>CM042686.1:338518092-344479996 GCA_023614405.1 Avena insularis
GTTGTTGTTGGTGAAAGAGCACACATGCAGTGATGACACCGGTGGATCCATAGGTGGATTGTGAAAAGAACACACATGCAATGATAACTTTGGTGGATCCATATGTGGTATGTGAAAAAGAACACACATGCAATGACTCAGGTTGTTGTTAGTAAAAAGAACACACATGCAATGACACTTCTAGTGGATCCATAGGTGGATTGTGAAAGAACACACATGGAATGACACTTTGGTGGATCCATATGTGGTATGTGAAAGAACACACATGCAATGACTGCAGTTGTTGTTAGTAAAAGAACACACATGCATCTTGATGACACTGGTGGATCCATGGGTGGATTGTGAAAAGAGCACACATGCAATGACACTAGTGGATCCATGGGTGGTCTCTGAAAGAACACACATTTCAATGACTCTGGTTGTTGTTAGTAAATGAAGAACACACATGCAATGACTCAGGTGGATCCATGTGTGGTTAATGAAAGAGCACACATGCAACAGCGGTGAATCCATATGTGGTATCGAAAGAACACCTGTCTGACTCTGGTTGTTGTTAGTGAAAGAGCACACATGAATTACCTTGGTGGATCCATGGGTGGATTGTGAAAGAAAGAACACACATGCAATGAACACTGGTGGATCCATAGGTGGATTGTGAAAAAGAACACACATGCAATGGCACTGGTGGATCCATGTGTGGTCTAAAAGAACACACATGCAATGACTCTGGTTGTTGTTAGTAAAAAGAACACACATACAATGACACTGGTGGATCCATGTGGATTGTAGAAAGAAAGAACACACATCCAATGACAACCTTTGGTGGATCCATATCTGGATTATGTGAAAAGACACACATGCAGTGAATACAGTTGTTGTTAGTAAAAAAAACACACATGCAATGACACTAGTGGATCCATAGGTGGATTGTGAAAAGAACACACATCAATAACACTGGTGGATGCATATGTGGTATGTGAAAAGAACACACATGCAATGACTACGGTTGTTGTTAGTAAAAGAACACACATCTTGATGACCTTTGGTGGTCCATCGTGGATTGTGAAAAGAACACACATCTGATGACATTGGTGGATCCATATGTGGTATGTGAAAAAGAGCACACATTATATGACTCTGGTTGTTGTTAGTAAAAAGAACACACATCAATGATAGCGCACTAGTGGATCCATAGGTGGATTGTGAAAAGAACACATCTTGATGACCTTTGAGGTGGATTCAATGACCTTGGTGGATCCTTATGTGGTATGTGAAAATAACACACATGCAATGACTGGTTGTTGTTAGTAAAAGAACACACATGCAATGACACTGGTGGATCCATGTGTGGTCTCTAGAACCAACACATTTCAATGACTCTAGGTTCTTGGTAGTAAAAACACACATGCAATGACTTTGGTGGATCCATGGGTGGATTCTGAAAGAACACACATCTTGATGACAACTGGTGGATCCGCATGTGGTCTGTGAAAAAACACATGCAATGACTCTAGTTGTTGTTAGTAAAAAGAACACACATGCAATGACCTTTGGTGGATCCATGGGTGGATAATGATGCACACATCACAGTGACACTAGTAAGTTCCATATGTGGTATGTGAAAAAGAACACACATGCAATTCGCTGCTGGACCCATATGTGGTATGTGAAAGAACACACATGCAATGACTTCCGGTTGTCCATAGGTCATGGGTTAGTAAAAAGAACACACATGCAATGAGTTGAGTGGATCCATATGTGGTATCTGAAGAGAAACACACATGCAATGACTCTAGTTGTTGTTAGTAAAAGAACACACATGCAATGCAAACTGGTGGATCCATAGGTGGATTGTGAAAGAACACACATGCAGTAACTTGGTTGGATCCATATGTGGTATGTGAAAAGAACACATGAAATGACTCTAGTTGTTGTTAGTAAAAGAACACACATACAATGACACTAGTGCATCCATGGTGGATTGTGAAAAGAACACACATGCAATTCCACTGGTGGATCCATATGTGGTATGTGAAAAAACACACATGCAATGACTCTGGTTGTTGTTAGTAAAAGAACACATATGCAATGGCGGGTGGATCATAGGTGGATTGTGAAGAAACACACAATGACACTGGTGGATCCATGTGTGGTATCTGAAGAACACACATTTCAATGACTACAGGTTTATTGTTAGTAAATAGAACACACATGCAATGACCTTTGGTGGATCCATGTGTGGTCTCTGAAAAGAAAGAACACATCACGTATTTGGTGGATCAGTATAGTATGTGAAAACGGTGTGAAATGACTAGGTGGATCCATGTGGTATGTGAAAACACACATCGTGGCTACGGTTGTTGTTAGTGAAAGAACACACATGCAATGACAACTGGTGGATCCATAGGTGGATATTGAAAAGAACACACATACAATGACCTTGGTGGATCCATGTGTGGTATGTGAAAAACAAACATCAATGACTCTGGTTGTTGTTAGTGAAAAGAGCACACATGCAATGACACTTTGGTGGATCCATGGGTGGATTATGAAAAAAACACATGCAATGACCTTTGGTGGATCCATAGTGGTATGTGAAAAAACACACATACAATGACTCTGGTTGTTGTTAGTAAAAAACACACATGCAATGACACTAGTGGATCCATAGGTGGATTGTGAAAAGAACACACATGCAATGATAACTTGGTGGATCCATATGTGGTATGTGAAAAGAACACACATGCAATGACTCAGGTTGTTGTTTTAAAAGAACACACATGCAATGACCTTGGTGGATCCATATGGGTGGATTGTGAAAAGAACACACATGCAATGACACGGGTGGATCCATATATGTGGTATGTGAATAGAACACACATTAAATGACTCTGGTTGTTTTTAGTAAAAAAGAACACATGCATGATGACCTTTGGTGGATCCATAGGTGGATTATGAAGAGAGCACACATGCAATGAAGCACTGGAGTGGATTCAATGACACTAGTGGATCCTTAGTGGTATGTAAAATAACACACATGCTGATAACTCACCGGTTGTTGTTAGTAAAAAAGAACCTGCTGGCAATGACACTGGTGGATCCATGTGGTCTGTAGAGAACACACATTTCAATGACTACAGTTCTTGGTAGTAAAAGAACACACATGCAATAACCTTTGAGTGGATCCATGTGTGGTCTCTGAAAAGAACACACATGCAATGACTCGGTTGTTGTTAGTGAAAGAAAAGAGCACACCTACAATGACCTTTGGTGGATCCATAGGTGGATTGTGGAAAGAACACATGCAATGGCTGGTGGATCCATATGTGGATTGTGAAAAGACACACATGCAATGACTCTGGTTGTTGTTAGTAAAAAGCACACATGCAATGACAGCTTTGGTGGATCCATAGGTGGATGGTGAAAGAACACACATGCAATGACCTTTGGTGGATCCATATGTGGTATGTGAAAAGAACACACATGCAATGTCTACGGTTGTTGTTAGTAAAAAGAACACACATGCAATGACAATGGTGGATCCATAGGTGGAATGTGAAAGAGCACACATGCAATGACACCTTTGGTGGATCCATATGTGGTATGTGAAAAGAACATACATGAAATGACTCTAGTTGTTGTTAGTAAAAAGAACACACATGCAATGACCTTTGGTGGATCCATATGTGGTGTCTGAAAAGAACACACATGCAATTCACTGCTAGATCCATATGTGGTATGTGAAAATAACACACATACAATAACTCAGGTTGTTGTTAGTAAAATGAACACACATGCAATTAGACTGAGTGGATCCATGTGTGGTCTCTGAGAGAGAACACACAATGCAATGGCTCACGGTTGTTGTTAGTGAAAGAGCAAACATGCAATGACAACTGGTGGATCCATAGGTGGATTGTGAAAAGAGCACACACATGCAATGACTGGTTGTTGTTAGTAAAAAAGCACACATGCAATAACACAGGTGGATCCATAGGTGGATGGTGAAAAGAACACACATGCAATGACACTTTGGTGGATCCATACATGGTATGTGAAAGAACACACATTCAATGTCTCTAGTTGTTGTTAGTAAAAAAGAACACACATGAAATGAGAACTGGTGGATCCATAGGTGGATTGTGAAGAGAACACATGCAATGACAACTTGGGTGGATCCATATGTGGTATGTGAAAGGACACACACAAATGACTCTAGGTGTTGTTAGTAAAAGAACACACATTTCAATGACACTGGTGGATCCATATGTGGTATGTGAAAAGAACACACATGCAATGACACTAGTGGATCCATATGTGGTATGTGAAAAGAACACACATGCAATGACTCTAGTTGTTGTTAGTAAAAAGAACACACATGCAGTAACCTTTGGTGGATCCATAGGTGGATTGTGAAGAGAGCACACTTGCAATGACCTGTGGATCCATGTGTGGTCTCTGAAGAGAACACACATTTCTGGTTGTTGTTAGTAAATAGAACACACATGCAATGACTCGAGGTGGATCCATGTGTGGTCTCTGAAAAACACACATGCAATGAAGTGGTTGTTGTTAGTGAAAAGATCACACATGGAATTACCTTGGTGGGACCATAGGTGGATTATGAAAGAACACACATACAATGACATAGGTGGATCCATGGGTGGATTGTGAAAAGAACACATCTGCAATAACACTGGTGGATCCATGTGGTCTCTGAAGAGAACACATGAAATGACTACTGGTTGTTGTTAGTGAAAAGAGCACACATGCAATGACCTGGTGGATCCATAGGTGGATTATGAAAAAGAACACACATGCAATGACCTTTGGTGGATCCATATGTGGTATGTGAAAAGAGCACACATGCAATGACTCTGGTTGTTGTTAGTAAAAAGCACACATCTGATGACACTGGTGGATCCATAGGTGGATTGTGAAAGAAAGAACACACATGCAATGACCTTGGTGGATCCATATGTGATATGAAAAGAACACACATGCTTTGACTCTGGTTTTTGTTTAAAAAGAACACACATGCAATGACCTTTGGTGGATCCACATGTGGTATGTGAAAATAACACACATTAAATGACTCAGGTTGTTGTTAGTAAAAAGAACACACATCTGATGGCAGCTGGTGGATCCATAGGTGGATTGTGAAGAGAGCACACATGCAATGACACTTGGTGGATTCAATGACAAGTGGATCCATATGTGGTATGTGAAAATAACACACATCTGATGACTACGGTTGTTGTTAGTAAAAAAGAACACACATGCAATGACCTTTGGTGGATCCATGTGTGGTCTCGAGACAACACACATTTCAATGACTCTGGTTCTTGGTAGTAAAAGAACACACATGCAATGACACTGGTGGATCCATGTGTGGTCTCGGGAAGAAAGGCACACATGCAATGACTCTAGTTGTTGTTAGTAAAAAGAGCACACATGCAATGACACTCGTGGATCCATAGGTGGATTGTGAAAAGAACAAACATGCAATGACACTGGTAGATACATATATGGAGTCTGAAAAGAGCACACATGCAATGACTATGGTTGTTGTTAGTAAAAAGAACACACATGCAATGGCACTGGTGGATCTATAGGTGGATGGTGAAAAGAACACATGCAATGACACTGGTGGATCCATATGTGGTATGTGAAAAGAACACACATGCAATGTCTACTGGTTGTTGTTAGTAAAGAACACACATGCAATGACCTTGGTGGATCCATAGGTGGAGATGTGAAGAGAGCACACATGCAATGACCTGGTGGATCCATATGTGGTATGTGAAAAGAACATACATGAAATGACTCTAGTTGTTGTTAATAAAAAACACACATGCAATGACAACTGGTGGATCCATATGTGGTATGTGAAAGAACACACATGAATCCTGTGACTTTGGATCCATGTGTGGTCTCTGAAGAGAACACACATGCAATGACTCTAGTTGTTGTTAGTGAAAAGAGCACACATGCAATGACACTGGTGGATCCATAGGTGGATTGTGCAAAGAACACACATGCAATGACACTCTTTGGATCCATATGTGGATTGTGAAGAGAACACACATGCAATGACTCAGGTTATTGTTAGTAAAAGAGCACACATGCAATGACACTAGTGGATCCATGGGTGGATTGTGAAAAGAACACACATGAAATGACACTGGTGTATCCATATGTGGTATGTAAAAACACACATTTCAATGACTCTGGTTGTTGTTAGTAAAAAAGAACACATATGCAATGACCTTTGGTGGATCCATGTGTGGTCTCTGTGAAAAGAACACATTTCAATGACACTAGTGGATCCATATGTGGTATGTATAAACAACACACATGAAATGACTCTAGTTGTTGTTAGTAAAAGAACACACATGCAATAACCTTTGGTGGATCCATCGTGGATTGTGAAGAGAGCATGCACATGACACTAGTGGATTCAATGACCACAGGTGGATCCATATGTGGATTGTGAAAAGAGCACACATGCAATGACTCTGGTTGTTGTTAGTAAAAAATCACACATGCAATGACACTAGTGGATCCATAGGTGGATTGTGAAAGAAAAGAACACACATTTCAATGACAACTTTGGTGGATCCATATGTGGTATGTGAAAAGAACACACATGCAATGACTCTGGTTTTGTTTTAAAAATAACACACTTGCAATGAAACTGGTGGATCCATATGTGGTATGTTAAAAGAATACACATTAAATGACTCCAGTTGTTGTTAGTAAAAAGAACACACATGCAATGGCACTTGGTGGATCCATAGGTGGATTGTGAAGAGAGCACACATGCAATGACTACGGTTGTTGTTAGTAAAAGATCACACATGTAATGACACTTTGGTGGATCCATAGGTGTATTGTGAAATAACACACATGCAATGGCGTTGGTGGATCCATGTGTGGTCTCTGAAGAGAACACACATGCAATGACTCAGTTGTTGTTAGTGAAAAGATCACACATGCAATGGCAACTGGTGGATCCATAGGTGGATTGTGAAGAGAGCACACATGCAATGACCTTTGGTGGATCCATTATGTGGTATGTGAAATAACACACATGCAATGACTCTGGTTGTTGTTAGTAAAAAGAACACATGCAATGACGTTGGTGGATCCATGTGCGGTCTCTGGAGACAACACACATTTCAATGACTCTGGTTCTTGGTAGTAAAAAGAACACACATGCAATGACACTAGTGGATCCATGTGTGGTCTCAAGAGAACACACATGCAATGACTCTAGTTGTTGTTAGTGAAAAGAGCACACCTACAATGACCTTTGGTGGATCCGCCGGTGGATTGTGAAAAGAACACACATACAATGGCCCAGGGTGGATCCATATGTGGATTGTGAAAAGAGCACACATGCAATGACTATGGTTGTTGTTAGTAAAAAGCACACATGCAATGGCCTTTGGTGGATCTATAGGTGGATGGTGAAAAGAACACACATGCAATGACTTCTGGTGGATCCATATGTGGTATGTGAAAAGAACACACATGCAATGTCTCTGGTTATTGTTAGTAAAAAGAACACACATGCAATGACACCTTTGGTGGATCCATAGGTAGAATGTGAAGAGCACACATGCAATGACCTTTGGTGGATCCATATGTGGTATGTGAAAAGAACATACATGAAATGACTCTAGTTGTTGTTAATAAAAAACACACATGCAATGACCTTTGGTGGATCCATATGTGGTATGTGAAAAGAACACACATGCAATCCTGACATGGTCGATCCATGTGTGGTCTCTGAAAAGAACACACATGCAATGACTCTGGTTGTTGTTAGTGAAAAAGAGCACACATGCAATGACCTTTGGTGGATCCATAGGTGGATTGTGAAAAGAACACACATGCAATGACACTCTGGATCCATATGTGGATTGTGAAGAGAGAGCACACATGCAATGACTACGTATTGTTAGTAAAAAGAGCACACATGCAATGACACTAGTGGATCCATAGGTGGATTGTGAAAAGAACACACATGAAATGACAACTGGTGTATCCATATGTGGTATGTAAAAAGAACACACATTTCAATGACTCTGGCTGTTGTTAGTAAAAAGAACACATATGCAATGACACTGGTGGATCCATGTGTGGTCTCTGTAGAGAACACACATTTCAATGACACTAGTGGATCCATATGTGGTATGTATAAACAACACACATGAAATGACTCTAGTTGTTGTTAGTAAAAAAGAACACACATGCAATGACACTGGTGGATCCATACGTGGATTGTGAAGAGAGCAGACATGCAATGACACTAGTGGATTCAATGACCCTGGTGGATCCATATGTGGATTGTGAAAAGAGCACACATGCAATGACTCTGGTTGTTGTTAGTAAAAAATCACACATGCAATGACACTAGTGGATCCATAGGTGGATTGTGAAAAGAACACACATGCAATGACCTGGTGGATCCATATGTGGTATGTGAAAAGAACACACATGCAATGACTACGGTTTTTGTTTTAAAATAACACACATGCAATGACTTTGGTGGATCCATATGTGGTATGTGAAAAGAACACACATTAAATGACTACGGTTGTTGTTAGTAAAAAGAACACACATGCAATAGCCTTTGGTGGATCCATAGGTGGATTGTGAAGAGAGCACACATGCAATGACTACGGTTGTTGTTAGTAAAAGATCACACATGTAATGACAACTTTGGTGGATCCATAGGTGGATTGTGAAAATAACACACATTCAATGAAGTTTGTTGATCCATTTGTGGTATATTAAGAGAACACACATGCAATGCATCTGGTTGTTGTTAGTGAAAAGATCACACATGCAATGGCACTGGTGGATCCATAGGTGGATTGTGAAGAGAACACACATGCAATGACCTTTGGTGGATCCATATGTGGTATGTGAAAATAACACACATGCAATGACTCTGGTTGTTGTTAGTAAAAAGAACACATGCAATGACCTTTGGAGGATCCATGTGCGGTCTCTGGAGACAACACACATTTCAATGACTACGGTTCTTGGTAGTAAAAGAACACACATGCAATGACACTAGTGGATCATGTGTGGTCTCGAGAAGAACACACATGCAATGACTCTAGTTGTTGTTAGTGAAAAGAGCACACCTACAATGACAACTGGTGGATCCATGGGTGGATTGTGTAAAGAACACACATGCAATGGCTGGTGGATCCATATGTGGATTATGAAAAGAACACACATCTGATGACTCTGGTTGTTGTTAGTAAAAAGCACACATGCAATGGCACTGGTGGATCTATGGGTGGATGGTGAAAGAACACACATGCAATGACCTTTGGTGGATCCATATGTGGTATGTGAAAAGAACACACATGCAATGTCTGCGGTTGTTGTTAGTAAAAAGAACACACATGCAATGACACTGGTGGATCCATAGGTAGAATGTGAAGAGAGCACACATGCAATGACACTGGTGGATCCATATGTGGTATGTGAAAAGAACATACATGAAATGACTCTAGTTGTTGTTAATAAAAAAACACACATGCAATGACACTGGTGGATCCATATGTGGTATGTGAAAAGAACACACATGCAATCACACTGGTCGATCCATGTGTGGTCTCTGAAGAGAACACACATGCAATGACTCTGGTTGTTGTTAGTGAAAAGAGCACACATGCAATGACACTGGTGGATCCATAGGTGGATTGTGAAAAGAACACACATGCAATGACACTACTGGATCCATATGTGGATTGTGAAGAAACACACATGCAATGACTCTGGCTATTGTTAGTAAAAAGAGCACACATGCAATGACACTAGTGGATCCATAGGTGGATTGTGAAAAGAACACACATGAAATGACACTGGTGTATCCATATGTGGTATGTAAAAAGAACACACATTTCAATGACTCTGGCTGTTGTTAGTAAAAAGAACACATATGCAATGACACTGGTGGATCCATGTGTGGTCTCTGTAGAGAACACACATTTCAATGACACTAGTGGATCCATATGTGGTATGTATAAACAACACACATGAAATGACTCTAGTTGTTGTTAGTAAAAAGAACACACATGCAATGACCTGGTGGATCCACTCGTGGATTGTGAAGAAGCGGACATACAATGACACTAGTGGATTCAATGACCCTGGTGGATCCATATGTGGATTGTGAAAAGAGCACACATGCAATGACTCTGGTTGTTGTTAGTAAAAAATCCCACATGCAATGACACTAGTGGATCCATAGGTGGATTGTGAAAAAGAACACACATGCAATGACACTGGTGGATCCATATGTGGTATGTGAAAAGAACACACATGCAATGACTACGGTTTTTGTTTAAAAATAACACACATGCAATGACCTTTGGTGGATCCATATGTGGTATGTGAAAGAACACACATTAAATGACTCTGGTTGTTGTTAGTAAAAGAACACACATGTGCAATGGCACTTTGGTGGATCCATAGGTGGATTGTGAAGAGAGCACACATGCAATGACTACAGTTGTTGTTTGTAAAAAGATCACTCATCTACTGACACTGGTGGAGCCATCGGTGGATTGTGTAACTATCACACATGCAATGACGTTGGTGGATCCATGTGTGGTCTCTGAAGAGAACACACATGCAATGACTCTGGTTGTTGTTAGTGAAAAGATCACACATGCAATGGCACTGGTGGATCCATAGGTGGATTGTGAAGAGCACACATGCAATGACTTGGTGGATCCATATGTGGTATGTGAAAAGAACACACATGCAATGACTCTGGTTTTTGTTTTAAAAATAACACACATGCAATGACACTGGAGGATCCATGTGCGGTCTCTGGAGACAACACACATTTCAATGACTCTGGTTCTTGGTAGTAAAAAGAACACACATGCAATGACACTAGTGGATCCATGTGTGGTCTCAGAAGAGAACACACATGCAATGACTCTAGTTGTTGTTAGTGAAAAAACACACCTACAATGACCTTTGGTGGATCCATAGGTGGATTGTGAAAAGAACACACATGCAATGAAACTGGTGGATCCATATGTGGATTGTGAAAAGAGCACACATGCAATGACTATGGTTGTTGTTAGTAAAAAAGCACACATGCAATGGCACTGGTGGATCTATAGGTGGATGGTGAAAGAACACACATGCAATGACTCTGGTGGATCCATATGTGGTATGTGAAAAGAACACACATGCAATGTCTCTGGTTGTTGTTAGTAAAAAGAACACACATGCAATGACACTGGTGGATCCATAGGTAGAATGTGAAGAGAGCACACATGCAATGACACTGGTGGATCCATATGTGGTATGTGAAAAGAACATACATGAAATGACTCTAGTTGTTGTTAATAAAAAAACACACATGCAATGACACTGGTGGATCCATATGTGGTATGTGAAAAGAACACACATGCAATCTGTTCGATCCATGTGGTCTCTGAAGAGAACACACATGCAATGACTCTGGTTGTTGTTAGTGAAAAGAGCACACATGCAATGACCTGGTGGATCCATGGGTGGATTGTGAAAAGAACACACATGCAATGACACTCTTTGGATCCATATGTGGATTGTGAAGAGAGCACATGCAATGACTACGGCTATTGTTAGTAAAAAGAGCACACATGCAATGACACTAGTGGATCCATAGGTGGATTGTGAAAAGAACACACATGAAATGACCTTTGGTGTATCCATATGTGGTATGTAAAAGAACACACATTTCAATGACTCTTGGTACATTGTTAGTAAAAGAACACCTATGCAATGACACGGGTGGATCCATGTGTGGTCTCTGTAGAGAACACACATTTCAATGACACTAGTGGATCCATATGTGGTATGTAGAAACAACACACATGAAATGACTCTAGTTGTTGTTAGTAAAAATAACACACATGCAATGACAACTGGTGGATCCATCGTGGATTGTGAAGAGAGCAGACATGCAATGACACTAGTGGATTCAATGACCCTGGTGGATCCATATGTGGATTGTGAAAAGAGCACACATGCAATGACTCTGGTTGTTGTTAGTAAAAAATCACACATGCAATGACACTAGTGGATCCATAGGTGGATTGTGAAAAGAACACACATGCAATGACACTGGTGGATCCATATGTGGTATGTGAAAAGAAAACACATGCAATGACTCTGGTTTTTGTTTTAAAAATAACACACATGCAATGACACTGGTGGATCCATATGTGGTATGTGAAAAGAACACACATTAAATGACTCTGGTTGTTGTTAGTAAAAAGAACACACATGCAATGGCACTGGTGGATCCATAGGTGGATTGTGAAGAGAGCACACATGCAATGACTCTGGTTGTTGTTAGTAAAAAGATCACACATGTAATGACACTGGTGGATCCATAGGTGGATTGTGAAAATAACACACATGCAATGACGTTGGTGGATCCATGTGTGGTCTCTGAAGAGAACACACATGCAATGACTCTGGTTGTTGTTAGTGAAAAGATCACACATGCAATGGCACTGGTGGATCCATAGGTGGATTGTGAAGAGAGCACACATGCAATGACACTGGTGGATCCGTATGTGGTATGTGAAAATAACACACATGCAATGACTCTGGTTGTTGTTAGTAAAAAGAACACACATGCAATGACACGGGAGGATCCATGTGCGGTCTCTGGAACAACACACATTTCAATGACTCTGGTTCTTGGTAGTAAAAGAACACACATGCAATGACACTTGTGGATCCATGTGTGGTCTCAGAAGATAACACACATGCAATGACTCTAGTTGTTGTTAGTGTATAGAGCTAACCTACAATGACACTGGTGGATCCATAGGTGGATTGTGAAAAGAACACACATGCAATGAAACTGGTGGATCCATATGTGGATTGTGAAAAGAGCACACATGCAATGACAATGGTTGTTGAAAGTAAAAAAGCACACATGCAATGCCACTGGTTGATCTATAGGTGGATGCAGAAAACAACACACATGCAATCACACTGGTGGATCCATATGTGGTATGTGAAAAGAACACACATGCAATGTCTCTGGTTGTTGTTAGTAAAAAGAACACACATGCAATGACACTGGTGGATCCATAGGTAGAATGTGAAGAGAGCACACATGCAATGACACTGGTGGATCCATATGTGGTATGTGAAAAGAACATACATGAAATGACTCTAGTTGTTGTTAATAAAAAAACACACATGCAATGACCTTTGGTGGATCCATATGTGGTATGTGAAAAGAACACACATGCAATCACACTGGTCGATCCATGTGTGGTCTCTGAAGAGAACACACATGCAATGACTCTGGTTGTTGTTAGTGATAAGAGCACACATGCAATGACTCTGGTGGATCCTTAGGTGGATTGTGAAAAGAACACACATGCAATGACACTCTGGATCCATATGTGGATTGTGAAGAGAAACACACATGCAATGACTCTGGCTATTGTTAGTAAATAGATCACACATTCAATGACACTAGTGGATCCATAGGTGGATTGTGAAAAGAACACACATGAAATGACACTGGTGTATCCATATGTGGTATGTAAAAAGAACACACATTTCAATGACTCTGCATTTGTTGTTAGTAAAAGAACACATATGCAATGACCTGGTGGATCCATGTGTGGTCTCTGAAAGAACACACATTTCAATGACACTAGTGGATCCATATGTGGTATGTATAAACAACACACATGAAATGACTCTAGTTGTTGTTAGTAAAATAACACACATGCAATGACCTTTGGTGGATCCATCGTGGATTGTGAAGAGAAGCGGGACATGCAATGACACTAGTGGATTCAATGACCTGGTGGATCCATATGTGGATTGTGAAAGAGCACACATGCAATGACTACGGTTGTTGTTAGTATAAAATCACACATGCAATGACACTAGTGGATCCATAGGTGGATTGTGAAAAGAACACATGCAATGACCTTTGGTGGATCCATATGTGGTATGTGAAAAGAACACACATGCAATGACTCTGGTTTTGTTTTAAAAATAACACACATGCAATGACCTTTGGTGGATCCATATGTGGTATGTGAAAGAACACACATTAAATGACTACGGTTGTTGTTAGTAAAAAGAACACACATGCAATGGCTTGGTGGATCCATAGGTGGATTGTGAAGAGAGCACACATGCAATGACTCTGGTTGTTGTTAGTAAAAGATCACACATGTAATGACCTTTGGTGGATCCATAGGTGGATTATGAAAATAACACACATGCAATGACGTTGGTGGATCCATGTGTGGTCTCTGAAGAGAACACACATGCAATGACTCTGGTTGTTGTTAGTGAAAAGATCACACATGCAATGGCACTGGTGGATCCATAGGTGGATTGTGAAGAGAGCACACATGCAATGACAACTGGTGGATCCATTATGTGGTATGTGAAAATAACACACATGCAATGACTACGGTTGTTGTTAGTAAAAGAACACACATGCAATGACCTGGAGGATCCATGTGCGGTCTCTGGAGACAACACACATTTCAATGACTCTGTTCTTGGTAGTAAAAGAACACATGCAATGACACTAGTGGATCCATGTGTGGTCTCGGAAAGAACACACATGCAATGACTCTAGTTGTTGTTAGTGAAAGAGCACACCTACAATGACCTTTGGTGGATCCATAGGTGGATTGTGAAAGAACACACATGCAATGGTGGTGGATCCATATGTGGATTGTGAAAAGAGCACACATGCAATGACTATGGTTGTTGTTAGTAAAAAGCACACATGCAATAGCCTGGTGGATCTATAGGTGGATGGTGAAAAGAACACACATGCAATGACAACTGGTGGATCCATATGTGGTATGTGAAAAGAACACACATGCAATGAATCTGGTTGTTGTTAGTAAAAAGAACACACATGCAATGACACTGGTGGATCCATAGGTAGAATGTGAAGAAACAGATGCAATGACAACTGTGGATCCATATGTGGTATGTGAAAAGAACATACATGAAATGACTCTAGTTGTTGTTAATAAAAAAACACACATGCAATGACCTTTGGATCCATATGTGGTATGTGAAAAGAACACACATGCAATCACACTGGTCGATCTATGTGTGGTCTCTAAAGAGAACACACATGCAATGACTCTGGTTGTTGTTAGTAAAAATAGCACACATGCAATGACACTGGTGGATCCATAGGTGGATTGTGAAAAGAACACACATGCAATGAAACTGGTGGATCCATGAGTGGATTGAGAAAAGAGCACACATGCAATGACCCTGGCTATTGTTAGTAAAAAGAGCACACATGCAATGACACTAGTGGATCCATAGGTGGATTGTGAAAAGAACACACATGAAATGACCTTTGGTGTATCCATATGTGGTATGTAAAAGAACACACATTTCAATGACTCTGGCTGTTGTTAGTAAAAAGAACACACATGCAATGACACTGGTGGATCCATGTGTGGTCTCTGTAGAGAACACACATTTCAATGACACTAGTGGATCCATATGTGGTATGTATAAACAACACACATGAAATGACTCTAGTTGTTGTTAGTAAAATAACACACATGCAATGACAACTGGTGGATCCATCGTGGATTGTGAAGAGAGAAGCGGACATGCGATGACACTAGTGGATTCAATGACCACTGGTGGATCAATATGTGGATTGTGAAGAGATCACACATGCAATGACTATGGTTTTTTTTAGTAAAAAATCACACATGCAATGACACTGGTGGATCCATAGGTAGATTGTGAAAAGAACACACATGCAATGACCTTTGGTGGATCCATATGTGGTATGTGAAAAGAACACACATGCAATGACTCTGGTTTTTGTTTTAAAAATAACACACATGCAATGACACTGGTGGATCCATATGTGGTATGTGAAAAGAACACACATTAAATCACTCTGGTTGTTGTTAGTAAAAGAACACACATGCAATGGCCTGGTGGATCCATAGGTGGATTGTGAAGAGAGCACACATGCAATGACTCTGGTTGTTGTTAGTAAAAGATCACACATGTAATGACAACTGGTGGATCCATAGGTGGATTGTGAAAATAACACACATGCAATGGCGTTGGTGGATCCATGTGGTCTCTGAAGAGAACACACATGCAATGACTCAGTTGTTGTTAGTGAAAAGATCACACATGCAATGTGGTGGATCCATAGGTGGATTGTGAAGAGAGCACACATGCAATGACCTTTGGTGGATCCATTATGTGGTATGTGAAAATAACACACATACAATGACTCTGGTTGTTGTTAGTAAAAGAACACACATGCAATGACCTGGAGGATCCATGTGCGGTCTCTGGAGACAACACACATTTCAATGACTCTGGTTCTTGGTAGTAAAAAGAACACACATGCAATGACACTAGTGGATCCATGTGTGGTCTCAGAAGAGAACACACATGCAATGACTCTAGTTGTTGTTAGTGAAAAGAGCACACCTACAATGACAACTGGTGGATCCATAGGTGGATTGTGAAAGAACACACATGTAATGACACTGGTGGATCCATAGGTGGATTGTGAAAATAACACACATGCAATGACTATGGTTGTTGTTAGTAAAAAAGCACACATGCAATGACTATGGTTGTTGTTAGTAAAAAAGCACACATGCAATGGCACTGGTGGATCTATAGGTGGATGGTGAAAAGAACACACATGCAATGACCTTTGGTGGATCCATATGTGGTATGTGAAAGAACACACATGCAATGTCTCTGGTTGTTGTTAGTAAAAGAACACACATGCAATGACCTGGTGGATCCATAGGTAGAATGTGAAGAGCACACATGCAATGACACTGGTGGATCCATATGTGGTATGTGAAAAGAACATACATGAAATGACTCTAGTTGTTGTTAATAAAAAACACATGCAATGACCTTTGGTGGATCCATATGTGGTATGTGAAAAGAACACACATGCAATCACTTGAGTCGATCTATGTGTGGTCTCTGAAGAGAACACACATGCAATGACTCTGGTTGTTGTTAGTGAAAAGAGCACACATGCAATGACCTTTGGTGGATCCATAGGTGGATTATGAAAAGAACACACATGCAATGACACTACTGGATCCATATGTGGATTGTGAAGAGAGCACACATGCAATGACTCTGGCTATTGTTAGTAAAAAGAGCACACATGCAATGACACTAGTGGATCCATAGGTGGATTGTGAAAAGAACACACATGAAATGACACTGGTGTATCCATATGTGGTATGTAAAAAGAACACACATTTCAATGACTCTGGCTGTTGTTAGTAAAAAGAACACATATGCAATGACACTGGTGGATCCATGTGTGGTCTCTGTAGAGAACACACATTTCAATGACACTAGTGGATCCATATGTGGTATGTATAAACAACACACATGAAATGACTCTAGTTGTTGTTAGTAAAAAGAACACACATGCAATGACCTTTGGTGGATCGTCGTGGATTGTGAAGAGAGCAGACATGCAATGACACTAGTGGATTCAATGACCCTGGTGGATCCATATGTGGATTGTGAAAAGAGCACACATGCAATGACTCTGGTTGTTGTTAGTAAAAAATCACACATGCAATGACACTAGTGGATCCATAGGTGGATTGTGAAAAGAACACACAATGACAATTGGTGGATCCATATGTGGTATGTGAAAAGAACACACATGCAATGACTCTGGTTTTTGTTTTAAAAATAACACACATGCAATGACACTGGTGGATCCATATGTGGTATGTGAAAAGAACACACATTAAATTACTCTGGTTGTTGTTAGTAAAAAAGATCACACATGCAATGGCCTTTGGTGGATCCATAGGTGGATTGTGAAGAGAGCACACATGCAATGACTCTGGTTGTTGTTAGTAAAAAGATCACACATGTAATGACACTGGTGGATCCATAGGTGGATTGTGAAAATAACACACATGCAATGACGTTGGTGGATCCATGTGTGGTCTCTGAAGAGAACACACATGCAATGACTCTGGTTGTTGTTAGTGAAAAGATCACACATGCAATAGCCTTTGGTGGATCCATGGGTGGATTGTGAAGAGCACACATGCAATGACCTTTGGTGGATCCATTATGTGGTATGTGAAAATAACACACATGCAATGACTCTGGTTGTTGTTAGTAAAAAAGAACACACATGCAATGACCTTTGGAGGATCCATGTGCGGTCTCTGAGACAACACACATTTCAATGACTACGGTTCTTGGTAGTAAAAGAACACACATGCAATGACACTAGTGGATCCATGTGGTCTCAGAAGAACACACATGCAATGACTCTAGTTGTTGTTAGTGAAAGAGCACACCTACAATGACTGGTGGATCCATAGGTGGATTGTGAAAAGAACACACATGCAATGGCCTGGTGGATCCATATGTGGATTGTGAAAAGAGCACACATGCAATGACTATGGTTGTTGTTAGTAAAAAAGCACACATGCAATGGCACTGGTGGATCTATAGGTGGATGGTGAAAAGAACACACATGCAATGACCTGGTGGATCCATATGGTATGTGAAAAAGACACACATGCAATGTCTACAGTTGTTGTTAGTGAAAAGAGCACACCTACAATGACACTGGTGGATCCATAGGTAGAATGTGAAGAGACCACACATGCAATGACACTGGTGGATCCATATGTGGAATGTGAAAAGAACATACATGAAATGACTCTAGTTGTTGTTAATAAAAAAACACACATGCAATGACACTGGTGGATCCATATGTGGTATGTGAAAAGAACACACATGCAATCCTGGCAGTAGATCTATGTGTGGTCTGAAGAGAACACACATGCAATGACTCTGGTTGTTGTTAGTGAAAGAGCACACATGCAATGACCTGGTGGATCCATAGGTGGATTGTGAAAGAACACACATGCAATGACACTCCCCGGATCCATATGTGGATTGTGAAGAGAGCACACATGCAGTGACTCGCTATTGTTAGTAAAAGAGCACACATGCAATGACACTAGTGGATCCATAGGTGGATTGTGAAAAGAACACACATGAAATGACAACTGGTGTATCCATATGTGGTATGTAAAAAAGAACACACATTTCAATGACTCTGGCTGTTGTTAGTAAAAAGAACACATATGCAATGACACTGGTGGATCCATGTGTGGTCTCTGTAGAGAACACACATTTCAATGACACTAGTGGATCCATATGTGGTATGTATAAACAACACACATGAAATGACTCTAGTTGTTGTTAGTAAAAAAGAACACACATGCAATGACCTTTGGTGGATCCATCGTGGATTGTGAAGAGAAGCGAGACATGCAATGACACTAGTGGATTCAATGACCACTGGTGGATCCATATGTGGATTGTGAAAAGAGCACACATGCAATGACTCTGGTTGTTGTTAGTAAAAATCACACATGCAATGACACTAGTGGATCCATGGGTGGATTGTGAAAAGAACACACATGCAATGACCTTTGGTGGATCCATATGTGGTATGTGAAAAGAACACACATGCAATGACTCTGGTTTTGTTTTTAAAAATAACACATGCAATGACCTTTGGTGGATCCATATGTGGTATGTGAAAGAAAACAACATTAAATGACTCTGGTTGTTGTTAGTAAAAGAACACACATGCAATGGCCTTTGGTGGATCCATAGGTGGATTGTGAAGAGAGCACACATGCAATGACTCTGGTTGTTGTTAGTAAAAGATCACACATGTAATGACACTGGTGGATCCATAGGTGGATTGTGAAAATAACACACATGATAGCGTTGGTGGATCCATGTGTGGTCTGAAGAAGAACACACATGCAATGACTCTGGTTGTTGTTAGTGAAAAGATCACACATGCAATAGCCTTTGGTGGATCCATGGGTGGATTGTGAAGAGAGCACACATGCAATGACTGGTGGATCCATATGTGGTATGTGAAAATAACACACATGCAATGACTCTAGTTATTGTTAGTAAAAGAACACACATTCAATGACCTTTGGAGGATCCATGTGCGGTCTCTGGAAAACAGACATTTCGGTGACTCTGGTTTTTGGTAGTAAAAGAACACACATGCAATGACCTTTGGTGGATCCATGTGTGGTCTCTGAAGAAAACACATGCAATGACTACGGTTGTTGTTAGTGAAAAGAACACACATGCAATGACTTTGGTGGATCCATAGGTGGATTGTGAAAAGAACTCACATGCTATGACCTTTGGTGGATCCATATGTGGATTATGAAAAGAGCACACATGCAATGACTACGGTTGTTGTTAATAAAAAGCACACATGCAATGACCTTTGGTGGATCCATATGTGGTATGTGAAAAGAACACACATGCGATCACACTGGTCGATCCATGTGTGGTCTCTGAAGAGAACACACATGCAATGACTCTGGTTGTTGTTAGTGAAAAGAGCACACATGCAATGACACTGGTGGATCCATAGGTGGATTGTGAAAAGAACACACATGCAATGACACTCTTGGATCCATATGTGGATTGTGAAGAAAACACACATGCAATGACTCTTACATTGTTAGTAAAAGAGCACACATGCAATGACACTAGTGGATCCATAGGTGGATTGTGAAAAGAACACACATGAAATGACCTTTGGTGTATCCATATGTGGTATGTGAAAAGAACACACATTTCAATGACTCTGGCTGTTGTTAGTAAAAAGAACACATATGCAATGACACTGGTGGATCCATGTGTGGTCTCTGTAGAGAACACACATTTCAATGACAATGGTGGATCCATATGTGGTATTGGAAAACAACACACATGAAATGACTCTAGTTGTTGTTAGTAAAAAAACACACATGCAATGACACTGGTGGATCCATACGTGAATTGTGAAGAGAGCACACATGCAATGACACTGGTGGATCCATATGTGGTATGTGAAAATAACACACATGCAATGACTATGGTTGTTGTTAGTAAAAGGAACACACATTCAATGACACTGGTGGATCCATGTGTGGTCTTTGGAGAGAACACACATTTCAATGACTCTGGTTGTTGTTAGTAAAAAGAACACACATGCAATGACACTGGTTGTGGTTCATGAGAAGAACACACATGCAATGACACTGGTGGATCCATATGTGGATTGTGAAAAGAGTACACATGCAATGACTCTGGCTGTTGTTAGTAAAAAAGCACACATGCAATGCCACTGGTGGATCCATATGTGGTATGTGAAAAGAACACACATGCAATGACACTGGTGGATCCATGTGTGGTCTTTGAAGAGAACACACAATGACTACAGTTGTTGTTAGTGAAAAGAGCATACATGCAATGACACTGGTGGATCCATAGGTGGATTGTTAAAGAACACACATGCAATGACCTTTGGTGGATCCATATGTGGATTGTGAAGAGGGCACACATGCAATGACTCTGGTTGTTGTTAGTGAAAAGAGCACACATGCAATGACACTAGTTGATCCATAGGTGGATTGTGAAAAGAACACACATGCAATGACACTGATGGATCCATATGTGGTATGTGAAAAGAACACATATTTCAATGACTCTGGCTGTTGTTAGTAAAAAGAACACACATGCAATGACCTTTGGTGGATCCATAGGTGGATTGTGCGAGAGCACACGTGCAATGACACTGGTGGATTCAATGACCTTGGTGGATCCATATGTGGTATGTGAAAATAACACACATGCAATGACTCTGGTTGTTGTTAGTAAAAAGAACACACATGCAATGACACTAGTGGATCCATGTGTGGTCTCTGAAGAGAACACACATTTCAATGACCTGGTTGTTGTTAGTAAAAAGAACACACATGCAATGACCTGGTGGATCCATAGGTGGATTGTGAAAATAACACACACGAAATGACTGGTGGATCCATATGTGGATTGTGAAAAGAGCACACATGCAATGACCTTTGGTGGTTCCATGGGTGGATTGTGAAAAGAACACACATGCAATGACCTTTGGTGGGTCCATATGTGGTATGTGAAAAGAACACACATGCAATGACTCTAGTTGTTGTTAGTAAAAAGAACACACATGCAATGACACTGGTGGATCCATAGGTGGATTGTGAAGAGAACACACATGCAATGACACTGGTGGATCCATATGTGGTATGTGAAAATAACACACATGCAATAACTCTAGTTGTTGTTAGTAAAAAGAACACACATGCTATGACACTGGTGGATCCATAGGTGGATTGTGAAGAGAGCACACATGCAATGGCATTGGTGGATTCAATGACTTTGGTGGATCCATATGTGGTATGTGAAAAAAAAACACATGCAATGACTCTGGTTGTTGTTAGTAAAAAGAACACACCTGCAATGACACTGGTGGATCAATGTGTTGTCTCTAAAGAAAACACACATGTAATGACTCTGGTTGTTGTTTGTGAAAAGAGCAAACATGCAATGACACTGGTGGATCCATAGGTGGATTGTGAAAAGAACACACAAGCAATAACAGGTGGATCCATATGTGGATTGTGAAAAGAGCACACATGCAATGACTCTGGTTGTTGTTAGTGAAAAGAGCACACATGCAATGACCTTTGGTGGATCCATGGGTGGATTGTGAAAAGAACACACATGCAATGACCTTTGGTGGATCCTTATGTGGATTGTGAAAATAGCAAAAATGTAATGACTCTTGTTTTTTTTAGTAAAATAGCACACATGCAATGACACTTGTGGATCCATAGGTGGATTGTGAAAACAACACACATGCAATGACCTGTGGATCCATATGTGGATTGTGAAAGAACACATGCAATGACTCTGGTTTTTGTTAGTAAAAAAGCACACATTCAATGACACTGGTGGTTCCATAGGTGGATTGTGAAAATAACACACATGCAATGACACTGGTGGATCCATATGTGCTTTGTGAAAAGAACACACAATGACTCTGGTTGTTGTTAGTAAAAGAACACACATGCACACTAGTGGATCCATAGGTGGATTGTGAATACACACATGCAATGACAACTGGTAGATTCAATGACACTGGTGGATCCATATGTGGCATGTGAAAATAACACACATGCGACTACGGTTGTTGTTAGTAAAAGAACACACATGAAATGACCTTTGGTGGATTCATATTTGGTATGTGAAAGGAACACACATGCAATGACCTTGGTGGATCCATATGTGGTATGTGCAAGAACATACATGAAATGGTGGTTGTTGTTAGTAAAAAGAACACAAATGCAATGACAACTTTGGTGGATCCATAGGTGGATTGTGAAGAGAGCACACATGCAATGATACTACTGGATTCAATGACACTGGTGGATCCATATGTGGTATCTGAAAATAACACACATGCACTGACTCTGGTTGTTGAAGTAAAAAAGAACACACATGCAATGACATTGGTGGATCCATGTGTGGTCTCTGAAGAGAACACACATGCAATGACTCTGGTTGTTGTTAGTGAAAAGACCACACATGCAATGACACTGGTGGATCCATAGGTGTATTGTTATAAGAACACACATGCAATGACTCTGGTGGATCCATATGTGGTCTCTGAAAAGAGCACACATGCAATGACTCTGGTTGTTGTTAGTAAAAAAACACATGCAATGACACTGGTGGATCCATATGTGGTATGTGAAAAGAACACACATGCAATGACTCTGGTTTTAGTTTGTAAAAAGAACACACATGCAATAACACTGGTGGATCGATATGTGGTATGTGAAAAGAACACACATGCAATGACCTTTGGTAGATCCATATGTGGTATGTGAAAAGAACACACATGCAATGACCTTTGGTGGATCCATGTGTGGTCTCAGAATCGAACACACATGCAATGACTCTGGTTGTTGTTAGTAAAAAGAACACACATGCAATGACACTAGTGGATCCATGTGTGGTCTCTGAAGAGAACACACATGCAATGACTCTGGTTGTTGTTAGTGAAAAGAGCACACATGCCATGGCACTGGTGGATCCATAGATGGATTGTGAAAAGAGCACACATGCAATGACCTTTGGTGGATTCAATGACCTTTGGTGGATTCATATGTGGTATGTGAAAATAACACACATGCAATGACTCTGGTTGTTGTTAGTAAGAAGAACACACATGCAATGACCTTTGGTAGATCCATATGTGGTATGTGAAAAGAACACACATGCAATCCTGCTGGTGGATCCATATGTGGTATGTGAAAAGAACACACATGAAATGACTCTTGTTGTTATTAGTAAAAAAGAAACACATGCAATTACTGGCGGATCCAATTGGATTGTGAAGAGAACACATGCAATGACAGCTGGTGGATTCAATGACTTGGTGGATCCATATGTCTGTGAGAAAAGAACACACATGCAATGACTACGGTTGTTGTTAGTAAAAAGAACACATGCAATGACCTTTGGTGGATCCATGTGTGGTCTCTGAAGAACACATGCAATGACTCTGGTTGTTGTGGTGAAAAGATCACACATGCAATGACCTGGTGGATCCATAGGTAGATTGTGAAAAGAACACACATGCAATGACACTCTTGGATCCATGTGTGGTCTCTCAGAGAACACACATGCAATGACTCTATGTTGTTATTAGTGAAAAGAGCACACATGCTGTGCTGAGTGGATCAGGATAGGTGGATTGTTAAAAGAACACACATCTGATGACCTTTGGTGGATCAATGTGGTTTCTGAAAAGAACACACATGCAATGACTCTGGTTGTTGTTAGTAAAAAGAAAACACATGCAATGACACTGGTGGATCCATAGGTGGATTGTGAAGAGAGCACACATGCAATGACCTTTGAGTGGATTCAATGACAACTGGTGGATCATATGTGGTATGTGAAAATAACACACATGCAATGACTCTGGTTGTTGTTAGTAAAATGAACACACATGCAATGACACTGGTGGATCCATGTGTGGTCTTTGGAAGGACACACATTTCAATGACTACGGTTGTTGTTAGTAAAAGAACACACATGCAATGACCTTGGTGGATCCATGTGTGGGCTCTGAAGAGAACACACATGCAATGACTCTAGATGTTGTTAGTAAAAAGAGCACACATGCAATGACACTAGTGGATCCATAGGTGGATTGTGAAAAGAACACACATGAAATGACACTGGTGTATCCATATGTGGTATGTGAAAAGAACACACATTTCAATGACTCTGGCTGTTGTTAGTAAAAGAACACACATGCAATGACCTTTGGTGGATCCATGTGTGGTCTCTCTAGAAGAACACACATTTCAATGACACTGTGGATCCATATGTGGTATGTGAAAACAACACACATGAAATGACTCTAGTTGTTGTTAGTAAAAAGAACACACATGCAATGACACTAGTGGATCCATACGTGGATTGTGAAGAGAGCACACATGCAATGACACTAGTGGATTCAATGACACTGGTGGATCCATATGTGGTATGTGAAAATAACACACATGCAATGACTATGGTTGTTGTTTGTAAAAAAACACATGCAATGACATTGGTGGATCCATGTGTGGTTTCTAGAGAGAACACACATTTCAATGACTCTGGTTGTTGTTAGTAAAAAGAACACACATGCAATGACACTGGTTGTGGTTCATGAGAAGAACACACATGCAATGACACTGGTTCTTGTTAGTGAAAAGAGCACACATTCAATGACACTAGTGGATCCATAGGTGGATTGTGAAAAGAACACACATGCAATGACACTGGTGGATCCATGTGTGGTCTCTGAAGAGAACACACATGCAATGACTCTAGTTGTTGTTAGTGAAAAGAGAACACATGCAATGACATTGGTGGATACATAGGTGGATTGTGAAAAGAACACACATGCAATGACACTGGTGGATCCATATGTGGATTGTGAAAAGAGTACACATGCAATGACTCTGGTTGTTGTTCGTAAAAATGCACACATGCAATGCCACTGGTGGATCCATATGTGGTATGTGAAAAGAACACACATGCAATGACACTGGTGGATCCATGTGTGGTCTCTGAAGAGAACACACATGCAATGACTCTGGTTGTTGTTAGTGAAAAGAGCACACATGCAATGACACTGGTGGATCCATAGGTGGATTGTGAAAAGAACACACATGCAATGACACTGGTGGATCCATATGTGGATTGTGAAAAGAGCACACATGTAATGACTCTAGTTGTTGTTAGTAAAAAAGCACACATGCAATGACACTGGTGGATCCATAGGTGGATTGTGAAAACAACACACATGCAATGACACTGGTGGATCCATATGTGGATTGTGAAAGGAGCACACATGCAATGACTCTGGTTTTTGTTAGTAAAAAAGCACACATTCAATGACACTGGTGGTTCCATAGGTGGATTGTGAAAATAACACACATGCAATGACCTTTGGTGGATCCATATGTCTAATGTGAAAAGAACACATGCAATGACTCTGGTTGTTGTTAGTAAAAAGAACACACATGCAATGACACTAGTGGATCCATAGGTGGATTGTGAATAGCACACACATGCAATGACACTGGTAGATTCAATGACACTGGTGGATCCATATGTGGCATGTGAAAATAACACACATACAGCGACTACGGTTGTTGTTAGTAAAAAGAACACACATGAAATGACACTGGTGGATTCATATTTGGTATGTGAAAGGAACACACATGCAATGACACTGGTGGATCCATATGTGGTATGTGCAAAGAACATACATGAAATGACTGGTTGTTGTTAGTAAAAAGAACACAAATGCAATGACACTGGTGGATCCATAGGTGGATTGTGAAGAGAGCACACATGCAATGATACTACTGGATTCAATGACACTGGTGGATCCATATGTGGTATCTGAAAATAACACACATGCACTGACTCTGGTTGTTGAAGTAAAAAAGAACACACATGCAATGACATTGGTGGATCCATGTGTGGTCTCTGAAGAGAACACACATGCAATGACTCTGGTTGTTGTTAGTGAAAAGAGCACACATGCAATGACACTGGTGGATCCATAGGTGTATTGTTATAAGAACACACATGCAATGACTCTGGTGGATCCATATGTGGTCTCTGAAAAGAGCACACATGCAATGACTCTGGTTGTTGTTAGTAAAAAAACACATGCAATGACACTAGTGGATCCATAGGTGGATTGTGAAAAGAACACACATGCAATGACACTGGTGGATCCATATGTGGTATGTGAAAAGAACACACATGCAATGACTCTGGTTTTAGTTTGTAAAAAGAACACACATGCAATAACACTGGTGGATCGATATGTGGTATGTGAAAAGAACACACATGCAATGACACTGGTAGATCCATATGTGGTATGTGAAAAGAACACACATGCAATGACACTGGTGGATCCATGTGTGGTCTCTGAAGAGAACACACATGCAATGACACTGGTTGTTGTTAGTAAAAAGAACACACATGCAATGACACTAGTGGATCCATGTGTGGTCTCTGAAGAGAACACACATGCAATGACTCTGGTTGTTGTTAGTGAAAAGAGCACACATGCCATGGCACTGGTGGATCCATAGATGGATTGTGAAAAGAGCACACATGCAATGACACTGGTGGATTCAATGACACTGGTGGATTCATATGTGGTATGTGAAAATAACACACATGCAATGACTCTGGTTGTTGTTAGTAAGAAGAACACACATGCAATGACACTGGTAGATCCATATGTGGTATGTGAAAAGAACACACATGCAATGACACTGGTGGATCCATATGTGGTATGTGAAAAGAACACACATGAAATGACTCTTGTTGTTATTAGTAAAAAGAAAACACATGCAATTACACTGGCAGATCCACAGGTGGATTGTGAAGAGAGCACACATGCAATGACACTGGTGGATTCAATGACACTGGTGGATCCATATGTGCTGTGAGAAAAGAACACACATGCAATGACTCTGGTTGTTGTTAGTAAAAAGAACACACATGCAATGACACTGGTGGATCCATGTGTGGTCTCTGAAGAGAACACACATGCAATGACTCTGGTTGTTGTGAGTGAAAAGATCACACATGCAATGACACTGGTGGATCCATAGGTAGATTGTGAAAAGAACACACATGCAATGACACTATTGGATCCATGTGTGGTCTCTCAAGAGAACACACATGCAATGACTCTAGCTGTTGTTAGTGAAAAGAGCACACATGCAATGACACTGGTGGATCAGATAGGTGGATTGTTAAAAGAACACACATGCAATGACACTGGTGGATCAATATGTGGTATCTGAAAAGAACACACATGCAATGACTCTGGTTGATGTTAGTAAAAGAAAACACATGCAATGACACTGGTGGATCCATAGGTGGATTGTGAAGAAACACACATGCAATGACCTGGTGGATTCAATGACCTTTGGTGGATCCATATGTGGTATGTGAAAATAACACACATGCAATGACTCACGGTTGTTGTTAGTAAAATGAACACACATGCAATGACCTTTGGTGGATCCATGTGTGGTCTTTGGAGAGGACACACATTTCAATGACTCCAGTTGTTGTTAGTAAAAAGAACACACATGCAATGACACTGGTGGATCCATGTGTGGTCACTGAAGAGAACACACATACGATGACTCTAGATGTTGTTAGTAAAAAGAGCACACATGCAATGACACTAGTGGATCCATAGGTGGATTGTGAAAAGAACACACATGCAATGACACTGGTGGATCCATAGGTGGATTGTGAAAAGAACAAACATTTCAATGACTCAGGTACATTGTTAGTAAAAAGAACACACATGCAATGACCTGGTGGATCCATGTGTGGTCTCTCTAGAGAACACACATTTCAATGACACTGGTGGATCCATATGTGGTATGTGAAAACAACACACATGAAATGACTCTAGTTGTTGTTAGTAAAAAGAACACACATGCAATGACACTAGTGGATCCATACGTGGATTGTGAAGAGAGCACACATGCAATGACACTAGTGGATTCAATGACCTTTGGTGGATCCATATGTGGTATGTGAAAATAACACACATGCAATGACTATGGTTGTTGTTTGTAAAAAAACACATGCAATGACATTGGTGGATCCATGTGGTTTCTAGAGAGAACACACATTTCAATGACTCTGGTTGTTGTTAGTAAAAAGAACACACATGCAATGACACTGGTTGTGGTTCATGAGAAGAACACACATGCAATGACACTGGTTCTTGTTAGTGAAAAGAGCACACATTCAATGACACTAGTGGATCCATAGGTGGATTGTGAAAAGAACACACATGCAATGACACTGGTGGATCCATGTGTGGTCTCTGAAGAGAACACACATGCAATGACTCTAGTTGTTGTTAGTGAAAAGAGAACACATGCAATGACATTGGTGGATACATAGGTGGATTGTGAAAAGAACACACATGCAATGACACTGGTGGATCCATATGTGGATTGTGAAAAGAGTACACATGCAATGACTCTGGTTGTTGTTAGTAAAAAAGCACACATGCAATGCCACTGGTGGATCCATATGTGGTATGTGAAAAGAACACACATGCAATGACTCTGATTTCAGTTTGTAAAAAGAACACACATGCAATGACACTGGTGGATCCATATGTGGTATGTGAAAAGAACACAGATGCAATGACACTGGTGGATCCATATGTGGTATGTGAAAAGAACACACATGCAATGACACTGGTGGATCCATATGTGATATGTGAAAAGAACACACTTGAAATGACTCTGGTTGTTGTTAATAAAAAGAACACACATGCAATGACACTGGTGGATCCATATTTGGTATGTGAAAAGAACACACATGCAATGACACTGGTGGATGCATATGTGGTATGTGCAAAGAACATACATGAAATGACTCTAGTTGTTGTTAGTAAAAAGAACACAAATGCAATGACACTGGTGGATCCATAGGTGGATTGTGAAGAGAGCACACATGCAATGATCTTTGGTGGATTCAATGACCTTTGGTGGATCCATATGTGATATCTGAAAATAACACACATGCTTGACTCTGGTTGTTGAAGTAAAAGAACACACATGCAATGGCACTGGTGGATCCATAGGTGAATTGTGAAGATAACACACATGCAATGACTCTTGTTGTTGTTAGTAAAAAGAACACACATGCAATGACACTGGTGGATCCATGTGTGGTCTCTGAAGAGAACACACATGCAATGACTCTGGTTGTTGTTGGTGAAAAGAGCACACATGCAATGACACGGGTGGATCCATAGGTGGATTATGAAAAGAACACACATGCAATGACATTGGTGGATCCATGTGTGGTCTCTGAAGAGAACACACATGCAATGACTCTGGTTGTTGTTAGTGAAAAGAGCACACATGCAATGACACTGGTGGATCCATAGGTGTATTGTTATAAGAACACACATGCAATGACTCTGGTGGATCCATATGTGGATTGTGAAAAGAGCACACATGCAATGACTCTGGTTGTTGTTAGTAAAAAAACACATGCAATGACACTAGTGGATCCATAGGTGGATTGTGAAAAGAACACACATGCAATGACACTGGTGGATCCATATGTGGTATGTGAAAAGAACACACATGCAATGACTCTGGTTTTAGTTTGTAAAAAGAACACACATGCAATAACACTGGTGGATCCATATGTGGTATGTGAAAAGAACACACATGCAATGACACTGGTAGATCCATATGTGGTATGTGAAAAGAACACACATGCAATGACACTGGTGGATCCATGTGTGGTCTCTGAAGAGAACACACATGCAATGACACTGGTTGTTGTTAGTAAAAAGAACACACATGCAATGACACTAGTGGATCCATGTGTGGTCTCTGAAGAGAACACACATGCAATGACTCTGGTTGTTGTTAGTGAAAAGAGCACACATGCCATGGCACTGGTGGATCCATAGATGGATTGTGAAAAGAGCACACATGCAATGACACTGGTGGATTCAATGACACTGGTGGATTCATATGTGGTATGTGAAAATAACACACATGCAATGACTCTGGTTGTTGTTAGTAAGAAGAACACACATGCAATGACACTGGTGGATCCATATGTGGTATGTGAAAAGAACACACATGCAATGACACTGGTGGATCCATATGTGGTATGTGAAAAGAACACACATGAAATGACTCTGGTTGTTATTAGTAAAAAGAAAACACATGCAATTACACTGGCAGATCCACAGGTGGATTGTGAAGAGAGCACACATGCAATGACACTGGTGGATTCAATGACATTGGTGGATCCATATGTGGAATGTGCAAATAACACACATGCAATGAATCTGGTTGTTGTTAGTAAAAAGAACACACGCATAATGACCTTTGGTGGATCCATGGGTGGATTGTGAATAGCACACACATGAAATGACTACGGTTGTTGTTAGTAAAAAGGACACAAATCAATGACACTGGTGGATCAATAGGTGGATTGTGAAGGGAGCACACACGCAATGATACTAGTGGATTCAATGACACTGGTGGATCCATATGTGGTATCTGAAAATAACACACATGCACTGACTCTGGTTGTGGAAGTAAAAAGAACACACATGCAATGACACTGGTGGATCCATAGGTGGATTGTGAAGGTAACACACATGCAATGACTCTGGTTTTTGTTAGTAAAAAGAACACACATGCAATGACACTGGTGGATCCTTGTGTGGTCTCTGAAGAGAACACACATGAAATGACTCTGGTTGTTGTTGGTGAAAAGAGCACACATGCAATGACACGGGTGGATCCATAGGTGGATTGTGAATAGAACACACATGCAATGACATTGGTGGATCCATGTGTGGTCTCTAAAGAGAACACACATGAAATGACTCTGGTTGTTGTTAGTGAAAAGAGCACACATGCAATGACACTAGTGAATCCATAGGTGGATTGTGAAAAGAACACACATGCAATGACACTGGTGGATCAATATGTGGTATGTGAAAAGAACACACATGCAATGACTCTGGTTTTAGTTAGTAAAAAGAACACACATGCAATGACACTGGTGGATCCATATGTGGTATGTGAAAAGAACACACATGCAATGACACTGGTGGATCCATATGTGGTATGTGAAAAGAACACACATGCAATGACACTGGTGGATCCATATGTGGTATGTTAAAAGAACACACTTGAAATGACTCTGGTTGTTGTTAGTAAAAAGAACACACATGCAATGACACTGGTGGTTCCATAGGTGGATTGTAAAGAGAGCACACATGCAATGACAGTGGTGGATTCAATGACACTGGTGGATCCATATGTGGTATGTGAAAATAACACACATGCAATGACTCTGGTTGTTGTTAGTAAAAAGAACACACATGCAATAACCTGGTGGATCCATGTGTGGCCTATGAAGAGAACACACATGTAATGACTCTGGTTGTTGTTAGTGAAAAGAGCAAACACGCAATGACACTAGTGGATCCATAGGTGGATTGTGAAAAGTACACACATGCAATGACCTGGTGGATCCATCGTGGATTGTGAAAAGAGCACATGCAATGACTCGGTTGTTGTTAGTAAAAAGCACACATGCAATGACACTGGTGGATCCATAGGTGGATTGTGAAACGAACACACATGCAATGACACTGGTGGATCCATATGTGGTATGTGAAAAGATAACACATGAAATGACTCTAGTTGTTGTTAGTAAAAATAACACACATGCAATGACACTGGTGGATCCATAGGTGGATTATGAAGAGAGCACAGATGCAATGACACTGGTGGATCCATATGTGGTATGTGAAAATGACACACGTGCAATGATTCTGGTTGTTGTTAGTAAAAAGAACACACATGCAATGACACTGGTGGATCCATATGTGGTATGTGAAAAGAACACACATGCAATGACAATAGTGGATCCATATGTGGTATGTGAAAAGAACACACATGAAATGACTCTGGTTGTTGTTAGTAAAGAGAATACACATGCAATGACACTGGTGGATTCATTGACACTGGTGGATCCATATGTGGTGTGTGAAAATAACACACATGCAATGACTCTGGTTGTTGTTAGTAAATAGAACACACATGCAATGACACTGGTGGATCCATGTGTGGTCTCTGAAGAGAACACACATGCAATGACTCTGGTTGTAGTGAGTGAAAAGAGCACACATGCAATGACACTGGTGGATCCATAGGTGGATTGTGAAAAGAACACACATGAAATGACACTAGTGGATCCATATGTGGTATATGAAAAGAACACACATGCAATGACTCTGGTTGTCATTAGTAAAAAGAACACACATGCAATGACACTGGTGGATCCATAGGTGGATTGTGAAGAGAGCACACATGCAATGACACTAGTGGATTCAGTGACACTGGTGGATCCATATGTGGTATGTGAAAATAACACACATGCAATGACTCTGGTTGTTGTTAGTAAAATGAACACACATGCAATGACACTGGTGGATCCATGTGTGGTCTTTGGAGAGAACACACATTTCAATGACTCTGGTTGTTGTTAGTAAAAAGAACACACATGCAATGACACTGGTGGATCCATGTGTGGGCTCTGAAGAGAACACACATGCAATGACTCTGGTTGTTGTTAGTGAAAAGAGCACACCTGCAATGACACATATGGATCCATAGGTGGATTGTGAAAAGAACACACATGCAATGACACTGGTGGATCCATACGTGGATTGTGAAAATAGCACACATGCAATGACTCTGGTTGTTGTTAGTAAAAAAGCACACAGGCAATGACACTGGTGAATCCATGTGTGGCCTCTAAAGAGAACACACATGCACTGACACTGGTGGATCCATATGTGGTATGTGAAAATAACACACATGCAATGACTCTGCTTGTTGTTAGTAAAAAAACACACATGCAATGACCTTTGGTGTATCCATATGTGGATTGTGAAGAGAGCACACATGCAATGACAATGGTGGATTCAATGACACTAGTGGATCCATATGTGGTATGTGAAAATAACACACATGCAATGACTCTGGTTATTGTTAGTAAAAAAACACACATGCAATGACACTGGTGGATCCATGTGTGGTCTCTAGAGAGAACACACATTTCAATGACTCTGGTTGTTATTAGTAAAAAGAACACACATGCAATGACACTGGTTGTGGTTCATGAGAAGAACACACATGCAATGACACTGGTTGATGTTAGTGAAAAGAGCACACATTAAATGACACTAGTGGATCCATAGGTGGATTGTGAAAAGAACACACATGCAATGACACTGGTGGATCCATGTGTGGTCTCTGAAGAGAACACACATGCAATGACTCTAGTTGTTGTTAGTGAAAAGAGCACACATGCAATGAAATTGGCGGATCCATAGGTGGATTGTGAAAAGAACACACATGCAATGACACTGGTGGATCCATATGTGGATTGTGAAAAGAGTACACATGCAATGACTCTGGATGTTGTTAGTAAAAAAGCACACATGCAATGTCACTGGTGGATCCATATGTGGTATGTGAAAAGAACACACATGCAATGACTCTGGTTTTAGTTTGTAAAAAGAACGCACATGCAATGACACTGGTGGATCCATATGTGGTATGTGAAAATAACACACATGCAATGACACTGGTGGATCCATATGTGGTATGTGAAAAGAACACACATGCAATGACACTGGTGGATCCATATGTGGTATGTGAAAAGAACACGCATGAAATGACTCTGGTTGTTGTTAGTAAAGAGAATACACATGCAATGACTTGGAAGATCCATAGGTGGATTGTGAAGAGACACACATGCAATGACCTGGTGGATTCATTGACACTGGTGGATCCATATGTGGTGTGTGAAATAGCACATCTGATGACTACAGTTGTTGTTAGTAAAAGAACAAACATGCAATGACACTGGTGGATTCATGTGTGGTATCTGAAGAGAACAGACATGCAATGACTGGTAGTTGTGAGTGAAAAGGGCACACATGCAATGACACTGGTGGATCCATAGGTGGATTATGAAAAGAACACACATGAAATGACACTAGTGGATCCATGTGTGGTCTCTCAAGAGACACATGCAATGACTCTGGCTGTTGTTAGTGAAAAGAGCACACATGCAATGACCAGTGGATCAGACGAATTGGATTATTAAAAAAGAACACACATGCAATGACCTTTGGTGGATCCATATGTGGTATGTGAAAAGAACACATGCAATGACTCTGGTTGTCGTTAGTAAAAGAACACACATGCAATGACCTTTGGTGGATCCATATGTGGTATATTAAAGAACACACTTGAAATGACTCTGGTTGTTGTTAGTAAAATAACACACATGCAATGACCTTTGGTGGTTCCATAGGTGGATTGTGAAGAGCACACATGCAATGACAGTGGTGGATTCAATGACCTTTGGTGGATCCATATGTGGTATGTGAAAATAACACACATACAATGACTCGGTTGTTGTTAGTAAAAATAACACACAATGACTTTGGTGGATCCATGTGTGGCCTCTGAAGAGAAAACACATGTAATGACTCTGGTTGTTGTTAGTGAATAGAGCAAACACGCAATGACACTAGTGGATCCATAGGTGGATTGTGAAAAGAACACACATGCAATGACACAGGTGGATCCATGTGTGGACTCTGAAGAGACCACACATGCAATGACTCAGTTGTTGTTAGTGAAAGAGCACACACGCAATGACCTTTGGTGGATCCATATGTGGATCGTGAAAAGAACACACATGCAATGACACTAGTGGATCCATAGATGGATTGTGAAAAGAACACACATGCAATGACACTGGTGGATCCATGTGTGGAATCTCAAGAGAACACACATGTAATGACTCTGTTTGTTGTTAGTGAATAGAGCAAACACGCAATGACACTAGTGGATCCATAGGTGGATTGTGAAAAGAACACACATGCAATGACACTGGTGGATACATACGTGGATTGTGAAAAGAGCACACATGCAATGACTCTGGTTGTTGTTAGTAAAAAGAGCACACATGCAATGACACTGGTGGATCCATAGGTGGATTGTGAAGCGAACACACATGCAATGACATTGGTGAATCCATATGTGCTTTGTGAAAACAACACACACGCAATTACTCTGGTTGTTGTTAGTAAAAATAGCACACATGCAATGACACTGGTGGATCCATGTGTGGTCTCTGAAGAGAACACACATGCAATGACCTTTGGTGGATCCATATGTGGTATGTGAAAATAACACCACGACAATGACTACAGTTGTTATTATGAAAAGAACACACATGCAATGACACTGGTGGATCCATATGTGGTATGTGAAAAGAACACACATGCAATGACACTGGTGGATCCATATGTGGTATGTGAAAAGAACACACATGAAATGACTCTGGTTGTTGTTAGTAAAGAGAATACACATGCAATGACCTTTGGCGGATCCATGGGTGGATTGTGAAGAGAGCACACATGCAATGACACTGGTGGATTCATTGACCTTTGGTGGATCCATATGTGGTGTGTGAAAATAACACACATGCAATGACTCTGGTTGTTGTTAGTAAAAAGAACACACATGCAATGACACTGGTGGATCCATGTGTGGTCTCTGAAGAGAACACACATGCAATGACTCTTGTTGTAGTGAGTGAAAAGAGCACACATGCAATGACACTGGTGGATCCATAGGATTGTGAAAAGAACACACATGAAATGACACTAGTGGATCCATATGTGGTATATGAAAAGAACACACATGCAATGACTCTGGTTGTCATTAGTAAAAAGAACACACATGCAATGACCTTTGGTGGATCCATAGGTGGATTGTGAAGAGAGCACACATGCAATGACACTGGTGGATTCAATGACACTGGTGGATCCATATGTGGTATGTGAAAATAACACACATGCAATGACTCTGGTTGTTGTTAGTAAAATGAACACACATGCAATGACACTGGTGGATCCATGTGTGGTCTCTGGAGAGAACACACATTTCAATGACTCAGGTTGTTGTTAGTAAAAAGAACACACATGAAATGACACTGGTGGATCCATGTGTGGGCTCTGAAGAGAACACACATGCAATGACTCTGGTTGTTGTTAGTGAAAAGAGCACACCTGCAATGACACATATGGATCCATAGGTGGATTGTGAAAAGAACACACATGCAATGACACTGGTGGATCCATATGTGGATTGTGGAAAGAGCACACATGCAATGACTCTGGTTGTTGTTAGTAAAAAGCACACACAGGCAATGACACTGGTGGATCCATGTGTGGTCTTTAAAGAACACACATGCTTGACAACCTTTGGTGGATCCATATGTGGTATGTGAAAATAACACACATACAATGACTCTGGTTGTTGTTAGTAAAAAACACACATGCAATGACAACTGGTGGATCCATAGGTGGATTGTGAAGAGAGAGCACATGCAATGACAATGGTGGATTCAATGACACTAGTGGATCCATATGTGGTATTGAAAATAACACATGCAATGACTACGGTTATTATTAGTACAAAACACACATGCAATGACCTTTGGTGGATCCATGTGTGGTCTCTAGAATAACACACACATTTCAATGACTACGGTTGTTGTTAGTAAAAGAACACACATGCAATGACACTGGTTGTGGTTCATGAGAAGAACACACATGCAATGACCTTTGGTTGATGTTAGTGAAAAGAGCACATTCAATGACACTAGTGGATCCATAGGTGGATTATGAAAAGAACACACATGCAATGACAGCTGGTGGATCCATGTGTGGTCTCTGAAGAAGAACACATGCAATGACTCTAGTTGTTGTTAGTGAAAAGAACACACATGCAATGAAATTGGCGGATCCATAGGTGGATTGTGAAAAGAACACACATGCAATGACACTGGTGGATCCATATGTGGTATGTGAAAAGAGTACACATGCAATGACTCACGGTTGTTGTTAGTAAAAGCACACATGCAATGTCCTTTGGTGGATCATATGTGGTATTTGAAAAGAACACTCATGCTATGTCTCTGGATTTTGTTTGTAAAAAGAACACACATGCAATGACACTGGTGGATCCATATGTGGTATGTGAAAAGAAAACACATGCAATGACACTGGTGGATCCATATGTGGTATGTGAAAAGAACAGACATGCAATGACACGGGTGGATCCATATTTGGTATGTGAAAGAACACACTTGAAATGACTCTAGTTGTTGTTAGTAAAAGAACACACATGCAATGACACTGGTGGTTCCATAGGTGGATTGTGAAGGCTGACACATGCAATGGCGGTGGTGGATTCAATGACACGAGTGGATCCATATGTGGTATCACGAAAAAGAACACATGCAATGACTCTAGTTGTTGTTAGTAAAATAACACACATGCAATGACAGTGGTGGATCCATAGGTGGATTATGAAGAGAGCACACATGCAATGACCTGGTGGATCCGGATGTGGTATGTGAAAATAACACCGTTCAATGACTTTGGTTGTTGTTAGTAAAAGAATACACATGCAATGACCTTTGGTGGATCCATATGTGGTATGTGAAAAGAACACACAATACAATGACACTGGTGGATCCATATGTGGTATGTGAAAAGAACATGAAATGACTCTGGTTGTTGTTAGTAAAGAGAATACACATGCAATGACACTGGCAGATCCATAGGTGGATTGTGAAGAGAGCACACATGCAATGACTCTGGTAGTTGTGAGTGAAAAGGGCACACATGCAATGACACTGGTGGATCCATAGGTGGATTGTGAAAAGAACACACATGAAATGACACTAGTGGATCCATGTGTGGTCTCTCAAGAGAACACACATGCAATGACTCTGGCTGTTGTTAGTGAAAAGAGCACACATGCAATGACCTTTGGTGGATCAGGGCAATTGGATTGTAAAAAGAACACACATGCAATGACACTGGTGGATCCATATGTGGTATGTGAAAAGAAGACACATGCAATGACTCTGGTTGTCATTAGTAAAAAGAACACACATGCAATGACACTGGTGGATCCATAGGTGGATTGTGAAGAGCACACATGCAATGACCTTTGGTGGATTCAATGAGGTGGTGGATCCATATGTGGTATGTGAAAATAACAGATACAATGACTCTAGTTATTATTAGTAAAATGAACACACATGCAATGACCTGGTGGATCCATGTGTGGTCTTTGGAGAACACATTTCAATGACTCTGGTTGTTGTTAGTAAAAAGAACACACATGCAATGACCTTTGGTGGATCCATGTGGAGCTCTGAAGAAACACATGCAATGACTCTGGTTGTTGTTAGTGAAAAGAGCACACTGCAATGACACATATGGATCCATAGGTGCATTGTGAAAAGAACACACATGCAATGACCTGGTGGATCCATATGTGGATTGTGAAAAAGCACACATGCAATGACTCTGGTTGTTGTTAGTAAAAAGCACAGAGCAATGACCTGGTGGATCCATGTGTGGTCTCTAAAGAGAACACACATGCACTGACACTAGTGGATCCATATGTGGTATGTGAAAATAACACACATGCAATGACTACGGTTGTTGTTAGTAAAAAACACACATGCAATGACCTTTGGTGGATCCATAGGTGGATTGTGAAGAGAGCACACATGCAATGACACTGGTGGATTCAATGACACTAGTGGATCCATATGTGGTATGTGAAAATAACACACATGCAATGACTCTGGTTATTGTTAGTAAAAACACACATGCAATGACACTAGTGGATCAAAGTGTGGTGGCTAGAGAGAACACACATATCAATGACTCTGGTTGTTGTTAGTAAAGAACACACATGCAATGACACTGGTTGTGGTTCATGAGAAGAACACACATGCAATGACCTGGTTGTTGTTAGTGAAAGAGCACACATTCAATGACACTAGTGGATCCATAGGTGGATTGTGAAAAGAACACACATGCAATGACACTGCTGGATCCATGTGTCGTCTCTGAAGAGAACACACATGCAATGACTCTAGTTGTTGTTAGTGAAAAGAGCACACATGCAATGACATGGGCGGATCCATAGGTAGATTGTGAAAAGAACACACATGCAATGACACTGGTGGATCCATATGTGGATTGTGAACAGAGTACACATGCAATGACTCTGGTTGTTGTTAGTAAAAAAGCACACATGCAATGCCACTGGTGGATCCATATGTGGTATGTGAAAAGAACACACATGCAATGACTCTGATTTCAGTTTGTAAAAAGAACACACATGCAATGACACTGGTGGATCCATATGTGGTATGTGAAAAGAACACAGATGCAATGACACTGGTGGATCCATATGTGGTATGTGAAAAGAACACACATGCAATGACACTGGTGGATCCATATGTGATATGTGAAAAGAACACACTTGAAATGACTCTGGTTGTTGTTAATAAAAAGAACACACATGCAATGACACTTGGTTGTTCCATAGGTGGATTGTGAAGAGAGCACACATGCAATGACAGTGGTGGATTCAATGACACTGGTGGATCCATATGTAGTATGTGAAAATAACACACATGCAATGACTCTGGTTGTTGTTAGTAAAAAGAACACACATGCAATGACACTGGTGGATCCATGTGGTCTCTAAAAGAAACACACATGTAATGACTACGGTTGTTGTTAGTGAAAGAGCAAACTTGCAATGACCTGGTGGATCCATGGGTGGATTGTGAAAAGAACACATGCAATGACCTTTGGTGGATCCATAGGTGGATTAAAAGCGAACACACGCATAATGACCTTTGGTGGATCCATATGTGGTATGTGAAAAGAACACACATGCAATGACTCTAGTTGTTGTTAGTAAAAATAGCACACATGCAATGACACTGGTAGATCCATAGGTGGATTGTGAAGAGAGCACACATGCAATGACACTGGTGGATCCATATGTGGTATGTGAAAATAACACACGTGCAATGACTCTGGTTGTTGTTAGTAAAAAGAACACACATGGAATGACACTGGTGGATCCATATGTGGTATGTGAAAAGAACACACATGCAATGACACTGGTGGATCCATATGTGGTATGTGAAAAGAACACACATGAAATGACTCTGGTTGTTGTTAGTAAAGAGAATACACATGCAATGACACTGGCAGATCCATAGGTGGATTGTGAAGAGAGCACACATGCAATGACACTGGTGGATTCATTGACACTGGTGGATCCATATGTGGTGTGTGAAAATAACACACATGCAATGACTCTGGTTGTTGTTAGTAAAAAGAACACACATGCAATGACACTGGTGGATCCATGTGCGGTCTCTGAAGAGAACACACATGCAGTGACTCTGGTTGTTGTGAGTGAAAAGAGCACACATGCAATGACACTGGTGGATCCATAGGTGGATTGTGAAAAGAACACACATGAAATGACACTAGTGGATCCATGTGTGGTCTCTCAAGAGAACACACATGCAATGACTCTGGCTGTTGTTAGTGAAAAGAGCACACATGCAATGACACTGGTGGATCAGACAGGTGGATTGTTAAAAGAACACACATGCAATGAAACTAGTGGATCCATATGTGGTATGTGAAAAGAATACACATGCAATGACTCTGGTTGTCGTTAGTAAAAAGAACACACATGCAATGACACTGGTGGATCCATAGGTAGAATGTGAAGAGAGCACACATGCAATGACACTGGTGGATCCATATGTGGTATGTGAAAAGAACATACATGAAATGACTCTAGTTGTTGTTAATAAAAAAAAACACATGCAATGACACTGGTGGATCCATATGTGGTATGTGAAAAGAACACACATGCAATCACACTGGTCGATCCATGTGTGGTCTCTGAAGAGAACACACATGCAATGACTCTGGTTGTTGTTAGTGAAAAGAGCACACATGCAATGACACTGGTGGATCCATAGGTGGATTGTGAAAAGAACACACATGCAATGACACTACTGGATCCATATGTGGATTGTGAAGAGAGCACACATGCAATGACTCTGGCTGTTGTTAGTAAAAAGAGCACACATGCAATGACACTAGTGGATCCATAGGTGGATTGTGAAAAGAACACACATGAAATGACACTGGTGTATCCATATGTGGTATGTGAAAAGAACACACATTTCAATGACTTTGGCTGTTGTTAGTAAAAAGAACACATATGCAATGACACTGGTGGATCCATGTGTGGTCTCTGTAGAGAACACACATTTCAATGACACTAGTGGATCCATATGTGGTATGTATAAACAACACACATGAAATGACTCTAGTTGTTGTTAGTAAAAAGAACACACATGCAATGACACTGGTGGATCCATACGTGGATTGTGAAGAGAGCAGACATGCAATGACACTAGTGGATTCAATGACCCTGGTGGATCCATATGTGGATTGTGAAAAGAGCACACATGCAATGACTCTGGTTGTTGTTAGTAAAAAAATCACACATGCAATGACACTAGTGGATCCATAGGTGGTATGTGAAAATAACACACATGCAATGACACTGGTAGATCCATATGTGGTATGTGAAAATAACACACATGCAATGACTCTGGTTGTTGTTAGTAAAATGAACACACATGCAATGACACTGGTGGATCCATGTGTGGTCTTTGGAGAGAACACACATTTCAATGACTCTGTTTGTTGTTATTAAAAAGAACACACATGCAATGACACTGGTGGATCCATGTGTGGGCTCTGAACAGAACACACATACAATGACTCTGGTTGTTGTTAGTGAAAAGAGCACACCTGCAATGACACATATGGATCCATAGGTGGATTGTGAAAAGAACACACATGCAATGACACTGGTGGATCCATATGTGGATTGTGAAAAGAGCACACATGCAATGACTCTGGTTGTTGTTAGTAAAAAAGCACACAGGCAATGACACTGGTGGATCCATGTGTGGTCTCTAAAGAGGACACACATGCACTGACACTGGTGGATCCATATGTGGTATGTGAAAATAACACACATGCAATGACTCTGGTTGTTGTTAGTAAAAAGAACACACATGCAATGACACTTGTGGATCCATAGGTGGATTGTGAAGAGAGCACACATGAAATGACACTGGTGGATCCAATGACACTAGTGGATCCATATGTGGTATGTGAAAATAACACACATGCAATGACTCTGGTTATTGTTAGTAAAAAAACACACATGCAATGACACTGGTGGATCCATGTGTGTCTCTAGAGAGAACACACATTTCAATGACTCTTGTTGTTGTTCATGAGAACAACACACATGCAATAACACTGGTTGTTGTTAGTGAAAAGAGCACACATTCATTGACACTAGTGGATCCATAGGTGTATTGTGAAAAGAACACACATGCAATGACACTGGTGGATCCATGTATGGTCTCTGAAGAGAACACACATGCAATGACTCTAGTTGTTGTTAGTGAAAAGAGCACACATGCAATGACATTGGCGGATCCATAGGTGGATTGTGAAAAAACACACATGCAATGACACTGGTGGATCCATATGTGGATTGGGAAAAGAGTACACATGCAATGACTCTGGTTGTTGTTAGTAAAAAAGCACACATGCAATGCCACGGGTGGATCCATATGTGGTATGTGAAAAGAACACACATGCAATGACACTGGTGGATCCATGTGTGGTCTCTGAAGAGAACACACATGCAATGAGTCTGGTTGTTGTTAGTGAAAAGAGCACACATGTAATAACACTGGTGGATCCATAGGTGGATTGTGAAAAGAACACACATGCAATGACACTAGTGGATCCATATGTGGATTGTGAAGAGACATGCAATGACTCTGGTTGTTGTTAGTAAAAAGAGCACACATGCAATGACACTAGTGGATCCATAGGTGGATTGTGAAAAGAACACACATGCAATGACACTGGTGGATCCATATGTGCTATGTTAAAGAACACACATTTCAATGACTCTGGATGTTGTTAGTAAAAAGAACACACATGCAATGACCTGGTGGATCCATGTGGTCTCTAAAGAACACACATTTCAATGACACTGGTGGATCCATATGTGGTATGTGAAAACAACACACATGAAATGACTCTAGTTGTTGTTAGTAAAAACAACACACATGCAATGAAACTGGTGGATCCATAGGAGGATTGTGAAGAGAGCACACATCCAATGAAAATGGTGGATTCAATGACACTGGTGGGTCCATATGTGGTATGTGAAAATAGCACACATGCAATGACTCTGGTTGTTGTTAGTAAAAGGAACACACATGCAATGCCACTGGTGGATCCATGTGTGGTCTTTGGAGAGAACACACATTTCAATGACCCTGGTTGTTGTTAGTAAAAAGAACACACATGCAATGACACTGGTGGATCCATGTGTGGTCTCTGAAGAGAACACACATGCAATGACACTGGTTGTTGTTAGTAAAAAGAACACACATGCAATGACACTACTGGATCCATGTGTGGTCTCTGAAGAGAACACCCATGCAATGACTCTGGTTGTTGTTAGTGAAAAGAGCACACATCCCATGGCACTGGTGGATCCATAGATGGATTGTGAAAAGAGCACACATGCAATGACACTGGTGGATTCAATTACACTGGTGGATTCATGTGTGGTATGTGAAAATAACAGAAATGCAATGACTCTGGTTGTTGTTAGTAAAAAGAACACACATGCAATGACACTGGTGTATCCATATGTGGTATGTGAAAGAACACACATGCAATGACCTTTGGTGGATCAAATGTGGTATGTGAAAAGAAGACACATGAAATGACTCTGGTTGTTCTTCGTAAAAAGAAAACACATGCAATGACACTGGCAGATCCATAGGTGGATTGTGAAGAGAGCACACATGCAATGACACTGGTGGATTCAATGACACTGGTGGATCCATATGTGGTATGTGAAAAGAACACACATGAAATGACTCTGGTTGCTGTTACTAAAAAGAACACACATGTAATGGACACTGGTGGATCCATAGGTGGATTGTGAATAGAACACACATGCAATGACAACTGTAGATTCAATGACCTTTGGTGGATCCATATGTGGTATGTGAAAATAACACACATGCAATGACTCTGGTTGTTGAAGTAAAAAGAACACATATAATGACCTTTGGTGGATCCATAGGTGGATTATGAAGATAACACACAGCAATGACCTGGTGGATCCATATGTGGTATGTGCAAAGAACATACATGAAATGACTCACGGTTGTTGTTAGTAAAAGGAACACAAATGCAATGACAGCGTGGATCCATAGGTGGATTGTGAAGAGAGCACACATGCAATGATCTTGGTGGATTCGGTGACCTTTGGTGGATCCATATGTGGTATCTGAAAATAACACACATGCACTGACTCTGGTTGTTGAAGTAAAAAGAACACACATGTAATGACACTGGTGGATCCATAGGTGGATTGTGAAGATAACACATATGCAATGACTCTGGTTGTTGTTAGTAAAAAGAACACACATGCAATGACACTAGTGGATCCATGTGTGGTCTCCGAAGAGAACACACATGCAATGACTCTGGTTGTTGTTAGTGAAAAGAGCACACATGCAATGACACGGGTGGATCCATAGGTGGATTGTGAAAAGAACACACATGCAAGGACATTGGTGGATCCATGTGTGGTGTCTGAAGAAAACACACATGAAATGACTCTGGTTGTTGTTAGTGAAAAGAGCACACATGCAATGACACTGGTGGATCCATAGGTGGATTGTGAAAAGAACACACATGCAATGACACTGGTGGATCCATATGTGGATTGTGAAAAGAGCACACATGCAATGACTCTGGTTGTTGTTAGTAAAAAAACACATGTAATGACACAAGTGGATCCATAGGTGGATTGTGAAAAGAACACACATGCAATGACGCTGGTGGATCCATATGTGGTATGTGAAAAGAACACACATGCAATGACACTGGTGGATCCATATGTGGTATGTGAAAAGAACACACTTGAAATGACTCTGGTTGTTTTTAGTAAAAAGAACACACATGCAATGACACTGGTGGTTCCATAGGTGGATTGTGAAGAGAGCACACATGCAATGACACTGGTGGATTCAATGACACTGGTGGATCCATGTGGCATCCCGCAAAACCACTACTAGAAAATCGCGTTGTTTTTGTGCATTACATCGTCATGGCCGCATGCTCATGTCATCATGCCACATTGCATTTGAGCATCGTCATCATCTTGCATTTGCTTGCATAAAACTATTTTCGGGAAAACCTAATTTGTTTTCTAAACGCAAATCTTTATTCAAGCCAAAACCGGGTCTCCGGATTATTTTGTTTTGTCTGCTATCGGTTTGCAAAAGCCATGTTTGAAATAAATAAAATAGTTAATTATTTTTAGTGGGGCAGTCGAACGGGCCGATTCGACCCGAACGACCACCCCCGGAATAAAATCGGTCCAACCAGTCCCACCCATAATCCTAAACCTACCAAACTACCTACCCAGCCCAACCCTCCACCTCACCCCAACAGTGGCAGTGCCACCTCACTGGCCTATCCCTCACCCAATCGGCTCACCCACATCACCCTAACCCTCCCTCTCACCCCAACCACCGAGCCAACCCACTCCCTCCCTGGCCGCTGGGCCCGCGCCCACCTCTCCCCGCGGGACCCACCCCTCACACAGCACACACGCACTACACGCACGCACCCCTGCCGCCCCACAGGCCCACCTCCCCCACGCGACCGCTCCACCCTCCCTTCTTCCTCCCAGGCGCCTCGCTTGCTCGCTCCCTCTGCGCGCAGCAGCCAGCGACCCCCCCTCCTCCGGCCGCTCCCCTCCACGCCCGCCTGCCACCGCCGCCCTGGAGGCCGCGCCACCCGCAGCGACCCTCCTCCTCCTCCGCCCGCCGAGGCCTCCCGACCAGGCCCAGCGTCCGCCTCCTCGTCGCCCGCCGCCGCAGCCGCCCGTCTCGCCTCCGCCCCGGCGCCCCCTCAACCGGACCGCCGCGCCTCCGCACCCGCCGGCACCCGCGGCCGCAGCCCTCCTCCGACCCTCCTCCGCTTGTGACACCGCGCCAGTGGCTCGCCTCGCGCCGCCACCGCTGCTCGCTTGACCCCGACCACCGGCCTCCCGGCCGGACCGCGCTGCCCGCGCCTCAACCCGTCTTGGCGCCCTCCTCCTGCTGGCTCGGCACCCGCGGCGTTCCTGGCTCTCCCTTCGCCATGCGGTTGCAGGAGCCAGTGCGCCGCCAAAGTCCTCCTCCTCCTCGAGGCCGGAGCCGCCCGGCTGCCTGTTCTTGCACAGTCTGGTGCGCGTCCTCTACCTCCGTATAAACAACGGGTCGCCACAGTGAGAAGACATGGTGACACGTGGGAAAACCTCTTGACCAAGGCCGGAACAAGGACTCTATCCCGCACGAGGTTAAGTTGCCAAGGCCGTCTCATCGACAAGATCTCCACCGGTTCGGTGCCGTGCCGTGGATGCCGACAAGATCTCCTCACGTACAAGACCAACCCGAAGGCCGACAAACCCGCCAAGTTCGCCTCGCGAACCCGAAGACGGACCTAGCAGGATTGACATGATCTTCTTCTCGGACGCCAAGATTAATCGAGGCCGGGGCGACAAGTACTTCATCGAGCATACGACCGACAACATGACCGAAGACCCGGATCGCCAAGACCTACCCGTTATCCGAGACCGATCCGTCGAACCTGGACCTGACCGACCCGAACCCGGGACCCAAGACCGTCGAGAACCCTCAATGTGTGAACCCCTTCCCGAAACCCTATTTTATAATATAATACAACCTGTTGCATATTAATCATTCATCTCGCATGCATATCATTGGTTTGGGGGCCTTATGCCGATTCACCTAATAATTGAATATGGGGCCCATATGCGGGCAAATCTAGTCTTATATTGGCCCCATTTAAATTTGTGTATCGAGCAAATGCTATCTTTTGCCTTATTAAGACAACATTTAAATTGCGGGTAGTTAAATAACTTGAACCGTTTAATTAAATGTCGGGACCCAGGTTAAGCAATATTGCCTAATTGCATCGCCCCTTGCCATACCATACATCATACATGCATCATGCTCGATCTTTGCGTAGTATTAAATAGTGCATCGGTGTTTCTTCTAGTGTTTTGCTTCTTGCGGATAAGACCGTTGAGTTGATGTGAGCTTCGCCCGATCTTGGATGAACCTTGACAATGTTTTCAGCGAGCATCTCCCCTTTCTACCTATCTTACTTTTATAGTATTTATTCCCTCCTGTTGATCTATTGCTATACGTGTTTGCGATGCTTTAGTTTCCGTACACTGATATCCCTGACCTTATATTGCCTTGGACACATCCTATTACTGTTGTTTGGCGGATAGTTGGACTTGCGGCGTCGTAGTCGCTTGCTTAAGTCTTGCTTGCATGTTGTCAAGTGTCACGATTGTTGATGAATTACCGCATGTTGATGTTGGAGATGATCATAGTTTTACTTATCGCTCACTTTGATTCCTGTTTAACAACTAAAATTGAAATAAGCGAAGCATCGGTGGGTGATAGATAATATTTGGTTTCGAGCCCACTTGTGTCCCGTGGGACCCAGTACTTGATACTGTTCCTTGAATATTAGCGCTATCCACATCAGGGAGGCTTATGGACCCCCAGGCGAGCTTGATTCATTCTTATTTCTTGGGGCCACAAACTAGTTTGAGGTTTTATTTACGATCATGTACTTATGCCATGCTTTCTTGCTTTATTTAAATTGTGCGATGGATAGCACCTTTGTCTTTATTTAGGTAAGCGGAGTGTTTTAGCGGTGTCGACAAGCCAGATTTTGGGTTCCCGATCGTTCCGACCATTGGCGCAAACCTTGAGTCCGCCTCGGTCGGCTAACCGTTCTGGGTCTACTCAATGGGGTGGCCCCTAAAATATTCTGAATCCTGTGATTGCTTTGTGTGACTGCCTCGTTGGGTTTTGATTTGGTTTTCGAGGCATATCAGTGTGTGTTGCTATTTGTGCACCCGGCGGGTTAAAACTTTCGAAAGCCGTGTCATGATTTATAGACGACTTGGAGCACGATATCTCGACCATAGACAAGCATAACCAAAGTTTATTGCTATAAATTTGACTTTATAATGACTAGTAATCAGCTTCACTATATGGAATGGCTAAATAAAACTGCCAACAATTGCTTGCTTGGGTGCGTCGCCGGCGACCATTGTATCGACTAGTAAGTATTACCTTCTAGCGGAATGGCTGAATAAAAGTACCAACAAGCTTTGGGTTTTGGGGTTATCTCATGCTAATTGTGTCGACTAGTAAGTGTTGCCACTATAGCGGAATGGTTAACTAAAAGTGCCTTGCTTACTTTACGGGATGATTATCTAAACCTGACTAGTAAAGTGCGCAACTATAGCTGGATAATTAAAGCGCCAGCTGTGTGAGTTCCTCGGTTGACTTCCTCGATTGGTCTCGAGGAAACACCGGGATGGGTTTGTTTGATGGCGAATCAGGTTGGATCGAATAGGTCTTTCTTACCCCTCTCGATTGCCTTGGTTGTATCGAGTCTCTATAGGTTGATTAGTGCATCTTGCTGCGCTTGATCCACCATACCTATGTGGCGAGGGCAATTCTAGTCTCGGTGTCTTGGCCTCGATCTTGGCGCTCCTCTTTTCCTTTGCCCTTTGTCGGCACCTTTTGTTTAAGCAGGTTTTGAGATCGGCGTCGTTAGCGAGGTTACCCTTCCGGCTTGGCGGGCAGTTATGGGCGCCATTGGTTATTCTTGAGATCTCTTAGCCCCATTTGCATCTTGTCCGTGGTAGCTGGGCGCTCTATCATTTTCAAGGTGATTTGGATCTTTGTATATTATATCATATTCTTGGCTCTTTAGTATTGTTGTATATCTCATTACGTGGGTCCCATCGAGGACTGTTGTGTAATGTTATTACTTCGTTTTCCACCCGCACGAAAGTGCCTGGTGGGCACCTTTGAATCGTTTCTATGCGGGTTTGGCGGGTTTCGCTAAAACTTGCATAGGGTCGATTCTGAGGGTGTTACAATCCATATGTTGTATGTGAAAATAACACACATGCAATGACTCTGATTGTTGTTACTAAAAAGACCACACATGTAATGACACTGGTGGATCCATGTGTGGTCTCTAGAGAGAACACACATTTCAATGACTCTCGTTCTTGGTAGTAAAAAGAACACACATGCAATGACACTGGTGGATCCATGTGTGGTTTGTGAAGAGAACGCACATGCAATGACTCTGGTTGTTGTTAGTGAAAAGAGCACACATGCAATGACACTGGTGGATCCATAGGTGGATTGTGAAAAAGAACACACATGCAATGACACTGGTGGATCCATATGTGGATTGTGAAAAGAGCACACATGGAATGACTCTGGTTGTTGTTAATAAAAAAGCACACATGCAATGACACTAGTGGATCCATGTGTGGTCTCTGAAGAGAACACACATGCAATGACACTGGTGGATCCATATGGGGTATGTGAAAAGAACACACATGCAATGACTCTGGTTGTTGTTAGTAAACATAACACACATGCAATGACACTTCTGGATCCATCGGTGGATTGTGAATAGAACACAGATGCAATGACCGTGGTGGATTCAGTGAGACTGGTGGATCCATATGTGGTATGTGAAAATAACACACATGCAATGACTCTGGTTGTTGTTAGTAAAAAGAACACACATGCAATGACACTGGTGGAACCATATTTGGTATGTGAAAAGAACAGACATGAAATGACACTGGTGGATCCATATTTGGTATGTGAAAAGAACACACATGCAATGACACTGGTGGATCCATATGTGGTATGTGAAAAGAACATACATGAAATGACTCTGGTTGTTGTTAGTAAAAAGAACACACATGCAATGACACTGTGATGGCTCAATACACGGCGCCTAGAAAAGTTCTTGGTGCGTGGTGTCTATGTAGAGCTCATTGGGAACCCCAAGAGGAAGGTATGATGAGCACAGTAGCAAGTTTCCCTCAGTTATGAAACCAAGGTTTAATCGAACCAGTAGGAGCAAGGAAACACCTCAAAGGTGTTACTAAATTTGAAACTTTGGCGAGCACTACCGGTGCTCGTAGCAACATGGAGACCTGCAAAACACAACCACAGAACTTTGTCCCAACTTGCGATGAGGTTGTCAATCTCACGGTGTTTTGCGGAAAACAAAGGATTAAACGTATCGAAAGGAAAGAAGTAAAAGTTTGCAGAAAGTAAACACAAAGCAGTAAAAGATTGTAGATTGTATGTAAAGTAAAGGACCGGGATCCATAGTTCACTAGAGGTGGCTCTCCTTAGATAGATAACATGTTGGGTGAACAAATTACAGCGGGGCAATTTACAAACACCAAGAAAGCAATAGATGCATATACTAATCATCTTGACTCCTCTGAGACTTGATTGGGCATTACAACATAATACATAAATAGCCATCCAATGCATCTATGACTAATAATTCACCTTGAGGTTATCATCGAACCCCTCCGGTATTAAGTTGCAAGCAACAGTTATTGCTTTATGAACTACATAAGGTAAACAATACAATTGTTCTATGAACAAAGGATCGTTGTTTTCTCCCTAGTAACAACAGCACATCTAGTACCTTAGAGATTTTGTCACTTTAATATTACAGGCGTGAACCCACTATCGAGCATAAATACTAACTCTTGGAGTTGCTAGCATCTACTTGGCCAAGATAGCTACTAACAACGGAAAGCATGCAAGATCTCAAATAACAAAGACATGATAGAATCAATAATCAATCTGAAATAGCATCTCAATATCCATGGATCCCAAACACAACATGTATGAATTACAAATAGATGATCTTGATCATGAGCAGACTCACAAGATCTAAACATGAAAGCACAAAGGAGGAGAAACCAGCCATCTAGCTACTACATGGATCCGTAGTCCAAGGATGAACTACTCACACATCTGCTGAGGCTTGCATGGTGATGAAGAAGGCCTCAGGGTGAATTCCCTCTCCGGCGGTCTGGAAGAGCTTCAGATCCTCCGATCTAGGGATGGAGATGACTGACTCTGAGACTCTTTCGTGGATTTTTGATCGGGTACTTAGGGTTTTCGTCCCGAGGGCAACTTATAGGCGGAAGGAGAGGCCGAGGGGGTGCTGGTGTAACACCCTCAGAATCGGCCCTATGCAAGTTTCAGCGCTTCCCGCCAAAACCCGCATAGAAACGATTCAAAGGTGCCCACCAGGCACTTTAAATGCGGGTGGAAAAGCGAAGTAATATCATTACACAATAGTCACGATGGAACCCACAGAACATATATATATAACAACGACTCAAAGAGTCAAGAATACTGATATACAGTACAAAGATCCAAATCACCTTGAAATCGTCTGACGTCCAGAACGGACAAGATGCAAATTGAGCTAAGAGCCGGAGAATAACCAATGGCGTCCATAACCCTGCCTAGGCCAAGCGGAAGGTAACCTACTAACGACGTCGATCTCAAAACCTGCTTAAACAAAAGGGTGCGACAAAGGGCAAAGGAAAAAGAAGCGGTCGATCTTGAGGCGATTACAGCGAGACTAAATTGGCGGTCCTCGCCTACACATATGGTGGTAGGGCCCGGCGGTATGACATGCACTAAACAACCTGTAGAGACTTGATACAAATAAGCGGCTATCGAGAGAGGGTAAGAAAGACCTGTCGGAACCATCTGATACTACCACCAAACATACCCATCTGGTATTTCCCCTCGAGACCAAGCGAGGAAGTCAGCGAGGAACTCACCGGTTGGCGGTTTTATTTATTCGTTATAGTTGCAGCATTTACTAGTCGGTATAGATAGTCATCGATATAATAAGCGATGGGCAGTTTTAGTCAACCATTCCATTGTAGTTGCAACACTTACTAGTCAGATACGATTAGCATGAGATACCCCAAACCCAGTAGTTGTTGGTACTTTTATTTAGCCATTCCGTTGTAGTGAAGCTTATTACTAGGCAAATCGGATACAAGTCAAATTATAACAGTAAACTTTAGTTATAGTTGTCTATGATCGAGAACTGTGCTCCAAATGCGTCCATAACCGCGGACACGGCTTTTTGAAAGATTTAACCTGCGAGGTGCACCAAAGTATCCACGCGCACTTGACCCTTTTTGCGGATCGATTAACATACACCCATCGGTATGTCGGCGGGGCCTAAGTCATGGCGTTTCCCGGACCAAAGCAAGTACATGAGGGCCACCCACTAAGCTACCATAGTGAAGTCGGCCGGTCTCGAGGCGGACTCGGGGTTTCGTCGATGGCTATGTTGTTGGGAACCGAAAGTGTGTTGGGCTTGTCGATACATGAAAACACTCCGCTTCCCTAAGCGATACAGTGCGTTACATCGCACAATTTAAATTAAGCAGTAAAGCATGGCATAAGTACAGAATAGTAATAAAGCCCCAAACTACTTTGTGGCCCCAGTACAGTACTTTGAAATCAGGTACTAATCGATGGGGTGCCCACACCCACACATGTGGTTAAGCGCTCGATCTCGGAGCAGTGTCGAGAACTCGGGTCCTACAGGACACCGGTGGCGATTGAAACCAAATATTGTCTATCACCCAGGTGCCTCTGCATTTACCTACTTCAATTTTAGTTATTAAGCGATAATTAAAGCCATGATCATCTCAACTTTAAACCTGCGGCAATACTCCAACAATTGTGGTACTACGACCGCAACAACACTTGGGCAGCGACTATGACGCATAAGTCCAACTATCTACCAATCAACGGGTAATAGAAATTTGTGTCCAAGGCAATATAAGGCTGCAAGGGATATCACGAATACGAAAACTATAGCATCATAACCACGGATAGCAATAGATCAGCAGGGGGAATAAATACTATAAAAGTAAGATAGGTAGAAAGGGGAGGTGCTGCTTTGAAAACATTGCGAAGGTTCATCGAAGATCGGGTCGACACTCGCATCAACTCATCGGCCTAATCGTGAAGAAGCAAAGCACTAGAAGAAACACGGATGCATTATTTAATACTACGGCAAAAGATCGGGCATGATGCATGTATGATGTATGACATAGCAAATATGCGGTGCAATTAGGCAATATTAAGCGGAAGGTCCCGACAATCAAATATATGGTTATAGTTGTTTAGCTACCCATAATTTAAATGTTGTATTAACAGGGCAAGATAAGTTACGGTTAAGCCACACAAATTTAAATGGAACCAATATGAGACTAGAAATGTCGCATATGGTCCCATATTTAATTATGAGGTGAATCGGCATAATACCCCAAACCACACAAATATGCATGCGAGATGAACAATTATTATACAACAGGTTTTATATATAGCATTTATAAAATAGGGGCTCGGAAAAGGTTCACACATCTGGGGTGAAGGTCTTGGGGTTCGGTCTCGGGGTTAAATGAGAAGCGATGAAGTTCGGACTCGCGATGGCGAACTTGAGTAGATCGTACCGGGTCTTGGATCTGGGAAGAAGTACTTATGCATCTGTGGACGGTTCTCGGTCGAAGAACTTGCGCCAGGTTGATCTTGGATCTTAGTCGGTCGTCGGTGTTTGGGCGAAGGACTTGGCGTTCGAGGCGATCTTATCGCACCAGCGATCTTGAGTTGGTAGCGAAAGGTCATGGCGTCCGTTGTAGATCTTGTTGATGGTCAGCAAAAGCCACGGGTTGGTCTTGGTTCCATTGTCGATGGCGATCTTGGCGGAACACTTGAGTGGTGAAGATCTTGAGGTTCCATGGGGTAGGCCTTGATGTTCCGGCTTTGGTGTCCATGAAGGAGATCTCGGTATCAGTTCCGTTGTGACGGCGAACTTGAATTAGAGCATCGACCTTGTGCGGATCTTGGTCTCGTCTCGGTCGGTCTCGGTCTCTCGAAGTGGCCGGATGAACCACAACATCGGGGAGCGACGCAAAAACAGACAACAGAGCTAACTCTTGTGAACCTGTGTTGCCACGAGAAACACACGGAGGCCTCACGCACACAAGCCAGCCAGGAGAACAACAGGCGTGGCGCGAGATCGGGTGGCCTCGACCTAAACAACTAGCAAGGCGGGACAGAAGCCAGTGTCGGCAATGCGAGGCGGCGGGGCGGGCTCGCTGGCGGGCGAAAGCGAGCGGCGGCCCAGAGGTCGAGCAGTTAGGCGGAGCTTGCTGCGGAGGAGGGAGGAGGCTCGGCCGAGGAGAGGACCTGAAGGTGAGACGAGGAAAGGAGAGGGCCCCTGGCGCTCGGGCGGTGCGTCTGCAGGAGAGATAGAGGGAGGTGTGGAGGGAGGCCGTGGGCTGGAGGAGAGCTAAGTGGCGGTAACTGCGGATGGAGGCGGCAGGGTCCGGCGAGGCTGGAGCACAAGGCGGCGATGGCGGCCAGCAAGTAGCGTGGCTCGTCTGGCAGCGAGGATGGAGCCTCGATCTGAGGCGGAGGTCGGCCTTGTGAGCAGACGGCAGGGTGTTGGTCGCCGAGGCGGAGGCAGCCAAGCTGGCGGTGGCCGATCACGGAAGGAGAGGGAGGAGGGGGTAGGTGGCGTCCATGAGAGAGGAAGTGGGGATGGTGGGGCGGGTCAGGGGGTGGGAGGCGGCAGGTGGGCCTTGAGGAGGAATCCGGTGGGATTTGTCGGGAGTGGGGATGGGGAGGCGACCAGGTGGGGTGGGGGATGTCTGAGGCGGTGGCTGTGTGGGTGTGAGTGGTGTGGGTGGGGCCAGCGGTGAGGTGGCGCGCTGGGATTGGATAGGGGGAAGGTAGTGGTGAGGTGGCGGGTGGTTATTGGGTGGGTGAGGTGGAGGCAGGGTGGGTAGAATAGATTGGGGTAGGAAAAGGTTTAGATAGCTTAGACTAGGGTTTGGAGGTAGCCGGTCAGGCTTTCGGGCCTGGCGGGCCGCCTCCTAAAAATAAAAGAAATATTTTATTATTTGAAACGACGCTTTTGCAACCCGTTGGTAAACGAAACAAAATATTCCGAAGACCCGGGTTTTAATTTGAAAACAAGACGGGGCGTTTAGAAAACAAAAACAGGCTTTTCGAAAATAGTTTTATGCAAACAAATGCAAGATGTCATGACGATACTCAAATGCAAGGTGGCATGATGACATGAGCATGCAGTCATGATGATGCAATGCACAAAAACACCGCGATTTTCTAGTAGTGGTTTTGCGGGGCGCCACAATTCGACACCACTAACAATGGATCTCGTCCTCGAGATCCGCCTCATGGTACCGGAAGGAAGGTCGGCGATTACATGTCTTCTAAACCCGTGTAGATCCTCGCGACACCACTAACAAGAGGTCGTTGTCCGTGATTGTCGAGAGAACACTCCGGGAAACAAAGGCGAAGGTAGAGGTATCAACCAATAAAGCCACCTCTAGCTTCGATAGAAAGAGGGAACCGATGCATTCTCATCCACTTCAATGTACAAAAGCGAATAAAAGGGGTAGTTGGCATGGGGGCCAATCCATCACGCACCCAAACTATTACTCCGCACAATCAGTAGAAAAGCGTGCAGCCATTCTCGGAATCAGACTGAAGATCTCGACAATTGAGGGTCGGAAACAAAGGAGTGATGCAGACTCTGCATCGGATCTGGCGTAGATGATGTCGTCGCGTCGGAAAACACCGGAAGGCACGAGAAGGAACAAAGAGAAGTCCACCGGACGAAGGATTCCTCAGATAGCATGAAGATCAGATGTAGCAACACCGTTACCAAAGGAGGAAGCGAAACCCTGAAGGTATGATGGAACCCAACCACGAGAAATCCTGGACTCGAGGAGAGAGAAAAGAGCGGATTCAAAACACGCAGATGTGAGAGGAGAGCAGCAGAGGGGTAAGGAGCAAAAACAGACCTAATCAGATCTATCCAACCGATTTTTGCAAAATAGTTTTGACACTCTACTGCGGCCGTTAGCTAGGTTATCCTACAGGCTGGACTTGTGGGGTATCGTAACTGCTGGGCTCTGATACCACTCTATAACACCCTCAGAATCGTCCCTATGCAAGTTTCAGCGCTTCCCGCCAAAACCCGCATAGAAACGATTCAAAGGTGCCCACTAGGCACTTTCGTGCGGGTGGAAAACAAAGTAATATCATTACACAATAGTCCACGATGGAACCCACAGAACATATATATATATAACAACGACTCAAAGAGTCAAGAATACAGATATACAGTACAAAGATCCAAATCACCTTGAAATCGATACAGCGTCCGAGTACGGACAAGATGCAAATTGAGCTAAGAGCCCTGGAGAATAACCAATGGCGTCCATAACCCTGCCCAGGCCAAGCGGAAGGTAACCACTAACGACGTCGATCTCAAAACCTGCTTAAACAAAAAGGGGTGCCGACAAATGGCAAAGGAAAAAGAGAGAGCGGTCAGTACTGAGGCCAGTACACGGCGAGACTAGAATTCGGCGGTCCTCGCCTACATAGGTATGGTGGACTGAAGTGGAAGCGCGGCATGCACTAAACAACCTGTAGAGACTCGATACAAATAGCGGCTATCAGAGAGGGGTAAGAAAGACCTATTCGGAACCATCCTGATACTACCACCAAACATACCCATCCTGGTATTTCCCCCTCGAGACCAAACGAGGAAGTCAACCGAGGAACTCACACGGTTGGCAGTTTTATTTATTCCGTTATAGTTGCAGCATTTACTAGTCAGGTATAGATAGTCATCCTGATATAATAAGCAGTGGGCAGTTTTAGTCAACCATTCCATTGTAGTTGCAACACTTACTAGTCAGATACGATTAGCATGAGATACCCCAAACCCAGCAGTTGTTGGTACTTTTATTTAGCCATTCCGTTGTAGTGAAGCTGATTACTAGGAAAATCGGATACAAGTCAAATTATAACAGTAAACTTTAGTTATAGTTGTCTATGATCGAGAACTGTGCTCCAAGTCGTCCATAACATGGACACGACTTTTGAAAGATTTAACCTGCAGGGGTGCACCAAAGTATCCACGCACTTGACCCTTTTGCGGATCGGTTAACATACACCCATCGGTATGTCGTGGGGCCTAAGTCATAGCGTTTCCAGACCCAAAGCAAGTACATGGGGCCACCCACTAAGCTACCATAGCGAAGTCGGCGGTCTCGAGACGGACTCGGGGTTTGCGTCGATGGTTCTTGGCCCACCGGGAACCCGAAAGTGTGATGGGCTTGTCGACATGAAAACACTCCGCTTCCCTAAACAGACAAGTGCGATTATCGCACAATTTAAATTAAGCAGTAAAGCATGGCATAAGTACAGAATAGTAATAAAGCCCAAACTACTTTGTGTCCCCTAGTACAATACTTTGAAATCAGGTACTAATCGATGGGGGTGCCCACACACCCCACCTGTGGTTAGCGCGCTCGATCTCGAACAGTGTCAAGAACTCATGATCCTCAGGACACTAGTGAGCGATTGAAACCAAATATTGTCTATCACCCACCGGTGCCTCTGCATTTACCTACTTCAATTTTAGTTATTAAACAGTAATTAAAGCCATGATCATCTCCAACTTTAAACCTGCGGCAATACTCCAACAACTGTGGTACTTTACGACACGCAACAGCACTTGGGCAAGCGACTACGACGCACAAGTCCAACTATCTACCAATCAACAGGTAAATAGGCTGTGTCCAAGGCAATATAAGGCTACAAGGGATATCACGGGTACGAAAACTATAGCATCATAACAGATAGCAATAGATCAACAGGGGAATAAATACTATAAAAGTAAGATAGGTAGAAAGGGGAGGTGCTACTTTGAAAACATTGCCGAAGGTTCATCCGAAGATCGTGTCGACACTCGCATCAGCTCATCGGCCTTATCCATGAAGAAGCAAAGCACTAGAAGAAACACCGGATGCACTATTTAATACTACGGCAAAAGATCGGGCATGATGCATGTATGATGTATGACATGGCAAATATGCGGTGCAATTAGGCAATATTAAACGGAACCGGGGTCCCGACAATCAAATATATGGTTATAGTTGTTTAGCTACCCCGCAATTTAAATGTTGTATTAACAGGGCAAGATAAGTTACCGGTTCGCCACACAAATTTAAATGGAACCAATATGAGACTAGAAATGTCCACATATGGTCCCATATTTAATTATGAGGTGAATCGGCATAATGCCCCCAAACCACACAAATATGCATGCGAGATTAACAATTATTATGCAACAGGTTTTATATATAGCATTTATAAAATAGGGGCTCGGGAAAAGGTTCACACATCTGGGGTCGAAGGTCTTGGGGGTTCGGAGGGGTTAGGGTTCAGTCTCGAGTTCGACGGGAAGCGATGAAGTTCGGACTCGCGATGGCGAACTTGAGTAGATCGTGCACCGGGTCTTGGATCTGGGAAGAAGTACTTATCGCATCGTGGACCCGGTTCTCGAATTCGAAGAACTTGGCGCGCCGAGGTTGATCTTCGGATCTTGGTCAGTCGTCGGTGTTCGGGCGAAGGACTTGGCGTCTGAGACGATCTTGTCGCACCAGCAGTCTTGAGTTGGTGACGAAGGTCATGGCGTCCGTTGTAGATCTTGTTGATGGTCCAGCAAAGCAACGGGTTCGGTCTTGGTTCCATTGTCGATGGCGATCTTGGCGAGAACACTTGAGTGGTGAAGATCTTGAGGTTCCATGGGTAGGCCTTGATGTTCGCTTTGGTGTCCATGAAGGAGATCTCGAGGTATCACGGTTCCGTTGTGGACGGCGAACTTGAATTAGGCATCGACCTTGTGCGGATCTTCGGGTCCTCGTCTCGGTCGGTCTCGGTCTCTCGAAGTGGCCGGATGAACCACAACATCGGGGAGCGGCAAGCCAAAGCAGAGTAACTCTTGTGAACCTGTGTTGCCACGAGAAACACACGGAGGCCTCACGCACACAAGCCCGACCAGGAGAACAACAGGGGCGTGGCGCAGCAGGCTCGGGTGGCCTCTGACCTAGACGAGCTGGGAAGGCCGGGACAGAGGCGGCGGTGTCGACGAGGCAGCGAGAAGCGGCGGAGGCGGGCTCATTGGCGAAGCGAAGCGGGCGTGACGGCCGGGGTCGAGAGCGGTTAGGCGGAGCTTCTGCCGGAGGTCGGCCAGGAGGGATCGGTCGAGGAGGAGAGGGCAGAGGTGGCGACGAGGAAAGGGAGGGGCCCCTGGCGCTCAGGCCAGTGCGTCTGCGGGAGAGATAGAGGGAGGCGGTGACGCGGAGGCCGGCGGCGGGGCATGGAGGAGAGCTAGGCGGCGGCCTGCAGATGGACGGCGACGGGGTACGGCGAGGATGGAGCACAAGGCGGCGATGGCGGCCAGCGTGGGGGCACGTGGCAAATCTGGCGTGAGGATGGGACCTCGATCGAGGCGGACGGGTCAGCCTTGAGGCAGACGGCCCGGGCGGGTGTTGGTCGCCGGCGAGAGGCGGCAGTGGCGGTGGCGATGTGGAAGGAGCGGCGGGAGGGCGGGTAGGTGGCGTCCGCGAGAGAGAGAAGTGGGGATGGTGGGGCGGGTCAGGAGTGGGTCAGGCGGCGGAGTGGGCCCATGGGAGGGAAACCCGGTGGTATGTGTGGGGTGTGGGGTTGGGGCGCGACCTGTTGGGGTGGGGGGATGGGCAGGGGGCGGGGGCTGTGTGGGTGTGAGTGGTGTGGGTGGGGCCAGGTGAGGTGGTGGCTGGGATGGATAGGGGGAAGGTAGTGGTGAGGTGGCGGGTGGCTATTGGGTGGGGTGAGGTGGAGGCAGGGTGGGTAGAATAGGTTGGGGTAGGAAAAGGTTTAGATAGCTTAGACTAGGGTTTGGAGGTAGCCGGTCAGGCTTTCGGGCCTGGCGGGCCGCCTCCTAAAAATAAAAGAAATATTTTATTATTTGAAACGGCTCTTTTGCAACCCGTTGGTAAACGAAACAAAATATTCCGGAGACCGGGTTTTAATTTGAAAACAAGGCAGGCGTTTAGAAAACAAAAAACAGGCTTTTGAAAATAGTTTTATGCAAACAAATGCAAGATGTCATGACGATACTCAAATGCAAGGTGGCGTGATGACATGAGCATGCGATCATGATGCAATGCACAAAAACACCGCGATTTTCTAGTAGTGGTTTTGGCGCCACTGTTGGTCGGCGGACCACCCCTGGCGCGGGCGAACTGGCCGCGACCAGGTGGTGGCGGCCCCAGCCCTCCGCCTCGTATCTCGCGGCACTTGATCCTTCCGGAAAAATAGGCACTTTGGCTTTTGTCCCGTCAATTCGAGAATATTCATTTTCGACTTTTACGGAACCAAAATCAACGAAAAAGCAAAGCACTGTGACTCTTGTTAATAGGTTAGTCCAAGAAATCATAATAAAAGTACTTCAAAGTTGGAACAAAACACAAGAAAGTGGATAAAACTAAGCATGGAACATCAAAAAGTATAGATACATTTGCAATATATCAACATCCCCAAGCTTAACTCCTGCTCGTCCTCGAGTAGGTAAGTGATAAAAAGAAATAATTTTTGAGGTGACATGCACCCTCAACGACTTGATCAAAGTATTTGTAAAACATTCAAAGCTGGGGTCATAGTACTTCAATCATAAGATGAAAGACAAAGTTCTAGCAATAAGCAAAGAAACTATGATGCAACATGAAAAGGCACAAACAAAAGATTCATGAATAACATGCTTCGCAAGACGTTTGTTTGTTTCACATAAAGAAAACATAGCATAATAGTATTCAGCTTGTCCCTCAATAGAGTAGCAAATATAAATGCATAGGACACCTTCAAAGTTCATAAGAGTGACTAGATACAATAGTTTCAGACAAGCAATAACAAGTTATGCATCAATCAACTAGTCTTGGGACAATGCACATAGAACTAAGAATGGCCACTATGCTCTCAAAGTAGGTGCATAAAGTTAGAAGGTGGAGACTCAATATAATGGAGGAAGAAAGGCCTTTTGTAAAAAGGAAGTAGGGATTCAAGTCTCATAAAGAGCTTCCAGAAATTATGGTACTTATAGCTTTCAGCTCTCATTGCCTCTATCATAAGCATCTTCAAGTACTTAAGTTTAAAGTGAACAAACTATGGTGTACATGCTTGACCAAGTATAAGTTAGAAATCTCATGTCCCTTAAATACGAGGGCCGCTCCTCATGCTACTCAAGTTTAGTCACCGGTAAGTTCTTGTCATCGTAAGTACATGTGTATCATTGAGAACCGCCAACGGGGTACCCCTTGCCCGATGATACGGAAGAATCCCCATATCAAAATGACAAGGCAAGCAGACAATGAGCATCTCAACATTCTTCTTATTTACCATGGGAATATGGTGCTTTTTTTCTCTCTTTCCTCTTTTCATAGTATCTCTCTCTTCTTTTTTTTTCTTTTTTCGTTTTTCTCAATAGGACTCTTTTTTTATAAGAAGAATGCTTCATAGACAGCTCATTATGGTTAGGCTGCAGGTTTCCACCATGTCAGCATGGATTAGACCAGCGGCCCAGGCGTTTCTCTAACACATATACATAACTCCATGGACTTACAAGCTCCCCTTTCATTTCACACCGACGACATCCATATACAAAAGAGCATGATATCAACTAGGTACAAGTACCAAGTGCAATGTTGAAAGCGTTCCCCATGAAAGCATGGTTCTACTAATTCCCAACAAATAACTGCAAGCATATACAACATAGACGACACAATGGTTCAAGTTTATTAAGGGCAAGTAAAGTAAAGTGTGCCATTAAGTTCGTGAGAGCTTTAATCACTAGTTTTCTCATAACAAGTGGAAGATAAACAAAAGCATGAATATACTTGGAATAGCATAAGCTAGTAGGTAGGTATGGTGGACTCTTTGGAAAAACTTGGTTTAGGGAGTTGGATGCATGAGTGGAACTCATACTTTGTTGTGGAGGCTAGCAAAAAGGGAGGGCGACAAACTAAGAGAGCAATAATGGCCATAATCATGCAGAGCGACAAAACAACATTGATCAAAGCATAAAGTGATACTACAAGTTGAAAACTAAAGGATCATAAAGGCTTATGGTGACTTGTGATAGTCATAACATGGTGTGAGCATGTGCCAAGTCAACCCAAATAAAGCATCAAAGTAGAATACCACTATACTATGCTTTAATATGCTAAAACAACGCATGATTCATCCAAGGCACATTAAGAAATCTCAATTGTTTATAACAAGTCATGCTACAGAAAAGAATACTAAGCATAAATCCAAAACAATATCAAGCACGGCATGACAAAGCATAGGCCACAGTCAAAAACGAGCTCTTTTTACCACATAAGCATGAACTTTCCTACTCTTTTCCAAACCAAACCAAAATTTGCAAACCAAAGTGTGAAAGAGGGTGTCCAACCAACTTATTCAGAAAACTAAGCAAACCAAGCAAACTAAAAACCAAAACAAAAATGAAAAAGAAGACGCTCCAAGAGAAACACAACTGTGCACGAAACAATAAAAATGAAGCGTTTGGAAGAAACCTGGAATTTTTATTGATGAAGGAGGGGATGCCTTGGGCATGCCCAAGCTTTGACGCTTGTACTTCTTGGATATTTCTTGGGGTGACACGCGTGGCATCCCCAAGCTTGAGCTTTAGTCCATCCTTCATCTCATTACTCATTCCTTCCATACACCTGAAATTTTTCCTTCATACAAAACTTCACACAATCTCATTAGCAACATTAGTGCACTTAAGATAAATAAGTCTCAAGGTTCAGTTCTAACACCAAATAAACTTCCATTAGAACACTAGCTACTGTAGCACTTCCCTCAAAAAGCTCAATTCCCCAAAGGAACTCAAGAAGGAACTAACAAGAAGCAAATGCAGAAAATAGCAGAAATCTGTCAAAACAGACCAGCAGGTAAAGACGAATTTTTTCGAAGACCTTCTGTTGATCCAATCAAAAAGTGTTGAACTAACTAAAGTTAGATAACAACCTGGGGCATAAGCACAACAAATTACAGATGAATCCGACGTACAGAGCTCTCTCAGGAATTTTTACGGTGAAGCACATAAATCTGTTTCGGGACAGCAACTTTCCCAATCATTACTTCACTCTCATTAGAGGTTACTCTTGGCACAAAAAGCAAATAAAAAGGATAAGGAGAGGTTATTACAGAGGTAACAACTTCCAAGACTCGTATAAAACTCTTGGGTTATCTCCCAACAAGTACTTTTCTTTAACGCCTTTAAGTTAGGCATAAGAAGCAAAGAAAGAATCAAGTGTTCTCAAATGAAGAAGCATTAAGACCAAATTTTGTTTTCATAGGAGAAGCAAAAGAAATCTTTTCTCTATTTTTAGGGAAGTGTTCTATACCTTTCTTGAGTGGGAGTTGATATTTAATGGTGCCTTCTTTCATATCAATGATGGCACCAATAGTTCTAAAAAAAGGTCTTCTCAAAGTAATAGGACAAGAAGCATTGTATTCAACATCCAAAACATAGAAATCAACGGGGACATAGGAATCATTAACCATAATAAGGACATCATTAAGACTCCCCATGAGTTTCTTTTTAGCATTAGCATCAAGTGGGACATTCAAATAACAATCTTCAAGAGGAGGCAAATCAAGCATATCATAAATCCTTCTAGGCATAATAGAAACACTACTATCAAGATCACATAAAGCTTTGAAATCAAAGTCATTCACTTTCATATTAATGATGGGTTCCCAACCATCTTCTTGCTTTATAGGAATAGAAGTTTTATGTTTCATCTTTTCTTCTTTAATCTTTATGAGAGCATCAGTAATGTGTTTTGTAAAAGCCATGTTCATAGCTCTAGCATTAGGACTTTTAGCAAGATTTTGTAGGAACTTAATAACTTCATAGATGTTGCAACCATCAAGATCAAAATCAACTTTATCATCTAAAGTAGTAGAAATATTACTAGCCTCAACACTAGTGGTGGTAATAGTAGAAACACTAATGTTTCTAGCAATTTCATCTTCTCTTTCCCACTTAGCATGTAATTCAGCTAATAGTCTAACATTTTCATCAATTCTTACTTGTATGGCATTAGTAGCTGCAAATGGATTCTCATTAGTTTCAGGTTTAGCAGCCATTTTATTCAAAGTAGATTGAGCTTCAGCCAAAGATGCTATATTTCTTTCAGCATTAGAGAGTTTTTCCTCAATAGTTTTATTGAAAGCAGTTTGTTTACTAATAAACTCTTTAAGCATAACTTCAAGTTCAGAGGGAGCACTCTTATTATTGTTGTAAGGATTTCCATAAGCATTACCATTGTTGGGAGGATATGGCTTATAATTGTTGTTACCAAAATTGTTCCTATAAGCATTATTACCATAAGCATTGTTGCTAAAGTTGTTATTTCTTATGAAGTTCACATCAACTTGCTCTTCTTGAGAAACCAAAGAGGCTAAAGGAACATTATTTGGATCAATAAGGGTTTTCCCATTGACAAGCATGGACATAATAATATCAATCTTATCACTCAAGGAGGAGGTTTCTTCAACAGAATTTACCTTCTTACCTTGTGGAGCTCTCTTAGTATGCCATTCAGAATAATTAACCATCATATGTCCAATAGTTTTGTTGCAGCACCCAAAGTGATGGTCATAAAGGTACCCCTAGCAGCTAAATTCAATAGGTTCCTTGAAGAATAGTTCAATCCTGCATAAAAAGTTTGGATGACCATCCAAGCAGTCAGTCCATGAGTGGGACAATTCTTTACCAAAGATTTCATTCTTTCCCAAGCTTGAGCAACGTGCCCATTATCAAGTTGTTTAAACTTCATTATTTCACTTCTCATGGATATCATCTTAGCAGGAGGATAGTATTTTCCAATAAAAGCATCTTTGCACTTAGTCCAAGAATCAATACTATTCCTAGTTAAAGAAATCAACCATTCTTTAGCTTTTCCTCTCAAAGAGAAAGGAAACAATTTCAGCTTAATAATATCACCATATATATCCCTATGCTTTTGCATCTCACAAAGTTCAACAAAGTTATTTAGATGGGAAGCAGCATCTTCATTACCAATGCCAGAAAATTGTTCTCTCATAAAGAGGTTGAGCAAAGAAGGTTTTATCTCAAAGAAAGTATTTTCAGCCACAGGTGGAGCAATGGGAGTGCTCATAAAATCATTGTTGTTGGTGCTAGTGAAGTCACACAACTTAGTGTTTTCAAGAGTAGTCATTTTTTTGGGTTTTCAAATAAGAAAGCAAACAAGTAAAACTAATTTTTCTTTGGATTTTTGAAGAACAAAACAAGCAAACAAAGCAAACAGGAAACTAAGCAAAACAAAAACAACAAAGTAAAGAGATTGGTTATGAGGGACTCCCCTTGTGAAGATGTCCTTGACTCCCCGGCAACGGCGCCAGAAAATCGCTTGATGGCTCAATACACGGCGCCCAGAAAAGTGCTTGGTGCGTGGTGTTGATGTAGAGGTCGTTGGGAACCCCAAGAGGAAGGTATGATGAGCACAGTAGAAAGTTTCCCTCAGTTATGAAACCAAGGTTTAATCGAACCAGTAGGAGCAAGGAAACACCTCAAAGGTGTTACTAGCTGAGCTTTGGCAGGGCGCACTACCGGTGCTAGTAGCAACGTGGAGACCTGCACAACACAACCACAGAACTTTGTCCCCAACTTGCGATGAGGTTGTCAATCTCACCGTGTTTTGTGGAAAACAAAGGATTAAACGTATTGAATGGAAAGAAGTAAAAGTTTGCAGAAAGTAAACACAAATCAGTAAAAGATTGTAGATTGTACGTAAAGTAAAGGACCGGGATCCATCGTTCACTAGAGGTGGCTCTCCTTAGATAGATAACATGCTGGGTGAACAAATTAGAGCGGGGCAATTGACAAACACCGAGAAAGAAATACATGCATATACTAATCATCTTGACTCCTCTGAGACTTGATTGGGCATTACAACATAATACATAGACCGCCATCCAACTGCATCTATGACTAATAATCCACCTTCAGGTTATCATCCGAACCCCCTCCAGTATTAAGTTGCAAGCAGCAGATTATTGCTTTACGAACTGCGTGTAAGGTAAACAATACAATTGTTCTATGAACAAAGGATCGTTGTTTTCTCCCTAGTAGCAACAACACATCTAGTAGCTTAGAGATTTCTGTCACTTCCCTAGATTACACGAGGAATGAACCCACTATCAAGCATAAATACTAACTCTTGGAGTTGCTAGCATCTACTTGGCCAAGATAGCTAGTAACAACGGAAAGCATGCAAGATCTCAAATAACAAAGACATGATAGAATCAATAATCAATCTGAAATAGCATCTCAATATCCATCGGATCCCCGCAAACACAACATGTATGAATTACAAATAGATGATCTTGATCATGAACGGAGCTCACAAGATCTAAACATGAAAGCACAAAGGAGGATAAACCAGCCATCTAGCTACTACATGGATCCGTAGTCCAAGGATGAAGTACTCACGCATCACACCGGAGGCTTGCATGGTGATGAAGAAGGCCTCCAGGGTGAATTCCCCTCTCCGACAGGGTGCCGGGAAGAGCTTCAGATCCCTCCTAATCTAGGGATAGAGATGACGGTGGCTACAGACTCTTTCGTGGATTTTTGATCAGGTACTTAGGGTTTTCGTCCCGAGGGCAACTTATAGGCGGAAGGAGAGGCCGAGGGGATGCTGGGGTCGGCCAGACCACCCCCTGGCGTGGGCCAGGCCTGGCCGCGCGGCCAGGTGGTGTGGCCGTCCCCTGGCCCCTCTCCGTCTCGTATTCTGGCACTTGATCCCTTCCGGAAAAATAGGCACTTTGGCTTTTGTCCCGTCCAATTACGAGAATATTCATTTTCTGAATTTTCTGGAACCAAAAACAACAGAAAACAGTCAGCTGGCACTATGGCTCTTGTTAATAGGTTAGTCCAAGAAATCATAATAAAATTACTCCAAAGTTGGAACAAAACACAAGAAAGTGGATAAAACTAAGCATGGAACATCAAAAATTATAAATACATTTGCAATGTATCACACTGGTGGATCCATAGGTGGATTGTGAAAAGAGCACACATGCAATGATACTAGTGGATTCAATGACACTGGTGGATCCATATGTGGTATCTGAAAATAACACACATGCAATGACTCTGGTTGTTACTAAAAAGAACACACATGCAATGACACTGGTGGATCCATATGTGGTATGTGAAAATAACACACATGCAATGACTCTGGTTGTTTTTAGTCAAAAGAACACACATGCAATGACACTGGTGGATCCATTGGTGGATTGTGAAGAGAACACACATGCAATGACTCTGGTTGTTGTTTGTGAAAAGAGCACACATGCAATGACACTGGTGGATCCATAGGTAGATTGTGAAAAGAACACACATGCAATGACACTGGTGGATCCATGTGTGGTCTCTGAAGAGAACACACATGCAATGACTCTGGTTGTTGTTAGTGAAAAGAGAACACATGCAATGACACTGTTGGATCAGACAGGTGGATTGTGAAAAGAACACACATGCAATGACACTGGTGGATCCATATTTGGTATGTGAAAATAACACACATGCAATGACTCTGGTTGTTGTTAGTAAAAAGAACACACATGCAATGACACAGGTGGATCCATAGGTGGATTGTGAAGAGAGCACACATGCAATGACACTGGTGGATTCAATGACACTGGTGGATCCATATGTGGTATGTGAAAATAACACACATGCAATGACTCCGGTTGTTGTTAGTAAAAAGAACACACATGCAATGACACTAGTGGATCCATGTGTGGTCCCTAGAGAGAACACACATTTCAATGACTCTGGTTGTTGTTAGTAAAAAGAACACACATGCAATGACACTGGTTGTGGTTCATGAGAAGAACACACATGCAATGACACTGGTTGTTAGTGAAAAGAGCACACATGCAATGACACTGGTGGATTCATAGGTGGATTGTGAAAAGAACACACATGCAATGACACAGGTGGATCCATGTGTTGTCTCTGAAGAGAACACACATGCAATGACTCTGGTTGTTGTTAGTGAAAAGAGCACACATGCAATGACACTGGTGGATCCATATGTGGATCGTGAAAATAACACACATGCAATGACACTAGTGGATCCATAGGTGGATTGTGAAAAGAACACACATGCAATGACACTCGTGGATCCATGTGTGGTCTCTAAAGAGAACACACATGCAATTACTCTGGTTGTTGTTAGTGAAAAGAGCACACATGCAATGACACTAGTGGATCCATAGGTGGATTGTGAAAAGAACACACATGCAATGACACTAGTGGATCCATATGTGGATTGTGAAAAGAGCACACATGCATTGACTCTGGTTGTTGTTAGTAAAAAAAGCACACATGCAATGACACTGGTGGATCCATAGGTGGATTGTGAAAAGAACACACATGCAATGACACTGGTTGATCCATATATGGTATGTGAAAAGAACACACATGCAATGACTCTGGTTTTTGTTAGTAAAAAGAACACACATGCAATGACACTGGTGGATCCATAGGTGGATTGTGAAGAGAGCACACATGCAATGACTCTAGTTGTTATTAGTAAAAAGTGCACACATGCAATGACATTGGTGGATCCATAGGTGGATTGTGAACAGAACACATATGCAATGACACTAGTGGATCCATAGGTGGATTGTGAAGAGAGCACACATGCAACGATATTGGTGGATTCAATGACACTGGTGGATCCATACGTGGTATCTGAAAATAACACACATGCAATGACTCTGGTTGTTGAAGTAAAAAGAACACACATGCAATGACACTTGTAGATCGATAGGTGGATTGTGAAGATAACACACATGCAATGACTCTGGTTGTTGTTAGTAAAAAGAACACACATGCAATGACACTGGTGGATCCATATTTGGTATGTGAAAAGAACACACATGCAATGAAACTGGTGGATCCATATGCGGCATGTGAAAAGAACATACATGAAATGACTCTGGTTGTTGTTAGTAAAAAGAACACACATGCAATGACACTGGAGGATCCATAGGTGGATTGTTAAGAGAGCAAACATGCAATGATACTGGTGGATTCAATGACACTGGTGGATCCATCTGTGGTATCTGAAAATAACACACATGCAATGCCTCTGGTTGTTGTTAGTAAAAAGAACACACATGCAATGACACTGGTGGATCCATGTGTGCTCTCTGAAGAGAACACACATGCAATGACTCTGGTTGTTGTTAGTGAAAAGAGCACACATGCAATGACACTGGTGGATACATAGGTGGATTGTGAAAAGAACACACATGCAATGACACTGGTGGATCCATATGTGGTTTGTGAAAAGAGCACAAATGCAATGACTCTGGTTGTTGTTAATAAAAAAGCACACATGCCATGACACTGGTGGATCCATGTGTGGTCTCTGAAGAGAACACACATGCAATGACACTGGTGGATCCATATGTGGTATGTGAAAAGAACACACATGCAATGACTCTGGTTGTTGTTAGTAAACAGAACACACATGCAATGACACTGCTGGATCCATCGGTGGATTGTGAATAGAACACACATGCAATGACACTGGTGGAATCAATGACACTCGTGGATCCATATGTGGTATGTGAAAATAACACACATGCAATGACTCTGGTTGTTGTTAGTAAAAAGAACACACATGCAATGACACTGGTGGATCCATATTTGGTATGTGAAAAGAACACAGATGCAATGACACTGGTGGATCCATATGTGGTATGTGAAAAGAACATACATGAAATGACTCTGGTTTTTGTTAGTAAAAAGAACACACATGCAATGACACTGGTGGATCCATAGGTGGATTGTGAAGAGAGCACACATGCAATGATACTGGTGGATTCAATCACACTGGTGGATCCATATGTGGTATCTGAAAATAACACACATGCAAGGACTCTGGTGGATCCATAGGTGGATTATGAAGATAACACACATGCAATGACGCTGGTTGTAGTTAGTGAAAAGAACACACATGCAATGACACTGGTGGATCCATGTGTGGTCTCTGAAGAGAACACACATGCAATGACTCTGGTTGTTGTTAGTGAAAAGAGCACACATGCAGTGAATACTGGTGGATCCATAGGTGGATTGTGAAAAGAACACACATGCAATGACACTGGTGGATCCATGTGTGGTCTCTGAAGAGAACACACATGCAATGACTCTGGTTGTTGTTAGTGAAAAGAGCACACTTGTAATGACACTGGTGGATCAGATAGGTGGATTGTGAAAAGAACACACATGCAATGACACTGGTGGATCCATATGTGGTATGTGAAAATAACACACATCCAATGACTCTGGTTGTTGTTAGTAAAAGAACACACATGCAATGACACTGGTGGATCCATAGGTGGATTGTGAAGAGAGTACACATGCAATGACACTGGTGGATTCAATGACACTAGTGGATCCATATGTGTTATGTGAAAATAACACACATGCAATGACTCTGGTTGTTGTTAGTAAAAAGAACACACATGCAATGACACTGGTGGATCCATGTGTGGTATATGGAGAGAACACACATTTCAATGACTCTGGTTGTTGTTAGTAAAAAGAACACACATGCAATGACACTGGTGGATCCATGTGTGGTCTCTGAAGAGAACACACATGCAATGACTCTGGTTGTTGTTAGTGAAACAAGCACACATGCAATGACACATATGGATCCATAGGTGGATTGTGAAAAGAACACACATGCAATGACACTGGTTGATCCATATGTGGATTGTGAAAAGAGCACACATGCAATGACTCTGGTTGTTCTTAGTAAAAAAGCACACATGCAATGACTCTGGTGGATCCATGTGTGGTCTCTAAAGAGAACACACATGCAATGACACTGGTGGATCCATATGTGGTATGTGAAAATAACACACATGCAATGACGATGGTTGTTGTTAGTAAAAAGAACACACATGAAATGACACTAGTGGATCCATAAGTGGATTGTGAAGAGATAACACATGCAATGACTCTGGTTGTTGTTTGTGAAAAGAGCACACATGCAATGACACTGGTGGATCCGTAGGTGGATTGTGAAAAGAACACACATGCAATGACACTGGTGGATCCATGTGTGGTTTGTGAAGAGAACACACATGCAATGACTCTGGTTGTTGTTAGTAAAAAGAACACACATGCAATGACACTGGTGGATCCATATTTGGTATGTGAAAAGAACACACATGCAATGACACTGGTGGATCCATATGTGGTATGTGAAAAGAACATACATGAAATGACTCTGGTTGTTGTTAGTATAAAGAACACACATGCAATGACACTGGTGGATCCATAGGTGGATTATGAAGAGAGCACACATGCAATGATACTGGTGGATTCAATGACACTGGTGGATCCATATGTGGTATCTGAAAATAACACACATGCAATGACTCTGGTTGTTGTTAGTAAAAAGAACACACATGCAATGACACTGGTGGATCCATGTGTGGTATCTAGAGAGAACACACATTTCAATGACTCTGGTTGTTGTTAGTAAAAAGAACACACATGCAATGACACTGGTGGATCCATGTGTGGTCTCTGAAGAGAACACACATGCAATGACTCTGGTTGTTGTTAGTGAAATAAGCACACATGCAATGACACATATGGATCCATAGGTGGATTGTGAAAAGAACACACATGCAATGACACTGGTGGATCCATATGTGGATTGTGAAAAGAGCACACATTCAATGACTCTGGTTGTTGTTAGTAAAAAAGCACACATGCAATGACTCTGGTGGATCCATGTGTGGTCTCTGAAGAGAACACACATGCAATGACACTGGTGGAGCCATATGTGGTATGTGAAAATAACACACATGCAATGACTCTGGTTGTTGTTAGGAAAAAGAACATACATGCAATGACACTGGTGGATCCATAGGTGGATTGTGAAGAGAACACACATGCAATGACTCTGGTTGTTGTTTGTAAAAAGAACACACATGCAATGACACTGGTGGATCCATGTGTGGTATCTGGAGAGAACACACATTTCAATGACTCTGGTTGTTGTTAGTAAAAAGAACACACATGCAATGACACTGGTGGATCCATGTGTGGTCTCTGAAGAGAACACACATGCAATGACTCTTGTTGTTGTTAGTGAAACAAGCACACATGCAATGACACATATGGATCCATAGGTGGATTGTGAAAAGAACACACATGCAATGACACTGGTTGATCCATATGTGGATTGTGAAAAGAGCACACATGCAATGACTCTGGTTGTTCTTAGTAAAAAAGCACACATGCAATGACTCTGGTGGATCCATGTGTGGTCTCTGAAGAGAACACACATGCAATGACACTGGTGGATCCATATGTGGTATGTGAAAATAACACACATGCAATGACTCTGGTTGTTGTTAGTAAAAAGAACACACATGCAATGACACTAGTGGATCCATAAGTGGATTGTGAAGAGATAACACATGCAATGACTCTGGTTGTTGTTTGTGAAAAGAGCACACATGCAATGACACTGGTGGATCCGTAGGTGGATTGTGAAAAGAACACACATGCAATGACATTGGTGGATCCATGTGTGGTCTGTGAAGAGAACACACATGCAATGACTCTGGTTGTTGTTAGTAAAAAGAACACACATACAATGACACTGGTGGATCCATATTTGGTATGTGAAAAGAACACACATGCAATGACACTGGTGGATCCATATGTGGTATGTGAAAAGAACATACATGAAATGACTCTGGTTGTTGTTAGTATAAAGAACACACATGCAATGACACTGGTGGATCCATAGGTGGATTATGAAGAGAGCACACATGCAATGATACTGGTGGATTCAATGACACTGGTGGATCCATATGTGGTATCTGAAAATAACACACATGAAATGACTCTGGTTGTTGTTAGTAAAAAGAACACACATGCAATGACACTGGTGGATCCATATGTGGATTTTGAAGATAACACACGAAGAGAACACACATGCAATGACTCTGGTTGTTGTTAGTGAAAAGAGCACACATGCAATGACACTGGTGGATCCATAGGTGGATTGTGAAAAGAACACACATGCATGACACTGGTGGATCCATGTGTGGTCTCTGAAGAGAACACACATGCAATGACTCTGGTTGTTGTTAGTGAAAAGAGCACACATGTAATGACACTGGTGGATCAGACAGGTGGATTGTGAAAAGAACACACAAGCAATGACACTGGTGGATCCATATGTGGTATGTGAAAATAACACACATGCAATGACTCTGGTTGTTGTTAGTAAAAAGAACACACATGCAATGACACTGGTGGATCCATAGGTGGATTGTGAAGAGAGCACACATGCAATGACACTGGTGGATCCATATGTGGTATGTGAAAATAACACACATGCAATGACTCTGGTTGTTGTTAGTAAAAAGAACACACATGCAATGACACTGCTGGATCCATGTGTGGTATCTGGAGAGAACACACATTTCAATGACTCTGGTTGTTGTTAGTAAAAAGAACACACATGCAATGACACTGGTGGATCCATGTTTGGTCTCTGAAGAGAACACACATGCAATGACTCTGGTTGTTGTTTGTGAAATAAGCACACATGCAATGACACATATGGATCCATAGGTGGATTGTGAAAAGAACACACATGCAATGACACTGGTGGATCCATATGTGGATTGTGAAAAGAGCACACATTCAATGACTCTGGTTGTTGTTAGTAAAAAAACACACATGCAATGACTCTGGTGGATCCATGTGTGGTCTCTGAAGAGAACACACATGCAATGACACTGGTGGAGCCATATGTGGTATGTGAAAATAACACACATGCAATGACTCTGGTTGTTGTTAGGAAAAAGAACATACATGCAATGACACTGGTGGATCCATAGGTGGATTGTGAAGAGAACACACATGCAATGACTCTGGTTGTTGTTTGTGAAAAGAGCACACTTGCAATGACACTGGTGGATCCGTAGGTGGATTGTGAAAAGAACACACATGCAATGACACTGGTGGATCCATGTGTGGTCTCTGAAAAGAACACACATGCAATGACTCTGGTTGTTGATAGTGAAAAGAGCACACATGCAATGACACTAGTGGATCAGATAGGTGGATTGTGAAAAGAACATACATGCAATGACAATGGTGGATCCATATTTGGTATGTGAAAATAACACACCTGCAATGACTCTGGTTGTTGTTAGTAAAAAGAACACACATGCAATGACACTGGTGGATCCATAGGAGAGCACACATACAATGAGACTGGTGGATTCAATGACACTGGTGGATCCATATGTGGTATGTGAAAATAACACACATGCAATAACTCTGGTTGTTGTTAGTAAAAAGAACACACATGCAATGACACTGGTGGATCCATGTGTGGTCTCTGGAGAGAACACACATTTCAATGACTCTGGTTGTTGTTAGTAAAAAGAACACACATGCAATGACACTGGTTGTGGTTCATGAGAAAAACACACATGCAATGACACTGGTTGTTATTAGTGAAAAGATCACACATGCAATGACACTGGTGGATCCATAGGTGGATTGTGAAAAGAACATACATGCAATGAAACTGGTGGATCCATGTGCGGTCTCTGAAGAGAACACACATTCAATGACTCTGGTTGCTGTTAGTGAAAAGAGCTAACATGCAATGACACTGGTGGATCCATAGGTGGATTGTGAAAAGAACACACATGCAATGACATTGGTGGATCCATATGTGGATTGTGAAAAGTGCACACATGCAATGACTCTAGTTGTTGTTAGTAAAAAAGAACACATGCAATGACACCGGTGGATCTATAGGTGGATTGTGAAAAGAACAGACATGCAATGACACTGGTGGATCCATTTGTGGATTGTGAAAAGATCACACATGCAATGACTCTGGTTGTTGTTAGTAAAAAAGCACACATGCAATGACACTAGTGGATCCATAGGTGGATTGTGAAAAGAACACACATGCAATGACACTGGTGGATCCATATGTGGTATGTCAAAAGAACACACATGCAATGACTCTGGTTTTAGTTTGTAAAAAGAACACACATGCAATGACACTGGTGGATCCATATGTGGTATGTGAAAAGAAAACACATGCAATGACACTGGTGGATCCATATGTGGTGTGTGAAAAGAACACACAGGAAATGACTCTGGTTGTTGTTAGTAAAAAGAACACACATGCAATGACACTGGTGGTACCATAGGTGGATTGTGAAGAGAGCACACATGCAATGACACTGGTGGAATCAATGACACTGGTGGATCCATATGTGGTATGTGAAAATAACACACATGCAATGACTCTGGTTGTTGTTAGTAAAAAGACCACACATGCAATGACACTGGTGGATCCATGTGTGGTCTCTGGAGAGAACACACATTTCAATGACTCTGGTTCTTGGTAGTAAAAAGAACACACATGCAATGACACTGGTGGATCCATGTGTGGTTTGTGAAGAGAACGCACATGCAATGACTCTGGTTGTTGTTAGTGAAAAGAGCACACATGCAATGATACTAGTGGATCCATAGGTGGATTGTGAAAAGAATACACATGCAATGACACCGGTGGATCCATATGTGGATTGTGAAAAGAGCACACATGCAATGACTCTGGTTGTTGTTAATAAAAAAAGCACACGTGCAATGACACTGGTGGATCCATGTGTGGTCTCTGAAGAGAACACACATGCAATGTCACTGGTGGATCCATATGTGGTATGTGACAAGAAAACACATGCAATGACTCTTGTTGTTGTTAGTAAACAGAAAACACATGCAATGACACTAGTGGATCCATCGGTGGATTGTGAATAGAACACACATGCAATGACACTGGTGCATTCAATGACACTCGTGGATCCATATGTGGTATGTGAAAATAACACACATGCAATGACTCTGGTTGTTGTTAGTAAAAATAACACACATGCCATGACACTGGTGGATCCATATTTGGTATGTGAAAAGAACACACATGCAATGACACTGGTGGATCCATATTTGGTATGTGAAAAGAACACACATGCAATGACACTGGTGGATCCATATGTGGTATGTGAAAAGAACATACATGAAATGACTCTGGTTGTTGTTAGTAAAAAGAACACACATGCAATGACACTGGTGGATCCATAGGAGTATTATGCAGAGAGCACACATGCAATGACACTGGTGGATCCATAGGAGTATTATGCAGAGAGCACACATGCAATGATACTGGTGGATTCAATGACACTGGTGGATCCATATGTGGTATCTGAAAATAACACACATGCAATGACTCTGGTTGTTGTTAGTAAAAAGAACACACATGCAATGACACTGGTGGATCCATAGGTGGATTGTGAAGATAACACACATGCAATGACTCTGGTTGTTGTTAGTGAAAAGAACAGACATGCAATGACACTGGTGGATCCATGTGTGGTCTTTGAAGAGAACACACATGCAATGACTCTGGTTGTTGTTAGTGAAAAGAGCACACATGCAATGACACTGGTGGATCAGACAGGTGGATTGTGAAAAGAACACACATGCAATGACACTGGTGGATCCATATGTGGTATGTGAAAATAACACACATGCAATGACTCTGGTTGTTGTTAGTAAAAAGAACACACATGCAATGACACTGGTGGATCCATAGATGGATTGTGAAGAGAGCACACATGCAATGACACTGGTGGATCCATATGTGGTATGTGAAAATAACACACATGCAATGACTCTGGTTGTTGTTAGTAAAAAGAACACACATGCAATGACACTGGTGGATCCATGTGTGGTATCTGGAGAGAACACACATTTCAATGACTCTGGTTGTTGTTAGTAAAAAGAACACACATGCAATGACACTGGTTGTGGTTCATGAGAAGAACACACATGCAATGACACTGGTTGTTGTTAGTGAAAAGAGCACACATGCAATGACTCTGGTGGATCCATAGGTGGATTGTGAAAAGAACACACATGCAATGACATAGGTGGATCCATGTGTGGTCTCTGAAGAGAACACACATGCAATGACTCTGGTTGTTGTTAGTGAAAAGTGCACATATGCAATGACACTGGCTGATCCATAGGTGGATTGTAAAAAGAACACACATGCAATGACACTGGTGGATCCATGTGTGGTCTCTGAAGAGAACACACATGCAATGACTCTGGTTATTGTTAGTGAAAAGAGCACAAATGTAATGACACTGGTGGATCAGACAGGTGGATTTTGAAAAGAACACACAAGCAATGACACTGGTGGATCCAGATGTGGTATGTGAAAATAACACACATGACATGACTCTAGTTGTTCTTAGTAAAAAGAACACACATGCAATGACACTGGTGGATCCATAGGTGGATTGTGAAGAGAGCACACATGCAATGACATTGGTGGATTCAATGACACTGGTGGATCCATATGTGGTATGTGAAAATAACACACATGCAATGACTCTGGTTGTTGTTAGTAAAAAGACCACACATGCAATGACACTGGTGGATCCATGTGTGGTCTCTAGAGAGAACACACATTTCAATGACTCTAGTTGTTCTTAGTAAAAAGAACACACATGCAATGACACTGGTGGATCCATGTGTGGTCTCTGAAGAGAACACACATGCAATGACTCTGGTTGTTGTTAGTGAAACTACCACACATGCAATGACACATATGGATCCATAGGTCGATTGTGAAAAGAAAACACATGCAATGACACAGGTGGATCCATATGTGGATTGTAAAAAGAGCACACATGCAATGACTCTGGTTCTTGTCAGTAAAAAAGCAAACATGCAATGACTCTGGTGGATCCATGTGTGGTCTCTGAAGAGAACACACATGCAATGACATTGGTGGATCCATATGTGGTATGTAAAAATAACACACATGCAATGACTCTGGTTGTTGTTAGTAAAAATAACACACATGCAATGACACTAGTGGATCCATAGGTGGATTGTGAAGAGAACACACATGCAATGACTCTGGTTGTTGTTTGTGAAAAGAGCACTCATGCAATGACACTGGTGGATCCATAGGTGCATTGTGAAAAGAACACACATGCAATGACACTGGTGGATCCATGTGTGGTCTCTGAAGGGAACACACATGCAATGACTCTGGTTGTTGTTAGTGAAAAGAGAACACATGCAATGACACTGGTGGATCAGATAGGTGGATTGTGAAAAGAACACACATGCAATGACACTGGTGGATCCATATGTGGTATGTGAAAATAACACACATGCAATGACTCTGGTTGTTGTTAGTAAAAAGAACACACATGCAATGACACTGGTGGATACATAGGTGGATTGTGAAGAGAGCACACATGCAATGACACTGGTGGATTCAATGACACTGGTGGATCGATATGTGGTATGTGAAAATAACACCCATGCAATGGCTCTGGTTGTTGTTAGTAAAAAGAACACTCATGCAATGACACTGGTGGATCCATGTGAGGTCTCTGGAGAGAACACACATTTCAATGACTATGGTTGTTGTTAGTAAAAAGAACACACATGCAATGACACTGGTTGTGGTTCATGAGAAGAACACACATGCAATGACACTGGTTGTTGTTGGTTGTTGTTAGTGAAAAGAGCACACATGCAATGACACTGGTGGATCCATAGGTGGATTGTGAAAAGAACACACATGCAATGACACAGGTGGATCCATGTGTGGTCTCTAAAGAGAATACACATGCAATGACTCTGGTTGTTGTTTGTGAAAAGTGCACACATGCAATGACTCTGGTGGATCCATAGGTGGATTGTGAAAAGAACACGCATGCAATGACACTGGTGGATCCATGTGTGGTCTCTAAAGAGAAAACACATGCAATGATTCTGGTTGTTGTTAGTGAAAAGAACACACATGCAATGACACTGGTGGATCCATGTGTGGTCTCTGAAGAGAACACACATGCAATGACTCTGGTTGTTGTTGGTGAAAAGAGCACAAATGTAATGACACTGGTGGATCAAACAGGTGGATTATGAAAAGAACACACATGCAATGACACTGGTGGATCCATATGTGGAATGTGAAAATAACACACATGCAATGACTCTGGTTGTTGTTAGTAAAAAGAACACACATGCAATGACACTGGTGGATCCATAGGTGGATTGTGAAGAGAGCACCCATGCAATGACATTGGTGGATTCAATGACACTGGTGGATCCATATGTGGTATGTGAAAATAACACACATGCAATGACTCTGGTTGTTGTTAGTAAAAAGACCACACATGCAATTACACTGGTGGATCCATGTGTGGTCTCTGGAGAGAACACACATTTCAATGACTGTGGTTGTTGTTAGTAAATAGAACACACATGCAATAACACTCGTGGATCCATGTGTGGTGTCTGAAGATAACATACATCCAATGACTCTAGTTGTTGTTAGTGAAACAAGCACACATGCAATGACACATATGGATCCATAGGTGGATTGTGAAAAGAACACACATGCAATGACATTGGTGGATCCATATGTGGATTATGAAAAGAGCACACATGCAATGACTTTGTTTGTTGTTAGTAAAAAAGCACACATGCAATGACTCTGGTGGATCCATGTGTGGTCTCTGAAGATAACACACATGCAATGACACTGGTGGATCCATATGTGGTATGTGAAAATAACACACATGCAATGACTCTGGTTGTTGTTAGTAAAAAGAACACACATGAAATGACACTGGTGGTTCCTTGTGTGGATTGTGAAGAGAGCACACATTTCAATGACACTAGTGGATCCATATGTGGTATGTGAAAAGAACACACTTGAAAGGACTCTAGTTGTTAGTAAAAAGAACACACATGCAATGACACTGGTGGATCCATAGGTGGACTGTGAAGAGAGCACACATGCAATAAAACTGGTGGATCCGTATGTGGTATGTGAAAATAACACAGATGCAATGACTCTGGTTGTTGTTAGTAAAAAGAAGACACATGCAATGACACTAGTGGATCCATAGGTGGATTGTGAAGAGAGCACACATGCAATGACACTGGTGGATTGTGAAAAGAACACACATACAATGACACTGGTGGATCCATATGTGGATTGTGAAAAGAGCACACATGCAATGACTCTGGTTGTTGTTAATAAAAAAGCACACATGCAATGACAGTAGTGGTTCCATAGGTGGATTGTGAAAAGAACACACATGCAATGACACTGGTGGATCCATATGTGATATGTGAAAAGAACACACATGCAATGACTGGTTTTTGTTAGTAAAAAGAAGACACATGCAATGACACTGGTGGATCCATAGGTGGATTTTTAAGAGAGCACACATGCAATGACTCTGGTTGTTGTTAGTAAAAAGAGCACACATGCAATGACACTGGTGGATCCATAGCTGGATTGTGAAAAGAACACACATGCAATGACACTGGTGGATCCATATGTGGTATGTTAAAAGAACACACATTTCAATGACTCTGGTTGTTGTTAGTAAAAAGAACACACATGCAATGACACTGGTGGATCCATGTGTGGTCTCTAAAGACAACACACATGCAATGACACTGCTGGATCCATATGTGGTATGTGCAAATAACACACATGCAATGACTCTGGTTGTTGTTAGTAAAAATAACACACATGCAATGACACTAGTGGATCCATAGGTGGATTGTGAAGAGAACACACATGCAATGACTCTGGTTGTTGTTAGTAAAAAGAACACACATGCAATGACACTGGTGGATCTATGTGTGGTCTCTGAAGAGAACACATATGCAATGACTGTGGTTGTTGTTAGTTAAAGAGCACATATGCAATGACACTGGTGGATCCATAGGTGGATTGTGAAAAGAACACACATGCAATGACACTAGTGGATCCATGTTTGGTCTCTAAAGAGAACACACATGCAATGACTTTGGTTATTGTTAGTGAAAAGAGCACACATGCAATGACACTGGTGGATCAGATAGGTGGATTGTGAAAAGAACACACATGCAATGACACTGGTAGATCCATATGTGGTATGTGAAAATAACACACATGCAATGACTCTGGTTGTTGTTAGTAAAAATAACACAAATGCAATGACACCGGTGGATCCATAGGTGGATTGTGAAGAGAGCACACATGCAATGACACTGGTGGATTCAATGACACTGGTGGATCCATATGTTGTATGTTAAAATAACACACATTTCAATGACTCTGGTTGTTGTTAGTAAAAAGAACACACATGCAATGACACTGGTGGATCCATGTGTGGTATCTAAAGAGAACACACATTTCAATGACACTAGTGGATCCATATGTGGTATGTGAAAAGAACACACTTGAAAGGACTCTAGTTGTTGCTAGTAAAAAGAACACACATGCAATGACACTGGTGGATCCATAGATGGATTGTGAAGAGAGCACACATGCAATAACAGTGGTGGATCCATATGAGGTATGTGAAAATAACACACATGCAATGACTCTGGTTGTTGTTAGTAAAAAGAACACACATGCAATGACACTGGTGGATCCATAGGTGGATTGTGAAGAGAGCACACATGCAATGACACTGGTGGATCCATGTGTGGTCTCTAAAAAGAACACACATTTCAATGACACTGGTGGATCCATGTGTGGTCCTTGAAGAGAACATACATGAAATGACTCTAGTTGTTGCTAGTAAAAAGAACACACATGCAATGACACTAGTGGATCCATGTGTGGTCTCTGAAGAGAACACACATGCAATGACTCTGGTTGTTGTTAGTGAAAAGAGCACACATGCAATGACACTGGTGGATCCATAGGTGGATTGTGAAAAGAAAACACATGCAATGCCACTGGTGGATCCATATGTGGATTGTGAAAAGAGCACACATGCAATGACTCTGGTTGTTGTTAGTAAAAAAGCACACATGCAATGACACTGGTGGATCCATAGGTGGATTGTGAAAACAACACACATACAATGACACTGGTGGATCCATATGTGGTATGTGAAAAGAACACACATGCAATGACTAGTTTTTGTTAGTAAAAAGAACACACATGCAATGACATTGGTGGACCCATAGGTGGATTGTTAAGAGAGCACACATGCAATGACTCTGGTTGTTGTTCATAAAAAGAGCAACCATGCAATGACACTGGTGGATCCATAGGTGGATTGTGAAAAGAACAAACATGAAATGACACAGGTGGATCCATATGTGGTATGTGAAAAGAACACACATTTCAATGACTCTGGTTGTTGTTAGTAAAAAGAACACACATGCAATGACACTGGTGGATCCATGTGTGGTCTCTAAAGACAACACACATGCAATGACACTGGTGGATCCATATGCGGTATGTGAAAATAACACACATGCAATGACTCTGCTTGTTGTTAGTAAAAAGAACACACATACAATGACACTAGTGGATCCATAGGTGGATTGTGAAGAGAACACACATGCAATGACTCTGGTTGTTGTTAGTAAAAAGAACACACATGCAATGACACTAGTGGATCCATATATGGTATGTGAAAGGAACACACATTTCAATGACTCTGGTTGTTGTTATTAAAAAGAACACACATTTCAATGACACTAGTGGATCCATATGTGGTATGTGAAAAGAACACACTTGAAAGGACTCTACTTGTTAGTAAAAAGAACACACATACAATGACACTGGTGGATCCATAGGTGGATTGTGAAGAGAGCACACATGCAATAACACTGGTGGATCCATATGTGGTATGTGAAAATAACACACATGCAATGACATTGGTGGATCCATAGCTGGATTGTGAAGAGAGCACACATGCAATGACACTGGTAGATGCATGTGTGGTCTCTGAAAAGAACACACATTTCAATGACACTAGGGGATCCATGTGTGGTGTCTAAAGAGATCACACATGAAATGACTCTAGTTGTTGTTAGTAAAAAGAACACACATGCAATGACACTAGTGGATCCATGTGTGGTATCTGAAGAGTACACACATGCAATGACTCTGGTTGTTGTTAGTAAAAAGAGCACACATGCAATGACACTGGTGGATACATAGGTGGATTGTGAAAAGAACACACATGGAATGACACTGGTGGATCTATATGTGGATTGTGAAAAGAGCACACATGCAATGACTCTGGTTGTTGTTAGTAAAAAAGCACACATGCAATGACACTAGTGGATCCATAGGTGGATTGTGAAAAGAACACACATGCAATGACACTGGTGGATACATATGTGGTATGTGAAAAGAACACACATGCAATGACTGGTTTTTGTTAGTAAAAAGAACACACATGCAATGACACTGGTGGAACCATAGGTGGATTGTTAAGAGAGCACACATGCAATGACTCTGGTTGTTGTTAGTAAAAAGAGCACACATGCAATGAATCTGGTGGATCCATAGGTGGATTGTGAAAAGAAAACACATTCAATGACACTGGTGGATCCATATGTGGTATGTGGAAAGAACACACATTTCAATGACTCTGGTTGTTGTTAGTAAAAAGAATACACATACGATGACATTGGTGGATCCATGTGTGGTCTCTAAAGACAACACACATGCAATGACACTGGTGGATCCATATGTGGTATGTGAAAATAACACACATGCAATGACTTTGGTTGTTGTCAGTAAAAATAACACACATGCAATGACACTAGTGGATCCATTGGTGGATTGTGAAAAGAACACACATGCAATGACTCTGGTTGTTGTTAGTAAAAATAACACACATGCAATGACACTGGTGGATCCATGTGTGGTCTCTGAAGAGAACACACATGCAATGAATCTAGTTGTTGTTAGTGAAAAGAGCACATATGTAATGACACTGGTGGATCCATAGGTGGATTGTGAAAAGAACACACATGCAATGACACTGGTGGATCCATGTGTGGTATCTAAAGAGAATACACATGCAATGACTCTGGTTGTTGTTAGTGAAAAGAGCACACATGCAATGACACTGGTGGATCAGACAAGTGGATTGTGAAAAGAACACACATGCAATGACACTGGTGGCTCCATATGTGGTATGTGAAAATAACACACATGCAATGACTCTAGTTGTTGTTAGTAAAAAGAACACACATGCAATGACACTGGTGGATTCAATGACACTGGTGGATCCATATGTGGTATGATAAAATAACACACATGCAATGACTCTGGTTATTGTTAGTAAAAAGAACACACATCCAATGACACTGGTGGATCCATGTGTGGTCTCTGGAGAGAACACACATTTCAATGACTCTGGTTGTTGTTAGTAAAAAGAACACACATGCAATGACACTAGTTGTGGTTAATTAGAAGAACACACATGCAATGACATTAGTTGTTGTTAGTGAAAAGGGCACACATGCAATGACACTGGTGGATCCATAGGTGGATTGTGAAAAGAACACACATGCAATGACACTGGTGGATCCATGTATGGTCTCTGAACAGAACACACATGCAATGACTCTGGTTGTTGTTAGTGAAAAGAGCACATATGCAATGACACTGGTGGATGCATAGGTGGATTATGAAAAGAACACACATGCAATGACACTGGTGGATCCATATGTGGATTGTGAAAATAGCACACATGCAATGCCTCTAGTTGTTGTTAGTAAAAAACCACACATGCAATGACACTGGTGGATCCATAGGTTCCTTTCATTTTGTTTGGGGATGTAGAGCTCCGGTAGAAAGACGAGGATAGAAGAGAATTTGCGTTTGTTTCCACCAGATAATCGAGGATTTTGCTCCGTGTAGAAAGGACGAGATCACCAACAAGACATTTTTGATTACTTTCTTCGAGAGAGCACTCCGGAAAAACAAGGACGGAAGTAAAAGTATCGAGGGATAAAGGCCACTTCTAACTTCCGTGGAATGAGCGAAATCACATGAATTCCCCAATTCATTGTACAAGAGCGAATGATAAGAGTAGTGGTATGGTAGCTACTCCATCCCGCACTCAAAGCATTACTCCGCACATGAATAAGAAAACCATGCAACCCAACTACTGAAACAGACTGAAGGTATTGATAAGAAGAGCTCATGGAACTCCATTAGAAAACAAGGATAGATGCAAACGATTCACCGGATTCAAGATAGATAAGGGTGATGATGTTGTCGTCATGTCGGAAGTACCAAGCCACCGGCAAGATATGAAGGAAGATTACGGAGAACAACTGTCAGATTCCCCAGATAAAGAAAAAGATAGCACCACTTGAACAGAAGGATTACGAAAGATCTGAAAAGTCTTCATGGCCTCCGGTGGATTGAGCATAGACGATAGAACAAGAGAGTTTCAAGAGATCACTTGACGAGATAGAGGTGAAAAGAACTCCATGTTCTTCTTGAAATGATTGAGAGAGATCTAGCAGTCTTGAGGAAAACTTCGGCGGAACGACGATGATAACTTGCCAACAAGGAACAACTCCGGATTTGATTGAAGATGGAAGATGGAATTAACAATGGACTTGCTGATTCCAGAATTGAAGAAGATGCACTGGAAGAATAGATTATCTGGTCCTTCGGAAGAGAAAGAGATGCCGCCTGATTCACATTGTCGATCGGATCACCGGTTACAAAGATAAAGAGATTTTGGACAAGAAACGATGATATAGCTTTGCTTATGGTATGAGCTATCAGAGACGAAAAAGATGTGCAGATATGGAGTTCAAAAAGATGTGAAGCATGATAAACAGATGATAGACCGCCGTGGTGCCTTGAGAAACTCCGGATTTCCAAGGATGCTTGAATTTGCATAGATATGATCACGGTGTACTCCAAATCACAGGAGATAACCGTATTCATCTGGAGGATAGAGTTGATAGCATTTTCCATATTCCAATCGACACTTATCATGAGTGGAATATAGCCATGCCGAGAACCAAATTACAATCACCAGCATCGGATCGACACATGTTATGTAATTAGTCCAAGAGAAAAAGAGATGAAAAGAAACTCCAAGATTAAGCGCCGGTGACAAAAGAATGAGTTAGCATGGACATGCTGATAAAAGAGGGATAGATAATGTTTCACACACGACTGAAAAGGAGTGTGGAAACACAGATGGATCAAAGAAAAATTTCCCGCATTTTTCGGCATTAAAATACCAATAGATGCGCAAAACACTGATCGGGAAGAGATTAGCAACAGATGCTTGCACAGAAAGAGGAGTTGCTAGAAGGAAGAACACCCTTAAGAAGATGGCACCGGTTAACAAGGAGTCAGATATATCGCGCCGGTTTTCAAAAGCACAAGATGGAATGTACCAACATTGATAACCAAAAGGCGATAAAGATAACATGTTGGATGCAACAGATAGACAAGGAATTACACACACGCACACACTTTCTATGGTACTACGGAAACCCAGAACACGTGAATCCTAGTTTGAACTTTTAAGAAGAGGATTGAAAACGTTACACTTCCTTACCAGAAAAGGGTGGTGGATGGGTAAGAAGAAAAATGGAAGCAGTCCTACTCTCGCGTTTTGTTTTTCCCTAGTATACATAACTACCAAAAATATTTGCTAGAATAACCACCATTTGGCTGAGACCACAAGGTCGGGATGGCTCGATACCAATTGTAACTACCTCGGTGAATTACGCTCCTAGTACAAGCTCGATGATCGAAATGGTTGAAATAGTACGGGGCCCAAATGCCACTCACTGTGTAGACCTTGCCGTCCCAACCATTTCCAAACATCGGGACAAGAACGGCGGCGTAATCAAAGCGAAGGGATCAACTACATACACAAATGAGTATGTATGCAAGCCACCATACAATAGTACATCAGAGCCATTCCATCTAAAAAGAAAGGAAATATAGCAACGCCATACGGCAAGATCCAAATATCCTAGATAGAGATAATAGTTTAGGATATCTCCTCATACATCAAACATCAGAGTATCAGGCGGAAGCGGAAGACAAAATCCGAGTACGGATAAGAAGCAAATCGGCATAAGATGCCCCATAAATAAGCACATCCCGCCCACAGATCTCACGGATCCCGTGCTCCGGAATCTCTACACCGAATGATCGTTGCCCACATCGTCTGCCTCTTCCACCCAAGATCCATCTTGCAGTGTACTGTCCATCCGAACCAATAATTTATCGTGTGAGACCCTAGGGTACTCAAGTCTTTATGCCTCTAAAGGGGACACAACCTGGGGTGACGCAATTGCAGCAAAAGATAAACCCTAACAATTCTACAGATACTCGCTAACCATCCGCCTAACCAGAGATAGACGGATGTCCGTGAATTAATAACAAAAGTTATAACAGTTATAACGGTAATATCCACAGATCCATCCTCCTCCTCGCTTACCGACGAGGAAGCGAACGAACAACCCCCCATCCGTTGGCAGTTTTATTATCCATTCCGTGAGTATTGCACTATTTACTAGTCAGGTACCTAGTCTAGTCAAATTGCGGTACTTTAGTTATGCTTGTCTATGATCGAGAAACTGCTCCAAGTCGCCCATAACATCATGACACGGCTTTGAAAGTTTTACCAGGGTGCACAAATAGCAACACACACTCGATATGCCTCGGAAAAACCAAATCAAAACCCAACGAGGCAGTCACGACAAAGCAATCACAGGATTCAGAAATATTTCAGGGGGCCACCCCATTAAGCTACCCGCAACGGAGTTAGCTGACTCCGAGACGGACTCAAGGTTTGCGCCAATGGCTGTAAACGACAGCAGATCCCAAAAGGGACTGCCGATATCACAAAAACACTCGCTTCCTAAACAAAGACAGCGTGCTCCTCACACAATCGTAAATAAAGTAGTAAAGCATGGCATAGGTACAGGATAGTAAATAAAACCTCAAACTAGTTGGCCCCAAGAAATAAGAATGAATCAAGCTCGCTCGTGGGGGTCCATAAGCCTCCGGATGTGGATAGCGCGAATATTCTTGGAACAGAATCAAGTACTGGGTCTTACGGACACAAGTGAGCTGAAAAACCCAAATAGCGAATATGGCTCACCGATGCCACTTTCATTAGTTATCCCATTACTACTCAAGTTAAGTTGTTTAGGTACCTCGTTATCCATCGACACTCACATACCCTACTCATGTCGTTTCACGACTCGCATGGCTCAAACAACTCTGTAGTAATGGCTCATGGGATGGAGGAACAAGCTGTGGGTTTAAAGGTAAAGGCTATGCAATACTTGGGATTCAATTTAATGCAATCTCGACTCAATGAAGCAAGAATAAGATAGAGGCAATAGGTCTTGTATGTATGCAAGCATGTGGTAGTGCTTGCTGGCAGCTCGATTGAAGCAAGGAATGGATCTGGGTAGTGCTCCTGGTTCTCTTGATATATCCCCTGCTCAGCGTCTATTCGAGGAAGAACCAAACAAACAAGGGCCAACATAAATAAAGTGCACAAGCATATGGATAAATGCATCAAGCAAACAATCATGCCATGATGAATGATGCACAATTTGCATGGCAATACGGTAGCATGGCAAGGGTGAGGTGTGAAACACACGAATAAGCCATTTTATTTAGTTTTGGCCCCATTTTATTCACAATTAAGTTGCTGTCCATAATATATTTATATGATGCATGCTTCAAATCAAACCATGGAATGCATAAACAGAAAGGTCTCGTCGAGCTAATCATTTTAGACATATTATTTGTTAAATTTGGATTTATAAAACAAAAGTTATTAATTATTTAAGAAAAAGGGGCATTTATTGTAATTTAAATAAACTTGGAAATTTAAGTGTTCAAAAATATATTTTAGATGGCATATTTGAGATCCTCACATTTTTCTGATTTGAAAACATATATTATTTGTATTATTTGGATTTGTATTTTAAAAGTTAGTTAAAAGTAATTATATTTGAATTTGAAATAATTAGAAAAGGATTTGAATTTAAAATGTAAAAAGGCAATACTTTTATACTCAGATTAACCTAGCCAGGCAGACTGACAGGTGGGGTCACGCCACTGACTCAGCACACACGCCAAGACGGAAAAGCTTTTTACACCGAGGTTTCGATCTAGCAATGCCGAGGTCGACAGCGGTCTGTGCACCAGCAGCCCACCGCTGCGCGCAGTGCATAATCGGGGCTAACCAGGACCGCGGGCGAAAACACAAGGAGCCGAGGACCCTTTTGCAAAAGTTCGCAGCGCTGGTAGGTGGGGTCGTGGGGCTGCGGGTTTAGGCGGGAAAAAGGGGGAGGGCTTCTTTGCAAAACGCGCAGGCTGTCGCTGTCTGCTGCTGAACGCGGCGCTGCGGCGGTGGATCTGGCCGGACTTTCGGACGACGATGTCGAGCGAACCACGGCGTCTCCGGCCAAGCCGCAAAAACCAAAAACGGAGAGGGCGCTACCGGCTACAGTTCTCGTTCAGGGGGCTAGCTCGGAGGAGGGTCAGCAGCTGGGTTTCATCGAGGAACAGAGGCAAGGTGCACGCCACGCCGCTGCCGACGACACGCAGCGGTGACCGTGGCGAAGCAAGCGCCTGCAGGTGTTCGACGGAGGCAGCGAGCTATGGCGAACTAGAGAGGGGAAGGGGTGTCTAGGGGCTGCAGGAGCTCACCGCGGTGTTGTTGGCGTGGCCGGGGGCGTTGAGGTGGCGGGGATCGGCGAGGAGGCAGCAGGCCGGAGGCGCTCTGGTGCTCACGGCACGGCGGCGGCGATGCTTCTCCGGCGAGGTCCCGCGAGCTCCGGCGCTTCAGGGCGAAGAAGAGGAAGCCGAGGACGCTCCTGGTTCTTCTGGTTCGGCTTGGCGCGCTCCAGAACAGCGAGGACAGAGGGAGGCCGAGGCTAGGGTTTGGAGAGGCCATGGCGGCTTGGGGAGGAAGAAGGAGAAGGGTGGGGAGCTGGGCGCCTCCTGGATGCGATCTGGGTAGGGTGGTTGGGGTAGAGAGGGGAGGGAGGAGCACATGGGCTTGGTTGCTTTGCCAAAAGATGAGGGAGGAGGGCTCGGGCTAGGGCTTCTCTTCCTTTGTCTTGTAGCTTAGAGAGGGAAGGGAGGGACCAGGGAGGAGGGGAGCCTGTGGGTTGGAGGCGGTGCTCGGGCTGGGGCCACCTAGGCAGAGAGAGCTAGAGGGGAGAGGGGGTAGCCTCGGGTAGATTGGTGCTAGGGTTTGAGCTAGGGTAGGAGGGGAAGGGGGCATAGCTCGGGCTAAGGTTGGTACTAGGGTTTGGGGGGGTAGATAGGTGGCATGGTGGGCCAGCTATGGTAGGCCATGGTGGGACCGAGAGGGTGGCCAAGCTAGGTGATTAGGGTGATGGGTTTAGGTTTAGATGGGGGTGGCTTAGAGAGAAAGGTAAGGAGAGAGGGTGAGAGCTAGGGTTTAAAAGAAAGATGGCACGCTCCAACTAGATCAAGCAACACAAGAGAGGGGTGTGGTGATGATGGTCTTAAGCAAGCTCAAACAAGATCAAGCTAAGAGGAGAGAGAGATGTGGTTTAAGTTCACTCAAAATTCAAATAAAATCCAAAGAATAAGAAAAAGGTGGGGCTTGCATGGCCCATGCAAAACATTTATTGCCATGTTGATTATTGTGAGAACAACATTATTTCATGGCATTATTCATTTGCACTTCCAAAATTGGAGTAAGGCCCAAGCAAAGGAATTTAGAAGGAATCCCAAGTGGGGTAGATGGAGATGATCACATTGGATTATATTTGGGACTTGCTAGTGTGTTTATGCCACTAGGCATTTAATAAGCCCACAAAAATATCCCAACATGATGATAACCCCAAAACAACACAAAAGGTAGCTAGAAATAGGGCTCCACCCACAAGGCATGCAAAGGTGGCCATGTGGCTCTCATATATCAATAATGTGAAAACAAAATGATGCCAAGATGAGAGCATGTGGAAAAGAATTGGATCCATCCCAATCCACATGAGCTAGAGGTAAAACCCAAATAAAGTGCAAGCCCATATTTAGTTGGATGGTGGAATTATAAGGTGGTGAAAGAAAGGTGGTGGAGTTCATAAAAGATATGCCCCCAACTCAACTTGGGCATTTAAACAATATATCAAGAACCAAATACAATATCAAGAGGCAAATACAATTAATAATGCATATGAGATAAGAACCAAAACAAAAAGGGTTTTATATGATGCTCAAATGCAAGGAGGCATGATGACATGAGCATGATATAATGATGATGCAACAATTATATGTAGGAAGGTAGCATATATCTAGACTAGGCTAGTAGCATTGCAATTGTTAGACAATTGGGATGCTACACACACATGCAATGACACTGGTGGATACATATGTGGTATGTGAAAAGAACACACATGCAATGACTGGTTTTTGTTAGTAAAAAGAACACACATGCAATGACACTGGTGGAACCATAGGTGGATTGTTAAGAGAGCACACATGCAATGACTCTGGTTGTTGTTAGTAAAAAGAGCACACATGCAATGACACTGGTGGATCCATAGGTGGATTGTGAAAAGAAAACACATTCAATGACACTGGTGGATCCATATGTGGTATGTGGAAAGAACACACATTTCAATGACTCTGGTTGTTGTTAGTAAAAAGAATACACATACGATGACATTGGTGGATCCATGTGTGGTCTCTAAAGACAACACACATGCAATGACACTGGTGGATCCATATGTGGTATGTGAAAATAACACACATGCAATGACTTTGGTTGTTGTCAGTAAAAATAACACACATGCAATGACACTAGTGGATCCATTGGTGGATTGTGAAAAGAACACACATGCAATGACTCTGGTTGTTGTTAGTAAAAATAACACACATGCAATGACACTGGTGGATCCATGTGTGGTCTCTGAAGAGAACACACATGCAATGAATCTGGTTGTTGTTAGTGAAAAGAGCACATATGTAATGACACTGGTGGATCCATAGGTGGATTGTGAAAAGAACACACATGCAATGACACTGGTGGATCCATGTGTGGTCTCTAAAGAGAATACACATGCAATGACTCTGGTTGTTGTTAGTGAAAAGAGCACACATGCAATGACACTGGTGGATTCAATGACACTGGTGGATCCATATGTGGTATGATAAAATAACACACATGCAATGACTCTGGTTATTGTTAGTAAAAAGAACACACATCCAATGACACTGGTGGATCCATGTGTGGTCTCTGGAGAGAACACACATTTCAATGACTCTGGTTGTTGTTAGTAAAAAGAACACACATGCAATGACACTAGTTGTGGTTAATTAGAAGAACACACATGCAATGACATTAGTTGTTGTTAGTGAAAAGGGCACACATGCAATGACACTGGTGGATCCATAGGTGGATTGTGAAAAGAACACACATGCAATGACACTGGTGGATCCATGTATGGTCTCTGAACAGAACACACATGCAATGACTCTGGTTGTTGTTAGTGAAAAGAGCACATATGCAATGACACTGGTGGATCCATAGGTGGATTATGAAAAGAACACACATGCAATGACACTGGTGGATCCATATGTGGATTGTGAAAATAGCACACATGCAATGCCTCTAGTTGTTGTTAGTAAAAAACCACACATGCAATGACACTGGTGGATCCATAGGTCGATTGTGAAAAGAACACACATGCAATGACACTGGTGGATCTATATGTGGATTGTGAAAAGAGCACACATGCAATGACTGTAGTTGTTGTTAGTAAAAAATCACACATGCAATGACACTGGTGGATCCATAGGTGGATTGTGAAAAGAACACACATGCAATGACACTGGTGGATCCATATGTGGTATGTGAAAAGAACACACATGCAATGACTCTGGTTTTTCTTACTACAAAGAACACACATGCAATGACACTGGTGGATCCATAGGTGGATTGCAAAGAGAGCACACATGCAATGATTGTAGTTGTTGTTAGTAAAAAGAGCACACAAGCAATGACACTGGTGGATCCATAGGTGGATTGTGAAAAGAACACGCATGCAATGACACTGGTGGATCCATATGTGGTATGTGAAAGGAACGCACATTTCAATGACTCTGGTTGTTGTTAGTAAAAAGAACACACATGCAATGACACTGGTGGATCCATGTGTGGTCTCTAAAGAGAATACACATGCAATGACTCTGGTTGTTGTTAGTGAAAAGAGCACACATGCAATGACACTGGTGGATCAGACAAGTGGATTGTGAAAAGAACACACATGCAATGACACTGGTGGCTCCATATGTGGTATGTGAAAATAACACACATGCAATGACTCTGGTTGTTGTTAGTAAAAAGAACACACATGCAATGACACTGGTGGATTCAATGACACTGGTGGATCCATATGTGGTATGATAAAATAACACACATGCAATGACTCTTGTTATTGTTAGTAAAAAGAACACACATCCAATGACACTGATGGATCCATGTGTGGTCTCTAGAGAGAACACACATTTCAATGACTCTGGTTGTTGTTAGTAAAAAAGAACACACATGCAATGACACTAGTTGTGGTTAATTAGAAGAACACACATGCAATGACATTAGTTGTTGTTAGTGAAAAGGGCACACATGCAATGACACTGGTGGATCCATAGGTGGATTGTGAAAAGAACACACATGCAATGACACTGGTGGATCCATGTGTGGTCTCTGAACAGAACACACATGCAATGACTCTGGTTGTTGTTAGTGAAAAGAGCACACATGCAATGACACTGGTGGATCCATAGGTGGATTATGAAAAGAACACACATGCAATGACACTGGTGGATCCATATGTGGATTGTGAAAATAGCACACATGCAATGCCTCTAGTTGTTGTTAGTAAAAAACCACACATGCAATGACACTGGTGGATCCATAGGTGGATTGTGAAAAGAACACACATGCAATGACACTGGTGGATCTATATGTGGATTGTGAAAAGAGCACACATGCAATGACTCTAGTTGTTGTTAGTAAAAAAGCACACATGCAATGACACTGGTGGATCCATAGGTGGATTGTGAAAAGAACACACATGCAATGACACTGGTGGATCCATATGTGGTATGTGAAATGAACACACATGTAATGACTCTGGTTTTTGTTATTAAAAAGAACACACATGCAATGACACTGGTGGATCCATAGGTGGATTGTGAAGAGAGCACACGTGTAATGACTCTAGTTGTTGTTAGTAAAAAGAGCACACATGCAATGACTCTAGTTGCGGTTAGTAAAAAGAGCACACACTCAATGACACTGGTGGATCCATAGGTGGATTGTGAAAAGAACACACATGCAATGACACTGGTGGATCCATTTGTGGTCTCTAAAGAGAACACACATTTCAATGACACTAGTGGATTCATATGTGGTATGTGAAAAGAACACACTTGAAAGGACTCTAGTTGTTGTTAGTAAAAAGAACACACATGAATGACACTGGTGGATCCATAGGTGGATTGTGAAGAGAGCACACATGCAATAACACTGGTGGATCCATATGTGGTATGTGAAAATAACACACATGCAATGACTCAGGTTGTTGTTAGTAAAAAGAACACACATGCAATGACACTGGTGGATCCATAGGTGCATTGTGGTGAGAGCACACATGCAATGACACTGGTGGATCCATGTGTTGTCTCTGAAAAGAACATTCATTTCAATTACACTGGTGGATCCATGTGTGGTATCTAAAGAGAACACACATGAAATGACTCTAGTTGTTTTTAATAAAAATAACACACATGCAATGACACTAGTGGATCCATGTGTGGTATCTGAAGAAAACACACATGCAATGACTCTGGTTGTTGTTAGTGAAAAGAGCACACATGCAATGACACTGGTGGATCCATAGGTGGATTGTGAAAAGAACACACATGCAATGACACTTGTGGATCCAAATGTGGATTGTGAAAAGAGCACACATGCAATGACTCTGGTTATTGTTAGTAAAAAAGCACAGATGCAATCACACTGGTGGATCCATATGTGGTATGTGAAAAGAACACACATGCAATGACACTGGTGGATCCAAAGGTGGATTGTGAAAAGAACACACATGCAATGACACTGGTGGATCCATATGTGGATTATGAAAAGAGCACACATGCAATGCATCTAGTTGTTGTTAGTAAAAACCACACATGCAATGACACTGGTGGATCCATAGGTGGATTGTGAAAACACACATGCAATGACACTGGTGGATCCATGTGTCGTCTCTGAAGAGAACACACATGAAATGACTCTATTTGTTGTTAGTAAAATTAACACACATGCAATGACACTAGTGGATCCATGTGTGGTCTCTGAAGAGAACACACATGCAATGACTCTAGTTGTTGTTAGTGAAAAGAGCACACATGCAATGACACTAGTGGATCCATAGGTGGATTGTAAAAAGAACACACATGCAATGACACTGGTGTATCCATGTGTGGTCTCTGAAGAGAACACACATGCAATGACTCTGGTTGTTGTTAGTGAAAAGAGCACACATGCAATGACACTGGTGGATCCATACGTGGATTGTGAAAAGAACACACATGCAATGACACTAGTGGATCCATATGTGGATTGTGAAAAGAGCACACATGCAATGACACTGGTGGATCCATATGTGGATTGTCAATAGAGCACATATGCAATGACTCTGGTTGTTGTTAGTAAAAAAGGACACATGCAATGACACTGCTGGATCCATAGGTGGATTGTGAGAAGAACACACATGCAATGACACTGGTGGATCCATATGTGGTATGTGAAAAGAACACACATGCAATGACTCTGGTTTTTGTTAGTAAAAAGAACACACATAAAATAACACTGGTGGATCCTTATGTGGTATGTGAAATGAACACACATTTCAATGACTCTAGTTGTTGTTAGTAAAAAGAACACACATGTAATCACACTGGTGGATCCATGTTTTGTCTCTAAAGAGAACACACATTTCAATGACACTAGTGCATCCATATGTGGTATGTGAAAAGAACACACTTAAAAGGACTCTAGTTGTTGTTAGTAAAAAGAACACACATGCAATGACACTGGTGGAACCATAGATGGATTGTGAAGAGAGCACACATGCAATGACTCTGGTTATTGTTAGTAAAAAGAGCACACATGTAACGACACTGGTGGATCCATAGGTGGATTGTGAAAAGAACACACATGCAATAACACTAGTGGATCCATATGTGGTATGTGAAAGGAACACACATTTCAATGACTCTGGTTGTTGTTAGGAAAAAGAACACACATGCAATGACACTGGTGGATCCATGTGTGGTCTCTGAAGAGAACACACATGCAATGACTCTGGTTGTTGTTAGTGAAAAGAGCACATATGCAATGACACTAGTGGATCCATAGGTGGATTGTGAAAAGAACCCACATGCAATGACACTGGTGGATCCATGTGTGGTCTCTAAAGAAAACACACATGCAATGACTCTGGTTGTTGTTAGTGAAAAGAGCACACATGCAATGACACTGGTGGATCAGACAGGTGGATTGTGAAAAGGTGGATCCATATGTGGTATGTGAAAATAACACACATGCAATGACTCTGGTTGTTGTTAGTAAAAAGAACACACATGCAATGACACTGGTGGATCCATAGGTGGATTGTGAAGAGAGCACACATGCAATGACACTGGTGGATTCAATGACACTGGTGGATCCATATGTGGTATGTGAAAATAACACACATGCAATGACTCTGGTTGTTGTTAGTAAAAATAACACACATGCAATGACACTGGTGGATCCATGTGTGGTCTCTGGAGAGAACACACATTTCAATGACTCTGGTTGTTGTTAGTAAAAAGAACACACATGCAATGACACTGGTTGTGGTTAATTAGAAGAACACACATGCAATGACACTAGTTGTTGTTAGTGAAAAGAGCACACATGCAATGACATTGGTGGATCCATAGGTGGATTGTGAAAAGAACACACATGCAATGACACTGGTGGATCCATGTGTGGTCTCTGAAGAGAACACACATGCAATGATTCTGGTTGTTGTTAGTGAACAGAGCACACATGCAATGACACTGGTGGATCCATAGGTGGATTGTGAAAAGAACACACATGCAATGACACTGGTGGATCCATATGTGGATTGTGAAAAGAGCACACATGCAATGCCTCTAGTTGTTGTTAGTAAAAAACCACACATGCAATGACACTGGTGGATCCATAGGTGTATTGTGAAAAGAACACACATGCAATGACACTGGTGGATCTATATGTGGATTGTGAAAAGAGCACACATGCAATGACTCTGGTTGTTGTTAGCAAAAAAGCACACATGCAATGACACTGGTGGATCCATAGGTGGATTGTGAAAAGAACACACATGCAATGACACTGGTGGATCCATATGTGGTATGTGAAAAGAACACACATGCAATGACTCTGGTTTTTGTTAGTAAAAAGAACACACATGCAATGACACTGGTGGATCCATAGGTGGATTGTGAAGAGAGCACACTTGCAATGACTCTAGTTGTTGTTAGTAAAAAGAGCACACATGCAATGACACTGGTGGATCCATAGGTAGATTGTGAAAAGAACACACATGCAATGACACTGGTGGATCCATATTTGGTATGTGAAAGGAACACACATTTCAATGACTCTAGTTGTTGTTAATAAAAAGAACACACATGCAATGACATTGGTGGATCCATGTGTGGTCTCTAAAGAGAACACACATTTCAATGACACTAGTGGATCCATATGTGGTATGTGAAAATAACACACTTGAAAGGACTCTAGTTATTGTTAGTAAAAAGAACACACATGCAATGACACTGGCGGATCCATAGGTGGATTGTGAAGAGAGAACACATGCAATGACACTGGTGGATTCAATGACACTGGTGGATCCATATGTGGTATGTGAAAATAACACACATGCAATGACTCTGGTTGTTGTTAGTAAAAAGAACACACATGCAATGACACTGGTGGATCCATAGGTGGATTGTGAAGAGAGCACACATGCAATGACATTGGTGGATCCCTGAGTGGTCTCTGAAGACAACACACATTTCAATGACACTGGTGGATCCATGTGTGGTTTCTAAAGAGAACACACATGAAATGACTCTAGTTGTTGTTAGTAAAAATAACACACATGCAATGACACTAGTGGATCCATGTGTGGTCTCTGAAGAGAACACACATGCAATGACTCTGGTTGTTGTTAGTGAAAAGAGCACACATACAATGACACTAGTGGATCCATAGGTGGATTGTGAAAAGAACACACATGCAATGACACTGGTAGATCCATGTGTGGTCTCTGAAGAGAACACACATGCAATGACTCTAGTTGTTGTTAGTGAAAAGAGCACACATGCAATGACACTGGTGGATCCATAGGTGGACTGTGAAAAGAACACACATGCAATGACACTGGTGGATCCATATGTGGATTGTGATAAGAGCACACATGAAATGACTCTGGTTGTTGTTAGTAAAAAAGCACACATGCAATGACACTGGTGGATCCATAGGTGGATTGTGAAAAGAACACACATGCAATGACACTGGTGGATCCATGTGTGGTCTCTGAAGAGAACACACATGCAATGACTCTGGTTGCTGTTAGTGAAAAGAGCACACATGCATTGACACTGGTGGATCCATAGGTGGATTGTGAAAAGAACACACATGCAATGACACTGGTAGATCCATGTGTGGTCTCTAAAGAGAACACACATGCAATGACTCTAGTTGTTGTTAGTGAAAAGAGCACACATGCAATGACACTGGTGGATCCATAGGTGGACTGTGAAAAGAACACACATGCAATGACACTGGTGGATCCATATGTGGATTGTGATAAGAGCACACATGAAATGACTCTGGTTGTTGTTAGTAAAAAAGCACACATGCAATGACACTGGTGGATCCATAGGTGGATTGTGAAATGAACACACATGCAATGACACTGGTGGATCCATGTGTGGTCTCTGAAGAGAACACAGATGCAATGACTCTGGTTGCTGTTAGTGAAAAGAGCACACATGCAATGACACTGGTGGATCCATAGGTGGATTGTGAAAAGAACACACATGCAATGACTGTTGGATCCATATGTGGATTGTGAGAAGAATACACATGCAACGACTCTGGTTTTTGTTAGTAAAAAGAACACACATGCAATGACACTGTTGGATCCATAGGTGGATTGTGAAGAGAGCACACATGCAATGACTCTGGTTGTTGTTAGTAAAAAGAGCACACATGCAATGACACGGGTGGATCCATAGGTGGATTGTGAAAATGCACACATGCAATGACACTGGTGGATCCATAGGTGGATTGTGAAAAGAACACACATGAAATGACACTGGTGGATCCATATGTGGCATGTGAAAAGAACACACATTTCAATGACTCTGGTTATTGGTAGTAAAAAGAACACACATGCAATGACACTGGTGGATCCATGTGTGGTCTCTAAAGAGAACACACATTTCAATGACACTTGTGGATCCATATGTGGTATGTGAAAAGAACACACAAGAAATGACTCTAGTTGTTGTTAGTAAAAAACACGCGTTCAATGACACTAGCGGATCCATAGGTGGATTGTGAAGAGAGAACACATGCAATGACACTGGTGGATTCAATGACACTGGTGGATCCATTGTGGTATGTGAAAATAACACACATGCAATGACTCTGGTTGTTGTTAGTAAAAAGAACACACATGCAATGACACTGGTGGATCCATAGGTGGATTGTGAAGAGAGCACACATGCAATGACATTGGTGGATCCCTGAGTGGTCTCTGAGGACAACACGCATTTCAATGACACTGGTGGATCCATGTGTGGTCTCTGAAGAGAACACACATGAAATGACTCTAGTTGTTGTTAGTAAAAATAACACACATGCAATGACACTAGTGGATCCATGTGTGGTCTCTGAAGAAAACACACATGCAATGACTCTGGTTGTTGTTAGTGAAAAGATCACACATGCAATGACACTGGTGGATCCATTGGTGGATTGTGAAAAGAACACACATGCAATGACACTGGTAGATCCATGTGTGGTCTCTGAAGAGAACACACATGCAATGACTCTAGTTGTTGTTAGTGAAAAGAGCACACATGCAATGACACTGGTGGATCCATAGGTGGACTGTGAAAAGAACACACATGCAATGACACTGGTGGATCCATATGTGGATTGTGAAAAGAGCACACATGAAATGACTCTGGTTGTTGTTAGTAAAAAAGCACACATGCAATGACACTGGTGGATCCATAGGTGGATTGTGAAAAGAACACACATGCAATGACACTGGTGGATTCATGTGTGGTATCTGAAGAGAACACACATGCAATGACTCTAGTTGCTGTTAGTGAAAAGAGCACACATGCAATGACACTGTTGGATCCATTGGTGGATCGTGAAAAGCACACACATGCAATGACACTGTTGGATCCATATGTGGATTGTGAAAAGAGCACACATGCAATGACTCTGGTTGTTGTTAGTAAAAAAGCACACATGCAATGACACTGGTGGATCCATAGGTGGATTGTGAGAAGAATACACATGCAATGACACTGGTGGATCCATATGTGGTATGTGAAAAGAACACACATGCAATGACTCTGGTTTTTGTTAGTAAAAAGAACACACATGCAATGGCACTGTTGGATCCATAGGTGGATTTTGAAGAGAGCACACATGCAACGACTCTGGTTGTTGTTAGTAAAAAGACCACACATGCAATGACACTTGTGGATCCATAGGTGGATTGTGAAAAGAACGCACATGCAATGACACTGGTGGATCCATATGTGGTATGTGAAAGGAACACGCATTACAATGACTCTGGTTGTTGTTAGTAAAAAGAACACACATGCAATGACACTGGTGGATCCATATGTGGTTTATGAAGAGAGAACACATGCAATGACACTGGTGGATTCAATGACACTGGTGGATCCATATGTGGTATGTGAAAATAACACACATGCAATGACTCTGCTTGTTGTTAGTAAAAAGAACACACATGCAATGACACTGGTGGATCCATAGGTGGATTGTGAAGAGAGGACACATGCAATGATACTGGTGGATCCATGTGTGGTCTCTGAAGATAACACACATTTCAATGACACTGGTGGATCCATGTGTGGTCTCTGAAGAGAACACACATGAAATGACTCTAGTTGTTGTTAGTAAAAATAACACACATGCAATGACACTAGTGGATCCATGTGTGGTCTCTGAAGAGAACACACATGCAATGACTCTGGTTGTTAGTGAAAAGAGCAAACATGCAATGACACTAGTGGATCCATAGGTGGATTGTGAAAAGAACACACATGCAATGACACTGGTGGATCCAAATGTGGATTGTGAAAAGAGCACACATGCAATGACTCTAGTTGTTGTTAGTAAAAAAGCACACATGCAATGACACTGGTGGATCCATAGGTGGATTGTGAAAAGAACACACATGCAATGACACTGGTGGATCCATATGTGGATTGTGAAAAGAGGACATATGCAATGACTCTAGTTGTTGTTAGTAAAAAAGCACACATGCAATGACACTGGTGGATCCATAGGTGGATTGTGAAAAGAACACACATGCAATGACACTGGTGGATCCATGTGTGGTCTCTAAAGAGAACACACATGCAATGACACTGGTGGATCCATGTGTGGTCTCTAAAGAGAACACACATGCAATGACTCTGATTGTTCTTAGTGAAAAGAGCACACATGCAATGACACTGGTGGATCCATAGGTGGATTGTGAAAAGAACACACATGCAATGACACTGGTGGATCCATATGTAGATTGTGAAAAGAGCACACATGCAATGACTCTGGTTGTTGTTTGTAAAAAAACACATGCAATGACACTGGTGGATCCATAGGTGGATTGTGAAAAGAACACACATGCAATGACACTGGTGGATCCATATGTGGTATGAGAAAAGAACACACATGCAATGACTCTGGTTTTTGTTAGTAAAAATAGCACACATGCAATGACACTTTTGGATCCATAGGTTGATTCTGAAGAGAGCACACATGCAATGACTCTGGTTGTTGTTAGTAAAAAGATCACACATGCAATGACACTGGTGGATCCATAGGTGGATTGTGAAAAGAACACACATCCAATGACACTGGTGGATCCATATGTGGTATGTGAAAGGAACACACATTTCAATGACTCTGGTTGTTGTTAGTAAAAAGAACACGCATGCAATGACACTGGTGGATCCATGTGTGGTCTCTAAAGAGAACACACATTTCAATGACACTAGTGGATCCATATGTGGTATGTGAAAAGAACACACTTGAAAGGACTCTAGTTGTTTCTAGTAAAAAGAACACACATGCAATGACACTGGTGGATCCATAGATGGATTGTGAAGAGAGCACACATGCAATAACAGTGGTGGATCCATATGAGGTATGTGAAAATAACACACATGCAATGACTCTGGTTGTTGTTAGTAAAAAGAACACACATGCAATGACACTGGTGGATCCATAGGTGGATTGTGAAGAGAGCACACATGCAATGATACCGGTGGATCCATGTGTGGTCTATGAAGAGAACAGACATTTCAATGACACTGGTGGATCCATGTGTGGTCTCTAAAGAGAACACACATGAAATGACACTAGTTGTCGTTAGTAAAAAGAACACACATGCAATGACACTAGTGGATCCATGTGTGGTCTCTGAAGAGAACACACATGCAATGACTCTGGTTGTTTTTAGTGAAAAGAGCACACATGCAATGACACTGGTGGATCCATAGGTGGATTGTGAAAAGAACACACATGCAATGACACTGGTGGATCCATATGTAGATTGTGAAAAGAGCACACATGCAATGACTCTGGTTGTTGTTTGTAAAAAAACACATGCAATGACACTGGTGGATCCATAGGTGGATTGTGAAAAGAACACACATGCAATGACACTGGTGGATCCATATGTGGTATGAGAAAAGAACACACATGCAATGACTCTGGTTTTTGTTAGTAAAAATAGCACACATGCAATGACACTTTTGGATCCATAGGTTGATTCTGAAGAGAGCACACATGCAATGACTCTGGTTGTTGTTAGTAAAAAGATCACACATGCAATGACACTGGTGGATCCATAGGTGGATTGTGAAAAGAACACACATCCAATGACACTGGTGGATCCATATGTGGTATGTGAAAGGAACACACATTTCAATGACTCTGGTTGTTGTTAGTAAAAAGAACACGCATGCAATGACACTGGTGGATCCATGTGTGGTCTCTAAAGAGAACACACATTTCAATGACACTAGTGGATCCATATGTGGTATGTGAAAAGAACACACTTGAAAGGACTCTAGTTGTTGCTAGTAAAAAGAACACACATGCAATGACACTGGTGGATCCATAGATGGATTGTGAAGAGAGCACACATGCAATAACAGTGGTGGATCCATATGAGGTATGTGAAAATAACACACATGCAATGACTCTGGTTGTTGTTAGTAAAAAGAACACACATGCAATGACACTGGTGGATCCATAGGTGGATTGTGAAGAGAGCACACATGCAATGATACCGGTGGATCCATGTGTGGTCTATGAAGAGAACAGACATTTCAATGACACTGGTGGATCCATGTGTGGTCTCTAAAGAGAACACACATGAAATGACACTAGTTGTTGTTAGTAAAAAGAACACACATGCAATGACACTAGTGGATCCATGTGTGGTCTCTGAAGAGAACACACATGCAATGACTCTGGTTGTTTTTAGTGAAAAGAGCACACATGCAATGACACTGGTGGATCCATAGGTGGATTGTGAAAAGAACACACATGCAATGACACTGGTGGATCCTGATGACCCACAAGTATAGGGGGTGTATCGCAGTATTTTCGATAAGTAAGAGTGTCGAACCCAACGAGGAGCAGAAGGTGCTGGCTAGTGGTATGGATCAGGAATTCTCTGCAAATACTTAGCAAACGGATTTTTAGGGGTTTTCGATAAAGCAAGTAAACAAAGTACGAGTAAATAAAAGATAGTAGGAATAATTGCAGCAAGTGGCCCAATCCTTTATGCAACAAAGGACAAGCCGGTTATATTACTGAAGATGACCAAACATTCTCGAGGACACATGGGAAGACTGTCAAGTGCTTTCGCTTCATATAGTGGATTAATCTTCTTTAGCTTGCTAAGTGTTGTGTGGGTGAACCTGTGCTAATGTACCCCTTGCAAACATCCGTAAGTACAAGAAAGTAATTAAGGTAGAAACCTAACCACAGCTTTAAACTCTAAGACCCTTACGTCCCTTGTGCAATGGTTTCCTAACGGGATTTAGGTTTCTGTCACTCCGGCAACCCCTACGATTAGTAGCCAAATACACAATGCATTCCCCTAGGCCCATATAGGTGAAGTTTCATGTAGTCGACGTTCACATGACACTACTAGAAGAAGTACACCACAACTTAAATAACAATCTATTGAATCTTTCTCAACACAACTCCACTACTAACAACAAGACTTCTCCCATGTCCTCAAGAACAAAACGAACTACTAACAAGACATCATATGGATCATGATCAGATATGGAATAATGAAGTATAACAATCTGAACAGAAACAATAATTCAATGGTTCACTCAATAGCATCAACTACAAAGAGTAATCAACACCGGGAAAGTTTCCCCTATGAACTATGCAAGATTCAACGCAATTGTTACAACAATATGGAGATGGTGATGAGGGTGCTGATGGTGATGATGGTGGGGATGATGATGATGATGATCTTGATGAAGTCCAGCTTGATGGTGGTGTTGATGGCGACGATCTCCCCTCTCCGGGAAGGAATTCCTCTGGCAGAAATCTGTCTGCCGGAGAGATCTTTCTTTCTCGGTGTTTTCCGCCCCGCAGAGGCGGCGGAATCTTTCTGTGGTTGCTCCCCGAGTCTTAGGGTTTCGGGAGGATGATATACGCTAGAGGAGAGAGGCTGGAGTGGGCCAGGGTGGCCACACCACCTCCTAGCGCGGCCTATGGCTGCCCGCGCCATGGGGTGGTGTGGCCCCCCTGTGACCCATCTCCATTCCGTCTTCTGGCATCCTTAGTCTTGTGAAAAATAGGATTTTCCGTATATTTTCCTGAATTTTCTGATCTTCGCGAATTTTGCCTCCAAACAGCACCTTTTCCATCAGAATCCTGACTACAGCGGTCCATGCTCCAAAAGTCATCAACGATGCAAAAATAGATGAAATAACATAAGTATCACGTCTCAATATGAAATATATCAATGAATAAAAGTGAATTAAGACATAGAATAGTGATGCAAAATGGACGTATCAACTCCCCCCAAGCTTAGACTTCGCTTGTCCCCAAGCGAAACTGAGCTCAATAAACATGGCCTCAGGTTTATGGAGTGAAGAGTCGATAAAAGAATACGGACAAGAAGCATCACATTCATCAAATACATAGATCATAATAGAGAACAACTCACTATTATATAACTCAACTTGTAATGAGTAAAGGAAACACAATAAAGATACATAAAGTGAATCATAATTGGTAATGGCAAACTTAGCTCTTGGTCGAAGAATAGTTGATAATTTGCTGGAGTTCACAAATAGCTGGTTTTTCAATGATAACTTTCAAAGTAGTAATCATCAAGATAAGAGCAATGTGCAAAACAAGGAACATAAGAAACACGATTGAATAAATCAACATATGAATGAATGAAACGCAACAACTCAAAATACTTGCTGAGATAGAAGGGAGTAGGTTTACTGACTCAACTACAAAGTAAAAGAATGGCCCTTCAAAGAGGGAAGCAGGGATTGCAAGTCTCATAAAGATCTCCCAAAAATTATGATACTTACTAGCTTTCAGCTCTCATTGCCCCTATCATAGGCATCTTTAGGTGATTAAGGTTAAAGTGACACAACTAAGAGGATATGCTTGACAAGTTATAAGTTGAAATCTCATGCCCCTTACTTATGAGTATCGATCCTCATGCTATTCAACTTCTGTCACGAGCAAGCTCTTGTCATTGTAAATACATGCGTATCATTGAGAACCGCCAACGGGGTACCCCTTGCACATGACATAAGAGCTATCCCATAATCAAAATGACAAGGCAAATAGACAGTGAGCATCTCAGCGATCTTTTTATTTGCTATTTGCATAGGTTTTTATTGAGGCTGCTTCATAGAATGCTCACTATAGTTATGCTGCAAGTTTCCACCATGATTAGGCATGTCTTAGGCTAGCGCCCAGCGTTTTCTCTAACACACATATAAACTCCATGATCTTACAAGTTCCACTTTTATTTCACACCGCCGGGATCCATAAGCAAAAGAACATGATATCAACTAGGTACAAAGTACCAAATGAAGTGTTGAAAGCGGTCCCCATGATACATGGTTCGGCTAACTTCAACTCATAAAGCGCAAGCATATACGCAACAAAGAAGGACCCAATGGTTCAAGTTTGTTAAATGCAAGAAAGTAAAGTGTGCCATCAAGTTCGTGAGAGCTTTAATCACTAATTTTCACATAACAAGTTTAATTTGGGAGGTAGATAAAACAAGAATTTACTTGGAATAGCAATAATGCTACTAGGTAGGTATGCTGGACACAAATGGCAAAGGTTTTGGTTTAAAGGAGGTGGATGCACGAGAAGAATACCCTCTCAGTACAGTTTTTTGGCTAGCAAGGCTGGGTAGCAAGTATAAGAGTTGAAGGAAACAACCAAACATACAAGTGATAAAGACAAACATGCAATCTTCCTTGGAAGCACAAAAGATCTTAACTAGAGAGTACTAAACTTATTAGCAAATCAAGAAAGAAAGATGATGAAATTATTTTTCTTTAAAGGTACCTTTATCTTTTTCATTCAACTCTCAAAAATAGTGTTGCTACTGACCGAGCCAGGTTTGCCAAAACCAACTAAATTAACTCAATGATCCCAAAGTGATACCAATACTAACAACAATATCAATCATACAACCACGAATTGAGAACTAATATAAGCTATGGAAAAGAATGAATGATAGAACTTCTCATTAATATTCCATAACAGAAACTCACACCAAGGGATACATATCTAACGAGAGAGGGGACACTTCCATAATGCAAACCATATTACATAATAACTCCTCTATTCATGATATGACTCTACTAATAAGGTAAAAAGATAGAAGATAGTGATGTGATACTGCGGCACTCCCCCAAGCTTGGAACAAACCAAGGGGATGCCAAACCTGATGATGAATTACTCCTTCGGTGGTGGTGGTATCCTCTCGATGAGCTTCTTGACCAATTTCCCCAAGTCCTCAATCTCAAAAGTGAGATTACGAATCAGCTGTGAGTTTTGCTCAATGCGGATCATGATCATGTCATGTTGAGAATTCTAGCTCTTGCTATTCTTTCCCCACTCTTCCTCCTTGAAGTCTTCTTTTTTTGCATGGATAGAACGAGGAAAATCCCAATTGGAGGGTAATTTACCTTTGGGCATATTCTGGTATTGATGCTCATGGATAAGGGTATGGAAAGGATTCTTGGTGTGTGGAGGAAGTGACCGTGGAGCCAAACTGTGACGAGGAGCTTTTCCCCTAGTCTGCATCCGCACAGTCCTTCTAACCCTGGCATGTTCCGTCACCACTCCAATGCTTGCAATGGTAGTGTCGGTGAGCGGATGTTGGCCTTGCTCCTCTTCATCTTCACTTTTGATCTCCTTCTCCTTCCCGGGGTCTTGGAGGTCTTCCTCCATAGGCTCCTTCCCTTTATCCTTGGCGGACATCATTGTGCTTCTAAACCTTCAAAGAGTATGTCCTGGCGGAAACAGATCAAAACGAAAACACGACAAAAACACGATATACGAACCTCGGAAGATCCGGGGGGTTATATATTACGAAGTTTCATAACAAGAGGGAAGTACTGGGTGAAAACGAGTCGGAGGCGGAGTCCGGGGTGGACTCACCACCTGGTGGCGCGGCCAGGGGTGGGCCCGCGCCACAGGGTGGTGTGAGCCACCTGCCCGGTTCAAATCCCTTTTTCGCTTCGTAACTTTCCTTATTGACTGAAAACTACAAAAATATAGTTGGATAGTATTTTCGCGGAACTTTTTTTACCAGAACCGTTACCTATTTGAAAACAGTTTCTGTAGGTCTCTAAATTTGGTATCTAGTAGATTCTTCTGGAGTCATCACTTCAATAACATCAATATGTTCATCTTCATACACTTATTACTTGAGTCATAAAACCCTTCTCTTCCTTATTACACCATTATCTCCACTTCCTGGAAATTTCTTTCACAGAAAACTTCACACAGTTCTCATTAGCAACATTAGTATAAGTGAAGTGATAAAACCTTTTGAGTCCAACTTCAACTGAAAACCATCAAAACATAAGCTACTGTAGCAACTCCTTCCGAAAACCCAAAAAGAATTCAAAAAGGAAATCGAATAAAGAAGCAGATGCAAGAGTGGCAAAATCTGTCAAAACAGACCAGCAGGTAAAGAGAATTTTTTTTGAAAATCTTCTGTTGCTCAAATCAAAAAGTGCAAAACTAACGAAAGTTAAGTAACAACCTGGGTCACAAGCACAAAACATTACAGCTCAATCCGATAGACAGAGGTCTCTCACGAATTTTTACGGTGAAGCACAAAAATCTGTTTCGGGACAACAACTTCCCCAAATCTTACTTCTCTCTCATTAGAGGTTGATCTTGACACAAAAACCAAACAAAACGGATAAGGAGCGATTATTACCGAAGTAATAACTTCCAAGACTCAAAGAAACAAAAACAAACTAAAAGCAAAAATAAATTGGTTGTCTCCCATAAAGCTCTTTCTTTATAGCCATTAAGATGGGCATGATAATTTCAAGAATGCTCACATAGGAATATGAATTGAAGTGAAAGAGAGCATTAAGAAGCAAAAATACACACATTTAAGTCTAACCCACTTCTTATGCAAGGGAATTTTGTAAACAAACAAGTTTTTGAAACTAGAGACCACTAGCATAAGAAGGCAAAACAAATGCAACATAAAAACTTTCAGCATAAAACGAGTAAACTTGATATTATTGAGATACATAAGAACACTTTTCCCTCTCTCATAGTAGGTTTCAGTATCATGCATAAACTTAACAATATAGCTATCACAAGAACCATCATAGTAATGATCACTTATTCTAATAGAAAACACAGGAATACTAGCTCTCATAACACTACTATGTGAAACAATATTATAGGTATCCTTACAAAGGATAGGGTGTCCCTATTTTTCATATTTAGTAACAAATTATTTCACATTTGCTATTATAGGTTCATCAACCATTTGTTTATCAGGTTCAACAGGTTTTCTTGTACTTTCATTAACCATACTAGCTATCATAGAATGTTCCTTAATCCTAACTGGGAAAGGCATTTTCTCAATATAAGGTTCAGGTAAAACATGATTAACAGTATAAACTTTAGTATTTCTTGAAGGAACACTCTTAGCAATATCTTTATATGGTTCATGATACTTATCCCACTTCTTTTTAGGCACTTCAATATAGGAAGCAAAAGCCTTAAAATAAGAAGCAATAGCTTGCGAGTCTAGACCATAAGCATTTTTAATATTTTGAAAGTCATCAGTTCCCATAAAAGATTCAATGCATTCATAATCATAATTTATACCTGACTTTCTACCTTTGTCATTCTCCCAAGCTTCAGCATTGTCTTGAATACGGTCTAGAAGATCCCATTTAGCTTCTTCTTCCATGCGAGTGAATGATCCAGCATAAGAAGCATCCAATAAATCTTTATCATGTAGAGGGAGCCTTGCATAAAAGTTATTGATAATAATATTGTTGGGGAGCTCATGAATGGGACATTTGAGCATTAGTAACTTCAATCTCCCCCAAGCTTGAGTTGTACTCTCTCCATCAAGAGGCCAAAAGTTGTATATTTGCTTCCGATCTTTATGAATATCACTAGGAGGATAAAACTTTGAATAAAAGAGAGGCATTATTTCCTCCCATTCCAGAGCTTGACCATTCTTGAGCAGCTTATACCAGTCCTTAGCTCTTATTTTCAGTGATAATGAGAATAACTTCTTCTTAACTTGATCTGTAGTAATACCTGCACACTTGAACAACCCGCATAATTCGTGTATAAAGAGTAAATGATCACCGGGATGGACAGTTCCATCCCCAACATAGTAGATACCCATAACACGATCAACAATTCTTGTTTATTTTGAAAACATCATTCTCAGCAGGTGGTGGCTTGTCTACTACCTTAGAAGTGGTAGTAACATTACCAAATAAGAAACTCAGCGAATTATCCATAACGAAAATTAAGCAACTAACAGAAGTAAACAATACTCAGGGTAGAAGTTTCCTTTACCAGTTCCACTCTCCAATAGCGCTTCACTCAAGAACGCGCCAGAAAATAGTCTTGATGACCCACAAGTATAGGGGGTGTATCGCAGTATTTTCGATAAGTAAGAGTGTCGAACCCCACAAGGAGCAGAAGGTGCTGGCTAGTGGTATGGATCAGGAATTCTCTGCAAATACTTAGCAAACGGATTTTTAGGGGTTTTCGATAAAGCAAGTAAAAAAAGTACGAGTAAATAAAAGATAGTAGGAATAAATGCAGCAAGTGGCCCAATCCTTTATGCAGCAAAGGACAAGTCGGTTGTATTACTTAAGATGACCAAACATTCTCGAGGACACATGGGAAGACTGTCAAGTGCTTTCGCTTCATATAGTGGATTAATCTTCTTTAGCTTGCTAAGTGTTGTGTGGGTGAACCTGTGCTAATGTACCCCTTGCAAACATCCGTAAGTACAAGAAAGTAATTAAGGTAGAAACCTAACCACAGCTTTAAACTCTAAGACCCTTACGTCCCTTGTGCAATGGTTTCCTAACGGGGGTTCCGGTTTCTGTCACTCCGGCAACCCCTACGATTAGTAGCCAAATACACAATGCATTCCCCTAGGCCCATATAGGTGAAGTGTCATGTAGTTGACGTTCACATGACACTACTAGAAGAAGTACACCACAACTTAAATAACAATCTATTGAATCTTTCTCAACACAACTCCACTACTAACAACAAGACTTCTCCCATGTCCTCAAGAACAAAACGAACTACTCATAAGACATCATATGGATCATGATCAGAGATGGAATAATGAAGTATAACAATCTGAACATAAACAATAATTCAATGGTTCACTCAATAGCATCAACTACAAAGAGTAATCAACACCGGGAAAGTTTCCCCTATGAACTATGCAAGATTCAACACAATTGTTACAACAATATGGAGATGGTGATGAGGGTGCTGATGGTGATGATGGTGGTGATGATGATGATGATGATCCCGATGAAGTCCAGCTTGATGGTGGTGATGATGGCAACGATCTCCCCTTTCCGGGAAGGAATTCCCCCGGCAGAAATCTGTCTGCTAGAGAGATCTTTCTCTCTCGGTGTTTTCCGCCTCGCAAAGGTGGCGGAATCTTTCTGTGGTCGCTCCCCAAGTCTTAGGGTTTCGGGAGGATGATATACGCCAGAGGAGAGAGGCTGGAGTGGGCCAGGGTGGCCACACCACCTCCTGGCGCGGCCTAGGGCTGCCCGCGCCATGGGGTGGTGTGGGCCCCCTATGGCACATCCCCACTCCGTCTTCTGGCATCCTTAGTCTTCTAGAAAAATAGGATTTTCCGTATATTTTCCCGGATTTTCTGATCTTCGCGAATTTTGCCTCCAAATAGCACCTTTTCCATCAGAATCCTGACTGCAGCGGTCCATGCTCCAAAAGTCATCAACCATGCAAAAATAGATGAAATAACATAAGTATCACCTCTCAATTTGAAATATATCAATGAATAATAGTGAATTAAGACATAGAATAGTGATGCAAAATGGACGTATCAGATCCATATGTGGATTGTGAAAAGGGCACACATGCAATGACTCCGGTTGTTGTTAGTAAAAAAGCACACATGCAATGACACTAGTGGATCCATAGGTGGATTGTGAACAGAGCACACAGGCAATGACTCTGGTTGTTGTTAGTAAAAAGAGCACACATGCAATGACACTGGTGGATCGATAGGTGGATTGTGAAAAGGGCACACATGCAATGACTCCGGTTGTTGTTAGTAAAAAAGCACACATGCAATGACACTAGTGGATCCATAGGTGGATTGTGAACAGAGCACACAGGCAATGACTCTGGTTGTTGTTAGTAAAAAGAGCACACATGCAATGACACTGGTGGATCGATAGGTGGATTGTGAAAAGAACACACATGCAATGACACTGGTGGATCCATATGTGGTATGTGAAATAAACACACATTTCAATGACTCTGGTTGTTGTCTGTAAAAACAACACACATGCAATGACACAGGTGGATCCATGTGTGGTCTCTAAAGAGAACACACATTTCAATGACACTGGTGATCCATATGTGGTATGTGAAAAGAACACACATGAAATGACTCTCGTTGTTGTTAGTAAAAAGAACACACATGAATGACACTGGTGGATTGTAACTACCTCGGTGAATTACGCTCCTAGTTACAAGCCTGGATGAGCAGAAATGGTTGAAATAGTACGGTGGGGCCCAAATGCCACTCACAGGTAGACCTTTCGGCCGTCCCAACCATTTCTAAACATCGGGACAAGAACGGGCGGCGTAATCGGCAGGCGAAGGGATCAACTACATACACAAATGAGTGTGTATGCAAGCCACCATACAACAGTACATCAGAGCCATTCCATCTAAAAAGAAAGGAAATATAGCAACGCCATACGACAAGATCCAAATATCCTAGATAGATATAATAGTTTAGGATATCTCCTCATACAGCAAACATCAGAGTATCAGACGGAAGCGGAAGACAAAATCCGAGTACGGATAAGAAGCAAATCGGCATAAGATGCCCATAAAATAAGCAGTTCCCGCCCACAGATCTCACGGATCGCCGTTCCCGGAATCTCTACACCGAATGATCGTTTCCCATATCGTCCGTCTCTCCCACCCAGTATCCATCTTGCGAGGGCACCTGTTCATCTGAATCAAACAATTTATCGTGTGAGACCCTAGGGGTACTCAGCAAGTCTTTATGCCTCTAAAGGGGACACAACCTGGGGTGACGCAATTGCAGCAAAAGATAAACCCTAACAATTCTATAGATACTCGCTAACCATCCGCCTAACCAGAGACAGACGGATGCCCGTGAATTAATAACAACAGTTATAACGGTAATCTTAACAGATCCATCCTCCTCCTCGCTTACCGACGAGGAAGCAGACGAATAGCCCCCCCATCCGTTGGCAGTTTTATTATCCATTCCGTGAGTGTTGCACTATTTACTAGTCAGGTACCTAGTCTAGTCAAATTAACAGCGGTACTTTAGTTATTCTTGTCTATGATCGAGAAACTGTGCTCCAAGTCGCCCATAACCGCGGACACGGCTTTCAGAAAGTTTTACCCTGCAGGGGTGCACAAATAGCAACACACACTCGATCAACCTCGGAAAAACCAAATCAAAACCCAACGAGGCATTCACGACAAAGCGATCACAGGATTCAGAAATATTTGAGGCCACCCCATTGAGCTACCCGCGAAGTTAATGACTCGACGGACTCAAGGTTTGCGTCAGTGGCTGTAAACGACTAGGAACCCGAAAATGTGACTGGGCTTGTCGATACCGCGAAAACACTCCGCTTACCTAAATAGTACAGTGTGCAGTACCTCGCACAATTTAAATAAAGCAGTAAAGCATGGCATAAGTACAGGATAGTAAATAAAACCTCAAACTAGTTTGTGGCCCCAAGAAATAAGAATGAATCAAGCTCTGGCTCAGGGGGGTTCATAAGCCTCCCGGATGTGGATAGCGCGAATATTCAAGGAACAGGAATCAAGTACTCGGGGTCCTACAGGACACAAGTGAGCCTGAAAAACCAAATAGCGAATATGGCTCACCGATGCCACTTTCATTAGTTATCCCATTACTACTCAGGTTAAGTTGTATAGGTATCTCGTTATCCATCAGACACTCACATACCCTACACATGATGTTTGACGACTCGCATGGCTCAAACAACTCCTGTAGTAATGGCTCATGGGATGGAGGAACAAGCTTCGGTGGGGTTTAAAAGTAAAGGCTATGCAATACTTGGGATTCAGATTAATGCAATCGTGACTCAATGATGCAAGAATAAGAAAGAGGCAATAGGTACTATATGTATGCAAGCATGTGGTAGTGCTTGCACAGCACCGCTTGAAGCAAGGGATGGATCTGGTAGTGCTCTCTGGTTCTCTTGATATATCCCCTTTCGGCTATTCAAGAAGAACCAAACAAACAAGGGCCAACATAAATAAAGTGCGCAAGCATATGAATAAAATGCATCAAGCAAACAATCATGCCATGATGAATGATGCACAATTTTCATGGCAATCAAGTAGCATGGCATGGGTGAGGTGTGGGATACAAGAATAAATCATTTTATTGAGTTTTGGCCCCATTTTATCCTCATATTAGTTGCTGTATACTTTATATTTATATGATGCATGCTTCAAAACAAAACATGGAACGCATAAACAGAAAGGTCTCGCCGAGCTAATCATTTTAGGCATATCATTTGTTAAATTTGGACTTATAAAACAAAAGTTATTAATTTATTTAGGAAAAAGGGCATTTTAATGTAATTTTAATTAACTTGGAAATTAAAGTGTCCAAAATATATTTTGAATGGCATATTTGAATTCCTCATATTTTTCTGATTTTAAAACATATATTATTTGTATTATTTGGATTTATATTTTTAAAAGATATTTAAAAACAGATTTAAATTTGAATTTGAAATTAATTTGGAAAAGATTTGAATTAAAACAGATTTCAGAAAATATTTTTCTTACTCAGGCAGAGCTAGCCTCGCATACAATGGTGGGGCCTTTGGTCGATGGGACCAACACACGTGCAGAAAACTTTTACCACCGCGAGTTATCCTAGCCTCTGCGACTGACGGGTGGGTCCTAGGGCTGCGGGGCCACTGCGCGCGCGGCCAACGCGTGCTAGACATGTGAGCGATCCAGGCGCGCGGGGAGGGGGTCTGTCCGTGGTGGTGGGGTTTTTCCGGGGGTCTTCTTGCAAAGCAACCACCGAGGCTGTTAGGTGGGGCCGCGGGGCTGCGTGTTTAGGCGGGAAAAAGGGGAGGGGGCTACGCGCAAGATGGTCATCGGCTGCTGCAGCGCGCTGACGGGCACAGCTCTGACGGGCACAGCTCTGACGGCGTGGATCTGGCGGTTCTCCGGCGATGATGGCGACGAGTCTAGCGAGAACAAGACGATGATGCCAAAACAAAAGTTGGAGGGGAATGTCCGGCCTACAACTTTCATTCAGGTGGCATCGCCGGAGGAGGTCTACAGCGCGCGGGGCTCGGGGACGAACAGAGGCGGACAAGCTGCTGCTTCTTCTGTCAGCCAACGCTGTGGCGCAGGCGGTGCTCTGAGGCCGCCGACGTCCGGCGCATCTGGGCCGCTAGGAGGAGGACGGGCGTGTCTAGGGGGTTGAGGGGCTCACCAGGAGCTCGCTGGCGTGGTCGCTGGAGCTGGAGGGGAACGGATCGAAGCAGAGGCAGAGGTCCCGCGAGCGTCTGATCCGGTGGCCGTGGCGTGTCCAGGGCGCTCCCGAGGACTCCGGCGAGGGGTGGCCGGTCCAGGTCGATGTAGGAGAAGACAGAGGAGGGTCCTGGTGCTCCTGGATCGCCTTGGGAAGCAGCAGGCTGCGCAGATCGAGATCAAGGCCGAAGTAGCTAGGGTTTAGGGCATGATGGAAAGCTTGCATGGCTTGGGGAGGAAGAAGGGAGGTAGAGGAGGACCTGGGCGCCTCCCAGATCCGACCTGAGAGGGATAAGGTGAGCTGGGGTTTTTAGGGAGATAAGGGAGAGAGGAGAGAGGCACATGGGGTGGTGGTGGCTTTGGCAAAAAGGGAGGAGGGTGATCGGGGATCCCTCTTTCTCCTATTTGTCTTGAAGCCAAAGAAAGGGGGAGGGCAGAGAGGCTGCCAGGTGGGGCCAGGTGGTCAGGTGGGGCCAGCAAAGAAGAGAGAGGCCGAGAGAGAGAGGGTATAGATAGCATGGGCTCGGTCTAGGGTTAGAGAGGACTCGGGTTAGGGTTTGGAGGGGTAGGGTAGATCATGGGTTAGGTTTAGGGTTTAGCTAGGTTTAGAGAGAGAGGTTAGAAAAAAAAAGGTGGAGAGGTGGTTTTGTAGATGAGCACAAGGTGGTGGTAAGGAGACCACAAAGAGAGAGAGAGAGGGGGGATGGTGATGATGGGGTAGGTGATATGAGTGGCATGGTTTAGGGTTTTAGGGAGAGATAGATGGAGTGGTCCTTTATGACAAGATCAAGCATGCTCTAGACAAGCTCCAACAAGATCAAGTCAAGAAAAAGAGAGGGATGTGAAGCTAGGGTTTAAGCAAGATCAAAATAGATCAAGCCAAAAGAAAGGATAGAGATAGAGAGAGAGAGAAATGATGATCCACTCAAGATTCAAATAAAAACCAAATACTAGAAAAGGTGGCACTTGCATGGGCCATGCAAAACAATTAATGCCAAGCTTAATCTTGTGAAAACAAAATAATAAACATGGCATTATTCTTATGCATTTCCAAAAGTGGAATAAGCCAAGCAAAAGATTTTAAAAGAAAGCTCCAAGTGGAGTAGATGGAGATGATCACATTTGATTATAATTGGGAATTACTGGTGTGTATATTCCACTAGATGCTTACTAGTCCCAAAAATATTCCCACATGAGCATAAATCCATAATAATCCATATGGAAGCTAGTAAAAAGGGTTCCACTCACAAGGCAGGCAAAGGTGGCCATGTGGCTCTCATATATCAATAATGTGAACACAACATGATGCCAAGATGAGAGCATGTGGAAAAGAATTGGATCCATCCCAACCCACATGAGCTAGAGGTAAACTCAAATAAAGTGCAAAGCTCATATTTAGTTGGATGGTGGAATGATGGGATGATGACAAGAAAGGTGGTGGAGTTAATAAAAGATATGCCCCCAACTCAACTTGGGCATTTAAACAATATATCAAGAACCAAATACAATATCAAGAGGCAAATACAATTAATAATGCATATGAGAGAAGAACCAAAGAAAAAGGGTTTTATATGATGCTCAAATGCAAGGTGGCATGATGACATGAGCATGATATAATGATGATGCAACAATTATATATATGAAGTAGCATATATATAGACTAGGCTAGTAGCATTGCAATTGTTAGACAATTGGGATGCTACAATTCTCCCCCACTAAACAAGAATCTTGCCTCGAGATTCCTAGGAAAAAGAGAACAACACAAGAAGAGGCGGGTGTTCGGAACGAAGGTGATCCTTGCGTTTTCCAAGATGATGAAGAACGGGATGGTGCGACCACTACACCTTGCAAAACTTGCTAGACTTGTTGCGAGTCTTGCGTTTTTCTTGAGAAACAACGGGTTAGAAGAGTTGAAGGATTGTCGAGAGACAAGAAGGATAGGATGGACATAGCTCCGGTTTTCTCGAGAAACATGATAAAAGAATAGAATCACTTGTGAAAGAAAAGGAAAAGATGATGTATCATGGATAAAGAAAGACACACCATTAAGATTAAAGATTTACTGATACGAGAGAGGATGAATCTTTATCTCGCCGGAAGAAAAAGAGCTAGATTGGAGAGGTTTGAACCACTATGACAATAGCATCGTACCTTCTCTCGGATTTGAGAAATGAAGTACGGAAACAATATTGCCTTCAAACAATAGAGTCCCTTGATATGAACAGAAAGATTTAGTTAGACATCGTCGGATTAGATTCTTCTTGCGCCGGTAGGACTCAACAGATCACGCAATTGAGGTGCGCGGATATATCTTCCAGAGACGGATGTGAAGCCAGATCATGGTAGAATCCCGAGAAGTAAAGAATATGGAGGATCTGGAGTTTATTGTAGAGATACTTATTGCTTTCTTTAGCCTTGAGGCTAACACAATAGATTTTCGGATGATGGCATCAACCATAATTGGCTTTACCACCGAAAAAGAATTGATGAAACAAAGAGAGATAGTTTCCTTTCATCTTGTTTGGAGATGTCGAGCATCTGTAGAAAGACGAGGAACAAAAAGGAGTTTGCGTTTGTTTCCACCAGATAATTGAGGATTTTGCTCCGTGTAGAAAGGGTGAGATCACCAACAAGAGATTATTGATTACTTTCTTCGAGAGGGCACTCCGGAAAAACAAAGACGGAAGTAAAAGTATCGAGGGATAAAGGCCACTTCTAACTTCCGTGGAATGAGTGAAATCACATTAATTCACCAATTCAATGTACAAGAGCGAATGATAAGAGTAGTGGTATGGTAGCTACTCCATCCCGCACTCAAAGCATTACTCCGCACATGAATAAGAAAACCATGCAACCCAACTACCGAAACAGACTGAAGGTATTGACAAGAAGAACTCATAGAACTCCGTTAGAAAACAGGGATAGATGCAAACGATTCGCCGGATTCAAAATAGATAAGGGTGATGATGTTGTCGTCATATCATAAGTAACCAGCCACCGGAAAGATATGAAGGAAGATCATGGAGTCAACTGCAAGATCCCACAGATGAAGGAAAAGATAGCACCACTTGAACAGAAAGGATTACAAAAGATCTAGAAATTCTTCATGGCCTCCGGTGGATTGAGCATAGACGATAGAACGAGAGGGTTTCAAGAGATTACTTAACGAGATAGAGGTGAAAAGAACTCCATGTTGTTCTTGAAAAGATTGAGAAAGATTTAGCAGTTTTGAGGATAACTTTAGCGGAACGACGATGATAACTTGCCAACAAGGAACAACTCCGGATTTGATTGAAGATGGAAGATGGAATTAACAATGAACTTGCTAATTCCAGAATTGAAGCAATGTATTTAGCAGAAGGACGTGGTCGAGATAGGTGACTTCAAAAAGTCAGAATTCTCACTTTGAGACTTTGCACACAGGCAGTGCTCACGAAGCTTGAGAGAAAGAGACACAGCTGCTCTTCCATGTCCTTCCATTGATATGGAATAGGAAAGCATATTATCAACATATACCACCATGGATTAACAAGATATTCCCAGAATATCAAGTTCAAAAGGCGAGAGAAACGAACAAATGCTCGAACACTTCCTGAGCTCCACGCTCTTAGAAAGATCGATATTAAGAGCACGGGTTCGTGTTGAAGAAGATGCGCTGGAAGAATAGATTATCTGGCCCTTCGGAAGCAAAAGAGATGTCACCTGGTTCACATTGTCGATTGGATCACCGGTTACAAAGATAAAGAGATCTTGGATAAAGAAAAGATGATAGATCATAACTTAAGCAAAACTATCAGAGACAAAAAGATGCAATTTCCTCGTCTCCAAGAGAATTTGCAGATATGGGGCTGAAAAGATGTGCAGCATGATGAACAGATGATAGACCGCCGTAGTGCCTTGAGAACTCCGGATTGCCCAATATGCTTGAATATGCATAGATATGACCACGGTGTACTCAAAATTCACAGGAGTTAACCGTCACCATTTGGAGGATAGAGTTGATAGCATTTTCCATATTCCAATCGACACGTATCATGAGTGGAATATAGCTATGCCGAGAACCAAATTACAATCATCAGCATCGGATCGACACATGTTATGTAATTAGCCCAAGAGAATTGGAGATGAGATAAAACCTGTGATTAAGCCGGACAAAAGAATGAGTTAGCATGGACATGCTGATAAAAGGAAGATAGATAATGTTTCACACAACTGAAAAGTGTGGAAGCACAGATGTATCAAAGAAAATTTTCCGCATTTTTCGCATTAAAATACCAATAGATGCAAAATCACTTATCGATAGAGATTAGCAGATGCTTGCATGTAATGTGTAGTGGCTAGAAGGAAGGACACCCTTAAAAAGATGGCACCGGTTAACAAGGAATCAGGTAGATCGCGCCGGTTTTCAAAAGCCTGTCAGTATGGAATGTACCAACAGTTGATAACCAAAAGGCAGATAAAGATAACATGTTGGATGCAACAGGTAGACAAGGAATTACACACACACACACTTTCTATGGTACTACGGAAACCCCGAACACGTGAATCCTAGTTTCAATTTTAAGAAGAGGATTGAAAACGTTACACTTCCTTACCAGAAAAGGGTGGTGGGTGGGTAAGAAGAAAGTGGAAGCAGTCCTACTCTCGCGTTTTGTTTTTCCCTAGTATACATAGCTACCAAAAATATTTGCTAGACTGACAACGACCATTTGGCTGAGACCCTGAAGGGCGGGATGGCTCTGATACCAATTGTAACTACCTCGGTGAATTACGCTCCTAGTTACAAGCCTGGATGAGCAGAAATGGTTGAAATAGTACGGTGGGGCCCAAATGCCACTCACAGTAGACCTTCGCCGTCCCAACCATTTCTAAACATCAGGACAAGAACGGCGTAATCGGCAAAGCGAAGGGATCAACTACATACACAAATGAGTATGTATGCAAGCCACCATACAACAAAGACATCGAGCCATTCCATCTAAAAAGAAAGGAAATATAGCAACGCCATACGGCAAGATCCAAATATCCTAGATAGATATAATAGTTTAGGATATCTCCTCATACAGCAAACATCAGAGTATCAGACGGAAGCGGAAGACAAAATCAGGGTACGGATAAGAAGCAAATCGGCATAAGATGCCCATAAAATAAGCACTTCCCGCCCACAGATCTCACGGATCCCCGTTCCCAGAATCTCTACAACGAATGATCGTTTCCCATATCGTCTGTATCTTCCACCCAGTATCCATCTTGCGAGGGCACCTGTTCATCTGAATCAAACAATTTATCGTGTGAGACCCTAGGGGTACTCAGCAAGTCTTTATGCCTCTAAAGGGGACACAACCTGGGGTGACGCAATTGCAGCAAAAGATAAACCCTAACAATTCTATAGATACTCGCTAACCATCCGCCTAACCAGAGATAGACGGATGCCCGTGAATTAATAACAACAGTTATAACGGTAATCTTAACAGATCCATCCTCCTCCTCGCTTACCGACGAGGAAGCGGACGAACAGCCCCCCCATCCGTTGGCAGTTTTATTATCCATTCCGTGAGTGTTGCACTATTTACTAGTCAGGTACCTAGTCTAGTCAAATTAACAGCGGTACTTTAGTTATTCTTGTCTATGATCGAGAAACTATGCTCCAAGTCGTCCATAACCGCGGACACAACTTTCAGAAAGTTTTACCCTGCAGGGGTGCACAAATAGCAACACACACTCGATCAACCTCAGAAAAACCAAATCAAAACCCAATGAGGCATTCACGACAAAGCGATCACAGGATTCAGAAATATTTCAGGGGGCCACCCCATTGAGCTACCATAACGAAGTTAATGACCAGACGGCCTCAAGGTTTGCGTCGGTCAGAACGACTGGGAACCCAAAATGTGATCGGGCTTGTCGCTACCGAAAACACTCCGCTTACCTAACAAAGACAAAGGCAGTACCTCGCACAATTTAAATAAAGCAAGAAAGCATGGCATAAGTACAGGATAGTAAATAAAACCTCAAACTAGTTTGTGGCCCCAAGAAATAAGAATGAATCAAGCTCTGCCTGTGGGGTTCATAAGCCTCCTGGATGTGGATAGCGAATATTCAAGGAACAGAATCAAGTACTGGGTCCCACGGACACAAGTGAGCCTGAAAAACCAAATATAATATGGGTCACCGATGCCACTTTCATTAGTTATCCCATTACTACTCAAAGGTTAAGTTGTATAGGTACCTCGTTATCCATCGACACTCACATACCCTACACATGTTGTTCTACGACTGCATGGCTCAAACAACTCGTAGTACTGGCTCATGGGATGGAGGAACAAGCTTCGGTGGGGTTTAAAAGTAAAGGCTATGCAATACTTGGGATTCAGATTAATGCAATCGCGACTCAATGATGCAAGAATAAGAAAGAGGCAATAGGTACTATATGTATGCAAGCATGTGGTAGTGCTTGCCTGGCAGCTCAGTTGAAGCAAGGGATGGATCTGGATAGTGCTCCTGGTTCTCTTGATATATCCCCCTCTTTCGTCTATTCGAAGAAGAACCAAACAAACAAGGGCCAACATAAATAAAGTGCGCAAGCATATGAATAAAATGCATCAAGCAAACAATCATGCCATGATGAATGATGCACAATTTTCATGGCAATCAAGTAGCATGGCATGGGTGAGGTGTGGGATACAAGAATAAATCATTTTATTGAGTTTTGGCCCCATTTTATCCTCATATTAGTTGCTGTATACTTTATATTTATATGATGCATGCTTCAAAACAAAACATGGAATGCATAAACAGAAAGGTCTCGTCGAGCTAATCATTTTAGGCATATCATTTGTTAAATTTGGACTTATAAAACAAAAGTTATTAATTTATTTAGGAAAAAGGGCATTTTAATGTAATTTTAATTAACTTGGAAATTAAAGTGTCCAAAATATATTTTGAATGGCATATTTGAATTCCTCATATTTTTCTGATTTGAAAACATATATTATTTGTATTATTTGGATTTATATTTTTAAAAGATATTTAAAAACAGATTTAAATTTGAATTTGAAATTAATTTGGAAAAGATTTGAATTAAAACAGATTTCAGAAAATATTTTTCTTACTCAGGCAGAGCTAGCCTGCATACAGCGTGGTGGGGCCACCGGCTGACCGGGACCAACACACGCAGAAAACTTTTACCACATGAGTTATCCTAGCCTCTGCATCGACGGTGGGTCCTAGGGTCATGGGCATCATACAGCCAACGCTGGCAGACATGTGAGCGATCTGCACGGGAGGGGGGTCTGTCCGTGGTGGTGGGGTTTTTCCGGGGGTCTTCTTGCAAAGCAACCACCGAGGTGGCAGTGTGGGCTGCGTGTTTAGGCGGGAAAAAGGGGAGGGGGCTACGCGCAAGATGGTCATCGGCTGCAGCACGGGCCGACGGCAACTCGGCTCGGCGTGGATCTGGCGGTTCTCCAGTGACGATGGCGACGAGTCTAGCGAGAACAAGACGATGATGCCAAAACAAAAGTTGGAGGGGAATGTCCGGCCTACAACTTTCATTCAGGTGGCATCACCGGAGGAGGTCTACAGGCTCGGGCGACGCAACAGAGGCGGACAAGCTTCGCAGCGCCTGTTCACATCAGCGACGCGCGGCGGTGCTCGGAGGCCGCTCGACGGAGCGTCCGGCGCATCTGGGCCGCTAGGAGGAGGACGGGCGTGTCTAGGGGGTTGAGGGGCTCACCAGGAGCTCGCTGGCGTGGTCGCTGGAGCTGGAGGGGATCGAAGCGATCAGGCAGAGGTGGCTGCATGGCGTGTCCAGGGCGCTCCCGAGGACTCCGGCGAGGGGTGGCCGGTGCAGGTCGATGTAGGAGAAGACAGAGGAGGGTCCTGGTGCTCCTGGATCGCCTTGGGAAGCAGCAGGCTGCGCAGATCGAGATCAAGGCCAAAGTAGCTAGGGTTTAGGGCATGATGGAAAGCTTGCATGGCTTGGGGAGGAAGAAGGGAGGTAGAGGAGGACCTGGGCGCCTCCCAGATCCGACCTGAGAGGGATAAGGTGAGCTGGGGTGGTTGGGGAGATAAGGGAGAGAGGAGAGAGGCACATGGGGTGGTGGTGGCTTTGGCAAAAAGGGAGGAGGGTGATTGGGGCTCCCTCTTTCTCCTAATTGTCTTGAAGCCAAAGAAAGGGGGAGGGCAGAGAGGCTGCCAGGTGGGGCCAGGTGGTCAGGTGGGGCCAGCAAAGAAGAGAGAGGCCGAGAGTGAGAGGGTATAGATAGCATGGGCTCGGTCTAGGGTTAGAGAGGACTCGGGTTAGGGTTTGGAGGGGTAGGGTAGATCATGGGTTAGGTTTAGGGTTTAGCTAGGTTTAGAGAGAGAGGTTAGAAAAAAAAAGGTGGAGAGGTGGTTTTGTAGATGAGCACAAGGTGGTGGTAAGGAGACCACAAAGAGAGAGAGAGAGGGGGGATGGTGATGATGGGGTAGGTGATATGAGTGGCATGGTTTAGGGTTTTAGGTAGAGATAGATGGAGTGGTCCTTTATGACAAGATCAAGCATGCTCTAGACAAGCTCCAACAAGATCAAGTCAAGAAAAAGAGAGGGATGTGAAGCTAGGGTTTAAGCAAGATCAAAATAGATCAAGCCAAAAGAAAGGATAGATATAGAGAGAGAGAGAAATGATGATCCACTCAAGATTCAAATAAAAACCAAATAGTAGAAAAGGTGGCACTTGCATGGGCCATGCAAAACAATTAATGCCAAGCTTAATCTTGTGAAAACAAAATAATAAACATGGCATTATTCTTATGCATTTCCAAAAGTGGAATAAGCCAAGCAAAAGATTTTAAAAGAAAGCTCCAAGTGGAGTAGATGGAGATGATTACATTTGATTATAATTGGGAATTACTGGTGTGTATATTCCACTAGATGCTTACTAGTCCCAAAAATATTCCCACATGAGCATAAATCCATAATAATCCATATGGAAGCTAGGAAAAAGGGTTCCACTCACAAGGCAGGCAAAGGTGGCCATGTGGCTCTCATATATCAATAATGTGAACACAACATGATGCCAAGATGAGAGCCTGTGGAAAAGAATTGGATCCATCCCAACCCACATGAGCTAGAGGTAAACTCAAATAAAGTGCAAAGCTCATATTTAGTTGGATGGTGGAATGATGGGATGATGACAAGAAAGGTGGTGGAGTTAATAAAAGATATGCCCCCAACTCAACTTGGGCATTTAAACAATATATCAAGAACCAAATACAATAACAAGAGGCAAATACAATTAATAATGCATATGAGAGAAGAACCAAATAAAAAGGGTTTTATATGATGCTCAAATGCAAGGTGGCATGATGACATGAGCATGATATAATGATGATGCAACAATTATATATATGAAGTAGCATATATATAGACTAGGCTAGTAGCATTGCAATTGTTAGACAATTGGGATGCTACAAGGATCCATAGGTGGATTGTGAAGAGAGAACACATGCAATGACATTGGTGGATTCAATGACACTGGTGGATCCATATGTGGTATGTGAAAATAAAACACATGCAATGACTCTGGTTGTTGTTAGTAAAAAGAACACATATGCAATGACATTGGTGGATCCATAGGTGGATTGTGAAGAGAGCACACATGCAATGACACTGGTGGATCCATGTGTGGTCTCTAGAGATAACACACATGCAATGACACTGGTGGATCCATGTGTGGTCTCCGAAGAGAACACACATGAAATGACTCTAGTTGTTGTTCGTAAAAAGAACACACATGCAATGACACTAGTGGATCCATGTGTGGTCTTTGAAGATAACACACATGCAATGACTTTGGTTGTCGTTAGTGAAAAGGGCACACATGCAATGACACTGGTGGATCCATAGGTGGATTGTGAAAAGAACACACATGCAATGACACTGGTGGATCCATATGTGGATTGTGAAAAGAGCACACATGCAATGACTCTTGTTGTTGTTAGTAAAAAAGCACACATGCAATGACACTGGTTGATCCATGTGTGGGCTCTGAAGAGAACACACATGCAATGACACTGGTGTATCCATATCTGGTATGTGAAAATAACACACATGCAATGACTTTGGTTGTTGTTAGTAAAAATAACACACATGCAATGGCACTAGTGGATCCATGTGTGCTCTCTGAAGAGAACACACATGCAATGACTCTGGTTGAGGTTAGTGAAAAGAGCACACATGCAATGACACTGGTGGATCCATAGGTGGATTGTGAAAAGAACACACATGCAATGACACTGGTGGATCCATGTGTGGTCTCTGAAGAGAACACACATGCAATGAATCTGGTTGTTGTTAGTGAAAAGAGCACACATGCAATGACACTGGTGGATCAGATAGGTGGATTGTGAAAAAAACACACATGCAATGACACTGGTGGATCCATATGTGGTATGTGAAAATAACACACATGCAATTACTCTGGTTGTTGTTAGTAAAAAGAAGACACATGCAATGACACTGGTGGATCCATAGGTGGATTGTGAAGAGAGCACACATGCAATGACACTGGTGGATCCATGTGTGGTCTCTAGAGATAACACACATACAATGACACTGGTGGATCCATGTGTGCTCTCTGAAGAGAACACACATGAAATGACTCTAGTTGTTGTTCGTAAAAAGAACACAAATGCAATGACACTAGTGATACATGTGTGGTCTTTGAAGATAACACACATGCAATGACTCTGGTTGTTGTTAGTGAAAAGAGCACACATGCAATGACACTGGTGGATCCATAGGTGGATTGTGAAAAGAACACACATGCAATGACACTGGTGGATCCATATGTGGATTGTGAAAAGAGCACACATGCAATGACTCTAGTTATTGTTAGTAAAAAACCACACATGCAATGACACTGGTGGATCCATAGGTGGATTGTGAAAAGACCACAGATGCAATGACACTGGTGGATCCATGTGTGGTCTTTGAAGAGAACACACAGGCAATGACTCTGGTTGTTATTAGTGAAAAGAGCACACATGCAATGACACTGGTGGATCCGTGTGTGGTCTCTAAAGAGAACACACATGCAATGACTCTGGTTGTTATTAGTGAAAAGAGCACAGATGCAATGACACTGGTGGATCCATAGGTGGATTGTGAAAAGAACACACATGCAATGACACTGGTGAATCCATATGTGGTATGTGAAAAGAACACACATGCAATGACTCTGGTTTTTGTTAGTAAAATGAACACACATGCAATGACACTGGTGGATCCATAGGTGGATTGTGAAGAGAGCACACATGCAATGACTAGTTGTTGTTAGTAAAAAGAGCACACATACAATGACACTGGTGGATCCATAGGTGGATTGTGAAAAGAACACACATGCAATGACACTGGTGGATCCATATGTGGTATGTGAAAGGAACACACATTTCAATGACACTAGTGGATCCATATGTGGTATGTGAAAAGAACACACTTGAAAGGACTCGAGTTGTTGTTAGTAAAAAGAACACACATGCAATGACACTGGTGGATCCATAGGTGGATTGTGAAGAGATCACACATGCAATAACACTAGTGGATCCATATGTGGTATGTGAAAATAACACACATGCAATGACTCTGATTGTTGTTAGTAAAAAGAACACACAGGCAATGACACTGGTGGATCCATAGGTGGATTGTGAAGAGAGCACACATGCAATGACACTGGTGGATCCATGTGTGGTCTCTGAAAAGAACACACATTTCAATGACACTGGTGGATCCATGTGTGGTCCCTGAAGAAAACACACATGAAATGACTCTGGTTTTTGTTAGTGAAAAGAGCACACATGCAATGACACTAGTGGATCCATAGGTGGATTGTCAAAAGAACACACATGCAATGACACTGGTGGATCCATGTGTGGTCTCTGAAGAGAACACACATGCAATGACTCTGGTTGTTGTTAGTGAAAAGAGCACACATGCAATGACACTAGTGGATCCATGTGTGGTCTTTGAAGATAACACACATGCAATGACTCTGGTTGTTGTTAGTGAAAAGAGCACACATGCAATGACACTGGTGGATCCATAGGTGGATTTTGAAAAGAACACACATGCAATGACACTGGTGGATCCATATGTGGATTGTGAAAAGAGCACACATGCAATGACCATGGTTGTTGTTAGTAAAAAAGCACACATGCAATGACACTGGTGGATCCATGTGTGGTCTCTGAAGAGAACACACATGCAATGACATTGGTGTATCCATATGTGGTATGTGAAAATAACACACATGCAATGACTCTGGTTCTTGTTAGTAAAAATAACACACATGCAATGACACTGGTGGATCCATAGGTGGGTTTTGAAGAGAACACACATGCAATGACTCTGGTTGTTGTTATTAAAAAGAACACACATGCAATGACACTGGTGGATCCATGTGTGCTCTCTGAAGAGAACGCACATGCAATGACTCTGGTTGAGGTTAGTGAAAAGAGCACACATGCAATGACACTGGTGGATTCATAGGTGGATTGTGAAAAGAACACACATGCAATGACACTGGTGGATCCATATGTGGTCTCTGAAGAGAACACACATGCAATGACTCTGGTCGTTGTTAGTGAAAAGAGCACACATGCAGTGACACTGGTGGATCAGACAGGTGGATTGTGAAAAGAACACACATGCAATTACACTGGTTGTTGTTAGTAAAAAGAAGACACATGCAATGACACTGGTGGATCCATAGCTGGATTGTGAAGAGAGCACACATGCAATGACACTGGTGGATCCATATGTGGTATGTGAAAATAACACACATGCAATGACTCTGGTTGTTGTTAGTAAAAACACCACACATGCAATGACACCGGTGGATCCATGTGTGGTCTCTGGGGAGAACACATATTTCAATGACTCTGGTTGTTGTTACTAAAAAGAACACACATGCAATGACACTGGTTGTGGTTCATGAGAAGAACACACATGCAATGACACTGGTTGTTGTTAGTGAAAAGAGCACACATGCAATGACACTGGTGGATCCATAGGTGGATTGTGAAAAGAACACACATGCAATGACACTGGTGGATCCATGTGTGGTCTTTGAAGAGAACACACATGCAATGACTCTGGTTGTTGTTAGTAAAAAGAGCACACATGCAATGACACTGGTGGATCCATAGGTGGATTGTGAAAAGAACACCCATGCAATGACACTTGTGGATCCATATGTGGATTGTGAAAAGAGCACACATGCAACGACTCTAGTTGTTGTTAGTAAAAAACCACACATGCAATGACACTGGTGGATCCATAGGTGGATTGTGAAAATAACACACATGCAATGACACTGGTGGATCCATGTGTTGTCTCTGAAGAGAACACACATGCAATGACTCTGGTTGTTGTTAGTGAAAAGAGAACACATGCAATGACACTGGTGGATCCATAGGTGGATTGTGAAAAGAACACATATGCAATGACACTGGTGGATCCATATGTGGATTGTGAAAAGAGCACACATGCAATGACTCTGGTTGTTGTTAGTAAAAAAGCACACATGCAATGACACTGGTGGATCCATAGGTGGATTGTGAAAGGAACACACATGCAATGACACTCATGGATCCATATGTGGTATGTGAAAAGAACACACATGCAATGACTCTGGTTTTTGTTTGTAAAAAGAACACACATGCAATGACACTAGTGGACCCAGATGTGGTATGTTAAAAGAACACACATGCAATGACACTGGTGGATCCATATGTGGTATGTGAAATGAACACACATGCAATGACACTGGTGGATCCATATGTGGTATGTGAAAAGAACACACATGAAATGACTCTGGTTGTTGTTAGGAAAAATAACACACATGCAATGACACTTGTGGATCCATAGGTGGATTGTGAAAAGAACACACATGCAATGACACTGGTGGATCCATATGTGGATTGTGAAAAAAGCACACATGCAATGACTCTGGTTGTTGTTAGTAGAAAAACACACATGCAATGACACTAGTGGATCCATATGTGGATTGTGAAAAGAACACACATGCAATGACACTGGTGGATCCATATGTGGTATGTGAAAAGAACACACATGCAATGACTCTGGTTTTTCTTTGTAAAAAGAAAACACATGCAATGGCCCTGGTGGATCCATATGTGGTATGTGAAAAGAACACACATGCAATGACACTGGTGGATCCATATGTGGTATGCGAAAAGAACACACATGCAATGACACTGGTGGATCCATATGTGGTATGTGAAAAGAACACACATGCAATGACACTGGTGGATCCAGATGTGATATGTGAAAAGAACACACATGAAATGACTCTTGTTGTTGTTAGTAAAAAGAACACACATGCAATGACACTAGTGGATCCATAGGTGGATTGTGAAGAGAGCACACATGCAATGACACTGGTGGATTCAATTACACTGGTGGATCCAAATGTGGTATGTGAAAATAACACACATGCAATGACTCTGGTTGTTGTTAGTAAAAATAACACACATGCAATGACACTGGTTGTGGTTCATGAGAAGAACACACATGCAATGACACTGGTTGTTGTTAGTGAAAAGAGCACACATGCAATGACACTGGTGGATCCATAGGTGGATTGTGAAAAGAACACACATGCAATGACACTGGGGGATCCATGTGTGGTCTTTGAAGAGAACACACATGCAATGACTGTGGTTATTGTTAGTGAAAAGAGCACACATGCAATGACACTAGTGGATCCATAGGTGGATTGTGAAAATAAAACACATGCAATGACACTGGTGGATCGATATGTGGATTGTGAAAAGAGCACACATGCAATGACTCTAGTTGTTGTTAGTAAAAAACCACACATGCAATGACACTGGTGGATCCAAAGGTGGATTGTGAAAAGAGCACAAATGCAATGACACTGGTGGATCCATGTGTGGTCTCTGAAGAGAACACACATGCAATGGCTCTGGTTGTTATTAGTGAAAAGAGCACACATGCAATGACACTTGTGAATCCATGTGTGGTCTCTGAAGAGAACACACATGCAATGACTCTGGTTGTTATTAGTGAAAAGAGCACACATGAAATGACACTGGTGGATCCATAGGTGGATTGTGAAAAGAACACACATGCAATGACACTGGTGGATCCATATGTGGTATGTGAAAAGAACACACATGCAACGACTCTAGTTTTTGTTAGTAAAATGAACACACATGCAATGATACTGGTGGATCCATAGGTGGATTGTGAAGAGAGCACACATGCAATGACTCTAGTTGTTGTTAGTAAAAAGAGCACACATACAATGACACTGGTGGATCCATAGGTGGATTGTGAAAAGAACACACATGCAATGACACTTTTGGATCCATATGTGGTATGTGAAAGGAACACACATTTCAATAACTCTGGTTGTTGTTAGTAAAAAGAACACACATGCAATGACACTGGTGGATCCATGTGTGGTCTCTAAAGAGACCACACATTTCAATGACACTAGTGGATCCATATGTGGTATGTGAAAAGAACACACTTCAAAGGACTCGAGTTGTTGTTAGTAAAAAGAACACACATGCAATGACACTGGTGGATCCATAGGTGGATTGTGAAGAGATCACACATGCAATAACACTAGTGGATCCATATGTGGTATGTGAAAATAACACACATGCAATGACTCTGGTTGTTGTTAGTAAAAAGAACACACAGGCAATGACACTGGTGGATCCATAGGTGGATTGTGAAGAGAGCACACATGCAATGACACTGGTGGATCCATGTGTGGTCTCTGAAATGAACACACATTTCAATGACACTGGTGGATCCATGTGTGGTCTCTGAAGAAAACACACATGAAATGACTCTGGTTTTTGTTAGTGAAAAGAGCACACATGCAATGACACTAGTGGATCCATAGGTGGATTGTCAAAAGAACACACATGCAATGACACTGGTGGATCCATGTGTGGTCTCTGAAGAGAACACACATGCAATGACTCTGGTTGTTGTTAGTGAAAAGAGCACACATGCAATGACACTAGTGGATCCATGTGTGGTCTTTGAAGATAACACACATGCAATGACTCTGGTTGTTGTTAGTGAAAAGAGCACACATGCAATGACACTGGTGGATCCATAGGTGGATTTTGAAAAGAACACACATGCAATGACACTGGTGGATCCATATGTGGATTGTGAAAAGAGCACACATGCAATGACCCTGGTTGTTGTTAGTAAAAAAGCACACATGCAATGACACTGGTGGATCCAAGTGTGGTCTCTGAAGAGAACACACATGCAATGACACTGGTGTATCCATATGTGGTATGTGAAAATAACACACATGCAATGACTCTGGTTGTTGTTAGTAAAAATAACACACATGCAATGACACTGGTGGATCCATAGGTGGATTGTGAAGAGAACACACATGCAATGCCTCTGGTTGTTGTTATTAAAAAGAACACACATGCAATGACACTGGTGGATCCATGTGTGCTCTCTGAAGAGAACACACATGCAATGACTCTGGTTGAGGTTAGTGAAAAGAGCACACATGCAATGACACTGGTGGATCCATAGGTGGATTGTGAAAAGAACACACATGCAATGACACTGGTGGATCCATATGTGGATTGTGAAAAGAGCACACATGCAATGACTATGGTTGTTGTTAATAAAAAAGCACACATGCAATAACACTGGTGGATCCATGTGTGGTCTCTAAAGAGAACTCACATGCAAGGACTCTGGTTGTTGTTAGTGAAAAGAGCACACATGCAATGATACTGGTGGATCCATAGGTGGATTGTGAAAAGAACACACATGCAATGACACTGGTGGATCCATATGTGGATTGTGAAAAGAGCACACATGCAATGACTATGGTTGTTGTTAATAAAAAAGCACACATGCAATAACACTGGTGGATCCATAGGTGGATTGTTAAATCAACACACATGCAATGACACTGGTGGATCCATATGTGGTATGTGAAAAGAACACACATGCAATGACTCTGGTTTTTGTTAGTAAAAAGAACACACATGCAATGACACTGGTGGATCCATAGGTGGATTGTTAAGAGAGCGCACATGCAATGACTCTGGTTGTTGTTAGTAAAAAGAGCACACATGCAATGACACTGGTGGATCCATAGGTGGATTGTGAAAAGAACACACATTTGAATGACTCTGGTTGTTGTTAGTAAAAAGAAGACACATGCAATGACACTGGTGGATCCATGTGTGGTCTATATAGAGAACACACATTTCAATGACACTGGTGGATCCATATGGGGTATGTGAAACGAACACACATGAAATGACTCTTGTTGGTGTTAGTAAAAAGAATACACATGCAATGACACTGGTGGATCCATAGGTGGATTGTGAAGAGAGAACACATGCAATGATACTAGTGGATTCAATGACACTGGTGGATCCATATGTGGTATGTGAAAATAACACACATGCAATGACTCTAGTTGTTGTTAGTAAAAAGAACACACATCCAATGACACCGGTGGATCCATAGGTGGATTGTGAAGATAACACACATGCAATAACTCTCGTTGTTGTTAGTAAAAAGAACACACATGCAATGACACTGGTGGATCCATGTGTGGTATCTGAAGAGAACACACATGCAATGACTCTGGTTGTTGTTCGTGAAAAGAGCACACATGCAATGACAGTGGTGGATCCATAGGTGGATTGTGAAAAGAACACACATGCAATGACACTGGTGCATCCATGTGTGGTCTCTGAAGAGAACACACATGCAATGACACTGGTGGATCAGACAGGTGGATTGTGAAAACAACACACATGCAATGACACTGGTGGATCCATATGTGGTATGTGAAAAGAACATAGATGCAATGAATCTAGTTGTTGTTAGTAAAAAGAACACACATGCAATGACACTGGTGGATCCATGTGTGGTCTTTGAAGAGAACACACATGCAATGACTCTGGTTGTTGTTAGTGAAAAGAGCACACATGCAATGACACTGGTGGATCCATAGGTGGATTGTGAAAAGAGCACACATGGAATGACACTTGTGGATCCATATGTGGATTGTGAAAAGAGCACACATGCAATGACTCTAGTTGTTGTTAGTACAAAACCACACATGCAATGACACTGGTGGATCCATGTGTTGTCTCTGAAGAGAACACACATGCAATTACTCTGGTTGTTGTTAGTGAAAAGAGCACACATGCAATGACACTGGTGGATCCATAGGTGGATTGTGAAAAGAACACACATGCAATGACACTGGTGGATCCATGTGTGGTCTCTGAAGAGAACACACATGCAATGACTCTGGTTGTTGTTATTAAAAAGAACACACATGCAATGACACTGGTGGATCCATGTGTGCTCTCTGAAGAGAACACACATGCAATGACTCTAGTTGAGGTTAGTGAAAAGAGCACACATGCAATGACACTGGTGGATCCATAGGTGGATTGTGAAAAGAACACACATGCATTGACACTGGTGGATCCATGTGTGGTCTCTGAAGAGAGCACACATGCAATGACTCTGGTTGTGTTAGTAAAAATAACACACATGCAATGACACTGGTGGATCCATAGGTGGATTGTGAAGAGAACACACATGCAATGCCTCTGGTTGTTGTTATTAAAAAGAACACACATGCAATGACACTGGTGGATCCATGTGTGCTCTCTGAAGAGAACACACATGCAATGACTCTGTTTGTTGTTAGTTAAAATAATACACATGCAATGACACTGGTGGATCCATAGGTGGATTGTGAAGAGAACACACATGCAATGCCTCTGGTTGTTGTTATTAAAAACAACACACATGCAATGACACTGGTGGATCCATGTGTGCTCTCTGAAGAGAACACACATGCAATGACTCTGGTTGAGGTTAGTGAAAAGAGCACACATGCAATGACACTGGTGGATCCATAGGAGGATTGTGAAAAGAACACACATGCAATGACACTGGTGGATCCATGTGTGGTCTCTGAAGATAACACACATGCAATGACTCTGGTTGTTGTTAGTTAAAAGAACACACATGCAATGACACTAGTGGATCCATGTGTGGTCTCTGAAGAGAACACACATGCAAGGACTCTGGTTGTTGTTAGTGAAAAGAGCACACATGCAATGACACTGGTGGATCCATAGGTGGATTGTGAAAAGAACACACATGCAATGACACTGGTGGATCCATATGTGGATTGTGAAAAGAGCACACATGCAATGACTATGGTTGTTGTTAGTAAAAAAGCACACATGCAATAACACTGGTGGATCCATAGGTGGATTGTTAAATCAACACACATGCAATGACACTGGTGGATCCATATGTGGTATGTGAAAAGAACACACATGCAATGACTCTGGTTTTTGTTAGTAAAAAGAACACACATGCAATGACACTGGTGGATCCATAGGTGGATTGTTAAGAGAGCGCACATGCAATGACTCTGGTTGTTGTTAGTAAAAAGAGCACACATGCAATGACACTGGTGGATCCATAGGTGGATTGTGAAAAGAACACACATTTGAATGACTCTGGTTGTTGTTAGTAAAAAGAACACACATGCAATGACACTGGTGGATCCATGTGTGGTCTATATAGAGAACACACATTTCAATGACACTGGTGGATCCATATGGGGTATGTGAAACGAACACACATGAAATGACTCTTGTTGGTGTTAGTAAAAAGAATACACATGCAATGACACTGGTGGATCCATAGGTGGATTGTGAAGAGAGAACACATGCAATGATACTAGTGGATTCAATGACACTGGTGGATCCATATGTGGTATGTGAAAATAACACACATGCAATGACTCTAGTTGTTGTTAGTAAAAAGAACACACATCCAATGACACTGGTGGATCCATAGGTGGATTGTGAAGATAACACACATGCAATAACTCTCGTTGTTGTTAGTAAAAAGAACACACATGCAATGACACTGGTGGATCCATGTGTGGTATCTGAAGAGAACACACATGCAATGACTCTGGTTGTTGTTCGTGAAAAGAGCACACATGCAATGACAGTGGTGGATCCATAGGTGGATTGTGAAAAGAACACACATGCAATGACACTGGTGCATCCATGTGTGGTCTCTGAAGAGAACACACATGCAATGACACTGGTGGATCAGACAGGTGGATTGTGAAAACAACACACATGCAATGACACTGGTGGATCCATATGTGGTATGTGAAAAGAACATAGATGCAATGACTCTAGTTGTTGTTAGTAAAAAGAACACACATGCAATGACACTGGTGGATCCATGTGTGGTCTTTGAAGAGAACACACATGCAATGACTCTGGTTGTTGTTAGTGAAAAGAGCACACATGCAATGACACTGGTGGATCCATAGGTGGATTGTGAAAAGAGCACACATGGAATGACACTTGTGGATCCATATGTGGATTGTGAAAAGAGCACACATGCAATGACTCTAGTTGTTGTTAGTACAAAACCACACATGCAATGACACTGGTGGATCCATGTGTTGTCTCTGAAGAGAACACACATGCAATTACTCTGGTTGTTGTTAGTGAAAAGAGCACACATGCAATGACACTGGTGGATCCATAGGTGGATTGTGAAAAGAACACACATGCAATGACATGAGTGGATCCATGTGGTCTCTGAAGAGAACACATGCAATGACTCTGGTTGTTGTTATTAAAAAGAACACACATGCAATGACACTGGTGGATCCATGTGTGCTCTCTGAAGAGAACACACATGCAATGACTCTAGTTGAGGTTAGTGAAAAGAGCACACATGCAATGACACTGGTGGATCCATAGGTGGATTGTGAAAAGAACACACATGCATTGACACTGGTGGATCCATGTGTGGTCTCTGAAGAGAGCACACATGCAATGACTCTGGTTGTTGTTAGTAAAAATAACACACATGCAATGACACTGGTGGATCCATAGGTGGATTGTGAAGAGAACACACATGCAATGCCTCTGGTTGTTGTTATTAAAAAGAACACACATGCAATGACACTGGTGGATCCATGTGTGCTCTCTGAAGAGAACACACATGCAATGACTCTGTTTGTTGTTAGTTAAAATAATACACATGCAATGACACTGGTGGATCCATAGGTGGATTGTGAAGAGAACACACATGCAATGCCTCTGGTTGTTGTTATTAAAAACAACACACATGCAATGACACTGGTGGATCCATGTGTGCTCTCAAGAGAACACACATGCAATGACTCGTTGAGGTTAGTGAAAAGAGCACACATGCAATGACACTGGTGGATCCATAGGAGGATTGTGAAAAGAACACACATGCAATGACACTGGTGGATCCATGTGTGGTCTCTGAAGATAACACACATGCAATGACTCTGGTTGTTGTTAGTTAAAAGAACACACATGCAATGACACTAGTGGATCCATGTGTGGTCTCTGAAGAGAACACACATGCAAGGACTCTGGTTGTTGTTAGTGAAAAGAGCACACATGCAATGACACTGGTGGATCCATAGGTGGATTGTGAAAAGAACACACATGCAATGACACTGGTGGATCCATATGTGGATTGTGAAAAGAGCACACATGCAATGACTATGGTTGTTGTTAGTAAAAAAGCACACATGCAATAACACTGGTGGATCCATAGGTGGATTGTTAAATCAACACACATGCAATGACACTGGTGGATCCATATGTGGTATGTGAAAAGAACACACATGCAATGACTCTGGTTTTTGTTAGTAAAAAGAACACACATGCAATGACACTGGTGGATCCATAGGTGGATTGTTAAGAGAGCGCACATGCAATGACTCTGGTTGTTGTTAGTAAAAAGAGCACACATGCAATGACACTGGTGGATCCATAGGTGGATTGTGAAAAGAACGCACATGCAATGACACTGGTGGATCCATATGTGGTATGTGAAAAGAACACACATTTGAATGACTCTGGTTGTTGTTAGTAAAAAGAACACACATGCAATGACACTGGTGGATCCATGTGTGGTCTATATAGAGAACACACATTTCAATGACACTGGTGGATCCATATGTGGTATGTGAAAATAACACACATGAAATGACTCTAGTTATTGTTAGTAAAAAGAACACACATGCAATGACACTGGTGGATCCATAGGTGTATTTTGAAGAGAGAACACATGCAATGATACTGGTGGATTCAATGACACTGGTGGATCCATATGTGGTATGTGAAAATAACACACATGCAATGACTCTAGTTGTTGTTAGTAAAAAGAACACACATCCAATGACACTGGTGGATCCATAGGTGGATTGTGAAGATAACACACATGCAATAACTCTGGTTGTTGTTAGTAAAAAGAACACACATGCAATGACACTGGTGGATCCATGTGTGGTCTCTGAAGAGAACACACATGCAATGACTCTGGTTGTTGTTCGTGAAAAGAGCACACATGCAATGACAGTGGTGGATCCATAGGTGGATTGTGAAAAGAACACACATGCAATGACACTGGTGCATCCATGTGTGGTCTCTGAAGAGAACACACATGCAATGACACAGGTGGATCAGACAGGTGGATTGTAAAAACAACACACATGCAATGACACTGGTGGATCCATATGTGGTATGTGAAAAGAACACACATGCAATGACTCTAGTTGTTGTTAGTAAAAAGAACACACGTGCAATGACACTAGTGGATCCATGTGTGGTCTCTGAAGAGATCACCCACATGCAATGACTCTGTTTGTTGTTAGTGAAAAGAGCACACATGCAATGACACTGGTGGATCCATAGGTGGATTTTGAAAAGAACACACATGCAATGACACTTGTGGATACATATGTGGATTGTGAAAAGAGCACACATGCAATGACTCTAGTTGTTGTTAGTAAAAAACCACACATGCAATGACGCTGGTGGATCCATAGGTGGATTGTGAAAAGAACAGACATGCAATGACACTGGTGGATCCATGTGTTGTCTCTGAAGAGAACACACATGCAATTACTCTGGTTGTTGTTAGTGAAAAGAGCACACATGCAATGACACTAGTGGATCCATAGGTGGATTGTGAAAAGAACACACATGCAATGACACTGGTGGATCCATAGGTGGATTGTTAAAAGAGCACACATGCAATGACTCTGGTTGTTGTTAGTAAAAAGAGCACACATGCAATGACTGGTGGATCCATAGGTGGATTGTGAAAAGAACACACATGCAATGACACTTGTGGATCCATATGTGGTATGTGAAAAGAACACACATTTGAATGACTCTGGTTGTTGTTAGTAAAAAGAACACACATGCAATGACACTGGTGGATCCATGTGTGGTCTATAAAGAGAACACACATTTCAATGACACTAGTGGATCCATATGTGGTATGTGAAAATAACACACATGAAATGACTCTAGTTGTTGTTAGTAAAAAGAACACACATGCAATGACACTGGTGGATCCATAGGTGGATTTTGAAGAGAGAACACATGCAATGACACTGGTGGATTCAATGCCACTGGTGGATCCATATGTGGTATGTGAAAATAACACACATGCAATGACTCTAGTTGTTGTTAGTAAAAATAACACACATGCAATGACACTAGTGGATCCATAGGTGGATTGTGAAGAGAGCACACATGCAATGACACTGGTGGATCCATGTGTGGTCTCTGAAGAGAACACACATTTCAATGACACTAGTGGATCCATGTATGCTCTCTGAAGAGAACACACATCAAATGACTCTACTGTTGTTAGTAAAAAGAACACACATGCAATGACACTAGTGGATCCATGTGTGGTCTGTGAAGAGAACACACATGCAATGACTCTGGTTGTTTCTATTGAAAAGTGCATACATGCAATGACACCGGTGGATACATAGGTGGATTGTGCAAAGAACACACATGCAATGACACTGGTGGATCCATGTGTGGTCTCTGGACAGAACACACATGCAATGACTCTGGTTGTTGTTAGTGAAAAGGGCACACATGCAATGAGACTGGTGGATCCATAGGTGTATTGTGAAAAGAACACACATGAAATGACACTGGTGGATCCATATGTGGATTGTGAAAAGAGCACACATGCAATGACTATGGTTGTTGTTAGTAAAAAAGCACACATGCAATAACACTGGTGGATCCATAGGTGGATTGTTAAATCAACACACATGCAATGACACTGGTGGATCCATATGTGGTATGTGAAAAGAACACACATGCAATGACTCTGGTTTTGGTTAGTAAAAAGAACACACATGCAATGACACTGGTGGATCCATAGGTGGATTATTAAGAGAGCGCACATGCAATGACTCTGGTTGTTGTTACTAAAAAGAACACACATGCAATGACACTGGTGGATCATACAGGTGGATTGTGAAAACAACACACATGCAATGACACCGGTGGATCCATATGTGGTATGTGAAAAGAACACATATTTGAATGACTCTGTTTGTTGTTAGTAAAAAGAACACACATGCAATGACACTGGTGGATCCATGTGTGGTCTATATAGAGAACACACATTTCAATGACACTGGTGGATCCATATGGGGTATGTGAAAAGAACACACATGAAATGACTCTTGTTGGTGTTAGTAAAAAGAATACACATGCAATGACACTGGTGGATCCATAGCTGGATTATGAAGAGAGAACACATGCAATGATACTAGTGGATTCAATGACACTGGTGGATCCATATGTGGTATGTGAAAATAACACACATGCAATGACTCTAGTTGTTGTTAGTAAAAAGAACACACATCCAATGACACTGGTGGATCCGTAGGTGGATTGTGAAGATAACACACATGCAATAACTCTGGTTGTTGTTAGTAAAAAGAACACACATGCAATGACACTGGTGGATCCATGTGTGGTCTCTGAAGAGAACACACATGCAATGACTCTGGTTGTTGTTCGTGAAAAGAGCACACATGCAATGACAGTGGTGGATCCATAGGTGGATTGTGAAAAGAACACACATGCAATGACACTGGTGCATCCATGTGTTGTCTCTGAAGAGAACACACATGCAATGACACTGGTGGATCAGACAGGTGGATTGTGAAAACAACACACATGCAATGACACTGGTGGATCCATATGTGGTATGTGAAAAGAACACAGATGCAATGACTCTAGTTGTTGTTAGTAAAAAGAACACACATGCAATGACACTGGTGGATCCATGTGTGGTCTTTGAAGAGAACACACATGCAATGACTCTGGTTGTTGTTAGTGAAACGAGCACACATGCAATGACACTGGTGGATCCATAGGTGGATTGTGAAAAGAAGACACATGGAATGACACTTGTGGATCCATATGTGGATTGTGAAAAGAGCACACATGCAATGACTCTAGTTGTTGTTAGTAAAAAACCACACATGCAATGACGCTGGTGGATCTATAGGTGGATTGTGAAAAGAATGACATGCAATGACACTGGTGGATCCATATGTTGTCTCTAAAGAGAACACACATGCAATTACTCTGGTTGTTGTTAGTGAAAAGAGCACACATGCAATGACACTGGTGGATCCATAGGTGGATTGTGAAAAGAACACACATGCAATAACACTGGTGGATCCATAGGTGGATTGTTAAGAGAGCACACATGCAATGACTCTGGTTGTTGTTAGTAAGAAGAGCACACATGCAATGACTGGTGGATCCATAGGTGGATTGTGAAAAGAACACGCATGCAATGACACTGGTGGATCCATATGTGGTATGTGAAAGGAACACACATTTCAATGACTCTGGTTGCTGTTGGTAAAAAGAACACACATGCAATGACACTGGTGGATCCATGTGTGGTCTCTAAAGAGAACACACATGCAATGACTCTGGTTGTTGTTCGTGAAAAGAGCACACATGCAATGACAGTGGTGGATCCATAGGTGGATTGTGAAAAGAACACACATGCAATGACACTCGTGGATCCATATGTGGTATGTGAAAAGAACACACATTTTAATGGCTCTGGTTGTTGTTAGTAAAAAGAACACACATGCAATGACACTGGTGGATCCATGTGTGGTCTATAAAGAGAACACACATTTCAATGACACTGGTGGATCCATATGTGGTATGTGAAAATAACACACATGAAATGACTCTAGTTGTTGTTAGTAAAAGAACACACATGCAATGACACTGGTGGATCCATAGGTGGATTTTGAAGAGAGAACACATGCAATGACACTGGTGGATTCAATGACACTAGTGGATCCATATGTGGTATGTGAAAATAACACACATGCAATGACTCTAGTTGTTGTTAGTAAAAATAACACACATGCAATGACACTGGTGGATCCATAGGTGGATTGTGAAGAGAGCACACATGCAATGACACTGGTGGATCCATGTGTGGTCTCTGAAGAGAACACACATTTCAATGACACTAGTGGATCCATGTGTGCTCTCTAAAGAGAACACACATCAAATGACTCTAGTTGTTGTTAGTAAAAAGAACACACATGCAATGACACTAGTGGATCCATGTGTGGTCTCTGTAGAGAACACACATGCAATGACTCTGGTTGTTGTTTTTGAAAAGTGCATACATGCAATGACACCGGTGGATCCGTAGGTGGATTGTGCAAAGAACACACATGCAATGACACTGGTGGATCCATGTGTGGTCTATATAGAGAACACACATTTCAATGACACTGGTGGATCCATATGGGGTATGTGAAAAGAACACACATGGAATGACTCTTGTTGGTGTTAGTAAAAAGAATACACATGCAATGACACTGGTGGATCCATAGCTGGATTATGAAGAGAGAACACATGCAATGATACTAGTGGATTCAATGACACTGGTGGATCCATATGTGGTATGTGAAAATAACACACATGCAATGACTCTAGTTGTTGTTAGTAAAAAGAACACACATCCAATGACACTGGTGGATCCATAGGTGGATTGTGAAGATAACACACATGCAATAACTGGTTGTTGTTAGTAAAAGAACACACATGCAATGACATCAGGATCCATGTGTGGTCTCTGAAGAGAACACACATGCAATGACTCTGGTTGTTGTTCGTGAAAAGAGCACACATGCAATGACAGTGGTGGATCCATAGGTGGATTGTGAAAAGAACACACATGCAATGACACTGGTGCATCCATGTGTTGTCTCTGAAGAGAACACACATGCAATGACACTGGTGGATCAGACAGGTGGATTGTGAAAACAACACACATGCAATGACACTGGTGGATCCATATGTGGTATGTGAAAAGAACACAGATGCAATGACTCTAGTTGTTGTTAGTAAAAAGAACACACATGCAATGACACTGCTGGATCCATGTGTGGTCTTTGAAGAGAACACACATGCAATGACTCTGGTTGTTGTTAGTGAAACGAGCACACATGCAATGACACTGGTGGATCCATAGGTGGATTGTGAAAAGAAGACACATGGAATGACACTTGTGGATCCATATGTGGATTATGAAAAGAGCACACATGCAATGACTCTAGTTGTTGTTAGTAAAAAACCACACATGCAATGACGCTGGTGGATCTATAGGTGGATTGTGAAAAGAACAGACATGCAATGACACTGGTGGATCCATATGTTGTCTCTAAAGAGAACACACATGCAATTACTCTGGTTGTTGTTAGTGAAAAGAGCACACATGCAATGACACTGGTGGATCCATAGGTGGATTGTGAAAAGAACACACATGCAATAACACTGGTGGATCCATAGGTGGATTGTTAAGAGAGCACACATGCAATGACTCTGGTTGTTGTTAGTAAGAAGAGCACACATGCAATGACTGGTGGATCCATAGGTGGATTGTGAAAAGAACACGCATGCAATGACACTGGTGGATCCATATGTGGTATGTGAAAGGAACACACATTTCAATGACTCTGGTTGCTGTTGGTAAAAAGAACACACATGCAATGACACTGGTGGATCCATGTGTGGTCTCTAAAGAGAACACACATGCAATGACTCTGGTTGTTGTTCGTGAAAAGAGCACACATGCAATGACAGTGGTGGATCCATAGGTGGATTGTGAAAAGAACACACATGCAATGACACTCGTGGATCCATATGTGGTATGTGAAAAGAACACACATTTTAATGGCTCTGGTTGTTGTTAGTAAAAAGAACACACATGCAATGACACTGGTGGATCCATGTGTGGTCTATAAAGAGAACACACATTTCAATGACACTGGTGGATCCATATGTGGTATGTGAAAATAACACACATGAAATGACTCTAGTTGTTGTTAGTAAAAGAACACACATGCAATGACACTGGTGGATCCATAGGTGGATTTTGAAGAGAGAACACATGCAATGACACTGGTGGATTCAATGACACTAGTGGATCCATATGTGGTATGTGAAAATAACACACATGCAATGACTCTAGTTGTTGTTAGTAAAAATAACACACATGCAATGACACTGGTGGATCCATAGGTGGATTGTGAAGAGAGCACACATGCAATGACACTGGTGGATCCATGTGTGGTCTCTGAAGAGAACACACATTTCAATGACACTAGTGGATCCATGTGTGCTCTCTAAAGAGAACACACATCAAATGACTCTAGTTGTTGTTAGTAAAAAGAACACACATGCAATGACACTAGTGGATCCATGTGTGGTCTCTGTAGAGAACACACATGCAATGACTCTGGTTGTTGTTTTTGAAAAGTGCATACATGCAATGACACCGGTGGATCCGTAGGTGGATTGTGCAAAGAACACACATGCAATGACACTGGTGGATCCATGTGTGGTCTATATAGAGAACACACATTTCAATGACACTGGTGGATCCATATGTGGTATGTGAAAAGAACACACATGAAATGACTCTTGTTGGTGTTAGTAAAAAGAATACACATGCAATGACACTGGTGGATCCATAGCTGGATTATGAAGAGAGAACACATGCAATGATACTAGTGGATTCAATGACACTGGTGGATCCATATGTGGTATGTGAAAATAACACACATGCAATGACTCTAGTTGTTGTTAGTAAAAAGAACACACATCCAATGACACTGGTGGATCCATAGGTGGATTGTGAAGATAACACACATGCAATAACTCTGGTTGTTGTTAGTAAAAAGAACACACATGCAATGACACTGGTGGATCCATGTGTGGTCTCTGAAGAGAACACACATGCAATGACTCTGGTTGTTGTTCGTGAAAAGAGCACACATGCAATGACAGTGGTGGATCCATAGGTGGATTGTGAAAAGAACACACATGCAATGACACTGGTGCATCCATGTGTTGTCTCTGAAGAGAACACACATGCAATGACACTGGTGGATCAGACAGGTGGATTGTGAAAACAACACACATGCAATGACACTGGTGGATCCATATGTGGTATGTGAAAAGAACACAGATGCAATGACTCTAGTTGTTGTTAGTAAAAAGAACACACATGCAATGACACTGGTGGATCCATGTGTGGTCTTTGAAGAGAACACACATGCAATGACTCTGGTTGTTGTTAGTGAAACGAGCACACATGCAATGACACTGGTGGATCCATAGGTGGATTGTGAAAAGAAGACACATGGAATGACACTTGTGGATCCATATGTGGATTGTGAAAAGAGCACACATGCAATGACTCTAGTTGTTGTTAGTAAAAAACCACACATGCAATGACGCTGGTGGATCTATAGGTGGATTGTGAAAAGACAGACATGCAATGACACTGGTGGATCCATATGTTGTCTCTAAAGAGAACACACATGCAATTACTCTGGTTGTTGTTAGTGAAAAGAGCACACATGCAATGACACTGGTGGATCCATAGGTGGATTGTGAAAAGAACACACATGCAATAACACTGGTGGATCCATAGGTGGATTGTTAAGAGAGCACACATGCAATGACTCTGGTTGTTGTTAGTAAGAAGAGCACACATGCAATGACTGGTGGATCCATAGGTGGATTGTGAATAGATCACACATGCAATGACACTGGTGGATACATATGGGGTATGGGAAAGGAACCCACAGTTCAATGACTCGTTGTTGGTAAAAAGAACACACATGCAATGACATCAGGGATCCATGTGTGGTGTCTTAACAGACCACACATGCAATGACTCTGGTTGTTGTTCGTGAAAAGAGCACACATGCAATGACAGTGGTGGATCCATAGGTGGATTGTGAAAAGAACACACATGCAATGACACTCGTGGATCCATATGTGGTATGTGAAAAGAACACACATTTTAATGGCTCTGGTTGTTGTTAGTCAAAACAACACACATGCAATGACTCTGGTGAATCTATGTGTGGTCTATGTCTAGACAACACATTTCATATGACACTGGTGGATCCATATGTGGTATGTGAAAATAACACACATGAAATGACTCTAGTTGTTGTTAGTAAAAGAACACACATGCAATGACACTGGTGGATCCATAGGTGGATTTTGAAGAGAGAACACATGCAATGACACTGGTGGATTCAATGACACTAGTGGATCCATATGTGGTATGTGAAAATAACACACATGCAATGACTCTAGTTGTTGTTAGTAAAAATAACACACATGCAATGACACTGGTGGATCCATAGGTGGATTGTGAAGATAGCACACATGCAATGACATCAGGATCCATGTGTGGTCTCTAAAGAGAACACACATTTCAATGACACTAGTGGATCCATGTGTGCTCTCTAAAGAGAACACACATCAAATGACTCTAGTTGTTGTTAGTAAAAAGAACACACATGCAATGACACTAGTGGATCCATGTGTGGTCTCTGTAGAGAACACACATGCAATGACTCTGGTTGTTGTTATTGAAAAGTGCATACATGCAATGACACCGGTGGATCCGTAGGTGGATTGTGCAAAGAACACACATGCAATGACACTGGTGGATCCATGTGTGGTCTCTAAACAGAACACACATGCAATGACTCTGGTTGTTGTTAGTGAAAAGGGCACACATGCAATGACACTGGTGGATCCATAGGTGGATTGTGAAAAGAACACACATGAAATGACACTGGTGGATCCATATGTGGATTGTGCAAAGAGCACACATGTAATGACTCTGGTTGTTGTTAGTAAAAAAGCACACATGCAATGACACTGGTGGATCCATAGGTGGATTGTGAAAAGAACACACATGCAATGACACTGGTGGATACATGTGTGGTCTCTGAAGAGAACACACATGCAATGACTCTGGTTGTTGTTAGTAAAAAGAACACACATGCAATGACACTGGTGGATCCATGTGTGGTCTCTGAAGAGAACACACATGCAATGACTCTGGTTGTTGTTCGTGAAAAGAGCACACATGCAATGACAGTGGTTGATCCATAGGTGGATTGTGAAAAGAACACACATGCAATGACACAGGTGCATCCATGTGTGGTCTCTGAAGAGAACACACATGCAATGACACTGGTGGATCAGACAGGTGGATTGTGAAAACAACACACATGCAATGACACTGGTGGATCGATATGTGGTATGTGAAAAGAACACACATGCAATGACTCTAGTTGTTGTTAGTAAAAAGAACACACGTGCAATGACACTAGTGGATCCATGTGTGGTCTCTGAAGAGAACACACATGCAATGACTCTGGTTGTTGTTAGTGAAAAGAGCACACATGCAATGACACTGGTGGATCCATAGGTGGATTGTGAAAAGAATACACATGCAATGACACTTGTGGATCCAGATGTGGATTTTGAAAAGAGCACGCATGCAATGACTCTGCTTGTTGTAAGTAAAAAAGCACACATGCAATAACACTGGTGGATCCGTAGGTGGATTGTGAAAAGCACACACATGCAATGACACTGGTAGTTCCATATGTGGTATGTGAAAAGAACACACATGCAATGACCTCTGGTTTTTGTTAGTACAAAGAACACACATGCAATGACACTGGTGGATCCATAGGTGGATTGTTAAGAGAGCACACATGCAATGACTCTGGTTGTTGTTAGCAAAAAGAGCACACATGCAATGACTGGTGGATCCATAGGTGGATTCTGAAAAGAACACACATGCATTAACACTGGTGGATCCATAGGTGGATTGTTAAGAGAGCGCACATGCAATGACTCTGGTTGTTGTTACTAAAAAGAACACACATGCAATGACACTGGTGGATCATACAGGTGGATTGTGAAAACAACACACATGCAATGACACCGGTGGATCCATATGTGGTATGTGAAAAGAACACATATTTGAATGACTCTGGTTGTTGTTAGTAAAAAGAACACACATGCAATGACACTGGTGGATCCATGTGTGGTCTATATAGAGAACACACATTTCAATGACACTGGTGGATCCATATGGGGTATGTGAAAAGAACACACATGAAATGACTCTTGTTGGTGTTAGTAAAAAGAATACACAAGCAATGACACTGGTGGATCCATAGCTGGATTATGAAGAGAGAACACATGCAATGATACTAGTGGATTCAATGACACTGGTGGATCCATATGTGGTATGTGAAAATAACACACATGCAATGACTCTAGTTGTTGTTAGTAAAAAGAACACACATCCAATGACACTGGTGGATCCATAGGTGGATTGTGAAGATAACACACATGCAATAACTCTGGTTGTTGTTAGTAAAAAGAACACACATGCAATGACACTGGTGGATCAGACAGGTGGATTGTGAAAACAACACACATGCAATGACACTGGTGGATCCATATGTGGTATGTGAAAAGAACACAGATGCAATGACTCTAGTTGTTGTTAGTAAAAAGAACACACATGCAATGACACTGGTGGATCCATGTGTGGTCTTTGAAGAGAACACACATGCAATGACTCTGGTTGTTGTTAGTGAAACGAGCACACATGCAATGACACTGGTGGATCCATAGGTGGATTGTGAAAAGAACACACATGGAATGACACTTGTGGATCCATATGTGGATTGTGAAAAGAGCACACATGCAATGACTCTAGTTGTTGTTAGTAAAAAACCACACATGCAATGACGCTGGTGGATCTATAGGTGGATTGTGAAAAGAACAGACATGCAATGACACTGGTGGATCCATATGTTGTCTCTAAAGAGAACACACATGCAATTACTCTGGTTGTTGTTAGTGAAAAGAGCACACATGCAATGACACTGGTGGATCCATAGGTGGATTGTGAAAAGAACACACATGCAATAACACTGGTGGATCCATAGGTGGATTGTTAAGAGAGCACACATGCAATGACTCTGGTTGTTGTTAGTAAAAAGAGCACACATGCAATGACTGGTGGATCCATAGGTGGATTGTGAAAAGAACACACATGCAGTGACACTCGTGGATCCATATGTGGTATGTGAAAAGAACACACATTTTAATGGCTCTGGTTGTTGTTAGTAAAAAGAACACACATGCAATGACACTGGTGGATCCATGTGTGGTCTATAAAGAGAACACACATTTCAATGACACTGGTGGATCCATATGTGGTATGTGAAAATAACACACATGAAATGACTCTAGTTGTTGTTAGTAAAAGAACACACATGCAATGACACTGGTGGATCCATAGGTGGATTTTGAAGAGAGAACACATGCAATGACACTGGTGGATTCAATGACACTAGTGGATCCATATGTGGTATGTGAAAATAACACACATGCAATGACTCTAGTTGTTGTTAGTAAAAATAACACACATGCAATGACACTAGTGGATCCATAGGTGGATTGTGAAGAGAGCACACATGCAATGACACTGGTGGATCCATGTGTGGTCTCTGAAGAGAACACACATTTCAATGACACTAGTGGATCCATGTGTGCTCTCTAAAGAGAACACACATCAAATGACTCTAGTTGTTGTTAGTAAAAAGAACACACATGCAATGACACTAGTGGATCCATGTGTGGTCTCTGAAGAGAACACACATGCAATGACTCTGGTTGTTGTTATTGAAAAGTGCATACATGCAATGACACCGGTGGATCCGTAGGTGGATTGTGCAAAGAACACACATGCAATGACACTGGTGGATCCATGTGTGGTCTCTAAACAGAAAACACATGCAATGACTCTGGTTGTTGTTAGTGAAAAGGGCACACATGCAATGACACTGGTGGATCCATAGGTGGATTGTGAAAAGAACACACATGAAATGACACTGGTGGATCCATATGTGGATTGTGCAAAGAGCACACATGTAATGACTCTGGTTGTTGTTAGTAAAAAAGCACACATGCAATGACACTGGTGGATCCATAGGTGGATTGTGAAAAGAACACACGTGCAATGACACTAGTGGATCCATGTGTGGTCTCTGAAGAGAACACACATGCAATGACTCTGGTTGTTGTTAGTGAAAAGAGCACACATGCAATGACACTGGTGGATCCATAGGTGGATTGTGAAAAGAATACACATGCAATGACACTTGTGGATCCAGATGTGGATTTTGAAAAGAGCACACATGCAATGACTCTGCTTGTTGTAAGTAAAAAAGCACACATGCAATAACACTGGTGGATCCGTAGGTGGATTGTGAAAAGCACACACATGCAATGACACTGGTGGTTCCATATGTGGTATGTGAAAAGAACACACATGCAATGACCTCTGGTTTTTGTTAGTACAAAGAACACACATGCAATGACACTGGTGGATCCATAGGTGGATTGTTAAGAGAGCACACATGCAATGACTCTGGTTGTTGTTAGCAAAAATAACACACATGCAATGACTGGTGGATCCATAGGTGGATTCTGAAAATAACACACATGTATTGACACTGGTGGATCCATATGTGGTATGTGAAAAGAACACACATTTGAATGACTCTGGTTGTTGTTAGTAAAAAGAACACACATGCAATGACACTGGTGGATCCATGTGTGGTCTATAAAGAGAACACACATTTCAATGACACTGGTGGATCCATATGTGGTATGTGAAAATAACACACATGAAATGAGTCTAGTTGTTGTTAGTAAAAGAACACACATGCAATGACACTGGTGGATCCATAGGTCATTGAAGAGAGAACACATGTAATGACACTGGTGGATTCAATGACACTGGTGGATCCATATGTGGTATGTGAAAATAACACACATGCAATGATTCTAGTTGTTGTTAGTAAAAATAACACACATGCAATGACACTGGTGGATCCATAGGTGGATTGTCAAGAAAGCACACATGCAATGACACTGGTGGATCCATGTGTGGTCTCTAAAGAGAACACACATTTCAATGACACTAGTGGATCCATGTGTGCTCTCTGAAGAGAACACACATCAAATGACTCTAGTTGTTGTTAGTAAAAAGAACACACATGCAATGACACTAGTGGATCCATGTGTGGTATCTGAAGAGAACACACATGCAATGACTCTGGTTGTTGTTATTGAAAAGTGCATACATGCAATGACACTGGTGGATCCATAGGTGGATTGTGCAAAGAACACACATGCAATGACACTGGTGGATCCATGTGTGGTCTCTAAAGAGAACACACATGCAATGACTCTGGTTGTTGTGAGTGAAAAGGGAACACATGCAATGACACTGGTGGATCCATAGGTGGATTGTGAAAAGAACACACAAGAAATGACACTGGTGGATCCATATGTGGATTGTGCAAAGAGCACACATGTAATGACTCTGGTTGTTGTTAGTTAAAAAGCACACATGCAATGACACTGGTGGATCCTTAGGTGGATTGTGAAAAGAACACACATGCAATGACACTGGTGGATCCATTGTGGTCTCTGAAGAGAACACACATGCAATGACTCTGGTTGTTGTTAGTGAATAGAGCACACATGCAATGACACTGGTGGAACCATAGGTGGATTGTGAAAAGAACACAATTGCAATGACACTGGTGGATCCATATGTGGATTGTGAAAAGAGCACACATGCAATGACTCTGGTTTTTGTTAGTAAAAAAGCACACATTCAATAACACTGGTGGTTCCATAGGTGGATTGTGAAAAGAACACACATGCAATGACACTGGTGGATCCATATGTGGTATGTGAAAAGAACACACATGCAATGACTCTGGTTTTTTTAGTAGAAAGAAAACACATGCAATGACACTGGTGGATCCATAGGTGGATTGTGAAGAGAGCACACATGCAATGACTCTGGTTTGTTGTTAGTAAAAATAACACACATGCAATGACACTGGTGGATCCATATGTGGTATGTGAAAATAACACACATGCAATGACTCTAGTTGTTGTTAGTAAAAATAACACACATCCAATGACACTGGTGGATCCATAGGTGGATTGTGAAGATAACACACATGCAATAACTCTGGTTGTTGTTAGTAAAAAGAACACACATGCACTGACACTGGTGGATCTGTAACTACCTCGGTGAATTACGCTCCTAGTTACAAGCCTGGATGAACGGAAATGGTTGAAATAGTACGGTGGGGCCCAAATGCCACTCACAGGTAGACCTTTCGGCCATCCCAACCATTTCCAAACATCAGGACAAGAACGGGCGGCGTAATCGGCAGGCGAAGGGATCAACTACATACACAAATGAGTATGTATGCAAGCCACCATACAATAGTACATCAGAGCCATTCCATCTAAAAAGAAAGGAAATATAGCAACGCCATACGGCAAGATCCAAACATCCTAGTTAGATATAATAGTTTAGGATATCTCCTCATACATCAAACATCAGAGTATCAAGCGGAAGCGGAAGACAAATCGGCATCCGAGTACGGATAAGAAGCAAATCGGCATAAGATGCCCCATAAATAAGCACATCTCGCCCACAGATCTCGCGGATCCCCGTTCCCAGAATCTCTACACCGAATGATCGTTGCCCACATCGTCCGTCTCTTCCACCCAGTATCCATCTTGCGAGTGTACCTGTTCATCTGAACCAATAATTTATCGTGTGAGACCCTAGAATTTTCAGCAAGTCTTTATGCCTCTAAAGGGACACAACACAGGGTGACGAATCGCAGCAAAAGATAAACCCTAGCAATTCTATAGATACTCGCTAACCATCCGCCTAACCAGAGATAGACGGATGCCCGTGAATTAATAACAACAGTTATAACAGTTATAACGGTAATCTCAACAGATCCATCCTCCTCCTCGCTTACCAACGAGGAAGCGGACGAACAACCCCCCATCCGTTGGCAGTTTTATTATCCCTTCCGTGAGTATTGCACTATTTACTAGTCAGGTACCTAGTCTACTCAAATTAAAAGCGGTACTTTAGTTATGCTTGTCTATGATCGAGAAACTGTGCTCCAAGTCGTCCATAACCGCGGACACGGCTTTCAGAAAGTTTTACCTGCGGTGCACAAATAACAACACACCGACATGCCTCGGAAAAACCAAATCAAAACCCAATGAGGCGATCCACGACAAAGCGATCACAGGATTCAGAAATATTTCAGGCCACCCATTGAGCTACCATAACAAGTTAGCTGACCAGACGGACTCAAGGTTTGCGCCAATGGCTGTGAACGACCGGGAACCCGAAAATGCGTTGGGCTTGTCGACACCACGAAACACTCCGCTTTCCTAACAGCGATTGTGCGATTACCGCACAATTTAAATAAAGCAGTAAAGCATGGCATAAGTACAGGATGGTAAATAAAACCTCAAACTAGTTTGTGGCCCCAAGAAATAAGAATGAATCAAGCTCTGGCTCAGGGGGGTTCATAAGCCTCCTGGATGTGGATAGCGCGAATATTCAAGGAACAGGAATCAAGTACTCGGGGTCCTACGGGACACAAGTGAGCATAAAAACCAAATAACAGATATTGCTCACCGATGCCACTTTCATTAGTTATCCCATTACTACTCAGATTAAGTTGTATAGGTACCTCGTTATCCATCATACACTCACATACCCTACACATGCTGTTCTACGACTCGCATGGCTCAAACATCTCCTGTAGTAATGGCTCATGGGATGGAGGAACAAGCTTCGGTGGGGTTTAAAAGTAAAGGCTATGCAATACTTGGGATTCAGTTTAATGCAATCGCGACTCAATGATGCAAGAATAAGATAGAGGCAATAGGTACTATATGTATGCAAGCATGTGGTAGTGCTTGCCTGGCAGCTCAGTTGAAGCAAGAGAAGGATCTGGGTAGTGCTCCTGGGTATCTTGATATATCCCCTGCTCAGCGTCTATTCGGAGAAGAACCAAACAAACAAGGGCCAACATAAATAAAGTGCACAAGCATATGAATAAATGCGACAAGCAAACAATCATGCCATGATGATTGATGCACAATTTGCATGGCATTTAAGTAGCATGGCATGGGTGAGGTGTGGAATACAAGAAATAATCATTTTATTGAGTTTTAGCCACATTTTAACCTCAATTAAGTTGCTGTAAACTTTATATTTATATGATGCATGCTGCAAAACAGAACATGGAATGCATAAACAGAAAGGTCTCGTCGAGCTAATCATTTTAGACATATTATTTGTTAAATTTGGAGTTATAAAACAAAAGTTATTAATTTATTTAGGAAAAAGGGGATTTTAATGTAATTTAATTCAACTTGAAATTTTAAGTGTCCAAAATATATTTTGGATGGCATTTTTGGGTTCCTCACATTTTCCTGATTTGAAAACATATATTATATGCATTATTTGGAATTATATTTGAAAAGATATTTAAAAACAGAATTAAATTTGAATTAGAATTAATTTGAAAAAAAAGATATGAATTTAAACAGATACAGGAAAAATACTTTTGTTACTCAGATTAAGCCAGCCACAGACGCTGACGGGTGGGGCCAACGCTGACTGGATGCCAATACAGAAAAGCTTTTTACACCTTGTCTGCCCGTACGAGACCGGCAGTGGGGTCGTGAGCTCATGAGCCCCATGTGCCGAGGGACTGGATCGGCCAGCCTGACAGAGGGAGCGCGGGTTGAGGAGTTCTAAATCCTGGGTACCTTATTGTCAAAAGACAGGGAGGCCGACAGATGGGACCAAGCTGTACCACGGTTTAGGAGAAAAAAGCGGGGGTTAACGCAAAAACGCTTGACATCTGTTTTTCTTCTACGCGCAGAAGAGATCGGTCTGCTGCTGGCGCCGGGCGAGGCGGGTTCGAACTCACGACACGGCGCCAAGAAGCGGCAACCGCGCTAGGTGGGCTAGGTGCTAGAGGGTTCGGCGCGGCATAGATATGGGCTAAGCGGAGCGGAAGCAAAGTAAGCAATGGCGCGGTGCAGAGGTGATCGACGAAACCGGGGCCGAGGCTAGGGCAGCATGGCGAAGCGGTCCATGTCAGGGAGGTCAGGGAGCTCACCGTGGGGGTGTTGGTGTGGACGGATCGAGCAGAGGAGCAGTCGATCGTCGACGAGGCAGAGGCCGGGTGGTCTAGGGTTTGGGCTCGGGCGACGATGGTTCTGGCGGTTCCAGCCCTTCTCCTTCTCGACGTCGTGCTCCGCGCTGTTGTAGAGGTCCTCCTCGGTCTACCAGGCCTCCTCCACAACGTGCTTGCGAGCCAGAACGACGAGGAGCAGAGGGTAGACGGTGGCCGGCGAGAGGGAGGGTGTGGTCGATGGAGAGGAAGAGAGGAGATGCAGGGGCGCTGGGGCTGGATCTGGCGAGGCAGAGAGGTTGTGGGGGTGGTGGTAGGTAGCCGAGAGGGGGATGTGCCGTGGTTGCCGTGTGGGAGCAGCTGGGGATAAAGGTGGCCTCGGCCACCTTTTCTCCACCTCCTCACGTGCTCGGTTCGGCCAGGGCAGGGCAGGGGACTGCAGGTGGGGTAGGGTGGTTTGGTGTTGAGGCTCGGGCTGGGGACCCTCAGGCAGAGAGAGAGGGTGAGGGGTAGGCTCGGTTAGAGCTAGGGTTGGGAGCTAGAGGGGTATGGCTCGGGTTGGGGTGGTGGTAGCCTCGGGCTAGGGTTGGTATCAGGGTTGGGGTAGCAGCTAGGTGGGGCCAGGGAGAGAGAGGGGCCAGGTGGGGCCAGCTGGAAGAGGCTCGGCATAGGTGGACGAGAGGGGGTGGGGTAGGTTTAGGGTTTAGCTAGGATGGGGTATGGGGGTATGGTGATGATGGGGTAAGATAGATGGGGGATGATGGGTTAGATGGTTAGATGATGGTTTAGGGTTTAGAGAGAGATGGAGATGGGTTAGGGCTTAAGAAGCTTGCATGCTCCACACTTGATCAAGCAAGAAAAGTGGTAAAAGAGAAAGATAGGGAGGTGGAGAAAAGAGAGAGAGATGGATAGATGTGTGTGGTATCTCTTTGACAAGATCAAGCATGATCAAGACTAGCTCAAGCAAGATCTAGACAAGAGAAAGAAAGGGATGTGGTGATAGGGTTTTAAGCAAGATCAAACTAGATCAAGCCTAAAGAGAGGGAGAGAGAGATTAGAGATGATCCACTCCAAAAATCAAATAAAATCCAAAGGACAAGCAAAAGGTGGTACTTGCATGGGCCATGCATAAATAATTAATACCATGCTTATTGTTGTGAAAACAAGATTATTAACATGGCATTATTATTATGCATTTCAAGATTGGAATAAAAGCCAAGCAAGAAGAATTTAAGAGAAAGCTCCAAGTGGAATAGATGGAGATGATCATGTTTGAGTAAAATTGGGACTTGCTAGTGTGTATGTGCCACTAGGCATTTAATAAGCCCAAAAATATCCAAACATGAAAATAACCCCAACACAACACATATGGAAGCTAGCAAAAGGTTCCACTCACAAGGCATGCAAAGGTGGCCATGTGGCTCTCATATTTCAATGTTGTGAAAACAACATGATGCTAAGATGAAAGCATGTGGAATAGAATTGGATCCATCCCAACCCACATGAGCTAGAGGTAAACTCAAGTAAAGTGCAAAGCTCATATTTAGTTGGAATGGTGGAATGATGGGATGATGACAAGAAAGGTGGTGGAGTTAAATAAAAGATATGCCCCCAACTCAACTTGGGCATTTAAACAATATATCAACAACCAAATACAATATCAAGAGGCAAATACAATTAATAATGCATATGAGATAAGAACCAAATGGAAAAGGGTTTTATATGATGCTCAAATGCAAGGTGGCATGATGACATGAGCATGATATAATGATGATGCAACAATTATATATTTGAAGTAGCCATATATAGACTAGGCTAGTAGCATTGCAATTGTTAGATAATTGGGATGCTACAGGATCCATGTGTGGTCTCGAAAGAGAAAACACATGCAATGACTCTGGTTGTTGTTCGTGAAAAGAGCACACATGCAATGACAGTGGTGGATCCATAGGTGGATTGTGAAAAGAACACACATCAATGACACTGGAGCATCCATGTGTGGTCTCTGAAGAGAACACACATGCAATGACACTGGTGGATCAGAAAGGTGGATTGTGAAAGCAACACACATGCAATGACACTGGTGGATCGATATGTTGATTGTGAAGAGAGCACACATGCAATGACACTGGTGGCTTCAATGACACTGGTGGATCCATATGAGGTATGTGAAAAGAACACACATGCAATGACTCTGGTTTTTGTTAGTAAAAAGAACACACATGCAATGACACTGGTGGATCCATAGGTGGATTGTTAAGAGATCACACATGCAATGACTCTGGTTGTTGTTAGTAAAAAGAGCACACATGCAATGACAGTGGTGGATCCATAGGTGGATTGTGAAAAGAACACACATGCAATGACACTGGTGGATCCATATGTGGTATGTGAAAAGAACACACATTTGAATGACTCTGGTTGTTGTTAGTAAAAAGAACACACATGCAATGACACTGGTGGATCCATGTGTGGTCTATAAAGAGAACACACATTTCAATGACACTGGTGGATCCATATGTGGTATGTGAAAAGAACACACATGAAATGACTCTAGTTGTTGTTAGTAAAAAGAACACACATGCAATGACACTGGTGGATCCATAGGTGGATTGTGAAGAGAGAACACATGCAATGATACTGGTGGATTCAATGACACTGGTGGATCCATATGTGGTATGTGAAAATAACACATATGCAATGACTCTAGTTGTTGTTAGTAAAAAGAACACACATCCAATGACACTGGTGGATCCATAGGTGGATTGTGAAGATAACACACATGCAATAACTCTGGTTGTTGTTAGTAAAAAGAACACACATGCAATGACACTAGTGGATCCATGTGTGGTCTCTGAAGAGAACACACGTGCAATGACTCTGGTTGTTGTTCGTGAAAAGAGCACACATGCAATGACAGTGGTGGATCCATAGGTGGATTGTGAAAAGAACACACATGCAATGACACTGGTGGATCAGACAGGTGGATTGTGAAAACAACACACATGCAATGACACTGGTGGATCCATATGTGGTATGTGAAAAGAACACACATGCAATGACTCTAGTTGTTGTTAGTAAAAAGAACACACGTGCAATGACACTAGTGGATCCATGTGTGGTCTCTGAAGAGATCACCCACATGCAATGACTCTGTTTGTTGTTAGTGAAAAGAGCACACCTGCAATGACACTGGTGGATCCATAGGTGGATTTTTAAAAGAACACACATGCAATGACACTTGTGGATCCATATGTGGATTGTGAAAAGAGCACACATGCAATGACTCTGCTTGTTGTTAGTAAAAAAGCACACATGCAATAACACTGGTGGATCCATAGGTGGATTGTGAAAAGCACACACATGCAATGACACTAGTGGTTCCATATGTGGTATGTGAAAAGAACATACATGCAATGACTCTGGTTTTTGTTAGTAGAAAGAACACACAAGCAATGACACTGGTGGATCCATAGGTGGATTGTTAAGAGAGCACACATGCAATGACTCCGGTTGTTATTAGTAAAAAGAGAACACATGCAATGACTGGTGGATCCATAGGTGGATTGTGAAAAGAACACACATGCAATGACACTGGTGGATCCATATGTGGTATGTGAAAAGAACACACATTTGAATGACTCTGGTTGTTGTTAGTAAAAAGAACACACATGCAATGGCACTGGTGGATCCATGTGTGGTCTATAAAGAGAACACACATTTCAATGACACTGGTGGATCCATATGTGGTATATGAAAATAACACACATGAAATGACTCTAGTTGTTGTTAGTAAAAGAACACACATGCAATGACACTGGTGGATGCATAGGTGGATTTTGAAGAGAGAACACATGCAATGACACTGGTGGATTCAATGACACTGGTGGATCCATATGTGGTATGTGAAAATAACACACATGCAATGACTCTAGTTGTTGTTAGTAAAAATAACACACATGCAATGACACTGGTGGATCCATAGGTGGATTGTGAAGAGAACACACATTTCAATGACACTAGTGGATCCATGTGTGCTCTCTGAAGAGAACACACATCAAATGACTCTAGTTGTTGTTAGTAAAAAGAACACACATGCAATGACACTAGTGGATCCATGTGTGGTCTCTAAAGAGAACACACATGCAATGACTCTGGTTGTTGCTAGTGAAAAGTGCATACATGCAATGACACTGGTGGATCCATAGGTGGATTGTGCAAAGAACACACATGCAATGACACTGGTGGATCCATGTAAGGTCTCTAAAGATAACACACATGCAATGACTCTGGTTGTTGTTAGTGAAAAGGGCTCACATGCAATGACACTGGTCGATCCATAGGTGGATTGTGAAAAGAACACACATGAAATGACACTGGTGGATCCATATGTGGATTGTGAAAAGAGCACACATGCAATGACTCTAGTTGTTGTTAGTAAAAAAGCACACATGCAATGACACTGGTGGATCCATAGGTGGATTGTGAAAAGAACACACATGCAATGACACTGGTGGATCCATATGTGGATTGTGAAAAGAGCACACATGCAATGACTCTGGTTTTTGTTAGTAAAAAAGCACACATTCAATGACACTGGTGGTTCTATAGGTGGATTGTGAAAAGAACACACATGCAATGACACTGGTGGATCCATATGTGGATTGTGAAAAGAGCACACATGCAATGACTCTGGTTTTTGTTAGTAAAAAAGCACACATTCAATGACACTGGTGGTTCTATAGGTGGATTGTGAAAAGAACACACATGCAATGACACTGGTGGATCCATATGTGGTATGTGAAAAGAACACACATGCAATGACTCTGGTTTTTTTAGTAAAAAGAACACACATGCAATGACACTGGTGGATCCATAGGTGGATTGTGAAGAGAGCAAACATGCAATGACTCTGGTTTGTTGTTAGTAAAAAGAACACACATGCAATGACACTGGTGGATCCATAGGTGGATTGTGAAGAGAGAACACATGCAATAATACTGGTGGATTCAATGACACTGGTGGATCCATATGTGGTATGTGAAAATAAAACACATGCAATGACTCTAGTTGTTGTTACTAAAAAGAGCACACATCCAATGACACTACTGGATCCATAGGTGGATTGTGAAGATAACACACATGCAATAACTCTAGTTGTTGTTAGTAAAAAGAACACACATGCAATGACACTGGTGGATCCATGTGTGGTCTCTGAAGAGAAAACACATGCAATGACTCTGGTTTTTGATAGTAAAAAGAACACACATGCAATGACACTGGTGGATCCATAGGTGGATTGTTAAGAGAGCACACATGTAATGACTCTGGTTGTTGTTAGTAAAAAGAACACACATGCAATGACACTGGTGGATCCATGTGTGGTCTATAAAGAGAACACACATTTCAATGACACTGGTGGATCCATATGTGGTATGTGAAAAGAACACACATGAAATGACTCTAGTTATTGTTAGTAAAAAGAACACACATGCAATGACACTGGTGGATCCATAGGTGGATTTTGAAGAGAGAACACATGCAATGATACTGGTGGATTCAATGACACTGGTGGATCCATATGTGGTATGTGAAAATAACACACATGCAATGACTCTAGTTGTTGTTAGTAAAAAGAACACACATCCAATGACACTGGTGGATCCATAGGTGGATTGTGAAGATAACACACATGCAATAACTCTGGTTGTTGTTCGTAAAAAGAACACACATGCAATGACATCAGGATCCATGTGTGGTCTCCAAGAGAACACACATGCAAAGACTCTGGTTGTTGTTAGTGAAAAGAGCACACATGCAATGACAGTGGTGGATCCATAGGAGGATTGTGAAAAGAACACACATGCAATGACATCAGGTGCATCCATGTGTTGTCTCTGAAGAGAACACACATGCAATGACACTGGTGGATCAGACAGGTGGATTGTGAAAACAACACACATGCAATGACACTGGTGGATCCATATGTGTTATGTGAAAAGAACACACATGCAATGACTCTAGTTGTTGTTAGTAAAAAGAACACACGTGCAATGACACTAGTGGATCCATGTGTGGTCTCTGAAGAGATCACCCACATGCAATGACTCTGTTTGTTGTTAGTGAAAAGAGCACACCTGCAATGACACTGGTGGATCCATAGGTGGATTTTGAAAAGAACACACATGCAATGCCACTTGTGGATCCATATGTGGATTGTGAAAAGAGCACACATGCAATGACTCTGCTTGTTGTTAGTAAAAAAGCACACATGCAATAACACTAGTGGATCCATAGGTGGATTGTGAAAAGCACACACATGCAATGACACTGGTGGTTCCATATGTAGTATCTGAAAAGAACATACATGCAATGACTCTGGTTTTTGTTAGTACAAAGAACACACATGCAATGACACTAGTGGATCCATAGGTGGATTGTTAAGAGAGCACACATGCAATGACTCCGGTTGTTATTAGTAAAAAGAGAACACATGCAATGACTGGTGGATCCATAGGTGGATTGTGAAAAGAACACACATGCAATGACACTGGTGGATCCATATGTGGTATGTGAAAAGAACACACATTTGAATGACTCTGGTTGTTGTTAGTAAAAAGAACACACATGCAATGGCATCAGGATCCATGTGTGGTCTATAAAGAGAACACACATTTCAATGACACTGGTGGATACATATGTGGTATATGAAAATAACACACATGAAATGACTCTAGTTGTTGTTAGTAAAAGAACACACATGCAATGACAATGGTGGATGCATAGGTGGATTTTGAAGAGAGAACACATGCAATGACACTGGTGGATTCAATGACACTGGTGGATCCATATGTGGTATGTGAAAATAACACACATGCAATGACTCTAGTTGTTGTTAGTAAAAATAACACACATGCAATGACACTGGTGGATCCATAGGTGGATTGTGAAGAGAACACACATTTCAATGACACTAGTGGATCCATGTGTGCTCTCTGAAGAGAACACACATCAAATGACTCTAGTTGTTGTTAGTAAAAAGAACACACATGCAATGACACTAGTGGATCCATGTGTGGTCTCTAAAGAGAACACACATGCAATGACTCTGGTTGTTGCTAGTGAAAAGTGCATACATGTAATGACACTGGTGGATCCATAGGTGGATTGTGCAAAGAACACACATGCAATGACACTGGTGGATCCATGTGTGGTCTCTAAAGAGAACACACATGCAATGACAATGGTTGTTGTTAGTGAAAAGGGCTCACATGCAATGACACTGGTCGATCCATAGGTGGATTGTGAAAAGAACACACATGAAATGACACTGGTGGATCCATATGTGGATTGTGAAAAGAGCACACATGCAATGACTCTAGTTGTTGTTAGTAAAAAAGCACACATGCAATGACACTGGTGGATCCATAGGTGGATTGTGAAAAGAACACACATGCAATGACACTGGTGGATCCATATGTGGATTGTGAAAAGAGCACACATGCAATGACTCTGGTTTTTGTTAGTAAAAAAGCACACATTCAATGACACTGGTGGTTCTATAGGTGGATTGTGAAAAGAACACACATGCAATGACACTGGTGGATCCATATGTGGATTGTGAAAAGAGCACACATGCAATGACTCTGGTTTTTGTTAGTAAAAAAGCACACATTCAATGACACTGGTGGTTCTATAGGTGGATTGTGAAAAGAACACACATGCAATGACACTGGTGGATCCATATGTGGTATGTGAAAAGAACACACATGCAATGACTCTGGTTTTTTTAGTAAAAAGAACACACATGCAATGACACTGGTGGATCCATAGGTGGATTGTGCAAAGAACACACATGCAATGACACTGGTGGATCCATGTGTGGTCTCTAAAGAGAACACACATGCAATGACTCTGGTTGTTGTTAGTGAAAAGGGCTCACATGCAATGACACTGGTCGATCCATAGGTGGATTGTGAAAAGAACACACATGAAATGACACTGGTGGATCCATATGTGGATTGTGAAAAGAGCACACATGCAATGACTCTAGTTGTTGTTAGTAAAAAAGCACACATGCAATGACACTGGTGGATCCATAGGTGGATTGTGAAAAGAACACACATGCAATGACACTGGTGGATCCATATGTGGATTGTGAAAAGAGCACACATGCAATGACTCTGGTTTTTGTTAGTAAAAAAGCACACATTCAATGACACTGGTGGTTCTATAGGTGGATTGTGAAAAGAACACACATGCAATGACACTGGTGGATCCATATGTGGATTGTGAAAAGAGCACACATGCAATGACTCTGGTTTTTGTTAGTAAAAAAGCACACATTCAATGACACTGGTGGTTCTATAGGTGGATTGTGAAAAGAACACACATGCAATGACACTGGTGGATCCATATGTGGTATGTGAAAAGAACACACATGCAATGACTCTGGTTTTTTTAGTAAAAAGAACACACATGCAATGACACTGGTGGATCCATAGGTGGAATGTGAAGAGAGCAAACATGCAATGACTCTGGTTTTTTGTAAGTACAATTAACACACATGCAATGAACCTGGTGGATCCATAGGTGGATTGTGAAGAGAGAACACATGCAATAATACTGGTGGATTCAATGACACTGGTGGATCCATATGTGGTATGTGAAAATAAAACACATGAAATGACTCTAGTTATTGTTAGTAAAAAGAACACACATGCAATGACACTGGTGGATCCATAGGTGGATTTTGAAGAGAGAACACATGCAATGATACTGGTGGATTCAATGACACTGGTGGATCCATATGTGGTATGTGAAAATAACACACATGCAATGACTCTAGTTGTTGTTAGTAAAAAGAACACACATCCAATGACACTGGTGGATCCATAGGTGGATTGTGAAGATAACACACATGCAATAACTCTAGTTGTTGTTAGTAAAAAGAACACACATGCAATGACACTGGTGGATCCATGTGTGGTCTCTGAAGAGAAAACACATGCAATGACTCTGGTTTTTGATAGTAAAAAGAACACACATGCAATGACACTGGTGGATCCATAGGTGGATTGTTAAGAGAGCACACATGTAATGACTCTGGTTGTTGTTAGTAAAAAGAACACACATGCAATGACACTGGTGGATCCATGTGTGGTCTATAAAGAGAACACACATTTCAATGACACTGGTGGATCCATATGTGGTATGTGAAAAGAACACACATGAAATGACTCTAGTTATTGTTAGTAAAAAGAACACACATGCAATGACACTGGTGGATCCATAGGTGGATTTTGAAGAGAGAACACATGCAATGATACTGGTGGATTCAATGACACTGGTGGATCCATATGTGGTATGTGAAAATAACACACATGCAATGACTCTAGTTGTTGTTAGTAAAAAGAACACACATCCAATGACACTGGTGGATCCATAGGTGGATTGTGAAGATAACACACATGTAATAACTATGGTTGTTGTTCGTAAAAAGAACACACATGCAATGACACTGGTGGATCCATGTGTGGTCTCTGAAGAGAACACACATGCAATGACTCTGGTTGTTGTTCGTGAAAAGAGCACACATGCAATGACAGTGGTGGATCCATAGGAGGATTGTGAAAAGAACACACATGCAATGACACTGGTGCATCCATGTGTGGTCTCTGAAGAGAACACACATGCAATGACACTGGTGGATCAGACAGGTGGATTGTGAAAACAACACACATGCAATGACACTGGTGGATCCATATGTGGTATGTGAAAAGAACACACATGCAATGACTCTAGTTGTTGTTAGTAAAAAGAACACACATGCAATGACACTAGTGGATCCATGTGTGGTCTCTGAAGAGATCACCCACATGCAATGACTCTGTTTGTTGTTAGTGAAAAGAGCACACATGCAATGACACTGGTGGATCCATAGGTGGATTTTGAAAAGAACACACATGCAATGCCACTTGTGGATCCATATGTGGATTGTGAAAAGAGCACACGTGCAATGACTTTGCTTGTTGTTAGTAAAAAAGCACACATGCAATAACACTAGTGGATCCATAGGTGGATTGTGAAAAGCACACACATGCAATGACACTGGTGGTTCCATATGTAGTATCTGAAAAGAACATACATGCAATGACTCTGGTTTTTGTTAGTACAAAGAACACACATGCAATGACACTAGTGGATCCATAGGTGGATTGTTAAGAGAGCACACATGCAATGACTCCGGTTGTTATTAGTAAAAAGAGAACACATGCAATGACTAGTGGATCCATAGGTGGATTGTGAAAAGAACACACATGCAATGACACTGGTGGATCCATATGTTGTATGTGAAAAGAACACACATTTGAATGACTCTGGTCGTTGTTAGTAAAAAGAACACACATGCAATGGCACTGGTGGATCCATGTGTTGTCTATAAAGAGAACACACATTTCAATGACACTGGTGGATCCATATGTGGTATATGAAAATAACACACATGAAATGAATCTATTTGTTGTTAGTAAAAGAACACACATGCAATGACACTGGTGGATGCATAGGTGGATTTTGAAGAGAGAACACATGCAATGACACTGGTGGATTCAATGACACTGGTGGATCCATATGTGGCATGTGAAAATAACACACATGCAATGACTCTAGTTGTTGTTAGTAAAAATAACACACATGCAATGACACTGGTGGATCCATAGGTGGATTGTGAAGAGAACACACATTTCAATGACACTAGTGGATCCATGTGTGCTCTCTGAAGAGAACACACATCAAATGACTCTAGTTGTTGTTAGTAAAAAGAACACACATGCAATGACACTAGTGGATCCATGTGTGATCTCTAAAGAGAACACACATGCAATGACTCTGGTTGTTGCTAGTGAAAAGTGCATACATGCAATGACACTGGTGGATCCATAGGTGGATTGTGCAAAGAACACACATGCAATGACATCAGTGGATCCATGTGTGGTCTCTAAAGAGAACACACATGGAATGACTCTGGTTGTTAGTTAAAAGCACACATGCAATGACACTGGTGGATCCATAGGTGGATTGTGAAAAGAACACACATGCAATGACACAGGTGGATCCATCTGTGGTCTCAGAAGAGAACACACATGCAATGACTCTGGTTGTTGTTAGTGAAAAGAGCACACATGCAATGACACTGGTGGAACCATAGGTGGATTGTGAAAATAACACAATTGCAATGACACTGGTGGATCCATATGTGGATTGTGAAAAGAGCACACATGCAATGACTCTGGTTTTTGTTAGTAAAAAAGCACACATTCAATGACACTAGTGGTTCTATAGGTGGATTGTGAAAAGAACACACATGCAATGACACTGGTGGATCCATATGTGGTATGTGAAAAGAGCACACATGCAATGACTCTGGTTTTTTTAGTAAAAAGAACACACATGCAATGACACTGGTGGATCCATAGGTGGATGTGAAGAGAGCAAACATGCAATGACTCTGGTTTGTTGTTAGTAAAAAGAACACACATGCAATGACACTGGTGGATCCATAGGTGGATTGTGAAGAGAGAACACATGCAATGATACTGGTGGATTCAATGACACTGGTGGATCCATATGTGGTATGTGAAAATAAAACACATGCAATGACTCTAGTTGTTGTTACTAAAAAGAGCACACATCCAATGACACTGCTGGATCCATAGGTGGATTGTGAAGATAACACACATGCAATCACTCTAGTTGTTGTTAGTAAAAAGAACACACATGCAATGACACTGGTGGATCCATGTGTGGTCTCTGAAGAGAACACACATGCAATGACTCTAGTTTTTGATAGTAAAAAGAACACACATGCAATGACACTGGTGGATCCATAGGTGGATTGTTAAGAGAGCACACATGTAATGACTCTGGTTGTTGTTAGTAAAAAGAAAACACATGCAATGACACTGGTGGATCCATGTGTGGTCTATAAAGAGAACACACATTTCAATGACACTGGTGGATCCATATGTGGTATGTGAAAAGAACACACATGAAATGACTCTAGTTATTGTTAGTAAAAAGAACACACATGCAATGACACTGGTGGATCCATAGGTGGATTTTGAAGAGAGAACACATGCAATGATACTGGTGGATTCAATGACACTGGTGGATCCATATGTGGTATGTGAAAATAACACACATGCAATGACTCTAGTTGTTGTTAGTAAAAAGAACACACATCCAATGACACTGGTGGATCCATAGGTGGATTGTGAAGATAACACACATGCAATAACTCTGGTTGTTGTTCGTAAAAAGAACACACATGCAATGACACTGGTGGATCCATGTGTGGTCTCTGAAGAGAACACACATGCAATGACTCTGGTTGTTGTTCATGAAAAGAGCACACATGCAATGACAGTGGTGGATCCATAGGAGGATTGTGAAAAGAACACACATGCAATGACACTGGTGCATCCATGTGTGGTCTCTGAAGAGAACACACATGCAATGACACTGGTGGATCAGACAGGTGGATTGTGAAAACAACACACATGCAATGACACTGGTGGATCCATATGTGGTATGTGAAAAGAACACACATGCAATGACTCTAGTTGTTGTTAGTAAAAAGAACACACATGCAATGACACTAGTGGATCCATGTGTGGTCTCTGAAGAGATCACCCACATGCAATGACTCTGTTTGTTGTTAGTGAAAAGAGCACACATGCAATGACACTGGTGGATCCATAGGTGGATTTTGAAAAGAACACACATGCAATGCCACTTGTGGATCCATATGTGGATTGTGAAAAGAGCACACGTGCAATGACTCTGCTTGTTGTTAGTAAAAAAGCACACATGCAATAACACTAGTGGATCCATAGGTGGATTGTGAAAAGCACACACATGCAATGACACTGGTGGTTCCATATGTAGTATCTGAAAAGAACATACATGCAATGACTCTGGTTTTTGTTAGTACAAAGAACACACATGCAATGACACTAGTGGATCCATAGGTGGATTGTTAAGAGAGCACACATGCAATGACTCCGGTTGTTATTAGTAAAAAGAGAACACATGCAATGACTGGTGGATCCATAGGTGGATTGTGAAAAGAACACACATGCAATGACACTGGTGGATCCATATGTGGTATGTGAAAAGAACACACATTTGAATGACTCTGGTTGTTGTTAGTAAAAAGAACACACATGCAATGGCACTGGTGGATCCATGTGTGGTCTATAAAGAGAACACACATTTCAATGACACTGGTGGATCCATATGTGGTATATGAAAATAACACACATGAAATGACTCTAGTTGTTGTTAGTAAAAGAACACACATGCAATGACACTGGTGGATGCATAGGTGGATTTTGAAGAGAGAACACATGCAATGACACTGGTGGATTCAATGACACTGGTGGATCCATATGTGGTATGTGAAAATAACACACATGCAATGACTCTAGTTGTTGTTAGTAAAAATAACACACATGCAATGACACTGGTGGATCCATAGGTGGATTGTGAAGAGAACACACATTTCAATGACACTAGTGGATCCATGTGTGCTCTCTGAAGAGAACACACATCAAATGACTCTAGTTGTTGTTAGTAAAAAGAACACACATGCAATGACACTAGTGGATCCATGTGTGGTCTCTAAAGAGAACACACATGCAATGACTCTGGTTGTTGCTAGTGAAAAGTGCATACATGTAATGACACTGGTGGATCCATAGGTGGATTGTGCAAAGAACACACATGCAATGACACTGGTGGATCCATGTGTGGTCTCTAAAGAGAACACACATGCAATGACTCTGGTTGTTGTTAGTGAAAAGGGCTCACATGCAATGACACTGGTCGATCCATAGGTGGATTGTGAAAAGAACACACATGAAATGACACTGGTGGATCCATATGTGGATTGTGAAAAGAGCACACATGCAATGACTCTAGTTGTTGTTAGTAAAAAAGCACACATGCAATGACACTGGTGGATCCATAGGTGGATTGTGAAAAGAACACACATGCAATGACACTGGTGGATCCATATGTGGATTGTGAAAAGAGCACACATGCAATGACTCTGGTTTTTGTTAGTAAAAAAGCACACATTCAATGACACTGGTGGTTCTATAGGTGGATTGTGAAAAGAACACACATGCAATGACACTGGTGGATCCATATGTGGATTGTGAAAAGAGCACACATGCAATGACTCTGGTTTTTGTTAGTAAAAAAGCACACATTCAATGACACTGGTGGTTCTATAGGTGGATTGTGAAAAGAACACACATGCAATGACACTGGTGGATCCATATGTGGTATGTGAAAAGAACACACATGCAATGACTCTGGTTTTTTTAGTAAAAAGAACACACATGCAATGACACTGGTGGATCCATAGGTGGATTGTGCAAAGAACACACATGCAATGACACTGGTGGATCCATGTGTGGTCTCTAAAGAGAACACACATGCAATGACTCTGGTTGTTGTTAGTGAAAAGGGCTCACATGCAATGACACTGGTCGATCCATAGGTGGATTGTGAAAAGAACACACATGAAATGACACTGGTGGATCCATATGTGGATTGTGAAAAGAGCACACATGCAATGACTCTAGTTGTTGTTAGTAAAAAAGCACACATGCAATGACACTGGTGGATCCATCGGTGGATTGTGAAAAGAACACACATGCAATGACACTGGTGGATCCATATGTGGATTGTGAAAAGAGCACACATGCAATGACTCTGGTTTTTGTTAGTAAAAAAGCACACATTCAATGACACTGGTGGTTCTATAGGTGGATTGTGAAAAGAACACACATGCAATGACACTGGTGGATCCATATGTGGATTGTGAAAAGAGCACACATGCAATGACTCTGGTTTTTGTTAGTAAAAAAGCACACATTCAATGACACTGGTGGTTCTATAGGTGGATTGTGAAAAGAACACACATGCAATGACACTGGTGGATCCATATGTGGTATGTGAAAAGAACACACATGCAATGACTCTGGTTTTTTTAGTAAAAAGAACACACATGCAATGACACTGGTGGATCCATAGGTGGAATGTGAAGAGAGCAAACATGCAATGACTCTGGTTTGTTGTTAGTAAAAAGAACACACATGCAATGACACTGGTGGATCCATAGGTGGATTGTGAAGAGAGAACACATGCAATAATACTGGTGGATTCAATGACACTGGTGGATCCATATGTGGTATGTGAAAATAAAACACATGAAATGACTCTAGTTATTGTTAGTAAAAAGAACACACATGCAATGACACTGGTGGATCCATAGGTGGATTTTGAAGAGAGAACACATGCAATGATACTGGTGGATTCAATGACACTGGTGGATCCATATGTGGTATGTGAAAATAACACACATGCAATGACTCTAGTTGTTGTTAGTAAAAAGAACACACATCCAATGACACTGGTGGATCCATAGGTGGATTGTGAAGATAACACACATGCAATAACTCTAGTTGTTGTTAGTAAAAAGAACACACATGCAATGACACTGGTGGATCCATGTGTGGTCTCTGAAGAGAAAACACATGCAATGACTCTGGTTTTTGATAGTAAAAAGAACACACATGCAATGACACTGGTGGATCCATAGGTGGATTGTTAAGAGAGCACATATGTAATGACTCTGGTTGTTGTTAGTAAAAAGAACACACATGCAATGACACTGGTGGATCCATGTGTGGTCTATAAAGAGAACACACATTTCAATGACACTGGTGGATCCATATGTGGTATGTGAAAAGAACACACATGAAATGACTCTAGTTATTGTTAGTAAAAAGAACACACATGCAATGACACTGGTGGATCCATAGGTGGATTTTGAAGAGAGAACACATGCAATGATACTGGTGGATTCAATGACACTGGTGGATCCATATGTGGTATGTGAAAATAACACACATGCAATGACTCTAGTTGTTGTTAGTAAAAAGAACACACATCCAATGACACTGGTGGATCCATAGGTGGATTGTGAAGATAACACACATGCAATAACTATGGTTGTTGTTCGTAAAAAGAACACACATGCAATGACACTGGTGGATCCATGTGGTCTCAAGAGAACACACATGCAATGACTCTGGTTGTTGTTCGTGAAAAGAGCACACATGCAATGACAGTGGTGGATCCATAGGAGGATTGTGAAAAGAACACACATGCAATGACACTGGTGCATCCATGTGTGGTCTCTGAAGAGAACACACATGCAATGACACTGGTGGATCAGACAGGTGGATTGTGAAAACAACACACATGCAATGACACTGGTGGATCCATATGTGGTATGTGAAAAGACCACACATGCAATGACCCTAGTTGTTGTTAGTAAAAAGAACACACATGCAATGACACTAGTGGATCCATGTGTGGTCTCTGAAGAGATCACCCACATGCAATGACTCTGTTTGTTGTTAGTGAAAAGAGCACACATGCAATGACACTGGTGGATCCATAGGTGGATTTTGAAAAGAACACACATGCAATGCCACTTGTGGATCCATATGTGGATTGTGAAAAGAGCACACGTGCAATGACTCTGCTTGTTGTTAGTAAAAAAGCACACATGCAATAACACTAGTGGATCCATAGGTGGATTGTGAAAAGCACACACATGCAATGACACTGGTGGTTCCATATGTAGTATCTGAAAAGAACATACATGCAATGACTCTGGTTTTTGTTAGTACAAAGAACACACATGCAATGACACTAGTGGATCCATAGGTGGATTGTTAAGAGAGCACACATGCAATGACTCCGGTTGTTATTAGTAAAAAGAGAACACATGCAATGACTGGTGGATCCATAGGTGGATTGTGAAAAGAACACACATGCAATGACACTGGTGGATCCATATGTTGTATGTGAAAAGAACACACATTTGAATGACTCTGGTCGTTGTTAGTAAAAAGAACACACATGCAATGGCACTGGTGGATCCATGTGTTGTCTATAAAGAGAACACACATTTCAATGTCACTGGTGGATCCATATGTGGTATATGAAAATAACACACATGAAATGAATCTATTTGTTGTTAGTAAAAGAACACACATGCAATGACACTGGTGGATGCATAGGTGGATTTTGAAGAGAGAACACATGCAATGACACTGGTGGATTCAATGACACTGGTGGATCCATATGTGGCATGTGAAAATAACACACATGCAATGACTCTAGTTGTTGTTAGTAAAAATAACACACATGCAATGACACTGGTGGATCCATAGGTGGATTGTGAAGAGAACACACATTTCAATGACACTAGTGGATCCATGTGTGCTCTCTGAAGAGAACACACATCAAATGACTCTAGTTGTTGTTAGTAAAAAGAACACACATGCAATGACACTAGTGGATCCATGTGTGATCTCTAAAGAGAACACACATGCAATGACTCTGGTTGTTGCTAGTGAAAAGTGCATACATGCAATGACACTGGTGGATCCATAGGTGGATTGTGCAAAGAACACACATGCAATGACACTGGTGGATCCATGTGTGGTCTCTAAAGAGAACACACATGGAATGACTCTGGTTGTTGTTAGTTAAAAAGCACACATGCAATGACACTGGTGGATCCATAGGTGGATTGTGAAAAGAACACACATGCAATGACACTGGTGGATCCATGTGTGGTCTCTGAAGAGAACACACATGCAATGACTCTGGTTGTTGTTAGTGAAAAGAGCACACATGCAATGACACTGGTGGAACCATAGGTGGATTGTGAAAAGAACACAATTGCAATGACACTGGTGGATCCATATGTGGATTGTGAAAAGAGCACACATGCAATGACTCTGGTTTTTGTTAGTAAAAAAGCACACATTCAATGACACTAGTGGTTCTATAGGTGGATTGTGAAAAGAACACACATGCAATGACACTGGTGGATCCATATGTGGTATGTGAAAAGAACACACATGCAATGACTCTGGTTTTTTTAGTAAAAAGAACACACATGCAATGACACTGGTGGATCCATAGGTGGATGTGAAGAGAGCAAACATGCAATGACTCTGGTTTGTTGTTAGTAAAAAGAACACACATGCAATGACACTGGTGGATCCATAGGTGGATTGTGAAGAGAGAACACATGCAATGATACTGGTGGATTCAATGACACTGGTGGATCCATATGTGGTATGTGAAAATAAAACACATGCAATGACTCTAGTTGTTGTTACTAAAAAGAGCACACATCCAATGACACTGCTGGATCCATAGGTGGATTGTGAAGATAACACACATGCAATCACTCTAGTTTTTGTTAGTAAAAAGAACACACATGCAATGACACTGGTGGATCCATGTGTGGTCTCTGAAGAGAACACACATGCAATGACTCTAGTTTTTGATAGTAAAAAGAACACACATGCAATGACACTGGTGGATCCATAGGTGGATTGTTAAGAGAGCACACATGTAATGACTCTGGTTGTTGTTAGTAAAAAGAAAACACATGCAATGACACTGGTGGATCCATGTGTGGTCTATAAAGAGAACACACATTTCAATGACACTGGTGGATCCATATGTGGTATGTGAAAAGAACACACATGAAATGACTCTAGTTATTGTTAGTAAAAAGAACACACATGCAATGACACTGGTGGATCCATAGGTGGATTTTGAAGAGAGAACACATGCAATGATACTGGTGTATTCAATGACACTGGTGGATCCATATGTGGTATGTGAAAATAACACACATGCAATGACTCTAGTTGTTGTTAGTAAAAAGAACACACATCCAATGACACTGGTGGATCCATAGGTGGATTGTGAAGATAACACACATGCAATAACTCTGGTTGTTGTTCGTAAAAAGAACACACATGCAATGACACTGGTGGATCCATGTGTGGTCTCTGAAGAGAACACACATGCAATGACTCTGGTTGTTGTTCGTGAAAAGAGCACACATGCAATGACAGTGGTGGATCCATAGGAGGATTGTGAAAAGAACACACATGCAATGACACTGGTGCATCCATGTGTGGTCTCTGAAGAGAACACACATGCAATGACACTGGTGGATCAGACAGGTGGATTGTGAAAACAACACACATGCAATGACACTGGTGGATCCATATGTGGTATGTGAAAAGAACACACATGCAATGACTCTAGTTGTTGTTAGTAAAAAGAACACACATGCAATGACACTAGTGGATCCATGTGTGGTCTCTGAAGAGATCACCCACATGCAATGACTCTGTTTGTTGTTAGTGAAAAGAGCACATGCAATGACACTGGTGGATCCATAGGTGGATTTTGAAAAGAACACACATGCAATGCCACTTGTGGATCCATATGTGGATTGTGAAAAGAGCACACGTGCAATGACTCTGCTTGTTGTTAGTAAAAAAGCACACATGCAATAACACTAGTGGATCCATAGGTGGATTGTGAAAAGCACACACATGCAATGACACTGGTGGTTCCATATGTAGTATCTGAAAAGAACATACATGCAATGACTCTGGTTTTTGTTAGTACAAAGAACACACATGCAATGACACTAGTGGATCCATAGGTGGATTGTTAAGAGAGCACACATGCAATGACTCCGGTTGTTATTAGTAAAAAGAGAACACATGCAATGACTGGGGGATCCATAGGTGGATTGTGAAAAGAACACACATGCAATGACACTGGTGGATCCATATGTTGTATGTGAAAAGAACACACATTTGAATGACTCTGGTCGTTGTTAGTAAAAAGAACACACATGCAATGGCACTGGTGGATCCATGTGTGGTCTATAAAGAGAACACACATTTCAATGACACTGGTGGATCCATATGTGGTATATGAAAATAACACACATGAAATGAATCTATTTGTTGTTAGTAAAAGAACACACATGCAATGACACTGGTGGATGCATAGGTGGATTTTGAAGAGAGAACACATGCAATGACACTGGTGGATTCAATGACACTGGTGGATCCATATGTGGCATGTGAAAATAACACACATGCAATGACTCTAGTTGTTGTTAGTAAAAATAACACACATGCAATGACACTGGTGGATCCATAGGTGGATTGTGAAGAGAACACACATTTCAATGACACTAGTGGATCCATGTGTGCTCTCTGAAGAGAACACACATCAAATGACTCTAGTTGTTGTTAGTAAAAAGAACACACATGCAATGACACTAGTGGATCCATGTGTGATCTCTAAAGAGAACACACATGCAATGACTCTGGTTGTTGCTAGTGAAAAGTGCATACATGCAATGACACTGGTGGATCCATAGGTGGATTGTGCAAAGAACACACATGCAATGAAACTGGTGGATCCATGTGTGGTCTCTAAAGAGAACACACATGGAATGACTCTGTTGTTGTTAGTTAAAAGCACACATTCAATCACACTGGTGTATCCATAGGTGGATTGTGAAAAGAACACACATGCAATGACACTGGTGGATCCATGTGTGGTCTCTGAAGAGAACACACATGCAATGACTCTGGTTGTTGTTAGTGAAAAGAGCACATGCAATGACACTGGTGGAACCATAGGTGGATTGTTAAAAGAACACACTTGCAATGACACTGGTGGATCCATGTGTGGATTGTGAAAAGAGCACATGCAATGACTCTGGTTTTTGTTTGTAAAAAAGCACACATTCAATGACACTTGTGGTTCTATAGGTGGATTGTGAAAAGAACACACATGCAATGACACTGGTGGATCCATATGTGGTATGTGAAAAGAACACACATGCAATGACTCTGGTTTTTTTTAGTAAACAGAGAACACACATTTCAATGACACTGGTGGATCCATATGTGGATGTGAAGAGAGCAAACATGCAATGACTCTGGTTTGTTGTTAGTAAAAAGAACACACATGCAATGACACTGGTGGATCCATAGGTGGATTGTGAAGAGAGAACACATGCAATGATACTGGTGGATTCAATGACACTGGTGGATCCATATGTGGTATGTGAAAATAAAACACATGCAATGACTCTAGTTGTTGTTACTAAAAAGAGCACACATCCAATGACACTGCTGGATCCATAGGTGGATTGTGAAGATAACACACATGCAATCACTCTAGTTTTTGTTAGTAAAAAGAACACACATGCAATGACACTGGTGGATCCATGTGTGGTCTCTGAAGAGAACACACATGCAATGACTCTAGTTTTTGATAGTAAAAAGAACACACATGCAATGACACTGGTGGATCCATAGGTGGATTGTTAAGAGAGCACACATGTAATGACTCTGGTTGTTGTTAGTAAAAAGAACACACATGCAATGACACTGGTGGATCCATGTGTGGTCTTTAAAGAGAACACACATTTCAATGACACTGGTGGATCCATATGTGGTATGTGAAAAGAACACACATGAAATGACTCTAGTTATTGTTAGTAAAAATAACACACATGCAATGACACTGGTGGATCCATAGGTGGATTTTGAAGAGAGAACACATGCAATGATACTGGTGGATTCAATGACACTGGTGGATCCATATGTGGTATGTGAAAATAACACACATGCAATGACTCTAGTTGTTGTTAGTAAAAAGAACACACATCCAATGACACTGGTGGATCCATAGGTGGATTGTGAAGATAACACACATGCAATAACTCTGGTTGTTGTTAGTAAAAAGAACACACATGCAATGACACTGGTGGATCCATGTGTGGTCTCTGAAGAGAACACACATGCAATGACTCTGGTTGTTGTTCGTGAAAAGAGCACACATGCAATGACAGTGGTGGATCCATAGGTGGATTGTGAAAAGAACACACATGCAATGACACTGGTGCATCCATGTGTGGTCTCTGAAGAGAACACACATGCAATTACACTAGTGGATCAGACAGGTGGATTGTGAAAACAACACACATGCAATGACACTGGTGGATCCATATGTGGTATGTGAAAAGAACACACATGCAATGACTCTAGTTGTTGTTAGTAAAAAGAACACACGTGCAATGACACTAGTGGATCCATGTGTGGTCTCTGAAGAGATCACCCACATGCAATGACTCTGTTTGTTGTTAGTGAAAAGAGCACACATGCAATGACACTGGTGGATCCATAGGTGGATTTTGAAAAGAACACACATGCAATGCCACTTGTGGATCCATATGTGGATTGTGAAAAGAGCACACATGCAATGACTCTGCTTTTTGTTAGTAAAAAAGCACACATGCAATAACGCTGGTGGATCCATAGGTGGATTGTGAAAAGCACACACATGCAATGACACTGGTGGTTCCATATGTGGTATCTGAAAAGAACATACATGCAATGACTCTGGTTTTTGTTAGTACAAAGAACACACATGCAATGACACTAGTGGATCCATAGGTGGATTGTTAAGAGAGCACACATGCAATAACTCTGGTTGTTATTAGTAAAAAGAGAACACATGCAATGACTGGTGGATCCATAGGTGGATTGTGAAAAGAACACACATGCAATGACACTGGTGGATCCATATGTGGTATGTGAAAAGAACACACATTTGAATGACTCTGGTTGTTGTTAGTAAAAAGAACACACATGCAATGGCACTGGTGGATCCATGTGTGGTCTATAAAGAGAACACACATTTCAATGACACTGGTGGATCCATATGTGGTATATGAAAATAACACACATGAAATGACTCTAGTTGTTGTTAGTAAAAGAACACACATGCAATGACACTGGTGGATGCATAGGTGGATTTTGAAGAGAGAACACATGCAATGACACTGGTGGATTCAATGACACTGGTGGATCCATATGTGGTATGTGAAAATAACACACATGTAATGACTCTAGTTGTTGTTAGTAAAAATAACACACATGCAATGACACTGGTGGATCCATAGGTGGATTGTGAAGAGAACACACATTTCAATGACACTAGTGGATCCATGTGTGCTCTCTGAAGAGAACACACATCAAATGACTCTACTTGTTGTTAGTAAAAAGAACACACATGCAATGACACTAGTGGATCCATGTGTGGTCTCTAAAGAGAACACACATGCAATGACTCTGGTTGTTGCTAGTGAAAAGAGCACACATGCAATGACACTGGTGGATCCATAGGTGGATTGTGAAAAGAACACACATGCAATGACACTGGTGGATCCATATGTGGATTGTGAAAATAGCACACATGCAATGACTCTGGTTGTTGTTAGTAAAAAAGCACACATGCAATGACACTGGTGGATCCATAGGTGGATTGTGAAAAGAACACACATGCAATGACACTGGTGGATCCATGTGTGGTCTCTAAAGAGAACACACATGCAATGACTCTGGTTGTTGTTAGTGAAAAGAGCACACATGCAATGACACTGGTGGATCCATAGGTGGATTGTGAAAAGAACACACATGCAATGACACTGGTGGATCCATATGTGGATTGTGAAAATAGCACACATGCAATGACTCTAGTTGTTGTTAGTAAAAAAGCACAGATGCAATGACACTGGTGGATCCATAGGTGGATTGTGAAAAGAACACACATGCAATGACACTGGTGGATCAAGTATGGTATCTAAAGAGAACACAAATGCAATGACTCTGGTTGTTGTTAGTGAAAAGAGCACACATGCAATGACACTGGTGGATCCATAGGTGGATTGTGAAAAGAACACACATGCAATGACACTGGTGGATCCATATGTGGATTGTGAAAAGAGCACACATGCAATGACTCTGGTTTTTGTTAGTCAAGAATCACACATGCAATGACACTGGTGGATCCATAGGTGGATTATGAAAATAACACACATGCAATGACACTGGTGGATCCATATGTGGTATGTGAAATGAACACACATGCAATGACTCTAGTTTTTGTTAGTAAAAAGAACACACATGCAATGACACTAGTGGATCCATAGTTGGATTGTGAAGAGAGCACACATGCAATGACTATGGTTGTTGTTAGTAAAAAGAGCACACATGCAATGACACTAGTGGATCGATAGGTGGATTGTGAAAATAACACACATGCAATGACACTGGTGGATCCATATGTGGTATGTGAAAGGAACAAACATTTCAAGGACTCTGGTTGTTGTTAGTAATAAGAACACGCATGCAATGACACTTGTGGATCCTTGTGTGGTCTCTAAAGAGAACACACATTTCAATGACACTAGTGGATCCATATGTGGTATGTGAAAAGAACACACTTAAAAGGACTCTAGTTGTTGTTAGTAAAAAGAACACACATGCAATGTTACTTGTGGATCCATAGGTGGATTGTGAAGAGAGCACACAAGCAATAACACTTGTGGATCCACATGTGGTATGTGAAAATAACACACATGCAATGAATCTGGTTGTTGTTAGTAAAAAGAACACACATGGAATGAAACTGGTGGATCCATAGGTGGATTGTGAAGAGAGCACACATGCAATGACACTGGTGGATTCAATGACACTGGTGGATCCATATGTGGTATGTGAAAAGAACACACATGAAATGACTCTAGTTGTTGTTAGTAAATAGAACACACATGCAAGGCCACTAGTGGATCCATAGGTGGATTGTGAAGAGAAAACACATGCAATGACACTGGTGGATTCAATGACACCGGTGCATCCATATGTGGTATGTGAAAATAACACACATGCAATGACTCTGGTGGATCCATAGGTGGATTGTGAAGAGAGCACACACGCAATGACACTGGTGGATCCATGTGTGGTCTTTGAAGAGAACACACATTTCAATGACACTGGTAGATCCATGTGTGGTCTCTGAAGAGAACACACATGAAATGACTCTAGTTGTTGTTAGTAAAAAGAACACACATGCAATGACACTAGTGGATCCATGTGTGGTATCTGAAGAGAACACACATGCAATGACTCTGGTTGTTGTTAGTGAAAAGAGCACACATGCAATGACACTGGTGGATCTATAGGTGGATTGTGAAAAGAACACACATGCAATGACACTGGTGGATCCATATGTGGATTGTCAAAAGAGCACACATGCAATGACTCTGGTTGTTGTTAGTAAAAAAGCACACATGCAATGACACTGGTGGATCCATAGGTGGATTGTGAAAAGAACACACATGCAATGACACTGGTGGATCCATATGTGGTATGTGAAAAGAACACACGTGCAATGACTCTGGTTTTTGTTAGTAAAAAGAACACACATGCAATGACACTGGTGGATCCATAGGTGGATTGTGAAGAGAGCACACATGCAATGACTCTGTTTGTTGTTTGTAAAAAGAGCACACGTGCAATGACACTGGTGTATGCATAGGTGGATTGTGAAAAGAACACACATGCAATGACACTAGTGGATCCATATGTGGTATGTGAAAAGAACACACATTTCAATGACTCTGGTTGTTGTTATTAAAAAGAACACACATGCAATGACACCGGTGGATCCATGTGTGGTCTCTAAAGAGAGCACGCATTTAAATGACACTGGTGGATCCATATGTGGTATGTGAAAAGAACACACATGAAATGACTCTAGTTGTTGTTAGTAAAAAGAACACACATGCAATGACACTGGTGGATCCATAGGTGGATTGTGAAGAGAGAACACATGCAATGACACTGGTGGATTCAATGACACTGGTGGATCCATATGTGGTATGTGAAAATAACACACATGCAATGACTCCGTTTGCTGTTAGTAAAAAGAACACACATGCAATGACACTGGTGGATCCATAGGAGGATTGTGAAGAGAGCACACGTGCAATGACACTGGTGGATCCATGTGTGGTCTCTGGAGAGAACACACATTTCAATGACACTGGTGGATCCATGTGTGGTCTCTAGAGAGAACACACATTTCAATGACGCTGGTTGTTGTTAGTAAAAAGAACACACATGCAATGACACTGGTGGATCCATGTGTGGTATCTGAAAAGAACACACATGCAATGACTCTGGTTGTTGTTAGTGAAAAGAGCACACATGCAATGACACATATTGATCCATAGGTGGATTGTGAAAAGAACACACATGCAATGACACTGGTGGATCCATATGTGGATTGCGAAAAGAGCACACATGCAATGACTCTGGTTGTTGTTAGTAAAAAAGCACACATGCAATGACACTGGTGGATCCATGTGTGGTCTCTGAAGAGAACACACATGTAATGACATTGGTGGATCCATATGTGGTATGTGAAAATAACACACATGCAATGACTCTGGTTGTTAGTAAAAAGAACACATATGCAATGACACTGGTGGATCAATAGGTGGATTGTGAAGAGAACTGATGTCTACGCACTTCTATTCTTGTAGTCAGTTGTTGGGCCTCCAAGTGTAGAGGTTTGTAGAACAGCAGCAAGTTTTCCCTTAAGTGTATGACCCAAGGTTTATCGAACTCGGGGAGGAAGTGGTCAAAGGTATCCCCTCTCAAGCAACCTTGCAATCAAGATACAAGAAGTCTCTTGTGTCCCCAACACACCCAATACACTTGTCAGGTGTATAGGTGCACTAGTTCAGCGTAGAGATAGTGAAATACAAGTGGTATAGATAATTATAAGTGGTAACGGTGATAGAAAATAGCTTGATGGCGTGGAAAAGACTAAAGGCAAACTGAAATAAAGGTGGAAGCAATCAAGCATGTAATAGATCTAATTGCAAATGGTGTTTCAATGCTTAGAAACAAGGCCTAGGGATCATACTTTCACTAGTGAACACTCTCATATAAATATCTTCTCTTCATGATACTACTCTTAACTACTCTCCGGTTGAACACTCTAATCGATGGTAGGGCTATAACAGCACACCTCAAAGTTCATCTTTCCCATCTAGAAAACCCCACACTGTCACCTTGAGTACTAGATGAGTCCAACAAACACCACAATTTCATAGAGACATCCAACTCCAAATATAACTCATAACAAGTATTTGTAATCTCTAGCCTAAGTGCCACCATGGTGTCCACGCTGTCACTTTCACATACATGGGGAGAGCAGAGATCTATTAAAGCACTTGAGTAGCAAGGTATATCTACTTGATTACAAAACTCATGATCACAATATGATCATGCATAGAGAGAGAGATGAACACATAGCTACCGGTAGAACCCTTAGCCTCGAGAGAGAACTACTCCCTCCTCATTATGGGAATCAGCAATGGTGATGGAGATGGTGGTGGAGATCGATGGAGATGGCTCCGAGGGCACTTCCCTGTCCCAGCAGGGTGCCGGAACAAAGACTTTCTGTCCCTCGAATCTCCCCTTCGGTGACGGCGGCGCTGCGGAACTTTTCGTGGATTTCTGATTGACTATTTAGGGTTTATGCATCGGGAGGCTCTTATAGGCGAGAGGGGAGACCGAGGGGGTGTCGGAGGGGCCCACACCACCCCCTGGTGCGGCCTGGCCTGGCCCGTGCCACCAGGTGGTGTGGCCACCCTCTAGCCCTTCTCCGTCTCGTATTCTGGCTCCAAGTGTCCCTCGGTAAAATAATAACTTTGGCTTTTGTCCCGTCCAATTCTGAGAATATTCATTTTCTGACTTCCTGGAACCAAAAACAGCAGAAAACAGGCAGCTGGCACTGTGCCTCTTGTTAATAGGTTAGTCCAAGAAATCATATGAAAAGTAGTCCAAAGTGTGGATAAAACATAAGAAAGTAGATAAAACCAAGCATGGAACATCAAAAATTATAGATACATTTGCAATGTATCAACATCCCCAAGCTTAACTCCTGCTCGTCCTCGAGTAGGTAAGTGATAAAAAGAAAGAATAATTTTTGAGGTGACATGCACCATCAAAGACTTTATCAAAGTATTTGTAAAACATTCAAAGCTGGGATCATAGTACTTCAATCATAACATGAAAGAAAAAGTTCTAGCACTAAGACAAAGAAACTATGTTGCAACATGAAAAGGCACAAACAAAAGATTCATGAATAACAATGCTTTGCAAGACGTTTGTTTGTTTCACATGAAGAAAACATAGCATAGTAGTATTCAGCTTGTCCCTCATAGAGTAGCAAGTGTAAATGCATAGGACACCTTCAAAGTTCATAAGAGTGACTAGATACAAATAGTTTAAAACAAGCAATATCAAGGTATGCATCAATCAACTAGTCTTGGGACAATGCACATAGAACTAAGAATGGCCACTATGCTCTCAAAGTAGGTGCATAAAGATAGAAGGTGGAGACTCAATATATAAGTGGAATAAAGGCCTTCATAGAAGGAAGCAGAGATTCAAGTCTCATAAAGAGCTTCCAAAAATTATGGTACTTATAGCTTTCAGCTCTCATTGCCCCTATCATAAGCATCTTGAAGTGATTAAGGTTAAAGTGAACAAACTATGGTGTATATGCTTGACGAAGTATAAGTTGGAAATCTCATGTCCCTTGAATACGAGGGTCGCTCCTCATGCTACTCAAGTTTAGTTACCGATAAGTTCTTATCATCATAAGTACATGTGTATCATAGAGAACCACCAACGGGGTACCGCTTGCCCGATGATACGGAAGAATCCCCATATCAAAATGACAAGGCAAGCAGATAACGAGCATCTCAGCAATCTTCTTATTTACCATGGGAATATGGTGCTTTTTCTCTCTTTCCTCTTTTCGTATATCTCTTTTTTTTCTCTTTTTTAGAAATATAGGACTCTTTTTTATAAGAAGAATGCTTCATAGACAACTCATTATGGTTACGCTACAGGTTTCCACCATGACATCATGGATTAGACCAGCGGCCCAGGCGTTTCTCTAACACATATACATAACTCCATGGACTTACAAGCTCCCCTTTCACTTCACACCGACGACATCCATAGACAAAAGAGCATGATATCAACTAGGTACAAAGTACCCGTGCAATGTTGAAAGGGTTCCCCATGACAGCATGGTTCTGCTAATCCCCAACAAATAAGTGCAAGCATATACAACATAGACGACACAATGTTTCAAGTTTATTAAGGGCAAGAAAAGTAAAGTGTGCCGTCAAGTTCGTCAGAGCTTTAATCACTCGTTTTCTCATAACAAGTTTAATTTGGAAGGTAAACAAAAGCATGAATATACTTGGAATAGCATATGCTAGTAGGTAGGTATGGTGGACTCTTTGGAATAACTTGGTTTAGGGAGTTGGATGCATGAGTGGAACTCATACTTGGTTGCGGACGCTAGCAAAAGACTGGGAGCGACAAACTAAGAGAGCAATAATTGCCATAATCATGCAGAGTGACAAAACATCATTGATCAAAGCATAAAATGATACTACAAGTTGAAAACTAAAGGATCATAAAGGCTATGGTGACTTAATATAGTCATAACATGGTGTGAGCATGCACCAAGTCAACCCAAATAAAGCATCAAAGGAGAATACCACAATACTATGCTTTAATATGCTAAAACAACGCATGATTCATCCAAGGCACATTAAGCAATCTCAATTGTTTATAAAAAGTCATCCTACATCAAAGAATACTAAGCATAAAGCCAAAACAATATCAAGCATGGCATGACAAAGCATAGGCCACAGTCAAAAACAAGCTCTCTTTACCACTTAGCATGACCTTTCTAGCTCTTTTCCAATCCAAAACAAACTATTTGAAAACCAATGTATGAAAGAGGGGGTCCAACCAATTTATTCAAGAAAACTAAGAAAACCAAGCAAACTAAAAACCACAACGAAAACGAAAAAGAAGACGCTCCAAGAACAACACAACTGTGCATGAAATAATAAAAATGAAGCGTTTGGAAGAAACTTGGGATTTTTACTGATGAAGAAGGGGATGCCTTGGGCATCCCCAAGCTTTGACGCTTGTACTTCTTGGATATTTCTTGGGGTAACACGTGTGTCATCCCCAAGCTTGAGCTTTAATCCATCCTTCATATCATTACTCATTCCTTCCATACACCTGAAATTTTTCCTTCATACAAAACTTCACACAATCTTTATTAGCAACATTAGTGCACTCAAGATAATAGGTCTTAAGGTTCAGGTCTAACACCAATAAACTTCCATTAGAACACTAGATACTGTAGCACTTCCCTCAAAAAGCTCAATTCCCTAAAAGAACTCTAAAAGGAACCAACAAGAAGCAAATGCAGAAAATGGCAGAAATCTGTCAAAACAGACCAGCAGGTAAAGACGAATTTATTCGAAGACCTTCTGTTGCTCAAATCAAAAAGTGTTGAACTAACGAAAGTTAGATAACAACCTGGGGCAGAAGAACAAAAATTCACGCCTCAAAAGGACGTACATATATTTTACATGAATTTTTATGGTGAAGCACAGAAATCTGTTTCGGGACAGCAGCTTTCCCAATCATTACTTCTCTCACATTAGAGGTTACTCTTGGCATAAAAAGGCAAATAAAAGGGATAAGGAGCGGTTATTACTGAAGTAATAACTTCCAAGACTCATCTAAACTTTTGGGTTATCTCCCAATAAGTACTTTTCTTTAACGCATTTAAGTTAGGCATGATAGTTTGAGAAGATGCTCACATAAGAAATATCAATTAAAGTAAAAGAGAGCATCAAGAAGCAAATTCAAAGCACATTTAAGTCTAACCCACTTCCTATGCATAGGAATCTTGTAAAGAAACAAGTCATGAAAGCACAAAGTAACAAGCATAGGAAAGCAAAACAAGTGCAACTTCAAGACTTTAAATATAAAGAGGGGAAACTTAATATTATTGGGATGCATAAAACCATGTTTCCCTCTCTCATGATAAATTTCAGTAGCATCATGAATAAAATTAACAATATAACTATCACATAAAACATTCTTATCATGATCCATATGCATAAAAGAATTAATACTCTCCACATAAGCATAGTCATTCTTATTAATTGTAGTGGGAGCAAATTCATCAAAATAGCTATCATTATTATTCTCGTCACCATAATCATCAAATATAGGAGGCATATTGTAATCATAATTAATTTTCTCCTCAATAGTAGGTGGACTGAAAATATCATATTCATCATTGTAATCATCATATATTGGAGGTATAGTATCATCAAAGTAAATTTTCTCCTCCGTGCTTGGGGGACTAAAAATATCCCGCTCATCAAAACCAGCTTCCCCAAGCTTAGACTTTTCCATAGCATTAGCCATAATGATGTCCAAAGAATTCATACTAACAACATTGCTATTAGCATGCAAATAAAGTTCCATACGTTTTTTAATTTTCTCTTCAAACACTTCATGTCGTAACTCAAGATAAATACTATAAAGCTCTCTAATTTTTTTGTTGTTTTCCATTAAGCCTAACTAGTGAAAATAAAAACAAGAAACAAAAAGATAAAATTGCAGAATCTAAAGGAAATAACTTCGAGCACTCACACCGGAGGATGTGAGTACTTTACTACCTCCCGCAACGGCCGTAAAATAGGCGTTTGCCGTGGGAGGTTCTTCTTCTTTAATCCTCCGGTGTGAATACCTTTTACCTTACCTCCCCGGCAACAGCGCCAGAAAATAGCTTGATGTCTACGCACTTCTATTCTTGTAGACAGTTGTTGGGCCTCCAAGTGCAGAGGTTTGTAGAACAGCAGCAAGTTTTCCCTTAAGTGGATCAGCAAGGTTTATCGAACTCAGTGGGGAAGTGGTCAAAGGTATCCCCTCTCAAGAAACCCTGTAATCAAGATACAAGAAGTCTCTTGTGTCCCCAACACACCCAATACACTTGTCAGGTGTATAGGTGCACTAGTTCGGCGAAGAGATAGTGAAATACAAGTGGTATAGATAATTATAAGTGGTAACGGTGATAGAAAATAGCTTGATGGCGTGGAAAAGACTAAAGGCAAACTGAAATAAAGGTGGAAGCAAGCAAGCATGTAACAGATCTAATTGAAAATGGTGTTTCAATGATTAGAAACAAGGCCAAGGGATCATACTTTCACTAGTGAACACTCTCATATAAATATCTTCTCTTCATGATACTACTCTTAACTACTCTCCGGTTGAACACTCTAATCGATGGTAGGGCTATAACAGCACACCTCAAAGTTCATCTTTCCCATCTAGAAAACCCCACACTGTCACCTTGAGTACTAGATGAGTCCAACAAACACCACAATTTCATAGAGACATCCAACTCCAAATATAACTCATAACAAGTATTTGTAATCTCTAGCCTAAGTGCCACCATGGTGTGCACGCTGTCACTTTCACACACATGGGGAGAGCAGAGATCTATTAAAGCACTTGAGTAGCAAGGTAGATCTACTTGATTACAAAGCTCATGATCACAATATGATCATGCATAGAGAGAGAGAGATGAACACATAGCTACCGGTAGAACGCTTAGCCTCGAGAGAGAACTACTCCCTCCTCATCATGGGAATCAGCAATGGTGATGGAGATGGTGGTGGAGATTGATGGAGATGGCTCCAGGGGCACTTCCCCGTCCCGGCAGGGTGCCGGAACAGAGACTTTCTGTCCCCCGAATCTCCCCTTCGGTGGAGGTGGCGCTGCGGAACTTTCCGTGGATTTCTGATTGACTATTTAGGGTTTATGCATCGGGAGGCTCTTATAGGCGAGAGGGGAGACCAAGAGGGTGCCGGAGGTGCCCACACCACCCCCTGGCGCGGCCTGGCCTGGCCCGCGCCACCAGGTGGTGTGGCCACCCTCTGGCCCTTCTCCATCTCGTATTCTGGCTCCAAGTGTCCCTCGGTAAAATAATAACTTTGGCTTTTGTCCTGTCCAATTCCGAGGATATTCATTTTCTGACTTCCTGGAACCAAAAACAACAGAAAACAGGCAGCTGGCACTGTGGCTCTTGTTAATAGGTTAGTCCAAGAAATCATATGCAAAGTACTCCAAAGTGTGGATAAAACATAAGAAAGTAGATCAAACCAAGCATGGAACATCAAAAATTATAGATACATTTGCAATGTATCAAGAACACACATGCCATGACTCTGGTTGTTGTTAGTAAAAAGAACACACATGCAATGACACTGGTGGATCCATGTGTGGTCTCTGAAGAGAACACACATGCAATGACTCTGGTTGTTGTTAGTGAAAAGAGCACACATGCAATGACACTGGTGCATCCATAGGTGGATTGTGAAAAGAACACACATGCTATGACACTGGTGGATCCATGTGTGGTCTCTCAAGAGATCACACATGCAATGACTCTGGTTGTTGTTCGTGAAAAGAGCACACATGCAATGACACTGGTGGATCAGATAGGTGGATTGTGAAAAGAACATACATGCAATGACTCTGGTTGTTGTTAGTAAAAAGAACACATGTGCAATGGCACTGGTGGATCCATAGGTGGATTGTGAAGAGAGCACACATGCAATGACACTGGTGGATTCAATGACACAGGTGGATCCATATGTGGTATGTGAAAATAACACACATGCAATGACTTTGTTGTTAATCAAAAGAACACACATGCAATGACACTGGTGGATCCATGTGTGGTCTCTGGAGAGAATACACATTTCAATGACTCTGGTTGTTGTTAGTAAAAATAACACACATGCAATGACACTGGTGGATCCATGTGTGGTCTCTGAAGAGAACACACATGCAATGACTCTGGTTGTTGTTAGTGAAAATAGCACACATACAATGACACATATGGATCCATAGGTGGATTGTGAAAGAACACACATGCAATGACACTGGTGGATCCATATGTGGACTGTGAAAAGAGCACACATGCAATGCCTCTAGTTGTTGTTACTAAAAAAGCACACATGCAATGACGCTGGTGGATCCATGTGTGGTCTCTGAAGAGAACACACATGCAATGACACTGGTGGATCCATATGTAGTATGTGAAAATAACACACATGCAATGACTCTGGTTGTTGTTAGTAAAAAGAACACACATGCAATGACACTAGTGGATCCATAGGTGGATTGTGAAGAGAACACACATGCAATGACTCTGGTTGTTGTTAGTAAAAAGAACACACTGATGGCTCAATACACGGCGCCCAGAAAAGTGCTTGGTGCGTGGTGTTGATGTAGAGCTCGTTGGCAACCCCAAGAGGAAGGTATGATGAGGACAGCAACAAGTTTCCCTCAGTTATGAAACCAAGGTTTAATCGAACCAGTAGGAGCAAGGAAACACCTCAAAGGTGTTACTAGCTGAGCTTTGGCAGGGCGCACTACCGGTGCTAGTAGCAACGTGGAGACCTGCACAACACAACCACAGAACTTTGTCCCCAACTTGCGATGAGGTTATCAATCTCATCGTGTTTTGCGGAAAACAAAGGATTAAACGTATCGAATAGAAAGAAGTAAAAGTTTGCAGAAAGTAAACATAAAGCAGTAAAAGATTGTAGATTGTATGTAAAAGACAAGTACCGGGATCCATAGTTCACTAGAAGTGGCTCTCCTTAGATAGATAGCATGCTGGGTGAACAAATTACAGCGGGGCAATTGAAAAACACCGAGAAAGCAATACATGCATATACTAATCATCTTGACTCCTTTGAGACTTGATTGGGCAATACAACATAATACATAGACCGCCATCCAACTGCATCTATGACTAATAATCCACCTTCAGGTTATCATCTGAACCCCCTCCAGTATTAAGTTGCAAGCAATCGATTATTGCTTTACGAACTGCGTGTAAGGTAAACAATACGATTGTTCTATGAACAAAGGATTATTGTTTTCTCCCTATTAGCAACATCACATCTAGTACCTTAGAGATTTCTGTCACTTCCCCAGATTACCAGAGGCATGAACCCACTATCGAGCATAAATACTAACTCTTGGAGTTGCTAGCATCTACTTGGCCAAGATAGCTACTAACAACGGAAAGCATGCAATATCTCAAATAACAAAGACATGATAGAATCAATAATCAATCTAAAATAGCATCTCAATATCCATCGGATCCCCGCAAACACAACATGTATGAATTACAAATAGATGATCTTGATCATGAATGGAGATCACAAGATCTAAACATGAAAGCACAAAGGAGGAGAAACCAGCCATCTAGCTACTACACGGATCCGTAGTCCAAGGATGAACTACCCACGCATCACACCGGAGGCTTGCATGGTGATGAAGAAGGCCTCGTGGTGAAATCCCTCTCCAGGGTGCCGGAAGAGCTTCAGATCCCTCCTGATCTAGGGATGGAGATGACGGCTGCCATGACTCTTTTCGTGGATTTTGATGGTACTTAGGGTTTTCGTCGAGGGCAACTTATAGGCGGAAGGAGGCCGAGGGGTGCCGGTCGGCGGACCACCCCTCGGCACGGGCCGCCTGGCCAGTGTGGTGTAGTGGCCCCAGCCCTTCTCCATCTCGTATTCTGTCACTTGATCCCTTCCGAAAAAATAGGCACTTTGGCTTTTGTCCCGTCCAATTCTGAGAATATTCATTTTCTGACTTTTCTGGAACCAAAAACAACAGAAAACAGGCAGCTGGCACTGTGGCTCTTGATAATAGGTTAGTCCAAGAAATCATAATAAAAGTACTCCAAAGTTGGAACAAAACACAAGAAAGTGGATAAAACCAAGCATGGAACATCAAAAATTATAGATACATTTGCAATGTATCAACATCCCCAAGCTTAACTCCTGCTCGTCCTCGAGTAGGTAAGTGATAAAAATAAATAATTTTTGAGGTGACATGCACCATCAAAGACTTGATCAAAGTATTTGCAAAACACTCAAAGCTGGGATCATAGTACTTCAATCATAACATGAAAGACAAAGTTCTAGAAATAAGCAAAGAAACTATGATACAACATGAAAAGGCACAAACAAAAGAATCATGAATAACATGCTTTGCAAGACGTTTGTTTGTTTCACATAAAGAAAACATAGCATAAAAGTATTCATCTTGTCCCTCAATAGAGTAGCAGATATAAATGCATAGGACACCTTCAAATTTCATAAGAGTGACTAGATACAATAGTTTCAAACAAGCAATAACAAGTTATGCATCAATCAACTAGTCTTGGGAAAATGCATATAGAACTAAGAATGGCCACTATGCTCTCAAAGTAGGTGCATAAAGATAGAAGGTGGAGACTCAATATAATGGTGGAAGAAAGGCCTTTTGTAAAAGGAAGTAGGGATTCAAGTCTCATAAAGAGCTTCCAAAAATTATGGTACTTGTAGCTTTCAGCTCTCATTGCCCCTATCATAAGCATCTTGAAGGTGATTAAGGTTAAAGCGACACAACTAATAGGATATGCTTGACAAGTTATAAACCGATATCTTATGCCCCTTACTTACGAAGACCGATCCTCATGCTACTCAACTTCAGTCACGAGTAAGCTCTTGTCATTGTAAGTATAAGTGTATCATTAAGAACCGCCAACGGGGTACCCCTTGCACATGATACGAGAGCTTTCCCATAATCAAAATGACAAGGCAAGCAGACAATGAGCATCTCAGCGATCTTTTTATTTGCTATTTGCATAGGTTTTTATTGAGGATGCTTCATAGAGTGCTCACTATGGTGATGCTGCAAGTTTCCACCATGATTATGCATGGCTTAGGCTAGCGTCCCAAGCATTTCTCTAACACACATACAAACTCCATGATCTTACAAGTTCCACATTTATTTCACACCGCCGGGATCCGTAAGCAAAAGAACATAATATCAACGGGGTACAAAGTACAAGTGCAATGTTGAAAGCGTTCCCCATGGTACATGGTTCTGCTGATTTCAACTTATAAAGCGCAAGCATATACGCAACAAAGAAGGACCCAATGGTTCAAGTTTATTAGAGGCAATAAAGTAAAAGTGTGCCATCAAGTTCGTGAGAGCTTTAATCACTAGTTTTCTCATAACAAGTGAAAGGTAGACAAAAGCATGAATATACTTGGAATAGCATAAGCTAGTAGGTAAGTATGGTGGACTCTCTGGAAAAACTTGGTTTAGGGAGTTGGATGCATGATTGGAACTCATACTTTGTGGTGGAGGCTAGCAAAAGACTGGGAGCGACAAACTAAGAGAGCAATAATGGTCATAATCATGCAGAGCGACAAAACATCATTGATCAAAGCATAAAGTGATACTACAAGTTGAAAACTAAAGGATCATAAAGGCTATGGTGACTTTGGATAGTCATAACATGGTGTGAGCATGCGCCAAGTCAACCCAAATAAAGCATCAAAGGAGAATACCACTATACTATGCTTTAATATGCTAAAACAACGCATGATTCATCCAAGGCACATTAAGCAATCTCAATTATTTCTAACAAGTCATGCTACAACAAACAATACTAAGAATAAATACAAAACAATATCAAGCATGGCATGACAAAGCATAGCCACAGTCAAAAACGAGCTCTTTTTACCACATAAGCATGAACTTTCCTACTCTTTTCCAAACCAAACCAAACTATTTGCAAACCCATGTATGAAAGAGGGGGTCCAACCAACTTATTCAGAAAACTAATAAAACCAATCAAACTAAACACCAAAACGAAAACGAAAAAGAAGACGCTCCAAGAGAAACACAACTGTGCACGAAGCAATAAAAATGAAGCGTTTGGAAGAAACCTGGAATTTTTATGGATGAAGAAGGGGATGCCTTGGGCATCCCCAAGCTTTGAAGCTTGTACTTCTTGTATATTTCTTGGCGTGACACGCGTGGCATCCCCAAGCTTGAGCTTGAGTCCATCCTTCATCTCATTACTCATTCCTTCCATACACCTGAAAATTTTCCTTCATACAGAACTTCGCACAATCTCATTAGCAACATTAGTGCAGTTAAGATAAATAAGTCTTAAGGTTCAGTTCAAACACCAAATAAACTTCCATTAGAACACTAGCTACTGTAGCACTTCCCTCAAAAAGCACAATTCCCCAAAAGAACTCAAAAAGGAACCCACAAGAAGCAAATGAAGAAAATGGCAGAAATCTGTCAAAACAGACCAGCAGGTAAAGACGAATTTTTTCGAAGACCTTCTGTTGCTCAAATCAAAAAGTGTTGAACTAACGAAAGTTATATAACAACCTGGGGCAGAAGAACAAAAATTCACGCCTCAATACGACATACATAACTCTCTCAGGAAGTTTTACGGTGAAGCACAGAAATCTGTTTCGGGACAGCAACTTTCCTAATCATTACTTCACTCTCATTAGAGGTTACTCTTGGCACAAAAAGCAAATAAAAAGGATAAGGAGAGGTTATTACAGAGGTAACAACTTCCAAGACTTGTATAAAACTCTTGGGTTATCTCCCAACAAGTACTTTTCTTTAACGCCTTTAAGTTAGGCATAAGAAGCAAAGAAAGAATCAAGTGTTCTCAAATGAAGAAGCATTAAGACCAAATTTTGTTTTCATAGGAGAAGCAAAAGAAATCTTTTCTCTATTTTTAGGGAAGTGTTCTATACCTTTCTTGAGTGGGAGTTGATATTTAATGGTGCCTTCTTTCATATCAATGATGGCACCAACAGTTCTAAGAAAAGGTCTTCCCAAAGTAATAGGACAAGAAGCATTGTATTCAACATCCAAAACATAGAAATCAACGGGGACATAGGAATCATTAACCATAGTAAGAACATCATTAAGACTCCCCATGAGTTTCTTTTTAGCATTATCATCAAGAGGGACATTCAAACAATCTTCAAGAGGAGGCAAATCAAGCATATCATAAATCCTTCTAGGCATAATGGAAACACTACTATCAAGATCACATAAAGCTTTGAAATCAAAGTCATTCACTTTCATATTAATGATGGGTTCCCAACCATCTTCTTGTTTTATAGGAATAGAAGCTTTATGTTTCATCTTTTCTTCTTTAATCTTTATGAGAGCATCAGTAATGTGTTTTGTAAGGCCATGTTCATAACACTAGCACTAGGACTTTTAGCAAGCTTTTGTAGGAACTTAATAACTTCAGAGATACTGCAACCATCAAGATCAAAATCAATTTTATCATCTTAAGTGGTAGAACTATTACTAGCCTCAACACTAGTGGTGGTGATAGTAGAAACACTAATGTTTCTAGCAATTTCATCTTCTCTTTCCCACTTAGCATGCAATTCAGCTAACTGTCTAACATTTTCATCAATTCTTACTTGTATAGCATTGGTAGCTGCAAAGGGATTGTCATTAGTTTCAGGTTTAGCAGCCATTTTATTCAAAGAAGATTGAGCTCCAGCCAAAGATGCTATATTTCTTTCAGCATTAGAGAGTTTTTCCTCAATAGTTTTATTGAAAGCAGTTTGTTTACTAATAAACTCTTTAAGCATAACTTCAAGTTCAGAGGGAGCACTCTTATTATTGTTGTAAGAATTTCCATAAGCATTACCATTGTTGGGAGGATAAGGTTTATAATTGTTGTTACCAAAATTGTTCCTATAAGCATTATTACCATAAGCATTGTTGCCAAAGTTGTTATTTCTTATGAAGTTCACATAAACTTGCTCTTCTTGAGCAACCAAAGAGGCTAAAGGAACATTATTTGGATCAATATGGGCTTTCCCATTAACATGCATAGACATAATAATATCAATCTTATCACTCAAGGAGGAGGTTTCTTCAACAGAATTTACCTTCTTACCTTGTGGAGCTCTCTCAGTATGCCATTCAGAATAATTAACCATCATATTATCCAATAGTTTTGTTGCAGCCCAAAGTGATGGTCATAAAGGTACCTCCAGCAGAATCCAATAGGTTCCTTGAAGAATAGTTCAATCCTGCATAAAAAGTTTGGATGATCATCCAAGCAAATCCATGAGTGGGACAATTCTTTACCAAAGATTTCATTCTTTCCCAATCTTGAGCAACATGCTCATTATCAAGTTGTTTAAACTTCATTATTTCACTTCTCATGGATATAATCTTAGCAGGAGGATAGTATTTTCCAATAAAAGCATCTTTGCACTTAGTCCAAGAATCAATACTATTCCTAGTTAAGGAATTCAACCACTCTTTAGCTTTTCCTCTCAAAGAGAAAGGAAACAATTTCAGTTTAATAATATCACCATCTATATCCCTATGCTTTTGCATCTCACAAAGTTCAACAAAGTTATTTAGATGGGAAACAACATCTTTATTACCAATACCAGAAAATTGTTCTCTCATAACAAGATTGAGCAAAGCAGGTTTTATCTCAAAGAAAGTATTTTCAGCCACACGTGGAGCAATAGGAGTGCTCATAAAATCATTGTTGTTGGTGCTAGTGAAGTCACACAACTTAGTGTTTTCAAGAGTAGTCATTTTTTTGGGGTTTCAAATAAGAAAGCAAACAAGTAAAACTAATTTTTTTTTGGATTTTTGAAGAACAAAACAAGCAAACAAAGCAAAAAGAAACTAAGCAAAACAAAAACAAAAAAGTAAAGAGATTGGTTATGAGGGACTCCCTTTGTGAAGATGTCCTTCACTCCCCGGCAACGGCGCCAGAAAATCGCTTGATGGCTCAATACACGGTGCCCAGAAAAGTGCTTGGTGCGTGGTGTTGATGTAGAGCTCGTTGGGAACCCCAAGAGGAAGGTATGATGAGCACAGCAGAAAGTTTCCCTCAGTTATGAAACCAAGGTTTAATCGAACCAGTAGGAGCAAGGAAACACCTCAAATGTGTTACTAGCTGAGCTTTGGCAGGGCGCACTACCGGTGCTAGTAGCAACATGGAGACCTGCACAACACAACCACAGAACTTTGTCCCCAACTTGCGATGAGGTTGTCAATCTCACCGTGTTTTGCGGAAAACAAAGGATTAAACGTATCGAATGGAAAGAAGTAAAAGTTTGTAGAAAGTAAACACAAAGCAGTAAAAGATTGTAGATTGTATGTAAAAGACAAGGACCAGGATCCATAGTTCACTAGAAGTGGCTCTCCTTAGATAGATAACATGCTGGGTGCACAAATTACAGCGGGGCAATTGACAAACACCGAGAAAGCAATACATGCATATACTAATCATCTTGACTCCTTAGAGACTTGATTGGGCAATACAACATAATACATAGACCGCCATCCAACTACATCTATGACTAATAATCCACCTTCAGGTTATCATCCAAACCCCCTCCAGTATTAAGTTGCAAGCAACAGATTATTGCTTCATTTAATCGTGTAAGGTAAACAATACAATTGTTCTATGAACAAAGGATTGTTGTTTTGTCCCTAGTAGCAACAGCACATCTAGTACCTTAGAGATTTCTGTCACTTCCCCAGATTACCAGAGGCATGAACCCACTATCGAGCATAAATACTAACTTGAGTTGCTAGCATCTACTTGGCCAAGATAGCTACTAACAACGGAAAGCATGCAAGATCTCAAATAACAAAGACATGATAGAATCAATAATCAATCTGAAATAGCATCTCAATATCCATCGGATCCCCGCAAACACAACATGTATGAATTACAAATAGATGATCTTGATCATGAACGGAGATCACAAGATCTAAACATGAAAGCACAAAGGAGGAGAAACCAGACATCTAGCTACTACATGGATCCGTAGTCCAAGGATGAACTACTCACGCATCACACCGGAGGCTTGCATGGTGATGAAGAAGGCCTGTGGTGAAATCCCTCTCCGGCAGGTGCCGGAAGAGCTTGATCCTCCCGATCTAGGGATGGAGATGACGCGACTATAGACTCTTTCGTGGATTTTGATCGGGTACTTAGGGTTTTCGCCCCGAGGAAACTTATAGGCGGAAGGAGAGGCCGAGGGGTGCTGGGTCGCGGACCACCCCCAGGCGCAGGCAGGCCTGGCCGCGCGGCCAGGTGGTGTGGCCGGCCCCTAGCCCTTCTCCGTCTCGTATTCTGGCACTTGATCCCTTCCGGAAAAATAGGCACTTTGGCTTTTGTCCCGTCCAATTCCGAGAATATTCATTTTCTAACTTTTTTGGAACCAAAAACCACAGAAAACAGGCAGCTGGCACTGTGGCTCTTGTTAATAGGTTAGTCCAAGAAATCATAATAAAAGTACTCCAAAGTTGGAACAAAACACAAGAAAGTGGATAAAACCAAGCATGGAACATAAAAAATTATAGATACATTTGCAATGTATCACACACATGCAATGACACTGGTGGATCCATGTGTGGTCTCTGAAGAGAACACACATGCAATGACTCTGGTTGTTGTTAGTGAAAAGAGCACACATGCAATGAAACTTGTGGATCCATTGGTGGATTGTGAAAAGAACACACATGTAATAACACTGGTGGATCCATGTGTGGTCTCTGAAGAGAACACACATGTAATGACTCTGGTTGTTGTTAGTGAAAAGAGCACACATGCAATGACACTGGTGGATTAGATAGGTGGATTGTGAAGAGAACACACATGCAATGACACTGGTGGATCCATATGTGGTATGTGAAAATAACACACATGCAATGACTCTGGTTCTTGTTAGTAAAAACAACACACATGCAATGACACTGGTGGATCCATAGGTGGATTGTGAAGAGAGCACACATGCAATGACACTAGTGGATTCAATGACACTAGTGGATCCATCTGTGGTATGTGAAAATAACACACATGCAATGACTCTAGTTGTTGTTAGTAAAAACAACACACATGCAATGACACTGGTGGATCCATGTGTGGTCTCTAGAGAGAACACACATTTCAATCACTCTGGTTGTTGTTAGTAAAAAAACACACATGCAATGACACTGGTTGTGGTTCATGAGAAGAACCATCATGCAATGACACTGGTTGTTGTTAGTGAAAAGAGCACACATCCAATGACAATGGTGGATCCATAGGTGGATTGTGAAAAGAACACACATGCAATGGCACTGGTGGATCCATGTGTGGTCTCTGAAGAGAACACACATGCAATGACTCTGGTTGTTGTTACTGAAAAGAGCACACATGCAATGACACTGGTGGATCCATAGGTGGATGGTGAAAAGAACACACATGCAATAACACTGGTCGATCCATATGTGGATTGTGAAAAGATCACACATGCAATGACTCTGGTTGTTGTTAGTTAAAAAGCACACATGCAATAACACTGGTGGATCCATAGGTGGATTGTGAAAAGAACACACATGCAATGACACTGGTGGATCCTTATGTGCTCTCTAAAGAGAACACACATGCAATGACTCTAGTTGTTGTTAGTGAAAAGAGCACACATGCAATGACACTGGTAGATCCATAGGTGGATTGTGAAAAGAACACACATGCAATGACACTGGTGGATCCGTATGTGGATTGTGAAAAGAGTACACATGCAATGACTCTGGTTGTGGTTAGTAAAAAAGCACACATGCAATGACATGGTGGATCCATAGGTGGATTGTGAAAAGAACACACATGCAATGACACTGGTGGATCCATATGTGGTATGTGAAAAAAAAACACATGCAATGACTCTGGTTTTTGTTAGTAAAAATAACACATATGCAATGACACTAGTGGATCCATAGGTGGATTGTGAATAGAGCACACGTGCAATGACTCTGGCTGTTGTTAGTAAAAAGAGCACACATGCAATGACACTGGTGGATCCATAGGTGGATTGTGAAAAGAACACGCATGCAATGACCCTGGTGGATCCATATGTGGTATGTTAAAAGAACACACATTTCAATGACTCTGGTTGTTGTTAGTAAAAAGAACACACATGCAATAACACTGGTGGATCCATGTGTGGTCTCTAAAGAGAACACACATTTCAATGACACCGGTGGATCCATATGTGGTATGTGAAAAGAACACACATAAAATGACTCTAGTTGTTGTTAGTAAAAAGAACACACATGCAATGACACTGGTGGATCCATAGGTGGATTGTTAAGAGAGAACACATGCAATTACACTGGTGGATCCATATGTGGTATGTGAAAATAACACACATGCAATGACTCTGGTTGTTGTTTGTAAAAAGAACACACATGCAATGACACTGGTGGATCCATAGTTGGATTGTGAAGAGAGCACCCATGCAATGACACTGGTGGATCCATGTGTGGTCTCTGAAGAGAACACATATTTCAATGACACTGGTGGATCCATGTGTGGTCTCTGAAGCGAACACACATGAAATGACTCTAGTTTTTGTTAGTAAAAATAACACACATGCAATGACACTAGTGGATACATGTGTGGTCTCTGAAGAGAACACAGATGCAATGACTCTGGTTGTTGATAGTGAAAAGAGCACACATGCAATGACACCGGTGGATCCATAGGTGGATTATGAAAAGAACACACATGCAATTACACTGGTGGATCCATATGTGGATTGTGAAAAGAGCACACATGCAATGACTCTAGTTGTTGTTAGTAAAAAAGCACAAATGTAATGACACTGGTGGATCCATAGGTGGATTGTAAAAAGAACACACATGCAATGACACTGGTGGATCCATATGTGGTATGTGAAAAGAACACACATGCAATGACTCTGGTTTTTGTTAGTAAAAAGAACACATATGCAATGACACTAGTGGATCCATAGGTGGATTGTGAAGAGAGCACACATGCAATGACTCTGGTTCTTGTTAGTAAAAAGGGCACACATGCAATGACTCTGGTTCTTGTTAGTAAAAAGAGCACACATGCAATGACACTATTGGATCCATAGGTGGATTGTGAAAAGAACACACATGCAATGACACTAGTGGATCCATATGTGGTATGTTAAGAGAACACACATTTCAATGATTCTGGTTGTTGTTAGTAAAAAGAACACACATGAAACAACACTGGTGGATCCATGTGTGGTCTCTAAAGAGAACACACATTTCAATGACACTAGTGGATCCATATGTGGTATGTGAAAAGAACACACATGAAATGACTCTAGTTGTTGTTAGTAAAAAGAACACACATGCAATGACACTGGTTGATCCATAGCTGGATTGTTAAGAGAGAACACATGCAATGACACTGGTGGATCCATATGTGGTACGTGAAAATAACACACATGCAATGACTCTGGTTGTTGTTAGTAAAAAGAACACACATGCAATGACACTGGTGGATCCATAGGTGGATTGTGAAGAAAGCACACATATTTAAATGACACTGGTGGATCCATGTGTGGTCTCTGAAGAGAACACACATGAAATGACTCTAGTTGTTGTTAGTAAAAATAACACACATGCAATGACACTAGTGGATCCATGTGTGGTCTCTGAAGGGAACACAGATGCAATGACTCTGGTTGTTGTTAGTGAAAAGAGCACACATGCAATGACACTGGTGGATACATAGGTGGATTTTGAAAAGAACACACATGCAATGACACTGGTGGATCCATATGTGGTATGTGAAAAGAAAACACATGCAATGACTCAGGTTTTTGATAGTAAAAAGAATACATATGCAATGACACTAGTGGATCCATAGGTGGATTGTGAAGAGAGCACACATGCAATGACACTGGTTGTTGTTAGTAACAAGAGCACACATGCAATGACACTGGTGGATCCATAGGTGGATTGTGAAAAGAACACACATGCAATGACACTGGTGGATCCATATGTGGTATGTTAAAAGAACACACATTTCAATGACTCTAGTTGTTGTTAGTAAAAAGAACACACATGTAAAAACACTGGTGGATCCATGTGTGGTCTCTAAAGAGAACACACATTTCAATGACACTGGTGGATCCATATGTGGTATGTGAAAAGAACACACATAAAATGACTCTAGTTGTTGTTAGTAACAAGAACACACATGCAATGACACTGGTGGATCCATAGGTGGATCATTAAGAGAGAACACATGCAATTACACTGGTGGATCCATATGTGGTATGTGAAGATAACACACATGCAATGACTCTGGTTGTTGTTAGTAAAAAGAACACACATGCAATGACACTGGTGGATCCATAGGTGGATTGTGAAGAGAGCACCCATGCAATGACACTGGTGGATCCATGTGTGGTCTCTCAAGAGAACACATATTTCAATGACACTGGTGGATCCATGTGTGGTCTCTAAATAGAACACACATGCAATGACACTCATGGATCCATGTGTGGTCTCTGAAGAGAACACATATTTCAATGGCACTGGTGGATCCATGTGTGGCCTCTGAAGAGAACACACATGAAATGACTCTAGTTGTTGTTAGTAAAAATAACACACATGCAATGACACTAGTGGATTGTCAAAAGAACACGCATGCAATGACACTGGTGGATCCATGTGTGGTCTATGAAGAGAACACAAATGCAATGACTCTGGTTGTTGTTAGTGAAAATAGCACACATGCAATGACACTGGTGGATCCATAGGTGGATTTTGAAAATAACACACATGCAATGACACTGGTGGATCCATATGTGGATTGTGAAAAGAGCACACATGCAATGACTCTAGTTGTTGTTAGTAAAAAAGCACACATGTAATGACACTGGTGGATCCATAGGTGGATTGTGAAAAGAACACACATTCAATGACACTACTGGATCCATATGTGGTATGTGAAAAGAACACACATGCAATGACTCTGGTTTTGTTAGTAAAAAGAACACACATGCAATGACACTAGTGGATCCATAGGTGGATTGTGAAGTGAGCACACATGCAATGACTTTGGTTGTTGTTAGTAAAAAGAGCACACATGCAATGACACTGGTGGATCCATAGGTGGATTGTGAAAAGAACACACATGCAATGACACTGGTGGATCCATAGGTGGATTGTGAAGAGAGCACACATGCAATGACACTGGTGGATTCATATGTGGTATGTTAAAAGAACACACATTTCAATGACTCTGGTTGTTGTTAGTAAAAAGAATACACATGCAATAACATTGGTGGATCCATGTGTGGTCTCTAAAGAGAACACACATTTCAATGACTGTGGTGGATCCATATGTGGTATGTGAAAAGAACACACATGAAATGACTCTAGTTGTTGTTAGTAAAAAGAATACACATGAAATGACTCTAGTTGTTGTTAGTAAAAAGAACACACATGCAATGACACTGGTGGATCCATAGGTCGATTGTTAAGAGAGAACACATGCAATGACACTGGTAGATTCAATGACACTGGTGGATCCATATGTGGTATGTGAAAATAACACACATGCAATGACTCTGGTTGTTGTTAGTAAAAAGAACACACATGCAATGACACTGGTGGATCCATAGGTGGATTGTGAAGAGAGCACACATGCAATGACACTAGTGGATCCATGTGTAGTCTCTGAAGAGAACACATATTTCAATGACACTAGTGGATCCATGTGTGGTCTCTGAAGAGAACACACATGAAATGACTCTAGTTGTTGTTAGTAAAAATAACACACATGCAATGACACTAGTGGATCCATGTGTGGTCTCTGAAGAGAACACAAATGCAATGACTCTGGTTGTTGTTAGTGAAAAGAGCACACATGCAATGACACTGGTGGATGCATAGGTGGATTGTGAAAAGAACACACATGCAATGACACTGGTGGATCCATATGTGGTATGTTAAGAGAACACACATTTCAATGATTCTGGTTGTTGTTAGTAAAAAGAACACACATGAAACAACACTGGTGGATCCATGTGTGGTCTCTAAAGAGAACACACATTTCAATGACACTAGTGGATCCATATGTGGTATGTGAAAAGAACACACATGAAATGACTCTAGTTGTTGTTAGTAAAAAGAACACACATGCAATGACACTGGTTGATCCATAGCTGGATTGTTAAGAGAGAACACATGCAATGACACTGGTGGATCCATATGTGGTACGTGAAAATAACACACATGCAATGACTCTGGTTGTTGTTAGTAAAAAGAACACACATGCAATGACACTGGTGGATCCATAGGTGGATTGTGAAGAAAGCACACATATTTAAATGACACTGGTGGATCCATGTGTGGTCTCTGAAGAGAACACACATGAAATGACTCTAGTTGTTGTTAGTAAAAATAACACACATGCAATGACACTAGTGGATCCATGTGTGGTCTCTGAAGGGAACACAGATGCAATGACTCTGGTTGTTGTTAGTGAAAAGAGCACACATGCAATGACACTGGTGGATCCATAGGTGGATTTTGAAAAGAACACACATGCAATGACACTGGTGGATCAATATGTGGTATGTGAAAAGAAAACACATGCAATGACTCAGGTTTTTGATAGTAAAAAGAATACATATGCAATGACACTAGTGGATCCATAGGTGGATTGTGAAGAGAGCACACATGCAATGACTCTGGTTCTTGTTAGTAAAAAGGGCACACATGCAATGACTCTGGTTCTTGTTAGTAAAAAGAGCACACATGCAATGACACTAGTGGATCCATAGGTGGATTGTGAAAAGAACACACATGCAATGACACTAGTGGATCCATATGTGGTATGTTAAGAGAACACACATTTCAATGATTCTGGTTGTTGTTAGTAAAAAGAACACACATGAAACAACACTGGTGGATCCATGTGTGGTCTCTAAAGAGAACACACATTTCAATGACACTAGTGGATCCATATGTGGTATGTGAAAAGAACACACATGAAATGACTCTAGTTGTTGTTAGTAAAAAGAACACACATGCAATGACACTGGTTGATCCATAGCTGGATTGTTAAGAGAGAACACATGCAATGACACTGGTGGATCCATATGTGGTACGTGAAAATAACACACATGCAATGACTCTGGTTGTTGTTAGTAAAAAGAACACACATGCAATGACACTGGTGGATCCATAGGTGGATTGTGAAGAAAGCACACATATTTAAATGACACTGGTGGATCCATGTGTGGTCTCTGAAGAGAACACACATGAAATGACTCTAGTTGTTGTTAGTAAAAATAACACACATGCAATGACACTAGTGTATCCATGTGTGGTCTCTGAAGGGAACACAGATGCAATGACTCTGGTTGTTGTTAGTGAAAAGAGCACACATGCAATGACACTGGTGGATCCATAGGTGGATTTTGAAAAGAACACACATGCAATGACACTGGTGGATCCATATGTGGTATGTGAAAAGAAAACACATGCAATGACTCCGGTTTTTGATAGTAAATACATATGCAATGACACTAGTGGATCCATAGGTGGATTGTGAAGAGAGCACACATGCAATGACACTGGTTGTTGTTAGTAACAAGAGCACACATGCAATGACACTGGTGGATCCATAGGTGGATTGTGAAAAGAACACACATGCAATGACACTGGTGGATCCATATGTGGTATGTTAAAAGAACACACATTTCAATGACTCTAGTTGTTGTTAGTAAAAAGAACACACATGTAAAAACACTGGTGGATCCATGTGTGGTCTCTAAAGAGAACACACATTTCAATGACACTGGTGGATCCATATGTGGTATGTGAAAAGAACACACATAAAATGACTCTAGTTGTTGTTAGTAACAAGAACACACATGCAATGACACTGGTGGATCCATAGGTGGATCATTAAGAGAGAACACATGCAATTACACTGGTGGATCCATATGTGGTATGTGAAGATAACACACATGCAATGACTCTGGTTGTTGTTAGTAAAAAGAACACACATGCAATGACACTGGTGGATCCATAGGTGGATTGTGAAGAGAGCACCCATGCAATGACACTGGTGGATCCATGTGTGGTCTCTCAAGAGAACACATATTTCAATGACACTGGTGGATCCATGTGTGGTCTCTAAATAGAACACACATGCAATGACACTCATGGATCCATGTGTGGTCTATGAAGAGAACACATATTTCAATGACACTGGTGGATCCATGTGTGGCCTCTGAAGAGAACACACATGAAATGACTCTAGTTGTTGTTAGTAAAAATAACACACATGCAATGACACTAGTGGATTGTCAAAAGAACACACATGCAATGACACTGGTGGATCCATGTGTGGTCTATGAAGAGAACACAGATGCAATGACTCTGGTTGTTGTTAGTGAAAATAGCACACATGCAATGACACTGGTGGATCCATAGGTGGATTTTGAAAATAACACACATGCAATGACACTGGTGGATCCATATGTGGATTGTGAAAAGAGCACACATGCAATGACTCTAGTTGTTGTTACTAAAAAAGCACACATGTAATGACACTGGTGGATCCATAGGTGGATTGTGAAAAGAACACACATTCAATGACACTAGTGGATCCATATGTGGTATGTGAAAAGAACACACATGCAATGACTCTGGTTTTGTTAGTAAAAAGAACACACATGCAATGACACTAGTGGATCCATAGGTGGATTGTGAAGTGAGCACACATGCAATGACTCTGGTTGTTGTTAGTAAAAAGAGCACACATGCAATGACACTGGTGGATCCATAGGTGGATTGTGAAAAGAACACACATGCAATGACCCTGGTGGATCCATAGGTGGATTGTGAAGAGAGCACACATGCAATGACACTGGTGGATTCATATGTGGTATGTCAAAAGAACACACATTTCAATGACTCTGGTTGTTGTTAGTAAAAAGAATACACATGCAATAACATTGGTGGATCCATGTGTGGTCTCTAAAGAGAACACACATTTCAATGACTGTGGTGGATCCATATGTGGTATGTGAAAAGAACACACATGAAATGACTCTAGTTGTTGTTAGTAAAAAGAACACACATGAAATGACTCTAGTTGTTGTTAGTAAAAACAACACACATGCAATGACACTGGTGGATCCATAGGTCGATTGTTAAGAGAGAACACATGCAATGACACTGGTAGATTCAATGACACTGGTGGATCCATATGTGGTATGTGAAAATAACACACATGCAATGACTCTGGTTGTTGTTAGTAAAAAGAACACACATGCAATGACACTGGTGGATCCATAGGTGGATTCTGAAGAGAGCACACATGCAATGACACTAGTGGATCCATGTGTAGTCTCTGAAGAGAACACATATTTCAATGACACTAGTGGATCCATGTGTGGTCTCTGAAGAGAACACACATGAAATGACTCTAGTTGTTGTTAGTAAAAATAACACACATGCAATGACACTAGTGGATCCATGTGTGGTCTCTGAAGAGAACACAGATGCAATGACTCTGGTTGTTGTTAGTGAAAAGAGCACACATGCAATGACACTGGTGGATGCATAGGTGGATTGTGAAAAGAACACACATGCAATGACACTGGTGGCTCCATATGTGGATTGTGAAAAGAGCACACATGCAATGACTCTAGTTGTTGTTAGTAACAAAGCACACATGTAATGACACTGGTGGATCCATAGGTGGATTGTGAAAAGAATACACATGGAATGACACTGGTGGATCCATATGTGGTATGTGAAAAGAACACACATGCAATGACTCTGGTTTTTATTAGTAAAAAGAGCACACGTGCAATGACACTGGTGGATCCATAGGTGGATTGTGAAAAGAACACACATGCAATGACACTGGTGGATCCATATGTGGTATGTTAAAAGAACACACATTTCAATGACTCTGGTTGTTGTTAGAAAAAGAACACACATGCAATAACACTGGTGGATCCATGTGTGGTCTCTAAAGAGAACACACATTTCAATGACACTGGTGGATCCATATGTGGTATGTGAAATGAACACACATGAAATGACTCTAGTTGTTGTTAGTAAAAAGAACACACATGCAATCACACTGGTGGATCCATAGGTGGATTGTTAAGAGAGAACACATGCAATGACACTGGTAGATTCAATGACACTAGTGGATCCATATGTGGTATGTGAAAAGAACACACATGCAATGACTCTGATTTTTGTTAGTAAAAAGAACACATATGCAATGACACTAGTGGATCCATAGGTGTATTGTGAAAAGAACACACATGCAATAACACTGGTGGATCAAGTGTGGTCTCTGAAGAGAACACAAATGCAATGACTCTGGTTGTTGTTAGTGAAAAGAGCACACATGCAATGACACTGGTGGATCCATAGGTGGATTGTGAAAAGAACACACATGCAATGACTCTGGTTCTTGTTAGTAAAAAGAGCACACATGCAATGACACTGGTGGATCCATTAGGTGGATTGTGAAAAGAACACACATGCAATGACACTGGTGGATCCGTATGTGGTATGTTAAAAGAACACACATTTCAATGACTCTGGTTGTTGTTAGTAAAATGAACTCACATGCAACAACACTGGTGGATCCATGTGTGGTCTCTAAAGAGAACACACATTTCAATGACACTGGTGGATCCATATGTGGTATGTGAAAAGAACACACATGAAATGGCTCTAGTTGTTGTTAGTAAAAAGAACACACATGCAATGACACTGGTGGATCCATAGGTGGATTATTAAGAGAGAACACATGCAATGACACTGGTAGATTCAATGACACTTGTGGATCCATATGTGGTATGTGAAAATAACACATATGCAATGACTCTGGTTGTTGGTAGTAAAAAGAGCACACATGCAATGACACTGGTGGATCCATAGGTGGATTGTGAAAAGAACACACATGCAATGACACTGGTGGATCCATATGTGGTATGTTAAAAGAACACACATTTCAATGACTCTGGTTGTTAGTAAAAAGAACACACTTGCAATAACACCGGTGGATCCATGTGTGGTCTCTAAAGAGAACACACATTTCAATGACACTGGTGGATCCATATGTGGTATGTGAAAAGACACACATAAAATGACTCTAGTTGTTGTTAGTAAAAAGAACACACATGCAATGACACTGGTGGATCCATAGGTGGATTGTTAAGAGAGAACACATGCAATTACACTGGTGGATCCATATGTGGTATGTGAAAATAACACACATGCAATGACTCTGGTTGTTGTTTGTAAAAAGAACACACATGCAATGACACTGGTGGATCCATAGTTGGATTGTGAAGAGAGCACCCATGCAATGACACTGGTGGATCCATGTGTGGTCTCTGAAGAGAACACATATTTCAATGACACTGGTGGATCCATGTGTGGTCTTTGAAACGAACACACATGAAATGACTCTAGATTTTGTTAGTAAAAATAACACACATGCAATGACACAATGGATACATGTGTGGTCTCTGAAGAGAACACAGATGCAATGACTCTGGTTGTTGATAGTGAAAAGAGCACACATGCAATGACACTGGTGGATCCATAGGTGGATTGTGAAAAGAACACATGCAATGACACTGGTGGATCCATATGTGGATTGTGAAAAGAGCACACATGCAATGACTCTAGTTGTCGTTAGTAAAAAAGCACACATGCAATGACACTGGTGGATTCATATGTGGTATGTCAAAAGAACACACATTTCAATGACTCTGGTTGTTGTTAGTAAAAAGAATACACATGCAATAACATTGGTGGATCCATGTGTGGTCTCTAAAGAGAACACACATTTCAATGACTGTGGTGGATCCATATGTGGTATGTGAAAAGAACACACATGAAATGACTCTAGTTGTTGTTAGTAAAAAGAACACACATGAAATGACTCTAGTTGTTGTTAGTAAAAAGAACACACATGCAATGACACTGGTGGATCCATAGGTCGATTGTTAAGAGAGAACACATGCAATGACACTGGTAGATTCAATGACACTGGTGGATCCATATGTGGTATGTGAAAATAACACACATGCAATGACTCTGGTTGTTGTTAGTAAAAAGAACACACATGCAATGACACTGGTGGATCCATAGGTGGATTCTGAAGAGAGCACACATGCAATGACACTAGTGGATCCATGTGTAGTCTCTGAAGAGAACACATATTTCAATGACACTAGTGGATCCATGTGTGGTCTCTGAAGAGAACACACATGAAATGACTCTAGTTGTTGTTAGTAAAAATAACACACATGCAATGACACTAGTGGATCCATGTGTGGTCTCTGAAGAGAACACAGATGCAATGACTCTGGTTGTTGTTAGTGAAAAGAGCACACATGCAATGACACTGGTGGATGCATAGGTGGATTGTGAAAAGAACACACATGCAATGACACTGGTGGCTCCATATGTGGATTGTGAAAAGAGCACACATGCAATGACTCTAGTTGTTGTTAGTAACAAAGCACACATGTAATGACACTGGTGGATCCATAGGTGGATTGTGAAAAGAATACACATGGAATGACACTGGTGGATCCATATGTGGTATGTGAAAAGAACACACATGCAATGACTCTGGTTTTTATTAGTAAAAAGAGCACACGTGCAATGACACTGGTGGATCCATAGGTGGATTGTGAAAAGAACACACATGCAATGACACTGGTGGATCCATATGTGGTATGTTAAAAGAACACACATTTCAATGACTCTGGTTGTTGTTAGAAAAAAGAACACACATGCAATAACACTGGTGGATCCATGTGTGGTCTCTAAAGAGAACACACATTTCAATGACACTGGTGGATCCATATGTGGTATGTGAAATGAACACACATGAAATGACTCTAGTTGTTGTTAGTAAAAAGAACACACATGCAATCACACTGGTGGATCCATAGGTGGATTGTTAAGAGAGAACACATGCAATGACACTGGTAGATTCAATGACACTAGTGGATCCATATGTGGTATGTGAAAAGAACACACATGCAATGACTCTGATTTTTGTTAGTAAAAAGAACACATATGCAATGACACTAGTGGATCCATAGGTGTATTGTGAAAAGAACACACATGCAATAACACTGGTGGATCAAGTGTGGTCTCTGAAGAGAACACAAATGCAATGACTCTGGTTGTTGTTAGTGAAAAGAGCACACATGCAATGACACTGGTGGATCCATAGGTGGATTGTGAAAAGAACACACATGCAATGACTCTGGTTCTTGTTAGTAAAAAGAGCACACATGCAATGACACTGGTGGATCCATTAGGTGGATTGTGAAAAGAACACACATGCAATGACACTGGTGGATCCGTATGTGGTATGTTAAAAGAACACACATTTCAATGACTCTGGTTGTTGTTAGTAAAATGAACTCACATGCAACAACACTGGTGGATCCATGTGTGGTCTCTAAAGAGAACACACATTTCAATGACACTGGTGGATCCATATGTGGTATGTGAAAAGAACACACATGAAATGGCTCTAGTTGTTGTTAGTAAAAAGAACACACATGCAATGACACTGGTGGATCCATAGGTGGATTATTAAGAGAGAACACATGCAATGACACTGGTAGATTCAATGACACTTGTGGATCCATATGTGGTATGTGAAAATAACACATATGCAATGACTCTGGTTGTTGGTAGTAAAAAGAGCACACATGCAATGACACTGGTGGATCCATAGGTGGATTGTGAAAAGAACACACATGCAATGACACTGGTGGATCCATATGTGGTATGTTAAAAGAACACACATTTCAATGACTCTGGTTGTTAGTAAAAAGAACACACTTGCAATAACACCGGTGGATCCATGTGTGGTCTCTAAAGAGAACACACATTTCAATGACACTGGTGGATCCATATGTGGTATGTGAAAAGACACACATAAAATGACTCTAGTTGTTGTTAGTAAAAAGAACACACATGCAATGACACTGGTGGATCCATAGGTGGATTGTTAAGAGAGATCACATGCAATTACACTGGTGGATCCATATGTGGTATGTGAAAATAACACACATGCAATGACTCTGGTTGTTGTTTGTAAAAAGAACACACATGCAATGACACTGGTGGATCCATAGTTGGATTGTGAAGAGAGCACCCATGCAATGACACTGGTGGATCCATGTGTGGTCTCTGAAGAGAACACATATTTCAATGACACTGGTGGATCCATGTGTGGTCTTTGAAACGAACACACATGAAATGACTCTAGATTTTGTTAGTAAAAATAACACACATGCAATGACACAATGGATACATGTGTGGTCTCTGAAGAGAACACAGATGCAATGACTCTGGTTGTTGATAGTGAAAAGAGCACACATGCAATGACACTGGTGGATCCATAGGTGGATTGTGAAAAGAACACACATGCAATGACACTGGTGGATCCATATGTGGATTGTGAAAAGAGCACACATGCAATGACTCTAGTTGTCGTTAGTAAAAAAGCACAAATGTAATGACACTGGTGGATCCATAGGTGGATTGTAAAAAGAACACACATGCATTGACACTGGTGGATCCATATGTGGTATGTGAAAAGAACACACATGCAATGACTCTGGTTTTTGTTAGTAAAAAGAACACATATGCAATGACACTAGTGGATCCATAGGTGGATTGTGAAGAGAGCACACATGCAATGACTCTGGTTCTTGTTAGTAAAAAGAGCACACATGCAATGACTCTGGTTCTTGTTAGTAAAAAGAGCACACATGCAATGACACTGGTGGATCCATAGGTGGATTGTGAAAAGAACACACATGCAATGACACTAGTGGATCCATATGTGGTATGTTAAAAGAACACACATTTCAATGACTCTGGTTGTTGTTAGTAAAAAGAACACACATGCAACAAAACTGGTGGATCCATGTGTGGTCTCTAAAGAGAACACACATTTCAATGACACTAGTGGATCCATATGTGGTATGTGAAAAGAACACACATGAAATGACTCTAGTTGTTGTTAGTAAAAAGAAGACACATGCAATGACACTGGTTGATCCATAGGTGGATTGTTAAGAGGGAACACATGCAATGACACTAGTAGATTCAATGACACTGGTGGATCCATATGTGGTATGTGAAAATAACACACATGCAATGACTCTGGTTGTTGTTAGTAAAAAGAACACACATGCAATGACACTGGTGGATCCATAGGTGGATTGTGAAGAAAGCACACATATTTCAATGACACTAGTGGATCCATGTGTGGTCTCTGAAGAGAACACACATGAAATGACTCTAGTTGTTGTTAGTAAAAATAACAGACATGCTATGACACTAGTGGATCCATGTGTGGTCTCTGAAGAGAACACAGATGCAATGACTCTGGTTGTTGTTAGTGAAAGGGCACACATGCAATGACACTGGTGGATCCATAGGTGGATTTTGAAAAGAACACACATGCAATGACACTGGTGGATCCATATGTGGTATGTGAAAAGAAAACACATGCAATGACTCTGGTTTTTGATAGTAAAAAGAATACATATGCAATGACACTAGTGGATCCATAGGTGGATTGTGAAGAGAGCACACATGCAATGACTCTGGTTGTTGTTAGTAACAAGAGCACACATGCAATGACATTGGTGGATCCATAGGTGGATTGTTAAAAGAACACACATGCAATGACACTGGTGGATCCATATGTGGTATGTTAAAAGAACACACATTTCAATGACTCTGGTTGTTGTTAGTAAAAAAAACACACATGCAATAACACTGGTGGATCCATGTGTGGTCTCTAAAGAGAACACACATTTCTATGACACTGGTGGATCCATATGTGGTATGTGAAAAGAACACACATAAAATGACTCTAGTTGTGGTTAGTAAAAAGAACACACATGCAATGACACTGGTGGATCCATAGGTGGATCGTTAAGAGAGAACACATGCAATTATACAGGTGGATCCATATGTGGTATGTGAAAATAACACACATGCAATGACTCTAGTTGTTGTTAGTACAAAGAACACACATGCAATGACACTGGTGGATCCATAGGTGGATTGTGAAGAGAGCACCCATGCAATGACACTGGTGGATCCATGTGTGGTCTCTGAAGAGAACACATATTTCAATCACACTGGTGGATCCATGTGTGGTCTTTGAAGCGAACACACATGAAATGACTCTAGTTTTTGTTAGTAAAAATAACACACATGCAATGACACTAATGGATACATGTGTGGTCTCTGAAGAGAACACAGATGCAATGACTCTGGTTGTTGATAGTGAAAAGAGCACACATGCAATGACACTGGTGGATCCATAGGTGGATTGTGAAAAGAACACAGATGCAATGACACTGGTGGATCCATATGTGGATTGTGAAAAGAGCACACATGCAATGACTCTAGTTGTCGTTAGTAAAAAAGCACAAATGTAATGACACTGGTGGATCCATAGGTGGATTGTAAAAAGAACACACATGCAATGACACTGGTGGATCCATATGTGGTATGTGAAAAGAACACACATGCAATGACTCTGGTTTTTGTTAGTAAAAAGAACACATATGCAATGACACTAGTGGATCCATAGGTGGATTGTGAAGAGAGCACACATGCAATGACTCTGGTTCTTGTTAGTAAAAAGAGCACACATGCAATGACTCTGGTTCTTGTTAGTAAAAAGAGCACACATGCAGTGACACTGGTGGATCCATAGGTGGATTGTGAAAAGAACACACATGCAATGACACTAGTGGATCCATATGTGGTATGTTAAAAGAACACACATTTCAATGACTCTGGTTGTTGTTAGTAAAAAGAACACACATGCAACAACACTGGTGGATCCATGTGTGGTCTCTAAAGAGAACACACATTTCAATGACACTAGTGGATCCATATGTGGTATGTGAAAAGAACACACATGAAATGACTCTAGTTGTTGTTAGTAAAAAGAAGACACATGCAATGACACTGGTTGATCCATAGGTGGATTGTTAAGAGAGAACACATGAAATGACACTGGTAGATTCAATGACACTGGTGGATCCATATGTGGTATGTGAAAATAACACACATGCAATGACTCTGGTTGTTGTTAGTAAAAGGAACACACATGCAATGACACTGATGGATCCATAGGTGGATTGTGAAGAAAGCACACATATTTCAATGACACTAGTGGATCCATGTGTGGTCTCTGAAGAGAACACACATGAAATGACTCTAGTTGTTGTTAGTAAAAATAACACAAATGCAATGACACTAGTGGATCCATGTGTGGTCTCTCAAGAGAACATAGATGCAATGACTCTGGTTGTTGTTAGTGAAAAGAGCACACATGCAATGACACTGGTGGATCCATAGGTGGATTTTGAAAATAACACACATGCAATGACACTGGTGGATCCATATGTGGTATGTGAAAAGAAAACACATGCAATGACTCTGGTTTTTGATAGTAAAAAGAATACATATGCAATGACACTAGTGGATCCATAGGTGGATTGTGAAGAGAGCACACATGCAATGACTCTGGTTGTTGTTAGTAACAAGAGCACACATGCAATGACACTGGTGGATCCATAGGTGGATTGTTAAAAGAACACACATGCAATGACACTTGTGGATCCATATGTGGTATGTTAAAAGAACACACATTTCTATGACACTGGTGGATCCATATGTGGTATGTGAAAAGAACGCACATAAAATGACTCTAGTTGTTGTTAGTAAAAAGAACACACATGCAATGACACTGGTGGATCCATAGGTGGATCGTTAAGAGAGAACACATGCAATTATACAGGTGGATCCATATGTGGTATGTGAAAATAACACACATGCAATGACTCTAGTTGTTGTCAGTAAAAAGAACACACATTCAATGACACTGGTGGATCCATAGGTGGATTGTGAAGAGAGCACGGATGCAATGACACTGGTGGATCCATGTGTGGTCTCTGAAGAGAACACATATTTCAATGACACTGGTGGATCCATATGTGGTCTCTAAATAGAACACACATGCAATGACACTCGTGGATCCATGTGTGGTCTCTGAAGAGAACACATATTTCAATGACACCGGTGGATCCATGTGTGGTCTCTGAAGAGAACACACATGAAATGACTCTAGTTGTTGTTAGTAAAAATAACACACATGCAATGACACTAGTGGATCCATGTGTGGTCTCTGAAGAGAACACAGATGCAATCACTCTGGTTGTTGTTAGTGAAAAGAGCACACATGCAATGACACTTGTGGATCCATAGGTGGATTTTGAAAAGAACACACATGCAATGACACTGGTGGATCCATATGTGAATTGTGAAAAGAGCACACATGCAATGACTCTAGTTGTTGTTAGTAAAAAAGCACACATGTAATGACACTGGTGGATCCATAGGTGGATTGTGAAAAGAACACACATTCAATGACACTGGTGGATCCATATGTGGTATGTGAAAAGAACACACATGCAATGACTCTGGTTTTTGTTAGTAAAAAGAACACATATGCAATGACACTAGTGCATCCATAGGTGGATTGTGAAAAGAACACACATGCAATGACACTGGTGGATCCATATGTGGTATGTTAAAAGAACACACATTTCAATGACTCTGGTTGTTGTTAGTAAAAAGAATACACATGCAATAACATTGGTGGATCCATGTGTGGTCTCTAAAGAGAACACACATTTCAATGACTGTGGTGGATCCATATCTGGTATGTGAAAAGAACACACATGAAATGACTCTAGTTGTTGTTAGTAAAAAGAACACACATGCAATGACACTGGTGGATCCATAGGTCGATTGTTAAGAGAGAACACATGCAATGACACTGGTAGATTCAATGACACTGGTGGATCCATATGTGGTATGTGAAAATAACACACATGCAATGACTCTAGTTGTTGTTAGTAAAAATAACACACATGCAATGACACTAGTGGATCCATAGGTGGATTGTGAAGAGAGCACACATGCAATGACACTAGTGGATCCATGTGTAGTCTCTGAAGAGAACACATATTTCAATGACACTGGTGGATCCATGTGTGGTCTCTGAAGAGAACACACATGAAATGACTCTAGCTGTTTTTAGTAAAAATAACACACATGCAATGACACTAGTGGATCCATGTGTGGTCTCTGAAGAGAACACATATGCAATGACTCTGGTTGTTGTTAGTGAAAAGAGCACACATGCAATGACACTGGTGGATGCATAGGTGGATTGTGAAAAGAACACACATGCCATGACACTGGTGGATCCATATGTGGTATGTGAAAAGAACACACATGCAATGACTCTTGGTTTTGTTAGTAAAAAGAACACATATGCAATGACACTGGTGGATCCATAGGTGGATTGTGAAAAGAACGCACATGCAATGACACGGGTGGATCCGTATGTGGTATGTTAAAAGAACACACATTTCAATGACTCTGGTTGTTGTTAGTAAAAAGAACTCACATGCAACAACACTGGTGGATCCATGTGTGGTCTCTAAAGAGAACCCACATTTCAATGACACTGGTGGATCCATATGTGGTATGTGAAAAGAACACACATGAAATGACTCTAGTTGTTGTTACTAAAAAGAACACACATGCAATGACACTTGTGGATCCATAGGTGGATTATTAAGAGAGAACACATGCAATGACACTGGTAGATTCAATGACACTGGTGGATCCATATGTGGTATGTGAAAATAACACACATGCAATGACTCTGGTTGTTGCTAGTAAAAATAACACACATGCACTGACACTGGTGGAACCATGTGTGGTCTCTGAAGAGAACACATATTTCAATGACACTAGTGGATCCATGTGTGGTCTCTGAAGAGAACACACATGAAATGACTCTAGTTGTTGTTAGTAAAAATAACACACATGCAATGACACTAGTGGATCCATGTGTGGTCTCTGAAGAGAACACAGATGCAATGACTCTGGTTGTTGTTAGTGAAAAGAGCACACATGCAATGACACTGGTGGATCCATAGGTGGATTTTGAAAAGAACACACATGCAGTGACACTGGTGGATCCATATGTAGATTGTGAAAAGAGCACACATGAAATGACACTAGTTATTGTTAGTAAAAAAGCACACATGTAATGACACTGGTGGATCCATAGGTGGATTGTGAAAAGAACACACATTCAATGACACTGGTGGATCAATATGTGGTATGTGAAAAGAACACACATGCAATGACTCTGGTTTTTGTTAGTAAAAAGAACACATATGCAATGACACTAGTGGATCCATAGGTGGATTGTGAAGTGAGCACACCTGCAATGACTCTGGTTGTTGTTAGTAAAAAGAGCACACATGCAATGACACTGGTGGATCCATAGGTGGATTGTGAAAAGAACACACATGCAATAACACTGGTGGATCCATATGTGGTATGTGAAAAGAACACACATTTCAATGACTCTGGTTGTTGTAAGTAAAAAGAATACACATGCAATAACACTGGTGGATCCATGTGTGGTCTCTAAAGAGAACACACATTTCAATGACTGTGGTGGATCCATATGTGGTATGTGAAAAGAACACACATGAAATGACTCTAGTTGTTGTTAGTAAAAAGAACACACATGCAATCACACTGGTGGATCCATAGGTGGATTGTTAAGAGAGAACACATGCAATGACACTGGTAGATTCAATGACACTGGTGGATCCATATGTGGTATGTGAAAATAACACACATGCAATGACTCTAGTTGTTGTTAGTAAAAAGAACACACATGCAATGACACTGGTGGATCCATAGGTGGATTGTGAAGAGAGCACACATGCAATGACACTGGTGGATCCATGTGTAGTCTCTGAAGAGAACACATATTTCAATGACACTGGTGGATCCATGTGTGGTCTCTGAAGAGAACACACATGAAATGACTCTATTTGTTTTTAGTAAAAATAACACACATGCAATGACACTAGTGGATCCATGTGTGGTCTCTGAAGAGAACACAGATGCAATGACTCTGGTTGTTGTTAGTGAAAAGAGCACACATGCAATGACACTGGTGGATGCATAGGTGGATTGTGAAAAGAACACACATGCCATGACACTGGTGGATGCATATGTGGTATGTGAAAAGAACACACATGCAATGACTCTTGGTTTTGTTAGTAAAAAGAACACATATGCAATGACACTGGTGGATCCATAGGTGGATTGTGAAAAGAACGCACATGCAATGACACGGGTGGATTCGTATGTGGTATGTTAAAAGAACACACATTTCAATGACTCTGGTTGTTGTTAGTAAAAAGAACTCACATGCAACAACACTGGTGGATCCATGTGTGGTCTCTAAAGAGAACCCACATTTCAATGACACTGGTGGATCCATATGTGGTATGTGAAAAGAACACACATGAAATGACTCTAGTTGTTGTTAGTAAAAAGAACACACATGCAATGACACTTGTGGATCCATAGGTGGATTATTAAGAGAGAACACATGCAATGACACTGGTAGATTCAATGACACTGGTGGATCCATATGTGGTATGTGAAAATAACACACATGCAATGACTCTGGTTGTTGCTAGTAAAAAGAACACACATGCACTGACACTGGTGGATCCATGTGTGGTCTCTGAAGAGAACACATATTTCAATGACACTAGTGGATCCATGTGTGGTCTCTGAAGAGAACACACATGAAATGACTCTAGTTGTTGTTAGTAAAAATAACACACATGCAATGACACTAGTGGATCCATGTGTGGTCTCTGAAGAGAACACAGATGCAATGACTCTGGTTGTTGTTAGTGAAAAGAGCACACATGCAATGACACTGGTGGATCCATAGGTGGATTTTGAAAAGAACACACATGCAGTGACACTGGTGGATCCATATGTGGATTGTGAAAAGAGCACACATGAAATGACACTAGTTATTGTTAGTAAAAAAGCACACATGTAATGACACTGGTGGATCCATAGGTGGATTGTGAAAAGAACACACATTCAATGACACTGGTGGATCAATATGTGGTATGTGAAAAGAACACACATGCAATGACTCTGGTTTTTGTTAGTAAAAAGAACACATATGCAATGACACTAGTGGATCCATAGGTGGATTGTGAAGTGAGCACACCTGCAATGACTCTGGTTGTTGTTAGTAAAAAGAGCACACATGCAATGACACTGGTGGATCCATAGGTGGATTGTGAAAAGAACACACATGCAATGACACTGGTGGATCCATATGTGGTATGTGAAAAGAACACACATTTCAATGACTCTGGTTGTTGTAAGTAAAAAGAATACACATGCAATAACACTGGTGGATCCATGTGTGGTCTCTAAAGAGAACACACATTTCAATGACTGTGGTGGATCCATATGTGGTATGTGAAAAGAACACACATGAAATGACTCTAGTTGTTGTTAGTAAAAAGAACACACATGCAATCACACTGGTGGATCCATAGGTGGATTGTTAAGAGAGAACACATGCAATGACACTGGTAGATTCAATGACACTGGTGGATCCATATGTGGTATGTGAAAATAACACACATGCAATGACTCTAGTTGTTGTTAGTAAAAAGAACACACATGCAATGACACTGGTGGATCCATAGGTGGATTGTGAAGAGAGCACACATGCAATGACACTGGTGAATCCATGTGTAGTCTCTGAAGAGAACACATATTTCAATGACACTGGTGGATCCATGTGTGGTCTCTGAAGAGAACACACATGAAATGACTCTAGTTGTTGTTAGTAAAAATAACACACATGCAATGACACTAGTGGATCCATGTGTGGTCTCTGAAGAGAACATAGATGCAATGACTCTGGTTGTTGTTAGTGAAAAGAGCACACATGCAATGACACTGGTGGATGCATAGGTGGATTGTGAAAAGAACACACATGCAATGACACTGGTGGGTCCATATGTGGATTGTGAAAAGAGCACACATGCAATGACTCTAGTTGTTGTTAGTAACAAAGCACACATGTAATGACACTGGTGGATCCATAGGTGGATTGTGAAAAGAATACACATGGAATGACACTGGTGGATCCATATGTGGTATGTGAAAAGAACACACAAGCAATGACTCTGGTTTTTGTTAGTAAAAAGAGCACACGTGCAATGACACTGGTGGATCCATAGGTGGATTGTGAAAAGAACACACATGCAATGACACTGGTGGATCCATATGTGGTATGTTAAAAGAACACACATTTCGATGACTCTGGTTGTTGTTAGGAAAAAGAACACACATTGTAACATCCCAAAAATCATGTTTCAAAAACTCATTCATTTCATTCTTGCATCATTCATTCATATAGGGTTTTTCTCAAAAATCATTTGGAGACAGAAGTTTGAGCTATGATTTCATGTGGGCAAATTGTCTCAATTGGCCAGCACCCTTTGGGATTTGATTGTTCATGATCTTGTTTGCTTGCCACCATGGTTGGAAAGAATAGGAGTAACATTTAAACCCAAGACTTCAATTTAGAAATATTTTCTAAACCCTATTCCAAATATTTGCAACTAGAGACAAAGAGACAAAGTCTCTGTTTATTCCAAAGACCCAAGCTTGACCAAGCCTTGCTAGTAACCACATGGTCATCTGACTCATTTTGAACCCACGTAACCCTGCAAAATCCCCAAGAAGTTTGAATTCAAAAGGATTTGAATTCATATCAAATTCTATTCAGAAAATGGAATTAGAAAAGAAAAGCTTAAACAAAGAAAAAGGCACATGACGAATCGCCCAAGCGGATGAAGCCCAGCAAGCCCACCCGGGATCTCCTTTTCTTCTCACACGCGAGCACACGCAAATGCACAGCCGACCGGCCCACGCACTCCGGCCTCGCCGACAGCGGCCTTCTCCACGCCAAGATCGTCTTCCCTCGCTCCGCGACGATCTCCGCCACTGACCGCTGCAGTTGATGCCGGAGTAATTGGGCATTAATCGACGGACGTTTCTGCCGAGCATCCGCTATAAGACCCCTCTCGCCGCGATCATTTTCCCCAAACACCTGTTCGCTCATCCGCCAGGTTGTCCTCAATCAACTTTGCACCGCCATGACAGAGCCTCTCCGGCGATCGATTCCGTGAGCCTAGTGTCCCTCCGCCTCTCGTTCTGCAATCTGACTCAGCATGTCTTTGCGATCGCTCGACCTCACTAGTCTGTCTCAGACGCCCAGTCACCGGTTCCACTCGACACCGCGAGCACCGACGACATCAACTCCGACGAAGTTTTCCCGGAGGTACTGCATCGCCTTTGCCTTCCTGTTCATGCTCACTACTACCGACTACGTGAATCTAACCGTGTCTCGCCTGCCTTTGGGGTGACCCACAGCACGCCCACGACGACCACCCGACGCACCCGACGCCGCCACGAACTCCGTGAGCAATCACAGCCGCGTTCGAGCGCCTTGACCAACCGCGAGCTACGGCTAAGACCCGTGACCTCGAGCCCGGTGAGCTACCTCGATCTCACTTACCTCCTGCATCGTCGACAGCGTCACCGGCCAAGTAGCTGCCATGGCCGCCCATCGTGGCCAAAGCAGTAGCCGTTAGATCTGGATCGAACGCCTACGATAGATCACTTAACCCCGAAGCGGTACGCGATCTAAGCCGCCAGATTTCATTTAGATCCTACGGCAGTGGAGCTCGATCCAGTGCGAACCGGTACGGGCGAATAAGATCATGACGCGTGGCTAGGAACTGATCTGAAAATAGAATTTAAAACAGATTTTGATCCAGATTTCAAATGCCAATATCTTTTGAATTCCACGTTAGAATTTTGCAAACTTTATACCGTTGGATTCAGAAAAACAAGACCTTTCTGCCTATCCTTTTTGTTTAGCATATAGTAACCATTAGTTTGGCTTAAATTACAGAAACGTGTTTGAGGCCTTTTTGAGTATAGATTTAGTTTAGTATTTTGTTTTAGGGTTATTTAAGTTGTCTTGGCTATTTTGTGACTTGTTTAGTTTCTGTACTCATGCACTTGCTTGGTTGAGTCTTCAAAAATCATCACTTGGTAGATTCATGCATGCATGCATTCATACTATTTCTTGTTTGTATATATTTGTGTGTAATTGTGTGCTACAACTTTGTGTGTAGATTTTGCTAGTGATTGTGATTGTGACGAGTGCTACTCTCCACACTACCAAGGCAAGTGATATCATCATGAATATTCCATTCCTATATTTTATATATGCATTAGTATTATTTTTCTAAGTATAGGACTTGCATGGTTATTTTGCTAAGAACAAGCTATGCTTTGGGAAAACCTATTAGGTAAAGCCTTAGTGAAAATTTCCTAAGTCAAGATTCCTATTACTATCATGCTTAGCCTAGCTACTAGAAAACAAGGGTGGTTTATATATTCACACTATGGAAAAATATTCTAAGTCTAAGGACTTGTTTTTATTTAACAAAACAACTAAGTTAATGAATCACCTGGGTGGAATGGAAAGAATGGGTTATGTTGAGTGGTTACACAAGGCCAGGGGTACTGGTGAACCTTGTGTATCTCACTTGTGGATGGCCACCCAGGAACAAAGAGATTTGAGTTGTCAAATGTTGAGAAGCTTCAAGTGCAACCACTTGGTAATATGGGCTCTGCCATGATCTTAGGATGCTGGAACTTAGTCTCTTGGACAGTGGGTGGTAGATGGGTTGATAGGTTGGAGCGCGTCCATTTGACTAAGGAAAGGCTACTGAAGGATCATGTCTTGGGAAACCAAGACTTGTGGGGAAAGTGCACCACCTCTGCAGAGTGTAAAACCTAAGTACTTAGCCATGTCCCTGGTAAAGGACAATTTGAGCATCAAGACATGGAAACTTCAAGAATCTCATCACTCCAATTTCTAAATAAAACTTGTGGGTGAACAAAGGGATAAAAGGATCTTCAGTCATTGATTGGTAGATGCCCAGAGTGGATCTAGAGTCTTGATTGATAGATGCCTTGGGAGTTTTGTGCCAAGCAAAAACTTAGTGTTTTCAAAAAGTTAAGGAAAAATCTATTTTGAGGAATGCAAGCCTAAGCTCCACCAGCCAAATGCATATAGTCTTATAGTCCACTTAAATATATGCTAAGGTATCACTTGCCAATACTATTCCAAAGTATTGACCCTTGTGGCTGTAACTTATGTTGCAGAGTTACTCGATGATGATTAGGAGTCATGAGTCTACACTCAACATGCTTGCCTGTGGCACATGAAGATGAAGACTTATGTTTATTTACTTATTCCATAAACTCTTGTACTAGGCCTTTGGCCATGAGTTGTAAAAGACTATGTTTTATCTCTGGAATGACTGTAATAACGACCTTTGTATCTGTACTTCATCTTAAACTGTGGATGCTAGCAATGATCCAGGGACTAGCATTGCAATCACAGGGATCTTTTCCTTTAATAAGGAGGGATCTTACAGATGGTATCAGAGCACTGTGTTGCCTGTAGGATTATGACCCTAGGATTGGAAAACCACTAATGAAAAATTTTACTTCTTCTACACTTGTCTATTCTTCTCGTAAACTTTTCTAATCTTCTCATTCTCATCTCTATTTGTAGATGAACTCCGTCAACGAAGCCGTGAAGAAAGGACCACTCATGACCATGACCTTGGAGTGTGAGACTGAGTTTCCCAAGATTCTCAAGGACCTCATGGAAACCATGGGAGTACATGGTGCAGCTGTGTACAAGGGCTTTCCAGTGATGGAGGATGGAGTGGAGTATTGGTGGGTGCAACTTCACTTGTACAAGAACAAGGAAGATAACCACAAAGAAAAAGGCTTCTGCATGTACACCAACACTTTTATGCACACCACATTCTTTGAGTCAGCAAAAGAAGCAGCTTGGAAGACTATCAAGGAACTAAGTGCTAGAGTCAAGTGCAGGATGCTCAACCTCCAAAAAGACTTGGAGAAAGAGAAGGAACATACCCAAGAGTTGGAAGTCACCAACCAATCCTTAAGAGGAGATATTATAGACTTAGTGATAGAAGCATGTGAACAAGATAGGGTGATTGCCACTAGGAACATTGTGCTAGCCACCAGATCCAATGAGATAGGATTGTAAGCGCGCTTCGTTAGTTGGACCACCACCTATCACCTTATTTTCCAAAATGATACCTTAAATAAGTTTGAACCTTGGTTGATGAAATGGATTCTTGTATGCATGACTTGTATGATTTATGTGTGTCTCAAGAATGTGTTTGAATGTTTGTCTTGTTTATCTTAAATTGTGTTGTTCTAACTTTTCAATCTTATAAATAGATGCCTATTGCCATCAGCACTGTTGAGGAGTTCCAGGCTACCCGTTTTGGTCCTCGTATCGTAGAGCTTACTACTTTACTCGATCTCCCTCTTCCTATCATTACGGTGCACCCACTCACCAAGTTTGAGAGGAAGGACCTTTGGGGCTTCAAGGTGAACCAGCCAGGACGCCAGGCAGAGCCTACTACGGAGGCCATCGTCTTCAAGCTTATGCACGATGACAGGGAGAGAGGCATGGAGGTTGTCATGCAGGATCTGATAGGACGACTGTTAGGACGTCACTCCCGACAGGTTAGAGGCACTCACTTCCACGCCTTCGGAAGGCGAGATGATGACGGAGAGTCCATTGACTTTGAGGACGACTCAAGGGTCACAGCAGAGCCGATACGCCTGTACCTCCAGGACTTAGAGACTCTTATTAGGCACGTGGATACCGATAGGACCAACGTCATGCTTAGTAATGACGAAGCCAGTGCAACCATGAGAAGGACAAGCTCTTCGCGCAGCAGGACGAGATAGTCAAGGAGATGGAGACGAAGTTCGAGACCCAAGACCGTAAGTTCAAGAGTCAAGAGAAGCGTGTCCAGGATAGGAACAAGAGGATTCGTGATATGACCGAGGAACTGCAGTCCAAGGACTTCGAGTTAGAGCAGCAGCAGACAGTGATTGAGAGGCTTCGTTCCCAGAAGAGGGCTCTCAAGGCCAAGATCGACTCTTTGACCACTACCATCGAGGAGAACAAGACCGCAATGGAGAACGCAGGTCTTACCTTTGTCGAGGAGGAGATTGATGCTGACGAGTAGATTTGACTACTCAGTTATCTTTATTTACCGCACTTGTTATTTATGAACTTATTGTTGGACCATCCGACATGTGGATGGCTTGCCGCTTGTGTGTTTGTATCTTGTTGTTTAGCTTTTATCCTAGTGTTGCTTGCTATGTGTTTGCTTGTGTAATGTATTGTGCATAAATCATGTAAGGGTATCTCATTCTTATCTCTATATGAATAAACCACAGATGCCTCCCCGTCGCGCAAACACCAACCCCAACCCCAACATTACCCCGGAAATGCAACAAATGATGAATGCGCAGACACAGCTTATGCAAATGATGACGACGTTCATCCAGAACCAGAACAACAACAACAACAACCCCAACAACAACAATAACAACAACAACAACCCTCCAGGTTTTGATATGCTCACCAGATTTCTGCGTCTGAGGCCAGCTAAGTTTTCAGGAACGACTGATCCCATGGTGGCCAATGATTGGCTACGTTCTGTGAACAAAGACTTAGTGACCGTAGGATGCACAGATGCTGAAAAGGTCAGGTTTGCAGCACATCTGTTGGAAGGACCAGCCGCCGCATGGTGGGACAACTTCCAGATTACCACGCCTATTGATGAGGTAACTTGGGCTATCTTTGAAGATGGATTTCGTACCACTCATATCTCACCAGGTATGATGAGCCTGAAAAAGAAGGAATTTCACAACCTGAAACAAATACCACCACAGTGGCTGAATACATCGAAGAGTTCAACAATCTGGCGCGCTATGCACCGGATGAGGTTGACACTGATGCCAAAAGGAAGGAAAAGTTTCTAGAAGGCTTGAATGATGAGCTAAATCCGCAGCTGTCTGTGGCATATGTTCCAACTTATCAGTCGCTGTGTGACAAGGCTGTTATTGTGGAGAATCAAATGAAGCAAGTTGAGAGTAGAAAGAGTAAACACTGACAAGCATAGCTCGGGATCGATTATAAACGATCTCACTATGATGATAGTGTCATTCAGGATCCCACAAGCATGGGAAGTTTAACAAGCACCACAACCACAACCGTCATGACAACAAGCATCATCGCACATGACAATGATAAGTACAAGAACCACAAGAGTGGATATAAGAGCCACCATAGTGGAAGTGGAAGTGGAAGTCAACCTAAGAAGGACAACACAAAGTTGAATGCTTCAAATGCAAGAAGCTGGGGCATTATGCTAATGAGTGCCCGAGAAGAACGTTGAAGGACCTAACAAACCCAATCCTTTTCGAAAGGACAGGTTAACCACATCAATGTGGAGGAAGTCTATGAAGAACACGATGCCGCTTTGGTAAGTTCAGACTCAATTCCATCTCAGCATTTGTACTCTTTGACACTGGTGCATCTCATTCATTCATATCTAAAGCATTTGTCGAAAGAAATGGGTTTGCATCTGAAAACATTGGGTGTCCGATAAGAGTTAGCTCTCCGGGAGGGGATATGATAGTGAGTCTTGGATGGGATCTAGTCATAGAGATCGGAAAACATAAGTTTCCAGTAAACCTAATAATCCTAAATTCCCAAGGATTGGATGTAATTTTGGGAATGGATTGGATGGCTAAGTATGAGGGAGTATTAGATTGTGCAAATCGCACAATTTCACTCACAACCCCTGAAGGTAAGAGGATAACATTTAAGTCCAATTTTAAATCTAAAGGAAGCAAGCTAAATTCTCTTAAGGGGGTTAGCATGGACAAGGTGCCAATTAGGTGTGAGTATCCGGATGTGTTCCCGGAAGAGTTACCAGGAATGCCACCAGATAGAGATGTGGAATTTATAATAGAATTGGTACCAGGTTCTGGACCAAGGGCAAAGAGGCCTTATAAAATGTCAGTTGACGAACTTAAGGAACTCAAGAAACAACTTGGAGAACAATTGCAGAAAGGATTCATCCAGCCAAGTTCTTCATCTTGGGGAGCTCCAGTTTTGTTCGTAGAAAAGAGAGAGATAGAACTCAAAGATTATGCATAGATTACCGTTCTCAACGAGGTAACCATCAAGAACAAGTATCCTTTGCCAAGAATAAATGACTTGTTTGATCAGCTAGAAGGAGCTTGTGTGTTCTCAAGATTGATCTTGGTCGGGCTATTTTCAACTCAAGATAAGAGAGCAAGACATACCTAAAACAGCATTTACCACAAGGTATGGATTGTGTGAGTACACGGTGATGCCATTTGGGTTAACCAACGCCCAAAGATACTTCATGAATATGATGAACAAAGTGTTCATGGAATTTCTCGACAAGTTCGTTGTCGTTTTCATCGATGACATCTTAGTCTACTCCAAGAGCAAGGAAGAACATGAAAGACATCTACGCTTGATACTTGAGAAACTAAGGGAACATAAGCTTTATGCCAAATTCAGCAAGTGTGAGTTTTGGTTAGAGGAAGTTGGATTTCTTGGTCATGTTATGACAAAGGATGGTGTAGCAGTTGATCCTGCTAAAGTTTCGCTGTGATGTAATGGAAAAGTCCCAAGAACGTAAAAGAGGTTCGTAGTTTCCTTGGTTTAGCAGGTTACTACAGAAGGTTCATTGAAAAATTTTCTAAGGTTGCTAAACCAATGACGGAATTGTTAAAGAAAGATAAGAAATTTGCTTGGTCTGAAGGATGTGAACTCAGCTTTCAAGAATTAAAGAAGAGACTTGTGTCAAAGACCAAGTGTTTTACCAGATTTGGAAAAGGATTTCCAAGTGTATTGTGATGCTTCGCATCAAGGATTAGGAGCCGTACTTATGCAAGGCGGAAAAGTTGTGGCTTATGTCTCGAGACAACTCAAAACTCATGAAGTAAATTATCCTACTCATGATTTAGAGTTAGCCGCTGTTGTCCATGCACTCAAAACATGGAGACACTACCTTTTGGGAAAACATTGTGAAGTGTTCACCGACCATAAAAGCTTGAAATATATCTTCACCCAGAAGGAGATCAATATGAGACAAAGAAGATGGCTAGAACTTATCAAGGATTACGACTTGAGTTTGCAATACCGCCCCGGTAAAGCAAATGTAGTAGCAGATGCTCTAAGTCGTAAAGCGTTTGTAAATGGCCTTACCAAAGGTGAATTGCCAGATGATTTGTGTAAGCAATTCAAGGAACTCAGGTTGGAGATTGTGCCAGAAGGACATCTCATGTCTTTGGATGTTCAACCCACTCTGTTGGATAAGATTAAAGAAGCCCAAAAGACGGATAAAGAAATCGAAGAGATTAAGGAAAGGATTAGCCAAGGGAAAGCTAAAAGTTTCCATATGGACGAACAAGGTACTTTATGGCACGAGAAACGTATTTGTGTTCCACAAGATCCGGAAATGCCGAAACTGATTCTGCAAGAAGCCCATAACTCTCCGTATTCTATTCACCCGGGAAACACCAAAATGTATATGGATATGAAAGAAAGATTTTGGTGGAACAATCTTAAAAGGGACATCGCCGAACACATTGCTTTGTGTGATGTGTGTAGAGTGAAAGCGAGCATCGTAAACCAGCAGGTTTGCTTCAACCAATGCCTATTCCTGAATGGAAGTGGGAAAATATTGGTATGGACTTCATTACCGGATTACCAAGGACCAGGTCAGGGTATGATTCCATATGGGTAATAGTAGATCGCCTAACTAAAGTGGCTCATTTTATACCCGTAAAGACAACTTATACCAAAGGCAAAGTTAGCCAAAATCTACATGAGCAGAATTGTATGCCTCACGGTGTACCTAAGAGTATTGTGTCCGATAGAGGAACTCAGTTCACTTCTCACTTTTGGAGAGCTTCATGAATCTCTAGGAACGAGGTTGGAATTCAGCACTCGCTTTCATCCTCAAACTGATGGACAAGCAGAAAGGACTAATCAAATTCTTGAAGACATGTTGAGGGCATGTGCCCTGGACTATGGAGCAAGTTGGGATGAAAGTGCGCCTTACGCAGAAGTTCTCTTACAACAACAATCACCAATCTAGTATTGGGATGGCACCATTTGAGTTTCTATACGGAAGAAAGTGTACCACCCCATTGCTATGGAATGGTGTGGGAGAAAGAAGTTTGTTTGGACCAGACCTTATCAAAGACGCCGAAGAAAAGGTCAAATTGGTTAGAGACAGATTGAAGATAGCACAGTCTCGAGAGAAAAGCTACGCAGATGCTAAGCGAGAGAAGTCACTTACGGTTGGGGATAGAGCTTATCTTAGAGTATCACCACTGTGGAGTAAAAAGATTTGGAGTCAAAGGAAAGTTAGCACCAAGATATGTGGGACCATTCAATATTTTAAGTCGCAAGGAGAAGTGCATATGAAATCGAATCGCCAAAGATCTTTACTAGCAGTCCATAATGTTTTCATGTGAGCCAGCTCAAGAAATGTCACCGAAATGGAAGAAACATCTTTGAAAGATACCATATCTTTAGAAGAAGTTCAACTAGAAAGTGATCTCACCTATGAAGAAAAGCCTGTCAAGATTCTTGAGACCATAGAAAGAGTCACAAGAACAAAGACTATCAAGTTTTGCAAAGTACAATGGAATCATCATTCCGAAGAAGAAGCAACATGGGAAAGAGAAGATGATCTTCGGAAAGACCACCCTCACCTATTTGCTAGCCAATCCGAATCTCGAGGGCGAGATTCATTTTAAGGGGGTTAGATTTGTAACATCCCAAAAATCATGTTTCAAAAACTCATTCATTTCATTCTTGCATCATTCATTCATATAGGGTTTTTCTCAAAAATCATTTGGAGACAGAAGTTTGAGCTATGATTTCATGTGGGCAAATTGTCTCAATTGGCCAGCACCCTTTGGGATTTGATTGTTCATGATCTTGTTTGCTTGACACCATGGTTGGAAAGAATAGGAGTAACATTTAAACCCAAGACTTCAATTTAGAAATATTTTCTAAACCCTATTCCAAATATTTGCAACTAGAGACAAAGAGACAAAGTCTCTGTTTATTCCAAAGACCCAAGCTTGACCAAGCCTTGCTAGTAACCACATGGTCATCTGAATCATTTTGAACCCACGTAACCCCGCAAAAATCCCAAAGAAGTTTGAATTCAAAAGGATTTGAATTCATATCAAATTCTATTCAGAAAATGGAATTAGAAAAGAAAAGCTTAAACAAAGAAAAGGTCCGGGCCAGAATCTGCCCAGAAGCGGATGAAGCCCAACAAGCCCACCCGGGATCTCCTTTTTTCTTCACACGCTATCAGACGCCGACAGCCCCGACCCCACCTCGACTGGCCCTCGCCTCGACAGCGTGCCTCTCCACGTCAAGACGTTTTTCCCCGCTCACAAGTCGCCTTACGATCTCCGCATTGGCCGCTCGCAGTTGATGCCGAGAGTAATTGGGCATTAATCGACGGACGCTTCTGTCGAGCATCCGCTATAAGACCCTCCGCCTCGCGATCATTTTCCCCCAAACACCGCCGCTCCGCCACCAGTCGTCCTCAATCAACTTTGCACCGCTGCGATGAGCCTCTCCGCGATCGATTCCGGTGAGCCTAGTGTCCCCTCGCCTCTCGTTCTTGCAATCTGACTCAGCATGTCTTTGCACATCGCCGACCTCACTAGTCATCTGACGCCTGTGTCACCGGTTCCACTCGACACCGCGAGCACACCGACGGCGACATCAACTCGACGAAGTTTTCCGGTGGTACTGCACCGCCTTGCCTTCCGTTCATGCTCACTACTTCGCCTCGACTCGTGAATCTAACCGTGTCTCGCCTGCCTTGGGGTGACCCACATGACGTCCACGACGACCACCCGACGCCGACGCCGCCACGAACTCCGGTGAGCAATCACAGCCGTGCCCGAGCGCCCCTTGACCAACCGCGAGTACGACAAGCTTCGCCGTGACCTCCTGAGCCCGGTGAGCTACTCCTCGATCTCACTTACCTCCTGCATCGTCGGCAACGTCGTCGACCGACAGTTCCGCCGCCGGTAGCCACCGCGCAGCGCCGCCCATCTGTGGCCAGGCAGTAGTAGCCGTTAGATCTGGATCGAACGCCTACGATAGATCACTTAACCCGGGCGACGCGATCTGAGCCGCCAGATTTCATTTAGATCCTACGGCGGTGGAGCTCGATCCGGTGTGAACTGCACGGCGAATAAGATCATGACGCGTGGCTAGGAACTGATCTGAAAATAGAATTTAAAACAGATTTTGATCCAGATTTCAAATGCCAATATCTTTTGAATTCCACGTTAGAATTTTGCAAACTTTATACCGTTGGATTCAGAAAAACAAGACCTTTCTGCCTATCCTTTTTGTTTAGCATATAGTAACCATTAGTTTGGCTTAAATTACAGAAACTTGTTTGAGGCCTTTTTGAGTATAGATTTAGTTTAGTATTTTGTTTTAGGGTTATTTAAGTTGTCTTGGCTATTTTGTGACTTGTTTAGTTTCTGTACTCATGCACTTGCTTGGTTGAGTCTTCAAAAATCATCACTTGGTAGATTCATGCATGCATGCATTCATACTATTTCTTGTTTGTATATATTTGTGTGTAATTGTGTGCTACAACTTTGTGTGTAGATTTTGCTAGTGATTGTGATTGTGACGAGTGCTACTCTCCACACTACCAAGGCAAGTGATATCATCATGAATATTCCATTCCTATATTTTATATATGCATTAGTATTATTTTTCTAAGTATAGGACTTGCATGGTTATTTTGCTAAGAACAAGCTATGCTTTGGGAAAACCTATTAGGTAAAGCCTTAGTGAAAATTTCCTAAGTCAAGATTCCTATTACTATCATGCTTAGCCTAGCTACTAGAAAACAAGGGTGGTTTATATATTCACACTATGGAAAAATATTCTAAGTCTAAGGACTTGTTTTTATTTAACAAAACAACTAAGTTAATGAATCACCTGGGTGGAATGGAAAGAATGGGTTATGTTGAGTGGTTACACAAGGCCAGGGGTACTGGTGAACCTTGTGTATCTCACTTGTGGATGGCCACCCAGGAACAAAGAGATTTGAGTTGTCAAATGTTGAGAAGCTTCAAGTGCAACCACTTGGTAATATGGGCTCTGCCATGATCTTAGGATGCTGGAACTTAGTCTCTTGGACAGTGGGTGGTAGATGGGTTGATAGGTTGGAGCGCGTCCATTTGACTAAGGAAAGGCTACTGAAGGATCATGTCTTGGGAAACCAAGACTTGTGGGGAAAGTGCACCACCTCTGCAGAGTGTAAAACCTAAGTACTTAGCCATGTCCCTGGTAAAGGACAATTTGAGCATCAAGACATGGAAACTTCAAGAATCTCATCACTCCAATTTCTAAATAAAACTTGTGGGTGAACAAAGGGATAAAAGGATCTTCAGTCATTGATTGGTAGATGCCCAGAGTGGATCTAGAGTCTTGATTGATAGATGCCTTGGGAGTTTTGTGCCAAGCAAAAACTTAGTGTTTTCAAAAAGTTAAGGAAAAATCTATTTTGAGCAATGCAAGCCTAAGCTCCACCAGCCAAATGCATATAGTCTTATAGTCCACTTAAATATATGCTAAGGTATCACTTGCCAATACTATTCCAAAGTATTGACCCTTGTGGCTGTAACTTATGATGTTGCAGGTTACTCTGATGATGATTAGGAGTCATGAGTCTACACTCAACATGCTTGCCTGTGGCACATGAAGATGAAGACTTATGTTTATTTACTTATTCCATAAACTCTTGTACTAGGCCTTTGGCCATGAGTTGTAAAAGACTATGTTTTATCTCTGGAATGACTGTAATAAACGACCTTTGTATCTGTGTACTTCATCTTAAACTGTGGATGCTAGCAATGATCCAGGGACTAGCATTGCAATCACAGGGATCTTTTCCTTTAATAAGGAGGGATCTTACACACATGCAATAACACTGGTGGATCCATGTGTGGTCTCTAAAGAGAACACACATTTCAATGACACTGGTGGATCCATATGTGGTATGTGAAAAGAACACACATGAAATGACTTTAGTTGTTGTTAGTAAAAAGAACACACATGCAATCACACTGGTGGATCCATAGGTGGATTGTTAACAGAGAACACATGCAATGACACTGGTAGATTCAATGACACTGGTGGATCCATATGTGTTATGTGAAAAGAACACACATGCAATGACTCTGATTTTTGTTAGTAAAAAGAACACAAATGCAATAACACTAGTGGATCCATAGGTTGATTGTGAAGAGAGCACACATGCAATGACTCTGGTTCTTGTTAGTAAAAAGAGCACACATGCAATGACACTGGTGGATCCATAGGTGGATTGTGAAAAGAACACACATGCAATGACACTGGTGGATCCGTATGTGGGATGTTAAAAGAACACACATTTCAATGACTCTGGTTGTTGTTAGTAAAAAGAACTCACATGCAACAACACTGGTGGATCCATGTGTGGTCTCTAAAGAGAACACACATTTCAATGACACTGGTGGATCCATATGTGGTATGTGAAAAGAACACACATGAAATGACTCTAGTTGTTGTTAGTAAAAAGAACACACATGCAATGACACTGGTGGATACATAGGTGGATTATTAAGAGAGAACACATGCAATGACACTGGTAGATTCAATGACACTGGTGGATCCATATGTGGTATGTGAAAATAACACACATGCAATGATTCTGGTTGTTATTAGTAAAAAGAACATACATGCAATGACACTGGTGGATCCATAGGTGGATTGTGAAGAGATCACACATGCAATGACACTGGTGGATCCATGTGTGGTCTCTGAAGACAACGCATATTTCAATGACACTAGCGGATCCATGTGTGGTCTCTGAAGAGAACACACATGAAATGACTCTAGTTGTTGTTAGTAAAAATAACACACATGCAATGACACTAGTGGATCCATGTGTGGTCTCTGAAGAGAACACAGATGCAATGACTCTGGTTGTTGTTAGTGAAAGGAGCACACATGCAATGACACTGGTGGATCCATAGGTGGATTTTGAAAAGAACACACATGACATGACACTGGTGGATCCATATGTGGATTGTGAAAAGAGCACACATGAAATGACTCTAGTTGTTGTTAGTAAAAAAGCACACATGTAATGACACTGGTGGATCCATAGGTGGATTGTGAAAAGAACACACATTCAATGACACTGGTGGATCCATATGTGGTATGTGAAAAGAACACACATGCAATGACTCTGGTTTTTGTTAGTAAAAAGAACACATATGCAATGACACTAGTGGATCCATAGGTGGATTGTGAAGTGAGCACACATGCAATGACTCTGGTTCTTATTAGTAAAAAGAGCACACATGCAATGACACTGGTGGATCCATAGGTGGATTGTGAAAATAACACACATGTAATGACACTGGTGGATCCATATGTGGTATGTGAAAAGAACACACATTTCAATGACTCTGGTTGTTGTTAGTAAAAAGAATACACATGCAATAACACTGGTGGATCCATTTGTGGTCTCTAAAGAGAACACACATTTCAATGACTGTGGTGGATCCATATGTGGTATGTGAAAAGAACACACATGAAATGACTCTAGTTGTTGTTAGTAAAAAGAACACACATGCAATCACACTGGTGGATCCATAGGTGGATTCTTAAGAGAGAACACATGCAATGACACTGGTAGATTCAATGACACTGGTGGATCCATATGTGGTATGTGAAAATAACACACATCCAATGACTCTGGTTGTTGTTAGTATAAAGAACACACATGCAATGACACTGGTGGATCCATAGGTGGATTGTGAAGAGAGCACACATGCAATGACACTGGTGGATCCATGTGTGGTCTCTAAAGAGAACACATATTTCAATGACACTGGTGGATCCATGTGTGGTCTCTGAAGAGAACACACATGAAATGACTCTAGTTGTTGTTAGTAAAAATAACACACATGCAATGACACTAGTGGATCCATGTGTGGTCTCTGAAGAGAACATAGATGCAATGACTCTGGTTGTTTTTAGTGAACAAAGCACACATGCAATGACACTGGTGGATCCATAGGTGGATTTTGAAAAGAACACACATGCAATGACACTGGTGGATCCATATGTGGTATGTGAAAAGAGCACACATGCAATGACTCTAGTTGTTGTTAGTAATAAAGCACACATGTAATGACACTGGTGGATCCATAGGTGGATTTTGAAAACAACACACATGGAATGACACTGGTGGATCCATATGTGGTATGTGAAAAGAACACACATGCAATGACTCTTGGTTTTGTTAGTAAAAAGAACACATATGCAATGACACTAGTGGATCCATAGGTGGATTGTGAAGAGAGCAAACATGCAATGACTCTGGTTGTTGTTAGTAAAAAGAGCACACGTGCAATGACACTGGTGGATCCATAGGTGGATTGTGAAAAGAACACACATGCAATGACACTGGTGGATCCATATGTGGTATGTTAAAAGAACACACATTTCAATGACTCTGGTTGTTGTTAGTAAAAACAACACACAGGCAATAACACTGGTGGATCCATGTGTGGTCTCTAAAGAGAACACGCATTTCAATGACACTGGTGGATCCATATGTGGTATGTGAAAAGAGCACACATGAAATGACTCTTGTTGTTGTTAGTAAAAAGAACACACGTGCAATCACACTGCTGGATCCATAGGTGGATTGTTAAGAGAGAACACATGCAATGACACTGGTAAATTCAATGACACTGGTGGATCCATATGTGGTATGTGAAAATAACACACATGCAATGGCTCTGGTTGTTGTTAGTAAAAAGAACACACATGCAATGACACTGGTGGATCCATAGGTGGATTGTGAAGAGAGCACACATGCAATGACACTGGTGGATCCATGTGTGGTCTCTGAAGAGAACACATATTTCAATGACACTGGTGGATCCATGTGTGGTCTTTGAAGAGAACACACATGAAATGACTCTAGTTGTTGTTAGTAAAAATAACACACATGCAATGACACTAGTGGATCCATGTGTGGTCTCTGAAGAGAACACAGATGCAATGACTCTGGTTGTTGTTAGTGAAAAGAGCACACATGCAATGACACTGGTGGATCCATAGGTGGACTGTGAAAAGAACACACATGCAATGACACTGGTGGATCCATATGTGGATTGTGAAAAGAGCACACATGCAATGACTCTAGTTGTTGTTAGTAAAAAAGCACACATGTAATGACACTGGTGGATCCATAGGTGGATTGTGAAAAGAACACACATGCAATCACACTGGTGGATCCATATGTGGTATGTGAAAAGAACACACATGCAATGACTCTGGTTTTTGTTAGTAAAAAGAACACATATGCAATGACACTAGTGGATCAATAGGTGGATTGTGAGGAGAGCATACATGCAATGACTCTGGTTGTTGTTAGTAAAAAGAGCACACATGCAATGACACTGGTGGATCCATAGGTGGATTGTGAAAAGAACACACATGCAATGACACTGGTGGATCCATATGTGGTATGTTAAAAGAACACACATTTCAATGACTCTGGTTGTTGTTAGTAAAAAGAACACACATGCAATAACACTGGTGGATCCATGTGTGGTCTCTAAAGAGAACACACATTTGAATGACACTGGTGGATCCATATGTGGTATGTGAAAAGAACACACATGAAATGACTCTAGTTGTTGTTAGTAAAAAGAACACACATGCAATCACACTGGTGGATCCATAGGTGGATTGTTAAGAGAGAACACATGCAATGACACTGGTAGATTCAATGACACTGGTGGATCCGTATGTGGTATGTGAAAATAACACACATGCAATGATTCTGGTTGTTGTTAGTAAAAAGAACACACATGCAATGACACTGGTGGATCCATAGGTAGATTGTGAAGAGAGCACACATGCAATGACACTGGTGGATCCATGTGTGGTCTCTGAAGAGAACACATATTTCAATGACACTGGTGGATCCATGTGTGGTCTCTGAAGAGAACACACATGAAATGACTCTAGTTGTTGTTAGTAAAAATAACACACATGCAATGACACTAGTGGATCCATGTGTGGTCTCTGAAGAGAACACAGATGCAATGACTCTGGTTGTTGTTAGTGAAAGGAGCACACATGCAATTACACTGGTGGATCCATAGGTGGATTTTGAAAAGAACACACATGCAATGACACTGGTGGATCCATATGTGGATTGTGAAAAGAGCACACATGAAATGACTCTAGTTGTTGTTAGTAAAAAAGCACACATGTAATGACACTGGTGGATCCATAGGTGGATTGTGAAAAGAACACACATTCAATGACACTGGTGGATCCATATGTGCTATGTGAAAAGAACACACATGCAATGACTCTGGTTTTTGTTAGTAAAAAGAACACATATGCAATGACACTAGTGGATCCATAGGTGGATTGTGAAGTGAGAACACATGCAATGACTCTGGTTCTTGTTAGTAAAAAGAGCACACATGCAATGACACTAGTGGATCCATAGGTGGATTGTGAAAAGAACACACATGTAATGACACTGGTGGATCCATATGTGGTATGTGAAAAGAACACACATTTCAATGACTCTGGTTGTTGTTAGTAAAAAGAATACACATGCAATAACACTGGTGGATCCATGTGTGGTCTCTAAAGAGAACACACATTTCAATGACTGTGGTGGATCCATATGTGGTATGTGAAAAGAACACACATGAAATGACTCTAGTTGTTGTTAGTAAAAAGAACACACATGCAATCACACTGGTGGATCCATAGGTGGATTGTTAAGAGAGAACACATGCAATGACACTGGTAGATTCAATGACACTGGTGGATCCATATGTGGTATGTGAAAATAACACACATGCAATGACTCTGGTTGTTGTTAGTAAAAAGAACACACATGCAATGACACTGGTGGATCCATAGGTGGATTGTGAAGAGAGCACACATGCAATGACACTGGTGGATCCATGTGTAGTCTCTGAAGAGAACACATATTTCAATGACACTGGTGGATCCATGTGTGGTCTCTGAAGAGAACACACATGAAATGACTCTAGTTGTTGTTAGTAAAAATAACACACATGCAATGACACTAGTGGATCCATGTGTGGTCTCTGAAGAGAACATAGATGCAATGACTCTGGTTGTTTTTAGTGAAAAGAGCACACATGCAATGACATTGGTGGATCCATAGGTGGATTTTGAAAAGAACACACATGCAATGACACTGGTGGATCCATATGTGGTATGTGAAAAGAGCACACATGCAATGACTCTAGTTGTTGTTAGTAATAAAGCACACATGTAATGACACTGGTGGATCCATAGGTGGATTTTGAAAACAACACACATGGAATGACACTGGTGGATCCATATGTGGTATGTGAAAAGAACACACATGCAATGACTCTTGGTTTTGTTAGTAAAAAGAACACATATGTAATGACACTAGTGGATCCATAGGTGGATTGTGAAGAGAGCACACATGCAATGACTCTGGTTGTTGTTAGTAAAAAGAGCACACGTGCAATGACACTGGTGGATCCATAGGTGGATTGTGAAAAGAACACACATGCAATGACACTGGTGGATCCATATGTGGTATGTTAAAAGAACACACATTTCAATGATTGTAGTTGTTGTTAGTAAAGACAACACACATGCAACAACACTGGTGGATCCATGTGTGGTCTCTAAAGAGAACACACATTTCAATGACACTGGTGGATCTATATGTGGTATGTGAAAAGAACACACATGAAATGACTCTAGTTGTTGTTAGTAAAAAGAACACACATGCAATCACACTGGTGGATCCATAGGTGGATTGTTAAGAGAGAACACCTGCAATGAAACTGGTAGATTCAATGACACTGGTGGATCCATATGTGGTATGTGAAAATAACACACATGCAATGATTCTGGTTGTTGGTAGTAAAAAGAACACACATGCAATGACACTGGTGGATCCATAGGTGGATTGTGAAGAGAGAAGACATGCAATGAAACTGGTGGATCCATGTGTGGTCTCTGAAGAGAACACATATTTCAATGACACTGGTGGATCCATGTGTGGTCTCTAAAGAGAACACACATGAAATGACTCTAGTTGTTGTTAGTAAAAATAACACACATGCAATGACACTAGTGGATACATGTGTGGTCTCTGAAGAGAACATAGATGCAATGACTCTGGTTGTTAGTGAAAAGAGCACACATGCAATGACACTGGTGGATCCATAGGTGGATTGTGAAAATAACACACATGCAATGACACTGGTGGATCCATATGTGGATTGTGAAAAGAGCACACATGCAATGACTCTAGTTGTTGTTAGTAACAAATCACACATGTAATGACACTGGTGGATCCATAGGTGGATTGTGAAAAGAACACACATGGAATGACACTAGTGGATCCATATGTGGTATGTGAAAAGAACACACATGCAATGACTCTGGTTTTTGTTAGTAAAAAGAACACATATGCAATGACACTAGTGGATCCATAGGTGGATTGTGAAGAGAGCACACATGCAATGACTCTGGTTGTTGTTAGTAAAAAGAGCACACGTGCAATGACACTGGTGGATCCATAGGTGGATTGTGAAAAGAACACACATGCAATGACACTGGTGGATCCATATGTGGTATGTTAAAAGAACACACATTTCAATGACTCTGGTTGTTGTTAGAAAAAAGAACACACATGCAATAACACTGGTGGAGCCATGTGTGGTCTCTAAAGAGAACACACATTTCAATGACACTGGTGGATCCATATGTGGTATGTGAAAAGAACACACATGAAATGACTCTAGTTGTTGTTAGTAAAAATAATACACATGCAATCACACTGGTGGATCCATAGGTGGATTGTTAAGAGAGAACACATGCAATGACACTGGTGGATTCAATGACACTGGTGGATCCATATTTGGTATGTGAAAAGAACACACATGCAATGACTCTGATTTTTGTTAGTAAAAAGAACACATATGCAATGACACTAGTGGATCCATAGGTGGATTGTGAAGAGAGCACACATGCAATGACTCTGGTTCTTGTTAGTAAAAATAGCACACATGCAATGACACTGGTGGATCCATAGGTGGACTGTGAAAAGAACACACATGCAATGACACTGGTGGATCCGTATGTGGTATGTTAAAAGAACACACATTTCCGTGACTCTGGTTGTTGTTAGTAAAAAGAACACACATGCAACAACACTGGTGGATCCATGTGTGGTCTCTAAAGAGAACACACATTTCAATGACACTGGTGGATCCATATTTGGTATGTGAATGGAACACACATGAAATGACTCTAGTTGTTGTTAGTAAAAAGAACACACATGCAATGACACTGGTGGATCCATAGGTGGATTATTAAGAGAGAAAACATGCAATGACACTGGTAGATTCAATGACACTGGTGGATCCATATGTGGTATGTGAAAATAACACACATGCAATGACTCTGGTTGTTGTTAGTAAAAAGAACACACCTGCAATGACACTGGTGGATCCATAGGTGGATTGTGAAGAGAGCACACATGCAATGACACTGGTGGATCCATGTGTGGTCTCTGAAGAGAACACATATTTCAATGACACTGGTGGATCCATGTGTGGTCTCTGAAGAGAACACACATGAAATGACTCTAGTTATTGTTAGTAAAAATAACACACATGCAATGACACTAGTGGATCCATGTGTGGTCTCTAAAGAGAACACAGATGCAATGACTCTGGTTGTTGTTAGTGAAAAGAGCACACATGCAATGACACTGGTGGATCCATAGGTGGATTTTGAAAAGAACACACATGCAATGACACTGGTGGATCCATATGTGGATTGTGAAAAGAGCACACATGAAATGACTCTAGTTGTTGTTAGTAAAAAAGCACACATGTAATGACACTGTTGGATCCATAGGTGGATTGTGAAAAGAACACACATTCAATGACACTGGTGGATCCATATGTGGTATGTGAAAAGAACACACATGCAATGACTCTGGTTTTTGTTAGTAAAAAGAACACATATGCAATGACACTAGTGGATCCATAGGTGGATTGTGAAGTGAGCACACATTCAATGACTCTGGTTGTTGTTAGTAAAAAGAGCACACATGCAATGACACTGGTGGATCCATAGGTGGATTGTGAAAAGAACACACATGCAATGACACTGGTGGATCCATATGTGGTATGTTAAAAGAACACACATTTCAATGACTCTAGTTGTTGTTAGTAAAAAGAACACACATGCAATAACACTGGTGGATCCATGTGTGGTCACTAAAGAGAACACACATTTCAATGACTGTGGTGGATCCATATGTGGTATGTGAAAAGAACACACATGAAATGACTCTAGTTGTTGTTAGTAAAAAGAACACACATGCAATGACACTGGTGGATCCATAGGTGGATTATTAAGAGAGAACACATGCAATGACACTGGTAGATTCAATGACACTAGTGGATCCATATGTGGTATGTGAAAATAACACACATGCAATGACTCTGGTTGTTCTTAGTAAAAAGAACACACATGCAATGACACTGGTGGATCCATAGGTGGATTGTGAAGAGAGCACACATGCAATGACACTGGTGGATCCATACGTGGATTGTGAAGACAGCACACATATTTCAATGACACTGGTGGATCCATGTGTGGTCTCTGAAGAGAACACACATGAAATGAATCTAGTTGTTGTTAGTAAAAATAACACACATGCAATGACACTAGTGGATCCATGTGTGGTCTCTGAAGAGAACACAGATGCAATGACTCTGGTTGTTAGTGAAAACAGCGCACATACAATGACACTGGTGGATCCATAGGTGGATTGTGAAAAGAACACACATGCAATGACACTAGTGGATCCATATGTGGATTCTGAAAAGAGCACACATGCAATGACTCTAGTTGTTGTTAGTAACAAAGCACACATGTAATGACACTGGTGGATCCATAGGTGGATTGTGAAAAGAACACACATGGAATGACACTGGTGGATCCATATGTGGTATGTGAAAAGAACACACATGCAATGAATATGGTTTTTGTTAGTAAAAAGAACACATATGCAATGACACTAGTGGATCCATAGGTGGATTGTAAAGAGAGCACACATGCAATGACTCTGGTTGTTGTTAGTAAAAAGAGCACACGTGCAATGACACTGGTGGATCCATAGGTGGATTGTGAAAAGAACACACATGCAATGACACTGGTGGATCCATATGAGGAATGTTAAAAGAACACACATTTCAATGACTCTGGTTGTTGTTAGTAAAAACAACACACAGGCAATAACACTGGTGGATCCATGTGTGGTCTATAAAGAGAACACACATTTCAATTACACTGGTGGATCCATATGTGGTATGTGAAAAGAGCACACATGAAATGACTCTTGTTGTTGTTAGTAATAAGAACACACATGCAATCACACTGCTGGATCCATAGGTGGATTGTTAAGGGAGAACACATGCAATGACACTGGTAAATTCAATGACACTGGTGGATCCATATGTGGTATGTGAAAATAACATACATGCAATGGCTCTGGTTGTTGTTAGTAAAAAGAACACACATGCAATGACACTGGTGGATCCATAGGTGGATTGTGAAGAGAGCACACATGCAATGACACTGGTGGATCCATGTGTGGTCTCTGAAGAGAACACATATTTCAATGACACTGGTGGATCCGTATGTGGTATGTTAAAAGAACACACATTTCAATGACTCTGGTTGTTGTTAGTAAAAAGAACACACATGCAACAACACTGGTGGATCCATGTGTGGTCTCTAAAGAGAACACACATTTCAATGACACTGGTGGATCCATATGTGGCATGTGAAAAGAACACACATGAAATGACTCTAGTTGTTGTTAGTAAAAAGAACACACATGCAATGACACTGGTGGATCCATAGGTGGATTATTAAGAGAGAACACATGCAATGACACTGGTAGATTCAATGACACTGGTGGATCCATATGTGGTATGTGAAAATAACACACATGCAATGACTCTGGTTGTTGGTAGTAAAAAGAACACACCTGCAATGACACTGGTGGATCCATAGGTGGATTGTGAAGAGAGCACACATGCAATGACACTGGTGGATCCATGTGTGGTCTCTGAAGAGAACACATATTTCGATGACACTGGTGGATCCATGTGTGGTCTCTGAAGAGAACACACATGAAATGACTCTAGTTGTTGTTAGTAAAAATAACACACATGCAATGACACTAGTGGATCCATGTGTGGTCTCTGAAGAGAACACAGATGTAATGACTCTGTTGTTGTTAGTGAAAAGAGCACACATGCAATGACACTGGTGGATCCATAGGTGGATTTTGAAAAGAACACACATGCAATGACACTGGTGGATCCATATGTGGATTGTGAAAAGAGCACACATGAAATGACTCTAGTTGTTGTTAGTAAAAAAGCACACATGTAATGACACTGTTGGATCCATAGGTGGATTGTGAAAAGAACACACATTCAATGACACTGGTGGATCCATATGTGGTATGTGAAAAGAACACACATGCAATGACTCTGGTTTTTGTTAGTAAAAAGAACACATATGCAATGACACTAGTGGATCCATAGGTGGATTGTGAAGTGAGCACACATGCAATGACTCTGGTTTTTGTTAGTAAAAAGAGCACACATGCAATGACACTAGTGGATCCATAGGTGGATTGTGAAAAGAACACACATGCAATGACACTGGTGGATCCATATGTGGTATGTTAAAAGAACACACATTTCAATGACTCTAGTTGTTGTTAGTAAAAAGAACACACATGCAATAACACTGGTGGATCCATGTGTGGTCTCTAAAGAGAACACACGTTTCAATGACTATGGTGGATCCATATGTGGTATGTGAAAAGAACACACATGAAATGACTCTAGTTGTTGTTAGTAAAAAGAACACACATGCAATGACACTGGTGGATCCATAGGTGGATTATTAAGAGAGAACACATGCAATGACACTGGTAGATTCAATGACACTGGTGGATCCATATGTGGTATGTGAAAATAACACACATGCAATGACTCTGGTTGTTGTTAGTAAAAAGAACACACATGCAATGACACTGGTGGATCCATAGGTGGATTGTGAAGAGAGCACACATGCAATGACACTGGTGGATCCATACGTGGATTGTGAAGAGAGCACACATATTTCAATGACACTGGTGGATCCATGTGTGGTCTCTAAAGAGAACACAGATGCAATGACTCTGGTTGTTGTTAGTGAAAAGAGCACACATGCAATGACACTGGTGGATCCATGTGTGGTCTCTGAAGAGAACACAGATGCAATGACTCTGTTGTTGTTAGTGAAAAGAGCACACATGCAATGACACTGGTGGATCCATAGGTGGATTTTGAAAAGAACACACATGCAATGACACTGGTGGATCCATATGTGGATTGTGAAAAGAGCACACATGAAATGACTCTAGTTGTTGTTAGTAAAAAAGCACACATGTAATGACACTGTTGGATCCATAGGTGGATTGTGAAAAGAACACACATTCAATGACACTGGTGGATCCATATGTGGTATGTGAAAAGAACACACATGCAATGACTCTGGTTTTTGTTAGTAAAAAGAACACATATGCAATGACACTAGTGGATCCAAAGGTGGATTGTGAAGTGAGCACACATGCAATGACTCTGGTTTTTGTTAGTAAAAAGAGCACACATGCAATGACACTAGTGGATCCATAGGTGGATTGTGAAAAGAACACACATGCAATGACACTGGTGGATCCATATGTGGTATGTTAAAAGAACACACATTTCAATGACTCTAGTTGTTGTTAGTAAAAAGAACACACATGCAATAACACTGGTGGATCCATGTGTGGTCTCTAAAGAGAACAAACATTTCAATGACTATGGTGGATCCATATGTGGTATGTGAAAAGAACACACATGAAATGACTCTAGTTGTTGTTAGTGAAAACAGCGCACATACAATGACACTGGTGGATCCATAGGTGGATTGTGAAAAGAACACACATGCAATGACACTAGTGGATCCATATGTGGATTCTGAAAAGAGCACACATGCAATGACTCTAGTTGTTGTTAGTAACAAAGCACACATGTAATGACACTGGTGGATCCATAGGTGGATTGTGAAAAGAACACACATGGAATGACACTGGTGGATCCATATGTGGTATGTGAAAAGAACACACATGCAATGAATATGGTTTTTGTTAGTAAAAAGAACACATATGCAATGACACTAGTGGATCCGTAGGTGGATTGTAAAGAGAGCACACATGCAATGACTCTGGTTGTTGTTAGTAAAAAGAGCACACGTGCAATGACACTGGTGGATCCATAGGTGGATTGTGAAAAGAACACACATGCAATGACACTGGTGGATCCATATGAGGTCTCTGAAGAGAACACACATTTCAATGACTCGTTGTTGTTAGTAAAAACAACACACATGCAATCACACTCGTGGATCCATGTGTGGTCTATAAAGAGAACACACATTTCAATTACACTGGTGGATCCATATGTGGTATGTGAAAAGAGCACACATGAAATGACTCTTGTTGTTGTTAGTAATAAGAACACACATGCAATCACACTGCTGGATCCATAGGTGGATTGTTAAGGGAGAACACATGCAATGACACTGGTAAATTCAATGACACTGGTGGATCCATATGTGGTATGTGAAAATAACATACATGCAATGGCTCTGGTTGTTGTTAGTAAAAAGAACACACATGCAATGACACTGGTGGATCCATAGGTGGATTGTGAAGAGAGCACACATGCAATGACACTGGTGGATCCATGTGTGGTCTCTGAAGAGAACACATATTTCAATGACACTGGTGGATCCGTATGTGGTATGTTAAAAGAACACACATTTCAATGACTCTGGTTGTTGTTAGTAAAAAGAACACACATGCAACAACACTGGTGGATCCATGTGTGGTCTCTAAAGAGAACACACATTTCAATGACACTGTGGATCCATATGTGGCATGTGAAAAGAACACATGAAATGACTCTAGTTGTTGTTAGTAAAAAGAACACACATGCAATGACACTGGTGGATCCATAGGTGGATTATTAAGAGAGAACACATGCAATGACACTGGTAGATTCAATGACACTGGTGGATCCATATGTGGTATGTGAAAATAACACACATGCAATGACTCTGGTTGTTGGTAGTAAAAAGAACACACCTGCAATGACACTGGTGGATCCATAGGTGGATTGTGAAGAGAGCACACATGCAATGACACTGGTGGATCCATGTGTGGTCTCTGAAGAGAACACATATTTCGATGACACTGGTGGATCCATGTGTGGTCTCTGAAGAGAACACACATGAAATGACTCTAGTTGTTGTTAGTAAAAATAACACACATGCAATGACACTAGTGGATCCATGTGTGGTCTCTGAAGAGAACACAGATGTAATGACTCTGTTGTTGTTAGTGAAAAGAGCACACATGCAATGACACTGGTGGATCCATAGGTGGATTTTGAAAAGAACACACATGCAATGACACTGGTGGATCCATATGTGGATTGTGAAAAGAGCACACATGAAATGACTCTAGTTGTTGTTAGTAAAAAAGCACACATGTAATGACACTGTTGGATCCATAGGTGGATTGTGAAAAGAACACACATTCAATGACACTGGTGGATCCATATGTGGTATGTGAAAAGAACACACATGCAATGACTCTGGTTTTTGTTAGTAAAAAGAACACATATGCAATGACACTAGTGGATCCATAGGTGGATTGTGAAGTGAGCACACATGCAATGACTCTGGTTTTTGTTAGTAAAAAGAGCACACATGCAATGACACTAGTGGATCCATAGGTGGATTGTGAAAAGAACACACATGCAATGACACTGGTGGATCCATATGTGGTATGTTAAAAGAACACACATTTCAATGACTCTAGTTGTTGTTAGTAAAAAGAACACACATGCAATAACACTGGTGGATCCATGTGTGGTCTCTAAAGAGAACAAACATTTCAATGACTATGGTGGATCCATATGTGGTATGTGAAAAGAACACACATGAAATGACTCTAGTTGTTGTTAGTGAAAACAGCGCACATACAATGACACTGGTGGATCCATAGGTGGATTGTGAAAAGAACACACATGCAATGACACTAGTGGATCCATATGTGGATTCTGAAAAGAGCACACATGCAATGACTCTAGTTGTTGTTAGTAACAAAGCACACATGTAATGACACTGGTGGATCCATAGGTGGATTGTGAAAAGAACACACATGGAATGACACTGGTGGATCCATATGTGGTATGTGAAAAGAACACACATGCAATGAATATGGTTTTGTTAGTAAAAGAACACATATGCAATGACACTAGTGGATCCGTAGGTGGATTGTAAAGAGAGCACACATGCAATGACTCTGGTTGTTGTTAGTAAAAAGAGCACACGTGCAATGACACTGGTGGATCCATAGGTGGATTGTGAAAAGAACACACATGCAATGACACTGGTGGATCCATATGAGGAATGTTAAAAGAACACACATTTCAATGACTCTGGTTGTTGTTAGTAAAAACAACACACAGGCAATAACACTGGTGGATCCATGTGTGGTCTATAAAGAGAACACACATTTCAATTACACTGGTGGATCCATATGTGGTATGTGAAAAGAGCACACATGAAATGACTCTTGTTGTTGTTAGTAATAAGAACACACATGCAATCACACTGCTGGATCCATAGGTGGATTGTTAAGGGAGAACACATGCAATGACACTGGTAAATTCAATGACACTGGTGGATCCATATGTGGTATGTGAAAATAACATACATGCAATGGCTCTGGTTGTTGTTAGTAAAAAGAACACACATGCAATGACACTGGTGGATCCATAGGTGGATTGTGAAGAGAGCACATGCAATGACACTGGTGGATCCATGTGTGGTCTCTGAAGAGAACACATATTTCAATGACCTGGTGGATCCGTATGTGGTATGTTAAAAGAACACACATTTCAATGACTCGTTGTTGTTAGTAAAAGAACACACATGCAACAACATGTGGATCCATGTGTGGTCTCTAAAGAACACACATTTCAATGACACTGGTGGATCCATATGTGGCATGTGAAAAGAACACACATGAAATGACTCTAGTTGTTGTTAGTAAAAGAACACACATGCAATGACACTGGTGGATCCATAGGTGGATTATTAAGAGAGAACACATGCAATGACACTGGTAGATTCAATGACACTGGTGGATCCATATGTGGTATGTGAAAATAACACACATGCAATGACTCTGGTTGTTGGTAGTAAAAAGAACACACTGCAATGACACTGGTGGATCCATAGGTGGATTGTGAAGAGAGCACACATGCAATGACACTGGTGGATCCATGTGTGGTCTCTGAAGAGAACACATATTTCGATGACACTGGTGGATCCATGTGTGGTATCTGAATAGAACACACATGAAATGACTCTAGTTGTTGTTAGTAAAATAACACACATGCAATGACACTAGTGGATCCATGTGTGGTCTGAAGAGAACACAGATGTAATGACTCTGTTGTTAGTGAAAAGAGCACACATGCAATGACACTGGTGGATCCATAGGTGGATTTGAAAAGAACACACATGCAATGACACTGGTGGATCCATATGTGGATTGTGAAAAGAGCACACATGAAATGACTCTAGTTGTTGTTAGTAAAAAGCACACATGTAATGACTGTTGGATCCATAGGTGGATTGTGAAAAGAACACACATTCAATGACACTGGTGGATCCATATGTGGTATGTGAAAAGAACACACATGCAATGACTCTGGTTTTTGTTAGTAAAAAGAACACATATGCAATGACACTAGTGGATCCATAGGTGGATTGTGAAGTGAGCACACATGCAATGACTACGGTTTTGTTAGTAAAAGAGCACACATGCAATGACACTAGTGGATCCATAGGTGGATTGTGAAAAGAACACACATGCAATGACACTGGTGGATCCATATGTGGTATGTTAAAAGAACACACATTTCAATGACTCTAGTTGTTGTTAGTAAAAAGAACACACATGCAATAACACTGGTGGATCCATGTGTGGTCTCTAAAGAGAACACACGTTTCAATGACTATGGTGGATCCATATGTGGTATGTGAAAAGAACACACATGAAATGACTCTAGTTGTTGTTAGTAAAAAGAACACACATGCAATGACACTGGTGGATCCATAGGTGGATTATTAAGAGAGAACACATGCAATGACACTGGTAGATTCAATGACACTGGTGGATCCATATGTGGTATGTGAAAATAACACACATGCAATGACTCTGGTTGTTGTTAGTAAAAAGAACACACATGCAATGACACTGGTGGATCCATAGGTGGATTGTGAAGAGAGCACACATGAAATGACACTGGTAGATCCATACGTGGATTGTGAAGAGAGCACACATATTTCAATGACACTGGTGGATCCATGTGTGGTCTCTGAAGAGAACACACATGAAATGACTCTAGTTGTTGTTAGTAAAAATAACACACATGCAATGACACTAGTGGATCCATGTGTGGTCTCTGAAGAGAACACAGATGCAATGACTCTGTTGTTGTTAGTGAAAAGAGCACACATGCAATGACACTGGTGGATCCATAGGTGGATTTTGAAAAGAACACACATGCAATGACACTGGTGGATCCATATGTGGATTGTGAAAAGAGCACACATGAAATGACTCTAGTTGTTGTTAGTAAAAAAGCACACATGTAATGACACTGTTGGATCCATAGGTGGATTGTGAAAAGAACACACATTCAATGACACTGGTGGATCCATATGTGGTATGTGAAAAGAACACACATGCAATGACTCTGGTTTTTGTTAGTAAAAAGAACACATATGCAATGACACTAGTGGATCCATAGGTGGATTGTGAAGTGAGCACACATGCAATGACTCTGGTTTTTGTTAGTAAAAAGAGCACACATGCAATGACACTAGTGGATCCATAGGTGGATTGTGAAAAGAACACACATGCAATGACACTGGTGGATCCATATGTGGTATGTTAAAAGAACACACATTTCAATGACTCTAGTTGTTGTTAGTAAAAAGAACACACATGCAATAACACTGGTGGATCCATGTGTGGTCTCTAAAGAGAACAAACATTTCAATGACTATGGTGGATCCATATGTGGTATGTGAAAAGAACACACATGAAATGACTCTAGTTGTTGTTAGTAAAAAGAACACACATGCAATGACACTGGTGGATCCATAGGTGGATTATTAAGAGAGAACACATGCAATGACACTGGTAGATTCAATGACACTGGTGGATCCATATGTGGTATGTGAAAATAACACACATGCAATGACTCTGGTTGTTGTTAGTAAAAAGAACACACATGCAATGACACTGGTGGATCCATAGGTGGATTGTGAAGAGAGCACACATGCAATGACACTGGTGGATCCATACGTGGATTGTGAAGAGAGCACACATATTTCAATGACACTGGTGGATCCATGTGTGGTCTCTGAAGAGAACACACATGAAATGACTCTAGTTGTTGTTAGTAAAAATAACACACATGCAATGACACTAGTGGATCCATGTGTGGTCTCTGAAGAGAACACAGATGCAATGACTCTGGTTGTTAGTGAAAAGAGCGCACATACAATGACACTGGTGGATCCATAGGTGGATTGTGAAAAGAACACACATGCAATGACACTGGTGGATCCATACGTGGATTGTGGAAAGAGCACACATGCAATGACTCTAGTTGTTGTTAGTAACAAAGCACACATGTAATGACACTGGTGGATCCATAGGTGGATTGTGAAAAGAACACACATGGAATGACACTGGTGGATCCATATGGGGTATGTGAAAAGATCGCACATGCAATGACTCTGGTTTTTGTTAGTAAAAGGAACACATATGCAATGACACTAGTGGATCCATAGGTGGATTGTAAAGAGAGCACACATGCAATGACTCTGGTTGTTGTTAGTAAAAAGAGCACACGTGCAATGACACTGGTGGATCCATAGGTGGATTGTGAAAAGAACACACATGCAATGACACTGGTGGATCCATATGTGGTATGTTAAAAGAACACACATTTCAATGACTCTGGTTGTTGTTAGTAAAAACAACACACAGGCAATAACACTGGTGGATCCATGTGTGGTCTCTAAAGAGAACACGCATTTCAATGACACTGGTGGATCCATATGTGGTATGTGAAAAGAGCACACATGAAATGACTCTTGTTGTTGTTAGTAAAAAGAACACACGTGCAATCACACTGCTGGATCCATAGGTGGATTGTTAAGAGAGAACACATGCAATGACACTGGTAAATTCAATGACACTGGTGGATCCATATGTGGTATGTGAAAATAACACACATGCAATGGCTCTGGTTGTTGTTAGTAAAAAGAACACACATGCAATGACACTGGTGGATCCATAGGTGGATTGTGAAGAGAGCACACATGCAATGACACTGGTGGATCCATGTGTGGTCTCAAGAGAACACATATTTCAATGACCTTGGTGGATCCATGTGTGGTCTGAAGAGAACACACATGAAATGACTCTAGTTGTTGTTAGTAAAAATAACACACATGCAATGACACTAGTGGATCCATGTGTGGTCTCTGAAGAGAACACAGATGCAATGACTCTGGTTGTTGTTAGTGAAAAGAGCACACATGCAATGACACTGGTGGATCCATACGTGGACTGTGAAAAGAACACACATGCAATGACACTGGTGGATCCATATGTGGATTGTGAAAAGAGCACACATGCAATGACTCTAGTTGTTGTTAGTAAAAAAGCACACATGTAATGACACTGGTGGATCCATAGGTGGATTGTGAAAAGAACACACATGCAATCACACTGGTGGATCCATATGTGGTATGTGAAAAGAACACACATGCAATGACTCTGGTTTTTGTTAGTAAAAAGAACACATTTGCAATGACACTAGTGGATCAATAGGTGGATTGTGAGGAGAGCATACATGCAATGACTCTGGTTGTTGTTAGTAAAAAGAGCACACATGCAATGAAACTGGTGGATCCATAGGTGGATTGTGAAAAGAACACACATGCAATGACACTGGTGGATCCATATGTGGTATGTTAAAAGAACACACATTTCAATGACTCTGGTTGTTGTTAGTAGAAAGAACACACATGCAATAACACTGGTGGATCCATGTGTGGTCTCTAAAGAGAACACACATTTGAATGACACTGGTGGATCCATATGTGGTATGTGAAAAGAACACACATGAAATGACTCTAGTTGTTGTTAGTAAAAAGAACACACATGCAATGACACTAGTGGATCCATAGGTGGATTATTAAGAGAGAACACATGCAATGACACTGGTAGATTCAATGACACTAGTGGATCCATATGTGGTATGTGAAAATAACACACATGCAATGACTCTGGTTGTTGTTAGAAAAAACAACACACATGCAATGACACTGGTGGATCCATAGGTGGATTGTGAAGAGAGCACACATGTAATAACGCTGGTGGATCCATGTGTGGTCTCTGAGGAGAACACACGTTTCAATGACACTGGTGGATCCATGTTTGGTCTCTGAAGAGAACACACATGAAATGACTCTAGTTGTTGTTAATAAAAATAACACACATGCAATGACACTGGTGGATCCATATGTGGTATGTGAAAAGAACACACATGCAATGACTCTGGTTTTTGTTAGTAAAAAGAACACATATGCAATGACACTAGTGGATCCATAGGTGGATTGTGAGGAGAGCATACATGCAATGACTCTGGTTGTTGTTAGTAAAAAGAGCACACATGCAATGACACTGGTGGATCCGTAGGTGGATTGTGAAAAGAACACACATGAAATGACACTGGTGGATCCATATGTGGTATGTTAAAAGAACACACATTTCAATGACTCTAGTTGTTGTTAGTAAAAAGAACACACATGCAATGACACTGGTGGATCCATAGGTGGATTGTTAAGAGAGAACACATGCAATGACACTGGTAGATTCAATGACACTGGTGGATCCATATGTGGTATGTCAAAATAACACACATGCAATGACTTTGGTTGTTGTTAGTAAAAAGAACACACATGCAATGACACTGGTGGATCCATAGGTGGATTGTGAAAAGAGCACACATGCAATGACGCTGGTGGATCCATGTGTGGTCTCTGAAGAGAATACACATGAAATGACTCTGGTTGTTGTTAGTAAAAAGAACACACATGCAATGACACTGGTGGATCCAATTGTGGTCTCTAAAGAGAACACACATATCAATGACACTGGTGGATCCATATGTGGTATGTGAAAATAACACACTTGAAAGGACTCTATTTATTGTTAGTAAAAAGAACACACATGCAATGACACTGGTGGATCCATAGGTGGATTGTGAAGAGAGCACACATGCAATAACACTGGTGGATCCATGTGTTGTCTCTAAAGAGAACACACATTTCAATGACATCAGGATCCATGTGTGGTCTCTGAAGAGAACACACATGAAATGACTCTAGTTGTTGTTAGTAAAAAGAACACACATTCAATGACACTAGTGGATCCATGTGTGGTCTCTGAAGAGAACACAAATGCAATGACTCTAGTTGTTGTTAGTAAAAAGAACACACATGCAATGAGACTAGTGGATCCATAGGTGGATTGTGAAAAGAACACACATGCAATGACACTGGTGGATCCGTAGGTGGATTGTGAAAAGAACACACATGAAATGACACTGGTGGATCCATATGTGGTATGTTAAAAGAACACACATTTCAATGACTCTAGTTGTTGTTAGTAAAAAGAACACACATGCAATGACACTGGTGGATCCATAGGTGGATTGTTAAGAGAGAACACATGCAATGACACTGGTAGATTCAATGACACTGGTGGATCCATTTGTGGTATGTCAAAATAACACACATGCAATGACTTTGGTTGTTGTTAGTAAAAAGAACACACATGCAATGACATTGGTGGATCCATAGGTGGATTGTGAAAAGAGCACACATGCAATGACGCTGGTGGATCCATGTGTGGTCTCTGAAGAGAATACACATGAAATGACTCTGGTTGTTGTTAGTAAAAAGAACACACATGCAATGACACTGGTGGATCCAATTGTGGTCTCTAAAGAGAACACACATATCAATGACACTAGTGGATCCATATGTGGTATGTGAAAATAACACACTTGAAAGGACTCTATTTATTGTTAGTAAAAAGAACACACATGCAATGACACTGGTGGATCCATAGGTGGATTGTGAAGAGAGCACACATGCAATAACACTGGTGGATCCATGTGTTGTCTCTAAAGAGAACACACATTTCAATGACACTCGTGGATCCATGTGTGGTCTCTGAAGAGAACACACATGAAATGACTCTAGTTGTTGTTAGTAAAAAGAACACACATTCAATGACACTAGTGGATCCATGTGTGGTCTCTGAAGAGAACACAAATGCAATGACTCTAGTTGTTGTTAGTAAAAAGAACACACATGCAATGAGACTAGTGGATCCATAGGTGGATTGTGAAAAGAACACACATGCAATGACACTGGTGGATCGATATGTGGATTGTGAAAAGAGCACAGGTGCAATGACTCTAGTTGTTGTTAGTAAAAAAGCACACATGCAATGACACTGGTGGATCCATAGGTGGATTGTGAATAGAACACACATGCAATGACACTGTTGGATCCATATGTGGTATGTGAAAAGAACACACATGCAATGACTCTGGTTTTTGTTAGTAAAAAGAACACACATGCAATGACACTGATGGATCCATAGGTGGATTGTGAAGAGAGCACACATGCAATGGCTCTGGTTGTTGTTAGTAAAAAAGCACACATGCAATGACACTGGTGGATCCATAGGTGGATTGTGAAAAGAACACACATGCAATAACACTGGTGGATACATGTGTGGTCTCTGAAGAGAACACACACGCAATGACTCTGGTTGTTGTTAGTGAAAAGAGCACACATGCAATGACACTGGTGGATCCATAGGTGGATTGTGAAAACAACACACATGCAATGACACTGGTGGATCCATATGTGGATTGTGAAAATAGCACACATGCAATGGCTCTGGTTGATGTTCGTAAATAAGCACACATGCAATAACACTGGTGGATCCATGTGTGGTCTCTGAAGAGAACACACATTTGAATGACATTGGTGGATCCATGTGTGGTCTCTGAAGAGAACACACATGCAATGACTCTGGTTGTTGTTAGTGAAAAGAACACACATGCAATGACACTGGTGGATCCATATGTGGATTGTGAAAAGAACACACATGCAATGACACTGGTGGCTCCATATGTGGATTGTGAAAAGAGCACACATGCAGTGACTCTGGTTGTTGGTAGTAAAAAAGCACACATGCAATGACACTGGTGGACCCATAGGTGGATTATGAAAAGAACACACATGCAATGACACTGGTGGATCCATATGTGGTATGTGAAATGAACTCACATGCAATGACTCTGGTTTTGTTATTAAAAAGAAAACACATGCAATGACCTTGGTGGATCCATAGGTGGATTGTGAAGAGAGCACACATGCAATGACTCTGGTTGTTGTTAGTAAAAAGAGCACACATGTAATGACATTGGTGGAACCATAGGTGGATTGTGAAAAGAAAACACATGCATTAACACTGGTGGATCCATATGTGGTATGTGAAAGGAAAACACATTTCAATGACTCTGGTTGTTGTTAGTAAAAAGAACACACGTGCAATGACACTGGTGGATCCATGTGTGGTCTCTAAAGAGAACACACATATCAATGACACTGGTGGATCCATGTGTGGTATGTGAAAATAACACACTTGAAAGGACTCTATTTGTTGTTAGTAAAAACAACACACATGCAATGACACTGGTGGATCCATAGGTGGATTGTGAAGAGAGCACACATGCAATAACACTGGTGGATCCATGTGTGGTCTCTGAAGAGAACAGACATTTCAATGACACTGGTGGATCCATGTGTGGTCTCTGAAGAGAACACACATGAAATGACTCTAGTTGTTGTTAGTAAAAAGAAGACACATGCAATGACACTAGTGGATCCATGTGTGGTCTCTGATGAGAACACAAATGCAATGACTCTAGTTGTTGTTAGTAAAAAGGACACACATGCAATGACACTAGTGGATACAAAGGTGGACTGTGAAAAGAACACACATGCAATGACAGTGGTGGATCCATATGTGGATTGTGAAAAGAGCACACATGCAATGACTCTAGTTGTTGTTAGTAAAAAAGTACACATGCAATGACACTGGTGGATCCATAGGTGGATTGTGAAAAGAACACACATGCAATGACACTGTTGGATCCATATGTGGTATGTGAAAAGAACACACATGCAATGACTCTGGTTTTTGTTAGTAAAAAGAACACACATGCAATGACACTGATGGATCCATAGGTGGATTGTGAAGAGAGCACACATGCAATAACTCTGGTTGTTGTTAGTAAAAAGAGCACACGTGCAACGAGACTGGTGGATCTATAGGTGGATTGTGAAAAGAACACACATGCAATGACACTGGTGGATCCATATGTGGTATGTGAAAAGAACACACATTTCAATGACTCTGGTTGTTGTTAGTACAAAGAACACACATGCAATGACACTGGTGGATCCATAGGTGGATTGTGAAGAGAGCACACATGAAATGACACTGGAGGATCCATATGTGGTATGTGGAAATAACACACATGAAATGACTCTTGTTGTTGTTAGTAAAAAGAACACACATGCAATGACACTAATGGATCCATGTGTGGTCTCTGAAGAGAACACACATTTCAATGACAATGGTTGTTGTTAGTAAAAAGAACACACATGCAATGACAGTGGTGGATCCATGTGTGGCCTCTGAAGAGAACACACATGAAATCAGTCTGGTTGTTGTCAGTGAAAAGAGCACACATGCAATGACACTGGTGGATCCATAGGTGGATTGTGAAAAGAACACACATGGAATGACAGTGGTGGATATATATGTGGATTGTTAAAAGAGCACACATGCAATGACTCTGGTTGTTGTTAGTAAAAAAGCAAACATGCAATGACACTGGTGGATCCATAGGTGGATTGTGAAAAGAACACACATGCAATGACACTGGTGGATCCATATGTGGTATTGAAAAGAACACACATGCAATGACTCTGATTGTTGTTAGTAAAAAGAACACACATGCAATGACACTGGTGGATCCAGAGGTGGATTGTGAAGAGAACACACATGCAATGACACTGGTGGATCCATATGTGGTATGTGAAAATAAAACACATGCAATGACTCTGGTTGTTGTTAGTAAAAGGAACACACATGCAATGACACTGGTGGATCCATAGGTGGATTGTGAAGAGAGCACACATGCAATGACACTGGTGGATTCAATGACACTCGTGGATCCATATGTGGTATGTGAAAATAACACACATGTAATGACTCTGGTTGTTGTGAGTAAAAAGAACACACATGCAATGACACTGGTGGATCCATGTGTGGTCTCTAGAGAGAACACACATTTCAATGAGTCTGGTTTTTGTTAGTAAAAAGAACACACATGCAATGACACTGGTGGATCCATGTGTGGTGTTTGAAGAGAACACACATGTAATGACTCTGGTTGTTGTTAGTGAAAAGAGCACACATGCAATGATACTGGTGGATCCATAGGTGGATTATGAAAAGAACACACATGCAATGACAATGGTGGATCCATATGTGGATTGTGAAAAGAGCACACATGCAATGACTCTGATTGTTGTTAGTAAAAAAGCACACATGCAATGACACTGTTGGATCCATATGTGGATTGTGAAAAGAGCACACATGCAATGACACTAGTGGATCCATGTGTGGTCTCTGAAGAGAACACACATGCAATGACTCTCGTTGTTGTTAGTAAAAAGGACACACATGCAATGACACTAGTGGATCCATAGGTGGACTGTGAAAAGAACACACATGCAATGACAGTGGTGGATCCATATGTGGATTGTGAAAAGAGCACACATGCAATGACTCTAGTTGTTGTTAGTAAAAAAGTACACATGCAATGACACTGGTGGATCCATAGGTGGATTGTGAAAAGAACACACATGCAATGACACTGTTGGATCCATATGTGGTATGTGAAAAGAACACACATGCAATGACTCTGGTTTTTGTTAGTAAAAATAACACACATGCAATGACACTGATGGATCCATAGGTGGATTGTGAAGAGAGCACACATGCAATGACTCTAGTTGTTGTTAGTAAAAATAGCACACGTGCAATGACACTGGTGGATCTATACGTGGATTGTGAAAAGAACACACATGCAATGACACTGGTGGATCCATATGTGGTATGTGAAAAGAACACACATTTCAATGACTCTGGTTTTTGTTAGTAAAAAGAACACACATGCAATGACACTGGTGGATCCATGTGTGGTCTCTGAAGAGAACACACATTTCAATGACACTAGAGGATCCATATGTGGTATGTGAAAAGAACACACATGAAACGACTCTAGTTGTTGTTAGTAAAAAGAACACACAAGCAATGACACTGGTGGATCCATAGGTGGATTGTGAAGAGAGCACACATGAAATGACACTGGAGGATCCATATGTGGTATGTCAAAATAACACACATGAAATGACTCTTGTTGTTGTTAGTAAAAAGAACACACATGCAATGACACTAATGGATCCATGTGTGGTCTCTGAACAGAACACACATTTCAATGACAATGGTTGTTGTTAGTAAAAAGAACACACATGCAATGACAGTGGTGGATCCATGTGTGGCCTCTGAAGAGAACACACATGAAATCAGTCTGGTTGTTGTTAGTAAAAAGAGCACACATGCAATGACAGTGGTGGATCCATAGGTGGATTGTGAAAAGAACACACATGGAATGACAGTGGTGGATACATATGTGGATTGTGAAAAGATCACACATGCAATGACTCTGGTTGTTGTTAGTAAAAAAGCACACATGCAATGACACTGGTGGATCCATAGGTGGATTGTGAAAAGAACACACATGCAATGACACTGGTGGATCCATATGTGGTATTGAAAAGAACACACATGCAATGACTCTGATTGTTGTTAGTAAAAAGAACACACATGCAATGACACTGGTGGATCCAGAGGTGGATTGTGAAGAGAACACACATGCAATGACACTGGTGGATCCATATGTGGTATGTGAAAATAACACACATGCAATGACTCTGGTTGTTGTTAGTAAAAGGAACACACATGCAATGACACTGGTGGATCCATAGGTGGATTGTGAAGAGAGCACACATGCAATGACACTCGTGGATCCATATGTGGTATGTGAAAATAACACACATGTAATGACTCTAGTTGTTGTGAGTAAAAAGAACACACATGCAATGACATTGGTGGATCCATGTGTGCTCTCTAGAGAGAACACACATTTCAATGAGTCTGGTTTTTGTTAGTAAAAAGAACACACATGCAATGACACTGGTGGATCCATATGTGGTGTTTGAAGAGAACACACATGTAATGACTCTGGTTGTTGTTAGTGAAAAGAGCACACATGCAATGACACTGGTGGATCCATAGGTGGATTATGAAAAGAACACACATGCAATGACAATGGTGGATCCATATGTGGATTGTGAAAAGAGCACACATGCAATGACTCTGATTATTGTTAGTAAAAAAGCACACATGCAATGACACTGGTGGATCCATGTGTGGTCTCTGAAGAGAGCACACATGCAATGACACTGGTGGATCCATATGTGGATTGTGAAAAGAGCACACATGCAATGAGTCTGGTTGTTGTTAGTAAAAAAGCACACATGCAATGACACTGGTGGATCCATAGGTGGATTGTGAAAAGAACATACATGCAATGACGCTGGGGGATCCATGTGTGGTATCTGAAGAGAACACACATGCAATGACTCTGGTTGTTGTTAGTGAAAAGAGCACACATGCAATGACACTGGTGGATCCATAGGTGGATTGTGAAAAGAACACACATGCAATGACACTAGTGGATCCATATGTGGATTGTGAAAAGAGCACACATGCAATGGCTCTAGTTGTTGTTAGTAAAAAAGCACACATCCAATGACACTGGTGGATCCATAGGTGGATTGTGAAAAGAACACACATGCAATGACACTGGTGGATCCATATGTGGTATGTGAAAAGAACACACATGCAATGACTCTGGTTTTTGTTAGTAAAAAGAACACACATGCAATGACACTGATGGATCCATAGGTGGATTGTGAAGAGAGCACACATGCAATGACTCTGGTTGTTGTTAGTAAAAAGAGCACACGTGCAATGAAACTGGTGGATCTATAGGTGGATTGTGAAAAGAACACACATGCAATGACACTGGTGGATCCATATGTGGTATGTGAAAAGAACACACATTTCAATGACTCTGGTTTTTGTTAGTAAAAAGAACACACATGCAATGACATCAGGATCCATGTGTGGTCTCTGAAGAGAACACACATTTCAATGACACTAGAGGATCCATATGTGGTATGTGAAAAGAACACACATGAAACGACTCTAGTTGTTGTTAGTAAAAAGAACACACAAGCAATGACACTCGTGGATCCATAGGTGGATTGTGAAGAGAGCACACATGAAATGACACTGGAGGATCCATATGTGGTATGTCAAAATAACACACATGAAATGACTCTTGTTGTTGTTAGTAAAAAGAACACACATGCAATGACACTAATGGATCCATGTGTGGTATCTGAACGGAACACACATTTCAATGACAATGGTTGTTGTTAGTAAAAAGAACACACATGCAATGACAGTGGTGGATCCATGTGTGGCCTCTGAAGAGAACACACATGAAATCAGTCTGGTTGTTGTCAGTGAAAAGAGCACACATGCAATGACACTGGTGGATCCATAGGTGGATTGTGAAAAGAACACACATGGAATGACAGTGGTGGATACATATGTGGATTGTGAAAAGAGCACACATGCAATGACTCTGGTTGTTGTTAGTAAAAAAGCACACATGCAATGACACTGGTGGATCCATAGGTGGATTGTGAAAAGAACACACATGCAATGACACTGGTGGATCCATATGTGGTATTGAAAAGAACACACATGCAATGACTCTGATTGTTGTTAGTAAAAAGAACACACATGCAATGACACTGGTGGATCCAGAGGTGGATTGTGAAGAGAACACACATGCAATGACAATGGTGGATCCATATGTGGTATGTGAAAATAACACACATGAATGACTCTGGTTATTGTTAGTAAAAGGAACACACATGCAATGACACTGGTGGATCCATAGGTGGATTGTGAAGAGAGCACACATGCAATGACACTGGTGGATTCAATGACACTCGTGGATCCATATGTGGTATGTGAAAATAACACACATGTAATGACTCTGGTTGTTGTGAGTAAAAAGAACACACATGCAATGACACTGGTGGATCCATGTGTGCTCTCTAGAGAGAACACACATTTCAATGAGTCTGGTTTTTGTTAGTAAAAAGAACACACATGCAATGACACTGGTGGATCCATGTGTGGTGTTTGAAGAGAACACACATGTAATGACTCTGGTTGTTGTTAGTGAAAAGAGCACACATGCAATGACACTGGTGGATCCATAGGTGGATTATGAAAAGAACACACATGCAATGACAATGGTGGATCCATATGTGGACTGTGAAAAGAGCACACATGCAATGACTCTGATAGTTGTTAGTAAAAAAGCACACATGCAATGATACTGGTGGATCCATGTGTGGTCTCTGAAGAGAACACACATGCAATGACTCTAGTTGTTGTTAGTAAAAAGGACACACATGCAATGACACTAGTGGATCCATAGGTGGACTGTGAATAGAACACACATGCAATGACAGTGGTGGATCCATATGTGGATTGTGAAAACAGCACACATGCAATGACTCTAGTTGTTGTTAGTAAAAAAGTACACATGCAATGACACTTGTGGATCCATAGGTGGATTGTGAAAAGAACGCACATGCAATGACACTGTTGGATCCATATGTGGTATGTGAAAAGAACACACATGCAATGACTCTGGTTTTTGTTAGTAAAAAGAACACACATGCAATGACACTGATGGGTCCATAGGTGGATTGTGAAGAGAGCACACATGCAATGACTCTGGTTGTTGTTAGTAAAAAGAGCACACGTGCAATGACACTGGTGGATCTATAGGTGGATTGTGAAAAGAACACACATGCAATGACACTGGTGGATCCATATGTGGTATGTGAAAAGAACACACATTTCAATGACTCTGGTTTTTGTTAGTAAAAAGAACACACATGCAATGACACTGGTGGATCCATGTGTGGTCTCTGAAGAGAACACACATTTCAATGACACTAGAGGATCCATATGTGGTATGTGAAAAGAACACACATGAAACGACTCTAGTTGTTGTTAGTAAAAAGAACACACAAGCAATGACACTGGTGGATCCATAGGTGGATTGTGAAGAGAGCACACATGAAATGACACTGGAGGATCCATATGTGGTATGTCAAAATAACACACATGAAATGACTCTTGTTGTTGTTAGTAAAAAGAACACACATGCAATGACACTCGTGGATCCATGTGTGGTCTCTGAACAGAACACACATTTCAATGACAATGGTTGTTGTTAGTAAAAAGAACACACATGCAATGACAGTGGTGGATCCATATGTGGCCTCTGAAGAGAACACACATGAAATCAGTCTGGTTGTTGTCAGTGAAAAGAGCACACATGCAATGACAGTGGTAGATCCATAGGTGGATTGTGAAAAGAACACACATGGAATGACAGTGGTGGATACATATGTGGATTGTGAAAAGAGCACACATGCAATGACTCTGGTTGTTGTTAGTAAAAAAGCACACATGCAATGACACTGGTGGATCCATAGGTGGATTGTGAAAAGAACACACATGCAATGACACTGGTGGATCCATATGTGGTATTGAAAAGAACACACATGCAATGACTCTGATTGTTGTTAGTAAAAAGAACACACATGCAATGACACTGGTGGATCCAGAGGTGGATTGTGAAGAGAACACACATGCAATGACACTGGTGGATCCATATGTGGTATGTGAAAATAACACACATGCAATGACTCTGGTTGTTGTTAGTAAAAGGAACACACATGCAATGACACTGGTGGATCCATAGGTGGATTGTGAAGAGAGCACACATGCAATGACACTCGTGGATCCATATGTGGTATGTGAAAATAACACACATGTAATGACTCTGGTTGTTGTGAGTAAAAAGAACACACATGCAATGACACTGGTGGATCCATGTGTGCTCTCTAGAGAGAACACACATTTCAATGAGTCTGGTTTTTGTTAGTAAAAAGAACACACATGCAATGACACTGGAGGATCCATGTGTGGTGTTTGAAGAGAACACACATGTAATGACTCTGGTTGTTGTTAGTGAAAAGAGCACACATGCAATGACACTGGTGGATCCATAGGTGGATTATGAAAAGAACACACATGCAATGACAATGGTGGATCCATATGTGGATTGTGAAAAGAGCACACATGCAATGACTCTGATTGTTGTTAGTAAAAAAGCACACATGCAATGACACTGGTGGATCCATGTGTGGTCTCTGAAGAGAGCACACATGCAATGACACTGGTGGATCCATATGTGGATTGTGAAAAGAGCACACATGCAATAAGTCTGGTTGTTGTTAGTAAAAAAGCACACATGCAATGACACTGGTGGATCCATAGGTGGATTGTGAAAAGAACATACATGCAATGACGCTGGTGGATCCGTGTGTGGTATCTGAAGAGAACACACATGCAATGACTCTGGTTGTTGATAGTGAAAAGAGCACACATGCAATGACACTGGTGGATCCATAGGTGGATTGTGAAAAGAACACACATGCAATGACACTAGTGGATCCATATGTGGATTGTGAAAAGAGCACACATGCAATGGCTCTAGTTGTTGTTAGTAAAGAAGCACACATCCAATGACACTGGTGGATCCATAGGTGGATTGTGAAAAGAACACACATGCAATGACACTGGTGGATCCATATGTGGTATGTGAAAAGAACACACATGCAATGACTCTGGTTTTTGTTAGTAAAAAGAACACACATGCAATGACACTGATGGATCCATAGGTGGATTGTGAAGAGAGCACACATGCAATGACTCTGGTTGTTGTTAGTAAAAAGAGCACACGTGCAATGAAACTGGTGGATCTATAGGTGGATTGTGAAAAGAACACACATGCAATGACACTGGTGGATCCATATGTGGTATGTGAAAAGAACACACATTTCAATGACTCTGGTTTTTGTTAGTAAAAAGAACACACATGCAATGACATCAGGATCCATGTGTGGTCTCTGAAGAGAACACACATTTCAATGACACTAGAGGATCCATATGTGGTATGTGAAAAGAACACAAATGAAACGACTCTAGTTATTGTTAGTAAAAAGAACACACAAGCAAGGACACTGGTGGATCCATAGGTGGATTGTGAAGAGAGCACACATGAAATGACACTGGAGGATCCATATGTGGTATGTCAAAATAACACACATGAAATGACTCTTGTTGTTGTTAGTAAAAAGAACACACATGCAATGACACTAATGGATCCATGTGTGGTCTCTGAACAGAACACACATTTCAATGACAATGGTTGTTGTTAGTAAAAAGAACACACATGCAATGACAGTGGTGGATCCATGTGTGGCCTCTGAAAGGAACACACATGAAATCAGTCTGGTTGTTGTCAGTGAAAAGAGCACACATGCAATGACACTGGTGGATCCATAGGTGGATTGTGAAAAGAACACACATGGAATGACAGTGGTGGATACATATGTGGATTGTGAAAAGATCACACATGCAATGACTCTGGTTGTTGTTAGTAAAAAAGCACACATGCAATGACACTGGTGGATCCATAGGTGGATTGTGAAAAGAACACACATGCAATGACACTGGTGGATCCATATGTGGTATTGAAAAGAACACACATGCAATGACTCTGATTGTTGTTAGTAAAAAGAACACACATGCAATGACACTGGTGGATCCAGAGGTGGATTGTGAAGAGAACACACATGCAATGACACTGGTGGATCCATATGTGGTATGTGAAAATAACACACATGCAATGACTCTGGTTGTTGTTAGTAAAAGGAACACACATGCAATGACACTGGTGGATCCATAGGTGGATTGTGAAGAGAGCACACATGCAATGACACTCGTGGATCCATATGTGGTATGTGAAAATAACACACATGTAATGACTCTGGTTGTTGTGAGTAAAAAGAACACACATGCAATGACACTGGTGGATCCATGTGTGCTCTCTAGAGAGAACACACATTTCAATGAGTCTGGTTTTTGTTAGTAAAAAGAACACACATGCAATGACACTGGTGGATCCATGTGTGGTGTTTGAAGAGAACACACATGTAATGACTCTGGTTGTTGTTAGTGAAAAGAGCACACATGCAATGACACTGGTGGATCCATAGGTGGATTATGAAAAGAACACACATGCAATGACAATGGTGGATCCATATGTGGATTGTGAAAAGAGCACACATGCAATGACTCTGATTGTTGTTAGTAAAAAAGCACACATGCAATGACACTGGTGGATCCATGTGTGGTCTCTGAAGAGAGCACACATGCAATGACACTGGTGGATCCATATGTGGATTGTGAAAAGAGCACACATGCAATAAGTCTGGTTGTTGTTAGTAAAAAAGCACACATGCAATGACACTGGTGGATCCATAGGTGGATTGTGAAAAGAACAAACATGCAATGACGGCTGGTGGATCCGTGTGGTATCTGAAGAGAACACACATGCAATGACTCTGGTTGTTGATAGTGAAAAGAGCACACATGCAATGACACTGGTGGATCCATAGGTGGATTGTGAAAAGAACACACATGCAATGACACTAGTGGATCCATATGTGGATTGTGAAAAGAGCACACATGCAATGGCTCTAGTTGTTGTTAGTAAAGAAGCACACATCCAATGACACTGGTGGATCCATAGGTGGATTGTGAAAAGAACACACATGCAATGACACTGGTGGATCCATATGTGGTATGTGAAAAGAACACACATGCAATGACTCTGGTTTTTGTTAGTAAAAAGAACACACATGCAATGACACTGATGGATCCATAGGTGGATTGTGAAGAGAGCACACATGCAATGACTCTGGTTGTTGTTAGTAAAAAGAGCACACGTGCAATGAAACTGGTGGATCTATAGGTGGATTGTGAAAAGAACACACATGCAATGACACTGGTGGATCCATATGTGGTATGTGAAAAGAACACACATTTCAATGACTCTGGTTTTTGTTAGTAAAAAGAACACACATGCAATGACACTGGTGGATCCATGTGTGGTCTCTGAAGAGAACACACATTTCAATGACACTAGAGGATCCATATGTGGTATGTGAAAAGAACACAAATGAAACGACTCTAGTTGTTGTTAGTAAAAAGAACACACAAGCAAGGACACTGGTGGATCCATAGGTGGATTGTGAAGAGAGCACACATGAAATGACACTGGAGGATCCATATGTGGTATGTCAAAATAACACACATGAAATGACTCTTGTTGTTGTTAGTAAAAAGAACACACATGCAATGACACTAATGGATCCATGTGTGGTCTCTGAACAGAACACACATTTCAATGACAATGGTTGTTGTTAGTAAAAAGAACACACATGCAATGACAGTGGTGGATCCATGTGTGGCCTCTGAAAGGAACACACATGAAATCAGTCTGGTTGTTGTCAGTGAAAAGAGCACACATGCAATGACACTGGTGGATCCATAGGTGGATTGTGAAAAGAACACACATGGAATGACAGTGGTGGATACATATGTGGATTGTGAAAAGATCACACATGCAATGACTCTGGTTGTTGTTAGTAAAAAAGCACACATGCAATGACACTGGTGGATCCATAGGTGGATTGTGAAAAGAACACACATGCAATAACACTGGTGGATCCATATGTGGTATTGAAAAGAACACACATGCAATGTCTCTGATTGTTGTTAGTAAAAAGAACACACATGCAATGACACTGGTGGATCCAGAGGTGGATTGTGAAGAGAACACACATGCAATGACACTGGTGGATCCATATGTGGTATGTGAAAATAACACACATGCAATGACTCTGGTTGTTGTTAGTAAAAGGAACACACATGCAATGACACTGGTGGATCCATAGGTGGATTGTGAAGAGAGCACACATGCAATGACACTGGTGGATTCAATGACACTCGTGGATCCATATGTGGTATGTGAAAGTAACACACATGTAATGACTCTGGTTGTTGTGAGTAAAAAGAACACACATGCAATGACACTGGTGGATCCATGTGTGCTCTCTAGAGAGAACACACATTTCAATGAGTCTGGTTTTTGTTAGTAAAAAGAACACACATGCAATGACACTGGTGGATCCATGTGTGGTGTTTGAAGAGAACACACATGTAATGACTCTGGTTGTTGTTAGTGAAAAGAGCACACATGCAATGACACTGGTGGATCCATAGGTGGATTATGAAAAGAACACACATGCAATGACAATGGTGGATCCATATGTGGATTGTGAAAAGAGCACACATGCAATGACTCTGATTGTTGTTAGTAAAAAAGCATACATGCAATGACACTGGTGGATCCATGTGTGGTCTCTGAAGAGAGCACACATGCAATGACACTGGTGGATCCATATGTGGATTGTGAAAAGAGCACACATGCAATGACACTAGTGGATCCATGTGTGGTCTCTGAAGAGAACACACATGCAATGACTCTGGTTGTTGTTAGTGAAAAGAGCACACATGCAATGACACTGGTGGATCCATAGGTGGATTTTGAAAAGAACACACATGCAATGACACTGGTGGATCCATATGTGGATTGTGAAAAGGGCACACATGCAATGACTTTGGTTGTTGTTAGTAAAAAAGCACACATGAAATGACACTGGTGGATCCATAGGTGGATTGTGAAAAGAACACACGTGCAATGACACTGGTGTATTCATATGTGGTATGTGAAAAGAACTCACATGCAATGACTCTGGTTTTTGTTAGTAAAAAGAACACACATGCCATGACACAGGTGGATCCATTGGTGGATTGTGAAGAAAGCACACATGCAATGACTCTGGTTGTTGTTAGTAAAAAGAGCACACATGCAATGACACTGGTGGATCCATAGGTGGATTGTGAAAAGAACACACATGCAATGCCACTGGTGGATCCATATGTGGTATGTGAAAATAACACACAATTCAATGACTCTGGTTGTTGTTAGTAAAAAGAACACACATGCAATGACACTGGTGGATCCATGTGTGGTCTCTGAAGAGAACACACATTTCACTGACACTGGTGGATCCATATATGGTATGTGAAAAGAACACACATGAAATGACTCTAGTTGTTGTTAGTAAAAAGACTACACAAGGAATGGCACTGGTGGATCCATAGGTGGATTGTGAAGAGAGCACACATGCAATGCCACTGGTGGATTCAATGACACTGGTGGATCCATATGTGGTATGTGAAAATAACACACATGAAATGACTCTGGTTGTTGTTCGTAAAAAGAACACATATGCAATGACACTAATGGATCCACGTATGGTCTCTGAAGAGAACACACATTTCAATGACACTCGATGTTGTTAGTAAAAATAACACACATGCAATGACACTGGTGGATCCGTGTGTGGTCTCTGAAGAGGACACACATGCAATCACTCTGGTTGTTGTTAGTGAAAAGAGCACACATGCAATGACACTGGTGGATCCATAGGTGGATTGTGAAAAGAACACAATGGAATGACACTGGTGGATCCATATGTGGATTGTGAAAAGAGCACACATGCAATGACTCTGGTTGTTGTTAGTAAAAAATCACACATGCAATTACACTGGTGGATCCATAGGTGGATTGTGAAAAGAACACACATGCAATACCACTGGTGGATTCATATGTGGTATGTGAAAAGAACACACATGCAATGACTCTGGTTGTTGTTAGTAAAAAGAACACACATGCAATGACACTGGTGGATCCATAGGTGGATTGTGAAGAGAACACACATGCAATGACACTGGTGGATCCACATGTGGTATGTGAAAATAACACACATGCAATGACTCTGGTTATTGTTAGTAAAAAGAACAGACATGCAATGACACTGGTGGATCCATAGGTGGATTGTGAAGAGAGCACACATGCAATGACACTGGTGGATTCAATGACACTGGTGGATCCATATGTGGTATGTGAAAATAACACACATGTAATGACTCTGGTTGTTGTTAGTAAAAAGAACACACATGCAAGGACACTGGTGGATCCATGTGTGGTCTCTAGAGAGAACACACATTTCAATGAGTCTGGTTGTTGTTAGTAAAAAGAACACACATGCAATGCCACTGGTGGATCCATGTGTGGTGTCTGAAGAAAACACACATGCAATGACTCTGGTTGTTGTTAGTGAAAAGAGCACACATGCAATGACACTGGTGAATCCATAGGTGGATTGTGAAAAGAACACACATGCAATGACACTGGTGGATCCATATGTGGATTGTGAAAAGAGCATACATGCAATGACTCTGGTTGTTGTTAGTAAAAAAGCACACATGCAATGACTCTGGTTGTTGTTAGTAAAAAAGCACACATGCAATGACACTGGTGGATCCATGTGTGGTCTCTGAAGAGAGCACACATGCAATGATACTGCTGGATCCATATGTGGATTGTGAAAAGAGCACACATGCAATGACTCTGGTTGTTTTTAGTTAAAAATCACACATGCAATGACACTGGTGTATCCATAGGTGGATTGTGAAAAGAACACACATGCAATGACACTGGTGGATCCATATGTGGTATGTGAAAAGAACACACATGCAATGACTCTGGTTTTTGTTAGTAAAAAGAACACACATGCAATGATACTGGTGGATCCATATGTGGTATGTGAAAAGAACACACATGCAATGACACTGGTGGATCCATATGTGCTATGTGAAAAGAACATACATGAAATGACTCTGGTTGTTGTTAGTAAAAAGAACACACATGCAATGACACTGGTGGATCCATATGTGCTATGTGAAAAGAACATACATGAAATGACTCTGGTTGTTGTTAGTAAAAAGAACACACATGCAATGACACTGGTGGATCCATAGGTGATTGTGAAGAGAGCACACATACAATGCCACTTGTGGATCCATATGTGGTATGTGAAAAGAACACACATGAAATGACTCTAGTTGTTGTTAGTAAAAAGAACACACATGCAATGACACTGGTGGATCCATATGTGGTATGTGAAAAGAACACACATGCAATGACACTAGTGGATCCATAGGTGGATTCTGAAAAGAGCACACATGCAATGACACTGGTGGATCCATATGTGGTATGTGAAAAGAACACACATGCAATGACTCGAGTTGTTGTGAGTAAAAAGAACATACATGCAATGACACTAGTGGATCCATAGGTGGATTGTGAAAAGAGCACACATGCAATGACACTGGTGGATCCATATGTGGTATGTGAAAAGAACATACATGCAATGACTGGTTGTTGTTAGTAAAAAGAACACACATGCAATGACACTGGTGTATCCATATGTGGATTGTGAAAAGAGCACACATGCAATGACACTGGTGGATCCATATGTGGTATGTGAAAAGAACACACATGCAATGACTCCAGTTGTTGTTAGTAAAAAGAACACACATGCAATGACACTGGTGGATCCATGTGTTGTCTCTGAAGAGAACACACATGCAATGACTCTGGTTGTTTTTAGTGAAAACAGCACACATGCAATGACACTGGTGTATCCATAGGTGGATTGTGAAAAGAACACACATGCAATGAAACTGGTGGATCCATATGTGGATTGTAAAAAGTGCACACATGCAATGACTATGGTTGTAGTTAGTAAAAAAGCACACATGCAATGGCACTGGTGGATCCATGTGTGGTCTCTGAAGAGGGCACACATGCAATGACACTGGTGGATCCATAGGCGTATTGTGAAAAGAGATTTTCCCTCTCTCTCGGTCACAAATCTCACATAATCCTAAACGTGTGGAGATCCCAAACATGTGCTCACTCTAGGTGCTATGCCTTGATTGGCTGACACAGATGTCACGCGGATCGTCTCCACCAATTGTTGATTTTATGTGATCCAACAGGCAGGATAACCCCTCCCTTCTCCACTTTTTTTATGCATGGTCAATCCGTGCCATCTCTCTATCTGTTCCGCCGATACTTTACCTCCATAAACAAGTGAAAATCCATCTATCTAACTAAAATAAATAAAATAAATGATCATATTTCAAAGAAGCCATCGTCTTCGTCTCCCGATTCGTCCTCGTCTTCGTCAACGCCATGGTCACTAGCATCACCGCTATCGGTGTCCTTCTCTAACGACTCGACACCGCCCCCTTCCTCGAATAAGCGCGCTATTTCCTCGTCGGAGTCCTCCTCCTCCTCTTCGTAGTCCCACGGGTCCACGTCACTCTCCTCCGCTTCTGCCTCCAACTAATCGATGAACGCCTCCTCGTTGGCCGAGTCATACTTGTCCAAATAGCTATCTCCTCTCTTCTTCCTGGTCTTCTTCTCGTTCCTCTTCTTGTCCGTACTCGCCGGTGCAACACGCGCCCCCGTCCTGGTTGCTGCTTTGCGCTCGTCCGATGCTACAGGTACCCCATGATCCTCCTGCACAGACAGTACGAGCTTCGACGTCGCGATGTCCTCGAGTGCCGATGTCGATGGATCCTGGCGCGGTCGGACACGACGTGCCGCCTTAGCAGGCGACTCGCGAGCGCGAACGATGCTGGGAAGATCCGGAAACGCAGGACGGTCAGTGGATGGCTTGGGCCTGCCATTGCCACGGCGAGGGGGCATCGTGCTCGAGGTAGTTGCTCCGAATGGTCGATGGCGGGTACACAGAGTGGGGTGCTGATCTGATCAAGGACGAGCAGCGGTTTCGTGCGTCGTGTCCATGCATGCATTTGTCGATTATCAAAAAAGAAGAAGAAATAAGTAATATCTCGCGTACTGAACATAATTTGATCACAACAAAAGTGGCACAACGTATTCTAGACTCGTAAATATCCCGTGCGTGCCTGTCACGTGGAGTTCGACGGAGTTCGACGTGCTGACGTGATCGTACAGCAGTTGCATGCGTCATTGCCCCATCAACACGTGACACACGCACGTGGGATGTGCGCGCCGATTCCCGTGATGACCACCCAACTCGCACTCCCCTTATTATATACTGGATTTTGGGTGGCGTCGAAGACTATTGAAGTGTCCATCGCAATAAAGTCAAGTCCCATCGATTCCCTACCCCTACCTCCCTGGCTTCTTTGAGAAGGTAGACCGTACACGGTGGTCTTGTATAATAGTACTAGTACTACTGGACCACGACATGTACTCTTTGACTCTTCTCCCACACTAATCAATATCTCCTTCCTCCTGCCTCCGCCACACTCACCCTCCAAGCCATGGCTCCACTAAGGAGGGGGAGAGGTTGTTCGATGATCCTTGTGGAGAAAAGGGAGAGAAATTGCCGCGAGGTACTTCTTGCTCTACCAGCCGCTCAAGCCCACCCTCTCATCGAGGCCCAATCTCCCCCGACAATGGCGTCGAATGTTCTAGCAGGCGAAGGCTCCTCCCGGTACGGTCTTCTTGTTCTACTTCTTCTCCATCTCCCTCTCCATCATGATCTTAATCAGATTCTTCTTGTTTTTCTTCTTCTTCTGGCTCTTCCTCTTCTACGTATTATAGGCCGGCCGTGGATCCCAAATCCACCACGACAGAGGCGTTGCAGGACCCGTTCGGCCCTGTTCCATGTCTCAGCGAGGTAGCAAATCTCCATGCTGTTATTTCTCTGAGTTGTGATGTTGATTTCTTAGATCATGTCCGTCCCGCATTGGTTTTTCTTCTTCTTTTGCGAGTGGTACTAGTTTTCATGAATATGACTAGATCTCTTGGTCTTTCCTTAATACCGTTGTTCATAGATTCACTATGGATTTTTTGTGATTAGGATTAGTTTATCGTGGTCATGAATAGATATCTAGGTCCATTTTTTAACACTGCGGCCAATAGATTCAACGGGGATTTATTTTGATCTTTATTAGTATTCACCTAGGACCTGGAGTGTAATTATAGAATTACTATTTCAATTAACATGAACGATGCAGCGATCGAAGGCCGAGTACCGTGACAAGGTGGACGCGATCAGTTCCAAGATTGCCAACCAACATGAGCTTGCACACTCCCTCACCCAAGCTAATGAGAGCCTACGCAAGTAATTATCTGTGCCGAAGGAGATCTCGCTAGATTTTGCACGCGACGTCGTTAGGCTGCAGAAAGTGCTCGACCATAACTTGAACAGGCAAGAACTGGCCATCAAGATAATCAACGAGCTCACGAGGAGAAGAAGAATCTCGTGGAAATGTGCATTCTCTTGCAGGACGAAGTCAGCGAGGCACTCAGAGGACGCGTCGAGGACACCAAGGCTACCATCCGAGCCTAGCATGACAGGAACCGTTGTCTAGATGCAGTCAAGGAGATGAAGGTAGACATGAGCAGAGGGATCACCGTACTCGAGGGTGTTCGGAAAGAGAACGAGGAGCTAAGGGCATGTCTGGAGGCGTATCGGAGCAATGCCCAAGTCTGATTCCCGTTAGCGGGGACACGAATATCAGTTCGTCCTCCACTCCTTTTGTAATGTCTAGGGTTCAGGAAGCAATGCCCATGTCTGCTTCCCATTATAGGGTGCAATAAGAATCCTAGGGCAACTCCTTATCTATCTAGACATGTGTTGGTGTTCATGTTCATGAATGGACACCATGTTCTCTTTCCATTATGTATATGGACATGAGTTTCTGCATTATGAGTTTGCCACTCTCCCACTACTATTTGGTGATATTGGGAAAAACCCATAGCACACTAAACTGCAGATAAGTCTTATTTGTCTTTGAAATTTAAATTATGATAGTGCCACTAGTCGATTCATAAAATGTTGATTAGTCCTAGATTGCTTCTTCCTTGAAATTATGACAGTGCCACTAGTGGATTCAGTTAATTATGGAAACTAATGAGCTTGTCCTGGTGAACTGAACAAACCATACTATGTATTTTTATTGCAGGGAAAGATTCGAAAGATCGACCAGGACCTGGCGACCTGGCTAAATGACAAGATAGCAATCCAAAGGGAGAAGCAGAATTCCCAGAAACTGGCCTTTGACCAACTGCACGCTGAACTCATGGTCCTTTCTGACAAGTGCTAGAAACTGAAGGAGTTAAACGTCGGCTGGGTGAACCTACACAGTGAAGGTCGCACCTCGGCTAGGAAGCAGACGGAGATGATGAAAGGGATCTTGAAGGAAAATCGTATGGCTACGAAAAAAATTCTCCAATCTGTGACGGAGCGCTGGAACCTACAGCTGAAGCACGACATAGTACTAAAAGAGCTGGCCAATCTTAGGGAGGAAAACAGGGAGCTCCGGGCCAGGCTCGCTTGAACACAACATATGTCTATTTAGTACTGAACTGCCTGGTTTAGCATTTGAAGTGGTGATTTTGTAAGCGTGAACTTAACTCTATGCATGATATGTGTGTTCGTCTGAAATTAGTTTGCTCGAGGATTGAGTTTGCCTTAGTTCGGAAAGCACAACTGCAAGTCTTACAATTAACTAGTTTCAGGCATTGGCACAACATAAATTATTCATCTCAAATTTCCTTTATCCTCTATAGTCTGTCCTTTTTCACCCTCGCGCGCCTTCTTCAGTTCCTTCAACAGATCCGCAATGCAGTACTCTAGCTTCTTCTTGTCTTCCCTGAGCTAATCCCTCTCCTTTTCTGCATTATGAATCAGAAACCTGTGACTATCTTGAAGCTTCTTTGCAGTTCCAACAACCAAGCTCCCATCGATTCCGTCAGTTAGCTCTGACTTCAAATTCTCGATTTCTTGTTCCAGCTCCTTATTTCGTACCGACAGCTTGTAATTTTTTTTAGCTGCATCACTTACATCAAGAATCTCGACCTTTCCAACTCATACATCTCCCATAACTGTGCCAAACATTTCTTAAGTGCATCTGGCCACTCAAGATCCACCCACTCTACTGCTTTACACACCGGGCCAACCTAAAAACACACACACTATAGTGTTATGAACATGCATGATACATTTTACTTCATGTCCCAGTTGCACATAATGTAAACAAACCTGATTTGTACAACCCAAAAACCTTCTCCCACTGTTACTGCCTTCGAATGCAACATATCTCCTCAGCTTTAGCCCATGGTCACATGGAACTTCTCCATCGAGATCTAGGCCCTCCATTCGGAGTCGTAGATCGTCCGTGGTACCTATAGGTAAACGCAAAGCTGAAATCGAACACCATTGCATGCACATATGGAGCTCAGATCGAGAGATTTACCATTGCCTAACCCTAGACTGAGAAAATAGAGGAACTCACATCGTGGAAGGAATACTCGATGTCGGAGAGAAGGATGTCGTTGATCGACTAGTCGTCCTCGCCGTTCAAGGACAACATGGCGAATGCGTCATCGTAGGCGACGGTGTCGGCGAGAGAGAGAGAGAGAGAGAGAGAGAGAGAGAGAGAGAGAGAGAGAGAAGCCCTTCTACCACTGCAACAATGACTAAATTGGCATGTTACAATAGTTTAATGGATACCATGCCCTTTCCCTGGATTACTGTCTCCTGCTTGATATGGATTCTCTTCACACATTCTCATTTCAAATATTAAACCTGCACTCCCTCCATCCCAATTTCATTGCCTAACAAAAACATACCAGTATATTACATCATCTAAAGAAACAAAATCATGTCAACTACAAGGTACTTATGCATCACTTCTTTAGTCATGGTTTCACAAAACATTACATTACAATCTCTCAACAAACATAATCACAACAAGGTTTCACAAAACATCACATTACAATCTCTCAACAAATGTAATCACAGAAACAAGTATATTACATCAACTCAAGAAACAAAATCATGTCGACTACAAGGTACTTACACATCACTTGTCCTGTCATGGTTTCGCACAACATTACATTACAGTCTCTCAACAAACAAAATAACAGAAACAAGTATAGTACATCATCTCAAGAAACATAATCATGCCAACTACAATGTATTTATGCATCACTAGTCCAGTCATGGTTTCACAAAACATTACATTACAATGTCCCAACAAACATAATAACAGAAACAAGTATGGTACATCATCTTAAGAAACATAATCATGTCAACTACAATGTACTTATGTCTTATTACAACAACGATGGTTTCAGTATTATATCGCAACTATAATGTACGGTATGTCATCTTAAGAAACATAATCATGTCAACTACAATGTACTTATGTCTTATTACAACAACGATGGCGAAAATCTCAATAGCTCGCACAACATTATATCGCAATCTCTCAACAAACATAATCACAGAAATACGCTCTAAATGCAACAACATTCAATATTACAAATACAGGCAGGGGAACCCCGCGGTCCATATGACAAGCCCAGGGTAGCAGCTCTCATCAGATCTCATCAACGTTGACCACCTCATTCTGTTCAGCCACTACAGGAGCATCTACATCCACTATAACTTGTTCAACAACATCAGAAATGGTACCAAGGAAGAACACCTTCCTGGTTCGCTTCTTTTGTCGCATAATCTGCATAAGATCTTCAGTATCCAAAACATCTATGAGTTGCTGCTTCTTATGATGCCACCACTGGATTTTTGCCATCTGCTTAGGGCCAATACTGATTTCCTTACCGACCATCTCTCTCATTTCGTCAAGAGTTATGTTTTTGGAATCGATAGTGATCTCCACAGTACATGACGAAACTGGCTTATTAACTCCCTCATCAAGTTTTGCCATGTATGAATCCACCTCTATGCCTATACTGAACTTATCTAGATCAGCATCTATTGGTCCATATTCTCTAGGAGCAAAAGCTTTGGCAGCAAGATCTCCAGCATCCGCATACATATCATCAATCATCGCTTCAACTTTCACCTTACAATCAGCTGCACAACACTCCCAAACCATCTGAAGCTCATTGGAGTGCTCAATTTGCTGATAGGTATCATTCATATTGCACCACACCAATTTTGTCCTCTGTCTAGAACCCCAGGGAATTCTAGCGGCAAGCATATCTACCAGCTGCGAAACAGACACAACCTCTTTGCAATTCACAAGCAGATGCACATCTTGCCCGAACACAACCCTCTCGCAACCAAAATCAAGTTTTGTAGTGTACTGCTGAACATGAATTGTGAACTCATATAGGTCCCTTGTATCAAAGCTGTGCCTAATTTGATTAAAAAGGGGAACATTTCAGTTCATTCGATTCTATTATGCCATAACTAATCTACTTGCAAGATAAGGCACAAATAAGAAAAATTCACCTCTCGCTCTTCTCCCGGGTTTTTTCTTCGAGATCTGGGTGCTGCATCCGCCACCAGAGCCAAACAATCTACCGCCGACCTGGCTTTTCTCTTCTACCCGCTGCTCGTAGGTACCTTGGGAGCAGAATACTTGCTGGCCTCCTCGCTAACCAGCGATGAAGACCTCGCCGCTGGTACACGTTGAGCCCCAGACTTGGGCCCCGACAGACCCGAATCAGTCGGCAACGTAGCTACAACCTTTGCCTTGCAAGACATGCTGGGCCGCTACCGTCGGATTCAGTGTCGAGGGAGGGAGAAAAAAGGTCCTCCGCCACCGGCAGATTTAGGGTCGGGGAAGGGAAGAAAAGGGACCACCGCCGCTGCAGCAAGATTCAGTGTCGAGAGTTACAAACCATAATAAGGTCTTACACAAATAAAGGATCTCATGATCCAGTCTTAGTACAAACAAGTATCGGAATAATAAGCGTAGCGGTGGGCTCCATCTTCAGTGTCACAGGGAATGCTGACGATGGGAGATGATCCTAGTTGTCGTAGCCGTCCTGCTGTCCTCCTTACGGTTAGTCCTCCTCATAGTCTGGCCACAGGAATAGCCAGGGACAAAGCCATGAGTACTCTTTAAGTACTCGCCAACTATCACTAACAAGTAAGGTAGTTCTAGTAGGAATGCTAAGCTCTAAGTTTATTTGTAAAGTTAAGTTGAAACCTAAGCTGAGTTCAGAAACAAAGAAAGATAAAATAAAGTTCTAAATCACCTAAGTGGGAACTTAGTTGTCATAGTCACAACTATGTTGTGGTCAAGTCATGTCACAAATCATTTCATAAGTCATTTTGAAAACATCTGACAATGGAATAGTATGGCCACTCCAACTTTCCATAACCACGGACACGGCTATTCGAATAGTTTGACACTCTGCAGAGGTGGTACACTTTCACCACAAAATTCAATACATCCGTCAGGGATAACCCTGAATCATCATACTTAGGATGCGGATAATCAAACATAACCTTTCCTTTACACACTCTAGTATAAGCACCTCTCCTATAATCTTGGCCTCCCAGCCATGGCCATCTGCCATCCTGGGCACTGCATAGGTGGACAACAACGAGAGGTAGCCGCAGCTCAAACCTCTCCTGCGAGGGAACCAATACTAATGCATATAAACTTCCGGCTAAGCCTTACCCAATTCAGGTATTGTGGTTATACGGTAAAATTGGAATGGTATCGCATCCGAACCCAACCATCAGTTTTTATAAATGGCTAAGGCTTATGCCTCAACATTTTTATCATCATAAACCATTTATGTTTCTCAACACATGTCAAAACATCTCAATAGAATGACTCATCATTCCAAGGTTTTCATAAGCATTTTCACCAAGTATTCCCATCTAGAGTGATCAAGTTTTTGGTTTAGCTCTAATCACTAAGTTAAGAGTGTTCACTAAGGTGGGATGCTAATCTCAATCTCATGCCATAGAATGACATCTACTATAGGCCAATTTTTATACTCTTTATGCTATCTAAACTACTTTCTAAAATCTCACAAAGCATTACTAGAAGTAAAGAAAACTTTGGAAAGTAAAAGGTAAAACTTGTGAGTAAAACTTGGGATGTGTATAAATAAAAAGGTATAGCCAAAGCATGCCTAATGCATCTTGCTTAGGTTATCTTGATTGCAAGGGTTAGCTTGTATTGTTAATGATGGCTTGTAAGTATTAGCTTGCCAATAATAGCTTGGAAGTGTTAGCTTGCATTGTTAATGATGGCTTGCCTTGATTGGTGCAGTGGTTGAAATTCTCCTCATCTTCTTCGAGATAGAACTCCTCCTCCTCGTAGACTTGGTCGGTACTATCATCTATACATATATACGGAATACACAATCACCAAACAATACTTAACTAGTCTATTTAGTACACTAAGGCACATACTTGATGATCTAGTATCATCACATTCATCACAAGATTTAATGAACTAGTTTCATTTATTTTATTTGGGAAAAGTAATTTCTACTCATTGAAATTAACTAATATTTAATATTCTCCAATTAAAATATGGGATCATGTGGACACATGTCATCTCCACATATTATAATACTCGGGAATGTGATTTAAATGTTGGATCACATTTTATAAAGTTTAGGATTCATATTTAAATGATTTAAAGTGACTAGAAATGCCTATATAGCATTAATTTGGTACTAGTCCAAAGTCACTGCATGCAAACCTAAATATTATTACATATTCAGATAGTTATTATCAAATGTGATTTTTGAGAGTTGGAATCAACTCAAAATCTATTATGGTTGGTTTTTGAAAAATGTTTGAATGTAGAAAAGTATCCGTTTTTATATTTTTGCTATATGTGATCTATAACTCCAATTTATTTAAATCCAACGGGCTTGAATAGAGATTTAAATTATATTTCTAACAAAATTTGAATCATTCAATTTGGTTTAGCAGAACTCTCTGAATTGATTTTTAAACTAGTGGATAGAATTAAGTTTAAGTCTAAATAGAAAAATCATTATTTGAATCTTAGGGCCAGCGCGGGAAAGTAAATGGGCCGGCCCAGTGACGCTCAGCGGCACAGCGGGCAACTGACAAGGGGGGTCCACACGTCAGCGGCACTTAAAACCCGAAGTGGTACGAGGCGATGTGTGCCGTGCGATTAGAACCTAGATTAATGGTCGTGGCTCATCGTTGATGACGGACAGGTCGTCAGGGAGACTGAACCCTAGCGGCTCGGTGGGGGTCGACTGGGGCTTACCAGGGCTCCAGCTAACATGGCGATGGGGACGATTGAACGAGCGGACAACGGCAGACTCAGGCGAGGTCACGGCGGCTCCTGGGGTGGTCGCAATCGACGGGCCCCTTTCTTGTCTGCTGTGGCGACTCCGGTGGAAATTCCGGCGAACGGCTGCTCGAGCGGCTCCGACGAGAGGTGTGAGTGACTCAGTGGGAGGTGGGTAGTGTTGGAGTGTGGAGAAATGGTGCTGGGGATGGCTCCTTATATAGTTCGACGAGGGGACCGTGGAGTGCGATGGTGAGCTCGTCGGTGATGGTGGTACAGGACGCTAGAGGCATGGGCGGGGTAGGTGGACGGTGGCTTGCCTCCTGGCGGTCGACCATGTGGAATGGCACGCTTAGGGAGATGGTATGCGGGAAAGGTCGACGCTGGCACGGCAGGGCGGTGCTTTCGACGCTGCGTATGGCTACTCGGTCGCACAAGGGAAAAGGGCATGTCCTGGACCATGCTGGGGTTATGGCGGAGCGCCGTGTGCAAGATGAAGGCAAGGCGTGGCTTGTGCTGGCCTGTTGGGGACGGTGCTCTGGTGTGCTCCGTGCATGGCGCAAAGGCTCGGTGCACGGGCGTGCCTCGGTGGTCCAGGGCTCGGCTGCTTCCTTGGGGTGGACAGGGGATTGTGGTAGGGTGCAGCGGAGCTAGGGCAAGCTGGTTTGGCACGACGCTGTCTCTGGCGCGTTGCCCATGTTTGGCTGGCGGCGACCAATAACGGGCAGCACGGTACTGCTGCTAGGGGCTAAATGGTAGCTCTTTGATGGCTTGGTTGGAACTAGGGGAGACAGGGAAGAGAAGAGGGCGTCGAATGGGGGACAAAGAGTTGATTAGCAACAGTATTAGTTAGGCCAAATTTTCTCTGCTTCCCAACTATTCGACAAAATGGCCGCAAGAAAATTTTGTTTGAATTTTGAAAAGATTTTTGGTGGGTGTGTTAGTCATATGCTTGAGCATCCGTGGTTGCTTGGGATTGTCCAGTTGAACTCATTTGAGTAGTTTTTGAAAAAGTGGGATCTATGCATATGAAATGGATTCCATTTTCAAATGCCATTTAAAATTAGTGTTTAAATGTTTTTGTAAGATTTCAAAGTGGGCCTTGGTATATCTTTACTTGTACTAGCAATGGGTGCAAAGAGTTAGAATTGTTTCGGTTAAGAATTGACTTCTAGGAACACCTAAAGTGACCTAGTGGATTAAAATGGCAAAAGTGACCATTTGCCTTTATTAATCTTATTTGGTTTCTTTTTCTTTGGATTTTGTTTTTGAAATGATCTAGATGATGTGCCATTCACCTTTGAATCATTTTACAACCATTAGAACAATCAAACATGGCATTTCCAAACAATTCTATATTAATGCAACACACATATGCATTGTTAATTATTTTAATTATAAAAAGTTTTTGTTAACCCTAAATTGTGTGATTTGGATCTTGATTAACCTTGATCAAAGTTTTGGGATGTTACAATATGGCCATGACCTTTGTCGTTCGGCTTGAAATCCAAGAATGTTCATACTCATTTAGTACTAAGCTTAAATACATTTAAATTTTACCACTTACTTTTAGGTTCGAATTTTACACGGACGGTGGGAGTACATTTTACATAAAGAACCTAAAAAGGGGGAAATTACATCAAGGTCCATACATTTAGGACGACGCACCCTAAAATTAAGCAAGAAAAATAGTCGGGTTTGGCTCCTCGAGAGAGAAGCTGATTGAGCCATACTCTTCATACTACTTCCACTTTGTTTGTTTTCAAAATATGGCCAAATTTGGCTGGATGCAAATTCTTGGATATGGGATCATCATCAACATAAAGTATGATATAGATAAGGCCATGACCTTGGTCGTTCGGATTGAAATCCAAGAATGATCATACTCAATGAAAACTATGCTTAAATACATTTAAATTTTACCACTTACTTTTAGGTTCGAATTTTACATGGACATTGGGTGTACATTTTACATCAAGAACCTAAATAGGGGGAAATTACATTGAGGTCCATACATTTAGCATGAAGCACCGAACAATTAAGCAAGGAAAATAGTCGGGTTAGGCTCCTTCTCGAGAGAGAAGCTGATTGAGCCATACTCTTGATACTACTTCCTCTTCTGAGCCACTTACTCGTAGTTCAAAATTAACTATTTACTCGTAGTTCAATTTTTTCTCTTTGTACTACTTCAATATTACTACCACTTACTTGTAGTTCAAATTTTACCTAATATTGGAAAATTGACATAAATTCATTTAAGTGGTCGAAGTTCGCTAGGAAGCTCGAGAACTCATAAAACTTAGTAATCATTCGAAAGGGTATCAAGGTCCATGCTTTGTCTGAAAACTAGGGTTGTTGTTGTTGTGGTACTCTGAGCCATTTTTGTTCATACTTGCTTTATAGAAAAAATCTTGTCGCTTCGAAAAATGGTGGTTGCCATGATTTTTCACATTGCCAAGATGCACACAACTACCAAATATGGGAACATTACAATACAATACAATGTGCATATGTATGTTACCTTTGTCGTTCGGCTTGAAATCTAAGAATGTTCATACACTGTAGGCCATATTGTGTAACAATTTTTTCATAATTTATGATGACTCATGGTTATTAATTATTTTTCATTGCAAATAGTAGTACATGCTAGAGGACACCATGCAGAAGGCTTCATTTTTAGGGTTTTCATTATTTTTGTTCATAGCTAGTGAGGATCCAATTTTCAACATGCATATTCGTAGCAAGAACATGAATCCTACAGAACTCTCAATGGTTTTTGAAGTATTGACCGCCTTTGTACCATAAAGACTCAAAGGATGTTTGTAACTTTTCAAGAGCATTCTATCACGTTTACTTGTAGTTAGAATTTGAAAATGATTTTTTTATTCCTAAATTTTGGAAACTCCTAGTACTGGTAGCAATATTGTTCAGCATGCCATGATGCACTCATCTACCAAATATGAGAACATTACCATAAAGTATGGTGTACATATATAAGGCCATTTAGCCTTGTCTTTCAGCCTGAAGCCTAAGTATGTTCATACATGGCAGGCCATATTTTCATTTAGTTTTTTTAAATATGTGAACTCTCTTGATAATAATCATTTTTCATGGCAAGTACTACAAGTTAGAGGACATCGTGCAATGTTTTTTTATTGTTTTCAAATAAAAGTCAAATTTGTCTACATGCAAATTCTTAGCAAGAAGTTGAATTTAACAAATTCATTGGTTTTTGATATATTGATAGTCTGGGTGGGTACCTTCAAAAGATACTTGTATAACTTTAAGAGCAATCTACTACTTACTCATAGATCAAATTTTACCTAACATTGATAAATATGCTTAAATTAGTTTCGGAGTGTGAAGTTTGCTAGGAAACCTTGAGAACTTATAAAACTTCGTAATCATAAGTGTAATATGGTTCAAAATTTGTCTAGAAACTTTGATTATGGCATTCCGAGCCATATTCACCATGCTTGCTCTGAATAAAATAAATCACGAGAAAATAATTATCTGCTTAAAGTTTATGAAAAACCAGGGTGCTTTTTGTGTGAGGTGTAATAAACAGACATAAATCATGCACCCCACACTTTAAAATAAACTCTTTGATGGACATTTGGTTATGTGAATGAAACGTCAAATCTTATGTACAAACAAGTTATGTTAAAAAACAAGTTTATTATGACCAAATAAAGCCTTCACAAATTCAATGTTCGATGGACAAATATTTTGGTACCTTTGTGTAAACATTGACGTTTCAATGAAATAAGTCTCTTACATCCTAGCTACATGCATCCAAAGAGTATTGTGTGTGATAAATTTTGTTAGTGTCCACTTTTTAGCATCATTCAATCTTTGTTGTGAATGGGAGCATTGACATTCGGGGACCACTTGTCAGTATTGCTAACAATTAGGCTAAATCGGTCATTATAGGACTAAGTAGCCAAATTTGAACATATTAGGCCAAAAGCTGCTAAAATGTGCAAAAATGACGTGCAAAAGTGCGATGAAAAGATGGTGGATCGTGCAATTTCCTCTATCTAAAAAAGTGTTGTATACTAGCATGGAAGGCAATACAAAGTATTATACTGTACTTACTACTAGCAAAACAGGTACCAGATGGAAGTTTGAAACCTAAAGGGTACCCACTTTTAGTCGGTTCAAAGAAATGAACTAGTTTGTCAAAAGTGATGATATGTGAAATGTAGTTCATTTTTTTTGTAGTACGATACTACTAAAGTGGATAGAGGGTTACCCACTCCCATTCTAACTCCTCCCCCACCAATTCCTCTCTCGCTATCACATTCCTACACTCACCTTTGTCTGTGGTTGAGCTCGGGTCCTCATCAAGCACTGCTTCAGAGCTGCAGGTGGCTTGTTCGCTTTCGCCGGCCGCAACGCCTCTTCTGAAGCATCCTTCGCCTTTCACGTGTGTACGGGTCGTGCCCAAGGTGAGATGTGCGTCGCCCTTATGGTTTCAGTTGGCCGCACCGATACCCTCATCTCCAGCCGATCGATCGTCTAAGCCTCTGTTGCCGCGTGCATTGGGACCGAATGCTCGTGCAGCAGCGAACGCGTCCTTGTTGTCTGCGGGTTGGACTCTCATTCCAATGTGCCAAATTTCAGAGTGTACATGGCGAAACCCCTATCGCTGGCTCCCCTTCATCCGCGATTGTTTGTGCTTCTTTGGTGTATGTGGTTGGTTCTTCGTCAGTAGCGCCTTGTTCATGTGCTCTACCCATAGACCCCTGTCCAAGTTCGCGCCCTAAACTGCAACAAGGTTAGATTTGGAGGATTGGGGATTGAACCCAAATCTGACGTGCATCTAGTCAGATTTTTGCAATGTGTATTGTAGATCCTTTGTTGAACTGCTTAGTTATATGTCATATTCTTGATAATTGTCTTTTGTGCTATTCTTTCTACGTCATATTCTTGATAATTGTGTTTTTTTTGTTCTTCTTAGTCATAGAATATTATTGATGACGATGGTGCAGAGTTTTGTTTTGGTACTTAGATGATGCATTGTGCTATTTAGGAATTTTCCATGACGTGTTGTGTTGTTTTGGTATTTTTTTATGATGCATTGTGTCGTGTCTCCTCACTATATTGTTTCATCCATTTTGATTTGCATTCTGCTGTTTAGGGTTAAATGATATGCCTTCTAGCTGTTCAGATTATTTCAATAACCCATCAGTTTATGTAATTTTCATTATGCAGACACTGTTTATTAAATTTAATTACATGATACCTTGTGTTGTTTTGGCATTTTTGAGGATGTACTGCATATATGTTGTTTTTCTGTCCAGATAATGCATTGTACTATTTTATCCATTTAGATTATGCATTGCGCTATTTAATTAATCTAGTTAATGGTATGCCTTGTAGTAGTTATCCAGATAATTTTGAGGACCCATCAGCTCAACAATTATCAAGAATATGACATTGTGCTCTTTAGGCAATTTAATTTACTCCCTCCGGTCCGGTTTATTAGGCAGGCACATACTTCAAGAACAACTTTGACCATTAATTTTGGTCAACATATTTTACATAATATTTTCAAAAAATTATACGATTAGATTCATCTTCAAAAGTAGTTTCCAATGGTATATTTTTTGGGACACATATAATATATTTTATTGGGCAAAATTGATGTTCAAAGATTTTCTTAAACTACGTGTGTTCCTAATAAACCGGACCGGAGGGAGTACCTAATACCTTGTGTTGTTTAGGTAACTTTGATGGCGCAATGATGCATTGTGATCTTTAGTCAATTTATACAATGCATTGTGGTGTTTTGGTAATTCCAATGGACTGGCGCAATGGTAATTTTCATGTAGGACGGCCTAGTTGTAATGCCAAAATTAGACTATATTCTTGACTGGACTGCTCCAGCTCGAGGTGGCTATGAAGATGCTCTCCCCAGCATACCAAGGGAGTTGAAACTATCGGGAAGGAGAGTGGAGGCCTTGGCAAGGGCATGTGCTGCTAGGTCGGTCGCTAGTTCTACCAAACTGAGAAGACGCCCTAGGTTAGTTAGACACCATGCCACTATGCATCGTCCTAGGCGCTGTCCAGCATGACTTGTATATGCTTACCATCCCGACTTACTTCAAGCCTTACATGAAGGGATGCCCCTACTCACGGCTAGTGGTGGTCCAAGCATGCGAGGAATGCAGGTTGTCCATGCCAACCGCAACAAAGATCAGATCGTCCTGGACAAAGAGTGGGTTAGCTTTGCTGATTTCCATGAGTTGTAGGAGGGTGACTTCCTTATGTTCAAGGTCACCGCACACGGGTTCAAGATGAAACTCAATGACCGCATCACCTCCTGCTGGAAGATGTTCCTCTATCGTGAGCATGCACATCTTGATTAAGGGCCTCTTTGGATCGATGGATCTTCAAAGGAATTTTGGAAGAATTCAACCCATAAGATTTTTTCACAAGGAAGCCCTTTAGGTGAAAGGAATCATACCTCGAAAATTCCTATGGATTGCATTTCTACACTCCAATCCCATAGAAATTTCAATATCCACTTTTTTACACTCATTCTCTTAGGATTGAGGCAATTTTCCTGCATGTTTCCTGTGTTACATAGAAATAACTTTAAGCCTGTAGATTTCCTACGTTTTATACCTGCAACCCTGTTAAATTCCTGTGTTTTGAAATCCCATGATCCAAAGAATGCTATTTGCTCTGTTTTGCAATCCATTGTTTTGTACATGTGACCCAGTCAAATTCTTGTGTTTTTAAATCCTCTAATCCAAAGAAGCCCGAAATTCTCTTTAAGTTTGTCGTTCGATCTTTTGGTGACAGTTTGGGATGATTATTCGTCAAGCCCTAAGTATATTTAATGAGACTAGTACCACTACCACTACCTTTACCACTACCACTACCACTACCACTACCACTACTACTACTACTACTCGCTGCTGCTACTGCTACTACTACTACTACTACTACCACTACCATTACTAGTACTACTCGCTGCTGCTACTACTACTACTACTACTACGAGAAAGCACAACGTGAGCCGTTACTAGATGTGGCTAAGAAATGTATGTACTAGACTTTTTTTCCGAATCTACTAGAAATTACTAGACTGGCCAGCAAAAATCAATCCTTAAGATGGGACCCACTTAGTATAGCATAAGCCAATTGATTGCACCACTATGTATCTAGCCAAATTTGTCTATAATCTTGGACCCACGTGTAAGAGCTACCATCTCACACATTATTGTGATTGGAATTTGTTTCTATTGCTATTTATACCTAATATTAATATTTTAATGCTTATGGACTATCCTCAAGGGTCACCTTTTAAGTTTTTGAGCTTATGGATAGCTTATGGATAGGCTCCACTATGTATGTGAAACTCCTTATCCATTTTTCCCTCATGGATAGCTTGTCGCCAACATAGGTGATGCACTAAGAAAATAAAATTTGATCCACCGTTTAGACCAGGTAGGAGACCCACTCATCTGAATAGAAAGAAACAATAAAGAAAACCATTTTTGGGCTCGTTTGATTCACCCGATTCTCAAGACATAGGAATAGGAAAATCATAGGATTGGAGTAGCATGACCTCTTGTATCCTATAGGAATAGAAAACAACGGGAATTTGGATCAAGTATGTGCTTGAATCAAAGGAAGAGCAAAGGAATTCTAACATGAGGTAGGACTGGATGGATTTTTTCGACAAAATAGAGAGCAAAGGAATACTCTAAAGGAATTACTAAGGATTGTAATCCTTTGAATGAAATGACCAATGTAGGAATATTTCTTAAGGGGAAAAATCCTTCACAAATCCTTTGAAAATCCTTTTAATCAAACGATCCCTTTGTGAGTTACTCTGTCGCGAGTAATGGCTGAACAAGCAAATAAAAACACAACTCTCGGATGGAATCTTATCCATTGCTTTGACAAGAAATTAGTATAGAACTTTGGGTGGGTCGTAAATATTTACAGGTAGTAGCTCGATCTCTAGTATGATGGCCTACCCATATAGTCTACTCCGGTACACCTAGGTTTTCCTTGCTACTGCAGAAGAGCCTTCATCCTGTCCGGTGGGTCTTGGATGGACCATAGAGATTTCTCAAAGGGCCGCGATGAGACCCAACCTTGACATCTTTCTTCCACTATTCACTCTCCTCTCTCCTCCTACTAGTACTACCTCGCTCCGCCTTCACAGAAACCATTTCCTTCCACTGATCCTCCCTTTCTTCTTTACTTCTTCATCCAGTGATGTCACAAAATAACCTGTCTCGTCAGAAGAATAGCAAGATGGCGGTGGTTAGAGCCATGGAGAAATCCCACTGGCAGGGTGACCTGTAGGCTCGGACCGAGAAAGGAGACCATCCATGGGGAGAGGGCTCGTTTTCGCGCAAGTACCCGAAGAGCGGCTATCATGGGGACCAAGAGTCCGGGTAGGTTTGTGCTTCCGTTGATTCCTCGGCTATATGCTCCTACTATTGAACCATCTCTGTACATCTTCCAGGACAGGTGGCTCGAGCGTCGAATTTTCCACCCCATGGGTCGATAGCACGACAGATATCTCTGACGCGTATGATGCCATAATGCCCGCTCTCGGTCCAAGAAGAGAGATTGACACTATATATGTATTGGCATTTTTATGTTCTTCTCTACATGCACTCCATGCTCTCTTATGGATGATTTATTTTCCATGCTGGAAGTCAGGGCGAGAATCTCGGCCAAAGTAGATGAAATCAACATCCATCACATCAACATTCTACACAAAAACTTCGAGATCAACCTGGAGTGTGATTGCCTCTGAGATGATTTGGCTTTTCAAACGAAGCTCGCATGATCTTACGAGCGTGACTCCTCGACACTTCGTGATGAGTGCGAAAATTTGAAGAAGGAGGTCACGGAGCTCCGCAGCCCGCATCTACCATTGTGGACGTTGTCGAGGTCACGCCCCGCTAAGTAGGAAGAGAGAAGCCATCTCATATTGGTCGTCCAGGTTGCGACCATTGTGGAGGTTGTCGAGGTCATGCCTCCGCAGGGCAGCCACACTGTTGCAATCGGCGAATCTGGGATAGGCAAAGATTTTGCATTGGAGTAGGAACTAGTAAGGGAGAATACTTCCCCTGGCCCTTTTTTTTGGGTGCATGGATTGTTTTTTCTCACCCGTCTTCGCATAATTATATTGCACTCTTAACAATCGAATGCGCTCTATGGAGATTTTGTAACGATATACTTGTTGTATAGTAGTCACTGTTTAGTGTACGTATACATTCAAATTTAGTTAAATATATGACATCCTTTTTAATTAGGTTGGGGGGCATTATAAAAAATAGGATGGAGGGAGAGTATGTATGATGAATCAAAATAATTAAATTGTCAATGAGTGATCTTTAAATTTGGTCATACTTCTACTTTGTCAGATGTATAGGGATCCAGTGTCTAGTATACTATCAACCATTCTGCCTCCCCAATATGTGGGCTCTACGTCGGCGAGTGAGTTGTTGGGTGATTTTTTTGCTCTTCCCTATTAAAATATTGTGGTTATGATATAGGGAAGATAATATAGGGTTGCTTCTGGAGATAAGCAAATTTAGGGGAAGAATCTTTTTAGGCTAGTCATAGTGCAAATAACTTCATGAGTAACTAAGGGTCCAACTCAGTACAATTGCTTATGTGGAAGTGAGTTAATCACACATACCAAGGTAAGATGAGTCTATTACCTAATAAATGAACTACTCTTCTATTAACATATACTAATAACTTATGCATGTTATAGTCTATGTCACTCTCCACTATGACTAGCCTTTAGGGGAGGCCCCTACATATATACACATAGGGGATAATATATAGTCGTGTTGCTGGACTTGCTCTTAACTTAAAAGTTTTGTTCAACCTTATTCTCTTCTCTAGTTCCTTTTTCATTTCTTTATTGCACTAGACATTGTGTATAGTACTAGACTCACCTCAGGGAATCTTTTTCTTACTCAACTACTCCACCGTTTAGACATATACTATCAGGAGGAGGTGTCTAGTATCTAGAAAAGTAAATGCACCGTCAGGGTGAGGGACACCTAGCTATTGTTTGGAGTACTTTCGGTCACAAGCACAGCTACCCTTATAGTCTACCCAGGGACACCCAACGATTCCTTGCATAGGCATTTGTGCCAGAGCCTTTGCAAGGAAGGTATCCGCTCAGACCCGTTGAATTTGGATGATGTTCCTACAACTACTACTACTATGTAAAATACACTTATAAAACAAAACTGTAACTATGCTTATGAGTTACTAGAATGATTTCATTAGAAGTCTAGTTATGACTACAAACTATAGTATGTGTGAGCTGCGTTGATTAGCGAGAGTCATCACCATACGGGGGCCTCGACCGCACAAAAAAAGGTTTGTCGCTTAATAAAAGAAGTGGAGCTTGTGCGCACATGCATGCAACTCAGTAACTAGACTATGATCAACCCAATAGAATACACTCATTATACTACACGATGGACGCAACTTAGTATCCCAATAATATCATGCACTTAATCACGTAAGTACTTTTTTAGCTGCACGCATTCACTCCTGAACACCATTAGTAAAAGTTTGAACTCGTGGAGCGCCAAAATCACATGCCCCCCAACTAGCTCGATTAATGGTGTGCTACTATAGTAACCTACAAATCTACCCCTATAGTCTACTCTGGGTCACCCAACGATTGCTTGCATAGGAATCCGTGCTAGAGACTTTGAAGGGAAGGTATCCCCTTTGGCCCGTTGATTTGGGATGGACTGACAATATTGCTAAATGGCCAAAATCACGTGGTCCCCACTCCCTCGTGCCCCTCCATTTCAAACACTACGAAATTTCTCGCGTTCCTCCATTTCAAACAATACCAAAATCACATGGTCCCCACTCCCTTGTTCCCCTCCATTTCAAACACTATGAAGTTTCTCATGCCCGGAACCTCCTGCAGCACTTCTCGGGCTAGCTTTGCCTGCCGGAACTCGACACCATGCACTCCTCACCCAACATTATACTGGAGCTGCATAAGATGCGGTCTTATCCAACGCACCATTGCCGCTTCATGGACATCCATCGCACCCAATCCAGGTCACCGAGTCCGTCATCGTCCACCAGACCTAACTTCCTTTCCCCACTTTCCCGTCCATGGCGCGAATCAATCAACAACTTCCCAAGATCTTCTTCAACGCCGCTGGCATCCACCCCATCTGTACCGTATCGGAGCCGCCGTGCAGTGCACCAATTCTCAAGATCTGCTTCAGCAACGCTCTCGTCCACCACGCTCAAACCGGCATCAAGCGCCCAAGATCTGCTTCCCCGACGCAAATAGTCGGTGCCACTGTAGCACCCTCGATGACAAGGATGTCACCCGCGTTGGTACGGATGATGCTTAGAAGCCTATCCAACCATGGTAACCAAATCTCAAACTCTTTCTTGTTTTCTTAGCAGTCTAGCATGTTCAAGCGTGTCACATTTAACTGCATTTTTGTTATCGTGCTACACACCAAGTCAATGCGCATGCCTGGTAGCCATGCTATATACTATGGATTAGGTCACTCCAAACAACGGTAATTGCCTGCTATCGTGTAGTTCTTGCAAAATGTAAAATCAGTTGAAAATATTATTGTGGATTCCCTCTTCCACAGTTATTGAATTTATCTGGTTCATCCTAAGACAAGTTCCTGTTATTATTTCCTCCTTGGCATCGTTCTGCTATCCTGCGTGCCCGTTTAAACTCTTCATACTAATTCGATTATAATTTTGTTGTTGGCATCTAGTTCTTCAAAAGCTGTAACATTAACTAATTTCTTTTTCTTGCATAAAGCTTAGAATGGATCAAATAACATGTTGGTTTGCATAGCCTCTTCTACAGGTTCACAAGTGATGCCATTATTTCATTATCTGGTGCTGGTTCATTCTAAGCAATGACATAACTGTCCTCTACTATGTAGTTCACTCGTGGTTTGTATTCCTGCTCTACAAGTTCTCTTATGATTCCATTATAATTTTTATCTGGTTGATTCTTAGCTATGATAGGAACTACATGCCATTGTGTAGCTCACCACAAATTCTGAGTCACCCAACGACTCTTGCATTCTAGGAGATACCACTACTTCCATATATATTTGCTGAAATGACCTGGCTAGTTTATATTTCCTACAATTCTAAGAAACACTTTGTTTGATTGCTCATTTCATTTTAGGCACACTTGTCTAATGCTTGTTTGTCCTGTTCTACAGGTTCACGAGTGACGCCATTATATCTCGCATCTGGTTCTGGTTCATCCTAAGCAATGACGTAACTATGCTCTAATATATATAGTTCATTTGTGGTTTACATTCCTGCTATACAAGTTCTCGTATGATGTAGTTATAATTTGTATTTGGTTCATTATTAGTTACGATAGTAAATGCATGCCATTGTGTAGCTCAACGCAAATTCTGAGTCACCTAACGTCTCTTGCATTTTAGGGTATACAACTGCTTCAATATATATTTCTTGAAATGACCTGGCTAGTTTATATTTGCTGAAATTCTAAGTCACACACATACACACACATTTTTTGATTGCCTGTTTCACGGTAGGTACACTTGTTTAATGGCGTTATTGCTTGACCTGTTTGTTTGACGTGTTGGTCAATAATTGAACCATTGACCAGTAGTAAACTCCATTTCATAGCTCATGTCATATCAGTCAAATTAGTAGTTTGTTTTGTTTGATGTATTAACTTGTTATTACTTAGTTTCATACTGCAATTATTGCTATCGCCACCAAAGAGGGGGATGCAAGATCATGTATCCTCCAATGTAGCTATCACACTCAAAGGAAGATGCAAGTGATCGATTGAGAAAGCAAATTGAGGACTCTGTTATCAACTCGATTGTTAACTGAAATGCCAAATTTTCTTTCCCTTGAGTTGATAATATGTAATAATTTAAAAAATTTGCAGCTGATGTAATATCTAGTTAACTCGCATAGGCTATGTAGGCATTTAGTTGACACCGTCCACACATGGTAGTAGGCGGTACCATAACTATGCCAGCCAAGTCGATTAGGGAACAATATCGGGCTTTGTTATTGGCTCGTCTTATATTCGGCCAATGATGAACAGTAAAATATGCTCGCTAATTATACACCTTTTATGATATTGGCATGGGCTTCAAAAAGGACAAAACTGTAGAATACCATAAACCTAATGGGCTGACCCACATGTGGGAACTAGTAACAACAACAGGCTAGAATAGTAACAGGCCAGAACAGTAGCAAGCCAGACAGTAACATACCAGAACAAAAACATGCTCGAATAGTAATAGGCCAGAACAGTAAAAGGCAAGAAATTATAAAAGGGGAGAACAGTAACATGCCAGAGGATTAACGGGCTAGAACAGTAGCAGCCACAATAGTAAAGGGCCAGAATAGTTAAGGGCTAGAACAGTTAACGGCCAGAACAATAATAAGCCAGAACAGTAACAGACCGAGAAATTTCTAGAAAAGAACAGTAACGGGCCGACAAAATTACTAGGCTATAATAGTAATAGGCTGCCTGTGGGCCTAAATAGTTGACGGCCGGAACAGTAAAGGCCAGAACACTAACGAACCTGCTCAAAGAAGGGCCATTAGTAGGCGGCCCGCGACGGGCTGCGAGAACAGTGATGGGTGGACTACATGCCTTAAGAGTATAGGACCGAGATGGTGGAGCCAGCTAATGGGTCGCACTGTGTTGGACCAACGTGGGCCTTGTGTAGGCTAAAATGGTGTCAGTCTGGAAAGATCGTGGGTCATAGCTGGCTACATTAATGGGCTCATTTCAAGCAGTGCAGGACGAAACACTAACGGCTCGCCTTCTTATTGGGATCTGCTCATGGGCCGACGCACTTGGCTGGGCTAGGCTTCTACCATGGTTTTTGTGACCATTAACAGTGGTAACCGGGCGTTAACTGCTGCTGCCACGTGGCAGTTTGCATGATGTCGACAGTCAATGCCGCTAGCGTACAAATCTATGACAGAACAAGTTTACTTGGTTGAAGGGTGCGATCTGCGATAGTTAGAAAAAAATTATGGTTGATTCATTTGTGACAGGGATTTTACCACGAAGGCCATCCGTCGTGAAAGACTTTTTAGCCACAAAAAACAAGCCTTCAACCACGGAAATTGTCCATTGTAAAAGCCAACTTTCCTTGTAGTTCCTCTTACGATAATCTCGACCCGAGATTCCAAAGGTAGGAAGATAGAGAAAGAAATAGGGTTACTCTAAGGATAAGAGGGAAACACACTAAACAACACACCGAGTATCTCATTGTTAACACATGGTTGGAGTGTTCAAAGCAACTCTGAGATGACAAACCTGAAACATGCAAAGGTAACGGAGGAAGAAAGAGGAGAAGCTTTCAAGTTGATAGATAGCTGGTCTTAAATAAGGATTGAGACCATGGAGTTTACAGAAGAATTTAAACTTCTTAGAAGGAAAGCTTACAACAGAAAGAACAAAACCATAGACTTCAGAATATGAAACTCTACTAAATGACTTAAGTAGAGCTTTCACAGATACATATATATAGATGAACAAAACCAAGCTGTTAAACTACTTTTGACACAGAAGGGTCACTCTTTCATACAACAGGTGGCCAAGACAAAAAGGATTATTTTGGTGGAGAGGACTCATAGGAGTCACAAGGAACATGTAGCAAGAGAAACTTATGAATACCAAAATCATAGTCACTCTTCTAACATGTTTGGATGGAATGACTAAAACTCTGTATTCATCCAGTCCTATCAAAATCTTTTCCAAAAATCATGATATCACTTTACACCACTAGGATGATTTGATAACGAAGATTCCCAACAATAAGGGGAAAAGAAACTTCATTCTCAGACTTCCAATACTTGGCACAACAAGACGCTTGCCAACATAGAGGGTCTAGAGGATCGACCGAGAGACATTTAGCAACTATAATTTAAATGTTCTACTTGATGTTCGAGATACTAATATCATAGTACTGACAAGCCTTCAATCAGTCATCAAGTATAGGTCGGACTTTGGAGACAAAGTAAACCATAAGAACAACTCCTATAATAAATTATAGAAGAATCCTCATGAAGAGTGGTTGTTATTCAAGGTCAAAAAAAGAGAGTGGTTGTTATTGCTGATTCAAGAGAATGTGATAATAGGTATTTTGGCTAATTGAGTCAACCATTACGTCAATCTTGCCAAATTTACAAAGAGACATATGTCAAAACCTTGAAGACACAAACCATCATATCTGCTTGAGATTCAGATTTGGTTAGGTGATATGATACTTCAGACTCAGCATATCCGAATATAAAGTTTGCAACATGTACCATAAAGGTAATGTTACTAGATACTGAAGACATAGACTACAATGTCAAGCTCCAAAAGACGGAGCTAGATTGCTAGAACCATGTATTAGCAACTTGTAGAGAGATAGTTGCACCTACAGGAAGTACTTGCAACGGAATACAATTATGTCCTTGGAGGAATCATAGATAACTCTACTCGAATCCACGACGACATATTTCAACTATTGTGCATGAATAAAAGAAGGTTACTTCTAACATACGGAACACATTCTTCGAGATAACCCAAATCAGATCAAAGCCGGGGGAAAATAAGATATCCACGAAGGAAAAATTATTTTTCTTGAGCACAAACAAAACTAGACATGCATTACTAATGAACTAGGTAAGATAGAACTTTTGTCTTACAACTCTCCAAGTTGTTGTTTAAGATCAACTAACTAGTTCAGAGGTATCCAGTTCAGATCCTTGGAGAAAAGAGAAGTTAAGAGAACTTGCTTGCTCAAGAACTTGACAACACAATGATGTGGAAACATGGCGATACTTCTAAAAGACATTTAGAATATGAAGAGCCACCGATATGTCACTTAGTTTGATAAGAAACTTGCTTGGTAAAACAAGAAGACATAGTCTCAGAGCTTCTACACAAGCCTAACTCTTTGACTAAGGAGAGTGCACCAGAATAACAGACATGGTTGCACAATCATTCTTTGCTTAGTGATAGGATTAACCAAACACACGAAGAATGACACAAATGTCTTTGGAGGTCAAAGCAATAATAATTGCTAAGAATCTCAGATGGCCACATCATTACGCACACGCATTATTCAAGAGTATGAACATCTTAGAGGAAGGATGGATAAAGATGTGTAAGTGCATCACTTCATTAAGAGGATCCTAAAACTCAACAGGACCTCTCAGTATAAAAGAGTGTGGAACTTTAAGGTAGAACATGTAGAAGCTAATCATTGCCTCTTAATCTGCGGACTACAACACTTTGACCTGGTTCTAGAAATGACGAGGTACTAGAGTTTACTTCTCCTAACATCTCGAAATGGTTTGTCTTGATAGACCACAAGGGTATATTGCATCAGAATACACCAATGCACATTTACTACCTGGCTACCAACTGGTAGACAAAGGTCGGAAAACAACAAGGGAAAAGAGCATGCTGATGATAGAATCCTGAGATGTGGATGCATAGATTAACAGTCTTATGAAAACCGATGCAAAGGTGGAAGGTGTGGCAGAGTCACGAGTATAAATGAGAGACTAACGAGTAGTATTATTGTTGTGATCTATTTGGTTCCATTAAAAAAACTTCTGCCATATAGCTAGTGGTAGGGGAATTCCTTATTTTTCATAATTTAATCACAACAAATACCACAAGCTTGAAGGCTAGAATTGTAGTACCAGCCATCTTGAGATAATTTTTGAACATTAGCAAAACAGTTAACCAACTGGATCTTGGGTTAAAGGGCATCTTCATGTACAAGATTCACAACATGTGAATCCAGTACGATCCAGGACCTTCGGTTCAAGTCCATGGGTTCAAACCCAACAAAGAAGTAACTGCTACTTGAGTGATACAACATGCACTACAAGGTAGTAGTCACGAGGTAGCTTCCAAAAGAAGGCAAGACTTCTGAAATGCCCAAACAAATAAAAAGGAGGCACACAAGGCAAAAGGAAACCTCGAAGCATGTAACATAACAATGTGGAACCTGTAACATAATATTGTAGGACCATAATGTAGAGAGATAATGATGGAAAGGAATCGCTCAGCTGAAACAGAGCAAAGGGAACAAGTAATTCACAACACACAACTCTAGAGAACTCAACACTAGGTCAACTTGTTGAGAAACGACATGCCTATAAAGCACCTAAGTTCTGAAGTAACACAACAATGACCCTACGACTCAAAAATTATTACAACAAGCTCATAACTGAGCAAAGAACCAAATATTACAAGCAGAGACACTAACCACGAACATCAAACTACGTAAGGCAAATTATGCTATTAAGTATAGCAAAGTTAAAAAATGGTCTAAGAGGCTTGAAGCATAATGATGACGTCCCAGCCCAAAGATTCTGGGCTATCGCCCGGGAACCCCAAGCTATTCATCAGTGGCAATCTCGTACAAAACTCATCTTCAGGGCAACACGTACTCTGCTACAAAAGTATTAACAAAGTAAGGGTGAGTATAGGGTGTAATCCACAAGACTTATGGCTGGTGGAGCTAATTTGCATAAAGCTATGTTTGTTTGTAAAACTGGAGGGAGAAGAAGCTCGTCTAATAGGAATATTTTAAAAGGGGATAAGAAAGAGACATCTCCAAAGCATTGATCATCATCTTGATATCCACCAAATCATCATCATCACTTGTCAACTAGGATCACCCCACTCATACCCATGAGGAAGCATCCTTAAGCACACATTGATGTGCCAAGTTTTATGATTAGTTTAATGTTCCCTATGATCTTAGAATCTCGTCACCAAGTATTCATAACCGTGAACATAGCTTTTCAAAAAGATTTAACCTTACATTGGTGTAGAACTTTACCCACACGCACCAACTGACTCTTAATGCCAGATCATTAGTTGTCTTCCTTGGAAGGCCGGCAGAGGGTGGTTAACCACGACCTTACCTTGCTTTCGCCAACACCATTAGTCACGCCCTAAGGAGGGTTCTGCCGTAATGGGTCCAATCCTAAAGCCGGTCCCTAGAGATGTGAGGCGATGTTGGTTCACCAGGGGCTCTATCCAACCACAGCCACGCTTACCTACCTGTTATGATGCACCTCCTTGACCGCCTACGAGAATAACCATAACGCATATGTTGAATGGAACGCCCGAACTATGTGACTCATGGAATCTACTAGGTAATTTTGTTAGTCGAGAGGTTGTCCAAGCCTTGTGTGGCTATACGCTCGTCTCGGTTCCAAAGGCAATAACTCGAGTCCTAGTGGTGAGTAGGGGACTACAATAACCACATCCCACCGTGGCCTCCCATACAAGCCTTAGCATTTTAACCTTAACCAGAGATCTTTCCACGTTAGTATATCTCGTTCTCATGTCATACTTTCTTTGCATCTGATACATCGGCAAGATGAACCAGCACCAATATCTAAGAATGGCTAAGCAGGACACAACTATAAGCTCTAGTAGTGGACACAAGTCAAAGCTAGTTATGCTAGGAGTAATTGATCAGGTAATATAAGTTCAAATGGAATAATGCAACACATAGGATACTCTATCTATCGATAAAAGACCATAGTAGAATCATATGCAATATGGAAATAATTGAAATACTTTGAAAGCATGGGATTGTATAATGGTGGGGCTATGCTTGACTTTTCCCGTTGATAACAAATAAGAAGATCTTCAGAAACCCTGTACTTGACTTGATTATAGCTGAAAATCTTCGATCCTCGATGTTGTTGATCTCGGTCTTCGATATCGATCTCGATATCATATTCTACCGAGAAGAAGCAAACACTGGAAATAAACGGAAACAACAAACACATGGCATCAATGCAATGCTCAAGCAATAATGATGATATGACAAGTTAAATATCATTGAAATGAAACCCTAGTACATATTTGATCATTTAAATGGGGTTCGAGGGGTGCAAACCCTAATTCTAGGAAACCTCGGAGTCTCATGTGGGGGTTCATCATGCTCTTATAATTAAACTTGACATTCTAGTTGTTCAACAATGCATGATTTTGATTCTATAAGATAGATCTCATTTTTCTTAATATTTTGATATATTATTCATATTTTTCTAACTTAATATAAATTAGTTATTGATTTTACAATATTAAAACAATTTCTAAAAATATTAACCAATTAAATTGGATTACTGTCGTCATGCTGATGGCAACATGCTCACTAAACCTTTTCTCACCTGAGGCTAACCTAGCGATAAAGGCTGATAGTGGGACGCCTGGCCATGTCAGTAGGACACGCTGGCCAACCTTGGTCAGTGTCCACGTCACGCAACGCGGGCGCCACGTCGACACCACATGAGTGACACGCGGGCTCGTCGGAGAACATGTCGGCGGTGGTGGTTAGTGACCCTAGGGGGCTCGGTGGATTGCACAAAAGAGCACGTTCGAACGAGCGCTACGTGGGGTGCCTAAGCCTGGTGGTGCTGCTTCCTAGAGGTCACCAGAGCTAGGGTTACAGCGAGCGGCGGCACGGAGCTTGCATGCGAACAGTGCAGCTAAAGCGAGCTAGTGAGCGAATGGAGGGTGCCTTGAGCACGAGAAGCTCACCCTGGTTGCCGTGGTGGTGTCGGTGAGGCCTGGCATTGCCGGAATCGATGGCGACGGTGGCGGAGCTCAGCGGGGAAAGAGGGGTCAATTTCTTCTCCCTAGTCCTCTTCGACTTGCACGAATCGAGGCAATTGAACAAGCAAGAGTAGAAGATCACGAAGGCGTGCTCAGCTGGTCAAGAGGAGGTCAGGAACGACGGTGAGCGGCGGAGCCCGAAGCTAGGGTTTCGGGTTCCCAGGGGGTTTGCGCGCGAGAGAGAGGGCACGTGAGGGGGAGAGAGAGAGGCGTGTGAGGCTTCTCCTTATCCAACTCCAGGGGCATCGGGGTGTGCATTACGGAGCAACTAGGATCAACGACGTGAAAGGTTATAAGGGAGAAGGGGAAAAGCTGCGTTGCGGCCTGTTTTGCTGCTGGTTCTATTTTCTTTTTACAAAAAACTGTTTTTCCAATTCTCTTTCTCATTTCTATTTTGTAAATCAAACCAAATCATTTTTAGGCATTTTAGAAATACCCGGGTTTTGTAAAATATATTGAAATTCTTCCAGGGCCCTTTTAATCCATTTGGACTCCATGTATTTTCAAATATTTCAAAACTATTTGAAATAGATCAAAGAGGGCATGAGGGGAAGTTAGGGTTTATGGTTTTTTGTTCTTCTTATTGAATTTTTTCCTAGCAAAAATAGATGAGGCTCATGAATGCACATTAAACCATAATTAAAAGATTAACTAAAAATGGGGTGGTACAGTCCGTTTAACTACATCGATTATTTGTTCCATTGCTAGGAGATGTGATGCAAATAAATGACCAAAACTTACACAAGTAGATTCGAGCACTAAGCTATTATATTTTCATTGAGTTGAAAGCTACTCCATGATTAAAAATTGTTATTACACTTACGAAACCATAACGTCAGAATTCAAACCATATTCAAGTTGCACATTACTCTTTATGGAGTAAACTAGGGTAAGTTACAACTGATAGATACAATTTTAAGTTATATGAACTTTTACTTGGAAGATAGAATACGACTGTACGAATCTGGACATGCATATGAATATAGAGTACAGCCTCACCCATTGTCAGTGCACTACATATAAACATTAGATAAATCTAGTTGCATATTTCAAATCAACATTTGGTAATTCCAATTCATTATCGACGTCTGACAAATGGTGAATGGAATCCCCTCGAGGATAGACTACACAAACGTCTCAATAGTTGCCAAGATAAACTACTATCTCTCGGGGAAGACTTGTACTCATAAACTGAATACTCAATAATATGGTACTGTATATGATCTTATTTTTCCAGTTACCCAAAGGTGTCTTGAATAAAGTGGATTATTTCTGATCAAGTTTCTTTTGGCAAGGAGACAGTGAAAAAATATCAACTGGCCAAATGGAGTGTGGTTTGTCATCCTAGAGAACAAGGTGGACTTGGCATACATGATTTGGATGTTAAGAATACAACTCTTCTAGGTAAATGGTTGATTAAGATACTAACAGAAGAAGCTGGTTAGCAAACCATTATGTGGAGGAAATATGTTTACTCCAAAAATTTGTGTCTCAAGTGGTATGAAAACCCGGTGATTCGCACTTCCGGGCCAGACTTATGGCATGCAAAACAACATTTCTTCCATTTTGGTGATTTTAATATCAAGGATGGATCACATATATGCTTATGTGGAGATAGGTGGCTTGGTCACTAACATGGGTATACCCTACAAGTACTCAAGTTTGGTATATGCGGCCCAGATACGGTAGAAGCCCACGGTGTTGCCAAGGCCCAATGCACAATTCGGGTGACCCACAGACTCTTCGATTGCTTGCGAGAAAGGAAGAAGCTTAATATAGAAAGTTCAAACGGCGAACCCTAATCTGTAACCAACTTGACCTACTACCCGAGACCTAGCCTATCTATATAAATGCTAGGAGGGGGTGGCAAGGAGGATAATCACAACCCTAGTTTCCACAACTCTCGCCAGATTGCATCTGTGCGCCCCTGTAATCCTCGATTCCTTCGTTAATTCCAAGAGCAGACAAGCAGGAGTAGGGACCTCTACGAGGCCTGAACCTGGGTAAATCTTGCGTCCCTCTGTGCTTGTTTGCTAGCCGATTGATGCCTCTAGCGCTCCCTCCTTCTCCAAAACCCAAGTCCATAACAATGGGCATTGGCGAGTTGAACCCTCATCAATTGGCGCCGTCTGTGAAAATTGGGAGTGCTGATGTCGCGGCTTCTTCGGCCCCGTCAACCGCGATCTACAACTCTGTAACAACAGAGATTCGCCAACTCTTCGGCGCGTTCGACTTCACCGTCCACACGTCGGCCACTCACCCGGCTTTCGAGTCCATGGGCGATGGAATCAGTCTGGCGAGTGGGAGCTTCGGCTTCCAGGTTGGTCAACTGGGCATGCTTCGCATGCTTGACTAGCCAACGGCACCCGCGATTGCTCCAGTGTCGTGGTTCCCGCCACCAATCGGCACCCTCAGCAAGCTCAACACCTCAGCAACAATGAGTATGGACAGTGGCAGCAGTCGCGGATCCGATCTGGGTGATCTAGCCATAGAAGATGGAGCCTACAGCTCTGAATCTGAAAGTTGCGGGAGAAACAGCTTCCCCAACCACTTCATGTGCGCTGTTATCCACGTGGGCGACATCGACATCAATCGCGAAAACACTGGCACCAGATCTGGCACCGGACCGCCCAACGGCAGTACGCCCAATGGTGGCATACCAGTCGCAAACAGCGGCCCCACCAATGGTGGTAATGGCGCGGCCGTCAACAACGGGACGAGGGAAGAACCGACACTCACGATGAATGAGAACATCAGTGAGCGCTTGGTGATCAAGCTCAACGACAATGAGTGGGCCCGCTATCGCGAAGCTTTGCGAGGCAATCCTCTACCCCCCAACACACCGCAGGACATGCTGATGGGCTTCCATTGGCTGCTAAAGGAGTAATTCAAGCGCCAGCAGCAGGTGATCACGCAACTCGAAGCGCGCAGAAAGGCGGCGGATGAGTCGAGTCTTCGACGAGCTGGGCTCTCCTCCCACGGAGGATCCTCCTCCAAAGGCAACGAGTACGTGGCCAACAAGAGGTGATCTCGACTGGCCCACCTCACCCAGCAAGAATGTGTAGAAGCTACAAAAGTCCTCGACTTTAGCTCTATGACGGTGGACACGCGTGGAAACGTGCTCCCGAAAACTCCGCAAGTCACGGTGACGGCGGCTACCATGTACCTCCTCAAGAACTAGCCACCGGCTAGAGATCCATGAGCTGCCATGCACCGATCTAAGATCACGGGCCTGGGGCTAATCGAGGCCTCCCTCGACAAGGAGCCAACTCTAGATCCGAAGAAAAGCAAGGCTCTGGACAAGTACTACTTGTACTCTGTAGCACCCTAGTAAAACCACTACTAGAAAATCGCTTGGTGTTTCTGTTTTGTGCATCATCATGATCGCATGCTCATGTCATCATGCCACATTACATTTGAGCATCGTCATGCCATCCTGCATTTGTTTGCCTAAAACTATTTTTCAAAAGCCTATCTTTGTTTTCTAAATATCCCCTTCTTCATTTCAAATTATAAACTCCCGGCCATCCGGATATTTTATTTTATCTAAACGTTATTTACAAATGGTCTTTAAAATAAAACAAAACCATAATAAATATAAAAAATGTTTTTATTAGGGAGGCAGCTAGTCAGGCCCAAAAGCCCAGCCGGCCACCTCCAGAGCCAAACCCTAAACCTACCTAACCCTAGACCCAGTCCCGCGCGGCACTCCCTTCTGCCACCACTGTGCACCACACGCCTACCCGCCTGCACCCTGGCCCCACCTCCCGCTCGATACGCTCCCTGTCCCTGCACACCGACCGACCCACCCCACCTAACCTACACGACGCGGCCACCCCCGCACGCAGCCGTGCTGCAGCCACACGCTGCACCGCAGCACGCACCGCTCCACCCCGCCTTGGCCCCACCACCTGCTGCTACCGACAACCCCGATCCCCGTGCCTGGCCCCACCTCGCACGCCCCGCAACCCTCTCTCCTCGCGATCCCCAATCCCCATCCTCCTTGTTTCCGTATGCAGGCAGCCGCCGCTGCCTGCATGCCCTCTGCTTCCGCCGGCCTCCCTGCAAGGAACCACTGCCGTGGCCCCTCCAACCTCCGCTTGGACCTCGCCCTCTCCTCGGAGCCCGCTGCCGCCAAGCTCTCCTCCCAGGCTCCTCTTCCCTTCGCTCCGTCGCCCTCGAGTTCCTCCTCACCGGCCCTCGTCCTTGTCCTGGGACTCCTCGCGACATGGGAACCGTCAACCGCCGCGTCGACCTCCTCTACTACCGTCTCTATTGATCGTGCATCCTCACTGTCAAGGACTCTGCCGGGCCCCTCCCCACCGCCATGTTCCACAGCGTCAGCCTCGCCCTTGTCGCCGTACTTCGCCGTTGCCAGGGAGCCCATCAACCTCATCACCGATGCCCCCGAGCTCCTTCCCGGCCCCTTTACCTATTGCGGTGCCCTGGGCCCTCATGCTCGCGGACGAGCAGGCCCCTGACCCTAGGCTCCTTCGCGACCTTGCTAGTGTCCTCCTCGCCAGCAGCCGCCACCTCCAGTCGCCGCCATTCATGCGCACCGGCAGGCATACCCGGCCTCCTCCCTGCAACTCCTGCTGCCTCTGGACGTCAAGAGTGCGGGTTCTGTAATCTCATGAGAGATGTAATATAGAAGTGGCCAGATCCTGTCGTGTAGGTTGATTGTGCTCCTCGACCAGTTTGGCTCTAGTTCGAGTTGTTGTACCAATAGTTTCTCCAAGCGTCGTGTCGCCCGAGTCAAGACTCTCAAGATCTTCGCAATTGGTGTCGCGTCTATGTACCTCGACCCGTCAAGATCTTCGGGGTGACAAGATTGACATCCACTCGGACAACCCAAGGAACCACATCGAGATCTACCTCACGGATCTGAAGCCCGATCCCGGAGCCCGAACCACATCGAACCCCAAGATCTTCGATCCCTAATGTGATCCCCATTTCCGAGACCCCTGTTTTTATAATATGACACTATTATTTGCTGCATATTAAATGGTTCATGCTCGCATACATATTCATTTGTTTGGGGGAATTATGCCGTTTCACCTAATAATTAAATGTGGGGACCAAATGCGGGCTATTTTAGTCTTATAATGGCTCCATTTAAATTTGAGTAGCAAACCTTGTTCATACAACATTTAAATTGCGGGGTAGCTAAACAACATGAACCTCCTAATTAATTATCAGGACTCCGGTTCCGCTTAATATTGTCTAATTGCACTGCATCTTTGCCATGTCATGCATCATATCATAAACATGCTGATTCTTCTGTCGTAGTATTAAATATTGCATCCGGTGTTTTTTTAGTGTTTTGTTCTTCGCGGATTAGGCCGTTGAGTGGATGCGAGTATCGACAAGTTCTTCGGATATGAACCTTCGGCAGTGTTTCCCAGGCGAGCATTCTCCCCCTTTCTAGCTATTTTGCATTTATAGTCTTTACTTCCTCCTGTTGATCTATGGCTACCCGTATGCAATGCTTTAGTTTCCGTGCACCCTTTATATTCTTTGCAGCCTCTATATTGCCTTGGACACATCCTATTGCCTGTTGTTTGATAGATAGTCGGCCTTGCGAGTCATAGTTGCTTGCTCAGGTGCTGCTTCGCGTTGTAGTCGCTCCACTGTTGTTGGAAGGTTGGCACATGTTTAATGGTGGAGATGATCATGACTTTAAATACAACTTGATTAAAATGCTGGGAATAGTTATAACTAATGCAGAGGCATCGGTGGGCAATAGCAAATATTTGGTTTTTAACCGCTCACTTGTGTCTTGTAGGCCCCGAGTACTTGATACCTGTTCCTTGACTATCGCACTATCCGCATGTGGGACCATGAATCCCCTTAGCCAGGGCTTGATTCATTTCTTATTTCTTGGGGCCACAAAGTAGTTTGGGGCTTTATTACTATCCTGTACTTATGCCATGCTTTACTTCTTTATTTACGATTGTGCGTGGAGTACCTGTACTGTTTTGGAACGTGGAATGTTTTCGCGGTATCGACAAGCCCAGTCACACTTTTGGGTTCCCAGTCGTTTGCAACCATTGTCACAAACCCTGGGTGCATCTCGGAGCCGGTCAACTTTGTTGCGGGTAGCTTAGTGGGGTGGCCCCCTAAAATGATTTATGAATCCTGTGATTGCTTTGTCATGAAAGCCTCGTTGGGTTTTTATTTGGATTTTCCGAGGTTGATCGTGCGTGTGTTGCTATTTCTGCACCCCTACAGGGTAAATCTTTCTGAAAGCCGTGTCCGTGGTTATGGACGACTTGGAGCACAGTATCTCGATCATAGACAAGCATAACTAAAGTAGTGCTATAAATTTGGCTTAATACGTGACTAGTAATCAGCTTCACTACAATGGAATTGATAATAAAAGTGCCAACAACTGGTGGAACTGGGGTGTATCTTGTCATGTTATATCTGCCGAGTAAGTATCACAACTCCAATGGAATGAAATAAAAGTGCCAACAACTGCTGGGTTTGGGATGTCACATGCTAATTGTATCTGACTAGTAAGTACTGCAACTACAACTGAATGGTTAACTAAAACTGCCCACTACTTATGCTATCAGGAGGACTCATGCTATCTATATCTGACTAGTAAGTGCTTCAACTATAATGGAATGAATAAAACTGCCAACTGTGTGAGTTCCTCGGTTGACTTCCTCGTTTGGTCTCGAGGGGGAATACCAGGATGGGTATGATTGGTGTTAGTATCAGGTTGGTTCTGAATAGGTCTTTCTTATCCCTCTCTAATAGCCGACAATTGTATCGAGTCTCTATAGGTTGTGTAGTGCATGCTTTCCTGCCGCTTCAGTCCACCATACCTATGTAGGCGAGAGCCGCCAAATTCTAGCCTCGCCGTGTACTGGCCTCAGTACTGACGCTCCCCTTTTTCCTTTGCCCTTTGTTGGCACCCCTTTTGTTTTAGCAGGTATGAGTTCGATGTCGTTATCAGGGTAACCCTTCCCGCTTGGCCTGGGCAGGGTTATGGACGCCATTGGTTATTCTTCAGGGCTCTTAGCCCCATTTGCATCTTATCTGTACTCGGATGTTGTATCGTTTTCGAGGTGATTTGGATCTTTGTATTGTATATCTGTATTCTTGACTCGTTTAGTCGTTGTTGTATATAGGTTCTGTGGGTTCCATCGTGAACTATTGTGTAATGGTATTACTTCGTTTTCCACCCGCACGCAAGTGCCTGGTGGGCATCTTTAAATCGTTTCTATGCGGGTTTGGCGGGAATCGCTAAAACTTGCATAGGGCCAATTCGAGGGTGTTACATACTCCTCCAGTGATGATAGTCACGATCTGTCACGGCGACATCGCTCACGACGGCATGACCGCGACTACGACGCGCGCGATGACCTCATGCAGCGCAAAGTCGACAAGATGCGGGCAAGACGTGCTTGTTCGACTGACTCGAAAGAAGATGAGACTGAACTCTGTAGCGCCAGATGCTTTAGCAAAGCCATCAGACATAAGCGAATGCCTAAGGGGTTCAAGCTCCCATCGGAGAACCCAAAATTTGACGGCCTGTAGGACCCGAAAATCTGGTTGGAGGACCACATCTCCTCTGTTAGGCTACATGGCGGGAGTCAAAGCACGGCCATGCAATGCCTGCAGCTATAGCTGCAGGGCGCTGCTCGCGCATGGCTCAACAACCTCCCGCGTGGATCCATTCGTAGCTGGGAAGAGCTGGTCTACAACTTTGTGTGCAACTTCAAGGGCACTTATAAAAGGCCCGGATCAATCGAACAACTAAGAAGCTGCCAGCACAGATCTGGCGAATCGCTATGCTCGTACATCCAGAGGTGCTCCATCATCAAGAACTCCATAGTAAACATCTCAGAGGACCGCACAATCGACGCATTCAACAGCGGCATCCGCCGTATAGAGCTCAGGGAGGAGTAGGGCCGCTCGAAGCCCAAAACGATCGACCACCTGATGGAAATCCCGAATCGGTGGGCTGACGGAGAAGACTCGGTGAAAAACTATACCTACTCCGATGACGACGATGACCTCGGGCCCAGACACGACTGCCGAGGCAAACGTCGGATGCGCGTCTACGATGACCGTGATGCGGTCAATATGGTTGTAGCCGGCTACACCGACAAACGCGCGACAACCGCAACAACGGATATCGTAGTGGTGGATACCGCGACAGCGGAAAAACCACGCAGGTGTGGCAGCATTGCACTCGCGAAGAGGCACCCACAACATCTATCAAGGACAAACTGTCCAGCCCATGCAACGTGCACTTTTACATCGACAAGCACGACGGCAAGAAGAAATACAGCCACCTTCTCAAGGACTGCCGCATGTTCCTCAAACTCCACGAGGGCCTGGCTCGGATGAATCGCGACATGGTCGACAAAGGCTATGGAGCCGCCCTAGGCGCTATGGCGCATGGAGCTCCTCCACCACCGCTCGGACCACCACCACCCCCGGCCGCACCGGTCCAGCATCACGGAGGTGAACCATACCCATGAACCGTGGGAAACATGGGGATGGTCCAAAAAGGGCATCCCTAAAATCGAGTGTAGAAGGCCATCACTCGCCAAGTCAATCTGGCGATAAACTCTCCACCCTCCACCACTGAGTACCTCAGCGGAAGCGACTCCTGCATCACCTTCGACAGGCGCGACCGCCCGCGCCAAGTTCCTCGTCCACGCCACTGTCTCCTCGTACTCGAGGCGCAGATCGGGGGCTTCGATATGAGTCACGTCTTCATGGACGGCGGCAACGACATTAACCTCATGTTCGCGAGTACCTTGCGAGCGATGAGCATCCCTCTGACTTGTCTGGAAGTTTCAGACACGACGTTCCACATCATCGTCCCAGGGGAGGGCATATATCCCCTGGGCAAAATCAACCTCGACGTCATCTTCGGCACGCCGCAAAACTTTCGGCGAGAGCGCATCTACTTTGAGGTCGTCGACTAGCCCTCGCAATACCACTGCATCCTCGGATGTGTCGCATTCGCTAGGTTCATGGCGGAGCCACACTATGCCTACCTGCAGATGAAAATGCCAGGTCCAAACGGCGTAATCACAATCAATGGCAACTTCGAGAGGTCCGACAGTTGCGACAGGGAATTCAATAGAATCTCCCAGTCCTCGGCATGCATGAGGAACTCGCAAGATTGAAGGAGTCGACAGACAACAGTCTACCTCCCCTGAGCAGGCCAAGTTCACCCGACCTGTCCTTCGACTCATCGGTGCACACGAAGAAAGTCTAGGTCCACCCAACGGACCCGACCAAGACGACCCTCATCGCCAACAACTTGAGTTCCGCATAGGAACTCGCGCTCGTCAAATTCCTCCGTGAGCACTAGGAGATCTTCGCCTGGTGCCCAGCGGACATGCCAGGAGTTCCCAGGGAATTCGCCGAGCACTCACTCAACGTGATTCTAGACGCAAGGCCAGTCAAGCACACAATTCGGAGACTGTCTGAATCAAGAGAAAAAGTAGTCGGAATGGAGATCAACAGAATCCTCGACGCAAAATTCATATGCGAGATCAAGGAGAGCACTTGGCTCACTAAAACAGTGCTTGTGCCTAAAAAATACACGGATATCCTGCGGATGTGCGTGGACTTCACCTCCTTGAATAAGCACTGCCCAAAGAATCACTTCCCGCTGCCACAAATCGACCAAATTATCGACTCCACCGTGGGATGTGAGCGCCTCTGCTTCCTCGACGCCTATTCAGGCTACAATCAAATTCGAATGAAGGAGGAGGATTAGGAGAAAACGGCGTCCACGATGCCCTTTGGTGTGTTCTGCTACAACACGATGCCCATCGGGCTAAAAAACGCAGGAGCCACCTATCAACGGTGCATGCAAGCTTGCCTCAAGAACCAGCTTGGTCGCAACATCCAAGTCTATGTTGACGACATCGTCATTAAAACCAAATAGGAAGCCTCGCTAATCGACGATCTACGCGAGACCTTCGCCAACCTCGACCGCTACCGGATCAAGCTCAATCCAGACAAATGCGCCTTTAATGTAACATCTGGGCAGTTACTCGGGTATCTCATCTCTGCGAGAGGGATCAAAGCAAACTCGAAGAAAATAAAAGCCATACTGGCCATGGAGAAGCCGAAGAACGTAAAAGGCGTCCAGCAGCTGGCTGGGCGAATCGCGGCGCTCAATCGATTCATCAGTCAAATGGGCGAAAAGTCACTGCCCTTCTACCAACTTCTCCACAAATCTGACAAGTTCAAGTGGATAGACGAGGCGCAAGAAGCATTCAAAGATCTCAAGTGCCTACTATACACCTCGCCAGTACTGGTGATGCCTCGCGAAAAGAAACCACTACTGCTCTACATCTCCACCACCAACCAGGTGGTTAGCACGATGCTCGTGGTGGAACGAGCCGAAGAAAATAAAGTCCATGGGGTCCAGCGCCCAGTATACTACCTCGGCGAGGTGCTCACACCAACAAAACAGCGGTACCCGCACTACCAAAAGCTGGCGTATGTCGTCTTCATGACAGCCAGGCGACTGCGTCACTACTTTCAGGAGCACCCAATCGTGGTGGTAAAAGACGCCCCACTCGGGCATATACTCAATAACCCTAACGCCATAGGACGAGTCATGCTCTGGGGAATCGAATTGTCTCCACAAGACATCACATATGAAAAGCGCGAAGCAATCAAGTCGCAAGTTCTCCCGGACTTTCTCGTGCACTGGATGGAGAACCAGCTCCCCGACAAGCCAGATATGTCCTACCTCTGGACAATGCACTTCGAAGGGTTCAAGCGAAAGGACAGAGCTGGCGTAGGCATTATACTGACATCGCCCCAAGGAGACAAGATGAAATACATTCTACGAATGTAGTTCACCGCCTCCAATAATGAAGCTGAGTACGAAGCCCTAATCCATGGGATGCGGATAGCGAAAGCCTGCGGCACCAAAAGGCTCATCATCTATGGTGAGTCCAAACTGGTGGTCAACCAAATGATGCACGAGTATGACGCACTGAGCGACAACATGATCGCCTATCGCGACCTGAATGACACACTTGAAGGCGACTTCGACGACTATGAGCTGCGACACGTGGGCCGCAAAAGTAATGAAGAGGTGGATCTACTCGCCAATATTGGCTCCACCTCCACCCCCATACCACATGGGGTATTTCTCGAGCGCAACTGCGAGCGCTCCATCAAACCCAAGGCTCTAGAGAAGAAAGCAAGCACGTCAACGGACTCAGGGGCTACGCCACCTAACGAGCCAATGGCACTCGACGACCTAGAGCCCGATATAGGACTCGAAGGACCAATGGGCGTCATGATGATCGAGCCATCTTGGACACAACCCTACATCACATATCTACTCAGCAAGAGGCTGCCAAATGATCCGACTGACACGCGACACATTGCGTGATGATCCAAGGCATTCGCCCTCATTAACAGCGATTTGTACAAGCGCAGCATCACATGAGTACTTTAACGATGCGTCTCCAACAGGGATGGAAGGGCCGTCCTCCTCGACATCCATGAAGGCACTTGCGGGCAGTCATGCTCTCGTTGCCAAAGCTCTACGAGATGGCTTCTACTGGCCCACGTCCATGCGCAAAGCCAAGGACATCGTTCAGTGCTGCAACGCCTGCCAGTGATTCACAAACAAACCTCACGCACCTAACGCGGAACTTTGGCCAATACCATTGGCTTGGCCCTTCGCGCAATGGGGACTCGACATGGTCGGCAAGCTCCCAAAATCCTCGCGAGGAGGTTACGTCTACCTCTTGGTTGCAGTAAATAAATTCACCAAGTGGATCGAGGCCATGCCGGTGACAAATCAACCAGGGGCCAGCGTTGTTAAGTTCTTCGAGTCCATTGTCTACCGCTTTGGAGTTACACACAACATCATCATGGACAATGGGACGAACTTCACCTCTAAGGAGTTCCAGGAATTCTGCGAAAACCTGGAAATCAACATAAGCTACGCCTCGGTGGCTCACCCGCAGACCAACGCTCAAGTCGAAAAGGCCAACGGTCTCGTCTGCGGTGGAATCAAGAAGTGACTCCTTCGACCACTTGAACAAGCCGCCGGATGCTGGCCAGATGAACTGTAATCAGTCCTTTGGAGCCCGCGTACAACTCCAAACAGCACCACGGGATACACTCAGTTCTTCATGGTACACGATGCGAAAGCGGTACTACCCGCAGAAGTACGCTACAAAGCCCCACGGGTGGTGGCTTACAGCGAACAGGAGTCAACTCTTGCACTCGAAGACTCCATCGATCTCCTTGACGAGGCACGGGAAATTGCAGCGGAGATATCAATGATCTATCAGCAAAGCCTCCGCAACTACCACAGTAGAAGGCTATGCCCCAGATCCTTCGTCGAAGGAGACCTGGTCCTACGACTGAAGCAACAAGGGCATCTCAAGCTCGAGTCCCATTGAGAAGGACCGTACGTGATTACAGAAGTAATCCCAGGTGGCACCTATCGCCTTAAAGACTTCGAAACAGGAGTCGCATATTCCAACCCCTGGAACGTCGCTCAGCTGCGTCGCTTCTTCCCCTAGTCATTTTTAACATTACAAATAAGGCTATTCAGCCAGGCTACTTAGCCATATATTTTACCTCGTACTATTCCGTGAATAAATAAAGCTAAGTGCCCCAAAACTCTGTGTTTTCCTTATTTTCTTGCAATTTTGTCACTCGGAGGCTGTGCCACCCTTTATACTTTCATTCTACGAACAAATCGCAGTATCATGAGTAGTTGACACAACATCAATCGAACCCTTGATAAACACCACCAAGTTGCAACGCACCTGACAGGTTGGCAAGGTGCTGAGATAAACACAAGTCAGGCTAACAAAAAGGAATTGCAGAGTACAATTCACTCGCAAAATATAAAAGCTAGCAAGCTCTTCACATATCATAGAGAATATGGGAGGGTCCAAATCTTGAAAAATAACGACCATTTTTTCTAAGAAAGTCATAGTTTCCTAACACGAAATGGTCATAGATGGACAATACTAGTTTAGAGGATGAGAGATGCAAGGAGAACCGTTGGATCAGAGCATAATGGACGGAAGTGATTGCAATCTGTGAGTCAGTTGGTGCGGATCGATGACATGGCGTGGCTCTCTACTCCCCATTCCCCAAACACAACAACCACCACCGCCACAGTGGACAGGGACATCCTCGCCCTAGCCCCTCCAAACCCTAACCCCCTATCCTCAGTCCCCTTCGATTCCGCACCCTTTTTCCGTCCCATTACGACAGCGGTGTGGCGGAACCTCCTCTGCTCGCTCACTGCCCTCCTCCCCACTTCTTTCCTTCCTTACTACGTCGGCTCCTCCTCTGTTGTTCCATGTCTCCCGCCGCCTCGTGCCAGATCCCCACCCCTTCCGGCTCCCTGTGCAGACGCCTCGTCTGGGAGACCACATCCCTTCCTACTCCCATGGCTCCTCTGTCCCACGGCCACGGTGTCGTCACCCCCTACTCTACTTCTACCTCTATGCTTCCCCATCTTACCCAGCAGATGGCAGCGACATTAGCAGCGTGGGCGCGTGGGCGGGGTGGCTGAGTGGCCATGGAGGGTGAAGAGAAGAGGTGGGGCAAGGACGAGCTAAGCACAAGTACCGCTACCCACCCCACTGTCGGATCTGGCTGCTTTGTACTCGCCAACACCGGATTCGGCCTCGACGTTGTTCGTCTGTTCCGACTAGCAGGTGCCACCCACATCCTTACCTCCGGGCTAATCTGGCCGTTTCCGGCCTTGTGTCCCTTGGATCTTGTCTATGACTACTACCTCAAAGGATTCCCCTTCTTCCTCATCCAAGGTCAGTCCCCTTCTTCCTCTAGGAGACCATAAAGCGGTTACAGATGTATTTTGTTTTTTTCCTTCAATTCTTGATTCCCTACATCGCTGGTAAAGATATGTGTCCGAGACACCATCAAGCAGGTTCTCATTGTCTGAATACTTACATACAAAGTCTGGATATCCACTGAATAGCAGTGATTTACTATGGTTGTCCAGTGAATAGTTACTATGTAGCAGTACTATGTGTAGCAAGTCCAAGTTGCACATTTGTTTAAGTGAAATCATGTTGTTTGCAGTTTAGTCTCTTTGTTGGGTAAATTTATTGTCCCGTTCTTATGGGGAATCTACGTCTGCAGGATTACTACAAGATATTGGAAGTTGATTATAATGCGTCAGAAGAGACAATCAGATCGAGCTATATTGGTCTTGCACTGGTCAGTGTTCACTCCAGCACACTAATCTACTTGTTTCCACTCTTGTATGTGTCTATTCTAAATCCTGCGAGGAAAACCACTACCTGAATAATCATAAGAACACTGTTTAATTTTCTGGTCATCCACCGCTTCTATATAATGTACTGTATTGTTTCCACATGGCGTGCAAGCAACATCTCACTACCACAGTTTTGCTAGCTTCTAATATTACATGTTTGTTGAGAATAATAGCAAATGGGATCATGTACTATGTGCAAGAGTTTATATCTATGAGTACTCCTGAACATTACATTAGAGTATGTGGGCAATTCATTCAGACCTGTTTGATTTGAATGCTGCTAAACTACTATTATTTTTGTGGTACTTGGTGGACTTTATCAAGGAACGAATATCACAGGACTAAGGATAACCCTGGTACCTTCTGCGATTAAGAATATATCATACGTGGCTTCAGATTATGATAATTGCATAAGGACTAAGTTGTTCTCTGTTTATTATGTGCATTGGATTAGCGATGCATCATCATGCATTAATTTGGTGCATTTTTTTCAAATGTCATTTGAACTACTACTAGAACTTCTTATGTCTAGTAGATACTGAAACTAGAGTTGAGCTTTCAAGAACACAGTAGGTGGTGACTCAAGCAGGAGTCCCGGCTCGGCCAGGAAACAAAAGAGCTTCAGCCTTGAGATCTCTATGCTAGCACCGACCAGTCCGATGTTGGATCTAGCCGAACCATTTCATGGGGCTGCTGGAGCTTGGTCGAGAGGGACGAGAAGTGGATCCCTGCATGCATAAGGCCTCTCCGGCCGTGGCACCTTCAACCACCAGCCGTGGCGAGCACCCCATCAAGATCTTCCAGGTTTGTACCATCACCAAACCAAAATATACCCCGTGTCTGGTTCTAGTGCACACTAATCTGACTTAATTGTTGGTCACTACTGTTCTTTCTTCATGATATGTCTTGACTGCCTAATTCATATAAAAACATGTGATTAGTTAGTAAATTTTTCGGTAGCTTTTATTTAAATGATGCTCAGACAGAATTACATGATCCGTGGAACCTAGTGTACTGAGCTAGTCATGTATAAGCTTAGGCTCTTTCCTTGAATGTTGCCATTTTGCTAGCCCAAGCTTGCTCTTATAATTTTAATTTTAGCTCTTTTATTGACTTGTTCTGAAGCATAAATAAGATGTACTCCAGAGAAGCACTGCCTTACATTGCAACTACTATGACGCTGACTATAAGTCTAGAAGCCCTCTTTCTGTAATCACGAAATTACTTGCTTTGCTAGGTATGACCCAAAAATACACGTATTTGGGTATGACTAAAAATACATATACAGTTTTGACTTGTGTTGGTAAAGTATGTTTGTGTGGTGCCTAAAAGAGAGTAACATTGCTCTGGATGTACAATAAATTACAAAGGGACAAGTAAAGTGGACTTAAGGTACCGCCAAAACATGAGTGAAAGATGCATCGAGTCCATTAAGTAGTGTTTGAATGCATATATCACCACCCTAACTTTTGCAAAATAAAGTGCTACTGAACCTTTTGATTATGAAAACAAATAATCTGGAGCTGAGAACTGATGTCTCGGTGTGAGGAGTGCAGAACTGCAAATGCTTTTGATAAATATTTCGTCTGTAATAATTAATGCCTTCCTTTGATTTTTGCAAACAGGATGGCTTAATAACTGGTTGCAACTGTCATCCATAAGCAACGTGATGTTAACTGACCAGCTAGACAAATTTCTTGGTACTCGCATGGGTGCCAAATAAGCTTTCTACTCTAATGCACTGTATTCCACCTTACTAGTTACGCTTTGGGGGTCTCTATGGTGCAAGTGTTAATGATATATTTGTCTGCTAATTCTAACGGGTGATTTCAGTTGGTTTGTATTGATGCTGATGTTTATTAGCATAAACATGTTGTGAGTTGCAGAACTGAGCACTCTGTTATTCATGTTGTACAATATGGTAGTGATGAAGAAGTATAGCAGATGACTATAGAATATGATAGTGATAAGGCTTTTCATATGTCTTTTAGTAGCATAATTTATACATGTATAGCAATTTTATTTTATAAGATCAATTTGCTAGCCCAGCCCCTTAATTACTTAAGTTGGTTATACATCATGAGCTTTTCTAACTTTGTTAGATGCATACTGTCATTACATACTACCTAGGTTTATCATCTCTAATTCTTGACCAGATCCTCTCTGGATAGTTCTTACTCGTTTACACCTGTGGGAGTGCAGCACTAGTTCTTGATCGTTTACCCTGCAACAGCCAACATCAAGTACATTGTAGACCATATCTTCAGTTATAGCCTCATCCACTGCATCAACACGAAGTTAGGTATCTACTTGTTCTTTTCGATCGGATATGGGCTTAATGCTTGATGACCTGCTGCTTGATTCATGTATCATGTGATGCCTTATAAGTTTTCCATATTCTATGATCTCCCTCATATGGTGGTAGACAAACATTATGTCCCCTTTTCTTGAAATTGTTGTTGACCTGAACCTTCCAGGAACTAGCCAGTGGATACAATGCATTTATGCTTCTTCTTTTGAAGTAATTCATATAGTTAGTTGAGTTGGAAAATAATTTCTTCGGTTTGATTTGTAACAGGAACATATACATTTTAAAGTGATATATTTGAACCTAGTCCAGTTTGTTCTATAATGTGTTGCGTACAATCAACATAATATACTTTGATGATGCAATACTAGAAGAACCTTTTATATTCTCTTTCTGTCATGTTTGCATGTCTCACATTTTTCAATAACTTTGGAATTCCACGAGCTCCAGGCTGAGGAAGTTTGACGAACCAGGATTTCATTCTCAACGAAGAGTAGAGTAGTAGTAGTCAGCAAAGTAATAACTAGTTGTGTTTCTGGGCGATAGTGAACTACATGGATATATTCTTGTACTCCCTCCATTCGGAAATAATTGACTTGTATTTATTTAGATTTACATGTATCTAGACATTTTAGTGTATAGATACGTGCGAATCTAGACAAATCGAAGTCAATTATTTGTGGCTGGAGGGAGTAGTTGTTTTATATTACAACATGTTGTAAACTATGTCAATTGTAAGAGATGTTTTAGTTTTGGTTTTCTTTGTGAAAACCAATGTGAGTTGGGATGTGCTTACGAATTTTTCCTGGATGTCAGGGATGAACCAAAAGCTATTTGGTCTCCAAAATGGCCACGCCCCAAATAAGTTTTTACTACAATCGTGCACAAATCCTTTAAATTTGGACAGTATAAAAAAGAACTAAACAGCGAAGGCCGAGGAAATAAAAAAGGCTGGATTTTTGGTTTGGCCCATGAAGCACACAAGGATTGACAAGAAAAAAATATAACATGCCAGAAATATTGGGCTTGGCCCATCTAATGCACCCACGTGGACCGGGCTGAATCCGATCTACAACCATTTGAGTTGGTCACAGATTTGTCACATTGGATTGGCCACGTAGGATCTGACGTGGATGGTACAAATATCCTATGACCAAATAGCTTGGTCACAGAATCTATGGCCATCTATTTTTGTTCATAGATGTCTATGACCAATTCAGAAAAAAGGTCATCGTGTTTAACTAGTGACGCTGAGCTTTTGACCAACTATATTTGGTCACAGAAAGGTCATAAATCAAAAACCATGACCTTTCAGCGACCAATGTGGAGGGTCATGTATAACCGAATTTCTTGTAGTGACCCCTTGCCGAAGATAGAAGATCTGTTTGACCAGCTGACTGGTGCCAGAGTGTTTTCTAAGATTGATCTCAGAACTGGTTATCATCAATTAAAGATCCACGCAACGGATATCCCGAAGACTGCTTTCACCACCAGATATGGATTGTATGAGTACAATGTCATGTCATTTGGATTAACCAATGCCCCCCGCTTATTTCATGAATCTCATGAATAAGATTTTTATGAACTTCTTGGATAAGTATGTCGTTGTTTTTATCAATGATATTCTGATCTACTCCATGTTGGAAGAGGACCATGAGCAGCACCTAAGAAACATCCTTCAAACCCTTAGAGAGTATCAGTTGTATGCCAAGTTTAGGAAATGTGAGTTCTGGTTAATGGAAGTAGGATTCATAGTACACATCTTGTCGGCAGGAGGAGTTGCCATTGATCCCTCCAAGATTAAGGATGTTGAAGAATGGAAAGCCCCAACCACTCAAACTGAAGACCACGCATTCCTTGGATTAGCGGGATATTACCACAAGTTCGTTGAAGGATTTTCAAGCATCGCAAGGCCAATGACCCAGCTGTTGAAGAAAGATAAGAAGTTTGAATGGACGGACAAATGTGAAGCAAGTTTTCAAGAGCTCAAGAAGAGATTGATTTAAAACCCAATTTTGATCATGCCAGATATCACACAGCCTTTTGATGTATTTTGTGATGCATCCAAGATTGGTCTCGCATGCGTGTTGATGCAGAAACACAAAGTAATATCATATTTGTCCCGACAACTGAAGCAACATGAGCAGAATTATCCCACCTATGACTTAGAATTGGCAGCAGTAGTTTTAGCCTTGAAGACATGGCGTCATTACCTCATGGATAACCGCTGTGAGATTTATTCGGATCATAAGAGTCTGAAGTATATTTTCACCCAGAAGGAGCTGAATATGAGGCAACGGAAATGGATAGAGTTAATCAAGGATTATGACCTTGATAGTCACTACCACCCCAGCAAAGCCAACGTGGTAGCAGATGCTCTTAGTAGACTGCCGTGTAGATTAAACACCATGATTAAGGAAGACCAACCCAGTTTGCATGAGGAGTTGGAGAATTTTAGAATGGAGCTAGTCCGCGAAGGTTTTCTAGCCAGTATTGAACTTCAACCCACTTTGATCAGTCAAATAAAGGAAGCTCAAAAAGGAAATGTCAGTATCAACGGAATTAAGCGTCGTATTGGTACAGGGAAGGTACTAGGATTCACTGAAGATGAATAAGGCATTATGTGGTATAATGGATGCATATGTGTGCCAGCAGATTCAAAGTTGAAGCAAGTCATTTTGCAGGAAGCCCATGATAGTCTCTATTCTATTCATCCGGGAGGAATGAAGATGTATCAGGATTTGAAGGAGCAATTTTGGTGGCACAAAATGAAGAGAGAAGTTGGAAGCTATATCGGCAAGTGTGATATCTGTCAGAGAGTCAAAGCGGAACACCAGTGACCCACAAGAATTTTGTAGCCGTTGCAAATTCCGGAATGGAAATGGGATTCTATTGGAATGGATTCCATCACCGGTTTACCTACATCTAGTAGAGGAAATGATTCAATTTGGGAGAACCCAGTTTACCTCAAGGTTTTGGAAGAAAGTCCAAGAAGGATTAGGAACCAAACTGAACTTTAGCACACCTTATCACCCGCAGACCGACGGACAAACGGAAAGAGTAAATCAGATACTATAAGATATGCTGAGATCCTGTGTATTAGAATATGGATCTAAATGGGAAGACTGTCTAGCTTTCGCAGAATTCTCATACAACAACATTTATCAAGCCTGTTTGCAAATTTCCCCATTTGATGTTTTGTATGGAAGGAAGTGTCGTACCCCCCTAAATTTGTCACAAGTAGGAGAGAGTCAGATATTCGGACCAGACATCCTACAAGAAGCTGAAGAGAAGGTTCACAAGATCCGCGAACACCTCAAGACAGCTCAATCCAGACAAAAGAGTTACGTTGACAAAAGACGTCGAGACCTAACCTTCAATATCGAAGACTTTGTGTATCTCAAAGTATCAGCCTTGAAAGGAATGCAGCATTTTCAACTCAAAGGGCAGCTTGCACCCAGATATGTCAGACCCTTCAAGATTTTATGCCGTAGAGGAGAAGTATCCTATCAGCTAGAACTGCCTGAAGATATGTCAGCCGTACATGATGTGTTTCATATCTCATTACTTAGGAAATGCTTAGAAGTTCCAGAGAAGACCGAAGTTTTCAAGAACATCGATCATAGAGACGTGGATATCAAGAAGGATTCAACTTATCGTGAAGTACCCATTCGTATTTTAGAAGAAGCCTTCAGAACCACCCGGACCAGAAGTATCAAGTTTCTAAAAATATAGTCGAGCAACCATACCGAAGAAGAAGCCACCTGGGAGAGAGAAGATTATATTAGGACAGAGTTTCCAAATCTCTTTAGTTCCCAGTTTTTCTTGAATCTCTTGATGAGATTCTGTTTAAGGGGGAAGGGTTGAAACATCTCAAAAATATTAAAAGGGGAATATCATTTTCCAATCAACCAAAATTAGGGTTAACAAAAGTTGTTAATCTTAAACAAACTATGAATGCAAGTGTGTGTTTGTTAATGATGTATGAATGCATGATATGCCATGTTTGTTTGTTATATATGATAAGAATTGGTTTAAGGATCAAAACAACATCATCTAGGTCAAATCAAAACCAAACCAAAGAAAAAGAAAGTGAAAAAATAAAGCATATGATCTAATGGTCATTTTTGCAAATGTTAACACTTATCTCACTTTGGGAATCTCTATGAAATAATTTCAAACAGAAACAATTCCATTTCTTTTCTCACCTTGCTAGACCAAGTGATAAAGAACACAAGTGAACTTTCAAAACTTACCAGACCAAATTCAAATCCATTTGAGGGAATTTTCAAATTGAATCTAGTGTATGCATCAAGATAGCCATTTTTCCAAAAACATCCAAACTTTCTCCACTTTACCTATCCTTGCAACCAGAGACTCTCAAGCTTGTGTTCAAAAAACCCACCAAATAGAATTTGAAAATTCAAATGTTTTTCTCTTGCGGCCATTTGATCGAACACTTAACAAGCACATTACAGAGCTACCAACTCCCCACTGTTTAGATCAATCTTGTGATCATCTTTGAACCACACTCAGTCTCCACTACTTGCCTACACTCACCCTAGTACCAGCCCGTGTAGTTGAGCCTTGCTCACTCGACCAATTGACCAGTGCTGCTAGTACCCAAGCTCACCATGCCGACCCGACATGGACTCGACACTACATGCCTCACCACCCTCGCCCACGACGTCTAGGAGATAGCCGTGACCTCACCGCACCATCCTGCGTACACCTCGACCAACGCCAACCCATCGAGACGCCAGGGCAACCACGCCCTTTTTCTCTGTCTACCATGCCGAGCGCATCCCAGAGCGCCGAGGAATACCGCGCAACCACGCCGCGCCTTGCTCTCTCCTTGCATCAATGCAATCGCCGCGACGCCAGCAAACTCCCAAACATGCCCGCTTGACCCCGCGCGACCTGTGACCACCGTACGCCATGACGAACGCACGCGGTACCCGAGGATGGCATGGACGTCCCCGGCCGATAGAGACCGTGCCTCACCATGCCACTGTTTGCATGACGATTGCCAAGGAGCCCTGTGTCGACCTACACCCTCTGCCATGTCCATAGCACACTGTAACAATGTTGCCGACGAGCCCGAGCCATACCCCAATGCTCCCTTCGCTGGGGTATAAATAGACCCCGCCCTTTCCTCAAAACGCACCCTATTCGACTCACCTCTCACCCAGCAATCCCTCTGACCAATCCCCAGAGCAAGGCGAAGCCAGCATCGCCGGAATTTCACCGGAGCTCGCCGCCACAGTGGTGGAACGGAGCCATCACTAGGAGTCGCCCCAGGAGCCGCTGCAACCACCATTCGAAGCGTCGTCATCGACCAGTTCATTCGCCCGCACCGCCGTACCTAGCTGGAGCCCTGGTAAGCCCCCGCCGACCCCCGCCATAGAGCTAGGGTTGAATCCCGCGCGCGACGGGCAAGAGAGACGATGACGCTGAGCCGTTGATCATTCTCTAATCGTGTGGCTAGGATTAGCGCGTACCGCTTCGCGTAGGAACAACGCAAGTGAAGCCTGCTGCGTGCGTGCTGCGTAGTTCGGCCGACCCAATATCGTTCTCGTGCACAGCCAGCAATTCAAATCTAGATTTTTCCTTTTATTCCAAAACCCTATTCTATGGGTGACTTCAAAATTGAATTCAAGAAGTTTTACTCAACCAAATTGCATGATTGCAATTTTGTTAGAAAGGAAATGAAAATCTCTAAACACACCCTTTGGATTCAAATAGTTTGAATTTATCGGTCACCTATAGTAAAAACAACAAGACAATGACTTTGCCAACTTCAAACATTTTTCTAAAATCAACCATAAATGCTTTTGGGTTGTTTCCAATTGTCAAAAATCACATTTGCCATGATCTATCTGAATATGTAAAAATATTTAGTATTACATGCAGTAGTCATGGGCTCATATTAAAAGAATGGCTATATAGTCATTTCTAGTCATTTTAATTATATTAAATAGCAATATTAAACTTTGTAATATAGGCCACCTACTTTAAATCACATTTCCAAGTATTGGAATATATGGTGATGACATGTGTCAACATGATCCCATATTATATAATTGGAGAATATTAAATCTTAAGTATTTTTCAATGAGTAGAAATTACATTTCCCAAAATAAAATAAATAAGACTATATCCCTAATTCATGTGGTGATTGAGATGATGCTAGATCATCTAGTGTGAGCCTTTGTGTTCTAAATAGAAGTAGCTACGTATTGTTTGGTGATTGTGTTCTTCGTATTTATTTATAGACGCTAGTACCAACTTGGGCTACGAGGAGGTAGAATTCTACAAAGAAGAAGAGGAGCACTTCGACAACTATACCAACCAAGGCAAGCTCCACTATGCAAGATAACCTATGCAAGAAACACTATTCATGCTATTGTGATGCAACCTTGATTATACCAATCCCCAAGTTTTACCTACAAGCTTTATTTTTCCCTTTACCAAAGTTTTCCTAAATAGTTAATTATTGGTGATTACTGGAAAATAGGACAGATGCCATCAAGAGCATAGAACTAGGCTTGGGTAGTTATACTTGATTAGCACCCCTCAATAGTGATACCCTCATTTATAGTTGCTAGTGCTAAACTAATATTGATCACTTTAGACGGGAACACTTGGAGCAAATGATTATGAAAACCATGGAATGATGAGTCATGCTATTGAAATGTTTTGACATGGGTTATGAAACACAATGACTTGAAGATGATGTTGAATGAGGCATGTGTCTTGACTTTGAATAAAAATTGATGGTTCGATTCAGATGCGATACCATTCTAGCATTACCATACAACCACAATACCTGATTTGGGTAGGGCTTAACTGGAAGTTTATGTGTCTTAGTATGGGTTCCCTTGCGGAAAAGAGGTTAAGTTGAGGCTACCTCGTGACTATGAATGTGCACCTATGCAGTTCCCGAGATGTCGGATGGCCATGGCTAGGAGGCCAAGCTCATAGGGGAGGTGCCTATACTAGGGTGTGTAATTGAAAGGTTAGGATTGATTATCCGCATACCAAGTATGATGATTCAGGGCTATCCCTGACAGATGTATCAAATTTTGTGGTGAAAGTGTCCACCTTTGCAGAGTATCAAACTATTCGAATAGCCGCGTCCACGGTCATGGACAGTTGGATGGCCATACTGTTCTGTTGTCAGATGTTTTCAAAATGACTTGTGACTTCAAAAATGACTTTGACTTGACCACAACAGGGTTGTGGAAATGAAAACTAGGTTCCCACTTGAGTAATCTAGATAACTAAAATAGGTCATTACTACTAAGCACTTCTGGAATAAAACTAGCTTATTGCAAACAAGCCTAGAGATTAGGATTCCACCTAGAATTGTCTTACTTGCATTAGTGATAGTTTGCGAGTACTTTAAGAGTACTCATGGCTTTGTCCCTGGTTATTCCCATGGATAGACTATGAAAAGGACTATCCGGAGGACGGAAAACAGGATGTCTACGATAACTAGGATCATCTCCCATCGTCAGCATTGCCTGTGATGATGAAGATGGAGCCTCTACTACGTTTATTTACGCTCCTTTGATGTGTATTCCGTTCAGTATCCCACTTGCAATAGAGACAATAATCTAGTTTACATAGTGATAAATCTAATACCCATGGAGTTCTGGTGTTGATCATGTTTTGCCCTAGGGAGAACTTTAGTCAACGGATCTGCTACATTGAGATTCGTGTGTACTTTGCAAATCTTTATATCTCCATCCTTGACATGCTCGTGGATGGAGTGAAACCGGCGCTTAATATGCTTGGAATTCTTGTGAGACCTTGGTTTCTTGGAATTGGCTATGGCAACATTGTTGTCACAATAGATCACCATTGGGTCCAACGCACTAGGAACCACACCTAGTTCAATTATGAACTCCTTCAGCCAAACCGCTTCCTACGCCGCTTCTGAAGTAGCAACATATTCCGCCTCCGTTGTTGATCCCACCACCATAGGTTGTTTGGAGCTCCTCCAACTAACTGTTGCTATATTCATGAGAAATACGTATCTGGATTGAGACTTAGAGTCATTCGGATCAGTGTGAAAGCTAGAGTTGACATAACACTTAGCGACAAGCTCTTCTTCACCTCCGTACATAAGAAACATTTCCTTAGTTCTTCTTAAGTACTTAAGGATATTCTTGATCGCTATCCAGTGTTCCGAACCTAGATAAGATTGGTACCTACTAGTCAAACTAATAGCATGTGCCATATATGGTCTTGTACATAGCATGGCATACATTATAGAGCCTATGGCTGAGGCATTCTTCCGCCGTAGCCGGACTTTGAGTCTTACTCAATGTCCTGCCTTGCAACATAGGTAAGAACTCCTACATACTTCCATTCATTTTAAACTTCTTTAAAATCTGTCAACTCCTTAAATTTGTCAAAACCCCTTCGTGACAAGTTAGCTTTATAGATGGTCACATTACCATCAGCATCAGTTTTCTTCTTGAAAATCTATTTATTCTCAACGGTCTTTCGGTCGTGAGGTAAGTCCACCAAGGTCGAAACCTGGTTTTTAGACATGGATCCCATCTCAAAGTTCATGGATTCGAGCCATTTGTTGTAATCCAGTCTCATCATCGCTTCTTCGTACGTCGCGGGGTCATCAATTCCATCTACCATGAAATTTACGACAGGATTTCCATATAGTTTAGGAGCTACACGTGGCCTGCTTGACCTGCAATGTTCGGTAGTGTCCTCTTTCGGAGTTTCATGATCTTTATCATTAGTTCCTTCTTCATTCGGTGAAGTCAACCCCGGAACAATTTTTGGCGCTACGCCACTCATCATTTCATGAAGAGAAGGTTCAATAACCTCTTCGAGTTCTACCTTCGGACTAATTACACCTTTTGTGAGAAACTCTTTCTCTAGAAAGGATCCATTCTTGGGAACGAAAACCTTGCCCTTGGATCTGTGATAGAAGGAATACCCAATTGTTTCTTTAGGGTATCCTATAAAGACACATTTTTCCTCTTTAGGTTCAAGTTTATCAGGATGAAGTTTCTTCACATAAATATCGCATCCCAAACTTTAAGAAATGACAGCTTAGGTTTGTTTCCAAACCAAATTTCATACCGTGTCTTTTCAACAGATTTAGATGGTGCCTAATTTAAAGTGAATGTAGTGATTTCGAGTGCATAACCCAAAAATGAAAGTGACAAGTCAGATAGAGACATCATAGATCGAATCAAATCCAAAAGAGTACGATTATGACACTCCAACACACCATTACGTTGTGGTGTTCCGGCATGCATGAGTTGTGAAACTATTCCACATTCTCTCATGTGTGTGCTAAACTCGTAACTTAGATACTCACCTCCTTGGTTGGGCCGCAGAAATTTAATTTTTCTATTACGATGATTTTCCACTTCACTCTGAAATTTCTTCAACTTTTCAATGGTATCAGACTTGTGTTTCATCAAATAGATATACCCATATCTACTTAAATCATCCGTGAAAGTAACAAAATAATGATATCCACCTCGCGCTGACACACTCATTGGACCACATACATCAGTATATATGATTTCCAATAAATCTATCGCCCACTCCATTGTACTGGAAACGAGGTTCTAGTCATCTTGCCCATAAGGCATGGCTCACATGTATCAAATGATTCAAAATGAAGTGATTCCAAAGGTCCATCAGAATGGAGCTTCTTCATGCGTTTTATGCCAATATTAGATGGCAGTGCCACATATATGTAGATATATTATTATAAATTTTAATCCTTTTAGCATCAACATTATGAATATGTGTATCACTACTATCGAGATTCAACAAAAATAAACCATTCATCACAGGTGCATAACCATTAAAGATATTATCCATATAAATCTAACAACAATTGTTTTTGGATTTAAACGATTAACCACTTCGTAGTAAACACAATCTGGATACAATGTTCATACTTAGTGCAGGCACCAAATAAAAATTATTTAGATTTATAACTAATCTTGATGGAATATGGAGAGGCAACGTTCCAACAGAGATCACATCAACTGTTGATCCATTGTCGACACGCATCGTGACCTCATACCTTGCTAGTTGTCGCTTGTTCCACAACCCCTAATTCGAGTTACATATATTAGCAACCGATCCAGTATCAAATACTTAGGTGCTACTTCGAGTACTAGTCTAGTACACATCAATAACATGTATATCACATATGCCTTTGTTTGCCTTGCCGGCCTTCTTGTCCGCCAAATACTTGGGGCAGTTGCGCTTCCAATGGCTAGTCCCCTTGCAATAATAGCACTCAGTATCTGACTTAGGGCCAGCTGGCGATTCTTTTCAGGATTAGCAACAAATTTTCCTCCCTTATTTCCCTTCTGTTTACCCTTCTTGTCTTTCTTGAAACCGGTGGTCTTATTGATCATCAACACTTGATGTTCTTTCTTGATCTCCACTTTAGCAGTCTTAAGCATTGACAGAAGCTCGGGGAGAGACTTCTTCATGCCCTGCATGTTATAGTTCATCAGAATCTCTTGTAGCTAGGTGGCAGAGATTGGAGAACACAATGTATGCCTATGTCAATGGGAATCGTTATTCCCAAGGACACAAGCTTATCGGCGTACCCAGATATTTTGTGTACGACCTTACTAACGGAGTTGTCTCTTCCATTATGCGGCTAAAGAACTTTTCTGAAGCATCATAACTCTCAATGACAACATGGGTATCGAAAATCATTTTCAATTCACCAATGGTATCAAAGGCATTGCCATTTTCAAAATGCTTTCGAAGTTCTGGCTCTATCCGTTACAGTATGCCTTAATGAACCATATTGTGGTCATCTTTACGAGTCAAATAGACATTATTTTCTTTGTCAGGGGCATCAGGAGCTGGTGGTGGGCCTAGCAGTGCTTCTAGCACATATTTCTTTTGTGCAGCAGTGAGGAGAATCCTTAGATTCAGGGCCCAGTTGGTAAAATTGCTACCCTTTGTTGCAAGTTTCTCTTTCTCCATGAACACATTGAAATTAAAACCAGGTGGTGCTGTCTACAATAGAATTTTTAAAGTTTATTTATACTAAGTTTATGATAGATCGAGTTCAACTAATCAAAATTACGAATGAACTTCCACTCAAAAACAACATCTCTCATGTCTTTTTGGTGATTACATGAACCAAATCCACTACACCAAGTCCGATCATCACGTGAGTCGGTGTAGCTTCAAAGGAGAGCATCTATATGGGTATCATATCTACCATATGACTCATGCTTAACCTTTCAGTCCGTGTTCCGAGGCCATGTTTGTACAAGCTAGGCTCGCCAAGTAAGAACCTTAGTACTCGCGTGTGTAAAACTATCTTACACCCGTTGTATGAAAACGTAGAGTCAAAAACACCCGATCATCACGTGATGTCTTGAAACAACAAACTTCCTTAACGGTGCATACTTAAGGAATAACATATTTTATCTTTATATCTAAATGAGGGATCATCTTATAATGCTACTAAAGCGCCATACAAGCAATATAAGATGCAAACATCATATGCATAAAGTGAAATGATACGGTTCTTGGATTTGATTACTATCATGTGCATCGTGGTATGATCTTTATCATTCCTTTGTGTGTAATGATACGTCCAAAACGTATCTACTTTCCTGAACACTTTTGCTATTGTTTTTCCTCTAAACTCGTGTGAATTGAATGCAACTAACACGGACTGACGCTGTTTTCAGCAGAATTACCTTGGTGTCTAGTTTTTTTTGCATAAAATCAACTATTAGGAAAAATCCCGGAAAATATGCCAAAAATCCGATTTCGCCAGAAAACTCACGGAGCCAGAATATGAGACGGAGTGGGGCTGGGCCCAGGCCACACCACCTAGCCACGCGGGCTAGGCCTGGACGCGCCAGGGGGTGGTCTGCCCGCCCCAGACACCCCCTCGGTCTCCCTGTTCGCCTATAAGTTGCCTTCTAACCTAAAAACTCAGGAGGGTTCGACGTTTTTCCAGAAAGAGTTCCGCTGCGCCTCCACCACCAGATTCCGTGATTCGGAACCATAAACTCTATTCTGGCACCCTGACAGGACGGGGAATTGGAGGAGATCATCGCCATCATCATCACCATCTCTTCTCCATCGACCATCCATGTTTCCCCATCTATGAGTGAGTAATCCCCTACTGTAGGCTATGGGGATGGTAGGGATTGGATGAGATCGTTCATGTAATGGCATTGGATTGTTAGGGCTTGGTGCCTAGTATCTACTATTAGTGATTTTTGACTTTGTTGGAACTTGTTATGCTTAATGCTTGTCACTAGGGCCCGAGTGCCATGATTTCAGATCTGAACATGTTAGTGATTCATTATGATAGTATTGTTTATGGTCTTACCTACAAGTTGTATACACACGTTGTTGTCCGGAACCAATGGCCCCGAAGTGACAGAAATCGGGATAACCGGAAGGGAATGGCTTTGATGTGAGGATCACATGTGTTCATGGAGTATTAATGCTTTGCTCCGGTGCTCTATTAAAAGGATCACCTTAATTGCAAGTAGCTCCGTTGAGGCCCCGCTGCAAACGGGCTGGCAGGACAAAAGATGTTGTGCAAGTTCTCATTGCGAGCACGTATGACTATATATGGAACACATACCTATGATTATTTAGTACTTGGATGCTTTATCTTATTTATCTGAAATTTCCCTATGTTCTGATTGCTATGTGAATTGTCTTGTCCATGCAACGCCCGTCCATCCATCGCTATGCCTATCGCGCTTTAATCCTACTGTTACTGCAATTGTTACTACTTCCTTTACTTTTACTACTGCTATTACTTTACTATTGCTACTACAAAACTGTTGCTGCTGATAAACTGTTGTGAGCAAGATTGTTTCCAGGTGCAGCTAAATTGACAACTCAGTTGTTAAGGATTATAAATATTCTTTGGCTCCCCTTGTGTTGAATCAATAAATTGGGTTTCACTTCCCTCGAAAATACTGTGATACACCCCCTATACTTGTTGGTCATCATGTAAGGCCAAGGTCTATGGAACTTACACGTTAGGTATGCCATAATTTCCAAGAGTATCAACTATACTTCAAATTATAACATTACCATATCATGACACTAGCCCAACAACAATCTAAACTAGACGCTTCTAATTTATCAATTGCAAGTTTTACGTGGCATAGGGCTTTCGAAGATAGAAGCGGTCTTACCTATGAACATGGAACCACAACGATGATAATCAAATTATTAGCAACTCGTTGTAAATCAGATATTGACTATAGTAGGAGAGACAGACACCCGCTAGCCACTTATGCAAAACTAGTTGCATATCAAGTGTGGAACAGGTCTCATGTGCGAGGACATGTAAAGTTAGTCCAGGCCGCTTCATGCCACTATGCCACCAATATCCAAAATACATATAAGATGCAATAACATGATCATCATCTCCCACATACTCTTATGTGTTCTACCCGTGCAAAGCATCTATGCATAGATCAGGCTCTGATACCACTGTCGGGTCCACAACACAGAAAACAAAAAATTCCTATGATGGCAACTACTAAGCACCAAGATCTATCTACCTAGATACAAACAATGGGTGGATATACATCCATAGAGAACATACCCTTGAAGACCGACAAAGTGTTACGAGGTTGGACATGTGGATGATGTTGTCGTACGTTTGTCGATCTCAAGATCGATAGGAAGTCCAGCATCGCAAATCAGCAGCGCATACGTGCTCCCACACATGTCGGTTCCACCGAACAACCTCCGCCTCCTCACTCCAGTGATGCAGAGGAAGCAGTAACTCCTTTGAGATGAAAAGCCACCGGGAACATGTATCTCGCTAATCCAAGACCATGGGAAATAATTCTAGAGGGGGAGAGAGATCCGTCACAAGGAGGTGTGAGATGAGAGGAGGAGTGAGGGGCCTTTTATAGGGGAGAGGGGACCAGCCCCTCTCCATGGCCGAAGTCCAAGAGAGGTGCCCCACTTCTTCCTCATTCATGTGGTGGAGCTCCCACTCACATAAATTTGACTCAACTCAAAATTCCACTCATCCCCATTAAATTCCCACCAAATTTAATGCAAGCACATCACGACCTGCTTCATAATGATGGACTTTCTTAGTGGTGCACACTAATGGGAGAACACAAATGTTGCAATTGGTTTGAGGGATCATCTTAACATTGCTACCATCACGTATCTAATAAAACTAAGCAAAGTAAGATGCATAAAGGATTAACATCACATGCAATTCATAATTTGTGTGATATGATATGGTCCTTCATGTTCCGCGCCTTTACCTCCGTCACGCGCCCAACAACATGACGCTAAGTCCACGACACCGCTACTTGGTCATCTATAATGATCCACCACTCCTATGATCTAGTAACAGCGTATAAATTACTTTACATCATGATCTCGGCATGCAGGCCATAAGAATAGAACGAACAACCTTGAGTCTCCTGCCTGTTTTCTTACTTGAAAGAACATTTCTTACAATAATATAAAATTGACCATACCACATCACTTGCCCATGTAAAATAAAGTTAGATACCTCTACCTTTTCTCTTGCATGTTTTACATGGTTGTTGGGCTTACGAGATAGAACCATTGATACCTATGAACTTCAACCACAACACTGATCAAATAGTTGTATCCACTACCCCCTTTTCAAGGCCCTCATTCAAAAATTCCATATCAACTACTTTGAGAGAGATAGAAACCTGCTATACACTTATACAGTACAAGATGTATGTCGAGCGTGGAACCAGGCTCATGTAAGCTTATGTGTAAGGTCGGTCCCTGCTGCTTCATCTCACAGTGTCGCAATATGAACAAGTAAGGTGGGAGGGTAACAACTTAGACGATCAATACCCACATTTAACATGTGTTCTTCCTGTACTAGCATAACTACGCATAGATCAACTCTGATACCACTAAAGGGGTTCATAGGAGATAATAAAAATGTCCTAGCTATATCAACACTAATGCCAGGATCTATCTATGAATTAATTAGTAACTGGGATGGTGTTTCGATGACATACCCTTGTAAACTGAAGACGGTTAACGTCTCACGGGGAACGTGGATGAAGTAGTCGAACTCGTATTTGACCTCAAGGTCACGAAGCTCCTTGCTCATCACCTCCTGGTCCTCACATGACAACCCAGTTCCCACTAATGGTAGCACCTCAGTGGTTTTGCACATGTACGGTGTCCAACGATGATTCTCGTTCTCCTTGATCCAGCCAGGATGCATAAGTAGACGCTCTGGAACTAGGATCCAACAACATGATGTCGTGTTGAGGTGGTGGCATCTCCCGTGTGTGCAGTTCTTCTTGGAACCGCACTAGCGAGATTCAACGGAGAGAGAGAGAGGTAATTCCCTAAGGAAAAAGGCCTTAGGAAATTCCCCATTTTTATTGTGTATTTCCCCTCACATATCCCCCTCTTTATATAGGGGAAAGGAGGCATCCCCACATTGCCAGTGGGCAATGTGGGACTAATGGAGGAGAGGAGGCGCACACGGCAGCCAAGGAGGTCGGCCGGCCAACCCGGGTTAGCCCCACCCGCCTAGTGCACGCACATGGCCCAAGGTGCGTGGGGGCTGTGGCCGGGGTAGGACCCACCTTGCTGGCCTGCCCTCTCACCCACGTGGCATCTCCCTAGGGACTCAGTCGGTGGTACCTAGGTGCGGTGGCGGCAGCTGCCCTTCGGGTGGCCTTCCTCGTGGGCCTTTTCCCTTCAGGCATTTGGCCATTACTAGAGGTTGCCCAATTAAAATTAATTATAAATATTATTTTATTATTAATTACAATAATTAATATTAAAACATTTCCTCACGATCTAAGACTCCTTTTCGATCATTCCGAATGACTTCGAACTTTACCAGAAACACTTTTGGCTTTCTCTCTTCTTTCCATCTAGGATCCCAATGCTTCCATATCGATCTCAAAACATCATAAGACCCTTGAGTGTGTTACCCTACTGACATGGGTATACCCTACAGTTATTCAAGTTTCGTATATACGGCTTGGATATAGCAGAAGCCCACGGTGGTGCCAAGGCCCAATACATAATTCGAGTGGCCCACAGACTCTCTATTTCTTGCGAGACAAGAAGAAGCTTAAGATAGAAAGTTCAAAGGGAAAACCCTAATCTGTAACCGACTCGACCTGCTACCCGAGACCTAGCCTATCTATATAAAGTCTAGGAGGGGGCAAGCGAGAAGGACGAGCACAACCCTAGTTTCCACCACTCTCGCTATATTCCATCTACGCGCCCCTGTAATCTTCGATTCCTTCGTTAATTCCAAGAGCAGACAGGAAGGAGTAGGGACCTCTACGAGGCCTGAACCTGGGTAAAACTTGCGTCCCTGTGTCCTTGTTTGCTAGCCGATTGATGCCCCCAGTGCTCCCTCCTTCTCCAAAACCCAAGTCCGTAACAATGGGCATTGACGAGTTAAACCCTCGTCAATTGGCGCCATCTGTGGGAATTGGGAGTGCTGATGTCGAGGCTTCTTCGGCCCCGTCAACCGCGATCTACAACTCTGCAACTGCGGAGATTTACCAGCTCTTCGGCGCGTTCGACTTCACCATCCACACGCTGGCCACTCTCCCGGCTTTCGAGTCCATGGGCGACGGAATCAGCCTGGCATTTGGGAGCTTCCGCTTCCAGGTTGGTCAACTGGGCACGCTTCACATGCCTGACCAGCCAATGGCACCCGCGATTGCTCCAACATCATGGTTCCCGCCACCGATCGGCACCCTCAGCAAGCTCAACACCTCAGCAACAGATGGGAGTATGGACATCGACATCAGTCGCGGATCTGATCTGGGTCACCTAGCCATAGAAGATGGAGCCTACGGCTCCGGATCTGAAAGCTTGAGGAGCAACAGCTTGCCCAGTCACTTCATGTGCGCCATCATCAACACAGGCGACACCACCGCCAACCTCAAAAACGCTGGCACCATATCTGGCACCGGACCGCCCAACGGCAGCACGCCCAACACCGACATACCAGTCATGAACAGTGGCCCCACCAACGGTGGTAATGACACGCCCGTCAACAATGGGACAGGTGGAGAACCGTCGCTCTCGGCGAATGCGAACACCGGTGAGCGCATGCTGATCAAGCTCAACGACAACGAGTGGGCCCGCTGTCGTGAAGCTCTACGGGGCAATCCTCTACCCACCAACACGCCGTAGGACATCCTGATGGGCTACCATTGGCTGTTAAAGGAGGAATTCAAGCGCCAGCAACAGGTGATCGTGCAACTGGAAGCGCACAGAAAGGCGGCGGACGAGTCTAGTCTTCGACGAGCTGGGCTCTCCTCCCACGGAGGATCATCCTCCAAAGGCAACGAGTACGTTGCCAACAAAAGGTGATCTCGACTGGCCCACCTCACCAAGCAAGAACGCATAGAGGTTGCAAAAGTCCTCGACTTTGGCTCTATGACAGTCGACACGCGGGGTAACATGCTCCCAAAAACGCCGCAAGCCGCGGTGATGGTGGCCACCATGTACCTCCTCAACAACTAGCCTCTGGCTGGAGATCCATGAGCTGCCATGCACCGATCTACGATCGTGGGCATGGGGCTAATCGAGGCCGCCCTCGACAAAGAGCCAAAGAAAAGCAAGGCTCTAGAAAAGTACTACTTGTACTCCTCTAGTGACGACAGTCACGATCTATCACGGCGACGTCGCTCATGACAGCATGACCGCGACTACGACGTGCGCGATTACCTCACATAGCGCAAAGTCGACAAGATGCGGGCAAGGCGTGCTCGTTCGACTGACTCGGAAGAAGACGAGACTGAGCTCTGCGGCAGCAGATGCTTCAGCAGGGCCATTAGGCAGAAGCGAATGCCTAAGGGGGACCACATCTCCTCCGTTAGGCTACACGGCGGGAGTCGAAGCACAGCCATGCAATGCCTGCAGCTACAGCTGCAGGGCACCACTCGTGCGTGGCTCAACAACCTCCCGCGTGGATCCATTCGCAGCTGGGAAGAGCTGGTCTACAGCTTTGTGCGCAACTTGAAGGGAACTTACAAAAGGCCCGCATCAATCAAAGAACTGAGAAGCTGCCAGCAAAGATCTGGCGAATCGTTGCGCTCATACATCTAGAGATGGTCCATCATCAAGAACTCCACAGAAAACATCTCGGAGGACCGTGGAATCAACGCATTCAATGGCAGTGTTCGCCGCATAGAGCTTAGCGAGGAATTGGGCAGCTCGAAGCCCAAAACGATTAACCACCTGATGGAAATCGCGAATCGGTGGGCGGACGGAGAAGACTCAGTGAAAAACCACACCTACTCCTACGATGACGTTGGCCTCGGGCGTAGACGTGACCGCCGAGGCAAACGTCAAATGCGCATCTACGATGACCACGACGAGGTCAATATGGTCGCAGCCGGCTACGCCAACAAACATGACGACAACCACAACATTGTATATCACAGTGGTGGATACCGTGACGGCAGAAAAACCACACAGGTGAGGCAGCACCGCACTCGCGAGGAAGCACCTGCAACATCTATCGAGGACAAACTGTCCAGGCCATGCAATGTGCACTTCTACTTCGACAAGCACGATGGCAAGAAAAAATCAAGCCACCTCCTCAAGGACTGCCGCGAGTTCCTCTAGCTCCACGAAGGCTTGGCTCGGATGAACCGCGACGCGGTTAATAGGGGCTATGGAGCCACCCCAGGCACCGTGGCACGTGGAGCTCCTCCACCACCGCCCGGACCACCATCACCCGCGGCCGCACCGGTCCAGCACCACGGAGGCGAACCATACCCATGAGCCGAGGGCAACATGGGGATGGTCCAAAAAGGGCGTCCCTAAAATTGAGTGCAGAAGGCCATCACTCGCCAAGTCAATCTGGCGATAAACTCTCCACCCTCCACCACTGAGTACCTCAGCGGAAGCGACTCCTACATCACCTTCGACATGCGCGACCACCCGCACCAAGTTCCTCGTCCACGCCACTGTCCCCTCGTACTCGAGGCGCATATCGGGGGCTTCGATATGAGCCACGTCTTCATGGACGGCGGCAGTGGCATTAACCTCATGTTCGCGAGTACCTTGCGAGCGATGAGGATCCCTCTGACTTGTCTGGAAGTTTTAGACACGACGTTCCACAACATCGTCCCAGGGAAGGGCATATATCCCATGGGCAAAATCAACCTCGACATCATCTTCGGCACGCCGCAAAACTTTCGACGAGAGCGCATTGACTTTGAGGTCATCGGCTGGCCCTCGCAATACCACTGCATCCTCGGACGTGTCGCATTTGCTAGGTTCATGGCGGCGCCGCACTACGCCTACCTACAAATGAAAATGCCAGGTCCAAATGGCGTAATCACAATCAATGGCAACTTCGAGAGGTCCGACAGTTGCCACAGGGAATTCAACAGAATCTCCCAGTCCTTCGGCATGCAGGAGGACCTCGCAAGATTGAAGAAGTCGACAGACAACAGTCTACCTCCCCTGAGCAGGCCAAGTTCACCCGACCTGTCCTTCAAATCGTCGGTGCACACGAAGAAAGTCCACCCAATGGACCCGACCAAGACGGCCCTCATCGCCAACAACTTGAGTTCCGCATAGGAACTCGCGCTCGTCGAATTCCTTCGTGAGCACTGGGATATCTTCGCCTGGTGTCCAGCGGACATGCCAGGGGTTCCCAGGGAATTCGCCGAGCACTCACTCAACGTGAATCGAGACGTAAGGCCAGTCAAGCAGACAATTCGGCGACTGTCTGAACCACAAGCAAAAGTAGTCAAAATGGAGATCAACAACTCCTCGATGCAAAATTTATACGCTAGATCAAGGAAAGTACTTGGCTCTCTAACACAGTGCTTGTGCCTAAAAAAGACACGGATATCCTGCGGATGTGCGTGGACTTCACTTCCTTGAATAAGAACTGCCCAAAGGACCACTTCCTGTTGCCTCGAATGGACCAAATCATCGAATCCACCGCGGGATGTGAGTGTCTCTACTTCCTCGATGCCTACTCAGGCTACAACCAGATTCGAATGAAGGAGGAGGATCAGGAGAAAACAGCGTTTACGATGCCCTTTGTTGTATTCTGCTACAACACGATGCCCTTCGGGCTAAAAAACATAGGAGCCACCTATCAGCGGTGCATGAAGGCTTGCCTCAAGAACCAACTTGGTCGCAACATCCAAGTCTACGTTGATGACATCGTCATCAAAACCAAAGAGGAAGCCTCGCTAATCGATGACCTACGTGAGACATTCGGCAACCTCGACCTCTACCGGATCAAGCTCAATCCAGATAAATGCACCTTCGGCGTTCCATTTGGGTAGTTACTCGGGTATCTCATCTCTACGAGAGGGATCAAACCAAACCCGAAGAAAATAAAGGCTATACTAGCCATGGAGAAGCCGAAGAACATAAAAGGCGTCCAACAACTGGCTGGGCGAATCGCGGCGCTCAGTAGATTCATCAGTCGAATGGGCGAAAAGGCACTGCCCTTCTACCAACTTCTCCGCAAAGCTGACAAGTTCGAGTAGATAGACGAGGCGGAAGAAGCATTCAAAGATCTCAAACGTCTACTATCCACCTCGCCAGTACCGGTGACACCTCGTGAAAAGGAACCACTACTGCTCTACATCTCTGCCACCAACCAGGTGGTCAGCACGATGGTCGTGGTGGAACGAGCCAAAGAAAATAAAGTCCACGGGGTACAACGCCTAGTCTACTACCTCAGCGAGGTGCTCACGCCAACAAAACAGCAATACCCGCACTACCAAAAGCTGGCGTATGGCGTCTTCATGATAGCCAGGCGACTGCGCCATTACTTCCAGGAGCACCCAATAGTGGTGGTAAACGATGCCCAGCTCAGGCACATACTCAATAATCCTGATGCCACTGGACGAGTCGCGCTCTGGGGAATTGAACTATCTCCATGAGACATAACATACGAGAAGCGCGACACGATTGAATCGCAAGGTCTCCCGGACTTTCTCGTGCACTGGATGGAGAATCAGCTCCCCGACAAACCAGATATGTCCTACCTCTGGACAATGCACTTCGACAGGTCCAAGCGAAAGGACGGAGCCGGCGTAGGTGTCATACTAACATCGCCCCAAGGAGACAAGATGAAATACATTCTGGGAATGCAGTTCACCACCTCCAATAATGAAGCTGAGTATGAAGCCCTAATCCATGGGATGCGGATGGCGAAAGCATGTGGCACCAAAAGGCTCATCATCTACGGCGACTCCATACTAGTGGTCAACAAAACAGTGCACGAGTGCGACGCACTGAGCGACAACATGATCGCCTATCGCGACCTCTACGACACACTAGAAGGAGTCTTCGACGGCTGTGAGCTGCGACATGTGGGCCATGAAAGCAATGAAGAGGCGGATCTACTCGCCAATATTGGCTCCACCTGTGCCCCCATACCACCTGGGGTATTTCTCGAGCGCATTTGTGAATGCTCCATCAAGCCTAAGGCTCCAGAGAAGAAAAAAAGCACGTCAACGGACTCGGGGGCTACGTCACCCAATGAGCCAATGGCACTCGACGACCTGGAGCTTGACATAGGACTCGAAGGACCAATGGGCGTCATGATGATCGAGCCATCTTGGACACAGCCCTACATTATGTACCTACTCAGCAAGAGGCTGCCAGATGACCCGACTGACGCGCGGTAGATCGCGCGGTGATACAAGGCATTCGCCCTCATCAACGGTGAATTGTACAAGCACAGCATCACAGGAGTGCTCCAACGGTGCTTATCCAACGGGGACGGAAGGGTCGTCCTCCTCGATATCCACGAAGGCACTTGTGGGCATCATGCTGGCAGTCGCGCCCTTGTTGCCAAAGCTCTACAAGCTGGATTCTATGGCCCACGGCCATGCGCGACGCCAAGGACATTGTCCAGCGCTGCAACGCTTGCCAGTAATTTGCAGACAAACCTCACGCACCTGGCGCGGAACTCTGGCCAATACCATTGGCTTGGCCCTTCGCATAGTGGGGACTCGACATGGTCGGAAAGCTCCCAAAATCCTCGCTAGGAGGTTATGTCTACCTTCGTGTCGCCGACGACAAATTCACCAAATGGATCGAGGCCATGCCGGTAACAAATCAATCAGGAGCCAGCGCTGTCAAGTTCTTCGAGTCCATTTTCTACCACTTAGGAGTGGCACACAACATCATCACGGACAACGGGGCGAACTTCACCTCTAAGGAGTCCAGGAATTCTGCGAAAACCTGGGAAGCAACATAAGCTACGCCTCGGTGGCTCACCCGCAGACCAATGGTCAAGTCGAAAAGGGCAACGGCCTCGTCTGCGGTGGAATCAAGAAACGACTCCTCCGACCACTCGAACAAGCCGCTGGATGCTGGCCAGACGAGCTACAATCCGTACTATGGAGCATGCGCACAACTCCAAACAGCGCCACGGGATACACCCCTCTTCATGGTGCAAAGTGCTGAAGCGGTGCTACCTGCAGAAGTACGCTACAAAGCCCCACGGGTGGTCGCTTACAGCAAACAGGAGTCAACTCTTGCACTCGGAGACTCCGTCGAACACTTGACGAGGCACGAGAAATCACAGCGGAGAGATCAACGATCTACCAGCAAAGCCTCCACAACTACCACAACAGAAGGCTACGCCCCAGATCCTTCGTCGAAGGAGACCTGGTCCTATGACTTAAGCAACAAGGGCATCTCAAGCTCGAGTCCCCTTGGCAGGGACCTTACGTGATTATAGAAGTAATCCCAGGTGACGCCTATTGCCTTAAAGATTTTGAGACAGGAGTCGCATACTCCGACCCCTAGAACGTCACGCAGCTGCGTCGTTTCTACCCCTAGTTGTTTTTTACAAATAAGGCTATTCAGCCAGGCTACTTAGCCACACATTGTACCTCATACTATTCCGTGAATAAATAAAGCTAAGTGCCCCCAAACTCTGTGTTTTCCTTATGTTTCTTGCAATTTTATGACTCAGGGGTTGCGCCACCCTTTACACTTTCGTTCTACAAACAAATCGCAGTATCCTGAGTAGCTGACACAACATCAATCGAACCCTTGATAAACACCAACCCAGTTGCAACGCACCTGACAGATTGGCAAGGTGCTGAGATAAACACAAGTCAGACTAATGTAAAGGAACTACAGAGTACAACACATACGCAAAATATAAAAGCTAGCAAGCTCTTCACATATCAATGGGTATTAATTACACCCAACATATTCATGTGAACTTTACAACACTTGTACAATAATGTGCAGGATACAAGTCATGCTACTACCGCAACAGAAGAATGTTGGTTTGTTCCTCAAAGAAATCGACAATCTCCTCGGCTGGCCGATCAACCGCTTGATAGTGCGGAACCATGTTCCAGGTCATACCTTCTGGCAAAGGCGGCATCTCAGCTGCAACCGATGCAACATCTACATCTGGCCTGTGCAGTCGCACCAGCGACAACGCAGCCTTTGCACCAGCTACAAACTACTGCCACACGCACTCGCGAACTGCACTCAAATCTTGGAACTTCGCTAGAAGAGCCAACAGGATTGAAGGGACGGTGTCCAGCGGAAACATCGTTTGATAAATATGCCTAAGGCACGACTGCGCCTTCTTCAAAAAATGAAGTACTCGAGAAGCACGATCTTGTAGGGTCACAAGCGCGATCGCACGATCGTGGTCCACCCAAAAGTACCCACTCGCCTACAGTTTCTCCTGGGTCAGGTCATTCATTTGAATGGCAATCCGGTCCTTCTCATCCTGCGGATGACGAGCACTGACAACTACACCAAGCAAAAAGGCAAAGTGTGAAGACAAGGCATCGCCGCGACTGAGTAAAAGAAAAGATCAGAGGGCAGAAAGCTAACATTTGAACTGTTCACTAAGTTGGGCCACCACCTCCAAGAGATACTTTTCACGGGAGGTGGCCTTCTCCACCTTCGACTTCCATACATTTGTGCTAACGCGGAGGATGGGCAACTCACGCTCCAATTTCTTAATGTGATCGCGCAGTCGCGAAAGCAATGACAACTCCTCCACCTTTGAGCATGGTTGCGCCAAGGTTTCATCAGTGGGTGGAGGATCAAGAGGACCACTCGAAGGACCACTCGATGTACCCTATCACAAACCAAGCAAGAGAAAATAAGGGACCAAGAATACATTGATAAAAGGAACGAATGCATTCAAGCACATCAAAGTCTCGGTAGGAACGCTCCCACAAAAGCATAGTCTCAACAAAAGGCAACTACAACTATTACATATACAGACTAAGGATCATTCTGCTTCTTCGACTTTGTCTTTGGCTTCGGGGGCTTCATCACATCCGTGGCAGTCTCCGATGCCGCAGATTTTCCGGCGGTAGCCCCAGATGCCACAGCCTTCGCCGCCTTCGCTCACCACCGCTCCTCGGAATACTTGGCGACTGTCTCGATAAGTTGAGGACCATATTTAGCACAGCTACCAGCAAAGGGAGCAAACACTACCTGCTGGCCTTCGGCGTCGACAGGCATCACCTCGGAAATAGCAGCGGGATCCATCTCCACGCCATGGGCTTGCACCATCGCGAGTGCCATGGTGGTGCCGACAGACCGCTACGAGTTCCTGAAATCCGCGGGAATACCCCCAGCGAGGGATTCCACTAGGTCTCTAAGGTTGTCGATCAACCCGGCCTTGGGAGTTAAATCCTCGCGGATGTGACTGAGCACATTCTTGGCCTTCCCCAGCGTCTCCTGGAGGGAAACACTGCGGTCTTCGCCTGCAGCGATGGCGCATACCAATGCATCCGCGCGACGCAGAGACTAGGTGTCAAAGCTCAGGCCGCTGGCATCTGCATACACATAAGTGTTAGTACAAGAACCACACATCAGAGCAAAGAGCAATGCACATCCAGCTAAAAGAATACCTGAGAGGGACTTGACAATCGAGAAAAGTTGCTCCTCAAACAACTTCTCCCTCTCAGCAGTGGAGGCGCGGAGATCCTCTTCTCACTTTCGCGACTCCTCCAGAGCTGAGATTGCTTCATCGCGATTCTTCGTCGCAGCGGCAAGCGTCTTCTCGAGTGAAGCAACACGATGAAGTAGTTCATTGTGCTCAACTACAACACACAAGGTGTATCATGAATCGAATTCATAAATTTCACGAAGACAAAGATGAAGCCAAAACTCACCTTCGACAACGCAGTGGCGATTGTCTAGCAGAGCGTGCTTACGACCCATGACAAGGACTTGCTCCGCCAGGAGAGCAGCTTCCCTCACGATCAGCTGCATCAAAAGAAAACAAAACTTCAGCAACAACACCAAGTATAAATTTGACTTCTAAAACAACAAAAAAGACGCTTACATGATCCTCTAGAGACTCCAAAGATGACTGTCACATAGTCATCCAGGCAACCATCTGGTGTTCCCCAGCATGCGGGGAACTCGATGAATTGTGCCCGGAGTGGGCGGCCAATGGAGGAGAAGAAGACCATTCCGCCACTTCCTTGTCCTTGGAGTCTGCGACTCCGGACTCCTTCACAAATTGGACGTCATTAGAAGACGAAGATGCCGCTCGGCTACAAAACACATCAAGCAATACTTCAGGGAAAAAGAAACTCCAAAAAGAAACCAAAACAAGGTCGCCAATGCAGAACTCACCAGCTAAATTTATCAAGGTCGAAGGATTGCTCCTCCGACTCCGAAGACTCCTTCGGCAATCGCAGCTTCTTCCGGGCAGGAGGAGCCATGGAGCTTACAAGAACGACGGGGATTGGCTCCTCTACAACAACGGAAGGGACTTCTGGCATTGTCGGCGACGAGGCATCCGAGTCCTTGCTGCGGGAACGCCTGCGAGTGTCCTGGTCGCTGGACTCGGGGGCTCCCTCTTCCTCTTCAATTGGGACAGTCGATTCAGACTCGTCCTCTTCATCCACTTCGCATGGGATAACCCCTTTAGGATGAGCGGGAAAATTGGGAGACACCGTCCAGTCCTGCATTCAGAAGATAGAACATTATATATCAAAGCGTCATAAAGGCAGTCGAAAATGGAAACTACTTCACAGTACAGTTCTACCTCAGGAGGAGGGTTAGAGGCGTCGAAAGGAGGCATCACTGGTTCACTTGGGAGAACCTCCTTGGCGGTGTATTTGGTCACCAGTCGCACCCTCTTATCCACCTACCCGAAGAAATGCCCTCGGTAGACACGCAAGTGACATCATCAGCACCGGTCCAGCAGTACATGGGGTGCACTCTGGCCTGCAGAGGCTGGACGCGGTGACGCAACCACGTGCGAATGAGAGTGGAGCCACCCTATTCTTTAACTATGCGGCTTTCGAGGTCGCAGACGCGCTTGTACAACACCTCCATTTCCTCGGGCTCGCCATGCATCATGATGTTCTTGCAGGAGAGCCTCCTCTTGCAAGTTGTTGCGGGATCGAAGGGCGCGAGTCCGTAGTGGTCTCTGTTGGCCTTCTGTTCGCGGATATAAAACCACTTGTCCCTCCACCCTTGGACGGGCACGGTGATCTTGATGGAAAAATAGGTGACAGAGGAGTCGACATGGATCCCGCAGCCTCCTAGGTCGTAGACTACCGAACCGGACGGCGACTGGCGTTTCAGTTTTAAAAGCCTCTTGAAGAGGCCAAAGTGTGGTTCGATTCCGAGCCAGCACTCGCAGAGAGTGATAAAGCAAGAGATGTGGATAATGGAATTTGGGGACAACTGATGAAGCTGGAGCCCATAGAAACAAAGGAGACCACAGAAGAAAGGATGCAGAGGGAGAGAAAGACCTTAGATGATGAATGCAATGAACATCACCCGGAAACCCGGAGGAGGACATGGGATTACCTCCTCACTGGGCACTCGCGAGTCGTCTTCTGCGGGAGGAAGAACTCCATCTCGACAATGAAGATGCAGTTTAGCGGGCTTGATGATGGACGCTCGCCAGGCGCCATTGGTGATGCGGGTGCCCGCACCCTTCTTTTTCCTAGCGCCGGCAGCGTTAGTGCCCACAGTGGTGGTACCGCCCTTCTTCTTGGCGGCGACAATGGTGGCCGTGAAACCAGAGGCGGTGCCTCGTTTCTTCTTGCCCATCTTTTGATGGCGGTGTGAACGGAGGAAGTAACTAGGGAAGACACGGAGCTGGTCCAGTGCCGCGAAGGGGAAGTGCGCAAGGAAGCAGAGAGCATCAGCAATGGCGACGGATGCACGAGCAAAGAAGACAGATGGTGAAAATTACCGCAGCTGCGCTGCTACTTAACCTCCTCACGGATACCATCCAATGACCAGCAGAAACCCTACTGGACACATGGCGTACATCGCCATCGACACGTGGTGAGGGTGAACCACAAACCATCCCCCACTATCTCCATTATGCGCGGAAATCGAGGAGACGCAGTTAAAACAGAAGATTACGCATGCCCGGTCAAATCAAAGTCAGAAAGTGGGACTCACCACTCGTCACGTCCTGTTAAAGCCGCTCACGCAGGCAACCGAGGTCATAACATCGTCAGCAATGACGTCATCGATTCCAGCAGCACAAGATTTCGACTACTTTAGTCCTTGCTTGAGTCTTTGACTCAACCAAGTACTCGGGAGCTACTCCTAACAGGAGCGCTGGCCGCGCACCCGAAAGAATTTTTATGCAGGTATATAAACATTCAAGACAAACCCTTCACTCGAATCATCGATTCGACTGGGAACTGCGGGTTACTCCCATAGGGACCACTGAAAACACATTCAACTGAAACAAGCAACAAAAGACGACATGAGTCGCAAATGTTTTTAGTCCCCACTCGAGTCTACGACTCGAATAGGCACTCGGGGGCTACTCCCATAGGGAGCACTGGTCGCGCACCCTATGATTATTTCTCCTTAAAATCGTACTATGTGTTGATAACATCCACACTCGAATTCTATGGTGACTCCGCCTCATATTTCCCTACAAAGAGACTGCGTCTCCTGGGTCACCCGAATCATCTCCGCGATGACAAAAAATTCGGATGCCTCGTTTGCAGCGTGAAGATAAGACCTGAATAAGGCCTGACAACGCATCTACTGCGCACTACAAGAACCATATCCGTGCCTGCAGGTACGATGAACATGCCTTGACGGACGCATCGAGTGTTCACACTTATACACTGGAATTCGACTCCTGTAAGAACTCCGCAGCCTGAGTCAAATTACGCCAGCACTTTTCCGAATTCGAGTCCAGGGACTCGAATTTGAGTAGATTGCGTTGTTTTGCCCTAAGGCAGTTAACTGATACCGATACATCAGATAAATCAGGCATGTATATCAACAATCCCTATGACACAAACTGAGCACTCGGAAAATGCTTAGGCATGCACTCGAAAGACTTCATAAAGTCCCCAGTCGAATCTGCGATTCCACTGGACACTCGGGGGCTACTGACATGGGTGTACCCTACAGGTATTCGAGTTTGGTATATACGGCCTGGATACAGCAGAAGCCCACGGTGTTGCCAAGGCCCAATACAGAATTCGAGTGGCCCATGGACTCTCTATTTCTTGCGAGACTAGAAGAAGCTTAAGATAGAAAGTTCAAAGGGAAAACCCTAATCTGTAACCGACTCGACCTGCTACCCGAGACCTAGCCTATCTATATAAAGGCTAGAAGGGGCAAGCAAGGAGGACGATCACAACCCTAGTTTCCACAACTCACGCCAGATTGCATCTGCGAGCCCCTGTAATCTTCGATTTGTTTGTTAATTCCAAGAGCAGACAAGCAGGAGTAGGGACCTCTACGAGGCATGAACCTGGGTAAAACTTGCGTCCCTATGTGCTTGTTTGCTAGACGATTGATGCCTCCAGCACGCCTCCTTCTCCAAAACTCAAGTCCATAACAATGGGCATTGACGAGTTAAACCCTCGTCACCTATGGTTTGGAAATGGCACAGACATGATTGAGATCACTCTCAATCAATGATCAATAGAGGGACCAGGATGCCCATAATGACCCCCATGCATTCCACGATGCTTTGTCGTTTGAACAATAAACTCCGAGTCCAAATCCTTTTGTTTACTAGATACATGAATTTTTCGAGACTTGATCATCAATCTCGTTACCGACAAGTCTACTTAACTCGTTATCGTGATACCGTATCCCCATGACCTAGTCATATGGTTGCAACCTATTGGATACAATCTCACTGAGTGGGCCTAGTGTATATTCCCATCACGCGGGTGAACAAATAGTGATCTTGGTGCATACATGTAAACGTGTCCCTCTGGAATACCCAACATGCACCATTATGGTCACTCTTTTATGGTGTGACGGTTGATGGAGTCAAAAAGCTGCGGGTGACAATGATTAAATATTATCTCACGGTCTAAGGAAAAGGTCAATTAGTTTCTAATTATTATAACGTGTAAACCATATGGCTTGATCATGTTGTAATACTTATGTGGGTAATGTCCATCACATCATTTACCAATGATTTTACTCTATTGTCTACTGGCATAAATTCTCCATGACCAGGAAACCTTGATCATCGGTTGCCCAACGGACTAGCTATATAGAGGCTACTAGGGATTGTTGTTTGTTTATGTACCAGACATGTATCAACTTTTCCTACTAATACTGTTATAGCATGATACAAAACTATTATGAACTAATTGAGATATGATATTACACCTCTTTATTATTTGCCTCTAGGGTATATCTCCTTCACTAGGCCACATTCAAAACAACCATCAGATATGTTGGCAATGATGACGTACTGCTGCGGTGCTCCATTGGTTGATCGACGACTCGATATTCCAGGGCATGCCAGGATGAGCTAATGGGTTCCTAAGCTGTGCATGAACATGGGAAGCTAACTGTATATCTATTTTACCTAATCTTTGTTGGAGACGACGACTACTACAAGCTACTACGATGGTGTACTTTGGGGAACACCACAACTACTCTACGGTCTAAGCTAGGATGAACTAAGGGGTCCTAGGGGCTCGCACACTCACGTAGGGGGTCACTACCCCTTCCTTGAAGTCCATTGCTGGACATAGAGGTTGATTGGGTCGTGGATTCCGGAGAAGCTCGTCGGAGAAGAAGCGCCCGATTCACTTGCCTCAAGCGATTTCGGCAAGCGAGCATCAGCAAAATTGCGATTAGGGACTCACCGGAGCAACAACGCTTCATGGTGGTGAAGTAGCAGCTCTCTCGTAGTTGCTCTAGCATGCCCATTTTTAGGGTATTGCTATAGTTCCTACGGAAGAGCCCGAGAGGGGGAGAATGAGAGTTGTGAGTGTCCGGGGTGATGGTCAGGGGCTATTTATAGGTTGGCATGGACGTGGCGGTCATGTAGGCTCAATTTTATTGAGGCGATATCATGATAGCTACGAGGCGGCGGCAGCGCAGGTGACACAAGTAACAACACTATTTCGTGAAAAACCCTGTACGGTGTGAGTTTATGTGCGAATGTGGGAAAAATCTTCTATTGGTTGGTTGTTGGGATGCTAGTTGGGCTGGGGTTTGGTTTCGGCCTAGGGGATGTTTTTCTTGTGAATCTTTTTCCTTTTTAGTTTATATTTTTTGTTTTCAATTTCTCATTTCAATTTGGTTTGGGGTTTTTATGGTTTGAGTTGAGTGTGAATAGTTCCAATGTATGGATCTTTGTAGATGCCACCAGATGAATTTTGATCATACACAACATAATTTATAAAATGTCTTTGATTTAATATTTTCTCACATAGAAATATATGATATTCATATTTGACTTTCCCATTTCAAAATAATTACTCACGTTAAAAATGTGTTTAAATAATTCAACTACATGGATTATTATGAGTAGGACATATAGGTAATTTGTCATATGTCAAAAATGATTTAGAAAGTTATTTCAATTTACTATTGTATCACATACAATATGTGGCTTCTTATAACTCTTGATCACTTCAAATGATTTTGTTCATACGAACTATTTTAAGATATCGAAATATTATTTTGGATTGATCCATTGTATTTAAGCAATTGCCTTATGCCAATGGCTCTTGAAATGAAATGGTTTTGGTTGATGATTTCTTCACATAACAATATGTGATGTCCATTATTATTTCACCATTTTAAATGGAAGGGTGCATAAGAACTTTTTTGAAAGGTCAATTTTTTTTCATGGATTTATATGAATGTTTTGTATCATATCTTTCAAATAGAATGGTAAGGATTACTTTCCTATTTAGGAAATAATTGTAACCTTCAAATGGATCCTTTTCCAAAATTAATATTTTGGTACACTTAGGTATTCCATGGTCTCTAATTATTTCATTTCTTTTATGTGATTTCTTCAAGTTCTTGCTTCCTTGCTTCCTCTAGATCTCTCTCTAAAGTGAGAGAGTGTGTGTTTTTTGTCCAAGCTAGTATGGTGAGTTGTGAGGCTTGGGGTCTTGGGTGAATGGCTATTTATAGTGTCCTAGGATGCATAGGATGGTGACACCTCACTAGTTTGCATGGTGACTCATGCTTTAATAAATGTGAAACCATCCTTGTAGTTTGGCTTATGTAGATTCACCCCCCATCATGGTGGGATGACACCTCATATGGTGACTCATCAGTTGCATGGATGACTAGGCTACTAGGTGTCAAGCTCTCATGAGATACCTTGGTGGCATGGGTTACTAAAGAAGCTTGTCTTAGAAGGAACTTGGAAGCCAAGTTTCCTATTTGGGATTTATTTTTGGATCATGACAAGTGACATTTTTCACTAGATGGGCCTTGGGATGAATTGGACATGTGAGATGATTTGCATGTCAAGTGAAAACTTAATTTGAAATTCAACTAATAATTGTATGCCTCGATCTTAGTTAAGTGAAAACTTAATTAACAATGTAGATGATTTGATTTCATCAAGGCATGATTCTTTGAGTTGCAAAACACTCATGAATGATTTGATCTATTTGATGGAATGCAAATGACCTTAGTTTTATCAGATTCCATATATTTATTAAGTTATGATCTGATTAAGAAGAACAAATTTGGTTTAATTAATCACAAGGGTTGTTCACTTGTTACATGACACTTGGCAATTACAGGGGTTGGTAGAATGAATCTTTTTTAAGATAAGATAGAATAAGATATGACGAGTTAATAATGCAATTGATCTTTTTAGGGTGTGATCACATGCTAAGGTTTATTTGGAACATGACTTAAATGAGGTTTAGAGAACATAAGTTAAACATCGAGTTTTACTTGTTCTTTAAGTATGTGGGGTGTGTTGATTTACTTTTATTCATGAATCTTACCTCTACCTTTCCTAACATAGAATTTTACCAAAGATTATTTCAAAGTTGGAACACTTAGTGTTGGGGATATACTTTTCAGGTAAACCCACTGTGACTCGTTGACCAGGTTGCCCAATTCAGGTTAGAGCTATGGTTCACGGGAGGCCCAGTTAGGGAGAGAAGTTGGAAGCCCATCCGGCTATAGGAAGGTCCATAATACTTACCGACTTAGGCTAGTAGGAATACTTGTAGTCCAAGATGTACTATGTAACTGACTTTGTATCGTAGCCAGATAGGACTCTCCTATTACCCTAGGACGGCATGACTATATAAGACATCCTAGGGAGCAACCTTTAGGGAACTCGACAATCAACCTCAACTCGCACAGGCGAAACCTATCTTGTAATCTATACTTCCGGCTCTATTGTATTACTTGATTGCTAGCAGGAGTAGGATCCATCCGCCGCAGGAGGATTCGAATCTGGGTAAGCTTGTGTGCTCACCGTAACGGAAAACCGTATCTTTCACACCCCCATCTTTACACCCCCCGTGGAACCCCTCATGGCGTATTTGTCTTCAATCCGACGACAATTGGCGCCCATTGTGGGGCAGGTGACTTTTAGAGTTGCGTTCCAGGCAGAATCTGTGTGATCGAAATTGGCAAAACAATATCTGTCGGTCGGGTCCTCTATGTCAGCGACGTCCCTCTTGTCCTTCTCAACGAGACCAAGATTCCGGCTAGGGAGGCCGTGACTAGCTACACAATCATGTATTTTGGCGAGATCGATGTTTACCTCGGATTTGCTGAAACTGCCCAACCCACCCAGCGGTGATGATAGAGGCGGAAGAAACTTCTGAATCTACTACGTTTGCGGAGGAGGCAGAGTTTCAAATCTCAGAAAACCCTAATCCCACCTAGCCCGTATCTGAAGCAGAGATCATGGAGAGGATCGGATCTAAAGAAGATCTCCCTCAGGAGGTCGAATCTCAGGATGATCAAAGCTGCAACAACTTTGGATCCGGCTCTGCCGATGCTGGAGTAGGAAAATCTCTTCTGAGGCACACTGTAAAGAGGATGATGATGAGTGCCATACTTAACACATATGTAGTCGTCGAGACCATAAAAAGTTTTGAGGAAGCTAAGGAAGAAGGTGTCACGTACCTTAAAGTACATGGATCGCACTTTGTCGGATACATTTGCTCTAGATCCGGCTCTACCGATGTTTGATGCCAGCACCCAGATGTTTAAGTCTAGATGCCTGTTATGTCATACATCGCAATCCCAGGATTACCATTTTTGCGAGACATAACAGAAGTGGTACCACAGTACATCATCCATTACAAACCATGATAGTCTTACAAATAGTTGATCTCATGATCAAGTCTTAATACAAATCAGAGCAGCGAAAATAAACGTAGTAGACTCCATCTTCATGGTCCCAGCCAATGCTGACGATGGTAGATGATCCTAGTTATCATAGACCTCCTATTGTCCATCTTCCGGGTAGTCTTCCTTGTAGTCTGGCCATGGGAATAGCCAGAGACAAAGCCATGAGTACTCTTTAAGTACTCACAAACTATCACTAACATAAGTAAGGTATTTCTAGTAGGAATCTTAAGCTCTAGGTTTGCTTGCAAAAAGCCAGGTTTATTCTAGAAGACTTAAGAGTAAAGACCTAATTTAGTTCTCTACATTACTTAAGAGGGAACCTAGTTTTCATGTCCACAACTTTGTTGTGGTCAAGTCAAAGTCATTGTTCAAGTCACAAGTCATTTTGAAAACATCTGACAATGGAACAAAATGGCCACTCCAACTGTCCATAACCGCGGACGCGGCGATTCACATAGTTTGACCCTCTGCAGAGGTGGTACACTTTCACCACAAGATTCGATACATCCGTCAGGGATAACCCCGAATCATCACACTTGGTATGCAGATAATCAATCTTAACCTTTCAATTACACACCCTAGTATAGGCACCTCCCCTATGAGTTTGGCCTCCCAGCCATGGCCATCTGCCATCCCGGGAACTGCATAGGTGGACATTCATATTCACGAGGTAGCCTCAGCTCATCCTCTTCCGCAAGGGAACCCATACTAAGACATATAATCTTCCAGTTAAGCCCTACCCAACTCAGGTATTGTGGTTGTACGGTAAAATTGGAATCGTATCGCATTCGAACCCAACCATCAGTTTTTATCAAAGTCAAGGCTCATGCCTTATTCAGTTTGATCATCACACCATTGTGTTTCACAACACATGTCAAAATATTTCAATAGAATGAATCATCATCCCAAGGTTTTCATAACCATTTTCACCAAGTGTTCCCATCTAAAGTGATCAAGTTTAATTTAGCACTAGCCACTAGTAATGAGGGTTTCACTATTGAGGGTTTCTAATCAAGTGTAATTTCCCAAGGCTAGTTCTATGATCTTGATGGTATCCATCCTACTTTCCACTAATCACAATTCATGAACTAGATAAGAAACTTTAGTAAGGGGAAAAGTAAAGCTTGTAGGTAAAGCTGGGATTTGTATAATCAAAGTTGCATAACCAAGCATGCATGGTGCATCTTGCATAGGTTATCTTGCATAGATGGCTTGCATTAGTTAGCTGGCATTGAGTAGTGCAGTTTTTGAAGTTCTCTTCCTCTTCCTCGAAGTACTCCTCCTCGTCGTACCCCGGGTCAGTACTAGCGTCTATAAATACATACGAGGTACACAATCACCAAACAACACTTCACTACTTCTATTTAGCACACAAGGGCTCACACTAGATGATCTAGCATCATCTCACTCATCACATGAAATAATGATACATTCCTATTTATCTTATTTTGGAAAAGTAATTTCTACCCATTGAAAATACTTGAGATTTAATATTCTCCAATTAAAATATGGGATAATGTTGACACATGCCATCACCACATATTCCAATACTTAAGAATGTGATTTAAAGGGTTTGGCATATATTACAAGATTTAACATTGCTATTTAATAATATTAAAGTGACTAGAAATGCCTATATAGCATTCTTTTAATACTAGTCCATGATCAATGCATGTAAAACTACATATTTTTACATATTCATGTAGAGCATGGAAATGTGATTTTTCAAAGTTGGAATCAACTCAAAAGCATTTATGGTTGAATTTATAAAAATGTTTGAAGTGGTAAAAGTCTCTGTCTTGTTATTTTTACTATAGGTGATCTATAACTTCAAATGGTTTGAATCCAACGACAGTGATTAGATATTTTCAATACCTTTCTAACAAAATTGGAATCATGCATTTTGGTTCAAATCAACTCTTCGAATTCAATTTTGAATACAGCTACAAAACCAGGTTTTGAATAAAATAGAAAAACTAAATTTGAATCAGTGGGCTATGCGCGGGAAAGAACTTGGGCCGGCCCAACTGCATAGCACGCATGCAACAGGCTGCTGACAGGCTAGTCCCATGCGTTAGCGGCTCTATCTAAACAAAACGGTATCTGCTAGTATCAGCCCTACGATTAGAGCAAGATCAACAACTGGAGTTCATCGTCTACGTCGCAGTGCGCGCGGGGGATTCTAAACCTAGCACCACGGTGGGGGTCGTCGGAGGCTTACCAGGGCTCCAACTAGGTCCGGTGATGGGGCGAATGAGCTGGTAGACGACAGCGAGTCGAATGGTGGTTGCGGCGGCTCCTGGGTGGCTCCAATCAATGGCGCCCTTCCTTCACTGCAGCGGCGGGCTCCGACGAAATTCCGGCGATGTGGTGCTCACCTTGCTCCGGTGAAGGGATTGGGATGTTTCTGAGAGAGAGGAGAGTGGAATGGTGTGAAGTTTGAGGCTGGGGGAGGGTCCTATTTATACACCGGCGAGAGAGGCGGTGCGACATGGCTTGGGCTAGTCGACAACGTTGCTACAGGTCGCTACAGGCATGGCGGAGGGCATAGGTCGACACGATGGACTGCGGAAATCATCACACGCATGGTGGCACGGCAAGGCACGGTCTCAGTCGGTCGGGAGAGGTTCGTGCTCTGTGCGGGTTCTGAAGTGTTCGTCATCGCGTACGGTGGTCACGGGGCGCGGCGGCAAACGATCGTGTCTGGGAGGTCGCTGGTGACGCGGTGAGTGTGGGTACACGTGGAGAGAGCGGCGCACGACGTGGCTGCACGAGGCGGCTTCGGCGCTCTGGTGTGCGCTCGACATGGCAGAGAAGTAAATGGGCGCAGCGCTGCTGGCTTCTCCACTTCTCACCGTTGGTCAAGGGGTGGACAGAGAGGTGCGGTGAGGTCACACCTACTTGCTAGTGGTCATGGGAGAGGGCGGCGTGGCGTGTGGCGTCGTGTCCATGGTCGACCGCCATGACCATGCTCGGGTATGACATGGCACTGGTGCAACGACGAAGGGGAGAGGCTCCACTGCATGGCTGTGTACTGGGAGTGATCATGGGTGAGTAGTGGAGTTAAATTGGGTACAATTGATGATCAATTGATTGATCAAAGCAGTGAATAGTTGTTGAGCTCGTACTCTGCCTGCTATGTGTTTGATCAAATAGCCGCATGAACTAATTATTTGTAATTTTTAATAATTTTTGGTGGGTGTGTTGGTCACATGGTTAGTAGTCTCTGGTTACTGGGATTTTTCAAGTGGAGATTGTTTGGTTGGTTTTTGCAAAATAGTGATCTACGTACCTACACTTAATTCAATTTTGAATTGCCTCCTAAATAGATTTGAAATGGGTTTCTGCAAGTTTGTAAAGTTTGCTTGTACTCATTTTCACTTGGTCTAGCAAGGTGTGAAAATAAGTAGAATTGTTTCTCTTGGAAATCATTTACTAGAGATGCCCAAAGTAGGCCAATGGTTATTTTTGGCCAAAGTGACCATTTGGTCATATACTTGATATTTGATTTTCTTTTTATTTGATTTTGTTTGGAATTTACCTAGATGATGTGGTGTTCATTTTTAAACTAATCCTTATCATTTATAGCAATCAAACATGGCATAGCAAGCATTCATGCATTAATATAAATCACACATGCATTCATATGGGTTTAGAAATAAAATTTTTTGTTAACCCTAATCTTGGGTGATTAGAACTTGATAAGCTTGTTTAATATTTTTGAGATGTTACAAACCTTCCCTCCTTCAACAGAATCACGTACCGAGATTCAAGAAAAACTAGGAACTAAAGAGATTTGGACACTCAGTCCTAATATAATCTTCTCGCTCCCAAGTAGCTTCTTCTTCGGTATGGTTACTCCACTTGATTTTAAGAAACTTGATACTCTGGGTCCGGGTGGTTCTGAAGGCTTCTTCCAAAATATGAATGGGCACTTCTTGATAAGTTAGATCCTTGTTGATATCTATGGCTCTATGATCGATGTTCTTGAAAACTTCGGTCTTCTCCAGAACTCCTAGGCATTTCCTAAGTAACGAGATATGGAACACATCATGTAGGAATGACATCTCCTCAGGCAGTTCTAGATGATAGGATACTTCTCCTCAGCGACTTAAAATCTTGAAGGGTCCAATATATCTGGGGGCAACCTTCCCTTTCCGTTGAAAATGCTGCATTCCATTCAAGGGTGACACCTTGAGATACAGAGGATCTCCGACATTGAAGGTCATGTCTCGATGTATTTTGTCAGTGTAACTCTTCTATCTAGATTGGGCGTTCTTGAGGTGTTCATGGACCTTGTGAACCTTCTCTTCGGCTTCTCGTAGGATTTCTGGTCCGAATATCTAACTCTCTCCTACTTGCGACCAATTCAGGGGGTACGGCACTTTCTTCCATACAAAAACTCAAATGGGGACATTTGCAAACTGGCTTGATAACTATTGTTGTATGAGAACTCTGCGAAAGGCTGCCAATCTTCCCATTTAGATCCATATTCTAAAATACAAGCTCTCAACATATCTTCTAGTATATGGTTTACACTTTCTGTTTGTCCGTCGGTTTGCGGGTGATAAGCACTGCTGAAGTTTAGTTTGGTTCTTAATACTTCTTGGACTTTCTTCTAGAACCTTGAGGTAAACTGGGTTCCTCGATCTGACACAATGGTCTTGGGGGTTCATGCAGACTAACTATTCTAGCAATGTACAAATCTGCTAGCTTCGAGCTTTGATAGGTAGTTTTGATGGGTACGAAATGAGCTACTTTGGACAGTCTATCTACTATGACCAAATGGAATCATTTCCCCTACTAGATGTAGGCAAACCTGTGATGAAATCCATTCCAACAGAATCCCATTTCCATTTCGGAATCTGCAATGGTTGCAAAAGTCCTGTGGGTCGCTGATGTTCCGCTTTGACTCTCTTACAGATATCACACTTGGCTATGTAGCTTCCGACTTCTTTTTTCATTTTGTGCCACCAAAATTGCTCCTTCAAATCCTGATACATCTTGGTTCCTCCCGGGTGAATAGAATAAAAGGTATGATGGGCTTCCTGCATAATGACTTGTTTCAACTCTAAATCTGCTAGAACACAAATATGTCCTTTATACCACAGAACTCCTTCTTCATCTTCGGTGAATCCAGGTACCTTCCCTATAACTATACGATGCTTAATTCCATCAATTCTAGCATTTCCCTTCTAGGCTTCCTTTACCTGACTGATGAAAGTGGGTTGAAGTTCAATACTGACTAGAAATCCTTTGCTAACCAGCTCCACTCTAAAGTTCTCCATCTCCTCATGTAGACTTGGCCGAGCTTCCTTAATCATGGTGTTTAACCTACACGGTAGTCGACTAAGAGCATCCGCTACCACATTGGCCTTGTCGGGGTGATAGTGAATGTCAAGGTCATAATCCGTGATTAACTCTATCCATCTCCTTTGCCTCATATTTAGCTCCTTTTGGGTGCAATTATACTTCAAACTCTTGTGATCCGAATAAATCTCACAGCGATTACCCATGAGGTAATGACGCCATGTCTTCAAGGCTAAAACTACGACTGCCAGCTCTAAGTCATGGGTAGGATAGTTCTCCTCATGTTGCTTTAGTTGTCTAGACAGATACGATATGACTTTGCCTTCTTGCATCAACACACGTCCGAGACCAATCTTGGATGCATCAAAATATACATCAAAAGGCTTCTTGATATCTGGCATGATCAAAATTGGGGCCGAAATCAATATCTTCTTGAGGTCTTGAGAACTTGCTTCACATTTGTCCATCCATTAAAACTTCTTATGTTCTTCAATAACTGGGTCATCAACCTTGCGATGCTTGAAAATCCTTCAACAAACTTGTGATAATATCCGGCTAATACAAGAAATGCGTGGACTTCGGTTTGAGTAGTTGGGGCTTTCCATTCTTCAACATCCTTAATCTTGGCAGGGTCAATGGCAACTCCTTTTGCCGACAAGATATGGCCTAGGAATCCTACTTCCTTTAACCAGAACTCACATTTTCTAAACTTGACATACAACTGATGCTCTCTAAGGGTTTCAAGGATGGTTCTTAGGTGTTGTTCATGGTCTTCTTCTGACTTGGAGTAGATTAGAATGTTATCAATAAAAACAATGACAAACTTATCCAGGAAGTTCATAAAAATCTTATTCATGAGGTTCATGAAATAACCGGGGCCATTGGTTAATCCAAAATACATGACATTATACTCATACAATCCATATCTGGTGGTGAAGGCGGTCTTTGGAATATCCGTTGCGCGGATCTTTAATTGATGATAACCAGTTCTAAGATCAATCTTAGAAAACACTCTAGCACTAGTCAGTTGGTCAAACAAATCTTCTATCTTTGGCAGTGGGTACTTGTTCTTAATGGTGACATCATTCAGCTTTCGATAATCCGTACACAAACGGTTGGCACCATCCTTCTTATTGACAAACCAAACTGGTGATCTCCATGGCGATGCACTTGGTTGTATCAAACCTTTTCCCAACATATCATCAAGTTACTTCTTTAGATCCACTAATTCCGAGAGGTTCATACTATATGGTCTATGATCTATGGGTCTTGTTCTAGGAACTAGTTCAATGATAAACTCGATATCCCGATATGGGGGCATATCGGGCAATTCATCTGGGAACACATCGGGGTATTCACAGACTACTCTGACTTGGTCTATGGTTGATTGAGATAAACTGAATTGATGGGGTAGCGTCTCAGATACATGCTCTACTGATACTCCAGTGCTACTGGTCATGGTTATGGCTTTCTTGGCACAATCTATCAATCCTTGGTGTTTCGACATCCAATCCATTCCTAGTACCACTTCCAAACCTTTGGTTCCAAGTACTATTAGATTGGCATAAAAATCTATTCCAATATGCACGGCCTTGCAAATTTTTCTAGCTTTGGTGGTTGAACCAGGTATTTGAACTATCATTACATGCTTCAAATTTGTGGGTTGAATCTTACTAGTGAATGCAAATTCTTCTGTAACAAACGAGTGCGATGCTCCATAATCAAACAACACTCTCGCAAGTACTGAGTTAATAGAAAACATACCCAGCACGACATCTGGCGCTTCCTGGGCTTCCTCAGCATTCTTGTGAAAAAGACAACTGGTACAGTTGTGCGGGTTTCCTTGGGCAAACCTCTTTCCAGGCTAGACACGGTGCTACTGTTGGGTAGGTGCGGTGACATTGATGGCTGTAGCAAGCTTCTTGGGACACTCATTGGAGTAGTGACTCGTGACTCCACATTCAAAGCAATTTGTCATTGACTTGTCTTCCCCCGCGACAGGCACATCGTTGCTTCTAGTCCTTGGGGAAGTATTGTTGTTGCTGTTGTTGTTGGACCTTGGAGGTGCATGGTTGAAGTTATTGGGGTTTCCGGGGATGGTGTTCTGGTGGCCTCCAGGCCTTGGGTTTCCTCCTCCACGGCTGGGATAGTTCGGACGGGTCATAGGGGGTCTGTTGTTTCTTGGTGCAAATCTTGCAGACGGGTTGGGGCGATACTTTGGGGTATGGTGGGGTCCAGGTTTGTGCATCATACGACGTTTACGGTTCTCACTGGCTTGGTTATTCTTTCCTTCCATCTGGATAGCAGAATCCACTAAAGCTTCTAGGTCATCAAAGGGAATGTCGACTAACACTATCTACATCTCATCATGAAGACCATTCAGGAATCTCTCCTTCTTCTTTGCTTCAGTGTCAATCTCATCAGGGGCATACCTAGTTAGAGACAAAAAAATTCACGGTATTACCACAGTCATTCTTCCCTGCTTTAGCTCCCTGAATTCATCCCTCATCCTCTTGATCAAACCTGGGGGCACATGGGTCCTACTGAACTTGAGCTTGAATTCCTCCCAAGTCATCATTTGTCCTCTGTTCATGGTACGGGTGCTGTTCCACCATGATCTTGCATACCCTGCCAGATAGTGGGTGGTAAACAGTAACTTCTCATTGGCATCTACTCCTGCCACTTCTAAATTGTTTTCCATGGTTTGTAGCCAGTCATCAGCATCTAAAGGCTCTTCTGATTTGCTAAACATAGGAGGATTGGTGGTTTGGAAGTTCTTGAGTTTGGATCCATGGTGATCTTGGTTTCCATGGCACTGATTGTTGTGTGCCATCTGGGATATTTGTTGAAGAGTGGCTAGATTGGCTTGGCGTTCGGGTCTACCGGCTTCACGGTCAGATACAAGCATTTGCAGAAGCTGAAGCATTGGATCCTTGGATGAGCTGCTTCCACCGGGGTTTCCGCAAGTCATCTGAAGATTGAGACAAGAGGGAAATTTTCTATGGTTTATTGGTATGGTTCAAAAAGCTTTTTAAAATTTGAGTATGACTAAGGTTTGAACACTAACAACTCCTTCTCATTCATTCATTCCAAGCACACAATACAAACACACACCACAACTACGAAAGAATATGGTTTTAAGAACCATTCTGTGAAGCTACGATACAATGGGACCAGGTAGAAACTCACACCTACGATAGTGCTTAGGTGCGACTACTCATCATTAGGACTGTCGGGCTCCTCGTCATCAATGAAGTCCGCATCATCCTCATTAGTGTGGAACTCTATGGCGACGTCCTCTAGGTAGTCATCATCATCACAGAGGCAAGAGTGGATATCACCACGGATATCTTCACCTTCCTCCTCCTTCTCCTCCAGCTGGTGCTCCTGGTCATGGATAGTCTCCTCAAGGGTTGCCACCTTCTCGCAAAGAAGGGCGATGATGCGGTCCTTCTTGTCACGCTGGTGATGAAGTGACTTGCGCTCCTTGGCGAGGATGGTGCGGGTCTGCTTCCTCTCAGCGGATTCTGCAAGATTCTGGTTGGCATAGGCACGGGCGTTGTCCAACTCCTTCTGAGTATCATGCAACATGAAGTCCAAGTGGTCCACGTGGTGCTTCAACTCCAGATGTGATGGCATGGCTAAAGGTTGTCCCGTAGAGTCACGTCTTGCATACTAGGCAAAACGGTTTCCATTGATCTGGTTGATGTTTTGTGCACACAAACAAGAAAGTGCCTCCTGCATGGCTCGAGATAATCCATCCAACCAATTGTTTTCCCTCACGCTGAACTGAATCTTCTCCAAAGAGGTGGCTCCATTTTGCCTCTCAGATCCGCAACTATCAACCACTATAGTTCCCCTCCTTGCTGGTCATTGAGCCGCGCTCCGAAGAACTCCGGGTGCGGGCATCCAAGATACTCCGAGAGATGGTCCAAATCCCTCTCAAAGATGACCTGCCCTTTATTGCCTAGCTGGTAAAACTATCTATATTTGACCTCCATCTATAAGCAATTAGGATGAGTAAGTTAGTGAGGGATCAAGTGTGTCAACTTTTAGGTAGAATTGCAAGAATTTCGAGGCACAAGTGACTCCTTTTTGAAAGAATCTCAAGGGTAAGAGTGAGAATAGGTTTTCATAAATACTCAATTACTTTATTTTGAAACTATGTTTTTCAGACGACCATTCCAACTAGGGTCTCCTATGGTCACCCTAGCTCTAATACCAACTTGTCAACACCGGGATTTTTAAGTCTAGATGCATGTAATGCCGTACATCGCAATCCCAGGATTACCATTTTTGCGAGACATAACAGAAGTGGTACCACAGTACATCATCCATTACAAACCATAATAGTCTTACAAATAGTTGATCTCAAGATCAAGTCTTAATACAAATCAGAGCAGCGGAAATAAACATAGTAGACTCCATCTTCAAGGTCACAAGCAATGCTGACATTGGGAGATGATCCTACTTATCATAGACCTCCTGCTGTCCATCTTCCAGGTAGTCTTCCTCCTAGTCTGGCCATGGGAATAGCCAGGGACAAAGCCATGAGTACTCTTTAAGTACTCGCAAACTATCACTAACATAAGTAAGGTAGTTCTAGTAGGAATCTTAAGCTCTAGGTTTGCTTGCAAAAAGCTACCTTTATTCCAGAAGACTTAAGATTAAAGACCTAATTTAGTTCTCTACATTACTTAATAGGGAACCTAGTTTTCATGTCCACAACTCTGTTGTGGTCAAGTCAAAGTCATTGTTCAAGTCATGAGTCATTTTGAAAACATCTGGCAATAGAACAGTATGGCCACTCCAACTGTCCATAACCGCGGACCCGAGTATTCAAATAGTTTGACACTCTACAGAGGTGGTACACTTTCACCACAAGATTCGATACATCCGTCAGGGATAACCCTGAATCATCATACTTGGTATGCGGATAATCAATCCTAACCTTTCAATTACACACCCTAGTATAGGCACCTCCCCTATGAGCTTGGCCTCCCAGCCAGGGCCAACTGCCATCTCGGGAACTGCATAGGTGGACATTCATATTCATGAGGTAGCCTTAGCTGAACCTCTTCCACAAGGGAACCCATACTAAGACATATAAACTTCTAGTGAAGCCCTACCTAACTCAGGTATTATGGTTGTACGGTAAAATTGGAATGGTATCGCATCCAAACCCAACCATCAGTTTTTATCAAAGTCAAGGCTCATGCCTTATTCAGTTTCATCATCACACCATTGTGTTTCACAACACATGTCAAAACATTTCAATAGAATGAATCATCATTCCAAGGTTTTCATAACCATTTTCACCAAGTGTTCCCATCTAAAGTGATCAAGTTTAGTTTAGCACTAGCCACTAGTAATGAGGGTGTCACTACTGAGGGGTGCTAATCAAGTGTAATTTCCCAAGGCTAGTTCTATGATCTTGATGGTATCCATCCTACTTTCCACTAATCACAATTCATTAACTAGATAAGAAACTTTAGTAAGGGGAAAAGTAAAGCTTGTAGGTAAAGCTGGGATTTGTATAATCAAAGTTGCATAACCAAGCATGCATGGTGCATCTTGCATAGATGGCTTGCATTAGTTAACTTTCCTTGAGCAGTGCAGTTGTTGAAGTTATCTTCCTCTTCCTCGAAGTACTCCTCCTCGTCGTACCTCGGGTCAGTACTAGCGTCTATAAATACATATGAGGTACACAACCACCAAACAACACTTCACTACTTCTATTTAGCACAAAAAATCACACTAGATGATCTAGCATCATCTCAATCATCACATGAAATAATGAAACATTCCTAGTTTTCTTATTTTAGAAAAGTAATTTCTACTCATTGAAAATACTTAAGATTTAATATTCTCCAATTAAAATATGGGATCATGTTTACACATACCATCACCACATATTCCAATACTTTACAATGTGATTTAAAGGGTTTGGCATATATTACAATATTTAATATTGCTATTTAATAATATTAAAGTGACTAGAACAGCCTATATAGCATTCTTTTAATACTAGTCCATGATCAATGCATGTAAAACTAAATCTTTTTACATATTCATGTAGAGCATGGCAAACGCGATTTTTGAGAGTTGGAATCAACTCAAAAGCATTTATGGTTGATTTTATAAAAATGTTTAAAGTGGTAAAAGTCTCTGTCTTGTTATTTTTACTATAGGTGATCTATAATTTCAAATGGTTTGAATCCAACGGGAGTGATTACATATTTTTAATAAATTTCTAACAAAATTGTAATCATGCATTTTGGTTAAGTACAACTCTTTGAATTCAATCTTGAATACAGATACAGAATAGGGTTTTGAATAAAATAGAAAAACTAAGTTTGAATCACTAGGCTATGCGCGGGAAAGAAATTAGGCCGGCCCAACCGCACAACACGCATGCAGCGGGCTGCTGACAGGCTAGTCCCACGCGTCAGCGGCTCTATTTAAACGAAACGGTATCTGCTAGTATCAGCCCTACGATTAGAGCAAGATTAACGGCTCTGGTTCATCGTCTACGGCGCAGTGCACGCGGGGGATTCTAAACTTAGCGGCACAGTGGGGGTCGTCGGAGGCTTACTAGGACTCCAACTAGGTCCGACGATGGGGGAGAACGAGCTGGTATACGATGGTGAGTCGAATAGTGGTCGCGGAGGCTCCTGGGGTGGCTCTAATCAACGACGCCCTTCCTTCACTGCAGCGGCGGGCTCCGACGAAATTCCGGTGATGTGTTGCTTTCCTTGCTCCGGGGAAGGGTCTGGGATGTTTCTGAGAGAGAGGAGAGTGGAATGGTGTGCCGTTTGAGGCTAGGGGAGGGTCCTATTTATACACCGGCGAGAGAGGCAGTGCAGCATGGCTTGGGCTCGTCGGTGATGTTGCTATAGGTCTCTATAGGCATGGCAGGCGGCATAGGTCGACGCGGTGGACTGCAGCGATCTTCACATGCATGGTGGCGTGGCAAGGCGTGGTCTCAGTCGGTCAGGAGAGGTCCGTGCTCTGCGCGGGTACTAAAGTGTTCGTCATCGCGTACGGTGGTCACGGGGAGCGCGGCAGCGAACGGTCGTGTCTGGGAGGTCATTGGTGATGCAGCGAGTGCGGATACGCACAGAGAGAGCGAGGCAAGACGTGGCTTCACGAGGAGGCTTTGACGCTCTAGCATGCGCTCGGTATGGTAGAGAAGTAAATGGGCGCAGTGCTGCTGGCTTCTCCACTACTCGCTGTTGGTCAAGGGGTGGACAGAGAGGTACGGTGAGGTCGCGCCTACTTGCTAGTGGTCGTGGGAGAGGGCAGCGCGGCGTGTGGCATCGTGTCCATGGTCGACCGGCATGACCATGCTCGGGTACGACATGGCACTGGTGCAACAACGAAGGGGAGAGGCTCCACTGCATGGCTATTTACTAGGAGTGATCATGGGTGAGTAGTGGAGTTGAATTGGGTACAATTGATGATCAATTGATTGATAAAAACAGTGAATAGTTGTTGAGCACGTACTCTGCCTGCTAAGTGTTCGATCAAATGGCCGCATGAACTAATCATTTGTAATTTTGTATAATATTTGGTGGGTGTGTTGGTCACATGTTTAGTAGTCTCTGGTTGCTGGGATTTGTCAAGTGGAGATTGTTTGGTTGGTTTTTGCAAAATGGTGATCTATGTACCTACACTTGATTCAATTTTGAATTTCCTCCCAATTAGATTTGAAATGGGTTTCTGCAAGTTTGTAAAGTTTGCTTGTACTCATTTTCACTTGGTCTATCAAGGGGTGAAAAGAAGTAGAATTGTTTCTGTTGGAAATCATTTGCTAGAGATTTCCAAAGTAGGCTAATGGTTATTTTTGGCCAAAGTGACCATTTAATCATATACTTCATATTTGATTTTATTTTTATTTGATTTTGTTTGGAATTGACCTAGATGATGTGGTGTTCATCTTTAAACTAATCCTTATCATTTATAGCAATTAAACATGGCATAGAAAGCATTCATGAATTAATATAAATCACACATGTATTCATATGGGTTTAGAAATAAAAGTTTTTTGTTAACCCTAATCTTGGGTGATTAGAACTTGATAAGATTGTTTAATATTTCTGAGATGTTATATTGGAGATGACGATGACTTGGTGTTGGACACAATCGGAACAAACGCCGACACACTGACTTCCCCTAGGGATTCCATGACGTGAGCAGAATTCCGAGCGTTTGAAGCAGAAATTGAAGAGGAGTTCACCAGCAAGGCTGCGGAAGAAGGAGAAGGTTTGGATCTAAGTCCCTACAATAGTATGGATGAGAGATATGACGAAATCTCTCCAACAGATCCGACAAACAAATTTTCAGATGGATTTGCTATCTCAAGGCACATTTAACCCTACAACTGTGTGGCTCGGCCAGACACCTGGCTCTAGGATTTCTTCCAGGCTTGCTGCCTCTCCAAAGGAGGAAACAGCTTGGTCTTAGTCTGGTATATCCCACTTATTCTGCCGAAGACGACTCGATCTTGGCTCAACAAACTCCTGAAAAACACAATTCACAACTAGTATGATATGCAAAGTGTGTTGTTTTAGAATTTCAAAGGAACATACATGAGGCCCTGCATGGTTGGAGATTTGCAGCGTTGCACCTAGAAGGCTGGAGAGACCTGCAGAGACTACCTCGGATGATGATCGACACGAAAAACTGCTGTGAGGGAGTAAACAACCAGACCACGGTTGAGGCTATCATCGCAGGGCTCCCAATTGGATTACTGTGTCACCAACTGAAGTGTGACAAAGTCACTAACTTGGGAGAACTGATAGAAATGGAAAGCAAATATGGAGATGCCAATGATGATTCAGAGGGACTGCTAAATGCCCTAGCCATACCACAGTCAGTGAAATAGCCAAAGTAGCAATAGACCCAGAAGTGCAAGAACACTTCGGAGGAAAAACCCAACTAGAAACTTCAAGTGTCAATGCAACTTTTGGATCTAGAGGACGAGGAGGGTGCAAAGGAAGCTGAGGATGAGGTCATGGAACTTGCCGGGGCCCGAGGTAGAGGAGACCAGCAACCTGGTAAAACCTACTCTTGGGCTGACATTGCCAATAATCTGTGGGCGCATCACCCGGATAGTAACGAGGGCTCTTCCCACACAAATGTTGAGTATCGTTTTAATGATGACATCAAGAAAGAGGAATACGCTGTCTACAGGTCCAAACGACAAATAGGAAAGAAAAATTCTGACAAAGAAAAGGAGTCCAAGGAAGATTCCAACATGGAGGAGGCAGATACCTCAAATCCCAAGTCAGATGGTAAGAATGCTTACCCAACCAAGTAATACACCTATGTCTGCTTCCTCGGATCCCAACCCACTAAGGTTGAGAAGGCAATGTTGCACAAACTCAACGCAACTGTTCTGGCTATCCCCTAGTATATGGACTAGTCAGAAGTAACAATTACCTTTGACCGACGTGACCATCCGCCTAAACCACATAGGCGAGGAAAGTACGCTCTGGTCATTAATCCACTGATCGATGGCTATGACTTCTCCAATACTCTCATGCACGGTGGCAGTAGCACCAACATCCTCTACGGTGAAACACTGCACCGTATGAAGATATCAGAAACTTAGTAGAATTACAGAAGCGTGATTTTCCATGGAGTTGTCCTCGGAAGATAAGCAAACTCTCTAGGAGAAATTACTCCGGACATTACTTTTGGAACGCTAGATAATTATCGGACTAAACCACTGTCTTTTGAAGTGGTTTCGTTCAAGAGCGCATACCATGCTATCTTCGGGCATCCAACCGACTTGCAATTTATGGCTTGCCTCTGCTACATCTACAATATGATGAAACTACTAGGTCCCAATGGTGTGATCATAGTCCGGGGAAACCCGAAGAAAGCACGAGAATGCGAGGATGGAGTTTCCGCCTTTGCTGAAGCCGTACTGCATGCCGAGGAGTACTAGGAGATCAAGAAGAACATTTGACCGTCCGAGATGCCTGCAACAAAGAAGGAGGTGCTGAAGCTGACTCCGGAGTTCAAGGCATCGAAAGAGATGAAGACAACAACTGTGAAGGACGAAGACCCCTTCAAGGTGACACGGATGGGCGTAGGCTTAGACCGCACAAAGGAAAGCACGCTCATCGAGTTCCTCAAAGCTAATAAAGATATCTTTGCATGACAACCTTCTAACATGCCCAGAGTACCTAGGAAACTTGCCGAGCACTCTTTAAATTTATATCCTAACACTAAACCCGTTAATCAGTCCTTACGACGTTTTGGCAATGAAAAGTGTGAAGCTATAGCTAAGGAGCTAGCCTGGTTAGAATTAGCCATATTTATCGAAGGGTTCATCCACACTAACTGGTCGTGCAATCCTGTAATGGTACCTAAAAATGAAACCAATGATTTAAGAATGTGTGTCAATTATACTGCCTTGAACAAGGCTTGTCCTAAAGATCTGTTCTCTCTGCCTAGAATCGACCAAGTTATCAACTTAACAGTTGGCTTGGAACTCCTATGCTTTCTCAATGCATATTCTGGTTATCACCAAATATGCATGAAGGAGTCAGACAAGTTAAAGAATTCATTCATCACCCCCTTTGGATCCTTCTGCTACGTAACAATGCCTTTCGGGCTAAAAAATGCAGGAGCTACGTACCAACACACTATGCAGCATTTCCTCAACCATCAAATCAAACGCAATATACATGCATATGTGGATGATACAGCTGTGATGTCCAAAAATAAGTAAACACTAATTTCCAACTTGGAGGAAACATTCACAAATCTACAAAAATACAACATAATACTTAACATGTAGAAGTGCTTCTTCGGAATTCCAACTGGAAAATTGTTAGGTTTCATCGTGTCTCGGGGAGGCATAGAGGTGAAGCGAGACAAGATAAAGGCTATACTCAACATTACCAGTCCAACTCGCCTGAAGCACGTACAATGGTTCACTGGCTACATTGTTGCGGCTAGTCGGTTTGTAAGCTGGCTCGGTGAAAGAGCCGCACCATTATACAAGCTATTGAAGAAGACCAAGAAATTCATATAGACCAATGAAGCTAAAGCTGCTCTCCAGGACTTGAAAGCAGTACTCTCATCCACCTGTATCCTTGTAGCACTGGAACCTCAGGAATCCATGTTACTCTACATTGTTGCGACAAACAGAGTCGTCAGCATCGTAACAATGGTGGAACGGCCGGAGGAAAAATAGGAACAATAGGTGCAGTGTCCGACTTACTACCTCGGCGAGGTCCTGAAAAAAATCAAAACAACGGTATCCTAATCATTAAAAGTTATCCTATGGTGTGTTCTTCGCATCCAAAAAGCTACGACTCTATTTTCAAGAGCACGAGATAAACATGGTGAGCACAACTCCCATGAGAGACATAATCAATAACAACGATGCCACAAGACATGTTGCCAAGTGGGGAATTGAGCTAACAGCTTTTGACATTAAGTATAAACCTCGTACAATACTCAAGTCCCATATACTTGCCAATTTTGTTGCTGATTGGACAGGGATGGTAGAAATATGAACATCCCAGAGTCAGAGTACTGGACCTTGCACTTTCACGGGTCAAAAGCGCTCGGGGACTAGCGTGGTACTCAAATAACCCCAGGGAGACAAACTATTCTATGTGTTGCAGATTCAGTTCATGGAGACCAATAATATAGCCGAGTATGAAGCCCTTCTACATGGAATTAGAATTGCAAAAGACATCGACATTCACGGACTCATGTGCTACAGAGACTCTGATTTAGTTGCTCAGCAAGTATCTGATCACTGTGGGGCAAATAAGCACATGGTAGCCTATAGAGCTATCATGGATGAAGTAGCGAAATCGTTCGAAGGATTTGCAGTATAAGACATTCCCTGAATAGAAAACAAGGAAGAAGATGCACTATCACAAATAGGCTCCGCACGGAAAAAGGTCTCAGATGGCGCTTTTCTAGAGCACCTTAAAATTCCCTCTATCACAGGAGTTGACGAGGAGTATCCGACGAAATCTGACTCACCACTTATAGCAGTTCTAGCTGTATTACCCAACTAGACAAAACCCTACCTCGAATTCTTGGTACAAGGAAAATTACCTGAAGACGAAGTTCTGAGACGATAGATAGTCCGACAAAAGAAATACAACACAATAATCAGTTGTGAGCTCTACAAGTGGAGTCTATCTAGGATTTTTCAGTGATGTATTTCTCCGAAAGGAGTGCAAATCCTAAAGGAAATCCATGAAGGCGAGTGTGTACATCATGTTGCAGCCAAATCTTTAGTGGCAAAAGCTTTCTGACATGGATTTTTCTGCCTGACAGCTAAGGAAGATGCCGAGAGGCTGGTCAAGACGTGCAAAGGTTGCCAAAAATATGCCAAACAAGCCCATGTTCCGGCTGATCAGTTGCGAACAATTCCGATTACATGGCCCTTTGTGGTCTGGGGGCTTGACATGGTAGGACCGTTCAAACGGGCTCCAAGTGGATTTACTCACCGACTTGTGATGGTGGATAAATTTACGAAATGGATTGATGCTAAAGCTGTCACAAGTTATGATGGAGCTAAAACCAAAAGATTCATCGAGGACGTCATAATCTGATTCGGCTATCCGCATAGTATTATTATAGACAACGGGAGCAACTTTTCAATGGGAGAACTTGCCGAGTTTTGCGAAGATCAAGGGATCCGACTTGATATTTTATCAGTGACACATCCACAAGCCAATGGACAAGTCGAAATGGCTAATGGATTAATTCTTCAAGGCCTCCGTCCCAGGCTCAAGGTACCACTTCATCGTGATGTGGGGGCTTGGGCGGATGAATTTCCTTCTGTTGTATGGAGTTTACGAACTACTCCTAACAGGTCAACCCGATGTACACCATTCTTCTAGGTCTACGGTGCAGAGGTAGTTCTTTTGAGTGATCTTATCCATCTTTCTCCCTGAGTCATTGTGTATGTGAAAGAAGATGCTGAAGTTTCTCGACAAGATGACCTCAACTGGCTCGAGGAAGTTCGTGTCGTTGTTGAGCAGAGATCTACAGCCTATCAGTAGATCTTATGCAAGTATCATAGTTAGAGAGTCAAACTCGGTCTTTTATAAAGGGCGATCTAGTTCGCCGACTAGTGCAACAAAGAAAGCACAAACTTTCCACAATCTAGGAAGGGCCCTTTATGGTTAGAAGATTATTGAACAATGGTTCATACTATCTAATGGACATAAGGCTAGACAAAGAAAGACCTGCTACAAGGAATAGAAAGAGAGCTGGAGGCAGTACATATCCGGATGAGTTAGACCTTCCATGGAATATTCCTCAGCTACATCCCTTTTATTCTTAAAATTTTCTTTCTTTGTAATCATATCAAATAAAGTATTGGCTCCCTCAATGTTTTTTTGAGAAGTTTTAAAGTACCATCATATTTCTGAATGATCATGTCATAGTCGAAAATCCCAGGATACTTGAATGTACTTTATGCTCATGTTTGTTCGGTTAGATTTCCAATTCTAAACAAAGCTACTTTTTTGTGTAAGTCTCATTTTATGTTTATACTTTGGTTTTTGTCTGATTGCTAGACGCAGGAATTTTCCGAGTAGTGAATTGTTGGCACTAGAGTCCAGCTTTGTTTCCGGGTTTAAACTGGTTTAGCAATTCAGCTTTGTTGCTTGGCAAAGTTCCTGTGCTAAAGGTTTGCCAACTCACGAAAGGGGCGAGGCATAAAGCTACATAAACAATAAGTATAAACAAAAAGTTCTTAGTTATGTTTCAAGCACAAAAAACAAACGTGCTAAGAGTAAAGCATCACTTCTTTCACAACACCACCATAAAATAAATAGTTTAACTATTACATCCATCTTGCTACAGAATAATGCAAAGTTTTTTGTTGCAAATCTTATGTTGCGGGTGAAGGATTCATTGGCCCACTAGTGCTACCACCCAAGTCACCCTGATCTCTCTCCATGACGAGGACGTCAGACTCGGTCTCTTCTTCATCATCATGAATTTCATCATCTTCGGCTGGGGGCTTGGAGGCACATCGACATATTGGAAAAATGGCTTCTCATAGTTGGTCACATTGGCCACGCAGGCAAGCAAACAATGCATAATCAAGCAAGAAAAAGTTTTTGTTCCCCCTGATTTTTGCATTCTGGACAACTAACAGGGTTGCTGGAATTGCGATGTTACAAACCTTTCCCCATTAAAATAATCTCATCCTGATATTCGGGAGAGATAGGGTTGGGGGAGATGCGTCGAGGGGTTATACTATGTCTGTGGTAACTCGGAGATACTATTCTTACTGTAAGATTACTACGTCAGTAACGGGTCTGTGATGGGTTACTTCTGCTCCTTGAGTGGTTGAGAGTCCCGTTTCGAGGATGTTGGTGGAAACACTAGGGTGCTTCATCTTGAACTTCAGAAATGTTGGCAGAGTCCTGGAGTAGCTTGATGGGGTAGGCTTCCCTTCTAGTTGGTGGAGATTGATATTCTTCTTTTCTTCCTTGAGGATGGGGGCTTGTCGAGTCGAGATTCTGGGGGTTGTCTTTGATCAAGCGCTTATTCTATTACAGCGGGAAAGATGCAGCCTTCCCCCTTAGGGAGATTCTACGGGCATTTTGAGTTGGCATGGTCCTTCAGGTGATTCTTTAGCTGAGGTAATAGAGGGGTTCATAAATATTTATTTATTGTCTCATATGATGACTCGTGAGATGAAGCTTGGCAAAAAACGTCAGATCTAGAAATCTTTCTGGAATACCTTCCGGTAGGCGGTCTTCTAGAATTGAGTGGAAAGATGTAGTCTTTCCACCTTAGAGATTTACTAAGGTGCATCGAGGTTGGTGTAGATACTCTGTCTTAGGGAGCTGGCGTGATACTAAAGGAAGGATATATTCCCCTGGGTCTTGAGTTGGGGTCTTCGGGTGAAGCCTTATTGGCCAAACCTTGTCAAGGGTGGTTTTCCTAGCTGGGCTCTGCGAGTTAAATTTGGGCAGGTTAGCAGTTAAAGACACGTATTGCTAGTCCTCTGTCATAGTAGGAGTATTTGTCTTTCAGATGAGCTGCCTCCACTTGAGTTATCGATGTTCTTTATTCTCTATGGCGGAGTAGACTTGTTGGCTTCATGCATCCTTGTCTTGAGGATTTCGGAGTATTCTAGCCTTTTTGGTGAGGAACTTCCCGTTAGTTTGGGCCAAGGGGACGAATAAAGTAGACAATCTAGCGGGGTTGTTGGTACATCTATTATAAGAAATGTTAGTGGAGTTTGGTCTTCACTTCTTGTTTGGGTTAGCAGGTATGTGGTTTCTTGTGGGTAGTATGGATTCCTTTGTGTAACATCCCAAAACTCTAATCCAAGTGATCAAAATCCAAATCATCAAATTTAGAGTTAAAAAAACTTTTCCAATTAAAAATATTAAAGCATTCATATGTGTGTGCATATAATTTAGGAGTTGATTTGAATTGCCATGTTTAAGGGATCCATTGATTGTAAAATGATTCTTAGGTGAATTAAACATCATCTAGATCATTCCCAAACAAACCCCAAAGAAAAACAAATCAAAATGAATAAAATAAACAAATGGTCATTTGTGCCGTTTTAATCAACATGCCTACTTTGGCTATTCCTAGAACTCAAAACCTAACAGAAAAAAAAGTGGATCTTTGCACCTCTTGCTAGTACAAGTAGTGATGTACCAAGGCCAACTTTGTTTCAGCCCAAAAACTTTCCAACACTAATCTTAAATGGCATTTGAAAATTGAATGTAGTTCATATGAGAAGATCCCACTTATGCAAAAGACAACCAAACCAATTCATCTTGACATTTCCTAGCAACCAGAGACTACCAAGCATAAGATCAGATCACACACCAAATATCGTTTCAAAATTCGAATTTAAATTTCTTGCGGCCATTTGATCGAACACCTTGTAGACAGAATTAAATTAGCCTAACTATTACTGTTTTTGATCAAACCTTGTCGAGCAATTTGAGTTGCATTGATCATTCTTGTCTCCCCTGAGCCCAACCAGACCAAAACCCACCCTAGTTCTAGCCCTTGGCGCCAGTGCTATGCCGCCCCGACGCCATGCTCGCCAGCCAACGTTGCCAATGCAGCAGGAGACTGCCGACCCCTCTCCGCCGCTCGAGGAAGCTAGGCGCCACCCTACCGCTGCCCATGGTCCACCCCACGGCCACTGCCAGTCACTGGACCACTTCCCAACCTCACCACCCATTCTCTGTGCGTGCAGCCAGAGCGCGCCAGAGCGCCCTCACCGCCAGCACGCCACAGACCGCCCCTCGACCCAATACCGCGCACGCCGCTCCGCCTCGACCCCAGCACCCTGCCAGACACGGCTGTGCGCCGCCACGCGACCCATAGTCGCCATGCACCGCGTCGAGCACTGCCTTTGTCTCCCAGAGCGCGTGACGCTCCCGACCGCATACCACCGCCCCTAGCCGCGCCATAAAGACATAGAGCACCGCCAGGAGGCAAGCCACCGTCCGCCTACATCGCCCATGCCTCTAGCAGCCTGTATCAACGTCACCGACGAGCTCGCCATCGTACCGCTTGGTCCCCTTGTCGACCTATAAAAGGAGGCCACCCCAGCACAAAATCCTCACACCATCTCACTCCCCTCTCTCAACTGATCCTTCCCCACCTCTCGTCGGAGCCGCTCGAGCCTTAGTTCACCGGAATTACACCGGAGGAGCCCGCTGCAGAGGACGAGACGCTGCCGTTGATTCCGTCCACCGCAGCCCCTGCAACGACCTCGCCTGAGCTCGTCGTTGTCCACCAGTTTGTTTGCCCGTCTTGCCGCAGTAGCTGGAGCCCTGGTACGTCCCCGGTATACACCCGCTGACCGTTTAGGGTTTGGTCTTTGGTCTGACGAGTCCGCTGAGTGCCGCACGATCGCGAGGCCGTCGATCTCTGTTCTAATCGTATGACCCAGATTGATAGATACTGTTTTGGGTTTTAAGTCTCGCTGACAAGCGGGACCAACCTGTCAGCCGCCCTCTGGGCCGGCCCATTTTCTTTCCCGCGCTAGCCCACGAATTAAAATTTAGGTTTTTCCATTTTAGTTTGAACTCACTTTTGTGCCTTAGTTCAAAAATCAATTCCAGAAGATCTACTAAACCAAATTGAGTGATTCAAATTTTGTTAGAAAGCCTCTGAAAAGATCTATCCAAGACCGTTGGAATTAATTCATTTATAGTTAGAGATCTCTACTAGTAAAAATAACAAGACTGAAGCTTTTGCACATTCAAACATTTCTATAAAACCAACCATAATAGCTTTTGAGTTGATTCCAACTCTCAAATATAACATTTAACAATACCTATCTGAATATGTAATAATATTAAGGTTTACATGCAGTGACTTTGGACTAGTACCAAAATAATGCTATATAGGCATTTCTAGTCACTTTAAATCATTAAATATTAAACTTAAACTTAATTAAATGTGATCCAACCTTTAAATCACATTCCCATATGTTAGAATATGTGGTGATTACATGTGTCCATATGATCCCATATTTTAATTGGTGAATATTAAATCTTAGTTATTTTTCAATGAGTAGAAATTTCTTTTCTTAAATAAAAAGAACGAAGCTATTTAATAAAACCTTGTGATGCTTGTGATGATAATAGATCATCAAATGTGTGCCTTAGAGTTCTAAGTGTACTAGTTAAGTATTGTTTGGTGATTGTGTACTCCGTATGTATTTATAGATGATAGTACCGACCAAGCTTTCGAGGAGGAGGAGTTCTACCAAGAAGAGGAGGAAGAAAACTTCAACCACTGCACTACCCAAGGCAAGATATTGTTAGCAAGCTAGAATTAAGCTAGATAACATGAGCAAGATGCACTAGGCATGCTTTGGTTATACCACTTTGACTATTACCTACCCCAAGTTTTATTTCCAAGCTTTTACTTCCTTTACTTTACCAAAGTCCTTTACTTGTTTTGAAGGTAGCATAAAGAGTATAAAACTTGACCTATCTAGATAACTTTAGATGTCATTCTATGGCATGAGATTGAGATTAGTATCCCACCTTAGTGAACATTCTTAACTTAGTAGCTTAGAGCTAAATCAAAACTTGAGTCACTTTAGATGGGAACACTTGGTGAAAATGAATTGTGAAAACCTTGGAATGATGAGTAATTCTATTGAGATGTTTTGACATGTGTTGAGAAACACAAATGGTTTATGATGATGAAATGTTGAGGCATGAGCCTTAGCCCTCTTTTAGAAAAACTGATGGTTCGATTCGGATGCGATACCATTCCAATTTTACCGTACAACCACAATACCTGAATTGGGTAAGGCTTAGCCGGAAGCTTATATGCATTAGTATTAGTTCCCTCGCGGGAGAGGTTTGAGCTGAGGCTACCTCTCAATGTTGCCCTACTATGCAGTGCCCAAGATGACAGATGGTCATGGTTGGGAGGCCATGCTCATAGGAGAGGTGCTGATACTAGAGTGTGTAAAGGAAAGGTTATGTTTGATTATCTGCATACTAAGTATGATGATTCAGGGTTATCCCTGACAGATTATCGAATCTTGTGGTGAAAGTGTACCACCTCTGTAGAGTGTCAAACTATTCGAATAGCCGCGTCCGCGGTTATGGACAGTTGGAGTGGCCATACTGTTTCATTGTCAGATGTTTTCAAAATGACTTATGAAATGAATGATGAATCTTGACTTGACCACAACAGGGTTGTGGCTATGACACTAGCTTCCCAACTTAAGTGATTCTAGAACTTTATTTTATCTTTCTTTGTTTCGGATCCCAGCTTAGGTTTCAAACTTAACTTTACAGATAAACATAGAGTTAGCTTTTCCCACTAGAACTATACTACTTGTTAGTGGTAGTTTGCGAGTACTTAAAGAGTACTCATGGCTTTTGTCCCTGGCTATTCCTATGGCCAGACTATGAAGGAGACTACCAAGATGATGGATAGCAGGACGACTATGATAACTAGGACTATTTGCCTTCGTCAACATTGCCTGTGCCCTTGAAGATGGACCCCACCGCTACGCTTATTATTTATTCCACTGCTTATTGTATTAAGACTGGATCATGAGATCCTTTATTCGTGTAAGACCTTATATTGGTTTGTAATGGATGATGTACTGTGATATCCAATCTGTTATGTCTCGCAAAAATGGTAATCCTGGGATTGCGAGGTATGGCATAACAGGCATCTGTGATTAAAAATCTGGGTGTTGACAAGTTGGTATCATAGCCATCCTTACCATAGGAGACCCTAGTTTGAATGGACGTCCGAACAAAAATTTAATTTCAAAACCAAAGTGAGTATTTATGAAAAACTATTTCCTCTCTTACCCTTGGGAATTCATTCTTTCTCAACAATTCATGTTCCTCAAATTCTTACATTACTACATAAAATTTGACACACTTGATCACTTCACTAACTTCCTCACCCTTAATTCTTGTAGATGGAGAGTCAATTTAGCAAGTTCTACCAGCTGGGCAATGGAGGCCAACTGATCTTCGAGAGGGACCTAGATTCACTGTCGGTGTTATTGGGACGCCCGCATTCGGAGTTTCTTGGAGCTCAACTTCCAGGACCCCTGAGAGGGGATTTACAGTGGCTAGTCACCGCTGATCTTCGAGGAAGCATAGAAGAACCAACGTCCGGGAGAATCTAGTTCTCCATCAGAGAGAACAACTGGCTAGATGGATTAGCCAGGGCAATGCATGAAGCTCTCGCACGTCTATGTGCCCTCAGTGTCAACCAAATCCAAGGAACCCTCTTTGCGCACTATGCAAGGCGTGACTTCATGGGAATGCCAATGGAGATGCCAAGTGACCCGGAGTTGAAGCGTCAAGTGAAGAACCTTGACTTCCTGCTGTATGATCGCCAGAAGGAGTTGGACAATGCTAGGGAGTTTGCCAACCACAACCATGCCATTGCCGACCAGAAGGCCTAGACTTTCTCACTGCTTGTCAAGGACCGTCAATCTCTTCGCCTCCAGCGCGAAAAGAAGGATCGCACCATCGCTCGTCTTTGCAAGAAGGTGGCCGACCTCGAGAAGACCATCAAAGAGCAAGAAGCTCAGCTTGCAGCAAAGGAAGAAGAAGAGGAGGGTGAAGAAATCCAAGGAGACATGCATTCTTACCTCAACAATGATGATGAATTGCTGGAGGAGGATGCCGTGGCCTTCTACAATGACGATGAGGACTCCGACTTCATCGACGATGAGTAGATGCACTAGAGCACTGTCGTAGCATGAGATGTATCGGTCCCACTGTATCGTAGCTTGCAGAATGGTTCTTAAAACAATCTTATTTCCTTGTTGTGGTGTGTGTGTGTGTATCGTGTGCCTTGTTTGAATGAATGAAATGGAGTTAGTTGCAAAACCTGAGTCAAACTCAAAGTTTTAGCTTTGAAACCAAAACCATGAACCATAGAAATTTCCCTCTTACCCCTTTATCTACCTCAATCTTCAGATGACTCCTGGAAACCAAGGAGGGAGTAGCTCGTCGCAAGACCCAATGCTGCAGATCCTGTAGAATCTCATCGCAGACCGAGAAGCAAGCAAGGCAGAGCGCCAAGCTAATCTAGCAACACTACAACAGATCGCCCAGATGGCTCTCAACAACCAAGGGCATGGAAATCAGGATCATCAAGGATCCAAGCTGAAGAACTTCTATGATACCAATCACCCAATCTTTAGAACTTCGGAGAACCCATTAGATGCAGATGACTGGTTGCAGATGATGGAGAACAATTTGGAGGTAGCCAGAGTTGATGACAACGAGAAAGTTCTCTTTGCCACCCACTACTTGGCAGGAGATGCAAGAGCATGGTGGAACAACATCCGCCTAATGAACCATGGTCAAGTGATGACATGGGAAGCCTTCAAGATCAAGTTCAGCCGCACCCACATGCCGCAGGGCCTAGTCACCCGAATGAGGGATGAATTCAGAGTGTTGAAGCAAGGCAGAATGACTGTGGTGGAGTACCGTGACAGATTCCTGTCGCTTGCCAGGTATGCACCTGATGAGACCATCACGGAGGCCAAAAAGAAGGAGAGATTCTTGAATGGACTGCATGATGAGATGCAGACTGTCCTCGTCAACATCCGCTTTGAGGATCTCGAAGAGCTAGTCGACTCTACCATTCAGATGGAAGGGAAGATTAACCAGGCAAACGACAACCACATACGTCGTATGATGCAGCAATCTGGATCCAACAGTCACCAGAAGTACCGTCCCAACCCCTCACCAGGACATGCACCAAGGAACAACCGACCCCCAATGTCTCGCCCAAGCTACCCCAACCGTAGCAGAGGCAATGTGAAGTCCGGAGGAAACAACAACAAATCCGGCAACACCAACAATTTCAACCGTGCGACTCCCAACAACAACAACAACAAAACAACACCTAGAACTGGAAGCAATGCTGTGCCCGTGGCAGCTAAAGACAAGTCCCAGATCACTTGTTTCAAGTGTGGAGTGAATGGTCACTATTCCAATGAGTGTCCCAAGAAGACTGCCGCCACTGCCAATGTGAATGCCCCAGCTCAACAGCAGTGTCGTGTTCAACCAGGGAGAAGATTTGCCCCAGGGAACCCTAACAACCGCAACAGTCGTATCTTCCACATGAACGCCGAAGAAGCCCAAGAAGCACCAGACGTAGTGCTGGGTATGTTTTCTGTCAACTCAGTTTTAGCAAGAGTGTTGTTTGATTCGGGAGCATCACATTCATTTGTCACCGAAGAATTTGCATGCACTAGTAAGATCCACCCAACCAACTTGAAGCATGTCATGATAGTTCAAATCCCCGGATCAACTACAAAAGCTAGAAAAATTTGCAAAGCTGTGCCTATTAGAATACATGGGATAGATTTTTATGCCAACCTAATCGTACTCGGAACCAAAGGATTGGAATTAGTACTAGGTATGGACTCGATGTCAAGGCATAAAGGACTGATAGACTGTGCTAAGAAAGCCATCACCATGACCAGTAGCTCTGGAGTCACAGTAGAGCATATATCTGAAACCTTACCCCGTCAATTCAAGCGCAACAAGAGTCTAGCCCCGCCCACCATTGACCAAGTCAGAGTAGTCTGTGAATACCCCGACATATTCCTAGATGAATTGCCCAGTATGCCCCCGGATAGGGATATTGAGTTCATTATCGAACTAATCCCCGGAACGGACCCATAGCCTAGAGACCCTATAGCATGAACCCCTCAGAGTTAGTGGAATTGAAGAAGCAGTTGGATGCCATGTTAGCAATAGGCTTGATTCAACCAAGCGCATCGCCATGGAGATCACCAGTGTTATTCATTGACATGAAAGATGGAGGCAACCGTCTATGCACCGATTACAGGAAGCTGAATGACGTCACCATCAAAAACAAGTAACCCTTGCCAAAGATAGAGGATCTATTTGATCAGTTGACTAGACCCCAGGTATTCTCAAAGATTGATCTTAGGACTGGTTATCACCAACTTAAGATTCGTGCAACGGATATTCCAAAGACCGCCTTTACTACTCGCTATGGTTTATACGAGTATACAGTCATGTCTTTCGGATTAACCAATGCCCCTGCTTATTTCATGAATCTCATGAATAAGATCATTATGAATTTCCTAGATAAGTTTGTCGTTGTGTTTATCGACGATATCCTTATCTACTCCAAGTCAGAAGAAGAGCATGAGCAACATATGAGAATCATCCTAGAAACCCTGAGAGAGCATCGGCTGTATGCCAAGTTCAGCAAATGTGAGTTCTGGCTAAAAGAAGCAGGATTCCTAGGACATATTGTGTCTACCGAAGGAGTCTCTATTGATCCCACCAAGATCAAAGATGTCTAAGAATGGGAAGCCCCAACCACTCAAACCCAAGTCCGTGCATTTCTCGGATTAGCGGGATACTACCGCAAGTTCGTAGAAGGATTCTCCAGCATCGCCAGACCCATGACCCAATTGCTGAAGAAGGACAAGAAGTTTGAATGGACTGACAAATGTGAAGCCAGTTTCCAGGAACTAAAGAAGAGATTGATTTCAGCCCCAATATTGATCATGCCAGATATCAAGAAGCCATTTCATGTGTATTGTGATGCATCCAAGATTGGTCTCGGATGTGTATTGATGCAAGAAGGCAAAGTCATCGCTTATCTATCTCGACAACTGAAGCAGCATGAGCAGAACTATCCGAACTATCCGACCCATGATCTTGAGTTAGCATCCGTAGTTTTGGCATTAAAGACATGGCGTCATTATCTTATGGGTAATCGCTGTGAGATTTACTCAGATCACAAAAACTTGAAGTATATTTTCACTCAGAAGGAGCTGAATATGAGGCAAAGGAGATGGATAGAGTTAATCAAGGATTATGACCTTGACATTCACTATCACCCCGGCAAAGCCAATGTGGTAGCGGATGCTCTTAGCAGATTGCTGTGTAGGCTAAACACCATGATTAAGGAGAAGCAGCCAAGTTTGTACGAAGAGTTGGAGCAGTTTAGAACTGAGCTAATTAGCAAAGGATTCTTAGCTAGCATTGAACTTCAACCCACGTTAATCAGCCAAATCAAGGAAGCCCAAAAGGGAAATGAAAGTATTGATGGAATCAAATGACGTATTGGTACAGGAAAGGTACCTGGATTCACTAAAGACGAAGAAGGAGTTCTATGGTATAAAGGACGTATCTGTGTGCCAGCAGATTTGGAGTTGAAGCAAGTTATCATGAAGGAAGCTCATGATACTCTTTATTCTATCCATCCCGGAGGAACAAAGATGTATCAAGATTTGAAGGAGCAATTTTGGTGGCACAAGATGAAGAGAGAAATCAGAAGCTACATCGCCAAGTGTGACATTTGTCAAAGAGTCAAAGCAGAACATTAGAGAACCGTAGGACTGTTCCAACCTTTGCAGATTCCGGAATGGAAATGGGATTCCGTCGAAATGGACTTTATCACCGGTTTGCCTACTTCTAGTAGGGGAAATGACTCAATCTGGGTCATTGTTGATAGACTATCCAAGGTCGCTCACTTTATACCGGTCAAGACAACCTACCAGAGTTCGAAGCTAGAAGAGCTGTATATTGCTAGAATTGTTAGTCTGCATGGAACCCCCAAGACCATAGTATCAGGTCGAGGAACCCAGTTTACCTCGAGATTTTGGCAGAAAGTCCAGGAAGGATTAGGAACCAAGTTGAACTTCAGCACCGCTTATCACCCGCAAACTGATGGACAGACTGAAAGAGTCCACCAAATCTTAGAAGATATGTTGAGAGCTTGTGTTTTGGAGTACGGATCAAAATGGGAAGACTGCCTGCCTTACGCAGAATTCTCATATAACAACAGTTATCAAGCTAGCTTGCAAATGGCACCATTTGAGTTCCTATACGGAAGGAAGTGTCGTACCCCTTTGAATTGGTCGCAAGTAGGAGAGAGTCAGATATTTTGACCCGACATTCTCCGAGAAGCCGAAGAGAAGGTTCACAAAGTCCGTGAGCACCTCAACACCTCCCAATCCAGACATAAGAGTTATGCTAACAAAATAAGGAGAGACCCGACATTCAATGTCAGAGATTTTGTATATCTCAAAGTTTCGCCATTGAAGGGAACGCAACGCTTTAGTCTGAAAGGAAAGTTAGCCCCGGATATATCGGGCCCTTCAAGATTCTGAACCGTAGAGGAGAAGTATCATATCAACTAGAACTGCCCGAAGAGATGTCAGCCATCCACAATGTGTTCCATATCTCGTTACTTCGCAAATGCCTAGAAGTGCTAGAGAAGACTGAAGTTTTCAGGAACATCGATCATCGAACCGTTGAAATCAACAATGACCTGACATATCGTGAAGTGCCCATCCGTATCTTAGAGGAAGCTTACAAAACCACCAGAACCAGGAGTATCAAGCTTCTCAAGATTCAATGGAGCAACCATTCCGAAGAGGAAGCCACTTGGGAGCGAGAAGATTACATTAGGACAGAGTTCCCAGATCTCTTTAGTTCCTAGTTTTCTTTCGTAAATCTCGGGACGAGATTTTGTTTAAGGGGGGAAGGTTTGTAACATCCCAAAACTCTAATCCAAGTGATCAAGATCCAAATCATCAAATTTAGAGTTAACAAAAAAATTTCCAATTAAAAATATTAAAGCATTCATATGTGTGTGCATATAATTTAGGAGTTGATTTGAATTTCCATGTTTAAGTGATCCATTGATTGTAAAATGATTTTTAGGTGAATTAAACATCATCTAGATCATTCCCAAACAAACCACAAAGAAAAACAAATCAAAATTAATAAAATAAACAAATGGTCATTTGTGCCATTTTAATCAACATGCCTACTTTGACTATTCCTAGAAGTCAAAACCTAATAGAAACAAATGTGGATCTTTGCACCCCTTGCTAGTACAAGTAGTGATGTACCAAGGCCCACTTTGTTTTAGCCCAAAAACTTTCCAACACTAATTCTAAATGGCATTTTTTTAAGGGGGGAAGGTTTGTAACATCCCAAAACTCTAATCCAAGTGATCAAGATCCAAATCATCAAATTTAGAGTTAACAAAAAAATTTCCAATTAAAAATATTAAAGCATTCATATGTGTGTGCATATAATTTAGGAGTTGATTTGAATTTCCATGTTTAAGTGATCCATTGATTGTAAAATGATTTTTAGGTGAATTAAACATCATCTAGATCATTCCCAAACAAACCACAAAGAAAAACAAATCAAAATTAATAAAATAAACAAATGGTCATTTGTGCCATTTTAATCAACATGCGTACTGTGGCTATTCCTAGAAGTCAAAACCTAATAGAAACAAATGTGGATCTTTGCACCCCTTGCTAGTACAAGTAGTGATGTACCAAGGCCCACTTTGTTTTAGCCCAAAAACTTTCCAACACTAATTCTAAATGGCATTTGAAAATTGAATGTAGTTCATATGAGAAGATCCCACTTATGCAAAAACCAACCAAACCAATTCACCTTGACATTTCCTAGCAACCAGAGACTACCAAGCACAAGATAAGATCACACACCAAAAATCGTTTCAAAATTCGAATTTAAATATCTTGCGGCCATTTGATTGAACACCTTGCAGACATAATCAAATTAGCCTAACTATTACTGTTTTTGATCAAACCTTGTCGAGCAATTTGAGTTGCATTGAGCATTCTTGTCTCCCCTGAGCCCAACCAGACCAAAACCCACCCTAGTTCTAGCCCCTGGCGCCAGTGCTACGCCGCCCCGACGCCATGCTCGCCGGCCAACGTTACCAACGCAGCAGTCCGCCAACCCCTCTCCGCTGCTCCAGGAAGCTAGGCGCCACCCTACCGCTGCCCACAGTCCACCCCACTACCACTGCCAGCCACTAGACCACTCCCCAGCCTCGCCGACCATTCTCTCTGCGTGCAGCCAGAGCGCGCCAGAGCGCCCTCACCGCCAGCACGCCACAGACCACCCCTCGACCCAATACCGCGCACGCCGCTCCGCCTCTACCCTAGCACCCCGCCAGACACGGCCGTGCACTGCTGCGTGACCCACAGTCATCGTGTGCTGCGTCGAGCATCACCTCTGTCTCCCAGAACGCGTGACGCTCCCGACCGCATACTGCTAAGAGGCAAGCCACCGTCCGCATACCTCCCTAGCCGCGCCATAAAGCCGTAGAGCACCGCCAAGAGGCAAGCCACCGTCCGCCTACGCCGCCCATGCCTCTAGCAGCCTGTATCAACGTCACCGACGAGCTCGCCATTGTGCCGCTCGGTCCCCTCGTCGACCTATAAAAGGAGGCCACCCCAGCACAAACTCCTCACACCATCTCACTCCCCTCTCTCCATTGATCCTTCCCCACCTCTCGCTGGAGCCGCTCGAGCCTTAGTTCGCCGGAATTACACCGGAGGAGCCAGAGATGGAGGAGATCTGTCCAATGATTCATCCCACTCCGTCTCGGCGTCTCGCCGCTTGCCTTCCGTCTGAGTTCGTTTTCCCACCGTAGACCCGTTCGCTGCTTAGGGTTCGGTCTCGCCGGCGACGAGTCCGTCGTTGATGATGACTGTGAGCCGTCGATCTCTGTTGTAATCGTATGGCCCAGATTGATAGATACCGTTTCGGGTTTTAAGTCTCACTGACAAGCGGGACCAACATATCCTAGGCTGCAGAGCGCCCTGGCATATTGAGGCTGGCCATTTTCTTTCCCACAGCTTTCGAATTCAAATTTAGGTTTTTCCATTTTAGTTTGAACTCACTTCTGTCCCTTAGTTCAAAAATCAATTCCAGAAGATCTACTAAACCAAATTGAGTGATTCAAATTTTGTTAGAAAGCGTCTAAAAAGGTCTATCCAAGCCCATTGGAATTAATTAATTTAGAGTTAGAGATCTCTCCTAGTAAAAATAACAAGACAGAAGCTTTTGCACATTCAAACATTTTCATAAAACCAACCATAATAGCATTTGAGTTGATTGCAACTCTCAAAAATCACATTTAACAATACCTATCTGAATATGTAATGATATTAACGTTTACATGCAGTGACTTTGGACTAGTACCAAAATAATGCTATATAGGCATTTCTAGTCACTTTAAATCATTAAATATTAAACCTAAACTTAATTAAATGTGATCCAACCTTTAATCACATTCCCATATGTTAGAATATGTGGTGATGACATGTGTCCATATGATCCCATATTTTAATTGGTGAATATTAAATCTTAGTTATTTTTCAATGAGTAGAAATTACTTTTCTTAAATAAAAAGAAGGAAGCTAGTTAATAAAACCTTGTGATGCTTGTGATGGTAATAGATTATCAAATGTGTTCCTTAGAGTGCTAAGTGGACTAGTTAAGTATTGTTTGGTGATTGTGTACTTTGTATGTATTTATAGACGATAGTACCGACCAAGCTTTCGAGGAGGAGGAGTTCTACCAAGAAGAGGAGGAAGAAAACTTCAACCACTGCACTACCCAAGGCAAGCTATTGTTAGCAAGCTAGAATTAAGCTAGATAACCTGAGCAAGATGCACTAGGCATGCTTTGGTTATATCACTTTGACTATTAACCTACCCCAAGTTTTATTTCCAAGCTTTTACTTCGTTTACTTTACCAAAGTCCTTTACTTGTTTTGAAGGTAGAATAAGGAGTATAAAAATTGACCTATCTAGATAACTTTAGAGGTCATTATATGGCATGAGATTGAGATTAGCATCCCACCTTAGTGAACACTCTTAACTTAGTATCTTAGAGCGAAATCAAAACTTGAGTCACTTTAGATGGGAACACTTGGTGAAAATGAATTGTGAAAACCTTGGAATGATGAGTCATTCTATTGAGATGTTTTGACATGTGTTGAGAAACACAAATGGTTTATGATGATGAAAATGTTGAGGCAGGATCCTTAGCCCTCTTTTACAAAAACTGATGGTTGGATTCGGATGCGATACCATTCCAATTTTACCGTATAACCACAATACAAGAATTGGGTAAGGCTTAGCCGGAAGCTTATATGCATTAGTATTAGTTCCCTCGCAGGACAGGTTTGATCTGAGGCTACCTCTCAATGTTATCCACCTATGAAGTGCCCAAGATGACAGATGGTCATGGTTGGGAGGCCATGCTCATATGTGAGGTGCTTATACTAGAGTGTGTAAAGGAAAGGTTATGTTTGATTATCTGCATACTAAGTATGATGATTCATGGTTATCCCTGACAGATGTATCGAATCTTGTGGTGAAAGTGTACCACCTCTACAGAGTGTCAAACTATTCGAATAGCCACGTTCGTGGTTATGGACAGTTGGAGTGGCCATACTGTTTCGTTGTCAGATGTTTTCAAAATGACTTATGAAATGAATGATGAATCTTGACTTGACCACAATAGGGTTGTGGCTATGACACTACCTTCCCAACTTAAGTGATTCTAGAACTTTATTTTATCTTTCTTTGTTTCTGAACTCATCTTAGGTTTCAAACTTAACTTTACAAATAAACATAGAGTTAGCTTTTCCCACTAGAACTATACTACTTGTTAGTGGTAGTTTGCGAGTACTTAAAGAGTACTCATGGCTTTTGTCCCTGGCTATTCCTATGGCCAGACTATGAAGGAGACTACCAAGATGATGGACAGTAGGACGGCTATGATAACTAGGACAATCTGCCTTCATCAGCATTTCCTGTGCCCCTGAAGATGGATCCCACGCTACGCTTATTATTTATTCCGCTGCTTGTTGTATTAAGACTGGATCATGAGATCCTTTATTCGTGTAAGACCTTATATTGGTTTGTAATGGATGATGTACTATGATATCCAATCTGTTATGTCTCGCAAAAATGGTAATCCTGGGATTGCGAGGTATGGCATAACATGCATCTGGGATTAAAAATCCGGGTGTTGAAACTTTGGTGGTAGACTTCATATTTCAGAAGTACTCATGCTATTGTACGCAGGTGAAATCAGCATGAAGGGGTAGTGACTAGTTGAAGAAGGGAAGTTGATATAGGACTCCGATATTTCCATTCTGCTGAGGAGAGGGCTTCAAGCATTTCCTATCTTCATGACATCAAACTTCTGGGTCTCGATATTGACGACTGACGTGGGATGCCGGTTTAGAGGGAAGGAAACGACCTCCTAGGGGATTTTTCCTAGATTGTATACCGATCCCAATACACAAAAGTCTAAGGTCGATAAAGCCAGAACACACATACAACATGAGTAGAGCAATAGGGTTGCCATACTCAACATTTACATAAAAGCACAAACAGCACACATCAAGCAGCACATAATGCTCTTAGGCAAACAAATAAGGTCTACTATTGTCAACACCCAAATTTTTAATCCCAGATGCCTGTTATGCCATACATCACAATCCTAGGATTACCATTTTTGCGAGACATAACAGATTGGATATCACAGTACATCATCCACTACAAAGCATACATAAGGTCTTACATAAATAAGGATCTCATGATTCAGTCTTAGTACAATCAAGCAGCGGAATAAATAGCGTAGCGGTGGGGTCCACCTTCAGAGTCACAGGCAATGCTGACGATGGCAGATAGTCCTAGTTATCATAGTCATCCTGTTGTCCTTCATCTTGGTAATCTCCTTCATAGTCTGGCCATAGGAATAGCTAGGGACAAAAGCCATGAGTACTCTTTAAGTACTCGCAAACTACCACTAACAATTAGTATAGTTCAGGTAGGAATGCTAAACTCTAAGTTTAACTGTAAAGTTAAGTTTGAAACCTAAGCTGAGTTCAGAAACAAAGAAAGATAAAAGAAGTTTGAAAAGCACTTAAGTGGGAACTTAATTGTCATAGTCACAACTCTGTTGTGGTCAAGTCAAGTCACAATTCAGTTCACAAGTTGTTTTGAAAACATCTGACAACGGAACGGTATGGCCACTCCAACTGTCCATAACCGTGGACGTGGCTATTCGAATAGTTTGACACTCTACAGAGGTGGTACACTTTCACCACAAGATTCGATACATCTGTCAGGGATAACCCGGAATCATCATAATTAGTATGCAGATAATCAAACATAACCTTTCCTTTACACATCCTAGTATAAGCACCTCTCCTATGAGCATGGCCTCCCAACCATGACCATCTGTCATCTTGGGCACTGCATAGGTGGACAACATTGAGAGGTAGACTTAGCTCAAACCTCTCCCGCGCGGGAACTAATACTAATGCATATAAACTTCCGGCTAACCCTTACCCAATTCAGGTATTGTGGTTGTACGGTAAAATTGGAATGGTATCGCATCCGAACCCAACCATCAATTTTGTAAAAGGGCTAAGGCTCATGCCTCAACATTTTCATCATCATAAACCATTTTTGTTTCTCGACACATGTCAAAACATCTCAATAGAATGACTCATCATTCCAAGGTTTTCACAAGTCATTTTCACCAAGTATTCCCATCTAAAGTAATCTAGTTTTGGTTTTGCTCTAAACTACTAAGTTAAGAGTGTTCACTAATGTGGAATGCTAATATCAATCTCATGGCATAGAATGACATCTAAGTCTAACTAGATAGGTCAAATTTTATACTCTGCATGCTACCCTTAAACAAGTAAAGGACTTTGGAAAAATAAAGGAGGTAAAGCTTGTAAATAAAACATGGAATAGGTATGAGTCAAAATGGTATAACCAAAGCATGCTTAATGCATTTTCTTAGGTTAACTAACTTAATTCTAACTTGCTAACAATAGCTTGCTCGGTTTACTTGAAGTGCTAGGCTTGCAAGTAATCACTTGGATGGTTAACTTGTATAATGCTAGCTTGCCTTGGGTAGTGAAGTGGTTGAAGTTTTCTTCCTCCTCCTCTTGGTAGAACTCCTCCTCCTCGAAATCTTGGTCGATACTATCGTCTATAAATACATACGGGATACACAATCACCAAACAATATTTAACTAGTCTACTTAGCACACTAAGGCACACATTTGATCATCTAGTATAATCACAAACATCACAAAGTTTTAATGAACTAACTTCATCCTTTTTATTTGAGAAAAGTAATTTCTACTCACTGAAAATTAACTAAGATTTAATATTCTCCAATTAAAATATGGGATCATGTGGACACATGTCATCACCACATATTCTAACATATGGGAATGTGATTTAAGGGGTGGATCACATTTTAATAAGTTTAAGTTTAATAAGTAATGATTTAAAGTGACTAGAAATGCCTATATAGCATTATTTTGGTACTAGTCCAAAGTCACTACATTCAAACCTTAATATTATTGAGAGTTGGAATCAACTCAAAAGCTATTAAGGTTGATTTATAAAAATGTTTGAATGTGCAAATGCTTCTGTTTTGTTATTTTTACTAGGAGAAATCTCTAACTCTAAAAGATTTAAATCCAAGGGGCTTGGATAGAGATTTTCAGTAGCTTTCCAACAAAATTGGAATCACTCAATTTGGTTTAGTAAATCATTCTGAATTGATTTTTGAACTAAGGGACAGAAATGGTTTTAAGTCTAAATAGAAAAAACTAAGTTTGAATTACTGGGTCAGCGCGAGAAAGTAAATGGGCCGGCCCAGTGACGCTCAACGGTGCAGAGGGCGAATGACAAGGGGGGTCCGCTTGTCAGTGACACTTAAAACCCGAAACGGTACAGGGCGATCTGGGCCACACAATTAGAACACAAATCGACGGCTCACGGTCGTCGTCGATGACAGACTCGTCGCCGGCGAGACTAAACCCTAAACGGCCGGTGGGGATGACGTACCAGGGCTCCAGCTAGTGTGGCGAGGCAGGCAAACGAGCTGGTGGATGACGGCTAGCTCAGGCGAGGTCGCGGCAGGGGCTGAGGTGGACGGAATCGACGGGGGCTTCTCCTCCTCTCCAGCGGCTTCCTCCGGGGCAATTCTGGTGAAATGCGGCTTGAGCGGCTCCGGCAAGAGAGGGGAAATGTTCAGTAGAGAGAGCGTAGTGGAATGGTGTGAAGAGATGGTGCGGGGGAGGCCTCCTTATATGGGCTCGACGCGGCGGCATAGAAGCATGGCGCGGCTCGTCGGTGACGGTGAAATAGGGGGGCTACCGGCGTGGGCGAGGTAGGAGGACGGTGGGTGGTCTGCTGGCGGTCAACTACGGTGCAATGGCGCGGCTAGGGGCGATGCCTAACGGTCGGGAGGTTCCCCCGCTCTAGGAGATAGAGGCGCTGCTCGACGCGGCTCCCGGCGACTGTGGGTCGCGCGGCCGTGCACGACCGTGTCTGGTGGGGTGCTGGTGTCGAGGCGGAGCGGTGTGCGCGATATGGTATCGAGGTACGGTTGGTGGAGTGCTGGCGGTGATCACGCTCTGACGCGCTCTGGCTGCTCGTAGAGAGAAAAGGGCGGCAAGGCACTGAGGTGGTCCAAGGACTGGCTGGGCTTGGGGACGGGGCAGTGAGGTGCGGTAGGGTTGGGCGGGGCTAGAGGGCATGCTAGAAGGGCGCGGTGTGGTCGCTAGTGTGTTGCTCGCTTCTAGCCGGCGACGACCATATTATGGCGGCGCTCTACTGCTGCTCCAGGCTTAGGGGTAGGCTGGTGAGGGTTTGGTTAGAGCTGGAGGAGACAGGGGAACCAATTGAGGGCCAAAAACTCGACAAAGCATTGATCTACCAACAGTATTAGTTAGGCAGAAAAATCTTGCCTGCCACCTGTTCGACACAATGGCCGCATGAAGAATTTTTTTGAATTTTTGAAGGATTTTTGGTGGAGTGGTTTGTTATATTCTTAAGCCTCTATGGTTGCTTGGGATCTTCAAATGGAATTCATTTGAGTGGTTTTTGAAAAAGTGTAATCTATACATATGATCTACATTCAATTTTCAAATGTCATTTAAATTTAGAGTTTGATGGTTTTTGGGATGAAACAAAGTGGGCCTTGGTACATCACTACTTGTACTAGCAAGGGGTGCAAAGGTCCACAATTGTCTCTGTTAAGGTTTGAGTCCTAGGAATGCCCAAAGTAGGCTAAGTGATTAAAATGGCAAAAGTGACCATTTGCTTATTTAATTCTTTTTGATTTATTTTTCTTTGGGATTTGCTTGGGGATGATCTAGATGATGTGTAATTCACCTTAGAGTCATTTTACAATCAATAGATCACTCAATCATGGCAATTCAAAACAACTCCTATTTAAATGCATACACATATGAATGCTTAAAGATTTTAAATAGAAAAAGGTTTTGTTAACCCTAAATTGGGTAGATTAGATCTTGATCACTTGGATTAAAGTTTTGGGATGTTACAAACCTTCCCCCCTTAAATAAAATCTCATCCCGAGATTTAAGAAAGAAAACTAGGAACTAAAGAGATCTGGGAACTCAGTCCTAATGTAATCTTCCCGCTCCCAAGTGGCTTCCTCTTCGGTATGGTTGCTCCATTGAATCTTGAGAAATTTGATACTCCGGGTCCTGGTGGTTCTATAAGCTTCCTCCAAGATACGGATGGGCACTTCACAATACGTCAGGTCCTTGTTGATATCAACAGCTCGGTGATCGATGTTCTTGAAAACTTTGGTCTTCTCCAGCACTTCTAAGCATTTGCGAAGTAACAAGATATGGAACACATTGTGGATAGGTGACATCTCTTCTGGCAGTTCCAGTTAATATGATACTTCTCCTCGACGGTTCATAATCTCGAAGGGTCCAATATATCTGGGGGCTTACTTTCCTTTTAGACTAAACGCTGGGTTCCCTTCAATGGTGAAACCTTGAGATACACAAAATCTCCGACATTGAAAGTCAGGTCTCTCCTTCTCTTGTCAACATAACTCTTCTGTCTGGATTGGGCGGTTTTGAGGTGCTCACGGACTTTGTGAACCTTCTCTTCAGCTTCTCGGAGAATGTCAGGTCCAAAAATATGACTCTCTCCTACTTGCGACCAATTCAAAGGGGTACGACACTTTCTTCCGTATAGGAACTCAAATGGTGCCATTTGCAAACTGGCTTGATAACTGTTGTTATATGAGAATTCTGCGAAAGGCAGGCATTCTTCTCATTTTGATCCATACTCTAACACACAAGCTCTCAACATATCCTCTAGGATTTGGTTGACTCTTTCAGATGTCCATCGGTTTGCGGGTGATAAGCTGTACTGAAATTCAACTTGGTTCCTAATCCTTCTTAGACTTTCTGCCAAAATCTCGAGGTAAATTGGGTTCCTCGATCTGATACTATGGTCTTGGGGGTTCCATGCAGACTAACAATTCTAGCAATATACAACTCTGCTAGCTTCAAACTCTGGTAGGTTGTCTTGACAGGTATAAAGTGAGCTACCTTGGACAGTCTATCAACGATGATCCAGATTGAGTCATTTCCCCTACTAGAAGTAGGCAAACCGGTGATAAAGTCCATTCCGACGGAATCCCATTTCCATTCCGGAATCTGTAATGGTTGCAACAGTCCTGCGGGTCTCTGATGTTCCACTTTGACTCTTTGATAGATATCACACTTGGCGATGTAGCTTCCGATTTCTCTCTTCATCTTGTGCGACCAAAATTGCTCTTTCAAGTCTTGATACATCTTTGTTCCTCTGGGGTGGATAGAATAAAGAGTATCATGAGCTTCTTGCATGATAACTTGCTTCAGTTCTGAATCTACTGGCACACAGATACGGCCTTTGTCCCACAGAACTCCTTCTTCGTCTTCTATGAATCCAGGTACCTTGCCTATACCAATACGACGTTTGATTCTGTCGATACTTTCATTTCCCTTCTGGGCATCCTTGATTTGGCTAATCAACATGGGTTGAAGTTCAATGCTAGCTAAGAATCCTTTGCTAACTAGCTCAGTCCTGAACTTCTCCAACTCTTCATGCAAACTTGGTTGCTTCTCCTTGATCATGGTGTTTAGCCTACACGGCATTCTGCTAAGAGCATCCGCTACCACATTGGCTTTTCCGGGGTGATAGTGAATTTCAAGGTCATAATCCTTGATTAACTCTATCCATCTCCTTTGCCTCATATTCAGCTCCTTCTAAGTGAAAATATACTTCAAGCTTTTGTGATCTGAGTAAATCTCACAGCGATTACCCATAAGATAATGACGCCATGTCTTCAATGCCAACACTACGGTTGCTAACTCAAGATCATGGGTCGGATAGTTTTGCTCATGTTGCTTCAGTTGCCGAGACAGATATGCGATGACTTTGCCTTCTTGCATCAATACACATCCAAGACCAATCTTGGATGCATCACAATACACATCAAATGGCTTCTTGATATCTGGCATGATCAATATTGGGGCTGAAATCAATCTCTTCTTCAGCTCTTGGAAACTGGCTTCACATTTGTCGGTCCATTCGAACTTCTTGTCCTTCTTCAATAATTGGGTCATGGGTCTGGAGATGCTCGAGAATCCTTCTACGAACTTGCAGTTATATCCCGCTAATCTGAGAAATGCACGAACTTGGGTTTGAGTGGTTGGGGCTTCCCATTCTTCGACATCTTTAATCTTGGTGGGATCAACAGCGACTCCTTCGGCAAACACAATATGTCCTAGGAATTCTACCTCTTTCAGCCAAAACTCACATTTGCTGAACTTAGCATACAACCGATGCTCTCTAAGGGTTTTAAGGATGATTCTCAGATGTTGCTCATGCTCTGCTTCTGACTTGGAGTAGATAAGGATATCGTCGATAAACACAATGACAAACTTATCCAGAAAATTCATAAAGATCTTATTCATGAGATTCATGAAATAAGCAGGGGCATTGGTTAATCCAAAAGACATAACCCTATACTTGTATAAACCATAGCGAGTAGTAAAGGCAGTATTCGGAATATCCGTTGCACGAATCTTAAGTTGGTGATAACCAGTCCTAAGATCGATCTTAGAGAATACATTTGCTCCAGTCAACTGATCAAATAGATCCTCTATCTTTGGCAAAGAGTACTTGTTTTTGATAGTGACATCATTTAGCTTCCTGTAATCGGTGCACAGACGGTTGCCTCCATCTTTCATATCGACGAATAACACTGGCAATCTCCATGGCGATGTGCTTGGTTGAATCAAGCCTGTTGCCAACATAGCATCCAACTGCTTCTTCAATTCCACTAACTCTGAGGGGTTCATGCTATAGGGTCTCTGGGCTATGGGTGCTGTTCCGGGGATTAGCTCAATAATGAACTCAATATCCCTATCCGGGGCCATACCGGCAATTCGTCTGGGAATACGTCGGGGTATTTGCAGACTACTCTGACTTGGTCTATGGTGGGCAGGGCTAGACTCTTGTTACACTTGAATTGATGGGGCAAGGTTTCAGATATATGCTCTACTGAGACTCCAGAGCTACTGGTCATTGTGATGGCTTTCTTGGCACAGTCTATCAATCCTTTATGCTTTGACATCCAATCCATTCCTAGTACTACTTCCAAACCTTTGGTTCCGAGTACTATTAGGTTGGCATAAAAATCTATCCCATGTATTCTGATAGGCACAACTTTGCAAAATTTTCTAGCTTTTGTAGTTGAACCAGGGATTTGAACTATCCTAACATGCTTCAAGTTGGTTGGGTGAATCTTACTAGTGCATGCAAATTCTTCGGTGACAAATGAGTGCGATGCTCCAGAATCAAACAACACTCTTGCTAAAACGGAGTTGACAGAAAACATACCCAACACTACATCTGGTGCTTCTTGGGCTTCTTCGACGTTCATGTGGAAGAGACGGCCGTTGCGGTTGTGAGGGTTCTCTGGGGGTGAATCTTCTTCCTGGTTGAACACGACGCTGCTGTTGAGCTGGGGCATTCACATTGGCAGTGGCGGCAATCTTCTTCGGGCACTCATTGGAAAAGTGACCCTTCACTCCACACTTGAAACAGGTGATTTGAGGCTTGTCTTTCGTGGCCACGGGCACAGCATTGCTGCCAGTTCTAGGTGCAGTGTTGTTGTTGTTGATGTTCTTGGGAGGTGCACAGTTGAAATTTTTGGTGTTGCCGGAGTGATTGTTGTTTCCTCCGGACTTCACATTTCCTCCGCTACGGTTGGGGTAGCTTGGGCGAGACATTGGGGTCGGTTGTTCCTCGGTGCATATCCCGCAGAAGGGTTGGGACGGTACTTCTGGTGACTGTTGGATCTAGCTTGGTGCATCATACGATGTTTGCGGTTGTCGTTTGCCTGGTTAAGCTTCTCTTCCATCTGAATGGCAAAGTCGACTAGCTCTTCGAGATCCTGGAAACGGATGTTGACGAGGACAGTCTGCATATCATCATGAAGTCTGTTCAAGAATCTCTCCTTCTTCTTGGCCTCCGTGTTGATCTCATCCGGTGCATACCTTGCAAGGGACAGGAATCTGTCACGGTACTCCACTATAGTCATTCTGCCTTGCTTCAACTCTTTGAATTCATCCCTCATTCGGGTGACTAGACCCTACGGCACGTGGGTGCGACTAAACTTGATTTTGAAGGCTTCCCATGTCATCACTTGACCATGGTTCATTGTGCAGATGCTGTTCCACCATGCTCTTGCATCTCCCGCCAGATATTGGGTGGCAAAAAGAACCTTCTTGTTGCCATCCACTCCAGCTACTTCTAAGTTGTTCTCCATTGTCTGCAACCAGTCATCAGCATCCAGTGGGTTCTCTGAAGTACTAAAGATTAGGGGATTAGTATTATGGAAGTTTTTGAGTTTGGATCCATGATGATCCTGGTTTCCATGGTTCTGATTGTTGTGAGCCATCTAGGCAATCTGCTGCAGTGTTGCTTGATTAGCTTGGCGCTCTGCCCTGCTTGCTTCCCTGTCTGCAATGAGAGTTTGCAGAATCTGCAGCATTGGGTCTTGCGGTGAGCTGATCCCTCCTTGGTTTCCACGAGTCATCTAAAGATTGAGGTAGATAGAGGGGCAAGAGGGAAAGTTCTATGGTTTATGGTTTTGATTTTCAAAGTTAAAAATTTGAGTTTGACTCTGGTTTTGCAACTAATTTCTTTTCATTCATTCAAGCAAAGCACACGATACAAACACACACACCACACCATTAAAGGAAAACAAATGGTTTTAAGAACCATTCTGTAAGCTACGATACAATGGGACCGATACTCCTCATGCTACGACAGTGCTCTAGTGCATCTACTCATTATCGATGAAATCAGAGTTGTCATCGTCGGTGTAGAAGTCCATGGCATCTTCCTCCAGAAAGTCATCATCATTGCTGAGGTAGGAGTCAATATCCCCTTGGATATCTTCACCTTCCTCTTCTTCTTCCTTTACGGCAAGCTGAGCTTCTTGCTCCTTGATGGTCTTCTCGAGGTTGGACACCTTCTTGCGAAGACGGTCGATGGTGCGATCCTTCTTTGCGCACTGACGGCAAAGAGACTGATGATCCTGGACGAGCAGTGAGAAAGTCTGGGCCTTCTAGGCTGCAATGGCGAGCTTGTTGTTGGCGAGCTCCCTGGCATTGTCCAACTCCTTCTGTCTGTCGTACCATAGGAAGTCGAGGTTCTCCACTTGACGCTTCAGAATTGGATGACTTGGCATCTCGAGCGGCATTCCCATGGAATCACGCCTTACATAGTGAACAAAGCGGGTTCCTTGGATGAGGTTGACACTGAGGGCACACAGACGTGCGAGAGCTTCATGCATTTCTCTGGCTAATCCATCTAGCCAGTTGTTCTCTCTCACCGAGAACTGAATCCTCCCAGATACTGGTGCTTCTATCTTGCCTCGAAGATCAGCAGTTACTAGCCATTGTAAATCTTCTCCTAGTGGACCCAGGAGTTGAGCTCCAAGGAATTCCAGATGAGGATGCTCCAAGAACTCAGACAGTGCATTCAAATCCCTCTCGAAGATCAGTTGCCCTCTGTTGCCCAACTGGTAGAACTTGCTGTATTGAGCTTCCATCTATAAGAATTTAGGATGAGAAAGTTAGTGAAGTGATCAAGTGTGTCAAAGTTTTATGTAGTAATATAAGAATTTGGAGGAACATGAATTCTTTTTGAAAGAAAGAATTCCCAAGGGTAAGAGAGGAAATAGTTTTCGTAAGTACTCACTTTGGTTTTTGAAACTAAGTTTTTGTTCGGACGTCCATTCTAACTAGGGTCTCCTATGGTCAGGATGGCTCTGATGCCAACTTGTCAACACCCGGAATTTTACTCCCACATGCCTGTTATGCCATACATCGCAATCCCAGGATTACCAACTTTGCGAGACATAATAGATTGGATATCATAGTACATCATCCATTACAAACCATACATAAGGTCTTACACAAATAAGGATCTCATGATCCAGTCTTAGTACAATCAAGCAGCGAAATAAATAGCGTAGCAGTGGGGTCCATCTTCAGAGTCATAGGCAATGCTGACGATGGGAGATAGTCCTAGTTATCATAGACGTCCTGCTATCCTTCATCTTGGTAATCTCCTTCATAGTCTGGCCATAGGAATAGCCAAGGAAAAAATCCATGAGTACTCTTTAAGTACTCGCAAACTACCACTAATAAGTAGTATAGTTCAGGTACGAATGCTAAATCCTAAGTTTAACTATAAAGTTAAGTTTGAAACCTAAGCTGAGTTCAGAAACAAAGAAAGATAAAAGAAGTTTGAAAAGCACTTAAGTGAGAACTTAATTGTCATAGTCACAACTCTGTTGTGGTCAAGTCAAGTCACAATTCTGTTCACAAGTTGTTTTGAAAACATCTGACAATGGAACAGTATGGCCACTCCAACTATCCATAACCGCGGACACGGCTATTGGAATAGTTTGACACTCTACAGAGGTGGTACACTTTCACCACAAGATTCGATATATCTGTCAGGGATAACCCTGAATCATCATACTTAGTATGCAGATAATCAAACATAACCTTTCCTTTACACACCCTAGTATAAGCACCTCTCCTATGAGCATGGCCTCCCAACCATGACCATCTGCCATCTTGGGCATTGCATAGGTGGACAACATTGAGAGGCAGCCTTAGCTCAAACCTCTCCCGCGAGGGAACTAATACTAATGCATATAAACTTCCAGCTAAGCCTTACCCAATTCAGGTATTGTGGTTGTACGGTAAAATTGGAATGGTATCGCATCCGAACCCAACCATCAGTTTTGTAAAAGGGCTAAGGCTCATGCCTCAACATTTTCATCATCATAAACCATTTTTGTTTCTCAACACATGTCAAAACATCTCAATAGAATGACTCATCATTCCAAGGTTTTCCCAAGTCATTTTCACCAAGTATTCCCATCTAAAGGACTTTGCAAAAAAATAAAGGAGGTAAAGCTTGTAAATAAAACTTGGAATAGGTATGAGTCAAAATGGTATAACCAAAGCATGCTTAATGCATTTTCTTAGGTTATCTAGCTTAATTCTAACTTGCTAACAATAGCTTGCTCAGTTTACTTGAAGTGCTAGGCTTGCAAGTAATCACTTGCATGGTTAACTTGTATAATGCTAGCTTGCCTTGGGTAGTGAAGTGGTTGAAGTTTTCTTCCTCCTCCTCTTGGTAGAACTCCTCCTCGAAACCTTGGTCGGTACTATCGTCTATAAATACATACGGGATACACAATCACCAAACAATACTTAACTAGTCTACTTAGCACACTAAGGCACACACTTGATGATCTAGTATAATCACAAACATCACAAGGTTTTAATGAACTAACTTCATCCTTTTTATTTGAGAAAAGTAATTTCTACTCATTGAAAAGTAACTAAGATTTAATATTCTCCAATTAAAATATGAGATCATGTGGACACATGTCATCACCACATATTCCAACATATGGGAATGTGATTTAAGGGGTGGATCACATTTTAATAAGTTTAAGTTTAATAATTAATGATTCAAAGTGACTAGAAATGCCTATATAGCATTATTTTGGTAATAGTCCAAAGTCACTGCATGCAAACCTTAATATTATTACATATTAAGATAGGTATGGTTAAATGTGATTTTTGAGAGTTGGAATCAACTCAAAATCTATTAAGGTTGATTTTATAAAAAATGTTTGAATGTGCAAATGCTTCTGTTTTATTATTTTTACTAGGAGAGATCTCTAACACTAAAAGATTTAAATCCAATGGGCTTGGATAGAGATTTTTAGTAGCTTTCCAACAAAATTGGAATCACTCAATTTGGTTTAGTAAATCTTTCTGAATTGATTTTTGAACTAAGGGACAGAAATTGGTTTAGGTCGAAATAGAAAAAACTAAGTTTGAATTACAAGATCAGCGCGGGAAAGTAAATGGGCCGACCCAGTGACACTCAGCATCGCAGAGGGCGACTGACAAGGGGGGTCCGCATGTCAGCGACACTTAAAACCCGAAATGGTACTGGGCGATCTGGGCCAAAGGAGTAGAACACAGATTGACGGCTCACGGTCGTCGTCGACGACAGACTCGTCGCCAGCGAGACTGAACCCTAAACGGCTGGTGGGGGTCTACTGGGGATGTACCAAGGCTCCAGCTAGTGTGGCGAGGCGGGCAAACAAACTGGTGGACAACGGTGACCTCAGGCGAGGTCGCGGCATGGTCTGAGGTGGAAGGAATCGATGGGGGCTTCTCCTCCTCTGAGCGGCTTCCTCCGGTGCAATTCCGGCGAACGGCGGCTCGAGCGGCTCCGGTGAGAGAGGGGAAATGTTCAGTGGAGAGAGGAGAGTTGAATGGTGTGAAGAGATGGTGCGGGGGAGGCCTCCTTATATGGGCTCGACGCGGCGGCAGAGAAGCATGGCGCGGCTCGTCGGTGACGGCGAATTAGGGGGGCTACCGGCGTGGGCGAGGTAGGCGGATGGTGGGTGGTCTGCTGGCGGTCAGCTACGACACAATGGCGGGGCTAGGGGTGGTGCCTAATGGTCGGGAGCTTCCCGCGCTCTCGGAGACAGAGGCGGTGATTGACGCGACTCCCGGCGACTGCGGGTCGTGCGGCGGTGCATAGCCGTGTCTGGCGGGGTGCTGGTGTCGAGGCGGAGCGGCGCGCACGATATGGTGTCGAGGTACGGTCGGTGGAGTGTTGGCAGCGATCGCGCTCTGGCGCGCTCTGGCTGCTCGTAGAGAGAAAAGGGCGGCGAGGCACTGAGGTGGTCTAGGGCCTGGCTGGGCTTGGGGACGGGGCAGTGAGGTGCCGTAGGGTTGGGCGGAGCTAGAGGGCACGAGAATGGTGCGGCGTGGTCACTGGCGTGTTGCCCTCTTCTAGCCAGCGATGACCATATTGTGGCGGCGCTCTACTACTGCTCCAGGCTTAGGGGTAGGCTGGTGTGGGTTTGGTTAGAGCTGGGGGAGGCAGGGGAACCAAATGAGGGCCAAAAACTTGACAAAGGATTGATCTACCAACAGTATTAGTTAGGCAGAAAAATCCTGCCTGCCACCTGTTCGACACAATGGCCGCATGAAGAAATTTTTTGAATTTTTGAAAGATTTTTGGTGGTGTGGTTTGTTATATGCTTAAGCCTCTGTGGTTGCTTGGGATCTTCAAATGGAATTCATTTGAGTGGTTTTTGAAAAAGTGTGATCTATACATATGAACTACATTCAATTTTCAAATGTCATTTAAATTTAGAGTTTGAAGGTTTTTGGGACGAAACAAAGTGGGCCTTGGTACATCACTACTTGTACTAGCAAGGGGTGCAAAGATCCACAATTGTCTGTGTTAAGGTTTGAGTCCTAGGAATTCCCAAAGTAGGCTAAGTGATTAAAATGGTAAAAGTGACCATTTGCTTATTTAATTCTTTTTGATTTATTTTTCTTTGGGATTTGCTTGGGGATGATCTAGATGATGTGTAATTCACTTTAGAGTCATTTTACAATCAATAGATCACTCAATCATGGCAATTCAAAACAACTCCTATTTAAATGCATACACATATGAATGCTTAAAGATTTTAAAATAGAAAAAGTTTTTGTTAACCCTAAATTGGGTAGATTTGATCTTGATCACTTGGATTAAAGTTTTGGGATGTTACAACTATAGGGACCAAGGAGTTAACTACTCATGTTTTGGGGGAATCCTTTCTTAAGACCATTGATCCTAGGTATCACGTTCATAAGATCTGGGTTACTATCCTGCAGATGAAGCCTTTGCCATACCATTAGATGCTTCTTGGTATTGCGACACTCGCTTTCTTCTTATCATGAGGATTCCATCGGTAGAGCGATCTTGTAGTCTCCTTGTGTTTGTTGGGATGTGCTTCTCTTCATCTCCCTGTCGTTGTCTTCACTGGATTCCATGTCCTATTTGTTTTAAATCCTTAGGTTTTAAATTTGGACGAGAGGTAGAAGGAACCATATTCAAAATAATTTAAACTAGGAGGAGATAAGGAGTAGAACTTTTAGAAAGGCATTAATAAAATAGTTTTCGAAAATTGGTATTTCCAAAAGTATGTGTTTCCTTGTCTAACTTCCATGCTAACTAAGGTCTCCTACAGTCAGGATGGCTCTGATACCATGTCTATTGGGTCCCTTGGATTTATCTTCCGAGAAATCCCTGTTATGCTGATGCATGTAAAAGGCATACATGATCTTTCTAGTTTGTTAAGATGTTTTCCCACATATTTGCATCATATATAATGTTACATCCCTGTTTTATATTGATTTTGGGGATTTACCAATGATCCCCTTTATTTTGGTTATAACACTGCAGGGCAGAAAAACCCTATTTTCATTTTTTTATGTCTGAGCACCTATACGAACTCAAATGGACCTGCACTTTTGGGAATGCCAATATTTATCCACGAGAAGCATCTAGAACATTGGAATCTCACGAGGAGGGCCAGGAGCGACAAAACAGCCCAGGAGGCATGCCCAGGCCTGGTGGGCACACCACCCATGCTCTTTCCCTCCTCCACCATCCAATCGCCTTGATTCTTTCACCCACGGAGCTATCTTGACCTAAAAATCCCTATATAAGGACCCCCCCTGGGGCGTCCTCAAAACAGAGGCGATGGGAAGCAATAAGAGCCAGTAGAGACAAAAACACCACCATATCCAACAAAGATTGGAGGGGAAAACTCCGCTGGAGCCACCTCCGGGGAGATCTCCACCCTCTCCAACATCTCCAGCTTCATCACCATGATGAAGAGGGAGTAGTCCACCTCCGGGATATGGATTTGTGGTAGTATATCTTGATCTATTTCTCTCTTGTTCTTCATAGATCTAGTACCATATGAGCTGCCCAACATGATTATTGTCATATTTGTAATTCCTATGTGGTGGATATTTGTTCTATGATTTGATATTTGAGATTGGAATCTATTTTGTGTAATATGTTTTGATAGATGAATATCATGCACCCCGTTCTTCATTGCTTGTTTTGATCCAACTTGTATGCAAGAACTTGTATAGGAAGAAGTGTGTGTTAGATGGAGTAGCATGGGGGTGGAGATTGAATTGTAACACATAATATTCAAGATCTACTTTGTTTTTTACCGTTATTTTGCTTACTCACAAGGGTTAAAGTGAAATCATGTGCTATAGTCATCATGTGACAGTGTGATGACCTTGTTAAATCAAGGTAGCACATTTTTCATTTCAAACATCATATAATATTGCTTAAAGCTATACTCTGATTTGTTCTTAAATCAAGTTTGCATGGAGATTTCCCTTTCTTGAGAAGTATAAGAGAGATATGTATTCCATCTCAATATTAGAATGTGATGCCCATATTAATTCCTTTTATCAAGCACTTATAGAATTTCCATGAATCTTTATCATTAATGAATTATTTTGTGATCACAACAACCTAAAAAGAGAGTAGACAAGTGAATCCATGAACCCCGGTACGATTTTTATCATAAGAAACACCTTTCCATTGCATCTACTATCCTTTATATTTTCCACAATTTATTATTTCGAAAATACAAAAATACTTTCTCTACCTGCAATCACTTATAAAAACCCAATAACAACTCTATTATCTTCCATATCATCTAGTTTGCATTTCTTTACTTTATTTACTTTAGTTTGTTTTTATTCTATTTCATATTAGTAATACAAAACCTTGTGCTTGAAAACAACTTGGTGGAGTTGGGGACACAAGACAAATTTTTTTACTTTCAGGTTGCTTGAAGAGGAGATGACAAACATCCTTCCATAATCAATTCCCCGAGAGTTCAATATAAACCCTTCAGTCACCCTTGTGGGAAAAAAAGCTTGCTACGACACTCTACACTTGGAGTCCCCACAAAAAGTGGCCACGTTTGTTGCCATCAAGACTATTTTATGGCGCCATTGCCAGGGAATTAGTGAAGGTACATCACAACTGCATTCTCATCAAGTTTGAAGAGCAAGGTAACTCCCACGACAACTACTTATTTTCTGGCGCCGTTATCTTCATCAACTTGTGCAACAACCCAAGCTTGGGGAGGTTGCTGTTGGGTCCGCAACATAGAAAACAAAAAATTTCCTATGATGAGAACTATACACCAAGATCTATCTACTAGATACAGAGCAACGGGTGGACATACATCCATGGAGAACTTACCCTCGAAGACAATGAGTTTTGTTAACGAGTAGGAACTCGTGGTTGATGTAGTCGTACGCTTGCCGATCTCAAGATTGTGTGGAAGTCTGAGCACCGCAAATCAGTAGCGCATCCGTCCTCGCACACACGTTCAAGCCACCGGACAACCTCCACCTCCTCGCTCCAGCGAATCAGCGGAAGCAGCAACTCCTTCCAGATGCAAGGCCACCAGGAACATGTATCTCGCTAATCCGAGACCATGGGGGAATATCTAGAGGAGGGAGAGAGATCCGTCACGAGGAGGTGTGGTTTGTGAGAGGGGAGAGGGGGGCTTTATATAGGAGGGAGGGAGACCCCTCCCCTCCCATAGCCGGCGCATGAGGGGGGACTCCTCCCCTCCTTCATTCATGTGGTGAACCTCCACTCACATAAACATGGCCTCCACCCAAAATCCCACTCACATGTATTTAATTTCCACCAAATTAAATGCAACTCTCAATTTAAAAAACTCTTTTATTTATTTTATTCAGAATTTTGTTAATTAATTTAATTAACAAACATTCACATAAAACCCCTTGCAACATTTCAATATCACATGCAGAAGCACTTTCTGCAATTTCACCCGAAACAATTCATGTTTCTATCGAAACATTTCCTGCGCTTTGCAAACCTTTTGTCTGAAACATATGTGCTCCTAAATGGTGTCCGGCAACCCTTAAGTGTGTCACCCTGCGGTTCGCGAATAATGCAGACATGATTGAGACTCCTCTCAGATCAATAATCAGAAGCGGGACCTGGAGATCCATCGACTCGCACATTCAACGATGACTTCTGTGATCGTGAGAACCTTTAACGCTAGTAATTTAATCCCTTTGTCTCATGATATAATACATGTCTGAGATTCGACCATCGGTATCCAAATACCTAGTTTGATCTCGTTACCGACATGCACTCTTTTCTCGTTTCCGTGATATAACATTCTAGTGATCACATCGCTTGCTTGCAAGCTATCTTAATGTGATATCACCGAGAGGGCCTAGAGTATATCTATCTATCATTGGGATTGACAAATTCCACTCTTTATCCATGAGCCTCAACATAACACCTTCATAGCACTGAACCCACCTTTATAGTCACCCTGTTACGGTGTGACGTTTGATGTTATCAAGATACTCTTCCGGTGTTAGCAATTAATATGATCTCATGGTCTAAGGATAAAGATTACTTCATATGATGTTATAGCATTGTAAACATAATGACTTGATCATAATGCTATACTTTGGATGAATGTTCATCACATCATTTCACAAATGTTGTGACCTTGTTATTAACAACATCCAATGTCCATGATCAGGAAACCTTGATCATCTTGTTAATCAACAAGCTAGTTTAAAAGAGAGGCATAACTAGGAACCCTTTTTGTTTATTAAACACACATGTATTGACGTTTCCTATCAATACAATTATAACATGCAAAATAAACATCTATCATATACAAGGAATACATAATAACAACTTTATTATTGCCTCTCGGGGCATATTTCCTTCAGTATCCCACTTGCACTAGAGACAATAATCTAGTTTACATAGTGATAAATCTAATGTAACTACCTCGGTGAATTACGCTCCTAGTTACAAGCCTGGATGAGCAGAAATGGTTGAAATAGTACGGTGGGGCCCAAATGCCACTCACAGGTAGACCTTTCGGCCGTCCCAACCATTTCCAAACATCGGGACAAGAACGGGCGGCGAATCGGCGTGAAGGGATCAACTACATACACAAATGAGTATGTATGCAAGCCACCATACAATAGTACATCAGAGCCATTCCATCTAAAAAGAAAGGAAATATAGCAACGCCATACGACAAGATCCAAATATCCTAGATAGATATAATAGTTTAGGATATCTCCTCATACATCAAAAATCAGAGTATCAAGCGGAAGGGGAAGACAAAATCCGAGTACGGATAAGAAGAAAATTGGCATAAGATGCCCCATAAATAAACACATCCCGCCCACAGATCTCGCGGATCCCCGTTCCCGGAATATCTACACCGAATGATCGTTGCCCACATCGTCCGTCTCTTCCACCCAGTATCCATCTTGCGAGGGTACCTGTTCATCTGAACCAATAATTTATCGTGTGAGACCCTAGGGGTACTCATCAAGTCTTTATGCCTCTAAAGGGGACACAACCTGGGGTGACGCAATTGCAGCAAAAGATAAACCCTAGAAATTCTATAGATACTCGCTAACCATCCGCCTAACCAGAGATAGACGGATGTCCGTGAATTGAGAACAACAGTTATAACAATTATAACGGTAATATCCACAGATCCATCCTCCTCCTCGCTTACCGACGAGGAAGCAGACGAACAACCCCCCATCCGTTTGCAGTTTTATTATCCATTCCGTGAGTATTGCACTATTTACTAGTCAGGTACCTAGTCTAGTCAAATTAACAGCGGTACTTTAGTTATGCTTGTCTATGATCGAGAGACTGTGCTCCAAGTCATCCATAACCGCGGACACGGCTTTCAGAAAGTTTTACCCTGCAGGGGTGCACAAATAGCAACACACACTCGATATGCCTCGGAAAAACCAAATCAAAACCCAACGAGGCGATCCACGACAAAGCAATTACAGATTCAGAAATATTTGGGGCCACCCCATTGAGCTACCAACGGTTAGCTGACTCTCGAGATGGCCTCAAGGTTTGCGTCGGTGGTCGTGAACGATCGGGAACCGAAAATGTACTTGGGCTTGTCGACACCGCGAAAACACTCCGCTTTCCTAAAAGACAAAGTGTGCAAAGACTCGCACAATTTAAATAAAGCAAGAAGCATGGCATAAGCAGGATAGTAAATAAAACCTCAAACTAGTTTGTGGCCCTCAAGAAATAAGAATGAATCAAGCTCGCTTAGGGGTTCATAAGCCTCCGGATGTGGATAGCTGAATATTCAAGGAACAGGAATCAAGTACTCGGGGTCCTACGGGACACAAGTGAGCCTGAAAAACCAAATAACAGATATGGCTCACCGGTGCCACTTTCATTAGTTATCCCATTACTACTCAGGTTAAGTTGTTTAGGTACCTCGTTATCCATCAGACACTCACATACCCTACACATGTTGTTCTACGACTCGCATGGCTCAAACAACTCCTGTAGTAAGGGCTCATGGGATGGAGGAACAAGCTTCAGTGGGGTTTAAAAGTAAAGGCTATGCAATACTTGGGATTCAATTTAATGCAATCGCGACTCAATGATGCAAGAATAAGATAGAGGCAATAGGTACTATATGTATGCAAGCATGTGGTAGTGCTTGCCTGGCAGCTCAGTTGAAGCAGGAGAAGGATCTGGGTGGTACTCCTGGTTCTCTTGGTATATCCCCCTTCAGCCTATTCGAAGAAGAACCAAACAAACAAGGGCCAACATAAATAAAGTGCGCAAGCATATGAATAAATGCATCAAGCAAACAAGCATGCCATGATGAATGATGCACAATTTGCATGGCAATAAAGTAGCATGGCATGGGTGAGGTGTGGAATACAAGAATAAATCATTTTATTGTGTTTTAATCCCATTTTATCCTCATATTACTTGCTGTACACATTATATTTATATGATGCATGCTGCAAAACAAAACATGGAATGCATAAACAGAAAGGTCTCGTCGAGCTAATCATTTTAGACATATCATTTGTTAAATTTGGACTTATAAAACAAAATTTATAAATTATTTAAGACAAAAGGGCATTTTGTTGTAATTTGAATCAACTTGGAAAATAAAGTGTCCAAAATATATTTTGGAGGGCATATTTGAAATCCTCACATTTTCTGATTTGAAAACATATATTATTTGCATGATTTGGGTTTATATTTTAAAAGTTATTTAAAAACAGAATTAAATTTGAATTTGAATTAATTTTGAAAAGATTTGAATTAAAACAGAAAAGCAGACATACTTTTTCTACTCAGGTTTATCTAGCCACAGACATCGCAGTGGGGCCTCTGGACTGGACCATACGCATTGTGGAAGGTTTTCTCATCATGAGCTAATCCAGCCCTAGCGAATAGCAGGTGGGTCGGGGCCACGGGGACCTGTAGCGAGGCAAGCGGGCCAGGAGGCGGCAGTGGGGCTAGACTGGAGCGCGGGTTATGGGTTACAAAAAGCCAGGGGGTTTTCTGGGAAATGGCCACGGTGGCTGTCTAGTGGGCCTAGAGGGAGCGCGGGTTGCGGAGAAAAAGGGACAGGGGGGTATGTGCAAAACGAGCATAGCCGTACTGTTCCTCTTCTCGCGTGCGGTGGACAGATCGGTGCACGGCAGGACGCGGGGCGTGTCGCGCAGGGTTCAATCCGGGGACCAGGCGTGCGCGCGCGAAGGCGGCAGCCACTGGGCTAGGTGGGGGCTGGTGTCAGGGAGGTGGGCGTGGCCTAGGTAGGCTTCTGCGACGCTACGGCGCGGAGATGCGAACGCGTCACCGGCGCACAGAGGGTGTTCGTCGGATGGTCCGGCGAGAACAGCGAGATACGGCGAGGACGGAGGTGTCAGGGAGATTCAGGGGCTCACCGAGAGTGTGTCGGTGGCGTTGTTCGTCTTGAAGGAGCTGGCGATCGACGTCGAGGCAGAGGCCGGGCGATCTAGGGTTTGGCATCGGCTCGCGCTGGTGCAGCGGTTCTGGGGCTTCCTCTTCGCGGCTCCGTGTACGGGGCTGCTGCAGGGGGTCTCCCTCCACGTCGCGCAGGTCGCCTGGTACGGTGTAGCCGAGAGGAGGCCGAGGGTGCCGGCTAGAGAGGGTGGTCGACGATGGAGAAGAAGGGAGGAGGGGAGGTAGGTTTGGGCGGATCTGGGATCGGCCAGAGGTGAGCCGTGAGGGTGTGGATAAAGCAGAGAGGGGGGAGGTGCCGTGGGGAGTGGTTGGAGATAAAGGTGGCTCGGCCACCTTTTCTTCCTCCACCCTCACGTGCTCGGTCGGGCAAGGGCAGGGCAGGTGCAAGGGGCTTCCAGGTGGGACCAGAGGGCGAGGCCAAGGAGGCAGGGGCAGGCTCGGGCTAGGGGGCCACAAGGCAGGGAGAGAAGAGAGGGAGAGAGGGGGGGTAGGCTCGGTTGGAGCTAGGGTTGGGAGCTAGAGGGGGGTATGGCTCGGGTAGGGTTTGGGGGAGCCTCGGTTTAGGGTTGGTACTAGGGTTGGGGGGTAGCTAGGTGGCCAGCTAGGGTTTGGTGAGAGGGTGGCCAAGTGGGGCCAAGCTAGGTGAGAGAGAGGGGGAGGCCGAGAGAGAGAGAGGTGGTGGACTTTTGGGCAAGATCAAGCATGACATGCCAAGCTCCCACAAGATCTTGACAAGGAAAAGGGAAGGAGAAGAGGTGGTGAGGATTAAGCAAGATCACACTAGATCACACCAAGAGAAGGGGAAGATAGAGATGCTCCAGTCAAAACAAATAAAATCCAAATGACAAGAAAAAAGGTGGTACTTGCATGGCCCATGCAAAATTATTTATTGCCATGTGGGTTCTTATAAAAACAATATTATTACATGGCATTAATATTATGCATTCCCAAAATTGGAATAAAAGCCAAGCAAAAAGAATTAAAAAGGATGCCCCATGTGGAATAGATGGAGATGACCATGTTTGAATAGAAATGGGACTTGCTAGTGTGTATATTCCACTAGATGATTATTAGTCCCAAAATATTCCCACATGAGCATGAACCCATAATAATGCATATGGAAGCTAGGAGAAAGGGTCCCACTCACAAGGCATGCAAAGGTGGCCATGTGGCTCTCATATATCAATGGTGTGAAAACAACATGATGCTAAGATGAGAGCATGTGGAAAAAGAATTGGATCCATCCCAACCCACATGAGCTAGAGGTAAACTCAAATATGCAAAGCTCATATTTGGTTGGATGGTGGAATTATAAGGTGGTGAAAGAAAAGGTGGTGGAGTTAATAAAAGATATGCCCCCAACTCAACTTGGGCATTTAAACAATATATCAACAACCAAATACAATATCAAGAGGCAAATACAATTAACAATGCATATGAGAGAAGATCCAAAACAAAAAGGGTTTTATATGATGCTCAAATGCAAGGAGGCATGATGACATGAGCATGATATAATTATGATGCAACAATTATATGTAGGAAGGTAGCATTATATAGACTAGGCTAGTAGCATTGCAATTGTTAGACAATTGGGATGCTACAACTCTCCCCCACTAAACAAGAATCTCGTCCCGAGATTCCTAGGAAAAGAAAACAACACAAGGAGAGACGGGTGTTCGAACGAAGGTGACCCTCACGTTCCCAAGATGATGAACAACGGAATGGTGCGACCACTACACCTTGCAAAACTTGCTAGACTTGTTGCGAGTCTTGCGTTTTGCTTGAAAAACAACGGTTAGAAGAGTTGAAGGATTGTCGTGAGACAAGAAGGACAGGATGGACATAGCTCCGGTTTTTTCAAGAAACATGATAAAAGAATAGAACCACTTGTGAAAGAAAGGACCAGATGATGTATCATGGATACAGAAAGACACACCCTTAAGATTAAAGATTTACCGATACTAGAGATGATGAATCTTTGACTCGCCGGAAGAAAAAGAGCTAGATTGGAGAGGTTTTGAACCACTATGATAATAGCATCGTATCCTCTCTCAGATTTGAGAAATGAAGTACGGAAACAATATTGTCTTCAAACAATAGAGTCCCTTGATATCAACAGAAAGATTTAGTTAGACATCGTCGGATTAGATTCTTGTTGCGCCGGTAAGAACCAAAGGATCACGGAATTGAGATGCACGGATATAACTTCCAGAGACGGATGTGACGCTAGATCATGGTGGAATCCCGAGAAGCAAAGAATATGGAGGATCTAGGGTTTATTGTAGAGATACTTATTGCTTTCTTTAGCCTTGAGGCTAACGCAATAGATTTGCAGCTGATGGCATCAACCATAATTGGCTTTACCACAGCAAAGAATTGATGAAACAAAGAGAGATATAGTTTCCTTTCATCTTGTTTGGGGATGTCAAGCACCGGTAGAATGATGAGGACAGAAAAGAGTTTGCGTTTGTTTCCACCAGATAATTGAAGATTTTGCTCCGTGTAGAAAGGGTGAGATCACCAACAAGAGATTATTGATTACTTTCTTCGAGAGAGCACTCCGGAAAAACACGGACGGAAGTAAAAGTATCGAGGAATAAAGGCCACTTCTAACTTCCGTGGAATGAGTGAAATCACATTAATTCACCAATTCAATGTACAAGAGCGAATGATAAGAGTAGTGGTATGGTAGCTACTCCATCCCGCACCCAAAGCATTACTCCGCACATGAATAGGAAAACTAAGCAACCCAACTACCAAAACAGACTGAAGATCTTGACAAGGATAACTCATGGAACTCCGTTAGAAAACAAGGATAGATGCAAACGATTTGCCGGGTTCAAGATAGATTAAGATGATGATGTGTCGTCATGTCGGAAGTAACCAAGCCATCGGAAAGATATGAAGGAAGATTACGGAGGAGAACTGCAAGATTCAACAACTACAGAAAAGATAGCACCAACTTGAACAGAAGGAAAACAAGATCTGGAAGGTCTTCATGGCCTCCGGTGGATTGAGCATAGACGATAGAGCGATAGGGTTTCAAGAGATTACTTAACGAGATAGAGGTGAAAGAACTCCATGTTTCTTCTTGAAATGATTGAGAGAGATTTAGCAGTCTTGAGGAAAACTTGAGCGAAACGCCGATGATAACTCACTAACGAGGAAAACTCCGGGTTTGATTGAAGATGAAGGATGGAATTAACAATGGACTTGCTGATTCCAGAGTTGAAGCGATCTATTTAGCAGAAGGACGTGGCCGAGATAGGTGACTTCAAAAAGTCCGAATTCTCACTTTGAGACTTTGCACACAGGCAGTGTTCTCGAAGCTTGAGAGAAAGAGACATAGATGATCTTCCATGTTCTTCCATTGATATGGAATAGGCAAGCATATTATCAACATATACCACCATGGATTAACAAGATATTCCCAGAATACCAAGTTCAAAAAGGCGAGAGAACGAACAAATGCTCGAACACTTCCTGAGCTCAACGCTCTTAGAAAGATCAATATTAAGAGCATGGGTTCGTGTTGAAAAAGATGCACTGGAAGAATAGATTATCTGGTCCTTCGGAAGAAAAAGAGATGTCACCTTGTTCATATTGTGGATCGGATCACCGGTTACAAAGATAAAGAGATCTTGGATAAGGAAAAGATGATAGATCACCGTAGTGCTTTGGGAAACTCCGGATTGCCAAAGATGCTTGAATATGCATAGATATGATCACGGTGTACTCAAAATCACACGAGATAACCTTATCCTCCAGATGGTGACGGTTGATAGCATTTTTCCATATTCCAATCGACACTTACCATGAGTGGAATATAGCTATGCCGAGAACCAAATTACAATCACCAGCATCGGATCGACACATGTTATGTAATTAGCCCAAGAGAAAAGGAGATGAAGTGAAACTCCAGGATTAAGCGCCGGTGACAAAAGAATGAGTTAGCATGGACATGCTGATAAAAGGAGATAGATAATGTTTCACACAAGACTGAAAAGGAGTGTGGAAACACAGATGTATCAAAGAAAAAATTTCCGCATTTTTCGGCATTAAAATACCAATAGATGCGCAAAATCGCTTAGCAGATAGAGATTAGCAACTGATACTTGCACAGAATGTGGAGTTGCTAGAAGGAAGGACACCCTTAAGAAGATGGCACCGGTTAACAAGGAGTCAGATAGATCGCGCCGGTTTTTCAAAAGCCTGTCAATATGGAATGTACCAACAGTTGATAACCAAAAGGCAGATAGAGATAACATGTTGGATGCAACAGATAGACAAAGGATTTACACACACACACACACACACAAACACACAACCTATGGTACTACGGAAACCCAGAACACGTGAAACCTAGTTTGAATTTTTAGAAGAGGATTGAAAACGTTACACTTCCTTACCAGAAAAGGGTGGTGGGTGGGTAAGAAGAAAAGTGGAAGCAGTCCTACTCTCACGTTTTGTTTTTCCCTAGTATACATAGCTACCAAAATATTTGCTAGACTGACAACGACCATTTAGCTGAGACCCTGAAGGTCGGGATGGCTCTGATACCAATTGTAACTACCTCGGTGAATTACGCTCCTAGTTACAAGCCTGGATGAGCAGAAATTGTTGAAATAGTACGGTGGGGCCCAAATGCCACTCACAGGTAGACCTTTCGGCCGTCCCAACCATTTCCAAACATCGGGACAAGAACAGGCGTGTCGGCAAAGCGAAGGATCAACTACATACACAAATGAGTATGTATGCAAGCCACCATACAATAGTACATCGAGCCATTCCATCTAAAAGAAAGGAAATATATAGCCATACGGCAATATCCAAATATCCTAGATAGATATAATAGTTTAGGATATCTCCTCATACATCAAACATCAGAGTATCAAGCGGAAGCGGAAGACAAAATCCGAGTACGGATAAGAAGCAAATTGGCATAAGATGCCCCATAAATAAACACATCCCGCCCATAGATCTCGCGGATCCCCGTTCCCGGAATCTCTACACCGAATGATCGTTGCCCACATCGTCCGTCTCTTCCACCCAGTATCCATCTTCCGAGGGTACCTGTTCATCTGAACCAATAATTTATCGTGTGAGACCCTAGGGGTACTCAGCAAGTCTTTATGCCTCTAAAGGGGACACAACCTGGGGTGACGCAATTGCAGCGAAAGATAAACCCTAGCAATTCTATAGATACTCGCTAACCATCCACCTAACCAGAGATAGACGGATGTCTGTGAATTGAGAACAACAGTTATAACAGTTATAACGGTAATATCCACAGATCCATCCTCCTCCTCGCTTACCGACGAGGAAGCGGACGAACAACCCCCCATCCGTTGGCAGTTTTATTATCCATTCCGTGAGTATTGCACTATTTACTAGTCAGGTACCTAGTCTAGTCAAATTAACAGCGGTACTTTAGTTATGCTTGTCTATGATCGAGAAACTGTGCTCCAAGTCGTCCATAACCGCGGACACGGCTTTCAGAAAGTTTTACCCTGCAGGGGTGCACAAATAGCAACACACACTCGATATGCCTCGGAAAAACCAAATCAAAACCCAACGAGGCAGTCACGACAAAGCAATTACAGGATTCAGAAATATTTCAGGGGGCCACCCCATTGAGCTACCCGCAACGAAGTTAGCTGACTCCGAGACGGCCTCAAGGTTTGCGTCAGTGGCTGTGAACGACTGGGAACCCGAAAATGTGACTGGGCTTGTCGACACCGTGAAAACACTCCGCTTTCCTAAACAGTACAGTGTGCAGTACCTCGCACAATTTAAATAAAGCAGTAAAGCATGGCATAAGTACAGGATAGTAAATAAAACCTCAAACTAGTTTGTGGCCCTCAAGAAATAAGAATGAATCAAGCTCTGGCTCAGGGGGGTTCATAAGCCTCCCGGATGTGGATAGCGCGAATATTCAAGGAACAGGAATCAAGTACTCGGGGTCCTACGGGACACAAGTGAGCCTGAAAAACCAAATAACAGATATGGCTCACCGGTGCCACTTTCATTAGTTATCCCATTACTACTCAGGTTAAGTTGTTTAGGTACCTCGTTATCCATCAGACACTCACATACCCTACACATGCTGTTCTACGACTCGCATGGCTCAAACAACTCCTGTAGTAAGGGCTCATGGGATGGAGGAACAAGCTTCGGTGGGGTTTAAAAGTAAAGGCTATGCAATACTTGGGATTCAATTTAATGCAATCGCGACTCAATGATGCAAGAATAAGATAGAGGCAATAGGTACTATATGTATGCAAGCATGTGGTAGTGCTTGCACAGCAGTTGAAGCAGGAGAAGGATCTGGGTGGTACTCACGGTTCTCTTGGTATATCCCTTTCGGCCTATTCGAAGAAGAACCAAACAAACAAGGGCCAACATAAATAAAGTGCGCAAGCATATGAATAAATGCATCAAGCAAACAATCATGCCATGATGAATGATGCACAATTTTCATGGCAATAAAATAGCATGGCATGGGTGAGGTGTGGAATACAAGAATAAATCATTTTATTGGGTTTTAATCCCATTTTATCCTCATATTAGTTGCTGTACACATTATATTTATATGATGCATGCTGCAAAACAAAACATGGAATGCATAAACAGAAAGGTCTCGTCGAGCTAATCATTTTAGACATATCATTTGTTAAATTTGGAGTTATAAAACAAAAGTTATAAATTATTTAAGACAAAAGGGCATTTTGTTGTAATTTGAATCAACTTGGAAAATAAAGTGTCCAAAATATATTTTGGAGGGCATATTTGAAATCCTCACATTTTTCTGATTTGAAAAAATATATTATTTGCATGATTTGGGTTTATATTTTAAAAGTTATTTAAAAACAGAATTAAATTTGAATTTGAATTAATTTTGAAAAGATTTGAATTAAAACAGAAAAGCAGACATACTTTTTCTACTCAGGTTTATCTAGCCACAGTCACTGTCAGGTGGGGCCTCTGGCTGACTGGACCAAACGCGCACAGGGAAGGTTTTCCTCACCGCGAGCTAATCCAGCCCAAATAATAGGGTGGGGTCGGCCTGAGGGACCACGACAGAGACGGGCCAGAACCGGCAGTGGGGCTAGACTGAGCCTTGAGTTAAGGGTTACAAAAAGGCAGGGGGTTTTCTGGGAGATGGCCACGGTGGCTGTCTGGTGGGCCTAGAGGGAGCGCGGGTTGCGGAGAAAAAGGGACAGGGGGGTATGTGCAAAACGAGCATAGCCGTACTGTTCCTCTTCTCGCGTGGATGACGGTCGGTGCAGCGCGGGCGCCTTGAGGTTCGATTCGGGGACCTGGCATGCGCGCGCGGAGGCGGCAGCCACTGGGCTAGGTGGGGGTTGGTGTCAGGGAGGTGGGCGTGGCCTAGGTAGGCTTCTGCGACGCTACGGCGCGGAGAAGCGAACGCGTCACCGGCGCACAGAGGGTGTTCGTCGGATGGTCCGGCGAGAACAGCGAGCTACGGCGAGGACGGAGGTGTCAGGGAGATTCAGGGGCTCACCGAGAGTGTGTCGGTGGCGTTGGTTCGTGCAGAGGAACTGGCGATCGACGTCGAGGCAGAGGCCGGGCGATCTAGGGTTTGGTGTCGGCTCGCGCTGGTGCAGCGGTTCTGGGGCTTCCTCTTCGCGGCTCCGTGTACGGGGCTGCTGTAGGGGGTCTCCTTGTACTCCTTGATCACCTCCACGTCGCGCAGGTCGCCTGGTATGGTGTAGCCGAGAGGAGGCCGAGGGTGCCGGCTAGAGAGGGTGGTCGACGATGGAGAAGAAGGGAGGAGGGGAGGTAGGTTTGGGCGGATCTGGGATCGGCCAGAGGTGAGCCATGAGGGTGTGGATAAAGCAGAGAGGGGGGAGGTGCCGTGGGGAGTGGTTGGAGATAAAGGTGGCTCGGCCACCTTTTCTTCCTCCACCCTCACGTGCTCGGTCGGGCAGGGGCAGGGCAGGTGCAAGGGGCTTCCAGGTGGGACCAGAGGGCGAGGCCAAGGAGGCAGGGGCAGGCTTGGGCTAGGGGGCCACAAGGCTGGGAGAGAAGAGAGGGAGAGAGGGGGGTAGGCTCGGTTGGAGCTAGGGTTGGGAGCTAGAGGGGGGTATGGCTCGGGTAGGGTTTGGGGGAGCCTCGGTTTAGGGTTGGTACTAGGGTTGGGGGGGTAGCTAGGTGGCCAGCTAGGGTTTGGTGAGAGGGTGGCCAAGTGGGGCCAAGCTAGGTGAGATAGAGGGGGAGGCCGAGAGAGAGAGAGGTGGTGGACTTTTGGGCAAGATCAAGCATGACATGCCAAGCTCCCACAAGATCTTGATAAGGAAAAGGGAAGGAGAAGAGGTGGTGAGGATTAAGCAAGATCACACTAGATCACACCAAGAGAAGGGGAAGATAGAGATGCTCCACTCAAAACAAATAAAATCCAAATGACAAGCAAAAAGGTGGTACTTGCATGGCCCATGCAAAATTATTTATTGCCATGTGGGTTCTTGTGAAAACAATATTATTACATGGCATTAATATTATGCATTCCCAAAATTGGAATAAAAGCCAAGCAAAAAGAATTAAAAAGGATGCCCCATGTGGAATAGATGGAGATGACCATGTTTGAATAGAAATGGGACTTGCTAGTGTGTATATTCCACTAGATGATTATTAGTCCCAAAATATTCCCACATGAGCATGAACCCATAATAATCCATATGGAAGCTAGGAGAAAGGGTCCCACTCACAAGGCATGCAAAGGTGGCCATGTGGCTCTCATATATCAATGGTGTGAAAACAACATGATGCTAAGATGAGAGCATGTGGAAAAAGAATTGGATCCATCCCAACCCACATGAGCTAGAGGTAAACTCAAATATGCAAAGCTCATATTTGGTTGGATGGTGGAATTATAAGGTGGTGAAAGAAAAGGTGGTGGAGTTAATAAAAGATATGCCCCCAACTCAACTTGGGCATTTAAACAATATATCAACAACCAAATACAATATCAAGAGGCAAATACAATTAACAATGCATATGAGAGAAGATCCAAAACAAAAAGGGTTTTATATGATGCTCAAATGCAAGGAGGCATGATGACATGAGCATGATATAATTATGATGCAACAATTATATGTAGGAAGGTAGCATTATATAGACTAGGCTAGTAGCATTGCAATTGTTAGACAATTGGGATGCTACATCTAACACCCATGGAGTTCTGGTGTTGATCATGTTTTGCCCTAGGGAGTACTTTAGTCAACGGATCTGCTACATTCAGGTCCATGTGCACTTTATAAATCTTTATATCTCCATCCTTGACATGCTCGTGGATGGAGTGAAACCGACGATTAATATGCTTAGAATTCTTGTGAGACCTTGGTTCCTTGGCGTTGGCTATGGCTCCATTGTTGTCACAATAGATCACCATTGGTTCCAATGCACTAGGAACCCCACCTAGTTCCATTATGAACTCCTTCATCCAAACTGCTTCCTGTGCCGCTTCTGAAGCAGCAACATATTCCACCTCCGTCGTTGGTCCAGCCACCACAGGTTGTTTGGAACTCCTCCAACTAACTGCTGCTCCGTTCAAGAGAAATACGTATCCGGATTGAGACTTAGAGTCATCCGGATTGGTGTCAAAGCTAGCATCAACATAACACTTAGCGACTAGCTCTTCTTCACCTCCATATACAAGAAACATATCCTTAGTTCTTCTCAAGTACTTAAGGATATTCTTGACCGCTATCCAGTGTTCCTAACCTAGATCAGATTGGTACCTACTAGTCAAAATAATAGCATGTGCCACATCCGGTCTTGTACATAGCATGGCGTACATTATAGAGCCTATGGATGAGGCATAGGGGATCTTATCCATTATCTCTCTTTCTTCTGCCGTAGCCGGACTTTGAGTCTTACTCAATGTCTTGCCTTACAACATAGGTAAGAACCCCTTCTTACTTCCCTCCATATTAAACTTCTTTAATATCTTATCAAGGTATGTACTCTGCGATAGCCCAATTAGGCGTCTTGATCTATCTCTATAGATTTTAATGCCTAATATATATGAAGCTTCACCAAGGTCTTTCATCGAAAATTTGCTGTTTAGATAACTTTTAACACTGTTTAAAAGATCTATATCATTTCCAATCAATAAAATGTCATCCACATATAATATCAGAAATGCCACATTGCTCCCACTCACTTTCTTGTAAATACAAGCCTCTCCATAAGTTTGGACAAATCCAAACTCTTTGATCACCTCATCAAAGAGGAGATTCCAACTCCGGGATGCTTACTTCAGTCCATAGATGGATCGCTGAAGTTTGCATACCTTATCAGCATCCTTAGGATCGACAAAACCCTTAGGTTGTATCATATACAACTCTTCTTCAATATTACCATTGAGGAACGCAGTTTTGACATCCATCTGCCATATTTCATAATCGAAATATGCAGCAATTGCTAACATAATCCTAACCGACTTTAGCATCGCTACAGGAGAGAATGTCTCGTCGTAGTCAACTCCTTGAATTTGTCGAAACCCCTTTGCGACAAGTCGAGCCTTATAGATGGTCACATTACCATCAGCATCAGTTTTTCTTTTGAAAATCCATTTATTCTCAACGGTCTTTCGATCGTGAGGTAAGTCCACCAAGGTCCAAACCTGGTTTTCATACATGGATTCCATCTCAGATTTCATGGCTTCTAGCCATTTGTGGGAATCCGGGCTCATCATCGCTTCTTCCTACGTCACAGGGTCAACTATTTCATCAATCATGAAATTCATAACAGGATTGCCGTACAGTTCAGGAGCTGCACGTATCCTGCTTGACCTACGAGGTTCGGTAGTGTCCTCTTTCGGAGTTTCATGATCAATATCATTAGCTCTCTCTTCATTAGGCGAAGTCAACTCCGAAACAACTTCCGGTGCTTCGCTACTCGCCATTTCATGAAGAGAAGGTTCAATAACCTCTTCGAGTTCTACCTTTGGACTACTCACACCTTTCGTGAGAAACTCCTTCTCAAGAAAGGATCCATTCTTGGCAACAAAAACCTTGCCCTCGGATCTGTGATAGAAGGTATACCCAACTGTTTCCTTAGGGTATCCTATGAAGAAGCATTTTTCCGCTTTGGGTTCGAGTTTATCTGGCTCAAGTTTCTTCACATAAACATCGCATCCCCGAACTTTAAGAAATGACAGCTTAGGTTTGTCTCCAAACCATAATTCATACGGTGTCGTCTCAACGGATTTAGATGGTGCCCGATTTAAAGTGAATGCAGCGGTTTCTAGTGCATAACCCCAAAATGACAGTGGCAAGTCAGTCAGAAACATCATAGATCAAACCATATCTAATAAAGTACGATTACGACATTCCGACACACCATTACATTGGGGTGTTCCGGCAGGCATGAGTTGTGAAACTATTCCACAATTTTTCATATGTGTGCTAAACTCGTAACTAAGATACTCTCCTCCATGGTCGGACTGTAGAAATTTGATCTTTCTGTTACGATGATTTTCCACTTCATTCTGAAATTCCTTGAACTTTTCAAAAGTTTCAGACTTATGTTTCATAAAATAGATATACCCATGTCTACTCAAGTCATCTGTGAAAGTAACAAAATAACGATATCCACCTCGCGCCGACACACTCATTGGTCCACACACATCAGTATGTATGATTTCCAATAAATCTGTCGCCCGTTCCATTGAACCGGAAAACGGTGTTCTAGTCATCTTGCCCATAAGGCATGGCTCACATGTATCAAATGATTCAAAATCAAGTGATTCCAAAAGTCCATCAGAATGGAGTTTCTTTATGTGTTTAACGCCAATATGACCTAGACGGCAGTGCCACATATATGTAGATATATCATCATCAAGTTTAACCCTTTTAGCATTAACACAATGAATATGCATAATACTACTATCGAGATCCAATAGAAATAAACCATTCAACACAGGTGCATGACCATAAAAGATATTATCCATATAAATCAAACAACCATTGTTTTCAGATTTAAAGGAATAACCACTTCGCGTAAAACACGATCCGGATACAATGTTCATGCTCAGTGCAGGCACAAAATAACAATTATTTAGATTTATCACTAATCCAAACAATATATGGAGAGGTAGCGTTCCGACGGCGAGCATATCAACTCTTGATCCATTGCTGACTCGCATCGTGACCTCATCCCTTGCTAGCTGTCGCTTGTTCTGCAGCCCCTGAATCGAGTTACATATATTAGCAACCGATCCCATATCAAATACCCAGGTGCTACTACGAGTACTAGTCAAGTACACATCAATAACATGTATATCACATATACCTTTGTTTGCCTCGCCGGCCTTCTTGTCCGCCAAATACTTGGGGCGATTCGCCCAATGGTCATCCTTGCAATAGTAGCACTTTTCGATTATCGACTTAGGTCCAGCTCGGGGTTTCTTTTCAGGTGTGGCAACAGATTTGCCGCCCTTCTTTCCCTTCTGCTAGCCTTTCTTGTCCTTCTTGAAACCGGTGGTCTTATTGATCATCAACACTTGATGTTCTTTCCTAATATCCACTTCTGCAGTCTTAAGCATTGACAGAAGCTCGGGAAGAGACTTCTTCATGCCCTGCATATTATAGTTCATCACAAAGCTCTTGTAGCTAGGTGGCAGAGATTGGAGAACACGATGTATGCCTAAGTCAATGGAAATTGTTATTCCCAAGGACACAAGCTTATCGGCATACCCAGACATTTTGAGTACGTGCTCACTAACGGAGTTGTTCTCTTCCATCATGCAGCTAAAGAACTTTTCAGAAGCATTATAACTCTCTACGGCAGCATGGGTATCGAAAATCATTTTCAATTCTCCCATGGTATCAAAGGCATTGCCATTTTCAAAACGCTTTCGAAGTTCTGGCTCTAGCCCATACAGTATGCCGCAATGAACTAAGTTGTGGTCCTCCTGACGAGTTATATAGACATTTTTTTCCTCGTCAGGGGCATCAGGATCTGGTGGGGGGCCTAGCGACGCCTCTAGCACATATTGCTTTTATTCAACAGTGAGGAGAATCCTCAAATTCATAGCCCAGTTGGTGAAGTTGCTACCATTCGCAACAAGCTTCTCTTTCTCCATGAACACATTGAAATTCAAAGCAGGTGGTGCCATCTACAACAGAATTTGTAAAGTTTATTTAGACTAAGTTTATGATAGATTGAGTTCAACTAATCCAAATTACTAATGAACACCCACTCAAAAACGACATCCCTCGTGTCCCTTTTGGTGATTACATGAACCAAATCCACTACACCAAGTCCGATCATCACGTGAGTCGGTGTAGCTTCAAAGGCGAGCATCAATATGGGCATCATATCAACTATATGACTCATGCTTAACCTTTTGGTCTGTGTTCCGAGGCCATGTATGTACATGCTAGGCTCGTCAAGTAAGAACCATAGTATTCCGTGTGTGTAAAACTGTCTTACACCCGTTGTATGAAAGCGCGAAGTCGAGTACACCCGATCATCACGTGATGTCTCGAAACACGATCCATAGAACGGTGCATACTGAAGGAAGAACGCATTTTATCTTGATATCTAAATGAGGGATACCAAAAGCGCCAAACTAGCAGTATAAGATGATAACATCTAATGTGTAAAGTGAGATGATATGGTCCATGCATTTGATCTCTATCATTTGCATCGTGGTATGATCTCTATCATTCCTTTGTGTGTAAGGCCAAGGTCTATGGAACTTACACGTTAAGTGTGTTGTAAGAGTATCTATCATACATCTACTTACAACAATACCATATCAAAACACTAGCCCAGCAATGATCTAAACTAGACGCCTCTAATTTATCAATTGCAAGTTTTACGTGGCTTAGGGATTTCGGAGATAGAACCGGTCTTACCTACGAACATGAAACATAGCAAGGATAACCAAGTTATTAGCAACTCGTTGTAAATCAGATATTGACTATAGTAGGAGAGACAGACACCCGCTAGCCACTTATGCAAAACTAGTTGCATGTCAGTCGTGGAACCAGTCTCATGTACGATGACATGTAAGGTTGGTCTGGGCCGCTTCATGCCACTATGCCACCAATATCCAAAATACATAGAAGATGCAATAACATGATCATCATCGCCCACATATAAACATATGTGTACTACCCATGCAAAGTACCTACGCATAGATCAGGCTCTTATACCACTGTTGGGTCCACAACATAGAAAACAAAAACATTCCTACGATGAGAACTATACGCCATGATCTATCTACTAGATACAGAGAAACGTGTGGACATACATCCATGAAGAACTTACCCTCGAAGACAACGAGTTTTCTTAACGAGTAGGAACTCGTGGTTGATGTAGTCGTACGCTTGCCGATCTCAAGATCGTGTGGAAGTCCGAGCGCTACAAATCAGCAGCGCATCCGTCCTCGCACAAGCTCAAGCCGGGACAACCTCCACCTCCTCGCTCTAGCGAATCTGGAAGCAGAACTCCTTCCGGCCAAGGCCACCGGGAACATGTATCTCACTAATCCGAGACCATGGGGGAATATCTAGAGGGGGAGAGAGATCCTTCACGAGGAGGTGTGGTTTGCGAGAGGGGAGAGGGGGGCTTTATATAGGAGGGAGGGAGACCCCTCCCCTCCCAAAACTGGCGCATGAGGGGGGGGGACTCCTCCCCTCCTTCATTCATGTGGTGAACCTCCACTCACATAAACATGGCCTCCACCCAAAATCCCACTCACATGTATTTAATTTCCACCAAATTAAATTCAACTCTCAATTTAATAAAACTCTTTTATTTATTTTATTCCTAATTTTGTTAATTACTTTAATTAAAAAACATTCACATAAAACCCCTTGCAACATTTCAATATCACATGCAGAACCACTTTCTGCAATTTCACCCAAAACATTTCCTGTTTCTATCGAAACAATTCCAGTTTCTATCGAAACATTTCCTGCGCTTTGCAAACCTTTTGTCTGAAACATATGTGCTCCTAAATGGTGTCCGGCAACCCTTAAGTGTGTCACTCTACGGTTCGCGAATAATGCAGACATGATTGATACTCCTCTCAGATCAATAATCAGAAGCCAGACCTAGAGATCCATACTGAATCCTGCACATTCAACGATGACTTCTGTGATCGTGAGAACCTTTAACGCTAGTAATTTAATCCCTTTGTCTCATGATATAATACATGTCCAAGATTCGATTATCGGTATCCAAATACCTAGTTTGATCTCGTTACCGACATGCACTCTTTTCTCGTTCCCGTGATATAACATTCTAGTGATCACATCACTTGTTTGCAAGCTATCTTAATGTGATATCTCCGAGAGGGCCCAGAGTATATCTATCCGTCATTGGGATTGACAAATTCCACTCTTGATCATGAGCCTCAACATAACACCTTCATAGCACGGAACCCACCTTTATAGTCACCCTGTTACAGTGTGACGTTTGATGTTATGAAGATACTCTTCCGGTGTTAGCAATTAACATGATCTCATGGTCTAAGGATAAAGATTACTTCGTATGATGTTATAGCAATGTAAACATAATGACTTGATCGTAATGCTATACTTCGGATGAATTTTCATCACGTCATTTCACAAATGTTGTGACCTTGTTATTAACAACATCCAATGTCCATGATCAGGAAACCTTGATCATCTTGTTAATCAACAAGCTAGTCTAAAAGAGAGGAATAACTAGGAACCCTTTTTGTTTATTAAACACACATGTATTGATGTTTCCTATCAATAGAATTATAACATGCAAAATAAACATCTATCATATACAAGGAATACATAATAACAACTTTATTATTGCCTCTCGGGGCATATTTCATTCAGTTGCACCACTATGAGCTTTTTCTTCTCCTATTAGATTTTTATAGTATTTTATTTTGTCTTGTTTTTAGTCTTTTTAAGTTTTTCCTTAAAAAACATAAAAATTAGTATAACCTCTAAATATGCATGCTAAAATATGGAGAAACATAGAGAATCACAAGAAGGGAAAATACTAGAGCATTGGTTGAAAAAATTAGATTGTACTTCTACTGAGTTGCTTGAATATCATGGTGTTGTAAATTGTTGCTCTAAACAAGATGATAGACACTCTAAATTTCAATGTATGTTCCATGAATATCATGTCATTGCCTCCTACAATAGAGGTGATTATGCTCATTTAGGGATGGAACAAGTAGAGAAATTTGTTACTTTTATGGCAGCTTATGAATTAAAAACCTTCATTGATGAAAATTTTAAAACTAGCCAACTTCGAGGAAAATATATATGTTGTTGACTATAACAAGAAGCTTGTCAAGTTGATATGGGAATTACTCTTCTCCTTAGTAATTGTATAGCCAACTTCAAGGAAAATATATATGTTGTTGACTATAGCAAGAAGCTTATTGCTGCCCAAGAGAACCCTGATGTTTTGCAGGGAAAAGATGACAAAAGCATAAGCTTGCGGATGCCCATGCTCCCCAAAGAAGAAGAGAAAAATGAAGAAGAAGAAGATATGGTCCAACCTAAGCTTGGGGATGTATGGGAACCTGTCGCGTCTCGCCTACGCTGACATCGGGGATGTTGGACACCCCCTATTTGTTCGGTAGTGGGCACGAAGGCATTCCGGCCTCAACGTCAGTGAAGGAACCTTCTAATACGAGCATGCAGCAAGCACAGAGAACACACGGGCATTTTTTACCAAGGTTCGGGTCGCCCTTCGGCTAACAACCCTACGTCCTGCTTTGGTGGATTATTAGGGGTGGATCGATATATAAGAAGATGACCTCTATGATGCCGGGGAGATGCTTTCTCTCTATCTTCTACACTCTCCGGGCTTCCTCTTTCTTTCTTTTCTCTCCCTTCCTTGCTTTCTCACAGCCTTCTCTTCTATGTCTAGCCAAACCCCTCTTGACATAGGCATAAACCTTCGGGTTCCCATTATTGGTATATATGGTGCGGCCCAATGGAAGCTTCACCCAGAGATTTGCCAAAATCCATGAAGCCCACGGCGGTTTGGCTGATATGAAGCCTACAAGGACACGGAATCCTGGTGGAACAAGATAAGGAAGTCCAAGACTAGACTAGATATGAACTCCAACTTGTAAACCAACTTGTACTGATACCTGAGATCTAGCCTCCTCGTATATAAAGGCTAGGATGGGACAACGAGGAGGGCATACAATCTTACAATACACACACCTCTCTCTCTCGGCGAGATCGTATCTAGTCGACTCAACGAGTTTATACTCTCCAATGATAATACGAGTAGACAAGCAGGAAGTAGGGTTTCCTCTACGAGGTCCTGGATGTGAGTAAATCGCCTCCCTTATTTGTCTTTTAAGCCAACGAAATCCCCATCGCTCTCTCTTTCCACGAAATACAAGTCCATAACCACGAACATTGCCGAGGTTATGCCTCGTCAATTGAGGCCGCCTGTGGGAAACCTTAGTGCTGGAGCCATGGATTTGGCGGCTCCCTCTTCATCAAGCAACAACTCGACTGTCGGAAGAGACCAAATCCGTTATGGCTCCATCGATCTGCTTCCACACCCACCTGCCCTTCTTCCGGCTTTTGAAAACTTCGGTCGGGAGCTGGATCTGATGATCGGAAGCCTCAACTTTCGCATCAGGTCCATGGTAACTTACTGCCTCTCAGATCCAATCTACTCGGGTTCGTCGGCAGCAATTGCAGCGCCTACGGCAACAATAACGTCTTCCATCGGCTCTACTGGAGGGGCAATCTTGTCCTCAGCAAAAACATCAGGAACAATCGCGACTACGTTGCGGACCGGGAGGATCTCGCCAATCCAAGCAACGGCGTATACTTTGGATCCACACTGCAGCTTCCGCAAGCACCAACAATGGCAAACTCGACAACTATTTTGTCACTGTTGTAGACTATTTTGACTCTGCCGCAGACTATATTTTCTCCAACTACACATGGGGCTCTACATCAAGCATATTTCCATCGCATGGTTTTCAAAATAATAATCAAGATCTATTATTCATGTTCGTAAGCATGGACGTAATCGGATGTAGATTGTCTGATCCACCAAGTCATCGGATCTGGTCCGCCTCGAAGGAAAAAAGAAACGGGAGGTTCCACAAGACCTGTGTCAACACCTGGATTTTTAATCCCAGATGCCCGTTATGCTGTACCTCGCAATCCTAGGATTACCATTTTTGTGAGACATAACGTATTGGATATCACAGTACATCATCCATTACAAACCATACATAAGGTCTTACACAAATAAGGATATCATGATCGAGTCTGAGTACAACAAGCAGCGGAAATAAAAGATAAGCATAACGGTGGGGTCCATCTTCAGGGGCACAGTAATCTTGTGAAAGCGAGATAGTCCTAGTTATCATAGCCGTCCTGCTGGCCATCATCTTGATAGTCTCCTTCATAGTCTGGCCATGAGAATAGCCAGGGACAAAAGCCATGAGTACTATTTAAGTACTCGCAAACTACCACTAACAGGTAATATAGTTCTAAGTCAAGTACTAACTCTATGTTCAACTATAAAGTTAAGTTTGAAACCTAAGCTGAGTCCTGAAGCAAAGAAAGGTAAAATAAATTTCTAGAATCACTTAAGTTGGAAAGCTAGTGTCATAAACACAACCCTGTTGTGGTCAAGTAAAGATTCATCATTCATTTCAAGTTATTTGGAAAACATCTTATGACAAAACACTATGGCCATTCCAACTATCCATAACCGCGGACGTGGCTATTCGAATAGTTTGACACTCTGCAGAGGTGGTACACTTTCACCGCAAGATTCGATACATCTGTCAGGGATAACCCTGAATCATCATACTTAGTATGCAGATAATCAAACATAACCTTCCCTTTACACACCCTAGTATAAGCACCTCTCCTATGAGCATGGCCTCCCAACCATGACCATCACTCATCTTGGGCACTTCATAGGTGGACATCATGAGAGGTAGCCTCAGCTCAAACCTCTCCCGCGAGGGAACTAATACTAATGCATATAAATTTCCAGCTAAGCCTTACCCAATTCAGGTAGTGTGGTTGTACAGTAAATCTGGAATGGTATCGCATCCGAATCCAACCATCAGTTTTATAAAAGGGTTAAGGCTCATGCGTCAGCATTTTCATCATCATAAACCATTTCTGTTTCTCAACACATGTCAAAACATCTCAATAGAATGAATCCTCATTCCAAGGTTTTCACAATTCATTTTCACCAAGTGTTCCCATCTAAAGTGACTCTAGTTTTTGATCTACTCTAAACTACTAAGTTAAGAGTGTTCACTAAGGGGGAAGTGATGGGTTCAATCTCATGCCATAGAATGACATCTAAAGCTTTCTAAATAGGTCAAGTTTTATACTCTTTATGCTACCTTCAAAACAAGTAAAGCACTTGGTGTAAACTAAGGGAGGTAAAACTTGTAAACAAAGACTTGAGGTACTAATAGTCAAAGGGGTGTGATCAAAGCATTCCTAAGGCATCTTTGCTAAACCATCTAGTTTGATCCTAGCTTGCTAAGTACTAAACTTGCATTGTTAATGGTGGCTTGCCTTGGTTGGTGCAGTGGTTGAAGTTTTCTTCTTCTTCTTGGTAGAACTCCTCCTCCTCGTAGACTTGGTCGGTACTATCGTCTATAAATACATACGGAGTACACAATCACCAAACAATACTTAATTAGTTTAATTAGCATTCTAAGACACACATTTGACGATCTATTATCATCACAAGCATCACAAGTTTAATTCAATAGTTTCCTCCTTTTTATTTTAGAAAAGTAATTTCTACTCATTGAAAAATTAACTAAGATTTAATATTCACCACTTAAAATATGGGATCATGTTGACACATGTAATCACCACATATTCTAACATGTGGGAATGAGATTTAAAGGTTGGATCATAATTACTTTGGTTTAAGTTCATTATTTAATGATTTAAAGTGACTAGAAATGCCTATATCCCATCTGTCTAAATATGTAATGCTACATGGTTTAGTAATATAATGGCTACTTCCTACATATAATTGTTGCATCATAATTATATCATGCTCATGTCATCATGCCACCTTGCATTTGAGCATCATATAAAACCCTTTTCATTTGGTTCTTCTCTCATATGCATTATTGATTATTTTTTCCTCTTGATATATTGTATTTGGTTCTTGATAAATGCTTGATGCCCAAGTTGAGTTGGGGGCATATCTTTTATTAACTCCACCACCTTTCTTGTCACCACCCCATAATTCTACCATTCCAATATATGTGAGCTTAGCATTTTATTTGGGTTTACCTCTAGCTCATGTGGGGTGGGATGGATTCAATTCTAGTTTATTTTGCTTGGTCTTTATTTTCCTCAGTTTTGGTAATGCATGGGAATCATGCCATGTTTTCACAAAAATAAAACATGGCATTAATGCCCATGCATGGGCCATGCAAATTATCACCATCCTCTTGATTTGGGAGTTGCTTGTATTTTTGGAAGTGTGGCATGGTCCTCTGAGATTCAATTCAAGGTGGCCATACTTTTGCTTCCACCATCAAACCATACCCCTCTCTCCTTATCCAACATCTATCTAGGCATGATCTTGGGGGAATCATTCTCACATAAACCACCATCTCATGCTTTATTCATGTGGGCTCATCACAAAACCCTCTCACCATTTTTTCCCTCTTCTCACTCTCCATCCCACTACCACATACTGGTGGGATCTTGGGACTCATACTCTAAAAACTCTAAACCCCCTCTCTAATCTACCTACCTACCCTCTCTCTTTTTTACCTCAAACCCTAAACCTCTCTCTTCTTCTTAAAAACCTAACCCTAGCTACCTACTCCACCTTGGCTCCTCCTTGCCGAGAACCCCTCTCCCTCTAATCCTCTCTCCAACCTAATCAGCTACCACCACCTAGCTACCCATCTACCCCCACTAAACCCTAGCCGAAGCTACACCCTACCTGTCTGGCCGCTCATGTCGTGCACGTGAGAGAAGGAGGAGGAAAAGGTGGCCGAAGCCACCTTTACCTCTACCCCGCGCCCACACGGCACCTCTCCTCTCCCTCTCTGTTTATTCCCTTCCCCATGCCTCCTCTACCTCGCCCAGATCCACCCCGGACCGTTGCACCGATCCCTTCCTCCCCTGCTTCTCTTCTCCAAATCCGGCGAGCATCGTCGGCCTCTCCTCCACCTCCTTGTATAAGCCGGTGGCATGGAGCTGTGGTCGTCGGGGAAGCCCAGCGTGCACCCCTGCATCGGCCATGCATAAGCAAGGTGGGAAGCCGGAACTGCCACGATGCAGCGCCACCGAAACCCTAGCCGAACCGGGCATCTGCATCGTCGACGATCTGCTGCGCCCTGTCCCGATCCAACCCCACCGACGACCCCACGGTGAGCCCGTGACCCTCTCTGACATCCTCTCTATCTCCCGCATGGCCTGGTCTCGCCGGGCGTTTCACCGAACGCTCTCGGTGTCCAGGCGTCTACCTGCGTCGGCGTCGCCTGAGCTTACCTAGACCCCGCGTGCCTACCTGTCACCATCCCTTACCCAGCCGCACTGGCTCCACACCATGGAACACGCGCCCCGCGTCGTGGGTTCGACCCCCGCGCCGCGCTCTCTCGCGGTCGAGCACCGATCTATCCGCAGTTGCAGAGAAGAACAACAGTACGGGCCTATGGTAACTTTGCAAATAGCCCCCCCTTTTATCTCTTGCTCAACCCGCGGTACTCGCGACCCCACCTGTCGGCCGCCCTAGAGATCTTGCAGAAAAGCCCCCCAGTTCTTCCAGCCTCAACCCGCACTTCCACACCACGCCACGTGGTCAGCCCTCCACCTCTCTCTGTCAAGTGGGCCTGCGAGCTAGCGGGTCCCACCTGTCAGTCTCACGGGCTGGGTACTCCCGCGGTGCAAAATCTCTCTGTAGCTGTGTAGCCCACAGCCGGTGGCTTTGGCTAGCACTAGGCTAGGTGACAAAAGTTTTTCTGGTTTTCTGTCTTATAAAAACAATTTCAGAAAATGTTTTAATATGAATTTAAATCTGTTTAAATATCTTTTGAATTATAATCCCAGATGATACAAATGATATATGTTTTTGAATCAGAAAAATGTGAGGAATTCAAAAATGCCATTCAAAATATTATTTGAGAACTTTAATTTTCGAGATGATTAAATTTACAATAAAATACCCTTTTTCTTAATTAATTAATAACTTTAGTTTATAAATCCAAATTTGACAAATAATATGTCTAAATCAATCAGCGCGTCGAGCCCGTTCTAACTATGCATTCCATGTTCTGAAGTGCAGCATGCATCATATAAATATTAAGTGTACAGCAAGTGGTATGAGAGCAAAACATGACTAAAACTTAATGAAATGCTTTACTCTTGTACCCCACACCTCACCCATGCCATGCTACTTTATTACCATGTAAATTGTGCATCATTCATCATGGCATGCTTGTTTTGCTTGTCGCATTTCAATACATATGCTTGTGCACTTTATTTATGTTGGCCTTGTTTGTTTGGTTCTTCCTCGAATAGACGCTGAGCAGGGGATATATCAGGAATCCCAGGAGCACTACCCAGATCCTTCTCTCGCTTCAACTGAGCTGCCAAGCAAGCACTACCACATGCTTGCATTCATATAGTACCTATTGCCTCTATCTTATTCTTGCATCATTGAGTCACGATTGCATTAAATTGAATCCCAAGTACTGCATAGCCTTTACTTTTAAACTCCACCGAAGCTTGTTCCTCCATCCCATGAGCCATTACTATAGGAGTTGTTTGAGCCATGCGGGTCGTAGAACAGCATGTGTAGGGTATGTGAGTGTCTGATGGATAACGAGGTACCTAAACAACTTAACCTGAGTAGTAATGGGATAACTAATGAAAGTGGCACCAGTGAGCAATATCTGCTATTTGGTTCTTCGTGCTCACTTGTGTCCCATAGGACCCCGAGTACTTGATTCATGTTCCTTGACTATTCGCACTATCCACATCCGGGAGGCCTTATGGACCCCCTTGAGCTAGAGCTTGATTCACTCTTATTTCTTGGGGCCACAAAGTAGTTTGGGGCTTTATTACTTTCCCGTACTTATACCATGCTTTACTGCTTTATTTAAGATTGTGCGAGGAGCACTTGTATTGTTTAGGATTGCGGAGTGTTTTTGCAGTATCGACAAGCCTAGTCACACTTTCGGGTTCCCAGTCGTTTACAGCCATTGGCGCAAACCTTGGGTCCATCTCGGAGCCGGCCAACTTCGTTGCGGGTAGCTTAATGGGGTGGCCCCCTGAAATATTTCTGAATCCTGTGATCGCTTTGTCGTGAATGCCTCATTGGGTTTTGATTTGGTTTTTCTGAGGTTGATCGAGTGTGTGTTGCTATTTGTGCACAAGCCGTGTCCGCGGTTATGGACGACTTGGAGCACAGTTTCTCGATCATAGACAAGTATAACTAAGCACCGCTTTTAATTTGACTAAGTACCTGACTAGTAAATAGTGCAACACTCATGGAATGGCTAATAAAACTGCCAACGGATGGCGGTTGTTCGTCCGCTTTCTCGTTGGTAAGCGAGAAGAAGGATGGATCTGATCATTATAATGTTATAACTGTTGTTCTTAATTAACGGACATCCGTCTATCATTGGTTAGGCAGATGGTTAGCGAGTATCTATAGAATTGTTAGTTATTATCTTTTGCTACAATTGCGTCACCCCAGGTTATATCCCCTTTAGAGGCATAAAGACTTGCTGAGTACCCCTAGGGTCTCACAAGATAAATTGTTTGATTCAGATGAACAGGTATATTCGCAAGATGGATACTGTGTGGAGGAGACGGATGATGTCGGCAACGATCACTCGGTGTAGAGATTCTGGGAACGGGGATCCGTGAGATCTATGGGCGGGATGTGTTTATTTATGTGGCATCTTATGCCGATTTGCTTCTTATCCGTACTCGGATCTTGTTTTCCGCTTTCACCTGATACTCTGATGTTTGATGTATGAGGAGATATCCTAAACTATTATATCTATCTAGAATATTTGGATCTTGCCGTATGGCGTTGCAATATTTCTATTTCTTTTAGATGGAATGGCTCTGAGGACTGTTGTATGTGGCTTGCATACATACTCACTTGTGTATGTAGTTGATCCCTTCGCCTGCCGATTACGCCGCTCGTTCTTGTCCCGATGTTCTAAAAGTGGTTAGGACGGCCGAAAGGTCTACCTGTGAGTAGCCCCTGGGCCCCACCGTACTATTTTAACCACTTTCGCTCATCCAGGCATGTAACTAAGAGCGTAATTCACCGAGCTAGTTACATGGTACTAGTCCAAAGTCACTGCATGTAAACCTTAATATTATTACATATTTAGATAGATATGGTGAAATGTGATTTTTGAGAGTTGGAATCAACTCAAAAGCTAACTTGGTTGATTTTATAAAAATGTTGGGAGGTGCAAATGCTTCTGTTTTGTTATTTTTATTATGACAGATCAATAACTCTAATTGAATTAAGTCCAGCGGTCTTGGATAGATCATTTCAATACCTTTCAGACAAAATTGGTTTCATGCAATTTGGGTTTATGAATCTCTCTGAATTGATTTTCAAACTAGGGGACAAATACTAGATTTAAACTAAAAGAAAAATCCAAATTTGAATGGCTGGGCTAGCGCGGGAACGAACATGGGATGGCCCAGTGGCGCTCTACGGCGCGGGGCTCAGCTGACAGGGGGGCCGCTTGTCAGTGGCTCTTAACACGTGAAACGGTCGCCGGCGAGAGTTTGCCCTAGCGGCTCGGTGGGGGTCTACCGGGGACGTACCAAGGCTCCAGCAAGGTAGGTCAGGCGGGCAAACAAGCTGGAAGACGACGGCGAGGCGAGGCGCGGTTACGGCGGAGCTTGGGGTGCCCTAAATCACAGACGCCCTTCTCCTCTTGCTGCGGCGGCTCCGGCTCTAATTTTGGCGAGGCACAGCTCGATGGGCTCCGGCGTGAGAGGGGAAAGGATCAGTGAGAGGTGGAGAGTGAGTGGGTGTGGAGAAATGGTGCTGGGGAGGCCGGGTTATATAGGCCTTACGATGAGACCGAACGGTGTGGGCAGGCGACTCCGGCGAGGGCGGCACAGGGGGCTAGCAGCGTGGCTTGAGGTAGGGGGCGGTGGCCTGTCTCCTGGAGGTGCGCTGAGGCTTAAAGGCGCGGCAAGGTGGGCTCTGTGCTGGTCGGGAGCGTCATGCGCTCTGGGCGGCAGAGGCGGCGGGTTCGACGGCGAGTGGTGGCTAGGGTGAGTTGGGCGGCAAGCGGGGGTGTCTGGGGTGTTCCATAGGTCATGGCGGAGCGGTAGGCGCGGGCTGCGGTCAAGGGGCGGTTTGTGCACGCGGGGACAGGGCGCGCTCTGCGGGCGGTGTCGGCATGGTCGACCAGCTCCGGGTGCGGCGGTTCTTAGCCGTTCTGCTCTCTGTCTCTTGGCTGGGGTTGGTTGGACGGTGGCGGTGGACCACTAGCTAGCTTGTAGATATGGCGAGCGAGGGGGAAGTGGTCTGCTACTGCGAGTGCCTGGTCGGCCGGCGAGGGGTGGCTCTGCATGGCCTTGCAGTGCAGCTAGGAGGTAGATAAGGTGTTGGTGTTGGTCTGGTTAGGCTTGAGGGAGACAAGGATGATCAAAGCACTTCAATTTGCTAGACAAGATCAAGCCCAAAATAGTAATAGTTAGGCCACTTTGATCTTGTCCACAAGGTGTTTGATAGAATGGCCGAAAGAGAAAAACTTTTGAATTTTGGTTTCAAAATTTTTGGGTGTTCTCCACTAGTGCTAGGTAGCCTCTGGTTGCAAGGGTTTTGAAAGTGGAGCTCAAAAGGATGGTTTTTGAAATAGGGGTGATCTATGCATATGCATTGGATTCAATTTTTACATGCCATTTAAAATAAGCAAAAGAATGTTTTTAGCAGATCAAAAGGTGGGCCTTGGTACCTCATTATGTGTACTAGCAAGGGGTGCAAAGATCATGAATTGTTTCTGTTAAGAAATAAGTGCTAGGAACACTCAAAGTGGTGTAGTGGATTAAAATGGCCAAAATGACCATTCCTCCTTTTTAATTGTTTTTGATTTGATTTTCTTTAGTAAAAGTTTGGGAATGATGTAGATGATGTTTAAATCACCTAAGAAACATTTTACAACCAAAGAATCACAGAACCATGGCAATTCCAATCAATTCCTAAATTAAATGCTCATACACATGAACGCGTTCATTTTTAATTTGGAAAAGTTTTTGTTAACCCTAATTTTGATGATTTTGATCTTATTAAGCTTGGATTGAAGTTTTGGGATGTTACAAACCTTCTCCCCTTAAACAAAACCTCGTCCCGAGATTTACAAAGAAAACTAGGAACTAAAGAGATCTGGGAACTCTGTCCTAATGTAATCTTCACGCTCCCAAGTGGCTTCGTCTTCGGTATGGTTGCTCCATTGAATCTTGAGAAACTTGAAACTCCTGGTCCTAGTGGTTCTATAGGTTTCTTCTAAGATACGGATGGGTACTTCCCTATAGGTCAGGTCAATGTTGATTTCCACAGCTCTGTGATCGATGTTCTTGAAAACTTCCGTCTTCTCGGGCACTTCCAAACATTTGCGAAGTAACGAGATATGGAACACATTGTGGATGGCTGACATCTCTTCAGGCAGTTCCAGCTGATACGATACTTCTCCTCGATGGTTCAGAATTTTGAAAGGTCCGATATATCTGGGGGCTAACTTTCCCTTCAGACTAAAGTGTTCAGATCCCTTCAATGGTGAAACCTTGAGATATACAAAATCTCCGACATTGAAAGTCAGGTCTCTCCTTCTCTTGTCAGCATAACTCTTCTGTCTGGATTGGGCGGTCTTGAGGTGTTCACGGACTTTGTGAACTTTCTCTTATGCTTCTCGGAGAATGTCGGGTCCACAGATCTGACTTTCTCCTACTTGCGACCAATTCAAAGGGGTACGACACTTTCTTCCGTATAGGAATTCAAATTGTGCCATCTGTAAACTAGCTTGATAACTGTTGTTAATGAGAATTCTGCGAAAGGCAGGCAGTCTTCCCATTTTGATCCGTATTCCAACACACAAGCTCTAAGCATATCCTCTAGGATCTGGTTGACTCTCCCAGTCTGTCCATCTGTTTGCGGGTGATACGCTATGCTGAAGTTCACCACATATGGTTCTCTCTATCCACAAAATACAAGTCCATAACCATGGACATTGCCAAGGTTACCCCTCGTCACCTCTCTTCTACCTCTAGCCAAAATCCTTCTCTAGTCCTTTGAGTTCTTGGTCCTCTCTCCAAAAAAACCCTCTTCTAATGGCCAAGTGCCTCCTTTTATACACCAAGGTGTCACCAAAGGGCCAACATGGAGCACCATCTGTGGTGTTCTGGGCCTTCAGTCGCGGGGTGCCACGCGGTCTTCAGGCAGGTAGGCAGCGCTTGTGGCCAATGGATGGCCAGGTGCGGTGCATAGATGCACTCGATTGCTAAGTGACAGCTTAGGCTCCGAGCTGTCACTCCTGTCGGTGGTGCGCTACAGCGGTGCTGCAGTGGACACAACATCATGATGATGTCCAGCGATGCTGACGCATCGTCAGTTCCCAAGGCTGGTCCTGACACGCCTTGTCAGGAACAGTTGACTCTGGTTCCCGGGTCGCACCTGGCCCAGGAAAGGGTGCTTCTATGGTCCTTCCGGGGCTTGGCAGAGGCTCCTCCTCGCCCTTGCTGCCCCCAACAGTGCTCTTCCTCTCCTTCCAGGGCAACCCGGGAGAAGGGGCAGGGCCTCCTTGCGCTTGTCGTCGTCCTCTTTTTCCTATCTGCACCCGTTTGGCGGGTTGAAGCGTGTCCGGTAGCGTCTGTCTCACCCATAGGAACCTACAATATACCTCAAACTTAGTCTCTATAGGCTCATCATAATGGATCCATACCTGCATGGAGCACTTGGTGCCTATATCCTGGCGACGCCCTTGCCGGCCTAGCCGTATATCTGCTGGGTCGCTGACCGGTGGGTCCTGACCCACGTGCTGACGTGCAATGTGAGGGACCCCCGATCCCATTATGCCGATAGAATCCCCTGGGCGAGGTCCGGCAACTGGCGACGCGGAACGTGGTTTGACGAAGTGGTTATTGCCCGGCTTCGCCCTTCAATAGCGCGTGGGCCTAGTTCACGTCGCAGGAAGCACGACAACAATGGACAACATGCTTTACCATCTCGCAGAGCTGACGTGCATGTGCCTGCACACTCAAGTGGCCATGGCACTACTGAGCCATGCCTTGGCTTCCATGGTGTAACACCCTCGAATCGGCCCTATGCAAGTTTTAGCGATTTCCACCAAACCCACATAGAAACGATTCAAAGATGCCCACCAGGCACTTGCGTGCGGGTGGAAAACAAAGTAATACCATTACACAATAGTTCACGATGGAACCCACAGAACATATATGTACAATAATGAGTCTATGAGTCAAGAATACAAATATACAGTACAAAGATCCAAATCACCTTGAAAACGATACAACATCCGAGTACGGATAAGATGCAAATGGGGCTAAGAGCTCTGAAGAATAACCAATGGCGTCCATAACACTGCCCAGGCCAAGCCGGAAGGATAACCCTGCTAACAACGTCGATCTCAAACCTGCTAAAACAAAAAGGGTGCCGACAAAGGGCAAAGGAAAAAGGGAGCGGCCAGTACTGAGGCCAGTACATGGCGAGTCTAGAATTCGGCGGCTCTCGCCTACATAGGTATGGTGGACTGAAGCGGCAGCGAAGCATACACTAAACAAGCTATAGAGACTCGATAGAACTGTCGGCTATTAGAGAGGGATAAGAAAGCCCTATTCGGAACCACCTGATACTAACACCAAACATACCCATCCTGTTATTCCCCCCTCGAGACCAAACGAGGAAGTCATGCCGAGGAAACTCACACATATGGCAGTTTTAGTCATTCCATTATAGTTGCATCACTTACTAGTCAGATATAGATAGCATGAGTAATCCTGATATCATAAGTAGTGGGCAGTTTTAGTTAACCATTCCATTGTAGTTGCAATACTTACTAGTCAGATACAATTAGCATGAGATGTTCCAACTCCAGCAGTTGTTGGCACTTTTATTTACTCATTTCATTGTAGTGAAACTAATTACTAGACATGTCAAAGTAAAATTTATATCACTACTTTAGTTATGGCTATCTATGATCGAGATACTGTGCTGCAAGTTGTCCATAACCACGGACATAGCTTTCAGAAAGATTTACCCTGCAGGGGTGCACAAATAGCAACACACGCACGATCGACCTTGGAAAAACCAAATAAAAACCCAACGAGCCATTCACAACAAAGCAATCACAAGATTCATAAAATATTTCAGGAGGCCACCCCAATAAGCTTCCCGCAACGAAGTTGGCTGGCTCCAAGATGGACCCAGGGTTTGCGAGAACGATTGTAAACGACTGGGAACCCAAAAGTGTGACTGGGCTTGTCGATACTGCGAAATCATGCCGCGATCCTAAACAGTACAGGTGCACCACGCACAATCGTAAATAAAGCAGTAAAGCATGGCATAAGTACAGGATAGTAATAAAGCCCCAAACTAGTTTATGGCCCCAAGAAATAAGAAATGAATTAAGCTCTGGCTAAGGGGATTCATGGTCCCACATGCGGGTAGTGCGATAGTCAAGGAACAGGTATCAAGTACTCGGGGCCTACGGGACACAAGTGAGCGGTTAAAAACCAAATATTAGCTATTGCCCACCGGTGCCTCTGCATTAGTTATATCTATTTCCAGCATTTTAATTATCAAGATGTATTTGAAGTATTGACCATCTCCAACATTAAGCATGTGCCAACCTCCCAACACTGGTGGAATATCGACGACACGAAGCAGCACCTGAGCAAGCAACTATGACTCACAAGGGTGACTTTCTATCAAACAACAGGCAATAGGATGTGTGCAAGGCAATATAGGCTGCAGGGGATATAACTGGTACGAAAAACTAAAGCATCGACAACACGGATAGCAATAGATCAACAGGAGGAAGTAAAGACTATAAATGCAGAATAGGTAGAAAGGGGGAGATTGCTCGCCTAGGAAACAGTCCTGAAGGTTCATCTGAAGATCGGGTCGACACTTGCATCAACTCATCGGCCTAATCCGTGAAGAAGCGAAGCACTAGAAGAAACATCGGATGCACTATTTATTTCTACGGTAGAAGATCGGGCATGATGCATGTATGATGTATGACATGGCAAAGATGCGATGCGACTAGTCAATATTAAGCGGAACCGAGGTCCCGACAATTACTTAGGTGGTTTATGTTGTTTAGATACCCTATAATTTAAATGTTGTATTAACAAGGCAAAACATATCATCGATTCACAACACAAATTTAAATGGAGGCGATATCGGACCAATATAGCCCACATATAGTCTCCATATTTAAATATGAGGTGAATCGACAAAGTATTCACAACCCACAAAACATGTATACAAGCATGTACAATTTATATGAAGCAAGATAGGTGTCATTTATAAAAATAAGGGTCTCGGAAAGAGGGGTCACACAACTCGTTTTGGAGATCTTGGGGTTTCGAGGGTGTTCGGGTTCGGTTTTGGCGGGATCGGTCTTCGAATCCATGTCGACACACTCGGGTCTCGGCTTCTTCGGGTTTGGTCCGAGAAGGAGAGCTTGAGGTTCCATGATAGAGATCTTCTTTCAATTGCCCTTGATGAGTAACTTAATGTCCCAACCTCTGTTTGTCGGTGGCGAATTTGCGGTGACACAAACGGAGGCGGTCCTTGCCACCCACATTTGGCATCACGAAGCTCTTGAAGGACATACGTCCACTGATGTTGGGTGGTTACAGAGTACACCATCTCCCCGTGCATAGAAAATAGCAACACCATCTATTTGTTATACATCCAAACTTCAAGCATCGATACTCAACTTCCAGACCAAAATGTCTCACACGACCGTATCGGGTGGCATTGCAGAGAGGTGGGGTCGAGGCGGGACCTGCCGGGATGCAGAAGACGGCAAAGGCAGGTCAGGGCCCAAGCGTTGGCTCGGCTCGGGGACGCACATGGGGAAGAGCGGAGGAGCACGGTGGCAGGCGGTGGAGCCAGCAGTAGGGAGGCAGCGGAGAGCACCGCTTCTGATGGCAGCTTTAGGCTGCAGCCATGGGGTCGAACAAAGGGAAGGGCGATGGCAGGCCGGAGGGGCTCCCGCGGTGAGCGGAGCTCGGGATCTGGCGGACAGCGGCGGGGCACAGAGGGAAGCAAGGACAGGGAAGCGGCCAGGAAAAGTGGTGGCGGACGACACCATCGGGGCTCCGGGGAGGCTCTGCTCGGGGCGAGCATAGGGAGGAGAGGAGGGCGGCAGCTGGGTCTGGTCCGGTGCTGTTGGGGCACGGGTTCGCAGGGAGAATCCTGTCGGGCGGTGCCTCTACAGGGAGGGGACACGAATGAGCCAGGGAGGGAGGCTGCTTGTGGGGTTCAAGGCGATTTGGGGCTCGCGCAAGGAAGGGGAAGGAGGAGACGATGCAGGTAGGTGGGGTTGCGCCCGTGTTGGTCGGGGTGGGGCCAAAGGCGATTTGCGGTGCACGGGAGTTGGTGGCAGGCTGGGACGTGTTGGGTCCAGGGGAGGGGGTTAGGTGTGTTGGTGGTAACCTTGAGTGGCTTGGGTGGGATACGGGACTAGGGCGGGCGTGTCGTTCACATCCGCACGTGTCGGTAGCTAGGTGTGTACTGTCAGCGAGGAGGGGTAGGATTAGGGTTTCGGGTGTGTGGGGTGGTAGGTAGCTGGCTGCTAGGCCTTTGGTCCTAGCGGTTGGCTGCCTCCCCAAAAAAATAGTTTTATTTTATTTTTTAATTTAAAAAGACTTTTGTAAATAGTTTTTAGACAAACAAAGATATCCGGAGGTCTGGGGTTTTGATTTGAAATAAAGACGGGGATATTTAGATTAGAAAGATAGGTTTTTCAAAAATAGTTTTAGACAAACATATGCATGGTGATGATGATGCTCAAATGCAATGTGGCATGATGACATGAGCATACAGTCATGATGATGCACAAAATAAAAGCAACAAGCGATTTTCTAGTAGTTATTTTACCGGGGTGTTACACGCGGAAGCCCGCATTGACTGCGCCCCTTTGGTTCCTGCAAAATAACTTTGGTGGGGTGTGATTGTTGCCCTCCAGTGAGCCAGTGAAATGGGTAGCAACCGTTCCCTCTTCCTTCTATTATAAAAGGGAGGGAAGGCGCAGGGCTGTGGCTCACTCTCTACTTCCCCTGCAGCCTTTCCTTCCAACTCCCTGCTTTGTAGTGAAGACGATGACGTCGGGTAGCTCTGGTGACGATGAACCTCCTTCACAGGCAGGGGAGAAGGCTCCGACCATGTTGGAGGCGCCGCGACGCAGGCGCGGGCACCGAGGTCGTTGCGCCTCCTCCAGTGCTGGAACGAATATCCCGCAACTGCAAACTGAGGCCCCGCCTCATCGTGGCCACTAAGAAGGCAGCAATAGACGAGGAGGCCCTCCTGGTCTCTATTCTTCTGGCCCAAGGAACGGAGGCGGCCCGCCTCGCTAGAGCTTCTATGAGTGGTGGGAGCCTAATGGGTATTCCCCTCCCCCGCCACTATGTCGCGGGGCAGTGACGATGAAATGGAGGGCCTTATTGGATTCGAGTTTCTCGTTTTCCTCCTGGTGAACCTCAAGTGGTGGCTGCGCCTGCCAGACCTGTTCACCGAGGAGCTCAGGGAGCACCCCACGTGCGATCTTTAGGTGTGCGAGGCTAGCGGGGACCAGCCCATTTGGGACTTTTAGAGGTGGGTAGACAATGCCTATGACATGTACCTGAGTAACGGGTGGCCGGACTTCACAAACCACTACGAGCTGAAGGTTGGCGACATCCTGAAATTTCACTATCGTGGCAGGGGTCTGATGTCTACACACTTCTATTCTTGTAGACATTTGTTGGGCCTCCAAGTGCAGAGGTTTGTACAACAGCGGCAAGTTTTCCCTTAAGTGGATCACCCAAGGTTTATCGAACTCAGGGAGGAAGTGGTCAAAGGTATTCCCTCTCAAGCAACCCTGCAATCAAGATACAAGAAGTCTCTTGTGTCCCCAACACACCCAATACACTTGTCAGGTGTATAGGTGCACTAGTTCGGCGAAGAGATAGTGAAATACAAGTGGTATGGATAATCATAAGTGGTAATGGTGATAGAAAATAGCTTGATGGCGTGGAAAAGACTAAAGTAAACTGAAATAAAGATGTAAGCAAGCAAACATGTAACAGATCTAATTGCAAACTATGTATCAATGCTTAGAAACAAGGCCTAGGGATCATACTTTCACTAGTGAACACTCTCATATAAATATCTTTTCTTTATGATACTACTCTTCACTACTCTCCGGTTGAACACTCTAATCGATGGTAGGGCTATAACAACACACCTCAAAGTTCATCTTTACCATCTAGAAAACCCCACACTGTCATCTTGAGTACTAGATGAGTCCAACAAACACCACAATTTCATAGAAAGATCCAACTCCAAATATAACTCATAACAAGTATTTGTAATCTCTAGACTAAGTTCCACCATGGTGTGCACACTGTCAACTTCACACACATGGGGAGAGCAGAGATCTATTAAGCACTTGAGTAGCAAGGTAGATCTATAGATTACAAGCTCATGATCTCAATAAGATCATGCATAGAGAGAGAGAGAGATGAACACATAGCTACCGGTAGAACCCTTAGCCTCAAGAGAGAACTACTCCCTCCTCATCATGGGAATCAGCAACGGTGATGGAAATGGCGGTGGAGATCGATGGAGATGGCTCCGGAGGCACTTCCCCATCCCGGTAGGGTGCTAGAATAGAGACTTTCTGTCCCCCGAATCTCCCTTTCGGTGGCGGCGGCGCTGCGGAACTTTTCGTGGATTTCTGATTGATGATTTAGGGTTTTGGTATCGGGAGGCTCTTATAGGCGAAGGAGGCAAGGTCGGTGGCCGTCCAGGGGACCCACACCATGCCCTGGCGGGGCCTAGGGTTTCCTCGCCTGGGGGGTGTGGCCAGGCCCTGGCCCCTCTCCGACTCTCCTTCTGGCTTCGTGAGTCTTTCGGGAAAATAGGAACTTTGGCTTTTGTCCCGTCCAATTCCGAGAATATTCATTTTCTGACTTTACTGGAACCAAAAACAGCAGAAAACAGGCAACTGGCACTGTGGCATCTTGTTAATAGGTTAGTCCAAGAAAGTCTATGAAAAGTACTCCAAAGTTGGAACAAAACACTAGAAAGTAGATAAAACCAAGCATGGAACATCAAAAATTATAGATACATTTGCAATGTATCAGGGTCGCCTGCCGATAAAAATCTTCGATGACACCCTCTTCCACCGGAGCTACTACACTCCGCTTTTCTTCGACTCGAACCTCAGCAACACCTGAATCGTGGCATCGTGCTGAGCGAATGACGCTGTCGTGCGCAAGGTAGAGTGGGGCATGCAGGCTCCACCCTTGCGCCGGTGACTTTTGCCTCTCCCCTTGGCGCCTGGGGTCCCTCCCAAGCTAGTTGCTGCATTGCACATTGTCCAAATGTAATGACAATTGGCTACTATTAGTATTTTTACCTTTCCCTCACATTATTTGCTCTCTGTCATGTGGTGCTCATGGCTGCCCTTGATTCGTTTGCCCGTTGTCGCCTTGAAGCCTCCGCGGTGCCCGCGGGGGCGTCATTCATCACTTCGGACACCTAGCTCCCATTTCCTTAGCTCCAGCCTTGCGATTGTCTCTTGCCGTGCTTGCGGGGCCAGCTGCCTTTGGAAGCTGCTTGATTGCTACTATCCGGTGGCGAGCCTTTCTCCTTTGCCAAGACCTTGCCCTATCATCATCTTGCTTACCCATCCGCTGCTCATCCTGATACACAATGAACACACCTTACGGCATCTTACCCATGCCTCGGGTTTAAAACAAGGTGTCGTGCGCTTGATCAGGGCGCACGGCGATGCCAACTCGGAGACCTAACGTGGTAGGTGTGTCTTTGCGATTTAGTGCTCGTCGGCAATGCCTAGAGCACAACGTTCATACATAGAGGATCATGAGAGTACGATGTTTCCCGGCCTAATAGTATCGTTACCCACAACTGACCCTAAGAAAAAACCAAAGGAATGCAAAATCCAGAAAAATTCTCGGCAAATGAAAACGGGCAGAAGAACAAGAGCAACGGGATTTCCATTCCAAAACGGGGGCATCCCCTGGGTGACAAGTGGTTTACACATAGGCGGGCCAGGCCAGATATGCTAGTATTCATCGCATTTGCTGGGAGTACTACTCACTTCTGGGCTTTAGGGTTTGTCGGGAGCACCACGCATGCTCCTAGGCTTTCATTAGTTGGGGAACCTCCACTCACACCCGGGGTTTAAGGTTTTCCCGGGAGTACCACACCCACTCCTGAGCTTTTTGAGGTTTCCCGGGAGCACCGCGCACGCTCCCGGGCTTTCATTTGCCGGGGGAACCTCCACTCACACCCGAGTTTTTATTATAAATAGATGTATATATTTTTTATTTTTTGAAAAGGTTGCCGGGAGATCCACACACACTCCCAGGCTTTTAGTTGGTAGGGTGGATGCGAGAAGTTGTTAGCTTACTCGGAGAGCCACCAGTACCAGAAAGGTCATCAGAACGAGGTTCCAAAAAGGGTCACAACCTTTTCCCGAGTGAGCCGGAAATTAGGGCGAAAGGTTGGTCTGAATCGAACAGGGAGCCAGTGTGAGTCACAGGGGAAGCATTGGCTGCCAGTATGAATAGTTGTTCTGAGCAGAACACGACATCCCTGATATCACCCTTCACGGTCAAGGTCCCCCATGAGGAAGGAAGCTTGAGCGCGTTGTAGGCATGGTGGGATACCACCATTAACTTTGTCAAGGCAGGGCACCCTATTATGCTGTTATATGGCAGGGCAATGTCCGCAACATCAAAGATGATGTTCTTAGTGCGGTAGTTTTCTTGAGTCCTGAAGGTGACTGGTAGCTCAGTCTTCCCCCACGGCTGGATAGCTCTTGGCTTACACCCAAAAAAGACCCCGTAGGGGTCAATTGATCCTCAGTGATCTGAAGCTTGTCGAGCAGTTTCGCCGAGAGAATATTGAGGCCAGCCCAGCCATCCACCAACATATTTGTAACTCGGATATTTTTTATGACGGGGAAGACCACCAGGGGTAGCATGCCGACCCCGGCGTTGTGTTCCGGATGATCTCCTGCATCAAAAGTAATCGGCACGTGGGACCACCGAAGTGGGTGTTGCGCCTCCGGGTTGGGCTGCACGGTGTACAATTCATAGGAGAAACGCCTAAAATTCTCGTGGGAAGTCATGGCGTAGGCTCCTCGTTGTGTGCACGTGCAGTTCTGTACTTGTGGATATTGTCCACACCCATCGTCGTCACCTCTTTAGTTAACAGCGACACCGTTGCCGCGCGGTTGAGGGGTTGCGTTGCTGCAGCCCCCTCCATGCCCTCCTCTTACTCCGTCTGCACCGCCTCCATCTCCTCCTCGTGCAGTGCCCACGTTGCCCCCGTGACCTCCGGCGGGGGCACTCGGGCCAGGTTGTGCTGGGCAGTCTTTGGCATGATGGCCAGCCTTGTTGCAGCAGTAAAAGTCCCCGAGGGTACTGTTAGCCCCCTGCTCAGCGATGCACCTCTTTCGTCCCTCGGCATAATCGAGGATGGAGCGACAGTTCCGAGCGTCATGCTCGTCGGACTCGTGCACAGGGCACCACTTCCCCGTGTCGGGCTTGGTAGCCGCCACTTTTTCCTCCGGTTTGGCCTTTGTTTCAGCCCCGGTGGGAGCACTAGGCTCCACACCCAAATCCTAACGAATGCCCCGCTTGCTCGAGCCACTCTTCTTTAAAGCAACGCTCCCTGGGTCCATCGCTCCAGTGGCCTCCCGGGCAGCATCCTTGGGTGCGAGGCGTCCTTCCTCTGCTAGGGAGCAGAGGTCAGCCAACGCCCACAGCTCGTGTATGCTCTTGAAGGGATGCATGTTAAGATCTTCGTGCATCTTGTTGTCACGCACATTCATGGTGAATGCGCCAATGATGGCGGCATCTTCCGCCTCCGGGATAATGTCTGATGTCTGCGAGAATCGCAGCAAGAAGTCTCGTAGCCGCTCTCCACTCCCCTAGACAACCGTGTGGAGCTGAATGAGTGTTCCTGGGTGCTTGAAGGCTCCCTAGAACATGCTCACAAAGCAACTACACCACTTAGCCCAGGAATGAATGGACTCGTTGGGTGGATGCATGAGCCAGGACAAGGCCATGCCCTTGAGGGCCTTTGGAAACCAATTGGCCATGACCTACTCATCAGCACCCGCAGCCACCATCGTGGTAGAATAGATAGCCAGAAACTCCTTTGGGTTGGTGTTGCCTTCAAACTTGACGGGGACAATGGGTCGGAACTTTGGTGGCCACGCCACCTGCTGCAAGGAACGAGAGAAGGCAGGGAAACCGCTTCTGTATCCCAGAACCATGCTTCCTGCCTCAGCTACACCCCGTGGGTTAGGGATGGCTGCCCCCGCAGCCTATTAACGTAGTTGCAGCAAGTAGTCCCAAACCAGCGCCTCGTTCACCGGGGAAGAATCGCCTCGGCTCCCTTCGGCGCATCGGTGCACGGGGTTGGCACATGACACCATAGAGAGGTGGTCTTGTTTAGCAGGTCTTGGGGCTCCAGCCCCCAAGTGGCCTGCGGCATGGTTGTCGGTCCTCCTTCCACCGTCACGGGGTCTAGCAGCCTCGGCCCAGGGGCAGCATTCCTGGAACATGGCCTCGGGGCAGGGTTTTGGATGGGTCCCACTGTGGTGGTAGGAGCGCACTCCGCCCCGCGCCTCAGCCCCAGGTTGGAATAGGAACGACCGTGGATGGACTACTGGTGTAGCCTGATGAACTTTAGTTGCACGCCAAGGTCGCCCCTCCATGCCGCGTACTCCGTCGTCCCGGGAGATAGTGGGTTCCGAGCTATGGCACGGGCAGCAACGACTACTTCCCCAAAGTTTGGTTCCCAGAGCGGTTGGACTGAGGTTGGCGGTTAGCACTTGGCGCAGTGAGACGAGCCCCAAGACAAGATCGTGCATGATGCTCTGGTTCAGGGTCGGCTCCTCCGTCCCCGACCGGTGTGTCTCCTTCATACAGATGTCGCCCTCCGACACCGTCTCCTACGCCACCGAGGAGAGGTGCTCCACCAGCGGCGCCTCCTGCGTCACCAGCGAAGGGATCTTCAAGCGCGACACATCTTGCTTCACCTGGCGGTGGAACCTCCTACGCAATAGAGCCCCCGCCAGTATGCTCACCCTCCTAAACCACGTGGTGCGGTTGCGAGGGGGGGTGGTGCGGTTGCGCTTGGCCTGGATGCGGGTCGGCACCTGCGATGGTAGTCGCGCGCCATGCATGAGGCTCGGCATCCTATCCCCTAGTCGTGCGAAGGGCGTGGGAGCGAGTGCATGCAGCAGGCGAGTCTACCACAGCAGGGCCAGCCCCAACGCCAACACCTTTCCTCGGCGCCATGGATGGCGATGACGCGGTCGATGTCGATGGTGATCATGAAGACGAAGCAGACGTTGGTGATGAGGACGGTGATGCTGACAAAGCTCATGAAGCTATTGTCAGTGATGGTGATTGCTGAAGACGAAAACGTGAGCGCCCCCCTTCCTGGCGCGCCAGATGTCGTGTCTCGCCTACGCTGACATCGGGGATGTTGGACACCCCTATTTGTTTGGTAGTGGGAACGAAGGCCTTCTGGCCTCAATGTCAGCAAAGGAACCTACTGAGACGAGCATGCAGCAAACACAGAGAACACACGGGCATTTTTTACTCAGGTTTGGGCCGCCCTTCGGCTAATAACCCAATGTCGTGCTTTTGTGGATTATCTGGGGTGGATCGATATACAAGAAGATGATCTCTATGATGCCGGGGAGATGCTTTCTCTCTAGCTTCTACACTCCTTGGGCTTACTCTTTCTTTCTTTCCTCTCCCTTGCTTTCTCACATCCTTCTCTTCTATGTCTAGCTAAACCCCTCTCTTCTACCTCTATCCAAAAATCCTTCTCTAGTCCTTTGAGTTCTTGGACCTCTCTCCAAAAAAACCTCTCCTAATGGCCAAGTGTCTCCTTTTATACACCAAGGGGTCACCACAGGGCCAATGTGGAGCACTATCTGGGGCATTCCCGAGCCTCAATCGTGGGGTGCAACGCGTCTTTAGGCAGGTAGGCAACGCCTGTGGCCAATTGATGGCCAGGGCGGTGCATAGATGCACTCGATTGCTGCGTGACAACTCAGGCTTCGAGTTGTCACTCCTATCGGTGGCGTGCTACAGTGGTGCTGCAGTGGACATAGCGTCATGCCGATGTCCACCGATGCTGATGCATCGCCGGTTCCTAAGGCTAGGCCTAACATGCCTTGTCAGGCATAGTTGACGCCGCTTCTCGGGTCATGCCTGTCCCAGGAAAGGGTGCTTCCGTGGTCCTTCCGGGGCTTGCTAGAGCCTGCTCCTCGGCCTCACTGCCCCCAACAGTGTCGTTGCCCTCCTTCCGGGGCACCCCCTAGGAGGAGGAGCAGGGCCGCCTTGCGCTCATCGTCATCCTATTCTTCTTGTCCGCACTCGTTTGGTGGGTTGAAGCATGTCTGGTAGCGTCTGTCTGACCCATAGGCACCTACAATATAGCTAAGACTTAGTCTCTATAGGCTCATCATAATGGATACATACCTGCGTGGAGCACTTGGTGCTTGTATCCTGGCGACGCCCTTGCCATCCTAGATATATATCTGCTAGGTCGTTGACCGGTGGGTCCTAGCCCACGTGCTGAGGCGAATGTGAGGGACCCCCGATCCCATTACGCCAACCGAACCTTTGAGCAATGATAGTAACACTCAAACTCAAAACTCATTTGTCATTTATGAGAACCCATTCTATGATAATTGTCCAACTAAAAATCCATACACTTATTGTGAGGGAATTGAAACTCCAATGGTTATTTATGAGAACCCTTCCTATTATGATGGAATTAATTATGCACCTTTGTCTTCTAATCATGCTACTACTAAAATTAGTGATCATAATGAGGAATTTTGTTTGGATATGCTATATGAAAATGCTTTAGATGATGGTCTATGCTTCTTGATAACCATCCATGGATAACAAATGAAGATATAAATGATGAACCTTTTGCCTATGATGATACCCTTATAACTAAGAGTCCTATATCATTGTTGAATTCTCCTATGTTAACCATAGAAGAGAAATTTGCATTTGCTAGAAACTGTATATATGGTTTGCAATTACGTTATGTTGAAAATCATCATTGCAACCATAATCTTAATAATGAGAATATTACTAGCAACTATTTTAAAGAGGGCTAATGAATACCATGATAATTATTATAATGCTCATCATATAACAAACTTTACAAACTTGCATGCTTCCAATGGTGATATTGCTAAATTTACTTCTAGTACTAGCAACTATTATGAAAGAGGAGGATGCCAATTCCCTCCTTATGTTGATAATAATTATAAAACTCATTCATCTACTGATAATATACATATATATTCTCTTGTTTGTTGTACCTTATTCAAATTCAAAAGCCCTATGCATAGGAAGAAAGTTAGACTTTGTTATAATCACTTTTATGCTTTGCGTTGCTCTATACCATGTTCCTACTCTATTATTTATTTGATTGGCATGAGCACACCATGGGACCCTGGTATAGTGTATGGAACACTTTCCAAGTAAGAAGGAGGTAGCTAAAAAGTACAAGCTATCCCATGAGTTCCACGTTACCTAAACCAAGTAAAGCCTAGTTATATGGCTATAAAGAAAGTGCTTTGTGGGAGGCAACCTGCTATTTTTATTTTGGATTTTTGTTTTGTACTCTTTCTATAGCAAGAGATTTGTGTTTTGGTTTTCTTTATGAAGTTTTTAATAAAGTACCAAGTGGAACCCATTTTGGATGTTTTAAAAGTTGCTAAACATATGGAGTAACAAATTCCTCCAGAACAGTTTTAAGTGCGTGAATTTTCTGATTTTCTGTGTACCTCCGATTACACTCAGATTCATAAAGCATTTACAAATTTTGATCCTCTATATGCAAAAAATGGTCTAAAATTCCTGACATATCTAAGTGGATGAAACAAATTCGTTTTTCTATTGCTGAAAATCAATACAAATTCTGCCATGTTTAGTTTTAATCATTCCCAAGTGTCTTAAAATGATTTGTATGAGTCATATTATATGCTAGGGATATGTAGGAACATTATGTGATTTCTGGAACATTTAGAAAGAATTTTGTCTTTGATATATAGGCAACAACTATTATATTCTTGTGCCACTAATGTCACCTCTGAGAAAAGAGATGGGAGAAAATGTTTTGTGTTGAAGTTTTTTGATAGGGAATAAAGGAACACCACACCAAGAGAAATCCAAGGATGGTGAAAACCATAAGCTTAGGAATTACCAAGGAACCCTACTGGACCAACTCAACTCTCGGTTTGCAAATCTCTAAACATTGTTTTTTGAGCAACATAGAACTATCGTAGAAACTTGGAGCGTCAGTTTTTGCCATTTTATTTTCTTTTGTTTTGCATTAGAAATACCACCACCATTATTATAAATTTTTATCATTAGATACTTAAAAGTAATTCTACCTTAATGATATTAAAACTGAAAAAGAATACCATGGAACAATAGAAAAGGGGAGATAAAACAAAAGTTGAAATTCATGTTGTGTCTAGTTCTTAAGCTCAAGTGTTTTATATGAAGCATGATCTATTTTATGCCTATTAATTTGTATCATTTGCTTGTGCATATTTATATTCAACATTAATAAGCAAGGTGAGAAAATAAATGTTGACATTATGAACCAGATGACACACTCTTTAGGTCTCTTTTTGTTATGCCTTTGTCTACACAAGCTAAGACTTGTTCCAAGCCCCTTAAAATTAGAATGGACATATCTACCTATTTGTGGTAAAATCTACTTTAAAGTATAGTATGTATGCTAATCCTCCAAACACTCTTTAAAACACCCTTTTCATGTATTTTAAATCTCATAAGAAAGTAAGGTTTGGGGCAATACCACTATGAAAATATTTGTGCTTTACATCCGATTAGTTCTTGGTGGATCAACCATGCTGGCATGGCATAATCTTTCAATGTTGAAAATTGATAATAAATCATGTTTAAGTTCTACCTATGTATTTCATCGATGTGAAATGAAGTGTGCACACTAGAGTAGGCATGTTGGTAGAAAACGCTCCTGAACCTCTAGCCAAAGTCATGCATGACATGGTGGAAACTTACAGCATGGTGATCCTTGTTGATATGATTCATATGTCTATTTTTCTTGTCTTCTGAAGTAGAGATACTTCCCCCTCCCACCTTGAACACAGTCAAGGAATTATATTAGCTTTTATGTTAAAATAATCAAATAATAAATTCCAAAAAGGGGCATATAGCTACATAAGGGGAAAGAGGTACTTCAGTGATGCAGTTTCACAAGACCAATGCGAGTATACAATGACATGACTAAGTTGAGTAGCATGAGGAGTGCAAGGTCATAGACTAGGTGCATGAAACAATCAACTTGTAAGATGTTTAGCACATAAACCACATGATGCTTTAAAACAAAGTGAAAATAAAAAGCTGCTAGGAACCCCATCCTTATTAGTATTGTTGACATGAATTACATATCTCACAATTCTATTTTTTCATTATTTATGGAGGATTACAATATGTATTCAATGCTTACTTTTGGTACAGGATGAAAACATCTCAAGGGAAGACATAAATCTAAGAACTGAGTCTTCCAGTCAAGGGCATAAAACTAAGAAGTAGCCCAAAAATAAAGGCATGATCACCAATGCCAATCATGAGAAGAGTCTCTTATTATATAGGTTCATCAAAGTGGTCTTGAAGGTTTATTTTGTTCATCATTTGTTTTATCACACCATCACTTATTGTTTAGCATAATTATGGGTGTGTAAAAGATACAAATTGATAGTACACTTGCATATTATGTTTCATTGAAAGGAATTGAGACTATGAACTCTACAGGATAATGAAGGACGCAATGGTAACAAACTCCAAAGTCCATGTTTAATTTTATCACCTTCATGCTCGAGGATGAGCATAGGTTAAGCTTGGCGATGTTGATGCATGTAAAATGCATACATGAACTTTGTAGTTTGTTAACATGTTTTCCCACATGTTTGCATCATGTATAATGTTATATCCCCATTTTATATTATTTTTTGGGATTTACCAATGATCCCCTTTATTTTGGTTTTAACTCTGTGATGACCCACAAGTATAGGGGATTGCAACAGTCTTCGAGGGAAGTAAAACCCAATTTATTGATTCGACACAAGGGGAACCAAAGAATATTTATAAGCCTTAAAAACTGAGTTGTCAATTCAGCTGCACCTGGAAACAATCTTGCTCACAGTAGTTTATCAGTAGCAATAGTTTTATAGTAGCACTAGCAAAGTAAAAGCACTAGTAAAAGTAAAGACCATAGTAACAATTGCAGTAAACAGTAGGATTAAAGCACAGTAGGCATAGGGACGGATGGAAGGGCATTGCATGGACAAGAAAATTCATATAGCAATCAAGATATAGGGCGCTTGCAAATAAATAAGGTAAAGAATCCAAGTACTAAATAATCATAGGCATGTGTTCCATATATAGTTATACGTGCTCGCAATGAGAACTTGCACAACATCTTTTGTCCTGCCATCCCGTTTGTAGTGGGGCCTCAAAGGAACTACTGGAAATTAAGGTGCTCCTTTTAATAGAGCACCGGAGAAAATCATTAACACTCTGTGAAAACAGGTGATCCTCATATCACAGAAATTCCCTCTGGTTATCCCGATTATTGTCACTTCGGGGCCTTTGGTTTCGGACAATAATATGTGTATACAACTTGCAGGTAAGATCATAAACAATAATATCCTCATGAATCAATAACATGTTCAGATTTGAAATCGTGGCACTCGGGCCCTAGTGACAAGCATTAAGCATAACAAGTTGCAACAAAGTCAAAAAGCACTAATAGTATATACTAGGCATCATGCCCTAACAATCTTATGCAATTACATGAATGATCTCATCCAATCCCTACCATCCCCATAGCCTATAGCGGGGGATTACTCACTCATGGATGGTTGATGGAGAAGAGATGATGATGATCTCCTCCAATTCCATGTCCCGGTAGGGTTCCAGAACGGAGTTTTTGGTTCCGAATCGCGGTATCTGGTGGTGGCAGCGCAGCGGAACTCTCTCTAGAAAAACGTCGAACCCCCTGGGTTTTTAGGTCAAGAGGCATCTTATAGGCGAAGAGGGAGGCCGAGGGGGTGCCCGAGGCGGCCACACCCCTCCCAGGCGCGACATGGGCTGGCCCGTGCGGCCAGGGTGTGTGGGCCCCTCGTGGCCCTCCTCCCTCTCGTCTTCTGGCTTCGTGAGTCTTCTGGTGAAATAGGATTTTTCGCATATTTTCTGGGATTTTTCCTGATAGTTGATTTTCTGCACAAAAACTAGACACCGAGGTAATTCTGCTGAAAACAGTGTCAGTCCATATTAGTTGTAGCCAAATCACACAAGTATAGAGGAGAAACAATAGATACGTTTTGGACATATCAACTCCCCCCCAAGCTTAGCTTATTGCTTGTCCTCAAGCAATTCAGTTGAAAACTGAGTGCGATAAAAGAAAATTTCACGAACACATTTGCTTCATAAAATGTATATATTCTCAGCATATGATCAAATACTTGGGGAATTCATAATAAAGAGTATGCAAATAAGTTTACTTAATAGTCATTGCAAGCTATGAAGAGATTCCAACTCAAAAATAATAAGTAGCATGAAACATAAACATAAGCAACATTGCAATGCTCATAAAAAGGTATGATAGAGTCGTATCTCGCTTGCCTTTGATTGTAGAGCAAACATAAATGCCAAGGCACCTCTGAAGTTCAAGTGAAGACTAGAAGTAAAGATATCAAAGATACAAGCATCAAAGTCATGACACAATTAACCAAGTTTTGAGACAAACACATTACACTAAGAATGAAAACTATGTTCTCAAGAAGGTGCTCATAGAATAAGTGGTGACTCAACAAGGAAGTGAAAAGGTTTTGAAAAGTTCGAAAGGCTTCTAAATGCTAAAAGTATGGTACTCATTAGCTTTGAGCTCTCATTGCCCCTATCATAAGCACCTTTAAATGGTTAAGGTGAAAGTGATGTCCAATATGAGTTATATGCTTAACAGACCATAAACTGGAAATCTCATGTCCCTTGAGTACGAGGGTCGCTCCTCATGCTACTCAACTTTAGTTACCGGTAAGTTCTTGTCATAGTAAATACATGCGTATCATAGAGAACCGCCAATGGGGTACCCCTTGCACATGATATAGGAGCTATCCCATATCAAAGTGACAAGGCAAGCAGACAATGAGCATCTCAGCAATCTTCTTATTTACCATGGGAAAATGGTGCTTTTTTATCTCTTTCCTCTTTTCTCATCTTTTTTTTCTTTTTCTCGATCTCTATCTCCTTTTTTTATAAGAAGAATGTGAAGAATCGTGTATTAACGAGATCGTTGGGGAACCCCAAGAGGGAGGTATGATGAGCACAGCAGTAAGTTTCCCTCAGTTATGAAACCAAGGTTATCAATCCAGTAGGAGCAAGGAAACACCCCAAAGGTGTAGCTAGCTGAACGTTGGCAGGGCGCACTACCGGTGCCAGCAGCAACGTGGAGACCTACACAACACAACCACAGAACTCTGTCCCCAACTCGCGATGAGGTTGTCAATCTCACCGGTTTTGCTGAAAACAAAGGATTAAATGTATCGAATGGAAGGAAGTAATAGTTTGCAGAAAGTAAACACAAAACAGTGAACAGTTTGTATATTGTATGTAAAAGAAAGGACCGGGGTCCATAGTTCACTAGAGGTGGCTCTCCTTCAGATAGATAACATGCTGGGTGAACAAATTACAGCGGGGCAATTCACAAACATCGAGAAATCATACAAGCATATACTAATCATCTTGACTCCTTTGAGACTTGATTGGGCATTACAACATTATACATAGACCGCCATCCAACTGCATCTATGACTAATAATCCACCTACAGGTATTAAGTTGCAAGCAACATATTATTGCTTTACGAATTGCGTCTAAAGTAAACAATATGATTGTTCTATGAACAAAGGATTGTTGATTTCTCCCTAGTAGCAACAGAACATCTAGTACCTTAGAGATTTCTATCACTTCCCCAGATTACCAGAGGCATGAACCTACTATCGAGCATAAATACTAACTCTTGGAGTTGCTAGCATCTACTTGGCCAAGATAGCTACTAACAACAGAAAGCATGCAAGATCACAAATAACAAAGACATGATAGAATCAATAATCAATCTGAAATAGCATCTCAATATCCATCGGATCCCCGCAAACACAACATGCGGAATTACAAATAGATGATCTTGATCATGAACGGAGCTCACAAGATCTAGACATGAAAGCACAAAGGAGGAGAACCAGCCATCTAGCTACTACATGGACCCGTAGTCCAGCGATGAACTACTCACACATCACACCGGAGGCTTGCATGCTGATGAAGAAGGCCTCCAGGGTGAATTCCCCTCTCCGGTGGGGTGCCGGGAAGAGCTTTAGATCCCTCCTTATCTAGGGATGGATATGATGGCGGCTACAGACTCTTTCGTGGATTTTTGATCGGGTACTTAGGGTTTTGGTCCCGAGGGTAATATATAGGCAGAAGGAGAGGCCGAGGGGGTGCCTGGGCTGGCCACACCACCCCCTGGCGCGGCCAGGCCTGGCCCGTGCGGCCAGGTGGTGTGGTGGCCCCCTGGCTCCTCTTCGTCTGATATTCTGGCTCCAGATGACTTCCGGTAAAATAGCGACTTTTGCTTTTGTTCCGTCCAATTCTGAGAAAATTCATTTTCTGACTTCCTGGAACCAAAAACAGCAGAAAATAGGCAGCTGGCACTGTGGCTCTTGTTAATAGGTTAGTCCAAGAAATCATATGAAAAGTACTCCAAAGTGTGGCCAAACACAAGAGAGTAGATAAAACCAAGCATCGAACATCAATAATTATAGATACATTTGCAATGTATCAACATCCCCAAGCTTAACTCCTGCTCGTCCTCGAGTAGGTAAGTGATAAAAAGAAAGAATAATTTTTGAGGTGACATGCACCATCATAAACTTGATCAAAGTATTTGTAAAACATTCAAAGCTGGGATCATAGTACTTCAATCATAACATGAAAGACAAAGTTCTAGCAATAAGACAAAGAAACTATGACGCAACATGAAAAGGCACAAACAAAAGATTCATGAATAACAATGCTTTGAAAGATGTTTGTTCGTTTCACATAAAGAAAACATAGGATAATAGTATTCAGCTTGTCCCTCATAGAGTAGCAAATATAAATGCATAGGAGACCTTCAAAGTTCATATGAGTGATTAGATACAAATAGTTTAAAACAAGCAATATCAAGTTATGCATCAATCAACTAGTCTTGGGACAATGCACATAGAACTAAGAATGGCCACTATGCTCTCAAAGTAGGTGCATAAAGGTAGAAGGTGGAGACTCAATATAATGGTGGAAGAAAGGCCTTCATAGAAGGAAGTAGGGATTCAAGTCTCATATAGAGCTTCCAAAAATTATGGTACTTATAGCTTTTAGCTCCCATTGCCCCTATCATAAGCATTTTGAAGTGATTAAGGTTAAAGTGAACAGGCTATGGTGTACATGCTTGACGAAGTATAAGTTAGAAATCTCATGTCCCTTGAATACAAGGGCCGCTCCTCATGCTACTCAAGTTTAGTCACCGGTAAGTTCTTGTCATTGTAAGTACATGTGTATCATAGAGAACCGCCAACGGGGTACCCCTTGCCCGATGATACGGAAGAATCCCCATATCAAAATGACAAGGCAAGCAGACAACGAGCATCTCAGCAATCTTCTTATTTACCATGGGAATATGGTGCTTTTTCTCTCTTTCCTCTTTTCATAATCTTTTTTTTTCTTTTTCTCTTTTTTCTCAATATAGGACTCCTTATTTTATAAGAAGAATGCTTCATAGACAGCTCATTATGGTTACGCTGCAGGTTTCCACCATGTCAGCATGGATTAGACCAGCGGCCCAGGCATTTCTCTAAAACATATACATAACTCCATGGACTTACAAGCTCCCCTTTCATTTCACACCGACGACATCCATATACAAAAGAGCATGATATCAACTAGGTACAAAGTATCCGTGCAATGTTGAAAGCGTTCCTCATGACAACATGGTTCTGCTAATCCCCAAAAAATAAGTGCAAGCATATACAACATAGACGACACAATGGTTCAAGTTTATTAAGGACAAGAAAAGTAAAGTGTGCCATCAAGTTCGTGAGAGCTTTAATCACTAGTTTTCTCATAACAAGTTTAATTTGGAAGGTAAACAAAAACATGAATATACTTGGAATAGCATATGCTAGTAGGTAGGTATGGTGGAATCTTTGGAATAACTTGGTTTAGGGAGTTGGATGCATGAGTGGAACTCATACTTGGTTGTGGAGGCTAGCAAAAGACTGGGAGCGACAAACTAAGAGAGCAATAATGGCCATAATCATGCAGAGCGACAAAACATCATTGATCAAAGCATAAAATGATACTACAAGTTGAAAACTAAAGGATCATAAAGGCTTATGGTGACTTTGGATAGTCATAACATGGTGTGAGCATGCGCCAAGTCAATCCAAATAAAGCATCAAAGGAGAATACCACAATACTATGCTTTAATATGCTAAAACAATGCATGATTCATCCAAGGCACATTAAGCAATCTCAATTGTTTATAACAAGCCATGCTCTAAGCATAAAGCCAAAACAATATCAAGCATGGCATGACAAAGCATATGCCAGAGTCAAAAACAAGCTCTCTTTACCACTTAAGCATGAACTTTCCTACTCTTTTCCAAACCAAACCAAACTATTTGAAAAACAATGTATGAAAGAGGGGGTCCAACCAATTTATTAAGAAAACTAAGCAAACAAAGCAAAAAAAAAAACAAAATGAAAACCCAAAAAGAAGACGCTCCACGAACAACACAACTATGCATGAAACAATAAAAATGAAGCGTTTGGAAGAAACCTGGGATTTTTATTGATGAAGAAGGGGATGCCTTGGGCATCCCCAAGCTTTGACGCTTGTACTTCTTGGATGTTTCTTGGGGTGACACGCATGGATCCCCAAGCTTGAGCTTTAGTCCATCCTTCATCTAATTACTCATTCCTTCCATACACCTGAAATTTTTCCTTCATACAAAACTACACACAATCTTTATTAGAAACATTAGTGCACTCAAGATAATAAGTCTTAAGGTTCAGTTCTAACACCAATAAACTTCCATTAGAACACTAGCTACTGTAGCCCTTCCCTCAAAAAGATCAATTCCTCAAAAGAACTCAAAAAGGAACCAACAAGAAGCAAATGCAAATAATGGCAGAAATCTGTCAAAACAGACCAGCAGGTAAAGACGAATTTTTTCGAAGACCTTCTGTTGCTCAAATCGAAAAGTGTTGAACTAAAGAAAGTTAGATAGCAACCTGGGGCAGCAGCACAAAACTTTACGCCTCAAAAAGACGTTCAGAGATTTTACACGAATTTTTACGGTAAAGCAGAGAAATCTGTTTCGGGACAACAACTTTCCCAATCATTACTTCGCTCTCATTAGAGGTTACTTCTTGGCACAAAAAGCAAATAAAAAGGATAAGGAGCGGTTATTACTGAAGTAATAACTTCCAAGACTCATCTAAAACTTTTGGGTTATCTCCCAATAAGTACTTTTCTTTAACACCTTTAAGTTAGGCATAAGAAGCCAGAATCAAGTGTTCTCAAATGAAGAAGCATTAAGTTAGGCATAAGGTGGTGTGGTGGCCCCTGGCTCCTCTCCATCTTGTATTCTGGCTCCAGATGACTTCCGGTAAAATAGCGACTTTGGCTTTTGTCCCGTCCAATTCCGAGAAAATTCATTTTTTGACTTCCTGGAACCAAAAACAGCAGAAAACAGGCAGCTGGCACTTTGGCTCTTGTTAATAGGTTAGTCCAAGAAATCATATGAAAAGTACTCCAAAGTGTGGACAAAACACAAGAATGTAGATAAAACCAAGCATGGAACATCAAAAATTATAGATACATTTGCAATGTATCAGAATGCTTCATAGATTGCTCATTATGGTGATGCTGGAAGTTTCCACCATGATTAGGCATGGCTTAGGCTAGCGGCCCAGGCGTTTCTCTAACACACATACATAACTCCATGGACATACAAGCTCCCCTTTTATTTCATACCGACGACATCCGTAAACAAAAGAGCATGATATCAACTGGGTACATATTTATAGGTGTTGAAAGCGTTCCCCATGACAACATGGTTCTGCTAATCCCCAGCCTATAATTTGCAAGCATATAACTTTCATAGACAGTCACAATAGTTTAGGTTTATTAAGTGCAAGAAATAAAGTGTGACATCAAGTTCATGAGAGCTTTACTAACTAACTTTCTCATAACAAGCAAACATTTTATTCGGAAGAAAACAAGGCATATTGAATATGCATGGAATAACAAATGATGCTAATAGGTGGGTATGGTGGACACTTTCGGCAATATTGGTTTTGGGGAGTTGGACACACGAGTAGAGCTCATACTCAGTGCAAGTGAAGGCCAGCAATAGAAAGGGAGCGACAAACGATAGAGCAATAACTATCATAATCATGCTTGCAACAAAACATTACTAATTATGGCATGAAAGTGATTCAAGAACCCTGAGGCAAAATAATTTATCGAGGCTTAACTGATTATTATTTCAGTCATATGCATGCGTGAGCATGTGCCAAGTCGATTCAAATGAAACATTCAGAGGAGGATACCACAATGTCATACCAAGTTATGAATAGAACAATGCAAGCAAACATGCATATGACATGCTACAAATCATTAGCAAGCTAGAGCTAATCATAAGAAAGCAAGAACTACTAAGCATCCATAAATAACATACACTATACATGAACAGACTAAGCATGCCTACAATGATGAGTATATGTACAAAAATGAAAACAAATAGAGTTCATTACCAGCCTCTTACCACACCTCAAGTTGTCATTAATCTTCATTATTTCCCTTCACTTGTGTGGCTTGATAATAACATGAAACTAAACTCCACTGAGGACTGCTGAACCCTGCAACAAACTTCACAAAACCAAAGAAGAACAATAAATATTTTTGGTTTTTTCGATTTTTAAAGTAAGAATAAAAAGGAAGATCAAGCAAAGCGAAATCTTTTTAGGTTTTTCGAATAATTAAGACAAAGCTAAAAGAAAGAAGCAAACCAAGGCTAAAAATATAAAGAAGCAAACAAAGGGAAATAACAAAAATATTTTTTGGCCTTTTTGTGTTTTGGGAAAGGAGAAATAAAGCAAGAACAAAAACTAAGAAGAAAACGAAACATGGATATACAAAGTACCGACTGAACATGATATGTAGATGAGTGTGACATCGGTATACCTCGCCCCAAGCTTAGGCTTTTGGCCTAAGTGGGTATCAACCCCAACGCGGGTAGGAACTCCAAGCTGGCGGGTCATCATAAGAATGATCGTAGTTAGGCCCTTGCGAAGAAGAAGAAACTCCCTAGTCATAGGCAGGCTGCTGGTACGAGGACTCCCCCTCATTCGAGGGTTGGACCGAATCATCTGTAACCTCCCTTCCAGTATCATGCTCTTGCTGGGAGAGCTCCCCCAGACACGTATCGAGCTATTCCTCAGTCAGTGACCATCCTACCATGGTGTCAGGGTTAAACAAAACAGGCGCAGACAAAAGAACAACACGCTCGGAGTTACCCCTTATCCAACCAGCCTTGAGGAGGGTTATTTCATAAGATAAATCACTCAAATTAGCCCAAGAAGAAAAAAAATTATGTTGTATCATGGAATTAAGGTCAAGCCTCTCTATGGGAAACTATAGGTCTAAATGATGAGGCACTACACCACACAAAGCTAATAAACGAGAAGCGATGAGGCCTCCAAAAAATTCCACCTTTCTCGCGGTTAGCAGCAAGACGGAAAGCTATCAAGGAACCCAAATTATAAGTCCTATCTCGTTTTAAGGCAGCTAAGATGAAGGCTAGATCATATGAGGACAATTTACTAGTAGTTTTTGTAGCGAGAACACACTTAGAAATAAAGTAGGCACAATATCGAATAGACAGGAGATGAATATTACGAATTTTACCACTCTCCTTTGAGAAGCTGCTCCCTTGGCAAATCTCTACGTACAAGTCCATGAGTGGTGTAGGTCGCTCTCTAATCCTTTCACATGAACCCCACTGTGGTACTTTAATAGCTGCACAAAAATCATCAACAGGGAGATTGACAGCTATATTGTAAAATTTTGTAGTAGAACATGGGGTTAGGCAAGGAGCAACTAAATCGAAAATCCTACACCACAGACATAGTTAGTTTCACATATTGGTAAGGTTCATCTTCCACAAAATTCTCCAATCCTGCATTAGCAATTAAAGTATGGAAATCTTGAGAAATCCCTGCAGCCCTCATGAATTTGGGGCATGGATAGATAGAAGGAAAGACTTCCTCCTCACGGTGAACCTTCATAACCGCAGGCACCCTTAATTCATGTTGGTTGAGTTGGTGTTCATTCATCTTCTTTTCTGAAATTTTAGACAGCCATCATACAAGTGATTACATAATGAAAGGAACTACTTATAGGGACTTGTAAGAGTCCTAAACATGCATCAAAACAATTTCTCTAAGCATTGAACAAGCTTACAAGATCACATAACCTGTCACCTATAGTAGCAAAATACTCAAGATATAATCCACTAATCACAAATCTACTTGGACAAGCGAAGGTGTCACATACCAGAGATCAAATGCTCCAAATTTCAGCAGCAAAGATGGGCTGAGCAAGGAGATCGAAAAAATCGTGAGCAAGAACAGCAGGAACGCGAGTTTGAGCAATGAACTGATGTTTTCTCGGGAGAGAGAAAGGAGTAGCAGGAGGGAGAGTAAGTGGAGGGCCAAGGGTGGCCCACGCCATGGCCAGGCGCGCCACTAGGGTGGCTACGCCACCAGGTGGTGTGCCTGCCTGGTCGGCCCCCCTAGGTCACTCCAGGTACTTCTCCGCCCCTCTTTTGACGTAACAATTTAATATGAATTTTCTGGAATTTTTCGAGACACTTTATTCTTTAGCAATTTTTAGGTATTGATTAATAATTTTCTGGTAGAAAGATAATATTGGAATGATGCAATAGCAAAGCCAAACTAAAACTTCAGAAGTTCTAAGACACTCTAATATGCAAGCAACTAGCAATACAAAAGTAAACTAAGTGAAAGCAAAAATTAAAATGGATAAAATAAAAGTAAGCGAAGATAATCATGGTGAAAACACTGTTTTGTTCATTAAAATCCCTTTGTTAACAAGGTTGATCAGGTCTTGTTACCAAAAAAAATTATATGAAACAAAACTTTGCATTTCACTAAATGATTATGTTACCTCAACCTTGATAGCAATGGTCCCAATCATAATAGTTTCATATTTTCTCGTGGTATGGGACAATATATTTCTCCAACTTGGATGCCCTCAATATTTTCAATTGAATTTAAGCCATAATTCCTATCAATCTTCTTGGGGAAATAGATAGTATGCTCCTTGTTATTAACATTAAAAGTTACCTTTCCTTGATTGCAATCAATAACAGCTCCTACAGTATTAAGAAAAGGTCTTCCAAGAATAATATCAAGCAATTATGGGCCACTTGAACAGGAACATCCTCACATATACCAACATGAATAGTAGTAGATTTATCAGCCATTTGCAAAGATATATCCGTTGGTATTAATTTGTCCAATTTAAGTCTTTTGTAGAGAGAAAAAGGCATAACACTAACTCCTGCTCCCAAATCACACAAGGCAGTTCTAACATAATTATTTTTAATAGAGCATGGAATAGTTGGAATCCCTGGGTCTCCAAGTTTCATTGGAACATTACCATTAAAGGAATAATTAGCAAGCAAAGTAAAAATTTCCTCATTAGGGATCTTCCTTTTATTAGAGACAATATCCTTCATATACTTTGAATAAGGAGGCAGTTTAATAGAATCAGTTAAAGGAATTTGCAAAAATAAAGGTTTCAACCATTCACAAAACTTATTATATTGTTCGTCTTCCTTTGACTTGTATTTATTATCAAGGAAAGGCATTGGTTTTTGAACCCATGGCAATCTTTCACTACCATGTTTATTAGCAACAAAATATTCCTTAGTGTACTTAGTATTTTTATTGTTCCTTTCAGGTTCTTCTTCAATTTCTTTTTTATCAAGAGCATCATTTTTCTCATTACCACTCTCAGTTTCAGCATCAGAGACAGTTATACTATTAGGATCTTTAGCAGGTTCAGAAGATTCTACAACTGTTTTATGTTTCTTTTTAAAAGAAGTGCCTCTATTTTCAGTTTGTTGAGAATTCGGTGATGATCGGCTCAACACGTCGATCTCGTTGGGGCACCCCAAGAGGAAGGTATGATGAGCACAACAGCAAATCTTCCCTCAGTTATGAAACCAAGGTTAACGAACCAGTAGGAGCATGGAAACACCTCCAAGGTGTTGTTGCCAACTTGGAATCCTGCACAACACAACCACAGAACTTTGCCCCCAACTTACAGTGAGGTTGTCAATCTCACCGGTTTTGCTGAAAACAAAGGATTAAACGTATAGTGTGGAAGAAAGTAAAATCTTGCAGAAAGTAAATAGAAAACAATAAACAATTGTAGATTGATGGTAAAAGAAAGGACCGGGGTCCATAGTTCACTAGTGGTGGTTCTCCTTAAGATAGATGACAGGTTGGGTGAACAAATTATAGCGGGCAAATTGACAAACATCAATAAAGCATAAATGCTTATAGAAAATAATCTTGACTCCTATGAGATTTGATTGGTACAACATTATACATAGACCGTAATCCAACTGCATATATGACTAATAATACACCTTCAGGTTATCAATTCGAACCCCCTCCAGTATTAAGTTGCAAGCAACAGATAATTGCATTACGCATTGCGTGTAAAGTAAACAATACGATTGTTCTATGAATAAAGGATTGATGTTTTCTCCCTAGTAGCAACAACACATCTAGTACCTTAGAGATTTCTGTCACTTCCCTAGATTACTAGAGGCATGAACCCACTATCGAGCATAAATACTCCCTCTTGGAGTTGCTAGCATCTACTCGGCGAAGATATCTACTAACAACGGAGAGCATGCAAGATCACAAATAACAAACACATGATAGAATCAATAATCAATCTGAAATAGCATCTTAATATACATCGCATCCCCGCAAACACAACATGTATGATTACAAATAGATGATCTTGATCATGAACGGAGCTCACAAGATCTAGACATGGTAGCACAAAGGAGAAGAACCAACCATCTAGATACTACATGGACCCGCAGTCTAAGGATGAACTACTCACGCATCACAGCGGAGGCTTGCATGGTGCTGAAGAAGGCCTCCAGGGTGAATTCTCCCCTCCGGCAGGGTGCCGGGAAGAGCTTCAGATCCCTCCCGATTTAGGGATGGAGATGACGGCGGCTACAGACACTTTCGTGGAATTTTGATCGGGTACTTAGGGTTTATGTATTGGAGGCATCTTATAGGCGAAAGGGGAGGCCGAGGGGGTGCCCTAGGTGGCCGCACCACCCTCTGGCGTGGGTCAGGCCTAGCCACGTGGCCAGGTGGTGTGGGCGGCCCCTGGACCCTCTCCGTCTAGTATGCTGGCTCTGTGTCCCCCTCGGTGAAATACGGACTTTGGCTTTTGCCCATCCAATTCCGAGAATATTCATTTTCTAACTTTCCTAGAACCAAAAATAGCAGAAAACAGGCAGTTGGCACTGTGGCATCTTGTTAATAGGTTAGTCCAAGAAAGTGTATAAAAGGTACTCCAAAGTGTGGACAAAACATAAGAAAGTAGATATAAACCAAGCATGGAACATCAAAAATTATAGATACGTTTGCAATGTATCAACATCCCCAAGCTTAATTCCTGCTCGTCCTCGAGTAGGTAAGTGATAAAAAGAAAGAATAATTTTTGAGGTGACATGAACCATCATAAACTTAATCAAAGTATTTGTAAAACATTGATAGCTGGGATCATAGTACTTCAACATAGCATGAAAGATAAAGTTCTAACAATAAGACATAGCAACTATGTTGTAATATGAAAAGGCATAAACAAAAGATTCATGAATAACAACGCTTTGCAAGACGTTTGTTTGTTTCACATAAAGAAAACATAGCATAATGGCATTCAACATGTCCCTCATAGAATAGCAAACATAAATGCATAGGACACCTTCAAAGTTTATAAGGGTGACTAGATACAAATAGTTTAACAACAGGCAATATCAAAGTTATGCATCAATCAACAAGTCATGGGACAATGCACATAGAACTAAGAATGGCCACTATGATCTCTCAATAGGTGCACAAAGATAGAAGGTGGAGACTCAACATAAAAGTAAAAGAAAGGACTTCATAGAAGGAAACAAGGATTCAAGTCTCATAAAGAGCTTCCAAAAATTATGGTACTTATTAGCTTTCAGCTCTCATTGCCCCTATCATAAGCATCTTGAAGTGATTAAGGATAAAGTGAACAAACTATGGAGTATATGCTTGACAAAGTATAAGTTGGAAATCTCATGTCCCTTGAAAACGAGGGTCGCTCCTCATGCTACTCAAGTTTAGTTACCGGTAAGTTCTTGTCATAGTAAGTACATGTGTATCATAGAGAACCACCAACGGGGTAACCCTTGCCCGATGATACGGAAGAATCCCCATATCAAAATGACAAGGCAAGCAGACAACTGATGCGCTCGACTTTCGATGTAGAGCTCGTTGGGAACCCCAAGAGGAAGGTACGATGAATATAGCAGCAAGTTTTCCCTCAGTTGTGAAACCAAGGTTTAATCGAACCAGTAGGAGCAAGGAAACACCCCAAAGGTGTTACTAGCTGAGCTTTGGCAGGGCGCACTACCGGTGCTAGTAGAAACGTGGAGACCTGCACAACACAACCACAGAACTTTGTCCCCAACTTGCCATGAGGTTGTTAATCTCACCGTGTTTTGTGGAAAACAAAGGATTAAACATATCGAATGGAAAGAAGTAAAAGTTTGCAGAAAGTAACACAAAGCAGTAAACAGTTGTAGATTGTATGTAAAAGACAAGGACCAGGATCCATAGTTCACTAGAGGTGGCTCTCCTTAGATAGATAACATGCTGGGTAAACAAATTACAGCGGGGCAATTGACAAACACCGAGAAAGCAATACATGCATATACTAATCATCTTGACTCCTTTGATATTCGATTGGCCAAACATTATACATAGACCGCCATCCAACTGCATCTATGACTAATAATCCACCTTCATCTTATCATCCGAACCCCCTCCAGTATTAAGTTGCAAGCAACAGATTGTTGCTTTACGAACTGCGTGTAAAGTAAACAATACGATTGTTCTATGCATAAAGGATTGTTGTTTTCTCCCTAGTAGCAACAACACATCTAGTACCTTAGAGATTTCTGTCACTTCCCCAGATTACCAGAGGCATGAACCCACTATCGAGCATAAATACTAACTCTTGGAGTTGCTAGCATCTACTTGGCCAAGATAGCTACTGACAACGGAAAGCATGCAAGATCTCAAATAACAAAGACATGATAGAATCAATAATCAATCTAAAATAGCATCTCAATATCCATCGGATCCCCGCAAACACAACATGTATGAATTACAAATAGATGATCTTGATCATGAACGGAGCTCACAAGATCTAAAAATGAAAGCACAAAGGAGGAGAAACCAGCCATCTAGCTACTACATGGATCTGTAGTCCAAGGATGAACTACTCACGCATCACACCGGAGGCTTGTATGGTGATGAAGAAGGCCTCCAGGGTGAATTCCCCTCTCCGGCAGGGTGCCGGGTAGAGCTTCAGATCCCTCCCGATCTAGGGATGGAGATGACGGCGGCTACAGACTCTTTTGTGGATTTTTGATCGGGTACTTAGGGTTTTCGTCCCGAGGGTAACTTATAGGCGAAAGGAGAGGCCGAGGGGGTGCCGGGAGCCACCACACCACCCCCTGGCACGGGCCCAGCCTGGCCGCGTGACCAGGTTGTGTGGCTGGCCCCTGGCCCTTCTCCGTCTCGTATTCTGGCACTTGATCCCTTCCAGAAAAATAGGCACTTTGGCTTTTGTCCCGTCCAATTCCGAGAATATTCATTTTCTGACTTTCCTGGAACCAAAAATAGCAGAAAACAGGCAGCTGGCACTGTGGCTCTTGTTAATAGGTTAGTCCAAGAAATCATATGAAAAGCACTCCAAAGTTGGAACAAAACACAAGAAAGTGGATAAAACCAAGCATGGAACATCAAAAATTATAGATACATTTGCAATGTATCAACATCCCCAAGCTTAACTCCTGCTCGTCCTCGAGTAGGTAAGTGATAAAAAGAAAGAATAATTTTTGAGGTGACATGCACCATCAAAGACTTGATCAAAGTATTTGCAAAACATTCAAAGTTGGGATCATAGTACTTCAATCATAACATGAAAGACAAAGTTCTAGAAATAAGCAAAGAAACTATGATGCAACATGAAAAAGCAGAAACAAAAGATTCATGAATAACATGCTTTGCAAGACGTTTGTTTGTTTTACATAAAGAAAACATAGCATAATAGTATTCATCTTGTCCCTCAATAGAGTAGCAAATATAAATGCATAGGACACCTTCAAAGTTCATAAGAGTGACTAGATACAATAGTTTAAAACAAGCAATATCAAGTTATGCATCAATCAACTAGTCTTGGGACAATGCACATAGAACTAAGAATGGCCACTATGCTCTCAAAGTAGGTGCATAAAGATAGAAGGTGGAGACTCAATATAATGGTGGAATAAAGGCCTTTTTGTAAAAGGAAGTAGGGATTCAAGTCTCATAAAGAGCTTCCAAAAATTATGGTACTTATAGCTTTCAGCTCTCATTGCCCCTATCATAAGCATCTTGAAGGTGATTAAGGTTATAGTGACACAACTAAGAGGATATGCTTGACAAGTTATAAACCGAAATCTCATGCCCCTTACTTACGAAGACCGATCCTCGTGCTACTCAACTCCAGTCACGAGTAAGCTCTTGTCATTGTAAGTATATGTGTATCATTAAGAACCGCCAACGGTGTACCCCTTGCACATGATGCGAGAGCTTTCCCATAATCAAATGACAAGGCAAGCAGACAATGAGCATCTCAGCGATCTTTTTATTTGCTATTTGCATAGGTTTTTATTGAGGATGCTTCATAGAGTGCTCATTATGGTGATGCTGCAAGTTTCCACCATGATTAGGCATGGCTTAGGCTAGCGCCACGCTGCTTTCTAACACACATACAAACTCCATGATCTTACAAGTTCCACTTTTATTTCACACCGCCGGGATCCGTAAGCAAAAGAACGTGATATCAACGGGGTACAAAGTACAAGTGCAATGTTGAAAGCGTTCCCCATGGTACATGGTTCTGCTAATTTCAACTTATAAAGCACAAGCATATACACAACAAAGAAGGACCCAATGGTTCAAGTTTATTAGAGGCAAAAAGTAAAGTGTGCCATCAAGTTCGTGAGAGATTTAATCACTAGTTTTCTCATAACAAGTGGAAGGTAAACAAAAGCATGAATATACTTGGAATATCATAAACTAGTAGGTAGGTATGGTGGACTCTTTGGAATAACTTGGTTTAGGGAGTTGGATGCATGAGTGGAACTCATACCTTGTTCTGGAGGCTAGCAAAAGACTGGGAGCGACAAACTAAGAGAGCAATAATGGCCATAATCATGTAGAGCGACAAAACATCATTGATCAAAGCATAAAGTGATACTACAAGTTAAAAACTAAAGGATCATAAAGGCTATGGTGACTTGAGACAGTCATAACATGGTGTGAGCATGTGCCAAGTCAACCCAAATGAAGCATCAAAGGAGAATACTACTATACTATGCTTTAATATGCTAAAACAACGCATGATTCATCCAAGGCATATTAAGCAATCTCAATTGTTTATAACAAGTCATGCTACATCAAAGAATACTAAGTATAAAGCCAAAACAATATCAAGCATGGCATGACAAAGCATAGGCCACAGTCAAAAACGAGCTCTTTTTACGACATAAGCATGAACTTTCCTACTCTTTTCCAAACAAAACCAAACTATTTGCAAACCAATGTATGAAAGAGGGGGTCCAACCAACTTATTCAGAAAACTAAGCAAACTAAAAACTAAAACAAAAACGAAAAAGAAGACGCTCCATGAAAAACACAATTGTGCATGAAACAATAAAAATGAAGCGTTTGGAAGAAACCTGGAATTTTTATTGATGAAGAAGGGGGATGCCTTGGGCATCCCCAAGCTTTGACGCTTGTACTTCTTGGATATTTATTGGGGTGACACGCGTGGCATCCCCAAGGCTTGAGCTTTAGTCCATCATTTATCTCATTACTCGTTCCTTCCATACACCTGAAATTTTTCCTTCATACAAAACTTTACACAATCTCATTAGCAACATTAGTACACTTAAGATAAATAAGTCTCAAGGTTCAGTTCTAACACCAAATAAACTTCCACTAGAACACTAGCTACTATAGCACTTCCCTCAAAAAGCTCAATTCCCCAAAAGAACTCAAAAAGGAACTAACAAGAAGCAAATGCAGAAAATGGCAGAAATCTGTCAAAACAGACCAACTGGTAAAGACGAATTTTTTCGAAGAACTTCTGTTGCTCAAATCAAAAGGTGTTGAACTAACGAAAGTTAGATAAAAACCTGGGGCAGAAGATAAAAACATTATAGATCAATCCGACATACAGAGCTCTCTCATGAATTTTTACGGTGAAACACAAAAATCTATTTCAGGACAGCAACTTTCCCAATCATTACTTCACTCTCATTAGAGGTTACTCTTGGCACAAAAAGCAAATAAAAAGGATAAGGAGAGGTTATTACAGAGGTAATAACTTCCAAGACTCATCTAAAACTCTTGGGTTATCTCCCAACAAGAACTTTTCTTTAACGCCTTTAAGTTAGGCATAAGAAGCAGAGAAAGAATCAAGTATTCTCAAATGAAGAAGCATTAAAACCAACTTTCTTGCCCTTACCTCTCTTATTTTTATTCTTATCCTTTGGGAAAATGTGATTGTTTGGTGGAGAAGAAAGGTGCATGGTCCCCTTTCCCACATCTATTATTGCTCCAAAGAGTTCTAATAGGGACCTTCCAAGTGTAATTTGTCCTTTTCCTACACATTCAATAACAAGATAATCAATAGAAATCATTTTCCCAAGGATCTTTGTAAACACTCCTTCAGCTATTCCAAGAGGTAATATGGTAGTATTATTAGCAATAGATATTTCTTTTCCTCCTTCCGTAAGCCCCCAAAGATTTAAAGATTCATAAATATCCTTGGGCATAAGGCAAAATTCAGACATGATATCACAGCAGGCTTGAAAAGTTTCAGTGTTTATCTCAATCTTTACTGTAGGGAGCCACTTTGATGGTTCAGAATTTATTGGAACATAATTGTGATGCTCCCTGAACGTATTATAGCACCCTTATAATCTAGTAGTACTAGCCTCAAGAGTATCCAACCTAGCAAATATTTTTGCGAAGGAAATATCAGTTTGGCTAGGCATGTTGTAAGTGAGGATCAATTTCTTTATAGAATTAATAGCATCATCCTCATTACATTGGTGGAAATCTCCTCCCACAATAGCATCTAGGGCATATCTATAGCAAAGAGCAATCCCAAGCTAAAAACTGCTAAGGAACAAGCTTTGAGTCATTTTAGGCTCAGTTTTTTCATGTAGATCAGAAATTATAGACCAAGCTTCCTTAAAACTTTCCTCAGTTCCTTGTTTAAAAGTAATCATTTCCTCGGGTGACATAGTGATTGGAGCAAGGCTAGACATAGTGGCACTCAAGATAGGAACTAATTTTTATTGTTTTTTCAATAAGAAAGCAAACTAGTAAAACTATTTTTTTGTGTTTTTGAAGAACAAAGCAAGCAAACAAAGCAAAAAGAAACTAAGAAAAACAAAAACAACAAAGTAAAGAGATTGGTTATGAGGGACTCCTCTTGTGAAGATGTCCTTGACTCCCCGGCAACGGTGCCAGAAAATCTTGATGCGCTCGACTTTCGACGTAGAGCTCGTTGGGAACCCCAAGAGGAAGGTACGATGAATATAGCAGCAAGTTTTCCCTCAGTTATGAAACCAAGGTTTAATCGAACCAAGAGGGAGCAAGGAAACACCCCAAAGGTGTTACTAGCTGAGCTTTGGCGTCAGACTACGGTGCTAGTAGCAACATGGAGACCTGCACAACACAACCACAGAACTTTGTCCCCAACTTGCGATGAGGTTTTCAATCTCACCATGTTTTGCGGAAAACAAAGGATTAAACGTATCGAATGGAAAGAAGTAAAAGTTTGCAGAAAGTAAACACAAAGCAGTAAACAGTTGTAGATTGTACGTAAAAGACAAGAACCGGGATCCATAGTTCACTAGAGGTGGCTCTCCTTAGATAGATAACATGCTGGGTAAACAAATTACAGCGGGGCAATTGACAAACACCGAGAAAGCAATACATGCATATACTAATCACCTTGACTCCTCTGACACTTGATTGGGCATTACAACATAATACATAGACCGCCATCCAACTGCATCTATGACTAATAATCCACCTTCAGGTTATCATCCGAACCCCTCCAAAGATTAAGTTGCAAGCAACAGATTATTGCTTTACGAACTATGTGTAAAGTAAACAATACGATTGTTCTATGAACAAAGGATTGTTGTTTTCTCCCTAGTAGCAACAACACATCTAGTACCTTAGAGATTTTTGTCACTTCCCCAGATTACCAGAGGCATGAACCCACTATCGAGCATAAATACGAACTCTTGGAGTTGCTAGCATCTACTTGGCCAAGATAGCTACTAACAACGGAAAGCATGCAAGATCTCAAATAACAAAGACATGATAGAATCAATAATCAATCTGAAATAGCATCTCAATATCCATCGGATCCCTGCAAACACAACATGTATGAATTACAAATAGATGATCTTGATCATGAACGGAGCTCACAAGATCTAAACATGAAAGCACAAAGGAGGAGAAACCAGCCATCTAGCTACTACATGGATCCGTAGTTCAAGGATGAACTACTCACGCATCACACCAGAGGCTTGCATGGTGATGAAGAAGGCCTCCAGGGTGAATTCCCCTCTCCGGCAGGGTGCCGGGAAGAGCTTCAGATCCCTCCCGGTCTAGGGATGGAGATGACGGCGGCTACAGACTCTTTCGTGGATTTTTGATCGGGTACTTAGGGTTTTCGTCCCGAGGGCAACTTATAGGCGGAAGGAGAGGCCGAGGGGGTGCTGGGAGCCACCACACCACCCCCTGGCACGGGCCCAGCCTAGCCACGCGGCCAGGTGGGGTGGCCGGCCCCTGGCCCTTCTCCATCTCGTATTCTGGCACTTGATCCCATCCGGAAAAATAGGCACTTTGGCTTTTGTCCCGTCAAATTCCGAGAATATTCATTTTCTGACTTTCCTGGAACCAAAAACAGCAGAAAATAGGCAGCTGACACTGTGCCTCTTGTTAATAGGTTAGTCCAAGAAATCATATGAAAAGCACTCCAAAGTTGGAACAAAACACAAGAAAGTGGATAAAACCAAGCATGGAACATCAGAAATTATAGATACATTTGCAATGTATCAACAACGAGCATCTCAGCAATCTTCTTATTTACCATGGGAAGATGGTGCTTTTTTCTCTCTTTCCTCTTTTCTCATATCTTTTTTTCTTTTTCTCTTTTTCTCAATATCTATCTCTTTTTTATAAGAAGAATGCTTCATAGACAGCTCATTATGGTTACGCATGGATTAGACCGGCGGCCCAGGTGTTTTCTAACACACATACATAACTCCATGGACTTACAAGCTCCCCTTTCATTTCACACCGACGACATCCATAGACAAAAGAGCATGATATCAACTAGGTACAAAGTACATGTGCAATGTTGAAAGCACTCCCCATGATAGCATGGTTCTGCTAATCCCCAACATATAAGTGCAAGCATATACAACATAGACGAGACAATGGTTCAAGATTATTAAGGGCAAGAAAAGTAAAGTGTGCCATCAAGTTTGTGAGAGCTTTAATCACTAGTTTTCTCATAACAAGTTTAATTCGGAAGGTAGATAAAAAACATGAATATACTTGGAATAGAAAATGCTAATAGGTAGGTATGGTGGACTCTTTGGAATAACTTGGTATTATTTGGAGTTGGATGCATGAGTGGAACTCATAGTTGGTTATGGAGGCTAGCAAAAGACTGGGAGCGACCAACTAAGAGAGCAATAATGGCCATAATCATGCAGAGGGACAAAACATTATTAATTAAAGAATAAAGTGATACTACAAGTCTAAAACTAAAGGATCATAAAGGCTATGGTGACTTGGGATAGTCATAACATGGTGTGAGCATGCGCCAAGTCAACCCAAATAAAGCATCAAAGGAGAATACCACAATACTATGCTTTAATATGCTAAAACAACCCATGATTCTTTGTTGTTGGTTATGAGGTACTCCCCTCATGAAGATGTCCGTGACTCCCCGGCAACAGCGCCAGAAAAAGGCTTGATGATCAGCTCAACACGTCGATCTCGTTAGGGAACCCCAAGAGGAAGGTATGATGAGCACATCAGCAAGTTTTCTCTCAATTATGAAACCAAGGTTATCGAACCATTAGGATCAAGGAAACACCTCCAAGGTGTTGTTGCCAACTTGGAATCCTGCACAACACAACCATAGAACTTTGCCCCTAACTTAAAGTGAGGTTGTCAATCTCACCGGTTTTGCTGAAAAGAAAGGATTAAACGTATCGTATGGCAGAAAGTAAAAGCTTGCAGAAAGTAACAAGAAAATAGTAAAAAGTTGTAGATTGATGGTAAAAGAAAGGACCAGGGTCCATAGTTCACTAGTGGTGGTTCTCCTTAAGATAGATGACATGTTGAGTGAACAAATTACAGCAGGGCAATTGACAAACATCGAGAAAGCATACATGCATATACTAATCATCTTGACTCCTACGAGATTTAATTGGGAATTACAACATGATCCATAGACCGTAATCCAACTACATATATGACTAATAATCCACCTTCAGGTTATCAATCCGAGTCCCTCCAGTATTAAGTTGGAAGGAACAGATAACTGCATTATGCATTGCGTGTAAAGTAAACAATACGATTGTTCTATGAACAAAGGATTGTTGTTTTCTCCCTAGTAGCAACAACACATCTAGTACCTTAGAGATTTCTATCACTTCCCCAGATTACTAGAGGCATGAACCCACTATCGAGCATAAATACTCCCTCTTGGAGTTGCTAGCATCTACTTGGCCAAGATATCTACTAACAATGGAGAGAATGCAAGATCACAAATAACAAAGACATGATAGAATCAATAATCAATCTGAAATAGCATCTCAATATCCATCGGATCCCCACAAACACAACATGTATGATTACAAATAGATGACCTTGATCATGAACGGAGCTCACAAGATCTAGACATGGTAGAAAAAAGGAGAAGAACCAACCATCTAGCTACTACATGGACCCGTAGTCCAAGGATGAACTACTCACGCATCACACCGGAGGCTTGCATGGTGATGAAGAAGGCCTCTAGGGTGAATTCTCCCCTCCGGGAGGGTGCCGGGAAGAGCTTCAGATCCCTCTCGATCTAGGGATGGAGATGACGCAGCTACAGACTCTTTCGTGGAATTTTGATCGGGTGCTTAGGGTTTCTATATCGGAGGCATTTTATTGGCGAAAGAGGAGGCCGAGAGGGTGCCCTAGGTGGCCGCACCACCCCCTGGCGCGAGCCAGGCCTGGCCACACAGCCAGGTGGTGTGGGCGGCCCCTGGCCCCTCTCGCTCTTGTATTCTGGCTCTATGTCCCCCTCGGTGAAATACTGACTTTGGCTTTTGTCCCGTCCAATTCCAAGAATACTCATTTTCTGACTTTCCTGGAACCAAAAATAGCAGAAAACATGCAGCTGGCACTGTGGCATCTTGTTAATAGGTTAGTCCAAGAAAGTGTATAAAATATACTCCAAAGTTTGGACAAAACATAACAAAGTAGATATAAACCAAGCATGGAACATCAAAAAATTTAGATACATTTGCAACGTATCATCCTGCTTAATTCTTTTAGGATGACCCTTGGGATATAGAGGATCTTGGGTGGCAGCACCACTTCTAGTTCTAATTTCATAAGCTTGTTTTTCCTTAGAAGCATTAACTAGCAAATCTTTTTGTACCTTAATAAGCTGATCAATTTGAGTTTGAACCATTTGGAAATGTTTAACAAGCATTTTAACATCATTAGAGGTTCTTTCTACAATATCCTTTAACTCAATAATTGCTCTAGAGTTTTCCATCAAATGATTTTGCACTCTTTTATTAAAATTATATTGCTTAACAATAAAAATATCAAATTCTTCTAAGCATTGATCAGGAGGTTTAGAATAAGGAGTATCACCTTCATCAAAATGTTGGAGAGAGTGTACCTCAACAGTGGACGAGTGGGAGGTTGGCTTACATAATTCTTCTATAGGAGGTAGTTTTTTCACTTCTTCAGCTTTAATACCCTTCTCCTTAAGACATTTCTTAGCTTCCTTCATTACTTCATCATTTAATTCAATAACTCCCCTCTTCTTTGGTGTCGGTGTTGGCTCATGCACATATAACTCAGGTGTAGTTGTCTCAGGTGAAGTCCAATCATCATAATTCTTGCTTATTTTAGCCATTAATTCCTCTGCTTCTTTGGGAGTTCTCTTCCTGAAAACACAGTCAGCACAACTATCCAGGTATGTCCTAGATTCTTCAGTTAGTCCATTATAATATATATCAAGAAGCTCATTTTTAGGTAATGGACATCCATCTTGTGCATGAATCAAAGCACAAAACCTTGCCCATGATTCAGGCAATATCTCTTTTTCTCCCTGTTTAAAATCAAAAAGTTCCTACAAAATGGCATGTCTAGCACTAGGAGGGAAATATTTCTGATGAAAAGTACTAATCAAGCAATCAGGGTTATCAATAGATCCAGGAGGTAAATTATTAAACCAAGCCTTAGCTTCTCCTTTCAGTGAAAAGGGGAAAATTTTAGCAACAAAGTATGTGCGCATCTTAATATCATCAGAAAATAGGCCACTCATGGTAGAAAGCTCAGTCATATGTGCTATAGCAGTTTCATTCTTAGTCCCACAAAAAGGTTCTTTCTCAACAATGGTTATGTAAGATAAATCAAGAGAGAAATCATAATCTTTATCTTTAATGTTTATGGGAGATGTAGCAAACTTAGTATTAGGAGATAATTTGGGTTTTATAGTACGCCTCTCAAGGATACTCTTAATAGCACTTTTACCATGAGTATTTTGACATTCTTTAATAAATTCATCATTCATTTCTATATATCCGTCTTCAATATCATAGCTCTCTATAGACTCAGGTGAACTGACAGGTGTAGTAGTGTCTTCATTAGGAGTTTGAGTATTTCTAGCTATAGTTCTAGCAATCGTAGCATCTAGGAAAGGACCTAATGAACCACTCTTATCAAGCACAGTAGAAGTAGCATCATAAGTATCATAAGTTTCAGATTCAGTAGAAGTAGCAGTATGTGTAGCATGTGTATGTGGTGGTGGTGTAAGGAGCTTACTCATCACAGATGGTGAATCAAAAGCAACAGATGTGTTTAGAACTATACCGCTCCTTGTAGTGGATGGCAAAATAGGAACTTTTCCATCACGAGACTTACCCATGATGAATGGATAGCAGCGAACAATAGAAATTTCAAGTGAACTTGATAAATAGAGCTATGCTCCCCGACAATGGCACCAAAAATAGTCTTGATGAACCACACGTATAGGGGATCGCAACAGCCTTCGAGGGAAGTAAAACCCAATTTATTGATTCGTCACATGGGGAGCCAAAGAATATTTATAAGCCTTAACAACTGGGTTGTCAATTTAGCTGCACCTGGAAACAATCTTGCTCACAGTAGTTCATCAGTAGCAATAGTTTTATAGTAGCAATAGCAAAGTAAAAGCAGTAGTAAAAGTAAAGACCGTAGTAACAATTACAGTAAACAGTAGGATTAAAGCGCAGTAGGCATAGGGATGGATGGACGGGCGTTGCATGGACAAGACAATTCATATAGCAATCAAGATATAGGGCTCTTGCAGATAAATAAGGTAAAGCATCCAAGTACTAAATAATCATAGGCATGTGTTCCATATATAGTCATACGTGCTCGCAATGAGAACTTGCACAACATCTTTTGTCCTGCCAGCCCGTTTGGAGTAGGGCCTCAAGGGAACTACTGGTAATTAAGGTGCTCCTTTTAATAGAGCACCGGAGCAAATCATTAACACTCCATGAACACACGTGATCCTCATATCATAGCCATTCCCTCCAGTTATCCCGATTATTGTCACTTTTTGGGGCCTTTGGTTCCGGACAATAATATGTATATACAACTTGCAGGTAAGATCATAAACAATAATATCCTCATGAATGAATAATATGTTTAGATCTGAAATCATGGCACTCAGGCCCTAGTGACAAGCATTAAGCATAAAAAGTTGCAACAAAGTCAAAAAGCACAAATAGTAGATACCTAGCACAATGCCCTAACAATCCGATGCAATTACATGAACGATCTCATCCAATCCCTACCATCCCCATAGCCTACAGCGGGGGATTACTCTCTCATGGATGGGGGAATCATGGATGGTTGACGGAGAAGCGATAATGATGATGATGGCGATGATCTCCTCCAATTCCCTGTCCTGGCAGTGTGCCAGAACGGAGTTTCTAGTTCGGAATCACGGTATCTGGTGGTGGCGGCGCAGCAGAACTCTCTCTGGAAAAATGTAGACCCCCCTGGGTTTTTAGGTCAAGAGGTATCTTATAGGCGAAGAGGGAGGCCGAGGGGGTGCCCGAGGTGGCCACACCCCTCCCAAGCGCGGCATGGGCTGGCCCGTGCGGCTAGGGGTGTGGGCCCCTCGTGGCCCTCCTCTATCTCGTCTTTTGGCACCGTGAGTCTTCTGGTGAAATAGGATTTTTGACATATTTTCCGGGGTTTTCCTGATAGTTGATTTTCTACACAAAAACTAGACACCAAGGTAATTCTGCTGAAAACAGCGCCAGTCCGTGTTAGTTAGCCAAATCACACAAGTTTCGAGGAGAAACAATAGAAAAAGTGATCGGAAAAGTAGATACGTTTTGGACGTATCACCCTATAGGGCATAAAAACTCTGTTTTCAATGTTTTTGATGTTTTAGGACCTATATGAAGTCAAATGAACCTGCACTTTTGGGAATGCCAATATTTATCCATGAGGAGCATCTAGGGCACTAGAATATCACCAGGAGGGCCAAGAGAGCCAAAAGATCCCAGGTGGCACTCCTAGGCCTGGTGGGCACACCACCCATGCTCTTTCCCTCCTTGATCGCCTTGATTCGTTTGCCCATGAAGCTCTCTTGACCTAAAAATCCCTTTATAAGGGCCCTCGGGGCGTCCTAGAAATAGAGGCAACAGAAAGCAACGAGAGCCACCAGAGACAAAAACACCACCAGATCTAGCAAAGATTAGAGGGGGAAACTCCGCTAGATCCACCTCCAGGGAGATCTCCACCCTCTCCAACATCTCCAACTATATCACCATGATGAAGGAGTAGTCCACCTCCGGGCTATGGGTTTGTGGTAGTAGCTTGATCTATTCCTCTCTTGTTCTTCATAGATATAGTACCACATGAGCTTCCCAACATGATTATGGTCATATTTCTAATTCCTATGTGGTGGATCTTTGTTCTATGATTTGATATTTGAGATTGGAATCTATTTTGTGTAAGATGTTTTAATATATGCATATCATGCACCTCGTTCTTTATTTCTTGTTTTGATCCAAATTTTATGCAAGAACTTGTATGGGGAGAAGAGTGTTTTAGATGGAGTAGCATGGGGATGGAGATTGAATTGTGACACATAATATTCAAGATCTACTTTGGTTTTTACCTTTCTTTTGCTGCCTCACTAGGGGTAAAGTGAAATCATGTCCTATAGTCATCACGTGATAGTGTGATGACCTTGTTAAATCAAGGTATCATATTTTGTATTTCAAACATCATAAAATATTGCTTAAAGCTATACTCTGATTTGTCCTTAAATGAAGATTGGATGGATATTTCCCTTTCTTGAGGAGTATAAGAGAGAGATGTGTTCCATCTCAATATTAGAATGTGATGTCCATATTAATTCATTTTATCAAGAACTTATAGAATTTCCATGAATCTTTATCATTGATGAATTGTTTTGTGATCACTACAACCTAAAAACAGAGTAGACAAGTGAACCCATGAACCCTAGTCTGATTTTTATCATAATAAACATATTTCCATTGCATATACCATCCTTTATATTTTCTCCAATTTATTATTTCTAAAATACAAAAATACTTTCTCTACTTGCAATCACTTATAAAGACCCAAAAATAACTCTACTATCTTCCATATCATCTAGTTTGCATTACTTTACTTTATTTACTTTAGTTTGTTTTAATTTTATTTCATATTACTAATACGAAAATTTGCGCTTGACAACCACTTGGTGGAGTTGGGGACACAAGATAAATTATTTTACTTTACAGGTTGCTTGAAGAGGAGAAGACAAACATCCATCCATAACCAATTCCCTGAGAGTTCGATATAAACCCTCGAGTCACCCTTGTGGGGAAAAGAATCTTGCTACAACACTCTGCACTTGGAGTCCCAATGAAAAGTGTCCAGGTTTGTTGCCATCGTATGCATATGACCACGTTCCCATGATCAGTGAGCCGTGGAACATAACCAACATGTATCATTACAACATCCAGAACTTAACGAATACAAGACTTACATAGATGTCATTATGGCTACATAATCTTCAGCAGCGGATCTTCATCAAACGCAGAACCCAATCATGCCTTAACCTATAGGCAACCGATTGGGAATATGGCCTAGCTCGCATAGACGACGACGTCTCCCATATCCTTTGCGCTTCTAAAAATCTGTCCATGTAAAATATCCAAAGACAATGCCAGTGAGTAATTTTGAATGTAATCGCAAACGACCACGATAAGGTAAACAAGGTAATGCAGTTTGGCCGTGGAGAGATAAATCTAACTAAGGTTGTTTTTGAAGAGCCTAGTTTCTTTGGCAGATATGGCATCTCTATATATTTCTTGAAAAAGAGTTTTGAAAACATGTCTCCGTTTTGAAAGCTAGATATCTCCATATCCTTGATGAAAACCTTTTTGAAAACCGTTTTAGGAGAAAACCCCTTTTAAACATCTTCGATCATACATGGTGAAAACAAAACATTAACCTCATGTTCTCTCGTGACCAAGTCACATCCCTTTTATCCTTCTCAAACCCTCACTTGGGTACTCCTAGCAATCACATTTCCAACTGTGTTTGACCATAGACACGGCTATTCGAATAGATTATAATCTACAGAGTTTGTGCACTTAAACACAACAATCAATACATCCGTTGGGATTCAACCATGGCCCATTACACATGGTACACGGGGGTTGGGTTCGGATAACATAACCTTTCATTTGTCAATCCTAGCAAAGGCACCATTCCCTTTTGGGTTTGTTCTCCCCGACAACGAGTATGTGGCTCCCGGTGCCATAGTCCTCCCTCCCATACATGTGTATACCCAAACTGCAGCTTTGGTAATACCTTAATTTGGTGACTCCACTTCCTTCCGTACTAGCTAAGTCATACCATCCACTTGAGATCCAATTGTTACACCGGCATGTTCCTGACATCTGCAAACCCTAGATCCATAGACCTTTACAGGGGAGAGCCTAGAGTTCAGAGGATTTCTCCCTATAGCACGTGTAGGGCCTGCCCATGCTAAAGCAAACAAACTATGAGCTATGCCCCAGCTCCTGGTGTAATGTGGTTGCACGGATAAGTTATTCCGGTAAAGGCGTAGAACATCCCTTCTTAAGCTCATGTCCATCATTTTCATTCTTCCTCATCACTTTTCTTTCTTTAAAACATCCACTTGGTAACGATGCCTCTTCCTAAGGGTTTTTCCAAAACATTTTCAAAACATTTGTAGCGGGGTAATCCCCAAAACAGTGTGGTTTAGCAAATTCGAGGTTTCCAACGAGGTAGGATGCTAACCATCTTACTCTCGATATAAAGGTAATGATAGGTTGTTCACAATGGGAAGTGCCCTTCTGGGCACCAAGTAATAACTTAGAGAATCCAAGTTTATTAGCATAATAGTAGTAAAACAAAACATGCAGTTAATAATGCAGTTTATAAAGGAGATATAAAACATGTAATAAAAGGAGTAGGACAAGTATCAGAATTCAGGAATGGTGGCTTTCCTATGATCAGCAATATGTTCCTGAACTTCTTCTTAGAATACCAAAAATAACAATACTAATAATAATATGATCCCTTCTTCTCGATGTCAGCGCAATCGTAACTATCGTCGTCATAGAGTATACATGTAAATAAGCAAAGAACCACAATCAATACAAGACAAACAAGCACCAATGCAATACAGCATAAAAACATACAATACACCATAATCTTCGGCAGTTTTGGTTAAATTGAGTTCAAAGCAAGTGGAATTACTTTAATTAGATTTGTGAAAATTCTTTTATGATTTATTAGTCCCAAAACTACTTTCATAAGGGGATTCCAACCAAGACTTAGTTCTGTATGATATCGATGTACCAAAATGACATCACCAGATAGGTTTTTATAAAACAAGGCCACCAAAAGTGGTTTCATCATTTCATAAATTTTCTTTATGTAATTATGGGTTTTCTAGTGAAATAAACCCTAGTTTTAGGGGATAAATCACCAGAAATGATCTATAAGTCCAAAAATTCTTTCCTTGTATGGTTAGGAAGGTTTTTGAGCTATGGTTCACTAGTTGGATTCATGTCAAAATAGTTATCAAAATACCCTTGGGAAAATCGCAAAGTCAGTTCTGTAGTTAATTCGTTATTTTCACCAGATTAATTCTACAAAGGATTTTGATATGATTCAAAAGATAAAGGCTGGGTATATCAAATACCTTTCTTAAGAAATTGGATTCAATCAATTTTAAGTTATAAATCTCTAGAAATCAATTTTTATGTGAAAATGTCTATTTAACTTTTCTAAAAATACCAGAATGTTTCTAGACCTTATCTGGGGTTGGGACCTATTAGGGATATTATAACTGAGCCAAGTAGGAAGCTTCTCACGGCACCAGGTATTATGACCGTCCGATCCCGCCTCCCAGCCATTCTACACGTCCGATGTAGCACTTCCTCCCGCGTGGGCCGCTCGTGGGCCTCGTGTCCCTGGGGACGCTACTCTGGGAAACAAAACGGTTACTTCTCGTTATATCTTGGATGGACGGTTGTGATAGAACCACGTTGGCATCAACGAAACCAGCAGACCTTGAGCGATGCCCACCTCCCGCACCATACTCCACCCCTGCATGTTCCTCCCGACCTCTCTCTCGCTCAACCTAGAGTAAGCCCTAGGTGGCGCCGCCATGCCCACAACCTTGCAATCTCTTGATGCTCGACTTCCCCCGGTTTCCCAGCTACCGCTGCCACCGATCTTGTCTTTCCTTACAACCGCTGCATCTGGAAATCTGCACTAAAAAGAAGCCCCAAAAGATAATCTCCATCTGGTGGCATCTCTTCTCCAATCCCCATGACCACCAGCACAGATGGGCGCGGAGACGTGCGGCTGACGTCAGGGCACACTAGCTTAGATCCAAGAGACGAACTCTTCTGCGCTGGCCGTTGCAATGTTTCTCCCCGCCTCCATGGAATCTAATACATTTGTGGTCGCTCAGTTGTTGAAATCCTTTCCTGACGCTTGGCATCGTACGCTGCAACATGATCTCCGTAGCATGTGATCTGGTGGCCAGCTTCACTCGTGAGTTGATATCCTAGGTACAAAGGTCATCCACCGTAATTCTTTGATTTCCCGTATTCAATGTTTTTTTTGATTTATTTGTTTGAGTAATGAGATAGAAGTACTATCATTTGTTTGCACGGACTCTCAAGCAAGCTCAATTTTTTGAGATCATTTGACCGGTCCCCTCATTGAGCTACCCTATTAACTTATCACTCTTCACTGATTTATTTCAAATTTAGTGAACATGCTTTGAAGAATTTTGTGGCAGCGGCTTCGGTGGGCAGTGGCGGCAGTGGGGTGCGGTGACGGCTTTGGACAGGAGGAGGAGGCGGGATCAGGAGGATGAGGCGGGCGAGAAGAGTGGCGGCGGCGAGCGGAGTGGAGTGAGAGAGGAGGCGGGGGAATTTAACCTCAACCACCAGATATACTTGGGCCGAGCCTTGGTTTTCTTGGGCTGAGCTTGGTTTTCTAGGGTTGAGCCTTGGTTTCTTGGGCCGAGCTATGGGTCAAACGGTGACTCCCGCTACGGATTTCCCCTAGATGGCCAGAAAAGTACATTAGCCAGCCCTCGTACAGAGAATGCTACGGGGGAGACCTGCGGGGCCCTCAGATTAGGATTTCGTCGGAAAAGGACAGCCCAACATCCAGGAAACCCCCAGAACATGCATGTGGCCCTAGCATGTATGCACAAGGGTGGTGCATTGCTCTTAAATGGAAAACCTAGCTCCTGGGTGTGAGCGTTTATGGTGCATGCGATAACACTTAAAGAAGTGTGCTGGACCTGTAGGAGGAAACTTACGCTGCGGTTCAAACAGAGGCAAACCGGTAGAACCTTAGGCCTAGCATTGGTTTTCGATGTAGTTATGACCTAAGCAAACCTAAACCACCAGAAAAGTACACTGGCCAGCCCTCGTACGGAGAATGCTATGGGGGTAGACCTGCGGGGCCCTTGGATTAGGGTTTCGTCAGAAAAGGACCAGCCGACGTCCGGGAAACCCTGAGAACATGCATATGGCCCTAAAATGCATGCACAAGGGTGGTGGAGTGTTCCTAGATGGAAAAACTAGCTCCCGGGTGTGACTGTATACGGTGCATGCGATATCACTTAGAGAACTGTGTTGGATTTTGATTACTACGGAAGGTTACAAAACGTGTACGAGCCGACGTTCAATAACACACCCCTATAACTCAATCTCATTGTGTTCAAGTGCCACTAGTTCGACCCACACGGTGGACAGAGAAGTACCCCTTCCATTGGGTTAGTTGAAGTATGGCCTTCAACCACCTATAGCGGATCCGATGTCTATGTTATTGCTCAACAAGCCAAGCAAGTTTATTATTTCCCTACCCATGCTAGAAAGAGGAACTCAAGGGCTAGGAAGTCGTGTTCCAGATATCGCCACATGGTAAGCTACCCATGCCCTCTAACAATGATTACAGCTAGGAAGGCATGTTTTCGACTATGATGTATGGGAAAGGATGAAGATGAAGAGACCCGATCTGTCCCAGCCTCAGCCCTCACTTCCCGACTTCTATGGCACTGCCGAGGTGGATGGTGCTAACTACCTCGAGGCATTGAGTGGTTTTCATCTGGAGGTGGAAGATACTAGGTATGAGGAGACCGATGTGAGAGCGTTGGTCGTGGCAGGGCGCAGCCGAGAGCACAACCGTTTGAAGGTTCTCGATAGGGTGACTCCCACGAACTCCCGCTTTGAGCCTCACACGTGTCAAGGCTACCCTCACAGCCGATGACCCCCCTATTCCGCCTCCCTGACGTCCTTTCTAAGCGAACATCGATGTAAGTTTTTCTTATTTCCATCCTCTTTCCGACATTTGTTGCCGAGTGGCTAAGTTGACGAGATTCATTATTTTTAAAATTGTAGTTGGCTTTGGACGCGGCCTACAAGGCCGCTCATATGGAACATGTGGTGGCTCTTGAGGCGTGGATAGCAGGTTCGACGATGGCTGCTCCACGTCATCTTACGCCTAACTTCACATGGGGAGACATGGGTCTCTCTAACTCTCCGGATTTGTAGGAAACTTGTTACTTTTGTATTGATACTACCTATGTGGATGATCTACCTATGATGTACATATGATATTTTGATGATGATGATCTTATGTTTGCGTCGATGTTCATGTGTTGAATGCTATGCTTGGAATCTGGACTTGCAGGAATTTTAGATGTGCAGGAAATGAACCAAAGCACAAATAAAAAACAAAACTGGCAGCCTCTATTCCAACGGCATTGCCGTCGGCATAGGGATGACCATATGGCACGGTTGGACTTGGACCGATGGTGTGGCCATCGGCGTAGACACTGACGCGGCCCAGCGAGCACACTTGGGCCGACGGTTTGGTCGTCGGTGTATGGGCCTACGTGGTCCAGCACGTCCACCTGGGCCGACGGTTTGGCCTTTGGCGTAAGGAACTTGCGTGAGCTCCAGGGGCGGCATGTGGCATCCTAGGCCGATGGCATTGCCGTCGGCGTATAGAGGATGGAGCTGACGGCCGTTATCTGCGCCAAGTGGGCCTCGCGGAGCCTACGCCGACAACACGTACACCGACGACTGCAACTACCCGTCGACCTAGGTTATACACCGACGGGATTATGTACGCCGACGGGGTCCAGGTCTAGTCCTACGGGGTAATACGCCGACAGATGCCGTCGGTGCAGGCTACGCCGACGGGAATCAGGGGATACGCCGACAGGGGCTGGTCATCGGCGCTAGGCGCGTTTCCTATAGTGGTGAGCCATGACGCAATAGAAAATAAGCTCTTGCCTCATCATTAGGGCTAAAAAATGTTTAGCCTAGTTGCATTTTTTAATGAAATAGTCTAGTTTGAAATAATTTCCTATGTTTACGGGCTAATTCTATCTGGTGTTGCCTACTGGAAGATGACACAGAGCAGAACTATCAACTTAACATTGGGGTGAGCTCACACCAATACGATCAAGATCCGTACTTGAGTGCTCCCCTAACCCAAGTTAGAAGAGGTAAATTTGTTCAGCCAGGTTTTTTTCTTGGATTGTGCTACGTTTAGACTGGTTGCCAGATTGCAAATCCTGGCGGGTATTCTGACCAGCTACATGCAACCGTTGGGTGTGTTGGATCAAAACTAGAAAGTGAATTTAGTGCTAAAAGGAAAAGACAAAATAGATGATATCATCCAAATTAAATACGAAATCTGAAAATTCAAAATGGTTTGTAGGTCGAACGTTTATCCGATTTATGATCCGTTTGCATCATTAGGCTAGTCGCGAGGAGATCTTCGAAACTAGATCCCATGTTGATATGTTTCGACAACTTTTTTTTGATTCAAAAGTTATCCACCGTAACACATAACTTATCAAGGCTGTACTATGTAAGTTATCCACGAGTTAACACATAAGTTATCCACCCTATAAACGAGTTGTGTGTTTCAGTGTTTGAGTTTTTGTATCCGTTGAACTCCAGATTTAGGATCCGTTTTACCTAGTAGTTATCCAGTAGTAACATGAGAGTTATCCATGACATTTTATAATACTTATCCAGTAGTAACATGAGAGTTATCCACACTTCAGCTTATAAGTTACCCACCGAATAACTTGTAAGTTATGCACCACTACCAAAATTTATCCACTGATAGAATACAAAAGTTATTCTAGCGGCTGGACTTCGTCGCTCGTTACTGTGAGCGATGTACGGGCAACTCTACCTCGAAAGGGTACCGTATTAAACATCAAGCATAATTTTTTTAAAGAAATTAAATCTATTTTTTTTGCATAGGATATAATAAATGGGGTCTTATATCTCACACACCTACCACCCTAAGTGTAGTGAATAAATGTAACGGGCAACCAGTAGTCTAGTGGCTCAGTTTCATCGCCCGTCTCCGCTACCGCAGCTTACGGGTGACGAAGCCTCAAAGGTGTCCTGGTACCAATGACGAAGTCTTGGTATCCTAACACTTAGCCTACAGCGTCCTAATTAAACTATCTCGCATTTAATTAACTAAACTAAAATATATTGGGCAACCGAGGTTTAATAAGGAGAAAAGATATAAAAGTACCCACATGATAAATGTCGAGATCGCCCCGACCCAACTCTGTTTATATGGTTGATAATTTATATGTTACAGGGTGGATAACTTTTTGGTCCGAAATTTTTTTATCGAAATATATCAACATGTGATCTAGTTTCGAAGATCTCGTCACGCTAGCCCAACGATAAAAAAGAATCTTAAATCAGACTAACGGTTTGATCTATAAAACATTTTAAATTTCAGATTTTTTTATTTAATGTTGATGATATCATCAATTTTGATTTTACTGCCTGCATGCAAGAATTATAAAGAGAGGAGAGAATCGAAGTGTGGGTTGTCGGATAGCCCGCCAGATTTGAAAAACTACCGACCGGTCTGAAATTAGAAATTCCATTTTTCTTTGGCCTGTCGGAATACTCACGCGTATGTATGCTCCACATCCTAAAAAAAGAGCTACAAGTACGTACATGATGATCTTAGCTCAGTCATTCGCGAATTACGTCGCACGTGCCAAATTTTAATGTAACCGTGGCGGAATCGCTGCTCCCTGGTGGCCTGGATCTGATCGACGTCGCCACGATCCCGGGTGATCACTTTCCCATTGTGGATCCGCCAGTTCCGATTTACGCAGATTGATATCTCATGCCGTTTAGGTACACTCGACGTCACAATTCGTGTGTACACTTGTTGACCCGGGCCATATGGGTTTCTCCAAGGCTATACGTATTTTCAGGCATTCAAAAAAGACGATCATATCCCTCCTAGCGAACAGTATGGGAACATCGTAACTGTCCGTGTGTTTCTCGTGCGCAAAGTTTCGACTGGGGTGGAGCACCAGAGCAAAAGTGTCAAGTAAATTGTTAAGTGAGGCTTGCTTTAATGGACACCCTCTCTAAGAGACTTTAAACTTGAAAGGGTATGAAGGTCTTCAATCGGTTTGAAGAAGACCAAAGATTGGATATTAACTACACGCATCTAATTATTCCAAAGAACCACGCCTTACTAGTTGTGGATCGAAACACAAAAGCGCATATCCAGACAATGCAGACCTGCATGTACTCCATCAAATTCGGTCAAATTGATTAAATTCGTTGAAATTGGACTGATTTTATCCTGGGTTGCAAGTTGTGGGACTAGTTTTACACAATTTACAAGTTGTGGGACTAAACTGCTCCGGCAGTACAAGTTGTGGGACTAAAACTGTATATACCTCGCGACTAAACCACGGACATAAGGGAGAGGTAGAAGGCCTGGGCCTGCAGGGGAGACACGGTACACTGGGTCGACATAAAGGCGTAGCAGCTCGGTCATGGGAGCACGATTTTGAAAATTCACCAAGCCCATTATTTCGTTCCAGGGAAGAAATAGAGAATGACAAGCAAGGACATGCAACAAGTGCACAAGGTCATGATGACATGGACAATGATAAGTGTTCCAGTATACAGGAAAGGATGAGGAGCAGCTCTAAGATTCATTTCACATTCTTCAGATGATTTAAAGGGTACACTATACCAATTATTCTTTTAGACGGAAGGCTCGAAGTGACCCCCGACTTTGAATTAACGAAGCCAACAACCGGCTAGGGGTTACACCATGAGTTACACCATACACATGCCTAAGACGCCCACAACAACACATAACAAAAGACAACACAGAAAAATACCGATAGCGCCAGCTAGATCTAAGACGAGGAAGCTTTGTCTTCTGTTGCACCGGAGTGGTCACGACCAGATCCACAAACCTCCCCCGCACCAAGACAGCAGTCCACGAGGGACTCGATGACGGGGCAACAACCTAGCAGGGCTTGAGGAGCCAAAGGAGGGGGGGTCTTGCGGCGACGCCTCCAAGAAGGTGAATGACGCAAGAACGCGACATCAGCGTCGGTAGGGACCGAGGTCCTGCGGAGCTTTCACCTAGACCCGAAGCCACCACCCCCGGAGCTCTGGTTAGGGATAGACCCCGACATACCATCTTTCCCTGGCATTGGGAGAGGCCCACCGGTAACAGCTACGACCAGATGCCCCACTAGCAGAGCCCCCTAAGTCGCTAGAGGAGACATCAACCACCACAGCCGTACCGTGTAAATGTAGCCAGACCAACGATATGTGAGGATTGCGCCACCAGCGATAGGACACAAAGTGCTCCACAGGACACTACCAGCGAGGCTAGCCCGAAGCGAGACCACCTAGGGAACAGCCTTGGGGCGGAGCGTCGGAATCCATCAAACTGGCCCAGGGATCAGTGTCGGGATGCCTTCAACATGGGAACGACACCCGGAGGTGATGCCATCACCGGTCTTGGCCTAAGCCCAGTGCATCTTTCGTCGAGATCCAACCGAACAAAAATCCGGACGCCGACAATGAGGACGCAGCGCGGACCTGGCTGAAATCACAACCGCACCTCCGACCACCCGAGGATCGGAGGGAAAGCAAGCTGCCTACCCCGACAAGCGTGCGCCGGCCCCGGGAACCCCTCCCAGCGCACCGACTAGGACGACCCACGTCAGTTGACGAACACCGGCAACCAACTCGAGAGCATGGTGGGGACATAGGGACGATGACTGGGCCCAATCTGGCGCAGATCTAAGCCCACAGGCCCGGATCTAGATCTAGCCGCCGCCACCAGCACTCAATGTCCCCGACGGTGGGGGCGCCACCCAGGCGACTGCCCACGCACCAGGCACTCCCTGCCTCATGGGAGTCTCCACCATCGAGCCAGCGCGACCGCGCCGGAAGTCCAGCCCGTAGGGGCCCAAACCAGGCCCGCAAGCACCGCCGCCAGGGGCCCCCAGCCACCCGTCGCATCTTCCGCCGCTTGTGCGCGAGTTGCGAGCACCTGCAGCCGCCACGCCCTGCCTACCGTCGGCCGAGCACCCAGGCACATAGCGCTGCCGCGAAACGAACCACCCCCCGCGCGGCCCTCCTGTACGCGAGCGCGGTACATCCTGCCGCCGCCGCACCCGTTCGGTATTTTGCCCGTCTGTGCCTGTCAGTGGCGGCAGGGGAAAGGGGAGGGGAGGGAGGACGGAGGCGGAGGGGAGGTGGTGCCGCCTCGGCCGCCTGCAGGGGATGCGACGCGAGACGGGGGGGTCGAAGATGATACCAATTATTCAAATAGTCCAGATTCGGTTTCTCTGATTCAAGTTTGAAATTACTCAGAATAAAATGTGTTATAATGTGCCCAATGAGTAGAGGGGGTAAATATACATATCTGGTAATTATTTGGTATTTTTCTAATAATTTTAGATCCATTTGTTGTGTCGAATCTGTTTTTAGGAGATAATTTGATAGTTGTGAACATGATAAAGATGGTTTTGGGTGTGATATGATTCCAAATACCATATCATAGATTGCATGTTTTTCCCAAGATTTATTGAAGAATAAAAGTATTTAAAACATTTATTTTTCCATTCCTGGCATTTAAGGAAATGCGTAAAAAGAAATAATGAAACACTTTAAAAACTGAAGTGACAAGATAGGGAACAAAATATAGTCCTCAATTGTGCCTAAAGTTGAAAAAGTTTTTTTGTATAAAAACAAACTTGCTTTCATAATAGAGGTTTTGATATTTCTGGAAAAGAAAGGGAGTAAATTAATTTGGGGCAAAAATTATGAAAGTGCTTTTAATGAAATTTTATTTACAGGGTAGTTGATGGCTACCTATTGTATCTATCATTTGCAACCTTCGTTTTTTAAAAATAAACTTGATTTTTGAAACAACACAAGAAATAGAGGATCTTGGGCACTACTATTTTTAGGCATACTTTGGCAAGCTATAGAAGATGATCCATGGGTCCTTTTGATTCAAGGGAAAGTGGGTTGCATAGAGTACTTGATACTATAAAGAATGGTGAAAGAATGTTTGCCAAAACATCACATAGTAGTTCATAAAGATCTGCCAAAGTTTGGTAAAAATATGAAGGTCAGAACATTATTAAATAGCCTCAGAAACCTTGTGGGTTTGAGAAGCTTAGAGCTCCAATTGGAACAAGAAAGATATGGATGGGTAGACTCTTATGATTAGAACACACTCATATAAAGAGTTGGAGAAAATAAGATGGTATGAGTATGTGAGATTCTGCTAAAGTAAGCTTGTTGATAAGATTCATAGGAATGTGAACCATCAATAACAAGTGGTTCAAGGAATGATTTTATCAAGGGAAAGAGTGGGGTTTAGAAGTATTTCGAATGGTCTATAATATGGTTCAACTGCATTTCCAAAAATGGACAGGGGATTCAAAGGAGAGAGTCCCAAAGTAGTGATGCTGATAACAGTTCCAGACTTGGCCAAATTTTGAAAAATTTGGGGTTTTTGACTAGGTCACAAGAGGTGATGTATTTGAGAGATACAAGGTTCTAAACTCATCACCCAGTGGGTGATATTGAAGTATGTGTTAAGTAAAGAGGATTCATGGCTTGAGTTGGTCCTTTATTTTATAAAGGCTATAAGAAGGAAATGGTTTAAAAGGAGTTTGTTAACTAAAAACACAAGGTCACTTGAGTGACTAAGGACCAAGGCAAGCTTGGATAATTTAGGAAATGGATCCATTGATCAAGGTATAGCATAGGAGATGTTTAGACGTATCCCAAGTATGATGGTAAATATGGTACTAGGCTTTAGATCAGGAGTTAGGGGTTTTAAGTAGATTATCCTAGATGATCCCGATGAAAGGGGGACGTGATCTCTAGACTAGGGATTTGTGATTTCTTATCAGAGGATTAGAGGTTGAATTGCTTGGGTAGTTTTGCTACTAGAGGATACCCTTTAGGGTAACCCACACTACTTCCTTGTCAATCAAGTCAAACAGTAGATCAAGGCAAATCATCTAACAAGCATATTAAGTCTACTGCTAAGGATACCTTCAAGATTAGCTTGAGGTAAAGATGGGTATTTTGAAAAGGTTTTGTTCTAAAGTAGGTAAGAGTACTTGGTACTTATACCAAGATTGCAATCCAAAGGTTTTATTAGAAGTTTTGGAAACTAGAGGTAAGATTGAAGCTCTATCTTGATACTATAAGGAGATGATATCATATAGATCACCATAGTTTTGCTAATAGAGATACTAAAATACTTGTGGTATCAAGGCATCTTGGCTTTTGTTTTTGAGATGCCAGACCATTTGAGAATATGCAAAATAAGCCAAGACACTTCTTTTGTCAAATAGTTTCTTTCAACTGAGGTTGAGGTAAGGAGTATAACATACACTACACATTCATGTGTATAAGTACAAATAGGCAAACAAACAATGCATCATCAAGCAAGAAAAAGTTTTTATTCTCCCTGATTTTTGCATTCTGGACAACTAACACGGTTGCAGGAATTGGGATGTTATAGTTACTACTACTTAGCAACAGAAAGTAAACTACTTTACCTTTACTACTACCATATCGCATCACAATGCTCCTGCAAAAACAAAGTTAGACTCCTCTATTTTATCTTTGCATGTTTTACGTGGCTGCTAGGGCTTTCACACAAGAACCGATTCTTACCTATGAACTTCCACCACAATGCTTATCAAGTAGTTGTATATACTACACCCCTTTCGGGGCCCTCCTTTCTAAATGGCATATCAACTAATGCGAGAGATACATACACCCCCAAAAGCCACTTTATATGGTACAAGTCGTATGCCAAGCATGGACCAGTCTCACGAACGAACGCGTAAAGTTGGTTGGGGTCCTCTTCATCAAGCATTAATGCGGTATACACAAGTACACATGGGAGGGTAACAACTAAAAGATCAATGCCCACACTCTACAACTCGTGTGTTCTAACCGTACTAGCAATACTACGCATAGATCTAGCTCTGATACCACTGTAGGGGTTCACGCATGAAAATAATAAAATTTCCTATGCCAAGAACCCTAATGTTAGGATCTATCTATTAGTAATGCATTAACGGGAGGGGATTTTCGTGAACTTACCCTTGAAGACCGAAAAGTGTTGTCAACGCTTGGAAGAGCGTGGCTGGTGTAGTTATTCTGAAGCCGACCTTGAGGTCGTGTTGAAGTCCTTCGGCTCTTGCGGCTCCAACGACTCCTAGTGCCCTAGATGTTGCACATCCAAGGGAGTTACACACGTCTAGTACCTAACTATGACTCCCTCTCCTCCGATCCAGAAGCAGCTGCGGAAGTAGACCTTCTGGATCTGAATCTCACAGCGCGACGGTGCTCCACGGTGAAGAAGACTCCTACTTGCGTGATCAAACTTGGGATCACAGCCACAGGAGAGAGAGGGAGAGAGAGAGAGTATCAATTGTAGGTCTCCCCAAAAGAGAGGGAACCTTTAATTGATTATTGTGTGTTTAATTTGTCAAAATATCTCACAATATATAGGGGAACCCCCCTCCCCCCACATAGCTAATTGCCTTAGCCATGTCGGACTAAACAAAGGAGAGGAGAGGAGGGGGCTAGCCGTAGCCGTCCTGGGCCCAAGTGGGCACCACACAGGGTCCCTAGGCCCAACTGGCCACCCCCTCTATCTCATCCCCTTTGGTCTTTCCCTCATGGGACTTTTCCATATGGAATTAGGCCCAATTACGTATTTGACCTTTTAATTGATTTTTATTTTATTAAATAATTATAAATAAATGATTAAATAAATATTTAACAATTTTCTTACACATTATTCAATCCCCGTGGCTATGGAACTCCTTCCACATCTACTCCGGACATATTCCGAACTTACCGAAACCTTCTCATTTTCACTCTTTATTCTTCGATGATTCTGATAATGCCAAAACAATCTTAGAGCATCATAAATCCCTTAAGGGTGATACCCCACGGTTTGGGAACACTCTAGAGATGGTAGAAACCTTCCTGTACCAATGATCATTAGCGGGACCTGGATGCCCATGATGATCCCTATGCATTCCATGAATATTTCGTCGCTGAACCAGGAATGTTGTGTCATATTCCTTTTGTCTTTCGATACTTGCATTGTCCAAGATCTGATAAATGGCATCACCATGTTGTGTTCAATCTTGTTACGAAAAAATGATATTTAACTCATTCTGATAAGTGATATCCCCGTGATCAAATCATACGCTACGCATCTATTGGATATAACTTCTGTGCGTGAGCACTATAGTATCTTTTTGTCACGCGGATGGACAAATCCCACTCTAGACGCATAATGCCTCTACATGTTCCTACGAATAACTAAACACACATTTATGATCATCGCTCCCACAAATGTAGTTTGATGCTATCTAAGTATTCCCGGGTGACAATGATTGATATGGTCTCAGGGTCTAAGAAATAGGACACAAGGTCATTTCTAATCATCATAACTTGAACTTCGTGACATGATCAGGTCATGATGCTTAGGTTGGATATATATCATCATCTCATTCTCGTAATGAGGTGGCTACATTGTCAACTAACATAAATGCCACATGATCAGGAAACCATGTTCATCTGTTGACAAATGAACCAGTGACTAGAGATTCACCGGGAACTCCTGGTTGTTTATATATCACATGTATATTGATGTTTCCTTTTAATAAAGTTATAGAATGATATAAAACTTAATCACAAACTTTATGAAATATGATAATAATCAATATTATTATTAGTCTCTAGGGCATATTTCCAACAAAAATATGGCCAAATTTTGCGACATGCAAATTCTTGGATATGGGATCATGAATCATCAGTATTAAGTATGATGTAGGTGTGACCATGACCTTGGTCGTTCGGTTTGAAATCCAATAATGTTCATACTCATTGACAACTAAGCTTAAATACTCCCTCCGATCCAAATTAATTGACTTGGATTTTTCTAGATTCGGATGTATCTAGCACTAAAAGATGTCTAGATACATCCGAATCTAGACAAATCTAAGTCAATTAATCTAGATCAGAGGGAGTACATTTAAATTTTTTCACTTAGTTTTTGTGTCGAACTTTACACAGACGATGGGAGTATATTTTACATCAAGGACCTAAAAAAGATAAAATTACATCGAGGTCCATACATTTAGCACGAAGCACACTAATATTAAGCAAGAAAAATAGTCAGGTCGGCTCCTTCTCGAGAGAGCAGCTGATCGAACCATAGTCTTCCTACTACTCCCTCTTCGACCATTTAAAAAATATGGCCGAATTTAGCGACATGAAAATTCTTGGATATGGGATCATCATGAGCATAAAGTATGATGTAGATATGGCCATGCCCTTGGTCGTTTGGCTTGAAATCCAAGAATATTCATACTCATTAACAACTAATAATATGAAATACGTTTAAATTTACCAATTGCTTTTAGGTTCGAATTTTACATGAATGGTGGGAGTATATTTTACATCAAAGACCTAAAACAGGGAGAAATTACATCGAGGTCCATACATTTAGCATGAAGCATCCTAAGATTAACCAAGTAAAACATTCTGGATCTTCTTGAGAGAGAAGCTTATCGAGCCATACTCTTCATAATACTTCCTCTTTGTTTGTTTTCAAAATATAGCCAAATTTGGTGGCATGCGAATTATTGGATATGGGATCATGAATAATCATCATAAAGTATGATGTAGATATGGCTATGACCTTGGTTGTTCGGCTTGAAATCCAAGAATGTTCATACTCATTGACAACAATGCTTAAATATGTTTAAATTTTACCGCTTGCTTTTAGGTTCGAATTTTACACGGATGGTGGGAGAATATTTTACATCAAGGACCTAAAAAGGGGGAAATTACGTCGAGGTAATTACATTTAGAAAGAAGCACCCTAAAATTAAGCGAGGGAAATAGTCGGGTTTGGCTCCTTCTCGAGAGAGCAGCTGATCGAGCCATACTCTTCATACTACTTTCTTATTGTTTGTTTTAAAAATATGGCCAAGTTTGGCGGTATGATATTTTTGGATATGTGATCATCATCATAAAGTATGATGTATATGTGTCCATGACCTTGGTCGTTCAGATTGAAATGCAAGAATGTTCATACTCATTGACAACAAATAAGCTTAAATACGTTTAAATTTTACCACTTGCTTTTAGGTTCGAATTTTACACGGACGGTGGGAGTACATTTTACATCAAGGACCTAAAAGGGGGAAATTACTTCGAGGTCCATAAATTTATCACGAAGCACCCAAAAATTAAGTAAGGAAAATAGTCAGGTTTGGCCCCTTCTCAAGAAAGCAGCTGATCGAGCCATACTCTTTATACTACTTTCTCTTTGTTTGTTTTCAAAATATATGGCCAAATTTGGCGCATGCAAATTCTTGGATAAGGTATCATCATTAGCATAAATTATGATGTAGATATGGCCATGACCTTGGTCGTTCGGCTTGAAATCCAAGAATGTTCATACTCATTTAGGACTAAGCTAAAATACATTTAAATTTTACCACTTACTTTTAGGTTCGAATTTTACACGGACGGTGGGAGTACATTTTACATCAAGAACCCAAAAAGAGGGAAATTACATCGAGGTCCATACATTTAGCATGAAGCACCCTAAAATTAAGAAAGTAAAATAGTCGGGTCCGGCTCCTTCTCGAGAGAGATGCTGATCGAGCCATACTCTTCATACTACTTCCTATATGTTTGTTTTCAAAATATGGCCAAATTTGGCGACATGCAAATTCTTGGATATGGGATCATGAATCATCAGCATAAAGTATGATGTAGATATGGCCATGACCTTGGTTGTTTGGCTTGAAATCCAAGAGTGTTCATACCCATTGACAACTAAGCTTAAATACGTTCAAATTTTACCACTTGCTTTTAGGTTCGAATTTTACATGGATGGTGGGAGTACATTTTACATCAAGGATCTAAAAAGGGGGAAAATTATATCGAGGTCCTTACAATTAGCACGAAGCACCCTAAAATTAAGCGAGGGAAATAGTCGGGTTCGGATCCTTCTCGAGAGAGCAACTGATCGAGCCATACTCTTCATACTACTTTCTCTTTTGTTTGTTTTCAAAATATGGCCAATTTTGGCGGTACAAAATTCTTGGATATATGTCAACACCCGGATTTTTAATCCCAGATGCCTGTTATGCCATACATCGCAATCCAAGGATTACCATTTTTATGAGACATAACAGATTGGATATCACAGTATATCATCCATTACAAACCATAATAAGGTCTTACACAAATAAAGGATCTTATGATCCAGTCTAATACAAATCAAGCAACAGAAAGAAACGTAGTAGGGGCTCCATCTTCAAAGTCACATGCAATGCTGACGATGGAAGATGATCCTAGTTTTCATAGACGACCTGTTGTCCATCCTCCTGATAGTCCTCCTCATATTTTGGCCACGGGAATAGCCAGGTTTATTTGCAAAAAGCCAGGTTTATCTAAACTGTGTTTAGAAGTAAATAAATCTAAGGAAATGTTCTAAATCACTTAAGTGGGAACCTAATTTTCATATTCACAACCCTGTTATGGTCAAGACAAAGTCATAGTTCAATTCACAAGTCATTTTGAAAACATCTGACGATGGAACTATATGGCCACTCCAACTGTCCATGACCACGAACGCAGATATTCGAATAGTTTGACACTCTGCAGAGGTGGTACACTTTCACCACAAAATTCGATGCATCCGTCAGGGATAACCCTGAATCATCATACTTAGTATGTGATACATTGCAAATGTATCTATAATTTTTGATGTTCCATGCTTGGTTTTATCCACTTTCTTGTGTTTTGTTCCAACTTTGGAGTAATTTTCATATGATTTCTTGGACTAACCTATTAACAAGAGTCACAGTGCCAGCTGCCTGTTTTCTGCTGTTTTTGGTTCGAAGAAAGTGAGAAAATGAATATTCTCGGAATTGGACGGGACAAAAGCCAAAGTGCCTATTTTCCGGAAGGGATCAAGTGCCAGAATACGAGACGGAGAGGGGCCAGGGGCCGGCCACACCACATGGCCGTGCCGCCAGGCCTGGCCCGTGCCAGGGGGTGGTGTGGTGGCTCCCGGCACCCCCTCGACCTCTCCTTCTGCCTATATATTGCCCTCGGGACGAAAACCCTAAGTGCCGGATCAAAAATCCACGAAAGAGTCTGTAGCCGCCGTCATCTCCATCCCTAGATCGGGGGATCAGAAGCTCTTCCCGGCACCCTGCCCAAGAGGGGAATTCACCCTAGAGGCTTCTTCATCACCATGCAAGCCTCCGGTGTGATGTGTGAGTAGTTCATCCTTGGACTATGGATCCATGTAGTAGCTAGATGGCTGGTTTCTCCTCCTTTGTGCTTTCATGTTTAGATCTTGTGAGCTCCGTTCATGATCAAGATCATCTTTTTGTAATCCATACATGTTGTGTTTGCGGGGATCCGATGGATATTGAGATGCTATTTCAGATTGATTATTGATTCTATCATGTCTTTTTTATTTGAGATCTTGCATGCTTTCCGTTGTTAGTAGCTATCTTGGCCAAGTAGATGCTAGCAACTCCAAGAGTTAGTATTTATTCTCAATAGTGGGTTCATGCCTCTGGTAATCTGGGGAAGTGACAGAAATCTCTAAGGTACTAGATGTGCTGTTGCTACTAGGGAGAAAACAACAATCCTTTGTTCATAGAACAATCGTATTGTTTACTTTACACGCAGTTCATAAAGCAATAATCTGTTGCTTGCAACTTAATACTGGAGTGGGTTCGGATGATAACCTAAAGGTTGATTATTAGTCATAGATGCAGTTGGATGGTGGTCTATGTATAATGTTGTAATGCCCAATCAAGTCTCAAAGGAGTCAAGATGATTAGTATATGCATGTATTGCTTTCTCGGTGTTTGTCAATTTCCCCGATGTAATTTGTTCACCCAGCATGTTATCTATCTAAGGAGAGCCACCTCTAGTGAACTATGGATCCCAGTCCTTGTCTTTTACATACAATCTATAAACTGTTTACTGCTTTGTGTTTACTTTCTGCAAACTTTTACTTCTTTCCATTCGATATGTTTAATCCTTTGTTTTCCGCAAAACACGGTGAGATTGACAACCTCATCGCAAGTTGGGGACAAAGTTCTGTGGTTGTGTTGTGCAGGTCTCCACGTTGCTACTAGCACCGGTAGTGCTCCACCTTAAGCTTCGGCTGTAACACCTTTGGGGTGTTTCCATGCTCCTACTGGTTTGATTAAACCTTGGTTTCATAACTGAGGGAAACTTGCTGCTGTGCTCATCATACCTTTCTCTTGGGGTTCCCAACGAGCTCTACATCAACACCGCCATCAAGCATTTTTCTGGGCGCCGTGCATTGAGCCATCAAGCATTTTTCCGGCCGTTCTTGACAGTCAAGGACATCTTCACAAGGGGAGTCCCTCATAACCAATCTCTTTACTTTGTTGTTTTTGTTTTGCTTAGTTTTATTTTTTCTTTGTTTGCTTGTTTTGTTCTTCAAAAACACAAAAAAAATAGTTTTACTTGTTTGCTTTCTTATTTGAAAAACACAAAAAAATTAGTTCCTATCTTGAGTGTCATGATACGTCCAAAACGTATTTACTTTCCCGAACACTTTTGCTATTGTTTCTCCTCTATACTTGTGTGATTTGGATGCAACTAATGTGAACTGACGCTGTTTTCAGCAGAATTGCCTTGGTGTCTACTTTTTGTGCAGAAAATCAACTATCAGGAAAAATCCCGGAAAATATGCCAAAAATCCTATTTCACCCGAAGACTCCAGGAGCCAGAATACGAGACGGAGAAGAGCCACGGGTGGCCACACACTATTTGGCGGGCCAGGCAGGCCGTGCTAGGGGTGGTGTGGCCCAAACACCCTCGACCTCTCTCTTCGCCTATAAGGAGCCGTCTGACCTAAAAACGTCAGGGGGTTCGATGTTTTTCAAAAGGAGTTCGCTCGCCACCACCACCAGATTCCGCAACAGCACCCGAAACTCCGTTCGGCACCTGCCGGGGAGGGGAGGAGATCATCGCCATCATCATCACCATCGCTTCTCCATCGACCATCCATGTTTCCCCCATCTATGAGTGAGTAATCTCCGTTGTAGGCTATGGGGATGGTAGGGATTGGATGAGATCGTTCATGTAATGGCATCAGATCGTTAGGGCATGGTGCCTAGTATCTTTTATTAGTGCTTTATGACTTTGTCGCGACTTGTTGTGCTTAATGCTTGTCACTAGGGCCTGAGTGGCATGATTTCAGATCTGACCATGTTATTGATTCATTATGATAGTATTGTTTTGGGTCTTATCTGCAAGTTGTATACACACGTCGTTGTCCGGAACCTATGGCCCCGAAGTGATAGAAATCGGGATAACCGGAAGGGAAAGGCTTTGATGTGAGGATCACATGTGTTCACGGAGTGTTAATGCTTTGCTCCGGTGCTCTATTAAAAGAAGCACCTTAATTGCCCGTAGTTCCCTAGAGGCCCCGCTGCAAATGGACTGACAGGACAAAAGATGTTGTGCAAGTTCTCATTGCGAGCACGTATAACTATATATGGAACACATGCCTAGGATTGTCTAGTACTTGGATGCTTTATCTTATTTATCTGCAATTGCCCTACGTTCTGATTGCTATGTGGATTGTCTTGTCCATGCAACGCCCGTCCATCCATCCCTATGCCTACACTTTCGAATCCCACTATTCTTGCTTTTGTTACTCATCTTTGCTTTGCTCTTTACTTTACTATTCCTACTACAAAACTGTTGCTACTGATAAACTGCTGTGAGCAAGATTGTTTCCAGGTGCAGCTGAATTGACAACTCAGTTGTTAAGGCTTATACATATTCTTTGGCTCCCCTTGTGTCGAATCAATAAATTGGGTTTCACTTCCCTCGAAAATACTGCGATACACCCCCTATACTTGTGGGTCATCAAGACTATTTTCTGGCGCAGTTGGCGGGGAGCATAGCTTTATTTATCAAGTTAACTTGGATTCTTTATTGTTCGCTGCTATCCATCCATCATGGGTAAGTCTCGTGATGGCAAGTTTCCTATGTTACCATCCACTACAAGAAGAGATACAGTTCTAAACACCTCTGCTGCTCTTGATTCACCATCTGTTATAAGTAAGCTCGTTACACCACCACATACACATGCTACACACACTGCTACTACTGCTGAATCTGAAACTTCGGATACTTATGATGCTGCTTCTACTGTGCTTGATAAGAGTGGTTCATTAGGTCCTTTCCTAGATGCTACGATTGCTAGAACTATAGCTGGAAATACCGAAACTCCTAATGAAGACACTACTACGCCTGTTAGCTCACCTGAGTCTAGTAAGAGTTATGATGCCGAAGAAGATTATGTTGAGATGACCGATGAGTTTATTGAAGAATGTAGGAACACCCATGATAGGAGCGCTGCTAAGAATCTCCTTGAGAGGCGTACTATTAGACCCAAATTACTCCTGATGCTAAGTTTGCTACTTCTCCCATAAACATTATAGATGAAGATTATGATTTCTTTCTCGATCTATCTTACATATCTATCGTCGAGAAAGAACCTTTTTGTGGGACTAAGAATGAAAGTGCGGTAGCACATATGAATGAACTTTCTACCATGAGTGGCTTGTTTTCTGATGATATTAAGATGCGTACTTACTTTGTTGCTAAGATTTTCCCTTTTTCACTGAAAGGAGAAGCTAAAACTTGGTTTAGTAATTTACCTCCTGGATCTATTGATAGCCCTGAGTGCTTGATTAGTACTTTCCTGCAGAAATATTTTCCTCCCAGTGCTAGACATGCTATTTTGATTTCAAACAGGGCGAAAAAGAGGTATTGCCTGAATCTTGGGCAAGGTTTTGTGCTCTAATTCATGCAGAGGCTGGAAGTCCATTACCTAAGAATGAGCTTCTTGATATATTTTATAATGGACTAACCGAAGAATCTAGGACATACCTAGATAGTTGTGCTGATTATGTTTTCAGGAATAGGACTCCTAAGGAAGTTGAGGAATTGATGGCTAAAATAAGCAAGAATTATGAAGATTGGACTCCTCATAAACAAGCTATACCTGAAGTAGTTGTATCTGAACCATCTATTCCTGTGCCTATTCCAACATCAAAGAAGAGGGAGTTATTGAATTAAATGATGAAGTGATGAAGGAAGCTAAGAAATGTCTTAAGGAGAAGGGAATTAAAGCTGCAAATGTCAAGAATTTACCTCCTATAGAAGAATTATGTAAGCATATTCCCTACTCACCCACTATTGAGGTACACTCTCTCCAACAGTTTGATGAAGGTGATATCCCTTACTCTAAACCTCCTGATCAATGCTTAGAAGAATTTGATATCTTTATTGTTAAGCAAGATAACTTTAATAAAAGGGTGCAAAATCATCTAATGGAAAACACTAGAGCTATTGTTGAGCTGAAAGATATTGCGGAAAGAACCTCTGATGATGTTAAAATGATTGTTAAACACTTTCAAATGGTTCAAACTCAAATAGGTCAACTCGTTAAAGTGCAAAACGACTTGCCTGTTAATGCTGCTAAAGAAAAACATGCTTATGAAATTAGAACTAGAAGTGGTGCTGCTACCTAGGATCCTCTATATCCTGAGGGGCATCCCAAAAGAATTGAGCAGGATTCTCAACAAGCTGAAAATAGTGGTTCTACTCGTCAGAAAAGGAAAAAGAAACATAAAACTGTTGTAGAACCCTCTGAACCTGCTATAGATCCTAATAGTATATCTATCTCTGATGCTGAAACTGAAAGTGGTAATGAAGAAAATGAAGTGCCTAATGAAGAAAAAGTTGAAGAAGAACCTGAAAACCACACTAAGAATACTAAATACACTAAAGAAGATTTTATTGCTAAGAAACATGGTAGTGAAAGAGAACCTTGGGTCCAAAAACCTATGCCTTTCCCTGATAATTAACACAAGTCAAAAGAAGATGAACACTATAATAAGTTTTGTGAGTGGATGAAGCCTTTATTCTTGCAAATTCCTTTGACTGATGCTATTAAATTGCCTCCTTACTCAAAGTATATGAAGGACATTGTCTGGAATAAAAGGAAGACCCCTAATGAAGAAATTTCTACTCTGCTTGCTAATTATTCCTTCAATGGTAAGGTTCCTAAGAAACTTGGAGAACCATGGATTCCAACTATCCCTTTCTCTATTAAGAACAGTTATGTTAGAACTTCTTTGTGTGATTTGGGAGCTGGAGTTAGTGTTATGCCTTTCTCTCTCTATAAGAGGATTCAACTTGAAAAATTGATTCCAACTGATATATCTTTGCAAATGGCTATAAATCTACCACTATTCCTGTGGGTATATGTGAGGATGTACCTGTTCAGGTGGCCCACAATTGCTTGATATTAACTAATTTTGTCGTGCTTGAAATGCCAAAAGATGATAATATGTCTATTATTCTTGGGAGACCTTTTCTTAATACTATAGGAGCCATTATTAATTGTAATCAAGGAAAGGTGACCTTCAATGTTAATGACAAGGAACATACTGTCTATTTCCCCAAGAAGATTGAAAGGACTTATGGTCTGAATTCAATTGAACATGTTGAAGGCATTCAAGTTGGAGAAATATATTGTCCCATACCAAGAGAAAAATTTGAAACTATTATGATTGGGACCATTGCTATCAAGGTTAAGGTAACATAATCATTAGTGGAGTACAAAGTTTTGTCTCATATGCAATTGTTTTGGTAGCAAGACTTGATCAACCTTGCTAACAAAAGGATTCCATTGAACAAAACAATGTTTTCACTATGATTAGCTCCATTTATTTCTATCCTTTGCATTTTAGTTTTTGCTTTCGTTTAGTTTTCTTTGTGTTGTTAGTTGCTTGCATGCTAGAACTTCTGTAGTTCTAGCCTTGTTTTGTCCTTGCATCTTATTTCCAAAAGAAATAGAAAAAAATCTGTCTGTCAGAAAAATCATTCTTCTATTTCTGAAAAAAGCCCAAAAATAAAGTGTTTCGAAAAATTCTAGAAAATTCATATTAAATTTTTTCGTGAAAAAGGGGCAGAGGAGTACCTGGTAGGTACCAGGGGGGCCCACCAGGCAGGCACACCATGTGGTGGCGCGGCCAGCCCTGGGTGGCGCCATGCCCTAGTGTGGGCCACCCCTGCCCCCCCACTACTTCTCTCACCTGCCACTTTCTTCTCTCTCCCGAGTAAGCTCCAGTTCATAGCTCAAAATCGCGTTCTTTCTGTGCTTGCTCTCGATTTATTCGATCTCCTTGCTCAGCCCATGTTTCTTGCTGAAATTTGGAGCAATTGCTCCCTGGTATGTGACTCCTCCCCTTGTCCAAGTAGATTTGTGTTTAGTGGATTATATGTTGAGTATTTTGCTGTTGTAGGTGACTGGTTATGAGAGCTTGTAAGATTGTTTGATGCTTAGAGATATAGTTTTGATGCATGTTTAGGCCTCTTGCAAGTCCCTATGAGTAGAATCCTTCATTATATTTACTTTGCAATCACTTATTTAATAGGTGTTTAAATTTCAGAATAGAAGATGAGTGAACACCACCTAAACCAACATGAGCTTTGGGTTCCTGAGGTCATGAAGGTCCATCGGGAGGAGGAAGTTTTTCCCTCCATTTATCCATATCCTGAGTTCATGAGAGCTGCAGGAATTCTACAAGATTTCCACACTTTGGTTTCTAATGCAGGGTTAGAGCGTTTCTTGGAAGATGAACCTTGTCAATTTGTGAAACTAACCATGTCTGTGGTGCAGGATTTCCAATTTAGTCACTCTCTGCCTAACCCCATGGTCCATTACAAAATTTACAATATTGTTGTCAATCTTTCTCTTGATGATTTTTGTGCAGCTATTAAGGTACCTCAATGGGGATCATGTAAGAAGATTAAAGAGAGACCAGAACCACTCATGGATTTATACGCAGAAATTTGTCAAGGGAGTAGCTTTTCGAAGGAGAATGGAAAAATCCGTAACATTCATCTTCCCTCCATTCGCTACTTTGCCTACTTTATTGCCAAGTGTGTTCTTGCTAGGAAAACTGCCAATAAGTTATCTTCGTTTGATCTAGCATTTATCTCTGCTGCTCTTAGACGAGATAGGTCTTACATCTTGGGTGCTTTGATAGCCTTCCGTCTTGCTGCTAAACGTGAGAAAGGTGGAATTTGTGGAGGCCTCATTGCTTCTCGTTTGCTAGCATTGCATGGTTTAGTGCCTCATCATCTAGACCTACAGTTCCCCATAGAGAGGCTTGATCTTAATTCCATGATACAGCATAAATTTATTTCCTCGTGGGATAGTTTGAGTGAGTTATCTTATGAAATAACCTTTCTTAAGGCTGGCTGGAGAAAGAGCAAGTCCGAGCGTGTTGTTCTTTTTCCTGCACCTGTTTTGTTTAACCTTGATAACAGGGAAGGATGGTCCCTCACTGAGGAGGAGCTTGACACGTACTTGGGAGAGCTTTCCCAGCAGGAGCAGGACACTAGAAGGGAGGTCACGGATGATTCGGTCCAGCCCTCGAATGAGGGCGAGTCTTCATATCAGCAGCTCGCTTATGATTGGGGAGCTTCTTCTTCCTCTCATGGGCCCAGTTACGACCATTCTTACCAAGATCCGCCCGCTTGTAACCCCTATTCGTACATGGATTGATACCCACTTAGGCCAAAAGCCTAAGCTTGGGGGGAGGTACACCGACACCGCACTCATCTCCATATCATGTTGCATCGGTACATTGTATATTCATGTTTTCGTTCTTCTTTGCTTTTGCTTTCTAAAAACACAAAAAGACCAAAAATATTTTTGTTGTTTCTCTTTGGTTTGCTTCTTCTTTTCACCTTGTTTTGCTTTTCCCTTTTTGTTTTGTTTGAACTATTCGAAAAACCCAAAAAGATTTTGCTTTGCTTGTTTTTCTCTTTTGTTTCTTGTTTAAAAATCGAAAACACCAAAAATATTTGTCGTTCTTCTTTGGTTTTTGTGAGTTTGCTACAGGGTTCAGCAGTTCTCAGTGGATTATTGGTTTCATATTATTATTCAAGCCACACAAGTGAGGCGTGGTAAGAGGCTGGTAACGAACTCTATTTGTCTTCATTTTTGTACATATACTCATCATTGTGAGCTTGTTTAGTCCGTTCATGTAGAGTGTATGTTATCTTTGGATGCTTAGTAGTTCTTGCTTTCTTGTGATTAGCTCCAGCCCGCTAATAGTTTGTAGCATGTCTCATGAATGTTTACTTGCATTACTCTATTCATAAATTGGTATGACACCATGGTATCCTCCTCTGAATGTTTCATTTGATTGACTTGGCACATGCTCACGCATGCACATGACTGTGATAATCAGTTAAGCCTTGAAGAATTATTTTGCCTTGAGGATCTTGAATCACTTTCATGCCCTGAGTAGTCCTGTTTTGTTGCAAGCATGATAATGACAGCTATTGCTCTCTCGTTTGTTGCTCCCTTACTATTGCTAGCCTTCACTTCCACTGATTGTTTTACTCAAATTTCCAACTCCCTAAACAAAATATTTCCAAAGTGTCCACCATACCTACCTATTAGCATCATTTGCTATCTCCATGCATATTCAATATGCCTTGTTTTCTTCCGAATAAAATGTTTGCTTGTTATGAGAAAGTTAGTTAGTAAAGCTCTCACGAACTTGATGGCACACTTTACTTTATTGCACTTAATAAACCTGAACCATTGCGTCCTTCTTTGTTGCGCATATGCTTGCGCTTTATGAGTTGAAGTTAGCAGAACCATGTATCATGGGGACAGCTTTCAACGCTTCATAGGTACTCTGTACCTAGTTGATATCATGTTCTTTTGCTTATGGATCCCGGCGGTGTGAAATAAAAGTGGAACTTGTAAGATCATGGAGTTTGTATGTATGTTAGAGAAACGCCTGGGCCGCTAGCCTAAGCCATGCCTAATCATGGTGGAAACTTGTAGCATAACCATAATGAGCATTCTATGAAGCATCCTCAATAAAAATCTATGCACATAGTAAATAAAAAGATCGCTGAGATGCTCATTGTCTGCTTGCCTTGTCATTTTGATCATGGGATAGTTCCCATGTCATGTGCAAGGGGTACTCCGTTGGCGGTTCTCTATGATACATATGTACTTACAATGACAAGAGCTTACTTGTGACTGAAGTTGAGTAGCATGAGGATCGGTCTTCGTAAGTAAGGGGCATGAGACTTCAATTTATAACTTGTCCAGCATATCCTCTTAGTTGTGTCACTTTCACCTTAACCACATTAAAGATGCTTATGATAGGGGCAATGAGAGCTCAAAGCTAACAAGTACCATATCTTTACTTCTAGTCATCACATGAACTTCAGAGGTGCCTTGGAATTCATAATCAAAGGCAAGCGAGATACCACTCTATCATACCTTTCTATGAGCATTGTAATGTTGCTTATGTTTGTGCTTCATGCTAGTTATTATTCTTGAGTTGGAATCTCTTCATAGCTTGCAATGACTATTAAGTAGACTCAGTTGCATACTCTTTATTATGAATTGTCTAGGTAGTTGATCACATTGCTGAGAATATTTACATCATATGAAGCAAATGTGTTCGTGAAAGTTCCCGAACACTTTTGCTATTGTTTCTCCTCTATACTTGTGTGATTTGGATGCAACTAATGCGAACTGACGCTGTTTTCAGCAGAATTGCCTTGGTGTCTACTTTTTGTGTAGAAAATCAACTATCAGGAAAAATCCCGGAAAATATGCCAAAAATCATATTTCACCCGAAGACTCCAGGAGCCAGAATACGAGACGGAGAAGAGCCCTGGAGTGGCCACACCACCTGCTGGTGCGCGCTAGGCCAGGCCACGCGAGGGGGTGGTGTGGGCCCCCCGGCACCCCCTCGGCCTCTCTCTTCGCCTATAAGGAGCCTTCTGACCTAAAAACTTCGGGGGGTTAGACGTTTTGCCAAAAGGAGTTCCGCTCCGCCTCCACCACAAGATTCCACGAAACAGCACCAGAAACTCCGTTCTGGCACCCTGCCGGGACAGGGAATTGGAGGAGATCTTCGCCATCATCATCACCATCGCTTCTCCATCGACCATCCATGTTTCCCCCATCTATGAGTGAGTAATCCCACGCTGTAGGCTATGGGGATGGTAGGGATTGGATGAGATCGTTCATGTAATGGCATCAGATTGTTAGGGCATGGTTCCTAGTATCTTTTATTAGTGCTTTATGACTTTGTTGCGACTTGTTGTGCTTAATTCTTGTCACTAGGGCCCGAGTGCCATGATTTCAGATCTGAACATGTTATTGATTCATTATGATAGTATTGTTTTGGGTCTTATCTGCAAGTTGTATACACACGTCGTTGTCCGGAACCTATGGCCCCGAAGTGACAGAAATCAGGATAACCGGAAGGGAAAGGCTTTGATGTGAGGACCACAGGTGTTCATGGAGTGTTAATGCTTTGCTCCGGTGCTCTATTAAAAGGAGCACCTTAATTGCCAGTAGTTCCCTAGAGGCCCCGCTGCAAACGGGCTGGCAGGACAAAAGATGTTGTGCAAGTTCTCATTGCGAGAACGTATGACTATATATGGAACACATGCCTAGGATTGTCTAGTACTTGGATGCTTTATCTTATTTATCTGCAATTGCCCTACGTTCTGATTGCTATGTGGATTGTCTTGTCCATGCAACGCCCGTCCATCCATCCCTATGCCTACCTTTTCGAATCCCTTATTCTTGCTTTTGCTACTACTATCTTTGCTTTGCTACTGCTGTTACTTTCTATTCCTACTACAAAACTGTTGCTACTGATAAACTGCTGTGAGCAAGATTGTTTCTAGGTGCAGTTGAATTGACAACTCAGTTGTTAAGGCTTATAAATATTCTTTGGCTCCCCTTGTGTCGAATCAATAAAATGGGTTTCACCTCCCTCGAAAATACTGCGATACACCCACTATGTCTAGCCTTGCTCCAATCACTATGTCACCCGAGGAAATGATTTTCACTTTTAAACAAGGAATTGATGAATGTTTTAAGGAAGCTTGGTCTAGAATCTCTGATCTACATGAAAAAACTGAGCCTAAAATGACTCAAAGCTTGTTCCTTCGTAGTTTTTACCTTGGGATTGCTCTTTGCTATAGATATGCCCTAGATGCTATTGTGGGAGGAGATTTCCTCCAATGTAACAAGGATGATGCTATTAATGCTATAAAGAAATTGATCCTCACTTACGACATGCCTAGCCAAACTGATATTTCCTTCGCAAAAATATTTGCTAGGTTGGACACTCTTGAGGATAGCACTACTAGATTAGAAGGGTGCTATAATACGCTTAGGGAGCATAACGATTATGTCCCAATAAACTCTGAACCATCAAAGTGGTTCCCTACAGTAAAGATTGAGATAAACGCTGAAACTTTTCAAGCTCGCTGTGATATCATGTCTGAATTTTGCCTTATGCCCAAAGATATTTATAAATCTCTGAATACTTGGGGGCTCATTGAGGAAGGAAAAAAAATATATCTTACTAATAATACTACCATATTACCTCTTGGAATAGTTGAAGGAGTGTTTACAAAGATCCTTGGGAAAACGATTTCTATTGATTATCTTGTTATTGAATGTGCAGGAAAAAGACAAATTACACTTGGAAGGTCCCTATTAGAACTCCTTGGAGCAATAATAGATGTGGGAAAGGGGACCATGCACCTTTCTTCTCCACCAAACAATCATATTTTCCCCAAGGCTAAGAATAAAAGTAAGAGAGGTAAGGGCCAGAAAGTTGGTTTTAATGCTTCTTCAATTGAGAACACTTGATTCTTTCTTTGCTTCTTATGCCTAACTTAAAGGCGTTAAAGAAAAGTACTTGTTGGGAGATAACCCAAGAGTTTTAGATGAGTCTTGGAAGTTATTACCTCTGTAATAACCTCTCCTTATCCATTTTATTTGCTTTTTGTGCCAAGAGTAACCTCTAATGAGAGTGAAGTAATGATTGGGAAAGTTGCTGTCCCGAAACAGATTTTTGTGCTTCACCGTAAAAATTCCTGAGAGAGATCTGTATGTCGGATTGAGCTGTAATTGTTTGTGGTTCTGCCCCAGGTTGTTATCTAACTTTTTGTAGTTCAACACTTTTTGATTTGAGCAACAGAAGGTCTTCGAAAAAATTCGCCTTTACCTGCTGGTCTGTTTTGACAGATTTCTGCCATTTTCTGCATTTGCTTCTTGTTGGTTCCTTCTTGAGTTCTTTTGGGGAATGGAGCCTTTTGAGGGAAGTGCTACAGTAGCTAGCATTCTAATGGAAGTTTATTTGGTGTTAGAACTGAACCTTGAGACTTATTTATCTTAAGTGCACTAATGTTGCTAATGAGATTGTGTGAAGTTTTGTATGAAGGAAAATTTTCAGGTGTATGGAAGGAATGAGTAATGAGATGAAGGATGGACTAAAGCTCAAGCTTGGGGATGCCACGCGTGTCACCCCAAGAAATATCCAAGAAGTACAGGCGTCAAAGCTTGGGGATGCCCAAGACATCCCTTCCTTCATCAATAAAAATCTCAGGTTTCTTCCAAACGCTTCATTTTTATTGTTTCATGCACAGTTGTGTTTTTCTTGGACCGTCTTATTTTTCGTTTTCATTTTGGTTTTTAGTTTGCTTGGTTTGCTTAGTTTTCTGAATAAGTTGGTTGGACCCCCTCTTTCATACATTGGTTTGCAAATAGTTTGGTTTGGTTTGGAAAAGAGTAAGAAAGTTCATGCTTATGTGGTAAAAAGAGCTCGTTCTTGACTGTGGCTATGCTTTGCATGCCATGCTTGATATTGTTTTGGCTTTATGCTTAGTATTCTTTGTTGTAGCATGACTTGTTATAAACAATTGAGACTGCTTAATGTGCCTTGGATGAATCATGCGTTGTTTTAGCATATTAAAGCATAGTATTGTGGTATTCTTCTTTGATGCTTTATTTGGGTTGACTTGGCACATGCTCACACCATGTTATGACTGTCACAAGTCACCATAGACTTTATGATCCTTTATTTTTCAACTTGTAGTATCACTTTATGCTTTGATCAATGATGTTTTGTCGCTCTACATGATTATGTCCATTATTGCTCTCTTAGTTTGTCGCTCCCAGTCTTTTGCTAGCCTCCAGAACAAGGTATGAGTTCCACTCATGGATCCAACTCCCTAAACCAAGTTATTCCAAAGAGTCCACCATACCTACCTACTAGTTTATGCTATTCCAAGTATATTCATGCTTTTGTTTACCTTCCACTTGTTATGAGAAAACTAGTGATTAAGTCTCTCACGAACTTGATGGCACACTTTACTTTTTGCCTCTAATAAACTTGAACCATTGGGTCCTTCTTTGTTGCGTATATGCTTGCGCTTTATAAGTTGAAATTAGCAGAACCATGTACCATGGGGAACGCTTTCAACATTGCACTTGTACTTTGTACCCCGTTGATATCATGTTCTTTTGCTTACGGATCCCGACGGTGTGAAATAAAAGTGGAACTTGTAAGATCATGGAGTTTGTATGTGTGTTAGAGAAACGCGTAGGCCGCTAGCCTAAGCCATGCCTAATCATGGTGGAAACTTGCAGCATCACCATAATGAGCACTCTATGAAGCATCCTCAATAAAAACCTATGCAAATAGCAAATAAAAAGATCGCTGAGATGCTCATTGTCTGCTTGCCTTGTCATTTTGATTATGGGAAAGCTCCCGTATCATGTGCAAGGGGTACCCTCTTGGCGGTTCTTAATGATACACATGTACTTACAATGACAAGAGCTTATTCGTGACTGAAGTTGAGTAGCATGAGGATCGGTCTTCGTAAGTAAGGGGCATGAGATTTCGGTTTATAACTTGTCAAGCATATCCTCTTAGTTGTGTCACTTTAACCTTAATCACTTCAAGATGCTTATGATAGGGGCAATGAGAGCTGAAAACTACAAGTACCATAATTTTTGGAAGCTCTTTATGAGACTTGAATCCCTACTTCCTTTTACAAAAGGCCTTTCTTCCACCATTACATTGAGTCTCCACCTTCTATCCTTATGCACCTACTTTGAGAACATAGTGGCCATTCTTAGTTCTATGTGCATTGTCACAAGACTAGTTCATTGATGCATAACTTGTTATTGCTTGTTTGAAACTATTGTATCTAGTCACTCTTATGAACTTTGAAGGTGTCCTATGCATTTATATTTGCTACTCTATTGAGGGACAAGCTGAATACTATTATGCTATGTTTTCTTTATATGAAACAAGCAAACATCTTGCAAAGCATGTTATTCATGATTCTTTTGTTTGTGCCTTTTCATGTTGCATCATAGTTTCTTTGCTTATTGCTAGCACTTTGTCTTTCATGTTATGATTGAAGTACTATGATCCCAGCTTTGAGTGTTTTTCAAATACTTTGATCAAGTCTTTGATGGTGCATGTCACCTCAAAAATTATTTCTTTTTATCACTTACCTATTCGAGGACGAGCAAGAGTTAAGCTTGGGGATGTTGATACATTGCAAATGTATCTATAATTTTTGAGGTTCCATGCTTGGTTTTATCCACTTTCTTGTGTTTTGTTCCAACTTTGGAGTACTTTTCATATGATTTCGTGGACTAACCTATTAACAAGAGCCATAGTGACAGCTGCCTATTTTCTGTTGTTTTTGGTTCCAGGAAAGTCAGAAAATGAATATTCTCGGAATTGGATGGGACAAAAGCTAAAGTGCCTATTTTTCCGGAAGGGATCAAGTGCCAGAATACGAGACGGAGAGGGGGCAGGGGCCGGCCACACCACCTAGCCGTGCGGCCAGGCCTGGCCCGTGCCAGGGGGGTGATGTGGTGGCTCCCGACACCCTCTCGGCCTCTCCTTCCGCCTATATATTACCCTCGGGACGAAAATCCTAAGTGCCGGATCAAAAATCCACGAAAGAGTCTGTAGCCGCCGTCATCTCCATCCCTAGATCGAGAGGGATCAAAGCTCTTCGGCACCAGAGAGGGAATTCACCACGAGGCCTTCTTCATCACCATGCAAGCCTCCGGTGTGATGCGTGAGTAGTTCATCCTTGGACTACGGATCCATGTAGTAGCTAGATGGCTGGTTTCTCCTTCTTTGTGCTTTCATGTTTAGATCTTGTGAGCTCCGTTCATGATCAAGATCATCTTTTTGTAATCCATACATGTTGTGTTTGCGAGGATCCGATGGATATTGAGATGCTATTTCAGATTGATTATTGATTCTATCATGTCTTTGTTATTTGAGATCTTGCATGCTTTCCGTTGTTAGGAGCTATCTTGGCCAAGTAGATGCTAGCAACTCCAAGAGTTAGTATTTATGCTCGATAGTGGGTTCATGCCTCTGGTAATCTGAGGAAGTGACAGAAATCTCTAAGGTACTAGATGTGCTGTTGCTACTAGGGAGAAAACAACAATCCTTTTTTCATAGAACAATCGTATTGTTTACTTTACACGCAGTTCGTAAAGCAATAATCTGTTGCTTGCAACTTAATACTGGAGGGGGATCGGATGATAACCTGAAGGTGGATTATTAGTCATAGATGCAGTTGGATGGCGGTCTATGTATAATGTTGTAATGCCCAATCAAGTCTCAAAGGAGTCAAGATGATTAGTATATGCATGTATTGCTTTCTCGGTGTTTGTCAATTGCCCCGCTGTAATTTGTTCACCTAGCATGTTATCTATCTAAGGAGAGCCACCTCTAGTGAACTATGGATCCCGGTCCTTGTCTTTTACATACAATCTATAAAATGTTTACCGCTTTGTGTTTACTTTCTGCTAGATTTTACTTCTTTCCATTCGATACGTTTAATCCTTTGTTTTCCGCAAAACACGGTGAGATTGACAACCTCATTCCAAGTTGGGGACAAAGTTCTGTGGTTGTGTTGTGCAGGTCTCCATGTTGCTACTAGCACCGATAGTGCGCCCTGCCAAAGCTCGGCTAGTAACACCTTTGTGGTGTTTCCTTGCTCCTACTGGTTCGATTAAACCTTGGTTTCATAACTGAGGGAAACTTGCTGCTGTGCTCATCATACCTTCCTCTTGGGGTTCCCAACGAGCTCTACATCAACTCCGCCATCAAGCATTTTTCTGGGCGCCATGCATTGAGCCATCAATATGCGGATAATCAATCATAACCTTTCAATTACACACTCTAGTATAGGCACCTCCCCTATGAGCTTGGCCTCTCAGCCATGGCCATCTGCCATCCTGGGCACTGCATAGGTGGACAATTCACACTCACGAGGTAGCCTTAGCTCAAACCTCTTCCGTGAGGGAACCCATACTAATGCATATAAATTTTTGGCTAAGCCTTACCCAATTCAGGTATTGTGGTTGTACGATAAAATTGGAATGGTATCACATCCGAACCCAACCATCAGTTTTCATAAAGGGCTAAGGCTCATGCCTCAACATTTTCATCATCAAATCCATTTGTGTTTCTCAACACATGTCAAAAACATTTCAATAGAATGAAGCATCATTCCAAGGTTTTGATAATCATTTTCACCAAGTATTCCCATCTAAAGTGATCAAGTTTTATGCTTAGCACTAGCCACTAAATTAAGAGTGTTCCCTAATGAGGGGAGCTAATCTTCAATGTCATGCCACAGAATGACATCTAGTATAGGCCTAGTTTTATACTCTTTATGCTATCTATACAATCTTTCCAAATACTCACAAAGCACTAGTTATAAGTAAAGAACTTTGGTAAAGTAAAAGAGTACAGCTTGCAAGTAAAACTTGGGATGGGTATAAATCAAGGGTATATAACCAAAGCATGCCTAATGCATTTTGCTTGGGTTAAAGCTTGCATGGTTAACTTGTAGTGTTTGGCTTGCCTTGAGTAGAGCAGTGGTTGAAGTTTTCCTACTCTTCTTGTGGGTAGAACTCCTCCTCCTCGTAGCTTGGGTCGGTACTATAGTCTATAAATAAATACGGGGTACACAATCACCAAACAATACTTAACTAGCTCTATTTAGCACACTAAGGCTCACACTTGATGATCTAGCATCATCACACTCATCACATGAAATAAAGGACTAGTTTTATTTATCTTATTTGAGAAAAGTAATTTCTACTCATTGAAATTAATTAAGATTTAATATTCTCCAATTAAAATATGGGGTCATGTTTACACATGTCATCACCACATATTCTAATACATGGGAATGTGATTTAAAGGGGTTGGTCACATTTTATAAAGTTTAAGGTTATTATTTAATAGATTTAAAGTGACTAGAAATGCCCTAATAGCATTCTTTTGGTACTAGTCCAATGCCACTGCATGCAAACCTAAATATTTTTACATATACAGATAGATCTTATCAAATGTGATTTTTGAGAGTTGGAATCAACTGAAAAGCTATTATGGTTGATTTTTGAAAAATGTTTGAAGTTGCAAAAGTCTTTGTCTTAGTATTTTTACTAAAGATTATCTCTAACTCCAAATGATTTAAATCCAACGGGCTTGGATAGATAATTTAATTACCTTTCTAGCAAAATTTAGATCATGCAATTTGGTTCAGTGAAACTCTCTGAATTGATTTTTGAACCTGGGAATAGAATAGGGTTTTAACTAAAATGGAAAATCCATATTTGAATTTCCAGGCCAGCGCAGGAAGTTAAACGGGCCATCCCAACTGCACTGCCCAGCGCAGTGGGCTGCTGACAGATGGGGTCCACTCGTCAGTGCCTGCATCTAAGCGAAACGGTATATACGCATCCGAGCCGTGCGATCTAATTCTAATCCAACGGCTGGGAGTCGTCGTCGACGACGAACTACTCCGGCAAGGAAAATGACCTAGCGCGGCGATGGGGGTCTAGCTAGACTCACTTGGGCTCCAGCTAGGGTCGGCGACGGGGGCGATCGACGTGGTAGACGACGGCGGGTCGAGGCGTGGTCACGGCAGGTCTTGGGGTGATCGAAATCGACGACGCCCTTCTCCTCTAGCAGTGGCGGGCTCCGGCCAAATTCCGGCGAAGGAGAGTTCGCCTTGCTCCAGGAAGAAGTGGGGGAGGATCAGTGAGGAGGGTGAGTTCTAGGGTGTGGCGAAATGAGGCAGGGGAGGCCTCTTTTTATACTAAAACGAGGAGACCGAACGGTGTGGGCGCGAGCTCGTCGGTGACGATGCTACAGGATGCTATCGGCATGGCCGAGGCTAGTGGACGCCGCGTGGTTCCCATGCGGTTCACACGGGCGTAATGGCGAGGCATGGGGCGGTGTGGTTTGGTCAGGAGCGTGCGGCGCTCCGCAAGGACGCAGAGGTGTTTGCGACGGCGTGCGACAGCTGCAGGTCGCGTGGCGGCGAACGGGGTTATCTGCGGGGTTGGGGTAATCATGGCGAGCTAGTGCACGTAAGGCGGGGGTGAGGCATGGTCTGTGCGAGGCGGCCGGCTATGGCGAGCTGGCACGCTCTATCAATGGTACAAAGACATGGAGCGCGGCATAGCTAGGGTGATCCAAGGCTCGGTTGGGGTGGAGGCTTGGACAGGGGGTGGCGGTGGACCGAGGCATGTCTGGTGTGTGTCATGGGCGAGGGCGAGGGCGGCGAGGCTCCTGGTGTGCTGCCCACTGTCGGCAGGCGATGACCAAAAACGGGCGGCGCTCCACTATGCACACGGCAAAGAGGGGGCTTGGTCTCGGTGCTGCTCGACACTAGAGGGGACAAGGGAGTTAAGGGGAGACCAAATGGTCGAGAATTACTATGGAAATAGTGAAGTTAGGCTAGAGTTAGTTTAGTGCAGTCCAGGTATTTCTGGAAATGGCCGAAAGAATTTTACTTTGGAATTTTTGAGTGAAAGTTTTTGAGTGATCTTAACTTAAACTTGAGAGTCTATGTTTGCTTGGAGAGGTCAAGTGGAATTGGTTTGATAGGTTTAAAAAAAGTGGGATCTTAACATATGAACTAGATTCAATTTTCAATTTTCCATTAAATTGATTTCAAAGATGTTTTTGTAAGTTTGTAAAGTAGCCCTTGATACACTTTTACTTGGCCTTAACATATGAAATGCTTCTGTAAAAATTTCTCCTCTAGGAACACACAAAGTGACCTAGTGGTTAACTTTTGTCAAAAAGACCATTTTCTTTATTTATTCCTATTTGATTTCTTTTTCTTTTGATTTTATTTGTAAATGGCCTAGATGATGTAGCATTCACCTTTAAACCATTTCTCATCTTTTGTAATAATCAAGCATGGCATTTTAAATCAATTCTACACTAATGCAAAACACACATGCATTTATATTCATTTTCTTAATAATTTTTTTTGTTAACCCTAAATTGGGTGATTAGTATTTGATAATCTTGATTAAAAATTTTGGGGTGTTATAATATGTGATCATCAACATAAAGTATGATGTATATGTGTCCATGACCTTGGTCGTTCGACTTGAAATGCAAGATGTTCATACTCATTGACAACTAATAAGCTTAAATACGTTTAAATTTTACAACTTGCTTTTAGGTTCAAATTTTACACGAATGGTGGGAGTACATTTTACACAACGACCTAAAAAGGGGGAAATTACATCGAGGTTCATAAATTTAGCATGAAGCACTCTAAAATTAAGTAAGGAAAATAGTCGAGTTTGGCTCCTTCTCGAGAGAGAAGCTGATCGAGCCATACTCTTCAAACTACTTCCTCTTTGTTTGTTTTCAAAATATGGCCAAATTTGGCGGCATGCAAATTATTGCATATGGGATCATGAATTATCAACATAAAGTATGATGTATATATGGCCATGACCTTGGTCGTTCAGCTTGAAATCGAAGAATGTTCATACTAATTCACAACTAACCTTAAATTTGTTTAAATTTTACCATAACTTTTAGGTTCGAATGCATGGATGGTGGTAGTTAATTTTAAATGAAGGACCTAAAAGGGGAAATTACACCGAGGTCCATACATTTAGCATGAATCACCCTAAAATTAAGCTAGGAAAACAATCTGTCGGGTTTTTCTCGAGAGAGCAACTGATCGAGCCATACTCTTCATACAACTTCCTCTTCGATTTTTTTAAAATATGGCCCATTTTGGCGGCATTCAAATTCTTGGATATGGGATCATCATTAGTGTAAATTATGATGTAGATATGGCCATGACCTTGATCCGTTCGTCTTGAAATCCAAGAATGTTATCACTTACTTAGACGGTGGGAGTAGATTTTACATCAAGGACTTGAAAAGAGGGAAAATTACATCGAGGTCCATCCATTTATCACGAAGCACCCTAAAATTAAGTAGAGAAAATAGCCCGGTTCGGCTCCTTCTCGAGAGAGCAGCTGATTGAGCCCTAGTTTTTGTACTACTTCCTCTTTGATTGTTTTCAAAATATGGCCAAATTTGGTGGCATGCAAGTTCTTGGATATGGTGGTATCATGCATCATCAGCATAAAGTATGATGTAGATATGGCCATGCCCTTGGTTGTTCGGCTTGAAATCCAAGAATGTTCATACTCATTGACAACTAATAATCTGAAATATGTTTAAATTTTACCAATTAGGTTCGAATTTTACACGGATGGTGGGAGTACATTTTACATCAAAGACCTAAAATAGGGGAAAATTACATCGAGGTCCATACATTTAGCGTGAAGCACCCTAAAATAAAGCAAGTAAAACATCCTGGCTCCTTCTTGAGGGAGAAGCTTATCGAGCCATACTCTTCATATTACTTCCTCTTTGTTTGTTTTCAAAATATAGCCAAATTTGGTGGCATGCAAATTATTGGATATGGGATCATGAATAATTATCATAAAGTATGATGTAGATATGGCTATGACCTTTGTTGTTCGGCTTGAAATCAAAGAATGTTCATACTCATTAACAACAAAGCTTAAATACGTTTAAATTTTACCGCTTGCTTTTAGGTTCGAATTTTACACGGACGGTGGGAGAATATTTTACATCAAGGACCTAAAAAGGGGGGAAATTACGTCGAGGTACTTACATTTAGCATGAAGCACCCTAAAATTAAGCGAGGGAAATAGTCAGGTTCGGCTCCTTCTCGAGAGAGCAGGTGATCGAGCCATACTCTTCATACTACTTTCTCTTTGTTTGTTTTCAAAATATGGCCAATTTTGCCAGTATGATATTTTTGGATATGTGATCATCATCATAAAGTATGATGTAGATATGTCCATGACCTTGGTTGTTCGTCTTGAAATGCAAGAAAGTTCATACTCATTGACAACGAATAAGCTTAAATATGTTTAAATTTTACCACTTGCTTTTAGGTTCGAATTTTACACGGATGGTGGGAGTACATTTTACATCAAGGACCTAAAAGGGGGAAATTACTTCAGGTCCATACATTTATCACGAAGCACCCTAAAATTAAGCAAGGAAAATAATTAGGTTCGGCTCCTTCTCAAGAAAGCAGCTGATCGAGCCATACTCTTTATACTAATTTCTCTTTGTTTGTTTTCAAAATATATGGCCAAATTTGGCGCATGCAAATTCTTGAATAAGGGATCATCATCAACATAAAGTATGATGTAGATATGGTCATGACCTTGGTCGTTCGACTTGAATTCCAAGAATGTTCATACTCATTTAGGACTAAGCTTAAATACATTTAAATTTTACCACTTACTTTTAGGTTCGAATTTTACACGGACGGTGGGAGTACATTTTACATCAAGAACTTAAAAAGAGGGAAATTACATCGAGGTCCATACATTTAGCACGAAGCACCCTAAAATTAAGAAAGTAAAATAGTCGGGTTCGGCTCCTTCTCGAGAGAGAAGCTGATCGAGCAATACTCTTCATACTACTTCCTATATGTTTGTTTTCAAAATATCGCCGAATTTGGCGACATGCAAATCCTTGAATATGGGATCATGAATCATTAGCATAAAGTATGATGTAGATATTGCTATGACCTTGGTCGTTCGGCTTGAAATCCAAGAATGTTCATACTATTTAACAACTAAGCTTAAATTTGTTCAATTTTACCACTTACTTTTAGGTTTAAATTTTACACGGACGGTGGGAGTACATTTTACATCAAAGACCTAAAAAGGGGGAAATTACATCGAGGTCCATCATTTAGCACGAGCACCCTTAAATTGAGCAAGGAAAACAGTCGTGTCGTCGCCTTCTCGAGAGAGAAGCTGATCGCTTCATACTCTTCATACTACTTCCTCTTCGATTGATATGGGATCATCATTAGCATAAAGTATGATGTAGAGATGGCCATGACCTTGGTCTGTTCGTCTTGAAATCCAAGAATGTTTGTACTAATTGACAACAAACATAAATTCGTTTAAATTTTATCACTTACTTGGATGGTAGGAGTATATTTTACATCAAAGACCTGAAAAGAGGGAAAATTACATCGAGGTCCATACATTTAGCATGAAGCACCCTAAAATTAAGCAAGGAAAATACTCGGGTTCAGCTCCTTCTCGAGAGAGCAGCTAATTGAGCTCTACTATTCATACTACTTCCTCTTCATTTGTTTTCAAAATATAGCCAAATTTGGTGGCATGCAAGTTTTTGGATATGGTGGGATCATGAATTATCAACATAAAGTATGATGTAGATATGGCCATGACCTTGGTCGTTTGGCTTGAAATCCAAGAATGTTCATACTCATCGACAACTAATAATCTTAAATACGTTTAAATTTTGCCACTAGCTTTTAGGTTTGAATTTTACACAGACGGTAGGAGAACATTTTACATCAAGGACCTAAAAAGGGGGAAAATACATAGAGGACCATACATTTAGCATGAAGTACCCTGAAATTAAGCAAGGAAAACAGTCAGGTCGGTGGGAAAACAATCTATCGCGCTTACTTTTAGTTAAAATTTGACATGGTTGGTGGGAGTATAGTTTACATCGAAGACCTCAAAAAATAGAAAATTACATAGAGGTCCCCACATTTAGCACAAAGGGCCCTAAAATAAAGAAGCAGTCGGGTCTGGGGCCTTCTCGAGCGAGCGGCTGAGCCATACCCTTCGTACTACTCCAACTATACTTTCAAAGCAACATACTATGGGTGTACTTGGTGGCTTCCTCTTTGCAGGGTGTGAAATGGAAAGAGAATGGAGACCAATGGAGTAGTGGTAAAGCTGGCCAGATCATAATGAAGTGCCTCGAATGTGATGGGAAATACTGCATACAGTGCACCACTATCTTTTGAATAACCTTCCCTCCAGATGTTTGGGAAGGAAGTGGAAATTTTGAAACCGAGAAAGTTTGAACTCTAACTAATAATAGTATAAGTACTGTACCTTTTTCCACCAAGCCCCAAAATGGTTCCTTCTTATGCACACCAACACAGCACACCTGATACTGACACAGAGCCTCCAACAAGGAAGGCCGACACATGTGTGCAGCACCACGTATTGGACAAGGGAGAGATCATCTAGCTGGTTGTGGGGATGGTGATGAGGAAGTGAAGGAGAGAGAAAACACAATTTTTTGCGTGCATATATAGTAAAGGTCCTGAAATTTACTACTAGTTCGGTACTACTAGGACTACTAGGTGCATGTACCATGTACCTCGTGTTAGGAAGCCATCAAAGCTTTGCTCTGATATTGCAACGCCTTCAACTCCTCCCCTTCGCTACTCTCTCGAGTTACCTCCTCTGTACTCATAGTTTCTCTTCTTTCTCTTTTTTTACATAAAATACATATTCTTCCTACTTGCTTTACAAAAAATACACTCTTGTCACTTGGATTTTTTTTCTTTTCCTAATAGTCGGAAACTCCGAGTGGCAAGATTGTTACCATTCCATGATTCACCCATATACTCCCAAATATGGGAACATCACGGACGGTGGGAGTACATTTTACATCAAGGGACCTAAAAATAGGAATAATTACATCGAGGTCCATAGATTTAGCACCGAAGCACCCTAAAATTAAGCAAGGAAAACTGTCGGGTCAGCTCCTTCTTGAAAGAGAAGCTAATCGAGCCATACTCTTCATCCTACAACTTTTTCGATCATTTTCAAATATGGCCAAATAGGTCGGCATACAAATTCTTGGATATGGGATCATGATTAGATAAAGTATGATGTAGATATGGCCATGACCTTGGTCGTTCGGCTTGAAAGCAAAGAATGTACATAATCATTGACAACTAACCCTAAATTCACTTAAATTTTACCACTTACTTTTAGGCTCAAATTTTTCACGGGCGATGGGAGTACATTTTATGCCAAGGATCTAAAGGGGGAAAATTACATAGAGGTTCATAAATTTAGCATGAAGCACCCTAAAATTATGCAAGGAAAATAACCGGGTTCTGCTCCTTCGAGAGAGAGAAGCTGATCGAGCCATACTCTTCGTACTACTTCCTCTTTGTTTGTTTTCAAAATATAGCCAAATTTGGTGGCGTGTAATTTCTTGGATATGGGATCACGAATCATGAGCTTAAAGTATGATGTAGATATGGCCATACTCATTCGGCTTTAAATCCAAGAATGCTCATACTCATTGACAACTAAGCTTAAATTCATTTAATTTTACCACTTACTTTTAGGTTTGAATTTTACACGAATGGTGGGAGTATATTTTACATCAAAGACCTAAAAAGGGGAAAATTACATCGAGGTCCATAAATTTAGCACGAAGGACGCTTAAATTAATCAAGTAAAACATGCATGTCGACTCCTTCTAGAAAGAGCAGCCGATTGAGCCATACTCTTCATACTACTTCCTCTTCGAGTTTTTTCAAAATATGGACAATTTTGGCGGCATGCAAATTCTTGGATATGCGATCATCATTAGGATACAGTATGATGTAGATATGGCCATGACCTTGGTCCGTTCGTCTTGAAATGCAATAATGTTTACAGTCATTGACAACAAAGCATAAACTCGTTTCAATTTTACCACTTACTTGGATGGTGGGAGTACATTTTACATCAAGGACCTGAAAAGAGGGAAAATTACATCAAGGTCCATACATTTAGCACGAACCACCCTAAAATTAAGCAAGGAAAATAATTGGGTTCGGCTCCTTCTCGAGAGAGAAGCTGATTGAGCCCTACTTTTCATACTACTTCCTCTTTGTTTATTTTTAAAATATGGCCAAATTTGGGGGCATGCAAGTTCTTGGATATGTTGGGATCATGAATCATCAACATAAAGTATGATGTAGATATGGCCATGACCTTGGTCATTCGGCTTGAAATCCAAGAATGTTCATACTCATTGACAACTAACAAGCTTAAATACGTTTAAATTTTGCCACTAGCTTTTAGGTTCAAATTTTACACAGACGGTAGGAGATAATTTTACATCAAAGACCTAAAAGGGGGAAATTACATCGAGGTCCACACATTTAGCACGAAGAACCCTAAATTTAAGCAAGCAAAACAGTTAGGTCTGACTCCTTCTCGAGAAAGCAGCTAATCAACCATACTCTTTCTACTACTTTCTCTTCATTTGTTTTCAAAATATATGGCAAAATTTGGCACATGCAAATTCTTGGATATGGGATCATCATCAGCATAAAGTATGATGTAGATATGGCCATGACCTTTGTCGTTCGGCTTGAAATCCAAGAATGTTCATACTCATTTAGGACTAAGCTTAAATACATTTAAATTTTACCACTTACTTTTAGGTTCGAATTTTACACGGACGGTGGGAGTACATTTTACATAAAGAACCTAAAAAGGGGGAAACTACATCAAGGTCCATACATTTAGCTCGACACACCCTAAAATTAAGCAAGAAAAATAGTTGGGTTCATCTCCTCGAGAGAGAACCTGATCAGCCATACTCTTCATACTACTTCCGTTTTGTTTGTTTTCAAAATATGGCCAAATTTGGCCAGATGCAAATTCTTGGATATGGGATCATCATCCGCATAAAGTATGATGTAGATATGGCCATGATCTTGGTTGTTCGGCTTAAAATCCAAGAATGTTCATACTCATTGAGAACTAAGCTTAAATACATTTAAATTTTACCACTTACTTTTAGGTTCGAATTTTACATGGACGGAGTGTGTACATTTTACATCAATAACCTAAAAGGGGGAAATTACATCGAGGCCCATACACTTAGCATGAAGCACCGAACCATTAAGAAATGAAAATTGTCGGGTTAGGCTCCTTCTCGAGAGAGAAGCTGATTGAGCCATACTCTTCATACTACTTCCTCTTCTGAGCCACTTACTCGTAGTTCAAAATTAACTACTTACTCGTAGTTCAAATTTTTCTCTTTGTATTACTTTAATATTACTACCACTTACTTGTAGTTCAAATTTTACCTAATATTGGAAAATTGACTTAAATTCATTTAAGTGGTTGAAGTTCGCTAGGAAGCTCGAGAACTCACAAAACATAGTAATCAATCGAAGTGTATCAAAGTCCATGCTTTGTCTAAAAACTAGGGTTGTTGTTGTTGTGGTACTCTGAGCCATTTTTATTCGAACTTGCTTGATAGAAAAAATCTTGTCGCTTCAAAAAATGGTGGTTGCCACGATTTTTCACAGTGCCAAGATGCACACCTCTACCAAATATGGGAACATTAAAATACAATACGATGTGCATATGGATGTTACCTTTGTCATTAGGCTTGAAATCTAAGAATGTTCATACACTATAGGCCATATTGTGCAACAATTTTTTCATAATTTATGATGACTCATGGTTATTAATTATTTTTCATTGCAAATAGTAGTACATGCAAGAGGACACCATGCAGAAGGCTTCATTTTTAGGGTTTTCATTATTTTTGTTCATAGCTAGTGAGGATAAAATTGTCAACATGCATATTCATAGCAAGAACTTGAATCCTACAGAACTCTCGATGGTTTTTGAAGTATTGACCTCCTCTATACCATAAAGACTCAAAGGATGTTTGTAAATTTTTAAGTGCATTCTATCACGTTTACTTGTAGTTCGAATTTGAAAATGATTTTTTTATTCCTCAATTTTGGAAACTCCCAGTACTGGCAGCAATATTGGTCACCATGCCAAGATGCACTCATCTACCAAATTTGGGAACATTACCATAAAGTATGGTGTACATATATAAGGCCATTTAGCCTTGTCTTTCGGCCTGAAGCCTAAGGATGTCCATACATGGCAGACCATATTTTCAATTAGTTTTTTTAAAGATGTGAACTCTCTTGATAATAATCATTTTTCATGACAAGTAGTACAAGTCAGAGGACATCGTGCAATGTTTTTTAATTGTTTTCAAATAAAAGTCAAATTTATCTACATGGAAATTCTTAGCAAGAAGTTGAATTCAACAAATTCATTAGTTTTCAATATATTGATAGTCTGAGTGGGTACCTTCAAAAGATACTTGCATAACTGTAAGAGCAATCTACTACTTACTCATAGTTCAAATTTTACACCAAATTTATAAATCAGCTTAAATTAGTTTAAGACTGTGAAGTTTGCTAGGAAACCTTGAGAACTTATAAAACTTCGTAATGACAAGTGAAATATGGTTCAAACTTTGTATAGAAATTGGGATTGTGGCATTCCGAGCCATATTCACTGTGCTTGCTCTCAATAAAATAAATCATGGGAAAATAATTATCTGCTTAAAGTTTATTAAAAACCGGGGTGCTTTTTATGTGAGGTGTAATAAACAGACATAAATCATCCTCCCGACACTTTAAAAGAAACTCTTCGATGGACATTTGGTTATGTGAATGAAATGTCAAAACTTATGTATAAACAATTTAAGTTCAAAAACAAGTTTATTATGACCAAATAAAGCCTTCACAAATTCAATGTCCGATAGACAACTATTTTGGTACCTTTGTGTAATCATTGATGTTTCAATGAAATAACTCTCTTACATCCTAGCTACATGCATCCAAAGAGTGTTGTGTGTGATAAATTTTATTAGTGTCCACTTTTTAGCATCATTCAATCTTTGTTGTGAATGGGAGCATTGACAATCGGGGACCACTTATCAGTATTGCTAACAATTAGGTTAAATCGGTCATTACAGGACTAACTAGCCAAATTTGAACATATTAGGCCAAAAGCTGCTAAAATGTGCAAAAATGACATCCAACAAGTGTTTTGTGCAAAAGTGCGATGAAAAGATGGTGGATCGTGCAATTTCCTCTATCTAAAAAGTGTTGTATACTAGCATGGAGGGCAATAAAAAGTATTGTACTGTACTTATTACTAGCAAAATTGGTACCAGATGGAAGTTTGAAACCTAAAGGGTACCCACTTTTAGTCGGTTCAAAGAAATGAACTAGTTTATAAAAAGTGATGATAGGTGAAATATAGTTCATTCTTTTTGTAGTACGGTACTACTAAAGCGGATAGAGGGTTATCCACTCCCATTCTAACTCCTCCCCCACCATCCCCTCTCTTGCTATCACATTCCTACACTCACCTTTGTATGTGGTTGAGCTCGGGTCCTCATCAAGCGCTGCTCCAGAGCTGCACGTGGCTCGTTTGCTTCCGCCGGCCACCACACCTTTTCTGAAGCGTCCTTCGCCTTTCGCTTGTGTGCGGGTCGCGCCCAAGGTGAGGTGTGCATCACCCTTATGGTTTCGGTCGGCCGTGTCGATACCCTCATCTCCAGCCGAGAGATCATACAAGCCTCTGTTCTCATGCAGCGGCGGACACGTCCTTGTTGTCTACGGGTTGGACTCTCATTCCCAATGTGCCAAATTTCAGAGTGTACGTGGCGAAACCCCTATCGCTGGCTCCCCTTCATCCGCGACTGTATGTGCTTCTTCAGTGTATGTGGTTGGTTCTTCATCAGTGGCTCCTTGTTCATGTGCTCTACCCATAGACCCCTGTCCAAGTTTGCGCCCTAAACTGCAACAAGGTTAGATTTGGAGGATTGGGGCTTGAACCCAAATCTGACGTGCATCTAGTCAGATTTTTGCAATGTGTACTGCAGATCCTTTGTTGAAATGCTTAGTTATATGTCATATTCTTGATAATTGTCTTTTGTGCTATTCTTTCTATGTCATATTCTTGATAATTGTCTTTTTTTTGTTCTGCTTAGTTGTGGAATATTATTGATGACGATGATGCAGAGTTTTGTTTTGGTACTTAGATGATGCGTTGTGCTATTTAGGAATTTTCCATGACGTGTTGTGTTGTTTCGGTATTTTTTATGATGCATTGTGTCGTGTCTCCTCACTGTATTGTTTCGTCCATTTTGATCTGCATTCTGCTGTTTAGGGTTAAATGATATGCCTTCTAGCTGTTTAGATTATTTCAACGACCCATCAGTTTATGTAATTTTCATTACGTAGACACTGTTTATTAAATTTAATTACATGATACCTTGTGTTTTTGTAACACCCCAAATCTTCTAATCAAGCTTATAAAGTTCTAATCACCCAATTTAGGGTTAACACAAACTTTTATTAAGAAAAATGAATATGAATGAATGTGTGTTTGCATTAGTATAGAATTGAGTGTATATGCCATGCTTGATTGTTCCAGATATTGTGAACTGGTCTAAAGGTGAATGCCACATCATCTAGACCAATTACAAAAAAATTCCAAAGAGAAAGAAATCAAATAAAAATAAATAAAGCAAATGGTCATTTTGACCAAAGTAAACCACTAGGCCACTTTAGGTGTTCCTAGAAGAAGATTTCTAATAGAAACATTTCCACTTCTTTTCACCCCTTGCTAGACCAAGTAAAAGTGTATCAAGGCCCACTTTACAAACTTACAAAAACATGTTGCAACTAAATTTAATGGGCAGTTGAAAATTGAATCTATTTTATATGTTAAGATCACACTTTTCAAAAACCTACCAAATCAATTCCCCTTGACCTCTCCAATCAAACCTAGTCTCTCAAGCTTAATTCAAGATCACTCAAAAAATTTGAATCAAAAATTCAAAAGTAAAACTCATGCGGCCATTAACACAAACACCTGAGCTACACAGATAAACCTCTAGCCTAACTTCACTGTTTGCCGCAGTAATTGTCGACCAAATAGTCCCCTCTTTACTCCTCTATCTCCCCTAAGCCTAACCCAGCCCCATACCAGTCCCCCCTTGCCGTGGAGTACAGTGGAGCGCCGCCCGAAATTGGTCATCGCCGGCCGACCAAGGCTAGCTCGCAGCAGACCACCCCGCGCCCATCCAGGATGTCCAGGAGGTGCACCACACTCTACCGCCACCCCTGTCTAGGCCACAACCCCAGCCGAGCCATGGACCACCGTAGCTACACCACACACTGCCTCTCTGCGCCATGTCTAGAGCGCGCCAGTGCGCCGCGCCCGACAAGCTCGCCCAGCTCACTCCTTTCCCTCACCGCGCATGCGCAGCCTCGCCATGATCATGCCAACCCGGCAAACACCCCCGTTCACCGCCGCAAACACTTCTGTCGCCGCTTAGAACACCGTACGCTCCCGACCAAACCACGCTGCCCCACGCCACACCATTAAGCCCGTAAGGAACGCCAAGAAACACCGCACCGTCCTACGCCCTCGCCCATGCTGTTAGCCGCCTGTAGTGACGCCACCGTCGAGCCCAACCCGACAGACACCCCCGTTCGCCGCCGCAAACACTTCTGCTGCTGCTCAGAACACCGTATGCTCCCGACCGAACCACGCCGCCCCATACCACGCCATTAAGCCCGTAAGGACCGCCAGGAGACACCGCATCGTCCTACGCCCTCTCCCATACCGTTAGCCGCCTGTAGCGGCGCCACCATCAAGCTCACCGCTGCACCGCTCGGTCCCCTCGCCGCACTATAAATAGAGCCCTCCACTGCCTCATTTCTTCACACCACTCCACTCCTCAGTGACCTCACCCACTTCTCCCCGGAGAAACACGAGCACTACCGTGCCGGAATTTCACCGGAGCTGGTAGCATCTAGAGGAGAAGGGCGCCGTCGATTCCGACTACCCCAAGCCCTGTCGTGACTACGCCTCGCCTCGCCTTCGTCTACCATGTCGATTTCCCCCGTCACCGACCCTAGCTCGAGACCAGGTGAGCCCCGCGAGACCCCCACCACCACACTAGGTCACATTCCTCGCCGGAGCTGTTCGTCGTCGACGATGAAGCTCGGTCATTGGATTAGAATAGGATCGCACGGTCCAAATTCTTAGATATCGTTTTGGTTAAAATGCGTCGCTGACTGGTGGCCCCCATCTATCAGCATCCCGCTGTGTTGCGTAGTGCAGCTAGCCCGACCCGTTTAGCGTTCCCGCGTAGCCCAGGAAATTCAAATATTGATTTTCCTTTTTAGATGAAATCCTATTATGTCCACATATTCAAAAATCAATTCAGAGAATTTCACTTAACCAAATTGCATGATTCAAATTTTGCTAGAAAGGTAATTAAAATATCTATCAAAGCCTGTTGGATTTAAATCATTTGGAGTTAGAGATAATCTTTAGCAAAAATAATAAGACAGAGACTTTTGCAACTTCAAACATTTTTCAAAAATCAACCATAATAGATTTTGAGTTGATTCCAACTCTCAAATATCACATTTGACAGTATCTATCTGAATATGTAAAAATATCAAGGTTTGCATACAGTGACTTATATAGGCATTTCTAGTCACTTTAAATCATTTAAATAGTAATCTTAAATTTATAAAATGTGACCAACCCTTTTAATCACATTCCCATGTATTAGAATATGTGGTGATGACATGTGTCCACATGATCCCATAAGTTAATTGGAGAATATTAAATATTAATTAATTTCAATGAGTAGAAATTACTTTTCTCAAATAAGATAAATAAAACTAGTTCTTTATTCCATGTGATGATTGTGATGATACTAGATCATCAAGTGTGAGCCTTAGTGTGCTAAGTAGACTTAGTTAAGTATTGTTTGGTGATTGTGTACCCCATATTCCTTTATAAACGATAGTACCGACCAAGGATACGAGGAGGAGGAGTTCTACCCCGAAGAAGAGGAGAACTTCAATCACTGCACCAATCAAGGCAAGCTAGAACTAAGCAAGTTAACACTTGCCCCCTTGATAACTTAAGCAAATGCATTAGGAATGCTTTGATTATATACCTTTGATTTATACCCATTCCAAGTTTTACTTGCAAGCTTTACTCTTTACTTTACCAAAGTTCTTTATTTTTAGTTAGTTCTTTGTGAGTATTGGAAAGTAGTATAGATAGCATAAAGAGTATAAAACTAGTCCGTACTTGTCATCAATCCGACGACATATACTAGATGTAATTCTATGGCATGAGACTGAATATTAGCACCCCTCATTAGTGAACACTCTTAACTTAGTGGCTAGTGCTAAGCATAAAACTTGATCACTTTAGATGGCAATACTTGGTGAAAATGCTTATGAAAACCTTGGAATGATGAGTCATTTTATTGAAATGTTTTGACATGTGTTGAGAAACACAAATGGATTTGATGACGAAAATGTTGAGGCATGAGCCTTAGCCCTTTATAAAAATTGATGGTTGGGGTCAGGTGCGATACCATTCCAATTTTACTGTACAACCACAATACCTGAATTGGGTAAGGCTTAGCCGGAAGTTTATATGCATTAGTATGGGTTCCCTCGTGGAGGAGGTTTGAGCTGAGGCTACCTCTTGATGATGTCCACCTATGCAATGCCCAGGATGGCCTAGGATGGCAGATGGCCATGGCTGGGAGGGCAAGCTCATAGGGGCGGTGCCTATACTAGAGTGTGTAAAGGAAAAGTTATGATTGATTATCCGCATACTAAGTATGATGATTCAGGGTTATCTCTGACGGATGTATCGAATTTTGTGGTGAAAGTGTACCACCTCTGCAGAGTGTCAAACTATTCGAATAACCGCGTCCGTGGTCATGGAAAGTTGGAGTGGCCATACTGTTCCGTTATCAGATGATTTCAAAATGACTTGTGAATTGAACTATGTTTTTTGACTTGACCAAATCAGGGTTGTGACTATGAAAACTAGGTTCCCAACTTAAAGTGATTTAGAACTTTTACTTAGTTTTCTATACTTCTGAACTCAGTTTAGATAAATTTAGCTTTTTCCAAATAAACTTAGAGCTTAGGATACCTACTAGAACTACCTTATTTGTTAGTGATAGTTTGCGAGTACTTAAAGAGTACTCATGGATTTGTCCCTGGATATTCCCGTGGCCAGACTATGAGGAGGACTATCAGGAAGATGGACAGCAGGATGGCTACGACAACTAGGATCATCTCCCATCGTCAACATTGCCTGTGATCCTGAAGATGGAGCCTACTACTACGCTTATTATTCCGCTGCTTGTTTGTATTAAGACTAGATCATGAGATCCTTTATTTGTGTAAGACCTTATTATGCTTTGTAATGGATGATGTACTATGATATACAATCTGTTATATATCACAAAAATGGTAATCCTGGGATTGAGATGTATGGCATAACAGGCATCTGGGATTAAAAATCTGGGTGTTGACGGTTGTTTTGGTATTTTTGATGATCCACTTCATATATGCTATTTTTTCTATCCAGATAATGCATTGTACTATTTTATCCATTTAGATTATACTTTGTGCTATTTAATTAATCTAATTAATGGTATGCCTTCTAGTAGTTATCCAGATAATTTTGAGGACCCATTAGGTTAGGTGATTCTGATGATGCATTGTGCTCTTTAGGCAATTTAATTTACCTGATACCTTGTGTTGTTTAGGTAATTTTGATGGTGCAATGATGCATTGTGATCTTTAGTCAATTTATACAATGCATTGTCATGTTTTGGTAATTCCAAAGGACTGGCGCAATGGTAATTTTCATGTAGGACGACCTAGTTGTAATGCCAAAATTAGTCTAGATTCTTGACTAGACTGCTCCAGCTCTAGGTGGCTATGAAGATGTTCTCCCTAGCATACCAAGGGAGTTGAAGCTACCGGGCAGGAGAGCGGAGGCCTTGGCAAGGGAAAGTGCTGCTAGGTTGATCGCTAGTTCTGCCAAACTGAGAAGATGCCCTAGGTCAGTCAGACACCATGCCACCGTGCATCGTCCTAGGAACTGTCCAGCATGACTTGTATATGCTTACCATCCCGACTTACTTCAAGCCTTACGTGAAGGGATGCCCCTACCCACAGCTAGTGGTGGTCCAAGCATGTGAGGAATGTGGGTTGTCCATGCCAACCGCAAAAAAGATCAGATCGTCCTGGACAAAGAGTGGGCTACCTTTGATACTTTCCATGAGTTGAAGGAGGGTGACTTCCTTATGTTCAAGGTCACCACAGATGGGTTCAAGATGAAAATCTACAGCTGCATCACCTCCTGCTGGAAGGTGTTCATCTATCGTGAGCATGCACATCTTGATTAAGGGCCTCTTTGGATCGAAGGATCTTCAAAGGAATTTTGGAGGAATTCAACCCATAGGATTTTTCATAAGGAAGCCCTTTCGATGAAAGGAATCATACCTCAAAAATTCCCATGGATTGCATTTCTACACCCCAATCCCATAGAAATTTCAATATCCACTTTTTTACACTCATTCGCGTAGGATTGAGGCAATTTTCCTGCGTGTTTCCTATGTTACATAGAAATAACTTTAAGCGTGTAGATTTCCTATGTTTTATACCGGCAACCCTGTTAAATTCCTGTGTTTCGAAATCCTGTGATCCAAAGAATGCTATTTTCTCTATTTGTAATCCATTATTTTGTACTTGTGACCTAGTCAAATTCTTGTGTTTTTAATTCCTCTGATCCAAAGAAGCCCGAAATTCTCTTTACTGCTACTGCTACTGCTTCTGCTACTGCTGCTGCTGCTGCTACTACTACTCCTACTACTATTACTCCTACTACTGCTCCTACTTGCTGCTAATTCTACCACTACTACTATAGTTGAAAATCTTCGATCCTCGATGTTGTTGATCTCTGTCTTCGATATCGATCTCGATATCATATTCTACCGAGAAGAAGCAAACACCGGAAATAAACGGAAACAATAAACACATGGCATCAATGCAATACTCAAGCAATAATGATGATATGACAAGTTAAATATCATTGAAATGAAACCCTAGTACATACTTGATCATTTAAATGGGGTCCGAGGGGTGCAAACCCTAATTCTAGGAAACCTCAGAGTCTCCTGTGGGGGTTCATCATGTTGTTATAATTAAACTTGACATTCTAGTTGTTCAACAATGCATGATTTTCATGCTATAAGATAGATCTCATTTTTCTTAATATTTTGATATATTATTCATATTTTTCTGACTTAATATGACTTAGTTATTGATTTTAAAATATTAAAACAATTTCTAAAAATATTAACAAATTAAAATGGATTACTGTATCATGCTGATGTCATGCTGACGGCAGCATGCTCACTAAACCTTTTCTCAGCTGAGGCAAACCTAGCGGCAGAGGCTGACAGTGGGCTGCCTGGCTAGGTCAGTCGGACACGCTTGCCAACCTTGGTCAGTGTCCACGTCATGCCACGCGGGCGCCACGTCGACGCCACAAGAGTGCCATGCGGGCTCGCCGGAGAACATGTAGGCGGTGGTGGTTAGTGACACTAGGGGGCTCGCTGGGCAGCACAAAAGGGCACGTTCGAAAGAGCGCTACGTGGGGTGCCTAAGCCTGGCGGTGCCGCTTCCTAGAGGTCACTAGAGCTAGGGTTACATCGAGCGGCGGCACGGAGCTTGCATGCGAACAGCACGCGGCGGCTACGACGAGCTAGTGAGCGAACAGAGGGTGCCTTGAGCACGAGAAGTTCACCCTGGTTGCCGTGGTGGTGTCGGTGAGGCCTGGCATGGCCGGAATCGATGGCGACGGTGGCGGAGCTCAGCGGGGACAGAGGTGTCGATTTCTTCTCATTAGTCCTCTTTGACTTGCGCGACTCAGGGCAATTGAACAAGCAGGAGCAGAAGATCACGATGGCGTGCTTGGCTGGTCAAGAGGAGGGCGGGAACAACGGTGAGCGGTGGAGCCCAAAGCTAGGGTTTCGGGTTCACAGGGGGGTTGCGTGCGAGAGAGAGGGCACGTGAGGGAGAAAATGACTAAGGGAGAGAGAGGCGTGCGAGGCTGCTCCTTATCCAACTCCAGGGGCATCAAGGTGTGCACCACGGCGTAGCTAGGATCAACGGCGCGGAAATCAAACCAAATCATTTTTTAGGCATTTCGGAAATACCTGGGTCTTATAAAATATATTGAAATACTTCTAGGGCCCTTTTAATCCATTTGGACTCAATGTATTTTCAAATATTTCAAAACTATTTGAAATAGATCAAAGAGAGCGTGAGGGGAAGTTAGGGTTTATGGTTTTTTGTTCTTCTTATTGAATTTTGTCCAAGCAAAAATAGATAAGGCTCATAAATACACATTAAACCCTAATTAAAAGATTAACTAAAAATAGGATGTTACAGTCTGTTTAACTACATGGATTATTCGTTCTATTGCTGGGAGATGTGATGCAAATAAATGACCAAAACTTACACAAGTAGATTCAAGCACTAAGCTATTATATTTTCATTAAGCTGAAAGCTACTCCATGATTAAAAATTGTTATTACACTTACGAAACCATAACGTGAGAATTCAAACCCTAGTAAAGTTGCACATTACTCTTTATGGAGTAAACTAGTGTAAGTTACAACTGATAGATACAGTTTTAAGTTATATGAACTTTTACTTGGAAGATAGAATACGACTGTAGGAATCTGGACATGCATACGAATATAGAGTACAGCCTCAACCATTGTCAGTGCACTACATATAAACATTAGATAAATCTAGTTGCATATTTCCAATCAACATTTGGTAATTCAAATTCATTATCGGCGTTTGACAAATGGTGAATGCAAACCCGTAGAGGAAAGACTAAAAAAAGTCTCAATAGTTGCAAAGATAAATTACTATCTCTTGGGGGAAGACTTGTACTCATAAATTGAATACTCACTAATATGGTACTGTAAATGATCTTATTTTTCCAGTTACCTAAAGGTGTCTTCAATAGAGTGGATTATTTCTGATCAAGTTTCTTTGGGAAAGAAGATAGTGAAAAAATATCAACTGGCCAAATGAAATGTGGTTTGTTGTCCTAGAGAACAAGGTGGACTTGGCATACATGATTTGGAAGTTAAGAATACAACTCTTCTAGGTAAATGGTTGATTAAGATACTAACAGAAGAAGGTGGTTAGCAAACAATTATGTGGAGGAAATATGTTTGCTCCAAAAATTTGTGTCTCAAGTGGTATGGAAACCCGGTGATTCGCACTTCCGGGCTAGACTTATGGCGTGCAAAACAACATTTCTTCCATTTTCGTGATTTTAATATCAAGGATGGATCACATATACGCTTATGTGAAGATAGGTGGCTTAGTCACACTACCCATCGCGAGCAGTATCCAACTTTATATTTAGTTGTGAGACATAAAATGAGATATACTTTTCATAGTAATGGAATCGAATCCTCTGAATGTGTCTTCCAGAAGAGATCTCATTGGCCCTCGATTATTATCTTAGAATAGTCTATTATTAAGATTGTCCATGATACAGTTATCAGAAGGTGTTGATTCAATGTATAAAGCTCTGATACAACATGATATTACGGTCAATGATAATAGTAAAATTTGAAAGATAAAGATACCACTAAAGACGAAGATATTCACATGGTATCTTCATAAAGGGCTTATTCTCACAAAATATAATATTATAAATAGGAATTGGCATGAAAGTACACAATATGTTTTTTGTCACCAAGAGGAGACGATTAGGCATTTATTCTTCCATTGCAAATTCACTTGTACTATATGGTCAATCATCCAAGTAGTTTCTCGTTTATCTCCTCCACGTTCAGTAGACAACATATTTGTTAACTGGTTGTATGGGATTGATGATAATATATGATTTTTAATAATAAATTGTATTCAAACTTGCAGGTTATCTATCAAAGCACAACTACGCTCCGTCTATAGGCATCTCTACAACGTGTGTAGTTTCATGACTTGTTTTCGGAAGAATGTACTTTCTTGGAGGATACGATGAGGTATATGTTTTCCAGGCATGGATGGCCGCATGATTTGCGGGTTGATCCTCCATAGTTGTGTGCATCCTGGTTATGCATAGGCCGGATGTAAGTTACTCTAATAACTAACAAAGCACCCATTTCTAAAAAAGAAAAATATACTTGCATATTTCTTAAAATTTGGTTGCTATCCAACTTTAAATGGTTATTGAACCAAAATGCAAGCAAGTCAAAACTTCCAAGAACCTAAATGGATACATATGCATTAAGTTATGACATGTGTGCATATATCCAAGAAACATATGGAGATTTTATTGCATCTGTCTTTTAGCTTCACTATAACATTTGTTTGTATGCTCATGGTAATAACTGTTCATTAAGTTAGTGCGTATATTAATTTTGTGACACATAATTTATAACATGTTATTATGAAAAATTGTTTAGTATTATCAATCATGAAATGATTACAAGTACATGGTACATAGGATAAGTATTTTTCCTTCGCTATATTTCCATTTCTTAAACTCAGGATATAAGTATGCATTAAGTTATGGTGCATATAACTCTTTGTAAACCAAATTTACATATGAAATGAGTAGCGTTAATATGTGTTTAGTGTAATGGATCATGAAACAATTAATAATATTTGAAACATAGGATACAAACAATGCACACAGGACGACACCTATTACAAACAATACAACAATGGGAAGAGAAGTTCTCTATGGTAACCGTTGGTGCTCTTGAGCGTATCGAGGCTTTATCGGATCACGCTCTATTACTTTTATCTATTTGGTTTGTCATCATTGAAACATAAGCACAAGTTCAGGGTGGTTGTTCCATGATGGCTTCCATGAGATGGTGAAGACCATTTTGGAAAAACATGTCATTATTCAAACGCATATACAACGATAAAATAATAAAAAGCATGCTCTACGTAAATTCCTACGAGGTTCGGCTAGACATACTCCTAGTGTCCTAAAAAAGGAAAAAAAATGAACATACTCCTGGTGTCCTAAAAAAATGTGCTTTTCATCTATTACTAGGGAAATAAGGGTAGCGACACGCCGCGCCCGTGTTGTTGGTTTAACTGGATTAATGTAAGATTGGGAAGGTTCATAGATGTTTTCCAATGCACGTAATAAAAGATGACCAGTTCATATGTTAAACAGAACATGTGGCGTGCCAACATGACATGATTTGGAGGGATGCAAGAAATTTGTAATATTACTGATAAGCAATGGTATTTGTAGTATTACTGCTAAGCAATGGTATGTGGAAGATTCATTTACACATAAGAGAAAAGATTAAGTAGCAGTATTATAATGACAGTGGGACTACAATATGGGTTAGCCAATAAGGACCTTGTTTCGGTCAGGGTGATACTTTTGGCATCCTTATGTTTTTGCCTCTTAGATCCTGACATTGCGATGTGTTTATCAGTATGGTATGGGCTGATGTGTCCACTGAGTTAAGATCCCATGAAGCAGTAGCTCAAAATAATGCCACCATACCTATAGCCTTGCTCAATCAATCCAGCCAAATCCTCTCCAAACTTAACTCTATTCTTTACTAAAACTACAAAATCATCTCCCGAATCTGACTACTGGTACACTAAATTCACCATCCTCTTTCTTCCTTGGTCTCTCTCGAACAAAAATGGCAGCCCCGATAGCCAAGGTCATGGATTTGCTACTATCAGCCCCACACCCCACACACTTACCATTATTCTATCTCCAAAACCCTCATCCAAATCATACCCACATAATCAGCCTGGTGTATTATCGCAGCATGTCCAGCGGCAGCAGCCATTTTCTTGTTCAGATTTGGTCGCTGTCGAGCAGAATGAGGAAGTCTGACAGCCAGCTCGAGCCCATCACATACACCATTGTTTTAGCCTGCCCCGATGTTCTCCACCGAGTAGACACTAGGGTAGACCACTCATCGATCGCACGTATTTTCACACCTTTTCTTGATGTTAGTGTTCAGATAGCTATATAGAACGTCCATCCGTATGTCTCTCCATCCAGTAAAATTACGCTTCTTAGCTGAAATGATGACACAATGCACTATGCATTATGCTCTAGAAAGAAACAAAACCCAATAATTTAACCTAATCAGAATAGTATTTCTCGATTAACTTTGATCAATAAATCACCATATATAGAACTTGTCCTCTCAATTTCGCTTAATTTCCATCCAATGTCAAATGAATCGTACATGATTGCTGCTTATAAAAGATGGCGAAAGCCTATCAATGACAAAAGGTAATTAGGAAATATTAGATGTCCGAACTTTATACCTAAGCTCAGATTTAGCATCTTTAGAAGCATGCAGTTTGCCTTGTAGATCAAGGAAGAGAATTAAGTATAGAATAATATCACCATTACGTTAGAAAATATTTAATAATGGTACATCTATTCCAACCTTCTCTTGAAAAAGCCAGATAATTTCCAGCCTGGAAAAGTAGAAATGATAGCACGCTAAACCTTTTTTTAAGGAAGACTGTCGCTACTCGTTCCCTAACCATCCAATCAATTGTCCTGGCGAACCACACAACCTATGTTTTGTCTGTTGAATTAGTTTATATCTCTGCTGACTGTTGTTCGAAAAATTGTAAACAGTTGCGGATTTTAGAATGGACTGACACAAAGCTGGAGCAAATTATCCTTAATTGTTAAGTCATATCCAGATAATTTGTGGCAGTAATGTTACCTGCTTGCACAATATTGTCTCCCATTTGGCTAATATGAGTATTGCACATTCACGAGTCAATATGGGCCAACGTACGTGATCTAACTTTACACTACATATTCAGCACATGGGCTTACTAAAAAAATGCACCAAATGCCTTTTTGCAATGGGTCGCTAAGAATTAGTGCTATGTTACTTTTACAGCCTACACCAATACATTGTTAGTAGACTACTTTTCGATTAAACTTTATGACAGGAAGCTCTTCTAGATAGCCTCTTTTGATGCAATGAAATGTAATTTAAATAAAGATTTTTAGTCCTCTTAATCTAGATTTTCTAGAGTTTCAACCATAAGAGATTCTATAGACCCGGGTAGGCATGGAAGGTTAATATTTTAAATACATTTCAGTTTTTTTACGTTATAGCAGTATTACACAATAGCCTTCTAGGTGTATTATCTTGGTACATATTTTCTAACGATTATAAACTATATGCATTTTTAATGAACCAATAAGTTTGTTTGTGCAGCATTTCTCTGACATTCTTAATAGAAATGCTATTTTTAAAAGGTAGGCTTAAGCTTGTTCCATTTAGTTTCAGGTTTTGATAGGACATCTATTTGACGGAAATAGACTTGCTATAGAAATATCCAACCTAAATGTGTAGATTAAATTGTAGAGTACAAAACTAATGTGGCAATAGCATAGCCTGACTTTGGTATATGTAATGAACAATGGTAGTGTGAGATGGGAGTCACCTTTAACAGCTTCACAAAATATATAATGTTAGATAACGCACTAGAAACCTAAAAAGCAAGAGCATGCCCTGTTTTCACATATCATGAAAAAACAAATTTATTACTACATAAGAAATCAGAGATAGAGGTGTCAAATAAAAGTAAAAACTAAAGCAGTAGATGAAACTACAATTGAACAAAACCGTAGATGTATGATCGTAAGTGTAACATCTCAAAAATATTAAAAGGGGAATATCATTTTCCAATCAACCAAAATTAGGGTTAACAAAAGTTGTTAATCTTAAACAAACTATGAATGCAAGTGTGTGTTTGTTAATGATGTATGAATGCATGATATGCCATGTTTGTTGGTTGTATATGATAAGAATTGGTTTAAGGATCAAAACAACATCATCTAGGTCAAATCAAAACCAAACCAAAGGAAAAGAAAATCAAAATATAAAGCATATGATCTAATGGTCATTTTTGCAAATGTTAACACTTAGCTCACTTTGGGAATCTCTATCAAATAATTTAAAATAGAAACAATTCTATTTATTTTCTCACCTTACTAGACCAAGTGACAAAGAACACAAGTGAACTTTCAAAACTTACCAGAATAAATTCAAATCCATTTGAGGGAATTTTTAATATTGAATCTAGTGTATGCATCAAGATAGACATTTTTCCAAAACCATCCAAACTTTCTCCACTTGACCAATCCTTGCAACCAGAGACTCTCAAGCTTGTGATCAACAAACCCACCAAATAGAATTTGAAAATTGAAATTATTTTCTCTTGCGGCCATTTGATCGAACACTTAACGAGCATAGTACAGAGCTACCAACTCCCCACTATTTAGATCAATCTTGTGATCATCTTTGCACCACACTCAGCCTCCACTACTAGCCCACACTCATCCCAGTACCAGCCCGTGCAGTTGAGCCTCGCTCACTCGACCAATTGACCAGTGTCGCTCGTACCCGAGCTCACCATGCCGACCCGACATGGACTCGACACTACACGCCTCGCTGCCCTCACCCACGATGTCTAGGAGATAGCCATGACCTCACCGTACCCGCATGCGTACACCTTGTCAACACCCGGATTCTTAATCCCAAATGCCTGTTATGCCATACATCGCAATCCCAGGATTACTATTTTTGCAAGACATAACAGAATTGGTACCACAGTACATCATCCATTACAAACCATAATAAAGGTCTTACAAATAAAGGATCTCATGATCCAGTCTTAATACAATCAAAGCAGCGGAAAGTAAACGTAGTAGGGGCTCCATCTTCAGGGTCACAGGCAGTGCTGACGATGGGAGATGATCCTAGTTGTCATAGACCTCCTGTTGTCCATCTTTCTGGTAGTCCTCCTCATAGTCTGGCCACGAGAATAGCTAGGGACAAAGCCATGAGTACTCTTTAAGTACCCGCAAACTATCACTAACAAGTAAGGTAGTTCTAGTAGAAATCTTAAGCTCTAGGTTTATTTGCAAAAAGCGAGGTTTATTTCATAAGAGTTCAAAAGTAAAGAACCTAATTTAATTTTCTACATCCCTAAGCGGAAACCTAGTTTTTATGTCCACAACACTGTTGTGGTCAAGTCAAGGTCATAGTTCAATTCACAAATCATTTTTGAAAACATCTAACAACGGAACAGTATGGCCACTCCAACTGTCCATAACCGCTGACGCGGCTATTAGAATAGTTTGACACTCTACAGAGGTGGTACACTTTCACCACAAAATTCGATACATCCGTCAGGGATAACCCTGAATCATCATACTTAGTATGCGGATAATCAATCATAACCTTTCAATCACACACTCTAGTATAGGCACCTCCCTTGTGAGCTTGGCCTCCCAGCCATGGCCATCTGCCATCCTGGGCACTACATAGGTGGACATTCACATTCACGAGGTAGCCTCGACTCAACCTCTTTCCGCGAGGGAACCCATACTAAGGCATATAAACTTCCAGTTAAGCCCTACCCAATTCAGGTATTGTAGTTGTACGGTAAATTGGAATGGTATCGCATCCGAACCCAACCATCGGTTTTTATCAAAACCAAGGCTAATGCCTCAACAAGTTTCATCATCAAATCATTTTGTGTTCATAACATATGTCAAAACATTTCAATAGAATGAATCATCATTCCAAGGTTTTCATAATCATTTCTCCAAGTATTCCCATCTAAATGATCAGTAGTAGTTTAGCACTAGCAACTAGCAATGAGGGTGTCACTAATGAGGGTGCTAATCAAGTGTAACTATCCAAATCTAGTTTTATGCTTTTTCATGGCATCTAAGTATAACTACTTAGGCCTAGTTTTATACTCTTTATGGCATCTATCCTATGTTTCCAGTACTCACAAATCACTAACTAAAGGTAAAAAACTTTGGTAAAAGTAAAAGAATAAAGCTTGCAAGTAAACTTGGGATTGGTATAATCAAGGTTGCATAACCAAAGCATGCCTAATGCATCTTGCATAGGTTATATTTCAAGGATGGCTTGCATAGTTAACTTGTAGTGTTAGGCTTGCCTTGACTAGTGTAGTGGTTGAAGTTCTCTTCTTCTTCGTAGTAGTACTCCTCCTCCTCGTATCCCGGGTTGGTACTAGCGTCTATAAATGAATACGAGGTACACAATCACCAAACAATACTTAACTACTTCTATGTAGCACACAAAGGCTCGCACTAGATGATCTAGCATCATCACAATCATCACATGAAATAAAGACCTGGTCTTATCTTTCCTATTTTAGAAAAGTAATTTCTACTAATTGAAAAATGCTTAAGATTTAATATTCTCCAATTAAAATATGGGATCATGTTGACACATGTCATCACCACATATTCTAATACTTGGGAATGTGATTTAAAGGGTGGTCATATTTTATAAAGTTTAAAATTACTATTTGATACAATTAAAGTGACTAGAAATGCCTATATAGTATTCTTTTGGTACTAGTCCAAGATCACTGCATGTAAACCTAAATATTTTTACATATTCAGATAGATCTTGTCAAATGTGATTTTTGAGAGTTGGAGTCAACTCAAAAGAATTTATGCTTGATTTTTAAAAAAAAAATGAAGTTGGAAAATTCTCTGCCTTGTTATTTTTGGTATAGGTGATCTATAATTGTTGAGGATATACTTTCCGGGTATCCTCACAATTCCTCACTGACCAGGATGGCCCACTTCGGGTTAGAGCTTTGCTTCACGGGCAGCCCAATCAGGGAGAAGAGACGGAGTCCAATCCGGCTACCGGAAGGCCTAGAAGACTTACCGACTTAGGCTCATAATGTTACTTGTAGTTCAAGATGTACTCTGTAACCGACTCTTAGTCATAGCCAACTAGATCTCTCCTGTAAACCCTAGGCCGGGTATCTATATAAGCCGTCCTAGAGAGAGCCTTTAGGACACACCTCAATAGTCTACAATCTCAACTCGCACAAGCAAAACCCTTGTAACCCATATTCCGGCTCGCCAGACATCGGATTGCTAGCAGGAGTAGGGTCCGTCCAAAGCCGGTGGATTCGAACCTAGGTAAACTTGTGTGCTCACCGTCCCGGAACACCGTACGTCTCACACCCCTCTCTTCCGCAAGCCTCGAGGACCCCTCATGGAGTACTTGTCATCAATCCGACGATAGTTGGCACCCACCGTGGGGCAAGTGAGCTTCAGATCTGCGTTCCGAGTGGAATCTGCAAGAATCAGCGAGACTATCGCCGTCGGCCGCATCCTCTACGCCAGCGACGTCCCTCTCATCATTCTCGACGAGACCTAGATTTCGGCTAGGGAGGCCTGATACATTGCAAATGTATCTATAATTTTTGATGCTCCATGCTTGGTTTTATCCACTTTCTTGTGTTTTGTTCCAACTTTGGAGTACCTTTCATATGATTTCTTGGACTAACCTATTAACAAGAGCCACAATGCCAGCTGCCTGTTTTCTGCTATTTTTGGTTCCGGGAAAGTCAGAAAATGAATATTCTCGGAATTGGACGGGACAAAAGCCAAAGTGCCTATTTTTCCGGATGTCATCAAGTGCCAGAATACGAGACGGAGAGGGGCCAGGGGGCCACCACACCACCTGGCCGTGCGGCCAGGCCTGGCCCGCGCCAGGGGTGGTGTGGCCGCTCCCGGCACCCCCTCGGCCTCTCCTTCCACCTATATATTGCCCTCGGGATGAAAACCCTAAGGACCCGATCAAAAATGCACGAAAGAGTATGTAGCCGCCGTCATCTCCATCCCTAAATCAGGAAGGATCTGAAGCTCTTCCCGGCACCCTGCCGGAGAAGGGAATTCACCCTGGAGGCCTTCTTCATCACCATGCAAGCCTCCAGTGTGATGCGTGAGTAGTTCATCCTTGGACTACGGATCCATGTAGTAGCTAGATGCCTGGTTCTCCTCCTTTGTGCTTTCATGTCTAGATCTTGTGATCTCCGTTCATGATCAAGATCATCTATTTGTAATTCTGCATGTTGTGTTTGCGGGGATCCGATGGATATTGAGATGTTATTTCATATTGATTATTGATTCTATCATGTCTTTGTTATTTGTGATCTTGCATGCTTTCCGTTGTTAGTAGCTATCTTGGCCAAGTAGATGCTAGCAACTCCAAGAGTTAGTATTTATGCTCAATAGTGGGTTCATGCCTCTGGGAATCTGGGGAAGTGACAGAAATCTCTAAGGTACTAGATGTGATGTTGCTACTAGGGAGAAAACAACAATCCTTTGTTCATAGAACAATCATATTGTTTACTTTATACGCAGTTCGTAAAGCAATAATCTGTTGCTTGCAACTTCATACTAGAGGGGGTTCGGATGATAACCTGAAGGTGGATTATTAGTCATAGATGCAGTTGGATGGCGGTCTATGTATAATGTTTGGCCAATCGAATATCAAAGGAGTCAAGCTGATTAGTATATGCATGTATTGCTTTCTCGGTGTTTGTCAATTGCCCCGCTGTAATTTGTTCACCCAGCATGTTATCTATCTTAAGGAGAGCCACCTCTAGTGAACTATGGATCCCTGTCCTTGTCTTTTACATACAATCTACAATCTTTTACTGCTTTGTGTTTACTTTCTGCAAACTTTTACTTCTTTCCATTCGATATGTTTAATCCTTTGTTTTCCGCAAAACACGGTGAGATTGACAACCTCATCGCAAGTTGGGGACAAAGTTCTGTGGTTGTGTTGTGCAGGTCTCCATGTTGCTACTAGCACCGGTAGTGCGCCCTGCCAAAGCTCGGCTGTAACACCTTTGGGGTGTTTCCATGCTCCTACTGGTTTGATTAAACCTTGGTTTCATAACTGAGGGAAACTTGCTGCTGTGCTCATCATACCTTCCTCTTGGGGTTCCCAACGAGCTCTACGTCAACACCGCCATCAAGCATTTTTCTGGGCGCTGTGCATTGAGCCATCAAGCATTTTTCTGGCGCCGTTGCCGGGGAGTCAAGGACATCTTCACGAGGGGAGTCCCTCATAACCAATCTCTTTACTTTGTTATTTTTGTTTTGCTTAGTTTCTTTTTGCTTTGTTTGCTTGTTTTGTTATTCAAAAACACAAAAAAATTAGTTCTACTAGTTTGCTTTCTTATTTGAAAACCCAAAAAAATGACTACTCTTGAAAACACTAAGTTGTGTGACTTCACTAGCACCAACAACAATGATTTTATGAGCACACCTATTGCTCCACCTGTGGCTGAAAATACTTTCTTTGAGATAAAACCTGCTTTGCTCAATCTTGTTATGAGAGAACAATTTTCAGGTATTGGTAATGAAGATGCTGCTTCCCATCTAAATAACTCTGTTGAACTTTGTGAGATGCAAAAGCATAGGGATGTAGATGGTGATATTATCAAGCTTAAATTGTTTCCTTTCTCTTTGAGAGGAAAAGCTAAAGAATGGTTGAATTCCTTAACTAGGAATAGTATTGATTCTTGGACTAAATGCAAAGATGCTTTTATTGGAAAGTACTATCCTCCTGCTAAGATTTTATCCATGAGAAGTGAAATAATGAAGTTTAAACAACTTGATAATGAGCATGTTGCTCAAGCTTGGGAAAGAATGAAATCTTTGTAAAGAATTGTCCCACTCATGGACTGACTGCCTGGATGATCATCCAAACTTTTTATGCAGGATTGAACTATTCTTCAAGAAACCTATTGGATTCTGCTGCTGGAGGTACCTTTATGACCATCACTTTGGGTGCTGCAACAAAACTTCTAGACAATATGATGGTTAATTATTCTGAATGGCATACTGAGAGAGCTCCACAAGGTAAGAAGGTAAATTCTGTTGAGGAAACCTCCTCCTTGAGTGATAAGATTGATATTATTATGTCTATGCTTGTTAATGGGAAAGCCCATGTTAATCCAAATAATGTTCCTTTGGCTTCTTTAGTTGCTCAAGAAGAGCAAGTTGATGTGAACGTCATAAGAAATAACAATTTTGGCAACAATGCTTATGGTAATAATGCTTATAGGAACAATTTTGGTAACAACAATTATAAGCCATATCCTCCCAACAATGGTAATGCTTATGGAAGTTCCTACAACAATAATAGGATTGCTCCCTCTAAACTTGAAGTTATGCTTAAAGAGTTTATTAGTAAACAAACTGCTTTCAATAAAACTATTGAGGAAAAACTCTCTAATGCTAAAAGAAATATAGCATCTTTAGCTGAAGCTCAATCTTCTTTGAATAAAATGGCTGCTAAACCTGAATCTAATGATAATCCCTTTGCAGCTACTAATGCCATACAAGTAAGAATTGATGAAAATGTTATACTATTAGCTGAATTACATGCTAAGTGGGAAAGAGAAGATGAAATTGGTAGAAACATTAGTGTTTCTACTATCACCACCACTAGTGTTGAAGCTAGTAATAGTTCTACTACTTTAGATGATAAATTTGATTTTGATATTAATGGTTGCGACATCTCTGAAGTTATTAAGTTCCTACAAAAGCTTGCTAAAAGTCCTAATGCTAGTGCTATGAACATGGCTTTTACAAAACACATTACTGATGCTCTCATAAAGATTAAAGAAGAAAAGATGAAACATAAAGCTTCTATTCCTATTAAACAAGAAGATGGTTCGGAAACCATCATTAATATGAAAGTGAATGACTTTGATTTCAAAGCTTTATGTGATCTTGATAGTAGTGTTTCTATTATGCCTAGAAGGATTTATGATATGCTTGATTTGCCTCCTCTTGAAGATTGTTATTTGAATGTCCCACTTGATGATAATGCTAAAAAGAAACTCATGGGGAGTCTTAATGATGTTCTTACTATGGTTAATGATTCCTATGTCCCCGTTGATTTCTATGTTTTGGATGTTGAATACAATGCTTCTTGTCCTATTACTTTGGGAAGACCTTTTCTTAGAACTGTTGGTGCCATCATTGATATGAAAGAGGGCACCATTAAATATCAACTCCAACTCAAGAAAGGTATAGAACACTTCCCTAAAAAGATAGAAAAGATTTCTTTTGCTTCTCGTATGAATTTTTTTTTTTGGTCTTATAGCTTCTTCATTTGAGAACACTTGATTCTTTCTTTGCTTCTTATGCCTAACTTAAAGGCGTTAAAGAAAATTACTTGTTGGGAGATAACCCAAGAGTTTTAGATGTCTTGGAAGTTGTTACCTCTGTAATAACCGCTCCTTATCCTTTTTATTTGCTTTTTGTGCCAAGAGTAACCTCTAATGAGAGAGAAGTAATGAATGGGAAAGTGCTGTCCCGAAACAGATTTTTGTGCTTCACCGTACAAATTCGTGTAAAATCTCTGAACGTATTTTTGATGCATGAATTTTTGTGCTTCTGCCCCATGTTGTTATCTAACTTTCTTTAGTTCAACACTTTTTGATTTTAGCAACAGAAGATCTTTGAAAAAATTTGTCTTTACCTGCTGGTCTGTTTTGACAGATTTCTGCCATTTTCTGCATTTGCTTCTTGTTGGTTCCTTTTGGAGTTCTTTTGGGGAATTGAGCTTTTTGAGGGAAGTACTACAGTAGCTAGTGTTCTAATGGAAGTTTATTTGGTGTTAGAACTTAACCTTAAGACCTTTTATCTTGAGTACACTAATGTTGCTAATAAAGATTGTGTGAAGTTATGTATGAAGGAAAAATTTCAGGTGTATGGAAGGAATGAGTAATGAGATGAAGGATGGACTAAAACTCAAGCTTGGAGATGCCACGCGTGTCACCCCAAGAAATATCCAAGAGGTACAAGTGTCAAAGCTTGGGGATGCCCAAGGCATCCCCTTCTTCATCAATAAAAATTCCAGGTTTCTTCCAAACGCTTCATTTTTATTATATCAAGCACAGTTGTGTTGTTTTTGGAGCGTCTTCTTTTTTGTTTTTGTTTTGGTTTTTCGTTTGCTTGATTTGCTTAGTTTTCTGAATAAATTTGTTGGACCCCCGCTTTCATACATTGGTTTGCAAATAGTTTGGTTTGGTTTGGAAAAGAGTAGGAAAGTTCATACTTTTGTGGTAAAAAGAGCTTGTTTTTGACTGTGGCCTATGCTCTGTCATGCCATGCTTGATATAGTTTTGGATTTATGCTTAGTATTCTTTGCTGTAGCATGACTTGTTATAAACAACTGACATTGCTTAATGTGCCTTGGATGAATCATGCGTTGTTTTAGCATATTAAAGCATAGTATTGTGGTATTCTTCTTTGATGCTTTATTTGGGTTGACTTGGAGCATGCTCACACCATGTTATGACTATTTCAAGTCACCATAGCCTTTATGATCCTTTAGTTTTCAACTTGTAGTATCACTTTATGCTTTGATCAATGATGTTTTGTTGCTCTGCATGATTATGGCCATTATTGCTCTCTTAGTTTGTCGCTCCCAGTCTTTAGCTAGCCTCCACAACAAAGTATGAGTTCCACTCATGCATCCAACTCCCTAAACCAAGTTATTCCAAAGAGTCCACCATACCTACCTACTAGCTTATGCTATTCCAAGTATATTCATGCTTTTGTTTACCTTCCAAATTAAACTTGTTATGAGAAAACTAGTGATTAAAGCTCTCACGAACTTGATGGCACACTTTACTTTTCTTGCCCTTAATAAACTTGAACTATCGTGTCATCTATGTTGTATATGCTTGCACTTATTTGTTGGGAATTAGCAGAACCATGCTTTCATGGAGAACGCTTCCAACATTGCACTTGGTACTTGTACCTAGTTGATATCATGCTCTTTTGTATATGGATGTCGTCGGTGTGAAATGAAAGGGGATCTTGTAAGTCCATGGAGTTATGTATATGTGTTAGAGAAGCACGGGCGCTGGTCTAATCCATGCTGACATGGTGGAAACCTGCAGCGTAACCATAATGAGCTGTCTATGAAGCATTTTTCTTATAAAAAAGAGTCCTATATTGAGAAAAAAAGAGAAAAAGCAAAAAAAAAGAGATACTATGATAAGAGGAAAGAGAGAAAAAAGCACCATATTCCCATGGTAAATAAGAAGAATGTTGAGATGCTCGTTGTCTGCTTGCCTTGTCATTTTGATATGGGGATTCTTCCGTATCATCGGGCGAGGGGTACCCCGTTGGTGGTTCTCTATGATACACATGTACTTATGATGACAAGAACTTACGGTAACTAAACTTGAGTAGCATGAGGAGCGGCCCTCGTATACAAGGGGCATGAGATTTCTGACTTATACTTCATCAAGCATGTACACCATAGTTTGTTCACTTTAACCTTAATCACTTCAAGATGCTTATGATAGGGGCAATGAGAGCTGAAAGCCATAAATACCATATTTTTGGAAGCTCTTTATGAGACTTGAATCCCTACTTCCTTTTTACAAAGGCTTTTCTTCCATCATTATATTGAGTCTCCACCTTCTACCTTTATGCACCTACTTTGAGAGCATAGTGGCCATTCTTAGTTCTGTGTGCATTGTCCCAAGACTAGTTGATTGATGCATAACTTGATATTTCTTTTTTTAAACTATTGTATCTAGTCACTCTTATGAACTTTGAAGGTGTCCTATGCATTTATATTTGCTACTCTATTGAGGGACAAGTTGAATACTATTATGCTATGTTTTCTTTATGTGAAACAAACAAACGTATTGCAAAGCATTGTTATTCATGAATCTTTTGTTTGTGCCTTTTCATGTTGCATCATAGTTTCTTTGGTTATTGCTAGAACTTTGTCTTTCATGTTATGATTGAAGTACTATGATCCCAGCTTTGAATGTTTTACAAATACTTTTATCAAGTCTTTGATGGTGCATGTCACCTCAAAAATTATTCTTTCTTTTTATCACATACCTACTCGAGGATGAGCAGGAGTTAAGCTTGGGGATGTTGATACATTGCAAATGTATCTATAATTTTTGATGTTCCATGCTTGGTTTTATCCAATTTCTTGTGTTTTGTTCCAACTTTGGAGTACTTTTCATATGATTTCATGGACTAACCTATTAACAAGAGCCACAGTACCAGCTGCCTATTTTCTGCTGTTTTTGGTTCCAGGAAAGTCAGAAAATGAATATTCTCGGAATTGGACAGGACAAAAGCCAAAGTGCCTATTTTTCCGGATGTCATCAAGTGCCAGAATATGAGACGGAGAGGGGCCAGGGGGCCACCACACCACCTGGCCGCGCGACCAGGCCTGGCCCGCGCTACGGGGTGGTGTGGCCTCTCCCGGCACCCCCTCGGCCTCTCCTTTCGCCTCTATATTTCCCTCTGGATGAAAACCCTAAGGACCCGATCAAAAATCCACGAAAGAGTCTGTAGCCATCGTCATCTCCATCCCTAGATCGGGAGGGATCTGAAGCTCTTCCCAGCACCCTGCCGGAGAAGGGAATTCACCCTGGAGGCCTTCTTCATCACCATGCAAGCCTCTGGTGTGATGCGTGAGTAGTTCATCCTTGGACTACTCCATGTAGTAGCTAGATGGCTGGTTCTCCTCCTTTGTGCTTTCATGTCTAGATCTTGTGAGCTCCGTTCATGATCAAGATCATCTATTTGTAATTCTGCATGTTGTGTTTGCAGGGATCCGATGGATATTGAGATGCTATTTCAGATTGATTATTGATTCTATCATGTCTTTGTTATTTGTGATCTTGCATGCTTTCCGTTGTTAGTAGCTATCTTGGCCAAGTAGATGCTAGCAACTCCAAGAGTTAGTATTTATGCTCAATAGTGGGTTCATGCCTCTTGGAATCTGGGGAAGTGACAGAAATCTCTAAGGTACTAGATGTGCTGTTGCTACTAGGGAGAAAACAACAATCCTTTGGTTATAGAACAATCGTATTGTTTACTTTACACGCAGTTCGTAAAGCAATAATCTGTTGCTTGCAACTTAATACTGGAGGGGGTTCGAATGATAACCTGAAGGTGGATTATTAGTCATAGATGCAGTTGGATGGCGGTCTATGTATAATGTTGTAATGACCAATCAAATCTCAAATGAGTCAATATGACTAGTATATGCATGTATTGCATTCTCGGTGTTTGTCAATTGCCCCGCTGTAATTTGTTCACCCAGCATGTTATCTATCTTAAGGAGAGCCACCTCTAGTGAACTATGGATCTCGGTCCTTGTCTTTTACATACAATCTACAATCTTTTACTGATTTTGTTTACTTTCTGCAAACTTTTACTTCTTTCCATTCGATACATTTAATCCTTTGTTTTCTGCAAAACACGGTGAGATTGACAACCTCATCGCAAGTTGGGGACAAAGTTATGTGGTTGTGTTGTGCAGGTCTCCATGTTGCTACTATCACCGGTAGTGCGCCCTGCCAAAGCTCAGCTAGTAACACCTTTGGGGTGTTTCCTTGCTCCTACTGGTTCGATTAAACCTTGGTTTCATAACTGAGGGAAACTTGCTGCTGTGCTCATCATACCTTCCTCTTGGGGTTCCCAACAGGCTCTACATCAACACCGCCATCAAGCATTTTTCTGGGCGCCGTGCATTGAGCCATCAAGGCCGTGACTGCCTACACAATCATGTCTTTTGGCGAGATCGATGTTTACATCGCTTTCGCTGAACCTGCCCCACCCAACCCAGCGGTGATGATAGAGGCATAAGAATCTTATGGGTCCCCTTTGTCCATGGAGGCGGCAGAGTTCTGGAAACCCTAATCCCACCTAGCCCGCACCAGTTGCGGAGATAGTGGAGAAATCCGAGCCTGAGGAAGACCTAGCGATCAAAGTCGAATATCGAGTGGATCTCCTTGGAGAAGCCGGATCCCAGATCGACCCACCCGTGGAAGTCGAAATCGAGGAGTATAACTGATTCCGGCTCTGATGACGCTGGGACAGACATGCCTTTCCTAAGGTACACACTGCAACGTATGATAATGCAAGATGCAAGCGCAGATGCAATTATCGAGACCATCAAAAGTTTTGACAAAGCTGATCGCGAGAGCCACAGGTACCTCAGGAAGCACGCGTCGCACTTCGTCGGATATGTGGGATCCGGATCCGGCTCTGCCGACACTGGAGAAAACACCGACTCTGTGCTGGAGGCAATTGGAACAAACGCCGACGTACCCGCATCCTCGGATGAGTCGATGACGTCAGCGGATTTCTGAAAGTTCTCCGCGGAATATGAAGAGGAGTATAACTCCCAAGCTGCAGAGGAAGGAGAAGCCATTGATGAAGGATCCGGGGAACACTCTCCCAAAGCATAGGACGACATGGAAGTCGGAGATAATCCCGAAGTCCAAATGTCTGAAAGTACCGATCAGAGCTTGACTCCGGGAAACGGACCCAAAGCCGTCTTTGCTACCGGTGCTGCCAAGAAGGCAAAGAAGAAGAACAAGAAGAACAAGAAGAACAATACCCCGGCAAAGGACCCTCTGACAGAGGAGGTGATTGCCGAGGAATATGAGGAAGACTCGGATGGAGAACTTATCCTAGAAGAGCCGAAAAAAGAGGAATCGGTGGATGGACACGTGATCACTGAAGGTGCGCGTAAACTCATCGATGCTGCATTAACCACACCTATCCCTACAGCTGCAGAACTTACTGCTGAAGAGCTGGACAAAAGGGCCCAAACCCTAGAAGTGCGTCATCAACAACTCCTGGATGAAGCTAAAAACATCGAGGGGGAAAAGAAACACATGGCAACTAAGGATTACATGTCTCGGTTGCATCAGAAGACACGGAAACGTTACACAGGTGACGAAAAATTTCTGGAAGTGAATAGGGTCCTCTTTGAAGGAGATCCAGGGATGCCTCGTCTCGACAGCAAGGGAGATCTGGTGTACCCAATGCCGGTGCAGAACACTATCACAGCTCGAGATATCCTGTCAAATAACCCAGGACCAGAACAGGTTCGATTGGGCATCAAGCTACTCACTAAGGGTCTGGAGCAACAGATGGCTGCGAAATCCGAAAGTGGAAAACTGGTCTCCAAATCCGACCAATGTCACACGGACTCAGCCTGGAATGATATAAGGCCCCAGCGTGTTCTGGAACAACATCACCGTTCCTACCGACGGGAAGACAACTACTCCAGAACCGGATCATCAAGACATCATCACAGACCTGTACGTGACTGGAGCAACGTCGCTCTAGCGGCCGAACAAGAGGCCATTGCTGCACTGTATCCGAGGAATCCTTCTCGACGTGAGTCGAACGATCGAAGGGGAGAAGATAAAGAGAAACGTCGGGAGGGGGATCGTCAAAAAATGCCACCTCCTAGACACACAAGCCGTCCGGCTAAGCCTCACCGTAGTGGGAACGACGGACAAAGGAACGACGGAAACCATGCCGTGGCAAGCCGGCAGGGGGCTCGTCATAGTGAAGACCCTCCCTGGAACCAGAATAATGACGCTCTGGACGGAGGCCGGCGAACAGCCAGAAACGATCCAGCTGCCCCACCCGATCCACCAAGCAGTCATCACAATGGCTCTCACGGAGGACCAGGAGGACAACGTGGTGGAGTAGGTGGTGGCAGAATCCGAAGTCCGGATCCAAGGCACCGTAGCCACAGCCGACATTCGAGATGATCTCTATCCCTGAATGATGCAAGACACATGATCAACTCCAACATAGAGGCGCGGCGCTACGAAAACGATGATATCTACGTGGGCCCAAAGTGCTTTGGACCATGTATCAGAGCTATAAAATTCTCGGAAGGATTTTCTATCTCAAGACATATCCAAGCCTACGACGGCATTGCTCGGCCAGATACCTGGCTTCAGGATTTCTTCCATGCTTGCCTCATCGCCAAAGGCGGAAACAGCCTGGTCGCAACCCGATATCTCCCACTTATGTTGCGGAAGACGGCACGATCATGGCTTAATGAACTTCCGGAGAACACCATCCACAACTGGTATGACATGCAAAGTGCGTTCTTTCGGAATTTCAAAGGCACATACCGGAGGCCCTATACGGTCGGAGACCTACAGCATTGCACCCAGAAGGCTGGAGAAACTTGTCGGGATTACCTCGGACGATGGATCGACACAAGAACTCCTGTGAAGGAGTAAATGATGAAACTGCGATTGAAGCTTTCATTGCAGGTCTCCCAGTTGGTCTACTGCGCCATCGCTTGAAGTGTGACAAGGTCACTAATTTGGGAGAGATGATAGAAACAGTGAGCAAGTATGCAGATGCTGACAACGATGCAGAGGGATTACTCAATGCCCTAGCTGTGCCACAGTCGGCAAAAAAATAAAAGCAACAAGCTCAGAAGCGCAAAAATACCTCGGAAGAAAAACCCAACACGGAAAAGGCAGTGGTCACTGCTACTTTTGGGTCTGGAGGACGAGGAGGACGTGGCGGAGGCCGCGGGCATGGCCTTGGGACTTCAAGAGTCCAAGGTAGAGGAGACCAGCAACCGGGAAAAACCTACTCTTGGGCCGACATTGCCAATAACCCATGTGTGCATCACATAGACGCCAATAGGGGCTCGTCCCACACAAACGCCGAATGTGGTTTCAATGACGACATCAAAAGAGATGACACCGTGGGCTACAAAGCTAAGCAGAAGAAGGGAAAAAAGAATCCTGAAAAAGATAAGGAGACCAAGGAAGATTCCGACATGGAGGAAGCCGATGCTTCAAATCCCAAGCCGGAAGGGAAGAAAAATTTTCTGACCAAGAAAGACACTTATGTCACCTTCCTCGGATCTCAACCAGCAAAGGTCAAGAAAGCAGTTCTACATGAGCTCAATGCAACAGTTCCGGCTGTCCCCCAATTTTTGGACTGGTCGGAAGTGGCAATCACATTTGACCGCGCTGATCATCCGCCTAAGTTACACAGGCGAGGAAAATACGCCTTAATCGTCAATCCACTTATTGACGGTTATGGTTTCTCCATGACCCTCATGGACGGCGGTACCAGTATCAATATTCTATATGTCGAAACGCTACGCCGGATGAAGATCTCGGAGACCCAGCTGAACCATAGCTCTGTGATTTTTCACGGAGTTGTCCCAGGAAGACACGCTAATTCCCTGGGGGAGATTACTTTGGATGTTAACTTTGGAATTCCAAAGAATTATTGGACGGAGGCACTTTCCTTCAAAGTGGTCCCGTTCAAGAGCGCATACCACGCTATATTCAGACGTTGGGCTTACTGGGCTTTTATGGCTCGTCTGTGTTACATTTACAATATGATGAAAATTCCAGGTCCCAACGGCGTAATCACTATCAAGGGAGACCCGAAGAAAGCGTGAGAGTGTGAGGATGGAAATGCCGCCTTTGCTGAAGCCGTGCTGCACGCCTAGGAGTACCAGGAGATCAAGAAGAGTATAGATCCGTCCGAGATGCCCGCAACGAAGAAGGAGGTGACAAAGCCAAATCCGGAGTTCAAGGCATCAAAAGAGACGAAGAAGGCGCCATTGAAGGATGATGACCCCTCCAGGGTGACCCAAATAGGCGTAGGCCTAGGTAGCGCATAGGAAAGCGTGCTCGTCAAGTTCCTCCAAGCAAATCAAGATATCTTCGCATGGCAGCCATCTGACATGACCGGAGTACCTAGGGAACTTGCCGAGCACTCTTTAAATGTAAACTCGAACGCTAAACCCGTCAAACAGTCCTTATGATGTTTCGGCGATGAAAAGCGTAAGGCAATAGCTAAGGAACTAGCACGGCTTGAGTTAGCCGGATTCATAGAAGAGGTCATCCACACTGAGTGGTCGGCCAATCCTGTAATGGTCCCTGAAAAGGAGACCACTGATTTAAGGATGTGTGTTGATTATACTGCCTTGAACAAGGCTTGTCCAAAAGATCCGTTCGCTCTGCCTAGAATTGATCAAGTTATCGATTCTACGGCAGGCTCGGAACTCCTCTGTTTTCTCGACGCATATTCCGGTTATCACCAAATCCGGATGAAGGAATCTGACAAAGTCAAAACTTCATTCATAATCCCCTCCAGAACCTTCTGTTTTGTTACCATGCCCTTTGGGCTGAAGAACGCAGGAGCTACGTACCAGTGCACGATGCAGCGTTGCCTCCATGACCAACTCGGACGGAATGTACATGCATACGTGGATGATATTGCGGTCATGTCCAAAATGAAGGAAACGCTGATTTCCGACTTGGAGGAAACATTCGCCAATCTACGAAAACACAACATCATGCTTAACCCAAAGAAATGTTTCTTTGGAATACCAGCCGGAAAATTTTTAGGTTTCATTGTGTCTCAAAGAGGCATAGAGGTGAACCGGGACAAAATCAAGGCTATACTCAATATTTTGCAGGCCAACTCGCTTGAAGGACGTACAAAGACTAACTGGTTGCATCGTTGTGGTCAGTCAATTTGTAAGCCAGCTTGGTGAACGAGCCACACCATTATACAAACTCCTAAAAAAGACCAAGGATTTTGTTTGGACTGACGAAGCTGAAGCTGCACTACAAGACCTGAAGAAAGTACTCTCATCTGCTCCTATCCTTGCTGCGCCGGAACCTCAAGAACCGATGTTGCTCTATCTTGCTGCGACAAATAAGGTTGTTAGTATGGTTATGGTGGTGGAGAGACCGGAGGAAAATCAGGAACACCTGATGCAGCGTCGAATTTACTTTGTCAGCGAGGTCCTGACAGAATCCAAACAGCGATATCCGCACTATCAAAAGTTAGCTTATGGTGTTTTTCTAGCATGTCGTAAGCGGCGACATTATTTTCAGGAGCATCCAATTACCATGGTGAGCAGAGCTCCCATAAGAGATATAATCAACAACAGTGACGCCACAGGACGCGTCGCCGAATGGGGCATAGAGCTTTCAGCTTTTGATATTGAGTATAAACCTCGGACAGCAATCAAGTCCCAGATCCTTGCTGACTTTGTCGCTGATTAGACAGAGACGAAGGAGAATATGACCTCCCTGTGGCGCCCCGCAAAAATCACTACTAGAAAATCGCGTTGTTTTTGTGCATTGCATCATCATGACCGCATGCTCATGTCATCATGCCACATTGCATTTGAGCATCGTCATTTCATCTTGCATTTGTTTGCATAAAACTATCTTTGAAAAATCTATTTTTGTCTTCCGAACACCCCGACTTTATTCAAACACAAAACCCGGGTCTCCGGAATATTTTGCTTTGTCTACCAACGGTTTTCAGAAGCCCCATTTTAAATATTAAAATATTTATTTTATTTTATTTTAGGGGCAGCCATACCGGGCCGATCCGACCCAGTCGGCCACCCCCAGTACAAAAACCAGACTACCTAAACCCTTTTCCTACCCAATCTAATCTACCCAGCCCCCTCCACCTCACCCCCTCCAATCCCATGTCGACACCTCACCTCTTCCTTCCCCCCCGTCCAATCCCAGCCCGCCACCTCAGCCGGCCGCCCCTCCCCCTGGCCAGCCTGGCCATTCCCGCCTCCAGCACTGGTAGCAGCCCAGCGGGCAGACACCCCCCACCGCCCACCACACCCCACCCCGGCCCCACCCAGCCACCCACCCACACCCGCCCGCCCCCAGCCCGACAACCCCTGGTCCCACGTGGCCCACCGCCCTGCACGTCCTCCCACGCCCGCCCCAGGCACGCCTCCCCCGATCGAACCCGTCCCCCACCTACCCCTCGCGTGCGACCCCATCTCTCTCTCGCCTCGCTCCCTCCCCCTCTGCAATCAACCGCCGCTGCCCTCTCCTCTCCTCTCGCCGTGCGCCGCCTCGCAGTCCACCATCTCTCCTCCCCGCGGACCCGGCGCCTCTCCTTCGCGTCGCCGGCCCGGCCATGCGAGCCCGGCCTGTGCCTCGTCGCTCCGTCGGCCCCCCAGGGGACGCGGTCCCTGCCCGCCCCTGTCTCACGCCCCGCATCAGCTCGCTCTCCCCAGCCGACCCCGAGCTCCATGGCGGCCCCCTCCTCCGCCCGTCGACCCCGCACCTCGGCCCCGCTGCAGCCGGCCTGCGTCGACCTCGTCGGTCTCCGGGTGCCGCTCCCCCCGCCTCTCCCTACCTCTCTGCCTCCTCTTTGGTCGGCCACGGCTCGGCCACGACCTCGCCAGCGCCGCCGGTGACCCCGTCTCCTGCGCCAAGCCCACCACCAGAGCACCGCGGATCCCCGCCGCCGTCCTCCTCATGACCCCGTATCGCTCCGCCGCCCTGGCCATGGCACGCCGCACCCTTGTCTCCACCCGTGTCATCGTCGTGCGTTCGTCCTCGCGGTGGCCTCTTCTCGTCCGTGTCTGTTCTGTATGTAAGGAGTGGTGATGGTGCTGGATGTGTGTTGTGGTACCGGTGTTCAGGTGAGGTGATGCCCGTCTGAAGATGGTGCCGTCCGGCTCGAGAAAACTGACACCTGACCAAGTCCGTCATCAACATCAAGACCCGAAGCCTCAAGCCCTCCTACACGGATCCGATGGCGAACCCCCGAAGACCGATCCCGCCGAGACCCAGGACGCCAAGATCTCTGTCGTGAAACGACAAGACCGTACCTATCCCGACGTCCGAAGACCGAACCCCGTCGAACCCCTGAAGCCCGATCCAATAACCCGAACCTCGGTGAACCCCAAGATCGCCATTCGATGTGTGACCCCTATCCGAGACCCCTCATATTTTTATAATATGTGTTATTGATCTTATTGCATATTAAATGAACATGTTTGCATGCATATTGGTGTGGTTTGGGGGCATTATGCCGATTCACCTAAATTAAATATGGAGGCCATATGCGGACATTCTAGTCTCATATTGGTCTCATTTAAGTTTGTCTAGCGAACCGGTGCTATCTTTCGCCTTGTTAAGACAACATTTAAAATGTGGGGTATCTAAACAACATGAACCTATTAATTAATTGTCGGGGCCTCGGTTCCGCTTAATATGACCTAATTGCATCGCACCTTTGCCATGTCATATATCATACATGCATCATGCCGATTTTCTATCGTAGTATTAAATAGTGCATCCGGTGTTTCTTCTAGTGCTTTGCTTCTTCACGGATTAGGACGATGAGTTGATGCGAGTGTCGACCCGATCTTCGGATGAAACTTCGGCAATGTTTTCAGGCGAGCATCTCTTCCCCTTCTACCTATTTTGCATTTATAGTCTTTATTTCCTCCTGTTGATCTATTGCTATCTGTGTTGCGATGCTCTAGTTTCCGTGCCCGTGATATCCCTTGCAGCCTTATATTGCCTTGGACACATCCTATTACCTGTTGATTGGTAGATAGTTGGACTTGCGTGTCGTAGTCGCTTGCTCAAGTGCTGTTGCGTGTCGTCAAGTACCACAGTTGTTGGAGTATTGCCGCAAGTTTAATGTTGGAGATGTTCAAGACTTTAATTGTTGTTTAATAACTAAAAATTGAAGTAGGTAAATGCAGAGGCACAGGTGGGCAATAGATGTTATTTGGTTGTTAACCGTCCACTTGTGTCCCGTAGGACCCCGAGTTCTTGACACCTGTTCCGAGATCGAGCGCGCTAACCACAGGTGGGGTGTGTGGGCACCCCCATCGATTAGTACCTGATTCCAAGTATTGTTCTGGGGGCCACAAAGTAGTTTGGAGCTTTATTACTATTCTATATTTATGCCATGCTTTACTGCTTAATTTAAATTGTGCGATGTACTGTACCTGTACTGTTTAGGGAAGCGGAGTGTTTTCGCGGTATCGACAAGCCCAGTCACACTTTCGGGTTCCCTGTCGTTTACAGCCACTGACGCAAACCCTGAGTCTGTCTCGGAGACCGGCCGACTTCGTTGCGGGTAGCTTAGTGGGGTGGCCCCCATGTACTTGCTTTGGGTCTGGGAAACGTCATGACTTAGGCCCCGCCGACATACCGATGGGTGTATGTTAACTGATCTGGCAAAAAGGGTCGAAGTGCGTGTGGATACTTTGGTGCACCCCTGCAGGGTTAAATCTTTTCGAAAAGCCGTGTCCGCGGTTATGGATGACTTGGAGCACAGTTCTCGATCATAGACAACTATAACTAAAGTTTACTGTTATAATTTTGACTTGTATCCGATATGACTAGTAATCAGCTCCACTGCAACGGAATGGCTAAATACAAGTACCAACAACTGCTGGGTTTGGGATATCTCATGCTAATCGTATCTGACTAGTAAGTGTTGCAACTACAACTGAATGGTTAACTAAAACTGCCCACTGCTTATTATATCAGGATGACTCCTGCTATCTATAATTGACTAGTAATTGCCACAACTATAACGGAATGAATAAAACTGCTAACTGTGTGAGTTCCTCGGTTGACTTCCTCGTTTGGTCTCGAGGGGGAAATACCAGGATGGGTATGTTTGGTGGTAGTATCAGGTTGGTTCCGAATAGGTCTTTCTTACCCCTCTCCGATAGCCGCTTTTTGTATCGAGCCTCTATAGGTTGTTTAGTGCATGCCGCGCTGCCGCTTCAGTCCACCATACCTATGTAGGCGAGGACCGCCGAATTCTAGTCTCGCTGTCTTGGCCTCGATCGACGCTCCTCTTTTTCCTTTGCCCTTTGTCGGCACCCCTTTTGTTTTAGCAGGTCTCGACGTTGTTAGCAGGGTTACCCTTCCGGCTTGGCCTGGGCAGGGTTATGGACGCCATTGGTTATTCTTCAGGGCTCTTAGCCCCATTTGCATCTTGTCCGTAGTCGGATGCTCTATCATTTTCAAGGTGATTTGGATCTTTGTGTATTATATCTGTATTCTTGACTCATTGAGTCGCTGTTGTATATATCTGTTCTGTGGGTCCCATCGAGGACTGTTGTGTAATGTTATTACTTCATTTTCCACCCGCACGAAAGTGCCTGGTGGGCGTCCTTGAATCGTTTCTATGCGGGTTTGGCGGGAAGCGCTAAAACTTGCATAGGGCCGATTCGAGGGTGTTACACTCCCCTGAGTCGGAATATTGGACCCTCTACTTTGATGGGTCTAAGGCTCGAGAGGGCTCGGGGGCTGGCGTGGTACTCAAATCACCCCAAGGAGATAAACTTCTACGTGTTGCAGATCCACTTCACAGCGACAAATAATATTGCCAAGTATGAAGCACTGCTGCATGGAATCCAGATTTCTAAGGATATTGGCATCCGACGTTTGATATGTTACGGAGATTTGGATCTTGTTTCTCAACAAGTGTCGGATATTTGTAATGCAAATAAACACATGGCAGCTTATAAAGCTGTCGTGGAGGATTTATCTAAATCGTTCGAAGGGTTTGAGGTTCAACACATCCCTCGAGCAGAAAATGAGGAAGCAGATGCACTATCTCGGATAGGTTCTGCGCGGAAAGAGGTCCCGGATGGCGCTTTTTTAGAGCACCTCAAAGTTCCCTCAATAAAGGGAGTAGATGAGGAATATCCTACCAAATCCGACTCACCTCTGATAGCAGTTCTGGCTGTAATTCCTAGCTGGACTCAACCCTACCATGATTATTTGGTAGATGGCAAATTACCCAAAGACGAGGTTCTGAGCCGGCAGATTATCCGACGAGCAAAGGCCTACACAGTAGTTAAAGGTGAGCTCGATAAGCGGAGTGTTTCTTGGGTTTTTCAGCACTACGTATGTCCGGAAGAAGGAGTGGAAATCCTAAGAGAAATCCACGAAGGCGAGTGTGGTCACCACGCTGCAGCCAAATCTTTAGTGGCAAAAGCTTTTAGACACGGATTTTTCTGGCTTACAGCTCAGGCAGATGCCGAACGATTAGTCAAGATGTGCAAAGGTTGCCAAAAGTACGCCAAACAAGCTCATGTTCCAGCTGATCAGCTGCGAACAATACCTATAACATGGCCTTTTGCGGTTTGGGGGCTTGATATGGTAGGACCATTTAAACGAGCTCCAAGTGGATTTACTCACCTCTTAGTGATGGTGGATAAATTCACCAAATGGATTGAGGCTAAACCTGTCACTAGTTGTGATGGAGCAACAACCAAAAGATTTGTCGAGGATGTTATAATCCGGTATGGTTATCCGCATAGCATTATCACGGACAACGGGAGTAACTTCTCTATGAGAGAATTGGCCGAATTCTGCAACGAGCAAAATATCCGGCTTGACATTGCATCAGTCGCACATCCACAGGCTAATGGACAAGTCGAAAGAGCAAATGATTTAATCCTACAAGGCCTAAAACCGAGACTCGAAGCACCACTACGACGTGCTGCGAGGGCTTGGGCAGAGGAATTACCTCTGTAATATGGAGTTTACGAACGACTCCAAATAGGTCAACCGGATACACACCTTTCTTCTTGGTCTATGGCACAGAAGCAGTTCTTCCTAGTGATTTGATTCACACTTCTCCTAGAGTGGCCATGTATATTGAAGAGGATGCCGAGATTTCTCCACAAAATGATCTCGACTTACTCGAAGAAGTTCGCCTCGTTGCTGAAATGAGATCAAGAGCCTATCAGCAGAAGTTACGCAAGTATGATAGCCTGAGAGTCCGAAACAGATCTTTCAATAAAGGCGATTTGGTTCTCCGGCTTGTGCAACAAAGAAAGCACAAAGTTTCCCCAGTATGGGAAGGGCCCTTTTTAGTTAGTCGAGTATTGTACAATGGTTCATACTACTTAACTGACATGAGGCCAGTCAAAGAAAGACCTGCTACTAAGAAGAGAAGGAGAGCTGAGGCGACAAATCGGATGAGTTAGATGAATGGAATATTGCTCAGCTACGTCCCTTTTATTCTTAGTTTATCCTTCTTTGTAATCATATATATGTACATGTTTTGTGAGAAATAAAAGTTTTGGTTGCCTCAAGTTTTTCTGAGAAGTTTTTACCATCTTATTTCCGAATGATCATGTCATAGTCGAAAATCCCAGAATACTTGAAAGGAATTTATACTCATGTTCGTTCTGGTTTAGATTTCCGATTCTAAAATTGCTACCTTCCGGTATAACTCTAAAGTTTCTAGTCTTTACTTTGGTTATTTGTCTGATTGCCGGATGCGGGTATTTTCCGAGTAGTGAATTGTTGGTACTGGAAGCCTCCTTTGTTTCCGAGTTTAAACTGGTTTAGCAATTGAGCTCCATTGCTCGGCAAAGTTTCCGGGCAGAATGTTTAGCCGGCTCACGAAAGGGACGAGGCGGAAAGCCAGATAAACGATAAGTATAGGCGAAAAAGTTCAAGTGCTTATGTAAACATTTCAGGCACACAAAAATTTAAAGCAAAAAGTGATGAATAGATCAAAAGCTTAGCACTAGCAAAGTTATAGTACTACATATTTACAGATGCATCATGTTTTTTCAGAATAATACAAATGTTTCTGGCAATCTATGATGCAGGAGGAGAATAAGGAGCCGCTGGCTCGTTGGATACATCGCCTTGATATCGTTCCGAGATGTCCACATCCGAAATGGTGCAATCAATGTCGGAAACTTCTGCTGCTTCTTCTGGAGGCGGAGGCGGAGTGTCCACGCGGGTGAAGAAAGGAGTGTCATAGCTAGTCAAATCAGCCACGTGACGCCCATATCCGGCACATGAGTCCATAATAGCCTTGATGTCTTGCTCCTGGCCGTCTTCATCCAATGTAGAATACCCTCTGGTAACTTTCCATATCCCCATGCTTCCATGGTGGCTCATGACCATGGTGAGAGCGTTCTGTGCTGCGGATCGCGCGTAGGACATATTCCTATCCTGGACAAGCTGTGGCATCTCCTTTGGCTTGTCCCGCACCTGAAAATCCGACATGCTATGCATGTCCAGAATCTTGAGAGCTTCGCCAATATCCTCAAGGGATTGGCGGAAGTCATGAAGCAGGTCACCGACTTGGGTAAGCTAGTGGGTGCGGGGCTCGGCGGAGGTGGAGTCCGTCAAGTTCAGAGGACCTATACACAAAACAGTTAAGAAAATCCGACATTGAAAGAAGTCGAAGAAAATAGACAAGTCAGACAGATGGAACATACCGAAGGTGACGTCGTCAATCTTGGTCTTCTCTTCCCGAAGAATCCGGAGTTTAGCCCGGAGCGCCTCGGAAAGGTCCTTCTCTCTACACAGCTCATTATTGAGGTCCGAGATTTTCTGATCTTGAGCGGCAATCTTGCGATCGCGCTCGTCAGTAGCCATGGAGGAGGACTCGAGAACTTGAGCTATGCTCTTCTCATGATCCGCTTTGAGCTTATCCAGCTCTTGGCGAAGTTTCTTGTTCTCCACCACCAAAGTTTTGAGGTTCTCGGCCTCTTCAATCATGGTGCAGGACTGCTTTACCAGCGCTGTAAGTCAAAAAGAACAACAGTTCAGAAAAAAATCGACTATGAAAACATGAAAGACAAGGTTTGAGTCTCGGAATGTTTACCTTTGGCCTCATCCTTGGAGACCTTAAGCTCAGCATTCTTAAGTCGGAGAGCCTTGATCTCTCTCCGCTTGTTGGAGACATTTTTCAACAAATCCTGGTTATAGGAACATACTTTCTGTAAGTCAGAATACCCAAAGTCAGAAGTCTACTAAAGACTCGGGCTAATATTTTAACTAATATCAGCACGAGCCTTGGGGTCTACACTAGTTCATTCTTTGGCATCCTAAGGAAGCATAAACCCGGATTATATATCCTAGTTAATGCTTGGGGGCTAGAGGATATGATATGAAATGAGGGAAAAACAAGAGTTAGAATTCCGACTTACATATTGCTCGCGAGTAACTTTATCCAAACTCGCATTTACTTCAATAGCAACCTTCTCAACGAGAGTCAGATGGACCACTGGCGTTGTTGGAAGCTCACCAGTCCTTATCCTCTCATCGCGAAGACGCACTTGTGCAAGAAGGTCAGAGTACTTGATGTCCTCTGCCTCTTGTGCTTCTTCTTCGGTAGATAAATTTCTTTGCTCCAGGCATTGCCTGGCCAGCTGCTGGATCTCTTCCATATATTTCCGGGAGAAGCCAAACTTGGCAAGACCCAGATTGCTGAGAAGGTTTTCGGCAAAGATCTCTGCCGAGGGATCATTACCCGAAGAGGGTTCACCCTTATCTATACCTGACTCACTCATGGTAACGTCAGTTTGTGATTCAAGGATCACAGGCTCCGTTGAAGGAGCTGGATCTTCTGCGACAGCCGGAGAAGGAATGATCACCGATGTTGCGGAAGGTTGGGGGGCAGGAGTCAGAGGAGCCACGGCAGGAGAAGCCATGGAAAGCTCCGTCTGTCGCGGGGGCTTCGAAGAAGTTCCCTTCCCCTTGCCCTTGATGAGCTGCTTAGCTCTGAGAATGTAATAAAGTCAAAAACATTACATCTCGGAAGAAAATTCGAATAAGGTACAAAGGCGGAAATTGTGTTGAAAGTTACCTCTTCACGATGGGCACCTCCTTTGTGCCGACATCCACTGTCGGAGCCTTGCGTTTCTTAAGCGCAATGTCCGGCAATGGGACTAGTTCCTCCTCCTGAGAAAACTCTGGAGGATATCCCTCGAGTGGAGAAAGTCCGACTCGGGGAGGTCAGCAAGCTGAAAAAAGGAAAACATATCAATATTGCGATATAAACTTAAAGATTGAAACACATAAAAAGGTTTATTGTTAGAAGTTTACCGGCACTACGGGGTTTTTCGTCGTATGCATATCCAGAGAAACCTCCGGGATCCTCCTCTCGATCCGCTCCCTTATCAGCCATTTAATCTGGCTTATATAACCTTGCGAGGTATAGGCTCTAGGGCTGATGCAGAGGGAATCTTTCTTGGACGACGTGATGGAGTGCATCAGTCGGTCTCCGTGGTACTGAAGGGGTTGGAACCAGCGTGAGACCCAACATTGGACCAAGTCGGATCCCTTCAGTCCTTTGTGTTTGGTCAGATATTCGATCCGCCTCTTAGCAAGGATCAGATCGTCATTGAGAGCCGGAGGGGCCTCGTCCCAAGACGGTTGGGCCGTGGCAGCTCCGTCGATGAAAGCCGGCAAAGCAATGGCTTTGCGGGGAGCCAGAATATCCTTGTGATAAAAGAAGGTGGCTGGCCACTGTTTGACCGAGTCACTAGCTAAGATCTTGGGATATGCGCGCTCGCGTCTAAGTGAAAAGCTAATTGTACCGGTAATATACGGATTACCGGCACTGATAGAATTTCTCCGGACATGGAAGTAGTATCGGAATAAGGTAAGACTCGACCTAATGCCGAGAAATCCCTCGCACAAAGCCGTGTAGGCGCTCATCTCTAGGAGAGAGTTGGGAGGAAGATGGTGGAGTTGAACACTGTAATGATCTATAACCTCGGAAAAGAATTCTGAGGGAGGAAACGACAAACCTCTGTCGAGGTGGGTGCCGAAGTGGACCCGCTCGCCGGCGTGCGGGTTGGGGACGGTCTCCCCGAAGCCGCTCCGCCAGTCACCGGTGCGGAGGAGCCCTTCTGTCTCCACGCCACGGAGCTTCTCATCGTCCAACACGCAGGGGATCGAGACCCCGCGGAAGCTTTCCTTTTCTGCCACCGCCAAACCGGAAGATGAAGACGAAGCCATTTCTCCAGTGCGCCGGTGACCTAATGTAACACCCTCAAATCGTCCCTCTGCAAGTTTTAGCGCTTCCCGCCAAACCCTCATAGAAACGATTCAAGGACACCCACCAGGCACCTGCGTGCGGGTGGAGAACGAAGTAATACCATTACACATTAGTCCACAATGGAACCCACAGAACATATATATACAACAACGACTCCATTAGTCAAGAATACAGATATACAGTACAAAGATCCAAATCACCTTGAAAACAATACAACGTCCGAGTACGGACAAGATGCAAATGGGACTAAGAGCCCTGAAGAATAACTAATGGCGTCCATAACCCTGCGCAGGCCAAGCCGGAAGGGTAACCCTGCTAACGAAGTCGAACTTATACCTGCTAAAACAAAAGGGGTGCCGACAAAGGGCAAAGGAAAAAAGAGGAGCGTCAGTACTGAGTCCAGTACACGGGGAGACTAGAATTCGGGGCTCTCGCCTACATAGGTATGGTGGACTGAAGCGGCAGCGAAGCATGCACTAACAACCTATAGAGACTCGCTACAACTGTCGGCTATTAGAGAGAGATAAGAAAGACCTATTCAGAACCAAACTTATACTAACACCAATCATACCCATCCTGGTATTCCCCCTCGAGACCAAACGAGGAAGTCAAACTGAGGATCTCACAAAGTTGGCAGTTTTATTCATTCCATTATAGTTGCAGCACTTACTAGTCAGATATAGATAGCATGAGTCATCCTGATAGCATAAGTAGTGGGCAGTTTTAGTTAACCATTCAGTTGTAGTTGTAATACTTACAAGTCAAGTACAATTAGCATGTGACATCCCAAACCCAGCAGTTGTTGGCACTTATATTTCATTGGATTGGAGTTGCGATACTTACTAGGCAGGTATAACATGACACGACACACCCCAGTTCCACCAGTTGTTGGCACTTTTATTATCCATTCCATTGTAGTGAAGCTGATTACTAGTCACATATTAAGTCAAATTTATAGCACTACTTTAGTTATGCTTGTCTATGATCGAGATACTGTGCTCCAAGTCGTCCATAACCGCGGACACGGCTTTCAGAAAGATTTACCCTGCAGGGGTGCACAAATAGCAACACACGCACGATCAACCTCGGAAAAACCAAATAAAACCCAACGAGGCTTTCACGACAAAGCAATCACAGGATTAATAAAGTATTTCAGGGGGCCACCCCACTAAGCTACCCGCAACGAAATTGGCCGGCTCCGGAATAGACCGAGGGTTTGTGACGACGGTTGTAAACGACTGGGAACCCGAAAGTGTGACTGGGCTTGTCGATACCGCGAAAACGTGGCACGATCCAAAACAGTGCAGGTGCTCCACGCACAATCTTAAATAAAGCAGTAAAGCATGGCATATGTACAGGATAGTAATAAATCCCCAAACTACTTTGTGGCCCCAAGAAATAAGAAATCAATCAAGCTCTGGCTAAGGGGATTCATGGTCCCACAAGCGGATAGTGCGATAGTCAAGGAACAGGTATCAAGTACTCGGGGTCCTACGGGACACAAGTGAGTGTGGAAGAACCAAATAACATCTATTTGCTCACCGATGCCTCTGCATTAGTTATATCTATTTCCAGCAATTTAATAGTTGTATTTAAAGTCATGATCCTTTCCACCGTAAAGCATATGACAACATTCCAGCAACTATGTGGTACTTCACGACAAGAGATCGCACCTGAGCAAGCGACTACGACTCGCAAGACCAGCTATCTACCAAACAACAGGTAATAGGAGGTGTCCAAGGCAATATAGTGGCTGCAGGGAATATAAATGGTGCACGGAAACTAAAGCATCACAACAAGGATAGCAATTGATCAACAGGAGTAAATAAAGACTATAAAAGCAAAATAGGTAGAAAGAGGAAGGATGCTCGCCTGGTAAACACTGCCGAAGATACATTATCTGAAGGACTTGCTGATACTCGCATCCACTCAACGGCCTAATCCGTGAAGAAGCAAACACTAAATAAACACTGGATGCACTATTTAATACTGTTGGAGATATGCCCAAGAGGCAATAATAAAATTGGTTATTATTATATCTTTGTGTTTATGATGAATGTTTGCATCCCATGCTGTAATTGTATTATAAGGAAACACTAATACATGTGTGTTTTGTAAACATAAAAGAGTCCCTAGTAAGCCTCTTGTTAAACTAGCTTGTTGATTAATTGATGATCATGGTTTCCTGATCATGGACATTAGATGTCATTAATAACAAGGTTATATCATTAGGAGAATGATGTAATGGACACACACACCCATAGTAAGCGTAGCATAAGATCAAGTCATTAAGTTCACATTGCTATAAGCTTTCGATACATAGTAACCTAATCCTTCGACCATGAGGTTGTGTTAATCACCATCACCGGATGGGTACTTTGATGACATCAAACACCACTTCGTAACTGGGTGGTTATAAAGGTATCATTGGGTATTCTGAAAGTATGTGTTGAAGCGCATGGACCAAGATTGGGATTTGTCCATCCATATGACGGATAGATATGCTCTGGGCCCTCTCGGTGGAATGTCATCTAGTTAGCTTGCAAGCATGTGACTAGGTCACAAGGGATGTCATAACACGGAACGAGTAAAGAGTGCTTATCAGTAACAAGGTAGAACTAGGTATGGAGATACTGATGATCAAACCTCGGATAAGTAGAGTATCGCGTGACAAAGGGAATTGGTTTCGTATGTTAATGGTTCTATCGATCATGAAGTCATCGTTGAGTATGTGGGAGCCATTATGGATCTCCAGATCCCGCTGATGGTTATTGATCGGAGAGGTGTCTTCATCATGTCCACTTATTCACGAACCGTAGGGTGACACACTTAAGGTTTGAAGTTGTTTTAAGTAGATATTGAATGTGCGTTGGAGACCGAATGTTGTTCGGAGTCTCGGATTGGATCCGGGACATCACGAGGAGATCCGGAACTGTCCGGAGAATAAGATTCATATAATGGGGATCATTTTCTAAGTTAGGAAATGTTCTAGAGTGTTTGAATGGGGATTCTAGAAGGTTTCGGAATGTTCCGAAAGGTTCTAGAAGATATCTTGGAGTTTATTTGAAAACCGAGATAAGATAAGATAAGATAAGGGGAGTTTAAAGGGGAAACTTGGGGGGGGAGGACTCTCCCCCCAAGCCCCCTAGTGCGCCGTCCCTAAGGGGTGGTCCTAGGGGTGGGAACCCTAGGCCACACCCCTCCCTCTATATATAGAGGGGTGGAGGCGCCACCCCTCCTTGCCCCCTCCCACTCCAAACCCTTGCCGCCTCTCTCTTCCTCCTTCCATCTGCTCCGGCTTAGGCGAAGCCCTGCAGAATTCTCTCCACCACCACCACCACCATGCCGTCGTGCTGCTGGGATTGCGTGGAGAAGATCTACTACCTCCGCTGCTCGCTAGAACGGGGAGAGGAAGGTCTGCTTCGACTCCGCACGTGTGACCGTCTGCGGAAGCACTGCCGGAACGCGACACTAGAAGGATCATCTACTCGATCTTGAGATCGAAAAGTGATCGACTACATCATCCACGAGATCTAATCTCGTTAACGCTTTCGGTTCTACGAGGGTTAGTACCGATCTATCTCGTTGCTCATGTTCAGTAGATTAGATCCTGGCTTTTATCTAGATTAGATCTGGGTTTTGTTCGTTCTTGCGGTAGAAAATTTTTGTTTTCCATGCTACGAACCCATCAGTGGTATCAGAGCCTTGTCTATGCGTAGATCTGTTGCACGAGTAGAACACAATGGTGTTGTGGGCATTGGTGCTCGTGCTGTCTTTTGCTATGTGTACTTTGCATCTTGCGGTATGGTGGGATGAAGCGGCTCGGGCTAACGTTACATGTCATCGCACATGAGACTTGCTCCACGCTTGACGTGCAACTTGCTTTGCACAAGTGGCTTTGTGGGTGTCTGTCTCTCCCATCATAGTATAGATCAAATCTACACTTTGCACTTGATAGCACTTGTATCAACGTTGTGGTTCAGTTTCGTAGGTAAGATCCGTTCTTATTCGAAAGCCCCAAACCACGTAAAACTTGCAAAAAAAATTAGAGGCGTCTAACTTGTTTTTTCAGGGTTTTTGTGATGTGATATGGCCATCATGTGATTGTGATTATATTTGATGTATGCAATGATCCTTGTTGTAATATGGCAACCGGCAGGAGCCTAATGGTTGTCTTTAATTCTGTTAAGACCTGCGTGTCTATTCATCTTGTAATAGCTTTATTCCAAGTAGTTGTAATAGTTGCTTGTGATGATGGACAACCATGAAGCGGCGCCACTGACCTTGACGCAATGCTGGTGATGATGGAGATCATGTCCGTGCTTTGGAGATGGAGATCAAAGGCACAAGAAGAAAGGGCCATATCATGTCACATTAATTATGAATTGCCTGTGATGTTAATCCTTTATGCATCTTGTATTGCTTAGATCGCGACGGTAGCATTATAAGATGATCCCTCTCACTAAATATCAAGTAATAAAAGTGTTCGTCCTTAGTTTCCACCGTTGCTAAGACTCGTCGTTTCGAAGCATCTCGTGATGATCGGGTGTGATAGATTCTACGTGTGCATACAACGGGTGCAAGCCAGATTTGCACATGCGGAAACCAAGGTTAATCTTGACGAGCCTAGCATGTACAGACATGGTCTCGGAACACGGAATACCGAAAGGTAGAGCACGAGTCATATGAATGATATGATGAACATGAAGATTGTTCGCCGATGAAACTACATCTTCTCTCGTGAAGATCGGACTTGGTGTAGTGGACTTGGTTCGTGTAATCACTAAGACAATGTGAGGGATGTTGTTTTGAGTGGGAGTTCACCTAGTTAATTTAAGAATTAAAGTTGAACTCATTTTATCATAAACTTAGTCTAAACTACTTGCAAATTTGTTGTAGATTATGGAGAACCTCTCCATCAATTTCAATGCGTTCCTAGAGAAAGAAAAATTTAAGAACAATGGAAGCAACTTCACGGACTGGCTCCGTGGTCTGAAGATTGTCCTCAGGGCTGGTCAGATGACCTATGTGCTCGATGCACCGCTAGGTGACCCACCTGCAGAAGATGCCACCGATGACGTAAAAAATGTTTACGCCACTCGGAAAAATCATTACTCCATAGTTCAGTGTGCCATCCTGTACGGTCTAGAAACGGAGCTTCAGAAGCGCTTTGAGCACCACGACCCGTTCGAGATCATTATGGAGCTCAAGCTCATTTTTGAGACTCACGCGGCCGTGGAGAGCTATGAGGCCTCCGAAAAGTTCTTTACCTGCAAGATGGAAGAGGGAAGCTCCGTTAGCGAGCACGTGCTGACCATGTCTGGGCACGCAAACAAGCTCCAAGAGTTGGGGATAACGATTGCTAATGAGTTAGGGATTCACCGTGTCCTCCAATCATTGCCACCGAGTTATAAGAACTTTGTGATGAACTACCATATGCACTGCATGAACAAGACGTTGCCTGAACTATCGTCCATGCTGAAAACTGCTGAAGTGGAGATCAAGAAGGAGCACCAAGTGTTGATGGTCAATAAGACCACCAATTTCAAGAAACAGGGCAAGCCTAAGAACAAGGGCAACTTCAAGAAGGACGGCAAGAAAGCTGCCGCACCTGCTAAGAAGCCCAAGGCTGGTCCTAAGCCTAAAACTGAATGCTTCTACTGCAAGGGTGCTGGTCACTGGAAGCGCAACTGCCCCAAGTACCTGGCAGATCTGAAGAACGGCAACATCAAGAAGAAAGGTATATTCGATATACATGTTATTGATGTGTATCTTACTAGTAATCGTAGTAGTGCCTGGGTATTTGATACTGGTTTGGTTGCTCATATTTGTAACTCGAAACAGGAGCTGCGGAATAAACGAAGACTGGCGAGAGACGAGGTGACGATGCGCGTTGGAAATGGCTCCAAGGTTGATGTGATCGCCGTCGGCACACTCCCTCTACATCTACCTTCGGGATTAGTTTTAAATTTAAATAATTGTTATTTGGTGCCTGTGTTAAGCATGAACATTATATCTGGATCTTGTTTATTGCGAGACGGTTACTCTTTTAAATCCGAGAATAAAGGTTGTTCGATTTATATGAGTAATATCTTTTATGGTAATGCACCTGAGATGAATGGTTTATTCTTACTGAATCTCGATAGTAGTGATACACATGTTGACAACATAGATGCTAAACGAACAAAATTGAATGATAATTCTACATACATGTGTCACTATCGTCTTGGTCACATTGGAGTGAAGCGTATGAAGAAACTCCATTCTGATGGACTTCTTGAATCACTTGATTTTGAATCACTTGAAAGATGCGAAGCATGTCTAATGGGAAAAATGACTAAGACTCCATTCTTTGGAATAATGGAGCGAGCTACAGACTTATTGGAAATAATACATACCGATGTGTGCAGACCAATGAGTGTAGCATCGCGTGGTGGATATCGTTATGTTCTCACTTTCACAGATGACTTAAGTAGATATGGGTATGTCTACTTTATGAAACATCAGTCCGAAACTTTCGAGAAATTTAAGGAATTTCAAAGTGAAGTGGAAAATCATCATAACAAGAAGATTAAGTTTCTGCGTTCTGACCGCGGAGGTGAATATCTAAGTTATGAGTTTGGCATGCATTTAAAGAAATGTGGAATACTTTCGCAGTTGACACCGCCGGGAACACCACAACGTAATGGTGTGTCCGAACATCGTAATCGAACTCTCTTAGATATGGTTCGGTCTATGATGTCTCTTACAGATTTACCGCTATCTTTTTGGGGCTATGCATTAGAGACAGCCGCATTCACTTTAAATAGGGCACCATCTAAATCCGTTGAAACGACACCGCATTTAATTGTGGTTTGGAAAGAAACCTAAGTTGTCGTTCCTTAAAGTTTGGGGTTGCGAAGCGTATGTAATGAAGTTACAACCTGATAAGCTAGAACCCAAAGCGGAGAAATGCGTCTTCATAGGATACCCTAAAGAAACAATTGGGTATACCTTCTATCATAGATCCGAAGGCAAAGTTTTCGTTGCCAAGAATGGATCCTTTCTTGAGAAGGAGTTTCTCTCAAAAGAAGTGACTGGAAGGAAAGTAGAGCTCGACGAGGTTATTGAACCTTCTCTCGGGGTTGAGAGTAGCGCAGCACCGGAAGATGTTTTTGTGACGCCTGCACCAACTGGAGAGGAAGCTAATGATGGTGATCATGAAACTTCGAACGAAGTTGCTGCTGAACCTCGCAGGTCAACGAGGGTTCGTACTACTCCTGAGTGGTATGACTCTGCCTTGAACGTCATGTTGGTGGACAACACTGATGACCCTGCGACGTATGAAGAGGCTGTGGTGAGCCCAGATTCCGACAAATGGCTAGAAGCCATGAAATCCGAAATGGGATCCATGTACGAAAACCAAGTATGGACTTTGGTGGACTTACCAGATGGTCGTAAGGCTATCGAGAACAAATGGATTTTCAAAAGAAAAACAGATGCTGATGGTAATGTTACTGTCTATAAAGCTCGACTTGTCGCGAAAGGGTTCCGACAAATTCAAGGTGTTGACTATGATGAGACTTTCTCACCAGTAGCGAAGCTAAAGTCTGTGAGGATTTTGTTAGCAATTGCTGCATGTTTCGACTATGAGATATGGCAGATGGATGTCAAAACGGCGTTCCTTAATGGTGACATTGAGGAAGAGTTGTACATGGTACAACCCAAGGGTTTTGTCGATCCTAGTGAAGCTGACAAGGTATGCAAACTTCAGCGCTCCATTTATGGACTGAAGCAAGCATCCCGGAGTTGGAATCAACGTTTTGATAAAGTAATCAAAAACTTTGGATTTATACAAACTTATGGAGAAGCTTGTATTTACAAGAAAGTGAGTGGGAGCTCTATAGCATTCCTAGTACTATATGTAGATGACATATTGTTGATTGGGAATGACATAGAACTTCTTAATAGCGTCAAAGCCTATTTGAATAATAGTTTTTCAATGAAGGCTCTTGGCGAAGAGGCATATATTCTAGGCATCAAGATTTATAGAGATAGATCAAGACGCCTACTAGCGCTTTCACAAAGTACATACTTGGACAAAGTTCTAAAGAAGTTTAGAATGGAAGAGAGCAAGAAAGGGTTCGTGCCCATGTTGTCAGGTAAGACCTTGAGTAAGACTCAAAGTCCAGCTACGGCAGAAGATAGAGAGAAGATGAATAATGTTCCCTATGCCTCAGCCATAGGTTCTATCTTGTATGCCATGTTGTGTACAAGACCGGATATAGCACATGCTGTTAGTTTGACTAGCAGATATCAAAGTGATCCTGGAATGGAGCACTGGACAGCGGTCAAGAATATCCTTAAGTACCTGAATAGGGCTAAGGATATGGTTCTTTCTTATGGAGGTGATGAACATCTTATCATAAACAGTTACACTGATGCTAGTTGGAACACCGATCCAGATGACTCGAAGTCACAGTCTGGATACGTATTTATTTTGAATGGTGCTGCAGTGAGCTGGAGAAGTGCCAAGCAAAGCGTTGTGGCGAAATCTTCAACTGAATCACAATACATAGCTGCTTCGGAGGCTGCACAAGAAGCCATATGGATGAAGGAGTTCATTACTGAACTTGGCGTGGTTCCTAGTGCGTTGGACCCGATGGCCATCTACTGTGACAACACTGGTGCCATAGCTAATGCACAGGAGCCAAGGTCACATAGCAAGCTGAAGCACATCAAGCTACGTTTCCATGCTATTCGCGAGTATGTTTGAGATGGTGACATAAAGATTTGCAAAGTACACACTGATCTGAATGTGGTAGATCCGTTGACTAAACCTCTCCCTAGAGCAAAGCATGACCAACACCAGAACGCCATGGGTGTTAGGTATATTACCATGTAATCTAGATTATTGACTCTAGTGCAAGTGGGAGACTGTTGGAGATATGCCCAAGAGGCAATAATAAAAGTGGTTATTATTATATCTTTGTGTTTATGATGAATGTTTGCATCCCATGCTGTAATTGTATTATAAGGAAACACTAATACATGTGTGTTTTGTAAACATAAAAGAGTCCCTAGTAAGCCTCTTGTTAAACTAGCTTGTTGATTAATTGATGATCATGGTTTCCTGATCATGGACATTGGATGTCATTAATAACAAGGTTATATCATTAGGAGAATGATGTAATGGACACACACACCCATAGTAAGCATAGCATAAGATCAAGTCATTAAGTTCACATTGCTATAAGCTTTCGATACATAGTAACCTAATCCTTTGACCATGAGGTTGTGTTAATCACCATCACCGGATGGGTACTTTGATGACATCAAACACCACTTCGTAACTGGGTGGTTATAAAGGTATCATTGGGTATTCTGAAAGTATGTGTTGAAGCGCATGGACCAAGATTGGGATTTGTCCATCCATATGACGGATAGATATGCTCTGGGCCCTCTCGGTGGAATGTCATCTAGTTAGCTTGCAAGCATGTGACTAGGTCACAAGGGATGGCATAACACGGAACGAGTAAAGAGTGCTTATCAGTAACAAGGTAGAACTAGGTATGGAGATACTTATGATCAAACCTCGAATAAGTAGAGTATCGCATGACAAAGGGAATTGGTTTCGTATGTTAATGGTTCTATCGATCACGAAGTCATCGTTGAGTATGTGGGAGCCGTTATGGATCTCCAGATCCCGCTGATGGTTATTGATCGGAGAGGTGTCTTCATCATGTCCACTTATTCACGAACCGTAGGGTGACACACTTAAGGTTCGAAGTTGTTTTAAGTAGATATTGAATGTGTGTTGGAGACCGAATGTTGTTCGGAGTCTCGGATTGGATCCGGGACATCACGAGGAGATCTGGAACTGTCCAGAGAATAAGATTCATATAATGGGGATCATTTTCTAAGTTAGGAAATGTTCCAGAGTGTTTGAATGGGGATTCTAGAAGGTTTCGGAATGTTCCGGAAGGTTCTAGAAGATATCTTGGAGTTTATTTGAAAACCGAGATAAGATAAGATAAGATAAGGGGAGTTTAAAGGGGAAACTTGGGGGGGAAGGACTCTCCCCCCAAGCCCCCTAGTGCGCCGGCCCTAAGGGGTGGGCCTAGGGGTGGGAACCCTAGGCCACGCCCCTCCCTCTATATATAGAGGGGTGGAGGCGCCACCCCTCCTTGCCCCCTCCCACTCCAAACCCTAGCCGCCTCTCTCTTCCTCCTTCCATCTGCTCCGGCTTAGGCGAAGCCCTGCAGAATTCTCTCCACCACCACCACCACCACCACGCCGTCGTGCTGCTGGGATTGCGTGGAGAAGATCTACTACCTCTGCTGCTCGCTGGAACAGGGAGAGGAAGGTCTGCTTCGACTCCGCACGTGTGACCGTCTGCGGAAGCGCTGCCGGAACGCGACGCTGGAAGGATCATCTACTCGATCTTGAGATCGGCAAGTGATCGACTACATCATCCACGAGATCTAATCTCGTTAACACTTTCGGTTCTACGAGGGTTAGTATCGATCTATCTCGTTGCTCATGTCTAGTAGATTAGATCTTGGCTTTTATCTAGATTAGATCTGGGTTTTGTTCGTTCTTGCGGTAGAAATTTTTTGTTTTCCATGCTACGAACCCATCAAATACTACAGCAGAAGAATCAGCATGTTTATGATATGATGTATGACATGGCAAAGATGCGATGCGACTAGGCAATATTAAGCGGAACCGGGGTCCCAACAATTAATTAGGTGGTTCATGTTGTTTAGCTACCCCGCAAGTTAAATGTTGACTTAACAAGGAAAAACATGGCATCGGTTCGCTATGCAAATTTAAATGGAGGCGGTATAATACAAGTATATCCCGCATATGATCTCCATATTTAATTATGAGGTGAATCGACTAAATGCCCCTAACCCACAATATGTATGCAAGTACGATAATTTAATATGCAACAAATTGTATAGATGACATTTATAAAATAGGGGTCTTGGTTAGAGGTCAGACTTCTCGGATCGAAGATCTTGGTGTTCACCGGGGGTTCGGGGTTTGGTCTTCGGATCCGAGATCGGGGTCCTTGAATCTGAGAAGGAGAACTTGACGCGCCGGGGGTTCGGTTCGGCGAGATCGGTCTTCGGTCTCAGTCTTGGTGTCCCTTGTCAGAGTATTGGAATTCGTGTCGAAGATCTTGTCGAACCAGTTAACACCTCGCTACCATCTACACAGTGTTAGCTAGTTTTCAGGTTTGCTCCGTCCCTATGCACATCACTTCACATGCAACCATATCATCGATGTAGCACAAACTCCATGGCATCCACCCCCAAATTACATCATCGGGAGCCCATCGCAAGAATGAAGGAGATACCACAACGACAGGGTCTCGAACGAGGATGACCATCGTGTTGGGAACAGGTTGGAGGGGGTGCTGGTGCGATGACCGGGAAGACGAAGCTTGTCGGCCAGAGGAACACGGCGGCAAGGTGCGGGGACGACCGGGGAAGGTGTCGGACGGCATGATGCAGAGGGACGGCGCGATACAGTGGCTCGGTCGTGGAGAGCACCGCTCCAGCGGCGGAGCGGGGAAGCAGGGATACGGCAAGGTCGGCGGGCTCGCTGGCGGCCGAAAACGGAGGGGCCGCTCACTACAGGGCTTGGCGCCGGGGATCGCGTGCTGGTTCGGACGAAGCCGTCGTCGGGTCGAGGATGCGGTGCTGGCACATGGCGGCGGATGCAGAGGGGCGTGACGGCGGGGCCCGCTGAAGAGGGATGCGGCGCGAGGTAGGACGAGCAGGGCATAGACGAGGCCGGCGGTGGGGAGGAGCTTGCGGGGTCGAGCAGAGGAGACCTCAGGGTGCCAGATCGCGGGGCGACCGAGGACGCGCGCGGGCAACGGAATCCGGCCAGGCTCCGGTGGCGGCCAATGGAGGGAGGCGCCGGTGGCTCGAGGACAGGGTCGGCGCTGCGGGGTAGCAGAGGGGCGTCACAGAATCGGCGAGGTGCTGTGGGGAGGAGGAATCGATGGGGGGGGGGTAGGTGGATACGGACAGAATTGTGGTGGGGCCGGGTGAGGAGAGTTGTGCGGCCGATGAGAGGTGTTGGGCGTGACGCGGTGTCGACGTTGGCGTGCCCGCGGGTGGTGCACATCACGTGCCGCGCGAGTCGAACGTGTTAGTGCGTGTGTGTTAGCGGTAGGTGCACCAGGTGGTGTGTGGAGACTAAGTCAGATGGGTATTAGGGTTATGTTTTACAGGTGGGGTGGTAGGTGGCTGCCGGTTGGGCCTTGGGCCTGGCCGGTGGCTGCCTACTTTTATGTTTATTATTATCCTGTTTTATTTTTAAAAACTTTTGTAATTAATTTTAGACAAAAGAGACCGGGGTTTATAATTTGAAATAAGGAGGGAGGATATTTAGAAAACAAAGATAGGATTTGGAAAATAGTTTTAGGAAAACCATGCATGATGACATGACGATGCTCAAATGCAATGTGGCATGATGACATGAGCATGCTATCATGATGATGCAATGCACATAGTAGTAAACAACGATGATTTTCTAGTAGTGGTTTTACCGGGGTGCTACACCTAAGATGGGCGGCGCTGGGAGTTTTTGGGGAAAGCAGAGGAGCTCTATGCGCGCGCGGGAGATTTGGAGGAGAGGGAACAGGTGAAGAAATGAGGAGGAGAATCCCCACCCCTTATATCCACCTAACCGCTTCAAGATTTGTGCAAATGCTACAGTGTAACCGCCACGCGTCGTGAAAGGAACTAGGAAGGACCCACGCGATGATTACGTCGCCTCGATCTCCATATACGCATTAAAACAACTCCTCGGTTCCACGAACCATGGACCCACCAACAGTCGTGCTGACAGGATGTATGTCAGCTGATGTGACTTCACCATGACTGGTGTCAGGTGGCGTTAGAGACCAAATTTCGGCTTAGTTTAAAATCAAGCTGGAAAGTCTGAGTAACCTGTTGATAGGTCCGACTTTTTTTTAAGACCCGGATCATATTTTTTGTTGTGAAGTTTCAGGAACCCTTCAAGATTCTGCAAGCCAAAGATCAAGCTAGACGATGATAAATCCGACTTTGGATCTTGGAGACTTCCGGGGGCTGCTGTTGGGGATATACTTTCCGGGTATCCTTACAGTTCCTCACTGACCAGGGTGGCCCACTTCGGGTTAGAGCTTTGCTTCACGGGCGGCCCAGTCAGGGAGAGGAGACGGAGTCCAATCCGGCTACGGGAAGGCCCAGAAGACTTACCGACTTAGGCCCATAATGTTACTTGTAGTTCAAGATGTACTCTATAACCGACTCTTAGTCGTAGCCGGATAGATCTCTCCTGTAAACCCTAGGACGGATATCTATATAAACCGTCCTAGGGAGAGCCATTAGGACACACCTCAATAGTCTACAATCTCAACTCGCACAGGCGAAACCCTTGTAACCCATATTCCGGCTCTGCCGTATTACTGGATTGCTAGCAGGAGTAGGGTCCGTCCAAAGCCGGCGGATTCGAACCTGGGTAAACTTGTGTGCTCACCGTCCCGGAACACCGTACGTCTCACACCCCCTCTTCCGCATGCCTCGAGGACCCCCTCATGGTGTACTTGTCATCAATCCGACAATAATAATTTCAAATGGTTTGAACCCAATGGGCTTGGGTAGACAATTTGAATACCATTCCAACAAAATTTGAATCATGCAATTTGGTTTAGTGAAGCTCTTTGAATAGATTTTTGAATCTACTGATAGAATCTGCGGGAAAAAGTTTATTTGAATCAATGGGCTCTGCGCGGGAAACTAATTGGGCTGGCCCAGCTACACGGCACGCTTGCAGCGGGCTGCTGATAGGCAGGTCCTACTCATGAGCGACTCAATTAAGCCGAAACGGTAAGTTTCAATCTCAGCCCTACGATTAGACTAGGATCTAACAGCTGTGGTTCGTCGTCTCTGTCGCACAGCACCGGCGAGAACAGAACCCTAACGCGACGGTGGGGGTACGTGGGGCTCAGCTGGGCTCCAGCTAAGGTCAGCGATGGGGGCGAATGAGGTTGTTGTCAACGGCGAGTCGAATGGTGGTTGCGGCGGCTCCTGGGGCGGCTCCTAGCTCCAGTTCCTCTTCTCCTCTACAGCGGCGGGCTCCGGTGAAATTCCGGTGGGATGGTGCTCGCCTTGCTTCAGGGAGAGATGTGGGAGGTTTCTGAGAGAGAGGAGAGTGAGATGGTGTGGCGAATGAGGGCTGGGTGGCCTCTATTTATACACGGGCGAGAGGGACTGAGCGGCATGGCTCGGGCTCGTCGGCGACATCGTTGCAGTGAGCTATTGGCATGGCTGAGGGTAGGGGTCGACGCAGTGCTTCAGGGCGGTCCTCGTGCGAGTGATGATGCGGCAAGGGGCAGTCGAGAACGGTTGTGGGGCCCCTGGATTAATCCTCCAAGAATCCCTGTTATGCATACAACCATGATCCCATGATCAGTTAGTCGTGGCACATAACAGACAAGTATCAAAGTAAACATCCAATACATAACGAATACCTGACATACCTTATTAGCCATTATGGCTACATCGATCAATCATCAGCGAAACTTCATTAAGCGTAGATCCCAAGCCATGCCTTAACCTACAGGCAACTGACTGCGAGAACGTCCTAGCTCGCTTAGCCGTCAACTTCATCCTCTTCTTGATATCTGACCAAGTTAATAGTCAGGGACAATGCCAGTGAGCACTTTGAATGTACTCGCAAACCACCTCAAGAAAATAATAATAACAAGAGGATATGCGATATGGCTGTGGTAGTAGGAGGGCTTCGAGAGAGGTTCTTTTCTCAAATAGTTTCTCTTGTAGATATAGCATATACATATCTTTGTTGAAAACTTTTGTAAACCATTTTGGAAACCTTTTTGAAAAGTTTTGGAAACACTAGGATTGGGGTACCCATTTGTTCCGGTCTTCAGGTTGTCCCACTACCAAACTCCTTTGTACTCCTTCCGACCATCCCATGGTCAAAACCTTTCTCCTTTACGACCATCCCATGGTCAAAACATTTCCAAGGCCATTTCATTTCCGAAAATCCTTTTTGAAAGAAAAACCAGTACCGCTCTATAGCAACCTTCCCAACCGTCCATGACCGTGGACACGGCTATTCGAATAGATTTACACTCTGCAGAGTTCCCCACTTTACCCACACCATCCGAGTACACTACCCTAATCTACACTGATTGTGGGTCGAGTAACCGATCAAGACTCTCCGGATGCCCACTCCAATAGAAGTGCCTACCCTATGAGTGTTGTTCCCCTCAACACCGGGACGTCGGGTACCGAGGACCAACAGGACCGCCTTTTCCACTTCTCGAGTGTGCGCTTTCAATGAGGGGCTCATAGTAACGCGTGGAGGCTCGCAGACCCTTCGTTCCTTCTCCAGGTCGATGTCCCACATGGACCTTTATCAGAGAAGGCCCACCCTCCAGGGATTTTGTAAACCTTTTTCCTCCATCTTTCCTTCAGCATTTTGTAAAACAAAACCTTTTTATTTCTCAACATCTCTTGGGAGGTCCCACCTCACCAAGGTTTTATCATAAAACATTTGGTAAAACATTTCTGGGGGTCTTCCCATCCTCTATTTTTTCTTCTGCTAAAACAGGCTATACATCAACATATAGTAAACCATGCAGTTTTGATAAACAGTAGATAAAACATGCATAATTAAAACAATAGGAGAAGGCTTATGAGCAAGAAGGTGGCTTGCCTAATGATCAGCAATATGGAAATATGTCCCTGGACTTCTTCTTAGAATACCTAATAATACCAATAATAAGAACCATCTTCTGATCTCCGATTTCACCACAACTATCGTCGTTAAGATAACACATGCAAGCAAACCAAACCACAATCAACACAAGGCATACAAGCATCATTACAATACAGCAAACAAACTTACAACACATTACTAAAATTAGTAGGTTTTTATAGATTGAGTGGGTTGTAATTGGAATTACTTTAATTGCCCTTGTGGTCTTGGTTTTATGATGCATTTGTCCAAATACCACGTGTTAAGGGGATTTAGAACTAGGCTTGGGTCTGTATGATATCAATATACAAAGATGATACCATCAGGTAGGTATTGGCGAAATAAGGCCAACAAAAGTGGTTTCACTATTTTATCACTTTACTTTAATTTCTTATGAATATTCTAGTGATAAAAGCTCTAGTTTTAGGAAATAATTCACCAGAAAAGTTTTGGAGCTCCAAAAATTATTCCTTGGGTGATTAGGTAGGGATCCATGTACTTGTTCACTGAGAGTTGGAATCACTCCAAAATAATTAACAGAATGCCCACAGGAAAATCCCAAATTCAGTTCTATGGGGTTTTTGTCCTTTTGACCACATTAAAACTACGGAAGATTTTGAGTTGATTCCAAGGGCACATGGTAGGCATTTAGAATACCTTCCTGTTGGAATTGGAATCAACCTTTTTGGATATCAGGAAATTCTGGACTGGTTTATTAAGTGAAATAAGTCTACACAGAATAGTTTAATTCACTATAAATCCTCAGAAACTCAATAATTCTTGAACTCCTGGATTTTGACATATCCTGATGTACCACCTCCCTGGGAATTGGAATCAGGTCAAAACAATTTATATCTTGTCCTAGGGAATTTTCTAAAGGAAGAATTGTCCTGCTTTTGTTATTTTTACCAAGGTCAAACCATTGTTCACCTTGACATGGGGCTAAATTTAATAGATTGGTATTCAAATTATATACCAGAGTGCATTTGTTTCATTCCATTTGGTTAGGTACTACTATCAGGGAAATTTATCAATTGAAAATGACACTAAGGGGTGGATTAATTCTCAGAGTTTGTACCAGTAATATTTTGCCAAGTTTCTGGTACTACATGATAGAAAAATCATTAGGGTGTACTTCAAAATTTGGGGATGTCCAAAAACAGACATTTTTCATTTTCCTACGGATATATTTCTAGCAGCCTATTTTCTAGATCTAGATTAATTATTAAAAGAACTAGGGAGTCGGGCTGGGTCTATAACGAGATGGGCCTGGGGGCCGAAGTCGGCCCACTCGGGCGAGCCAACGTGCGGGAGGCCGCGGATCGAACCCGACAGGCGGGTCCCGCCGGTCAGCGGCGCGGGGTGGCGAAGGGGTACCGAGGCGCTTGGGCCGTCGGATTATAGGGCGGATCGACGGTGCCAAGTTGTCGTCCTCCTTTCTCTAGGGCGGCGGGGAGCTAACCCTAGCTAGGGAGAGAAACGGCACAGGGGATCACCAGAGGGGCGGAGAGGAGTCGGGAGGTGGTGGAGGTGGAGCGGTGCTCGACGGCGGTCCCAGCGATGGGTGACAAGGTGGGCTTTTACGCCGGGAGGTGGCTCACGCGGTGGTGGCCGAAGGTGGCTTCCTTGGAGCTCGCCGGCGCGGCCGGTCGAGGTGGTCCTAGGCAAAAATAAAGGTACAGTCAGAAAGAGGAGGAGGAGGGGATCACCACAGAGTGACATGCAGCAGGGGAGGATACGAGGAGAGAGAGATTAGGTAATCTTCATGGAGGGAGCCGAGAGCTCTTCCTCTCTTTCTCTCGGGCAGGACCAGACAGGGGAGGGAGAGTGGAGTAAAGGGGAGGTGAGTGGGGGAAAATGAGCCAGGAAGGGAGGTGCGGGGTGGCCTCTGGCCTATTTAAAACGAGGTAGATCGGTTCATGATGGACACGGTGTTTGGAGGGCAAGGTCAGGTCCATGGCCTTGCCATTGGCTGCCAGGCTCGATGGAGGGTGGTGAGGTGGGGTCTGGTCGTACTAGACCTCAAAGAGGGAGAGTGGGTGGCTGTTGCAACTTTTATTGTGCAAGATCTTTTGCATGATGCCTCTCCTTCTCTCATAAAAGCACATGGGACCCAAGAGGGCAGTGCTACAGTAATCTCGACCAGGGGAGTTCTGGTGGGTGTGGTGCATTGTTTTGCAAGATTGGTGGTGGTTGTGTTTGGGTTTTTGATTCAAAAAGGCTAAGTATCCAATTCTGCCATAAGGGATGATCAAGTGGTATGTCTTGATTTTTGATCTTTACCAAAAGAGGTAAGGATGCTGCTAGATGGGTAGGGTTAATATGCATCTCTAGGATTTATTTGGGATTTTTCAGAAGATTAGAAGTCCACTTAAATCCATTTATTCAGAAACTGCAGAAGTGAATTCTTGGAGTTCATTTGATATTTTTACATTGGACAAGGTGGGTTTTTGAGTTGAGATCGTCCCAAATGTGAATACACACTTAGGAGATTTTTCCCAAGATTTATGGAGGTTTAAAAGTATTTAAAACTATTATTATTCCATTTCTGCCATTTGAGAAAAAGGGCAAAAATAAATAATAAAGGATCTCAAAAATATTTATTTTTGAGATGGGAATGTAGGGTATGATATATGGATCTCAATTGAGCCAAAAGTAGGGGAAGTGTTGGGGGGATACCCTCGGGTAGGGTCACTCCGGGGTATAAGGGCCGAGTTAGCCGAGGTTCGGCAAGGTCAAAGCGGATGCTGGCCGGGTCACCTCAAGGCAGGCCGGATCACGGAGTAACCCGGACCAGGGGGGTCGGCTAACATTGTCTCGTCCGACTTAAGGAGTAAGTCGGAAGTGCTTGTCTAACTTATATGCAGAAATAGGTGTGGCCGGATCTACTATGATCCGGGTCCTCACTTAACTTCTGGGAGAAGGAAGGAATCTCTCTAGTCAAAAAGAAGGTCCGGTACGCACTGCATGAGCGGAGAAAGCAAGGGTAGGACCACCGGGTCATGGCCGACAAGGGTGACGACGCTCATGTCGGCTGACGCGGGCGCCATAGAGGCTTACGTCGCTAAAGCATGTGTGACGCGGGGGAAAAGCACCCCGGTCGGATTACCACTTTGGGAGGGGGCATATTCTTAGGAATATGCCTCCGCGTATGCCCTAGGCAGGGACCGAACTTCCTCTATATAAGGGGGGCTAGGTTTCTGGTAGAGGGGGTTGGTTAAGAGCTAGTTGGTTTGGTGATTCCAGAGTCACTGGTTGAGTTCTTTGAGGCCATAGTGCTAGTTGATCTAGGGTGCTAGGGAAAAATAGAAGGCAAGAGTAAGAGAGCTCCTTCTTCCTCCTCTCGCCAATACAGCTCAAGGAGCACTTGTAATCTTGGAGATATAGCAATACAAACTTCTGTGTGGAGAATCACTCCACTATCCCTCCCTGGATTCCCCTAGCGTGTATTAGTCCCCACCTTTAGCTTATCCATGGCATCTGCCGTGACACCACCACAGCAGTTGGCGCCCACCGTGGGGCTAGAGGCGCTAGCAGGGGTGAAGATCCGGATGGGAAACCTCATCGGAACCAGCGAACGCATCGTCTCCGGGCTCATTCAGCGCTTTGGAGCACTGGATTTTGTCAGCGACAACACTGGCTGCTTTGGCATGCGCCCACTTCCGTGCAACGACCTCTTCGTCAAGCTCGGAGCGCACAAGGTCTACATTGCGGTGGACGTATCAGGCGTTCATCCGCCGCTGCCGTCGCTGGGGAACCGCCTCACTGGCTCATGGGCACGTATCACTCGCTCCCCGGACCATGCGGAGGTGATGATGAATGTGCCAGGTGCAGACGCAAGCAAGGATCCAGCACCGGACCCGGAGGTAACACCTAAGGCACCGAGGAAAGGTAGAGGACCTCCACTAGAGAGGCCTGAGAACGTACTAAGAGAAGCTATGGATAGCTTGGCTAACCCGGTAGCAGCAGTGGTAGAGGAAACTAGGCAAAAGATACTGGAGGGCGCAAAGAAAATAGCCGCGGCTCAGTAGTCGCTGAACATGACGCTGCGTGAGTATGCAAAGGCAAACAAAGTTGATACGGTAAAAGTAAAAGGGAGAAATCTCATAAGCGAGATGAACAGAGAAGGTGATGATGGAGCGGAAGGGTCGGAAAACTATCTGTCTGTGGGGTTGCCGAAGTATAGTACCTCGGCGAAGAACCTTAGAGCAGCAAATGCGGCTGCGTCCGAGTTAGAGGGTCTGACGGGTGAGGCCCGACAGAGATAGCAAGATAGGGTTAACGAGCTGGTTTGGATCGCGAACAGACAGAATGAAGAGCTACTGAGAGCTAACCCGAAGAGAGCTGGAGCTTCCAAAATCATCCATTCGGTGATGGGTAACCCGGAGAAATTCGCTGGAGCCGCATCATCACCTCTGGTGGTCCAAGGAGAGAAGAGGTAGTCACCTCGGCCAGACGAAACAAGCAGATCGTCTCGTACGACCCGACGCGTGCGGGAAAAGAAAAAGAAACACAGAAAAATGATGATTGACGGAGTGTGAGCTGAGGTGAAGCTGGCCGAGGTAATCACGACCAAGGCAATGCCGGTCAAGGAAACGCTGCCAACGGCAATGCCGGACAAAGAAACTCCGCAGGAGCAGGACTTTAACCGCAGCAGCGGAATATACCAAGGCAAGAGCAAAGCGCCGGCCGAGGTATGCAACAGAAAGGTGCGCAACAAGAGCAAAACCGATACAACGATGGTGATTCGGAGATGGTGAACGCAGGGTACCCCAGACCGGACTATCATGTGATAGGGTCAAGATTGGGAAGCAGGGATGTAATGCCGGATGACGCCAGGTTAAAACTGGATCGCCTGTATAGGTCGGAACAGATCGAATGTCAAGGTCCCCCGGGTCCAGCGTGCTTTGGACCCCGGATCATGAAGGAGCCGCCAGTACCCAACTTCCAGTTGCCCAGAGGCACGAAGACGTATGACGGCAGCACCAGGCCGGAGGATTGGCTGATAAACTATGCGACAGCTGTGAAAATTGCCACTGGCAACTTGAGATGGGTTGTACGTTACGTACCCCAGATGTTGGAAGGTCTGGCCAGAGTATGGCTGAATAATTTACCACCCGGAAGCATCAACTGCTGGATAGATTTTGAAGAAATGTTTATCAGCAACTTCTCAAGTACATATTAGAGGCCGAATAGACCGCAGACCCTAGCAATGTGCAAGCAAATACCTAACAAGACGGATCGTGAATTCTTGACCCGGTGGTGTACCGTGAGAAACTCGTGTGAGGGTGTCATAGAGTCACAGGCCATAGCGTGGTTTGCGCAAGGGTGCAGGTATGGCAGCGAGCTGTGGATGAAGTTGCAAAGGAAAATGCCAATTACGCTGGCAGAGATGATCCGGATTGCTGATTCGTATGCTTTGGGTGATCCGACTCAACCTAGGCTCGCGTCAAATGAGTCAAACGAGGAATACTATCAGAGGGACGGAGCTGGGTCATCCCGGAGGAACGATTATAGAGGAAAAAGGAGAGATGATAGACCGGATCATCGCTATGGTTCGCAATAAGTTGCAGCTGTGAATCAAGATCAACCCGGAGCAGGGAGCAACCAACGCCGGAGAACGGGAGGGCATTGGACTCCCAGAAATGATGGCAAGAAAACATGGACTCCAGAGCAAAAGAAACAGTGGCAGGAAAAGAAAGATCATCCGAGGTATACCTATGAGTCGATGTTGGACCAGCCGTGTAAGTTTCACACGCCAAATCTGAATAGCCCGGCGGGTCACACAACGAGGCAATGTGAATGGATGTGTAAGATAGAACAAGGTGGTTCGGGGAATGCTCAGGCACCCCGGAATGATCAACCTCGGCAGGACTTACCTCGGCAGCAATTGCTCTTCGGGGCGAACACACAACAGCTAATGTTGCCTCCCCCTCCGCCGAGGTATGACAACAATGAGAGAAGGGATGCAGTGCATCAGGTGGAAAATCAGCAACAACCGGATCAGAGGTACCATAGAAACGAGGGAAGGAATGAGTACAGGGAACATCACCAGAGTTATTGTGTGTTCACGACTGAGGAAACAGATAGAAAGAGCTTGCAGCGCCGACATATGGAGGTCAATGCGGTCATGCCAGCAGTGACAAGGTACATGCCTTGGTCGGACAAGGAAATCACCTGGAACATCAAAGATCGTCCTAAACTTATGCCAAGTCCAGGTTCGTATGCGCTAGTGCTAGATCCAACATTCATTGGACCGAACATCAATGTGAGGTTCTCCAAAGTTTTGATTGATAATGGCAGTAGCATTAACATAATGTATGCGGATACGATGCGCAAGTTGGGCATCTCGGAGAACATGCTCCAGGCCATGAGAACAACTTTCCATGGCATTGTACTAGGCATCTCTTGTGAGCCCATAGGCAAAGTCCGGGTCGACGTGCTATTCGGCACAAGGGATAACTGCCGAACTGAAAATCTGGAGTTTGAGGTGGCGAACTTGGAAAGTGCATATCACGCGTTACTTGGAACACCAGCATTGAACAAGTTCATGGCAAGCTTTCACATCAGTTATCTGAAGATGGAGTTGCCCAGGCCAAATGGAGCGATTACCATTGCTGGAGATTTCCGACGTTCCATTGAGTGTGCTTCAGCCGGGTCTAACCTAGCCGAGTCACTCGTGATTGCGCGAGAGAGAAGAAAAATCCAAGAGGTGGCGGCATTAGCCTAGTCCGCGCAGCAATATATGTCGGTGTTAAGTAACCCGCATGGCAGCGTTTCATTTCAAGCCGCAAAGGACACCAAGAAGGTTCTAGTTGATGACATGTTCCTGGAGCGCACCATAACAATTGGTGCCGGGTTAACTGACAAATAGGAAAGCGAGCTCGTCAACTTCCTCCGTGAGAATCAGGATATTTTTGCTTGGTCTACACAGGACTTGCAAGGTGTTCTGAGGGAGTTGGCCGAGCAATCTTTGAACGTAAGACCCGGAGCAAGGCCGGTGAAGCAACCTCTCCGCCACTTCTCCGAGGATAGGAGAAAATTAATTGGAGACGAGATAGCTCGATTGCTAGCAGCAGGATTTATCATGGAGGTACTATATCCGGATTGGCTCTCTAATCCGGTGCTGGTAGAAAAGAAGAAGGACGATCCTAACGTGGCAGTGGTTTGGCGTATGTGTATCGATTACACGAACCTGAACAAGGCGTGTCCAAAATATCCATTTCCACTGCCGAGGATAGATCAGGTCATAGACTCGACCGCGGTATGTGAACTGTTGTCATTCATTGATGCATATTCTGGCTTCCACCAGATACCTCTGAACCCGGATGATCAAATAAAGACTGCGTTTATTATCCCGTACGGGGCTTACTGCTATCGCACTATGCCGTTCGGTTTACGTAATGGAGGTGCAACGTACCAAAGATGTATGCAAAAATGTTTGCACGACCAAATAGGTCAAAACATACAAGTATACGTGGATGATGTGGTTATCAAGACCAAGGAAAGCATAACGCTCCTTGACGACATAAGGAAAACATTCGCGAACTTGAGAAGGTTCCGGATGAAGCTTAACCCGAAAAATGTACCTTCGGTGTCCCGGCTGGAAAATTACTCAGATTTCTCGTCTCCAGCCGACGTATCGAAGTTAATCCAACTAAGATCCAAGCCATCGAACGAATGGAGCTGCCGAAGTGTCTTAACGATGTCCAGAAGTTCACTGGATGCCTGGCATCGTTGAGTCGGTTTGTATGTCGGTTGGGAGAAAAGGCGCTGCCTCTCTACCAACTCATGAAAAAGTCGGATAAATTCGTTTGGACGCCACAAGCTGATGAAGCCTTTGCTCACTTAAAAAGGATGTTGTCCACGACACCAGTGTTAGCCTCTCCACTATCAAAGGAGCCAATGTTGCTCTACATAGCCGCAACCAACCGAGTTGTAAGTGCAGTGATCGTAGTGGAGCGCGACGAAGGGGGTAAGTCGGTGCAGAGGCCGGTATATTACTTGAGCGAGGTATTGTCTGCCTCAAAACAGATCTACCCGCACTTTCAAAAGGTGGCATACGGTGTCTATATGGCGGCAAAGAAGTTAAAGCATTACTTTGAGGAGCACCCCATCAAAGTGATATGTGAAGCCCCCATATCCGAGATAATGGGTAACAAGGATGCGAGTGGCAGAATTGCAAAATGGGCAATTGAGTTAGCCCTTTATGCGCCCCAATATGATAGAAGAGAAGCGATCAAGTCTCAGGCTATGGCGGACTTTTTTGTAGATTGGGCCGAGGTACAATACGAACCACCGCCACCAGATCCGAACTACTGGAGGATGCACTTCAACGGGTCAAAAACCAAAACCAGATTAGGCGTCGGGGTTGTGCTTACCTCGCCAAAGAAGGACCAGCTAAAGTACGTATTGCAGATACATTTCGCGGCATCGAACAATGTCGCTGAATATGAGGCTCTTGTGCATGGGCTCAAATTGGCAAAGGAGATTGGCATATGTCGGATAATATGCTTTCGCGACTCGGATTTGGTGGTGCAGCAAGTGTCCGGAGTGTGGGACGCCCTGGATCCAAACATGGCACTATAGAAATTTCACGTGCAGAAGATATCTGGTTACTTCGAGGGGTGTGAATTTCACCATGTACCCCGAGTGGAAAACGAGGCTGCCGACATGTTGTCGAAGCTCGGATCGACCAGACAGGCAATTCCACCAGGTGTAGCATTGGAACACCTCAGAAAACCATCTATCAGGCCGTCCCCAGGAACCGACTCGATCTATGTCCCGGAAAATACGGAATCCGGAGCTGAGCCCATGGACATTGACACGGGAGGTAGTACGCGAGACCCGGGGACTGCATCAGCAAAACCGAGGACTGCCTCGGCAAACCCGGGGACTACCTCGCCAGACCTGGGGACTGCTCAGCGTGATCCGGCTGAAGTTATGTCGGTGGATCAGATGGAAATTGATGAGGACGTATTCCCTCCACGAGCGATACCAGCTTGGGCACTGCCTATATTCCAATTTCTGAAAGACGGAACGTTACCCGCTGAGGAGGTGTTAGCCAGGCAAACTCAGAGGAGAGCAAAGGCATACACGATCATCAATTCCGAGCTGTACAAACGGAGTGTAACCAATGTCCTCCAACGATGCGTTGACCCGGAAGAAGGGCTTGACATCCTCCGAGATATACACCAAGGAGAATGCGGGCATCATGCCTCATCCCGAGCCTTGGTGGCAAAGGCGTTCCAGCAAGGATTCTACTGGCCAAGTGCCTTAGAACAAGCAGAAGATCTGGTGAGAAAATGCAATGGTTGTCAAAGGTACGCCACCAAGACACATATGCCTATGTCGGAACTCAAGATCATACCAATTTCGTGGCCATTTGCTGTATGGTGCTTGGATATGGTTGGCCCGTTCAAACCAGCAAGAGGAAACATGACACACATTTTGGTCATGGTGGACAAGTTTACAAAATGGATTGAAGTGAAACATATAAGAAAATGTGATGGAGCTACGGCCGTGACATTTCTCAAAGACATCATCTTGAGATATGGTTATCCACACAGTATTATAACTGATAATGGCACAAATTTTGCTGAAGGAGCGTTTGCACGATTCTGCCGAGATAAGAAGATCCGACTCGATGTCGCCTCGGTAGCCCACCCCGCATCAAATGGACAAGTGGAAAGATCCAACGGATTAGTATTATTTGGGATAAAACCCCGGCTCATTGAGCCACTGCAAAGATCAGCAGGGTGCTAGATAGAAGAAATACCAGCGGTACTGTGGAGTTTAAGAACAACTCTGTATCGATCAACAGGCTATACGCCATTTTTTTTGGTATATGGGGCAGAAGCTATATTACCAGCCGACATAGAGCATGATTCTCCTAGGGTCACCCAATACACAGAAGCCAAAGTGCAAGAAGCCCGGCAAAATGATGTTGATCTGCTGGAAGAAGCGAGAGAACTGGCATTGTCCAGATCCGCCATATATCAGCAAAATCTCTGATGCTATCATAGCCGGAAAGTGTGCCCCCGAGTCTTTCTGGAAGGCGATCTGGTGCTCCGGTTGGTACAACGTACTACTGCCATGCATAAATTATCCCCCCATGGGAAGGGTCATTCATTGTGAGCAAAGCATTGCACAATGATTCTTACTATCTTATAGATGCAAAGCCACAGGAAAAGAACAAGGCGGACAGGTCCGGAGAGGAATCTAAGTGACTGTGGAATGTAGCACTACTTCGTCCCTTCTACACTTAGCTAAGAAGTGTATGTATCCGAGTCGTCTCATATGTCGGTATGTATGTCGGCAATGAGCTTATCAATGAAATAGCAGCGCCTCGAGCAGTAACTCGGGGACTGCCTTAATAATGTTTGTTGTTACTTCTTATGCGGTAGCTGGAATAAGTTGTTCTACTTAACCCAGATTAGTAATGTGTGAGCACCAAAAACCCAACTCTTCGACTTGCTGCTGTCCAACAAGAATTGGCTTCATGGCAAGCAAGAGAACAAGTTTGGAATTGCGTAGCACATGAAAAACGACTAAGGAAACAAGTTTATTCGAGCTAACGTTTGTTTTGCGGACTACCCCTGTATTTATTTTCAAGTTATTATGCTGAATTATTTTGAGCTAAGCCTAAAAGTTTCTAAGTATTGTTAAAACAATTTTTGAAGCTCGGGTTCGTAAGTCGTAAAACCGAATCAAGGTAGACACGGACCGAGCCAGAGAATTGGACGAACAAGAAAATGAAACTGGGGGACTGTGACCAATTTAATCCGGCATAGAAATGTAGTAGCAAAATATCACATATCCAGCATACAATTTCACCCGGCATACCGGGGATCTGATAAATTTTCAAGTTTTTTGGAACTAAGGAGCAGTAGGAGGAGGAAGTTCGGCGTCGTCGTCGCTGTCTTCGATATCTGAAGCATCATCTTCTCCGCCCTCATCCGACCCATCTTCAACGTTCTCATTGTGCTCGTCCCCAGCGGATTCCAGGAAGCTCAGTCCTTCAACCCAGTCATGAATAGGAGAATGTTCGACGAAGCTGTAGGCGCAAGCCTGGTGCCGAGCTACCCACTCTGAATCATCGGTCCATCTGGATCCAGTGCGTCTGCGTGTAAGGAGGCTGAGGTTGATCTTCTTGTACCATATGAGAATATGGTGAAGGATGGTATCGGCTGCGGCACGACCAGCGAACTCTCTCCAGAGGTCAAGCTGGGTCTCAATCTCCATCAACTTCTCGACGAGAATCGCGATGGTCTCCGGGCTACTCTCTCCGGGCCAGAACATATTGATAATGTGAACTGCAACATCGAGGATATCCTTGCCATAATTCTTGATAGTTTCCACGCGAGCTGACAGGCTGACCAATAGGTCCTCCATGTCTAAGGGAATGCTTTCACCGTCAGGAACGACGGGAGTACCCCTCTCTTGGCAAAATTTGGCAACAGCAGCGCTTGCAATAGAAGTACCCTCTGGAAAGTGGTCTGGAAACAAGGCAAAGGAAGAAGGTAAAGAAAATACATATGAGGTAACCCGGAGAATTATGTTGGATAAGGGAAAGGAACTTACGAGAAATATGGCTATGGATCCGGGTTAACTCCTTGATGCAGGCATTGCGTCTTTTGCGAAGTTGCTCAAGCTCAGCGTTGGCGGACCCAAGCTGGAGGTCGGATTCTCTGAGTAGGTTCTGGCCCTTGGAGATCTAGAGAGTAAGGCGCTCACGCTCTTCTGTGAAGTTCTGGCTAACCTTTTGGAGCTCGGTTTGGTGCTGGGCCTTCATCTTCTCCATCTCAGCCTTGAGCTTGGCAATCTCGTCGTCCTTAGTCCGGAGGAGAGCGAGCTCATCATCCTTTTTCTTCAGCTCGGCTTGATGCTGCCATGCTTGTTCGAAAAATGTAGCATCATATCAGGCACGGGCACACTATCCTCAAGCGATGCTGAAATAGTATGTTGACCCGGCAGAGCCGAGGAGTGAATGTTTGCCGAGCCAAGGAGAAGAAGAAATGGAAAACACTACGAGGTCGAACAAAAAAGGACATACCCCGGATTTCCTCCAAGTTCTTCCACATGATCTTGTTTTCAGCCTCCACCCCAGCTACAGAAAGTGAAGAAAAACGGAGAGGTGCCGAGGGAGAAAATTACCCCTCTTTTCATGTTCTGCACCAAGTGCAACATGTTTTGCGTGTAGCATCTTGTGGGTATCCAGCAGACGTTGGAATTCAGCGCTCCGGCGATTGGTGGTTACCTGAAAAAAGTACAGAAGTGTAAAATTAGCTTGGTGCAGATTCGAAGTATACAAGATCCGGGCCAAGTGGAACTCAACCCGGCTCTAGGTGTGTGCATATTCGAAGTGTACAAGATCCGGGCCAAGTGGAACTTAACCCGGCTCTAGGTGTGTGCATATTCGAAGTGTACAAGATCCGGGCCAAGTGGAACTTAACCCGGCTCTAGGTGTGTGCATATTCGAAGTGTACAAGATCCGGGCCAAGTGGAACTTAACCCAGCTCTAGGTGTGTGCAGATTCGATGTATACAAGATCCGGGCCAAGTGGAACTTAACCCGGCTCTAGGTGTGTGCATATTCGAAGTGTACAAGATCCGGGCCAAGTGGAACTTAACCCGGCTCTAGGTGTGTGCATATTCGAAGTGTACAAGATCCGGGCCAAGTGGAACATAACCCGGCTCTAGGTGTGTGCATATTCGAAGTATACAAAATCCAGGCCAAGTGGAACTCCACCCGGCTCTAGGTGTGTGCAGATTCGAGGTTTACATGCAGCTACGTTAGTTTTCTAATGAGCATCCGGCCGAGTAACAAGCTACTCCACCGGAGGCTCGGGGACTAATGGTTATTATCTACAACATGTAAAGGAGAAACAACATACCTCCATCATTCGCCCCGCGAGGTTAATTGCCTTAGCGGCGGTATTCATCTGGGTGGAGAATTCTGCGGGACCAAACTTTTCTGAGAGATCGTCGTTGTGGACGAACTCCGCCTTGTTCCAGTTCATGACGAACTCGATAAGGCTCGGAGGGTACCGCTCGCCGGTGGGCATATGGGGTGCCACCAAGCCCTTCGCGTGAGCTTCTTTCCTCTCAACTAGGGCAAGAGCTGGGCTGGTATGCAGAACCAGCTGCACTTATCGCTTGGCTCGGCAGGAACATCCTTCGCTGCTGGTGATTTCTTCGGAAGCATCGACGATAGGGTTTGCTGCCCGGCCTCGACGGATGTAGACTTGGTAGTATCCGGAGCCTTTTTGCCCTTAGCTTGCTGGGAAGAAGTAACTGCGGTGGATTTCCCTTTAGAGGCTGCTGGAGTAGTTCCTCGCCGAGGCTAAGATGACTCGGACGAGGCGGAAGAACTTGTCACTAGAGCTCTTGTAGCTGGACTTGGAGCTATGGTTGGTTTTCTTGGTGCCGGAACAGATCGAGCAGTTCGTTAGTTCAATCTTGGAACCGCTTCGGTGCTTTGGTGTTGAGATAGACTCGGTGGTTGCTGGTTGCAGCGATGCCGAAGTGGTGGACACCGTCGCCTCGGCTGGACCGACCCCTCCCGCTCCAAGGTCACGTTCCTCTTGATGAGGTACTGCGGAACCCGGAGCAGCCGCAGAACCCTCCAGAATAGGGCTCAGCAGGCGTGACTCATCGTCATGAGGAGGAGAAGGGCTAGACCGAAGGGGTGAAGAGATGCTTGATCCGCTCTGAGGGACCTCCACCGGAGGCCTGAAAAAGAGAATAATGTCAGAAGAGAAATTACCGCGATGGAAGGAAAAGTGAGTTACGCAACGAAAAATGTCTTACGCATCCGAGGTTTCGGCCTCCTTGGGTTTCCGAGCCCTCCGTGCCGGGGCTTTGCCTGCCCGCTTGGAGGCAGTCTTGTCTCCGGCCTTCTTTTTCCTTTTTGTGGGCTGAAAAGGTTCAGAGGAAGAACTTGATGCGGCTCCGCGCTTCCTCTTCGACGCCACCAGAACCAGCTCGCCCGTAGCAAGTGGAGGATCCTCGTGGATATTCCCACCGGGGTTAGCTGATGCTGGAAAGGAAAAAGAAAGAGGGACAGCCTCAACAGGTTCAATCACATCGACATCCGAGTCATCCTCATCATCGGGCCAATCTCTAAGAGAAGAGAATTTACTGCTGGGTCGTTTGGTAGAATCGGTCATAGGGAGGAACATCTCCTGGTCCGGCTCCTCCTTATCCGGGATTTCTCGGTCCGGCGCCCACTTAAGGGTCGGATCCGTACCATCCTCGAGAGTCTGCTAAAGGAACAGCTGAGAAAAAGCACGAAGAACAGAGTCAAAAATACAACAAAAACCGACACATATTTGATCCAAAATAAGTTTGCCCCGCGAAGCTTACCGCGGGAGGGAGCCTGTCACGACAGTAGTGCTCAATTCCCCACGTCCATTCGGCGGAGAAATCCTTGTGGGTGGTGAAAAGAGCCTTAACCCGGCGAAAAATCTCCGTGTTGCTCAGCTCGAAGGAGGAGGTCCGGTTGGGGTCGCGGCCGAAACTCATGTGGCACAACTTGTGGGTGCGCTTCTGGAGGGGAGAGATTCGGTTGCGCACGAACGTGATCATGGCATCCTCGTTGCCCAATCCGAGTTTCTTCAGCTCCGCGAACCTCTTGTTAACCTTGTTGGCCAGAGCTGTAGGCTTCTTGGGCACCTCCTCCCAGAATTCCGTGTCAGGTGGACCCAGAGCGTAGGGCAGCAACCGAATCAAATCTTCAGTACCTTCATTCCGGACGTAGAAGAAGGTCCGGGCCCATCCTTTGCAGGAGTCAAGCCCGATAACCCAGGGAAAGACGGAAAGTCTCCGGGGCGAGATGGAGGCAGCTCCGAATTGGGTGAGCTGCTTATCCTCCGACTCTACTTGGATGTTGGGGATGACGTTGCGACGAAGGCCGAAAAACCGGATCCACAGCTCCTTCGTGGGCCATAGTCCGGTGTAGCCTTCGATCGTAGAGGCAAAGGCGGAGAGAGAGGTGATAGCGTTGGCTGGGAGATGGTGCGGCTGCAAGTGGTAGGTCCTAACCCAATCCTAGATTGGGTGAGGGGGACAGTTCGGCGGAGGGGAGACGAGCGGTGACGCCGGCAGGAATGCGTCTGGTCCGGTAGAGCCAGTCAAGGTCATCCTGATAGACCCATGCACCACGGTCCGCCGCGGCGGTGTCCTCCTCCATCTCCTGCTCGGTGACGACGAGCTCCTCCTCCGTCATCTCGTATTCGCTATCCTCGCTGGAGCTAGCGGCGGCGGAGATCTGAGGCCTGGATTGGCGTGGACCCGTGGCGAAGAAGCTGCACAGCGGTGGCTGCGATGTAGAGGCACGGGGAAGGTGCGGCGGTGGCGCTGCTACTAGAAGCACTGGCGGCGGCGCGGTCGCTAGGAAGACGAAGGAGAAAGGCAGTGGGCAGAGGGGCGCAGAAGTGGAAAAATGCTAAGGGGTGCGCCCCTCCGCCACTTAACCGCCCCCTGAGATGGGTGAGTGGGATCGCATTGCGCCAACAAACCACGCGGTGTGGACGTGTATCGCACGACTCAGCCAATCATAGAGGAGCCACACAGAGGGCCAGAGAGTAGAAGCAATCCCATGACGCGACGCGTTGATGCGGTAAACGAGGAGGCATGCATGACGTGACCCACGCACAGTGATAACTGGCAATTACTGTGGCGGTTACTGTGCAGGCCCTTAAAATAAGACGAGGTAATGATTAGCCTCCACGTGGGTTGGCGTATGAGAGAAGCAAACGGGGCCCGGATCAAACCATGATAACCATGGGATCCGAGCCAAAGTTGTGACCCGGCCGGCAAGTGAAAACTTGGAACGTGCGAAGGAAATGTAAATCCATATAATCTGAGATAAGGAGCTAACCCGGAATTAAACTTCCAAGGCTCGAACATAAATGAACCTGAGGTGGCCTTAGCGACCAAGGCAGCCAAGATCGCACCAGCTTCGGGGACTAATATGTTGGGGGGATACCCCCGGGTAGGGTCACTCCGGGGTATAAGGGCCAAGTTAGCCGAGGTTCGGCAAGGTCAAAGCGAATGCTGGCCGGGTCACCTCAAGGCAGGCCGGATCACGGAGTAACCCGGACCAGGGGGGTCGCCTAACATTGTCTCGTCCGACTTAAGGAGTAAGTCGGAAGTGATTGTCTAACTTATATGCAGGAACTGGTGTGGCCGGATGTACTATGATCCGGGTCCTCGCTTAGCTTCTGGGAGAAGGAAGGAATCTCTCTGGTCAAAAAGAAGGTCCGGTACTCACTCAATGAGCGGAGAAAGCAAGAATAGGACCACCGAGTCATGGCCGACAAGGGTGACGACGCTCATGTCGGCTGACGCGGGCACCACAGAGGCTTACGTCGCTAAAGCATGTGTGACGCGGGGGAAAAGCACCCCGGTCAGATTACCACTTTGGGAGGGGGCATATTCTTAGGAATATGCCTCCGCGTATGCCCCAGGCAAGGACCGAACTTCCTCTATATAAGGGGGGCTAGGTTTCTGGTAGAGGGGGTTGGTTAAGCGCTAGTTGGTTTGGTGATTCCAGAGTCACTGGTTGAGTTCTTTGAGGCCATAGTGCTAGTTGATCTAGGGTTCTAGGGAAAAATAGAAGGCAAGAGTAAGAGAGCTCTTTTTCCTCCTCTCGCCAATACAGCTCAAGGAGCACTTGTAATCTTGGAGATATAGCAATACAAACTTCTGTGTGGAGAATCACTCCACTATCCCTCCCTGGATTCCCCTAGCGTGTATTAGTCCCCACCTTTAGCCTATCCATGGCATCTGACGTGAGACCACCATGACAGGAAGTGCTTTGGCAAAAATCAAACTTTCAATTGGGAAGGGAGTTTTGGAGATTTGTCTATTAAAGAGATTAATTAGATTTGGAGCCATAATAATTATGGATAATATTTGATAAATCTTGATGATCAAGATAGATGATGTAGACAATTTGTAGCAAGCATTTTCAACCTTGGGAATTGGAAATCCAACTTGAATTAGATGGAGAACAAGGAGTTGGGGATCTAGGGTGATGTTATTTTTATACCACCAAAACCTTGTTGGATCTTCGAGCTCAGAGCTCACCTTGATGCAAGGGATAGATGGATAGTTAGACCAAGTCATATAGATGATCATGGTAGAAGTAGTTTGGATTGGTTACATTTTAATTGGTCTGGAAGTGATGGCAAACTTTGTTGAAAATAAGGCTGCCATACCAGATGAGTCATGATGCCTTATAAACCATATGGGTTTAAGGAGCACAAAGATCCAATCGGAACAAGTGAAGTAGATGTTGATATAACTATATGAGTAGAACACAACCATGCAAAGAGTTGTTCCAGAGAAGGTTGGATGATGTGTGGGCTTCTATCAAAGTAGGCATGTTGACTAGATTTGCAGGAAAAGTTATTTTCTTGCCTGCAATACCATCAAGAACAAGTGGGTTGGAGGATAATATAACCAAGGGAAAGAGTGGGACTTGGTAGTCCTCAGGATGTTTAACAAGATGGTTCAAATGCATTTCTAGGAATGCACATGGGTTGAGAAAGGGAGACATTCAAAAAGGTGATGTTGAAACAGATTCCAGACTTAGCCAAATTTGGCAGATTTAGGGTTTTTGACTAGAATGTGGGTGGTGATGATTTTGATGGGTTGCAAGGTACCCAAGCATAATAAAGTGGATGATGTTGAAGTGTAGATTGAGTAGTAAGGATGCTTGCTTGATACTGGTCTTCATTGGCTTGGAAACTTCTAGAATGGATCACTTCAGAATTGATCTGGTTAAGGGTTTTTGATGATCACCTGGTGGCTAGGGATTAGATCTAGATTGTATTCTTGCTTAGAGTTTGGTGATTTTAAAGTATCTTGATCCTAGTGGATGAGCTCCTAGAGTAGCTCATACTACTTCTAAGAAATCAAGTCAAATAGTAGATCAAAGCAACTCATCTTACCAACAAATCAACTACTACTAGGGTTACCATAAAGCTTAGCTTAAGGTGAGGATGGGAAATTTTGAAAGGTTGGAGTTTGAGTAAGGTAAGAGTCCTTGGTATCTCTACCAAGAGAAGAATTCAAAAGCTTTAAAAGGAGGTTTTGGGAAACCTAGAGGTAAGAATAGTTGAAGGTTCGGTCTATAAAACATAAGGAGATTATATTATATATCGCTCCATAGTTTTGTCAATAGAAGCTACTAAAATAGTTTTGGTTACATAAGCATCTTGGCTCAGGTTTTGAAATGCCAGAAAATTTGAGAATAAGTGAATTGAGCCAGGATAGTTTTGTTCAATAGCTTTTTGACAACTGATGTTGAGGTAAGGAGTATATCATAAGCTAAACAATCAGAAGCATGATCACAGACAATCAGCAAGCAAACACTGCAAGACTTAACAATAAAAGTTTTTGTTCCCCCTGATTTTTGCATTCTGGACAACTAATCAGGGTTGCTGAAATTGGGATGTTATAGACCTTTCCCCCTTAAAATAATCTCGTCCCGAGATTCAGGAGAGTGGGGTTAGGATATTTGAGTCGAGTTTAAACCAGGTGTCCTACGCGTCCTATCTTACGGACTCCGTCTTTGAAAGTGTCTACTCTATCAATGAAGTTGAGCTTCAGTCTTCCGGGATGCACAGAGGGTTGAGCAGAGTTAAGCCTTGATTACGAGGAATGATCTTATATTCCTTTGGGGCTCGATACCTCGAGGGCTTAGGCTAGGCAGACTACCTCGATTCTGAACATCACGGAGTACTCGTCAGAGGATAGAATCTACGGTTGGGAGTACCTCGCTCTAAGGGTCCACAACTCTTCCTTAGGGTCGTAGCGTACCCTATTAACAACGTTGGGGTCGAAACTCTTGAGGTTGCTTCTGGCGAAGAGTTACTCTGTTTTTGTGGGAAAGACGCAGTCTTTCCCCCTTAGGATTAAACTTGGGTAGGTCGGAGAGTTGACCTAGTCCTTACTTCTTGGATTCGTAGATTGATGTTTTGAAGACTGTCGTCACTCTTTCTCCTAGAGTGGAATCTTCTGATGACGTCCGCGAAGGTAGGTCCTACGGGGCTTATATACTATGATTATTCCTACTTAGTCTGTTGGAACCGTTGGAGCCTCGCGTCCTCTAAGCGATTGGAACTGAGTGGTTAGCAATCCTGTGGTCCTTCGGATAGGTTTTCAGCTGACGTAGCGAAGGGATTTCGTGGAATCTTTAGTTTGTTTCGCTTCTGATGTCTCACAGGTTGTTGTTTGGTGGGAAGGCGTCAAATCTGGCGGTCTTTCTAAAGTATCCTCGGGTAGATAGTCTTCTAAGGATTGAGTGGAAAGACGCACCTTGGAGCTTCACTAAGTTACTTTAGGAGTGGTGCGAATCTTCTGTCTGGGAGTGTTGCCCGGCGGTTAGCGGAAAGTTGTCTTCTTTCTGGGTCTTGATTGGAGTCTTCGAGTGACGCCCTATTCTCCCAAACCTTGGTGGGGGTGGTTTCCTAACGCAACCTTTAAGGGGTTAGCTCAAGGTGAACTAGCGGTTTACGACTCTTCTTGCTAGTAGTTAGTCAGGGTTGAAGCAGTCAGCGTCGGGTAAGCGGTCTTCATTGGCATTTCTTGCATTGCTTCTGCTTGATGGTGGAGTGGACTCGTTTTCTTCACGCTTCCTCGTCATCTGACTTTAGGGGTGGTTCTGACCTTCTAGGGAGGATCATTCCATTAGTTTGGGTAGGGTCGACTAGATTATTTAGTCTCCGGAGGCGGTCAGAAGCTCTAATACACTAAAGGTTAGTGTGGTTAGGTCTTCACTTCTTGTCTTGGTTGACTTATCAGGTGGTTTCTTGTGGATATTGAGGATCCTTCGGTGATTGACTTCCGGCTTCAACGGGATTCTTGCTGTAGTAGACTCAGGAACAAGGGAGTGTGGTGCTATTGACGAGTCTTGAGAGGTGAGTTTGACGAGGTATGCCGTCATGCTAAGGTGAAATATTCGAGTTGTCTAACTTCACGATGTCGAACTCCTGGTTCTTGTGATGATTTTCCTCTCATATACTCTCGAGGTTAGTCTGGGTCTCATTACCGACATCTAACACAGGGTTTTCCTGAGTTACTAGGTGGGTTATCGCTCCTCGAGTCACATTTTTAAGGAGGTCAAAGCAAACCAGAGCATACAAACAAGGCGAACAGAGCGAGGGGCTCGCATTGTCCTCGGCAAACAACACACATCGAGCAACACAGGATGCACTTAGGCAAGAAAACACGGTCAATGCTAGGAACCAAGGAGTTAACTACTCGCGATGTAGGGGAATCCTATTCTTAGGACTATTGACCCTAGATAATCGTCTTTCTTCAGGTCGGAGTCACTATCTTGTAGATGAAGTCTTCGTCGTATCTTGGACGTTTCTTGATAGTGCAACACCTGATTTCTTCTGATTGTGAGGATTCCACTAATAGAGCGATATTGTAGTCTCCTTGTGTTTGTTGGTAGTAGCTTGTCTTCATCTTGTTCTCATTGTCCTCACCGGGTTCTAGATCCTAGTTATTTAAAATCCGTAGGTTTGAAGTTTGGATGAGGGATAGAGGAAACCATTTTCGAAAGCATTTACTTAGGGTAAGAGAAGAAGTAGAACTTTTTGAAACTCATTGAGAAACTAGTTTTCGAAAGCTGAGGTTTTCAAAATAAGGTTCATGTCTAATGACCATTCTAGCTAAGGTTCTCCTACAATCAGGATGGCTCTGATACCAAGTCTGTGGGGCCCCCGAATCAATCCTCCGAGAATCCCTGTTATGCATACAACCACGATCCCATGATCAGTTAGTCGTGGCACATAACATACAAGTATCAAAGTAAACATCCAATACATAACGAGACCTGACATACCTTATTTGCCATTATGGCTACATCGATCAATCATCAACGGAACTTAATTAAGCGTAGAGCCCGAGCCATGCCTTAACCTACAGGCAACTGACTGGGAGAACGTCCTAGCTCGCTTAGCCGTCAACTTCATCCTCTTCTTGATATCTGACCAAGTTAATAGCCAGGGACAATGCCAGTGAGTACTTTGAATGTACTCGCAAACCACCTCAAGAGAATAATAATAACAAGAGGATATGTGATATGGCTGTGGTAGTAGGAGGGCTTCGAGAGAGGTTCTTTTCTCAAATAGTTTCTCTTGTAGATATAGCATCTACATATCTTTGGTTAAAACTTTTGTAAACCATTTTGGAAACCTTTTTGGAAACACTAGGATTGGGGTACCCATTTGTTCCCGTCTTCAGGTCGTCCCATGACCAAACTCCTTTCTCCTCCTTCCGACCATCCCATGGTTAAAACCTTTCTCCTTTATGACCATCCCATGGTCAAAACATTTCCAAGGCCATTTCGTTTCCGAAAATCCTTTTTAAAAGCAAAACTAGTACCTCTCTACAGCAACCTTCCCAACCGTCCATGACCGTGGACACGGCTATTCGAATAGATTTACACTCATCAGAGTTCCCCACTTTACCCACACCATCCGGGTACACTACCCTGATGTACACCGATCGTGGGTCCAGTAACTGATCAAGACTCTCCAGATGCCCACTCCAATAGAAGAGCCTACCATATGAGTGTTGTTCCCCTCAACACCGGGACATCGGGTACCGAGGACCAACCGGAGCGCTTTTTACACTTGTCGAGTGTGCGCTTTCAATGAGGGGCTCATAGTAACGGGTGGAGGCCCGCAGACCCTTCGTTCCTTCTCCAGGTCGATGTTCCACATGGAACATTATCGGAGAAGGCCCACCCTCCAGGGATCGTGATCCCCTGTAGTAGTTATGAGGCAGCTTATACCAGAATAGCCAAACATCAAATCCAGCCCTGTCCCATTCCAGAGTAATGTGGTTGCACAGGGTTAATTGTTCTAGCAAAACTGCAAAGAACCGGGTGCGTTTTTGTAAACCTTTTTCCTCCATCTTTCCTTCAGAATTTTGTAAAACAAAACCTTTTTATTTCTCAACATCTCTTGGGAGGTCCCACCTCACCAAGGTTTTAACATAAAACATTTGGTAAAACTTTTCTAGGAGTCTTCCCATTCTCTAGTTTTGCTTCGGCTAAAACGGGGTCTCCAAAAGGGGTATGGTGTATTACACCATCTATTCTACTAGGGACAAGTAGGTGTCACCAAGGGGGTTATACTTAATAGTACAAAAGTGTAATAGTTCGGAGGAGCCAAACCAATACCATATATACATCAACATATAGTAAACCATGAAGTTTTGATAAACAGTAGATAAAACATGCATAAGTAAAACAATAGGACAAGGCTTATGACCAAGAAGGTGGCTTGCCTGATGATCAGCAATATGGCAATATGTCCCTGGACTTCTTCTTAGAACACCCAATAATACCAATAATAAGAACCATCTTCTGATCTCCGATTTCACTGCAACTATCATAGTCAAGATAACACATGCAAGCAAACCAAACCACAATCAACACAAGGCATACAAGAATCATTACAATACATCAAACAAACTTACAACACATTACTCAAATTAGTAGGTTTTGATAGATTGAGTGGGTTGTAATTGGAGTTACTTTAATTGCCCTTGTGGTCTTAGTTTTATGATGCATTTGTCCAAATACCACCTGTTAAGTGGATTTGGAACTAGGCCTGGGTCTATATGATATCAATATACAAATATTATACTATCAGGTAGGTATTGGCAAAATAAGTCCAACAAAAGTGGTTTCACTATTTTATCACTTTTCTTTAATTTCTTATGAATATTCTAGTGATAAAAGCTCTAGTTTTAGGAAATAATTCACCAGAAAAGTTTTGGAGTGAACATGTACATGAATCCCTACCTAACCACCCAAGGAAATAATTTTTGGAGCTCCAAAAATTATTTCCTTGGGTGGTTAGGTGGGGATTCATGTACTTGTTCACTGAGAGTTGGAATCACTCCAAAATAATTACAAGAATGCCCATAGGAAAATCCCAACGGCAGTTCTGTGGGTTTTTTGTCTTTTTCACCACATTAAAACTACAGAAGCTTTTGAGTTGATTCCAAGGGCACATGGTAGGCCTTAGAATACCTTTCTGTAGGAATTGGAATCAACCTTTTTGGATATCAAGAACTTCTGGAGTGGTTTATTTAGTGAAATGAGTCTACATAGAATAGTTTTATTCACTGGAAATCCTTAGAAACTCAATAATTCTTGAACTCCTGGATTTTGACATATCCTAATGTACCACTTCCCTGGGAATTGGAATCAGGTCAAAACAATTTATAGCTTGGCCTAGGGAATTTTCTAAAGGAAGAATTGTCCTGCTTTTGTTATTTTTACCAAGGTCAAACCATTGTTCACCTTGACATGGGGCCGATGGCTCAGTGTTGATGTAGAGCTCGTTGGGAACCCCATGAGGAAGGTATGATGAGCAGAGCAGCAAGTTTCCCTCAGTTATGTAACCAAGGTTTAATCGAACCAGTAGGAGCAAGGAAACACCCCAAAGGTGTTGCTAATGAGCCTTTCAAGGTGGCACTACCGGTGCTAGTAGCAACATGGAGACCTGCACAACACAACCACAGAACTCTGTCCCCAACTTGCGATGAGGTTGTCAATCTCACTGTGTTTTGCTGAAAACAAAGGATTAAACGTATCGAATGGAAGGAAGTAATAGTTTACAAAAAGTAAACACAAAGCAGTAAACAGTTTGTAGACTGTATGTAAAAGAAAAGGACCGGGATCCATAGTTCACTAGAGGTGGCTCTCCTTAAGATAGATAACATGCTGGGTGAACAAATTACTGTGGGGCAATGGACAAACATCGAGAAAGCATACAAGCATATACTAATCATCTTGACTCCTTTGAGACTTGATTGGGAATTACAACATTATACATAGACCGCCATCCAACTGCATCTATGACTAATAATCCACCTTCAGGTTATCATCCGAACCCCCTCCAGTATTAAGTTGCAAGCAACAGATTATTGCTTTATGAATTGCGTGTAAAGTAAACAATATGATTGTTCTATGAACAAAGGCTTTCTGTTTTCTCCCTAGTAGCAACAACACATCTTGTACCTTAGAGATTTCTGTCACTTCCCCAGATTACCAGAGGCATGAACCCACTATCGAGCATAAATACTAACTCTTGGAGTTGCTAGCATCTACTTGGCCAAGATAGCTACTAACAACAGAAAACATGCAAGATCACAAATAACAAAGACATGATAGAATCAATAATCAATCTGAAATAGCATCTCAATATCCATCGGATCCCCGCAAACACAACATGCAGAATTACAAATAGATGATCTTGATCATGAACGAAGCTCACAAGATCTAGACATGAAAGCACAAAGGAGGAGAACCGGCCATCTAGATGCTACATGGATCCGTAGTCCCAGTATGAACTACTCACGCATCACACTGGAGGCTTGCATGGTGATGAAGAAGGCCTCCAGGGTGAATTCCCCTCTCCGGCAGGGTGCCGGGAAGAGCTTCATATCCCTCCTGATCTAGGGATGGAGATGACAGCGGCTACAGACTCTTTTGTGGATTTTTGATCGGGTACTTAGGGTTTTCATCTCGAGGGTATCTTATAGGCGGAAGGAGAGGCCGAGGGGGTTCCTGGGCTGGCCACACCACCCCCTGGCGCAGCCAGGCCTAGCCCGCGCGGCCAGGCGGTGTGGTGACCCCCTGGCTCCTCTCCGTCTCGTATTCTGGCATCTGATGACTTCCGGAAAAATAGGCAATTTGGCTTTTGTCCAGTCCAATTCCGAGAATATTCATTTTCTGACTTTCCTGGAACCAAAAATAGCAGAAATACGGCAGCTGGCACTGTGGCTCTTGTTAATAGGTTAGTCCAAGAAATCATATGAAAAGTACTCCAAAGTGTGGACAAAACACAACAAAGTGGATAAAACCAAGCATGGAACATCAAAAATTATAAATACATTTGCAATGTATAAACATCCCCAAGCTTAACTCATCCTCGTCCTCAAGTAGGTAAGTGATAAAAAGAAAGAATAATTTTTGAGGTGACATGCACCATCAAAGACTTGATCAAAGTATTTGTAAAACAATGAAAGCTAGGATCATAGTACTTCAATCATAATATGAAAGACAAAGTTCTAGCAATAAGACAAAGAAACTTTGATGCAACATGAAAAGGCACAAACAAAAGATTCATGAATAACAATGCTTTGCAAGACGTTTGTTTGTTTCACATAATGAAAACATAGCATAATAATATTCAGCTTGTCCCTCATGGAGTATCAAATATAAATGCATAGGACACCTTCAAAGTCATAAGAGTGACTAGATACAAATAGTTTAAAACAAGCAATATCAAGTTATGCATCAATCAACTAGTCTTGGGACAACGCACATAGAACTAAGAATGGCCACTATGCTCTCAAAGTAGGTGCATAAAGGTAGAAGGTGGAGACTCAATATGATGGTGGAAGAAAGGCCTTCATAGAAGGAAGTAGGGATTCAAGTCTCATAAAGAGCTTCCAAAAATTATGGTACTTATAGCTTTCAGCTCTCATTGCCCCTATCATAAGCATCTTGAAGTGATTAAGGTAAAAGTGCACAAACTATGGTGTACATGCTTGACAAAGTATAAGTTAGAAATCTCATGTCCCTTGTATATGAGGGCTGCTCCTCATGCTACTCAAGTTTAGTCACCGGTAAGTTCTTGTCATCGTAAGTACATGTGTATCATAGAGAACCGCCAACAGAGTACCCCTTGCCCGATGATACGGAAGAATCCCCATATCAAAATGACAAGGCAAGCAGACAACGAGTATCTCAGCAATCATCTTATTTACCATGGGAATATGGTGCTTTTTTCTCTCTTTCCTCTTTTCATAATCTCTTTTTTTCTTTTTCTCTTTTTTCTCAATATAGGACTCTTTTTTTATAAGAAGAATGCTTCATAGACAGCTCATTATGGTTACGTTGCAGGTTTCCACCATGTCAGCATGGATTAGACCAGCGGCCTAGGCGTTTCTCTAACACATATACATAACTCCATGGACATACAAGCTCCCCTTTCATTTCACACCGTCGACATCCATATACAAAAGAGCATGATATCAACTAGGTACAAGTACCAAGTGCAATGTTGAAAGCGTTCCCCATGACAACATGGTTCTACTAATTCCCAACAAATAAGTGCAAGCATATACAACATAGACGACACAATGGTTCAAGTTTATTAAGGGAAAGAAATGTAAAGTGTGCCATCAAGTTCGTGAGAGCTTTAATCACTAGTTTTCTCATAACAAGTTTAATTCGGAAGGTAAACAAAAGCACGAATATACTTGGAATAGCATATGCTAGTAGATAGGTATGTGGACTCTTTGGAATAACTTGGTTTAGGGAGTTGGATGCATGAGTGGAACTCATACTTGGTCGTGGAGGCTAGCAAAAGACTGGGAGCGACAAACTAAGAGAGCAATAATGGCCATAATCATGCAGAGCGACAAAACATCATTGATCAAAGCATAAAGTGATACTACAAGTTGAAAAATAAAGGATCATAAAGGCTATGGTGACTTTAGATAGTCATAACATGGTGTGAGCATGCGCCAAGTCAACCCAAATAAAGCATCAAAGGAGAATACCACTATACTATGCTTTAATATGCTAAAACAACGCATGATTCATCCAAGGCACATTAAGCAATCTCAATTGTTTATAACAAGTCATGCTACAGCAAAGAATACTAAGCATAAAGCCAAAATAATATCAAGCATGGCATGATAGAGCATAGGCGTCAAAAACGAGCTCTTTTTAACACATAAGCATGAACTTTCCTACTCTTTTCCAAACCAAACCAAACTATTTGCAAACCAATGTAAGAAAGAGGGGGTCCAACCAATTTATTCAGAAAACTAAGCAAACAAAATCAAACGAAAAAACAAAATGAAAACGAAAATGAAGACGCTCCAAGAACAACACAAATGTGCATGAAACACTAAAAATGAAGCGTTTGGAAGAAACCTGGGATTTTTATTGATGAAGAGGGTGATGCCTTGGGCATCCCCAAGCTTTGACGCTTGTACTTCTTGGATATTTCTTGGGGTGACACGTGTGGCATCCCCAAGCTTGAGCTTTAGTCCATCCTTCATCTCATTACTCATTCCTTCCATACACCTGAAATTTTTCCTTCATACAAAACTTGACACAATCTTTATTAGCAACATTAGTGCACTCAAGATAAATAAGTCTTAAGGTTCAGTTCTAACAACAAATAAACTTCCATTATAACACTAGCTATTGTAGCACTTCCCTCAAAAAGCTCAATTCCCAAAAGAACTCAAAAAGGAACCAACAGGACGCAAATGCAGAAAATGGCAGAAATCTGTCAAAACAGACCAGCAGGTAAAGACGGTTTTTTTCGAAGACCTTCTGTTGCTCAAATAAAAAAGTGTTGAACTAACGAAAGTTAGATAACAACATGGGGACGAAGCACAAAAATTCACGCCTCAAAAAGACGTTTAGAGATTTTACACGAATGTTTACAGTGAAGCACAGAAATCTGTTTCGGGACAGCAACTTTCCCAATTATTACTTCTCTCTCATTAGAGGTTACTCTTTGCACAAAAAGCAAATAAAAAAGGATAAGGAGCGGTTATTTACTGAAGTAATAACTTCCAAGACTCATCTAAAACTTTTGGGTTATCTCCCAATAAGTACTTTTCTTTAACGCCTTTAAGTTAGTCATAAGAAGCAAGAAAAAGGATCAAGTGTTCTCAAATGAAGAAGCATTAAGATCAATACTAGAAATATTTTCAACAAGGCAAGGTATATCATCCAAATAAGTTCTAGAGGATCCTCTCTCAATGCTCTTAGGTTCACTATTTTCATCAAAAGGGTTTTCAGGAGCAATCCAATCAAGATTCTTTTCTATGGCTTCATGTATTGCTGCTAGTTTAAAGGGTATTGGTATCTTAGGTTCCTCCCCATTAGGTTTGGTTTTGTTCATCTTTTCTCGTGTACCTACAACATCTACACATGATCCTAGCTTCTAACATGTGAATTAAAGAAGCTGCAGCAATCTCATAGTTTGGAGGAAGTTCTGCAAGGGATCTATCCTCAGTATCTTCATGCTTACTAACATGATTAAATAATTCTTCAATATTATCTTTCCCAATTATAGAACCACTACCAATTGAAAGGTCTTTCAGGGTGAATTTGGGGATCATCATGGTGAGCTAAGGAAGAGGCAACAACTAAAGGAGACTTAATTTTTTTTGTGTTTTTGATAAAGAAAGCAAACTAGTAAAACTATTTTTTTGTCTTTTTGATAAAGAAACAAGCAAACAAAGCAAAAAGAAACTAAGCAAAACATAAATAACAAAGTAAAGAGATTGGTTATGAGATACTCCCCTTGTGAAGATGTCCTTGACTCCCCGGCAACGGCGCCAGAAAAATGCTTGATGGCTCAGTGTTGATGTAGAGCTCGTTGGGAACCCCAAGAGGAAGGTATGATGAGCACAGCAACAAGTTTCCCTCAGTTATGAAACCAAGGTTTAATCGAACCAGTAGTTTCCCAAAGGTGTTGCTAGCTGAGCCTTGGCAGGGTGCACTACCGATTCTAGTAGCAACGTGGAGACCTGCACAACACAACCACAGAACTCTGTCCCCAACTTGTGATGAGGTTGTCAATCTCACCATGTTTTGCTGAAAACAAAGGATTAAATGTATCGAATGGAAGGAAGTAATAGTTTGCAGAAAGTAAACACAAAGCAGTAAATAGTTTGTAGATTGTATGTAAAAGAAAAGGACCGGGATCCATAGTTCAATAGAGGTGGCTCTCCTTAAGATAGATAACATGATGGGTGAACAAATTACAGCGGGGCAATTGACAAACATCGAGAAAGCATACAAGCATATACTAATCATCTTGACTCCTTTGAGACTTGATTGGGCATTACAACATTATACATAGACCGCCATCCAACTACATCTATGACTAATAATCCACCTTCAGGTTATCATCCTGTCAACACCCGGATTTTTAATCCTAGATGCCTGTTATGTCATTCATCGCAATACCAGGATTACCATTTTTGCGAGACATAACAGATTGGATATCAAAGTACATCATCCATTACAAACCATACATAAGGACTTACGCAAATAAGGATCTCATGATCCAGTCTTAATACAACAAGCAGCGGAATAAATAATAAGCGTAGCAGTGGGGTCCATCTTCAGGGGCACAGGCAATGCTGACGAAGGCAGATAGTCCTAGTTATCATAGCCATCCTGCTGGCCATCATCTTGGTAGTCTCCTTCATAGTCTGGCCATGAGAATAGCAAGGGACAAAAGCCATGAGTACTCTTTAAGTACTCGCAAACTACCACTAACAAGTAGTATAGTTCTAGAGTAAAGTGCTAACTCTAGGTTTAACTAGAAAGTTAAGTTTGAAACCTAAGCTGAGTTCATAAACAAAGAAAGATAAAATAAAGTTCTAGAATCACCTAGGTTGGGAAGCTAGTGTCATAATCACAACCCTGTTGTGGTCAAGTCAAGATTCATCATTCATTTCATAAGTTATTTTGAACACATCTGACAACAAAACAGTATGGCCACTCTAATCGTCCATAATCATGACGCGGCTATTCGAATAGTTTGACACTCTGCAGAGGTGGTACACTTTCACCACAAGATTCGATACATCTATCAGGGATAACCCTGAATCATCATACTTAGTTTGCAGATAATCAAACATAACCTTTCCTTTACACACCCTAGTATAAGCACCTCTCCTATGAGCATGGCCCCCCAACCATGACCATCTATCATCTTGGGCACTGCATAGGTGGACAACATTGAGAGGTAGCCTCATCTCAACCTCTCCCGCGAGGGAACTAATACTAATGCATATAAACTTCTGGCTAATCCTTACCCAATTCAGGTATTGTGGTTGTACGGTAAATTTGGAATGGTATCGCATCCGAATCCAACCATCAGTTTTGTAAAAGGGTTAAAGCTCATGCCTCAACATTTTCATCATCATAAACCATTTGTGTTTCTCAACACATGTCAAAACATCTCAATAGAATGACTCATCATTCCAAGGTTTTCTCAATTCATTTTCACCAAGTGTTCGCATCTAAAATGACTCAAGTTTTTATCTAACTCTAAACTACTAAGTTAAGAGTGTTCACTAAGGTGGAAAGATGGGATCAATCTCATGCCATAGAATGACATCTAAAGTTATCTAAATAGGTCAAGTTTTATACTCTTTATGCTACCTTAAAAACCAGTAAAGGACTTTGGTAAAGTAAAGGAAGTAGAGCTTGAAAATAATACTTGGGGTAAGTAATAGTCAAAGTGGTATAACCAAAGCATGTCTAATGTATTTGCTTGAGTTATCTAGATTGCAAGGGTTAGCTTGCATTGTTAATGGTGGCATGCCTTGGTTGGTGCAGTGGTTGAACTTTTCTTCCTCCTCTTGATAGCACTCCTCCTCCTCGAAAGCTTGGTTGGTACTATCGTCTATAAATACATACAGGATACACAATCACCAAGCAATACTTAACTAGGCTACTTAGCATTCTAAGGCACACATTTTATGATCTATTATCATCACAAGCATCACAAGTATTATTACTAGCTTCATTCTTTTTATTTAAGAAAAGTAATTTCTACTCATTGAAAAAAAACTAAGATTTAATATTCACCACTTAAAATATGGGATCATGTGGACACATGTCATCACCACATATTCTAACATGTGGGAATGTGATTTAAAGGTTGGATCATATTTACTTAAGTTTAAGTTTATTATTTAATGATTTAAAGTGACTAGAAATGCCTATATAGCATTATTTTGGTACTAGTCCAAAGTCACTGCATGTAAACCTTAATATTATTACATATTCAGATAGGTATGGTTAAGTGTGATTTTTGAGAGTTGGAATCAACTCAAGAGCTATTTTGGTTGATTTTGTAAAAATGTTTGAATGTGCAAAAGCTTCTGCCTTATTATTTTTACTAGGAGAGATCTCTAACTCTAAATGCATTAAATCCAACAGGCTTGGGTAGATCTTTTCGGTAGCTTTCTAACACAATTTGAATCACTCCATTTGGATTTGTAAATCTCTATGAATTGATTTTCAAACTAGGGGACAGAACCAAGTTCAAAACTAAATAGAAAAATCTAAGTTTGAATTAAATGGGTCGCGCGGGAAAGAAAACGGGTCGGCCCAGTGGCGTCCCGCGGCACAGATAATAGCTGACAGGAGGGGTCCACCGGTCAGCAGCTCTTTACATGCGAAGCGTTATGCGGCGATGTGAGCCGTTAGATTAGAAGGGGGATCTACGGCTGTGGCTTGTCTTCAACGATGGAGAGGTCGCCGGCGAGGTCTAACCCTAGCGGCTCAGCGGGGGTGCTTAGGGGGCATACCAGGGCTCCAGCTATGGCGGCGATGGGGGCGATCGAACATGCTGTCGACGGCAGGCTCAGGGGTGGTCGTGGCAGCTCCTGGGGTGGACGAAATCGACGACACCTTCTCCTCCTCTGCAGCGGGCTCCTCCGGCTAAATTCCGGTGAACCAAGGCTCGAGCGGATCCGACAAGAGGTGGGGAAGGACCAGTGAGGAGAGGGGAGTGGAATGGTGTGAGTAGTTGGTGCGGGGAAGGGCTCTTTTTATAGGCACGGCTAAGCGGCAGAAAAGCATGGGCGGTGCTCGCCGGTGACGATGGCACAGCGAGCTAGAGGCATGGGCGGTGTTCTAGGACGGTGGGCGGTGCCCTGGATAGTGTCACGACAGTGAGTGTGCAGTGGTTTGCAGTCGGGGGCAGTGAATGGCGCAGCGCGCACTATGTCTCTGCCGACGGCGAGTTTCACGGCGGCCGGTGACTACGGGGCATGGTCGGGGGAAAGGGCATGTCCGTTAGCTTGCTAGGCCGGTGGGGATCGTGTTGACGGGCGGCTGGAGCGAGGCAAGGTCTGGCTACACGGGGACAGGACGCGCTCTGTGGGCGGCGTCAGCATGGCCGACAGTCTCCGGGCACGGCGGTTCCTGGCCGTTCTGGTCGCTGTCCTCGGGCTGGAGCTGGTTGGGAGGTGGAGGTGGACCACGGGCTACCTCCTGGACATGGTGGATGGCGCTGGCGGCGGCTCTAGCGTGCTGTCACCGGTGAGGTGCCCAAATGGGGGCCCGGCCTTAATGGCCATGACCATTTGGTCGTGGCACAGTGAGTGGCTGGGCTAGTGAGGGGTAGGGGAGTGTATGGGTTGGCTGTGGTTGCAAAATGGGGAACCAATTTGGTTCAAACACTGCTCCAAATAGTGTTTTATGTTTTGTTTGAATTCTGCCCACCAAGTGTTTGTGAAAATGGCCAAAAGAAATCAAGTTTGGAATTTTTGGATGAATTTTGGTGGGTTTGTTATACACATGCTTCAGCTTCTGTGGTTGCTTGGGATTTAAAAATGGAGCTCATTTGAGTGGTTTTTAAATAAGTGGGATCTTCCCATATGAACTACATTCAATTTTCAATTCCCATTTAAAATTAGTGTTTGAAAGTTTTTGGTAGATCACAATGTGGGCATGGTACATCATTACATGTACTAGCAAGGGGTGCAAAGATCCATATTTATCTCTGTAAAGAATTGAGACCTAGGAATAGCCAAAGTAGGCATGGTAGTTAAAATGGCACAAATGACCATTTCTTTCTTTTATTCATTTTGGATTTATTTATCTTTGGGATTTGTTTGGGAATGATTTAGATGATATTCATTTCACCTAAGAATCATTTTACTAGCAATGGATCACTTAATCCTGACAATTTAAAAGAACTCCTATTTAAATGCACACACATATGAATGCTTTAATAATTTTAATTGAAAAAGGTTTTGTTAACCCTAATTTTGATGACTTGGATCTTAATAGCCTTGGATTAAAGTTTTGGGATGTTACAAACCTTCCTCCCTTAAACAAAATCTCGTCCCGAGATTTACAAAAGAAAACTAGGAACTAAAGAGATCTGGGAACTCTGTCCTAATGTAATCTTCTCGCTCCCAAGTGGCTTCCTCTTCGGTATGGTTGCTCCATTGAATCTTGAGGAACTTGATACTCCTAGTTCTGGTGGTTCTGTAAGCTTCTTCCAAGATACGGATGGGCACTTCACGATACGTCAGGTCATTGTTGATCTCAATAGCTCGGTGATCAATGTTCTTGAAAACTTCAGTCTTCTCTGGCACTTCCAGACATTTGTGAAGTAACGAGATATGGAACACATTGTGGATGGATGACATCTCTTCAGGTAGTTCCAGTTGATATGATACTTCTCCTCGATGATTCACAATCTTGAAGGGTCCGATATATCTGGGGGCTAACTTCCCTTTTAGACTAAAGCGTTGGGTTCCCTTCAATGGTGAAACCTTGAGATACACAAAATCTCCGACATTGAAAGTCAGGTCTCTCCTTCTCTTGTCAGCATAACTCTTCTATCTAGATTGGGCAGTCTTGAGGTGCTCACGGACTTTGTGAACTTTCTCTTCGGCTTCTCGGAGAATGTATGGTCCAAAGATCTAACTCTCTCCTACTTGCGACCAGTTCAAAGGGGTGCGGCACTTCCTTCTGTATAGGAACTCAAATGGTGCCATCTGCAAACTAGCTTGATAACTGTTGTTATATGAGAATTCTGCAAAAGGAAGGCAGTCTTCCCATTTTGATCCATACTCTAACACACAAGCTCTTAACATATCTTCCAATATTTGGTTGACTCTCTCAGTCTGTCCATCAGTTTGCGAGTGATAAGCGGTGCTGAAATTCAACTTGGTTCCCAATCCTTCCTGGACTTTCTACCAAAATCTCGAGGTAAACTGGGTTCCTCAATCTTATACTATGGTCTTGGGGGTTCCATGCAGACTAACAATCCTAGCAATGTACAGCTCTGCTAGCTTCCCACTCTGGTAGGTAGTCTTAACAGGTATGAAGTGAGCTACCTTGGACAGTCTATCAACTATGACCCATATTGAGTCATTTCCCCTACTGGAAGTAGGCAAACCGGTGATAAAGTCCATTCCAACGAAATCCCATTTCCATTCCGAAATCTATAATGGTTGCAATAGTCCTGCGGGTCTCTGATGCTTTGCTTTGACTCTTTGACAGATGTCACATTTGGCGATGTAGCTTCCGATCTCTCTCTTCATCTTGTGCCACCAAAATTGCTCTTTCGGGTCTTGATACATCTTCGTTCCTCTAGGGTGGATAGAATAAAGAGTATCATGAGCTTCCTTCATGATAACTTGCTTCAGCTCTGAATCTGCGGGCACACAGATACGTCCTTTGTACCACAGAACTCCTTCTTCGTCTTCCGTGAATCCAGGTACCTTTCCTGTACCAATATGACGTTTGATTCCGTCGATACTTTCATTTCCCTTTTGGGCTTCCTTGATTTGGCTAATCAATGTGGGTTGAAGTTCAATGCTAGCTAAGAATCCTTTGCTAACTAGCTCAGTCCTAAACTGCTCCAACTCCTCATACAAACTTGGCTGCTTCTCCTTGATCATGGTGTTTAGCCTGCAAGGCAATCTGCTAAGACCATCCGCTACCACATTGGCTTTGCCAGGGTGATAGTGAATGTCAAGGTCATAATCCTTTATTAACTCTATCCATCTCCTTTGTCTCATATTCAGCTCCTTCTGAGTGAAAATATACTTCAAGCTCTTGTGATCTGAGTAAATCTCACAGCGATTACCCATCAGATAATGGCGCCAAGTCGTTAATGCCAAAACTACGGCTGCTAGTTCAAGATCATGGGTCAGATAGTTCTGCTCAAGCTGCTTCAGTTGTCGAGATAGATATGCGATGACTTTGCCTTCATGCATCAACACACATCCTAGGCCAATCTTGGATGCATCACAATATACATCAAACGGCTTCTTGATGTCTGGCATGATCAATATTGGGGCTGATATCAATCTCTTCTTCAGCTCTTGGAAACTGGCTTCGCATTTGTCAGTCAATTCAAATTTCTTGTCCTTCTTCAACAATTGGGTCATGGGTCTGGCGATGCTTGAAAATCCTTCGACGAACTTGCGGTAGTATCCCGCTAATCCGAGGAATGCACGGACTTGGGTTTGAGTGGTTGGGGCTTCCCATACTTCGACATCTCTGATCTTGGTGGGATCAACAGAGACTCCTCCGGCAGACATAATATGTCCTAGGAATCGTACTTCTTTCAGCCAAAAGTCACACTTACTGAACTTGGCATATAACTGATGTTCTCTCAGGGTTTCTAGGATGATTCTCAGATGTTGCTCATGCTCTTCTTTTGACTTGGAATAGATAAGGATATCGTTGATGAACATAACTACAAACTTATCTAGGAAATTCATAAAGATCTTATTCATGAGATTCATGAAATAAGCAGGGGCATTGGTTAATCCAAAAGACATAACCGTATACTCGTATAAACCATAACGAGTAGTGAAGGAGGTCTTTGGAATATCCGTTGCACGAATCTTAAGTTGGTGATAACCATTCCTAAGATCAATCTTTGAGAATACCTGGGCTCCAGTCAACTGATTAAATAGATCCTCTATTTTTGGCAGGGGTACTTGTTCTTGATGGTGACGTCATTCAGTTTCCTGTAATCTATGCACAGACGGTTGCCTCCATCTTTCTTGTCGACGAATAACACTGGTGATCTCCATGGCGATGTGCTTGGTTGAATCAAGCCTGTTGCTAACATGGCATCCAACTTCTTCTTCAATTCCTCTAACTCCGAGGGGTTCATGCTATAGGGTCTCTGGGCTATGGGTCTGGTTCCGGGGATTAGTTCGATAATGAACTCAATATCCCTATCCGGGGGCATACCTGGCAATTCATCTGGGAATACGTCGGGGTATTCACAGACTACTCTTACTTGGTCTATGGTGGGTAGGGCTAGACTCTTGTTGCACTTGAATTGACGAGGTAAGGTTTCAGATATATGCTCTACTGTTACTCCAGAGCTACTGGTCATGGTGATGGCTTTCTTAGCACAGTCTATCATTCCTTTATGCCTTGACATCCAGTCCATACCTAGTACTACTTCCAATCCTTTGGTTCCAAGTACAATTAGGTTGGCATAAAAATATATCCCATGTATTCTGATAGGTACAGATTTGCAAATTTTTCTAGCTTTTGTAGTTGAGCCAGGGATTTGAACTATCATGACTTGCTTCAGGTTGGTTGGGTGAATCTTACTAGTGCATGCAAATTCTTCGGTGACAAATGAATGTGATGCTCCCGAATCAAACAATACCCTTGCTAAAACTGAGTTGACAAAAAACATACCCAGCACTACATCTGACGCTTCTTGGGCTTCTTCGGCGTTCATGTGGAAGAGACGGCCATTGCGGTTGTGAGGGTTCCCTGGGGCAAATCTTCTTCCTGGTTGAACACGGTGCTGCTGTTGAGCTGGGGCATTCACATTGGCATTGGCGGTAATCTTCTTGGGACACTCATTGGAATAGTGGCCCTTTACTCCACACTTGAAGCAAGTGATCTGGGACTTGTCCTTTGCTACGACGGGCACAACATTGCGCCAGTTCTGGGTGCAGTGTTGTTGTTGTTGTTCTTGGGAGGGGCACGGTTGAAGTTGTTGGGGTTAACGGAGTTGTTGTTGTTTCCTCCGGACTTCACATTGCCTCCGCTACGGTTGGGGTAGCTTGGGCGAGACATTGGGGGTCGGTTGTTCCTTGGTGCATATCCTGGTGAGGGGTTGGGACGGTATTTCTAGTGACTTCTGGATCCGGATTGCTGCATCATACGGCGTTTGCGATTGTCGTTTGCCTGGTTAATCTTCCCTTCCATATGAATGGCAGCGTCGACTAGCTCTTCGAGATCCTCGAAGCGGATATTGACGAGGACTGTCTGCATCTCATCATGCAGTCCGTTCAGGAATCTCTCCTTCTTCTTGACCTCTGTGTTGATCTTATCAGGGGCGTACCTTGCAAGTGACAGGAATCTGTCATGGTATTCCACCACAGTCATTCTCCATTGTTTCAAGTCGCGAAACTTATCCCTTAGTCTGGTGACTAGACCTTGCGGCACGTGGGTGCGGCTGAACTTGGTTTTTAAGGCTTCCCAAGTCATCACTTGACCATGGTTCATGTTATGGATACTAGTCCACCAAGCTCTTACATCTCCCTCCAGATAGTGGGTGGCGAAGAGAACTTTCTCGTTGTCATAAACTCTGGCTACTTCTAAGTTGTTTTCCATTGTCTGCAGCCAGTCATCAGCATCTAGTGGGTTTTCAGCTTGGTTAAAGATTGGGGGATTGGTATTCTGAAAGTTTTTGAGTTTGGATCCATGGTGATCCTGGTTTCCATGCCCTTGGTTGTTGAGAGCCATCTGGTCAATCTGTTGCAATGTTGCTAGATTAGCTTGGCGTTCTGCCCTGCTTGCTTCTCTGTCTGCGATGAGATTCTGCAAGATCTGCAGCATTGGGTCTTGCGACGAGCTGCTCCCTCCTTGGTTTCCACGAGTCATCTAAAGATTGAGGTAGATAAAGGGGTAAGAGGGAAATTTCTAAGGTTCATGGTTTTGGTTTCAAAGCTAAGACTTTGAGTTTGACTCAGGTTTTGCAACTAACTTCATTTCATTCATTCAAACAAGCACACGATACAAACACACACACACACCATAACAACAAAGGAAAACATATGGTTTTAAAAACCATTCTGCAAGCTACGATACAGTGGGACCGCTACATCTCATGCTACGACAGTGCTCTCGTGCATCTACTCATCATCGATGAAGTCGGAGTCCTCATCATCAGTGTAGAAGTCCACGGCATCCTCCTCCAGAATGTCATCATCATTGCTGAGATAAGAATCCATGTCTCCCTGGATGTCTTCACCCTCCTCTTCTTCCTCCTTGGCTGCAAGCTGAGCTTCTTGCTCCTTGACGGTCTTCTCGAGGTCGGCCACCTTCTTGCAAAGAGGGGCGATGGTGCGATCCTTCTTTTCGCGCTGGAGGCGAAGATACTAATGGTCCTTGACAAGCAGTGAGAAAGTCTGGTCCTTCTGGGCGGCAATGGCACGGTTGTGGTTGGCAAACTCCCTAGCATTGTCCAACTCCTTCTGACGATTGTACAGCAGGAAGTCAAGGTTCTCCATGGGCATTCCCATGAAGTCACGTCTTGCATAGTGAGCAAAACAGGTTCCTTGGAGTTGTTTGACACTAAGGGCACATAGACGTGCGAGAGCTTCATGCATTGCCCTGGCTAATCCATCTAGCCAATTGTTCTCTCTCATGGAGAACTGGATCCTCCCGGACGTTGGTGCTTCTATGCTTCCTCGAAGATCAGTGGTGACTAGCCATTGTAAATCTCCTCCTGGGGGTCCTGGAAGTTGAGCTCCAAGAAACTCCGGATGTGGGCGTACCAATAACTCCGACAGTGAATCCAGATCCCTCTCGAAGATCAGCTGACCTCCGATTCCCAACTGGTAGAACTTGCTGAACTGAGTCTCCATCTACAAGAATTAAGGATGAGGAAATTAGTGAAGTGATCAAGTGCGTCAAATTTTAAGTAGTAATGTAAGGATTTTGAGGAATATGAATTTTTGAGAAAGAAGGAATCCCCAAAGATAAGAGGAAATAGTTTTTCATAAATACTCACTTTGGTTTGGAAATTAAGTTTTTGTTCAGATGTCCATTCTAACTAGGGTCCCCTATGGTCAGGATGGCTCTGATACCAACTTGTCAACACCCGGATTTTTAATCCTAGATGCTTGTTATGTCATTCATCGCAATCCTAGGATTACCATTTTTTCGAGACATAACAGATTGGATATCACAGTACATCATCCATTACAAACCATACATAAGGTCTTACACAAATAAGGATCTCATGATCCAGTCTTAATACAACAAGCAGCGGAATAAATAATAAGCGTAGCGGTGGGGTCCATCTTCAGGGGCACAGGCAATGCTGACGAAGGCAGATAATCCTAGTTATCATAGCCGTCCTGCTGGCAATGCAGAATAGCCAGGGACAAAATCCATGAGTACTCTTTAAGTACTCGCAAACTACCACTAACAAGTAGTATAGTTCTAGAGTAAAGTGCTAACTCTAGGTTTAACTAGAAAGTTAATTTTGAAACCTAAGCTGAGTTCAAAAACAAAGAAAGATAAAATAAAGTTCTAGAATCACCTAAGTTGGGAAGCTAGTGTCATAATCACAACCTTGTTGTGGTCAAGTCAAGATTCATCATTCATTTCATAAGTTATTTTGAACACATCTGACAACGAAACAGTATGGCCACTCCAACTGTCCATAATCGTGGACACGGCTATTCAAATAGTTTGACACTCTCCAGAGGTGGTACACTTTCACCACAAGATTCAATACATCTGCCAGGGATAACCCTGAATCATCATACTTAGTATGTAGATAATCAAACATAACATTTCCTTTACACACCCTAGTATAAGAACCTCTCATATGAGCATGGCCTCCCAACCATGACCATCTGTCATCTTGGGCACTGCATAGGTGGACCACATTGAGAGGTAGCCTCAGCTCAACCTCTCTCGTGAGGGAACTAATACTAATGCATATAAACTTCTGGCTAATCCTTACCCAATTTGGGTATTATGGTTGTACGTTAATTTTGGAATGGTATCGCATCTGAATCCAACCATCAGTTTTGTAAAAGGTTTAAAGCTCATGCCTCAAAATTTTCATCATCATAAACCATTTGTATTTCTCAACACATGTCAAAACATCTCAATAGAATGACTCATCATTCCAAGGTTTTCTCAAGTCATTTTCACCAAGTGTTCCCATCTAAAGTGACTCAAGTTTTTATCTAACTCTAAACTACTAAGTTAAGAGTGTTCACTGAGGTGGAAAGATGGGATCAATCTCATGCCATAGAATGACATCTAAAGTTATCTAAATAGGTCATGTTTTATAATCTTTATGCTACCTTCAAAACCAGTAAAGGACTTTGGTAAAGTAAAGGAAGTTGAGCTTGAAAATAATACTTGTGGTAAGTAATAGTCAAAGTGGTATAACCAAAGCATGTCTAATGTCTTTGCTTGAGTTATCTAGATTGCAAGGATTAGCTTGCATTGTTAATGGTGGCTTGCCTTGGTTGGTGCAGTGGTTGAAGTTTTCTTCCTCCTCTTGATAGCACTCCTCCTCCTCGAAAGGTTGGTCGGTACTATCGTCTATAAATACATACGGGGTACACAATCACCAAGCAATACTTAACTAGGCTACTTAGCATTCTAAGGCGCACATTTGATGATCTATTATCATCACAAGCATCACAAGTTTTATTACTAGCTTCATTCTTTTTATTTAAGAAAAGTAATTTCTACTCATTGAAAAAAAAACTAAGATTTAATATTCACCACTTAAAATATGGGATCATGTGGACACATGTCATCACCACATGTTCTAACATGTGGGAATGTGATTTAAAGGTTGGATCATATTTACTTAATTTTAAGTTTATTATTTAATGATTTAAAGTGACTAGAAATGCCTATATAGCATTATTTTGGTACTAGTCCAAAGTCACTGCATGTAAACCTTAATATTATTACATATTCAGATAGGTATGGTTGAGTATGATTTTTGAGAGTTGGAATCAACTCAAAAGCTATTTTGGTTGATTTTATAAAAATGTTTGAATGTGAAAAAGCTTCTGTCTTATTATTTTTACTAGGAGAGATCTCTAACTCTAAATGAATTAAATCCAACGGTCTTGGGTAGATATTTTCAGTAGCTTTCTAACACAATTTGAATCACTCCATTTGGATTTGTAAATCTCTCTGAATTGAGTTTCAAACTAGGGGACAAAACTAAGTTCAAAACTAAATAGAAAAATCTAAGTTTGAATTAAATAGGTCGTGCTTGAGATAACAGCTGACAGGGGGGGTCCACCAGTCAGCGGCTCTTTACACGCGAAGCGGTACGGGGCGATGTGGGCCGTTAGATTAGAAGGGGGATCTACGGCTGTGGCTTGTCATCGATGATGGACCGGTCGCCGGCGAGGTCTAACCCTAGCGGCTCGGTGCGGATTCTCAGGGGGCATACCAGGGCTCCAGCTACAGCGGTGATGGGGGCGATCAAATGTGTTGTCGACTGCGGGCTCAGGGGTGGTCGTGGCAGCTCCTAGGGTGGACGAAATCGATGACGCGTTCTCCTCCTCTGCAGCGGGCTCCTCCGGCTAAATTCCGGCGAACCAAGGCTCGAGCAGCTCCGACGAGAGGTGGGGAAGGACCAGTGAGGAGAGGGGAGTGGAATGGTGTGAATAGTTGGTGCAGGGAAGGGCTCCTTTTATAGGCGCGGCTAAGCGGTAGAGAAGCATGGGCGGTGCTCGCCGGTGACGATGGCACAACGAGCTAGAGGCGTGGGCGGTGCGCTAGGACGGTGGGCGGTGCCCTGGCGAGTGTCACGGTGTTGAGTGTGCAGTGGTTTGCGGTCGGGGGCAGTGAATGGCGCGGCGCACACTAAGTCTCTACCGACGGCGAGTTTCATGGCGACCGGCGACTACGGGGCACGGTCAGGGGAAAGGGCGTGTCTGTTAGCTTGCTAGGCCGGTGGGGATCGTGTAAACGGGCGACTGGAGCGAGGCGAGGTCTAGCTACACGGGGACAGGGCGCGCTCTGCGGGCGGCGTCGGCATGGCCGACAGTCTTCGGGCGTGGCGGTTCCTGGCCGTTCTGGTCGCTGTCCTTGGGCTGGGGCTGGTTGGGCGATGTAGGTGGAGCACGGGCTACCTCCTAGATATGGTGGATGGCGCTGGCGGCGGCTGTGGCATGCTGTCTCCGGTGAGGTGCCCAAATGGGTGCTCGGCCTTAATGACCATGACCATTTGGTCGTGGCACAGTGAGTGGCTGGGCTAGTGAGGGGTAGGGGAGTGTATGGGTTGGCTGTGGTTGCAAAATGGGGAACCAATTTGGTTCAAACACTGCTCCAAATAGTGTTTTGTGTTTTGTTTGAATTCTGCCCACCAAGTGTTTGTGAAAATGGCCGAAAGAAATCAAGTTTGGAATTTTTGGATGAATTTTGATGGGTTTGTTATACACATGCTTCAGCATCTGTGGTTTCTTGGGATTTAAAAATGGATCTCATTTGAGTTGTTTTTGAATAAGTGGGATCTTCCCATATGAAGTACATTCAATTTTCAATTGCCATTTAAAATTAGTGTTTGAAAATTTTGGCAGATCAGAAAGTGGGATTGGTACATCATTACATGTACTAGCAAGGGGTGCAAAGATCCATATTTATCTCTGTTAAGAATTGAGTCCTAGGAATAGCCAAAGTAGGCATGGTAGTTAAAATGGCACAAATGACCATTTCTTTCTTTTATTCATTTTGGATTTATTTATCTTTGGGATTTGTTTGGGAATGATTTAGATGATATTCATTTCAGCTAAGAATCATTTTACAAGCAATGGATCACTTAATCATGGCAATTCAAAACAACTCCTATTTAAATGCACAAATATATGAATGCTTTAATAATTTTAATTGAAAAAGTTTTTGTTAACCCTAATTTTGATGACTTGGATCTTAATAGCATTGGATTAAAGTTTTGGGATGTTACACATCCGAACCCCCTCCAGTATTAAGTTGCAAGCAATAGATTATTCTAACTCTTGGAGTTGCTAGCATCTACTTGGCCAAGATAGCTACTAACAACGGAAAGCACGCAAGATCACAAATAACAAAGACATGATAGAATCAATAATCAATCTGAAATAGCATCTCAATATCCATCGGATCCCTGTAAACACAACATGCAGAATTACAAATAGATGATCTTGATCATGAACAAAGCTCACAAGATCTAGACATGAAAGCACAAAGGAGGAGAACTAGCCATCTAGCTACTACATGGATCCGTAGTCCCAGTATGAACTACTCATGCATCACACCGGAGGCATGCATGGTGATGAAGAAGGCCTCTAGGGTGAATTCCCCTCTCCAGCAGGGTGCCGAGAAGAGCTTCAGATCCCTCCCGATCTAGGGATGGAGATGACGGCGGCTACAGACTCTTTCGTGGATTTTTGATCGGGTACTTAGGGTTTTCGTCCCAAGGGCATCTTATAGGCGGAAGGAGAGGCCGAGGGGGTGCCTGGGCTGGCCACACCACCCCCTGGCGCGGCCAGGCCTGGCTTGCGTGGCCAGGCGGTGTGGTGGCCCCCTGGCTCCTCTCCGTCTCGTATTCTGGCATCTGATGACTTCCGGAAAAATAGGCACTTTGGCTTTTGTCCCGTCCAATTCCGAGAATATTCATTTTCTGACTTTCCTGGAACCAAAAACAGTAGAAAACAGGCAGCTGGCACTGTGGCTCTTGTTAATAGGTTAGTCCAAGAAATCATATGAAAAGTACTCCAAAGTGTGGACAAAACACAAGAAAGTGGATAAAACCAAGCATGGAACATCAAAAATTATAGATACATTTGCAATGTATAAGGGGCTAAAGTTAATAGATTTGTATTCAAATTATATACCAGAGTGGATTTGTTTCATTCCATTTGGTTAGGTACTACTATCAGGAAAATTTATCAATTGAAAATGACACTAAGGGGTAGATTAATTCTCAGAGTTTGTACCAGTAATATTTTGCCAAGTTTCTGGTACTGCATGATAGATAAATCATTAGGGGGTACTTCAAAATTGGGTATGTCCAAAAACAGACATTTTTCATTTTCCTATGGATTTATTTCTAGCAGCCTATTTTCCAGATCTAGATTAATTATTAAAAGAACTAGGGAGTCGGGCTGGGTCTATAATGAGATGGGCCTGGGGGCGAATTCGGCCCACTCGGGCGAGCCAGCACGCGGGAGGCCGCGGTTCGAACCCGACGGGCGGGTCTCGCCAGTCAGCGGCGCGGGGTGGCGAAGGGGTATCGAGGTGCTTGGGCCGTCGGATTAGAGGGCGGATCGACGGCACCAAGTCGTCGTCCTCCTTTCTCTAGGGCGGCGGGGAGCTAACCCTGGCTAGGGAGAGAAACGGCACAGGGGATCACCAGAGCGGCGGAGAGGAGCCGGGCGGTGGCGGAGGTGGAGCGGTGCTTGACGGTGGTCCCAGCGATGGGCAGCAAGGTGGGCTTCGACACCGGGAGGTGGCTCACGCGGTGGTGGAAGAAGGTGGCTTTGTTGGAGCTCACCGATGCGGCTGGTCGAGTTGGTCCTGGGCAAAAATAAAGGTACGGTCAGAAAGAGGAGGAGGAGGGGATTACCACAGAGTGACATGCAGCAGGGGAGGAGACAAGGAGAGAGAGCTTAGCTCATCTTCATGGAGGGAGCCGAGAACTCTTCCTCTCTTTCTCTCGGGCAGGACCAGACAGGGGAGGGGGAGTGGAGTACAAGGGAGGTGAGTGGGGGAAAATGAGCCAGGGATGGGGTGCGGGGTGGCCTCTGGCCTTTTTAAAACAAGCTAGATCGGTTCATGATGGACAAGGAGTATGGAGGGCAAGGGCAGGTCCATGGCCTTGCCATTGGCTGCCAGGGTCGATGGAGGGTGGTGAGGTGGGGTCTGGTCGTGCTGGAGCTCAGAGAGGGAGAGTGGGTGGCTGTTGCAACTTTTAATGTGCAAGATCTTTTGCAAGATCTTTTGCAAGATCTTTTACAGTAATCTCGACCAGGGGAGTTCTGGTGGGTGTGGTGCATTGTTTTGCAAGATTGGTGGTGGTTGTGTTTGGGTTTTTGATTCAAAAAGGCTAAGTATCCAATTCTGCCATAAGGGATGATCAAGTGGTATGTTTTGATTTTTGATCTTGACCAAAAGAGGTAAGGATTCTAGTAGATGGGTAGGGTTAATATGCATCTCTAGGATTTATTTGGGATTTTTCAGAAGATTAGAAGTCCACTTAAATCCATTTATTCAGAAACTGCAGAAGTGAATTCTTGGAGTTCATTTGATATTTTTACATTGGACAAGGTGGGTTTTTGATTTGAGATGGTCCCAAATGTGAATACACACTTAGGGGAATTTTCCCAAGATTTATGGAGGTTTAAAAGTATTTAAAAACTATTATTATTCCATTTCTGCCATTTGAGAAATAGGGCAAAAAGAAATAATGAAGGATCTCAAAAATATTTATTTTTGAGATGTGAATGTAGGGTATGATATATGGATCTCAATTGAGCCAAAATTTGGGGAAGTGCTTTGGCAAAAACCAAACTTTCCCTTGGGAAGGGAGTTTTGGAGATTTCTCTATTAAAGAGATTAATTAGATTTGGAGCCATAATAATTATGGATAATATTTGATAAATCTTGATGATCAAGGTAGATGATGTAGACAATTTGTAGCAAGCATTTACAACCTTGGGAATTGGAAATCCAACTTGAATTAGATGGAGAACAAGGAGTTGGGGATCTAGGGTGATGTTATTTTTATACCACCAAAACCTTGTTGGATCTTGGACCTCAGAGCTCACCTTGATGCAAGGGATAGATGGATAGTTACCAAGTCATATAGATGATCATGGCATAAGGAGTTTGGATTAGTTACATTTTAGGTGGTCTGGAAGTGATGGCAAACTTTGTTGAAAATAAGGCTGCCATACCAGATGAGTCATGATGCCTTATAAACCATGTGGGTTTAAGGCACACAAAGATCCACTTGGAACAAGTGAAGTAGATTTTTATAGACCTATATGAGTAGAACATAACCATGCAAAGAGTTGGTCTAGAGAAGGTTGGATGATGGTGTGGGCTTCTATCAAAGTAGGCATGTTGACTAGTTTGCAGGAAAAGTTATTTTCTTGCCTACAATACCATCAAGAACAAGTGGGTTGGAGGATGATCTAACCAAGGGAAATAGTGGGCCTTGGTAGTCCTCAGGATGGTTAACAAGATGGTTCAAATGCATTTCCAGAAATGCACATGGGTTGAGAAAGGTAGACATTCAAAAAGGTGATGTTGAAACAGATTCCAAACTTAGCCAAATTTGGCAGAATTAGGGTTTTTGACTAGAATGTGGGTGGTGATGATTTTGATGGGTTGCGAGGTACCCAAGAATCATCAAGTGGATGATGTTGAAGTGTAGATTGAGTAGGAAGGATCCTTGCTTGATACTGGTCTTCATTGACTTGGAAACTTCTAGAATGGATCACTTCAGAATTGATCTGGTTAAGGGTTTTTGATGATCACCTCGTGGCTAGGGATTAGATCCAGATTGTATTCTTGCTTAGGGTTTGGTGATTTTTAAGTATATTTATCCTAGTGGATGAGCTCCTAGAGTAGCTCATACTACTTCTAAGCAATCAAGTCAAACAACAGATCAAGGCAACTCATCTTACCAACAAATCAACTACTACTAGGGTTACCATCAAGCTTATCTTGAGGTGAGGATGGGCAATTTTGAAAGGTTGGAGTTTGAGTAAGTTAAGAGTACTTGGTATCTCTACCAAGAGTAGAATTCAAAAGTTTTAAAAGGGGGTTTTGGGAAACCTAGAGATAAGAATATTTGAAGGTTCGGTCTATAAAACATAAGGAGATTATATTATATATCTCTCCATAGTTTTGTCAATAGAAGCTACTAAAATAGTTTTGGTCACATAAGCATCTTGGCTCAGGTTTTGAAATGCCAGAAAATTTGAGAATAAGTAAATTGAGCCAGGATAGTTTTGTTCAATAGCTTTTTCACAACTGATGTTGAGGTAAGGAGTATACCATAAGCTATACAATCATAAGAATGAGCACAGACAATCAGCAAGCAAACACTACAACACTTAACAAGAAAAAGTTTTTGTTCCCCCTGATTTTTGCATTCTGGACAACTAATCAGGGTTGCTGAAATTGGGATGTTACAACGATCAGGAGCGGTCCATGCTCTATGTGGAAACGGCGGCGTTCTAGACGACGCACAGTGGCCACGGTTCGCGCGGCGGTGAACGGGCGTGTCTGGGGGTTAGCTAGGGTCATGGTGAGTGCGGGAACGCGTGGAGAGGGCAAGGCGCAGCGTGTGTGCACGTGTCGGCTGCGGCGCTCTGGAGCGCTCTCGGCATGGCAGACAGAGAAGTGGGCGCGGTGATCACGGCTGGTCTCCTGGACATCGTGGGAGAGGGGTGGAAAGAGGGTGGCGGTGGAGTGTCGTTTGTCTCCTAGACATCGTGGGAGAGGGTGGTGCGGTCTGTGGCGACTGGTGCTTGGTCGACCGGCACGGTGAGCTCAGGCAGCATGGCACTGGTGCGAACCGCAAAGGGGGAGCTTGTCCACTACGCTGTTGGGTACTAGGGGAGACCAGGGGAGAGAATTGAGGCACTAGTGGCGATCAATTACTGCTCAGAATAGTAGAAGTTAGGCAAGTGTTTACTGGTGTCTGCCAAGTGCTTGACCAAATGGCCACATGAATTCAAAGTTTGAATTTTTGGATGAATTTTGGTGAGTGTTCTGAGTACTTGCTTGATAGTCTATGGTTGCTTGGGTTTGCCAAGGTGAATTGATTTGAGTGGTTTTTGAGAAGTGGTGATCTTAGTACCTACACTTGATTCAATTTTGAATTGTCTCTCAAATAGATTTGAAAATAGTTTCAGTTAGTTTGTAAAGTGGGCTTGGGTTCACTTTTACTTGGTCTAGCAAGGGGTGTTAAAATATTTTACTAGAAACACTCAAAGTGGTCTAGTGGATAATTTTGGTCAAAATGACCATTTGCTTATATGATTCATATTTGCTTTTCTTTTCTTTTGATTTTGTTTGTAAATTGCCTAGATGATGTAGTATTCATCTTTAAACCATTCCTTATCATTTGTAGCAATCAAACATGGCAATTGCACTCATTCATGCACTAATGCAATTCACACGTACACTCATATTAAATTTACTAATAAAAGTTTTTGTTAACCCTAAACTTAGGTGATTTGAACTTGATAATCTTGATTAATATTTTTGAGGTGTTACAAACCTTCCTTCCTTAAACAAAACCTCGTCTTGAGATTTAAGAAAAACTAGGAACTAAAGAGATTTGGAAACTCAGTCCGAATCTAATCTTCTCACTCCGAAGTAGCTTCTTCTTCAGTATGGTTGCTCCACTGGATCTTGAGAAACTTGATACTCCGAGTCCTGGTGGTTCTGAAGGCTTCTTCCAAAATACGAATGGGTACTTCACAATAAGTTAGATCCTTGTTGATATCTATGGCTTAGTGATCGATGTTCTTGAACACTTCGGTCTTCTCCGGAACTTCTAAGCATTTGCGAAGTAACGAGATATGGAACACATCTCCTTCGGCAGTTCCAGTTGATATGATACTTCTCCTCGGCGATTCAAAATCTTGAAGGGTCCAATATATCTAGGGGATAACTTCCCTTTCAGTTCAAAATGTTGCATTCCTTTCAAGGGTGATACTTTGAGATATACAAAATCTCCGACATTCAAGGTCAGGTCTCGGCATCTCTTGTCAGCATAACTCTTTTGTCTGGATTGGGCGGTCTTGAGGTGTTCACGGACTTTGTGAACCTTCTCTTCGGCTTCTTGTAGGAAGTCGGGTCCGAAAATCTGACTCTCTCCTACTTGCGACCAATTCAAGGGGGTATGACACTTCCTTCCATGCAAACTGACGATTCTAGCAATGTACAACTCTACTAGCTTCGAACTCTGGTAGGTGGTCTTGACAGGTATAAAATGGGCTACCTTATACAGTCGATCTACTATGACCCAAATAGAGTCATTTCCCCTACTAGAGGTAGGCAAACTGGTGATGAAATCCATTCCAACAGAATCCCATTTCCATTCCGGAATCTGCAATGGTTGCAAAAGTCTTGCGGGTCGCTGATGTTCCACTTTGACTCTCTGAAAGATATCACACTTGGCTATGTAGCTTCCGATTTCTCTCTTCATCTTGTGCCACCAAAATTGCTCCTTCAAATCCTGATACATCTTCGTTCCTCCCGGGTGGATAGAATAAAGAGTATCATGGGCTTCCTACATAATGACTTGCTTCAAATCCGAATCTGCTGGCACACAGATACATCCTTTGTACCACAAAACTCTTCTTCATCTTTGGTGAATCTGGGTACCTTCCCTATACCGATACGATGCTTGATTCCATCGATACTAGCATTTCCTTTCTGGGCTTCCTTGATCTGACTGATCAAGGTGGGTTGGAGTTCAATACTGGCTAGGAATCCTTCGCTAACTAGCTCCATTCTAAACTGCTCCAACTCCTCATGCAAACTTGGCTGGGCTTCTTTAATCTTGGTGTTTAATCTACACGGCAATCTGCTAAGAGCATCCGCTACCACATTGGCTTTGCCGGGGTGATAGTGAATGTCAAGGTCATAATCCTTGATTAACTCTATCCATCTCCTTTGCCTCATATTCAGCTCCTTCTGGGTGAAAATATACTTCAGACTCTTGTGATCCAAATAAATCTCACAGCGGTTACCCATAAGGTAATGACGCCATGTCTTCAAAGCTAAAACTACGGCTGCTAGTTCTAAGTCATGGGTAGGGTAGTTTTGCTCATGTTGCTTCAGTTGTTTAGATAGATATGATATAACTTTGCCTTCTTGCATTAATGCACATCCTAGTCCAATCTTGGATGCATCACAATACACATCAAAAGGCTTCTTGATATCTGGCATAATCAGAATTGGGGCTGAAATCAATCTCTTCTTGAGCTTTTGAAAACTTGCTTCACATTTGTATGTCCATTCAAACTTCTGATCTTTCTTCAATAGCTGGGTCAGCGGTCTTGCGATGCTTGAAAATCCTTCTATGAACTTGCGATAATATCCTGCTAATCCGAGAAATGCGTGGACTTGGGTTTGAGTGGTTGGGGTTTTCCATTCTTCAACATCCTTAATCTTGGTGGGATCGACAACAATACCTCCTGCCGACAGGATATGTCCTAGGAATCCTACTTCCTTTAACCAGAACTCACATTTGCTAAACTTGGCATACAATCGATGCTCTCTAAGAGTTTCAAGGATGGTTCTCAGGTGTAGCTCATGGTCTTCTTCAGACTTGGAATAGATCAGAATATCATTGACAAAAACAACGACAAACTTATCCAGGAAGTTCATAAAAATCTTATTCATGAGATTCATGAAATAAGCGGGGGCATTGGTTAATCCAAAAGACAAGACAGTGTACTCACACAATCCATATCTGGTGGTGAAGGCAGTCTTTGGGATATCCGTTGCACGGATCTTGAGTTGATGATAACCAGTTCTAAGATCAATCTTAGAAAACGCTCTGGCACCAGTCAACTGGTCAAACAGATCCCCTATCTTCGGCAGTGGGTACTTGTTCTGGATGGTGACATCATTCAGCTTCTGGTAATCCGTGCACAAACGGTTGCCTCCATCTTCCTTATCCACAAACAAAACAGGCGATCTCCATGGCAATGCACTTGGTTGAATCAGACCTTTCTCCTGTTGGAAATATGCCCTAGAGACAAATAGTAGTAAGGACTATTATCATATTTCATATAGTTTATGATTAAGTTTTATATCGTGCTATAACTGTATTGACTGGAAACATCAATACACATGTGATATACAAACAAACCAGGGGTTCCCAGTGAAACTCTAGTCACTGGTTCATTGGTCAACAGATGATCATGTTTCCTGATCATGTGGCATTTATGCCAGTTGGAAATGAGGTCATCTCATTATGAGAATGAGATGCTGAACCAATACCCAACCTAAACATCATGATTCGATCATGTCACGAAGTTCAAGTTACGATGATTAGAAATGGATCCTTGTAGACTATTCCTTAGACCGTGAGGCTATATCGATCACTGTCTCTCGAGAATGCTTAGATAGCATCAAACGCCATCTGGTAAAACGGTGGTTATAAAGGTGTGTTCAGGTATTCGGAGGAAACCGTAGAGGCAATATATGTCAAGAGAAGGATTTGTCCGTCCATGTGAGGGGAAGATACTCAAGGGCCCACTCGGAGAGGTTATATCCAATAGCTGCGCAGCGTGTGATTAGATCACGGGGATATCACTTGTCGGAACGAGTCAAATAGCATTTTTCAGTAACGAGATTGAACACGACATGGTGATGTCATTGATTAGGTCTCGGGCAATGCAAGTATCGAATGACAAAGGGAATAAGACACGACTGTCCTTGTTCAAACGACAAAAGATCTTCATGGAACGCACAGGGGTCACATGGCCATCCAGGTCCCTCTGTCGATCATTGGTGCGGGAGTGTCCCGACCATATCTGGAGTGTTCCCGAACCGTGGGGTATCACGCTTAAGGGCTTGATGATGCTTAGAGAGTGTTTATAGGATCAGTAGAATCGCCGAAGAAAAGAAGGGAGAAAACCGGAAGGGTTTCGGTAAGTCCGGAGGAAGTCCGGAGTGGAGGTGGAAGGTGTTCCATGGCTACGGAGATTAGATAATATGTGAATGAATGTTAAATATTGATTTAATCATTTATTCATAATTATTTAATAAAGAGAAAATTAATTAAAAGGTCAAAAGGCTTGATGGGCCTATTCCGGAGGGAGAGGGCCCATTAGGGAAAAGGAGAAAGGGGAGAAGGGCCAAGGGGGAGGCCGGCTGGGCCTAGCCCCCCCCCCCCACGGGGCCCACTAGTGGCCGCGGACACCTCCTCCCCCGTCCTCTCCTTTAGTCCCACCCCGGAACTTGAGGGGAGGTAGTACCTCCCCGCCCCCTATATAAAGTGGGGTATTTGGCCTAGAAAAATACACCTATAATCAATAAAGGTATCCCGACTTTTGGGAGGACCTCTAATTGATATTTCTCTATCCCCCTCTCTCTCTCGTGACCGTGGTCCCAAGTCTGGACTGCACGAGGGAGAGACATCTTCACCACAGAGCGCCGTCGCGCTGCGGGATTCGGATCCGGGAGCTCTACTTCCACAACTGTTGCTGGATCGGGGAAGCGGGAGTCATCGTCAGGCACCGGATGTGTGTAACTCCCCGCGAGGTGTCGCACTTGAGGCACTCAAGTCATTGGAGCCAGAAGGAGCGCAAGGACTTCATCACGACCTTGAGGTCGGCTTCGGCTCGTCTACATCAACCACGCTCTCCTGAGCGTTGACAATGCTTTTCGGTCTTCAAGGGTAAGTTCACGAAAATCCCCTCCCGTTACTGTATTACTAATAGATAGGTCCTAGCAGCTTCAGGGTTTCAGGGGCGTAGAGTAAAATTTATTGTTTTTATGCGCGGAACCCCTACAGTGGTATCAGAGCTAGATCTATGCGTAGTAATGCTAGTACAGGTAGAACACACGAGATGTAGCGTGTGGGCGTTGATCTTTTAGTTGTTACCCTCCCACGTGTACTTGTGTATACCGCAGTAATGCTTGATGAAGCGGCCCCCAACCGACTTTACGCGTTCATTCGCGAGACTGGTCCACGATTGACATACGGCTTGTACAGTATAAACTGGCTTAGGGGGTGTCTGTCTCTCTCGCATTAGTTGGTATACCATTTGCAATGGAGGGCCCCGAAAGGGGTGTAGTATAGACAACTACTTGATCAGCGTTGTGCTGAAAGTTTGTAGGTAAGAACGGTTCTTGTGCGAAAGCCCATTCAGCCACGTAAAACATGCAAAGATAAAGTAGAAGCGTCTAACTTTGTTTTGCAGGGGGGCGTTGCTTTGTGGTATGGTTGTGGCAAAGGTAAAGTAATTACCTTTTGTTGCATAGTAGTAGATAGTCACGAAGGTGACGAACTACCACGCCGGAATGACACCGGTACCCTGGTGTCTACGGCGCCAGAACCCTGGCGTCGGAACCCTGGCGCCAGAACCCGGTGACGACGGATGGAGATCACGATGTGAAGGACCATTTCACATAGCATTTACATTCAATGTTATTCTTTGTATGTCTTATTGTATGCTAGTATTAGATACTCGACGGTAGCCTAATAAGATGATCCCTGTTAAAATTACCAACAATAGTGTTCCCCCTTAGTGTGCACCGCCAAGAAAGTTCTTCGGTATGAGGCGATCCAGGGTGACAGGCCTGGGTGTCATACATATCTACGTTCGCATACAGTGGGTGTAAGCCATGTTGCACAACGAATACACTAAGGTTGAGTTGGCAAGCCTAGCACGCTAGAGAAGCGTGGCCTCGGAACACGGATGGTCGAAAGATCGAGCACGAGTCGCATGAACGATGTGACCGACGTTTAGCGTCCACCCTTGAACCCACATTGATGGTCGTGATGATCGAGGGAGATGTGGCTGATAGGGGTCGTGTTATCACTAGGAACCCTCACTGGGGATAGGTGTTTCTGAGTGTAGTTATTATTAACTCATTTAATCGTAAACTTAGTCTAAATTCTTTTTGCAATTATAAATGTAGATGGCTCACCGTGAAGCTTACTTTGAGATTAAGGATTGGGTAAAGGGTGAGAAACTTAGACTTGATGGATCCAACTTCCCTAGTTGGCTTGTGCGCCTAGATGATCTCCTTACTAGGAATCATGTGGTAGACTACATACGCCGCACGATAGATTTGACTGAGCCAGACTACTATGAGACCCCACAAGAGCTGGCAGACCACTACTATCGCCAAGAGATGTCCACTTACATTCAGATAATAATGCGTTACAGGATGGTGGATGAACTACATCCTCTCATGGGTGATCTTGACCCATATTCGATGGTGGATCAGCTGAGAGCAGAGTTCATAGGCCATGTGCGCATGTGGAAGCACGAGTTGCTTGGAGAGTTCCTTTCATTCAGATGGAGGAGCATACATGTCTAAAGAGTCACTTGGAGCGCATGCTTGATGCACACACGAGACTGGTTAACTTCGTGGATTACTGGATGGCTGATCCATTTGCGATAGACGTACTGCTTTGGTCATTGCCTCACAGCTACAAAGGACATGTCCGGAGTAGCATCATGAGTGGTGATACGGAAGCATTGGACTTCCATGAGTTCATATTACGTTTCCGGAACGTAAAGGTTGAACCAATCGCCGGAGAGGTCATCGATGACCAAGGTATATATTTGATATACAGTTTTATAAATGTTATAATCTTGCAAACACATTGCAGTGTTAAGTATATCTGATACTTGTTATGTTTTACTGAAAACAGGTCCTTCTGCATGAGAGGTGCTTGCTGGAGAGAGGTGACGTTGCGTGTTGATGGCGAGCATGATGATGATGGCCAACGACACTCCCCCTCAACATTTATCACTTAGTTTGTGTTTTAGGATGATTTTTGTAATCAATAGATTGTGAACTTCTTTAGTGTGTCTCACATTTTGTGAGACAGTTATTCATATGAGTTTGTAACAAACAGTTGTTCTGCTTTTATGAATGATTTCTATTCGTGTTCATATCTTGTTTGATTCTATGTGAATTATCCTTGTTATTTGAAACTAATTGATAATGTATGAACATTTATAAAATATTAAAATGCCTTGTTTAAATTACCCAACTTAATGATATTTCATTAATAAATGAAACCATTGTTTAAATTCAAAGTTATGTGATAATATGTGAAAGTCATTCGATTTCTTGTCACATATCAATCATGCCTAAGTTCGGCGAAATAAATTGAACACCGTGTATTACTTGAATACAAAGTGTTTAATGAATTGTTAAAACTGAATACATATTCGATGTATTATATTTTAACAAAAATGGTAATTATCATTAAATGATTGTTTAAATGTGTAAAGTAAGTTTATCAAAGGAAACATGAATATGAAACTATTTTGATTTGATCAAAGTACTTCATCAACAAAGGGTATAAATATAAAAGGGAATCTAATTACTATGATTTGATCAATAGTAATGAAGTTCAAATTTATAAGAATGGCATGAAAGAAATTGTGGAATGCAAAGAGTTTTGAAACGTCAAAATACAAGGCATAACAATGTGATATTAGATATCAAAGGGGGTTAAATAGAAGGCACCAAATAAATCGTTGTAGAGAATGTGTAGAGACCATTAGCTTAGAAATAGTTAGCACTCAATTAGAATGTAGTGAACCATTTGAATTTGTGAAAGTTTTGGGGTTATTCGATATAACCAAAACAATAGCGAATAAATCCTTGTAGAGTATTCATTGGAAACATTGAATACGAAATCCATAGCTGAAACCAAAAGGATAGTAAGATTCGTATTGATGGGATTTTGGTGCATTCTTGAGAAAGATCACCTTTAGTGAAGTTTCTCAATTATGGAGAAAATGGAAAATAGTGTAAAACACGATGAGGATTCAAAACCCTGCATCAGAGTGTTGAGAAGCGCAACGGACAGCGTTCCTGAATGATTCTCTTCACGGAAGGAAAGAATAAATGATTTTGATCATTGTGTTTTTCCCTCCACTATTGTTTTTCACTACATGAAGTAGGATTCAAAATGTAAATCCATATCTTGTATGGAGACATTTGTGAACCACTTGTCATGATTTTGGAATATGACATACCTACGGACTACAAAGGAAATAATGGTAAACTAAATTATGAGAAATCCTAGAAGAAAACTTCCCTTGAGATTAGAAAGCAATTGGTTGCTGAATCTCACAAGTAAAAGGAGTTACTTGGAATTTTCCCAAATGACTGCAAAGTCATAGTAGGAAAAGGGGGTAAATGACAAAAGCACAATTTTTCAAGTATTGGACAAATTCAGATGAATTTGATTCATGTGCTAAATGTCAAGTGGATTTAAAACTAGTAAAGTACTAGTATCTCATAATAAATCTCCAAGTTTGAAGTTATTCAAAATAGCAAGGAGATATGCAATTTGCATAAAATTGAGTGGGATCTATGTAAGTCTTCCTTAAACAATATGTGATTGACATATTTTTAACTGGGAGCAACATAAGACTCAAATTCAAATATGTAGGAACATAGTTTGAGTAAGAGTACTGACTCATACCCAAATATGTTAGCAACATAGTTTGAGTGGGAGCTTATAGGAGTAATTCTTGAGTAAGTTAAGGATGAAAGCGCAAATACTTATAAATAATGATTTATAAGATGTAGAAGTTGATAATAAGTGTATTATGATATTATGTAGTATTCCTTAAGAGATTCTGAAAGGGATTTTCAAAATAGAAGCTAATTAAGGAACTAGTCCTTGATAACTCAAATTAGGAATAGCATTAAGTTAGACATCAATGGTTGAAAGAAAGAATAGGATGATCATCATCCACTATGTTAAGACATAGGTTCTATCTTAGTAAACCATGATGATAACTTAGCATAATATGTGATCCAAATAAGGAACGTTTGAAAGTGATTAAGTCTGAATCACAAAACGTTGAGCTAAGTTTGTCCGCAGTGTCTATTAGAGAACTGTGAACATATTTTCCAAATCCATAAAGGATAACATATCTTAAAGCATAAAGAGTTATGTTATAAGGGAATATGTTGGAAACTCCTGTACATACCAATTAAAGTCAAATAGGAAGCGAGGAGAACAAAACATCAAAAGTTGCACGGATTGCACTAGTGTTTCGATGAATACATTTATACTAATAGATAAGGGTACCATCTAAAGTGTTGTATAATGTTATGGCGGGGCTAATTCGCTTTTAACATAGAATGATGTGTCCCAGGGCACAGTGCCCATGAGAAATCCCTCGAGGTTGATCTAACGTCACTATAGGCTCCTGGAATCAGGCCTCGTTCTTCTGCCATAACAACAATACATACATATAGATGTTATCATGTGATGATAAAGTATTAATGTCAATCAAAGTGACATTAGTAAGTTGCAAAGGATTTGGGACTGTAAAGTACAAACCCAAGACTCAACCTCTTCCATGAGCAAGCATGTTCTAGGTACCGGTTATAGGGTACCAATAATTAAGAACAAATGCAGCTAGTGTATTTGTACTCTAGTGCAAGTGGGAGACTGTTGGAAATATGCCCTAGAGACAAATAGTAGTAAGGACTATTATCATATTTCATATAGTTTATGATTAAGTTTTATATCATGCTATAACTGTATTGAGTGGAAACATCAATACACGTGTGATATACAAACAAACCAGGGGTTCCCAGTGAAACTCTAGTCACTGGTTCATTGGTCAACAGATGATCATGTTTCCTGATCATGTGGCATTTATGCCAGTTGGAAATGAGGTCATCTCATTATGAGAATGAGATGCTGAACCAATACCCAACCTAAACATCATGATTCGATCATGTCACGAAGTTCAAGTTACGATGATTAGAAATGGATCCTCGTAGACTATTCCTTAGACCGTGAGGCTATATCAATCATTGTGTCTCGAGAATGCTTAGATAGCATCAAACGCCATCTAGTAAAACAGTGGTTATAAAGGTGTGTTCAGGTATTCGGAGGAAACCGTAGAGGCAATATATGTCAAGAGCGGGATTTGTCCGTCCATGTGATGGGAAGATACTCAAGGGCCCACTCGGAGAGGTTATATCCAATAGCTGCGCAGCGTGTGATTAGATCACGGGGATATCACTTGTCGGAACGAGTCAAATAGCAATGTTCAGTAACGAGATTGAACACGACATGGTGATGTCATTGATCAGGTCTCGGGCAATGCAAGTATCGAATGACAAAGGGAATAAGACATGACTGTCCTGGTTCAAACGACGAAAGATCTTCGTGGAACGCACATGGGTCACATGGCCATCCATGTCCCTTTGTCGATCAGTGGTGCGGGAGTGTCCCGACCATGTCTGGAGTGTTTCCGAACCATGGGGTATCACGCTTAAGGGCTTGATGATGCTTAGAGAGTGTTTATAGGATCGGTAGAATCGCCGAAGAAAAGAAGGGAGAAAACCGGAAGGGTTTCAGTAAGTCCGGAGGATGTCAGAGTGGAGGTGGAAGGTGTTCCATGGCCACGGAGATTAGATAATATGTGAATGAATGTTAAATATTGATTTAATCATTTATTCATAATTATTTAATAAAGATAAAATCAATTAAAAGGTCAAAAGGCTTAATGGGCCAATTCCGGAGGGAGAGGGCCCATTAGGGAAAAGGAGAAAGGGGAGAAGGGGTGGGTGCTTCCATCTTGCCTCTTAAATCTACAACTATCAGCCACTGTAGGTCTCCTCCCACGTGATCGTTGAGTTGTGCCCCGAAGAACTCCGGGTGCGGGTGCTCAAGATGCTCTGTGAGTGCATCTAGATCCCTCTCAAAGGTCAGGTGGCCTCCGTTGCCCAGCTGGTAGAACTTGCTATACTTGACCTCCATCTATAAGAATTTAGGGTGAGCAAGTTAGTGAGGTGATCAAGTGTGTCAAATTTTATGTAGGATTGCAATAATTTTTGAGGAACGTGAATTTTTTGAAAGAATCTCAAGGGTAAGAGTGGGAATAGGTTTTCATAAATACTCACTTCTTTTGTTTTGAAACTAAGTTTTTGGGCCAAGCGTCCATTCTAACTAGGGTCTCCTATGGTTAGGATGGCTCTGATACCAACTTGTCAACACCCAAATTTTTAATCCCAGATGCCTGTTATGCCATACATCACAATACCAGGATTACCATTTTTGTGACACATAACAGAATTGGTACCACAGTACATCATCCATTACAAACCATAATAAAGGTCTTACAAATAAAGGATCTCATGATCCAGTCTTAATACAATCAAAGCAGCGGAAAGTAAATGTAGTAGGGGCTCCATCTTCAGAGTCACAGGCAATGCTGACAATGGGAGATGATCCTAGTTGTCATAGACCTCCTGATGTCCATCTTCCTGGTAGTCCTCCTCATAGTCTGGCCACGGGAATAGTTAGGGACAAATCCATGAGTACTCTTTAAGTACTCACAAACTATCACTAACAAGTAAGGTAGTTCTAGTAGGAATCTTAAGCACTAGGTTTATTTGCAAAAAGGCAGGTTTATTTCTTAAGAGTTCAAAAGTAAAGAACCTAATTTTATTTTCTACATCACCTAAGTGGGAACCTAGTTTTCATGTCGACAACCCTGTTGTGGTCAAGTCAAGGTCATAGTTCAATTTACATGTCATTTTTTAAAACATCTGACAACGGAACAGTATGGCCACTCCAACTGTCCATAACCGTGGAAGCGTCTATTCGAATAGTTTGACACTCTGCAGAGGTGGTACACTTTCACCACAAAATTCGATACATCCATCATGGATGACCCTGAATCATCATACTTAGTATGCGGATAATCAATTATAGCCTTTCAATTACACACTATAGTATATGCACCTCCCCTATGAGCTTGGCCTCCCAGCCATGGCCATCTGCCATCCTGGGCACTTCATAGGTGGACATTCACATTCATGAGGTAGACTCAACTCAACCTCTTTCCGCGAGGGAACCCATACTAAGGCATATAAACTTCTAGTTAAGCCCTACCCAATTCAGGTATTGTGGTTGTACGGTAAAATTGGAATGGTATCACATCTGAACCCAACCATCAGTTTTTATCAAAACCAAGGCTCATGCGTCAAGAAGTTTCATCATCAAATCATTTTGTGTTCATAACACGTGTCAAAACATTTCAATAGAATGAATCATCATTCCAAGGTTTTCATAATCATTTCCTCCAAGTATTCCCATCTAAATGATTAGTAGTAGTTATGGTTGGGTTCAGATGCGATACCATTCTAGCTTTACCGTACAACCACAATACCTGATTTGGGTAGGGCTTAACTAGAATTTTATGTGTCTTATTATGGGTTCCCTCGCGGAAAAGAGGTTAATCTGAGGCTACCTCGTGACTATGAATGTCCACCTATGCAGTTCCCGGGATGGCGAATGGCCATGGCTGGGAGGCCAAGCTCATAGGGGAGGTGCCTATACTAGGGTGCGTAATTGAAAGGTTAGGATTGATTATCTGTATACCAAGTATGATGATTCAGGGATATCCCTGACAGATGTATCGAATTGTGTGGTGAAAGTGTACCACCTCTGCAGAGTGTCAAACTTTTCGAATAGCCGTGTCCGCGGTCATGGAAAGTTGGATGGCCATACTGTTCCGTTGTTAGATGTTTTCAAGATGACTTGTGACTTGAAATATGACTTTGACTTGACCACAACAGGGTTGTGGAAATGAAAACTAGGTTCCCACTTGAGTAATCTAGATAACTAAAAATAGGTATTTACTACTAAGCACTTCTGAAATAAAACTATCTTATTGCAAACAAGCCTATAGATTATGATTCCTGCTAGAATTGTCTTACTTGCATTAGTGATAGTTTGCGAGTACTTTAAGAGTACTCATGGCTTTGTCCCTGGCTATTCCCATGGCCAGACTATGAAGAGGACTATCCGGAGGACGGACAGCAGGATGTCTATGATAACTAGGATCATTTCCCATCATCACCATTGCCTGTGACAATGAAGATGGAGCCTCTACTACGTTTATTTCCACTACTTTGATGTGTATTCAGACTGGATCATGAGATCAACTATTTGTAAGACTATTATGGTTTGTAATGGATGATGTACTATGCTATCAATTCTGTTATGTCTCGCAAAAATGGTATTCCTGGGACTGCGATGTACAGCTAAACAGGCATCTGGACTTAAAAATCCAGGTGTTCATAGTAAGCTACAAAAGGCCAAAGTAGAGGAACCTCTGAGAAATATATTCACTTATTTGGTAATGTATATTCATAGTTGGTATGCTCTAGTCAGATCCATTATTCAGTAGTGTAAAAATTTATTATTGAGGTGATACAATGACAAATACTATATTCAGGAATTGTCCCTAGTCTCAACCAACCTATGCAACTTGTGAAGTCCAACCAACCTGAATTAACTCTTTGATGCCATTAGATACCTACACATCTTGTTCCTCCAAGCATATTTGTAGGCTGCCATATTTGCATGGCTCTTGCAAGCATCAATATCCAATGCATATACACGTTTAAATACTTAAACAAAGAAGCTCTGAAAATAAGAAGATATTTAAAAAGGAAACACAATATTCAAGGATATCTCATCATGCAGAAACGAATTAGCCCCAAGTAAACACACAATAAGACACTTGCAAACCACCACCATAGTTATGGTACTTGATAAACAAAAATAGAGCAAAAAGAAGAGATTACTTGCAACCATGCCAGTGTGTGCACACATGCAGAAAGTTGAAATTCTTGGGATGGTGCACCCCATAGGAAAAATACTTATATGACTTTGTCTGTAGGTCAAAATGAAGTTTATGGGAAGGAACATTGTTGAGGGCTAACCTCATGGATGTCCCGATCTTTCACGAATCCCATGGAAATCGAGGCGGAGTGAGTGGGGGATGAGGGAGAGGATGAAATCCGCGAACTCATGCACGAAGAACACGATAAACACAAACACATACGAACACACGATACAAGACAATAGCTCATGTCGGGGGCTACCAGTCCAGCGCAATCCCTAGGATCAGCGTCGGGCGAAGATCTCTCTACTCGAACTAGCACGGCGAGTGGGGAGTCTTGGTGAGATCTTGACGTCTTGGCAAGGGGCTCTGATTCCAAGCCCTTGTACAATGAGGGAGGACTGATGCAAACTTCAAAAAGGTGGGGGATAATTGGTGCTCCTTTATTAAGGAGCATGACACTATAAATTAGGGAGATCCACAAGGGTGTCTTCTAATTGCAATTATCCAAGTCTAGCTATTACAATAGAGGTGGTGGGTTATTTATAGGCTAGCCACTAGTTTAGGGGTACTTTAGGCATAAAAGGGTAAACTCTTGACGAAATAGGAATATTCCCGGGCATCAAACCCATGTTGACTTTCACACCGGGGTGTTCCGGTGATATGTCCGGTCGTGTCGGATTGATTGCTAGAAATTCCGGTCACCACCGGTAACGGTGTACATAGATGTGTTCCAATCAGTGTCGGTTGATTTTGGTGTGCGCCATGATTTCTGGTCAGGGGTCCAGTCCACCGGGTTGTGCGCCGAGAATTCCAGCAAGGATTCCGGTTCACCGGACCTGGCGCCAGTTTGGGCTGGACCTTCGTATTGTGATGGCTTGGCTCCTTCTCTTGGCATTTCTCCATTGGGTTCATAGCTGAGGATGCATAAAGTATTGGCATGAAGTAGCAATCCATCCATTGGTGTATCGAAATCACATGAGGATAGGAGCGAATTCACCTTAGCTTGGAGGAGCTTGGCTCAGGCACGAGTCATCGGTCCACTTGGGGAACTTGGTGGTATAGATGTAGGGACGTCCATTAGATGGGCTACATCAGCTCCCCCCCTTGGGAAAGAGTCGTCCTCAACTCTTCATTGTTATCATCTTGATCATCTCCATGGTAGGGTGAAAGGTCCTTGACATTGAAAGTTGAGCTCAGAGATACTTTGAGGTTGGTATGTCGATGATGTAGGCGTTGTTGTTGATTCGCTTGAGGACCTTGAAGGTACCATATCCTCTTGGTTTGAGCTTGGAGTAGCGCTCCATGGGGAAGCGTTCCTTGATCAAGTGTATCCATACAAGGTCACCTTCTTCGAAGACCATCTCTTTCCTGTCCTTGTTTAGCCTTGATGCTTGGCGAAGGACTTGTTGCTCGATAGTAGCTCTTGTTTCTTCGTGAAGCTTCTTCGTAGCTTGTGTGTGCTTGTCTATGTCCATGTTGGTGCGCTCGTGGAGAGGAAGTGGTAGGATGTCGAGCGTGGTGAGAGGCTCGAAACCGTAGACGATCATGAAGGGACTCATCTTGGTTGTTGATTTCGTGGCTCGATTGTAGGCGAACTCGGCGTGAGGGATGCATTCCTCCCAATCCTTCAAGTTCTTCTTGATCAACACACGAAGGAGAGTGCGGAGGCAATGCGCATGAGAAGAGGAGATTGACTCCTAGCTTGGCCATGAGTGTCTTCCATAAGTATCTCATGAATTTGATGTCACCGTCGGATACGATTGTCCTTGGCACTCCGTGGAGACAGACGATTTCCCTGAAAAACAAATTTGCAACATGTGAAGCATCATCGGTCTTATGGAATGATATGAAGTGTGCCATTTTGGAAAAGAGATTCACAAAGATAAATATAGAATCATGACCATGCTTAGACCTAGGAAAGCCTAACACAAAGTACATGCTAATGTCCAACCAAGGTGCATGAGGAATAGGTAATGGCATATAAAGACCAAACGGGTTAGACTTAGACTTAGCTTGAACGCATGTAGTGCATCGTTGAATGTAGCGCTCCACGTCTTGCTTCATCTTGGGACAAAAGTAGTGAGTAGAGAGCATGTCCAATGTCTTGTCTTGGCGAAAGTGACCCATGAGTCCTCCACCATGTGATTCTTGGAGAAGCAAAAGTTGAAGAGACAACTTAGGAATGCAAAGCTTGCTTTGTTTAAAGAGAAAGCCCTTATGCAAATAGAAATCATCAGCTCCTTTGTCAATAGAGAACTTTGCGAAAATTGGTCCAAAGAATGTGTTGGAAGCATACAAAGTTTTGATTTCATCAAGACCAAACACATTTACCTCAAGTCGATTAAGAAGGCTTGTGTGCTTGCGAGACAAAGCATCCGCAATGACATTATCTTAGCCCGTCTTATACTTGACAATGTAAGGAAAGATTCCATAAACTCAACCCACTTAGCGTGTCTCTTGCTCAAGTTGGCTTGGCCTTTGAGATATTTCAACAACTCATGGTCGGAATGTATGATAAATTCGTTTGGCCAAAGGTAATATTTCCAAACTTCTAGAACACGGACTAAGGCAAAAAGCTCTTTGTCATAAATCGGATAGTTGAGGCGTGCACCATCAAATTTCTCGCTATGGTAGGCAATAGGACGTCCATTTTGCATGAGGAATCCTCCAATGCCAATACCACTAGCATCATACTCTATCTCAAAAGTTTTAGTGAAATCTGGTAACGCAAGAAGAGGTTCTTCGGTGAGCCTCTTTTTAAGTTCATCAAAAGCTTTTCGTTGTGCTTTTCCCCACATGAAGGTGAAATTCTTTTTGGTAAACTTGTTGAGAGGACAATCTATGGTAGAAAAGTCTTTCACAAAGTGACGATAGAAACCGGCCAACCCATGAAAACTTCGGAGTTCACTCACATTTGTGGGGATGGCCCAACCTTGTATGTCCTTTACCTTGGAAACATCAACTTCAATGCCCTTCAAAGAAATGACAAATCAAAGAAAAATCAACTTGACTTTAGCAAAAGTGCACATGGGAAGATTAGCATATAGCTTTTCATGTTAAAGGATTTGCAAGACTTCCTAGACATGTGTAACATGTTCCTTAAGTGACTTGCTATAAACAAGTATATCATCAAAATAGACAACACCACTTTTTCCAATGAGAGAACACAAAATATGATTCATAAGGCGCATGAAGGTGGATGGGGCATTAGATAAGCCAAAAGGCATGACCAACCATTCATACAGACCAAGTTTGGTCTTGAAGGCGGTTTTCCACTCATCACCTTCCGCCATGCGTATTTGATAGTAACCACTACGAAGATCAATTTGCGAGAAAATAGTGGCTCCACACAACTCATCAAGCATGTCATTGAGACGGGGTATAGGATGTCGATAACACACGGTGATAGGATTGATTGGACGGTAGTCCATGCATAACTGCAACGTATCATCCGTTTTTGGAACAAGAATCACGGGTACCACACTTGGACTAGTGCTTATTTGGATCAAACCTTTGGAGTCAAGTTGGTTCATTTGGCATTCTATCTCCTTTGTATCCTTCGGGTTCATGCGGTAGGCGACGCAGTTTGGTAGAGGTGCGCTGGGTATGAGGTCAATGCGATGTTCAATGCCGTGAAGACGAGGTAGTCCATGAGGGAGCTCTTCGGGGAACACATCCTTGAATTCCTGCAAAACAATCATCAAAGATGGAGGAATATTTGCCAAGTCATTAGTTCCTTGCGCTATGCCCTTGCAAATGAAGACGTAGTGCAAGATGGATGGGTTATTCCTCACTTCTCACATCTCACTTTTGGTGGCAAGAACACTCTTAGTTTTTCCACTTGAGTTAGGCTTGTGGATCTCACTCGCTATGAGGTGATTCTCTCACTCACCACTCTTCTCACAAGTTGGTGTTGTGGTTTGCGCCCTCGCTAAACCCTTTGCATTGTCCGCAATTATATGGCTAGGAGTCATCGGTTGCAACATACATGTCTTTTTAAGCCATTTGAAGGTGTAAACATTGGTTCAGCCATCATGTAGAACACCTTTGTAGAATTTCCATGGTCAACCAAGTAGCATATGGCAAACCATCATAGGTACCACATCACACTCTAAAGTGTCTTTGTAAGGACCAATTGAGAAGGTTACCGATCGGTGTGCTTGATCTTCACGGATCCTTGGTCACTTAGCCATTGCACATGATAGGGGTGCTTGTGAGGATGGAGGGTGAGGTTGAGCTTCTCACACAACTCGGTGCTAGCAAGGTTGTGGCAACTCTCTCGATCGATGATCACTTTGATGGATTTCCTGTTGATGTCGGCTCGCGTTTGGAAGATTTTGGATCTTTGATCTTCATGTTCTTGGGCTTGATTTGTAAATATCCCTGTGACGACAAGCGATGAACTTGCGTCATGTTCACACATGAGGAGCTCTTGGTCATCTTCCACGTGTCGCGTTGCCATTTCTTCCTTGACTCGGGCATCAAATTCATCTTTACTCAAGTACTCTTTGTCTCCATTGTCATGAATGAACAATACTTTCTTGTTTCCACAAGTGGACGATTTGTGTCATTTTCCTCCACAGTTGTAGCATTTGCCATTGAATGGTGGGTCATCCTTAGTATGCTTGCCACTTGGGGTCATTTTCCTTAAGGAAGTGTGGGCTTGAAGGAAGGCTTGGAGGTACTTGATGAACTTCCGTTAAAGGTTATTAGTGTAGTAGTTGAAGCTTGCTTGTAGGTGAAGTATGTCTTGGGCTTGTTGTACTTGATGTCCTCTTGTACTTGACGCTCGGCCTTTGTTGCAATATGCACAAGCTCAACCATATTGTTATTCCTTAAAAACTCGACGATGCGCTTGATTGGGTGGTTCAAGCCAATGAGGAAATGTGCCATAGTTTTCTCATCACGATGTTCAATGTTGGCGCGGATCATGTTGAGCTCCATTTGCTTGAAGTACTCTTCCACGGTCTTTGTCCCTTGGCTAAGAGATTGCAGCTTGTTGAAGAGGTCACGCGTGTAGTGCGTAGGAACAAATCGGGGTCTCATATGAGCCATCATGTCATGCCAAGTTGTGATTGGTGGCTCTTCTCTTGTGTCACGAGCAACTTGGACTTGTTCCCACCAAAGTTTGGCGTAGTCATCAAACTCAAGTGAAGCCATGGCGACCATCTTCTCATCACTATAGTTGTGCATGCAAAAGATCTTGTCCACTTTTAGCGCCCATGAGAGATATTCTTCGGGATCATCGGAGCCGGTGAACTTGGGCATTGTTAACTTGATCTTGCCAAAGGTTTCTTGATCATTGCGGTCATGGTAGTGGTTGTTGCCATGATGTTGGCGAGCTTGATATTCCATGCAATCATTGCGATGAGCTTGGTGGCCTTGTTGGTGTGCTTGCAGTTGAGGAGCCGCATTTGGAGGTGGCAGAACTTGATTCTCGCGACGTTGTTGAGGATCTTGCTCTTTCTCTTGGCACGGTTGATGACGAGGTTGAGGCACTTGGGCCTCGTGAGGGTGTTGAGAATGTGGAGCCTCTTGAAGCGGTTGTGGAGGAGGAGGAGGCTTCTTCCTCGGTTGGTGACATGGGTTAGGCACATGAGCCTCTCGGTGATAGTCATGGTCTCGAGCCACTTGAGGTGGATGGCGATGCTCCACATGTACCATGCGAAGCTCCATGTCTTGATGTTGTGGGGGAGGCTCGTCATGGTGACCATGTTGACAGAGTGGATGTTCATTACGGCTCGTCATGGAGAGCTTCATGTCGAAGGCGAGCTTGGTCCTCCAAGTTGGACTCATCACTTGTTGTTGCAAGAGTGTTACGCAGACAGTGTCGGTGTATTTGAGATTGTACTCAAGGTTCCACTCGTGGTTCTTCATGTGGTTGTGCTTGTGTGATCACTAGTGCCCTTGTGATGGCTTGACTCCTTCTCTTGGCATTTCCCCATGGGGTTCATAGCTTAGGATGCATAAAATATTGGCATGAAGTAGCAAGCCATCCATTGGTGTATCAAAATCACATGAGGATAGGAGCGAATTCACCTTACCTTGGAGGAGCTTGGCTTGGTCACAAGTCATCGGTCCACTTGGGGGACTTGGTGGGACTCAGTCCACTTGGGGGACTTGGTGGTGTAGATGTACGAACGTTCGTGGGACGGGCTGCATCAAACATTCTCTGAAGATCGAGTTCGAAGGAATTTGGTATGATATTTTTTCTGGGCAACAATGAGTGCTAGCTTAGGCTCCCAGATCTCATAGTGGTATTATCTTACCTGCATTAATTAAAAGTAGATGACATAAAAGTCTCCATGGTGGGGAATAACTATTATATAACCACCTATATTGGATCTGTAATATCACATGGCGAAATCAAAGAAATATATTACCTGAATGATATATTCAAGCTTGATGTTGATGTCGTGATAAATTTCCGTTCACTAACTCCATCCTTGAAGTCAGTAAAGGTTATGAGATGGTGGTTAGGACGTCATAAAAATTCCATTATTAGTTGGAAAACAACATTACCTTAGTTTCGCTGTAAAAGTTCACTAGTATTTGCAAATAGAAATCTCAGACCTGCATTACTACCAATCATTTTACAAATCAAGAAAAATGCTAAGAAGAACATGAAACAAATCTGGTAATATATACAATGTAGAATAAATGCATTGCATAATAAAACAATTTCAAAAATACTCAGTCGTGTACACACATCAAGTTAGCCTTTGATCTAATTCCTTTACATGCAGGCCTTTTCCAGTTGCTCGTAAGCAGAGATCACAAAAAAACTCTTCACTAAAAATAGTATAAGCACCCCATTAAAGAAAAAAGTAATATTTGGTAGTAAGTATCGTGAGAAAAAACTACAAATTTCGTAGCTATAGACATAATTTAGGCAGTGTTGCAAAGACGCTCAAGCAAAACAATCCACTTATCGAACAAGGGAGCTCACATATAATTTCATAGTACTATCTAGTTAGTGCATTGTTGTATCGATCTAAGAGACCAAAATATTCCAGAGTTGCACATTGTGTACAAAAGGTTACTTATTCAGTTGGGGAGAGCTTTTCAAAATTTGTGAATGCAAACATGTGTAGCATACATATGCCCAATAAAGTATATCTAACTGACCAGGTTCTAGAAAGGCCAAAGACTCTCAAGAGTTCAACAACCCCAATTTATCAACTTATCTTGTACAAAAGGGACCTAAGAAAAGACAACATAATAAGTAGGAATGCAATGCAACTAAACAATTCTCACTACACTTCTCTAATATTGGCAAAAAAGTTCAATGTTTCGAAGTAGTCATGTCCTTAACAGAAAAATATACCAATAGAACCTATGTAGAGAAGGAACTTCAGCAAAGGAAACACACTAAGTAGGAGCAGGTGTGCAGCTTGTGCATTTCTTCTTTATCTAAAATACCGACAATAAAAAAGGTACAATGACATTGAATCTTCTCTAGAATGCATGTGGTCTAATGTATTCTTTTAGTTTTAGGACATAATAAACCACATGACTATACATCATGAGTGACTAATCTGTGTATTAGTATATTGTTGTTGTTTTCACAGCGATGTTGTTCTTTTTATCTTCTTGCAATGATTTGCAAATGCCAACATTACAAAAGCCCGAACACAAAACGAAATTGTTTAGCTAACATTGTTTCACATGCCATATTCATGTAAGCGATCTGTTATATCAACCAAATGACTAAGCAGTCTAGAAAGCAACATACCTTGCAATATACCAAGTAAATTAGAACTCTCTCCTTTATGCTAGTATGAGTCACTTACCTGTAAGCAAAACAATAAATTGGATGACTTCAAAAAGTGACCAAATAGTTGTAGGTTGCAGTAAAATCAGCTCAAAGGTATAATTTTGGTCTGCACCCCGAGGTTATAGTCGATAAAGTTGACATATAGTACATAAATTTAGGAAACATGCAAAGATTCAGTCATTGTAACACCCTCAGAATCGGCCCTATGCAAGTTTTAGCGAATCCCGCCAACCCGCATAGAAACGATTCAAAGGTGCCCACCAGGCACTTTCGTGCGGGTGGAAAACGAAGTAATAACATTACACAACAGTCCTCGATGGGACCCACAGAACAGATATACAACAACGACTCAAAGAGTCAAGAATACAGATATAAAATACAAAGATCCAAATCACCTTGAAAACGGTATAGCGCCCGACTACGGAGAAGATGCAAATGGGGCTAAGAGCCCTGAAGAATAACCAATGGCGTCCATAACCCTGCCCAGGCCAAGCCGGAAGGGTAACCCTGCTAACGACGTCGATCTCAAAACCTGCTTAAACAAAAGGGGTGCCGACAAAGAGCAAAGGAAAAAGAGAGAGCGGTCGATCGAGGCCAGACACGGCGAGGCTAGAATTACGGTCCTCGCCTACATAGGTATGGTGGACTGAAGCGGCAGCGCAGCATGCACTAAACAACCTATAGAGACTCGATAAAACTGTCGGCTATCAGAGAGGGATAAGAAAGACCTATTCGGAACCAGACTGATACTAACACCAAACAATCCCATCCTGGTATTCCCCCTCGAGACCAAACGAGGAAGTCAGCCGAGGAACTCACACCGTTGGCAGTTTTATTTATTCGGTTATCATTGCAGCAATTACTAGTCAGGTGTAGATAATCATCCTGATAAAATAAGCGATGCGTTTTAGTTAATCATTCCGTTAGAAGTTGCAGCACTTACTAATCAGATACAATTAGCATGAGATAACCCCAAAACCCAGTTGTTGGTACTTTTACTTAGCCATTCCGTTGTAGTGAAGCTGATTACTAGTCATATCGGATACAAGTCAATTTATAACAAATAAACTTTAGTTATAGTTGTCTATGATCAAGCACTGTGCTCCAAGTCGTCCATAACCGCGGACACGGCTTTTCGAAAAGATTTAACCCTGCAGGGGTGCACCAAAGTATCCACACGCGATTAGCATGAGATATCCACACGCACTTCGACCCTTTTTGCCAGATCAATTAACATACACCCATCGGTATGTCGGCGGGGCCTAAGTGATGACGTTTCCCAGACCCAAAGTAAGTACATGGGGGCCACCCCACTAAGTCGAACCCGCAACGAAGTCGGCCGGTCTCCGAGACGGACTTAGGGTTTGTGGAGCCGGCTGTAAACGACTGGGAACCCGAAACTCTCGGGCTTGTCGATACAGCGAAAACGGGTCACGATCCTAAACAGTACAGTGTGCTATCCATCGCACAATTTAAATAAAGCAGTAAAACATGGCATAAGTACAGAATAGTAATAAAACCTCAAACTAGTTGTGGCCCCCAGTACAATACTTGGAATCAGGTACTAAATCGATGGGGTGCCCACACATCCCACATGTGGTTAGCGCGCTCGATCTCGGAATAGGTGTCAAGAACTCGGGGTCCTACGGGACACCAGTGAGCGGTCGGAAACCAAATATTGTCTATCACCCACCGCTGCCTCTGCATTTACCTACTTCAATTTTAGTTATTAAACAGTAATTAAAGCCATGATCAACTCCAACATTAAACATGCGGCCACACTCCAACAACTGTGGTACTTGACAACACGCAACAGCACCTGAGCAAGCGACCACGACGCGCGAGTCCAACTATCTACCAATCAACAGGTAATAGGATGTGTCCAAGGCAATATAAGGCTACAAGGGATATCACGGGCACGAAAACTAGAGCATCGGAACACAGATAGCAATAGATCAACAGGAGGGAATAAATACTATAAAAGTAATATAGGTAGAAAGGGGGGAGGTGCTCGCCTGAAAACATTGCTGAAGGTTCATCCGAAGATCGGGTCGTTACTCGCATCAACTCATCGGCCTAATCCGTGAAGAAGCAAAGCACTAGCAAAAACACCGGGTGCAATATTTAATACTACGGCAGAAGATCGGGCATGATGCATGTATGATGTATGACATGGCAGGCATGCGATGCAATTAGGCAATATTAAGCGGAACCGGGGTCCCGACAATTAAGTATATGGTTATAGTTGTTTAGCTACCCATAATTTAAATGTTGTCTTAATAAGGCGAAATTATGTCATCGGTTCGCTACACAAATTTAAATGAGGCCAATATGAGACTAGATTTGCCCGCATATGGGCCCCATATTTAATTTAGGTGAATCGGCATAAGGCCCCCAAACCACACAAAAATGCATGCGAGTATGACGATTTAATATGCATCAATTGATATTACATTTATAAAATAGGGCTTGAGAAAAGGGGTCACGCATTAGGGTTCGGCGATCTTGGTTCCGGGGGGTTCGGCGGGGTTGGTCTCGGGGTCCGGATCTAGGGTTCGGCCTTGGCGGGATCGTTCTCAGATAACAGAGGTAGATCTTGGCGTTCCGCGAAGAAGGACCTGGTTCGGCGTCGGGGGGCACATCGGCTCCGTCCTGGTCGGTGTCGATCTTGTCGTCGATGGCGAACTTGAGTGGATCGCGTACCGGGGTCTTCGAGTCCGGGACGAAGATCTTGGCGCTTGTGACGAAGAACTCGGGTTCGGAAGAAGGGCTTGGCGTTCCGATGGATCGGTCCCCGGGGTCGAAGAACTTGGCGCCCGAGAGACGATCTTGTCGCATCCGCGGTCGTCGGCCATGTCGTCGGTCTTGTCGTCTCACGCGGAGATCTTGGCGTCCGGGTCACGGCGTCTTCGGGTCCGACTCCGGGAAGGAGAACTTGGCGTGCTAAGGTTCGGGATCGGTCTTCTTCGGTTGATTTGTCGACGGATGTGGAAACACACTCAGGACGGAGATCTTGTGGACACAGACAACACACCACATCACCTTGGCGTCGGGTTTTTGGAGCAGCAGCACCTCTGCAACACACTAACACCGTGGAACTACTCTGGACAGAGCAAAACCAATAGTTGTGGTGGCCCTTGACGTACTTGGCTTCGGGAGGCCACCGAGGACATCAAGAGCTGCAGCAACAGGAACGCATCGGAGGAGGTTGCGCTGGTGATGATCTAACTGCAGCAAGACACACGCGATGGAGATGGCGACGGCGGGTGCTGGCGGGGCCGAGCGAGGAGAGGGGCAGCTCGGGCTGGAGCGGAGGGGCGACGGGGGGGAGCCGGATGGAGGCGGCGGCCGCAGGGCTACACGCGGGAGAAGCGGCGAGCGTGCTGGCAGATCTGAGCCAATGGCGGTAGGGCGGCTGCTCATGAGGGCAGTCGGAGAGAAGAACTTGGCGGCCGGAGAACAGCAGAGAGGCGCCTTCGAGCAGGAAGAAAGGCAGGGCAGCGAGGTCTGTAGAGGCGCCGGAGGTGAGGAAGAAGGCAGGGGCGAGTCGAGGCGGCAGGGGCTGGCTGGGGTCGAGCAGGGGAGGCGCAGCGAGGATGACCTGCAGGCGGCGGCGGTTGAAGCGGCCGGCGAGCTCCAGAGGGAGGAGAGAGAACGCCCGCGGCGGCGGTTGCGGGGAGGCTCGGTGCGGGGAGGAGAGAGCCAGGAAGCGGACAGGGGACTCGCGGCGGGTGCGTGCTTGGGTGGGGTCGCGGGGTTGGTGGGCCAGGGGCAGCACGGGGGTGGCGTGCGTGTGTGTGTCGGTGTGTGTTGCGTGGGTGAGGGTAGGTGGGGCCATAGGGGAGAGGTGAGTGGGGTGGTCAGAGGTGGCAAATGGGGATTGGTTGGGGTTTGGCCCAGGGTGACGTGGCGGCCTGGGATAGGTGGGGGTGATGTGGCTGGTTGGGTGGGTAGAATAGGATTGGTAGAAAAAGGTCTAGGTTGGACCGTTTTGAATCGGGGTGGCTGGGTCGGATCGGCCGTTATTGCCCTTAAAAAATAATTAAATATTTTTATTTGATTAAGACCGGGCTTTTGCAAACCGTTGGCAGTCAAAACAAAACATTCCGGAGACCCGGGTTTTGGGTTTTGAAATAAATTGCGGGGTATTTAGAAAACGAAAATAGGTTTTTCTGAAAATAGTTTTATGCAAGCAAATGCAAGATGATGACGATGCTCAAATGCAATGTGGCATGATGACATGAGCATGCGGTCATGATGATGCAATGCACAAAAACAACGCGATTTTCTAGTAATGGTTTTGCGGGGCGCCACAATTCGACACCACTAACTATGGATCTCGCCCTCGAGATCCGCCTCATGGTACCGGGAAGAAGGGCGGCGACGTGAATCTTCTCGCATCGTGTAGATCCTCGCGACACCACTAACAAGAGGTCGTTGTCCGTGACCGTCGAGAGAACACTCCGGGAACAAAAGGTCGAAGGTAGAGGTATCAACAAATAAAGCCACCCCCTAACTTCGTTAGAAGGAGAGAAAAGATGCGGCCTATCCCACTTCAATGTACAAGAGAGAATAGAAAGGGTAGTCGGCATGGGGGCCAATCCATCACGCACCCAAACTATTACTCTGCACAATCAGTAGAAAAGCGTGCAACCATTCTCGGATCAGATCAAGATCTCGACAAGCGAGGGTCGAAACAAAGGAGTGATGCGACTCAGATCGGATCTGGCGTAGATGATGTCGTCGCGTCGGAAAACACCGGAAGGCACGAGAAGGAACAAAGAGAAGTCCATCAGACGAAGGATTCCTCGGATAGCACGAAGACCAGATGTAGCAACACCGTTACCAAAAGAGGAAGCGAAACCCTGAAGGTACGACGGAACCCAACCACGAGAAATCCTGGACTCGAAGAGAGAGAAGAGAACGGATTCAAAACACGTAGAGGTGAGAGGAGAGCAGCAGAGGGGTAAGGAGTAAAATCAGACCTAATCAGAACTATCCAACCGGTTTTGCAAAATAGTTTTGACACTCTACTTCGGCCGTTAGCTAGGTTATCCTACAGGCTGGACTTGTGGGGTATCGCAACTGCTGAGCTCTGATACCACTCAGAACACCTGAATCGGCCCTATGCAAGTTTTAGCGAATCCCGCCAACCCGCAGAAACGATTCAAAGGTGCCACCAGCACTTTCGTGCGGGTGGAAAACGAAGTAATAACATTACACAACAGTCCTCGATGGGACCCACAGAACAGATATATACAACAACGACTCAAAGAGTCAAGAATACAGATATAAAATACAAAGATCCGAATCACCTTGAAAACGGTATAGCGCCCGACTACGGACAAGATGCAAATGGGGCTAAGAGCCCTGAAGAATAACCAATGGCGTCCATAACCCTGCCCAGGCCAAGCCGGAAGGGTAACCCTGCTAACGACGTCGATCTCAAAACCTGCTTAAACAAAAGGGGTGCCGACAAAGGGCAAAGGAAAAGAGAGAGCGGTCAAGATCGAGGCCAATACACGGCGAGGCTAGAATTCGGCGGTCCTCGCCTACATAGGTATGGTGGACTGAAGCGGCAGCGCAGCATGCACTAAACAACCTATAGAGACTCGATAAAACTGTTGGCTATCAGAGAGGGATAAGAAAGACCTATTCGGAACCAGACTGATACTAACACCAAACAATCCCATCCTGGTATTCCCCCTCAAGAACAAACGAGGAAGTCAGCCGAGGAACTCACACCGTTGGCAGTTTTATTTATTCGGTTATCGTTGCAGCAATTACTAGTCAGGTGTAGATAATCATCCTGATAAAATAAGCAGTGGGCCGTTTTAGTTAATCATTCCGTTGTAGTTGCAGCACTTACTAATCAGATACAATTAGCATGAGATAACCCCAAAACCCAGCAGTTGTTGGTACTTTTACTTAGCCATTCCGTTGTAGTGAAGCTGATTACTAGTCATATCGGATACAAGTCAATTTATAACAAATAAACTTTAGTTATAGTTGTCTATGATCAAACTTGTGCTCCAAGTCGTCCATAACCGCGACACGGCTTTTGAAAAGATTTAACCGCAGGGTGCACCAAAGTATCCACACGCGATTAGCATGAGATATCCACACGCACTTGACCCTTTTTGCCGATCAATTAACATACACCCATCGGTATGTCGGGCCTAAGTCATGACGCTTCCTGCACCAAAGTAAGTACATGGGGGCCACCCCACTAAGTCGAACCCGCAACGAAGTCGGCCGGTCTCCGAGACGGACTTAGGGTTTGTGGAGCCGGTTGTAAACGACTGGGAACCTGAAAGTCTCGGGCTTGTCGATACAGCGAAAACGGGTCACGATCCTAAACAGTACAGTGTGCTATCCATCGCACAATTTAAATAAAGCAGTAAAACATGGCATAAGTACAGAATAGTAATAAAACCTCAAACTAGTTGTGGCCCCCAGTACAATACTTGGAATCAGGTACTAAATCGATGGGGTGCCCACACATCCCACATGTGGTTAGCGCTCGATCTCGAACAGGTGTCAAGAACTCGGGTCCCACGGGACACCGGAGCTGATCGAAACCAAATATTGTCTATCACCCACCGGTGCCTTTGCATTTACCTACTTCAATTTTAGTTATTAAATAGTAATTAAAGCCATGATCAACTCCAACATTAAACATGCGGCCACACTCCAACAACTGTGGTACTTGACAACACGCAACAGCACCTGAGCAAGCGACCACGACGCGCGAGTCCAACTATCTACCAATCAACAGGTAATAGGATATGTCCAAGGCAATATAAGGCTGCAAGGGATATCACGGGCACGAAAACTAGAGCATCGCAACACAGATAGCAATAGATCAACAGGAGGGAATAAATACTATAAAAGTAAGATAGGTAGAAAGGGGGGAGGTGCTCGCCTGAAAACATTGCTGAAGGTTCATCCGAAGATCGGGTCGTTACTCGCATCAACTCATCGGCCTAATCCGTGAAGAAGCAAAGCACTAGCAAAAACACCGGGTGCAATATTTAATACTACGGCAGAAGATCGGGCATGATGCATGTATGATGTATGACATGGCAGGCATGCGATGCAATTAGGCAATATTAAGCGGAACCGGGGTCCCGACAATTAAGTATATGGTTATAGTTGTTTAGCTACCCCGCAATTTAAATGTTGTCTTAATAAGGCGAAATTATGTCATCGGTTCGCTACACAAATTTAAATGAGGCCAATATGAGACTAGATTTGCCCGCATATGGGCCCCATATTTAATTTAGGTGAATCGGCATAAGGCCCCCAAACCACACAAAAATGCATGCGAGTATGACGATTTAATATGCATCAATTGATATTACATTTATAAAATAGGGCTTGAGAAAAGGGGTCACGCATTAGGGTTCGGCGATCTTGGTTCCGGGGGGTTCGGCGGGGTCGGTCTCGGGGTCCGGATCTAGGGTTCGGCCTTGGCGGGATCGTTCTCAGATAACAGAGGTAGATCTTGGCGTTCCGCGAAGAAGGACCTGGTTCGGCGTCGGGGGGCACATCGGCTCCGTCCTGGTCGGTGTCGATCTTGTCGTCGATGGCGAACTTGAGTGGATCGGGTACCGGGGTCTTCGAGTCCGGGACGAAGATCTTGGCGCTTGTGACGAAGAACTCGGGTTCGGAAGAAGGGCTTGGCGTTCCGATGGATCGGTCCCCGGGGTCGAAGAACTTGGCGCCCGAGAGACGATCTTGTCGCATCCGCGGTCGTCGGCCATGTCGTCGGTCTTGTCGTCTCACGCGGAGATCTTGGCGTCCGGGTCACGGCGTCTTCGGGTCCGACTCCGGGAAGGAGAACTTGGCGTGCTAAGGTTCGGGATCGGTCTTCTTCGGTTGATTTGTCGACGGATGTGGAAACACACTCAGGACGGAGATCTTGTGGACACAGACAACACACCACATCACATTGGCGTCGGGTTTTTGGAGCAGCAGCACCTCTGCAACACACTAACACCGTGGAACTACTCTGGACAGAGCAAAACCAACAGTTGTGGTGGCCCTTGACGTACTTGGCTTCGGGAGGCCACCGAGGACATCAAGAGCTGCAGCAACAGGAACGCATCGGAGGAGGTTGCGCTGGTGATGATCTAACGGCAGCAAGACACACGCGATGGAGATGGCGGCAAGTCTTGGGCGACGGCGAGGAGAGGGGCAGCTCGGGCTGGAGCGGAGGGGCGACGGGGGGGAGCCGGATGGAGGCGGCGGCCGCAGGGCTACACGCGGGAGGGGCGAGCAGAGGCGCTGCGGCGCAGATGCGGCCCAGGCGAGGCGGTGGGGGATGGCGGCCGGCGGGCGAGCGGAGGAGGGGGCGCAGCGGCGGGCGAGCGGAGGAGGGGGCGCAGCGGCGAGGCGGCTGCTCGCGGGGCCGGGGTCGGAGAAGAACTTGGCGGCCGGAGAACGACGCAGAGAGAGGCGCCGCTCGAGCCAGGGAGAAGGCCGGGGCCGGCGAGTCGTAAGAGGCCGGGAGGGAGGAAGAGGGGGGCGGGGTCGAGGCCAGACGGCGGCGGCTGGCTCGGGGTCGGAGCAGGGGAGGCGCAGCGAGGATGACTTGCAGGCGGCGGCGGTTGAAGCGGCCGGAGAGCTCCAGAGGGAGGAGAGAGAACGCCCATGGGCGTGCAGGAGGCTCGGTGCGGGGAGGGGAGAGCCAGGAAGCGGACAGGGGACTCGCGGCGGGTGCGTGCTTGGGTGGGGTCGCGGGGTTGGTGGGCCAGGGGCAGCACGGGGGTGGCGTGCGTGTGTGTGTCGGTGTGTGTTGCGTGGGTGAGGGTAGGTGGGGCCACAGGGGAGAGGTGAGTGGGGTGGTCAGAGGTGGCAAATGGGGATTGGTTGGGGTTTGGCCCAGGGTGACGTGGCGGCCTGGGATAGGTGGGGGTGATGTGGCTGGTTGGGTGGGTAGAATAGGATTGGTAGAAAAAGGTCTAGGTTGGACCGTTTTGAACTGGGGGTGGCCGACTGGGTCGGATCGGCCCGGTTGGCTGCCCCCTTAAAAAATAATTAAATATTTTTATTCTATTAAGACCGGGCTTTTGCAAACCGTTGGCAGTCAAAACAAAACATTGCGGAGACCCGGGTTTTGGGTTTTGAAATAAATTGCGGGGTATTTAGAAAACGAAAATAGGTTTTTCTGAAAATAGTTTTATGCAAGCAAATGCAAGATGATGACGATGCTCAAATGCAATGTGGCATGATGACATGAGCATGCGGTCATGATGATGCAATGCACAAAAACAACGCGATTTTCTAGTAATGGTTTTGCGGGGCGCCACAGTCATGCAGTTCGGAAAGCAACATACATTTTCTCTACTTGTTGGTACCATTGTAGAAATCCCGATCTCTTATTGCAAACTGACATGAGAGGAAACGGACGACACTAGTAGAAAATCGCCCCTTTGGTCCCGGTTCATAAGGGCCATTGGTCCCGGTTTTTGAACCGTGACCAATCACTCGGGACCAATGTTGTTCCCGGTTCTGGAATGAACCGGGACCAATGGGTCTTCACATGGCCCACCGTCGCGTGCGCTTGCAGTAGGACCTTTGGTCCCGGTTCGTGGCATGAACCGGGACCGAAGCTCTTTTCTATTTTATTTTTCAAAAAACAATTTATTTTTTTGAAAAAAAATTCCAATTTTTTTTAAATCTATGAATATTTGGACCGATTAATCTCTCACACGAGGCCTCTCAATCACATTTAGTTTTTGGTCAAATTCCAATCTTTAATTAAACTTTCCAGTCGGTCACCCATCCTCACACTACTCCACCCCTAGCACGCTTAACATCTTGGTTCCTTTCCATCTCTCTTTCTATGTACCACTTGTAACCTTATGTCTATACTATGTTATTAATGATATTAACTCATGCATCTTGTGAGTCACATATTCTTATAATTTGAGTTACAAACATGATTTTAATATACAAAAATATAGAATACTAATATTGAATAAATATAGAAATAAAATATATGTTTACTATTATTTTTGCATTAATTCATTTAATATGGCATAACTTATATCTTTAAATCCATAAATCGAAATTCCACAAATAATATGTCCATTATTATCAAAAAAATGTGTGGAATCCAAATATGACAATTTTTTATTTTTTTGATTTTTTTTAAAAAAATAAAAATCTGAATTTTGACTCTTTTGGAATTTCAAAAATCTAAAAAAATTGCAAACGACTGAAGGCTATTGGCATCGGTATCGTAATTTTTTGTCTAATTTTGATATATTATACGATTTTTCCGACATCGTATGCACAAATGGCGGTCATCTAAAGTTTTTATAACGTTTTCTTGCAAAATAAGTCGATTTTTTTATCCCGGTTTATGTCCCGAACCGGGACTAAAGAGGACCCTTTGGTCCCGGTTTGTGGCATGAACCGGGATCAATGTTCCGCTGACCATTGGTCCCGGTTCATGCCATGAACTGGGACCAATACCCCGAGATGAACGGGGACCGATGTCCTGACGGCATGAACCGGGACCGATGCCTGGCATTTATCCCGATTTGTTATTCGAACCAGGATGAATGGCTTTGGGGGCTGGACCAAAGGCTCCTTTTCTACTAGTGCGATCCATAGATGGATGCAGCGTCCTATCCTTTTCCAGCTATATTTAATTTAGGTATCAAATCATAACAGCTCGGCAATAAAATAAGACCACAATGATGCTCAAATAAACAGTCAGAAGATCCAAGTAAATCAAACCCCGTATATAAAAAGAGGGATTTGTGTGTTTCTTCCATTCCTCATGCATAATTTTTTAGTACTATGATCAGCCTCTGATCCAGGGCTTTTATATGTAGGCCTTTTCCCCTTGCTCCCAGACAGGGATTTGTAAGCATCCCACGAAGGACAAAATTGATCGTGGTAATTTGTACTGTGAAGAAAAACTGAAAATTTTCATAGATGTCAACAGAATTTAGGGAGGCTTTCAGTTGCAGCGGGACATCGTGCTGTTAAATTATCTGCTCAGTCTAAAGAGAGGGAGAATCTGGCATGCAAGCCGACGAACATTAATTTGTTGCAAATTATTCAGTAGGAAGAACAGTGTATAATAGAACAGCAATGCAATACCTGGAGGTAATCGTATCCATCTTTCCACACTCCCGCCCATACCTTTCTCCGCTACTCTGTAATCATCTCTCACCATGTGTCTGCATTAGCAACTAATTCCATCTAAGAAGGATAGTACACAGATATATTGGGCATGGTTGATTTTAACACTCCTATGTAAGTTCAAGAATTTGAGTCCAATGAATGAGAAGGGAAGAATGATCATCCAGGTGTGTCAAAGCAAACAAAAACTGAATAGCACAATATGATCCCCAATTGACGACCACAGCGGCGAATAGTAAAGCGAGTCGGCGTAAGAATTCTGAAAATTCGTCCCTGACAGGGATCGAACTCCGGTCGTTGGGATGCGCCAACTGCAACCCAACCACTAGGCTATTGCCTCGTTCTCCACATCGGCGAATAGTAGTACCTTAGGTTGCTGGCCAAGAGAGGGAGAAGGACCATCCTATTGGCTCCGGCGCAGCCTCGGGGGGTGGTTCCGTCTGCCACTTCTAGGAATACGCGCGGGAGGTCCACGGCAAGGATTGGCGGCGGGAATCGAGACCGCCAGCCTCTCCCAGGAGCACAGGCGCGAGGTTAACGGCAAGGATCAGTGACATCGATTAAGAAGAAAGAGGAGATATTTAGCAGGTGGGGGTATCAAGAGAAGACCTTGGGGGATTTTATAATTTGCCACAGTGTATATTTAAGTTTTATTATTCGCCGCACTATGTTTCACTGACATGTGGTGGTCAATTTGGCAAATTATAAAATTTTGATGTACTGTGTGGCAAATGTTCTGTCCGCCTCTTCCATCCTTCCTCCGACGTCTAGCATTTCCCGCTGCTCTCCGCCTGTGTCGTGGCTCTCCCGTTCCTCCCTCTGGAGGGGGCCAGCGCAAGGCGGCATGGACCACCTCGACCGAGTCCTAGAGCTTGTCGGATGACCTGGAACGAGGCATCCGTCCAGCTCGGGTGTCACCTCCACTGTCGGACTTAGAAGAAGAGGAGGGCGCCGTCTTTCGCAATAGCCGCCTCGGGAGAAAGAGGAGGGTGGGTCGCGTGACGGCGGCCAAGACGGCGGCGACCGTAGGGGGAGGATGATGGCAGCAGCAATGGATAGGAACATGAGGGTTAGAGGTGGGGGCGACCGCTCAGGTTTCTCCTCTATTCCATAAAGAATTGAGGAACCGCTTTGACCAAAAGGCCCATGTAGAAGAAAAACAGCAACGCCACACGGTACTATAGATAACGAGAATGGAGACGTGTTTAGCATCAATTGGTTCGAGCAATCGCTGATTTGGGGCATTGAGGGATCGAGAATCCTTTCGTCTTGATAAGATAGTAGCTATCTATTAATGACTTAGAGTCTTCTACGGAATTTAGGACTTTATCCGTACAAGACATTGAGATAAAAGGGAAATTAAATGCGGAGATTGCGCGACTACTGTGATAGGAACTCAAATAGTATCAACGCTTTAAACCGAAATTCATCCTCGAAGGAGATACGAATACTAGGTACTTCCATGTTGTCGCCGATGGCAAGCACAAGAATAAACTTATTCACACTCTAATACATGATGAGGGTATGATTGAGAGACATGAGAATCTTAAATATTATATAACAAATTATTACAAACGGTTGAGGATATGATTGAGGGCCAGGAGAATCTTAATGGGACATAACCAAGGAGGAATGATGAACTTGTTTGGGTTCCTGCAGGTTAGTCAACTTGACCGATTTGAATAACTTTTGGCAACATTATTTTATTACCTAAGAAAATAAAAATATCGACCCATCTGTCTTATTAACGTTAGTTTTAAATTATTTACAAAAGTTTGTACAATTAGGCTAAATTTAGTGGTTGTCCATGTTGTTCGTTCTTCTCAAACTATCGTCATGCAAGAAAGAATCATCTTAGATGATGTAGTAATTCCAAATGAAACAATTCATGAACTATACTCCAAAAAATTAAATGGAGTATTATTCAAAATTGACTTCTAGAAGGAATACGCTAAAGGTAATTGGTCTTTCCTTCAACAAACACTCTATATGAAAGACTTCTCGGAGGAGTGGCATGCTCTCATACATTCTTTTGTGTCTAGAGGTAGTGTTGCTATAAAGTTCAACGATGACACATGCAATTAATTTCGAACTAAAAAAGGATTGAGATGGGGAGATCTACTATCGCCCATACTATTTAATATAGTGGCGTATATGTTGACAACCTTGATCGAGAGAGCAAAGGCTGATGGGAAGACTTCCCCATCTTGTTGATGGTGGACTTTTGTAGCATCCCAATTGTCTAACAATGGTAATGCTATATAGTTTAATAATATAATGGCTACTTCCTACATATAATTGTTGCATCTTAAACATATCATGCTCATGTCATCATGCCACCTTGCATTTGAGCATCATATAAAACCCTCTTTCTTTGGTTCTTCTCTCATATGCATTATTAATTGTATTTGCCTCTTGATATTGTATTTGGTTGTTGATATATTGTTTAATGCCCAAGTTGAGTTGGGGGCATATCTTTTATTCACCTCCATCACCTTTTCTTTTCACCATCTTATAATTCCACCATTCCATTTACCATGGGCCTTTATTTTTCTTTTGGTATTTAATCTAGCTCATGGGAGATAGGATGGATCAAATCCTTTAAATTCTTTTGATTGTCCTTATTCCACTTCTTGGGGATGCAAAAGTATAATGCCATACCATTATATTGTTTTCACAAAATAAAACATGGCACTTAATATTTTGCATGGGCCATGCAACCACATCACCACCTTTAACCATTTGTTTTTCTCTTGGTTTAATTGGTTCATTTCTTTGTGGATCATCTCCATCCCTCTCTCCACCATCCCCATAGCCTCCTCTATACCATTTTATTTTTTCTTCATGCATGGTCATATGAGGTTTTCTTCCCTACTCCCCTTTCCTCTCTCTTTCTTTTGTTTCACCTTCACCTTCACCTCACCTTAGGCTAAACCAAAGCCCACCTAGCTCACCACCAACACCAGCCCTAACCTACCCCAGGCCGAAGCCCTACCCCTAACCAAAAACCCTAACCCGAGCCTACTCCATCCTACCCTAGCTCTCGCTCTCTCTCTCTAGCTCTCTCTCCCTGCCACAACAGCCCCACCCGACGACCCTAGCTCCGAGCCGGTCCCTCCTCTCGCCCTAGGCCCACTGGTAGCCCCTCTGCCGACCCCCACGACGAGCACGTGAGGGCGAGGTGGAAAGGTGGCCGAGCCACCTTTTTCCACCGCCTCGTCCCCCACGGCATCGACTTCCTCTGGGCTCGCCCTTATCTCCTTCCCCTCCTTCCTCTACCTTACCAAACCACCCCCGGCCTCGTGCCGCAGCCATCTCTCCTCCCCCGCTACCTTTCTCTCCACCGGCCGGCGACCCGTCGGTCTCCACCGTCCCCCCTCGTGCAGCCGGTGGCGAGGAGCTGTGGTTGTCGAGGAAGGACGAGGACCATCCTCTGCATCGCCCCATACGTGCCAGTAAGGAGGAGAAGGCCCAGCTCGCCGGAGAGAAACCTCGCCGTCCGAAACCCTAACTCCGGGGAGCGCCTGCGTCCTCGCCGCTCTGGTGCCTCCCAGCCCGATCCAACTCCACCGTCCCCTCCGCGGTGAGCAGTACTCCCTCCCTGACAACCTCCGCCTCGCTGTAATCGCCAGTGCTCGCCGGACAAATCGTCGAACGGCCTCGGAGCGTGGCGGCCGACGTCGTTCTCTCGTCGTTGCGCCGCGCAGCGACCTATCTAGCCTGCGTCCACCCTCCTGTCACTACCCCATAAACCACCGCACTGGCTAGCCCCCTCAGCGCGCACGCCCGCGACCCTGGTTCGAACCCCGCGCGCCGCGCTCTGCGCGGTCGATCACCGACCTGTCCGCGCTCAGAGGAAACAGATGTACAGTACGGGCATGTGGTAGTTTTACAAAAGCCCCCCCTTTTTTTCCCGCTCTCAACCCGCGGTACCTCGTGGCCCACTAGTCAGCCGCCTGGCAATCTTGCCGAAAACCCCCCAGGTTCCTCGGGCCGTAACCCGAGCTCCCCTGCCGTGCCGCGTGGTGACCCACCACGCCATCCACGTGGGCTCCACATCCTGTTGGCCCGCATGTCAGCCCCTCGGCTAGCCTCTGCCGGTGCAAAACGTCTTTCATCACGCGCGTTTCACCAGTCAGGCGGACCCACTTGTCGTGCCTGGGGCTGGGTCTGGCTGAGTAATCAAAGTATTTCTGGTTTTTCTGTTTTGATTTAAATTTTCAGAAATTGTTTTAAATTCAAATTGAATCTGTTTTAAATAACTTGTGAAATATAATCCCGATTCCAACATATAATATATGTTTTGAAATCAGAAAAATGTGAGGAATTCAAATATGCTATTCAAAATATTATTTGACCACTTTAAATTTTTGAGTTGATTAAAATTACTAATAAATACCCTTTTCCTTAATTAATTAATAACTTTTGTTTTATAACTCCAAATTTGACAAATAATATGTCTAAATCGATCAGCGCGACGAGCCCGTTCTATCTATGCATTCCATGTTCTGAATTGCAGCATGCATCATATAAATATAAAGTATACAGCAACTTATTTGAGGATAAAGGGTGACTAAAACGCCATAAAATGCTTTATTCTTGTACTCCACACCTCACCCATGCCATGCTACATTATTGCCATGAAAATTGTGCATCATTCATCATGGCATGATTGTTGGCTTGTCGTATTTTATTCATATGCTTGTGCACTCTATTTATGTTGGCCATTGTTTGTTTGGTTCTTCTTGAATAGGCGACTGTTAGGATATATCAGAATCCTGGAGCACTACCCAGATCCTTCTCTCGCTTCAACTGAACTACCAGGCAAGCACTACCACATGCTTGCATACAGATAGTACCTATTGCCTCTCTCTTATTCTTGCATCATTGAGTCGCGATTGCATTAAATTGAATCCCAAGTACTGCATAGCCTTTACTTTTAAACCCCACCGAAGCTTGTTTCTCCATCCCATGAGCCATTACTACAGGAGTTGTTTGAGCCATGCGAGTCGTAGAACAGCATGTGTAGGGTATGTGAGTGTCTGATGGATAAGGAGGTACGTAAACAACTTAACCTGAGTAGTAATGGGATAACTAATGAAAGTGGCACCAGTGAGCAATATCTGTTATTTGGTTTTTCATGCTCACTTGTGTCCTGTAGGACCCCGAGTACTTGATTCATGTTCCTTGACTATTCGCACTATCCATATCCGGGAGGCCTTATGGACCCCCCTGAGCCAGAGCTTGATTCATTCTTATTTCTTGGGGCCACAAAATAGTTTGGGGCTTTATTACTATCCTGTACTTATGCCATGCTTTACTGCTTTATTTAAGATTGTGCGTGGAGCACATCTGTGATTATTTTGGATCGCGCATACGTTTATGTATCGACAAGCCCAGTCACATTTTCGGGTTCCCAGTCGTTTACAGCCGTCGTCGCAAACCCTGGGTCCGTTCCGGAGCCGGCCAACTTTGTTGCGGGTAGCTTAGTGGGGTGGCCCCCTGAAACATTTCTGAATCCTGTGATCGCTTTGTCGTGAATGCCTCGTTGGGTTTTGATTTGGTTTTTCCGAGGTTGATCGAGTGTGTGTTGCTATTTGTGCACCCCTGCAGGGTAAATCTTTCTGAAAGCCGTGTCCGTGGTTATGGACGACTTGGAGCACAGTTTCTCGATCATAGACAAGTATAACTAAAGTACCGCTTTTAATTTGACTAAGTACCTGACTAGTAAATAGTGCAACACTCATGGAATGGTTAATAAAACTGCCAACGGATGGGAGGGGTTGTTCGTCCGCTTCCTCGTTGGTAAGCGAGGAGGAGGATGGATCTGTTAATATTTCTGTTATAACTATTGTTCTTAATTAACGGACATCCGTCTATCTTTGGTTAGGAGAATGGTTAGCGAGTATCGATAGAATTGTTAGGTATTATCTTTTGCTGCAATTGCGTCACCCCAGGTTGTGTCCCCTTTAGAGGCATAAAGACTTGCTGAGTACCCCTAGGGTCTCACACGATAAATTGTTTGATTCAGATGAACAGGTATACTCGCAAGATGGATACTGGGTGGAGGAGATGGACGATGTTGTCAACGATCACTCGGTGTAGAGATTTCGGGAACGGGGATCCGTGAGATCTGTGGGCGGGATGTGTTTATTTTTGTGGCATCTTATGCTGATTTGCTTCTTATCCGTACTCGGATCTTGTTTTTCGCTTCCGCCTGATACTCTGATGTTTGATGTATGAGGAGATATCCTAAACTATTATATCTATCTAGGATATTTGGATCTTGCCGTATGGCGTTGCAATATTTCTATTTCTTTTAGATGGAATGGCTCTGAGGACTGTTGTATGTGGCTTGCATACATACTCATTTGTGTATGTAGTTGATCCCTTCGCCTGCCGATTACGCCGCTCGTTCTTGTCCCGATGTTTGGAAATGGTCATTTGGCCCCACCGTACTATTTTAACCATTTTCGCTCATCCAGGCTTGTAACTAAGAGCGTAATTCACCGAGGTAGTGACAATTGGTATCAGAGTCATCCCGCCCTTCAGGGTCTCAGCCAAATGGTCGTTGTCAGTCTAGCAAATATTTTTGGTAGCTATGTATACTAGGGAAAAACAAAACGTGAGAGTAGGACTGCTTCCATTTTTCTTCTTACCCACCCACCCACCCTTTTCTGGTAAGGAAGTGTAAAGTTTTCAATCCTCTTCTAAAATTCAAACTAGGATTCACGTGTTCTGGATTCCGTAGTACCATAGGTTGTGTGTGTGTGTGAATTCCTTGTCTATCTATTGCATCCAACATGTTATCTTTATCTGCCTTTTGGTTATCAACTGTTGGTACATTCCATACTGACAGGCTTTTGCAAACCGACACGATCTATCTGATTTGTTGTATACCGACGCGATCTGTCTTACTCTTTGTTATCCGACGTTATCTTGTTTGGGGTGTTCGTTTTCGTAGTTGCTAATCTTTAGGTTCATCTTAACATGAAGGTATTGGGATATGTGTTTTGCTTATTTCTGTGCGGAGTAATGATTTAAGTGCGGGATGGAGTCGTGACCATACCACTACTTTTCTAATTCGCTCTTGTATATTGAATTGGTAGACTTACTAATCTTGATTCGTTAAGTGGTTTTGCGCATATAGTGGTATTTTAATGCCGAAATTTGCGGAAATTTTTTTCTTTGTTAGTTGTGTACCACACTCCTTGTTCAGTCATGTGCGATATGCTTAATATCTTCTAGGTGCTTTGAACTTTGTTGATATTTTAATATCATCTTAGTAAATTGTATCCTTTAAATCTTGGTTAATTCCATTTTGGTACTATTTTGGATTATTATTATTCTCCATTATGGTACTAACTTGTGTTTTATATCAATCACAGGATGGCACCACCACGCCGTTCGGAGGAGGACATACAACCTGAACTGGGGGCTGTGTTGTCAAGCATCGCCAATGCCTTGGCCGGAATGCAGCAGAACCAGCAGCAATTTGAAGAAAGTGTCAGGAGGAATGAGTTTGTTCCGCTACCTCCACCTCCCAAGCGAGGAGACATCAAAAGCTTCCTGAAGTTCAACCCACGCCAATTTGATGTTTCTGATCAACCACTTGATGCTGATGATTGGTTGCGTGAGATGTCAAGGTTACTGGTGACTGTTGATGTTCCTGAGCAAGAATGGGTAAAATGTGCCACGCACCTTATGAAGGGAGATGCAGCTCTGTGGTGGGAGAATTACCTCAAGGCAAACTACACTGGTTTTCAGCCTACTTGGGAACAGTTCACTGGAGCTTTCAAAGAGCAATATCTGTCAGAAATTGTCATGGAGAGGATGAAGGAAGTGTTTCTCAACCTCAAGCAGGGCAATGACAGTGTCAATACCTACATCAGAAACTTCATGAACCTTTCTCGTTATGGTGGCGATGAGATCTCTGATGACAAGAAGAAGCAAAAGAGGTTCAGACAAGGGCTCAATGCATCGATTAAATATGCAATCACACATGCAAGGCCGGCGTCTTTTCTTGAACTCCAACATACAGCTCTGCAGGAAGAAGCAAGTAGGCAAGTGTTTGAGGAGTCAAAGAAACACAACCGTGATGCAGCAAGCTCTTCAGCTATGTCAACTCCTTCTAATCGTCGTGTCTGGGTTCCTAACACCCCAACGTCGCTCCCGCCTCCACCAAGACCTTCAAGCTACGCAGCAAGGCCACCAAACTTCCTCACTGCTGCTCCCAGGGGCTACAACCACAACTACCCTAGAGCGCCTGGCGGAGTCCCTGGCTATGTTGCTCCATGTCCACCTGGTGCTTGTTACACTTGTGGAAACACTGGGCATCAACACTGGAACTGTCCAATGAACAACAAAGCTCTTCCTCCACCACCTCCAAGACCTGCGGCAAGCTCTCCTATGGTTCGTGCACCACCACCTCGGGCTCTCAACATCAACACCAAGCCCGGGTCTACTGTTGCTCGTGCCAACTGTGTCAATGTCGCTCAAGCTGAGCATGCACCTGGAGTTGTGATGGGTATGCTTCCTGTTAACTCAGTTCCTGCAAGAGTTTTATTTGATTCTGGTGCATCACATTCTTTCGTGTCTTACAAGTTTGCGGAGGGTAATGGGTTACCTTCTGATGCTTTACCAACTCGCCTCATGGTGCAATCTCCTGGTTCAAGTATGAGGGGTTCTAAAATCAGCCATGGCAATCAAATTGAGATTGGTGGTTATTCTTTCTCGGCGTCCTTAATTATTTTGGGCAACTCTGACATTGATGTTATCTTGGGCATGGATTGGTTGACAGCAAATGCAGCTGTGATTGATTGTGCTGAACGCTCGGTTTCTCTAAAAATTCCTGAAGGCCATATAGTCTATTCTCCAACTCTGACTCCTGCTATTCAGCTTTTCTCTTTGGCGGCTCTGAATGATGATGCTAGGGAAGCTATTCAGAGTGTTCCGATGGTCTGTGAGTTCCCAGATGTCTTTCCTGAATAGTTACTGGGTATGCCTCCTGACCGAGAGGTCGAGTTTGTGATTGAGCTTGAACCTGGTACCGCTCCTATCTCCAAGCGACCTTATAAAATGGGTCCTGCTAAGTTGGCTGAACTCAAACGTCAGCTTGATGAACAAGAGAAGTTGGGTTTCATTCAAAGCAGATTCTTCTTGGGGTAGCCCAACCATCTTTGTGAAGAAGCGAGACAAGACTGATAGACTTTGTGTTGACTATCGGGCTCTCAATGCTAAAACCATTAAGAATAAATATCCCCTTCCGCGGATTAATGATCTCTTCGATCAGCTAGCTGGAGCTGTGGTATTCTCTAAGCTTGATTTGAGAAGTGCTTATCATCAAATCAAGATTCGCAAGGAAGATGTTCCTAAAACAGCTTTCACCACCCGCTATGGCCTGTATGAGTACACGGTCATGTCTTTCGGTCTCACCAACGCACCTGCCACCTTCTCGAGGCTTATGAACTCAGTTTTCATGGAGTATCTTGATAAGTTCATTGTGGTCTATCTAGATGACATCCTAGTCTATTCTAAGTCAAAGGAAGAACATGAAGAACACCTTCGGTGTGTCCTAAACAAGCTTCGTGAGAACCTTTGTATGCAAAGTTCTCCAAATGTGAGTTTTGGCTCCTCAAGTCACCTATCTTGGTCATGTCATCTCTGCCAAGGGCATTGCCAACCCGTAAAATCAGAAAAGACAATTGTTGACTGGCTTCCTCCTGTAAATGTCAAAGAAGTCGGAGTTTCCTTGGTTTGGCTAGTTATTGCCGCTTCGCTGCGTAACTTCTCAAGATTGCAAGCCTCTTACCGATCTCCTCAAGAAAGGCAAGAAATACCTTTGGACTCGCATGTCAAGCAAGCTTTGAAACACTCAAAGAGAAGCTCACTTCCACACCAGCCTTGGTTCCTCCAGATACATCCAAGCCTTTCCAGATATTCTGTGACATCTTTGCAAGGATTGGGTGCGGTCCTTATGCAAGAAAAACAAGTTGTTGCTTATGCCTCTCGACAGCTTGAAGACGCATGAGATCAACTATCCTACACATGACCTCGAACTCGCAGCTTGTCTTTGCTTTGAAAGTATGGAGGCACTACTTGCTTGGCAACTGCTAGAAATCTTTTCTAATCACAAGAGTCTGAAGTATATCTTCACAGCCTGATCTCAACCTTCGCCGAGGAGGTGGATTGAAGCAATCAATGATTTCTATTTGACCATCAACTACACTCCGGCAAAGCTAATGTCATGGCCGATGCTCTCAGCCATAAAGCTTATGTCAAGAACCTCATGGTGGAAGAACAACAGCCTCTCTTGTGCGAGGAATTCCGTCAGCTCAACCTTGAAATTGTGGATCAAGGGTATCTTCTGAACCTTCTGGCAACCCCTCTCTTGGAAGAAAAGGTTCGCTCCATCCAACTTGGTGATCCTTACACTAAAAAGATCATATCCAACATTCAGCTTCCGAAGTATGAGTCCTTCCACGTCGACGACCAAGGCACTCTTTTCTTTGAACACCGGATGTTTGTTCCGAACTACCCGGGTTTGAGAGAGCAAGTTCTCAAGGAGGCGCATGATTCTATTCTTTCTATCCACCCTGGCAGCACTAAGATGTACATGGACTTGAAAACACAATATTGGTGGCCTGGTTTGAAATGATATTGTGCCAAGTATGTCTCGGAGTGTGATGTCTGCCGCAGAGTTAAAGTTGTCCATCAGAAACCTTCCGGTCTTCTACAGCCATTGAAACCCCCGGAATGGAAATGGGAGAAAGTAGAGATGGACTTCATCACTGGTTTTCCAAGGTCGTAGAAGGGCAACAATGCAATCTTTGTTGTCATTGACAGGCTTTCTAAAGTGGCTCACTTCTTCCCCGTCAAGGAAACAATTTCTGCAATTCAGTTGGCTGAGCTCTATATCAACAGAATTTTCTCTCTGTATGGAGTTCCTCTTGAGATCAGTTCAGACCGTGGAAGCATCTTCACTTCCAAGTTCTGGGGAAGTTTCCAAAATGCTTTGGGAACAAAATTGAACTTCAGCACAGCTTACCACCCTCAGTCGCAAGGACAAGTTGAAAGGATCAATCAGATTCTGGAAGATATGCTCCGTGCTTGCGTCATCTCTTTCGGCATGAAGTGGGAAGAATGTCTTCCTTATGCTGAATTCTCTTACAACAAGAGCTTCCAGAAAAGTCTAAAGATGGCACCATTTGAGGCTCTCTATGGTCGCAAATGCAGAACTCCGATTGGTTGGTCGAGCGCAGGAGAAAGTACATTGTTTGGCCCCGACATTGTAACTCAAGCGGAGGAGAAGGTTCACATCATTCTTGAAAATCTGAAGATTGCTCAAAGTCGCCAGAAGAGCAATTATGACAGAAAGCACACGGACATGGAGTATGTCCCTGGTGATCTCGTTTACCTTCGTGTCACTCCCATGAGAGGCACGCACCGTTTTGGTATCAAAGGAAAGCTGGCTCCTAGATACATCGGTCCATTCAAAATTCGTGGAAGAAGAGGAGAAGTTGCTTATGCTCTTGAGCTTCCTGAAAAACTAAAGGTCCATGATGTTTTCCACATCTCTCAACTCAAGAAGTGCTTCAAGGATCCCGGCAGGACCGTGGACCATGAGCTTATCAATCTCCAAGAAGACCTGTCTTATCAAGAACACCCCACAAAAATCCTTGATGTCGCAGAAACAAGGACTCGCAACAAGTCCATCAAGTTCTGCAAGGTGCAGTGGTCGCACCATTCCGTGGATGAAGCCACTTGGGAATGCGAAGAGGAGCTCTGTGTCAAGTATCCTACCCTCTTCGTGTCTTCTTCTTCTTCCTAGAATCTCGGGGCGAGATTCCTGTTTAGTGGGGGAGAGTTGTAGCATCCCAATTGTCTAACAATGGTAATGCTACATGGTTTAATAATATAATGGCTACTTCCTACATATAATTGTTGCATCTTAAACATATCATGCTGATGTCATCATGCCACCTTGCATTTGAGCATCATATAAAACCCTCTTTCTTTGGTTCTTCTCTCATATGCATTATTAATTGTATTTGCCTCTTGATATTGTATTTGGTTGTTGATATATTGTTTAATGCCCAAGTTGAGTTGGGGGCATATCTTTTATTCACCTCCATCACCTTTTCTTTTCACCACCTTATAATTCCACCATTCCATTTATCATGGGCCTTTATTTTTCTTTTGGTATTTAATCTAGCTCATGGGAGATAGGATAGATCAAATCCTTTAAATTATTTTGATTGGCTTTATTCCACTTCTTGGGGATGCAAAAGTATAATGCCATACCATTATATTGTTTTCACAAAATAAAACATGGCACTTAATATTTTGCAAGGGCCATGCAACCACATCACCACCTTTAACCATTTGTTTTTCTCTTGGTTTAATTGGTTCATTTCTTTGTGGATCATATACATCCCTCTCTCCACCATCCCCATAGTCTCCTCTATACCATTTTATTTTTTTCTTCATGCATGGTCATATGAGGTTTTCTTCCCTACTCCCCTTTCCTCTCTCTTTCTTTAGTTTCACCTTCACCTTCACCTCACCTTAGGCTAAACCAAAGCCCACCTAGCTCACCACCAACACCAGCCCTAACCTACCCCAGGCCGAAGCCCTACCCCTAACCAAAAACCCTAACCCGAGCCTACTCCATCCTACCCTAGCTCTCGCTCTCTCCTCGCCACCAGGCCCACCCACCCTAGCTCCCGACTCCCTCCTCTCGGCGAGCACGTGAGGGCGAGGTGGAAAGGTGGTCGAGCCACCTTTTTCCACCGCCATGTCCCCCACGGCATCGCCTTCCTCTGGGCTCGCCCTTATCCCCTTCCCCTCCTTCCTCTGCCTTACCAAACCACCCCCGGCCTCGCGCCGCAACCATCTCTCCTCCCCCGCTACCTTTCTCTCCACGTCGTGGCCACATCTGTCTCCATCCCCCTCGTGCAGCCGGTGGCGAGGAGCTGTGGTTGTCGAGGAAGGACGAGGACCATCCTCTGCATCGCCCCATACATGCCAGTAAGGAGGAAAAGGCCCAGCTCGCCGGAGAGAAACCTTACCGTCTGAAACCCTAACTCCGGGGAGCGCCTGCGTCCTCGCCGCTCCGGTGCCTCCCAGCCCGATCCAACTCCACCGTCCCCTCCACGGTGAGCAGTACTCCCTCCCTGACAACCTCCGCCTCGTTGTAATCGCCAGTGCTCGCCGGACAAATCGTCGAACGGCCTCGGTGCGCGGCGGCCGACGTCGTTCTCTCGTCGCTGCGCCGCGCAGCGACCTATCTAGCCTGCGTCGACCCTCCTGTGACTACCGCGTAAACCACCGCACTGGCTAGCCCCCTCAGCGTGCACGCCCGCGACCCTGGTTCGAACCCCGCGCGCCCCGCTCCGCGCGGTCGATCACCGACCTGTCCGTGTTCAAAGGAAACAGACGTACAGTATGGGCATGTGGTAATTTTACAAAAGCCTCCCCCTTTTTTTCCCGCTCTCAACCCGCGGTACATCGTGGCCCACTAGTTAGCCGCCTAGCAATCTTGCCGAAAACCCCCCAGGTTCCTCGGGCTGTAACCCGAGCTCCCCTGCCGCGTCGCGTGGTCAGCCCACCGCTGCCACTGTCACGTGGGCTCCGCATCCCTGTTGGGCCCGCATGTCAGCCCCTCGGCTAGCCTCTGCCCCGGTGCAAAACGTCTTTCACCGCGCCGTTTCACCTAGTCAGGACGGACCCATTCGTCAGTGTCTGGGGCTGGGTCTGGCTGAGTAATCAAAGTATTTCTGGTTTTTCTGTTTTGATTTAAATTTTCAGAAATTGTTTTAAATTCAAATTGAATCTGTTTTAAATAACTTGTGAAATATAATCCCGATTCCAACATATAATATATGTTTTGAAATCAGAAAAATGGGAGGAATTCAAATATGCTATTCAAAATATTATTTGACCACTTTAAATTTTCGAGTTGATTAAAATTACTAATAAATACCCTTTTCCTTAATTAATTAATAACTTTTGTTTTATAACTCCAAATTTGACAAATAATATGTCTAAATCGATCAGCGCGACGAGCCCGTTCTATCTATGCATTCCATGTTCTGAATTGCAGCATGCATCATATAAATATAAAGTATACAGCAACTTATTTGAGGATAAAAGGTGAGTAAAACGCCATAAAATGCTTTATTCTTGTACTCCACACCTCACCCATGCCATGCTACATTATTGCCATGCAAATTGTGCATCATTCATTATGGCATGATTGTTGGCTTGTCTTATTTTATTCATATGCTTGTGCACTCTATTTATGTTGGCCATTGTTTGTTTGGTTCTTCTTCGAATAGACGCTGAGCAGGGGATATATCAGGAATCCCAGGAGCACTACCCAGATCCTTCTCTCGCTTCAACTGAACTACCAGGCAAGCACTACCACATGCTTGCATACATATAGTACCTATTGCCTCTATCTTATTCTTGCATCATTGAGTCGCGATTGCATTAAATTGAATCCCAAGTACTGCATAGCCTTTACTTTTAAACCCCACCAAAGCTTGTTTCTCCATCCCATGAGCCATTACTACAGGAGTTGTTTGAGCCATTCGAGTCGTAGAACAGCATGTGTAGGGTATGTGAGTGTCTGATGGATAACGAGGTACCTAAACAACTTAACCTGAGTAGTAATGGGATAACTAATGAAAGTGGCACCGGTGAGCAATATCTGTTATTTGGTTTTTCATGCTCACTTGTGTCCCGTAGGACCCCGAGTACTTGATTCCTGTTCCTTGACTATTCGCACTATCCACATTCGGGAGGCCTTATGGACCTCCCTGAGCCAGAGCTTGATTCATTCTTATTTCTTGGGGCCACAAAGTAGTTTGGGGCTTTATTACTATCTTGTACTTATGCCATGCTTTACTGCTTTATTTAAGATTGTGCGTGGAGCACCTGTACTGTTTTGGATCGCGCCACGTTTTCGCGGTATCGACAAGCCCAGTCACATTTTCGGATTCCCAGTCGTTTACATGCCGTCGCAGAAACCACAGGTCCGCTCGAGCCGTCAACTTCGCTATGGTAGCTTAGTGGGGTGGCCCCCTGAAACATTTCTGAATCTTGTGATCGCTTTGTCGTGAATGCCTCGTTGGGTTTTGATTTGGTTTTTCCGAGGTTGATCGAGTGTGTGTTGCTATTTGTGCACCCCTGCAGGGTAAATCTTTCTGAAAGCCGTGTCCGCGGTTATGGACGACTTGGAGCACAGTTTCTCGATCATAGACAAGTATAACTAAATTACCTCTTTTAATTTGACTAAGTACCTGACTAGTAAATAGTGCAACACTCATGGAATGGTTAATAAAACTGCCAACGGATGGGAGGGGTTGTTCGTCCGCTTCCTCGTTGGTAAGCGAGGAGGAGGATGGATCTGTTAATATTTCTGTTATAACTGTTGTTCTTAATTAACGGACATCCGTCTATCTTTGGTTAGGCGGATGGTTAGCGAGTATCTATAGAATTGTTAGGTATTATCTTTTGCTGCAATTGCGTCACCCCAGGTTGTGTCCCCTTTAGAGGCATAAAGACTTGCTGAGTACCCCTAGGGTCTCACATGATAAATTGTTTGATTCAGATGAACAGGTATACTCGCAAGATGGATACTGGGTGGAGGAGACGGACAATATTGGCAACGATCACTCGGTGTAGAGATTCCGGGAACGGGGATCCGTGAGATCTGTGGGCGGGATGTGTTTATTTTTGTGGCATCTTATGCTGATTTGCTTCTTATCCGTATTCGTATCTTGTTTACCGCTTCCTCCTGATACTCTGATGTTTGATGTATGAGGAGATATCCTAAACTATTATATCTATCTAGGATATTTGGATCTTGCCGTATGGCGTTGCAATATTTCTATTTCTTTTAGATGGAATGGCTCTAAGGACTGTTGTATGTGGCTTGCATACATACTCATTTGTGTATGTAGTTGATCCCTTCGCCTGCCGATTACGCCGCTCGTTCTTGTCCCGATGTTTGGAAATGGTTAGGATGGCCGAAAGGTCTACCTGTGAGTGGCATTTGGCCCCACCGTACTATTTTAACCATTTCCGCTCATCCAGACTTGTAACTAAGAGCGTAATTCACCGAGGTAGTTACAACTTTCTATTCTTGAATATACCAACGATACAATTATATTTATAGAACATGATTTGGATAAAGTAAAGAATCTAAAACTAATTATATCGACATTCGAGCATCTTTCTTGATTGAAAATACATTCCCATAATAGTGATTTCTATTGCTTTGGCGACGCCCAACACGAGGTTCACCTATATCCTGATTTATTCAACTGTGGGTAGGTGCAATTTCGAATTAACTATTTGGTATTTCCAATTTATTATCGACGTCTCACAAATAGTGAATGAAAACTCGTAGAGAAAAGACTACCAAAATGTTTCAATAGTTGCAAAGGTAAATTACTATCTCTTGGGAGAAGACTTGTACTTATAAATTCAATACTCACTAATTTGGTATTGTATATGATCTCATTTTTTCAGTTACCGAAATGTGTCTTTAATAGAGTGGATTATTTTCGATCAAGATTCTTTTATCAATGAGATAATAAAAAAAAATATAGGACTTTGTTTCGGGTGGGAGTCCTTGCCATTATTTTGTTGCTATGGCTACGTTGAAAGGACAAGATTTTTAATAATAAATTGTCTTCTAACTTGCAAATTATCCATCAAATCACAGCTACTCTCCGTCTATGGGCATCTCTACAACGTGTGAAGTTTCACGACTTTTTTCAGAATGATGTAGTTGCTTGGAGGATACGGGGAGGTTATTTTTCTCGGCATGGATGGCCGGGTGATTTGCGAATTGATCATCCATAGTTGTGTGCATCCTGGTTATGGAGACGCCAGGTGTAAATTACTCCGAGTAATAAAGCGCTCATTTTCAACAAAAAAATCTAGTTCCATACTTCTCAAAATTTGGTTGCTATCCAACTTTAATAGGGTTATTAAACCTAAATGGAAGAAAGTCAGAACTTCCAATAACTTAAATGGATACATATGCATTAAGTTATGACATGTGTCCATATATCCAAGGAACATATGGATATGTTATTGTGTCTGTCATTTTTGGTTCACTATAACATATGTTTGTATGTTCATGGTAATAACTATTCATTAAATTAGTATGTATGTTACTTTTGTGACACATAATTTATAACATGTTATCAGTCATGAAATGATTACAAGTACATGCTACGTAGGATAAATATTTTTTCTTTCGCTATATTTCCATTTCTTATACTCAGGATGTAAGTGTGCATTAAGTTATGATACATATATCTCTCTGTAAACCAAAATTACATAAGAAATGTGTAGCGTCAATATGTGTTTACTGTTATGGGTCATGAAACAATTACAAATACTTGAAACATAGGATACAAACAATGCACACGGGACATTACCTATTACAAGCAATACTACTAGCACAATTGGTGTTTGAGTAAATAAAAAAAAGGTGTTAACCTAATTCTATACAAATATAAGATAACTTATAATAATTTCCTAATCCAAGCATGACTTATTCTGCTTATGATCACTGAAGATACGTCTCGGGACATGCAATATGGGAAAACAACTTCAACAACTATTGGTTGCACTATGGTATGACATGTGTCATACTCGAATATTTTGTATCTCCGAAACAATTCATAGCTTACATACACGTCCCTTGCTACGTACTAGAGGTTGACCTTTGCCATTGGTTTCTCACACCATAATTGGTGTCTTGTTCTATCAAACCCTTTCTTTATCTACTGATAGGATGCATCAATGATCTTTTCAGCTAAATCGTCCATTACATCTCTCTTGTATCCTCCTTTGAATTTTAAGAGGTTTTGCATGTCCACGTGTTTCTCTTCAGGTATTTCTATCCCTTCCTATTTTAGAATGTCGATGTATTTTCTCTTATCAACACATGTAAAAGAAATGTTCTTTTCCTCAAGAAAAATCTTAAGCGTTGGGAAATCCTTAGAGGACCTACAGATGGCATGAAAAATCATATAGGATTACTGAAATGCAGATCAAATTCAGGTATATTTTAAGGCTATATCATTTGTAATACAGATCTATTTCAACATAGTATTCTAGTGTTGTCAGATCTGTTGTATATTTACCTAATCTACTGGAATCAAAACACAAATATCCGAGACTGCAATATTTTGGAACCATGGTATTTCTCATGAACATGAGCATAAAAAAGAGATGCAAAAATACATGCTTACTTTGCGAAAATATAACTGGAACTTCAAAACAAAAATAGTAACTAACATAATGGAATACCGAGACATGGTTAAGCAATCATAATTGGACGACAACCAACTCTTGTTCATCCTCATCATAAGGATCTTCTAGAGTATACTCAATATCCAATCTGACAAACATATGATCCTCGTACTGCAGCCATCCTTCATAGATGGCTAGCGTTGGCTCACGATTTCAAACTTACCAAACTGATTGCTGCTATTTTGTTGAAATTTTGTGATTCTATTTGGGTTTACAGTTCTTACATGTGTGTGCTAAGTAATATAGTACAGTATGTTGTATGTGTTGGCAAAAATAGTAAACATATGCACACAATGTACAAACAGCTAAATCAATCTGTATAAAACAAATTCATTTTGCATACGCTATAAATGTATAATTGTTAATTTGGTAAAGAGCATATGGCTATCATATATCTAATAATGTATCCACAAGAGTGATGTAATACAAACTTGTATATTGGTTATTTAATACAGTTTTGAAACTAAATGTTCAGTTAATTTTAATAGTATCATGCTAACATGTTGTAAAATGGCAAAGAAAAATGATGTCATCAATATTTCAGATGCTGAGAGTTTTAGTATCTATGAGATGGACAACATTTCTAGCGATAAGAGCATTCAAGATGAGATGGAAGAAATAATGGCAATAAGGGGTAAGCAAGTTTAAAACAAAAGAATTTTAAAATGTGAGAATGATTATAATATGATAAGTATGAACAAGTGAAGACTAATTCAGCAATCTGTAGGACCTTTCAATCAAGGAACCAAAGTGTTTGAAGAATGATGAGTCCAAAATTGAAGCATATTTACCTTTCTTTTTGCGTAAGTAGAATATGGCTTTTAGTATTTTACTGCGTTTGCACGCACCTTTTGTCCTTGTTTCAACAGGATCCCGAATTACTAAGTCACTTATGAACATATGAATGAGACTATCATATTATGTTGTAATATGATATTTTTAAGCGATAAAAGTCATTTAATTGATTTATCTTCGCCCCTAGAAGAATAGAAAAAGTGAAGGAAGGATACTGCAGTGTTAACGACCAGTGGTATGGGCAGAAGCCTCCCGTATCGTCTTCCCTTACCACACGGCAGCATGACTATCTCGTCAAATACTTTCTCCTGGCGAAGATAAATCACATATCCGACATTCACAGCAACCTTGAGCCACAAAAAACCACACAAGAAAGGGATCTGGAGGAGGAACTTGGAGAACGGAAAATCCCTGCTGCTTCATGGATCATTGGAGGACATCGCATTATCTCCTTCATCATCAACCGCTGCATCACCATCACTACTACTACCCACATCTTTCATTCATTAGATCCTGTTGTAATTCCTGATACAATTGTGGTTTGCACTAGATTTATCACCGTACTTTTATCCATCCATTTGATTATGATGATGTCGTTGATTGCTTCCATGTGTGAGTAGTTTCCCTCTTTCTTGGGGATATGGAGAAACCCTATCACTATTATGCATTAAAACAAAGATGATCTATACTTGTGTCCATTGACTTATTAGACTATGATGTTTGCATGCTATGTGTTTGATCTCTCTCTTTAGATGGTACGTGTAGTCGGCCACATATCATTTGCCTTTGGGTCTAAAGAAGAGGGTGAAATCCTTTGGACATATTTGGAAGTTTGTCTGGAACTATTGTGACTATAAGCACTAGCTAGCAACCTGCATGGTCAAAGGAGGATTAAAGAGAGATTCCCTAAGCTAATTACAATATCCACGGGGAGACCATTAATTGTGGTGGTCTGTATGGGTGACTACTCTAAGACATCATGGTGGTTATTTAGAGATGACCTCATTCTTGGCTCAACAAAGTAACTGCCTACGAGCCTTGTAGTGAACATCTTATTATGGAGCTCTCTCCACACATATCATGACACAAGAAATAGGTTATCCTAATTATGATTAATTATAACATGCTAGAGGTGTATGCTACATCCCCGAGAACGCATTAGCCCTATTGAGTTCAACCACTTTTCCAAACGCTTTTGTTACTCGCTTTTTTTACTTGTTTTAATTACTTTTCTACTTTCAACCAAAATCCTTTCAAACACCCTTTACTTGAAATCAAAGGTGGCTTACAAGTATCCTTTGGTAGACAGTGATGAGGGGCATAAAGACCTTAACAAAATAGCTCTTTGTGGGTTTGATACTCTTATTTCTGAACTAGCTACAATCGATCTCTGCACTTGCAGTCATCAAGCTATTTTCTGGCGCCGTTGCCAGGGAGCTAAGCGATTTTGGTCTTTGTTCTTAGGTTATTACTCTACTAACTATTTTACTAAAGTTGTTTACTAGTTTCAGTTAAGCACCATGACTGCACTCGGATTGATGAATCAGCTCGATGCAGCTAAACTCCTCGGGGGGTTCAACAGAGGAATTGCCAAAGAATTCCCAAGTAGGAGAGAACCAGAATACGAGGTTAACCCTCGCTTTATCGCTATTATTAAAGAGAAAAATTTTGCAAGATATGATCCCGATGAGGATCCATACACTCATTTAATGCATTTTACCGAGTTATGTTGGACACTCTAATTTAGAGGCTATTCTGATGATGAATTATAATTTAAATTGTTTAACCAATCTCTAACCAACACTACTTTATCTTGGTATAGAATTTGCCCTGTAGAGAAAATTGATACTTGGGAAAAACTCAAAGGAGAATTCATATTTCGATTCTTTCCCAAAGTAAAGGCAGCTAAAGTAAGAAGGGCAATCACAAACTTCACAAACCACCCAGGTGAAGGCTTGGTAAGGGCTTTCAAAAGGTATAAATCCCTACTTAATAAATGCCCACACCATAATTTACCTGAATGGTATGTTTTACATATTTTCTATGGGGGACTTAATCAATAAATTAAACATGAGCTTAACACAAATTACAGAGGATCTTTTATGGAGCTAAATATAACTAAAGCTTGGGAACTTCTAGAACATATTCGCCACAATAGAGAAACTTGGGGATTTGATCTATGCAGCGAAGGACGTATAGAAATTGAACATGATTATCTCAATTCTTATAAGAATCCAGTAAGGTAAAATAAAATGCTAATGAACTCCAACTTGATGACGATATTACTTTGCAAATCCTTCAGTCTTTTACAGAACACATTGATGGTTCAGCAGCTCGAAGATCAACGTGAAGAAGAAAGAATGTTCCTCAAAATGCTAGAAGAAGAGGCACAAGCAAGAAAAACTAACAAAGTAAGTCTGCATAAGATCGGGGAACAAACAAAGGAAGATATCCTAACCATGTTTGCACATTGCAACGTGATATAGCTAGATACCGAAGCTTCACAGTTTATTGAAGGAAGGGTAAAGTCTAAAGAAGTTGGCCAACCCATTCTTCCTTGTAATTTTGGTGGAACTTCTTATTATTGCCTCTATGACATTGGAACGGTTGTTAACGTGATCCCCTATAATTTTTATTTGAAAATATAAAATGAGCTAGCCCCGGCTGAATTAGAGGATACTAATATGACTATAATACTTGCAGATAAGACACTAAGAGTTCCTATGGGAATAATTAGAGATGTCCCAATATGTATTGGACCATATAAGTACCCCATTGACTTTCTGCTTGTTGATATGCGTACTGATGTTAATTGTCCAATTATTTTTGGGAGAACTTTCTTGAACACCACAGGAGCAAACATTGACTACAAGACAGACCGTATCTCTCAAGTTTCGTGAAGAGAAAATGGATTTTCATTTTTCTAAATTTCACCATAAGCCGGCAATCAAAGATTTGAACAAATATGAATATGGACAAGAGGAAGGTAATATCATTAGTCTTGCCTTAGTAGTTATTGAGACTCCTGGTGATGATTTAGCAAGGATTTTAGTCGATAATAATAATATTCCCCAAGACAAAGAAAACATGGAAATGGATGATTATATTTACTCCACACACGAGGTGGATCCCGAGATAAATCAAAAGTATGAGGAACCTATAAAAAAGGGGATGAGGCACCTCCACCTCCTACTCTCAAAACCTTACCCAATGAAATAAAATATAGGTTTCTTAATGGAACTAATAATTTCTCTGTTATTATAAGTTCTAGCATTGCAAAAAAAAGAGGAGAAAACTTGATGATGGTTCTCTAGATGCATCAGAAAGCTCTTGGGTATTCGACGAGTGACTTGAAAGGGATTAGTCCCTCGATATCCACCCTTAGAATATTTATGGAAGAAGGAGCCCAGCTGATTGCATATTTTCAGAGGGGACTTAAACCTGACATGAAACAAGATGTAAGGAAGGAAGTAATATGTTTATTAGATGCAGGAATCATCTTTCACATGGAGGAAAGTGATTGGGTAAGTCATGTTCATTATGTCCCTAAGAAAGGTGGATTTACTATCGTTCAAAACAAACACAATTAGATGGTACCTACTAGAACCGTTGTTGGTCACATGACGTATATTGACTATAGAAAACTTAATAAGGAAACTAGAAAGTATCATTACCTTTACCATTTATAGATCAAACTTTAGAAAGGCTTGCTATGCATTCTCACTTTTTTCTACCTAGACGGTTATTCCGATTTTTCTCATATTTCTGTTCACCCTGATGACCAACTAAAAACAACCTTTATTTTCCTTTCGGTTTATATGCTTATCTACATATGCCTTTTGGTATTTGCAATGCCCCTGCCACCTTTCAAAGGTGTATGAGATATAGTTGCTAACTATGTTGAAAGTATTATGGAAGTATTCATGGACGATTTTTCTGTTTATAGAACTTCATTTAATCATTGTCTTCATAACCTTCATAAAGTTTTCTAGAGATGTGAAGATACTAACTTAGTCTTGAATTGGGTACAATGTGATTTCATGGTTCAATAAGGTATAGTGCTTGGTCACAAAATTTTAGGTAAGGCGATAGAAGTTGATAAAGCAAAGATTGAAGCAATAGAAAGACTTCCCCCTCCTCGTGATGTAAAAGGTATTAGGAGTTTCTTAGGTCATGCTGAATTTTATAGGAGGTTCATTAAGAACTTCTCAAAAACTGTAAGACCACTAACCAACCTTCTACAAAAGGATGTTGCTTTTAATTTTGATAAAAATTGTCTTACTTCTTTCAACATATTAAAGCAAGCCCTTCTTGAAGCTCCTGTTATAAAACCACCTAATTGGAAGAAACATTTTGAGCTATTTTGTGAGGCTAGCCATGAAGCTGTTGGAGCAATTATTTGCTAGTATGATGATGATTAACTCAATATCATTCATCATGCTAGTTTTAAACGGTGCCCAAAAAAATCACCCCATGGCAGAAGGTTTTCTCCTACGATAAGTTTAGATCTTATATTATTAATTCTAAGGTAATAGTTCATAGTGATCGTATTGGCTTGAAAGAGATTCTTAAAAGGACTGACGTTAAGCCAAGGATGATCGATTGGACTTTACTTCTACAAGAATTTGATTTACATATTCTCTAAAGAAAATAAGAATAGGAGGAAGCATCCATTGACATTGAGGAAATTTATCCGCCTAGAGTGGTGTAATCTATCAGCAATACCCTCAGGGACTATAACTCCTAAAAGAAAATTTTCAATTTCTTTTTGCAATAGTTTTAGCAATTTCTTGTGGCCAACTTTGTTCAAAGGGAAAAAGAAAAGGTTGATTCAAGAGTTGAAATGAGATGACGATACCCAAGTAAACTCACTTCCTCTAGATGAACAATATATTTTAAATGTTGATTCATCTTTGTTTTTGATGATTATTTGCCATTTATATTTGTATTTTTGGTTTCCCTTTGTTTTTCTGAAGTTACTGCCAGTTTTACAAGGTTGGTACGGGCAGACAGTACGACCGGACCCGCCCGTACCACTGCTCGTTAAGCCGTCAGTATCCTTATTTTGTTTTCTCGCATATTGGTATGACCGGGCCATACGAAGCCCTGTGTTCTCCCGTTCGTTCGGTTGATTTGATTAAAAAAGAGAAGAAGTCGGTAATAATTAGTACGGCCGGCCCATATGGGTGGGTCCCACCCATACCACTTAGTCGGTTGACTACTTACCAACGTCGTGAAGGTGGACTTTTGGAAACAAAAGTAGTACGGGCGCGTCGTACAGGAATCCGCCTGTACCAGTGGTCATTACAGTTTTCTTTTCTTCCTTTTTGCTTTTTCTTTCCTTATTTTATGAGATTGTTTTCTTGGCCGACCCTTTTTCTTCCAGTACGAATTGTTTCATGTTTCTGACCCTGAATAAGCCTCCCTAGAGGTCTTCCTCCCTCTTATATCAACAGATTCAATCTACTTGATGTGCTACCCATTACCAGGCAAAGGCAAACCTTTAGGCCCCATGGATCTTTTATGGGAGCTTCTAGACTTCCTCCATTGAAGCAGATGACCGTAAAGCTCAAGGCCTAAGCCCAAAGAATAAGAGGTGTGCTTATGACTCTTATGAGGAGGAGGAGGAGGAATTCGAGACCTTCATGGAGCAAACGAAGAGAGGGTGGAATTAGCTAGATTACTTGGCTATGGTGAAGCCTGGAGATAAAGAAGAAGTAAAGAAACTTCATGGGAAGGGGTGCGTGAAGTCACTCAAGTTCATCGCCACCAACTACTCTTCACCTAAGCATAAGAAAGCTAACCGACCTGATGCAGGAACTTACCAGGAGACTACGACACATACTTCTACAACAAAGAAGATTACCCTGAACGCTCGCATGAGTGAGAGGCCACAAGAGGATTGGGGGTTCAACCTTTTGGACATGCCCATCAGCCCGCACATTCCAGAAACTGAACAACGTCTTCGCAAGATAGACAAGTATCAGAAGGAAGAACTCCTCCATTGAGAGATTATGCGCAGGTGCCTCTTGGATCTAAAAGTAAGAAGGAACTCAATGACGTGCTAAATAGAGTCGTTGAAGGAATGTTCCTCTTGCGCTCGAATCTGTAGAAGTGTCTGCATCGCATATCAGCCCTAGAGGAAACGAACAAGAAACTTCATGTAGCTGTTTCCAACAGAACTCATTCACCTTGAAGAGTGCCAAGGTATCGAGTAATCGCACGGGATTATTTGAGCCCACCAGCTTGATCCCAAGCTTGGGGGAGGTCTATAACACCTTGTAATCTATCTTTTGATTTAGCATGTTTACTTTACTGCACGCATGTTAGGTTTTAATTCAAGTATTTGCATTAGTTGCATCATCTTCAAACTCCCTTTTGTTCAAGGAAAGAATTATATTCGTTGAGTTTCAAGACTTTATGATATTTGAAGTTACCTTTCGATTCATGATTATTATATTAGATGCTTGAATTAGGTTGAATGTTATGATATTTGTACAGCTACCATGATTTTAGGGTCTTCCATACCAATAAAAGTATTGATTAAATAATGAGAAGAAGAATTTTGGTAGCATATTATAGTCACGTTTTTTAAAGGCCATAAAAAGTAGTGAGCATGATCAAGTAGATGTGCTATAAAAAAGAAGAAGAGAGATAAAAGATCAGCTATCAAAAGCATTTCAAGGCAAAAGAAAAGTACAAGCTTGAAAGGAGAAAAATAAAAAGAATGATCATGAATCTTCATTACTCAAAACAAGTGCTCAACCAATTTAACCTTATGATTATATAATATATTGAATCATTAAAATCTTCTTATAACTTAATTGATACAAAAAGGTGTGGAAGCCTCTAAGTCATGTGATGTATAAGGGTGTGATAATACCCCCAAATAACTTTACATCTGATATTGTATTCCTGTTTCAATTTTTGTCTCATTTATTATAATGACTCGTTCCTCATGAACATGATGATCTTGTCCATAAGCCACCATCTTGCTCGGAGATGAGCAAGAGTCTAGCTTGGGGAGTTGATGAGTCCAAAATTGAAGCATATTTACCTTCCGTTTTTGCATAAGTAGAATAGGGTTTTTCATATTTTACTACGTTTGCGTGCACCTTTTGTCCTTGTTTCAACAAGATCCCGAATTACTAAGTCTATTATGAACATATCAATTGAGACTACCATATTATGTTGTAGTATGATATTATTAAGTGATAAAAGTCAATTAATTGATTTATCTTCACACCTGGGAGAATAGCAAACGTGACGGAAGGATACTGCAGTATTAACAACCAGTGGTACAGGTGGATGTCATCAGATTGAGGACAAGTATGCCATGAGGGGGTCCTCGAGGCATGTGGAAGAGAGGGGTGTGAGATGTATGGTGTTCCGGACAGTGAGCACACAAGTTTACCCAGGTTGGAATCTGCCGGCTTTGGACGGATCCTACTCCTGCTAGCAATCAAGTAATACGGCAGAGACGGATATGGGTTACAAGGGTTTCGCCTGTGTGAGTTGAGATTGTAGACTATTGTGAGGTGCCCTAAAGGCTGGTCTCTAGGACATCTTATATAGATATCCGGCTTAGGGTTTACAGGAGAGACCTATTCGGCTACGACTAAGAGTCGGTTACAGAGTACATCTTGAACTACAAGTAACACTATAAGCATATGTCAGTAAGTATTCTGGGCCTTCCCGTAGCCAGACTGACTCTGTCTCTTCTCTCTGACTGGGCCGCCCGTGAAGCAAATCTCTAACCCAAAGTGGGCCACCCTGGTCAGCGAGGCACAGTGAGGATACCTAGAAAGTATATCCCCAACAACAGCCCCAGAAGCCTCCAAGATCCAGAGTCGGATTTCATCGTCTAGCTTGATTTATCTTCGGCTTGTAGAATCTTGAAGGGTTCCTGAAACACAAAAGAAAGGGTAGGATCCGAGTCTCAAAACTAGTCGGACCTATGAGTACATTATTTAGGTTTTCCAACTTGAAATTCAAACTAAGCCAGAACTTGGTCTCTAACGTAACCTGACATCAGTCAAGTCACGTCACTGACAAACATTCCTGACAGCACGACCGTTGGTGGGTCCGCCTTTCGCGGAATCGAGGCGTCGTTTTAATGCATGCACGGAGATCGAGGCGGCGTAATCCTCGCGAGGAGGTTACCTAGCTCCTTCCACGATGTGTGGCATGGTTACTGTTTATGAATCTTAGCACAGGTGAGGGATATAAGGGGTCAAGGTTTCCTCTTTCTTCCTTACCAACGCCAGTGTCTTCTCCTTCCTCTCGACGCCACCGTGCAAAAGCTCCTCTACCTCCCCCAAACGCACAGCATCGCCCATCCTAGGTCACCATCGCCCACAAAAATGGTTGATGCTTCATCTTCCGACACGGCGGCGACAACAGCGACGGCCTCCATAGCAGCGGGGAAGGAGAACTTCTGCAGGGTCTGTATCCCCTGCGTCCTTGATGACGACAAGCTTCGCATTGTTGAGAAGGAAGGCCACTTCCGTGCCGGCGACTAGCGGAGCGGTGATACGTTGCTAACGTACCTATAATTTTTGATGTTCCATGCTTTTTTTATATCCGCTTTCTTATGTTTTGTCCACACTTTGGAGTATTTTTATACACTTTCTTGGACTAACCAATTAACAAGATGCCACGATGCTAGCTGCCTATTTTCTGCTGTTTTTGGTTCCAAGAAAGTCAGAAAATGAATATTCTCGGAATTAGACAAGACAAAAGCCAAAGTCAATATTTCACCGAGGGGGACACGGAGCCAGAATACGAGACGGAGAGGGGCCATGGGCCAGCCACACCACCTGGCTGCACGGCCAGGCCTGACCCGCGCGAGGGGGTGGTGCGGCCACCTAGGGCACCCCCTCGGCCTCCCCTTTCGCCTATATATTGCCTTCGATACAGAAACCCTAAGTACTCGATCAAAAATCCACGAAAGAGTCTGTAGCCGCCGTCATCTCCATCCCTAGATCGGGAGGGATCTGAAGCTCTTCCCGGAACCCTGCCGGAGGGGAGAATTCACCCTGGAGGCCTTCTTCATCACCATGCAAGCCTCTAGTGTGATGTGTGAGTAGTTCATCCTTGGACTACGGGTCCATGTAGTAGCTAGATGGTTGGTTCTTCTCCTTTTTCCTATCATGTTTAGATCTTGAGAGCTCTATTCAAGATCAAGATCATCTATTTATAATCATACATGTTATGTTTGCGGGGATCTGATGGATATTGAGATGCTATTTCAGATTGATTATTGATTCTATCATGTCTTTGTTATTTGTGATCTTGCATGCTTTCTGTTGTTAGTAGCTATCTTGGCCGAGTAGATGCTAGCAACTCCAAGAGGGAGTATTTATGCTTGATAGTGGGTTCATGCCTCTAGTAATCTGGGGAAGTGATAGAAATCTCTAAGGTACTAGATGTGCTGTTGCGACTAGGGACAAAACAACCATCCTTTGTTCATAGAACAATCGTATTGTTTACTTTACACGCAATGCTTAATGCAATTATCTGTTGCTTGCAACTTAATACTAGAGGGGGGTTCGGATGATAACCTGAATGTGGATTATTAGTCATAGATGTAGTTGCATTACTGTCTATGTATAATGTTGTAATGCCCAATCAAATCTCATAGGAGTCAAGATGATTAGTATATGCATGTATGCTTTCTCGATGTTTGTCAATTGCCCCGCTGTAATTTGTTCACCCAACATGTCATCTATCTTAAGGAGAATCACCTCTAGTGAACTATGGACCCCGGTCCATTCTTTTACCATCAAATCTACAATTGTTTACTTTCTGAAAGCTATTACTTTCTTCCACACAATACGTTTAATCCTTTGTTTTCAGCAAAACCGGTGAGATTGATAACCTCACTGTAAGTTGGGGACAAAGTTCTATGGTTGTGTTGTCCAGGATTCCAAGTTGGAAACAATACCTTGGAGGTGTTTCCTTGCTCCTACTGGTTCGATAACCTTGGTTTCATAACTGAGGGAAAACTTACTGCTGTGCTCAGCATACCTTCCTCTTGGGGTTCCCCAATGAGCTCGATATCAATCACGAGCCAGCAAGCGGCTACGGTTAAACCATCCCCACCCCCAATGCCAACGAGCGAGTGCACTTCGGCACCCACCTCGATAGAGGTTTGAGTTTTCCTCTCTGAGATTTCTTTTCTGAGGTTATAGATTACAACGGAGTTCAACTCCATGACTTCCCCCCGAACTCAATCTTAGAAATGGGTGATTATGCATCTTTGTGTGAGGGGTTTCTCAGAATTAGGCCGAGTCTTGTTTTATTCTGGTACTACTTTGGTACACAGAGAAATTCCATCACTTCTGGTAATCCTTACATTACCAGAACTCTTAGCCTCACAATTAGGAGAGAGCGAGTCTATCCTAGAATTAAGGCTAGCCAGTCCGTGAAGAAATTGTCGTCCACGATCTTTTATCATAAGGACAGACCAGCTCCCGACAAAGAAACTACTTTGCTGGCTTTCGTCGATGGTGCTGCCATGCCTCAAGAGTCCTGGGACGCGGAGGCTCCGGCTCTCACCGACGATCTGCTTCTCACCAAGAGGCGGATCGAGTATCTGATGAAGCAGAAGGGTCTGAAAGGACCCGACTTAGTTCATTGTTGGCTGGCATGTCAGATCTAGCCTCTCCAGCACCATGGTGACCGGCTCATGCATACAATTACCAAGAGCAAGACGGATTCTCTCTGGATCTGTGCAAAATCATATTCAAAAAAGGACTATGAGTCCCAGATCAAATGGTTGATCAAAGAGCGGATCGAGAGGAAGATTCCAGATATCTCTCGAGACATGTATACGGCTGATGATCATGTGACACCAGTAAGTTTTCCAGTGATTACTCTTATACTCGAATATGTGTTCATCCGTACTTTGTTACAGCTTGTCGCAATACTGAGATGATTCTTCTTTCAGCTTGCTGACCTCCCCGAGTCGGAACTTGCTCCTCTTGAGGGATATCCTCCTGAGATTTCTAAGGAGGAAGGAGGACTTGTACTGCTGCCGGATGCGCTCACTCGTAAGCGCAAAGCTCCGATTGTTTCCATTGGCACTAAAGAAGTTCCTGTTGTGAAGAGGTAACTTTCCTCGCAAGGTCGTATATTTTATCTCTCATTCTTTCTGAAGCGTAACAATCTTGTACTGTCACTTCTTCAGAGCTAAATATCTCATCAAGGGCAAAGGGAAGGGAACCTCGTTAAAGCCCCTGCACCAGTCAAAGTTAAATTTGACTTCGCCTATAGCTCTGCCTCTGACTCCTACCTCAATGTCTTCGATAGCACCATAGGTTACTTCATCTCCTTGTGTTGCAGAATATCCGACTCAGCATTCTGAGCCAGTGAACCTTGGCTCGCAGACTGACATCACCATGAGTGATTTGGTAACTGATAAGGGTGAACCCTCAAAGGGTAATGATCCCTCGGCAGAGGTTTTCACGGACAACCTTCTCAGCAATCCGGGTATCACCAAACTTGGCATTAATCGGAAAACTGCAGAAGAGATCCAAAAGTTGGCTCAGCAATGCTTGGAGAGCTGGAACATCACTACCAAAGAAGAGGCGCAAGAAGCCAAGGACGTAAAACTCTCCGAGCTTATTGACCAAGTTTGCCTTTGCAACGACAAGCTGAAGGCTGGCGTGGCTCCTCCAGCACTAGTGATCCCTCTGACTCTCGCCGAGAAGGTTTCTTCTGAGGTGAACATGAATCTGAGCAAACTGACCCATGAACATTATGTAAGTCGGAATTTGACTCTCTCTTTTACTTTATTTCATATCATATCCTCTATCCCCCCAAGCATAAAGTTGGATAGGAAATCCGGATTTATGGTTTCATAGGATGCCAAAGCACAAACTAGTATAGCCCCCAAGGCTCATGCTGATTTTTGACTTAGTTAAAATATTAGCCCGAGTCTTTAGTAGACTTCTGACTCTGGGTATTATTCTGACTTACAGAAAGTTAATGCTTATAACTAGGAATAGCTAAAGAATATCTGCAATAAGTGAAGAGATATCAGAGCTCTCCGTCTTGAAAATGCTCAACTGCAGATTTCTAAGGATGAAGCTGAAGGTAATCATTTCAGTCCTCATACTTGCTCTTTTGTTTTCATAGTCGAATTCTTATTCAACTGTTTTCTTTTGTTTATAGAACTGGTCAAACAGTCATGCAAAATGATTGAAGATGCCGAGAATTTCAAAACCCTGGAGGTGGAGAACACCGATTTAAGGCAAGAGCTGAATGAGCTTAAGGTGGATCATGAGCGCAGTATTAACAGCGTTCTTGAATCATCCAACATGGCCATCGAGGAGCGTGATCGTAAGATCGCCATCCAGGATAAGAAAATATCGGATCTCGCAGACGAGTTGGCTAGAGAGAAGGATATCACCCAAGCTCTCTGGGATGAACTCCAGAGTCTTCGGGCTGAGAATACCAAAGTTGACGATGAAATCTTCGGTATGTTTTTTCTTCTCTGACCTTTTATGTTTCCGACTTTATATTCGGATAAATTTCTGACTTTTGCTTTACATGCGTAGATCCTATGAATATTCTGGATTCTTCCTCTTCTAAGTCTCGTACCAGCCTGCTTACTTCAGTCGGAGATCTACTTCACGATTTCCGCCAGTCATTAGAGGATATTGGCGAAGCTCTAAAGGTTTCCGATATGAACAGAATGTCAGCCTTTGAGGTGTGGGACAAGGCAGAGGAGATTCCCCAGCTTATCCAAGATTGGAACATGTCATATGCGCGAACCGCAGCATCGAATGCCCTAACAATGGTTATGAGCCACCATGGAAGCATGGAAATTTGGAAAGTAACCAGGGATTATTTGACTGTTGATCAAGACGGTAAGGAGCAAAATATCAAGGATATCATGGACTTGTGCGCTGGCTATGGGTCCCACATAGCTGATCTGACTAGTTATGACACTCCATTCTTCACTCGCGTGGAAACGCCTCCTCCGCCTCCAGAAGAAACAACTGAAGTTTCCGACAATGAGCAAACCAAATCTGATTTGCCCGTCTCGGAAAGATATCAAGGCGAAGGTGATGTCACCAGTGAGCCGGCAGCTCCTACCTATTCTCCTGTATCGTAGAGTACCAGAAGAAATATTGTGTTATTCTGAAACAATCGGATTGTAATAAGTAGTCTAATATTTTGCTAGTGCTAAGTTTGTAAGAACTAATGCTTTCCATATCCTTTAAAACTTTTTGGCTTTATTTTGACGTGCCTGAAATTTTACATAAGAACTTTTTTGTTTTGTCTATACTTATCGCTTATTTGGCTTTCCCCCTCGTCCCTTTCGTGAGCCGGCAAACCTTCAGCACAAAAACTTTGCCGAGCAATGGAGCTCAATTGCTAAACCTGTTTAAACTCGGAAACAAAGCCGGCTTCCAGTACCAACAATTCACTACTCAGAAAATACCCGCATCCAGTAATCAGACAAAGACTAAAGTACAAACTTGAGAATTTTAGATTTATACCCAAAGGTAGCATTTTTAGAATCGGAAATCTAACCAGAACAAACATGAGCATAAAGTACTTTCAAGTATTCTGGGATTTTTGACTGTGACATGATAATTCGGAAATAAGATCGTAATATAAAACTTCTTAGAAAATATTGAGGTAACCAATACTTTATTTCTCATTGAACATGTACACATATATGATTACAAAGAAAGAAAATTTAAGAATAAAAGGGACATAGCTGAGCAATATTCCATGGTCTGTCTAATTCATCCGGGTCTGTACTGCCTCCAGCTCTCTTTCTCTTCTTAGTAGCAGGTCTTTCTTTGACTAGCCGCATATTAGTTAGATAGTAAGAACAATTGTGTAATACTCGGCTAACTAAAAAGGGACCTTCCCAAACTAGGGAAAGTTTGTGCTTTCTTTTTTGCACGAGCCAAAGAACCAAATCGCCCTTATTGAAAGACATGTTTCTGACTCTCTGGCTATGATACTTGCGTAACTTCTTCTGATAGGTTGTTGATCTCTGCTCAGCAACGACGTGAACTTCTTCGACTAAATCGAGATCATCCTGTCGAGAAATTTTAGCATCCTCTTCAATATACGCAGCAACTCGGGGAGAAGTGTGAATCAAATCACTAGGAAGAACTGCTTCTGCGCCATAAACCAGGAAGAAAGGTGTGTATCTGGTTGACCTGTTCGGAGTAGTTCTCAAGCTCCATATCACAGACAGCAATTCGTCTTCCCAAGCCCCCGCAGCACGACAAAGTGGTGCTTCGAGTATTGGTTTGAGGCCCTAAAGGATTAGACCATTTGCTCTTTCGACTTTTCCGTTGGCTTGTGGATGCGTGACTGACGCAATGTCAAGCTAGATTTTCTGATTGTCGTGGAATTCGGCAAGTTCTCCCATAGAAAAATTGCTCCCATTGTCCATAATAATATTGTGCTGATAACCGTATCGGATTATAACATCCTCGACAAATCTTCTGGTTGTTGCTCCATCACATCTTGTGACGGGTTTAGCCTCAATCCACTTCATGAACTTATCCACCATCACTAAGAGGTGAGTAAATCCACTTGGAGACCGTTTAAACGGTCCTACCATGTCAAGCCCCCAGACCGCGAATGGCCATGTTATCAAAAAAATCCATAGCTGATCAGCCAGAACATGAGCTTGTTTGGCGTACTTTTGGCAGCCTTTGCACGTCTTAACCAGTCATTCAGCATCTTCCTTGGATGTAAGCTAGAAAAATCCGTGTCTAAAAGCTTTTGCCACTAATATTTGGCTGCAGCATGATGGCCACAATCGCCTTCATGAATTTCCCTTAGGATTTCCACTCCTTGTTCCGAAGATACGCAGCGGTGAAAAACCCCAGATACACTCCGCTTATAGAGCTCATCATTTATTGTTGTATAAGTTTTTGCTCGTCGGACGATCTGCTGGCTCAGAACCTCGTCTTCGGGTAGTTTTCTGTATACCAAGAAATCAAGGTAGGGTTTTGTACAACTGGGAATCATAGCCAAAACTTCTACTAAAGGTGAGCTAGATTTGGTCGGATATTCCTCATCAACTCCTGTCATAGAGGGAACTTTGAGGTGCTCCAAAAAAGCACCATCTGGAACATTTTTTCATGTAGAGCCTATTCGAGATAATGTGCTTCCTCATATTCTGTTCGAGGGATGTGTTGAACCTCAAACCATTCGAACGATTTATATAGTTTGTCCACGAGAGCCATATATGATGCCATGTGTTTGTTTGCATTACAGTGATCCGACACTTGTTGAGCAACAAGATCCGAATCTCCATAACACATAAGTCGTCGGATGCCGATATCCTTAGCAATCCGGATTCCATGCAGCAGTGCTTCATATTCGGCAATGTTGTTTGTTGTCGTGAAGTGGATATGGACACATAGAAAAGCTTATCTCCTTGGGGTGATTTGAGCACCACGCCAGCCCCCGAGCGCTTTAGACCCGTCAAAATGCAAGGTCCAGTATTTCGACTCTGGTAGGGTCATATTCTCTGTTGTCTCTGTCCAATCAGCGACAAAGTCAGCGAGGATTTGGGATTTGATTGTCGTATGAGGTTTGTACTCAATGTCGAAAGCTAAGAGCTCTATTCCCCATTTTGCGATACGTCTTGTAGCATCATTGTTGATAATTATGTATCTCATGGGAGCTGTGCTGACCACGGTAATTTGGTGCTCCTGAAAGTAATGGCGTAGCTTCCTAGATGTGAAGAACACACCATAAGCCATCTTTTGATAGTGTGGATATCGCTGCTTCGATTCAGTTAGGACTTCACTGAGGTAGTAAGTCAGACGTTGCACCAGGTGTTCCTGTTTTTCCTCTAGTCTTTCCACCACCATGACGACGCTGATGACTCTATTTGTCACAGCTAGATAGAGCAACATCGGTTCATGAGGTTCCGACGCTGCAGGAATAGGAGCGAACGAGAGTACTGCTTTCAGGTCTTGTAGTGTAGCTTCAGCTTCATCAGTCCAAATGAATTTTTTGGTCTTTTTCAGGAGCTTGTAGAGTGGTGTGGCTCTTTTGCCGAGCTGGCTTACAAACCGACTAACTGCAGCGATGCAACAAGTTAGCCTTTGTACATCCTTCAGGCGAGTCGGCCTGTAAATGTTGAGTATAGCCTTAATCTTGTCCCGATTCATCTCTATGCCTCTTTAAGACATGATGAAACGTAACAATTTTTCGGCTGGTATTCCAAAGAAGCATTTCTTAGGATTAAGCATTATGTTGTATTTGCGTAAATTGGCGAATGTTTCCTCCAGGTCGGAAATCAAAGCTTCCTTCTTTTTGGACATCACCGCTATGTCATGCACATATGCATGTACATTGCATCCGATTTGATTGTGGAGGCAACGCTGCATAGTGCGTTGGTACGTAGCTCCTGCGTTTTTTAGCCCAAAACACATCGTAATGAAATAGAAAGTTCCAAAGGGGGTTATGAATGAAGTTTTGACTTTGTCTGATTCCTTCATCCGGATTTGGTGATAACCGGAATATGCGTTGAGAAAACATAGGAGTTCCGAGCCTACCGTAGAGTCGATAACTTGATCAATTCTAGGTAGAGTGAATGGATCTTTGGGACAACACATATCCTTAAATCAGTGGTGTCCTTTTTAGGGACCATTACAGGATTGGCCGACCACTCGGTGTGGATGACCTCTTCTATGAATCCTGCTAACTCAAGCCTGGCTAATACCTTACCTATTGCCTTTTGCTTTTCATCACCAAAACATCATAAGGACTGTTTGACAGGTTTAGCGTTTGGGTGTACATTTAGAGAGTGCTTGGCAAGTTCCCTAGGTACTCTGGTCATGTCAGATGGCTGACATGCGAAGATATTTTTATTGGCTTGGAGGAACTTGACGAACGCGCTTTCCTATGCGCTATCTAAACCTACACCTATATGAGTCACCTTGGAGGGGTCATCATCCTTCAACGGGGTTGTTTTCGTCTCTTCCGATGCCTTGAACTCCGGAGTCAGCTTTGTCACCTTCTTCTTCATCGCGGGCATCTCGGATGGGTCAATTGTCTTCTTGATCTCCTGGTACTCTTGGGCGTGCAGTATGGCTTCAACAAAGGCAGCATTTCGATCTTCGCATTCTCATGATTTCTTCGGGTCTCCCCAGATGGTGATCACACCCTTGGGACCTAGAATTTTCATAATATTGTAAATGTAACATGGATGAGCCATAAAATCCCAGTAAGCCGACTGTTCGAAGATAGCATGGTATGCGCTCTTGCCGACTATCCGACGTAGTGTTTCGACGTGGAGAATGTTGATGCTGCTGCCACCATCCATGAGGATCTTGGAGAAACCATAGTCGTCAATAAGTGGATTGACGACTAGAGCGTACTTTCCTCGCCTGTGTAACTTAGGCGGATGATTAGCACGGTCAAAGGTGATTGTCACTTCCAACTAGTCAAAAACTGAGGGACAGCCAAAACAGTTGCGTTGAGCTCATGCAAAATTGCCTTCTTGACCTTAGCTGGTTGAGACCCAAGGAAAGTGACATAAGTGTCCTTCTTTGTTGGGAAGTTCTTCTTTCCATCCGACTTGGGATTTGAAGTATCTGCTTCCTCCATGTCGGAATCTTCCTTGTTCTCTTTTTCTTTCTCGGAAGTTTTCTTTCCTTTTCTTTGCTTGGCCCTATAGCCAGTGGATTCGTCTTTATCATTGAAACGACACTCGGCATTTGTGTGGGACTAGCCCTCGTTGGCATCTAAGTGATGCACACATAGATTTTTGGCAATCTCGGCCCAAGAGTAGGTTTTGCCAGGTTGCCGGTATCCTCTACCTTGGACTCTAGATGTCCCACGACCGCGCCTGCGGCCACCTCCGCGCCCTCCTCATCCTCTAGACCCGAAATTAGCATTGACATCTGTTGTTTCCGCGTTGGGCTTTTCTTCCGAGGTGTTCTTGCGCTTTTGAGTTTGTTGCTTTGGCTATTTTGCCGACTGTGGTACATCTAGGACGTTTAGTAGTCCTTATGTGTCATTGTCGGCATCTGCATACTTGCTTGTCATCTCTATCATCTCTCCCAGATCGGTGACCTTGTCGCACTTCAAGCAGTGACGTAGTAAACCAATTGGGAGTCCTACAATGAAAGCTTCAATCGCAGTTTGATCGTTTACTCCTTCATAGCAGTTCTTGGTGTCGATCCATTGTCTGACATAATATCGGCAAGTTTCTCTGGCTTTCTGGGTGCAATGTTGTAGATCTCCTACCGTACAGGGACTCCGATATGTACTAAATTACGAAAGAACACGCTCTACATGTCATACCAGTTGTGGATGGTGTTTTCCGGAAGTTCATTGTGCCAGGAACGTGCCGTCTTCCTCAGCATAAGTGGCAGATATCGGGTCACGACCAAGGTATTTCCACCTTTGGCGATGCAGCAAGCCTGGAAAAAATCCTGAAGCCAAGTGTTTGGTTGGGCCACACCGTCATAGGGTTGGATGTGTCTTGAGATAGTGAAAACTTCCGGGAAGTTTGTTTGTTGAATGTGCGATCCGAAGCCATGCCTCTATGTTAGAGTTGATCCGGTGCCTCACGTCACTTGGTGACAGAGAATGTTGTTGGTTGTTCATTGTGGTTGTGGTGCCTTGGAGCCAGACTTCTGCTTCTGCTACCACCTCTTCTGCCACGACGCCCTGCTTGGCCCCCTTGAGAGCCGCTATGATGGCTGCTTGGTGGAAAGGGTGGTGCAGGTGGATTGTTTTCTGATGAGCGCCGGCCTCCATCCGGAGCATCATTATTCCGGTTCTAGGGAGGGTCTTGATTATGACGAGCCCCCTGCCGGCTTGACTCGGCATGGTGTCTGTTGTTCCTTCGTTCGTAGTTTCCACCATTGTGATGAGGTTCAGCTGGCCGGCTTGTATGTATAGGAGGTGGCATCCTTTGTCGGTCCTCCTCCCGACATTGCTCTTCTTTGTCTTCCCTGCGTTTATTATTTATGCCGGGAGGCTGCCTTGGAACCAGTTTGCATTGCGTCTCGCTCATGACCGGGCAACATTACTCGATCCGCGCGGCTCTGTCGTTGCCACAAGATCCGGTTCTCGAATAATTGTCCTCCTGATGGTCGGGACAGTGATTCTGTTTTGGGTCCCGTCGGGGCCTTATGTCATGCCAGGCCGGATCCGTGCGACATTGGTCGAATTTGGAGACTAGTTTTCCGCTCCCGGATTTTGCGGCCTTCTGCTGCTCTAGACCCTTGGTAAGTAGCTTTACGCCCAACCGGATTTGATTTGGGTTCGGATTGTTCGCCAGGATATCTCGAGCTACAGTAGTGTTTTCCACTGGTGTTCCATACACCAGATCCCCTTTGCTATCGAGCCGAGGTTCTCCCTTGACGGTGTCATCTCCTTCAAAGAGGGTCATGTGGACTTCCGGATTTTTGTTAGCCCGTACAGGGCCGTTCCGGGTCTTCTAGTGTTGTAGGTAGTTCAACTTTCCTATAGCCGCAATGCGCTTTTTCTCCTCGATGATATTGGTAGCTTCATCGAGGAGTACTTGGCGATGCGCTTCTAGGGCTTGGGTCGTATCTTCCAATTCCGCAGGTGTAATATCTGCAGCAGTAGCGATTGGCGTAGTCAGCGCGCCTTTGATGAGTTTACGAGCACTAGGGGTAACCACGTGTCCATCCACCAGAGTGTCTTTCGGCTCATCTAGGATTAGATCTCCATCCGAGTCTTCATCGTATCCTTCAATGATTACCTCCTCAGACGGAGGGTCTTTTGCCAGAGTATTCTTCTTCTTTGCCTTCTTGGCAGCACCGGTAGCAAAGATGGCTTTGGGTCCATTTCCTGGAGTCAAGCTATAATCAGTACTTTCGGAAATCTCGATGTCAGGATTGTCTTCGAGATCCATATCATCCTATGCTTTGGGAGAGTTCTCTTCGGATCCTTCGTCCATAGCTTCTCCTTCTTCCGTGGCTTTGGAGATAAACTCCTCTTCGTATACCTCAGAGAAATTTCAGACATCCGCCAACGTCATGGAATCATCTGAAGATGCCAGTAAGTTAGTGTTTGTTCTGATCGCCTCCAGCACAGAGTCTTTGTTATCTCCAGCATTGGAAGAGCCGGATCCGGATCCAACATATCTGACAAAGTGCGATGTGTGTGTCCTGAGGTAGTTGCGGCTTTCCTCGTGGGATTCCTTGAAATGCCTAATGGTCTCGAGAATCTCATCCATGCTGGCGTCATGTAGCATCATACACCTCAACGTGTGCCTCAGGAACGGCTGCTCTATTCCGGCGTTGGAAGAGCCGGAACCAGAGTTCTTGTTGCTTTGTTCCTCCTTGGTTTTGACCTCGCTGGGAAGATCGATCTGGGATTTGACCTTGCTGAGGAGATCCACTCCAAATTCCATGTTCATAGTAATATTTGCTTCAGGCTCAGCTTTCTCCACTATCTCCATGTTAGGTGCGGGCTTGGTGGGATTAGGGTTTTTTGGGATCCGGAACTCTTCCGCCTCCATGGACAAAGTGGACCCAGAAGCTTCATCTGCCTATATCATCACCGCTGGGGTGGGTGGGGCAGGTTCAGCGAAACCGATGTAAACATCGATCTCACTAAAAGACATGATGGTCTAGGCTGTCACGGTCTCCCTAGCCGGAATACAGATCTCGTCGATAACGATGAGAGGGACGTCACTGGCGTAGAGGATGCGACCAACGGTGATTGTCTTGCCGATTCCGATTCTTGCAGATTCCGCTCGGAACATAGATCCGAAGCTCACTTTCCCCACGGTGGGCACCAACTATCGTCGGATTGAGGACAAGTACGCCATGAGGGGGTCCTCGAGGCGTGTGGAAGAGAGGGGTGTGAGACGTACGGTGTTCCGGGACGGTGAGCACACAAGTTTACCCAGGTTCGAATCCTCCGACTTTGGACGGATCCTGCTCCTACTAGCAATCCAGTAATATGGCAGAGCCGGATATGGGTTACAAGGGTTTCGTCTGTGCGAGTTGAGATTGTAGACTATTGTGGAGTGCCCTAAAGGCTGGTCCCTAGGATGGCTTATATAGATATCCGGCCTAGGGTTTATAGGAGACACCTATCCGGCTACGAATAAGAGTCGGTTACAGAGTACATCTTGAACTACAAGTAACACTACAGGCCTATATCGGTAAGTCATCTGGGCCTTCCCATAGTCAGACTGGACTCCGTCTCTTCTCTCTGTCTGGACTGCCCGTGAAGCAAAGCTCTAACCCGAAGTGGGCCACCCTGGTCAGCGAGGCATAATGAGGATACCCGAAAAGTATATCCCCAACAGCGGAGCCCACCCGTACCGTCCGCCCGTACGACATGGCAGCATGACCGTCTCGTGAAATACTTTCTCCTAGCAAAGCCAAATCACATATCTGACACTCACAGCAACCTTGAGCCACGAAAACCACATCAGAAAGGAATCGGAAGGAGGAACTTGGAGAAGGGAAAATCCCTGCTGCTTCAAGGATCATTGGAGGACATCACATTGATACATTGTAAACGTATCTATAATTTTTGATCTTCCATGCTTGTTTTATATATACTTTCTTATGTTTTGTCCACACTTTGGAGTATTTTTACACATTTTCTAGAACTAACCTATTAACAAGATGCCATAGTGCCAGTTTCCTGTTTTCTTCTGTTTTTGGTTTCAGAAAAGCTGGAAAAGAAATATTCTCAGAATTGAACCGGACAAAAGCCAAAGTCAATATTTTACCAAAAGACTCATGGAGCCAGAAGACGAGACGGAGAAGGGCCACGAGGTGTCCACACCACCTGGTGGTGCGGGCCAATCCAGGCTGCACCAGGGGGTGGTGTGGGCCCCTCGAGCCTCCACCGACCTTGCCCCTTCGACTATAAAAGTCTCTCGGAACGAAAACCCTAAGTACCCGATCAATATTCCACGAAAGAGTCTGTAGCCGCCACCATCTCCATCCCTAGATTGGGAGGGATCTGAAGCTCTTCCCGGCACCCTGCCGGAGGGGAGACATCACCCTGGAGGCCTTCTTCATCACCATGACTACCTCTGGTGTGATGCGTGAGTAGTTCATCCCTGGACTACGGGTCCATGTAGTAGCTAGATGGTTGGTTCTTCTCCTTTGTGCTACCATGTTTAGATCTTGTGAGCTCTGTTCATGATCAAGATCATCTATGTTGTGTTTGCGCGGATCCGATGGATATTGAGATGCTATTTCAGATTGATTATTGATTCTATCATGTATATGTTATTTGTGATCTTGCATGCTTTCCGTTGTTAGTAGCTATCTTGGCCAAGTAGATGCTAGCAACTCCAAGAGGGAGTATTTATGCTCGATAGTGGGTTCATGCCTCTAGTAATCCGGGGAAGTGACATAAATCTCTAAGGTACTAGATGTGTTGTTGCTACTAGGGAGAAAACAACAATCCTTTGTTCATGGAGCAATCGTATTGTTTACTTTACACACTTTGCTTAATGCAAATATCTGTTGCTTGCAACTTAATACTAGAGGGGGTTCGGATGATAACCTGAAGGTGGATTATTAGTCATAGATGCGGTTGGATTACGGTCTATGTATAATGTTGTAATGACCAATCAAATCTCGTAGGATTTAAGATGATTAGTATATGCATGTATGCTTTCTCGGTGTCTGTCAATTGTCCCGCTGTAATTTGTTCACCCAACATGTCATCTATCTTAACGAGAATCACCTCTAGTGAACTATGGACCCCGGTCCATTCTTTTACCATCAAATCTACAATCTATTTATTGTTTTCTGTTTAGTTTCTGCAAGCAATTACTATCTTCCACACAATACGTTTAATCCTTTGTTTTCAGAAAAACTGGTGAGATTGACAACCTCACTGTAAGTTGGGGGCAAATTTCTATGGTTGTGTTGTGCAGGATTCCAAGTTGGAAACAACACCTTGGAGGTGTTTCCTTGCTCCTACTGGTTCGATAACCTTGGTTTCATAACTGAGGGAAAACTTGTTGTTGTGCTCATCATACCTTCCTCTTGGCGTTCCCCAACGAGCTCGATACATTTTGAGCCATCAAGCACTTTTTCTGGCGCCGTTGCCGGGGAGTCAAGGACATCTTCACAAGGGGAGTCCCTCATAACCAATCTCTTTACTTTGTTTTTTAGTTTTGCTTAGTTTGTTTCTGTTTTGTTTGCTTGTTTCTTTTATCAAAACACAAAAAATAGTTGTACTAGTTTGCTTCCTTTATTAAAAACACAAAAAAAATGAATACTCTTGAAAACACTAAGTTGTGTGACTTCACTAGCACCAAAAACAATGATTTCATGTGCACACCTATTGCTCCACCTGTTCCTGAAGCTATTTTCTTCGAAATTAAACCTGCTTTGCTCAATCTTGTTATGAAAGAACAATTTTTTGGTGTTGGTACTGAAGATATTGCTGCTCACCTTAATAACTTTGTTGAACTTTGTGAGATGCAAAAACATAGGGATATAGATGGAGATATTATTAAGCTTAAATTGTTTCCTTTCTCTTTGAGAGGAAAAGCTAAAGAATGGTTGCTATCCCTAACTAGAAATACTATTGATTCTTGGACTAAATGCAAAGATGCTTTCATTGGAAAATACTATCCTCCTGCTAAGATTATATCTATGAGAAGTAAAATAATGAAATTTAAACAATATGATAATGAACATATTGCTCAAGCTTGGGAAAGAATGAAATCTTTGGTAAAGAACTTTCCCACTCATGGACTGACTGCTTGGATGATTATCCAAACCTTTTCTGCAGGACTGAATTATTCTTCAAGAAATCTGCTGGATTCTGCTGCTGGAGGTACCTTTATGACCATTACTCTGGGTCCTACAATAAAAGTTCTGGATAATATGATGGTTAAATATTCTGAATGGCACACTGAGAGGGCTCCACAAGGTAAGAAGGTAAATTCTGTTGAAAAACCTCCTCCTTGAGTGATAAAATTGATATTATTATATCTATGCTTGTTAATGGGAAAGATCATATTGATCCAAATCATGTTCCCTTAGCTTCTTTGGTTGCTCAAGAAGAGCAAGTTTATGTGAACTTTATTAGAAATAATAATTTTAACAACAATGCCTACATGAATAATTTTGGTAACAATAATTATAGGCCATATCCTCCCAATAATTGTAATGCTTATGGAAATTCCTACAACAACAATAGGAGTGCACCCTCTGAACTTGAAGTCATGCTTAAAGATTCTATTAGTAAACAAACTTCTTTCGATAAAACTATTGAGGAAAAACTCTCTAATGCTGAAAGAAATATAGCATCATTGTCTGAAGCACGGTCTTCTTTGAATAAAATGGCTACTAAACCTGAAACTATTGAAAATCCCTTTGCTGCTACTAATGACATACAAGTTAGAATTGATGAAAATGTTAGACTATTAGCTGAATTGCACGCTAAGTGGGAAAGAGAAGATGAAATTGCTAGAAATAGTAGTATTTGTACTATCACCACCTCTAATGTTGATGCTAGCAAACCACGTGAAGTCCCCATTCCTTTTGCAACAATTCCTAAAACCAATGGAACCTTTTCTAATAAAAATGTTGAAATTCTTCGAAATATGGGAAACAATATCTCTACCTTAGATGGTAATTATGATTTTGATCTTGATGGTTGCAATATCTCTGAAGTAATCATGTTCCTACAAAAGCTTGCTAAAAGTCCTAATGCTAGTGCTATGAATATGGCCTTTACAAAACACATTACTGATGCTCTCATAAAACTTAAAGAAGAAACGATGAAACATAAAGCTTCTATTCCCATGAAATTAGAAGATGGTTGGGAACCCATCATTAATATGAAAGTGAATGATTTTGATCTCAAAGCTCTATGTGATCTTGATAGTAGTGTTTCTAGTATGCCTAGAAAGATTTATGAAATGCTTGATTTACCACCATTGGAAAATTGTTATTTAAATGTCCAACTTGATGATAATGCTCAAAAGAAACTCATGGGGAGTATTAATGATGTTCCTATTATGGTTAACAATGCCTATGCTCCCGTTGATTTCTATGTTTTGGATGTTGAATGCAATGCTTCTTGTCCTATTATTTTGAGAAGACCTTTTCTTAGAACTGTTGGTGCCATTATTGATATGAAAGAAGGCACCATTAAATATCAATTTCCACTCAAGAAAGGTATAGAACACTTCCCTAAGAAGGGATATAAGATACCTTTTTCCTCTCCTGTTAATACAAAATTTTCTCTTAATGCTTCTTCATTTGAGAATACTTGATTCTTGCTTCTTATACCTAGCTCAAAGGCGTTAAAGAAAAGCACTTATTGGGAGATAACCCAAATTTCTTTAGGAATCTTTTGTTGAGTCTTGGAAGTTATTGCTTCAGTAATAACCTCTCCTTATCATTTTTGTGTGGTTTTTGTGCCAAGATTAACCTCTAATGAGAGAGAAGTAAGACTCGCGAAAGTTGCTGTCTCGAAATAGATTTTTGTGCTTCGCTGTAAAAATTCGAGAAAAATCGCTGTACATCGGTTTGAGCTATAATTTTTTGTGATTCTTCCCCAGGTCTTCGAAAAAATTGGTTGTTACCTGTTGGCCTGTTTTGACAGATTTCTGCCATTATTTGCATTTGCCACTTAATCTCTTTCTCTTTGTGTTCTCTCTGATAATTTGAACTTTTTAAAGGAAGTGCTACAGTAGCTTGTGTTTTAATGGAAGTTTTACTTGTGTTGAAACTGAACCAAAACACTTATTATCTTGAGTACACTAATGTTGCTAATGAAGATTGTGTGAAGTTTTGTATGAAGGAAATTTTAAAGTGTAGGGAAGAGTAATGTGATAAGATGAAGTATGGACAAAAGCTCAAGCTTGGGGATGCCACCCGTGTCACCCCAAGAAATATTCAAGAAGTACAAGCGTCAAATCTTGGGGATGCCCAAGGCATCCCCTTCTTCATCAATAAAAATTTCAGGTTTCTTCCAAACACTTTATTTTTATTGTTTCATGCACAATTGTGTTGTTCTTGGAGCGTCATCGTTTTGTTTAATTTTCTTTTGCTTAGTTTGCTTGAATAAATTGGTTGGACCCCCGCATTCATACATAATTTCAAATGAGTTGATTTGGATTGGAAAAGAGTAGGAAAGTTCATGCTTAAGTGGTATAAAAGGAGCTTGTTTTTTGACTGTGGCCTAGGCTTTATCATGTCATGTTTGATATTGCTTTGACTTTATGCTTAGTGGTTATTGTTGTAGAATGACTTGTTTCAAACAATTTAGATTTCTTAATGTGCCTTGAAAGAATCATGCGTTGTTTAAGCATATAAAAGCATAATATTGTGGTATTCTCCTTTGACGCTTTATTTGGGTTGACTTGGCGCATGCTCACACCATGTTAAGACTATACCAATGTTGGGGATATACTTTCCAGGTATCCTCACGGTTCCTCACTGACCAGGGTGGCCCACTTCGGGTTAGAGCTGTGCTTCACGGGCGGCCTAGTCAGGGAGAAGAGACGGAGTCCAGTCCGGCTACAGGAAGGCCTAGAAGACTTACCGACATAGGCCCATAGTGTTACTTGTAGTTCAAGATGTACTCTGTAACCGACTCTTAGTCGTAGCTGGATAGATCTCTCCTATAAACCCTAGGCCGGATATCTATATAATCCATCCTAGGGAGAGCCTTTAGGGCACCCCTTACAATCACAATCTCAACTCGCACAGGTGAACCCTTGTAACCCATATTCTAGCTCTGCCGTATTACTGGATTGCTAGCAGGAGTATGATCCGTCCAAAGCCGGCGGATTTGAACCTGGGTAAACTTGGGTGCTCACCGTCCCGGAACACCGTACGTCTCACACCCCTCTCTTCTGCACGCCTCGAGGACCCCCTCATGGCGTACTTGTCATCAATCCAACGAAAGTTGGCGCCCACCATGGGGCAAGTGAGCTTCGGGTCTGCGTTCCGAGTGGAATCTGACAGAATCCGAATTGGCGAGACTATCGCTGTTGGTCGCATCCTCTATGCCAGTGATGTCCCTCTCATCGTTCTCGACGAGACCTAGATTCCGGATAGGGAAGCTGTGACTGCCTACACCATCCTGTCTTTTGGCGAGATCGATGTTTACATCGGCTTTGCTGAACCTGTCCCACCCACCCCAGCGGTGATGATAGAGGCAGAAGAAATTTCTGGATCCCGTTTGTCCGTGGAGGCGGCAGAGTTCCGGATCTCAGAAAATCCTAATCCCACCCAGCCCGAACCAGTTGCGGAAACAGTGGAGAAATCCGAGCCTAAAGCAGACCTAACGGTCCAAGTTGAATCTGGAGTGGATCTCCCTGGAGAGATTGAATCCCAGATCGACCCACCCGCTAAAGTCGAAACCCAGGAGGAGCATAACAACAATGATAGTTCTGGCTCTGATGACGCTGGAATAGACAGGCCTTTCCTGAGATACACACTAAGACGCATGATTATGCAAAACTCATGCATAGATGAAATCCTCGAGACCATCAAACGTTTCGACGAAGCCTACTATGAAGACCGCAGTTATCTCAGGAGGGGCGCATCGCACTTTATCGGATATGTGGGATCTGGATCTGGCTCTACCGATGCTAGAGACAACACCGACTCTGTGCTGGAGGCGATCGTAACAAACGCCGACGTACCAGCATCCTCGGATGAGTCGATGATGTCAGCAGATTTCTGAAAGTTCTCCGCGGAATATGAAGAGGAGTATAACTCCAAAGCTGCAGAGGAAGAAGAAGCCATGGATGAAGGATCCGGGGAAAACTCTCCTAAAACGCAGGATGACATGGAAATCGGAGATAATCCCAAGGTCCAGATGTCCGAAAGTACCGATCAGAGCTTGACTCCAGAAACAGACCCAAAGCCGTCTTTGCTACCGGCGCTGCCAAGAAGGCAAAGAATAAGAACAAGAAGAACAAGACCCCGGCGAAAGACCCTCCAGCAGAGGAGGTGATTGTCGAGGAATACGAGGAGGACTCGGATGGAGCACTTATCCCAGATGAGCCCAAAGAAGAGTCGGTGGATGGACACGTGATCATTGAAGGTGCACGTGAACTCATCGATGCTGCACTAACCACACCTATTCCTACAGCTGCAGAACTTACTGCTGAAGAGCTGGACGAGAGGGCCCAGGCCCTAGAAGCGCGTTGCCAAGTACTCCTCGATGAAGCCAAAAACATCGAGGAGGAAACGTCATACTCATGACAACCAATTCCCGCAGATTCATAAAGTCCTTTTCGGAGGAGAACTAAGGATGCCTCGACGCGACAACAGCGGGGATTGGGTGTATCCAACGCCAGTACTAAACACCGTTGCGGCCCGAGAAATCCTATCGGCTAATCCAGGCCCGGAGCAGATCTAGTTGGGAATCAAACTACTCAACAAGGGACTGGAGCAGCAAAAGGTCGCCCTGTCCGGAAGTCAAAAACTGGTCTCCGATTCTGAAAAATGTCGCACAGATCCGGCATGGGCTGACGTAAGACCCCAACGTGTTCCGGAACAACACCATCGTTCCGACCGTCGGGAAGACAACTACTCAAGAACCAGATCTTCAGGTCAGCACCACAAAGCTGAATGTGACTAGCGTAACGTTAACCCAGTTGTGGAGCAAGAGGCAATTGCTGCACTGAATCCGAGGAATCCTCCCCAGCGAGAGTCGAAGGACCATAGGGAAGAAGATAAAGAGAAACGTCGGGAGGAGGACCGACAAAGAATGCCACCTCCTAGGCATGCAAGCCGTCCGGATGATGGGCGAAGGAACGACGGACACTGTGCCGAGAAAATCCGGCAGGGGGCTCGTCACAATGAAGATCCTCCTCGGAACCAGAATAATGACGCTTCGGACGGAGGACGGCGATCAGCCAGAAATAACCCAGCTGCTCCACCCTCTCCGCCAAGTAGCCATCACAACGGCTCCCAAGGAGGCCAGGGAGGACGTCACGGTGGAGGAGGTGGTGGCATAAGCCAAAGTCCGCCTCCAAGGCACCGGAGCCATAGCCGTCACTCGGGACGATCCTTATCCGCAAATGACGCAAGGCACGGGATCAACTCCAATATAGAGGCGCAGCGCTATGAAAATGATGACATATATGTGGGCCCAAAGTGCTTCGGACCATGCATAAGAGCTATAAGATTCCCAGAAGGATTTGCTATCTCAAGACATATTCAAGCCTATGTTGCGAACGACGGCACGATCATGGCTCAATGAACTTCCGGAGAACACCATCCACAACTGGTATGATACTAGGAGTGCATTCTTTCGGAATTTCGAAGGAACATACCGGAGGCCATGTACGGTCGGAGACCTACAGTGTTACACCCAGAAAGCCGGAGAAACTTGCCGGGATTATCTCGGACGATGGATCGACACCAAGAACTCATGTGAAGGAGTAAACGACAAAACTACGATTGAAGCCTTGATTGCAGGTCTCCCAATTGGTTTACTCCATCATCGCTTGAAGTGTGACAAATTCACTAATTTGGGAGAGATGATAGAAACAGCGAGCAAGTATGCAGATGCTGACGACAACGCAGAGGGATTACTCAATGCCCTAGCTATGCCATAGTCAGCAAAACAACCAAAGAAACAAGCTCAGAAGCGCAAGAATACCTCGGAAGAGAAACCAAACACGGAAACGACAGTGGTCACTGCTACTTTCGGGTCTGGAAAACAAGGAGGACGTGGCGGTGGCTGCGGACGCGGCCGTGGGACGTCAAGAGTCCAAGGTAGAGGAGACCAGCAACCCAGAAAAACCTACCCTTGGGCCGACATTACCAATAAACCATGTGTGCATCACTTAGACGCAAATGGGGGCTCGTCCCACACAAACGCCGAGTGTCGTTTCAATGACGATATTAAGAGAGATGGTACCGCTGGCTACAAAGCTAAGCGGAAGAAGGGAAAGAAGAATCCCGAAAAGGACAAAGAGACCAAGGAAGATTCCGACATGGAGGAAGCTGACGCTTCAAATCCCAAGCCGGAAGGGAAGAAAAAATTTCCGACCAAGAAAGACACTTATGTCACCTTCCTCGGATCTCAACTAGCAAAGGTCAAAAAGGCAATTCTGCATGAGCTCAATGCAATAGTTCCGGCTGTCCCCGAATTCTTGGACTTTGGATGTTACCTTTGGAACTCCAAAGAACTATCGAACGGAGGCACTTTCCTTTGAAGTGGTCTCGTTCAAGAGTGCATACCACGCTATATTCGGACGTCTGGCTTATTGGGCTTTTATGGCTCGTCTGTGTTACATTTACAATATGATGAAAATTCCAGGTCCCAACAGCGTGATCACCATTAGAGGAGACCCGAAGAAAGCGTGAGAGTGCGAGGATGGAAATGTCGCCTTTGTTGAAGCCGTGATGCACGCCTAGGAGTACCAGGAGATCAAGAAGAACATAGATCCGTCCGATATGCCCGCAATGAAGAAGGAGGTGACAAAGCTGAATCCGGAGTTCAAGGCATCAGAAGAGACAAAGAAGACGCCATTAAAGGATGATGACCCCTCCAAGGTGACCCAGATAGGCGTAGGCCTAGATAGCTCATAGGAAAGCGCGCTCGTCAAGTTCCTCAAAGCAAATCAAGATATCTTTGCATGGCAGCCATCTGACATGATCGGAGTACCTAGGGAACTTGCCGAGCACTCTTTAAATGTAAACCCAAACGCTAAACCCGTCAAACAGTCCTTACGATGTTTTGGTGATGAAAAGAGTAAGGCAATAGCTAAGGAACTAGCATGGCTCGAGTTAGCCGGATTCATAGAAGAGGTCATCCACACTGAGTGGTCGGCCAATCCTGTAATAGTCCCTAAAATGGACACCACTGATTTAAGGATGTGTGTTGATTATACTGCCTTGAATAAGGCTTGCCCCAAAGATCCGTTCTCTCTGCCTAGGATTGATCAAGTTATTGATTCTACGGCAGGCTCAGAACTCCTATGTTTTCTCGACGCATATTCCGGTTATCACCAAATCTAGATGAAGGAATCTGACAAAGTCAAAACTTCATTCATAACCCCCTTCGGAACCTTCTGTTTTGTTACGATGCCCTTTGGGCTGAAGAACGCAAGAGCTACGTACCAACGCATAATGCAGCGTTGCCTCCATGATCAAATCGGACGCAATGTACATGCATATGTGGATGATATTGCGATAATGTCCAAAAAGAAGGAAACATTGATTTCCGACTTGCAGGAAACGTTCGCCAATCTACGAAAATACAACATCATGCTTAATCCGAAGAAATTCTTCTTTGGAATCCCAGCCGGAAAATTGTTAGGTTTCTCGTGTCTCAAAGAGGCATACAGGTGAACCGAGACAAAATCAAGGCTATACTTAAAATTTCTAGGCCAACTCGCCTGAAGGATGTACAAAGACTAACTGGTTGCATCACTGCAGTCAGTCGGTTTGTAAGCCGGCTCGGTGAAAGAGCCGCACCATTATACAAACTCCTGAAAAAGACCAAGGATTTTGTGTGGACCGACAAAGCTGAAGCCGCACTACAGGACTTGAAGAAAGTACTACCATATGCTCCTATCCTTGCTGCATCGGAGCCATAGAACTTGTTGCGCTATCTCGCTGCGACAAACAAAGTCGTCAGTATTGTCATGGTAGTGGAGAGATCGGAGGAAAATCAGGAACACTTGGTGCAGCGTCTTGTAGCATCCCAATTGTCTAACAATTGCAATGCTACTAGCCTACTCTATATATATGCTACTTCCTACATATAATTGTTGCATCATAATTATATCATGCTCATGCCATCATGCCACCTTGCATTTGAGCATCATATAAAACCCTTTTTGTTTTGGTTCTTCTCTCATATGCATTGTAAATTGTATTTGCCTCTTGATATTGTATTTGGTTATTGATATCTTGTTTAAATGACCAAGTTGAGTTGGGGGCATATCTTTTATTAACTCCACCACCTTTCTTGTCATCACCCCATCATTCCACCATTCCACCATACATGAGCATTGCAACTTATTTGGTTTTACCTCTAGCTCATGTGGGTTGGGATGGATCCAATTCTTTTTCCACATGCTCTCATATTAGCATCATGTTGTTTTCACATTAGTGATATGTGGAGCCACCTTTGCATGCCTTGTGAGTGGAACCTTTTTCTAGCTTCCATATGGGTTGTTTTGGGGTTATTCTCATGTTGGGATATTTTTGGGCTTACTAAATACCTAGTGGCACATACACACTAGCATGTCCCATTTTTATTCAAATATGGTCATCTCCATCTACTCCACATGGGGCATCCTTTTAATTCTTTTAGCTTGGCTTTATTCCATATTTTTGGAATGCATAGGCACAAATGCCATGATTATTTATTCTGTTTTCACAAGAGTAAAACATGGCATTTAATGTCTTGCATGGGCCATGCAACCTTCTTCAACACCTTTTCTTTTCTTTGTTTTTCTTTGTTTTGAGTGGAACCTCCCTCTTTTTCTCTCTTCACCTCTACCTCCACAACCTCACTTGAGTAGTGCCATGCATGAGCTTGTAAGATCATCACCTTGTCCATCCTTTTCTCTCACTTGATCATGCAGACCAACACCCCTCACCACCTTTTTATCCCTCCTACTCCTTTAGCTAGATCTTTGCTTGATCTTGCTTGATCTTGTCAAAAACAATCCACCACATCTCTCTCTCTCTCTCTTATCATTTCTCCAAAAACCTACACCTAATCTAAACCCTAAACCCCCCTCTCTCTATTTCTATCCAACCCACACCTCACTCACCTCACCCTCTCCTCTCACCATGCCGAGCCTCTCTCCCTGGCCCCACCTGGCCACCCTCTCTCCCTGGCCCACACCCCAGCCACCCCTCTCTCTAACCCATCTAACCTAACCCGAGCATGCCCTAGATCACCCTTGTTTTCCTCTCCTCTCCTTTTCTCTCTCTCTGCCGAGTAGGTCCCACGCGACCCTGCCCCGCCTTGACCGCCTTCTGGCCCACCTGCCATGCCTCACGCCCAACCCGATCCCCACTGAGCACGTGCATGGGAGGAGGGAAAAGAGCCGAAGCTACTTTTCCTCTACCCCGTACCCCACGGCATCCTCCTCCCTTTTTCCTCGCCTTGTCCCTCTCCTCACGTCTCCTGGCTTCACCAGATCCACCCTAGAGCCCCTGTCTCTCCCCTCCTTCTTCTCACCGACGCCAACCCTCTCTCGCCGGTCATGGCCAGTAGCGCCGCCGCCCCCTCGTTCCAGCGGGCGTGGTCGACATGGAGGTGGTCGAGGAGGTCAAGGAGGATCCCCTGCTTCGACACGCCCATGAGGAGGAGGAGAACCAGATCCACCAGCACCACCACCGCCCGCTGAAACCCTAGCTCCTCCCCGGCCTCTGCTTCCTCGCCGATCCGTCGTTCCCCGCACCGATCCGCCGCCATCAACCACCCCGCGGTGAGCCCCTATATTGCCTGGACAACCTCCGCCCCACCGGGAAACCCTAGCTGCGCCAGGCGTTTCGCTGAACGCCCTCGGTGCGCCTCGGTCGCCGTTGTCTGCACATTTTCCCCGCCGCGTAAAGCCTCACCTAGCTGTGTTCTACCTCCCTGACAACAACCCCGCCTAGCCGCCCGGTTACGTCTCCGTCGCTGAGCCCTGTGTCGGGATCGAATCCCCTCGCTGCGGCCACTGCACCGCGCCACACCGTGGAGAAGATCCACAGTACGGGTCGTGGTAATTTTGTCTTTAGCCCCCTCTTTTTACCTCAGGCCAACCCGGTCCAGCCTACCCACTGTCACCTGCTGGCATTCTTGATTAAGCCCCCAGCCCTTGGACCTCAACCCGCGCCCATCACAACCCCACGGCCTCTCTGCGTGTTGGTCCGACGCATGGGCCCTAGCCCACACTGTCAGCAGCTGACTAGCCAACCCGCGGTGAGAAAAGTTTTACTGTGCAGATCGTCCCAACAGCCTGGCCCCACTTGTCTGTGTCTATGGCTAGGTTTGCCTGAGTGACAAAAGGTTTCCTGTTTTCTGTTTTAATTTAAAACTTTTCAAATTTGATTTAAATTCAAATTCAATCTGTTTTTAAATAACTTTTGAATTACAATTCCAAATTAAACATGTAATATATGTTTTTGAATCAGAAAAATGTGAGGAATTCAAATATGCTATTCAAAATAATGTTTGAACACTTTAAAATTTCGAGTTGATTAAAATTACAATAAAATGCCCTTTTTCCTTAATTAATTAATAACTTTTGTTTTATAACTCCAAATTTGACAAATGATATGTCTAAAATGATCAGCTCGACGAGACCTTTCTGTTTATGCATTCCATGTTTTGAATTGCATCATGCATCATATAAATATAAAGTATACAGCAACTTGTTTGAGGATAAAATGTGACTAAAACTCAATAAAAGGCTTTATTCTTGTATTCCACACCTCACCCCTGCCTTGCTACTTCATTGCCATGCAAATTGTGCATCATTCATCATGGCATGATTGTTTGCTTGTCGCATTGTATCCATATGCTTGTGCACTTTATTTATGTTGGCCCTTGTTTGTTTGGTTCTTCTTCGAATAGACGCTGAGCAGGGAATATATCAAGAAACCCAGGAGCACTACCCAGATCCTTCTCTCGCTTCAACTGAGCTGTCAGGCAAGCACTACCACATGCTTGCATACATATAGTACCTATTGACTCTATCTTATTCTTGCATCATTGAGTCGCGATTGCATTAAATTGAATCCCAAGTACTGCATAGCCTTTACTTTTAAACCCCACCGAAGCTTGTTCCTCCATCCCATGAGCCATTACTACAGGAGTTGTTTGAGCCATGCGGGTTGTAGAACAGCATGTGTAGGGTATGTGAGTGTCTGATGGATAACGAGGTACCTAAACAACTTAACCTGAGTAGTAATGGGATAACTAATGAAAGTGGCACCGGTGAGCAATATCTGCTATTTGGTTTTTCATGCTCACTTGTGTCCCGTAGGACCCCGAGTACTTGATTCCTGTTCCTTGAATATTCGCGCTATCCACATCCGGGAGGCTTATGAACCCCCGAGCGAGCTTGATTCATTCCTATTTCTTGGGGCCACAAAGTAGTTTGGGGCTTTATTACTATCCTGTACTTATGCCATGCTTTATTGCTTTATTTACGATTGTCGTGGAGCACCTGATCGCTTAGGATCGTGACACGTTTTATGTATCGACAAGCCCACCACACTTTCGGTTCCCGATGTTTACAACCGTCCACACAAACCTTGAGTCCGTCGAGCTGGGCCAACCGTTGCGGGTAGCTTAATGGGGTGGCCCCCTGAAATATTTCTGAATCCCGTGATCGCTTTGTCGTGAATGCCTCGTTGGGTTTTGATTTGGTTTTTCCGAGGTTGATCGAGCGTGTGTTGCTATTTGTGCACCCCTGCAGGGTAAAACTTTCTGAAAGTCGTGTCCGCGGTTATGGACGACTTGGAGCACGCTTTCGATCATAGACAAGTATAACTAAAGTACCGCTTTTAATATGACTAAGTACCGACTAGTAAATAGTGCAACACTCATGGAATGAATAATAAAACCGCCAACGGATGGGGTTGTTCGTCCGCTTCCTCGCTGGTAAGCGGGAGGAGGATGGATCTGTTATTACCGTTATAATCTTGTTATTAATTCACGGACATCCGCTATCTTTGGTTAGCGGATGGATAGCAGTATCTATAGAATTGTTAGGTATTATCTTTTGCTGCAATTCGTCACCCAGGTTGTGTCCCCTTTAGAGGCATAAAGACTTGCCGAAAATTCTAGGGTCTCACACGATAAATTGTTTGATGATGAATGTAAGCTCGCAAGATGGATACCGGGTGGAGGAGATGTAGATGTGGGCAACGATCATTCGGTGTAGAGATTCCGGGAACAGGGATCCGTGAGATCTGTGGGCGGGATGTGTTTATTTATGGGGCATCTTATGCCGATTTGCTTCTTATCCGTACTCGGATCTTGTTTTCCGCTTCCGCCTGATACTCTGATGTTTGATGTATGAGGAGATATCCTAAACTATTATATCTATCTAGGATATTTGGATCTTGTCGTATGGCGTTGCAATATTTCTATTTCTTTTAGATGGAATGGCTCTGAGGATTATTGTATGGTGGCTTGCATACATACTCATTTGTGTATGTAGTTGATCCCTTCGCCTGCCGATTACGCCGCTCGTTCTTGTCCCGATGTTTGAAAATGGTTAGGACGGCCGAAAGGTCTACCTGTGAGTGGCATTTGGCCCCACCGTACTATTTTAACCATTTCCGCTCATCCAGGCTTGTAACTAAGAGCGTAATTCACCGAGGTAGTTACACGTCTAACTTACCTTGTCAGCGAGGTCTTGATAGAATCGAAACAACGGTATCCGCATTATCAAAAGCTAGCTTATGGTGTGTTTTTAGCATCTCGTAAGCTACGACATTATTTTAAGGAGCATCCAATTAACGTGGTGAGCACAGCTCCCATGAGAGATATAATCAACAATAGTGACGCCACAGGATGCATCGCCAAATGGGGCATAGAGCTCTCAGCTTTCGATATTGAGTACAAACCTCAGACAACAATCAAATCCCAAATCATTACCGACTTTGTTGCTGATTGGACAGGGACGAAGGAGAATATGACCCTCCCTGAGTCGGAATATTGGACCCTATATTTTGATGGGTCTAAGGCTCAAGGGGGATCGGGGGCTGGTGTGGTACTTAAATCACCCCAAGGAGACAAACTTCTATACGTCTTGCAGATCCACTTCACGGTGACAAATAATATTGCCGAGTATGAAGCACTGCTACATGGAATCCGGATTCCTAAGGATACCGGCATCCGACGTTTGATGTGTTACAGAGATTCGGATCTTGTTGCTCAGCAAGTGTTGAATATTTGTAATGCAAATAAACACATGGCAGCGTATAAAGCTGTCGTGGATGATTTATCTAAATCGTTCGAAGGGTTTGAGGTTCAACACATCCCTCGAGCAGAAAATGAGGAAGTAGATGCATTATCTCGGATAGGCTCTGCACGGAATGAGGTCCCAGATGACGCTTTTTTAGAGCACCTCAAAGTTCCCTCAATAAAGAGAGTGGATGAAGAATAACCGACCAAATCCGACTCACCTTTGATAGCAGTTCTGGCTGTAATTCCCAGCTGGACTCAACCCTACCTTGACTATTTGGTAGATGGCAAATTACCCGAAGACGAGGTTCTGAGCCGGCATATTATCCGATGAGCGAAAACCTATACTATAGTTAATGGTGAGCTCTATAAGCAGAGTGTATCTGGGGTCTTTCAGTGCTATGTATCTCCGAAAGAAGGAGTGGAAATCTTAAGAGAAATCCACGAAGGCGAGTGTAGTCACCATGCTGCAGCCAAATCTTTAGTGGCAAAAGCTTTTGGAAATGGTTTTTCTGGCTTACAGCCAAGGCAGATGCCGAACGGCTAGTCAAGACGTGCAAGGGCTGCCAAAAGTACGCCAAACAAGCTCATGTTCCGGCTGATCAGTTGCGAACAATTCCTATAACATGGCCTTTCGCGGTTTGGGGCTTGACATGGTAGGACCGTTTAAACGGGCTCCAAGTGGATTTACTCACCTCTTAGTGATGGTGGATAAATTCACCAAATGGATTGAGGCTAAACCCGTCACTAGTTGTGATAGAGCAACAGCCAAAAGATTTGTCGAGGATGTTATAATCCGGTATGGTCATCCGCATAGTATTATCACGGACAACGGGAGTAATTTCTCTATGGGAGAATTGGCTGAATTCTGCAACGAACAAAATATCCAGCTTGACATTGCGTCAGTCGCACATCCACAGGCTAATGGACAAGTCAAAAGAGCAAATGGTTTAATCCTACAAGGCCTAAAATCGAGACTCGAAGCACCACTACGACGTGTTGCGGGGGCTTGTGCAGAGGAATTACCCTCTGTAATATGGAGTTTACAAACGACTCCGAATAGGTCAAGCGGATACACACCTTTCTTCTTGGTCTATGGCGCAGAAGCAGTTCTTCCTAGTAATTTGATTCATACTTCTCCTAGAGTGGCCGCGTATATCGAAGAGGATGCCGAGATTTCTTGACAAAATGATCTCGACTTAGTCGAAGAAGTTCGCGTCGTTGCTGAAATGAGATCAACAGCCTATCAGCAGAAGTTACGCAAGTATCATAGCCATAGAGTCAGAAACAGATCTTTCAATAAGGGTGATTTGGTTCTCCGGCTTGTGCAACAAAGAAAGCACAAACTTTCCCCGATATGGGAAGGGCCATTTTTAGTTAGTCGAGTATTGCACAATGGTTCGTACTACTTAACTGATATGAGGCCAGTCAAGGAAAGACCTGCTACTAAGAAGAGAAAGAGAGCTGGAGGCAGTACAAATCCAGATGTTAGATAGACCATGGAATATTGCTCAGCTACGTCCCTTTTATTCTTAGTTTATCCTTCTTTGTAATCATACATATGTACATGTTCTATGAGAAATAAATGTTTTGGTTGCCTCAAGTTTTTTCTAAGAAGTTTTTACCATCTTATTTCCGAATGATCATGTCACAAAGTCGAAAATCCCAGAATACTTGAAAGTACTTTATGCTCATGTTTATTCTGGTTTAGATTTCCGATTCTAAATATGCTACCCTTGGGTATAACTCTAAAGTTTCTAGTCTATACTTTGGTTATTTGTCTGATTGCCGGATGCGGGTATTTTCCGAGTAGTGAATTGTTGGTACTGGAAGCCGGCTTTGTTTTTGAGTTTAAACAGGTTTAGAAATTGAGCTCTGTTGCTCGGCAAAGTTTCCGTCCTAAAAGTTTAGCCGGCTCACGAAAGGGACGAGGCGGAAAGCCAGATAAACGATAAGTATCGACAAAAAATTATAAGTGCTTATGCAAACAATTCAGGCACACAAAAATTTAAGCCAAAAGTGCTGAATAGATTAAAGCTTAGCACTAGCAAAAGTATCATACTACATATTTACAGACCCATAATGTTTTCAGAATAACACATTTGTTTCTGATGATCTATGATGCAGGAGAAGAGGTAGGAGCTGCCGGCTCGCTAGATGCATCGACCTTGGCTTGATAACGATCCGAGATGTCCAAATCCAATATGGTTTGTTCATCATCGGAAACTTCGCCTGCTTCTTCCGGAGGCGGAGGCGGCGTGTCCACACGGGTGAAGAATGGAGTGTCGTAGCTGGTTATGTCAGCTACATGGCACCCATATCCGGCGCAGGAGTCCATGAGGGCTTTGATATCCTGCTTCTGGTTATCTTCATCCACAGTAGAATACCCTCTAGTCACTTGCCAGATTTCCATGCTTCCATGGTGGCTCATGACCATGGTGAGAGTGTTCTGCGCTGCGGATTGCGTGTAGGACATGTTCCAGTCCTGTACAAGCTACGACATCTCCTTTGCCTTGTCCCGCACCTGAAAGTCGGACATGCTATGCATGTCCGGAATCCTGAGAGCTCCGCCAATATCCTCGATGGATTGGTGGAAGTCATGAAGCAAATCACCGACTTGGGTAAGCCGGTGGGTGCAAGGCTCGACAGAGGTGGAGTCCGTCAAGTTTAGAGGACCTATGCATATAACGCAAAACAGTTAAATAAATTCGTCGTCAAAAGAGTCGAAGAATGTAAACAAGTCAGAAAGATGGAAACATACCAAAGATGACGTCATCAACTTTGGTTTTCTCTTCACAAAGACTCCGAAGTTCAGCTCGGAGTGCCTCGGAAAGGTCCTTTTCTCTGCAAAGCTCGTCGTTGAGATCCGAGATTTTCTGCTCATGGAGTGCAATCTTGCGATCACGCTCCATGGTGGCCATGGAGGAGGATTCGAGAACTTGAGCTATGCTCTTCTCATGATCTGCCTTAAGCTGGTCTAGCTCTTGGCGGAGATCCTTGTTTTCCACCACCAGGGTCTTCAGATTCTCGGCCTCTTCGATCATAGCACAGGACTGCTTTATCAGTGTTGTAAGTCAAAAAGAATAAGAGTTCAACAAAAATATTCGACTATGAAAAATCAAGACAAGGTTTGAGTCTCAGAAAGTTTACCTTCGGCCTCATCCTTGGAAACTTCAAGCTCAGCATTTTTAAGTCGGAGAGCTTTGATCTCTCTCCGCTTATTGCAGACATTCTTCAACAAATCCTGGTTATATGAATTAACTTTCTGTAAGTCAGAATACCCAGAGTCAGAAGTCTCGGGCTAATATTGTAGCTAATATCAGCACGAGCCTTGGGGGCTATACTAGTTCATTCTTTGGCATCCTAATGAAGCATAAACCTGGATTGTATATCCACCTTCATGCTTGGGGGCTAGAGGATATGATATAAAGTACAATAAAGAAAAACGTGAGTTGGAATTCCGACTTACATGATGTTCATGTGTGAGCCTGCTCAGGCACATGTTCACCTCGGTAGTAACCTTCTCGGCAAGGGTGAGTGGAATAATCGGAGGTGGTGGAAGCACACCAGCTCTTAGTCCCTCGCCACGAAGGAAGACTTGTTCAAGAAGGTCGGAGTACTTGATGTCCTCCGCTTCTTGCGCTTCTTCTTCAGCAGAGAGATTACGGCTTTCCAGGCATTGTCGGGCCAGCCGCTGGATTTCCTCCACAGATTTCCGAGACAAGCCAAATTTGGCAAGTCCCGGATTGTTCAGGAGATTTTTGGCGAAGGTCTCTACCAAGGGATCATTACCCGAAGAAGGTTCACCCTTATCAAAACCTGAGCCACCCGTGGTGACGTCAGTCTGTGACTCAAGGGTCGCTGGCCCTGTTGAGGGAGCCGGATCTTCTGCGACGACCGAGGATGGAGTAATCACTGGTGCTACAGAAGGTTGAGGGGAAGGAGTCGGAGGGGCCATGGCAGGAGAAGCCATAGTCAGCTTTGTCTGCCGCAGGAGCTTCGAGATATTCCCTTTCCCCTTGCCCTTGATGAGCTGCTTAGCTCTGAGAAAGTAATAGAATAAAGAACATTACGTCTCGGAAGAAATTATGAGTGAAAGTACAAAGGCGGAAGTTGTGTGGAAAGTTACCTCTTCACGACTGGCACTTCCTTTGTGCCAATGGCCACTGTTGGAGCTTTGCGCTTCCTGGGCACAATGTCCGGCAGTGGGACCAATTCCTCCTCCTGAGAAAACTTCGGAGGATATCCCTCGATAGGAGCCAATTCAGACTCGGGGAGGTTGGCAAGCTGAAAAGAAGACAATATCTCAGTATTGCGAAACAAGTTAAAGGTGAAACATATAAAAAGGGTTTATTGTTAAAAGCTTACCGGTACTACAGGGTCTTCCGCTGTATGCATGTCCAGTGACAAATCTAGGATCTTTCTCTCGATCCGCTCCTTTATCAGCCATTTGATCTGGCTTATGTAATCATGTGGCTTTAAAGCCTTGGGACTGATGCAGAGGGAGTCCTTTTTCGACGCTGTGATGGAATGCATCAGTCGGTCACCGTGGTGCTGGAGAGGCTAGATACGGCGTGCCACCCAAGATTGGACCAAGTCGGACCCTCTTAGGCCCTTGTGTTTCATCAGATACTCGATCCGCCTCTTGGCGAGAATCAGATCGTCGCTGAGAGCCGGAGGAGCCTCGTCCCAGGATGCTCGAGGCGTAGCGGCTCCGTCGACGAAAGCCGGCAAAGCAGAAGCTTTGCTGGGAGCGGGAATATCCTTATGATAAAAGAAGGTAGCCGGCCACTGTTTGACCAACTCACTAGCTAAAATCCTAGGATAGACGTGCTCACGTCTAACCGAAAGTCTAATTGTGCCGGTAATGTAGGGATTACCGGTGGTGATGGAGTTTCTCCGGACATGAAAGTAAAACCAGAAGAGAATGAGACTCGGTCTAATGCTGAGATACCCCTCACACAAAGCCGCATAGGCGCCCATCTCTAAAAGAGAGTTTGGGGGGAGATGGTGAAGCTGAACACCATAGTGATATATCACCTCGGAAAAGAATTCTGAGGGAGGGAAAGACAAACCTCTGTCGAGGTCGGTGCCGAAGTGCACCCGCTTGTTGGCGTGTGGATTGGGGATGGTTTTGCTGAAACCGCTCTGTCAGTCGCCGACACGGAGGAGTCCTTCATTCTCCATGCTGCTGATCTTGGTGTCATCAAGGACGCAGGAGATCCAGACCCCGCGATTGCTTTCTTTCTCTGTCGTCGCCGCCGCTGCTACCGTAGCCAAGCCAGATGATGAAGAAGAAGCCATTCTTCCGGTGCGTCGGTGACCTTGGGTGGGTGGCGCTGGGAATCTGGAGGCAAGGAAGCTCTGTGCGCGTGGGAGAAGTGGAGGAGAAGGAAACGGCACAGGGAATAGGTGAAGAAGATGGAATAGAGGAGATCCTCACCCCTTATAACCATCGAACGTGCCAAGATTCGTGCAAATGGCACGGCGCGTACGCCACGTGTCGCGGAAAGAACTGGGAAGCCCCCACACGATGATTATGCCGCCTCGATCTCCGCGCGAGCATTGAAATGGTGCCTCGGTTCCGCGAACGGCGGACCCACCAACGGTCATGCTGACAGGATGTCTGTCAGTGACGTGACTTGACCATGACCAGTGTCAGATGACGTCAGAGACCAATATCCGGCTTATCTTGAATATCAAGCTGGAAAATCTGAATAACGTACTGATAGGTCCGACTTACTTTTGAGACCTGGATCGTATCTTTTGTTTTGAAGTTTCAGGAACCCTTCAAGATTCTGCAAGCCGAAGATCAAGCTAGACGGTGATGAATCCGACTTTGGATCTTGGAGACTTCCAGGGGCTGCTATTGGGGATATACTTTCCGGGTATCCTCATGGTTCCTCACTGACCAGGGTGGCCCACTTCGGTTTAGATCTTTGCTTCACGGGCGACCTAGTCAGGGAGAAGATACGGAGTCCAGTCCGGCTACGTGAAGGCCCAGAAGACTTACCGACATAGGCCCATAGTGTTACTTGTAGATCAAGATGTACTCTGTAACCGACTCTTAGTCGTAGCCGGATAGATCTCTCCTGTAAACCCTAGGCCGGATATCTATATAAGTCGTCCTAGGGAGAGCCTTTAGGGCACCCCTTACAATCGCAATCTCAACTCGCACAGGCGAACCCTTGTAACCCATATTCCGGCTCTGCCGTATTACTGGATTGCTAGCAGGAGTAGGGTCCGTCCAAAGCTAGCGGATTCGAACCTAGGTAAACTTGAGTGATCATCGTCCCGAAACACCGTGTTGGGTCTGCAGCATAGAAAACAAAAAATTTCCTACGGTGTGAACTACACGCCAAGATCTATCTACTAGTTACAAAGCAACAGGTGGACATACATCCAAAGAGAACTTACCCTCGTAGACAAGGATCTTTGTTAACGAGTAGGAACTCATGGTTGACGTAGTCGTACACTTGCCGATCTCAAGATCGTGATGAAGTCCAGCAGGTCCGACTCCAGCACGCCCATCAGATCCAGCTCCAGCACCACCAAGTCCAGCTCAAAGCAGCGGTGCATCCATGATCGCACACACGTCCGGTACCTCGACAACCTCCGTCCCTCGCTCCAGCAAAGCAGCGGAAGCAGCAACTCCTTTCCAGATAAAGCCACCAGGAACATGTATCTCGCTAATCCGAGACCATGGGGGAATAATACTAGAGGGGGAGAGAGATCCTTCACAAGGAGGTGTGTGTGAGAAGTGAGGAGAGGGGGGCCTTTTATAGGAGGAGGGGAGGGTACCCCTCCCATGGCTGGCGCCCCATGGAGGTGACCCTTCACCTTCCTCATTCATGTGGTGGTAACCCCCTCCACATAAATTTGCCTCTTCACATTCTCCATTAAAGTCTCCACTTTAAATGCATTAAATTTCTCCAAATTTAATGCTCTCTCATTTAATAAAACTCTTTTATTAGTTTTATTCAGAATTTTTTTAATTACTTTAATTAACAAACATTCACATAAAACCCCCTGTAACATTTCAATATTACATGCAGAACCAATTTCAGCAATTTCACCCGAAACAGTTTCGGTGTCTATTGAAATAATTCCAGCGCTTTCTTAAATCTTTATCTGAAACATATTTGCTCCAAATGGTGTCGGTATCCCTTAAGTGTGTCACCCTACAGTTCACGAATAATGCAGACATGATCGAGACCCCTCTCAGATCAATAATCAGAAGCGGGACCTAGAGATCCATACTGACTCCTACACATTCAACGATGACTTCTGTGATCGTGAGAACCTTTAACGCTAGTAACTAAATCCCTTTGTCCCGCGATATATTACATGTCCGATATTCGATCATCGATTCCATACCTAGTTTGATCTCGTTACCGACATGCACTCTTTTCTTGTTCCCGTGATATAACATTCTAGTGATCACATCACTTGCTTGCAAGCTATTTCAATGTGATATCACTGAGAGGGCCCAGAGTATATCTATCCGTCATCGGGATGGACAAATCCCACTCTTGATCCATGAGCCTCAACATAACACCTTCAGGTAATCGAACCCACCTTTATAGTCACCCTATTACGGTGTGACGTTTGATGTTATCAAGATACTCTTCCGGTGTTAGCAATTAACATGATCTCATGGTCTAAGGATAAAGTTTACTTCGTATGATGTTATAGCAATATAAACATAATGACTTTGATCGTAATGTTATACTTTGGATGAATGTTCATCACATCATTCCACCAATGGTGTGACATTGTTATTAACAACATCCAATGTCCATGATCAGGAAACCTTGATCATCTTGTTAATCAACAAGCTAGTCTATAAGAGAGGCATGACTAGGAACCCTTTTTGTTTATTAAACACACATGTATTGATGTTTCCGAATCAATACAATTCTATCATGTAAAATAAACATTTATCATAAACATGGAATAAGATAATAACCACTTTATTATTGCCTCTCGGGCATATTCCCTTCAGTCTCCCACTTGCACTAGAGTCAATAATCTAGTTTGAAAAACTTTGCGTATTGAACACCTATGGCTTTCTGGTGTTGCATATACGCTATTGCTAGTGGTTAACATAATCTCTGGATCTGACAGTTTCAGGTCCGTGTGTATTTGCATGTCTTTGCATCTCTACGCATCACTCATTCTCAAATGAGATGGCATTGTATAGATTTGGTCCTTTGGTGAGACCTTTAGTTTGTTCGGCTCAAAATATGTTGATATTATTGTCACACAATATATCTTCATAGTATTAGCCCACTTTGAACCACACCTAGTTTGATAACAAACTACTTAACACAAATGCCCTCCTTTGCTGCTACTATAGCAGTCATATACTTAGCCTTTTGTTGTAGTATCCGTCACAATGTCTCAACTTTGGAACTCATCCAAATCCATCATGGAACATTCTTTCCATTACATTGTGCTACCCATAGTCTAAATTGAGATAAATTTAATTTGCATCTTGTGACAAAACTAGTATCAATGTAACACTTTACAATGAACTACCTTTAACTATTTGTCACTTATACATTATATATTCTTAGTTCTTCCAAAGCTCATAAGAATATCTTTACTATTGTCCAATGATCATCTTATGAATCATTCTGGTATATGCTCATAACATTTAGAGCATAGGACATTCTGGATATATACATATCATGGTATAATCGATCAAAATCTTCATGTGATTTTACTCACCAAGTATTGAAACACTTGAATTTTGATATAATCCTTTCCATGCAGCAAGAACCTTTCTTGTTGTTTCCATATTGAACCCTTTCAATATCTCATATTAAACCCTTTCAATATCTTATATATGTATGTCTGGCACAACCATATTAGCGCCTTAATCTATCCATATAGATATTGATGCCTAATATTCTGGGTTTGCCCAAGTCTTTCATCGAAATCTTATTTTAATGAAATCCTTAACTTGTGTCAATACAAGATACATCATTTCCAAACAACAATATGTCCTCTACATAATGTATTAGAAATATGTCTCAGCGCTCCCACTTAATTTCTTGCAAATGCAAGCATCTTCATCATCTCCGATGAATTTAAACTCTTTTAACAGTTTCATCATGTTGAAGATTCCAACTCTGCTATGCTTACTTCAACTATTGAAGTTTACATGCCCTTTTAGCACCCTTTGAATTAACAAAACCCTTTGTACCATGTCATGTGCATGTCCTAGGTTACCGTTCTATTAGAAGAACCTTGTTTTGTTTATTCAACTACCATATACCAAATTATATGTAGTGGTTGCTACATTAATCCGTCAAGACTATATATCGCTATGAAAGATCATATCTTGTCATAGTCAACTCCTTGAACATTGCCGTAAACTTCTTTCCGACATGTCGACTATTTCATAGATGTCAAACATCCATGTCTATTTCTTTATAGATCCAAACACGACCGATAGGCTTCACACCTTCCCGGAGGGTCTTCCAAGTTCAGAAACTTGATTTCTCGTGTATGGATACTATCATGGATTCTCTGAATTCTAGTCATTTTATGGAGTCAGGGCCCATCATCGCTTCTTTGCATGTAGTCGGTTCATCATTGTCAAAACAATAACGACTTGTTTATCAAATCTTACTATTTGATTCTTACCGACCCACACGATTCTATAGGAACTCTAATCTCCGAGATCACACCTTTTGTAATCACGAGAGCCATGAGCATTGTGGCCGCCACCGGGACACTTTCCGACGCTGCGCTACTTAGCACATATAGCTAAGGTTCAACAACCTTATCAAAGTTCTATTGTCCTCCCACTTAACTTTTCACGAAAAATTCCTTCTCAAGGAACTTGACGTTCCAAGTAACAAACTCTTTTGTCCTCGGTGAGAAATTCCCAACAAATTCTTTGGGATAACCTACAAAGACGTGCTTATCCGACTTTGGTTGTAAACATTTTACTTATGCATAGCATACCAAAATTTAAGAAAAGACAATTCGGGTTTTATCCCAAACCATAACTCATATGGTGTCATTTCAACGGATCACGATGGCGCTCTTTTCAGTGTAAAAGCGGTAGTCTCTAAAGCTTCAATCCTTAAAACATAATGGCAGTTTTATAAATGACACCCTTGATCTTACCATGTCAAACATGGTTTGATTTCATCTCTCGAATATGCCATACTCCTATGGTTTATCGGAAACACAAATCATGGAACAATTCCTCAAGTCTTAGGTGTTTTTGCTAAACATGTAACTCAAATATCTTCCTTTATGATCGAATCATAAACTCTTTATTTTCTTGTTACAATGATTTTCCACTTCATCTTGAAAGTCTTTGAACAATTTTCAAATGTTTCATACTTCTTCCTTATTAAGAAGATATACAGATATATTCACTCAAATTTTCGGAGAAAGCATATGAAGCAAAAAGATCCATCGCATATGGCTACACATAATGGACTATGCACATCAGCATGCACAATTTCCAATAAGCTAGTCATCCGTTCCTCTTTGGCGTATGAACGGAGTTTCAATTATCTCGAGGAAAGTCTTACATGCGTCAATTGATCAAAATCAAGGACTCCAAAATTCCATCAACATGGAGTTTCTTCATGTTTTCTTTCAAATATAATTCAAACAGCGACGTCACTTCATAAGTGATCTTTCAATCATTTGTCTTGCGACATTTTAGCAATAGTGTTTATGGATGTGATTTCTCCAACTAGACTTGTAAAAGTTCATCCATCCTTTATGGAATACGGTAATTATTTGAACAGCCATTGTTCTCATAATACCGGAACAAAATAATAATTATTTAAACAAATCTTGAAGGCTTGGTTTGATGACAACGAAAAACACAATAACACTTTATTTGTTTTCGATGAACATCATCACTCATTCTCTTGCTGGTTACTTAGGCCATTGTAGTTCATGAATTGCGTTGTCCTGTATGACACTTCATACCAACCAATTCGGTATCCAATACCTAAGAACCACATTGTTTAACAAGCAAGGAATATAGCCATAACATGTATATCTTCTATATACCTAAGTTGGACATCTCCAACCTTTTATTTTCTGCCAAATATTTTATAGATTCTCTTTTAGCAATTCCTTTTCTTTTAAAAGAATCTATCAACATCAATAGTGGTGTCATCAACATGACACATGGTACAAAGCGTATATAGTCAAATACTAATACCTTTGGACTTGCACTTTGAAGTGGATCACCATCATCAAATGTTTGGTCTTCTTTCAAAAATCCATTCTTTAGTAATCTATTAGTGTAGTAAACATTTTACTTACATCTTCTATTCATCCTTATCATGACAACTTTCATGATCAAGTTACTATAGCCTATAAGGAAGAATCGCGAGTATAATATCAGTTCCCAAAACCTTTTTGGTAGATTCGGATGCCTAGCATCTCCATCCTTCACAAATTCTCATACAATATGAGAACATGTATTTTGCTAAATTATACTCTATCATAATGCAACCAAAAAAACATTGTTTCATATATCACAATATCTTTCACACATGATGGTTTCTGAAACAATTTTCAGCTCCAATATAATCTTGATATTAAAACAACTTTTGAATATCAATAACCATGGAGGCAAACATGAAACTTTAGATACTAACATTGGAATTCTTACTCTTGATTTAATACTACTTATTAAACTTCATGGAGTAAATAGAGTTTGCTGAAAGTTTGCAATAGGACTTATAAACTTTAAATTGACATTCAAAACAATACGATACCATTCAGAAAAGTAAATATCCAGAATTCTATAGTTCTATTATCTCAATTAAAACTAAGCATAAGGTAGTGAACATATGCCAATGACTACAACAAATTATGAAAATTCACTTCGATTTAGTTTATGACAAATTGAGTTCGACTAATCCAAATTAGAAATGAACTCCCACTCAAAAACGACATCCCTCGTGCCTTTTTGGTGATTACATGAACCAAATCCACTACACCAAGTCCGATCATCACGTGAGTCGGTGTAGCTTCAAAGGCGAGCATCAATATGGTCATCACATCAACTATGTGACTCATGCTTAACCTTTCGGTCCGTGTTCCGAGGCCATGTCTGTACATGCTAGGCTCGCCAAGTAACAACCTTAGTATGCGCGTGTGTAAAACTGTCTTACACCCGTTGCATGAAAGCATAGAGTTGAGAACACCTGATCATCACGTGATGTCTCGAAACACGATCCATAGAACGGTGCATACTTAAGGAAGAACACATTTTTATCTTGATATCTAAAAGAGGGATCGTCTTACAATGCTATAGAAAGCGCCAAACTAGCAGTATAAGATGCTAACATCTAATGTGTAAAGTGAGATGATATGGTCCATGCATTTGATCTCTATCACTTGCATCGTGGTATGATCTCTATCATTCCTTTGTGTGTAAGGCCAAGGTCTATGGAACTTACACGTTGAGTGTGTTGTAAGAGTATCTATCATACATCTATTTACAACAATACCATATCAATACACTAGCCCAGCAACGATCTGAACTAGACGCCTCTAATTTATCAATTGCAAGTTTTACGTGGCTTAGGGCTTTCAGAGATAGAACCGTTCTTACCTACGAACATGAACCACAACGAGGATAACTAAGTTATTAGCAACTCGTTGTAAATCAGATATTGACTATAGTAGGAGAGACAGACACCCGCCAGCCACTTATGCAAAACAAGTTGCATGTCAGTCGTGGAACCGGTCTCATGTACGATGACATGTAAGGTTGGTCCGGGCCGCTTCATCCCACTATGCCACCAATATCCAAAATACATAGAAGATGCAATAAAATGATCATCATCGCCCATATATAAACATATGTACTACCCGCTAAGCACCTACGCATAGATCAGGCTCGATACCATTGTTGGGTCCGCAGATAGAAAACAAAAAATTCCTACGGTGAACTACACGCCAAGATCTATCTACTAGGTACAAAGCAACGGGTGGACATACATCCAAAGAGAACTTACCCTGAGACAATGAGCTTTGTTAACAGTAGGAACTCGTGGTTGATGTAGTCAGACACTTGCCGATCTCAAGATCGTGATGAAATCCAGCAGGTCCGCTCCAACACGCCCATCGATCCAGCTCCAAAGACCACCAAGTCCAGCACTGCAGCAGTGCATCCGTGATCGCACGCCCGGTACCCGAGAACCTCCGCCCTCGCTTCCAAAAGCAGCGGAAGCAAGAACTCCTTTCCAGATAAAGCCACCGTGAACATGTATCTCGCTAATCCGAGACCATGGGGGAATAATACTAGAGGGGGAGAGAGATCCTTCACAAGGAGGTGTGTGTGAGAAGTGAGGAGAGGGGGGCCTTTTATAGGAGGAGGGGAGTGTACCCCTCCCATGGCCGGCGCCCCATGGAGGTGACCCTTCACCTCCCTCATTCATGTGGTGGTAACCCCCTCCACATAAATTTGCCTCTTCACATTCTCCATTAAAGTCTCCAATTTAAATGCATTAAATTTCTCCAAATTTAATGCTCTCTAATTTAATAAAAATCTTTTATTAGTTTTATTCAGAATTTTGTTAATTACTTTAATTAACAAACATTCACATAAAACCCCCTGCAACATTTCAATATTACATGCAGAACAAATAACAGCAATTTCACCAAACAGTTTTGGTGTCTATTGAAATAATTCCATTGTTTCTTAAATCTTTATCTCAAACATATTTGCTCCAAATGGTTTCGGTATCCCTTATGTGTCACCCTACGGTTCATGAATAATGTAGACATGATCGACCCTCTCGGATCAATAATCAAGCGGACCGGAGATCCATACTGACTCCTACACATTCAACGATGACTTCTGTGATCGTGAGAACCTTTAACGCTAGTAACTAAATCCCTTTGTCCTGCGATATATTACATGTCCGAGATTCGATCATCGATATCTCCATACCTAGTTTGATCTCGTTACCGACATGCACTCTTTTCTCGTTCCCGTGATATAACATTCTAGTGATCACATCACTTGCTTGCAAGCTATTTGAATGTGATATCACCGAGAGGGCCCAGAGTATATCTATCCGTCATCGGGATGGACAAATCCCACTCTTGATCCATGAGCCTCAACATAACACCTTCAGAGTAATCGAACCCACCTTTATAGTCACCCTGTTACGGTGTGACGTTTGATGTTATCAAGATACTCTTCTGGTGTTAGCAATTAACATGATCTCATGGTCTAAGGATAAAGTTTACTTCGTATGATGTTATATCAATATAAACATAATGACTTTGATCATAATGATATACTTCGTATGAATGTTCATCACATCATTCCACCAATGGTGTGACCTTGTTATTAACAACATCCAATGTCCATGATCAGGAAACCTTGATCATCTTGTTAATCAACAAGCTAGTCTATAAGAGAGGCATGACTAGGAACCATTTTTGTTTATTAAACACACATGTATTGATGTTTCCGAATCAATACAATTCTAGCATGTAAAATAAACATTTATCATAAACATGGAATAAGATAATAACCACTTTATTATTGCCTCTCGGGCATATTCCCTTCACACCGTACGTCTCACACCCCTCTCTTCTGCACGCCTCGAGGACCCCCTCATGGCGTACTTGTCATCAATCCGACGACAACCAAGTCGCCATAGCCTCTATGATCACTCTTAGTTGGTCGCTCCTAGTCTTTTGCTAGCCTCCACATGTACCAAGTATGTAACTACCTCGTTGAATTACGCTCCTAGTTACAAGCCTGGATGAGCGGAAATGGTTGAAATAGTACGATGGGGCCCAAATGCCACTCACAGGTAGACCTTTCGGCCGTCCCAACCATTTCCAAACATCGGGACAAGAACGGGCGGCGTAATCGGCAGGCGAAGGGATCAACTACATACACAAATGAGTATGTATGCAAGCCACCATACAATAGTACATCAGAGCCATTCCATCTAAAAAGAAAGGAAATATAGCAACGCCATACGGCAAGATCCAAATATCCTAGTTAGATATAATAGTTTAGGATATCTCCTCATACATCAAACATCAGAGTATCAGGCGGAAGCGGAAGACAAAATCCGAGTACGGATAAGAAGCAAATCGGCATAAGATGCCCCATAAATAAGCACATCCCGCCCACAGATCTCACGGATCCCCGTTCCCGGAATCTCTACACCGAATGATCATTGCCCACATCGTCCGTCTCTTCCACCCAGTATCCATCTTGCGAGTGTACCTGTTCATCTGAACCAATAATTTATCGTGTGAGACCCTAGGGGTACTCAACAAGTCTTTTTGCCTCTAAAGGGGACACAACCTGGGGTGACGCAATTGCAGCAAAAGATAAACCCTAACAATTCTATAGATACTCGCTAACCATCCGCCCAACCAGAGATAGACGGATGTCCGTGAATTAAGAACAACAGTTATAACAGTAATAAAGGTAATCTTAACAGATCCATCCTCCTCCTCGCTTACCGACGAGGAAGCGGATTTAACAACCCCTCATCCGCTGGCAGTTTTATTATCCATTCCATGAGTGTTGCACTATTTACTAGTCGTGTACCTAGTCTAGTCAAATTAAAAGCGGTACTTTAGTTATGCTTGTCTATGATCGAGAAACTGCTCCAAGTCGCCCATAACCGCGACACGGCTTTCAGAAAGTTTTACCTGCAGGGTGCACAAATAGCAACACACACTGATATGCCTCGAAAACCAAATCAAAACCCAACGAGGAAGTCACGACAAAGCAATTACAGGATTCAGAAATATTTCAGGCCACCCCATTAAGCTACCCGTGCCGAAGCCGGCCTTAGACGGACTCAAGGTTTGGGTGGACGGTCAGAACGATCGGGAACCCGAAGTGTGACTGGCTTGTCGACACTGCGAAATCGTGTCCCGCCCTAACAAGACAAAGGTGCTCCTCGCACAATCTTAAATAAAGCAGTAAAGCATGGCATAAGTACAGGATAGTAAATAAAACCTCAAACTAGTTTGTGGCCCCAAGAAATAAGAATGAATCAAGATCTGGCTCAGGGGGGTCCATAAGCCTCCCGGATGTGGATAGCGTGAATATTCTTGGAACAGGAATCAAGTACTCGGGGGTCTTACGGGACACAAGTGAGCCGGAAAAACCAAATAGCGAATATGGCTCACCGATGCCACTTTCATTAGTTATCCCATTACTACTCAGGTTAAGTTGTTTAGGTACCTCGTTATCCATCAGACACTCACATACCCTACTCATGTCGTTTCACGACTCGCATGGCTCAAACAACTCCTGTAGTAATGGCTCATGGGATGGAGGAACAAGCTTCGGTGGGGTTTACAAGTAAAGGCTATTCAATACTTGGGATTCAATTTAATGCAATCGCGACTCAATGATGCAAGAATAAGATAGAGGCAATAGGTACTATATGTATGCAAGCATGTGGTAGTGCTTGCATTTCTCTTGAAGCGAGAGAAGGATCTGGGTGGTACTCCTGGTTCTCTTGATAAATCCCCTGCTCAGCGTCTATTCGAAGAAGAACCAAACAAACAAGGCCAACATAAATAAAGTGCACAAGCATATGAGTAAATGCACCAAGCAAACAATCATGCCATGATGAATGATGCACAATTTGCATGGCATTAAAGTAGCATGGCATGGGTGAGGTGTGGAATACAAGAAATAACATTTTTATTGGGTTTTAATCACATTTTATTCCCATATTAGTTGCTGTACTCTTTATATTTATATGATGCATGCTTCATATCAAACCAAGGAATGCATAAACAGAAAGGTCTTGTCGAGCTAATCATTTTAGACATATCATTTGTTAAATTTGGAGTTGTAAAACAAAAGTTATTAATTAATTAAGTCAAAAGGGCATTTTATTGTAATTTAAATAAACTTGGAATTTTAAATGTTCCAAAATATATTTTGAAGGCTATATTTGAACTCCTCATATTTTTCTGATTTGAAAACATATATTATTTGTATTATTTGGATTTATATTTTAAAAGTTATTTAAAAACAGAATTAAATTTGAATTTGATTTAATTTGAAAAGATTTAAATTTAAATAGATTAAACACAGAGACTTTTGTCACCTGCAGACCAGTGCAGACGCCGACGGTGGGCCAACGCTGATCTGATCGCACAAGGCTAAAGCTTTTTCTCACCGCAGCTTGCACTAGCCCAAAGAATCGACAAAGTGACCACGGCACAAGCGGACCCACACGTCAGTGGGCGGACGCGAGGCTGCCACGCGGCTCAGAGGGACGACTGCGGGTTAGGCGCACGGAAACGGAGGGGCTTTTCTGCATAACTGCAACGAGGCAGACAGCTAGGCCAGGCTGACCCGCGGGTTTAGGGTAACAAAACGGAGGGGGGTATCGGCAAAACGTCCGCCGCTTGTTTTTTCTTCTCCGCGATCGATCGGTGATGGCGCGCGAGCGGGGTTCGATCCTGGGACGCGGGGGTGCGCGCTGCAGGGTGCAACCAGTGCGGCTAGGCTGGGTTTGGTGTCAGGTGGGGGTTATGCGGCTAGATAGGGCTTACGCGACGCCAAGAGCGTGCAGACGCGCGCGCCCGTCGGTGCACCGAGGGTGCTCGACGGTTGGTCCGACGAATCTAGGGCGGCACGGAGAAGGGGACCATGTCCAGGGTGTTAAGCGGCTCACCGAGGGGCTGTCGATGTGGTCGGTTCGGCCGAGGCAGGGATCGGCCGACGCAGCATTTAAGCTAGGGTTTCGTGTCGGCCTCATGGTCTGTTGTGTCTGGTCTCCTCCTCCTCGACGGCGGGTACAGGCGGCCTCCTAGGCGTCTCCTCGTGCTTCCTCGACACCTAGAGCTCCTCGCCATCGGCTGCAGGTAAGGGGAATGGAGGGGACCGACGGTGGCCGGCGTTGGGGGGGTAGATAGAGATGGTGGAGAAGAGAGACAAGAGGGCAGGCCTCTGGGTGGATCTGGACGAGCGAGGAGAGGTTGTGGGGGTAGTGGTAGGTAGCAGAGGGAGGGAGGTACCGTGGGCGCGGGTAGATGGGTAAAGGTGGCTTGGTGCCAACTTTCCCTCCTCTCACGTGCAGGGCTAGGCACGCAGGCAGGCGTGTGGTGGCGGGTGGGGTAGGCAGGCAGGTCGGGTGGTTCGGCCTGGGGCCCCTAGGGCAGAGAGAGCAAGAGAGGGAGAGGTGAGGCTCGGGTCTAGGGTTGGAGTTAGGGTAGGCTCGGGCTAGGGTTTATTTGAGAGGTGAAGGGGTAGCTAGGGTATGGTGGTAGCCTCGGGGTAGGGAGAGAAGAGGTGAGGCCGAGAGAGAGAGGTGGTGGACTTAGGGTTAGGTGAGAGGGGTGTGGTACATTTGGGGTTAGCTTAGATGGGGTATGGGGTAAGTAGGTGATTAGATAGGATCTTAGCTAGGGTTTTAGGAAGAGGGTTAAAGGGAGAGGTAGGTTTAGAGAGAGGAGAGATTAGATGGAGTGGTCCTTGGCAAGTTTAAGCATGCCCCAAGCAAGCTCCAACAAGATCAAGACTAGGAAAAGAGAGGACAAGGTGGTGTGGTTTTATAAAAGATCTACTCAAAATGCAAATAAAAACCAAAGCTAGCAAGAGATGGTTCTTGCATGGCCCATGCAAAACATTTAATGCCATGTTTATTCTTGTGAAAACAATATTATTTCATGGCATTTTTATTATGCATGCTCAAAAATTGGAGTAAGGCCCAAGCAAAGGAATTTAGAAAGAATTCCAAGTGGAGTATAGGGAGATGATCACATTGGGCTATATTTGGGACTTGCTAGTGTGTATATGCCACTAGGTGTTTAATAAGCCCACAAAAATATCCCAACCTGATGATGACCCCAAATCACACATATGGAAGCTAGGAAAAAGGGTCCACTCACAAGGCATGCAAAGGTGGCCATGTGGCTCTCATGTTTCAATATTGTGAAAACAACATGATGCTAAGATGAGAGCTTGTGGAAAAAGAATTGGATCCATCCCAACCCACATGAGCTAGAGGTAAAACCAATAAGTGCCAAGCTCATATTTAGTTGGATGGTGGAATTATAAGGTGGTGAAAGAAAAGGTGGTGGAGTTAATAAAAGATATGCCCCCAACTCAACTTGGGCATTAAACAATATATCAAGAACCAAATACAATATCAAGAGGAAAATACAATTAATAATGCATATGAGATAAGAACCAAATCAAAAAGGTTTTTATATGATGCTCAAATGCAAGGAGGCATGATGACATGAGCATGATATAATTATGATGCAACAATTATATATCTGAAGTAGCCATTATATTACTAGACCAAGTAGCATTACAATTGTTAGACAATTGGGATGCTACAAAGTATGAGTTCCACTCATGCATCCAACTCCAAATAAAACCAAGTTATTCCAAAGAGTCCACCACACCTACCTATTAGCATTTGCTATTCCAAGTATATTCATGTTTTTATCTACCTTATGAATTAAACTTGTTATGTGAAAACTAGTGATTAAAGCTCTCACGAACTTGATGGCACACTTTACTTTTCTTGCACTTAATAAACTTGAACAATTGTGCCCATCTATGTTGTGTATATGCTTATGTTTTGTAAGTTGTGAATTAGCAGAACCATGTTACCATGGGGAACGCTTTCAACGTTGCACTTTATTTACTTGATATCATGTTCTTTTGCTTATGGATCTCGGCAGTGTGAAATGAAAGGGGAGCTTGTAAGGCTCATGGAGTTCATATATGTGTTAGAGAAATGCTTGGGTGGCTGGTCTAAGCCATGCCTAATCATGGTAGAAACCTGCAGCGTAGCCATAGTGAGCAATCTTAAGCATCCTCTATAAAAAAACCTATGCAAATAGGAAAGAAAAAAAGAGAGAAAGAAACAAAAAATAAAAAAAGAGGCATATGCAAATAGGAAATAGAAGGATTGTTGAGATGCTCATTGTCTGCTTGCCTTGTCATTTTGATATGGGGAATCTTCCGTATCATCGGGCAAGGGGTACCCCGTTGGCGGTTCTCTATGATACACATGTACTTACAATGACAAGAACTTACCTGTGACTAAACTTGAGTAGCATGAGGAACGATACTCGTAAGTAAGGGGCATGAGATTTTCAGCTTATAACTTGTCAAGCATATCCTTATATTTGTTCACTTTAACCTTAATCACCTAAAGATGCTTATGACAGGGGCAATGAGAGCTGAAAGCTAATAAGTACCATAATTTTTGGAAGCTCTTTATGAGACTTGGTCCCTGCTTCCTTCTATGAAGGGCCTTTCTTTTACTTTTTATGTTGAGTATCCATCTTCTATCTTTATGCACCTATTGAGAGAGCATAGTAGCCATTCTTAGTTTAATGTGCATTGTCCCAAGACTTGTTGATTGATTCATAACTTTGATATTGCTTGTCCTTAAACTATTTGTATCTAGTCACCCTTATGAATTTTGAAGGTGTCCTATGCATTTATGTTTTGCTACACTATGAGGGACAAGCTGAATACCATTCTCATTATGTTTTCTATATGTGTAACAAACAAACAGCTTTCAAAGAATTGTTATTCATGAATCTTTTGTTTGCACCTTTTCATGTTATAACATAGTTGCTATGTCTTATTGTTAGAACTATGTCTTTCATGCTATGTTAAAGTACTATGATCCCAGCTATCAATGTTTTACAAATACCTTGATCAAGATTATGATAGTGCATGGCACCTCAAAAATTATTCTTTTTTATCACTTACCTACTCGAGGACGAGCAGGAGTTAAGCTTGGGGATGTTGATACGTTGTAAACGTATCTATAATTTTTGATGTTCCATGCTTGTTTTATATCTACTTTCTTATGTTTTGTCCACACTTTGGAGTATTTTTACACATTTTCTGGAACTAACCTATTAACAAGATGCCACAGTGTGAGTTGCCTGTTTTCTACTGTTTTTGGTTTCAGAAAAGCTGGAAAATAAATATTCTCGGAATTGGACCGGACAAAAGCCAAAGTCAATATTTTACCGGAAGACTCATGGAGCCAGAAGACGAGATGGAGAAGGGCCACGAGGTGGCCACACCATCTGGTGGCGCATGCCAGGCCGCGCCAGGGGGTGGTGTGGGCCACTCGAGCCTCCACCGACCTTGCCCCTTCGCCTATAAAAGTCTCCCGGGACGAAAACCCTAAGTATTCGATCAATATTCCATGAAAGAGTCTGTAGCCGCCGCCATCTCCATCCCTAGATTGGGAGGGATCTGAAGCTCTTCCCGGCACCCTGTCGGAGGGGAGAGATCACCCTGGAGGCCTTCTTCATCACCATGACTGCCTCCGGTGTGATGCGTGAGTAACTAGATGGTTGGTTCTTCTCCTTTGTGCTACCATGTTTAGATCTTGTGAGGTCCGTTCATGATCAAGATCATATATTTGTAATTTTACATGTTGTGTTTGTGGGGATCCGATGGATATTGAGATGCTCTTTCAGATTGATTATTGCTTCTATCATGTCTATGTTATTTGTGATCTTGCATCCTTTCCGTTGTTAGTAGCTATCTTCGTCGAGTAGATGCTAGCAACTCTAAGAGGGAGTATTTATGCTTGATAGTGAGTTCATGCCTCTAGTAATCTAGGGAAGTGACAGAAATCTCTAAGGTACTAGATGTGCTATTGCTACTAGGGAGAAAACAGCAATCCTTTGTTCATGGAGCAATCGTATTGTTTACTTTACACACTTTGCTTAATGCAATTATCTGTTGCTTGCAACTTAATACTAGAGGGGGTTCGGATGATAACCTGAAGGTGGATTATTAGTCATAGATGCAGTTGGATTACGGTCTATGTATAATGTTGTAATGCCCAATCAAATCTTGTAGGAGTCAAGATGATTAGTATATGCATGTATGCTTTCTCGGTGTCTGTCAATTGCCCAGCTGTAATTTGTTAGTATATGCATGTATGCTTTCTCGGTGTCTGTCAATTGCCCCGCTGTAATTTGTTCACCCAACATGTCATCTATCTTAAGGAGAATCACCTCTAGTGAACTATGGACCCCGGTCCATTCTTTTACCATCAAATCTACAATCTATTTATTGTTTTCTGTTTACTTTCTGCATGCAATTACTATCTTTCACACAATACGTTTAATCCTTTGTTTTCAGCAAAACCGGTGAGATTGACAACCTCACTGTAAGTTGGGGGCAAAGTTCTGTGGTTGTATTGTGCAGGATTCCAAGTTGGAAACAACACCTTGGAAGTGTTTCCTTGCTCCTACTGGTTCGATAACCTTGGTTTCATAACTAAGGGAAAACTTGCTGCTATGCTCATCATACCTTCCTCATGGGGTTCCCCAACAAGCTCGATACATTTTGAGCCATCACACATCATCCCCTTCATCATCAACCACTGCATCACCATCACTACTACTACCCCCATCTTTCATTCATTAGATCTTGTTGTAATTCCATATTCAATTATGGTTTGCACTAGATTTATCCCATACTTTTATCCATCCATTTGATTATGATGACGTCGTTGATTGCTTCCATGTGTGAGTGGTTTCCCTCGTTCTTGGGGAGATGGAGAAACCCAAGCACTATAAATAAAGATGATTTATACTTGTGTCCATTGACTTATTGGTCTATGATGATTGTATGATGTGTGTTTGATCTCTCTCTTTAGATGATATGTATAGTCGGACACATATCATTTGCCTTCGGTCTAAAGAAGAGGGTGAAATCCTTGGACATGTTTGGAAGTCTGCCCGGATCTATTGTGACTATAAGCACCGGCTAGCAACCTGCATGGTCAAAGCATGATTAAAGAGAGATTCCCTAAGCAAATTATGATATCCACGGGGAGACCCTTAATTGCGGTGGTCTGTATGGGTGACTGCTCTCAGACATCGCGGTGGTTATTTAGAGATGACCTCATTATTCGCTCAACAAAGTGACTGCCTACGAGCCTTATAGTGAACATCTTATTATGAAGCTCTCTCCACACATATCATGACACAAGAAATAGGTTATCCTAATTATGATTAATTATAACATGCTAGAGGTGTATCCTACATCCCTGAGAATGCTTTAGCACTATTGAGTTCAACCACTTTTCCAAACGCTTTTGTTACTCACTTTCTTTTACTTGTTTTAATTACTTTTCTACATTTAACCAAAAACCTTTCAAACACCCTTTACTTAAAATCAAAGGCGGCTTACAAGTATCTTTTGGTACACATTGACGAGGGGTATAAAGACATTAACCAAATAGATCTTTGTGGGTTTGATACTCTTATTTTGAAACTAGCTACAATCGATATGTGCACTTGCAGTCATCAAAGAACAACTATATTACGCCAATCATGTTGACCTGATAGATAGAAGGATCAACTTATTAAATGAGATCGTCAGTGGTACTTAATATGACATACCAATGTATGTGTGCATGGTTCTTGAATCATGTGTTATCAAGAATAAGTGCAAAATGGTAACCTAACAAGATACCTACTTTTCATAAAAATAGTTATTGGGTCTCTTTTGTACTAATACTATCCAATGTATTATTATGTAGGTATTTTCAAAAGACTTCAGCATATCTCAATCTCTTCCTTAATAAACCAATTATGGTACCTATGTACAGTTTTTTGTACAGGGGATATATTTATGTATTTATGAAGAAGAGCATGGGAGGGAATAAACGTGTAGTTCTGACATCTAAATGGCAAGATCTGGTTAAAGCTGTAGACATGAAAGGGGCGAAATGGCACTATTTAGCTTCACAACAGTTAAAGGGTAGTTGTGTATCAAAGATGATGTCTGCTTTCAGGGTCGACGGTCCTAAGTAGAATTATTCACCGTGCATCTCTAATGGCTCCAAAGTCTACTGTGTTTAAATAATTCTGTTACCAAGATGCTCCTTTATCAAGTGTTTGTATTTGAACTATGTTTGTCAACGGACAAGTATATAATCACTAAGGTGATGACCACCGGTGCTACTATATTTTGTGAACTTTCTGTAGAAAATAGTTATGAGCTAATGATATCGAAATGATGTTTTCTTTCAGGAAGGACGGTCCTGATTAGTAGAACCACTCATCATGCATCTCCAATTACTAGGAATTCTACTTTGGTTAAATAATCTTGTTAGCTAGTTGATACTTTATCTTACAGTTTTTATGAGAGCAAACTATCTAACCAAGTGATTTACGTTATCGCACATCTGAGTTTTATAGGTACAAACTGTCCGCTATGTATACTATCAAACTGGAAACGACATGATGAATACGTGGCCTTCACAACAAATAAATAATTATAACTTTTACTAAGAACTGAACACAATGACTGATTAATTCATTGTGTTAATTAAAATATGGTTTCACCACAATCCGACATGCATACAGTAATTTGAGAATGGTTTCACATCTTGATATCAGGTTTCATATCTTGAATATATCAGTACATGTACATTAAACTGCAATTAAGTCAACGTAGATGAATTGTGCAATCCAGGAGACATCATGGTGAAGCACATGCTCTTGGTGTGTCCTACTATATCATAGTTGATGCATTTCGGTAACCGTCTTGCTTTCTTCGGTGGTAAATGGGCAACAATAGGACACGTGGTTCGATTGTGACCTGGCTCTTTATAAACTGAACATAATTTGGTTCTCCTTGTACACTTGTATGGTTCCTTGAAATAAGTGGTACTTGGCCGATCACGCTTAGCTGGCTTTGAAGGCGCGAGAACCGAACATCGTTTGCTCCCCGCCAAATCAAGGAAGTTAGCACCCTCATCGACCACATTTATTTGTTCCGAAGGAATAGTAGTGAGATCTGAGTGCGACGGTCCTCAAAATTTTTACATATTTCAGTTCAAGAAAAAAAGTAAGGTTTCCCTCAAGAAGATCAAGAGAGTCAATAGATATTTGAAATGAATCTTCATTAAAATCACCCAATCGAACTATATGGAGAGCCTCCAGATACAACGTAGAATGTCGAAAACTGTTTGGCCGAGGAGGTCCAGAATCACCCTGATAGTGTGCTAAATCATCAGAAAGTATATTACGACCATCATATGTCCATTGTTTCATTATGAGCACTAGGGATTTCGGAAATATCAAGATATACCATTACCTACAATTCAAAAAAAAATTAAGCATAGCATCAAAGACTTAACCATGGCATGGTCACAAAAGTAATATAAGTTGATGAAACCAACCTGTATGGCATAGGCACAAATGATACCCATATGTTCATACTATCCGCACTGGCATTTGAACAGAGAAAATCCTCATTGACTGTCACATTGTAAACACCATGACACCATCTTTCTCTGCGAACAAGATTCATGTGAGTTGTTCTATAGACTAGTTTGTCCTTGAGCACAATCACACCATAGTCAGGACACGCATGTAGATATCGTCCAAACACTTCGTACATCTTCCAAGTATATATTTTACTTGCATGACGTTCAATAAGATTGTTAACCTTTAGAATAACTCCAGCCTGTGCAAACAATAAAAAAATCAATACATAACACACAATATTAGAGACATTAGAAAAAAAATTGAGATGGAACATACAAGGGTTGTTCTTTTCTCCTCAAAGATCTCCTCAGCAGCGTGATCAAACTGCATTTTTGGTACTGATTCACAAACAAATACATGGAACACCTAGCAGGGACATAGCGTTTAAGGACACTATTTGCACTTTTTCTCCTCTGGGTGCTAGTCTGCTTCGCACAAAACACGCCACTATAATATGGTCTGGCCACTTATGTCGTACCTCATAAGCCTTGTATATGTACGTGTTTTTTTCTTGTTTGTACTTAAAAATTAAATTGGCCCAAGCAGACTCAAATTCAGGGATAGTTAGCAGGTTGTCAAGTACTTTGTGAAAATCAGCTCCAAATTCAGGACCCCTCATATATGTAGGTCCAAGCGACTCCCTGACATTTTTTACCCATTCCACTTACACCATATGTCAACAGTATGTGACAAAAAAAAACACCAATAGCTATTTCCATTGCAGCGCACTGATATTAAAATAATAATAAAATGGTTCTGGCAGTATAAATATACATAACACAAACTGAATTTAAGTGATAATAGGATAACAAGATATAAGCAGTAAAAACCTGTAAGAATGGTAACGGGATGCTTCGCGCCAACCATTGAAAAAATTCTTTGAAGACCCACTTAAAACTATCTATAGTTTCTGATCTCATGAACACACCACCTAGAATAATACTCTGAAAATGATTGGTAACTCCAAGAAATAGACCAAATGGCATGTCATACAAATTTGTACGGTAAGTGGTATCAAACGTTAAAACATCACCAAAAAAATTGATGTCTCGGCGACTAGCACCATTGCTCCACATTAAGGTCAAAATCCAACTCATCTAATCTACTTGCACACGGTATGTAAAGCTGGCGTCTTCAACACCAATCCGAGCAAAAACCTCTAATGACATTATTATCAGCATGTCTCTTGCTCATTTTTGCAGCCAATGACATAAGGCATCGCTTTGTGAAAGGAACATTCTCCATTTGACCAAAAAGGCTCCCAATAATATTATAAACCCTTGAAATATCTACATTGTTATTCCTAAAATTTGAAATCAGATCTTTAGTGTACTTTTCAATATATCGATGGGACGACCAAAGGAGCTTCTGACCACAAGTTAGTGAGAGAGGATGATTATGCTCAGAGCGATGTAAACAAATACACCAACCATTAGCATCGTTTCTAGACAAGCTTATCATGGCATGGCAATTTGTACGTGCGGATCTTGAATTATCCTTTGGCGGCTTACCCTGATAAACGGAAAAACTCAAAATTAACATAAGAAAAACTGAAAAGAATGTAGCCTAAACATGTATGTAGGCTTACAGCGCAACCACAATGGGATTCTTGCATTGTTTTGCTCTTCATGTTGTTATGCCTACACTTTCCATATCTGATACCAAAATCATACTCCCAGGAATATAGATTGTAGAAATCGTATGCTTTGCCTAAAGAATCAAACGATGTACCAACATCAGGGTTAACTACCATAGTAGTATTCCTTTCAGCAAATGAGGATAAGGCAGACTCTAGGAAAGAGACCCTCTGCTTCTTATCATCAGGAATCCTTTCATCAGGGATAAGACCACGATGAGGCCTACAAAACAAAAATAAGAACAAAACATATATAAATAAATCTATCTATACCTAATAATAAAGGACGGATTGTTTCTTTCGGTCCAATATTTTTTTTACCCTTTTACCCTCCCACCAAATCTTATATTACCCTAACAGTCAAGCCGTAGTCAACTCAAACTTGGGAGCCTGCGTGGAGCGATCGCACCGCAAGAAGCCGTAGTCAACTAAAACTTGGGAGCCAGCAGATTTTTCTTTTTAGAGTCCGTTTAGAATACGATCGGTGGAATCTATCCTGGATCCATATATAACGCCCGTCGTATGTTTATTTACCCTACGGTTCCCCTTCCCTTCCCGATCTCGCATCTCGGAGCAGGACTACGAGCGGGGGCGGCGTGCAGGCTGAGTGCGGCATGACCATCGAGATGCCGACAATGGTAGCACGACCTAGATGTCTGGACGTCTAGGTTTTGGGAGCGACGACGTAGTGGTACGCGTACGGCGACTCGTGGCTACGGGCAGAGCAGTGCGCGGCGCCAAGAAATCTTGTCTTCCGCCGGGGACTCAGCACAACAACACCTCCGCGGTAGCGACATCGCTCATGAGCTGCATCCTCCGGTACGAGCCTAGGTCGACTCTGATCGCCTCCGGCAATGCAGCTCGCCTCTGATGTTGAAGGAGCGGCCGCGGAGGCCGCAACAGATGCGACACCCAATGATGTTGGCGACGCAGGCGCTAGTGTCGCGGGAGAAGCAAGCACGGGCGACGCACGTGTTGGTGACGCAGGCGCATCAGGCCAATATTCTGCTGCGTATGGATTCAGCCCATATGGATTCAGTGCGATTCAGTGGATGCATGCAAAGCACACCATGCACATCTGCTCGCTATTATCTGCCTGAATCCCTTCTTGTCTGGTGCGTGGTGCACACTCGGACTCGCCATTCTTCACCAATCGGGGATTTTCATGCCGGCCAAGAGATGGCGCTCATCTTGAATATCCCATTGGGTTCTGTTGCCGCTCCTTTGGGAAGCCGTGAATACGACTGATAAAGCCATGAGTACACATCTCATTCAATGATGATTTGTGATTAAGTTACAAATCAGGGCTAAGTCTATGAAAAACACAGCCGCTCTAATCTTCTTAGCACCGGCAAGACACGTCAGTAGATCTATTCTTTGAGATAATTAAGAAGATTATGAAGGAAAAGCATGAAACTCAAGACAAGACGGCGATCCAAACCTGAAGGCGCGCTCTATGGCGGAGCCGCGGAGGACGCAGGGGCCGACGCTGCAGAGATGGAGGCGAGCACCGCTCTATGGCGGAGCCGCGGAGGACGCGGGGGCCGACGCTGCAGAGATGGAGGTGAGCCTCCAGGCGTTGGGGGACTACCTAGATAGGAGGGATTGAGCGTCGATGGAGGGCGTAGAGGAGGGTGACGGTGACGGGATGGTGGATAGGTCGCACGAGAGGCGGCCATGGAGGCCTGCAGGGATGGAGGCATGGAGTAGGAGGTCAACTGGGCGGCGCCTGTGGAGCTCGATGGGGAAGTCGAGGCAGCTGACGTCGATGCAGGGCATGAGGAGGCACGGGACCGTGCGGCTGCTGGCTGAAATCGCTGGCACAGCTCGGGATTGACACCGGATTTGGGAATGAAAAGCCAAGATTTGGATGCGGAGTAGGCTAATTTGGGTGAAATTAGTTGTTCTAGACTAGAGCCATGGAAAATTCAGGATGTGCATCCGAGGTGGGAAAGGATCCCACTGATGCCGCGTTGACTGTCGAGGTGAGAGATAGCTAGCTGACGCGTCTGGAATTTTCTGGTCAAAGATAGCTAGCTGATATTGTTCTTATTTGATCTAAAATTCCAGTTTTAAATTTATGACCATTTGTATTGTAGACTTTGTTGCCGTCTATAAAAGACCTATATACTCACAAACTGCCACAAATCATGGATGCGTGTTCGTTGATAAAAAGGTGAGGTACTCCCTTCGTCCGCAAATAACTGTACTTCTAGCTTTTGCCTAAGTCAAATTTTGTTAAATTTGATCAAATTTATGAATAAATATAGCAAGATAGATTACATGAAATTGTCATATTATAAAAACTAAATTTGAAAACAAATCTAATGGCACCAATTATGTGTCATAACTATTGATATGTTGTCCTATAAAGTTAGTCAAAGTTTACTAAGTTTGACTTAAGACATGGCTAGAAATACACTTATTTGTAGGAGGGAGTAGTACACATTGTGTGACTACAAATGCTACGTCACTGAGCGAGATTGCCCCTAATACCAAGCTGCGACTTGACACTAATTTCTGAGAAAATGTTACACCAACACGACGACGCTACCTATTAGAAAAATCTAATTATCAGGAACTTGAAAAATGCATATTTTATTTTCGTAAGAAATATTTATCATTATTTCATCCGTTGTAACGAACGGGCATTTGTGCTAGTACTATTAAATTGCTAGATGTCCGTATGTGATAGGTAAATACGCTTTCAACCAACCAAAAATACGTTTTCAAACTCCCTTGTCACGTTAGCGAGGTGCTAACCGAGTTTTTTATATGGTGTGTCCAGATTTTCGTCCGCCGCATTTTCTTCCGTGTTTTCAGGTACGTCGTAGCTTCATTTTTTGTACGGCGTCCGGTTCTTGTGCATCTACCTCCTGCTTCACGCCCGGCATCTGCCTCGTCGGACCCGGGCCAGTGGCCATGCTAAAACGGACTAAACCAATCCTTCGATCCACTCTCGTACCTGGGAAAATACGACTACAGCTCAAAGGGTATTTCATATTACTTTGTCTATATATAATCTTGGGGAGGCCCAGACCACATGCACGGGCAAGCACTGCGTGGTGCCTTGCGCCGATGCTATTTTTATGCCCCTTTAAACGTGTTTGATCTATTGTTGCGCGTGGAAAAATTATTAATTGTCCTCGTGAGTATTCGGTATATACGGTTGTTACAATAGTTTAGATAGTTTACGTATAGTCCTAACTTGACTCCTACTTCAAAATAATCCTTTATACGCCTATATATACTTGTCCATGAGGCTCAATAATATATCCATCATATTCCGCCAAACTCATATTCTTTAATGGTATCAGAGCGGCAAGATTTTTGACCTAGTCAAGATAAAGCTCAGCAGCGTTGCCCCCGGGGAGATCTATCTCCATGATCTCACGGGGCCGCAACCCGCATAGGATTCGGCCCACCGATCGCTGATCGTCGTTATGTAAGTCTTTTTTTCCGATCTCTTGATCGGTTTTCTTTTTTGGTTTACCGATCTTAGATCGGATTGAGTCCCCCACCGCCGTCGTTATCGTCGCGCCTCTACTCCGACCATCGGCATCGAGGATCTATATCGCGTATGTGCCGCTTCCCGCGCTGCCGCTACCGCTTTCGGAGTTTGCAGGTAGCCTCACAAGAGTCGCAAGAACACGACTGACCGCCACGCCTTACTCGAAAGGCTACCGCGGCCGGCTCCCTCGGATCCTCTTCGTCGTTATCATCCGGGATTTCACCGACAACGCCGTCATCGACTCCGATCTACGCGTCGTCCACGCCATGGCGCATACGGTGCACCGTCGGTCTGATCAACCGATCCGTCGTTTCACGCCAGCACGCCCCGAGCACGCCGCTACCACCGATCGAGCTTAGGGTCGTCATTGTGTCGCCCTATCGGCCACGCCGCTTTTGGTCAACACTACCGGCTTCAACGCGCGCATTCATTGGCGTGTACGTCGCTGGTGGTCTCTCAGCCACTGCACCGACTTGCGCCCTGCAGCTATGCCGCCCCCTCGGGTCGTAGCGTGGATGCACGCAGTCTACTTCGCCGTCTTCGTGCATCGACGGCCTTGGCTTTCACCGCGCCATATCCTACAGCGCGGATCGCCGCCGTCTACACATGGTCTTCGTCACGTTACCGGGTCTTCCTCGCCTACTTCGAGCACCGCCGCCGCGCTTCATAAGGTAACCTGCAGGACGCCCTCTCGCTATTGCAGGTCCCACCGACTACCCATCGCCACTCTAGGCATCCAGCATGATTAACCCAGGTCGCCGTTGGTTTCGTCGTATTCTACGTCTTCGTCCACTACAACTTCACCGTCAGCATCATCGCCTCATCCCGACTACACCACCTGCTAGTCTTTCTGACATGGCGGCAAGTTCATGATGGTCCCTTCCCCCGCACGCGTGGTACTGGCAACACCGGGAGTGCCTTCGTCCCCGACGCGTTCCCAAGTCTGGCAAACTCGGATCGGCGCCTCGTCTTCATCGGCTTTGACAATGTCTTCTTCGGCATCGACCCCTCTACGACTGCCTCGACCGCGTCACCGACGAGTTCTTCTTTGCATACTTGGTTCTGGCAAAACCGGAGTGTGCGTTCGTCCTCGACGTGCACCTAGTTGTGGCAAAAGTATGGCCGCACCTCGTCCTCGACGGCTCGGACTGCATCGGCTTCGGCATCGACACCCTCGATGACTGCCTTGACGCATCTCCGTCATCCTCCTCGCGCACTATGCGCATGCGACTTCACGTGCGGCTACCTCGACACCGGCATCCCCGACCACGACATCGACCACGGCGACCCATTGCACGACTACCTCGACCATGGCACCATCTCACGCTCTCGGCTCCCTCGACATCAGCACAAGGGAGAATATTATTTTGCGGTGTCCAGGCAACGCGGTACCCAAGTTCCCTGAAATCAGCCGGGATGACTACAGTTGGTGTGTCAAATACTCAGAGGGTCTTTTTTGGCACGAATTCAACTTTACGTTTCAATACAAAAAATCAGGCTAACAGCCGTCAAGTTAGGTCCCCCTGTCAGTTCTCGATGTTATGTCGCTCCCATCGCTTAGGCGGGGTGGCTGTCACGTAGGCTTGCAGCTGTAACACCCTCAGAATCAGCCCTATGCAAGTTTTAGCGATTCCCGCCAAACCCGCGTAGAAACGATTCAAAGGTGCCCACCAGGCACTTTCGTGCGGATGGAAATCGAAGTAATACCATTACACAATAGTCCACGATAGAACCCACAGAACATATATATACAACAGCGACTCAAAGAGTCAAGAATACAGATACACAATACAAAGATCCAAATCACCTTGAAACCATACAGCGTCCGAGTACGGACAAGATGCAAATTGAGCTAAGAGCCCTGAAGAATAATCAATGGCGTCCATAACCCTGCCCAGGCCAAGCCGGAAGGGTAACCCTGCTAACGACGTCGATCTCAAAACCTTCTTAAACAAAAGGGGTGCCGACAAAGGGCAAAGGAAAAAAGAGAGCGGTCAAGATCGAGGCCAAGACACGGCGAGACTAGAATTCAAGGTCCTCGCTTCACATAGGTATGGTGGATCAAGCGGCAGCTGCATACACTAAACAACCTATAGAGACTCGATATAACCGCTTGGCCATCGAGAGAGGATAAGAAAGACCTATTCGAACCAACTCGATGCTACCACCAAACATACCCATCCCGGTATTTCCTCGAGACCAAACGAGGAAGTCAACCGAGGAACTCACACGCTTGGCGTTTATTTATTCGTTATCGTTGCATCAATTACTAGTCGTATAGATAGTCATCCCGATATAATAAGCAAGGGCGGTTTTAGTTAACCATTCCGTTAGAAGTTGCAACACTTACTAGTCGAATACATTAAGCATGAGATATCCCAAACCCAAAGCTTGTTGGTACTTTTATTTAGCCATTCCGTTGAAGTTGAGCTGATTACTAGTCACATCGGATACAAGTCAAATTATAACAAAGAACTTTAGTTATAGTTGTCTATGATCGAGAACTGCGGCTCAAGTCATCCATAACCGCATGACACGGCTTTTGAAAAGATTAAACCTAGGGTGCACCAAAGTATCCACACGCACCGACCCTTTTTGCCGATCGGTTAACATACACCCATCGGTATGTCGGGCCTAAGTCATGACGCTTCCTGCACCCAAAGCAAGTACATGGGGGCCACCCCACTAAGTCTACCCGCAACGAAGTCGTCCGGTCTCCGAGACGAACTCAGGGTTTGTGTAGCCGGCTGTAAACGACTGGGAACCCGAAAATGAGACTGGGCTTGTCGATATAGCGAAAACGGGTCACGGTCCTAAAAAGACAAGTGCAAAGACTCGCACAATTTAAATAAAGCAAGAAAAGCATGGCATAAGTACAAGATAGTAAATAAAACCTCAAACTAGTTGTGGCCCCAAAGACAATACTTTGAAATCAGGTACTAATCGATGGGGTGCCCACACATCCCACATGTGGTTAGCGCTCGATCTCTAACAGTGTGTCAAGAACTCGGGTCCCACGGACACCAAAGGAGCGATCGGAAACCAAATATTGTCTATCACCCACCGGTGCCTCTGCATTACCTACTTCAATTTTAGTTATTAAACAAGAATTAAAGCCATGATCATCTCCAACATTAAACATGCGCAATACTCCAACAATCGTGGTACTTGACGACACGCAACAAAGACTTGAGCAAGCGACTACGACGCCGCAAGTACAACTATCTACCAATCAACTTGTAATTGGATGTGTCCAAGGCAATATAAGGTGCAAGGGATATCACGGTGCACGAAAACTAGAGCATCGCAACAGATAGCAATAGATCAACAGGAGGGAATAAATACTATAAAAGTAAGATAGGTAGAAAGGTGGAGATGCTCGCCTGAAAAACATTGTCGAAGGTTCATCCGAAGATCGGGTCGACACTCGCATCAACTCATCGGCCTAATCCGTGAAGAAGCAAAACACTAGAAGAAAGCACCGAATGCACTATTTAATACTACGGCAGAAGATCGGGCATGATGCATGTATGATGTATGTCATGGCAAAGATGCGATGCAATTAGGCAAAATTAAGCGGAACCGGGTCCCGACAATTAAATAGATGGTTCATGTTGTTTATCTACCCTGCAAATTAAATGTTGGATTAGCAAGACAAAACATGGCTTCGGTTCGCTATGCCAATTTAAATGGAGTCCAGAATAAGACAAAGGTATTTCGCATATCGACTCCATATTTAATTATAGGCGAAACAATGAAATAACCCGGACCCACAAGATATGTTTGCATGTGTGAACAATTTAATATGCAACAGATGAATGTCATATTATAAAAATAATGGGGTCTCGGATAGGGAATCACATTAGGGTTCGGCGAACTTGGGTTCGGGGTTGGGTCTGTGGTCCCGGACCGGGGTTCGGTCTCGGCGGGATCGTTCTCGGATAACGGAGGTCGATCTTGTCGCATCCGAGAAGAAGAACTTGGTTGGCGTCGGGGTCACATCGGACTTGCCATGGTCGATGTCGTTCTTGTCGTCACGAAGACCTTGTCGGGTCCGCGGGTCGGGTCGGACTTGGCGCCCGGGGTGAAGAACTTGGCATCCTCGAGGAAGTACTTGTCGTATCCGTGAAGAAGATCATGTCGGTCCACGGTCGGCAAGAAGCGTGAAGGAGTACTTGGCGTTGCCGAGCGGAAGTCTTGATGGTCCTCGGGTCCGAGAAGATCTTGTCTCACGGCGTCCGGGTAGGCGAACTTGTCGGTTCCGCGGTTTCGATTGTCGGTGTCGGACTCGGGTCTCGGCACTGGGAGATCTTGGTGTTCCGTGACGGAGAACTTGGTTTTTAGGGTAGACGGTCTTGTCGGCAAAGGCGAACTTATATCCGCACCGGTGGTTCTCGGGTTGGGTCGATGGTGAACTCGGATGGCTGCCCGTGCATCGGCTCTGCCCGGTCGATGTCGATCTTGGCGGTTACTATGCTCTTGACAGAACTCCCGGACCGGCAGTCTTCAGTTATACAAGGGCCAGCCCAAAACCACTGTCCAAACGAAACAAAGGAATCCTACACGAGCAGTGGCGACGCACGGGAACCGGGCGGCGGGGTCGTGATGCGGGCGCGAGACGGAGGCAGCCAGGGTCGGTGCCGACGAGGCCTGGCGGTGCTCTCGCAGGCTCCGGGCGGGACAGAGGCGCGGACGGCGGCGAGGACGATGGAGGTTCGGGGCCACGGAGAGCACGGCGGAGGAGGCGGCGCCGGCGCGGGACTGCTCGGTGGAGGGCGCCAGGAAGGCGAAGGCGGTGGTGAAGCCGCGAGGAGGCGCAGAGAGGGTGAGGGGGCCACCGGCGCTGGGCAAGGCGAGGCGAGGGCCGCGGAGGCCGAGGGAGGCGGCGTCCGAACGGGAGGAGGGCCGGGGAGGAGGCAGCGCAGAGGGCGGCCTCGGGGTGGCGCCGCACCGTGGGAGGCGGCCCTGGCAGAGGCCGGCGGGCTGACGGCGGAGGCGAGGAAGGAGGGTCGCGGCCTGGCTCGTGCAGAGGCGGCGGGGAACGCAGAGGAGGCGGAGCGGTCGCGGTCGGTGGCGGAGGGGCGCGAGCGGGGCCGACGAAGCGGGGCCGCACGGCGGCGGGCGAGGCGCCGGGAGGGGACCTCGTGGCGGCGGTGGTAGAGGAGCGGCGAGGAGGAAGGCCAGCGCGAGGGGCGGGGTGGAGAGAGAGAGGAGCGGGCGGGGTAGGAGACGACGCGGTGGGGAGGAGAGAGAGGCTGCGGGGGACAGGGGCCAGGGGGTGGGGCTGACGTCGGTGGGGCCAGGGGAAGACCCGAGGTGGGTTGGGGCATGTGTCGCGTGGGGATTGTCCTAGGGGCGGCAGGTGGTGCTGGGTGGAGCAGGGGGTTGGAGGGAGCTGGCTGGCGCGCGCGTGTGGCGTGTGTTGCGGTGGCGGGGTGGGGCCCAGGGGGATGGGGAGGCGTGCAGGTGCGTGGGGGCGCGCGCGCGAGCGGGAAAAGGACGGTGGGGACAGGATGGGGGGTTGGGTCGGCGTGGCAGGTGGCCAGCAGGTGGGGTGGCCGGCTGAGGTGGCAGGCAGGGATTGGAGGGGGGGAAAAGAGAGGTGAGGTGTCGACAGGCTATTGGTGGGAGTGATGTGGAGGGGGCTGGGTAGGATAGATCTAGGTAGGAAAAAGGTTTAGATAACTCTGGTTTGTACTGGGGATGGCCGACTGGGTCGGATCGGCCCGGTACGGCTGCCCCCTAAAATAAAATAAATATTTTAATATTTACAACGGGGCTTTTGAAATCTATTGGTAGACGAAACAAAATAATCCGGAGACCCGGGTTTTGGATTTGAAATAAAGGCGGGGTATTTAGAAAACAAAATATGTTTTTCGAAAATAATTTCAGTCAAACAAATGCAAGATGACATGACGATGCTCAAATGCAATGCGGCATGATGACATGAGCATGCGGTCATGATGATGCAATGCACAAAAACAACGCGATTTTCTAGTATGGTTTTTGCGGGATGCCACAGCAGCGTTGGCACAGTGGATAGGACAACACCCCCTGCCCACCCCCTGCCCAGTGTATTGACGTAACAAAACAGGGCACATGTATCACTGTTATAATTATTTTTTGTTTACTCAGAAGCTAGAACGGCTACCGCCGCGCGTCTCTCCTTGGACTTCCGTCCCCGTCGTTAACCACTACCTTAAAAGCGCATTGACGGTTCCATCGTTTCCCTGCCTCGCAGAAACCAGTCTTCTTCTTCTTCCCGTCTTCTCCTTGCTGTCATGGAAGGTCGTCGCACTCTAGAGACAAGCTTCACTACCCATGACAATAAGAAGATAGACGTTGTCTACACCAACAAGGAGGAGACAGTGGTGTGTGTCCTGAGGATGTACGAGGGTTGGCTTGGGATAGACGAGGACAAGTTTGTGGGACTGGACCTCGAGTACACCCCGGAGCACCCATATGAAGGGAGTGAAGTCGCCGTCGTTCAACTAGCCATGCGGAAACACATCCCCGTCTACCACCTCTCCCGGTTTGTAGATCTGCTCTCTGTAGCTAACCGCTTTTAGGGTTTTCTCATCTTGCAACTACTGGATTTTATTTAGGACCAAATAAATTATGACAAGGCAATGTTGAGAGTCTTGATCTTGCATTTACTAAACTTTTCAAAATTATATTCAGATGATGATCTTGCATTGATAAAATATTTGTAGTTACAAATTTTGGTGATGACAAACTACATACTTTCGTGGATCGACAGAATTGTTCTAAGATGTGTCGTTCCTTGTAGAAAAGGGAATTGTTTTCTGCACTGTCGACAAAACAACTGATTTTTTGAAATTTTATCAAGAGGGAATTATAATTCCTGCACACAACTGGATCGATATTCAGAGTCTTGTCAAGATCCTAGGGGGCTCAAGGAAGGATGGAATGGTATCACTCGCAACTAGAATCCTCGATGAGTCGTACGACAAAATGAAGGAAGATTTCCCTACGGATAGACATGATTTCTGGGACGAGTGGCTGTTGTCTGATATAAACCTGAAGTATGTAGCCATAGATGCTTACGTGACCTACCAGCTGTACAAGAAGATCCATTTTTTCTACGTTACCTCGTGTTTTGCCCTATTTACAAGAGGAAAGACGAGCTTAGGGGAGCCCTTTATAGAAAATGCAGAATAGCTGAGTTTGAAGCTACATATGCAAAGAAAATGGTCAGATCTGAAGCAATGACAGAGAGGTCGGTGAAAGAGAGCTTGCAAGCAAGGTATGACGAGAGGTCAGAATGAAGCAATGAATGAGAGGCAAGATCTTCTAGCGGCAACAATCAGGCATGTGATGCACCACTAATTGTCCGCAGGACGCTGCAGATAGGAAAGCCAAGTCGATCCTGTGGGACGAAGCATTTCGTGAGTCGTGGAGTACACGAATGGTCGCAGTTGGTCGCCTAGGAACGATGGCAGGCGCCTCAAGTGGTCTGATGAGAAGTGAATTAAATTTTACTTGTCAGTGTTATGTTTCTGTTTTGCGGAACTCAGTTAGCTTGTCAAGATGTCTAGCGCCTCAAGTGATAGTAGTAAAATAAATTTAACCCTCTTTGTGTTATGCTTATGTATGTGTATTGTAGCTTGTCAAGATGGCTGCTCGTTAACTAGCAGTTTGAAAGAGTGCCCTTTTCCTCTCTCACTAAATAGATATGTTTCATTTTGCCCAAATTGGTAGCAAATCTAGAAAAGATTCTCACTTCGATAATTCGTTCTCTTTTGGACCTCTTTTTGCCTCCGATCAGGTAGCAAATCTAGAGCAACAAATCACACCAGGCAGAATACATTCATTCAGAAAACAAAACAAATGTAGATATAGTTGTGCGCAGCTAAATAGGATATAGCGATAGAAAGTAGGTTGCTTAACGAGGTTCGATGCATTCAGCCAGAAATAGGATATAAATAGAAAGAAGATGCTTAGCAGCAGCAGCAGCCGCCGCAGTTGCAGGCACATCTTACAAGCGCCCACGCCCCGCCTCCTCCCTCCGGCGCTTCCTCCACTTCTTGCTGCCTAGTCCCTTGATCTTGGGGGCCTTGGGCCTGATTGGAGGCATGCGACCCCCTTTGATGGCCACCCGCTAGAGGTTTCGGAGGTGAATGCCGAGAGCCCGGTGTTCAGTGATGTAGGCATTGATGTTCATGGTCTCGCGCTCGCCGCCTTCGTGGATGCCGGAGCCCGGGGCCTCTGCATGCTTTAGTAAGGAGTTGAAGTTTGCCGGGAGACTCACCAGTCAAGGCGATCCTCTGAAGTAGGGCACCGCCAGAGCCGCCTCAAGAAGGCGTCAGATCGCCGCTTGACAGCTCCTCAAAGACCTGACGAGTCTTGGTGTGGATGGACTCGTCATCGCTGCAGACGTTGCTGCCGGAAACCTATTGGAAGAAAAGGAAAATGGGGGAGTAGATGATGTAAGAAGACCGAGCAAACGAAATGCAAACAAGTGAAATCCTAATAAACCAAGATCTAGCATCCAACGATGGGAACGGTAGAAGAACTAGGGGAGGGGAGCAAACCCTAGTTACCTCCGACCATGGGTCGTCAATGCCGGTGTCATAGGGGTTCAGTGGAGCGATGTACTTATCTGGATCGTAGGTGCCCAAGAAGTGCTTGATATGGTTGTGACCGGTGGGGGCTCCTCTTTGGCGGCCCTGTCAGTAGCGGGGACGGGGGCCTGGACTGGAATGGCGGCTGCCATCGATGGCTCGACTGGGGCTTGGACAGGGACGACGGCTGCTTTCAACGCGTCGAGGGGGACCGGCGAGGAGACGGGAGGCCTCCTCGCCGACGGCCTCAGAGGCGATGATGGCTGCCTTATCCTCCTCCGCCATCGCCGGCGCGGACGTGGTATTCTCGGGAGTATGCGGGTGCTAGTGGGACAGCGGAGAGGGTTGCGTGGGGAGAGTGAGCGAGATTGAGAGTGGGTGTGCGGAGAGGGGCTCTATAGTTAAGGTGGATGGAAGCAAGGCACGTTTCGTTGCACCACCGCCACTGCACCACGACACGTGCACGGTACGTCACATTTTTTCTCGGGCCATGCATGGCAGTTCTGTATTGAGCCACATGCAAAGGGCGTATACACAATTTCTATGTACGAAGTTTGACACGGCCCTAAAATTGGCGATAGTTAAAAGTGGAAATGTAGAGGGGAAGGTAGGTGGCTGTACGGCCAGATTTGTGGGGTTGTGCTAGATCGGGTAGAGGGATGTGTTGATGGCTGCGATGGACTCTATGAAGGCGAAGACGTTAGGTCTCACCGATATCAGCTCTTCGGCCTCCGGCTAGCGCGTGCAAGCTTCTTACGGTGGGGCCCAGTTGGAAGTGATATTGAGAGCCGCTGCATAAAAAATGGGATATGTCTTATTAAAATCAAGTGGCAATAAATTGCAGCTGTCCATCGACGACCGTGCACTCGATGACGCATGTGTTGTGGCGTACTAGTAGCAGCAGTAGGCTTTTTAGACTTGATTAAACATGACATGACTGCTCGACGACTTTTTCAATGGACGGCTTCATGTTCCTTGTAGAAGTCTTGCTGAGGGAGATGTCCGTGATGTCTCACGCTATACTGTGAAGGGCACGACGTGTGCAACGATCATCGTTGGATCGCACAGAATCAATGGTTGGTGTGCACGATCCGCGTGACAACTGTGACAACCAATCAGGGAGTAGCAGACACAGTGAGCACATGTTTGGGCTTCTACGAAAGATAGAGAGAGGAGACAAAACTGAGTAGTGTCAAAAAACCAAGGGCAAAACTAAGTAGTGTCAAAAAACCAAGGGCAAAACTGAGTAGTATAAAAATGGAAAGTGAGTGTCGTGTACAATGAAATACATGGATCAACCAATGGCATTGCATGTCAGTTCTTCTCACAAACCACATAAGGATCCACCAGTGTCATTGCATGTATGTTCCTCTAAACAAACCACACATGGATCCACTTAGTGTGATTGCATGTCTGTTCTTTTCATGAACCACACATGGATCCACCAGTATCATTGCATCTATGTTCTTCTCATGAACCACAGCCAGTGTCATTGCATGTATGTTCTTCTCACAAACCACAAATGGATCCACCAGTGTGATTGCATGTCTGTTCCTCTAAAAAAACCACACATGGATCCACCTAGTGTGATTGTATGTCTGTTCTTTTCATGAACCACAGCTAGAGTCATTGCATGTCTGTTCCTTCCACAAACCACATATGGATCAACCAGTCTCATTGCATGTCTGTTCTTTTCATGAACCACACCTAGTGTGATTGCATGTCTGTTCTTTTGACAAACCACACATGGAACCACAGCCAGTGTGATTGCATGTCTGTTCTTTTCACAAACCACACATGGATCCACCAGTGTCATTGCATGTGTGTTCTTTTCATGAACCAGAACTAGAGTCATTGCATGTCTGTTCTCCTACACAAACCACACATGGATCCACCTAGTGTCATTGCATGTCTGTTCCTCTAAAAAACCACACATGGATCCACCAAGTGTCATTGCATGTCTTTTCTTCTCACAAACCGCACATGGATCCACCAGTGTTATTGCATGTGTGTTCTTTTCATGAACCACAACTAGAGTCATTGCATGTTTGTTCTTCTAAACAAACCACGCATGGATCCACCCAGTGTCATCGCAAGTATGTTCCTCTAAACAAACCACACATGGATCCACCCAGTGTCATTGCATGTATGTTCTTTTCATAAACCACACATGGATCCACCAGTGTCATTGCATGTGTGTTCTTTTCATGAACCACACATGGATACACCAATGTCATTGCATGTGTGTTCTTTTCATGAACCACACATGGATCCACCAGTGTCATTGGATGTGTGTTCTTCTCATGAACCACACATGGATCTACCAGTGTTATTGCATGTCTGTTCTTTTCATGAACCACAGCTAGAGTCATTGCATGTCTGTTCCTTCCACAAACCACATATGGATCCACCAGTGGCATTGCATGTCTATTCTTTTCATGAACCACACCCAGTCTCATTGCATGTCTGTTCCTCTAAACAAACCACACATGGATCCACCTAGTGTGATTGCATGTCTGTTCTTTTCATGAACCAAACATGGATTCACCAGTGTCATTGCATGTGTGTTCTTCTCATGAACCACAGACAGTGTCATTGCATGTATGTTCTTCTCACAAACCACACATGGATCCACCAGTGTGATTGCATGTCTGTTCCTCTAAACAAACCACACATGGATCCACCTAGTGTGATTGCATGTCTGTTCCTTCCACAAACCACATATGGATCCACCAGTGTCATTGCATGTCTGTTCTTTTCATGAACCACAGCCAGTGTGATTGCATGTCTGTTCTTTTCACAAACCACACATGGTACCATAGTCAGTGTCATTGCATATTTGTTCTTCTAAACAAACCACACAGGGATCCACCAGTGTCATTGCATGTGTGTTCTTTTCATGAACCACGGCTAGAGTCATTGCATGTCTGTTCTTCTAAACAAACCACACATGGATCCACCTAGTGTGATTGCATGTTTGTTCTTCTCATGAACCACACCCAGTGTCATTTCATGTCTGTTCCTCTAAACAAACCACACATGGATCCACCTAGTGTCATTGCATGTATGTTGTTTTCACAAACCACACATGGATCCACCCAGTGTCATTGCATGTGTGTTCTTTTCATGAACCACAACTAGTGTCATTGCATGCGTGTTCTTCTAAACAAACCACACATGGATCCACCTAGTGTGATTGCATGTCTGTTCCTCTAAACAAACCACACATGGATCCACCTAGTGTCATTGCATGTCTGTTCTTTTCACAAACCGCACATGGATCCAGCAGTGTCATTGCATGTGTGTTCTTTTCATGAACCACAACTAGAGTCATTGCATGTCTGTTCTTCTAAACAAACCACACATCGATCCACCTAGTGTCATTGCATGTATGTTCCTCTAAACAAACCACCCATGGATCTACCCAGTGTCATTGCATGTCTGTTCTTCTCACAAACCACACATGGATCCACTAGTGTCATTGCATGTGTGTTCTTTTCATGAAACACACATGGATACAACAGTGTCATTGCATGTATGTTCTTTTCATGAACCACACATGGATCCACCAGTGTCATTGGATGTGTGTTCTTCTGATGAACCACACATGGATCCACCAGTGTTATTGCATGTCTGTTCTTTTCATGAACCACAGATAGAGTCATTGCATGTCTATTCCTTCCACAAACCACATAAGGATCCACCAGTGTCATTGCATGTCTGTTCTTTTCATCATCCACAACTAGATTCATTGCATGTATGTTCCTTCCACAAAACACATATGGATCAACCAGTCTCATTGCATGTATGTTCTTTTCATGAACCACACCCAGTGTGATTGCATGTGTGTTCTTTTCACAAACCACACATGGAACCACAGCCAGTGTGATTGCATGTCTGTTCTTTTCACAAACCACACATGGATCCACCAGTGTCATTGCATGTGTGTTCTTTTCATGAACCAGAACTAGAGTCATTGCATGTCTGTTCTTCTAAACAAACCACACATGGATCCACCTAGTGTCATTAGATGTCTGTTCCTCTAAACAAACCACACATGGATCCACCAAGTGTCATTGCATGTTTGTTCTTCTCACAAACCGCACATGGATCCACCAGTGTCATTGCATGTGTGTTCTTTTCATGAACCACAACTAGAGTCATTGCATGTCTGTTCTTCTAAACAAACCACACACGGATCCACCTAGTGTCATCGCAAGTATGTTCCTCTAAACAAACCACACATGGATCCACCCAGTGTCATTGCATGTTTGTTCTTTTCATAAACCACACATGGGTCCACCAGTGTCATTGCATGTGTGTTCTTTTCATGAACCACACATGGATACACCAGTGTCATTGGATGTGTGTTCTTTTCATGAACCACACATGATCCACCGGTGTCATTGGATGTGTGTTCTTCTCATGAACCACACATGGATCTACCAGTGTGATTGCATGTCTGTTCTTCTCATGAACCACACCCAGTGTAATTTCATGTCTGTTCCTCTAAACAAACCACACATGGATCCACCTAGTGTCATTGCATGTCTGTTCTTTTCACAAACCACACATGGATCCACCCAGTGTCATTGCATGTGTGTTCTTTTCATAAACCACAACTAGTGTCATTGCATGTGTGTTCTTCTAAACAAATCACACATGGATCCACCTAGTGTGATTGCATGTCTGTTCCTCTAAACAAACCACACATGGATCCACCTAGTGTCATTGCATGTCTGTTCTTTTCACAAACCGCACATGGATCCACCAGTGTCATTGCATGTGTGTTATTTTCATGAACCACAACTAGAGTCATTGCATGTCTATTCTTCTAAACAAACCACACATCGATCCACCTAGTGTCATTGCATGTATGTTCCTCTAAACAAACCACACATGGATCCACCCAGTGTAATTGCATGTCTGTTCTTCTCACAAACCACACATGGATCCACTAGTGTCATTGCATGTGTGTTCTTTTCATGAAACACACATGGATACAACAGTGTCATTGCATGTATGTTCTTTTCATGAACCACACATGGATCCACCAGTGTCATTGGATGTGTGTTCTTCTCATGAACCACACATGGATCCACAAGTGTTATTGCATGTCCGTTCTTTTCATGAACCATAGCTAGAGTTATTGCATGTCTATTCCTTCCACAAACCACATATGGATCCACCAGTGTCATTGCATGTCTTTTCTTTTCATCATCCACAACTAGAGTCATTGCATGTTTGTTCCTTCTACAAAACACATATGGATCAACCAGTCTCATTGCATGTATGTTCTTTTCATGAACCACACCCAGTGTGATTGCATGTCTGTTCTTTTCACAAACCACACATGGAACCACAGCCAGTGTGATTGCATGTCTGTTCTTTTCACAAACCACACATGGATCCACCAGTGTCATTGCATGTGTGTTCTTTTCATGAACCAGAACTAGAGTCATTGCATGTCTGTTCTTCTAAACAAACCACACATCGATCCACCTAGTGTCATTGCATGTCTGTTCCTCTAAATAAACCACACATGGATCCACCCAGTGTCATTGCATGTCTGTTCTTCTCACAAACCACACATGGATCCACTAGTGTCATTGCATGTGTGTTCTTTTCATGAAACACACATGGATACAGAAGTATCATTGCATGTGTGTTCTTTTCATGAACCACACATGGATCCACCAGTGTCATTGGATGTGTGTTCTTCTCATGAACCACACATGGATCCACCAGTGTTATTGCATGTCTATTCTTTTCATGAACCACATCTAGAGTCATTGCATGTCTATTCCTTCCACAAACCACATATGGATCCACTAGTGTCATTGCATGTCTGTTCTTTTCATGAACCACACCCATTGTCATTGCATGTGTGTTCTTCATATGAACCACAACTAGTGTCATTGCATGTATGTTCTTCTCACGAACCACACATGGATCCACCAGTGTGATTGCATGTTTGTTCCTCTAAACAAACCACACATGGATCCACCTAGTGTGATTGCATGTCTGTTCTTTTCATGAAGCATAGCTAGAGTCATTGCATGTTTGTTCCTTCCACAAACCACATATGGATCCACAAGTGTCATTGCATGTCTGTTCTTTTCATGAACCACACACAGTGTGATTGCATGTCTGTTCTTTTCACAAACCACACATGGAACCACAGCCAGTGTCATTGCATGTATGTTCTTCTAAACAAACCACACATGGATCCACCAGTGTGATTGCATGTGTGTTCTTTTCATGAACCACACCTAGTGTGATTGCATGTCTGTTCTTTTCACAAACTACACATGGATCCACCAGTGTCATTGCATGTGTGTTCTTTTCATGAACCACACCCAGTTTCATTGAATGTCTATTCCTCTAAACAAACCACACATGGATCCACCTAGTGTGATTGCATGTTTGTTTTTTTCACAAACCACACATGCATCCACCAGTGTCATTGCATGTGTGTTCTTTTCATGAATCATAACTAGAGTCATTGCATGTCTGTTCTTCTAAACAAAGCACACATGGATCCACCCAATGTCATTGCATGTATGTTACTCTAAACAAACCACACATAGATGTACCTAGTGTGATTGCATGTCTGTTCTTTTCACAAACCACACATGGATCCACTAGTGCCATTGCATGTGTGTTCTTTTCATGAACCACAACTAGAGTCATTGCATGTCTGTTCTTCTAAACAAACGACACATGGATCCACCCAGTGTCATTGCATGTCTATTCCTCTAAACAAACCACACATGGATCCAACTAGAGTCATTGCATGTCTGTTCTTCTCATGAACCACACATGGATCCACTAGTGTCATTGCATGTATGTTCTTTTCATGAAGCACAGCTAGTGTCATTGCATGTCTGTTCCTCTGAACAAACCACACATGGATCCACCAGTGTCATTGCATGTTTGTTCCTCTAAACAAACCACACATGGATCCACCTAGTGTGATTGCATGTCTGTTCTTTTCATGAACCACACATGGATCCACCAGTGTCATTGCATGTGTGTTATTTTCATGAACCACACCCAGTGTCATTGCATGTCTGTTCCTCTAAACAAACCACACATGGATCCACCTAGTGTGATTACATGTTTGTTCTTTTAACAAACCACACATGGATCCACCAGTGTCATTGCATGTGTGTTCTTTTCATTAACCACAACTAGAGTCATTGCATGTCTGTTCTTCTACAAAACCACACATGGTTCCACCTAGTGTCATTGCATGTATGCTCCTCTGAACAAACCACACATGGATCCACCTAGTGTGATTGCATGTCTGTTCTTTTCACAAACCACACATGGATCCACCAGTGTCATTTCATGTGTGTTCTTTTCATGAACGACAACTAGAGTCATTGCATGTCTGTTCTTCTAAACAAACCACACATGGATCCACCCAGTGTCATTGCATGTCTGTTCCTCTAAACAAACCACACATGGATCCACCTAGTGTCATTGCATGTCTGTTCTTCTCACAAACCGCACATGGATCCACAAGTGTCATTGCATGTGTGTTCTTTTCATGAACCACAACTAGTGTCATTGCATGTCTGTTCCTCTGAACAAACCACACATGCATCCACCAGTTTCATTGTATGTCTGTTCCTCTAAACAAACCACACATGGATCCACCTAGTGTCATTGCATGTTTGTTCTTTTCATGAACCACACATGGATCCACCAGTGTCATTGCACGTGTGTTCTTTTCATGAACCACAACTAGAGTCATTGCATGTCTATTCTTCTAAACAAACCACACATGGATCCACCTAGTGTTATTGCATATCTATTCCTCTAAACAAACCACACATGGATCCACCTAGTGTGATTGCATGTCTGTTCTTTTCATGAACCACACACGGATCCACCAGTGTCATTGCACGTGTGTTCTTTTCGTGAACCACAACTAGAGTCATTGCATGTCTATTCTTTTAAACAAACCACAAATGGATCTACCTAGTGTTATTGCATGTCTGTTCTTGTAAACAAACCACACATGGATCCACCCAATGTCATTGCATGTATGTTACTCTAAACAAACCACACATAGATGCACCTAGTGTGATTGCATTTCTGTTCTTTTCACAAACCACACATGGATCCACTAGTGCCATTGCATGTGTGTTCTTTTCATGAACCACAACTAGAGTCATTGCATGTCTGTTCTTCTAAACAAACGACACATGGATCCACCCAGTGTCATTGCATGTCTATTCCTCTAAACAAACCACACATGGATCCAACTAGAGTCATTGCATGTCTGTTCTTCTCATGAACCACACATGGATCCACCAGTGTCATTTCATGTGTGTTCTTTTCATGAACGACAACTAGAGTCATTGCATGTCTGTTATTCTAAACAAACCACACATGGATCCACCCAGTGTCATTGCATGTCTGTTCCTCTAAACAAACCACACATGGATCCAGCTAGTGTCATTGCATGTCTGTTTTTCTCACAAACCGCACATGGATCCACAAGTGTCATTGCATGTGTGTTCTTTTCATGAACCACAACTAGTGTCATTGCATGTCTGTTCCTCTGAACAAACCACACATGCATCCACCAGTTTCATTGTATGTCTGTTCCTCTAAACAAACCACACATGGATCCACCTAGTGTGATTGCATGTTTGTTCTTTTCATGAACCACACATGGATCCACCAGTGTCATTGCACGTGTGTTCTTTTCATGAACCACAGCTAGAGTCATTGCATGTCTATTCCTTCCACAAACCACATAAGGATCAACCAGTGTCATTGCATGTCTGTTCTTTTCATCATCCACAACTAGAGTCATTACATGTATGTTCCTTCCACAAAACACATATGGATCAACCAGTCTCATTGCATGTATGTTCTTTTCATGAACCACACCCACTGTGATTGCATGTGTGTTCTTTTCACAAACCACACATGGAACCACAGCCAGTGTGATTGCATGTCTGTTCTTTTCACAAACCACACATGGATCCACCAGTGTCATTGCATGTGTGTTCTTTTCATGAACCAGAACTAGAGTCATTGCATGTCTGTTCTTCTAAACAAACCACACATGGATCCACCTAGTGTCATTAGATGTCTGTTCCTCTAAACAAACCACACATGGATCCACCAAGTGTCATTGCATGTTTGTTCTTCTCACAAACCGCACATGGATCCACCAGTGTCATTGCATGTGTGTTCTTTTCATGAACCACAACTAGAGTCATTGCATGTCTGTTCTTCTAAACAAACCACACATGGATCCACCTAGTGTCATCGCAAGTATGTTCCTCTAAACAAACCACACATGGATCCACCCAGTGTCATTGCATGTCCGTTTTTCATAAACCACACATGGATCCACCAGTGTCATTGCATGTGTGTTCTTTTCATGAACCACACATGGATACACCAGTGTCATTGCATGTGTGTTCTTTTCATGAACCACACATGATCCACCAGTGTCATTGGATGTGTGTTCTTCTCATGAACCACAACTAGAGTCTTTGCATGTCTGTTCCTTCCACAAACCACATATGGATCCACCAGTGGCATTGCATGTCTGTTGTTTTCATGAACCACACATGGATCCACCAGTGTCAGTGCATGTGTGTTCTTCTCATGAACTACAGCCAGTGTTATTGCATGTATGTTCTTCTCACAAACCACACATGGATCCACCAGTGTGATTGCATGTCTGTTCCTCTAAACAAACCACAGATGGATCCACCTAGTGTGATTGCATGTCTGTTCTTTTCATGAACCACGCCTAGAGTCATTGCATGTCCATTCCTTACACAAACCACATATGGATCCACCAGTGTTATTGCATGTCTGTTCTTTTCATGAACCACAGCCAGTGTCATTGCATGTATGTTCTTCTCACAAACCACAGAAGGATCCACCAGTGTCATTGCATGTGTGTTCTTCTCATGAACCACACCTAGTGTCATTGCATGTCTGTTCCTCTAAACAAACCACACATGGATCCACCAGTGTCATTGCATGTATGTTCTTTTCATGAACCACACATGGATCCACCAGTGTCATTGCATGTGTGTTCTTTTCATGAACCACAACTAGAGTCATTGCATGTACGTTTCTTCTAAACAAACCACACATGGACCACCCAAAGGTCATTGCATGTCTGTTCTCTAATAAACCACACATGGATCCACCTAGTGTGATCGCATGATGCCTTATTTTCACAAACCACACATGGATCCACCCAATGTCATTGCAGGTCTGTTCTTTTCATGAACCACATATGGATCCACCTAGTGTGATTGCATGTCTGTTCTTTTCATGAACCACAGCTAGAGTCATTGCATGTGTGTCCCTTCCACAAACCACATATGGATCCACCAGTGTCATTGCATGTCTGTTCTACTCATGAACCACACCCAGTGTGATTGCATGTCTGTTCCTCTAAACAAACCACACATGGATCCACCAGTGTCATTGCATGTGTGTTCTTCTCATGAACCACAGCCAGTGTCATTGCATGTATGTTCTTCTCACAAACCACAGAAGGATCCACCAGTGTCATTGCATGTGTGTTCTTCTCATGAACCACACCTAGTGTCATTGCATGTCTGTTCCTATAAACAAACCACACATGGATCCACCTAGTGTCATTGCATGTATGTTCTTTTCATGAACCACACATGGATCCACCTAGTGTGATTGGATGTCTGGTCTTTTCATGGACCCCAACTAGAGTCATTGCATGTGAGTTCCTTCCACAAACCACATATGGATCCACCAGTGTTATTGCATGTCTGTTCTTCTCATGAACCACACCTAGTGTGATTGCATGTCTGTTCCTGTAAACAAACCACACATGGATCCACCAGTGTCATTGAATGTGTGTTCTTTTCATGAAACACAGCCAGTGTCATTGCATGTATGTTCTTCTCACAAACCACACAAGGATCCACCAGTGCCATTGCATGTGTGTTCTTCTCATGAATCACAACCAGTGTCATTGCATGTCTGTTCCTCTAAACAAACCACACATGGATCCACCTAGTGTGATTGCATGTATGTTCTTTTCATGAACCACACATTGATCCGCCAATGTTATTGCATGTGTGTTCTTTTCATGAACCACAACTAGAGTCATTGCATGTCTATTCTTCTAAACACCCCACACATGGATCCACCCAGTGTCATTGCATGTCTGTTCCTCTAAACAAACCACACATGGATCCACCTAGAGTCATTGCATGTCTGTTCTTTTCATGAACCACACATGGATCCACCTAGTGTGATTGCATGTATGTTCTTTTCATGAACCATAGCTAGAATCATTGCATGTGTGTTCCTTCCACAAACCACATATGGATCCACCAGTGTCATTGCATGTATGTTCCTCTCATGAACCACACCTAGTGTGATTGCATGTCTGTTCCTCTAAACAAAGCACACATGGATCCACCAGTGTCATTGCATGTGTGTTCTTCTCATGCACCCCAACCAGTGTGATTGCATGTTTGTTCCTCTAAACAAACCACACATGGAACCACAGCCAGAGTCATTGCATGTATGTTCTTCTAAACAAACCACACATGGATCCACCAATGACATTGCATGTATGTTCCTCTAAACAAACCACACATGGATCCACCAGTGTCATTGCATGTCTGTTCCTCTAAACAAACCACATATGGATCCACCTAGTGTGATTGCATGTCTGTTCTGCTCACAAACCGCACATGGATCCACCAGTGTCATTGCATGTGTGTTCTTCTCATGAACCACAACTTAGTCATTGCATGTGTGTTCTTCTAAACAAACCACACATGGATCCAACTAGTGTGATTGCATGTCTGTTCCTCTAATAAACCACACATGGATCCACCTAGTGTGATCGTATGCCGGTTATTTTCACAAACCACACATGGATCCACCCAATGTCATTGCATGTCTGTTCTTTTCATGAACCACATATGGATCCACCTAGTGTGATTGCATGTCTGTTCTTTTCATGAACCACAGCTAGAGTCATTGCATGTGTGTCCCTTCCATAAACCACATATGGATCCACCAGTGTCATTGCATGTCTATTCTTCTCATGAACCACACTCAGTGTGATTGCATGTCTGCTCCTCTAAACAAACCACACATGGATCCACCGGGTCATTGCATGTGTGTTCTTCTCATGAACCACGGCCATGTCATTGCATGTGTGTTATTCTCACAAACCATGTATGGATCCACCAGTGTCATTGCATGTGTGTTCTTCTCATGAACCACACCTAGTGTCATTGCATGTCTGTTCCTCTAAACAAACCACACATGGATCCACCCAGTGTCATTGCATGTATGTTCTTTTCATGAACCACACATGGATCCACCAGTGTCATTGCATGTGTGTTCTTTTCATGAACCACAACTAGAGTCATTGCATGTCTGTTCTTCTAAACAAACCACACATGGACCACCCAGTGTCATTGCATGTCTGTTCCTCTAAACAAACCACACATGGATACACCTAGAGTTATTGCATGTCTGTTCTTTTCATGAACCACACATGGATCCACCTAGTGTGATTGCATGTCTATTATTTTCATGAACCACAACTAGAGTCATTGCATGTGTGTTCCTTCCACAAACTAGATATGGATCCACCAGTGTCATTGCATGTCTATTCCTCTCATGAACCACACCCAGTGTGATTGCATGTCTGTTCCTCTAAACAAACCACACACGGAGCCACCAGTGTCATTGCATGTGTGTTCTTCTCATGAACCACAGCCAGTGTCATTGCATGTCTGTTCCTCTAAATAGACCACACATGGATCCACCTAGTTAGATTGCATGTCTGTTCTTTTCACAAACGACACATGGATCCACCAGTGTCATTGCATGTGTGTTCTTTTCATGAACCACACCCAGTGTCATTGCATGTCTATTCCTCTAAAAAAACACCACATGGATCCTCCCAGTGTCATTGCATGTCTGTTCTTCTCACAAACCGCACATGGATGCACTAGTGTCATTGCATGTGTGTTCTTGTCATGAACCACAACTAGAGTCATTGCATGTCTGTTCTTCTAAACAAACGACACATGGATCCACCCAGTGTCATTGCATGTCTATTCCTCTAAACAAACCACACATGGATCCAACTAGAGTCATTGCATGTCTGTTCTTCTCATGAACCACACATGGATCCACCAGTGTCATTTCATGTGTGTTCTTTTCATGAACGACAACTAGAGTCATTGCATGTCTGTTATTCTAAACAAACCACACATGGATCCACCCAGTGTCATTGCATGTCTGTTCCTCTAAACAAACCACACATGGATCCAGCTAGTGTCATTGCATGTCTGTTTTTCTCACAAACCGCACATGGATCCACAAGTGTCATTGCATGTGTGTTCTTTTCATGAACCACAACTAGTGTCATTGCATGTCTGTTCCTCTGAACAAACCACACATGCATCCACCAGTTTCATTGTATGTCTGTTCCTCTAAACAAACCACACATGGATCCACCTAGTGTGATTGCATGTTTGTTCTTTTCATGAACCACACATGGATCCACCAGTGTCATTGCACGTGTGTTCTTTTCATGAACCACAGCTAGAGTCATTGCATGTCTATTCCTTCCACAAACCACATAAGGATCAACCAGTGTCATTGCATGTCTGTTCTTTTCATCATCCACAACTAGAGTCATTACATGTATGTTCCTTCCACAAAACACATATGGATCAACCAGTCTCATTGCATGTATGTTCTTTTCATGAACCACACCCACTGTGATTGCATGTGTGTTCTTTTCACAAACCACACATGGAACCACAGCCAGTGTGATTGCATGTCTGTTCTTTTCACAAACCACACATGGATCCACCAGTGTCATTGCATGTGTGTTCTTTTCATGAACCAGAACTAGAGTCATTGCATGTCTGTTCTTCTAAACAAACCACACATGGATCCACCTAGTGTCATTAGATGTCTGTTCCTCTAAACAAACCACACATGGATCCACCAAGTGTCATTGCATGTTTGTTCTTCTCACAAACCGCACATGGATCCACCAGTGTCATTGCATGTGTGTTCTTTTCATGAACCACAACTAGAGTCATTGCATGTCTGTTCTTCTAAACAAACCACACATGGATCCACCTAGTGTCATCGCAAGTATGTTCCTCTAAACAAACCACACATGGATCCACCCAGTGTCATTGCATGTCTGTTCTTTTCATAAACCACACATGGATCCACCAGTGTCATTGCATGTGTGTTCTTTTCATGAACCACACATGGATACACCAGTGTCATTGCATGTGTGTTCTTTTCATGAACCACACATGATCCACCAGTGTCATTGGATGTGTGTTCTTCTCATGAACCACAACTAGAGTCTTTGCATGTCTGTTCCTTCCACAAACCACATATGGATCCACCAGTGGCATTGCATGTCTGTTGTTTTCATGAACCACACATGGATCCACCAGTGTCAGTGCATGTGTGTTCTTCTCATGAACTACAGCCAGTGTTATTGCATGTATGTTCTTCTCACAAACCACACATGGATCCACCAGTGTGATTGCATGTCTGTTCCTCTAAACAAACCACAGATGGATCCACCTAGTGTGATTGCATGTCTGTTCTTTTCATGAACCACAGCTAGAGTCATTGCATGTCTGTTCCTTACACAAACCACATATGGATCCACCAGTGTTATTGCATGTCTGTTCTTTTCATGAACCACAGCCAGTGTCATTGCATGTATGTTCTTCTCACAAACCACAGAAGGATCCACCAGTGTCATTGCATGTGTGTTCTTCTCATGAACCACACCTAGTGTCATTGCATGTCTGTTCCTCTAAACAAACCACACATGGATCCACCCAGTGTCATTGCATGTATGTTCTTTTCATGAACCACACATGGATCCACCAGTGTCATTGCATGTGTGTTCTTTTCATGAACCACAACTAGAGTCATTGCATGTCTGTTCTTCTAAACAAACCACACATGGACCACCCAGTGTCATTGCATGTCTGTTCCTCTAATAAACCACACATGGATCCACCTAGTGTGATCGCATGCCGGTTATTTTCACAAACCACACATGGATCCACCCAATGTCATTGCAGGTCTGTTCTTTTCATGAACCACATATGGATCCACCTAGTGTGATTGCATGTCTGTTCTTTTCATGAACCACAGCTAGAGTCATTGCATGTGTGTCCCTTCCACAAACCACATATGGATCCACCAGTGTCATTGCATGTCTGTTCTACTCATGAACCACACCCAGTGTGATTGCATGTCTGTTCCTCTAAACAAACCACACATGGATCCACCAGTGTCATTGCATGTGTGTTCTTCTCATGAACCACAGCCAGTGTCATTGCATGTATGTTCTTCTCACAAACCACAGAAGGATCCACCAGTGTCATTGCATGTGTGTTCTTCTCATGAACCACACCTAGTGTCATTGCATGTCTGTTCCTATAAACAAACCACACATGGATCCACCTAGTGTCATTGCATGTATGTTCTTTTCATGAACCACACATGGATCCACCTAGTGTGATTGGATGTCTGGTCTTTTCATGGACCCCAACTAGAGTCATTGCATGTGAGTTCCTTCCACAAACCACATATGGATCCACCAGTGTTATTGCATGTCTGTTCTTCTCATGAACCACACCTAGTGTGATTGCATGTACATTCTCGTAAACAAACCACACATGGATCCACCAGTGTCATTGAATGTGTGTTCTTTTCATGAAACACAGCCAGTGTCATTGCATGTATGTTCTTCTCACAAACCACACAAGGATCCACCAGTGCCATTGCATGTGTGTTCTTCTCATGAATCACAACCAGTGTCATTGCATGTCTGTTCCTCTAAACAAACCACACATGGATCCACCTAGTGTGATTGCATGTATGTTCTTTTCATGAACCACACATTGATCCGCCAATGTTATTGCATGTGTGTTCTTTTCATGAACCACAACTAGAGTCATTGCATGTCTATTCTTCTAAACACCCCACACATGGATCCACCCAGTGTCATTGCATGTCTGTTCCTCTAAACAAACCACACATGGATCCACCTAGAGTCATTGCATGTCTGTTCTTTTCATGAACCACACATGGATCCACCTAGTGTGATTGCATGTATGTTCTTTTCATGAACCATAGCTAGAATCATTGCATGTGTGTTCCTTCCACAAACCACATATGGATCCACCAGTGTCATTGCATGTATGTTCCTCTCATGAACCACACCTAGTGTGATTGCATGTCTGTTCCTCTAAACAAAGCACACATGGATCCACCAGTGTCATTGCATGTGTGTTCTTCTCATGCACCCCAACCAGTGTGATTGCATGTTTGTTCCTCTAAACAAACCACACATGGAACCACAGCCAGAGTCATTGCATGTATGTTCTTCTAAACAAACCACACATGGATCCACCAATGACATTGCATGTATGTTCCTCTAAACAAACCACACATGGATCCACCAGTGTCATTGCATGTCTGTTCCTCTAAACAAACCACATATGGATCCACCTAGTGTGATTGCATGTCTGTTCTGCTCACAAACCGCACATGGATCCACCAGTGTCATTGCATGTGTGTTCTTCTCATGAACCACAACTTAGTCATTGCATGTGTGTTCTTCTAAACAAACCACACATGGATCCAACTAGTGTGATTGCATGTCTGTTCCTCTAATAAACCACACATGGATCCACCTAGTGTGATCGTATGCCGGTTATTTTCACAAACCACACATGGATCCACCCAATGTCATTGCATGTCTGTTCTTTTCATGAACCACATATGGATCCACCTAGTGTGATTGCATGTCTGTTCTTTTCATGAACCACAGCTAGAGTCATTGCATGTGTGTCCCTTCCATAAACCACATATGGATCCACCAGTGTCATTGCATGTCTATTCTTCTCATGAACCACACTCAGTGTGATTGCATGTCTGTTCCTCTAAACAAACCACACATGGATCCACCAGTGTCATTGCATGTGTGTTCTTCTCATGAACCACAGCCAGTGTCATTGCATGTATGTTCTTCTCACAAACCACAGAAGGATCCACCAGTGTCATTGCATGTGTGTTCTTCTCATGAACCACACCTAGTGTCATTGCATGTCTGTTCCTCTAAACAAACCACACATGGATCCACCCAGTGTCATTGCATGTATGTTCTTTTCATGAACCACACATGGATCCACCAGTGTCATTGCATGTGTGTTCTTTTCATGAACCACAACTAGAGTCATTGCATGTCTGTTCTTCTAAACAAACCACACATGGACCACCCAGTGTCATTGCATGTCTGTTCCTCTAAACAAACCACACATGGATACACCTAGAGTTATTGCATGTCTGTTCTTTTCATGAACCACACATGGATCCACCTAGTGTGATTGCATGTCTATTATTTTCATGAACCACAACTAGAGTCATTGCATGTGTGTTCCTTCCACAAACTAGATATGGATCCACCAGTGTCATTGCATGTCTATTCCTCTCATGAACCACACCCAGTGTGATTGCATGTCTGTTCCTCTAAACAAACCACACACGGAGCCACCAGTGTCATTGCATGTGTGTTCTTCTCATGAACCACAGCCAGTGTCATTGCATGTCTGTTCCTCTAAATAGACCACACATGGATCCACCTAGTTAGATTGCATGTCTGTTCTTTTCACAAACGACACATGGATCCACCAGTGTCATTGCATGTGTGTTCTTTTCATGAACCACACCCAGTGTCATTGCATGTCTATTCCTCTAAAAAAACACCACATGGATCCTCCCAGTGTCATTGCATGTCTGTTCTTCTCACAAACCGCACATGGATGCACTAGTGTCATTGCATGTGTGTTCTTGTCATGAACCACAACTAGAGTCATTGTATGTCTGTTCTTCTAAACAAACCACACATGGATCCACCTAGTGTCATTGCATGTCTGTTCCTCTAAACGAACCACACATGGATCCACCCAGTGTCATTGCATGTCTGCACTTTTCATGAACCACACATGGATCCATCAGTGTCATTGCATGGGTGTTCTTCTCATGAACGACACATGGATACACCAGTGTCATTGCATGTCTATTCTTTTCATGAACCACAACAAGAGTCATTGCATGTCTGTTCTTTCCACAAACCACATATGGATCCACCAGTGTCATTGCATGTATGTTCTTTTCTTGAACCACATCTAGTGTCATTGGATGTGTGTTCTTTTCATGAACCACACCCAGTGCCATTGGATGTGTGTTCTTTTCATGAACCACACCCAGTATCATTGGATGTGTGTTCTTCTCACAAACCACACATGGATCCACCAGTGTCATTGCATGTGTGTTCTTCTCATGAACCACACATGGATCCACCCAGTGTGATTGCATGTTTGTTCTTTTCACAAACCACATATGGATCCACCAGTGTCATTGCATGTCTGCTCTTTTCACAAACCACATGTGGATCCTAATTAACCTTAGTAGAGCCCTAATCTTAGCCCCCCATTGGGTTGCCATTAGACCGAGTCTTCTAGAAGGCACGCCCTAACGCAGTTGTTCTGCTTGATGATTGTTACATACCATTAGATCGGGGCGCTTGGAAGATTGGGATGGTCTTCGTGAGAGCGATCCGCGAGTAGGCTATTCTGCGGCATGATTGGCCACGCTTGCTCTGGACAAACTGGCAACACCGGGCGCTCCCCTGTTGTGAGTGTCATGACTTACGAGTTCAGTGGGCCACATCCCAGTGTCACGTCCCCATTACTTCTTCCTCCTGCATTTCTTCCTTCCCTCAAGCCACTTTCTCCACTTCACTCCCATCCTATCAGATCCGAAGTCGATGGCGCCCATCCCAATCCTCTCTCCAGCTACCACCCTCCCTCTCGCCATGGGTTCAAGGGGAGACGGTGAGGAAACGCGTCGTGACGATAGGGATGGTGATTTCGATGTGAGTCATCTCATCTCTATCTCTATCATCCGTGGCCAGTCCTCTATTTTTTGAGCTAGATCTACTTTGTTTACTCATGCGCGTATGATGTGTTAGGCCAACCAGACGATGTATGACTCCGACTATCACAATTTAGGGGATGAAGACAATCCTCTGCTATGTAAACATGGACATGTGCCCGCTAAATTTGTAGCGTTCGAAGGACAAAACGCAGGCAGGAGGTTTCTATGGTGTCAAGGACATCGTGCAATGATGCAAGGCAGAAGTTGCGGTGTTGTCAAATGGGTAGACCTAGAGTGGCCCAAATCGATGCAGAAAATGCTGGACAAACTATGGGATATGACTGTTGAGTTGAAAGAATCCGTAGTTAGCTCACTTCTTGACAGTGTTGAGATGAAGCTATGGGACCCTGTTGACACGACTCAGGAGGGTGCAAGACAAGTTTAGCAAAGTCGAGAAGGAGAGGGACGTGGTGTTGGCCCTGAAGGCTAAATCAGAGCAAGAACTGGCTCAAGCAAGGAATGATCTTCACCAGGCCAAAGTCCCGCAGTTCACAACTACGAGTATTGACAAGTGCATGAGGAAAAATGCAGAGAAACAATTGAAGCTGTGCAAGGAATATGCTAAAAGGAAGGAGCAGACGATTCGATCCTTGCTCTCGCAGGAAGATGCGCATCGGGCTAAGATTAGGAAGATCAAGGAGATGTGTGATAACTAGTTCTAGTATTTAGCTTGAACTCCGTGCATTTTTAAGTTGTAATAGTAGTACTTGTTGACCTAGCGGTCTGAACTAGTGGTCCCGGAGTCCTAGGAGGAAAAAAATTGCTCTCCTATTAGTCTGTCTTAACCCTGCATCACTTCCTTTTTTCTGACCAATGCCCCTTGGATATTCCGCCCGTCGCTTCGTCGTCCTCGTGTATAAATAGGAGGCGCCACATCGCGTCACTTCGTCGTCCATTCCCTCGTCCTCTCCAATCTCCACCGCGCCGTCTCTTCGTCGTCCATCCCCTCGCTCCCTCTCCATTCTCCACCACACCGCCATGGAGATGCCCTTGCTGAACTTCTACGAGGCGGTGAAGTTCGCGCACTTTGACATCCTCGCGCCGCCGGCCGCGACGGTGCCCCACAGATGGCGCATCAGCTATGCGGGGGTGCCGGAGCCGCTCCTCGTCCCTAGTAGAGCCGCGATGGAGAGTGAAATCGCGGCGTGCTGCCGCCAGATGCCCCCTTGGAAGAGGGCGCTGTCCCGGTAGGCGGCGGCCAGCTTGTGCTGTTCAAGAAGGAGCGGAAGGCCAAGATTGGCAACCGCATCGTTTATGGGCGCGTGGTGCACCGGGATCTCCGCAACCGAGAAGGGCAGGAGAGGTTCTGGTCCGTCCCTGGATGGACCAAGTACACTGCCATCGCCGCCGCTCGCCGCGAAGAGGTGCTCCGTCTCGCGAACAATGTGGAAATCATGGAGGTTCTGTCCGACGACGACGAGGAAGCCGGCGGCTCGGAGGACAGCGACAACGGGAGTGAAATTGTTGACTAGTGGTTGAATTAATGTAGGATATGAAATCACACCTTTGTTTAGAAGAATTTGTGGTTGAATTAATGAAATGCCTCGATTTAGATCTCTTTCTCGATTAATTTGTGGAAGAATTTGTGATTTAGATCAATTTCTGCCTCGATTTAGATCTGTCCCGGATTGGGAACGTGACCGTGGACCAAAGAACCCTTTTCTACTAGTGTATTCTGACATTGGTGGTTTTTTTAAATGTAATCTACGTAGATTGTGCCTCATGCAAATGGCACAACCACAATTTAAGAAGTGGAATCACGTACACCCGGTTACTTGAGATCTGGGAGCTTCGCCAGATGCAGGGGATGCAAGAGCAGAGAGGCGGTGAGATAGACGGGCTCAAGATTAGGCCAGAAAGTCGTACCGATTTCCTCCCCATCTGGGCATTATCGGTTGCCATTGCTGTTTATGTTGCCATGTCGTTGTGTGCAGCAGCTGAAATAAGTTGCTGCTTCATGGAGTGTAGCAGCTTAAATAATTTATTTCTGTGCCACTTACATTCCGTCGTATTTGGATACCTCCTGCCCCTCAGCAATCGTGGAACTGGTGCTGTGTGTTTTCAGATAGCAGTAGCACAATCACAATTTCGGATTCAACCATCGACTCATGCTTCCAAACCCTAAGTCGGTACATTTTACTCAGAAAATGGGTAGATTGTTTCACCAAAGAACATGCCACACACAAAGCTCCGTAATTTAATGTAATTACATATATAGGTTCAAGTTCAACACATTACTATGCATCTTCATTACAGCAGCCTTCTTGCAACTGGGTGCCAAGCCTTCACGCCCACCGGCTTCTTCATTTCCTGCCTTCTTCCTCTTCCTGCCAATTTTCTTAGCTTCACGACTGCATCGCCGGGACAATGGGCACCAATCGTCCAAAGATCATCTTTCCACTGCTTTTAATTTCTTCGCAAAGAAATGACATCTTTCCACTGCTTTTAATTTCTTCAGCAAATGATGACCCTACATACCATGTTTCTAACCTTGCGACGCTTCCTGTCAAAGAAACAAGACTGTTGCACAACTGCCCAATATCTACAGAGTAAATAAAACAAAAATTACAATTCAGCACAAACACGCGAACCCCAAGAGACCTTTGCTTACCAGGAGCTAATTGGGTTCGAGCAACCACCCTGTCCAAGAATAGGAGGGCGACTCCCAGTTGCAGCAGCTTCCACATCCAGTACATTACATTTCTGCTCAAACATGACAGCCGAAGCATACCTTTTCATCAACCCAATTAGCTAACTGTCACACGTTAGAGGAACCATGATGCCACGTTCATCCATGAAGCTGAACTTTGCAGTCTGCTTCAGCCATAATTCAACATGATTACGCAGAGCAGCAACCATACTAGATATAGTGTAGATCTGCGCAGGCGCTTCTTCCATCATGAAACAATGGTGTCCGTACCACTTGCCCTTAGAGTCGTACCTGTAGAGGACTACCATAACCAGGTAAGGGGGATCCGCGCAGATCCCACTTGATAGAAAACTATGGACAAAATATGTTTGTCAGCGTTGGGCTAACAAACAATTTGAGGTTCAGTAGTTAGCTAGCAGTTATAATTAGTGTGAATAGCAAAGAGAAGGGTAGCTCACCCGCTTGTAGCCAGAACTTCTTCTTCCTTGATAGTAGGATCTGCCATCGTCCGAACTGCTCGGCTCGTCGGTGGCGGAGGCGGGCTAGAGCCTCGCAACGGCGGCTACGACATGCGCCATTGGATCTCGGGATCAGTGACTGGGCACAGCAACTTGGCGCCGGAAGTCAAATGTCCGAAGGGATCATCCTGCCTGGAGGGTGGATTCCGACGCCGTCGATGCTAGGGGAAAGTTGGGAATGGAGTTGTGAAATTGGTCAACGCATCCAATCACTTAGCTGCTCGATTTGCCTAAGTGGTTGCCGCGTTGGCACTCGCGTCACGGACAGATGACCGACATGAGTGTCCCGACCGTCTACTTCACGGGGTGGTTTAACAGAATGTTTGAATTTGGCAGGGGTGAGATGAGTTTGCCTCGAAATGGCCCCTCTCAGTAGTTGGCGGCCCAACTTTTCGAAACGCGGTAATTTCAGGCAACTTAGGTACCGCCATGCGCTGGCCTGTGAACTTTGGTACCGCAGATGAACAGGCCTGGCACAAGGGCTACCATCTCGCTTGAGCATCATTAGCTTCCTCTACAGTCCAAGCTACCATGCTGCGACACCGTCCACGACGTTCCCGCTCGGACTGCGGAGGGATGTCAGCCTACTGGATGCTACTTCGGTTTATCTTTAGTCTGACCGTCCGCGATGTTCCAGTTGTTCACGACGCTACCGCTACGACTGCGGGGGAGTGTTACAGTATTAGGTATACACGGTTGTTATGATAGTTTAGATAGAGTTAGGATCTGTTTATATATAGTCCTAACTTGACTCGTACTTCAAGATAATCCTTTGTACTCCTATATATACTCGCCCATGAGGCTCAATAATATATCCATCATATTCCGCCAAACTCATAATCTTTCATTCCTATCACGATAAGAGTTGTTCATGGACAAAAAAAACAAAACTTGTGTGTTCCTTTCTTGTTTATTAAACTCGAGCTGCCCGTTATTACTATGAAATATTTTTGAGCTAGCTTCATGTTGGATGCGCTCACCTCGTGATCTGATAGGTAGGGTAAAAAAACAGGGACACCAAATTGGTGTCTCATAGTCCAAAACCCTTAAAAAAGGTCAATCACTCTGGCATCCTTGATCCCGAGCACTGGGCTTCCCGGCAAACTATGCACCCGCCTACTTTCGATGATCTTGTGTCGGGATGGATGAGGAGCAAAAACTCACAGGTAAAGAGTGCACGCCTTGCCAGTCTGCTACATGACGATGATAGAAATATAGGTTATGCATTCGGTTTAGACGCGCCAGAGAAAAAGAGGTGCTTAGAGGAGGAGATGGCAGAAGGGAGAAAACGGGGAGAAGAATTGGAGACAAGATGACCGTCAAGGTCGACACATCGGAGAAGAACTAAAGTGGCAACTTTAGGTTGGAGCTTGGCTTAATATTTGTGTATATTTTATGTTATATAGCGATGATTTTTTAAGTATACATAGAAATGCGCAAGCATTCAACCAGTATAAGGTAAATGTGTAACAACATAAAAATTTCATATATAATACATACCTCCGATCCCAAGTACCATGAGATTCAACTGCACCACAATCTAACTGGCTGGATACGTCAACCTTCTTCGCAGCGTATGACCCGACTCCTCAGAAAATGTTGCACCATTAAAACTAAGAGCTCAAGGTATACTAATATCTTGCGCACTAGAAGAGGAATCCCCGTCATCCTTATCATATAAATCTACAAAAAAATCTGCATCATCGGGCACCTGGATGTCCAGACAAACTGTCTGAATCCTCTACAACTAAGAGTTCATCCACAGACACAAGTTGATATGTTCTCTCATCCTATCATAGATAGACTCAAAATTAAGCGCTCGAACAACACTAGTTCAGACAAACCAAAGAGATGGACACATTTCTCTAGGAAAAACAGATTCACACCCCCTCCCCTCCCGGATTCATTCATAACTCCATGACCTTTTGAAAAATTAGGAGAAAATAACGGTGATACTCACGATGAACAAGGATCAAGCAATCTGAAATCAGTAAAGAAATAATAGCTTGAGATAAATATTATATTTTCGATCAAGACGAACTCGGTAGATAAGCACAAACCTATCAAATTGATGAGTCATGGATACATAGCTACCGGGGATAGAATCCATGCTCGCGATGTAGAATCCATGGCCGCAGAAAAATATACGAAATGTGAAGAGGACAGAAAATAGAATCGAGAGAGAGAACATATAGAAATATCTAAATGGTGAGTTGAAACTGGCCAACAAAAAACAGAATGGAGGGGGGAAAGTTGTTCGTGAGTCGGTAATACATATGATCAATTGAATCGAACCAGTCGCCGTCATTTATGTTCCAGTATCGGCTAAACTACATACATACGTATCAGCACAGATCTCGGACAGACAATCCACGGCTCCAGATGTAGATGTTGGGTTCCAGTCATCTTGCGCCCCCGTTTGCTTTTCGCGTCCACCTCCAGATCTTCCCCTAAACCATTGCCTAGCCTGGGGCCTGTTTCTTCATCCTGTTTTGCCCATGGAATGTCATACACACACCCATACCGGCACCGCGTTCAGTACAGTCTCGGATGGCCTTGCGCCTTTCTCGAAAGCTTTAACTACCATTGCATTCTTATTGAAAAACCACGGCCCTCCCTGTTTAACAAACTCATAACTTGCGAAAACAGTGTGATCATATAATGGTTCTTCCCATGCTCTGAATACTAAACTCCCTATTGGAGATACCACACCTTCTTGGTAAAGTAATCAAAAATAGCTTTGTCACTTGGCCTAAAATTTGCCATATACCTTGCAAGGAGCGTCCATGATGTCAGCATATTCTGCTCATCTTCCTAATCCTCGAGCTCGATGTAGACATCGTCTTCCGTATAGAATGTACCACCTTGTTGTGTTTCCTTGCCATACATGAGCCCTGGTTCCTCACTTGTGTCATCCAATTGCCATCCTCCTCCTCTTGATGCTCTCCATATCGACATGGTTCCCAATGAAGCAAGGGAACTCCTAGGGCATCACTGATCGGCTTCATGTGTGTAGAATTTTCACCAAATCCCCCTTAATCGCCTCCACCGGCCAGCGGTGACTCCAGAAGGTCCATTGGTTTCATCTCAAAATCAAAGCTTTATTTGCACATGGATCTCTCCATCCATGTGTGATCCCTCCTTCTCGTTGGGATTACGCTGTCCGCCCTGATCTTCCTAGCACTTCTTTCTCTAACACCATCTTCTTCCCAATTGAGGCCATCTCGCTCACTGGTAGCAGATTTGATCGCCGTCTAGGGTCAAATGGCATCGTATGCTCCTCAAGATCAAGATGTTGGGGCCCTAGGGTTTTAGCCGCCAGGGGTTTTATGGGTACCTCAACCCTCTTTGTTCCATAGTATCCCGATCGACTACCTTTGATCGTTTCTTTCCATGTCGTGTACGCTGTTTGAAACTCATAACCGAGTTTGGCTTCGTATAGGGGCGGTGACGAGGGTTTAACTCGTCAATGCCCATTGTTATGGACTTGGGTTTTGGAGAAGGAGGGAGCGCTGGAGGTGTCAATCGGCTAGCAAACAAGCACACAGGGACGCAAGGTTTACCTAGGTTTAGGCCTCGTAGAGGTCCCTACTCCTGCTTGTCTGCTCCTGGAATTAATGAAGGAATCGAAGATCATAGGGGTGCACAGATGTAATCTGGTGAGAGTTGTGGAAACTAGGGTTGCGTGTGTCCTCCTCGCCGCCCCTCCTAGCCTTTATATAGATAGGCTAGGTCTCGGGTAGCAGGTCGAGTCGGTTACAGATTAGGGTTTTCCCTTTGAACTTTCTATCTTAAGCTTCTTCTTGTCTCGCAACCAATCGAGAGTCCGTGGGCCACTCAAATTCTCCACTGGGTCTTGGCAACAGCGTGGGCTTCTGCCATATCTGGACTGTATATACCAAGCTCGAGTACCTGTAGGCTATACCCATGTCAGTAGCCCCCGAGTATCCAGTGGAATCGCAGATTCGACTGGGAACTTTATGAAGTCTTTTGAGTGCATGACTGAGCATTTTCCAAGTGTTCTGTTTGTGTCATAGGGATTGTTGATATACGTGCCTGATTTATCCGATATATCGGTATCAGCTAACTGCATTAGGGAAAAACAACGCAATCTACTCAAACTCGAGTCCCCGGACTCGAATTCGGAAAAGTGCTGGCGTAATTCAACTCAGGCCGCAGAGGTCTTACAGGAGTCGAATTCTAGTGTATAAGTGTAAGCACTCGATGCGTACATCAAGGCATGTTCATCGCACCTGTAGGTACGGATATATTTCTGGTAGTGTGCAGCAAATGCGTTGCCAGGCCTTATTTAGGTCTTATCTTCATGCTATAAGCGCAGCATCCGAATTTTTTGTCATCGCGGAGATCATTCGGGTGGCCCAGGAGACGCAGTCTCTTTGTAGGAATAGTATGAGGCGGAGTCTCCATAGAATTCGAGTGTGGATGTTATCAATACATAGTACGATGTACAAATAATCATAGGGTGCGCGACCTGCGCTCCCTATGGGAGTAGACCCCGAGTGCCTGGTTGAGTCGAAGACTCAAGCAGGGACTAAAGACCTTTTGCAACTGCTGTCGTCTTTTGTTGCTTGTTTATGTCGAATTTTCTTCCGGCACTCCCTATGGGAGTAAACCATAATTCACAATCTAATCGTAGATTCGAGTGGTGGGTATGTCCTAAATGTTCATATACCTGCATAAAGATAAATCGTAGGGTGCACGACCAGTGCTCCCTATGGGAGTAGCCCCCGAGTGCTTGGTTGAGTCGAAGACTTGAACGAGGACTAAAGTAGTCAAAATCTTCTGCTGCTGAAATCAATGACGTCAGTGCTAACGATGTGATGACCTCGGTTTCCCACGTGAGCGGCTTTGACGGGACGTGACGAGTGGTGGGTCCCACTTTCTGACTTCGATTTGACCGGGCATGCGTAATCTTCTATTTTAACTGCATCTCCTCGATTTACGCGAGTAATGGGAATAGTGGGGGGACGGTTCGTGCTTCAGCTTTGCCACGTGTTGATGGTGATGTGAGCCACGTGTATAGTAGGGTTTCTACTAGCCATTGGATGGTGTATGCGAGGAGGTTAAGTAGCAGCGTAGCTGCGGTAATTTCCCCATCTGTCTTTCTTGCTCGTGCCTCCATCGCCATTGCTGCTGCTCTCTGCTTCCTTGCGCACTTTCTCTTTGCGGCACTTGACCAGCTCCGTGTCTTCCCTAGTTACTTCCTTCGTTCTCACCGCCATCGAAAGATGGGGAAGAAGAAGGGAGGCGCCACTGCCGGGTCCGTGGCCTCCATTGCCGCCACCAAGAAGAAGGGCGGTACCGCCACCATGGGCACCAGCGCCGCCAGTGCTGGGAAGAAGAAGGGTGCGGTCTCTCGCATCACCAACGACGCTTGGCGCACGTCCATCATCAAGCCCGCCGAGCTGCAACTTCATCGTCGAGATGGAGTTCTTCCTTCCGTGGAAGACGACTCGTGAGTGCCTGACGAGGAGGTAATTCCTTGTCCTCCTCCTGGTTTCCGGGTGATGTTCCTTGCGTTAATCATCCGAGGTCTTTCTCTCCCCCTGCATCCTTTCTTCAGGTGTCTCCTTTGCCTCTATGGGCTCCAGCTGCATCAGCTGTCCCCAAATTCTATTCTCCACATCTCCTGCTTCATTACTCTTTGCGAGTGCTGGCTCGGAATCAAGCCGCACTTTGGCCTCTTCAAGAGGCTTTTTATGCTGAAACGCCACCGGCCCCGTTCGTAGTTCTGACGATTTAGGAGGCTGCGGAATCCATGTCGACTCTGCTGTCACCTACTTTGATATCAAGCTCACTGCATCCTTCCAAGGGTGGAGGGACAACTGGTTTTACATCCGCGACCAGAAGGCCGACGAAGAAGACTATGGACTCACGCCCTTCGATCCCACGACGCCTTGCAAGAGGAGGCGCTCTTGGAAGAATATCGTGATGCCCGACGTGTCCGAGGAAACAGATGTCCTGTATAAGCTGAAGGAGATATGCCCTAGAGGCAAATAATAAATAGATTTTTATTATCATATCTCAATTAGTTTAGAATAGTTTCATATTGTGCTATAACTGTGCCAAGTAGAAACATTGGTATAGGTTTTGTATGAAACAACCAAGTCCCTAGTAGCCTCTATTCATACTAGTTCGTTGGTCATGAGGATGATCTGGCTTTCAAGATCATGGGCATTTATGTCGACTGACAACGGGATCATATCATTAGAGAATGATGTGATTAGACATTCCTCGAAGGATTGCAACATGATCAAGTCATATAGTTCATTGTTGCAACAACTATACCTAGACTCCTTCTCCTTAGACCGTGAGATGATATCAATCACAGTCTCCCGAGAGTGCTTAGATAGCATCAAGTGCCACTTGGAAATACAGTGGTTATAAAGGTGTGTTCAGGTACTCAGAGGAACTGTAGAGGCAATATATGTCAAGAGCGGGATTTGTTCACCCACATGACGGGTAAAGATACATATGGCCGGCTTGGTGAGATTACATCTATAAATGTTGCAACATGTGACTGGGTCATGGGGATGTAATATCATGGTAACAAGAAAACAGAACTTGTTGTGAACGAGATTAAACAAGGTATGGGATACCAATGATCGGATCTTAGAAAAGTTGTATCGAGAAACAAAAGGAAGAGGATGCTACATTTAGCGGTTCAAACGAAATTTTCATCAGGAATGCATAGGGGTCACATGGACATCCCTGCTCCCTCTGTAGTTCATTGATACAGATCATGTCTAGAGCATTTCCGAGTCGTGAGAGGATACACTTAAGGGTACGATGAGAGTGATCATTCGTAAGACAGAATCACAGAAGAGAAATAGAAAGACGGAATTGTTCCGCAGAGAGATCCGAAGTTGTTCGGAGAAAGAATAAAGGACCGGAATCATTCCGGGAAAGATCCGAAGTCATTCAAAGGAAATTGAAAGGGAACCGAAAGGTGTTTCGGGTTGAATCAGGTTTTGTAATATGTATTTACATATTAATTAGTGTAATTAATATTAAATATAATGTTAAAATCTAATTTGAAGGGTTATTCCACTAATGGGCCAAACTTCCTAGGGGAAAAGGGCCCATGAGGGAAAACCGAAGGGGGGAAGGGCCAAGGGCCAAAGGCCCAAGGCCTAGGCGCCTCAAGGGGCCCACCCGGCCAGCCTAGGGTTGTGCGCGGGGTGGGGCCCACCCCTGGCTGGTTGGCCCATGAGGCCCATGCGCCTGCTCCCTCTCCCTTGAATAGTCCCACATGGGAAACCCAAAGGGGAGGGCGCACCCCCTCCCCCTATATAAAGGGGTGCCCATGGGTGGGATCGAACCAACAACTTGAGAAGTCCTTTGGTTAAATTTCTCCCTCCCTCTTTCTATACCTTGTGACCATGGCCCCAAGTCTAGGCTGTGTGATCAAGGCACACCTACAGTACGCCGTTGCGCTGCAGGGATTCCTAGCCGGATATCAACTTCCGCACACCCGGCGGGATCGGGGAGACGGAGGTCTCATCATGCACCAGATGTGTACGAAGATACGAGGCGCAACACTTGGGGCACTTAAATGTCGTGAGCCCGAGCTGCTGCACGATGAAGATGAAGAAGGAACAAGGGGTGACATGCGAGGAGCTTCGTGACCGTGAGGTCGGCTACGAGTACGACTACATCAACCATGTTCCCCGCGGAACGTTAACCGCGTACGGTCTACAAGGGTATGTATTCTCTACGCATTGGCCGTTACCGCATTACTACATAGATAGATCCTAGGCAATTTCTGGGGTTTCAATGTAGGATTTTTTTGTTTTCCGCACTGATACCCAACAGTGGTATCAGAGCCGATCTATGCGTAGGAGTGCTATACGGCTAGTACGCACAAGTATTGTGCGGGCATTGATCCCTTAGTTGTTACCCTCTAACGTGTACTTGTTTGTATTGCGGTATTGTTTGATGAAGCGGCCTGCATCGACGTTACAGCGTGACGCGAGACTGGTTCCATGCTCAACATACGGCTTGTACCGTATAAGTGGCTAGCGGGTGTCTGTCTCTCATTCGATAATTGATATAGAATTTACAAAGGAGGGCCCCGAAAGGGGTGTAATAGAGACAACTGTCGGATTCATGTTGTGGTTGGAAAGTTCGTAGTTTAGAAACGGTTCTATTGCGAAAGCCCTAACAACCACGTAAAACTTGCAATAGATAAAGTAGAGGCGTCTAACTTTATTTTGCAGGGGGCATGTGAATATGATATGGAATTGGTCGTTACGAAGGTAAAGTAGTTTACTTTTCTGTTACTAAGTAGTATAGTAATAGTCATTGTTCCGATGGACGACATGGTGGAGGCGTCGTGGACTTGGCGTCAAACCAAGGGCAAGATGGAAATCATGCCGGAGCACTCGATGGAGATCAAGGCGCAAGAAATACCATATCATATCACATTATACATATGATGTTGATACCTGTTTTTCATCTTATTGTGTGCTAGTATTTAGATACTCAACGATAGAAAATAAGATAATCCCTATTTAATTCCAATGTTCCGTGTTCCCCTTTGATATATTGCAAATGTATCTATAATTTTTGATGTTCCATGCTTGGTTTTATCTACTTTCTTATGTTTTATCCACACTTTGGAGAACTTTTCATATGATTTCTTGGACTAACCTATTAACAAGATGAACTGTCCATCCTGGTGATCATTTACTCTTTATACATGAACTATGCGGGTTGTTCAAGTGTGCAGGTATTTCAATGAACCAAGTTAAGAGGAAGCTATTCTCTTTATCACTTAAGGGCAAAGCAAGGGAGTGGGATGAGCTACTAGATGATCCTCATCATTTGGAGTGGAAGGAACTTGAATCTCTCTTTTACTCTAAATTTTATCCTCCTCATGAAATTCATAAAGATAGGAATTACATTTATAATTTTCATCCACATGATGGAGAAAGTATTGCCCAAGCATGGGGGAGATTGAAGTCACTAATACTCAAATGTTCTATTCATGAGCTCCCTAGTAATATTGTTATTAATAATTTCTATGCAAGGCTTTTAGGACATTACAAGGATTATCTAGATACTTGTTTAGAGGGATCCTTCACAAGTAAGGAGGTCAAAGCTAAGTGGGATCTTCTTGAAACAATTCAAAGCAATACCGAAGATTGGGATAACAACAAAGGTAAAGAACCAGGTATAAACTATGAGTATGATTGCATTAAGTCTTTTGCTGAAACTATTGATTTTCAAGAGCTTAGTGCTAAATATGGTCTTGATCCTCAAATTCTTGTTGATTGTTATAGAACCTTTGCTTCTCATATTAATGCTCCTAAAGAAAAATGGGACATGTATCATGAGCCTTATAAAGACACTTGCATGGAAAATGAAATTGTTATTAATGGTAGCAATAAACATGCTCAAACCTCTAAAAGTACTACTTCTTATAAGCATGTTAATTTTTGTGGAATACATAGACCTTGTGAGAATAATCAAATTGAAGAAGAATATTGTATCACCCACAGGAATGAAAAAACTAGAACGTGGTATAGGGCTCTAAATGATCTTGGTAAAAAAGTTTGTGCCCTCTATCCTTTTATTTGTGAACTTTGCTTTGAAATGGGTCATTTCAATTTTCAATGCTCAGGCCATAATAATAGCCCTTCTAATCCAATGAGTACTGCAAGTTTGTATTGTGATGACATGATCACTCCTAATCAGCATGATGAACTTACATTATTTTTGGGGTGTGAAGAGTTATCAAGAAAAACCTCTTTGGTAGATATGGGTGCTTTTGATATGAATAGTGTCATGCATGGTTATCATCTTTATTGTGTTGATAATTGCCACAAAAATACTTACATACAAAATATTATAAAAGATGAGATCTTACCAAAATATGACATGACTAATATGTGTTTTGGTCTTATTAATGAAAAGGGGGATTCTTCCAAAGTTTCTTCTATTGTCTCTAACAATAAACTAGGGTATATGGAGAAGCTTCCTTTCAAGCCTCTCCCTCCTAAAGAGGAGAAGAAAAAGAATAAAAGGAGAGAGGAAACGGTATTTTCCCCTAAGCATGTTGCTCCTATTATAGTTTTTGATGAGTCTGAACTCGATGATGTTCCTATGCCTATTACCTATAGTAGTGATCATGATTGGGAAAAACACACTACCTTTGATATTGAAAATCTCTTCGGTACCAATTCTGAAAATGATGATATTAATAATTGCTATACTATTAGTGCTATCCATGATCCTTCCAATGATGATATGTTTACAAATGAACACACTTTGGAAGATAACTATTCTATTGCTTATGATGATAATATACCTCCAATATATGATGATTGCAATGATGAATATGATATTTTCAGTCCACCTACTATTGAGGAGGAATTAGTTATGATTACAATATGCCTCCTATATTTGATGATTATGGTGATGAAAATAATAATGATAGCTATTTTGTTGAATTTGCTCCCACTACAATTAATAAGAATGACTATGTTTATGTGGAGAGTATTAATTCTTATATGCATGTGGCTCATGATAAGAATGTTTCATGTGATAGTTATATTGTTAATTTTATTCATGATTCTACTGAAAGTTATTATGAGAGAGGGAAACATGGTTTTATGCATCTTAATAATATTAAGTTTCCCCTCTTTATGTTGAAATTTTTGAAGTTGCACTTGTTTTGCTTTCCTATGATTGTTTCTTTGTGCTTTCATGACTTGTTTCTTTAAAATATTCCTATGCATAGGAAGTGGATTATATTTAAATGTGCTTTGAATTTGCTTCTTGATGCTCTCTTTTACTTCAATTCATATTTCTTATGTGAGCATCTTCTCAAACTATCATGCCTAACTTAAAGGCCTTAAAAAAAGTACTTATTGGGAGATAACCCAAAAGTTTTAGATGAGTCTTGGAAGTTATTACTTTAGTAATAACCGCTCCTTATCCTTTTTATTTGCTTTTTGTGCCGAGAGTAACCTCTAATGAGAGAGAAGTAATGATTGGGAAAGTTGCTGTCCCGAAACAGATTTCTATGCTTCACCGTAAAAATTCGTGTAAAAGCTCTGTACGTCCTTTTGAGGTGTGAATTTTTGTGCTTCTGCCCCAGGTTGTTATCTAACTTTCGTTAGTTCAACACTTTTCTATTTGGGCAACAGAAGGTCTTCGAAATTTTTTGTCTTTACCTGCTGGTCTGTTTTGACAGATTTCTGCCATTATTTGCATTTGCTTTTTGTTGGTTCCTTTTTGAGTTCTTTTGGGGAATTGAGCTTTTTGAAGGAAGTGCTACAGTATCTTGTGTTTTAATGGAAGTTTTACTGGTGTTAGAACTGAACCTAAAGACTTATTATCTTGAGTGCACTAATGTTGCTAATAAAGATTGTGTGAAGTTTTGTATGAAGGAAAAATTTCAGGTGTATGGAAGGAATGAGTAATGAGATGAAGGATGGACTAAAGCTCAAGCTTGGGGATGCCACGTGTGTCACCTGAAGAAATATCCAATAAGTACAAGCGTCAAAGCTTGGGGATGCCCAAGGCATCCCCTTCTTCATCAATAAAAATCCCAGGTTTCTTCCAAACGCTTCATTTTTATTGTTTCATGCACAGTTGTGTTGTTCTTCGAGCATCTTCTTTTTTGTTTTCGTTTTGGTTTTTCGTTTGATTTTGTTTTCTTAGTTTTCTGAATAAATTGGTTGGACCCCCTCTTTCATGCATTGGTTTTCAAATAGTTTGGTTTGGATTGGAAAAGAGTATGAAAGTTCATGCTTAAGTGGTAAAAAGAGCTCGTTTTTGACTGTGGCCTGTGCTTTGTCATGCCATGCTTGATATTGTTTTGGCTTTATGCTTAGTATTCTTTGTTGTAGCATGACTTGTTATAAACAATTGATATTGCTTAATGTGCCTTGTATGAATCATGCATTGTTTTAGCATATTAAAGCATAGTATACTGGTATTCTCCTTTGATGCTTTATTTGGGTTGACTTGGCGCATGCTCACACCATGTTATGACTATCTCAAGTTACCATAGCCTTTATGATCCTTTAGTTTTCAACTTGTAGTATCACTTTATGCTTTGATCAATGATGTTTTGTTGCTCTGCATGATTATGGCCATTATTGCTCTCTTAGTTTGTCGTTCCTAGTCTTTTGCTAGCCTCCGCAACCAAGTATGAGTTCTACTCATGCATCCAACTCCTAAACCAAGTTATTCCAAAGAGTCCACCATACCTACCTATTATCTTATGCTATTCCAAGTATATTCATGCTTTTGTTTACCTTCCAAATTAAACTTGTTATGAGAAAACTAGTGATTAAAGCTCTCACGAACTTGATGGCACACTTTACTTTTCTTGCCCTTAATAAACTTGAACCATTGTGTCGTCTATGTTGTATATACTTGCACTTATTTGTTGGGGATTAGCAGAACCATGCTGTCATGGGGAACGCTTTCAACATTGCACTGGTACTTTGTACCTAGTTGATATCATGCTCTTTTGTCTATGGATGTCGTCGGTGTGAAATGAAAGGGGAGCTTGTAAGTCCATGGAGTTATGTATATGTGTTAGAGAAACTCCTGGGCCGCTGGTCTAATCCATTCTGACATGGCGGAAACCTGCAGCGTAACCATAATGAGCTATCTATGAAGCATTCTTCTTATAAAAAAAGAGTCCTATATTGAGAAAAAAAGAGAAAAAGAAAAAACAGAGATTATGAAAAGAGAAAAGAGAGAAAAAAGCACCATATTCCCATGGTAAATAAGAAGATTGTTGAGATGCTCGTTGTCTGCTTGCCTTGTCATTTTGATATGGGGATTCTTCCGTATCATCGGGCAAGGGGTACCCCGTTGGCGGTTCTCTATGATACACATGTACTTACGATGACAAGAACTTACCGGTGACTAAACTTGAGTTGCATGAGGAGCGGCCCTCGTATTCAAGGGACATGAGATTTCTAACTTATACTTCGTCAAGCATGTACACCATAGTTTGTTCACTTTAACCTTAATCACTTCAAGATGCTTATGATAGGGGCAATGAGAGTTAAAAGCTAAAAGTACCATAATTTTTGGAAGCTCTTTATGAGACTTGAATCTCTTCTTCCTTTTATAAAGGCCTTTCTTCCACCATTATATTGAGTCTCCACCTTCTACCTTTATGCACCTACTTTGAGAGCATAGTGGCCATTCTTAGTTCTATGTGCATTGTCCCAAGACTAGTTGATTGATGCATAACTTGATATTGCTTGTTTTAAACTATTTGTATCTAGTCACTCTTGTGAACTTTGAAGGTGTCCTATGCATTTATGTTTGCTACTCTACGAGGGACAAGCTGAATGCCACTATGCTATGTTTTCTTTATGTGAAACAAACAAACGTCTTGCAAATCATTGTTATTCATGGATCTTTTGTTTGTGCCTTTTTCATGTTGCATCATAGTTTCTTTGTCTTATTGCTAGAACTTTGTCTTTCATGTTATGATTGAAGTACTATGATCCCAGCTTTGAATGTTTTACAAATACTTTGATCAAGTTTATGATGGTGCATGTCACCTCAAAAATTATTCTTTCTTTTTATCACTTACCTACTTGAGGACGAGCAGGAGTTAAGCTTGGGGATGTCGATACATTGCAAATGTATCTATAATTTTTGATGTTCCATGCTTGGTTTTATCTACTTTCTTATGTTTTGTCCACACTTTGGAGTACTTTTCATATGATTTCTTGGACTAACCTATTAACAAGATGCCACAGTGCCAATTGCCTGTTTTCTGCTGTTTTTGGTTCCAGGAAAGTCAGAAAATGAATATTCTCAGAATTGGACGGGACAAAAGCCAAAGTTCCTATTTTACCGGAAGACTCACGGAGCCAGAATACAAGACGGAGGAGGGCCAGGGCCTGGCCACACCCCCTAGGCACGGGTACCCCTAGGTCGCGCCAGGGCATGGTGTGGCCCCCCTGGCCGGCCACCGACCTTGCCTCTTTCGCCTATAAGTGTCCTCCGATGCATAAACCCTACATAATCAATCAGAAATCCACGAAAAGTTCTGCAGTGCCGCTGCCACGGAAGGGGAGATTCAGGGGACAGAAAGTCTCTGTTCCAGCACCTTGTCGAGACGGGGAAGTGCCCCCGGAGCTATCTCCATCGATCTCCACCACCATCTCCATCAGCATTGCTGATTCCCATGATGAGGAGGGAGTAGATCTCTCTCGAGGCTAAGGGTTCTACCGGTAGCTATGTGTTCATCTCTCTCTCTATGCATGATCTTATTGATATCATGAGCTTGTAATCTATAGATCTACCTTGCTACTCAAGTGCTTTAATAGATCTCTGCTCTCTCCATGTGTGTGAAAGTGACAGCGTGCACACCATGGTGGGACTTAGGCTAGAGATTACAAATACTTGTTATGAGTTATATTTGGAGTTGGATGTCTTTATGAAATTGTGGTGTTTGTTGGACTCATCTAGTACTCAAGGTGACAGTGTGGGGGTTTTCTAGATGGGAAAGATGAACTTTGAGGTGTGCTGTTATAGCCCTACCATCGATTAGAGTGTCCAACCGGAGAGTAGTTCAGCATAGTATCATAAAGAAGAATATATTTATATGAGAGTGTTCACTAGTGAAAGCATGATCCCTAGGCCTTGTTTCTAAGCACTGAAACACCATTTTCTATTAGATCTATTACATGTTTGCTTGCTTCCATCTTTATTTCAGTTTGCCTTTAGTCTCTTCCACGCCATCCAACTATTTTATATCACCATTACCACTTATAATTATCTATACCACTTGTATTTCACTATCTCTTCGCCGAACTAGTGCACCTATACACCTGGCAAGTGTATTGGGTGTGTTGGGGACACAAGAGACTTCTTGTATCTTGATTGCAGGATTGCTTGAGAGGGAATACCTTTGACCACTTCCTCCCTGAGTTCGATAAACCTTGGGTGATCCACTTAAGGGAAAACTTGCTGCTGTTCTACAAACCTCTACAAGAATAGAAGTGCGTATACATCACCCTTGTGTGTGCACCACCAAGAAAGTTCTTTGGTATGAGGCCGGCCGTGATGATCCGGGGTCAGACATATCTACTTTCGCATACAGTGGGTGTAAGCCATGTTGCATAGCAAATACACACAAGTTAGATTTGGCGAGCCTAGCATGTACAGACATGGCCTCGGAACACAAGAGATCGAAAGATCGAGCATGAGTCACATGGATGATGTGATTGACATTAGTGAATGTCTACCTTTGATAATGCACTGATGGCCGTGATGATCGGGGGAGGTGCAGAGCATAGGGATCATGTGATCACTAAAATCGTCCAAGGGATGACAATTTTAGTGGAGACCAATTATAAATTGATCTCTTATTATAAACTTAGTCTAGATGTCTGTTTGCAAATATCTTAGTAGAACTTGGCCTATCCCATTGAGGTCCTTTGTGACCATGGGAATATATTGCTTAATACGGAACTTAGCAGAAGGGTCCAACTTCATAGACTAATACCCACGCCTGAGGGATATCCTTGTAAAAGGTGATCTTCTCTTCTTGATACAATAACCATTAGGAGATAATTCGATGACTCTAGAATGTTTGTGTTTTCCCCATAATCATCCAATAAGCCATTCTCCATTCGATGGAGAGTTGGGCTACATTTTGTATTCTATAGAATAAGGCACATAGAGTATGAGCCATTGGATGGGTTTTCCTCCATCATGGATGAAAACAGAATGTTTGGAAAAACACTTAGCGATCTTGCATTAGGGTTGAGAACTCTTGGAAGGGCTTGATTGCAATCGAGATCATGGATGAAAAGGTATATGTAAGATATACAAATTATAAATGTGGTTCTTGCAAAACTCGCTGCGGTTTGCAAAGTATTTGATACTTGTCCCGTTTTGTGAAAACAGGAGGATCTGCTTGAGAATTGCTGGTTTTGAGGCAACGTGACTTGATGACGGCAAGCAAAACATTTGATGGCCGACGTCACCTCTTTCCTCAAAGTTTATCATTTGGATTAGTGGACTTGAATATAATTTTGTAATCCTTGTTTGTGTGTCTTGCCTATGGTGAGACGATTATTCATATGAACAAGTTACAAGCCAGTTTGTACTATTCTTATGAACAATACCTTATGGTCACATTGTGATTATAAATAATTTATTCACATCACTATGTTAATGATAATAGTTTAAACATTTATAAAGGATTAGAATGCTAAAAGATATCCAAAGTTTAATAATGAAATGACACTATAGTTTAAGTCATTTTGGTTATTGCATGTTCTTTATGAAGATCGGGGTCCTAGATGCTTAATCTAGAGACTTTGCAAAACCATGCCTCTTGGGCAGAATGACTAAAACTCCGCATTCTGGTAAAACAGTGATATGCGAAGAAATGTTGAATCTTATACATAGTGATGTATCATATTTTCAACAAGTAGTGGAAATCATTTGTTAATTGTGGACTTAAGTGAATAAGTGTATTTACTTAATGAAACATGAAGTTATGAAATGATTTGAATTGTTCAAATGAGTTCACAACAATAAGAGGATATTGAAATTAACAAGAATATGAAGTCTCTTCGATTTGATCGACATGACTAAAGTATTCAAGTTAAGTTTAGCATAAAAGGGACTTTGAAAGATGTTTCACAAATTATGATAATTGGACGAATTCAAACTATGTTGAAATGTCTAAACATCATAATCATTATGTATTAGATACATATGCTATAATATTATCACTTATCGGGGTTATAGTTGTCATTTAGAGTTAGAGATCAAAATAAGCAAACACTCATTTGAAATACAAAGGAACATCTAAAAGATTCGTGGAAACAACACCATAAGTGTTATGGCAAGTTCGAGTTTTTGGAGATTTCGATAAGTCGGAATCGTGGCGAATAAACAAGTCTTTGTAGAGCATTCTTAGGAAGCTATGAATGCATCTTCCACAAAGGGGCAAACCTGTTGTTGTCCAAAGATGACGTGTCTCGATGAAAGATATAGGTGGAAGAAAGTAAAAGATCAAAACAAGGTATTTGACCTTACCTCCAGATTGTTGAGTGGCGCAGCGGAATTTGTTCCGTAAATCCAAGCTCTACAAATAGAGGAGAAACCAATGATAATGATCATAAAGTTTTAGTGAATACTTTTACTAAAGAAAGTAGGATTCAACTATATATTCTACAAGTTTGTGGAATTATATTATTGATTCACTTGTCATGTTTTGAGCAAGACATACCTACAAATTACAAAGAAGCGTGATGGACCTGAGTGCGAGAAATGACTAGGATTCATAAAATCCTATATTAAGTTACATTTAAGATTGCAAAGTAACATGTTACTTGATCTTATTAAAGTAAAGAAGTTTACTTGATATTTCTGATTGACTGCAAAGTCATAAGAAGGAAATGAAACTTAATGAATGACAAAAGCTCGATTTGTCACAAGTTTGGACAATTTCAAGGAGTTGACTACAACAGTAGTGATGCTTAAGTCTTTTGGATTTACACTAGAAATATATGGATATTGAAGTCTCCTAATTGGAATTCTCAAATTGATGATGATCAAAAGAATTTTGGAATGTCCAAGATTATTGAGAGGACCTAGATTTGAGTGGGAGCAAATCAGCTTGGCTAATTCATAATATGTAGCTGACATATTTTGAGTGGGAGCTAAGTGAAATCCCTGGATCTCAAACATGAATGTCATATTTGAGTGGGAGCGTGAAATCATTTTGGGATATATGGACGACATATATGAATGATGTGATTGGTGTTAATAATGTTTAAAGTTAGATAAATAAGGATGATGCTGAAGTTATTAAACAATAAGATCTATCGAGATAGATTTGTGAGTTTAATGAGCACTGAATGTCAAATGCTTCCTGGACTTGATTCTGAAAGATGTTCAGAATGTCCTAAGACAAGATTCTAAAGAAGCTCAGAATGGAACAAGGTAAGAAAGAAGTTCTTACTATATGAAGCATTGAGTTAGGATTGAAACTATGGTTGAAAGAAAGAGATGTGTTGCATCTCCTATTCCTCAGTCATAGGTTCTTCCATATAACCATGTTGTATACTCGACGTAATATGACCCGAGGTTCTGGTTGGTAGGACAAAGTCTTAACTTTAAGAACGTGTCTTTAAGTGATTCCTGAGTTGATCACTGAACCAGAATTAAGTTTGTACTTAAGTAGCAAGAAGCAATGTAAGTGGCATAGTTGCATTTCATGCACTAGGATCTACATAGATATAGAAGTATAAAAGCTCCATCTGATGTGATGTATAATGTTGTGGCGGGGCTAGTTCGCTTTTAACATAGAATGATGTGTCCCAGGGCCCTGTGCCCATGCGAAAGCCCTCGAGGTTGATCTAACGTCATTGTAAGCTCCTGGAATCCAGCCTCGTTCTGCTGCCATGACTATAGTATATACACAAAGGATAGCAAAGTGTGTTTCAAACTTTAGATGACAACGGTGAAAATGACCGTCATCATAAACACTAGAAACAAAAGTCTCACTTTGTTGCCAAACAAATGCTTCGACCCATTATACGATAATGGTGTGAATGTCAAAATTAGGAGGACATTAACGATTTGCAAAAGACATAATGATCTGGTAAAATAGAACATTGACATGACGTTTCCCATGAGCATGCATGATCTGTAAACGCATATGGTATATGGTTTATATGAGTAAAATGCGAGCTAGTTTATTTGTACCCTAGTGCAAGTGGGAGACTGAAGGAGATATGCCCTATAGGCAAATAATAAATAGGTTTTTATTGTCATATCTCAATTAGTTTATAATAGTTTCATATTGTGTGCTATAACTGTGCCAAGTAGAAACATTGGTGCAGGTGTGGTATGAAACAACAAAGTCCCTAGTAGCCTCTATTCATACTAGTTCGTTGGTCATGAGGATGATCTGGGTTTCAAGATCATGGGCATTTATGCCGACTGACAACGGGATCATATCATTAGAGAATGATGTGATTGGACATTCCTCGAAGGATTGCAACACGATCAAGTCATATAGTTCATTGTTGCAACAACTATACCTAGACTCCTTCTCCTTAGACTGTGAGATGATATCAATCACAGTCTCCCGAGAGTGCTTAGATAGCATCAAGCGCCACTTGGTAATACAGTGGTTATAAAGGTGTGTTCAGGTACTCGGAGGAACTGTAGAGGCAATATATGTCAAGAGCGGGATTTGTTCACCCACATGATGGGTAAAGATACATATGGCCGGCTTGGTGAGATCACATCTATAAATGTTGCAACATGTGACTAGGTCACGGGGATGTAATATCATGGCAACAAGACAACATAACTTGTTGTGAACGAGATTGAACAAGGTATGGGATACCAATGATCGGATCTCGGACAAGTTGTATCGAGAAACAAAAGGAAGAGGATGCTACATTTAGTGGTTCAAACGACATTGTCATCAGGAATGCATAGGGGTCACATGGACATCCCTAGTCCCTCTGTTGGTCATTGATACAGATCATGTCTAGAGCATTCCTGAGCCGTGAGGGGATACACTTAAGGGTACGATGAGAGCGATCATTTGTAAGACGGAATCACAGTAGAGAAAGAGAAACCAGAATTATTCCGCAGAGAGATCCGAAGTTGTTCGGAGAAAGAATAAAGGACCAGAATCATTTTGGGAAAGATCCGAAGTCGTTCGGAGGAAATCGAAAGGGAACCGAAAGGTGTTTCGGGTTGAATCAGGTTTTGTAATATGTATTTACATATTAAATAGTGTAATTAATATTAAATATAATGTTAATATCTAATTTGAAGGGTTATTCCACTAATGGGCCAAACTTCCTAGGGGGAAAGGGCCCATGAGGGAAAACCGAAGGGGGAAGGGCCAAGGGCCAAGGCCCAGGCGCCTCAAGGGGGCCCACCCGGCAAGCCTAGGGTTGTGCGCGGGGTGGGTCCCACCCCTGGCTGGCTGGCCCATGAGGCCCATGCGCCTGCTCCCTCTCCCTTGAATAGTCCCACATGGGAAACCCAAAGGGGAGGGCACACCCCCTCCCCCTATATAAAGGGGTGCCCATGGGTGGGATTGAACCAACAACTTGATAAGTCCTTTGGTTGACTTTCTCCCTCCCTCTCTCTATACCTTGTGACCATGTCCCCAAGTCTGGGCTGTGCGATCAAGGCACACCTATAGTACGCGGTTACGCTGCAGGGATTCCTAGCCGGATATCAACTTCCGCACTCCCGGCGGGATCGGGGAGCCGGAGGTCTCATCGTGCACCGGATGTGTATGAAGACATGAGGCGCAACACTTGGGGCGCTTAAATGTCGTGAGCCGGAGCTGCTGCACGATGAAGATGAAGGAGAAAGGGGTGACATGTGGGGCTTGTTCGTCTGCGGTTCCAAAGTTGGCAGGCCAGCGCATGGCGGTACCTAAGTTGCCTGAAATTACCGCGTTTCGAAAAGTTGGGCCGCCAACTACTGAGAGGGACCATTTCGAGGCAAACTCATCTCATCCCTGCCAAATACAAACATTCTGTTAAGCCGCCCCGTGAAGTAGACGGTCGGGACCCACATGTCGGTCATCTGTCCGTGACGCGGGCGCCAACACGGCAACCTCTTAGGAAAATCGAGCAGCTAAGTGGATTGGATGCGTTGACCAATTTCACATATCCATTCCCAGCTTTCCCCTAGCACCGGCGGCGTCGGAATCCACCCTCCAGGCAGGACGATTCCTTCGGACATTTGACTTCCGGGGCCAAGTTGTTGCGCCCAGTCGCTGATACTGAGCTCCAGTGGCGCATGCCATAGCCGCCGTTGCGAGGCTCTATCCCGCCTTCGCCGCCGACGAGCCGAGCAGTTCGGAGGATGGCAGATCCTACTATCAAGGAAGAAGAAGTTCTGGCTACAAGCGGGTGAGCTACCCTTCTCTTTGCTATTCGCACTAATTACAATCGCTAGTAGCTCATGAACCTCAAATTGTTCATTAGCCCAACGCTGACAAACATATTTTGTCCACAGTTTTCTGTCAAGTGGGATCTGCGTGGACCCCCCTTACCTAGTTACGGTAGTCCTCTACAGGTACGACTCTAAGGGCAAGTGGTAGGGAAGCCATTGTTTCATGATGGAAGAAGCGCCTGCGCAAATCTGCACTATATCTGGTATGGTTGCTGCTCTGCGTAATCATGTTGAATTATGGCCGAAGCAGACTGCAAAGTTTAGCTTCATGGATGAACGTGGCATCATGGTTCCTATAACATGTGACATTCACCTAATTGGGTTAATGAAAAGGTATGCTTCGGATTGCATGTTTGACCTGAAATGTCATGTACTGGATGTGGAAGCTACTGCAACTGGGAGTCGCCCTTCTATTCTTGGACAGGGTGGTTGCTCGAACCCAATTAGCTCCTGGTAAGCAAAGGTCGCTTGGGGTTCGCATATTTGTGCTGAATTATAATTTTTGTTTTATTTACTCTGTAGATATTGGGCAGTTATGCAACAGTCTTGTTTCTTTGACAGGAAGCGCTGCAAGGTTAGAAACATGACTGCCGGGTCAGTCATTTTGCTACCTGAAGAAATTAAAAACGAGTGGAAAGATGATGCTGGACATGATTCTGGTGCCCTTTGTCCCGACGATGCAGAGTACGTGAAGCTAAGAAAATTGGCACCGAGGAAGAGGAAGAATGCAGGAAATGAAGAAGCCAGTGGACGTGAAGGCTTGGCACCCAGGCTGTGGAAGAAGGCTGCTTGCAATGAAGATGCATAGTAATGTGCTGAACTTGAACCTATATATGTAATTCTGTTAAATTCAGGAGCTCTGTGTGTGGCATGTTGCTGGGCGAAACAATATGCCCATGTTCTCTGAGTAAAATGTACCGCGACTTAGGGTTTGGAAACGCCCGAGTCAGTAGTTAAATCCGAAATTGTGATTGCGCCACTGCTATCTGAAAACAAGGATCCATCGGTTCCACGATTGCTGAGGGGAAGGAGGTCTCCAAATACGACGGAATGTAAGTGGCACAGAAATAAATTATTTAAGCTGCCACACTCCACGAAGCAGCAACTTATTTCAGATGCTGCACAACGACGTGGCAACATAAACAGCAATGTTCTCACCGGTAATGCCCAGATGAGGAGGAAATTGGTACCACTTTCTGGCCTAATCTTGAGCCCGTCTATCTCATCGCCTCTCTGCTCCTGCATCCCCTGCATCTGGCGAAGCTCCCGGATCTCCAGAAACCGGGTGTACGTGCTTCCACTTTATAAATTGTGGTTGTGCCATTTGCATGCGGCGAAATCCATGTAGATTACGTTTAAACAAACCACCAATGTCATAATACACTAGTAGAAAAGGGGTCTTTGGTCCATGGTCACGTTCCCAATCCGGGACAGAGATCTAAATCGAGGCAGAAATTGATCTAAATCACAAATTCTTCCACAAATTAATCGAGACACAGATCTAAATCGAGGCATTTCATTAATTCAACCACAAATTCTTCTAAACAAAGGTGCGATTTCACATCCTACATTAAGTCAACCACTAGTCAACAATTTCACTTCCGCTGCTGCTGTCCTCTGAGCCGCCGGCTTCCTCGTCTTCATCGGACGGAACCTCCACGATTTCTGCATTGTACGCGAGACGGAGCATCTCTTCACGGCAAGCGGCGGCGATGGCGGTGAACTTGGTCCGTCCAGGGACGGACCAGAACCTCTCCCGCCCTTCTCGGTTGCGGAGATCCCGGTGCACCACGCGATCGTAAACGATGCAGTTGCCAATCTTGGCCTTCTGCTCCTTCTTGAACAGCGTCGGCCAGTACGGGCTGGCTGCCGTGTACCGGGGCAGCGCCCTCTTCCATGCGGGCATCTGGCAGCGGCGCGCCGCGATTTCGCTCTCCATCACGGCTCCGCCGGGGACGAGGAGCGGAGCCACCGGCACCCCCGCATAGCTGATGCGCCATCCGTGGGGCACCGTCGCGGCCGACAGCGCGAGGATGTCGAAGTGCACGAACATCACTGCCTCGTAGAAGTTCAGCGAGGGCATCTCCATGGCGGCGCAGTGGAGATTGGAGAGGGCGAGGGTGGGACGGCAAGCGGCCAAGGTGGAGATTGGAGATGGCGAGGGGATGGGCGACGAAGCGATGTGCTGTGGCGCCTCCAATTTGTACACGAGGACGACGAAGCGACGGGCGGAATATCCAAGGGGCATTGGTCAGACAAAAGGAAGTAATGTAGGGTTAAGACAGATTAACGGGCGACCATTTTTTTTACTCCCAGGACTCCGGGGCCAATAGTTCAGACCGCTAGGTCAACAAGTACAACTATTACAACTTAAAAAAGGCACGGAGCTTAAGCTAAATAGAACTAGTTATCACACATCTCCTTGATCTTCCTAATCTTAGCCCTATGCGCATCTTCCTGCGAGAGCAAGGATCGAATCGTCTGCTCCTTCCTTTTAGCATCTTCCTTGCATAGCTTCAATTGTTTCTCTGCATCTTTCCTCATGCACTTGTTAATACTCATAGTTGTGAACTGAAGGACTTTGGCCTGGTGAAGATCCTTCCTTGCTTGAGTCAGTTCATGCTCTGCTTTAGCCTTCAGGGCCAATTGATACATTGCAAATGTATCTATCATTTTTGATGTTCCATGCTTGGTTTTATCCACTTTCTTGTGTTTTGTTCCAACTTTGGAGTACTTTTATTATGATTTCTTGGACTAACCAATTAACAAGAGCCACAGTGCCAGCTGCCTGTTTTCTGTTGTTTTTGGTTCTAGAAAAGTCAGAAAATGAATATTCTCGGCATTGGACGGGACAGAAGCCAAAGTGCCTATTTTTCCGGAAGGGATCAAGTGCCAGAATACGAGACGGAGAAGGGCTGGGGGCCGGCCACACCACCTGGCCGCGCGGCCAGGCCTAGCCCGCACTGGGGTGGTGCAGCCGCCCCAACCCTCGGCCTCTCCTTCCGCCTATAAGTTGCCCTCGGACGAAAACCCTAGGTACAGATGAAAAATCCACGAAGAGTAGCATGCAGCCGTCGTCTGTCCCTAGATCGGGGATCAGCTCTTCCCAGCACCTTCTGAGAGAATTCACCACGAGGCCTTGTTCATCACCATGCAAGCCTCCGGTGTGATGCGTGAGTAGTTCATCCTTGGACTACGGATCCATGTATTAGCTCGATGGCTGGTTTCTCCTCCTTTGTGCTTTCATGTTTAGATCTTGTGAGCTCTGTTCATGATCAAGATCATCTATTTGTACTTCATACATGTTGTGTTTGCGGGGATCCGATGGATATTGAGATGCTATTTCAGATTGATTATTGATTCTATCATGTCTTTGTTATTTGAGATCTTGCATGCTTTCCGTTGTTAGTAGCTATCTTGGCCAAGTAGATGCTAGCAACTCAAAGAGTTAGTATTTATGCTCGATAGTGGGTTCATGCCTCTGGTAATCTGGGGAAGTGACAGAAATCTCTAAGGTACTAGATGTCTTTGTTGCTACTAGGAGAAAACAACGATCCTTTGTTCATAGAACAATTGTATTGTTTGCTTTACACGCGTTTGTAAAGCAATAATCTGCTTGCAACTTAATCTTGGAGGGGTTCGGATGATAACCTGAAGGTGGATTATTAGTCATAGATGTAGTTGGATGGCGGTCTATGTATTATGTTGTAATGCCCAATCAAGTCTCAAAGGAGTCAAGATGATTAGTATATGCATGTATTGCTTTCTTGGTGTTTGTCAATTGCCCCGGTGTAATTTGTTCACCCAGCATGTTATCTATCTAAGGAGAGCCACCTCTAGTGAACTATGGATCCCGGTCCTTTACTTTACATACAATCTATAAACTGTTTCTTCTTTGTTTTTACTTTCTGCAAACTTTCACTTATTTCAATTCGATACGTTTAATCCTTTGTTTTCCACAAAACACGGTGAGATTGACAACCTCATCGCAAGTTGGAGACAAAGTTCTGTGGTTGTGTTGTGCAGGTCTCCACGTTGCTACTAGCACCGGTAGTGCGCCCTGCCAAAGCTTAGCTAGTAACACCTTTGGGGTGTTTCCTTGCACCTACTGGTTCGATTAAACCTTGGTTTCATAACTGAGGGAAACTTGTCGCTGTGCTCATCATACCTTCCTCTTGGGGTTCCCAACAAGCTCTACATCAACCACGAGCCATCAACACTTTTCTGGGCGCCGTGCATTGAGCCATCACCAATGCCGCGTCCCTCTCCTTCTCGACTTTGCTAACCTTGTCTTCCACCCCCATGAGATATCGCTTATGCTTGGTCGTGTCAACTGGTTCCCATAGCTTCATCTCAACACTTTCAAGAAGTGAGCTGAATGCGGATTCTTTCAACTCAACAGTCATTTCCCATAGTTTGTCCAGCGTTTTCTGCATCGATTTGGGCCACTCTGGATCTACCCATTTGACAACACCACAACTTCTGCCTCGCATCATTGCACGATGTCCTTGACACCGTAGAAACCTCCTGCCTGCGTTTCGTCCTTCGAACGCTACAAATTTAGCGGGCACATATCCATGTTTACATAGTAGAGGATTGTCTTCATCCGCTAAACCGTGATAGTCGGCGTCATACATCGTCTGGTTGGCCTAACACATCATACGTGCATGAGTAAATGGAGTAGATCTGGCTCTAAAAATAGATAACTGGCCATGGATGATAGAGATAGAGATGAGACGACTCACATCGAAATCACCGTCCCTGTTGTCACGACATGTTTCCTTGCTGTCTCCCCTTGAACCCATGGAGAGAGGGGAGGGGGGGTGGCAGCCGAAGAGGTGATTGGGATGGAGGCGTCGTCGACTTGCAGGTACGACAGGATGAGAGTGAAGTGGGGAATGTGGCTTCCAGGGGAAGGAAGAGAAGTACGGGGAGGAAGATAAGTAATGGGGACGTGACACTGGGATATGGCCCGCTCAACTCGTGAGTCGTGACACCCACAACAGGGGAGCCCCCAGTGTTGCCAGATTGTCCAGAGCAAGTGTGGCCAATCATGCCGCAGAACAGACTACTCATGGATTGATCTCACGAAAACAATCCCAATCATCCAAGCGCCCCGATCGAACGGTATGTAACAATCGTCAAGCAGAACAACTGTGTTACGGCGTGCCTTCTAGAAGACTCGGTCTAACGCTAAGGTTAGGGCTCTCCTAAGGTTAATTAGTATCCATATGTGGTTTATGAAAAGAACATGAATCCAATGACACTGGTGGATCCATGTGTGGTTAATGAGAAGAGCAGGCATGCAATGACACTGGTGGATCCATGTGTGGTTAATGAGAAGAACACACATGCAATGACACTGGGTGTGGTTCATGATATGGTTTGTGAGAAGAACACAAATGCAATGACTCTAGCTGTGGTTCATGAAAAGAGCAGACATGCGATGACTCTAACTGTGGTTCATGAAAAGAGCAGACATGCGATGCCACCGGTGGATCCATGTGTGGTCTATGAGAGGAACACACATGCAATGACACCGGTGGATCCTTACGAGAATAACATACATGCAATGACACTAGTGGATCCATATGTGGTCGGTGAAAAGAACACACATGCAATTACACTGGTGGATCCATGTGTGGTTCATGGGAAGAACACACATGCAATGACACTGGTGGATCCATGTGTGGTCTGTGGGAAGAACACACATGCAATGACACTGGTGATATGTGGTCTGTGAGAAGAACACACATGCAATGACTCTAGCTGTGGTTCATGAAAAGAGCAGACATGCGATGACACTGTTGGATCCATGTGTGGTTCATGGGAAGAACACACATGCAATGACAGTGGGTGTGGTTCATGATATGGTCAGTGGGAAGAACACACATGCAATGACTCTGGTGATATGTGGTTTGTGAAAAGAACAGACATGCAATGACTCTAGCTGTGGTTAATGAGAAGAGCAGACATGCAATGACACCGGTGGATCCATGTGTGGTTAATGAGAAGAACACACATACAATGACACTGGGTGTGGTTCATGATATGGTTTGTGAGAAGAACACACATGCAATGACTCTAGCTATGGTTCGTGAAAAGAGCAGACATGCAATGACTCTAACTGTGGTTCATGAAAAGAGCAGACATGCGATGCCACCGGTGGATCCATGTGTGGTCTATGAGAGGAACACTGATGCAATGACACCGGTGGATCCTTACGAGAATAACACACATGCAATGACACTGGTGGATCCATATGTGGTCTGTGGAAAGAACACACATGCAATGACACTGGTGGATCCATGTGTGGTTCATGGGAAGAACACAAATTCAATGACACTAGTGGATCCATGTGTGGTCTATGGGAAGAACACACATGCAATGACACTGGTGATATGTGGTCTGTGAGAATAACACACGTGCAATGACTCTAGCTGTGGTTCATGAAAACAGCAAACATGCGATGACACTGGTGGATCCATGTGTGGTTCATGGGAAGAACACACATGCAATGACACTGGGTGTGGTTCATGATATGGTCTATGGGAAGAACACACATGCAATGACTCTGGTGATATGTGGTTTGTGAAAAGAACAGACATGCAATGACTCTAGCTGTGGTTAATGAGAAGAGCAGACATGCAATTGCACCGGTGGATCCACGTGTGGTTAATGAGAAGAACACACATGCAATGACACTGGGTGCGGTTCATGATATGGTTTGTTGGAAGAACACACATGCAATGACTCTAGCTATGGTTCATGAAAAGAGCAGACATGCGATTACTCTAACTGTGGTTCATGAAAAGAGCAGACATGCGATGCCACCGGTGGATCCATGTGTGGTCTATGAGAGGAACACACATGCAATGACACGGGTGGATCCTTACGGGAATAACACACATGCAATGACACTGGTGGATCCATATGTGGTCTGTGAAAAGAACACACATGCAATGACACTGGTGGATCAATGTGTGGTTCATGGGAAGAACACACATGCAATGACACTGGTGGATCCATGTGTGGTCTATGGGAAGAACACACATGTAATGACATTGGTGATATGTGGTCTGTGAGAATAACACACATGCAATGACTCTAGCTGTGGTTCATGAAAAGAGCAAACATCCAATGACACTGGTGGATCCATGTGTGGTTAATGAGAGAGCAGACATGCAATGACACCGGTGGATCCATGTGTGGTTAATGAGAAGAACACACATGCAATGACACTGGGTGTGGTTCATGATATGGTTTGTGAGAAGAACACACATGCAATGACTCTAGCTATGGTTCATGAAAAGAGCAGACATGCGATGACTCTAACTGTGGTTCATGAAAAGAGCAGACATGCGATGCCACTGGTGGATCCATGTGTGGTCTATGAGAGGAACACACATGCAATGACACCGCTGGATCCTTACGAGAATAACACACATGCAATGACACTGGTGGATCCATATCTGGTCTGTGAAAAGAACACACATGCAATGAGACTGGTGGATCCAGGTGTGGTTCATGGGAAGAACACACATGCAATGACACTGGGTGTGGTTCATGATATGGTCTGTGGGAAGAACACACATGCAATGACTCTAGCTATGGTTAATGAGAAGAGCAGACATGCAATGACACTGGTGATATGTGGTATGTGAGAAGAACACACATGCAATGACTCTAGCTGTGGTTCATGAAAAGAGAAGACATGCGATGACACTGGTGGATCCATGTGTGGTTCATGGGAAGAACACACATGCAATGACACTGGGTGTGGTTCATGATATGGTCTGTGGGAAGAACACACATGCAATGACTTTTGTGATATGTTGTTTGTGAAAAGAACAAACATGCAATGACTCTAGCTATGGTTAATGAGAAGAGCAGACATGCAATGACACTGGTGATATGTGGTATGTGAGAATAACACACATGCAATGACTCTAACTGTGGTTCATGAAAAGAGAAGACATGCGATGACACTGGTGGATCCATGTGTGGTTCATGGGAAGAACACACATGCAATGACTCTGGTGATATGTGGTTTGTGAAAAGAACACACTTGCAATGACTCTAGCTATGGTTAATGAGAAGAGCAGACATGCAATGACACTGGTGATATGTGGTATGTGAGAAGAACACACATGCAATGACTCTAGCTGTGGTTCATGAAAAGAGCAGACATGCGATGACACTGGTGGATCCATGTGTGGTTCATGGGAAGAACACACATGCAATGACACTGGGTGTGGTTCATGATATGGTCTGTGGGAAGAACACACATCCAATGACTCTGGTGATATGTGGTTTGTGAAAAGAACAGACATGCAATGAATCTAGCTGTGGTTAATGAGAAGAGCAGACATGCAATGACACCGGTGGATCCATGTGTTGTTAATGAGAAGAACACACATGCAATGCCATTGGGTGTGGTTCATGATAAGGTTTGTGAGAACACCACACATGAAATGACTCTAGCTGTGGTTCATGAAAAGAGCAGACATGCGATGACTCTAACTGTGGTTCATGAAAAGAGCAGACATGCGATGCAACCGGTGGATCCACGTGTGGTCTATGAGAGGAACACACATGCAATGACACCGGTGGATCCTTACGAGAATAACACACGTGCAATGACACTGGTGGATCCATATGTGGTCTGTGAAATGAACACACATGCAATGACACAGGTGGATCCATGTGTGGGTCATGGGAAGAACACACATGCAATGACACTGGGTGTGGTTCATGATATGGTCTGTGGGAAGAACACACATGCAATGACTCTGGTGATATGTGGTTTGTGAAAAGAACAGACATGCAATGACTCTAGATATGGTTAATGAGAAGAGCAGACATGCAATGACACTTTTGATATGTGGTATGTGAGAAGAACACACATGGAATGACACTAGTTGTGGTTCATGAAAAGAGCTGACATGCGATGACACTGGTGGATCCATGCGTGGTCTGTGGGAAGAACACACATGCAATGACACTAGTGATATGTGGTATGTGAGAAGAACACACATGCAATGACTCTAGCTGTGGTTCATGAAAAGAGCAGACATGCGATGACTCTAACTGTGTTTCATGAAAAGAGCAGACATGCGATGCCATCGGTGGATCCATGTATGGTCAATGAGAGGAACACACATGCAATGACACCGGTGAATCCTTACGAGAATAACACACATGCAATGACACTGGTGGATCCATATCTGGTCTATGAAAAGAACACACATGCAATGACACTGGTGGATCCATGTGTGGTTCATGGGAAGAAAACACATGCAATGACACTAGTGGATCCATGTGTGGTCTGTGAGAAGAACACACATGCAACGACACTGGTGATATGTGGTCTGTGAGAAGAACACACATGCAATGACTCTAGTTGTGGTTCATGAAAAGAGCAGACATGCGATGGCACTGGTGGATCCACGTATGGTTCATGGGAAGAACACACATGCAATGACACTAGGTGTGGTTCATGATATGGTCTGTGGGAAGAACACACATGCAATGACTCTGGTGATATGTGGTTTCTGAAAAGAACAGACATGCAATAACTCTAGCCGTGGTTAATGAGAAGAGCAGACATTTAATGACACTGGTGGATCCAAGTGTGGTTAATGAGAAGAACACACATGCAATGACATTGGGTGTGGTTTATGATATGGTTTGTGAGAAGAACACACATGCAATGGCTCTGGTGATATGTGGTTTGTGAAAAGAGCAAACATGCGATGACACTGGTGGATCCATGTGTGGTCTGTGAAAAGAACACACATGCAATGACACTGGTGGATCCATGTGTGCTTCATGGGAAGAACACACATTCAATGACACTGGTGGATCCATGTGTGGTCTATGGGAAGAACACACATGCAATGACACTGGTGATATGTGGTCTGTGAGAATAGCATACGTGCAATGACTCTAGCTGTGGTTCATGAAAACAGCAAACATGCGATGACACTGGTGGATCCATGTGTGGTTCATGGGAAGAACACACATGCAATGACACTGGGTGTGGTTCATGATATGGTCTATGGGAAGAACACACATGCAATGACTCTGGTGATATGTGGTTTGTGAAAAGAACAGACATGCAATGACTCTAGCTGTGGTTAATGAGAAGAGCAGACATGCAATTGCACCGGTGGATCCACGTGTGGTTAATGAGAAGAACACACATGCAATGACACTGGGTGCGGTTCATGATATGGTTTGTGAGAAGAACACACATGCAATGACTCTAGCTATGGTTCATGAAAAGAGCAGACATGCGATTACTCTAACTGTGGTTCATGAAAAGAGCAGACATGCGATGCCACCGGTGGATCCATGTGTGGTCTATGAGAGGAACACACATGCAATGACACCGGTGGATCCTTACGGGAATAAAAAAATGCAATGACACTGGTGGATCCATATGTGGTATTTGAAAAGAACACACATGCAATGACACTGGTGGATCCATGTGTGGTTCATGGGAAGAACACACCTGCAATGACACTGGTGGATCCATCTGTGGTCTATGGGAAGAACACACATGTAATGACATTGGTGATATGTGGTCTGTGAGAATAACACACATGCAATGACTCTAGCTGTGGTTCATGAAAAGAGCAAACATGCGATGACACTGGTGGATCCATGTGTGGTTCATGGTAAGAACACACATGCAATGACACTAGGTGTGGTTCATGATATGGTCTGTGGGAAGAACACACATGCAATGACTCTGGTGATATGTGGTTTGTGAAAAGAACAGACATGCAATGACTCTAGCTGTGGTTAATGAGAAGAGCAGACATGCAATGACACCGGTGGATCCATGTGTGGTTAATGAGAAGAACACACATGCAATGACACTGGGTGTGGTTCATGATATGGTTTGTGAGAAGAACACACATGCAATGACTCTAGCTGTGGTTCATGAAAAGAGAAGACATGCGATGACTCGAACTGTGTTTCATGAAAAGAGCAGACATGCGATGCCACCGGTGGATCCATGTGTGGTCTATGAGAGGAACACACATGCAATGACACCGGTGGATCCTTACGAGAATAACACACATGCAATGACACTGGTGGATCCATATCTGGTCTATGAAAAGAACACACATGCAATCACACTGGTGTATCCATGTGTGGTTCATGGGAAGAACACACATGCAATGACACTAGGGGATTCATGTGTGGTCTGTGGAAAGAACACACATGCAATGACATTGGTGATATGTGGTCTGTGAGAAGAACACACAAGCAATGACTCTAGCTGTGGTTCATGAAACGAGCAGATATGCGATAACACTGGTGGATCCATGTGTGGTTCATGGGAAGAACACACATGCAATGACACTGGGTGTGGTTCATGATATGGTCTGTGGGAAGAACACACATGCAATGACTCTGGTGATAGGTGGTTTGTGAAAAGAACAGACATGCAATGACTCTAGCTGTGGTTAATGAGAAGAGTAGACATGCAATGACACCGGTGGATCCATGTATGGTTAACGAGAAGACCACACATGCAATGGCACTGGGTGTGGTTCATGATATGGTTTCTGAGAAGAACACACATGCAGTGACTCTATCTGTGGTTCATGAAAAGAGCAGACATGCGATGACACTGGTGGATCCATGTGTTGTTCATGGGAAGAACACACATGCAATGACACTGGGTGTGGTTCATGATATGGTCTGTGGGAAGAACACACATGCAATGACTTTGGTGATATGTTGTTTGTGAAAAGAACAAACATGCAATGACTCTAGCTATGGTTAATGAGAAGAGCAGACATGCAATGACACTGGTGATATGTTATTGTGAGAAGAACACACATGCAATGACTCTAGCTGTGGTTCGTGAAAAGAGCATACATGCGATGACAATGGTGGATACATGTGTGGTTCATGGGAAGAACACACATGCAATGACTCTGGTGATATGTGGTTTGTGAAAAGAACAGACATGCAATGACTCTAGCTGTCGTTAATGAGAGAGTAGACATGCAATGACACCGGTGGATCCATGTGTGGTTAATGAGAAGAACACACATGCAATGACACTGGGTGTGGTTCATGATATGGTTTGTTAGAAGAACACACATGCAATGACTCTAGCTGTAGTTCATGAAAAGAGCAGACATGCGATGACTCTAACTGTGGTTCATGAAAAGAGCAGACATGCGATGCCACCGGTGGATCCATGTGTGGTCTATGAGAGGAACACACATGCAATGACACCGGTAGATCCTTACGAGAATAACACACATGCAATGACACTGGTGGATCCATATCTGGTCTGTAAAAAGAACACACATGCAATGAGACTGGTGGATCCAGGTATGGTTCATGGGAAGAACACACATGCAATGACACTGGGTGTGGTTCATGATATGGTCTGTGGGAAGAACACACATGCAATGACTTTGGTGATATGTTGTTTGTGAAAAGAACAGACATGCAATGACTCTAGCTATGGTTAATGAGAAGAGCAAACATGCAATGACACTGGTGATATGTGGTATGTGAGAAGAACACACATGCAATGACTCTAGCTATGGTTCATGAAAAGAGCAGACATGCGATGACACTGGTGGATCCATGTGTGGTTCATGGGAAGAACACACATGCAATGACTCTGGTGATATGTGGTTTGTGAAAAGAACAGACTTGCAATGACTCTAGCTATGGTTAATGAGAAGAGCAGACATGCAATGACACTGGTGATATGTGGTATGTGAGAAGAACACACATGCAATGACTCTAGCTGTGGTTCATGAAAAGAGCAGACATGCGATGACACTGGTGGATCCATGTGTGGTTCATGGGAAGAACACACATGCAATGACACTGGGTGTGGTTCATGATATGGTTTGTGGGAAGAACAAACATCCAATGACTCTGGTGATATGTGGTTTGTGAAAAGAATAGACATGCAATGACTCTAGCTGTGGTTAATGAGAAGAGCAGAAATGCAATGACACCGGTGGATCCATGTGTGGTTAATGAGAAGAACACACATGCAATGACACTGGGTGTGGTTCATGATATGGTTTGTGAGAACACCACACATGAAATGACTCTAGCTGTGGTTCATGAAAAGAGCAGACATGCGATGACTCTAACTATGGTTCATGAAAAGAGCAGACATGCGATGCCACCGGTGGATCCACGTGTGGTCTATGAGAGGAACACACATACAATGACACCGGTGGATCCTTACGAGAATAACACACGTGCAATGACACTGGTGGATCCATATGTGGTCTGTGAAATGAACACACATGCAATGACACAGGTGGATCCATGTGTGGTTCATGGGAAGAACACACATGCAATGACACTGGGTGTGGTTCATGATATGGTCTGTGGGAAGAACACACATGCATTGACTCTGGTGATATGTGGTTTGTGAAAAGAACAGACATGCAATGACTCTAGATATGGTTAATGAGAAGAGCAGACATGCAATGACACTGGTGATATGTGGTATGTGAGAAGAACACACATGCAAAAGCACTAGCTGTGGTTCATGAAAAGAGCTGACATGCGATGACACTGGTGGATCCATGTGTGGTCTTTGGGAAGAACATACATGCAATGACTCTAGCTATGGTTAATGAGAAGAGCAGACATGCAATGACACTGGTGGATCCATGTGTGGTTCATGGGAAGAACACACATGCAATGACACTGGGTGTGGTTTATGATATGGTCTGTGGGAAGAACACACATGCAATGGCTCTAGTGATATGTGGTTTGTGAAAAGAACAGACATGCAATGACTCTAGCTGTGGTTAATGAGAAGAGCAGACATGCAATGACACCGGTGGATCCATGTGTGGTTAATGAGAAGAACACACATGCAATGACACTAGGTGTGGTTCATGATATGGTTTGTGGAAGAACACACATGCAATGACTCTAGCTGTGGTTCATGAAAAGAGCAGACATGCGATGACTCTAACTGTGTTTCATGAAAAGAGCAGACATGCGATGCCACCGGTGGATCCATGTATGGTCAATGAGAGGAACACACATGCAATGACACTGGTGGATCCTTACGAGAATAACACACATGCAATGACACTGGTGGATCCATATCTGGTCTATGAAAAGAACACACATGCAATGACACTGGTGGATCCATGTGTGGTTCATGGGAAGAAAACACATGCAATGACACTAGTGGATCCATGTGTGGTCTGTGAGAAGAACACACATGCAATGACACTGGTGATATGTGGTCTGTGAGAAGAACACACATGCAATGACTATAGTTGTGGTTCATGAAAAGAGCAGACATGCGATGGCACTGGTGGATCCATGTATGGTTCATGGGAAGAACACACATGCAATGACACTGGGTGTGGTTCATGATATGGTCTGTGGGAAGAACACACATGCAATGACTCTGGTGATATGTGGTTTGTGAAAAGAACAGACATGCAATAACTCTAGCCGTGGTTAATGAGAAGAGCAGACATTTAATGACACTGGTGGATCCAAGTGTGGTTAATGAGAAGAACACACATGCAATGACACTGGGTGTGGTTTATGATATGGTTTGTGAGAAGAACACACATGCAATGGCTCTGGTGATATGTGGTTTGTGAAAAGAACAGACATGCAATGACTCTATGTGGTTAATGAAGAAGACATGCAATGACACCGGTGGATCCATGTGTGGTTAATGAGAAGAACACACATGCAATGACACTGGGTGTGGTTCATGATATGGTTTGTGAGAAGAACACACATGCAATGACTCTAGCTGTGGTTCATGAAAAGAGCAAACATGCGATGACTCTAACTGTGTTTCATGAAAAGAGCAGACATGCGATGCCACTGGTGGATCCATGTATGGTCTATCAGAGGAACACAAATGCAATGACACCGGTGGATCCTTACGAGAATAACACACATGCAATGATACTGGTGGATCCATATCTGGTCTGTGAAAAGAAAACACATGCAATGACACTGGTGGATCCATGTGTGGTTCATGGGAAGAAAACACATGCAATGACACTAGTGGATCCATTTGTGGTCTGTGGGAAGAACACACATGCAATGACACTAGTGATATGTGGTCTGTGAGAAGAACACACATGCAATGACTCTAGCTGTGGTTCATGAAAAGAGTAGACATGTGATGACACTAGTGGATCCATGTGTGGTTCATGGGAAGAACACACATGCAATGACACTGGGTGTGGTTCATGATATGGTCTGTGTGAAGAACACACATGCAATGACTCTGGTGATATGTGGTTTGTGAAAAGAACAGACATGCAATGAATCTAGCTGTGGTTAATGAGAAGAAGCGGACATGCAATGACACGGTGGATCCATGTGTGGTTAATGAGAAGAACACACATGCAATGACACTGGGTGTGGTTCATGATATGGTTTGTTAGAAGAACACACATGCAATGACTCTATCTGTGGTTCATGGAAAGAGCAGACATGCGATGACATTGGGGGATCCATGTGTGGTTCATGGGAAGAACACACATGCATTGACACTGGGTGTGGTTCATGATATGGTCTATGGGAAGAACACACATCCAATGACCCTGGTGATATGTGGTTTGTGAAAAGAACAGACATGCAATGACTCTAGCTGTGGTTAATGAGAAGAGAAGACATGCAATGACACCAGTGGATCCATGTGTGGTTAATCAGAAGAACACACATGCAATGACACACTGGGTGTGGTTCATGATATGGTTTGTGAGAAGACCACACATGAAATGACGATAGCTGTGGTTCATGAAAAGAGCAGACATGCGATGACTCTAACTGTGGTTCATGAAAAGAGCAGACATGCGATGCCACCGGTGGATCCAGGTGTGGTCTATGAGAGGAACACACATGCAATGACACCTGTGGATCCTTATGAGAATAACACACGTGCAATGACACTGGTGGATCCATATGTGGTCTATGAAAATAACACACATGCAATGACACTGGTGGATCCATGTGTGGTTCATGGGAAGAACACACATGCAATGACACTAGTGGATCCATGTGTGGTCTGTGGGAAGAACACACATGCAATGACCTGGTGATATGTGGTATGTGAGAAGAACACACATGCAATGACTCTAGCTGTGGTTCATGAAAAGAGCAGACATGCGATGACACTGGTGGATCCATGTGTGGTTCATGGGAAGAACACACATGCAATGACACTGGGTGTGGTTCATGATATGGTCTGTGGGAAGAACACACATGCAATGGCTCTGGTGATATGTGGTTTGTGAAAAGAACAGACATGCAATGACTCTAGCTGTGGTTAATGAGAAGAGTAGACATGCAATGACACCGTGGATCCATGTGTGGTTAGTATGAAGAACACACATGCAATGACACTGGGTGTGGTTCATGATATGGTTTGTGAGAAGAACACACATGCAATGACTCTAGATGTGGTTCATGAAAAGAGCAGACATGCAATGACTCTAAATGTGTTTCATGAAAAGAGCAGACATGCGATGCCACCGGCGGATCCATGTATGGTCTATGAGAGGAACACACATGCAATGACACCGGTGGATCCTTACGAGAATAACACACATGCAATGACACTGGTGGATCCATATATGGTCTATGAAAATAACACACATGCAATGACACTGGTGGATCCATGTGTGGTTCATGGGAAGAAAACACATGCAATGAGACTAGTGGATCCATGTGTGGTCTGTGGGAAGAACACACATGCAATGACACTGGTGATATGTGGTCTGTGAGAAGAACACACATGCAATGACTATAGTTGTGGTTCATGAAAAGAAGCGGACATGCGATGGCATGGTGGATCCATGTATGGTTCATGGGAAGAACACACATTCAATGACACTGGGTGTGGTTCATGATATGGTCTGTGGGAAGAACACACATGCAATGACTCTGGTGATATGTGGTTTGTGAAAAGAACATACATGCAATAACTCTAGCCGTGGTTAATGAGAAGAGCAGACATTTAATGACCTTTGGTGGATCCAAGTGTGGTTAATGAGAAGAACACACATGCAATGACACTGGGTGTGGTTTATGATATGGTTTGTGAGAAGAACACACATGCAATGGCTCTGGTGATATGTGGTTTGTGAAAAGAACAGACATGCAATGACTCTAGCTGTGGTTAATGAGAAGAGCAGACATGCAATGACACCGGTTGATCCATGTGTGGTTAATGAGAAGAACACACATGCAATGACCTTGGGTGTGGTTCATGATATGGTTTGTGAGAAGAACACACATGCAATGACTCTAGCTGTGGTTCATGAAAAGAGCAAACATGCGATGACTCTAACTGTGTTTCATGAAAAGAGCAGACATGCGATGCCACTGGTGGATCCATGTATGGTCTATCAGAGGAACACAAATGCAATGACACCGGTGGATCCTTACGAGAATAACACACATGCAATGATACTGGTGGATCCATATCTGGTCTGTGAAAAGAAAACACATGCAATGACACTGGTGGATCCATGTGGTTCATGGGAAGAAAACACATGCAATGACTCTAGTGGATCCATTTGTGGTCTGTGGGAAGAACACACATGCAATGACACTAGTGATATGTGGTCTGTGAGAAGAACACACATGCAATGACTCTAGCTGTGGTTCATGAAAAGAGTAGACATGTGATGACACTAGTGGATCCATGTGTGGTTCATGGGAAGAACACACATGCAATGACACTGGGTGTGGTTCATGATATGGTTATGTGTGAAGAACACACATCCAATGACTGGTGATATGTGGTTTGTGAAAAGAGCAGACATGCAATGAATCTAGGCATGGTTAATGAGAAGAGCAGACATGCAATGACACCGGTGGATCCATGTGTGGTTAATGAGAAGAACACACATGCAATGACACTGGGTGTGGTTCATGATATGGTTTGTTAGAAGAACACACATGCAATGACTCTATCATGGTTCATGGGAGCAGGACATGCTATGACATTGGTGGATCCATGTGTGGTTCATGGGAAGAACACACATGCATTGACACTGGGTGTGGTTCATGATATGGTCTATGGGAAGAACACACATCCAATGACGCTGGTGATATGTGGTTTGTGAAAAGAACAGACATGCAATGACTCTAGCTATGGTTAATGAGAAGAGAAGACATGCAATGACACCAGTGGATCCATGTGTGGTTAATCAGAAGAACACACATGCAATGACACTGGGTGTGGTTCATGATATGGTTTGTGAGAAGACCACACATGAAATGACGATAGCTGTGGTTCATGAAAAGAGCAGACATGCGATGACTCTAACTGTGGTTCATGAAAAGAGCAGACATGCGATGCCACCGGTGGATCCAGGTGTGGTCTATGAGAGGAACACACATGCAATGACACCTGTGGATCCTTATGAGAATAACACACGTGCAATGACACTGGTGGATCCATATGTGGTCTATGAAAATAACACACATGCAATGACACTGGTGGATCCATGTGTGGTTCATGGGAAGAACACACATGCAATGACACTAGTGGATCCATGTGTGGTCTGTGGGAAGAACACACATGCAATGACACTGGTGATATGTGGTATGTGAGAAGAACACACATGCAATGACTCTAGCTGTGGTTCATGAAAAGAGCAGACATGCGATGACACTGGTGGATCCATGTGTGGTTCATGGGAAGAAAACACATGCAATGACACTAGTGGATCCATTTGTGGTCTGTGGGAAGAACACACATGCAATGACACTAGTGATATGTGGTCTGTGAGAAGAACACACATGCAATGACTCTAGCTGTGGTTCATGAAAAGAGTAGACATGTGATGACACTAGTGGATCCATGTGTGGTTCATGGGAAGAACACACATGCAATGACACTGGGTGTGGTTCATGATATGGTCTGTGTGAAGAACACACATGCAATGACTCTGGTGATATGTGGTTTGTGAAAAGAACAGACATGCAATGAATCTAGCTGTGGTTAATGAGAAGAGCAGACATGCAATGACACCGGTGGATCCATGTGTGGTTAATGAGAAGAACACACATGCAATGACACTGGGTGTGGTTCATGATATGGTTTGTTAGAAGAACACACATGCAATGACTCTATCTGTGGTTCATGGAAAGAGCAGACATGCGATGACATTGGGGGATCCATGTGTGGTTCATGGGAAGAACACACATGCATTGACACTGGGTGTGGTTCATGATATGGTCTATGGGAAGAACACACATCCAATGACCCTGGTGATATGTGGTTTGTGAAAAGAACAGACATGCAATGACTCTAGCTGTGGTTAATGAGAAGAGAAGACATGCAATGACACCAGTGGATCCATGTGTGGTTAATCAGAAGAACACACATGCAATGACACTGGGTGTGGTTCATGATATGGTTTGTGAGAAGACCACACATGAAATGACGATAGCTGTGGTTCATGAAAAGAGCAGACATGCGATGACTCTAACTGTGGTTCATGAAAAGAGCAGACATGCGATGCCACCGGTGGCTCGAGGTGTGGTCTCTGAGACGAACAGACATGCAATGACACCTGTGGATCCTTATGAGAATAACACACGTGCAATGACACTGGTGGATCCATATGTGGTCTATGAAAATAACACACATGCAATGACACTGGTGGATCCATGTGTGGTTCATGGGAAGAACACACATGCAATGACACTAGTGGATCCATGTGTGGTCTGTGGGAAGAACACACATGCAATGACACTGGTGATATGTGGTATGTGAGAAGAACACACATGCAATGACTCTAGCTGTGGTTCATGAAAAGAGCAGACATGCGATGACACTGGTGGATCCATGTGTGGTTCATGGGAAGAACACACATGCAATGACACTGGGTGTGGTTCATGATATGGTCTGTGGGAAGAACACACATGCAATGGCTCTGGTGATATGTGGTTTGTGAAAAGAACAGACATGCAATGACTCTAGCTGTGGTTAATGAGAAGAGTAGACATGCAATGACACCGGTGGATCCATGTGTGGTTAATGAGAAGAACACACATGCAATGACACTGGGTGTGGTTCATGATATGGTTTGTGAGAAGAACACACATGCAATGACTCTAGATGTGGTTCATGAAAAGAGCAGACATGCAATGACTCTAAATGTGTTTCATGAAAAGAGCAGACATGCGATGCCACCGGCGGATCCATGTATGGTCTATGAGAGGAACACACATGCAATGACACCGGTGGATCCTTACGAGAATAACACACATGCAATGACACTGGTGGATCCATATATGGTCTATGAAAATAACACACATGCAATGACACTGGTGGATCCATGTGTGGTTCATGGGAAGAAAACACATGCAATGAGACTAGTGGATCCATGTGTGGTCTGTGGGAAGAACACACATGCAATGACACTGGTGATATGTGGTCTGTGAGAAGAACACACATGCAATGACTATAGTTGTGGTTCATGAAAAGAGCAGACATGCGATGGCACTGGTGGATCCATGTATGGTTCATGGGAAGAACACACATTCAATGACACTGGGTGTGGTTCATGATATGGTCTGTGGGAAGAACACACATGCAATGACTCTGGTGATATGTGGTTTGTGAAAAGAACATACATGCAATAACTCTAGCCGTGGTTAATGAGAAGAGCAGACATTTAATGACACTGGTGGATCCAAGTGTGGTTAATGAGAAGAACACACATGCAATGACACTGGGTGTGGTTTATGATATGGTTTGTGAGAAGAACACACATGCAATGGCTCTGGTGATATGTGGTTTGTGAAAAGAACAGACATGCAATGACTCTAGCTGTGGTTAATGAGAAGAGCAGACATGCAATGACACCGGTTGATCCATGTGTGGTTAATGAGAAGAACACACATGCAATGACACTGGGTGTGGTTCATGATATGGTTTGTGAGAAGAACACACATGCAATGACTCTAGCTGTGGTTCATGAAAAGAGCAAACATGCGATGACTCTAACTGTGTTTCATGAAAAGAGCAGACATGCGATGCCACTGGTGGATCCATGTATGGTCTATCAGAGGAACACAAATGCAATGACACCGGTGGATCCTTACGAGAATAACACACATGCAATGATACTGGTGGATCCATATCTGGTCTGTGAAAAGAAAACACATGCAATGACACTGGTGGATCCATGTGTGGTTCATGGGAAGAAAACACATGCAATGACACTAGTGGATCCATTTGTGGTCTGTGGGAAGAACACACATGCAATGACACTAGTGATATGTGGTCTGTGAGAAGAACACACATGCAATGACTCTAGCTGTGGTTCATGAAAAGAGTAGACATGTGATGACACTAGTGGATCCATGTGTGGTTCATGGGAAGAACACACATGCAATGACACTGGGTGTGGTTCATGATATGGTCTGTGTGAAGAACACACATGCAATGACTCTGGTGATATGTGGTTTGTGAAAAGAACAGACATGCAATGAATCTAGCTGTGGTTAATGAGAAGAGCAGACATGCAATGACACCGGTGGATCCATGTGTGGTTAATGAGAAGAACACACATGCAATGACACTGGGTGTGGTTCATGATATGGTTTGTTAGAAGAACACACATGCAATGACTCTATCTGTGGTTCATGGACAGAGCAGACATGCGATGACATTGGTGGATCCATGTGTGGTTCATGGGAAGAACACACATGCATTGACACTGGGTGTGGTTCATGATATGGTCTATGGGAAGAACACACATCCAATGACTCTGGTGATATGTGGTTTGTGAAAAGAACAGACATGCAATGACTCTAGCTATGGTTAATGAGAAGAGAAGACATGCAATGACACCAGTGGATCCATGTGTGGTTAATCAGAAGAACACACATGCAATGACACTGGGTGTGGTTCATGATATGGTTTGTGAGAAGACCACACATGAAATGACGATAGCTGTGGTTCATGAAAAGAGCAGACATGCGATGACTCTAACTGTGGTTCATGAAAAGAGCAGACATGCGATGCCACCGGTGGATCCAGGTGTGGTCTATGAGAGGAACACACATGCAATGACACCTGTGGATCCTTATGAGAATAACACACGTGCAATGACACTGGTGGATCCATATGTGGTCTATGAAAATAACACACATGCAATGACACTGGTGGATCCATGTGTGGTTCATGGGAAGAACACACATGCAATGACACTAGTGGATCCATGTGTGGTCTGTGGGAAGAACACACATGCAATGACACTGGTGATATGTGGTATGTGAGAAGAACACACATGCAATGACTCTAGCTGTGGTTCATGAAAAGAGCAGACATGCGATGACACTGGTGGATCCATGTGTGGTTCATGGGAAGAACACACATGCAATGACACTGGGTGTGGTTCATGATATGGTCTGTGGGAAGAACACACATGCAATGGCTCTGGTGATATGTGGTTTGTGAAAAGAACAGACATGCAATGACTCTAGCTGTGGTTAATGAGAAGAGCAGACATGCAATGACACCGGTGGATCCATGTGTGGTTAATGAGAAGAACACACATGCAATGACACTGGGTGTGGTTCATGATATGGTTTGTGAGAAGAACACACATGCAATGACTCTAGCTGGGGTTCATGAAAAGAGCAGACATGCGATGACTCTAACTGTGGTTCATGAAAAGAGCAGACATGCGATGCCACCAGTGGATCCTTACGAGAATAACACACACGCAATGACACTGGTGGATCCATATGTGGTCTATGAAAAGAACACACATGCAATGACACTGGTGGATCCATGTGTGGTTCATGGGAAGAACACACATGCAATAATGGTGGATCCATGTGTGGTCTGTGGGAAGAACACACATGCAATGACACTGGTGATATGTGGTCTGTGAGAAGAACACACATGCAATGACTCTAGCTGTGGTTCATGAAAAGAGCAGACATGCGATGACACTGGTGGATCCATGTGTGGTTCATGGGAAGAACACACGTGCAATGACAGTAGGTGTGGTTCATGATATGGTCTGTGGTAAGAACACACATGCAATGACTCTGGTGATATGTGGTTTGTGAAAAGAACAGACATGCAATGACTCTAGCTATGGTTAATGAGAAGAGCAGACATGCAATGTCACCGGTGGATCCATGTGTGGTTAATGAGAAGAACACACATGCAATGACACTGGGTGTGGTTCATGATATGGTTTGTGAGAAGAACACACATGCAATGACTCTAGCTGTGGTTCATGAAAGAAGCGGACACATGCGATGACTCTAACTGTGGTTCATGAAAAGAGCAGATATGCGATGCCACCGGTGGATCCATGTGTGGTCTTTGAGAGGAACACACATGCAATGACACCGGTGGATCCTTACGAGAATAACACACATGCAATGACAGTGGTGGATCCATATGTGGTCTGTGAAAAGAAGACACATGCAATGACACTTGTGGATCTATGTGTGGTTCATGGGAAGAACACACATTCAATGACACTGATGGATCCATGTGTGGTCTGTGGGAAGAACACACATGTAATGACACTGGTGATATGTGGTCTGTGAGAAGAACACACATGCAATGACTCTAGATATGGTTCATGAAAAGAGCAGACATGCGATGACATCAGTGGATCCATGTGTGGTTCATGGGAAGAACACACATGCAATAACACCGGGTGTGGTTCATGATATGGTGCATGGGAAGAACACACATGCAATGACACTGGAGATATGTGGTCTGTGAGAAGAACACACATGCAATGACTCTAGCTGTGGTTCATGAAAAGAGAAGACATGCGATGACACTGGTGGATCCATGTGTGGTTCATGGGAAGAACACACGTGCAATGACAGTAGGTGTGGTTCATGATATGGTCTGTGGTAAGAACACACATGCAATGACTCTGGTGATATGTGGTTTGTGAAAAGAACAGACATGCAATGACTCTAGCAATGGTTAATGAGAAGAGCAGACATGCAATGCCACCGGTGGATCCATGTGTGGTTAATGAGAAGAACACACATGCAATGACACTGGGTGTGGTTCATGATATGGTTTGTGAGAAGAACACACATGCAATGACTCTAGCTGTGGTTCATGAAAAGAGCAGACATGCGATGACTCTAACTGTGGTTCATGAAAAGAGCAGATATGCGATGCCACCGGTGGATCCATGTGTGGTCTTTGAGAGGAACACACATGCAATGATACCGGTGGATCCTTACGAGAATAACACACATGCAATGACAGTGGTGGATCCATATGTGGTCTGTGAAAAGAAGACACATGCAATGACACTTGTGGATCCATGTGTGGTTCATGGGAAGAACACACATTCAATGACACTGATGGATCCATGTGTGGTCTGTGGGAAGAACACACATGTAATGACACTGGTGATATGTGGTCTGTGAGAAGAACACACATGCAATGACTCTAGATATGGTTCATGAAAAGAGCAGACATGCGATGACACTGGTGGATCCATGTGTGGTTCATGGGAAGAACACACATGCAATGACACTGGGTGTGGTTCATGATATGGTCTGTGGGAAGAACACACATGCAATGGCTCTGGTGATATGTGGTTTGTGAAAAGAACAGACATGCAATGACTCTAGCTGTGGTTAATGAGAAGAGCAGACATGCAATGACACCGGTGGATCCATGTGTGGTTAATGAGAAGAACACACATGCAATGACACTGGGTGTGGTTCATGATATGGTTTGTGAGAAGAACACACATGCAATGACTCTAGCTGGGGTTCATGAAAAGAGCAGACATGCGATGACTCTAACTGTGGTTCATGAAAAGAGCAGACATGCGATGCCACCAGTGGATCCTTACGAGAATAACACACACGCAATGACACTGGTGGATCCATATGTGGTCTATGAAAAGAACACACATGCAATGACACTGGTGGATCCATGTGTGGTTCATGGGAAGAACACACATGCAATAATGGTGGATCCATGTGTGGTCTGTGGGAAGAACACACATGCAATGACACCGTGATATGTATGCATGAGAAGAACACACATGCAATGACTCTAGCTGTGGTTCATGAAAAGAGCAGACATGCGATGACACTGGTGGATCCATGTGTGGTTCATGGGAAGAACACACGTGCAATGACAGTAGGTGTGGTTCATGATATGGTCTGTGGTAAGAACACACATGCAATGACTCTGGTGATATGTGGTTTGTGAAAAGAACAGACATGCAATGACTCTAGCTATGGTTAATGAGAAGAGCAGACATGCAATGTCACCGGTGGATCCATGTGTGGTTAATGAGAAGAACACACATGCAATGACACTGGGTGTGGTTCATGATATGGTTTGTGAGAAGAACACACATGCAATGACTCTAGCTGTGGTTCATGAAAAGAGCAGACATGCGATGACTCTAACTGTGGTTCATGAAAAGAGCAGATATGCGATGCCACCGGTGGATCCATGTGTGGTCTTTGAGAGGAACACACATGCAATGACACCGGTGGATCCTTACGAGAATAACACACATGCAATGACAGTGGTGGATCCATATGTGGTCTGTGAAAAGAAGACACATGCAATGACACTTGTGGATCTATGTGTGGTTCATGGGAAGAACACACATTCAATGACACTGATGGATCCATGTGTGGTCTGTGGGAAGAACACACATGTAATGACACTGGTGATATGTGGTCTGTGAGAAGAACACACATGCAATGACTCTAGATATGGTTCATGAAAAGAGCAGACATGCGATGACACTGGTGGATCCATGTGTGGTTCATGGGAAGAACACACATGCAATAACACTGGGTGTGGTTCATGATATGGTCTGTGGGAAGAACACACATGCAATGACACTGGAGATATGTGGTCTGTGAGAAGAACACACATGCAATGACTCTAGCTGTGGTTCATGAAAAGAGAAGACATGCGATGACACTGGTGGATCCATGTGTGGTTCATGGGAAGAACACACGTGCAATGACAGTAGGTGTGGTTCATGATATGGTCTGTGGTAAGAACACACATGCAATGACTCTGGTGATATGTGGTTTGTGAAAAGAACAGACATGCAATGACTCTAGCAATGGTTAATGAGAAGAGCAGACATGCAATGCCACCGGTGGATCCATGTGTGGTTAATGAGAAGAACACACATGCAATGACACTGGGTGTGGTTCATGATATGGTTTGTGAGAAGAACACACATGCAATGACTCTAGCTGTGGTTCATGAAAAGAGCAGACATGCGATGACTCTAACTGTGGTTCATGAAAAGAGCAGATATGCGATGCCACCGGTGGATCCATGTGTGGTCTTTGAGAGGAACACACATGCAATGATACCGGTGGATCCTTACGAGAATAACACACATGCAATGACAGTGGTGGATCCATATGTGGTCTGTGAAAAGAAGACACATGCAATGACACTTGTGGATCCATGTGTGGTTCATGGGAAGAACACACATTCAATGACACTGATGGATCCATGTGTGGTCTGTGGGAAGAACACACATGTAATGACACTGGTGATATGTGGTCTGTGAGAAGAACACACATGCAATGACTCTAGCTATGGTTCATGAAAAGAGCAGACATGCGATGACACTGGTGGATCCATGTGTGGTTCATGGCATGAACACACATGCAATGACACTGGGTGTGGTTCATGATATGGTCTGTGGGAAGAACACACATGCAATGATTCTAGTGATATGTGGTTTGTGAAAAGAACAGACATGCAATGACTCTAGCCGTGGTTAATGAGAAGAGAAGACATGCAATGACACCGGTGGATCCATGTGTGGTTAATGAGAAGAACACACATGCAATGACACTGGGCGTGGTTCATGATATGGTCCGTGGGAAGAACACTCATGCAATGACTCTGGTGATATGTGGTTTCTGAAAAGAACATACATGCAAGGACTCTAGCTGTGGTTAATGAGAAGATCAGACATGCAAGCACACTAGTCGATCCATGTGTGGTTATTGAGAAGAACACACATGCAATGACACTTCGTGTGGTTCATGATATGGTTTGTGAGAATAACGCACATGAAATGACTCTAGCTATGGTTCATGAAAAGAGCAGACATGCGATGACTCTAACTGTGGTTCATGAAAAGAGCAGATATGCGATGCCACCGGTGGATCCATGTGTGGTCTTTGAGAGGAACACACATGCAATGACACCGGTGGATCCTTACGAGAATAACACACATGCAATGACAGTGGTGGATCCATATGTGGTCTGTGAAAAGAAGACACATGCAATGACACTTGTGGATCCATGTGTGGTTCATGGGAAGAACACACATTCAATGACACTGATGGATCCATGTGTGGTCTGTGGGAAGAACACACATGTAATGACACTGGTGATATGTGGTCTGTGAGAAGAACACACATGCAATGACTCTAGCTATGGTTCATGAAAAGAGCAGACATGCGATGACACTGGTGGATCCATGTGTGGTTCATTGCATGAACACACATGCAATGACACTGGGTGTGGTTCATGATATGGTCTGTGGGAAGAACACACATGCAATGATTCTAGTGATATGTGGTTTGTGAAAAGAACAGACATGCAATGACTCTAGCCGTGGTTAATGAGAAGAGAAGACATGCAATGACACCGGTGGATCCATGTGTGGTTAATGAGAAGAACACACATGCAATGACACTGGGCGTGGTTCATGATATGGTCCGTGGGAAGAACACTCATGCATTGACTCTGGTGATATGTGGTTTCTGAAAAGAACATACATGCAAGGACTCTAGCTGTGGTTAATGAGAAGATCAGACATGCAAGCACACTAGTCGATCCATGTGTGGTTATTGAGAAGAACACACATGCAATGACACTTCGTGTGGTTCATGATATGGTTTGTGAGAATAACGCACATGCAATGACTCTAGCTGTGGTTCATGAAAAGAGCAGACATGCGATGACTCTAACTGTGGTTCATGAAAAGAGCAGATATGCGATGCCACCGGTGGATCCATGTGTGGTCTTTGAGAGGAACACACATGCAATGACTAACTATGGTTCATGAAAAGGGAAGACATGCGATGCCACATGTGGATCCTTATGAGAATAACACACATGCAATAACACTGGTGGATCCATATGTGGTCTATGAAAAGAACACACATGCAATGACACTGGTAGATCCATATGTGGCTCATGGGAAGAACACACATGCAATGACACTAGTGGATCCATGTGTGGCCTGTGGGAAGAACACACATGCAATGACACTGGTGATATGTGGTCTGTGAGAAGAACACACATGCAATGACTCTAGCTGTGGTTCATGAAAAGAGTAGACATGCGATGACACTGGTGGATCCATGTGTGGTTCATGGGAAGAACACACATGCAATGACACTGGGTGTGGTTCATGATATGGTCTGTGGGAAGAACACACATGCAATGACTCCGGTGATATGTGGTTTGTGAAAAGAACAGACATGCAATGACTCTAGCTGTGGTTAATGAGAAGAGCAGACATGCAATGACACCGGTGGATCGATGTGTGGTTAATGAGAATAACACACATGCAATGACACTGGGTGTGGTTCATGATATGGTTTGTGAGAAGAACACACATGCAATGACTCTAGCTGTGGTTCATGAAAAGAGCAGACATGCGATGACTCTAACTATGGTTCATGAAAAGAGCAGACATGCGATGCCACCAGTTGATCCATGTGTTGTCTATGAGAGGAACACACATGCAATGACACCGGTGGATCCTTACGAGAATAACACACATGCAATGGCACTGGTGGATCCATATCTGGTCTATGAAAAGAACACACATGCAATGACACTGGTGGATCCATGTGTGGTTCATGGGAAGAAAACACATGCAATGACACTAGTGGATCCATATGTGGTCTGTGAAAAGAACACACATGCAATGCCACTGGTGGATCCATGTGTGGTTCGAGGGAATAACACACATGCAATGACACTGGTGGATCCATGTGTGGTCTATGGGAAGAACACACATGCAATGATACTGGTGATATGTGGTTTGCGAGAAGAACACATATGCAATGACTCTAGCTATGGTTCATGAAAAGAGCAAACATGCGATGACACTGGTGGATCCATGTGTGGTTCATGGGAAGAACACACATGCAATGACACTGGGTGTGGTTCATGATATGGTCTGTGGGAAGAACACACATGCAATGACTCTGGTGATATGTGGTTTGTGAAAAGAACAGACATGCAATGACTCTAGCTGTGGTTAATGAGAAGAGCAGACATGCAATGACACTGGTGGATCGATGTGTGGTTAATGAGAAGAACACACACGCAATGACACTGGGTGTGGTTCATGATATGGTTTGTGAGAATAACACACATGCAATGACTCTAGCTGTGGTTCATGAAAAGAGCAGACATGCGATGACTCTAACTATGGTTCATGAAAAGAGCAGACATGCGATGCCACCAGTTGATCCATGTGTTGTCTATGAGAGGAACACACATGCAATGACACCGGTGGATCCTTACGAGAATAACACACATGCAATGGCACTGGTGGATCCATATCTGGTCTATGAAAAGAACACACATGCAATGACACTGGTGGATCCATGTGTGGTTCATGGGAAGAAAACACATGCAATGACACTAGTGGATCCATATGTGGTCTGTGAAAAGAACACACATGCAATGCCACTGGTGGATCCATGTGTGGTTCGAGGGAAGAACACACATGCAATGACACTGGTGGATCCATGTGTGGTCTGTGGGAAGAACACACATGCAATGACACTGGTGATATGTGGTCTGTGAGAAGAACACATATGCAATGACTCTAGCTATGGTTCATGAAAAGAGCAAACATGCGATGACACTGGTGGATCCATGTGTGGTTCAGGGGAAGAACACACATGCAATGACACTGGGTGTGGTTCATGATATGGTCTATGGGAATAACACACATGCAATGACTCTGGTGATATGTGGTTTGTGAAAAGAACAGACATGCAATGACTCTAGCTGTGGTTAATGAGAAGAGCACACATGCAATGACACTGGTGGATCCATGTGTGGTTAATGAGAAGATCACACACGCAATGACACTGGGTGTGGTTCATGATATGCTTTGTGAGAAGAACACACATGCAATAACTCTAGCTGTGGTTCATGAAAAGAGCAGACATGTGATGACTCTAACTGTGGTTCATGAAAAGAGTAGACATGCGATGCCACCAGTGGATCCTTAGGAGAATAACACACATGCAATGACACTGGTGGATCCATATGTGGTCTATGAAAAGAACACACATGCAAAAACACTGGTGGATCCATGTGTGGTTCATGGGAAGAACACACATGCAATGACACTGGTGGATTCATGTGTGGTCTTGGGAAGAACTCACATGCAATGACACTGGTGATATGTGGTCTGTGAGAAGAACACACATGCAATGACTCTAGCAGTGGTTCATGAAAAGAGCAGACATGTGATGACACTGATGGATCCATGTGTGGTTCATGGGAAGAACACACATGCAATGACACTGGGTGTGGTTCATGATATTGTCTATGGGAAGAACACACATGCAATGACTCTGGTGATATGTGGTTTGTGAAAAGAACAGACATGCAATGACTCTAGCTGTGGTTAATGAGAAGAGCAGACATGCAATGACACTGGTCGATCCATGTGTGGTTAATGAGAAGAACACACACGCAATGACACTGGGTGTGGTTCATGATATGGTTTGTGAGAAGAACACACATGCAATGACTCTAGCTGTGGTTCATGAAAAGAGCAGACATGCGATGACTCTAATTGTGGTTCATGAAAAGAGCAGACATGCGATGCCACCAGTGGATCCTTACGAGAATAACACACATGCAATGACCCTGGTGGATCCATATGTGGTCTATGAAAAGAACACACATGCAATGACACTGGTGGATCCATGTGTGGTTCATGGGAAGAACACACATGCAATGACACTGGTGGATCCATGTGTGGTCTGTGGGAAGAACACACATGCAATGACACTGGTGATATGTGGTCTGTGAGAAGAACACACATGCAATGACTCTAGCAGTGGTTCATGAAAAGAGCAGACATGCCATGACACTGGTGGATCCATGTGTGGTTCATGGGAAGAACACACATGCAATGACACTGGGTGTGGTTCATGATATGGTTAATGAAAAAAGCACACATGCAATGACTCTGGTGATATGTGGTTTGTGAAAAGAACAGACGTGCAATGACTCTAGCTATGGTTAATGAGAAGAGCAGACATGCAATGACACTAGTGGATCCATGTGTGGTTAATGAGAAGAACACACATGCAATGACACTGGGTGTTGTTCATGATATGGTTTGTGGGAAGAACACTCATGCAATGACTCTAGCTGTGGTTCATGAAAAGAGCAGACATGCGATGACTCTAACTGTGGTTCATGAAAAGAACAGACATGCGATGCCACCGGTGGATCCATGTGTGGTCTATGAGAGGAACACACGTGCAATGACACCGGTGGATCCTTACGTGGTTTGTGAGAATAACACACAGGCAATGACACTGGTGGATCCATATGTGATCTGTGAAAAGAACACACATGCAATGACACTGGTGGATCCATGTGTGGTTCATGGGAAGAGCAGTCTTGGCATAACTTGATGTATGCCACGATGTATTTCATTGTACAAGACACTCACTTTCCATTTTTATACTACTCAGTATCGCCCTTGGTTTTATGTGGTACTACTCAGTTTGGCCCCCCTCTCTATCTTTCGTAGAAGCACAAACATGTGGTCACCCTGTCTGCTACTCCCTGATTAGTTATCACAGTTGTCACGCGGATCGTGCGCACCAACCGTTGATTCTATGCGGTCCAACGATGATCGTTGCACACGTCGTTCCCTTCACAGTACAGCGTGGCCCTAGCGTGAGACAACACAGACGTCTCCCCCAGCAAGACTTCTACAAGAAGGAACATGATGCCGTCCATGGAAAAAGTCGTCGAGCGTTCATGTCATGTTTAATCAAGTCTGAAAGGCCTACTACTTCTACTACTATGCCACAACGCATGTGTCATCAAGTGCACGGTCATCGATGGACAGCTGTGATTTATTGCCACTTGATTTTAATCAGACATATCCCATTTTTTACGCAGCGGCTCTCAATCTCACTTCCAACTGGGCCCGACCGTAAGAAGCTTGCACATGCTAGCCGGAGACAGAAGAGCTGAGCTCGACGAGACCTAACGTCTCTGCCTTCATCAACACATCCCTCTACCCAATCTAGCACAACCCCACAAATCTCACCATACAGCCACCTACCTCCCCCTCTACATTTCCACTTTTAACTATCGCCAATTTTAGGCCCGTGTCAAACTTCGTACATAGAAATTGTGTATGCGCCCTTTGCATGCGGCTCAATATAGAGATACCATGCATGGCCCGGGAAAAAATGTGACGTCCCGTGTGCGTGTCGCGGTGCACGGTGGTGCAATGAAACATGCCTTGCTTCCATCCACCTTAACTATAGAGCCCTTCTCCGCACACCCACTCCCACTCTCGCTCACTCTCACCACGCAACCCTCTCCACTGTCCCACCAGCATCCGCAAACTCCCGAGAATACCCCGTCTGTGCCGGCGATGACCGAGAAGGATAAGGTGGCCATCGTCGCCTCCGAGGCCACCAGCGAGGAGGCCCCCGTCTCCTCGCCGGCCCCCCTCGACGCGTTGAAAGCAGCCGCCGTCCCTGTCCAGGCCCCAGTCGAGGCATCGATGGCAGCCGCAGTTCCTGTCCAGGCCCCCGTCCCCGCTACCAACGAAGCCGCCGAAGCGGAGCCTCCCGCCGGCGAGGAGGTCCCCGCCGGTCACAAGCGGATCAAGCACTTCTGGGGCACCTACGATCCAGATAAGTACATCGCTCCACTGAACCCCTACGACACCGGCATCGACGACCCATGGTCGGAGGTAACTAGGGTTTGCTCCTCTCCCCTGGTTCTTCTACCGTTCCCATCGTTAGATGCTAGATGTTGGTTTATTAGGATTCGCTTGTTCGCATTTTGATTGCTCGATCTTCTTACATCATCTACTCCCCCATTTTCCTTTTCTTCCAATAGGTTTTCGGCAGCGACGTCTGTAGTGATGACGAGTCCATACACACCAAGACTCGTCAGGTGCCGAGGAGGCTGCGGGCCGGCAAGTACGCCGCCTTCTTCAGGGGCGGCCCCTGGCGCTGCCCGTTTCGCAAGGGGATCGCCTACAGTTGTGCGAGTGGCCCCGACCGCATCGACTTCCTCTCCTTAATGAAGCATGCAGAGGCCACGGGCTCCGGCATCCACAAAGGCGGCGAGCGCGAGACCGTGAACATCAACGCCTACATCGCTGAACACCAGGCTCTCGGCATTCACCTCCGAAACCACCAGTGGTTGGCCATCAAAGAGGGTCGCATCGCTCCAATCAGGCCCAAGGTCCCCAAGATCAAGGGACTGGGCAGAAAGAAGTGGAGGAAGCATCAGATGGAGGAGGAGGAGGCGCGGGCGCATGCAGGATGTCCCTGCAGCTGCGGCGGCTGCCGCTACTGCTGCTGCTAAGCAGCTTCTTTCTAGCTATATCCTATTTTTGGCTGAATGCATCGAACCTCGTTAAGCAACCTACTTTCTATCGCTATATCCTATTTAGTTGCGCACAACTATATCTACATTTGTTTTGTTTTCTGAATGAATGTATTCTGCCTGGTGTGATTTGCTCCTCTAGATTTGCTACCTGATCGGAGGCAAAAAGAGGTCCAAAAGGGAACGAAATATCGAAGTGAGAATATTCTCTAGATTTTCTACCAATTTGGGCAAAATGAAACATATCTGTTTAGCGAGAGAGGAAAAGGGCACTCTTTCAAACTGCCAGTTAAGAAGCTACCATCTTGACGAGCTACAAGACACATACATAAACATAACACACCGAGGGTTAAATTTATTTTACTAGTATCACTTGAGGCGCTAGACATCTTGGCAAGCTAACTGAGTTCCACAAAACAGAAACATAACACTTACAAGTAAAATTTAATTCACTCCTCATCAGACCACTTGAGGCGCTTGCCATCGTTCCTAGGCGACGAACTGCGACCATTCCAGGTACTCCACATCTCATGAACTGCTTTGTCCCACCTGGCATCTGACTTGGCTTCCCTATCTTCAGCGTCCTGCGGCACAATTAGCGGTGCATCACAGGCCTGATTGTTGCCGCTAGAAGATGCTGCCTCTCTGTTTGCCGCTTCAGCTATAGCCTCTCTGTCAGCTGCTTCTTCAGCTGCAAGCTCTCTTTCAGCTGCTTCTACAGCCTCTCTGTCAGCTGCTTCAGATGTAGCCAATTTCTTTGCATATTCAGCTTCAAACTCAGCTATTCCGCATTTTCTACAAAGGGATCCCCTAAGCTCGTCTTCCCTCTTGCAAATAGGGCAAAACACGAGGTAACGTAGAAAAAAATGGATCTTCTTGTACAACTGGTAGGTCACGTAAGCATCTATGGCTGCATACTTCAGGTTTATATCAGACAACGGCCACTCGTCCCAGAAATCGTGCCTATCCGTAGGGAAATCTTCCTTCATTTTGTTGTACGACTCATCGAGGATTCTAGTTACGAGTGATGCCATTCTATCCTTCCTCGAGGCCCGTAGGATCTTGACAAGACTCTGAATATCGATCCACTTGTGCCCAGGAATTATAATTTCCTCTTGATACAATTTTGAAAAATCAGTTCTTTTATCGACAGTGCAGAAAATAATTCCCTTTTCTACAAGGAATCATGAAGCCGATATTTCTGTCACCCCGAAAGTATGTAGTTTGTCATCACCAAATTTTTTAACTACAAATATTTTGTCAATGCAAGATCATCATCTCAATATAATTTTGAAAAGTTTAGTAAATTCAAGACCAAGACTCTCAACATTGTATTGTCATAATTTATTCGGTTTTGCTATTTCTCAGTCGACTGAACGAGTTGCACATTTCTTTTAACTACAATTGCACTTTTCTTAGGTGATTGAGACTAAAGAAAATCTCAGTCGATTGAGACATAGGGAAACCCTAATTTATTTGGTCCTAAATAAAATCCAGTAGTTGCAAGATGAGCAAGTGGATAAAGAACAAGAGGAGAAAACCCTAAAAGCGGTTAGCTACAGAGAGCAGATCTACAAACCGGGAGAGGTGGTAGACGAGGACGTGTTTACGCATGGCCAGTTGAACGACGGCGACTTCACTCCCTTCATATGGGTGCTCCGGGGTGTACTCGAGGTCCAATCCCACAAACTTGTCCTCGTCTATCCCAAGCCAACCCTCGTACATCCTCAGGACATGCACCACTGTCTCCTCCTCGTTGGTGTAGACAACGTCTATCTTCTTGTTGTTATGGGTAGTGAAGCTTGTCTCTATAATGCGTAGATCTTCCATGGCGACAAGGAGAAGACGGGAAGAAGATAGTAGATGACAGGAAGAAGAAGAGTGGTCTCTGCGAGGCAGGGGAACGGTGGAACCGTCAATGCGCTTTTATGGTAGGGGTTAACGATTGGGACAGAAGTCCAAGGAGAGACACGTGGCGGTGGCCGTTCCAGCTTCTGAGTAAAAAAAATTATAACGCCGATACATGTGCCCTGTTTTGTCACGTCAGTACACTAGGTAGGGGGTGTTGTCCAATCCACTGTGCCAACGCTGCAAGCCTACGTGACAGCCACCCCGCCTAAGCGACGGGAGCGACATAACAGCGAGAACTAACAGGGGGCCCAACTTGACGCCCGTTAGCCTGATTTTTTGTATTGAAATGTAAAGTTGAATTCGTGCTGAAAAAGACCTTCTGAGTATTTGGCACACCAACTGTAGTCATCCCGGCTGATTTCAGGGAACTTGGGTACCGCGTTGCCTGTACACCCCAACTTTCGGGCCACAAAATGATATTCTCTGACATGCGAGGAGCTTCGTGACCTTGAGGTCGGCTACGAGTACGACTACATCAACCACGTTCCCCGCGAAACATTAACCGCGTACGGTCTACAAGGGTATGTATTCTCTACGCATTGGTTGTTACCGCATTACTACATAGATAGATCGTAGGCAGTTTCTAGGGTTTCAACGTAGGAATTTTTTTGTTTTCCGCACCGATCCCCAACATAAGCGTGTCTGCGACCTTGAGAGTAGCATAGGAAAAGAAGAGGGAGGCGATGCCCTCATTCGCACATGGTTGTGTCGCCGCGTCCAACCACTGCAGGCTAGAGTCCACGCCATGTTCCGCTGGGACGGTCCGAACAATGCCACTCGCATATCTGCTGATGGAATTTCTGAGGGTGAAGTTGATAGGAGGTTGCGATTGGTGACAAAATATACCGCCAAGGACGATCTCCCGGGCGAACCAGTCGTGCCTCCATTCGACGCCTGTAACCCTCCTCCTGAGGTAGAATTGTATTACGAAGTAGTTCTGTTTTGTTGATTGCCACTGGGTACTGGATATATAATGCTGTATCTTTTGAATGCAGGACTGGAAGGTGTCTCCCAATTTTCCCCCTCGTCCTGAAGGGGTTATCCCTCGCGAGGTGGATGAAGAGGACGAACCAGAGTCGACCGTCCCAATCAAAGAGGAGGAGGGAGCCCTCGAGTCTAGCGACGAGGACACTCGCAGGCGTTCTCGTAGCGAGGATTCTGATGCTACTTCTCCGACGATGCCGGAAGGTCATTCTGCTGCTACAGAGGAACCAATCCCCACCGTCCATGGCTCCTTCTGCCCGGAAGAAGATGCGACTATCGAAGGAGTCATCGGAGTCGGAGGAGCAATCCTTCGACCTCGATAGATTTGACTGGTGAGTTCTGCATTCTTGACTTTGTATTGTTTTTTGGAGCTGCTTTCCCTGAAGTTTTTGCTGGATGTGTTTTGTCGTCAAGCGGCGTTGTCGTCTTCTGACGACGTCCAATTTGTGAAGGAATCCGGAGTCGCAGACTCCAAGGCCAAGGAAGTGGTCGAACGATCTTCCTCTCCTCCATTGATGGCCCACTTCGGGCATAACTCGTCGAGTTCCCCGCATGCTGGGGGGCACCAGGTGGTTTCCCGGATGACTGCGCAATAGTCATCTTTGGAGTCTCTAGAGGACCATGTAAGCATTCTTTTGTAGTCGAATATATACTTGGTGCTGTTGCTGAACTTTGTTTTCTTCTGATGCTGCTCATCATGAAGGAAGCTGCTCACCTGGCAGAGCAAGTCCTTGACATGGGTCGACAGCATGCGCAGCTGGACAATCGCCATCGCGTTGTTGAAGGTTAGTTTTGGCTTTGTCTTTGTCTTCGTGAAGTTTCTAGATTCGATTGATGATTCGTCCCGTGCTTTGTAGTCGAGCATAATGAACTTCTTCGTCATGCTGCTTCCCTCGAAAAGGCGCTTGCCATGGCGGCGAAGAGTCGTGATGAAGCAATCGCGACCCTGGAGGAGTCACAAAAGCGCGAAGCAGACTTGCGAAAACGTGAAGAGGACTTGCACGTCTCCAATGCCGAGAGGGATAAGTTGCTCGAGGAGCAACTTTTCTCGATTACTAAGTCCCTCTCAGGTACTCTTTCAGCTGAATTTTCGTTGTTTCATGCTTCGACATCGTGTTATTGTGCTAACACTTTGCTGTATGTAGATGCCAGCGGCTTGAGCTTTGACGCCCAGGCCTTTCTTCGCGATGATGCGTTGGCTGGTGTTGTCACCGCAGTCGAAGACCGCAGCGCTTCCCTTCATGGGACGCTGACGAAGGCCAAGGGTGTGCTCAGTCGGATACGCATGGATCTAACCCCCAAGGCTGAGATAATTGACAACCTTGAGGACCTGGTGGAATCCCTTGCTGGGGGTATTCCCATGGACTTCAGGAACTCTCAGCGGTCTGTCCGCGCCACTATGGCACTCGCGATGGTGCAAGCCCATGGCGTGGAGGTGGACCCCGCCGCGATCTCCAAGGTGATGCCCGTCGGCACAGATGGCCTACAGGTAGTGTTTGCTCCCTTCGCTACTGGCTGTGGTAAATATGGGCCGCAGCTCATCAATATAGTGGCCAAATACTCCGAAGAGATGCAGCGAGCGAAGAATGCGGCGAAGGCTGCGACATCAGGGGCTGGCACCGGAAAGTCTGTGGCGTCAGAGATCGCCACGGATTCAATGAGGCCCCCGAAGTCCAAGTCGAAGTCGAAGAAGAAGACTACTCCTTAGTAGCTATTCTGTAATAGTTGTAGTTTATTTTAGTGTTGAAACCATGCTTTTGTGGGAGTATCCCTGTCGAGACTTTTGCTGTTCCTGAACACATTCGAGCCTTTTATCAATGTATTCTTGGTCCCTTATTTTCTCTTTCTTGGTTTGTGATAGGGTACGTCGAGTGGTCCTTCGAGTGATCCTCGTGATCCTCCACCCACCGATGAAACCTTGGCGCAGCCGCGCTCAAAGGTGGAGGAGTTGTCCTTGCTTGCGCGACTGCGCGATCGCATTAAGCAACTGGAGCGTGAGTTGCCCATCCTCCGTGGTAGCGCAGATGTATGGAAGTCGGAGGCGGAGAAGGCTATCCCCCACGAGAAGTATCTCTTGGAGGAGGTGGCGCAGCTGAGTGAGCAGTTCAAATGTTAGCTTTCTGCCCTCTTATATTTTCTTTTAGTCAGTCACGGGGATTCCTTTTCTTCATACTTTGCCCTTTTGTTTGGTGTAGTTGTCAGTGCTCGTCATCTACAGGATGAGAAAGACCGGATTGCCATTCGAATGAACGATCTGACCCAGGAGCACACAGGCGAGTGGGTACTTTTGGGTGGACCACAATTGTGCGATCGCGCTTGCGACCCTGTAGGATCGTGCTTTTCGAGTACTTCACTTTTTGAAGAAGGCGCAGTCGTGCCTTAGGCATATCTATCAAACGATGTTTCCACTGGACGTCGTCCCTTCAAGCCTGTTGGCTCTTCTGGTGAAGTTCCAGGATTTGAGTGCGGTTCACGAGTGCATGTGACAGTAGTTAGTAGCTGGTGCTAAGGCTGCGTTGTCACTGGTGGGACTGCATAGGTCGGATGTAGATGTTGCGGCTATTGCTGCTGCGCCGCCACCTCCGCCAGAGGGTATGACCTGGGACATGGTTTCGCACTACCAAGCGGTTGATCGCCCAACGTAAGAAATTGTCGACTTCTTTGAGGAACAAACGAACGTTCTCTTGTTGCAGCAGTAGCATGACTTGTATCCTGCGGATAATTGTACAAGTGTTGTAAAGTTCATATGAATATGTTGGATGTAATTAGTAGTCATTGATATGTGAAGAGCTTGCTAGCTTTTATATTTTGCTAGTGTATTTGTACTCTACAGTTCCTTTTCGTTAGCCTGACTTGTGTTATCTCAGCACCTTGCCAACCTGTCAGGTGCGTTGCAACTGGGTTGGTGTTTATCAAGGGTTCGATTGATGTTGTGTCAGCTACTCGGGATACGGCGATTTGTTCGTAGAACGAGAGTGTAAAGGGTGGCACAGCCTCCGAGTGATAAAATTGCAGGAAAATAAGGGAAACACAAAGTTTGGGGCACTTAGCTTTATTTATTCGCGGAATACTACGAGGTACATTGTGTGGCTAAGTAGCCTGGCTGAATAGCCTTATTTGTAATGTAAAAAATGACTAGGGGTAGAAGCGACGCAGCTGCGCGACGTTCTAGGGATTGGAGTATGCGACTCCTGTCTTGGGATCTTTAAGACGATATGTGTCACCTGGGATTACTATAAGGGCCCTCCCAAGGGGACTCGAGCTTGAGATGCCCTTGCTGCTTTAGTCGCAGGACCAGGTCTCCTTCGACGAAGGATCTGGGGCATAGCCTTCTGCTGTGGTAGTTGCGGAGGCTTTCCTGGTAGATCATTGATCTCTCCGCTGTGATTTCCCGTGCTTCATCAAGGAGGTCGACGGAGTCTTTGAGTGCAATAGTTGACTCCTTCTCGCTGTAAGCAACCACCCGCGGGGCTTTGTAGCGTACTTCTGCGGGTAGGACCGCTTCAGCGCCATGCACCATGAAGAACTGGGTGTATCCCATGGCACTGTTTGGAATTGTGAGTAAGCTCCAGAGTACGGATTTCAGCTTGTCTCGCTAGCATCCGGCGGCTTGTTCGAGTGGCCGGAGGAGTCGCTTCTTGATTCCGCCATAGACGAGGCCGTTGGCCTTTTCAACTTGACCGTTGGTCTGCGGGTGAGCCACCGAGGCATAGCTTATGTTGATTCCTAGGTTGTCGCAGAATTCCTAGAATTCCTTAGAGGTGAAGTTCATCCCATTGTCCGTGATGATGCTGTGTTGCACTCCAAACCGGTAGACAATGGATTCGAAGAACTTGACAACGCTGGCTCCTGATTGATTTGTCACCGGCATGGCGTCGATCCACTTGGTGAACTTGTCGACTGCGACCAAGAGGTAAACGTAACCTCCTGGCGAAGATTTCGGGAGCTTGCCGACCATGTCGAGTCCCCATTGCGCGAAGGGACAAGCCAATGGTATTGGCCGGAGTTCCGCACCAGGTGCGTGAGGTTTGTCCGCGAATCGCTGGCAAGCATGGTAGCACTGGACGATGTCCTTGGCGTCGCGCATGGCCGTGGGCCAGTAGAATCCAGCTCGCAGAGCTTTGGCAACGAGGGTGCGACTGACAGCATGGTGCCCGTAGGTGCCTTCGTGGATGTCAAGGAGGATGGCCCTTCTGTCCCCGTTGAAGACACACCGTTGGAGCACTCCTGTGATGCTGCGCTTGTACAATTTGCTGTTGATGAGGGCGAACGCCTTGGATCGGCGCGTGATCTGCCGTGCGTCAGTCGGGTCATCTGGCAGCCTCTTGCTGAGTAGATATGTGATGTAAGGTTGTGTCCAAGATGGTTCGATCATCATGACACCCATTGGTCCTTCGAGTCCTGTATCACGCTCCAGGTCGTCGAGTGCCATTGGCTCATTGGGTGGCGTAGCCCCCGAGTCCGTTGACGCGCTTGCTTTCTTCTCTGGAGCCTATGGCTTGATGGAGTGTTCGCATATGCGCTCGAGAAATACCCCAGGTGGTATGGGGGCACAGGTGGAGCCAATGTTGGCGAGTGTGTCCGCGTCTTCGTTGCTTTCGCGACCTATGTGCCGCAGCTCACAGCCATCAAAGTCCCCTTCGAGTGTGTCATAGAGTTCGCGATAGGCGATCATGTTGTCACTCAGTGCGTCGCACTCGTGCATCATTTGGTTAACCACCAGTTTGGAGTTACCGTAGATGATGAGCCTCTTGGCGCCATAGGATTTCCCCACTTAGCTTCATTGTTGCAGGTAGTGAACTGCATTCGTAGAATGTATTTCAGCTTGTCTCCCTAGGGCAATGTCAGTATGACACCTGCACCAGCTCCGTCCTTTCGTTTGGACCCATTGAAGTGCATTGTCCAGAGGTAGGACATGTCTGGTTTGTCGGGGAGATGGTTCTTTATCCAGTGCACGAGGAAATCAAGGAGGACTTGCGACTTGATCGTGTCACGCTTTTCGTATGTGATATCTCATGGAGACAGTTCGATTCCCCAAAGCGCGACTCTCCCGGTGGCATCAGGGTTATTGAGGATATGCCCGAGCGGGGCGTCATTGACCACCACGATTGGGTGCTCCTGGAAGTAGTGGCCCAGTCGCTTGGTTGTCATGAAGACACCGTACTCTAGCTTCTGGTAGTGCGGGTACTGCTGTTTTGTTGGCGTGAGCACCTCGCTGAGGTAGTAGATTGGGCGCTGGACCCCGTGGACCTTGTTTTCTTCGTCTCGTTCCACCACAAGCACTGTGTTGACCACCTGGTTGGTGGCGGAGATGTAGAGCAAGAACGGCTCCTTTTCACGTGGAGTCACCCGTACTGGCGAGGTGGATAGTAGACATTTGAGGTCTTTGAATGCTTCTTGTGCCTTATCTGTCCACTTGAACTTGTCATTTTTGTGGAGAAGTTGGTAGAAGGGCAGTGCCTTTTCGCCCATTCGACTGATGAATCGACTGAGCGCCGCGATTCGCCCAGCCAGCTGTTGGACGCCTCTTACATTCTTTGGCTTCTCCATGGCCAGTATGGCCTTTATTTTCTTCGGGTTTGCTTCGATCCCTCTCGCGGAGATGAGATACCCCAGTAATTGCCCAGATGGTACGCCAAAGGCGCATTTGTTTGGATTGAGCTTGATCTGGTAGCGGTCGAGATTGGCGAAGGTCTCATGTAGATCGTCAATTAGCGAGGCTTCCTCTTTTATTTTGATGACGATGTCATCAACGTAGTCTTGGATGTTATGACCAAGTTGATTCTTGAGGCAGGCCTGCATGCACCGCTGATAGGTGGCTCCTGCATTTTTTAGCCCGAAGGGCATCGTGTTGTAGCAGAACACACCAAAGGACGCTGTAAATGCCGTTTTCTCTTGGTCTTCCTCCTTCATTCGAATCTGATTGTAGCCTGAGTAGGCATCGAGGAAGCAGAGACGCTCACATCCCATGGTGGAGTCGATGATTTGGTCGATTCGCGGCAGCGGGAAGTGGTCCTTTGGGCAGTGCTTATTCAAGGAGGTGAAGTCCACGCACATCCGCAGGATATCCGTGTCTTTTTCGGGCACAAGCACTGTGTTAGCGAGCCAAGTGCTTTTCTTGATTTCGCGTATGAATTTTGCGTCGAGGAGTCAATTGATCTGCATTCCGACTGCCTTTGCTCTTGGTTCAGACAGTCACCAAATTGTCTGCTTGACTGACCTTGTGTCTAGATTTACGTTGAGTGAGTGCTCCGCGAATTCCTTGGGAACTCCTGACATGTCTGCTAGACACCAGGCGAAGATCTCCCAGTGCTCACAGAGGAATTCGATGAGCGCGAGTTCCTATGCGGAACTCAAGTTGTTGGAAATGAGGGCCATCTTGGTTGGGTCCGTTGGGTGGACCTAGACTTTCTTCGTGTGCACCGACAAGTTGAAGGACAGATCAGGTGAACTTGGACTGCTCAGGGGAGGCAGACTATTGTCTATTGACTCCTTTAATCTTGCGAGTTCCTCCTACATGCCGAATGACTGGGAGATTCTATTGAATTCCCTGTCGCAGCTGTCAGACCTCTCGAAGTTGCCGTTGATTGTGATTACGTCGTTTGGACCTGGCATTTTCATCTGCAGGTAGGCGTAGTGCAGCACTACCATGAACCTTGCGAACGCGACACATCCGAGGATGCAGTGGTATTGTGAAGGCCAGTCGACGACTTCGAAGTCGATGCATTTTCACCGAAAGTTTTGCGGCATGCCGAAGATGACGTCGAGGTTGATTTTGCCCAGGGGATATATGCCCTTCCTTGAGATGATGTTGTGGAACGTCGTGCCTGAAACTTCCAGACATGTCAGAGGGATCCTCATCGCACGCAAGGTACTCGCGAACATGAGGTTAATGTCGCTGCCGCCATCCATGAAGACGCAGCTCATGTCGAAACCCCCAATCTGTGCCTCGAGTACGAGGGGACAATGGCCTAGGCAAGGAACTTGGCGCGGGTGGTCGCGCCTGTCAAAGGTGATGCAGGAGTCGCTTCCACTGAGGTAATCAGTGGTGGAAGGTGGAGAGTTTATCGCCAAGTTGACTTGGCGAGTGATGGCCTTCTGCACTCGATTTGAGGGACGCCCTTTTTGGATCATCCCCATGTTGCCCACAACTCGTGGTATGGTTCGCCTCCGTGATGCTGGACCGGCGCGGCCGCGGGTGGTCGTGGTCCGGGCGGTGGTGGAGGAGCTCCATGTGCCACAACGCCCGGGGCGGCTCCATAGCCCTTGTTAACTGCGTCGCGATTCATCCGGGCCAGGCCCTCGTGGAGTTTGAGGAACTCGCGGAAGTCCTTGAGAAGGTGGCTGGATTTCTTCTTGCCATCGTGCTTGTCGATGTAGAAGTGCACGTTGCATGGCCCAGACAGATTGTTCTCGATAGATGTTGCGGGTGCCTCTTTGCGAGTGCGGCGTTGCCACACCTGCGTGGTTTTTCTGCTGTCGCGGTATCCACCATTGCGGTTGTCGTCGCGTTTGTCGGTGTAGCCGGCTGTGACCATGTTGATCTCGTCGCGGTCATCGTAGATGCGCATCCGACGTTTACCTCGGCGGTCGCGTCTGCACACGAGGTCGTCTTCATCGTTGGAGTAGGTATGGTTCTTCACCGAGTCTTCTCCGTCAGCCCACCGATTCGTAATTTCCATCAGGTGGTCAATCCTTTTGGGCTTCGAGCGGCCCAACTCCTCCCTGATCTCTATATGGCAAACACCGCCGTTGAATGCGTCGATTGCGCGGTCCTCTGAGATGTTTTCTGCGGAGTTCTTGATGATGGACCACCTCTGGATGTACGAGTGTAGTGATTCGCCCGATCTTTGCTGGCATCTTCTTAGCTCTTCGATTGATGCGGGCCTTTTGTAAGTGCCCTTGGAATTGCGCACGAAGCTGTAGACTAGCTCTTCCCAGCTGCAAATGGATCCGCGCAGGAGATTGTTGAGCCATGTGCGAGCGGCGCTCTGCAGCTGTAGCTGCAGGCATTACATGGCCGTGCTTTGACTCCCGCCATGTTGTCTAACAGAGGAGATGTGGTCCTCCAACTAGATTTTCGGATCCTGTAGACCGTCAAATTTTGGGTTCTCTGACGGTAGTTTGAACCCTTTAGGCATTCGCTTTTGCCTGATGGTCCTGCTGAAGCATCTGGCACCGCAGAGCTCGGTCTCATCCTCTTCTGAGTCAGTTGAACAAGCGTGTCTTGCCCTTGATTTATTGATTTTGCGCTGCGTGAGGTCATCGCGTGCATCGTAGTCGTGAGCGGCGACGCCAAGACAGATCATGGCTATCGTCGCTGGACGAGGGCGAGGAATAGTGTTTTGCCAGAGCCTTGCTTTTCTTTGGCTCTGGTGCGGGCTCTTTGTCGATGGAGGCCTCCACTAGCCCCGAGCCTGTGATCATAGATTGGTGCATGGCAGCTCATGGATCTCCAGCTGGCGGATGGTTGTTGAGGAGGTACATGGTGGCCGTCGTTACCACGGCTTGCGGCGTCTTCGGGAGCACGTTGCCCGCGTATCCACCGTCATGGAGCCAAAGTCGAGGGCTTTTGCGGCTTCTACACGTTCTTCCTCGGTGAGGTGGGCCAGTCGATATCCTCTCTTGTTGGCCAGGTACTCTGTAACTACCTCGGTGAATTACGCTCCTAGTACAAGCCTGGATGATCAGAAATGGTTGAAATAGTACGGTGGGGCCCAAATGCCACTCACAGGTAGACCTTTCGGCCGTCCCAAGCATTTCCAAACATCGGGACAAGAACGGGCGGCGTAATCGGCAGGCGAAGGGATCAACTACATACACAAATGAGTATGTATACAAGCCACCATACAATAGTACATCAGAGCCATTCCATCTAAAAAGAAAGGAAATATAGCAACGCCATACGACAAGATCCAAATATCCTAGATAGATATAATAATGTAGGATATCTCCTCATACATCAATCAACATAGTATCAAGCGGAAGCGGAAGACAAAATCCGAGTACGGATAAGAAGCAAATCGGCATAAGATGCCCCATAAATAAGCACATCCCGCCCACAGATCTCACGGATCCCGTTCGGAATCTCTACACCGAATGATCGTTGCCCACATCGTCTCTTCCACCCAAAGATCCATCTTGCGAGTGTACTGTTCATCTGAACCAATAATTTATCGTGTGAGACCCTAGGGGTACTCAGAAGTCTTTATGCCTCTAAAGGGGACACAACAGGGTGACGAATTGCAGCAAAAGATAAACCCTAACAATTCTGAGATACTGCTAACCATCCGCCTAACCGAGATAGTCGGATGTCCGTGAATTAATAACAACATTATAACAGTTATAAAGGTAATCTTAAGATCCATCCTCCTCCTCGCTTAGCGAGGAAGCGGACGAACAACCCCCCATCCGTTGGCAGTTTTATTATCCATTCCGTGAGTATTGCACTATTTACTAGTCAGGTACCTAGTCTAGTCAGATTAAAAGCGGTACTTTAGTTATGCTTGTCTATGGTCGAGAAACTGTGCTCCAAGTCGTCCATAACCGCGGACACGGCTTTCAGAAAGTTTTACCTAGGGTGCACAAATAGCAACACACACTCGATATGCCTCGGAAAAACCAAATCAAAACCAACGAGACAGTCACGACAAAGCAATCACAGGATTCAGAAATATTTCAGGGGCCACCCCATTGAGCTACCCGCAACGAAGTTAGCTGACTCCGAGACGGTCTCAAGGTTTGTGGAGCCTAACAGAAACGACTGGGAACCCGAAAGTGTGGTGGGCTTGTCGACATAAATAAACGGGTCACGGACCTAAACAGTACAGTGTGCTCCTCGCACAATCTTAAATAAAGCAGTAAAGCATGGCATAGGTACAGGATCGTAAATAAAACCTCAAACTAGTTTGTGGCCCCAAGAAATAAGAATGAATCAAGCTCTGGCTCAGGGTCCATAAGCCTCCGGATGTGGATAGCGAATATTCTTGGAACAGAATCAAGTACTCGGGGTCTTACGGGACACAAGTGAGCCTGAAAAACCAAATAGCGAATATGGCTCACCGATGCCACTTTCATTAGTTATCCCATTACTACTCAGGTTAAGTTGTTTAGGTACCTCGTTATCCATCAGACACTCACATACCCTACACATGCTGTTCTACGACTCGCATGGCTCAAACAACTCCTGTAGTAATGGCTCATAGGGTGGAGGAACAAGCTTCGGTGGGGTTTAAAAATAAAGGCTATGCAATACTTGGGATTCAATTTAATGCAATCGCGACTCAATGATGCAAGAATAAGATAGAGGCAATAGGTACTATATGTATGCAAGCATGTGGTAGTGCTTGCCTGGCAGCTCAGTTGAAGCAAGTGATGGATCTGGTAGTGCTCTGGTTCTCTTGATATATCCCCGCTTCGTCTATTCGAAGAAGAACCAAACAAACAAGGGCCAACATAAATAAAGTGCACAAGCATATGAATAAATGCATCAAGCAAACAATCATGCCATGATGAATGATGCACAATTTGCATGGCAATGCAGTAGCATGGCATGGGTGAGGTGTGGAACACAAGAATAAATCATTTTATTGAGTTTTAGCCCCATTTTAATCTCATATTAGTTGCTGTATACTTTATATTTATATGATGCATGCTTCAATTCAAACCATGGAATGTATAAACAGAAAGGTCTCGTCGAGCTAATCATTTTAGACATATCATTTGTTAAATTTGGATTTATAAATCAAAAGTTATTAATTTATTAAAGAAAAGGGGCATTTATTGTAATTTAAATAAACTTGGAATTTTAAATGTCCAAAATATATTTTGAATGGCATATTTGAAATCCTCACATTTTTCTGATCTCAAAACATATATTATATGTATTATTTGGATTAATATTTGAAAAGTTATTTAAAAACAGAATTTAATTTGAATTTAAATTAATTTGGATTAAGTTTGAATTCAAACAGGTACAGGAAAATACTTTTGTTACTCAGCTTAAGCCAGCCACAGACGCTGACGGGTGGGCCACGCGCTGACTCAGCAACGCACGCGCTCAGAAAACGTTTCACACCGCGGGTGCTGCCAGACACAGAGAATGACAAGTGGGTCCGAGGCGCTGCGGACCCACATGTCAGCGAACGGCGCGCGGGGGCTGCCAGGCGGGGCCGAGCTGGAGCGCGGGTTGCAAACAGGAAACGCCGGGGGTTTTTCTGCAAAAGCGCGCAGCGGCTGACTAGTGGGCCAGGCGGGAGCGCGGGATGATGCCAACAAAACGAGGGGGGGTATTCGCAAAACAGCGGCGGCTACTGTTTTTCTTCCACGCGCTGCAGAGGACAGATCTGTCTGCGACGCGCGGCGCGGCGAGGCGGGCTCGAACTCGCGACCTAGGGCTCGCGCGCGGAGGCGGAGCCACTGCGCTGGCCTGGGCTTGGTGTCTAGAGGGGGTACCGCGGCTAGACAAGGGCTAAGCGATGCGAGAGCGACAGACAGAGACGAGCGGCGGTGCGCAGCGAGCGTTCGACGAAACGAACGGCGCATCTAGGGCTGCTCGGCGAAGGGGACCATGTCAGGGGAATCCAGGGGCTCACCTAGAGGGTGTTGGCGGCGTTGGTTCGGGTCGGCGAGCAGACGATCGTCGACGGAGCTCGCGGACGGCGGCTAGGGTTTCTGTTCGGCGGCGACGACGATCTGGTGGCTCCGGTCCTCCTCCTCTTCGACGGCGAGCACAGGGCGAGGCGGGGGACCCTCCTCGATCTCCCAGGTCACTCCACGGTCGCGCGGCTCGACTGGATCGGCGTAGCAAGGTTGGGGCAGACGGTGGCCGGTGTTGGGGGTGTAGACGGTGGTGGAGAAGAGAGAGGAGGGAGCAGGGCGCCGGGGCAGATCTGGAAGAGGCCAGAGGCGAGAGAGAGGGAGGGTAAAGCGAGGGAGCGGCGTGTGGGAGCAGGTGGAGATAAAGGTGGCTTCGGCCACCTTTTACTCTCTCCTCCTCACGTGCTCGGGCAGGGGCAGGGCAGGCAGGGGGTGCAGCTGGGGCTTACAGGTGGGGCCAGGGTGAGGCCAAGGGCAGGGGCAGGCTCGGGTTTGAGGGGCCCCTAGGGCAGAGAGAGAGAGCAAGAGAGGGAGAGGGGTAGGCTCGGGTAGAGCTAGGCTCGGGCTAGGGTTGGTGGGCTCGGGCCAGGTGAGGGACCAGGTGGGGCCTGCATGGCAGGTAGAAGGGAGGGCCGAAAGAGAGGGGGAGATGGTAGCTTAGGGTTTAGGTCATGGTGGGGTTTAGGAGAGAGGGGGGTTATGGTGATGATGATGGAGTAGGTTAGATGACTAGGGTTAGGGTTTAGGGTTAGAGTTAGATGAGGGCAAGGTAGATTAGGGTTTACTATGGACAAGGTCAAGCCAAGATCAACCAAGATCAAACCAAAACAAAACAAGAAAAGAGGGGGAGGTGGTTTAAGCATGATCAAATAAGATCAAGCCAAAAGAAAAGATAGAGGTAGAGATGATCCACTTCAAGAACAAATAAAATCCAAATGACAAGCAAAAGGTGGTGCTTGCATGGCCCATGCAAATTATTTAATGCCATGATAATTCTTGTGGAAACAATATTATTTCATGGCATTATTATTATGCAACCCAAAGTTGGAGTAAGGCCCAAGCAAAGGAATTTAGAAAGAATTCCAAGTGGAGTATATGGAGATGATCACATTGGATTATATTTGGGACTTGCTAGTGTGTATATGCCACTAGGTATTTAATAAGCCCACAAAATATCCCAACATGATGATAACCCCAAAAACACACATATGGAAGCTAGGAAAAAGGTTCCACCCACAAGGCATGCAAAGGTGGCCATGTGGCTCTCATGTATCAATAATGTGAAAACAACATGACACTAAGATGAGAGCATGTGGTAAAAGAATTGGATCCATCCCAACCCACATGAGCTAGAGATAAACTCAAATAAAGCCAAGATCATATTTAGTTGGATGGTGGAATTATAAGGTGGTGACAGAGAAAAGGTGGTGGAGTTAATAAGAGATATGCCCCCAACTCAACTTGGGCATTACACAATATATCAAGAACCAAATACAATATCAAGAGGCAAATACAATTAATAATGCATATGAGATAAGAACCAAATGGAAAAGGGTTTGATATGATGCTCAAATGCAAGGAGGCATGATGACATGAGCATGATACAATGATGATGCAACAATTATATATAGGAAGGTAGCATCTATATAGACTAGGCTAGTAGCATTGCAATTGTTAGACAATTGGGATGCTACATACTCGTTGCCTTTGGGGGAGGATCCTCCGTGGGAGGAGAGCCCGGCTCGCCGAAGGCTTCACTTATCCGCCACCTTTTTACGCGCCTCGAGTTGCGCGATTGTGTGTAGCTAGCGTCTGTATTCCTCCTTCAGTACCAATGGTAGCCCATCAGCATGTCTTGCGGGGAGTTGAGGGGCAGATGATTGCCTCGTAGAGCTTCCCGACAGCGAGCCCACTTGTTTTCGTTGAGCTTGATCAGTACGCGCTCTCCAGTGTGTTCGTTCACTATGGTCGGCGGTTCTCCTCCCGCTCCATTGTTGACGGGCGCGCCGTTGCCACCGTTGGTGGGGCTGCCGTTGGGCGTACTGCTGTTGGGTGGTCCGGTGCCGTTGGGCATGCTGCCGTTGGGCGGTCTGGTGCCAGATCCAGTGCCAATGTTTTCGTGATTGGCGGTAGTATCGCCCGCGTTGATGACCGCACACATGAAGTGGTTGGGGAAGCTATTGCTCCTCAGCTTTCAGATCCAGAGCCGTAGGCTCCGTCTTTAGTGGCCAGGTCACCCAGATCGGATCCGCGACTGTTGTCGCTGTCCGTACTCCCAGCTGTTGCCGAGGCGTTGAGCTCGCTGAGGGTGCCGATTGGTGGCGGGAACCACGATGCTGGACCAATCGCGGGTGCCGTCGGCTGGTTAGGCATGCGAAGCGTGCCCATCTGACCAACCTGAAAGTGGAAGCTCCCAATCACCAGACTGATTCCATCGCCCATGGACTCGAAAGCCGGGCGAGTGGCCGGTGTGTGCACGGTGAAGTCGAACGCGCCGAAGAGCTGGCGAATCTCCGCTGTTGCGGAGTTGTAGATCGCGGTTGACGGGGCCAAAGAAGCCGCAACATCAGCACTCCCAGTTCCCACAGACGGCGCCAATTGGCGAGGGTTTAACTCGTCAATGCCCATTTTTATGGACTTTGGTTTTGGAGAAGGAGGGAGCGCTGGAGGCGTCAATAAGCTAGCAAACAAGCACACAGGGACGCAAGGTTTACCTAGGTTCAGGTCTCGTAGAGGTCCCTACTCCTGCTTGTTTGCTCTTGGAATTAACGAAGGAATCGAAGATTACAGGAGCGTGCAGATGCAATCTGGCGAGAGTTGTGGAAACTAGGGTTGCGTGTGTCCTCCTCGCCGCCCCCTCCTAGCCTTTATATAGATAGGCTAGGTCTCGGGTAGCAGGTCGAGTCGGTTACAGATTAGGATTTTCTCTTTGAACTTTCTATCTTAATCTTCTTCTTGTCTTGCAAGCAATCGAGAGTCCGTGGGCCACTGGAATTCTCCACTGGGTCTTGACAATGCCGTGCGCTTCTGCCGTATCTGGACCGTATATACCAAGCTCGAGTACCTGTAGTGTATATCCATGTCAGACGGCGACTAGGGAACAAGATCGCTCGAATTTTTGTTCGTTTGAGATTGTGCTCATCACATGTACCATGAGATATGTCAAAGGGATTTCCACGACAATAAGCCAAGAATGAAGAGTAGCTAAGTAAAGAAATATTTTCAAGGTTTGGCCATGTATAGGTATTTTTTTTACAGGTTGTTCTAGGAAACACTGGATTTGCGTGGTGTGAAGATTAGCAAAGTTAAGTCGAATAGATAAATTCTCGACGGATTTGTAGAGAACGGGACCCACCCATATATTGCCACCCCTAGTTTCAACTGAAGTGGTTAGCTCATCATGCCCTCATGGACATGTACGTACCACCATGACGCATGCAAGGCACACCAAAGAAACGCCAAGTGGAATCGCAAAAACTTGCACCTCCACCAACTCGATCAAATGTCTAAATTTACACACGCCACACACACTGATTAACTGATGGACTGACTGACAGTCCCTAAGGCTGGTCATGGCGGCCGCGGGATGGTTTCTAGTGTTGGCCGGAGGCCTGGTCGCCTCTCTGTCATGCTGCTCTGGGTCCGGCATGCCCACACCGTCCTCCGCATCGTCGTGCCTGGACTGTGGCACGGTGACGTCGCTGCTGGCAGGCTGCGCGGCGTTTGTCAGGCACGGCCCCGGCGCGGCGCCCCTGCCTGGGCCTGGCACGCCGTGCTGCGACGGGGTGGCGAGCCTGTATGCCGTCGCGGCGGACTCTGCGGACAACTGGCGGTCCGTGTGCCGCTGCATGGCCGGGCTGGTCAGGCAGTACTGGTCCAACGCGTCCGCCATCGCGGTGCTGCCGGGACTGTGCGGCATATCGCCCGTGTCCACCGCTCACGCCGTCACCTACTGCACAAGGTAGGAGCGAAACTTTCCAGGCTAGTAGTAGTATCTTACATCTTCACAGGAATTCTTTTGTCAAAGCCCATCATTAGGCCAGATTGCCACTGGAAATTCAGTATACATAGTCAAATGTCTATGTGCATTAGCACGTGGTCAATGTCCAGCTAGGGACATCTTTGTAATCAGCGTGGTTCCGTTCAGTGGCTGGTCTGTAAAATGTTAAGATGGCGCAACTTGCTTTAGTTCGGAGTTTCTCAATTTTTTTCTTAGAGAATGAACTTTTGATTATTTTTCTTGCATTGCCCGATCTAATGTTAGTGACTTTTCAGTCACTAATGTATCTTTCTTCTTCTACTTGATCAATTTGATCAGTGACTGGAAATTACTGAAAACTGCAGTACGTATGGCGGTGTATAGCCGTTCAGCCGATGTCATGGCAGCTTTGGCTTGCAGCCATACGGAGATCCCCGGTTGACAACAAAACCTGTATAGTGACACCGCCGCCACTGTCAATTAGTTTGGGACGGAGTGGGTAGCAAACAAGGATAACAGCACCAAATTTCTTTTAGAGCTTGCGCTTGAAATCAGATAGTAGAGGGGTCATATGTTGCTTCAGCCCCTTCCTCTTGCCGATCTCCGTGACATGGTCGGCAGACTGATTGCTAGCTCCAAAGGATCAGAAGACATAATGTCCCAGTGGTCAAACCCACATCGAGGGAGGCATGCCTTGATGTTGTAGGGTGGTCGGTCAGTGATGTACCCTGCCTCTGCGTCTCCTCAAACTCGTGCCGTCTGCATCGACAGTAGTCTGATTCAGTACACCATAGATACCACCATGTGCAATCTCAGGGGCCTGGAGCCTGGAGCTCGACCAAGTAGGCAGGCTCAATCAGCCTTTGGTTTAGCCGTGATTCGAGAATCGTAAATGATCTTTCTGGCAGGTGGAATAACCTTGACCACCACCCCTATGAATCGGCCGCATCAGTGTGGAGAACACCACAAACCTCAAAGCAAATGTCACGCATGTTGTTCTCCTCGGGCAATGCACCTTCTTATGATGCCAACTGAAAGAGTCTCACGGAAGTTCACAACAAGAGGGGAAGCAATGATTTCAGCACCACCCATGAAGTCATCCTGCAGACCCTTCAAGCAAATTTCAAGGTGACGCTCACCATCAGCTCCAGCAATGATATATGCTCACCAGACTCTTCAATGGTACTCCCTCCGTTTTAAAATATAAGATGTTTTAGCTTTGTAAAAAGAGTGTATCTAGACTCCTTTTAGTGTGTAGATTAATATAGGTTTGAAGTGAACCTACACACTAAAAATAATCTAGATACACTTCTTTCACAAAGTTAAAACATCTTATATTTTGAAACAGAGGGAGTACTTACACAAAACCATATGACCAGACTTCCACCAGCTTAGGAAGATCAGATGCCACCTTGAACCGAACAGCTAACACTCACAACAGGGACACAGATAATCCAAACCAACAAAAGCAACATTGTTACCACGAGGAACATCCTCAACAAACTCTTGTTTCTTTCCCATCTACTCCCTCCGTTTTAAAATATAAGATGTTTTAGCTTTATGAATGAAGTGTATCTAGACTCTTTTTAGTGTCTAGATTCATCTATGTTTAAAGTTAACCTACACAGTAAAAAGGTCTAGATACACTCTTTTACAATATAGTAGATCCTCTTTTTTGGGCAGGAACAAAGCCAGAGGACCTTCATGCGAGTTGCAACCTTCCCAGCGAAAACACAACCCGAGGCTTGTCAGATGCTTTTGAATCGTCTTGGAAACATTTCAACATATAAGAGGACCTTCAAGGTGACCTTCTTCAGGTGGCGCCCAGAAATGCTAACCAAGGCAGACTCATTCTTGTCCCAGTAAAACTGCCAGCTCATGTTCAAGGGGATTTGTGATTTTGCATCCTTTCTGTTAGTGTCATGACCAACGGAGGCACCATGGTAGAGATTCGACATATTAGAGACTGGATAAATCAAGAAAATATTTCCCCAGATAGACAGGTCTTCGCCACATATCAATAAAAACAGGCTGCGTGGGTTCGCTGAGCGCCCAGCTAATGGCACAAGAGGTGGTATGTTGTTGCTTTGGGATGATTCTTTGATGCAGCTTTTCGACGTACAGCTCTCGGAGTTTTGTCTTCGGCAAAAATCCACTTTCTCAATTCGAATAGCGAAAATGACTTCAAAATTACAACTGTGTATGGCCCCACGGCGTCTTCTCGCAAGGACGATTTTTTCGCTGAGATCATCGAGCACAAGCCTTTGAATGGCGAGAAATGGTTGGTGCTTGGTGATTTCAATCAAATTAGAAGAGCCCAAGATAAGAACAACCGCAATATTAACCGTAGTCGGATTAATCGTTTTCATGCGGCCCTTCATGCATGTGAGCTAAGAGAAATCCACTTGCAAAACCGGCGCTTTACTTGGAGCAATGGGCAACGGAACCCTACGTTATGCAAGCTCGATGCCTTTTTTTGCAACACCAAGTGGGACCTTTGTTTTGGTTCGCATGTGCTGCATGCCTTTCTTCATCCTTGTTGGACCATTGCCCTCTTTTGCTTGTCGACGCCACCGGACCTAGACGCCCGAGGTCTTTTAAGTTTGAGAACTTTTGGCTAAAAATTCCAGGATTCAACGAGGTGGTGCAAAGCGCTTGGAGTGAGCAAACACACCACATGGAGCCTTGCCATGCCCTCCATCATAAGCTGTGCAACACGGCCAAGAAGCTCACTAGATGGAGCCGTGGGCTGTTCTCCAATACAAAAATCCTTCTTCACGCCGCTTTGCTTGTCATCCTTCACTTCGACAAAGCCCAAGAAATAAGGACGCTCTCGGTTATGGAGTTTGAGCTCCGGGCTAGATTAAAGAGAAAGGTCATTGCCTTGTCCGTGATTGAGAGGGATCGGAAGAAGCAAAGCGCTAGGATTGCTAATATTAAAGAGGGGGACGCAAACACAAAATTTTTCCACATGAGGGTGAATGCTAGAAGGAGGAAAAACCATATCCACCGCCTAAAGCATAACCAAGGTTGGGTAACCGACCACATAGAAAAGGAGGAAATCATCAACAACCACTTCAAGACAATCATTGGTAGTCGGGAGGCTAGAAACTTAGATTTTAATTGGGAGGAGCTTCATTTCGATAATCCCGAGTTGCATGAGCTTGGGGACCCTATTACCGAAGAGGAGGTGTGGAATGCAATCAAGCAAATGCCAAGTGACAAGGCACCCGACCCCGACGGTTACACCGGTGCCTTCTTCAAGAGATGTTGGAGCACAATTAAAGAGGATGTCATGGGAGTGATAAATCTTTTTGGCAACCTCCATGCCGAGAATTTCCATTGGCTCAACTCTGCAAATATAGTCCTCCTACCTAAGAAAGAGGGTGCGGAAGAGGTGTCCGACTTTAGGCCTATTAGCCTAATCCATGCTATTGCAAAAATCATTTCGAAGGTGCTTGCCTTGCGTCTTAGTCCCTTGATGAACGACCTTGTCTCCAACACCCAAAGTGCTTTCATCAAAAAAAGGAGCATCCATGACAATTTCCTCCATGTTAGGAATCTAGCGCAGAGATTCCACAAGGGCAAGATTCCGGCGCTACTTTTCAAGCTTGACATTCGCAAGACCTTTGACTCTATTAGATGGGACTATATTCTTGATCTCCTCCAATGCCGCGGGTTCCCTAGTCGGTTTCGGGATTGGATTGCCGCGCTGCTCGCCACGTCCTCTTCTCGGGTCCTTCTCAATGGCATCGCCGGTACCCCAATATCCCATGGTCGTGGCCTTAGGCAAGGAGACCCGTTGTCTTCCCTTCTTTTCGTCATCGCGATTGACCCTATTACGCAAATCTTAGAAAGGGCAACCTCTCATGGGCTTCTCCATAAGCTTCGTGGGAGAGGAGCAATTTTAAGAACCTCCCTATATGCGGACGACACTGCGGTTTTTGTGGCGCCAATCAAACATGACATTATCAACTTAGCCACCATCCTGGAGGGTTTTGGAGAGGTGACGGGGCTGCGCACAAATTTCCACAAAAGCTATGTTGTTCCCATCCGGTGTGATCAAATTAATCTAGATGATATCCTCCATGACATACTGGTGTCCCATACTACCTTTCCCCTGAGATACTTGGGCTTGCCTCCTTCGGTTTGGAAGCTCAAGAGGGTGGATTTCCAACATCTCGAGGACAAGTGCGCTGCCAAGCTCCCTACTTGGAATGGTAAATACATCACCATGGCTGGGCGGACTGCGTTAATAAAATCGGTCATCGCTTCTCAAGCATTATACCAGTTGACGGTATTGCCCATTCCCCCGGGCACTATTAAGTTCATGAATAAATTGGAACGGGCCTTCCTTTGGTCGGCCAAGGATAAAACTACCGGGACTAAGTGCAAAGTAAATTGGGACATGGTTTGCCGCCCAAAGAAACTTGGGGGGCTTGGGATCCTTCACACGGACAAGTTTGCGACGACTTTGCGTTTGAGGTGGCCATGGTTCAAATGGAAAATTCCAAACAAGCTTTGGGCTAGACATGGAAATCCATGCACAAAGGAAGACATGAACATTTTCTACGCTGTCACGACCATCACGGTGGGTAATGGAGACAAGACTCCATTTTGGCATGCTCCTTGGATTCTAGGGAAGAAGACGATTGAGGTTGCCCCTCTAATTTTTGCCTTATCTAAAATAAAAAGTTGGACCGTCAAACAAGCCTTGCATGACAATGCTTGGATTAGGAACGTGAGGCTGGAGGATAATTTCACAATCGAGCATTTTAAGCAATTTGTGGAGCTTTGGGTCCTTCTTCGTCAGGTGGAGCTTGACCGTAATGTAGATGGCGACATTTCTTGGAAGCTTACGGAGGATGGAGAATACTCGACGGCATCGACTTATGAGGTGCAATTCCTAGGGGAAACGCTATCCAATATGAATGGAATGGTTTGGATGGCTTGGGCTCCCCCCAAAGCGAATTTTTTTGCTTGGCTTGGGTTGAGGAATAGAGTTTGGACGACGGACCGTTTGGAAAAGAGGGGATGGCCTAACTGTGGGTTGTGTCCTCTATGCAAGCAAACTACGGAATCGATTTCACATCTCCTTGTTGCTTGCCGATTCACCACGCGCATTTGGAGTTATCTCAAAGATTGGTTGGGGCTCCACAATATTCATCCAAGGCATTGGGCGGGGCTCTCCCTCAAGGATTGGTGGTCTACGATGGCGGAAGGGCATAAGGCGATGGCATCTTTAACCTTGTTGGTTTCTTGGGAAATATGGAATGAAAGAAATGCCCGGATTTTCAATAATAAGCATGCGCCGTCTTTAGTTGTGCTTCGTAAGATTAAGAAGGAGGCCCGGTTGTGGGTGTTAGCGGGCGCTAAGCATTTGGGCGATGTAATACCGGGAGAGTAGACTTGTTTTCTACTTGTTACCCTTTTAATTTCTGTCAATACCTTGCTTAACTAATATAGTGGGGCAAAGCTTTTGCCTCTCTTTAAAAAAAACTTATTATTAAGGCTAGTCCACTGAGGCCGAATGACTAGTAAATTAGGCTAAAAAATTGAAGGAGACAAAGCGTAGATTTCAATGATGAGACTGATCAAAGTACAATATTTCTTTTGGGTTTAATGATTTAGCCCACTGAATATAGAGAAGAAGTACAGACAGTCCTTAGGCCACAGGTTTCAAACTGGCTTTGGGCCACTCCTTAAACATGATTTTTTACCAAACACAAACTAGTCCATTGTAGCGCAACCAAAGCATGGCTATGCAATAAATTTTTTTTAACGAGGAAAAATGGCTATGCAATGACACCAAACAAGCCACTGATTTGTCAAACTGGGATTCTGAAAACCAACTTGATGCAAAATGCACATACTCCTGCAGGAACCATAACTTTGATGGTATCAAAAGCTCTGTCAGTCTTCTATACGCACAAATCAAAAATAGCCAGCGTTTCTATTTTCCTCCATTAGTTCCCTAATCCTTCATTTATAGCAATTTCGTCCAAATTCTCATATGTTCTATTTGTTCTGACTTGCAGATGCCACTACCATGGCCAAAAGCATTGTCCCAAGCACATCCAAGAGTTAGACGATGAGAACAAGATCCTGAAGAAAGACCTAGCTGCTGCCGTCATAGGACATTAAGAGGAAATGAAGGTTCTGCAAGAATCTGCTGACACCGAGATGCGGCGGCTAAAGGAGGAGATTAAATGCCTCAAGGAGCAAAACCAAGCTGTAGAAGTGCACAATTCTTGGGGCCTTTAGGCGTACAAGAAACTCTAGAAGGAACATGACATCTTGACGGAAACCTGCCATCAAGCTGAAACCAGCATCTTCGGTAACTTTCCCGTGTCTTCCTCAATCCTGCAAATCAGATAAATGTACATTACTGTTGTGCTCACTATCCTTGCCTCTTATGAAAACACAGCTCCCATTGGTTTAACCAACATGGGTGAAGGTGCTCCGAATTCAAAGGAGTGCATGATTCTTGCTGGCAACTTCATTAATACTGCCATCACTCAATCCAAGGAGATAGTGAAGCCCCTGGACATCACCATCAAAGCGACAGTTCTGCTTCCAAGTACTTGGAGATCCTACGCCGAGCCCCTGAGAAAATAAAGGACTGGAAAGCATCCTCTATTCGGTCCGGCGCAAGGATGGCCATGTCCTTGGTGAAGGCACACTATGACGATGCCGACATGGACCTGATATCCTCTGGTATGCCGAAGCTTGACGAGGAAGGCAATCCAATTGATGGTGATGCTATCTAGAACTCCCTTGCGGGCTACAATACCAAGGTTTCCAAGCTATTCAAAGCAGATGTCTTCGTGCCAGCCGAGGATATGGATGATGATCAGGCGGACTCAGATTCTACCCTCAGGTCTTCCGAGTTGGATGATCTTTCCAAGCCTGCTTCTCCTAGTGTCGATGATGCAACATCAAAGTCTCCTGCAGCAGAGCCATAAACACTTATTGTATTAAATGTGTCTTTGTAGTTTTATTGTATTAAGTGTGTCTCTGTAGTTTTTTGTATGTATGCAGAAAAAACTTGTAGAAGTAAGGCGTAAAACTTGGCTACAAGCCTCCTGCTACTTATCTATTTCCAGCATGTATATATTTTTAAGCAAGTGTTGACTTATCCATTATTCTTGTTCATATGCTTGACCTTTCGTGAGACAGAAGAATCGTAGCATAGAACCATGTTCTCAGGCAGTGATGCTTAATTGCACCATCAAGAACCTAAGAACAAAATCGCCAGCTTTGAGTGCTAAAAAGTCACTACTCCAGAATCCACATAAAAATGACAGAAAACGTGTAGACCAAAAAACTTAAGCTAACACCCGTAGGCGGAATTTTCACAAGTGCAAATGCAAACATGTGCATAAAGGGTTTATATGATCCAAAAATGAACACTAAAGGAGGTAAAAGACTCAGCAAATATGAGTGAATCAAAAGCGTTATTTCATTGATCATATAAAGTAATTATTACATAATATAAAATATGCTAAGCGTAAAAAGGACGTAGCTGTGCTATGTTCCATGGCTGATCAATCTCTGGATAATCATCATTAGGGTCACATCGCTTGCGCTTGCGTTCTGTTGGCCTATCTTTCAACTCGCGAATATAAACGAGGTAATAGGAACCATTGAGCGGTGTTTTGCTTATGACGAATGATCCTCCCCAAGGCGGGGATAATTTGTGTGACTTTTTCTTCTTGATACGAAGCACCAGATCCCCCTCTTTAAATGAGCGATGCCTAACGCGGCGATTATGGTAGCTGCGTAGCTTCTGCTAGTAGATGGCAGATCTTTGGCATGCCAAGACGTGTTTTTTCTCGAGCAGGTCCACAAATAGGCGTCTAGATTCTTCAGCGTCATCTTCGTCGTAGTCGGCGACTCTCGGTGCATCATGGAGGATGTCGAATGGTAGAACAACTTCTGCTCCATAAACCATGAAGAAAGGGGTCAAGCCGGTAGATTTACCGGGTGTTGTTCACAAACTCCACAAGACAGATGGTAATTCCTCTGCCCAGGCTCCAGCTGCTCTATGTAGTGGTGCCCCTAAGCATGGCTTGATTCCTTGTAGAATTAGTCCATTGGGTCACTCTACTTGCCCATTTGACTATGGATGTGCCACAAATGCTAGGTCAAGGTGGATGCCCTTTTCATGACAATACTCCCCAACTTCTCCGAGTGACAAGTTGCTGCCGTTGTCAGTGATGATGCTATGTGGGAGACCAAATATCACCACTAGATCCAGGACAAATTTTAGGGTCGTTGTCCCATCTAGCTTTCTAATGGGTTTAGCTTCAGTCCATTTGTCAACTACGACTAACAAATGCGTGAATCCACAAGGTGCTATCTACAAAGGACCAAGCATGTCAATCCCCCAGATTGCAAACAGCCAAGTAATTGGTATTGTTCGCAATTCTTCGGCTGGAACATGTGGTTGCCTTGCATAAAACTAACACCCAACACAAGTCTGCTCTAGCTTATCGGTGTCCGCCTTGGCGGTCAGCCAGTAGAATCCTTGTCGGAAGGCTTTGGATACCAACGATCGAGGAGCAGCGTGATGCCCGCAATCTCCGAGATGTATCTCTCTAAGGATATCCATACCTTGCTAGCTGCTAGGAGACGCACCGTATGAATACTCATGTGGTACTTCCATGCAGGAAGACGATGGCAGAAGCCTAACATTGGGGACTCCCATGCACCCCAAATAAGAGGAGAATAATGAAGAAGAATATATGGTCCAACCTAATCTTGGGGATGTATGGGAACCTCTCAAAGATGATAGTAACACTCAAACTCAAAACTCATTTATCATTTATTAGAACCCATGCTATGATAATTGTCCAACTAATAATTATATGGTCTTTTATGAAAACCCATGCTATTATGATGAAACTAATAATGCCCATTTGCTTGTTAGTAATGCTATTAGTAAAATTATTAATAATGAGGAGTGTTGCTCAGATATGTTATATGATAATGCTTTAGATGATGGTCCTATGCTTATTGATAACCCTCCATGTATAATAAATGAGTATAGAAATTATATACTTGTTATCCATGATGATGATGCTCTTATTAGTAAGAGTCCTACTTTATTCTTGAGTTCTCCTAGTTTCACCATAGAGGAGAAATATGAACTTGCAAGGAAATATATATGTGGTTTGCATATAACTTTTTGTTGAAAATCCTTATTGCAACCATGACATTAAGATTGAAGATTGTACTAGCAACTATTTTTAAATAGGAAAGCATGTCAATGAATACCATGATAACTATAATGATCGTCTTTATATAACAAACTTTCATTCTTTAAATGGCTACAATATTAAAATTTCTTCTGGTGCTGACAACTACTATGAAAGAGGAGGTGATAAGTGCCCTCTTTATGTCACTAATAATTATATGTTGCATTCACCTAATGATATATATGAAATAGCTTGTATGTATTTACTATGATTTAGTCATATATAAAATGCCAATGCATAGGAAGGAAGTTAGACTTCGTTGTTATTGGGTTTACACTTTGTGTTGCTCTCTACCATGTTTTAACTCGACTATTATTTGGATTTGTATGAACACACCATGGTACACCGGTATTATGTATGTAACACTTTCCATGAAAGAAGGAGATAGCACCAATGTACAAGATACCACGTGATCTCCACATCACTTGAAATAAGTAAGTAAAGCCTAGCTATATGACTATAAAGAAAGTGCTTTGTGGGGTAACCCGGTTATTTACTTTTATGCAATATTGCTATAGTTTAAAGAGTCTCTTTTTTAGTTTATTCTCTATAGTTTTTAATAAAGTACCAAGTTGAACCCATTTGGATGATATAAAGTTGATAAAACATATGGAGTAGCAAATTCCTTTACAACACTGTTTAGTAGAAAAATTCTCTGATTTTTTATGTAACTCCGATTGCTCTCATATCTAAACCGAAGTTACAACTTGTCATCCTATATATGCACAAAAATTGGATAACATTCCTGATATGTTTAAGTGGTCCAGTTAAATACGTTTTGCTGCTGCTAAAAATCTGGACAGATTCTGTCTTGTATTGTTTAAGCCATTATTTTGAGTCTCAAAATGATTTTCCATGAGACTTTTGATATGATAAGAATGTATACAACATGAGATACTTTCTGTACTCCTAAAAATAATTTTTTTAAAGTATTATATGCCATCTAGCAACATATGTTTTGACCACTAATGTCACCCCATAGAAAAGAAATGGGAGAAAGTTTTGTGTTAAAGGTTTTTGATGGAGAATGGAGGAACACCACACTAAGAGATATCCAAGAATGGTGAAAGACATAAGATTGGGGATGCCCAAGGAACCCCACTGGAATTACTAAACTCTCGGTTTGCAAACCTCTAAACTTTGTTTTTAAGCAACATAAGATGATCATAGAAACTTGGAGCGTCTTTATCTAGTTTTATATTTAGTTTTGCATGTTAACTTTGAAATAAATGAGACCACCATAATAGATGTTTTGAATGCATAATAAAGAGATACTGAAATTAAAAATAAATTGAGTTGTATGCTATCAAAATAAAAAAGGGAATGAAAACAAAAAGTTGAAATGCAGGTTATGCTAAGTATTACTTGTTTCAAATACTTTAATGGATGATAATTTGCAAGTGCCTTATTTAGTGATACCTTTTGATCACATGCACAAATGGTTAATTTTAAGTATCTTTGTTTGATAAGAAATGATTAGCACTACGGATACTCTAGCATGCTTGTAGATCTCTTTTTGCGAACCCAAAATTCTCAAATAAGCTAAGACTTGTATATCAAAATACCTTAAACTCTAACATCATACACCATAACTACCTATGCGGTACTTGCGACTACAAGCATAATATATGTGATATGCCTTCAAGTACTTCAAACTAATCTCTTTTGTGTAGTTTAAAGCTCATGAGAAAATAAGATGTGGGGTCAAACCACTAGAGCACAACTATTTAAAATAAAACAGAATGTCAAACAAAAATGTGTTCCATGGTAATGGAAATTATGTAAGTTATGTGTTTGAGAGTTTATAAGTTGTTTGTTAGCCAAACCATGCTATCATGGAGAAAGCTTTCCACATTGAACTACTTTTGTTGATATCATGTTTTTTTGGCTGTGGATGCTCATCGATGTGAAATAAAATGAGACACTCAATAAAGCTTTCTAGAGTTTCAATATAATTAGAGGTGCGCCTGGGACACCAACCTAAGCCATGCTATGAATCATGGTGGAAGTTTATAGCATGAATATTCTATGAAGCATTTTTTCATAAAAAGCTATGAAAATAGTAAATAAAATAAAGTGTTGAGAGGTCCATTTGTCTATTTGTCTTGTCATCTAAGTATGGATAGACCCTCACAAAGGGACTCATCGTACAAAGGGGCAAGAGTTAACTCAGTTGATGCTCTTGTTTGAATCTGTATGCTTACAATGACAAAACCGCTAAAAAGTGATCCTAAGTTGAGTAGCATGAGGTGTGGGTACTTATGGTTAAGGGGCATGAGCCATTCAACTTGTAAGGGGGTCAAACACATAAACCATACCTACTTTTGTCAACAAAATATGTCTGGAACCTCACTCTTATGATTACCGTTGACTTGAGATACATATCTCAAAACTTTATTTTATGCTCCTACATATCTTTTATTTTATTGAAGGACTAGAACATGTGTTCCTTGCTTAATTTTTGTTGTCAAGGTGTAAAAAGAATAAAAAACAAAAGAGTCTTCCATAAATTCTATAGGTTAATCTAAGCATTCTTAATTGTTCATGGTACTTTCATTTTTTTCAATAGAAAACTACTTATTGTTAAGCATGTTTGTAGTGTATAAGAGATATCACTTTATAGCTCATATGCTTATTTCCATTCTTTAAGGATTGAACCTTGTAAACTTTGTGTGAGAATGAATATAATGTATGACATAAAACGTAGCAACAAACTCCAAAGTCCATGATTAGTTTTATCACCTTCATGCTCGAGGATGAGCATAGGTTAAGCTTGGGGATGTTGATGCATGTAAAATGCATACATGTACTATGTACTTTATTGATACATATTCCCACATATTTGCAACATATATAATGTTATATCCATGTTTTATATTTATTTTTGGGGATTTATCAGTGATCCCCTTTATTTTGGTTGTAACTCTATAGGATAGGAAAACCCTGATTTGTGTATTTTTATCTTTCAGGGACCTAAATGAAGTCAAACGGAGCTATGATTCTAGGGAAGTCAAATTTCATGAAGGGGATGATCTGGAGTGCTTGGACCTCACGAGACGGGCCTGGAGGCCCAAAAGAGAACATGTGGCGTGACCTGCCCTACTACACGCACCACCTAACATCTTTTGGCCCTCGGTTGTTAGATTCTCTTCAATCTTTCACCACGGACTTGGTTTGACCTAAAATACCTATATAAAGGTCCCCTACGCATCTCTAGAGGGGGCACCAGAGAAACTCCGAAACACCAAAACAGAGATAGAACTAGCAAAGATTGGAGGGGGAAACTCCGCCAGAGCCGCCACTGGAGGGGTCTCTACCTTCTTCAACATCATCACCTCCTAGAATATGGGTTTGTGGTGGTAACTTGATCTAGTCTCTCTATGTATTATCATTGTTGAAGTACATATGATGTGCCTTGCATGATTATGGATCTATCTATGTAATTCCTATGGTGGATATTATGGTATGAGATAATACTTGTAATGCATTTACCGTTGTGTTGGATCTTATGTGGCTTATCATACTTTGGAAATATGCTATGATGCATGTAATGGTTTGATCTATGCAAAATTCCTTGTTTACCCATGTCATGAGGTGTTTGACACCACCAAGTGGAGGTAGATGAGAGAGATGTGGTGATACGCACAACAAATAAATCATTGCATTAGTGTTCGTAGTGTTTTCTATTAATATATATGATGTATGTAGGTAATGGGTGGCTGAGTGACATCGACATATGTATTGAGTGACACAATGCAGCCAAACATCCTTTATCTATGAGTAAAAAGGGAAAGTATGATGTGTGGTGTGACAACAACCAACGCTGGCCTTATTACAAGGGTGACCTAGCAGCACAAATGAGTATTTCTTTCAACTATGTGTTTTAGGACATGTAGCCGCCATAAAGTTACCATTGAAACATGACAACTGTGTATATTTTTATTTATAACATGATCATCACCATAGATAGAGAGAGAGGATTGAGTGAACCCATGAAACCATGCCCATTGTTCCTATAAGAGAAAACCATTTTCTTGTCCTCTTGTATTGAAGTTGATTGGGACACTTTCACATTATTGTTTAGTTGCATTCAACTCCCAAGAATTAAATCAACCTCCTTATTACAATAACTTGTTTAGTGCATAAACAACTAAAACTTGTGACACTTTAGTTGTAGAGAATACATAGCTTTTCCTTTTTGCTCCTGTGGATTGATACCCTACTTCCACATTGAGAGGTACTACAGTGATAACCTCCTCTTGGGGTTGTTGGTCACGCAGTTGGAAGGATGCAAGCAGCAGTCGCTCGACCGTGCCTATGATAACCCTGGGACTCGTGATCGACGCGACCAAGGCCAACTTCAGCACTTCCTCGACATCCTGCATTTCCCTCGTGTGCGCGATGATGACTCGCGATGACGGTGGTGGTGGGGGTTGAGCCGCGCGGGGCGACGACGGGGCTGGGCACTAGAACAACACCATGGTGCACTCCTCGACCGTTACAGGGGACGTCACTGTCCCGTGTTCAGCGGCAGCATGTTCATGCGGTACCGGCCTGCGTGTAATAGTGGCTCTAGGTGCACCGACACCAATAGGGGCGATGTGGTGCGGTGTCTGTCCAGTGATACATCATAAACGTATCTACAATTTTTGATGCTCCATGCTTGTTTTATATCAACTTTCTTATGTTTTGTTTACACTTTGAGGTATTTTTATCATTTTCTGGAACTAACCTATTAACAAGATGCCGTAGTGCCAGTTGCCTGTGTTCTACTATTTTTGGTTTCAGAAAAGCTAGTAATGAAATATTCTCTGAATTGGATGAAATAAAAGCCGAAGTTCCTATTTTTCCTGACTCGACACGGAAGTCCAAAGAAGAGGTGGAGGAGAGCCACGAGGCGGCCACACCATAGGGTGGCGCACCCCCTGGGAGCGCCAGGCCCTGGTGTGGGCCCCTCGAGCGGCCACCAACCTCGCCTCTTCGCCTATATAAACCCCCTGAGACAAAAACCCTAAGGGGGACGATCAGAATTCGACGAAAAGTTCCACAGCGCCGCTGCCACCAAAGAGGAGATTCGGGAGATAGAAGTCTCTGTTTCGGCACCCTGCCAGGATGGGGAAGTGCCCCCGGAGCCATCTCAATCGACTCCACCGACATATCCATCGCCGTTGCTAACTCCCATGATCAGGAGGGAGTAGTTCTCTCTCGAGGCTAAGGGATCTACCGGTAGCTATGTGTTCATCTCTCTCTCTATGCGTGATCTTATTGAGATCATGAGTTTTGTAATCTAGTTGAATAAGTGATACATCCATTTGGCATCACTATTCTATATCATAATTTACTGTTATTCATTGATATATTTCATATTAAGAGATGATACTTATGTTATTTCATCTATTTTTGCATGGTTGATGACTTTTGGAGGATGGACCGCTGAAGTGAGGATTCTGATGAAAAGGCACTGTTTGGAGGCAAAATTCATGAAGATCAGAAAATTCTAGAAAATATATGGAAAATCCAATTTTTCTAGAAGACGAAGCATGCCAGAAGGGGAGTAGAGATGAGCCATAGGGGGCCCACACCACCCCCTGGCGCAGGCCAGCCCTGGCCGCGCCACCAGGTGGTGTGGCCACCCTGGCCCACTTTTGGCTTTGCTATTTGGCGTATATATTCCCCATGAAACCCTAAGACTCGGGGAGCGACTACAGAAAGATTCCGCCGCCTCTGCAGGGCGAAAAACTGTAGAGAGAGAAAGAGCTCTTCGGCAGGCAGAAATCTGCTGGGGAAATTCCTTCCCAGAGAGGGGAGATCGTCGCCATCAACACCACCATCAAGCTGGAATTCATCGGGATCATCATCATCATCTCCATCATCATCTCCACCAGCACCATTATCACCACTCCATACCGCTGTAACAATTGGGTTGAATCTTGCATAGTTCTTAGGGGAAACTTTCCCGGTGTTGATTACTTGTTGTAGTTGATGCTATTGAGTGGAACCATTGAATTATTGTTATGTTCAGATTGTTACTTATCATTATTTCATCTCTGATCTTGATCCATATGATGTCTCATGAGTAGTTTGTTTAGTTCTTGAGGACATGGGAGAAGTCGTGTTGTTAGTAGTGGAATTGTGTTGAGAAAGATTCAATAGTTTGTTATTTAAGTTGTGGTGTTATTCTTCTAGTGGTGTTGTAACATCCCAAAACTTCAATCCAAGCTTATCAAGATCAAGTCATCCAAAAATGGGGTTAACAAAAACTTTTCCAAATTTAAAATGAAAGCATTCATATATGTGTGCATTTAAAATAGGAGTTGTTTTGAATTGCCATGATTGTGTGATCCTTTGCTTCTAAAATGTTTCTTAGGTGATTTAAACATCATCTACATCATTTCCAAACTTTTCCTAAAGAAAATCAAATAAAAAAGAATTAAAATGAAGGAATGGTCATTTGGACAAATTTAACTCTCATACCTACTTTGGATATTCCTAGTACTCAATTCTTAACAGAAACAATTCTTGATCTTTACACCCCTTGCTAGTACACATAATGAGGTACCAAGGCCCACCTTTTGATCTACTAAAAACCTTCTATAAACTATTATAAAGGACAGTTTAAAATTGAATCTAATGCATATGCATAGATCACCCCTATTTCAAAAACCATCAAATTGAGCACCATTTTCAAAACCCTTGCAACCAGAGACTACCTATCACTAGTGGAGATCACCCAAAAATTTTGAACTCAAAATTCAAAAAATTTTCTCTTGCGGCCATTTCATCAAACACTTGGCAGGCAGAATCACACCTCTAATCCTAGCTCACTGTTTTGAACAGAGTTTTGCCCCCATTTGATCCCCATTTACTCCCTCTGTCTCCCAATGATCTAACCAAAGCCTAAACACCCATCCCCTACACCCCTAGAAACAATGCCATGCCGACCCGAGCCATGCCTCACCGGCCAAACTTGCAACCGCTGCAGCAGACCACCCCTGTCCCCCTCTCCATGTCTAGGAGGCGGCCAGCACCACACCGCCCCTCTCTGTCCCTTGCCCGAGCCAAGACCAGCCATGGACCACAGAGGAGAACCCGCGCCCAGTGCCACCGAACCATGCCGACGCCACCCGCAGAGCGCGCACTGTCCCCGCGTGCACAAGCCGCCGCTCGACACCAGCCCGCGCCTACCGCTCCGTCTTGACCTAGAGAACACCCTAGACACCTCCGTTCGCCGCCCAAATCCCCACAGCCACCGCTCGCCATGGACACAGCCGCTTCGGCCGTGCAGAGCGCCACCTCACCCCAACCGCATGCCACCGCCCCTACGGCCGCATTGAAGCGCTAGAGCACCGCCAGGGGACCGCCCATTGATCGCCATCCCCAGCCATGCCGCTAGCTCGCCGTAGCCATGTCGCCCGTCGTAGCCTATCCCTTCGGTCTCACCGTCGAGCCTATAAAAGGATCCCTCCCCAGCACCAAAGACTCACACCATTCCACTCCCCTCACCTCTCTGAACCTCAACCACCCCTCGCCGGAGCAAGTGGAGCAACAGCTCGCCGGAATTGGAGCCGGAGCCGCCGCCTCTGGAGAAGAAGGGTGTCGTTGATTCCGGCCACCCCAAGCTCCGCCGCGACCATGCCTCGCCTCGCCGTCGTCTTCCACTTTGTTCACCCGCATCGCCGACCCTGCTGGAGCCCTGGTACGCCCCCAGTAGACCCCCACCGAGCCGCTAGGGTTCGAGCTCGCCGGCGACCCGTCCGTCGTCGACGACGATCCTCAGCCGTAGATCTAGCCTCTAATCGCACGACCCACAGTAGCATTGCTTTTAGCGTTTAAAGAGCCACGACAAGTGGACCCCATCAAGCTGAGCCAGGTTGCAGCGTGCACTGGCCAGCCCATTTCCTTTCATGCAAGCCCGTAGATTCAAATCTAGGTTTTTCTTTTTAGTTAGAATATAGTTTCTGTCTAGTGTTTCAAAATTCAATTCTGTGAGTTTGACAAATCCAAATTACATGAAACTAATTTTGTCTAAAAGGTATTGAAATGCTCTATCCAAGCCCGTTGGATTTAATTCGTTTAGAGTTATAGATTTCTCCTAATAAAAATAAGAAGACAAAAGCTTTTGCAACTTGAAACATTTTTGTAAAATCAACCAAGTTAGCTTTTGAGTTGATTCCAACTCTCAAAAATTACATTTCATCATATCTATCCAAATATGTAATAATATTAAGGTTTACAGGCAGTGACTTTGGACTAGTACCAAAGTAATGCTATATAGGCATTTCTAGTCACTTTAAATCATTAAATAATGAACTTAAACCAAAGTAATATTGATCCAAACTTTAAATCTCATTCCCACATGTTAGAATATGTGGTGAGGACATGTGTCCACATGATCCCATATTTTGGTGGTGAATATTAAAGTGTAGTTAATATTTCAATGAGTAGAAATTACTTTTCCAAAATAAAAAGGTTGAAACTATTGAATTAAAACTTGTGATGTTTGGGATGATAATAGATCATCAATTGTGTGGTTTAGAATACTACTTAGCCTAAGTTAAGTATTGTTTGGTGATTGTGCACTCCCTATGTATTTCTAGACGATAGTACCGACCAAGCCTTCGAGGAGGAGGAGTTCTACCAAGAAGAAGAAGAAGAAGAAGAAGAAAACTTCAACCACTGCACCAACCAAGGCAAGCTATTAGTGGCAAGCTAACCCTTGCAAACATGCTTTAGTAAGCTATTGTAGCAAGCTAGAATAAAACTAGATAGTTTAGTAAAGATGCCTTAAGCATACTTTGATCACACCCCCTTAGTTTACACAAAGTTCTTTAATTAATTTTGAAGGTAGCATAAAGAGTATAAAACTTGACCTACTTAGAAACCCTTAGATGTCATTCTATGGCATGAGATTGATTCCACCTTTCCACCTTAGTGAACACTCTTAACCTAGTGTTTTAGAATAGATCAAACTTGAGTCACTTTAGATGGGAACACTTGGTGAAAATGAGTTGTGAAAACCTTGGAATGATGAGTCATTCTATTGAGATGTTTTGACATGTGTTGAGAAACACAATTGATTTATGATGATGAAAATGATGAGGCATGAGCCTTAACCCTTTTATAAAACTGATGGTTGGATTCGGATGCGATACCATTCCAAATTTACCGTACAACCACATTACCTGAATTGGGTAAGGCTTAGCTGGAAATTTATGTGCATTAGTATTAGTTCCTTCACGGGAGAGGTTTGAGATGAGGCTACCTCTCAATGATGTCCACCTATGCAGTGCCCAAGATGACTGATGGTCATGGTTGGGAGGCCATGCTCATAGGAGAGGTGCTTGTACTAGGGTGTGTAAAGGGAAGGTTATGTTTGATTATCTGCATACTAAGTATGATGATTCAGGTTATCCCTGACAGATGTATCGAATCTTGTGGTGAAAGTGTACCACCTCTGCAGAGTGTCAAACTATTCGAATAGCTGCGTTCGCGGTTATGGACAGTTGGAATGGCCATACTATTTCGTTGTCAGATGTTTTCTAAATATCTTGAAATGAATGATGAACTTTGACTTACCCACAACAGGGTTGTGTAGATGATAATAGCTTCCCCACTTAAGTGATTCTAGAAATTTACTTTATCTTTTCTTGCTTCAGAACTCAGCTTAGGTTTCAAACTTAACCTTATAGTTATTCTTTCAATTCAGCACTTTAACTTAGAATCGTAACCCTTGCTAGTAGTAGTTTGCGAGTACTTAAAGAGTACTCATGGCTTTTGTCCCTGGCTATTATCATGGCCAGACTATGAAGGAGATTATTAAGATGATGGTCAGCAGGACGGCTATGATAACTAGGACTATCTGCCTTCATCAGCATTGCCTGTGCCCCTGAAGATGGACCCCACCGCTATGCTATCATTTATTTCCGCTGCTTGTTGTATTAAAGACTGGATCAGGAGATCCTTATTTGTGTAAAACCTTATGTATAGTTTGTAATGGATGATGTACTGTGATATCCAATCCGTTATGTCTCGCAAAAATGGTAATCCTGGGATTGCAAGGTATGGCATAACGGGCATCCGGGATTAAAAATCCGGGTGTTGACAGGTGTCATGTGAACGCCGACTACATGATACTTCACCTTTACGGGCCTAGGGGAATGCATTGTGAATTTGGCTACTAATCGTAGGGGTTGCCGGAGTGATAGTAACCTAAACCCCCGTTAGGAAACCTTTGCACAAGGGAGTGTAGGATCTCAAAGTTTAAAGCTATGGTTAGGTTTTTTATCTTAATTACTTTCTTGTACTTGCAGATGCTTGCAAGGGGTATAATCACAAGTATGTATTAGTCCTAGGAAGGTCAGTACATTAGCACAGGTTCACCCACACAACACTTATCAAACTAAAGAAGATTAATCAACTATATGAAGCGAAAGCACTTGACGATATTCCCGTGTGTCCTCGAGAATGTTTGGTCATCTTATGTAATACAACCGGATTGTCCTTTGCTAAAGAAAGGATTCGGCCACTTGCTGCATCTATTTTTATTATCTTTTATTTATTCACACTTTATTTATCTTCATTATCAAAAACCCCTAAAAATCCGTTTGCTAAGTATTTACAGAGAATTCCTGATCCAAGCCACTCGTCAACACCTTCTAGTCCTTGTTGGGTTCGACACTCTTACTTATCGAAAATACTGCGATACACCCCCTATACTTGTGGGTCATCATGACTATTTTCTAGCGCCGTTTTCGGGGAGTGAAGCACTATTGGAGAGTGGAACTGGTAAAGGAAACTTCTACTGTGAGTATTGTTTACTTCTGTTAGTTACTTTATTTTAATATGGATAATTCACTTAGTTTCTTATTTCGTAATGCTACTACCACTGCTAAGGTAGTAGATGAACCTCCACCTGCTAAAAATGATACCTTTAAAATACCTACAAAAATTTTTGATCGTGTTATGGATAACTACTATTTTGGAGATGGAACTATCCATCCTGGTGATCATTTGCTCTTTATACACGAATTATGCGGGTTGTTCAAGTGTGCAGGTATTACTACAGATCAAGTCAAGAAGTTATTCTCATTATCACTGAAACGAAGAGCCGAGGAATGATATAAGCTACTGAAGAATGGTCAAGCTCTTGAATGGGAGGAAGTAGTACCCCTCTTTTATTCAAAATTTTATCCTCCTAGTGAGATTCATAAAGATCGGAATCAAATAAACAACTTTTGGCCTCGTGATGGAGAGAGTACAGCTCAAGCTTGGGGGAGATTGAAGTTACTAATGCTCAAATGTCCTATTCATGAGCTCCCTAACAATATTATTATCAATAACTTTTATGTAAGGTTTTCTGTTCATGATAAGGATCTATTGGATGCTTCTTGCGCTAGATCATTTACACGTATGGAAGAAGAAGCTAAATGGGATATTATAGACCGTATTCAAGACAATGCTGAAGCATGGAAGAATGATAAAGGAAGAAAGTCAGGTATAAATTATGATTATGAATGCATTAAATCTTTTATGGGAACTGTTGACTTTCATAATATTAGTAATTCTTATGGTCTAGACTCTCAAGCTATTGCAAGTTATTTTAAAGCTTTTGCTTCTTATATTGAAATTCCTAAAAAGAAGTGGAATAAGTATCATGTAACCATATAAATATATTGCTAATTGTGTTCTTGCAAGAGATACCGAAGTTTATACTGCTAATCATATTTTACCTGAACCTTACATTGAGAAAATGCCTTTCCTAGTTAAGATAAAGGAACATTCTTGATAGCTAGTATGGTTATGAAAGTACAAATAAAGCTGTTGAACCTGATGAACAAATAGCTACTGAACCTGTAGTAGCAAATGTGAAAGACTTTGTCACTAAATATGTAGTAGATGGACACACTATCCTCTGTAAGGATACTTCTAATATTGTTTCACAAAGTAGTGTGATGAGAGCTAGTGTCCCTGTGTTTTCTGTTAGAATAAGTGATCATTGCTAAAGTTATTGTGATAGTTATATCGTTAAATTTACTCATGAAACTGAAAGTTATTATGAGAGAGGGAAGATTGTTCTAATGCATCTCAATAATATTAAGTTTCCTCGTTTTATGCTGAATGCCTTTATGTTGCACCTGTTTTGCTTGCCTATGCTAGTAGCCTCTAGTTTCAACAATTTATTTTCTTACAAAATTACCTTGCATAGGAAGTGGGTTAGACTTAAACATGTGTATTTTTGCTTCTTGATGCTCACTTTTACTTCAATTCATAATCTTATGTGAGCATCATTGAAATTACCATGCCCATCTTAATGGCTATAAAGAAAGAGCTTTTTGGGAGACAACCCAATATATTTTTGCTTTTAGTTTGTTTTTGTTTATTTGAGTCTTGGAAGTTATTGCTTATGCAATAACCTCTCCTTATCCTTTTGTTTGGTTTTTGTTCAAGATCAACCTCTAATGAGGGAGAAGTAATCTTTGGGGAAGTTGCTGTCCCGAAACAGATTTTTGTGCTTCACTATAAAAAATCGTGAAAAATCCCGAAATGTCGTACAGATCTGTAATTTTTTGTGTGCTTTCCCCATGTTATTATTTAACTTTCATTAGTTTTGCACTTTTTGAATTGAGCAACAGAAGATTTTCGAAAAAATTTATCTTTACCTGCTGGTCTGTTTTGACAAATTTTTGCTACTCTTGCATTTGCTTCTTATATCGATTTCCTTTTTGAATTTATTTTTGGGCTTTCGGAAGGAGTTGCTACAATAGCTTATGTTTTGATGGATTTCAGTTGAAATTGAACTTAAAAGGTTTATTACCTCGCTTGCACTAATGTTGCTAATGAGAATTGTGTGAAAGAAATTTCTAGGTTATAGGAGAAAATGGTGTAATAAGATGGTGAATGGTCAAATGACTCAAACAATATACGTATAAAGATGAAAATATTGATGTTATTCAAGCAGCGACTCTGGCAGAATTTATTAAATTACAAGTTCAGAGACCCGTAGAGTCCGTTTTCAAATAGGTCACAGTTCTAGAAGAAAAGGTACGCGAAAAATCTATGAATTTATATTTTTGCAGTTTTTATCTAACAAGGAAAGCAATGAGAAGAAAGAGGGACGGAAATGGATTCTAGGTTGCTCACACCACCCTGTGGCACGGGCCCACCTGGCCGCGCCACCAGGGGGTGTGGCCACCCCGTAGCCCGTTTCCGACCTGTTTTCTCCCAGTACCTTCCTTTTGTTGTAAAACTTCGTAATATATAATCCCCCGTGTGGGGCCCCCTGATTAATTCTCCGAGAATCCCTGTTATGCATACAACCACGATCCCATGATCAGTTAGTCGTGGAACATAACAGACAAGTATCAAAGTAAACATCCAATACATAACGAATACCTGTCATACCTTCCTTGCCATTATGGCTACATTGATCAATCATCAGCAGAACTTCATTAAGCGTAGATCCCGAGCCATGCCTTAACCTACATGCAACTGAATGGGAGAACATCCTAGCTCGCATAGTCGTCCACTTCACCTTCTTCTCGATATCTGACCAAGTTAATAGGCAGGGACAATGCCAGTGAGTACTTTGAATGTACTCGCACACCACCTCAAGAAAATAATAATAATACAAGAGGATATGTAATATGGCTATGGTAGTAGGAGGGCTTCAAGAGAGGTTCTTTTCTCAAATAGTTTCTCTTGTAGATATAGCATCTACATATCTTTGTTGAAAACTTTTGTAAACCATTTTGGAAACCTTTTGAAAAGTTTTGTAAACACTAGGATTGGGGTACCCATTTGTTCCCGTATTCAGGTCGTCCCACGACCAACTCCTTTCTCCTCCTTCCGACCATCCCATGGTCAAAACCTTTCTCCTTTACGACCATCCCATGGACAAAACATTTCCAAAGCCATATCTTTTCCGAAATCCTTTTTGAAAACAAAGCCAGCACCGCTCTACAGCAACCTTCCCAACCGTCCATGACCGTGGACACGGCTATTCGAATAGATTTACACTCTGTAGAGGTTGTACACTTTACCCACACCATCCGGGTACACTACCCTGATCTACCCTGATCGTGGGTCGAGTAACGGTCAAGACTATCCGGATGCCCACTCCAGTATAAGTGCCTACCCTATGAGTGTTATTCCCCTCAAATCCGGGACGTCGGGTACCGAGGACCAACCGGAGAGCTTTTTCCACTTCTCGAGTGTGCGCTTTCAATGAGGGGCTCATAGTAACGCGTGGAGGCTAGCAGACCCTTCGTTCCTTCTCTAGGTCGATGTCCCACATGGACCTTTATCGGAGAAGGCCCACCCTGTAGGGATCGCGATCCCATGTAGTAGTCACGAGGAAGCTTATACCAGAATAGCCAAACATCAAATCCAGCTCTGTCCCATTCCAGAGTAATGTGGTTGCACAGGGTTAATTGTTCTAGCAAAACTGCAAAGAACTGGGTGCGTTTTCGCAAAACTTTTTCCTCCATCTTTCCTTCAGCATTTTGTAAAACAAAACACTTTTCTTTCTCAACATCTCTTGGGAGGTCCCACCTCACCAAGGCTTTATCATAAAACATTTGGTAAACCTTTTCCAGGGTCTTCCCATCCTATAGCTTTGCTTCGGCTAAAACTGGGTCTCCAAAGGGTTATGGTGTTATACCCCATCTATTCTACTAGGGACAGTAGGTGTCATCAAGGGGGTTGTACTTAATAGTACAAAAGTGTAATAGTTCGGAGGAGCCAGACCACTACCATATATACATCAACATATAGTAAACAATGCAGTTTTGATAAACAGTAGATAAAACATGCATAAGTAAAATAGTAGGACAAGGCTTATGAGCAAGAAGGTGGCTTGCCTGATGATCAGCAATATGGCAATATGTCCCTGGACTTCTTCTTTAGATAACCAAGAATACCAAAACCAATAATAGTAAGATCTCTTCTTCTCGGCGTGAATACAAGCGCAACTATCGTTGTCATCAAGTACACATGCAAACAAGCAAGACCACAATCAAAATAAGGCATACAAGTGGACATTCACATAGCAAGAAAGTGGACAACGCAAGTATAATATTCAGTAGGTTTTGAGTGGTTGAGATTAGAACCATTGCAAAAACCTTAATTGAAGTGGTGGGATTTCCTTTATTTGGGAAAAGGTGAAAACCACTAATGAAGGGGTTTGGGACCAAGGCCTGGATAAGTATGGTATCAAAGTGCAACCAGAATACCATCAGGTAGGTTTTGACAAAACAAGACCAACAAAAGTGATTTCAAGATTTTATCACTTTTCTTTAATTTCTTATGAATTTTCTAGGGCTAAAAGCTCTAGTTTTAGGATATAATTCACCAAAAAAGTTCTGGAGCTCAAAAATTATTTCCATGGACGATTCGGTAGAGCTTTATGTACTTGTTCACTGAGAGTTGAATTCATGCAGAAATATTTACTAGAATACCCTCAGGAAATTCCCAAAGGTAGTTCTGGAGGTGTTTTGTCTTTTTCACCAGATTTAATCTACAGACGCTTTTGATTTGATTCCAAGGACACATGGTGGGTATTTAGAATACCTTTCCGAAGAAATTGGAATCAACCTATTTTGTGTTGTAGAGCTACTGTAGTGATTTATCTAGTGATAAAGTCACATGTAGATTTAATCTACAAACGCTTTTGATTTGATTCCAAGGACAGATGGTGGGTATTTAGAATACCTTTCCGAAGAAATTGGAATCGACCTATTTTGATTTGTAGAGCTACTGTGTTTGATTCACTACAAATCTATAGAAGCTCAAAAAATTAGTGATCTCGTAGGGTTGGGTAGATATGGATGTAGCTCATCCAGGAGAGTTGGAATCAGGTCCATACCTTTCATATATTGGCCTAGAGAATTTCCTAAAGTCAGAGATGCCCTGTTTTTGTTATTTTTACTAATGTCAAACCTTGGTTCACCTTGACCTGAGGTAAAGGGTACCTGATAGCTATAGTAAAATCATTTCAGAGAAACTTTGTTTCATCCCATTTGGATATGTGTAGATCACTGAGGAATTTATTTAATGTAAAAAGGTACATTTTAGAAGATAAATTCCCAGGAATAATACTTGTAATTTTGGTGAGATTTTGCCACTACATGTTTGATAAATGTGCAAGTACCAAAGTTTATCTGGGCGGCTGGGGCCATTTTTCAATTTTATTTCGATTTAAAGTGAGTGGCTAAAATCAGATCTGGCAAAGAAATCATAAAAGAAAAAGAAAAAGGGGTACCGCGGGCTGGATCTGGAGGGGAGCTAGGCCGCGCAGGGCAAATGCGGCCCATCCGGGGTGATGCAGGGCACGGGACGGTGGTTCAAACCACTGACGGCCAGGGCCCAGCGGTCAGTGACGGTGGAGGGGTGAAGGGGTAAGAGCTGTCGCGGACCATCGGATCAAGTCGCGATTAACGGCCAGGGTTCATCTTCCACCTCCGGTGACGCACGACGCAAGGGAAACCGTAGCTGGGTCGGGCGGTGTTGGGGGAGCTTACCAGAGGGCTCGGGAGGTGTCGAGGAGGGTGCTGGGTGACGGAGGACTCCGGGGCGAGTCCAGGGAGGGGCGGCAGTGGCGGGTTTGACGCCGGAACGATGCTCGCGCAGGAGCCATGACGACACATGCGGCAGGCCTCGTCAGAGATGCTTCCAGGGGCCATCCTGGGCCAAACAAAAACATGGGGGAAGTCAGAGGAGGTAGGGGAACCTAATAGAGTGAAATGCAGAGGGTGAGAGAAGGAGACGGAGGAGCTATGCTCAAGTTCTTGGAGGTGGCCGAAGTGCCTATCTCTCTCCTTCGAGCAGTACAAGGCAGGGGAGAGGTAGTGGAGTGAAGGGGAGGTGAGTGAGGGGGAGAGGGAGCAAATGAGTGGCAGAGGCGTGTTGGGGGTGGCCTCTGGCCTTTATACCGAGGGGGAGATATACATGGTGGAAATGTCTACTATGGACATGGAGGAGGGGTAGTGCTGGCATGTGATTGGCCTAGAGGGCGGTGGAGAGGGGTGAGAGTGGGATTTGGTTGGGCAGAGTGATAGGGAGGGAGTGGTGGAGCTTGCTGCTGCTTTTAATACCAAGCTTTGCAATAAGTGTAATATCTTTCTCTCTCTCACTCTTCACAAGCACATGGGACCCAAGAATGTAGTGCTACAGTAATTTCGACTAGGGGAGTGAGAGATCTGTTGTGTAAGCTTGGTTGACCAGTTTGGTGGTGGTTGGATTGGTTTAAAAGCCTAAGTTTGCAAAATCTCAAATATTGGCTAAAGAGGTGATTGTGAAGAAAGTTTAAGAGTTTGATCTTGGCATGCTGGAACAAGGGTACTGGTAGATAGGTGTGACCAAGATGAATGCCCTGTAATCATTTGGGATTTTTCTGAAGAGTCTAGATCCCTTTCATATTAGTTATTCAAATATTGCTGAAATGGTTTTATCAATTTTCTTTGAGATATTTGATCTATACAAGGTGAGATTTTGGTTTGGGAAGGTCCCAATTATGAATCCACACTTTGAGGAATTTTCTCAAGATTTATTGATGAATAAATGTATTTAAAACAATTATTAATCCATTTCTGCCATTTAAGAAAATAGGCAAAAAGAAATAATATAAGTCTTCAAAAATATTTATTTTTGAGATGGGAAGATAGAGTATGATATATTGATCTCAATTGAGCTAAAATTTGGGGAAGTGCTTTGGCAAAAACCATACTTTCCTCTGGGGAAGGAGTTTTGGAGATTTTGTCTATTAAAGAGATTAATTAGATTTGGAGCCATAATAATTATGGATAATATTTGATAAATCTTGATGATCAAGGTAGATGATGTAGATAAGGTGTAGCAAGCATTTGGAACCTTGGGAATTGGAAATCCAACTTGAATTAGATGGAAAACTAGGAGTTGTGGATCTAGGGTGATGTTATTTTTATACCACCAAAACCTTGTTGGATCTTGGAGCTCAGAGCTCACCTTGATGCAAGGGATAGATGGATAGTTAGACCAAGTCATATAGATGATCATGGCAGAAGGAGTTTGGATTGGTTACATTTGAGGTGGTCTAGAAGTGATGGCAAACTTTGTTCAAAATAAGGCTGCCATACCAGATGAGTCATGATGCCTTATAAACCATGTGGGTTTAAGAAGCACAATGATCCACTTGGACAAGTGAAGTAGATGTTGATAGAACTATATGATTAGAACACAACCATGCAAATTTTTGGTCCATATAAGGTTGGATGATGGTGTGAGCTTCTGTCAAAGTAGGCATGTTGACTAGATTTGCAGGAATAATTATTTTCTTGCCTGCAAAACCATCAAGAACAAGTAGGTTGGAGTATGGTCTAACCAAGGGCAAGAGTGGTACTTGGTATTCCTTAGGATTGTTAACAAGATGGTTCAGATTCATTTTTGAAAATGCACAAGGGTTGAGAAAGGGAGGCATTCAAAAAGGTGATTTTGGAAATAGTTTTACAGACAGCCAAATTTGGTAAATTTAGGGTTTTTGACTAGAGCATGAGAGGGGATGTCTTTGATGGGTTGCAAGGTACCCAAGCAGCATCAAGTGGATGATGTTGAAGTGTAGATTGAGTAGAAAGGATCCATGCTTGATATTGGTCTTCATTGACTTGGAAACTTCTAGAATGGATCACTTCAGAATTGATCTGGTTAAGGGTTTTAGATGATCACCTAGTATCTAGAGATTAGATCTTGCTTTGTACTCTTGCTTAGGGTGTGGTAATTTGGAAACCTCTTGATCCTAGTGATGAGCTCCTAGAGTAGCTCATACTATCTCCTAAGAAGACAAATCAAGCAGCAGATCAAGGCAATTCATCTTATAACCTAAGCAGACCTACTACTGGGGTTACCATCAAGCTTAGCTTGAGGTAAGGTTGAGGCATTTGAAGAGGTTGGATTTGGAATAATATGAGAGTCCTTGGTATCTCTACCAAGAGTAGACTTCAAAAGCTTACAAAAAGGTTTTGGAGATCCTAGAGGTAAGAGTAGTTGAAGGTTCTATCTTGAAAACTTAAGGAGTTTATAGCTCTCCATAGTTTTGCCAATGGAAGCTACTAAACTAGTTTTGGTAACACAAGCATCTTCGCTCATGTTTTGCAATGCCAGAACATTTGAGAATATGTAAAATGAGCCAGGATAGTTTTGTTAGATAGCTTTTGTCAACTGATGGTGAGGTAAGGAGTATCATATGGCATACACTCGCATGCACAAGCACAAACAAACAAAAAGCAAACACTGCACCAATGAACAAGAAAAAGTTTTTGTTCCCCCTGATTTTTGCATTCTGGACAACTAATCAGGGTTGCAGAAATTGGGATGTTACAGACCTTTCCCCCTTAAAAGAATCTCGTCCCGCGATTCAGGAGAGTAGGGTTAGGGGATTTTGAGTCGCGTTGATACTAGGTGTGTTACGCGTACTATCTTACGGACTCCGTCTTTGAAAGTGGTTACTACATCGATGAAGTTGAGCTTCAGTCTTCCGGGATGCACGGAGAGTTGAGGAGAGTCCAGTCCTGATTGCGAGGGATGACCTTCTTTTCCTTCCGGACTCTATATCTCAAGGGCTTAGACTATGCAGACTATCTCGATGCTGAACTTGACGGAGTACTCGTCGGAGGATAGAATCTACAGCTAGGAGTACCTTTGTCTAAGGATTCACAGCTCTTCCTTAGGGTCGTAGCGTATCCTATTTAATGATTTTAGGGATGGGACTCCAGAGGTTGCTCCTGGCAGAGGGTTATTCTATTTTGTGGGAAAGACGCATCCTTTCCCCCTTAAAGTTAAACTAGGGTAGCACGAGGATCGCACATTCCTTTCTTCTTGGAGTCGTAGAATCTTCAGTTAGTTTCGCTTCTGATGTCTCACGGGTTGTTGTTTGGTGAGAAGGCGTCAAGTCTGGCGGTATTTCTGAAGTATCCTCGGGTAGATATTCTTCTGAAGATTGAGTGGGAAGACGCAGTCTTTCCACCTTGGAGCTTCACTAAGTGGCTTTAGGAGTGGTGGAAATCTTCTGTCTGGGAGTGCTACCTGGCGATTAGCGGAAATTTGTCTTCTTTCTGGGTCTGGATTGGAGTCTTCGAGTGATGCCCTATTCTCGCAAACCTTGGTGGCGGTGGTTTCCTAACGTAGCCTTTAAGGGGTTAGCTCAAGGTAAATTAGCGGTTTATGACTCTTCTTGCTAGAAATTAGTCAGGGTTGAAGCAGTCAGCGTCGGGTAAGCGGTCTTCATTGACATTTCTTGCGTTGCTTCTAATTGATGACGGAGTGGACTCGTTGTCTTCACGCTTCCTAATCATCTGACTTTAGGGGTGGTTCTGACCTTCTAGGGAGGATCATTCCGTTAATTTGGGTAGGGTCGACTAGATTAGTTAGTCTCCTGTGGCGGTCAGAAGCTCTAATACACTAAAGGTTAGTGTGGTTAGGTCTTCACTTCTTGTCTTGGTTGACTTATCAGGTGATTTCTTGTGGATATTGAGGATCCTTCAGTGATTGACTTCCGGCTTCAACCGGATTCTTGCTGTAGTAGACCGAGGAACAAGGGAGTGTGGTGTTATTGACGAGTCTTGCAAGGTGAGTTTGACGAGGTATGCCGTCCTGCTGAGGTGAAATCTTCGAGTTGATTCTGACTTCACGATGTCGAACTCCTGGTTCTTGTGGTGCTTTTGCTCTCATATACTCTCGAGGTTAGTCTGGGTCTCATTATCGACATCTAACACAGGGTTTTCTGAGTTACTAGGTGGGTTATCGCTCCTCGAGTCACATTTTTAAGGAGGTCAAAGCAAACCATAACATACAAACAAGGAGAACAGAGCGAGGGAATCGCAATGTCCTCGGCAAACAACGCACATCAAGCAACACATAAGGCACTTTGGGCAAGCCACGGTCAACGTTACGGACCAAGGAGTTAACTACTCACGATGTAGGGGAATCCTATTCTTAGGACTATTGATCCTAGATATCGTATTTCTTCGAGTCGACGTCCCTATCTTGCAAATGAAGCTTTCACCGGGTCATTGGACGCTTATCGATAGTGTAATATTTGATTTCTTCTGATTAGGAGGATTCCGCTGGTAGGGCGATCTTGTAGTCTCCTTGTGTTTGCTGGTAGTTGCTTCTCTTCATCTTGTCCTCAATGTCTTTACCTAGTTCTAGGTCCTAGTTATTTGATGTCCGTAGGTTTGAAATTTGGACGAGGGATAGAGGAAACCATTTTCGAAAGCATTTACTTAGAGTAAGAGAACAAGTAGAACTTTTTGAAACTCATTGAGAAACTAGTTTTCGAAAGCCGAGGTTTTCAAAATAAGATTCCTGTCTAACGACCATTCTAGCTAAGGTTCTCCTATAGTTAGGATGGCTCTGATACCAAGTCTGTGGGGCCCCCGAATTAATCCTCCGAGAATCCCTGTTATGCATACAACCACGATCCCATGATCAGTTAGTCGTGGTACATAACAGACAAGTATCAAAGTAAACATCCAATATATAACGAATACCTATCATACCTTCCTTGCCATTATGGCTACATCGATCAATCATCAGCGGAACTTCATTAAGCGTAGAGCCCGAGCAATGCCTTAACCTACAGGCAACTGACTGGGAGAACGTCCGAGCTCGCATAGTCGTCCACTTCACCTTCTTCTCGATATCTGACCAAGTTAATAGCCAGGGACAAGGCCAGTGAGTACTTTGAATGTACTCACACACCACCTCAAGAAAATAATAATAATACAAGAGGATATGCAATATGGCTGTGGTAGTAGGAGGGCTTCAAGAGAGGTTCTTTTCTCAAATAGTTTCTCTTGTAGATATAGCATCTACATATCTTTGTTGAAAACTTTTGTAAACCATTTTGGAAACCTTTTGAAAATTTTGTAAACACTAGGATTGGGGTACCCATTTGTTCCCGTATTCAGGTCATCCCATGACCAACTCCTTTCTCCTCCTTCCGACCATCCCATGGTCAAAACCTTTCTCCTTTACGACCATCCCATGGCCAAAACATTTCCAAAGCCATTTCTTTTCTGAAATCCTTTTTGAAAAGAAAGACAGCATCGCTCTACAACAACCTTCCCAACTGTCCATGATCGTGGACACGGCTATTCGAATAGATTCACACTCTACAGAGGTTGTACACTTTACCCACACCATCCGGGTACACTACCCTGATCTATACCGATCGTGGGTCGAGTAACCGGTCAGGACTCTCTGGATGCCCACTCTAGTATAAGTGCCTACCCTATGAGTGTTATTCCCCTCAAAACCAGGACGTCGGGTACCGAGGTCCAACCAGAGCACTTTTTCCACTTCTCGAGTGTGCGCTTTCAATGAGGGGCTCATAGTAACGCGTGGAGGCCAGCAGACCCTTCGTTCCTTCTCCAGATCGATGTCCCACATGGACCTTTATTGGAAAGGCCCACCCTCTAGGGATCGTGATCCGCTGTAGTAGTCACGAGGCAGCTTATACCAGAATAGCCAAACATCAAATCCAGCTCTGTCCCATTCTAGAGTAATGTGGTTGCATAGGGTTAATTGTTCTAGCAAAACTGCAAAGAACCGGGTGCATTTTCGTAAACCTTTTTCCTCCATCTTTCCTTCAGCATTTTGTAAAACAAAACATTTTTATTTCTCAACATCTCTTGGGAGGTCCCACCTCACCAAGGTTTTATCATAAAAATATTTGGTAAAACTTTTCCGAGGTCTTCCCATCCTATAGCTTTGCTTTGGCTAAAACAGGGTCTCCAAAGGGTTATGGTGTTATACCCCATCTATTCTACTAGAGACAGTAGGTGTCATCAAGGGGGTTGTACTTAATAGTACAAAAGTGTAATAGTTCAGAGGACCCAAACCACTACCATATATACATCAACATATAGTAAACAATGCAGTTTTGATAAACAGTAGATAAAACATGCATAAGTAAAACAGTAGGACAAGGATTATTAGCAAGAAGGTGGCTTGCCTGATGATCAACAATAGGGCAATATGTCCCTGGGCTTATTCTTTAGATAACCAAGAATACCAAAACCAATAATAGTAAGATCTCTTCTTCTCGGCGTCAATACAAGCGCAACTATCATCGTCATCGAGTACACATGCAACCAAGCAAGACCACAATCAAAACAAGGCATACAAGTGGACATTCACACAGCAAGAAAGTGGACAATGCAAGTATAATATTCAGTAGGTTTTGAGTGGTTGAGATTAGAACCATTGCAAAAATCTTAATTGTAGTGGTGGGATTTCCTTTATTCGGGAAAAAGTCAAAACCACTAATGAAGGGGTTTGGGACCATGGCCTGGGTAAGTATCGTATCAAAGTGAAACCATAATACCATCAGGTAGGTTTTGACAAAACAAGACCAACAAAAGTGGTTTCAAGATTTTATCACTTTTCTTTAATTTCTTATGAATTTTCTAGGGCTAAAAGCTCTAGTTTTAGGAAATAATTCACCAGAAAAGTTCTGGAGCTCCAAAAATTATTTCCTTTGACGATTCAGTAGAGTATTATGTATTTGTTCACTGAGAGTTGAATTCATGCAGAAATATTTAACAGAATGCCCTCAGGAAATTCCCAAAGATAGTTCTGGAACTGCTTTGTCTTTTTCACCAGATTTAATCTAAAGAGGCTTTGTCTTTGTCTTTTGATTTAATCCAAGGAAACATGGTGGTTATTTAGAATACCTTTCTGAAGAAATTGGAATCAATCTATTTGGAGTTGCAGATCTACTGTAGTGATTTATCTAGTGATAAAGTCACATGCAGAAGTGTTTACTTCACTAAAATTCTACAGAACCTCAGAAAATTAGTGTCCTTCTAGGGTTGGGTAGATATGGATGTAGCTCATCCAGGAGAGTTGGAATCAGGTCCATACCTTTCATATATTGGCCTAGAGAATTTCCTAAAGTCAGAGATGCCCTATTTTTGTTATTTTTACTAATGTCAAACCTTGGTTCACCTTGACCTGAGGTAAATGGTAGCTGATAGCTATAGTAAAATACTTTTAGAGAATATTTTTTTATCCCATTGGGATATGTGTAGATCACTTAGGAATTTATTTAGTGTAAAAAGGTACATGATAGAAGATAAATTCCCAGGAATAATACTTGTAATATTTTGGTGAGATTTTGCCACTGCATGTTTGAGAAAACAAGCCTGTGTAAGTACCAAAGTTTATCTGGGCGGCTGGGGCCATTTTTCAATTTTATTTCGATTTAAAGTGACTGGCTAAAATCAGATCTGGCAAAGAAATCATAAAAGAAAAAGAAAAAGGGGTGCCCCAGGCTGGATCTGGAGGGGAGCTGGGCCACGAAGGGCAAATCTGGCCCATCTAGGGCGAGGCAGGGCATCGGACGGTGGTTCAAACCACTGACGGCCTGGGCCCAGCGGTCAGAGAGGGTGGAGGGGTGAGGGGGTAAGCATCGTCGCAGACCGTCGGATCAAGTCGCGATTAACGGCCAGGGTTCATCTTCAACCTTCGGTGACCCGCGATACGGGGGAAACACTAGCTAGCTTGGGCGGCGGTGGGGGAGCTTACCAGAGGGCTCGGGAGGTGTCGGGGAGGGTGCTAGGTGACGGAGGACTTCGGGGTGAGTCTAGGGAGGGGCGGCAGTGGCAGTTTTGACGCCGGAATGACGCTGGCCCGGGAGCCATGGCGACGCATGTGGCGGGCCTTGTCGGAGATGCTTCCAAGGGCCATCCTGGGCCAAACAAAAACATGGGGGAAGTCAGAGGAGGTAGGGGAACCTGATAGAGTGACATGCAGAGGGTGAGAGAAGGAGAGGGAGGAGTTATGCTCAAGTTCTTAGAGGAGGCCGAAGTGCCTCTCTCTCTCCTTCGAGCAGTACAGGGCAGGGAGAGTGAGTGGAGTGCAGGGGAGGTTAGTGAGGGGGAGACAGAGCAAATGAGTGGCAAAGGCGTGTTGGGGGTGGCCTCTGGCCTTTATACCGAGGGGGAGAGATACATGATGGAAATGTCCACTTTGGACATGGAGGAGGGGTACTGCTGGCATGTGATTAGCCTAGAGGGCGGTAGAGAGGGGTGAGACTGGGATTTGGTCGGGCAAAGAAATAGGGAGGGAGTGGTGGAGCTTGCTGCTGCTTTTAATACCAAGTTTTGCAATAAGTGTAATATCTTTCTCTCTCTCACTCTTCACAAGCACATGGGACCCTAGAGGGCAGTGCTACAGTAATTTCGACCAGGGGAGTGAGAGATGTGTTGTGCAAGCTTGGTTGACCAGTTTGGTGGTGGTTGGATTCGTTTAGAAGCTTGAGTTTGCAAAATCTCAAATATTGGCTAAAGAGGTGATTGTGAAGCAAGTTTAAGAGTTTGATCTTGGCATGCTGGAACAAGGGTACTGGTAGATAGGTGTGACCAAGATACCTGCCCTGTAATTATTTGGGATTTTTTGAAGAGTCTAGATCCCTTTCATATTAGTTATTCAAATATTGCTGAAATGGTTTTATCGATTTGCTTTGAGATATTTGAACTAGACTAGGTGAGATTTTGGTTTGGGAAGGTCCCAATTATGAATCCACACTTTGAGGAATTTTCTCAAGATATATTGATGAATAAATGTATTTAAAACAATTATTAATCCATCTCTACCATTTAAGAAAATAGGCAAAAAGAAATAATAAAAGTCTTCAAAAATATTTATTTTTGAGATGGGAAGATAGAGTATGATATATGGATCTCAATTGAGCTAAAAGTTGGGGAAGTGCTTTGGCAAAAATCATACTTTCTCTTGGGGAAGGAGTTTTGGAGATTTTGTCTATTAAATAGATTAATTAGATTTGGAGCTATAATAATTATGGATAATATTTGATAAATCTTGATGATCAAGGTAGATGATGTATACAAGGTGTAGCAAGCATTTGCAACCTTGGGAATTTGAAATCCAACTTGAATTAGATAGAAAACAAGGAGTTGTGGATCTAGGGTGATGTTATTTTTATACCACCAAAACCTTGTTGGATCTTGGAGCTCAGATCTCACCTTGATGCAAGGGATAGATGGATAGTTAGACCAAGTCATATAGATGATCATGGAAGAAGGAGTTTGGATTGGTTACATTTGAGGTGGTCATGATCCACTTGCAACAAGTGAAGTAGATTTTGATAGACCTATATGAGTAGAACACAACCATGCAAAGAGTTGGTCCATAGAAGGTCGGATGATGGTGTGTGAGCTTCTGTCAAAGTAGGCATGTGGACTAGATTTGCAGGAATAGTTATTTTCTTGCCTGCAAAACCATCAAGAACAAGTAGGTTGGAGGATGATCTAACCAAGGGAAATAGTGGTACTTTGTATTACTTAGGATGGTTAACAAGATGGTTCATATGCATTTTAAAAAATGCACAAGGATTGAGAAAGGGAGGCATTCAAAAAGGTGATGTTGGAAATAGTTTTCCAGACTTGGCCAAATTTGGCAGATTTAGGGTTCTTGACTAGAGCATGAGAGGGGATGTTGTTGATGGGTTGCAAGGTACCCAAGAAGAATCAAGTGGACTATGTTGAAGTGTAGATTGATTAGAAAGGATCCATGCTTGATATTGGTCTTCATTGACTTGGAAACTTCTAGAACGGATCACTTCAGAATTGATCTGGTTAAGGGTTTTAGATGATCACCTAGTATCTAGAGACTAGATCCTGCTTTGTACTCTTGCTTAGGGTGTGGTGATTTGGAAACCACTTGATCCTAGTGATGAGCTCCTAGAGTAGCTCATACTATCTCCTAAGCAGACAAATCAAGCAACAGATCAAGGCAATTCATCTTATAACCTAACCAGACCTACTACTGGGGTTACCATCAAGCTTAGCTTGAGGTAAGGTTGAGGCATTTGAAGAGGTTGGATTTTGAATAAGATGAGAGTCCTTGGTATCTCTACCACGAGTAGAATTCAAAAGCTTACAAAAAGGTTTTGGAGATCCTAGAGGTAAGAGTAGTTGAAGGTTCTATCTTGAAAACATAAGGAGTTTATAGCTCTCCATAGTTTTGCCAATGGAAGCTACTAAACTAGTTTTGGTTACACAAGCATCTTGGCTCATGTTTTGAAATGCCAGAACATTTGAGAATATGTAAAATGAGCCAGGATAGTTTTGTTAGATAGCTTTTGTCAACTGATGGTGAGGTAAGGAGTATCATATGGCATACACTCACATGCACAAGCATAAACAAACAACAAGCAAACACTGCACCAATGAACAAGAAAAAGTTTTTGTTCCCCCTGATTTTTGCATTTTGGACAACTAATCAGGGTTGCATAAATTGGGATGTTACACCCCAGACCCCCCGCGGTTCGTATATCGTGTTATCGTCGTGTTTTTGTTTTGTTTTGTTCTATTCATATGTCGTTCCAGGTTTAATTTTCGGAGGACTATGAGCTACGACACCGGCGCGAGCTCCATCGTGACCTGGAGCAGAGGACCTTTGTAGGATGGGTGGAAGAAGAAAAGATCACAGCTAGGCACGAAAATATGGATCAGAGCATCAAGGAGGAAGTGAAGGGCATGTCAGCAGACATGAAAGGTCAAGGGCTAATACCTCCAATTCTAAACCTCAGTTCCTGCCCTGCAGCAGTGGAATCTCTACAGGCCACTGATGATTTTTGCAATAAGTATCGAATCCTGAGGAGAAAGGTGGAGATACTACAAGAAGAGAATAACAGGCTTCGCAAGATCTTAGAATATTTTCTCACTCCGATCGAGAGAACACCACCACCACCGAAGGAGAAATTCGTCATCAGGTTTTGGCATCCCCTTGGTTTGTTCCAAGCTTGGGGGAGTGTTGCAATATCACATCTTTCATCATTTATATTTTTACCCTTTTAAGTAGATTCATATCATGAATACATAAGTTATCATATAGGATGGTTTGCATTATGGAAGTATCCCCCCTCCGTTAGTTACCTATGTATCCCTTGGTGTGAGTTGCCGTTATGGAATATCAATGAGAAGTTCTATCATTTACTTTTTGCACATCTTATATTAGTTTTCAATTTATGTTATATGATTGATCTTGTTGTTAGTATTGGTATCACTTTGGGATCATTGAGTAAATTTAGTTGGTTTTGGCAAACTTGGCTCGGTCCGTAGCGACACTATTATGGGAATTAAATGAAAAAGATAAAAGTACTCTCAAGAAATATAATTTCATCATCTTTCTTGATTGGCTCATAAGCTTAGTATTCTCTAGTTAAGATCTCTTGTGCTTCCAAGGAAGATTGCATGTTTGTTTTTATCACTTGTATGTTTGTTTGTTTCCTTCAATTCTTATACTTGCTACCCAGCCTTGCTAGCCAAAAACCTGTACTGAGAGGGAATGCTTCTCGTGCATCCAATCCTTAAACCAAAACCTATGTCATTCGTGTCCACCATACCTACCTATTAGCATTATTGCTATTCCAAGTAAATTCATGTTTTTATCTACCTTCCAAATTAAACTTGTTATGTGAAAATTAGTGATTAAAGCTCTCACGAACTTGATGGCACACTTTACTTTTCTTGCACTTAATAAATTTGAACCATTGTGCCCATCTATGTTGCGTATATGCTTGCTCTTTATAACTTGTGAGTTAGCAGAACCATGTTACCATGGGGAACGCTTTCAACATTGCACTTATTTAGTTGATATCATGATTCTTTTGCTTATGGATCCCAACGGTGTGAAATAAAAGGGGAGCTTGTAAGCTCATGGAGTTTGTATGTGTGTTAGAGAAACGCTTGGGCCGCTAGCCTAAGCCATGCCTAATCATGGTGGAAACTTGCAGCATAACCATAGTGAGCAATCTATGAAGCATCCTTAATAAAAACCTATGCAAATAGCAAATAAAAAGATCGCTGAGATGCTCATTATCTGCTTGCCTTGTCATTTTGATATGGGAAAGCTTCCGTATCATCGGGCAAGGGGTACCCCATTGGTGGTTCTCCATGATACACATGTATTTACAATGACAAGAACTTACTCGTGTCTAAAGTTGAGTAGCATGAGGTCTGGTACTCATAAGCACGGGGCATGAGATTTTCAATTTATAACTTGTCAAGCATATCCTCGTATTTTATCACTTTAACCTTAATCACCTCAAGATGCTTATGATAAGGGCAATGAGAGCTGAAAGCTAGTAAGTACCATAATTTTTGGAAGCTCTTTATGAAACTTGAAATCCCTGCTTCCCTCTGCGAAGGGCCTATCTTTTACTTTTTAGTTGAGTCAATAAACCTATTCCTTTCTATCTTAGCAAGTATTTTGAGTTGTTGTGTTTCACTCATTCATATGCTGATTTATTCAATCATGTGTCGTATGTTCCTTGTTTTGCACACTTCTCTTATCTTAGTGAATATTACTTTGAAAGCTATCATTAAAAACCCCCATTATGTTTGAACTCCTACAAATTGTTAACTATTCTTTGACCAAGAGCAAAGTTTTCCATTACCAATTATGATTTACTTTGCGTATCTTTATTGTGTTTCCTTTATTTATTACAAGTTAAGTAATATAATAGTGAGTTATCTTCTATTATGATTTATGTATTGATGAATGTGATGCTTCTTATCCGTATTCTTTTATCGACACTTCACTCCATAAACCTGAGGTCATGTTTATTGAGCTCAGTTTTCGCTTGGGGACAAGCAAAGTCTAAGCTTGGGGGGAGTTGATACGTCTATTTTGCATCACTATTCTATATCATAATTTACTGTTATTCATTGATATATCTCATATTAAGAGATGATACTTATGTTATTTCATCTATTTTTGCATGGTTGATGACTTTTGGAGGATGGACCGCTGAAGTCAGGATTCTGATGGAAAAGGCACTATTTGGAGGCGAAATTCGTGAAGATCAGACAATCCCGGAAAATATATGGAAAATCCAATTTTTCTAGAAGACGAAGGATGCCAGAAGGGGGAGTAGAGATGGGCCACAGGGGGCCCACCCCACCCCCTGGCATGGGCCAGCCCTGGCCACGCCACCAGGTGGGGTGGCCACCCTGGCCCACCTCTGGCTCTGCTCTTTGGCATATATATTCCCCACGAAACCCTAAGACTCGGGGAGCGACCACAAAAAGATTCCGCCGCCTCTGCGATGTAGAAAACTACAGAGAGAGAAAGAGCTCTCCGGCAGGCAGAAATCTGCCGGGGAAATTCCTTCCTGGAGAGGGGAGACCGTCGCCATCAACACCACCATCAAGCTGGACTTCATCGGGATCATCATCATATCCACCAGCACCATCATCACCACTCCATACCACTATAACCATTGGTTGAATCTTGCATAGTTCATGGGGAAACTTTCCCGGTGTTGATTACTTGTTGTAGTTTATGCTATTGAGTGGAACCATTGAATTATTGTTATGTTCATATTGTTACTTATCATTATTTTATCTCTAATCTTGATCCATATGATGTCTCGTGAGTAGTTCGTTTAGTTCTTGAGGACATGGGAGAAGTCATGTTGTTAGTAGTGGAATTGTGTTGAGAAAGATTCAATAGTTTGTTATTTAAGTTGTGGTGTTATTCTTCTAGTGGTGTCATGTGAACGTCAACTACATGATACTTCACCTTTATGGGCCTAGGGGAGTGCATTGCGTACTTGGCTACTAATCGTAGGGGTTGCTAGAGTGGCAGAAACCTGAACCCCCGTTAGGAAACCTTTGCACAAGGGAGTGTAGGATCTCAAAGTTTAAAGGTATGGTTAGGTTTTTATCTTAATTACTTTCTTGTACTTGCAGATTCTTGCAAGGGGTATAATCACAAGTATGTATTAGTCCTAGGAAGGTCAGTACATTAGCACAGGTTCACCCACACAACACTTATCAAACTAAAGAAGATTAATCAAATATATGAAGCGAAAGCACTTGACGATATTCCCGTGTGTCCTCGAGAACGTTTGGTCATCTTAAGTAATACAACCGGCTTGTCCTTTGCTAAAGAAAGGATTGGGCCACTTTCTGCATCTATTTTTATTGTCTTTTATTTACTCGCACTTTATTTATCTGCATTATCAAAAACCCCTAAAAATCCGTTTGCTAAGTATTTACAGAGAATTCCTGATCCAAGCCACTCGTCAACACCTTCTGCCCCTCGTTGGGTTCGACACTCTTACTTATCAAAAATACTACGATACACCCCCTATACTTGTGGGTCATCAATAGGTAGATCTATTCTGCTACTCAAGTATTTTAATTAATCTCTGCTTATCCCCATGTGTGTGAAGTTGACAGTGTGCACACCGTGTGGCACTTAGGCTAAGGTTACAGAAATACTTATCATGAGTATAATTTGAGTTGGATGTCTCTATGATATTGTGGTGTTTGTTGGAACCATCTAGCGTTCAAGGTGATGGTGAGGGGTTATCTAGATGGGGAATGCGAACTGTAAGGTGTGCTGTTAGAGCCCTACATCGTCCAACCGGAGAGTAGTTTAGGGTAGCATAATGAAGAGAAGATATTTCTATGAGAGTGTCCACTAGTGAAAGTATGATCCCTAGGCCTTGTTTCTAAGCATTGAAACACCATTTACAATCAGTCATGTTACATGTTTGCTTGCTGCCACTCTTATTTCAGATTGCAATTACCACTTATAATCATCCATATTACTTCTATTTCACTATCTCTTCTCCAAACTAGTGCACCTATACACCTGACAAGTGTATTGGGTGTGTTGGGGACACATGAGACTTCTTGTATCTTGATTGCAGGGTTGCTTGAGAGGGATACCTTTGACCACTTCCTCCCTGAGTTCGATAAACTTTGGGTGATCCACTTAAGGGAAACTTGCTGCTATTCTACAAACCTCTGCACTTGGAGTCCCAACACTGTCTACAAGAATAGAAGCGTGCGTAGACATCAAGCTATTTTTCGGCGCTGTTGCCGGGGAGGTAAGGTAAAAGGTACTCACATCCTCTGGCTACTAAGCTATCTTCTAGTACGGTTGCTGGTGTTTGAGTGCTCGAAGTTATTTCCTTTAGATTATGCAATTATATCTTTTTGTTTCTTGTTTTTATTTTCACTAGTTAGGCTTAATGGAAAACAACAAAAAATCTAGAGAACTTTATAGTTTTTATCTTGAGTTAGGACATGAAGTGTTTGAAGAGAAAATTAAAAAACCTATGGAACTTTATTTGCATGCTAATAGAAATGTTATTAGTATGAATTCTTTGAACACCATTATTTCTAATGCTATGGAAAAAATTTAAGCTTGGGGAAGCTGGTTTTATGAGCATGATATTTTTAGTCCCCCAAGCACGGAGGAGAAAATTTACTTTGATGATACTATGCCTCTGATATATGATGATTACAATGATGAGTATGATATTTTCAGTCCACCTACTATTGAGGAGAAAATTAATTATGGTTACAATACGCGTCCTATATTTGATGATTATGGTGATGAGAATACTAATGTTAGCTATTTTTTTGAATTTTCTCCCACTATGATTAATAAGAATGACTATGCTTATAGGGAGAGTAATAATTAATTTATGCATGTGGCTCATGTGATATATATATTGTTAATTTTATTCATGATGCTACTGAAAGTTATTATGAGAGAGGGAAACATGGTTTTATGTATCTCAACAATATTTAGTTTCCCCTCTTTATGTTGAAAATTTTGAAGTTGCACTTGTTTTCTTTCCTATGCTTGTTGCTTTGTGCTTTCATGACTTGTTTCTTTACAATATTATTTTTCGTAGGAAGTGGGTGAGACTTAAATTTGTTCCATATTTGCTTCTTGATGCTCTCTTTTACTTCAATTAATATTTCTTATGTGAGCATCATCGAAATTATCATGCCTATCTTAATGGCTATAGAGAAAGAGCTTTTGGGACACAACCCATTATATTTTTACTTTCAATTTTTTTTAGTTTTGTTGAGTCTTGGAAGTTATTGCCTCTGTAATAACCATATCCTTTTTGTTTGGTTTTTGTGCCAACAATAACCTCTAATGAGAGGGAAGTAAGATATGGGGAAGTTGCTGTCCCGAAATAGATTTTTGTGCGTCACTGTAAAACAATCATGAAAAATATCAGTATGTCGGATTGAGATGTAATTGTTTGTGACTATGCCCCAGGTTATTACAAAAGTTTCGTTAGTTTCACAGTTTTCGATTTGAGCAACAGAAGATTTTCTAACAAATCGGTCTTTACCCGCTGGTCTGTTTTGACAGATTTCTACCATTATTTGCATTTGGCTCTTAATCGGTTTCTTTTTGAGTTCTCTTGGATCACTTGAGCTTTTAAAAGAAATTTATACAATAGCTTATGTTTTAATGGATGATTTACTTGAGTTGAAACTGAACCCAAAGGATTATTATTTTGAATACACTAATGTTGCTAATGAAGATTGTGTGAAGTTTTGTATGAAGGAAGTTTTCAAGTGTTGGGAGAGAATGATGTGATGAGATGAATTATGGACAAAATCTCATGCTTGGGTATGCCACCCGTGTCACCCCAAGAAATATTCAAGTATTACAAGCGTCAAATCTTGTGGATGCCCAAGGTATCCCCTTCTTCATCAATAATCTCAGGTCTTCTTTCAAGACACTTTATTTTTATTACCTTATGCACTATGCGTTGTTCTTGGAGCGTCTTTGTTTTTAGTTTTCTTTTGCTTTCTTTGCAGCAATAAGTTAGTTGGATTTCAACACACTTATTTTGGAGAGAGACACACCCCATTATTCATTGCCTAGAACACTCTAGTTTTTACTCTTATTGTTCTGTGAGTGTTCTCCTTTGCTAGCACTGCGTTTAGCTTTAGTTTTCTTATTCTTTTGGCTTAGAACTTTTTAGTTCTTCTTTGTATATAGGTGAGACATGCTCTCTGGTCTTTATTGATTATTGTCTTTGAGAGTTGTTTCAAATAAGTCGATTGGTGTTGGAAAAGAGTAGGAAGTTTCATGCTTATAGTAGTACAAAAGGAAGCTTGTTTTGACTGTGACTTAGACTTTATCATGTAATGATAGATGTTTCTTTGACCATATGCTTAGTGATTATTGTTGTAGCATGACTTGTTTCAAACAATTGAGATTGCTTAATGTGCCTTGAAAGAATCATGTGTTGTTTTAGCATACAAAAGCATAATATTGTGGTATTCTCCTTTGATGCTTTATTTGGGTTGACTTGGCACATGCTTACACCATGATAAGACTATGAACCAGTCACCATAGCCTCTATGATCATTTAGTTTTTGACTTGCAATATCACTTTATGCTTTAATTACTAATGTTTTGTCGCTTTGCATGATTATGGCCATTGTTGATCTCTTAGTTGGTCGCTCCCAGTCTTTTGCTAGCCTCCACCTATACTAAGTATGAGTTCCATTCATGCATCCAACCTCCAAGAAAACCCAGTTATTTCAAAGAGTCCACTATAAATTCCTATGCATGGTGTGTTACACCATTCCAAGTATATTCATGTTTTTATCTACCTTCCAAATTAAACTTTTGTTATGTGAAAATTAAAGCTCTCACAAACTTGATGGCACACTTTATTTTCTTGCACTTAATAAACTTGAACCATTGTGCCCATCTATGTTACCTATATGCTTGTATTTTATAAGTTGTGAGTTAGCAGAACCATGTCACCATGGGGAACGCTTTCAACATTGCACTTATTATTCAGCTGATATCACGTTCTTTTATTTATGGATCCCGATAGTGTGAAATAAAAGGGGAGCTTGTAAGCTCATGGAGTTTGTATGTGTGCTATAGAAACGCCTGGGCGGCCAGCCTAAGCCATGCCTAATCATGGTGGAAACTCGCAGCATAACCATAGTGAGCATTTTGTGAAGCATCCTCAATAAAAACCTGTGCAAATAGCAAATAAAAAGATCGCTGAGATGCTGATTGTCTGTTGCCTTGTCATTTTGATATGGGAAAGCTCCTGTGTCATGGGGCAAGGGGTACCCCGTTGGCGGTTCTCCATGATACACATGTACTTACAATGACAAAACTTACTTGTGACTAAAGTTGAGTAGCATGAGGTTCAGTACTCGTAAGCAAGGGGCATGATATTTTCAAGTTATAACTTGTCAAGCATATCCTCATAATAGTGTCACTTTAACCTTAATCACTTCAAGATGCCAATGATAGGGTCAATGAGAGATGAAAGCTAATAAGTACCATAATATTTGGAAGCTCTTTATGAAACTTGAAATCCCTACTTCCCTCTGTCAACGATCTTTCTTTTTTACTTTTATGTTGAGTCTCCATATTCTATCTTTATGCACCAATTGAGAGAGCATAGTGGTCATTCTTAGTTTAATGTCCATTATCCCAAAACTTATTGATTGATTCATAACTTTGATACTTAAATTATTTGTATCTAGTCACCCTTATGAACTTTGAAGGTGTCCTATGCATTTATGTTTTGCTATACCATGAGAGACAAGCTGAATACCATTCTTATTATGTTTTCTATATGTGAAAAAAACAAACATCTTTCAATGCATTGTTATTCATGATCTTTTGTTTGTACCTTTTCATGCTACAACATAGTTGCCATGTCTTATGTTAGAACTTTATCTTTCATGCTCATGTTTAGAGTACTTTGATCCCATCTATCAATGGTTTACAAATACCTTGATCAAGGTTGTGATGGTGCATGTCACCTAAAAAATTATTCTTTTTATCACTTACCTACTCGAGGACGAGCAGGAGTTAAGCTTGGGGATGCTTGATACGTCGTAAACGTATCTATAATTTTTGATGCTCCATGCTTGTTTTATATCGACTTTCTTATGTTTTGTTTACACTTTGAGGTATTTTTATACATTTTCTACAACTAATCTATCTATATAAACCCCTGGTGTGGGCCCCTCGCGCGGCCACTGACCTCACCTCTTCGCGTATATAAACCCCTCGAGACGAAAACCCTAAGGGAGAGGATCAGAATTCGACGAAAAGTTCCACAGCGCTGCCGCCATCGAAGAGGAGATTCGGGAGACAGAAGTCTCTGTTCAGGCACCCTGCCGGGACGGGGAAGTGCCCCCGGAGCCATATCCATCGACTCCACCTCCATCTCCATCACCATTGCTGACTCCCATGATGAGGAGGGATTAGTTATATCTCGAGGCTAAGGGCTCTACCGGTAGCTATGTGTTCATCTCTCTCTCTCTATGCGTGATCTTATTGAGATCATGAGCTTTGTAATCTAGTTGAATAAGTAGATATATTCTGCTACTCAAGTGCTTTAAGTAATCTCTACTTATCCCCATGTGTGTGAAGTTGACAGTGTGCACACCATGTGGCACTTAGGCTAAGGTTACAGAAATACTTATCATGAGTATAATTTGAGTTGGATGCCTCTATGAGATTGTGGTGTTTGTTGGAACCATCTAGCGCTCAAGGTGATAGTGAGGGGTTATCTAGATGGGAAATGCAAACTTTAAGGTGTGCTATTATAGCCCTACATCGTCCAACCGGAGAGTAGTTCGGGGTAGCATAATGAAGAGAAGATATTTATATGAGAGTGTCCACTAGTGAAAGTATGATCCCTAGGCCTTGTTTCTAAGAATTGAACACCATTTACAATTAGTCCTGTTACATGTTTGCTTGCTGCCACTCTTATTTCAGATTGCAATTACCACTTATAATCATCCATATTACTTCTATTTCACTATCTCTTTGCCGAACTAGTGCACCTATACACCTGACAAGTGTATTGGGTGTGTTGGGGACACAAGAGACTTCTTGTATCTTGATTGCAGGGTTGCTTGAGAGGGATACCTCTGACCACTTCCTCCCTGAGTTTGATAAACCTTGGGTGATCCACTTAAGGGAAACTTATTGCTGTTCTACAAACCGCTGCACTTGGAGGCCCAACACTGTCTACAAGAATAGAAGCATGCGTAGACATTATCCAGCTTCGGCCGCAGCTCGTGGCAGCGTCGCCACGCATTCGCACTCACTGCGCTCATTGCGCGGTTGCTCGCACTGCCATGACTCATTCCCAACCTCCAGGTAGTTGCGGCAACACACCTTGTTGGTGCACCCACGCATGAAGTGCCGGGTTCGAGGCAGCGAAAGCACAACCAAGCAGCCGCCTCTAGAGAGGGGATGCATTGAGGCCTTCGTGGGGTAGCGAGTCTGGCGCTCTGTGCATTGCTTTCGTCTGGCGTTTGTTCTTGCAGCGGGGCTGGCAGAATCCAGAATGCAGCGACCGAGTTTACCGGGTAGATTTTCGAGCGGGGGCCGATGCACTCCTTGGCCAGGACTCTTCTCGCGGGAGCGACGCGGTGTACAGAACTCACCGGGGAGGTCGCAACAGCGATGGATGGCTGCAGCGGTGGAGAACTGCTCGCCATGTCGCGGTAGGTGCACGTGGTGGAGGTCTCTCCCTTGGCGCCTTCTCGACATTGATCGGCATGGTGGTGGGTTACCGGCAGAGAAGCTAGGGGATGACATGGCCAGCGGTGGAGGGGTGGGTATTGGGAAGGGAAAGGAGCTCCGATGCACCGCCGACAAGGGTAATGGTGGCAGTGGCGTAGGTGGAGGTGTCTGGGCTAGGTTGTAGGGTGGGTGGGGTGTGGGGTTGTTGCCTCTAGAATCATGCAACATTCTGGGTACGCCTGTTTGTTTTGCGTTTCAACTTAGAAAAGAATAGTTGCACACTTGTGTTGTTGCACATGAAATGAAATATTCTAACTTCATTATATTGAACATTCTATCTCTGACCTCTTCCTTTACATGCTTTCATGGGGTCCTCCAGCGAGGGGTTAGTAGGTGAGGGACTGTATTATGGATTTTAGGAGCAATTAGAGACCAAGCAAACCAAGAGGCATATTTCTCTCTCTTTCTTTTTTTACTTATGCACAACACTACATATATCAGACATGGAGGGAGTTTCTGAGGCTCAATGAAGTTGGCAAAAATAGCATAATTCCTCACCATCACTTATGCACAATACTGCTATGCTTTAGTTTTAAAATTATTCAATCTCTTCTTTCACAGAGATGAGTGCTAGAACAAGCTATCATCACCAAAAATTATTGTGGACACCGGGGAGACACTAGATCTTGAGGGAATGGAATGTCAAGATATTTACATTGATGATTTTACATTTTCCTATTTGAAATTGAGGAGTTCGAGATCAAGGTACTTGATTTAAATCTTCTTATATTATCAATATGTAGTACTACCTAACCATGCAGTACCTTATACAACTATTGCATTAAGATGTTTGTTTGCTATGAAAATTGATGTCCTAGTATTTTTTGTAGAACATTTGAATAACACACATGCATTTAGCTAATTCAAGTAGCCCAACTTGACCACTTGGATTGCCAAGTTTTGAACTGAATTCCTATGATGATCTATAAAACCACTCAGAATTACTATCACCACTACAAGAATCCGGATGATCCATGACGTTTTTTTCATGACGGTACCTAAAAATGTCGCGATTCCGTGACGGTCTAGTTTTTTCGTTGGGAGGGGCTCGAAGGGCCTCCGGCCCAGTCATTCATGACGTTTCCTTATTTTGTTGCGGTGCAATATTCACGGATTTCGTCCCCGGTCCTGAAGCCCAGTTAGCCAATTCGTCTAGCGTAAAATTGTCATGGATATCATCGTGCCGCATGTTTGAATCTATTTTTTCCCACGACCGCGTCATCCGTGAACTAACCCCACCTGTTAGTGCAGTATGCATGGTAGCACTTCACGGAATATAGGGGTGGTTTTTTAGTCGGTCCCACATGCCAGTCTGTTTGATCCAAACTTGCATGCAGTGCATGGCTTCTTCATGCGCTAGTTCCGAAAAAATCCCGTTGATCCAAACTTGATGTGGCAGTTCTGCTTCTTCTCCGTCGTCTCCTCATCTCCTCGAAGTGGCAGTTCCGCTTCGTCTCCCTCATCTCTTCTTCTCTTCTTTTTCTCCTCGTCTCCCTATTCTTCTTTCTTCCTCGACCAATAGGGACCATTCCCACATAAGCCATGGCCAGCAGCCGGATGAAGAGGAACTGGTCTGATCTCCCGGCCAACCCACTTCGCAAGATCGCCGACTACTGGCTGGAGAAAGAGGAGTACATCGACACCTATGATGCTTGTCCGGAAGTCTGCACCGATTGGCGCCACACTTTAAAAGAGCCCGAATTCCATCTTAACAACTGGATCATGATAGATCACACACTTGCAGACGTCGGTGACTTCGCCTTCCTGAACCTCGCCACTAGTCGTTGCTTCACGACGAATCTAATGGACGTCCATAGAAGGTTCACATTCACATCCGATATATATATATAACACTCATTTATTTGTATTTTCCATTGTAAACATCTTAGTACTAACTATCCTCTTCTTCCAAAGATTCGACTTCATCGTTGTTTCTCATGATCGTTCTTGCTCAGAGGGTGGAGCCGTCCAAGATTCAACTTCTGAACCCAATCACTCATAAGTCCAACACTGAGTTTCAGGCACAAATACCATCTCATATTCTACTATCTGTCATCATGAAAAAGTCCCCAACGATGGTCTTCGTTTGCACAAATTATCTCCAGATTATTGTATGGGTCGATGAGAGAACTCTAACTAGGCAATTCAGTGAATCATTTGGAGAAGGAATGTATTTGCCACCACCCGATGTGCTTCTAGCCTGCATGCCGGCATTCCGAGAGGAAGTATATGCATTACTTTAGAATGGAGACATCATGTCAACCAACATCTAGTTAGAGCAGCACACGAGCACTGCCACGATGGCCAAAATAATTTTAGCCCCCGTCTTTGAACAGATACACGGAACCTAAAATTTTACCTAGTGGAGACATATGGTGATCTGTTTCTTGTGTTGAACGGGGATTTCGCCAAAGGTCAACTGGTGTTGTACCGGGTGGACTGATGTCTACGCACTTCTATTCTTGTAGATAGTTGTTGGGCCTCCAAGTGCAGAGTTTTGTAGAACAACAGCAAGTTTTCCCTTAAGTGGATCACCCAAGGTTTATCGAACTCAGGGAGGAAGTGGTCAAAGGTATCCCCTCTCAAGCAACCCTGCAATCAAGATACAAGAAGTCGCTTGTGTCCCAAGCACACCCAATACACTTATCAGGTTTATAGGTGCACTAGTTCGGCAAAGAGATAGTGAAATACAAGTGGTATGGATAAAAGACAACGGTGCCAGAAAATAGCTTGATGGCGTGGAAGAGACTAAAGGCAATCTGAAATAAAGATGGAAGCAAGCAAACATGTAATAGATCTAATTGCAAACGGTGTTTCAATGATTAGAAACAAGGCCTAGGAATCATACTTTCGCTAGTGAACACTCTCACATAAATATCATCCTTTTATGATACTACTCTGAACTACTCTCCGGTTGGACACTCTAATCCATGGTAGGGCTATAATAACACTCCTCAAAGTTCGTATTCCCCATCTAGATAACCCCACACTGTCACCTTGAGTGCTAGATGGTTCCAACAAACACCACAATTTGATAGAGACATCCAACTCCAAATATAACTCATAACAAGTATTTGTAATCTCTAGCCTAAGTGTCACCATGGTGTGCACGCTGTCATATTCACACACATGGGGAGAGCAGAGATCTATTAAAGCACTTGAGTAGAAAGGTAGATATACTTGATTACAAAGATCATGATCACAATATGATCATGCATAGAGAGAGAGATGAACCACATAGCTACCGGTAGAACCCTTAGCCTCGAGAGAGAACTACTCCCTCATCATCATGGGAATCAGCAATGGCGATGGAGATGGCGGTGGAGATCGATGGAGATGGCTCTGGGGGCACTTCCTTGTCCCGGTAGGGTGCCGGAACAGAGATTTTTTGTCCCTCGAATCTCCCCTTCGGTGGCGGTGGTGCTGTGGAACATTTCGTGGCTGGAGGCTGTTCGATTTAGGGTTTTCGTTCCAGGGGCTTCTTATAGGCCAAGGGGCAAGGTCAGTGGCCGGTCAGGGGGCCCACACCATGCCCTGGCGCGGTCTAGGGCTGCCCGCGCCAAGGGGAGGTGTGGCTGCCCTGTGGCCCCCCTTCGTCTCTCCTTCAAACTCCATGTGTCTGTAACATCCCCAAATTTCATCTAAAATCATCATCACAGCACTCATATCATCATGGCATGTGTTTTGCATTGCATTTAGAATGTCCTCCAATAAAATTTGGTGAAATTTGGGCCATGGATAAAAGTTGTGAATTGTTATGGAAATATTACCTATTAAGTCCAAGTGAGTACTTGGATTAAAATGGTAGGCAAATATGTTTTATAATACCCTAAAAACATAGTTTGATTTTTTACAAATTTTCACAAATTGGTTTGAAGCAATTTGATTCATTAAATCAAATGTTTTGGAGAAAAACTGAATCAGAAAAAGAAAAGGAGGGAAAATTTCAAACAGCTGCAGCAATTTGGCCCACTCGCCCAACAGCACACCCTCGGACCACTCCCTCTCCCCTTCTGTCTTTCCTCACTCCCCCGTCTCTACTCCCTCTCGCTGAAAAACTGGACCCACGCCACGTCACCCCCACCCCGTCGTCTTCAACCGCACCGTCGAGCAAACCCCCCTTCGGCCGTTTTCGAATCGATTCGATTCTGTCAGTTTCTTGCGATTAATTGCCCCTACTAAATCCCCTCTTCCTCCTTGTCATTTTCCCCCCAGACACCACCCTGGAGAGCCCCCAGGCTCCCCTAATTCCGAGCTCGAACACGCAGTCCAGCGAACTCGGCGATTCAGTGAGCCCAGCCTGGCGCCCTCCCTTGGTCCCATCTATTTCCCCATCTCTGGCGCACCCTCTTGGCGAGCCACACGATTTCTTTTGCCCCAGGTCGACGACACGGACAATTCCGGCGAACTCCCTCTGCCACCGCCGTCAGTCGCCTTCTCCGGCAAAGGTAGGGTTCCCGCCGCCCCTTTTTGGTCTTTACTAGATCGTGCAGACGCTTGCGCACCTCGCTGACCTCTTTGCCGGTTGATTTAAGCCCCAGGTCGTCATCTCCGTCGCGGATCCGAGAGTTCCGCCGGCAACCGCAACTCCGGCGAAGGATCCAGGCCAAGCCCGAGTACCCCCCGCATCGCAGTAACCTCCATCGAGACCGTCGCGACCTCCCTGACCTCTGGTACGTGTCCACGGTCTCCCAGCCCTCATAGAGTCGCCAGAACCCCATCATCGGCGACGCTCGCTTCTTGGCCGTCGTCGTTAGCACCGCCAGACTCCAACGAGATGTTTAGCAACCGTTCGATCAGATCCTAGCGGTTAAGATTAGATCACTTAAACGAAGGGGTACGGCTGATCTGATCCATCCAACGTCACTTAAATCTGACGGCTCGCATCAGTCGATCCAAACGAACCGGTATCAGCCAATAGGAAAAGCATACGTGGCAGGACTATTTACATTTAATTAGAAAATAGACAGGTTTAGTATTAAACTTAGAAATTCAATAGCTTTTGATCCACAAATCAGAAAAATGCAAAATTGGTGTCTATGGATTCAGAAAAATGAGACCTTTATTATGGAGGCCTTGTTTCACACTTTTGCCTCTGTAAATTTGGAATTATAGACAGAACCTTTTTGAGAGTATTTTGCTCATAAAAATTGTTCTATAAATTATTTTGGGTATTTCTTATGCATTTAGATGAGGTATTCTATCCTATGTACTGTAGACTTTGTAAATTATAGAATTATGTGCATATCATTGCATTTTGCATGCACTCATGTTTTTGTAATGTTTTATTGATTGAATTATTATTGTTGTATTAATCTTGTGTAGATTGTATGGATTGTGAAGTTTGTTGCTGTGAGGATTGTACTTATTCCCCTAACTACCAAGGCAAGTGATATTTCATCTCATGTCCTATTTATTTTCACTATTTCACTAGTGATATTTTGGTAGATCTTGACATGATAGAATTATCCCTATATTGCTATACTATGCTATGTTATATAGATTATATCTTGGTAGTATCCACTAGTAAAAGGACTTTGTATGCTAGAATGCTTAGATATGCTAGTAGAATTTATGGGTGGAATATACACATCAGACATTATGGAAAGGTATTATTTTGTTTAACTAAGAAAACAACTAATGTTAATGAAACACCTCGGTGGAATGGGCTTGCTTGGATTATGTTGAGTGGTTACTCAGGGACCATGTCTATGGTCAGCTGGTGTATCACACTTGTGGACGGCCACCCAGGAACAAAGAGATTGGAGACGTTCTTGTCGTGAAGCTTCTAGTGCAGCCACATGGCATATGGGCTCTGCCTTGACCGACTAAGTTGCGAGAACTCAGCCAGACGGACAGAGGGTGGTAGTGATGATAGGATGGAACGCGTCCGTGGTGGTCTGAGGGATTGCTTCTGAAAAGTCTCGTCTCGATGCATGTCGAGTCTTGTGGAGAAAGTGCACCACCTCTCGAGATGGTAAAACTAAGTACTTAGCCGTGTCCCCGGTTATGGACAACTTCTGAGCCTCAAGACAGTGAAGTAGTTCAATAATCTCCTCATTCAAATTTCTCTAAGTTAAAACTTGTGGGTGAACATGGGTAGAGGTTCAGTGATGTCTATCATTGGTACCTTATAGCTTGAATGAAAACCTCTTCAAAAATTATAAGTTAAACCAGCCTTTAGCAAAACCAACCATAACCCCACTTAGCCATATATTCATGTAGTTGTTGGATTATACTAAGTATCTTTGGTATCACTTGCCAATACAATTCCAAATGTATTGACCCTTGTGGCTGTAACTTATTATGTTGCAGGATACTTTGATGATGAGTAGGGTTGCGGGTCTACACTCAACATGCTTGCCTGTGGCACATGAACACTAAGGACTCTATTATTATATGTTATGTGAACTTGTGTCTTAGCCTTGGGCTAAGTGAGTTGTAAGAACTATTATACTCCTGGATGTGCGATGTAATAATGACCTTTGTTTCCGTGTACTTCATCTTAAACTATGGGTGCTAGCATTTCGATCCAGGGACTAGCACTGCAATCATAGGGATATTAACTTATCATGGTGAGATCTTACAGATGGTATCAGAGCATCGTGTTGCCTGTAGGTTCGTAACCCTAGAATGGATTAGACTAAGGAAAACCCTTAGGAAAATAACTCTATATTTCAACTTTACACTTGTCTTTTCATCTCGTAAAGTCTTTCCTAATATTCCTTCTCATCTATTTTTGTAGATGTCCACCATTAATGAATCTGTCAAGAAGGGACCACTGATGAGTATGACCCTGGAGTGCGAGACAGAATTTCCCAATGTGCTCAAGAACCTCATGCTCGGCTTGGGGATGAATGGTGAAGCTGTGTACAAGGGATTTCCTGTGATAGATGAAGGACAAGAGTATTGGTGGGTGCAACTCCACTTGTACAAGAACAAGGAAGATGATCACACGAGTACGGGATTTTGCATGTTCACCAACTCTGAGATGCACCTGTCATTCTTTGACTCTGCAAGGAATGCTGCATGGAGGGCTATTGAGGAACTTGGGGAGAGACTCAAGTATAGAATGCTCAATACTCAGGTGGATCTCAAGGAGGAGAAGCGTCTTGCCCAAGACTCAAAGGCCACTGTGAAACGCCTAAGTAAGGATATCATAGGCCTAGCATTGGAGCTATGTGACCAAGACAAGCAGATTTCTGCCAAGGATGCTCTGATTGCCACCTTGGTTAAGAAGGAGTGAGATATTAGTTGGACCACCACCCTTGGCATTTTATCACGTTAGTTTCTCGACCATACCAACCTATGTGGTATGGCAAAAATAAAGTTATGTCTGGAACCTTGAGTGCTTGAGTTGAATTAATGTATTGCTACTTGGAATGTTTTGTTGGTTGAATTCTCTTTTATTGTGTGACTTGTATTTTCTTTCTCTATTGTGTTACTAATTTTCTCCATACTATGCAAAAGATGCCGAACTTTGTCTACAGCACGGCCGAGGATTTCAAGGGGACTCGCTTTGGGACTCGTATCTTGGAGCTAGTCCAAGTGCTCGCTCTTCCGATTCCTACTATCCAGGGACTTCAGCTGAGGAAGTTTCAGAGGAAGGACTTATGGGGATTCAGAGTTACCCAGCCAGGACGTGAGACAGAGCCCCAAACTGGGAAGTTTACCTTCAAGGTTCTCCATGATGACATGGAAAGGGGCCTCGACGTCGCTATGCAGGAGCTGTTGGGACGTCTATGTGGACGTCATTCTTCTGAGATCAAGAGCCACTACTTCCACTTCTTTGGGAGGCGCGACGAGGATGGAGAGCCTATTGTGTTGGATAAGGCCACTAAGGAGTCTATCAAGCCCGTGCGTCACTACCTCCAGGACTTAGAGAGCCTTGTTAGACACCTTGATACTGACAGGACTAATGTGATGCTTAGCAATGATGAACTACGAGTCCAACTCAAGGAGAAGGACAAGGACTTCCAGGAACAGGAAAATCGAATCAGGGAAATGGAGAAGAAGTTTGAGGACCAAGATAAGAAATTCAAGAACCAAGAGAAGAGAGTTCAGGAGAAGAACAAGAAGATTAGAGACTTGGAGGCCGAGTTAGAGCTACAGAACATTGAGCTGGAAGCGGATCACGAAGTGATAGAGAGGCTACGCACCTAAGAGAGAGCTACAGGCGAAGATCGATGCTCTGACTACCAGCTTGGAGGAATACAAGGCAGGATTCGCATCAGCAGGACTTGCTCTAGTGGAGGAGGAAGTCGACATGGAGGAGTAGTGATACTGTTCCATCTACCTATCGTTCTATTATTATTGAGTGCATAAGTCATACCGACTTGTGGGTGACTATGCTAGTATGTTATCCTTGCAGACTCTGTTATTGTTGTGATGTTGGGACTTGCATGTGCTTGTTTGTCTGAATTGTTGTTTTATTTGGGTTATCTATCATTACTTACCCTTTCTAAACCCACAGATGCCTCCCCGACGCAACAACGAGGATCACAATGACAATGACAATGGGATGCAACAGATGATGGCTGCACAGACCCAATTGATGCAAATGATGACTCAATTTATGGCAAACCAGAACCAGAACAACAATAATAACAATAACAACCAGAACAATCCACCACCTTTGGATATGCTGACCAGGTTTCTAAGGCTGAGACCTGCCAAGTTCTCAGGCACCTCAGACCCCATGGTATCAAATGATTGGTTACGCTCTGTGAATAAGGACCTAGTCACGGTTGGGTGCACAGATGCTGAAAAAGTCAGATTTGCAGCACACTTGTTGGAAGGTCATGCAGCTGCTTGGTGGGATAATTTCCAAATTACCCACCCTATTAAGGAAGTGACTTGGGCAATGTTCGAAGATGGGTTTCGCACCACTCACATCTCTGCTGGAATAATGGGATTGAAGAAAAAGGAGTTCCATAACCTCAAGCAACGCCACCCCAATATTTCTGAATACATCGAGGAGTTCAATAATTTGTCACGTTATGCACCCGATGACGTTGACACTGATGCAAAGAGGAAGGAGAAATTCCTGGATGGGCTGAATGATGAAATTGCTATGCAACTATCTGTCGCATATGTTCCAACTTATCAATCTTTATGTGATAAAGCTACCATCCTGGAAAACAAGATGAAGCTAGTGGAGAGTAGAAAGAGGAAACACCATTTCGATAAGTTTGGATCAGGATCTCCTCACAAGCGCCCTCATGGTGAAGGAAGTGGGATCTCAGAATTCCACAAGAATGGGAATCATAATAACCATCGTAACAACAACCACAACCATGATGGAAACAATCATCATGGGCACAACAAAAGTGGATTCAGGAACAACCACAATAATCATGGCCATGGGAACCAAAATGGTCAGAACCGTCACAGTCAGCCAGCGAAGAAAGACATCAGCCAGGTGGAATGTTTCAAGTGTAAGAAGACATGACACTATGCTAATGAATGCCCAGAAAAGAAGACTGATGGGGCTAAGCCAAACCCATTCCAAAAGGGCCATGTGAATCACATTAATGTGGAGGAAATCCAAGAAGGATCTGATGCCGTGATCGGTAAGTTCAAAATTAATGCCTTTTCCGCACTCATCCTTTTCGATACTGGTGCATCGCATTCATTCATTTCAAGAACATTTGTAATCAAAAACGGACTCACCACTGAAACTATTGGATGTCCTATTAAGGTAAGTTCTCCAGGAGGAGAAATGATAGTAAATTCAGGGTGCCGACATATCATCCTAGAAATTGGAAAACACAGGTTCCCGATTAGTCTAATAATCCTAGAGTCCCAAGGATTAGATGTTATATTAGGGATGGACTGGTTGACCCGTTATGAAGGGGTGATTGATTTTGCCAAGCGAACTGTTATGCTCACCACCCCAGAAAAGAAAAGGATCAGGTTCAAGTCTAACTTTGAACCCAAGGGGAGCAAGGTTAATTCTCTTAAGGGGGTTAGCCTAGATAATGTGCCAATAGTGAGGGAATACCCAGATGTGTTTCCCGAAGAATTACCCGGCATGCCACCAGATAGGGATGTGGAGATTTTAATAGACCTATTGCCAGGAACAGGGCCTATAGCAAAGAGACCTTATAAGATGTTGGTTGACGAGTTAAAAGAACTCAAGAAGCAGCTGGGAGAACAGTTGAAAAAGGGATTTATCCAACCAAGTTCATCATCCTGGGGAGCACCGGTTTTGTTTGTTGAAAAGAAGGACCGAAGCCAAAGACTATGCATAGATTATTGTTCACTTAATGAAGTGACCATAAAGAATAAGTGCCCCCTGCCTAGAATAAATGATCTCTTCGATCAACTAAAGGGAGCATGTGTGTTCTCAAAAATTGATCTCCGATCAGGATACTTTCAACTAAAGATTAGAGAACATGACATACCCAAGACTGCATTCACCACTAGATACGGGTTGTATGAATATACAGTGATGCCGTTTGGATTAACTAATGCACCAGCCTATTTCATGAACATCATGAATAAAGTATTCATGGAATTCCTTGACAAGTTCGTAGTGGTATTCATCGATGATATATTGGTATATTCCACAAGCAACAAAGAACATGAGGAACATCTACGCCTGATTCTAGAGAAACTCAGGGAACATAAACTTTATGCCAAGTTCAGTAAATGTGAATTCTGGCTGAACGAAGTGGGTTTTGTTGGGCACATAGTATCTAGAAATGGTATAGCTGTTGATCCAGCAAAAGTGGCAGCTGTGACAGAACGGGAACCTCCTAAATCAATTAAAGAAGTCCGTAGTTTCCTTGGTCTGGCAGGATACTATCGAAGGTTCATTGAGAATTTCTCTAAGGTTGCAAAGCCCATGACAAATCTGCTGAAGAAGGAGAATAAGTTTAATTGGACAGAAGATTGTGAAACCAGCTTTCAGGAATTGAAAAAGAGACTTGTGTCAGCACCAGTGTTATGTTTGCCAGATCTTGAGAAAGATTTTCAAGTCTATTGTGATGCATCTCACCAAGCATTGGGAGGTGTACTGATGCAACAAGGTAAAGTTGTAGCTTATGCATGAAGGCAACTCAAAAATCATGAAGTAAATTATCCTACTCATGATCTAGAATTGGCATCAGTTGTGCATGCACTAAAAACATGGAGGCATTATCTTATGGGAAAACGTTGTGAGATGTTCGCCGATCACAAGAGTTTGAAATATATTTTTACACAGAAAGAGCTCAACATGAGACAAAGAAGATGGTTAGAACTCATCAAGGACTATGACTTAAGGCTACAATACCATCCTGGAAAGGCAAATGTTGTAGCCGATGCATTAAGCCGCAAAGTCTATGTGAATGGCCTCAACAAAGGAGAATTGCTGGAGGAGTTGTGTGCTCAATTTAGAGAGCTAAGACTCGAAATTGTGCCTGAAGGGTACCTAGCATCCTTGGAGGTGTAGCCCACACTAATGGATAGAATTCAAGAGGCCCAAATGTTGGACAAAGAAATGGATGAAATCAAAAGTAAAGTTAGTGAAGGAAAGGCAAAATGATTCCATGTAGATGAACAAGGAATCTTATGGTATGAAAAACGTATCTGTGTTCCACAGGATCCGGAACTTAAGAAGTTGATCTTAAGAGAAGCTCACAATTCACCATATTCAATTCACCCTGGCAACACCAAGATGTATATGGATGTTAAGGGAAGATTTTGGTGGAATAATCTAAAGAAAGATATAGCAGAACATATTGCTCTATGCGACGTGTGTAGTCGTGTAAAGGCAGAACATCAAAAACCGGCAGGACTATTGCAACCGCTACCAATACCTGATTGGAAATGGGATAAAATCAGTATGGATTTCATCACTGGACTGCCAAGAACTAGGTCTGGATACGATTCCATATGGGTTATCGTTGATCGCTTGACAAAAGTGGCCCATTTCATACCAGTGAAGACCACTTATACAAGTGCAAAACTAGCCAAGATTTACATGAATAGGATTGTATGTTTGCATGGGGTACCTAAAAGTATCGTGTCCGACAGAGGAACTCAATTCACTTCGCACTTTTGGCAGCAACTTCACGAGTCACTAGGAACTCGGTTAGAATTCAACGCATTTCATCCTCAAGCAGATGGATGACAGAAGGACCAATCAAATATTAGAGGACATCCGAGAGCATGTGCGTTAGATTATGGATCGATTGGGATGAAAGTCTACCGTCGCAGAGTTTTCTTACAATAAGTTATCAAGCATAGAAATGGCTCCATTTGAATTCCTTTATGGAAGGAAGTGTACTACACCATTGCTATGGAATGGGGTAGGAGAAAGAAACTTGTTCGGACCAGACCTAATGAAAGAGGCCGAGGAGAAAGTCAAGATGGTAAGAGATAGGCTAAAGGTAGCTCAATCTCGGCAAAAGAGCTATGCTGATCCAAAGCGTAGAGAGGTTACCTATGAGGTTGGTGATAGAGCTTACCTCAGGGTATCACCACTTCGTGGTGTAACGAGATTTGGAATCAAAGGAAAACTAGCACCACGCTATGTAGGACCTTTCAAGATTTTGAGTCGCAAAGGAGAAGTGGCATATGAGATAGAATTACCAGAATCTCTGTCAGCAGTTCATAATGTATTCCATGTTAGTCAGCTAAAAAAATGTCACCCAGAGATGGAACAAACTTCGTTGAAAGACACTATACCATTGGAGGAAGTTCAGCTAGATAATGATCTCACTTATGAAGAGAAACCTATTAAGATTCTAGAGACTGCAGAAAGAATTACCCGTACCAAGACCATCAAATTCTGCAAAGTGCAGTGGAACCATCACACTGAATCAGAAGCAACATGGGAGCGAGAGGATGAACTTCGGAGAGATCACCCTCACCTATTTGCTAGCCAACCCGAATCTCGAGGGCGAGATTCATCTTAAGGGGGTTAGATTTGTAACATCCCAAAATTTCATTTAAAATCATCATCACTGCACTCATATCAACATGGCATGTTTTTGCATTGCATTTAGAATGTCCTCCAATAAAATTTGGTGAAATTTGGGCCATGGATAAAAGTTGTGAATTGTTATGGAAATATTACCTATTAAGTCCAAGTGAGTACTTGGATTAAAATGGTAGGCAAATATGTTTTATAATACCCTAAAAACCTAGTTTGAGTTTTTACAAATTTTCACAAATTGGTTTGAAGCAATTTGATTCATTAAATCAAAAGTTTTGGAGAAAAACTGAATCAGAAAAAGAAAAGGAGGGAAAATTTCAAACAGCTGCAGCAGCAATTTGGCCCACTCTGGCCCAACAGGCACAACCCACTCGGACCACTCCCTCTCCCCTTCTGTCTTTTCTCACTCCCCCGTCTCTACTCCCTCTCGCTGACAAACTGGACCCACGCCACGTCACCCCCACCCCGTCGTCTTCAACCTTGCCGTCGCAAACCCCCTTGCCGTTTGAATCGATTCGATTACGCAGTTCTCGCGATTAATTGCCCCGGTGATTGCCCCGACTAAATCCCCTCTTCCTCCTCGTCATTTCCCCCCAGACACCACCCCGGAGAGCCCCCAGGCTCCCCTAATTCCGAGCTCGAACCGCCGCAGTCCGACGAACTCCGGCGACGATTCCGGTGAGCCCAGGCCGCCCGACGCCCTCCCCTTGGTCCCATCTATTTCCCCATCTCCTGGCGCACCTATTGACCGACCCACACGATTTATTTTGCCCCAGGTCGACGACACGGACAATTCCGGCGAACTCCCTCTGCCACCGCCGTCAGTCGCCTTCTCCGGCAAAGGTAGGATTCCCGCTGCCCCTTTTTGTTCTTTACTAGATCGTGCAGACGCTTGCGCACCTCGCTGACCTCTTTGCCAGTTGATTTAAGCCCCAGGTCGTCATCTCCGTCGCTGACCCGAGAGTTCTGCCGGCAACCACAACTCCGGTGAAGGATCCAGGCCAAGCCCGAGTACCCCCCGCATCGCAGTAACCTCCATCGAGACCGCCGCGACCTCCCTGACCTCTGGTACGTGTCCACGGTCTCCCAGCCCTCGTAGAGTCGCCAGAACCCCATCGGCCGACGCTCCGCCGCCGCGCGCCGTCGTTAGCACCGCCAGACTCCGGCGAGATGTTTAGCAACCGTTCGATCAGATCCTAGCGGTTAAGATTAGATCACTTAAACGAAGGGGTACGGCTGATCTGATCCGTCCAACGTCACTTAAATCTGACGGCTCGCATCAGTCGATCCGACCGAACCGGTATCAGCCAATAGGAAAACGCCACGTAGCCAGACTATTTCTGTTTAATTAGAAAATAGACAAATTTAGTATTAAACTTAGAAATTCAATAGCTTTTGATCCACAAATCAGAAAAATGCAAATTTGGTGTCTATGGATTCAGAAAAATGAGACCTTTATTATGGAGGCCTTGTTTCACACTTTTGCCTCTGTAAATTTGGAATTATAGATAGAACCTTTTTGAGAGTATTTTCTCATAAAAATTGTTCTATAAATTATTTTTGGGTATTTCTTATGCATTTAGATGATGTATTCTATCCTCTGTACTGTAGAATTTGTAAATTATATAATTATGTGCATATCATTGCATTTTGCATGCACTCATGTTTTTGTAATGTTTTATTGTTTGAATTATTATTGTTGTATTAATCTTGTGTAGATTGTGTGGATTGTGAATTTTGTTGCTGTGAGGATTGTACTTATTCCCCTAACTACCAAGGCAAGTGATATTTCATCTCATGTCCTATTTATTTTCACTATTTCACTAGTGATATTTTGGTAGATCTTGACATGATAGAATTATCCCTATATTGCTATACTATGCTATGTTATATAGATTATATCTTGGTAGTATCCACTAGTCAAAGGACTTTGTATGCTAGAATGCTTAGCTATGCTAGTAGAATTTGTGGGTGGAATATACACATAAGACATTATGGAAAGATATTATTATGTTTAACTAAGAAAACAACTAATGTTAATGAAACACCTGGGTGGAATGGGCTTGCTTGGATTATGTTGAGTGGTTACTCAGGGACCATGTCTATGGTCAGCTGGTGTATCACACTTGTGGACGGCCACCCAGGAACAAAGAGATTGGAGACGTTCTTGTCACGAAGCTTCTAGTGCAGCCACATGGCATATGGGCTCTGCCTTGACCGACTAAGTTGCGAGAACTCAGCCAGACGGACAGAGGGTGGTAGTGATGATAGGATGGAACGCGTCCGTGGTGGTCTGAGGGATTGCTTCTGAAAAGTCTCGTCTCGATGCATGTCGAATCTTGTGGGGAAAGTGCACCACCTCTCGAGATGGTAAAACTAAGTACTTAGCCGTGTCCCCGGTTATGGACAACTTCTGAGCCTCAAGACAGTGAAGTAGTTCAATAATCTCCTCATTCAAATTTCTCTAAGTTAAAACTTGTGGGTGAACATGGGTAGAGGTTCAGTGATGTCTATCATTGGTACCTTATAGCTTGAATGAAAACCTCTGTAAAAATTATAAGTTAAACCAGCCTTTAGCAAAACCAACCATAACCCCACTTAGCCATATATTCATGTAGTTGTTGGATTATACTAAGTATCTTTGGTATCACTTGCCAATACAATTCCAAATGTATTGACCCTTGTGGCTGTAACTTATTATGTTGCAGGATACTCTGATGATAAGTAGGGTTGTGGGTCTACACTTGACATGCTTGCCTGTGGCACATGAAGACTAAGGACTCTATTATTATATGTTATGTGAACTTGAGTCTTAGCCTTGGGCTAAGTGAGTTGTAAGAAATATTATACTCCTGGATGTGGATGTAATAATGACCTTTGTTTTTGTGTACTTCATCTTAAACTGTGGGTGCTAGCATTTCGATCCAGGGACTAGCACTGCAATCACAGGGATCTTAACTTATCATGGTGAGATCTTACAGTGTCTTCCTGTAAAATATCAACTTTGGCTTTTGTCCGGTCCAATTGCGGGAATATTCATTTTCTGACTTTCCTGGAACCAAAAACAGCAGAAAACAGGCAGCTGGCACTATGGCATCTTGTTAATAGGTTTGTCCAAGAAAGTGTATAAAAATACTCCAAAGTGTGGACAAAACATAAGAAAGTAGATATAAAACAAGCATGGAACATCAAAAATTATAGATACGTTTGCAATGTATCAACATCCCCAAGCTTAACTCCTGCTCGTGCTCGAGTAGATAAGTGATAAAAAGAAAGAATAATTTTTGAGGTGACATGCACCACCATAAACTTGATCAAAGTATTTGTAAAACATTGATAGCTGGGATCATAGTACTCTAACATAGCATGAAAGATATAGTTCTAAAAATAAGGCATATCAACTCTGTTGTAGAATGAAAAGGCACAAACAAAAGATGCATGAATAACAATGCTTTGAAAGACGTTTGTTTGTTTCACATATAGGAAACATAGCATAGTGGCGTTCAACTTGTCCCTCATGGAGTAGCAAAACATAAATGCATAGGACACCTTCAAAGTTCATAAGGGTGACTAGATACAAATAGTTTAAGAACAAGCAATATCAAAGTTATGCATCAATCAACAAGTCTTGGGACAATGCACATTAAACTAAGAATGGCCACTATGCTCTCTCAATAGGTGCATAAAGATAGAAGGTGGAGACTCAACATAAAAGTAAAACAAAGGCCTTCATAGAAGGAAGCAGGGATTCAAGTTTCATAAAGAGCTTCGAAAAATTATGGTACTTATTAGCTTTCATCTCTCAAAACCCCTATCATAAGCATCTTGAAGTGATTAAGGTTAAAGTGAACAAACTATGGAGTATATGCTTGATAAAGTATAAGTTGGAAATTGCATGTCCCTTGAATACGAGGGCCGCTCCTCATGCTACTCAAGTTTAGTTACCGGTAAGTTCTTATCATCGTAAGTACATGTGTATCATAGAGAACCGCCAACGGGTACCCCTTGCCCGATGATACGGAAGAATCCCCATATCAAAATGACAAGGCAAGTAGACAATAAGCATCTCAGCATCTTCTTATTTACCATGGGAAAATGGTGCCTTTTTCTCTCTTTCCTCTTTTCTCATCTTTTTTTTCTTTTTTCTCAATCTCTATATCTTTTTTATAAGAAGAATGCTTCATAGGTTACTCATTATGGTTATGCTGCAGGTTTCCACCATGATTAGGCATGGATTAGACCAGCGGCCCAGGCGTTTCTCTAACACACATACATAACTCCGTGGACTTACAAGCTCCTCTTTCATTTCACACCGATGACATCCATAGACAAAAGAGCATGATATCAACCGGGTACAATGTAAAGGTGCAATGTTGAAAGCGTTCCCCATGACAACATGTTTCTGCTAATCCCCAACATATAAGTGTAAACATATACAACATAGATGACACAATGGTTCAAGTTTATTAGGAGCAAGAAAAGTAAAGTGTGCCATCAAGTTCATGAGAGCTTTAATCACTAATTTTCACATAACAAGTTTAATTCAGAAGGTAGATAAAAACATGAATATACTTGGAATAGCAAATTCTAATAGGTAGGTATGGTGGACTCTTTGGAATAACTTGGTTTTATTTGGAGTTGGATGCATGAGTGGAACTCATACTTGGTTATGGAGGCTAGCAAAAGACTAGGAGCGACCAAGTAAGAGAGCAATAATGGCCATAATCATGCAAAGCGACAAAACATCATTAATTAAAGCATAAAGTGATATTACAAGTCGAAAACTAAAGGAGCATAAAGGCTTTGGTGACTTGGGATAGTCATAACATGGTGTGAGCATGCGCCAAGTCAACCCAAATAAAGCATCAAAGGAGAATACCACAATACTATGCTTTAATATGCTAAAACAACGCATGACTCTTTAAAGGCACATTAAGCAATCTCAATTGTTTATAACATGTCATGCTATAGCAAAAATCACTAAGCATAAAGCCAAAAAAATATCAAGCATGACATGATAAAGTCTAAGTCACAGTCAAAAACAAGCTCCTTTTTACCACTTAAGCATGAACTTTCCTACTCTTTTCCAATCCAAATCAACTTATTTGAAAACTAATGCATGAATGAGGGGGTCCAACCAACTTATTTCAGCAAACCAAGAAAAAGAAAACTAAGAACAAAAACAAATATGCTCCAAGAACAACACAACAGTGCATGAAACAATAAAAATGAAGTGTTTGGAAAAAACCTAAGATTTTTATTGATGAAGAAGGGGATGCCTTGGGCATCCCCAAGCTTTGATGCTTGTACTTCTTGGATATTTCTTGGGGTGACACGGGTGGCATCCCCAAGCTTAAGCCGTTGTCCATTCTTCATCTCATTACATCATTCTTCCCTACGCTTTAAAATTTCCTTCATACAAAACTTCACACAATCTTCATTAGCAACATTAGTGCACTCAAAATTATAAGTCTTTTGGTTTAGTTTCAACAAAATTAAAACTTCCATTAAAACACAAGCTACTTTAGCACTTCCTTTAAAAATTTCAAATGATCAAAGAGAACTCAAAGAGAAAGAGATTAAGAGGCAAATGCAAATAATGGCAGAAATCTATCAAAACAGACCAGCAGGTCAAAAGTGATTTTTTTGAAGACCTTATGTTGCTCAAATCGAAAAGTGTTGAACTAATGAAAGTTGTATAACAATCTGGGGCAGAAGAACAAAAAATTACAGCTCAAACCAACGTACATAGATTTTTCCCGAATTTTTACAGCGAAGCACAAAAATCTGTTTCGGGACAGCAACTTTCCCAAGCATTACTTCTCTATCATTAGAGGTTACTCTTGGCACAAAAACCACACAAAAATGATAAGGATAGGTTATCACTGAAGCAATAACTTTCAAGACTCAACTAAAACTTTTGGGTTATCTCCCAATAAGTACTTTTCTTTAACGCCTTTAAGTTAGGCATGATAGTTTGAGAAGATGCTCACATATGAAATATGAATTGAAGTAAAAGAGAGCATCAAGAAGCAAATTCAAAGCACATTTAAGTCTAACCCACTTCCTATGCATAGGAATCTTGTAAAGAAACAAGTCCTGAAATCACAAAGCAACAAGCATAGTAAAGCAAAACAAGTGCAACTTCAAGACTTTCAACATAAAGAGGGGAAACTTAATATTATTGAGATGCATAAAACCATGTTTCCCTCTCTCATAATAACTTTCAGTAGCATCATGAATGAAATTAACAATATAATTATCATATGAAATATTCTTATCATGAGCCACATGCATAAAATAATTAATACTCCCCACATAAACATAGTCATTTTTATTAATTATAGTGGGAGTAAATTCAACAAAATAGCTATCATTATTATTCTCATCACCATAATCATCAAATATAGGAGGCATATTGTAATCATAATTAATTTTCTCCTCAATAGTAGGCGGACTGAAAATATCATATTCATCATTCTAATCATCATATATTAGAGGTTTGGTATCATGATAAGCAATAGAATAGCTATCTTCCAAAGTGTGTTCATTTGTAAATGTATCATCATTGGAAGGAACATGGATAGCACTAATAGTACAACAATTATTAATATCATCATTTTCAGAATTGGTACCGAAGAGATTTTCATATCAAAAGTAGTGTGATTTTCCCAATCATGATCACTACTATAGGTAATAGGCATAGGAACATTATCGAGTTTAGACTCATCAAAAACTATAATAGGAGCAACATGCTTAGGGGAAAATACCGTTTCCTCTCTCCTTTTCTTCTTTTTCTTCTCCTCTTTAGGAGGGAGAGGCTTGAAAGGAAGCTTCTCCATATACCCTGGTTTATTGTTAGAGACAATAGAAGAAACTTTGGAAGAATCCCCCTTTTCATTAATAAGACCAAAACACATATTAGTCATGTCATATTTTGGTAAGATCTCATCTTTTATAATATTTTGTATGTAAGTATTTGTGTGGCAATTATCAACACAATAAAGATGAAAACCATGCATGACACTATTCATATCAAAAGCACCCATATCTACCAAAGAGGTTTTTCTTGATAACTCTTCACACCCCAAAAATAATGTAAGTTCATCATGCTGATTAGGAGTGATCATGTCATCACAATACAAACTTGCAGTACTCATTGGATTAGAAGGGCTATTATTATGGCCTGAGCATTGAAAATTGAAATGACCCATTTCAAAGCAAAGTTCACAAATAAAAGGATAGAGGGCACAAACTTTTTTACCAAGATCATTTAGAGCCCTATACCACGTTCTAGTTTTTTCATTCCTGTGGGTGATACAATATTCTTCTTCAATTTGATTATTCTCACAAGGTCTATGTATTCCACAAAAATTAACATGCTTATAAGAAGTAGTACTTTTAGAGGTTTGAGCAATGTTTATTGCTACCATTAATAACAATTTCATTTTCCATGCAAGTGTCTTTAAAAGGCTCATGATACATGTCCCTTTTTTCTTTAGGAGCATTAATATGAGAAGCAAAGGCTCTAAAACAATCAATAAGAATTTGAGGATCAAGACCATATTTAGCACTAAGCTCTTGAAAATTAGCAGTTTTAGTGAAAGACTTAATGCAATCATACTCATAGTTTATACCTGGTTCTTTACCTTTGTTGTTATCCCAATCTTCGGTATTGCTTTGAATTGTTTCAAGAAGATCCCACTTAGCTTTGACCTCCTTACTTGTGAAGGATCCCTCTAAACAAGTATCTAGATAGTCCTTGTAATGTCCTGTAAGCCTTGCATAGAAATTATTAATAACAATATTATTGGGGAGCTCATGAATTGGACATTTGATCATTAGTGACTTCAATCTCCCCCATGCTTGGGAAATACTTTCTCCATCATGTGGATGAAAATTATAAATGTAATTCTATCTTTATGAATTTCATGAGGAGGATAAAATTTAGAGTAAAAGAGAGATTCAAGTTCCGTCCACTCCAAATGATGAGGATCATCTAGTAGCTCATACCACTCCCTTGATTTTCCCTTGTTCATTAAAATACCTGCACACTTGAACAACTCGCATAATTTGTGTATAAAGAGTAAATGATCACCATGATGTACAGTTCTATCTCGCAAATAACAGTTGTTCATAACACGTTCAACAATTTTTATAGGTATTTTAAAAGAGATGCTTTCAGTATGTGGATTTAAAATATCACAAGCATCATTAGAATTACCACATATGGGAGATAAAGTATCATTAGAGCAAATTTTCTTCTTTAAAGATGGGGAACTAAAAAGATCATTTTCATAAAAACTAACTTCCCCAAGCTTAGACGTTTCCATAGCATTAGTAACAAAAGTGTTCAAAAGATTCATACTAATAACATTGCTATTAGCATGCAAAGAAAGTTCCATGGGTTTTTTAATTTTCTTTTCAGTCCATTCATGTTCTAACTTAGGAAAAATACTAAAAAGGTCTCTAGTTTTGTTGTTGTTTTCCATTAAGCCTAACTAGTGAAAATAAAAACAAGAAACTGAAAGACAAAATTGTAGAATCTAAAGGAAATAACTTCGAGCACTCACACCGGAGGATGTGAGTACCTTTTACCTTACCTCCCCGACAACAGCGCTAGAAAATAGCTTGTTGTCTACGCACTTCTATTCTTGTAGATAGTTGTTGGGCCTCCAAGTGTAGAGGTTTGTAGAACAACAACAAGTTTTCCCTCAAGTGGATCACCCAAGGTTTATCGAACTCAGGGAGGAAGTGGTCAAAGGTATCCCCTCTCAAGCAACCTTGCAATCAAGATATAAGAAGTCTCTTGTGTCCCCAACATACCCACACTTGTCAGGTGTATAGGTGCACTATTTCGGCGAAGAGATAGTGAAATACAAGTGGTATGGATAAAAGACAACGGTGCCAGAAAATAGCTTGATGGCGTGGAAGACACTAAAGGAAAAATGAAATAAAGATGGCAACAAGAAAACATGTAACAGATCTAGTTGCCAATAGTGTTTCAATGCTTAGAAACAAGTCCTAGGGATCATACTTTCACTAGTGAACACTCTCATATAAATATCTTCTATTTATGATACTACTCTAAACTACTCTCCGGTTGGACACTCTAATCCATGGTAGGGCTATAACAACACACCTCAAAGTCCACTTCCCCATCTAGATAACCCCACACTGTCACCTTGAGCTCTAGATGGTTCCAACAAACACCACAATTTCATAGAAACATCCAACTCCAAATATAACTCATAACAAGTATTTGTAATCTCTAGCCTAAGTGCCACCATGGTGTGCATAAGTCAGGAAGACATGCACACCATGGTGGCACTTAGGCTAGAGATTACAAAGCTACTTGTCACAATATGATCATATTTAGAGTTGATGTCTCATGAAATTGTGGTGTTTGTTGGGAACCATCTAGAACATCAATGGCGATGGAGTGACCGTGGGGTTATCTAGATGGGGAATACCAACTTTGAGGAGTGTCATATATACCACCATGGATTAGAGTGTCCAACCGGAGAGTAGTTCAGAGTAGTATCATAAAGAGATGATATTTATATGAGAGTGTTCACTAGCGAAAGTATGATCCCTAGGCCTTGTTTCTAAGCATTTAAACACCATTTTCAATTAGATCTGTTACATGTTTGCTTGCTTCCATATTTATTTCAGATTGCCTTTAGTCTCTTCCACGCCATCAAGCTATTTTCTGGCACTGTTGTCTTTTATCCATACCACTTGTATTTCACTATCTCTTCGCCAAACTAGTGCACCTATGCACCTGAAAAGTGTATTGGGTGTGTTGGGGACACAAGAGACTTCTTGTATCTTGATTGCAGGGTTGCTTGAGAGGGATACCTTTGACCACTTCCTCTCTGAGTTTGATAAACCTTGGGTAATCCACTTAAGGGAAACTTGTTGCTGTTCTACAAACCTTTGCAATTGGAGGCCCAACAACTGTCTACAAGAATAGAAGTGCATAGACATCAAGCTATTTTAAAGCGCGTGGCCGGAGGTATAGAAAAGGTACTCACATCCTCCGGTGTGAGTGCTCGAAGCTATTTCCTTTAGATTCTGCAATTTTGTCTTTTTGTTTCTTGTTTTCACTAGTTAGGCTTAACGAAAACCAACAAAAAATTATGGAGCTTTATAGTACTTACCTTGAGTTAGGACATGAAGTGTTTAAAGAGAAAATTAAAAAATCTATGGAACTTTATTTGCATGCTAATAGAAATGTTGTTAGTATGAATTCTTTGGACACCATTATTGCCAATGCTATGGAAAATCTAAGATTGGGGAAGCTCGTTTTTATGAAAATGATCTTTTTAGTCCCCCATCTTTAGAGGAGAAAATTTGCTTTGATGATACTATACCTGCAATATATGATGATTACAATGATGAATATGATATTTTCAGTCCACCTACTAATGAGGAGGAAATTAATTATGACTACAATATGCCTCCTATATTTGATGATTATGGCGATGAGAATAATAATGATAGCTATTTTGTTGAATTTGCTCCCACTACAATTAATAAGAATGACTATGCTTATGTGGAGAGTAGTAATTATTATATGCATGTGGCTCATGATAAGAATGTTTTATGTGATAGTTATATTGTTAATTTTATTCATGTTGCTACTCAAAGTTATTATGAGAGAGGGAAACATGGTCTTGTTGCACTTGTTTTGCTTTCCTGTGCTTGTTGCTTTGTGCTTTCATGACTTGTTTCTTTACAAGATTCCTATGCATAGGAAGTGGGTTAGACTTAAATGTGTTTTGAATTTGCTTCTTGATGCTCTCTTTTACTTCAATTCATATTTCTTATGTGAGCATCTTCTCAAACTATCATGCCTAACTTAAAGGCGTTAAAGAAGAGTACTTCTTGGGAGATAATCCAATAGTTTTCTTGAGTCTTGGAAGTTATTACTTCTGTAATAACCTCTCCTTATCATTTTTGTGTGTTTTTGTGCCAAGAATAACCTCTAATGAGAGGAAAGTAAGACTTGGGAAAGTTGTTGTCCCGAAACAGATTTTTGTGCTTCGCTGTAAAAATTCGTGAAAAATCTATGTACGTCGGTTTGAGCTGTAATTGTTTGTGCTTCTGTCCTTGGTTATTACCCAACTTTCGTTAGTTCAACACTTTCCGATTTTAGCAACATAAGGTCTTCGAAAAAATTGGTTTTTACCTGCTGGTCTGTTTTGACAGATTTCTGCCATTATTTGCATTTGCCTCTTAATCTCTTTCTCTTTGAGTTCTCTTTGATCATTTGAACTTTTTAAAGGAAGTGCTACAGTAGCTTTTGTTTTAATGGAAGTTTTATTTGTGTTGAAACTGAACCAAAAGACTTATTATCTTGAGTACACTAATGTTGCTAATGAAGAATGTGTGAAGTTTTGTATGAAGGAAAAATTTCAGGTGTAAGGAAAGAATGATGTAATGTGATGAAGAATGGACTAAATCACAAGCTTGGGGATGCCACCCTGTCACCCTAAGAAATATCCAAGAAGTGCAAGCGTCAAAGCTTGGGGATGCCCAAGGCATCCCCTTCTTCATCAATAAAAATCTCAGGTTCTTCCAAATACTTCATTTTTATTGTTTCATGCATAGTTGTGTTGTTCTTGGAGCGTCTTTGTTTTAGTTTTTGTTTACTTGGTTTGCTTAGTCTGATTGAATAAATTGGTTGGACCCCGCTCTTTCATACATTGGTTTTCAAATAAGTCGTGACACCCCCAGGACCAGGGTTAAACAAATCCAGACATTAGCCTGACATAAGCTTAACCTAGACCTCGAGGATATCTAGTGAGAAATCGGTAATACAACAGTAACCCCGTGACACAAAAATTAGTACAGCAAGCTCATAACTGAGCGAAGAACCAAAATATTACAAGCAGAGGTTACTGACCACAAACATCAAACGACGGAAGGCAAATTATGCTATTAAGTATAGCAAACTTAACAAATGGCCTAAGATGCCTGAAGCATAATGATGATGTCCCAGCCCATATATTCTAGCCTGCTGGCCAGGAACCCCAAGCTACTCGTCGGTGTCGATGTAGTACCAAACTTGTCTTCAAGGGAACACTTACTCTGCTACAAAAGTATCAACAAAGCAAGGGTGAGTACAGGGTGTACTCTGCAAGACTTATGGCTGGTGGGGTTATTTTGCATAAAGCCAGCTTTGTTTATAAAACAAGAGGGAGAAGAAGCTCGTCTACTCAGAATATTTTAAAAGGGGATAAGAGAGCGACATCTCTGAAGAATTGATCATCATCTTGATATCCACCAAAGTAATCCTCATCTCACAACTAGGATCACCCCTCGTACCCATGAGGAAGCATCCTTAAACACACGTTGAACTGCCAAGTTTTACGATTAGGTTATAGTTCTCTGTGATCTTAGAATTCGGTCACCAAGTGTTCATAACCGTGAACACGGCTTTTCAAAAACATTTAACCCTGCAGGGGTGTACAACTTTACCCACACGTACCAACCGACTCTTAATGCTAGATCATTAGCCCTCTTCCTTGGAAGGCCGGCAGAGGGTGGTTGGACACGACCTTTACCTTGCTTTCTCCGAGACCATGAGTCACTCCCTAAGGATGGTTCCGCCATAACGGGTCAAATCCCGAAGCCGGTCCCTAGAGATGTGTGTCAAGGTTGGTTTACCAGGGGCTCCATCAACCCCAAGCAACCCCGACCATGCTTACCTACCTATTATGATGCACCTTCACCCGCCAAATCTTTCAAAACGTTTTCTATGCATATGTCGAATGGAACGCCGAACTATGTGACTCATGGAATCTACTGGGCAAGTTAGTTATTCGTGAGGTTTTCCAGGCCCTGTGTGGCTGTACGCTCGTCTCGGTTCCAAAGGCAAGAACTCGGTTCCAAAGGCAAGAACTCGGTTCCTAGTAGTGGCGAGCATGGGACTAGAAAAACCACATCCCACCGTGGCCTCCCATACAAGCCTTAGCATGTTTAACCTTTACCACTGATCTTACCTCATCAGTATATATCGCACTCCTATCATACTAGGTTCTCTGCAATTGATACATCATTTGGATGAACCAGCACTGACAGCTATGCATGGATAAGCAAGACATAGATATAAGCTCTAGCAATGCACACAAGCCAAACCTTATGCTAGGAGCAGTGGATCAGGTAATATAATCTCAAAGGGGGTAATGCAAAAAATAGGATACTCTATCTATCGATAAAAGACCACAGTAGAATCATATGCATCATGGAAAGAATGAAATACTTTCAAAATCATAGGATTGTATAAGGGTGGGGCTTTGCTTGCCTTGTTTCTTGATACCCAGATATAGATCTTCGGGAGCCTTGTACTTGACTTTGTTACAGTTGGTCAAGTTTTGTTCGTCGATCTTCGATGGTGTTGATCTCGGTCTTCGATCTTGATCTCGATATTGTATTCTATCGGGAAGAAGCAAATACCGGAAAGAAAGGGAAACAATCAACACATGTCATCGATGCAATGCTCAAGCAAGAATGATGATATGACAAGTTAAATTCTATTGGAATGGAACCCTAAGGCATGCTTCGCAATTTAAGCAGCGTACGAGGGGTGCAAACCCTGATACAGGAGAGACCCCGGAGTCACCTGCGGGGTTCACTTTGTTCTCTAATTAAACTTTGAAACCCTTTGGTCTCCTGCATGTCAAGCAAGCTTTGAAACCCTCAAAGAGAAGCTCACTTCCACTCCATTCTTGATTCCTCCAGATACATCAAAGCCTTTTCAGATCTTCTGAGATGCCTCCTTGCAAGGATTGGGTGCGATCCTCATGCAAGATAAACAAGTGGGTGCCTATGCCTATCGTCAGTTGAAAACTCATGAGCTCAACTATCCAACACATGATCTTGAACTTGCAGCGGTTGTCTTCGCCCTGAAAGTATGGAGGCACTACTTGCTTGGAAACCGTTGTGAGATCTTTTCTGACCACAAAATTCTGAAATATATCTTCACTCAGCCGGACCTCAACCTTTGTCAGAGGAGATGGATTGAAACCATCAACGACTTTAATCTTTCGATCAACTACACTCCGGGCAAAGCAAATGTGATGGTTGATGCCATCAGTCGCAAGGCATATGTGAACAACCTCATGGTGGAACAGCAACAACCTCTCTTGTGCGAGGAATTCTGTCAACTCAACCTCGAGCTTGTACCCCGTGGCTATCTTGCCAACTTGGTAGCTACTCCTCCCTTGGAAGAAAAGATTCGCTCAGCTCAGCTTGATGATCCTTTCTGCAAACAGTTCGCCATCAAGTCTCATAACCCTAAGTATGAGTCATACCACTTGGATGATCAGGGCACTCTTTTCTATGATCATCGAATGATTCTTCCAGAACTTCCCGGCTTAAGAGAGCAAGTACTCAAGAAATCTCATGATTCTATTCTTTCTATCCACCCTGGCAGCACAAAGATGTACATGGACCTGAAAACACAGTATTGGTGGCCTGGATTGAAACACGACTGTGCCAAGTATGTCTCTGAGTGTGATGTCTGCCGCAGAGTGAAAGCTGTCCATCAAAAACCTTCTAGCCTTCTTCAACCATTGAAGCCTCCGGAATGGAAATGGGAGAAAGTGGAGATGGACTTCATAACTGGCTTTCCAAGGTCGCAAAAAGGCAACAATGCAATCTTTGTTGTCATGTACAGGCTCTCAAAAGTGGCTCACTTCTTTCCCGTCAAGGAAACAATTTCTACAAGTCAGCTGGCTGAGCTCTATATCAACAAAATTGTCTCTCTATATGGGTTTCCTCTTGTAATCATCTCAGACCGTGGGAGTATCTTTACCTCCAAGTACTGGGAAAGTTTCCAACAAGGATTGGGAACAAAGCTAAACTTCAGCACAGCTTACCACCCTCAGTCGCAAGGGCAAGTTGAAAGGATCAATCAGATTCTAGAAGATATGCTCCATGCTTGCGTCATTTCTTTTGACATGAAGTGGGAAGAGTGCCTTCCATATGCTGAATTCTCTTACAACAACAGCTATCAGGAGAGTCTCCAGATGGCACCCTTTGAGGTCCTCTATGGTCGCAAGTGTCGAACTTCGATTGGATGGTCAGGGGAAGGTGAAAGAAAATTCTTTGGCCCCGACATTATCACTCAAGCAGAAGAGAAGGTTCTTATCATCCTTCAAAATTTGAAGGTTGCTCAAAGTCGCCAGAAGAGCAACTATGACAGAAAACACATAGACATGGAGTATGTCCCCGGTGATCTCGTTTACCTTCGTGTCACTCCCATGAGAGGCACTCATCGCTTTGGTATCAAAGGCAAGCTCGCGCCTAGATACATCGGTCCTTTCAAAATTCGTGGCAAAAGAGGAGAAGTGGCTTATGCTCTCGAGCTTCCTAAACAACTCAAGGTTCATGATGTCTTCCACATCTCTCAACTCAAGAAGTGTTTCAAGGATCCCGGCAGGACCGTGGATCATGAGCTTATCAATCTCCAAGAGGATCTCTCCTATAAAGAACACCCCATCAAAATTCTCGAAGTCGCAGAACAGAAGACTCGCAACAAGTCTATCAAGTTCTGCAAGGTGCAGTGGTCGCACCATTCCATCGATGAAGCCACTTGGGAGCATGAGGATGATCTCCGTTCCGAGTATCCTACCCTCTTTGAGTCTTCTTCTTCCTAGAATCTCGGGGCGAGATTCCTGTTTAGTGGGGGAGAGTTGTAGCAACCCATTTGTCTAACATTTGTAATGCTACATGGGTTATTAATAAAAATGCTACTCTCTACATATCATTATTGCATTATCATTATATCATGCTCATGTCACCATGCCACATTGCATTTGAGCAGCATATAAAACCCCTTTTAATTTGGTCCTTCTCTCATATGCATTTGTATTCTTATTAATTTGTATTTGTCTCTTGATACATTGTATTTGGGTCTTGATAAATGCTTGATGCCCAAGTTGAGTTGGGGGCATAACTTTTCAATTCTTTCCTTCACTAACAAAACATTATTCATGTGTCTTTTCCCTTGCTCTAAATATACTACATATGGAATGTGGGAGCTTTCATCTTATTTGTTTTCTAAATCCCACCCATATGCTCATGTGTGGATCCTTCCATCTATGGACACCTTCTTTTGTTTTCTTTTGTCCCAATCCCTTATCAACCAGTAGCTAATGCCTACTCTTATTTTTCATTTGACTAGGTATGATCACTAGCTTTCAATTCTATGCATAGCCATGCATTGGGGTTTTCGTTTTCCCTATGTAAATCCTTTATCTTTTCTCTGGGATTTGTGAGGTCATGTCCATATATGAGACCAACCCTATCTCCCCTTTCTTCTCTAATTTTTTCCCAGGTTCTACACCGCTTGGATATCCTTTTGTTCTCTGTGCCTTCTTTATCTGGTGTTTATGTTCAAAACTGTCAATCATGGATGTTCTACCGATCCTAGTATTTCTAGATGTTCCCCCTGTTTTCAGATGTCCTTTGATATTCAAAGATGGGTTTTTGCTTCTCTAAAATCTGGACAGTTTTGAATCTGGTCTGAGTTTTAGTCTAGTAAACAGCAGCAGCAGGTGTCCCAGGTTCAGTAAGCTGTAGCAGCATTGCCGCTAGCAGCAGGGGACTTCAGGTACGTCGCTGGTTTTGGGCCATATGCCTGGCCCAGCTCGGCAGCCGCAACAACGACCTTCTCTATTGTTTTCCTCTTCCTGGGCTGTACCGCTTCGATCCAGAGGCCTCCCCTCTCCTGTTCTTCTTCTGTCTTTCCATCCATCACCGTCGCCTCTCGCTCTCAGCGCTGCAGACGGAAAGCATCTAGCGAGGTAGGTCGCTGTCTCCCTCCGTCGATAGCGACAGCAGCCCGGCATACCCTTCTTATCCTCGTCGAGACCCCAGGGACCCTAGACCCCTCCTTCCCTATCGCCGCATCCCCATCCTTCTCCTGCCTCCCTCCACGCCACCACCTCGGCCTCGCCATGGAGCCGCTGCTCCGGTGCTTATGAATCCTCACCGGAGTCGCCCAGAGAACCGCCTCGGAGTCCTCCATCTCCTCATCAAGTCAATTGAACCGAAGCGTCCCCAAATCGATGACACGGTCGCTGTTTCCCCTCTCCGGTCTCCAGCGTTCGTCGTCAATTCCGTCTATCTCGGTCACCCTACGTCCACACCGTCGATGCACACGAACCCCCGGTGAGCTCTCCATCCCGTTCCAGCTCTCCTTCATCTTCCTTAGGCTCTATCGCCGTCGACCTGCGTCCCCCCGAGACGCCCGCTCGCCGTCGTTCCTTGCTGCTCTGCCGCCCGCGCGCGCGTGCACGACAACCAGTGACAACAGTTTCCTCAGTAGACCCCCTGTTCCTGCGTTGCCAGCGGCCTCCCCGCGCGCACCTTCACGCCCGTGGAGCGTCCAGCCGCGGCAGTAGCAGCGCACGACGCCGTGCTCGACAGCCTCGCCCTGCCGCTCGCCTTCCGGTCACCGTTGTTGCCGAGCCCCGCGCGCGCTAGCTGTTGCACGCCTGTAGCCTGCAGCAGCAGCAACATCGCCTTAGACCCCCCTGTTCCTCGTCGAAGCCCGGCCAACACAGCCCTCCTCCGTAGTTTCTCTCTAAACGGAACTTGTAGAGCTTTGTCCCCTCTCCAGTTTCCTTTTTTGCGGCTCCGCGAGATCTTGGTTGGTTTCCTCGTTATCGACATCCGAACATCAAGCCAGCTAGTCGTTTTCGCGGGTGTTCTTCAGTTTCGTCAGTCCCAGGTTGTTTTTGCCTTTTTGTAGAAACCCTCCCCCGAGTTGTGTCGAGCACGCGCATGTCCCTCCCCCGACCAGCTGTCCCACCCCCGTTGGCCGCGCACCAGGTGACCTCAGTTGGGTGAGTGTGAAGAACACAGGGGAGACCAAACGGATGAGATTTCGACAAGGATGCACTATGTGTTGCTAAGTAAAGATAACGTTTGCAGTAGGTGACGAGGCTCGCAGTGGTGATGGCGTCGCATCTGGTTGAGATTTCTTCAAGGGGGCCATCGGAAAACACCCTAGAAGTGTCACTGTCATCGATCAATTGGGCCATCGCGAGGAAGAACTCGAGCAGGTGGGGGGCGACGGCGTTTTGTTTTGATTGGGGGTTTTGAAGGAGAGAGTGAGCGACAGCTAGCAGGGCGAGACGGAAAACAGTCTATCAAACTGGGCATTGGAGCTGATCCTAAAGCGGCATGGTGGCATTGGCGCGTGCCTGTATTGGTGTGCGAGTGGTAATGGTGGTCCCCAGGACGCTGGAGGTGAAGTGAGGATGGAGGTCGAGGCAAAGAGAAATACATAATGAAATAAAACCAAGTGTGCCTTCATTCTCTGCTAAATCTACTGTGCCTATTGAACCGGGCTACGGAGATGCTCCGAAAGTGGCATGGCAGCATTGGTGTGTGCTAACGGTGCGCGAGTGGGGATCAACGAGAAGATGGAGAGGAAGAGGACGGAGAGCAAAGGAAAATAGAATAAATCGATTAAAATTGTACCGCCAACTGAGCATGTTTTTTCTCTCTTCTCTGCGTTTCCTGGTGCCTATCGAGTAAATAGGTCAGGCCTTTCTAGGAGTAGTACATCATAGCTAGCCTAGCACGGGATGGAGATGTACTGTCCTGTCAAATAAATGGTCATGGCAGAGTGACGGTTTGGAGTATACTCGGAGCTCCTCTTGCCGAACGTAATAATCCCTGGATCTTCTACATTGATCATCTTGTCAAGGCACATTTGGAATAAGTACTACTTTACTACTACTATAACTAATAAACAAATAAAGGTTCCACCGGTAATTAAGGAACCAAAACTGGAATACTACTATTCTCGACCTCCTATAGTACAACAACAAAATGCTCACAAAATGGGCTACTAGTACCATCTGTACACCCACATGTTGCCACCTCAAATAAGTTTGCCTGCCACACTGCCAATTTTCTCTCCCTTGTCGGTCTCTATGCTGCCGTTACCGGACCCCAAATCAAATATCTCTCAGTTCAATAAATAAAAAAAGTCGACAATCTCTCAAAAAAATCAACCATCCACCAAAATAAAATCCATTTTTTAAAGCTTCCCATTCATTATGAATGGACGGTTGCAATTGCTCGAGCGACACGCGGGAGTAGTCGTCTGAGCTACTGGTTGTAGCTCCGTGAAAGCACGCGCCCGGAAGCGGTAGAAGAATTTATTCTCTGTCAGTGACAGAAGAAGATCGATGATATATAGTACCAAATCAACAAGTCAGTGGCTTTATCCGTCTGACCAGTGAGAGCCGACACAAATGTTGAACAGCTTGAAGCAAAGTGGAACAGGTGCCTTTAAGGCATACTCTCTCTGTCCGCAAATAAGTGTACTTCTAGCTTTGTCATAAGTTAAATCTTTTATGGTTTGACCAACTATTTTTAAAAATGTGCCAACATTTATGACACTAAAATAGTATCACTAGATCCATCTTAAACTAAAGTTTCGAAATATATGTATTTAATGTCATATATATTTCTACTTTATACAATAAAATTGGTCAAAGTTTAAAATCTTTGACTAAGGACAATCCTATACATGCACTTATTTGCGGACGAAGGGAGTATAGTATGTAAACCTCCATTCTGATTTAGGATGGTCAGATAGTGCTAAATAACTTTAGACTAGTAACTTGCATATGTACCTTCATAGTGGGTAACAACATGTGTATAGTGTCACACAAAGGCCTAATTAATTAGGTTGTACTCCCTCTGTTTATAAATATAAGACGTTTTAGGTTTGTGAATTGAATGTATCTAGACGCCTTTTAGTGCATGGGTTTGTAGAGGTTCAGAGTGAACCTATACTCGAAAAGGCGTCTAGATACATTCATTTCACAAAGCTAAAACGTCTTATATTTCATAACGGAGGGAGTAGAATCATATACTACTAGTCTTGGTATGTGTGATGTTATGGTAACAAGCTAAGTTATTACGTAACTTTGTTTTTTCATTAATTAACTCGAAAAAACATTTAATTCAAGACAAGTATCTACGCTTACTTGTAGTTCAAGTTTGTCAAGATGCAAAATCTTAGGAAGAAGTTGAACCTCTTGTCATAACTCTCTATGGTTTCTGATACAGAGTATATTAATTGATTGTCCGATGAGTGCCTCAAAATGCTTCTTATTAAAACTTTCAAAGCAACCTACAATTTACTTGTAGTTCAAATTTGACCGAATTTTGATGAATCTACATAGAGTCATTCAAGTGATAGAGTTAGCTAGGAAGTTTGGAAACTCATAAAACATAGGAATCGTTAGTACAACATGTCGGTCCACTATATATCTCTACTACTATAATGGAGCAGTTTTGAATTGGATCCATAGCACCAATCCTGACCGTTGGGCTGTTAGATCCAATGGTTCAAAGCAGCTGGATTCGTGTTGGTCCACTTTACGTGTAAGTTTCACGTGTCTTGCACGTGAGACTCGGATAGTAGACGTATGACATATCATCACTATATACAATTATAATTGGTAAAGCACAAAAAAATATAAATTTGATCAACATCTATAAAGTACGGGTGTATATTTGGTCCTTGTACTTTATATCATCATGTAGAAGTCAAAGATTATTAGCTACCTAACACATGAAATTTTTGATAACATGGTCTAGAGAAACAAGGGAGAAGATTCTAGTATGATGGAGAAGTGTGTTTTGAGGTTTGTGCATAGCATTCATTATGCTGAAGACTATCAATAGAATCTTTAGGTGCTAGAATGGAAAAGAAGATCCAATGGCTAGAAATGCTAGGATTCGCGAATCTTGATCCAATGGTCAACATCCAAAGTTATTCGTACACTATGTAGTGGTTTGTAATAAAGACTATCAATAGAATCTTCAAGATGCTAGAACGGAAAGGAAGATCCAACGAGTGGAAATGTTGGGATTCGCGAGTCTTGATCCAACGGTTAATATTCAAAGTTGTCTGTACACTATATAGTGGTAAGATCATGTAGAAGTCAACACTTATTAGCTACTAGTAAGTTGAACGTGAGACTCAGATAGTAGACGTATGACATATCATTACTATATACAATTATAATTGGTAAAGCACAAAAATTATAAATTTGATCAACATCTATAAAGTATGGGTGAATATTTGGTCCTTTTACTTTGTATCATCATGTAGAAGTCAAAGATTATTAGCTACCTAACACATGAAATTTTTGATAAACATGGTCTAGAGAAACAAGGGAGAAGATTCTAGTATGATCGAGAATTGTGTTATGAGGTTTGTGCATATCATTCATTATGCTGAAGACTATCAATAGAATCTTCTAGATGCTAGAGTGGAAAAGAATATCCAATGGCTAGAAATGCTGGGATTCATGAATCTTGATCCAACGGTCAACATTCAAAGTTATCCGTACAATATATAGTGGTTTATAGTGAAGACTATCAATAGAATCTTCAAGATGCTAGAATGGAAAAGAAGATCCAACAACTAGAAATGTTGGGATTCGCGAGTCTTGATCCAACGGTCAATATTCAAAGTTGTTTGTACACCATATAGTGGTAAGATCATGTAGAAGTCATCGATTATTAGCTACTAGTAAGTTGCACATGAGACTTAGATAGTAGACGTATGACATACCATCACTATATACAATTATAATTCGTAAAGGACAAAAAATTATAAATTTGATCAACATCTATAAAGTATGGGTGTATATTTGGTCCTTGTACTTTGTATCATCATGTAGAAGTCAAAGATTATTACCTACCTAACACATGAAATTTTTGATAACATGGTCTAGAGAAATAAGGGAGAAGATTCTAGTATGATCAAGAAGTGTGTTTTTATGTTTGTGCATAGCATTCATTATGCCGAAGACTATCAATAGAATCTTCTAGATGCTAGAATGGAAAAGAAGATCCAACGGCTAGAAATGTTGGGATTCACGGATCTTGATCCAACGGTCAACATTCAAAGTTATCCATACACTATATAGTGGTTTGTAATGAAGACTATCAATATAATCTTCAAGATGCTAGAATGGAAAAGAAGATCCAACGACTAGAAATGTTGGGATTCGCGAGTCTTGATCCAACAGTCAATATTCAAAGTTCTTTGTACACTATATAGTGGCAAGATCATGTAGAAGTTGCACATGAGACTCAGATAGTAGACGTATGACATATCATCACTCTATAAAATTATAATTGGTAAAGCACAAAAAATTATAAATTTGATTAACATCTATAAAGTATGGGTGTATATTTGGTCCTTGTACTTTGTATCATCATGTAGAAGTCAAAGATTATTAGCTACCTAACACATGAATTTTTTTATAACATGGTCTAGAGAAACAAGGGAGAAGATTCTAGTATGATCGAGAAGTGTGTTCTGAGGTGTGTGCATAGCATTCATTATGCCGAAGACTATCAATAGAATCTTCTAGATGCTAGAATGGAAAAGAAGATCCAACAACTAGAAATGCTAGGATTCGCGAATCTTGATCCAACGGTCAACATTCAATGTTATCCGTACACTATACAATGGTTTGTAATGAAGACAATCAATAGAATCTTCAAGATGCTAGAATGGAAAAGAAAATCCAACAACTGGAAATGTTGGGATTCGTGAGTCTATTAATAATAAGTCTATTAATAATAACTATCTACACATATTGAGAATAGAACCTACTGTGCTTTGAAATTTTAGGCTTGGTGACATGATGGTTCTAGAACATGGTGGAGTTTGCTCGAGGTACTATTCAACACAAATCCAGCTGCTCTGAACCATTGGATATAACATCCCAATGGTCAGGATTGGTGCTATGGATCCAATTCAAAACGGCTCCATTATAGTAGTAGAGAAAAAGCATACCTTAATAAGGCCTACTATGTGGCATCTGCTAAGGTTCACCTTATACATAGTGGAAACTATAAAGTATCTTTAAGCCTAAGGTGCACCTCAAGCTTGTGTGTTGACCATAGAGAATAGAAAAATCATTTCCCCGCTCTCCTTATTTCATGTGATCGTTTTCAAAAGGGGTTCAAAATTTTCATGTTGCAAAATCTTAGTAGCTAGAAGTCGAACAATCTCAACTAATATATTAATTATCCGCTCGATGAGTACCACCATAATATTTTTACATAAAACTTTCAAACCAACCTACAATTTATTGCTTGTAGTTCAAATTTTACCTTTTATTTTGATACATCGACACAAAGTCATTCTACAAGTAGACCGGGTCAGCTGGGAAACTTGAAAACTCATAAAACATGGGAATCGTAAGTAAAACACATTGGTCGACTTAGATAATATGTCTAGAAGCTTGGCTTATGGCATTGATATCCATATTCTTCATACTTTCTTTACGGAAAAGAATCATCTCGTCATCACTCAGAAAACTGAGAATTTTCTTTCCTGATAGTTGGAAACTCACACCGACGACATTATTTACTACAAGAATATGCACACATCTACCTCCGAAAAGAAAATTAATTCAAGAGCAATCTATCGCACTTGTAGCTAAAGTTTGACTTAATTTTGTTAAATTGACAAGAAGTCACCAAAGTGCGCGAAGTTAGCTAGGAATCCTAGTACTAAAAACTTGGGTATTACATATAAGAAACCATGGTCCAGTTTGTGCGATAATTGGGGCAGTTGCATTTTCTTTTAACCTTGGTAGGTCTCGTAGGCGCGATGTGCTTGAGAGTTAACATGGTCGGTGGAAGTACAAGCTACATCAAGGGCCTCATAAAGAAGGAAAATTGCATCCAAGTCCATGCATTTAGCACAAGGACCCTGAAACTGAGCAATGAAGTACTGTGTTTTGAGGTTTGCGCATACTAGCGTTCATCGTGCTAAAGACTATGAGTAGAATCTTTCTAGATGCTAAGAATGGAAAAGAAGATCCAACGGTTAGAAATGTTTGGATTTGCCAGTCTTGATCCAACTGTTAATGTTCAACGTTAATATCTACACTATATGTAGTGGTATGGTATTGTAAGAGATAGGATACAAGATAATGGTAAGATAAAAAGTACTGCGAATGGCCGGTCTAATGGTAGGTCTCGTAAGACCGAGGTGCTTGAGAGTTAACACGGTTGGTGGATGTACAAGTTACATTAAGGACCTCATAAAAAATAAAAATTGCATACAAGTCCGTGCATTTAGCACAAGGACCCTTAAACCGAGTAATGAAGTACTATGTGTTTTGAGGTTTGCGCATACTAGTGTTCATCATGCTAAGTACTATCAGTAGAATCTTTCTAGATGCTAAGAATGGAAAAGAAGATCCAACGGTTAGAAATGTGTGGATTTGCTAGTATTGATCCAACGGTCAATGTTCAAATAAGTTAATCCCTACACTATGTACTGGTGGTATGCATGGTAATGTAAGAGATAAGAGACAAGATAAAGGTAAGATAAGAAGTATTGTGAATAGCCGATCTAATGGTAGGTCTCATAGGAGCGAGGTGCTTTGAGAGTTAACACGGTGGGTAGAATTACAATTTACATCAAGGACCTCATAAAAAAATGAAAATTGCATCCAAGTCCATGCATTTAGCACAAGGACGATCCCGAAATAGAGCAATGAATGAAGTGTGTGTTTTGAGCTAGAGGTTTATGCATACTAGCGGTCATCGTGCTAAAGACTATTAGTATAATCTTTCTAGATGCTAAGAATGGAAAAAAACATCCAACGGTTAACAAGGTTTGGATTTGCCAGTCTTGATCCAACGTTCAATATTCAAAGTTAATCCGTACACTATATGTAGTGCGTGGTATGGTACGGTATTGTAAGAGATATGACAAGATAAATATAACATAATAAGAAGTACTACAAATGGACAATCTAATGGTTGGTATCATATGCGCGATATGCTTGAGAGTGAACACGGTCGATGGAAGTACAAGTTACATATCAAGGACCTCATAAAGATGAAAATTACATCCAAGTCCATGCATTTAGCACAAGGACCCTAAAACTAAGAAATGAAGTGTGTGTTTTGAGGTTAGCGCATACTAGCATGCATCGTTCTCATCAAGACTATCAGTAGAATCTTTCTAGATGCTAAGAATGGAAAAGAAGATCCAACAGTTAGCAAAATGTTTGGATTTGCGAGTCTTGATCCAAATTGTCGTCAAAACTCTCGTTGGATGGTTTCTCATATATTAATTGTGATCCCCGATGGGTACCTCCGAAAGCTTTTTCGTAGAACTTTCACAGTAACCTAATATTTACTTATACTAGTTCAAATTTGACCTATTTTCGATAAATCGACATAAAGTCATTCAAGTGGGCGGAGTTAGGTAGGCAGTTTTGAATTGGATCCATAGCGCCAATCGTGACCATTGGGCTGTTAGATCCAATGGTTCAGAGCAGTTGGATTCGTGTTGAACAATACCTAGAGAAAACTCCACCATGTTCTAGAATCATCTTGTCCCCCTTACCCCCCCGGCAAAAAAAATTGATAGCACAGTAGGTTGTATTCTCAATCTGCGTAGATAGTTATTATTAATATACTTAATGTATGCCTTTTTCTCTAACAAGACTATTGGTTAATAACAACTTAATGTTCGTTAAATCATATTTCATACAGTATATACGAGTGTGGCACGTGCCTGTGTGTGTGCGTATGAAAACTTTTGCTTGTGGCATTTATTTAGATCAATATTCTCCGCACTTCCTTTACAGGAGAGAATGGTCATGACATCACTCAGAAAATTGAGAATGTTCTTTCTTGGTAGTTGGAAACTCACACAGACGACATTGTTTACTACAAGAAGATGCACCCATCTACCTCTAAAAAGACATTTAATTCAAGAGTAGTCTATCACGCTTACTTGTAGTTCTAAGTCTAACTTAATTTCATTAAATCGATGCAAAATCTTAGCAAGAAGTTGAACCGTACCTATATATCATCAAAACTCTTGGTGGTTTCCCACATATTAATTGACCCCCTCCCCCCGATATATGGGTACCTCCAAGAGAGATCTTTCGTCAAACTTTCAAAGCAACCTACAATTTACTTGTGGTAGTTCAATTTGTACCTAATAATTTTGATAAATCGGCATAAAATCAATCAAGTGGGTGAAGTTAGCTAGGAAGTTTGAGAACTCATAAAACATGGGAAATCGTAAGTACAACATGTTGGTTCGCAATATATGTCTGAAAACTTGCCTCGTGTGTCATTCAGATCCATATTCTTCGGACTTGCTTTACGGGAAAGAACAATCTCATCATCACACTCGGAAAATTGAGAATGTTCTTTCCTGAGATAGTAGGAAACTCATACTAATGGAATTGTTTGCTACACCAAGATGCACCTATAGACCTCCGAAAAGACATTTAATTCAAGAACAATCTATATCGCGCTTACCTGTAGCTCAAGTTTAACCTAATTTCGTCAAATTGTCAAGATGCAAAATCTATCTTAGCAAGAAGTTAAACCTATTATCAAAACTCTTGGTGTTTTGTGATATATTAATTGACCCTCCCCGATGGGTATCTCCAAAAGCTTTTTTGAAAAACTTTCAAAGCAACCTACAATTTTCTTAGACACGAGGCTGGTAAATTTCAAAGCTATGTATAGTAAGGGCGTGTGCAGTGTCTATAAGTAGCTATGAAAACTACTTTTGGTCCAGCGTTTAGAACTGAAGTGAGTCCACACAACCATGCTAAAAATAAAAATAGACTGTTATCCACTGACTAGTGGGCCCTCCCAATTGATTCTCTTAGACATAAGTCTAGCACTAGATTCACCTTGAAGAATATTTTTGTTAGCACTACCCACCCCACCGTTAAGATATATGTTTAAGACTTGACATCGTGCTTGCTCTGATGTCTAGGGCTAATGGACTCACCACCATGGGGACCCGTTATTATTAGTTGTCTAGTTATATCCTATAGCAGCCAATGAATGTTAGCTCTGACTCCTCTAGTTATTCCTTCTCGATGAAGCCTCGACGCTCAGCTTTGAAGCTTGGTTACAAGGGCAGTAGGAGGAGACGTTCCCGTCGATAGCGAGGTGCCTATGGTGACTTTGTCAAGTTCAAGCCCCCACCGGACAGTCTGAATACACAATCTTTCGGAGGTGCTTATAGGGGTAGGATGTGCGTTCATGCGTTCATAGGGGTGAGTGTGTGTATGCATATTTGAGCGTGTGCGTTTTGTAGTGGATTTTTGCAAAAATGAGAGACATGGGCCTTCCGTTTATATTAAGTTTTGCTCGGTTTTTCCAAAGTAATTGTAATGGTGACTGGTGTCTAGGGTCTATGGGCTCACTACCCAGGGCCACACTATTAGTGGTTCAATTACATCCCATAGCAGCCAGCGCATGTGAGCTCCGACCCCCTAGCACTTCCTTCGCCACGAAGCCTCGGCGCTCGACTTTGAAGGATGGTTATGAGGGTAGTGAGAGGCGACGTTCCCGTCAATATATAGCGAGGTGCCTATGGTGACTTCGTCAAGCTCAAGCCCCGCGGGATCAGTCTCAAGATCCAGTCTTTCTGAAGTGCTCATAGGTGTAGGGTGTGCGTACCTACATTCATAGGGGTGCGTATGTGTACGCATTTGTGAGCGTCTCCATTTTGTAATGGGTTTTCGCAAAAAGAGAGGAGGGCCTTTAGTTTATTTATTTATTGAGTTTTCATCTGTTTTCCAAAAGTACTCCATGTAATGCAAGTCAAACTAGGTGGGTGATGTTTGGGGGCCCACGGGCTCTCTAGCACGGGCCCTAGTTATCAGTGGTCAAGTTCAATCCAATACGGAGTAGTAGCCAGCGAATGTGAGGACTGGCTCCTCTACCTCTTCCTTCTCCATGAAGCCTCTGCGCTAGGCTTTGAAGGCGCGCTCTTTTTTCGAGAAATGTTGGTGGATGCAGTCATGCCGGTCCGGCGAACGACGGGGGATCTTGATACGCAAGGCGGTTGTGTTAGGGTAAGTACGCTAGAGTTCATGGTCTCAGTTTATTTTCTCGAATTTAGCTTATAGGTTCTCTGCTTTTGGGGTTTTTCTCTATTCTGCCCGTCTCGATCGACGATGTTTCCTGGGTTCAGATACCGACACGGATGGTATATGTGGAGTGGTACGGCATCATTACCGATGCGGATCTCCGGCTCTTGTGCGACTACATCCTAGTGCCCCATTGCCATGTCGGGTTCGAGGCAATAAGAAGATGACCGGTTATTGTTTTGTCCTGCGCTGTATGAAATGGGCCCGAAAATGCAGCCAGCAGCGGCCCGCGAACTTTCAGGCCCGGTTCTGTTTTGGCCTATAGAAGGCCCATGTTGGTCCAACACTGTGCGGCTCAATAGCAGCCTGCGTGAAGTCGCTCCTGTACACTTAAGGCCTGCGGTCAGCCCATCACTATTATCGCAGCCCATCGTCGACCGCCTACTGACGGCCCTTCTCTGAGATGGTTTGTTACTGTTCTGTCCTGTTACTGTTCTGGTCTTTAGCTGTTCAGGCCCACAAATAACCCTTTACTGTTCTAGCCTAGTAAATTTGTCGGCCTATTACTACCCTCCTCTGGAAATTTCTTGTCCCGTACTGTTCAGGCTCGTCACTGTTCTGGCCTTTTACTATTAACGTCCTTTACTGTTGAGGCCCGCTACTATTTTTGGCCTATTACTATTCTACGATTTTTACAGTTTCTTGCCTGTTACTATACCGCGCTATTTCTGTTCTGGCCTACTACTGCTCTGTCCTGTGTTATGGCCTGTTATTATTACGGCCTGTTACCACATGTGGGTTGGCCCGTTACATTTATGACCTTTTATAGTTTTGACAAATTTATGTCCAGCATTTTTTACTGTTCATCATTGGCCGAATACACGATGGGCCAATAACAAAGCACGATACTGTTCCCTAATCGACGTGCCTAGTGTAGTTACCATAATGACTACCTCAATGTGTGCACGACATCAATAAAATGCGTACATGGCCTACGCGAGTTATCTAGATATTACATTAGCCGCAAACTTCTTAAAATTATTACATCTCATCAACTCAAGTGAAACAAAAATCGGCATTTTAGTTGACAATCAAGTTGATAGCAGAGTCCTGAATTTGCTTTCTGAATTGATCACCGGCATCTTCCATTGAGTGTGACATCTATATTGGAGGAGACATGATCTTGCAGCCCCCTCTTTGGTGGCAATAGCAATAATTGCAGTCTGAAACTAAGTAATAACAAGTTAATACATCAAACAACACAAACTACTCATTTGACTGATATGATAGTAGCTATGAACTGGAGATGACAATTGGTCAATGGTTCAACTATTGACCAGCACGTCAAACAAACATGACAAGAAAGCACACATTAAACAAGTGTGACTACCGTGAAACGAGCAATCAAAAAATGTGTGTGTGTGTGGCTTAGAATTTCAGCAGATATAAACTAGCCAGGTCATTTTGAACAAATATATATGGAAGCAGTTCTATACCCTATAATGCAAGAGATGTTGGGTGACTCGGAATTTGCGCTGAGCCACAAAATAGCATGCAGTTACTGTCATAGCGAAGAATGAACTAGATAGAAATTATAACCACATCATACGAGAACTTGTAGAGCAGAAATACAAACCACGAATGAACTATATATTGTAGAGGATAGTTATCTCCTGACTTAGGATGAACCAGACCAGAACCAGATGTGAGATATAATAGCGTCGCTCATGAAGCTGTAGAACATGACAAACAAGTATTAGACAAGTGTGCCTAGAATGAAATGAGTAATCAAACAAAGTGTTTCTTAGAATTTCATCAAATATAAACTAGCGCGGTCATTTCAGAAAATTTATGTGGAAGCAGTGACATCTCCTGGAATGCATAGTCATTGGATGACTCAGAATTTGCGGTGAGCTACACAATGGCATGTAGTTACTGTCATAGCTAAGAATCAACCAGATAGAAATTATAATGGCATCATAAGTGAAATTTTAGAGCAGGAATGCAAACCACGAGTGAACTACATAGTAGAGGACAATTATGCTGTTGCTCAGGATGAACCAACACCAGATAAGGAATGGCATCCCTTGTGAACCTGTAGAATAGGCTATGCAAACCAATATGTTCATTGTTCCATTTTTAGCACTATGCAAGAAAAATGAAATAGTTAGTGAGGCAGCTTTTGAATAACCAGATGTTATTATGAAAACAACAAAATTATAATCAAATTATTTCGAAGATTTTAAATAGCTACTACAGGATAATAGAACGAGGTCAAGGAGGAAATAATAGCAGGAACTGATCTTAGGACGAACCAGATAGATTCAACAACTGTAGAGAATGGAATCCACACTAATATTTTCCACTGACTATAGATTTTGCAAGAATTACACGGTAGCAGGCAATTATTATTGTATGGAGTAGCTAAGAACATGTGCATGACAAAATAATAGACATGTTCATGATTTGAACTTCGTAGAGCAGCGAATGCAAACCAACATGTCTAATGACCTTGCATGTATTAGCACGAAGAACAGGCGTGAGCAGTGACTTGTATGTACTAGCACGATTACAAAAATGCAGTTCATTGCGACATGCTTGAACCTGCTATACTGCTGACAAAACAAAAACGGGTTGAAAATTTGGTTAACCTTGGCCGGAGAGGCGTCTAAGCATCATCGGTACCGTGCGAGTGACGTCCACGTCACCGAGGGTGCTGCGGTTACTATGGATGTTGGCGTCGTGGAAGCAGACCTTGGGCGGTTGATGCCGGCTTGAACGCGGTGGACGAGAGCGTCGCTGAGGCAGATCTAGTACAGTGAATGGCGATAGTCGTGCAACTGGTCTGGAGCGGTGTACATGGAACTCCTTGAACTAGATCACGTCCGGTGGACACCGATGAAGCGAATCCGGTACGGTTGGGTAGCTTTCGGCGGCGAGGAAGCAGAGCTTGGGCGGTCGATGACGCCATTAGCGGCAAGGGAGTAGAGCTTGGGCGGTCGCTAACGCCATCGGCGTGGTGAACGACACCGCAGCTCCGGTGTAGTGGTAGAGAGACCCGGTGTAACACCCTAGTAAAACCACTACTAGAAAATTGCTCGTTGTTTTTATTTTGTGCATCATCATGACCATGTTCTCATGTCATCATGCCATAATCCATTTGAGCATCATCGTGTCGTTATGCATATATTTTCCTCAAACTATTTTACAAAGCCTATCTTGGAATCTAAATATCACCTGTCTTTATTTCAAATCAAAACCCTAGGTCTGTCCGGATCTTGTGTTTGTCTAAAACTATTTTTCTAAACATTTTTTAAATAAAATAAATGTTTTTGTTTGGGGAGGCAGTCTAGCCGGGAGGGCCTGAGGCCCAACCGACCATACCACTTACTACTCGAATCAACCCATCTGGGCCAATCCCTAATTCCCTTCTACCTAACCCAAACCCCCACCTACCCCGTGCAACCGCCACACCCCCATCCTGCCGCTACCCCGCACGGCATCTCTCGTGCATGCCCCGCGTTGCGACACCCGGACTCACCCTGCAATATCTCTCCCAACCCGCGATTCCCTCTCTGCCTCGCCACCTACCGCCCCTCCCTGATGGAAACTCCTAGAGCGCCGCCGCGATGCCCAGCTCCGCCCCTAACCACCCTCGTCACGCGAGGCCGCCGCCGTGCCGCCGGCTCGCCAGGAGCCCCCCCATTGGCCGCCGTGTGGTCCTACTTTCACCGGCAACCGCCGCCTCCTCCACCTCCCCGCGGGCTCCCTCCTCTCTACCCGAGGCTGCTCCGCCTCCACCCCGTCCTCCGACCGCCTCCACATGAGGGAACCCCAATCTCGGGCCACCACAGCTGGCCCTCTCTCCGTCATCGGTAAGCGCCTTTCCGCCCGTGACCTCCTACATCTTCCACCATCGCCTTGCTCCGCATCTGCAGACGCCGCCAGCGGGTTCCCTTTCGCCAGCCTCTTGTTGCCCATCGTCGCTGCCACTACGGGCCCTAGCAGCTCCGACCCCTATGCTCTGTGTGTGCACGCTTGGTGCCGACGAGTACCTGATGCTCTTGTTGCGCAAGTCCAGGTGCTATAATTTTTGGTGCCATGTTGTTCTTGTCCGTGCCGTCTGGATCCTCTTCGTCCTAGGGGTGGCTCCGTATCCGTCAAGATCTCCGCGTGGTTCCCAAAATACGAGCGTGCCTACGGCAAGATCTTCCACCGACCAAGGAGAAAACCAGATCAAGCACGATGTCCCCTAAGACCACCTATACCCAAGGGGTTTGAGAAGACATGCAAGATCTGCTACACGGACCACGAAGTCCTTGACGCCCAAAACCAAGATCTTCGTCCGCCCGCGTGAACAGTAAAATGCCAAGATCTTCGACTCGGACCCGAAGACCCCAATCCATGGATCTGGTGATTCCGAACACCAAGTTCTCCTCATGGATCTGAAGCCCGATCCTGGAGTCTGAAGTCGACCCGAACCCTTCCAAGCCCCCAACATCTTCGATCCGATATGTGTGACCCCTATCCGAGAACCCTAGTTTTTATAATATGACATATATATTGTTGCATCTAAATTATTCATACTCGCATCGCATCATGTGGTTTGGGGGAATTATGCCAATAAACCTAATAATTAAATATGGAGACCATATTCGGGCTAATATAGTCTTATATTGGTCCCATTTAAATTTGTGTAGCGAACCGATGCCATGTTTTGCCTTGTTAATACGATATTTAAATTGTGGGGTATCTAAGCAACATGAATCTTCTAATTAATTGTCGGGGCCCTGGTTCCACTTAATATTGCCCAGTTGCATCACATCTTTGCCATGTCATGCATCATACATGTATCATGCCCGATCTTGTGCCATAGTATTAAATAGTGCATCCGGTGTTTCTTTTAGTGCTTTGCTTCTTCACGGATTACACCGTTGAGTTGATGCGAGTACCGACAAGTTTTTCAGATATGTATGTTCGACAATGTTTCCCAGGCGAGCATTCTCTCCCTTTCTACCTATTTTGCTTTTATAGTCTTTATTTTCTCCTGTTGATCTATTGGTATCCGTGTTGTGATGCTTTAGTTTCCGTGCACTATTTATATTCCTTGCAGCCTCTATTTTTCCTTGGATACATCCTATTTCATATTGTTTGATAGGCAGTCGACCTTGCAAGTCATAGTTGCTTGCTCGGGTGCTGCTTCGCGTCATTGTTGTTCCACCGTTGGTGCAAGGTTGGCACATGCTTAATGGTGGAGTTGCTTAATGGTGGGGATGATTAATGGTGGAGATGATCATGGATCTCATTATAACTTGTTAATTAAAATGGTGGAAATAGATATAATGCAGAGGCACCGGTGCGTAATAGTCAATATTTGGTTTTTAACCGCCCACTTGTGTCCACCTAGGACCCGAGTTCTTAACACCTATTCCGAGATCGAGCATGCTAACCACATGTGGATGTGTGGGCACCCCATCGGCTTACTACCTGATTACAAAGTACTGTACTAGGGTCCACAAAGTAGTTTGGGGCTTTATTACTATCCTGTAATTATGCCATGCTTTACTGCTTTAATTACGATTGTGCATGGAGCACCTGTACTGTTTACGAAAGTGGAATGTTTTCGCGGTATCGACAAGCCTAGTCACACTATCGGGTTCCTAGTCGTTTACAGCCATTGGCACAAACTCTGTGTCCGTCCTGGAGCTGGCCGACTTTGTTGCGGGTAGTTTAGTGGGGTGGCCCCCATGTACTTGCTTTGGGTCTGGGAAACATCGTGTCTGAGGCCCCGTCACATACCGTTGGGTGTATGTTCAGGATCTTTCTCATATTCGGATCTGACAACAAGGGTTGAAGTTTGTATGGATACTTTGGTGCACCCCTGTAGGGTTAAATCTTTTCGAAAAGCCATGTCCACGGTTATGGACGACTTGGAGCACAGTTTCTCGATCATAGACAACTATAATGAAAGAATTGTTGTTATAATATGAGTTGTATATGATATGACTAGTAAGTTGGACAACCACTATGGAATGAATGAATATAACTGCCAACTGTGTGAGTTTCCTTGGCATGACTTCCTCGTTTGGTCTCCAGGGGGACATACCAGGATGGGTATGCTTGGTGTAGTATCATGTTGGTTTCGAATAGGTCTTTCTCATCCCTCTCTAATAGCCGATAGTTTTATCGAGTCTCTATAGGTTGTTTAGTGCATGCTTTGCTACTGCATCAGTCCACCATACCTATGTAGGCGAGAGCCGCCGAATTCTAGACTCGCCGTGTACTGGCCTCAGTACTGACCGCTCTCTTTTTCCTTTGCCGTTTGTCAGCACCCCTTTTGTTTTAGCAGGTATAAGTTCGACGTCGTTAGCAGGGTTATCCTTCCGGCTTGGCCTAGGTAGGGTTATGGATGCCATTGGTTATTCTTCAGGGCTCTTAGCCCCATTTGCTTCTTATCCGTACTCGGATGTTGTATCATTTTCAAGGTGATTTGAATATTTGTATTCTATATATGTATTCTTGACTCATGGAGATGTTGTTGTATATATATTCTGCGGGTTCCATCGTGGAATATTGTGTAATGATATTACTTTGTTTTCCACCCGCACGCAAGTGCCTGGTGGACATCTTTGAATCCTTTCTATGAAGGTTTGGGAGGAATCGCTAAAACTTGCATAGCTCCGATGCGAGGGTGTTATAGAGTGGTATCATAGCTTAGCAGTTACGATACTCCATTGGTCTAGCCTATAGGATATCCTAGATAACGAACGATGTAGAGTGTCAAAACTATTTTGCAAAATCGGTTGGATAGATCTGATTAGGTCTGATTTTACTCCTTACCCTGTGCTATTCTCCTCTTACCTTCGCGTGTTTTAAATCTACTCTCTTCCCTTCTTCAAGTGCAGGATTTCTTGTGGTCGGGTTTCACTTCCCTCTTTTATAACGGTGGAGCTACATTCATCTAATCTATATCTTGTTTATTGTACCCTTCATCCAATCTTTTTGGTCCCTGAACTCTTTATCTGTATGCGCCCCTTTACGGATATCCGTATCGTTAAAAAACATATGATAAGGATGAGCATTGGTGAAGTTGGAGTATACCATGAGCATGTGTTGTTCATGCCAATAGAACCATTGCGAAATCTATTCATCGTGTCTTTTCATACATTTTCTCTTATATCTTCCTGGTGTTTTTGAAAGCGATGACATCATGTACATCATAAGAGTCTACATCAATCCTTTGCTTCCAAACATTGCTTGTAAAGATCTTTAGTCTGAATTCTGAGAGTGGTTATATAATTTTCCTATTCATGTACGGAATAATGCTTTGAGTGCGGGATGGAGTAGCTACCATACCACTACTCTTACCATTCGCTTTTGTACATTGAATGGGGGATCAAACAATTTTACTCTTTTCTTGGAAGTGTGGCCCTATATATCGAGACCTCTACCTTCGTCTTTGTTTCCCGGAGTGTTCTCTCAACGAACGTGAACAACGACCCCTTGTTCATGGTGTCGCTGATTTCAAGATGGAGCAGGAATCTTTATTAGTGGTGTCGCGAGGATCTACACGAAGTGAGAAGAATCCGTTCATCGACCTTCTTTCCTCCGACCATGAGGCGGATCTCGAGGGCGAGATCCCTTGTTAGTGGTGTCGAATTGTAACACCCCGGTAAAACCACTACTAGAAAATTGCTCGTTGTTTTTATTTTGTGCGTCATCATGACCACATGCTCATGTCATCATGCCACATTGCATTTGAGCATCGTCGTGTCATCATGCATATATTTTCCTCAAACTATTTTACAAAGCCTATCTTGGATTTCTAAATATCCATCGTCTTTATTTCAAATCAAAACCCTAGGACCGTCCGGATCTTGTGTTTGTCTAAAACTATTTTTCTAAACGTTTTTCTAAATAATATAAATGTTTTTGATCGGGGAGGCAGTCTAGCTGGGCGGGCCAGAGGCCCCACCGACCAGACCACCTACTACCCGACCCAACCCATCTAGGCTAAACCCTAATTCCCTTCTACCTAATCCAAACCCCCACCTACCTCGCGCAGCCGCCACACCCCCACCCTGCCGCTACCCCACGCAGTAACTCTCATGCACGCCCTGTGTCGCGACTCCCGGACCCACCCTGCAAGATCTCGCCCCAACCCGCGATTCCCTCTCTTCCTCGCCACCTAACGCCCCTCCCCGATGGAAACTCCCAGAGAGCCGCCGCGACGCCCAGCTCCGCCCCTGACCGTCCTCGTCGTGCGAGGCCGCCTCCGCTCAACCCCGTGCCGTGGCTCGCCAGGAGACCCCCGCCGGCCACCACGCGGTCCCGCTTTCACCGGAAACCGCCGCCTCCTCCACCTTCCCGCGGGCTCCCTCCTCTATGCCCGAGGCTGCTCCTCCAGCTGCCGCCACGCGAGGGAACCCCAAGCTCGGGGCGCCACCGCTGGCCCTCTCTTTGTTACCGGCGAGCGCCTTTCCGCCCGCGAGCTCCTACATCAGCCACCTCGCCTCGCTCCACTTTCGCAGACGCCACCGGTGAGCGCCCTTCCGCCAGCCTCTTGCTGCCCATCATCATTGCCACTGTGGGCCCTGGCAGCTCCGGCCACCCTATGCTCTCTGTGTGCATGCTTGGTGCCGATGAGTCCCCGATGCTCTTGTTGCGCAAGTACAGGTGCTATAATTTTTGGTGCCATGTTGTTCTTGTACGTGCCGTCTGGATCCTCTTCGTCCTAGGGGTGGCTCTGTATCCGTCAAGATATCCGCGTGGTTCCCAAAATACGAGCGTGCCCTTGGCAAGATCTTTCGCTAACCAAGGAGAAAACTGGACCAAGCACGGTGTCCCCCAAGACCACCTGTACCGAAGGGGTTTTGAGAAGACACGCAAGATTTGCTACATAGACCCCGAAGACCTCAACGCCCAAAACCAAGATCTTCGTCCACCTGTGTGAACAGTAAAATGCCAAGATCTTCGACTCGGACCCGAAGAACCCAATCCACAGATCTGGTGATGCCGAACACCAAGCTCTCCCCACGGATCCGAAGGCTGATCCCTGAGTCTGAAGTCGACACGAACCCTTCCGAGCCCCCAACATCTTCGATCCGATATGTGTGACCCCTATCCGAGAACCCTATATTTTATAATATGACATATATATTGTTGCATCTAAATTATTCATACTCGGATCGCATGATGTGGTTTGGTAGCATTATGCCGATTCACCTAATAATTAAATATGGAGACCATATGCGGGCTAATCTAGTCTTATATTGATTCCATTTCAATTTTTGTAGTGAACCAATGCCATGTTTTGCCTTGTTAATACACCATTTAAATTGTGGGGTATCTAAACAACATGAACCTTCTAACTAATTTCCGGGGACCTAGTTCCGCTTAATATTGCCTAGTTGCATCGCATGTTTTCCATGTCATGCATCATACATGTATCATGCCCGATCTTCTTCCGTAGTATTAAATAGTGCATCCGGTGTTTGTCTTAGTGCTTTGCTTATTCACGGATTAGGCTGTTGAGTTGATGCGAGTACCGACAAGTTTTTTGGATATGCATTTTCGATAATGTTTCCTAGGCGAGCATTCTCTCCCTTTCTACCTATCTTGCTTTTATAGTCTTTATTTCCTCCCGTTGATCTATTGCTATCCATGTTGCGATGCTTTAGTTTCCGTGCACCATTTATATTCCTTGAAGCCTCTATATTTCCTTTTATACATCCTATTGCATATTGTTTGATAGATAGTCGACCTTGCGAGTCGTAGTTGCTTGCTCGGGTGCTGCTTCATGTTGTTCTTGTTCCACCGTTGATGCAAGGTTGGTACATGCTTAATGGTTGAGATGCTTAATGGTGGGGATGATTAATGGTGGAGATGATCATGGATTTCATTATAACTTGTTAATTAAAATACTAGAAATAGATATAATGCAGAGGCACAGGTGGGTAATAGTTAATATTTGGTTTTTAACCGCCCACTTGTGTCCACCTAGGACCCGAGTTCTTGACACCTGTTCGGAGATCGAGCGTGCTAACCACTAGTGGGTGTGTGGGCACCCCATTGGCTTACTACCTGATTTCAAAGTACTGTACTGGGGTCCACAAAGTAGTTTGGGGCTTTATTACTATCCTGTACTTATGCCATGCTTTACTACTTTAATTAAGATTGTGCGTGGAGCACCTGTACTGCTTAGGAAAGGGGAATGTTTTCGCGGTATTGACAAGCCCGGTCACACTTTTGGGTTCCCAGTCATTTACAGCCATTGACACAAACCATGGGTCCATCCCGGAGCCGGCTGACGTTGTTGTGGATAGCTTAGTGGAGTGGCCTCCATGTACTTGCTTTGGGTCTGGGAAACGTCATGTCTGAGGCCCCGTCGCATACTGTTGGGTGTATGTTCAGGATCTTGCTCATATTCGGATCTGACAATAAGGGTTGAAGTGCGTGTGGATACTTTGGTGCACCCCTGCAGGGTTAAATCTTTTCGAAAAGTTGTGTCCGCGGTTATGGACGACTTGGAGCACAGTTTCTCGATCATAGACAACTATAACTAAAGAATTGTTGTTATAATATGACTTGTATCTGATATGACTAGTAAGTTTGATAACCACTATGGAATGAATGAATAAAACTGCCAACTGTGTGATTTCCGTCTGTATGACTTCCTCGTTTGGTCTCGAGGGGGAAATACCAGGATGGGTATGCTTGGTGTAGTATCAGGTTGGTTTCGAATACGTCTTTCTCATACCTCTAATAGCTGATAGTTTTATCGAGTCTCTATAAGGTTTTTAGTGCATGCTTCGTTGCCGCTTCATTCCACCATACCTATGTAGGCGAGAGCAACCGAATTCTAGACTCGCCGTGTACTGGCCTCAATACTGACCTCTCTCTTTTTCCTTTGCCCTTTGTGGGCACCCCTTTTGGTTTAGTAGGTATAAGTTCGATGTCGTTAGCAGGGTTACCCTTCCGGCATTGCCTGGGCAGGGTTATGGATGCCATTGGTTATTCTTCAGGGCTCTTAGCCCCATTTGCTTCTTATCCGTACTCGGATGTTGTATCGTTTTCAAGGTGATTTGAATATTTGTATTGTATATCTGTATTCTTGACTCATGGAGTCGTTGTTGTATATATATGTTCCATGGGTTCCATTGTGGACTATTGTGTAATGATATTACTTCGTTTTCCACCTGCACGTAGGTGCCTGGTGGGCATCTTTGAATCGTTTCTATGCAGGTTTGGCAGGAATCGCTAAAACTTGCATAGGGCCGATTCGAGGGTGTTACACCCGATGAACTAGATCCGATCGGTGAGCGTCGGTGAAGAAGCTCCGTGGCGGTGCACTAGACCAGAGATCAAGCCAGTGCGTGCGGTGGCCGTGGAGGCGGCAAAGGAGCTTGGGATTTTTGGGAGGGCCAGCGGGAAAAACTGCGCGAATCAGGACCATAGTATAGGCGAATAGCAATATAATTACGATCATGCCCCCGAGCTGCTGACTTTAGCATGCCCATATATCGTCTGAACAATGGGTAGAATAGGAAATTTAAAGATAAAAGTTTATGAAACAGAGGCGCACGAAATACTTCATTGTCGGTGTGTGATATTGCCGCTTGATTGAGATTTGAATTTGGCCCACGTCCAGCTAATAATAATAGAAAAATGCTACTATCCAGTAGGAGATTTTGGCTCAAAGGATTTGAATCGGTGGGGCAGGAAATGCTTCAAGGTCGGTGGGTGATTTTGCCACTCGATTCAGATTTTGAATTTGGCTAGTGTCCATCTAGTAATAGAAAAAGGTAGTAGACTATAACCTATATGTCTAGGAATTCAAGGCCGAGAGTCACATCAACTGATCATCCATATCCGTACTAGTAAAAGGCATGTGACACAATTTCCATACCACTATATAGTGCTTGACACTTCTTGTAAAAATAAAAAAAAAGACTATGTTGCTTCACAATTTCCATATCACTATATAGTGTAGGAATAACTTCGAACATCGGCAGTTGGATATAGATTGGAAAAACCCGACATTGTTGACCATTAGATCTCTTTCAGTACATTTGATTATGTCATGTCTAGCATGTAGAAGATCCCATTATTGTTTGCCTCTAGCACCATGAATATACTATGCACATAAAGTATAGAGAACATGGTTTTGAATACCACAAGCCAAGTTTCCAGATATAGTGGACAATGTTTTATGTACGATTCCCAAGTTTTATGAGTTTTCAAAGGTTCCGAGCTAACTCGACCCACTCAAATGACTTTAAGTCTCTATTAACAAAATCATGTCATATTTGAACTAGAAGCTCTAGAAAGTGGTAGATTTCTATCGAAGTTCTACAAAAAACTTTTGGTGGTACATGATGACCCACAAGTATAGGGGGCGTATGGCAGTATTTTCGAGGGAAGTGAAACCTAACTTATTGATTCGACACAAGGGGAGCCAAAGAATATTTATAAGCCTTAACAACTGAGTTGTCAATTCAGCTGCACCTGGAAACAATCTTGCTCACAGCATTTTATCAGTAGCAATAGTTTTGTAGTGGGAATAGTAAAGTAGCAGCAGTAGTAAAGTAAAGACAGCAGTAACAATAGCAGTAAACAGTAGGATTCGAGTGCGGTAGGCATAGGGATGGATGGACGGTCATTGCATGGACAAGACAATTCACATGGCAATCCAAACATAGGGCAATTGCAGATAAATAAGATAAAGCATCCAAGTACTAGATAATCCTAGGCATGTGTTCCATATATAGTCATATGTGCTCGCAATGAGAACTTGCACAACATCTTTTGTCCTGCCAGCCCGTTTGCAGCGGGGCCTCAAGGGAACTACTAGCAATTAAGGTGCTCCTTTCAATAGAGCACCGGAGCAAAGCATTAACACTCCATGAACACATGTGATCCTCACATCAAAGCCATTCCCTCCGGTTATCCCAATTTCTATCACTTTGGGGCCTTTGGTTCCGGAAGATACTAGGCACCATGCCCTAACAATCTGATGCCATTACATGGACGATCTCATCCAATCCCTACCAACCCCATAGCCTACAATGGGGTATTACTCACTCATAGATGGGGGAAACATGGATGGTCGATGGAGAAGCGATGGTGATGATGATGGCGATGATCTCCTCCAATTCCCCGTCCTGGCAGGGTGCCAGAACAGAGTTTCTGCTACTGTTTCATGGAAACCATTTTTGAAAGCATTTACTTAGAGTAAGAGAAGAAGTAGAACTTTTTGAAACTCATTGGGAAACTAGTTTTCGAAGGCCGGGGTTTTCAAAATAAGGTTCCTGTCTAGCGACCATGCTAACTAAGGTTCTCCTACAGTCAGGATGGCTCTGATACCAAGTCTGTGGGGCCCCCGGATTAATCCTCTGAGAATCCCTGTTATGCATACAACCATGATCCAATGATCAGTTAGTCGTGGCACATAACCGACAAGTATCAAAGTAAACATCCAATACATAACGAATACATGTCATACCTTATTTGCCATTATGGCTACATCGATCAACATCAGCGGAACTTCATTAAGCATAGAGCCCGAGCCATGCCTTAACCAACAGGCAACTGACTGGGAGAACGTCCTAGCTCGCATAGGCGTCGACTCCACCTTTTCTCGATATCTGACCAAGTTAATAGCCAGGGACAATGGCAGTGAGAACTTTGAATGTACTCGCAAACCACCTCAGGATAACAATAACAACAAGGGGATATGCATTATGGCTGTGGTAGTAGGAGGGCTCTAAGGGAGGCTCTTTTCTCAAATAGTTTCTCTTGTAGATATAGCATCTACATATCTTTGTTGAAAACATTTGTAACCCATTTTGGAAACCGTTTTGAAAAGTTTTGGAAAACCTTAGTACTGGGTCACCCATTTGTTCCTTTCTTCCGGTCGTCCCACGACCAAACTCCTTTCATTCCGTTCTGACCATCCCATGGTCAGAACAGGTATCCTTTCCGACCATCCCATGGTCAAAACATTTCAAAGCCATTGCTTTTCAGAAATCCTTTTTGAAAACAAAACCAGCACCGCTCTACAGCAACCTTCCCAACCGTCTATGACCGTGGATGCGGCTATTCGAATATAGTTACACTCTGCAGAGGTTGTACACTTTACCCACACCATCCGGGTACACTACCCTAATCTTCACCGATCGTGGGTCGAGTAAACGATCAAGACTCTCCGGATGCCCTCTCCAATATAAGTGCCTACTCTATGAGTGTTGTTCCCCTCAACACTGGGACGTCGGGTACCGAGGACCCACCGGAGTGCTTTTTCCACTCTTCGAGTGTGCGATTTCAATGAGGGCCTCATAGTAACGCCTAGAGGTCAGCAGACCCTTCGTTCCTTCTCCCGGTCGATGTCCCACATGGACCGTTATCGGAGAAGGCCCACCCTCCAGGGATCCCAATCCCCTGTTGTAGTAACGAGGCCGCTCATACCAGAATAGACAACCATCAAATCCAGCCCTGTCCCATTCCAGAGTAATGTGGTTGCACAGGTTAATTGTTCTAGCAAAACTGCAAAGAACCGGGTGCGTTTTTGTAAACCTTTTTCCTCCAGCTTTCCTTCATCATTTTGTAAAACAAACCTTTTTCTTTCTCAACTTCTCTTGGGAGGTCCCACCTCACCAAGGTTTTATCATAAAACATTTGGTAAAAAACTTTGTCGGGGGTCTTCCGATCCTCTAGTTTTGCTTCGGCTAAAACGGGGTTTCCAAAGGGTATGGTGTGTTACACCATCTACCATACTAAGGACAAGTAGGTGTCATCAAGGGGGGGTTGTACTTAATAGTACAAAAGTGTAATAGTTCGGAGGAGCCGGACCACTACCATATATATACAACAACATATAGTAAAACAATGCAGTTTTTAATAAACAGTAGATAAAACATGCATAAGTAAAACAGTAGGACAAGGCTTATGAGCAAGAAGGTGGCTTGCCTGTGATCAGCAATATGGCATAATTTTCCCTGGACTTCTTCTTAGAAAACCATGATAACCAATAAAAACCATCTTCTTCTGCTCTCCGATATAATCGCAGCTATCGTCGATAGGGAACACATGCAAACAAACAAAAGGGCACAATCAATACAAGGCATACAATCACCACTACCACTTAGCAAACAAGCAATGGATTAATCTCTAATTAAGGTTAAGTAGTTTTAGAGAGGATTGGATTTAGGAGGTTGGGATGGCCTTGGAGAAGGGGATGAACACCCCTTAGGGTTTATTATCGAGGAACTACCTAAGAGGGGGTTTTGGGACCAAGGACATATTCTGTATGGTACCATTGTATAAAAATGATACCTACAGGTAGATGTTGATAAAATGAAACCAACATAAGTGGTTTCACTAATTTATCACTTTTCTTTAAATAGTTATGATTTTCCTAGTGAATTAACTTCTAGGTTTAGGGAATAAATCATTAGAAAAGTTTTGGGGATCCAAAAATTATTTCCTTGGAAGGTTAGGTAGGGATTGATGTACTTGATCACTGAGAGTTGGAATCACCCCAAAATAATTACTAGAATGCCCTCAGGAAATTCCCAAAGTCAAATCTGTAGCTATTTTGTCTTTTTCACCAGATTAATTATACAGAGTCTTTTGATATTATTCTAAGGGCACATGGTAAGAATTTAGAATACCTTTCTTCAGAATTTGGAATCACCTTGTTTGGATTTACATAACTCTTGTAGTGATTTTATTGATAGATAAACCATGCATAGAAATGTTTATTTTGCCAAAACTCAATAGGAGTTCCAAAAATTAATATCTCCTAGGTTTGGTTGGATATGGATGTATATAACCCATTAGAGCTGGAATTATGGTAAAATCTATCATGGATTGGCCTAAGGAATTTTATAAAAGCAGGAATGCTCTCTTTTCCTTATTTTCACTGATATAAAACCATAGTTCACCTTGGCATAAGACATATACTAATTGATAGGTATGGAAGATACCTTCGAGAGGAACTTTGATTCATCCCAGTTGTATATGTGTAGCTCCCAGAGGGATTTAGTTTGTGTAAAAGACACCTTTTAGTAAATTAATTGTCAGAAAATAATAAAAAAAAAATTGACGAGGTGTTACTTCTGCATGTTTAAGAAAACATAAGGGGACTAACAGAATTTTTGATCTTGGCATTTTCCATTTTGATCCAGGGCAAAATATTAAAAGAAAAAAACTTGGGCCAGGTTTTCAAGATGGACTGGGCCGCACGGGGCAGAACCGGCCCACCGAGACGATGACGCGGGTGGGAGACAAATTTGAACTGCCTGTGGCAGGGCCCGCGGGTTAGTGACTCTGAGGCACCGTGGTGGTATGGGGACACCCCGACCGTCCGATTTAAGGGCAGATCGACGGCCACAGGGTAGCCTACTACCTCGCGCTGGTCGCGGGAGAGGAAACCCTAGGCGGGGTCAGTGGAGCTCGGGGGTGCTCACGTAGGGCTCGGGGAAGGTCGGGGAGACGACGGGGTGTGGGGTATCTCGGATGGAGAGAAGCTCGTGTGGTAGCATCCGAGTGGAAGCTCGCCGAAGCTCAACGGTGCCGCCGGAGCAGAGGTTCCTGTGCAGAAACAAGGGGTGGGTTAGATGCGGAAGAGGTCGGGGAGTACTAGGAGGCCACAAGCAGAGAGGAAAGAGCAGGGGAGGGAGATCTAGGCCTCAAAACTTGAAAACGGCCAAGAGTTCTTCTCTCCTTTATCCCGGCCAGGACAGAGCGGATGGGGAGGAGTGGTTCTGGATGGTGAGCAGTGGAAGGGAAGGGTAGAAAATGACCCGAGGTAGGGGTGCTGGGGTGGCCCGAGGCCTTATATTCCAGGGAGAGGGTTGTCTATGGTGCACCAGGCTTAGGCTCGAGCTTGAGAGGGGGTTGTGCTTCTGATTCATCGAGGGAGGCGGTGGAGAGGATGGTGTGGGGCCACTTGAGAGCAAGGGAGGGCTGGAGAGGTCATAGGTTGCTAGCTTTTATTTTCCTTCTTAACTTTGGGTGAATAAATAAGAGGCGAGGGAGGGGAAGCTATGGGTAGCTAGGGGAGCTTTTAGTGGTGCAGAGGGAAGGGAGGTGGGGTCCAGGATTGGCAGGATAGAGGAAGGGGCGTGCTGCAGCTGCTATGAAGATTTTACAAGATATGGACTATCTCTCCTTCTCTCTTTCCAAGCACATGGGACAAGGGAGAGGGTATGCTATAGTAGCTTAGCTACAGTGCACACGACTAGAAGGGTGTGAGTTGTGTTAGGGAAGTTTTCTTGACCAGGTTGGTAATGTTTTGTGGGTTTTTAATTTGAGGATTTGTCTCCTTGGCAATTTTGATCAAATAGATGGCTATGAAGAAGTCTAAAATCTTGCATTGGACAAGATGGGGAGATGGTACTGGTGGGTAGATGAGGTCAAGACACACCTCCAGGAATTATTTGGGATTTTTCAGAGGATTTTAATTCCACTTAAGATCATTTATTCAAAAAGTACCGAAGTAGTTTCTAGAAGATCATTTGAAAATTTTACATTGGGCAGGGGGAGTTTTTGATGTGAGATGGTCCCAAATGGGAATGCACACTTAGGGGAATTTTCCCAAGATTTATTGGGGCTTAAACATATTTAAAACATTTATTTTGTTGTTTCTATCATTTAGGAAAAAGGGAAAAAAGGATTATTAAAGCTCTTCAAAAATATTTATTTTTGAAGTGGGAAGATAGGGTATGATATATGGGCCTCAAAAGTGCTTAGAGTTGCGGAAGTGTTTTGGCAAAAACCAAACTTCCTTTATGGAAGAAGTTTTGGAGATTTGGGTCTATTAAAGGGATTAATTAGATTTGGAGCCATAATAAATATGGATAATATTTTATAAATCTTGATGATCAAGGTAGATGATGTAGGCAAGGTGTAGGAAGCATTTTCAACCTTGGGAATTGTAAATCCAACTTGAATTAGATGGAAAACAAGGAGGTGTGGATCTTGGGTGATGTTATTTTTATACCACCAAAACCTTGTTGGATCTTGGAGCTCAGAGCTCACCTTGATGCAATGGATATATGGATGGATAGACCAAGTTATGTAGATTGTAATGGTGTAGGGGTTTGAGCTTGATCCTTCTTGAGCTCACCAAGACAGGCTTTCAAACTTTGAATAAAATAAGCCTGCCAAAGCAGATTATCAACTAGCCTTGAAAACCTTATGCGTTTAAGCAGCACAAAGATCCACTTGGAACAGGTGAAGTAGATGTTGATAGACCTATTTGAGTAGAACACAACCATGCAAAGACTTGGTCCTTAGAAGGTTGGATGGTGGTGTGAGCTTCTGTCAAAATAAGCATGTTGACTAGATTGGCAGGAAGAGTTAATTTCTTGTCTGCAAAACCATCAAGAACTAGTGGGTTGGAGAATGATCTAACCAAGGGAAAGAGTGGGCCTTGGTAGTCCTTAGGATGGTTAACAATATGGATCATGTGAATTACCAAAAATGCACAAGGGTTGAGAAAGGGAGATATTCAAAAAGGTGATGTTGAAACAGATTCCAGACTTAGCCAAATTTGGCAGATTTAGGGTTTTTGGACTAGAGCATGAGAGGGGGTGTTTTTGATGGATTGCAAGATACCAAAGCATCATAAAGTGGATGAGGTTGAAGATTAGATTGAGTAGGAAGAATCCTTGCTTGATTTTGGTCTTCATTGGCTTGGAAGCTTCTATAGTGGATATCTTTAGAATTGATCTAGTTAAGGGTTTTAGATGATCACCTAGTATCTAGAGTTTAGGTCCAGATTGTATCATTGCTTAGGGTTTTGTGATTTTAGAGTATCTTGATCCTAGTGATGAGCTCCTATAGTAGCTCATACTATCTCCTAAGCAACAAGTCAAACAGCAGATCAAGGCAACTCATCTTACAAACAAATCAACTACTACTAGGGTTACTATCAAGCCTTGCTTGAGGTAAGGTCGATGCATTTTGAAGAGGTTGGATTTTGAATAGGATGAGAGTCCTTGGTATCTCTACCAGGAGTAGAATTCAAAATCTCTCTAAAAGGTTTTGGAGATCCTAGAGGTAAGAGTAGTTGAAGGTTCTATCTTGAAAACATAAGGAGGTTATGTTATATATATCTCTCCATAGTTTTGTCAATAGAAGCTACTAAATTAGTTTTGGTCACATAAGCATCTTGGCTAAGGTTTTTGAGATGCCAGAACATTTGAGAATATATAAAATGAGCGAGGATAGTTTTGTTAAATAGCTTTTCGGCAACATATGTTGAGGTAAGGGGTATACCTTCTAATACACAAACATAAGCATAAACACAGTTAAACAACAGGCAAACACATCATCATTGAACAAGAAAAAGTTTTTGTTCCCCCTGATTTTTGCATTCTGGACAACTAATGAGGGTTGCTGAAATTGGGATGTTACAAGAATCTTTCTAGATGCTAAGAATGGAAAAGAAGATCTAGCGGTTGGCAATGTTTGGATTTGCTAGACTTGATCCAATGGTCAATTTTCAAAGTTAATCCGTACACTATGTAGTGGTTTATTGTATTGTAAGAGATAAGACACGATAAAGAGAAGATAATAAGTACTGCGAATGGCCTATCAAATTGTAGGTCTCGTAGGAAAGAGTTTCTTGAGAGTTAACACGGTCATTGGAAGTACAAGTTACATCATGCACCTCATAAAAATGAAAATTGCATCCAATTCCACACACTTATTATAACAAGGACCCTAAAACTGAGCAATGGAGTTTGTGTTTTGAGGTTTGCGCATACTAGCGTTCATCGTGCTAAAGTAGAATATTTCTAGATGCTAAGAATGGAAAAGAAGATCCAGCGGCTGGCAATGCTTAGATTTGCTAGTCTTGATCCAACAGTCAATGTTCAAAGTTAATCCGTACACTATTTATTATGAAGCAATTTATTGTATTGTAAGAGATAAGACACGATAAAGAGAAGATAAGAAGTACTGAGAATGGCCTACCAAATTGTAGGTCTCGTAGGAGAGAGGTGCTTGAGAGTTAACATGGTCGGTGGAAGTACAAGTTACATCAAGGACCTCATAAAAATGAAAATTGCATCCAAATCCATGCATTTATTAGCACAAGGACCCTGAAAACTGAGCAATAGAGTTTGTGTTTTTGGTTTGCGCATAGTAGCGTTCATCGTGCTAAAGTAGAATCTTTCTAGATGCTAAGAATGGAAAAGAAGATCCATCGGTTGGCAATGTTTGGATTTGCTAGTCTTGATCCAACGGTGAATGTGCAAAGTTAATCCATACACTATGCAGTCGTTTATTGTATTGTAAGAGATAAGACACGATAATGAGAAGATAAGAAGTACAGTGAATGGCCTATCAAATGGTTGGTCTTGTAGGAGATAGGTTCTTCAGAGTTAACACGGTGGATGAAAGTACAAGTTACATCATGGACCTCATAAAAATGAAAATTGCATCCAAGTCCATGCATTTATTAGCAGAAGGACACTGAAAACTGAGCAATGGAGTTTGTGTTTTGAGGTTTGCACATTCTAGCATTCATCGCGCTAAAGTAAAATCTTTCTAGATGCTAAGAATGGAAAAGAAGATCGAGCAGTTGGAAATGTTTGGATTTGCTATTCTTGATCAAACGTTCAATATTCAAAGTTAACCCGTACACTATGCAGTGGTTTATTGTATTGTAAGATATAAGACATGATAAAGAGAAGATAAGAAGTGCTGCGAATGGCCTATCAAATGGTAGGTCTCATAGGCGAGAGGTGCTTGAGAGTTAACACGGTCGGTGGAAGTACAAGTTATATCAAGGATCTCATAAAAATGAAAATTGCATCCAAGTCCATGCATTTATTAGCACAAGGACACTGAAAACTGAGCAATGGAGTTTGTGTATTAAGGGTTGCGCATACTAGCATTCATCGTGCAAAAGTAGAATCTTTCTAGATGATAAGAATGGAAAAGAATATACAGTGGTTAGCAATGTTTCGATTTGCTAGTCTTGATCCAATGGTCAATGTTCAATGTTAATCCATATACTATGTAGTGATTTATTGTATTGTACGAGATAAGAGGCGATAAAGAGAAGATAAGAAGTACTGCGAATGGCCTACCAAATGGTAGGTCTCGTAGGAGAGAGGTGCTTGAGAGTTAACACTTTCGGTGGAAGTACAAGTTACATCAAGGACCTCATAAAATGAAAATTGCATCCAAGTCCATGCATTTATTAGCGCAAGGACCCTGAAAACTGAGCAATGGAGTTTGTGTTTTTAGGTTTGCGCATAGTAGCGTTCATCATGCTAAAGTAGAATCTTTCTAGATGCTAACAACGGAAAAGAAGATCTAGCGGTTGGAAATGTTTGAATTTGCTAGCCTTGATCCAATGGTCAATGTTCAAGGTTAATCCGTACACTATGCAGTGGTTTATTATATTGTAAGAGATAAGACAAGATAAAGAGAAGATAAGAAGTACTGCGAATGGCCTATCAAATGGTAGGTCTCATAGGAAAGAGGTGCTTGAGAGTTAACACGGTCGGTGGAAGTACAAGTTACATCAAGGACCTCATAAAAATGAAAATTGTGTCTAGGTCCACACATTTATTAGAACAAGGACCCTGAAAACTGAACAATGGAGTTTGTGTTTTGAGGTTTGCGCATACTAGCGTTCATCGTGCTAAAGTAGAATCTTTCTAGATGTTAAGAATGGAAAATAAGATCCATCGGTTGGCAATGTTTGGATTTGCTAGTCTTGATCCAACGGTTGATGTTCAAAGTTAATCCATACACTATGCAGTGGTTTATTGTATTGTAAGAGATAAGACACGATAAAGGGAAGATAAGAAGTACTGCGAATGGCCTATCAAATGGTAGGTCTCGTAGGAGATAGGTTCTTCAGAGTTAACACGGTGGATGGAAGTACAAGTTACATCATGGACCTCATAAAAATGAAAATTGCATCCAAGTCTATGCATTTATTAGCAGAAGGACCCTGAAAACTGAGCAATGGAGTTTGTGTTTTGAGGTTTGCACATTCTAGCGTTCATCGCGCTAAAGTATAATCTTTCTAGATGCTAAGAATGGAAAAGAAGATCGAGCGGTTGGCAATGTTTGGATTTGCTAGTCTTGATCCAACGTTCAATGTTCAAAGTTATCCCGTACACTATGTAGTGGTTTATTGTATTGTAAGATATAAGACACGATAAAGAGAAGATAAGAAGTAATGCGAATGGCCTATCAAATGGTAGGTCTCGTAGGAGAGAGGTGCTTGAGAGTTAACACGGTCGGTGAAAGTACAAGTTACATCAAGGACCTCATAAAAATGAAAATTGCATCCAAGTCCATGCATTTATTAGCACAAGGACCCTGAAAATGAGCAATGGAGTTTGTGTATTGAGGGTTGCGCATACTAGCATTCATCGTGAAAAAGTATAATCTTTCTAGATGATAAGAATGGAAAAGAATATCTAGTGGTTGGCAATGTTTGGATTTGCTACTCTTGATCCAACGGTCAATGTTCAAAGTTAATCCGTATACTATGCAGTGATTTATTGTATTGTAAGAGATAAGACACGATAAAGAGAAGATAAGAAGTACTGCGAATGGCCTACCAAATGGTAGGTCTCGTAGGAGAGATGTGCTTGAGAGTTAACACGGTCGGTGGAAGTACAAGTGATACATTGCAAATGTATCTATAATTTTTGATGTTCCATGCTTGGTTTTATCTACTTTCTTGTGTTTTGTCCACACTTTGGAGTACTTTTCATATGATTTCTTGGACTAACCTATTAACAAGAGCCACAATGCCAGCTGCATGTTTTCTGCTATTTTTGGTTCCAGGAAAGTCAGAAAATGAATATTCTTAGAATTGGACGGGACAATAGCCAAAGGCATCTGGAGCCAGAATACGAGACGGAGAAGGGCTAGGGCCTGGCCACACCACCTGGCCGCGCGGCTAGGCCTGGCCTGCGCTAGGGGGTGGTCTGGCCGACCCCAACACTCCCTCGGCCTCTCCTTCCGCCTATATATTGCCCTCGGGACCCTAACTCTAAGTACCCGATAAAAAATCCACGAAAGAGTCTATAGCCGCTGTCATCTCCATCCCTAGATCGGGAGGGATCTGAAGCTCTTCCTGGCAACCTGCCGGTGAGGGGAATTCACCCTGGAGGCCTTCTTCATCATCATGCAAGCCTCCAGTGTGATGCGTGAGTAGTTCATCTCTGGACTACAGGTCCATGTAGTAGCTAGATGGCTGGTTCTCCTCCTTTGTGCTTTCATGTCTAGATCTTGTGAGCTCCGTTCATGATCAAGATCATCTATTTGTAATTCTGCATATTGTGTTTGCGGGGATCTGATGGATATTGAGATGCTATTTCAGATTGATTATTGATTCTATCAGGTCTTTGTTATTTGTGATCTTGCATGCTTTCCGTTGTTAGTAGAAATCTTGGCCAAGTAGATGCTAGCAACTCGTAGTATTTATGCTCGATAGTGGGTTCATGCCTCTGGTAATCTGGGGAAGTGACAGAAATCTCTAAGGTACTAGATGTGATGTTGCTACTAGGGAGAAAACAACAATCCTTTGTTCATAGAACAATCGTATTGTTTACATTACACGCAATTCGTAAAGCAATAATCTGTTGCTTGCAACTTAATACTTGAGGGGGTTCGGATGATAACCTGAAGGTGGATTATTAGTCATAGATGTAGTTGGATGGCGGTCGATGTATAATGTTGTAATGCCCAATCAAGTCTCAAAGGAGTCAAGATAATTAGTATATGCTTGTATGCTTTCTCGATGTTTGTTAATTGCCCTGCTGTAATTTGTTCACCCAACATGTTTTCTATCTTAAGGAGAGCCACCTCTAGTGAACTATGGACCCTGGTCCTTTGTTTTACATTCAATCTACAAACTGTTTATTGTTTTGTGTTTACTTTCTGCAAAACTATTACTTCCTTCCATTCGATACGTTTAATCCTTTGTTTTAGCAAAACCGGTGAGATTGACAACCTCATCTCAAGTTGGGGACAGAGTTCTGTGGTTGTGTTGTGCAGGTCTCCACGTTGCTGCTGGCACCGATAGTGCGCCCTGCCAACGTTCAGCTAGATACACCTTTGGGGTGTTTCCTTGCTCCTACTAGATTGATAACCTTGGTTTCATAACTGAGGGACACTTACTACTGTGCTCATCCTACCTTCCTCTCGGGGTTCCCCAACGAGCTCGTTAATGCACGAGTCAGCAAGTATTTTTCTAGCGCCGTTGCCGGGGAGTCAAGGACACCTTCACAAGTGGAGTCCCTCATAACCAATCTCTTTACTTTGTTGTTTTTGTTTTGCTTAGTTTCTTTTTGTTTTGTTTGCTTTTCTTTCTTAAGAAGACAAAAAAATAGTTTTACTATTTTGCTTTCTTATTTAAAAACACAGAAAAATTAAGTCTCCTTTAGTTGTTACCTCTTCCTTAGCTCACTAGGTTGATCCCTAAATTCACCTTGAAAGACCTTTCAATAGGTAGTGGTTCTTTAATTGGAAAAGATAATATTGAAGAATTCTTTAATCATGTTAGTAAGCATGAGGATATTGAGGATAGATCCTTTGCAGAACTTGCTCCAAACTATGAGATTGTTGCATCTTCTTTAGTTCACATGCTGGAAGCTAGGTTTGTTAACCTTAACCCCTTAATGCAAATAATGTTTCTTAAACTTAAAGAAATTGATGACTCTGAGAAGAGAGATTTTATTCTTGGAACTTTGCTTAAGGAATTCTATGATGTTGCCAAGGAAGCTAGAAAAGTCTTTGAACATTTCAATATTCTAGGCTCATGTGTAGATGTTGTTGGTACACGAGAAAAGATGAACAAAACTAACCTAATGGGGAGGAAACTAAGATACCAATACCCTTTAAATTGGTAGCAATACATGAAGCCATAGAAAAGAATCTTTATTGGATTGTTCCTGAAAACCCTTTTGATGAAAATATTGAACCTAAGAGCATTGAGAGAGGATCCTCTAGAACTTATTTGGATGATATACCTTGCCTTGTTGAAGATATTTCTGGTATTAATCTTAATGCTTCTTCATTTGAGAACACTTGATTCTTTTTCTTGCTTCTTATGCCTAACTTAAAGGCGTTAAAGAAAAGTACTCATTGGGAGATAACCCAAAGGTTTTAGATGAGTCTTGGAAGTTATTACTTCAGTAATAACCGCTCCTTATCCTTTTTATTTGCTTTTTGTGCCAAGAGTAACCTCTTATGAGAGAGAAGTAATGATTGGGAAAGTTGCTGTCCCGAAACAGATTTCTGTGCTTCACCGTAAAAATTCGTGTAAAATCTCTGTACGTCCTTTTGAGGCATGAATTTTTGTGCTTCTGCCCTAGGTTATTATCTAACTTTAGTTAGTTCAACACTTTTTTAGTTGAGCAATAGAAGGTCTTCGAAAAAATTCGTCTTTACCTGCTGGTCTGTGTTGACAGATTTCTCCCATTTTCTGCATTTGCTTCTCGTTGGTTCCTTTTTGAGTTCTTTTGGGGAATTGAGCTTTTTGAGGGAAGTGATACAGTAGCTAGTGTTCTAATGGAAGTTTATTTGGTGTTAGAACTGAACCTTAAGACTTATTATCTTGAGTGCACTAATGTTGGTAATAAATATTGTGTGAAGTTTTGTATGAAGGAAAAATTTTAGGTGTATGGAAGGAATGAGTAATGAGATGAAGGATTGTCGTGGTGGTGTCACGGCAGATGCCATGAATAGGCTAAAGGTGGGGACTAAATGCACTAGGGGAATCCAGGGAGGGATAGTGTGGTGATTCCACACATAGTAGCTTTGTATTTGATTCTCTTCCACAGATTACAAGTGCGCCTCGAGCTGTATTGGGGAGAGGAGGAAGAAGCGACTCTCTTACTCTCACCACTAGATAGCTCTCAAGAACACACACAACTCCCTAGAGTTCAACCATTCAAAGACGAAACCCTTCTATAGAGGCCCTAGCCCTCCTTATATAGGGGTGGCTAGGTCTCCAATTAGGGCATATGTGGAGGCATTTTGGAAGGAATATGGCTCCTCCCAAAATAGTAAACCAACCGGGTCACTTTTGCCCAGCGTCATCCATGCAGAGGCTACGTGAGCCTCTGTGGCACTCACGTCATCCGACACATGCATCATCACCTTTGTCGGCGACGCCTCGGTGGTCCTGGCCTCTGTCCGCTTCGCTCATGCTCTGCGTACAGTGGTCACCCTTTGACCAACGAGATACCTTCCTTCTCTTACAAGCTTGATATAACCCGGATCATACCTAGTTGATCCATCCACACCAGTACCTGCATATAAGTTATATTAATCTTACCGACATACGGCGTAAGTCGGTTGAGACCAAGTTAGGTGGACATCCCCCGGTCCGGGTTACTCCGTGATTCGGCCTGCCTTGAGGTGACTCGGCCAGCACTCGCTTTGACCTTGCCATACCTCGGCTATCTCGGCCTTTATACCCCGGTGTGACCCTACCCGGGGGTATCCCCCCAACATTAGTCCCAAAAGCTGGTGCGGTCTTAGCTACTTTAGCCGCTAAGGCCACAACAGGTTCAATTTTACCGAGTCTTTTGCTCCTTTTCTGAGTTATCTCATAGTCTGGATTTCATAGGTTTACTTTCCCTTGGCACATTCCAAGTTTTCCCTCGCTGGCCGGGTCACCTCATACTTATCCGGGTCACTCTTCCTTCTCTCATACGCTTCCCCACGTGGAGGCTAATCATTACTTTGCCTCATTTTAAGGGCCTGCGACAGTAACCGCCGCAGTTATTGTCAGATATTACTATAGCGCACGTCGCATCGTGCCTGCCTCCTCGTTAACCGTATCATAATGTCACATCATGGGATCTCCTGCGCCCTGTGGTCCTTCCTGTGGCTCATCGCTCATTGGGTGATCTGGGTCATACACGGCCACACCGTGTGTCCCGCCCACACAGCACGATCCCACTACCCCTTAAGGGCGTGGTTAAATAGGGTAGGGTTGCGCCCCTTGGGTCATTTCCCCACTCTTGCGCCCCTCTGCCTCTTCTTCTTCCTCTTCCTCTCCAGCGACAGCGCCGCCGCCACCGCACTTGCGTAGCTGCGCCGCCGCTGCACCGATTCCTCGCGCACCTGCGTCGCTGCCGCCTCCGTGCATCTCCTCCGCCACGGGTCCTCGCAAGTCCAGGCCACTGCCCCCACCGCCGCTAGTGCCAGTGAGGATAGTGACCTCGAGATGAAAGAGGAGGAGGTCACCGTCGTTGAGCAAGAAATGGAGGAGGACGCGGGGAACACCGACCACGGTGCCTAGGCTGGGTCCTGGGTGTGCCAGGACGACCTCGATTGGTTGTACCACACCCGGCGTATCCCGGAGGGCGTCATCGCGCGTCTTGCCGCTGTAGAGCTTGCCCCCTCACCCAATCCGGGTGAGTATGTGGTATTTCTGTCCCACTTCCAGCGTGGGTTAGGGCTCCCAGTTAGCGATTTCTTGAATGACTGGCTCAACACCTACGAGCTTCGGTCGCACCATCTTCCGGCTAACGCCATTACCTCACTATTTGCTTTCACTTCCACCATCGATGGCCACGCCAGAATGTGGCCCACGAAGGAGCTTTGGATCCGGTTCTTTGGCCTTTGCCGGAACGTGATTCCGAATATCCAGCTTAATCCGGAGGACAAGCAGCTCACGCAGTTCGGTGCAGCTTCCATCTCCCCCCGGAAACAGTCTATCTTTCCCGAGTTACGGGGCTTGACTCCTGCAAGGGCTTGGCCCGAACCTTCTTCTATGTTCGACACGGTACATTTGAAGATCTGATCCGGCTGCGCCCCTATGCTCCGGGTCCTCCCAATCCGGATCTGTGGGACGCGGTCCCCAAGAAGCCCACCGTCCTGGCAAACCAAGTCCACAAACGGTTCGAGGAGCTGAAGGACGCGATGATTACATTCGTCCGCAATTGGATCTCCCCCCTCCAGAAACGTACACATAAAGTTTGCCACATGAGCTGGGGCCGTGACCCCAACCGGACCTCCTCATTTGAGTTGAGCAACACCGAGATTTTCCGCCAGATCAAGGCCCTCTTCACCACTAAGAAGGTCTTCTCGGCTGAGTGGACGTGGGGGATCGAACACTTCTACCGAGATAGGCTTCCCCCCGCGGTAAGTCTCGTGCCCCAAACTTTCTCCGAATTGTATCATATGTCGGTTTCTGTTGTAGGTTTAAGCCCTTTGTCTTTTATTTCCCTTAGATGTTTCTTCAGCAAACCATTGAGGATGGCACCGAGCCTTCTATCAAATGGGCGCCTGATCGAGACACCTCGGATGCAGAGGAGCCGGATCAGGAGATGTTGATGCTACTGCCATTATCTATCAGCACCTTGGAGAATGTCACATTGATATTTGGCCATATGAATGTTGGGTCTAGCACTAACGCATATGAACCGGGGCTAGGCATAAGCTTGGGGAGATCCTTGATACTCTAGGTGATTTCCTGATCCGACCATCGCATATACCTCGTCACTGTGGGCATTACCGCATTCACCTCTATGTGTTGGCGCTGCAAGCTCTTTCTATCTGTTTCCTCTTTGGTAAACACACAATAACTCTGATGATGCTCTCTATACTCATTCCTTCCCTCGTTTCCGGGGTACCTCTAATCCGGTTGATGCTGGTCTTCCACTTGATGCACTGCATCCCTTCTCTCATGGTTGTCATACCTCGGTGGAGGGGGAGGCAACATTAGCTGTTGCGTGTTTGCTCCGGAGAGCAATTGCTGCCGGGGTAACTCCTGCCGAGGTTGATCATTCCGAGGTGCCTGAGCATTCCCTAAACCACTTTGTTCTATCTTCCTCATCCACTCACATTGCCGAGTCGTGTGACCCGCTGGGTTACTCGGGTTTGGCGTGTGGAATTTACACGGATGATCCAGCATTGCCTCATAGGTATACCTTGGACGGTCCTTCTTTTCTTGCCACTATTTCTTCTGCTCTGGCGTCCAAGTTTTCGTGCCATCATTTCTCGGTGTCCATTGTTGCCCTCCAGTTTTCTGACGTTGATTGCCCCCTGCTCCGGGTTGATCTTCATTCACAGCAGCAACTTGTTGCGAACTGTACCGGTAATCCGGTTTGTCATCTCTTCTTTTACCCCGGTAGTCATTCCTCCGGGATGATCCGGCTCCATCTCTCTGGTAGTACTCCTCATTTGACTCGTTTGACACAAGCCTGGGTTGAGTCGGATCACCCAATGCATATGAATCAGCAATCCGGATTGTCTCTGCAAATCTAGTTGGCATATCCCTTTGCAATCTTTGCCACAACATGCTTGCATATCTGCATCCTTGCGCAAACCACGCTATGGCCTGTGACTCAATCACACCCTCACATGAGTTTCGCACGGTACACCACCGGGTTAAGAGCTCCTGGTCCGTCTCATTCGGTCTCTGCTTGCACATTGCTAGGGTCTGTGGCCTATTCGGCCTCTGATACGTGCTCGAGAAGTTGCTTACAAACATTTCCTCAAAGTCAATCCAAAAGTTAATACTTCCGGGCGGCAAATTGTCTAGCCATACCCTCGCTGGCCCCTCCAACATCTAGGGTACGTATCTCACAGCCCATCTCAAGTTGCCTGTAGCAATTTTTACAGCTGTAGCGCAGTTAATCAACCAATCCTCCGACTTTGTGCTGCCGTCATATGTCTTAGTGCCTCTAGGTAGCTGGAAGTTAGGTATCGGAGGTTCCTTCATGATCCGGGGACCAAAACACACAGGACCTGGGGGACCTTGACATTCAATTTGCTCTGACCTATACAGCCGATCCAGTTTTAATCTAGCATCGTCATGCATCAAATCCCTTCTCCCCAATCTTGACCCTATAACATGATAGTCCGGCCTTGGGTATCCTGCGTTCACCATTTCCGAATCACCATCATTATATCTGTCTTGCTCTCGTGGAGCACCTCTCTGTTGCATACCTCAGCCGGCACTTTGCTCTTGCCTTGGTATATTCCGCTGCTGCGGTTGTCCTGCTCCTGCCGAGTTGCGCTGTCCGGTATTGCCGTTTACAGCATTTCCTTGACCGGCATTGCCTTGGCCGCGGTTACCTCGGCCAGCTTCACCTCGGCTCACACTTCGTCGATCCTCATTTCTCTACACTTCTTTTCCTTTCCCTGCCCTTGCCGGGTCATACGGGACTATCTGTTTGTTCCTCCTGGCTGAGGTTACCACCTCTTCTCTCCTAGGACCACCATGAGGAGACGATGCAGCTCCAGCGGATTTCTCCAGGTTACCCACCGCCGAATGAATGATCTTGGAGGCCCCAGCTCTCTCCGGGTTATCCCCGAGCAATTCCTCATTTTTCTTGTTCGCGATCCGAACAAACTCATTGACCCTATCTTGCTGTCGCTGACGGGCTTCACCCGTCAGACCCTCTAACTTTGATGCAGCTGCATCTGCTGCTCTAAGGTTCTTTGCCGGGGTACTATACTTCGGCAGCCCCACGGACAAACAGTTCTCTGATTCTTCAATCCAAGTATCACCCTCTCTGTTCATTTCACTCATGAGGTTTCTCCCCTTCACTTTTACAGCATCTACTTTATTTGCCTTTGCATACTCACGCAGTGTCATGTTCAACGATTGCTGAGCCGCGGCTATCTTTTTTGCACCCTCTAGTATTTTTTGCCTAGTTTCCTCTAGCTCGGCCTGTGCCTGAGCCAGATCTACCACTACTGCTACTGGGTTTGCCAAGCTATCCATCGCCCGCTGCAGCACATTCTCTAGCCTCTCTAGTGGAGGACCTCTACTTTTCCTCGGTGCCTTAGGCGTTACCTCCGGATCTGGTGTCGGATCCTTGCTTGCACCAGTGCCAGGTGCAGTCATCATCACCTCGGCACGGTCTGGGGAGCGAGTGATACGTGCCCTGTGAACCACACTAAGGGGTGGCTCGCCTCCTTCGACGACGTGCCGCGGGTGAACGCACGACACATCGACAACAACGTAGATTTTGCGTGTGCCGAGCTTGACAAAGAGGCCGTTGCACGGAAGAGGACGCTTGCCGAAGCAGCCAGCGTTGTCGCTGACAAAGTCCAGCGCTCCAGAGTGCTGAATGAGCCTGGAGACGATGCGTTCGCCGGTGCTGATGAAGTTTCCCGTCCGGATCTTCACCCCTGCTAGCGCCGCTAGCCCCACGGTGGGCGCCAACTATCGTGGTGGTGTCATGGCAGATGCCATGAATAGGCTAAAGGTGGGGACTAAATGCACTAGGGGAATCCAGGGAGGGATAGTGTGGTGATTCCACACACAGTAGATTTGTATTTGATTCTCTTCCACAAATTACAAGTGCTCCTCGAGTTGTATTGGGGAGAGGAGGAAGAAGCGACTCTCTTACTCTCATCACTAGCTAGCTCTCAAGAACACACACAACTCCCTAGAGCTCAATCATTCAAAGACCAACCCCTTCTACAGAGGCCCTCCTTATATAGGGGTGGCTAGGTCTCCAATTAGGGCATACGTGGAGGCATTTTGGAAGGAATATGCCTCCTCCCAAAATAGTAAGCCGACCGGGTCACTTTTGCCCAGCGTCATCCATGAGGAGGCTACGTGAGCCTCTGCGGCGCCCGCGTCATCCGACATAGGCATCTTCACCTTTGTCGGCCACGCCTTGGTGGTCCTGGCCTCTGTCCACTTCGCTCATGCTCTGCAAACAGTAGTCACCCTTTGACTAGCGAGATACCTTCCTTCTCTTACAAGCTTGATATAACCCGGATCATACCTAGTTGATCTGGCCACACCAGTACCTGCATATAAGTTATATTCATCTTACCGACATACGGCGTAAGTCGGCTGAGACCAAGTTAGGTGGACATCCCCCGGTCCGGGTTACTCCGTGATTCGGCCTGCCTTGAGGTGACTCGGCCAGCACTCGCTTTGACCTTGCCATACCCCGGCTATCTCGGCCTTTATACCCTGGTGTGACCCTACCCGGGGGTATCCCCCTAACAAGGATGGACTAAAGCTCGAGCATGGGGATGCCACACGTGTCACCCCAAGAAATATCCAAGAATTACAAGCATCAAATCTTGGGGATGCCCAAGGCATCCCCCTCTTCATCAACAAAAATCCCAGGTTTCTTCCAGACGCTTCATTTTTATTGTTTCATGCACAGTTGTGTTGTTCTTGGAGCGTCTTCTTTTTCATTTTCGTTTTGGTTCTTCATTTGCTTTGTTTTCTTAGTTTGCTGAATAAATTGGTTGGACCCCCTCTTTCATACATTGGTTTTCAAATAGTTTGGTTTGGTTTGGAAAAGTGTAGGAAAGTTCATGCTTAAGTGGTAAAGAGAGCTTGTTTTTGACTGTGGCCTATGCTTTTTCATGCAATGCTTGATATTGTTTTGGCTTTATGCTTAGTATTCTTTGCTGTAGCATGAATTGTTATAAACAATTGAGATTGCTTAATGTGCCTTGGATGAATCATGCGTTGTTTTAGCATATTAAAGCATAGTATAGTGGTATTCTCCTTTGATGCTTTATTTGGGTTGACTTGGCGCATGCTCACATCATGTTATGACTATCCAAAGTCACCATAAGCCTGTAGGATCCTTTAGTTTTCAACTTGTAGTATCACTTTATGCTTTGATCAATGATGTTTTGTCGCTCTGCATGATTATGGCCATTATTGCTCTCTTAGTTTGTCGCTCCCAGTATTTTGCTAGCCTCCACAACCAAGTATGAGTTCCACTCATGCATCCAACTCCCTAAACCAAGTTATTCCAAAGAGTCCACCATACCTACCTACTAGCATATGCTATTCCAAGTATATTTATGCTTTTGTTTACCTTCCAAATTAAACTTGTTATGATAAAACTAGTGATTAAAGCTCTCACGAACTTGATGGAACACTTTCAACATTGCTTGCACTTACTTGTTATGAACCATTGTGTCGTCTATGTTGTATATGCTTGCACTTATTTGTTGGGGATTATCAGAACTATGCTGTCATGGGGAACACTTTCAACATTGCACGGGTACTTTATACCTAGTTGATATCATGCTCTTTTGTATATGGATGTCGTCGGTGTGAAATGAAAGGGGAGTTTGTAAGTCCATGGAGTTATATATATATGTGTTCGAGAAATGCCTGGGTCGCTGGTCTAATCCATGCTGACATGGTGGAAACCTGCAGTGTAACCATAATCAGCTGTCTATGTAGCATTCTTCTTATAAAAAAAGAGTCCTATATTGAGAAAAAAAAGAGAAAAAGAAAAAAGATTATGAAAAGAGGAAAGAGAGAAAAAAGCACCATATTCCCATGGTAAATAAGAAGATTGTTGAGATGCTCGTTGTATGCTTGCCTTGTCATTTTGATATGGGGATTCTTTCGTATCATCGAGCAAGGGGTACCCCGTTGGCGGTTCTCTATGATACACATGTACTTACAATGACAAGAAATTACCGGTGACTAAACTTGAGTAGCATGAGGAGCGGCCCTCGTATTCAAGGGACATGAGATTTCTATCTTATACTTCGTCAAGCATGTACACCATAGTTTGTTCACTTTAACCTTAATCACTTCAAGATGCTTATGATAGGGGCTATGAGACCTGAAAGCTATAAGTACCATAATTTTTGGAAGCTCTTTATGAGACTTGAATCCCTACTTCCTTCTATGAAGGCCTTTCTTCCACCATTATATTGAGTCTCCACCTTCTACCTTTATGCACCTACTTTGAGAGCATAGTGGCCATTCTTAGTTCTATGTGCATTGTCCCAAGACTAGTTGATTGATGCATAACTTGATATTGCTTGTTTTAAACTATTTGTATCTAGTCACTCTTAGGAACTTTGAAGGTGTCCTATGCATTTATACTTGCTACTCTATGAGGGACAAGCTGAATACTATTATGCTATGGTTTCTTTATGTGAAACAAACAAACGTCTTGCAAAGCATTGTTATTCATTAATCTTTTGTTTGTGCCTTTTCATGTTGCATCATAGTTTCTTTGTCTTATTGCTAGAACTTTGTCTTTCATGTTATGATTGAAGTACTATGATCCTAGCTTTGAATGTTCTACAAATACTTTGATCAAGTTTATGATGGTGCATGTCACCTCAAAAATTATTCTTTATTTTTATCACTTACCTACTCGAGGACGAGAAGGAGTTAAGCTTGGGGATGTTGATACATTGCAAATGTATCTATAATTTTTGATGTTCCATGCTTGGTTTTATCTACTTTCTTGTGTTTTGGCCACACTTTGGAGTACATTCCATATGATTTCTTGGACTAGCCTATTAACAAGATTCAACAGTGCGAGCTGCCTGTTTTTTGCTGTTTTTGATTCTAGGAAACTCAGAAAATGAATATTCTCGGAATTAGATGGGACAAAAGCCAAAGTCGTTATTTTACCGGAAGGCATCTGGAGCCAGAATACGAGACAGAGAAGGGCTGGAGCCTGGCTGCGCGGCCAGGCCTAGCCTGCGCCAGGGGGTGGTCTGGCCGACCCTAGCACCCCCTCAGCCTCTCCTTCCGCCTATATATTGCCCTCGGGACCAAAACCCTAAGTATCTGATCAAAAATCCACGAAAGAGTTTGTAGCCGCCATCATCTCCATCCCTAGATTGGGAGGGTTCTGAAGCTCTTCCCGGCACCCTGCCGGAGAGGGGAATTCACCCTGGAGGCCTTATTCATCATCATGCAAGCCTCCGATGTGATGCGTGAGTAGTTTATCTCTGGACTACGGGTCCATGTAGTAGCTAGATGGCTGGTTCTCCTCTGTGCTTTCATGTCTAGATCTTGTGAGCTCCGTTCATGATCAAGATCATCTATTTGTAATTCTGCATGTTGTGTTTGCGGGGATCCGATGGATATTGAGATGCTATTTCATATTGATTATTGATTCTATCATGTATTTGTTATTTGTGATCTTGCATGCTTTCCGTTGTTAGTAGCTATCTTGGCAAAGTAGATGCTAACAACTCCAAGAGTTAGTATTTATGCCTCTGGTAATCTGGGGAAGTGACAGAAATCTCTAAGGTACTAGATGTGTTGTTGTTACTAGGGAGAAAACAACAATCTTTTGTTCATAGAACAATCGTATTGTTTACATTACACGCAATTCGTAAAGCAATAATCTGTTCCTTGCAACTTCCTCCTGGAGGGGGTACAGATGATAACCTGAAGGTGGATTATTAGTCATAGATGCAGTTGGATGGCGGTCTATGTATAATGTTGTAATGCCCAATCAAGTCTCAAAGGAGCCAAGATGATTAGTATATGCTTGTATGCTTTCTCGATGTTTGTCAATTGCCCTGCTGTAATTTGTTCACCCAACATGTTTTCTATCTTAAGGAGAGCCACCTCTAGTGAACTATGGAACCCGGTCCTTTCTTTTACATTCAATCTACAAACTGTTTACTGCTTTGTGTTTACTTTCTACAAACTATTACTTCCTTCCATTCGATGCGTTTAATCCTTTATTTTCAGCAAAACCGGTGAGATTGACAACCTCATCGCAAGTGTGGAACAGAGTTCTGTGGTTGTGTTGTGCAGGTCTCCACGTTGCTGCTGGCACCGTAGTCATACCTTCGCCAACGCTCATTAGCTACACCTTTGGGGTGTTTCCTTGCTCCTACTGGATTGATAACCTTGGTTTCATAACTGAGGGAAACTTACTGCTGTAATCATCATACCTTCCTCTTGGGGTTCCCCAACGTGCTCGTTAATACACGAGTCATCAACAAGTTAAATCAAGGACCTCATAAAATGAAAATTGCATCCAATTCCATGAATTTATAAGCACAAGGACCCTGAAAACCGAGCAATGGAGTTTGTGTTTTTAGGTTTGCGCATAGTAGTGTTCATCGTGTTAAAGTAGAATTTTCTAGATGCTAAGAATGGAAAAGAAGATCCAACGGTTCAAAATGTTGGGATTTTCTAGTCTTGATCCAATGGTCAATGTTCAAAGTTAATCCGTACATTATGCAGTGGTTTATTGTATTGTAAGAGCTAAGACACGATAAGGAGAAGATAAGAAGTACTGCGAATGGCCTATCAAATGGTAGGTCTCGTAGGAAAGAGGTGCTTGAGAGTTAACACGGTCGATGGAAGTACAAGTTACATCAAGGACCTCATAAAAGTGAAAATTGCGTCCAAGTCCACACATTTATTAGAACAAGGACCCTGAAAACTGAGCAATGGAGTTTCTGTTTTGAGGTTTGCGCATACTAGCGTTCATCATGCTAAAGTATAATATTTCTAGCTGCTAAGAATGGAAAAGAAGATCCAGCGGTTGGCAATGTTTGGATTTGCTAGTCTTGATCCACACTCAGTGTTCAAAGTTTATTCGTACACTATGCATTATGAAGTGATTTATTGTATTGGAAGAGATAAGACAGGTTAAAGAGAAGATAAGAAGAACGACGAATGGTCTACCAAATGGTAGGTCTCGTTGGAGAGAGGTGCTTGAGAGTTAACACGGTCAGTGGAAGTACAAATTACATCAAGGACCTCATTAAAATGAAAATTGAATCCAAGTCCATGCATTTATTAGCACAAGGACCCTGAAAACTGAGCAATGGAGTTTGTGTTTTTAGGTTTGTGCATACTTGTGTTCATCGTGCTAAAGTAGAATCTTTCTAGATGCTAAGAATGGAAAAGAAGATCAAGCGGTTGGCAATGTTTGGGTTTGCTAGTCTTGATCCAACGGTCAATGTTCAAAGTTAATCCGTACACTATGCAGTGGTTTGTTGTATTGTAAGAGATAAGACACGATAAAGATAAGATAAGAAGTACTGCGAATGGCCTATAAAATGGTAGGTCTCGTAGGAGAGAGGTGCTTGAGAGTTAACACATTCGGTGGAAGTACAAGTTACATCAAGGACCTCATAAAAATGAAAATTGCGTCGAAGTCCATGCATTTATTAGAACAAGGACCCTGAAAACTGAGCAATGGAGTTTGTGTTTTGACGTTTGCGCATACTAGTGTTCAGCGTGCTAAAGTAGAATATTTCTAGATGCTAAGAATGGAAAAGAAGATCTAGCGGTTTGCAATGTTTGGATTTGCTAGTCTTTATCCACCGGTCAATATTCAAAGTTAATCCGCACACTATGCAGTGGTTTATTGTATTGTAAGTGATAAGACACGATAAAGGGAAGATAAGAAGTACTGCAAATGGCCTATCAAAGGTTAGGTCTCGTAGGCGAGAGGTGCTTGAGACTTAACACGGTCGATGGAAGTACATGTTACATCAAGGAACACATAAAAATGAAAATTGCATCCAAGTCCATGCATTTATTAGCACAAGGTCCCTCAAAATTGAGCAATAGAGTTTGTGTTTTTTGGTTTGTGCATATTAGCGCTCATCGCGCTAAAATAGAATCTTTCTAGATGCTAAGAATGGAAAAGAAGATCCATTGGTTGGCAATGTTTGGATTTGCTAGTCTTGATCCAACGGTCAATGTTCAAAGTTAATCCATACACTATGCAATGGTTTATTGTATTGTAAGAGATAATACACGATAAAGTGAAGATAAGAAGTACTGCGAATGGCCTATCAAATGGTAGTTCTCGTAGGAGAGAGGTGCTTCAGAGTTAACCCGGTGGATGGAAGTACAAGTTACATCATGGAGCTCATAAAAATGAAAATTGCATCCAAGTCCATGCATTTATTCGCACAACGACCCTAAACACTGAGCAATGGAGTTTGTGTTTTGAGGTTTGCACATTCTAGCATTCATCGTGCTAAAGTAGAATCTTTCTAGATTCTAAGAATGGAAAAGAAGATCTAGCGGTTGGCAATGTTTTGATTTGCTAGTCTTGATCCAACGGTCAATGTTCAATGTTAATCCATACACTATGCAGTGGTTTATTGCATTGTAAGATATAAGACATGATAAAGAGAAGATAAGAAGTATTGCGAATGGCCTATCAAATGGTAGGTCTCGTAGGAGAGAAATGCTTGAGAGTTAACACGGTTGGTGCAAGTAGAAGTTGCATCAAGGACCTCATAAAAATGAAAATTACATCCAAGTCCATGCATTTATTAGCACAAGGACCCTGAAAACTGAGCAATGGAGTTTGTGTGTTGAGGGTTGCGCATATTAGCATTCATAACGTAAGCATGAGACTTTTTGGTAGTACCGGTGAACTAGATAGCCGCCACGTCATGCAAAAGTAGAATCTTTCTATATGCTAAGAATGGAAAAGAAGATCCAGCGGTTGGCAATGTTTGGATTTGCTAGTCTTGATCCAATGGTCAATGTTCAAAGTTAATCCATACACTATGCAGTGATTTATTGTATTGTAAGATATAAGACATGAGAAACAGAAGATAAGAAGTACTACGAATGGCCTATCAAATGGTAGGTCTCGTAGGAGAGAGGTGCTTGAGAGTTAACACGGTTGGTGGAAGTACAAGTTACGTCAAGGACCTCATAAAATGAATGTTGCATCCAAGTCCATGCATTTATTAGCACAAGGACCCTGAAAACTGAGCAATGGAGTTTGTGTTTTTAGGTTTGTGCATACTAGCGTTCATCATGCTAAAGTAGAATCTTTCTAGATGCTAAGAATGGAAAAGAAGATCAAGCGGTTGGCAATCTTTGGGTTTGCTAGTCTTGATCCAACAGTCAATGTTCAAAGTTAATCTGTAGACTATGCAGTGGTTTGTTGTATTCTAAGAGATAAGACACGATAAAGAGAAGATAAGAAGTACTGCGAATGGCCTATCAAATGGTAGGTCTCGTAGGAGAGAGGTGCTTGAGAGTTAACACAGTCGGTGGAAGTACAAGTTACATCAAGGACCTCATAAAAATGAAAACTCCGTCGAAGTCCATGCATTTATTAGAATAAGGAACCTGAAAACTGAGCAATGTAGTTTATGTTTTGAGGTTTGCGCATACTAGTGTTCATCGTGCTAAAGTAGAATATTTCTAGATGCTAAGAATGGAAAAGAAGATCTAGCGGTTTGCAATGTTTGGATTTGCTAGTCTTTATCCAACGGTCAATGTTCAAAGTTAATCCGCACACTACGCAATGGTTTATTGTATTGTAAGAGATAAGACACGATAAAGGGAAGATAAGAAGTACTACAAATGGCCTATCAAATTTTAGGTCTCGTAGGCGAGAGGTGCTTGAGACTTAACACGGTTGATGGAAGTACATGTTACATCAAGGAACTCATAAAAATGAAAATTGCATCCAAGTCCATGCATTTATTAGCACAAGGACCCTCAAAATTGAGCAATAGAGTTTGTGTCTTTTGGTTTGCGCATATTAGCGTTCATCGCGCTAAAGTAGAATCTTTCTAGATGCTAAGAATGGAAAAGAAAATCCATTGGTTTGCAATGTTTGGATTTGCTAGTCTTGATCCAACGGTCAATGTTCAAAGTTAATCCATACACTATGCAATGGTTTATTGTATTGTAAGAGATAATACACAATAAAGTGAAGATAAGAAGTACTGCGAATGGCCTGTCAAATGGTAGGTCTCATAGGAGAGAGGTTCTTCAGAATTAACCAGGTGGATGGAAGTACAAGCTACATCATGGAGCTCATAAAAATGAAAATTGCATCCAAGTCCATGCATTTATTAGCACAACGACCCTAAAAACTGAGCAATGGAGTTTGTGTTTTGAGGTTTGCACATTCTAGCGTTCATCGTGCTAAAGTAGAATCTTTCTAGATTCTAAGAATGGAAAAGAAGATCTAGCGGTTGGCAATGTTTGGATTTGCTAGTCCTGATCCAACGGTCAATGTTCAAAGTTAATCCACTATGAAGTGGTTTATTGCATTGTATGATATAAGACACGATAAAGAGAAGATAAGAAGTACTGCGAATGGCCTATCAAATGGTAGGTCTCGTAGGAGAGAGGTGCTTGAGAGTTAACACGGTTGGTGGAAGTACAAGTTGCATCAAGGACCTCATGAAAATGAAAATTACATCCAAGTCCATGCATTTATTAGCACAAGGACCCTGAAAACTGAGCAATGGAGTTTGTGTGTTGAGGGTTGCGCATACTAGCATTCATAACGTAAGCATGAGACTTTTTGGTAGTACCGGTGACCTAGATGGCCGCGACGTCATGCAAAAATAGAATCTTTCTATATGCTAAGAATGGAAAAGAAGATCCAGCGGTTGGCAATGTTTGGATTTGCTAGTATTGATCCAATGGTCAATGTTCCAAGTTTATTCGTACACTAGGCAGTGATTTATCGTATTGTAAGATATAAGACATGAGAAAGAGAAGATAAGAAGTACTACGAATGGCCTATCAAATGGTAGGTCTCGTATGAGAGAGGTGCTTGAGAGTTAACACGGTTGGTGGAAGTACAAGTTACGTCAAGGACCTCATTAAATAAAAGTTGCATCCAAGTCCATGCATTTATTAGCACAAGGACCCTGAAAACTGAGCAATGGAGTTTGTGTTTTGAGGTTTGCGCATACTAGTGTTCATCGTGCTAAAGTAGAATATTTCTAGATGCTAAGAATGGAAAAGAAGATCTAGCGGTTGGCAATGTTTGAATTTGCTAGTCTTGATCCAACGGTCAATGTTCAAAGTTAATTCGTACACTATGTATTATGAAGTGATTTATTGTATTGGAAGAGATAAGACAGGTTAAAGAGAAGATAAGAAGTACTATGAATGGTCTACCAAATGGAAGGTCTTGTTGGAGAGATGTGCTTGAGAATTAACACGGTCGGTGGAAGTACAAATTACATCAAGGACCTCATTAAAATGAAAATTGCATCCAAGTCCATGCATTTATTAGCACAAGGACCCTAAAAACTGAGCAATGGAGTTTGTGTTTTTAGGTTTGTGCATACTTGCGTTCATCGTGCTAAAGTAGAATCTTTCTAGATGCTAAGAATGGAAAAGAAAATCAAGCGGTTGGCAATGTTTGGGTTTGCTAGTCTTGATCCAACGGTCAATGTTCAAAGTTAATCCGTACACTATGTAGTGGTTTGTTGTATTGTAAGAGATAAGACACGATAAAGAGAAGATAACAAGTACTGCAAATGGCCTATCAAATGGTAGGTCTCGTAGGAGAGAGGTGCTTGAGAGTTAACACAGTCGGTGGAAGTACAAGTTACATCAAGGACCTCATAAAAATGAAAATTGCATTGAAGTCCATGCATTTATTAGAACAAGGACCCTGGAAACTGAGTAATGGAGTTCGTGTTTTGAGGTTTGCGCATTCTAGTGTTCATCATGCTAAAGTAGAATATTTCTAGATGCTAAGAATGGAAAAGAAGATCTAGCGGTTTGCAATGTTTGGATTTGCTAGTCTTTATCCAACGGTCAATGTTAAAAGTTAATACGCACACTATGCAGTGGTTTATTGTATTGTAAGAGATAAGACACGATAAATGGAAGATAAGAAGTACTGCAAATGGCCTATCAAAGGTTTGGTCTCGTAGGCGAGAGGTGCTTGAGACTTAACACGGTCGATGGAAGTACATGTTACATCAAGGAACTCATAAAAATGAAAATTGCATCCAAGTCCATGCATTTATTAGCACAAGGACCCTCAAAATTGAGCAATAGAGTTTGTGGTTTTTGGTTTGCGCATATTAGCGTTCATCGCGCTAAAGTAGAATCTTTCTAGATGCGAAGAATGGAAAAGAAGATCCATTGGTTGGCAATGTTTGGATTTGCTAGTCTTGATCCAACGGTCAATGTTCAAAGTTAATCCATACACTATGCAATGGTTTATTGTATTTTAAGAGATAATACACGATAAAGTGAAGATAAGAAGTACTGCGAATGGCCTATCAAATGGTAGGTCTCGTAGGAGAGAGGTGCTTCAGAGATAACCCGGTGGATGGAAGTACAAGTTACATCATGGACCTCATAAAAATGAAAATTGGATCCAAGACCATGCATTTATTAGCACAACGACCCTAAAAACTGAGCAATGGAGTTTGTGTTTTGAGGTTTGCACATTCTAGCGTTCATCGTGCTAAAGTAGAATCTTTCTAGATTCTAAGAATGGAAAAGAAGATCTAGCGGTTGCAAATGTTTGGATTTGCTAGTCTTGATCCAACGGTCAATGTTCAAAGTTAATCCGTACACTATGCAGTGGTTTATTGCATTGTAAGATATAAGACACGATAAAGAGAAGATAAGAAGTACTGCGAATGGCCTATCAATTGGTAGGTCTCGTAGGAGAGAGGTGCTTGAGAGTTAACACGATTGGTGGAAGTACAAGTTGCATCAAGGACCTCATAAAAATAAAAATTACATCCAAGTCCATGCATTTATTAGCACAAGGACCCTGAAAACTAACCAATGGAGTTTGTGTGTTGAGGGTTGCGCATACTAGCATTCATAACATAAGCATGAGACTTTTTGGTAGTACCGGTGAACTAGATGGCTGCGACGTCATGCAAAAGTAGAATCTTTCTATATGCTAAGAATGGAAAAGAAGATCCAGCGGTTGGCAATGTTTGGATTTGCTAGTCTTGATCCAATGGTCAATGTTCAAAGTTAATCTATACACTATGCAGTGATTTATTGTATTGTAAGATATAAGACATGAGAAAGAGAAGATAAGAAGTACTATGAATGGCCTATCAAATGGTAGGTCTCATAGGAGAGAGGTGCTTGAGAGTTAACACGGTTGGTGGAAGTACAAGTTACATCAAGGACCTCATAAAATGAAAGTTGCATCCAAGTCCATGCATTTATTAGCACAAGGACCCTGAAAACTGAGCAATGGAGTTTGTGTTTTTAGGTTTGTGCATACTAGCATTCATCGTGCTAAAGTAGAATCTTTATAGATGCTACGAATGGAAAAGAAGATCAAGCGGTTGGCAATGTTTAGGTTTGCTAGTCTTGATCCAATGGTCAATGTTCAAAGTTAATCCGTACACTATGCAGTGATTTATTGTATTGTAAGATATAAGACATGAGAAAGAGAAGATAAGAAGTACTACGAATGGCCTATCAATTGGTAGGTCTTGTAGGAGAGAGGTGCTTGAGAGTTAACACGGTTGGTGGAAGTACAAGTTACATCAAGGACCTCATAAAATAAAAGTTGCATCCAAGTCCATGCATTTATTAGCACAAGGACCCTGAAAACTGAGCAATGGAGTTTGTGTTTTTAGGTTTGTGCATACTAGCGTTCATCGTGCTAAAGTAGAATCTTTATAGATGCTATGAATGGAAAAGAAGATCAAGCAGTTGGCAATGTTTAGGTTTGCTTGTCTTGATACAACAATCAATGTTCAAAGTTAATCCATACACTATGCAATGGTTTATTGTATTGTAAGAGACAGTACACGATAAAGAGAAGATAAGAAGTACTGCGAATGGCCTATCAAATGGTAGGTCTCATAGGAGAGAGGTGCTTCAGAGTTAACACGGTGGATGGAAGTACAAGTTACATCATGGATCTCATAAAAATGACAATTGCATCCAAGTACATGCATTTATTAGCACAAGGGCCCTGAAAACTGAGCAATGGAGTTTGTGTTTTGAGGTTTACATATTCTAGCATTCATCGTGCTAAAGTGGAATCTTTCTAGATGCTAAGAATGGAAAATAAGATCTAGCGGTTGGCAATGTTTGGATTTGCTAGTCTTGATCCAACGGTCAATGTTCAAAGTTAATTCGTACACTAGGTAGTGGTTTATTGCATTGTAAGATATAAGACACGATAAAGAGAAGATAAGAAGTATTGCGAATGGCCTATCAAATGGTAGGTCTCATAGGAGAGAGGTGCTTCAGAGTTAACACGGTGGATGGAAGTACAAGTTACATCATGGACCTCATAAAAATGATAATTGCATCCAAGTACATGCATTTATTAGCACAAGGACCCTAAAAACTGAGCAATGGAGTTTGTGTTTTGAGGTTTGCACATTCTAGCGTTCACGTGCTAAAGTAGAATCTTTCTAGATGCTAAGAATGGAAAATAAGATCTAGCGGTTGGCAATGTTTGGATTTGCTAGTCTTGATCCAACGGTCAATGTTCAAAGTTAATCCGTACACTATGCAGTGGTTTATTCCATTGGAAGATATAAGACACGATAAAGAGAAGATAAGAAGTACTGCGAATGGCCTATCAAATGGTAGGTCTCGTAGGAAAGAGGTGCTTGAGAGTTAACACGGTCGGTGGAAGTACAAATTACATCAAGGACCACGTAAAAAGGTAAATTGCCTCCAAGTCCACACATTAATTAGAACAAGGACCCTGAAAACATAGCAATGGAGATTGTGTTTTGAGGTTTGCGCATACTAGCGTTCATCGTGCTAAAGTAGAATCTTTCTAGATGCTAATAATGGAAAAGAAGATCCAGCGGTTGGCAATGTTTGGATTTGCTAGTCTTGATCCAACGGTCAATGTTCAAAGTTAATCCGTACACTATTCGTTATGAAGTGATTATTGCATTCTAACAGATAAGACACGATAAAGAGAACATAAGAAGTACTACGAATGGCCTACAAAATGGTAGGTCTCATAGGTGAGAGGTTCTTGAGAGTTAACACGGTCGGTGGAAGTACAAATTACATCAAGGACCTCATTAAAATGAAAATTGCATCCAAGTCCATGCATTTATTAGCACAAGGACCCTGAAAACTGAGCAATGGAGTTTGTGCATACTAGCATTCATCGTGCTAAAGTAGAATTTTTCTAGATGATAAGAATGGAAAAGAAGATCGAGCGGTTGGCAATGTTTGGGTTTGCTAGTCTTGATCCAACGGTCAATGTTCAAAGTTAATCCGTACACTATGCAGTGATTTATTGTATTGTAAGATATAAGACACGTTAAAGAGAAGATAAGAAGTAATGTGAATGGCCTATCAAATGGTAGGTCTCGTAGGAGAGAGGTGCTTGAGAGTTAACACGGTTGGTGGAAGTACAAGTTACATCAAGGACCTCATAAAATGAAAGTTGCATCCAAGTCCATGCATTTATTAGCACAAGGACCATGAAAATTGAACAATGGAGTTTGTGTTTTTAGGTTTGCGCATAGTAGCGTTTATCATGCTAAAGTATAATATTTCTAGATGCTAAGAATGGAAAAGAAGATCCAGCAGTTGGCAATGTTTGGATTTGCTACTCTTGATCCAATGGTCAATGTTAAAAGTTAATCCGTACACTATGCAGTGCTTTATTGTATTGTAAGAGATAAGACATTATAAAGAGAAGATAAGAAGTACTGCGAATGGCCTATCAAATGGTAGGTCTCGTAGGAAAGAGGTGCTTGAGAGTTAACACGGTCGGTGGAAGTACAAGTTACATCAAGGACCTCATAAAAATGAAAATTGCGTCCAAGTCCACACATTTATTAGAACAAGGACCCTAAAAACTGAGAAATGGAGTTTATGTTTTGAGGTTTGCGCATACTAGCATTCATCATGCTAAAGTAGAATCTTTCTAGATGCTAATAATGGAGATGAAGATCTAGCGGTTGGCAATGTTTGGATTTGCTAGTCTTGATCCAACGATCAATGATCAAAGTTAATCCGTACACTATGCATTATGAAGTGATTATTGCATTGTTACAGATAAGACACGATAAAGAGAAGATAGGAATTACTATGAATGGCCTACAAATGGTAAGTCTAGTAGGAGAGAGGTGCTTGAGAGTTAACACGGTCGATGGAAGTACAAATTACATCAAGTACCTCATTAAAATGAAAAGTGCATCCAAGTCCATGCATTTATTAGCACAAGGACCCTGAAAACTGAGCAATGGAGTTTGTGTTTTTATGTTTGTTCTTACTAGCGTTCATCGTGCTAAAGTAGAATCTTTCTAGATGCTAAGAATGGAAAAGAAGATCGAGCGGTTGGCAATGTTTTGGTTTGCTAGTCTTGGTCCAACGGTAAATGTTCAAAGTTAATCCGTGCACTATGCAGTGGTTTATTGTATTGTAATAGATAAGACATGATAAAGAGAAGATAAGAAGTACTATCAATTGCCTATCAAATGGTAGGTATCATAGGAGAGAGGTGTTTGAGAGTTAACTCGGTCTTTGGAAGTAGAAGTTACATCAAGGACCTCATAAAAATGAAAATTGCGTCCAAGTCCACGCATTTATTAGAACAAGGACCCTGAAAACTAAGCAATGGAGTTTGTGTTTTGAGGTTTGCGCATACTAGTGTTCATCGTGCTAAACTAGAATCTTTCTAGATGCTAAGAATGGAAAATAAGATCTAGCGGTTTATAATGTTTGGATTTGCTAGTCTTGATCCAACGGTAAATGTTCAAAGTTAATCCGTACACTATGTAGTAATTTATTGTATTGTAAGAGATAGGACACGATAAAGATAAGATAAGTAGTACTGCGAATGGCCTACCAAATGGTAGGTCTGGTAGGAGAGAGGTGCTTGAGAGTTAACACGGTCGATGGAAGTACATGTTACATCAAGGACATCATAAAAATGAAAATTGCATCCAAGTCCATGCATTTATTAGCACAAGGACCCTGAAAACTAAGCAATAGAGTTTGTGTTTTTAGGTTTGCACATACTAGCATTCATCGTGCTAAAGTAGAATCTTTCTAGATGCTAAGAATGGAAAAGAAGATCCATCGGTTGGCAATGTTTGGATTTGCTAGTCTTGATCCAACGGTCAATGTTCAAAGTTAGTCCATACACTATGCAATGGTTTATTGTATTGTAAGAGATAAGACACGATAAAGAGAAGATAAGAAGTACTACGAATGGCCTATCAAATGGTAGGTCTCGTAGGAGAGAGGTGCTTGAGATTTAACACGGTCGGTGGAAGTACAAGTTACATCAAGGACCTCATAAAATGAAAGTTGCATCCAAGTCCATGCATTTATTAGCACAAGGACCCTGAAAATTGAACAATGGAGTTTGTGTTTTTAGGTTTACGCATAGTAGCCTTCATCATGCTAAAGTATAATATTTCTAGATGCTAAGAATGGAAAAGAAGATCCAGCAGTTGGCAATGTTTGGATTTGCTACTCTTGATCCAATGGTCAATGTTAAAAGTTAATCCGTACACTATGCAGTGCTTTATTGTATTGTAAGAGATAAGACATGATAAAGAGAAGATAAGAAGTACTGCGAATGGCCTATCAAATGGTAGGTCTCGTAGGAAAGAAGTGCTTGAGAGTTAACACAGTCGGTGGAAGTACAAGTTACATCAAGGACCTCATAAAAATGAAAATTGCGTCCAAGTCCACACATTTATTAGAACAAGGACCCCAAAAACTGAGAAATGGAGTTTATGTTTTAAGGTTTGCGCATAGTAGCATTCATCATGCTAAAGTAGAATCTTTCTAGATGCTAATAATGGAAATGAAGATCTAGCGGGTGGCAATGTTTGGATTTGCTAGTCTTGATCCAACGATCAATGTTCAAAGTTAATCCGTACACTATGCATTATGAAGTGATTATTGCATTGTAACAGATAAGACACGATAAAGAGAAGATAAGAAGTACTACGAATGGCCTACCAAATGGTAAGTCTAGTAGGAGAGAGGTTCTTGAGAGTTAACACGGTCGATGGAAGTACAAATTACATCAAGTACCTCATTAAAATGAAAAGTGCATCCAAGTCCATGCATTTATTAGCACAAGGACCCTGAAAACTGAGCAATGGAGTTTGTGTTTTTATGTTTGTGCATACTAGCGTTCATCGTGCTAAAGTAGAATCTTTCTAGATGCTAAGAATGGAAAAGAAGATCGAGCGGTTGGCAATGTTTGGGTTTGCTAGTCTTGGTCCAACGGTAAATGTTCAAAGTTAATCCGTGCACTATGCAGTGGTTTATTGTATTGTAAGAGATAAGACACGATAAAGAGAAGATAAGAAGTACTATCAATTGCCTATCAAATGGTAGGTATCATAGGAGAGAGGTGTTTGAGAGTTAACTCGGTCTTTGGAAGTAGAAGTTACATCAAGGACCTCATAAAAATGAAAATTGCGTCCAAGTCCACGCATTTATTAGAACAAGGACCCTGAAAACTAAGCAATGGAGTTTGTGTTTTGAGGTTTGCGCATACTAGTGTTCATCGTGCTAAACTAGAATCTTTCTAGATGCTAAGAATGGAAAATAAGATCTAGCGGTTTATAATGTTTGGATTTGCTAGTCTTGATCCAACGGTAAATGTTCAAAGTTAATCTGTACACTATGTAGTAATTTATTGTATTGTAAGAGATAGGACACGATAAAGATAAGATAAGTAGTACTGCGAATGGCCTACCAAATGGTAGGTCTGGTAGGAGAGAGGTGCTTGAGAGTTAACACGGTCGATGGAAGTACATGTTACATCAAGGACATCATAAAAATGAAAATTGCATCCAAGTCCATGCATTTATTAGCACAAGGACCCTGAAAACTAAGCAATAGAGTTTGTGTTTTTAGGTTTGCACATACTAGCATTCATCGTGCTAAAGTAGAATCTTTCTAGATGCTAAGAATGGAAAAGAAGATCCATCGGTTGGCAATGTTTGGATTTGCTAGTCTTGATCCAACGGTCAATGTTCAAAGTTAGTCCATACACTATGCAATGGTTTATTGTATTGTAAGAGATAAGACACGATAAAGAGAAGATAAGAAGTACTACGAATGGCCTATCAAATGGTAGGTCTCGTAGGAGAGAGGTGCTTGAGATTTAACACGGTCGGTGGAAGTACAAGTTACATCAAGGACCTCATAAAATGAAAGTTGCATCCAAGTCCATGCATTTATTAGCACAAGGACCCTGAAAATTGAACAATGGAGTTTGTGTTTTTAGGTTTGCGCATAGTAGCGTTCATCATGCTAAAGTATAATATTTCTAGATGCTAAGAATGGAAAAGAAGATCCAGCAGTTGGCAATGTTTGGATTTGCTACTCTTGATCCAATGGTCAATGTTAAAAGTTAATCCGTACACTATGCAGTGCTTTATTGTATTGTAAGAGATAAGACATGATAAAGAGAAGATAAGAAGTACTGCGAATGGCCTATCAAATGGTAGGTCTCGTAGGAAAGAAGTGCTTGAGAGTTAACACGGTCGGTGGAAGTACAAGTTACATCAAGGACCTCATAAAAATGAAAATTGCGTCCAAGTCCACACATTTATTAGAACAAGGACCCCAAAAACTGAGAAATGGAGTTTATGTTTTAAGGTTTGCGCATAGTAGCATTCATCATGCTAAAGTAGAATCTTTCTAGATGCTAATAATGGAAATGAAGATCTAGCGGGTGGCAATGTTTGGATTTGCTAGTCTTGATCCAACGATCAATGTTCAAAGTTAATCCGTACACTATGCATTATGAAGTGATTATTGCATTGTAACAGATAAGACACGATAAAGAGAAGATAAGAAGTACTACGAATGGCCTACCAAATGGTAAGTCTAGTAGGAGAGAGGTTCTTGAGAGTTAACACGGTCGATGGAAGTACAAATTACATCAAGTACCTCATTAAAATGAAAAGTGCATCCAAGTCCATGCATTTATTAGCACAAGGACCCTGAAAACTGAGCAATGGAGTTTGTGTTTTTATGTTTGTGCATACTAGCGTTCATCGTGCTAAAGTAGAATCTTTCTAGATGCTAAGAATGGAAAAGAAGATCGAGCGGTTGGCAATGTTTGGGTTTGCTAGTCTTGGTCCAACGGCAAATGTTCAAAGTTAATCCGTGCACTATGCAGTGGTTTATTGTATTGTAAGAGATAAGACACGATAAAGAGAAGATAAGAAGTACTATCAATTGCCTATCAAATGGTAGGTATCATAGGAGAGAGTAGCTTGAGAGTTAACTAGGTCGGTCGAAGTACAAGTTACATCAAGGACCTCATAAAAATGAAAATTGCGTCCAACTCCACGCATTTATTAGAACAAGGACCCTGAAAACTAAGCAATGGAGTTTGTGTTTTGAGGTTTGCGCATACTAGTGTTCATCGTGCTAAACTAGAATCTTTCTAGATGCTAAGAATGGAAAATAAGATCTAGCGGTTTATAATGTTTGGATTTGCTAGTCTTGATCCAACGGTAAATGTTCAAAGTTAATCCGTACACTATGTAGTAATTTATTGTATTGTAAGAGATAGGACACGATAAAGAGAAGATAAGTAGTACTGCGAATGGCCTACCAAATGGTAGGTCTGGTAGGAGAGAGGTGCTTGAGAGTTAACACGGTCGATGGAAGTACATGTTACATCAAGGACATCATAAAAATGAAAATTGCATCCAAGTCCATGCATTTATTAGCACAAGGACCCTGAAAACTAAGCAATAGAGTTTGTGTTTTTAGGTTTGCACATACTAGCATTCATCGTGCTAAAGTAGAATCTTTCTAGATGCTAAGAATGGAAAAGAAGATCCATCGGTTGGCAATGTTTGGATTTGCTAGTCTTGATCCAACGGTCAATGTTCAAAGTTAGTCCATACACTATGCAATGGTTTATTGTATTGTAAGAGATAAGACACGATAAAGAGAAGATAAGAAGTACTAATGGCCTATCAAATGGTAGGTCTCAGAGAGAGGTGCTTGAGATTTAACACGGTCGGTGGAAGTACAAGTTACATCAAGGACCTCATAAAATGAAAGTTGCATCCAAGTCCATGCATTTATTAGCACAAGGACCCTGAAAATTGAACAATGGAGTTTGTGTTTTTAGGTTTGCGCATAGTAGCGTTCATCATGCTAAAGTATAATATTTCTAGATGCTAAGAATGGAAAAGAAGATCCAGCAGTTGGCAATGTTTGGATTTGCTACTCTTGATCCAATGGTCAATGTTAAAAGTTAATCCGTACACTATGCAGTGCTTTATTGTATTGTAAGAGATAAGACATGATAAAGAGAAGATAAGAAGTACTGCGAATGGCCTATCAAATGGTAGGTCTCGTAGGAAAGAAGTGCTTGAGAGTTAACACGGTCGGTGGAAGTACAAGTTACATCAAGGACCTCATAAAAATGAAAATTGCGTCCAAGTCCACACATTTATTAGAACAAGGACCCCAAAAACTGAGAAATGGAGTTTATGTTTTAAGGTTTGCGCATAGTAGCATTCATCATGCTAAAGTAGAATCTTTCTAGATGCTAATAATGGAAATGAAGATCTAGCGGGTGGCAATGTTTGGATTTGCTAGTCTTGATCCAACGATCAATGTTCAAAGTTAATCCGTACACTATGCATTATGAAGTGATTATTGCATTGTAACAGATAAGACACGATAAAGAGAAGATAAGAAGTACTACGAATGGCCTACCAAATGGTAAGTCTAGTAGGAGAGAGGTTCTTGAGAGTTAACACGGTCGATGGAAGTACAAATTACATCAAGTACCTCATTAAAATGAAAAGTGCATCCAAGTCCATGCATTTATTAGCACAAGGACCCTGAAAACTGAGCAATGGAGTTTGTGTTTTTATGTTTGTGCATACTAGCGTTCATCGTGCTAAAGTAGAATCTTTCTAGATGCTAAGAATGGAAAAGAAGATCGAGCGGTTGGCAATGTTTGGGTTTGCTAGTCTTGGTCCAACGGCAAATGTTCAAAGTTAATCCGTGCACTATGCAGTGGTTTATTGTATTGTAAGAGATAAGACACGATAAAGAGAAGATAAGAAGTACTATCAATTGCCTATCAAATGGTAGGTATCATAGGAGAGAGTAGCTTGAGAGTTAACTAGGTCGGTGGAAGTACAAGTTACATCAAGGACCTCATAAAAATGAAAATTGCGTCCAACTCCACGCATTTATTAGAACAAGGACCCTGAAAACTGAGCAATGGAGTTTGTGTTTTGAGGTTTGCGCATACTAGTGTTCATCGTGCTAAACTAGAATCTTTCTAGATGCTAAGAATGGAAAAGAAGATCTAGAGGTTTGCAATGTTTGGATTTGCTAGTCTTGATCCAACGGTAAATGTCCAAAGTTAATCCGTACACTATGTAGTAGTTTATTGTATTGTAAGAGATAAGACACGATAAGGATAAGATAAGTAGTACTGCGAATGGCCTACCAAATGGTAGGTCTGGTAGGAGAGAGGTGCTTGAGAGTAAACACGGTCGATGGAAGTACATGTTACATCAAGGACATCATAAAAATGAAAATTTCATCCAAGTCCATGCATTTATTAGCACAAGGACCCTGAAAACTAAGCAATAGAGTTTGTGTTTTTAGGTTTGCGCATACTAGCATTCATCGTGCTAAAGTAGAATCTTTCTAGATGCTAAGAATGGAACAGAAGATCCATCGGTTGGCAATGTTTGGATTTGCTAGTATTGATCCAACAATCAATGTTCAAAGTTAATCCATACACTATGCATTATGAAGTGATTATTGCATTGTAACAGATAAGACACGATAAAGAGAAGATAAGAAGTACTACGAATGGCCTACCAAATGGTAAGTCTAGTAGGAGAGAGGTTCTTGAGAGTTAACACGGTCGATGGAAGTACAAATTACATCAAGTAACTCATTAAAATGAAAAGTGCATCCAAGTCCATGCATTTACTAGCACAAGGACCTTGAAAACTGAGCAATGGAGTTTGTGTTTTTATGTTTGTGCATACTAGCGTTCATCGTGCTAAAGTAGAATCTTTCTAGATGCTAAGAATGGAAAAGAAGATCGAGCGGTTGGCAATGTTTGGGTTTGCTAGTCTTGGTCCAACGGTAAATGTTCAAAGTTAATCCGTGCACTATGAAGTGGTTTATTGTATTGTAAGAGATAAGACACAATAAAGAAAAGATAAGAAGTACTATCAATTGCCTATCAAATAGTAGGTATCATAGGAGAGAGGTGCTTGAGAGTTAACTCGGTCGGTGGAAGTACAAGTTACATCAAGGACCTCATAAAAATGAAAATTGCGTCCAAGTCCACGCATTTATTAGAACAAGGACCCTGGAAACTGAGCAATGGAGTTTGTGTTTTGAGGTTTGCGCATACTAGTGTTCATCGTGCTAAACTAGAATCTTTCTAGATGCTAAGAATGGAAAACAAGATCTAGCGGTTTGCAATATTTGGATTTGCTAGTCTTGATCCAATGGTAAATGTTCAAACTTAATACGTACACTATGTAGTAGTTTATTGTATTTTAAGAGATAAGACACGATAAAGATAAGATAAGTAGTACTGCGAATGGCCTACCAAATGGTTGGTCTGGTAGGAGAGAGTTACATCCAAGTCCATGCATTTATTATCACCGGGGCCCTGAAAACTGAAAAATGGAGTTTGTGTTTTGAGGTTTGCGCATACTAGCATTCAATGTGCTAAAGTAGAATCATTCTAGATTCTAGAAATGGAAAAGAAGATCCAAAGGTTGGAAATGTTTGGATTTGCTAGTCTTGATGAAACGGTCAATGTTCAAAGTTAATCCATACACTATGCAGTGGTTTATTGTATTGTAAGAGATAGGACACGATAAAGATAAGATAACAAGTACCGTGAATGGCCTATAAAATGGTAGGTCTCGTGGGAGAGAGGTGCTTGAGAGTTAACACGGTCGGTGGAAGTACAAGTGACATCAAGGAGCTCAGAAAAATGAAAATTGCATCCAAGTCCATGCATTTATTAGCATAGGGACCCTGAAAAATGAGCAACGGAGTTTGTGTTTTGAGGTTTGCGTATACTAGCGTTCATCATGCTAAAGTAGAATCTTTCTAGATGCTAAGAATGGAAAAGAAGATCCAGCGGTAGGCAAAGTTTGGATTTGTTAGTCTTGATCCAACAGTCAATGTTCAAAGTTAATCCGTACACTATGAAGTGGTTTATTCTATTGTAAGAGATAAGACACGATAAAGAGAAGATAAGAAGTACTATGAATGGCCTATCAAATGGTAGGGCTCGTAGGAGAGAGGTGCTTTAGAGTTAACACGGTAGGTGGAAGTACAAGTTACATTATAGACCTCATGAAAATGAAAATTGCATCCAAGTCGATGCATTTATTAGCATAAGGACCTTGAAAACTGAGCAATGGAGTTTGTGTTTTGTGGTTTGCGCATACTAGCGTTCATCGTGCTAAAGTAGAATATTTCTAGATGCTAACAATGGAAAAGAAGATCTAGCGGTTTGCAATGTTTGGATTTGCTAGTCATTATCCAACGGTCAATGTTCATAGTTTATCCATACACTATGAAGTGGTGATACATTGCAAATGTATTTATAATTTTTGATGTTCCATGCTTGGTTTTATCTACTTTCTCGTGTTTTGTCCACACTTTGGAGTACTTTTCATAAGATTTCTTGGACTAACATATTAATAAGAGCCATAGTGCCAGTTGCCTGTTTTCTGCTGTTTTTGGTTCCAGGAAGTCAGAAAATGAATATTCTCGGAAATGGACGGGACAAAAGCCAAAGTTACTATTTTACCGGGGGACACTTGGAGCCAGAATACAAGACGGAGAGGGGCTGGGGCCCTCCCACACCACCTGGCCGCGTGGCCAGGCTCAGCGCCAGGGTGGTGCAGCGCCCAGTGCACCCCTCGGCCTCTCCTTCCGCCTATATATTGCCTCTGATACGGAAACCCTCAGTACCCGATAAAAAATCCATGAAAGAGTTTGTAGCCGCCGTCATCTCCATCCCTAGATCGGGAGGGAACTGAAGCTCTTCTCGACACCCTGCCAGAGAGGGGAATTCACCCTGGAGGACTTCTTCATCATCATGCAAGCCTCCAGTGTGATGCGTGAGTAGTTCATCTCTGGACTACGGGTCCATGTAGTAGCTAGATGGCTGGTTCTCCTCCTTTGTGCTTTCATGTCTAGATCTTGTGAGCTCCGTTCATGATCAAGATCATCTAGTTGTAATTCTGCATGTTGTGTTTGTGGGGATCCGATGGATATTGAGATGCTATTTCAGATTGAGTATTGATTCTATCATGTCTTTGTTATTTGTGATCTTGCATGCTTTCCGTTGTTAGTAGCTATCTTGGCCAAGTAGATGCTAGCAACTCGTAGTATTTATGCTCGATAGTGGGTTCATGCCTCTGGTAATCTAGGGAAGTGACAGAAATCTCTAAGGTACTAGATGTGTTGTTGCTACTAGGGAGAAAACACAAATCCTTTGTTCATAGAACAATCGTATTGTTTACTTTACACGCAATTCGTAATGCAATAATCCCTTGATTGCAACTTCCTCCTGGAGGGGGTTCGGATGATAACCTGAAGGTGGATTATTAGTCATAGATGCAGTTGGATGGCGGTCTATGTATAATGTTGTAATGCACAATCGAATCTCAAAGGAGTCAAGATGATTAGTATATGCTTGTATGCTTTCTCGATGTTTGTCAATTGCCGCGCTGTAATTTGTTCACACAGCATGTTATCTATCTTAAGGAGAGCTACCTCTAGTGAACTATGGACCACAGTCCTTTCTCTTACATATAATCTACAAACTGTTTACTTCTTTGTGTTTACTTTCTGCAAACTATTACTTCCTTCCTTTCGATATGTTTAATCCTTTGTCTTCAGCAAAACTGGTGAGATTGACAACCTCATCGCAAGTTGGGGACATAGTTCTATGGTTGTGTTGTGTAGGTCTCCACATTGCTGCTGGCACCAGTAGTGTGTCCTGCCAACGTTCAGCTATCTACACCTTTGGGGTGTTTCCTTACTCCTACTGGATTGATAACCTTGGTTTCGTACTAAGGGAAAACTTGCTGCTGTGCTCATCATACCTTCCTCCTGGGGTTCCCCAACGAGCTCGACATATTTTGGGCCATCAAGCATAGTTTCTAGCACCGTTGCTGGGGAGTCAAGGACATCTTCACAAGGGGAGTCCCTCATAACCAATCTCTTTACTTTGTTATTTTTGTTTTTCTTAGTTTACTTTTTCTTTGTTTGCTTCTTTCTTTATCAAAAACACAAAAAAATTAGTTTTACTAGTTTGCTTTCTTTATCAAAAACACAAAAAAATGACTACTCTGGAAAATACTAAGTTGTGTGACTTCACTAGCACCCACAACGATGATTATATGAGCACACCTATTGCTCCACTTGTTCCTGAAGCTACTTTCTTTGAGATAAAACCTACTTTACTCAATCTTGTTATGAGAGAACAATTTTCTAGTATTGGTCATTAAGATGATGCTGCCCATCTAAATAACTTTGTTGAACTTTGTGAGATGCAAAAGCATAGGGATATAGATGGAGATATTATTAAGCTGAAATTGTTTCCTTTCTCTTTGAGAGGAAAAGCTACAGAGTGGTTGAATTCCTTAACTAGGAATAGTATTGATTCTTGGACTACATGCAAGGATGCTTTCATTGGAAAATACTATCCTCCTGCTAAGATTATATCTATAAGAAGTGAAATAATGAAGCTTAAACAATCTGATAATGAACATGTTGCTCAAGCTTGGGAAAGAATGAAATCTTTGGTAAAGAATTGTCCCACTCATGGACTGACTGCTTGGATGATCATCCAAACCTTTTATGCAGGATTGAACTATTATTCAAGGAACCTATTGGACTCTGCTGCTGGAGGTACCTTTATGACCATTACTTTGGGTGCTGCAACAAAGCTTCTGGATAATATGATGGTTAACTACTCCGAATGGCATACTGAGAGAGATCCACAAGGTAAGAAGGTAAATTCTGTTGAAGAAACCTCCTCCTTGAGTGATAAAATTGATATTATTATGTTTATGCTTGTTAATGGGAAAGCCCATATTGATCCAAATAATGTTCCTTTAGCCTCCTTGGTTGCTCAAGAAGAGCAAGTTGATGTGAACTTTATAAGAAATAATAATTTTGGCAACAATGCTTATGGTAATAACAATTATAGGCCTTACCCTCCTAATAATACTTGTGGTTATAATGGCAAACCTGGATTACCTAGTGAAGGAAGAATTTTAGAAGCTGAAAGAGCCACTAAGAACTTCATGCAAATGCAATATGAACAAAATCAACTATTTAGTAAAACTATGGAGAAACAATCTATCATTTTGAAGAACATTAGCCATCAGCTTGAGAGTCTAAATAGGGAAATTCCTAGTTTACAATTGAAACTTTGTAATGCTGAAAGGAATATATCATCTTTGTCTCAAGCTCAAACTTCATTGATTAATAAAATGGCTACTAAACCTGAAACTATTGATAATCCCTTTGCAGCTACTAATGCCATACAAGTAAGAATTGATGAAAATGTTAGACTATTAGCTGAGTTGCATGCTAAGTGAGAAAGAGAAGATGAAATCACTAGAAACATTAGTGTTTCTACTATAACTACCACTAGTGTTGAGGCTAGTAATAGTTCTACTACTTTAGATGATAATTTTGATTTTTATCTTGATGGTTGTAATATCTCTGAAGTTGTTAAGTTCCTACAAAACCTTGCTAAAAGTCCTAATGCTAGTGCTATGAACATGGCCTTTACAAAATAGATTACTGATGCTCTCATAAAGATTAAAGAAGAAAAGATGAAACATAAAGCTTCTATTCCTATAAAACAAGAAGATGGTTGGGAACCCATCATTAATATGAAAGTGAATGATTTCGATTTCAAATCTTTATGTAATCTTGATAGTAGTGTTTCTATTATGCCTAGAAGGATTTATGATATGCTTGATTTGCCACCACTTGAAGATTGTTATTTGAATGTCCCACTTGATGATAATGCTAAAAAGAAACTCACGGGGAGTATTAATGATGTTCTTATTATGGTTAACAATGCCTATATCCCCGTTGATTTCTATGTTTTGGATGTTGAATGCAATGCTTTTTGTCCTATTACTTTGGGAAGACCTTTTCTTAGAATTGTTGGTGCCATTATTGATATGAAAGAAGGCACCATTAAATATCAACTCCCACTCAAGAAAGGTATAGAACACTTCCCTAAGAAGAGAGATAAGATTTCTTTTGCCTCTCCTATGAAAACAAAATTTTCTCTTAATGCTTCTTCATTTGAGAATACTTGATCCTTTTTCTTGCTTCTTATGCCTAACTTAAAGGCGTTAAAGAAAAGTACTTATTGGGAGATAACCCAAAAGTTTTAGATGAGTCTTGGAAGTTATTACTTCAGTAATAACCGCTCCTTATCGTTTTTATTTGCTTTTTGTGCCAAGAGTAACCTCTAATGAGAGAGAAGTAATGATTGGGAAAGTTGCTGTCCCGAAACAGATTTCTGTGCTTCACCATAAAAATTCGTGTAAAATCTCTGTACGTCCTTTTGAGGCGTGAATTTTTGTGCTTATGACACAGGTTGTTACCTAACTTTTGTTAGTTAAACACATTTTGATTTGAGCAACAGAAGGTCTTCGAAAAAATTCGTCTTACCTGCTGGTCTGTTTTGATAGATTTCTGCCATTTTCTGCATTTGCTTCTTGTTGGTTCCTTTTTGAGTTCTTTTGGGGAAGTGAGATTTTTGAGGGAAGTGCTACAGTAGCTAGTGTTTTAATGTAAGTTTTATTGGTGTTAGAACTGAAGATAAAGACTTATTATCTTGAGTGCACTAATGTTGCTAATAAAGATTGTGTGAAGTTTTGTATGAAGGAAAAATTCCAGGTGTATGGAAGGAATGAGTAATAAGATGAAGGATGGACTAAAGCTCAATCTCGGGGATGCCACGCGTGTCACCCCAAGAAATATCCAAGAAGTACAAGCGTCATAGCTTGGGGATGCCCAAGGCATCCCCCTCTTCATCAATAAAAATCCTAGGTTTCTTCCAAACGCTTCATTTTTATTGTTTCATGCACAGTTGTGTTATTCTTGGAGCGTCTTCCTTTTCATTTTCGTTTTGGTTTTTCGTTTTCTTTGTTTCTTAGTTTTCTGAATAAATTGGTTGTACCCCCTCTTTGATACAATGATTTTCAAATAGTTTGGTTTGGTTTGGAAAAGAGTAGGAAAGCTCATGCTTAAGTGGTGAAGGGAGATTGTTTTTGACCGTGGCCTATGCTTTGTCATGCCATTATTGATATTGTTTTGGCTTTATGGTTAGTATTATTTGATGTAGCATGACTTGTTATAAACAATTGAGATTGCTTAATGTGCCTTGGATGAATCATGCGTTGTTTTAGCATATTAAAGCATAGTATAGTGGTATTCTCCTTTGATGCTTTATTTGGGTTGACTTGGCGCATGCTTACACCATGTTATGACTAGCCAAAGTCACCATAGACTTTATGATCCTTTAGTTTTCAACTTTTAATATCACTTTATGCTTTTATCAATGATGTTTTGTCGCTCTGCATGACTATGGCCATTATTGCTCTCTTAGTTTGTCGGTCCCAGTCTTTTGCTAGCCTCCACAACCAAGTATGAGTTCCACTCATGCATCCAACTCCCTAAACCAAGTTATTCCAAAGAGTCCACCATACCTACCTACTAGCTTATGCTAATCCAAGTATGTTCATGTTTTTGTTTACCATCAGAATTAAACTTGTTATGAGAAAACTAGTGATTAAAGCTCTCACGAACTTGATGGCACACTTTACTTTTCTTGCCCTTAATAAACTTGAACCATTGTGTCGTCTATGTTGTATATGCTTGCACTTATTTGTTGGGAATTAGCAGAACCATTTTGTCATGGGGAACGCTTTCAACATTGCAGGGGTACTTTGTACCTAGTTGATATCATGCTCTTTTGTCTATGGATGTCGTCGGTGTGAAATGAAAGGGGATCTTGTAAGTCCATGGAGTTATGTATATGTGTTAGAGAAACGCCTGGGCCGCTTGTCTAATCCATGCTGACATGGTGGAAACCTGCAGCGTAACCATAATGAGCTCTCTATGAAGCATTCTTCTTATAAAAAAGAGAGTCCTATATTGAGAAAAAAGAGAAAAAGCAAAAAACAGATTATGAAAAGAGGAAAGAGAGAAAAAGCACCATATTCCCATGGTAAATAAGAAGATTGCTGAGATGCTCGTTGTCTGCTTGCCTTGTCATTTTGATATGGGGATTCTTCCGTATCATCGGGCAAGGGGTACCCCCGTTGGCGGTTCTCTATGATACACATGTACTTACGATGACAAGAACTTACTGGTGGCTAAACTTGAGTAGCATGAGGAGCGGCCCTCGTATTCAAGGGACATGAGATTTCTAACTTATACTTCGTGAAGCATGTACACCATAGTTTGTTCACTTTAACCTTAATCACTTCAAGATGCTTATGATAGGGGCAATGAGAGCTGAAAGCTATAAGTACCATAATTTTTGGAAGCTCTTTATGAAACTTGAATCTCTGCTTCCTTCTATGAAGGCCTTTCTTCCACCATTATATTGACTCTCCACCTTCTATCTTTATGCACCTACTTTGAGAGCATAGTGGCCATTCTTAGTTCTATGTGCATTGTCCCAAGACTAGTTGATTGATGCATAACTTGATATTGCTTGTTTTAAACTATTTGTATCTAGTCACTCTTATGAACTTTGAAGGTGTCCTATGCATTTATGTTTGTTATTCTATGAGGGACAATATGAATACTATTATGCTATGTTTTCTTTATGTGAAACAAACAAACATCTTGCAAAGCATTGTTATTCATGAATCTTTTGTTTGTGCCTTTTCATGTTGCAACATAGTTTCTTTGTCTTATTGCTAGAACTTTGTATTTCATGTTATGATTGAAGTAATATGATCCCAGCTTTTCAATATTTTACAAATACTTTGATCAAGTTTATGATGGTGCATGTCACCTTAAAAATTATTCTTTCTTTTTATCACTTACCTACTCGAGGACGAGCAGGAGTTAAGCTTGGGGATGTTGATACATTGCAAATGTATCTATAATTTTTGATGTTCCATGCTTGGTTTTATCTACTTTCTTGTGTTTTGTCCACACTTTGGAGTACTTTTCATATGATTTCTTGGACTAACCTATTAACAAGAGCCACAGTGCCAGCTTCCTGTTTTCAGCTGTTTTTGGTTCCAGGAAGTCAGAAAATGAATATTTTCAGAATTGGACGGGACAAAAGCCAAAGTCACTATTTTACCGGGGGAAACTTGGAGCCAGAATACGAGACGGAGAGGGGCTAGGGCCCGGCCACACCACCTGGCCACGTGGCTAGGCCTGGCCCGTGCCAGGGGTGGTCTGGCCGCCCTAGGCACCCCCTCGGCCTCTCCTTCCGCCTATATATTACCTCTGATACGGAAACCCTAAGTACCCAATCAAAAATCTACGAAAGAGTTTGTAGCCGCCGTCATCTCCATCCCTAGATCGGGAGGGATCTGAAGCTCTTTGCCTTCTTCATCATCTTGCAAGCCTCCGGTGTGATGCGTGAGTAGTTCATCTCTTGACTACAGGTCCATGTAGTAGCTAGATGGCTGGTTCTCCTCCTTTGTGCTTTCATGTCTAGATCTTCTGAGCTCTGTTCATGATCAAGATCATCTATTTGTATTTCTGCATGTTGTGTTTGCGGGGATCCAATGGATATTGAGATGCTATTTCAGATTGATTATTGATTCTATCATGTCTTTGTTATTTGTGATCTTGCATGCTTTCCATTGTTAGTAGTTATCTTGGCCAAGTAGATGCTAGCAACTCCAAGAGTTAGTATTTATGCCCGATAGTGGGTTCATGCCTCTGGTAATCTAGGGAAGTGACAGAAATCTCTAAGGTACTAGATGTGTTGTTGCTACTAGGGAGAAAACAACAATCCTTTGTTCATAGAACAATCATATTGTTTACTTTACACACAATTCGTAATGCAATATTCTATTGCTTGCAACTTAATACTGGAGGGGGTTCAGATGATAACCTGAAGGTGGATTATTAGTCATAGATGCAGTTGGATGGCGGTGTATGTATAATGTTGTAATGCCCAATCGAATCTCAAAGGAGTCAAGTGATTAGTATATGCTTGTATGCTTTCTCGATGTTTGTCAATTGCCCCACTATAATTTGTTCACCCAGCATGTTATCTATCTTAAGGAGAGCCACCTCTAGTGAAATATGGACCCCGGTCCTTTATTTTACTACAATCTACAAATTGTTTACTGCTTTGTGTTTACTTTCTACAAACTATTACTGCCTTCCATTCGATACGTTTAATCCTTTGTTTTCAGCAAAACTAGTGCGATTGACAACCTCATCGCAAGTTGGGGACAGAGTTCAGTGGTTGTGTTGTGTAGCTCACGATGTTGCTGCTAGCACCGGTACTACGTGGTGGCTCAGTGTCGGCGCCAGAAAAATGCTGGTGCAATGTTGATGTAGAGCATGTTGGGAACCCGAAGAGGAAGGTATGATGAGCACAGCAACAAGTTTCCCTCAGTTATGAAACCAAGGTTTAATCGAACCAGTAGGTGCAAGGTAACACCCCAAAGGTGTTGCTAGCTGAGCCTTGGCAGCTTGCACTACCGGTGCTAGTAGCAACGTGGAGACCTGCACAACACAACCACAGAACTTTGTCCCCAACTTGCGATGAGGTTGTCAATCTCACCGTGTTTTGCTGAAAGCAAAGGATTAAACATATCGAATGGAAAGAAGTAAAAGTTTGCAGAAAGTAAACACAAAGCAGTAAACAGTTTATAGATTGTATGTAAAAGAAAAAGGATCGGGATCCATAGTTCACTAGAGGTGGCTCTCCTTAAGATAGATAACATGCGGGGTGAACAAATTACAGCGGGGAAATTGACAAACATCGAGAAAGCAATACATGCATATACTAATCATCTTGACCCGTTTGGAACTTGATTCGGCATTACAACATTATACATAGACCGCCATCCAACTGCATCTATGACTAATAATCCACCTTTAGGTTATCATCCGAACCCCCTCCATTATTAAGTTGCAAGCAACAAATTATTGCTTTTTAATCAAGGTAAAGTAAACAATACGATTGTTATATGAATAAAGGATTGTTGTTTTCTCCCTAGTAGCAACAGAGGCATGAACCCACCATCGAGCATAAATTAATCTTGAGTTGCTAGCATATACTTGTCCAAGATAGCTACTAACAACGGAAAGCATGCAAGATCACAAATAACAAAGACATGATAGAATCAATAATCAATCTGAAATAGCATCTCAATATCCATCGGATCCCCGCAAACACAACATGCAGAATTACAAATAGATGATCTTGATCATGACCAGAGCTCACAAGATCTAGACATGAAAGCACAAAGGAGGGAACCAGCCATCTAGCTACTACATGGATCCGTAGTCCAAGGATGAACTATTCACACATCACACCGGAGGCTTGCATGGTGATGAAGAAGGCCTCTAGGTTGAATTCCCCTCTCCGGCAGGGTGCCGGGAAGAGCTTCAGATCCCTCCCGATCTAGGTTTGGAGATGACGGGGGCTACAGACTCTTTCATGGATTTTTGATCGGGTACTTAGGGTTTTCGTCCCGAGGGCAATATATAGGCGGAAGGGGAGGCCGAGGGAGTGCCTGGGCTGGCCACGCCACCTCGCACGGCAAAGCTCTGTCGCTGCCGTGTGGTGTGGCCACCCCCTCTCCTCTCGCCTCAGATTCTCGCATCTGCTGACTTCGAAAAATAGGCACTTTGGCTTTTGTCCCGCCCAATTCGACAATATTCATTTTCTGACTTTCCGAACCAAAATAGCAAAAACAGTGCAGGGCAATCGTGGCTCTTGTTAATAGGTTAGTCCAAGAAATCATATGAAAAGTACTCCAAAGTTGGAACAAAACACAAGAAAGTGGATAAAACCAAGTATGGAACATCAAAAATTATAGATACATTTGCAATGTATCAACATCCCCAAGCTTAACTCCTGCTCGACCTCGAGTAGGTATGTGATAAAAAGAAAGAATAATTTTTGAGGTGACATGCACCATCAAAGACTTGATCAAAATATTTGTAAAACATTCGAAGCTGGGATCATAGTACTTCAATCATAACATGAAAGACAAGGTTCTAGCAATAAGACAAAGAAACTATGATGCAACATGAAAAGGTACAAACAAAAGATTCATGAATAACAATGCTTTGCAAGATGTTTGTTTGTTTCACATAAAGAAAACATAGCGTAACAGTATTCAGCTTGTCCCTCATAGAGTAGCAAATATAAATGCATAGGACACCTTCAAAGTTCATAAGAGTGACTATATACAAATAGTATAAAACAAGCAATATCAAGATATGCATCAATCAACTAGTTTTGGGACAATGCACATAGAACTAAGAATGGCCACTATGCTCTCAAAGTAGGTGCATAAAGGTAGAAGATGGAGACTTAATATAATGGTGGAAGAAAGGCCTTTATAAAAGGAAGTAGGGATTCAAGTCTCATAAAGAGCTTCCAAAAATTATGGTACTTATAGCTTTCAGCTCTCATTGCCCCTATCATAAGCATCTTGAAGTGATTAAGGTTAAAGTGAAGAAACAATGGTGTACATGCTTGACGAAGTATAAGTCAGAAATCTCATGTCCCTTGTATACAAGGGCCGCTCCTCATGCTACTCAAGTTTAGTCACCGGTAAGTACATGTGTATCATAGAGAACCGCCAACGGGGTACCCCTTGCCTGATGATACGGAAGAATCCCCATATCAAAATGACAAGGCAAGCAGACAACGAGCATCTCAGCAATCTTCTTATTTACCATGGGAATATGGTGCTTTTTTCTCTCTTTCCTCTTTTCATAATATCTCTTTTTTTCTTTTTATCTTTTTTTCTCAGTATAGGACTATGTTTTTTATAAGAAGAATGCTTCATAGACAGCTCATTATGGTTACGCTGCAGGTTTCCACCATGTCAGCATGGATTAGACCAGCGGCCCAGGCGTTTCTCTAACACATATACATAACTCCATGGACTTACAAGCTCCCCTTTCATTTCACACCGATTTACATCCATATACAAAAGAGCATGATATCAACTAGGTACAAGTACCAAGTGCAATGTTGAAAGCGTTCCCCATGAAAGCATGGTTCTGCTAATTCCCAACAAATAAGTGCAAGCATATACAACATAGACGACACAATGGTTCAAATTTATTAAGGGCAAGAAAAGTAAAGTGTGCCATCAAGTTCGTGAGAGCTTTAATCACTAGTTTTCTCATAACAAGTTTAATTTGGAAGGTAAACAAAAGCATGAATATACTTGGAATAGCATAAGCTAGTAGGTAGGTATGGTGGACTCTTTCGAATAACTTGGTTTAGGGAGTTGGATGCATGAGTGGAACTCATACTTTGTTGTGGAGGCTTGCAAAAGACTGGGAGCGACAAACTAAGAGAGCAATAATGGCCATAATCATGCAGAGCGACAAAACATCATTAATCAAAGCATAAAGTGATACTACAAGTTGAAAACTAAAGGATCATAAAGGCTATGGTGACTTGAGATAGTCATAACATGGTGTGAGCATGCGCCAAGTCAACCCAAATAAAGCATCAAAGGAGAATACCACTATACTATGCTTTAATATGCTAAAACAACGCATGATTCATCCAAGGCACATTAAGCAATCTCAATTGTTTATAACAAGTCATGCTACAACAAAGAATACTAATCATAAAGCCAAAACAATATCAAGCATGGCATGACAAAGCATATGCCACAGTCAAAACGAACTCTTTTTACCACATAAGCATGAACTTTCCTACTCTGTTCCAAACCAAACCAAACTATTTGCAAACCAATGTATGAAAGAGGGGGTCCAACCAATTTATTCAGAAAACTAAGCAAACAAAAGCAAACGAAAAACCAAAATGAAAACGAAAAAGAAGACGCTCCAAGAACAACACAACTGTGCATGAAACAATAAAAATGAAGAGTTTGGAGGAAACTTGGAATTTTTATTGATGAAGAAGGGGATGCCTTGGGCATACCCAAGCTTTGACACTTGTACTTCTTGGATATTTATTGGGATGACACACGTGACATCCACAAGCTTGAGGTTTAGTCCATCCTTCATCTCATTACTCATTCCTTCCATACACCTGAAATTTTTCCTTCATACAAAACTTCACACAATCTTTATTAGCAACATTAGTGCACTCAAGATAAAAGGTATTAAGGTTCAGTTCTAACACCAAATAAACTTCCATTAGAACACTAGCTACTGTAGCACTTCCCTCAAAAATCTCAATTCCCCAAATGAACTCAAAAAGGAACAACAAGAAGCAAATGCAGAAAATAGCAGAAATCTGTCAAAACAGACCAGCAGGTAAAGACGAATTTTTTTGAAGACCTTCTGTTGCTCAAATAAAAAAGTGTTAAACTAACTAAAGTTAGATAACTACCTGGGGCAGAAGCAGAAAAATTGACGCCTCAAAAAGACGTACAGAGATTTTACACGAATTTTTACGGTGAAGCACAAAAATCAGTTTCGGGACAACAACTTTCCCAATCATTACTTCTCTCTCATTAGAGGCTACTCTTGGCACAAAAGGCAAATAAAAAGGATAAGGAGCGGCCAAGACTCGTCTAAAACTTTTGGGTTATCTCCCAATAAGTACTTTTCTTTAACACCTTTAAGTTAGGCATAAGAAGCAAGAAAGAAGCAAGTGTTCTCAAATGAAGAAGCATTAAGATCAATACCAGGAATAGTTTCAACATGGCAAGGTATATCATCCAAATAAGTTCTAGAGGATCCTCTCTCAATGCTCTTAGGTTCACTATTCTCATCAAAAGGGTTTGCAGGAACAATCCAATCAAGATTCATTTCTATAGCTTCATGTATTGCTGCTAGTTTAAAGGGTATTGGTATGTTAGGTTCCTCCCCATTAGGTTCGGTTTTGTTCATCTTTTCTTGTGTACCAACAACATCTACACATGAGCCTAGCATATTGAAACGTTCGAAGACTTTCCTAGCTTCCTTGGCAACATCATAGAATTCCTTAAGCAAAGTTTCAAGAATAAAATCCCTCTTTTCAGGGTCCTCAATTTCTTTAAGCTTAAGAAACATTACTTGCATTAAGGGGTTGAGGTTAACAAACCTAGCTTCTAACATGTGAATTAAATAAGCTGCAGCAATCTCATAGTTTGGAGCAAGTTCTGCAAGGGATCTATCCTCAGTATCCTCATGTTTACTAACATGATTAAAGAATTCCTCAATATTATCTTTCCCAATTATAGAACCACTACTAATTGAAAGGTCTTTCATGGTGAATTTAGGGAACAACATGGTGAGCTAAGGAAGAGGCAACAACTAAAGGAGACTTAATTTTTTTGTGTGTTTGATAAAGAAAGCAAACTAGTAAAACTATTTTTTTTTGTGTTTTTGATAAAGAAACAAGCAAACAAAACAAAAAGAAACTAAGCAAACCAAAAATAACAAAGTAAAGAGATTGGTTATGAGGGACTCCCCTTGTGAAGATGTCCTTGACTCCTCGGCAATGGCGCAAAAAAATGCTGGTGCGATGTTGATGTAGAGCTCGCTGGGAACCCCAAGAGGAAGGTATGATGAGCACAATAGCAAGTTTCCCACAGTTATGAAACCAAGGTTTAATCGAACCAGTAGGAGCAAGGAAACACCCCAAACGTGTTGCTAGATGAACCTTGGCAGGGCCCACTACCGGTGCTAGTAGCAACGTGGAGACCTGTACAACACAACCATAGAACTTTGTCCCAACTTGCGATGAGGTTGTCAATCTCACCGTGTTTTGCTGAAAACAAAGGATTAAACATATCGAATGGAAAGAAGTAAAAGTTTGCAGAAAGTAAACACAAAGCAGTAAACAGTTTATAGATTGTATGTAAAAGAAAAAGGACTGTGATCCATAGTTCACCAGAGGTGGCTCTCCTTAAGATAGATAACATGCTGGGTGAACAATTTACAGCGGGGAAATTGACAAACATCGAGAAAGAAATACATGCATATACTAATCATCTTGACTCCTTTGGAACTTGATTGGGCATTACAACATTATACATAGACCGCCATCCAACTGCATCTATGACTAATAATCCACCTTCCGGTTATCATCCAAACCCCCTCAAGTATTAAGTTGCAAGCAACAGATTATTGCTTGACCAACCGCGTGTAAAGTAAACAATACGATTGTTATATGAACAAAGGATTGTTGTTTTCTCCCTAGTAGCAACAGCACATCTAGTACCTTAGAGATTTCTGTCACTTCCCCAGATTACCAGAGGCATGAACGCACTATCGAGCATAAATACTAACTCTTGGAGTTGCTAGCATCTACTTGGCCAAGATAGCTACTAACAACGGAAAACATGCAAGATCACAAATAACAAAGACATGATAGAATCAATAATCAATCTGAAATAGCATCTCAATATCCATCGGATCCCCGCAAACACAACATGCAGAATTACAAATAGATGATCTTGATCATGAACGGAGCTCACAAGATCTAGACATGAAAGCACAAAGGAGGAGAACCAGCCATCTAGCTACTACATGGATCCATAGTCCAAGAATGAACTACTCATGCATCACACCGGAGGCTTGCATGGTGATGAAGAAGGCCTCCAGGGTGAATTCTCCTCTCCGGCAGGGTGCCAGGAAGAGCTTCAGATCCCTCCAGGTCTAGGGATGGAGATGACGGCGGCTACAGACTCTTTTGTGGATTTTTGATCGGGTACTTAGGGTTTTCGTCCCGAGGGCAATATATAGGCGGAAGGGGAGGCCGAGGGGGTGCCTGGGCTGGCCACACCATCCCCTGGCACGGGCCAAGCCTGGCCGCGCAGCCAGGTGGTGTGGCCGCCCCCCGGCCCCTCTCCGTCTCGTATTCTGGCATCTGATGACTTCCGGAAAAATAGACACTTTGGCTTTTGGCCCATCCTATTCCGAGAATATTCATTTTCTGACTTTCCTGGAACCAAAAACAGCAGAAAACAGGTAGCTGGCACTTTGGCTCCAAAGTTGGAACAAAACACAAGAAAGTGGATAAAACCAAGCATGGAGCATCAAAAATTATAGCTACATTTGCAATGTATCAGTGCGCCCTGCCAATGTTCAGCTAGCTACACCTTTGGGGTGTTTCCTTGCTCCTACTGGATTGATAACCTTGGTTTCATACTGAGGGAAAACTTGCTGCTGTGCTCATCATACCTTCCTCTTGGGGTTCCCCAACGAGCTTGATATATTTTGGGCCATCAAGTGGTTTATTGTATTGTAAGAGATAAGGCACGATAAAGAGAAGATAAGAAGTACTGTGAATGGCGTACCAAAGGTTAGGTCTCGTAGACGAGAGGTGCTTGAGAGTTAACACGGTCGATGGAAGTACAAGTTACATCAACGACCTCATAAAAATGAAAATTGCATCCAAGTCCATGCATTTATTAGCACAAGAACCCTGAAAACTGAGCAATAAAGTTTGTGTTTTTAGGTTTGCGCATACTAGCATTCGTCGCGCTAAAGTAGCATCTTTCTAGATGCTAAGAATGGAAAAGAAGATCTAGCGGTTGGCAATGTTTGGATTTGCTAGTCTTGATCCAACGGTCAATGTTCAAAGTTAATCAGTACACTATGCAATGGTTTATTGCATTGTAAGATATAAGACACGATAAAGAGAATATAAGAAGTACTGCGAATGGCCTATCAAATGGTAGGTATAATAGGAGAGAGGTGCTTGAGAGTTAACACGGTCGTTGGAAGTACAAGTTGCATCAAGGACCTCATAAAAATGAAAATTACATCCAAGTCCATGCATTTATTAGCAGAAGGACCCTAAAAACTAAGCAATGGAGTTTGTGTATTGAGGGTTGCGCATACTAGCTTTCATCATGCAAAAGTAGAATCTTTCTAGATGCTAATATTGGAAAAGAAGATCCAGCGGTTGGCAATGTTTGGATTTGCTAGTCTTGATCCTATGGTCAATGTTCAAAGTTAATTCGTACACTATGCAGTGATTTATTGTATTGTAAGATATAAGACATGAGAAAGAGAAGATAAGAAGTAGTGTGAATGCCTATTAAATGGTAGGTCTCGTAGGAGAGAGGTGCTTGAGAGTTAACACGGTCGGTGGAAGTACAAGTTACATCAAGGACCTCATAAAATGAAAGTTGCATCCAAGTCCATGCATTTATTAGCACAAGGACCTTGAAAACTGAGCAATGGAGTTTGTGTTTTTAGGTTTGCGCATAGTAGCGTTCATCGTGCTAAAGTATAATCTTTCTAGATGCTAAGAATCGAAAATAAGATCTAGCGGTTGCCAATGTTTGGATTTGCTAGTCTTGCTCCAATGGTCAATGCTCAGAGTTAATCCATACAATATGCAATGGTTTATTGTATTGTAAGAGATAAGACACGATAAATGTTGGGGGGATACCCCCGGGTAGTTTCACGACGGGGTATAAAGGCCGAGTTAGCCGAGGTACGGCAAGGTGAAAGCAAGTGCTGGCCGAGTCACCTTAATGCAGGCCGAATCACGGAGTAACCCAGACCGGAGGATGTCCGCCTAACTGAGTCCCGGCCAACGTATGTCGTATGCCGGCAGGATTTATCTAACTTGTATGCAGGAACCAGTGTGGTCGGATTAACCAGGCATGATCCGGGTTATATCAGGCTTGCAAGAGAAGGAAGGTATCTCGCTGATCAAAAGGAGGTCGCTGTACGCTGGAGCGTGAGCGAAGCGGACAGAGGCCAGGACCGCCGAGGCGTGGCCGACAAGGGTGACGTTGCCCGTGTCAGATGACGCTGGAGCCGCAGAGGCTCACGTAGCCTCTTCATGGCTTACGCTAGGGAAAAGAGACCCGGTCGGTTTACTATTTTGGGAAGAGGCATATTCCCTGGAATATGACTCCACGTATGCCCTAATTGGAGACCTAGCCGCCCCTATATAAGGAGGGCTAGGGCATCTGTAGAAAGGGTTGAGCTTTATTTTTTTGATCTCTAGTAGGTTCCTGAGGGCTAGCTAGTGGAGAGAGTAAGAGAGTTCCTTCTTCCTCCTCTCCCCAATACAGCTCAAGGAGCAAATGTAAACCTTGGAAACCAACTGAATACAAAACATCTCTGTGTGGAATCACCACACTATCCCTCCCTGGATTCCTCTAGTGCATATTTTCCCCACCTTTAGCCTATCCATGGCATCTGTTGTGACACCACCACAACAGTTGGCGCCCACCGTGGGGCTAGCGGCGCTAGCAGGAGTGAAGATCCGGACGGGAAACCTCATCGGCACCGGCGAGCGCATCGTCTCCAGGCTTGTTTAGCGCTTTGGAGCGCTGGACTTTGTCAGCGATAATGCTAGTTGCTTCGGCAAGCGACCCCTTCCGTGCAATGGCCTCATCGCCAAGCTTGGCACGCACAAGATCTACGTCGCTGTCGATGTGTCGTGCCTTCACCCGCGACACGTCGTCGAGGGAGGCGAGCCACCCCTTAGCGCGGTTCATGGGGCGCGTATCACTCGCTCCCCTGACCGTGCCGAGGTGATGATGACTGCGCCTGGCACTGGCGCGAGCAAGGATCCGGCACCAGATCTGGAGGTAACACCCAAGGCACCAAGAAAAAGTAGATGTCCTCCACTAGAGAGGCCAGAGAACGTGCTGCAGTAATCGATAGATAGCCTAGAGAGCCCCATAGCACCTGCAGTAGATCCGGCTCAGGCACATGGCGAGTTAGAGGAAACTAGGAAGAAAATACTAGAGGGTGCAAAAAAGATAGCCGCGGCTCAACAGTCGTTGAACATGACACTACACGAGTATGCAAGAGCAAATAAGGTAGATGCTGTAAAAGTAAAGGGGAAAAACCTCATCAGTGAAATTAACAAAGAGGGTGATACTAGAGTTGAGGAGTCAGAGAACTTTCTGTTCGTGGGGCTGCCAAAGTACAGTACCCCGGCATAGAACCTCAGAGAAGCGGATGCAGCTGCATCCGAGTTAGAGGGTTTGACGGGTGAGGCCCGGCAAAGACAGCAGGAAAGAGTCAATGAGTTAGTTTGGATCGCAAAGAGACAAAATGAAGAGTTGCTCAGGCCTAACCCGGCAAGGGCTGGCGCGTCCAAAGTTGTTCATTCAGCTCTAGGTAACCCGGAGAAATCAGCTAGAGCAGCATCATCCCCTCATGGAGACCCAAGAAGAGAGGAGGTGGTAACTTCGGCGAGGAGAAACAAACAGATAGTCCCCTATGACCCGACAGGCGCAAGGAAAGGAAAAGCAGTGCAGGCAAATGATGATCGACGAAGTGTCAGCCGAGGTAACCGCGATCAAGGCAATGCCGGTCAAGGAAATGCTGTAAACGGCAATGCCGGACAGCGCAACTCGGTGGGAGGAGGGCAACCGCAGGAGCGGAATATACCACGGCAAGAGCAAAGTGCCGGCCGAGGTATGTAACAGAGAGGCGATCCACGAGAGCAAGACAGATACAATGATGGTGATTCGGAAATGGTGAACGCGGGATACCCAAGGCCGGACTATCACGTGATAGGGTCAAGATTGGGAAGCAGGGAATTGATGCCTGACGACGCCAGGTTAAAACTGGATCGGCTTTATAGGTCGGAGCAAATTGAGTGTCAAGGTCCTTCGGGTCCGGCGTGTTTTGGGCCCCAGATCATGAAGGAGCCTCCGGTACGAAACTTCCAGTTACCCAGACGCACAAAAACATATGACGACAGCACAAAGCCGGAGAATTGGTTGATCAACTACTCTATGGCGGTGAAAATTTCTACAGGCAACTTGAGATGGGCTATGAGATATGTACCTCAGATGCTGGAGGGGCCAGCAAGGGTATGGCTAAACAAGTTGCCACTCGGAAGTATCAACTGTTGGATTGATTTTGAGGAAATGTTTGTCAGCAACTTCTCGAGCACGTATAGGCCACAAACCTTAGCGATGTGCAAACAACGACCAAATGAAACAGACAGGGAGTTCTTGACCTGCTGGTGCACCGTGAGAAACTCATGTGAGGGCGTGATCGAGTCATAGGCAATATCTTGGTTTGCACAAGGGTGTAGATATGCAAGCATGTTGTGGCAAAGGCTACAGAGGGATATGCCAACTACACTGTCAGAGACAATTCGGATTGCTGATTCATATGCCTTGGGTGATCCGACTCAACCTAGGCTTGTGTCAAACGAGTCAAATGAGGAGTAATACCAGCGAGATGGAGCCGGATCATCCCGGCGGAATGATTACCGGGGTAAGAGAAGAGATGATAGACCGGATTACAGGTACAGTTTGTAACAAGTTGCTGCTGTAAATCAGGATCAACCCGAAGCAGGGAGTAATCAGCGTCAGAAAACTGGAGGGCAACAATGGACTCCAAGATATGATGGCAAGAAAAATTGGACGCCAGAGCAGAAGAAATAGTGGCAAGAAAAGGACCGTTCGAGGTATACCTATGAGGCAATGCTGGATCAACCGTGTAAATTTCACACGCCAAATCCGACTAACCCGGCGGGTCACATGACTCGGCAATGTGAGTGGATGAGGAAGATAGAACAAAGTGGTTCGGGGAATGCTTAGGCACCTCGGAATGATCAACCTCGGCAGGAGTTAGCCCGTCAGCAATTGCTCTCCGGAGCGAATACGCAACAGTTAATGTTGCCACCCCCTCCGCCGAGGTATGAAAGCCATGAGAGAAGGGATGCAGTGCATCAGGTGGAAAATCAACATCAGCCAGATCAAAGATATCCCGGAAATGAGGGGAGGAATGAATATAGAGCGCATCACCAGAGTTACTGTGTGTTTACCATAGAGGAAACAAATAGAAAGAGCTTGAAGCGCCAACACATGGAAGTGAACGCAGTTATGCCGGCAGTGATAAGGTATATGCCTTGGTCGGATCAGGAAATTACTTGGAATATCAAGGATCATCCCAAGCTTATGCCGAGTCCTGGTTCATACGCGTTGGTGCTGGACCCAACGTTCATCGGCCCCAATATCAATGTGAGATTCTCCAAGGTGCTGATTGACAATGGCAGCAACATTAATATCATGTACGTGGATACGATGTGCAAGTTGGGCATCTCGGAGAACATGCTCCACGTTACAAGAACAACGTTCCATGGTATTGTGACAGGCATTTCCTGTGAAACTATTGGCAAGGTCCGGGTTGACGTATTGTTCGGCACACGAGATAACTGCCGAACCAAAAATTTGGAGTTTGAAGTTGTGAACTTAGAAAGTGCGTATCACACGTTACTCGGCAGGCCAGCACTGAACAAGTTCATGGCAAGTTGTCACATCAGTTACTTGAAGATGAATTTGCCTGGGCCAAATGGAGTAATTACCATAGCTGGAGATTTCCGACGTTCCATTGAGTGTGCGTCAGCCGGGTCTAACCTAGCCGAGTCACTCGTCATTGCGCAAGAGAAAAGAAAGACACAGGAAGTGGCGGCATTGGCTCAGTACGCGCAGCAGTATATGCCGGCGATGAGTAACCCGCATGGAAGTGTCTCATTTCAAGCAACGAAGGATACGAAGAAAGTGCCTGTTGATGATCTATTCCCAGAGCGCATAGTAACAATTGGTGCCGGGTTAAATGACAAATAGGAAAGCGAGCTCGTCAACTTCCTCCGTGAGAATCGGGATATCTTTGCTTGGTCCACACATGACTTGTAAGGTGTTCCGAGGGAGTTGGCCGAGCACTCTTTGAATGTGAGACCCGGAGCAAAGCCGTTGAAGCAACCTCTCCGCCGCTTCGCCGAAGATAGGAGAAAAGTCATTGGGGATGAGATAGCTCGGCTCCTCGCAGCTGGGTTTATCATGGAGGTGCTTTACCCAGATTGGCTATCTAATCCGGTGCTTGTGGAAAAGAAAAAATGATCCGAATGTGGTAGTGGTTTGGCATATGTGTATCGATTACACGAACCTGAATAAGGCGTGTCCAAAAGATCCATTTCCACTGCCAAGGATATATCAGGTCATAGATTCTACTGTTGGGTGTGAACTGTTGTCATTCATAGATGCAGATTCTGGTTTCCACCAGATACCTCTGAATCCCAGCGATCAAATAAAGACTGCATTTATCACCCCGTATGGGGCTTATTGCTATCGCACCATGCCTTTTGGTTTACGTAATGCAAGGGAAACGTACCAAAGATGTATGCAAAAATGTTTGCACGGTCAAATTGGTGGAAATGTGCAAGTATATGTGGATGATGTGGTTATAAGAACCAAGGAAAGCAAAACGCTCCTTGAAGATATCAGGCAAACATTCGCGAACCTAAGGAGATTCCGGATAAAGCTTCACCCGGAGAAATGTACCTTCGGTGTCCCGGCTGAAAAAATACTCGGATTTCTTGTCTCCAGCCGAGGTATCGAGGTTAACCCGATGAAAATCCGAGCCATAGAGCGAATGGAACTGCCGAAGTGTCTTAACGATGTCCAGAAGTTCACTGGGTGCCTGGCATCTTTAAGTCGGTTTGTATGTCGGATGGGAGAAAAGGCATTGCCTCTCTATCAACTAATGAAAAAGGCGGCCAAGTTCATATGGATGCCGCAGGCCAATGAAGCCTTCATCCAATTAAAGAAAATGTTAGCCACTACACCAGTGTTAGCCTCTCCACTATCAAAAGATCCAATGTTGCTCTATATAGCCGCAACCAACCAAATTGTAAGTGAAGTGGTGGTGGTAGAGCACGATGAAGAGGGTAAGTCAGTGCAAAGGCCGGTCTATTACCTAAGCGAGGTATTATCCGCATCGAAGCAAAACTATCCTCACTATCAGAAAATGGTATATGGTGTGTACATGTCGGCAAAGAAGCTAAAGCACTACTTTGAAGAACACCCCATCAAAGTGATATCTGAAGCCCCCATATCTGAGTTAATGAGTAACAAGGATGCAATCGGCCGAATCACAAAATGGGCAATTGAGATAGCCCCTTATGCTCCGCAATACGACAGGAGAGATGCGATCAAGTCTCAGGTTGTGGCCAACTTTTTCGTGGATTGGGCCGAGGTGCAATACGAACCACCGTTACCAGATCCGAACTACTGGAGAATGCATTTTGACAGATCAAAGACGAAAACCGGGTTAGGCGCCGGATTTGTACTTACCTCGCCAAAGAACGACCAGCTGAAGTATGTGCTGCAAATCCATTTCGCAGCGTCAAACAATGTCGCTGAATATGAAGCACTTGTGCATGGGCTCAAAGTGGCAAAAGAAATTGGAATACATCGGATCCAATGATTTGGCGACTCGGATTTGGTAGTTCAGCAAGTCTCGGGGCAGTGGGACGCTCTTGATCCAAACATGGCATTATACAGATTCCATGTGCAAAAGATATCTGGGTACTTTGAGGGATGCGAGTTTGACCATGTACCCCGGCTAGAAAATGAGGCTGCCGACGTATTGTCGAAGCTCGGATCAACCCGACAAGCAATTCCACCGGGTGTAGCACTGGAACACCTCAGAAAACCATCTATCAGGCCATCCCCAGAAACCGACTCAATCTACATCCCGACAGATCCGGAGTCAGGAGCTGTGCCCATGGACGTTGACGTGGGAAGTGGTTCAGGAAACCCGGGGATTGCTTCACAGAACCCGGGGACTGCGCAGCAAGATCCGGCCGAGGTTATGCTGGTGGAACAAATGTAAGTAGATGAGGATGTGTTCCCAGTGTGAACCATACCTGCTTGGGCATTGCCTATATTCCAATTCCTGAAGGATGGATCCTTGCCCGATGATGAAGTGCTTTCAAGGCAGGTTCAGAGGTGTGCAAAGGCATACACAATTATCAATGCCGAACTATACAAGAGAAGTGTCACAAATCTACTATAGCGATGTGTTGACCCGGAAGAAGGGCTTGACATCCTCCGGGATATACATCAAGGGGAATGTGGGCATCACGCCTCATCCAGAGCTTTGGTGGCAAAAGCTTTCCGGCATGGGTTCTCTAGCCAAGTGCCCTGGAACAAGCAGAAGATATAGTAAGAAAATGCAATAGTTGTCAGAGGTAAGCTACCAAGACACATATGCCAATGTCGGAACTCAAGACTATACCAATTACCTGGCCATTTGTTGTATGGTGTTTGGCCTTGGTTGGCCCGTTTAAACCAGCGAGGGGAAATATATGGTGGACAAGTTTACCAAGTGGATTGAAGTGAAGCCAATAAGAAAATGTGATGGAGCTACGGCCGTAACATTCCTTAAAGATATCATTCTGATATATGGCTATCCTCACAGTATCATAACACATAATGGCACAAATTTTGTTGAAGGAGCGTTTGTGCGATTCTGCTGAGATAAGAAAATCCGGTTGGACGTTGCCTCGGTAGCCCACCCCGCATCGAATGGACAAGTGGAAAGATCCAACGGATTAGTATTATCCGGGATAAAACCCCGGCTCATTGAGCCGCTGCAAAGGTCAGCGGGGTGCTGGATAGAAGAACTACCAGCGGTACTGTGGAGTTTGAGAACAACTCCGAATCGATCAACAGGCTATACGCCATTCTTTCTGGTATATGGGACAGAAGCTGTATTACCAACCGACATAGAGCATGATTCTCCCAGAGTCACCCAATACACAGAAGCCGAAGTGCGTGAAGGCCGGCAAAATGATGTTGATCTGCTAGAAGAAGCGAGAGAATTAGCATTGTCCAGATCCGCCATATATCAGAAAAATCTCCGACGCTATCATAGCCAGAAAGTTAACCCCCGAGTCTTTCGGGAAGGTGATCTGGTACTCCGGTTGGTACAACGTGCTACTGGCATGCATAAGTTATCCCCCATGGGAAGGGCCATTCATTGTGAGCAAAGCATTGCACAATGACTCGTATTATCTCATCGATGCAAAACCACAGGAGAAGACCAAGGCGGACAGGTCTAGCGAGGAATCTAAGCGTCCGCGGAATGTAGACCTACTTCGTCCATTCTACACTTAGCAAAGAAGTGTGTGTACCCGAGTCTTCTCATTTGTCGGTATGTATGCCGGCAATGAGTTTATCAATGAAATCGTGGCACCTCGAGCAGTAACTAGGGGACTGCCTTAGTGATATTTATTGTTTTCTGTATTTGTTATTTATATGTCGGCTGGCATAAGTTGCTTCTACCTAAGACGTATTAGTAGTGTGTGAGCACCAAAAACTCAACTCTTCGATTTGCTGCTTTCCAAAAGGATTTGGCTTCTTGGCAAGGAAGAGAACAAGTTTGGAATTGTGTAGCACACGAAAAACGACTAAGGAAAAGAACATAATCGAGCCGACATTTGTTATTCGGACTAACTTTATGTTTACCTTGTTTTTACTACGCTGAAATTATTTTGAGCTAGTCCTAAAGTTTCCAAGTATTGTTAAGTCAATCTTTGAAACTCGGACTCGTAAGTCATAAAACGAACCAAGGTAGACATGAGTCGAGCCAAGAAATTGGAGAAACAAGAAAATGAAACTCGGGGACTACGCCCGAGTTAATCCGGCACAAGCAACTTAGTAACAAAACATAATTTGTGTGCTTAATACATTTGTACCCGGCATACCGGGGATCTGATAAACTGCAAAGTGTTTGATCAAGGAGCAGTAGGGGGAGGTAACTCGGCGCCAGCAGGTGGAACTACAGCCTCGGCTTCAGCATCCTCTTCATCTTCTTCGATGTCCGAGGCTTCGTCCTCTTCCTCCTCACTCGAACTCGAACAATCTTCGACATATTTGTCATCGATAGCGCCAAGGAAGCTTGGTCCCTCATTCCATTGATGGATGGGGGCATATTGAATGAGGCTATGGGCACAAGCCTTGAGCCGAGCTATCCAATCCGGGTCAGTGGACCACCTTGATCCGGTGCGCATGCGCTCGAGAAGCTTCAGGTTTATCTTTTGATACCATGTGACCACGTAGTGGAGGACGATTTCAGCTTCGGCGCGTCCAGCGGATTCCCTCTGTCAGGGGGATGATCCCCGGGTACCCCATCCGGATAAGAAACAAGATAGTCGGATCACGTCCCGCTGACCAGATGCAGCCGTATAGGACAAGACGGGCCGGCTATCACCCGGTAGCCGGATCAGCAAGAGACAGCCGGATACGATGACGTAGCCGGACCCAATCAGTGAGATAGGACGACGCGGCGTGTGATTGCCAGACGCCAGACGGTGACAAGACGGGCAACCACCTGCCCATACCGAAGACTTTGCGTGGGTGACGCTAGAACAGTGGCATGTGCTGACGACGGGCTCGCACGGCATCCACTGTACCTACGACAGCCATACCGCTCATACTCCGACAAGACAAGCCATGCTGGACACTGTAGATGACTAGTCGGCTGGGACCCGCCTGTGGGGCCCGCCAGTCGGACTAGCCAGTGAGACCTTTGCCTCTCTGCCTATATGAGGAGAGGCAATGCCTTAGTATAAAGGGTTGGTCTTAGTGCATTTAAGGCAATAGCTAGAGAACACAGCTCAAGGAGCACTTGTAGTTCGTATATCCCTCATAGTCAGATCCGGCAGGAGTAGGGGCTTTACCTCACCACGATGGCCCCGAACCTGGGTACTTCTTGCGTCCCGCTACGCTCGCTTGTATCCAATCTCGCCTGCAGACACCGTCGATAGCTTCCCTGCTAGTCCCTACACCTCTATCTAACCTTCTTAGGTATTGTCGTTCGCAATACAACGACAGCTGGCGCCCACCGTGGGGCAGATGGCTTCGACCGGAGTCACGTTCCGCACGGGACCCCGCACTTCAGCCGGTGAGCACGTGGCCTCCGGCCTGGTGCTCACGCTTGGCAAGTTCGACTGCGTCATCGACAACACCTCCTGCTTCGCCGGAACTTCCTTCCCAGCGAACGACACTGTCCTGCTATTCGGCGATCTCCCCGTCTATGTCGCCACCGTCCCGGAGCGTTTCCCTAGGGAAATCGTCTATGTCGTGGAGCTGCCGCGCTCAGACAACAGCACCTCCGCTGCACCCCGCGGCATGGAGGTCATGATGGCCGGATCCAGCTCACATCCCTGCCAGCCGCGGGAGCGAGGCGCGGACGAGGTCGGAACTTCCGCTCCCCCGCAGCCTCGGAACCCGGTGGAGGATGCCATTGATCGGCTCCTGACGCCGGTTAACCTCTAGGATAACCCGGAGGAGGCGGAGGCCAACTTCACCATGGAGAGACAGATCCTCCTCCAGGAGGCCATGGAACTGGCAGCAGCCCGCAAGCAACTCGAGATCACTCGGCGCGAGTACGACCGCACGCATGGCCTCACTCCGGCTACCGCGGAGCCGAGCTGGCGCCGCCAGGTACGGCATCGGGGCGGTGAGCTGGGCGGTAGGATGGAAAAGGACGGGGAACCGGATCCCGTGCCTGCCCTCACACGGCCCACCTACAGCACGCCCATCAAGAACCTACGCGTGGCGCGAGCCGCGGAGGAGGAACTACCCGGCCTAGAGGCTAATAGGGGCCAGCCGCGCCTGGAGCAGACGGTGAACAGCAACCCGCCACCTCCCCTACCGCCAGCCGGAGCGCCCAGACCAGCCGGTTCCCGTCTCTCGGGCCGGGTGGGAGCACCCAACCCGGATTGTCCGGATGCCCGCGACCGCATCGAGCTCTTCGCTCAAGCGAGCGTCACGGAGGAGGAAGATTTGATTGGCCCAGTTTGTTTCGGACCCTGCATCCGGAACGAGCCGTTTCCGGATAAATTCTCCCTGCCTGTGGACACCCCTGGCATGACAAAAAGCATGAAGTCGGAAGATGGGTGACCAACTACGCCACGGCAGATCGCCACGCACGGAACAAGCGCACAGCTGTGCGCTACGTCCCTCTCATGCTAACCGGGTCGGCAAGGACATGGCTCAATAGCCTTGCGCCCAACAGCATCAACGCCTGGCCTGAATTCGAGAAGGTGTTCGTCCACAACTTCAACGGCACGTACAAACGTCCAGGGTGCCCGCGCGACCTGGCCTTGTGCGTCCAGGGTGACCGCGAGACCGACCGCGAGTACCTTGCCAAGGGGACGGAGCTCCGCAACACTTGCGAGGGCATCCTGGAGAGCCAAGCCATCAGCTTCTTCATCGAAGGATGCCGAGAGGGCACCATGCTTCGCCACCAGCTACTGTGTGACGAGCCGAAAACCATGGCGGAGCTCATGACGGTTGTGGACCAGTACGCCACGGCGGATGCCGCCATCAAGAAGCCCCTCCGAGTAAACGCGGACGGCCGTCCGACTCCCACGGAGCCGGATCGCGACCGTCCGAGCAATCTGGCTGGTGAAGCTGGATCCTCCAGACGCCACGGCAACGACAACCGGTTCCATAGGGACCGCCAGGCCGGACAACAGAAGCCTCGCTACCATGCACGGCAGGTCAATGTCATGGAGGGTGCGCCCGACGCACCGGCTAATGAGGCAAGAAGGCAGAAGCCCCGGCTCACCTTCGACTAGATGATTGACGGCCCGTGCAAGTGGCATAGGGGTCCCTTCAAACCGGCTACGCACACCACCCGGAACTGCAGCTGGACCTGCCAGCTAAAGGACCAGGGCAACCAGCCTCGTCTCCCGCCTCCCCCACCGGGTGGACCTCCAACACCGGCTAGGGGAGCCGGTAATGATGGTAACGGCGGCAATGGCGGAAACAACAACAACGGCTACCCCCAGCCGCACGCCGCCTACCACATCTTCGAGACAGAGCAGGACGACAAGCATAGCCGCAGGCGACGCTCCAAGGAGGTCAACGCCATCGTCTCTCTGGTCCCCCAGTACCTGAACTGGTCGGAAACCCCCATCAGCTGGAGCCGGGCAGACCAGCCTGAGCATCTGCCGACTCCCGGGGGCTACGCCATGGTGCTCAATCCCCTCATCGTCTCCAACGCACGCACCTGCCGATTCTCGCGCGTCCTCATCGATGGAGGCAGCAGCCTCAACCTCCTCTACTAGTCCTCGCTGGAGAAGCTGGGAATTCGCGAAAGCCACCTGCGCCCGACTACCACGACGTTCCACGGCGTACTGCCGAGGCCAGCCTGCACCCCGCTAGGGAAAATCCAGCTGGACGTCATCTTCGGGACCAAGGAGAACTTCCGCCGCGAACCAATCTGGTTTGAGGTGGTAAATCTGACGAGCTCCTACCATGCTCTCCTCGGGCGCCCCGCCCTCGCCAAGTTCATGGCCATCCCCCACTACGCGTACCTCAAGACGAAGATGCCGGGCCCCCACGGCGTGATCACCGTCGCCAGCTGCTTCAGGCGATCGATGGAGTGCCCCTCAGCCGGTTCGAAACTGGCAGAGGCCCTCATCATAGCCGAAGAAAAATGCGTGATCATGCGCAATGTGGCCATGGCCCAGCAGGACATTCCGGCTAGCAACAAACCGGCTGGAGAAGGAGCTTTCCAGCCGGCAAAGGAGACGAAGAGGATCCTGCTCGACCCCTCCGATCCGACTAAATTTGTCACCATTGGTGCCGGCTTGGACAGCAAATAGGAAGGCGCGCTCATCGACTTCCTCCGTGAGAATCGAGACATCTTCGCATGGTCTCCCAAGGACATGCCGGGTGTGCCGAGGGAGTTCACCGAGCACTCACTTCATGTGCGTCCGGATGCCAAGCCAGTCAAACAACCTCTGCGCTGGTTCGCAGAGGAGAAGAGAAGGATAATCGGGGACGAGATCACCCGGCTCCTTGCAGCCGGGTTCATCATGGAAGTGTACCACCCGGACTGGTTGGCGAACCCAGTCGTGGTGTTGAAGAAGAACAAGACCTGGCGCATGTGTATCGACTACACCATCCTGAACAAGGCGTGCCCGAAAGACCCCTTCGCCTTGCCCCGCATCGATCAAGTCATCGATTCCACGGCCGGCTGTGATTTGTTGTCTTTTCTAGATTGTTATTCCGGGTACAATTAGATCCGGCTAAACCCGGCTGATCAGATTAAGACATCATTTATCACCCCCTACGGGGCTTTCTGCTATGTAACCATGCCTTTCAGCCTAAAGAACACAGGCGCCACCTATCAACGATGCATGCAGAAATGCTTGCACTCGCAGATAGGCCGAAACGTGCATGCTTACGTGGATGTTGTGGTCATCAAGACCAAGGAAAAGCGCACCCTCCTCGAGGATCTGGGAGAAACATTTGGCAACCTCCGCCAGTACCAGATGAAGCTGAACCCAGAGAAGTGCGTCTTCGGAGTACCATCCGGTCAGCTACTCGGTTTCCTCTTATCACATCGAGGTATCAAGGCGAATCCAGAGAAGATCGCGGCCATTGAGAGGATGCAGCCGCCCAAGAACCTGCTTGGAGTCCAGAAGTTCACGGATGCAGGCTTCCCTCGGTCGTTTAAATCGGCCGGTGGGGAGAAGGCACTCCCGTTATACTAGCTGATGAAGAAGATGGACAAGTTCTCCTGGACTTCGCAAGCCGACACCGCGTTTCACGACCTCAAGCGCATGCTATCCACAGCACCGGTTCTGGCCACGCCGGCTAGCAAGGAGCCGATGTTGCTCTATATAGCAGCCACCAGCCGGGTCGTCAACGTCGTCCTGGTGGTGGAGAGCCCCGAGGAAGGCAAGGCTCAGCCGGTTCAGAGACCCGTCTACTATGTCAGCGAGGTTCTCTCCCTCTCCAAGCAGAACTACCCCCACTACCAAAAGATGTGCTACGGTGTGTACCTGGCATGCAAGAAGCTCAAGCACTACTTCCAGGAGCACCCGATCAAGGTCGTGTGCACCGCACCCCTTTCAGAAATCATCGGCAACAAGGACGCCACCGGCCGAGTCGCCAAGTGGGCCATCGAGCTCGCCGCTTACTCCATCCAGTACGAGCCCCGGCTCACGATCAAGTCAGAGGCGTTGGCAGACTTCCTCGCCGACTGGGCCGAGTCCCAGTATCTCCCACCGGTTCCAGATTCAGACCACTAGCGGATGCACTTCGACGGGTCGAAGATGCTCGGGGGCTTGGGAGCCGGCATCATGCTCACCTCGCCCAAAGGAGACCGGCTGGAGTATGTGCTACAGATCCACTTCAAGGCCTCCAACAACGTAGCCGAATACGAGGCACTAGCGCACGGGCTCCGGCTGGCCAAGGAGATCGGTGTCAACCGGATCCTATGCTTCGGTGGTTCGGACTTGGTGGTGCAACAGGTGTCCGGGGAATGGGACGCTAGAGATGCAAACATGGCTCTCTACCGGTTCCACATCCAGAAGCTCACCGCCTCCTTCGACGGATGCGAATTTCACCACGTCCACCGCACCAACAACGAGGCAGTCGACGCACTCTCCAAGATAGGATCCACCAGGCAGGCCATCCCGCCAGGGGTCTCCTTGGAGCATCTGCGCAAGCCATCCATCAACCTCTCACCAGAGTCAGACTCCATCGTCTGGGTGGGAAGCGTTCCGGCTGGCGAAGCAACAGAAACGGAGCCGACAGAACCACCAAAAAATAAAACCTGCACCAATTCCGGCCAGGCAGTGCCCTACGGCTCGCAAGACCCGGGGGCTGCCGGCTCGCCTAATGGCTTGGGGGCTGCCGTCCCGGATACTCCACCCGGACGAGCCCCCAACACCCGTCAGCCGGAGGACAGGAGCGTCCTCGTCATCCGGGAAGTGCCATCCTGGGCACAGCCCTTCATGAACTACATCGCCAACGGAGAACTCCCGGACGACGAGGTAGAGGCCAGGCAAATCCGGCGCCGCGCGCATACATACACATCATAAACGGCGAGCTGTACAAGCGCAGTGTATCCGGTATCTTCCAAATATGTGTTGATGTGGACACGGGCTACCGGCTACTCAAGGATATCCACCAGGGTGAGTGTGGGCACCACGCTTCGTCAAGGGCGATAGTCGCCAAGGCATTCCGCTATGGTTTCTATTGGCCCACCGCGCTCGAGGATGCCGAGCAGCTGGTCCGCGTGTGCAATGGGTGCCAGCGCTTCGGGCAGCTCAGGCACATGCCAACCCAGGTACTCAAGACCATACCGATCACCTGGCCCTTTGCAGTGTGGGGCCTCGACATGGTCGGTCCCTTCAAATGAGCCCGCGCGGGAATGACCCACCTACTGGTAGCGGTGGACAAGTTCACAAAGTGGATCGAGGCCAAGCCTATCCGGAAGCTGGATGGAGCGACGGTTGTTACCTTCTTCACTGACATCATCAACCGCATCGGCTACCCCAACAACATCACAGCGACAACGGCATGAACTTCGCCAAGGGGGCCTTTGCCCGGTTCTGCAGCAACAAGGGCATCCGACTGGACCTCGCCTCTGTTGCACACCCGCAGTCCAACGGGCAAGTCGAACGAGCAAACGGCTTGGTGCTAGCCGGCATCAAACCACGTCTCATCGAGCCATTGGAGCTGTCACCCGGATGTTGGATCGAAGAACTTCCGGCTGTGTTGTGGAGCCTCCGCACCACACCGAATAGGTCAACCGGCTACACGCCATTCTTCCTGGTCTACGGATCGAAAGGCGTCCTCTCCGCCGACATCAAGTTCGACTCCCCTTGCAAGCTCCTGTACAACGAGAAAGCCAACAAGGAGGCACGGGATAATGGGGTGGACCTCCTGGAGGAGGCGCGCGAGCTGGCCCTGTCCAGATCTGCCCTGTACCAGCAGCGACTACATCGCTACCATTCAAGCTGGATTCGCCCAGTCGCATTCCGCGAGGGCGACCTGGTTCTCCGGCTGGTGCAAGACACGGAGGGCATGCACAAGCTATCACCACCCTGGGAGGGCCCCTTCATCATCAGCCGGGCGCTGCCCAACGACTCCTATTACCTCATCGACGCACAGCAGCCGCACAAGAACAAGATGGACAAATCGGACGAGGAGACCGAGCGTCCCTGTAACGCGGCCCTGCTGCGCCCGTTTTACACCTAGTCGCTAGGCAGTGTATGTATCCCGAAAACCCCATGAATGAAAATGTGGACCCCCACGAGAATCTCGGGGGCTCCTTCTAGAAATGTGTGTGCACCTGTTTTCCAGTTGAAATTTTCCGGCTCCGGCAACCCCTACTCGGGGGCTCGCCAGCTGGCCCGGCCTGTTAAGTCAACAAACCGGCTGAGTAGTGCGCGACGATGTCAGAGGCCCACTCTTCGTCTTAGCTACAGACCGCAACCCGGCTGTCCGGCTAGCAAGAGCAAAAGCCCGAGGCATCCCACACGAAAAACGGGGAGGAGACGCGACAGATCTGGCGTACCGGCCCTGCAACTAGCTCGAACCAATCCAGCTGCTAAGCCGCTAGTACCGTGCGTAATGTACTGTCAGCTCCCTTTGATTCCGGTTGCAGACCGCAACCCGGCTGCCCGGCAAGGACACAGCAAAAACAGCAGAGCACACGGGAAGGCGACTAAGTGTCTAGAAAGGAGCGAGCCAGTTTTCGAAAAAACAAGCCGTTTTCTGGCTACGATTTGACAGACTAACCTATTAACCTGTGAAGATGTATGTGTATGCATATGTGCATTCTTGTCCGACTACCTCGGTGAATTCAAGAAGGAAGAAGATTGAAGTCCTTGCCTTCATCAAGCGCTCGAATCTCGGGGCTACACCTGGAGTGCGCTCGGCGCCCTAGTGGAATCTTGCGATTCTTGACCCGGCAAAGGCGTTTAGCGCCGTTGAGCCAGTGAGAACGGCGGGAGCAAGGAAGACAAGAGAGATTGAAGCACTGGCTCGCCTACTCGAATCTCGGGGCTACACCAGTGGAGTGCGCTCGCGCCCATCAGAATGTTAGTTCCCGGTGAAGGCGTTCAGCCGACAGCTTGGCCGGATCGGCGGATCGGATAAAGTTAGAAGACTTGGGAGAAATAAGAAAGATTCGAAGCACCTGGCTGCGCCAGCTACTCCGAATCTTGGGGGCTCCACCCAGTGGGTGTGCTAGCACGCCCGCACTGGAGGTGTAGGTCGCCCGGCTAAAGGTGTGTAGCCGGACGAAGTTAGCCGGGCAAAATACGCAAAAGGAAAGCTCAACGCACAAGGAAAATTCAAGAATGTCAACAATAACAAAAAAAAAAGGAGACGAAGCTCCCATAAGTTACCCGGCATCACAGACAGCCGGTACAAACGGACAAGGTTCATGAACATATAAGACAAGACAAATACACCCGGCATCCCGGGGCAATAACTAGACGGCAGGACCCTTGCTGTGCGGGGGATCTTGGCCGGCAGAAGCTTCAGGCGGCAGAGGAGGCGCGAAGCTTTATCCGGTTCCTGCGCCTGCGGGTGGCGGCATCGAGCCCTCCGCATCAGGAGTACCGACGGACTCCGAGTCGGTGAGCACCTCGTTGGTATCCACGTAATCGGCGATCTTGATGGCGGACCCGCGGAGTTCCGGATGGGCTTGGCGGATGGTGGCAAGATCGGCTCCGGCACGGAAACCACCGTCGATCTTCTCGTCGCGGGCGTCCTTGTACCAGGAGAGCATGAGGGCTAGAGCCATCTCAGCCAAGTCTCGCAGCCGATCCACCGCAACCGGCACCTCTCCCACCTTCGCCGCCAGCTGCGCCATCGTCTCCGGAACCAAAACCTCCGGCCACATGAAGGAGAAGATGTCCCGTGCCACCTGACAAAGCTTCGCAGCTTCCTCACCAAGAAGGACGACGAGCTCCTGGGCCATCGGCTGCGCTCCCGGCCAGTTCTCCTGCAGCCGGTTGTAGGCCAGTAGGTCTATGCCGGGGTAAAAAACTGTCAAAAAAGAGGAGTCAGATCCGGCTACGGGATCTGGAAAGGAAGGAAGACGGAACAAAGAACTCACCCTTGGCAGTGTGGCTAACCTGCATCAGCTCCTCCACCAGCGCCTTCTCCTTGACCGCTAGCCGTTTTATCTCCTTCTCTTGTTCCTTGTTCTGGGCCTCGAGAAGGGAGAAGGCTTCGGCCCGGCTAGTGAGCGAGGCGTCGCGCTCCTTGACGGTGGCCTCCAAACTGTCCACCTGCGCGTGCCAGTCCCTGTTCTGCAGCCGCAGAGTGGAGTTGGACTTGCTCAGCCGGTCATTCGCTTTCTTCAAGCGATCGATCTCGCGCTGAGCGCACACGAGGGTGGCTGCAAAGAAACCGGCTATCAGTAAAAAAAAAGAGAGAGTGAGCTGGGTGAAGCGAACTTACTCTGGGAAGTCCCGTTGGCGGCAGCAAGATTCTGCTCCAACGTCCGGTTCCCGCCGGCTGCGGCCTCCAACAGCCGGATCTCCTGCACCGCCAGCTCAAGCGTGGTGGCAAGGTCCGACAGTGAAGCGATAGAGGAAGCGTCGTCGTCCACGGCGTTGACGGCCAAGGACTCCTTCGCCACCACCACCGCCGTTCACCACGCCTCCCCGAGCTCCTCGTCGGAGTTGTCATCGCCAACAATGACGAGCTCCTTGCCGGCAGCCCCCCACGCGCCTGCGGAAGAGCCTTCCGGCTAGGAGGGCTCCGCTTCCGGCTGGGGACCCTCCGGCTCGAGGGGGAGACGGAGGCGGCACCTCCGAAGAAGGAGAGGCGTCGGTTGGCGCAGTCGGGGCACGGGGCGGTGACCCGGTTGGCGCCCGGGCCGGGCTCGCAGCTTCGAAAGAAACCAACGCGCTAAAGAGAAGGAGGAGAAGGCAAACGCAAAGTAAGCCAAAGTCAGAAAAACAAGAAAGAGGGCAAGCAGACAGAAAGTGCCGAAAGAAAAAGGGAAGGGAGAGAAGGAGCATACCCCAACACAACTGGGGGTGCCCCCTCCTTCCGGCCAAGGCGGCTTGGCGGTAAGGCGTCGGACCGGCTCCTCTTGGGAGCTGGCTCCTCCGTCGCGGGCCGGCGAGAGCCAGAACGGCTGGAGCCGCGCCCGCCTGCCTTGCTGTCCATCACGGAGCACGTCACCGGCTCCACGGTCGGCCCGGCCTCCTCCTCCTCGTGCACCTCCGTGTGCGGGTTGGCGGCCGGCTCATCATTCCGGCTGGGGAAGGCATCACCGTCCCCATCCGATTCCTCGCCGGACCGCCGAGCGCGCGGCTCGGGCAAGTCGGGCGTGAACGCCTCGAGGGGAGTCTCGCCCTCCTCGCGAAGGATGTAGGGAAAGATCTGCCGAATGCAAGAAGTCAACCAGACAGAACAAAGAAATAACACAAAAAGGGCGAACAAAATTTCCGACTACGAGAACTTACCCGGGGCGCGCGGTTCTCCCGGTTGTAGGGCGCCAGGCTAAACTTCCAGTTCTCCGGCAGCCGCTCCTTGCTGATCGTCCACAACCACTCCTTCAAGTTGTGGTAGCGGGGATCGCGGCGCGATAGCCGGGTCGGGACATCCAGCTAAGAGTGATGTCCCGGCCGGTTAGCTGGCAGGTGACGAGGGAGCGCATGCGTGCCAGCATCGCATCCGTCTCCGCCTTGTCGTCGTGGATCTTCAGGTCCTAGTTCTGCCGGCTAGACTCAAAGTCTTGGAAGGCTGGAAGGTTTATCCGGTCGATGTTGGTGACGTTCTTGACGTAGAAGTACGACTGCTGCCATAGCCGTACCGTGTCCTGGAGCAAGAACTTCGGGTAGCCGGATTGGTTGCGGGAGTATATGGAGGCGCCGCCGCAGACGACTAGTGGCCCCTTCGTGTACTGCGACGAACTCGGAAGAAGAGCGGAAAGAGCCCGAGATCCGGCTAGATCCCGAGATAACTCTCGCAGAACACCATGAAGTGCGCCAGTGTTCCGATTGTGTTGGCGCCGAGATGGTGGAGGCGGAGGTCGAAGAAGGCCAAGAACGTGAGGAAGAATGGGTGCAGCGGCAGCGCGAACCCGCGCGCCAGGTGCGAAAGGAAGATGACGCGTTCCCCCTCTGCCGGATGCGGCGACACCTCCCCCACCGGCGCTAACCGCACCGCCACCTCCTCCGCTGGCGGGAGGATGCGGGTCACGCGGTACTTCGCGATTTGGTCTTCGGTGATGGAGGAGCCGCACCAAGCCCCACGATCGGCGGCCATTTCCGGCTAGTGGAGAGGAGCGGCGACGGAAGAGTGGCTGTGGCCCGTAGCGTCGACGACGGCGAGCGGGCGGTGCAAAGGGCAAGAGCACAAAAGCAAGAGCACGCGATGGAGAACGAGACTGCAGCGGGGGAGCGAAGGAAAATAACTGCCTCCCTCGCGGTGTCCCTTTAAAGGACCGGAAGGGCAACCGTCGACGGGGCCACGTGGCGCGTATCTAGGCAACCCACACCCCAACCGCCGCCAAGATCCCGTGTGCCAGGGCAGGATGCGCAGAAGATCCTAGAGCAAGAACCGAAGCACCGGACAGCAGTTTCCCGAGGCGATGTGCGACGGGACGTTACGCTGCCCGCCGCAGAGCAATGATGGCGCATCTTAGCGTGGCGGCGTCGTGGCCAGCGTCACGGGTAGCGCAACCGCCAGGCTCAGCCGGATGAAAATTCAAAAAGCAAGAAGGAGCGCGTGCACATTTTGCCTAAGGGCGGAATCCACACGCGCTCGAGGGCTAGTGTCAGGGGGATGATCCCTGGGTACCCCATCCGGATAAGAAACAGGACAGTCGGATCGCGTCCGGCTGACCAAATGCAGCTGGACAGGACAAGACAGGCCGGCTATCACCCGGTAGCCGGATCAGCAAGAGACGATCGGATCTGACGGCGTAGCGGACAATCGGTGAGACAGGGCGGCGTGCATATCGATTGCAGTGCGCCTGTCTGCGATGACAAGACAGGCAACCACCTGCCCATACGAAGACTTTGCATGGGTGGCCTGGAGCGTGGCTGTCTTTGACGCAGCTCGCACGCGGCGTCCAGCAGCCTCGACAGCCATACCGCTCATACTCCGATAAGACAAGCCATACTGGATACTGTAGATGACTAGTCGGCTAGGACCCACCTGTGGGGCCTGCCAGTCGGACTAGCTAGTGAGACCTTTGCCTCTCTGCCTATATAAGGAGAGGCAATGCCTCAGTATAAAGGGTTGGTCTCAGTGCATTTAAGGCAGTAGCTAGAGAACACAGCTCAAGGAGCACTTGTAGTTCGTATATCCCTCATAGTCAGATCCGGCAGGAGTAGGGGCTTTACCTCACCACGAGGGCCCCGAACATGGGTACTTCTTGCGTCCCGCTATGCTCGCTTGTATCCAGTCTCGCCTGCGGACGCCGTCGATAGCTTCCCTGCTAGTCCCCACACCTCTATCTAACCTTCTTAGGTACTGTCGTTCCCAATACAACGACACCCTCCAAAGGTCAATATGGGTCTGGCACTCCATTAACTTGGCAATAAGAGCAGTGGCCCCCTCCGGAGTATCTTTATCAGGCCAAAAGGCATTGAAGATCTGGATTGCCACATCTAGGATATCCTTACCATAGTTCTTCACATTCTCGACGCGAGAAGATAAGATGACAAGCAGGTCCTCCATGTCATAAGGAATGTTTTCAGCGCCAGAACTAGTTGGGGTGCCCCTCTTCTGGCGGAACTTGGCAACGGCAGTGGCGGTAATGGCATCACCCTCTGGAAATTTTTCTGAAAACGAGACAGGTGAAATAAGTAAAAGAAGTTGACCCGGAAAGATCGATGTCGGTTGAAGGAAAACAGCTTATGAGAAATATGGCTGGGGATCCGGGCCAGCTCCTTGGTGCAGTTGTCGCGCCTCTTCCAGAGTTGCACAAGTTCGGCATTTGCCGACTCAAGCTTAGTGTCGGCCTCCTTCAGCAGTTCTTGATCTTTGGAAATTTGGAGGTTGAGACGTTCTCGCTCTTCAGTAAAGTCTTGGCCAGCTTTATCTAGCCCGGATTTGTCGAGTTTGGCAATTTCATCATCCTTGGTCCGGAGAAGGGAGAGCTCATCATTCTTCTTCTTAAGTTCGGCCTGATGTTGTCCTGCTTGTTCGAGAAAATGCAGCATCGTATCAGGCACTAGCACACTATCTTCAAGAGGTGCTGAAATAGTTTGTTGACCCGGCAAAGCCGAGGTATGAATATTTGCCGAGCCAAGAAGAAAAGGAGATAGAGCATAGAGGAAGATTATGCAAAATAACTTACCCTTTATCTGGTCCAAGTTTTTCCTCATGAGGATGTTCTCGGCCTCCACTCCGGCTGCCCACTCCTAATGACATATTAGTTCGGCGGGAAAAGACAAAAAGAATGGGAAAAATACCAAGGAAAAGCTTACCCCTTTTCTCGAATTCGACGAGAAGCGTGGTATGTTTCGAGCACAGCAGCTTATGGGTGTCCAAAAGACGCTGAAACTCAGCGCTCCGGCGATTGGTAGTCAGCTGAAAAGAGTACAAAAGGATAGCTTAGTCATGTGCATATTCAAAGTGTACAGAATCCGGGCCAAGTGGAACTTAACCTGGCTCTAGGTGTGTGCATATTCGAAGTGTACAAAATCTGGGCCAAGTGGAACTTAACCCGGCTCTAGGTGTGTGCATATTCGAAGTGTACAAAATCCGGGCCAAGTTGAACTTAACCCGGCTCTAGGTGTGTGCATATTCGAAGTGTAGAGAATCCGAGACAAGTGGAACTTAACCCGGCTCTAGGTGTGTGCATATTCGAAGTGTACAGAATCCGGGCCAACTAGAACTTAACCCGGCTCTAGGTGGGTGCATATTCGAATTGTACAGAATCCGGGCTAAGTGGAACTTAACCCGGCTCTAGGTGTGTGCATATTCGAAGTGTACAAAATCCGGGCCAAGTGGAACTTAACCCGTCTCTAGGTGAGTGCATATTCGAAGTTACTAGGGAGCTACGCTAATTCTCTAAGGAGCATCCAGCAGAGTAACAAGTTACTCCCCCGGAGGCTAGGGGACTAATCATTATGTGACTAAGCACTAGTGCATGTTAAAGAAAAAGCAAGGTAGCATACCTCCATCATCCGACCCGCAATGTTGATAGCCTTGGCGGCGGTGTTCATTGTGCAGCAAACTCCGCAGGTCCAAATTTCTCCGGGAGATCGTCGTTATGGACAAACTCCACCTTGTTCCAGTTATTAACGAACTCGATCAAGGTCGGAGGATAGCGTTCTCCACTAAGCATGTGAGGCGCGATCAAACACTTAGCATGGGCTTCCCTCCTTTCAACCTGGACAACAACGGGGCTAGTGTGCAAAACAAGTTGCGCATCAGCTGACCCGGCAGAGGTGTCTTTCTTCAGCGGTGTCTTCTTCGGAAGCATGGACGCAAGTGTACGCTGTCTAACCTCGATTGATGTTGCCCTGGCGGCGTCAGAAGCCATTTTTCCCTTGGGCTGCTCCTGAGAGGTTGAAGTTTGTGCTGCGGATTTGCCCTTGGGCACAACCTTGGTGCTAGACTTGGTGCTGGTTGTGTCTTCTCGCCGAGCCTTGGTAGACTCGGACGAGGCGGAGGGAGTTGGTGCTGCTGCTGATGCTTGCGCTGCTGCTGTTGGTGCTGGCGCTGGAGCTTGTGCTGGTGTTTGTCTCGGCGAGGGTGCTGTTGGTACCTCGGAGGTAGCTGGTTGCGGCTGAGCCGAGGTGGAGTTGGGAGCATCTACTACTCCGGCAGAGCCACTTCCCCCTGCACCGAGGTTGCCCTCCTCTGGACGAGGTGGGCTAGAACCTAGAGCAGCCGCTGAACCCTCCTGAATGGGGCTTAGTGGGCGAGATTCATCGCCATGAGGGGGAGAGGGGCTATGCCGAAGTGGCAAAGCAATACCGGATCCGCTCTGAGGTACCAACAGAAGAAAATGATGAACAATAAGTTACAACAGAAGAAAAGCACGAAGCAGAAAATTGGATAAGGGAGAGGTGACTTGCTCGTTAGAAGTCAATGGCTCCTTGGGTTTCCGAGCCGTCCGAGCTGTGGCCTTAGTCGTAGGATTGGTGGCGGCTTTGTCTGTGGACTTATTTCACCTCTTGGTTGGCTTAGAAGGTCCGGAGGAAGAAGCAGAAGCAAATACCCTTTTCTTGGACGCGACCGGGACAGGCTCGCTCGTAGCGAGGGGAGGATCTTCGTGGATCTGCCCACCCGGGTTAGCTGATGCCGGAAAGGCGTAAGAAAGGGGGACAACGTCAAATGCTTCCATCACCTCAATGTCGGAATCATCTTCCTCATCATGCCAATCCCTGAAGGAAGAGAAGTTACCGGTGGGTCACTTGGTGGCATCAGGGAACGGCAGGAACATCTCCTGATCCGGCTCCCCCTCGTCCGGGGCATCTCGATCATTCGCCCACTTGAGAGAAGGCTGGGGGCCATCCTCGAGGGTTTGCTAAAGATACAACTAAGAAGAAAATACGAAGGGATCAAACAAACAACAAATTCCGACATATGATATAACTCGGAAAAAGATTGGATCACGAGATTTACCGCAGGAGGAAGCCTATCTCGGTAGAAGTGCTCGATCCCCCACTCCCAATCAGCGGAGAAGGTTTTATTAGTAGTGAAGAGGGCCTTGACTCGGCGGAATATCTCGGTATTGCTCAACTCGAATGAGGAGGTCCGGTTGGGGTCAAGGCGCCAGCTCATCTGGCAAAGTTTATGTGTGCGTTTCTGGAGAGGGGAGATCCGCTTGCGGACGAAGTGATCATCGCGTCCTCGTTGCGCAACCCCGCATCCTTCAACTCCTAGAACCGTTTGTTGACTTGGTTTGCCAGGACAGTGGGTTTCTTGGGGATCTGGTCCCAGAGATCCGGATTAGGAGGACCCGGAATGTAGGGGCGGAGCCGGATCAGATCTTCAGTCGTGCCATTTCTGACATAAAAGAAGGTTCAGCCCCAGCCCTTGCAAGAATCAAGCCCCATGACTCGGGGAAAGACAGATTATTTCCAAGGAGAAATGGAAGATGCACCGAACTGCGTAAGTTGTTTGTCCTCCGGGTCAAGCTCGTTATTCGGAATCACGTTCCGGCAGAGACCGAAAAACCAGATCCAAAGCTCCTTAGTGGGCCACAATCCAACGTAGCCCTCTATGGTGGAGGCAAAAGAAGAAAGGGAAGTGATGGTGTTCGCCGGAAGGTGGTGCGGTTGAAGCTCGTAGGTGTTGAGCCAATCGTGGAAGAAGTCGCTGACGGGGAGGCCGAACCCACGCTAGAAGTGGGAGAGGAACACCACGAACTCACCCGGATTGGGTGAGGGAGCGAGCTCCTCGGGGGAGAGACGGGCAATGACGCCCTCTGGGATACGGTGCATGCGGTAGAGCCAGTCGAGATCATCCTGGCATACCCAGGACCAGCCCAGGCGCCGCGCTCGGTGTTCTCCGCATCCTCCTCCATCTCCTGTTCCGCGACGATGAGCTCCTCTTCGGTCATGTCTAGGTCGTTGTCCTCACTGGCCCTATCGGCGGTGGGGGGCAGTGCCTTGGACTGGCGCGGACCCGTGGCGGTGGAGATGCGCGGGAGTGGCGGCGATGCTGGTGCGCGAGGAACGGTGCGGCGGCGGCGTTGCTAAGCAGGTGCGGCGGCGGCGGCGCTGTCGCTGGGAGGAAGAAGAAGAGGCAGAGGGGCGCTGGAATGGGGAAAAGTCCCAAGGGGCATGCCCCTCCCCTATTTAACCACGCCTCAACAGGGTAGTGGGATCGTGCGGTGCGGTGAGGCCACACGGTGTGGCGGTGTATTTACCGGATCAACCAATCAGAGGCGAGCCATAGGAAGGGCCACAGGGCGTAGGAGATCCCACGACGCGACGTGGTGATACAGTTAACGAGGAGACATCCACGATGTGACATGTGCAACAGTAACACCTGACATTAACTGCAGCAGTAACTGGCACAGGCCCTTAAAATGAGGAAAAATAATGATTACCCTCCACGTGGGGAAGCGTACAAGAGAAGGAAGAATAACCCGGATAACTATAGGGTGACCCGGCCAGCGAGTGAAAACTCTGAATGTGCCAAGGGAAAAGCTAGCCAATGAAATCTGGGAGATGATGTAACTCGGAAAAAGGAGCAAGAGGCTCGGTAAAATTGAACCTGCTGTGGCCTTAGCAGCTGAGGACACTAAGAACGCACTAGCTTCGGGGACTAATGTTGGGGGGAAACCCCGGGTAGGGTCACGCCGGGGTATAAAGGCCGAGTTAGCCGAGGTACGACAAGGTCAAAGCAAGTGTTGGCCGAGTCACCTCAAGGCTGGCCGAATAACGGAGTAACCCGGACCGGAGGATGTCCGCCTAACTGAGACTCGGCCAACGTATGTCGTATGCCGGCAGGATTTATCTAACTTGTATGCAGGAACCAGTGTGGCCGGATTAACCAGGCATGATCCGGGTTATATCAGGCTTGCAATAGAAGGAAGGTATCTCGCTGGTCAAAACGAGGTCGCTGTACGCTAGAGCGTGAGCGAAGCGGACAGAGGCTAGGACCACCGAGGCGTGGCCGACAAGGAGGATGCTGCCCATTTTGGATGACGCTGGCGCCGCAGAGGCTCACGTAGCCTCTGCATGGCTTACGCTACGGAAAAGAGACCCGGTCGGTTTACTATTTTGGGAAGAGGCATATTCCCTGGAATATGCCTCCACGTATGCCCTAACTGGAGACCTAGCCGCCCCTATATAAGGAGTGCTAGGGCATCTGTAGAAAGGGTTGAGCTTTATTTGTTTGATCTCTAGTAGGTTCCTGAGGGCTAGCTAGTGGAGAGAGTAAGAGAGTTCCTTCTTCCTCCTCTCCCCAATACAGCTCAAGGAGCACTTGTAAACCTTGGAAACCAACTGAATACAAAACATCTGTGTGTGGAATCACCAACTATCCCTCCCTAGATTCCTCTAGTGCATATTGTCCCCACCTTTAGCCTATCCATGGCATCTGCCGTGACACCACCACGACAATAAAGAGAACGTAACAAGTACTGCGAATGGCCTATCAAATGGTAGGTCTCGTAGGAGAGAGGTGCTTCAGAGTTAACACGGTGGATGCAAGTACAAGTTACATCATGGACCTCATAAAAATGAAAATTGCATCCAAGTCCATGCATTTATTAGCACAAGGATCCTGAAAACTGAGCAATGGAGTTTGTGTTTTGTGGTTTGCACATTCTAGCATTCATCATGCTAAAGTAGAATCTTTCTAGATGCTAAGAATGGAAAAGAAGATCTAGCGGTTGGCAATGTTTGGATTTGCTACTCTTGATCCAACGTTCAATGTTCAAAGTTAATCCGTACATTATGCAGTGGTTTATTGCATTGTAAGATATAAGACACGATAAAGAGAAGATAAGAAGTACTGCGACTGGCCTATCAAATGGTAGGTATCGTAGGAGAGAGGTGCTTGAGAGTTAACACGGTCGGTGGAAGTACAAGTTGCATCAAGGACCTCATAAAATGAAAATTACATCCAAGTCCATGCATTTATTTGCACAAGAACCCTGAAAACTGAGCAATGGAGTTTGTGTATTGAGGGTTGCGCATACTAGCATTCATCATGCAAAAGTAGAATCTTTCTAGATGCTAAGAATGGAAAAGAAGATCGAGTGGTTGGCAATGTTTAGGTTTGCTAGTCTTGATCCAACAGTCAATGTTCAAAGTTAATCCGTACACTATGCAGTGGTTTATTGTATTGTAAGAGATAAGACACGATAAACAGAAGATAAGAAGTACTGTGAATTGCCTATCAAATGGTAGGTCTCGTAGGAGAGAGGTTCTTGAGAGTTAACACGGTCGGTGGAAGTACAAGTTACATCAAGGACCTCATAAAAATGAAAAGTGCGTCCAAGTGCACGCAATTATTAGAACAAGGACCCTGAAAACTGACCAATGGAGTTTGTGTTTTGAGGTTTGCGCATACTAGTGTTCATCGTGCTAAAGTAGAATCTTTCTAGATGCTAAGAATGGAAAAGAAGATCTAGCGGTTTGCAATGTTTGGATTCGCTAGTCTTGATCCAACGGTCAATGTTCAAAGTTAATCCGTACACTATCCAGTGGTTTATTGTATTGTAAGAGATAGGGCACGATAAAGAGAAGATAAGAACTATCGTGAATGGCCTATCAAATGGTAGGTCTCGTGGGAGAGAGGCGCTTGAGAGTTAACACGGTCGATGGAAGTACAAGTTACATCCAGGACCTCATAAAAATGAAAATTGCATCCAAGTACATGCATTTATTAGAACAAGCACCCTAAAATGGAGCAATAGAGTTTGTGTTTTTAGGTTTGCGTATACTAGCATTCATCGTGCTAAACTAAAATCTTTCTAGATGCTAAGAATGGAAAAGAAGATCCATCGGTTGGCAATGTTTGGATTTGCTAGTCTTGATCCAACAATCAATGTTCAAAGTTAATCCGTACACTATGCATTATGAAGTGATTTATTGTATTGTAAGAGATAAGACACGATAAAGAGAAGATAAGAAGTGGTATGAATGGCCTACCAAATGGTAGGTCAAGTAGGAGAGAGGTGCTTGAAAGTTAACACGGTCGGTCGAAGTACAAATTACATCAAGGACCTCATTAAAATGAATATTGCATCCAAGTCCATGCATTTAATAGCACAAGGACCCTAAAAACTGAGCAATGGAGTTTGTGTTTTTAGGTTTGTGCATACTAGCGTTCATCGTGCTAAAGTAGAATCTTTCTATATGCTAAGAATGGAAAAGAAGATCAAGCAGTTGGCAATGTTTGGGTTTGCTAGTCTTGATCCAACGGTCAATGTTCAAAGTTAATCCGTACACTATGCAGTGGTTTATTGTATTGTAAGAGATAAGACACGATAAAGACAAGATAAGAAGTACTGAGAATGGCCTATCAAATGGTAGGTCTCGTAGGAGAGAGGTGCTTGAGAGTTAACACGGTCGGTGGAAGTACAAGTTAAATCAAGGACCTCATAAAAATGAAAATTGTGTCCAAGTCCACACATTTATTAGAACAAGGATCCTGAAAACTGAGCAAAGGAGTTTGTGTTTTTAGGTTTGCGCATACTAGTGTTCATCGTGCTAAAGTAGAATCTTTCTAGATGCTAAGAATGGAAAAGAAGATCTAGCGGTTTGCAATGTTTGGACTTTCTAGTCTTGATCCAACTACAATTATCAAAGTTAATTCACACACTATGCTATGGTTTATTGTATTGTAAGAGATAAGACACGATAAAAATAAGATAAGAAGTACCAAGAATGGCCTACGACATTGTAGGTCTCATAGGAGAGAGGTGCTTGAGAGTTAACACGGTCGATGGAAGTACAAGTTACATCAAGGACCTCATCAAAATGAAAATTGCATCCAAGTCCATGCATTTATTAGCACAAGGACCCTGAAAAATGAGCAATAGAGTTTGTGTTTTTAGGTTTGCGCATACTAGCGTTCATCGTGCTAAAGTAGAATCTTTCTAGATGCTAAGAATGGAAAAGAAGATCCATCGGTTAGCAATGTTTGGATTTGCTAGTCTTGATCCAACAGTCAATGTTTAAAGTTAATCCATACACTATGAAGTGGTTTATTGTATTGTAAGAGATAAGACACGATAAAGAGAAGATAAGAAGTACTGCGAATGGCCTATCAAATGGTAAGTCTCGTAGGAGAGAGGTGCTTCGGAGTTAACACAGAGGATGGAAGTACAAGTTACATCATGGACCTCATAAAAATGAAAACTGCATCCAAGTCCATGCATTTATTAGCACAAGGACCCTGAAAACTGAGCAATGGAGATTGTGTTTTGAGGTTTGCACATTCTAGCATTCATCGTGCTAAAGTAGAATCTTTATAGATTCTATGAATGGAAAAGAAGATCCAGTGGTTGGCAATATTTGGATTTGCTAGTCTTGATCCAGTGGTCAATGATCAAAGTTAATACGTACACTATGCGGTGGTTTATTGCATTGTAAGATATAAGACACGATAAAGAGAAGATAAGATGTACTGCGAATGGCCCATCAAATGGTAGGTCTCGTAGGAGAGAGGTGCTTGAGAGTTAACACGGTCGGTGGAAGTACAAGTTACATCAAGGACCTCATAAAAATGAAAATTGCATCCAAGTCCATGCATTTATTAGCACAAGGACCCTGAAAACTGAGCAACGGAGTTTGTGTATTGAGGGTTGTGCATACTAGAATTAATCATGCAAAAGTAGAATCTTTCTAGATGCTAAGAATGGAAAAGAAAATCCAGCGGTTGGCAATGTTTGGATCTGCTAGTCTTGATCCAACGGTCAATGTTCAAAGTTAACCCGTACACTATGCAGTGATTTATTGTATGGTATGATATAAGACACGATAAAGAGAAGATAAGAAGTACAGTGAATGGCCTATCAAATGGTAGGTCTCGTAGGAGAAGGTTCTTGAGAGTTAACATGGTCGATGAAAGTACAAATTACATCAAGGACCTCATTAAAACGAAAAGTGCATCCAAGTCCATGCATTTATTAGCACAAGGACCCTGAAAAGTGAGCAATAGAATTTATGTTTTTAGGTTTGTGCATACTAGCATTCATTGTGCTAAAGTAGAATCTTTCTAGATGCTAAGAATGGAAAAGAAGATCGAGCGGTTGGCAATGTTTGGGTTTGCTAGTCTTGATCCAACAGTAAATGTTCAAAGTTAATCCGTACACTATGAAGTGGTTTATTGTATTGTAAGAGATAAGACATGATAAAGAGAAGATAAGAAGTACTGTGAATTGCCTATCAAATGGTAGGTCTCGTAGGAGAGAGGTTCTTGAGAGTTAACACGGTCGATGGAAGTACAAGTTACATCAAGGACCTCATAAAAATGAAAATTGCGTCCAAGTGCACGCAATTATTAGAACAAGGACCCTGAAAACTGACCAATGGAGTTTGTGTTTTGAGGTTTGCGCATACTAGTGTTCATTGTGCTAAAGTAGAATCTTTCTAGATGCTAAGAATGGAAAAGAAGATCTAGCGGTTTGCAATGTTTGGATTCGCTAGTCTTGATCCAACGGTCAATGTTCAAAGTTAATCCGTACACTATCCAGTGGTTTATTGTATTGTAAGAGATAGGGTACGATAAAGAGAAGATAAGAACTACCGTGAATGGCCTATCAAATGGTAGGTCTCGTGGGAGAGAGGCGCTTGAGAGTTAACACGGTCGATGGAAGTACAAGTTACATCCAGGACCTCATAAAAATGAAAATTGCATCCAAGTACATGCATTTATTAGAACAAGGACCCTAAAACAGAGCAATAGAGTTTGTGTTTTTAGGTTTGCGTATACTAGCATTCATCGTGCTAAACTAAAATCTTTCTAGATGCTAAGAATGGAAAAGAAGATCCATCGGCTGGCAATGTTTGGATTTGCTAGTCTTGATCCAACAATCAATGTTCAAAGTTAATCCGTACACTATGCATTATGAAGTGATTTATCGTATTGTAAGAGATAAGACACGATAAAGAGAAGATGAGAAGTGGTATGAATGGCCTACCAAATGGTAGGTCAAGTAGGAGAGAGGTGCTTGAAAGTTAACACGGCGATTCAAGTACAAATTACATCAAGGACCTCATTAAAATGAATATTGCATCCAAGTCCATGCATTTAATAGCACAAGGACCCTAAAAACTGAGCAATGGAGTTTGTGTTTTTAGGTTTGTGCATACTAGCGTTCATCGTGCTAAAGTAGAATCTTTCTATATGCTAAGAATGGAAAAGAAGATCAAGCAGTTGGCAATGTTTGGGTTTGCTAGTCTTGATCCAACGTTCAATGTTCAAAGTTAATCCGTACACTATGCAGTGGTTTATTGTATTGTAAGAGATAAGACACGATAAAGACAAGATAAGAAGTACTGAGAATGGCGTATCAAATGGTAGGTCTCGTAGGAGAGAGGTGCTTGAGAGTTAACACGGTCGGTGGAAGTACAAGTTAAATCAAGGACCTCATAAAAATGAAAATTGTGTCCAAGTCCACACATTTATTAGAACAAGGATCCTGAAAACTGAGCAAAGGAGTTTGTGTTTTTAGGTTTGCGCATACTAGTGTTCATCGTGCTAAAGTAGAATCTTTCTAGATGCTAAGAATGGAAAAGAAGATCTAGCGGTTTGCAATGTTTGGACTTTCTAGTCTTGATCCAACTACAATTATCAAAGTTAATTCACACACTATGCTGTGGTTTATTGTATTGTAAGAGATAAGACACGATAAAGATAAGATAAGAAGTACCACGAATGGCCTACGACATTGTAGGTCTCATAGGAGAGAGGTGCTTGAGAGTTAACACGGTCGATGGAAGTACAAGTTACATCAAGGACCTCATCAAAATGAAAATTGCATCCAAGTCCATGCATTTATTAGCACAAGGACCCTGAAAAATGAGCAATAGAGTTTGTGTTTTTAGGTTTGCGCATACTAGCGTTCATCGTGCTAAAGTAGAATCTTTCTAGATGCTAAGAATGGAAAAGAAGATCCATCGGTTAGCAATGTTTGGATTTGCTAGTCTTGATCCAACAGTCAATGTTTAAAGTTAATCCATACACTATGAAGTGGTTTATTGTATTGTAAGAGATAAGACACGATAAAGAGAAGATAAGAAGTACTGCGAATGGCCTATCAAATGGTAAGTCTCGTAGGAGAGAGGTGCTTCGGAGTTAACACAGAGGATGGAAGTACAAGTTACATCATGGACCTCATAAAAATGAAAACTGCATCCAAGTCCATGCATTTATTAGCACAAGGACCCTGAAAACTGAGCAATGGAGATTGTGTTTTGAGGTTTGCACATTCTAGCATTCATCATGCTAAAGTAGAATCTTTATAGATTCTATGAATGGAAAAGAAGATCCAGTGGTTGGCAATATTTGGATTTGCTAGTCTTGATCCAGTGGTCAATGATCAAAGTTAATACGTACACTATGCGGTGGTTTATTGCATTGTAAGATATAAGACACGATAAAGAGAAGATAAGATGTACTGCGAATGGCCCATCAAATGGTAGGTCTCGTAGGAGAGAGGTGCTTGAGAGTTAACACGGTCGGTGGAAGTACAAGTTACATCAAGGACCTCATAAAAATGAAAATTGCATCCAAGTCCATGCATTTATTAGCACAAGGACCCTGAAAACTGAGCAACGGAGTTTATGTATTGAGGGTTGTGCATACTAGAATTAATCATGCAAAAGTAGAATCTTTCTAGATGCTAAGAATGGAAAAGAAAATCCAGCGGTTGGCAATGTTTGGATCTGCTAGTCTTGATCCAACGGTCAATGTTCAAAGTTAACCCGTACACTATGCAGTGATTTATTGTATGGTATGATATAAGACACGATAAAGAGAAGATAAGAAGTACAGTGAATGGCCTATCAAATGGTAGGTCTCGTAGGAGAAGGTTCTTGAGAGTTAACACGGTCGATGAAAGTACAAATTACATCAAGGACCTCATTAAAACGAAAAGTGCATCCAAGTCCATGCATTTATTAGCACAAGGACCCTGAAAAGTGAGCAATAGAATTTATGTTTTTAGGTTTGTGCATACTAGCATTCATTGTGCTAAAGTAGAATCTTTCTAGATGCTAAGAATGGAAAAGAAGATCGAGCGGTTGGCAATGTTTGGGTTTGCTAGTCTTGATCCAACAGTAAATGTTCAAAGTTAATCCGTACACTATGAAGTGGTTTATTGTATTGTAAGAGATAAGACATGATAAAGAGAAGATAAGAAGTACTGTGAATTGCCTATCAAATGGTAGGTCTCGTAGGAGAGAGGTTCTTGAGAGTTAACACAGTCGGTGGAAGTACAAGTTACATCAAGGACCTCATAAAAATGAAAATTGCGTCCAAGTGCACGCAATTATTAGAACAAGGACCCTGAAAACTAAGCAATGGAGTTTGTGTTTTGAGGTTTGCGCATACTAGTGTTCATTGTGCTAAAGTAGAATCTTTCTAGATGCTAAGAATGGAAAAGAAGATCTAGCGGTTTGCAATGTTTGGATTCGCTAGTCTTGATCCAACGGTCAATGTTCAAAGTTAATCCGTACACTATCCAGTGGTTTATTGTATTGTAAGAGATAGGGTACGATAAAGAGAAGATAAGAACTACCGTGAATGGCCTATCAAATGGTAGGTCTCGTGGGAGAGAGGCGCTTGAGAGTTAACACGGTCGATGGAAGTACAAGTTACATCCAGGACCTCATAAAAATGAAAATTGCATCCAAGTACATGCATTTATTAGAACAAGGACCCTAAAACAGAGCAATAGAGTTTGTGTTTTTAGGTTTGCGTATACTAGCATTCATCGTGCTAAACTAAAATCTTTCTAGATGCTAAGAATGGAAAAGAAGATCCATCGGTTGGCAATGTTTGGATTTGCTAGTCTTGATCCAACAATCAATGTTCAAAGTTAATCCGTACACTATGCATTATGAAGTGATTTATCGTATTGTAAGAGATAAGACACGATAAAGAGAAGATGAGAAGTGGTATGAATGGCCTACCAAATGGTAGGTCAAGTAGGAGAGAGGTGCTTGAAAGTTAACACGGTCGGTCGAAGTACAAATTACATCAAGGACCTCATTAAAATGAATATTGCATCCAAGTCCATGCATTTAATAGCACAAGGACCCTAAAAACTGAGCAATGGAGTTTGTGTTTTTAGGTTTGTGCATACTAGCGTTCATCGTGCTAAAGTAGAATCTTTCTATATGCTAAGAATGGAAAAGAAGATCAAGCAGTTGGCAATGTTTGGGTTTGCTAGTCTTGATCCAACGGTCAATGTTCAAAGTTAATCCGTACACTATGCAGTGGTTTATTGTATTGTAAGAGATAAGACACGATAAAGACAAGATAAGAAGTACTGAGAATGGCCTATCAAATGGTAGGTCTCGTAGGAGAGAGGTGCTTGAGAGTTAACACGGTCGGTGGAAGTACAAGTTAAATCAAGGACCTCATAAAAAAGAAAATTTTGTCCAAGTCCACAAATTTATTAGAACAAGGATCCTGAAAACTGAGCAAAGGAGTTTGTGTTTTTAGGTTTGCGCATACTAGTGTTCATCGTGCTAAAGTAGAATCTTTCTAGATGCTAAGAATGGAAAAGAAGATCTAGCGGTTTGCAATGTTTGGACTTTCTAGTCTTGATCCAACTACAATTATCAAAGTTAATTCACACACTATGCTGTGGTTTATTGTATTGTAAGAGATAAGACACGATAAAGATAAGATAAGAAGTACCACGAATGGCCTACGACATTGTAGGTCTCATAGGAGAGAGGTGCTTGAGAGTTAACACGGTCGATGGAAGTACAAGTTACATCAAGGACCTCATCAAAATGAAAATTGCATCCAAGTCCATGCATTTATTAGCACAAGGACCCTGAAAAATGAGCAATAGAGTTTGTGTTTTTAGGTTTGCGCATACTAGCGTTCATCGTGCTAAAGTAGAATCTTTCTAGATGCTAAGAATGGAAAAGAAGATCCATCGGTTAGCAATGTTTGGATTTGCTAGTCTTGATCCAACAGTCAATGTTTAAAGTTAATCCATACACTATGAAGTGGTTTATTGTATTGTAAGAGATAAGACACGATAAAGAGAAGATAAGAAGTACTGCGAATGGCCTATCAAATGGTAAGTCTCGTAGGAGAGAGGTGCTTCGGAGTTAACACAGAGGATGGAAGTACAAGTTACATCATGGACCTCATAAAAATGAAAACTGCATCCAAGTCCATGCATTTATTAGCACAAGGACCCTGAAAACTGAGCAATGGAGATTGTGTTTTGAGGTTTGCACATTCTAGCATTCATCATGCTAAAGTAGAATCTTTATAGATTCTATGAATGGAAAAGAAGATCCAGTGGTTGGCAATATTTGGATTTGCTAGTCTTGATCCAGTGGTCAATGATCAAAGTTAATACGTACACTATGCGGTGGTTTATTGCATTGTAAGATATAAGACACGATAAAGAGAAGATAAGATGTACTGCGAATGGCCCATCAAATGGTAGGTCTCGTAGGAGAGAGGTGCTTGAGAGTTAACACGGTCGGTGGAAGTACAAGTTACATCAAGGACCTCATAAAAATGAAAATTGCATCCAAGTCCATGCATTTATTAGCACAAGGACCCTGAAAACTGAGCAACGGAGTTTATGTATTGAGGGTTGTGCATACTAGAATTAATCATGCAAAAGTAGAATCTTTCTAGATGCTAAGAATGGAAAAGAAAATCCAGCGGTTGGTAATGTTTGGATCTGCTAGTCTTGATCCAACGGTCAATGTTCAAAGTTAATCCATACACTATGCAGTGATTTATTGTATGGTATGATATAAGACACGATAAAGAGAAGATAAGAAGTACAGTGAATGGCCTATCAAATGGTAGGTCTCGTAGGAGAAGGTTCTTGAGAGTTAACACGGTCGATGGAAGTACAAATTACATCAAGGACCTCATTAAAATGAAAAGTGCATCCAAGTCCATGCATTTATTAGCACAAGGACCCTGAAAAGTGAGCAATAGAATTTATGTTTTTAGGTTTGTGCATACTAGCATTCATTGTGCTAAAGTAGAATCTTTCTAGATGCTAAGAATGGAAAAGAAGATCGAGCAGTTGGCAATGTTTGGGTTTGCTAGTCTTGATCCAACAGTAAATGTTCAAAGTTAATCCATACACTATGAAGTGGTTTATTGTATTGTAAGAGATAAGACATGATAAAGAGAAGAAAAGAAGTACTGTGAATTTCCTATCTAATGGTAGGTCTCGTAGGAGAGAGGTGCTTGAGAGTTAACACGGTCGGTGGAAGTACAAGTTATATCAAGGACCTCATAAAAATGGAAATTGTGTCCAAGTCCACGCATTTATTAGAACAAGGACCCTGAAAACTAAGCAATGGAGTTTGTGTTTTAAGGTTTGCGCATACTAGTGTTCATCGTGCTAAAGTAGAATCTTTCTAGATGCTAAGAATGGAAAAGGAGATCTAGCGGTTTGCAATGTTTGGATTTGGTAGTCTTGATCAAACGATCAATGTTCAAAGTTAATCCATACAATATGTAGTGGTTTATAGGATTGAAAGAGATAATACATGATAAAGATAAGATAAGAAGTACTGCGAATGGCCGACCAAATGGTAGGTCTCGTAGGAGAGAGGTGCTTAAGAGTTAACTCGGTCGATGGAAGTACAAGTTACATCAAGGACCTCATAAAAATGAAAATTGCATCCAAGTCGATGCATTTATGAGCACAAGGAACCTGAAAACTGAGCAATAGAGTTTGTGTTTTTAGGTTTGCGCATACTAGCGTTCATCGTGCTAAAGTAGAATCTTTGTAGATGCTAAGAATGGAAAAGAAGATCCATCGGTTGGCAATGTTTGGATTTCCTAGTCTTGATCCAACGGTCAATGTTCAAAGTTAATCCATACACTATGCAGTGGTTTATTGTATTGTAAGAGATAAGACAAGATAAAGAGAAGAGAAGAAGTACTGCGAATGGCCTATCAAATTGTAGGTCCCGTAGGAGAGAGGTGCTTGAGATTTAACACGGTCGGTGGAAGTACAAGTTACATCATGGACCTCATAAAAATGGAAACTGGATCCAAGTCCATGCATTTATTAGCACAAGGACCTTGAAAACTGAGCAATGGAGTTTGTGTATTGAGGTTTGCACATACTGGCGTTCATCATACTAAATTAAAATCTTTCTAGATTCTAAGAATTTAAAAGAAGATCCAGCGGTTGGCAATGTTTGGATTTGCTAGTCTTGATCCAACAGTCAATGTTCAAAGTTAATCCATTCACTATGCATTATGAAGTGATTATTTCATTGTAAGAGATAAGACACGATAAAGAGAAGATAAGAAGTACTACGAATGGCCTACCAAATGGTAGGGCTCATAAGAGAGAGGTGCTTGAGAGTTAACACGGTCGGTGGAAGTAGAAATTACATCAAGGACCTCATTAAAATGAAAATTGGATCCAAGTCCATGCATTTTTTAGCATAAGGACCCTGAAAACTGAGCAATGGAGTTTCGGTTTTTAGGTTTGTGCATACTAGCGTTCATCATGCTAAAGTAGAATCTTTCTAGATGCTAAGAATGGAAAAGAAGATCGAGAGGTTGGCAATGTTTGGGTTTGCTAGTCTTGATCCGACGGTCAATGTTCAAAGTTAATTCGTACACAATGAAGTGATTTATTGTATTGTAAGAGATAAGACACGATGAAGAGAAGATTGGAAATACTGCGAATGGCCTATAAAATGGTAGGTCTCATAGGAGAAGGTGCTTGAGATTTAACACGGTCAGTGGAAGTACAAGTTACATCAAGGACCTCATAAAAATGAAAATTGCATCCGAGTCCATGCATTTATTAGCATAAGTTCCTTGAAAACTAAGAAATGGAGTTTGTGTTTTGAGTTTTGTGCATACTAGCGTTCATCGTGCTAAAGAAGATTCTTTCTAGATGCTAAGAATGGAAAAGAAGATCCATCGGTTGGCAATGTTTGGATTTGCTTGTCTTGATCCAAAGGTCAATGTTCAAAGTTAATCCGTACACTATGTAGTGGTTTATTGTATTGTAAGAGATAAGACACGATAAAGAGAAGATAAGAAGTACTGCGAATGGCCTACCAAATGGTAGGTCTCGTATGAGAGAGGTGCTTGAGATTTAACATGGTCGGGGGAAGTATAAGTTACATCCAGGACCGCATAAAAATGAAAATTGCTTCCAAGTCCATGCATTTATTATCACTGGGACCCTGAAAACTGAGCAATGGAGTTTGTGTTTTGAGGTTTGCGCATACTAGCATTCATCGTGCTAAAGTAGAATCATTCTAGATGCTAAGAATGGAAAAGAAGATCCATATGTTGGCAATATTTCGATTTGCTAGTATTGATCCAACGGTCAATGTTCAAAGTTAATCCGTACACTATCCAGTGGTTTATCGTATTGTAAGAGATAGGGCACGACAAAGAGAAGATAAGAAGTACCGTGAATGGCCTATCAAATGGTAGGCCTCATGGGAGAGACGTGCTTGAGAGTTAACACGGTGGGTGGAAGTACAACTTACATCATGGAGCTCATAAAAATGAAAATTGCATCCACGTCCATGCATTTATTAGCATAGGGACCCTAAAAACTGAGCAAGGGAGTTTGTGTTTTGAGGGTTGCACATACTAGCGTTCATCGTCCTAAAGTAGAATCTTTCTAGATGCTAAGAATGGAAAAGAAGATGCAGCGGTTGGCAATGTTTGGATTTGCTAGTCTTGATCCAACGGTCAATGTTCAAAGTTAATCCGTATACTATGCAATGATTTATTGTAATGTCAGCGATAAGACACGATAAAGAGAAGATAAGAAGTACTGCGAATGGCCTATCAAATGGTAGGGCTCATAGGAGAGAGGTGCTTGAGAGTTAACACGGTCGGTGGAAGTACAACTTACATCATAGACCTCATAAAAATGAAAATTGCATCCAAGTCGATGCATTTATTAGCACAAGGACCCTGGAAACTGAGCAATGGAGTTTGTGTTTTGTGGTTTGTGCATACTAGCTTTCATCGTGCTAAAGTAGAATCTTTCTAGATGCTAAGAATGGAAAAGAAGATCAAGCGGTTGGCAATGTTTGGGTTTGCTAGTCTTGATCCAACGGTCAATGTTCAAAGTTAATCCGTACACTATGCAGTGGTTTATTGTATTATAAGAGATAAGACACGATAAAGAGAAGATAAGAAGTACTACGAATGGCCTATCAGATGGCAGGTCTCGTAGGAGAGAGGTGCTTGAGAGTTAACACGGTCGGTGGAAGTACATGTTAAATCAAGGACCTCATAAAAATGAAAATTGTGTCCAAGTCCACGCATTTATTAGAACAAGGACCCTGAAAACTGAGCAATGGAGTTTGTGTTTTGAGGTTTGCGCATACTAGTGTTCATCCTACTAAAGAAGAATCTTTCTAGATGCTAAGAATGGAAAAGAAGATCTAGCGGTTTGCAATGTTTGGACTTTCTAGTCTTGATCCAACGGTCAATGTTCAAAGTTAATCTGTACACTATGTTGTGATTTATTGTATTGTAAGAGATAAGACACGATAAAGATAAGATAAGAAGTAGTGCGAATGGCCTATGAAATGGTAGGTCTCGTAGGAGAGAGGTGCTTGAGAGTTAACACGGTCGATGGAAGTACAAGTTACATCAAGGACCTCATAAAAATGAAAATTGCATCCAAATCCATGCATTTATTAGCATAAGGACCCTAAAAAATGAGCAATACAGTTGGTGTTTTTAGGTTTGCGCATACTAGCGTTCATCGTGCTAAAGTAGAATCTTTCTAGATGCTAAGAATGGAAAAGAAGATCCATCGGTTGGCAATGTTTGGATTTGCTAGTCTTGATCCAACGGTAAATGTTTAAAGTTAATCCATACACTATGAAGTGGTTTATTGTATTGTAAGAGATAAGACACGATAAAGGGAAGATAAGAAGTACTGCGAATGGCCTATCAAATGGTAAGTCTCGTAGGAGAGAGGTGCTTCGGAGATAACACAGTGGATGGAAGTACAAGTTACATCGTGGACCTCAAAAAAATGAAAATTCCATCCAAGTCCATGCATTTATTAGCACAAGGACCCTGAAAACTGAGCAATAGAGTTTGTGTTTTGAGGTTTGCCCATTCTAGCATTCATCTTGCTAAAGTAGAATCTTTCTAGATTCTAAGAATGGAAAATAAGATCCAGCGGTTGGCAATATTTGGATTTGCTAGTCTTGTTCCAACGGTCAATGTTCAAAGTTAATATGTACACTACGCGGTGGTTTATTGCATTGTAAGATATAAGACACGATAAAGAGAAGATAAGAAGTACTGCGAATGGCCCATCAAATGGTAGGTCTCGTAGGAGAGAGGTGTTTGAGAGTTAACACGGTCGGTGGAAGTACAAGTTACATCAAGGACCTCATAAAAATGAAAATTGCATCCAAGTCCATGCATTCATTAGCACAAGGACCCTGAAAACTGAGCAATGGAGTTTGTGTATTGAGGGTTGTGAATACTAGCATTCATCATGCTAAAGGATAATCTTTCTAGATGCTAAAAATGGAAAAGAAGATCCAGCGGTTGGCAATGTTTGGATTTTCTACTCTTGATCCAATGGTCAATGTTAAAAGTTAATCCGTACACTATGCAGTGCTTTATTGTATTGTAAGAGATAAGAAACGATAAAGAGAAGATATGAAGTACTATGAATGGCCTATCAAATGGTAGGTCTCGTACGAAAGATGTGCTTTAGAGTTAACACGGTCGGTGGAAGTACAAGTTACATCAAGGACCTCATAAAAATGAAATTGCGTCCAAGTCCACACATTTATTAGAACAAGGACCCTGAAAACTGAGCAATGGAGTTTGTGTTTTGAGGTTTGCACATATTAGCATTCATCGTGCTAAAGTAGATGGTTATAATGGAAAAGAAGATCCAGCGGTTGGCAATGTTTGGATTTGCTAGTCTTGATCCAACATTCAATGTTCAAAGTTAATCCGTACACTATGCATTATGAAGTGATTATTGCATTGTAACAGATAAGACACAATAAAGAGATGATAAGAAGTACTACGAATGGCCAACCAAATGGTAGGTCTCGTAAGAGAGAGGTGCTTGAGAGTTAACACGGTCGGTGGAAGTAGAAATTACATCAAGGACCTCATTAAAATGAAAATTGCATCCAAGTCCATGCATTTATTAGCACAAGGACCCTGAAATGTGAGTAATGGAGTTTGTGTTTTTATGTTTGTGCATATTAGCGTTCATCGTGCTAAAGTAGAATCTTTCTAGATGCTAATAATGGAAAAGAAGATCGAGCGGTTGGCAATGTTTGGGTTTGCTAGTCTTGATCCAACGGTCAATGTTCAAAGTTAATCCGTACACTATGAAGTGGTTTATTGTATTGTAAGAGATAAGACACGATAAATAGAAGATAATAACTACTGCGAATGGCCTTTAAAATGGTAGGTCTCGTAGGAGAAGGTGCTTGAGAGTTAACACGGTCAGTGGAAGTACAAGTTACATCAGGGACCTCATAAAAAATGAAAATTGCATTCAAGTCCATGCATTTATTATCACTGGGACCCTGAAAACTAAGCAATGGAGTTTGTGTTTTGAGGTTTGCACATGTTGGAGATATGCCCAAGAGGCAATAATAAAAATGGTTATTATTATATCTTTGTGTTTATGATGAATGTTTACATCCCATGCTATAATTGTATTATAAGGAAACACTAATACATGTGTGTTTTGTAAACATAAAAGAGTCCCTAGTAAGCCTCTTGTGGAACTAGCTTGGTGATTGAATGATGATCATGGTTTCCTGATCATGGACATTGGATGTCATTAATAACAAGGTTATATCATTAGGAGAATGATGTGATGGACACACACCCATAGTAAGCGTAGCATAAGATCAAGTCATTAAGTTCGTATTGCTGTAAGCTTTCAAATGCATAGTAACCTAATCCTTCGACCATGAGGTTATGTTAATCACCATCACCGGATGGGTACTTTGATGACATCAAACACCACTTCGTAACTGGGTGGTTATAAAGGTGTCATTGGGTATTCTTAAAGTATGTGTTGAAGCGCATGGACCAAGATTGGGATTTGTCCATCCATATGACGGATAGATATACTCTGGGCCCTCTCGGTGGAATGTCATCTAGTTAGCTTGCAAGCATGTGACTGGGTCACAAGGGATGACATAACATGGAACGAGTAAAGAGTACTTATCGGTAACGAGGTAGAACTAGGTATAGAGATACCGACAATCAAACCTCGAATAAGTAGAATATCGTGTGACAAAGTGAATTGGTTTCGTATGTTAATGGTTCTATCGATCACAAAGTCATCGTTGAGTATGTGGGAGCTGTTATGGATCTCTAGATCCCGCTGATGGTTATTGATCGGAGATGTGTCTTCATCATGTCTGTATATTCACGAACCGTAGGGTGACACACTTAAGTTTGAAGTTGTTTTAAGTAGATATGGAATGTGCGTTGGAAACCAAATGTTGTTCGGAGTCTCGGATTGGACATCACGAGGAGATCCGGAATGGTCCGGAGAATAAGATTCATATATGGGGGATGATTTTCTAAGTTAGGAAATGTTCCGGAGTGTTTGTATGGAGATTCTAGAAGGTTTCGGAAAGTTCTGGAAGGTTCTAGAAAAGTTCTTGGTGTTTGCTTGAAAACCAAGAAAGGGTCAAAGGAAACCTTGTGGGGCGAGACACGGATTCGTGGGGGAGGAGGACTCCTCCCCCCCTTCCCAACCCGCCGGCCATAGGAGGGGAGTCCTACTAGGACTCCCCCTCCCCAGGCGCGCCTCCCTCCTTTAAATAGAAGGTAGGGGGCGCCCCCTCCTAGCCCTCTCTCATAACAAGCTCTAGCCGCCGCCTCTCTCCTCTACCTTCGCTCTGCTCCGGCTTAGGCGAAGCCCTGTAGAATTCTCTCCTCCACCACCACCACCACACCGTCGTGCTGCTGGGATTCCATGGAGAAGATTTACTGCCTCCGCTGCTCGCTGGAACAGGGAGAGGAAGGTCTGCTTCGACTCCAAACGTGTGACCGACTGCGGAAGTGCTGCCGGAACGCGGCGCCGGAAGGATCGTCCACACGATCTTGAGATCGGCAAGTGATCGACAACATCAACCCCAAGATCTAATCTCGTAACGCTTTTGGTTCTACGAGGGTTAGTACAGATCTATCTCATTGCTCATGTCTAATAGATTAGATCTTGGCTTTTATCTAGATTAGATCTAGGTTTTGTTCGTTCTTGCGGTAGAAATTTTTTGTTTTCCATGCTACGAACCCATCAGTGGTATCAGAGCCTTGTCTATGCGTAGATTTGTTGCACGAGTAGAACACAATGATGTTGTGGGCGTTGGTGCTCGTGCCGTCTTTTGCTTTGTGTACTTTGCATCTTGCGGTATGGTGGGATGAAGCGGCTCGGGCTAACTTTACATGTCATCGCACATGAGACTTGATCCACGCTTGACGTGTAACTTGCTTTACACAAGTGGCTTTGCGGGTGTCTGTCTCTCCCATCATAGTATAGATCCAATCTACACTTTGCACTTGATAGCACTTGTATCAACGTTGTGGTTCAGTTTCGTAGGTAAGATCCGTTCTTATTCAAAAGTCCCAAACCACGTAAAACTTGCAAAGAAAATTAGAGGCGTCTAACTTGTTTTTGCAGGGGTTTTGTGATGTGATATGGCCATCATGTGATTGTGATTATATTTGATGTATGCAATGATCCTTGTTGTAATATGGCAACCGGCAGGAGCCTAATGGTTGTCTTTAATTCTGTTATGACCTGCGTGTCTATTCATCTTGTAATAGCTTTATTCCAAGTAGTTGTAATAGTTGCTGGTGATGATGGACAACCATGAAGCGGCGCCACTGACCTTGACACAATGCTGGTGATGATGGAGATCATGTCCGTGCTTTGGAGATGGAGATCAAAGGCATAAGAAGAAAGGGCCATATCATATCACACAAATTATGAATTGCCTATGATGTTAATCCTTTATGCATCTTGTATTGCTTAGATCACGACGGTAGCATTATAAGATGATCCCTCTCACTAAATTTCAAGTAATAAAGTGTTCGTCCTTAGTTGTTACCGTTGCTAAGACTCGTCATCTCGAAGCATCTCGTGATGATCGGATGTGGTAGATTCTACGTGTGCATACAACGGGTGCAAGCCAGATTTGCACATGCGGAAACTAAGGTTAATCTTGACGAGCCTAGCATGTACAGACATGGTCTCGGAACACGAAATACTGAAAGGTAGAGCATGAATCATATAAGTGATATGATGAACATGAAGATTGTTCGCCAATGAAACTACATCTTCTCTCGTGAAGATCGGACTTGGTGTAGTGGACTTGGTTTGTGTAATCACTAAGACAATGTGAGGGATGTTGTTTTGAGTGGGAGTTCACCTAGTTAATTTAAGAATTAAAGTAGAACTCAATTTATCATAAACTTAGTCTAAACTACCTGCAAATATTGTTGTAGATTATGGTAAATATCTTCATCAATTTCAATGCGTTCCTAGAGAAATAAAAGCTTAAGAACAATGGAAGCAACTTCACGGACTGGCTCCATGGTCTGAAGATTGTCCTCAGGGCTGGTCAGATGACCTATGTGCTCGAAACATCGCTAGGTGACCCACATGTAGATGATGCCACCGATGACATAAAGAATGTTTACGCCACTCGGAAAAATCATTACTCCACAGTTCAGTGTGCCATCCTGTACGGTTTAGAAACGGAGCTCCAGAAGAATTTTGAGCACCACGACCCGTTCGAGATCATTAAGGAGCTCAAGCTCATTTTTGAGACTCATGCAGCCGTGGAGAGCTATGAGGCCTCCGAGAAGTTCTTTACCTGCAAGATGGAAGAGGGAAGCTCCGTTAGCGAGCACGTGCTCACCATGTCTGGGCACGCAAACAAACTCCAAGAGTTGGGGATAACGATTCCTAATGAGTTAGGGATGCACCGTGTCCTCCAATCACTGCCACCGTGTTATAAGAACTTTGTTATGAACTACAATATGCACTGCATGAACAAGACGTTGCCTGAACTACCGTCCATGCTGAAAACTGCTGAAGTGGAGATCAAAAAGGAGCACCAAGTGTTGATGGTCAATAAGACCACCAATTTCAAGAAACAGGGCAAGCCTAAGAAAAAGGGCAACTTCAAGAAGGACGGCAAGAAAGCTGCCGCACCTGCTAAGAAGCCCAAGGCTGGTCCTAAACCTGAAACTGAATGCTTCTACTGCAAGGGTGCTGGTCATCGAAGCGTAAGCGAATCCCCAAGTACTGGCAGATCGAAGAACAGCAACATCAAGAAGAAAGGTATATTCGATATACATGTTATTGATGTGTATCTTACTAGTAGTCGTAGTAGTGCACAGGTATTTGATTTGGTTGGTTGCTCATATATGTAACTCGAAACAGGAGCTGCGGAATAAACGAAGACTGGCAAGAGATGAGGTGACGATGCGCGTTGGAAATGGCTCCAAGGTTGATGTGATCGCCGTCGGCACGCTCCGTCTACATCTACCTTCGGGATTAGTTTTAAATTTAAATAATTGTTATTTGGTGCCTGGGTTAAGCATGAACATTATATCTGGATCTTGTTTATTGCGAGACGGTTTCTCTTTTAAGTCTGAGAATAAAGGTTGTTCGATTTATATGAGTAATATCTTTTATGGTAATGCACCTGAGATAAATGGTTTATTCTTATTGAATCTCGATAGTAGTGATACACATGTTCACAATATAGATGCTAAACGAATAAAATTGAATGATAATTCTACATACATGTGGCACTATCGTCTTGGTCACATTGGAGTGAAGCGTATGAAGAAACTCCATTCTGATGGACTTCTTGAATCACTTGATTTTGAATCACTTGAAAGATGCGAAGCATGTCTAATGGGAAAAATGACTAAGACTCCATTCTCTGGAATAATGGAGCGAGCTACGGACTTATTGGAAATAATACATACCGATGTGTGCGGTCCAATGAGTGGAGCATCGCGTGGTGGATATCGTTATGTTCTCACTTTCACGGATGACTTAAGTAGATATGGGTATGTCTACTTTATGAAACATAAGTCCGAAACTTTCGAGAAGTTTAAGGAATTTTAAAGTGAAGTGGAAAATCATCGTAACAAGAAGATTAAGTTTCTGCGTTCTGACCGCGGAGGTGAATATCTGAGTTATGAGTTTGGCATGCATTTAAAGAAATGTGGAATACTTTCACAGTTGACACCGCCGGGAACACCACAGCATAATGGTGTGTTCGAACGTCGTAATCGAACTCTCTTAGATATGGTTCGGTCTATGATGTCTCTTACAGATTTACCGCTATCATTTTGGGGCTATGCATTAGAGACAGCCGCATTCAGTTTAAATAGGGCACCATCTAAATCCGTTGAAACGACACCATACGAATTGTGGTTTGGAAAGAAACCTAAGTTGTCGTTCCTTAAAGTTTGGGGTTGCGAAGCGTATGTAAAGAAGTTACAGCCTGATAAGCTTGAACCCAAAGCGGAGAAATGCGTCTTCATAGGATACCCGAAAGAAACAATTGGGTATACCTTCTATCATAGATCTGAAGGCAAAGTTTTCGTTGCCAAGAATGGATCCTTTCTTGAGAAGGAATTTCTCTCGAAAGAAGTGACTAGAAGGAAAGTAGAACTCGACGAGGTTATTGAACCTTCTCTCGGAGTTGAGAGTAGCGCAGCACCGGAAGATGTATTTGTGCCGCCTGCACCAACTGGAGAGGAAGCTAATGATGCTAATCATGAAACTTCGAACGAAGTTACTGCTGAACCTCGCAGGTCAACGAGGGTTCGTACCACTCCTGATTGGTATGACTCTGCCTTGAACGTCATGTTGGTGGACAACCGATGACCCCTGACGTATGAAGAAGCTATGATGAGCCCAGATTCCGACAAATGGCTAGAAGCCATGAAATCCGAAATGGGATCCATGTACGAAAACCAAGTATGGACTTTGGTGGACTTACCAGATGGCCGTAAGGCTGTCGAGAACAAATGGATTTTCAAAAGAAAAATAGATGCTAATGGTAATGTTATCGTCTATAAAGCTCGACTTGTCGCGAAAGGGTTCCGACAAATTCAAGGAGTTTACTACGATGCGACTTTCTCACCAGTAGTGAAGCTAAAGTCTGTGAGGATTTTGTTAGCAATCGTTGCATATTTCGATTATGAAATTTGGTAGATGGATGTCAAAACGGCGTTCCTTAATGGTGTGTAGGATCCCCAACCTTTAATAAGATTGAGTCCCCTGTGTTTACAATGCTAGTCCCTGGATCAATAGCTAGCATCCACAGTTCAGATGTAATATCGAGAAACAAAGGTCATAATACAACTTTATAACCAGGAATAACATAATTTTATTACATCAAACATAGCTCATTAGGCTATTACATTACATTGCAGCGGAATAACTATAAGCATTGGGTCCTTCATCTTCAAAGTGCCACAGGCAGACATGTTGGTTGTAGACTTTGTAATCCTAATCAATCAATCCTCACTAAAATCAATCAAACCTGCAACATTAAAAGTTACAGCCACAAGGGTCAATACATTTGAATTGTATTGGCAAGTGATACTTTGGTAGTATAGTGGAGTCTATCATCTATATGCATTTGGCTAAGTGGAGTTGAGGCTTTGCATTGCTCAAAATAGATTTTTCCCTATCATTTGAAAATAAGTTTTGTTTGGCAAAAACTTTCCAAGACATCTACCAATCAAAGACTGAAGATCCACTCAGGGCATCTACCAATCAGAGACTGAAGATTTACTTGGCAAAAACAAATTCTCAACCAATGATTGAAGATCCTCTCAAGGCATCTACCAATCAAAGATTTAAGATTTCACACAACCCTTGTTCACCCACAAGTTTTAATTTAGAAATTGGAATGATGAGATTCTTGATTGCTTCCATGTCTTGATGCTCAAATTGTCCTTTACCAGGGACATGGCTAAGTACTTAGGTTTTTCACTCTGCAGAGGTGGTGCACTTTCCCCACAAGTCTTGGTTTCCCAAGAATGATCCTTCAGTAGCCTTTCCTTAGTCAAATGGACGCGCTCCAACCTATCAATCACTACCACCCACTGTCCAAAAGACTAAGTTCCAGCATCCTAAGATCATGGCAGAGCCCATAATGCCAAGTGGTTGCACTTGAAGTTTCTCAACATTTGACATCTCAAATCTCTTTGTTTCCTGGGTGGCCATCCACAAGTGAGATACACAAGCCAGTCCCTGGCCTTGTGAACCACTCAACATAAACCATTCCTTCCATTTCCACCCAGGTGTTTCATTAATCTTAGTTGTTTTATTAAACAAAACACAAGTCCTCAGACTTAGAATATTTTTCATAGTGTGAATATATATCCCACCCAAGTTTTCTATTAGCTAGGCTAAGCTTGGTAGTAATAGGATTCTTAACTTAGGAAAATCCTACTAAGGATTCATCTACTAGATTTCCTATAGCAAGGTCTATACTTAGCAAAATAAAAACCATGCAAGATTTTACTTTAGCAAAAACACTAATGCATAGTGAAAATAATGGGACATAAGATATGAAGCATCACTTGCCTTTTTTTTTGGTAGAGGGTATAAGTTCACTCCTTGTCCTTGCAACACTCACACTCTTCAAGTCACTACAATCAATCAAGCAAGGCACAAACTCAATCTACCAATCAAGCAAATCAACACATAAAATAACAAAGTCAAAGAAATGCATGCAAGCATGCCAAGCTTTGCTTTGTTTGCAAAAGTGGTTCCTAGTGGGTCATAGACATTTGGGTACACCTAATGGTCATTTTGTAAAGTGGCAAAGTCATGCATAGGCATGCAAAGGTTGGTTCTAATGTAGGGATGGTCTTCACTAGGCTTCTAACTTTGTAAGTTCCAAATTGGTCATTTACCAAAATGGCAAAGTCATTTGCAAAAGGGTTTCTATTAGATTCCTAAAACTTTGTAAGATCCAAATTGGTCATTTACCAAAGTGGCAAAGTTGTTAGCAAAAGGTTTCACCTCAAAAACCAATTTCAAAACAAGGCACCTATTTGGTCATTTTATGTGGTGAAGAAATATGTCTACTAGGGTTTTAGTCTATAGGGTTCATCAAATGAGTTGCTATTGCAAAACTTGGTGCTTTTGGTCAGTAGGTTTGGTCCAAACATTTTCTCAAGGTTTTCTTTATGAAAGCATTTTCATAAACAAAACAAATAGTTTTAGTTAGCTAGAAATGGACTAAACTAATTAATCCATTCTATTCTTTTCCAAAATCACTTTCCAAACTATGGGTTGGTTCCTATGGTCAGCAAGGTCACAACAAACTAATTGGCAAAGGTTTTAACCTAAATATCATTTTTAAATGATTTTTCTAATGTTAGCAAGCATACAAAAGAATCTGCAAAGTTAAACAAGTTAACAGATACTATTTGCTAAACTAAGGGCAGGGTTGGTTAGGGCTTGTCTTGCTGATTCCAACGACATCAAATTTGTAAAATTTGGACGTGTGGATCAAAAGATACATGGGTTTGAAAATGGCAAATAAATCTGTTTTCAAATTTCTTTTAAACAGATCTAGTGCCACGCGTTGCGCTGTGATTGGCCGGTACCGGTTCGGCCGGATCGTGGCTGTGGAGCGTTGGATCTAAAGTGGATCGTGCGGCTTAGGTAGCGTACCTCTTCGGCGTTTAAGTGAACTAATCGTGTCCGAGGGATCTGGATCGAACGGCTGTGGCAGGCTCGACCTAAAGTGGGCGGCGCTGCGGTGGATAGCGGCGGCGGAGTCGTCGGTCGATGACGGTGGCGATGCTACAGGGGGTGAGGGAGAAGGAGGGGTTGCTCACCGGGCTCAGGGGGTCACGGTGGTGCTCGGGGAGGTGTTGGTCGGGCGAGGGGCGCACGGAGTCAGGCGTAATTCTTCGTCGGAGTTGGGAACGGCGGCGGATGGCTCTGCTCGTAGTCGAAGACGGTGCTGTGGACCACGAGAAGACAAACGGCGGTCTGGGTTAGATGCAGGAGATCTTGTCGGAGCTATGGGCGTGAACGAGGAGTGAAGGGGCGGTCTGGTCTTACCGGTGGGACTCGTCGGAGCGGAGGCAGACACGGTGGCGTTTAGAGCTTGTCGGAGTCGTCGCTGGAGATCGCCCTAAGGCAAAGGAGAGGCAGGGTTAGGTGCGCAAGAGGGTCGCGAACGAGGGAGCATCATTGAGAGGTGCTGGGGAGGTCTGTGCTCACCGGGGAATGTCGCCGTAGTTGGAACAGACAGCGGCGCTGTAGGTCATCGTCGAAGGCGAGGTTTCAGGGCACCCGCGTCTGAACGGAGGGCACGGACAGAAGCACCAGTGAGTGTGGAGTATGCGTGCGTGGTCAAAGAGGCAAGGGGCAGTGGGGTTTCGTCGGAATTGTCACCGGAACATCGTCGGAGCAGAGGGCGTTCGAGGAGGAATTGAGGCGGCCTGGGGGCAGAGGGAAGGCGATGTCTGAGGGAAATGACAGAGGAGAGGGAGGCGGTTAAATGGGCATCGTCGCAGGGGGAGTGAAGGCCGGCATTATGGCGAATTGATGCCGCGAAGTTACAGCAGGAAAAACGGCGAGAGGAGGAAGAACTGGTCGCAGGGTGGGGAAGGAGAACAGTGGAAAGGGGGTCCAGCGGTCAGTGGGAAAAGAAAGGAAGGAGGGTCCACCGGTCATTCACTCTGCGGGTTTCTTTCTCAGTGCAGAAAAACGGTTCGGGGAAGAATTAAGTGGAGGTGGGGTCTGTTGTCAGCGAGAGAGGGAGAGGGGGAAGTGGGTCCACGCTGTAATTGACTCAGCGGGTCTGTTATTTGGTAAGAATTGTTTTCTCCGGGCAGTGAAAGGCTGGGCTGGAGTTGGGCCTAATGGGCTGCTCCTGTTTTCCTATTTTTTTTTCTGTCTAACTCTTTTTCTTTTTCTAATTCTTTTTCTGTTTTCAATTTCCAAACAATTATTCAAACAATTTCAAACAACACTCAATCAATTCAAACAGCAAACTTTTCATTTGAATTTGGTTCTGTTTGGCAACATAATCCAAATCTCAAAATGAAATATTATTTTTATTTAATTTAGGATCCATTTAATAATCAAATAAAATGGATCTTTAGTTATTAGGGTTTGATTTATTTAATAATATTTCCATTTGAATTCCAATTATTTTCAAAACCAAACCAGAAGGTTTAATTTGAAAATTTAAAAAGATCACTTGGAAACTTATTTAAATAAATAAGTTTTGGTGTTTTAATTAAAATGGGAAAGCCTTTACTTAAATAAAATTGGATATTTAAATCCTTATTATTTTATTTAAATAATCCTTTACTCATTTTAATCAAAGCAAAACCTTTTAATAAAAGATTTCAAAGTAGTAATAAAATACTTGGTGTTCATTTAAAATGGGAAAAGCTTTTACTTAAATAAAATTGGATGTTTAAATCCTTATTATTTTATTTAAATAAACCTTTACTCATTTTATCAAAACAAAATATTTTATTACAAAAGCTTGGCCAAAATTAATTTGGCTCACCTTTTCATTTGAAACCAAAGTCCTTTATTAAAAGATCTAAATTTGTATTTCCAAAACAATTTATTTTTCCTTTAGCAAAGGTTTATATTTTTGATCCCTTTAGGATTACTTGATCACCAATTGGTGTGGGCTTTGGTAAGGGCTTTATTAGCTTTGGAAATTTCAATTTCCTTGTCTTAATATATTCACAAGATTTTGTCCATGGTTCCAAACTAAGTGAAACCAACCTCTATGGTCTTTCTTGATCCTTTGTGAAAATTTGTTGATCAAATTTGGTATGGATCAAATCCATGGATTTGGAGATACTTTGGAAAATGATTTCCTTCCATTAGGGTTTAGGGTTTTTGATTTATTTTCCAGGTGTTCAAATTTCCAGATACATTCATTGAGGAATGCATTTCCCTTGATTTGGATTTTTGTTGAATTCAAACTTCTGCCAAAGTTTGTTCAAGATGGGATTTTAAGTCTCCTTTTAGAAACAAAAGTTTCTTTTCACCCTGATTTTCAACAAAAATTTATTTTGTTTATTTATTTTTCACATTACAAGATTTGGAAAATCTTGGGATGTGACATGGTGACATTGAGGAAGAGTTGTATATGGTACAACCCAAGGGTTTTGTCGATCCTAGTGATGCTGACAAGGTATGCAAACTTCAGCGCTCCATTTATGGACTGAAGCAAGCATCCCGGAGTTGGAATCAACGTTTTGATAAAGTAATCAAAAACTTTGGATTTATACAAACTTATGGAGAAGCTTGTATTTACAAGAAAGTGAGTGGGAGCTCTGTAGCATTCCTAGTACTATATGTAGATGACATATTGTTGATTGGGAATGATATAGAACTTCTTAATAGCGTCAAAACCTATTTGAATAATAGTTTTTCAATGAAGGATCTTGGCGAAGCGGCATATATTCTAGGCATCAAGATTTATAGAGATAGATCAAGACGCCTAATAGCGCTTTCACAAAGTACATACTTAGACAAAGTTATAAAGAAGTTTAGAATGGAAGAGAGCAAGAAAGGGTTCGTGCCCATGTTGTCAGGTAAGACCTTGAGTAAGACTCAAAGTCCACTCTGCGGAAGATAGAGAAAAGATGAATAATATTCCCTATGCCTCGGCCATAGGTTCTATCATGTATGCCATGCTGTGTACAAGACCAGATATAGCACATGTTGTTAGTTTGACTAGCAGATATCAAAGTGATCCTGGAATGGAACACTGGACAGCGGTCAAGAATATCCTAAAGTACCTGAATAGGACTAAGGATATGGTTCTTTCTTATGGAGGTGATGAACAGCTTGTTGTAAACGGTTACACTGATGCTAGTTTGAACACCGATCCAGATGACTCAAAGTCTCAGTCTGGATACGTATTTATTTTGAATGGTGCTGCAGTGAGCTGGAGGAGTGCCAAGCAAAGCGTTGTGGCGAAATCTTCAACTGAATCGAAATACATACCTGCTTCGGAGGCTGCACAAGAAGCCATATGGATGAAGGAGTTCATTACTGAACTTGGCGTGGTTCCCAATGCGTTGGACCCGATGGCCATCTACTGTGACAACACAAGTGCCATAGCTAATGCACAGGAGCCAAGGTCACATAGCAAGCTGAAGCACATCAAGCTACGTGTCCATGCTATTCGCAAGTATGTCCGAGATGGTGACATAAAGATTTGCAAAGTACACACTGATCTGAATGTGGCAGATCCGTTGACTAAACCTCTCCCTAGAGCAAAGCATGACCAACACCAGAACGCCATGGGTGTTAGGTATATTACCATGTAATCTAGATTATTGACTCTAGTGCAAGTGGGAGACTGTTGGAGATATGCCCAAGAGGCAATAATAAAAGTGGTTATTATTATATCTTTGTGTTTATGATGAATGTTTACATCCCATGCTATAATTGTATTATAAGGAAACACTAATACTTGTGTGTTTTGTAAACATAAAAGAGTCCCTAGTAAACATCTTGTGGAACTAGCTTGGTGATTGAATGCTGATCATGGTTTCCTGATCATGGACATTGGATGTCATTAATAACAAGGTTATATCATTAGGAGAATGATGTGATGGACACACACCCATAGTAAGCGTAGCATAAGATCAAGTCATTAAGTTCGTATTGTTGTAAGCTTTCAAATGCATAGTAACCTAATCCTTCGACCATGAGGTTATGTTAATCACCATCACCGGATGGGTACTTTGATGACATCAAACACCGCTTCGTAACTGGGTGGTTATAAAGGTGTCATTGGGTATTCTGAAAGTATGTGTTGAAGCGCATGGACCAAGATTAGGATTTGTCCATCCATATGATGGATAGATATACTCTGGGCCCTCTCGGTGGAATGTCATCTAGTTAGCTTGCAAGCATGTGACTGGGTCACAAGGGATGACATAACATGGAACGAGTAAAGAGTACTTATCGGTAACGAGGTAGAACTAGGTATAGAGATACCGACGATCAAACCTCGGATAAGTAGAATATCGTGTGACAAAGGGAATTGGTTTCGTATGTTAATGGTTCTATTGATCACGAAGTCATCGTTGATTATGTGGGAGCCATTATGGATATCTAGATCCCGCTGATGTGTCTTCATCATGTCTGTATATTCACGAACCGTAGGGTGACACACTTAAGGTTCGAAGTTGTTTTAAGTAGATATGGAATGTGCATTGGAAACCGAATGTTGTTCGGAGTCTCGGATTGGATCCGGGACATCACGAGGAGATCCGGAATGGTCCGGAGAATAATATTCATATATTGGGGATCATTTTCTAAGTTAGGAAATGTTCCAAAGTGTTTGTACGGAGATTCTAGAAGGTTTCAGAATGTTCTGGAAGGTTCTAGAAACGTTCTTGGTGTTTGCTTGAAAACCAAGAAAGGGTCAAAGGAAAACTTGTGGGGCGAGACACGGATTCGTGGGGGAGGAGGACTCCTCCCCCCCCTTCCCAACCCGCCGGCCATAGGAGGGGAGTCCTACTAGGACTCCCCCTCCCCAGGCGCGCCTCCCTCCTTTAAATAGAAGGGAGGGGGCGCCCCCTCCTAGCCCTCTCTCATCACAAGCTCTAGCCGCCGCCTCTCTCCTCTACCTTCGCTCTGCTCCGGCTTATGCGGTTCTCAGAAATTCTCTCCTCCACCACCACCACCACACCGTCGTCAGCTGCTGGGATTCCATGGAGAAGATCTACTACCTCCGCTGCTCATGGAATGGGGAGAGGAAGGTCTGCCTCGACTCACGCATGTGACCGATCATGGAAGCGGCTGGAACGGCGCCGTAAGGATCATCCACACGATCTTGAGATCAGCAAGTGATCGACTACATCAACCCCGAGATCTAATCTCGTAACGCTTTCGGTTCTACGAGGGTTAGTACAGATCTATCTCGTTGCTCATGTCTAATAGATTAGATCTTGGCTTTTATCTAGATTAGATCTAGGTTTCGTTTGTTCTTGCGGTAGAATTTTTTTGTTTTCCATGCTACGATCCCATCAGCACATACTAGCATTCATCATGCTAAAGTAGAATGCTAAGAATGGAAAAGAAGATCCAGAGGTTGGCAATATTTGGATTTTCTAGTCTTGATCCAACGGTCAATGTTCAAAGTTAATTCGTACACTATCCAGTGGTTTATTGTATTGTAAGAGATAGGACACGATAAAGAGAAGATAAGAAGTACCGTGAATGGCCTATCAAATGGTAGGTCTCGTAGGAGAGAGGTGCTTGAGAGTTAACACAGTCTGTGGAAGTACAAGTTACATCAAGGAGCTCATAAAAATGAAAATTGCATCCACGTCCTTGCATTTATTAGAATAGGGACCCTAAAAACTGAGCAATGGAGTGTGTGTTTTGAGGTTTGCGCATACTAGCGTTCATCTTGCTAAAGTAAAATCTTTCTAGATGCTAAGAATGGAAAAGAAGATCCAGCGGTTGGCAATGTTTGGATTTGCTAGTCTTGATCCAACGGTTAATGTTCAAAGTTAATTCGTATACTATGAAGTGATTTATTGTATTGTAAGAGATAACACACGATAAAGAGAAGATAAGAATTACTGCGAATGGCCTATCAAATGGTAGGGCTCATAGGAGAGAGGTGCTTGAGAGTTAACACGATAGGTGGAAGTACAAGGTACATCATAGACCTCATAAAAATGAAAATTGCATCCAAGTCGATGCATTTATTAGCATAAGGACCCTGAAAACTGAGCAATGGAGTTTGTGTTTTGTGGTTTGTGCATACTAGCATTCATCGTGCTAAAGTAGAATCTCTCTAGATGCAAAGAATGGAAAAGAAGATCCAGCGGTTGGCAATGTTTGGATTTGCTAGTCTTGATCCAACGGTTAATGTTCAAAGTTAATCTATACACTATGCAGTGGTTTATTGTATTGTAAGAGATAATACACGATAAAGAGAAGATAAGAAGTACTGCGAATAGCCTATCAAATGGTAGGGCTCGTAGGAGAGAGGTGCTTCAGAGTTAACACGGTCAATGGAAGTACAACTTAGATCATAGACCTCATAAAAATGAAAATTGCATCCAAGTCGATGCATTTATTAGCATAAGGACCCTAAAAACTGAGCAATGGAGTTTGCGTTTTGTGGTCTGCGCATACTAGCGTTCATCGTGCTAAACAAGAATCTTTCTAGATGCTGAAAATGGAAAATAAGATCTAGCGGTTGGCAATGTTTGGATTTGCTAGTCTTTATCCAACGGTCAATGTTCAAAGTTAGTCCATACACTATGCAATGGTTTTTTGTATTATAAGAGATAAGACACAATAAAGAGAAGATAAGAAGTACTGCGAATGGCCTATCAAATGGTAGGTCTCGTAGGAGAGAGGTGTTTGAGAGTTAACACGGTCGGTGGAAGTACAAGTTACATCAAGGACCTCATAAAAATGAAAATTGCGTCCAAGTCCATGGATTTATTAAAACGAGGACCCTGAAAACTGAGCAATGGAGTTTGTGTATTGAGGGTTGTGCATACTAGCATTCATCGTGCTAAAGTATAATCTTTCTAGATGCTAAAAATGGAAAAGAAGATCCAGCGGTTGGCAATGTTTGGATTTTCTACTCTTGATCCAATGGTCAATGGTAAAAGTTAATCCGTACACTATGTAGTGCTTTATTGTATTGTAAGAGATAAGAAACGATAAATAGAAGATATGAAGTACTATGAGTGGCCTATCAAATGGTATGTCTCGTACGAAAGATGTGCTTGAGAGTGAACACGGTCGGTGGAAGTACAAGTTACATCAAGGACCTCATAAAAATGAAAATTGCGTCCAAGTCCACACATTTATTAGAAAAAGGACCCTGAAAACTGAGCAATGGAGTTTGCGTTTTGAGGTTTGCACATATTAGCATTCATCATGCTAAAGTAGAATATTTCTAGATGCTTATAATGGAAAAGAAGATCCAACGGTTGGCAATGTTTGGATTTGCTAGTCTTGATCCAACGGTTAATGTTCAAAGTTAATCCGTACACTATGCATTATGAAGTGATTATTGCATTGTAACAGATAAGACACAATAAAGAGTAGATAAGAAGTACTACGAATGGCCTACCAAATGGTAGGTCTCGTAGGAGAGAGGTGCTTGAGAGTTAACACGGTCGGTGGAAGTAGAAATTACATCAAGGACCTCATTAAAATGAAAATTGCATCCAAGTCCATGCATTTATTAGCACAAGGACCCTGAAAACTGAGTAATGGAGTTTGTGTTTTTAGGTTTGTGGATATTAGCGTTCATCGTGCTAAAGTAGAATCTTTCTAGATGCTAAGAATGGAAAAGAAGATCGAGCAGCTGGCAATGTTTGGGTTTGCTAGTCTTGATCCAACGGTCAATGTTCAAAGTTAATCCATACATTATGAAGTGTTTTATTGTATTGTAAGAGATAAGACACGATAAAGATAAGATAATAACTACTGCGAATGGCCTTTAAAATGGTAGGTCTCGTAGGAGAAGGTGCTTGAGAGTTAACACGGTCAGTGGACGTACAAGTTACATCAGGGACCTCATAAAAAATGAAAATTGCATCCAAGTCCATGCATTTATTATCACTGGGACCCTGAAAACTGAGCAATGGGGTTTGTGTTTTGAGGTTTGCACATACTAGCATTCATCGTGCTAAAGTAGAATCATTCTAGATGCTAAGAATGGAAAAGAAGATCCAGAGGTTGGAAATATTTGGATTTTCTAGTCTTGATCCAACGGTCAATGTTCAAAGTTAATCCGTACACTATCCAGTGGTTTATTGTATTGTAAGAGATAGGACACAATAAAGAGAAGATAATAAGTACCGCGAATGGCCTATCAAATGGTAGGTCTCGTAGGAGAGGTGCTTGAGAGTTAACACGGTCGGTGGAAGTACAAGTTACATCAAGGACCTCATAAAAATGAAAATTGCGTCCAAGTCCATGGATTTTTTAAAACGAGGACCCTGAAAACTGAGCAATGGAGTTTGTGTATTGAGGGTTGTGCATACTAGCATTCATCCTGCTAAAGTATAATCTTTCTAGATGCTAAAAATGGAAAAGAAGATCCAGCGGTTGGCAATGTTTGGATTTTCTACTCTTGATCCAATGGTCAATGTTAAAAGTTAATCCGTACACTATGCAGTGCTTTATTGTATTGTAAGAGATAAGAAACGATAAATAGAAGATATGAAGTACTATGAGTGGCCTATCAAATGTTAGGTCTCGTACGAAAGATGTGCTTGAGAGTTAACACGGTCGATGGAAGTACAAGTTACATCAAGGACCTCATAAAAATGAAAATTGTGTCCAAGTCCACACATTTATTAGAAAAAGGACCCTGAAAACTGAGCAATGGAGTTTGCGTTTTGAGGTTTGCACATATTAGCATTCATCATGCTAAAGTAGAATATTTCTAGATTCTTATAATGGAAAAGAAGATCCAACGGTTGGCAATGTTTGGATTTGCTAGTCTTGATCCAACGGTTAATGTTCAAAGTTAATCCGCACACTATGCATTATGAAGTGATTATTGCATTGTTACAGATAAGACACAATAAAGAGTAGATAAGAAGTACTACGAATGGCCTACCAAATGGTAGGTCTCGTAGGAGAGAGGTGCTTGAGAGTTAACACGGTCGGTGGAAGTAGAAATTACATCAAGGACCTCATTAAAATGAAAATTGCATTCAAGTCCATGCATTTATTAGCACAAGGACCCTGAAAACTGAGTAATGGAGTTTGTGTTTTTAGGTTTGTGGATATTAGCGTTCATTGTGCTAAAGTAGAATCTTTCTAGATGCTAAGAATGGAAAAGAAGATCGAGCAGTTGGCAATGTTTGGGTTTGCTAGTCTTGATCCAACGGTCAATGTTCAAAGTTAATCCATACACTATGAAGTGTTTTATTGTATTGTAAGAGATAAGACACGATAAAGACAAGATAATAACTACTGCGAATGGCCTTTAAAATGGTAGGTCTCGTAGGAGAAGGTGCTTGAGAGTTAACACGGTCAGTGGACGTACAAGTTACATCAGGGACCTCATAAAAAGTGAAAATTGCATCCAAGTCCATGCATTTATTATCACTGGGACCCTGAAAACTGAGCAATGGAGTTTGTGTTTTGAGGTTTGCACATACTAGAATTCATCGTGCTAAAGTAGAATCATTCTAGATGCTAAGAATGGAAAAGAAGATCCAGAGGTTGGCAATATTTGGATTTTCTAGTCTTGATCCAACGGTCAATGTTCAAAGTTAATCCGTACACTATCCAGTGGTTTATTGTATTGTTAGAGATAGGACACAATAAAGAGAAGATAAGAAGTACCATGAATGGCCTATCAAATGGTAGGTCTCATAGGAGAGAGGTGCTTGAGAGTTAACACGGTCGGTGGAAGTACAAGTTACATCAAGGAGCTCATAAAAATGAAAATTGCATCCACGTCCTTGCATTTATTAGAATAGGGACCCTGAAAACTGAGCAATGGAGTGTGTGTTTTGAGGTTTGCGCATACTAGCGTTCATCGTGCTAAAGTAGAATCTTTCTAGATGCTAAGAATGGAAAATATGATCCAGCGGTTGGCAATGTTTGGATTTGCTAGTCTTGATCCAACGGTTAATGTTCAAAGTTAATCCGTATACTATGAAGTGATTTATTGTATTGTAAGAGATAACACACGGTAAAGAGAAGATAAGAAGTACTGTGAATGGCCTATCAAATGGTAGGGCTCATAGGAGAGAGGTGCTTGAGAGTTAACACGGTAGGTGGAAGTACAAGGTACATCATAGACCTCATAAAAATGAAAATTGCATCCAAGTCGATGCATTCATTAGCATAAGGACCCTGAAAACTGAGGAATGGAGTTTGTGTTTTGTGGTTTGTGCATACTAGCATTCATCGTGCTAAAGTAGAATCTTTCTAGATGCAATGAATGGAAAATAAGATCCAGCGGTTGGCAATGTTTGGATTTGCTAGTCTTTATCCAACGGTTAATGTTCAAAGTTAATCTATACACTATGTAGTGGTTTATTGTATTGTAAGAGATAATACACGATAAAGAGAAGATAAGAAGTACTGCGAATAGCCTATCAAATGGTAGGGCTTTTAGGAGAGAGGTGCTTCAGAGTTAATATGGTCGGTGGAAGTAAAAGTTAGATCATAAACCTCATAAAAATGAAAATTGCATCCAAGTCGATGCATTTATTAGCATAAGGACCCTGAAAACTGAGCAATGGAGTTTGTGGTTTGTGGTTTGCGCATACTAGCGTTCATCGTGCTAAACAAGAACCTTTCTAGATGCTAAAAATGGAAAATAAGATCTAGCGGTTGGCAATGTTTGGATTTGCTAGTCTTTATCCAACGGTCAATGTTCAAAGTTAATCCATACACTATGCAATGGTTTTTTGTATTATAAGAGATAAGACACAATAAAGAGAAGATAAGAAGTACTGCGAATGGCCTATCAAATGGTAGGTCTCGTAGGAGAGAGGTGTTTGAGAGTTCACACGGTCGGTGGAAGTACAAGTTACATCAAGGACCTCATAAAATGAAAATGCGTCCAAGTCCATGGATTTATTAAAACAAGGACCCTGAAAACTAAGCAATGGAGTTTGTGTATTGAGGGTTGTGCATACTAGCATTCATCGTGCTAAAGTATAATCTTTCTAGATGCTAAAAATGGAAAAGAAGATCCAGCGGTTGGCAATGTTTGGATTTTCTACTCTTGATCCAATGGTAAATGTTAAAAGTTAATCCGTACACTATGCAATGCTTTAATGTATTGTAAGAGATAAGAAACGATAAATAGAAGATATGAAGTACTGTGAATGGCCTATCAAATGGTAGGTCTCGTACTAAAGATGTGCTTGAGAGTTCACACGGTCGGTGGAAGTACAAGTTACATCAAGGACCTCATAAAAATTAAAATTGCATCCAAGTCCACACATTTATTAGAACAAGGACCCTAAAACTGAGCAATGGAGTTTGTGTTTTGAGGTTTGCACATTAGCATTCATCATGCTAAAGTAGAATCTTTCTAGATGCTTATAATGGAATAGAAGATCCAGCGGTTGGCAATGTTTGGATTTGCTAGTCTTGATCCAACGGTCAATGTTCAAAGTTAATCCGTACACTATGCATTATGAAGTGATTATTATATTGTAACAGATAAGACAATAAAGAGTAGATAAGAAGTACTACGAATGGCCTACCAAATGGTAGGTCTCAGAGGAGAGAGGTGCTTGAGAGTTAACACGGTGTGGAAGTAGAAATTACATCAAGGACCTCATAAAAATGAAAGTTGCGTCCAAGTCCACACATTTATTAGAACAAGGACCCTGAAAACTGACTAATGGAGTTTGTGTTTTTAGGTTTGTGCATATTAGAATTCATCGTGCTAAAGTAGAATCTTCTAGATGCTAAGAATGGAAAAGAAGATCGAGCGGTTGGCAATGTTTGGGTTTGCTAGTCTTGATCCAACGGTCAATGTTCAAAGTTAATCCATACACTATGAAGTGGTTTATTGTATTGTAAGAGATAAGACACGATAAAGAGAAGATAATAACTACTGCGAATGGCCTTTAAAATGGTAGGTCTCATAGGAGAAGGTGCTTGAGAGTTAACACGGTCAGTGGAAGTACAAGTTACATCAGGGACCTCATAAAAAATGAAAATTGCATCCAAGTCCATGCATTTATTATCACTGGGACCCTGAAAACTGAGCAATGGAGTTTGTGTTTTGAGGTTTGCACATACTAGCATTCATCATGCTAAAGTAGAATCATTCTAGATGCTCAGATTGGAAAAGAAGATCCAGAGGTTGGCAATATTTAGATTTTATAGTCTTGATCCAACGGTCAATGTTCAAAGTTAATCCGTACACTATCCAGTGGTTTATTGTATTAAGAGATAGGACACAATAAAGAGAAGATAAGAAGTACCGTGAATGGCCTATCAAATGGTAGGTCTCGTAGGAGAGAGGTGCTTGAGAGTTAACACGGTCGGTGGAAGTACAAGTTACATCAAGGAGCTCATAAAAATGAAAATTGCATCCACGTCCTTGCATTTATTAGAATAGGGACCCTGAAAACAGAGCAATGGAGTGTGTGTTTTGAGGTTTGCACATACTAGCGTTCATCGTGCTAAAGTAGAATCTTTCTAGATGCTAAGAATGGAAAATAAGATCCAGCGGTTGGCAATGTTTGGATTTGCTAGTCTTGATCCAACGGTTAATGTTCAAAGTTAATCCGTATACTATGAAGTGATTTATTGTATTGTAAGAGATAACACACGAAAAAGAGAAGATAAGAAGTACTGCAAATGGCCTATCAAATGGTAGGGCTCATAGGAGAGAGGTGCTTGAGAGTTAACACGGTAGGTGGAAGTACAAGGTACATCATAGATCTCATAAAAATGAAAATTGCATCCAAGTCAATGCATTTATTAGCATAAGGACCCTAAAAAATGAGCAATGGAGTTTGTGTTTTGTGGTTTGTGCATACTCGCATTCATCGTGCTATAGTAGAATCTTTCTAGATGCAAACAATGGAAAAGAAGATCCAGCGGTTGGCAATGTTTGGATTTGCTAGTCTTGATCCAACGGTTAATGTTCAAAGTTAATCCGTATACTATGAAGTGATTTATTGTATTGTAAGAGATAACACACGGTAAAGAGAAGATAATAAGTACTGCGAATGGCCTATCAAATGGTAGGGCTCATAGGAGAGAGGTGCTTGAGAGTTAACACGGTAGGTGGAAGTACAAGGTACATCATAGACCTCATAAAAATGAAAATTGCATCCAAGTCGATGCATTTATTAGCATAAGGACCCTGAAAACTGAGCAATGGAGTTTGTGTTTTGTGGTTTGTGCATACTAGCATTAATCGTGCTAAAGTAGAATCTTTCTAGATGCAATGAATGGAAAAGAAGATCCAGCGGTAGGCAATGTTTGGATTTGCTAGTCTTGATCCAACGGTTAATGTTCAAAGTTAATCTATACACTATGTAGTGGTTTATTGTATTGTAAGAGATAATACACGATAAAGAGAAGATAAGAAGTACTGCGAATAGCCTATCAAATGGTAGGGCTTTTAGGAGAGAGGTGCTTCAGAGTTAACATGGTCGGTGGAAGTAAAAGTTAGATCATAGACCTCATAAAAATGAAAATTGCATCCAAGTCGATGCATTTATTAGCATAAGGACCCTGAAAACTGAGCAATGGAGTTTGTGGTTTGTGGTTTGCGCATACTAGCGTTCATCGTGCTAAACAAGAACCTTTCTAGATGCTAAAAATGGAAAATAAGATCTAGCGGTTGGCAATGTTTCGATTTGCTAGTCTTTATCCAACGGTCAATGTTCAAAGTTAATCCATACACTATGCAATGGTTTTTTGTATTATAAGAGATAAGACACAATAAAGAGAAGATAAGAAGTACTGCGAATGGCCTATCAAATGGTAGGTCTCGTAGGAGAGAGGTGTTTGAGAGTTCACACGGTCGGTGGAAGTACAAGTTACATCAAGGACCTCATAAAAATGAAAATTGCGTCCAAGTCCATGGATTTATTAAAACAAGGACCCTGAAAACTAAGCAATGGAGTTTGTGTATTGAGGGTTGTGCATACTAGCATTCATCGTGCTAAAGTATAATCTTTCTAGATGCTAAAAATGGAAAAGAAGATCCAGCGGTTGGCAATGTTTGGATTTTCTACTCTTGATCCAATGGTAAATGTTAAAAGTTAATCCGTACACTATGCAATGCTTTAATGTATTGTAAGAGATAAGAAACGATAAATAGAAGATATGAAGTACTGTGAATGGCCTATCAAATGGTAGGTCTCGTACGAAAGATGTGCTTGAGAGTTCACACGGTCGGTGGAAGTACAAGTTACATCAAGGACCTCATAAAAATTAAAATTGCATCCAAGTCCACACATTTATTAGAACAAGGACCCTAAAAACTGAGCAATGGAGTTTGTGTTTTGAGGTTTGCACATATTAGCATTCATCATGCTAAAGTAGAATCTTTCTAGATGCTTATAATGGAAAAGAAGATCCAGCGGTTGGCAATGTTTGGATTTGCTAGTCTTGATCCAACGGTCAATGTTCAAAGTTAATCCGTACACTATGCATTATGAAGTGATTATTATATTGTAACAGATAAGACAATAAAGAGTAGATAAGAAGTACTACGAATGGCCTACCAAATGGTAGGTCTCGTAGGAGAGAGGTGCTTGAGAGTTAACACGGTCGGTGGAAGTAGAAATTACATCAAGGACCTCATTAAAATGAAAATTGCATCCAAGTCCATGCATTTATTAGCACAAGGACCCTAAAAACTGACTAATGGAGTTTGTGTTTTTAGGTTTGTGCATATTAGTGTTCATCGTGCTAAAGTAGAATCTTCTAGATGCTAAGAATGGAAAAGAAGATCGAGCGGTTGGCAATGTTTGGGTTTGCTAGTCTTGATCCAACGGTCAATGTTCAAAGTTAATCCATACACTATGAAGTGGTTTATTATATTGTAAGAGATAAGACACGATAAAGAGAAGATAATAACTACTGCGAATGGCCTTTAAAATGGTAGGTCTCATAGGAGAAGGTGCTTGAGAGTTAACACGGTCAGTGGAAGTACAAGTTACATCAGGGACCTCATAAAAAATGAAAATTGCATCCAAGTCCATGCATTTATTATCACTGGGACCCTGAAAACTGAGCAATGGAGTTTGTGTTTTGAGGTTTGCACATACTAGCATTCATCATGCTAAAGTAGAATCATTCTAGATGCTCAGATTGGAAAAGAAGATCCAGAGGTTGGCAATATTTAGATTTTATAGTCTTGATCCAACGGTCAATGTTCAAAGTTAATCCGTACACTATCCAGTGGTTTATTGTATTAAGAGATAGGACACAATAAAGAGAAGATAAGAAGTACCGTGAATGGCCTATCAAATGGTAGGTCTCGTAGGAGAGAGGTGCTTGAGAGTTAACACGGTCGGTGGAAGTACAAGTTACATCAAGGAGCTCATAAAAATGAAAATTGCATCCACGTCCTTGCATTTATTAGAATAGGGACCCTGAAAACAGAGCAATGGAGTGTGTGTTTTGAGGTTTGCACATACTAGCGTTCATCGTGCTAAAGTAGAATCTTTCTAGATGCTAAGAATGGAAAATAAGATCCAGCGGTTGGCAATGTTTGGATTTGCTAGTCTTGATCCAACGGTTAATGTTCAAAGTTAATCCGTATACTATGAAGTGATTTATTGTATTGTAAGAGATAACACACGATAAAGAGAAGATAAGAAGTACTGCAAATGGCCTATCAAATGGTAGGGCTCATAGGAGAGAGGTGCTTGAGAGTTAACACGGTAGGTGGAAGTACAAGGTACATCATAGATCTCATAAAAATGAAAATTGCATCCAAGTCAATGCATTTATTAGCATAAGGACCCTAAAAACTGAGCAATGGAGTTTGTGTTTTGTGGTTTGTGCATACTAGCATTCATCGTGCTAAAGTAGAATCTTTCTAGATGCAAAGAATGGAAAAGAAGATCCAGCGGTTGGCAATGTTTGGATTTGCTAGTCTTGATCCAACGGTTAATGTTCAAAGTTAATTCGTATACTATGAAGTGATTTATTGTATTGTAAGAGATAACACACGGTAAAGAGAAGATAATAAGTACTGCGAATGGCCTATCAAATGGTAGGGCTCATAGGAGAGAGGTGCTTGAGAGTTAACACGGTAGGTGGAAGTACAAGGTACATCATAGACCTCATAAAAATGAAAATTGCATCCAAGTCGATGCATTTATTAGCATAAGGACCCTGAAAACTGAGCAATGGAGTTTGTGTTTTGTGGTTTGTGCATACTAGCATTAATCGTGCTAAAGTAGAATCTTTCTAGATGCAATGAATGGAAAAGAAGATCCAGCGGTAGGCAATGTTTGGATTTGCTAGTCTTGATCCAACGGTTAATGTTCAAAGTTAATCTATACATTATGTAGTGGTTTATTGTATTGTAAGAGATAATACACGATAAAGAGAAGATAAGAAGTACTGCGAATAGCCTATCAAATGGTAGGGCTTTTAGGAGAGAGGTGCTTCAGAGTTAACATGGTCGGTGGAAGTAAAAGTTAGATCATAGACCTCATAAAAATGAAAATTGCATCCAAGTCGATGCATTTATTAGCATAAGGACCCTGAAAACTGAGCAATGGAGTTTGTGGTTTGTGGTTTGCGCATACTAGCGTTCATCGTGCTAAACAAGAACCTTTCTAGATGCTAAAAATGGAAAATAAGATCTAGCGGTTGGCAATGTTTCGATTTGCTAGTCTTTATCCAACGGTCAATGTTCAAAGTTAATCCATACACTATGCAATGGTTTTTTGTATTATAAGAGATAAGACACAATAAAGAGAAGATAAGAAGTACTGCGAATGGCCTGTCAAATGGTAGGTCTCGTAGGAGAGAGGTGTTTGAGAGTTAACACGGTCGGTGGAAGTACAAGTTACATCAAGGACCTCATAAAAATGAAAATTGCGTCCAAGTCCATGGATTTATTAAAACAAGGACCCTGAAAACTGAGCAATGGAGTTTGTGTATTGAGGGTTGTGCATACTAGCATTCATCGTGCTAAAGTATAATCTTTCTAGATGCTAAAAATGGAAAAGAAAATCCAGCGGTTGGCAATGTTTGGATTTTCTACTCTTGATCCAATGGTCAATGTTAAAAGTTAATCCGTACACTATGCAATGCTTTATTGTATTGTAAGAGATAAGAAACGATAAATAGAAGATATGAAGTACTGTGAATGGCCTATCAAATGGTAGGTCTCGTACGAAAGATGTGCTTGAGAGTTAACCTGGTCGGTGGAAGTACAAGTTACATCAAGGACCTCATAAAAATGAAAGTTGCGTCCAAGTCCACACATTTATTAGAACAAGGACCCTAAAAACTGAGCAATGGAGTTTGTGTTTTGAGGTTTGCACATATTAGCATTCATCATGCTAAAGTAGAATCTTTCTAGATGCTTATAATGGAAAAGAAGATCCAGCGGTTGGCAATGTTTGGATTTGCTAGTCTTGATCCAACGGTCAATGTTCAAAGTTAATCCGTACACTATGCATTATGAAGTGATTATTATATTGTAACAGATAAGACAATAAAGAGTAGATAAGAAGTACTACGAATGGCCTACCAAATGGTAGGTCTCAGAGAGAGGTGCTTGAGAGTTAACACGGTGGAAGTAGAAATTACATCAAGGACCTCATTAAAATGAAAATTGCATCCAAGTCCATGCATTTATTAGCACAAGGACCCTAAAAACTGACTAATGGAGTTTGTGTTTTTAGGTTTGTGCATATTAGTGTTCATCGTGCTAAAGTAGAATCTTCTAGATGCTAAGAATGGAAAAGAAGATCGAGCGGTTGGCAATGTTTGGGTTTGCTAGTCTTGATCCAACGGTCAATGTTCAAAGTTAATCCATACACTATGAAGTGGTTTATTATATTGTAAGAGATAAGACACGATAAAGAGAAGATAATAACTACTGCGAATGGCCTTTAAAATGGTAGGTCTCATAGGAGAAGGTGCTTGAGAGTTAACACGGTCAGTGGAAGTACAAGTTACATCAGGGACCTCATAAAAAATGAAAATTGCATCCAAGTCCATGCATTTATTATCACTGGGACCCTGAAAACTGAGCAATGGAGTTTGTGTTTTGAGGTTTGCACATACTAGCATTCATCATGCTAAAGTAGAATCATTCTAGATGCTCAGATTGGAAAAGAAGATCCAGAGGTTGGCAATATTTAGATTTTATAGTCTTGATCCAACGGTCAATGTTCAAAGTTAATCCGTACACTATCCAGTGGTTTATTGTATTAAGAGATAGGACACAATAAAGAGAAGATAAGAAGTACCGTGAATGGCCTATCAAATGGTAGGTCTCGTAGGAGAGAGGTGCTTGAGAGTTAACACGGTCGGTGGAAGTACAAGTTACATCAAGGAGCTCATAAAAATGAAAATTGCATCCACGTCCTTGCATTTATTAGAATAGGGACCCTGAAAACAGAGCAATGGAGTGTGTGTTTTGAGGTTTGCACATACTAGCGTTCATCGTGCTAAAGTAGAATCTTTCTAGATGCTAAGAATGGAAAATAAGATCCAGCGGTTGGCAATGTTTGGATTTGCTAGTCTTGATCCAACGGTTAATGTTCAAAGTTAATCCGTATACTATGAAGTGATTTATTGTATTGTAAGAGATAACACACGATAAAGAGAAGATAAGAAGTACTGCAAATGGCCTATCAAATGGTAGGGCTCATAGGAGAGAGGTGCTTGAGAGTTAACACGGTAGGTGGAAGTACAAGGTACATCATAGATCTCATAAAAATGAAAATTGCATCCAAGTCAATGCATTTATTAGCATAAGGACCCTAAAAACTGAGCAATGGAGTTTGTGTTTTGTGGTTTGTGCATACTAGCATTCATCGTGCTAAAGTAGAATCTTTCTAGATGCAAAGAATGGAAAAGAAGATCCAGCGGTTGGCAATGTTTGGATTTGCTAGTCTTGATCCAACGGTTAATGTTCAAAGTTAATTCGTATACTATGAAGTGATTTATTGTATTGTAAGAGATAACACACGGTAAAGAGAAGATAATAAGTACTGCGAATGGCCTATCAAATGGTAGGGCTCATAGGAGAGAGGTGCTTGAGAGTTAACACGGTAGGTGGAAGTACAAGGTACATCATAGACCTCATAAAAATGAAAATTGCATCCAAGTCGATGCATTTATTAGCATAAGGACCCTGAAAACTGAGCAATGGAGTTTGTGTTTTGTGGTTTGTGCATACTAGCATTAATCGTGCTAAAGTAGAATCTTTCTAGATGCAATGAATGGAAAAGAAGATCCAGCGGTAGGCAATGTTTGGATTTGCTAGTCTTGATCCAACGGTTAATGTTCAAAGTTAATCTATACATTATGTAGTGGTTTATTGTATTGTAAGAGATAATACACGATAAAGAGAAGATAAGAAGTACTGCGAATAGCCTATCAAATGGTAGGGCTTTTAGGAGAGAGGTGCTTCAGAGTTAACATGGTCGGTGGAAGTAAAAGTTAGATCATAGACCTCATAAAAATGAAAATTGCATCCAAGTCGATGCATTTATTAGCATAAGGACCCTGAAAACTGAGCAATGGAGTTTGTGGTTTGTGGTTTGCGCATACTAGCGTTCATCGTGCTAAACAAGAACCTTTCTAGATGCTAAAAATGGAAAATAAGATCTAGCGGTTGGCAATGTTTCGATTTGCTAGTCTTTATCCAACGGTCAATGTTCAAAGTTAATCCATACACTATGCAATGGTTTTTTGTATTATAAGAGATAAGACACAATAAAGAGAAGATAAGAAGTACTGCGAATGGCCTGTCAAATGGTAGGTCTCGTAGGAGAGAGGTGTTTGAGAGTTAACATTGTGGAAGTACAAGTTACATCAAGGACCTCATAAAATGAAAATTGCGTCCAAGTCCATGGATTTATTAAAACAAGGACCCTGAAAACTGAGCAATGGAGTTTGTGTATTGAGGGTTGTGCATACTAGCATTCATCGTGCTAAAGTATAATCTTTCTAGATGCTAAAAATGGAAAAGAAAATCCAGCGGTTGGCAATGTTTGGATTTTCTACTCTTGATCCAATGGTCAATGTTAAAAGTTAATCCGTACACTATGCAATGCTTTATTGTATTGTAAGAGATAAGAAACGATAAATAGAAGATATGAAGTACTGTGAATGGCCTATCAAATGGTAGGTCTCGTACGAAAGATGTGCTTGAGAGTTAACCTGGTCGGTGGAAGTACAAGTTACATCAAGGACCTCATAAAAATGAAAGTTGCGTCCAAGTCCACACATTTATTAGAACAAGGACCCTGAAAACTGAGCAATGGAGTTTGTGGTTTGAGGTTTGCACATATTAGCATTCATCATGCTAAAGTAGAATCTTTCTAGATGCTTATAATGGAAAAGAAGATCCAGCGGTTGGCAATGTTTGGATTTGCTAGTCTTGATCCAACGGTCAATGTTCAAAGTTAATCCGTACACTATGCATTCGGAAGTGATTATTATATTGTAACAGATAAGACAATAAAGAGTAGATAAGAAGTACTACGAATGGCCTACCAAATGGTAGGTCTCGTAGGAGAGAGGTGCTTGAGAGTTAACACGGTCGGTGGAAGTAGAAATTACATCAAGGACCTCATTAAAATGAAAATTGCATCCAAGTCCATGCATTTATTAGCACAAGGACCCTGAAAACTGACTAATGGAGTTTGTGTTTTTAGGTTTGTGCATATTAGTATTCATCGTGCTAAAGTAGAATCTTCTAGATGCTAAGAATGGAAAAGAAGATCGAGCGGTTGGCAATGTTTGGGTTTGCTAGTCTTGATCCAACGGTCAATGTTCAAAGTTAATCCATACACTATGAAGTGGTTTATTGTATTGTAAGAGATAAGACACGATAAAGAGAAGATAATAACTACTGCGAATGGCCTTTAAAATGGTAGGTCTCGTAGGAGAAGGTGCTTGAGAGTTAACACGGTCAGTGGAAGTACAAGTTACATCAGGGACCTCATAAAAAATGAAAATTGCATCCAAGTCCATGCATTTATTATCACTGGGACCCTGAAAACTGAGCAATGGAGTTTGTGTTTTGAGGTTTGCACATACTAGCATTCATCATGCTAAAGTAGAATCATTCTAGATGCTTAGAATGGAAAAGAAGATCCAGAGGTTGGCAATATTTAGATTTTCTAGTCTTGATCCAACGGTCAATGTTAAAAGTTAATCCGTACACTATCCAGTGGTTTATTGTATTAAGAGATAGGACACAATAAAGAGAAGATAAGAAGTACCGTGAATGGCCTATCAAATGGTAGGTCTCGTAGGAGAGAGGTGCTTGAGAGTTAACACGGTCGATGGAAGTACAAGTTACATCAAGGAGCTCATAAAAATGAAAATTGCATCCACGTCCTTGCATTTATTAGAATAGGGACCCTGAAAACTGAGCAATGGAGTGTGTGTTTTGAGGTTTGCGCATACTAGCATTCATCGTGCTAAAGTAGAATCTTTCTAGATGCTAAGAATGGAAAATAAGATCCAGCGGTTGGCAATGTTTGGATTTGCTAGTCTTGATCCAACGGTTAATGTTCAAAGTTAATCCGTATACTATGAAGTGATTTATTGTATTGTAAGAGATAACACACGATAAAGAGAAGATAAGAAGTACTGCAAATGGCCTATCAATTGGTAGGGCTCATAGGAGAGAGGTGCTTGAGAGTTAACACGGTAGGTGGAAGTACAAGGTACATCATAGATCTCATAAAAATGAAGATTGCATCCAAGTCAATGCATTTATTAGCATAAGGACCCTGAAAACTGAGCAATGGAGTTTGTGATTCGTGGTTTGCACATACTAGCATTCATCGTGCTAAGCAAGAATCTTTCTAGATGCTAAAAATGGAAAATAAGATCTAGCGGTTGGCAATGTTTGGATTTGCTAGTCTTTATCCAACGGTCAATGTTCAAAGTTAATCCATACACTATGCAATGGTTTTTTGTATTATAAGAGATAAGACACCATAAAGAGAAGATAAGAAGTATTGCGAATGGCCTATCAAATGGTAGGTCTCGTAGGAGAGAGGTGCTTGAGAGTTAACACGGTCGGTGGAAGTACAAGTTACATCAAGGACCTCATAAAAATGAAAATTGCGTCCAAGTCCATGGATTTATTAAAACAAGGACCCTAAAAACTGAGCAATGGAGTTTATGTTTTGAGGTTTGCACATACTAGCATTCGTCGTGCTAAAGTAGAATCATTCTAGATGCTAAGAATGGAAAAGAAGATCAGAGGTTAGCAATATTTGGATTTGCTTGTCTTGATCCAACGGTCAATGTTCAAAGTTAATCCGTACACTATCCAGTGGTTTATTGTATTGTAAGAGATAGGACGCGATAAAGAGAAGATAAGAAGTACCGTGAATGGCCTATCAAATGGTAGGTCTCGTAGGAGAGAGGTGCTTGAGATGAGTTAACACAGTCGGTGAAAGTACAAGTTACATCAAGGACCTCATAAAAATGAAAATTGCATCCAAGTCCATGCATTTATTGGCATAAGAACCCTGAAAACGGAGCAATGGAGTTTTTGTTTTGTGGTTTGCGCATACTAGCGTTCATCATGCTCAATAAGAATCTTTCTAGATGCTAAGAATGGAAAAGAACATCCAACGGTTGGCAATGTTTGGATTTGCTAGTCTTGTTCCAACGGTCAATGTTCAAAGTTAATTCGTACACTATGAAGTGGTTTATTGTATTATAAGAGATAAGACACAATAAAGAGAAGATAAGAAGTACTGCGAATGGCATATCAAATGGTAGGTCTCGTAGGAGAGAGGTGCTTGAGAGTTAACACGGTCGGTGGAAGTACAAGTTACATCATAGACCTCATAAAAATGAATATTGCATCCAAGTCCATGCATTTATTAGCATAAGGACCCTTAAAATTGAGCAATGGAGTTTGTGTTTTGAGGTTTGCGTATACTAGCATTCATCATGCTAAAGTAGAATCTTTCTAGATGCTAAGAATGGAAAAGAAGATCCAACGGTTGGCAATGTTTGGATTTCCTAGTCTTGATCCAACTGTCAATGTTCAAAGTTAGTACGTACACTATGAAGTGGTTTATTGTATTGTATTGTATAGTATTGCAAGAGATAAGACACGATAAAGAGAAGATAAGAAGTACAGTACAACGAATGGCCGATCTTTTCAATAACCTTCCCTCCTAATGTTTGGGAAGCAAGTGAAAATTTTGAAAACCGGAAAAGTTTGAATTTTTGTGCCGCCAAGGACCAAAGTGGTTTCCTTCCTATGTACTCCTTGTCCCTACTCTACACAACCGTGTGGCTGCCGAACATGCCAGAGACACAGAGCCGCCATACCAAGGCACACGTGCGCAGCGCTACGCTGTGGATGAGGGGAGAGAGATCAGTCGGACCAGTGAGCGAGGGGAAAGGGGAGGAGAGATGGAGCATATGGAAGGTGAGAGAATAACACGATTTGTTTTGCGTGCATAGGTCCTGAATTTACGACTAGTATAGTGTATTACACTGTAAGGCCGCAGGAGTACATCATGTCAGAAACCCATCATAATTTTGCTCTAACATGCAACCGCCTTCAACTTCTCTTCGCTGCTGCCCTCTCCCTGCCAACGTTTTATTCTCTCAGCATGTACAGTGCATGGACAGAGGTGACCATATGTATAAGAAAAGAAATATACTACTCCCACATTGTGTAAAAAAGCACACCTTAATAAGGCCTACTATGTGGCATCCGCTAAGGTTCACCTTATACATAGTGGAAAAAATAAAGTTATCTTTAAGCCTAAGGTGCACCTCAAGCTTGTGGGTTGCCCATAGAGAATAGAAATATCATTTCCCCTCTCTCCCTATTTCATGTGATCATTTTCAAAAGGGGTTCAAAATTTTAAGATGAAAAATCTTTTTTTGAGGAAGATGCAAAATCTTAGCTAGAGGTCAAACGAGTCGTCATCAATTGAGAATGTTCTTTATTGGTAGTTGGACACTCACACCGACGACACTGCTTTTACAAGAAGAGATGCACCCATCTACCTTCGAAAAGGAAATTAATTTAAGAGGAATCTATCACGCTTACTTGTAGCTCAAGTTTGACCTAATTTTGTTCAACTATCAAGATGCAAAATGTGGTGCCTCCGGATTAACCATCCGAGAAATTCCTGTTATGCATACACCACGTTCCCATGATCAGTGAGCCGTGGAACATAACCGACAAGTATCATTACAACATCCGAGACATATCGAATTACAACACTTACATAAATGCCGTTATGGGAGAGGCAACTGATTGGGAGAACGTCATAGCTCGCATCAGCGGAACTTCATCAAGCGTAGAGCCCGATCCATGCCTTAAACTACAGGCAACTGACTGGGAGAACGTCATAGCTCGCATAGTCGCCAACATCATCTTCTTCTTGATATCTGACCAAGTTAATAGCCAGGGACAATGCCAGTGAGTACTTTGAATGTACTCGCAAACCACCTTCAGAGAATAATAATAACAAGATGATATGCAATATGGCTATGGTAATAGGAGGGCACCAAGAGAGTTTCTTTTCTCAAATAGTTTCTCTTGTAGATATAGCATCTACATATCTTTGTTGAAAACTTTTGTAAACCATTTTGGAAACCTTTTGAAAAGATTTGTAAACACTAGGATTAGGGTACCCATTTGTTCCTGTCTTTAGGTCGTCCCAAGACCAAAATCCTTTCATTCCTTTCTAACCATCCCATGGTCAAAACAGGTATCCTTTCCGACCATCCCATGGTCAAAACATTTCAAAGCCATTGCTTTTCAGAAATCCTTTTTGAAAACAAAACCAGCACCGCTCTACAGCAACCTTCCCAACTGTCCATGACCGTGGACACGGCTATTCGAATAGATTTACACTTTGCAGAGGTTGCGCACTTTACCCACACCATCCGGGTACACTACCCTGATCTACACCGATCGTGGGTCGTGTAACCGATCAAGACTCTCTGGATGCGCACTCTAGTATAAGAGCCTACCCTATGAGTGTTATTCCCCTCAAAACTAGGACGTCGGGTACCGAGGACCAACAGGAGCACTTTTTCCACTTCTTGAGTGTGTGCTCTCAATGAGGGGCTCATAGTAACGCGTGGAGGCCCACAGACCCTTCGCTCCTTCTCCAGGTCGATGCCCCACATGGACCTTTATCAGAGAAGGCCCACCCTCCAGGGATCGTGATCCCCTGTAGTAGGTACGAGGCATCTTATACTAGAATAAACAACCATCAAATCCAGCCATGTCCCATTCGAGAGTAATGTGGTTGCACAGGGTTAATTGTTCTAGCAAAACTGCAAAGAACTGGGTGCGTTTTCGTAAACCTTTTTCCTCCATCTTTCCTCCAGCATTTTGTAAAACAAAACCTTTTTCTTTCTCAACATCTCTTGGGAGGTCCCACCTCACCAAGGTTTTATCATAAAACATTTGGTAAAACTTTTTCAGGGTCTTCCCATCCTCTACGTTTTCTTTGGCTGAAACAGGGTCTCCAAAAGGGGTATGGTGTATTAAACCATCTACCATACTAGGAACAAGTAGGTATCATCAAGGGTGTAGTACTTAGTAGTACCAAAGTGTAATAGTTCGGAGGAGCCAAACCACTACCATATATACATCAACATATAGTAAAAAATGCAGATTTGATAAAAAGTAGCTAAAACATGCATAAGCAAAGATGTAGGACAAGGCTTATGAGCAAGAAGGTGGCTTGCCCGATGATCAGCAATATGGCAATATGTCCCTGGACTTCTTCTTTAGATAACCAAGAATACCAATACCAATAATAATAAGATCTCTTCTTCTCGGCGTCAATACAAGCGCAACTATCGTCGTCATCGAGTATACGTGCAAACAAGCAAGACCACAATAAAAACAAGGCATACAAGCATCATTAAAATACAGAAAATAAACATACCACACATTACTCAAATCAGTAGGTTTTGATAGATTGAGTGGGTTGTAATTGGAATTACTTTAATTGCCCTTGTGGTCTTTGTTTTACGATGTATTTGTCCAAATACCACATGTTAAGGGGATTTAGAATTAGGATTGGGTCTGTATGATATGAATATGCAAGGATGATACCATCAGGTAGGTAGTGATAATATGAAACCAACAAAAGTGGTTTCACCAAAATATCAATTTCCATTGATTTATAATAAATTTTCTAGTGGGAAATACTCTAGTTTTTGGAAATAATTCACCATAAATGTTCTGTAGGTCCAAAAATTATTTCCTTGGGTGGTTAGGTAGATCTTGATGTACTTGGTCACTGAGAGTTGGAATCACATCAAAATAATTATCAGAATGCCCTCAGGAAATTTCCAAAGGAAGTTCTGGTATATAAAAGCTTTTGATGTGATTCCAAGGGAAAAAGGTAGGCATTTAGAATACCTTTCTGTAGAAATTGGAATTACCCAGTTTGGAGTTGCAGAGCTACTGTAGTGATTTATCTAGTGATAAAGTCACATGCAGAAGTTTTTAATTCTCTTATAAATCTAGAGAAGGTCAAAATTAGTGAACTCCTAGGGTTGGGTAGATATGGGTGTATCTCATCCATGAGAGTTGGAAATGGGTCAATTGGACTCAAGGTTTTGTCTAGGGAACTTTCTAAAGGGAGAAAAGCTCTGTTTTTTACAGGTGATCCATGGCTCCTAAGGGAATGAGACTAATGCTCAACGATGGGTAGTTCAAATACAAATCAGGGGAAATTGGGTTCCCCCTATTTGGCTTTACCAAACTTCCTGAAAGATGTATTTGGTGAATAGGACACCCTCTGGCATTATTTTTATTATGAAGTAATTAAAGGTTATTTTGGTTCAGTGCTTGTTCTGCACGTTTAGCAAAACACACATTTTCATGTACAAATTTGGAGGGGATTATTTATAGCCAGCTTTCAATTTCAAATCGAATTAAACCTTCCTGCCTATTAACAACTCTGGAATTAATTTGTAAAAAGGGATTTTAAATTGGGCCGCATTTTAGAGGGGAGCTAGGCTGGATCTGGGGAGGGGTGGGCAGCGAGGTGCCGCCGCTGGCTGGGTCGGCCCGTCTCGCCGCGAGCCCGTGCGCGCGCTCCGCTGTTCAAACCCCAACGGGAGGGGCCCGCCTGTCGGTGTCAGGAGGAGGCCGAAGCGGTAGCGAGGAATCCCAGCCGCCCGCGTAAGTAGGATCCGACGGCCAGGGGCCATCGTCTTCTTCTTGACACGCGAGGCCGCGATGAAACCCAAGCGATGGTTGGGCACAGCGGGGTACTCACCTAGGGGCCACGCCGGAGACAGGGGAGGGGTGGAGCGGATGCGGTGTGTCGCGGGGACTCTAGGGAGGGGCGGCATGGTGGTTTTCCGCGACAGAATCCGCTCACGCGGAGGCTCAGAACGCGACCTCGTGGGAGCTCGCCGGAGCAGCATCCTGGGCGGTCCTAGGGCAAGAGGAGAGTAGAGTTAGATTCATGAGAGCAGGGGGATCTCAAAGGCGACACATGCAGAGGGGGAAGTGGAAGAGAGGGCTTAGCTCGAGGGGAAGGTGGAGGCCGAGAGGAGATATCCTCTTTCTCCATGGCGAGGGAGAGCTGCGGGGATGGATCTGGAGCTCTCTGGGGAGGTAAGTGGAGTGGTAGAGGGAGAAATGAGGGGCAGAGGCGTGCTGGGATGGCCTCTGGCCTTTAAGAACCGAGAGGAGTGGGCTATGATGGACCATGTCCATGGGGAGGCTTGGAGGGATGGACGTGGCCATCCATTGGGTAGCAAGGGTGGTGGAGAGGTGGGGTGGGGCCAAGGACACGACCAGAGAAGAGAGAGAAGTGGTTGTTGCCTAGCTTTTGATGTAAGGAGGGGACACACCAATAAAAGGGCATAGCTTTTCCTCCTTTCTAGGGGTAAAGGGCATGGGAGAGGGTGATGCTACAGTGTATTTCGACCAGAGGGATGAGAGGTGTTTTGTGCAAGTTTGTTTGACCAAATTGGTGTAGCTTTGGTGGGTTTTTGATTTGAGTATTTTCTTACTTGGAAATTTTGATCAGATAGGTGGTTATGAAGAAAGTCCAAAAACTTGCATTGGACAAGATGAGGAAATGGTAATGGTAGATAGATGAGGTTAAGGGACCTCTCTAGGAATTATTTATAAGTTTTCTAAGGATTTGAAGTCCACTTAGAATCATTTATCCAAAAAGTGCAGAAGTAGTTTCTATAAGCTCATTTGATATTTTTGTATTGGACAAGTTGATTTTTTGATGTGAGATGGTCCCAAATGTGAATACACAGTTAGGGGTATTTTCCCAAGATTTACTGAGGCTTAAAAGCATTAAAAACAATTATTATTCCATTTCTGCCATTTAGGAGAATAAGCAAAAAGAAATGATAAAGCTCTTCAAAAATATTTAATTTTGAAGTGGGAAAATAGGGTATGATATATGGGCCTCAAAAGTTCTTATATTTGGGGAAGTGTTTTGGCAAAAACCAAACTTTCCTTTGGGAAAGGAGTTTTGGAGATTTTGACTATTAAGGAGATTAATTAGATTTGGAGCAATAATAATTATGGATAATATTTGATAAATCTTGATGATCAAGGTAGATGATGTTGACAAGGTGTATCAAGCATTTACAGCCTTGGGAATTGGAAATCCAACTTGAATTAGATGGAAAACAAGGAGTTGTGGATCTAGGGTGATGTTATTTTTATACCGCCAAAACCTTGTGGGATCTTGGATCTCAGAGCTCCCTTGATGCAAGCGATAGTTGGATAGCTAGACCAAGTCATCTAGATGATCATGGCAGAAGGAGTTTGGATTGGTTACATTTCAGGTGGTCTGGAAGTGATGGCAAACTTTGTTGAAAATAAGGCTGCCATACCAGATGAGTCATGATGCCTTTTAAACCATGTGGGTTTAAGAAGCACAAAGATCCACTTGGAACAAGTGAAGGAGATATTGTTAGACCTATATGATTAGAACATAACCATGCAGAGAGTTGTTCCACAGAAGGTTGGATGATGGTGTGAGCTTCTTTCAAAATAGGCATGTTGACTAGATTTGCAGGAAAAGTTATTTTCTTGCATGGAAAACCATCAAGAACAAGTGGGTTGGAGGAGTATATAAGCAAGGGAAAGAGTGGTACTTGGTAGTCCTTAGGATGGTTGACAAGATGGTTCAAGTGCATTTTCGAAAATGCACAAGGGTTGAGAGAAGGAGGCATTAAAAAAGGTGATGTTGAAACAATTTCCAGACTTTGTCAAATTTGGCAGTTTTGAGGATTTTGACTAGAGTATGAGAGGGGATGTTTTTGAGCGGTTGCAATGTACGAAAGCATCATCAAGTGGATGATGTTGAAGTGTAGAGGGAGTAGAATGGATCCAAGCTTGATATTGGTCCTCATTGACTTGGAAGCTTCTAGAATTAGATCACTTTAGAGCTGATATGGTTAGTGGTTTTAGATGATCACCTAGTATCTAGAGATTAGGTACAGATTGTATTCTTGCTTAGGGTTTGGTGATTTTAGGGTATCTTGATCCTAGTGATGAGCTCCTATAGTAGCTCATACTATCTCCTAAGCAGACAAATTAAGCAGCATATCAAGGCAACTCATCTTACCAACAAAGCAAACCTACTACTAGGGTTACCATCAAGCTTAGCTTGAGGTAAGGATGGGCAAATTTTGAAAGGTTGGAGTTTGAACAAGGTAAGGCCCTTGGTACATCTACCAACAATAGAGTTCAAAAGATTTATAAAATGTTCTGGAAATCTTAGAGATAAGAATGATTGAAGGTTCTGTCTATAAATCATAAGGAGGTTATAATAGGTTGCTCTCCATAGTTTAGGGAAATAGGAGCTACTAAAATAGTTGGTTCGCAAAGGCTTCTTGGCTCAAGTTTTGAAATGCCAGAACATTTGAGAATATGGAAATTAAGCCAAGATAGTTTTGGTAAGTAGCTTTTGTCAACTGGTGTTGAGGTAGGGAGTATATATTCTAATACACAATCATAATCATAACATAGTCAAACAACAGGCAAACACTTTATCCCTAAACAAGAAAAAGTTTTTGTTCCCACAGATTTTTGCATTCTGGACAACTAATTAGGGTTGCTGAAATTGGGATGTTACACAAAATCTTAGCAATAAGTTGAACCTGTTGTGGATGAGGAAGAGACAAGCCGGACTATGCACCTGCGGCTGCAGAGAAGAAATTGATGGAGGATGGATGGTGAGAGCCAACAAAGGAGAGAGAAAACGCAACTTGTTTTGCATGCATATACTAGTAGTAGGTCCATACATTTACTACTAGTGGAGTGTATCATGTACCTTGTGTCAGTAGCCCTTCGTAGATTTGCTCTGACATCGCACCTTCATAAAGTCCTCTTATGCGCTAATCTTGTGCTGCCTCTTTTTTTTGAAAGTCTCATGCTGCCTTCCTCTTGTTGTCTACTTCTGTAGCTTAGGTTTGACCAAATTTCGCTAAATTGTCAAGATGGAAAATCTTATCAAGAAGTTAAACCCGTTGTCCAAACTCTCGATGGTTTCCGATATACTACTAATTGACCCCCGATGGCTACCACCAAAACCTTTTTCATAAAACTTTCATAGAAACCTACGATTTACCTGTTGCCGACCTCCTCTCCGTCGTCGACCGCCATCACGGCGCTTGGCCTCCGCTCTACACCACCGCCACCATCACCACCTCCGTCACCTTTGAAAAGATTCACCCATCTACCTTCGAAAAGACAATTAACCCAAGAGCAATCTATCATGCTAACTTGTAGCTCAAGTTTGACCTCATTTCCTTAAGTTGTCAAGATGCAGATTCTTAGCAAGAGGTTGAATGTCTTGTCCAAATTTTAGGACCTTACTATATACATGCATGCAAAACAAAATATGTTTTCTCTCTCCTTCACTGCCTCATCACCATCCATCCACACCCTGGTCGGCTGATGTCTCTCTCTAGTCCACAACGTGTCTCGTGCATCGACCTACCTTGTCGTTCGATTTCACAATCCCGACCCTTCATACTATTTGATTTCTTCGATGTAAACCATACTCGCTCCCACTCGACCGTGTCTAATTTTAACTACAAGTAAGCGCGATAGATAGATTCCTCTTAAAATTTTCCAAAAAACTTTTGAAGCTAACCAGGAATTCAGTACATCGAAAACCACCGAAAAGCTTTTTGTAAAACTTCCAAACCAACCTACAATTTACTTGTAGTTCACATTTGACCAAATTTCGATAAATTGGCACAAAGTCTCATTCAAGTCGGCAGAGTTAGCTAGGAAGTTTTAAAATTTGCAAAACATGGGGAAATAGAGAATGTTCATTCATGATAGTTGGAAACTCACACCGATGACATCGTTTACTAAAAGAAGATAGACCCATCTACCTTCAAAAAGACAATTAATCCAAGAGCAATCCATCATGCTAAGTTGTAGCTCAAGTTTGACCTAATTTCATTAAGTTGCCAAGATGCATATTTTAAGGAAGAAGTGGAATGTGTTGTCAAAATTTTAGTACCTTTTACTGTATTTATGCACCCAAAACAAATTATGTTCAGGCCGACTGATCTCTCCCTCGTCCACAATGTGGCGCTACCTGCACGTGCGTCGACTTGCCTTGTTGTTCCATTCCACACCCTACGAAGAGGAAGCACCAAGCACACCCCCAGCACGCTGGTTCGAAAGTGTGAGGAGCGTTTTTTTGTGTGAAGCGAGTACAATAGTACGAAGGGTATGGCTCAGTTGCTCGCTCGAGAAGGACCCGACTGCTTTTCCTTGCTTAACATTAGGGCCCTTTGTGCTAAATTTATGGACCTCTATGTAATTTTATCTTTTTTGAGGTTTTCGATGTAAACCGTACTCGCTCCCACCGACCGTGTCGAATTTTAACAACTAGTAAGCGTCATAGATAGATTCCTCTTAAAATTTTCCAAAAAACTTTTGAAGCTATAACTAGGAATTCAGTACATCGAAAACTACCGAAAGGCTTTTTTGTAAAACTTCCAAAGCAACCTACAATTTACTTACAGTTCAAATTTGACCTAATTTTGATAAATTGGCATAGAGTCTCATTGAAGTTAGCAGAGTTGGCTAGGAATTTTTAACATTTGCAAAACATGGAAATATCGAGAATGTTCCTTCCTGAAAGCTGGCAAACTCTCACCGATGACATTGTTTACTAAAAGAAGATGCACCATCTACCTTCGAAAAATCAATTAATCCAAGAGCAATCTATCACGCTAACTTGTAGCGCAAGTTTGACCAAATTTCATTCAGTTGTCAAGATGCAATTTCTTAGCAAGAAGTTGAACGTGTTTTCAAAATTTGAGGACCTTTACTATATATGCACGCAAAACAAATTATGTTTTCTCTCTCCTTCTTCACTACCTCATCACCATCCACGCACACCCCTGCCGGTTGATCACTCCCTCGTCCATAATGTGGAGTTGCCCATGTGCGTCGACCTACCTTGTCGTTCCATTTCACACCCTACACAGAGGAAGCACCAAGCACACCCCCATCACGTTGGTTCGAAAGTTTGAGTAGCGTTTCTTGGGTGAATCGAGTATAGTAGTACGAAGGGTATGGCTCAGTTTCTCACTCGAGAAGGACCCACCTGCTTTTCCTTTCTTAACCTCAAGGCCCTTTGTGCTAAATTTATGGACCTCTACATGTAATTTTATCTTTTTTGAGGTCTTCGATCTAAACCATACTCTCACCGATCATGTCAAATTTTAACTACAAGTAAGTGCGATAGATAGTTTCCGCTTAAAGTTTTCCAAAAACTTTTGAAGCTAACCTAGAATTTAGTACATCGAAAACCACCAAAAAAATTCAAATAATTTCCAAAGCAACCTCAATTTAGTTATAGTTCAAATTTGACCTAATTTTGATAAATTGACACAGAGTCTCATACAAGTCGGCAGAGTTAGCTAGAAAGTTTTAAAATTCGCAAGACATGGGAAAATCAAGAATGTTCTTTCCTGATAGTTGGAAACTCACACCGACAACATCGTTTACTAAAATAAGATGCACCCATCTACCTTCGAAAAGACAATTATTCCAAGAGCTATCTATCATCTTACTTGTAGCTAAAGTTTGACCTAATTTCATTAAGTTGTCAATATGTAGGGTCTTAGAAAGAGGTTCAACCTCTTGTCAAAAATTCAGGACCTTTACTATATATATGCACGCAAAACAAGTTGTGTTTTATCTCTCCTTCGCACTGCCTCATCACCATCCACACACACCCCGACCGGCTGACCTCTCCATCGTCCATAACATGGTGCTGCCCACGTGCGTCGACCTGCCTTGTCGTTCCATTTCACACCCTGTAAAGAGGAAGAACCAAGCACATCCCAACATGCTCTTTTGAAAAGTGTGAGGAGCGTTTTTTTGTGTGTGTGAAGCAAGTACAGTAGTACGAAGGGTATATGGCTAAGTTGCTCTCTCGAGAAGGACCAGACTGCTTTTTCTTGCTTAACTGTAGGGCCCTTTATGCTAAATTTATGGACCTCCATGTAATTTTTTTAGGTATTTGATGCAAATCGTACTTTCTCCCACCGTCCATATCAAATTTTAACTACTAGTAAGCACGATAGATATATTCCTCTTAAAATGTCCCAACAAAATTTTGATCCTCTAACCAGGAATTCAGTACATCAAAAACCAGCGAAAGCTTTAAAATTCGCAAAACATGGGAAAATTGAGAATGTTCTTTCCTGATAGTTGGAAACACACACCGAGAACATCGTTTACTAAGAAGGTGCACTCATCTACCTTCGAAAAGATATTTAATCCAAGAGCTATCTATCACGCTTACTTCTATCCCAAGTTTGACCTAATATAATTTTGTTAAGTTCTCAAGATGTAGAATCTTAGCAAGAAGTTGAACCTCTTGTCAAAATTTTGGGACCTTTGCTATATATATGCACACAAAACAAATTGTGTTTTCTCTCTCCTTTCCTGCCTCATCACCATCCACACACACCCTGGCCCACTTATCTCTCCCTCGTCTACAACGTGGCGCTGCCCACGTGCGTCGACCTACATTGTTGTTCCATTTCACACCCTGCAAAGTGAAAGCACCAAACATACCCCCAGCACGCGGGTTCGAAAGTGTGAGGAGCGTTTCGTGTGTTTGTGTGAAGCAAGTATGGTAGTACGAAGGGTATGGCTCAGTTTCTCGCTCAAGAAGGACCCGGGTGCTTTTCCTTGCTTAACTTTAGGGCCCTTTGTGCTAAATTTATGGACCTCTATGAAACTTTCTCTTTTTTGAGGTCTTCGATGTAAACCGTACTCCCACAGACCGTGTCAAATTTTAACTACAAGTAATCACGATAGATAGATTCCCCTTAAAATTTTCCAAATACTTTTTAAGCTAATCAGGAATTCAATACATCAAAAGCTTTTTCTTAAAACCTCCCAGCTTATAGAAAGATTCTGCCACTATAGGTGATGCCCTAATACTAGTATGAAAATAAAATCTGTAAATAGTACTCTGGTGACGTGACGAGAAAGTACTGTGCTAGGAAGTGACATGTTTAATTTATTGCACAGGGGCGCGTTTTACACGCATTCAAGCTAGATGGCGTCCTTGATGCGACCACTTCTTACAACAGAAGAAAATAAAAAACATCTTTCAAAGAGCCATCCTATCTTCCCCATCTCCATTTAGTTTATCCCCACTTGCCAACGCCACCTGGCCTCATCTTTGGCGCGAGCTTCAAACATTTTACTCCCCATCTTGCATGCTACATCACTCCCTCTAGGCCACCAGCCCTCTCCTCCAAAAACCACCAACAACTCTATATAGATCAACCCTTGCCCCTAATCCGTTTGGACGCGATGGCGGATTCGAGGTGCAACCCCTGGCACTGCGGCTGGAGCAAGGTCGGCGACAACATCTTCATCAAAATCACTATGTGTCTGGACACTATTAGCATCGTTAGGCTGGCCGCATGCTCCAAGGAGCTGTACCACCAGGTCGCTGGTGGAAAAGGTAGTAGGTGCCCCAACGACCGCTGTTGTTCATTGGTCTCCTATAATGACGTCTATGAGCACAAGATCTAGTGCTGCTACATGCCATGCGTAGCCTACACGGAGAGAGGATGCGAGGTCGTCACTCGACCATTGACTGTGCACGAGCTCTTTGACCACTTGAAACTTGCCCACAAGATGTACTATTTGCCCCAAGTGACCTACTCCAACAAGTACTGGTACCCGACTAAACCGGGTGCATGCACCAGAGATCATCGGCATCGGGAATGATGGCACGGAGTTTGCCATCCTAATTGGAGGATACACCACGGACATCTTCCTATCCGTCAGGTATGTCAGGTCAGCAGTGTGCGAATCGCCGCGATACAAGGTGATGTTATGGTCACTGTCGTCATGGAATACGCTCCATTCGGTCGAAATGGCAGCGACATCTGAGAAGACAAGCATTCCTTCGTTGGATGAAGTCGCGCTGAAAGGGATCATGTCGTACCTATCGAAACCGTGGTGTTACCTGCGAGCTTCACAAGATGTTGTTGGAATTCCCCTGGATTACAAGAATATCAACCAAAAGTGAGTTAACACATATAAATCTTCTTCTGATGATCCTAATATGAATATATGTAATGTCGTACTAATTAATTACTTTATGTTGGTGACGGACCCAATTGGTATGGGCTGTCTAGCCAAATATGTCTTCATGTTCAATGCTCGCTGATGCAGTCCAATGGAACTGCGTGGTGCCTGATTGCGAGTTTGCCGCAATTCTGTTTGTGCTCCACTCCCACCTCAGAGAAGCCCACGCTATGAGGTTGCGCATTTTACACTATGGTAGGAAAGGCAGGTACATCTCTAAGCCAGTGTTGGCACCGGGCTCACAAAATGTAGATATTGGGCTAACTGGGTTCGATGACACGGTGTCTGTGTGCTATTAGATGGGCGCGACGATACCATCTTGATATCCATCGTGTGCGTCAGGCCGGCGGTGTGCGTGTCGCCGCAGTTCATGGTGAAGTTGAGCTCTGCACATCCAAATGGCTTGTGTGAGAAGGTATTCTATGCGAATTCTAAAGCCACTTGCTCTTTTTCGGTTTGTCGGTCTAATCTGGTTGCTCGTCGTTAGAATCAACCATCGGAGTTCACCGTGGAATACAAGCTTCATATCGATAAGATTCTTACCATAGATGTAGATGTGGGACAGGTGGGAGACATCTAAACTAACTCTAAACTAAGTGGGATAAGCGGGATAAGTGAGATTTGTTAAATCTTACTTGTCCCACTTCTCCCACTTAGTTTAGAGTTAGTCTAGGGGTCTAAAATTAGGATCCCGCATGTCCCATTTGTCCCACTTATGCATCCCTGTTTCTTAGCGATTAACACATCTTTATCTTCTTGTGATGATCCTAACTTGAACACATGTACTCCTCGACAGGATTTTTCTTATCATTTTACGATATGTGGTTTCTAGCTTAAGGTAGTTCTGAGTATTTTGTATGGAGTTCTGCTACTGCAAATCTATTTTTTAGTAGGAGTAATACCCATGCACTGGTACTTGTTCAGACCGACGGATCTAGTGCAAAATATGGTCTCTCTTTCCTTTTTAATCATGGCCTTGCTACAACTACCAAATTTCAATGTCTGCATTGTTGAATCTGTCAATTCCTTTGGTCATTATCTGTACTGCTAAATCGGTCACTTTGAAATGGTGCTAAATCTATCAAGTGCCACTTATTATGAACTAGGAATCTGATGATATTTTTCACTTTATTCAAGACAAATTGAATCTTTCAAATGCCATTGAATCATTGAACGCTTACTGTTGCTATTACTAAAGTATTTTTTAGAACTAATAGTGATGTATTGGTACTTGTTTAGATCAAGACCAGTAGATGGTCTTGCTCTTCTTTTGGAACATGGCCAAAATATGTTCTCTTTGTCCTTTTGAATTATGGCCTTGCTACATCTATTGAATTTGAGTGTCTACATTGTTAAATCTGTCAATTCTTTTGGTCATTATATGTACAGCTAAATCGGTCACTTTGAAATGTTGTTGAATCTATCAAGTGCCGCTGATAATGTATTTGGAATCTATTGATATTTCTGTGTCTTATTCAGTGCTGCTGAATCTTTCAAATGGTAGTGAATCTGTCAAATGTTCTGTCATTTTTATTATAGTACTAAAGTATCTTGTAGAACTAATACTGGCGTACTAATACTTTTTTAGATCAAGGGCAGTAAATGGTCTTACTATTCTTTTGAAACATGGCCTTGTCACAATCTTGATGAGGCTTGGGGCATTTTGGTTTGCATATGTGGGTCACACAGTCATTGATGTGAGTAGAAAGTCTGCACAGAAAAGTAGGCTTGATAATCAGTTTTGCTTACTCTGATGATCGAGTGTGTTCGAAGAAAAGCGACTGATCCCGCACCAAGGTTTTTAGCGCTAAAACAAGAATTGATTCGCGCCCTCCTTCTATTGAATTTCAGAGTCTGTATTGCTGAATCGGTCACTTTGAAATGCTGCTGAATATGAACTGGGAACCTTTCGTTCTTTCACCAAGCATGATGCAATTTCGGTCGTGGGTTCTTGCCTTTCTAGAAGTTTCAGCAATTTTAGCATGATTGCCAATCTTTGCAAAGGGTAACCTTTCTAGAAAGTTCATATGAGGTTCAACATCTTGGTATTTTGGTACGTACTATGAAGTACGGAAAAACGTAAGTGACTCAACTAACAACTACTCTGTCTAACTTATGTGAATCTAGACAAAGTTGAGGCCATTAGAATACGAACTAGAGGGAGTAGTATAAAAATGGAAGAAGTAAATAAATTATCTTTCAATTCTAATAACTGAGATATGATGAGAGAACACTCCATGGGAGCGTGCCAGTCTAGAGTACCTATAGTACTCCCTACTCCATAACTCTAGTCGGCGTGCTCGATGTAGTGCGCCTGGCAGAAGACAACCGAAGGAGCATGGAAAAACCCCCTCCTTCAAAGAGCCATTCCCAACTCCGAGAGGCCGCATTTGGATCTTCTCTAGCATGCACTTCACACATTTTTCTTTCCATCTCACCCATAGCTTTGATCCTTCCAGGCCACCACCCCTCTCCTCCAAATAAGCCTAACAGTCATACATAGATCCCCCCTTGCCCCCAATCATTCGGACGTGATGGCTATGGATTCGAGGCACAACCAGATGAACAACGACTGGAAAACGGTCGGTGACGACGTCTTCAACGAAATAGCTAAGCGTCTGGACACTACCAGTGCTATCCGGCTGGCCGAATTCACTAAGGAGCTGTACCACCAAGTCACTGGCGGAAAAGGTAGTAGATGCCCCAACGACATCTGTTGGACTTTGGTCTCCTACAAGGACGTCTACGACCACAAGATCATGTGCAGCTACCGCCGCTGTGTCTGCATGGAGCCAAGATGTGAGTTCACCAGCGTCAAGAAAGTGTTCATCGAGCACCTCATATCTGCCCACTCGATGACAGTGCGCAAATACAACCCTAAAAAATGGGACCCGTCTGTGCCAGTTCGTGCACCAGGCTCACTCAGAGCTGAGGTCATCGGCATCAGGAAGGAGAGTAAGTTGTTCGTCGCCCAAATTGACGGGCATAGCATGGACTTGGTCCTGTCCATTAGGCCGGTCAGGTCGGCGGCGTGCGAATCGCCGCGGTACGAGGTGAGGTTTTGGTCGTTGGTCTTGTTCGCTAGTTTGAATCAGGTTGTTTTAAGGAGGTCACTCGAGACAACGATTAGGCCGTCGCCGGCCAACGCCGTGCAGGAAGTGCTCACGTCTTTTTTGTCCAAGCCGTGGCTTTACTGGCATACTACTGAACCCGTCATCGGAGAAGATTCACCAGTGAGATATCACATCTTAATCCTCTTGTGATGATCCTACTATGAGTGTATGTAATGTTGTACTAATTAGCTAGTTTATGTTGGTGGTAGATTCCCTTTGTAATTGGAATTGCCAAAATTAAGGATGCCGAATTTCCTGGTTTGTCGTATGAATTTTACATGTATGCTACTAACCTAGAGGGGGAGAGGCGACAATGAAACGAGAGACGCCTCCCAGGCAGGAAATCAAGGGCGCAGCCTAGCCAGGACTTTGACACACTGAAGCATTCTCGTTTCTTTGAGTACGTATGATGGTACATGTAGTGGTTCCTAGCGTAGTGTAAGCTTGTAGTTCTACACTTCTACTAAGTATTTTGTATAGAGTTCAGCTACTGCTAATATATTTTTTAGTAATACCTATGTACTTGGACTTATTCAAATTGAGTGGAGAAAATGCATGGTGACACTTTCCTTTTTAAACTTGGCTTTGCCACATTGTTATACATCAATTGAATTTTAATGTTGGCATTGCTGAATCTATCAATTATTTTGGTCATTTTATGCCATCGATGAATCGGTCACTTTAAACTGCTGCTGAATCTGTCATGTGCTACTGAATGTGAACCGGACGTGTGCGCGTCGCCCTTGTACATGGCCGTGTCACAATCTAGATTAGACTTGGGCATTTTGGATTGCATACGGGTGTCACACAAGCATTACTGTGAGATTAAGATGCTCAAAGCAGACTTGATCATCAGTTTTTCTTGCTGCAATGGTCGAGTGTTATTGGTGAAAAAGACAAAACTGATCACGCAACAAGGTTTTTAGAGATGAAATAAAAACTGGTTCTCTCTATACTACTATTGTATTTCATTGTCTATATTTCTAAATTGGTCACTTTTGAAATATTGCTGAATTGGTCAAGTGCTCCTGAATATGAACTTCAAATCTGTTGATAATTTTTTTACCTTATTCTGTACTGCTGAATTTTGACATGAATAGCTGCCAAAAAGAATTATCGCTTTTCCTCTCCCTCTCTGAGGTCTTTGTTTCGAATCCGGACGAGCCTAGTACATTGCAATTTTTATTTACCAGGAGAAGAAATCTAGTAGCTCATTCGGCCCCTCTTTAGCCTAGAACATTTTTATTTGGTCTTTTTGAGGTCAAGGGATTGCTAACCACAACCTAGTGAAATTTGAGAACGGAGCCCATGGAGCATAGCCGAGAATATATTAATTCATCCTTTTAGGGGTCAATGGACTGCTGAACATAGCCCACTAAAATTTGAGAATGAAGCCCATGGAGGATAGCCTACGGAGCATAACCCACGTAGAGCAGCCTATGTAGAATAGCCAAACTCTTTTTAATTTGGTCTTTTGGGCATTGCCCCTACCTCTTAAAAAAAACTCTGTCTACCCATGTTTTTAAGAAAATACTCCATTATGTGGCATTTTATAAATTGATATGCCAGGAGCGCTGCCCTTTTATATTTTAAAAGAGATAAATATAGACACACAAAATATTTTTAAGAAGACTAATACATAAATTGTAGTACTAATAAAAGTTTAATGATATTTATTCTATAAATATCTTTGTTGTAGTGGCAACACACTCAGTTTACGTTTATTTGATTTGAAGGTCTTTGTTCAAATTGTATCTTGGGTTTACATTTTTTTCTTCTAGCAATATTGCATTACGGGGAGGCCCACATCACGGACCCAGTTTGTTTTGAGGGTGGGTTCGAAAAAAAGTTTAAATACTTGTACAAAGAGGCTCGCATCGGGGACCCACCAGATAGAACATACAAGGCTGCATCGGGGACCCACAAGCCAAAACATGCTAGAGAGGCTGACATAAGGGCCTCAGTAGTAAGACCATACACGGCTGCCATGGTGAAAACATCGGATGCGACCGAAAAAAAGTCGATCACACACACGTTACACTTACAGAGAAGCTGGCATGTCGTATCCAACAGGCCCAAGCATAGCCCATGAAATTAGCCTATCAGCGCCAAGCATAGCCCAATACCTTCTAATTTGGCCTTTTCGCGGTCTTGTGGCCACCAACCATAGCCCTTTCAATTTAGGAGTGAGCTCATGGAGTATAATCCATGACGAATAGGGCATCCGCCCCGAGTTAACCCAGAATCTTTTTAATTCGGCCTTTATGAGCATTTATTGTACTTTGAGGCTGACATCTAGGAATAGAATAAACAGTCCAACATACACACATTTTTTTCAAATAGAGACTGTTAGGTGGGACCGGCATAGACACGATTCCTACACAGAGGTGGTTGACATCTGGGACCCAGCAAGTTGCCAAGGTCAAAACAGTGGACATGGCCAAAAAAAGTCATCATACGCACGTTGCAACATTGCCAGTTCGAAACAAGGAGGCACGAGCGAGAAAAAAGTTCAACATGCACACGTTTCTTGTAATGAGAGGGTGAAATGGGCGACCCAGCAGCATGAGCAAATGGGAGATTCATTGAGCAACACTATCTAGTTCGGAACAACGTAACGCTAGAGAAGAAAAAATTCCATCATACCCATGATTCTTCTAATGTGAGACTGACATAAGGGACCCACCATCCTGAATAAACGGCTGATGCAGCGAGCAACGCTATCAAGTTCAGAACACGAAGGCGCGACGGAGGGTATAAAATCCATCATACACACGTTTCTTCTAATGAGAGGATGACATGTGGGGCCCAGCATCGTGATTAAACGGTAGATGCATCGAACAATGCTATCAAGTTCGGAACAGGGTAGCGCGAGCGAAGGAAAAAAATCCACCATACACACGTTTCTTATTTTTTCGGGAAAATGCAAATGACGTTTGCATTTCATTTCATTGGAAAGATAGATTTGATGTTTACACACCTCTGAAGTGGATGGTAGGACGACGAGGAGGCCTCTCTCCCCGGCTCTAGCCCAAAGGGCGGCTTCATCCCTGATCACGTTCAGGACAGAGAGAGAGGTGGGTCTGGCGTTGACGAAAACGCAGGCGCTGCGATGCTTCCATGTCATCCATGGCACGAGCAGGGCAATGGAAGTGATCCCCTTGTGCATTGGCTTCAGGGTTGCTTTCCGTGCCGCACGACACCAGTTGTCGAGAGTGTCGCTGGCGTCGGGGGGGGCAAGGGATCCAAAGCCATGCAAGGACATCATGCCAAACCTGTTGGATGAAGGGGCAAGCTATGACCAGGTGGTGTATCGTCTCTGACATCTGATCGCAGAGCAAGTAGCATGGGTGGTGCTGCAGCCCGTGGCACACGAGGCGCTCGGCCATCTAGCAGCGGTCTTGGTCTGTGAGCCAATTGAAGAATTTTACCCGTGGTGGTGCCCAAATCTTCCAGATGAGCGTCCAAGCTCTAGCGGCACAGGAGCCATGGAACATAGCTCGATAACAGGACTGCGTGGTGTAGGTGCCACAGGTTGTCCATTTCCAGATTAGCCGGTCGTCATGAGGCGTGAGCTGGGTGTTAGCAACGCGCTGCCAGAGTTGCAAGTATTGTCCAATCTCTAGCAAGCCAATCGTGCCTTGGATGTCTCTAGCCTAGCTGTTGTTGGCCAGGCCTTGCACAACCGTGCGTTGGTTGCGACGGCGGGTCGGGACGCACTCATATAGGAGGGGGGCGATCTCACGAACACCATGTCCCTCGATCCATCTATCTTCCTAGAAGAGGGCTTTTTGGCCGTTGCCAATCGTCATTGTCATGGAAGCGAAGAAGATCACGCGCTCCTCCGGCGAAAATTGGAGGTCTAAGCCATGCCAGGCGCGGGAGTCGTTGGTCCAAGATAGCCATATCCACCAGAAACGAAGAGCGATGCTGGCACTTTCGAGGTCAAGAACCCCGAGGCCCCCGTGCGACTGCGGGTGGCAGACTTTGTCCCAGTTGACGTAACAGTGTCCGCTCTTGGTGTCAACACCCAAATTTTTAATCCCAGATGCATGTTATGTCATTCATCGCAATTCCAGGATTACCATTTTTGCGAGACATAACAGATTGGATATCACAGTACATCATCCTTTACAAACCATACATAAGGTCTTACACAAATAAGGATCTCATAATCCAGTCTTAATACAACAAGAAGCGGAAATAAAAGATAAGCGTAGCGGTGGGGTCCATCTTCAGGGGCATGTAATGCCGACGGCGATAGTCCTAGTTATCATAGCCGTCCTGCTGGCCATCATCTTGGTAGTCTCCTTCATAGTCTGGCCATGAGAATATCCAGGGACAAAAGCCATGAGTACTCTTTAAGTACTCGCAAACTACCACTAACAATTGGTATAATTCTAATCTAAATTTCTAACTCTAAGTTTAACTATAAAGTTAAGTTTGAAACCTAAGCTGAGTTCAGAAGCAAAGAAAGATAACATAAAGTTCTAGAATCACTTAAGTTGGGAAGCTAGTGTCATAGTCATAGCCCTGTTGTGGTCAAGTCAAGATTCATCATTCATTTCATAAGTTATTTTGAAAACATCTGACAACGAAACAGTATGGCCATTCCAACTATCTATAACCGCAGACGCGGCTATTCGAATAGTTTGACACTCTGCAGAGGTGGTACACTTTCACCACAAGATTCGATACATCTGTCAGGGATAACCCTAAATCATCATAAACTACTAAGTTAAGAGTGTTCACTAAGGTGGAAAGATGGGATCAATCTCATCCCATAGAATGACATCTAAAGTTATCTAAATAGGTAAAGTTTTATACTCTTTATGCTACCTTCAAAACAAGTAAGGGACTTTGGTAAAGTAAAGGAAGTAAAGCTTGAAAAAAAAATACTTGGGGTAAGTAATAGTTAAAAAGTGGTATAACCAAAGCATGCCTAATGCATCTTGCTTATTTTCTCAAGCTTAACGCTAGCTGGCTAACAATAGCTTTCCTTGGTTGGTGTAGTGGTTGAAGTTTTCTTCCTCCTCTTGATAGAACTCCTCCTCCTCGAAAGCTTGGTCGGTAGTATCATCTATAAATACATACGGAGTACACAATCACCAAACAATACTTAACTAGTCTAATTAGCACTCTAAGGAACACATTTGATGATCTATTATCATCACAAGCATCACAAGTTTTATAACTAGTTTCCTTCCTTTTATTTAAGAAAAGTAATTTCTACTCATTGAAAAATAACTAAGATTTAATATTCACCACTTAAAATATGGGATCATGTGGACACATGTCATCACCACATATTCTAACATGTGGTAATGTGATTTAAGGGTTGGATCACAGTTACTTTGGTTTAAGTTTAATATTTAATGATTTAAAGTGACTAGAAATGCCTATATAGAATTATTTTGGTACTATTCCAAACTCACTGCATGTAAACCTTAATATTATTACATATTCAGATAGGTATGGTTAAATGTGATTTTTGAGAGTTGGAATCAACTCAAAAGCTATCATGGTTGATTTTACAAAAATGTTTGAATGTGCAAAAGCTTCTGCCTTGTTATTTTTACTAGGAGAGATCTCTAACTCTAATTGAATTAAATCCAACGGACTTGGGTAGATCTTTTCAGTAGCTTTCTAAAAAAATTGGAATCACTCCATTTGGATTTGTAGATCTCTCTGAATTGATTTTCAAACTAGGGGACACAACTAAGTTCAAACTTAAATAGAAAAATCCTAATTTGAATTAAATGGGTCACGCGGGAAGGTAAACGGGCCGGCCCAGTGGCACTCCGCGGCACGGGGCACAGCTGATAGGGGGGTCCACCGGTCAGCGGCTCTTTACACGTGAAGCGGTATGGGGCGATGTCGGCCGTTAGATTAGATCTAGGATCTACGACTGGGGCTCGTCGTCGACGACGGACAGGTCGCCGACGAGGTCTAACCCTAGCGACTCGGTGGGGGTGCTCAGGGGGCATACCAGGGCTCCAGCAACGACGGCGAGGTCAGGGGTGGTCGCGGCAGCTCCTGGGGGTGGTCGCAATCAGCGGGGCCCTCCTCCTCTAGAAGCGGCCAGCTCCGGTGGAATTCCGGCGACTACAAGCTCGAGCGGCTCCAGGAAGAAGTGGGGACTGATCAGTGGCGAGAGGGGAGGTGAGTGGTGTGCATAATAAGGCTGGGGGTGGCCTCCTTATATAGGCTCGACGACGGGACAATGCGGCATGGCCAGGCGACGGTGGCGACATGGCTACGGGCTGCTAGCGGCATGGCTGCGAGCGACGATCGATGCGTGGTCTTCTGGCGGTGCTCTATGATGTAATGGCGCTGCTAGGGGCGGTGGAAAATGGTCAGGTGGTGCTCACGCTCTAAGCGGCAGATGCGGCGTTTGACACGGCATGCGGTGGCTGTGGATCAAATGGCGGCGAACGGGCATGTCCGGGCGGTTCCTGGGTTCGTGGCTGAGAAGTGAGCGCAGGCTACAATCGAGGCGCGGCGTGTGCATGTTTGTCGGGCGTGGGGCTCTACCGCGTGCTCGGCATGGTGTAGACGCTCTGGGTGCTGCGCTGGGCGAGAGGTCCATGGCTCGGCTTTGCTCTGGGAGGGGACAGAGGGCGGCGGTGTGGCTGGTCTAGCTCCTAGACATGGCGAGAGAGAGAGGGGCGGTCGGCTGCGAGCTATCCATGCTCGACCACCAACCATGGTGCTCAGGTGGCACGACACTGCTGCTGGGAATAGGGGATGGGGTGATTATGGCTTGGTTAGATCAAATGGAGACAGCGGGAGTAATTTGAGGTCAAATGGGTGGCAAAACCCTGTAGAACAGTGAGCTAATACTAGCTATGAATCCTGCCTGCCCAGTGTTTGTGAAAATGGCCGAAAGAAATTTAGTTTTGAATTTTGAAAAGATTTTTGGTGGGGTTAGTCATAAGCTTGATCATCTGTGGTTTCTTGGGTTTTGAAAATGGAGCTTGTTTGGGTGGTTTTTGAATAAGTGTGATCCTCCCATATGAACTACATTCAATTTTCAAATGCCATTTAAAATTTGTGTTTGTAAGTTTTTGGTAAATCACAAAGTGGGCCTTGGTACATCATTACATGTACTAGCAAGGGGTGCAAAGATCCACATTTGTCTCTGTTAAGAATTGAGTACTAGGATTAGCCAAAGTAGGCATGTTGATTAAAATGGCACAAATGACCATTTGGTTATTTTATTCATTTTGATTTGTTTTTCTTTGGGATTTGTTTGGGAATGATCTAGATGATGTTTATTTCAGCTAAGAATCATTTTACAAGCAATGGATCACTTAATCATGGCAATTCAAAGAAACGCCTATTTAAATGCACACACATATGAATGCTTTAATAATTTTAATTGAAAAAGTTTTTGTTAACCCTAATTTTGATGATTTGGATGTTAATAACCTTGGATTAAAGTTTTGGGATGTTACACTCGGCCTCCTTTCTCCCTTCCCACTGGAAGGTTCGCTCAATCTTCCGTAGCTGCTTCAGGACCTTCTTGGGTGGGCCAAGCACCATGAGTTGGTGGAGGGGGATGGTGTTGAGCACCGATTCGATGAGAGCAAGCCACCTGGATTTGTTCATCAGCTGAGCGTTCCAAGTGGGCAGGCGTGCTGCCATCCTCTCAACCAAAGGTTGTAGTAGGGCGGCGAAGGGCTTGTGTATGGTGAGGGGGATCCCCAGGTATGTGATCGGTAGATCTACGATGGGGCAGCCAAGTTGGTTAGTCACCAACATGGCCAGAAGCTGGTCGCAGTGCAGGAGAGAGGTGGTGCTCTTGTTGTAGTTGACCTACAAGCCTGAAGCTCGGCCAAAGAGTTGTAGGATCTCTCGGATGGCAGTCATGTCATCGGTCGTGGGGTGGCAGAAGAGGACGACATCGTCCGTGTACAGGGAGAACACTAGGACCTGTCGTCAAGTGTGCAGCTCCTGGAGAATGCCGGCTTGAAGTGCCAGCTGGACCAGGCGTCCGAGTGCATCCACCATGAGCACAAACAGCTGCGGTGGATGCGCATTGATCAGCACGCATTGATCACCTTGCCGGAGCCCACGTTGGTGCCAAATGGGGAGTCCCGACTCCCCATTGATCAGCACGGGAGTGTTAGCCGAGGAGAGGAGGATTGCTAGCCAGTCCATAAAGCGATCTGTGAAACCATACTACCATAGTATCTCGCAGAGGAAGGCCTAGAAGATGCTGTCAAAAGCACGAACGAGTCATGTTTTAGCAGGATGTGGGGAGCACAGAGTCTAAGAAGTAGCCGTGCAGATTGCTTGACCAGGACGAAGTTGTCGTGGAGACTCCTCCCGGTGATGAACGCATTCTGGTTGACGCTGACGAGGTTGTTGAGTCTCGGTGCTAGGTGAAGCGATAGCAGCTTAGTAAAGACCTTGCCCACCAGGTGTATCAAGCTAATGGGTCGGTAATCTCCTAGGGCACTGTTGTCGGCGCGTTTGGGAAGGAGGGTGAGTAGAGCCTGGTTCAGCTAGTGGAAGCCCCGTCCATGAAGCTCAAAGAGCTGTTGGAAGACATCCAAGAAGTCTTGCCTGACGGTGCTCCAGCATGCCCGTAGGAATTCAGAAGTGAATCCATCAGGGCTAGGAGACTTGTGAGCGGGTAGCTGCTTGATAGTGTCCCAAATCTCGTCGGCGGAGAAGGGGGCGTCGAGCTGCTACAGCATGGGGTCGGGCTCGATGATCCTGGCGAAGTCAAGGATGCAGTCTCGGTCTGCAATCGTGCCCAGCAGCCCGTCAAAGTGCTCGCAAGCAGCGTGCATCATGTCTTGTTGGTCATTTATCATCTGACCATCGACAAGGAGTGTATGGATCTTATTATTCTGCCTGTGGTAGGAGCAATGCCGCTAGAAGAAGGATGTGTTGGCATCTCCATCCTTCAGGTATGCGATCCGATCCCGTTGCCGTGCAATGGTGCGCTCGAGAGAAGTGAGTCTGAGGTACGTGGCCTTGAGTTATTTGTGGAACCAAGCCTCGTGGGGTGAGAGGGCCCTAGCTTCCTGGGATTTGTCGAAGCGCAAGATGAGCTCTCTAGCGATCACGAGCTTCATGTGCACATTCCCCACGGACTTCACACTCCAACTTGTTAGCTTGCGGGCGGTAGTTTGCAGGCGGGGTGCGAGGCGATGGAAGGGGTCTATGTCATGCACCGAATTCCATGCGATGTCCACGGTGTCTCGGAACCAATCAAGGCAAAGCCAGAATTCCTCGAAACGGAATCGTTGATGGCCATGCGGGATGGGAGCACAGTCAAGTACCAGTGGGCAGTGGTCCGAGATCACCGATGCAAGGCAGCGTAGGTGACAGTCCCCATGAGTGTCCTCCCAATCCGAGGTGCAGAACAACTGGTCGAGGAGGACCAAGGTTGGTGGATTCTGGCCATTGGACCAGGTGTAGTGCCTTCCATTGAGATATATCTCCTTTAGCGCCAACTTGTTTATCAGCCACCGGAAGAGGCCCATCATCCGACGATTCAGGTTAGAGTTGTTCTTATCGTCCTCACGGTAGATGAGATTGAAGTACCTGCAAAGTAGCCATGGTGTGGTGCAACCTGCGCGTATGCGCGACTCCCGTAGTAATTCAATCTTGTCCGCCTCACTCTGTGGTCCATAGACAATGGTGATCCACTAGGGGGTTCCAGCAGGCATGTAGATCGTAGCTAAGAGCGTGTTTGTGGTGAACTCGGGGTCGGAGATTGTCATGATCCTACTCTTCCAAGCGAGAATGATTCCTCCATGAGTGCCCTGGGCTGGGAGGTAAACATAGTCATCAAATTCGGAGCCAAGACATTCCAGAACAATCGATGAACAGAGCAGTTCAATCTTTGTTTCTTGAAAACACACGATGGATGCACCCATTGTGTTAATGAGCCATCGAATGCCAATGCGACGCGCACGGGAGTTTAGGACGTGCATGTTCCAGTTAGCAATTCTAACATCACTATCCATGGGTAGGGATCGACCTAGGACCCCACCCCAGCCATGCCGGGTGTCGACGCCACAGTGTCGAGGTGCCGGCCGATGTCGCGCGGCAGCTCGTGGTCCACCAGGGAAGCAATGGCTGAGAGGACGGCGGGTGGGATCAGCGTGATGAAGAGGCTGTCGTAGGTCTTCATGTTGGAGGCCATGATCTTCTGGTTGGTGCCAACTATCCCCAGGGTATGTAGGATTTGTACCTGTGCGTGCCACTTGGCGGCGGGCGGCACAGTCAGAGTGCTCGTTGAGGAGCTAGACCGTCCCCTCCGCGGCGAGAAATTGAGCGTGGGTCACCATGACCGCCTCCCGGGAGAGGGTAGAGCGGCTCTAAGGTGCTTGGTAGAAGCAGTGAGGAAGTCCCCCAGCGTCCAAGATGCCGTAGGAGCCCGACGAGGAGTGCGGCGCAGGGTACTGGGCGACGAGGCGTATCGTGCAGGGATGGTTCCCGTTGGGGTTGGAGGGGTCGGGTTGTCTGCCACCGTGGTCGGAACCGGCTCCGGTGAGCCCGATGTGCTAGGCACAACAGCCTGGGTAGTTTTCTCCATAGGGCCGTCCGCGCCCAGGCCAACGTTGGCGTCGTGGCTGGGGCCATCCTGCGAAGTGGTGTCCGCCATGGTGCTTCCCAAGATCGGGCCAGGGCAGCTCTGCCTCTGCAGCAGAAGGGGAGGCAGGGTGGCCTGCTCGGCCTGCACATTGGTGGATAAAGGGGCCCTGGCGTCATTGTTGTCATGGAGGCATGCTGAAGTGGAATATCCCGTGGATACCGTGGGATTGACGACAAGTTGGGGGGCAGCTTCCGCACTGCCATCCTTTCGCCCATGCTCGTCATGGGGGACAGCTTCCGCACCACCATCCTTGTGCCCATGCTCGCCATGGGAGCTAGACAAGCTGGACGTCGCACACGAAGCACTGGGAGGCATGGCTGCCTGGCGTGCCCTCCTCGGCTAGAGGAGTCGGCCGCCACTCCGTCGCAGGTTGGGCCGAGGCATCTTGGACCGTGCAGCGCCATGGCAGCAGCGGCGTAGCAGGGCGGGAGTGACGGCGATGTGCGCTGGCGGGCGTCCACCCACAGGGGTCCAATGACCATGACATCAGAGCGGCCGAGGGCGTGGGACGGCTAGTCCAGAGAGTTCACGGCCAAACCATCAGCACGTGGCGGCAGTGTCGTGGTGCCTCCTTTTGCGGCCGCGGTGATGAGGGTTGCGCCTAGGTGCTCGGTCAGCAGGGCCTCTGTTTCCATCTCTGGCATCGCCGGGAGGGGTGGCGTCTTGTTGTGCTGCCTCGCTGGCTGGGCAGCAGTGCACGACCTGGCGAGAGATCGGGTACATCACCGTTTGGAGCACTGGGGGGTGCGAGGCGACGCATGCAGGGACGAACTCCGCAATCTCCAAGATGGCTTGACGACGAATGGCTGTGGGGTCGCGAGTCCGGGCAGTGAGCCAGAAAGTGGCCATGTCGCGCCGAGAAGTCGTGTCGGGGTGGAGGCTCTCGACCCAGCATGTACCTCGGAGCAGAAAATCGACCATAGATACGTGCCAGGGTTGGGCAGGGATGCCATGGAGCTCGAGCTTGACACGTTGATCCAGCTTGCCAATGCCGGCATGGGCGAGTTTGTACCAAGGCCGAAGCAGCAAGGTAAAGCTGTCATCATGGAGGAGGTGATCTCCGGAAAGCTTGTCCTCGTCGCTCTCCTTGGTGAAGATGACCAGGAAATCTGCGGGATGGTGGTTGTGGAAGGAAAAGTCACCGTCTTGCAGCTCAAAGCTGGCGCAGATCGCCCGAGCGACCGCCTCCAAAGTCACCGAGGGTCCGATGCCGGTGATGGAGGCCACCATGGCATGCCGCAGAATTCCCTCCGCCTTCGTCATTTCCATCGTGCGTGGCAAGATGCCGCGGACCGGATCCTGGGATTCAACAACCGGTGCATCAGCTAGCGCAACGACAGAAGATGTGGGCGTCGCGGTTATCTGGAGCATGGCGGGTGGCGGAGGAGGCGCCAGAGGCGGTGGCGGTGGCGCGAGCGCCTGAGTGGTGGGGCAGCAATGATGAGGCGCGAGGTCCTCGGTCGGGGAGGCGGGGCGTCGCTGCTAGGGTGCGCGGCCCTAGGTTCGTAGGCGTGCGCAGGCGCGGCCGTACCTGCGGCGCTCCAGCGTACATCTCCGGGAGCTGTGGCCAGAGAGGAGGTAGCGACGACACCGTACCTCGCCCGTGCAGTCCCGCACCAGGTGGCCAGCCTCCAGACAGCGGTGGCACAGGTGCGCCGCGAGCTCCGGGGTTGGGTTGCGGCGGCGCATGCGGTCCTCGGTGTCCTAGCTCGAGCGGTGGCGCTGGTGGTGGCTGCGGCGGGGCTTTTGCCAGCCGTCCGGGCTGTGAGGCGTCGCGTCCGGGCGATGGATCTCGGAGCAGGGGCGCGTGGTGCGGCGGCGGCCGCCGCCGAGCAAGAAGTAGGAGATCCGCGTGAGCGGGAGGCAGGGGCGGGCACGACGACTGGCATGGCGGCCGGAATGGAGTGAGGCGGGGACGGAGGGGATCACGCGACGTCGCTAAATCTGCGGGAGCTCTCGCTCAAGGAGTCGCTGCAGGAGGACATCCAGCGATCTCCCCGATGGAGCTTATCCACGGCCATCGCGCGCGGGAGCAGGGAGGGGATGGTGGGGGAGGGCTCGGGTCACCGGTGGGGGCGGCGGCGGTGGGATTTAGGCTTGGGAGGGGATATATAGGAGCGGGGGTGGGAGCCATCACCAAGACCAAAGTTTTCAACACGTTTCTTCTAATGAGAAGATGACATGTGGGGCTTATGAGGTTGGTTAAACAGTAGATGCGTCGAGCAACGCTATCAACTTCGGAACGGGGTAGCGCCAGTGAAGGAAAAAATTCCATCATACATACATTTCTTCTAATTAGAGGATGACATTTGGGTCCCAAGAGGTTGATTAAACGGTACATGCATCGAGCAACACTATCAACTTCGGAACAGGGTAGCGCGAGCGAAGGAAAACATTTCCATCATACACATGATCCTTCTAATGAGAGGCTGACATGTGGGACCTAGCAGCCTAACTAAACGGCGGACGCATCGAGCAACGTTATCCACTTCTAATCAGGGAGGCAGGACTGAAAAGTATGGTCTGCTAGAGACATTGATGTCCAGGACCCACACGCCTCAAAAGACTTCGGCCAGTCAATCCATTTTGTAAACTTGTCCACCATGACCAAAATGTGTGTCATGTTTCCTCTCGCTGGTCTGAATGGGCCAACCATATCCAAGCACCATACAGCAAATGGCCACGTGATTGGTATGGTCTTGAGTTCCGACATAGGCATATGTGTCTTGGTGGCATACCTCTGACAATCATCATTTTTCCGCATCTCTTTTTCTTTTCCCGCACGCGTTGGGTCATACGGGACAATCTATTTGTTCCGTAGGGCCGAGGTTACTACCTCTTCTCTCCTTGGACCACCATGAGGCGATGATGCGGCTCCAGCGGACTTCTCCGGGTTACCCATCACCGAATGGACGATCTTGGAAGCCCCAGCTCTCTCCGGGTTAGCTCTCAGCAGCTCCTCGTTCTTCTTGTTCGCGATTCGAACCAGCTCGTTAACCCTGTGTTGCTGTCTTTGATGGGCCTCACCCGTCAGACCCTCTATCTCAGATGCAGCCGCATCTACTGCTCTGAGGTTTTTCACCGGGGTACTATACTTCGGCAACCCCACAGACAGGTAGTTTTCCGACCCTTCTGCTCCATCATCACCTTCTCTGTTCATCTCACTTATGAGATTTCTCCCTTTTACCTTTACTACATCAACCTTGTTTGCCTTTGCATACTCACACAGCGTCATGTTCAGTGACTGCTGAGCCGCGGCTATTTTCTTTGTGCCCTCCAATATCTTTTGCCGAGTTTCCTCTAGCTCGGCCTGTGCCTGAGCCGGATCTACCACTGCTGCTACCGGGTTAGCCAAGCTATCCATAGCCTCTCTCAATACGTTCTCAAGCCTCTCTAGTGGACGTCCTCTACCTTTCCTCGGTGCCTTAAGCGTTACCTCCGGGTCTGGTGCTGGGTCCTTGCTTGCGCCTGCACCTGGTGCAGTCATCATCACCTCCGCTTTGTCCGGGGAGCGAGCGATACGCGCCCATGAGCCACGGAGGGTGGTTCCCCATCGACATGACGCGGATGAATGCACGAGACGTCCACAACAACGTAGACCTTGTGCGCGCCGAGCTTGACGAAGAGGCCTATGCGCGGAAGCGGGCGCGTGCCGAAGCAGCCAGCGTTGTCACTGACGAAATCCAACGCTCCAAAGCGCTGAACGAGCGCGGAGACGATGCGTTCACCGGTGCCGATGAGGTTTCCGATCCGGATCTTCACCCCTGCTAGCGCCGCTAGCCCCACGCTGGGTGCCAACTGTCGTGGTGGTGTCACGGCAGATGGCATGGATAGGCTAAAGGTGGGGACTAATACACTCTAGGGGAATCCAGGGAGGGATAGTGGAGTGATTCTCCACACAGAAGTTTGTATTGCTATATCTCCAAGATTACAAATGCTCCTTGAGCTGTATTGGCGAGAGGAGGAAGAAGTTGCTCTCTTACTCTTGCCTACTATCTTGCCCAAGAACCCTAGATCAACTAGTGCTATGGAACTACCAAACCAACTAGTGCTCAACCCACCCCCTCTACTAGAACCCTAACCCCTTATATAGAGGAGGTTCGGTCCTGGCCAAGGGCATACGTGGAGGCATATTCCTAAGAATATGCCCCCTCCCAAAGTGGTAACCCGACCGGGGTACTTTTCCCCCGCGTCACACATGCTTTAGCGACGTAAGCCTCTGCGGCGCCCGCGTCAGCCGACGTGAGCGTCGTCACCCTTGTCGGCCATGACCCGGTGGTCCCGCCCTTGCTTTATTCGCTCATGCAGTGTGTATCGGACCTTCTTTTTTGACCAGAGAGATTCCTTCCTTCTCCCAGAAGCTAAGCGAGGATCCGGATCATAGTAGATCTGGCCACACCTGTTCCTGCACATAAGTTAGACAAGTACTCCCGACTTACTCCTTAAGTCAGATGAGACAATGTTAGGCGACCCCCCTGGTCCGGGTTACTCCGTGATTCGGACTTCCTTGAGGTGACCCGGTCAGCATCCGCTTTGACCTTGCCGGACCTCGACTAACTCGGCCGTTATACCCTGGAGTGACCCTACCCGGGGGTATCCCCCCAACAACGTTGGTGTACTTTACATCCCTACATTATGACACCTGGTTAGTGCAGTCATTCATGTGCAAACCTTGCATTTTTGTACACCTATGATTTTGCTGATCATTTTGTTCATTTCCTTCATCAACCGACGTGATTCGGAGTGATAAATCAAAGAAACAAAAAGGAAGTCCTGTCAGCAACACAGCTGATTCAGACTGCAACATCAAGGAGATGAAAATAACACTCAGCTAAACAAGCAAGACTTGTTTGGGCAAGCATGTGTTTGACCAGTTTGTGTTATTTGGAGCTGCAGTATGATATTTGTTTGTTTTGGTAGCTGATGGAACTGTGGTGGCACCTTTGTTTGTGCTGCAGTCACAACGACAGGGGCTAGATTATTAGAGCTATCTGTTCATTTTGGGGGCCTATGTGTGTCTAATAAAACATTGTTTTATGTGATGAAATGGTGTTCTCTATATAGTAGTGTATGCGTGATGGAATCTTGTTTTATGTGTTCTACATATACTTCAGCTAGTGTTTGTCTTTTGATAGTATGTTGTAGTAGGAGTATTGGTTTCACAACAGGCTTTTTATTTGATCTGAATTAGTACTACCATATAGTTAGTGCTTCCTGTAGAAGACTCTGTGCCGACACCTAAATAATTAGTAGACCTTGGTTGCACACCATTTTCACATGCTTGAATCAGAGCTACTTCAGACATTTGTTTGTTGTTATGTTAAACAAATATTCTTGTATCGGAGATCTGCATTTTCATACGCGTGGTAGATAATCACTATCCCTAACTTGGATCCATGAAATAGAGGGAGAATGGCCTATTTTTTTAATTATTCTTTGGACAATCTCTAAATTCAAAATCACTATCGATCGCCAAAACCTACCGCCTACCCTGTTTGAATTAGAGGCATCAGTTGATGTGAGTCTCACCTTAAATTCCTGACCAGATGGCCTTCGACCTACACAACCTTTTTTCTAATAATAAACATCACCAGTAGCCAAATTCAAAATCGTAATCGAGCAGGAAAATAACCCACCGACCTCGAAGCATTTCCCACCCCTCTGTTTCAAACATTTTTAGGCAAAATCACCCACTGAGGTAGTACCATATTTATATAATTACATGGACGCTAGCCAAATTTAAAATCTGAGTCAAGCTGCAAAATTTACCGCCTATGTTGTGTGAATGGAAGGTATCCAAGTTTCTGTGCAAAAAAATGTTTATGGATGATCAGTTGATGTGACTATCGACCTTGAATTCCTGGACAGATAGCGTACGGTCTACTACCTTTTTTCTATTAGTAGATGGAGGCTAGGCAAATTCAAAATCTCAATCAAGCGGCAAAATCACCCACCTACCTTGAAGCATTTCCCAGCCCACTGTTTCAAAAACTTTGAGCCAAATATTCCACCGACCGGGGAGTACCATTTTTCTATTATTATTATTATTATTATTAGATGGGTGCTAGCCAAATTCAAAATCTCAATCGAGCGGCAAAACCACACACTGACCTTCAAGAATTTCACGCCCTTCCGTTTCAAAAACTTTAGAATTTAAATTCCAAATCTACCCATTGTTCAGATGACAAATGGGCATGCTAAAGTCGGTAGCTCGGGGGCACGATCGTAATTATTTTTCTGCTCACCTCTATAGTCCCGATTCCCCCAGTTTTTTCCCACCGGCCCTCCCAAAAATCCCAAGCTCCTATGTCCCCTCCATGACCACCACGCGCACCATCTTGAGCTACGGTCTCGTGCACCGCCACATAGCCGCTTCACCGACACTCACCCACCAGATCTAGGATCTGCGGTGTCATTCACTGATACCTTCGGTCTGAATTACGGATGTAGTATAGCTCTTTTTCCCTAGTAGACCTAGGTTATCGATCCATGGGAAACGAATGCATAGTGAAGTTACTTTAATGGACCTTCAGGAGTTTTAGAATTACTTTTGTGTTTTTACCGGACCAATAGCTTGCGTCTTTTTGTTGTTGTCGATGATAGAGAGAGGGCCTAGGGCGTTCGGTTTCACCTGTAGCTGTGCAAAAACATCTGATAGAAATGAAAGATAGAAATAAAGTATGCATGTACTTGTTAGAGCAAGATAAATTATATGTGGGCAGTGCATCCATAATTGCTATTGCCTCTGCAACTTTTTATAGCAATAACCTACTAGTCTCATCCATAGAAGAATGAGAACTAATGATATGCATAGTGATGTAACCGTTAATCCCAAGCAAATCCCTCACATACAGTCGTACTACCCCTTCTGTCACTAGGGTTCACAACCTGCAGATCAGTCATCACTCATACTCCCTATACATGGCTCAACCCTCGGGGTCTTGGGTACCTGACAAGTCCTTGGATTGAGGAAAGAGAGGATGGAATAATCATCATATCATACAAACTAATACACGATCCCATCTATGATAAATAACATGCACAATTGCTACATGGCTAGGCCGAAGCCCTTAGCATAAGGATAATTACTCACACATAGAGATGAGATCAACAATCACAAACATTGTAATGAAAATCATAAGATTGATAGAAATGGTCTTACAATGTCACCAATCGAAGAAGAGATCTACTTTAACAAGCGGTGGAGTATGGCTATGGAGATGGAGAAGGGTTTGGAGATCTGGAGGCGGCTTTCTAGCGAGGTATGGCTTCTTCGGGGTCTGGGAGGCTCTTTTCTCGTCGCTCGAGGCTTCTTTTTATAGGGATCCCTTCACGAAAGTTTTTCTATCTGACCTAACGGTGGCGACGCCAACTATACGACCGAAGCTATATGGTCGCAATTTTTGCTCCGGCCGTATAGTTGGTCGTTACGGCGTCTGCCTCCGTTGTTCGGCTCCTGGTTTCTTCTGGTTGTTGGAAATCTCTTATCTTCGACATTAATGTAGTGATTCCCTCCTTTAAATGACATTATATGCGCAGGAAAATACAAGAACACGGGATTGCATAACCCTCTTAATATTAGCATTAGTGGCAGGGTTTAGAGAGATATTTCATCAAAAATATCATTAATATCAAGTTTAAATGTGGATGTAGATGGCTGTATTTCAGAGCCATCAACCTCCCCAATCTTAAACTTGATCGTCCTGAGCAAGAAAACCAAAATCAAAAAGGAACTTAGTATTTAAACTGAAGTAACGAGATGGTGATCTTACTCATGATTAATAGTCTCATGTTTCTTCCACTTCATAAATCTGAAAAACTTTAGCATACATAGAGTAATGGCAAACATATCATACGAGTTTCATGCATCCTTATAGCGCAGCAGAATTATTGTAAACATGGATGATCCAAATGAGTAAATTTTATTCCATGTCAAGTAATCAACTCATAGGCTTGCCTTTGAATAGTAAAGTATAATCATGTAAATTAAGAGTATGGGAGTTGTCATGAAAAGCATATATACTAGAGTATCTCAATTCTCCCAAATCAGTGAATCAAGACTTTGCAAGCACTACTTTTCTATTCATTGTCCTTCAAGAATTTCAGTTTTTAAGTAATTGAGAGCATGCCAAAGATTTTTATTAGTTTATCGGGCTGTGATGGACACTCGTGGCATCACTAAGGTTTTTGTTCCTTTTGCATAATGATTACTCATAATAGCCAGAGGAGTGATTCCATCATAATTACAGCTACCCGGGAGTGCCAAGAATCTTACCCACTATAGCATTACTGCTACAAGTGTTTAATCAACTCATAGCCGAAATCTAGGAGTTTCCTCCATGAAGATCGTTCGTAGGCTAGCGGAGTTGTTGGCATCCCATGAAGTTTGACACGCGTAAAGCATATCATTCTTATGATTAACAAGTCAAACTTTGGCATGCTCACAAAAACCGCTAAACATTAATTTAATCAAACAAATCATTTGAAAGAAAGCTATCAAGTCAATCAACATTTTTAGTGGTGTCAAGTGTCTCTAGAAATAAACCTTCAAGACTAAGCACTACAACACCCAAGCCTTAAATTGTGAGACTTTTTCTTATTACAATTGTTTAGCAATTTTTGGGCAAGAGTTGGTTAATTACGAGAGCTGGAAAAAAATGAGGCCAATTAAATACCCATGCAAACGACAATCTTACTATGATACAAAGACTCACTCCACCAATATAATATCTCAACATTTACTTCTAACTAGCATGGGTTTCTCAAACTTCAAAAGTGGGGAGTCATAAGGCATACCTCTCATGTTTAGTTCCACTTATCTCTTCCTTTTTTATTTGTTTCTTGGAAACTCGAAGTCGGTCACTCTCCTGCAAATATACGAAGACCTTGAGGCGGAAAGAAAAGAAAGAGGTAAAATAAGGAAAAATGGAGAAATCTTTTTGTGATTTTTAAGATAGGGAATTTAAAGAATAGAAAATTGGCGGCAAAGCACGGCTAGAAAATTTCGAAATAAAATAGAATGAACTAAAGATAAAGTGTTGGGGAAACAAACACGAGTGCTTATAAACTCAAATAAAAATGTAACCTTGAAATAAAATAAAAGCAAATGAACGTCAAATAAAGATACATGAGGAAACTTCCCCAAGATTAGGCTTTTGCAAGCCCTTCAAATCATTGTGGTGGCGGTAAAACATCGTTACACCAGTTCACGAATTGAGTGGACAGGTTACTTGTTGATTCTCGAAGGTTCAAAGAGAGGTTGTGCATCCTTTCCACAGTCCCTCCAAGTCCTTGGAAATCTTGGTATGTAGCGAACCGGGTTTGTGGCTACTCCTCTTGATGGGGAACTTCTTGCTCCTCCTCTTGCTCCTCATCCTCTTCAGGAATTTCCTCCTCAGGTTGGTGCTGCTCAATCTGCACATCATATACCAAACGTTCTTCCTTGATAGAGAAAAGACCATTAGGCAAAGGAGCGTGGTAGATACGCGCAGCTCCAGCAATATGCAGGTAATAAACACCACCTCTCCTAGTGAGCATTCCACAGGACCTCAAGGTGGAGAAACCAACACGCGTCTCACCTAGTATAGGTTGCAACTCACCTAGATCAATGTCTAGGGCAGTGGCAAGCACGGTGATGACACCTCCTCCTGTGATTGGCCCTTGGCTTTGGGAGGCTTACTGCTCCAGGTAGCGCACAAGGATGGCACCCAAGTTGATTGACAGGTTGCAGTTGATGTAAGTAGCCTTTGCAAAGGACTAGGATGTCCTCCTCGTTGAGTCTCATGAACTTATTACGTGCCTGCAAGGTGTTGTCAATAACATAGAACAAATAGGAAATTGCAGGATGTTGAATATTGTTCCCCTTGTTCACTCAACTAGTGAAGCTCATTCCATTATAGTATTGGTCGGGGGGAGGAATTAAGCCAGTAAAGGATGCACGTAAATCATGAACATCATTGTTTGGCAGATTAAAGCATGCGCACCATTCATCTAATATTAAGGTGTAGTTGTTGTTCATCAGACGGAAACAAATAGTATCCTCTCCTTGCCACAGTTTAACAGTGCTTTGCAACAAACTTAAGAATTCAATGGTTAAGCAGAGATAAGTAGGTACATCATTGTACACAAAGTTTTGTAGGCCAGCTCTATTGCAAAGTAAATTAAAGTCATTAGAAATACCGAGTTGGTTCAATACAATGGGGCAAGCCCACTTGGTGGCTTTCACTTCGTGGTTCTTGATCTTGTTGAAGCATTTACGATGGGCCTCATCCCTAAACCATATCCCCATTTGTTCCTAGGTGATAACCCGAGAAGTGCTAGCGGTAGCACGAGCACGAGTTTGGCTTCTTGTGTTCATCTTCTAAAACATTGAAGAAAGGCAAAAATAAAACTTTTTGATCCAACAACAGTAAGTATAATATATTCCTCATCTAAGCACACTGAAGAATCTCCTCAAGATAATAATCTAGGCAAGAAAATCATGGCAATTGGTTCATAGCAGGTCTCACCCTAGATTGTTAATGAAAATAGATCGAAGATGAATTTGCAAAAAGTAATTGGAGGATCGGAGGAGAAACATACCGTAGATCACTCGTGTGCGAGGAAATCGAATGAAATTGAGTAGAGATGAAGATCCCTTGAGGTTTTGAGAGAGTTTGGAGGTAGAAGAAAGAAAATGGATTGAAGTTTTGGAGTTGGGAGTACCTTCCCGTGCAATTTTGTGGTCGGACGCAACTATACGGGTGCAACTATATGGGCGAAACATGAGTTCCGGCCGTATAGTTGGTGTTCTGTCCAAATATTAGGTCTTTCTCCTGGTGGTGCAGATATATGGACGCAACTATACGGGCGGAACAAAATGTTCCGGCCGTATAGTTGGTCGTTAAGTTGTCTGTCCCTGTGAAAGAAAATTTGCAAAAGGCATCGAAATCTATACTACCGGAACTATACGCCGAATTTTTATTCCTGTCATATAGTTGGTCATTAAACTCCCAATATATATGAAAAGAAATTGTACAGAGGCATTGATATCTATACGACCGGAGCTATACAGCCGGAATTTTTATTCCCGTCGTATAGTTGGTCGTTAAACTCTTAGTACATATTGCAAAAAAAAATCGATGGCAAAGATAGCTTCACCTTGATGATATTCACTTGGGACAGATGAGTGGAACAACCACTCCAAAGTAATTGGCCTTCAAGGTGATGGCCTCCTTCTCATCATGTTTGGCTTTCTTTTTCCTGGGTAAATGGATAACAAAAGGATCCCGCGAAGCCAATTGCAACTTCACGTTCCCTTCATGGAGGTTAATTAAAGCCTTTATAGTGCTCAATAAAGGACGACCTAGTATTATAGGAGCAATAGTATATTCAGGCATGTCAAAAATAACAAAGTCAATTAGAGTAGGACAGCCTTTAATATAAACTAAAGTGTTCTCCTTAATTCCTGCAGCTTGTTTGTAGGTAGAATCTGCTAGATGCAATTTTAATTCAGTGATTTCAAAGGAGCCAAGATTTAACTTGTTAAAAAAACTCTTTGGAATTGTTGAGACGCTTGCACCAAGATCACAAAGTGTAGCTATCTCGTTAGTCCTAATATTTATCTTAATAGTAGGCTCAAATATGTCATCTAGTTTAACAGGTAACTTTTCAACAATTTTCTTGTATTCCTCTTCAAGCTCACATACCTTAATTGCTACTTGATCAACAAAGTGTTGATACATGGCTTCATCGTTTCCTTCACTTACTGGAATTTTGATGTTGATCCTCTTTACGAGCTCTTCGATGGTGTAGCTTGGTGAAGGGGCATTACTATAATCATGATCTTTAGGATCCTCCCTTTGGATCCTCATCATTTTTAGTTCTTCGACAGGATTGGGCTCAGCTTTACCTACAAAATTAGCTAGAGTGAGAGTTTGACTCTCGGTTATCTTACCTAGATGTGCCTCAACGATCGTCGTTCTTTCTTGGAGGGCCTGCAAATCATTTCTCAAACTAATAGCTTGGTTAGATAATTTACCAAGCATGGCATCATGGTTCTCCGTTATTTTAATAAGAATATTTTTTTGTTCATTTCGTGAGTCTATAAAAGACTTAAGTGTTTCTTGGAGACTACCATTACTAGTTCCCCATATTATTATTAGAATTACATGGAAGACTAGAATAATGTTTTTGAAAGTTAGGATTGTAACTCTTCTTCCAAGTAGGGTTATAATCATTACGAGCTATAAAATCTATTTCTTAAATATTTGTTTCAGGAGTGGCTCTTACCTGGGTTTCCTTACCTTTTACAGCGAATATGAGCTCATCCAACTTAGTATTGAGTTCTTCATTTTCTTGTGGTGAGATGGAGTTCACCTTCTTCGTGTTTGATCTTTCAACATGCCATTGAGCATTGTTGTCTTGCATAATGTCTAACAGCTACTTTGCTTCGGTAATATGTTTACCTATGAATGTTTCTCCACCTGCAGTATAAAGCATAGACTTAGATACAGGATTAAGAGCATTATAAAATAAATGGAGGATTAACCAATGTTGCATCCCATGACTAGGATAGTTTCTTAAGCATTCTTCAATCCTCTCCCATGCAAGCGCTAGTGGCTCACCCTCTTCCTGTCTAAAGCAAGTAATATTAGATCGGAGTTGCATAGTCTTTGTAGGTGGGAACATTTTAGTCATAAATAAAGAAGTACATCCCACCCATGATGTAATAGTATTTCTAGGCAAAGATAGCAACCATTCTTTTGCTCTCCCTCTTCGAGAGAAAGGAAATAGACGTAATTCGACCGCATCAGGGTCAATGTCTTTTATACGCATCATATCACATATTTTAGTGAAAGTATTTAAGTGCATACCTGTGTCTTCAACAGTAAAGCCTCCAAATTGATTCTTTTGAAGCAAACTTAAATAATGGGGATTAATTTCATAGTCATCCGCAGCAATTGCTGGCTAAGTAATAGTTGTACGCAAATAATCATTGTTGGGCGTAACAAACTCCCCAAGCTTCTTTTCAACCATATTTCCTATGTTTTTGAGTTTTCTTAAACAAAGAATTATAATAGTAAAAACAAGAATTTAAAGGCTAACTAATTTTTTTGGTTTATCAAATAAAGACTGAAAGCAAACTAACAAAATTAAAAACAAGAATAAAAACTAGCAAGGTTCCTAATAACCTCACCAGGGTAGCTATTGCTTCTAGGGCAACGACGCCAGAAAAAAGGTTGATACCTTCGATCCAGATTACGGATGCAGTGTAGCTTATTTTTCCCTAGTAGACCTAGGGTATTGAATCCTCGGGAAGCGAATGCGTAGTGAAATTACTTTAATGGACCTTCGAGAGTTTTAGAATTCCTTTTGTGTTTTTACCGTACCAATAGCTTGCGTCTTTTTGCTGTTGTCGATGATGGAGAGAGAGGGGCCTAGGGAGTTCGGTTTCACCTATAGATGTGAAAAACATCGGATGGGAATAAAAGATAGAAATAAAGTATGCATGTACTTGTTAAAGTAAGATAAATTATATGTGGGCAGTGCATCCATAATTGTTATTCCCTCCGCAACCGCTTATAGCAATAACCTACTAGTCTCATCCATAGAAGAAAGAGAACGAATGATATGCATAGTGATGTCACCGTTAATCCCAAGTTAATCCCTCACATACAACCGTACTACCCCTTATGTCACTTGGGTTCCTAACCTGCAGATCAGTCATTACTTATAATCCCTATACCTGGATCAACCCTCGGGGTCTTGGGTACCTGACAAGTCCTTGGACTGAGGCAAGAGAGGATACAATGATCATCATGTCATACAAACTAGTACACGATCCCATCTATGATAAATAACATGCACAATTGCTACATGGCTAGGCCGAAGCCCTTAGCCCAAGGAGAATTACTCACACATAGAGACGAGATCAACAATCACATACATTGTAATGGAAATCATAAGATTGATAGAAATAGTCTTTCAATATCGCCAATTGAAGAAGATTTAGACTATTACAAGTGGTGGAATATGGCTATGGAGATGGAGAAGGGTTTTGAGGTCTGGAGGCGGCTAGAGATCTGTGGTAGAGACTTTTTGGTGAGGTCTGGCTTGTTTTCTCGACGCCCAAGGCTTCTTTATATAGGGGTCCCTTCATGAAAGTTGTTCTGTTTGACCTAACGGTGGCGGTGCCAACAATACAACTGGAGCTATACGGTCGGAATTTATGCTCCGGTCGTGTAGTTGGTCATTAAAGTGTCTGCCTCCGCTTTACGGATCCTGGTTTCTTCTGGTTGTTGGAAATCTCATATCTTTGACTTTAATGTAGTGATTCCCATCTTCTAACGACATTGTCTGCATAGTAAAAATATAAAAGAAAGTATTTCATACCCCTTTGAATATTAGGCATTAGTGGCAGGGTTTAGAGAGATATTTCATCAAAACTATGAATAATATCCAGTTTAAATGTGGACATAGATGGCTATATTTCAGAGCCATCAGTTTCTATGACTGTTAACGGCAGTAACCGGCCGCTAACGGCGGCTGCCACGTGGCAGTTTGCATGACGTCCACAGTCAGCACGGATGGCAAATAGATCTACGAGGGAACAAGTTTTCGTGGCTGAAGGGTGCGAACCGCCACGGTAAAAAAACCGTGGTTAATTCATTTTTGATGGGTCTTTTACCACGAAGGCTATCCATCGCGGAAGACTCTTTGGCCACGAAAAACGGGCTTTCAACCACGAAAATCATCCGTTGTCAAAGCCAACTTTTCTTGTAGTGTATATAGGGCAAAATGAATCCTATATTCATCCTAGGTTATTTGCTAGCATTTTCAGGTTTATTCGAAGTAGAAATTTGTATTGTGTTTATATTATTTTGATCAGCGGTATGCATATTACCTTTCAGATAAAATTGTAATATATTTAATTATAGTACTTTCAGAATTAAAAGAATTTATTTTTAGTAGCTTCTTTCAGAATTCTCTGTGTTAGCTTTCAGAATTATGTGCAAGTACTATCTTTTAGCTTTTACTCAGAGCACGAAAGTTGTAATTACTGTTTCAAAAAATCTAACGGAGATCAGAGTGTCATGGAAATCTCTCGAACTTGCGATAACGGACCCTCTCGCGAGCATCCCAAACGACCGGAATGGATGTGGACAGGAAAGCTTTCAGAATTCTTTTGTACTAGTAGCTTCCATAATTCTTTGTAGTGGCTTCTAGTTCACCATAACCGTCAAAATCTTCCAAAAGTAGACTAAACAGGCAAATATATTATATATACACAATAGGTTTCAAACAACAAATAAACTGTTCCAGACTACGTCATACTAGTTAAACTTAACAGTTCCCAACCACAACTACACTCTAGATGGTCTCAAACACAAACTTCATGTCCAATATCTCTTCCTACCAGTGATTAACACGACTTGTCCAACCATTGGATCTTCTTCACTATGGTGAAATTTTTTTCACCCCTAATTGCTAAAGACGACACAACCATTTGGGTCAGTCTTGTATGCAATTGGGGTGATGTCAAAATCTCCTAGCTATACTCCAACCACGCCATCATAAGGGATGCCTATGGAGGAAATCACCTTCGTAGGTAATCTCTGCGATGTCACGCCATGGATTAAAAAGAAGAAGTAATCATGTCAGACGACGACCACCACAAGTTATATATGGAGCCATACAAGGAACAAACAAAAGGTAGTTGCCATGCCATCTTATGTTGGTCAAGATTTTTCCTTGTCAAATGGGTCACAAACGGAACCCTGATGAAGGTGTTGATTGGCGGTAGGTTATCTAGGAGGTGCTCCATCTCATCATCGGTAAGGTGGCATCTTTAGGCGACAACTGTAGATTCATATACGTCTTCCTTGCCACCAAGACGACATATATAGAGAATAGTTATCCTCGGCACATGTCCTGTCAAAGAAAAACATAACATTTCTTCCTCGGTAAGATCGTTCTATGAAATGAATTGCTTCCATCCCTCACCTCCCATGATAGTCATGTTCTTTATTTTCTCGAGGTCAATCTTGTAGGTGCGCCCAAGCACCTTGAAGGGCACACTCTCACATTCAGCTGTAATTAGATTGAACATCAACCTTGAATTGCATGGCACAGTCTGTGCACCAAAAACAAAAGAATCGGGCATTAAACAAACGGTTATAGAGTTATAGTGTAGTTTGAAAGAAAATTGCTTGTTACCACTTACCACTGAGTTCTGGAACCCCTCTGACTCTGACAAGTAGATACAAAAGGACATGCTCGATGACAACCTGGATTCACAATAGCTCTTGCATACTAGAGACGACGTTAGATCCTGTTAGGCAAAAATGATGAATGTCCAAATGATATATGGAACTAAACACTCAAAAGGAATATACTATATATATACATTAAACGTATTATAATTTAAACACCTTAGTTGGGATCCTAGTTTTCTTAGCTTTGGCGATTCTAAGAACAACATCATGTGCTCTGAACACAAATAGTGCACATTATCCCCTTATCCCATGGATATTATCCCATGGACACAGATAGTGCCACACTTTAATCATTGGCCAATGCATGTGAAGAGAAGACAATAACCTACATCAATATATAATGTGGGCTCCATAGTAAGATAGCACACACAAGTCAATGAGATGAATCTGTAGCTACCAAGGAGATGTTGAGCCATAGTGGTTGTACAAAGACACTAAGTAGATGGAGATCATCCCATCAACATGCTAAGTGCCACATTTAGTCATTGGGCAGTTGTAAACAGTCAATATCATAAGATTATCCATCAGCACTGACATATAGCTATGAAAAACATAAATCTAGTGGGCCTCATACTAACAAAGCACACATAAATCAATGAGATAATCGAGCATATAGCAAGAAGCATGGACAACAAATGTGTTTGTACAAAACACGTGCTATATGCACATTATCCCATGGACACAGATCGTGCCACACTTTAATCATTGGCCAAATGCATGTGAAGAAAAGACAATGACCTACATCAATATATAATGTGGGCTCCATAGTAAGATAGCACACACAAGTCAATGAGATGAATCTGTATTTAACCAGGAGATGTAGAGCCATAGTGGTTGTACAAAGACATTAAGTAGATGGATATCATCCCATCAACATGCTAAGTGCCACATATTAGTCATTGGCTGGTTGTAAATAGTTAATATCATAAGATTATCCATCAGCACTAACATATAGCTATGAATAACAACAAACTGGGGCATTAATTTGGTGACTACTTCAAGATCATCCAGTGACATAGACAGCAATGTTGCCGCTCTGCCCTAGAACGAGGCGGTGACACTGAGGCCAAGATCCATCACGGGTGATCTAGATGGAGCACTAACGCGGTGAACCTAGAACGAGGAGGTGACGTAGTGAAGGGAAGTAGGTCGAGGATCACTTACGTTGCAGCCATCATCGCCGAGGAGGGCACGGTGGTTGGTCATCGCCGGGAAGGGGAGGGGAGGTGATTTAGCCATTGGAGGGGAGGGGAGGGGATTTGGTCCTCGTTGGGAGGGTACGAGGGGGAGGGGATTTGTCTGTCACCGGGTAGCGTCGGGTAGGGGATTCTGCCATCGCCAGAGAGGGTTTTCCTAGCGCTAGGAGGTGACTGGATTTGGGCCAGTGTGGTAGGGATCCATAATCCCCAACGGTAGGTGGGGCCCATGCTGGAGATGACGAGTGTCCCCATAACGATCCGTTTCCCCAACCGCACCACACCAGATAGCACCATGCCGCGCCGCACCGCACAGCCGCCATCACGGCCGTCACATCTCCGCCGCTGTCGCTGCCACATCTTGGCTGCCATGGGGATGTGCGAGCCGGCAGGAGAGGGAAACATTGTGGACCAGGTAAATTAGGTCTTCCTGTCCCTTAATTAGTTCTAGCTAGGGTTCTAGCAGTTAGGGGAGTTTAACAGTTTCCATGACCTTTTTTATAGAGTTGGGTTGGAATCAATGGGGAGCTACCAATTTCCATCCTAGATCAATAGATTGGTGGGAAGGAGCTAGATCCTAGTTGGAGATGCTAGTGCAACCGTGTTCCTGCTAGGAAGGTTGCCTCCTATGGTGTAGACATTGGTAGAATTTTTTTAGGTTGTCTAGATGAGGTGTGATGTTACTTGTACTGGATGGACAACCCATGGCCAACACAGATGTAGAGGATGCTTGCCCAACTATGTAAGAAGGAAGATGATAAGATGACGATTGAGTTAAGGCTGAAAGATAGAGACATGGATCTACAGATATCTAAACTGAGGTTGAAGAGAAAGATAAAAGAAATGGAATGCAAGCATGTTTGGTTCATGATGATGCTTAGTGTGGCAGTGACTTTAGGGTGTGTTCTTCTTTTGGTTGTTGGCAATTGTGGAAATAAGTATTGAATTATGGATGTATTCTTCTTCCTCTTGGTTTTGACATTTTAGAAATCAGTATGAGAAATGAGTTTGTTGTATGTTTAGTTAGCTAGCTAGCTAGTCAATTGTATTCAGTATTCATGAGATGCCTTTAACTTGTTGCAACTAGGAAAAATCATGTTTGCAAAAGTAATGTGTATTTATATTTTGTTGATTTCAAACATGGTGCAACCAGAACAATAACCATGGATTTTATATATTGTTGCAAAACCAGGAACAATCGTCTGTGTGTTTCTCAGAGATTCACACTAAAAATATATTTTGAAAGGTCGAAAACATATGCAACCAAGAACAATCATAACAAACAACTTAAAAGGTACTGACAATCTATACAGGTACTAGTTAAATAGGTTCGATCACAAACACCACATACTACTTGCATATAATATAGTGCTAGTAGTACTTAATTACACAACCCAAACGATATATAACAGTACACCCATTACATAAATAGGAGTCAGCAACAAGCAACATGATATAAGAGGCATCAGAGGCAATAGGAGGCGGCAGCAAATGTAACAGGAGGTGGAGTAGGAGGCGGCTACGGCAACAGGAGCTCGAAGTTAGGGCCATAGAGCAATGTTACTGAGGTTCGCATACTTGCTCAGGTAAACCATGAAGGTAGCATGCTTGGCCTTTGTATGATTCGCACGCCGCTGTCCTCCACGGGCAATGCCCCCGACATGCTGCACGATGATGTTCAGGTCTTCCACAATCCTTCTTTCGTAGAAGGGGCACCTTTACTTGTTTGGACCTCGGCGAAAGGGGAATCTCCCATTCCTCATCTGCTTCAGGATGTGGCGGCTTTTTGAGTGCCTAGACCACATACTTTCACCGACATCGCTATCTCATTAATGTGAATTAGCAAGTAGAGAGAAGAAGTTAGTGAATGAAAAAAATTACTCTCCCAAAATCATGAGATCAAACTAGGAAAGGGCTATGTTGAGAAATTAATTTTAGCATGTGTGCACAAGTTGAACCAGCTTTTGAACAAACTAGTCCATCAAACATATATCTGTTTGCATACATATATAATAAAAGAAGTGCTACATAAAATTATACTGTTCTTTCAAATAATTTGAATGAATCTATACAAGTTTCAGTATATAAAGATACATCCGAATTTTAACAAAACTAAAACATCCTTTTATCTTATTAGTAAATTGATAAAACAAAAACAAGTTAAGACTAGCTAGTTTTATTCAGTTTGAACATGGTATAAATAGAAATTTGTTTCTCCTATATATATACTCAATGTATTATGAATTTAACAATTTGTCTCCCTAAACAAATAATAGAGATGGACTAGACAGATAAATTTAATTTATCAACATTATTTAAATGCATCTGTTTATATAAATAAAGAACTTACTATAACATAGATTGGATAACATGCATGATCCAGTATTTAACATATACATTAATGTATATGTAAATCCACTTAAGTTAAAATTATACTATGGTTACAAATAATTTGAATGAATATCTATACAAGTTTCAATATATATAGATACATCCAAATTTTAATAAGAGAACTGAGACATCCTTTTTTAGGACAGATGGAGTAATTCTTTCCACTCATCTTATTAGTAAATTGGCGAAACAAAAATAAGTTATGACTAGAACATGGTATAAATAGGATCTTTCTTTCTCCTAAATATACTCGGTTAATTAGGAATTTAATAATTTGTTTCCTTAAATATAACAGAGTTGGACATTTATCTGCATTTTAATGCATCTGTACATATACATACAGAACTTACTATAAAATAGAGATGAACTTACTAAATATTTTGTTAAGTTAATTTTTAGCAAGGTTTCATTAAATTATACATTGGGTTTCAGTTACGGAATATTAAATTCCTGTTAATGTAACCAGGAGCTCGTATGATTACTATATATATTTGAATTTTATCATACAAATCAAACTATATATTGGACATCATGAACACAACCTAGATAAGAGATCTGAACTCCACATGAAATTATATCAGTAGAAAATATCGATCAAAACGACCAACAAAATATGAGCATAGAACTACTAGGCGCCTGGAACTACTAGGGGCAGATCAAATCAAACTAGAAAATGTGCGACTGGAATGACTAGGGGTAGACCAAACGACCAACAAAAGGTGAGCATAGAACTACTAGGCGCAAAACAAATTAATTAATCAAACTCTACAGGATAAGAAAACCCTATAAATTAAAATATGAACAGTAAAATCACAAAACTACATTCACAGTTCAGATCTAAATACCTCCAATTATCCATCACTGGATTCTTGCTTGAACATGAATGGATCCATAGGTTCTTCATGCTCGCTATCATCTAAGTAATCATAGTCCACCTGCACCACCACCGGATCTGCAACCGCTTCCTCTCTGACCCTGTTATCTGCTTCCTTCTCCACGATGGCATTGGCTACCTCCTTATCGATGATGACCTTGGAGTTCTCGGTGACCACCGGTCTTGATCTCTTCATCTTCGCGAAAATGATCTCTTACTTGTTGCTAGGGTTTCCTTCTATTCTTTGGAGTGAAGAGGGAAGAGTGGGATGGAGTGTGGAGAAATGACTGGGAGACCGTGTGGCTGATACCTTTTGAATGACTAGGAGACGATGGGGCAGTTGGGCAGTGGGACCGCACGCGTGGTGGGAAACGTGTACATCACATGTGTCAATGCAAAACACACGAGTGGGAAACAGTGTATACATAGCTTGATTTCTTTTGCAGTTGATCATTTTTAGGCATGTCAATGGAAAATGCAAAACCAACTGGATTTCTTCTAATTTTTCAGTCAATCATTTTCGGACCAAAAAGCTTTCCTACGTGTTTTTGGTCTTTGTACACCATGGTTTGACACATGGATCCCCTAGAGTCATTGCACATTGATACCCACAAGTCATTGATCCACCTGACCACATTGCATTGTTCTTTTCCAAAACCACATTGATATATATATTTCTACACATGACCACACATATGTACACTCTAGTGGATTCTGTGATGCAACTTCTTTCACAGTATTGGTGCAACATGCAATGTGGAAACTGATTTCCCATGTGTTTTTGTCTCTATGACCATGATGGTTTGACACACATGGATCCCCTAGAGTTATTGCATGTAGTGTTCTTTTCCTAAACCTGCCTCGGGCTCAACCACCACGGACTCTTCAATTGCTTGCGACACAAGGAGAAGTTTAAGATAGTAAGTTCAAAGGGCGAACCCTAATCTGTAACCGACTCGACCTGCTACCCAAATATAAAGGCTAGGAGGGGCGGCAAGGAGGACAATCACAACCCTAGTTTCCACAACCCTCACTAGATTGCATCTACGCGCCCCTGTAATCTTCGATTCCTTCGTTAATTCCAAGAGCAGACAAGCAGGAGTAGGGACCTCTATGAGGCCTGAACCTGGTTAAATCTTGTGTCCTTGTGTGCTTGTTTGCTAGCCAATTGATGCCTCCAGTGTTCCCTCCTTCTCCAAAACCCAAGTCCATAACAATGGGCATTAACGAGTTGAACCCTCGTCAATTGGGGCCGTCTGTGGGAATTAGGAGTGCTGATGTCGTGGCTTCTTCGGACCCGTCAACCGCGATCTACAACTCTGCAATAGCAGAGATTTGCCAACTCTTCGGTGCATTCGACTTCACCGTGCACACGCCGGCCACTCCCCCGGCTTTCGAGTCCGTGGGCGACAGAATCAGTCTGGCGATTGGAAGCTTCCGCTTCCAGGTTGGTCAATTGGGCACGCTTCGCATGCCTGACCAGCCAATGACACCCACGATTACTCCAACGTCGTGGTTCTCGCCACCAATCGGCACCCTCAGCAAGCTCAACACCTCAGCAATCGCTGGGAGTACGGACAGCGACAACAATCGCGGATCCGATCTGGGTGACCTAGCCACAGAAGATGGAGCCTACGGCTCCGGATCTCAAAGTTGTAGGAGACACAGCTTCCCCAACCACTTCATGTGCGTTGTCATCAACGCAGGCGACACCGCCACACTCATAAAAAACACCGCACCGGATCTCGGCACTAGATCGCCCAACAAAGATTCTCCATTGGTGGCATACCCAAGAACGGCGGCGGCCCCACCAACGGTGGTAATGGCGCGCCCGTTAACAACGGGATGAGGGCAGAACCGGCACTCACAATGAATGAGAACACCGACGAGCGCATGCAGATCCACCTCAACGACAATGAGTGGGCCCACAGTCGCGAAGCTCTATGGGGCAATCCTCTACCCCCCAACACACCGCAGGACATGCTGATGGGCTACCATTGGCTACTAAAGGAGGAATTCAAGCACCAGCAATAGGTGATCGCGCAACTCGAAGCATGCAGAAAGGCGGCGGATGAGTCGAGTCTTCCACGAGCTGGACTCTCCTCCCACGGAGGATCCTCCTCCAAAGGCAACGAGTACGTGGACAACAAGAGGCGATCTCGACTGGCCCACCTCACCGAGCAAGAACGCGTAGAGGCTGCGAAAGTCCTCGACTTCAGCTCTATGATGGTAGATACACGGGGCAACGTGCTCCCAAAAACGCCGCAAGCCGTGGTGACGGCGGCTACCATGTACCTCCTTAACAACCAGCCATCGGCTAGGGATCGGCGAGCTGCCATGCACTGATCTACGATCGCGGGCCTAGGGCTAATCAAGGTCGCCCTCGACAAAGAACCAATGCCAGAGTCGAAGAAAAGCAAGGCTCTGGAAAAGTACTACTCGTACTCCTCTAGTGACGATAGTCACGATCTGTCACGGCGATGTCACTCACGGCAGCATGACCGCAACTACGACGCGCGCGATGACCTCACGCATCACAAAGTAGACAAGATGCGGCCAAGACGTGCTTGTTCGACTAACTCGGAAGAAGACGAGACTGAGCTCTCCGGTGCCAGATGCTTCAGCAGGGCCATCAGGCAGAAGCGAATGCCTAAGGGGTTCAAGCTCCCGTCGGAAAACCCAAAATTTCATGGCCAACAGGACCTGAAAATCTAGTTGGAGGACCACATATCCTCTGTTAGTCTACATGGGGGAGTCGAAGCATGGCTATGCAATGCCTGCCGCTACAGCTGCAGGGAGAATATCATTTTGCGGCCCGAAAGTTGTGGTGTATAGGCAAAGAGGTACCCAAGTTCCCTGAAATCAGCTGGGATGACTACAGTTGGTGTGCCAAATACTCAGAGGGTCTTTTTCGGTATGAATTCAACTTTACGTTTCAATACAAAAAATTAGGCTAACGGGCGTCATGTTGGGCCCCCCTATCAGTGCTCGCCGTTATGTCGCTCCCGTCGCTTAGGCAGGGTGGCTTTCACGTAGGCTTGCAGCGTTGGCACAGTGGATAGGACAACACCCCATACCCAGTGTATTGACGTGACAAAACAGGGCCCATGTATCGGCGTTATAATTATTTTTTGTTTACTCAGAAACTGGAACGGCCACCGCCACACGTCTCTCCTTGGACTTCCGTCCCAATCGTTAACCCCTACCATAAAAGCGCATTGACGGTTCCACCGATCCCCTACCTCACAGAAAACACTCTTCTTCTTCCTGTCATCTACTATCTTCTTCCCGTCTTCTCCTTGCCGCCATGGAAGATCTACGCACTCTAGAGACAAGCTTCACTACTCATGACAACAAGAAGATAGACGTTGTCTACACCAACGAGGAGGAGACAGTGGTGTGTGTCCTGAGGATGTACGGGGGTTGGATTGGGATAGACGAGGACAAGTTTGTGGGATTGGACCTCGAGTACACCCCGGAGCACCCATATGAAGGGAGTGAAGTCGCCGTCGTTCAACTGGCCATGCGGAAACACGTCCTCGTCTACCACCTCTCCCGGTTTGTAGATCTGCTCTCTGTAGCTAACGGCTTTTAGGGTTTTCTCCTCTTGTTCTTTATCCACTTGCTCATCTTGCAACTACTAGATTTTATTCAGGACCAAATAAATTAGGGTTTCCCTATCTCTCAATCGACTGAGATTTTCTTTAGTCTCAATCACCTAAGAAAAGTGCAACCGTAGTTAAAAGAAATGTGCAACTCGCTCAATGATCGAGAAATAGCAAAACCGAATAAATTATGACAATACAATGTTGAGAGTCTTGATCTTGCATTTACTAAACTTTTCAAAATTATATTGAGATGATGATCTTGCATTGACAAAATATTTGTAGTTACAAATTTTGGTGATGACAAACTACATACTTTCGTGATGTATGAAATGTCCGGCGCTGCGCTAGTTCCTTGTAGAAAAGGGAATTGTTTTCTGCACTGTTGATAAAAGAACTGATATTTCAAAATTGTATCAAGAGGAAATTATAATTCATGCGCACAAGTGGATCGATATTCAGAGTCTTGTCAAGATCCTATGGGGCTCGAGGAAGGATGGAATGGCATCACTCGCAACTAGAATCCTCGATGAGTCGTACGACAAAATGAAGGAAGATTTCCCTACAGATAGGCACGATTTCTAGGACGAGTGGCTGTTGTCTGATATAAACCTGAAGTATGCAGCCATAGATGCTTACGTGACCTACCAGCTGTACAAGAAGATCCATTTTTTCTATGTTACCTCGTGTTTTGCCCTATTTGCAAGAGGGAAGACGAGTTTAGGGGAGCCCTTTGTAGAAAATGCGGAATAGCTGAGTTTGAAGTTGAATATGCAAAGAAATTGGCTACGTCTGAAGCAGCTGACAGAGAGGCTGCAGAAGCAGCTAAAAGAGATCTTGCAGCTAAAGAAGCAGCTGACAGAGAGGCTGCAGCAGAAGTGGCAAACAAAGAGGCAGCATCTTCTAGCGGCAACAATTAGGCCTATGATGCACCGCTAATTGTGCCATAGGACGCTAGACATAGGGAAGCCAAGTCAGATGCCAGGTGGGACAAAGCAGTTCGTGAGATGTGGAGTACCTGGAATACTCGCAGTTCGTCGCCTAGGAACGATGAAAGCGCCTCAAGTGGTCTGATGAGGAGTGAATTAAATTTTACTTGTCAGTGTTATGTTTCTGTTTTGTGGAACTCGGTTAGCTTGCCAAGGTGTCTAGAGCCTCAAGTGATACTAGTAAAATAAATTTAACCCTCGTTGTGTTATGTTTATGTATGTGTCTTGTAGCTTGTCAAGATTGTAGCGTCTTAACTGGCAGTTTGAAAGAGTGCCCTTTTCCTCTCTCGCTAAACATATATGTTTCATTTTTCCCAAATTGGTAGAAAATCTAGAGAAGATTCTCACTTCGATATTTCGTTCCCTTTTGGACCTATTTTTGCCTCCGACCAGGTAGCAAATCTAAAGCAGCAAATCACACCAGTGTAATACATTCATGTAAAACAAAACAAATGTAGATATAGCTGTGCGTAGCTAAATAGGATATAGCGATAGAAAGTAGTAGGTTGCTTAACGAGGTTCGATGCATTCAGCCAGAAATAGGATGCAAGAAAAATATAGAAAATCAAAAGAAGCTGCTTAGCAGCAGCAGCCGCAGCAGATGCAGATACATTCAAGGAGACATCCAACCCGTTCATTCGCCAGCGCCTCCACCTCCCTCCGGCGCCTCCACCACTTCTTGCTGCCCAGTCCCTTGATCTTGGGGGCCTTGGGCCTGATTGGAGGCATGCGACCCTCTTTGATGGCCACCCGCTCGAGGTTTCAGAGGTGAATGCCGAGAGCCCGGTGTTCAGCGATGTAGGCGTTGATGTTCATGATCTCGTGCTTGCCGCCTTTGTGGATGCCGGAGCCCGCGGCCTCTGCATGCTTCAGTAAGGTGTTGAAGTCGGTACCGCCGGCGGCGTGACTCATCAAGCATTAGGCGATCCCCTTGCGGAAGGGGCGGCTATAGTAGGGGCCCGTGAGGTAGTCCTCGTACTTGCCGGCCCACAGCCTCCTCTGCACCTAATGAGCCTTGGTGTGAATGGACTCGTCATCGCTGCAGACATTGCTGCCAGAAACTTATTGGAAGAAAAGGAAAATGAGGGAGTAGATGATGTAAGAAGATCGAGCAATCAAAATGCGAACAAGCGAATCCTAATAAACCAGGATCTAGGATCCAACGATGGCAACGGTGTTGGATAATTAGGCACAATCTCCATGATTAATTCCAGAATATTAAACATGACAATACTGGCTAAATTTTAAATAGATTAGCCCATTATTTCTAACAAACGGTAGAAGAACTAGGGGAGGGGAGCAAACCCTAGTTACCTCCGACCATAGGTCGTTGATACCAGTGTCATAGGGGTTCAGCGGAGTGATATACTTATCTGGATCGTAGGTGCCCAAGAAGTGTGTGATCTGCTTGTGACCGGCGGGGGCCTCCTCGCCGGGGGGGCTCCTCTTCGGCGGCTCGGTCGGTAGCGGGGATGGGGGCATGGACGGGAACGGCTGCTGCCATCGATCCCTCGACTGGGGCCTGGACAGGGACATCGGCTGCTTTCAATGCGTCGAGGGGGACCGGCGAGGAGACGGGGGCCTCCTCGCCGACGGACACTGAGGCGAGATGGCCACCTTATCCTCCTCTGCCATCGCCGGCACGGATAGGGTATTCTCGGGAGTTTGCGGATGCTGGTGGGACAGTGGAGAGGGTTGCGTGGGGACAGTGAGCGAGAGTGGGAGTGGGTGTGTGGAGAGGGGCTCTATAGTTAAGGTGGATAGAAGCAATTCACGTTTCGTTGCACCACCATGCAACGCGCCGCGTAGTCGACTGCACTGTGCACCGCGACACGCGCACGGTACGTCACGTTTTTTTCCCGGGCCATGCATGGCAGTTCTTTATTGAGCCGCATGCAAAGGGCGCACACACAATTTCTATGTACGAAGTTTGACACGGCCCTAAAATTGGCGATTGAGAGCCGCTGCGTAAAAAATGGGATATGTCTTATTAAAATCAAGTGGCAATAAATTACAGCTGTCCATCGACGACCGTGCACTCGATGACGCATGCGTTGTGGCGTAGTAGTAGCAGTAGTAGGATTTTCAGACTTGATTAAACATGAAATGACCGCTCGATGACTTTTTCCATGGACGGCATCATGTTCCTTCTTGTAGAAGTCTCGCTGAGGGAGACGTCCGTGCTGTCTCACGTTGTACTGTGAAGGGCACGATGTGTGCAACGATCATCGTTGGATCACATAGAATCAACAGTTGGTTCGCACGATCCGCGTGACAACTGTGATAACCAATCAGGGAGTAGCAGACAGGGTGAGCGCAGGTTTGTGCTTCTATCAAAGATAGAGAGAGGAGGGGAGCAAAATTGAGAAGTACCACATAAAACCAAGGGCGATACTGAGTAGTATAAAAATGGAAAGTGAGTGTCTTGTACAATGAAATACATCATGGCATACATCAAATTATGCCAAGATAGATCCACTAGAGTTCATTGGATGTGTGTTCTTATCATAAACCACGTAAGGATCCACTAGAGTTCATTGGTTGTGTGTTCTTCTCACAAACCACATATCACCAGTGTCATTGCATGTGTGTTCTTCCCACAGACCACACATGGATCCCCCAGTGTCATTGCATGTGTGTTCTTCCCATGAACCACACATGGATCCACCAGTGTCATCGCATGTGTGTTCCTCTCATAGACCACACATGGATCCACCGGTGGCATCACATGTCTGCTCTTTTCATGAACCACAGTTAGAGTTATTGCATGTCTGCTATTTTCATTAACCACAGCTAGAGTCATTGCATTTGTGTTCTTCTCACAAACCATATCATGAACCACACCCAGTGTCATTGCATGTGTGTTCTTCTCATTAACCACACATGGATCCACTGGTGTCATTGCATGTGTTTTCTTCCCATGAACCACACATGGATCCACCAGTGTCATTGTATGTCTATTATTTTCATGAACCACAGCTAGAGTCATTGCATGTGTGTTCTTCTCACAAACCATATCATGAACCACACCCAGTGTCATTGCATGTGTGTTCTTCTCATTAGCCACACATGGATCCACCGATGTCATTGCATGTCTGCTCTTCTCATTAACCACAGCCAGATTCATTGCATGTGTGTTCTTTTCACAAACAACATATCACCAGTGTCATTGCATGTGTCTTATTTCCATGAACCACACATGGATCCACCAGTGTCATCGCATGTGTGTTATTCTCACAAACCACGTAAGGATCCACCGGTGTCATTGCATGTGTGTTCCTCTCATAGACCACCCATGGATCCACCAGTGGCATCACATGTCTGCTCTTTTGATGAACCACAGTTAGAGTCATCGCATGCCTGCTCTTTTCATGAACCACACCTAGAGTCATTGCATGTGTGTTCTTCCCACAAACCATATCATGAACCACACCCAGTGTCATTGCATGTGTGTTCTTCTCATTAACCACACGTGGATCAACCGGTGTCATTGCATGTCTACTCTTTTCATGAACCATAGCTAGAGTCATTGCATGTGTGTTCTTCTCACAGACCACATATCACCAGTGTCATTGCATGTGTATTCTGCCCACAGACCACACATGGATCCACCAGTGTCATTGCATGTGTGTTCTTCCCATGAACCACACAAGCATCCACCGGTGTCATTGCATGTGTGTTCTTCCCATGAACCACACATGGATCCACCAGTGTCATTGCGTGTCTGCTCTTTTCATGAACCACAGCTAGAGTCATTCCATGTGTGTTATTCTCACAAACCACATATCACCAGTGTCATTGCATGTGTGTTGTTCCCATGAACCACACATGGATCCACCAGTGTCATTGCATGTGTGTTATTCTCACAAACCTCGTAAGAATCCACCGGTGTAATTGCATGTGTGTTCCTCTCATAGACCACATATTGATCTACCGGTGGCATCGCATGTCTACTCTTTTCATGAAACACAGTTAGAGTCATCGCATGTCTGCTCTTTTCATGAACCACGGCTAGAGTCATTGCATGTGTGTTCTTCTCACAAACCATATCATGAACCACACCCAATGTAATTGCATGTGTGTTCTTCTCATTAACCACACATGGATCCACCGGTGTCATTGCATGTCTGCTCTTCACATTAACCACAGTTAGAGTCATTGCATGTCTGTTCTCCTCACAAACCACATATCACTAGTGTCATTGCATGTGTGTTCTTCCCACAGACCACACATGGATCCACCAGTGTCATTGCATGTGTGTTCTTTCCATGAACCACACATGGATCCACCAGTGTCATTCCATGTCTGCTCTTTTCATGAACCATAGCTAGAGTCATTGCATGTGTGTTCTTCCCAGAAACAACATATCACCAGTGTCATTGCATGTGTGTTCTTTCCATGAACCACACATGGATCCACCAGTGTCATTGCATGTGTGTTATTCTCACAAACCACGTAAGGATCCACCGGTGTCATTGCATGTGTGTTCCTCTCATAGACCACACATAGATCCATCGGTGTCATTGCTTGTCTGCTCTTTTCATGAACCACAGTTAGAGTCAGTGCATGTGTGTTATTTTTCACAAACCACATATCACCAGTGTCATTGCATGTGTGTTCTTCCTATAGACCATATCATGAACCACATCCAGTGTCATTGCATGTGTGTTGTTCCCATGAACCACACATGGATCCACCAGTGTCATTGCATGTCTGCTCTTTTCATGAACCACAGCTAGAGTCATTGCATGTGTGTTCTTCTCACAGACCACATATCACCAGTGTCATTGCATGTGTGTTGTTCCCACAGACCACACATGGATCCACCAGTGTCATTGCATGTGTGTTCTTCCCATGAACCACACATGGATCCACCAGTGTCATTGCATGTGTCTTATTCTCACAAACCACGTAAGAATCCACCGGTGTAATTTCATGTGTGTTCCTCTCATAGACCACATATTGATCTACCGGTGGCATCGCATGTCTACTCTTTTCATGAACCACAGTTAGAGTCATCGCATGTCTGCTCTTTTCATGAACCACGGCTAGAGTCATTGCATGTGTGTTCTTCACACAAACCATATCATGAACCGCACCCAATGTAACTGCATGTGTGTTCTTCTCATTAACCACACATGGATCCACCGGTGTCATTGCATGTCTGCTCTTCTCATTAACCACAGTTAGAGTCATTGCATGTGTGTTCTTCTCACAAACCACATATCACCAGTGTCATTGCATGTGTGTTCTTCCCACAGACCACACATGGATCCACCAGTGTCATTGCATGTGTGTTCTTTCCATGAACCACACATGGATTCACCAGTGTCATTGCCTGTCTGCTCTTTTCATGAACCATAGCTAGAGTCATTGCATGTGTGTTCTTCTCACAAACAACATATCACCAGTGTCATTGCATGTGTGTTCTTTCCATGAACCACACATGGATCCACCAGTGTCATTGCATGTGTGTTATTCTCACAAACCACGTAAGGATCCACAGGTGTCATTGCATGTGTGTTCCTCTCATAGACCACACATAGATCCATCGGTGTCATTGCATGTCTGGTCTTTTCATGAACCACAGTTAGAGTCATTGCATGTGTGTTATTTTCACAAACCACATATCACCAGTGTCATTGCATGTGTGTTCTTCCTACAGACCATATCATGAACCACATCCATTGTCATTGCATGTGTGTTGTTCCCATGAACCACACATGGATCCACCAGTGTCATTGCATGTGTGTTATTCTCAAAAACCACACATGGATCCACCGTTTGCTCTGTTGAACCCGATTAGAGTGTCATCAGATGTACGCTTTTTCATGAAACCACAGCTAGAGTCATTGCATGTGTTCTTCTCATAGACCACATATCACCAGGTCATTGCATGTGTGTTCTTCCCACAGACACACATGGATCCACTAGTGTCATTGCATGTGTGTTTTTCCCATGAACCACACATGGATCCACCAGTGTCATTGCATGTGTGTTATTCTCACAAACCACGTAAGAATCCACCGGTGTAATTGCATGTGTGTTCCTCTCATAGACCACATATTGATCTACCGGTGGCATCGCATGTCTACTCTTTTCATGAACCACGGTTAGAGTCATCGCATGTCTGCTCTTTTCATGAACCACAGCTAGAATCATTGCATGTGTGTTCTTCTCACAAACCATATCATGAACCACACCCAATGTAATTGCATGTGCGTTCTTCTCATTAACCACACATGGATCCACCGGTGTCATTGCATGTCTGCTCTTCTCATTAACCACAGTTAGAGTCATTGCATGTGTGTTCTTCTCACAAACCACATATCACCAGTGTCATTGCATGTGTGTTCTTCCGACAGACCACACATGGATCCACCAGTGTTATTGCATGTGTGTTCTTTCCATGAACCACACATGGATCCACCAGTGTCATTGCATGTCTACTCTTTTCATGAACCATAGCTAGAGTCATTGCATGTGTGTTCTTCTCACAAACAACATATCACCAGTGTCATTGCATGTGTGTTCTTTCCATGAACCACACATGGATCCACCAGTGTCATTGCATGTGTGTTATTCTCACAAACCACGTAAGGATCCACCGGTGTCATTGCATGTGTGTTCCTCTCATAGACCACACATAGATCCATCGGTGTCATTGCATGTCTACTCTTTTCATGAACCACAGTTAGAGTCAGTGCATGTGTGTTATTTTCACAAACCACATATCACCAGTGTCATTCTATGTGTGTTCTTCCTATAGACCATATCATGAACCACATCCAGTGTCATTGCATGTGTGTTGTTCCCATGAACCACACATGGATCCACCAGTGTCATTGCATGTCTGCTCTTTTCATGAACCACAGCTAGAGTCAGTGCATGTGTGTTCTTCTCACAGACCACATATCACCAGTGTCATTGCATGTGTGTTGTTCCCATGAACCACACATGGATCCACCAGTGTCATTGCATGTGTGTTCTCCCCATGAACCACACATGGAATCCACGGTGTAATTGCATGTGTGTTCCTCTCATAGACCACATATTGATCTACCGGTGGCATCGCATGTCTACTCTTTTCATGAACCATAGTTAGAGTCATCGCATGTCTGCTCTTTTCATGAACCACGGCTAGAGTCATTGCATGTGTGTTCTTCACACAAACCATATCATGAACCACACCCAATGTAACTGCATGTGTGTTCTTCTCATTAACCACACATGGATCCACCGGTGTCATTGCATGTCTGCTCTTCTCATTAACCACAGTTAGAGTCATTGCATGTGTGTTCTTCTCACAAACCACATATCACCGTGTCATTGCATGTGTGTTCTTCCCATAGACCACACATGGATCCACCAGTGTTATTGCATGTGTGTTCTTCCCATGAACCACACATGGATCCACCGGTGTCATTGCATGTCTGCTCTTTTCATTAACCACCGTTAGAGTCATTGCATGTGTGTTCTTCTCCCAAACCTCATATCACCAGTGTCATTACATGTGTGTTCTTTCCATGAACCACATGGATCCACCGATGTCATTGCATGTGTGTTATTCTCACAAACCACGTAAGGATCCACCGGTGTCATTGCATGTGTGTTCCTCTCATAGACCACACATAGATCCATCGGTGTCATTGCATGTCTGGTCTTTTCATGAACCACAGTTAGAGTCATTGCATGTGTGTTATTTTCACAAACCACATATCACCAGTGTCATTGCATGTGTGTTCTTCCTACAGACCATATCATGAACCACATCCATTGTCATTGCATGTGTGTTGTTCCCATGAACCACACATGGATCCACCAGTGTCTGCATGTGTGTTATTCTCACAAACCACGTGGATCCACGGTGTAATTTCATGTTTGATCCTCTCATAGACCACACATGGATCCACCGTGGCATCGCATGTGTGCTCTTTTCATGAACCACGCTTAGAGTCATCGCATGTCCGCTCTTTTCATGAACCACGCTAGAGTCATTGCATGTGTGTTCTTCTCAGACCCGATCATCACGGTGTCCTGCATGTGTGTTCTTCCCAGACCACACATGGATCCACTAGTGTCATTGCATGTGTTTTTCCCATGAACCACACATGGATCCACCCGTGTCATTGCATGTGTGTTATTCTCACAAACCACGTAAGAATCCACCGGTGTAATTGCATGTGTGTTCCTCTCATAGACCACATATTGATCTACCGGTGGCATCGCATGTCTACTCTTTTCATGAACCACGGTTAGAGTCATCGCATGTGCTTCTTTTCATGAACCACCTAGAATCATTGCATGTGTGTTCTTCTCACAAACCATATCATGAACCACACCCAATGTAATTGCATGTGCGTTCTTCTCATTAACCACACAAGGATCCACCGGTGTCATTGAATGTCTGCTCTTCTCATTAACCATGTTAGAGTCATTGCATGTGTGTTCTTCTCACAAACCACATATCACAGGTGTCATTGCATGTGTGTTCTTCCGACAGACCACACATGGATCCACCAGTGTTATTGCATGTGTGTTCTTTCCATGAACCACACATGGATCCACCAGTGTCATTGCATGTCTACTCTTTTCATGAACCATAGCTAGAGTCATTGCATGTGTGTTCTTCTCACAAACAACATATCACCAGTGTCATTGCATGTGTGTTCTTTCCATGAACCACACATGGATCCACCAGTGTCATTGCATGTGTGTTATTCTCACAAACCACGTAAGGATCCACCAGTGTCATTGCATGTTTTTTCCTCTCATAGACCACACACGGATCCACCGGTGTCATTGCATGTCTGCTCTTTTCATGAACCACAGTTAGAGTCATTGCATGTGTGTTATTCTCACAAACCACATATCACCAGTGTCATTGCCTTTGTGTTCTTGCGACAATCCACTCTTGGATCCAGTGTCATTGCATGTGTGTTCTTCCCATGAACCACACATGGATCCACCAGTGTCATTGCCTGTGCGTTATTCTCACAAACCACGTAAGGATCCACCGGTGTAATTTCATGTCTGTTCCTCTCAAAGACCACACATGGATCCACCGGTGGCATCGCATGTGTGCTCTTTTCATGAACCACAGCTAGAGTCATTGCATGTGTGTTTCTTCTCACAAACCATATCATGAACCACACCCAATGTCTTTGCATGTGTGTTCTTCTCATTAACCACACATGGATCCACCGGTGTCATTGCATGTATGCTCTTCTCATGAACCACATATCACCAGTGTCATTGCATGTGTGTTGTTCCCACAGACCACACATGGATCCACCAGTGTCATTGCATGTGTGTTCTTCCCATGAACCACACATGGATCCACCAGTGTCATTGCATGTGTCTTATTCTCACAAACCACGTAAGAATCCACCGGTGTAATTGCATGTGTGTTCCTCTCATAGACCACATATTGATCTACCGGTGGCATCGCATGTCTACTCTTTTCATGAACCACAGTTAGAGTCATCGCATGTCTGCTCTTTTCATGAACCACGGCTAGAGTCATTGCATGTGTGTTCTTCACACAAACCATATCATGAACCACACCCAATGTCTTTGCATGTGTGTTCTTCTCATTAACCACACATGGATCCACCGGTGTCATTGCATGTCTGCTCTTCTCATTAACCACAGTTAGAGTCATTGCATGTGTGTTCTTCTCACAAACCACATATCACCAGTGTCATTGCATGTGTGTTCTTCCCACAGACCACACATGGATCCACCAGTGTCATTGCATGTGTGTTCTTTCCATGAACCACACATGGATTCACCAGTGTCATTGCATGTCTGCTCTTTTCATGAACCATAGCTAGAGTCATTGCATGTGTGTTCTTCTCACAAACAACATATCACCAGTGTCATTGCATGTGTGTTCTTTCCATGAACCACACATGGATCCACCAGTGTCATTGCATGTGTGTTATTCTCACAAACCACGTAAGGATCCACCGGTGTCATTGCATGTGTGCTCTTCTCATTAACCACAGTTAGAGTCATTGCATGTGTGTTATTTTCACAAACCACATATCACCAGTGTCATTGCATGTGTGTTCTTCCTACAGACCATATCATGAACCACATCCATTGTCATTGCATGTGTGTTGTTCCCATGAACCACACATGGATCCACCAGTGTCATTGCATGTGTGTTATTCTCACAAACCACGTCAGGATCCACCGGTGTAATTTCATGTTTGATCCTCTCATAGACCACACATGGATCCACCGGTGGCATCGCATGTGTGCTCTTTTCATGAACCACAGTTAGAGTCATCGCATGTCTGCTCTTTTCATGAACCACAGCTAGAGTCATTGCATGTGTGTTCTTCTCATAGACCACATATCATCAGTGTCACTGCATGTGTGTTCTTCCCACAGACCACACATGGATCCACTAGTGTCATTGCATGTGTGTTTTTCCCATGAACCACACATGGATCCACCAGTGTCATTGCATGTGTGTTATTCTCACAAACCACGTAAGAATCCACCGGTGTAATTGCATGTGTGTTCCTCTCATAGACCACATATTGATCTACCGGTGGCATCGCATGTCTACTCTTTTCATGAACCACGGTTAGAGTCATCGTATGTCTGCTCTTTTCATGAACAACAGCTAGAATCATTGCATGTGTGTTCTTCTCACAAACCATATCATGAACCACACCCAATGTAATTGCATGTGCGTTCTTCTCATTAACCACACATGGATCCACTGGTGTCATTGCATGTCTGCTCTTCTCATTTACCACAGTTAGAGTCATTGCATGTGTGTTCTTCTCACAAACCACATATCACCAGTGTCACATGGATCCACCAGTGTTATTGCATGTGTGTTCTTTCCATGAACCACACATGGATCCACCAGTGTCATTGCATGTCTACTCTTTTCATGAACCATAGCTAGAGTCATTGCATGTGTGTTCTTCTCACAAACAACATATCACCAGTGTCATTGCATGTGTGTTCTTTCCATGAACCACACATGGATCCACCAGTGTCATTGCATGTGTGTTATTCTCACAAACCACGTAAGGATCCACCGGTGTCATTGCATGTGTGTTCCTCTCATAGACCACACATAGATCCATCGGTGTCATTGCATGTCTACTCTTTTCATGAACCACAGTTAGAGTCAGTGCATGTGTGTTATTTTCACAAACCACATATCACCAGTGTCATTTCATGTGTGTTCTTCCTATAGACCATATCATGAACCACATCCAGTGTCATTGCATGTGTGTTGTTCCCATGAACCACACATGGATCCACCAGTGTCATTGCATGTCTGCTCTTTTCATGAACCACAGCTAGAGTCATTGCATGTGTGTTCTTCTCACAGACCACATATCACCAGTGTCATTGCATGTGTGTTGTTCCCACAGACGACACATGGATCCACCAGTGTCATTGCACGTGTGTTCTTCCCATGAACCACACATGGATCCACCAGTGTCATTGCATGTGTCTTATTCTCACAAACCACGTAAGAATCCACCGGTGTAATTGCATGTGTGTTCCTCTCATAGACCACATATTGATCTACCGGTGGCATCGCATGTCTACTCTTTTCATGAACCACAGTTAGAGTCATCGCATGTCTGCTCTTTTCATGAACCACGGCTAGAGTCATTGCATGTGTGTTCTTCACACAAACCATATCATGATCCACACCCAATGTAACTGCATGTGTGTTCTTCTCATTAACCACACATGGATCCACCGGTGTCATTGCATGTCTGCTCTTCTCATTAACCACAGTTAGAGTCATTGCATGTGTGTTCTTCTCACAAACCACATATCACCAGTGTCATTGCATGTGTGTTCTTCCCACAGACCACACATGGATCCACCAGTGTCATTGCATGTGTGTTCTTTCCATGAACCACACATGGATCCACCAGTGTCATTGCATGTCTGCTCTTTTCATGAACCATAGCTAGAGTCATTGCATGTGTGTTCTTCTCACAAACCACATATCACCAGTGTCATTACATGTGTGTGTTCTTGCAGAACACACATGGATCCACCAGTGTCATTGCATGTGTGTTCTTTCCATGAACCACACATGGATCCACCAGTGTCATTGCATGTCTGCTCTTTTCATGAACCATAGCTAGAGTCATTGCATGTGTGTTCTTCTCACAAACAACATATCACCAGTGTCATTGCATGTGTGTTCTTTCCATGAACCACACATGGATCCACCAGTGTCATTGCATGTGTGTTATTCTCACAAACCACGTAAGGATCCACCGGTGTCATTGCATGTGTGTTCCTCTCATAGACCACACATGGATCCACCGGTGTCATTGCATGTCTGCTCTTTTCATGAACCACAGTTAGAGTCATTGCATGTGTGTTATTCTCACAAACCACATATCACCAGTGTCATTGCATGTGTGTTCTTCCGACAAACCACACATGGATCCAGAAGTGTCATTGCATGTGTGTTCTTCACAAGAACCACACATCGATCCACGATGTCATTGCATGCGTTATTCTCACAAACCACGTAAGGATCCACGGTGTAATTTCATGTCTGTTCCTCTCAAAGACCACATGGATCACCGGTGGCATCGCATGTGTGCTCTTTTCATGAACCACTTAGAGTCCGCATAGCATACGCTCTTTTCATGAACCACCTAGAGTCATTGCATGTGTGTTTCTTCTCACAAACCATATCATGAACCACACCCAATGTCTTTGCATGTGTGTTCTTCTCATTAACCACACATGGATCCACCGGTGTCATTGCATGTATGCTCTTCTCATGAACCACAGCTAGAGTCATTGCATGTGTGTTCTTCTCACAGACCACATATCACCAGTGTCATTGCATGTGTGTTGTTCCCACAGACCACACATGGATCCACCAGTGTCATTGCATGTGTGTTCTTCCCATGAACCACACATGGATCCACCAGTGTCATTGCATGTGTCTTATTCTCACAAACCACGTAAGAATCCACCGGTGTAATTGCATGTGTGTTCCTCTCATAGACCACATATTGATCTACCGGTGGCATCGCATGTCTACTCTTTTCATGAACCACAGTTAGAGTCATCGCATGTCTGCTCTTTTCATGAACCACGGCTAGAGTCATTGCATGTGTGTTCTTCACACAAACCATATCATGAACCACACCCAATGTCTTTGCATGTGTGTTCTTCTCATTAACCACACATGGATCCACCGGTGTCATTGCATGTCTGCTCTTCTCATTAACCACAGTTAGAGTCATTGCATGTGTGTTCTTCTCACAAACCACATATCACCAGTGTCATTGCATGTGTGTTCTTCCCACAGACCACACATGGATCCACCAGTGTCATTGCATGTGTGTTCTTTCCATGAACCACACATGGATTCACCAGTGTCATTGCATGTCTGCTCTTTTCATGAACCATAGCTAGAGTCATTGCATGTGTGTTCTTCTCACAAACAACATATCACCAGTGTCATTGCATGTGTGTTCTTTCCATGAACCACACATGGATCCACTGATGTCATTGCATGTGTGTTATTCTCACAAACCACGTAAGGATCCACGGTGTCATTGCATGTGTTCTCTCATAGACCACACATAGATCCATCGGTGTCATTGCATGTCTGGTCTTTTCATGAACCACAGTTAGAGTCATTGCATGTGTGTTATTTTCACAAACCACATATCACCAGTGTCATTGCATGTGTGTTCTTCCTACAGACCATATCATGAACCACATCCATTGTCATTGCATGTGTGTTGTTCCCATGAACCACACATGGATCCACCAGTGTCATTGCATGTGTGTTATTCTCACAAACCACGTCAGGATCCACCGGTGTAATTTCATGTTTGATCCTCTCATAGACCACACATGGATCCACCGGTGGCATCGCATGTGTGCTCTTTTCATGAACCACAGTTAGAGTCATCGCATGTCTGCTCTTTTCATGAACCACAGCTAGAGTCATTGCATGTGTGTTCTTCTCATAGACCACATATCATCAGTGTCACTGCATGTGTGTTCTTCCCACAGACCACACATGGATCCACTAGTGTCATTGCATGTGTGTTTTTCCCATGAACCACACATGGATCCACCAGTGTCATTGCATGTGTGTTATTCTCACAAACCACGTAAGAATCCACCGGTGTAATTGCATGTGTGTTCCTCTCATAGACCACATATTGATCTACCGGTGGCATCGCATGTCTACTCTTTTCATGAACCACGGTTAGAGTCATCGTATGTCTGCTCTTTTCATGAACAACAGCTAGAATCATTGCATGTGTGTTCTTCTCACAAACCATATCATGAACCACACCCAATGTAATTGCATGTGCGTTCTTCTCATTAACCACACATGGATCCACTGGTGTCATTGCATGTCTGCTCTTCTCATTTACCACAGTTAGAGTCATTGCATGTGTGTTCTTCTCACAAACCACATATCACCAGTGTCATTGCATGTGTGTTCTTCCGACAGACCACACATGGATCCACCAGTGTTATTGCATGTGTGTTCTTTCCATGAACCACACATGGATCCACCAGTGTCATTGCATGTCTACTCTTTTCATGAACCATAGCTAGAGTCATTGCATGTGTGTTCTTCTCACAAACAACATATCACCAGTGTCATTGCATGTGTGTTCTTTCCATGAACCACACATGGATCCACCAGTGTCATTGCATGTGTGTTATTCTCACAAACCACGTAAGGATCCACCGGTGTCATTGCATGTGTGTTCCTCTCATAGACCACACATAGATCCATCGGTGTCATTGCATGTCTACTCTTTTCATGAACCACAGTTAGAGTCAGTGCATGTGTGTTATTTTCACAAACCACATATCACCAGTGTCATTGCATGTGTGTTCTTCCTATAGACCATATCATGAACCACATCCAGTGTCATTGCATGTGTGTTGTTCCCATGAACCACACATGGATCCACCAGTGTCATTGCATGTCTGCTCTTTTCATGAACCACAGCTAGAGTCATTGCATGTGTGTTCTTCTCACAGACCACATATCACCAGTGTCATTGCATGTGTGTTGTTCCCACAGACGACACATGGATCCACCAGTGTCATTGCACGTGTGTTCTTCCCATGAACCACACATGGATCCACCAGTGTCATTGCATGTGTCTTATTCTCACAAACCACGTAAGAATCCACCGGTGTAATTGCATGTGTGTTCCTCTCATAGACCACATATTGATCTACCGGTGGCATCGCATGTCTACTCTTTTCATGAACCACAGTTAGAGTCATCGCATGTCTGCTCTTTTCATGAACCACGGCTAGAGTCATTGCATGTGTGTTCTTCACACAAACCATATCATGAACCACACCCAATGTAACTGCATGTGTGTTCTTCTCATTAACCACACATGGATCCACCGGTGTCATTGCATGTCTGCTCTTCTCATTAACCACAGTTAGAGTCATTGCATGTGTGTTCTTCTCACAAACCACATATCACCAGTGTCATTGCATGTGTGTTCTTCCCACAGACCACACATGGATCCACCAGTGTCATTGCATGTGTGTTCTTTCCATGAACCACACATGGATCCACCAGTGTCATTGCATGTCTGCTCTTTTCATGAACCATAGCTAGAGTCATTGCATGTGTGTTCTTCTCACAAACAACATATCACCAGTGTCATTGCATGTGTGTTCTTTCCATGAACCACATGGATCCACCGGTGTCATTGCATGTGTGTTCCTCTCATAGACCACACATAGATCCATCGGTGTCATTGCATGTCTGGTCTTTTCATGAACCACAGTTAGAGTCATTGCATGTGTGTTATTTTCACAAACCACATATCACCAGTGTCATTGCATGTGTGTTCTTCCTACAGACCATATCATGAACCACATCCATTGTCATTGCATGTGTGTTGTTCCCATGAACCACACATGGATCCACCAGTGTCTGCATGTGTGTTATTCTCACAAACCACGTAAGGATCCACCGGTGTAATTTCATGTTTGATCCTCTCATAGACCACACATGGATCCACCGGTGGCATCGCATGTGTGCTCTTTTCATGAACCACAGTTAGAGTCATCGCATGTCTGCTCTTTTCATGAACCACAGCTAGAGTCATTGCATGTGTGTTCTTCTCATAGACCACATATCACCAGTGTCACTGCATGTGTGTTCTTCCCAGCACCACACATGGATCCACTAGTGTCTTTGCACTTGTGTTTTTCCCATAAACCACACATTGTTCCACCAGTGTCATTGCATGTGTGTTATTCTCACAAACCACGTAAGAATCCACCGGTGTAATTGCATGTGTGTTCCTCTCATAGACCACATATTGATCTACCGGTGGCATCGCATGTCTACTCTTTTCATGAACCACGGTTAGAGTCATCGCATGTCTGCTCTTTTCATGAACCACAGCTAGAATCATTGCATGTGTGTTCTTCTCACAAACCATATCATGAACCACACCCAATGTAATTGCATGTGCGTTCTTCTCATTAACCACACATGGATCCACCGGTGTCATTGCATGTCTGCTCTTCTCATTAACCACAGTTAGAGTCATTGCATGTGTGTTCTTCTCACAAACCACATATCACCAGTGTCATTGCATGTGTGTTCTTCCGACAGACCACACATGGATCCACCAGTGTTATTGCATGTGTGTTCTTACCATGAACCACATGGATCCACAGTGTCATTGCATGTCTACTCTTTTCATGAACCATAGCTAGAGTCATTGCATGTGTTCTTCTCACAAACAACATATCACAGTGTCATTGCATGTGTGTTCTTTCCATGAACCACACATGGATCCACCAGTGTCATTGCATGTGTGTTATTCTCACAAACCACGTAAGGATCCACCGGTGTCATTGCATGTTTTTTCCTCTCATAGACCACACACGGATCCACCGGTGTCATTGCATGTCTGCTCTTTTCATGAACCACAGTTAGAGTCATTGCATGTGTGTTATTCTCACAAACCACATATCACCAGTGTCATTGCATGTGTGTTCTTCCGACAAACCACACATGGATCCAGAAGTGTCATTGCATGTGTGTTCTTCCCATGAACCACACATGGATCCACCAGTGTCATTGCCTGTGCGTTATTCTCACAAACCACGTAAGGATCCACCGGTGTAATTTCATGTCTGTTCCTCTCAAAGACCACACATGGATCCACCGGTGGCATCGCATGTGTGCTCTTTTCATGAACCACAGTTAGAGTCATCGCATGTCTGCTCTTTTCATGAACCACAGCTAGAGTCATTGCATGTGTGTTTCTTCTCACAAACCATATCATGAACCACACCCAATGTCTTTGCATGTGTGTTCTTCTCATTAACCACACATGGATCCACCGGTGTCATTGCATGTATGCTCTTCTCATTAACCACAGTTAGAGTCATTGCATGTGTGTTCTTCTCACAAACCACATATCACCAGTGTCATTGCATGTGTGTTCTTCCCACAGACCACACATGGATCCACCAGTGTCATTGCATGTGTGTTCTTTCCATGAACCACACATGGATCCACCAGTGTCATTGCATGTCTGCTCTTTTCATGAACCATAGCTAGAGTCATTGCATGTGTGTTCTTCTCACAAACAACATATCACCAGTGTCATTGCATGTGTGTTCTTTCCATGAACCACACATGGATCCACCAGTGTCATTGCATGTGTGTTATTCTCACAAACCACGTAAGGATCCACCGGTGTCATTGCATGTGTGTTCCTCTCATAGACCACACATAGATCCATCGGTGTCATTGCATGTCTGGTCTTTTCATGAACCACAGTTAGAGTCATTGCATGTGTGTTATTTTCACAAACCACATATCACCAGTGTCATTGCATGTGTGTTCTTCCTACAGACCATATCATGAACCACATCCATTGTCATTGCATGTGTGTTGTTCCCATGAACCACACATGGATCCACCAGTGTCTGCATGTGTGTTATTCTCACAAACCACGTAAGGATCCACCGGTGTAATTTCATGTTTGATCCTCTCATAGACCACACATGGATCCACCGGTGGCATCGCATGTGTGCTCTTTTCATGAACCACAGTTAGAGTCATCGCATGTCTGCTCTTTTCATGAACCACAGCTAGAGTCATTGCATGTGTGTTCTTCTCATAGACCACAGATCACCAGTGTCACTGCATGTGTGTTCTTCCCACAGACCACACATGGATCCACTAGTGTCATTGCATGTGTGTTTTTCCCATGAACCACACATGGATCCACCAGTGTCATTGCATGTGTGTTATTCTCACAAACCACGTAAGAATCCACCGGTGTAATTGCATGTGTGTTCCTCTCATAGACCACATATTGATCTACCGGTGGCATCGCATGTCTACTCTTTTCATGAACCACGGTTAGAGTCATCGCATGTCTGCTCTTTTCATGAACCACAGCTAGAATCATTGCATGTGTGTTCTTCTCACAAACCATATCATGAACCACACCCAATGTAATTGCATGTGCGTTCTTCTCATTAACCACACATGGATCCACCGGTGTCATTGCATGTCTGCTCTTCTCATTAACCACAGTTAGAGTCATTGCATGTGTGTTCTTCTCACAAACCACATATCACCAGTGTCATTGCATGTGTGTTCTTCCGACAGACCACACATGGATCCACCAGTGTTATTGCATGTGTGTTCTTTCCATGAACCACACATGGATCCACCAGTGTCATTGCATGTCTACTCTTTTCATGAACCATAGCTAGAGTCATTGCATGTGTGTTCTTCTCACAAACAACATATCACCAGTGTCATTGCATGTGTGTTCTTTCCATGAACCACACATGGATCCACCAGTGTCATTGCATGTGTGTTATTCTCACAAACCACGTAAGGATCCACCGGTGTCATTGCATGTTTTTTCCTCTCATAGACCACACACGGATCCACCGGTGTCATTGCATGTCTGCTCTTTTCATGAACCACAGTTAGAGTCATTGCATGTGTGTTATTCTCACAAACCACATATCACCAGTGTCATTGCATGTGTGTTCTTCCGACAAACCACACATGGATCCAGAAGTGTCATTGCATGTGTGTTCTTCCCATGAACCACAGATGGATCCACCAGTGTCATTGCCTGTGCGTTATTCTCACAAACCACGTAAGGATCCACCGGTGTAATTTCATGTCTGTTCCTCTCAAAGACCACACATGGATCCACCGGTGGCATCGCATGTGTGCTCTTTTCATGAACCACAGTTAGAGTCATCGCATGTCTGCTCTTTTCATGAACCACAGCTAGAGTCATTGCATGTGTGTTTCTTCTCACAAACCATATCATGAACCACACCCAATGTCTTTGCATGTGTGTTCTTCTCATTAACCACACATGGATCCACCGGTGTCATTGCATGTATGCTCTTCTCATTAACCACAGTTAGAGTCATTGCATGTGTGTTCTTCTCACAAACCACATATCACCAGTGTCATTGCATGTGTGTTCTTCCGACAGACCACACATGGATCCACCAGTGTCATTGCATGTGTGTTCTTTCCATGAACCACACATGGATCCACCAGTGTCATTGCATGTCTGTTCTTTTCATGAACCATAGCTAGAGTCATTGCATGTGTGTTCTCACAAACAACATATCACCAGTGTCATTGCATGTGTCTTCTTTCCATGAACCACACATGGATCCACAAGTGTCATTGCATGTGTGTTATTCTCACAAACCACGTAAGGATCCACCGGTGTCATTGCATGTGTGTTACTCTCATAGACCACACATGGATCCATCGGTGCCATTGCATGTCTGCTCTTTTCATGAACCACAGTTAGAGTCATTGCATGTGTGTTATTTTCACAAACCACATATCACCAGTGTTGTTGCATGTGTGTTATTCTCACAAACCACGTAAGGATCCACCGGTGTAATTTCATGTTTGATCCTCTCATAGACCACACATGGATACACCGGTGGCATCGCATGTGTGCTCTTTTCATGAACCACAGTTAGAGTCGTCGCGTGTCTGCTCTTTTCATGAACCACAGCTAGAGTCATTTCATGTGTGTTCTTCTCACAGACCACATATCACCAGTGTCATTGCATGCATGTTCTTCCCACAGACCACACATGGATCCACCAGTGTCATTGCATGTGTGTTCTTCCCATGAACCACACATGGATCCACCAGTGTCATTGCATGTGTGTTATTCTCACAAACCACGTAAGAATCCACCGGTGTAATTGCATGGGTGTTCCTCTCATAGACCACATATTGATCTACCGGTGGCATCGCATGTCTACTCTTTTCATGAACCACAGTTAGAGTCATCGCATGTCTGCTCTTTTCATGAACCACGGCTAGAGTCATTGCATGTGTGTTCTTCTCACAAACCATATCATGAACCACACACAATGTAATTGCATGTGTGTTCTTCTCATTAACCACACATGGATCCACCGGTGTCATTGCATGTCTGATCTTCTCATTAACCACATTTAGAGTCATTGCATGTGTGTTCTTCTCACAAACCACATATCACCAGTGTCATTGCATGTGTGTTCTTCCCACAGACCACACATGGATCCACCAGTGTCATTGCATGTGTGTTCTTTCCATGAACCACACATGGATCCACCAGTGTCATTGCATGTCTGCTCTTTTCATGAACCATAGCTAGAGTCATTGCATGTGTGTTCTTCTCACAAACAACATATCACCAGTGTCATTGCATGTGTGTTCTTTCCATGAACCACACATGGATCCACCAGTGTCATTGCATGTGTGTTATTCTCAGAAACCACGTAAGGATCCACCGGTGTCATTGCATGTGTGTTCCTCTCATAGACCACACATGGATCCATCGGTGTCGTTGCATGTCTGCTCTTTTCATGAACCACAGTTAGAGTCATTACATGTGTGTTATTTTCACAAACCACATATCACCAGTGTTGTTGCATGTGTGTTCTTCCCACAGACCACACATGGATCCACCAGTGTCACTGCATGTGTGTTCTTCCCATGAACCACACATGGATCCACCAGTGTCATTGCATGTGTGTTATTCTCACAAACCACATATCACCAGTGTCATTGCATGTGTGTTCTTCCGACAGACCCCACATGGATCCAGCAGTGTCATTGCATGTGTGTTCTTCCCATGAACCACACATGGATCCACAAGTGTCATTGCCTGTGCGTTATTCTCACAAACCACGTAAGGATCCACCGGTGTAATTTCATGTGTGTTCCTCTCAAAGACCACACATGGATCCACCGGTGGCATCGCATGTGTGCTCTTTTCATGAACCACAGTTACAGTCATCGCATGTCTGCTCTTTTCATGAACCACAGCTAGAGTCATTGCATGTGTGTTTCTTCTCACAAACCATATCATGAACCACACCCAATGTCTTTGCATGTGTGTTCTTCTCATTAACCACACATGGATCCACCGGTGTCATTGCATGTATGCTCTTCTCATTAACCATAGTTAGAGTCATTGCATGTGTGTTCTTCTCACAAACCACATATCACCAGTGTCATTGCATGTGTGTTCTTCCGACAGACCACACATGGATCCACCAGTGTCATTGCATGTGTGTTCTTTCCATGAACCACACATGGATCCACCAGTGTCATTGCATGTCTGTTCTTTTCATGAACCATAGCTAGAGTCATTGCATGTGTGTTCTCACAAACAACATATCACCAGTTTCATTGCATGTGTGTTCTTTCCATGAACCACACATGGATCCACCAGTGTCATTGCATGTGTGTTATTCTCACAAACCACGTAAGGATCCACCGGTGTCATTGCATGTGTGTTCCTCTCATAGACCACACATGGATCCATCGGTGCCATTGCATGTCTGCTCTTTTCATGAACCACAGTTAGAGTCATTGCATGTGTGTTATTTTCACAAACCACATATCACCAGTGTTGTTGCATGTGTGTTATTCTCACAAACCACGTAAGGATCCACCGGTGTAATTTCATGTTTGATCCTCTCATAGACCACACATGGATCCACTGGTGGCATCGCATGTGTGCTCTTTTCATGAACCACAGTTAGAGTCATCGCGTGTCTGCTCTTTTCGTGAACCACAGCTAGAGTCATTGCATGTGTGTTCTTATCACAGACCACATATCACCAGTGTCATTGCATGTGTGTTCTTTCCATGAACCACAAATAGATCCACCAGTGTCATTGGATGTGTGTTATTCTCACAGACCACGTAAGGATCCACCGGTGTCATTACATCTGTGCTCCTCTCATAGACCACACATGGATCCACCGGTGGCATCACATGTCTGCTCTTTTCATGAACCACATTTAGAGTCATCGCATGTCTGCACTTTTCATGAACCACAACTAGAGTCATTGCACGTGTGTTCTTCCCACAAACCATATCATTGACCACACCCAGTGTCATTGCATTTGTGTTCTTCTCATTAACCACACATGGATCCACCGGGTTCATTGCATGTCTGCTCTTCTCATGAATCACAACTAGAGTCAATGCATGTGTGTTCTTCTCACATACCACATATCACCAGTGTCATTGCATGTGTGTTCTTCCCACAGACCACACATGGATCCACCAGTGTCATTGCATGTGTGTTCATCTGATGAACCACACATGGATCCACCGATGTCATTGCATGTGTGTTCTTCCCATGAAACACACACGGATCCAACGGTGTCATTGCATGTGTGCTCTTTTCATGAACCACATCTAGAGTCATTGCATGTGTGTTCTTCCCATGAACCACACATGGATCCACCGGTGTCATTACATGTGTGTTCTTCCCATGAACCACACATGGATCCACCTGTGTCATTGCATGTGTGTTCTTCCCATGAACCACACATGGATCCACCAGTGTCATTGCATGTCTGCTCTTTTCATGAACCACAGCTAGAGTCATTGCATGTGTGTTCTTCTCACAGACCACATATCACCAGTGTAATTGCATGTGTGTTGTTCCCACAGACCACACATGGATCCACCAGTGTCATTGCATGTGTGTTCTTCCCATGAACCACACATGGATCCACCAGTGTCATTGCATGTGTGTTATTCTCACAAACCACGTCAGGATCGACCGGTGTAATTGCATGTGTGGTCCTCTCATAGACCACACATGGATCCACCAGTGGCATTGTATGTCTGCTCTTTTCATGAACCACAGTTAGAGTCATCGCATGTCTGCTCTTTTCATGAACCACGGCTAGAGTCATTGCATGTGTGTTCTTCACACAAACCATATCATGAACCACACCCAGTGTCATTGCATGTGTGTTCTTCTCCTTAACCACACATGGATCCACCGTTGTCATTGCATGTCTTCTCTTCTCATTAACCATAGTTAGAGTCATTGCATGTGTGTTCTTCTCACAAACCACATATCACTAGTGTCATTGCATGTGTGTTCTTCCCACAGACCACACATGGATCCACCAGTGTCATTGCATGTGTGTTCTTACCATGAACCACACATGGATCGACTAGTGTCATTGCATGTCTTCTCTTTTCATGAACCACAGCTAGAGTCATTGCATGTGTGTTCTTATCACAAACAACATATCACCAGTGTCATTGCACGTGTGTTATTTCCATGAACCACAAATGGACCCACCAGTGTCATTGCTTGTGTGTTATTCTCACAAACCACGTAAGGATCCACCGGTGTCATTACATGTGTGTTCCTCTCATAGACCACACCTGGATCCACCAGTGGCATCACATGTCTGCTCTTTTCATTAACCACAGTTAGAGTCATCGCATGTCTGCTCTTTTCATGAACCACAACTAGAGTCATTGCATGTGTGTTCTTCCCACAAACCATATCATGAACCGCACCCAGTGTCATTGCATGTGTGTTCTTCTCATTAACCACACATGGATCCACCGGTGTCATTCCTTGTCTGCTCTTCTCATGAATCACAACTAGAGTCAATGCATGTGTGTTCTTCTCACAGACCACATATCACCAGTGTCATTGCATGTGTGTTCTTCCCAAAGACCACACATGGATCCACTAGTGTCATTGCATGTGTGTTCTTCCCATGAACCACATATGGATCCACCGGTGTCATTGCATGTGTGTTCTTCCCATGAACCACACATAGATCCAACGGTTTCATTGCATGTGTGCTCTTTTCATGAACCACAGCTAGAGTCATTGCATGTGTGTTCATCTCACAGACCACATATCACCAGTGTCATTGCATGTGTGTTCTTCCCACAGACCACACATGGATCCACCAGTGTCATTGCATGTGTGTACTTCCCATGTTCCACACATGGATCAACCTCTGTAATTGCATGGGTGTTCTTCCCATGAACCACACATGGATCCACCAGTGTCATTGCATGTCTGCTCTTTTCATGAACCACAACTAGAGTCATTGCATGTGTGTTCTTCTCACAGAACACATATCACCAGTGTCATTGCATGTGTGTTCTTCGCACAGACCACACATGGATCCACCAGTGGCCTTGCATGTGTGTTCTTCCCATGAACCACACATGGATCCACCAGTGTCATTGCATGTGTGTTATTCTCACAAACCACGTAAGCATCGACCGATGTAATTGCATGTGTGTTCCTCTCATAGACCACACATGGATCCACCGGTGGCATTGCATGTCTGCTCTTTTCATGAACCAGAGTTAGAGTCATTGCATGTGTGCTCTTTTCATGAACCACAGCTAGAGTCATTGCATGTGTGTTCTTCTCAAAGACCACATATCACCAGTGTCATTGCATGTGTGTTCTTCCCATAGACCACACATGGATCCACCAGTGTCATTGCATGTGTGTACTTCCCATGTACCACACATGGATCCACCTCTGTCATTGCATGTGTGTTCTTCCCATGAACCACACATGGATCCACCAGTGTCATTGCATATCTGCTCTTTTCATGAACCACAACTAGAGTCATTGCATGTGTGTTCTTCTCACAGACCACATATCACCAGTGTCATTGCATGTGTGTGTTCTTCCCACAGACCACACATGGATCCACCAGTGTCATTGCATGTGTGTACTTCCCATGTACCACACATGGATCCACCTCTGTCATTGCATGTGTGTTCTTCCCATGAACCACACATGGATCCACCAGTGTCATTGCATGTGTGTTATTCTCACAAACCACGTAAGCATCGACCGGTGTAATTGCATGTGTGTTCCTCTCATAGACCACACATGGATCCACCGGTGGCATCGCATGTCTGCTCTTTTCATGAACCATAGTTAGAGTCATCGCATGTCTGCTCTTTTCATGAACCACATCTAGAGTCATTGCATGTGTGTTCTTCTCACAAACCATATCATGAACCACACCCAGTGTCATTGCATGTGTGTTCTTCTCAGTAACCACACCTGGATCCACCGGTGTCATTGCATGTCTGCTCTTCTCATTAACCACAATTAGAGTCATTGCATGTGTGTTCTTCTAACAAACCACATATCACCAGTGTCATTGCATGTGTGTTCTTCCCACAGACCACACATGGATCCACCAGTGTCATTGCATGTGTGTTCTTCCCATGAACCACACATGGATCCACCAGTGTCATTGCATGTCTGCTCTTTTCATGAACCACGGCTAGAGTCATTGCATGTGTGTTATTCTCACAAACAACATATCACCAGTGTCATTGCATGTGTGTTGTTTCCATGAACCACACATGGATCCACCAGTGTCATTGCATGTCTGCTCTTTTCATGAACCACAGCTACAGTCATTGCATATGTGTTCTTCTCACAGACCACATATCACCAGTGCCATTGCATGTGTGTTCTTCCCACAGACCACACATGGATCCACCAGTGTCATTGCATGTGTGTTCTTCCCATGAACCACACATGGATCCACCAGTGTCATTGCATGTGTGTTATTCTCACAAACCATGTAAGGATCGACCGGTGTAATTGCATGTGTGGTCCTCTCATAGACCACACATGGATCCACCAGTGGCATTGCATGTCTGCTCTTTTCATGAACCACAGTTAGAGTCATCGCATGTCTGCTCTTTTCATGAACCACAGCTAGAGTCATTGCATGTGTGTTCTTCACACAAACCATATCATGAACCACACCCAGTGTCATTGCATGTGTGTTCTTCTCATTAACCACACATGGATCCACCGTTGTCATTGCATGTCTTCTCTTCTCATTAACCATAGTTAGAGTCATTGCATGTGTGTTCTTCTCACAAACCACATATCACTAGTGTCATTGCATGTGTGTTCTTCCCACATACCACACATGGATCCACCAGTGTCATTGCATGTGTGTTCTTCCCATGAACCACACATGGATCGACTAGTGTCATTGCATGTCTGCTCTTTTCATGAGCCACAGCTAGAGTCATTGCATGTGTGTTCTTCTCACAAACAACATATGACGAGTGTCATTGCACGTGTGTTATTTCCATGAACCACAAATGGACCCACCAGTGTCATTGCTTGTGTGTTATTCTCACAAACCACGTAAGGATCCACCGGTGTCATTACATTTGTGTTCCTCACATAGACCACACCTGGATCCACCGGTGGCATCACATGTCTGCACTTTTCATGAACAACAGTTAGAGTCATCGCATGTCTGCTCTTTTCATGAACCACAACTGGAGTCATTGCATGTGTGTTCTTCCCACAAACCATATCATGAACCACACCCAGTGTCATTGCATGTGTGTTCTCATTAACCACACATGGATCCACCGGTGTCATTGCATGTCTGCTCTTTCTATGAATCACAACTAGAGTCAATGCATGTGTGTTCTTCTCACAGACCACATATCACCAGTGTCATTCGATGTGTGTTCTTCCCACAGACCACACATGGATCCACCAGTGTCATTGCATGTGTGTTCTTCCCATGAACCCCATATGGATCCACCGGTGTCATTGCATGTGTGTTCTTCCCATGAACCACACATGGATCCAACGGTTTCATTGCATGTGTGCTCTTTTCATGAACCATAGCTAGAGTCATTGCATGTGTGTTCTTCTCACAGACCACATATCACCAGTGTCATTGCATGTGTGTTCTTCCCACAGACCACACATGGATCCACCAGTGTCATTGCATGTGTGTTATTCTCACAAACCACGTAAGGATCGACCAGTGTAATTGCATGTGTGGTCCTGTCATAGACCACACATGGATCGACCAGTGGCATTGCATGTCTGCTCTTTTCATGAACCACAGTTAGAGTCATCGCATGTCTGCTCTTTTCATGAACCACAGCTAGAGTCATTGCATGTGTGTTCTTCACACAAACCATATCACGAACCACACCCAGTGTCATTGGATGTGTGTTCTTCTCATTAACCACACATGGATCCACCATTGTCATTGCATGTCTTCTCTTCTCATTAACCACAGTTAGAGTCATTGCATGTGTGTTGTTCTCACAAACCACATATCACTAGTTTCATTGCATGTGTGTTCTTCCCACAGACCACACATGGATCCACCAGTGTCATTGCATGTGTGTTCTTCCCATGAACCACACATGGATCCACTGGTGTCATTGCATGTCTGCTCTTTTCATGAACCACAGCTAGAGTCATTGCATGTGTGTTCTTCTCACAAACAACATATCACCAGTGTCATTGCACGTGTGTTATTTCCATGAACCACAAATGGACCCACCAGTGTCATTGCTTGTGTGTTATTCTCACAAACCACGTAAGGATCCACCGGTGTCATTACATGTGTGTTCCTCTCATAGACCACACCTGGATCCACCGGTGGCATCACATGTCCGCTCTTTTCATGAACCATAGTTAGAGTCATCGCATGTCTGCTCTTTTCATGAACCACAACTAGAGTCATTGCATGTGTGTTCTTCACACAAACCATATCTTGAACCACACCCAGTGTCATTGCATGTGTGTTCTTCTCATTAACCACACATGGATCCACCGGTGTCATTGCATGTCTGCTCTTTTCATGAACCACAACTAGAGTCATTGCATGTGTGTTCTTCTCACAGACCACATGTCACCAGTGTCATTGCATCTGTGTTCTTCCCACAGACCACACAAGGATCCACCAGTGTCATTGCATGTGCGTTCTTCCCATGAACCACACATGGATCCACCGGTGTCATTGCATGTGTGTTCTTCCCATGAACCACACAAGGATCCACCAGTGTCATTGCATGTCTTCTCTTTTCATGAACCATAGCTAGAGTCATTGCATGTGTGTTATTATCACAAACCACATATCACCAGTGTCATTGTATGTGTGTTCTACCCACAGAGCACACATGGATCCACCAGTGTCATTGCATATGTGTTCTTCCCATGAACCACACATGGATCCACCAGTGTCATTGCATGTGTGTTATTCTCACAAACCATGTAAGGATCCACCGGTGTAATTGCATGTGTGTTCCTCCCATAGACCACACATGGATCCACCGGTGGCATCGCATGTGTGTTCTTTTCATGAACCACAATTAGAGTCATCGCATGTCTGCTCTTTTCATGAACCATAGCTAGAGTCATTGCATGTGTGTTCGTCTCACAAACCATATCACGAACCACACCCAGTGTCATTTCGTGTGTATTCTTCTTATTCACCACACATGGATCGACCGGTGTCATTGCATGTCTGCTCTTCTCATTAACCACAGTTAGAGTCATTGCATGTGTGTTCTTCTCACAAACCACATATCACTAGTGTCATTGCATGTGTGTTCTTCCCATGGACCACACATGGATCCACTAGTGTCATTGCATGTGTGTTCTTCCCATGAACCACACATGGATCCACCAGTGTCATTACATGTCTGCTCTTTTCATGAACCACAGCTAGAGTCATTGTATGTGTGTTCTTCTCACAAACAACATATCACCAGTGTCATTGCATGTGTGTTCTATCCATTGAGCACACATGGATCCATCAGTGTCATTGCATGTGTGTTATTCTCACAAACCACGTAAGGATCCCCCGGTGTCATTGCATGTGTGTTCCTCTCATAGACCACACATGGAGCCACCGGTGGCATCACATGTCTACTCTTTTCATGAACCGTAGTTAGAGTCATCGCATGTCTGCTCTTTTCATGAACCACAACTAGAGTTGTTGCATGTGTGTTCTTCCCACAAACCATATCATGAACCACACCCAGTGTCATTGCATGTGTGTTCTTCTCATTAACCACACATGGATCCACCGGTGTCATTGCATGTCTACTCTTTTCATGAACCACAGCTACAGTCATTGCATGTGTGTTCTTCTCACAGACCACATATCACTAATGTCATTGCATGTGTTTTCTTCCCACAGACCACACATGGATCCACCAGTGTCATTGCATGTGTGTTCTTCCCATGAACCACACATGGATCCACCGGTGTCATTGCATGTGTGTTCTTCCCATGAACCACACATGGATCCACTAGTGTCATTGCATGTCTGCTCTTTTCATGAACCACAACTAGAGTCATTGGATATGTGTTATTCTCACAAACCACATATCACCAGTGTCATTGCATGTGTGTTCTTCCCACAGACCACACATGGATCAACCAGTGTCATTGCATGTGTGTTCTTCTCATAAACCATATCATGAACCACACTCAGTGTCATTGCATGTGTGTTCTCCTTATTAACCACACATGGATCCACCGGTGTCATTGCATGTCTGTTCTTTACATTAACCACAGCTAGAATCATTGCATGTCTGTTCTTTTCACAAACCACATATCACCAGAGTCATTGCATGTGTGTTCTTCCCACAGACCAAACATGGATCCACCAGTGTCATTGCATGTGTGTTCTTCCCATGAACCACACATGGATCCACCGGTGTCATTGCATGTGTGTTCTTCCCATGAACCACACATGGATCCACTAGTGTCATTGCATGTCTCCTCTTTTCATGAACCAAAGCTAGAGTCATTGGATGTGTGTTATTCTCACAAACCACATATCACCAGTGTCATTGCATGTGTGTTCATCCCACAGACCACACATGGATCCACCAGTGTCATTGCATGTTCTTCTCATTACATGTCACCACATCTAGAGTCATTGTATGTGTGTTCTTCTCACAAACAACATATCACCAGTGTCATTGCATGTGTGTTCTTTCCATTGAGCACACATGGATCCATCAGTGTCATTGCATGTGTGTTATTCTCACAAACCACGTAAGGATCCCCCGGTGTCATTGCATGTGTGTTCCTCTCATAGACCACACATGGATCCATCGGTGGCATCACATGTCTACTCTTTTCATGAACTGCAGTTAGAGTCATCGCATGTCTGCTCTTTTCATGAACCACAACTAGAGTCGTTGCATGTGTTCTTCCCACAAACCATATCATGAACCACACCCAGTGTCATTGCATGTGTGTTCTTCTCATTAACCACACATGGATCCACCGGTGTCATTGCATGTCTACTCTTTTCATGAACCACAGCTAGAGTCATTGCATGTGTGTTCTTCTCACAGACCACATATCACCAGCGTCATTGCATGTGTGTTCTTCCCACAGACCATACATGGATCCACCAGTGTCATTGCATGTGTGTTCTTCCCATGAACCACACATGGATCCACCGGTGTCATTGCATGTCTTCTCTTTTCATGAACCACAGCTACAGTCATTGCATGTGTGTTCTTCTCACAGACCACATATCACTAATGTCATTGCATGTGTTTTCTTCCCACAGACCACACATGGATCCACCAGTGTCATTGCATGTGTGTTCTTCCCATGAACCACACATGGATCCACCGGTGTCATTGCATGTGTGTTCTTCCCATGAACCACACATGGATCCACTAGTGTCATTGCATGTCTGCTCTTTTCATGAACCACAACTAGAGTCATTGGATATGTGTTATTCTCACAAACCACATATCACCAGTGTCATTGCATGTGTGTTCTTCCCACAGACCACACATGGATCAACCAGTGTCATTGCATGTGTGTTCTTCTCACAAACCATATCATGAACCACACTCAGTGTCATTGCATGTGTGTTCTCCTTATTAACCACACATGGATCCACCGGTGTCATTGCATGTCTGCTCTTTACATTAACCACAGCTAGAGTCATTGCATGTCTCCTCTTTTCATGAACCACAGCTAGATTCATTGGATGTGTGTTATTCTCACAAACCACATATCACCAGTGTCATTGCATGTGTGTTCTTCCCACAGACCACACATGGATCCACCAGTGTCATTGCATGTGTTCTTCCCATGAACCACACATGGATCCACCAGTATCATTGCATGTGTGTTATTCTCACAAAGCACATAAGGATCCACCGGTGTAATTGCATGTGTATTCCTCTCATAGACCACACATGGATCCATCGGTGGCATCACATGTCTGATCTTTTCATGAACCACAGTTAGAGTCATCGCATGTCTCCTCTATTCATGAACCACAACTAGAGTCATTGCATGTGTCTTTTCTCACAAACAATATCATGAACCACACTCAGTGTCATTGCATGTGTGTTCTCCTCATTAACCACACATGGATCCACCGGTGTCATTGCATGTCTGCTCTTTACATTAACCACAGCTAGAGTCATTGCATGTCTGTTCTTTTCACAAACCACATATCACCAGAGTCATTGCATGTGTGTTCTTCCCACAGACCACACATGGATCCACCAGTGTCATTGCATGTGTGGTATTCCCATGAACCACACATGGATCCACCAGTGTCATTGCATGTCTGCTCTATTCATGAACCACAACTAGAGTCATTGCATGTGTGTTCTTCTCACAAACCACATATCACAAGTGTCATTGCATGTGTGTTCTTCCCACAGACCACACATGGATCCACCAGTGTCATTGCATGTGTGTTCTTCCCATGAACCACACATGGATCCACTAGTGTCATTGCATGTGTGTTCTTCCCATGAACCACACATGGATCCACCAGTGTCATTGCATGTCTGCTCTTTTCATGAACCACGGCTAGAGTCATTGGATGTGTGTTCTTCCCATGAACCACACATGGATCCACCAGTGTCATTGCATGTGTGTTATTCTCACAAACCACGTAAGGATCCATCGGTGTAATTGCATGTGTGTTCCTCTCATAGACCTATCGTTGTATTGGAAACGGAAGTACCTAAGGAGGTTAGATAGAGGTGTGGTGACTAGCAGGGAAGCTATTGACGGCGTCCGCATGCGAGATTGGGTACGAGCGAGCGTAGCGGGACGCAAGAAGTACCTAGGTTCAGGGCCCTCATGGTGAGGTAAAGCCCCTACTCCTGCCTGATCTGTCTATGTGGGATATACGAACTACAAGTGCTCCTTGAGCTATATTCTTTAGCTATTGCCTTAAATGCACTGAGACCAACCCTTTCTACTGAGGCATTGCCTCTCCTTATATAGGCAGAGAGGCAACAGTCTCCGTGGCCAGTCTGACTGTCGGGCCCCACAAGCGGGTCCCAGCCGGCTGGTCATCTACAGTACCCGGTATGGTATGTCACATTGGAGTATGAGCGGTATGGTCGTCGAGGGCACGTGGACGCTGCGCGAGCTGTCGTCGCGCACAAGCCCTCGTTCAGCGTCTACCCACGCAAAGTCTTCGGTATGGGCTGGTGGTTGCCCGTCTTGTCATCGTACAGGGCGTATCGTGCACCGAGCACGCACGTCTGCCTCCTCTCGATTGGGTCCGGCTACGCTGCCGATCCGGCCGTTTCTTGCTGATCCGGCTATTAGGTGATAGCCGCCCGTCTGTCTGTCCTTTGACGGGTCACCGGACGCGATCCGACTGTCCTGTTTCTTATTCGGATGGGGTACCCGGGGATCATCCTCCTGACACTAGCCCCCGAGCGCGTGTGGATTCCGCCCTTAGGCGAAATGTGCACGCGCTCCTTCTTGCTTTTCGAATTTTCATCCGGCTGAGCCTAGCGGTTGCGCTACCCGTGATGTCAGTGCCTACGCCGGCCACGCGTGCATGCGCCATCATTACTCTGCGGCAGGCAGCGTAACGTCCCGTCGCACGTCGCCTCGGGAAACTGCTGTCCGGCGCTTCGGTTCCTACTCCAGGATCTTCTGCGCATCCTGCCCTGGCACACGGGATCTAGGCGGCTGTTGGGGTGTGGGTTGCCCGGATGCGCGCCACGTGGCCCCGCCGGTGGTTGCCCTTCCGGTCCTTTAAAGGGACGCCACGGGGGAGGCAGTTCTTTTCCTTCGCTCCCCCGCTGCAATCTCCTTCTCCCTCTCGTGCTCTTGCTCCTGCGCTCTTGCCCTCTGCGCCGCCCGCTCGCCGTCGTCGACGTTATGGGCCACCGTCACTCCTCCGTTGCCGCTCCTCTCCATCAGCCGGAAATGGCCGTCGACCGCGGAGCCTGGTGCGGCTCCTCCGTCACCGAGGAACAAATCGTGAAGTACCGCGTGACCAACGTCCTCCCGCATTCGGCGGTGCGGTTGGCGCCGGTGGGGGAGGTGTCGCCGCATCCGGCGGAGGGGGAGCACATCATCTTCCTTTCACACCTGGCGTGCGGGTTCGCGTTGCCGCTGCACCCATTCTTCCTCAAGTTCTTGGCCTTCTTCGACCTCCGCCTCCACAACCTTGGCGCCAACGCAATTGGAACGCTGGCGCACTTCATGGCGTTCTGCGAGAGTTATCTCGGGATCCAGCCGGATCTCGGGCTCTTCTGCCGGCTCTTCCGAGTTCGGCCGCAGGTGCAGTACACGAAGGGGCCGCTAGTCGTCTGTGGCGGTGCCTCCATATACTCCCGCACCCAATCCGGCTACCCGAAGTTCTTGATCCAGGACACGGTATGGCTGTGGAAGCAATCGTACTTTTACGTCAAGAACGTCACCAACATCGACCGAATAAACCTACCGGCCTTCCAAGATGTCGAGTCCAGCCGGTAGAACTGGGACCTGAAGATCCACGGCGACAAGGCGGAGACGGACGCGATGCTGGCACGCATGCGCTCTCTCGTCACCTGCCAGCTAACCGGTCGGGACATCACTCTTAGCTAGATGTCCCGGCTGATGATGCCGATGCAGTAGCGGGTGCACAAGATGTGCTACTGCTTCGGCTGGCTGGACCCGACCCGGCTATCGCGCCGCGATCCCCACTACCACAACTTGAAGGAGTCGTTGTGGACGATCAGCAAGGAGCGGCTGCCGGAGAATTGGAAGTTCAGTCTAGCGCCCTACAGCCGGGAGAACCGTGCGCCTCGGGTAAGTTCTCGTAGCCGGAAATTTTGCTTATTCTTTCTGTGTTATTTCCTTGTTCTGTCTGATTGACTTCTTGCATTCGGCAGATCTTCGCCTGCATCCGTCACGAGGAGGGCGAGGCTCCCCTCGAGGTATTCACGCCAGACTTGCCCGAGCCGCGCGCTCGGTGTTCCGGCGAGGAATCGGATGGGGACGGCGACGCCTTCCCCAGCCGGAACGACGAGCCGGCCGCCGACCCGCACGTGGAGGTGCACGAGGAGGAGGAGGGCGGCTCCAGCCGTTGCGGCTCCGCTGCCGGCGGGCGTGAGGAGCCGGCTACCAAGAGGAGCCGGTCCAGCACCCTGCCGCCGAGCCGTCTTGGCCGGAAGAAAGGGCCGCCCCCGGTCGTGCCGGGGTACGTTTTTCCTCTCCCCCTCTATCTTTCGGTGCTTTCTGTCTATTTGTCCTCCTTCTTGTTTTTCTGACTTTGGCTTATTTTGATTTTGCCTTTTCTTCCTTCTCTTTAGCGCGTTGGTTTCTTTCGGAGCCGCGAGCCCGGCCTGGGCGCCAACCGGGTCGCCGCCCCGCGCCCCGACTGAGCCAACCGGCGCCTCTCCTTCTTTTGAGGCTGAGCCGGCTGCCTCCTCCCAGCCGGAGGGTCCCCAGCCGAAAGTGGATCTCTCCCAGCCGGAAGGCTCCTTCGCGGGCACGCGGGGGGCTGCCGGCAAGGAGCTCGTTGTTGTTGGCGACGATAACTCCGACGAGGAGCTCGGGGAGGAGTGGCGAATGGCGGTGGTCGCGGCGAAGGAGTCCTTGGCCGTCAACGTCGTGGACGACGACGCCTCCTCCGCTGCTTCGCTGTCGGACCTTGCCGCCATGCTCGAGTTGGCGGTGAAGGAGATCCAGCTACTTGAGGCCACAGCCGGCAGGAACCGGACCTTGGAGCAGAAGCTTGCTGCCGCCAACGGGACCTCCCAGAGTAAGTTCGCTTTATCTGTCTTGCTCCTTTTTTTTTACTGATAGCCAGTTTCGTTGCAGCCATCCTCGTGTGCGCTCAGCGCGAGATCGATCGCTTGAAGAAAGCGAACGACCGGCTGCGCAAGTCCAACTCCACTCCGCGGCTGTAGAACAAGGATTGGCACGCGCGGGTAGACGGTTTGGAGGCCACCGTCAAGGAGCACGACGCCTCGCTCGCTAGCCGGGCCGAAGCCTTCTCCCTTCTCGAGGCCCATAACAAGGACCAAGAGAAGGAGATAAAACGTCTAGCGGTCAAGGAGAAGGCGCTGGTGGAGGAGCTGATGCAGGTTGGCCACCCTGCCAAGGGTGAGTTATTTCTTCCGTCTTCCTTTCTTTCCGAATCCGGTACCGGATCTGACCTCTTTTCGGACAGCTTTTTACCCCGGCATAGACCTGCTGGCCTACAACCAGCTGCAGGAGAACTGGCCGGGAGCGCAGCCGACGGCTCAGGAGCTCGTCATCCTTCTTGGCGAGGAAGCTGCGAAGCTTCGTCAGGTGGCGCGAGACGTCTTCTCCTTCGTGTGGCCGGAGGATCCGGTTCCGGAGACGATGGCGTAGCTGGCGGCGAAGGTGGGAGAGGTGCCGGCTGCGGTGGACCGGCTACGGGACCTGGCGGCGCGGGACGGAGCGGAGATGGCCCTGGCTCTGATACTCTCCTGGTACAAGGACGCCCGCGTCGAGAAGATCGACCGGGGCTTCCGTGCCGGAGCTGATCTTGCCGCCATCCGCAAAGCCCATCCGGAGCTTCGCGGGTCCGCCATCAAGATCGCCGACTACGTGGACCCTGACGAGGTGCTCACCGACTCAGAGTCCGTCGGTACTCCTGATGTGGAGGCCCCGATGCCACCGCATGCCAGCGCCGGGGCCGGATCGAGCACTGCGGCTCCTCCTCTGCCCCCAGCCTCTGCCGGCCAAGAACTCCCCCACGGCAAAGGCCCTGCCGATTAGCTGCTTCCCCGGGATGCCGGGTGTAATTGTCTTGTGTTATGTACGTATGAACCTTGTCTGCTTGTGCCGGTTGTCTTTGACGCCGGGTAACTTATGAGAGCTTCGTCTCCTTTTTGTTTATTATTGTTGAAATTCTTGAATCTTCCTTGTGCGTTGAGCTTTCCTTTTGCGTATTTTGCCCGACTAACTTCGTCCGGCTACACACCTTTAGCCGGGCGACCTGCACCTCCAGTGGGGGCGCGCTAGCGCACCCACTGGGTGTAGCCCCCGAGATTCGGAGTAGCTGGCGCAGCCAGGTGCTTCGAATCTTTCTTACTTCTGCCAAGTCTTCTAACTTTATCTGACTGGCCTCGTCCCAGTCGGCCGCTTTCGTCGGCTGGACGCCTTCAACCGGGGGAACTAACATTCCAGTGGGGGCGTGCGAGCGCACCCACTGGTTGTAACCCCCGAGATTCAGAGTAGCTGGCATAGCCAGGTGCTTCGAATCTTTCTTGTCTTTTCTTGCTCCCGCCCTTGCCCTCACCTGGGCTCCGAACGGCCGGCTAAACGCCCTTAGCCGGTCAGAAACTACAAGATTCCACTGGGGGCGCCCGAGCGCACCCAGTGGGTGTAGCCCCCGAGATTCGGAGCGCTTGATGAAGGCAAGGACTTCGAATCTTCTTTCCTTCTCCTGAATTCCGACTCCAAGTAGTCGGACAAGAATGCACATATGCATACACATACATCTTCACAGGTTAATAGGTTAGTCTGTCAAATCGTAGCCAGAAAACGGCTTGTTTTTTTGAAAATTGGCTTGCTCCTTTCTAGACACTTAGTCGCCTTCTCGTGTGTTCTGCTGTTTTCGCTGCGTCCTTGCCGGGCAGCCGGGTTGCGGTCTGCAGCCGGAATCGAAGGGAGCTGACAGTACATTACGCACGGTACTAGCGGCTTAGCAGCTGGATTGCGGGGCCGGGACGCCCGATCTGTCACGTCTCCTCCCCGTTTTTCGTGTGGGATGCCTCGGGCTTTTGCTCTTGCTAGCCGGACAGCTGGGTTGTGGTCTGTAGCTGAGACGACGAGTGGGCGTATGACATCATCGCACACTACTCAGCCGGTTTGTTGACTTCACAGGCCGGGCCAGCCGGCGAGCCCCCGGGTAGGGGTTGCCTGGCGACTAGGTGTAAAACGGGCGTAGCAGGGCCGCGTTCCAAGGACGTTCGGTCTCCTCGTCCGATTTGTCCATCTTGTTCTTGCGCGGCTGCTATGCATCGATGAGGTAATAGGAGTCGTTGGGCAGCGCCCGACTGATGATGAAGGGGCCCTCCCAGGGTGGTGATATCTTGTGCATGCCCTTCGTGTCTTGCACCATCCAGAGAACCAGGTCGCCCTCGCGGAATGCGACTGCGTGAATCCGGCTTGAATGGTAGCGACATAGTCGCTACTGGTATAGGGCAGATCTGGACAGGGCTAGCTCGCGGGCCTCCTCCAGGAGATCCACCCCGTCCTCCCGCGCCTCCTTGTTGGTTTGCTCATCGTAGAGGAGCTTGCGAGGGGAGTCAAATTCGATGTCGGCGGAGAGGACGGCTTCCGATCCGTAGACCAGGAAGAATGGCGTGTAACCGGTTGACCTATTCGGTGTGGTGCGGAGGCTCCACAGCACAACAGGAAGTTCTTCGATCCAACATCCGGGTAACCGCTCTAACGCCTCGATGAGACGTGGTTTGATGCCGGCTAGCACCAAGCCGTTTGCTCATTCGACTTGCCCGTTGGACTGCGGGTGTGCCACGGAGGCGAGGTCCAGCCGGATGCCCTTGTTGCTGCAGAACCGGGCGAAGGCCCCCTTGGCAAAGTTCATGCCATTATCGGTGATGATGTTGTTGGGGTAGCCGAAGCGGTTGATGATGACGGTGAAGAAGGTAACAACCGTCGCTCCATCCAGCTTCCGGATAGGCTTGGCCTCGATCCATTTTGTGAACTTGTCCACCGCTACCAGCAGTTGGGTCATTCCCGCGCGGGCTCGCCTGAAGGGCCCGACCATGTCGAGGCCCCAAACTGCAAAGGGCCAGGTGATCGGTATGGTCTTGAGTACCGAGGCTGGCATGTGCCTGAGCTGCCCGAAACGCTGGCACCCATTGCACGCGCGGACCAGCTGCTCGGCATCCTCGAGGGCGGTGGGCCAATAGAAACCATGGCGAAACACCTTGGCGACTATCGCCCTTGACGAAGCGTGGTGCCCACACTCACCCTGGTGGATGGCCTTGAGTAGCCGGTAGCCTGTGTCTACATCGACACATCTTTGGAAGATACCGGATACACTGCGCTTGTACAGCTCGCCGTTTATGATGGTGTATGTATGGGTGCGACGCCGGATTTGCCTGGCCTCTACCTCGTCGTCCGGGAGTTCTCCGTTGGCGATGTAGTTCATGAAGGGTTGTTCCTAGGATGGCACTTCCTAGATGACGAGGACGCTCCTGTCCTCCGGCTGATGGGTGTCGAGGGGTCATCTGGGTGGAATATCCGGGATGGCAGCCCCCGAGCCATTAGGCGAGCCGGCGGCCCTCGGGTCCTGCGAGCCGGAGGGCACTGCCTGGACGGAATTGGTGCGGGTTTTCTTCTTTGGTGGTTCTGCCGGCTACGTTTCTGCTGCTCTGGCCGCCGGAACGCTTCCCGCCCAGACGATGGAGTCTGACTCCGGTGACGGGTTGATGGATGGCTTGCGCAGATGCTCCAAGGAGACCCCTGGTAGGATGGCCTGCCTGGTGGATCCTATCTTGGAGAGCGCATCGGCTGCCTCGTTGTTGGTGCGGGGGACGTGATGAAATTTGCACCCGTCAAAGGAGGCGCTGAGCTTCTGGTTGTGGAACCGGTAGAGAGCCATGTTTGCATCTCTGGCGTCCCATTCCCCGGACACCTGTTGCACCACCAAGTCTGAATCACCGAAGCACAGGATCCGGTTAACACCGATCTCCTTGGCCAGCCGGAGCCCGTGGCGCCAAAGGCCTCAGATTCGCTATGTTGTTGGAGGCCTTGAAGTGGATCTGCAGCATGTACTCCAGCCGGTCTCCCTTGGGCGAGGTGAGCATGATGCCGGCTCCCAAGCCCCCGAGCATCTTCGACCCATCAAAGTGCATCCGCCAGTGGTCTGAATCCGGAACCGGTGGGAGGTAATGGGTCTCGGCCCAGTCGACGAGGAAGTCCGCCAGCGCCTGTGACTTGATCATGAGCCGAGGCTCGTACTGGATGGAGTAGGCGGGGAGCTCGATGGCCCACTTGGCGACTCGGCCGATGGTGTCCTTGTTGCCGATTATTTCTGAAAGGGGTGCAGTGCACACGACCTTGATCGGGTGCTCCTGGAAGTAGTGCTTGAGCTTCTTGCACGCCAGGTACACACTTTAGCACATCTTTTGGTAGTGGGGGTAGTTTTGCTTGGAGAGGGAGAGAACCTCGCTGAGGTAGTAGACGGGTCTCTGAACCGGCTGAGCCTTGCCTTCCTCGGGGCGCTCCACCACCAAGACTATGCTGACGACCCAGCTGGTACCTGCTATATAGAGCAACATTGGCTCCTTGCTAGCCGGCGTGGCTAGAACCGGTGCTGTGGATAACATGCGCTTGAGGTCGTGAAACGCGGTGTCGGCCTGCGAACTCCAGGAGAACTTGTCCGTCTTCTTCATCAGTTGGTATAACGGGAGTGCCTTCTCCCCCAGCCGGCTGACGAAACGACTAAGGGAAGCCAGGCATCCGGTGAACTTCTGGAATCCAAGCAGGTTCTTGGGCGGCTGCATCCTCTCGATGGTCGCGATCTTCTCCGGATTCGCCTCGATAACTCACTGTGATACGAGGAAGCCGAGTAGCTGACCGGATAGTACTCTGAAGACGCACTTCTATGGGTTCAGCTTCATCTGGTACTGGCGGAGGTTGCCGAATGTTTCTCTCAGATCCTCTAGGAGGGTGCGCTTTTCCTTGGTCTTGATGACTACGTCATCCATGCAAGCATGCACGTTTCGGCCTATCTGCGAGTGCAAGCATTTCTGCGCACATCGCTGATAGGCGGCGCCTGCTTTCTTTAGGCCGAAAGACATGGTTACATAGCAGAAAGCCCCGTAGGGGGTGATAAATGATGTCTTAATCTGATCAGCCGGGTTTAGCCAGATCTGATTGTACCCGGAATAACAATCTAGAAAGGACAACAAATCACAACCGGCCGTGGAATCGATGACTTGATCGATACCGGGCAAGGCGAAGGGGTCTTTCGGGCATGCCTTGTTCAAGCTGGTGTAGTCGATACACATGCGCCAGGTCTTGTTCTTCTTCAACACCAAGACTGGGTTCGCCCGCCAGTCTGGGTGGTACACTTCCATGATGAACCCGCTGCAAGGAGCCAGGTGATCTCGTCACCGATTATCTTTCTCTTCTCCTCTGCGAACCGGCGCAGAGGTTGCTTGATCGGCTTGGCATCTCGACGCATATGAAGTGAGTGCTCGGCGAACTCCCTCGGCACACCCGGCATGTCCTTGGGAGACCATGCGAAGATGTCCCGATTCTCACGGAGGAAGTCGACGAGCACGCCTTCCTATTTGCTGTCCAAGCCGGCACCAATGGTGACAAACTTAGTCTGATCGGAGGGGTCGAGCAGGATCCTCTTCGTCTCCTTTGCCAGCTGGAAAGCTCCTTCTCCAGCCGGTTTGCTGATAGCCGGAATGTCCTGCTGGGCCATGGCCATGTTGCGCATGATCGCGCGTTTTTCCTCGGCTATGATGAGGGCCTCTGCCAGTTTGGAACCGGCTAAAGCGCACTCCATCGATCGCCTGAAGCAGCCGACAACGGTGATCATGCTGTGGGGTCCCGGCATCTTCGTCTTGAGGTACGCGTAGTGGGGGATGGCCATGAACTTGGCGAGGGTGGGGTACCCGAGGAGAGCATGGTAGGAGCTCATCAGATTTACCACTTCAAACCAGATTGGTTCGCGGGGGAAGTTCTCCTCGGTCCCGAAGATGACGTCCAGCTGGATTTTCCCCACAGGAACGTAGGCCGTCCCCGGCAGTACGCCGTGGAACGTCGCGGTAGTCGGGCGCAGGTCGCTTTCGTGAATGCCCAGCTTCTCCAGCAAGGACTGGTAGAGGAGGTTGAGGCTGCTGCCTCCGTCGATGAGGACACGCGAGAATCGGTAGGTGTGCGCGTTGGAGATGATGAGAGGGTCGAGCACCATGGCGTAGCCCCCGGGAGTCGGCAGATGCTCAGGCTGATCTGCCCGGCTCTAGGTGATGGGGGTTTCCGACCAGTTCAGGTACTGGGGGACCGGAGAAACGATGGCGTTGACCTCCTTGGAGCGTCGCCTGCGGCTGTGCTTGTCGTCCTGCTCCGTCTCGAAGATGTGGTAGGCGGCATGCGGCTGGGGGTAGCCATTGTTGTTGTTGCCGCCGTTGCCACTGTTACCATCATTACCGGCTCCCCTAGCCGGTGATGGGGGTCCACCCGGTGGGGGAGGCGGGAGACAAGGCTGGTTGCCCTGGTCCTTTAGCTGGCGGGTCCAGCTGCAGTTCCGGGTGGTGTGCGTAGCTGGTTTGAAGGGACCGCTATGCCACTTGCACGGGCCATCTATCATCTGGTTGAAGGTGAGCCGGGGCTTCTGCCTTCTTGCGTCATTAGCCGGTGCGTCGGGCGCACCCTCCACAGCATTGACCTGCCGCGCGTGGTAGCGAGGCTTCTGTTGTCCGGCCTGGCGGTCCCCATGGAACCGGTTGTCGTTGCCGTGGCGTCTGGAGGATCCGGCTTCGCCAGCCGGATTGCTCGGACGGTCGCGAGCCGGCTCCGTGGGAGTCGGACGGTCGTCTGCGTTTACTCGGAGGGGCTTCTTCATGGCGGCATCCGCCATGGCGTACTGGTCCGCAACCGTCATGAGCTCCGCCATGGTTTTCGGCTTTTCACACAGTAGCCGGTGGCGAAGCATGGTGCCCTCTCGGCATCCTTCAATGAAGAATTTGATGGCTTGGCTCTCCAGGATGCCCTCACAAGTGTTGCGGAGCTCCGTCCACTTGGCGAGGTACTTGCGGTCGGCCTCGCGATCGGCCTGGACGCACAAGACTAGGTCGCGCGGGCGCCCTGGACGTTTGTACATGCCGTTGAAGTTGCGGACGAACACCTTCTCGAAGTCAGGCCACGCGTTGATGCTGTTGGGCGCAATGCTATTGAGCCATGTCCTTGCCGACCCGGTTAGCATGAGAGGGACATAGCGCACAACTGTGCGCTTGTTCCCGTGGGCGATGCCGACTGTCGTAGCGTAGTCGGTTAGCCAGTCTTCCGGCTTCATGCTGCTGTCGTACTTGGGGGTGTCCCTGGGTAGGGAGAATTTATCCGGAAATGGCTCGTTTCGGATGCGGTGTCCGAAACAAACCGGACCGGTAGAATCTTCCTGCTCCGTGACGCGCGCTTGAGCGAGGAGCTCGATGCGGTCGCGGGCATCTGGAAAATCCGGTTACGCCCACCCGCCCGAGACGGAACCGCTGGTCTAGGCGCCCGGATGGTGGTGGGGAGGTGGCGGTTGTTCACCGTCTCGCCCTCTGGCCTTGGTAGCTGCGATACTGCTGCGGGCCCTGGGCGGCTGAGGGGAGGACGCCTGTTGGGTGTCGCGCGGCGCGCCCCTGCTGTTGGCAAGTAGCTTGCTCCCTCTGGAGTAGCTAAGGTCTTCCTGCGTCTGCCGGTTGGCGCCGGCCTGCTTGTCCGCGATGCGGAGGAGCTCCTGCACGCGAGCGTGCTGGCGAGCTCGCTCCTCGCCCTCCATGCTGGGTAGTTCTTCTGCTGCGGCTCGTGCCGCGCGCAGGTTCTTGATGGGCGTGCTGTAGGTGGGCCGTGTGAGGGCAGGCGCGAGATCCGGTTCCCCGTCCTTCTCCATCGTACCGCCTAGCACACCACCCCGACGCCGTACCTGGCCGCGCCGGCTCGGCTCCGCGGTAGCCGGAGTGAGGCCGTGCGCGCGGTCGTACTCGCGCCTAGCGATCTCAAGTTGCTTGCGGGATGCTGCCAGTTCCATGGCCTCCTGGAGGAGGATCTGTCTCTCCATGGTGAAGTTGGCCTCCGCTTCCTCCGGGTTGTCCCCGAGGTTAACCGGCGTCAGGAGCCGGTCAATGGCATCCTCCACCGGGTCCCGAGGCTGTGGGGGAGCGGAGGTTCCGACATCGTCCGCGCCTCGCTCCCACCGCTGGCGGGGATGCGAGATGGATCTGGCCATCATGACCTCCACGCCGCGAGGTGCGGCGGAGGTGCTGCCGTATGAGCACGGCAGCCCCGCGACAGAGACAATTTCCCTAGGAAAACGCTCCGGCACGGTGGCGACATAGATGGGGAGATCGCTGAATAGCAGGACGGTGCCGTTCGCTGGGAAGGAAGTTCTGGCGAAGTAGGAGGCGTTGTCGATGACGCAGTCGAACTTGCCAAGCGTGAGCACCAGGCCGGCGGCAACGCGCTCACCGGCTGAAGTGCGGGGTCTCGTGCGGAACGTGACTCCGGTCGAAGCCATCTGCCCCACGGTGGGCGCCAACTATCATTGTATTGGGAAGGGTAGTACCTGAGGAGGTTAGATAGAGGTGTGGCGACTAGTAGGGAAGCTATCGACCGCGTCCACAGGCGAGATTGGATACGAGCGAGCGTAGAGGGACGCAAGCAGTACCCAGGTTCGGGTCCCTTGTGGTGAGGTAAAGCCCCTACTCCTGCCTGATCTGTCTATGTGGGATATACGAACTACAAGTGCTCCTTGAGCTGTATTCTTTAGCTACTGCCTTAAATGCACTGAGACCAACCCTTTCTACTGAGGCCTTGCCTCTCCTTATATAGGCTGAGAGGCAACGGTCTCCCTGGCCAGTCCGACTAGCAGGCCCCACAAGCGGGTCCCAGCCGGCTGGTCATCTACAGTACCCGGTATGGTATGTCACATTGTAGTATGAGCGGTATGGTACGCAGCGCTATGGGCGCCGTCGACAAAGCCACCGCTCCACGTCACCCACGCAAAGTCTTCGGTATGGGCAGGTGGTTGCCCATCTTGTCATCGTACATGGCATATCGTGCACTGATACGCATGTCGTCCTGTCTCTCTGATTGGGTCCGGCTACGTTGTCGTATCCGGTTGTCTCTTGCTGATCCGGCTACTAGGTGATAGCCGGCCCGTCCTGTCCTGTCCGGCTGCATCTGGTCAGCTGGACGTGATCCGACTGTCCTGTTTCTTATTCGGATGGGGTACCCAGGGATCATCCCCCTGACAAGACCACACATGGATCCACCGGTGGCATCGCATGTCTGCTCATTTCATGAACCATAGTTAGAGTAATCGCATGTCTGCTCTTTTCATGAACCACAACTAGAGTCATTGCATGTGTGTTCTTCTCACAAACCATATCATGAACCACACCTAGTGTGATTGCATGTGTGTTCTTCTCATTAACCACACATGGATCCACCCGTGTCATTGCATGTCTGCTCTTTTCATTAACCGCAGCTAGAGTCAATGCATGTGTGTTCTACTCACAAACAACATATCACCAGTGTCATTGCATGTGTGTTCTTTCGATGAACCAGACATGGATCCACCAGTGTCATTGCATGTGTGTTATTCTCACAAACCACGTAAGGATCCACCGGTGTCATTGCATGTGTGTTCCTCTCATAGACCACACATGGATCCACCAGTATCATTACATGTCTGCTCTTTTTATGAACCACAGCTAGAGTCATTGCATGTGTGTTCTTCTCACAGACCACATATCACCAGTGTCATTGCATGTGTGTCCTTCCCACAGACCACACATGAATCCACCAGTGTCATTGCATGCGTGTTCTTCCCATGAACCACACATGGATCCACCAGTGTCATTGCATGTGTGTTATTCTCACAAACCACGTAAGGATCCACCAGTGTAATTGCATGTGTGTTCCTCTCGTAGACCACACATGGATCCACCGGTGGCATCGCATGTCTGCTCTTTTCATGAACCACAGTTAGAGTCATCGCATGTCTGCTCTTTTCATGAACCACACCTGGAGTCATTGCATGTGTGTTCTTATCGCAATCCATATCATGAACCACACACATTGTCATTGCATGTGTGTTCTTCTCATTAACCACACATGGATCCACCGGTGTCATTGCTTGTCTGCTCTTCTCATTAACCATAGTTAGAGTCATTGCATGTATGTTCTTCTCACAAACCACATATCACCAGTGTCATTGCATGTGTGTTCTTCCCACAAACCACACATGGATCCACCAGTGTCATTGCATGTGTGTTCTTCCCATGAACCACACATGGATCCACCAGTGTCATTGCATGTCTGCTCTTTTCATGAACCATAGCTAGAGTCATTGCATGTGTGTTCTTCTCACAAACAACATATCACCAGTGTCATTGCATGTGTGTTCTTTCCATGAACCACACATGGATCCACCAGTGTCATTGAATGTGTGTTATTCTCACAAACCACATGTAACACCCTCGAATTGGCCCTATGCAAGTTTTAGCCCTTTCCGCCAAACCCGCATAGAAACGATTCAAGGACGCCCACCAGGCACTTGCGTGCGGGTGGAAAACAAAGTAATAAGATTACACAACAGTCCTCGATGGGACCCACAGAACAGATATATATACAACAGCGACTCAATGAGTCAAGAATACAGATATACAATACAAAGATCCAAATCACCTTGAAAACGATAGAGCGTCTGACTATCGACAAGATGCAAATGGGGCTAAGAGCCCTGAAGAATAACCAATGGCATCCATAACCCTGCCCAGGCCAAGCCGGAAGGGTAACCCTGCTAACGACGGCGATCTCAAACCTGCTAAAACAAAAGGGGTGCCGACAAAGGGCAAATGGAAAAGAGGATCACAAGATCGAGGCTAGTACACTATGAGGTTAGAATTCGGCTCTCGCCTACAAAGGTATGGTGGGCTGAAGCGGCAGCACAGCGGCACTAAAGAACCTATAGAGACTTGGTACAACAGGCGGTTATCAGAGAGGGATAAGAAAGACCTATTCGGATCCAACCTGAAGCTAACACCAAACAAACCCATCCTGGTATTTCCCCCTCGAGACAACATGAGGAAGTCGGACCAAGGAACTCACACAGTTGGCAATTTTACTCATTCCGTTATAATTGCAGCAATTACTAATCAGATATAGATAGCAGGAGTCATCCTGATAGCATAAGTAGTGGGCAGTTTTAATCACCATTCCGTTGTAGTTGGAACATTTACAAGTCAGATATAATTGTCCCGAGGAATCCCAAAACCCAGCAGTTGTTGGCACTTTTATCACATTCCATTGGAGTTGCAATACTTACTAGGTAGATATAACAAAACAACCCAGGTCCACCAGTTGTTGGCATTTTTATTATCCATTCCATTATAGTTGCATCTACTTACTAGTCACATATTAAGTCAAATTTATAGCACTACTTTAGTTATGCTTGTCTATGATCGAGATACCGTGCTCCAAGTCGTCCATAACCACAGACACGGCTTTCAGAAAGTTTTACCCTGCAGGGGTCCACAAATAGCAACACACACTCGATCAACCTCGGAAAAACCAACTCAACACCCAACGAGGCTTTCACGACAAAGCAATCACAGGATTCATAAATATTTCAGGGAGCCACCCCATTAAGCTACCCGCAACGAAGTTGGCCGGCTCCGAGACGGACCCAAGGTTCGCGCCAATGGCTGTAAATGACTAGGAACCCGAAAGTGTGACTGGGCTTGTCGATACCGCGAAAACACTCCGCAATCCTAAACAGTACAGGTGCTCCACGCACAATCGTAAATAAAGCAGTAAAGCATGGCATAAGTACAGGATAGTAATAAACCCCCAAACTACTTTGTGGCCCCAAGAAATAGAAATGAATCAAGCTCTGGCTCAGGGGGTTCCATAAGGCATCCCGGATGTGGATAGTGTGAATAGTCAAGGAATAGGTATCAAGTACTCGGGGTCCTACGGGACACAAGTGGGCGTGGAAGAACCAAATAACATCTATTGCCCACCGATGCCTCTGCATTAGTTACATCTAGCATTTTAATAGTTGTATTTAAAGTCATGATCATCTCCACCAATAAACATTTCCACCATTCCAAAATCTGTGGTACTTGACAACATGAGATCGCACATGAGCAAGCAACTACGACTCGCAAGGCCAGCTATCTACCAAACAACAGGTATTAGGAGGTGTCCATGGCAATATAGAGGCTGCACGGGATATAACTGGTGCACAGAAACTAAAGCATCGTGACACGGATAGCAATAGATCAACAGGGGGAAATAAAGACTATAAATGCAAAATAGGTAGAAGGGGGAGAGATGCTCGCCTGGGAAACACTGCTGACGGATCATATCCGGAGAACTTGTCGTTACTCGCATCCACTCATCGGCCTAATCCACGAAGAAGCAAACACTAGAAGAAACACCGGATGCAATATTTACTACTACGGCTGGAGATCTGGCATGATTATGATATGATGCGGATGCGGTGCAATTAGGCAGTATTAAGCGGAACCGTGGTCCCGACAATTAATTAGACGGTTCGAGTTATTTATCTACCCCGCATTTTAAATGTTGTATTAACAAGGTGAAACATGGCATCGGTTCGCTACACCAATTTAAATGGAGTCAATATAAGACTAGAATAGCCGTCATATAGTCTCCATGTTTAATTATTAGATGAATCGACATAATGTCCCCAAACCACATGATGAGATGCAAGCATGAATAATTAAATATGTAGCAAGATATATTATATTATAAAAATAGAGGTCTCGAAAAGGGGTCACACATTGGCGTTTGGCGATCTTGGATTCCGGGGGTTCGACGGTTCGGGTCCAGGTCTCAGGGTTTGACGGGGATCGGTCTTCGGGTCGAGGTGCGGGGTCTTTGGTCTCAGGCTCCGGGGAGAACTTGTCGTCCCGTGACGGAGAACTAGGTGTTCCGAAGAGTTAGATGTCTCGGGTCGAAGATCATCTCGGTGGTTCTTTGGGTGGAACCATGTTCCTTCTTCGGAGGCCTTGCCAACGTCCACGGTTGGGTTAGAAGAACTTGTCGATGAAGAGGGTGTCGCATCCTTGTAGATCATGGAGACCTTGCAGCTCGGGTGACCTTGGACTCGGACGAAACATCACGTGGAGCACCTATTGGGTACAGCAACTCGAACTGGAACCCAAACTTGGTCGAGCAGTACAAAAAGCCTGCACGACAGGATCTGGTCACTGCTCTGCTACATCTTCCATGAGGTTACAAACAAAAAACGAAAACACAGTACCAACTTGGTACTACACAGGGAACCTACACGAGTGGAGGCAGATGGGCATCGGCGACGACGGGGTTGGGCCCCAACAGAACGGAGACGCAGCGAGGGTCGCAGGCTCGCAGGGTGTCGGTGCGGGCAGGCCGGAGCAGAGGCGAGAGGGGTGGCCCCGGCGGGATCTGCGAGGGGCGTGGGCTCGAGGCGGACATTGATGTGGGGAAGGTCGGCATGGCGGGGGCCCGCGGCTGCGCTGCCCGGTCCAAGAGACGGCGCCAGGACCGAGCGGAGAAGCGCCGGCGGGACTTGGGCGGCATGGACGGAACAGAGGAGGGGCCCGGCGGTCGGTGCTCGGGCGAGGGAGACACGGACGGCCGGGGGCTCGTGCGGATAGGAGGAGAAGAGGCGGCGGTCTCGGGCCGCCGGAGGAGGACGCGAGGCGGTGCACTCGGGAGAGGAGCGGTCGAGGCAGGGCCGGGCCGACGCGGAGGCGGCGGTGTAGAGAGAGGTCGAGCCTGGTGGCGCTCGTCGAGAAGGCGACGGGGTAGGCGGGCGAGGCAGGGAGGAAGGGCGCAGGCGGGCGACCTTGGGGTGGAGGCAACGGAGATCGACCCGGGGCGGCGGCCGGCAGTTGGGGAAGGGGAGAGGCTCCGGTGGCGGCCGGCGAGGCTGATAGGAGCCGCGGCGGCGGGGTCCGCACGCGAGGCGAGGTGGTCGAGGGCCAGTGAGGAAGGTCGCGGGATTGGGGCGGGTTCCGCGCGGCGAGGCCGGCGACTGGGAGCGGGATGGTGGGGCCCGGGCAGGGATCCCGAGGCTGTCGCGGGCGGGGTGGGGCGACATGGCCGTGTCGAGGCGGAAATTCTGTGCGGGAGGCGCGCCAAGACAGAGAGGGAAGTGGTGGGCCTGGCGGCGGTTGGTGGGGAGTGCGTGCGTTGGAGCGGGAGATGGTGAGGTGGCGCGGGATTGAGGTGGTCGGGGTGAGGTGGCTGGAGGAGATTGGCGCGTGGGCTGCGTGTGGCGTGTGTGGATGTGGACGGGGTAGGGGCCAGGGGTGGCGTGCGGGAGGAGTTGGAGAGGGAGCTGGGGTAGGTGGAGACTAGGGTTTGAATAGGATAGGATAGGCTTTAGTTTAGGGCTTGGAGGTGGCCGGCCGGGCTTTCGGGCCTGGCGGGCTGCCTCCTAAAAAAATAATGCAAACTTTTATTTTAATTTAAAATAGACTTTTGTAAATAGTTTTTAGACAAATAAAAGACCCGGAAAAGACCGGAGTTTTGATTTGAAATAAAGACATGGGACATTTAGAAAACAAATATAGGCTTTTAGAAATAGTTTTAGACAAACAAATGCAAGATGTCATGACGATGCTCAAATGCAATGTGGCATGATGACATGAGCATGTGGTCATGATGATGCAATGCACAAAAACACCGCGAATTTCTAGTAGTGGTTTTAGCGGGATGCCACACCACATAAGGAAGCACCAGTGTTATTGCATGTGTGTTCCTCTCGTAGACCACACATGGATCCACCGGTGGCATCACATGTCTGCTCTTTTCATGAACCACAGTTAGAGTCATCGCATGTCTGCTCTTTTCATGAACCACAACTAGAGTCATTTCATGTGTGTTCCCCCACAAACCATATCATGAACCACACCCAGTGTCATTGCATGTGTGTTCTTCTCATTAACCACACATGGATCCACCATTGTCATTGCATGTCTTCTCTTCTCATTAACCACAGATAGAGTCATTGCATGTGTGTTCTTCTCACAAACCACATATCACTAGTGTCATTGCATGTGCGTTCTTCCCATAGACCACACATGGATCCAGCAGTGTCATTGCATGTGTGTTCTTCCCATGAACCACACATGGATCCACTGGTGTCATTGCATGTGTGTTCTTCCCAGGAACCACACATGGATCCACCGGTGTCATTGCATGTGTGCTCTTTTCATGAACCACAGCTAGAGTCATTGCATGTGTGTTCTTCTCACAGACCACATATCACCAGTGTCATTCCATGTGTGTTCTTCCCACAGACCACACATGGATCCACCAGGGTCATTGCATGTGTGTTCTTCCCATGAACCACACATGGATCCACCGGTGTCATTGCATGTGTGTTCTTCCAATGAACCACGGCTAGAGTCATTGCATGTGTGTTCTTCTCACAAACCATATCATGAACCACACCCAGTATCATTGCATGTGTGTTCTTCTCATTAACCACACATGGATCCACCGGTGTCATTGCATGTCTGCTCTTTTCATGAACCACAGCTTGAGTCATTGCATGTCTCTTCTTTTCACAAACCACAGATCACCAGAGTCATTGCATGTGTGTTCTTCCCACAGAGCACACATGGATCCACCAGTGTCATTGCATGTGTGTTCTTCCCATGAACCACACATGGATCCACCAGTGTCATTGCATGTCTACCCTTTTCATGAAGCACAGCTAGAGTCATTGCATGTGTCTTCTTCTCACAAACCACATGTCACCAGTGTCATTGCATGTGTGTTCTTCACACAGACCACACATGGATCCACCAGTGTCAATGCATGTGTGTTCTTGCCATGAACCACACATGGATCCACTAGTGTAACTGCATGTGTGTTCTTCCCATGAACCACACATGGATCCACCAGTGTCATTGCATGTGTGTTCTTCCCATGAACCCCACATGGATCCACCAGTGCCATTGCATGTCTGCTCTTTTCATGAACCACAGCAAGAGTCATTGCATGTCTGTTCTTCTCACAAACAACATATCACCAGTGTCGTTGCATCTGTGTTCTTTCCATGAACCACACATGGATCCACCAGTGACAGTGAATGTGTGTTATTCTCACAAACCACATAAGGATGCACCGGTGTTATTGCATGTGTGTTCCTCTCATAGACCACACATGGATCCACCGGTGGCATTGCATGTCTGCTCTTTTCATGAACCATGGTTAGAGTCATCGCATGTCTGCTCTTTTCATGAACCACAGCTAGAGTCATTGCATGTGTGTTCTTCTCACAAACCATATCATGAACCACACCCAGTGTCATTGCATGTGTGTTATTCTCATTAATTACACATGGATCCACCGGTGTCATTGCATGTCTACTCTTTTCATGAATCACAACTAGAGTCATTGCATGTATGTTCTTCTCACAGACCACATATCACCAGTGTCATTGCATGTGTGTTCTTCCCACAGACCACACATGGATCCACCAGTGTCATTGCCTGTGTGTTCTTCCCATGAACCACACATGGATCCACCGGTGTCATTGCATGTGTGTTCTTCCCATGGACCACACATGGATCCACCTGTGTCATTGCATGTGTGCTCTTTTCATGAACCACAGTTAGAGTCATTGCATGTGTGTTCTTCTCACATAACACATATCACCAGTGTCATTGCATGTGTGTTCTTCCCACAAACCACACATGGATCCACCAGTTTCATTGCATGTGTGTTCTTCCCATGAACCACACATGGATCCACCGGTGTCATTGCATGTGTGTTCTTCCCATGAACCACACATGGATCCACCAGTGTCATTGCATGTCTGCTCTTTTCATGAACCACAGCTAGAGTCATTGCATGTGTGTTCTTCTCACAGACCACATATCACCAGTGTCATTGCATGTGTGTTCTTCCCACAGACCACACATGGATCCACCAGTGTCATTGCATGTGTGTTCTTCCCATGAACCACACATGGATCCACCAGTGTCATTGCATGTGTGTTCTTCCAATGAACCACACATGGATCCACTAGTGTCATTGCATGTCTGCTCTTTTGATGAACCACAGCTAGAGTCATTGCATGTGTGTTATTCTCACAAACCACATATCACCAGTGTCATTGCATGTGTGTTCTTCCCACAGAGCACACATGGATCCACCACTGTCATTTCATTTGTGTTCTTCCCATGAACCACACATGGATCCACCAGTTTCATTGCATGTGTGTTATTCTCACAAACCACGAAAGGATCCATCGGTGAAATTGCTTGTGTGTTCCTCTCATAGACCACACATGGATCCACCGGTGGCATCGCATGTCTGCTCTTTTCATGAACCACATTTAGAGTCATCGCATGTCTGCTCTTTTCCTGAACCACAGCTAGAGTCATTGCATGTGTGTTCTTCTCACAAACCATATCATGAACCACACCCAGTATCATTGCATGTGTGTTCTTCTCATTAACCACACATGGATCCACCGGTGTCATTGCATATCTGCTCTTTTCATTAACCATAGCTTGAGTCATTGCATGTCTGTTCTTTTCACAAACCACAGATCACCAGAGTCATTACATGTGTGTTCTTCCCACAGACCACACATGGATCCACCAGTGTCATTGCATGTGTGTTCTTCCCATGAACCACACATGGATCCACCAATGTCATTGCATGTCTACCCTTTTCATGAAGCACAGCTAGAGTCATTGCATGTGTGTTCTTCTCACAAACCACATGTCACCAGTGTCATTGCATGTGTGTTCTTCCCACAGACCACACATGGATCCACCAGTGTCAATGCATGTGTTGTGTTCTTGCCATGAACCACACATGGATCCACTAGTGTAACTGCATGTGTGTTCTTCCCATGAAACACACATGGATCCACCAGTGTCATTGCATGTGTGTTCTTCCCATGAACCCCACATGGATCCACCAGTGTCATTGCCTGTCTGCTCTTTTCATGAACCACAGCTAGAGTCATTGCATGTCTGTTCTTCTCACAAACAACATATCACCAGTGTGGTTGCATCTGTGTTCTTTCCATGAACCACACATGGATCCACGAGTGTCAGTGAATGTGTGTTATTCTCACAAACCACATAAGGATGCACCGGTGTTATTGCATGTGTGTTCCTCTCATAGACCACACATGGATCCACCGGTGGCATCGCATGTCTACTCTTTTCATGAACCATAGTTAGAGTCATCGCATGTCTGCTCTTTTCATGAACCACAGCTAGAGTCATTGCATGTGTGTTCTTCTCAAGAACCATATCATGAACCACACCCAGTGTCGTTGCATGTGTGTTATTCTCATTAACCACACATGGATCCACCGGTGTCATTGCATGTGTGTTCTTCCCATGAACCACACATGGATCCACCAGTGTCATTGCATGTCTGCTCTTTTCATTGACCACAGCTAGAGTCATTGCATCTGTGTTATTCTCACAAACCACATATCACTAGTGTCATTGCATGTGTGTTCTTCCCACAAAACACACATGGATCCACCAGTGTCATTGCATGTGTGTTCTTCCTATGAACCACACATGGATCCACCAGTGTCATTGCATGTGTGTTATTCTCACAAACCACGTAAGGATCCACCGGTGTAATTGCATGTGTGTTCCTCTCATAGACCACACATGGATCCACCGGTGGCATCACATGTATGCTCTTTTCATGAACCACAGTTAGAGTCATCGCATGTCTGCTCTTTTCATGATCCACAACTAGAGTAATTGCATGTGTGTTCTTCCCACAAACCATATCATGAACCACACCCAGTGTCATTGCATGTGTGTTCTTCTCATTAACCACACATGGATCCACCGGTGTCATTGCATGTCTGCTCTTTTCATGAATCACAACTAGTCATTGCATGTGTGTTCCTCTCACAGACTACATATCAACAGTGTCATTGCATGTGAGTTCTTCCCATAGACCACACATGGATCCAGCAGTGTCATTGCATGTGTGTTCTTCCCATGAACCACACATGGATCCACCTGTGTCATTGCATGTGTGCTCTTTTCATGAACCACAGCTAGAGTCATTGCATGAGTGTTCTTCTCACAGACCACATATCACCAGTGTCATTGCATGTGTGTTATTCTCACAAACCACATAAGTATCCACCGATGTCATTGCTTGTGTGTTCCTCTCATAGACTACACATGGATCCAACGGTGGCATCGCATGTCTGCTCTTTTCATGAACCACAGTTAGAGTCATCGCATGTCTGCTCTTTTCATGAACCACAGCTAGAGTCATTGCATGTGTGTTCTTCTCGCAAACCATATCATTAACCACACCCAGTGTCATTGCATGTGTGTTCTTCTCATTAACCAGACATGGATCCACCGCTGTCATTGCATGACTGCTCTTTTCATTAACCACAGCTAGAGTCATTGCATGTCTGTTCTTTTCACAAACCACAGATCACCAGAGTCATTGCATGTGTGTTCTTCCCACAGACCACAAATGGATCCACCAGTGTCATTGCATGTGTGTTCTTCCCATGAACCACACATGGATCCACCAATGTCATTGCATGTATACCCTTTTCATGAACCACAACTAGAGTCATTGCATGTGTGTTCTTCTCACAAACCACATGTCACCAGTGTCATTGCATGTGTGTTCTTCCCACAGACCACACATGGATCCACCAGTGTCATTGCATGTGTGTTATTCCCATGAACCATACATGGATCCACGAGTGTCACTGCATGTGTGTTCTTCCGATGAACCACACATGGATCCACCAGTGTCATTGCATGTGTGGTATTCCCATGAACCACACATGGATCCACCAGTGTCATTGCATGTCTGCTCTATTCATGAACCACACCTAGAGTCATTGCATGTGTGTTCTTCTCACAAACCACATATCACAAGTGTCATTGCATGTGTGTTCTTCCCACAGACCACACATGGATCCACCAGTGTCATTGCATGTGTGTTCTTCCCATGAACCACACATGGATCCACTAGTGTCATTGCATGTGTGTTCTTCCCATGAACCACACATGGATCCACCAGTGTCATTGCATGTCTGCTCTTTTCATGAACCACGGCTAGAGTCATTGGATGTGTGTTCTTCCCATGAACCACACATGGATCCACCAGTGTCATTGAATGTGTGTTATTCTCACAAACCACGTAAGGATGCACCGGTGTTATTGCATGTGTGTTCCTCTCATAGACCACACATGGATCCATCGGTGGCATCACATGTCTGCTCTTTTCTTGAACCGCAGTTAGAGTCATCGCATGTCTGCACTTTTCATGAACCACAACTAGAGTCATTGCATGTGTGTTCTTCCCTCCAGCCATATCATGAACCACACCCAGTGTCATTGCATGTGTGTTGTTCTCATTAACCACACATGGATCCACCGGTGTCATTGCATGTCTGCTCTTTTCATGAATCACAACTAGAGTCATTGCATGTGTGTTCTACTCACAGACCACATATCACCAGTGTCATTGCATGTGTGTTCTTCCCACAGACCACACATGGATCCACCAGTGTCATTGCATGTGTGTTCTTCCCATGAACCACACATGGATCCACCGGTGTCATTGCATGTGTGTTCTTCCCATTAACCACACATGGATCCACCTGTGTCATTGCATGTGTGCTCTTTTCATGAACCACAACTAGAGTCATTGCATGTGTGTTCTTCTCACATACCACATATCACCAGTGTCATTGCATGTGTGTTCTTCCCACAAACCACACATGTATCCACCAGTGTCATTGCATGTGTGTTCTTCCCATGAACCACACATGGATCCACCGGTGTCATTGCATGTGTGTTCTTCCCATGAACCACACATGGATCCACCAGTGTCATTGCATGTCTGCTCTTCTCATGAACCACAGCTAGATCCACCAGTGTCATTGGATGCATGTTCTTTTCATAAACCGCATATGGATACTAATTAACCTTAGGAGAGCCCTAACCTTAGCATTAGACCGAGTCTTCTAGAAGGCACGCTCTAACACAGTTGTTCTGCTTGCGATTGTTACATACCGGTTGATCGGGGCGCTTGGACGGTTGGGATGGTTTCTGTGAGATCGATCCGCGAGTAGTCTGTTCTGCAGCATGATTGGCCACGCTTGCTCTGGACAAACTGGCAACACCGATGGTCCCCTGTTGCGAGTGTCACGACTCACGAGTTGAGCGGGCCATATCCCAGTGTCACGTCCCCATTACTTCTCTTCCACTCCGTACTTCTCTTCCTTCCTAGCGAGCCGACGACGCCTCCATCCCAATCCCCTCTCCGGCAGCCACCCCCTCCCCTCTCGCCATGGGTTCAAGGGGAGACGGCGAGGAAACGCGTCGTGACGACAGGGACAGTGATTTCAATGTGAGTCATCTCATCTCTATCTCTATCATCCATGGCCAGTTATCTATTTTTTGAGCCAGATCTAGTCTGTTTACTCATGCGCCTATGATGTGTTAGGCCAACTAGATGATGTATGACGCCGACTATCACGGTTTAGCGGATGAAGACAGTCCTCTGCTATGTAAACATGGATATGTGCCCGCTAAATTTGTAGCGTTCGAAGGACGAAACACATGCAGGAGGTTGCTATGGTGTCAAGGACATCGTGCAATGATGCGAGGCAGAAGTTGCGGTGTTGTCAAATGGGTAGATCTAGAGTGCCCCAAATCGATGCAGAAAGCGCTGGACAAACTATGGGAAATGACTGTTGAGTTGAAAGAATCCGCATTCAGCTCACTTCTTGACAGTGTTGAGATGAAGCTATGGGAACCAGCTGACACGACCAAGCATAAGAGAGATCTCATGGGGGTGGAAGACAAGGTTAGGAAAGTCGAGAAGGAGAGGGACGCGGCGTTGGCCCTGAAGGCTAAAGCAGAGCAAGAACTGACGCAAGCAAGGAAGGATCTTCACCAGGCCAAAGTCCTGCAGTTCACAACTACGAGTATTGACAAGTGCATGAGGAAAGATGCCGAGAAACAATTGAAGTTGTGCAAGGAAGATGCTAAAAGGAAGGAGCAGACGATTTGATCCTTGCTCTCGTAGGAAGATGCGCATAGGGCTAAGATTAGGAAGATCAAGGAGATGTGTGATAACTAGTTCTATTTAGCTTAAGCTCCGTGCCTTTTTTAAGTTGTAATAGTTGTACTTGTTGACCTAGCGGTCTGAACTATTGGCCCCAGAGTCCTGGGAGTAAAAAAATTGGTCGCCCGTTAATCTGTCTTAACCCTGCATTACTTCCTTTTGTCTAACCAATGCCCCTTGGATATTCCGCCCGTCCCTTTGTCGTCCTCATGTACAAATAGGAGGCGCCACAGCTCGTCGCTTCGCCGCCCATCCCCTCGCCCTCTCTAATCTCCACCGCGCCGTCCACCCCCTCGCTCCCTCTCCAATCTCCACCGCGCCGCAATGGAGATGCCCTCGCTGAACTTCTACGAGGCGGTGATGTTCGCGCACTTCAACATCCTCCCGCCGCCGGCCGTGACGGTGCCCCACGGATGGTGCATCAGCTATGCGGGTGTGCTAGTGGCTCCGCTCCTCGTCCCCGACGGAGCCGTGATGGAGAGAGAAATCGTGGCGCGCTGCCGCTAGATGCCCGCGTGGAAGAGGGCGCCTCCCCGGTACGCGGCGGCCAGCCCGTACTTACCGACGCAGTTCAAGAAGGAGCGCAGGGCCAAGATTGGAAACCGCATCATTTACGGGCGCGTGGTGCACCAAGATCTCCGCAACCGAGAAGGGCGGGAGAGGTTCTGGTCCGTCCGTGGACGGACCAAGTTCACCGTCATCATCGGCGCTCGCCGCGAAGAGGTGCTCCGTCTCGTGTACAATGCGGAAATCATGGAGGTTCCGTCGGACGAAGACGAGGAAGCCGACGGCTCGGAGGACAGCGGCAGCAGAAGTGAAATTGTTGACTAGTGGTTGAATTAATGTAGGATGTGAAATCGCACCTTTGTTTAGAAGAATTTGTGGTTGAATTAATGAAATGCCTCGACTTAGATCTCTGTCTTGATTAATTTATGGAAGAATTTGTGATTTAGATCAATTTCTGCCTCGATTTAGATCTCTGTCCCGGATTGGGAACGTGACCATGGACCAAAGACCCCTTTTCTACTAGTGTATTCTGACATTGGTGGTTTGTTTAAACGTAATCTATGTGGATTTGGCCGCATGCAAATGACACAACCACAATTTATAAAGTGGAAGCACGTACACCCGGTTACTGGAGATCCGGGAGCTTCGCCAAATGCAGGGGATGCAGGAGCAGAGAGGCGGTGAGATAGACGGGCTCAAGATTAGGCCAGAAAGTGGTACCATTTCCTCCTCATCTGGGCATTATCGGTGAGAACATTGTTGTTTATGTTGCCACGTCACAGCAAAGATCTGAAATAAGTTGCTGCTTCATGGAGTGTGGCAGCTTAAATAATTTATTTCTGTGCCACTTACATTCTGTCATATTTGGAGACCTCCTGCCCCTCAGCAATCGTGGAACCGGTGGATCCTTGTTTTCAGATAGTAGTGGCACAATCAAAATTTTGGATTCAACTACTGACTCGGGCGTTTCCAAACCCTAAGTCACGCTACATTTTACTCAGAGAACGTGGGTAGATTGTTTCGCCCAACAACATGCCACACATAGAGCTCCAGAATTTAACAGAATTACATATATAGGTTCAAGTTCAACACATTACTATGCATCTTCATTGCCAGCAGCCTTCTTCCGCAGCCTGGGTGCCAAGCCTTCACGTGCACTGGCTTCTTCATTTCCTGCCTTCTTCCTCTTCCTCGGTGCCAAATTTCTGAGCTTCACGTACTCTGCATCGCCGGGACAATGGGCACCAGAATCGTGTCCAGCATCATCTTTCCACTCGTTTTTAATTTCTTTGGCCTACAAAATGACTAACTCGACTGTCATGTTTCTAACCTTGCGACGCTTCCTGTCAAAGAAACAAGACTGTTGCATAACTGCCCAATATCTATAGAGTAAATAAAACAAAAATTACAATTCAGCACAAACATGCGAACCCCAAGCAACCTTTGCTTACCAGGAGCTAATTGGGTTCGAGCAACCACCCCGTCCAAGAATAGAAGGGAGACTCCAGTTGCAGCAGCTTCCACATCCAGTACATGACATTTCAGGTCAAACATGGAAGCCGAAGCATACCTTTTCATCAGCCCAATTAGCTGACTATCACACATTATAGGAACCATGATGCCATGTTCATCCATAAAGCTGAACTTTGTTGTCTGCTTTGGCCATAATTCAACATGATTACGCAGAGCAGCAACCATACCAGATATAGTGCAGATCTGCGCAGGCGATTCTTCCATCATGAAACAATGGCTTCCATACCACTTGCCCTTAGAGTCGTACCTGTAGAGGACTACCGTAACCAGGTAAGGGGGATCCGCGCAGATCCCACTTGACAGAAAACTGTGGACAAAATATGTTTGTCAGTGTTGGGCTAACAAACAATTTGAGGTTCAAGAGCTAGCCAGCGCTTGTAATTAGTGCGAATAGCAAAGAGAAGGGTAGCTCACCCGCTTGTAGCCGTAACTTCTTCTTCCTTGATAGTAGGATCTGCCATCCTCGGCTTTCGGCTCGTCGGCAATGGGAGGCTAGAGCCTCGCAACGGCGGCTACGACATGCGCCATTGGAGCTCGGTATCAAATGTCCAAAGGGATCGTCCTGCTTGGAGGGTGGATTCCGATGCCGCCGGTTCTAGGGGAAAGCTGGGAATGGATTTGTGAAATTGGTCAACGCATCCAAGCCACTTAGCTGCTCGATTTTCCTAAGGGGTTGCCGCGTTGGCGCCTGCGTCACGGACAGATGACCGACATGTGGGTCCCGACCGTCTACTTCACGGAGCAGTTTAACGGAATTTTTGTATTTGGCAGGGCTGAGATGACTTTGCCTCGAAATGGCCCCTCTCAGTAGTTGGCGGCCCAACTTTTCGAAACATGGTAATTTCAGGCAACTTAGGTACCGCCATGCGCGGACCTGCCAACTTTGATACCGCAGACGAACAAGCCCAGCTGCAGGGCGCCACTCGCGCATGGCTCAACAACCTCCCGCGCGGATCCATTCGCAGCTGGGAAGAGATAGTCTACAGCTTTATGCGCAACTTCAAGGGCACATACAAAAGGCCCGCATGAATCGAAGAACTGAGAAGCTGCCAGCAAAGATCTGGCGAATCGCTGCGCTCGTACATCTAGAGGTGGTCCATCATCAAGAACTCCATAGAAAACATCTCGGAGGACCGCGTAATCGATGCATTCAATGTCTGCATTCGCCGTATAGAGCTCAGGGAGGAGCTGGGTCGCTCGAAGACCAAAATGACCAACCACCTGATGGAAATCGCGAATCGATGGGCTGACGGAGAAGACTTAGTGAAAAACCGTATCTACTCCGACGATGACGACGACCTCGGGCGCAGACGCGACCGCCGAGGAAAACGTTGGATGCGCGTCTATGATAACCGCAACGAGGTCAATATGGTCGCAGCCAGCTACACCGACAAACGGACGACAACCGAAGCAGCGGATATCGAAGTGGTGGATACAGCGAAAGCAGAAAAACCATGTAGGTGTGGCAGTGCTGCACTCGCGTAGAGGCACCCGCAACATCTATCGAGGACAAACTGTCCGGACCATGCAACGTGCACTTCTACATTGACAAGCACGACGGCAAGAAGAAATCCATCCACCTTCTCAAGGACTTCCACGAGTTCCTCCAACTCCACGAGGGCCTGGCTCGGATGAATCTCGACGCGGTCAACAGGGGCTATGGAGCCGCCCCAGGTGCTGTGGCACATGGAGCTCCTCCTCCCCTGCCCGGACCACCACCACCCGCGGCCGCACCGGTCCAGCATCATGGAGGCGAGCCATACCCACGAGTCGTGGGAAACATGGGGATGATCCAAAAAAGGCATCCCTCAAATCGAGTGCAGAAGGCCATCACTCGCCAAGTCAATCTGACGATAAACTCTCCACCCTCCACCAGTGAGTACCTCAGCAGAAGCGACTCCTGCATTACCTTCGATAGGCACGACCACCCGCGCCAAGTTCCTCGTCCAGGCCACTGTACCCTCATACTCGAGAAGCAGATCGGGAACTTCGATATGAGTCGCGTCTTCATGGACGGCGGCAGCGGCATTAACCTCATGTTCGCGAGTACCTTGCGAGCGATGAGGATCCCTCTGACTTGTCTGGAAGTTTTAGACATGATGTTCCACGACATCGTCCCAGGGAAGGGCATATATCCCCTGGGGAAAATAAACCTTGACATCATCTTTGGCACGCCGCAAAACTTTTGGCGAGAGCGCATCGACTTTGCGGTCATCGACTGGCCCTTGCAATACCACTGCATCCTCGGACGTGTCGCGTTCGCTAGGGTCATGGTAGTGCCGCACTACGCCTACCTACAGATGAAAATGCCAGGTCCAAACAACATAATCACAATCAATGGCAACTTCGAGAGGTCCGACAGCTGTGATAGGGAATTCAACGGAATCTCCCAGTCCTTCGGCATGCAGGAGGAACTCGCAAGATTGAAGGAGTCGACAGACAACAGTCTGCCTCCCCTGAGCAGGCCAAGTTCACCCTACCTGTCATTCGACTCGTTTATGCACATGAAGAGTCCAGGTCCACCCAACAAACCCGACCAAGATGGCCCTTATCGCCAACAACTTGAGTTCTGCATAGGAACTCACGCTCGTCAAATTCCTCCATGAGCACTAGGAGATCTTCGCCTGGTGTCCAGCGGACATGCCAAGAGTTCCCAGGGAATTCGCCGAGCACTCACTCAACGTCAATTCAGAGGCAAGGCCAGTCAAACAGACAATTCGGCGACTGTCTGAACCAACAGCAAAGGCAGCCGGAATGGAGATCAACAGACTCCTATACCGAAAATTCATACACGAGATCAAGGAGAGCACTTGGCTCGCTAACACAGTGCTTGTGCCTAAAAAAGACATGGATATCCTGTGGATGTGCGTGGACTTCACCTCCTTGAATAAGCACTGCCACGATCGACCAAATCATCGACTCCACCATAGGATGTGAACGTCTCTGCTTCCTCGACGCCTACTCTGGCTACAATCAGATTCAAACGAAGGAGGAGGATCAGGAGAAAACGGCGTTTACAATGCCCTTTGGTGTGTTCTGCTACAACATGATGCCCTTCGGGCTAAAAAACACAGGAGCCACCTATCAGCGGTGTATGCAGGTTTGCCTCAAGAACCAACTTGGTCACAACATCCAAGTCTACGTTGATGACATCGTCATCAAAACCAAAGAGGAAGCCTCGCTAATCGACGATCTATGTGAGAACTTTGCCAACCTCGACCGCTACTGGATCAAGCTCAATCCGGACAAATGCGCCTTCGGCGTGCCATCTAGGCAGCTACTCGGGTATCTCATCTCTAAGAGAGGGATCAAAGCAAACTCGAAGAAAATAAAGGCCATACTGGCCATGGAGAAGCCGAAGAACATAAAAGGCGTCCAGCAGCTGGCTGGGTGAATCGCGGCGCTCAGTCGATTCATCAGTCAAATGGGCAAAAAGGCACTGCCCTTCTACCAACTTCTCCGCAAAACTGACAAGTTCGAGTGGACAGACGAAGCGCAAGAAGAATTCGAAGATCTCAAATACCTACTATCCACCTCGCCAATACTGGTGACGCCTCGTGAAAAGGAACCACTACTGCTCTACATCTCCGCCACCAACCAGGTGGTCAGCACGGTGCTCTGTGGAACGAGCCGAAGAAAATAAAGTCCACGGGGTCCAGTGCCCAGTATACTACCTCAGCGAGGTGCTCACGCAAACAAAACAATGGTACCCGCACTACCAGAAGCTGGCGTATGGCATCTTCATGACAGCCAAGTGACTGCGCCACTACTTCCAGGAGCACCCAATCGTGGTGGTAAACGACGCCCCACTCGGGCACATACTCAGTAACCCAGACGCCACAGGATCAGTCGCGCTCTAGGGAATCAAATTGTCTCCACGAGACATCACATATGAAAAGCGCGACACGATCAAGTCGCAAGTTCTCCTGGATTTTCTCATACATTGGATGGAGAACCAGCACCCCGACAAGCCAGATATGTCCTACCTCTGGACAATGCACTTCGACGGGTCCAAGCGAAAAGACGGAGTTGGCGCAGGTGTCATACTGACATCGCCCCAAGGAGACAAGATGAAATACATTCTGCGAGTGCATTTCACTGCCTCCAATAATGAAGCTGAGTACGAAGCCCTAATCCATGGGATGTGGATGGCAAAAGCCTACGCCGCCAAAAGACATCATCTATGGCGACTCCAAACTGGTGGTCAACCAAATGATGCAGGAGTGTGACGCACTGAGCGACAACATGATCGCCTATCGCGACCTCTACGACACACTCGAAGGAGACTATGACGGCTATGAGTGACACGTGGGCCGTGAAAGCAATGAAGAGGCGGATTTACTCGCCAATATTGGCTCCACCTGCGCCTCCATACCACCTGTGTAACGTCTACCTCTTGGTTGTAGTCGACAAATTCACCAAGTGGATCGAGGCCATGCCGGTGACAAATCAATCAGGGGCCAGTGCTGTCAAGTTCTTCGAGTCCATCGTCTACCGCTTTGGAGTGACACACAACATCATCAAGGAAATGGAACGAACTTCACATGTAAGGAGTTCTAGGAATTTTGTGAAAACCTGGGAATCAACATAAGCTACGCCTCGGTGGCTCACCCGCAGACCAACGGTCAAGTCGAAAAGGTCAATGGCCTTGTCTGCGGTGGAATCAAGAAGCGACTCCTTCGGCCACTCTAACAAGCCGCTGGATGCTGGCCGGACGAGCTGCAATCCGTACTTTGGAGCCTGCGCACAACTCCAAACAGCGCCATAGGATACACCCCGTTCTTCATGGTGCACGGTGCTGAAGCGGTGCTACCAGTAGAAGTACACTACAAAGCCCCACGGGTGGTCGCATATAGCGAGAAGGACTCAACTCTTGCACTCGAAGACTCCGTCGACCTGCTTGACGAGGCACGGGTAATCGCAGCGGAGAGATCAACGATCTACTAGCAAAGCCTTTACAACTACCACAGCAGAAGGCTACGCCCCAGATCATTCGTCGAAGGAGACCTGGTCCTGTGACTGAAGCAACAAGGGCATCTCAAGCTCAATTCCCCTTGGGAAGAACCATACGTGATAACAGAAGTAATCCTAGGTGGCGCCTATCTCCTTAAAGATTTCGAGAAAGGAGTCGCATACTCCAACCCCTGGAACATCGCGCAGCTGCGTTGCTTCTACCCCTAGTCGTTTTTTACATTACAAATAAGGGTATTCAGCCAGGCTACTTAGCCACACATTGTACCTCGTACTATTCCATGAATAAATAAAGCTAAGTGCCCAAAAACTCTGTGTTTTCCTTATTTTCTTGTAATTTTGACACTCGGGTGCTGCGCCACCCTTTATACTTCTGTTCTACGAACAAATCGCAGTATCCTGAGTAGCTGACACAACATCAATAGAACCCTTGATAAACACCAACCCAGTTGCAATGCACCTGACAGGTTGGCAATATGCTGAGATAAACACAAGTCATGCTAACAAAAAGGAACTATAGAATACAAATTCACTCGCAAAATATAAAAATCTAGCAAGCTCTTCACATATCAATGGGTATTAATTACACCCAACATATTCATACGAACTTTACAACACTTATACAATTATGTGCAGGATATAAATCATGCTACTGCTGCAAAAGAAGAACATTCGTTTGCTCCTCGAAGAAATCGAAAATATCCTCTGCTGGCCAATCAATCGCTTGATAGTGCGGAACCATGTTCCAAGTCATACCTTCTGGTGGATGCGGCGACCCAGCAACAATAGAGCAACATCTACATCTGGCCTATGCACCAGCTACTAACTGCTGCCCCACGCACTCGTGGACCGCACTCAAATCTTGAAGCTTCGCTAGAAGAGCCAACAGGCTTGAAGGGATGGCGTCCAGCGGAAACATCGTTTGATAAATATGCGTAAGGCACGACTGCGCCTTCTTCCAATAATGAAGCACTCGAGAAGAACGATCCTGCAGGGTCGCAAGAGAGATCGCACGATTGTGGTCCACCCAAAAGTACCCACTCGCATGCAGTTGCTCCTGGGTCAGGTTATTCATTCGAATAGCAACCCGGTCCTTCTCATCTTGCGGATGACGAGCGCTGACAACTACACCAAGCAAAATGCAAAGTGTGAAGACAAGGCATTGCCGCGACTGACTAAAAGAAAAGAGGAGAAGGCAGAAAGCTAACATTTGAACTGCTCATTCAGTTGCGCCACTTCCTCCAAGAGATACTTATCACGGGCGGTGGCCTTCTCCGCCTTTGACTTCCACACATCTATGCTACCGCAGACGATGGGCAACTCCCGCTCCAACTGCTTAATGCGATCATGCAATCGCAAAAGCAACGACAGTTCCTCCACCTTCGAACGCGGCTGCGCCATGGTTTCATCGGTGGGAGGAGAGTCACGAGGACCACTCGACACACCATATCACAATCAAGTAAGAAGAAAATAAGGGACCAAGGATACATTGATAAAAGCACGAATGCATTCAAGCACAACAAAGTCTCGACAGGGACACTCCCACAAAAGCATAGTTTCAATAAAAGGCAGCTACACCTATTACAGATTGGCAACTAAGGAGCAGTCTGCTTCTTTGACTTGGACTTTGGCTTCAGAGGCCTCATCGAATCCGTGGCAGCCTCTGATGCCACAGACTTTCCGGTGGTAGCCCCTGATGTTGCAGTCTTCCCAACCTTCTTCGCTTGTTGTAGCTTCGTAGAATATCTTGTGACTGTATCGATGAGATGCGGCCCATATTTACCATAGCCAGTAGCGAAGGGAGCAAACACTACCTGTTGGCCATCTGCGTCGATGGGCATCGCCTTGGAAATCACGGAGGGATCCAGCTCCATGCCATGGTCCTATGCCATCCCGAGTGCCATGGTAGCATCGACAGACCACTTGGAATTCTTGAAGTACATGGGAATACCGCCAGCAAGGGATTCCACCAGGTCCTCAAGATTGTCAATCAGCTCAGCCTTGGGAGTTAGATCCTCACGGATATGACTGAGCAAACCCTTGGCCTTCGTCAACGTCCCCTGAAGGGAAACGCTACAGGCCTCGACTGCAGCCACGGCACCAGCCAACGCATCTTCACGGCGAAGGTACTGGGCGTCGAAGCTTAGGCCACCGGCATCTGCATACATAAGGTGTTAGCACATCAATACTCCAAATAACAGGAAGCAACGCAAATCCAGCTGAAAAAATACCTGAGAGGGACTGGGCAATCGAGAAAAGTTGTTCTTTGAACAACTTCTCCCTCTCAACAGTAGAAGCACGCAAATCCTCTTCGCGCTTTCGCGACTCCTCCAGAGTTGCGACTGCTTCATCGCGATTCTTTGCTGCTGCCGCAAGCACCTTCTCGAGGGAAGCAGCACGTTGCAGGAGTTCATTGTGCTCAACTACAAATTTATAAAGCACAGGATGTATCATCAATCGAAATTACAAATTCATGAAGACAAAGACAAAGCCAAAACTAACCTTCGACAATACGATGGCGATTGTCCAGCAGAGCATGCTGTCGACCCATGACAAGAACTTGCTCTGCCAGGCGAGCAGCTTCCTTTACAATGAGCTGCATCAAATAGAAAAAAAAAGTTCAGCGGTAGCACAAGGTATAAACTCGATTGCCAAAACAGCAAAGAGGACGCTTACGTGATCCTCCAGGGACTCCGAAGATGACTGCCGCGCAGTCGTCCGAGGAACCATCTGGTGTTCCCCAGCATGGGGGGAACTCGAAGAATTGTGCCTGGAGTGGGCCACCATTGGAGGAGAAGGAGACCGTTCAGCCACCTCCTTGGCCTTGGAGTCTGCGACTCCGGACTCTTTCACAATTTGGATGTCGTCAGAAGACTACGACACCGCTTGACTGCAAAACACACCAGAAAAAACTTCAGAAAAAGCAACTCTAGAAAAGAAAGCAAGACGCATTCTTTAAGGAAATACTCACCATTTGAAATTATCAAGGTCGAAGGATTCCTCTGATGACTCCTTCAGAAGTCGCAGCTTCTTCCGAGCGGGGGGGAGCCACTTTATGGAAAGGAACGGCAGGGATAGGCTCCTCTGCACGAGTAGTAGGAGAATCCTCTCGCATCGACAAAGAGGATGCATTTGAATCCTCACTTCGGGAACGCTTGTGGGTTCCGCGATCATCGGACTCGGGGGCTTCCTCTTCTTCCTCCACGAGGAATGTAGACCCTGACTCGTCCTCCTCTTCTGCTTCGCGAGGAATAACCCCTTCAGGTTGAGGAGATAAACTGGCAGCCACGCTCCAGTCCTGCAATCAAAAGATGCATCATTATATATCAAGCGCATGGTGCCAATCGACATAGAAACTACTTCGTAGTACATGTCTACCTTAGAAGGAGGGTTAGAGGCGTCGAAAGGGGGCACGACTTGTTCGCCTGGGAGAACATCCTTGGCGGTTTACTTGGTCACCAATCACACCCTCCTATCCACGTCACCCACAGAAATGCCCACGACAGATACGCGAGTGACATCGTCAGCACTGGTCCAGCAACACATAGGGTGCACTCTAGCCTGCAGAGGCTGGACGCGGCGGCGCAACCACGTGCAAATGAGACCAGCGCCACCCTCTTCCTTGCCTATGTGGTTTTCGAGGTTGTAGACATGCTTATACAGCACCTCCGTCCCCTCGGACTCGCCAGGCATCACGACATTCTTCTAGGAGCACCTCCTCTTGCAAGTCGCCGTGGGATCAAAGGGCGCGAGTCCGTAGTGGTCTCCGTCGGCCTTCTGGTCATGGATGTAGAACCACTTGTCTCTCCACCCTTGGAAGGACGCGATGAGATTGATGTCAAAGTAGGTGATAGAGGATTCGACGTGGATCCCGTAGCCTCCTACGTCGTAGACTACCGAACCAGATACCGACTGACGTTTCAGCTTAAAAAGCCTCTTGAAGAGACCAAAGTGTGGCTCGATTCCGAGCCAGCACTCGCAGAGCGTGATGAAGCAAGAGATGTGGAGAATGGAATTTGGGGACAGCTCGTGCAGCTGGAGCCCATAGAAACAAAGGAGACCCCTGAAGAAAGGATGCATGGGGAGAGAAAGACCTCGGATGATGAACGCAAGGAACATCACCCGGAAACCCGGTGGAGGACAAGGGATTACCTTGTCGCTGGTCACTCGCGAGTCGTCTTCCGCGGGTGGAAGAACTCCATCTTGACAATGAAGATGCAGCTCAGAAGGTTTGATGATGCACGCTCGCTAGGCGCCATTAGTGACGCGGGTGCCTGCTCCCTTCTTCTTCCCAGCGCCAGCGGCACTGGTGCCCACGGTGGTGGTACTGCCCTTCTTCTTGGCGGCGACAATGGTGGCCACGGATCCAACGGCGGCGCCTCCCTTCTTCTTGCCCATCTTTTGTTGGCAGTGTGAACAGAGAAAGTAACTGGGGAAGACACGGAGCTAGTCCAGTGCCACGAAGAGGAAGTACGCAAGGAAGAAGAGAGAGCAACAATGGCGACAGAGGCACGAGCAAGAAGACAGATGGGGAAAATTACCGCAGTTGCGCTGCTACTTAACCTCCTTGCGGACGCCATCCAACGGCCAGCAGAAACCCTACTACACGCGTGGCGCACATCGCCATCGACACGTGGCGAAGCTGAACCACGAACCGTCCCCCACTACTCCCATTATGCACGGAAATCAAGGAGACGTAGTTAAAACAAAAGATTACGCACGCCTGGTCACATCAAAGTCAGAAAGTGGGACCCATCGCTCGTCATGTCCCGTCAAAGCCGCTCACACGGGCAACTGAGGTCATCACATCGTTAGCACTGACGTCATCGATTCCAGCAGCAGAAGATCTCGGCTAACTTAGTCCTTGCTCGAGTCTTCGACTCAACCAAGCACTCGGGGGCTACTCCTAAAAGGAGCGCTGGCCATGCACCCGAAAGAATTTTATGCAGGTGTTTGGACATTCAAAACAAACCCACCACTCGAATCAATGATTGGATTGTGAATTACGGGTTACTCCCATAGGGAGCATCGGAAGCATATTCGACTGAAACAAGCAACTAAAGACGATAGCAGTCGCAAATGTTTTTAGTCCCCACTCGAGTCTACGACTCGAATAGGCACTCGGGGGCTACTCCCATAGGAGCGCTGGTCGCGCACCCTATGATTATTTCTCCTTGTACATCGTACTATGTGTTGATAACATCCACACTCGAATGCTATGGCGACTCCGCCTCACATTTTCCCTACAAAGAGATTACGTCTCCTGGGCCACCTGAATCATCTCCGTGATGACAGAAAATTCGGATGCCGCGCTTACAGCATGTAGATAAGACCTGAATAAGGTCTGGAAACGCATCTGCTGTGCACTACCAGAAACATAGTCGTGCCTGCAGGTATGATGAACATGCCTTCATGGACGCCTCGAGTGCTCACACTTATACACTGGAATTCAACTCCTGTAAGACCTCCGCGGCCTAAGTCAAATTATGCCAGCACTTTTCCGAATTCGAGTCCAGGGACTCAAGTCTGAGTAGATTGCTTGTTTTGCCCTAAGGAAGTTAACTGATACCGATACATCGGATAAATCAGGCATGTATATCAACAATCCCTATGACACAAACAGAACCCTTGAAAAAAATGCTCAGTCATGCACTCGAAAGACTTCATAAACTGCCCAGTCGAATTTGCGATTACACTGGACACTTGGGGGCTACTGACATGGGTATACCCTACAGGTACTCGAGTTTGGTATAAATGGCCAAGATACGGAGGAAGCCCACAGTGTTGCCAAGGCCCAATGCAGAATTTCGGTGACCCACGGACTCTTCGATTGCTTGCGAGACAAGGAGAAGTTTAAGATAGAAAGTTCAAAGGGCAAACTCTAATCTGTAACCCACTCAACCTGCTACCCGAGATCTGTCCTACCTATATAAAGGCTAGGAGGGGGCGGTGAGGAGGACAATCACAACCCTAGTTTCTACAACTCTTGCCAGATTGCATCTGCATGCCCCTGTAATCTTCGATTCCTTCGTTAATTCCAAGAGCATGCAAGCAGGAGTAGGGACCTCTACGAGGCCTGAACCTGGGTAAATCTTGTGTCCATGTGTGCTAGTTTGCTAGCCGATTGATGCCTCCAGCGCTCCCTCCTTCTCCCAAACCAAAGTCCATAACAATGGGCATTGATGAGTTGAACCCTCGTCAACCACAGAACACGGCCATGCACGACGCCCGCTGTCGCCGCCTCGTCTTCCCCCGCTACCCTGCATGCCTGCCACGGTCGCCTGCACCGCCGTCCTTCCTGGAGGCCACCGCCAGGGACCTCCTCTCCTTCGCTGCATCCCCGTCCCGTGCACCTCAGGTCGCCGTCAACCTCCTACAGTGCCTCTTGTTTGCCTCTGATAGCCGTCGTCCGTCCTAGATCCATGGTTGCGCCTTCCTCGACCCTGGCTGTCGCCCTTCCTCGCTCCGTGGCTGAAACCAGCCCTAGCTGTCACGACCGGCCTGCCCTCAACCAGCCCTACCATTGGCGCGACCTCCTGCCGTCCTCCTCCCGTGCCAGCAAGCTCCGTGCTCCAGGTCGCTGCCGTACGCTCCTCCCGGCACGACCCCGAGCCTCTGCCATAGCCTCTCCTTGCTGTGATACCGCCTCCCTTGCCTATGGCCATAGTTCCGGCGCCGTCGTCGCAGGCAGGAGCGCTGCTGCGGTGAGCGACTCACGTCTGGCTGCTTCCCTGTCCAAGCCATGCGCCGCGTCATCCCCAACCGCTGCATGCCCTTGTCGCCCTCCCGGTGGCCGGTTGGCAGTCTCTACCTGGGGCACGTGCGTCCCTCCGAGCCTAGGACCCGATGCCTAATTTATCTATGGGCAATCTGTAACACAGGAAGGTCGACCTATTGATGCCAAGTTTTACCAACACCGAGATCGGATCCCGCTACACGCTAAGTCACACCAATGACAAGACGCGTCAAAATCCCCTCGCTGACAAGACCGGCCTGATGCCGATGATTCCGAAGGATGTACATGGAGCCGCAAGAGGAACCACCGACGCTTGAACCGGAGAGAAACCACACCGAGCACCCACGGTACCCGGAGGTCTACATCGGACCGGAGCATCAAGACCTCCTTCATGGAATGCCAAGACCCTCGGATCCGAAGCCTGGGGGTGAATGTAATATAAACATGTGCATTTTAAATTGTTCATGATTGCAATCATACTTAGTAATTTGGGGGTGAATCAACTAATAATTAAATATGGAGACCATATGCGGGCTTTTCTAGTCTTATATTGGCTCCATTTAAATTTGTGTAGCGAACCGATGCCATATTTTTCCTTGTTAAGACAACATTTAAATTGTGGGGTATCTAAACAACATAAACCATATAAGTAATTGTCGGGACCTCGGTTCCGCTTAATATTGCATAGTTGCATCGCAACTTTGCCATGGCATACATCATACATGCATCATGCCAGATTTTCTGCCGTAGTATTAAATAGTGCATTCGGTGTTTATTTTTGTTTTTTGCTTCTTCTACCTATTTTGCATTTATAGTCTTTACTTCCTCCTATTGATCTATTGCTATCCGTGTTGTGATTCTTTAGTTTCCGTGCACCATTTATATTCCTTGCAGCCTCTATATTGCCTTGAACACATCCTATTACCTATTGTTTGATAGACAGTCGGCCTTGCGAGGCGTAGTTGCTTTCTTAGGTGCTGCTTCATGTCGTTGTCGTTCCACCATTGATGGAAGGCTGACACATGCTTAATGGTGGAGATGCTTGATGGTGGAGATGATCAAGGCTTTCATTATAACTTGTTAACTAAAATGCTAGAAATAGATATAATGCAGAGGAACCGGTGGGTAATAGTCAATATTTGGTTTTTAACCGCCCACTTGTGTCCATCCAGGACCCGAGTTCTTGACACCTGTTCCGAGATCGATCACGCTAACCATGGGTGGGTGTGTGGGTACCCCATCGACTTACTACCTGATTTCAAAGTACTGTGCTAGGGTCCACAAAGTAGTTTGGGGCTTTATTTTTATCCTATACTTATGCCATGCTTTACTACTTTATTTACGATTGCGTGTGGAGCGCCTGTACTGTTTAGGAATGTGGAATTTTATGCTGTATCGACAAGCCCAGTCACGCTTTTGGGTTCCCAATCATTTACAGCCATTAGCACAAACCCTGGGTCTGTCTTGGAGCCGACGAACTTTGTTCCAGGTAGCTTAGTGGGGTGGTCCCCATGTACTTGATTTGGGTCTAGGAAACGTCATGTCCGAGGCCCTGTCGCATACTATTGGGTGTATGTTTAGGATCTTGCTCATATTCGGATCTGACAATAAGGGTTTAAGTGTGTGTGGATACTTTGGTGCACTTCTGCAGGGTTAAATCATTTTGAAAGCCGTGTCTGTGGTTATGAACGACTTGGAGCACAGTTTCTCGATCAAAGACAACTATAACTAAAGAATTGTTGTTGTCATATAACTTGTATCTGATACGACTAGTAAGTTGGACAACCACCATGGAATGAATGAATAAAACTACCAACCATGTGAGTTTCCTCGGCATGACTTCCTCGTTTGGTCTCGAGGGGGAAACGCCAGGATGGGGATATTTGGTGTTAGTATCAGCTAGTTCCAAATAGGACTTTCTTATCCCTCTCTGATAGCCGACCGTTTGATCGAGTCTCTGTAGGTTGTTTTGTGTATGATTCTCTGTCGCTTCAGTCAACCATAACTACGTAGGCAAGAGCCACTGAATTCTAGACTCGTTGTGTACTGGCCTCAGTACTGACTGCTCTCTTTTTCCTTTGCCCTTTGTCGGGACCCCTTTTGTTTTAGCAGGTTTGAGATTGACGTCGTTAGCAGGGTTACCCTCCTAGCTTGTCATGGGCAGGGTTATGGACGCCATTGGTTATTCTTCAGGGCACTTAGCCCCATTAGCATCTTATCCGTACTTGGATGCTATATCATTTTCAAGGTGATTTGGATCTTTGTATTGTATATCTGTATTCTTGACTCCTGGATTTGATGTTGTATATATATGTTCTATGGGTTCTATCGTGAACTATTGTATAATGATATTACTTTGTTTACCACCCGCACGCAAGTGCCTGGTGGTCATCTTTGAATCGTTTCTATGCGGGATTGGCAGGAATCACTAAAACTTTCATAGGGCCGATTCAAGGGTGTTACACACATGACCACATTATTGCATGTTGTGTTCTTTGCCAAAACCACATTGATATCTACCCGACCACACACACAGTCCAGTGGATTATGTGATCCAATGTCTGTCACACTGGTGCAACATGCAATGTGGAAGCTGCTTTCCTATGTGTTTTTGGTCTCTATGACCGTGATGGTTTGACACATATGGATCCCCTAGAGTAATTGCATGTGTTCTTTTCCTAAACCACACATCATTGATATCTCCACTAGAGTCATTGATGATCCACATGACCACATTACATGTGTTCTTTTCCAAAACCACATTGACATAGACCACACACACCTAATCTAGTGATTCTGTGATGCAACTTCTGTCACACTGGTGCATGCAATGTGGAAGTTGCTTCCTTATGTTTTTTGGGTGTTCTACACCATGGTTTGCCACTTGGATCCCCTAGAGTCATTGCACATTGGATGTGTTCTTTTCCAAAACCACATTGATATCTACATGACCACAAACACTCTAGTGGATTCTGTGATGCAACTTCTGTCACACTTCTTTCCTAAATGTGTTTGTGGTGTATGGCCATGATGGTTTGACACATGGATCGCCTAGAGTCATTGATCCACATGACCACATTTGCATGTGCTCTTTTCCAAACCCACATTGATATATCTACATGACCACACACACTACTCTAGTGGATTCTGTGATGCAATTCTGTCACACTGGTGCAACATATGCAATGTGCAAACTTCTTTCCCTATGTGCTGGTCTTTGTACACCATATGGCTTGACACATGGATTTATCCCCCTAGTCATTGCATGTGTGTTATTTTAATTTCCTAAACCACATTTATATCCACATGATCACACATGTTGTGTTCTTTTCCAAAACCACATTGATATCACTCCCATGGATTCTGTGATGCAACTTCTGTCACACTTGTGCAACATGCAATGTGGAAGCTGCTTTCCTTTGTGTTTTTGGTCTCTATGAGCATGATGGTTTGACACATCCCCTAGAGTGATTGCATGTGTTCTTTTCATAAACCAGACCTTGATATCTCCACTAGAGTCATTGATGATCCACATGACCACATTACATGTGTTATTTTCCAAAACCACATGGATATCTACATGATCACACACTCTAGTGGATTCTATGATGCAACTTCTGTCACGTTGGTGCAACATGCAATGGTGGAAGCTGCTTTCCTATATATATGTTGATCTCTATGTACACCATGGTTTAACACATGGATCTATCCCCTAGAGTAGTCATTAATTGCATGTGTTCTTTTAATTTCCGAAACCACATTGATATCTCCACTACTAGAGTCATTGATATCCACATGACCACATTACTACATGTTATGTTCTTTTCTAAAACCACATTGATATCTATATGACCACACACACTCCAGTGGATTCTGTGATGTAACTTTTGTCACACTGGTGCAACATGTAATGTGGAAGCTACTTTCCTATGTGTTTTTGGTCTCTATGACCATGATGGTTTGACACATGGATCTCCTCGAATGACTGCATGTGTTCTTTTCCTAAACCACACATTGATATCTCCACTAGAGTCATTGATGATCCACATGAATACATTACATGTGTTCTTTTCCAAAACCACATTGATATAGACCACACGCACACACTAGTGATTCTGTGATGATGCAACTTCTGTCACATCGGTGCAACATGCAATGTGCAAGTTGCTTTCCTATGTATTTTTGGTCTCTATGACCATGATGGTTTGACACATATGGATCCCATAGAGTGATTGCATGTGTTATTTTTCTAAACCACACATCATTGATATCTCCACTAGTGTCATTGATGATCCACATGCCCACATTACATGTGTTATTTTCCAAAACCACATTGATATAGACCACACACACCTAGTCTAGTGATTCCGTGATGCAACTTGTGTCACACTGGTGCATGCAATGTGGAAGTTGCTTTCCTATGTGTTTTTGGTCTTCTGCACCATGGTTTGCCACATGGATCCCAGAGTCATTGTACATTGCATGTGTTCTTTTCCTAAACCACATTGATATCTACATGACCACACACACTCTAAGGATTCTGTGATGCAACTTCTGTCACACTAGTGCAACATGCAATGTGGAAACTGCTTTCCTATATGCTTTTTTGGTCTCTAAGACCATGATGGTTTGACACATGGATTCCCTAGAGTGATTGTATGTGTTCTTTTCCCAAACAACACATTGATATCTCCACTAGAATCATTGATGATCCACATGACCACATTACATGTGTTCTTTTCCAAAACCACATTGATATATACCACTCACACACTAGTGATTCTGTAATGATGCAACTTCTGTCACACTAGTGCAACATGAACTGTGGAAGCTGTTTTCATATGTGTTATTGATCTCTATGACCATGATTGTTTGACACATATGGATCCCCTAGAGTCATTGCATGTGTTCTTTTCCTAAACCACACATTGATATCTCCACTAGAGTCATTATTGATGATCCACCTGACCACATTACATGTGTTCTTTTCAAAACCACATTGATATCTACATAACCACACACTCTAGTGGATTCTGTGATGGAACTTCTATCATATTGGTGCAACATGCAATGGTGGAAGCTGCTTTCCTATATATGTGTTGGTCTCTGTGTACTCCATGGTTTGACTCGTGGATTTATCCCCTAGAGTAGTCATTAATTGCATGTGTTCTTTGCATTTCCTAAACCACATTGATATCTCCACTACTAGAGTCATTGACACATGATCACATTATTGCATGTTGTGTTCTTTCCAAAAACCACATTGATATCTACATGACCACACAGACTCCAGTGGATTCTGTGATGCAACTTCTGTCACACTGGTGCAACATGCAACATGGAAGCTGCTTTCCTATGTGTTTTTGGTCTCTATGACCATGATGGTTTGACACATGGATCCCCTCGAGTGACTGTATGTGTTCTTTTCCCTAAACCACACATTGATATCTCCACTAGAGTCATTGATGATTGATTTGTAGGGGTTCGCTTATGAAAACACTAAAATTTTACCCTACGCCCCTGAACCCCTGATGCTTGCAGGACCTATCTATTAGTAATGCTGTAACAGGAGGGGCTTTTCGCAAACTGACGCTTGAAGAGCGAAAAGCATTGTCAACGCTCAGGAGAGCGTGGTTGATGTACACGAGCCGAAGCCAACCTCAAGGTCGTGATGAAGTCCTTACGCTCCCGTGGCTCCAATGACTTGAGTGCCTCAAATGTGACACTTCGCAGGGAGTTACATGCATCTAGTGCCTGACGATGACTCCTGCTTCCTTGATCCAACAGTAGTAACGGAAGTAGAGCTCCTATATCTGAATCCCGCAGCGCGACCGTGCTCCACGGTGAAGATGTCTCTCGTTCGTGCAGTCCGAACTTGGGACCACGGTCATGGGAGAGACAATATCAACTGGAGGTCTCCCCAAAAGTGAGGAAACCTTTATTGAATATTGTGTGTATTTATCTGGCCAAATACCACCACTATATATAGGGGGAGGTGAGTTACTACCTCCCTCATAGTCCTGGGGTGGGACTAAATGAGGGGGAGAGGGGGCGCCACCGGCCAGCCCTAGTGGGCCCCGCGCGGGGAGCTTGGCCCAACCGGCCACCCCCTTGCCTCCTCTCCTCCTGCCTTTCCCTCATGGGCCCTTATCCCTCCGGAATTGGCCTATTAAGCCTTTTGAACTTTTAATTGATTTTCTCGTTATTAAATAATTATGAATAAATGATTAAATCAATATTTAGCATTCATTCACATATTATTCAATCTTCGTGGTTATGGAACACCTTCCATCTCCACTCCGAACATCTTCCGGACTTACCGAAACCCTTTCGGTTTTCTCTCTACTCATCTTCGGTGATTCTACTGATCCTGTAAACAATCTCTAAGCATCATCAAGCCATTAAGCATGATACCCCACGGTTCGGGAATACTCTAGACATGGCCGGGACACTCCTAGACCAATGATCAATAGTGGGACCTGGATGGCCATGTGAGCCCTATGCATTCCACGAAGATCTTTCGTCGTTAGAATCGGGACAGTCGTGTCTTATTCCTTTTCTCTCTCGATACTTGCATTGCCTGAGATCTGATCAATGACATCACCATGTCGTGTTCAATCTCGTTACCTAACAATGATACTTGACTCGTTTTGACAAGTGATATCCCCATGATCAAATCACACGCTGCGCAGCTATTGGATATAACTTCTCCGAGTGGGCCCTTGAGTATCTTTCCATCACGCGGATGGACAAATCCCACTCTTGACATATATTGCCTCTACGGTTCCTCTGAATACCTGAACAAACCTTTATAGTCACTGTATTACCAAGTGACCGTTTGATGCTATCTAGCACTCTGGGGAGACAGTGATTGATATAGCCTTACGGTCTAAGGAATAGTCTACGGGGGTCTATTCTAATCATCATAACTTGAACTTCGTGACATGATTGGGTCATGATGTTTAGGTTCGGTATTGGTTCATCATCTCATTCTTAGAATGAGTTGACTCCATTTCCAACTAGCATAAATGCCAAATGATCAGGACCAATGAACCAATGACTAGAGTTTAGCTGGGAACCCCTGGTTGTTTATATATCACACGTGTATTGACGTTTCCTTTCAATATAGTTATAGCATGATATAAAACTTAATCATAAACTTTATGAAATATTATAATAATCCTTATTATTATTTGTCTCTATGGCATATATCCAACAGTTTCCTACTTGCACTAGAGTATAAATAAACTAGCTACATTTGTTCTTAATTATTAGCACCATATTTTCCGGTTCCCTGAACATGCTTGCTCATGGAAGAGGTTGAGTCTTGATCCTATACTTTATAGTCCAAAATCCTTTGCAACTTACTAATGTCACCTTGATTGACATTAATACTTTATCATCACATGATAACATCTTTATGTATGCATCATTGCTATGGCAGCAGAACGAGGCCGTATTCCAGGAGCCTACAGTGACTTTAGATCAACCTCGAGGGCTTTCTAATGGGCACTGTGCCCTGGGACACATCATTTTATGTTAAAAGCAAACTAGCCCTGCCATAACATTATACAACACTTTAGATGGTACCCTTATCTATTATTATAAATGTAATTATCGTAACACGAGTGCACCCTCTACAACTTTCGATGTTTTTGTTCACCTTGCTTCCTAGTTGACTTTAGTTGGTATTACAGGAGTTTCCAACATATTCCCTTATAACATAACCCTTTATGCTTTAAGATATGTCATCCTTTATGGATTTGGAAAACATGTCTACAGTTCTCTATTAGACACTGCGGACAAACTTAGCTCAACATTCCGTGATTCAAACTTAATCACTTTTCAAACGTTTCTTCTTGGATCATATATTATGTTAAGGTATCATCATGGTTTTCTAAGATAGAACCTATGTCTCAACATAGTGGATGATGATCATCCTTTTTCTTCCTTTCAACCATTGATGTTAAACTTAATATTATTCCTACCTTGAGTTATTAAGGACCAGTTCCTTAATTAACTTCTATTCTGAAACCCTTTTCAGAATCCTTTAAGGAATACTACATAATATCGTAATATTCTTATTATCAACTTCTACTCCCTATAAATCATTATTTATTGGCACTTGCGCTTTTATTCTCAATGTGTCATATACAGACTTAAGAATCACTCCTTCAAGCTCCTATTGAAAATATGTTCCCTACATACTTGGGTATGTGTCACTACTCTTACTCAAGCTATGTTTCTACATATTTGAATTTGAGACTTATATTGCTCCCACTCAGAATGTGTTCCCGACACATTTGAGTTTGAGACTTACATTGATCCTACTAAAAAATATTTCATTCACATATTGTTTTAGGAATACTTTCATAGCTCCCACTCAATTTCATGCAAATTTCATATCCACTCACTATTTTGAACAACTTCAAAAATCCTTTGATCAAATATCGAACTAGTACTGTACTAGTTTTAAATCCACTAGACATACAACACACTTGAATCAAATTCATTTGAATTTGTCCAATACTTGACAAATTGTGCTTTTGTCATTCACCCCTTTTTCCACTATGGCTTTGCAGTCATTTGGGAAAATCCAAGTAACCCTTTTACTTGTAAGATTCAACAACAAATTTTAGTATTAGGATTTCTCATAATTTTAGTTTACCATTATTTCCTTAGTAGTTCGTAGGTATGTCATATTATGGTAATCATGAAAAAAAATCACAAATATATCCATACAAGATATGAGCTACATTTTGAATCCTACTTTGATGTAGTGAAAACACTAGTGGGGAAAACGAAATGATCATTATCATTGATTCTTTCCTTTGTGAACATAATCATTGTGGAACGCCTTTTGTTGCGCTTCTCAACACTCTGATGCAAGATTTTGAATCCTCATAATGTTGTCCACTGTCTTCCATTTGCTCTATAGTCGTATCACTGAATGTGAACTTTCTCGAGAATGCACCAAAATCCAAGCGATACTAGTGTTGCTTCTCTTTTGGTTTCAGCTATGGATTTCGTATTCAAAGTTTCCAATGAATACTCTACAAGGACTTATTCACTGTTGTTTTGGTTATATCGATTAACCCAAAAACTTCCACGACGATCCATACTAGATATGGATCCAATCTCACGAATCCAGATGGTTCACTATCTTATATTTACTAATTGGAGGCACCGTACGAGCCTCCACGTTAATCCTAGAGTTCTAAAGATTTTCATCCGTACGATTAATCGGTTATTAGTCTACACCTGTTGGATGTTTCAGCTGACGCGCGCAATCCTGCTCCACATGGGCGAAGCGTTATTCGGCAACTTCCCGTGTGCGTCTTCCTTGAAAAATACCATAGCCTCCTCCATCTAGCGAGTCGACTGGAGACTATCTAGGTCAACAGCCGCCGCCTGGTTAAAGTACTGTTGATCGTTCGTCCGTTTGAAGTGTGAGCGGAAGCTAGGGCGATCTCGCCGATGAAAAGTACATGCGCCGTATGCTCAGCCTTTCGCATGAGGTGTTGTTCTTGCACCCTCTGCTCGCTAATCTAAGGTAATTAAGCTAATCTCTCTCTCTCTTTTTAAATTCATATCGTGACTTTCTTTGAACTTGAAAACATGAAGGACCGGAAAGCCTTGTCACCACTAAAGATTGATCTACCTCCAACAATCTATTTTTTCTTCGTGCTATGATGATGTGACCATGAATTGTTACCTTGGTTTATTTATGTTCAGGATTTCCTCATGGCTTGACTATCTTTATTCTCACTTCCTGGGACAACACGCTAGGGATTGACTCTGTGTACATATAGAGAGAGGTGAGTTATACTAAGATTGTATCAGAGTAATTATACAACGGGACATATGTAGCACACGCCAATAGCATCAATCAGCTTATCATGGAAGAAAATCTTATGCTTCAGCTTACGATTTGCATATGCATCGGGTCCAAATTTGTTGCTCTATATGTAAACCAAGTCAGACGAACTTATACATTGCAGGGTTTTGTTCCTCCCAAATTGATTTCGCCATATTAAAGAACCGACATGACACGTAAAATTTAGAAGCATAAATTATTTGGGTTTAAATTAATAGTACCAAACATTCACAATGTAGTTATCTTTATGATTGCCCTCCGGAAAAACTGACAATGTTTATCTTTTCACAATAATACTTTTTTCTTTCTTAAAATTATTGAATTTTTCATAGTTCTATGTAATTACCGAAGATGAATTTCTTATACTTCTATACGCCAATATGCATATGGATGCAGATATAGGCAACAACTAAGACGATACCAATTTAGAAAATACTTTTAGAGAGAAGAATAACTATGTTTAGAAATCTGTTATAGAATTTGTCTTTCGTTTGATATGTGATGGAGGGGTCAATTATGTTTTTTTATAAGTGAACAAACACCGAAGCGATACTAAAAAATTAAGTAGGGGCATTGGTGTGGGTAATTTCTGCTACCTTTCGTTCCTAGAACGCCACACTTATGAGCATTGACCTTACAGATTCAATTGACGATGTTGATAAATCAATCTTTCTTAGTTGATTGGTCGACCGTAATGAGTGAAGGTGTTTTCAGGAATGGTGATGCCTCTCACAAACAAAAAATGGTCAATTATTTGTCTGAAGGAAATATATTGTGCGCAAGTGCCATGGTAAGTTAACACATCGAGGTCCGTTTACATTTCTAGCCCTCAGATTTTCTTACGATGTGCTCCTCGTTGAATCTTACCCTGACTGCAAAATCTAGGTTGTTGCCCTCTAAAACAAAGGCATCTGCCTTGCATTTTCTTTCTGATACGAATGTGAGCATATCCATCCTACTTTCAGTGATGCATTCATTCCGCATATTGGTGTTTGCATCAGTTGCACATGTTCTGGTGATGTGGTTCTAGAAAAAGTTAGGTTCTTCCCATGTGTGTGCATTAGGATCAAATAGCTGAATGGAAGTTAAAATCCAGGATTCCTACTTCTTAATAGCAATGTATAATATTCAATACCTTATGGCTAATTTGAGTTTTACAATCCCTATTTTCAAAGATATCTAAAACATCCAGCCATGTTGTTTTCGACTTTTTGTTTGTAACTACCACTTTTATTAGTAATATGTTTGACTATAAGTTCTTCTATTTTGAGTGAACATGTGATAATGTTGATATTTGGTTTGATGCCTGAAATGGAATAGAATAGAGATATGGTGTCGACCATGAGTGCAGATGTTATAAGCACTTGGATGGCTAACTAATACATGTGTTCAATCGCAAAATTTTAGCACCAATGGCAACTGTAAATTAACCTGAATTAGAGAACACAGTATATTTGTAATAGTATTATTACAGTCATGAGCATGGATCAAAAATAAGATTTATTATTCTCCTCTAGCTACTCTTGATATGCTTTTCTAATACCCTATCGGTGTGGCTTTATTAGTCAATTTATATGCGCTCAGCTACATTGTACTCCCTCCTTCCAAAAATATAAGGCGCCTAAGGACTGGTCAAAAGTCAAATCTTACTAACTTTGACCAAATATTTAGGAAAAATATCTATATATCTACGTTATGGAATGGTCACATTAAGAAAATATACTTTATGATAAATCTATTAATATTGATTTTATGTTGTAAATATTTATATTTTTGTGTATAATCTTGGTCAAACTTAGAAAACTTGACTTTTGACTAAACCTTAGTCGCCTTATATTTTGGGACGGAAGGAGTATAATTTTATTGAATGGAAAGAAGAATTATATAAACAAGACTGATGAATTCTTTGCTCTATCAATTCTTACATGACAGGTTGAATAGGGAGAAAAGTCAGCCTCTTTACGAGAATTTCATTCAATTTTTCTTATTATCACAGTTGGCCTAATTGATATGCTAAAGAATTATTCGGCAATTGACTTAGGTTTTTAATAGTCATATACTTTCTTAGAATTTCTTAATTTTCTCTTTAACTCCTTCTAGCTACCACAATATGCAAAAAACTAGTAACTCTGTTGATCATTGAACAGGATAAAAACATAAGATTTATGCCTCCCAGTACGAATGTAACTTAAACATGTCAACTGAGGGTATGATTACAATGCGTAAAGATCCATTGGTCCAATACTTATGTAAGAGAGTGATCTTAAGAGTAATGGCACGATAATAAAACTAGTGAATTAATTCAAGAATTCAGGAATATATTACACTCACAACACATGTAAAATATTATGTCACTATAACTGATAAACTAATGCATTTCATATCCATATGGAAACATAATATAATTAGTTCTCAAATTTGTACTAGTATTATATATATGGCTAACTAAATTCTTCTATTGGATTTTTTTACGTAAAGAATGACACTCACACTATCGCTCATGCAACAGTACATCTCCCATGAGAAAACCATCCCGACTATTGCTTTCAATTGTGTTTCACTCAATCTTTGAGAGACCCTGAATTGGTCCTTGCGAAGGTCAACACATCTACTTCAACTTTTGATCATACACACTAACACAGTGTTGGATTGAGGCTATGCGCTGTTTACGTATGTCAAGTTGGTTGCTACATGGACATTCTCTAGCCAAGAAGGTACACTAAATCTTCCTTTTCTTCAAAAATATTTTTTGGTCAATTGTCAAATTTCATGATAGTAATCAAAAACACATTATAGCTGAATATTTCCATGCTATATTTTTAAAAATAAAAGACACTCTAACTTCAATCAAATGGATGAAACTTCAAGCTATCCATCTTACATATATATAGCCCGGGATCTATCCTGGAAAGACTAATTTAGAATATATATTCATTTTCTACGCATTAAATGAGTTAGAACATTTTGATCAAGAGTTATTTATTAAGACATAATACTGTTATAAGTAATATCTCACATGGTAATTGGAGCAGAAAGCATGCAATTCATCCTCTATTAAATAAATCCAAACAGATAATTTGTTTATTTGTAATAATTTTCATGAACAAAAAGTATTGCACATTGTCTCCAGTAATCTATATTAAATTTCAAAATTACTAGCCCGTGCAATCGCACGGGTTAATGACTAGTATGTTCTAATTGAGTGCTAACTAATGGTATCTACATCTACAATACAACGATTTATTTGGTGCCATCTATTCACCCACTTGATATCAATTATCATATTGTGATGCTTTATATTTTGACATTTCAAACGTATTGCATTCCACAATGTCTTTATGCCATTCTTATAAAGTCGAATATCATTACTATTGATCAAATCATAGTAATTAGATTCTCATTTATCTTTAATACCCTTTGTTGATGAAATAATTTGATTATATCAAATAGTTTTATATTCATGTTTCCTTTGGTAAACTACTTTACACATTTTAAACAATCATATAATGATAATCACCATTTTTGTTAAAACACAATACATCGAATATGTATTTACTTTCAACAATTCACCAAACACTTTGTATTCATGTAATACACGGTGTTCAAGTTATTTCTGCTGAATTTAGGGATGATTCATATGCGACAAGAATACAAGTGTCTTTCACATATTATCAATATAACTTTGAATTTAAATAATGGTTTCATTCATTAATGAATATATCATTAAGTTGGGTATTTTTTCAAGGCATTTCAATATTTTACAAATGTTCGTGCATTATCAATTAGTTGCAACAACAAGGATAATTTACATATAATCGAACAAGATATGAACACAAATAGAAATCATTCATAAAAGTGGAACAACTTTTTGTTACAGGCTCATATGAATAACCGTCTCACAAAGTGTGAGACACACTAAAGAAGTTCATAATATTTCGATTACAATAATCATCCTAAAACGTAAACTAAGTGATAAATGTTGAGGGAGAGTGTCGTTGGACATCATCATCATACTCGCCATCAACATGCAACTTCACCTCCTCTCCAACAAGAACCTCTATGCAGAAGGAGCTATTTTCAGTAAAACAGAACAAGTATCAAATATACTTAACACTGCAACATGTGTTTGCTAGATTATAACATTTATAAAATTGTATATCAAATATATACCTTTGTCATTGATGACCTCTCCGGCGATTGGTTCAACTCCACATTCCTGAGTGATATGAACCTGTGGAAATATTATGTTTTCGCATAGCCTCTCATGATGGAAGTCCTGAAATATGCTCGATAGCTTGGTGGCAGCAACCGCAGCACAACGCCATTTGCAAAAGAGGTCGTCATCCAGCTGTCCAGGAAGTATGCTGGCCTCATGTACGCATCATGCATGCGCTCCAAGTGGTCGTCAAGGGAAGAGTTCTCTTCCATATTAATGGAGAGGAAATCTCCCATCAGCTCATGCTCCCATATGCGTGCTTGTTCCACGAAATGTGTCCTAAGTTGTAGCATTACCGTACGAGGTTCAACAATACCCACGACTGGCCACAGCTTATCCACCATTCTGAAACACATTGTAACTGAAATGAAGGAGGCCATCTCACAATGGTAATAGCAGTCTTCCCGCTGCTGATCCAAATACATCTCGTTGAGTATATAGTCGACCACGTTATTCTCGCTAAGGAGAACATGGAGACGCGGAACTCATATAGAGAAGTTTGATCCGTCTAGCCTGAGCTTATCTCCTTGTAAACAATTGTCAACAGGAAAGGTAGCATCGGGGAGAACCATTTTCTATATTTATAATTGCAAAAGGAATTTAGACTAAGTTTATAATTAAATGAGTTAATAATAACTCCACTAAGAAACACCTATCCCCTGAAGGGTTCTAGTGATAACACGACCCCGTTTCCCCACATCTCCCCCGATCATCATGGCCATCAATGTGGATTCTAGGGTGGACGCTAAACGTTGGTCACATCATTCATGCGACTCGTGCTCGATCTTTCGACCATCCATGTTCCGAGGCCATGTTTGTCACATGCTAGGCTCGCCAACTCAAGCTTAGTCTATTCGCTGTGCAACATGGATTACACCCACTGTATGTGAACATAGATATGCCTGACACCCGATCATCACGACCTGCCTCATACCAAAGAACTTTCTTGGTGGTGCACACTAAGGGGAACACAATCATTCGTAATTTTAATAGTGATCCTCTTATTAGGCCACCGTCGAGTATCTAATACTAGCACACAATAATATATACAAACAATTACATTGAATGTAAATGCGATGTGATATGGTCCTTCATGTTGTGATCTCCATCTAGCATCACCGGATTCCGGCACCAGGGTTCCGGCACCGTAGACACTAGGGTACCAGTGTCTTTCCGGCATGGTAGTCCGTCACCTCCGTGACTATCTACTACTACTTCGTAACATAAGGTAATCACTTTACCTTTGCCACAACCATATCACAAAGCAACGCAATGCCGATCAAGTAGTTGTCTATAGATGTCTCTACTTTATCTTTGCATATTTTACGTGGCTGAATGGACTTTCGCACAAGAACCATTCTTACCTACAAACTTTCACCACAATGCCGATCAAGTAGTTGTCTATACTATACCCCTTTCAGGGGCCTCCGTTGTAAATGACATACCAACTAATGCAAGAGAGACAGACACCCCCCAAAGCCACTTTATACGATACAAGCCATATGTCAACCGTGGACCAGTCTCGCGAATGAATGCGTAAAGTCTGTTGGGGGCCGCTTCATCAAGCATTACTACGGTATACACAAGTACACGTGGGAGGGTAAGAACTAAAAGATCAATGCCCACATGCTACATCTCGTGTGTTCAACCCGTACTAGTATTACTATGCATAGATCTAGCTTTGATACCACTATATGGGTTCGCATATGAAAACAATAAAATTTTACCCTATGCCCCTGATCCCCTGATGATGCCAGGACCTATCTATTAGTAATGCAGTAACGGGAGGGGCTTTTCACGAACTTAATTACCCATGAATACCGAAAAGCGTTGTCAAGGCTAAGGAGAGCGTGGTTGATGTAGACGAGCCGAAGCCGACCTTAAGGTCATGATAAAGTCTTTGCGCTCCTGTGGCTCCAACGACTTGAGTGCCTCAAGTGTGACACCTCGCGGGGAGTTGCATGCATCCGGTGACTAATGATGACTTCCGCTTCCCTGATCCAGCAGTAGTTGCGGAAGTAGAGCTCATGGATCCGAATCCCACAGCATGACGGCGCTCCGCGGTGAAGATGTCTCTCGTTCGCGCAGTCCGAACTTGGGACCACGGTCATAGGAGAGAGAGATAATATCAATTGGAGGTCTCCCCAAAAGTGAGGAAACCTTTATTGAATATTGTGTGTATTTATCAGGCCAAATACCCCCAATACATATAGGGGGAGGGGAGGTACTACCTCCCTCAAAGTCCCAGGGTGGGACTAAAGGAGGGGGAGAGGGGGGCGCCACTGGCCAGCCCTAGTGGGCCCCGAGTGGGGAGGCTTGGCCCAGCCAGCCTCCCCTTGCCTCCTCTCCCCTCTTGCCTTTCCCTCATGGGCCCTTATCGGTCCAGAATTGGCCCATTAAGAATTTTGACCTTTTAATTGATTTTCTCTTTATTAAATAATTATGAATAAATGATTAAATCAATATTTAGCATTCATTTACATATTATTCAATCTCCGTGGTTATGGAACACCTTCTATCTCCACTCCGGACATCCTTTGAACTTTCCAAAACCCTTCCGGTTTTCTCTCTACTCTTCTTCGGTGATTCTACTGATCTTGTAAACACTCTCTAAGCATCATCAAGCCCTCAAGCGTGATACCCCACGGTTTGGGAATACTCCAGACATGGTCGGGACACTCCAGGACCAATAATCAACAGAGGGACCTGGATGGCCATGTGACCCCTGTGCATTCCATGAAGATCTTTCGTCATTTGAACCAGGACAATCGTGTCTTATTCCTTTTGTATCTCGATACTTCCATTCCCCGGGATCTGATCAATGACATCACCATGTCGTGTTCAATCTCGTTAATGAACAATTCTACTTGACTCGTTCTGACAAGTGATATCCCTGTGATCAAATCACACGTTGCGCAGCTATTGGATATGACTTCTCCGAGTGGGACCTTGAGTTTCTTTCTGTCACGCGGATGGGCAAATCCCGCTCTTGACATATATTGCCTCTACGGTTCCTCCTAATACCTAAACACACCTTTATAGTCACTGTATTACCAAGTGACGTTTGATGCTATCTAAGCACTCTCAGGAGACAATGACTGATATAGTCTACGAGGGTCTATTCTAATCATCGTAACTTCCTTTGTGACATGATCGGGTCACGATGTTTAGGTTGGCTACTGGTTCATCATCTCATTCTCAAAATGAGTTGACTCCATTTCCAACTGGCATAAATGCCACATGATTAGGAAACCTGGATCATCTGTTGACCAGTGAACCAGTGACTAGAGTTTCACGGGAACCCCTGGTTGTTTATATATCACAAGTGTATTGATGTTTCCTTTCAATATAGTTATACCATGATATAAAACTTAATCATAAACTTTATGAAATATGATAATAATCCTTATTATTATTTGTCTCTAGGGCATATTTCCAACACCATTACATGTGTTTTTCCCAAAACTATTGGGGGATACCATGAAGGGGTTGAGTTCTTCCGTATGAGGTCTAAAGATGAAGTTTCCCGGGCCAAATGGAGTGATTACCATTGCTGGAGATTTTCGACGTTCCATTGAGTGTGCATCAGCCGGGTCTAACCTAGCTGAGTCACTCGTGATTGCGCAAGAGAAAAGAAAAATCCAAGAGGTGGCGGCATTAGCTCAGTCCGCGCAGCAGTATATGCCGGCGTTGAGTAACCCGCATGGCAGCATTTCATTCCAAGCCTCAAAGGACACCAAGAAGGTTTCGGTGGATGACATGTTCCCAGAGCGCACCGTAACAATTGGTGCCGGGTTAACTGACAAATAGGAAAGCGAGCTCGTCAACTTCCTCCGTGAGAATCGGGATATTTTTGCTTGGTCTACACAGGACTTGCAAGGTGTTCCGAGGGAGTTGGCCGAGCACTCTTTGAACGTAAGACCCGGAGCAAGGCCGGTGAAGCAACCTCTCCGCCGCTTCGCCGAGGATAGGAGAAAAGTCATTGGAGACGAGATACCTCGATTGCTAGCAGCAGCATTTATCACGGAAGTACTGTATCCAGATTGGCTCTCTAATCTGGTGCTGGTAGAAAAGAAGAAGGATGGTTCGAACGTGGCAGTGGTTTGGCGAATATGTATCGATTACACGAACCTGAACAAGGCGTGTCCAAAAGATCCATTTTCACTGCCGAGGATAGATCAGGTCATAGACTCGACCGCAGGATGTGAACTGTTGTCATTCATTGATGCATATTCTGGCTTCCACCAGATACCTCTGAACCCGGATGATCAAATAAAGATTGTGTTTATTACCCCGTACGGGGCTTACTGCTATCGCACTATGCCGTTCGGTTTACGTAATGCAGTTGCAATGTACCAAAGATGTATGCAAAAAATTTTGCACGACCAAATAGGTCAAAATGTACAAGTATACGTGGATGAAGTGGTTATCAATACCAAGGAAAGCAAAATGCTCTTTGACGACATCAGGCAGAAATTCGCGAACTTGAGAAGGTTCCGGATGAAGCTTAACCCGGAAAAATGTACCTTCGGAGTCCCGGCTGGAAAATTACTCGGATTTCTCGTCTCCAACCGAGGTATGGAGGTTAATCCAACTAAGATTCGGGCCATTGAACGAATGGAGCTGCCGAAGTGTCTTAACGATGTCCAGAACTTCACTAGGTGCCTGGCATCGTTGAGTCGGTTTGTATGTCGGTTGGGAGAAAAGGCACTGCCTCTCTATCAACTCATGAAAAAGTCAGATAAATTCGTTTGGACGCCGCAGGCCGATGAAGCCTTTGCCTACTTAAAAAAGATGTTGGCCACGGCACCAGTGTTAGCCTCTCCACTATCAAAGGAGCCAATGTTGCTCTACATAGCCACAACCAACTGAGTTGTAAGCGCAGTAATTGTACTGGAGCGCAATGAAGAGGGTAAGTCGATGCAGAGGCCAGTATATTACTTGAGCGAGGTATTGTCTGCCTCAAAACAGAACTACCCGCACTTTCAAAAGGTGGCATATGGTGTCTATATGGCGGCAAAGAAGTTAAAGCATTACTTTGAGGAGCACCCCATCAAAGTAATATGTGAAGCTCTCATATCCGAGATAATGGGTAACAAGGATGCGAGTGGCAGAATCGCAAAATGGGCAATTGAGCTAGCCCCTTATGCAATACGAACCACCGCCACTAGATCCGAATCGCAGAAGAGAAGCGATCAAATCTCAGGCTGTGGCGGACTTTTTTGTGGATTGGGTCGAGGTACAATACGAACCACCGCCACCAGATCCGAACTACTGGAGGATGCACTTTGACGGGTCAAAAACCAAAACCGGATTAGGCGCCGGGGTTATGCTCACCTCGCCAAAGAAGGACCAGCTAAAATATGTATTGCAGATCCATTTCGCGGCATCGAATAATGTCGCTGAGTACGAGGCTCTCGTGCATGGGCTCAAAGTGGCAAAAGAGATTGGCATATGTCGGATAATATGCTTTGGTGACTAGGATCTGGTGGTGCAGCAAGTGTCCAGAGTGTGGGACGCCCTGGATCCAAACATGGCACTATACAAATTTCACGTGCAGAAAATATCTGGTTACTTCGAGGGATGTGAGTTTCACCGTGTACCCCGAGTGGAAAACGAAGCTGCCGACATGTTGTCGAAGCTCGGATCAACCCGATAGGCCATTCCACCGGGTGTAGCATTGGAACACCTCAGAAAACCATCTATCAGGCCGTCCCCAGGAACCGACTCGATCTATGTCCCGGAAAATACAGAATCCGGAGCTGAGCCCATGGACATTGACACGGGAGGTAGCACGCGAGACCCGATGACTGCATCAGCAAACCCGGGGACTGCCTCCGCAAACCCGGGGACTACCTCGCTAGACCCGGGGACTGCTCAGCATGATCCGACTGAAGTTATGCCGGTGGATCAGATGGAAATTGATGAGGAGATGTTCCCTCCACGAGTGATACCAGCTTGGGCACTGCCTATATTCCAATTCCTGAAAGACGGAACGTTACCCGCTGAGGAGGTGTTAGCTAGGCAAACTCATAGGAGAGCAAAAGCATACACGATTATCAATTCCAAGTTGTACAAACGGAGTGTAACCAACGTCCTCCAGCGATGCGTTGACCCGGAAGAAGGGCTTGACATCCTCCGAGATATACACCAAGGAGAATGCGGGCATCATGCCTCATCCCGAGCCTTGGTGGGAAAGGCGTTCCAGCATGGGTTCTACTGGCCAAGTGCCTTAGAACAAGCGGAAGATCTGGTGAAAAAATGCAATGGTTGTCAAAGGTACGCCACCAAGACACATATGCCTATGTCGGAACTCAAGACCATACCAATTACGTGGCCATTCGTTGTATGGTGCTTGGATATGGTTGGCCCGTTCAAACCAGTGAGAGGAAACATGACACACATTTTGGTCATGGTGGACAAGTTTACAAAATGGATTGAAGTGAAGCCTATAAGAAAATGTGATGGACCTACGGCCGTAACATTTCTCAAAGACATCATCCTGAGATACGGTTATCCTCACAGTATCATAACGGATAATGGCACAAATTTTGCTGAAGGAGCATTTGCACGATTCTGCCGAGATAAGAAGATCCGGCTGGACGTAGCCTCGGTAGCCCACCCCACATCGAACGGACAAGTGGAAAGATCCAACGGATTAGTATTATCCGGGATAAAAGCCCCGCTCATTGAGCCGCTGCAAAGATCAGCGGGGTGCTAGATAGAAGAACTACCAGTGGTACTGTGGAGTTTAAGAACAACTCTGAATCGATCAACTGGCTATACGCCGTTTTTTCTGGTATATGGGGCAGAAGCTGTATTACCAGCCGACATGGAGCATGATTCGCCTAGGGTCACCCAATACACAGAAGCCGAAGTGCAAGAGGCCCGGCAAAATGATGTTGATCTGCTGGAAGAAGCGAGAGAAATGGCACTGTCCAGATCCGCCATATATCAGCAAAATCTCCGACGCTATCATAGACGGAAAGTGTGCCCCCGAGTCTTTCGGGAAGGCGATCTGGTGCTCCGGTTCGTACAACGTACTACTGGCATGCATAAATTATCCCCCCCATGGGAAGGGCCATTCATTGTGAGCAAAGCATTGCACAATGATTCTTACTATCTTATAGATGCAAAGCCACAGGAAAAGAACAAGGCGGACAGGTCCGGAGAGGAATCTAAGCGACCGTGGAATGTAGCACTACTTCGTCCTTTCTATACTTAGCTAAGAAGTGTATGTATCCAAGTCGTCTCATATGTCGGTATGTATGTCGGCAATGAGCTTATCAATGAAATAGCAGCGCCTCGAGCAGTGACTCGAGGACTGCCTTAATTATGTTTGTTATTACTTCTTGTGCGGTAGCTAGAATAAGTCGTTCTAATTAACCCGGATTAGTAATGTGTGAGCACCAAAAAACCCAACTCTTCGACTTGCTGCTGTCCAACAAGAATTGGCTTCATGGCAAGCAAGAGAACAAGTTTGGAATTGCGTAGCACATAAAAACGACTAAGGAAACGAATTTATTCGAGCTAACGTTTGTTTTACGGACTAACCCTGTATTTATTTTCAAGTTATTATGCTGAATTATTTTGAGCTAAGTCTAACAGTTTCTAAGTATTGTTAAAACAATTTTGGAAGCTCGGATTCGTAAGTCGTAAAACCGAATCAAGGTAGACACGGATCGAGCCAAAGAATTGGACGAACAAGAAAATGAAAATCAGGGACTATGCCCAAGTTAATCCGGCATAGAAACGTAGTAGAAAAATATCACATATACAGCATACAGTTGCACCCGGCATACCGGGGATCTGATAATTTTTTAAGTTTTTGAACTAAGGAGCAGCAGCATACAGTCGCGTCGTCGTCGATGTCTTCAATATCTGACGCATCATCTTCTCCGCCCTCATCCGACCCATCTTCCACGTTCTCAACGTGCTCGTCCCCACCGGATTCCAGGAAGCTTGGTCCTTCAAACCAGTCATGGATAGGAGAATATTCAACGAGGCTGTAGGCACAAGCCTGGCGCCGAGCTACCCACTCCGGATCATTGGTCCATCTGGATCCGGTCTTGGCGTAAGGAGGAGGTGAGGTCGATCTTCTCGTACCATGTGAGAATATAGTGAAGGATGGTATCAGCTGCGGCACGCCCAGCGGATTCTCTCCAGAGATCGAGCTGGGTCTCAGTCTCCATTAGCTTCTCGACGAGAATCGCGGTGGTCTCCAGGCTACTCTCTCCGGCCAGAACGTGTTAAAGATGCGAACTGCAATGTCGAGGATATCCTTGCCATAATTCTTGATGATCTCCACGCGAGACGACAAGCTGACCAACAGGTCCTCCATGTCATAAGGAACCTCCTCACCCGCAGGAGCGGCAGGAGTACCCCTCGCTTGGTGAAAATCTGCAACTGCTGCACTTGCAATAGTGATGCTCTCAGGAAATTTGCCTGAAAGCCAGACAAGGGAAGAAGGTAAAGAAAAGACATATGAAGCAACCCGGAAAAGTAGGTCAGAAGGAACTTACGTGATTTGTGGCTAAGGATCCGGGTCAACTCCTTGATGCAGTCATCGCGTCTCTTGTGAAGTTGCTCAAGCTCAGTGTTTGCCGACTCAAGCTGGACGTCGGATTCTTTAAGTAGCTGCTGGTCCTTATAGATCTGGAGAGTAAGGCGCTCTCGCTCTTCTGTGAAGTTCTGGACAACCTTTTGGAGCTCGGTTTGGTGCTGGGCCTTCATCTTCTCCATCTCAGCCTTGAGCCTAGCAATCTCGTTGTCCTTAGTCCGGAGGAGAGCAAGCTCGTCATCTTTCTTCTTCAGCTCGGCTTGATGCTGCCCTGCTTGTTCAAGAAAATGCAGCATCATATCAGGCACGGGCACACTATCCTCAAGCGATGCTGAAATAGTATGTTGACCCGGCAGAGCCGAGGAGTGAATGTTTGCCGAGCCAAGGAGAAGAGGAAATGGAAAACATTGCAAGGTCGGACAAAAGAGGACATACCCCGGATTTCCTCCAAGTTCTTCCGCATGATCTTGTTCTCAGCCTCCACCCCAGCTACAGAAATCGAATGAGGAGATTAGTTCGGCAGAAGAAGGTGAAGAAAACAGGAGAAGTGCTGAGGGAGAAGATTACCCCTCTTTTCATGTTCTGCACTAAGTGCAACATGTTTTGCGCGTAACATCTTGTGAGTATCCAGCAGGCGTTGGAATTCAGCGCTCCGGCGATTGGTAGTTACCTAAAAAAAGTACAGAAGTGTAAAATTAGCTTGGTGCATATTCGAAGTGTACAAAATCCGGGCCAAGTGGAACTTAACCCGGCTCTAGGTGTGTGCATATTCGAAGTGTACAAAATCCGGGCCAAGTGGAACTTAACCCGGCTCTAGGTGTGTGCATATTCGAAGTGTACAAAATCTGGGCCAAGTGGAACTTAACCCAGCTCTAGGTGTGTGCATATTTGAAGTGTACAAGATCCGGGCCAAGTGGAACTTAACCCGGCTCTAGGTGTGTGCATATTTGAAGTATACAAGATCCGGGCTAAGTGGAACTTAACCCGGCTCTAGGTGTGTGCATATTCGAAGTGTACAAAATCCGGGCCAAGTGGAACTTAACCCAGCTCTGGGTGTGTGCATATTCGAAGTATAAAAGATCCGGGCCAAGTGGAACTTAACCCGGCTCTAGGTGTGTGCATATTCGAAGTGTACAAAATCCGGGCCAAGTGGAACTTAAACCGGCTCTAGGTGTGTGCATATTCGAAGTGTACAAAATCTGGGCCAAGTGGAACTTAACCCGGCTCTAGGTGTGTGCATATTTGAAGTGTACAAGATCTGGGCCAAGTGGAACTTAACCCGGCTCTAGGTGTGTGCACATTTGAAGTATACAAGATCCGGGCCAAGTGGAACTTAACCCGGCTCTAGGTGTGTGCATATTCGAAGTGTACAAAATCCGGGCCAAGTGGAACTTAACCCGGCTTTGGGTGTGTGCATATTCGATGTATAAAAGATCCGGGCCGAGTGGAACTTAACCCGGCTCTGGGTGTGTGCATATTCGAAGTTTACATGGAGCTACGTTAGTTTTCTAATGAGCATCCGGCCGAGTAACAAGCTACTCCACCGGAGGATCGGGGACTAATGGTTATTATCTACAACATGCAAAGGAGAAACGACATACCTCCATCATTTGCCCCGCGAGGTTAATTGCCTTAGCGGCGGTATTCATCTGGGTGGAAAATTCTGCAGGGCCGAACTTTTCCGGGAGATCGTTGTTGTGGACGAACTCCGCCTTATTCCCGTTCATGACGAACTCAATAAGACTCGGAGGGTACCGCTCACCGGTGGGCATATGGGGTGCCACCAAGCCCTTTGCGTGAGCTTCTTTCCTCTCAACAAGGGCAAGAGCTGGGCTGGTATGCAGAACCATCTGCTGTGCATCAGTTGGCTCAGCAGGAACATCCTTCGCTGCCGGAGTTTTCTTGGGAAGCATTGATGCTAGGGTTCGCTGCCCAGCCTCGATGGATGCTGACTTGGTAGTATCCGGAGCCTTTTTTCCCTTAGCTTGCTAGGAAGAAGTAACTGCAGTGGTTTTCCCCTTAGAAGTTGCTGGGGTAGTTCCTCGCCGAGGCTGAGAGGACTCGGACGAGGCGGAAGAACTTGGCACTGGAGCTCTTGTAGGTGCACTTGGAGCTATTGTTGGTTTCCTTGGTGCCGGAACAGGTGTTGTTGCTGGCTCGGTTGCTGGTACTGGAACTGCTGCTGGTGCTGGTGTTGAGATAGACTCGGTGGTTGCTGGTTGCGGCGATGCCGAAGTGGTGGACACCGTCGCCTCGGCTGGACCGACCCCTCCCTCTCCTAGGTCGCGTTCCTCTCGACAAGGTAGTGCGGAACCCGGAGCAGCCGCAGAACCCTCTGGAATAGGGCTCAGCGGACGTGACTCGTTGTCACGAGGAGGAGAAGGGCCAGATCGAAGCGGTGAAGAGATGCTAGATCCGCTCCGAGGGACCACCACCAGAGGTCTGAAGAAGAAAATAATGTCAGAAGAGAAATTACCGCGTTGCAAGGAGAAGTAAATTACGCAACAAAAAATGACTTATGCATCCGAGGTTTCGGCCTCCTTGGGTTTCCGAGCCCTTCGTGCCGGGGCTTTGCCTGCCCGCTTGGAGGCAGTCTTGTCTCCGGCCTTCTTTTGCCTTTTGGTAGGCTGAGAAGGTTCGAAGGAAGAACTTGATGCGGCTCCGCGCTTCTTCTTCGACGCCAACGGAACCGGCTCGCCCGTAGCAAGTGGAGGATCCTCGTGGATATGCCCACCAGGGTTAGCTGATGCCGAAAAGGCAAAACAAAGAGGGACAGCCTCAACAGGTTCAATCACGTCGACATCCGAGTCATCCTCATCATCGGGCCAATCTCTAAGAGAAGAGAATTTACCGCTGGGTCGTTTGGTAGCGTCGGTCATAGGGAGGAACATCTCCTGGTCCGGCTCCTCCTCATCCGGGATTTCTCGGTCCGGCGCCCACTTAAGGGTCGGATCCGTACCATCCTCGAGAGTTTGCTGAAGGAACAACTGAGAAAAAGCATGAAGAACAAAGTCAGAAATACAACAAAAACCGACACATATTTGATCCGAAATAAGTTTGCCCCGTGAAGCTTACCGCGGGAGGGAGCCTGTCACGACAGTAGTGCTCAATTCCCCATGTCCATTCGGCGGAGAAGTCCCGGTGGGTGGTGAAGAGAGCCTTAACCCAGCGAAAAATCTCCATGTTGCTCAGCTCGAAGGAGGAGGTCCGGTTGGGGTCACGGCTGAAACTCATGTGGCACAACTTGTGGGTGCGCTTCTGGAGGGGAGAGATTCGGTTACACACGAACGTGATCATAGCGTCCTCGTTGCGCAATCCGAGTTTCTTCAGCTCTGCGAACCTCTTGTTAACTTGGTTGGCCAGAGCTGTAGGCTTCTTGGGGACCTCCTCCTAGAATTCCATGTCAGGTGGACCCGAAGCGTAGGGCAGCAACCGAATCAAATCTTCAGTGCCCTCATTCCGGACATAGAAGAAGGTTCGGGCCCATCCTTTGCAGGAGTCAAGCCCGGTAACCCGGGGGAAAACGGAAAGTCTCCGGGGCGAGATGGAGGCAGCTCCGAATTGGGTGAGCTGCTTATCCTCTGACTCTACTTGGATGTTGGGGATGACGTTGCGATGAAGGCCAAAAACCGGATCCACAGCTCCTTCGTGGGCCATAGTCCGGTGTAGCCTTCGATCGTAGAGGCAAAGGCGGAAAGAGGGGTGATAGCGTTGGCTGGGAGATGGTGCGGCTGCAGGTGGTAGGTCCTAACCCAATCCCGGAAGAAATCGCTCACCGGCAGACCAAATCCCCATTGGAAGTGGGACAGGAACACGACGAACTCACCCAGATTGGGTGAGGGGGCCAGTTCGGCAGAGGGGAGACGAGCGGCGACGCCGGCAGGAATGCGCCTAGTCCGGTAGAGCCAGTCAAGGTCATCTTGACAGACCCATGATCCGGCCCATGCGCCGCGGTCTTCCGCGCCGGCATCCTCCTCCATCTCCTGCTCGGCGACGACGAGCTCCTCCTCCGTCATCTCGTATTCACTATCCTCACTGGAGCTAGCGGCGGCGGATATCTGAGGCCTGGATTGGCGTGGACCCGTGGTGAAGAAGCTGCGCAGCGGTGGCTGCGATGCAGAAGCACAAGGAAAGTGCGGCGGCGGCGCTGCGGCTAGAAGCACTGGCGGTGGCGCGGTTGCTAGGAAGACGAAGGAGAAAAGCAATGGGCAGAGGGGCGCAGAAGTGGGAAAAATGCTAAGGGGTGCGCCCCTCCGCTACTTAACCACCCCTAGAGAGGGTGAGTGGGATCGCGCTGTGCCAACGAGCCACACGATGCGGCCGTGTATCACCTGCATCAACCAATCGGAGAAGAGCCACACAGAGGGCCACAGAGCAGAAGCAATCCCGTGACATGATGCACTGATGCGGTAAACGAGGAGGCAGGAGTGACGTGACCCACGCATAGTGATAGCTGACAATTACTGCGGCGGTTACTGTGCAGGCCCTTAAAATAAGACGAGGTAATGATTAGCCTCCACGTGGGCTAGCGTACGAGAGAAGGTAACAAGGCCCGGATCAAACCATGGTAACCATGGGATCCGAGCCAAAGTGGTAACCTGGCCGGCAAGTGAAAACTTGGAACATGCGGAGGGAACGTAAATCCATATAATCCGAGGTAAAGAGCTAACCCGGAAACAAAAGTCCAAGGCTCGAACATAGATGAACCTGATGTGGCCTTAGCAGCCAAGGCAGCTAAGACCGCACCAGCTTTGGGGACTAATGTTGGGGGATACCCCGGGTAGGGTCACTCCGGGGTATAAGGGCCGAGTTAGCCGAGGTTCGGCAAGGTCAAAGCGAATGCTGGCCGGGTCACCTCAAGGTAGTCCGGATCACGGAGTAACCCGGACCAGGGGGTCGCCTAACATTGTCTCATCCGACTTAAGGAGCAAGTCGGCAGTGCTTGTCTAACTTATATATAGGAACAGGTGTGGCCGGATCTACTATGATCCGGATCCCCGCTTAGCTTCTGGGAGAAGGAAGGAATCTCTCTGGTAAAAAAGAAGGTCCGGTACGCACTGCATGAGCGAAGAAAGCAAGGGCAGGACCACCGGGTCACGACCGACAAGGGTGACGACGCCCATGTCGGCTGACGCGGGCGCCGCAGAGGCTTACGTAGCTAAAGCATGTATGACGCGGGGGAAAAGCACCCCGGTCGGGTTACCACTTTGGGAGGAGGCATATTCTTAGGAATATGCCTCCACGTATGCCCTAGGCAGGGACCGAGCCTCCTCTATATAAGGGGGGCTAGGGTTCCAGTAGAAGGGGTTGAGTTCTTTGAGGCCACAGGGTTTTGGTTAAGGATCTAAGGGTAAACTACAGTCAAGAGTAAGAGAGCTCCTTCTTCCTCCTCTCGCCAATACAGCTCTAGGAGCACTTGTAATCTTCAAAGGCAATCAATACAAATTTCTGTGTGGAGAATCACTCCACTATCCCTCCCTGGATTCCCGTAGCGTGTATTAGTCCCCACCTTTAGCCTATCCATGGCATCTGCCGTGACACCACCACGACAAAAATAGACCACACACACAGAAGTGATTCTGTGATGCAACTTCTGTCACACTGGTGGAACATGCAATGTGGAAGCTGCTTTCCCATGTGTTTTTGGTCTCTACGACCGTGATGGTTTGACACATATGGATCCCCTAGAGTGATTGCATGTGTTCTTTCCTAAACCACACATTAATATATCCACTAGTCATTGATGACCCACATGACCACATTACATGTGTTCTTTTCCAAAACCACATTGATATCTACATGACCACACACACTCCACTGGATTCTGTGAGATGCAACTTCTGTCACGCGCTAGTGCAACATGCAATGGTGGAAGCTGCTTTCCTATATATGTGTTGGTCTCTATGAACACCATGGTTTGACACATGGATCTATCCCCTAGAGTAGTCATTAATTGCATGTGTAATTTTAATTTCCTAAACCACACTGATATCTCCACTACTATATTCATTGAGATCCACATGAACACATTATTGCATGTTGTGTTCTATTCCAAAAACACATTGATATCTACAGGACCACACACACTTCAGTATATTCTTTGATGCAACTTCTGTCACACTGGTGCAACATGCAATGTGGAAGCTGCTTTCCTATGTGTTTTTGGTCTCTATGACCATGATGGTTTGACACATGGATCTACACCATAGAGTAGTCATTGCATGCGTTCTTTTAATGTCATAAACCACATTGTATCGACTAGAGTCATTGAGATCCACATGACCACATATGTTGTGTTCTTTTCCAAAACCACATTGATATCACTCTAGTGTATTCTGTGATTGACTTCTGTCACACTGGTGCAACATGCAATGTGGAAGCTGCTTTCCTATATATATGTGTGTTTTTGGTCTCTGTACACCATGCATGGTTTGACATATGGTGGAGTCATTTGCATGTCTTCTTTTCCTAAGCCACATTGATATCCAAGAGTTATTGATCCTAACCACATTGCATGTGTTCTTTTCGAAACCACATTGATATATACATGACCACACACACTACTCCAGTGTCAAAACGATTTGGTCAAAAAGCCCAAAAAACACATAGGAATATGCAACTACACAATGACAGGGAAGTTGCATTTGAGAACAGGCTCAGCCAGGGGTGGGTTCTGCCTATATTAACATTGTCATGGTATTGCCGACGAGTACACCATGGAGGGGTACTCACAGTGCATGTTTCAAGACATGGGGTAAGGCGGAGAGTTGGCGGGTACGAGGTAACACAGCTTACCCAGGTTCAAGTCCCACAACGATGGAGAAACTCTACTCCTGATAGAAATCACAATAATGGAAATACGCCGAGTTACAGAGATCAATTTGTTGTGCGAGGTGTTGTACATTGGATACCCCAGTCGTATGAGTCCTGCCCTAAAGGCTCCCATAGGTCCGGTCTATAAAGGCACCAGAACCTATGGTTACATGGAAAGGATCTTTCCGGACAAGGTAAAGAGTCCTACACTAATACAAGCTAGTCTTTGTGTCTTGCACTCCAAGGCTTCGAGTATGTCGGTGACTACTACGTAGCCTTCCTTTATCCGGCATGGGCCTCCCTTCTAGACCCATCTAACTAGGCCGCCCAGTAGGCCATGGGCCATTCTACCAACTACAGGCCACCCGAGTTAGCCGGATTAGGGGCATGCTATGGTGATACCCATCTAGAATATCCCCAACAGTAGCTCCCAGAGGACTTTGAGATCTTGCGCCATCTTCCTTTTTAGTCTTGAATGCTCCGTTTAGGTGATGCCGACAATTCGTCAAGGAATATCTCGAAGGTCTCTCAAAGAAACCTGCAATCCTCTCCGTCTTTGCAATGTATCAGGAGATTCCTTAAGTCTTCGTTTCCAGAGTCGAAGAACTCCCGCCTTCGATGGAATCTTCAGATGTGACTACTCCACTGGAACGGTCAGAAGATGACGTAGGTTGTAGCCTACGCTACCTCGAAACACACAGAAGGCAGTGAATTAATCATTATTTATTTTTATGCGTGCAAAATCCGAAACGTTAAAGTGGGAAAGACCGGGGACGTGGCGAAATATACCACGCACGCTCATCTCCACGTCGGCAACGCTTTGTCCGTTGGATCTCTCTACACGAATCTTGACACCAAGTTTATATATATTAACTACATCCTAGGCTTTTACTTTAACCCGCATTCTTCCCTGTGTCAACCGCACGACCGTTCGAGCTCTTCGACTGAAAACCCTAGCCAGAGCTTTCCCCTTTCTCCATACTCTTCCATCTATAAAATGGCCTCTAGCAACTCTGCTCCCTCAACAGCGGTGACTCTCGGTGCTTCAGCGGAGCCATCCTAGGGAGTGACCATACCACTGGAGGGGGTTGTCGTCCCTATCTCCGCCGTGGTGGAAACCACCGGCGACGACCAAGGACGGGTGGTGCCAGAAGCTGTAGAAGAAGAGGGTGACTCCCACAAAAAAGTGTGGAGGGGCTCTGACCTCTCTACCGAAGATCTGTAAGAACTCATCACCGAGGGGTATCTCCCCGTGACGGAGGGCTTGGCCTGGTGGCCGGCGCCGGCCGGCAAGGTGACTCCTTCTCCCCAAGCCGGAGAGAAGGTATACCTCAAAGCTCAGCTGGTTCGTTGCGTAAGCCTGCCAGTCTCCGACTTCTTCCTGGACGTCCTTCGTTACTTCTGGGTACTTCCCCACAACCTCTCTCCCAACAACATCCTTGTACTTAGCAACTTCATAGCTTTGTGCGAAGGATACCTAGGAATCAAACCTAGGTTAGATTAGCAACTTCATAGCTTTGTGTGAAGGATATCTAGGAATCAAACCTAGGTTAGATCTGTTTGTGTACTTCTTTACCGTCAACAAAGAGTCCGTAGAATCCAAGGATGAACTGCGGATATGCAGAAGTATTAGCTTCAAGATCTGGCCTAGCCGGCGCTTCCCCGACATTGTGGGCCATGAGTCCTGCAAGAACTGGCAGCGCACATATTTCTATGGCCCAGATATTCCTCTGCCCAACCGTCTTGAGACGTATCTCGACTTCATCGATGGGGACACCATCGAAGCACCCACCTGGAGGTCCCAAGCCTCCCTCCCGTCCGAAGAAGAAGCCAACCACACCGTAAGGCGGATCGAGTGGCTCGTAGACGGAGGTCTGACCGGCTTGGACCTAGCCATGTGCTGGTTCACTAGACAGATCCAGCCTTTGCATCACCGCGCCGAGCTGATGTGCATGTACTCAAGAACCAGAAGGATTCCATGCGTATTTTGCAGGATAACTTCTCCACTGAATCCATCAAGCTCCGGCTAAAGGACGTTGTCAAGGTCAAAGACAGGAAGCATGATCCCAAGATGAAGGATATCTAGGTGGTGTCCAACGATGATGCCTTTAAGGATTGTAACTACCTCGGCGAATTACGCTCCTAGTTACAAGCCTGGATGAGCAGAAATGGTTGAAATAGTACGGTGGGGCCCAAATGCCACTCACAGGTAGACCTTTCGGCCGTCCCAACCATTTCCAAACATCGGGACAAGAACGGGCGGCGTAATCGGCAGGAGAAGGGATCAACTACATACACAAATGAGTATGTATGCAAGCCACCATACAATAGTACATCAGAGCCATTCCATCTAAAAAGAAAGGAAATATAGCAACGCCATACGGCAAGATCCAAATATCCTAGATAGATATAATAATCGGCATAAGAAGCAACGAAGCTGGCCGGCTCCGAGACGGACTCAAGGTTTGCGTCAATGGTTGTGAACGACTGGGAACCCGAAAATGTGACTGGGCTTGTCAACACTGCGAAAACACTCTGCTTTCCTAACAAAGACAAAGGTGCAAAGACTCGCACAATTTAAATAAAGCGATAAAGCATGGCATAAGTACAGGATAGTAAATAAAACCTCAAACTAGTTTGTGGCCCCAAGAAATAAGAATGAATCAAGCTCTGCTCGGGGGTTCATAAGCCTCCCGGATGTGGATAGCGCGAATATTCAAGGAACAGGAATCAAGTACTCGGGGTCCTACGGGACACAAGTGAGCCTGAAAAACCAAATAGCGAATATGGCTCACCGATGCCACTTTCATTAGTTATCCCATTACTACTCAGATTAAGTTGTATAGGTACCTCGTTATCCATCCGACACTCACATACCCTACACATGCTGTTCTACGACTCGCATGGCTCAAGCAACTCCTGTAGTAATGGCTCATGGGATGGACGAACAAGCTTCGGTGGGGTTTAAAAGTAAAGGCTATGCAATACTTGGGATTCAGTTTAATGCAATCGCGACTCAATGATGCAAGAATAAGATAGAGGCAATAGGTACTATATGTATGCAAGCATGTGGTAGTGCTTGCCTGGCAGCTCAGTTGAAGCGAGAGAAGGATCTGGGTAGTGCTCCTGGTTCTCTTGGTAAATTCCCTGCTCAGCGTCTATTCGGAGAAGAACCAAACAAACAAGGGCCAACATAAATAAAGTGCGCAAGCATATGAATAAAATGCGACAAGCAAACAATCATGCCATGATGAATGATGCACAATTTGCATGGCAATAAAGTAGCATGGCATGGGTGAGGTGTGAAGTACAAGATTAAATCATTTTATTGAGTTTTGGCCACATTTTAACCTCATATTAGTTGCTGTATACTTTATATTTATATTATGCATGCTTCAAAACAAAACATGGAATGCATAAACAGAAAGGTCTCGTCGAGCTAATCATTTTAGACATATCATTTGTTAAATTTGGAGTTATAAAACAAAAGTTATTAATTAATTAAGACAAAAGGGCATTTTAATGTAATTTAAATCAACTTGCAATTTTAAATGTTCAAAATATATTTTGGATGAAAGATTTGAATTCCTCACATTTTTCTGATTTGAAAACATATATTATTTGTATTAATTGGGTTTGTATTTTAAAAGATATTTAAAAACAGAATTAAATTTGAATTTGAATTAATTTTGAAAAGATTTGGATTTAAACAGATTACAGAAATACTTTTGTTACTCGCACAGAACCTAGCCACAGCCAATGACCAGTGGGGCCATGCTGACTGGGCGTCCACGCGCGCAGAAAAACGTTTTACACCGCGGCCTGCTCTAGTCTCAGAGACGTGGTGGGTGAGCACACGCAGTCCACTTGACAAATGGGCGGAAAGAAACCCATGTGGGGCTGAGCTGGAGCGCGGGTTGCGAACGGGAAACGCCGGGGGTTTTCTGCAAAAGCGCGCAGCGGCTGGCAGGTGGGGTCCTAAGGAGCGCGGGTTGCGACGAGCAAAACAACAGGGGGGTTTGTGCAAAAAGCCGCTACCACTGTGGATCTTCCTCGCGGACAGATCGGTGCTCGCGCGCGGTGCAGGGCAGGGTGGGAGATCGAACGCGGGACCTAGGGCTCGCGCGCGGAGGGCGGAGCCACTGCGGCGGGCTGGGGTTGCTGTCAGGGAGATGGGCGAGGCCTAGATATGGGCTATGCGGTGCGGGAGCGAGCAAACCGAAAACGAGCGGCCGGCGGATCCAGGGCTGCACGGCGAAGGGGACCATGTCAGGGAGGTACAGGGGCTCACCGAGAGGGTGCTGGCGTAGCTAGTTCGGGCAGAGGCGCTGGCAATCGTCGACGATGCAGAGGCCGAGCGTAGCTAGGGTTCCGGCGAGACGCGTCGGCGTGTAGCAGGTTGGGGCTTCCTTCTCCTCGCTGTTGTGTACAGAGGCGACGCCGGGGTCCTCCTGTCCTTCCTCGACGACCACAACACCATGTCCGCCTCCTCGAACTGCTGGTGGACGCCGAAGCCGACGGTGGCCGGTGATGGGGTAGACGACGGCGAGGGAAGGCAGGGAGAGAGGGGGCGGCCTGGGGTAGATCTGGGGGTAGCAGGGCGAGGCAGAGAGGTGGGAGGGGTAAAGCAGAGAGGAAGAGGGGTGCCGTGGGGAGTGGGGTAGATGGAAAAGGTGGCTCGGGTGCCCCTTTTCCTCCTACCACCTCACGTGCTCGAGCTGGGACAGAGGCAGGGCAAGTAAGGGGAGGCCTCCAGGTGGGACCAGAGGGCGTCCAAGGAGGGCCAGGCTCGGGGTGGGGCACAACAGGCAGAGAGAGAGGAGAAAGGAGGAGAGGGTAAGCTCGGCTAGGGTTGCACTAGGGTCGGGTTAGGGTTTGGTGGCCTCGGTTTGGGGCTTGGGTGGGTTGGTAGCTAGGGCAGGGGAAGGGTAGCCTCGGCAAGAGCGGTTAGGGTAGAGGGTTGGAGAGAGAGGAGCTAGAGAGAGAGGGGTTTTAGGGTTTAGGTGAGAGGGGGATGTGAGGGTTAGGGTTAGGTATGGAATAAGAGGGGGTATGGTGATGATCACACTTGATCATGCAAAGCATAACCAAGTAGATGAAGAAAAAGACCCAAGACAAGGAAAGACAAAAAGGTGGAAAGGTTTAGAGAGGAAGGTGAGGGAAAAGAGAGAGAGAGAGAGAGAGAGAGAGAGAGAGAGAGAGAGAGAGAGAGAGAGGGATGTGTGTGGTTTAGATTCACTCAAAATTCAAATAAAAACCAAATACTAGAAAAGGTGGCTCTTGCATGGCCCATGCAAAATATTTATTGCCATGTTGATTCTTGTGGAAACAATATTATTACATGGCATTATTATTTTGCATTCCCAAAAATTGGAATATAGCCAAGCAAAAAGGATTAAAAGGATGCCCCATGTGGAGTAGATGGAGTTGACCATGTTTGAATAGAAATGGGACTTGCTAGTGTGTATGTGCCACTAGATGCTTAATAGTCCCAAAGATACCCCAACATGAGCATAAATCCTAAACAACCCATATGGAAGCTAGAAAAAGGGTTCCACTCACAAGGCATGCAAAGGTGGCCATGTGGCTCTCGTACATCAATAATGTGAAAACAATCATGATGCTAAGATGAGAGCATGTGGAAAAGAATTGGATCCATTCCAACCCACATGAGCTAGAGGTAAAACCCAAATAAAGTGCAAAGCTCACATTTAGTTGGATGGTGGAATTATAAGGTGGTGAAAGAAAGGTGGTGGAGTTAAATAAAAGATATGCCCCCAACTCAACTTGGGCATTTAAACAATATATCAATAACCAAATACAATATCAAGAGGCAAATACAATTAATGATGCATATGAGAGAAGATCCAAATTGAAAAGGGTTTTATATGATGCTCAAATGCAAGGTGGCATGATGACATGAGCATGATATAATGATGATGCAACAATTATATATATGAAGTAGCCATTATATAGACTAGGCTAGTAGCATTGAAATTGTTAGACAATTGGGATGCTACAAGGATCCTCCTATTCCGGCAGCATGAAAGCGGAAGAGCTCCACCTCTGATGCTACTGCCGAGGGCAAAAAGAAGAAGAAATCGGAGAGTGGAGTCTCCAAGAAATCCACTACTTCCTTAGAGGCAGAGAAGAAGAAATCCACCAGCATCCCCTTGACTAAGGCACCTGCTCTGGTGTAAGTACCTTCATTCTTCGACTTTAAATTTATTGCACTCATTCAATTCCTATACTTATACTGAGTACATTTCAGGAAGAAATCTGGTGTTGTCTTGAAGCGATCCTCCAATGATGTTGGAGGGTCCAAAAATATTCGTGATATGCTGACCAAGGACATGACAGCCAAGTCTTCTCCCGCTACTGCTCCCCAACTCCTGCCGCCAAGCCCATAACAGGCCCCACTGGGCCTTCGTTCCCCATCATTCCTGAGACCTCCGCCATGGAGACAGACATCAATCCATCAACTGATGTCTCATGTTCAGATAGCATGGACGTTGCTCCCAGTGGTCAAGCAACACAAGAGAGTACCTCCTCCAAAATGGCTGAAGCTCTGGCTAAGGATGCCATCGAGAAAGGGAAGCAAGTACCAGAGGGAGTGGAGGCGGAAGCAGCTGCAACCACGGACTAGGCGGGAGCCTCGGATCCATCAACTACCATCATCACACAACAGACGTCTATGGCGTCATCAATGCCTCCCGCTTCTAGAACTCGTGTAGCGTTAACTCCTCCGACATTGTGCCTGGACGATCTCATCAAACAGGTAGATGCTATATATAACAATGCCCGGACCTTCCACAATTCATATGCTCATTTGGCCAACAATCTGAATGTTATTGCCATTGTAAGTTTCTGGACTTTACTTCTTTTATTTTGTAATATATCCCACTATAGCCCCCGAGCTCTTAGGCGGAAAATCGATAGTTTTGGCCTGAATGCTCCAAAGAACATAAGTTTAGAACTTGTCTGTGTAGCCCCCGAGTTTCTAGTTTAGAATGATAATTCCAACTAGAAAATCTAAGAGAGAACACTAGTTGATTAAAATTTTATACTGTAGCCCTCGAGCGTGTAGTTGAAACTGGATAGTTCTGACTAGATGCTCTAGAGAAGCTAAGCATGCCATCTTTTTTGCAGAATGAAAATGTCCGGAGAATTGCCACCAATGAGAAGTTTGCTAACTTGCGGAAGGAACTGGACCTTGAACAGGGTAAAACAGCCTTCCTGAAGCAACATATCAAAAATAGCCAGAGTCTGTTTATTTTTAACAGCTATTTACTTTTCTCATGGCTGAATTTTCTTCAACTTCTCATAATGCTTTCTGTTTTCCGTCTTACAGAGGCCATTGCCAAAGCCAAGAGCATCGTCGAGCAATCCAAGCATATCCAGGAGCTTGCCAATGAAAATAAAATTTTGAAGAAGGACCTAGCTAAAGCTGTCAAGGGCCATGAGCAGGCGATGAAGGCCATGCAAGAGTCTGCTGACGCCAAGATGTAGCACCTGAAGGATGAGATTGAACATTTTAAAGGTGAAAACCAAGCTACCAAAGAGCAGAATGATCGGAAGCTTGAGGTGTACAAGAAAGTCTAAGAGGAGCATGACACCTTGGCGGAGATATGCAAGCAAGCGGAGACAACCATCTTCGGTAACCTTCCTCCGACTTTGTCAATTTCTGTAAGATGGATATTTATATTTTTGTACTCATGATCTTTAGCCTCTGATGAAAACACAACCCCCATTGGTTTATCAAACATGGGTGAAGGTGCTCCGGATCCAAAAAAATGCATGATTCTTGTCGGCAACTTCATCAACACCGCCATTGCCCAGGCCAAGGAGATAGCACATCCCCTCGGCATTAACATCAAGGCAGCAAGAATCAGCAACCAAGTACTCGGAAATCCTATGTCGAGCCCCCGAGAAAGTCAAGGACTGGAAATCCTCTTGCGTCTGGGCTGGTGCAAGGATGGCCTTGTCCTTGGTCAAGGCGCACTATGATAACACCGACATTGATCTAGTAACCTCCGGCATGCTGAAGTTTGACGAGGAAGGAAAGGAGATCGATAGCGATGCTATTTTGAGCTCCCTCACCGGCTTTGACACCAAGGTTGCCAAGATGGTCAAGGCGGACGTCTTCGTGCCTGCCGAGGAGATGGATGAGGATCTGGCATCTTCTGAATCTAGCCTAGGCCCTTCCAAAATTGACGAACTTTCTAGGCCTGGCTCTCCTGTTGATGATGTAGCCACCAAGTCTCCTGTAGTAGAGCCATAAAACAATGTTTGTATTAAATGTATCTCTGCAATGTGTATATGGAAAAAACTGATGAATTTGCAAGGCAGAAAAACTTGTACTCAAGTTTCCTGCTACTTATCTGTTTCCATCATGTATATACTCTTTAAGCAAGTGCTGGCTTATCCATTATTCTTATTCGTATGCTCTTTCGAGAGATGGAAGACTGCAGCACAGAATTGTGCTCTTAGGCGATGGTGCTTAATAGAACTATCAAGAATCTAAGAGCAAAAATCGGCGGCTTTGAGTGCTAAGAAGTCACTACTCCGGAGTCCACATAAAAACTTCAAAAATGTGTAGACCAGAAATTTTAAGCTAATGCCCGTAGGCAGAATTTTCTCAAGTGCAAATGCAAACTTGCGCATAAAGGGTTTATATGATCCAAAAATGAATAAGTGAAGCAGGTAAAAGACTCATAAATCATGAGTGAACCAAATGCTTTATTTCACTGATCATATAAGAAACATACTACATAATATAAAGTATGCTAAGTGTAAAAGGGACGTAGATGTGCTATGTTCCATGGCCGATCTATCTTCAGGTAATCATCATCGGAGTCACGTTGCTTGCACTTGTGATTTTTTGGCCTATCTTTCAACCCGTGAATATTGACGAAGTAAAGCAAACGGATCCTTTGGACACGCTTTGCTGAAGCCGGTGTAATCAACACACATTCTTAATTCATTGGTTCCATTTTTGGGGACAAGTACAGGATTAGCCACCCATCGGGTGTGAATAACTTCATAGATAAAGCCAGCCTTAAGTAACCTAGCCATCTCTTTGCCTATAGCCCTTTGTCTTTCATCACCAAATCGGCATAGAGGTTGTTTCACCGGTTTATCATTAGGATCAATATTCAAGATGTGCTCGGCAAGTTACCTAGGTCCCTTTTCTCACGGATGACCTCGACGAGCGTGCTTTCCTATTTGGGATCGAGGTCAGTGCCAATGGCGGTGGTCTTGGAGGAATCTCCTTCAACAAGATCCACCTGCTTGGTTTTGATGGCGGCCTTGAATGCGGGTTCAACATCAATGATTTGCTTCTTCGAAGCCGGCATCTCCAAGGCATCAACCTGGCTCTGGATCTCCTTGAACTCCTCACCATAGAAGACTGCTTCGGCGAAGGCAGCTTCACTGGGCTCACACTCCTATGCCTTGGTGAAGCTGCCATCAATAGTGATGATGCTGTTGGGTGCGGGTATGTTGAGCTTGTTGTAGACAAAGCATGGCCTTGCAACGAAGGAGTGGAACATGTCGCTTCCGAAGATGACGTCGTACATGCTCTTGAAGGGAACGACTTCAAAGGTCATGCGTTCTTGGCGGTAATTGTTAACATCACCAAAAGTGACTTGAAGAGTGATGAAGCCCAAGGAATTTACTTGTCGGCTAGGGACAATGCCATGGAACACGGTGTTGCTTTTCCTTAGTTGGGTCTCTGTCAAGTTCATATTGTGCAGTGTATCCAGGTACATGATGTTGATGCCGCTTCCACTCTCCATGAGGCACTTGGTGAACTCTCCAACGTCAATGAAGGGGTTGATGACCATGGCATACTAGTTCTCTATTGGGATAAGATCTAGATGATCCTTCCTATCCCAAGTGATTGGAATCTCTGACCACCTGACGTACTGGGGAACCGGAGGAAGGGTAGCCATCAATATCCTCAGAGAGGTTTTCTGACCTCGGATGGTGGGGGTGCCAAGGAAAGTGTGGTAGACTAGGGCCTTCTTCTCGAAGGGGTTTTTCCCTTTGCACTCGCCCTTGTCGGCGGACTTGGGTTCCACGTCCTCATCCATATCACTTGGGTCTTTGGACTACTCCTCCTTCTTCCCTATGTCCTTTCTGCGGGGTCTGTTCTTCTGACTTTGCTTGTAGCCAGACTCAGGGTCTTCCTTAAGGTCACTAACAAACTTGCATTGGCGGTTGGTGTGGGTGGCTTTGCCGTTTGCGTCGAGGTGGACGAAACATGGCATATCACGATACTCTTCGTACGTCCGGGGAAGGCGGGGCGCTGAGGGTGTAGAATCACTCCTCTGCTGACCATTGCTAGCCCCCGGCCACGACCAGGCTGTCTGCCTCCTCCTCTACCGGTGAATGTTGCGGCGACCATGTTGGCTGCATGCTTCTCTTCAGGCGGAGTCTGCCGCTTATTGTTATTGTTTTTTCTAGCCTGGGTAGGGATTGCTATTGCCGGCAATGATCCACGCGTGTCATCGTCAGCAACGGCAAATTCGCTAGCCAGGGCGATCATTGCATTGATGTTGAGCTCGTTGTTGTCTTGCTTGCGCTTCAACGTATGCCAGAGCAGAGTTACGTTCTCTAGACCGTCGATGAAGGCGGCCATAGTGGTTTGTTCATGCACCCCCGTGCATGAATTCTTCATATCCAGCCAGCAGGAAAGGTAAGCACGAGAGGATTCATCCTTTTCTTGTACGCACTGTTGTAGGTCTCCAATAGTGCAGGGACGTTTGTACGTGCCCTCCAAGTTCTTAGCGAACGCTTCATGCATGTCCAACGAATTTCATATTGACTTCTCCAGCAAGCCGTCAATCCATTGTCAGGCGGTGCCAGTGAGCATAAGTGGGAGGTACTTGACGGCGACATTAGGGTTTCCCCCTGCAATGTGAATTGCTTCGCTGTAGTCCTGCAACCATGTAACTGGCCTGGTAGAGCCGTCATAAGGCTTGATTGTTTTGTAAATCCGTAGACCCGTGGGGTAAGTTGTGACCCGTATTACTGGTCCAAAACAATGTGGCCCAAGGTATGGGTGCTCTCGTGCTTCTTTAATTTTGTCTAGCCGTGAACGTGCGTCATACGGCTTCGGTTGCTTCCCTTTTCCATCATGGGGCGGACAATTATGGTGCGACCTATTAGGTCCGCCATGTCCTCCGCCATGATGGTTGTGATGACCCACAAGTATAGGGGGTGTATCACAGTATTTTCGAGGGAAGTGAAACCCAATTTATTGATTCGACACAAGGGGAGCCAAAGAATATTTATAAGCCTTAACAACTGAGTTGTCAATTCAGCTGCACCTGGAAACAATCTTGCTCATAGCAGTTTATCAGTAGCAATAGTTTTGTAGTAGCAATAGCAAAGTAATAGCAGTAGTAAAAGTAAGGACAGTAGTAACAATTGTCGTAAACAGTAGGATTAAAGCACGGTAGGCATAGGTATGGATGGACGGGCGTTGCATGGACAAGACAATTCATATAGCAATCAAGACATAGGGAATTTGCAGATAAATAAGGTGAAGCATCCAAGTACTAAATAATGATAGGCATGTGTCCCATATATAGTCATACGTGCTTGCAATGAGAACTTGCACAACATCTTTTATCCTGCCAGCCCGTTTGCAGTGGGGCCTCAAGGGAACTACTAGCAATTAAGGTGCACCTTTTAATAGAGCACCGGCGCAAAGCATTAACACTCCGTGAACACATGTGATCCTCACACCAAAGCCATTCCCTCTGGTTATCCCGATTGCTGTCACTTCGGGGCCTTTGGTTCCGAACAACAATATTTGTATACAACTTGCAGGTAAGACCATAAATAATACTATCATAATTAATCATTAACATGTTCATATCTGAAATCATGGCACTCGGGCCCTAGTCACAAACATTAAGCATAACAAGTTGCAACAAAGTGAAAAAGCACTAATAATAGATACTAGGCACCATGCCCTAACAATCTGATGCCATTACATGAACGATCTCATAGCCTACAGCGGGGGATTACTCACTCATGGATGGGGGAAACATGGATGGTTGATGGAGAAGCGATGGTGATGATGATGGCGATGATCTCCTCCAATTCCCCATCACGGCAGGGTGCGAGAACGGAGTTTCTGGTTCTGAATCGTGGAATCTGGTGGTGGCAGCGTAGCAGAACTCTTTCTTGAAAAACGTCGAACCCCCCTTGGTTTTTAGGTCAAGTGACAACTAATACCCGAAGAGGGAGGCCGAGGGGGTGACCGAGGCAGCCACACCACCCCTAGGCACGGCCTGGCCTGGCCCGCGTAGCCAGGTGGTGTGGGCCCTTCGTGGCCCTCCTCCATCTCGTCTTATAGCTCCGTGAGTCTTATGGTGAAATGGGATTTTTGGCATATTTTCCGGGATTTTTCCTAATAGTTGATTTCCTGCACAAAAACTAGACACCAAGGTAATTCTGCTGAAAACAGCGTTAATTTGTGTTAGTTGTATCCAAATCACACAAGTTTAGAGGAAAAACAATAGCAAAAGTGTTCGGGAAAGTAGATACGTTTTGGATGTATCAGGCTGCTAGGTGGGGACGGTGGCGGTGGAGGCGGTGGGTTAGCCTTCTTACTGTTCCCTCCATGCGACTCCTCATGCCTATTGTGATTGCTTGTCAGACGTGGTGCCTCCTTGTAGTATTTGCTTATGTGTCCTTCAATGCTGTTGCGCTCTCCGGCATGCCAGGACTGCTCACCCTGGTCGCGTATAGTGATACCGGCCTAGGGATGCCTAAGAGGTGGCATGCTTATGCGATGGCGTGGATGTGGTTCCTCGTGACGCCGAGATGGCGGGGGTGGTGGTGATTGACCAGGAGGAGTCTTTTCTCCATGATCGAAAGATATGGGTATGGCATCATCCCTATTGCACGCATCCCTCCGTCTTCTCTCTATGGATCCTGTGTGGGATCCTTCGTCACGGGGAGATCTTGGCCTTCTACCGCTATTCAGGGTTGACTGGCAAAGCTCTAGGTTGGACTCAATCCTCTACGAGGTGGCCTTTTCCTATTGCTTGCATGCCTTGGCGACGAGGTCGTACACCTGAGCAACTGCTTCTAGTGACATGTCCTGTTCTAGGAGGGTCTTGGTGACAGAAATGTTGAGGGCAGGATTTTGCATTACTTGCCTCCCGTCTGAATAAATGTACGGGGTGGCTTTTGCCGGTTTGGTTCTGTCATATCCCTGTTGGAAATATGCCCTAGAGACAAATAGTAGTAAGGACTATTATCATATTTCATATAGTTTATGATTAAGTTTTATATCATGCTATAAATGTATTGAGTGGAAACATCAATACACGTGTGATATACAAACAACCAGGGGTTCCCGGTGAAACTCTAGTTACTGGTTCATTTGTCAACAGATGATCATGTTTCCTGATCATGTGGCATTTATGCCAGTTGGAAATGAGGTCATCTCATTCAGAGAATGAGATGATGAACCAATACCCAACCTAAACATCGTGGCCCAATCATGTCACGAAGTTCAAGTTATGATGATTAGAAATGGATCCTCGTAGACTATTCCTTAGACTATGAGGCTATATCAATCACTGTCTCCCGAGAGTGCTTAGATAGCATCAAACGCAATCTGGTAATACGGTGGTTATAAAGGTGTGTTCAGGTACTCGGAGGAAACTGTAGAGGCAATATATGTCAAGAGCGGGGTTTGTTCGTCCATGTGACGGGAAGATACTCAAGGGCCCACTCGGAGAAGTTATATCCAATAGCTACGCAGCGTGTGATTTGATCATGGGGATATCACTTGTTGGAACGAGTTAAGTATCATTGGTCAGTAACGAGATTGAACATGACATGGCGATGTCACTGATCAGATCTTGGGAAATGCAAGTATCGAGTGACAAAGGGAATAAGACACGACTGTCCCGGTTCAAACGACGAAATATCTTCATGGAACGCACAGGGGTCACATGGCCATCCAGGTCTCGCTGTCGATTATTGGTGCGGGAGTGTCCCGACCATCTCTAGAGTGTTCCCGAACCGTGGGGTATCACGCTTAAGGCTTTGATGATGCTTAGAGAGTGTTTATAGGATCGGTAGAATTGCCGAAGAATAGTAGAGAGAAAACCGGAAGGGTTTCGGTAAGTCCGGAGGATGTTCGGAGTGGAGGTGGAAGGTGTTCCATAGCCAAGGAGGTTGAATGATATGTGAATGAATGTTAAATGTTGATTTAATCATTTATTCATAATATTTAATAAAGAGAAAATCAATTAAAGGTCAAAAAGGCTTAATGGGTCAATTTCCGGAGGGAGAGGGCCCATTAGGGAAAGGCAAGAGGGGAGAAGGGCCAAGGGGTGGCCGGAAGCCCTATTAGGCCAGCCCCCCACATGGGGCCCATGAGGGGGTGGCCGGCGGCGCCTCCCCCACCTCTCCTCTCCTTTAGTCCCACCCCGGGACTTTGAGGGAGGGTGTACCCCCTCCTCCCCCTATATATAGTGGGTATTTGGCCAAGATAAATACACCAATAATCAATAAAGGTCTCCCCACTTTTGGGAGGAACTCTAATTGATATTTTCTCTCTCCCCTCTCTCTCGTGACCGTGGTCCCAAGTCTGGACTATGCGAGCGAGAGACATCTTCACCTGTGAGCACCGCGCCTTGAGATTCGGATCCGGGAGCTCTACTTCCACAACTGATGCTGGATCGGGGAAGCGGGAGTCATTGTCAGGCACCGTACGTGTGTAACTCCCCGCGAGGTGTCACACTTGAGGCACTCAAGTCGTTGGAGCCAACGAGCGCAAGGACTTCATCACGACCTTGAGGTCGGCTTCGGCTCGTCTACATCAACCACATTCTCCTGAGCATTAACAACGCTTTTCGGTATTCAAGAGTAAGTTCGTGAAAAGCCCCTCTAGTTACTGTATTACTAATAGCTAGGTACTGGCAGCTTCAGGGGTTCAGGGGCGTAGAGTAAAATTTTATTGTTTTCATACACGGAACCCCTAGAGTGGTATTAGAGCTAGATATGTATAGTAATGCTAGTACGGGTAGAACACACGAGATGTAGCGTGTGGGCGTTGATCTTTTAGTTGGTACCCTCCCACGTGTACTTGTGTATACCGCAGTAATGCTTGATGAAGCGGCCCCCAACTAACTTTACGCGTTCATTCGCGAGACTGGTCCACGCTTGACATACGGCTTGCACCGTATAAAGTGGCTTAGGGGGGTGTCTGTCTTTCTCGCATTAGTTGGTATGTCATTTGCAACGGAGGGCCCCGAAAGGGGTGTAGTAGAGACAACTACTTGATCAGCGTTGTGCTGAAAGTTCGTAGGTAAGAACGGTTCTTGTGCGAAAGCCCATTCAGCCACGTAAAACATGCAAAGATAAAGTAGAGGCGTCTAACTTTGTTTTGCGTGGGGCGTTGCTTTGTGATATGGTTGTGGCAAAGGTAAAGTGATTACATTTTGTTACATAGTAGTAGGTAGTCACGGAGGTGACGAACTACCACGCCGGAATGACACCGGTACCCTGGTGTCTACGGCGCCGGAACCCTGGCACCGGAACCCGATGATGACGGATGGAGATCACGACATGAAGGACCATATCACATAGCATTTAGATTCTATGTTATTGTTTGTATATATTATTGTGTGCTAGTATTAGATACTCGACGGTAGCCTAATAAGATTATCCCTCTTAAAATTACCAACGATTGTGTTCCCCCTTAGTGTGCACCACCAAGAAATTTATTCGGTATGAGGCAGGCCGTGATGATCGGGTGTCAGACATATCTATGTTCACATACAGTGGTTGTAAGGCGTGTTGCACAACGAATACACTAAGGTTGAGTTGGTGAGCCTAGCATGTACAGACATAGCCTCGGAACGCGGATGGTCGAAAGATCGAGCACGAGTCGCATGAATGATGTGACCGACGTTTAGCGTCCACCCTTGAACCCACATTGATAGCCGTGATGATCGGGGGAGATGTGGCTGATAGGGGTCGTGTTATCACTAGGAACCCTTCTGGGGATAGGTGTTTCTGAGTGGAGTTATTAGTAACTCATTTAATTATAAACTTAGTCTAAATTCCTTTTGCAATTATAAATGTAGATGGGACCTTTCGTGTTGACAATTGAATGGTTAGAAGGAGAAAAGCTCAGATTAGATGGATCGAACTTCTCCATTTGGGTTGCCAGTCTCCATGTTCTCCTTAGAGAGAAGGACATGGTCGACTACATACTCGACAGGATGGATTTGGATCAGCCCACGGACATTGAGACCCTAGAGGAGCGGAAAGACCGCTATCTCCGTCGTCAGATGGCCCCTATATTTCAGTTGTGATGAGTTTCGTAATGGTGGACGAGTTGTGGCCTTTCGTGGGTGATGTCAACCCTTGTTCGGTAATGCTACAGCTTAGGACACATTTTAGGGAGCAGACACGCATTTGGGAGCATGAGCTGATGGGAGACTTCCTCTCCATTAAGATGGAGGAGAACTCATCACTGGACGACCACTTGGAGCATATGCATGATGTGTACATGAGGAATGTATACTTCCTGGACGTCTAGATTACGGGCTCTTTTGCAAACGCTGTTGTGCTGCGGTCGCTTCCACCAAGCTACCAAGCACAAGTCAGGACTTGCGTAATGAGGGGCGACACAAAAACAATGGAGTTCCACCGGTTCATGACATATCTCAGGAATGTGTTGGTTGAACCATATGTCGCTCAGGTCGTCAACGACAAAGGTATATATTTGATATACAGTTTTATAAATGTTATAATCTTGCAAACACATTTGAAGTGCTAAATATATCTGATACTTGTTCTGTTTTACTGAAAACAGGTCCTTCTGCATGAGAGGTGCTTGCTGGAGAGGAGGTGACGTTGCGAGCATGATGATGATGGCCGACGACACTCTCCCTCGACATTTATCATTTAGTTTGTGTTTTAGGATGATTAATGCAATCAAGAGATTGTGAACTTCTTTAGTGTGTCTCACACTTCGTGAGATGGTTATTCATATGAGTTTGTAACAAACAGTTGTTCCACTTTTATGAATGATTTCTATTCGTGTTCATATCTTGTTTGATTATGTGTGAATTATCCTTGTTGTTTGAAACTAATTGATATTGCATGAACATTTGTAAAATAGTAAAATTGCCTTAAAATACCCAACTTAATGATATGTTCATTAATGAATGAAAAACCATTGTTTAAATTCAAAGTTATGTGATAATATGTGAAAGTCATTCAATTTATTATCACATATAAATCATGCCTAAGTTTGGAAAAATAACTTGAACACCATGTATTACTTGAGTACAAAGTGTTTAATGAATTGTTAAAAGTAAATACATATTCGATGTAATGGGTTTTAATGAAAATGGTAATTATCATTATATGATTGTTTAAATGTGTAAATAAGTTTACCAAAGGAAACATGAATATGAAACTATTTGATTTGATTAAAATGTTTCATCAACAAAGGGTATAAAGATAAAAGAGAATCTAATTGCTATGATTTGATCAATAGTAATGAAATTCAAATTTATAAGAATGGCATAAAAGTAATTGTGAAATGGAAAGTGTTTTGAAACGTCAAAATGCAGAGCATCACAATATGATATTAGATATCAAAGGGGTTAAATAGAAGGCACCAAATAAATCTTTGTAGTGTAGATGTAGATACCATTAGCTTAGAAATAGTTAGCACTCAATTAGAAGGGAGTGAACCATTTGAATTCTTGATAGTTTTGGGGTTATTCGATATAACCAAAACAATAGTGAATAAGTCCTTGTAGTGTATTCATTGGAAATTTTGAATACGAAATCCATTGCTGAAACCAAAAGGAAAGAAAACTTGTATTTGTTGGATTTTGGTGCATTTTTGAGAAAGCTCACTTTTAGTGATATGTCTCAATTATGAAGCAAATGGAAATTAGTGTAAAATAGGATGAGGATTCAAAACCCTGCATCAGGGTGTTGAGAAGCGCAACGGAAAACGTTCCTGAACGATTCTCTTCACAGAAGGAAAGAATCAATGATATTAATCATTGTGTTTTCCCCACTAGTGTTTTCACTACATGAAGTAGGATTCAGAATGAAATCCATATCTAGTGTGGAGACATTTGTGTATCATTTTTCATGATTTTTGGAATATGACATACCTACGAACTACAGAGGAAATAATGGTAAACTAAATTATGAGAAATCCTAGAAGTAAAATTCCATTGAGATTAGAAAGCAATTCGTTGCTGAATCTCACAAGTAAAAGAGGTTACTTGGAATTTTCCCAAATGACTGCAAAGCCATAGTGGAAAAAGGGGTGAATGACAAAAGCACAATTTGTCAGGCATTGGACAAATTCAAATGAATTTGATTCATGTGTGCTAAATGTCTAGTGAATTTAAAACTAGTAAAGTACTAGTATCTCATAGTAAAATCTCCAAGTTTGATATTTGATCAAAAGTTTTTGAAGTTATTCAATAGGGTAAGGAGATATACAATTTGCATAACATTGAGTGGGAGCTATGAAAGTCTTCCTAAAACAATATGTGATTGACATATTTTTGAGTGGGAGCAACATAAGTCTCAAATTCAAATATGTAGGAACATATTTTGAGTGGGAGCTTATAGGAGTGATTCTTAAGTATGTTAAGGATGAAAGTGCAAATACTTATAAATAATGATTTATAAGATGTAGAAGTTGATAATAAGCGTATTATGATATTATGTAGTATTCCTTTAGGGATTCTGAAAGGGATTTCAGAATAGAAGTTAATTAAGGAACTGATCCTTAATGACTTAAATTAGGAATAGTATTAAGTTTAACATCAATGGTTGAAAGAAAGAAAAGGATGATCGTCATCCACTATGTTGAGACATAGGTTCTGTCTACTTGTTGAAAGTGGACTATTTTACACTTGTGATTACTATTGGACAATCGACAACATATGTCATATTCTGCCTACTTGCCTATTTAGTGGCAAGATATAGATGCATATACTGCTCATGTTGAATTATCCTGCCCTTCTTATTATTGCAACCAATTGGTGAATTGTCTAGCTTGTAAACTATTAAGCTTATGATCAGTTTGCGTGTGATAAAGGTTGCATTATCCTGTTTGTTGCAATATTTTGGCTTCTTCATCATATGTCTTATGATCAGAGTATAAATAATAATTGTTCACAGTGGACTATTTTACAATTATGATTACTATTGGACAATGAACAACATATGTTATATTCTTCCTACTTGCCTATTTAGTGTCAAGATCTAGATGCATCTACTACTCATGTTTAATTATCCCGCCCTCCCTATTATTGCAACCAATTGGTGAATTATCCAGCTTGTAAACTATTAGGCCTATGATTAGTTTGCGTGTGATAAAGGTTCTATTTGTTGCATTACTTTGGCTACTTCTTGATATGTCTTATGTTCATCGTATAAGTAGTTCATAGTTTACTATTTGACATTATGGTTACTATAGGACAATGAGCACGATAGGTTATATTTTGCGTAATTGCTTATTTAATTGGACGGTAGATGCTTGTACTGCTTATGTTTAATCATCCTGCCCTGCTTATTATTGTAGTGTATAATACTAAGTTTGGTCATAGTGGGGAGTAACATAACATGTTACTAGGCTATATTACTCCCCACTATGACTGGTCTTAATATTATCTCCATAGTGAGCACTGTCATTGTCTTATAACATAGACACCATCATTTAGGTTGGTCATAGTGGGAAGTTTTTACACACTAGTGTGTATGATACTAGTGCATAGTACTAGCTAGGCTACCTATAGTAGGACTATCATGCAATCCATGTTGCATTTGTTTTGCTGTTTCGTCGTATGCCTTATGATCATAGTATGAACTGGTCATAGCAGACTGTTCCACCCCATATGTTATATATTGAGCCATATTTGGAGTTCCCTATACACGTTAGAAACACAAATGTATAGTGGAATGTGCTTGGGGTGTAGCAAAAAGGAAAGCTTTAGACAAGTTGCATTATCTCCTGTGTTGCATTAGTTTGGCAGCCTATGATCTTTTTGTTTAAATTGCTCCTGGAGACCTGTTAAATGGTGAGTACTATATACTATATAACATAGGTTGGTATCCCACCTAGTTTATATTTCTAGATTAATTGGAATTCCTTATTCATGTTAGAACCACAAATACTACCTGACGAGGGTTTAACTCATCAATACCCATTGATATGGACTTGGGTTTTGGAGAAGGAGGGAGCGTTGGAAGTCTCGATCGGCTAGCAAACAAGCACACAGGGGCGCAATGTTTACCCAGGTTCAGGCCTCGTAGAGAACCCTACTCCTGTTTGTCCGCTCTTGATTGATGATCATCCGAAGGATTACAATGTCGTCGATGACGGTGTATGCGCAGATTAGATCTGGCGTATGTGTATGCAAGAGATTGATGTCTAGATCTATTGTCTATTGTGGCGATGTGGGAGATCATAGATCTATCTATTGGGGGAGTCGTGATCGCCTTCTCATTGGACCCTCCTAGCCTTTATATATGGGGAGGCTAGGTCTCATGTATCAATACGAGTTGGTTACAAGTTAGATTCAAACTCTAGTATTGATATTTCCTTGTCTTGTGTGTTTGGAAGTCCGTGTCCATATGTTCTTCGTACCAGTCGAACCGTCATGGGCGTCATGCACCTTCATATATCTTCGAGTGGGCCTTCCCTCGGCCTGCACCAGGTAGGCCAATAGTAGGTGCCTATAGGGCATACCTATGTCAGTAGCCCCCGAGTGTCCATGCGAATCGTAGATTTGGGTGGAGACTTAGAAGTCTTGAGTCTTGCATTAGGATGTCGGAGTCAACAATAGTGTCGAGTGCGAAGCACTCACCTAGAAGTTCATCGAGTCAGTCGAATTTATAGTAGTTCATAGGGATGATGGTAAACATGCCTGGTGCGCTCGACGGATGAGGACTAGTTAATTGCTCTAGGGCAAAAACAACGCTACCTACTCAAACTCGAGTCCCCGGACTCTAATTCAGAAAAGTGCTGGTGTAATTCGACTCAGGCCGTGGAAGTATTATAGAGTCAAATCCAAGTGTGTAAATGTGAGCACTCGACGCTTCTATCAAGGTTATTCATCGTACCTGTAGGTACGGATTATTTCTGGTAGAACGCAACAGATGCGTTGCTAGGCCTTATTCAGGTCTTATCTTCACGTTGTAAGCGCGACATCCGAATTTTTTGTCACCGCGGAGATGATTCGGGTGGCCCAGGAGACGTAATCTCTTTGTAGGGAAATTATGCGGTGGAGTCGCCAAAGCTTTAAAGTGTGGTCGCAATCAACACAGAGTTATGTATAAGAAAAAGTCATAGGGTTCGAGGGCCAGCACTCCATATGGGAGTAGCCCCCGAGTGTCCGTTCGAGTCGTAGACTCGAGCAGAGACTATAAGTATTTGGCGACTGCTGTCGTATTTTGCTTGTTTCAGTCGAATATGCTTTCAGCGCTCCCTATGAGAGTAACCCGAAGCCTATAATCGAATCGTAGGTTCGAGTGAAGGGTTTTTATAATGCTTCGATATCTTCACAAATTTCTTCGGGTGCGCGGCTAGCGCTCCCTATGGGAGTAGCCCCCGAGTGTATGTTCGAGTCGTAGACTTGATCAGAGACTTATAGTTGTCGATTGCATAAACAGAACGATCCGGAAGTACTTCGGATGATCTTGCGGATGCCATCAACATCGACACTTTTTCGAATGTGCGACGCCGAGTCCTTAGTCAAATCGTGGATTCGAGTGAGGATTCAGAGCGTGTCACTCTAGGATTTTGCATGTACGTGTCTAGCGCTCTAGTTTGGTATGGCGGAGTCATAGACTCGGGAAGAAACTCGAGTGCATAAGGAACCAAGAGTCGACGATGCTGTCAGGGTCGACGTAGCAGAGTCATGCGACGATTAGCCGGGTGAGTTGACAATGCAGATGGAGTCGACATAGTCACTTCTGGCGGGTGTGCGACCAACATTGCGTGTGTGTAGCATCAAGCGATGCAACCATCTGAGGAGGGACTCGACTCGGGTCTTGAGTGTATATCGTATCCAGTTGTTTTGTCGACTCCTATTGGAGGACCTGATAGAATAGCTCGACGAAGTCGATGTCCTTGTAAGCTGCATAAAACATGAAGAATTGTGAAGTACTTGTATCTTGTAAAGAATATTTGCATGCCGTTTTATAAAGTAAAATTCGGGTGCCAATCGATTCGATATTTTTGCACTGTATGCTAGGCCTTTTCGTTAGCCTGATTACCCTTAGTCTCAGTACCTTGCCGAGGTGCTCGGAGTTCAAAGATTCAACAATCAGGCAGAATTAGCTACTCGGGTTGTCGCGTATGAGGTGCTCGAGTGTGTCGACCCGACGTCACATTATGTTACTCGAAGACGGCATAGCCCCCGAGTGTTTCGAGTGCGATTAAAGTAAGAAAGAAATCATCTGTGAGTTGAGAACTTAGCTTTATGGGTAGTTGTTGTGGACAAAATTGATGCGGTAACGAGACGCATGGCAGAGTCGAAGGTTGTAACGGGTTGCCGTAGCAGAAGGAGGCAGCGTCTCGTCGAAATAGAAGGCCGCAGCGAGTCGCTGGATCACCAATGCTGAGGGAGCCCCCGAGTCGCTGACATCGAGGACCGAAGCAGGTCATACGGCGGAGTCGAAGGAGCCCCCGAGTGTTTAGTCATCGTGGTTGATGTAGTAGAGGCGGCATTCGAGAGCCGATGCGGCAAAACGAAGTCGACCCGACAGCGGGTCGCCGAAGGCGATGGCGTCAGTAGTTTTGCCGCAATTGAAGGTCATAGAAGGTCGCCGTAATCGAAGAGTGCAGCAGGTCATCGGGGTTGAAGACCACAGCGTGTCACACGACGGAGTTCGTGCAACCCCCGAGTGTAGAACGTTGTCGACGGAGTCGATGTAGAGGACGTGTGGTCCAGGTTGATGGAGTCGCGCGGCGGACATAGTCGACGCGGCAGATGGAATCGACAAGGGCAACACGTCGCCGTCGAAAAGGAGTTGACATGGCCATCGGGTCATCAGAGCCTGATGGAGCCAGTGGTTCGCCTTATCCGAAGATTGTAGTTGGTTGCTGGAGCAGATGCCGGTAACAAGTCACCGTAGCTAGACACAAACAGTGGGTCAGTAAAAGGTATTGATGTGGCAGCGAATCGCACGACGGTCGGGAGTCGACACAGTGGTATCAAGGAGCCCCTGAGCGTAGAGCTAGCCGTGAAGAGGACCACGGTGAAGCGAAGTGTACTATGATGGCAGTGCTGAAGTCAAGCCGCTCGAGTATAATGATCGCCAGCCAGTGCGTTGCAATAGAGTGTCAATTTGACCCGTCCGAAAAGCATGTAGCCAGGTTTTTTATCTCTTTTTATTATCCTGATAGCTGCTCCTGTACATGAAATTGTACATGCAAATTGCCTTGCAGTTGTCCTGGATCAAAACGTGCTTGTCCGAACCTCCTACCAACATGCATCGTAGTCCCTTCTTTTTTAGAAATTGAGGCACATTGTGCGACTTATTCTCAGAGAAGTTTCCCTGGCTACTTTTCCTTCTATTTCCTTTGCTATTTGTTTCCTTTGATTCTTGACAGCACACTAGGTAGCATTTGGACGGCAGCAGATTGTCTCGGAACTTGATCCGCATGCGCTGATCGATTTTGGTGATTAAAACTCATATGCACATACAGCTTCAATTTTTATTCACGCACATGTGCTTCAGATCATAGGATATACGCAACACCAAATAAATTACTTGACTGCCTCGAACGGTGTTGATACCGATATGGAATCAAACTCAAAGGTGGCATACATGATGCGGCTGAAAATTGCAATCTCTCAACCTCATAGATCTGATCTCAATGAAAGTTATACTGACTCATGTTGCAAGACTGCGGGCTATTTATCCAATGTGGAAGACGCTGCATGGTGCTGCCTGGATGTTGCCGTCGGTTTGCATCTTGATGAAGGAAGTTGAAGGAACCGATGTTGAGGCATCCCTCCAACGCAGAAGAGTCGAAGATGGCAGGTGTTGCTGAACATAAAATTAATCGCGACGGAGACATCGACCGTAGATGAATCAATCAGACGTGATTCAGCCGTGTTGATGATGCGGGGGGCTGAATTAGATCTGGTCTCCAATGCCGATGAATCATAGATCGCCGGAGATGAGGCCGTCGAGATCGCAACATCAGCACTCTTAGTTCCCACAAATGGTGCCAATTGACGAGGGTTTAACTCATCAATACCCATTGTTATGGACTTGCGTTTTGGAGAAGGAGGGAGCGCTGGAAGTCTCGACCGGCTAGCAAACAAGCACACAGGGACGCAAGGTTTACCCAGGTTCAGGCCTCATAGAGGACCCTACTCCTGCTTATCTGCTCTTGATTAATGATGATCCAAAGGATTACAATGTCGTCGATGAAAGTGTATGCGCAGATTAGATCTGGCGTATGTGTATGCAAGAGATTGATGTCTAGATCTATTGTCTATTGTGGTGATGTGGGAGATCATAGATCTATCTATTGGGGGAGTCGTGATCGCCTTCTCGTTGGACCCTCCTAGCCTTTATATATGGGAAGGCTAGGTCTCAGGTACCAATACGAGTTGGTTACAAGTTAGATTCAAACTCTAGTATTGAGACTTCCTTGTCTTGTGCGTTTGGGAGTCCATGTCCATATGGTCTCCGTACCAGTCGAACCGTCACGGGCGTCATGGACCTTGATATATCTTCGAGTGGGCCTTCCATCGGGCCGCACCAGGTAGACCAATAGTAGGTGCCTATAGGGCATACATATGTCACTACCAATGGAAGAAAGTCAGATGAAAACCATCATGAGAAAGAGTCCATGGATGCAACGACTTGGTATTAGGTTCGTAGCTAATGCTATTGCATCCCCAACTATATTCTCCCCCAAAAAGAGCAACAGTGATCCCTCTGGACCTCGATATGATCCTGAGGGGGGTATCAGTGAATGTCGATCAGGTGATGAAACACTAGTCACCAAGGAGACTGGGCTGTAGGTAGTCCCCTTACCTACTAGATCACCATCTTGTCATGATTTCTCCATAATTAAGGTGCTGCCAAATCATCTTATGTGGAATTGTTTGCTTACTCTTTTTGCCATATGTTTTGTTCCTCTTTATTTTCCCCAATTGACTGTTACATGTAAAATTCAAGAAGACATCTCCTAGGCGAAGGATGGCTCCTGGTGGTGGATCATCTCGGAAGCGCATCGTGGCATCAGTACTATCTCTAGACACAGAAAATGAGAGACACACGAGGTCCAAGGGGAATCCGCTAAAAGCAGGACTTCCACCTCCAGGTTCCACACGGCGAACAACAAAAGTGGAAAGTCCTGCGACCCATTCACAAGAAACTCGGAGTGCAACCCAGAATATTGCCAAAGCCGAACTTCCTCATGCTGACAAATGACCAAAGCCACACTTCCTGATGCCAGGCAAATTGCCAGAGTTGCACTTCCTAATGCCCAAGAGGTGGCTAGAGGTACACTTCATTTTCCCCTGCTAGTGACCAATGATGTAGTTCTTGATGGAAACCTAGTGGCCAAATTAGCAGTTCTCGATGCCTGACAAGTAGCTAAACCTTCATTTCCTGATGCCCACCAAGTGGCCAAAGCTATAGTTCCTGATGTTGGCCAAGTGGCCAAAGTTGCAATTCCTAATGCCGACCAAGTGGCGAAAGCTACAGTTCCTGATGTCGGCCAACAGTTACGCATGCCGGCCAAGTGGCTAAAGCTGCAGTTCCTGAATCCCGACAAGGCGAGAAGGCAGCGGCCGTCAATCTACCACCTACCCAAGCCAAGAAGGCAACAACCCAAGGCAAGCAACCAGCTGCCCAAGGCGAGCTGGAAGCTGTCCAACATGAGCACCACTCTACCCAAGGCGACCTACCCACTCCCTCCGACCCACTGGTATGTTGTCCGCCACCTCCCCAAAGCTAGTAGCCACCTCCCCAAAGCTAGCATGCACCCCCAAAGCCAGCATCCACCCCCCAAAGCCAGCAGCCACATCCCCAAAGCCAGCAGCAACCTCCCCAAAGCAGCAGCCACCTCCCGAAAGCCAGCTGCCACGTACCGAAGGTGTGGAACTCAACCCACATCCTGCCATCCTCTAGAACCTCCTAAAGCCACCTTCCCAAGTGATGAAGTCCGCATCCTTCTACCCATGGGTATCCCCCAAAGGTGACTTGCCACCTCTCCAAATCCAGAAGCCACCTCCCAGCTGTCTGCGGGCACCTCCCCGAAGCGACCGTGCATCGTCCCAAACCGATTGGTTAGGTACCCAAGACGCTGCATCAGCTACCCAACATTTGTGTTCAGCTGCCGACGGCGAGGACTCTGGTACCCAATTTGAGGGTCAGGGGTCATCTACCCAATACGATGAGTCAGCTACCGAATATGAGGAATCTGATCCTAGTCATGAAGTACCGTGCCAAGACTAGAGTGACTGGTCTCAACATGGTAATGCGTTAAACCGACTGCTTGCTCTACAATAATCCATTTAATCCCATCATATTATTGTGGAACACTAAATCAGCATATTGTATTCCTGTATATGGTGATGGCTACCACATATCTCAAGACTTTGATGCACCTTGTTCTGAAGACACTGAAACGTAGAATTTTGAAGATGTAGTTCTACATAATGGTCAAGCTCTGGTGGTGAGGGGGAAAACATGGGGAAGAGGCTTGACAAGTTGTCCAAAGGAGGGAGGCTTTCACTTAATGTTCTTCCAGGAAGAACTAGACCAGACGAGCCGGGTGTTGCTGCCAGGCTTAGTTGTCCTTTACCTTTCAATTTATGTGTTCATGCAAATGCTGATGCTCCATATTTTATTTCAGCAAAAGTTTGCCATGGATACAAATCACCCTGACGTGCAGAATGCTTGCGCAAATCAGTTTATGAGGCATGCAAGGAATCAGTGGCATATTCTGAAGAAGAAGTATTTTGATCCCTACCCTCTGAACCAAGTTACAAGGAAATGTCCTAATGAAGTGAAACACATGACCGACGAGCAGTGGTGCAAGCTTGTTGATACTTGGTCTGACACCGGGAAACATGTTACTTTTTGTTTATTCTTATACAGTTACTTCCTGTGTTTGAATTGTTTGATTGGAACTTCCTCTTATATTGTATGGTTTCTGCTTGTGTAGAGTACTTGTGTAAAAACACGCTCATCCGGAGCAAAGTCTTGTACCCTGCTTCCACAGGTTATTGTAGCTATGCGGTTGTGTGCAACAGTGAGGACGATGCCTTCGAACTCTTCAAAAAGACGCATTACGGCCCGCAAAATGGCTACACTCAGAATGTGAAGGAAGCAATTGTAAGTCCTCTTGAATACTTTTCATCTTTGTAAAATTCAATGCTATCTTCATCTCTCAATTGTATACAATATGATTGTAGTTTTCTTGCTATTTTTCTTATGTTCGCTTCTATTCCTAATACTATAGGAAATCATGCAAAAGAAGATGGCTTCAAATGTCCAGGGGGAAGAACCACTTTCTTCCACCTAGGCTGTGCACTTTGCACTCTCGTTGGACAGCAGAAAGCTAACGTTCCTAAAGAACATCGGCCTCCATACAAGTACATCAATATAAAGCGGGTCTGGCCTTGAAATGGAACTTTTGGCTCAGAGAGCAAGGAGTGACAAACTGCGTTGTACCATAGAGGAATTGAAGAGAGCGAAAGAAGCTGCCAAGGCAGAGAGACTACAGTATGCTAAATCCATGACAGAAATGCAAAACAAGCAAGAAGAGATGCAGGATAAACAAAACCATACAAACGACTTACTTCAGCATGTGTTTTCTCAGATGACTCAACAGAAGCAGTAGCAACAATAGCAGCTTCAGCTGTCGCAAGGTAAATGAATTTGTGGTTGACACTTGTGAGTTCTTGGGCTAGGAAAGTTAACTGGTATGAAAACTTGTGAGTCTTTTGGACATGGAAACTTGTTAGGATTTTGGCTCATAAACTATTGTGGAAAGTTTTTGGTTGTGGAAGCTTGTGAGGCTTTTGTCTCAGAAACTGCTGTGGAAATTTATGTGAAAACTTGTCCTGAAATTCATTGTAAAATTATGTTATTTGATGCATGTGGTGTGAAATGGGTCACACACGATTAGGGCTAGTAGAAATTTACGTGCACGAATGGCCCCCTGATCTCACGACAATGCCAGCACGCATCCATGATGAAAACGAAATCGTCTTAGTTGTTCTTGATGAAACATTTCCATCACATGTAAACGCCGAGGTGGCCACCTTTCATTGGCCAATTATCTAGACAAAACAGAAACGTCACGGCCAATGATGATGTCATCACAAAAAATTCATCATCGGTAGGTGATATGTGTCTCATTTTGTTTTGTCAACGTGTCGTTATGTGGCTTACCCACGTGGCCTCTTCCGATTGGCGCAAGCTTGGCCGTGCCAACCGTCCAAGTGTTAGCATGGCGTTGAATGGTGGCGACGAAAAAACTTCGTCACGGCCCGTGTGATGTCATAAACAGGATGGATGGAGTCATGAATGGGTTAGATGACGTCACAGATATGGAGATAACGAAATCATACCATGACGGAAAAAAAACGTTAGGAATTCGATGACGTCGTAGACGGCAAACATGACATCAGTAAACGTTGATGACGATCACCCGCGGTGCCGTCTGCCACGTGGCCTCGGTCGTGACGAAATAAAAACATCATGAACGATGGGGCCTGGGATGGGCCGGTCCAGTTCACCACGACAAAATTACATGAACGTCGCGATCGGGCATGACGTTTTCAGATAGAAATGATGTCATGGATTGAATTATGACATGAGGTCCGTGACCTATTTTTTCGTCACACAATTCATCACGGATGACCATCTACGATGTTTTAACCCCTCTCCAGATATCAGATCGTCATGAACCGCCCAGATTCTTGTAGTGCACTGCTGGTTTTAAGTTACCATGTACTACTCTTCATAGGTTTAGTTAATTAGTTCATGAATAAGATGTGCTTGACGGTATTCATCTTTGTTATTTATCACTACATGACTCACGACTCTATTATTATGGGCACATATATGTCCAGATACATATAGTGAGACCTAGTTTATGGAATACCATTTGTATGGGTGGAACTCGTTAATTTCCTAGCCTGCAACATGTAGCAAAGATAGTTCCATAGCGATACATATTTTCTTATTCTGATCTCATATTATATATGTATGAAATATGAGGTGTATTTGGCGATAGATTTCTATCCATCTTTACCAAGAGAGAAATTGTTGAGTTTCGCAATTGTTGTGTCACCTTACAGATTAACTACTTTCATGATTGTCCAATAAAAAATCTCCGGTGTTGCATGCCTTACTCACTCTTCTACGAAACCAATGAGGTCTGACTCTCCATTTGCCGTACCCAATGCATTGCTCCTTTTAATATCCATGGCATATTTTCTCACTCACCCCATATGCTTTTCTTAAAAAACTTTGGTGTTGCATGGCTTACTCACTCTTCTAAGGAACCAACAGGGTTTAGGACTCTATCATAATGCTCGACTTTGCGTGTGACATTAATATATCCCATCATCAATGCTGAATAGCAAGAGGAGTATAATTTGGAGGCATTAGTTTTTGAAACGGTTGCAATTTCTGTGAGTCAAATAAATCATTCATGTGAAATACAACAACATAGTATATTATAATGATTGTGCACCCAGTGATAGGTAGGGAGAGAGATATGAATCAGCTGAGGTTGTACTTTTCCTTTAACCAATAAGGGACTCATCTGAGTTAGGTGCGCTGCATATACTAATTCTTGAGATTTTGCTTGCTTTTCAATGATTATGCTTTATAGAAATAGCAGATTGGTAGAGACAATAACATGTACTTACTTTCTCTCTCGTTGATGTGTGGTGGAGTAGAGTTGTTACTTATTAGGCTTTAAATTTTCTAAATAGTGTTCAGAGTTGTAGCACCCAAATCATTGCTATACTTCTATGTAACCTCTTGGTTAATTGAAACCTATATTTTTCCAATTTTTAAATGTTTTGATTTGGTATTTTATCATAAGAACAGCAGTTGGTGACTGTTATTTGTACATTTTGCATTTGATCCGTTGCTAAAATTTAGAGTTTGACATGAGTCTTCCGTTCACATCCATAATCTATTGTGATTATGCTTTGCATAAATACCAGCAGATATATGCAACTTGTGCCAGCATTTGTTTGTAGAAATTTCATGATTAGAACAATGGTAGACATGCCCACTAACTTGAGGTGGTAATAATGTCAAATGTTTATTAAAATGATGGACGATCGGTCAATGTGTTATCGACCTATCTGAAAGTAACTTTTACAAGTGCCATACTTATCTCAACATAATTCTTGACTAGCTAACTACATCAGCATTGCCAACGTGTTAGCTGTGCTTATTGCTGTTGCTGGTATTGGTGGTTCAAAGCTGGTGGCGTTCCTGATCCTATGCCTGGGTTAACATGGGGTTATCTATCATGTGCAACAATAACATCCGACCATGACAGTAGTATGTAACATTCTTGAATCCTCTGTAATCAAAGTTATCTTCTGAACTAGCACAAACTGGTTTTAGAATTTACATTTGTTGCTATGTACTCAGGGAAATGTAAAAAATATATTTCTTATTTTCATACAATGGTACGTATCAATTAAACTGGAAAAAATAACATGCCTTTTCTCAGAAAATTGGTACTTTGAACTTTGAAAGCATCTATCTTTGATTTGGCATTGCAAGATATGGTCGATTATCAGAGAACCATGACAGGAGAGATTGTGATACGGCAGTGTCTACGGATACTTCTGTTGTCGTTACACTATATTCACATGTTGATAGAATGAAGTGCAATGACATGCTGGATTTTGCAAGTTCTTCTTTACCATATCAAACATGGAGATTAATATTCAATCTAGTGTGTGAAGGATCAATTGGCACACATGCATGCGTGAGAGATATATAGGTCTGGCCATATTTCCTTTCTTTTGGAGATAAAAGAAGGAGAGAACAATGTGGCTATTATTTCTGTTGGGGTCGGCCACCCGATGAAACCCAAGCATGTGTTAGAGTTCCTAGTCCAAAGGACCAGTTATCCTCGTGCGCAATGGGTTGGAGTCCACCTGCAACAAAACGTACAAGAGAAGGCCATGAGGAATTAGAAGTCCATGCAACACGTTAGGAAAAAATCATTGCCTATTTTTATTCCTTAAATCAAGTCGGTTTGTTATTTCCGCTTTGTTTCTTGTAAGTGTTTGCTATACTAGTATAAATAGCCATGTACGGTCATTGTATTAGGGACTTGAAATTTTTTTTGAGTTGAGAATACAGAAAAGGTCCCATGTCAGTGGACACCAATATCGTGTGTGAGTTTGCTTGCTGATCCACGAGGGTCTGTTGCTGCTTGCGTGGAGTTGATCATCTTCTCAACGCTGGTTGCTAGGATTTACGGTTTGTGTAAACAGATCGGATCTCCTTTGTATCTTTGCTACTGTTTATCTGTTGATCGTCGTGAAAGATCGGGTCTAAACCCTTTTAGATCACGTTGATACGTATCATCTTGGTATCAGATTCGTCGGGTTTCTCACGGCAATTTTTCTACTGAGATTTCTTGCTGAGATCTATCTGTTGTGGGGTTTTTTGCTGCCGGAGCCGTCAAGCCAAGTCACCGGCGTGGATTAGTGTGATCTGCTGTGAAGTTGTTGCTGCCGGAGGCGTTTTGCCAAAACACCGGTCTTGTTCTACTAGGTGGAGAAGCTTGTACGCTGTGAAGGGTTTTTCTGTTCCTGTCGGTGGTTCCGATCTATCCAAACCCTGGAGTCGATCGCGAGATCGTTTTCAATTGGCACTCGTATTCCTGCAGGACTCTCCGACTCGCGCTGCTACGTTTGAGGTAATATTTTCCGCTGCTGCCAACTGGATCTGCTGTTTTGGTTCTGCCGCCGAAGAAGTTTCTACTGCTGCAAGCTATTTTGGATCAGTTTGCATTGCCAAAGGGTCGGACGAGAAGATTTCTGTTGATCAGAATTTTTGTCAAATCGATCTGTTGCTTTACCATTCGCGTGGGATTATTCCTTGGGCTCCGTGAAGGAGTTCTACTGCTGCACGTCCGTATAGCTTGTTTCCCTGTCGTGTTCTGCACATGTCAAGTCAGATTGATACACAGAGTCCTACTGCTGAATCTGCGGCTGTGTATATTTTGTGCAATTGCTCTGATATTTTATTTGTTGCACTGAATTTTCCTGCCGTGACGGTCTACTCCACTCAACTTTTCTGGTATGGAGGAGAAATCTGTCCTCTCGTACTGGTTTCAGCGAGAAGAAGAAGGGTGTTCTGAAAATCTGTTCCACTCTCGTGTGAAACTACAGGACAGGGCATGTGCATTAACAATCGATCACATGAGTTTGATCAACGCCGCTAGTCTTGAGATGGTGGAAAAACTCGACTTGCCGACGACACCTCATCCACAACCGTACATGTTGCGTTTGGGTAACAACGAGCTCACAATCATAAACCAAACATTGGTCAAATGTCTGTTGGGACCCTTATCCTACGAGGTTTTGTGTGACGTGATTCCACTACATATGGTTCCATGCCATTTGCTTATGGGAAGGCCATGGAATAAGGAGCATGGTGCAGTATATTCACTAGATAACAATCATAATTGTTCTCTGTACACTGTGACTTGCGGCACAAAAGAGTACAACCTGCGGTCTATGGACAACATAATATACAAGGCCTGGAGAGAGGAAAGTTTGCAGAAAAAGGAGGCTGAAGCACAAATCATAGAGCAAGAAGAAGCGAAGAAGAGAGAAACTGCAGCTGCCGCACTTTCTCATGAACCTATTCAGTTTAATGTCATGGTTGCTTTTGAGACCGACTTGAAACCGAGGTCGGTTTCTCCTGAAGAAAGGGATGATGATACGGCAGTGTCTACGGATACTTCTGTTGTCGTTACACTATATTCACATGTTGATGGAATGAAGTGCAAGGACATGCTGGATTTTGCAAGTGCTTATTTACCATATCAAACATGGAGATTAATATTCAATCTAGTGTGTGAAGGATCAATTGGCACACATGCATGCGTGAGAGGTATTGAGGTCTGGCCATATTTCCTTTCTTTTGGAGATAAAAGAAGGAGAGAACAATGTGGCTATTATTTCTGTTGGGGTCGGCCACCCGATGAAACCCAGGTATGTGTTAGAGTTCCTAGTCCAAAGGACCAGCTATCCTTGTGCGCGATGGGTTGGGGTCCACCTGCAACAAAACGTACAAGAGAAGGCCATGAAGAATTAGAAGTCTATGCAACACGTTAGAAAAAAGTCATTGCCTATTTTTATTCCTTAAATCAAGTCGGTTTGTTATTTTCACTTTGTTTCCTTGTAAGTCAGGTTGGCTATACTAGTATAAATAGCCATGTACAATCATTGTATTGGGGAGTTGAATTTTTTTTTGAGTTGAGAATACAGAAAAGGTCCCATGTCAGGGGACACCAATATCGTGTGTGAGTTTGCTTGCTGATCCGCGAGGGTCTGTTGCTGCTTGTGTGGAGTTGATCATCTTCTCAACGCTGGTTACTAGGATTTACGGTTTGTGTAAACAGATCGGATCTTCTTTGTATCTTTGCTACTGTTTATATGTTGATCGTCGTGAAAGATCGGGTTTAAACCCTTTTGGATCACGTTGATACGTATCAGATTGAGTCTCGTTTAGAAGCCTAGTGTGACACTTTAGACGATCCTTTTGCAATGGATGAAAGGGTTCATTTTTGTGTTATATTAGTTTCCCATGGATGAAAGGGTTCATTGTTGTGTTATATTAGTTTCATCATAATAGTATTCCAAAACACTACAGATTCATCATCAATGAATCAGATTTTAAGTGCCAGGATTCCATAAAAGTATTTCTTTCTATATTAATCTTTCTTGCAGGCACCATTTTGCACTTTTTATATAGAAAATATGACAAGGCTTTATGTGATCATATTTTCTTCATCCAAGGGTAATTTCAGAAGAAAGTATCCTAATTTTCTTTATAACATTTTGGATCCATTTCCATAGCTGCTATTTAGTAGTTTAGTACCAATAGTGACCCTGCTCTATCGGAAATCTCACCATGCATATAGTTAACTTACTAGAATCATTGTCCATTTGTATACATTTTTCTTGTTTAGTATGTATTAAAGATCCACTGGGAGCACATACTTCTCTAATTTAGTTTTTCTCATATTTCAGGGTGATATTAATTAATAGAGAGATATAAACTTTATTTGGGTACATATTTAGCTGCAAAAGCTGACACAATGGTTGGGCTAGAATCAAACTACGATAGGAGGATGCAGACATTACTAGCGCATGAGGAAACATGATGAACATGTTTGCTTTTGATGCATACATCACGAACGACTTGTTGTCAATTTAAATATTGTTTCTTTTCGAAATTTTAAGTAAACTCCCTCCATCCCAATTTATGTTGCATATAAGGGTCAAGCTTTACAATGTTTGACCAAGTAGTTTGATGCAAATATGGACATATACAATGCTAAATTAATATTATTAGAATTGTCTTAAAATATATTTTTATAATATATGCATTTCATATCATACATATTCATATTATTTTGTATATTCTTGGTCAAACTTTGCAAAGTTTGACTTGCACGCAAGATTATGCTCAACATATTATGGGAAGGAGGGAGTAGATGATGATACGGCTACTAATTATGAGGTTTTAGTGCTGATTAATTGTGATATATTTAATAGAGAGTTCAATTGTATGGAAAATTGGTTGATAGCAAAATGGATCAATCCTTGCATTGAGGTATTTTTGGCTGCAACCATTATGTTTTATGAAGCGTGAAACATGAGACAAAAAATTAGGCAAGTATGGCTGGTGAAGCCATTTGATATCACTACCATTCCCATGTCACCATTTTTGAAGTTAGTACCACATTTTTCTTGGGCACCTGATGCATCTGCATTCTCGATATTTTCTTTTAACTAATCCGTGGTTTTTAATCCCCTCTCCGCAGTAACATGGGTGTGGTGCCAATTTAAACAAAAATAATCCATTTGTGTAACAAATTCAAATAATAAACCTTTTGTCAAAATATTTTATAATGGCTAACCCTTTTATGCAGCTCCTGCCGATATGGCGCTGCACCTGTGACTGTAGCGCCAACAATCTCGGCGCTGCAAGAACGCCATGCTAGCTCCGTAGAGGATGTGGCGCGAGGCTATGAGCCCAACCTCGTACGTGCGGAGCCAGGGTGGATGGAGCCGCATCCAAACTTGCAGCGCCATGCCAGGCGGCGCCTTGAACCTTGCTACCATGGAGAAGTGGGTCTAGGGAGGGTCCCGCTTCATTAGTGCCATGCTAGAATGCACGACGCTGTATGAGAATCCCCACCCGGCTCGGCCTGGCCCGACCCTTCCTTCTTTTCTTCTCCATACGCGCACGAACAGAGAGGAGCTCCATAGCAGCGGCGGCTAAGGTTCTTGTCCCCCTCTTCTAATACTCCCCCATGGCGCCACATATCTGAAGAAAATCTCAATGGATCTTGTTGGAGACCACATCCCCCAGGTATTTTCCTTCATTCCTCTCAAATTTGTCCAATAAATCTCTCTCTTATGCCATGATTTTGCTAGTTTAGGAAAACTCTAGTTCATCTCAAAATCTAGAAGTATAGTTGCTTTGTCGATGATTTAGCTTGGGACTGATATTGTGAAAGTATGTTTCGGTCTACGATGAGCTTCTAATATGGTTGTGCTTGAAAACATTGTGGGAATAGATATTTCTAGTATGTTTGTGCTTGAAAATATTGTAGAAATAGATATTTGTATTTTTGTGCTTGTAAATATTGTGGAAATACATATTTATAGTATGATTGTGCTTGAAAATATTTGGTCACATATGCTCTTACATTTGTCCACTTGTTAGCAATATTAGTTCACATTATGAGGTGGTTTATAATATGCTCTTACATTTGTCCATGTGCTCTTACATTATTTCATTTGTGAGGAATAAGTGTAGAACTAAGTGTGTTTGTTTCTAATATTTATTCATATTATTAGGTGGTTTATAATATGCTCACATGTTTATATGTATTTTTTTTTTAATTATCCAGGATGTTGGAATTGGAAGAGGAAGAAACCTGTGTAGAAACGGGGTTTGTCTAAGGTATGACGCTTCTTGAGCCGGCCTATGATATTTGTCACTCTGGTTACTTGATGGCCGAGCAGAATAGGGTAATAAAAATAAACCCACTATTTCATATAATGTTGCTCCATTGTAATAGACATGTTATAATCAAGCTTGTATGTGTGTAGACTCTTCTTCCCCTATGACTGAGGTATCATGGGCATTTCTCATAGATGATGCCATACCATGATCTGTACACGGTGCACATCCAAGTGCTAGGACTGCTCCCATTCATCCATATGGTCAACCGATCGACACCGCACATGAACCTTACTGATATCACCGCGCTTGTCGACTGGTGGAGGCCGAAGACGCACCGTTTTCACCTCCGTACTAGTGAAATTACTGTGACTCTTTCGGACATATCAATGATGCTTGCACTCCCTATCGAGGGGGATCCTCTATGTATTAACACATCCTATAAAAAATGGCGCAACCGGATGTCTGACCTTACTGGTGGTAAGTGTCCAGGGGACACTACAAAAACTAAGGGTCATCGTCGAGGCTACTTTCAAGTGGATATCACAGAACTTGCGTGCTACGAAGGATGAGATCATAATTTATGACTGTGTGTACGTGTGGTATGTTATCACGAAAACTATATTTGCTGATGGTAAGGGCAACATTGCTCACTAGCACTGGCTGAAGGCCTTAACCAAAATGAATAATAAATGGAGCTAGGGTTCGACGACATTGGCCTTGTTGTACTGGCAGGTACTGAACTGTTTATATTTTTCCCATATTTGCATGTTCTCTTCAAATTTTCCCATGGATGAACTTTGTTTGCTTTCATGTGCAGCTGGGCGTCGCTTGTCGAAGGACTGGTGGTAAGACTTGCATTGGTGGTCTGTTGCTACTTCTCTCGGTATGGACGTGGGAATGCTTTCCAGTTGGATGGCCGAAACATATTCCTCACATGGATTATAATGATGGCAGGAACCGGTTGAGGTGGCCCACATGGTCTTATAATTGGGACGTGGTCTCCAAGCCCCCAACCGACCAGCAAACAGCATACCTAAGATACACCAATGATTTTGATAACCTTCTCCCAGAGGAAGTAACAATTTCCAACCCATCACCATTTTCCATTCCCTTCATGTACTTTTCTCATTGAAATATTTTGGGTATGATTAAGGTTGTATGGGAGCCATATGGTCCTAGGAAAATTTTGGATGCGAGGAGTTCCGTCTTAACCCTATGTGCGATGCGGAATGTAAACTTTTGTATATGCAGTGCCCCATGATATGCATGTGACTTGGTGAGCATCATATGCCATAGCAGATTATGAGACATTTTGGTCTATATTAGTCTATGATGCCAGCTTGGTAGGACACCGACACTATTCTTCACTAGTAAGAATCGATTCTTCACTTGTATACTAAAATTGTGCTTTGTTCATATATAGTTAGGATAGGCTCAAGAGCAAGAAGATAGACTGGGAAAACATTCACATGAAGCACATGTCAAGGTTTCTCACTTTCGTGATAGAAGCTGACAAATCAAAAAAGAATTCTTGCAAAATCCCATTTTGAGGATGCTTTCAACAAGTACCTCCGCTGGTTTCTAAAGAGCAATCGTGTGAAGCTCCTACCGATGCCTATCCGGAAAACATTTTGGAAGAGCCATTGGTTTTCGACGATCTTGGTAGCCTTGAATACAACTAGCTTGTTAGATAAGGGTGCCAACTCTCTTTTGCTCCCGTGATCAACTATGTGGTAAGTTAGGAAGTTTCTATTCGCGATACTACCTCAATAAATGGTATAATCTATTTGTTATTTACTTTCATGTCAGCGTAAGGAGGTCCAAAAGTAGGCAGATGAAATTGAGGATGCTTTGGAGTTCCAAGGGACAAGGAGGGCTAGACAAAGTATAGGGATTTCATTAAGGTACGTACATACCACCATAGTCTACCTAAAACTTCCATGTTAATTATCTTATATAGTGAGGAGTTGTTATTGTGACATCGCCAGGCTCAAAAGTTACGTCGATTGGCAAACTTCCTTGGTTGTCGTGACCCCAAGGTTGTGACGTTGTCCCAGGAACGGGCCAAGTCGACCTCAGAAGCGGAAGGTAACCGCGACGATGAGGATTCTACTACGGTATGACATAGCCTCTACCGATGACATCCTCGTATGAATGGCCATGGATCAGTCAAATGAGATCCATACATTTTTTATATTCTAAATGGCAAAGATGAAGATGAATAAGTGTCTACCGACCTACCCAATACCTTCTCGTGCACTTTGGCCTCATCCTTTGTGAATCCCTCCTCATCAACGTCTTCATCGGGACCATCCTTGTCCGAGTCTGATGCATACTTCGAGAATACGGGATGTCATGATCCATGTTCTCTTGTGTATGATATAGGTCCAAATATCCAACAATATTCATGGATCTCAACCTCTCTCTCAACATCACCGTACTCATCATTATCCTCTTCCAATGCTTCATATTGGTTCTATGAAATGGGGCTCAGAGATGTCCTCACTTGATGTTGTTGGGTCAAAGGAGACTCGGTCAATTCCTCTTGGTTCATGGGTGGAGGACTCCTACCATCAAATGGAGAAGGAACCATTATGATACTCATTTGCAAATTTGCATCAACCTTTTTTGTGGCAAATAACTGAAGAACCTTTTCTTGTGATTCGGCCACCACCTCCTTCTATGCAACCAACGTTGCTCGGAGCTAATACACATTGTATTCCACTGGTTGTGCAACCCAAATCCCACATTGTGCCTATCCTCCAACTCAACAACATCACTCAGATCCATACAATTCAAATCTACCAGAACTTGTTTCAACACCTTGGCATAGGTAGAACTACGATCGAACACCAAGTCAATCTCATTTGGGTCTTGCTCAATATTGCCTCTCAAGAATGCGTCCTTATCCACATGATGAACATGGACAATTCTAGAAATCACTAAAAAAATATAACAACATAACGGTAGATGAATCCAATAAGTATCCATGGCAAAATTTACGCTAACATCATACTCACAAAACCAAAACCTTACCCTAAGCACAACACTCACCCTAACAATCATAGCTATACACATGGAGGATTACTATACCAATACTAAAGCTAAAGATCAACCAAACATGCCATTTCTCCATTCTAATTTACAAATCCTATGGGATTTAGGTTTGGACGAATTTTGCAAACTTGGGATAAATAACTTGAAATTTTCGGGTGAAATGGAGGGATATGGAGGAGATTACCTGGGGGAAGGGATTGGGGAAAGAATTCCCTAAATTTTCCTTCAAATGTTGTGCCTTTTGGTGGAGATTAGAGAAGGGGAGATAGACGAGTCGCCGCCTCCTTGCTCGGGATGGGAATGAGGGAAGAATAGAGTAGGGATGGGTCAGGACGGGTGTCGGTGTAATGGGATCGGGGGTCCCTTGCATTACGCCTCAGCGCATGGGCGAGGACCCACCATGTTCTCCAAGCAGGTATGGTTCTGTCATGATGATCCTATGGAGACTAAGTCCCAGCTATGTTGTAGGTGCCTATGGGTCAAACGAATGCTAACGGATGCGCCACGACCCGCCAACCGGGTGCGGACAAGAAGGTAATGACAATGACGAGCGCAAGGCGGTCATGCCCCACCTTCTGAGGGTGCCCCGGATGGAGGGCAAGGGCACTATTGGGGGCAGCGAGGCCAAGGAGCGGCCTCTACCAAGCCCCGGAAGGACCATGGAAGCACCCTTTCCTAGGCCAAGCGCAGCCCGAGAGCCAGAGTCAACTATGCCTGACAAGGCATGTCAGGCCCAGCCTTGGGAACCGTCGACGCCACCGACAGGAGTGACAACTCGGAGCCTGACCTGTCACTTGACCATCAAGTTCATCTGTGCACCGCCCCTGGATGTCCATTGGCCACATGAGCTGCCTTCCTGCCTAAAGACCACCTGGCATACTGCGATTGAAGCCCAGGAACACCCCGGGTGGTGCTCCACGCTATCCCTTGTGGTGACACCTTGGTGTATGAAAAGAGGCACTTGGGCGAGAGTTAGGAGGGGTTTGGGAGGACCGTACCTGAAAGGGGAGCTAGACCTGAAGAGAGGGTTTTTTGTGTAGGAAAGGATATTCCTAGAGAGAGGGTTCAGAGGGCCGAGAGAAAGCAATGAAGTGAGGAAAGAAAGAAAGAGGAAGCCCGGGGAGTGTAGAAGCTAGAGAAAGCATCTCCCTGAGACCGTAGAGATCATCTTCTTGTATCTCGGTCCACCCTAGATAATCCACCAAAGAAGGACGTAGGGTTGTTAGCCAAAGGGCGTCCCGAAGCTGGGTAAAAAATGCATGTGTGTGCTCTATGTGTGTTGCATGCTCGTATCACGAGGTTCCTTCAACGACGTTGTGGCCAGAACACCTTCATGCCCACTACCGAACAAATAGGGGGTTTCCAACATCCCCGATGTCAGCGTAGGTGAGATGCGACATCTGGTGCGTTACGTAGGAGGGTGCTCGCATTTTCGTCTTGGGAAATCATTATGACCGTCTATAGCTTCGTGAGTTTCATCGTCATAACCGTCATCATCACCAATGTCTGCTTCATCTTCCTGTTCACCATCGACATCGACCACGTCATCACTAGCCATGGCACCGAGGAAAGGTGCTGGCGCTAGGACCGGCCCTGCTGTGGTAGACTTGCCGACTGCACAAACTCGCTCCCATGCCCTTCCCACAACTGGGGGCTTGGATGCCGATCCTCATGCAGGGCGTGCGACTACCGTCACACTTGCCGACCCGCGTCTAGGGCCAAGCGCAACCACGCCACTGCCATCGTTGTGACAACCACACCCCATGGTTGAGGGGGGCGAGCATACTGGCGGGGGCACCGTTGCATAGGAGGTTCCACCGCTAGGCGACACAGGAGGCGTCACACTTGAAGATCCCTTCACCGGCGACACAGGAGGCTCCGCTGGTGGAGCGCCTATCCCCGGTGGCATAGGAGATGCCATCGGAGGGGGCCATCTGTCTAGAGGACTCGCACCGGTCGGGCCGAAGGAGCCAACCCCGAACTGGAGTATCGTGCACCATCTCGCACCGGAATCGTCTCGCCGTGCCAAGTACTAACCGCCAACGTCAGTCCCACCACTTTGGGAACCGATCTTTGGGGGAAGCATTCGTTGCTGCCCATGCCAGAGGTCGGCACCCACCAGCTCCCTGGACGACGGAGTATGCGGCGTGGAGGGATGACCTCGATGCACAATTGGAGTACATCAGGCTGCACCAGGAGTCTGATGACCCAAAAGTATAGGGGGTGTATCGTAGTATTTTCAAGGGAAGTGAAACCCAATTTATTGATTCGACACAAGGAGAGCCAAAGAATATTTATAAGCCTTAACAACTGAGTTGTTAATTCAGCTGCACCTAGAAACAATCTTTCTCACAGTAGTTTATCAGTAGCAACAGTTTTGTAATAGCAATAGTAAAGTAACAACAATAGTAAAAGTAAAGACAGTAGTAACAATTGCAGTAAATAGTAGGATTAAAGTGCAGTAGTCATAGGGATGGATGGACGGGCGTTGCATGGACAAGACAATTCATATGGCAATCAAGACATAGGTCATTTGCAGATAAATAAGATAAAGCATCTAAGTACTAAATAATCATAGGCATGTGTTCCATATATAGTCATACATGCTCGCAATGAGAAATTGCACAACATCTTTTGTCCTACCATCCCGTTTGCAGCAGGGCCTCAAGGGAACTACTAGGAATTAAGGTGCTCCTTTTAATAGAGCACTGGAGCAAAGCATTAACACTCCGTGAACACATGTGATCCTCACATCATAGCCATTCCGTCCGGTTATCCCTTCGGGGCGTTTGGTTCCGGACAACAATATGTGTATACAACTTGCAGGTAAGACCATAAACAAAACTATCATAATGAATCAATAACATCTTCAGATCTGAAATCATGGCACTCGGGCCCTAGTGACAAGCATTAATCATAACAAGTTGCAACAAAGTCTCAAAAGCACTAATAATAGATACTAGGCACCATGCCCTAACAATCTGATGCCATTACATGAACGATCTCATCCAATCCCTACCATCCCCATAGCCTACAGCGGGGGATTACTGACTCATGGATGGGGAAACATGGATGGTTCATGGAGAAGAGATGATGATGATGATGGTGATGATCTCCTCCAATTCCTAGTCCCGACAGGGTGCTAGAACGGAGTTTCTGGTTCCGAATCCCGGCATCTGGTGGTGGCAGCACAACGGAAATCTTTCTAAAAACGTCGAACCCCCCTTGGTTTTTACGTCAAGAGGCAACTTATAGGCGAAGAGGGAGGCCGAGGGAGTGACCGAGGTGGCCACACCACCCCAGGCATGGCCTGGCCTGGCCCGCGTGGCCAGGTGGTGTGGGACCCTCGTGGTCCTCCTCCGTCTCGTCTTCTGGCTCCGTGAGTCTTCTGGTGAAATAGGATTTTTGGCATATTTTCCGGGATTTTTCCTGATAGTTGATTTTTGCACAAAAACTAGACACCAAGGTAATTCTGCTGAAAACAACGTCAGTCTGTGTTAGTTGTATCCAAATCACACAAGTTTAGAGGAAAAACAATAGCAAAAGTGTTCGGGAAAGTAGATGCGTTTTGGACATATCAGAGTCCGCCCATGCTCATTCCTAGTCCAACTTGGGGCCGAGGCGCGGGGCGAAGCGTGCTCCTACCACGACCATGAGACACATGAAAAACCCTACCCCGAAGCCGTGTTCCTGGAACGCTGCCCCTAGGCCAGGGGCTGCAGAACCCCACGACGGTGGAAGGAGGACCGACAACCATGCCACTGGCCGGATGGCGGCTGGAGCCCCAAGACCTGCCAAACAAGACCACCTCTCCATGGAGTCATCTGCCGACCCCGTGCACAGGCGCGCCAAAGAGCGCCAAGCCGATTTTGCCCCACCTAACAAGGCACTGGTTCGAGACTACTTGCTGCAGCTGCTTCAATAGGCTGCAGGTACGGCCGTCCCTAACCCGCGGGGCGCAGCTGAGGTAGGAAGCATGGCTTTGGGATACAGGAGAGGTTGCCTCGCCTTCTCTCCTTCCTTACAACAGGTGGTGTGGCCGCCAAAGTTCCATCCCATTGTCCCTGTCAAGTTTCAAGGCAATACCAACCCAAAGGATTTTCTAGCTATCTATTCTACCGTAATGGTGGTTGTGGGTGTTGATGAGATGGTCATGGCCAACTGGTTTCTAATGGCCCTGAAGGGCACGACCTTGTCCTGGCTCATGTATCTACCCAAGGAGTCCATTCATTCCTTGGCTAAGTTGTGTACTCGCTTTGTGAGAGCGTTCCAGGGAGCCTTCAAGCGCCCAGGAACACTCATTCAGCTCCACACAGTGGTCCAGGGGAATGGAGAGTGGCTGCGAGACTTCATGCTGCGATTTTCATAGATCGCACACACTATCCCAGAGGCGGAGGATGCCACCATTATTGGCACATTCACAATGAATGTGCACGATAGCAAAATGCGTGAAGAGCTTAACATGCATCCTGTCAAGAGCATACACGAGTTGTGGGCATTGGCTGAACTTTGCTCCCTAGCAGAGGAAGGACGCCTGGTGTTCGAGGATGCTGCCTGGGAGGCCACTAGGGTGATGGACCTGGGAAGCACTGCTGCAAAGAAGAGTGGCTCGCGTAAGTGGGGCATTCGCCATGGTTGTGGAGCCTAGTTCTCCCACCGGGGCTGAGAAGAAAACCAAACCGGAGGAAGAAGTGGTGGCTACCAAGCCTGCCACGGGGAAGTGGTTCCCTGTGCACGAGTCCAACGAGCATGAAACATGGAACTGCCGCTCCATCCTCTATTACACCAAGGGGCGGAAGAGGCGCATCGTTGAGAAGGGGGCTAACGGTACCGTCGGGAACTATTACAGCTACAACAAGGCTGATCATCATGCGAAAGACTACCTAGCACAACCTGGCCCGGGTGCCCCCACAGAAGGTCGTGGGGGCAAGGTGGGCGATGCACGGGGAGGAGATGGATGCGGTGGATACGGATCAAGAGCTGGGCGTGGAGGGGGCCACGGCAACACAGCCCCTCAACTATGTAGCAATGACCCTGCCGTTAATCAATGAGGCAACAACGATGGGTGCGGACAGTACCCACAAGTACAGGACTACGTGTGCGCCCACGGAGGAGCCTACACCATGACTTCCCACGGGGAGTTTAAGCGTTTCTCCCATGAACTATGCATCATGCAGCTCATCCCGAAGGCGCATCGGCCACTTCGGTGGTCACACGTGCCGATTACTTTTGATGCAGGAGATCATCCAAAACGCAACGCCGGGGTCGGCACGCTACCCCTGGTGGTCTCCCCCATCATAAAGAACGTCCGATGCTCGTGGATGGAGGGGCTGGCCTCAATATCCTCTCGACAAAGCTGTTGGATAAGCTCTAGATCACTAAGGATCAATTGGCCCCTATGGGGTCTTTTCTGGGTGTAAGCCAGGGAGCTATCCAGCCGTGCGGGAAGATTGAGTTGCCAGTCACATTCGGGACTCAAGAAAGATACCGCACTGAGAACATCATCCTTGTATAATGGCATAATAGGGTGCGCTGCCTTCGCAAAGTTCATGGTGGTCTCTCACCATGCCTACAACTCGCTCAAGCTTCCCTCCTCGTGGGGGACCTTGACCATGAAGGGTGATATTAGGGACGTCATGTTCTTATCTGAACAATTGTTCAAACTGGCAACCACAGCTTCCCCTGTGACTCACACTTGCTCTCCGTCTGATTCGGACCAACCATTTGCCCCGATTCCTAATTCGCCTGGGAAAAGGCTGCGACCCTTTATGGAACTTAGTTCCGATGACATTTCTGGTACTAATGGCTCTCCAAGTAAGCTAACAACTTATCACATCCACCCTACCAGCTAAAAGACCGGGAGTGAGTGGAGGTTCCCCCGGAAAATGAAAGCCCGTGAGCGTGCGTGGTGCTCCCGGCAATCTTAGAAAACAAATATATATATATATATATCTATTTATAATAAAAGCCCGGGTGTGAGTGGAGGTTCCCCCGAGAAATGAAAGACCGAGAGCTTGTGTGGTGATCCCGGCAAACCTTAAATCCCGAGAGTGAGCATGATACTCCCGTCAAAACCATAAATCCCGGGTGTGAGTGGAGGTTGCCCCAGCAAATGAAAGCCCGGGATCATGCGTGGTGCTCCCGGCAAACCCTAAAGCCCGGGAGTGAGTAGTACTCCTAGCAATGTGATGGATACTAGCGTATCTGTCTTGGCCTACCTATGTGTAAAACTCTTGTAACCCGGGGGCTGCCTCCATTTTGGAATGTAAATCCCATTGCTCTCGTTCTTGCACCTATTTTCATTTGCTGATCCTTTTTGGGATTTTGCACTCCTTCGGTTTTTCTCGGGGTTGGACGTGGGTAACGAGACTATCAGGCTAGGAAACGTCGTACTCTCATGATCCACTCTGAGGTATGATCGTTGTGCTCTAGGCATTGCCGACGAGCACTAAATCATGAAGACACACCTCCCACGTCAGGCCTTCAAGTTGGCAACACTGTGCGCCCTGATCAAGCGCACAACACCTTCAAGTTGGCAACACTTTGTCGTAAGGCGTGTTCGTCGTGTTTCAAGATGAGCAACATATGGATAAGAAAGATGAGGCCAGGGCAAGGATTCAACAAGGAGATGGATAGCAGCAACCATGCGGCTTCCATAGGCAGTTGGCCCCGCAAGCACGACATGCAACAATCGCAAGACTAGAGCTAGGGAGGTGGGAGCAAGGTTTCTGAGGTGATGAACGATGCCCCACGGGCCCCGTGGAGGCACCAAGGCGGTAGCCAGTAGGCGAATCAAGGGCATCCACGAGCACGACACGACAAAGTGCAAATAATGCAAGATAAAGGTAAATATACTAATGGTAGCCAATTGGCATTACATTTGAAAAATGTACAATGTAGCAACTGGCTTGGGGAGGACCCCATGCGTCAAGGAGATATCCGTAAGTCAGTAGCACAAGGGAGGATATTGTCGGGGGGATGACCCCCAGATACCCCAACCGGACAAGAAACATGGCAGTCGGATCACGTCCGGCTGGTCAAGTGCAGCCAGACAAGGCAAGTCAGGCCGGCTATTGTGAGGTAGCCGGAGCAGCGAGAAGCAGCCTGCTACAGCAGCATAGCCGGAACCAATCAGGGAGACAGGGCGACGTGCGGATCAGTGCGCGGTACGCCCTATACGACGACAATACTGGCAACTACCAAAGACTTTGCGGGGATGACGCGGGAACAGTGGCCCGATGCTCACGACAGGCTCGCATGGCGTTTCACTGTGCCCACGATAGCCATACCACTCGTACTCTGATGGGACATGGTTGTACCGGATACTGTAGATGACCAGCCGGCTGGGACCCGCCTGTGGGGCCCGCCAGTCGGATTGGCCAGTGAGACCATTGCCTCTCTGCCTATATAAGGAGAGGCAAGGCCTGAGTAGAAAGGGTTGGTCTCAGTGCATTTAAGACAGTAGCTAGAGAATACTACTCGAGGAGCACCTGTAGTTCGTATAACACTCATAGCCAGATCGGCAGGAGTAGGAGTTTTAGCTCACCACGAGGGCTCCGAACCTGGGTACTTCTTGCGTCCAGCTATGCTTGCTTGTATCCAATCCCGCCTGCGGACGCCGTCGATAGCTTCCCTGCTAGTCCCCACACCTCTATCTAACCTTCTGAGGTACTTCCGTTCCCAATACAACGATAGTTGACGCCCACCCTGGGCCAAATGGCTTCGACCGGAGTCACGTTCCGCATGGGACCCCGCACTTCATCCGGTGAGCGCGTGGCCTCCGGCCTGGTGCTCACGCTCGGCAAGTTCGACTGCGTCATCGACAACGCTTCCTGCTTCGCCGGAACCACCTTCCTGGCGAATTGCTCCATCCTGCTCTTCGGCGACCTCCCCGTCTATGTCGCCATCGTTCCAGAGCGTTTCCCTAGGGAGATCGTCTCCATTGTGGAGCTGCCGCATCCGGGCGGCAGCACCTCCATCGCTTCCTGTAGCGTCGAGATCATGATGGCCGGCTCCAGCTCTCACCCCTGCCAGCCGTGGGAGCGGGGCACGGACGAAGGCGGAACCTCCGCGCCTCTGCAGCCTCGGAATCCGGTAGAGGAGGCCATTGACCGGCTCCTGACATCGGTTAACCTCGGGGACAACCCGGAGGAGGCGGAAGCCAACTTCGCCATGGAAAGACTGATTCTCCTCCAGGAGGCCATGGAGCTGGCAGCAACCCGCAAGAAACTCGAGATCACCCGGCATGAATACGACCGTGCGCATGGCTTCACTTCGGCTACCACGGAGCCGAGCCGGCGCGGCCAGGTGCGGCGCCGGGGCGGCGAGCTAGGCGGAAGGATGGAAAAGGATGGGGAGCCGGATCCCACGCACGCCCTCATCCGGACCACCTACAGCACGCCCATCAAGAACCCTTGCGCGGCGCGAGCCGCAGTAGAAGAAATGCCCAACCTAGAGGGCGAGAAGCGAGCCCGCCAGCACGCTCGCATGCAGGAGCTCCTCTGGATCGCGGATGAGCAGGCTGATGCCAACCGGCAAATGCATTACGACCCCAGCTACTCCAGGGGGAGCAAGCCGCCTGTCAACAGCATGGGCGCGCCTCGCGACACCCAACAGGTGTCCTCCCCCCAGCCGGCTAAGGCCCGCAGCAGGCGTCGCAGCTCTGGCAACAAGGGCCAGCCGGGCCAGGAGCAAACGGTGAACAACAACCTGCCGGTTCCCGTCTCTCGGGCCGGGTTGGAGCGCCCAACCTGGATTTTCCGAATGGCCGTGACTGCATCGAGCTCCTCGCTCAAGCGTGCGTCACGGAGGAAGAAGACTCCACTGGACCGGTTTGTTTTGGACCTCCCATCCGGAACAAGCCGTTTCTGGAGAAGTTCACCCTACCCAGGGACATCCCCAAGTACGATAGCAGCATGAAGCCAGAAGATTGGCTGACCGACTATGCTACGGCAGTCGGCATAGCCCATGGGAACAAGCGCACAGCTGTGCGCTACGTCCCCCTTATGCTAACCGGGTCGGCAAGGACATGGCTCAACAACCTTGCGCCCAACAGCATCAACGCCTGGCCAGACTTCGAGAAGGTGTTCGTCCGCAACTTCAATGGCACGTACAAGCATCCGGGACACCCACGCGACCTGGCCTTGTGCGTCCAGGGCGACCGAGAGACCGACCGCGAGTACCTCGCCAAGTGGACGGAGCTGCGCAACCCTTGTGAGGGCATCCTGGAGAGCCAGGCCATCAGTTTCTTCATCGAGGTATGCCGGGAAGGCACTATGCTTCGCCACCGGCTACTGTGTGACGAGCCGAAAACCATGGCAGAGCTGATGACGGTAGCGAACCAGTACGCCACGGTGGATGCCACCATGAAGAAGCCCCTCCGAGTAAATGCTGACGGGCGTCCGACTCCTACGGAGCTGGCTCCCGACCGTCCGAACCAGGATGGAGAAGATGGATCCTCCAGACGCCACGACAACGACAACCGGTTCCATGGGGACCGCCAAGCCGGACAGAAGAAGCCCCACTACTACACACGGCAGGTGAATGCTATGGAGGGTGTGCCCGACGCACCGGCTAACGATGCATGGAGGCAGAAGACGCGGCTCACCTTCGACCAGATGTTTGACGGCCCGTGCAAATGGCACAGCGGTCCCTTCAAACCAGCTACGCACACCACCCGGAATTGGAGTTGGACCCGCCAGCTAAAAGACCAGGGCAGCCATCCACGTCTACCCCCTGCCCCCCCCTGGTGGACCACCACCATCGGCTAGGGGAACCGACAATGATGGTAATGGCGGCAACAGCGGCAACAACAACAACGGCTACCCCCAGCCGCACGCCGCGTACCACATCTTCGAGACGGAGCTGGACGACAAGCACAACCGCAGGCGATGCTCCATGGAGGTCAACGCTATCATCTCTCCGTCCCCCCAAGTACCTGAACTGGTCGGAAACCCCCATCACCAGGAGCCGAGAGGACCAGCCGGAGCAGCTGTCGACTCCCGGGGGCTACGCCATGGTGCTCGACCCCCTCATCGTCTACAACGAGCGCACCTGCCGTTTCTCTCGCGTCCTCATCGATGGAGGAAGCAGCCTCAACCTCCTCTACCGGTCTTTGTTGGAGAAGCTGCGCATTCGCGAATGCGACCTGCGCCCGACTACCACAATGTTCCACGGCGTACTGCCGGGGCCGGCTTGCGCCCCGCTGGGTAAAATCCAGCTGGACGTCATCTTTGGGACCGAGGAGAACTTCCGCTGCGAGCCGATTTGGTTCGAGGTGGTAAACCTGACGAGCTCCTACCATGCTCTCCTCGGGCGCCCTGCCCTCGCGAGATTCATGGCCGTCCCCCACTACGCATACCTCAAGACGAAGATGTCGGGACCCAACGGCGTGATCACCGTCGTCGGCTGCTTCAGGCGGTCAATGGAGTGTGCCTCAGCCGGTTCCAAACTGGCAGAGGCCCTCATCATAGCCGAGGAGAAGCGTCTGATCATGCGCAATGTGGCCATGGTCTAGCAAGACATACCGGCTAGCAGCAAGCCGGCTGGAGAAGGAGCCTTCCAGCCGGCAAAGGAGACGAAAAGGATCCTGCTCGACCCCTCCGACTCGACCAAGTTCGTCACCATTGGTGCCAACTAGGACAACAAATAGGAAGGCGCGCTCGTCGACTTCCTCCGTGAGAATCGGGACATCTTTGCATGGTCACCCAAGGACATGCCAGGTGTACCGAGGGAGTTCGCCGAGCACTCACTTCATGTGCGGCCGGACGCCAAGCCGGTTAAGCAACCTCTTTGCCGGTTCCTAGAAGAGAAGAGGAAGATTATCGGTGATGAGATCACCTGGCTCCTTGCAGCCGGGTTCATCATGGAAGTGTACCACCGGGACTGGATGGCGAACCCAGTCCTGGTGTTAAAGAAGAACAAGACTTGGCGCATGTGTATTGACTACACCAGCCTGAATAACGCATGCCCGAAAGATCCATTCGCATTGCCCCATATCGATCAAGTCATCGATTCCACGACCGGCTGCGATTTGTTGTCTTTTTTAGGTTGCTATTCTGGTTACAATCAGATCTGGTTAAACCCGGCTGACTAGATTAAGACATCATTTATCACACCCTACGGGGCTTTCTGCTATGTAACCATGCCTTTCGGTCTGAAGAATGCAGGCGCTACCTATCAGCACCGCATGCAGAAGTGCTTGCACTTGCAGATAGGCCGAAACGTGCACGCCTATGTGGACGATGTGGTCATCAAGACCAAGGAGAAGCGCACCCTCCTCGAAGATCTGGGAGAGACATTTGGCAACCTCCGGCAGTACCAGATGAAGCTGAACCTAGAGAAATGCGTCTTCGGAGTCCCATCCGGCCAATTACTCGGTTTACTCATATCGCAACGAGGTATCGAGGCGAATCGGGAGAAGATCGCGACCATCGAAAGGATGCAGCCGCCCAGGAGCCTGCTTGGAGTCCAGAAGTTCACCGGATGCCTGGCCTCCCTTAGTCGTTTCATCAGCCAGCTGGGGGAGAAGGCACTCCTGTTGTACCAGCTGATGAAGAAGACAGACAAGTTCTCCTGGACTTCGCAAGTCGATGCCGCCTTTCATGACCTCAAGCGCATGCTATCCACAGCGCCAATTCTAGCCACGCCGGCTAGCAAGGAGCCGATGTTGCTCTATATAGCAGCCATTAGCCGGGTCATCAGCGTCATCCTGGTGGTGGAGCGCCCCGAGGAAGGCAAGGCTCAGCCGGTTCAGAGGCCCGTCTACTACCTCAGCAAGGTTCTATCCCTCTCGAAGCAGAACTACCGCCACTACCAGAAGATGTGCTACGACGTGTACCTGGCATGCAAGAAGCTCAAGCACTACTTCCAGGAACATTCGATTAAGGTCATGTGCACTGCACCCCTTTCGGAAATCATCGACAACAAGGACGCCACCGGCCGAGTCGCCAAGTGGGCCATCGATCTCGCCGCCTACTCCATCTAGTACGAGCCCCGGCTCACGATCAAGTCACAGGCACTGGCGGACTTCCACATCGACTAGGCCGAGACCCAGTATCTCCCACCGGTTCCGGATTCGGACCACTAGAAGATGCACTTCGACGGGTCGAAGATGCTTGGGGGCTTGGGAGCCGGCATCGTGCTCACCTCGCCCAAGGGAGACCGGCTGGAGTACGTCCTGCAGATCCACTTGAAAGCCTCCAACAACGTAGCCGAATACGAGGCACTGGCGCACGGACTCCGGCTAGCCAAAGAGATTAGCGTCAACCAGATCCTTTGCTTCGGCGATTCGGATCTGGTGGTGCAGCAAGTATCCGGAGAATGGGACGCCCGCGATGCAAATATGGCCCTCTACCGGTTCCACATACAAAAGCTCAGCGCCTTTTTCGACGGATGTGAATTTCATCATGTCCCTCGCGCCAACAACGAGGCAGCCGATTCGCTCACACGAATCGGATCCACCAGGCAGGCGATCCCACCCGAGGTCTCCTTGGAGCACCTGCGCAAGCCCTCCATCAACCCGTCCCCCGAGTCGGATTCCATCATATGGGCAGGGAGCGCTTCGGTTGACGGGAAGGCAGATGCAGAGCCGGCAGAACCTCCAAAAAAGAAGTCCCGTACCAACTCCGACAAGTCCGTACCCTCCGACTCGCAAAACCTGGGGGCTGCCGTCCCGGGTACCTCACCCGGACGACCCCCCGACAACCATCAACCGGAGAGCAGGAGCATCCTCGTCATCCGGGAGATACCATCCTGGGCACAACCCTTCATGAACTACATGACCAACGGGGAGCTTTCGAATGACGAGGTGGAGGCCAGGCAAATCTGGCGCCGCGCGCACACGTACACTATCATCAATAAAGAACTGTACAAGCATAGCGTATCCGACATCTTCCAAAGGTGTGTCGATGTGGACACGGGCTACCGGCTACTCAAGGACATCCACCAGGGCGAGTGCGGGCACCACGCTTCGTCAAGGGGGCTAGTCGCCAAGGCGTTCCGCCATGGTTTCTATTGGTGCATCGCCCTCGAGGACGCCGAACAGCTAGTCTGCGCGTGCAATGGGTGCCAGCGCTTCGGGCAGCTTAGGCACATGCCGACTTCGGTGCTCAAGACCATACCGATTACCTGGCCCTTTGCTATTTGGGGCCTAGACATGGTCGGATCCTTCAAGCGGGCGCACACAGGCATGACCCATTTACTGGTGGCGGTGGACAAATTTACAAAGTGGATCGACTCCAAGCCCATCTGGAAGCTAGACGGGGCGACAGTCGTCACCTTCTTCACCAACGTCATCAACTGGTTCGGTACCCCAACAACATTATCACCGACAACGGCACAAACTTCACCAAGGGGAGCTTCGCCCGATTCTGCAGCAACAAGGGCATCCTGCTGGACCTTGCCTCCGTCGTGCACCCGCAGTCCAACGGGCAAGTCGAAAGGGAAAACGACTTAGTGCTAGCTGGCATCAAGCCACGCCTCATCTAGCCTTTGGAGCGGTCACCCGGATGCTGGATCAAGGAGCTTCCGGCTGTGCTATGGAGCCTCCACACCATGCCGAATAGATCAACCGGCTACACTCCGTTCTTTCTGGTCTACGGATCGGAAGTCGTCCTCTCCGCGGATATCGAGTTCGACTCTCCATGCAAGCTCCTTTATGACGAACAGGCCAACCAAGAGGCACGGGAGGATGGTGTGGACCTCCTCGAGGAGGCCCGCGAGCTGGCATTGTCCAAATCAGCCCTGTACCAGCAACGACTACGCCACTACCATTCAGGCCGGATCCGCCCAGTCGTGTTCCGCGAGGGTGACCTGGTTCTCCGGCTGATGCAGGACACGAAGGGCATGCACAAGTTGTCGCCACCCTGGGAGGGTCCCTTCATCGTCAGTCGGGCACTGCCTAACGACTCCTACTACCTCATTGACACGCAGCAGCCGTGCAAGAACAAGATGGACAAGTCGGATGAGGAGACCGAGCATCCCTGGAACGCGGGCATGCTGCGCCTGTTTTACACCTAGTCACCAGACAGTGTATGTACCCCGCAAACCCTATGATGGAAAATACGGACCCCTACGAGATGCTCGGGGGCTCCTTGCTAGAAATGTGCATGCATCTATTTTTGGTTCAGATTTTCCGGCTCCGGTAACCCCTACCCGGGGGCTTGTCGGCTGGCCCGACCTGCTAAGTCAACAAACTGGTTGAGTAGTGTGCGACGATGTTAGAGGACCACTCTTCATCTCAGCTACAGACCGCAACCTGGCTGTCCGGCTAGCAAGAGCAAAAGCCCGAGGCATCCCACATGTAAAACAGAGAGGAGACGTGACAGATCGGGCGTACTAGCCTCGCAACTAGCTTAAGACAATCGGGCTGCTAAGCTGTTAGTACCGTGCGCGATGTACTATCAGCTCTCTTCGATTTCGGCTGCAGACCGCAACCCGGCTGCCCGGAAAGGACGCATCGTAAATAGCACAACACACGGGAAAACGACTAAGCGTCCAAAAAGGCGCAATCTAGTTTTCAAAAAAACAAATCCGCCTTCCAGCTACATTTTAGCAGACTAACCTATTAACAAGTGAGAATGTATGTGTATGTATATTTTTGTACGACTACTTCGAGTCGGAATCCAGGAAGAAAAGAGAAGAAGATTTGAAATCCTTGCCTTCATCAAGCGCTCCAAATCTCGGGGGCTACACCCACTGGGTGCGCTCGCGCACCCCCGGTGGAATCTTGTAGTTTCTCGACCCGCTAAGGGCGTTTAGCCGGATATTTGGAGCCTAGGTGAGGGCAAGGGCAGGAGCAAGAAAAGACGAAGAAGATTCGAAGTACCTGGCTACGCTAGCTACTCTGAATCTCGGGGGCTACACCCAGCGGGTGCGCTAGCGTGCCCCCACTGGAATGTTAGTTCCCCCGGCTGCAGGCGTTCAGCCAGCGGAGGCAACCGACTAAGAGGCGTCTAGTCGGATGAAGCTAGAGGGCTTAAGGAATGAAAGAAGATTGAAATGCTCACGGCTACGCCATTCTACCACTGGAATTGCAGGTCCCCCGGCTAAAGGCATTTAGCTGAGCGAAGTCAGCCGGATAAAGTCAATTGGCGAAATATTTATAGGAGAATACAGAAAACACAAGATGGAAGCAAGCCAAGACAAGTCAAACTGACATTAAAAGAAAAAGAGGAGACGAAGCTCCCATAAGTTTACCCGGCACCAGATGCAGTCGGTACAGACGGACAAGTTTCAAAACAAGACAAGATAAACAAATACACCCGGCATCCCGGGGTGCTAGCTAAACGGCGAGGCCCTTGCCATGCGGGGCACCCTGGCTGGCAGCAGTCTCAGGCGGTGGAGGAGGCGCAACAGTCGACCCGGTTCCGGTGTCGCCATCAGCCGACTGCGTTGAGGCTTCCACATCCGGAGTACCGACAGACTCCGTGTTGGTGAGCACCTCGTCAGGATCCACGTAGTCCGTGATCTTGATGGCAAAGGCCCGGAGCTCCGGAAGGGCCTGGCAGATGGCGGCAATGTCGGCGCCGGCGCGGAAACCCCCATCAATCTTCTCGATGAGGGCGTCCTTGTACCACGAGAGCATAAGGGCCAGAGCCATCTCCGCTCCGGCTCGCGCTGCCAAGTCTCGTAGCCAGTCCGTGACAGCCGGCACCTCCCCAACCTTCACGGCCAGCTGCGCCATCGTCTCCAGGACCGGGGCATTCGGCCATAGAAAGGATAGGACGGCTTGTGCCACCTGACCGAGCTGGGTGGCTTCCTCGCCAAGAAGGACGACGAGCTCCTGGGCCATCGGCTGTGCTCCCGGCCAGTTCTCCTGTAGCCGGTTGTACGCCAACAGGTTTATGCTGGGATAAAACGCTGTCAGAAAAAATATAGTCAGATCCAGCTACTGGATCCGGAAAGACAAAGGAGACGAAAAAGGGAACTTACCCTTAGCCGTATGCCTGACTTGCATCAGCTCCTCCACCAAGGCCTTCTCCTTCGTCGCCAGTCGCTTGATCTCCTTCTCTTGGTCCTTGTTCTGGGCCTCGAGAAGGTCGAAGGCGTCGATCCGGCTGTCGAGCGAGGGGTCGTGCTCCTTGACGGTGGCCTCCAGACCGTCCACCTTTGTGTGCCAATCCTTGTTCTGTAGCCACAGAGTGGAGTTGGATTTGCTTAGCCGGTCGTTCGCCTTCTTCAAGCGATCGATCTCGCGCTTAGCGCATACAAGGATAGCTGCGACGAAACCGACTATCGTAAAAAAAGGGATGATTCCGAACGAAGCAAAATTACTCTGGGAGGTTCCGTTGGCAGCAACGAGCTTCTGCTCCAAGGACCGGTTCCCGCCGGCTGCAGCCTCCAGTAGCCGGATCTCCTTCACCGCCAGTTCGAAGGTGGCGGCAAGATCCGTCAGCGAGGTGGCGGAGGAGGCGTCATCATCCATGGAGTTGGCGGCCAGGGACTCCTTCGGTGCAACCACCGCTGTCCTCCACTCCTCCCCCGGCTCGTCCTCGGAGTTGTCGTCGCCGACAACCACGAGCTCCTTGTCGGTTACCGCCCTCCGCATTCCCGCAGAAGAGCCGTCCCTACCCTGCGAGGTGGTCTCAACCATTTCCGGCTGGACCACTAAGTCTGGCTGAGGACCCTCGGCTCTGGCTGAGGCAGCCGGTTCAGCTCGAGGCGGTGGCAGAGGTGGTGCCTCGGAGGAAGAAGGGGCGGAGATAGACATGGTCGGGGCGCGAGGTGGCTCCAAAGCAGACCAACGTGCTAAAAAGACAGAAGAAGAGAAGAAGGAAAAGGAAGCAGGTAAGCCAAAGGAAAACGAAAGAAGCAAAAAATAGTAAGGGCGCCCAAAGAGAAACTTACCCATGTACCACCGGGGGCGGCCCTTTCTTCTGGCGAAGGCGGCTCGGGGGAAGGGCGCTGGTCCGGCTCCTCTTGGGAGCCGGCTCCTCCACGGCAGGCCGGCTGGCGCTGGAACGGCTGGAGCCGCTCCCCCTAGTGCCTGACCGGGGAGTGTAGAAGCTAGAGAAAGCATCTCCCCAACACCATAGAGATCATCTTCTTGTATCTCGATCCACCCTAGATAATCCACCAAAGCAGGACGTAGGGTTGTTAGACGAAGGGCGGCCTGAACCTAGGTAAAAAAGGCCTATGTGTGCTCTATGTGTGTTGTATGCTCGTATCACCAGGTTCCTTTGCCGATGTTGAGGCCAGAACGCCTTCGTGCCCACTACCGAACAAATAGGGGGTGTCCAACATCCCCGATGTCAGCGTAGGCGAGACACGACAATGGGTGATGAATGCAAGTGCACATATCAATTTTAGCTAGTTTCGAAATAAGAGTATTGTACCCATAGAGAGCTATTTGATTTAGGTCTTTATGCCCCTCGTCACTTTCCACCAAAGGATACTTATAAGCTACCTTTGATATCAAGTAAAGGGTGATTGAAAGGTTTTTGGTTGAGTGCAGAAAAGTAATTAAAACATGTAAAAGAAAGCAAGTAACAAGGTTGTGTGAAAACATGGTCGAACACAATAGGGCTAAAACATTCTCGGGGATGTAGGATACACCACTAGCATAATATTATTATTAATAATTAAGATAACATTCATCTTGTGTCATGATATGTGTGGAGAGAGCTCCATAATAAGATGTTCACTACAAGGCTCGTAGGAAGCCACTTTGGTGAGTCAAGGATGAGGTCACCTCTAAATAACCACCACGATGTCCGAGAGCAGTCACCCATACAGACCACCACAATTAAGGGTCTCCCGTGGATATCGTAATTAGCTTAGGGAGTCTCTCTTTATCCTCCTTTAACCGTGTAGGTTGCTAGCCGGCGCAAATTGTCATGAAGCTCTCTAGGAACACTTCGAAAAATGTCCAAAGGATTTCTCCCTCACTTTAGTCCCAAATGCAAATGATATGTGGTCGACTACACAAACCATCTATAGAGAGATATCAAACACAAATCATAAATCTATCATAGACCAACCAGTATTATTGACACAAGAATAGATAATCTTTATTGCAACTTCATAATAGTGCTAGGGTTTATCCATCTCCCATAGAACAAGGGAAAACTACTCACACATGGAAGCAATCAACGACATCATCATAATCAAATGGATGGATAAAAGTACAGGGATAAATCTAGTGCAAACCATAATTGAATCTGGAATTACAACAAGATCTAATAGATGAGAGATGGGGGAAGTAATAGTGATGGAGATGCAGTGGTTGATGATGAAGGGGATTATGTGATGTCCTCCAATGATCCATGAAGAAGAAAGGATTTTCCATTCTCGATGTTCCTCCTTTAGATCCCTTTTGGGTATTGTTTTTTGTGGTTTTTGTTGAGGCTGTGAATGTCGGATATCTCCATCGTCTTCACTAGGAGAAAGTATTTGATGAGGCATGCGTGATGCCTCGTGGTACGGGTAGGCTCTTCCCATACGACTTGTCATTATCGCGATAGATGTTTCCCTCATGTTTGGTATCCTCCTAGGTGTGAAGGTAAATCAATAAAATGACTTCTATCACTTAAAACTATCATATTATAACATAATATGATAGTTCCAATTGATATGTTCTTAACATACTTAGTAATTCGGGATCCTATTGAAACAAGGACAAAAAGGTGCATCTAAACGCAGTGAAATACAAAAATCCCTATTCTATTTATGCGAAAACAAAAGGTCACTACAAGAAAAGTTGGTTTTTACAACGAACGATTTTCGTGGTTGAAGGCCCGTTTTTTGTGTTTAAAAAGTCTTCTACGATGGATGTCGTTCGTGTTAAAAGCCTCGTCACAAAAGAATCTACCATTTTTTGATCATGGCGGATCACACCCTTTAGCCACGAAAACTTGTTCCGTTGTAAATCTGTTTGCCGGCCGCGTTGACTGCTGACTTCATGCAAACTCCCATGTGGAAGATGCTGTTAATGCCATGTTACCACCATTAACGGTCACATAAACTATGGTAGAAGCCTGGCCTAGCCAAGGCCTGCTAATTATTACGTGGACTGGCCCATGAGGAGATCCCCATAAGTTTACGGCACTTTACTGTTTTGTCATGTACTATTCATATAGGGGCCAATAATGCAACAAGCCATGGCCCCCGAACTTCCATACTCGAATATTGTGTGACCCATTAGTAGCCTGCATCAAGTCGGTCTGATACTGTTAAGGCCTACGATCGGCCCCTTACTGTTCTCACAGCTCGTCGTGGGCCATCCACCAACGACCTTCTTTGAGAAGGTCCGTTATTGTTCTGGCATTTTACTGTTCCGACCATCAATTGTTCAGGCCACAGGAGGCCTATTACTATTCTGTTCTAGTACTGTTCTAGCATGGCAATATTGTCGGCCTGTTACTGTTATTGACTGGTAAATTTTTTCAGCATGCTACTATTCTGGCATTTTACTGTTATGGTCCATTATGGTTATGGTCCTTTACTGTTTTGGTATGCTACTGTTGTGGCCAATCACTATTGTGGTCTGTTACTATTCTGGTTTGTTACTACTTGGTCCGTTACTGTTCTAGCGTCTTACTGATTTGGCCCGTTACTATTCTAGTCTGCTACTGTGCGGTCTACTACTGTTCAGACATGCTAGTGTTCTGGCCTGTTACTGTTACGACATGTTACTGTTCTAGCATGTTACTATTACTACTTCCCACCTGTGGGTAGGAACATTATGTTTACAGACTTCTACAGTTTCGGCCTTTCTGAAGCCCATTCGAATTTAATAAAAGGTGTATAATTAGCGAGCATCTTTTACTATTTATGGTCGGCCCAATACAAGATGGGCCAATAACAAAGCCCGATGTTGTTCCATAATCGACTTGGTTGGCGCAGTTATGGTACCTCCTACCACCCTACATGGACGACATTAACTAAATGCCTACATGGCCTATGCGAGTTATCTAGATATTACATCAGCTGCAAACTCAAGGAAAAGAAATTCGGCATTCCATTTGACAATTGAGTTGATAGCGGAGTCCTCAATTTGCTTTCTCAATCTATCACCTGCATCTCCCTTTGAGTGTGACAGCTACATTGGAACACCACCTGGAGATATGATCTTGCAGCCCCCTCTTTGGTGGTGATAACAATAATTGCAGTCTCAAACTAAGTAATAACAAGTTAATACATCAAACAAGACAAACTACTCATTTGACTGATATGACAAGATCTATGAACTGGAGTTTACAACTGGTTAATGGTTTAATTATGGACTAAAACGTTAAACTAATAGGACACGCAAGCACGCATTAAACAAGTTTACCTAACGTGAAATGAGCAATCAAAAAATGTGTGTGTGGCTTATAATTTCAGCAAATATAAACTAGCTAGGTCATTTCAACAATTATATATGCAAGTAGTTGAATACCCTAGAATGCAAGAGACTTTGGGTGACTTTGAATTTGCGCAATGGCACACAGTTGATGTCGTAGCTAAGAATGAACCAGATAGAAATTATAATCGCATAATACAAGAACTTGTAGAGAAGGTATGCAAACCATGAATGGACTATATATACTAGAGGACAATTATGTCATTGCTTAGGACGAACCAGAACCAGATACAAGATATAATGGCATCGCTCATGAACTTGTAGAACAGGACAAACAATCATTAGACAAGTGTGCCTACAATGAAATGAGCAATCAAACAAAGTCACTACAAGAATCTGGGCGGTTCATGACGATCTGATATCATTGTGGATGAGGGTCAAAACATCGTAGATGGCCATCCGCGACGAATTCTGCGATGAAAAAATAGGTCATGGACGTCACACCATAATTGAATCCCTGACATTGTTCTGTCTAAAAATGTCATGCCTGGTCGTGATGTTCCTGTAATTTCATCACGACCAACTGGACCGGCCCAGCCTAGGCCCGATCTTTCATGATGTTTTTATTTTGTCACGATCGAGGCCACATGGCAGACGACACCACAGGTGGCCGTCAGCGATGTTTGCTGATGTCATGTTCATCGTCTATCACATCATCGGTGTCGTGACATTTTGTTTCCATCACGCCCTGATTCCATTGCCTTCATATCCCTGACGTCATCCAACCCGTTCATGATGTCATCCATCCCGTTTATGACGTCACACGAGTCGTGGTGAATATTGTTCGTCGCCACCTTTCTACATCGTGTTGACACGTGGACGGTTGGCAGGGCCAAGCTTGCACCAATAGGATGAGGCCACGTGGGCAAGCCACAGAACGACACGTTGACAAATCAAAATGGGACACGTATCACCTATCAACGACGAATTCTATGTGATGACGTCATTGTTGGCTGTGACGTTTCTGTTTCATGTAGATAGTTGGACTATGAAAGGCGGCCACGTCGGCGTTTACCTGTGAGGGAAATGTTTCATTAAGAACAACTGAGACAATTTTGTTTTTGCCGCGGATGCGTGATGGCGTCACCATGAGATCGGGGGGCCATTTGTGCATGTAAATTTCTACTAGTCCTAATTGTGGGGCCCTCTGATTAATCCTTGGAGAATCCCTGTTATGCATACAACCACGATCCCATGATCAGTTAGTCATGGCACATAACCGACAAGTATCAAAGTAAACATCCAATACATAACGAATACATGACATACCTTATTTGGCTTTATGGCTACATCGATCAACAACAGCAGAACTTCATTCAGCGTAGAGCCCGAGCCATGCCTTAACCTATAGGCAACTGACTGGGAAAACGTCCTAGCTCGCATAGTCGCCCACTTCACCTTCTTCTCGATATCTGACCAAGTTAATAGCCAGGGACAATGCCAGTGAGTACTTTGAATGTACTCGCAAACCACCTTAAGATAACAATAATAACAAGAGGATATGCATTATGGCTGTGGTAGTAGGAGGGCTCCAACATAGGTTCTTTTCTCAATTAGTTTCTCTTGTAGATATAGCATCTACATATCTTTGTTGAAAACCTTGGTAACCATTTTGGGAACCTTTTGAAAAGTTTTGTAAAAACTAGGATTGGGGTACCCATTTGTTCCCGTCTTCAGGTCGTCCCACGACCGAATTCCTTTCTCCTCCTTCCGACCATCCCATGGTAAAAAACCTTTCTCCTTTACGACCATCACATGGTCAAAACATTTCCAAAGCCATTTATTTTGCCAAAATCTACAGCAACCTTCCCAACCGTCCATGATCGCGGACACTGCTATTCAAATAGATTTACAATCTGCAGAGGTTGCACACTTTACCCACACCATCCGGGTACACTACCCTGATCTACACCGATCATGGGTCGAGTAACCGATCAAGACTCTCCAGATGCCCACTCCAATATAAGTTCCTACCCAATGAGTGTTACTCCCCTCAAAACCGGGACGTCGGGTACCGAGGACCAACCGGAGTGCATTTTACACATTACACAGTGGGCACTTTCAATGAGGAACTCATAGTAACACATGGCTGCCCGTAGACAGTTCGTTCCTTCTCTAGGTCGATGTCCCACATGGACCTTTAAGGGAGAAGGCCCAGCCTCTGGGATCACGATCCCCTATAGTAGTTGCAAGGCAGCTTATACCAGAATAGACAAACATCAAACCTAGGCCTGTCCCATTCCAGAGTAATGTGGTTGCACATGGTTAATTGTTCTAGCAAAACTACAAAGAACCAGATGCGTTTTCGTAAACCTTTTTCCTCCATCTTTCCTTCAGAATTTTTTAAAACAAAACCTTTTTATTTCTCAACATCTCTTGGGAGGTCCCACCTCACCAAGGTTTTATCATAAAACTTTTTGTAAAACTTTTTGGGGACTCTTCCCATCCTCTAGTTTTGCTTCAGCTAAAATGGGGTCTCCAAAGGGGTATGGTGTAATACACCATCTATCATACTAGGTTTAAATAGGTGTCATCAAGAGGGTTGTACTTAATAGTACAAAAGCGTAATGGTTTGGAGAAGCCAAGCCACTACCAAGTAGGGATCATGATATAGTAAAACATTGCAGTTTTCATAAAACAATAGATAAAACATGCATAAGTAAGATAGTAGGACAAGTCTTATGAGAAATAAGGTGGCTTGCCTGAGATCAGCAATATGGCATAATTTTCCCTGGACTTCTTCTTGGAATACCTAGTAATATACAATAATAACCATCTTCTTCTGATTTTCGAGATAACCGCAACTATTGTCGTCAGGGAGCACACATGCAAACAAGTAAGAGCACAATCAACACAAGGCATACAAACAACAATACATACAGCAAACAATGAACAATACAAGTTTACAAATCAGTAGGTCTTAGGAAGAATGGATTTAATAAGATTGGCCTTGTCTTGGAAACACGGAAGAAAATCCCTTAGGATTTATAGCCGAGGAACTACCTAAGAGGGGTTTTGGACCAAGGACATATTCTGTATGATACCATTGTGTAAAAATTATACCAAAAGATAGGAGTTGATAAAATGAAACCAACAAAAGTGGTTTCACTATTTTATCACTTTTCTTTAATTTCTTATGAATATTCTAGTAATAAAGGCTCTTGTTTTAGGAAATAATTCACTAGAAAAGTTCTGGAGGTCCAAAAATTATTTCCTTAGATGGTCAGGTAGAGTTTGATGTACTGTATAGCTGAGAGTTGGAATCACTCCAAAGTAATTACAAGAATGCCCTTAGGAAATTCCCAAAGGAAGTTCTGGAGCTATTTTGTCTTTTTCACCAGATTTAATCTACAGAGGCTTTGGATTTTATTCCAACGACAGATGGTAGGTATTTAGAATAAATTTATGTATAAATTAGAATCAACCTTTTTGGATATCAAGAACTATTGGAGTGGTTTATTTTGTGAAATGAGTCTACATAGAAAAGTTTAATTCATTAAAGTTGAACCAGAGCTCAATAAAATTTGAGCTGCTGGGGTTTCATATATGTTGATATGGATTTTTACTGGGAGTTGGAATTGGACCAATACCTCTGTTGGTTTAACCTAGAGAAATTACCTAAGGCAGAAACTAATGGTTTTTGCTATTTTTACTATAGACAAACTACTGTTCACCTTGGCATGAGGCTTATGCTAATTGATGGGTATAGAAATTACCTTCCAGGAGAACTTTGATTCATCCCAAATGGGTATGTACAACTCCCTGAGGAATTTATTTAGTGTAGAAGACAACTTTTAGTGGATTAAATGCCCATAAATAATTAGAATTATTTTTGGCACAAGACTAGTTCTGCATGTTGCACAAAACATCTAGGAACAAGGTAGATTTTATATCTGGTAATTTGAAGTTGATTAGCGTTTTCAAAAAGATTTAAACCAAACTGTCAAAACAGATCTGGAATAAAAAGAATAAAGCATAGAGGCTTGTTGGGCTAGGGTCTGGAGGCAGCTGGGCCATATGGGGAGAAATCGGCCCATTCGGGAGGAGCATAGCGCGGCTCGGCCGACCCAGCTCGCGCCGGTGGGCGCGGGAAGGAGCTTTAAAGCTCTGACGGTAGGGGCCCGCCGATCAGTCGCCCGGGGCAGGCGAAGCGGTATACAGTGACAAGGGCCGCTAGATCAAGTGGAGATCGACAGCCCCTAGGCGTCGTCTTCCCCGCGACTGGAGGTGGTCGACTGAAACCATAGGGGGCGGCGGGCTCGGGAAGCTTACCAGAGGGAGCTCGTGAGGCGGCGAGGATGAACGGAGGCGACGCGGCGCTGGACAACGACCTCGGCAAGGGGTGGGAGGCCGGGGTTTGGTGGAGCACAGCATTGCGTGGATCAGCGACGCGACCAATGTCGGGAGCTTGTCAGAGAAGGGTCGAGGAGGCGTGCATGTTGACGGCAAGGGTGCTGGGCGACGCGGTGTTCATCGGCGGTTCTGGCGATGGGCGGTAGGGCTTGGTCCGACGCAGGGACGCCTCGTGCGCAAGCACTCTGCCGGAGCTAGCCTCGGTGGTCGCCGGAGTTGCTGCTGGGATCATAGCTCGGTGACATGCAGGGAGAGAGAGAGGCAGTGAGGAGGGAGCTTAGCTCGAAGATAGGGAGGAGGCCGAGAGCTTTCTCTCTGCTTCTCATGGGCGAGGAAGAGCTAGGGAGGAGGAGTGGCATTCTAGGGTGGTGAGTGGGAGCGAGAGGAGTGGAATGAGGGGCGGAGGGAGGCGCGGGGTGGCCTCTGGCCTTTAAAACCGAGAGGAGATTTCCATGGTGGCACAATTCCATGGGAGGACAAGGGGAGGGAGCTGGCCATCCATTGGGCGTGGAGGGCGGTGGGGTGAGAGGCCACCCCGCGCCTCCCTCCGCCTATGGGCCTAGGGGCAGGGTGCAGCAGCTGCAAGGGGAGTGAAGAAGTATGCAAGGCAAGACACCCACATGAGGTTAAGCTCTAGTGTCCAAGCACTAGAGGGTTTCATGGTGCTGGAGAGGGGTGCTAGAGAAGCTTTGATAAGGATTTGAGTTGATTTAGCTCAAGTGTTTTGCTAGTTTGCCAAGTTTGATCAAAAGGATAGTTATGAAGGAAGTTTGATAATTTGCAGGTGGCAAGGTGGTAATATGGTACTGGTAGGTATATGGAGTCGAGGTAGCTCTCTAGGATTTGTTTTAGATTTTTCTAAGGATTTAAAGTCCACTTAAGACCATTTATTCAAAAAGTGAAGAAGTAGTTTCTAGAAGCTCATTTGATGTCTTTACATTGGACCAGGTTGGATTTTGATGTGAGATGGTCATAAATATGAATTCACACTATGGTGATTTTTCCCAAGATTTATTGGGGATTAAAAGTATTTAAAATAATTATTATTCCATTTCTACCATTTAAGAAAATGGGCAAAAAGAAATAATAAATCTCTTCAAAAATATTTATTTTCGAAGTGGGAATAAGTGGTATGATATGTGGACCTCAATTGAGCCAAAAGTTGGGGAAGTGTTTTGGCAAAATCCAAACTTTCCTTTATGGAAGAAGTTTTGGAGATTTGGTCTATTAAAGAGATTAATTAGATTTGGAGCCATAATAATTATGGATAATATTTGATAAATCTTGAGGATCATGGTAGATGATGTATACAAGGTGTAGCAAGCATTTGCAACCTTGGGAATTGGAGAATCCAAGTTGATTTTTGTGAAAACTAGAGATTTAAGGATCTTGGGTAAGATTGTTCTCATGCCACCAAAACCTTGTTGGATCTTGGAGCTCAGATCTCCCCTTGGGGCATGGGATAGATGGATGTATAGACCAAGTGATGTACATTTCAATTGTGTAGATGTTTGAGATTGATCCTGCTTGAGCTCATGAAGAATTGATTTCAAACTTTGAATAAAATAAGTCTGCCAAAGCAGGTTATCAACTAGCCTTCAAAACCTTGTGGGTTTAAAAGCACAAAGATCCACTTGGAACAAGTGAAGTAGATATTGATAGAACTATATGAGTAGCACACAACCATGCAAAGGGTTGGTCCATAGAAGGTTGGATGATGGTGTGAGCTTCTGTCAAAGTAGGCATGTTGACTAGATTTGTAGGAATAGTTAATTTCTTGCCTGCAAAACCATCAAGAACAAGTGGGTTGGAGGATGATCTAACCAAGGGAAAGAGTGGGCCTTAGTATTAATTAGGATTGTTACCAAGATGGTTGAAATGCATTTTCAGAAATGCTCAAGGGTTGAGAAAAGGAGGCATTCAAAAAGGTGATGTTGGAACAGATTCCAGACTTAGCCAAATTTGGCAGATTTAGGGTTTTTGACTTGAATGTGGGTGGTGATTATTTTTGATGGGTTGCAAGGTACCAAAGCATCATCAAGAGGATGATGTTGAAGTGTAGATTGAGTATAAAGGATCCTTGCTTGATACTGGTCTTCATTGACTTGGAAGCTTCTAGAATTAGATCACTTCAGAGCTGATCTGGTTAAGGGTTTTAGACGATTACCTAGTAGCTAGGGATTAGATCCAGCTTTGTATTTTTGCTTAGGGTGTGTTTATTTGTAAACATCTTGATTCTAGTGATGATCTCCTAGAGTATCTCATACTACTTTTAAGCAATCAAGTCAAACAGCAGATTAAGGCAACTCATCTTACAAACAAATCAACTACTACTAGGGTTACCATCAAGCCTAGCTCGAGGTAAGGATGGGTATTTTGAAAAGGTTGTTGGTTGGAGAGGATTTGAGTCCTTGGTATCTCTACCAAGAGTAGAATTCAAAAGCTTTAAAAAGAGGTTTTGGGAAACCTAAAGATAAGAATGGTTTAAGATTCTGTCTATAAAACATAAGGAGATAGTATTCTATAGCCCTCCATAGTTTGATCAATAGAAGCTACTAAAATAGTTGGTTTGCAAAGGCTTCTTGGCTCAGGTTTTGAAATGCCAGAACATTTGAGAATATGGAAATTAAGCCGACAGTTTTGGGAAGTAGCTTTTTGAAGGAAATATGCCCTAAGAGGCAATAATAAAGTTGTTATTATGTATTCCTTGTATATGATAGATGTTTTTTTTCATGCTATAATTGTATTGATAGGAAACATAAATACATGTGTGTTTAATAAACAAAAAGGGTTCCTAGTTATGCCTCTCTTATAGACTAGCTTGTTGATTAACAAGATGATCAAGGTTTCCTGATCATGGACATTGGATGTTGTTAATAACAAGGTCACAGCATTTGTGAAATGATGTGATGAACATTCATCCGAAGTATAGCATTACGATCAAGTCATTATGTTTATATTGCTATAACATCATACAAAGTAATCTTTATCCTTAGACCATGAGATCATGTTAATTGCTAACACCGGAAGAGTATCTTGATAACATCAAACGTGACACCGTAACAGGGTGACTATAAAGATGGGTTCAGTACTACGAAGGTGTTATGTTGAGGCTCATGGATCAAGAGTGGAATTTGTCAATCCAGATGACAGATAGATATACTCTGGGCCCTCTCGGTGATATCACATTAGGATAGCTTGCAAGCAAGTGATGTGATCACTAGAATGTTATATCACGGGAACGAGAAAAGAGTGCATGTCGGTAACGAGATCAAACTAGGTATGGAGATACCGATGATCGAATCTCGGACATGTAATATATCGAGAGACAAAGGGATTTAGTTACAAGCATTAAAGGTTCTCACGATCACAGGAGTCATCGCTGAATGTGTAGGAGTCAGTACGGATCTCCAGGTCCCGCTGCTGATTATTGATCGGAGAAGGGTCTCGATCATGTCTGCATTATTCGCGAACCGTAGGGTGGCACACTTAAGAGTTACCGGACACCATTTTGGAGCACATATGTTTCAGACGAAAGAATTGCAAAGCGCAGGAATTGTTTCAATAGAAACCGGAAATTGTTTCGGCCTAAATTGCAGAAGGTGGTTCTGCATGTGATATTGAAATATTGCAAGGGGCTATATGTGAATGTTTGTTAATTAAAATAATTAACAAAATTCTGAATAAATTTAATAAAGAGAGTTTTATTAAATGAGAGAGCATTAAATTTGGAGAAATTTAATGCATTTAAAGTGGAGACTTTAAAAGGGAATGTGAATGTGGAGGGGTTACCACCACATGAATGGGGGAGGTGAGGGGTCACCCCCCCATGCGCCGGCCATGGAGAGAGGGGGCACCCCCTTCTTCCTACAAAAGGCCACCCATTCCCTCCTTCATCCACACACCTCCTTGTGAAGGATCTCTCTCCCCCTCTAGAATTATTCCCCCATGGTCTCGGATTAGCGAGATACATGTTCCCGGTGGCATTTAAATCTGAAGGAGTTGTCGCTCACTGGATCGCTGGAGCGAGGAGGTGGAGGTTGTCCGGTGGCTTGAACGTGTGTGCGAGTGCGGATGCGCTGCTGAGTTGCGGCGCTCGGACTTCCTCACGATCTTGAGATCGGCAAGTGTACGACTACATCAACCACGAGTTCCTACTCGTTAAAAAAGCTCGTTGTCTTCGAGGGTAAGTTCTCCATGGATGTATGTCCACCCGTTGCTCTGTATCTAGTAGATAGATCTTGGCGTATAGTTCTCATCGTAGGAAATTTTTTGTTTTCTATGCTGCGGACCCAACAGTGGTATCAGAGCCTGATCTATGCGTAGGTGCTTTGCACGGGTAGTACACATATGTTTATATGTGGGCGATGATGATCATGTTATTGCATCTTCTATGTACTTTGGATATTGGTGGCATAGTGGGATGAAGCGGCCCGGACCAACCTTACATGTCATCGTACATGAGACCAGTTCCACGACTGACATCCAACTAGTTTTGCATAAGTGGCTGGCGGGTGTCTGTCTCTCCTACTATAGTCAATATCTGATTTACAACGAGTTGCTAATAACTTGGTTATCCTCATTGTGGTTCATGTTCATAGGTTAGACCGGTTCTATCTCTGAAAGCCCTAAGCCACGTAAAACATGCAATTGATAAATTAGAGGCGTCTAGTTTAGATCGTTGCTGGGCTAGTGTTTTGATATGGTATTGTTGTAAGTAGATGTATAATAGATACTCTTACAACTCACTTAACGTGTAAGTTCCATAGACCTTGGCCTTACACACAAAGGAATGATAGAGATCATACCACGATGCAAATGATAGAGATCAAATGCATGGACCATATCACCTCACTTCACACATTAGATGTTAGCATCTTATATTGCTAGTTTGGCGCTTTTGGTAGCATTATAAGATGATCCCTCATTTAGATATCAAGATAAAATGTGTTCTTCCTTAAGTATGCACTGTTTTGTGGATCGTGTTTTGAGGCATCACGTGATGATCGGGTGTTCTCAACTCTACGCTTTCATACAACGGGTGTAAGACAGTTTTACACACGCAAATACTAAGGTTCTTACTTGACGAGCCTAGCATGTATAGACATGGCCTCAGAACACGGACCGAAAGGTTAAGCATGAGTCATATAGTTGATATGATGCCCATATAGATGCTCGCCTTTGAAGCTACACCGACTCACGTGATGATCGGACTTGGTGTAGTGGATTTGGTTCATGTAATCACCAAAAGGACACGAGGGATGTCGTTTTTGAGTGGGGGTTCATTAGTAATTTGGATTAGTTGAACTCAATCTATCATAAACTTAGTCTAAATAAACTTTACAACTTCTATTGTAGATGGCACCACCTACTTTTAATTTCAATGTTTTCATGTTGAAAGAGAAACTTGCTGCGAATGGTAGCAACTTCACCAGCTAGGTTATGAATTTGAGGATTCTCCTCATTGCTGCACAAAAGCAATATGTGCTAGATGCGCTAGGCCCCCAACTCTCGATGCCTGACGAGGAAAAGAACGTCTATATAACTCGTCAGGAGGACCACAACTTAGTTCATTGCGGCATACTGTATGGGCTAGAGCCAGAACTTCGAAAACGTTTTGAAAATGGCAATGCTTTTGATACCATGGGAGAATTGAAAATGATTTTCGATACCCATGCTGCCGTAGAGAGTTATAATGCTACAGAAAAGTTCTTTAGCTGCATGATGGAGGAAAATAGCTCCGTTAGTGAGCACGTACTCAAAATGTCTGGGTACACTGATAAGCTTGTGTCCTTGGGAATAACGATTCCCATTGACTTAGGCATACATCGTGTTCTCCAATCTCTGCCACCTAGCTACAAGAGCTTCGTGATGAACTATAATATGCAGGGCATGAAGAAGTCTCTTCCCAAGCTTCTGTCAATGCTTAAGACTGCAGAAGGACAAGAAAGGCAAGCACAAGGGAAAGAAGGGTGGGAAGTCTATTGCCACGCCTGAAAAGAAACCCCGAGCTGGCCCTAAGTCTGACACCGAGTGCTACTATTGCAAGGGGACTGGCCATTGGAAGCGCAACAGCACCAAGTATTTGGCGGACAAGAAGGCCGGCAAGGCAAACAAAGGTATATGTGATATACATGTTATTGATGTGTACTTGACTAGTACTCGCAGTAGCACCTGGGTATTTGATATGGGATCGGTTGCTAATATATGTAACTCGGTTCAGGGGCTGCGGAACAAGCAAAACCTAGCAAGGGATGAGGTCACGATGCGGGTCGGCAATGGATCAAGAGTTGATGTGATCGCCGTCGGAAAGCTGCCTCTCCATATGCCGTCGGGATTAGTTATAAACCTAAATAATTGTTATTTGGTGCCTGCACTGAGCATGAACATTGTATCCGGATCGTGTTTGATGCAAAGTGGTTACTCATTTAAGTCTGAAAACAATGGTTGTTCGATTTATATGAATAATATCTTTTATGGTCAAGCACCTGTGTTGATTGGTTTATTTCTATTGGATCTCGATAGTAGTATTACGCATATTCATAATGTTGATGCTAAGAGGATTAAACTTGATAATGATATATCTACATATATGTGACACTGCCGTCTAGGTCATATTAGCGTTAAACGCACGAAGAAACTCCATTTTGATGGACTTTTGGAATCACTTGATTTTGAATCATTTGATACATGTGAACCATTCCTTACGGGCAAGATGACTAGAACGCCGTTTTCCGGTTCAATGGAACGGGCGACAGATTTATTGGAAATCATACATACTGATGTGTGTGGACCAATGAGTGTGTCGGCGCGAGGTGGATATCGTTATTTTGTTACTTTCACGGATGATTTGAGTAGATATGGGTATATCTATTTGATGAAACACAAGTCTAAAACTTTTTGAAAAGTTCAAAGAATTTCAGAATGAACTGGAAAATCATCGTAACAGAAAGATCAAATTTCTGCGGTCCGACCGTGGAGGAGAATATCTTAGTTACGAGTTTAGCACACATATGAAAGACTGTGGAATAGTTTCACAACTCACGCCTGCTGGAACACCACAACGTAATGGTGTGTCAGAACGTCGTAATCATACTTTATTGGATATGGTTCGATCTATGTTGTCTCTGACTGACTTGCCACTGTCATTTTGGGGTTATGCACTGGAAACCGCTGCATTCACTTTAAATAGGGCACCATCTAAATCCATTGAAAAGAGACCGTATGAATTATGGTTTGGAAACAAACCTAAGCTATCATTTCTTAAAGTTTGGGGATGCAATGTTTATGTGAAGAAACTTCAACCGGATAAACTCGAACCCAAAGCGGAAAATTGCGTCTTCATAGGATACCCTAAGGAAACGATTGGGTATACCTTCTATCACAGATCCGAGGGCAAGGTCTTTATTGCCAAGAATGGATCCTTTCTTGAGAAGGAGTTTCTCGCGAAAGGTGTGAGTAGTCGGAAGGTAGAACTCGAAGAGGTTATTGAACCTTCTCTTCATGAAATGGCGAGTAGCGCAGCTCCGAGATTGTTTCGAGTTGACTTCACCTAATGAAGAGAGAGCTAATGATATTGATCATGAAACTCCGAAAGAGGACACTACCAAACCTCTCAGGTCAAGCAGGACACGTGCAGCTCCTGAACTGTACGACAATCCTGTTATGAATTTCATGATTGATGAAATAGATGACCCTGCGACATATGAAGAAGCGATGATGAGCCCTGATTCCAACAAATGGCTAGAAGCCATGAAATCCGAGATGGAATCCATGTACGAAAACCAGGTTTGGACCTTGGTGGACTTACCTCACGATCGAAAGGCCGTTGAGAATAAATGGATTTTCAAAAGAAAAACTGATGCTGATGGTAATGTAACCATCTATAAGGCTCGACTTGTCGCAAAGGGGTTTCGACAAATTCAAGGAGTTGACTACGATGAGACATTCTCTCCCGTAGCAATGCTTAAGTCGGTTAGGATTATGTTAGCAATTGCTGCATATTTCGATTATGAAATATGGCAGATGGATGTCAAAACTGCGTTCCTCAATGGTAATATTGAAGAAGAGTTGTATATGATACAACCTAAGGGTTTTGTCGATCCTAAGGATGCTAATAAGGTGCGCAAACTTCAGCGATCCATCTATGGACTGAAGCAAGCATCACGAAGTTGGAATCTCCGCTTTGATGAGGTGATCAAAGAGTTTGGATTTGTCCAAACTTATGGAGAGGCTTGTATTTACAAGAAAGTGAGTGGGAGCAATGTGGCATTTCTGATATTATATGTGGATGACATATTATTGATTGGAAATGATTTAGATCTTTTAAACAGTGTTAAAAGTTATCTAAACAACAAATTTTCGATGAAGGACCTTGGTGAAGCTTCATATATATTAGGCATTAAAATCTATAGAGATAGATCAAGACGCCTAATTGGGCTATCGCAAAGTACATACCTTGATAAGATATTAAAGAAGTTTAATATGGACGAAAGTAAGAAGGGGTTCTTACCTATGTTGCAAGGCAAGAAATTGAGTAAGACTCAAAGTCCGGCTACGGCGGAAGAAAGAGAGATAATGGATAAGATCCCCTATGCCTCAGCCATAGGCTCTATAATGTATGCCATGCTATGTACAAGACCGGATGTGGCACATGCTATTAGTTTGACTAGTAGGTACCAATCTGATCTAGGTTTGGAACACTGGATAGCGGTCAATAATATCCTTAAGTACTTGAGAAGAACTAAGGATATGTTTCTTGTATACGGAGGTGAAGAAGAGCTAGTCGCTAAGTGTTATGTCGATGCTAGCTTTGACACTGATCCGGATGACTCTAAGTCTCAATCCGGATATGTATTTCTCTTGAACGGAGCAGCAGTTAGTTGGAGGAGCTCCAAACAACCTGTGGTGGCTGGGTCAACGACGGAGGCGGAATATGTTCTTTGCTTGGAAGCGGCAGAAGCGTTTGGATGAAGGAGTTCATAACGGAACTAGGTGTGGTTCCTAGTGCGTTGGACCCAATGGTGATCTATTGTGACAATAATGGAGCCATAGCCAACGCCAAGGAACCAAGGTCTCACAAGAATTCCAAGCATATTAAGCGCCGGTTTCACTCCATCCAAAGCATGTCAAGGATGGAGATATAAAGATTTGTAAAGTGCACGAACCTGAATGTAGCAGATCCGTTGACTAAAGTACTCCTAGGGCAAAACATGATCAACACGAACTCCATGGGTGTTAGATTTATCACTATATAAACTAGATTATTGTCTCTAGTGCAAGTGGGAGACTGAAGGAAATATGCCCCGAGAGGCAATAATAAAGTTGTTATTATGTATTCCTTGTATATGATAGTTGTTTATTTTGCATGCTATAATTGTATTGATAGGAAACATCAATACATGTGTGTTTAATAAACAAAAAGGGTTCCTAGTTATGCCTCTCTTATAGACTAGCTTGTTGACTAACAAGATGATCAAGGTTTCCTGATCATGGACATTGGATGTTGTTAATAACAAGGTCACGACATTTGTGAAATGATGTGATGAACATTCATCTGAAGTATAGCATTACGATCAAGTCATTATGTTTATATTGCTATAACATCAAATGAAGTAATATTTATCCTTAGACCAAGAGATCATGATAATTTCTAACATCGGAAGAGTATCTTGATAACATAAAACGTCACACCTTAACAGTGTGACTATAAAGATGGGTTGATTACTACGAAGGTGTTATGTTGAGGCTCATTGATCAAGAGTGGAATTTGTCAATCCAGATGACGGATAGATATACTCTGGGCCCTCTCGGTGATATCATATTAGGATAGCTTGCAAGCAAGTGATGTGATCACTAGAATGTTATATCACGGGAACGAGAAAAGTGCATGTCGATAAGATCAAACTAGGTATGGAGATACCGATGATCGAATCTCGGACATGTAATATATCGAGACAGAGGATTTAGTTACAAGCGTTAAGGTTCTCACGATCACGGAGTCATCGTTGAATGTGTAGGAGTCGACGGATCTCGGTCCGCTCTGATTATTGATCGAAGAAGGGTCTCGATCATGTCTGCATTATTCGCGAACCGTAGGGTGGCACACTTAAGAGTTACCGGACACCATTTTGGAGCACATATGTTTCAGACGAAAGAATTGCAAAGTGCAGGAATTGTTTCAATAGAAACCGGAAATTGTTTCGGGTGAAATTGCAGAGGGTGGTTCTGCATGTGATATTGAAATATTGCAAGGGGCTATATGTGAATGTTTTTTAATTAAATTAATTAACAAAATTCTGAATAAATTTAATAAAAAGAGTTTTATTAAATGAGAGAGCATTAAATTTGGAGAAATTTAATGCATTTAAAGTGGAGACTTTAAAAGTGAATGTGAAGAGGCATTTTAATGTGGAGGGGTTACCACCACATGAATGGGGGAGGTGAGGGGTCAACCCCCATGCGCCGGCCATGGAGAGAGGGGGCACCCCCCCTTCTTCCTATAAAAGGCCACCCATTCCCTCCTTCATCCACACACCTCCTTGTGAAGGATCTCTCTCCCCCTCTAGAATTATTCCCCCATGGTCTCGGATTAGCGAGATACATGTTCCCGGTGGCATTTAAATGCGGAAGGAATTGCTGCTCATTTGGATCGCTGGAGTGAGGAGGTGGAGGTTGTCCGGTGGCTTGAACATGTGTGCGAGTGCGGATGGGCTGCTGAGTTGCGACGCTCGGACTTCCTCACGATCTTGAGATCGGCAAGTGCACGACTACATCAACCACAAGTTCCTACTCGTTAACAAAGCTCGTTGTCTTCGAGGGTAAGTTCTCCATGGATGTATGTCCGCCCGTTGCTCTATATCTAGTAGATAGATCTTGGCATATAGTTCTCATCGTAGGAAAATTTTTGTTTTCTATGCTGCGGACCCAACACTTTTGTCAACTGGTGTTGAGATAAGGAGTACATCTTCTAATACACAATCATAAGCATAAACATATTCAAACAACAAGCAAACACTTCAGCCCTAAACAAGAAAAAGTTTTTGTTCCCCCTGATTTTTGCATTCTAGGCGACTAATCGGGGTTGCTAAAATTGGGATGTTACACTAATCATTTGTGACCCATTTCACACCACATGCATCAAATAATAGAATTTGACAATGAATTTTAGGACAAGTTTCCACATAAATTTCCATAGCAGTTTCTGAGCCAACAGCCTCACAAGCTTCCACAGCCAAAAACTTTCCACAGCCAAAAGTCTCAGAAGTTTCCCTTCCCAAGAGACTCACAAGTTTCCACACCAGTTAACTTTCCTAGCCCAAGAGCTCACAAGTCTCAACCACAAGTTCACTTACCTTGCTACAGCTGAAGCTGTTATTGTTGCTACTGCTTCTGCTGAGTCATATGAGACAACTCTTGCTGAAGTAAGTCGTTTGTATGGTTTTGTTTATCCTGCATCTCTTCTTGCTCCTTCTGCATTTTTTTCATGTCTTTAGCATGCTGCAACCTCTCTGCCTCGATAGCTTCTTTCGCTCTCTGCAATTCCTCTATGGTACAACGCAGTTTGTCACTCCCTGCTCTCTTAGACAAAAGTTCCATTTCAAGGCCACACCTGGTTCGTCTTGATGTACTTGGATGGAGGCCGATGTTCTTCAGGAACGTTGGTTTTCTGCTGTCCAACGAGAGTGCAAAGTGCACTGCCTCGATGGAAGAAAGTGGTTCTTCCCTTGGGACATCTGGAGCCATATTCTTTTCAATGATTTTCTACAGTATTAGTAATAGAAGTGAACATTAGAAAAATAGCAAGAAAACTACAATCATATCGTATACAATTGAGAGATTAAGATAGCATTGAATTTTACGAAGATGAGAAGTATTCAAGAGGACTTACAATTCTTCCTTCACATTCTGAGTGTAGCCATTTTTCAGGCTGGAATGCATCTTTTTGAAGAGTTCAAAGGCATCATCCTCACCGTTGCACACAACCTCATAGCTATGAGAACCTGTGGTAGTAGGGTACAAGACTTTTCTCATGTTCTCCTTGTTTTTTACACAAGTACTCTACACAAGCAAAAACCATACAATATAAAAGGGAGTTCCAATTAAACAATTCAAACACAGGCAGTAACAGTTAAGTGTAAACAAAAAGTAACCTATTTCCTAGGGTCAGAACAAGTATCAACAAACTTGCACCACTTCTCGTTGGTCAAGTGTTTCACTTCATCAGGACATTTCATTGTAACTTGGTTTAGAGGGTATGGATCAAAATACTTCTTCTTCAAAATATGCCCCTGATTCCTTGCATGCCTCATAAACTGATTGGCGCAAGCATTCCGCATGTCGGGGTGATTTGTGTCCATGGCAAACTTTTGCTAAAATAAAACATGGAGCATCATCATTTGCATGAACATGGAAATGGAAAGGTAAATGACAACTAAGTCATAGAACATATAGAAACTTTGCCTATGAAGTTTGCTTGGACATCAACCTTTTTCTTGTACTCTTTCTAGTGGGGTAAGATAGGTATGCTAGTCCTTACTATTACTGCACACTCACTTGCAAACCTAGCAGCAACACCTGGCTCGTCTATTCTAGTTCTTCCTAGAAGAACTTTAAGTGAAAGCCTCCCTCCTTTGGACAACGTGTCAAGCCTCTTCCCCATGTTTTGCCCTCACCACCAGTGCTTGACCATTATGCAGAACTATATCTTGAGAATTCTGCATTTTGGTGTCTTCAAAACAAGGTGCATCAAAGTCTTGAGACATCTGGTAGGCATCATCATCTATAGGAATACAATGTGTTGATTTATTGTTCCACAGTAATATGATGGGATTAAATGGATTACTGTAGAGCAAGCAATCAGTTTAACGCATTACCAGGTCGAGACCAGTCACTCCAGTCTTGGCATGCTACTTCATGACTAGGATCAGATTCCCCATATTCGGTAGCTAACTCATCGTATTGGGTAGCTAACCCCTAACCCTCAAATTGGGTGCCAGAGTCCTCGATGTCGGCAGCTGAACACAAATTTTCGGTAGGTGACGCAACGCCTTGGGTACCTAACCCATTGGTTTGGGACAGTGCACGGTCACTTCGGGGAGGCGCACGCTGACAACTGGGAGGTGGCTTCTGGATTTGGAGAGGTGGCAAGTCACCTTTGTGGGTGGCCATGGGCAGAAGGATGCAGACTTCAACACTTGGGAAGGTGGCTTCTTGATTTGTAGAGGTGGCAGGTTGGCTTTGGGACGTGCCAGAGGACGATAGGATGTGGGTTGGGGTTCCACACATTGGGTATGTGGCTGCTGGCTTTGGGGAGGTGACTGCTAGCTTTGGGGAGGTGGTTGATGGCTTTTGGGGGTGGTTGCTGGCTTTGTGGTGGTGGCTGGTGGCTTTGGGGTGATGGATGCTAGCTTTGGGGAGGTGGCTACTGTCTTTGGGGAGGTGGTGGCCGGCATACCAGCGGGTCACAGGGAGTGAGCAGCTCGCCTTGGGTAGAGTGCTACTCATGTTGGACATATGCCAGCTCGCCTTGGGTAGCTGGTTGCTTGCCTTGGGCTGCTTCCTTCTTGGCTTGGGTAGGTGCTGGATTGAGGGTTGTTGGCTTCTCACCTTGGTGGGCATCAGGAAGTGCAGCTTTGGCCACTTGGGCGAGTATGTCATAGTGGGCGAACATCTGAGCCTCGTACAAGTTGAGCTTGTGCCTCTCCATGGTGATAAAGGAACACGATCTAAGCTTTTTCCCCATGGGTACAGGGATAAGGGCAAGGACGTAGGCCCACTCGTGGTTTGCACTGCCAATGAGTTCACAGAACAGACTACTCGTGGATCTCCCTTATAGAGGATATCCTTATCATCCACACTCCTTGATCCAACGGTGCCTAACAATCAGGACATGGAACTAACCTGCAGCTGCTCAGGGCTTCTAGAAGACTCAATCCGATGGCTACCATTGGACGATAGGGTTAATATCCAACATCTGCCTATGACAATTACATGTTGCACCAGTGTGGCAGAGGTTACACCACGGAATCCACTAGAGTGTGTGTGGTCATGTGGGATCAATGTGGTTTATGAGAAAAACACATGCAATGTGGTCATGTGGGTCAACGACAATAGTGGGATCCATGTGGTTTAGGAACATAACACATGCAATAACACCAGTATAGTCACAGAGACCAAAAGAACATAGGAAAGTAGCTTCCACGTTGCATGCTTCACTAGTGTGGGAGAGGCTACACCACAGAATCCACTAGAGTGTGTGTGGTCATGTGGGATCAATGTGGTTTATGAAAAGAACAGATGCAATTTGGTCATGTGGGTCAACGACACTAGTGGGATCGATATGGTTAGGAAAATAACACATGCAATGCACCAGTGGATCGATGTGTCAAACCATGGTCTCAGAGACCAAAAGCACATAGGAATGCAACTTCCACATTGCATGCTGCACCACTGTGGCAGAGGCAGCACCACAGAATCCACTGGAGTGTAGTGGTCATGTGGGATCAATGTGGTTTATGAAAATAACACATGCAATGTTGTCATGTGGGTCAATGACACTAGTGGGATCCATGTGGTATAGGAAAAGGACACATGCAATGCCACCAGTATGGTCATAGAGACCAAAAGCACATAGGAAAGTAGCTTCCACATTGCATGCTTCACCAGTATGGCAAAGGCTACACCACAGAATCTACTGGATTTTGTATGACACTTGTGGACCCATGTGCCAAACCATGGTCATAGAGACCAATATCACATAGGAAAGCAGCTTCCACATTGCATGCTGCACCAGTGCGACAAAGGCTGCACCACAGAATCCACTAGAGTGTTTATGGTCATGTAGGACCAATTTGGTTTATGAAAATAACACATGCCATTTTTTCATGTGGGTCAATGACACTAGTGGGATCCATGTGGTTTAGGAAAAGAACACAAACAATGACACCAGTGGACCCATGTGCCAAAACATGGTCATAGAGACCAAAACCACATAGGAAAGCAACTTCCACATTGCATGTTGCACCAGTGTGGCAGAGGCTACACCATAGAATCAACTGGAGTGTGTGTGGTCATGTGGGATCAACGTGATTTATGAAAATTACACATGCAATGTTGTCATGTGGGTCAATGACACTAGTGGGATCCATGTGGTTGTCGGGGATATGACCTCGGGTACACCCCGAGTTGAGTGAAAGTAGTTCAATAAAGTATCCTATGATTCAATATGGAAAAAGGTAATAATTATCAGTAAAGATATAATGAAAAATAGAAGGAACAATAAGCAAAAGAGATAAAACGGTCGACTAGGCCAAGATAGGTGAAAACTTGTCCTGGTTTGAATATTGTCAGGCTGAATCAAGGAAGAAAGTGATAATAAGCTCGCTAGGTCAAGTTTCCTAGCCAACCCACTTCTCTTCCTCAATACCTCGGCGTCAATAGGTAATCTCGGCCGGCCGAGTCAAGCGACCGGCCCACCTTCTCCCGGCTCGACCGTTTCCCGTGTCATTCCTTGGCAATTCTTCCCGTCAACCCGACGCTAGCTTCCCCAACTCGCCAAGCAAAGAAACTCATGTTGGCCGACGTAGGGAGGATTCGGCCCACCGTGGGTCAATATCCTCAGCTCCCCCTCGGGTCAACGTTGCACCGGCACCCTCGCTCCCCCGAGACCTCGTCACCCACTCCCCTTCAAGCGTTGTCGAAGAGCCGCCTCTCCCTGGTGGGTCGGTTTCGGCCAATCCTGACCCACTATGGGAGGATCACTTCATCGCCCCGCCAGAACCCCAGGTAGGATCCCACTGACCCGGATGGACCTTTTCTTCTTGATGGTCTGCCTCCACCTTCTTAGCCAAATAAAGGAGTACCCCAACTGGGCCTCTCCTGTTTAATTCGGTTGGAGGAAGGATAACCTGGCTGGGCCCTGTGTTCTCCCTGAATCAGCAGGCCCAGGCCGAGTTTATCTTTAGTAATATCACCTGGACAGAGTTATCTGACCCAGGAGAACTCTTATTCATTCCCGGGTGCTCCCTCGTCCTCTATGTCAACTCCACCTCAAGCCATCTCAAACCCATCAAGTCACGTGCTAATCTTGGGATGCCCCTGGCTCAGACTAGCAGATGCAGCAGGGAATATGCTTGGCATCTTAGGAGATGCTAGGGAATATGCTAGGCATCTCTTGATATGCTAAGGAATATTCTAGGCATCTTGGAAAGATGCTAAGGAATATGCTAGGCATCTTAGGAGATGCTAAGGAATATGCTGGGTATATTGTCCCTCGGCTCCCCTTTATAAGGAGCACCTAGGGGATCGATACAGGGGAGGCCCCGAAGGGCTTCTCACTTCTCTACACAATAGGAGCTCATCTTCTTCCTCCTCTGCTCTCCTATACATAGCCATAGGAGGTATAGGAGATACAGCTCATGGAGCATTTGTATTATACCATTGATCATATTAAGATCCATTCACCGTGTGTCCAATCACCACATTATCCCTCCTCGGGTTCCTCTAGTGTCCATCGGCCAAAATTTAGCCTACCCATGGCATATGTCGTGACACCACAATGACATTTGGTGCCCATCATGGGGCTAATTAGAGGTTCTAGTTGGGTTTCCATCCGGACGGGGATATCTCCATCGACCTCTTCTTCATCATCAAGAAAGAACTTATGCATCCTCTTCCCCAACATACAGAGAGTAGGGAAGTTAGCATACGAGCCTCCCTGGTTGACTCAGCAAGCATGACTCAACCTCAACCTCTTCACCAAGGGTACTATGAGTATTAGTTGACTCAGCAAGCATGACTGAACTAGCATAACTCAACCTCCTCACCAAGCATACAGTGAGTGTCAATTGGCTCAACCACCAACGCACATGAGATAACCTTGAATGTCACTTGGGGACTGTCACCCTTAATCACTTAGTCATTCACCCCGGGAAGGAGATGACTCAACCCGGGGGCTAGCCAGTATATCGATAGAGCCACCTATAGATGGAAAAAGTATCTCAGGGACTTGGGTAATTACATGACTTGGTGTCCCCATGCATAGAACTGTAACTCAGAGTAGACATAAGATATACCATGATCTCACATATGCCAACTTCTATATGTCTTTTAGCTATGTCTTGTATTTAGTGCATCATATATTATTTGTACCGATGACTAACTATGTCATTTTGAGATGTTCGGTGATAAGGAAACCTACCAATTCATCACAACATCTTATAACTCGGATTGGTATTTGTTGTAGCTTGCTAGGTTATCTTTACCTCGAAATACTATTTTACCTCAGCTTGCCAGCTTATCCTTAACTCGAATTAGTATTTGTTATGGCTTGACAGGTTATCTTTAACTCGAATTGGTATTTGCTTTTGCTTTCCAGGTTATCGTTAACTCAGATTACTATTTTACCTCAACTTGCCAGGTTATCCTTAACTCGGGTTGGTATTTGATGTAGCTTGCCAGGTTATCTTTAACTTGAATTGGTATTTTATTTAGTTTTCCAGGTTATCTTTAACTCGGATTACTATTTTAATTCATATTTCTAGGTTATCCTTAACTCGGATTGGATTTCATATAGCTTGCCAGGTTATCTTTAACTCGGATTACTATTTTACCTCAGCTTGCCAAGATATCCTTAACTCGGATTGGTATTTTCTGTAGCTTGCCAGGTTATCTTTAACTAGGATTGGTATTTGCTTTAGCTAGCCAGGTTATCTTTAACTCGGATTACTATTTTAACTCAGCTTGCCAAGTTATCCTTAACTCAGATTACTTGCCAGGTTATATTTAACTTGAATTGGTATTTGCTTTAGCTTGCCAGGTTATCTTTAACTCAGATTACTATTTTACCTCAGCTTGCTAGGTTATCCTTAACCCAGATTGATATTTGTTGTAGCTTGCTAGGTTATCTTTAACTCGGATTACTATTTTACCTTAGCTTGTCAAGTTATCCTTAAGTCATATTGGTATTTGATGTAGCTTGCCCGGTTATCTTTAACTCGTATTTGTATTTGATTTAGCTTACCAGGTTATCTTTAACTCGGATTACTATTTTACCTCAGCTTGCCAGGTTATCTTTAACTCGGAAGTCTTGCTAGGTTATCTTTACCTAGAATTGGTATTTGCTTTAACTTGCTAAGTTATCTTTAACTCGGATTACTATTTTACCTTAGCTTGCCAGGTTATCCTTAAATCGGATTGATATTTGCTTTAGCTGGCCAGGTTATCCTTAACTCGGATTGGTTTTTGCTTTGGCTTGCCAGGTTATCTTTGACTCGGATGGGTGTTTAATTCAGCTTGCTAGGGTATCTCATACCTAGGATTACTATTTGAATCAGTTTGCCAAGTTATTTCCTATCTCAGATGGAAATTTGCCAGCATATCTTAGAGTCATCATGCTCGATCTCGGATTGATCTCTCGGATCCCAATTCATGGTAGTTTGCTAGCATATCATAGTCATATCATATCTCAAAATTATATCTCGGATATTTATCTCAGATCCCAATTCATGGATGTTAGCTAGCATATCATAAAGTCATATCTTATCTCAACATTATATCTCGGATCTCTATCTCGGATCCCAATTCGTGGCAGTTTGTCATCATATCAAAAAGTCATATCGTATCTCAACATTATATCTCGGATCCATATTTATGGCAGTTTGCCAGCATAAGGTCATATTATGTCTTAACAGTTATAACTCGGATAGGATAACTCGGATTTGAGACATATGTCAAATTTGAGTCATATAACTCGGATTTTGAGTTAGATAACTAGGATTCAGACATATATCAGATTTGAGTCATGAAACTCGGATGGGATAACTCTGATTTGACACATATGTGAGATTTGAGTCATATAACTCAGATTTTGAGTTACATAACTCGGATTTGAGACATATGTCAGATTTGAGTCATGAAACTCAGATGGGATAACTTGGATTCGAACTTATATGACCAGAGCCCATGAAGGCCAGAAGTCTAAACTTACCCAAAGAGGTTAAATGACCAGATCCCATGAAGGCCAGAAATCTAAACTTACCCAAAAAGGTTAAATGACCAGTGCCCCTGAAGGCTGGAAGTTTAAAATTACCCAAAGAGGTTAACTGACCAGAGCCCATGAAGTTCGGAAGTCTAAACATACCCAAAGAGGTTAAATGACCAGAGCCCATGAAGGCCAGAAGTCTAAACTTACCCAAAGAGGTTAAATGACCAGATCCCGTGAAGGCCAGAAGTCTAAACTTATCCAAAGAGGTTAAATGGCCAGAGCCCATGAAGGCCAGAAGTCTAAACTTACCCAAAGAGGTGGGCATGTTTGTCTGCGGTACCAAAGCTCGTAGGCCAGCGCATGGCGGTACCTAAGTTGCCGGAAATTTCTGGGTTTCAAAATGTTGGGCCGCAAACTACTGACAGGGGCCATTTCGAGGAAAACTCATCTCACCCCTGCCAAATTCAAACATTCCGTTAAACTGCCCCGTGAAGTAGACGGTCGGGACCCTTATGTCAGTCATCTATCTCTGACGCGAGCGCTAACGTGGCAACCTCTTAGGAAAATCGAGGAACTAAGCAGATTGGATGCGTTGACCAATTTCACAAATCCATTCCCACCTTTCCCCTGACACCGGCGGTGTCGGAATCTACCCTCCAGGCAGGACGGTCCCTTCGGACATTTGACTTCCGGCGCCAAGTTGTTGCGCCTAGTTGCTGCGCCCAGTCGCTGGTCCCGAGCTCCAATGGCGCATGCCATAGCCGTCGTTGCGAGGCTCTAGCCTGCCTCCTCCATCGACGAGCCGAGCAGTTTGGAGGATGGCAGATCCTACTATCAAGGAAGAAGAAGTTCTAGCTACAAGCGGGTGAGGTACCCTTCTCTTTGCTATTTCCACTAATTATAACTCTAGCTGGCTACTGAACCTCAAATTGTTTGTTAGCCCAACGCTGACAAACATATTTTTTCCATAGTTTTCTGTCAAGTGGGATCTGCGCGGACCCCCCTTACCTGGTTACGGTAGTCCTCTATATGTACGAATCTAAGGGCAAGTGGTATGGACACCATTGTTTCACGATGGAAGAAGCGCCTACAAAGATATGCACTATATCTGGTATGGTTGCTACTCTGCGTAATCATGTTGAATTATGGCCAACGTAGACTGCAAAGTTCAGCTTCATGGATGAATGTGGCATCATGGTTCCTATAACGTGTGACAGTCACCTAATTGGGTTGATGAAAAGGTATTCTTCGGTTGCCATGTTTGAGCTGAAATGTGATGTACTGGATGTGGAAGCTACTGCAACTAGAAGTCTCCCTTCTATTCTTGGACAGGGTGGTTGCTCGCACCCAATTAGCTCCTGGTAAGCAAAGGTCTCTTGGGGTTCGCATGTTTGTGCTGAATTGTAATTTTTGTTTTATTTACTCTGTAGATATTGGGCAGTTATGCAACAGCCTTGTTTCTTTGACAGGAAGCGCCGCCAGGTTAGAAACATGACTGTCGGGTCAGTCATTTTGCTGCCCAAAGAAATTAAAAACGGGTGGAAAGATGATGCTGGACACGATTCTGGTGCCCATTGTCCTGGCGATGCAGAGTACATGAAGCTAAGAAAATTGGCACCGAGGAAGAGGAAGAAGGAAGGAAATGAAGAAGCCAGTGGACGTGAAGGCTTGGCACCCAGGCTGCGGAAGAAGGCTGCTAGCAACAAAGATGCATAGTAATGTGTTGAACTTGAACCTATATATGTAATTCTGTTAAATTTTGGAGCTCTGTGTGTGGCACGTTGCTGCGCGAAACAATCTACCCATGTTCTCTGAGTAAAATGTACCGCGACTTAGGGTTTGGAAACACCCGAGTCAGTAGTTGAATCCGAAATTTTGAGTGTGCCACTACTATCTGAAAACACGCAGCACCGGTTCTACGATTGCTGAGGGGCAGGAGGTCTCCAAATACGACGGAATGTAAGTGGCATAGAAATAAATTATTTAAGCTGCCACACTCCACGAAGCAGCAACTTATTTCAGATGCTGCACAATGACGTGGCAACATAAATAGCAATGTTCTCACTGATAATGCCCACATGAGGAGGAAATCGATACCACTTTCTGGCCTAATCTTGAGCCTGTCTATCCCACCGCCTCTCTACTCCTACATCCCCTGCATCTGGCGAATCTCCCGGATCTCCAGTAACCAGGTGTACGTGCGTCCACTTTATAAATTGTGGTTGTGTCATTTGCATGCGGCACAATCCACGTAGACTATGTTTAAACAAACCACCAATGTCAGAATACACTAGTAGAAAAGGTGTCTTTGGTCCATGGTCACGTTCCCAATCCGGGACAGAGATCTAAATCAAGGCAGAAATTGATCTAAATCACAAATTCTTCCACAAATTAAGCGAGACAGAGATCTAAATCTAGCCATTTCATTACTTCAACCACAAATTCTTCTAAACAAAGGTGTGATTTCACATCCTACATTAATTCAACCACTAGTCAACAATTTCACTTCCGCTGCCACTGTCCTCTGAGTCGCCGGCTTCCTCGTCCCTATCGGACGGAACCTCCACGATTTCCGCATTGTTCACAAGACGGAGCACCTCTTCGCGGCGACGGTGGCGATGACGGTGTACTTGGTACGTCCAGGGACGGACCAGAACCTCTCCCACCCTTCTCGGTTGCGGATATCCGGGTGCACCACGCGCCCGTCAACGATGCGGTTGCCAATCTTGGCCTTCCGCTCCTTCTTGAATAGCACCGGCCAGTACGGGCTGGCCACCTCGTACCCGGGCAGCGCCCTCTTCCACGCGGGCATCTGGCGGTGGCACGCCGCGATTTCGCTCTACATCTCGACTCGACCAGGGAGCACAGCCACCGGCACCCCCGTAGAGCTGATGCGCCTTCCGTGGGGCACCGTCGCGGCTGGTCGTGCGAGGATGTCGAAGTTCGCGAACATCACCGCCTCGTAGAAGTTCAGATCGAGCATCTCCATGGCGGCGCGGTGGAGATTGGAGAGGGAGCGAGGGGATGGACGACGAAGCGACGGCACAGTGGAGATTGGAGAGGACGAGGGGATGGACGACGAAGCAACACGCTGTGGCGCCTCCTATTTGTACACGAGGACGACAAAGCGACGGGCGGAATATGAAAGGGACATTGGTCAGACAAAAGAAGTAATGTGGGGTCAGATTAACGGGAGAGGAATTTTTTTCCTCCCTAGACTTTGGGACCAATAGTTCAGACCGCTAGGTCAACAAGTACAACTATTACAACTTAAAAAAGCACGGAGCTTAAGCTAAATAGATCTAGTTATCACACATCTCCTTGATCTTCCTAATCTTAGCTTGATGCGCATCTTCCTGCGACAGCAAGGATCGAATCATCTGCTCCTTCCTTTTAGCATCTTCCTTGCACAACTTCAATTGTTTCTCTGCATTTTTCCTCATGCACTTCTCAATACTCGTAGTTGTGAACTGCAGGACTTTGGCCTGGTGGAGATCATTCCTTGCTTGAGTCAGTTCTTGCTCTGCTTTAACCTTCAGGACCAACGCCGCGTCCCTCTCCTTATCGACTTTGCTAACCTTGTCTTGCACCCACCTGAGATCTCGCTTATGCTTGGTCATATCAACTGGTTCCCATAGCTTCATCTCAACACTGTCAATAAGTGAGCTGAATATGGATTCTTTCAACTCAACAGTCATTTCCCATAGTTTGTCCAGCGTTTTCTGCATCGATTTGGGCCACTCTAGATCTACCCATTTGACAACACCACAACTTCCACCTTGCATCATTGCACGATGTCCTTGACACCGTAGAAACGTCCTACCTGCATTTCGTCCTTTGAACGCTACCAATTTAGCGGGCACATATCCATGTTTACATAGCAGAGGACTGTCTTCATCCGCTAAACCGTGATAGTCGGAGTCATACATCGTCTGGTTGGCCTAAGACATCATACGCGCATGAGTAAGCAGATTAGATCTAGCTCAAAAAACAGATAACTGGCCACAGATGATAGAAATAGAGATGAGACGACTCACATCGAATCACCGTCCACAATGCCACGACGCCGCTTTCGCCTCCCCTTGAACCCATGGCGAGAGGGGAGAGGGTGGCTGTTGCAGAGGGGATTGGGATGGAGGCACCGTCGGCTTGCGTCTACGGCAGGATGTGACACTGGGATGTGGCCCACTAAACTCGTGAGACATGACACTCGCAACAGGGGAGCGCCCGATGTTGCCAGTTTGTCCAGAGCAAGCATGGCCAATCATGCCACAGAATAGCCTACTCGCGGATCGCTCTCACGAAGACCATCCAAATCGTCCAAGCGCCCCAATCGAATGGTATGTAACAATCATCAAGCAGAACAACTGTGTTAGGGCATGCCTTCTAGAAAACTCGGTGTAACGGTCACCCATGCAATGACACTGGTGTATCCATGTGTGGTTTGTGAAAATAACAGACATGCAATCACACTAGGTGGATCAATATGTGGTTTATGGAAGTAACAGACATGCAATGACTCTAGCTGTGATTCATGAAAAGAATAGACATGCAATGATACTAGTGGATCCATGTGTGTTTCATGAGAAGAACACACATCCAATGACACTAGTAAACTCTAGATGTGGTTCATGAAAAGAATAGACATTCAATGACACTGGTGGATCCATATGTGGTTTTTCTAGAGGAACACACATGCAATGACACTAGGTGTGGTTCATGAAAAGAACAGACATGCAATGACACTGGTGGATCCTTATGTGGTTTGTGAGAAGAACATACATGCAATGACACTGGTGGATCCTTATGTGGTTCATGAAAAGAACTGACATGCAATGACACTGGGTGTGGTTCATGAAAAGAACAGACATGCAATGACATCGGTGGATCCATGTGTGGTTTATGGAAGTAACAGACATGCAATGACTCTAGCTGTGGTTCATGAAAAGAACAGACATGCAATGACACTGGTGGATCCATGTGTGGTTCATGAGAAGAACACACATCCAATGACACTAGTGTATCCTTATGTGGTTCATGAAAAGAACAAACATGCAGTGACACCGGTGGATCCTTATGTGGTTTGTCTAGAGGAACACACATGCAATGACACCGGGTATGGTTCATGAAAAGAACAAACATGCAATGACTTATGTGGTTTGTTTAGAAGAACACACATACAATGACACTAGGTGTGGTTCATGAACAAAACAGACATGCACTGACACTGGTGGATCCTTATGTGGTTTGTTTAGAGAAACAGACATGCAGTCACACTGGGTGTGGTTCATGAAAAGAACAGACATCCAATGATACTGGTGGATCCTTATGTGGTTCATGAAAAGAACAGACATGCAGTGACACCGGTGGATCCTTATGTGGTTTGTCTAGAGGAACACACATGCAATGACACTAGGTGTGGTTCATGAAAAGAACAGACATGCAATGACACAAGTGGATCCTTATGTGGTTTGTGAGAGAATAGACATCCAATGACACTGGTGGATCCTTATGTGGTTCATGAAAAGAACAGACATGCAATGACACTAGGTGTGGTTCATGAAAAGAACACACATCCAATGACACTGGTGGATCCTTATGTGGTTCATGAAAAGAATAGACATGCAGTGACACCAGTGGATCATTATGTGGTTTGTCTAGAGGAACACACATGCAATGACACTGGGTGTGATTCATGAAAAGAATAGACATGCAATGACACTGGTGGATCCTTATGTGGTTTGTTTAGAAGAACAAACATGCAATGACACTAGGTGGATCCTTATGTGGTTTGTGAAAAGAACAGACATGCAATGACACTGGCTATGATTCATGAAAAGAATAGACATGCAATGAAACTAGTGAATCCATATGTGGTTTTTCTAGAGGAACACACATGCAATAACACTGGGTGTGGTTAATGAAAAGAACAGACATGCAATGACAGTGGTGGATCCATGTGTGGTTTATGGAGGTAACAGACATGCAATGACTCTAGCTGTGATTCATGAGAAGAACAGACATGTAATGACATCGGTGGATCCTTATGTGGTTCATGAAAAGAACTGACAAGCAATGACATTGGGTGTGGTTTTGGAAAAGAAGAGACATGCAATGACACCGGTGGATCCATGTGTGGTTTATGGAAGTAACAGACATGCAATGACTCTAGCTGTGGTTCATGAAAAGAATAGACATGCAATGACACTGGTAGATCCATGTGTGGTTCATGAGAAGAACACACATCCAATGACACTTGTTGATCCTTATGTGGTTCATGAGAAGAACAGACATGCAGTGACACCGGTGGATCCTTATGTGGTTTGTCTAGAGGAACACACATGCAATGATACCGGGTGTGGTTCATGAAAAGAACTGACATGCAATGACTTATGTGGTTTGTTTAGAAGAACACACATGCAACGACACTGGGTGTGGTTCATAAAAAGAACATACATGCAATGACACTGGTGGATCCTTATGTGGTTTGTTTAGAGGAACAGACATGCAATCACACTGGGTATGGTTCATGAAAAGAACACACATCCAATGACACTGGTGGATCCTTATGTGGTTCATGAAAAGAACAAACATGAAGTGACATCGGTGGATCCTTATGTGGTTTGTCTAGAGGAGCACACATGCAATGACACTAGGTGTGGTTCATGAAAAGAACAGACATGCAATGACACTGGTGGATCCTTATGTGTTTTGTGAGAAGAACAGACATGCAATGACACTGGTTGATCCTTATGTGGTTTGTGAGAAGAACAGACATGCAATGACACTGGTGGATCCTTATGTGGTTTGTTTAAAGGAATAGACATGCAATTACACTGGGTGCGGTCCATGAAAAGAATAGACATCCAATGATACTGGTGGATCCTTATGTGGTTCATGAAAAGAACAGATATGCAGTGACACCGATGGATCCTTATGTGGTTTGTCTAGAGGAACACACATGCAATTACACTAGGTGTGGTTCATGAAAAGAACAGACATGCAATGACACTAGTGGATCCTTATGTGGTTTGTGATAAGAATAGACATGCAATGACACTGGTGGATCCTTATGTGGTTCATGAAAAGAACAGACATGCAATGACACTAGCTGTGGTTCATGAAAAGAACACACATCCAATGACACTGGTGGATCCTTATGTGGTTCACGAAAAGAACAAACATGCAGTGACACCGGTGGATCCTTATGTGGTTTCTCTAGAGGAACACACATGCAATGACACTAGGTGTGGTTCATGAAAAGAACAGACATGCAATGACACTGGTGGATCCTTATGTGGTTTGTGAGAAGAACAGACATGCAATGACACTGGTGGATCCTTATGTGGTTAATGAAAATAATAGACATGCAATGACACTAGGTGTGGTTCATGAAAAGAACAGACATGCAATGACACCGGTGGATCCATGTGTGGTTTATGGAAGTAACAGACATGCAATTACTCTAGTTGTGGTTCATGAAATGAACATACATGCAATGACACTGGTGGATCCATGTGTGGTTTATGAGAAGAACACACATCCAATGACACTGGTGGATCCTTATGTGGTTTGTTTAGAAGAGCACACATGCAATGACACTAGGTGGATCCTTATGTGGTTTGTGAAAAGAACAGACATGCAATGACACTGGCTGTGATTCATGAAAAGAACATACATGTAACGAAACTGGTGAATCCATATGTGGTTTTTCTAGAGGAACACACATGCAATGACACTGGGTGTGGTTAATGAAAAGAACAGACATGCAATGACACTAGTGGATCCATGTGTGGTTTATGGAAGTAATAGACATGCAATGACTCTAGCTGTGATTCATGAGAAGAACAGACATGCAATGACGCTGGTGGATCCTTATGTGGTTCATGAAAAGAACTGACATGCAATGACATTGGGTGTGGTTTAGGAAAAGAATAGACATGCAATGACATCGGTGGATCCATGTGTGGTTTATGGAAGTAACAGACATGCAATGACTCTAGCTGTGGTTCATGAAAAGAACACACATGCAATGACACTGGTGGATCCATGTGTGGTTCATGAAAAGAACTAACATCCAATGACACTGGTGGATCCTTATGTGGTTCATGAGAAGAATAAACATGCAGTGACACCGGTGGATCCTTATGTGGTTTGTCTAGAGGAACACACATGCAATGATACCGGGTGTGGTTCATGAAAAAAACAGACATGCAATGACTTATGTGGTTTGTTTAGAAGAACACACATGCAATGACACTGGGTGTGGTTCATGAAAAGAATAGACATGCAATGGCACTGGTGGATCCTTATGTGGTTTGTTTAGAGGAACAGACATGCAATCACATTGGGTATGGTTCATGAAAAGAATACACATCTAATGACACTGGTGGATCCTTATGTGGTTTGTGAGAAGAACAGACATGCAGGGACATCGGTGGATCCTTATGTGGTTTGTCTAGAGGAACACACATGCAATGACACTGGGTGTGGTTCATGAAAAGAACAGACATGGAATGACACTCGTGGATCCTTATGTGGTTTGTGAGAAGAATAGACATGTAATGACACTGGTGGATCCTTATGTGGTTCATGAAAATAACTGACATGCAATGAGACTAGGTGTGGTTCGTGAAAAGAACAGACATGCAATGACACCGGTGGATCCATGTGTGGTTTATGGAAGTAACATACATGCAATTACTCTAGCTGTGCTTCATGAAAACAACAGACATGCAATGACACTGGTGGATCTATGTGTGGTTCATGAGAACACACATCCAATGACACTGGTGGATCCTTATGTGGTTCATGAAAAGAACAGACATGAAGTAACACTGGTGGATCCTTATGTGGTTTGTCTATAGGAACACACATGCAATGACACTAGATTTGGTTCATGAAAAGAACAGACATGCAATGACACTAGGTGTGGTTTGTGAAAAGAACATACATGCAATGACACTGGTGGATCCTTATGTGGGTCATGAAAAGAACTGACATGCAATGACACTGGGTGTGGTTCATGAAAAGAATAGACATGCAATGGCACCAGTGGATCCATGTGTGCTTTATGGAAGTAACATACATGCAATGACTCTAGCTATGGTTCATGAAAAGAATAGACATGCAATGACACTGGTGGATCCATGTGTGGTTCATGAGAAGAACACACATCCAATGACACTGGTGGATCCATATGCGGTTCATGAAAAGAACAGACCTACAGTAACACCGGTGGATCCTTATGTGGTTTGTCTAGAGGAACACACATGCAATCATACTGGGTGTGGTTCATGAAAAGAACACACAACCAATGACACTGGTGGATCCTTATGTGGTTCATGAAAAGAACAGACATGAAGTGACACCGGTGGATCCTTATGTGGTTTGTCTAGAGGAACACACATGCAATGACACTCGGTGTGGTTCATGAAAAGAACAGACATGCAATGACACTGGTGGATCCTTATGTGGTTTGTGAGAAGAACGTACATGCAATGACACTGGTGGATCCTTATGTGGTTCATGAAAAGAACAGACATGCAATGACACTAGGTGTGGTTCATGGAAAGAATACACATCCAATGACACTAGTGGATCCTTATGTGGTTCATGAAAAGAACAGACATGCTGTGACACCGGTGGATCCTTATGTGGTTTGTCTAGAGGAACACACATGCAATGACACTGGGTGTGCTTCATGAAAAGAACAGACATGCAATGACACTGGTGGATCCTTATGTGGTTTGTGAGAAGAACATACATGCAATGACACTGGTGGATCCTTATGTGGTTTGTGAGAAGAACAGACATGCAATGACACTGGTGGATCCTTATGTGGTTTGTGAGCAGAACAGACATGCAATGACACTGGTGGATCCTTGTGTGGTTTGTTTAGAGCAATAGACATGCAATCACATTGGGTGTGGTTCATGAAAAGAACAGACATCCAATGGTACTGGTGGATCCTTATGTGGTTCATGAAAAGAACAGACATGCAGGGACATCGGTGGATCCTTATGTGGTTTGTCTATCGGAACACACATGCAATGACACTGGGTGTGGTTCATGAAAAGAACAGACATGCAATGACACTGGTGGATCCTTATGTGGTTCATGAAAAGAACAGACATGCAATGACACTGGGTGTGGTTCATGAAAAGAACAGACATGCAACGACACCGGTGGATCCATGTGTGGTTTATGGAACTAACAGACATGCAATAACTCTAGCTGTGGTTCATGAAATGAACAGACATGCAATGACACTAGTGGATCCATGTGTGGTTCATGAGAAGAACACACATCCAATGACACCAGTGGATCCTTATGTGGTTTTTTTAGAAGAACACACATGCAATGACACTAGGTGGATCCTTATGTGGTTTGTGAAAAGAACAGACATGCAATGACGTTGGTGGATCCTTATGTGGTTCATGAAAAGAACTGGCATGCAATGACATTTGGCGTGGTTTAGGAAAATAACAGACATGCAATGACACCGGTGGATCCATGTGTGGTTTATGGAAGTAACAGACATGCAATGACTCTAGCTGTGGTTCACGAAAAGAACAGACATGCAATGACACTAGTGGATCCATGTGTGGTTCATGAGAAGGACACACATCCAATGACACTGGTGGATCCTTATGTGGTTCATGAAAAGAACTGGCATGCAATGACATTGGGCGTGGTTCAGGAAAAGAACAGACATGCAATGACACCGGTGGATCCATGTGTGGTTTATGGAAGTAACAGACATGCAATGACTCTAGCTGTGGTTCACGAAAAGAACAGACATGCAATGACACTAGTGGATCCATGTGTGGTTCATGAGAAGGACACACATCCAATGACACTGGTGGATCCTTATGTGGTTCATGAGAAGAATAAACATGCAGTGACACCGGTGGATCCTTATGTGGTTTGTCTAGAGGGACACACATGCAATGATACCGAGTGTGGTTCATGAAAAGAACAGACATGCAATGACTTATGTGGTTTGTTTAGAAGAACACACATGAAATGACACTGGGTGTGGTTCATGAAAAGAACAGACAAGCAATGACACTGGTGGATCCTTATGTGGTTTGTTTAGAGGAACAGACATGCAATCACACTGGGTATGGTTCATGAAAAGAACACACATCCAATCACACTGGTGGATCCTTATGTGGTTCATGAAAAGAACAGACATGCACGGACATCGGTGGATCCTTATGTGGTTTGTGTAGAAGAACACACATGCAATGACACTGGGTGTGGTTCATGAAAAGAACAGACATGCAATGACACTGGTTGATCCTTATGTGGTTTGTGAGAAGAATAGACATGTAATGACATTGGTGGATCCTTATGTGGTTTATGAAAAGACTAACATGCAATGACACTAGGTGTGATTCATGAAAAGAACAGACATTCAATGACACCGGTGGATCCATGTGTGTTTTATGGAAGTAACATACATGCAATTACTCTAGCTGTGGTTCATGAAAACAACAGACATGCAATGACACTGGTGGATCCATGAGTGGTTCATGAGAAGAACACACATCCAATGACATAGTGGATCCTTATGTGGTTCATGAAAAGAACAGACATGCAGTAACACCGGTGGATCCTTATGTGGTTTGTCTATAGGAACACACATGCAATGACACTGGATTTGGTTCATGAAAAGAATAGACATGCAATGACACTGGTGGATCCATGTGTGGTTCATGAGAAGAACACACATCCAATGACATAGTGGATCCTTATGTGGTTCATTTAAAGAACAGACATGCAGTAACACCAGTGGATCCTTATGTGGTTTATCTATAGGAACACACATGCAATGACACTGGATTTGGTTCATGAAAAGAACAGACATGCAAAGACACTGGGTGTGGTTTGTGAAAAGAACATACATGCAATGACACCGGTGGATCCTTATGTGGTTCATGAAAAGAACTGACATGCAATGACACTGGGTGTGGTTCATGAAAAGAAAAGACATGCAATGGCACCGGTGGATCCATGGGTGCTTTATGGAAGTAACAAACATGCAATGACTATAGCTATGGTTTATCAAAAGAATAGACATGCAATGACACTGGTGGATCCATGTGTGGTTCATGAGAAGAACACACATCCAATGACACTGGTGGATCCATATGCGGTTCATGAAAAGAACAGACATACAGTAACACCGATGGATCCTTATGTGGTTTGTCTAGAGGAACACACATGCAATCACACTGGGTGTGGTTCATGAAAGGAACACACAACCAATGACACTGGTGGATCCTTATGTGGTTCATGAAAAGAACAGACATGAAGTGACACCGGTGGATCCTTATGTGGTTTGTCTAGAGGAACACACATGCAATCACACTCGGTGTGGTTCATGAAAAGAACATACATGCAATGACACTGGTGGATCCTTATGTGGTTTGTGAGAAGAACGTACATGCAATGACATTGGTGGATCCTTATGTGGTTCATGTAAAGAACAGACATGCAGTCACACCGGTGGATCCTTATGTGGTTTGTCTAGAGGAACACACATGCAATGACACTGGGTGTGGTTCATGAAAAGAACAGAAATGCAATGACACTGGTGGATCCTTATGTGGTTCATGAAAAGAACGGACATGCAATGACACTGGGTGTGGTTCATGAAAAGAACAGACATGCAACGACACCGGTGGATCCATGTGTGGTTTATGGAACTAACAGACATGCAATAACTCTAGCTGTGGTTCATGAAATGAACAGACATGCAATGACACTGGTGGATCCATGTGTGGTTCATGAGAAGAACACACATCCAATGACACCGGTGGATCCTTATGTGGTTTGTTTAGAAGAACACACATGCAATGACACTAGGTGGATCCTTATGTGGTTTGTGAAAAGAATAGACATGCAATGACGTTGGTGGATCCTTATGTGGTTCATGAAAAGAACTGGCATGCAATGACATTTGGCGTGGTTTAGGAAAAGAACAGACATGCAATGACACCGGTGGATCCATGTGTGGTTTATGGAAGTAACAGACATGCAATGACTCTAGCTGTGGTTCACGAAAAGAACAGACATGCAATGACACTAGTGGATCCATGTATGGTTCATGAGAAGGATACACATCCAATGACACTGGTGGATCCTTATGTGGTTCATGAAAAGAACTGGCATGCAATGACATTGGGCGTGGTTCAAGAAAAGAACAGACATGCAATGACACCGGTGGATCCATGTGTGGTTTATGGAAGTAACAGACATGCAATGACTCTAGCTGTGGTTCACGAAAAGAACAGACATGCAATGACACTAGTGGATCCATGTGTGTATCATGAGAAGGACACACATCCAATGACACTGGTGGATCCTTATGTGGTTCATGAGAAGAATAAACATGTAGTGCCACTGGTGGATCCTTATGTGGTTTGTCTAGAGGAACACACATGCAATGATACCGGGTGTGGTTCATGAAAAGAACAGACATGCAATGACTTATGTGTTTTGTTTAGAAGAACACACATACAATGACACTGGGTGTGGTTCATGAAAAGAACAGACATGCAATGACACCGGTGGATCCTTATGTGGTTTGTTTAGAGGAACAGGCATGCAATCACACTGGGTATGGTTCATGAAAAGAACACACATCCAATCACACTGGTGGATCCTTATGTGGTTCATGAAAAGAACAAACATGCAGGGACATCGGTGGATCCTTATGTGGTTTGTGTAGAAGAACACACATGCAATGACAGTGGGTGTGGTTCATGAAAAGAACAGACATGCAATGACACTGGTGGATCCTTATGTGGTTTGTGAGAAGAATAGACATGTAATGACATTGGTGGATCCTTATGTGGTTTATGAAAAGAACTAACATGCAATGACACTAGGTGTGGTTCATGAAAAGAACAAACATTAAATGACACCGGTGGATCCATGTGTGTTTTATGGAAGTAACATACATGCAATTACTCTAGCTGTGGTTCATGAAAACAACAGACATGCAATGACACTGGTGGATCCATGTGTGGTTCATGAGAAGAACACACATCCAATGACATAGTGGATCCTTATGTGGTTCATGAAAAGAACAGACATGCAGTAACACCGGTGGACCTTATGTGGTTTGTCTATAGGAACACACATGCAATGACACTGGATTTGGTTCATGAAAAGAATAGACATGCAATGACACTGGGTGTGGTTTGTGAAAAGAACATACATGCAATGACACCGGTGGATCCTTATGTGGTTCATGACAAGAACTGACATGCAATGACACTGGGTGTGGTTCATGAAAAGGAAAGACATGCAATGGCACCGGTGGATCCATGTGTGCTTTATGGAAGTAACAAACATGCAATGACTCTAGATATGGTTCATGAAAAGAATAGACATGCAATGACACTGGTGGATCCATGTGTGGTTCATGAGAAGAACACACATATCCAATGACACTGGTGGATCCATATGCGGTTCATGAAAAGAACAGACATACAGTAACACCGGTGGATCCTTATGTGGTTTGTCTAGAGGAACACACATGCAATCACACTGGGTGTGGTTCATGAAAAGAACACACAACCAGTGACACTGGTGGATCCTTATGTGGTTCATGAAAAGAACAGACATGAAGTGACACCGGTGGATCCTTATGTGGTTTGTCTAGAGGAACACACATGCAATCACACTCGGTGTGGTTCATGAAAAGAACAGACATGCAATGACACTGGTGGATCCTTATGTGGTTTGTGAGAAGAACGTACATGCAATGACATTGGTGGATCCTTATGTGGTTCATGAAAAGAACAGACATGCAGTGACACCGGTGGATCCTTATGTGGTTTGTCTAGAGGAACACACATGCAATGACACTAGGTGTGGTTCATGAAAATAACAGACATGCAATGACACTGGTGGATCCTTATGTGGTTCATGAAAAGAACGGACATGCAATGACACTAGGTGTGGTTCATGAAAAGAACAGACATGCAACGACACCGGTGGATGCATGTGTGGTTTATGGAACTAACAGACGTGCAATAACTCTAGTTGTGGTTCATGAAATGAACAGACATGCAATGACACTGGTGGATACATGTGTGGTTCATGAGAAGAACACACATCCAATGACACCAGTGGATCCTTATGTGGTTTGTTTAGAAGAACACACATGCAATGACACTAGGTGGATCCTTATGTGGTTTGTGAAAAGAACAGACATGCAATGACATTGGTGGATCCTTATGTGGTTCATGAAAAGAACTGGCATGCAATGACATTTGGCGTGGTTTAGGAAAAGAACAGACATGCAATGACACCGGTGGATCCATGTGTGGTTTATGGAAGTAACAGACATGCAATGACTCTAGCTGTGGTTCACGAAAAGAATAGACATGCAATGACACTAGTGGATCCATGTGTGGTTCATGAGAAGGACAAACATCCAATGACACTGGTGGATCCTTATGTGGTTCATGAAAAGAACTGGCATGCAATGACACTGGGCGTGGTTCAGGAAAAGAACAGATATGCAATGACACCGGTGGATCCATGTGTGGTTTATGTAAGTAACAGACATGCAATGACTCTAGCTGTGGTTCACGAAAAGAACAGACATGCAATGACACTAGTGGATCCATGTGTGGTTCATGAGAAGGACACACATCCAATGACACTGGTGGATCCTTATGTGGTTCATGAGAAGAATAGACATGCAGTGACACCGGTGGATCCTTATGTGGTTTGTCTAGAGGAACACACATGCAATGATACCGGGTGTGGTTCATGAAAAGAACAGACATGCAATGACTTATGTGGTTTGTTTGGAAGAACACACATGCAATGACACTGGGTGTGGTTCATGAAAAGAACAGACATGCAATGACACTGGTGGATCCTTATGTGGTTTGTTTAGAGGAACAGACATGCAATCACACTGGGTATGGTTCATGAAAAGAACACACATCCAATCACACTGGTGGATCCTTGTGTGGTTCATGAAAAGAACAGACATGCAGTGACATCGGTGGATCCTTATGTGGTTTGTGTAGAAGAACACACATGCAATTACACTGGGTGTGGTTCATGAAAAGAACAGACATGCAATGACACTGGTGGATCCTTATGTGGTTTGTGAGAAGAATAGACATGTAATGGCATTGGTGGATCCTTATGTGGTTTATGAAAAGAACTAACATGCAATGACACTAGGTGTGGTTCATGAAAAGAACAGACATGAAGTGACACCGGTGGATCCTTATGTGGTTTGTCTAGAGGAACACACATGCAATCACACTCGGTGTGGTTCATGAAAAGAACAGACATGCAATGATACTGGTGGATCCTTATGTGGTTTGTGAGAAGAACGTACATGCAATGACATTGGTGGATCCTTATGTGGTTCATGAAAAGAACAGGCATGCAATGACACTAGGCGTGGTTCGTGGAAAGAACACACATCCAATGACACTAGTGGATCCTTATGTGGTTCATGAAAAGAACAGACATGAAGTGACACCGGTGGATCCTTATGTGGTTTGTCTAGAGGAACACACATGCAATGACACTGGGTGTGGTTTATGAAAAGAACAGACATGCAATGACACTGGTGGATCCTTATGTGGTTTGTGAGAAGAACAGACATGCAATGACACTGGTGGATCCTTATGTGGTTTGTGAGAAGAACAGACATGCAATGACACTGGTGGATCCTTATGTGGTTTGTTTAGAGGAATAGACATGCAATCACACTGGGTGTGGTTGATGAAAAGAACATACATCCAATGATACTGGTGGATCCTTATGTGGTTCATGAAAAGAACAGACATGCAGTGACACCGATGGATCCTTATGTGGTTTGTCTAGAGGAACACACATGCAATGACACTAGGTGTGGTTCATGAAAAGAACAGACATGCAATGACACTAGTGGATCCTTATGTGGTTTGTGAGAAGAATAGACATGCAATAACACTGGTGGATCCTTATGTGGTTCATGAAAAGAACAGACATGCAATGACACTAGGTGTGGTTCATGAAAAGAACACACATCCAATGACACTGGTGGATCCTTATGTGGTTCATGAAAAGAACAGACATGCAGTGACACCGGTGGATCCTTATGTGGATTGTCTAGAGGAACACACATGCAATGACACTGGGTGTGGTTCATGAAAAGAACAGACATGCAATGACACTGGTGGATCCTTATGTGGTTTGTGAGAAGAACAGACATGCAATGACACTGGTGGATCCTTATGTGGTTTATGAAAAGAACAGACACGCAATGACACTGGGTGTGGTTCATGAAAAGAACAGACATGCAACAACACCGATGGATCCATGTGTGGTTTATGGAAGTAACAGACATGCAATGACTCTAGTTGTGGTTCATGAAATGAACAGACATGCAATGACACTGGTGGATCCATGTGTGGTTCATGAGAAGAACACACATCCAATGACACTGGTGGATCCTTATGTGGTTTGTTTAGAAGAACACACATGCAATGACACTAGGTGGATCCTTATGTGGTTTGTGAAAAGAACAGACATGCAATGATGTTGGTGGATCCTTATGTGGTTCATGAAAAGAACTGGCATGCAATGACATTTGGCGTGGTTTAGGAAAAGAACAGACATGCAATGACACCGGTGGATCCATGTGTGGTTTATGGAAGTAAAAGACATGCAATGACTCTAACTGTGGTGCACGAAAAGAACAGACATGCAATGACACTAGTGGATCCATGTGTGGTTCATGAGAAGGACACACATCCAATGACACTGGTGGATCCTTATGTGGTTCATGAAAAGAACTGGCATGCAATGACATTGGGCGTGGTTCAGGAAAAGAATAGACATGCAATGACACCGGTGGATCCATGTGTGGTTTATGGAAGTAACAGACATGCAATGACTCTAGCTGTGGTTCACGAAAAGAACAGACATGCAATGACACTAGTGGATCCATGTGTGGTTCATGAGAAGGACACACATCCAATGACACTGGTGGATCCTTATGTGGTTCATGAGAAGAATAAACATGCAGTGACACCGGTGGATCCTTATGTGGTTTGTCTAGAGGAACACACATGCAATGATACCGGGTGTGGTTCATGAAAAGAACAGACATGCAATGACTTATGTGGTTTGTTTAGAAGAACACACATGCAATGACACTGCGTGTGGTTCATGAAAAGAACAGACATGCAATGACACTGGTGGATCCTTATGTGGTTTGTTTAGAGGAACAGACATGCAATCACACTGGGTATGGTTCATGAAAAGAACACACATCCAATCACACTGGTGGATCCTTGTGTGGTTCATGAAAAGAACAGACATGCAGGGACATCGGTGGATCCTTATGTGGTTTGTGTAGAAGAACACACATGCAATGACACTGGGTGTGGTTCATGAAAAGAACAGACATGCAATGACACTGGTGGATCCTTATGTGGTTTGTCAGAAGAATAGACATGTAATGACATTGGTGGATCCTTATGTGGTTTATGAAAAGAACTAACATGCAATGACACTAGGTGTGGTTCATGAAAAGAACAGACATTCAATGACACCGGTGGATCCATGTGTGTTTTATGGAAGTAACATACATGCAATTACTCTAGTTGTGGTTCATGAAAACAACAGACATGCAATGACACTGGTGGATCCATGTGTGGTTCATGAGAACAACACACATCCAATGACACAGTGGATCCTTATGTGGTTCATGAAAAGAACAGACATGTAGTAACACCGGTGGATCCTTATGTGGTTTGTCTATAGGAACACACATGCAATGACACTGGATTTGGTTCATGAAAAGAATAGACATGCAATGACACTGGGTGTGGTTTGTGAAAAGAACATACATGCAATGACACCGGTGGATCCTTATTTGGTTCATGAAAAGAACTGACATGCAATGACAATGGGTGTGGTTCATGAAAAGAAAAGACATGCAATGGCACCGATGGATCCATGTGTGCTTTATGGAAGTAACAAACATGCAATGACTCTAGCTATGGTTCATGAAAAGAATAGACATGCAATGACACTGGTGGATCCATGTGTGGTTCATGAGAAGAACACACATCCAATGACACTGGTGGATCCATATGCGGTTCATGAAAAGAACAGACATACAGTAACACCGGTGGATCCTTATGTGGTTTGTCTAGAGGAACACACATGCAATCACACTGGGTGTGGTTCATGAAAAGAACACACAACCAATGACACTGGTGGATCCTTATGTGGTTCATGAAAAGAACATACATGAAGTGACACCGGTGGATCCTTATGTGGTTTGTCTAGAGGAACACACATGCAATCAGACTCGGTGTGGTTCATGAAAAGAACAGACATGCAATGACACTGGTGGATCCTTATGTGGTTTGTGAGAAGAACGTACATGCAATGACACTCGTGGATCCTTATGTGGTTCATGAAAAGAACAGGCATGCAGTGACACCAGTCGATCCTTATGTGGTTTGTCTAGAGGAACACACATGCAATGACAGTGGGTGTGGTTCATGAAAAGAATAGACATGCAATGACACTGGTGGATCCTTATGTGGTTTGTGAGAAGAACAGACATGCAATGACACTGGTGGATCCTTATGTGGTTTGTGAGAAGAACAGACATGCAATGACACTGGTGGATCCTTATGTGGTTTTTGAGAAGAACAGACACGCAATAACACTGGTGGATCCTTATGTGGTTTTTGAGAAGAACAGACATGCAATGCCACTGGTGGATCCTTATGTGGTTTGCTTAGAGGAATAGACATGCAATCACACTGGGTGTGGTTGATGAAAAGAACAGACATCCAATGATACTGGTGGATCCTTATGTGGTTCATGAAAAGAACAGACATGCAGTGACACCGATGGATCCTTATTTGGTTTGTCTAGAGGAATACACATGCAATGACACTAGGTGTGGTTCATGAAAAGAACAGACATGCAATGACACTAGTGGATCCTTATGTGGTTTGTGAGAAGAATAGACATGCAATGACACTGGTGGATCCTTATGTGGTTCATGAAAAGAACAGACATGCAATGACACTAGGTGTGGTTCATGAAAAAAACACACATCCAATGACACTGGTGGATCCTTATGTGGTTCATGAAAAGAACAGACATGCAGTGACACCGGTGGTTCCTTATGTGGATTGTCTAGAGGAACACACATGCAATGACACTGGGTGTGGTTCATGAAAAGAACAGACATGCAATGACACTGGTGGATCCTTATGTGGTTTGTGAGAAGAACAGACATGCAATGACACTGGTGGATCCTTATGTGGGTCATGAAAAGAACAGACACGCAATGACACTGGGTGTGGTTCATGAAAAGAACAGACATGCAACAACACCGGTGGATCCATGTGTGGTTTATGGAAGTAACAGACATGCAATAACTCTAGTCGTGGTTCATGAAATGACCAGACATGCAATGACACTGGTGGATCCATGTGTGGTTCATGAGAAGAACACACATCCAATGACACTGGTGGATTCTTATGTGGTTTGTTTAGAAGAACACACATGCAATGACACTAGGTGGATCCTTATATGGTTTGTGAAAAGAACAGACATGCAATGACGCTAGTGGATCCTTATGTGGTTCATGAAAAGAACTGGCATGCAATGACATTGGGCGTGGTTCAGGAAAAGAACAGACATGCAATGACACCGGTGGATCCATGTGTGGTTTATGGAAGTAACAGACATGCAATGACTCTAGCTGTGGTTCACGAAAAGAACAGACATGCAATGACACTAGTGGATCCATGTGTGGTTCATGAGAAGGACACACATCCAATGACACTGTTGGATCCTTATATGGTTTTCATGAGAAGAATAGACATGCAGTGACACTGGTGGATCCTTATGTGGTTTGTCTAGAGGAACACACATGCAATGATTCCGGGTGTGGTTCATGAAAAGAACAGACATGCAATGACTTATGTGGTTTGTTTAGAAGAACACACATGCAATGACACTGGGTGTGGTTCATGAAAAGAACAGACATGCAATGACACTGGTGGATCCTTATGTGGTTTGTTTAGAGGAACAGACATGCAATCACACTGGGTATGGTTCATGAAAAGAACACACATCCAATCACACTGGTGGATCCTTATGTGGTTCATGAAAAGAACAGACATGCAGGGACATCGGTGGATCCTTATGTGGTTTGTCTAGAGGAACACACTTGCAATGACACTGGGTGTGGTTCATGAAAAGAACAGATATCCAATGACACAGGTGGATCCTTATGTGGTTTGTGAGAAGAATAGACATGTAATGACATTGGTGGATCCTTATGTGGTTCATTAAAAGAACTAACATGCAATGACATTGGGTGTGGTTCATGAAAAGAACAGACATTCAATGACACCGGTGGATCCATGTGTGGTTTATGGAAGTAACATACATGCAATTACTCTAGCTGTGGTTCATGAAAACAACAGACATGCAATGACACTGGTGGATCCATGTGTGGTTCATGAGAAGAACACACATCCAATGACACTAGTGGATCCTTATGTGGTTCATGAAAAGAACAGACATGCAGTAACACCGGTGGATCCTTATGTGGTTTGTCTATAGGAACACACATGCAATGACACTGGATTTGGTTCACGAAAAGAACAGACATGCAATGACACTAGGTGTGGTTTGTGAAAAGAACATACATGCAATGACACCGGTGGATCCCTATGTGGTTCATGAAAATAACTGACATGCAATGACACTGGGTGTGGTTCATGAAAAGAAAAGACATGCAATGGCACCGGTGGATCCATGTGTGCTTTATGGAAGTAACAGACATGCAATGACTCTAGCTATGGTTCATGAAAAGAATACACATGTAATGACACTAGTGGATCCATGTGTGGTTCATGAGAAGAACACACATCCAATGACACTGGTGGATCCATATGCGGTTCATGAAAAGAACAGACATACAGTAACACCGGTGGATCCTTATGTGGTTTGTCTAGAGGAACACACATGCAAACACACTGGGTGTTGTTCATGAAAAGAACACATAACCAATGACACTGGTGGATCCGTATGTGGTTCATGAAAAGAACAGACATGAAGTGACACCGGTGGATCCTTATGTGGTTTGTCTAGAGGAATACACATGTAATCACACTCGGTGTGGTTCATGAAAAGAACAGACATGCAATGACACTGGTGGATCCTTATGTGGTTTGTGGGAAGAACGTATATGCAATGACACTCGTGGATCCTTATGTGGTTCATGAAAAGAACAGACATGCAAGTACACTAGGTGTGGTTCATGGAAAGAACACACATCCAATGACACTAGTGGATCCTTATGTGGTTCGTGAAAAGAACAGACATGTAGTGACACCGGTGGATCCTTATGTGGTTTTTCTAGAGGAACACACATGCAATGACACTGGGTGTGGTTCATGAAAAGAACAGACATGCAATGACCCTCGTGGATCCTTATGTGGTTTGTGAGAGGAACAGACATGCAATGACACTGGTGGATCCTTATGTGGTTTGTGAGAAGAACAGACATGCAATGACACTGGTGGATCCTTATGTGGTTTGTTTAGAGGAATAGACATGCAATCACACTGGGTGTGGTTCATGAAAAGATAAGACATCCAATGATACTGGTGGATCCTTATGTGGTTCATGAAAAGAACAGACATGCAGTGACACCGATGGATCCTTATGTGGTTTGTCTAGAGGAACACACATGCAATGACACTAGGTGTGGTTCATGAAAAGAACAGACATGCAATGACACTGGTGGATCCTTATGTGGTTTGTGAGAAGAACAGACATGCAATGACACTGGTGGATCCTTATGTGGTTCCTGAAAAGAACAGACATGCAATGACACTGTGTGTGGTTCATGAAATGAACAGACATGCAATGACACCGGTGGATTCATGTGTGGTTTATGGAAGTAACGGACATGCAATGACTCTAGCTGTGGTTCATGAAATAAACAGACATGCAATGACACTGGTGGATTCATGTGTGGTTCATGAGAAGAACAGACATCCAATGACACTAGTGGATCCTTATGTGGTTTGTTTAGAAGAACACACATGCAATGACACTAGGTGGATCCTTATGTGGTTTGTGAAAAGAATACACATGCAATAACGCTGGTGGATCCTTATGTGGTTCATGAAAAGAACTGACATGCAATGACATTGGGTGTGGTTCATGAAAAGAACAGACATGCAATGACACTGGTGTATCCATGTGTGGTTTATGGAAGTAACAGACATGCAATGACTCTAGTTGTGGTTCATGAAAAGAACAGACATGCAATGACACTAGTGGATCCATGTGTGGTTCATGAGAAGGACACACATCCAATGACATTGGTGGATCCTTATGTGGTTCATGAGAAGAACAGACATGCAGTGACACCAGTGGATCCTTATGTGGTTTGTCTAGAGGAACACACATGCAATGATACCGGGTGTGTTTCATGAAAAGAACAGACATGCAATGACTTATGTGGTTTGTTTAGAAGAACACACATGCAATGACACTGGGTGTGGTTCATGAAAAGAACAGACATGCAATGACACTGGTGTATCCTTATGTGGTTTGTTTAGAGGAACAGACATGCAATCACACTGGGTGTGGTTCATGAAAAGAACACACATCCAATGACACTGGTGGATCCTTATGTGGTTCATGAAAAGAACAGACATGCAGGGACATCGGTGGATCCTTATGTGGTTTGTCTAGAGGAACACACATGCAATGACACTGGGTGTGGTTCATGAAAATAAAAGACATGCAATGACACTGGTGGATCCTTATGTGGTTTGTGAGAAGAATAGACATGTAATGACATTGGTGGATCCTTATGTGGTTCATGAAAAGAACTGACATGCAATGAAACTGGGCGTGGTTCATGAAAAGAACAGACATTCAATGACACCGGTGGATCCACGTGTGGTTTATGGAAGTAACATACATGCAATTAATCTTGCTGTGGTTCATGAAACCAACAGACATGCAATGACACTGGTGGATCCATGTGTGGTTCATGAGAAGAACACACATCCAATGACACTAGTGGATCCTTATGTGGTTCATGAAAAGAACAGACATGCAGTAACACCGGTGGATCCTTATGTGGTTTGTGTATAGGAACACACATGCAATGACACTGGATTTGGTTCATGAAAAGAACAGACATGCAATGACACTGGGTGTGGTTTGTGAAAAGAACATACATGCAAAGACACTGGTGGATCCTTATGTGGTTCATGAAAAGAACTGACATGCAATGACACTGGGTGTGGTTCATGAAAAGAACAGACATGCATTGGCACCGGTGATTCCATGTGTGCTTTATGGAAGTCATAGACATGCATTGACTCTAGCTATGGTTCATGAAAATAATAGACATGCAATGACACTGGTGGATCCATGTGTGCTTCATGAGAAGAACACACATCCAATGAAACTAGTGGATCCATATGCGGTTCATGAAAAGAACAGACATACAGTAACACCGGTGGATCCTTATGTGGTTTGTCTAGAGGAACACACATGCAATCACACTGGGTGTGGTTCATGAAAAGAACACACAACCAATGACACTGGTGGATCCTTATGTGGTTCATGAAAAGAACAGACATCAAGTGACACCGGTGGATCCTTATGTGGTATGTCTAGAGGAACACACATGCAATCACACTCGGTGTGGTTCATGAAAAGAACAGACATGCACTGACAGTGGTGGATCCTTATGTGGTTTGTGAGAAGAACGTACATTCAATGACACTGGTGGATCCTTATGTGGTTCATTCAAAGAACAGACATGCAATGACACTAGGTGTGGTTCATGGAAAGAACACACATCCAATGACAATAGTGGATCCTTATGTGGTTCAGGAAAAGAACAGACATGCAGTGACACCGGTGGATCCTTATGTGGTTTTTCTAGAGGATCTCACATGCAATGACACTGGGTGTGGTTCATGAAAAGAACAGACATGCAATGACACTGGTGGATCCTTATGTTGTTTGTGAGAAGAACAGACATGCAATGACACTTGTGGATCCTTATGTGGTTTGTGAGAAGAACAGACATGCAATGACACTGGTGGATCCTTATGTGGTTTGTTTAGAGGAATAGACATGCAATCACACTAGGTGTGGTTCATGAAAAGAACAGACATCCAATGATACCGGTGGATCCTTATGTGGTTCATGAAGAGAACAGACATGCAGTGACACCGATGGATCCTTATGTGGTTTTTCTAGAGGAACACACATGCAATGACACTAGGTGTGGTTCATGAAAAGAACAGACATGCAATGACACTAGTGGATCCTTATGTGGTTTGTGAGAAGAATAGACATGCAATGACACTGATGGTTCCTTATTTGGTCATGAAAAGAACAGACATGCAAGGACACTAGGTGTGGTTCATGAAAATAACACACATCCAATGACACTGGTGGATCCTTATGTGGTTCATGAAAAGAGGAGACATGCAGTGACACCGGTGGATCCTTATGTGTTTTGTCTAGAGGACCACACATGCAATGACACTGGGTGTGGTTCATGAAAAGAACAGACATGCAATGACACTGGTGGATCCTTATGTGGTTTGTGAGAAGAACAGACATGCAATGACACCGGTGGATCCTTATGTGGTTCATGAAAAGAATAGACATGCAATGACACTAGGTGTGGTTCATGAAAAGAACAGACATGCAATGCCACTGGTGGATCCATGTGTGGTTTATGGAAGTAACAGACATGCAATGACTTTAGCTGTGGTTCATTAAATGAACAGACATGCAATGACACTGGTGGATCCATGTGTGGTTCATGAGAAGAACACACATCCAATGACAGTGGTGGATACTTATGCGGTTTGTTTAGAAGAACACACATGCAATGACACTAGGTGGATCCTTATGTGGTCTGTGAAAAGAACGGACATGCAATGACACTGGCTGTTATTCATGAAAAGAACAGACATGTAATGAAACTGGTGAATCCATATGTGGTTTTTCAAGAGGAACACACATGCAATGACACTGGGTGTGGTTAATGAAAAGAACAGACATGCAGTGACACTGGTGGATCCATGTGTGGTTTATGGAAGAAATAGACATGCAATGACTCTAGCTGTGATTCATGAGAAGAACAGACATGCAATGACGCTGGTGGATCCTTATGTGGTTCATGAAAAGAACTGACATGCAATGACATTGGGTGTGGTTCAGGAAAAGAACAGACATGCAATGACACCGGTGGATCCATGTGTGGTTTATGGAAGTAACAGACATGCAATGACTCTAGCTGTGGTTCATGAAAAGAACAGACATGCAATGACACTAGTGGATCCATGTGTGGTTCATGAGAAGAACACACATCCAGTGACACTGGTGGATCTGTATGTGGTTCATGAGAAGAACAGACATGCAGTGACGCCGGTGGATCCTTATGTGGTTTGTATAGTGGAACACACGTGCAATGATACCGGGTGTGGTTCATGAAAAGAACAGACATGCAATCACTTATGTGGTTTGTTTAGAAGAACACACATGCAATGACACTGGGTGTGGTTCATGAAAAGAACAGACATGCAATGACACTTGTGGATCCTTATGTGGTGTGTTTAGAGGAACATACATGCAATCACACTGGGTATGGTTCATGAAAAGAACACACATCCAATGACACTGGTGGATCCTTATGTGGTTCATGAAAAGAATAGACATGCAGGGACATCGGTGGATCCTTATGTGGTTTGTCTAGAGGAACACACATGCAATGACACTGGGTGGGGTTCATGAAAAGAACAGACATGCAATGACACTGGTGGATCCTTATGTGGTTTGTGAGAAAAATAGACATGTAATGACATTGGTGGATCCTTATGTGGTTCAATTAAAGAACTAACATGCAATGACACAGGGTGTGGTTCATGAAAAGAACAGACATTCAATGACACCGGTGGATCCATGTGTGGTTTATGGAAGTAAAAGACATGCAATGACTCTAGCTATGGTTCATGAAAAGAATAGACATGCAATGACACTGGTGGATCCATGTGTGGTTCATGAGAAGAACACACATCCAATGACACTGGTGGATCCATATGCGGTTCATGAAAAGAACAGACATACAGTAACACCGGTGGATCGTTATGTGGTTTGTCTAGAGGAACACGCATGCAATCACACTGGGTGTGGTTCATGAAAATAACACACAACCAATGACACTGGTGGATCCTTATGTGGTTTATGAAAAGAATAGACATGAAGTGACACCAGTGGATCCTTATGTGGTTTGTCTAGACGAACACACATGCAATCACACTCGGTGTGGTTCATGAAAAGAATAGACATGCAATGACACTAGTGGATCCTTATGTGGTTTGTGAGAAGAACATACATGCAATGACACTGGTGGATCCTTATGTGGTTTATGAAAAGAACAGACATGCAATGACACTAGGTGTGCTTCATGGAAAGAACACACATCCAATGACACTAGTGGATCCTTATGTGGTTCATGAAAAGAACAGACATGCAGTGACACTGGTGGATCCTTATGTGGTTTGTCTAGAGGAACACACATGCAATGACACCGGGTGTGGTTCATGAAAAGAACAGACATGCAATGACTTATGTGGTTTATTTAGAAGAACACACATACAATGACACTAGGTGTGGTTCATGAACAGAACATACATGCAATGACACTGGTGGATCCTTATGTGGTTTGTTTAGAGGAACAGACATGCAATCACACTGGGTGTGGTACATGAAAAGAACAAACATCCAATGACACTGGTGGATCCTTATGTGGTTCATGAAAAGAACAGACATGCGGTGACACCGATGGATCCTTATGTGGTTTTTCTAGAGGAACACACATGCAATGACACTAGGTGTGGTTCATGAAAAGAACAGACATGCAGTGACACTGGTGGATCCTTATGTGGTTTGTTAGAAAAACAAACATGCAATGACACTGGTGGATCCTTATGTGGTTCATGAAAAGAACAGGCATGCAATGACACTGGGTGTGCTTCATGAAAATAACACACATCCAATGACACTGGTGGATCCTTATGTGGTTTCTCTAGAGGAACACACATACAATGACACTAGGTGTGGTTCATGAATAGAACAGACATGCAGTGACACTGGTGGATCCTTATGTGGTTTGTTTAGAGGAACAAACATGCAATCACACTAGGTGTGGTTCATGAAAAGAACAGACATCCAATGATACTGGTGGATACTTATGTGGTTCATGAAAAGAACAGACATGTAGTGACACCGGTGGATCCTTATGTGGTTTGTCTAGAGGAACACACATGCAATGACACTGGGTGTGGTTCATGAAAAGAACAGACATGCAATAACACTGGTGGATCCTTATGTGGTTTGTGAGAAGAATAGACATGTAATGACACTGGTGGATCCTTATGTGTTTCATGAAAAGAACTGACATGCAATGACACTATGTGTGGTTCGTGAAAAGAATAGACATGCAATGACACCGGTGGATCCATGTGTGAATTATGGAAGTAACATACATGCAATTACTCTAGGTGTGGTTCATGAAAACAACAGACATGCAATGACACTGGTGGATCCATGTGTGGTTCATGAGAAGAACACACATCCAATGACACTACTGGATCCTTATGCGGTTCATGAAAAGAACAGACATGCAGTAACACCGGTGGATCCTTATGTGTTTTGTCTATAGGAACACACATGCAATGACACTGGATTTGGTTCATGAAAATAACAGACATGCAATGACACTTGGTGTGGTTTGTGAAAAGAACATACATGCAATGACACCGGTGGATCCCTATGTGGTTCATGAAAAGAACTGACATGCAATGACACTAGGTGTGGTTCATGAAAAGAACAGAAATGCAATGGCACCGGTGGATCCATGTGTGCTTTATGGAAGTAACAGACATGCAATGACTCTAGCTATGGTTCATGAAAAGAATAGACATGCAATGACACTGGTGGATCCATGTGTGGTTCATGAGAAGAACACACATCCAATGACACTGGTGGATCCTTATGTGGTTCATGAAAAGAATAGACATGTAGTGACACCGGTGGATCCTTATGTGGTTTGTCTAGAGGAACACACATGCAATGACACCGGGTGTAGTTCATGAAAAGAACAGACATGCAATGACTTATGTGGTTTGTTTAGAAGAACACACATGCAATGACACTGGGTGTTGTTCATGAAAAGAACAGACATGCAATGACACTTGTGGATCCTTATGTGGTTTGTTTAGAGGAACAGACATGCAATCACACTTGGTGTGGTTCATGAAAAGAACACACATCCAATGACACTGGTGGATCCTTATGTGGTTTGTCTAGAGGAACACACATGCAATGACACCGGGTGTGGTTCATGAAAAGAACAGACATGCAATTACTTATGTGGTTTGTTTAGAAGAACACACATGCAATGACACTAGGTGTGCTTCGTGAAAAAAAAACAGACATGCAATGACACTGGTGGATCCTTATGTGGTTTGTTTAGAGGAACAGACATGCAATGACACTTGGTGTGGTTCATGAGAAGAACAAACATGCAATGACACTAGTAGATCCATGTGTGGTTTATGGAAGTAACAGACATGCAATGACTCTAGCTGTGATTCATGAGAAGAACAGACATGCAATGACACTGGTGGATCCTTATGTCGTTCATGAAAAGAACTAACATGCAATGACACTGGGTGTGGTTCATGAAAAGAATAGACATGCAATGACACCGGTGGATCCATATGTGCTTTTTGGAAGTAACATACATGCAATGTCTCTAGCTGTGGTTCAGGAAAAGAACAGACATGCAATGACACTAGTGGATCCATGTGTTGTTCATGAGGAGAACACACATCCAATGACACTGGTTGATCCTTATGTGGTTCATGAAAAGGACAGACATGCAGTGACACCGGTAGATCCTTATGTGGTTTGTCTAGAGGAACACACATGCAATGACATTGGGTGTGGTTCATGAAAAGAACAGACATGCAATGACACTGGTGGATCGTTATGTGGTTTGTGAGAAAAAGAGACATGCAATGACACTAGTGGATCCTTATGTGGTTCATGAAAAGAACAAACATGCAATGACACTGGGTGTGGTTCATGAAAAGATTAAACATGCAATGACACCAGTGGATCCATGTGTGGTTTATGGATGTAACCGAGATGCAATGACTCTAGCTGTGGTTCATGAAAAGAACAGACATGCAATGATACTGGTGGATCCATGTGTGGTTCATGAGAAGAACACACATCCAATGACATTGGTGGATCCTTATGTGGTTCATGAAAAGAACAGACATGGAGTGACACCGGTGGATCCTTATGTGGTTTTTCTAGACGAACACACATGCAATGACACCGGGTGTGGTTCATGAAAAGAACAGACATACAATGACTTATCTGGTTTGTTTAGAAGAACACACATGCAATGACACTGGGTGTGCTTCATGAAAAGAACAGACATGCAATGACATTGGTGGATCCATATGTGGTTTATTTAGAGTAACAGACATGCAATCACACTGGGTGTGGTTCATGAAAAGAACAGACATCCAACGACACTGGTGGATCCTTATGTGGTTCATGAAATGAACAGACATGTAATGACACCGGTAGATCCTTATGTGGTTTGTCTAGAGGAACACACATGCAATAACACTGGGTGTGGTTCATGAAAAGAACAGACATGCACTAACACTGGTGGATCCTTATGTGGTTTGTGAGAAGAACAGACATGCAATGACACTGATGGATCCTTATGTGGTTCATGAAAAGAACTGACATGCAATGACACTGGGTGTGGTTCATGAAAAGCACAGACATGCAATGACACTGGTGGATCCATGTGTGGTTTATTGAAGTAACAGGCATGCAATGACTCTAGCTGTGGTTCATGAAAAGAACAGACATGGAATGACACTTGTGGATCCATGTGTGGTTCATGAGAAGAACACACATCCAATGACACTGATGGATCCTTATGTGGTTCATGAAAAGAACAAACATGCAGTAACACCGATGGATCCTTATGTGGTTTGTCTAGAGAAACACACATGCAATGACACTAGATTTGGTTCATGAAAAGAACAGACATGCAATGACACTGGTGGATCCTTATGTGGTTTGTGAAAAGAACAGACATGCAATGATACCGGTGGATCCTTATGTGGTTCATGAAAAGAACTGACATGCAATGACACTGGGTGTGGTTCTTGAGAACAGACATGTAATGACACCGGTGGATCCATGTGTGGTTTATGGAAGTAACCGCCATGCAATGACTATAGCTGTGGTTCATGAAAAGAACAGACATGCAATGACACTAGTGGATCCATGTGTGGTTCATGAGAAGAACACACATCCAATGACACTAGTGGATCCTTATGTGGTTCATGAAAAGAACATACATGCAGTGACACTGGTGTATCCTTATGTGGTTTGTCTAGAGGAACACACATGCAATGACACCGGGTGTGGTTCATGAAAAAACTAGACATGCAATGACTTATGTGGTTTGTTTAGAAGAACACACATGCAATGACACTGCGTGTGGTTCATGAAAAGAATAGACATGCAATGACACTTTGGATCCTTATGTGGTTTGTTTAGAGGAACAGACATGCAATCACACTGGGTGTGGTTCATGAAAAGAACACACATCCTATGACACTGGTGGATCCTTATGTGGTTCATGAAAAGAACAAACATTTAGTGACACTGGTGGATCCTTATGTGGTTTGTGAGAACAACAGTCATGCAATGACACTGGTGGATCCTTATGTGGTTCATGAAAAGAACTGACATGCAATGACACTGGGTGTGGTTCAAGAAAAGAACAGACATGCAATGACATCGGTGGATCCATGTGTGGTTTATGGATGTAACAGACATCCAATGACTCTAGCTATGGTTCATGAAAAGAACAGACATGCAATGACACTGGTGGTTCAGGAGAAGAACACACATCCAATGACACTGGTGGATCCTTATGTGGTTCATGAAAAGAACAGACATGCAGTAACACGGGTGGATCCTTATGTGGTTTGTCTAGAGGACCACACATGCAATGACACTGTATTTGGTTCATGAAAAGAACAGACATGCAATGACACCGGTGGATCCTTATGTGGTTCATGAAAAGAACTGACATGCAATGACACGGGGTGTGGTTCATGAAAAGAACATACATGCAATGACACCGGTGGATCCATGTGTGGTTTATGGAAGTAACAAACATGCAATGACTCTAGCTGTGGTTCATGAAAAGAACAGACATGCAATGACACTGGTAGATCCATGTGTGGTTTATTAGAAGAACACACATCCAATGACCCTGGTGGATCCTTATGTGGTTTGTTTAGAAGAACACACATGCAATGACACTAGGTGGATCTTTATGTAGCTTCTGAAAAGAACATACATGCAATGACACTGGCTGTGATTCATGAAAAGAACAGACATACAATGACACTGGTGGATCCATATGTGGTTTGTCTAGAGGAACACACATGCAATGAAACTTGGTTGGGTAATGAAAAGAATAGACATGCAATGACACTGGTGGATCCACGTGTGGTTTATGGAAGTAACAGACATGCAATGACTCTAGCTGTGATTCATGAGAAGAACAGACCTGCAATGACACTGGTGGATCCTTATGTGGTTCATGAAAAGAACTGACATGCAATGACACTAGGTGTGGTTCATGAAAAGAACAAACATGCAATGACACCGGTGGATCCATGTGTGGTTTATGGAAGTAACAGACATGCAATGACTCTAGCTGTGGTTCATGAAAAGAACAGACATGCAATGACACTAGTGGATCCATGTGTGATCATGAGAATAACACACATCCAATGACACTAGTGGATCCTTATGTGGTTCATGAAAAGAACAGACATGTAGTGACACCGGTGGATCCTTATGTGGTTGGTGTAGATTAACACACATGCAATGCCACCGTGTGTGGTTCATGAAAAGAACATACATGCAATGACTTATGTGGTTTGTTTAGAAGAACACACATGCAATGACACTATGTGTGGTTCATGAAAAGATCAGACATGCAATGACACAGGTGGATCCTTATGTGGTTTGTTTAGAGGAACAGACATGCAATCACACTGGTTGTGGTTCATGAAAAGAACAGACATCCAATGACACTGGTGGATCCTTATGTGGTTCATGAAAAGAACAGACATGCAGTGACACCGGTGGATCCTTATGTGGTTTGTCTAGAGGAACACACATGCAATGACACTCGGTGTGGTTCATGAAAAGAACAGACATGCAATGACACTGGTGGATCCTTATGTGGTTTGTGATAAGAACAAACATTCAATGACACCGGTGGATCCTTATGTGGTTCATGAAAAGAACTGACATGCAATGACACAGGGTGTGGTTCATGAAAAGAACAGACATGCAATGACACCGGTGGATCCATGTGTGGTTTATGGAAGTAACAAACATGCAATGACTCTAGCTGTGGTTCATGAAAAGAACAGACATGCAATGACACTGGTAGATCCATGTGTGGTTTATTAGAAGAACACACATCCAATGACCCTGGTGGATCCTTATGTGGTTTGTTTAGAAGAACACACATGCAATGACACTAGGTGGATCTTTATGTAGCTTCTGAAAAGAACATACATGCAATGACACTGGCTGTGATTCATGAAAAGAACAGACATACAATGACACTGGTGGATCCATATGTGGTTTGTCTAGAGGAACACACATGCAATGAAACTTGGTTGGGTAATGAAAAGAATAGACATGCAATGACACTGGTGGATCCATGTGTGGTTTATGGAAGTAACAGACATGCAATGACTCTAGCTGTGATTCATGAGAAGAACAGACCTGCAATGACACTTGTGGATCCTTATGTGGTTCATGAAAAGAACTGACATGCAATGACACTAGGTGTGGTTCATGAAAAGAACAAACATGGAATGACACCGGTGGATCCATGTGTGGTTTATGGAAGTAACAGACATGCAATGACTCTAGCTGTGGTTCATGAAAAGAACAGACATGCAATGACACTAGTGGATCCATGTGTGATCATGAGAATAACACACATCCAATGACACTAGTGGATCCTTATGTGGTTCATGAAAAGAACAGACATGTAGTGACACCGGTGGATCCTTATGTGGTTGGTGTAGATTAACACACATGCAATGCCACCGTGTGTGGTTCATGAAAAGACCATACGTGCAATGACTTATGTGGTTTGTTTAGAAGAACACACATGCAATGACACTATGTGTGGTTCATGAAAAGATCAGACATGCAATGACACAGGTGGATCCTTATGTGGTTTGTTTAGAGGAACAGACATGCAATCACACTGGTTGTGGTTCATGAAAAGAACAGACATCCAATGACACTGGTGGATCCTTATGTGGTTCATGAAAAGAACAGACATGTAGTGACACCGGTGGATCCTTATGTGGTTTGTCTAGAGGAACACACATGCAATGACACTCGGTGTGGTTCATGAAAAGAACAGACATGCAATGACACTGGTGGATCCTTATGTGGTTTGTGATAAGAACAAACATTCAATGACACCGGTGGATCCTTATGTGGTTCATGAAAAGAACTCACATGCAATGACACTGGGTGTGGTTCATGAAAAGAACAGACATGCAATGACATCGGTGGATCCATGTGTTTTTTATGGAAGTAACAGTAATGCAATGACTATAGCTGTGGTTCATGAAAAGAACAGACATGCAATGACACTGGTGGATCCATGTGTGGTTCACGAGAAGAACACACATCCAATGACACTGGTGGATCCTTATGTGGTTCTTGAAAAGAACAGACATGCAGTAGCACCGGTGGATCCTTATGTCATTTGTCTAGAGGAACACACATGCAATGACACTGGATTTGGTTCATGAAAAGAATAGACATGCAATGACACTGGGTGTGGTTTGTGAAAAGAACATACCTGCAATGACACCGGTGGATCCTTATGTGGTTCATGAAAAGAACTGACATGCAATGATACTCGGTGTGGTTCATGAAAAGAACAGACATGCAATGACACCGGTGGATCCATGTGTGGTTTATGGAAGTAACAGAAAAGCAATGACTCCAGCCGTGGTTCATGTAAAGAACAGTCATGCAATGACACCGGTGGATCCATGTGTGGTTCATGAGAAGAACACACATCCAATGACACTGGTGGATCCTTATGTGGTTTATGAAAAGAACAGACATGCAGTAACACCTGTGGATTCTTATGTGGTTTATCTATAGCAACACACATGCAATGACACTGGATTTTGTTCATGAAAAGAACAGACATGCAATGACACTGGGTGTGGTTTGTGAAAAGAATATACATGCAATGACACTGGTGGATCCTTATGTGGTTCTTGAAAAGAACTGACATGCAATGACACTGCGTGTGGTTCATGAAAAGAACAGACATGCAATGACACCGGCGGATCCATGTGTGGTTTATGGAAGTAACAAACATGCAATGACTCTAGCTATGGTTCATGAAAAGAACAGACATGCAATGACACTGGTGGATCCATGTGTGGTTCATGAGAAGAACACACATCCAATGACATTGGTGGATCCTTATGTGGTTCATGAAAAGAACAGACATGTAGTGACACCGGTGGATCCTTATGTGGTTTGTCTAGATTAACACACATGCAATGACACCGGGTGTGGTTCATGAAAAGAACAGACATGCAATAACTTATGTGGTTTGTTTAGAAGAACACACATGCAATGACACTAGGTGTGGTTCATGAAAAGAACATACATGCAATGATACTGGTGGATCCTTATGTGGTTTCTTTAGAGGAACAGACATGCAATCACACTGGTTGTGGTTCATGAAAAGAACAGACATGAAGTGACACTGGTGGATCCTTATGTGGTTTGTCTAGAGGAACACACATGCAATGAAACTGGGTGTGGTTCATGAAAAGAACAGACATGCAATGACTTATGTGGTTTGTTTAGAAGAACACACATGCAATGACACTGGGTGTGGTTCATGAAAAGAACAGACATGCAATGAAACTGATGGATCCTTATGTGTTTTTTTAGAGGAACAAACATGCAATGACACTAGGTGTGGTTCATGAAAAGAAGACACATCCAATCACACTGGTGGATCCTTATGTGGTTCATGAAAAGAACAGACATGTAGTGACATCGGTGGATCCTTATGTTGTTTGTCTAGAGAAACACACATGCAATGACACTAGTGGATCCTTATGTGGTTCATGAAAAGAACACACATCCAATGACCCTGGTGGATCCTTATGTGGTTTGTCTAGAGGAACACACATGAAATGACACCGGGTGTGGTTCATGAAAAGAACACACATGCAATGAGTTATGTGGTTTGTTTAGAAGAATACACATGCAATGACACTAGGTGTGGTTCATCAAAAGAACAAACATGCAATGACACTGGTGGATCCTTATGTGGTTTGTTTAGAGGAACATATAGGCAATGACACTGGGTGTGGTTCATGAAAAGAACACACATCCAATGACACTTGTGGATCCTTATGTGGTTCATGAAAAGAACAGACATGCAGTGACACCGGTGGATCCTTATGTGGTTTGTCTAGAGGAACACACATGCAATGACACTGGGTGTGGTTCATGAAAAGAATGAGCATGCAATGACACTGGTGGATCCTGATGTGGTTCATGAAATGAACTGACATGCAATCACACTGGGTGTGGTTCATGAAAAGAACAGACATGCAATGACACCGGTGGATCCTTATGTGGTTTGTGAGAAGAATAGACCTGCAATGACACTTGTGGATCCTTATGTGGTTCATGAAAAGAACTAATATGCAATGACACTGGGTGTGGTTCATAAAAAGAACAGACATGCAATGACACCGTAGATCCATGTGTTGTTTATGGAAGTAACATACATGCAAGGACTCTAGTTGTGGTTCATGAAAAGAACAGACATGCAATGACACTGGTGGATCCATGTGTGGTTCATGAGATTAACACACATCCAATGACACTGGTGGATCCTTATGTGGTTCATGAAAAGAACAGACATGCAGTAACACCGGTGGATCCTTATGTCATTTGTCTAGAGGAACACACATGCAATTACACTGGATTTGGTTCATGAAAAGAACAGACATGCAATGACACTGCGTGTGGTTTGTGAAAAGAACAGACATGCAATGACACCGGTGGATCCATGTGTGGTTTATGGAAGTAACTGACATGCAATGACACTGGGTGTGGTTCATGAAAAGAACAGACATGCAATGACACTGGTAGATCCATGTGTGGTTTATGGAAGTAATAGACATGCAATGACTCCAGCCGTGGTTCATGAAAAGAACAGACATGCAATGACACCGGTGGATCCATGTGTGGTTCATGAGAAGAACACACATCCAATGACACTGGTTGATCCTTATGTGGTTTATGAAAAGAACAGACATGCAGTAACACCGGTGGATTCTTGTGTGGTTTATCTAGAGGAACACACATGCAATGACACTGGATTTTGTTCATGAAAAGAATAGACATGCAATGACACTGGGTGTGGTTTGTGAAAAGAATAGACATGCAATGACACTGGTGGATCCTTATGTGGTTCATGAAAAGAACTGACATGCAATGACACTGGGTGTGGTTCATGAAAAGAACAGACATGCAATGACACTGGTGGATCCATGTGTGGTTTATGGAAGTAACAAACATGCAATGACTCTAGCTGTGGTTCATGAAAAGAACAGACATGCAATGACACTGGTGGATCCATGTGTGGTTCATGAGAAGAACACACATCCAATGACATTGGTGGATCCTTATGTGGTTCATGAAAAGAACAGACATGAAGTGACACCGGTGGATCCTTATGTGGTTTGTCTAGAGGAACACACATGAAATGACACAAGGTGTGGTTCATGAAAAGAACAGACATGCAATGAGTTATGTGGTTTGTTTAGAAAAACACACATGCAATGACACTAGGTGTGGTTCATCAAAAGAGCAAACATGCAATGACACTTGTGGATCCTTATGTGGTTTGTTTAGAGGAACATATAGGCAATGACACTGGGTGTGGTTCATGAAAAGAACACACATCCAATGACACTTGTGGATCCTTATGTGGTTCATGAAAAGAACAGACATGCAGTGACACCGGTGGATCCTTATGTGGTTTGTCTAGAGGAACACACATGCAATGACACTGGGTGTGCTTCATGAAAAGAATGAACATGCAATGACACTGGTGGATCCTGATGTGGTTCATGAAAAGATTTGACATGCAATGACACTGGGTGTGGTTCATGAAAAGAACAGACATGCAATGACACCGGTGGATCCTTATGTGGTTTGTGAGAAGAACAGACATGCAATGACACTTGTGGATCCTTATGTGGTTCATGAAAAGAACTAACATGCAATGACACGGGTTGTGGCTCATGAAAAGAACAGACATGGAATGACACCGGTTGATCCATGTGTTGTTTATGGAAGTAACATACATGCAAGGACTCTAGCTGTGGTTCATGAAAACAACAGACATGCAATGACACTGGTGGATCCATGTGTGGTTCATGAGAAGATCACACATCCAATGACACTGGTGGATCCTTATGTGGTTCATGAAAATTACAGACATGCAGTAACACAGGTAGATCCTTATGTCGTTTGTCTAGAGGAACACACATGCAATGACACTGGATTTGGTTCATGAAAAGAACAGACATGCAATGACACTGCGTGTGGTTTGTGAAAAGAACAGACATGCAATGACACCGGTGGATCCATGTGTGGTTTATGGAAATGGCGACATGCAATGACACTGGGTGTGGTTCATGAAAAGAACAGACATGCAATGACACCGGTGGATCCATGTGTGGTTTACGGAAGTAATAGACATGCAATGACTCTAGCTCTGGTTCATGTAAAGAACATACATGCAATGACACTGGTGGATCCATGGGTGTGGTTCATGAGAAGAACACACATCCAATGACACTGGTGGATCCTTATGTGGTTCATGAAAAGAACAGACCTGCAGTGACACTGTTGGATCCTTATGTGGTTTGTCTAGAGGAACACACATGCAATGACACCAGGGGTGGTTCATGAAAAGAACAGACATGCAATGAGTTATCTGGTTTTTTTAGAAAAACACACATGCAATGACACTAGGTGTGGTTCATCAAAAGAGCAAACATGTAATGACACTGGTGGATCCTTATGTGGTTTGTTTAGAGGAACATATAGGCAATGACACTGGGTGTGGTTCATGAAAAGAACACACATCCAATGACACTTGTGGATCCTTATGTGGTTCATGAAAAGAACAGACATGCAATGACACTGGTGGATCCATGTGTGGTTCGTGAGAAGAACACACATCCAATGACACTGGTGGATCCTTATGTGGTTCATGAAAAGAACAGACATGCAGTAACACCGGTGGATCCTTATGTCGTTTGTCTAGAGGAACACACATGCAATTACACTGGATTTGGTTCATGAAAAGAACAGACATGCAATGACACTGCGTGTGGTTTGTGAAAAGAACAGACATGCAATGACACCGGTGGATCCATGTGTGGTTTATGGAAGTAACTGACATGCAATGACACTGGGTGTGGTTCATGAAAAGAACAGACATGCAATGACACTGGTAGATCCATGTGTGGTTTATGGAAGTAATAGACATGCAATGACTCCAGCCGTGGTTCATGAAAAGAACAGACATGCAATGACACCGGTGGATCCATGTGTGGTTCATGAGAAGAACACACATCCAATGACACTGGTTGATCCTTATGTGGTTTATGAAAAGAACAGACATGCAGTAACACCGGTGGATTCTTGTGTGGTTTATCTAGAGGAACACACATGCAATGACACTGGATTTTGTTCATGAAAAGAACAGACATGCAATGACACTGGGTGTGGTTTGTGAAAAGAATAGACATGCAATGACACTGGTGGATCCTTATGTGGTTCATGAAAAGAACTGACATGCAATGACACTGGGTGTGGTTCATGAAAAGAACAGACATGCAATGACACTGGTGGATCCATGTGTGGTTTATGGAAGTAACAGACATGCAATGACTCTAGCTGTGGTTCATGAAAAGAACAGACATGCAATGACACTGGTGGATCCATGTGTGGTTCATGAGAAGAACACACATCCAATGACATTGGTGGATCCTTATGTGGTTCATGAAAAGAACAGACATGAAGTGACACCGGTGGATCCTTATGTGGTTTGTCTAGAGGAACACACATGAAATGACACAAGGTGTGGTTCATGAAAAGAAAGAACATGCAATGAGTTATGTGGTTTGTTTAGAAAAACACACATGCAATGACACTAGGTGTGGTTCATCAAAAGAGCAAACATGCAATGACACTTGTGGATCCTTATGTGGTTTGTTTAGAGGAACATATAGGCAATGACACTGGGTGTGGTTCATGAAAAGAACACACATCTAATGACACTTGTGGATCCTTATGTGGTTCATGAAAAGAACAGACATGCAGTGACACCGGTGGATCCTTATGTGGTTTGTCTAGAGGAACACACATGCAATGACACTGGGTGTGCTTCATGAAAAGAATGAACATGCAATGACACTGGTGGATCCTGATGTGGTTCATGAAAAGATTTGACATGCAATGACACTGGGTGTGGTTCATGAAAAGAACAGACATGCAATGACACCGGTGGATCCTTATGTGGTTTGTGAGAAGAACAGACATGCAATGACACTTGTGGATCCTTATGTGGTTCATGAAAAGAACTAACATGCAATGACACGGGTTGTGGCTCATGAAAAAAGAACATGGAATGACACGGTTGATCCATGTGTTGTTTATGGAAGTAACATACATGCAAGGACTCTAGCTGTGGTTCATGAAAACAACAGACATGCAATGACACTGGTGGATCCATGTGTGGTTCATGAGAAGATCACACATCCAATGACACTGGTGGATCCTTATGTGGTTCATGAAAATTACAGACATGCAGTAACACAGGTAGATCCTTATGTCGTTTGTCTAGAGGAACACACATGCAATGACACTGGATTTGGTTCATGAAAAGAACAGACATGCAATGACACTGCGTGTGGTTTGTGAAAAGAACAGACATGCAATGACACCGGTGGATCCATGTGTGGTTTATGGAAATGCGACATGCAATGACACTTGGGTGTGGTTCATGAAAAGAACAGACATGCAATGACACCGGTGGATCCATGTGGTTTACAAGTAATAGACATGCAATGACTCTAGCTCTGGTTCATGTAAAGAACATACATGCAATGACACTGGTGGATCCATGGGTGTGGTTCATGAGAAGAACACACATCCAATGACACTGGTGGATCCTTATGTGGTTCATGAAAAGAACAGACCTGCAGTGACACTGTTGGATCCTTATGTGGTTTGTCTAGAGGAACACACATGCAATGACACCAGGTGTGGTTCATGAAAAGAACAGACATGCAATGAGTTATGTGGTTTGTTTAGAAAAACACACATGCAATGACACTAGGTGTGGTTCATCAAAAGAGCAAACATGTAATGACACTGGTGGATCCTTATGTGGTTTGTTTAGAGGAACATATAGGCAATGACACTGGGTGTGGTTCATGAAAAGAACACACATCCAATGACACTTGTGGATCCTTATGTGGTTCATGAAAAGAACAGACATGCAATGACACTGGTGGATCCATGTGTGGTTCATGAGAAGAACACACATCCAATGACACTGGTGGATCCTTATGTGGTTCATGAAAAGAACAGACATGCAGTAACACCGGTGGATCCTTGTGTCGTTTGTCTAGAGGAACACACATGCAATTACACTGGATTTGGTTCATGAAAAGAACAGACATGCAATGACACTGCGTGTGGTTTGTGAAAAGAACAGACATGCAATGACACCGGTGGATCCATGTGTGGTTTATGGAAGTAACTGACATGCAATGACACTGGGTGTGGTTCATGAAAAGAACAGACATGCAATGACACTGGTAGATCCATGTGTGGTTTATGGAAGTAATAGACATGCAATGACTCCAGCCGTGGTTCATGAAAAGAACAGACATGCAATGACACCGGTGGATCCATGTGTGGTTCATGAGAAGAACACACATCCAATGACACTGGTTGATCCTTATGTGGTTTATGAAAAGAATGACATATGCGATAACACCGGTGGATTCTTGTGTGGTTTATCTAGAGGAACACACATGCAATGACACTGGATTTTGTTCATGAAAAGAATAGACATGCAATGACACTAGGTGTGGTTTGTGAAAAGAATAGACATGCAATGACACTGGTGGATCCTTATGTGGTTCATGAAAAGAACTGACATGCAATGACACTGGGTGTGGTTCATGAAAAGAACAGACATGCAATGACACCGGTGGATCCATGTGTGGTTTATGGAAGTAACAAACATGCAATGACACGGGGTGTGGCTCATGAAAAGAACAGACATGCAATGACACTGGTGGATCCATGTGTGGTTCATGAGAAGAACACACATCCAATGACATTGGTGGATCCTTATGTGGTTCATGAAAGAAACAGAGACATGAAGTGACACCGTGGATCCTCAGGTGGTTTGTCTAGAGGAACACACATGAAATGACACAAGGTGTGGTTCATGAAAAGAACAGACATGCAATGAGTTATGTGGTTTGTTTAGAAAAACACACATGCAATGACACTAGGTGTGGTTCATCAAAAGAGCAAACATGCAATGACACTTGTGGATCCTTATGTGGTTTGTTTAGAGGAACATATAGGCAATGACACTGGTGTGGTTCATGAAAAGAACACATCCAATGACACTTGTGGATCCTTATGTGGTTCATGAAAAGAACAGACATGAAGTGACACCGGTGGATCCTTATGTGGTTTGTCTAGAGGAACACACATGCAATGACACTGGGTGTGCTTCATGAAAAGAATGAACATGCAATGACACTGGTGGATCCTGATGTGGTTCATGAAAAGATTTGACATGCAATGACACTGGGTGTGGTTCATGAAAAGAACAGACATGCAATGACACCGGTGGATCCTTATGTGGTTTGTGAGAAGAACAGACATGCAATGACACTTGTGGATCCTTATGTGGTTCATGAAAAGAACTAACATGCAATGACACGGGGTGTGGCTCATGAAAAGAACAGACATGGAATGACACCGGTTGATCCATGTGTTGTTTATGGAAGTAACATACATGCAAGGACTCTAGCTGTGGTTCATGAAAACAACAGACATGCAATGACACTGGTGGATCCATGTGTGGTTCATGAGAAGATCACACATCCAATGACACTGGTGGATCCTTATGTGGTTCATGAAAATTACAGACATGCAGTAACACAGGTAGATCCTTATGTCGTTTGTCTAGAGGAACACACATGCAATGACACTGGATTTGGTTCATGAAAAGAACAGACATGCAATGACACTGCGTGTGGTTTGTGAAAAGAACAGACATGCAATGACACCGGTGGATCCATGTGTGGTTTATGGAAGTAACTGACATGCAATGACACTGGGTGTGGTTCATGAAAAGAACAGACATGCAATGACACCGGTGGATCCATGTGTGGTTTACGGAAGTAATAGACATGCAATGACTCTAGCTCTGGTTCATGTAAAGAACATACATGCAATGACACTGGTGGATCCATGGGTGTGGTTCATGAGAAGAACACACATCCAATGACACTGGTGGATCCTTATGTGGTTCATGAAAAGAACAGACCTGCAGTGACACTGTTGGATCCTTATGTGGTTTGTCTAGAGGAACACACATGCAATGACACCAGGTGTGGTTCATGAAAAGAACAGACATGCAATGAGTTATGTGGTTTGTTTAGAAAACACACATGCAATGACACTAGGTGTGGTTCATCAAAAGAGCAAACATGCAATGACACTGGTGGATCCTTATGTGGTTTGTTTAGAGGAACATATAGGCAATGACACTGGGTGTGGTTCATGAAAAGAACACACATCCAATGACACTTGTGGATCCTTATGTGGTTCATGAAAAGAACAGACATGCAATGACACTGGTGGATCCTTATGTGGTTCATGAGAAGAACACACATCCAGTGACATACGTGGATCCTTATGTGGTTCATGAAAACAACAGACATGCAGTAACACGGTGGATCCTTATGTCGTTTGTCTAGAGGAACACACATGCAATTACACTGGATTTGGTTCATGAAAAAACGGACATGCAATGACAACTGCGTGTGGTTTGTGAAAAGAACAGACATGCAATGACACGGTGGATCCATGTGGTTTATGGAAGTAACGACATGCAATGACACTTGGGTGTGGTTCATGAAAAGAACGGGCATGCAATGACCTTTGGTAGATCCATGTGTGGTTTATGGAAGTAATAAACATGCAATGACTCCAGCCGTGGTTCATGAAAAGAACAGACATGCAATGACACGGTGGATCCATGTGTGGTTCATGAGAAGAACACATCCAATGACACTGGTTGATCCTTATGTGGTTTATGAAAAGAAAACGGACATGCGATAACACGGTGGATTCTTGTGTGGTTTATCTAGAGGAACACATGCAATGACACTGGATTTTGTTCATGAAAGAAACAGACATGCAATGACCGGTGTGGTTTGTGAAAAGAATAGACATGCAATGACACTGGTGGATCCTTATGTGGTTCATGAAAAGAACTGACATGCAATGACACTGGGTGTGGTTCATGAAAAGAACAGACATGCAATGACACTGGTGGATCCATGTGTGGTTTATGGAAGTAACAAACATGCAATGACTCTAGCTGTGGTTCATGAAAAGAACAGACATGCAATGACACTGGTGGATCCATGTGTGGTTCATGAGAAGAACACACATCCAATGACACTGGTGGATCCATGTGTGGTTCATGAGAAGAACACACATCCAATGACACCGGTGGATCCTTATGTGGTTTGTCTAGAGGAACACACATGAAATGACACAAGGTGTGGTTCATGAAAAGAACAGACATGCAATGAGTTATGTGGTTTGTTTAGAAAAACAGACATGCAATGACACTAGGTGTGGTTCATCAAAAGAGCAAACATGCAATGACACTGGTGGATCCTTATGTGGTTTGTTTAGAGGAACATATAGGCAATGACACTGGGTGTGGTTCATGAAAAGAACACACATCCAATGACACTTGTGGATCCTTATGTGGTTCATGAAAAGAACAGACATGCAGTGACACCGGTGGATCCTTATGTGGTTTGTCTAGAGGAACACACATGCAATGACACTGGGTGTGCTTCATGAAAAGAATGAACATGCAATGACACTGGTGGATCCTGATGTGGTTCATGAAAAGATTTGACATGCAATGACACTGGGTGTGGTTCATGAAAAGAACAGACATGCAATGACACCGGTGGATCCTTATGTGGTTTGTGAGAAGAACAGACATGCAATGACACTTGTGGATCCTTATGTGGTTCATGAAAAGAACTAACATGCAATGACACTGGGTGTGGCTCATGAAAAGAACAGACATGGAATGACACCGGTTGATCCATGTGTTGTTTATGGAAGTAACATACATGCAAGGACTCTAGCTGTGGTTCATGAAAACAACAGACATGCAATGACACTGGTGGATCCATGTGTGGTTCATGAGAAGATCACACATCCAATGACACTGGTGGATCCTTATGTGGTTCATGAAAATTACAGACATGCAGTAACACAGGTAGATCCTTATGTCGTTTGTCTAGAGGAACACACATGCAATGACACTGGATTTGGTTCATGAAAATAACAGACATGCAATGACACTGCGTGTGGTTTGTGAAAAGAACAGACATGCAATGACACCGGTGGATCCATGTGTGGTTTCTGGAAGTAACTGACATGAAATGACACTGGGTGTGGTTCATGAAAAGAGCAGACATGCAATGACACCGGTGGATCCATGTGTGGTTTACGGAAGTAATAGACATGCAATGACTCTAGCTCTGGTTCATGTAAAGAACATACATGCAATGACACTGGTGGATCCATGGGTGTGGTTCATGAGAAGAACACACATCCAATGACACTGGTGGATCCTTATGTGGTTCATGAAAAGAACAGACCTGCATTGACACTGTTGGATCCTTATGTGGTTTGTCTAGAGGAACACACATGCAATGACACCAGGTGTGGTTCATGAAAAGAACAGACATGCAATGAGTTATGTGGTTTGTTTAGAAAAACACACATGCAATGACACTAGGTGTGGTTCATCAAAAGAGCAAACATGCAATGACACTGGTGGATCCTTATGTGGTTTGTTTAGAGGAACATATAGGCAATGACACTGGGTGTGGTTCATGAAAAGAACACATATCCAATGACACTTGTGGATCCTTATGTGGTTCATGAAAAGAACAGACATGCAATGACACTGGTGGATCCATGTGTGGTTCATGAGAAGAACACACATCCAATGACACTGGTGGATCCTTATGTGGTTCATGAAAAGAACAGACATGCAGTAACACCGGTGGATCCTTATGTCGTTTGTCTAGAGAACACACATGCAATTACACTGGATTTGGTTCATGAAAAGAACAGACATGCAATGACACTGCGTGTGGTTTGTGAAAAGAACAGACATGCAATGACACCGGTGGATCCATGTGTGGTTTATGGAAGTAACTGACATGCAATGACACTGGGTGTGGTTCATGAAAAGAACAGGCAATGACACTGGTAGATCCATGTGTGGTTTATGGAAGTAATAGACATGCAATGACTCCAGTGGTTCATGAAAAGAACAGACATGCAATGACACCGGTGGATCCATGTGTGGTTCATGAGAAGAACACACATCCAATGACACTGGTTGATCCTTATGTGGTTTATGAAAAGAACAGACATAGAGTAACACCGGTGGATTCTTGTGTGGTTTATCTAGAGGAACACACATGCAATGACACTGGATTTTGTTCATGAAAAGAACAGACATGCAATGACACTAGGTGTGGTTTGTGAAAAGAATAGACATGCAATGACACTGGTGGATCCTTATGTGGTTCTTGAAAAGAACTGACATGCAATGACACTGGGTGTGGTTCATGAAAAGAACAGACATGCAATGACACCGGTGGATCCATGTGTGGTTTATGGAAGTAACAAACATGCAATGACTCTAGCTGTGGTTCATGAAAAGAACAGACATGCAATGACACTGGTGGATCCATGTGTGGTTCATGAGAAGAACACACATCCAATGACATTGGTGGATCCTTATGTGGTTCATGAAAAGAATGACATGAAGCCCGCGGTGGATCCTTATGTGGTTTGTCTAGAGGAATACACATGAAATGACACAAGGTGTGGTTCATGAAAAGAACAGACATGCAATGAGTTATGTGGTTTGTTTAGAAAAACACACATGCAATGACACTAGGTGTGGTTCATCAAAAGAGCAAACATGCAATGACACTGGTGGATCCTTATGTGGTTTGTTTAGAGGAACATATAGGCAATGACACTGGGTGTGGTTCATGAAAAGAACACACATCCAATGACACTTGTGGATCCTTATGTGGTTCATGAAAAGAACAGACATGCAGTGATACCGGTGGATCCTTATGTGGTTTGTCTAGAGGAACACACATGCAATGACACTGGGTGTGCTTCATGAAAAGAATGAACATGCAATGACACTGGTGGATCCTGATGTGGTTCATGAAAAGATTTGACGTGCAATGACCTTGGGTGTGATTCATGAAAAGAACAGACATGCAATGACACCGGTGGATCCTTATGTGGTTTGTGAGAAGAACAGACATGCAATGACACTTGTGGATCCTTATGTGGTTCATGAAAAGAACTAACATGCAATGACACTGGGTGTGGCTCATGAAAAGAACAGACATGGAATGACACCGGTTGATCCATGTGTTGTTTATGGAAGTAACATACATGCAAGGACTCTAGCCGTGGTTCATGAAAACAACAGACATGCAATGACACTAGTGGATCCATGTGTGGTTCATGAGAAGAACACACATCCAATGACACTGTGGATCCTTATGTGGTTCATGAAAATTACAGACATGCAGTAACACCGGTAGATCCTTATGTCGTTTGTCTAGAGGAACACACATGCAATGACACTGGATTTGGTTCATGAAAAGAACAAACATGCAATGACACTGCGTGTGGTTTGTGAAAAGAACAGACATGCAATGACACCGGTGGATCCATGTGTGGTTTATGGAAGTAACTGACATGCAATGACACTGGGTGTGGTTCATGAAAAGAACAGACATGCAATGACACCGGTGGATCCATGTGTGGTTTACGGAAGTAATAGACATGCAATGACTCTAGCTCTGGTTCATGTAAAGGACATACATGCAATGACACTGGTGGATCCATGGGTGTGGTTCATGAGAAGAACACACATCCAATGACACTGGTGGATCCTTATGTGGTTCATGAAAAGAACAGACCTGCAGTGACATTGTTGGATCCTTATGTGGTTTGTCTAGAGGAACACACATGCAATGACACCAGGTGTGGTTCATGAAAAGAACAGACATGCAATGAGTTATGTGGTTTGTTTAGAAAAACACACATGCAATGACACTAGGTGTGGTTCATCAAAAGAGCAAACATGCAATGACACTGGTGGATCCTTTTTTTGTTTAGAGGAACATATAGGCAATGACACTGGGTGTGGTTCATGAAAAGAACACACATCCAATGACACTTGTGGATCCTTATGTGGTTCATGAAAAGAACAGACATGCAATGACACCGGTGGATCCTTATGTGGTTCATGAGAAGAACACACATCCAATGACACTTGTGGATCCTTATGTGGTTCATGAAAAGAACAGACATGCAGTAACACCGGTGGATCCTTATGTCGTTTGTCTAGAGGAACACACATGCAATAACACTGGATTTGGTTCATGAAAAGAACAGACATGCAATGACACTGCTTGTGGTTTGTGAAAAGAACAGACATGCAATGACACCGGTGGATCCATGTCTGGTTTATGGAAGTAACTGACATGCAATGACACTGGGTGTGGTTCATGAAAAGAACAGGCATGCAATGACACTGGTAGATCCATGTGTGGTTCATGGAAGTAATAGACATGCAGTGACTCCAGCCGTGGTTCATGAAAAGAACAGACATGCGATGACACCGGTGGATCCATGTGTGGTTCATGAGAAGAACACACATCCAATGACACTGGTTGATCCTTATGTGGTTTATGAAAAGAACAGACATGCAGTAACACCGGTGGATTCTTGTGTGGTTTATCTAGAGGAACACACATGCAATGACACTGGATTTTGTTCATGAAAAGAACAGACATGCAATGACACTGGGTGTGGTTTGTGAAAAGAATAGACATGCAATGACACTGGTGGATCCTTACGTGGTTCATGAAAAGAACTGACATGCAATGACACTAGGTGTGGTTCATGAAAAGAACAGACATGCAATGACATTGGTGGATCCATGTGTGGTTTATGGAAGTAACAAACATGCAATGACTCTAGCTGTGGTTCATGAAAAGAACAGACATGCAATGACACTGGTGGATCCATGTGTGGTTCATGAGAAGAACACACATCCAATGACATTGGTGGATCCTTATGTGGTTCATGAAAAGAACAGACATGAAGTGACACCGGTGGATCCTTATGTGGTTTGTCTAGAGGAACACACATGAAATGACACCAGGTGTGGTTCATGAAAAGAACAGACATGCAATGAGTTATGTGGTTTGTTTAGAAAAACACACATGCAATGACACTAGGTGTGGTTCATGAAAAGAGAAAACATGCAATGACACTGGTGGATCCTTATGTGGTTTGTTTAGAGGAACATATAGGCAATGACACTGGGTGTGGTTCATGAAAAGAACACACATCCAATGACACTTGTGGATCCTTATGTGGTTCATGATAAGAACAGACATGCAATGACACCGGTGGATCCTTATGTGGTTCATGAGAAGAACACACATCCAATGACACTGGTGGATCCTTATGTGGTTCATGAAAAGAACAGACATGCAGTAACACCGGTGGATCCTTATGTCGTTTGTCTAGAGGAACACACATGCAATTACACTGGATTTGGTTCATGAAAAGAACAGACATGCAATGACACTCCGTGTGGTTTGTGAAAAGAACAGACATGCAATGACACCGGTGGATCCATGTCTGGTTTATGGAAGTAACTGATATGCAATGACTCTGGGTGTGGTTCATGAAAAGAACAGGCATGCAATGACACTGGTAGATCCATGTGTGGTTTATGGAAGTAATAGACATGCAATGACTCCAGCCGTGGTTCATGAAAAGAACAGACATGCAATGACACCGGTGGATCCATGTGTGGTTCATGAGAAGAACACACATCCAATGACACTGGTTGATCCTTATGTGGTTTATGAAAAGAACAGACATGCAGTAACACCAGTGGATTCTTGTGTGGTTTATCTAGAGGAACACACATGCAATGACACTAGATTTTGTTCATGAAAAGAACAGACATGCAATGACACTGGGTGTGGTTTGTGAAAAGAATAGACATGCAATGACACTGGTGGATCCTTATGTGGTTCATGAAAAGAACTGACATGCAATGACACTGGGTGTGGTTCATGAAAAGAACAGACATGCAATGACACCGGTGGATCCATGTGTGGTTTATGGAAGTAACAAACATGCAATGACTCTAGCTGTGGTTCATGAAAAGAACAGACATGCAATGACACTGGTGGATCCATGTGTGGTTCATGAGAAGAACACACATCCAATGACATTGGTGGATCCTTATGTGGTTCATGAAAAGAACAGACATGAAGTGACACCGGTGGATCCTTATGTGGTTTGTCTAGAGGAACACACATGAAATGACACCAGGTGTGGTTCATGAAAAGAACAGACATGCAATGAGTTATGTGATTTGTTTAGAAAAACACACATGCAATGACACTAGGTGTGGTTCATCAAAAGAGCAAACATGCAATGACACTGGTGGATCCTTATGTGGTTTGTTTAGAGGAACATATAGGAAATGACACTGGGTGTGGTTCATGAAAAGAACACACATCCAATGACACTTGTGGATCCTTATGTGGTTCATGAAAAGAACATACATGCAGTGACACCGGTGGATCCTTATGTGGTTTGTCTAGAGGAACACACATGCAATGACACTGGGTGTGGTTCATGAAAAGAATGAACATGCAATGACACTGGTGGATCCTGATGTGGTTCATGAAAAGATTTGACATGCAATGACACTGGTGTGGTTCATGAAAAGAACAGACATGCAATGACACCGGTGGATCCTTATGTGGTTTGTGAGAAGAACATACATGCAATGACACTTGTGGATCCTTATGTGGTTCATGAAAAGAACTAACATGCAATGAAACTGGGTGTGGCTCATGAAAAGAACAGACATGGAATGACACCGGTTGATCCATGTGTTGTTTATGGAAGTAACATACATGCAAGGACTCTAGCTCAGGTTCATGAAAACAACAGACATGCAATGACACTGGTGGATCCATGTGTGGTTCATGAGAAGAACACACATCCAATGACACTGGTGGATCCTTATGTGGTTCATGAAAATTACAGACATGCAGTAACACAGGTAGATCCTTATGTCGTTTGTCTAGAGGAACACACATGCAATGACACTGGATTTGGTTCATGAAAAGAACAGACATGCAATGACACTGCGTGTGGTTTGTGAAAAGAACAGACATGCAATGACACTGGTGGATCCATGTGTGGTTTATGGAAGTAACTGACATGCAATGACACTGGGTGTGGTTCATGAAAAGAACAGACATGCAATGACACCGGTGGATCCATGTGTGGTTTACGGAAGTAATAGACATGCAATGACTCTAGCTCTGGTTCATGTAAAGAACATACATGCAATGACACTGGTGGATCCATGGGTGTGCTTCATGAGAAGAACACACATCCAATGACACTGGTGGATCCTTATGTGGTTCATGAAAAGCACAGACCTGCAGTGACACTGTTGGATCCTTATGTGGTTTGTCTAGAGGAACACACATGCAATGACACCAGGTGTGGTTCATGAAAAGAACAGACATGCAATGAGTTATGTGGTTTGTTTAGAAAAACACACATGCAATGACACTAGGTGTGGTTCATCAAAAGAGCAAACATGCAATGACACATCCTTATGTGGTTTGTTTAGAGGAACATATAGGCAATGACACTAGGTGTGGTTCATGAAAAGAACACACATCCAATGACACTTGTGGATCCTTATGTTGTTCATGAAAAGAACAGACATGCAATGACACTGGTGGATCCATGTGTGGTTCATGAGAAGAACACACATCCAATGACACTGGTGGATCCTTATGTGGTTCATGAAAAGAACAGACATGCAGTAACACCGGTGGATCCTTATGTCGTTTGTCTAGAGGAACACACATGCAATTACACTGGATTTGGTTCATGAAAAGAACAGACATGCAATGACACTGCGTGTGGTTTGTGAAAAGAACAGACATGCAATGACACCGGTGGATCCATGTGTGGTTTATGGAAGTAACTGACATGCAATGACAGTGGGTGTGGTTCATGAAAAGAACAGACATGCAATGACACTGGTAGATCCATGTGTGGTTTATGGAAGTAATAGACATGCAATGACTCCAGCCGTGGTTCATGAAAAGAACAGACATGCAATGACACCGGTGGATCCATGTGTGGTTCATGAGAAGAACACACATCCAATGACACTGGTTGATCCTTATGTGGTTTATGAAAAGAACAGACATGCAGTAACACCGGTGGATTCTTGTGTGGTTTATCTAGAGGAACACACATGCAATGACACTGGATTTTGTTCATGAAAAGAACAGACATGCAATGACACTGGGTTTGGTTTGTGAAAAGAATAGACATGCAATGACACTGGTGGATCCTTATGTGGTTCATGAAAAGAACTGACATGCAATGACACTGGGTGTGGTTCATGAAAAGAACAGACATGCAATGACACCGGTGGATCCATGTGTGGTTTATGGAAGTAACAAACATGCAATGACTCTAGCTATGGTTCATGAAAAGAATAGACATGCAATGACACTGGTGGATCCATGTGTGGTTCATGAGAAGAACACACATCCAATGACATTGGTGGATCCTTATGTGGTTCATGAAAAGAACAGACATGAAGTGACACCGGTGGATCCTTATGTGGTTTGTCTAGAGGAACACACATGAAATGACACCAGGTGTGGTTCATGAAAAGAACAGACATGCAATGAGTTATGTGGTTTGTTTAGAAAAACACACATGCAATGACTCTAGCTGTGGTTCATGAAAACAACAGACATGCAATGACACTGGTGGATCCATGTGTGGTTCATGAGAAGAACACACATCCAATGACACTGGTGGATCCTTATGTGGTTCATGAAAATTACAGACATGCAGTAACACTGGTAGATCCTTATGTCGTTTGTCTAGAGGAACACACATGCAATGACACTGGATTTGGTTCATGAAAAGAACAGACATGCAATGACACTGCGTGTGGTTTGTGAAAAGAACAGACATGCAATGACACCGGTGGATCAATGTGTGGTTTATGGAAGTAACTGACATGCAATGACACTGGGTGTGGTTCATGAAAAGAACAGACATGCAATGACACCGGTGGATCCATGTGTGGTTTACGGAAGTACTAGACATGCAATGACTCTAGCTCTGGTTCATGTAAAGGACATACATGCAATGACACTGGTGGATCCATGGGTGTGGTTCATGAGAAGAACACACATCCAATGACACTGTTGGATCCTTATGTGGTTCATGAAAAGAACAGACCTGTAGTGACACTGTTGGATCCTTATGTGGTTTGTCTAGAGGAACACACATGCAATGACACCAGGTGTGGTTCATGAAAAGAACTGACATGCAATGAGTTATGTGGTTTGTTTAGAAAAACACACATGCAATGACACTAGGTGTGGTTCATCAAAAGAGCAAACATGCAATGACACTGTGGATCCTTATGTGGTTTGTTTAGAGGAACATATAGGCAATGACACTGGGTGTGGTTCATGAAAAGAACACACATCCAATGACACTTGTGGATCCTTATGTGGTTCATGAAAAGAACAGACATGCAGTGACACCGGTGGATCCTCATGTGGTTTGTCTAGAGGAACACACATGCAATGACACTGGGTGTGGTTCATGAAAAGAATGAACATGCAATGACACTGGTGGATCCTGATGTGGTTCATGAAAACATTTGACATGCAATGACACTGGGTGTGGTTCATGAAAAGAACAGACATGCAATGACACCGGTGGATCCTTATGTGGTTTGTGAGAAGAGCAGACATGCAATGACACTTGTGGATCCTTATGTGGTTCATGAAAATAACTAACATGCAATGACACTGCGTGTGGTTCATGAAAAGAACAGACATGGAATGACACCAGTTGATCCATGTGTTGTTTATGGAAGTAACATACATGCAAGGACTCTAGCTGTGGTTCATGAAAACAACAGACATGCAATGACACTGGTGGATCCATGTGTGGTTCATGAGAAGAACACACATCCAATGACACTGGTGGATCCTTATGTGGTTCATGAAAATTACAGACATGCAGTAACACCGATGGATCCTTATGTCGTTTGTCTAGAGGAACACACATGCAATGACACTGGATGTGGTTGATGAAAAGAACAGACATGCAATGACACTTCGTGTGGTTTGTGAAAAGAACAGACATGCAATGACACCGGTGGATCCATGTGTGGTTTATGGAAGTAACTGACATGCAATGACACTGGGTGTGGTTCATGAAAAGAACAGACATGCAATGACACCGGTGGATCCATGTGTGGTTTACGGAAGTAATAGACATGCAATGACTCTAGCTCTGGTTCATGTAAAGAACATACATGCAATGACACTGGTGGATCCATGGGTGTGGTTCATGAGAAGAACACACATCCAATGACACTGGTGGATCCTTATGTGGTTCATGAAAAGAACAGCCCTGCAGTGACACTGTTGGATCCTTATGTGGTTTGTCTAGAGGAACACACATGCAATGACACTGGGTGTGGTTCATGAAAAGAACATACATGCAATGACTTATGTGGTTTGCTTATAAGAACACACATGCAATGACACTGGGTGTGGTTCATGAAAAGAACAGACATGCAATGACACTGGTGGATCCTTATGTGGTTTGTTTAGAGGAACAAACATGTAATCACACTGGGTGTGGTTCATGAAAAGAACACACATCCAATGACACTGGTAGATCCTTATGTGGTTTGTCTAGAGGAACACACATGAAATGACACCGGGTGTGGTTCATGAAAAGAACAGACATGCAATGACTTATGTGGTTTGTTTAAAAGAACACACATGCAATGACACTAGGTGTGGTTCATCAAAAGAACAGACATGCAATGACACTGGTGGATCCTTATGTGGTTTGTTTAGAGGAACATATAGGCAATGACACTGGGTGTGGTTCATGAAAAGAACACACATCCAATGACACTTGTGGATCCTTATGTGGTTCATGAAAAGAACAGACATGCAATGACACCGGTGGATCCTTATACGGTTTGTCTAGAGGAACAGACATGCAATGACACTGGGTGTGGTTCATGAAAAGAATGGACATGCAATGACACTTGTGGATCCTTATGTGGTTCATGAAAAGAACTGACATGAAATGACACTGGGTCTGGTTCATGAAAAGAACATACATGCAATGACACCGGTGGATCCATGTGTAGTTTATGGTAGTAAAAGACATGCAATGACTCCAACCATGGTTCATGAAAAGTACAGTCATCCAATGACACCGGTGGATCCATGTGTGGTTCATGAGAAGAACACACATCCAATGAATCTGGTGGATCCTTATGTGGTTTATGAAAAGAACAGACATGCAGTAACAACGGTGGATCCTTATGTCATTTGTCTAGGGGAACATAGATGCAATGAAACTGGATTTGGTTCATGAAAAGAACAGACATGCAATGACACTGCGTGTGGTTTGTGAAAAGAATAGACATGCAATGACACCGGTGGATCCATGTGTGCTTTATGGAAGTAACAGACATGCAATGACTCTAGCTGTGGTTCATGAAAAGAACAGACATGCAATGACACCGATGGATCCATGTGTGGTTCATGAGAAGAACACACATCCAATGACATTGGTGGATCCTTATGTGGTTCATGAAAAGAACATACATGCAGTGACACCGGTGGATCCTTATGTGGTGTATCTAGATTAGCACACATGCAATGACACCGGGTGTGGTTCATGAAAAGAACAAACATGCCATGACTTATGTGGTTTGTTTAGAAGAACACACATGCAATGACACTGGGTGTGGTTCATGAAAAGAACAGAGATGCAATGACACTGGTGGATCCTTATGTGGTTTGTTTAGAGGAATAGACATGCAATCACACCGGTTGTGGTTCATGAAAAGAACAGACATCCAATGACACTGGTGGATCCTTATGTGGTTTGTCTAGAGGAACACAGATGCAATGACACTGGGTGTGGTTCATGAAAAGAACAGACATGCAATGAATTATGTGGTTTGTTTAGAAGAACACACATGCAATGACACTAGGTATGGTTCATGAAAAGAATAGACATGCAATGAAACTGATGGATCCTTATGTGGTTTGTTTAGAGGAACAAACATGCAATGAAACTAGGTGTGGTTCATGAAAAGAAGACACATCCAATGACACTGGTGGATCCTTATGTGGTTCATGAAAAGAACAGACAAGTAGTGACACCGGTGGATCCTTATGTGGTTTGTCTAGAGGAACACACATGCAATGACACTGGTGGATCCTTATGTGGTTCATGAAAATAACACACATCCAGTTACACTGGTGGATCCTTATGTGGTTTTACTAGAGGAACACACATGAAATGACACCAGGTGTGGTTCCTGAAAAGAACAAACATGCAATGACTTATGTGGTTTGTTTAGAAGAACACACGTGCAATGAAACTAGGTGTGGTTCATCAAAAGAACAGACATGCAATGACACCGGTGGATCCTTATGTGGTTTGTCTAGAGGAACACACATGCAATGACACTGGGTGTGGTTCATGAAAAGAATGTACATGCAATGACACTGGTGGATCCTTATGTGGTTCATGAAAAGAACTGACATGCAATGACACTGGGTGTGGTTCATGAAAAGAACAGACATCCAATGACACCGGTGGATCCATGTGTGGTTTATGGAAGTAACAGACATGCAATGACTCCAGATGTGGTTCATGAAAAGAACAGACATGCAATGACACCGGCGGATCCATGTGTGGTTCATGAGAAGAACACACATCCAATGACACTGGTGGATCCTTATGTGGTTTATGAAAAGAACAAACATGTAGTAACACCGGTGGATTCTTATGTGGTTAGTCTAGAGGAACACACATGCAATGACACTGGATTTTGTTCATGAAAAGAACAGACATGCAATGACACCGGTGGATCCTTATGTGGTTCATGAAAAGAACAAACATGCAATGACACTGGTGGATCCTTATGTGGTTCAATAAAAGAACTGACATGCAATGACACTTGGTGTGGTTCATGAAAAGAACAGACATGCAATGACACCGGTGGATCCTTATGTGGTTTGTGAGAAGAACATACATGCAATGACACTGGTGGATCCTTATGTGGATGATGAAAAGAACTAACATGCAATGACACTGGGTGTGGTTCATGAAAAGAACAGACATGCAATGACACCGGTAGATCCATGTGTTGTTTATGGAAGTAACATACATGCAATGACTCTAGCTGTGGTTCAGGAAAAGAACAGACATGCAATGACACTGGTGGATCCATGTGTGGTTCATGAGAAGAACACACATCCAATGACACTGGTGGATACTTATGTGGTTCATGAAAAGAACAGACATGCAGTAACATCGGTGGATCTTTATGTCGTTTGTCTAGGGGAACACACATGCAATGACACTGGATTTGGTTCATGAAAACAACAGACATGCAATGACACTGCGTGTGGTTTGTGAAAAGAACAGACATGCAATGACACCGGTGGATCCATGTGTGGTTTATGGAAGTAACTGACATGCAATGACACTGGGTGTGGTTCATGAAAAGAACAGACATGCAATGACACCGGTGGATCCATGTGTGGTTTATAGAAGTAATAGACATGCAATGACTCTAGCTCTGGTTCATGTAAAGAACATACATGAAATGACACTGGTGGATCCATGGGTGTGGTTCATGAGAAGAACACACATCCAATGACAATGGTGGATCCTTATGTGGTTCATGAAAACAACAGACATGCAGTGACACTGGTGGATCCTTATGTGGTTTGTCTAGAGGAACACACATGCAATGACACCGGGTGTGGTTCATGAAAAGAACAGACATGCAATGACTTATGTGGTTTGTTTATAAGAACACACATGCAATGACACTAGGTGTGGTTCATGAAAAGAACAGACATGCAATGACACTGGTGGATCCTTGTGTGGTTTCTTTAGAGGAACATATAGGCAATGACACTGGGTGTGGTTCATGAAAAGAACACACATCCAATGACACTTGTGGATCCTTATGTGGTTCATGAAAAGAATAGACATGCAGTGACACCGGTGGATCCTTATGTGGTTTGTCTAGAGGAACGTACATGCAATGACACTGAGTGTGGTTCATGAAAAGAATGGACATGCAATGACACCAGTGGATCCTTATGTGGTTCATGAAAAGAACTGACATGCAATGACACTGTGTGTGGTTCATGAAAAGAACAGACATGCAATGACATCGGTGGATCCATGTGTGGTTCATGGAAGTAACAGACATGCAATGACTCCAGCCGTGGTTCATGAAAAGAACAGACATGCAATGACACCGATGGATCCATGTGTGGTTCATGAGAATAACACACATCCAATGAAACGGGTGGATCCTTATGTGGTTTATGAAAACAACAGACATGCAGTAACACCGGTGGATTCTAATGTGGTTTGTCTAGAGGAACACACATGCAATGACATTGGATTTTGTTCATGAAAAGAACAGACATGCAATGACACTTGGTGTGGTTTGTGAAAAGAACAGACATGCAATGACACTGGGTGTGGTTTGTGAAAAGAACAGACATGCAATGACACCGGTGGATCCTTATGTGGTTCCTGAAAAGAACTGACATGCAATGACACTGGGTGTGGTTCATGAAAAGAACAGACATGCAATGACACCGGTGGATCCATGTGTGGTTTCTGGAAGTAACAGACATGCAATGACTCTAGCTGTGGTTCATGAAAAGAACAGACATGCAATGACTCTTGTGGATCCATGTGTGGTTCATGAGAAGAACACACATCCAATGACATTGGTGGATCCTTATGTGGTTCATGAAAAGAACATAAATGCAGTGACACCGGTGGATCCTTATGTGGTTTGTCTAGATTAACACACATGCAATGACACCGGGTGTGGTTCTTGAAAAGAACAGACATGCAATGACTTATGTGGTTTGTTTAGAAGAACACACATGCAATGACACTGGGTGTGGTTCATGGAAAGAATAGACATGCAATGACACTGGTGGATCCTTATGTGGTTTGTTTAGAGGAACAGACATGCAATCACACTGGTTGTGGTTCATGAAAAGAACAGACATCCAATGACACTGGTGGATCCTTATGTGATTTGTCTAGAGGAACACAGATGCAATGACACTGGGTGTGGTTCATGAAAAGAACAGACATGCAATGAATTATGTGGTTTTTTAGAAGAACACACATGCAATGACACTGGGTGTGGTTCATGAAAAGAACAGACATGCAATGAAACTGATGGATCCTTATGTGGTTTGTTTAGAGGAACAAACATGCAATGAAACTAGGTGTGGTTCATGAAAAGAAGACACATCCAATGACACTAGTGGATCTTTATGTGGTTCATGAAAAGATCAGACATGTAGTGACACCGGTGGATCCTTATGTCGTTTGTCTAGAGGAACACACATGCAATGACATTGGTGGATCCTTATGTGGTTCATGAAAATAACAGACATGCAATGACACTAGTGGATCCTTATGTGGTTTGTGAGAAGAATAGACATGCAATGACACTTGTGTATCCTTATGTGTTTCATGAAAAGAACTCACATGCAATGACACTGGGTGTGGTTCATGAAAAGAACAGACATGCAATGACACCGGTGGAACCATGTGTGGTTTATGGAAGTAACAGACATGCAATGACTCTAGCTATGGTTCATGAAAAGAACATACATGCAATGCCACCAGTGGATCCATGTGTGGTTCATGAGAAGAACACACATCCAATGACACAGGTGGATCCTTATGTGGTTCATGAAAAGAATAGACATGCAGTAACACCGGTGGATCCATATGTGGTTTGTCTAGAGGAACACACATGCAATGCCACTAGATTTTGTTCATGAAAAGAAGACACATCCAATGACACTGGTGGATCCTTATGTGGTTCATGAAAAGAATAGACATGCAGTAACACCGGTGGATCCATATGTGGTTTGTCTAGAGGAACACACATGCAATGCCACTAGATTTTGTTCATGAAAAGAAGACACATCCAATGACACTGGTGGATCCTTATGTGGTTCATGAAAAGAACAGACATGCAGTGACACCGGTGGATCCTTATGTGGTTTGTCTAGAGGAACACACATGCAATGACACTGGGTGTGGTTCATGAAAATAACAGACATGCAATGACACTGGTGGATCCTTATGTGGTCTGTGAGAAGAACAGACATGCAATGACACTTGTGGATCCTTATGTGGTTCATGAAAACAACTGACATGCAATGACAGTTGGTGTGGTTCATGAAAAGAACAGACATGCAATGACACCAGTGGATCCATGTGTGGTTTATGGAAGTAACAGACATGCAATGACTCTAGCTGTGGTTCATGAAAAGAACAGACATGCAATGACACCGGTGGATCCATGTGTGGTTCATGATAAGTAACAGAGATGCAATGACTCTAGCTGTGGTTCATGAAAAGAACAGACATGCAATGACACTGGTGGATCCATGTGTGGTTCATGAGTAGAACACACATCCAATGACATTGGTGGATCCTTATGTGGTTTTTTAGAGGAACAGACATGCAATCACATAGGTGGATCCATGTGTGGTTTATGAGAAGAACACATAGCCAATGAACTCTAGTGGATCTATGTTGGCATAATTTGATATATTCGACGATGTATTTCATTGTGTAAGACACTTTCCATTTTTATACTACTCAGTTTTGCCCTTGGTTTTATGTGGTACTACTTAGTTTTGCCCCCTCTCTCTATCTTTCGTAGAAGCCCAAACCTGTGCTCACCCTGTCTGCTACTCCCTGATTGGTTGTCACAGTTGTCACGCGGATCGTGCGCACCAACCGGTGAGTCTGTGTGATCCAACAATGATTGTTGCACACGTCGTGCCCTTCATAGTACATCGTGAGACAACACGGACGTCTCCCTCAGCGAGATTTCTACAGGAAAGAACACGATGCCATCCATGAAAAAAGTCGTCGAGCGGTTATGTCAAGTTTAATCAAGTCTTAAAAGCCTACTACTGCTACTACAACACATGCACAGGGCAACGGGGTCATCGAGTGCACGGTTGTCGACGGGACACTGCAATTTATTGCCACTTGATTTTAATAAGACATATCCAATTTTTACGCAGCGCTCTCAATCTCACGTCCAACTAGGCCCTAACGCTAGTAACTTCCACGAGTCAAGGGACCCCCTCGAGTAGATCTAACATTGCTAGAAATTGGTTCCGTGCCACTTTGATGCAGTGCAATCGAGGTCTGCCATGAGCGTGTTTTAAATGCAGCTCTAAAGTGGAGATCGTGGCTGTTTCAAAAAAAAGGGAACCCAAAAAAAAGGGTGGAGATTGTGGTAGCCCCCCGCCCCCTCCCACCACACATGTCCACTCGAGGACTATGAACGGTCCGGTGTTTATAACCCCCCTCGACCTTCTTCTTCCATGAGCTCGTGTCATTTCCCCCCAGTCTGTCTAGTCCCAAGACCCCAATCTACACCTGCCACGCGCGCCGAAGATCCCTCGCTTGCACTACCTCCTTCCCTTGGTGCTCCATGAAGCGTACGCGTGGAGACGAGCCGGAGGTGAAGCCAGTTGAAGGCACAGCAGCAGTCGGCTCGATCGTCGCTAAGCAGGTGGAGGCGTCTTCTCCGAGCACGAATGCCACTTGTTGCTGCGCCGTCGAGGGTGCGAGTTCATCCGTCCAGCCAGTAGTCGTCGCCGCCGAGCAGCAGGTGGTAGCCGTCGCTGCCGAGCAGCAGGTGGTAGCCTTCGCCGCCGAGCAGCAGGTGGTAGCCATCACCGCCGAGCAGCAGGTCGTAGCCGTTGCCGCCGAGCAGCAGGTGGCCGACAACGTCGTGGTGCCAGCGGCAGATCTGGATGGGGGGCAGGCGGCAGGCGGAGGCAATCCGGTGATCTACATCAACGACCCCGTCGCCGTAAAACAAATCTTTAACGCAATCGCGGAAAATGATGAGTCCGAGGAGGAGGTCCCTGACGAGGAGTCTGAGGTACTACATTGCTAGCTTCTCTAGTCGTAGCCACAGTTTTCATTGTTCATACATAGGATTTGCTCAATCGTGTACATATTCGTTTGCTCTTGAAGTAGGGTAGTATATATATGGTTCGATCGGTTGATTGATGCATCTGCCAACTAGTCACAAAACCCCAAACCGTCTAGTCACAAAACCCCAATCTGCTCATCTGCCATCTAGTTGAGTTTGCTAGTTGAGTGTTGATTTCGATACACAACAGGCCTATAACATTACATTTATATTCCTTACTAAGCTCAATGATTCAATTTTTCCCCAAAATAGTGCAAGGGCATCTGATGGTGTCGTTTTCTTAGGGATGGTTAGTGAACTTGAGGCAGCAATGCACATAAACAATATAAGTTGTGTTGTTGGTATTTTGGTTCTCCGACTCCATCGCTGAAAAAAATGAGGCCCTAATTTTTCTCTCATATGGAACCTAAATATATAATCTTTGTATTGTTTCTGATCTATGAATGCGTTGTATGATGCATTTGTATATCCCTGAATATTGTTTTGTATGATTACATTTCAATTTCTTATTGTGGCCAATGATTCAAATTTGCCCCAAAGAGAGGCAGACACATTGGTGTCAGATTTTTTCAGGGATGAGTGAGCAAACCCGGGGCCATGTACAAGATCAATATAAGCTGTGCAATTGTTACTTGGTTCGCTTACGCCATCTCTGTAGAAACTTATGAGGCTGCAATCTTTATTCTACATTCATAGAACTATGATATTTGAAATATCTATTCCATGCATTCATAGTGTATAAGAATTATTATATTTTAGTTTGTCACCGAGGCCGATGATTGAAATTTGCCCCAAAAGAGTTCAAGGGGAGACACGTATGATGGTGGCGTGTTTTAGGGATGGGTTGGTGAACCTGAGGCAGCAATGCACACAAACAATATAGGTTGTGTTGTTGGTACTTTGGTTCGCCAACTCCATCTCTCATACAAATTATGAGGCCCTAGATTTATTCTCATATGGAACTACATATATGATCCTTGAATTGTTTCTGATCTTTTAATGATTGGTATGATGCATATGTATATGAATGGTTTTGATCATATGTAGTTTTAACATGTACCTGAAGATTAATTGTTTGGTTTTTTATTTATAATTACAATATTTCGGCTTGTTTTTGTACCTGACTATGTATATCCCTGAATATTGTTTTGTACGATTACATTTCAATTTCTTATTGTGGCCAATGATTCAAATTTGCCCCAAAGAGAGGCAGACACATTGGTGTCAGATTTTTTCAGGGATGAGTGAGCGAACCTGGGACCATGTACAAGAACAATATAAGGTGTGCAATTGTTACTTGGTTCGCTCACGCCATCCATGAATAAACTTATGAGGCCGCAATCTTTATTCTACATTCATAGAACTATGATATTCGAATTATCTATTCCATGCATTTAGTGTATAAGAATTACATTTTAGTTTGTCACTAAGGCCGATCATTGAAATTTGCCCCAAAAGATTTCAAGGGGAGACACGTATGATGGTGTCGTGTTTTAGGGATGGGTTGGTGAACCTGAGGCAGCAATGTACACAAACAATATAGTTTGTGCTATTGGTACTTTGGTTCGCCAACTCCATCTCTGAAACAAATTATGAGGCCCTAGATTTATTCTCATATGGAACTACATATATGATCCTTGAAATTGTTTCTGATATTTTAATGATTGGTATGATGCATATGTATATGATTGGTTTTGATCATAAGTATTTTTAACATGTACCTGAAGATTAATTGTTTGGATTTTTATTTATAATTACAATATTTAGGCTTGTTTTTGTACCTGACTATGTATATCCCTGAATAATGTTTTGTACGATTACATTTCAATTTCTTATTGTGGCCAATGATTCAAATTTGTCCCAAAAGAGAGGCGGACACATTGGTGTCAGATTTTTTCAGGGATGAGTTAGTGAACCTGGGGCGATGTACAACAACATTATAGGTTGTGCAATTGTTACTTGGTTCACCTACTCCATCCCTGAAGAAACTTATGAGGCCCCTAGATTTATCCTACATTCACTCTGATGCAATTATTTGTCATTGTGTTGAGATGAAATGATATATGAACCGATCAAACTATTGCGGAGATACTTTATCTTTGATATCCACGGATATATTGTCTTACATATACATGTTGTCAATTCTTGAGTTGTAATACAATTCAATCATATGTATGAGTTCTAAGTTATGTTCTTAAAAATCAACAGGAGGATGATGATGAAGTGCACGATAGCAAGGTATCCAGGGACAACAAGAGCTGCTTCGTGCTGAGGCGGTTACGGTGTGGGCTAATCCGTTTCCACCGTAGGGGGAGACTGTTTTGCCCATTCTGTGGTAGAGCAATCAACGTGGACCTCAACAGCATGATCCAGCACACGGAGGGCGTTGGTAGAGGCGGAGGCAGAAGCCATAGGCCGATTACCTTGGCGCGGCACGCAGCCTACGGCAAATTCCTCCGGGAGCATGTCAGGACTGGCCTGTATCCCATTGAATAGGCTTTCGCCGCCTCCTGCTGATAAACCCTTGCCCTGCTAGGCGTCTCCGTGTCCTGGCCTCCTGCTGTAGCCCCTGCTTTTATTTTGTTCTAGTTAATTATTACCTGTGTGTGGCATGTAAGACAATATATCCGTGGTGTCTCTAGTGAACCTTCTACATTAATATACTCCATTATTTGGAGTGCCTTAAAGTTTCTAGTGTTCAATTATATTTACTGATCATGCTCATGCACACTACAAAATATTTCTAGTGCTCGATTATATTATAATTTTCAAAAAATACATCAACAAGTTAAATTGGTCGAAATTTTGTATTGAAGTAACTAAATATATCAAACACATAATAAACTAGAAACTAAAATCTAGTTCAAACACATAATGTATCACCACCACTTGTTGTCCTCCTTGACTTGCTTCCCCTTCAACCGCTTGATGTCGCCACCGTCCCAAGATCCCTGCTCATCCTGAATCGCTCGTACATCTCCTCGCTTCTTCTCCTGGGCTAGCTTGCAACCAGGGCATAGCTCTCTTGCGAAAAACCCCGCCTTAACCATCCCATCTTTCATGGTAATGATCTTACTGTATAACTCGTATGCCATGTAGGCGTCTCTGGCTGCATACTCAAGGCACACCTGGCTCATCGGCTTCCACTCCCAGTAGCCGTGATCGAGTCGCTTCAATTTCTTCAGTTTTTCATAGGATTTATCGATGATTTCTGCTGCCAGATCACCCATGCCATCCTTCGCTGGGTATGGTTTGATCTTGAACAGATTTTCAATGTCGATGTGGTGCCCAACTGGGATTTTTATCAACGCACGAGAAAGCATAATTGTGTCATTTGTGATATCCACGCTAGTGAAAGTTATCCCTTTCCTACACAAGAACTCGACCAGAGCCGGACAATGCATCTCAGTTGGTTTACTCCTACACTTAGATGGTTGTAGGGATGTAAGGGAACAAGGGATGCAAAAGTGGTGATCTCAAATTTCACATACCTGCAGAAGTGGTAAACGAGGACCTCCTCATGTATGGCGATTTGCACGACAGCGATCTCTTGTGGAGGATTTTTTCGCTTATTTGCACGGATGTACTCCAAGTCTAGCCCCACAAACTTGTGATTCTATTTCTCAAGCAATTGCTCAAACCTGGCGAGAGTTGTCCCCACAGTCGCTTCATCATTTGTGTACACCACTGTCAAAGTCGTAGTGCCATGGGCAGGGACCAAGTGGGTCTCTGTTGTGCGTTTCCCATCGTCCATGCCTACAAGGAAATGGGTGAAACGAAATGCATGCAAGGAACTGCCTGTGAAAGGAAGAAGAAGATGAACCGACGGTTCCATAACAGAGGAAGAAGAAGCGCCCAGGAAAAACTACAGAGGAATGACTGAGGAAGAGGAATGACTGCAGAAGAAACATGGTAACTACAACTTTCGGTTCGAGAACTCACCGTGGTTACGTGGAGATCGTGGTAGTGCTGTCGGTTCAACAAGTGGGGCTAGTTCCTGCGAGAATATGCAATTAGCTGTGCATTTTTCTATGTGAGAAATTGAGAGAAATCATTTATATTTTGTGTCTCATAATTAAACACAATGAAGTTGGTACAGCCCAACAGATTTGAACAAAAGAGATTTGCTAGTTTAACATACAACAACACAAAAGTTTCTAAGCATGTATTTTTGAAATTTAAATTCTGATGATTTATTCAGAAGTTCTGAGCTACAACCGACATTACACAGCCAACGCTCTCGTCTTCATCCTCCTCATGCTGCTCGTCATTGTCGTCTTCCGCATCCTCCTATTTTCTCTGCCGGACCGATGACCACCTCAATAATTAGCTTGATATAGTGCCTCATCACCTTGACCTGGACGACGAGCAGATCATCAAGGCAAATTCTATTTTTAGCACAGAATTCAGCCCAGGGGTCGGTGAACTCAATGCAATCGTCTTGTACTTCCGATATGCGATATCGCCCCAAGATTTTCAGGCCTTTGATACAATTATTCTTCATGCGTACACAACAGAACCCTTACAGGCCCAACATGGCAGAACTTGAGCTACCATAGAGACCTCGGCAGAGGTGGCAGAATTGGTGCTGGTGCAACCACGACGACGACGAGCTCGGATTCTAGAGGAGGAAAACAGAACCAAACATGGTCGACAAGGTGATAGATCTCACCGGGAACCAATTCTCGTCCCCGCACCGTGCCATGGGTGCGTCCATGGTGAGGGCGAGCTCCGTAGGAATGGGGAGGAGAGTAGGGCCGAGCAACTTCGTCATGTCCCAGCTCTGTGCCATGGCCACGACCATAGATTGCTGCTCCGGGGAAGAAGACACGTAATGGATGCAAGCACCAACGCTGCAAGCCTACAGGGAAGAGAGTTAGGCCGAGAAGGTTCGTCCACATCCCAGCTCCGCGCCATGGCTGCGACGCCCCACAGATTGCCGCTCCGGGAAGAAGAAGACGCGTAATGGATTCAAGCGCTAACGCTACAAGCCTAATTGACACCTACGCGACGGGAGCGACATAACGGCGAGAACTGATAGGGGGCCCAACTTGATGGCCGTTAGCCTGATTTTTTGTATTGAAACGTAAAGTTGAATTCGTGTCGAAAAAGACCCTCTGAGTATTTGGCACACCAACTGTAGTCAGCGCGGCTGATTTCAGGGAACTTGGGTACCGCGTTGCCTGGAGACCCCAACTTTCGGTCCGCAAAATGATATTCTCCAAAGAGGTTAAATGACCAGAGCCCATGAAGTCCACAAGTCTAAGCTTACCCAAAAAGGTTAAATGACCAGAGACCATGAATGCCGGAAGTCTAAACTTACCCAAAGAGGTTAAATACCAGAGCCCATGAATGCCGGAAGTCTAAACTTACCCAAAGAGGTTAAATGATCAGAGCCCATGAAGGCGAGAATTCTAAACTTACCCAAAGAGGTTAAATGACCAGAGCCCATGAAGGCTGGAAGTCTAAATTTACCCAAAGAGGTTAAATGACCAAAGCCCATGAAGGCCAGAAGTCTAAACTTACCCAAAGAGGTTAAATGACCAGAGCCCATGAAGGTCAGAAATCTAAACTTACCCAAAGAGGTTACATTACCAGAGCCCATGAAGGACGGAAGTCGAAACTTACCCAAAGAGGTTAAATGACCAAAGCCCATGAAGGCCAGAAGTCCAAACTTACCCAAAGGGATTATATGACCAGATCCCAAGAAGGCCAGGTGTCAAAACTTACCCAAAAGGCTTATATGACCAATGCCCATGAAGCCTAGACGTCCAAACTTGCCCGAAAGGGTTATATGACAAATGCCCATGAAGGTTATATGTCAATTTGCCCAACGAAGGCTATATGACAAGTGCCCATGATGGTCATAAGTTAGATTTGACTAATGAAGGCTATATGTCAGATTGAGAGTCAGATGAATCAGATTTGGAGCACAAGCACAAGACTCAGATTGTGAGTCAAATTACTCGTATTATTATCATATACCTCGGATTAGAGTCAGATGACTCGAATTTGGATCATATACCTCGGATTAGAGTCGGATGACTCAGATTTGGATCATATACCTCGGATTAGAGTCAGATGACTCGGATCTGGGTCACATGACTTGGATTATGGGTCAGATGACTCGGATGAGAATGTAAACCATGAGTTAACCAAGCCATTTCAGGCATATGAATGGTACAAGGGCAATGTTATGCAATTATCTACCACAATAGAGGAAAAACACCATATGCCAGCAAATCACTCTAGGGATGTTTTCAATATGAAGCCTATGCATGACTCTACGAGTCCCACATAGCCTCAGGGACTAATGTCGGGGATATGACCCCGGGTACCCCAGAGTTGAGTAAAAGTAGTTCAATAAAGTATCCAGTGATTCACTATGGAAAAATATAATGATTATTACTAAAGATATAAAGTAAAATAGAATGGACAATAAGCAAAAGAGAGAGAAAGGTCGACTAGGCCGAGATAGGTGAATAATCGGCCTGGTTTGAATATTGTCAGGCTGAATCAAGGCAGAAAGTGATAATAACCCAGCTGGGCCAAGTTTCCCAGCCGTCCACATCTCATCCTTGATACTTCGGCGTCACTAGGTAATCTCGGCCGAGCCGAGTCAAGTGACCGACCCAACTTCTCCCGCCTCCACCGTTTCCCGCATCCTTTCTTGACAATGCTTCCTGTCAACCCTGACGCGAGCTTACCCAACTTGCCCGACAAAGAAACCTGGGTGGGCCGACATAGGGAGGACTCGACCCACCACGGGTTGGTCTCCTCAGCTCCCCCGCGGGTCAACGTTGCATCGGTGCCCTCGCTCCCTCGAGACCTTGTTGCCCCACTGCCCTTAAAGCACTGTCGAAGAGCTGCCTATCCTGGGTGGGCCTGCTTTGACTAATTCCGACCCACTACAGGAGGATCACTTTGTTGCCACGCTAGAACCTCGGCTGGGCTCCCACTGACCCAGATGGGCCTTTTCTTCATGCTGGGCTACCTCCACCTGCTTAGGTCGAATAAAGGAGTACCCCGGATGGGCCTCTCCTGTTTAATTCGGCTGGAGGAAGGATAACCTGGCTGGGCCCTCCGTTCTCCCCTTGGGCTGAATTATTAGGCCCCAGGCCGAGTTTATCTTTAGTAATATCACCTGGGTCGAGTTATCTCACCCCAAGAGACCTCTTATTCATCCACGGACGCTCCATCGACATCTGCATCGACTCCACCTCAAGCCAGGTCAAACCTATCAAATCACGTGCCAGTCTTGGACGCCCCTGGCTCAGACTAGCACATGCAGCAGGGAATAGGCTGGACATCTTAGGAGATGCTAGGGAATATGCTAGGCATCTCTTGATATGTTCAGGACTATGCTAGGAATCTTGGAAAGATGCTAAGGAATATGCTAGGCATCTTAGGAGATGCTAAGGAATATGTTGGGTATCTTATCCCCTAGGATCCCCTTTATAAGGAGCACCAGAGGGATTGATATAGAGGAGGCCCCGAATGTTGGGTTCGCAGCATAGAAAACAAAAAATTCCTATGATGGGAACTATTAAGCACCAAGATCTATCTACTAGATACAAGCAACGGATGAATATTGATGGCTCTGAAATATAGCCATCTACATCCACATTTAAACTGGATATTATTCATATTTTTGATGAAATATCTCTCTAAACCCTGCCAATAATGCTAATATTTAGAGGGGTATGCAATCTTTTCTTTCATATTTTTCTTGCGCAGATAATGTCGTTTAAAGGAGGGAATCACTACATTAAAGTCAAAGATACAAAATCGTGAAAACCTCACCTCTGGAAGGCATCTGGAGAGGGAACTCATCCACCAGGGATCCATCTTCACCCTGTGCAGATCCGGGAGGCTGAGGCAGTGATATTAATCAACCACCACTACATCACCACCATCCTCATCCATCCCATCTACATCTTCTCTAGATCTTGAGGGAATTCCTATACTCGTTGTGGATTTATACAAGTATTATTCATCTATGATTGTTTCCATTACCATTGCCATGATGTTCCTCCATGTCTGAGTAGATATCTAGTTCATGGGGAGATGGAGAAACCCTAGCATATGACTGAGATGAGATAGAGATTATTATGTTATATATCATTATGTGTACGTGTTAATTGTCTTCTTCTTGATATTAGGGAGAAGTGCACCTCCTTAATATTTGGCTCTTATGGGGACTCGATGGAGGGGATTACTTGTTAGTAGGCGGAGGGATGATAGCGCTTACTGTGACTATAAAGCTGTTGTTATTCCTTACGTACTAACTTGGGGAACCAAGGAGAACTCATCAAGCCATGTCCATGCCACGGGAGAAATCCCTTAAAAGTGCGGTAATGCGATGGTTGTAGGTTACTGTCTAATGTGGTTATGAGGACGATGTGTGCAGCAGTTGCTGGAAAATCATTTATATATGGAACTCATCCCACGTACATACACACTATGAGAATATTCGTTATAATACTCTCGATTACTGTCAGTGGGATGACCCCCGGGTAGGCCAAGACGGGACCAACCGGGCTCCAAGCAGCACATGCCGTCTGGACCCAGATCAAGGAATCACAGCCGGGTCGAATCCCCACCCGGTCCACATTCATGTTTCCCTGGCTGGCCTGTCTAGCCTGGTGGCTAGAAGAACCGGCTGGGAGGCTGCTCCTAGCCGGCCTCCTCGGATCCGCTGGCCATGGTACGGTGGGGATGACGCTTCTTGCTGAGCGCACCCTTGAGCAGACAGGCTGGTTGGCCTGGCCGGCGCTACTGGATAGCTGCGCCAAAGCTAGAGGATGACGAGCAAAGCAAGGGCTGACGAGGAAAGCTTCGGCTTACGCATAAAGAACCGGTTGATGGATAAAGAGCCGGATGACGAGTAAAGAAGGGGCGCTGGACACTGACGCATGGTCCTGCCCTGTACCTTAGGCTTGACTGGACCCGGACCTACTGTTTGGCGCTGTCCAGCCGGCCCACTTTGTAAAGCCCAAATCCAAACAGTAAACCCTAGAACCCACCTTGTAAGCTACCTCCTCAACCTGTATATAAAGGGGGGTAGTGCTTGGGTTCTAGGGAAGCAAAAATAGAGAGAAGAAGGACTTAGACAATTCCAAGCAAGAAGTACCTAAGGAAACAGCTCAAGGAGCACCTATATTGGGCTTCCCCCCTTTGATAGCAGATCCATGCAGGAGTAGGAGTTTTACGTCGCCAAGAGGGCTCCGAACCTGGATACATCGCTGTGTTTGCAGTATCTGTGCCCAACTCGTTGCGAGTAGCCACTGATAGCATCCTGATTGTCCCTTTCAAGCCATCCCTAATGGTACTGCCGTGTTCCAGACCACGATAGTTGGCGCCCACCGTGGGGCACAGCGCTTCGGCTGGGATCATCTTTCGAATGGGACTTCCACTCGTCGCCGGTGAGCGAGTCGTCTATGGCCTCGTCCTCACTCTCGGCTCCTTCGACTGTGTCCTCGACAACGCGTCCTGCTTCGCTGGGGGGATTTTCCCAAGCGGGGGCTCCATCATGCACTTCGGCGAGCACCGCGTCTACGTTGCCACCATCCCTGAGGCATTCCCTCGTGAGGTCGTCACCATCTTCGGCGTGCCCCCTGGTCTCTCGACCTCACGCATCGCCAGCGGCAGCGTTGAGGTCATGATGGTGGGCTCGATGGAGAACCGTCATCCACCTCTGGAGTGCCACGTGGACGGTCGCACCACTAACTCATGCCTCCCGAACCGGGACCTGATCAACGCTTCCATTGAGCACCCGCACAACCCCATCACCCCCATCGAGGCGGATCCAACTGCAGCTGCGGCAGCCCTAGAGACCACCCGCCAGAACCTTCTAGAGGAAGCTGGCAAGGTGGCGGCTGCCCAACGGGGGATGAATGCAACCATGCGGGAGTACAACATCGTGCACGGCTTCGCGCGCTTGCCTGGAACCAGCCGCCCGACCCAACCACAAGGACGGAACCTCGGTTCGGAGATGGATCGCGCCGCTGATCCATGTATGCCCGCGGTGCAGCCGGTCTACAGCACCCCCGCCAAAAATATGAGGGCCGCAGAGGCGGCAGTTCTGGAGCTAAGCCAACTGGAGGGCGAGGAACTACTCCGTCAGTAGGCATGTGTCTAGCTCCTTGTGTTCACGGTGAACAAGCAGCAGGCCAAAGCAGAACTCAGCATGGCTGGCAACAGCAGAACCCAACCGGCTCGCCGAATGGCAGACCCGGCTATAGGAAGTAGTAAGGCATCTTCCCCAAATGGAGCAAGGTAGAGCAACTGCCCACACGGTGGATCTGCAGGCCGTGGGAACAACGCCTGTGACGCGGTAGCTGTTACCAGCAAAAACCGCGTGCCGGCCGATGAAGCCGGAAAAGGCCAAGTGCTCCCCAAGTCCCGCCTGTCTGGCTAGCTGGGACCGCTCGAGCCGGATGAACAGCAAAATGCGCGTGCGCGAATCGAGCTGATGGTCCAATCACGTGCGCTGGAGGAAGAAAGTCTAGTCGGTCCAAGATGCTTCGGACCGTGCATCCGGAACGAACCGTTTCCAAATGGATTTTCGCTCCCAAGGGATACGCCAAAGTACAACGGCTCGGTCAAGCCGGAGGACTAGCTGGTGGATTACACCACCGCCGTAGGCATCACCAACGGCAACCTTCGGGTAGCAGTATGCTACGCCCCTCTCATGCTCCTCGACTCAGCCAGGACATGGCTCAACAGCCTCCCCAACAACAACATCAACGCTTGGATTGATTTCGATCAAGCGTTCGTTCGCAACTTCACCGGCACCTACAAAGCGCCCAGGCTGGCCTGGCGAGCTTGCTCTCTGTGTGCAGGGCCCGGATGAATCTGATCGCTCCTACATCACCCGATGGACGAGCATGCACAAATCCTGTGAGGGGGTACGCGAACATTAGGCGGTTGATTTCTTCATCAATGGCTGTAGAGACGGAACTATGCTCAAGCATAAGCTTCGCCGAGTGGAACCCACAACCATGGCACAGACCATGGCCATCGCAGACAAGTTTGCCATGGCCGACGCGGCAATGAAAAGATCCGTCCAGGTGGATGACCAAGGGCAAATAATCGTCAACATCGCTGTAGATCGGTGCCAGTCGAAGGGGAATGGCCACAATTCTAGGCAGCACGACAACCGCGATGGCAAAAGAAAGGACGACCAACCGTATAACCAATATGGCTCGAGCGGTGTGGCGGTCGGGAGGATCCGGCTATAGCGAAGCCGGAGCGAAGCTCGACGATCGGCCTCAAGGCCCAAAGTACACCATCAGTCGATGCTTGATGGGCCATGCAAGTTCCATAGCGGGGCAACAAGCGGCTACGCATACCACGCCTTGATGCACAGGCGAAGAAGATGGCAGAAATTGCGGCGCCTGGCTGACAGCGCCACCTCCTCCGGCGGCATACCCGAGCGATCACAATAACCAGCGTCGAAGGGAAGATGATGATAACAACTACCCTTGTCAGGTGGGAAACTACCACATCTTCACCACTGAACCGGAGAGCAAGCACAACAAAAGGCGTCGCGAGGCGGAAGTGAACACAATCATTCCTCTTGTTCCCTAGTACCTCAACTGGTCGGAGCAAGAAGTTGCATGGAGCCGGAAGGACCAGCCAGCTGAGCTGCCTCACCCAGGCACCTACGCGATGGTTCTGGATCCTATCATTGTCTCCCAGAAGCATTCCTGCAGATTCTCCCGCGTCCTCATAGACGGAGGGGGCAGCATCAACCTCCTGTACCGCAGCTCGCTCGCCCGATTCGGTATCAGCGAGTCACAGCTGGAGCCGTCAACCACCTCCTTCCAAGGAGCCGTCCCAGGCCCCTCACAGTCCCCCATCGGAAAAATCCGGCTGGACGTCATCTTCGGCATGGAAGACAACTTCCGCCGCGAGCCCATCTGGTTCGAGGTTGTCAACCTCTACAGCGCGTACCACGCAATCCTGGGGCGCCCAACGCTCACCAAGTTCATGGATTTACCACATTACACGTACGTCAAGATGAAGCTACCAGGGCCCAAGGTCGTCATCACCATGGCTGCTTGCTACAGACGGTCTGTGGAGTGTGCCACAGATGGGTCCAAAATAGCGGAAGCCATGATCATCGTGGAAGAAAAACGCGTAATCATTCAGAACGTGGCGGCCCTGCAGAAGGACATGCCGGCCGAAGAGGCGCAGTTCAAGCCATCCAAGGGCACGAGAAAGATCCTGCTGAACGAGGCCGAGCCGGACAAGTCCGTCCTGGTCGGAGACGGCCTTGACAACAAATTAGAAAGCGCGCTCGTCAACTTCCTCCGTGAGAATCGGGATATCTTCGCATGGTCCCCCAAGGACATGCCAGGTGTTCCGAGGGAGCTCGCCAAGCACTCTTTACATGTCAGGCCGGATGCAAAGCCGATCAAACAGTCCCTACGCCGCTTCATGGAATAAAAAAGAAGAACCATTGGCGAAGAGATCACCCGACTGCTCGCGGCCAGATTCATCATGGAGGTTTTCCACTCGGAATGGCTGGAAAACCCTATACTCGTGCTGAAGAAGAACAAGACTTGGCGCATGTGTATTGACTACACCAGTCTGAACAAAGCATGCCCCAAATATCCATTCGCCCTGCCGAGGATAGACTAAGTGATCGATTCCATGGACGGTTGCGAGCTATTGTCGTTTCTAGACGCGTATTCCGGCTACCACCAGATCTGGCTGAACCCCGCTGATCAAATAAAGACAGCATTCAACACTCCTTACGGAGCCTACTGCTACACCACAATGTTGTTCGGACTAAAGAACACGGGAGCAACATACCAGCGCTACATGCAGAAGTGCTTACAGACTCAGATTGGCAGAAACGTACATGCCTACATCGATGATGTGGTCGTCAAGACCAAGGAGCTCCAGACACTCCTTGAGGATCTGAAGGAAACATTCGCCAACCTCCACCGGTTCCAGATGAAGCTAAACCCGGAGAAGTGCGTGTTCAGCGTCCCAGCCAGCTAACTCCTCGGTTTTCTCGTGTCCGAGCAAGGAATCGAGGCAAACCCGGAGAAGATCGGCGCAATCTAGCGCATGCAGCCGCCCAAGAACTTGAGAGATGTCCAGGAGTTCACCGGATGCCTGGCCTCCCTCAGCCAGTTCATCAGTCGGCTGGGCGAGAAAGCACTTCCACTGTACCAGCTCATGAAAAAGACAGACGAATTCCTCTAGACATCACAGGCGGATGAAGCCTTCCGCGACCTCAAGAACATGCTCACCTCACGACCTATGATGGAAACACCAGTAGCAAAGGAACCCATGTTGATGTACATCGCAGCAACAAACAGGGTTGTCAGTGTGGTGCTGGTGGTGGAGAGGCCGGAAGAAGGAAAGGCGCAGCAGGCGCAGCGACCGGTGTATTACCTGAGTGAGGTACTCTCGCTCTCGAAGCAGAATTACCCTCATTACCAAAAGCTGGTGTATAGCATGTACATGGCCGCCAAGAAACTGAAGCACTACTTCCAAGAACATTGCATCCGAGTGGTGGTGCTAGCGCCACTCTCGGAGATCATCGGCAACAGAGACCCCATAGGCCGGGTGGCGAAATGGGCCATAGAGCTCACCGCCCACAACATACAGTATGAGCCAAGAATGGCGATCAAGTCTTAGGCCTTGGTAGATTTCCTCGTCGATTGGGCAGAAACACAGTACCTGCCACCTTGCCCTGACTCCACGCACTGGAAGCTGCATTTCGATGGCTCCAAGATGTATGGAGGACTCGGAGCCAGAGTGGTCATCACCTCTCCAAAAGGAGACCGGCAGGAATATGTGCTGCAGATCCACTTCCGCGCGTCCAACAACGTCGCTGAGTATGAGGCGCTCGTCCACGGCCTCAAGATGGCAAAGGAAATAGGCATACCACGCATCCTATGCTTCGACAATTCTGATCTGGTGGTGCAGCAAGTGTCGGGCGATTGGGACGCTAGAGATGCAAACATGGCTCTATATCGTTTCTTCGTACAACAGCTATGCGCCTGGTTTGAAGGGTGTGACTTTCACCATGTTCCCAAGGTAAACAATAAGGCCGCGGACACGCTCCCCCGCATCAGGTCAACAAGACAATCAATTCCGCCCGGAGTCTCCCTTGAGCACCTGTGCAAGCCATCAATCACGCTGTATCCCGAATCCGACTCTATAATATTGGACGCGAACCCGGGGACTGCCGGCTCTAGGACGTCCGCGACGGCTGCACCGCACTCGGGGATTGCCTCGTCGCACCCGGGGACTGCCGGCTCCAGGACCTCCGCGACGGCTGCATCGCACCTAGGGACTGCCTCGCCACACCCAGGGACTGCCGGCTCAAAACCCTTTGTGACGCCTGCACCGCACCCGGGGACTGCCGGCTCCAAAATCCCCGTGACAGCTTCGCCGCACCCGGGAAGTGTCGCCTCCAGCCTAGAGGCTGCCGGCTCCGCTGCTCCACCCGGTCGGCCTCTGGACGAACCTGACCCGGTCATTCGGGCAGAAGTGAATATGCTGATGCTGGCGGTGTATGCCATCCGGGAAACCCCAACATGGTCCAAGCCGTTCATGGATTTCCTGGCCAAAGGAGAGCTGCCCGAAGAAGAGGTAGAGGCAAGACAGGTGAAGCGCAGAGCTAGCACATACACCATCTTCAACAACGAGCTCTACAAGCACAGTGTTGGTGGCATCTATCAATGATGTGTGACCCAAGAGGACGGAATCCGGCTGCTGGTAGACATCCACCAGGGTGAATGCGGACACCACGCATATCACGGGCAATAGTGGCAAAGGCATTCTGCCACGGGTTCTACTGGCCCACGACACTAGAAGACGCTAAGCAGATCGTCAAAGCATGCAACGGGGGTCAGCAGTTCAGCCAGCAGAAGCACACTCCGTCTGCCGCACTCAAGACGATTCCCATCACCTGTCGTTCGCCGTTTGGGGGCTGGACATGGTTGTCTCTTTCAAGACGGCCAGATCCGGCAGGACCCACTTGCTTGTGGCGGTGGACAAGTTCACCAAGTGGATAGAGGCATCCGCATGGACCTCGCATCTGTGGCACACCCCCAGTCCAACATGCAGTGTGAGCGAGCAAATGGCCTGGTCCTAGCCAGAATCAAGCCCCGGCTGATTGAACCACTGATGCGATCCCCCGGCTACTGGATTGAGGAGCTACTGGCTGTACTCTAGAGCTTTCGCACCACGCCAAACCGGTCCACCTTCTACACTCCCTTCTTCCTCGTTTAAGGGGCGGAAGCGGTTTTTTCCACTGACATTGTGTTGGACGCACCCCCCAAACTACTCTACACAGAACAACAAGCCAAAGAAGAACAGGAAGACAATGTCGATCTCCTGGAAGAAGAACGCGAGCTGGCCTTATCCAGATCCATCATCTACCAGCAGAACTTGCACTGCTACCACGCCAGCCCGATACGTAGCGTCTCGTTCCGCGAGGGCGACCTCGTGCTAAGGCTAGTTCTAGACACCAAGGGGATGCATAAGCTGTCTCCGCCTTGGGAGGGCACGTTCATAATCAGCCGGGCACTACAGAACAACTCATACTACCTCATCGACACCCGCAAGCCAGAAAAGAACAAAATGGATTGCTCAGGCGAAGAAACTGAGCGCCCATGGAACGCGAGCCTGCTCCGCCCCTTTTACACTTGAGCAAGAAGTGTATGTAAGCATGGGAGCCTCGAAACGGTCTCGGGGACTCCACAATAAATAAGAAAGTCATGCTACAAAAATTGGTTTTTCCTGCTGCATTACTCTAACCCCGGAGCCGGCGATCCATCTCGGGGACTCGCGGTTAGTGACGGTTTGTGTGACCCACGCGACAAAATGAAATCTTGCGGTTCCTAAGGCTTCCTCTTCGGTTCCGGCTGCAGACGGCAAGCCGGCTAATAGATCCAGCAAGAGCAGAACGCTCAAAGGCCCCTACATGAAAAAGCCACGAGGAAAACAAAAATGTCAGGATGACCCGGTTGTGCTCGCTCGCTCAAAGGCAATGACCCAAACCCGAAGTATCGTGCAGTACGCCTACCAAGCTACCCCTTTGACTTCGGCTAAAAGCCAGCAAGGGAACAACATCAAAACTGGCCAATGCTCACTGAGAAAAGGGCAAAGACATTGGATATGCACGAAACAACAAAAATTTCAAAACTAGTTAACCTAAGATTACAGTTCGAACTTGCATATGCTTAACCAGGCAAACAACTTGTTTGTTTCTATGTTTGCATGAGCCAAAGTTTAGCGACAAACACCCAAGCCGGAGGCAGGTAGCTTCCAGGCGGCAGCAGAGCAGGTCAAGGAGCTTCGACCCGGCTGTATTCTCCAGTCGACCCAAACCTCGGGGACTACACCCTGTGGGTGCGCTCGCGCGCCCCCACACAGAAACCTGCAAGCAATCAATACAAAGGAGCTTTAACCCGGCTGTATTCCCTAGCCGACCCGAACCTCGGGGACTACACCTTGTGGGTGCGCTCGCGCGCCCCCACATAGAAACAGGCATGCAAAAAATGCAAAGCAGAAAGTGCAAACAAAGAGAACGATCAAATACAAAGAGGGAGACGATGCTCCCACAAAAGTTCAATAACAAGAGGACAGACAATTGTTCACATGACACAAAGGAATGATAAGTGCTTCAAATCACAAATACTCCCGGCATACCGGGGATCAAGTTCACTGAGGGGCAGAAGGGTCGGAGGCATCAGCTGGAGCTCGGCTGCTGGAGGCGACATCCGTCGAGGCGGTCTGCGGCGCAGCCATAGCGTTAGTGCGTGGAGCATCCGGGTTATGGAAGTACCGCTCCGAGCCGGCTGGGTCACTGAAGTCCCTGTCCAGCGCAACGAAGCTCCCGATCATCACGCCATAGGAGCGTAGGTTAGGAACCTCGGCACGAAGCTGGTCATAACTGGTCTCTTGGCGAAATCCGCGGGAAAGGCTCCACAGCTGCACATCCGGGTACCAGGACTTCAGCAGCGCCAGCACCATCTCCACGCCGCCCCGAGCCGCCCCCTCTCGAGGCACATTCATGAGCTCCGGAGTGCCCCAAAGATGCTCAGCCAAGACATCCATGGTGCCTGGGCAGTGTAAAGCCCCTCCAGGTTCTTCAGCGCCTCGACCTGGGTCTCCGCCGTCTTCTTGGCCCTACCAGCCTTGATCTCCATCTGGTGCTGTTGTGCAGTCAATTGCGAGATCTGGTCCTGGCGGGTCTTGTTGGACTCCTCCAGCCAGGCGACCTCGTCCTTCATCCGGGCCATCTCGTGGTCCCCGTCCATGAGCAGGGCTATAGGAGGGTAACCGATACTCAACAAGAAGCGCGAGAAATCACGCAATTGAGAAGATATGGCAGAGCGAGCAATCTTACGGCCCTAGTCCCGCGAAGTCTTGGCGGCATCAGCAAGAGCCCTCTGTGCAAGAAAAAGGAGATAAGAACCAAAAGAACCAGCTCCGTCGCAAGACGGTGAAAAAAACACCAAGATTGGTGACAGAGAACATACCTTGACGGAGGCCCCCAGCGCCCTGGCTTGGCCGAGCCCCTGCTCCAGCGCCCCCACCAGCTGGCGGGCCTAGCGGCAGGCAGCGTCCAGCCGGTGACCTGTAGGTCATCGTTGCTAACTAGAGCCGCAGAGGGTCCAACCTCCGGCGGCAGCACCTCCACCAGCTCCTCCACCTGGTAGGCGCTGGAGTCAGCGCCCACCATCGAGCCGGAGGGAGGCACGGCCGTGCAGGCATGACCGAGCAGCAGACCCTCAGCAAACTGGGAGACGGCCTCGGCCCGGTGAAGCGTCACAGGCGTAGCTTGCAGGACCACCTCTGTCGCTGCTGCCTCGGGGGCCGGAGCCGGTGCAGCCTCGGATGCCGAAGCCGGCATAGCCTCGGACGCTGAAGTCGGCGCGCTCCCCTCCACAGCAGGCGGAGGGGCGGCCGCGGTCGCGACGGTCGCGGAGCCGTGGAAGGCCATAGCCTCGCTGCAGAAACACAAGGAGTGAGCAACGCGAATACGAGCAAGTCAATATAAGCACGAAGAAGACAAAAACACCTACCCGGCAATGCTCAGCATGGTGGCCGCGGGACCGGGGTGGCATGTCTTCTTGGTGCCGCCTCCAGCTGGAGCAGCACTGGTGGGGGCGGCCCGCTTCCCCCTTCCCCTGGGAACGGCGACCTCGGTCAGGTCCACATCCTCGCCATGAGCGGCTATTCCAGTATAAGAAAAACGTCAAGGTTATAGCTAAAGGCATAACAAGTGCAAGGCAGACAAGGGCAGAGGACAAACTCTCATCGGGTGGGAACTCGCAACTCTCGTCGGCCTGCATGGGGAACTCCTCCGCCTCCGCCGCCGGAGCCTTCGCCAGGCTTGAAGTCCGTGTCAAAGTTGGGGAGCTTGGTCTCCCCCATACCTTCCTCCTCTAGTTGCTCCATGAAAAGCTACTCAACAAGGGAAGATAAGAGGCACGAAACGGGAGTCCCTCAGGAAAATCCACCTGGAGAAGAGAAAGAAAGACATACCTTCGGTGGAAGCCGGGCACGGTGGTACGGCCAGCAGGAGAACACCCAGTCCTCCTCTAGCGGCTCCTTCGAGATGGTGGCGAGCCACTCGCGGAGGGAGGCGTACGGCACCTCCAGCCGGGACACCCGGGTGAGGTCCAGATGGCTGGAGAGGTGGCACATCTTGTGCGACCGGTAATGCAGCGGGAGCACGCGGTTCGCCATCCAGGACAGCAGAATGTCCCGGGCGGTGAGCTGCTCCTTCTCTTCTAGGACCGCCAACCGGGTGCCCATCCAGTCGATGTCGCCCTGGGCTCCCAAGTGCTGGACCCTCTAGGCCTTCCGGATGGAGGGGACATTGGCGAAGGCAGGGACCTTGATGAAGTCCACCTCGGTTGCGTTGCGCACGTAAAATTATGAGCACTGCCAGAGCATGACAGTGTCGGGGAGCTCTAGGCGTAGTATGGGCGCCAATGGCCGCAGGTAGATGGCGCAGCAGCCCGTCTCCTTCAACAGCCCGCCCTTCCCCACCACCTGAACCTTTAAGTAGAAGAACTTCAAGAAATTCGCGGCGTCGGGGTAGACACCGAGGAACGCCCCGCAGCAGGCCGCATGATGCGATAGCATCGACACGGCGGTTGCTCCGAGGTGCTGGAGCTATAGGTCGAAGGTGACTAGCAGCTCCAGGACAAAGCTGCTCAGCGGCAGCCCAAGGCCGCGAGTGAAGTGGGCGAGGAAGACGACGGCCTCGCCAGGCTGGGGGTTGGGCACTCGCTCGCCCTTCAGCGTGAGGTGATGCTTTACCACCCGCTCCGATGGCAGGAACCTCCCCCGCCGGTACTTCTCCACCAGCTTCTCTGTGACGTACGAGCCGCACCAACCGCCGGTGACTTCGGGCAGCATCTTGTCTGGAAAGGTGGCCGTCCTGGAAGCGCGGGGTCCTGTTGTCGAGGAAGAGGAGCGGTGCCGGTGACCAAGAAACGGTGGCACAGAGGAGCAGTGGGAGGCTAAAGCGCAAGACATATTAGGGACGGCAGGCGCAGGGAGACGAAGTGAGGAACTACTACTCCTTGGCGCATGTATATATCATGGAAAAATAGCCACGCCGGTTCCCCTACCTCTGCGCCACATGGCAAGCAAAGGCCCCACTCCACCACGCCGGTTCCCCTCACTCTGTGCCACGTGGCAAGCAACCACCCCACTACCCCATGACGGTTCAGGGCGGATCGCGTGCGCTAGCACCACGCGCACAGAAGATCCCACAGAAGTTACTGCGGGAGGCAAACTGTGCACACAATCTCCAAGGAGACACAATGATGAAGGCATGTGCGCGGTTACCAAAACTGCAGCGGCAGACCTAGAAGTCAAACTGACGCGACGTGCGCCAGAAACGACAAGCATGGCTGACGTGAGCGCCGACGATAGCAAACTGGCGATCCCTCTCCCGGCCGGGTGCGGCAGCCGGTCAAGAGGATCACTGCTCACACCCTGTGGGTGGGACCATCGGCTCCGTATCCGGTGAACCCTAGTCAGGAAAACAACACAGAATCTCAAGCCGCTATAGGACAAAGACTACAAGACAAATGAAAACGACAAAGCATCTACGTCATCAATCATTTCAAATGAGCACACAAGAACTTCTCCACGGGGCCAAGTCCTAACGCGCTCGGGGACTAGTGTCGGGGAGATGACCCCCGAGTAGGCCAAGACAGGACCAACCGGCTGGCTCCAAGGAGCACATGCCGTCTGGACCCAGATCAAGGAACCATAGCCGGGTCGAATACCCACCTGGTCCACATTCAAGTTTCCCTGGCTGGAAGGCCGCTCCTAGCCAGCCGCCTCGGATCCACTGGCCATGGTATGGTGGGGATGATGCTCCTTGGTGAGCGCACCCTTGACCGGACAGGCTGGCTGGCCTGGCCGGCGCTACTAGACAGCTGCGCCAAAGCTGGAAGATGACGAGCAAAGCAAGGGCTGATGAGGAAAGCTCCGGCTTACGCGTAAAGAACTGGCTGACAGATAAAGAGCTGGATGACGAGTAAAGCAGGGTGCTAGACACTGACATGTGGTCCTCCCCTGTACTAGAGGCTTAACTAGACCCAGGCCTACCGTTTGGCCCTGTCCAGCCGGCCCACTTTGTAAAGCCCAAATCCAAAGAGTAAACCCTAGAACCCACCTTGTAAGCTACCTCCTCAACGTGTATATAAAGGAGGGTAGTGCTAGGTTTCTAGGGAAGCAAAAATAGAAAGAAGAAGCAGGACTTAGACAGTTCCAAGCAAGAAGTAGCTAAGGAAACAGCTTAAGGAGCACCTGTATTGGGCATTCGCCCCCTTTAATAGCAGATCCTTGCAGGAGTAGGAGTTTTACCTCGCCAAGAGGGCTCCGAACCTAGGTACATCGATGTGTTTGCAGTATCTGTGCCCAACCCGTTGCGAGTAGCCACCGATAGCATCCTGATTGTCCCCTTCACGCCATCCCCGATGGTACTGCCGTGTTCCACACCACGACAATTACTTAGTCTAAATTGCTAGCGGTGTATCCGCTACTCCCTAAGAACGGCTTTCCCCTATTGTAGTTCCAAAGTTCTATTACACATGCACTTCTTGCTTTCTGCATTAAGTTATGCTTTACTTTAAATTACCTTGTTCAACCAAAAACCCAAAAACAACTGTACTTATCTTGCATCTTAAAGTTATCTCTTAAGTACTTCATTTAGTTATAGTTAAAAGCATTTTAGTCTTTCTCCTACTGCTCCCTATGGGATCGATATCTTTATTTCGAAACTAGCTACAAACGATCTGTGCACTTGCAGTCATCAAGCTATTTTTTGGCGCTGTTGGTAGGGAGCTTAGCGCTATAAGTCACTTTACTTTTAGTTATTTACTTTCATTGTACTAATTTGTACTTGAGTTGCAGGACCACAAAAATGGACAATACTCAGCATTTAAACCAACTTGAGGAAGTAAGGAAAATGGGTTCGCCCATGGATGCTTTTATAACTGTCAATAAAAGCATAAATCCGGATGGAGTCGAGATCCATCCTTTATTATTCGAATTATTACATTCTAAGAAATTTGCAGGAACCAATGAAGAAAGTCCATATGGACACTTACAATTCTTTGAAGACATGATCACTTCCTTTATTTTTGAGGATTGTAATCTTGATATGGTTAAAATCCAGTTGTTTAGAAAAACTCTCTCTAATAATGTTTGCGACTGGTACAAATCTTTTTGTGCAGAAGCACCAAGGACTTGGGAGGAATTGACAACTAAGTTCCTATCAAAATCTTATTTTAAAAGCAAAGCTCACAGGATGGGAGGTATTATTATCAGTTTCAAAAATAATCCTAGTGAAGGCTTATATGAAGGATATCTAAGGTATAAAAGTTACCTAGATAATTGCCCCCATCATCGTTTGCCTGATTAGTTAATCACCCATACATTTTATGGAGGGCTAAATATTGAAAACAGGACGAATCTAGACACTGCTTCAAATGGTAGTTTTCTATCTTATACCTATGATGAGGCTTGGAATCTAATAATAAAAATGAAAGAAGCAATTGAATATTCTAAAGTTAAGGAAAATATTACAAATAGTTTTTCAGAACATGCTTGCATTAATGATTTCCTTACATATCAGAGGACATATACAATGATTAAAATCCTCGGTATTGATTCTTACTCACTAAACAAAATTATTGAGAACTATGCAGAGCATTTGCAGGTACCAACAGAATGGGGACCTCATAAACCTCTCGAAGAAAAGAAGCATGCAAGAGCACTAATGGAAGAGTTCTCCTCGATACCTATACATGGAATCTTTAAAAATAGACAAAGAGAGGAAGAACAAATAAAGAAGAGACTGAAGAAACCAGAAAGGAATTTTGAAGCTAAAAATATAAATAATGTTATAATAAAACACCTTATGGAGGCACGAATAGTGGAGGATGAAGTGGTTGTGTTAGACCGTGAAACTTCAGAATTCATCCAAGGTAAGATTCAAGGTAACAAAACTTCAAAACCTATGACCCCTATATATTTTGGAGAAACTTTCTTATATGGAATTTGTGAACCAATTTCCACCATAAATATTATGCCGTCATCACTTTATCAATAACTTCACTACAACTTAAATAATCCAGATGTTGAACCAGTAGACACTATTATTAAATTGTCTAATAGAACCAATATATAACCGGAAGAGGTAATCACAAATATCTATGTCTTTATTGGCTCACTCATGTACCCCCTTGATTTTCATATTGTTGATATGCCTCGAGATTCTTTTTGCCCTATTATTTTAGGCAGGCCATTTATTTCCATCACCAAAGATCGAGTGGATAATCAGAACGAAACCATTTCACTAAAGTTTGGAGAAGAGGAAATGACATTCCACTTCACCAAACTAAAGAAGAAAATATGATTGCTGAGCTAGCGGCAATTCATTTCAGCACTCCACAAGATAAATTAGAAAGGAGTTTGATTAATTGGGAAGAAGCACCAGATGATGAGAAGAAAGAAGACATGGATGATTACCTTGATTCAATTCTAGAAGCACAAAATCCACATGACTATGAAGAACTAGTAAGAACGGGAGATGAAGAACCTCCACCAATAGAGTTGAAAAAACTTCTAGACAATATGAGGTATGAGTTTTTAGAAAATGAAAATAAATGTCCTATTATTATTAGAAAGAATCTATTAGAAAATGAAACAAATAAACTCATTTCAGCTTTTCTTAAGCATCGTGAAGCCTTTGGATATACATTGAGTGATATTAAAGGAATATATCCATCTATCGTGACGCATAAGATTACCATGCTTGATGATGTTGAACTAGTAGTAGATACACAAAGAAGGCTTAATCCTAAGATGAAGGAGGTAGTAAGAAAACATGTTATACGTTTACTTGATGCTGGCATAATATATCCTATTTCTGACAGTAAGTGGTTTAGACCAGCTCATTGCATACCAAGACAAGGTGGTCTTGATGCTGCTATGAATGAGGAAGGTGAGCTAGTTCCTGTGAGACCAATTGTAGGATATCGTATGTGCATTGACTTTAGGAAACTAAATCATGAGACACAAAAGAGTCATTAACCTATATCGTTCATGGATAAAATTCTAGAAAGACTTAGTAATAATTATTATTTTTGTTTTCTTGATGGTTATTCTGGCTATTCTCAAATTGTCATACAAACGGAAGATCAAGAGAAAACAACTTTTACTTGTCCTTATGGCACATTTGCTTATAGATTAATTCCATATGGCTTATGTAATGCAACAACAACTTTTCAGGACTATGTTCCAAAGATTTTTGATGATTTTGTTGAGAAAACTATGGATGTCCTAACAAACGATTTTGTTGTCTGTGGAACAACTTTCGATAATTGTCTCAACTATCTGACCAAAGTTTTGCAGAGATGGAGGCAATCAAACTTGGTTTTGAATTGGGAGAAATACCGTTTCATGGAAAGAGAAGGTAAAGTTTTCAGGCATAAGGTTACGGAGAAGGGAATAGAAATAGATAAAACTAATATAAATGCTATAGAAAACCTCCCAATACCTCAGGACATTGAAAGCGTAAAAAACATCTGGGACATGCAGGATTTTATAAGCGGTTTATAAAAGATTTTGCTAAACTAGCTATGCCCCTTACCAATCTTCTTGATAAATAAACTCCATTCTATTTAGACCATGACTGCATTGCACCTTTTGAGAACCTTAAAGATAAACTAGTTTTAGCACCTATCATGCAACCTCCAAAGTGGGATGAACCTTTTGAGACTATGTGTGATGCTAGTGATTATGCTTTAGGGGCTGTGTTGGGACAGCGAGATGGAAAGAATTTGAATGTTATTTATTACGCTAGTAGACTTCTTAATAAGATTCAGAAACATTATGCTACTACAGAAAAAGAGTTTCTAGGTATAATTTTTGCTTGCGACAAATTTAGATCTTACATAATTAGTTCTAAGGTAATAATTCATACGGATCACCAAGCTTTGCGTCACCTGCTTGTGAAAAAGGATGCTAAGCCAGGTTGATTAGGTGGGTTTTATTACTACAAGAATATGATTTGCAAATGGTAGATAGGAGGGGTAAGGATAATCTGGTAGCAGATCATCTCTCTAGGATGGAGGGAATGATTAATGACCCCGTACCTATTAATGAATCATTTCCAGGAGAATATTTAGCAAAGGTAAAAATTGCTGATCCATGGTATGCAGATTATGCTATCTATCTAGCAATAATTTTTTTTACCTCCCAGTATGTAAAGAAATCAAAGAATGAAATTCGTTAATGATCTTAAATATTACTTTTGGGATGATCTATATCTATATCGTCATGGACTTGATGGAATGATTCGGAAGTGTGTTCCTAATCACGAAATGAATGCGATATTGAAGGCTTGTCATGACAGTCCATATGGAGGGCATCATGCAGGTAAAAGAACTGCTGCAAAGGTACTTCAATCCAGATTCTATTGGCCCACCTTGCTCAAGGATGCACACAAGTATGTGGAATATTGCGATGCTTGCCAAAAAGGAGGTAATATAGGTAGGAGACAAGAAATGGCGATGAATTATAGTCTAATGATTGAACCCTTTGATCTATGGGGAATGGATTACATGGGGCCATTTATAGAGTCAAATGGTTATACTCATATTCTTGTTGCTGTTGACTATGTGACTAAGTGGGTTGAAGCTATCCCAACAAATCATGCAGATGCAGCTACCTCACTGAAGATGATCAAGGATGTCATATTCCCAAGGTTTGGAGTTCCTAGATTTTTAATTACTGATGCTGGTTATCATTTTATGAAAGGGACTTTCCAGAAAATCCTCAGAAAGTATGGAGTAACTCACCGCGTTGCTTCACCATATCATCCCCAAACAAGTGGTCAAGTGGAACTCTCAAATACATAACTAAAGACCATACTCCAGAAGACGGTAGACAAATCAAGGAAAGATTGATCATACAAGTTAAATGACACTCTATGGGCATACCGTACTGCGTTTAAAAATCCAATGGGTATGACACCTTATAAGATGGTGTACGGTAAGGCATGCCATCTACCATTAGAACTAGAACACCAAGCTTTTTGGGAAATCAAGAATCTAAATTATGATCTCAAAGCAGTAGGGGAAAAGTGTTTATTAGATATGCATGCTTTAGATGAGTTTAGAAGTGAAGCCTATGAGAATTCTAGGTTGTTGTTGTGACCTCGGATCGTTAAGGATCCTAAGTCCCTGTGATTAACATGCTAGGCCCTGAATCATTAGCTAGCACTTCACAGTCGATGAATATCATGTAAAACACAAGTCATTATTACATGAATAATCCAGAATATAATTATTACAACTTGCATAGCTTATAGCTAGCTCAAATAAAACAGCAGAAACTAAGTAAATCTTGAGTCCATCAACGCCTCACGCTAGTTGTGTGAAGACCCGCGATCCCTACGCACCTTTCAGTCTTCGAATTCTGCACATAAGACGTGCAGCCAACAAGTTGGGTCAATAATTTGAATGTATTGGCAAATTACACCAAAGAAAGAATAAGACTATCTCTACATGCAATGCTAAGTGTAGGCTTTGGGGTTCTTTTGCAAAAGAGGAAGAGTTTACCCTACTTTGTAAACATTGATAAGTAGTATAGGGTCAAATGGAACACATGGATATTACTCACCAAGTGTCCAATCAACCTAGCACTTGGATATTACGCACCAAGTTCCCAAAATCCCACCCAATGGCGATATTACTCACACCTTGGGGTTTATAAAACTTTACGTTTGGAAAAGAGAGAGGAAGATCTTTTAGAGGCTCCATCCTTTAGATGCTCAAAGTGTTCTTGTCCGTGAACTCAGCTGATCGATCAGATTGCAATACTCTCGAGAGGTTGTGCACTTTCCCCAGAATCCACGATCAGGTCCTTTTACAGACAAGACCATGGCGAAACCTTCCCTTAGTATCCCCTCTACCAGCTGGATCCAACAGTGCCAAGAACCTCCAAATGTTGGTACCCCGGTGAGGTTTCCCACTAAGTACTAAGCCAAGACAGAGCCTATTTGTATTGTGGTTGCACTGGAAGCTTCTAAATTCTGAAACATGACAGACTTTTTTGATTCCTGGGCGGCCGTCCTCCACCAAAATTCCACTCGTTGTCCCGACAACCATTTCGCCCAGAAGAAAACTTAGTTTTTATTTTGAATGGGGTTTTGAGAAGAAAAGTTCGCTCGAGAGAACTCTCATACTTAGAAAATTTCAAGTCTTTCGAACCCCCCAACAGTACTTAGTGTATATATAGCATAGCAAGCAATATATAGCAAAAACAGGGGAACCTAATAGGACGGAAATTCCTAAGTATAAAGTTACTCATGGCATACTACAAAACCGCACTTGCAAAAATAGTAATAAGAAAATCTACTAAAGACCTACACATGCACACTACAGGATTTGAAGAGTAAAACATGCATAGTCAAAAACTGGGACATAATATGTACAAGAGGTGTAACTTTCCTTGATCGAAGTAGCACTCTACACAACAGTACTCCTCAGCCCACTCCGAACAATCTAACGAAACACAAACATAGATCCAATCACAATTTGGGCAAAACAATGCCACGAAGGTGAATATGTATGCATGCAACATGGTAATATGCAAGGGTGGATTCAATTTCGACCAAGGGTTTTATTCTAGGGTGTCGTTGGGTTGGGGATGTCATAGGTATTGATTTCCCATATATTTTAAGTATTTCGGATTAAAACTTAATTAAACAAGCTCATAAATAGATCTACACTTCCAATCTACCCTGAAACAGATCTAACACTCTAAGCATGATATAATAATTTTCCACATAAGATCTCGTAGATACAAAGCCAACGCAACAAGAATCAACTAAAACAGAGTTACGGATATTTTCCTAGAATTAAAATACTCCAATCTAAACTTTAAATCCTACTGCAAGATTACTGCAGTAAACCAGTAATATTATTGTAGATCTGCGTTCCAGTCAATTTTGTGAATCCAACGGTATATTATACGTATTTTTTGGCCAAGTATTTGAATTACTATGAATTTTACAAGATTAAAACAATTTCTGCCTTTTTAGAAAAAGACAGAACGGCGGCCAGCTACGCGACGACAAGTGGCGTCTAGGGATTTGGCCAGCAGGGCGCGCGGGCTGACGAGGCACGCTGACACGGAAAGTGCCACGCGGCGCGACGCGATAGGGCGGTACCGATTCGCTAGGACAGTCTATTATATACCGTCGGATCGCGATCTAACAGACGGGAACGGAGGGCACTCACCTGCGGCGGTGAGGACGTGTCGACGACGATGAACGGTGGCAGCGCGTCGGTTGGCGATGATCGGCGGCATCCTGGCGAGCTCCCAGCTGTGCGAAGCACACGACGACGTGGCCCTCCTCCTCGTGTTCCCTCTGGTATAGACGGCTTCGGGCTTCCCATCCCCGGTTCGCGGTGGCGCTCCGGCGACATCCTCTGTTTCCGGCAGAGCTCCGGCATGCAATTCCCGTCGCTCGACTGCGCTGTAGAGAGGGAAAAGATAGGTGGGAGACACAGAGGTTAGAGGCGGTTTTGATTTTGGAAGGAAAGGAGGGAGTGGAGCTCGATTTCCACGAGGGAGCAACCTCCCGAAGGTTCGCGATTTTGAGCATCTCCGGCGGTGAAACTCCGGCGGCGAAACCTCCTGAGGCGAAACTCCGGCGGCGAGATCGATCTTGGCGCAGGCGGCTCTAGGGTTCGCGATTTTTTTGGGAAAAGGACCGGGGCTCGATGCGGTGGCTTATATGGGGGATTTTGCGTGCTGGAGGGGTCGAACTAGACTTAGAATCAACGGATTCTGTTAGGATCGCGTTGGTCAGGAGGAGTTGGGGATGAACACGGAGAGGTCGGGGATGACAGGTGGGGTCGTGGTGTCAATGAGAGGCGAGAGGAGCGGGCTGAGCGGCTAGCGGCGCTTGGCCCGCCTGGGCGCTGGTAGATAGGTGTGGCATCCCGCTAAAACCACTACTAGAAAATCGCATTGTTTTTGTGCAGTGCATCATCATGACCGCATGCTCATGTCATCATGCCATATTGCATTTGAGCATCGTCATCATCATGCATGGTTCTGCCTAAAACTATTTTCGAAAAGCCTGGTTTTATTTTCTAAACGCCCCGTCTTTTATTCAAACTATAAAACCCGGGCTTGTCCGGAATATTTCGTTTTGACTACAAACGGATTGCAAAATCCTTGTTTTTAATAAATAAAATTATTTGTTTATTTTTGGGAGGCAGCCCGCCAGGCCCGAAGGCCCAGCCGGCCACCTCAAAAAGCTAGCCCTAAAAATCTAATCCTACCCATCCCCAAACCCCAACACCCCACCTACCCCAACCAGCCACCAACCAGTGCCCCGCGCTATGTCGCCTGGGCCAACCCCTCGTCGCCACCTCACACCCCGCCGCCCCTGCACGCGGCCCACCTCCACCTGGTCTCCACCTGGGCGCGTCCCCTATCGCGTCCACCAGCACGCCACCACATGCGCGCGCCCGCACACTCCCAGGCGCCCACCCCGCGGACTCGTCCCGCACGTCACCGCTCCACGCCGCCTTGGCCCCACCACGTGCCCCACTCCCACCAACCACCCCGCTCCCGTCCGTCCTCGCCTGTGCACGAGGCCGCGACCGTCGCCGCTCTCTGCTTCTGCGCGCCGTCGGCCGATCCTCTCCCCCTCGCCCCAACCCTGCGAGCCCGCCGCCTCGCCCGGCGCCTGCCTCCGGTCCACCGGCCGATCCCATCCTTCGCGCCGCCTCCTCTCCCATGGTGGACCGTCGTCGCCGCCTCTCCCTCTCGACCTCACCGTCCCGCTCCTTGAGCCCTTCGTCGCCTCCCCGAGCTCGCTCGACCCTGCCCGAGGCCACCCGTCCTCGGCGACACCGACCGCGCCCCCTCGCGAGCAGCGTCGTCCGTCCCCCTCCACTTCCCCGACGCCTCTCCTACTGCTCGCCTTCGAGCTCCCTTCCCGTCGCCTTTTTCCCTGTCGCGGTCGGCCCCTTCCGCGTCAAGCTCGCCGGTCACGCCTCTGGCCACCACCGCCTCCAGCGCCGCGTCGACTCCCGCGACCCCTCTCCCCGAGCTCGGCGTGCGGCCCTCGCCTCCCGGAACTCCTCTCTCGAGCACGTCTCCAAGTCCGCCCTGACCCCAGCCGTCGTCGGGCCCCCGCCTCCACCTCTCCCTGCAGCACCAGTCGCCGTGACCCCTTCTCCCTCAGCCACGCTGCTTGTCCTCGCCGTCAGGGCCTCCTTCTTTTTCCAGCTATGTACCTGAGATCAACCGCACCGCTAGGCTTGGCTGTTTTCGCCATAGTACTGCAATGTTGGCTCCCTTCGGTGATGTGCAAGTCTCCTTTTTTTATAATGATGCCTTCACGATGTTGTTGTCCGAATCCAATTCTTGTATGCCTGTAGGTTTGTGCTGTTTGATGCCCCGAGCTTCGGTTTGTGTTACGCGAACTGGAGGGTACCCGGTACGCCGAGAGGATGTGAGATTATAGCAGGACCTCCTGTCGGACAAGATCGACCGAGACGTTAAAGTTGTACAAGCACCATGTCAAGAACTCCTTCATGGATCTGTTGAACCGAAGATCTCATGCCGGACCCGGTGATGCCGTTGCCTCAAGATCTTCCTCTTGGACAACAAGACCGTTCTGGAGCCGGAGCTCGAACCCTGGTGCGTTCTCCTTCCTCTTTAGAGACCGAAGACCCCGAACGCCTGAGACCGAACTTGAACCCTCGACCCCCGGTGAACACCAAGATCGCCGAACCCAGATGTGTGACCCCTTTATCCGAGACCCCTATTTTTATAATATGACATTATCAACTGTCGCATATTAAATTGTTCATGCATGCATACCTTTCTATGGGTTTGGGGGCATTATAGTCGATTCACCTAAATTAAATATGGAGTCCATCTGCGGGATATCTTTATCTTATTCCGGACTCCATTTAAATTGCACAGTGAACCGATGCCATGATTCGCCTTGTTAATTCAACATTTAAATTGAAGGGTAGTTAAATAACTTGAACCGTGTAATTAATTATCGGGACCCTGGTTCCGCTTAATATTGCCTAATTGCACCGCATCTGTGCCATGCCATGCATCATATCATAAGCATGCCGGATCTTCTGCCGTAGTATTAAATATTGCATCCGGTGTTTCTTCTTCGCGGATTAGGCCGATGAGTTGATGCGAGTATCGACAAGTTCTCCGGTTATGATCCATCGGCAGTGTTTCCCAGGCGAGCATCTCTCCCCCTTCTACCTATTTTGCAATTATAGTCTTTATTTCCTCTTATTGATCTATTGCTATCCGTGTTGCGAAGCTTTACTTTGTGTGCACCAGTTATATCCCGTGCAGCCTCTATATTGCCTTGGACACCTCCTATTACCTGTGTTTGGTAGATAGTTGGCCTTGCGAGTCGTAGTTGCATGCTCAGGTGCTATCTCGTGTTGTCAAGTACCACAGTTGTTGGAATGCTGGCAGATGTTTATCGTGGAGATGATCATGACTTTAAATACAACTATTAAAATGCTAGATATAACTAATGCAGAGGCATCGGTGGGCAATAGATGTTATTTGGTTCTTCCACGCTCACTTGTGTCCCGTAGGACCCCGAGTACTTGATACCTGTTCCTTGACTATTCGCACTATCCACATCCGGGAGGCCTTATGGACCCCCCTAAGCCAGAGCTTGATTCATTTCTATTTCTTGGGGCCACAAACTAGTTTGGGGTTTTATTACTATCCTGTACCTATGCCATGCTTTACTGCTTTATTTAAGATTGTGCATGGAGCACCTGTACTATTTTGGATCGCGCCATTGTTTCGCGGTATCGACAAGCCCAATCACACTTTCGGGTTCCCAGTCGTTTACAGCCGTCGTCGCAAACCCTGGGTCCGTTCCGGAGCCGGCCAACTTCGTTGCGGGTAGCTTAGTGGGGTGGCCCCCTGAAATATTTTATGAATCCTGTGATCGCTTTGTCGTGAATGCCTCGTTGGGTTTTGAGTTGGTTTTTCCGAGGTTGATCGAGTGTGTGTTGCTATTTGTGCACCCCTACAGGGTAAAACTTTCTGAAAGCCGTGTCCGCGGTTATGGACGACTTGGAGCACAGTATCTCGATCATAGACAAGCATAACTAAACTAGTGCTATAAATTTGACTTAATATGTGACTAGTAATCAAATTCAACTATAACGTAATGGATATTAAAATGCCAACAACTGGTGGACCTGGGTTGTTTGTTATATCTGCCAAGTAAGTATTGCAACTCCAATGGAATGTGATAAAAGTGCCAACAACTGCTGGGTTTGGGGATTTTTCAGGACAATTATATCTGACTAGTAAACATTCCAACTACACCTGAATGGTTAATTAAAACTGCCCACTACTTATGCTTCAAGATGACTCATTCTATCTATAGCTGACTAGTAAGTGCCTCAACTATAACCGAATGAATAAAACTGCCAACTGTGTGAGTTCCTCGGTTTGACTTCCTCGTTTGGTCTCGAGGGTGAATACCAGGATGGGTATGTTTGGTGTTACTATCAGGTTGGATCTGGATAGGTCTTTCTTATCCCTCTCTAATAGCCGCCAGTTTTACTGAGTCTCTATAGGTTGTTTAGTGCTGCTGCACTGCCACTTCAGTCCACGATACCTATGTAGGCGAGAGCCGCCGAATTCTAGCCTCGCCGTGTATTGGCCTCAGTATTGACGCTCGTCTTTTTCCTTTGCCCTTTGTCGGCACCCCTTTTGTTTTAGCAGGTTTGAGATCGACGTCGTAAGCAGGGTTACCCTTCCGGCTTGGCTTGGGCAGGGTTATGGACGCCATTGGTTATTCTTCAGGGCTCTTAGCCCCATTTGCATCTTGTCCATACTCGGACGCTGTATCGTTTTCAAGGTGATTTGGATCTTTGTAGTGTATATCTGTATTCTTGACTCTTGGAATCGTGCTATATATATATCTGTTCTGTGGGTCCCATCAAGGACTGTTGTGTAATGGTATTACTTTGTTTTCCACCCGCACGAAAGTGCCTGGTGGGCGTCCTTGAATCGTTTCTATGCGGGTTTGGTGAAGAGGGCTAAAACTTGCATAGGGCCGATTCGAGGGTATTACAATAGGGGTGGGCCGGCTCGGCTGGCCTGATTAGGCTAGACTCCCCTTTTTTTTAGTTTAATCTTTTTATTTTCTGTTTTCCTATTTGTCCTATAACTTTTGCAAATGGACTCCAAAAATAATGAAATTTGTCTCTAAAATTTTGTAAAAAGAAGGAGATTACAATGGGGTTATAAAATATGACTTTGTCAAGGGTTTAGGAGGTTAGATTTTGTTTAACCCTTTTTTATCTTTATATGACTATAGGGTTTAGGAAAAGTATTTGATGCGACTTTTATTGTGTGATGCCATGATGCAAAGATATGGTGCATGCTTCTAGTAACATCTGCAATCGTAAAATTTGGGATGTTACAAACCTACCCCCCTTAAGAAGAATCTCATCCCCGAGATTCAGGTTGTTTAGCAAATAGGTGTGGGTGTTCTTTCTTCAGGTCTTCTTCACGTTCCCACGTGGCCTCTTTCTCGGAATGGTGATTCCATTGAACTTTGCAAAACCTAATAGTCTTGGTACGAGTAATTCTCTCATCTGTTTCCAGAATCCTGGTGGGTTTTTTCTCATAGGTGAGATCGTTTTCCAGTTGAACCTCGTCCAAAGGAACCGTATCCTTTAGTGGGGTTTCAGCCTTTTCTGGGTGACACTTCTTTAGTTGTGACACATGGAATACATCATGAACAGTCAACACTTCAGGAAATTCCAACTGATAGGCAACCTCCCCTCTACGAGCCAAAATCGTATAGGGCCCTATGAATCGAGGTGCCAACTTACCCTTGATTCCAAATCTCTTAACTCCTCGGAGTGGTGAAACTCGGAGATATGCGCGGTCTCCCACTTCATAAGTTACATCCCTGCGCTTGGAATCAACATAAGTCTCTTGCCTGGATTGGGCTGCTTTTAACCTGTCTTGAATCTGTCTTACTTTTTCTTCGGCATCCTTGATCAGTTTAGGTCCAAACAAACTATGTTCTCCAACTCCATTCCATAGCAGCGGAGTTCTACACTTTCTACCATATAGAACTTCAAATGGAGCCATCTTGATACTAGTTTGGTAACTGTTATTGTATGAGAATTCCGCATATGGCAAATTATCATCCCAACTAGACCCATAGTCTAGTGCACAGGCTCTTAACATGTATTCCAAGATCTAATTAACTCTTTCCGTTTGTCCATCTGTTTGCGGGTGGAAAGCAGTACAAACTCCAGTCGTGTCCCTAGAGACTCGTGTAGCTGTCGCCAAAACTTCGAGGTGAATTGGGTACCTCTATCAGAGACAATCCCCTTGGGTACACCATGAAGACTTACGATCCTTGACATATAAATCTTGGCAAGTTTAGCACTTGTATAGGTGGTCTTTACGGGAATAAAGTGGGCCACCTTTGTGAAGTGATCAACTACTACCCAGATAGAATCATACCCTGAACGAGTCCGGGGTAGTCCTGTGATGAAATCCATGCCTACCTTGTCCCACTTCCAATCGGGCACAGGTAATGGCTGCAGCAGCCCTGCTAGTTTTTGATGTTCGTCCTTGACTATGTTGCACACGTCACACAAGGAGATGTATTCAATAATTTCTCTTTTCAAGTTATTCCACCAGAATCTATCCTTCACATCCATGTACATCTTTGTATTACCAGGATGAATTGAGTAAGGCGAATCATGAGCTTCCTGAAGAATTAACTTCTTGATATCGGGATCATCGGGAACGCACAAACGCTTCTCATACCAAAGTGTCTCTTGTTCATCCGTATGAAACCCTTTTGCTTTACCCTTGCTTATATTAGCTTTTATCTCTTCCAACTCTTTGTCCCTGTTTTGGGCCTCTTTGATTTGGTCCAGAAGCGTTGCCACTACCTCCAGAGTTGCTAAGTATCCTTCCGAACTATTTCCAACCTGAGATCCTTGAACTATTCACACAAATCCTTTGGAAGTTCTCCCACTGTAAGTCCGTTTACATAGACTTTCCGGCTTAAGGCGTCAGCCACAACATTGGCCTTTCCAGGATGGTACTGCAGGTCCAAGTCATAGTCCTTGATGAGCTCAAGCCATCTCCTTTGCCTCATATTTAACTCCTTTTGAGTGAAGATATATTTAAGACTCTTGTGATCCGTGAACACATCACAATGTTTGCCCATGAGGTAATGTCTCCATACCTTGAGCACATGCACAACTGATGCTAGTTCCAAATAGTGTGTGGGGTAGTTATTCTCATGGTTCTTAAGTTGTCGAGAGGCGTAGGACACTACTTTTCCATCTTGCATCAGTACACTACCAAGTCCTTGTCCAGACGCGTCGCAATAGACTTGGAAATCTTTTTGGATGTCAGGGAGACACAAAACTGGTGCTTTTACTAGGCGCTTCTTCAATTCTTTAAAACTTGCTTCACATGCCTTGGTCCATTGGAACTTCTTTTCTTTCTTCAACAATTCTATCATAGGCTTTGATATCTTGGAAAAGTTTTCAATGAACCTTCGGTAATATCCTGCAAGGCCCAAGAAACTCCTGATGTCACCCTCATTCTTAGGTGACTCCCATTCTATCACGGAAGCTAGCTTACTTGGGTCCACGACAACTCCTTTAGCTGACACAATGTGACCAAGGAATCCCACTTCTTTTAACCAGAACTCACATTTGCTAAACTTGGCATATAACTTGTGTTCCCTTAACTTTTCCATAATTAGGCGCAGATGCCTCTCATGTTCCTTCTCGTCCTTGGAATATATGAGTATGTCATCAATGAATACCACAATAAACTTATCCAAGCACTCCATGAACACCTTGTTCATTATAGTCATGAAGTATGCTAGGGCATTGGTTAGGCCAAACGACATCACGGTGTACTCATACAATCCGTATCTTGTGGTGAAGGCTGTCTTGGGTACATCCTGTCCCCAGATCTTTAACTGGAAATAACCTGATCGGAGATCAATCTTAGAGAACACAATAGCTCCCTTTAATTGGTCAAACAGGTCGTTAATATTGGGTAGAGGGTACTTGTTCTTGATTGTCACTTCATTCAACGACTGGTAGTCTACGACTAGTCTCTTGGTTTTATCCTTCTTCTCCATGAATAAGACAGTCGCTCCCCAAGACGACGCACTTGGTTGAATGAAGCATTTGTCCAATTGCTCTCTAAGTTGTTTCTTAAGTTCCTTCAACTCATAAACATCCATCTTGTACGGTCTCTTTGCTATCGGTCTAGTGCCAGGCATCAAGTCAATGAGAAACTCGATTTCTCGGTCAGGAGGCATCCCTGGCAATTCTTCCAGAAACACATCTGGATACTCCTTCACAATTGGCACATCCTCCAAGCTAACCCCCTTAAGAGAGTTCACCATACTTCCTTTGAGTGCAAAGGCCGATTTAAAGCGGATCCTCTTCTTATCTAGAGTTGCGAGTGCGACAGTCCTTTTGGCACAATCTATGACTCCCTCGTATTTGGTCATCCAATTCATGCCCAAAATTATGTCTAAACCTTGTGACTCTAGAACGACTAGGCTTGTGGGAAAGATGTGTGCCCTAATCCTTAGTTCTAACCCACGGCATCCAGAGTTTGCCACTATTTCTCCTCCAGGAGAACTTACCCTTAGGGGAGTACTAATAGTCTCCCTACGTATCTTGCCTCTATCCACAAATAACCTTGATATGAATGAATGTGATGCACCAGTATCAAAAAGAACAACTGCGGGCGTGGAGTTAAGATTGAACTTACCAATCACGGAGTCAGGTGCCTCACGAGCATCCTCCATAGAGACATGATTCACCGTGGCTTTGACGAATGGATTCGGCTTCTTCCCATTTCCATTACCATTACCATGGTTGTGTCCATTGCCATTCCCATTCTTCATCTTTTCGGGGCAAGTAGTTGCATAATTCCCTGTCTTGTTACACTTGAAGCATGTCACCTCACTTAGATCCTTCCCATTGCCATTTCCATTGCGGTGTTTATGGCCATTGTGGTTATGTCCTCCATGACGATGACCATTGTAGTTGTGGCCGTTGTGGTTGTGGGGTGGTGGCGATGAAGTGTGTTGCTTCTGATATGGGGCTGAGTTGTGCTTGTGTGAGGTGGACTTTCTCTTGCGGTTCTCTATACACCTTTCCTTTGCTTCAACCACAACTGCCCTGTTGGGAAGTTCCTGATAGTTATCAAACTTCAGAGCCACAAGTTGAATGGATATATCATCATTAAGTCCCCTTAGGAACTCCTCATGTCTCTTGGCATCAGTGGAAACATCATCAGGTGCATAACGTGCCAGCTTGCTGAAAAGGTCCCCATACTCGGAGACATAGCGGTGCAGTTGTTTCAAGTCGCGGAACTCACGTCTGTTTACTGACATGACACCAGCAGCTACGTGATGAATACGAAAGGCTGCCTCAAACTTGTTCCAGGTGATAGCTTCAATATCACGGTGGGTGACTTGGTAATTATCCCACCATTCAGCAGCTGGTCCCTCAAGTTGGTGCGTGGCAAAGCGCACCCTGTCAGCTCCAACAACTCGGACGGTGTCTAACTTCTTGTTGGTGGTGCGGAGCCAGTCATCTACCACAATTGGCTCAGAACTACTTGAGAAAATAGGAGGGTTCAACCTCAGGAACCGAGTCAGGCGATCCTGTTGGGGCGGTGGAGGTGGTGGAGGCGGCGGGTTGTTGTTGTTGTTGTTGTTTTGCATGTTTTGAGTGAGGAGTTGGATCAGCTGATTCTGGGAGTTCAGAAGTTGTGCCATCTCTGGGGGCATATTGTTGTTGTTCCCACGTCTCGCCATCTGTGGGGTTTTGGAATCAAGTTAAGAAATAGATAGAAAGCCTAAGGAATAAACTCCTACCCTTATGTAAACACGAGAAAAGAAAGGCACACATAGCACATAGTTTAACACAACTCAACCAAGTTTAACTAAACCAAAATAGTTTTGGTACTCATTACAATCGCGAACAACGTTTTACTATAGAAATAAGGGTGGTCCAACTATCTACTCTACTCATCATCCACTTCCCCATCCTCAGTAGTGAAGCCTTCCTTCTCCAGCATTGACTTGTATAACTCCATGTCCTTTGTCGTGTCTTCAAGCTTCTCCTGAAGTTCCTTCACCTCATGCGGCTCCGGTGTAGCAGCTTAGAGCCTCTCTTGTAGTTCCTTCACCTCTTGCAGCTCCTGGGTAGAATCTTTGGGCTTCTCTTGAAGTTCATTCTTCTCCTTCTACAGCTCCTTGATCAAGCTTGACCCCATAGTCATGGGCGTGATCTTCTCCTCGAAGCTCCTCTTGGCTGCTCGCAGGTCCTTCAACATGGTGGCAAAGTTCTTGAACTCCATCTCGTTTTTTGCGAGTATAAGACTTTATTCCCTAATCCTCTTGTTCTTATCCTACACCCTCTTCTCTTGATTAGCGAACTTCTTGTCTTGGGCAGTGAGCTTCCCTCCTAGGGACTTGATCTTCTCTTCCAGCTCTTCGATCTTCTCGTCCTTCTCCTTGACTAGGGCGCATAACTCGTCATTCCTCATGATCTCAAAGCAGCTTCCCTCCTCAAGATCATTGATGTGGCACTCCAAGTCTTGATATTGGATCCTTCGATGCTTGCATGTCACCCTTTCCTCTAGGGTTAACTCGATTGGAACTCCCTTCTCATCACGTCTTCCAAAGAGTTTGATATAGTGGCCTTCAACCTCTTCATGGTGGCGTCCACAAAGGCGTCCAATGAGCTCCTGCATGCTGATGCTAAGTCCTTTCTCCTTGGAGTCGCTGGTGATGTTGAGTACAATGGCTTCCATATTGGGTTCAAACTCACTGCGCCCCGGTTGGATGACTTCAATCGCCCAGCATCCTTCCTTGTGCATCTTCCTCAACTCGCTTCCCTTGATTGAAGGCATGGGCAACTCCAATGTCTTGATGATGTCCAGAAGGCATTCCCCAAAGCGCAGGTACCTGATGTCTTCGGCGGTATCGTAGTAGAAGGTTGTCATCTTTAAGTTAGGAGAATGAAAATTAGGCACAAAGTAATAAGGAAGAGAATTACTAGAAGAGCATAAATAACTTAGAAGAATATAGAAAGCAAAACACACAATGGTAAAAGGTGGTTTCCAATTCTAGGGGTCACGTCCTATAGGCAACTTTGTGCTCTGATACCATATGTTGTGACCTCGGATCGTTAAGGATCCTAAGTCCCTGTGATTAATATGCTAGTCCCTGGATCATTAGCTAGCACTTCACAGTCGATGAATATCATGTAAAACACAAGTCATTATTACACGAATAATCTAGAATATAATTATTACAACTTGCATAGCTTATAGCTAGCTCAAATAAAATAGCAGAAACTAAGTAAATCTTGAGTACATCAACGCATCAGGCTAGTTGCGTGAAGACCCACGATCCCTACGCACCATTCAGTCTTTGAATTCTGCACATAAGACGTGCAGCCAACAAGTTGGGTTAATACTTTGAATGTGTTGGCAAATTACACCAAGGAAAGAATAAGACTATCTCTACATGCAAGGCTAAGTGTAGGGTTTGGGGTTGTTTTGCATAAGGCCATTTTTCTCTAAGTATGAAGAAAATAGGAAGAGTTTACCCTTCTTTGTAAACATTGATAAGTAGTATAGGGTCGAATGGAACACGTGGATATTACTCACCAAGTGTCCAATCAACCTAGCACTTGGATATTACGCACCAAGTTCCCAAAATCCCACCCAAAAGCGATATTACTCACGCCTTGGGGTTTATAAAACTTTAGGTTTGGAAAAGATAGAGGAAGATCTTTCAGAGGCTCCATCCTTCAGATGCTCAAAGTGTTCTTTTCCATGAACTCGGCTAATCGATCAGATTGCAATACTCTCGAGAGGTTGTGCACTTTCCCCAGAATCCACGATCAGGTCCTTTTACAGACAGGACCATGGTGATACCTTCCCTTAGTAGCCCCTCTACTAGCTGGATCCAACCGTGCCAAGAACCTCCAAATGTTGGTACCCCAGTGAGGTTTCCCACTAAGTACTAAGCCAAGACAGAGCCCATATGTATTGTGGTTGCACTGGAAGCTTCTGAATTCTGAAACATGACAGACTTCTTTGATTCCTGGGCGGCCGCCACCAAAATTCCACTCATTGTCCCGATAACCATTCCGCCCAGAAGAAAACTTAGTTTTTATTTTAAATGGGGTTTTGAGAAGAAAAGTTCGCTTGAGAGAGCTCTCATACTTAGAAAATTTTGAGTCTTTCGAACCCCCCAACGGTCCTTAGTGTATATATAGCATAGCAAGCAATATTTAGCAAAAACAGGGGAACCTAATAGGACGGAAATTCCTAAGTATAAAGCTACTCATGGCATACTACAAAACCGCACTTGCAAAAATAGTAATAAGAAAATCTACTAAAGACCTACACATGCACACTACAGGATTTGAAGATTAAAACATGCATAGTCAAAAACTGGGACATAATATGTAGAAGAGGTGTAACTTGCCTTGATCCGAGTACCACTCTACACAACAGTACTCCTCAGCACACTCTGAACAACTTAACAAAACACAAACATAGATCCAATCACAATTTGCACAAAACAATGCCACAAAGGTGAATATGCATGCTTGCAACATGGTAATATGCAAGGGTGGATTCAATTTCAACCAAGGGTTTTATTCTAGGGTGTTGTTGGGTTGGGGATGTCATAGGTATTGATTTCCCACTGATTTTAAGTATTCCGGATTAAAACTTAATTAAACAAGCTCATAAATAGATCTACACTTCCAATCTACCCCGAAACAGATCTAACACTCTAAGTATGATATAACAATTTTCCGTAGAAGATCTCGTAGATACAAAGTCAACGCAACAAGAATCAACTAAAAGGGAGTTACGAATATTTTCCTAGAATTAAAATACTCCAATCTAAACTTTAAATCCTACTGCAAGATTACTGCAGTAAACCAGTAATATTATTGTAGATCTGCGTTCTACTCAATTATGCGAATCCAATGGTATATTATACGCATTTTTTGCCCAAGTATTCGAATTACTATGAATTTTACAATATTAAAACAATTTCTGCCTTTTTTAGAAAAACACAGAACGGCGGCCAGCTACGCGACGACAAGTGGCTTCTAGGAATTGGGCCAGCGGGGCGTGCGGGCTGACGAGGCACGCTGACATGGCAAGTGCCACGTGGCACGACGCGATAGGGCGGTACCGATTCTCTAGGACAGTCTATTCTACACCGTCGGGTCGCGATCTAACGGACGGGGACAGAGGGCACTCACCCGCGGCGGTGAGGACGTGTCGACGAGGATGAACGGTGGCGGCGCGTCGGTTGGCGATGCTCGGCAGCGTCCGGGCAAGCTCCCAGCTGTGCGAAGCAAACGACGACGTGGCCCTGCTCCTCGCGGTCCCTCTGGTACAGACGGCGTCGGGCTTCCCTTCCTCGGTTCGCGGTGGCGCTCCGCCGACGTCCTCTGTCTTCGGTAGAGCTCCGGCGTGCAATTCCCAATGCTCGACAGTGCTGTACAGAGGCAAAAGATAGGTGGGATACACAGAGGTTAGAGGCGGTTTCGATTTTGGAAGGAAAGGAGGGAGAGGAGCTCGATTTCGACGAGGGAGCAACCTCCCGAAGGTTACTGAGACGGAACTCCAGCGGCGAGATCGATCTTGGCGCAAGCGGCTCTAGGGTTCGCGATTTTTTTGGGAAAATGACCGGGGCTCAATGCGGAGGATTATATGGGGGATTTTGCGTGCAGGAGGGGTCGAACTAGACTCAGAATCAACGGATTCTGTTAGGATCGCGTCGGTCAGGAGGAGTTGGGGATGAACACGGAGAGGTCGGGGATGACAGGTGGGGCCATGGCATCAGTGAGAGGCGAGAGCTGGTGGCTGGGCTTCTTTGAGCCTTCTGCTCTGCCTAGCCAGGCATTAGATAGGCAGGGGCGGCTCGGCTGGCCTAATTAGGCTAGACTCTCCTTTTTTTTATTTTAATCTTTTTATTTTCTGTTTTCCTATTTGTCCTATAAGTTTTGCAAATGGACTCCAAAAATGATGAAATTTATCTCTAAAATTTTGTAAAAAGAAGGAGATTACAATGGAGTTATAAAATAACACTTTGGCAAGGGTTTAGGAGGTTAGATTTTGTTTAACCCTTTTTTGTCTTTATATGACTATAGGGTTTAGGAAAAGTATTTGATGCGGCTTTTATTGTGTGATGCCATGATGCAAAGATATGATGCATGCTTCTAGTAACATCTGCAATCGTAAAATTTGGGATGTTACAGTTGTTCAAGGAAAAAGTTAAAAGATGGCATGATAGAAAAATAGAGAATAAAATTTCTAAAAGTGGAGACAAAGTGTGGCTCTATAATTCTCGTCTTAAGTTATTTCCAGGAAAACTCAGATTGAAGTGGGAAGGTCCATATGTAGTTGAAGAATCCTATTCGTCCGGAGCAGTGAAGCTCCAAGGAAAACCACCCTCGCTTGCGTGGGTGGTAAATGGTGAACGCTTGAAGCATTATCGGGTGAAATAAGATATAAGTGCAATCACTATAGAATTAAGAACCCTCGAAGAAGTGATAAAGCGAAAATATATGAAGAACAACAATTACAAGAAGAATGGACTCAAGAAAGAATGAGCGCTACTATGGTCAAGCTATTGACCATAAAAGAGCGCTTCATGGGAGGCAACCCATGTGAAATAAAGGTTGAGTAAGTTTTTAAATTTTCAGTTAAAGTCTAGTTTGAGTATTGTTTTTAATAAGAACGATTCATTCTATAGCAAAGAAGAAGCAAGATTGATGATGCCAAAATTGGTCGAATGTCTAAGCTGACATTTCTTTGTCAAAACTAAATATTTCATTAAGTTTCAAATTAATAAAGAATACTTGGAGAAGCAGGAAATTTTTGGTGGACATAAAAGGTTTAACGACCAACTATACGGCGGGATTAAAAATTCCAGCCGTATAGTTGTTACGACGTCAACGCTTCCATCCACAAAATTTATTGAGAGTTAACGACCAACTATACGGCCGGAATTAAAAATTCCGCCTGTATAGTCGTGGTCGTATAGTTATCGACCCTTCTCCAAAAATTGTGTCCTGGAAACAGAGAGTTTAACGAACAACTATATGGTCAGAATTAAATATTTCGCCCGTATAGTTGCGGTCATATAGTTGTCTACACCTTTGACAAAATATTTTCTGGAATACTGAGAGTTTAACAACCAACTATACGGTCAGAATTAAAAATTCCACCCATATAGTTCTAGCCGTATAGTTAGGTTCCGCCGTAGATCTAATCTATAGTCGGTTCACAACTATACGGTGGGAGCTATACGGACTGCGCCCTTTCTCATTACATGAGGCGGCTAGGGTTTTTGACCCCTCCTTTTAAATCTGATCGCATCTAACCTTTTTCATTAAGTTTTCACAGAGCTACATCCTCCAGCCTCGAAAAATCCTTGCCATCCCTATACAAGCCCTCTAATAACATCCGTGCAGCAAAGCCATGCAGCCCTTCCATGTCAACCAGATCTGGAAGAAGAAACATGAGAAGCCCATGAAGAGGATCGAGGAAGCAGAACCTAAAGGATCGTCATCATCATCCGGCCTGGAGATCAAGCCTCTCCCAAATTGGGAGGACTTGTTCCCACAGAGGATGGAGATGATGAGACAAGTTGAGCGGGGAAGTAACAAGGATGAGTACCTCGCTAATCCTTATCGCTACAACATAGGATCCTATTATAGACCTCCTCTTGGTCCATCACCTCTTAAACCTAAGAAGGTGCAGCAAGATGAGAGATTCATGATAAGATCCGTGAGTTAGAAAAGGCTTCTAAGGAATGCGTTGAAACAATTGGAGAAGGTATTGACTCCTACTAGATGATGAGCAAAGACCTCGAGAAAAAGGTCAATGCAAACGATGGTAGAGTTGGTTTCTTGATTAAAATTTTTGTTGAGTTAAAAGATGAGAAGAAATTCCTCAAGAGGAAAATGTTGAAGCTCCAATACAACATGGCCAAGCTCAGCATTCTCTTTGAAAGCATAGTTAAAGTGGGTAACATAAAGGAAGAAGGCGACGCTCTATCTACCCAAGAGGTGGAATAGGTACCCACAAGGAGTTAATTGATCCCACCTAGCTTGATTCCAAGGTTGGGGAGATCTTTAGAGACCTTGTAATATTTCTTATAAGTGTTATATTATAGTTTTTCATTAGTTCAAACTAGAAATAAAATTTGCATCATTAGAATTCCCTTCTGGAATAGTCGATCCCTTTTATGAAATTCCAAGTTTGTTATTATATATGGAGAAATATTGAGTTTGTATTTTCTTTATTGATATATGAATGGCTTGAGTATGATTTTACTTGCACTCGATGATAGCAATAGGAGTCTTCCACACCATTGGTATTAATGGAACACATAAAGATAATTTGGTCAATATGCTGTAAGTCTACGGTTTGATTCACAAAGAAAAATTATCTATTCAATTAAGCCAAAAGAGAAACCTTGAACAAAGTAAAATGAAAGTGCTATCCAAATAGAGTGAGAACATGTTGTGGTAGAATCTCAAGTCATAAGAATGTTTCATACACAGTTGGAATTTTATAATTGAGATCGTTGAACTTTAAAATTCCTACATAAGGTAGAATATATGGCTATCTCCTTTGCACAACACTTAAAAAAAGTGTGAGCATATATGCAAAAGAAAATAAAAAGAAAGAAGAAAAAGAGCGAATGTGCAAAGAGCAAATAGGCATATACCACTTTATTGTAGTATGACAAAGAGACACTTTTGATATTTTGAATCCCAAGTGAATACGTTGATCCTAAAACACTTCGGACTACCTCGTTGGCTCATTCGGTTGAACTGGATACTTGTACATTATGTTGAGATTCATCTTTTATGAGTTGTTAATAACTAAGGTGTGGAAGTCTTCCAATACTATTCAGATGGTTCGAGTAAGGTACTATTCATGAACTTATTCCCCTATATCGTACATGATAAACACATGATGCAATTGCCTCATTTATTTTATCGACTCAGCTTCATGAATATGAGGATCACATCCATTAAGCTAAAAACATGCTCAGGGAGAGCAAGAGTCTAAGCTTAGGGAAGTTGATGAGTGCATATTTGCATCATGCTTTATATTATTATTTTGCATTGTAGATGTAGGATGTTGGTATTTTACGCTGCTCGCGCGCACACTTTATGTCTGTTTTCACCAGGATCAGGACAGATGATGGATCCAATGGATATAATTATTGAAGCAGTTGTGCTTTGGAGAAAAGGAGTAAAAAACATTGTAAATCGCTTATTTGGGAAATATTAATAATACTAGAAGAAAACCAGAAACGAACAAGGGAGGCAGAGGGCCCAACGACCAACTATACGGCAGGAGCAATTCTTCCGCCCGTATAGCTCCGGCCGTATAGTTGGCGCCGCCTCCGCCTCGTCAAATAGTTTCACCCCGTGCAATTGGTTCGAAGAGACGACATATAGAATACCTAGAAATCATGAAAACCTCACCTTCGTAAGGCATCTGGAGGGGGAACTCATCTGCCAGGGATCCATCTTCCCCCTGCGCAGATCCGGGAGGCTAAGGTATTGATCTTTATCAACCACCGCTGCATCACCACCATCCTCATCCATCCCATATACATCTTTTCTAGATCTTGTTGTAATTCCTATACTCGTTGTGGATTTATACAAGTACTATTCATCTATGATTGTTTCCATTACTATTGTCATGATGTTGATTGCCTCCATGTCTGAGTAGATCTCTAGTTCTTGGGGAGATGGAGAAACCCTAGCATATGACTGAGATGAGATAGATATTATTATGTTATACATCATTATTTGTATGTGTTAATTGTCTTCATCTTGATATTAGGGAGATGTGCACCTCCTTAATATTTGCCTCTTATGGGGACTCGATGGAGGGTATTACTTGTTAGTAGATGGAGGGATGATAGCGCTTACTCTGACTATAAAGCTGTTGTTATTCCTTACATACTAACTTGGGGAACCAAGGAGAACTCATAAGGCCATGTCCATGCCATGGGACAAATCCCTTAATAGCGTGGTAATGCAATGGTTGTCGGTTACTGTCTGATGTGGTTATGAGGACGATTGTGCAGCGGTTGCTGGAAAATCGTTCATATATGGAGCTCATCCCACATACATACACACTATGAGAATATTCATTATAATACTCTCGATTACTTAGTCTAAATTGCTAGCGGTGTATCCGCTACTCCCTGAGAATGCCTTTCCCCTATTGTAGTTCCAAAGTTCTATTACACACGCAATTCTTACTTTCTGCATTAAGTTTTGCTTTACTTTAAATTACCCTGTTCAACCAAAAATCCAAAAACAACACTACTTATCCTGCATCTTAAAGTTATCTTTTAAGTACTTCTTTTAGTTATAGTTAAAAGAATTTTAGTCTTTTGCCTACTGCTCCATGTGGGATAAATATCTTTATTTTGAAACTAGCTACAAACGATCTGTGCACTTGCAGTCATCACCAATCACAGGAGAAGGCGTCATCACCGTGCTTGCTACTGACCTATACATCAACCTAGGTGAGTTTTAACCCGTACTAGGTGAGACACGTGTTGGTTTCTCCACCTTTAGAGCCTGTGGCGTCTCTACCCCGCTCCTTTGCCTAATGGTCTTTTCTCTATTGAGGAAGGACGTTTGTTATATGACTTGCATGTTGAGCAACGGCAACCCGAGGAAGAGATTCCAAAGTAGGATTAGGACTAAGAGGAGGAGAACGAAGTTCCTTCTCAAGAGGAGCATCCACAAACCCGGTTCGCCACATGCCAAGATTTCCAAGGACTTGGAGGGACTATGGGGAGGATGCATAGCCCCTCTTTGAACGTCCAAGAATCAACAAGTAACCTGTCCACTCAATTTGCGAACTAGAGTAATGACATTTTCCCGCCACCATAATGATTTGAAGGGCTTCCAAAAGCCTAAGATTGGGGAAGATTCCTCATGTATCTTTATTTGGCGTTTATTTGCTTTTATTTATTTCGAGGTTGCATTTTTATTTGAGTTTATAAGCACTCATGTTGGTTTCCCCAACACTTTATTTTCTAAGTTCTTTATTTGCTTTCGAGATTTTTCTAGACGATCTTTGCCACCATTTTTCTATTCTTTAAATTCCCTCTCTTAAAAATCACAAAAAGATTTCTCCCTTTTCCTTATTTTCCATCTTTCATTTCTTTCCGCCTCGAGGTCTTCATATGTTTGCAGGAGAGTGATTGACTTCGAGTTTCCATGAAGCAAATAAAAAAGGAAGAGAGAAGTGGAACCAAACATGAGAGGTATGCCTTATGACTCCCCACTTTTGAAGTTTGAGAAACCCATGCTAGTGAGTAGTAAATGTTAAGATATTATATTGGTGGAGTGAGTCTTTGTATCGTAGTAAGGTTTTTTGTTTGCATGGGTATTTAATTCGGTACATTTTGTTCCATCTCTCGTAATTAACCAAGTCTTGCCTAAAATTGCTAAACAACTGTAATAAGAAAAGGTCTCACAATTGAAGGCTTGGGTGTTGTAGTGCTTAGTCTTGAAGGTTTATTTATAGAGACACTCAACACCACTAAAAATGTTGATTGACTTGATAGCTCTCTTTTAAAGGATTTGTTTGATTGAATTAATGTTTAGCGGTTTTTGCGAGCATGCCAAAGTTTGACTTGTTAATCATAAGAATGATATAGCTTTATACGTGTCAAACTTCATGGGATGCCAACAACTCCGCTTTCCTATGAACGATCTTCATGGAGGAAACTCCTAGATTTCGGCTATGAGTTGATTAAACACTTGTAGTAGCAATGCTATAGTGGGTAAGATTCTTGGCACTCCCGGGTAGCTATAATCATGATGGAATCACTCCTCTGGCTATTATGAGTAATCATTATGCAAAAGGAACAAAAACCTTAGTGATGCCACGAGTGTCCATCACAACCCGATAAACTAATAAAAATCTTTGGCATGCTCTCAATTACTTAAATACTGTAATTCTTGAAGGACAATGAATAGAAAAGTAGTGCTTGAAAAGTCTTGATTTATTGATGTGGGATAATTGAGATACTCTAGTGTATATGCTTTCATGATAACTCTCACACTCTTAATTTACATGATTATGCTTTATTATTCAAAGGCTAGCCTATGAGTTGATTACATGATATGGAATAAAGTTTAATCCTTTTGAATCATCCATTCTAACAATAATTTTGCTGCACTGTAAAGATGCCTAAAACCCGTATGAAATTCTTGCCATTACTCTATCTATGCTGAAGTTTTTCAGATTTATGAAGTGGAGGAAACATGAGTCTACCAAGCATGAGTAAGATCACCATCTCATTATTTCCATTTAAATGCTGAGTTCCTTTTTGATTTTGGTTTTCTTGCTTGGGGACGATCAAGTTTAAGCTTGGGGAGGTTGATGGCTCTGAAATATAGCCATCTATGTCCACATTTAACCTGGATATTATTCATAATTTTGATGAAATATCTCTCTAAACCCTACCACTAATGCTAATATTCAGAGGGGTATGCAATCCTTTCTTTTATATTTTTCATGCGCAGATAATGTCGTTTAAAGGAGGGAATCACTACATTGAAATCAAAGATACGAGATTTCCAACAACCAGAAGAAACCAGGAGCCGTAAGACGGAGGTAGACGCTTTAATGACCAACTATACGACCGGGAAAAAATTCCGGCCGTATAGCTCCGGTCGTATAGTTGGCGCCACCATCTTTAGGTCAAACAGAACAACTTTCGTGAAGGTACCCCTATATAAAGAAGCCTCGGGCGACGAGAAAACGAAGCTAGACCTCGCCAAAATGTCTCTGTCACATATCTCCAGCCGCCTCCAGATCTCAAAACCCTTCTCCATCTCCATAGCCATATTCCACCACTTGTAATAGTAGATCTCTTCTTCGATTGGCGACATTGTAAGACTATTGCTATCAATCTTATGATTTTCATTACTGGTGGTAAGTGTCCAGGGGACACTACAAACTCTAAGGGGGAAACTAAGGGTCATCGTCGAGGCTACTCCCAAGTGGATATTACAGAACTTGCATGCTATGAAGGATGAGATCATAATTTATGATCGTGTGTACGTGTGGTATGTTATCACGAAGACTATATTTCCTGATGGTAAGGGCAACATTGCTCACTGGCACTGGCTGAAGCCCTTAACCAAAATTAATAAAAAATGGACCTAGGGTTCGGCGATGTTGGCCTTGTTGTTCCGGCAGGTACTGAACTATTTATATTTTTCCCATCTTTGCATGTTCTCTTCAAATTTTCCCATGGATGAACCTTGTTTGCTTTCTTGTGCAACTGGACGTGGCTTGTCGAAGGACTGGTGGTAAGGCTTGCATTGGTGGTCTGTTGCTACTTCTCTCGGTATGGATGTGGGAACGCTTTCTAGTTGGATGGCTGAAACATATGCCTCACCCGGATTATAACGATGGCAGGAACCGGTTGAGGTGGCCCACATGGTCTTACAATTGGGACGTGGTCTCCAAGCCCCCAATTGACCAGCAAGCGGCGTACCTAATATACACTAATGATTTTGATAACCTTCTCCTAGAGGAAGTAACAATTTCCAACCCATCACCATTTTGCATTCCCTTCATGTACTTTTCTCATTGAAATATTTTGGGTATGATTAAGGTTGTATGGAAGCCATATGGTCCTAGGAAAATTTGAAGTGCAATGCGGAATGTAATCTTTGATATATGCAGTGCCCCATGATATGCATGTGAGTTGGGGAGCATCATATGCCGTAGCGGATTATGAGACATTTTGGTCTATATCAGTCTATGATGCCAGCTTGGTAGGACACTGACACTATTCTTCACTAGTAAGAATCGATTCTACACATGACGACGTGTGATACTTGTATACTAAAATTGTGCTTTGTTCATATATAGTCAGGACAGGCTCAAGAGCAAGAAGATAGACTCGGAAAACATTCACATGAAGCACATGTCAAGGTTTCTCATTTCCATGAAAGAACCTGACAAATCAAAAAAGAATGCTCGCAAAACCCCATTGTGAGGATGCTTTCAACGAGTACCTCCGCTGGTTTCTAAAGAGAAATCATGTGAAGCTCCTACCAATGCCTATCCGGAAAACATTTTGGAAGAGCCATTGGTTTTCGACGATCTTGGTAGCCTTGAATACAACGAGCTTGTTAGGTAAGGGCGCCAAACCTCTTTTGCTCCCGTGATCAACTATGTTATAATATAGGAAGTGTCTATTCGCGATACTACCTCAATAAATGGTATAATCTATTTGTTATTTACTTTCATGTCAGCATAAGGAGGTCCAAAAGTAGGCAGATGAATTGGAGGGTGCTTTGGAGTTCTAAGGTACAAGGAGGGCCAGACAAAGTTTAGGGATTTCATTAAGATACGTACATGCCACCATAACCTACCTAAACTTCCATATTAACTGTCTTATGTAGTGAGGAGTTGTTATTGTGACATCGCCAGGCTCAAAAGTTACGTCGATTGGCAAACATCCTTGGTTGCCGTGACCCCAAGGTTGTGACGTTGTCCCAGGAATGGGCCAAGTCGACCTCATAAGCGGAAGGTAACCGCGATGATGAGGATTCTACTACGGTATGACATAGCCTCTACCAATGACATCCTCGTATGAATGGCCATGGATCAGTCAAATGAGATCCATACATTTTTTATATTCTAAATGCCGAAGATGAAGATGAGTAAGTGTTTACCGACCTACCCAATACCTTCTCGTGCACTTTGGCCTCATCCTTTGTGAATCCCTCCTCATCAACGTCTTCATCGGGACCATCCTCATCCGAGGCTGATGCATACTTCGAGAATACGGGACGTCATTATCCATGTTCTCTTGTGTATGATATAGGTCCAAATATCCAACAATATTGTCATGGATCTCAACCTCTGTCTCATCATCACCGTATTCATCATTATCCTCTCCCAATGCTTCATATTGGTTCTTTGAAATGGGGCTCAGAGATGTCCTCACTTGATGTTGTTGGGTCAAAGGAGACTCAGTCAATTCCTCTTGGTTCATGGGTGGAGGACTCCTACCATCAAATGGGGAAGCAACCATTATGATACTCATCTGCAAATTTGCATCAACCTTTTTTGTGGGAAATAACTCAAGAGCCTTGTCTTGTGATTCGGCCACCACCTCCTTCTATGCAACCAACGTTGCTCGGAGCTAATACGCATTGTATTCCACTGGTTGTGCAACCCAACTCCCACATTGTGCCTATCCTCCAACTCAACAACTTCACTCAGATCCATACAATTCAAATCTACCTGAACTTGTTTCCAACACCTTGGCATAGGTAGGACTCCCATCGAACACCAAGTCAATCTCATTTGGGTCTAGCTCAATATTGCCTCTCAAGAATGTGTCCTTGTCCACATGATGAACATGGACAATTCTAGCAATCCCTAAAAAAATAGAACAACACAATGGTAGATGAATCCAATAAGTATCCATGCCAAAATTTACGCTAACATCATACTCACAAAACCAAAACCTTACCCTATGCACAACCCTCACCCTACCAATCATAGCTATACACAAGGAGGATTACTATACCAATACTAAAGCTAAAGATCAACCAAACAAGCCATTTCTCCATACTAATTTACAAATCCTATGGGATTTAGGTTTGGACGAATTTTGCAAACTTGGGACAAATAACTTGAAATTTTCTGGTGAAATGGAGAGATATGGAGGGGATTACCTGGGGGAAGGGATTGGGGAAGGAATTCCCTAAATTTTCCTTCAAATGTTGTGCCTTTTGGTGGAGATTAGAGAAGGGGAGATAGACGAGTCGCCGCCTCCTTGCCCGGGATGGGAATGAGGGAAGAATAGAGTAGGGCTGGGTCAGGACGTGTGTCGACGTAATGGGATCGGGGGTCCCTTGCATTGCACCTCAACGCATGGGCGAGGACCCACCATGTTCTCCAAGCAGGTATGGTTCTGTTATGATGAGCCTATGGAGACTACATCCCATCTATGTTGTAGGTGCCTATGGGTCAGACGAATGCTAACGGACGCACCTCGACCCACCAACCAGGTGCGGATAAGAAGGTAATGACAATGACGAGCGCAAGGGGTCATGCCACGCCTTCTGAGGGTTCCTCGGAAGGAGGGCAAGGGCACTATTGGGGGTAGCGCGGCCAAGGAGAGGCCTCTACCAAGCCTCGGAAGGACCATGCAAGCACCCTCTCCTGGGCCAAGCGCACCCTGAGAGCCAGAGTCAACTATGCCTGACAAGGCGTGTCAGGCCTAGCCTTGGGAACCGGCGATGCCACCGACAGGAGTGACAACTCGGAGCCTGACCTGTCACTTGACCATCGAGTTCATCTGTGCACCGCCCCTGGACGTCCATTGGCCACATGTGCTGCCTTTCTGCCTAAAGACCATGTGGCACACTGCAATTGAAGCCCAGGAACAACCCAGGTGGTGCTCCACGCTAGCCCTTGTGGTGACACCTTGGTGTATGAAAAGAGGCACTTGGCCGAGAGTTAGGAGGGGTTTGGGAGGACTGGACCTGATAGGGGAGCTAGACCTGAAGAGAGAGTTTTTTGTGTAGGAAAGGATATTCACAGAGAGAGAGAGAGGGTTCAGAGGGCCGAGAGAAAGCAATGAAGTGAGGAAAGAAAGAAAGAGGAAGCCCGGGGAGTGTAGAAGCTAGAGAAAGCGTCTCCCTGAGACCGTAGAGATCATCTTCTTGTATCTCGGTCCACGCTAGATAATACACCAAAGAAGGACGTAGGGTTGTTAGCCAAAGGGCGGCCTGAACCTGGGTAAAAAATGCCTGTGTGTGCTCTATGTGTGTTGTATACTCATATAACCAGGTTCCTTCACCAACGTTGTGGCCGGAACACCTTCATGCCCACTACCGAACAAATACGGGGTGTCCAACATCGCCGATGTCAGCGTAGGTGAGATGCGACATCTGGTGCGTTAGGTAAGTGGTGCTCGCATTTTTGGCTTTGTAAATCATTATCACCGTCTACAGCTTCGTGAGCTTCATCATCATCACCGTCATCATCACCAACGTCTTCTTCATCTTCCTGCTCACCATCGACATCGACCACGTCATCACCAGCCATGGCACTGAGGAAAGGTGCTGGCGCTAGGACCGGCCCTGCTATGGTAGACTTGCCGGCTGCACAAACTCGCTCCCATGCCCTTCCCACGACTGGGGGCTTGGATGCCGATCCTCATGCACGGCGTGCGACTACCGTCGCACGTGCCGACCCGTGTCCAGGGCCAAGCGCAACCGCGCCACCGCCATCGCTATGACAACCGCACCCCATGGTTGAGGAGGGCAAGCATACTGGCGGGGGCGCCGTTTCGTAGGAGGTTCCACCGCTAGGCGACACAAGAGGCGTCACACTTGAAGATCCCTTCACCGGCGACACAGGAGGCGCCGCCGGTGGAGCGCCTATCCCCGGTGGTGTAGGTGACGCCACCGGAGGGGGCCATCTGTCTGGAGGACTTGCACCGATCGGGCCGGAGGAGCCGACCCCGAACCGGAGTATCGTGGACCATATCGCGCCGGGACTCGTCTCGCCGCGCCAAGTACTAACCGCCAACGTTAGTCCCACCGCTTTGGGAACCGATCTTTGGGGGAAGCATTCGTTGCTGCCCGTGCCATAGGTAGGGACCCACCAGCTCCGAGGACGGTAGAGTATGCGGCGTGGAGGGATGACCTCGATGCACAGTTGGAGTACATCAGGCTGCCCCAGGAGTTTGATGACGCACAAGTATAGGGGGTGTATCACAGTATTTTGGAGGGAAGTGAAACCCAATTTATTGATTCGACACAAGGGGAGCCAAAGAATATTTATAATCCTTAACAACTGAGTTGTCAATTCAGCTGCACCTGTAAAAAATCTTGCTCACAGTAGTTTATCAGTAGCAACAGTTTTGTAATAGCAATAGTAAAGTAACAGAAGTAGTAAAATTAAAGACAGTAGTAACAATTGTAGTAAACAGTAGGATTAAAGCGCGGTAGGCCTAGGGATGGATGGACAGGTGTTGCATGGACAAGACAATTCACATGGCAATCAAGACATAGGGCATTTGCAGATAAATAAGATAAAGCATCTAAGTACTAAATAATCATAGGCATGTGTTCCATATATAGTCATACATGCTCGCAATGAGAACTTGCACAACATCTTTTGTCCTGCCATCCCGTTTGCAGCGGGGCCTCAAGGGAACTACTGGCAATTAAGGTGCTCCTTTTAATAGATCACCGGAGCAAAGCATTAACACTCCGTGAACACATGTGATCCTCACATCAAAGCCATTCCGTCTGGTTATCCCGATTGCTGTCACTTCGGGGCCTTTGGTTCCGGACAACAATATGTGTATACAACTTGCTGGTAAGACCATAAACAATACTATCATAATGAATCAATAACATGTTCAAATCTGAAATAATGGCACTCGGGCCCTAGTGACAAGCATTAAGCATAACAAGTTGCAACAAAGTCAAAAACCACTAATAATAGATACTAGGCACCATGCCCTAATAATCTGATGCCATTACATGAACGATCTCATCCAATCCCTACCATCAACATAGCCTACAGCGGGGGATTACTCACTCATGGATGGGGGGGAACATGGATGGTTGATGGAGAAGCGATGATGATGATGATGGCGATGATCTCCTCCAATTCCCCGTCCCGGCAGGGTGCCAGAATGGCGTTTCTGGTTCCGAACCGCGGAATCTTGTGGTGGTGGCGCAGCGGAACTCTTTCTGGAAAAACGTCTAACCTCCCTTGGTTTTTAGGTCAATAGGCAACTTGTAGGCGAAGAGGGAGGCCGAGGGGGTGACCGAGGCAGCCACACCACCCCCAGGCGTGGCCTAGCCTGGCCCGCGCAGCCAAGTGGTGCGGGCCCCTCGTGGTCCTCCTCCGTCTCGTCTTCTGGCTCCATGAGTCTTCTGGTGACATAGGATTTTTGGCATATTTTCCGGGATTTTTCCCGATAGTTGATTTCTGCACAAAAACTAGACACCAAGGTAATTCTGCTGAAAACAGCGTTAGTCCATGTTAGTTGTATCCAAATCACACAAGTTTAGAGGAAAAACAATAGCAAAAGTGTTCTGGAAAGTAGATACGTTTTTGACGTATCAGCTCCACCCAAGCTTAGCTTATTGCTTGTCCTCACGCAATTTAGTTGAAAACTAAGTGCGATAAAAGAAACTTTCATGAACACATTTCCTTCATAAGATGTATATATTCTCAGCATATGGTCAACTACTCGGGAAATTCATAATAAAGAGTATGCAACTAAGTTTACTTAATAGTCATTGCAAGCTATGAAGAGATTCCAACTCAAAAATAATAAGTAGCATGAAACATAAACATAAGCAACATTGCAATGCTCATAAAAAGGTATGATAAAGTGGTATCTTGCTTGCCTTTGATTGTAGATAAAACATAAATGCCAAGGAACCTCTGAAGTTCAAGTGAAGACTAGAAGTAAAGATGTCAAAGATACAAGCATCAAAGTCATGAGACAATTAATCAAGTTTTGTGACAAGCACTACACACTAAGAATGACAACTATGCTCTAAAGAAAGTGCTCATAGAATAGGTGGTGACTCAACAAGGGAATGAAAAGGTTTTGAAAAGTTTGAAAGGCTTCCAAATGCTGAAAGTATGGTACTCATTAGCTTCGAGCTCTCATTGCCCCTATCATAAGCATCTTTAATGGTTAAGGTGAAAGTGAGGTCCAATCTGAGTTATATGCTTGGCAGACCATAAACTGGAAATCTCATGTCCCTTCAGTACGAGGGCCGCTCCTCATGCTACTCAACTTTAGTTACCGGTAAGTTCTTGTCATAGTAAATACATGCATATCATAGAGAACCGCCAACGGGGTACCCCTTGCCCGATGATACAGAAGAATCCCCATATCAAAATGACAAGGCAAGCAGACAAGGAGCATCTCAGCAATCTTCTTATTTACCATGGGAAAATGGTGCTTTTTTCTCTCTTTCCTCTTTTCTCATATCTCTTTTTTTCTTTTTCTCTTTTCTCAATATCTGACTCTTTCTCTTTTTTATAAGAAGAATGCTTCATAGACAGCTCATTATGGTTACACTACAGGTTTCCACCATGATTAGGCATGGATTAGACTGGCGGCCCAGGCGTTTCTCTAACACATATGCATAACACCATGGACTTACAATCTCCCCTTTTATTTCACACTAACGACATCTGTAAACAAAAGAGCATGATATCAATTGGGTATATATTTATAGGTGTTCAAAGCGTTCCCCATGACAGCACGGTTCTTCTAATCCCCAGCCTATAATTTGCAAGCATATAACTTTCATGGACAGTCACAATGGTTCAGGTTTATTAAGTGCAAGAAATAAAGTGTGCCATCAAGTTCATGAGAGCTTTACTAACTAACTTTCTCATAAAAATCAAACATTTTATTTGGAAGAAAACTAGGCATATTGAATATGCACGGAATAGCAAATGATGCTAATAGGTAGGTATGGTGGACACTTTTGGCAATATTTGTTTTGGGGAAATGGAAACACGAGTAGAGCTCATACTTAGTGGAAGTGAAGGCTAGAAATAGTAAGGGAGCGACAAACGAGAGAGCAATAACTGTAATAATCATGCTTGCATCAAAATAGGACTAATCATGGCATGAAAGTGATTCAAGACCCCTGAGGCAAAATAATTCATCGAGGCTTAACTGATTAATGTTTCAGTCATATGCATTCATGAGCATGTGCCAAGTCAATTCAAGTGAAACATTCAGAGGAGGATACCACAGTGTCATACCAAGTTATGAATAGAGCAATGCAAGCAAACATTCATATGACATGCTACAAACTATTAGCAAGTTGGAGCTAATCATAAGAAAGCAAGATCTACTAAGCATCCATAAATAACATACGCCCTACATGAACAGACTAAGCATGCCCACAATGATGAGTATATGTACAAAAATGAAAACAAACAGAGATCGTTACCAGCCTCTTACCACACCTCAAGTTGTCATTAATCCTCATTATTGCCCTTCACTTGTGTGGCTTGAATAATAACATGAAACCAAATTCCACCGAGGACTGCTGAACCCTGCAACAAACTTCACAAAACCAAAGAAGGACAACAAATATTTTTGGTTTTTTTGATTTTTAAAGGCAAGAACAAAAAGGAAGAACAAGCAAAGCGAAAATCTTTGTTGGTTTTTTGAATAATTCAAACAAAGCAAAAAGGAAGAAGCAAACCAAGGAAAAAAGAAAAATAAGAAAACAAAGAGAAACAACGGAAGTATTTTTGGTCTTTTTGTGTTTTATAAAGAAAAAATAAAGAAAGAACGAAAACTAAAAAGAGAAGGAAGCATGGATATACAGAGTACCGACTAAACATGATATGGAGATGAGTGTGATGTCGGTATACCTCCCCCCAAGCTTAGGATTTTGGCCTAAGTGGGTAGCATTCCCAAGCTGGACAAGATGGAGCGCCTCCGTAATACGGCGAGGAGGTACCCTCGTCCTGGTATGAGCTTGAGGACGCCCCACCGTAGTGCGCAGAGTAGTCGTAAGAAGGCACATCCTCCTGGTGCTGCCTGTGGAAACCAAGCAAGCGGAGTGATAAGTCCATTTTGCATCACTATTGTATGTCTTAATTCACTATTATTCATTGATATATTTCATATTTAGAGGCGATACTTATGTTATTTCATCTGTTTTTGCATGGTTGATGACTTTTGGAGCATGTACCGCTGCAGTCAGGATTCTGATGGAAAAGGTGCTGTTTGGAGGCAAAATTCGCGAAGATCAGAAAATCCAGGAAAATATACAGAAAATCCTATTTTTCCAGAAGACTAAGGATGCCAGAAGACGGAGTGGAGATGGGCCACAGGGGGCCCACACCACCAGCTGGCAGCCTAGGCCGCCCACAGTGGTGTGGCCGCCCTGGCCTACCTCTGGCTCTCTCCTCTGGCGTATATCATCCTCCCGAAACCCTAAGACTCGGGGAGCAACCACAGAAAGATTTCGATGCCCCCGCGGGGCGGAAAACACCGAGAGAGAAAGATCTCTCCGGCAGACAGATTTCTGCCAGGGAATTCCTTCCCAGAGAGGGGAGATTGTCGCCATCGACACCACCATCAAGCTGGACTTCATCGGGATCATCATCATAATCACCACCATCATCATCACAATCAGCACCCTCATCACCATCTCCATATTGCTGTAACAATTGAGTTGAATCTTGCATTAGTTCATAGCGAAAACTTTCCCAGTGTTGATTACTCTTTGTAGTTGATGCTATTGAGTGAACCATTGAATTATTGTTTATGTTCAGATTGTTATACATCATTATTCCATCTCTGATCATGATCCATATGATGTCTTGTGAGTAGTTCGTTTTGTTCTTGAGGACATGGGAGAAGTCATGTTGTTAGTAGTGGAGTTGTGTTGAGAAAGATTCAATAGTTTGATATTTAAGTTATGGTGTACTTCTTCTAGTGGTGTCATGTGAACGTCGACTACATGACACTTCACCTATATGGGCCTAGGGGAATGCATTGTGTATTTGGCTAGTAATCGTAGGGGTTGCCGGAGTGACAGAAACCTGAACCCCCGTTAGGAAACCATTGCACAAGGGACGTAAGGGTCTTAGAGTTTAAAGTTGTGGTTAGGTCTCTACCTTAATTACTTTCTTGTACTTATGGATGTTTGCAAGGGGTATAATCACAAGTATGTATTAGTCTTGGATGGGGAGGTACATTAGCACAGGTTCACCCACACAACATTTAGCAAGCTAGAGAAGATTAATCAACTATATGAAGCGAAAGCACTTGACAGTCTTCTGATGTCTCCTCGAGAACGTTTGGTCATCTTAAGTAATACAACCGGCTTGTCCTTTGCTGCATAAAGGATTGGGCCACTTGCTGCATTTATTCCTACTTTATTTTATTTGCTTGTACTTTGTTTACTTGCTTCATCAAAAACCCCTAAAAATCAGTTTGCTAAATATTTGCAGAGAATTCCTGATCCATACCACTAGCCAGCACCTTCTGCTCCTCGTTGGGTTCGACACTCTTACTTATTGAAAATACTACGATACACCCCCTATACTTGTGGGTCATCACGGAGCTGCTCATCCACCTCCTCCTTAGAATGCGACCATGGCCTCCTGTAAATACTCAACAAAGTGGATTGTGGTAAAGGAATTTCTCTCTCGTCTCCGTCAGTAAACAATATCCAATATACTAAACTGTTCGTATCAGAGTCAGCAGTGACAAAGTGATGTGTTTTCATTGCGGCAAGATCAAGCCTTTGTGGTGCCAACACATTGTCATTAGGATCCACAGAAAGTTCTAATGCAGCAACCATACGTGAGGCAATAATGCCCCCATAAATAGGTCCCCTAGCAGCTAGGCGGCGAGCAATGAGAGAGCCAAGATTATACTTGGTATCATTATTAAGTGCAGCAGCGAGGAAGGCTAAATGATAATTAGAGATATTACTAGTGTTCTCCCTACCAAGAATGCTAGTAGCAATATAGTAAGCAAAATATCTAAGAGCTGTGGGTTGAATGTTCCTTATCTTCCCGCGTTGATCTACGCGGTCATCGTCATTTGTCACACTTCGATAGAGCTCCAGCAAATCAGCGGGTGGACCTTGGATCTTCTTCACTGTCCCCGTCGTGCCTATACCTATAACGCTGCAAAATCTTTCCAATGACATGGTAATCGACTGATTATAAATTCTGAAAGAAACAGTTGACTGACAAGGGGTGTTAGTAAAAATGAAACTCTCAACAAAAGTTTTGGTGAGCACGGCATATTGCTCACTCTCATCTTCCATGTACGTTGTCAGGCCAACCCTCTGAACCAGTAGTAAGAAATTGTTGAGGATCCTTGCAGCTTGCAAAAAGGTAAAACAAGGGAAGGTAGATGGGTGAGCATCTCCCCCATCTCCTTCATTGCCAAAGCGTGCTGCAATAACATCTTCATTGTATGATGGCCTAAACTGAGAGGCTAATATTGAAGGCCTTGCCCTCCTGGGTGTGTCCCTCTCAAATATTTCTCCAAAGGTGTGGTTGTTCATCTTTGATATTCTGAAATTTAAACATCCATTATACAAGTGATTGCATAGTGAATACATAATGAAGGGAACTACTCATAGGGACTTGTAAGAGGCCTAAACATGCATCAAAACAATATCTCTAATCATTAAACAAGCTTACAAGCTTGCATAACATGTCACCTACAATAGCAAAAGACTCAAGATATAAAACACTAAACACAAATCTACTTGGACAAGCGGAGGAGTCACATATCGGAGAACAAATGCTCCAAATTTCAGCAGCAAAGATGGGCTGAGCAAGGAGATCGAAAATTTATGGACAAGAACAACAAGAACGTGATTTCGAGCAATGACTGGTGTTTTCTCTGCAGAGAGAAGGCAGTGGGAAGTGAGAAAGTTAGTGGAGGTCCAGGGTGGCCCACACCATGTCTAGGCGCGTCCCTGGGCTGGCCGCGCCACCAAGTGGTGTGCCTGCCTGGTGGGCCCCCTGGTAGTCTCCAGGCACTTCTCTGCCCCTTTTTTCACGTAAAAATTTAATATGAATTTTCTGGAATTTTTCGAGACACTTTATTTTTGAGAAATTTTCAGGTATAGATGAATGATTTTCTGTCAGAAAAAAGTTTCTGGAATGATGCAATGACAAAACAAAGCTAAAACATCAGAAGTTCTAAGACACTCTAATATGCAAGCAACTAACAACAGAAAAGTAAACTAAATGAAGGCAAAAACTAAAATGGATAAAATAAAAGTAAGCAAAGATAATCATGGTGAAAACATTGTTTTGTTCATTAAAATTCCTTTGTTAACAAGGTTGATCAGGTCTTGTTACCAAAACAATTTTATATGAAACAAAACTTTATATCCCACTAATGATTATGTTACCTCAACCTTGATAGCAATGGTCCCAGTCATAATAGTTTCATATTTTTCTCGTGGTATGGGATAATATATTTCTCCAACTTGGATGCCCTTAACATGTTCAATTGAATTTAGGCCATAAGTCCTATCAATCTTCTTGGGGAAATAGACAGTGTGCTCCTTGTCATTAACATTAAAAGTCACCTTTCCTTGATTACAATTAATAACAGCTCATGCAGTATGAAGAAAATGTCTCCCAAGAATAATAGACATATTGTCATATTCAGGCATTTCAAGCACAACAAAATCAGTTAATGTCAAGCAATTATGAGCCACTTGAACAGGTACATCCGCACATATACCAACAAAAATAGTAGTAGATTTATCAGCTATTTGCAAAGATATATCAGTTGGTTTTAGTTTTTCCAGTTGAAGTCTCTTATAGAGAGAAAAATGCATAACACTAACTCATGCTCCCAAATCACACAAAGCAGTTCTAACATAACTATTTTTAATAGAGCAAGGAATATTTGGAATCCCTGGGTCTCCAAGTTTCTTAGGAACCTTACCATGAAAGGAATAATTAGCAAGCAAATTTGAAATTTATTCATTAGGGATCTTCCTTTTTCTACGAAACAATATCCTTCATATACTTTGAATAAGGAGGCAATTTAATAGCATCAGTCAAAGGATTTTGCAAGAATAAAGGTTTCAACCACTCACAAAACTTGTTATAGTGTTCATCTTCCTTTGACTTGTGTTTCTTATCAGGGAAAGGCATAGGTTTTTGGACTCAAGGCTCTCTTTCACTACCATGTTTCTTAGCAACAAAATCTTCTTTAATGTATTTAGTATTCTTAGTGTGCCTTTCAGGTTCTTCTTCAACTTTTTCTTTATCAGGAGCATAATTTTCTTCATTACCACTTTCAGTTTCAGCATCAGAGACAGATATACTATTAGGATCTTTAGCAGGTTCAGAAGGTTCTACAATTGTTTTATGTTTCCTTTTACTTTTTTAGGAGCAGTACCACTATTTTCAGCTTGTTGAGAATCCTGCTCAATTCTTTTAGGATGCCCCTTAGGATACAGAGGATCCTGGGTAGCAGCACCACTTCTAGTTCTAATTTCATAAGCATGTTTTTCTACATTAACTAGCAAGTCTTTTTGTACCTTAATAAGGTGATCAATTTGAGTTTGAACCATTTGAAAATGTTTAACAAGCATTTTAACATCATTAGAGGTTCTTTCCACAATATCTTTAACTCAACAATACCTCTAGATTTTTCCATTAAATGATTTTGCACCCTTTTATTGAAATTATCTTGCTTAACAGTAAAAACAACAAATTCTTCTAAGCATTGATCAAGAGGTTTAGAGTAAGGGATATCACCTTCATCAAAATGTTGGAGAGAGTGTACCTCAATAGTGTATGAGTGGGATATTGGCTTACGTAATTCTTCTATAGGAGGTAAATTCTTGACGTCTCTAGCTTTAATTCCCTTCTCCTTAAGACATTTCTTAGCTTCCTTCATCACTTCATCATTTAGTTCAATAACTCCCATCTTCTTTGATGTTGGTATAGGCGCAGGAATAGTTGGTTCAGGTATAGTTGTCTCAGGTATAGCTGGTTCAGGAGGAGTCCAGTCTTCATAATTCTTGCTTATTTTAGCCATTAATTCCTCAGCTTCCCTGGGAGTCCTATTCCTGAAAACACAATCAGCACAACTATCCAGGTATGTCCTAGATTCTTCAGTTAGTCCATTATAAAATATGTCAAGAAGCTCATTCTTAGGTAATGGACATTCAGCCTGTGCGTGAATCGAAGCACAAAACCTTGCCCATGATTCAGGCAATATTTCTTTTCCTCCCTGTTTAAAATCAAACAGTTCCTGCAAAATAGCATGTCTAGCACTAGGTGGAAAATATTTCTGAAGGAAGGTACTAATCAAGCAATCAGGGCTATCAATAGATCCAGGAGGTAAATTATTAATCCAAGTTTTAGCTTCTCCTTTCAATGAAAACAGGAAAATTTTAGCAACAAAGTAAGTGTGCATCTTAATATGATCAGAAAACAGGCCACTCATGGTAGAAAGCTCAGTCATATGTGCTACCGCACTTTCATTCTTAGTCCCACAAAAAGGTGATGACTACGCACTTCTATTCTTGTAGACAGTTGTTGGGCCTCCAAGTGCAGAGGTTTGTAGAACAGCAGCAAGTTTCCCTTAAGTGGATCACCCAAGGTTTATCGAACTCAGGGAGGAAGTGGTCAAAGTTATCCACTCTCAAGCAACCCTGCAATCAAGATACAAGAAGTCTCTTGTGTCCCCAACACACCCAATACACTTGTCAGGTGTATAGGTGCACTAGTTCGGCGAAGAGATAGTGAAATACAAGTGGTATAGATATAAGACAATGGTCCCCGAAAATAGCTTGATGGCGTGGAAGAGACTAAAGGCAAACTGAAATAAAGATGGAAGCAAGAAAACAGGTAACAGATCTAGTTGCAAACGCTGTTTCAATGCTTAGAAACAAGGCCTAGGGATCATACTTTCACTAGTGAACACTCTCGTATAAATATCATCTCTTTATGATACTACTCTGAACTACTCTCTGGTTGGACACTGTAATCCATGGTAGGGCTATAACAGCACAACTCAAAGTATGCTTTCCCCATCTAGATAACCCCACATTGTCACCTTGAGCTCTAGATGGTTCCAACAAACACCACAATTTCATAGAGACATCCAACTCCAAATATAACTCATAACAAGTAATTGTAATCTCTACCCTAAGTGCCACCATGGTGTGCACGCTGTCACTTTCACACACATGTGGAGAGCAGAGATCTATTAAAGCACTTGAGTAGCAAGGTAGATCTACTTGATTAGAAAGCTCATGATCACAATATGATCATGCATAGAGAGAGAGATGAACACATAGCTATCGATAGAACCCTTAGCCTTGAGGAAGAACTACTCCCTCATCATCATGGGAATCAGCAACGGCGATGGAGATGGTGGTGGAGATCGATGGAGATAGCTTCGAGGGCACTTCCCCGTCCTGGCAGGGTGCCGGAACAGAGACTTTCTGTCCCTCGAATCTCCCATTCGGTGGCGGCAGCACTTCAGAACTTTTCATGGCTAGAGGCTTGACGATTTAGGATTTTTGCATCGGGAGGCATCTTATAGGCGAAGAGGCAAGGTCCATGGGCGACCAGGGGGCCCACACCACCTAGTGGCGTGGCCAGGGCTAGACCACGCCACCATATGGTGTGCCCACCCTGGTGCCCTACTCCGTCTCTGCTTCGTGTTTCCGTGTTGCTCCGGGAAAAATAGGCATATTGGCTTTTTTATCCCGTCCAATTCTGAGAATATTGATTTTCTGCCTTTTCTGGAACCAAAAACAGAAGAAAACAGGCAACTGGCACTGTGGCATCTTGTTAATAGGTTAGTCCCAGAAAACATATAAAAATACCTGAAAGTGTTGACAAAGCAAAGCAAAGTAGATACTAAACAAGCATGGAACATAAAAAACTATAGACGTTTGCAACGTATCAAAATGTTCCTTCTCGACAATAACTATGTAAGATAGATCAAGAGAGAAATCATAATCCTTATCTTTAATGTTTATGGGAGATGCAGCAAACTTAGCATTAGGAGACAATTTGGGTTTTATAGTACGCCTCTCAAGGCGACTCTTAATAGCACTCCTATAATGGGTGTTTTAACTTTCTTTAATAAATTCATTGGTCATCTCTATATAACCGTCTTCAATATCATAGCTTTCTCTAGACGCAAGTGAACTGAAAGGTGTAGTAGCATCTTCATTAGGAGTTTCAGTATTTCCAGCTATAGTTCTAGCAATCGTAGCATCTAGGGAAGGACATAATGAACAACTCTTATCAAGCACAGTAGAAGCAGCATCATAAGTATCAGAAGTTTCAGATTCAGTAGTAGTAGCAGTATGTGTAGCATGTGTATGTGGTGGTGTAAGGAACTTACTCATAACAAACGGTGAATCAAGAGCAACAGAGGTGTTCAGAACCGTACCTCTTCTTGTAGTGGATGGTAATATAGGAGCTTTTCCATCACGAGACTTACCCATGATGAATGGAGGGCAGCGAACAATAGTGATTCCAAGTGAACTTGATAAATAGAGCTATGCTCCCCGGCAACGGTGCTAGAAAATAGTCTTGATGACCCACAAGTATAGGGGTGTATCGCAGTATTTTCGAGGGAAGTGAAACCCAATTTATTGATTCGACACAAGGCGACCAAAGAATATTTATAAGCCTTAACAACTGAGTTGTCAATTCAGTAGCACCTAGAAACAATCTTTCTCACAGCAATTTATCAGTACCAACAATTTTGTAATAGCAATAGTAAAGTAACAGGAGTAGTAAAAGTAAAGACAATAGTAACAATTGCAGTAAACAGTAGGATTAAAGCGTGGTAGGCATAGGGATGGATGGACAGGCGTTGCATGACAAGACAATTCATATGGCAATCAAGACATGGGGCATTTGCAGATAAATAAGATAAAGCATCTAAGTACTAAATAATCATAGGCATGTTTTCCATATATAGTCATATGTGCTCGCAATGAGAACTTGCACAACATCTTTTGTCCTACCAGCCCATTTGCAACGAGGCCTCAAGGGAACTACTAGCAATTAAGGTGCTCCTTTTAATAGAGCACAAGAGCAAAGCATTAACACTCCATGAACACATTTGATTCTCACATCCAAGCCATTCCCTCCGGTTATCCCGATTGCTGTCACTTCGGGGCGTTTGGTTTCGGACAACAATATGTGTATACAACTTCCAGGTAAGACCATAAACAATACTATCATAATGAATCAATAACATGTTCAGATTTTAAATAATGGCACTCGGGCCCTAGTGACAAGCATTAAGCATAACAAGTTGCAGCAAAGTCAAAAAGCACTAATAATAGATACTATGCACAATGCCCTAACAATTTGATGCCATTACATGAACGATCTCATCCAATCCATACCATCCCCATAGCCTACAGCGAGGGATTACTGACTCATGGATGGGGGAAACATGGATGGTTGATGGAGAAGCGATGATGATGATGATGGCAATGATCTCATCCAATTCCCCGTCCCGACAGGGTGCCAGAATGGAGTTTCTGGTTCGGAATCGTGGAATCTGGTGGTGGCGGCGCAGCAGAACTCTTTCTGGAAAAACATTGAACCTCCCTTGGGTTTTAGGTCAAGAGGCAACTTATAGGTGAAGAGGGAGGCCGAGGGGGTGACCGAGGCAGCCACACCACCCCCAGGCGCGGCCTTTCCTGGCCCGCGTGGCTAGGTGGTGTGGGCCCCTCGTGGTCCTCCTCCGTTTCATCTTCTGGCTCCGTGAGTCTTCTGGTGAAATAGGATTTTTGGCATATTTTCTAGGATTTTTCCTGGTAGGTTGATTTCTGCACAAAAACTAGACACCAAGGTAATTCTGCTGAAAACAGCGTCAGTCCGTGTTAGTTGTATCCAAATCACACAAGTTTAGAGGAAAAACAATATAAAAAGTGTTCGGGAAAGTAGATACGTTTTGGACGTATCAAAGTCCGCCCATGCTCATTCCTAGTCCAACCTGGGGCCGAGGCACGGGGCGGAGCGTGCTCCTACCACCACCATGAGACCCATGAAATGTTGGAGATATGCCCAAGAGGCAATAATAAAGTAGGTTATTATCATATCTTCATACTTATGATAAATGTTTACATTCATGCTATAATAGTATTAACAAGGAAACCATTAATACTTGTGTGATTTGTAAACTTAATTTGAAGTCCCTAGTATAGCCTCTATACTTCACTAGCTTGTTGGTTGATTGTTGATTGTGGTTTCCATATCATGAACATTGAGATGTTATCAACAACAAGATCATATCGTTAGGAGAATGATATGGTGGACATACTCCTATAGATAAGCGTAGCATAAAGATCAAGTCATTTCAATAGTTCAATTGCTATATGCTTTCTGATACATAGTAACCTAATTCCTTCGACCATGAGATCATGCATATCACCTTTACCGGATGGATGCTTTGATGTCATCAAACACCACACCGTAACAGGGTGGCTATAAAAGTGGCATTGAGTGTTCGGAAAGTATTGGTTGAAACACATGGATCAAGAGTGGGATTTGTCCATCCATATGACGGATAGATATACTCTGGGCCCTCTCGGTGGAATGTCATCCAATTAGCTTGCAAGCATGTGACCGCTCACAAGGGATCACATATCACGGAACGAGAAAAGAGTACTTATCAAGAACGAGGTTGAACTAGGTATGCGAGATACCGACGATCATAACCTCGGATAAGTAAACATCGTGAGACAAAGGGAAATTGGTATCGTATGTAAGTGGTTCATTCGATCGCAAAGTAATCGTAGAAATATGTGGGAGCCATATGAATTTCTAGATTCCTCTATTGGTTATTGTTTAGAGAAGTGTCTCGATCATGTCCGCATAATTCACGAACCGTAGGGAGACACACTTAAGGATTCGACGTTGTTTGAGTAGTTATGGTATTATGAGAAAGAGACCGAATGTTGTTCGGAGTCTCGGATGGGATCCGGGATATCACGAGGTGATCCGGAATGGTCCGGAGAATAAGGTTCATTTAAGGAAAGTCCTGCTTTGGAGTTGGGGAATGGTTCCGTGTTTCATCGGGAACATTCTAGAAGGTCCCGGAATGTCCCAAGACTGGAGGGGGAAGGGTACATGAATGTGTCATTGTAAGTTGGAATGATTGCATCATGTACTAGGTGTCTTCGCTGTCCAAAATAAAGGATTTATTTAAATCCTAAATTGAAAAGTCAAACGGCTAGTTTGAAAGTCAAACGGCAATTTTGGGAAGTGGGAAGAGAGGAGGATTGGTGGAGGCCGAATTGGAGGAGGGTTCCTCCCTTGGCCGGGCGCCCACTGCCGACTTGGGAGGGACTCTCCCTTGGCCGGCCAGCCCCTCCCACCTATATAAGGAGGGCAGGGCTCCCTCCTAGCACACACAAGTTCCTATCTTCTACCTCCGGTTTAGAGCCGTTTTGGTTTAGAGCTTCTAATTGCTTTAGCCAGCGGTTTAGAGCCTTCTAATTGGTTTAGAGCCTTCTAATTGGTGTGTCTAATTACTAGACCACTAATAGCCTCTCTCATAAGCTCCACCATACTGCACCGCTTAAGGCGAAGCCTCATGGATCTCCCTCTACTTCCGGACCACGCCACAGCCGAGAATCGCGAGGAGAGTGCTACAACCTCCGCTGTCTACTGGAACAAGGGAGAGGAAGGTATTCATCGAGTACCGAACGTGTGACCGATCATGGAGCACTTGCGGAACGCTGGCGCCGAAGGATCGCTCACGCGATCTTGAGATCGGAAAGAGTACGACTACATCACCCACGAGAATCGCCTCTTAACCGCTTTGGAATCTTCGAGGGTGAGTTCCTCCATCGACTCGTTGCTACAATCTAGTAGATAGATCTTGGCTTGTTTGTTTGTATGCGGTAGAAAATTTTTGTTTTCCATGCTACGAAACCCTACAGTGGTATCAGAGCCGTGTCTATATGTAGATCTATTGCACGAGTAGAACACAATGGTCATTGTGGGCGTTGATGCTTTTATTGTCGATTACTTCTTGTGTACTTTGCATCTTGCGGTATGTTGGGATGAAGCGGCCCGGGCTAACCTTACATGACATCGTTCATGAGACTTGCTCCACGCTTGACATGCAACTTGTATTGCATAAGTGGCTTTGCGGGTGCCTGTTTCTCCTAGCATAGTAAAGATCCAATTTACAACGGGTAATCAACAATGCTAGTATCAATGTTGTGGTTCTTGTTCGTAGGTAAGAACGACACTTATTGAAAGCCCCAAACCACGTAAAATATGCAAAGAAAGTAGAAACGTCTAACTTTGTTTTGCAGGGGTGTGCAGTGATGTGATATGGCCATGATTGTGATTATATATGATGTATGCAATGTTCCTTATTGTAAGTCGGCAACCGGCAGGAGCCATATGGTTGTCTTTAATTTCTGTTAAGACCTGCGTGTCTATTCAAAATAGTTGTAATAGTTGAAGCTGGTGGACGACAACCATGAAGAAGCGTCATTGACCTTGATGCTATGCCGGTGATGATGGAGATCATGTTCGTGCTTGAAGATGGAGATCGGAAGCACAAAGAAGAAAGGCCATATCATATCACATATTATGAATTGCATGTGATGTTAATCCTTTATGCATCTTGTATTGCTTAGTAGACGACGGTAGCATTATAAGATGATCCCTCATGCACATAAATTTCAAGTTCTAAAGTGTTCACCCTTAGTATGCACCGTTGCCAAAGCTTGTCGCTCAAGCACCACGTGATGATCGGGTGTCTTTGATTCCGGTGAATACAACGTAAGCAAGCCAGATTTGCTTATGCGGTAGCTAAGGTTTGATCTTGACGAGCCTAGCATGTACGCATGGCCTCGTGAACACGGATTACCGAAAGGTAGAGCATGAGTCATATAGTAGATATGATGAACATGTTGATTGTTCGCCATTGAAGCTATATCAACTCTCGTGATGATCGGTTTTGATGTGGTGGATTTGGTTCGTGTGATCACTAAAACAATGTGAGGGATATTGTTTTGAGTGGGAGTTCACCTAGATTAATTTAATTATTAATTAGAACTCAATTTATCATAAACTAAATCAAAGTGAATTTGCATAGTTGTTGTAGTCATTGGCATCCGCTTACCACCTTGCGCTTAGTTATAATTGAGATGATAGAACTATAGAATTCTGGTTAGTTACTTTACTAACTGGTATCGTATTGTATTGAAGTGTTAATCTAAAGTTTAAAAGTCCTATTGCAAACTTTCAAGAAGTTCCGTCACTCCATGAAGTTTAATAATTAGTATTAAATCAAGAGTAACAATTCCAAATGTTAGTATATAAGTATCATGTTTATCTCCATGATTCTTGATATTCAAAGGATTGTCTTAATATCAAGGTAATCTAGGATCTGAAAGAGTTGTTTCAGAAACCATGATGTGTGGAAGATATTGTGATATCTAAAACGAAGTTTTGGTTACAACATGATAGAGTATAATATGGCAAAGTTCATGTTCTCATATTTTGATGAGAATTTGCAAAAGGTTGGAGACACTTGTTGTCCTAATCCTCCAAAAGGTTTTGGAAAGCAACATTATACTCATAATTCATCGTTATAAGCTAAAAGTAGCTTGATCATGGACGATTCCATGATAAGGTGAATATTTGATGTAGGTAAAATGTTTACTACACCAAGAGATTACTAAAGAAAGGAATTTGGAAGAACACCAAACATTTGATGATGGTGATCTACTTCAAAGTGCAAGTCCAAAGACATTTGTATTTAATTATACACGCTTTGGATTATGTGTCATATGTATGACTCCACTATTGATGTTGATAGATTCTTTCAAACAGAAAAGGAAATACTGAAAGAGAGTCTCATTAGTATATGGCAGAAAAGAAAAGACTAGAATTGTTCAGTTTAAGTATATAGATGATATACATGTTATGGCTATATTCTTTGCTTATTAAACGATGTGGTTCTTAAGTATTTTGATACTGAATTTGTTGGTATGAATCGTCATACGAAACAACACAATTCATGAACTACAATGGCCTAAGTAACTAGCAAAAGAATATGTGATGATGTTCATCGAGAACAAAATAAAGGGTTATTGTGTTGCTCGTTAAACATCAAAAGCTTGCCTTCAAGATTTGTTTTATCAGGTATTATGAGAACAAAAGGGTTGTTCAAATAATTGCCGTAATCCATAAAAGATGGATGATTCGCAAATCTCGTTGGAGACATCACATCCATAAAACTAGTGCTAAAAATGTCGAAAGACAAATTGATTGAAAGATCACTTAGGAAGTGACATCGCCGTTTAAATTATATTGGAAAGAAAACATGAAAATCCATATGGATGGAATTTTGGAGTCTATTTGATTTTGATCAAATGACGTTTGTGAAACTTTCCTAGAGATAATTAAAACTTCGTTCATAGGCCAAAAGGGAACAATGGACTAGCTTATTGGAACTTGTACATATTGTTGTACGAAATCCATTATGTGTAGTCAAGATGGATTTCAACTTCATATGCTTTCTCCGAAAATTTGAGTGAATATATGAATATTTACTTAATAAGGATGAAGTGTGAAATATTTGAAAAGTTCAAAGAATTTTAAGATGAAGTGCAAAATCATTGTAATAAGAATATAAATAGTTTATGATAAGATCATAAAGGAAGATATTTGAGTTACAAGTTTAGCATAATACCTAAGATTTAAGGAATCGTTCCGTGGATTTGCATTTCCCGAAACACCATAAGAGTATGGAGCGTTCGAGATATGTAATTAAACCTTGTTTGACATGGTAAGATCAAAGGTGTAATTCATAGAACTGCCATTATATTTTAAAGATTAATAGCTTTAGAGACTACCGTTTTCCACTGAAAAGAGCTCCATCATAATCCGCTGAAATGACACCATATAAAGTTATGGATTGGGATAAAACCCAAGTGGTCCTTTCTTAAACATTGGTATGCTTTGCATAAGAAAGATGTTTGCAACCAAAGTCGGATAAACCTGTCTTTGTATTACTATTAAGTATTCCTCCATAAACACCGGAGACAAAAGTGTTTGTCACTTAGAACGTCAAGTTTCTTTGAGAAGGAATTTTTCGTGAAAAGATGAGTGAGAGGACAATAGAACGTTGATAAGGTTAAAGGAACCTTAGCTATATGTGCAGAGTTGCGCAGCGCCGAAAAGTGTTCCGGAGGCAGCAAAAGTGCTCATGGCTCACGTGCCTCAAAGGTTGTGGTCACGGAGATCTAAGTTCCTATTGAAACAAATAGGTCGGATGAACAATCAAATACCAAGATTTGAGAGTTAAATCATTATTTGACAATAATAATCCGACTAAATGCAAAGAAGCGATGATGGGCCCTGACTCTGTCAAATGGCTTGAAGCCATAAAATCCGTGATAGTTCCATACACGAGAAATCAAGTTTTGAACTTGAAGGACCCTCAAGAAAGGTGTAAGACCTTACAGTTGTGTTTGGATCTATAAAGAAGTAGACATGGATGTTTCACATCTATGAAATAGTCGACATGTTGGGAAAGAGTTCACAACAATGTTCAAAGGTTGTATATGACAAGATTTGATCTTTCATAGCGATTTTTAGTCTAGACGGATTAATGTAGCAACCACTACATATAATTTGTTATGTGGTAGTAGAATAAAACAAAACAAGTTCTTCTAATAGAATGGTTACCTAGGACGTGTGCATGACACGGTCCAAAGGGTTTTGTTAATTCAAAGGATGCTAAAAGCATATGCAAACTTCAATGGTTGAAGTAAGCATAGCGGAGTTGGAATCTTCACTATGATGAAACTGTTAAAAGAGTTTAATTTCATCGGAGACAATGAAGATGCTTGCATTTGCAAGAAATTAAGTGGGAGCGCTAAGACATGTTTCTAATACATTATGTGGAAGACATATTGTTGATTGGAAATAATGTATCTTTTATTAACACATATTAAGAATTTCATCCCGATGAAAGACTTAGGCAAAACCCAAATATTTGGCATCAATAGACGCTTCTATGGTTGTGCAAAAGTACATATAGACGAGATATTGAATGAATTCAATATAGAAACTACAAGAAAGGTTCTTGTCGCACAGAAAGGATTGAAAGAGTTCAATGTTGATGATATATTCAAGTGTATTGACATTTGGTAAGTGAAACAAAGATTCAAGTATAGATTGATACTTGATGTATGAAATCACAAAGAGTATTTATATCAATCATACTGTGATATGTACAAATCCAGATATGTCCTATGCTCTAAATGTTGTGAGCATATACCGTAATGATTTGTAAGATGATCATTGGACAATAGTAAGGATATTCTTATGATCTTTTGGAAGAACTAAGAGTATATTATTTGTAGAAGTGACAAATAGATGGTTAGTTCATTGTAAAAGTACTACATTGATACTAGCTTTGTCACAAAGTACAAATTTAGTTTATCTCAATCTAAACTAAGGGTGGCACAATATAATGGAAAGTGAGTTCCATAATGGATTTGGATGAGTTCCAAAGTTAAGACATTGTGACAGATACTACAACAAAAGGCTAAGTATATGACTGCTATTATAGCAGCAAAAGAGGGCATTTGTGTCAAGTAGTTTGTTATCAAACTAGGTGTAGTTCAATGGGATAATACTATGAAGATATATTGTACGACAATATTGTCAACATGTTTTAACCCCAAAGAACTAAAGGTCACACCGAAAGACCAAATTTATACAAAGCCATCTCATTAGAGAATGAGTGATGCGTAGAGACGCAAATACATGCAATTACACACGGACCTGGAAGTGTCAGATCCGGAGATCAGTTGACCACTAGCAATCGTGTACATACAACACGGAAAGCCATAGGTGTTGAATACACAAAGGTTTGAAACTAGATTATTGACTCTAGTGCAAGTGGGAGACTGGAGATATGCCCAAGAGGCAATAATAAAGTAGGTTATTATCATATCTTCATACTTATGATAAATGTTTACATTCATGCTATAATAGTATTAACAAGGAAACCATTAATACTTGTGTGATTTGTAAACTTAATTTGAAGTCCCTAGTATAGCCTCTATACTTCACTAGCTTGTTGGTTGATTGTTGATTGTGGTTTCCATATCATGAACATTGAGATGTTATCAACAACAAGATCATATCGTTAGGAGAATGATATGGTGGACATACTCCTATAGATAAGCGTAGCATAAAGATCAAGTCATTTCAATAGTTCAATTGCTATATGCTTTCTGATACATAGTAACCTAATTCCTTCGACCATGAGATCATGCATATCACCTTTACCGGATGGATGCTTTGATGTCATCAAACACCACACCGTAAATAGGTGGCTATAAAAGTGGCATTGAGTGTTCGGAAAGTATTGGTTGAAACACATGGATCAAGAGTGGATTTGTCCATCCATATGACGGATAGATATACTCTGGGCCCTCTCGGTGAATGTCATCCAATTAGCTTGCAAGCATGTGACTGGCTCACAAGGGATCACATATCACGGAAACGAGAAAAGAGTACTTATCAGTAACGAGGTTGAACTAGGTATGCGTAGATACCGACGATCATAACCTCGGATAAGTAACATATCGTGAGACAAAGGGAAATTGGTATCGTATGTAAGTGGTTCATTCGATCGCAAAGTAATCGAGAAATATGTGGAGCCATATGAATTTCCAGATTCCTCTATTGGTTATTGTTCGAGAAGTGTCTCGATCATGTCCGGATTATTCACGAACCGTAGGTAGACACACTTAATGATTCGTCGTTGTTTGAGTAGTTTTGGTATTATGAGATAGAGTCAGATTGTTGTTCGGAGTCTGGGATGGGATCCGGGATATCACGAGGTGATCCGGAATGGTCCGGAGAATAAGATTCATATAAGGAAAGTCCCGCTTTGGAGTTGGGGAATGGTTCGGTGTTTTCATCGGAACATTCTAGAAGGTCCTGAATGTCCCAAGCACCGAGGGGGAAGGGTACATGAATGTGTCATTGTAAGTTGGAATGATTGCATCATGTACTAGGTGTCTTCGCTGTCCAAAATAAAGGATTTATTTAAATCCTAAATTGAAAAGTCAAACGGCTAGTTTGAAAGTCAAACGGCAATTTTGGGAAGTGGAAGAGAGGAGGATTGGTGGAGGCGGGTGGAGGAGGGTTCCTCCTTGGCCGGCGCCCACCAAGCCGACTTGGGAGGACTCTCTCCCTTGGCCAGCCCTCCCACCTATATAAGGAGGGGCAGGGCTCCCTCCTAGCACACACAAGTTCCTATCTTCTACCTCCGGTTTAGAGCCGTGTTGGTTTTGAGCTTCTAATTGGGTTATCCAGCGGTTTAGAGCCTTCTAATTGGTTTTGAGCCTTCTAAATTGTGTGTGTAATTAATATAACACTAATAGCCGCTCTCATAAGCTCCACCATACTCGCACGCTTAAGGCGAAGCTCATGATCTCCCTCTACTTCCGGTACCACGCCAGTTGCCGCCAGAATCGCGAGGAGAGTGCTACAACCTCCGCTGCTGGAACAAGGGAGAGGAAGGTCTTCGCCGAGTACCTAACGCATGTGACCGATCAAGGGAGCGCTGCGGGAACGCGGCGCCGGAAGGATCGTCTACGCGATCTTGAGATCGGAAAGAGTACGACTACATCACCCACGAGAATCTGCTCTCGTTAACCGCTTTGGAATCTTCGAGGGTGAGTTCCTCCATCGACTCGTTGCTACAATCTAGTAGATAGATCTTGGCTTGTTTGTTTGTATGCGGTAGAAAAATTTTGTTTTCCATGCTACGAAACCCTACATGAAAAACCCTGCCCTGAGGCCGTGTTCCCGGAACGCTGCCCCTAGGCCAGGGGTTGCAGGACCCCGCAACGGTGGAAGGAGGACCCATAACCATGCCACCGGCTGCTTGGGGGCTGGAGCCCCAAGACCTGCCAAACAAGACCACCTCTCCGTGGAGTCATCTACTGACCCCACGCACAGGCGCGCCGAAGAGTGCCAAGGCGATTTTTCCCCGCCTAACGAGGCGCTGGTTCGAGAGCACTTGCTGTAGCTGCTTCAACAGGCTGCAGGTACGGCCGTCCCTATCCTGCGGGGTGCAGCTGAGGCAGGGAGCATGGCTTTGGGATACAGGAGCAGTTGCTCTGCCTTCTCTCCTGCCTTACGACAGGTGGTGTGGCCGCCAAAGTTCCATCTCATTGTCCCTGTCAAGTTTGAAGGCAATACCAACCCGAAGGATTTTTTGGCTATCTATTCTACCGTAATGGTGATTTCTAATGGCCCTACCAAAGGAGAGAGTGGCATCTACCAAAGGAGTCCATTCATTCCTTGGCTGAGTTGTGTACTCACTTTGTGAGCGCATTCCAGGGAGCCTTCAAGCGCCCGGGAACACTCATTCAGCTCCACACAGCGGTCCAGGGGAATGGAGAGCGGCTATGACACTTCATGCTGCGATTTTCATAGATCGCACACACTATCCCATAGGCGGAGGATGCCGCCATTATTGGCACATTCACAATGAATGTGCGCGATAGCAAAATGTGTGAAGAGCTTAACATGCATCCCGTCAAGAGCATACATGAGTTGTGGGCGTTGGCTGAACTTTGCTCCCTAGCAGAGGAAGGACGCGTCATGCACGAGGATGCTGCCCGGAAGGCCACTGGGGCGATAGACCTGGGAAGCACTACTTCAAAGAAGACTGGCTCGCGTAAGTGGGGCATTCGCCATGGCTGTGGAGCCTAGTGCTCCCATCGGGGCTGAGAAGAAAACCAAACCGGAGGAAGAAGTGGCGGCTACCAAGCCTGCCACGGGGAAGTGGTGCCCTATGCACGAGTCCGACGAGCATGACACATGGAACTGCTGCTCCATCCTCGATTACACCAAGGGGCGTAAGAGGCGCATCGTTGAGCAAGGGGCTAACGGTACCCTCGGGAACTATTACCGCTATAGCAAGGCTGATCATTATGCGAAAGACTACCTGGCACAACCTGGTCTGGGTGACCCCGCCGAAGGTCATGGGGGCAAGGTGGGCGATGCACGGGGAGGATATGGATGCGGTGGATATGGATCAAGAGCGGGGCAAGGAGGGGGCCGCGGCAACGCAGCCCCTCAACTGTGTAGCAATGACCCTGTCGTTAACCAAGGAGGCAACGACGACGGGTGCAGACAGTACCCACAAGTACAGGACTACGTGTGCGCCCACGGAGGATCCTACGCCATGACTTCCCACGGGGAGTTTAAGCGTTTCTCCCATGAACTATGCGCCGTGCAGCCCATCCCGAAGGCGCATCGGCCACTTCGGTGGCCACACGTGCCGATTACTTTTGATGCGGGAGATCGTCCAAAATGCAATACCGGGGTCGACACGCTACCCCTGGTGGTCTCCCCCATCATAAAGAACGTCCGAGTTACCAAGATGCTAGCGGATGGAGGGGCTGGCCTCAATATGCTCTCGACAAAGCTGCTGGATAAGCTCTAGATCACTAAGGATCAATTGGCCCCTATGGGGTCTTTTCTAGGCGTAAGCCAGGGAGCTATCCAGATGTGGGGGAAGATTGAGTTTCCAGTCACATTCGGGACTCAAGAAAACTACCGCACTGAGAACATCATCTTTGATGTTGCGGACATTACCCTGTTGTATAATGGCATAATAGGGTGCCCTGCCTTCACAAAGTTCATGGTGGTCTCTCACCATGCCTACAACTCGCTCAAGATTCCCTCCTCGTGGGGGACCTTGACCATGAAGGGTGATATTAGGGACGTCATGTTCTGCTCTGAACAATTGTTCAAACTAGCAACCACAGCTTCCCTTGTGACTCACACTTGCTCTCTCTCTGATTCGGACCAACCATTTGCCCCGGTTCCTAACTCGCCTGGGAAAAGGCTGTGACCCTTTATCGAACTTAGTTCTGATGACATTTCTGGTACTGGTGGCTCTCCAAGTAAGCTAACAACTTATCACATCCACCCTACCAGCTAAAAGCCCGAGTGTGAGTGGAGGTTCCCCCAGAAAATGAAAGCCTGGGAGCATGCGTGGTGCTCCCAGCAATCTTAAAAAACAAAAAATATATATATCTATTTATAATAAAAGCCCGAGTGTGAGCGGAGGTTCCCCCGGGAAATGAAAGACCGAGAGTGTGTGTGGTGCTGCCGGCAAACCTTAAAGCCCGGGAGTGAGTAGTACTCCTGACAATGTGATGGATACTAGTGTATCTGTCCTGGCCTACCTATGTCTAAAACTCTTGTAACCCGGGGGCTTCCCCTATTTTGGAATGGAAATCCCGTTGCTCTCATTCTTCCACCTATTTTCATTTGCCGATCCTTTTTGGGATTTTGCACTCCTTCGGTTTTTCTCGGGGTTGGACGTGGGTAACAAGACTATCAGGCTAGGAAACGTCATACTCTCATGATCCACTCTGAGGGATGAGCGTTGTGCTCTAGGCATTGCCTACAAGCACTAAATCATGAAGACACACCTCCCATGTCAGGCCTTCAAGTTGGCAACACCGTGCGCCCTGATCAAGCGCACAACACCTTGTTTTACACCTGAGGCATGGGTAAGATGACGTAAGGCATGTTCGTCGTGTTTCAAGATGAGCAACAGATGGATAAGAAAGATGAGGCCAAGGCAAGGATTCAGCAAGGAGAAAGGCTCGTCGTCAGATAGCAGCAACCATGCGGCTTCCATAGGCACTTGGCCCCACAAGCATGGCATGTAACAATCACAAGGCTAGAGCTAGGGAGGTGGGAGCAAGGTTTCTGAGGTGATGAATGATGCCCCCACAGGCCCCGTGGAGGCACCAAGGCGGCAGCCAGTAGACGAATCAAGGGCATCCACGAGCACGACACGACAAAGTGCAAATAATGCAAGATAAAGGTAAATATACTAACGGTAGCCAATTGGCATTATATTTGAAAAATGTACAATGTAGCAACTGGCTTGGGGAGGACCCCAGGTGTCAAGGAGATATCCGTAAGTCAGCAGCATAAGGGAGGATATGCATGCCCTCCTCCACCTCGCACGCGTTGACGTTATTCGCTCAGCACGACACCGCGCATCATGCGTCGCTAAGGTACGAGTCGAAGACAAGCGACGGGTAGTAGCTCCGGCAGCAGAGGGTGTCATCGAAGATTTTTATCGATAAGCAACCCCCACCGCGGTAGTGAAACTTCAAGATGTCGCCAACCTTCAGCATGTAGTGTTCCATGAAGTCCGGCCACCCATCACTCAGGTACATGCCACCGGTGTTGTCTACCCACCTCTGGAAGTCCTAGATGGGTTAGTCGCTGCTAGCCTCGCACACCCGGAGCTCACACAATGGGTGCTCTCTGAGCTCCTCGGCAAACAGGTCTAGCAGGCGTAGCCACCACTTGAAGTTCACCGGGAGGAAGACGAGAAACTCGAAGCCAATAAGGCCCGCCATTTCATCGTCACTGTCCCCGTGACAGAGAGGCAAGGGAGGGGAATACCCATCAAGCTCCCGCCATCCATAGCGGCCCTAGCAAGGTGGGCCGCGTCCACGTCTCAGAGAAGAAGAACGGCGATCGGAGGGCCCCCTAGTCCACTGTGGCATTCTCGGTGGCCGCGGAAGGGCGGGGCCTTAGTTCACGGTTGGAGGAGATCCGTGCTAGCATCGGAGGAGGCACGGCGGCCTTGGCACCTGTGCCTATGCGGTGGCCCCTCCGACGAGGCCGAAGCCATCTCCCCAATCTGTGAAGTAGGATCATCGTCATTAGAGCTGCCCGATGACATCGTCGTCATTACCGAGCATGGAGTTGGAAGGAAAGGCTGTGGGGAAGTGGAGAGTGATCTACAGCCCCGCGCCTTCCCCCCTTTTATAGCCAAAGAGAAGGGGGAACAGTTGCTGCCCACCTCACTGGCTCACGTGATGGTAAAGATCAAGCCCCATTAAAGTTATTTTGCAGGAATCAAAGTAGCACTGTCAATGCGGGCTGCCGCGGACGCTAAGGTGTGGCTTAGAAGTCCCGCGGTCACTTGAATGCGCAAGCACACGCACATCAGCTCTTGCGCGATGGGAAGGCATGATGTCTAGTCTTGTCGCACTTCCCGTGACGTGCACTAGGCTCAGACGCTATTGAAGGGCAAAGCCCGACAATAATCTCTTTGTCAAACAACGATCTGTGTCGCAAGTTTCCATCCCTCGCCCGGGGGCTTCTGTCGGCGTAATGGGATCGGGGGTCCCTCGCATTGCGCCTCAGCGCATGGGCTAGGACCCATCGGTTAGCAACCTAGCAGATGTATGGCTTGACCGGCAGGGGCGTCGCCAGGATGCAAGCACTGTGTGCTCCAAGTAGGTATGGTTCTGTCATGATGAGCCTATGGAGACTAAGTCCCAGCTATGTTGTAGGTGCCTATGGGTCAGACGAACGCTACCGGACGCCTCGACTCGCCAACCGGGTTCAGACAAGAAGGGAAGGACAATGACGAACGCAAGGCGGTCCTGCCCCTCCTTCCAGGGGTGCCCCGGAAGGAGGGCAAGGGCACTGTTGGGGGTAGTGAGGCCGAGGAGCAGCCTCTACCAAGCCTCGAAAGGACCATGGAAGCACCCTCTCCTTGGCCAGGCGTGGCCCAGGAGCCAGAGACAACTGTTCCTAACAAGGCGTGTCGGGCCCAGCCTTGGGTACTAGTGATGCGTCAACATCGCTGGACATTATCATGACACTGCAGCGCCCTTGTAGCGCGCCACCGACAGGAGTGACAGCTCGGAGCCTGAGCTCTCACTCGACCATCGGGTGCATCTGTGCACCGTCCCTAGCCATCCATTGGCGATAGGCGTTACCTTCCTGCCTGAAGACCGCATGGCACACCACGATTGATGCCCGGGAATGCCCAGGGGTGTGCTCCACGCTGGCCCTTGTGGTGACCCCTTGGTGTATAAAAGGAGGCACTTGGCCGGGAGTTAGGGGGGTTTGGGAGGACTTGACCTGAAAGAGGAGCTAGACCTGAAGAGAGGGGTTTTTGTCTAGGGAAGCATTTTCCCAGAGGGAGAGAGGGGTTCAGAGGGCTGAGAGAAAGCAACGAAGTGAGGAAAGAAAGAAAGGGGAAGCCCGGGGATTGTAGAAGCTAGAGAAAGCATCTCCCCAGCACCATAGAGATCATCTTGTTGTATCTCGATCCACCCTAGATAATCCACCAAAGCAGGACGTAGGGTTTTTAGACGAAGGGCGGCCTGAACCTAGGTAAAAAATGCATGTGTGTGCTCTATGTGTGTTGTATGCTCGTATCACCAGGTTCCTTCGCCGACGTTGAGGCCAGAACGCCTTCGTGCCCACTACCGAATAAATAGGGGGTGTCCAACATCCCCGATGTCAGCATAGGCGAGACACGACAATGGGTGATGGATGCAAGTGCACATGTCAATTATAGCTAGTTTCGAAATAAGAGTATTGTACCCATAGAGAGCTATTTAATTTAGGTATTTATGCCCCTCGTCACTTTCCACCAAAGGATAGTTATAAGCTACCTTTGATCTCAAGTAAAGGGTGTTTCAAAAGGTTTTTGGTTGAGTGCAGAAAACTAATTAAAACATGTAAAAGAAAGCAAGTACCAAGGTTGTGTGAAAACATGGTCGAACTCAGTAGGGCTAAAACATTCTCGGGGAAGTAGGATACACCACTAGCATAATATTATTATTAATAATGAAGATAACATACATCTTGTGTCATGATATGTGTGGAGAGAGCTCCATAATAAGATGTTCACTACAAGGCTCGTAGGAAGCCACTTTGTTGAGTCAATAATGAGGCCACCTCTAAATAACCACCGCGATGTCCGAGAGCAGTCACCCATACAAACCACCACAATTAAATGTTTCCTCGTGGATATCGTAATTAGCTTAGGGAGTCTCTCTTTATCCTCCTTTAACCATGTAGGTTGCTAGCCAGCACCAATTGTCATGAAGCTCTTGGGAACACTTCCAAACATGTCCAAAGGATTTCTCCCTCACTTTAGTCCCGAAGGAAAATGATATGTGGTCGACTACACAAACCATTTATAGAGAGAGATCAAACACAAATCATAAATCTATCATAGACCGACCAGTATTATTGACACATGAATAGATAATCTTTATTGTAACTTCATAATAGTGCTAGGGTTTATCCATCTCCCATAGAACAAGGGAAAACTACTCACACATGGAAGCAATCAACGACATCATCATAATCAAATGGATGGATAAAAGTACGGGGATAAATCTAGTGCAAACCATATTTGAATCTGGAATTGCAACAAGATCTAATAGATGAGAGATGGGGGTAGTAATGGTGATGGAGATGAAGTGGTTGATGATGAAGGGGATTATGCGATGTCCTCCAATGATCCATGAAGAAGCAAGGATTTTCCATTCTCCATGTTCCTCCTTTAGATACCTTTCTGGTGTTGTTTTTCGTGGTTTCTGGTGGTTGTGAATGTCGGATCTCTCCATCGTCTTTGCTAGGAGAAAGTATTTGATGAGGTGTGCATGATGCCTCGTGGTACGGGCGGGCTCTGCCTGTACCACTGGTCATTATCGCGATAGATGTTTCCCTCACGTTTGGTATCCTCCTAGGTGCGAAGGTAAATCAATAAAATGACTTATATCACTTAAAACTATCATATTATAACATCATATGATAGTTCCAATTGATATGTTCATAAGATACTTAGTATTTCAGGATCCTATTGAAACAAGGACAAAAGGGTGCACGCAAACGCAGTGAAATACAAAAATCCCTATGCTATTTATGCGAAAACAAAAGGTCACTACAAGAAAAGTTGGCTTTTACAATGGATGATTTTCATGGTTGAAGGCCCGTTTTTTGTGTTTAAAAAGTCTTCTACGATGGATGGCGTTCGTGTTAAAAGCCCCGTTACAAAAGAATCTACCATTTTTTCGATCGTGGCGGATCACACCCTTCAGCCACGAAAACTTGTTCCGTTGTAAATCTGTTTGCCGGCCGCGTTGACTGCTGACGTCATGCAAACTCCCATGTGGAAGATTCTGTTAATGCCATGTTACCGCTGTTAACGGTCACATAAACTGTGGTAGAAGACTGGCCTAGCCAAGGCCTGCTAATTATTAAGTGGACTGGCCCATGAGGAGATCCCAATAAGATTACGGCACTTTATTATTTTGTCATTCATTGTTCATATAGGGGCCAATAATGCAACACGCCATGGCCCGCGAACTTCCATACTCAAATACTATGTAACCCATTAGTAGCCTACATCAAGTCGGTCTGATACTATTAAGGCCTATGGTAGGCCCATTACTATTCTCACAGCTCGTCGTGGGCCATCCACCAACGACCTTCTTTGAGAAGGTCCGTTATTGTTCTGGCATTTTACTGTTCTGACCGTCAACTGTTCAGGCCATAGGAGGCCTATTACTATTCTGGTCTAGTACAGTTCTAGCATGGCAATATTGTCGGCATGTTACTGTTATTGACTGGTAAAAATTTGCAGCATGCTATTGTTCTGGCATTTTACTGTTATGGTCCATTATGGTTATGGTCCTTTACTATTCTGGTCTGCTACTGTTGTGGCCAATCACTATTGCGGTCTATTACTATTCTGGCATGTTACTACTTGGCCCATTATCGTTCTGGCCTGTTACTAATTTGGCTCGTTACTATTCTAGTCTCGCCATCGTGCGGCTCATCGCTGTGTTCAGACATGCTAGTGTGGTGGCACATCGTTACATACTGTTATCGTTTAGCTCTTTATCATTACTTCCCACCTATGGGTAGGCCCATTATGTTTATGGACTTCTACAGTTTCGGCCTTTCTGAAGCCCATTCGAATATAATAAAAGGTGTATAATTAGTGAGCATCTTTTACTATTTATGGTCGGCCCAATACAAGATGGCTAATAACAAAGCCCGATGTTGTTCCCTAATCGACCTGGCTGGCGCAGTTATGGTACCTCCTACCACCCTACATGGACGGCGTTAACTAAATGCCTACATGGCCTATGCGAGTTATCTAGATATTACATCAGCTGCAAACTTCTTAAAATTATACATATTAACAACTCAAGGAGAAGTAAATTTGGCATTCCATTTGACAATCGAGTTGATAGCAGAGTCCTCAATTTTCTTTCTCAATCTATCACTTGCATCTCCCTTTGAGTGTGACAGCTACATTGGAACACCACCTGGAGACATGATCTTGCAGCCCCCTCTTTGGTGGTGATAACAATAATTGTAGTCTTAAACTAAGTAATAACAAGTTAATACATCAAACAAGACAAACTACTCATTTGACTGATATGAAAGGAGCTATGAACTGGAGTTTATAACTAGTTAATGGTTTAATTATTGACTAAAACATTAAACTAACATGACAAGCAAGCACGCATTAAACAAGTTTGCCTACTGTGAAATGAGCAATCAAAAAATGTGTGTGTGGCTTAGAATTTCAGCAAATATAAACTAGCTAGGTCATTTTAACAATTATATATGGAAGCAGTTGAATACCCTAGAATGCAAGAGACTTTGGGTGACTTTCAATTTGCACAATGGCATACAGTTACTGTCGTAGCTAAGAATGAATCAGATAGAAATTATAATCGCATAATACAAGAACTTGTAGAGAAGGAATGCAAACCATGAATGAACTATATATAGTAGAGGACAATTATGTTATTGCTTAGGATGAACCAAAACCAGATATGAGATATAATGGCATCGCTCGTGAACTTGTAGAACAGGACAAACAATCATTAGACAAGTGTGCCTACAATGAAATGAGCAATCAAACAAAGTTAATGCAAGAATCTGGGCGGTTCATGACGATCTGATATCATTGTGGATGAGTGTCAAAACATCGTAGATGGCCATCCACAACAAATTCTACAATGAAAAAATAGGTCATGGACGTCACGCCGTAATTGAATCCATGACATTTTACATGTTCCTGTAATTTCATCATGGCCAACTAGACCGGCCCAGCCTAGGCCCCATTGTTCATGACGTTTTTATTTTGTCACGATCGAGGCACATGGCAGACGACACCGCAGGTGGCCATCAGCGATGTTTGCTGATGTCATGTTTGTCGTCTATTACATCATCGGTGTCGTGACGTTTTGTTTCTATCACGCCCTGATTCCATTGTCTTCATATCCATGACGTCATCCAACCCGTTCATGATGCCATCCATCCCGTTTATGACGTCACACGGGTCATGGCGAATATTGTTCATCGCCACCTTTCTACATCGTGTTGACACATGGACGGTTAGCAGGGCCAAGATTGCGCCAATCGGACGAGGCCATGTGGGCAAGCCACAGAACGACACGTTGACAGATCAAAATGGGAAACATATCACCTATCAATGATGACTTCTGTGTGATGACGTCATTGTTGGCTGTGATGTTTCTGTTTCATGTAGATAGTTGGACTATGAAAGGCGGCCACGTCGGCGTTTACCTGTGAGGGAAATGTTTCATTAAGAACAACTGAGACGATTTCGTTTTTGCCGTGGATGCGTGCTGGCGTCACCATGAGATCAGGGCGCCATTCGTGCATGTAAATTTCTACTAGTCCTAATCATTTGTGACCCATTTCACCCCACATGCATCAAATAACAGAATTTGACAATGAATTTCAGGACAAGTTTCTACATAAATTTCCACAGCAGTTTCTGAGCCAAAAGCCTCACAAGCTTCCATAGCCAAAAACTTTCCATGGTAGTTTATGAGCCAAAAGCCTCACAAGTTTCCCTTCCCAAGAGACTCACAAGTTTCCACACCAGTTAACTTTCCTAGCCAAAGAGCTCACAAGTCCCAACCACAAGTTCACTTACCTTGCTACAGCTGAAGCTGTTATTGTTGCTACTGCTTCTGCTGAGTCATATGAGACAACACTTGCTGAAGTAAGTCGTTTGTATGGTTTTGTTTATCCTGCATCTCTTCTTGCTTCTTCTACATTTCTTTCATGTCTTTAGCATACTGCAGCCTCTCTGCCTCGACAGCTTCTTTCGCTCTCTGCAATTCCTCTATGGTACAACGCAGTTTGTCACTCCCTGCTCTCTTAGCCAAAAGTACCACTTCAAGGCCAGACCTCTTTCGTCTTGATGTACTTGGATGGAGGCCGATGTTCTTCATGAACGTTGGTTTTTTGCTGTCCAGCGAGAGTGCGAAGTGCATTGCCTCGATGGACGAAAGTGGTTCTTCCCTTGGGACATCTGGAGCCATATTCTTTTCAATGATTTCCTACAGTATTAGGAATAGAAGTGAACATCAGAAAAATAGCAAGCAAACTACAATCATATCGTATACAATTGAGAGATGAAGATATCATTGAATTTTACGAAGATGAAAAGTATTCAAGAGGACTTACAATTGCTTCCTTCACATTGTGAGTGTAGCCATTTTTCAGGCAGCAATGCGTCTTTTTGAAGAGTTCGAAGGCATCATCCTCATCGTTGGACACAACCTCATAGCTATGAGAACCTATGGTAGTAGGGTACAAGACTTTGCTCATGTTCTCCTTGTTTTTTACACAAGGAAAAACCATACAATATAAGAGGCAGTTCCTATCAAACAATTCAAACACAGGCAGTAACAGTTAAGAGTAGACAAAAAGTAACCTATTTCCTAGGGTCAGAACAAGTATCAACAAACTTGCACCACTTCTCGTTGGTCAAGTGTTTAACTTCATCAGGACTTTTCCTTGTAACTTGGTTTAGAGGGTAGGGATCAAAATACTTCTTCTTCAGAATATACCACTGATTCCTTGCATGCCTCATAAACTGATTTGCCCAAGCATTCCGCATGTCAGGGTGATTTGTGTCCACGACAAACTTTTGCTGAAATAAAACATGGAGCATCATCATTTGCATGAACATAGATAAGGAAAGGTAAATGACAACCAAGTCATAGAACATATAGAAACTTTGCCTATGAAGTCTGCTTGGACATCAACCTTCTTCTTGTACTCTTTCTAGTGGGGTAAGATAGGCATGCTAGTCCTTACTATGACTGCACACTCACTTGCAAACCTAGCAGCAACACCTGGCTCGTCTAGTCTAGTTCTTCCTAGAAGAACTTTAAGTGAAAGCCTCCCTCCTTTGGAAAACTTGTCAAGCCTCTTCCCCATATTTCCCCCACCACCAGTGCTTGACCATTATGCAGAACTATATCTTCAGAATTCTGCATTTTGGTGTCTTCAGAACAAGGTGCATCAAAGTCTTGAGACATCTAGTAGGCATCATCATCTATAGGAATACAATGTGTTGATTTAGTGTTCCATAGTAATATGATGGGATTAAAAGGATTACTGTAGAGCATGCAATCAGTTTAACGCATTACCACGTTGAGACCAGTCACTCTAGTCTTGGCATGCTACTTCATGACTAGGATCAGATTCCCCGTATTCGGTAGCTGACTTATCGTATTGGGTAGCTAACCCCTAACCCTCAAATTGGGTGCCAGAGTCCACGATGTCGGCAGCTGAACACAAATTTTGGGTAGGTGACGCAGCACCTTGGCTACCAAACCCATCGGTTTGGTATGGTACACGGTCGCTTCGGGGAGGTGCCCGCTGACAACTGGGAGGTGGCTTCTAGATTTGGAGAGGTGGCAAGTCACCTTTAGGGGTGGCCATGGGTAGAAGGATGCAGACTTCAACACTTGGGAAGGTGGCTTCTTGATTTGTAGAGGTGGCAGGTTGGCTTTGGGAGGTGCCAGAGGATGATAGGATGTGGGTTGGGGTTCCACACCTTGGGTACGTGGCTGCTGGCTTTGGGGAGGTGGCTGCTAGCTTTGGGGAGGTGGTTGATGGCTTTGGGGGGTGGCTTCTGGCTTTGTGGGGGTGGATGCTACATTTGGGGCAATGAATGCTAGCTTTGGGGATGTGGTTGTTGACTTTGGGGAGGTGGTGGCCGGCATACTAGTGGGTCATAGGGAGTGAGCAGCTCGCCTTGGGCAGAGTGCTGCTCATGTTGGACAACTGCCAGCTCGCCTTGGGTAGCTGGTTGCTTGCCTTGGGCTACTTCCTTCTTGGCTTGGGTAGGTGCTGGATTGAGGGTTGCTGGCTTCCCACCTTGGCGGGCATCAGGAACTGCAGCTTTGGACACTTGGGCGATTATGTCATAGTGGGCGAACATCTGAGCCTCGTACAAGTTCAGCTTGTGCCTCTCCATGGCGATAAAGGAACACGATCTAAGCTTTTCCCCATGGGTACGGGGATAAGGGCAAGGACGTAGGCCCACTCGTGGTTTCCACTGCCAATCAGGTCACGGAACAGACTACTCACGGATCTCCCTTATAGAGGACATCCTTATCATCCACACATCTTGATCCAACAGTTCCTAACAATCGGGACGTAGAACTAACCTGCAGCTGCTCGGGGCTTCTAGAAGACTCAATCCGATGGCTATCATTGGATGATAGGGTTAATATCCATCGTCTGCCATTGAAAATTACATGTTGCACCAGTGTGGCAGAGGTTGCACCACGGTATCCACTAGAGTGTGTGTGGTCATGTGGGATCAATGTGGTTTATGAGAAAAACACATGCAATGTGGTCATGTGGGTCAACGACAATAGTGGGATCCATGTGGTTTAGGAAAATAACACATGCAATAACACCAGTATGGTCACAGAGACCAAAAGAACATCGGAAAGCAGCTTCCACATTGCATGCTTCACCAGTGTGGCAGAGCCTACACCACAGAATCCAGTGGAGTGTGTGTGGTCATGTGGTTCAATGTGGTTTATGAAAAGAACACATGCAATGTGGTCATGTGGGTCAATGACACTAGTGGGATCCATGTGGTTTAGGAAAATAACACATGCAATGACACCAATGGACTCATGTGTCAAACCATGATCAAAGAGACCAAAATCACATAGGAAAGCATCTTCCACATTGCATGTTGCACCTGTGTGGCAGAGGCTGCACCAGAGAATACACTTGAGTGTGTGTGGTCATGTAGGATCAATTTGGCTTATGAAAAGAACACATGCAATGTTGTCATGTGGGTCAATGACACTAGTGGCATCCATGTGGTTTAGGAAAAGAACACATCCAATGACACTAGTGGACCCATGTGTAAAACCATGGTCATAGAGACCAAAAGCACATAGGAAAGCAGCTTCCGCATTGCATGTTGCACCAGTGTGGCAAAGGCTGCACCACAGAATCTACTGCATTTTGTGTGGTCCTGTAGGATCAATGTGGTTTATGAAAAGAAACATGCAACGTTGTCATGTGGGTTAATGACACTAGTGGGATCCATGTGGTTTAGGAAAATAACACATGCAATGACACTAGTGGACCCATGTGTCAAACCATGGTCATAGAGACCAATATCACATAGGAAAGTAGCTTCCACATTGCATGTTGCACCAGTGCGGCAAAGGCTGCACCACGGAATCCACTGGAGTGTTTGTGGTCATGTAGTATGAATGTGGTTTATGAAAATAACACATGCCATTTTTTCATGTGGGTTAATGACACTAGTGGGATCCATATGGTTTAGGAAAAGAACACAAACAATGACACCAGTGGAACCATGTGTGAAAACATGGTCATAGAGACCAAAAGCACATAGGAAAGCAGCTTCCAAATTGCATGTTGCACCAGTGTGGCAGAGGCTACACCACAGAATCAACTGGCGTCTGTGTGGTCATGTGGGATCAACGTGGTTTATGAAAATTACACATGCAATGTTGTCATGTGGGTCAATGACACTAGTGGGATCCATGTGGTTGTCGGCGATATGACCTCGGGTACCCCAGAGTTGAGTAAAAATAGTTCAATAAAGTATCCTATGATTCAATATGGAAAAAGGTAATAATTATTAGTAAAGATATAATGCAAAATAGAAGGAAGAATAAGCAAAAGAGATAAAAAAGGTTGACTGGGCCGAGATAGGTGAAAACTTGTCCTGGTTTGAATATTGTCAGGCTGAATCAAGGCAGAAAGTGGTAATAAGCTCGCTGGGTCGAGTTTCCTAGCCAGCCCACTTCTCTTTCTCAATACCTCGGCGTCAATAGGTAATCTCGGCCGTGCCGAGTCAAGCGACCGGCCCACCTTCTCCCGGCTCCACTGTTTCCTGTGTCCTTCCTCGGCAACCCTTCCCGTCCACCCCAACGCCAGCTTCCCCAACTCGCCAAGCAAAGAAACTCATGTTGGCCGATGTAGGGAGGATTCAGCCCACCGTGGGTCAGTATCCTCAGCTCCCCTCGGGTCAACGTTGCACCGGCACCTTAGCTCCCCCGAGACCTCATCACCCCACTCCCCTTCAAGCGCTGCCAAAGAGCCGCCTCACCCTGGTGGGCCGGCCTCGGCCAATCCCGACCCACTATGGGAGGATGACTTCGTCACCCCACCAGAACCCCGAGTAGGATCCCACTGACCCGTATGGGCCTTTTCTTCTTGCTGGGCTGCCTCCACCTGCTTAGGCCGAATAAAGGAGTACCCCAACTGGGCCTCTCCTGTTTAATTCAATTGGAGGAAGGATAACCTGGTTGGGCCCTCTATTCTCCCCTGTGCTGAATCAGCAGGCCCAGGCCGAGTTTATCTTTAGTAATATCACCTGGACCGAGTTATCTGACCCACGTGAACTCTTATTCATTCTCGGATGCTCCCTCGTCCTCTACGTCAACTCCACCTCAAGCCAGCTCAAACCCATCAAGTCACATGCTAATCTTGGGATGCCCCGGGCTCAGACTGGCAGATGCAGCAGGGAATATGCTTGGCATATTAGGAGATGCTAGGGAATATGCTAGGCATCACTTGATATGCTAAGGAATATGCTAGGCATCTTGGAAAGATGCTAAGGAATATGCTAGGCATCTCAGGAGATGCTAAGGAATATGCTGGGTATCTTGTCCCTCAGCTCCCCTTTATAAGGAGCACTAGGGGGATCGATATAGGGGAGGCCCTGAAGGGCTCCTCACTTCTCTGCACGATAGGAGCTCATCTTCTTCCTCCTCTGCTCTCCTAGACATAGCCATAGGAGGTATAGGAGATACAGCTCAAGGAGCATTTGTATTATATCATTGATCATATTGAGATCCATTCACCATGTGCAGAATCACCGCATTATCCCTCCTCGGATTCCTCTAGTGTCCATCAGTCAAAATTTATCCTACCTATGGCATATGCCGTGACACCACCACGTCATTTGGTGCCCATCGTGGGGCTGATTAGAGGCGCTGGTTGGGTTTCCATCTGGACGAGGATGTCTCCATCAACCTCTGCTTCATCATCGAGAAAGAACTTGTGCATCCTCTTCCCCAACATACAAAGAGTAGGGAAGTTAGCATACGAGCCTCCCTGGTGGACTCAGCAAGCATGAATCAACCTCAACCTCTTCACCAAGGGTACTATAAGTATCAGTTGACTCAGCAAGCATGACTAAACTAGCATGACTCAACCTCCTCACCAAGCATACAGTGAGTGTCAATTGGCTCAACCACTAACGCACATGAGATAACCTCGAATGTCACTTGGGGACTGTCACCCTTAATCACTTAGTCATTCACCCCGGGAAGGAGATGACTCAACCTGGGGGCTAGCCAGTATATCGATAGAGCCACCTATGGATGGAAAAAGTATCTCAGGGACTTGGGTCATTACTTGACTCGGTGTCCCCATGCATAGAACTGTAACTCAGAGTAGACATAAGATATACCATGATCTCACATATGCTAACTGCTATATGTCTTTTAGCTATGTCTTCTATTACTATAGTGCATCATATATTATTTGTACCGGTGACTAACTATGTCATTTTGAGATGTTCGATGATAAGGAAACCTACCAAGTCATCACAACATCTTATAACTCGGATTGGTATTTGTTGTAGCTTGCCAGGTTATCTTTAACTCGAAATACTATTTTACCTCAGCTTGCTAGCTTATCCTTATCCTGGATTGTGTTGTAGCTTGATAGGTTATCTTTAACTCGAATTGGTATTTGCTTTAGCTTTCCAGGTTATCTTTAACTCGGATTACTATTTTACCTCAACTTGCCAGGTTATCCTTAACTCAGGTTGGTATTTGATGTAGCTTGCCAAGTTCTCTTTAACTTGAATTGGTATTTTCTTTAGTTTTCTAGGTTATCTTTAACTCGGATTACTATTTTACTTCATATTTCTAGGTTATCCTTAACTCGGATTGGATTTCCTATAGCTTTCCAAGTTATCTTTAACTCGGATTACTATTTTACCTTAGCTTGCCAGGTTATCCTTAACTCGGATTGGTATTTGCTATAGCTTTCCAATTTATCTTTAACTAGGATTGGTATTTGCTTTAGCTTGCCAGGTTATCTTTAACTCGGATTACTATTTTAACTCAGCTTGCCAAGTTCTCCTTAACTCAGATTGCTCGCCAGGTTATCTTTAACTTGAATTGGTATTTTCTTTACCTTGCCAGGTTATCTTTAACTCGGATTATTATTTTACCTCAGCTTGCCAGGTTATCCTTAACCCATATTGGTATTTGTTGTAGCTTTCCAGGTTATATTTAACTCGGATTACTATTTTACCTTAGCTTGCCAGGATATCCTTAACTCGGATTGGTATTTGATGTAGCTTGCCAGGTTATCTTTAACTTGTATTGGTATTTGAATTAGCTTTCCAGGTTATCTTTAACTCGGATTACTATTGTACCTCAGCTTTCCAGGTTATCCTTAACTCGGATTGGTTTTTCCTTTGGCTTGCCAGGTTATCTTTGACTCCGATGGGTGTTTAATTCAGCTTGCCAGGGTATCTCATACCTAGGATTACTATTTGAATCAGTTTGCCAAGTTATTTCCTATCTCAGATGGCAATTTGCCAGCATATCTTAGACTCATCATGCTCGATCTCGGATCCCAATTCATGGTAGATTGCTAGCATATCATAGTCATATCATATCTCAAAATTATATCTCGGATATTTATCTCAGATCCCAATTCATGGACGTTAGCCAGCATATCATAAAGTCATATCTTATCTCAACATTATATCTCGGATCTCTATCTCGGATCCCAATTCATGGTAGTTTGTCAGCATATAAAAAGTCATATCATATCTCAACATTATATCTCAGATATATATCTCGGATCCATATTTATGGCTGTTTTCTAGGATAAGGTCATATTATGTCTCAATAGTTATAACTCGGATAGGAGAACTCGGATTTGAGACATATGTCAGATTTGAGTCATATAACTCAGATTTTGAGTTAGATAACTAGGATTGAGACATATATCAGATTTGATTCATGAAACTCGGAAGGGGTAACTCTGATTTGACACATATGTGAGATTTGAGTCATATAACTCAGATTTTGAGTTAGATAACTCAGATTTGAGACATATGTCAGATTTGAGTCATGAAACTCGGATGGTATAACTTGGATTCGAACTTATATGACTAGAGCCCATGAAGGCCAGAAGTCTAAACTTACCCAAAGATGTTAAATGACCAGATCCCATGAAGGCCAGAAATCTAAACTTACCCAAAAAGGTTAAATGACCAGTGCCCGTGAAGGCTAGAAGTTTAAAATTACCCAAAGAGGTTAACTGACCAGAGCCCATGAAGGCCGGAAGTCTAAACTTACCCAAAGAGGTTAAATGACCAGAGCCCATGAAGGCCAGAAGTCTAAACATACCCAAAGAGGTTAAATGACCAGATCCCATGAAGGCCAGAAGTCTAAACTTACCCAAAGAGGTTAAATGGCCAGAGCCCATGAAGTCGAGAAGTCTAAACTTACCCAAAGAGGTTAAATGACTAGAGTCCATGAAGTACACAAGTCAAAACTTACCCCAAAAGGTTAAATGACCAGATCCCATGAAAGTCAGAAGTCTAAATTTACCCAAAGAGGTTAAATGACCAGAGCCCATGAAGGCCGGAAGTCTAAACTTTCCCAAAGAGGTTAAATGACCAGAGCCCATGAAGGACGGAAGTCTAAACTTACCCAAAGAGGTTAAATGGCCAGAGCCCATGAAGGCCAGAAGTCTAAACTTACCCAAAGAGGTTAAATGACCAGAGCCCATGAAGGCGAGAAGTCTAAACTTACCCAAAGAGGTTAAATGACCAAAGCCCATGAAGGCCAGTAGTCTAAACTTACCCAAAGAGGTTAAATGACTAGAGCCCATGAAGGCCAGAAGTCTAAACTTACCCAAAGAGGTTAAATGGCTAGAGCATATGAAGGCCAGAAGTCTAGACTTACCCAAAGAGGTTAAATGGCCAGAGCCCATGAAGGCCAGAAGTCTAAACTTACCCAGAGAGGTTAAATGACTAGAGTCCATGAAGTACACAAGTCAAAACTTACCCCAAAAGGTTAAATGACCAGATCCCATGAAAGTCAGAAGTCTAAATTTACCCAAAGAGGTTAAATGACCAGAGCCCATGAAGGCTGGAAGTCTAAACTTTCCCAAAGAGGTTAAATGACCAGAGCCCATGAAGGACGAAAGTCTAAACTTACCCAAAGAGGTTAAATGACCAGAGCCCATGAAGGCCAGAAGTCTAAACTTACCCAAAGAGGTTAAATGACCAGAGCCCATGAAGTCGAGAAGTCTAAACTTACCTAAAGAGGTTAAATGACCAAAGCCCATGAAGGCCAGTAGTCTAAACTTACCCAAAGAGGTTAAATGACTAGAGCCCATGAAGGCCAGAAGTCTAAACTTACCCAAAGAGGTTAAATGGCTAGAGCATATGAAGGCCAGAAGTCTGAACTTACCCAAAGAGGTTAAATGACCAGAGTACATGAAGTCCACAAGTCTAAACCTACCCAAAAGGTTAAATGACCAGAGACCATGAAGGCCGGAAGTCTAAACTTACCCAAAGAGGTTAAATATCGGAGCCCATGAATGCCGGAAGTCTAAATTTACCCAAAGAGGTTAAATGACCAGATCCCATGAAGGCCAAAATTCTAAACTTACTCAAAGAGGTTAAATGACCAGAGCCCATGAAGGCTTGAAGTCTTAATTTACCCAAAGAGGTTAAATGACCAAAGCCCATGAAGTCCAGAAGTCTAAACTTACCCAAAGAGGTTAAATGACCAGAGCCCATGAAGGTCAGAAGTCTAAACTTACCCAAAGAGGTTACATTACCAGATCCCATGAAGGACGGAAGTCGAAACTTACCCAAAGAGGTTAAATGACCAAAGCCCATGAAGGCCAGAAGTCCAAGCTTACCCAAAGGGGTTATATGGCCAGATCCCAAGAAGGCCTGGTGTCAAAACTTACTCAAAAGGGTTATATGACCCATGCCCATGAAGCCTAGACGTCCAAACTTGCCCGAAAGGGTTATATGACAAATGCCCATGAAGGTTATATTTTAATTTGCCCAGCGAAGGCTATATGACAAGTGCCCATGATGGCCATAAGTCAGATTTGACTAATGAAGGCTATATCTTGGATTGAGAGTTAGATGACTCAGATTTGGAGAACAAGTAGGGATGGCACCCGTCGGGTTCGGGTCAAGGCCCCCCATACACGCCCCTGCCCCATTTTCCCCGACCCGCGACCCTCCCTGATAGCACCGTCGGGTCTGGAAATTCCACCAGACCCGTGACCCGGACGGGTATGGGGACCCGATGGGTACCCGCGAAACCAGAGGAGATGGGGTCGATCTAGGCGGCGGCGTTGGGACTTGGGCTGTTACCATCGAGGACGAGGTCGGCCATGAAGGCGTGCCCATGGCCATGGAGGCCGTGGTGGTGCGGTTGTTGTTGGGGGGTGGAGGCGAGCGGCGGTACAATGATCTCATGGAGGCGAGCAGCAGAGCGGGGAGCTTGTGGATGCCGGGATCTGTCGAGGCCAGGATGGTCTTGCGCAGTTGTGCCGGAGTTGGAGGAGGAGCGGCGCGCAGGCGGAGGAAGTAGAGACGAGAGTAGTGGCGCTACAAGTAATTCATGAGGGGGTTCCCGTGTGGCGGGATCTGGGGGGTCTCCGCCTCCTCTCCTGGTGGCAGTGGCATCGGGTTGAGCTCACCGTCGCTGCCCTCTTCCCCCTCGACCTCGAGCGGCCCAGCTTCCATAGCACGCTGCGGGTCAGCGGCATAGGGGCTAGTGAGGGAGGATATCCAACTATGTAGGGACTAGGGAGGGAGGGCAGGGACCAGGGAGGGAGGAGAGCCGGCTTGCTGGCCACCGGTGGCGCAATGATGGAGGGCATGAGGTGAGATGCGGGATGGGGAACGTGATGCGGGGCTGCGGGAGGGGGCACGATGCGGGAGAGGGACAACAGGAGGGGTTGTGGCGGCGTGTGGTCAGGGTTTCGGGACGAGAAGTAGGGGGTGGTCGAGTGGGGCTATGGCCTATGGGGAGTTAGGGTTTTCTCTCTGCACACTTACAAGTGGGGTCCCCATGTCATAGTGGGTATGCGGGTCTGGGTCTGGCACCTCCATACCCGCCCACGCCAGACACGATGGGTCTGAGATTTTAGTAATAACCAGACCCGTGGGTATTACTTTTTACCAGACCCTCCCCATTTATAGCAGGGCCCCATCGGGTTAGCGGGTATCGGGTACCCATTGCCATCCCTAAGCACAAGACTCGGACTGTGAGTCAAATTACTCATATTAGTATCATATACCTCGGATTAGAGTCAGATGACCCGAATTTGGATCATATACCTCGGATTAGAGTCAGATGACTAAAATTTGGATCATATACCTCGGATTAGAGTCGAATGACTCGGATCTGGGTCACATGACTCGAATTATGGGTCAGATGACTCGTATGAGAATGTAAACCATGAGTCAACCAAGCCATTTCAGGCATATGAATGGTACAAGGGCAATTTTATGCAATTATCTACCACAATAGAGGAAAAACACCATATGTCATCAAATCACTCTAGGGATGTTTCCAATATGAAGCCTATGCACGACTCTACGAGTCCCACATAGCCTTAGGGACTAATGTCGGGGATATGACCCTGGGTACCCTAGAGTTGAGTAAAAGTACTTCAATAAAGTATCCAATGATTCAATACGGAAAAATATAATGATTATCACTAAAGATATAAAGTAAAATAGAAGGGACAATAAGGAAAAGAGAGAGAAAGGTCCACTAGGCCGAGATAGGTGAATAATCGACCTGGTTTGAATATTATCAAGCTGAATCAAGGCAGAAAGTGATAATAACCAGGCTGGGCCGAGTTTCCCTGCCGGCCCACATCTCATCCTTGATACTTCGGCGTCACTAGGTAATCTTGGCCGGGCCAAGTCAAGTGACCGACCCAACTTCTCCTCGCTCCACCGTTTCCCGCATCCTTTCTCGACAATGCTTCCCGTCAACCCTGACGCGAGCTTCCCCAACTCGCCCGACAAAGAAAACTGGGTGGGCCGACGTAGGGAGGACTCGGCCCACCACGGGTTGGTCTCCTCAGCTCCCCCACGGGTCAACGTCGCATCGGTGCCCTCGCTCCCCTAAGACCTTGTCACCCCACTCCCCTTAAAGTGCTGCCGAAATGTTGCCTCTCCCGGGTGGGCCTGCTTCGACCAATCCCGACCCACTACAGGAAGATCACTTCGTTGCCACGCTAGAACCTCGGCTAGGCTCCGACTGACCCGGGTGGGCCTTTTCTTCTCGCTGGGCTACCTCCACCTGCTTAGGCCGAATAAAGGATTACGCCGGTTGGGCCTCTCCTGTTTAATTCGGCTGTAGGAAGGATAACCCGGCTGGGCCCTCTGTTCTCCCTTGGTGTGAATTATCAGGCCCCAGACCGAGTTTATCTTTAGTAATATCACCTGGGCTGAGTTATCTCACCCCAAGAGACCTCTTATTCATCCCCGGACACTCCATCGACCTCTACATCAACTCCACCTCAAGCCAGGTCAAACCTATCAAATCACGTGCCAGTCTTGGACGCCCCTGGCTCAGACTAGCACATGCAGCAGGGAATAGGCTGGGCATCTTAGGAGATGCTAGGGAATATGCTAGGCATATCTTGATATGCTAAGGACTATGCTAGGAATCTTGGAAAGATGCTAAGGAATATGCTAGGTATCTTGTCCCCTAGGCTCCCCTTTATAAGGAGCACCAAGGGGATTGATACAGAGGAGGCCCTGAATGTTGGGTTCACAGCATAGAAAACAAAAAAATTCATACGATGGGAACTATTAAGGACCAAGATCTATCTACTAGATACAAGCAACGGGTGAATATTGATGGCTCTGAAATATAGCCATCTACGTCCACATTTAAACTAGATATTATTCATAATTTTGATGAAATATCTCTCTAAACCCTACCACTAATGCTAATATTTAGAGGGGTATGCAATCCTTTCTTTCATATTTTTCTTACGCAGATAATGTCGTTTAAAGGAGGGAATCACTACATTAAAGTCAAAGATACGAAATCGTGAAAATCTCACCTCTGGAAGGCATCTGGAGAGGGAACTCATCCGCCAGGGATCCATCTTCACCCTGCGCAGATCCGGGAGGCTGAGGCAGTGATATTAATCAGCCACCACTACATCACCACCATCCTCATCCATCCCATCTACATCTTGTCTAGATCTTGTTGTATTTCCTATACTCGTTGTGGATTTATGCAAGTACTATTCATCTATGATTGTTTCCATTACCATTGCCATGATGTTGATTGCGTACAAGTCTGAGTAGATCTCTAGTTCTTGGGGAGATGGAGAAACCCTAGCATATGACTGAGATGAGATAGAGATAATTATGTTATACATCATTATGTGTACGTGTTAATTGTCTTCTTCTTGATATTAGGGAGAAGTGCACCTCCTTAATATTTGGCTCTTATGGGGATTCGATGGAGGGGATTACTTGTTAGTAGGCGGAGGGATGATAGCGCTTACTGTGACTATAAAGCTGTTGTTATTCCTTACGTACTAACTTGGGGAACCAAGGAGAACTCATCAAGCCATGTCCATGCCATGGGAGAAATCCCTTAATAGCGTGGTAATGCGATGGTTGTAGGTTACTGTCTGATGTGGTTATGAGGACGATGTGTGCAACAGTTGCTGGCAAATCGTCCATATATGGAGCTCATCCCACATACATACACACTATGAGAATATTCATTATAATACTCTCGATTACTGTCAGGGGGATGACCCTCGGGTAGGCCAAGACGGGACCAAACGGGCGCCTCTAAGGAGCACATGCCGTCTAGAACCAGATCAAGGAACCATAGCCAGGTCGAATCCCCACCCGGTTTGCATTCAAGTTTCCCTGGCTGGCCCGTCTAGCCGGGTGGCCAGAAGAACCGGCTAGGAGGCCGCTCCTAGCCGACCGCCTCGGATCCGCTGGCCATAGTACGGTGGGGATGATGCTCCTTGTTGAGCGCACCCTTGACCAGACAGGCTGACTGGCCTGGCCAGCGCTACTGGACATCTGCGCCAAAGCTGGAGCATGTCAAGCAAAGCAAGGGCTGACGAGGAAAGCTCCGGCTTACGCATAAAGAACTGTTTGACGAATAAAGAGCCGGATGACGAGTAAAGTAGGGGCGCTGGACACTGACGCATGGTCCTCCCCTGTACTGGAGGCTTGACTGGACCCGGGCCTACCGTTTGGCCCTGTCCAGCCAGCCCACTTTGTAAAGCCCAAATCCAAACAGTAAACCCTAGAACCCACCTTGTAAGCTACCTCCTCAACCTGTATATAAAGGGGGGTAGTGCTAGGGTTCTCGGGAAGTAAAAATCGACAGAAGAAGGACTTGGACAATTCCAAGCAAGAAGTAGCTAAGGAAACAGCTCAAGGAGCACCTATATTGGGCTTTCACCCCCTTTGATAGCAGATCCTTGTAGGAGTAGGAGTTTTACCTCGCCAAGAGGGCTCCGAACCTGGATACATCACTGTGTTTGCAGTATCTATGCCCAACCCGTCGCGAGTAGCCACTGATAGCATCCTGATTGTCCCCTTCAAGCCATCCCCGATGGTACTACCGTGTTCTAGACGACGACAGTTGGCGCCTACCATGGGGCACAGTGCTTCGTCTGGGATCATATTTCGCACGGGACTTCCACTCGTCGCTGGTGAGCGAGTTGCCTCTGGCCTCGTCCTAACTCTCGGCTCCTTCGACTGCGTCCTCGACAACGCGTCCTGCTTTGCTGGGGGATTTTCCCAAGCGAGGGCTCCATCATGCACTTCGGCGAGCACCACATCTACGTCGCCACCATCCCTGAGGCATTCCCTCATGAGGTCGTCACCATCTTTGGTGCGCCCCTGGTCTCTCCACCTCACACATCACCAGCGGCAGCGTCGAGGTCATGATGGCAGGCTCGATGTTGAACCGTCATCCACCTCTGGAGTGCAACGTGGATGGTCGCGCCACTACTCACGCGTCCCGAACTGGGACTTGATCAACACGTCCATCGAGCACCTGCGCAACCCCATCACCCCCATCGAGGCGGATCCAGCTGCAACTGCGGCAACCCTGGAGACCACCCGCCAGAACCTTCTGGAGGAAGCTAGCAAGGTGGCGGCCGCCCAACGGCGGATGAATTCCACCGTGCGGGAGTACAACATCGTGCACGGCTTCGCACGCTTGCCTGGAACCAGCCGCCCGGCCTAGCCACAAGGCCGGAACCTTGGTTCGGAGATGGATCGCGCGCTGATCCGTGTACGCCCACGGTGCAGCCGGTCTATAGCACCCCCGCCAAAAATATGAGGGCCGCGGAGGCGGCAGTTGTGGAGCTAAGCCACCTGGAGGGTGAGGAACTGCTCTGTCAGCAGGCACGTGTCCAGATCCTTGTGGTCACGGTGAACAAGCAACAGGCTGAGCCAGAACTCAACATGGCTGGCAACAGCAGAACCCAACCGGCTCGCCAGATGGCGGACTCGGATGCAGGAGGTAGCAAGGCATCTGCCCCAAACAAAGCAAGGTAGAGCCACCGCCCACGCGGTGGATCTGCAGGCCGTGGGCACAATGCCCGCGACGTTGCAGCTATTACCAGCAAAAAACTGCGAGCCGGCCGACGAAGCCGAAAAAGGCCAATCGCTCCCCAAGTCCCGCCTGTCTGGCCAGATGGGACCGCTCGAGCCAGATGAACAACAAAATGCACGTGCACGAATCGACTTGATGGTCCAATCATGCGTGCTGGAGGAAGAAAGTCCAGCCGGTCCAAGATGCTTTGCACCGCGCATCCAGAACGAATTGTTTCCAAAGGGATTTTCGACCCCAAGGGATACGCCAAAGTACAATGGCTCGGTCAAGCCGGAGGACTGGCTGGTGGATTACACCACCGCCGTAGGCATCACCAACGGCAACCGCTGGGTAGCAGTACGCTGCACCCCTTTCATGCTCCTCGACTCAGCGAGGACGTGGCTCAACAGCCTCCCCAACAACAGCATCAACGCTTGCATTGATTTCGAGCAAGCGTTCGTTCGGAACTTCACCGGCACCTACAAGCACCCAGGCTGGCCTGGCGAGCTTGCTCTCTGCGTGTAGGGCCCGGATGAATCCTATCGCTCCTACATCACCCGATGGACGAGCGTGCACAACTCCTGTGAGGGGGTACGCGAACATCAGGCGGTTGATTTCTTCATCAACGGCTGCAGAGACAACACTATGCTCAAGCATAAGCTTCGTCGGGTGGAACCCACAACCATGGCACAGACCATGGCCATCGCGGACAAGTACGCCACGGCCGATGCGGCAATGAAAAGATCCGTCCAGGTGAACGACCAAGGGCAAATAATCATCGACGTTGTCGTAGATTAGCGCCAGTCGGACGGGAATGGCCACAATTACAGGCGGCACGACAACCACGATGGCAAAAGAAAGGACGACCAGCCGGATAACCAATATGGCTCTAGGCAGGTGGCGGCAGTGCAGGAGGATCCGGCTACAGGCGGAAGCCGGAGACAGAAGCCTCACGATCGGCCTCCAAATCCCAAGTACACCATCGTGTCGATGCTTGATGGGCCACGCAAGTTCCATAGCGGGGGCAACAAGCCGGCTTCACATACCACACGCCAGTGCACCTGGACGAAGAAGATGGCAGAAATTGCCGGCGCACCAGCTGGACAGGCGCCACCTCCTCTAGCCGGCGGGCCGCCAGGCGATCACAATAACCAGCATCGAAGGGAAGATTATGATAACAACTACCCTCGTCAGGTGGGAAACTACCACATCTTCACCACTGAGACGGTGACCAAGCACAACAAAAGGCGTCGCGAGGCGGAAGTGAACACAATCGTTCCTCCCGTTCCCTAGTACCTCAACTGGTCGGAGCAAGAAGTTGCATGGAGCCAGAAGGACCAGCCAGCTGAGCTACCTCACCCAGGCACCTACACGATGGTTCTGGATCCTATCATTGTCTCCCAGAAGCATTCCTGTAGATTCTCCCGTGTCCTCATATACGGAGGGAGCAACATCAACCACCTGTACCGCAGCTCGCTCGACCTACTCGGTATCAGCGAGTCGTAGCTGGAGCCGTCAAGCACCTCCTTACACGGAGCCGTCCTAGGCCCATCGCACTCCCCCATCAGAAAAATCCGGCTGGACGTCATCTTTGGCACGGAAGACAACTTCCGGCGCGAGCCCATCTAATTCGAGGTGGTCAACCTCTACAGCACGTACCACGCAATCCTAGGGCACCTAGTGCTCACCAAGTTCATGGATGTACCAAATCACGCGTACCTCAAGATGAAGCTACCAGGTCCCAAGGGCGTCATCACCGTGGCTGGTTGCTACAGACAGTCTGTGGAGTGTGCCACAGACGGGTCCAAAATAGCGGAAGCCATGATCATCGTGGAAGAAAAACGTGTAATCATGCAGAACTTTGCGGCCCTGCAGAAGGACATGCCGGCTGGCGAGCCCAAGCCGGCCGAAGAGGCACAGTTCAAGCCATCCTGCTGAACGAGGCCGAGCCGGACAAGTTCGTCCTAGTCGGAGATGGCCTTGAGAGCAAATTGGAAAGCTCGCTCGTCGACTTCCTCCGTGAGAACCGGGATATCTTCGCATGGTCACCCAAGGACATGCCAGGTGTTCCGAGGGAGCTCGCCAAGCATTCTTTACATGTCAGGCCGGATGCAAAGCCGGTCAAACAGTCCCTATGCCGCTTCATGGAAGAAAAAAGAAGAACCATTGGCGAAGAGATCACCCGGCTGCTCGCAGCCGGATTCATCATGGAGGTTTTGCACCCGGAATGGCTGGCAAACCCCTTACTCGTGCTAAAGAAGAACAAGACTTGGCGCATGTGTGTTGACTACACCAGTCTGAACAAAGCATGTCCAAAAGATCCATTCGCCCTGCCGAGGATAGACCAAGTGATCGATTCCATGGCCGGTTGCGAGCTATTGCCGTTTCTGGACGCGTATTCCGGCTACCACCAGATCTGGCTGAACCCCGCTGATCAAATAAAGACAGCATTCATCACTCCTTACGGAGCCTACTGCTACACCACAATGTTGTTCGGACTGAAGAACACAGGAGCAACATACCAGCGCTGCATGCAGAAGTGCTTACAGACTCAGATTGGCAGAAATGTACATGCCTACATCGATGATGTGGTTGTCAAGACCATGGAGCACCAAACACTCCTTGAGGATCTGAAGGAAACATTTGCCAACCTCCGCCTGTTCCAGATGAAGATGAACCCGGAGAAGTGCGTGTTCGGTGTCCCAGCCGGCCAACTCCTCGGTTTTCTCGTGTCCGGGCAAGGAATCGAGGCGAACCCGGAGAAGATCGGTGTAATCTAGCACATGCAGCCGCCCAAGAACTTGAGAGATGTCTAGAAGTTCACCGGATGCCTGGCCTCCCTCAGTCGGTTCATCAACCGACTGGGCGAGAAAGCACTCCCACTGTACCAACTCATGAAAAAGACGGACAAATTCGTCTAGACATCACAGGCGGATGAAGCCTTCCGCGACCTCAAGAACATTCCATCCGAGTGGTGGCGCTAGCGCCACTCTCGGAGATCATCGGCAACATAGACGCCATAGGCCGGGTGGCGAAATGGGCCATAGAGCTCGCCGCCCACAACATACAGTACGAGCCAAGAACGGCGATCAAGTCTCAGGCCTTGGCAGATTTCCTCGTCGATTGGGCAGAAACATAGTACCTGGCACCTTGCCCTGACTCCACGCATTGGAAGCTGCATTTTGATGGCTCCAAGATGTATGGAGGACTCAGAGCCGGAGTGGTCATCACCTCTCCAAAAGGAGACCGGCTGGAATACGTGATGCAGATCCACTTCCACGCGTCCAACAATGTCGCTGACTATGAGGCACTCGTCCACGGCCTCAAGATGGCAAAGGAAATAGGCATCCGACGCATCCTATGCTTCGGCGATTCTGATCTGGAGGTGTAGCAAGTGTCGGGCGATTGGGACGCTAGAGATGCAAACATGGCTCTATATTGTTTCTTCGTACAGCAGCTATGCGCCTATTTTGAAGGGTCTGAGTTTCACCATGTTCCTAGGGTAAACAACGAGGCCGCAGACACGCTCGCCCGTATCGAGTCAACAAGACAATCAATTCCGCCTGGAGTCTCCCTTGAGCACCTATGCAAGCCATCAATCACGCCGTCTCCCAAATCCGACTCCATAATATTGGACGCGCACCCGGGGACTGCCGGCTCTAGGACCTCCGCGACGGCTGCACCGCACCCAGGGACTGCCGGCTCCAGGACCTCCGTGATGGCTGCACCACACCCGGGGACTGCCTCGCCGCACCCAGGCACTGCTGCTCCAGGACCTCCGCGACTGCTGCACCGCACCTGGGGACTGCCTCGCCGCACCCGGGGACTGCCGGCTCAAACACCTCCACGACGGTTGCACCGCACCCGGGGACTGCCGACTCCAAAATCCCTGCGATGGCTTCGCCGCACCCGGGAAGTGCCGCCTCCAGCCTAGAGGCTGTCAGTGCCACTGCTCCACCCGGTCCGCCTCCGGACGAACCCGACCCAAAAGTGAATCTGCTAATGCTGGCGGTGTATGCCATCTGGGAAACCCCAACATGGGCCAAGCCGTTCATGGATTTCCTGGCCAAAGGAGAGCTATCTGAAGAAGAGGTAGAGGCAAGACAGGTGAAGCGCAGAGCCAGCGCATACACCATCTTCAACAACGAGCTCTACAAGCGCAGTGTTGGTGGCATCTATCAACGATGTGTGAGCCAAGAGGATGGAATCCGGCTGCTGGTTGACATCAACTAGGGCGAATGCGGACGCCACGCATCGTCACGGGCCATAGTGGCAAAGGCATTCTGCCACGGGTTCTACTGGCCCACGGCACTAGAAAATGTTGAGCAGATCGTCAAAGCATGCAACGGTTGTCAGCGGTTCAGCCAGCAGAAGCACACTTCGTTTGTAGCACTCAAGACGATTCCCATCACCTGGCCGTTCGCCATCTAGGGGCTGGACGTGATTGTCCCTTTCAAGACGGCTAGATCCGGCATGACCCACTTGCTGGTGGAGGTGGACAAGTTCACCAAGTGGATAGAGGCAAAGCCAATAAAGAAGCTGGTTGGGCCAACGGTGGTCAAGTTCTTCACAGACATAATTACATGCTTTGGCTACCCAACAGCATCATAACCGACAACGGCACAAATTTCACCAAGGGAGCCTTCGCACGATTCTGCTGAGATAAGGGCATCCACATGGATCTCGCATCTGTGGCACACCCCCAGTCCAACAGGCTGTGTGAGCGAGCAAATGGCCTGGTCCTAGCCGGAATCAAGCCCCGGCTAATTGAACCACTGATGCGATCACCGGCTGCTGGATTGAGGAGCTGTCGGCTATACTCTGGAGCCTTCGCACCACGCCAAACCGGTCCACCGGCTATACTCCCTTCTTCCTTGTTTACGGGGCGGAGGCGGTTTTGTCCACTGACATTGTGTTCGACGCACCCCACAAACTACTCTACATAGAAAAACAATCCAAAGAAGCACGGGAAGACAGTGTCAATCTCCTGGAAGAAGCACGCGAGCTGGCCTTATCTAGATCCACCATCTACCAGCAGAACTTGCATCGCTACCACGCCAGCCGGATGCGCAGCGTCTCGTTCCGCGAGGGCGACCTGGTGCTAAGGCTAGTTCAAGACACCAAGGGGATGCATAAGCTGTCTCCGCCTTGGGAGGGCCCGTTCATAATCAGCCGGGCACTGCAGAACAACTCATACTACCTCATCGACGCCTGCAAGCCAGAAAAGAACAAGATGGATCGCTCAGGCGAAGAAACTGAACGCCCATGGAACGAGAGCCTGCTCCGCCCCTTTTACACTTGAGCAAGAAGTGTCTGTATCTTACTTTCATGTAATGAACAAGCATGGGAGCCTCGACATAGTCTCGAGGACTCCATAATAAATAAGCAAGTCATGCTACAAAAATTGGTTTTTCTAGCTGCATTACTCTAACCCTGAAGCCGGCGATCCGTCTTGGGGACTTGCCGGTTGGCCCAGACGGCTACGCGACTCACGCGGCAAAGTACTGTACACGGTTCCTAAGGCTTCCTCTTCGGTTCCAGCTGCAGACTGGAAGCCGGCTGACAGATCCGGCAAGAGTAGAACGCTCAAAGACCCCTACACAAAAAAGCCACAAGGAAAAAAAACGTCTGGACGACCCGGTTGTGCTCGCTCGCTCAAAGGCAATGTCCCAAACCCGAAGTATCATGCAGTACGCCTATCAAGCTACCCCTTTGACTTCACCTAAAAGCCAGCAAGGGAACGGCATCAAAACTGGCCAATGCTCACTGAGAAAAGGGCAAAGACATTGGATTTGCACGAAACAGCAAAAATTTCAAAACTAGTTAACCTAAGATTATAGTTCGAACTTGCATATGCTTAACCAGGCAAACAACTTGTTTGTTTCTATGTTTGCATGAGCCAAAGTTTAGAGACAAACACCCAAGCCGGAGGCATGTAGCTTCCAGGAGGCAGCAGAGCAGGTCAAGGTGCTTCGACCCGGCTGTAATCTCCAGTCGTCCTGAACCTCGGGGACTACACCATGTGGGTGTGCTCGCGCACCCCCACACAGAAACCTGCAAGCAATCAACACAAAGGAGCATTGACCCGGTTGTATTCTCTAGACGACCCGAACCTCGGGGACTATACCATTTGGGTGCGCTCGCGCGCCGCCACATTGAAACAGGCATGCAAAAAATGCAAAGCAGAAAGTGCAAACAAAGAGCACAAGCAAATACACAGAGGGAGGCGATGCTCCCACAAAAGTTCAATAACAAGAGGACGGACAATTGTTCACACGGCACAAAGGAATGATAAGTGCTTCAAATCAAAAATAGTCCCGACATACCAGGGATCAAGTTCACTAGGGGGCAGAAGGGCCGAAGGCATCAGCTGGAGCTCGGCTGCTGGAGGCGACGTCCGTCGAGGCGGTCTGTGGCGCAGCCAGAGCGTCAGTGTGTGGCGCATCCGGGATATGGAAGTACCGCTCCGGGCCGGCTGGGTCGCTGAAGTCCCTGTCCAGTGCAATGAAGCTCCCGATCATCACGCCATAGGAGCGGATGTCAGGAACCACGACGTGAAGCTGGTCATAACTGGTCCCTTGGTGAAATGCGCGGGAAAGGCTCCGCAGATGCACATCCGGGAACCAGGACTTCAGCAGCGCCAGCACCATCTCCGCGCCACCACGAGCCGCCCACTCCCGAGCCACATTCATGAGCTCCGGAGTGCCCCAAAGACGCTCAGCCAAGACATCCATGGTGGCAGGAAGGGCGGCTTCGGGCCAGACATAGTCAAAGACCACGAGAGCGGCGGCACGAAGACGGTTCACGTCCTCGCTGACGACTATCACCAGCTCCCCCGAGTGGAGGGCCCGATCCGGATCCATCTCGGGAATCCAGCCCAGCGCCTGATCTGTCGCCTCGGGGTACTGAGCTGTAGCCGGAAAAAGAATCAGTAATCAGTACTGACTACAAAGGGCAAAACTGCAAACTTGGCTCAAGTCAAGGGCACTTACTGACAACGATCTCAGCGATCTGGCAAAGCTCCCACAATGTCGCCGCCTCCTTGGCCTTGGAAACCTTGAGGGCGTCCGCCTGGGCGGCATAAAGCCCCTCCAGGTTCTTCAGCACCTCGGCCTGGGTCTCTGCCGTCTTCTTGGCCCTACCAGTATTGATCTCCATCTGCTGCTGTTGTGCAGTCAGTTGAGCGAACTGGTCCTGGCGGGTCTTGTTGGACTCCTCTAGCCGGGCGACCTCGTCCTTCTGCCAGGCCATCTCGTGGTCCTGGTCCGCCAGCAGGCTGCAGGAGGGTAACCAATACTCAACAAGAAGCGCGAGAAATCACACAATCGAGAAGATATGGCAGAGGGAGCAATCTTACAGCCCTGGTCCCGCAAAGTTTTGGCGGCATGCTGACGTGTAGTTGACGTGGTAGTTTGTTCTTCTTCGTTCTCTGGCAACGGCCCCAGAAAAATGCTTGATGGCTCTGTGTATGGCGCCTAGAAAATTGCTTGATGGCGGTGTTGATGTAGAGCTTGTTGGGAACCCCAAGAGGAAGGTATGATGAGCACAGCAGCAAGTTTCCCTCAGTTATGAAACCAAGGTTTAATCGAACCAGTAGAAGCAAGGAAACACCCCAAAGGTGTTACTAGATGAGCTTTGGCAGGGCGCACTACCGGTGCTAGTAGCAACATGCAAACCTGCACAACACAACCACAGAACTTTGTCCCCAACTTACGATGAGGTTGTCAATCTCACCGTGTTTTGCTGAAAATAAAGGATTAAACGTATCGAATGGAAAGAAGTAAAAGTTTGCAAAAAGTAAACACAAAGCAGTAAAAGATTGTAGATTGTATGTAAAAGAAAAGGACTGGGATCCATAGTTCACTAGAGGTGGCTCTCCTTAAGATAGATAACATGTTGGGTGAACAAATTATAGAGGGGCAATTGACAAACACCGAGAAAGCAATACATGCATATACTAATCATCTTGACTCCTTTGGAACTTGATTGGGCGTTACAACATTATACATAGACCGCCATCCAACTGCATCTATGACTAATAATCCACCTTCAGGTTATCATCCGAACCTCCTCCAGTATTAAGTTGCAAGCAACAGATTATTGCTTTACGAACTGTGTGTAAAGTAAACAATACGATTGTTCTATGAACAAAGGATTGTTGTTTTCTCCCTAGTAGCAACAGCACATCTAGTACCTTAGAGATTTCTGTCACTTCCCTAGATTACCAGAGGCATGAACCCACTATCGAGCATAAATACTAACTATTGGAGTTTCTAGCATCTACTTGGCCAAGATAGCTACTAACAACGGAAAGCATGCAAGATCACAAATAACAAAGACATGATAGAATCAATAATCAATCTGAAATAGCATCTCCATATCCATTGGATCCCCGCAAACACAACATGCAAAATTACAAATAGATGATCTTGATAATGAACGGAGCTCACAAGATCTAGACATGAAAGCACAAAGGAGGAGAACCAACCATCTAGCTACTACATGGATCCGTAGTCCAAGGATGAACTACTCTCGCATCACACCGGAGGCTTGCATGGTGATGAAGAAGGCCTCCAGGGTGAATTCCCCTCTCCGGCAGGGTGCCGGGAAGAGCTTCAGATCCCTCCCGATCTAGGGATGGAGATGACGGCGGCTACAGACTCTTTCATGGATTTTTGATCGGGTACTTAGGGTTTACATCCCGAGGGCATCTTATAGTCGGAAGGGGAGACCGAGGGGGTGCGAGGAGCCACCACACCACCCCCTGGCGCGGGCCCATCCTGGCCACGCGGCCAGGTGGTGTGGTCGGCCTCTGGCCCTTCTCCATCTCATATTCTTGCACTTGATGACTTCTGGAAAAATAGGCACTTTGGCTTTTGTCCCGTCCAATTCCGAGAATATTCATTTTCTGACTTCCTGGAACCAAAAACAGCAGAAAACAGGCAACTGGCACTATGGCATATTGTTAATAGGTTAGTCCAAGAAATCATATGAAAAGTACTCCAAAGTTAGAACAAAACACAAGAAAGTGGATAAAACCAAACATGGAACATCAAAAATTATAAATACATTTGCAATGTATCAACATCCCCAAGCTTAACTCCTGCTCGTCCTCGATTAGGTAAGTGATAAAAAGAAAGAATAATTTTTGAGGTGACATGCACCGTCAAAGACTTGATCAAAGTATTTGCAAAACATTCAAAGCTGGGATCATAGTACTTCAATCATAACATGAAATACAAAGTTCTAGCAATAAGCAAAGAAACTATGATGCAACATGAAAAGTTACAAACAAAAGATTCATGAATAAGAATGCTTTGCAAGATGTTTATTTGTTTCACATGAAGAAAACATCTCATAATAGTATTCAACTTGTCCCTCAATAGAGTAGCAAATATAAATGCATAGAACACCTTCAAAGTTCATAAGAGTGACTAGATACAATAGTTTAAAACAAGAAATATCAAGTTATGCATCAATCAACTAGTCTTGGGACAATGCACATAGAACTAAGAATAGCCACTATGCTCTCGAAGTAGGTGCATAAAGGTAGAAGGTGGAGACTCAATATAATGGTGGAAGAAAGGCCTTCGTAGAAGGAAGCAGAGATTCAAGTTTCATAAAGAGCTTCCAAAAATTATGGTACCTATAGCTTTCAGCTCTCATTGCCCCTATCATAAGCATCTTGAAGTGATTAAGGTTAAAGTGAACAAACTATGATGTACATGCTTGACGAAGTATAAGTTAGAAATCTCATGTCCCTTGTATACGAGGGCCGCTCCTCATGCTACTCAAGTTTAGTCACCTGTAAGTTCTTGTCATCGTAAGTACATTTGTATCATAGAGAACCGCCAACGAGGTACCCCTTGCCTGATGATACGAAAGAATCCCCATATCAAAATGACAAGGCAAGCAGACAACGAGCATCTTAGCATTCTTCTTATTTACCATGGGAATATGGTGCTTTTTTTCTCCCTTTCCTCTTTTCATAATCTCTTTTTTTTCTCTTTTTTTCTCAATATAGGACACTTTTTTTATAAGAAGAATGCTTCATAGACAGCTCATTATGGTTACGCTGCAGGTTTCCACCATGTCACCATGGATTAGACCAGCGGCCCAGTGCTTTCTAACACATATACATAACTCCATGGACTTACAAGCTCCCTTTCATTTCACAATCGATTTACATCCATATACAAAATAGCATGATATCAACTAGGTACAAGTACCAAGTGCAATGTTGAAAGCGTTCCCCATGAAAGCATGGTTCTGCTAATTCCCAACAAATAAGTGCAAGCACATACAACATAGACGACACAATGGTTCAAGTTATTAAGGGCAAGTAAAGTAAAGTGTGCCATCAAGTTCGTGAGAGCTTTCATCACTAGTTTTCTCATAACAAGTTTAATTTGGAAGGTAAACAAAAGCACTAATATACTTGGAATAGCATAAGCTAGTAGGTAGGTATGGTGGCCTGTTTGGAATAACTTGGTTTAGGGAGTTGGATGCATGAGTGGAACTCATACTTGGTTGTGGAGGCTAGCAAAAGACTGGGAGCGATAAACTAAGAGAGCAATAATGGCCATAATCATGTGAAGCGACAAAACATCATTGATCAAAACATAAAGTGATACTACAAGTTGCAAACTAAAGGATCATAAATGCTTATGGTGACTTGAGATAGTCATAACATGGTGTGAGCATGTGCAAAGTCAACCCAAATAAAGCATCAAAGGTCAAAACCACTATACTATGCTTTAATATGCTAAAACAACGCATGATTCATCCAAGGCACATTAAGCAATCTCAATTGTTTATAACAAGTCATGCTACAACAAAGAATACTAAGCATAAATCCAAAACAATATCAAGCATGGCATGACAAAGCATAGGCCACAGTCAAAAACAAGCTCTTTTTACCACATAAGCATGAACTTTCCTACTCTTTTCCAAACCAAACCAAACTATTTGCAAACCAATGTATGAAAGAGGGGGTCCAACCAATTTATTCAGAAAACTAAGCAAACCAAAGAAAACGAAAAACCAACATGAAAACAAAAAAGAAGACGCTCCAAGAACAACACAACTGTGCATGAAACAATAAAAATGAAGCGTTTGGAAGAAACCTGGGATTTTTATTGATGAAGAAGGGGATGCCTTGGGCATCCCCAAGCTTTGACGCTTACTTCTTGGATATTTCTTGGGGTGACATGCGTGGCATCACCAATCTTTATCTTTAGTCCATCCTTCATCTCATTACTCATTCCTTCCATACACCTGAAAATTTTCCTTCATACAAAACTTCACACAATCTTTATTAGCAACATTAGTGCACTCAAGATAAAAGGTCTTAAGCTTCAGTTCTAGCACCAAATAAACTTCCATTAGAACACTAGCTACTGTATCACTTCCCTCAACAAGCTCAATTCCCCAAAAGAACTCAAGAAGGAACCAACAAGAAGCAAATGCAGAAAATGGCAGAAATCTGTCAAAACAGACCAGCAGGTAAAGACGAATTTTTTTGAAGACCTTCTGTTGCTCAAAGCAAAAGGTGTTGAACTAACTAAAGCTAGGTAACCACCTGGGGCAGAAGCACAAAAAATACAGCTCAATCCGATATACAGAGCTCTCTGACGAGTTTTTACGGTGAAGCACAAAAATCTGTTTCGGGATAGCAACTTTCCCAATCATTACTTCTCTCTCATTAGAGGTTACTCTTTGCACAAAAAGCAAATAAAAAGGATAAGGAGCGGTTATTACTGAAGTAATAACTTCAAGACTCATCTAAAACTTTTGGATTATCTCCCAATAAGTACTATTCTTTAACGCCTTTAAGTTAGGCATAAGAAGCAAATAAAGAATCAAGTGTGCTCAAATGAAGAAGCATTAAAATCAAATGTCTTGCCCTTACCTCTCTTACTTTTATTCTTAACCTTGGGGAAAATATGATTGTTTGGTGGAGAAGACAGGTGCATGGTCCCCTTTCCCACATCTATTATTGCTCCAAGGAGTTCTAATAGGGTCCTTCCAAGTGTAATTTGTCCTTTTTCCTGCACATTCAATAACAAGATAATCAGTAGAAATCATTTTCCCAAGGATCTTTGTAAAAACTCCTTCAGCTGTTCCAAGAGGTAATATGGTAGCATTATTAGCAAGAGATATTTCTTTTCCTCCTTCAGTAAGCCCCCAAAGATTCAAAGATTCATAAATATCTTTGGGCATAAGACGAAATTCAGACATGATATCACAGCGAGCTTGAAAAGTTTCGGTGTTTATCTCACTCTTTACTATAGGGAGCCACTTTGATGGTTCAGAATTTATTGGAACATAATTCTGATGATCCCTAAGCATATTATAGCAATCTTTTAAGCTAGTAGTGCTAGTCTCAAGAGTGTTCAACCTAGCAAATATTTTTGCGAAAGAAATATCAGTTTGGCTAGGCAAGTTGTAAGTGAGGATCAATTTCTTTATGGCATTAGTAGCATCATCCTTATTACATTGGAGGAAATCTCCTCCCACAATATCATCTAAAGCATATCTATAGCAAAGAGCAATCCCAAGGTAAAAACTGCTAAGGAACAAGCTTTGAGTCATTTTAGGCTCACTTTTTTCATGTAGATCAGAGATTCTAGACCAAGCTTCCTTAAAACTCTCCTCAATTCCTTGTTTAAAAGTGAAAATCATTTCCTTGGGTGACATAGTGACTGGAGCAAGGCTAGACATAGTGGCAACTCAAGATAGGAACTAATTTTTTTTTGTGTTTTCAAATAAGAAAGCAAAACTAGTAAGACTAATTTTTTGTGTTTTTGAATAACAAAACAAGCAAACAAAGCAAAAAGAAACTAAGCAAAACAAAAAAACAAAGTAAAGAGATTGGTTATAAGGGACTCCCCTTGTGAAGATGTCCTTGACTCCCGGGCAATGGTGCCAGAAAAATCTTTGCTAGCGTGTAGTTGACGTGGAAGTTTCTTCTTCTTCGTTCCCCGGCAACGGCGCCAGAAAAATGTTTGATGGCTCTGTGTATGGCGCCCAGAAAAATGCTTGATGGCGGTGTTGATGTAGAGCTCGTTGGAAACCCCAAGAGGAAGGTATGATGAGCACAGCAGCAAGTTTCCCTCAGTTATGAAACCAAGGTAATCGAACCAGTAGGAGCAAGGAAACACCCCAAAGGTGTTACTAGCTGAGCTTTGGCAGGGCGTACTACCGGTGCTAGTAGCAACGTGGAGACCTGCACAACACAACCACAGAACTTTGTCCCCAACTTGCGATGAGGTTGTCAATCTCATCATGTTTTGCTGAAAGCAAAGGATTAAACGTATTGAATGGAAAGAAGTAAAAGTTTGCAGAAAGTAAACACAAAGCAGTAAAAGATTGTAGATTGTATGTAAAAGAAAATGACCGGGATCCACAGTTCACTAGAGGTGGCTCTCCTTAAGATAGATAGCATGCTGGGTGAACAAATTACAGCGAGGCAATTGACAAACACCGAGAAAGCAATACATGCATATACTAATGATCTTGACTCCTTTGGAACTTGATTGGGCATTACAACATTATACATAGACCGCCATCCAACTGCATCTATGACTAATAATCCACCTTCAGGTTATCATCCGAACCCCTCCAAAGATTAAGTTGCAAGCAACAGATTATTGCTTTACGAACTGCGTGTAAAGTAAACAATACGATTGTTCTATGAACAAAGGATTGTTGTTTTCTCCCTAGTAGCAACAGCACATCTAGTACCTTAGAGATTTCTGTCATTTACCCAGATTACCAGAGGCATGAACTCACTATCGAGCGTAAATACTGACTCTTGTAGTTGCTAGCATCTACTTGGCCAAGATAGCTACTAACAACGGAAAGCATGCAAGATCACAAATAACAAAGACACGATAGAATCAATAATCAATCTGAAATAGCATCTCAATATCCATCGGATCCCCGCAAACACAACATGCATAATTACAAATAGATGATCTTGATCATGCACGGAGCTCACAAGATCTAGACATGAAAGCACAAAGGAGGAGAACCAGCCATCTAGCTACTACATGGATCCATAGTCCAAGGATGAACTACTCACGCATCACACCGGAGGCTTGCATGGTGATGAAGAAGGCCTCCAGGGTGAATTCCCCTCTCTGACAGGGTGCCGGGAAGAGCTTCAGATCCCTCCTGATCTAGGGATAGAGATGACGGCGGCTATAGACTCTTTCGTTGATTTTTGATCGGGTACTTAGGGTTTATGTCCCGAGGGCATCTTATAGTCGGAAGGGTAGACCGAGGGGGTACCAGGGGCCAGCACACCACCCCCTGGCGCGGGCCCAACCTAGCCGTGCGGCCAGGTGGTGTGGTTGGCCTCTGGCCCTTCTCCGTCTCGTATTCTAGCACTTGATGACTTCCGGAAAAATAGGCACTTTGGCTTTTGTCCCGTTCAATTCTGAGAATATTCATTTTCTGACTATCCTGGAACCAAAAATAGCAGAAAACGGGCAGCTGGCACTATGGCTCTTGTTAATAGGTTAGTCCAAGAAATCATATGAAAAGTACTCCAAAGTGTGGACAAAACACAAGAAAGTGGATAAAACCAAGCACGGAACATCAAAAATTATAGATACATTTGCAATGTATCACGACATCAGCAAGAGCCCTCTATGCAAGAAAAAGGAGATGAGAACCGAAAGAACCAGCTCCATCGCAGGACGGCGAAAAAAACACCAAGATTGGTGATAGAGCACATACCTCGACAGAGGCCCCCATCGCCCTGGCTTGGCCGAGCCCCTGCTCCCGTGCCCCCACCAGCTGGCGGGCCTAGCCAACGGCCAGGGGTGCTGCCTCCGACAACTACACCAGGAGAGCGTCCAGTGGAGGTGCGGCCCGAGACGGCGTCCAGCCGGTGACCTGGAGGTCATCGTCGCTCACTAAAGCCATGGAGGTTCCAACCTCCGTCTAGACGGCGGCCTCCGGCGGCGGCACCTCCACTGGCTCCTCCACCTGGTAGGCGCTGGAGTCAGCGCCCACCGTCGAGCCGGAGGGAGTCACGGCCCTGACCCAGTGAAGCGTCACGGGCGCAGCCGGCAGGACCACCTCCGTTGCTGCCACCTCGGGGGCCGGAGCCGGCGCAACCTCGGATGCCAAAGCCGGCATAGCCTCAGACGTTGAAGCCGGTGCGTTCCCCTCCGCAGTAGGCGGAGGTCCGGACGCGGTGGTGACGGTCGTGGAGCCGGGGAAGGCCCTAGCCTCGCTGCAGAAACACAAGGAGTGAGCAACGCGAATACGAGAAAGTCAATACAAGCACAAAGAAGACAAAAACACCTACCTGGCAACACTCGGCATGGTAGCCGTGGGATGGGGGCGCCGTGTCTTCTTGGCGCCGCCTCCGGACGGAGTAGCGCTGGTGGGGGCGGCCCGCTTCCCCCTGCCCCTGGGCTCGGCGACCTCGGCCACGTCCACATCCTCGCCATGAGTGGCTATTCCAGTACAAGCAAAATGTCAAGATTACGGCCAAAAGGCATAACAAGTGCAAGGAAGACAAGGGTAGAGGACAAACTCTCACCGGGTGGGAACTCGCAGCCCTCATCGTCCCGCATGGGGAACCGCTCCGCCTCCGCCGGCGGAGCCTTCGTCAGCTTCACGTCCTCATCAAAGTTGGGGAGCTCGGTCTCCCCTATACCGTCCTCCACTAGCTGCGCCGTGAAAAGCTACACAATAAGGGAAGATAAGAGGCACGAAACGGGAGTCCCTCAAGAAAATCCACCCAGAGAAGAGCAAGAAAGACATATCTTCGGCGGAAGCCGGGCACGGTGGTACGGCCGGCAGGAGAACACCCAGTCCTCCTCTAGCGCCTCCTTCAAGATGGTGGCGATCCACTCGCGGGGGGCGGCGTACAGCAACTCCAGCTAGGACACCCGGGTGAGGTCTCGATGGTTGGAGAGGTGGCACATCTTGTGCGACCGGTGCTGCAGCGGGAGCACGCGTTTCGCCATCCAGGATAGCAGAATGTCCCGGGCGGTGAGCCGCTCCTTCTCTGCCAGGACCGCCAGCCGGGCTCCCATCCGGTCGGTGTCGCCCTGGGCACCCAAATGTTGGACGCTCTAGGCCTTCCGGCTGGAGGGGACCTTAATGAAGTCCACCTCGGTGGCATTGTGCACGTAAAAGTACGAGCGCTGCCAGAGCTTGACGGTGTCGGGGAGCTCCAGGCGTGGTATGGGCGCCGATGGCCGCGGGTAGATGGCGCAGCCGCCCATCTCGATCAACAGCCCGCCCTTCCCACCACCTTAACCTTGAAGTAGAAGAACTTCAACAAATTCACGATGTCAGGGCAGACACCGAGGAACGCCTCGCAGCAGGCCGCATGATGCGATAGCATCGACACGGCGGTTGCTCCGAGGTGGTGGAGCTGTAGGTCAAAGGTTACTAGCAGCTCCAGGACGAAGCGGCTCAGTGGCAGCCGAAGGCCACAAGCAAAGTGGGCGAGGAAGACAACCGCCTCGCCAGGCTGGGGGGTTGGGCACCCGCTCGCTCTCCGGCGCGAGGCGATGCTTCACCACTCGCTTCGACGGCAGGAACCTCCCCCGCCGGTACTTCTTCACCAGCTCCTCAGTGACATACGAGCTGCACCAACCGCCGGTGACTTCGGGCAGCATCTTGTCTGGAAAGGTGGGCGTGGTGGAAGCACGGGGTCCCGTTGTTGAGGAAGAGGAGCGGTGCCGGCGACCAAGAAATAGTGGCACAGAGGAGCAGTGAGAGGCTAAAGCGCTAGAGAGATTAGGGACGGCAGGCGCAGGGAGAAGAAGTGAGGAACCACTGCTCCTTGGCGCACGTATTTATCGGGGAAAAATAGCCACGCCGGTTCCGCTACCTCTGCGCCACATGGCAAGCAACGGCCCCACTCCACCACGCCGGTTCCCTCCCTCTGCGCCACGTGGCAAGCAACCACCCTACTACCCCACGATGGTGCGGGGCGGATCACGTGCGCCATCACCACGCGCACAGAAGATCCTGCAGAAGTTACTGCGGGAGGAAAACCGCGACCACAATCTCCAAGGAGATGCAATGATGAAGGTGTGCACGTGGTTACCAAAAACTGCAGCGGTAGACCCAGAAGTCAAACTGACGTGACGTGCGCCAGAAACGGCAGGCATGGCTGACGTGAGCGCCGACGACCGCAAACTGGCGATCCCTCTTCCGGCCGGGTGCGGCAGCCGGTCAAGAAGATCACCAGTCACAGCCTATGGGTGGGACCATCGACTCCGTAGCCGGTGAACCCTAGCCGGGAAAACAACACAGAACCTCAAGCCGCTACAGGACAAAGACTACAAGACAAATGAAAACAATAAAGCATCTGCGTCATCAATCATTTCAAATGAGCACGCAAGAACTTCTCCACGGGGCCAAGTCCTAACGCGCTTGGGGAGTAGTGTCGGGGAGATGACCCCCGGGTAGGCCAAGACGGGACCAACCGGCCGGCTCCAAGGAGCACATGCCATCTGGACCCAGATCAAGGAACCACAGCCGGGTCGAATCACCACCCAGTCCGCATTCAAGTTTCCCTGGCTGGCCCGTCTAGCCGGGTGCTAGAAGAACCGGCTGGGAGGCCGCTCCTAGCCCGCCGCCTCGGATCCGCTAGCCATGTTACGGTGGGGATGACGCTCCTTGCTCCTAGCCTTGGAACCAATGTAGTAAGTCCATATTGACACTAACAATTCTTTGAAGACATTCTCAGTTCCTTTATTTTCGATGACTATAATCTTGATATGGTTAAAATCTAGTTGTTTAGACAAACTCTCTCTAATAATGTTTGCGACTGGTACAGATCTTTTTGTACAGAAGCACCAAGGACTTGGGAGGAATTGACAACTAAGTTCCTATCAAAATATTATTACCAGTTTCAAAAATAATCCTAGTGAAGGCTTACATCAAGGATATCTAAGGTATAAAAGTTACCTAGATAATTGCCCCCATCATCGTTTGACTGATTGGTTAATCACCCATACATTTTATGGAGGGCTAAATATTGAAAACAGGACGAATCTAGACACTGCTTCAAATGGCAGTTTTCTATCTTATACCTATGATGAGGCTTGGAATATAATAATAAAAATGAAAGAAGCAACTGAAAATTCTAAAGTTAAGGAAAATATTACAAATATTTTTTTAGAATATGCTTGCATTAATGATTTCCTTTCATATCAGAGGACAGATACAATGATTAAAACCCTTAGTATTGATTCTTACTCAGTAAAGAAAATTATTGAGAATTATGCAGGGCATTTGCAGGTACCAGAAGAATGGGAACCGCATAAACCTCTCGAAGAAAAGAAGCGTGCAAGAGAACTAATGGAAGAGTTCTCCTCGATACCTATGCAGAGAATCTTTGAAAAAAGACAAAGGGAGGAAGAACAAATAAAGAAGAGACTAAAGAACCAGAAAGGAATTCTGAAGCTACAAATATAAATATTGTTATAATAAAACACCTTACAGAGGCACGAATAGTGGAGGATGAAGTGGTTGTGTTGGACCGTGAAACTTCGGAATTCATCCAAGGTGAGATTCAAGGTAACGAAACTTCAAAACCAATGACCCCTAAATATTTTGGAGAAAATTTCTTGTATGGAATTTATGAACCAATTTCCACCATAAATATTATGCCGTCATCACTTTATCAATAACTTCGATACAACTTAAATAATCCAGATTTTGAACCGGTAGACACTATTATTAAATTGTCTAATAGAACCAATATAAAACCAGAAGAGGTAATCAGAAATATCTATGTCTTTATTGGCTCACTCATGTAGCCCGTTGATTTTCATATTGTTGATATGCCTCGAGATTCTTTTTGCCCTATTAATTTAGGCAGGCCATTTATTTCCATCACCAAAGATCGAGTGGATAATTAGAAGGAAACCGTTTCACTAAATTTTGGAGAAGAGGAAATGGCATTCCACTTCTCCAAACTAAAGAAGAGGCCATATGAAGTGGAGGATATCAAGGAAGAAAATACGATTGCCGAGCTAGCGGCAATTCATTTCAGCACTCCACAAGATGAATTAGAAAGGAGTTTGATTAATTGGGAAGAAGCACCAGATGATGAGAAGAAAGAAGACATGGATGATTACCTTGATTCAATTCTGGAAGCACGAAATCCACATGACTATGAAGAACTGGTAAGAACAGGAGATGAGGAACCTCCACCAATAGAATTGAAAAAACTTCCAGACAACATGAGTTATGAGTTTTTAGATAATGAAAATAAATGTGTTGTTATTATTAGAAAGAATCTATTAGAAAATGAAAAAAATAAACTCATTTCAGTTTTGCTTAAGCATCGTGAAGCCTTTGGATATACATTGAGTGATATTAAAGGAATAGATCCATCTATCGTGACACATAAGATTACCATGCTTGATGATGTTGAACCAGTAGTAGATACACAAAGAAGGCTTAATCCTAAGATGAAAGAGGTAGTAAGAAAAGATGTTATACGTTTACTTGATGTTGGCATAATATATCATATTTCTAACGGTAAGTGGTTTAGCCTAGCTCATTGCATACCAAGACAAGGTGGTCTTGATGCTGCTATGAATGAGGAAGGTGATCTAGTTCCTGTGAGACCAATTGTAGGATATCGTATGTGCATTGACTTTAGGAAACTAAATCATGAGACACAAAAGAATCATAAACCTATACCGTTCATGGATAAAATTCTAGAAAGACTTAGTAATAATTCTTATTTTTGTTTTCTTGATGGTTATTTTGGCTATTGTCAAATTGCCATACAGCCGGAAGATCAAGAGAATACATCTTTTACTTGTCCTTATGGCACATTTGCTTATAGATTAATTCCATATGGCTTATGTAATGCAGCAGCAACTTTTCAGGACTGTGTTCTAAATATTTTTGATGATTTTGTTGAGAAGACTATGGAAGTCCTAACAAACGATTTTGTTGTCTGTGGGACAACTTTTGATAATTTTCTCAACTATTTGACCAAAGTTTTGCGGAGATGCAGGCAAACAAACTTGGTTTGCCGTTTCATGGAAACAGAAGGTAAAGTTTTCAGGCATAAGGTTACGGAGAAGGGAATAGAAATAGATAAAACTAATATAAATGCTATAGAAAACCTCCCAATACCTCGGGACATTAAAAGCTTAAAAAAAATCTAGGACATGCAGGATTTTATAAGCGGTTTATAAAAGATTTTCCGAAACTAGCTATGCCCCTTACCAATCTTCTTGATAAACAAAATCCATTCTATTTAGACCATGACTGCATTGCAGCTTTTGAGAACCTTAAAGATAAACTAGTTTTAGCACCTATCATGCAATCTCTAAAGTGGCATGAACCTTTTGAGACTATGTGTGATGCTAGTGATTATGCTTTAGGGGCTGTGTTGGGACAGCGAGATGGAAAGAATTTGAATGTTATTTATTACGCTAGTAGACTTCTTAATAAGATTCAGAAACATTATGCTACTACGGAAAATGAGTTTCTAGCTATAATTTTTGCTTGTGAAAAATTTAGATCTTACATAATTAATTCTAAGGTAATAATTCATACGGATCACCAAGCTTTGCGTCACCTGCTTTTGAAAAAGGATGCTAAGCCCAGGTTGATTAGGTGGGTTTTATTACTACAAGAATATGATTTGCAAATAGTAGATAGGAGGGGTAAGGATAATCTGGTAGCATATCATCTCTCTAGGATAGAGGGAATAATTAATGACCCTGTACTTATTAATGAATCATTTCCAGGAGAATATTTAGCAAAGGTAGAAATTGCTGATCCATGGTATGAAGATTATGCTATCTATCTAGCAACAATTTTTTTACCTCCCAGTATGTCAAGAAATCAAAGAATGAAATTCTTTAATGATATTACTTTTGGGATGATCTGTATCTATATCGTCATGGACTTGATGGAATGATTCAGAAGTGTGTTCCTAATCATGAAATAAATGCGATATTGAAGGCTTGTCATGAGAGTCCATATGGAGGGCACCATGCAGGTAAAAGAACTGCTGCAAAGGTATTTCCATCCGGATTCTATTAGCCCACCTTGCTCAAGGATGCACACAAGTATGTGGAATATTGCGATGCTTGCCAAAGAAGAGGTAATGGCGATGAATTATAGTCTAATAATTGAACCCTTTGATGTATGGGGAATGGATTACATGGGCCCATTTACAGAGTCAAACGATTATAGTCATATTCTTGTTGTTGTTGACTATGTTACTAAGTGGGTTGAAGCTATCCCAACAAATCATGCAGATGCAGCTACCTCAGTGAAGATGATAAAGGATGTCATATTCCCAAGGTTTGGAGTTCCTAGATTTTTAATTACTGACGGTGGTTCTCATTTTATGAAAGGGACTTTCAAGAAAATCCTCAGCAAGTATGGAGTAACTCACCGCGTTGCTTCACCATATGATCCCCAAACAATTGGTCAAGTGGAACTCTCAAATAGAGAACTAAAGACCATACTCGAGAAGACGGTAGACAAATCAAGGAAAGATTGATCATACAAGTTAAATGACACTCTATGGGCATACCGTGCTGAGTTAAAAAAAATCCAATGGGTATGACACCTTATAAGATGGTGTACGGTAAGGCATGCCATCTACCATTAGAACTAGAACACCAAGCTTTTTGGGAAATCAAGAATCTAAATTATGATCTCAAAGCAGCTGGGGAAACGTGTTTATTAGATATGCATTCTTTAGATGAGTTTAGAAGTGAAGCCTATGAGAATGGTAGGTTGCTTAAGGAAAAAGTTAAAATATGGCATGATAGAAAAATAGAGAATAAAATTTCTAAAAGTGGAGACAAAGTGTTTCTCTATAATTCTCGTCTTAAGTTGTTTCCAGGAAAACTCAGATCGAAGTGGGAAGATCCATATGTAGTTGAAGAAGCCTATTCGTCGGGAGCACTTGCATGGGTGGTAAATGGTCAATGCTTGAAGCATTATCGGGTGAAAGAAGATATAAGTGCAATCACTATAGAATTGAGCACCCCCAAAGAAGTGATAAAGCGAAAATATACAAAGAACAACAATTACAAGAAGAATGGACTCATGAAAGAATGAGCGGTACTATGGGTCAAGATATTGACCATAAAAGAGCACTTCATGGGAGGCAACCCATCTGAAATAAAGGTTGAGTATGTTTTTAAATTTTCAGTTAAAGTCTAGTTTGAGTATTGTTTTTAATAAGAACGATTCATTCTCTAGCGAAGAAGAAGGAAGATTGATGGTGCCAAAATTGGTCGAACGTCTAAGCTGACATTTCTCTATCAAAACTCGATATTTCATTAAGTTTCAGATTAATAAAGAATACTTGGAGAAGAAGAAAATTTTTGGTGGACATAAAACGTTTAACGACACTATACGGCGGGAATAAAAATTCCTGCCGTATAGTTGTTGCGACGTCAACGCTTCCATCCACAAAATTTACTGACAGTTAACGACCAACTATACGACCCGAATTAAAAATTCCGCCTGTATAGACGCGGTCGTATAGTTATCGACCCTTCTCCAAAAATTGTGTCCAGGAAACAAAGAGTTTAACGACCAACTATACGGCCGGAATTAAAAATTCCGCCCGTATAGTTGCGGTCGTATAGTTGTCTACACCATTGACAAAATAATTTCTGGAATACTGAGAGTTTAACAACCAACTATACGGCCGGAATTAAAAATTCCGCCCGTATAGTTAGGTTCCGCCGTAGATCTAATCTATAGTCGGTTCACAACTATACGGCGGAAGCTATACGGGCTGCGCCCGTATAGATTCTCATTACGTGAGGCAGCTAGGGTTTTTGACCCCTCCTTATAAATCTGATCGCATCTAACCCTTTTCATTAAGTTTTCGCAGAGCTACATCCTCCAGCCTCGAAAAATCCTCGCCATCCCTATACAAGCTCTCTAATAACATCCGTGCAGCGAAGCGATGCAGCCCTTCCACGTCAACCAGATCTAGAAGAAGAAAGATGAGAAGCCCATGGAGAGGATCGTGGAAGAAGAACCTAAAGGATCGTTATCATCATCCGGCCTGGAGATCAAGCCTCTCCCAAATTGGGAGAACTTGTTCCCACAAAGGATGGAGATGATGAGACAAGCTGAGTGGGGAAGTAACAAGGATGAGTACCTCCCTAATCCTTATCGCTACAACATAGGATCCTATTATAAACCTCCTCTTGGTCCATCACCTCTTAAACCTAAGAAGGTGCGGCAAGATGAGAGATTCATGATAAGATCTATGAGTTAGAAAAGGCTTATAAGGCATGCGTTGAAACAATTGGAGAAGGGATTGACTCCTACTGGATGATGAGCAAAGACCTTGAGAAAAAGGTCAATGCAATCGATGGTAGAGTTGGTTTCTTGATTAAAACTGTCGTTGAGTTAACAGATGAGAAGAAATTCCTCAAGAGGAAAATGTTGAAGCTCCAATACAACATGGCCAAGCTCAGCATTCGCTTTGAAAGCATAGTTAAAGCGGGCAACGTAAAGGAAGAAGGCGACGCTCTATCTACCCAAGAGGAGGAATAGGTATCCACAAGGAGTTAATTGATCCCGCCTAGCTTGATTCCAAGCTTGGGGAGATCTTTAAAGACCTTGTAATCTTTCTTATAAGTTTTATATTACAGTTTTTTCATTAGTTCAAACTAGAAATAAAATTTGCATCATTAGAATTCCTTTTAGGAATAGTCGATCCCTTTTATGAAATTCCAAGTTTGTTATTATATATGGAGAAATATTGAGTTTGTATTTTCTTTATTGATATATGAATGGCTTGAGTATGATTTTACTTGCACTCGATGATAGCAATAGGAGTCTTCCAGACCATTGGTATTAATGGAACACATAAAGATAATTTGGTCAATATGTTGTAAGTCTACGGTTTGATTCACAAAGAAAAATTATCTATTCAATTAAGCCCAAAGAGAAACCTTGCACAAAGGAAAATGAAAGCGCTATCCAAATAGAGTGAGAACATGTTGTGGTAGAATCTCAAGTCATAAGAATGTTTCATACACAGTTGGAATTTTATAATTGAGATCGTTGAACATTCAAATTCCTACATAAGGTGGAATATATGGCTATCTCCTTTGCACAACACTTAAAAAAGTGTGAGCATATATGCAAAAGAAAAGAAAAAGAAAGAAGAAAAAGAGCAAATGTGCAAAGAGCAAATAGGCATATACCACTGTATTGTAGTATGACAAAGACACACTTTTGAGATTTTGAATCCCAAGTGAATACGTTGATCCTAAAACACTTCGAACTACCGCATTGGCTCATTCGGTTGAACCGGATACTTTTACATTATGTTGAGATTCATCTTTTATGAGTTGTTAATAACTAAGGTGTGGAAGTCTTCCAATACTATTAAGATGGTTCGAGTAAGGTACTATTCATGAACTTATTCCCCTATACCATACATGATAAACACATGATGCAATTGCCTCATTTATTTTATCGACTCAGCTTCATAAATATGAGCATCACATCCATTAAGCTAAAAACTTGCTCGGGGCAAGCAAGAGTCTAAGCATGGGGGAGTTGATGATTGCATATTTGCATCATGCTTTATATTATTATTTTGCATTGTAGATGTAGGATCTTGGTATTTTACGCTGCTGCGTGCACACTTTATGTCTGTTTTCACCAGGATCAGGATAGATGATGGATCCAATGGATATAATTATTGAAGAAGTTGTGTTGTGGAGAAAAGGAGTAAAAAACAACATAAATCACTTATTTGGGAAATATTAATAATACAAGAAACGAACAAGGGAGGCAGAGGGCCCAATGACCAACTATACGGCAGGAGCAATTCTTCTGCCTGTATAGCTCCGGCCGTATAGTTGGTGCCGCCTCTGCCTCGTCAAATAGTTTCACCCCGTGCAATTGGTTCGAAGAGATGACATACGGAACACCCAGAAATCGTGAAAACCTCACCTTCGGCAGGCATCTGGAGGGGGAACTCATCCGCTAGGGATCCATCTTCACCCTTCACAGATCCGGGAGGGTAAGGCATTGATCTTTATCAACCACCGCTGCATCACCACCATCCTCATCCATCCCATCTACATCTTGTCTAGATCTTGTTGTAATTCCTGTACTCGTTGTGGATTTATACAAGTACTATTCATCTATGATTGTTTCCATTACCATTGCCATGATGTTGATTGCCTCCATGTCTGAGTAGATCTCTAGTTCTTGGGAGATGGAGAAACCCTAGCATATGACTAAGATGAGATAGAGATTATTATGTTATACATCATTATGTGTACGTGTTAATTTTCTTCATCTTGATATTAGGGAGAAGTGCACCTCCTTAATATTCGCCTCTTATGGGGACTCGATGGAGGGTATTACTTGTTAGTAGACGGAGGGATGATAACGCTTACTATGACTATAAAGCTGTTGTTATTCCTTACGTACTAACTTGGGGAACCAAGGAGAACTCATAAAGCCATGTCCATGCCACGGGAGAAAATCCCTTAATAGCTCGGTAATGCGATGGTTGTCGATTACTGTCTGATGTGGTTATGAGGACGATTGTGCAGTGGTTGCTGGAAAATCGTCCATATATGGAGCTCATCCCACATACATACACACTATGAGAATATTCATTATAATACTCTCGATTACTTAGTCTAAATTTGTAGCGGTGTATCCGCTACTCCCTGAGAACGCCTTTACCCTATTATAGTTCCAAAGTTCTATTACACACATGATTCTTACTTTCTGCATTAAGTTTTGCTTTACTTTAAATTACCTTTTTCAACCAAAAATCCAAAAACAACTCTACTTATCTTGCATCTTAAAGTTATCTCTTAAGTACTTTGTTTAGTTATAGTTAAAAGCATTTTAGTCTTTTGCCTACTACTCCATGTGGGATCGATATCTTTATTTTGAAAGTAGCTACAAACGATCTGTGCACTTGCAGTCATCACCAATCATAGGAGGAGGCGTCATCACCGTGCTGCTACTGCCCTAGACATCAACCTAGGTGAGTTGTAACCCGTACTAGGTGAGACACGTATTTGTTTCTCCACCTTCAGAGCCTATGGAATGCTCACTAGGAGAGGTGGTGTTTATTATCTGCATATTGCTGGAGCTGGGCGTCTCTACCCCGCTCCTTTGCCTAATGGTCTTTTCTCTATCAAGGAAGGACATCTGTTATATGACTTGCAGGTTGAGAAACAACAACCCGAGGAAGAGATTCTCGATGAGGATGAGGACTAAGAGGAGGAGCAAGAAGTTCCTTATCAAGAGGAGCAGCCACAAACCCGGTTCGCCACATACCAAGATTTCCATGGACTTGGAGGGACTATGGAGAGGATGCATAGCCCCTTTTTGAACCTCCAAGAATCAACAAGTAACCTCTCCACTCAATTTGCGAACTGGAGTAACGACATTTTCCCGCCACCATAATGATTTGAAGGGCTTCCAAAAGCCTAAGCTTGGGGAAGATTCCTCATGTATCTTTATTTGGCGTTTATTTGCTTTTATTTATTTCGAGGTTGCATTTTTATTTGAGTTTATAAGCACTCGTGTTGGTTTCCACAACACTTTATTTTCTAAGTTCTTTATTTGCTTTCGAGATTTTTCTAGACGATCTTTGCCACCAATTTTCTATTCATTAAATTCCCTCTCTTAAAAATCACAAAAAGATTTCTCCCCTTTTCCTTATTTTCCCTCTTTCTTTTCTTTCCGCCTCGAGGTCTTCATATGTTTGCAGGAGAGTGATTGACTTCGAGTTTCCATGAAGCAAATAAAAAAGGAAGAGAGAAGTGGAACCAAACATGAGAGATATGCCTTATGACTCCCCACTTTTGAAGTTTGAGAAACCCATGCTAGTTAGTAGTAAATGTTAAGATATTATATTGGTGGAGTGAGTCTTTGTATCGTAGTAAGGTTTTTTGTTTGCATGGGTATTTAAGGGTACGTTGTGTTCCATCTCTCGTAATTAACCAAGTCTTTCCTAAAATTGCTAAACAACTGTAATAAGAAAAAGTCTCATAATTGAAGGCTTGGGTGTTGTAGTGCTTAGTCTTGAAGGTTTATTTATAGAGACACTCAACACCACTGAAAAATGTTGATTGACTTGATAGCTCTCTTTAAAAGGATTTGTTTGATGGAATTAATGTTTAGCAGTTTTTGTGAGCATGCCAAAGTTTGACTTGTTAATCATAATAATGATATAGCTTTATACGTGTCAAACTTCATGGGATGCCAACAACTCCGCTGGCCTATGAACGATCTTCATGGAGGAAACTCCAAGATTTCGGCTATGAGTTGATTAAACACTTGTAGCAGCAATGCTATAGTGGGTAAGATTCTAGGCACTCCCGGGTAGCTGTAATCATGATGGAATCACTCCTCCGGATATTATGAGTAATCATTATGCAAAAGTAACAAAAACCTTAGTGATTCCACGAGTGTCCATCACAACCCTATAAACTAAAAAATCTTTGGCATGCTCTCAATTACTTAAATACTGTAATTCTTGAAGGACAATGAATACAAAAGTAGTGCTTGAAAAGTCTTGATTTATTGATGTGGGAGAATTAAGATACTCTAGTGTATATGCTTTCATGAAAACTCTCACACTCTTAATTTACATGATTATGCTTTATTATTCAAAGGCAAGCCTATGAGTTGATTACATTATATGGAATAAAGTTTACTCCTTTTGAATCATCAATTCTAACAATAATTTTGCTACACTATAAGGATGCATAAAACCTGTATGATATTCTTGCCATTACTCTATCTATGCTGAAGTTTTTCAGATTTATGAAGTGGAAGAAACATGAGTCTACCAAGCTTGAGTAAGATCACCATCTCGTTATTTCCGTTTAAATGCTGAGTTCCTTTTTGATTTTGGTTTTCTTGCTCGGGGACGATCAAGTTTAAGCTTGGGGAGGTTGATGGCTCTGAAATATAGCCATCTATGTCCATATTTAAACTGGATATTATTCATAATTTTGATGAAATATCTCTCTAAACCCTACCACTAATGCTAATATTCAGAGGGGTATGCAATCCTTTCTTTTATATTTTTCATGTGCAGATAATGTCGTTTAAAGGAGGGAATCACTACATTAAAGTCAAAGATACGAGATTTCCAACAACCAGAAGAAACCAGGAGCCGTAAGACGGAGGCAGACTCTTTAATGACCAACTATATGACCGGGGAAAAAATTCGGCCGTATAGCTCCGGTCGTATAGTTGGCGCCACCACCTTTAGGTCAAACAAAATAACTTTCGTGAAGGGACCCCTATATAAAGAAGCCTCGGGCGACGAGAAAACAAAGCCAGACCTCGCCAAAAAGTCTCTGCCACATATCTCCAGCCGCCTCCAGATCTCAAAACCCTTCTCCATATCCATAGCCATATTCCACCACTTGTAATAGTAGATCTCTTCTTCGATTGGCGACATTGTAAGACTATTGCTATCAATCTTATGATTTTCATTACAATGTTTATGATTGTTGATCTCATCTCTATGTGTGAGTAATTCTCCTTAGTCTAAGGGCTTTGGCCTAGCCATGTAGCAATTGTGCATGTTATTTATCATAGATGGGATCATGTATTAGTTTGTATGACATGATGATTATTGTATCTTCTCTTGCCTCAATCCAAGGACTTGTCAGGTACCCAAGACCCTAAGGGTTGATCCAGGTATAGGGAGTATGAGTAATGACTGATCTATAGGTTGGGAACCCCAATGATAGAAGGGGTAGTACGGCTATATGTGAGGGATTTACTTGGGATTAACGGTGACACCACTATGCATATCATTAGTTCTCTTTCTTCTGTAGATGAGACTAGTAGGATATTGCTATAAGAGGTTGTGGAGGCAATAGCAATTATGGATGCACTTCCCACATAAAATTTATCTTGCTCTAACAAGTACATGCATACTTTATTTCTATCTTTTATTCCCATAAGATGTTTTGCATAGCTACAAGTGAAACCGAACGCCCTAGACCCTCTCTCTCCATAATCGACAACAACAAAAAGATGTGTCCGGTAAACACATAAAAGGAATTCTAAAACTCTCGAAGGTCTGTTAAAGTAACTTCATTATGCATTTGCTTCCCAAGGATTCGATAACCTAGGTCTACTAGGGAAAAACAAGCTACAATACATCCGTAATCCGGATCAAAGGTATCAGATATACATCAATAGAGATCATACCGTTGAAGACCGACAAAGTGTAATGAGATTTGACTCGTGGATGATGTAGTCGGTCGCTTGCTGATCTCAAGATCGAGAGGAAGTCCTAATGCTGCAAATCAGCAGAGCATCCATGCTTGCACACACGTCCGATCCACTGAACAACCTCCGCCCCCTCGCTCCAGCGATCTAGCGGAAGCAGCAAAACCTTCTAGACAAAAAACCACCGGGAACATGTATCTCGCTAATCCGAGACCATGGGGGAATAATTCTAGATGTGGAGAGAAATCCTTCATGAGGAGGTGTGATTTCTGAGGAGTAGAGGGAGGACTTTTATAGGGGAGGGGCATCCCCTCCCATAGCCGTTGGCCATGGAGGAGCCCCTCCACCTCCTCTCATTCATGTGGGTGGAAGCCCCACTCACATAAACATGCCTCCACTCAAAATTCCACACACATGCATTAAATTTCAACCAAATTGAATGCAACTCTCATTTAATAAAACTCTTTTATTTATTTTATTCAGAATTTTGTTAATTACTTTAATTAACAAACATTCACAAAAAACCCCTTGTAATATTTCAATATCACATGCAGAACCAATTTCAGCAATTTCACCTGAAACAATTTCGGTGTCCATTGAAATAATTCCAGTGCTTTGTAAATCTTTTCTCTAGAACACATATGCTCCAAATGGTGTAGGTATACCTTAAGTGTGTCACCCTACGATTCGCGAATAATGAAGACATGATCGAGACCCTTCTCCGATTAATAATCAATAGCGGGACCTAGAGATCCATACTGGCTCCCACGGATTCAACAATGACTTCTATGATCATGAGAACCTTTAATGCTAGTAACTAAATACCTTTGTCTCGTGGTATATTACATGTCCGATATTCGATCATCGGTATCTCAATACCTAGTTTGATCTTGTTACCGACATGCACTCTTTTCTCGTTTCCGTGATATAACATTCTAGTGATCACATCACTTGCTTGCAAGCTATCTCAATGTGATATCACGGAGAGGGCCCAGAGTATATCTATCTATCATTGGGATGGACAAATCCAATTCTTGATCCATGAGCCTCAACATAACACCTCCAGAGTATCTGAACCCACCTTTATGGTCACCCTGTTATGGTGTGATGTTTGATGTTATCAAGTTACTTTTCTAGTGTTAGAGATTGACATGAGCCCATGGTCTAAGGACTAAGATTACTTCGTATGATGTTATATCAATATAAACAGAATGGCTTTGATCATAATGCTATACTTATTATGAATGCTCATCACATCATTCCACCAATGTTGTGACCTTGTTATTAACAACATTCAATGTCCATGATTAGGAAACCTTGATCATCTTGTTAATCAACGAGCTAGTTTATCAGAGAGGCATAACTAGGAACCCTTTATTTGTTTATTAAACACACATGTATTAACATTTCCAATTACGACAATTATAGAATGCAAAATAAACTTCTATCATATACTTATAATACGATAATAACAACTTTATTATTGCCTCTCAGGACACATTGCCGTCACCGAAGGGATCCTCACCTCACTGCTCGATAGGAGCGCACCTTCTTCCTCCTCTCCTCTCCTAGAGATAGCCTATAGGAGATACAACTCAAGGAGAATTTCTATTATATTATTGATCATATAGAGATCCATTCACCGTGTCCGGAATCACCGCATTATCCCTCCCCGGATTTCTCTAGTGTCCATTGGCCCCAACTTTAGCCTACCCATGGAATATGCCATGACACCACCACGATAGTGGTTTAGGAAAAGAACACATGCAATGACACCAGTTTAGTGACAGAGACCAAAAGCACATAGGAAAGCATCTTTCACATTGCATTCTTCACTAGTGTGGCAGAGGCTGCAGTACAGAATCCACTAGAGTGCGTGTGGTCATGTGGTATCAATGTGGTTTATGAAAAAACACATGCAATGTGGTCATGTGGGTCAATGATACTAGTGGGATCCATGTGGTTTAAGAAAAGAACACATGCAATGACACCAGTAGACCCATGTGTGAAACCATGGTCACAGAGACCAAAAGCACATAGGAAACAAGCTTCCACATTGCATGTTGCACCAGTGTGGCACAGGCTGCACCACAGAATCAACTAGAGTGTGTGTGTGGTCATGTGGGATCAATGTGGTTTATGAAAAGAACACATGTAAGGTTGTCATGTGGGCTAATGACACTAGTAGGATCCATGTGGTTTAGGAAAAGAACACATGCAATTATACCAGTATCATCACAGACCAAAAGCACATAGGAAAAGAGCTTACATATTGCATGCTCCACTAGTATGGCAGAGGCTGCACCACAGAATCAACTGGAGTGTGTGTTGTCATGTGGGAAATGTGGTTTATGAAAAGAACACATGAAATGTTGTCATGTGGGTCAATGACACTAGTGGGATCCATGTGGTTCAAGAAAAGGACACATGCAATGACACCAGTATGGTCACAGAGAACAAGAGCACATAGTAAAGCTGCTTCCACATTGCATGCTTCACTTATGTGGCAGAGGCTCCACCATAATATCCACTAGAGTGTGTGTTGTCATGTGGGATCAATATGGTTTATGAAAATAATAGATGAAATATGGTCACGTGGGTCAATGACTAGTGGGATCCATGTGGTCTAGCAATAGAACACATGCAATGACACCAGTATGGTCGCAAAGACCAAAAGCACATAGAAAAGAAGCTTCCACATTGCATGCATCACCAGTGTGGCAGAGGCTGCAACACAGGAATCCACTGGAGTGTGTGTGGTCATGTGGGAATAATGTGGTTTATGAAAAGAACACATGCAATGTGGTCATGTGGGTCAATGATACTAGTAGGTTCCATGTGGTTTAGGAAGAGAACGCATGCAATGACACCAGTGGACCCATGTGTCAAACCATGGTCACAGAGACCAAAATCACATAGGAAAGAATCTTCCACATTTCATGTTGCACCAGTATGGCAGAGGCAGCACCACAAAATCAACTGGAGTGTGTGTGATCATGTGGGATCAATGTGGTTTATGAAAAGAACACATGCAATGTTGTCATGTGGGTCAATGAAACTAGTGGGATCGATGTGATTTAGCAAAATAGAGCATGCAATGAAACTAGTATGGTCACAGAGGCCAAAAGCACATAGGAAAGCAACTTGCACCTTGCATGTTTCACCGGTGTGGGAGAGGCTGCACCACAGAATCCACTAGACTGTATGTGGTCATGTGGGATCAATGTGGTTTATGAAAAGAACACATGCAATGTGGTAATGTGGGTCAATGACACTAGTGGGACCCATGTGGTTTAGTAAAATAACACATGCAATGACACAAGTGGACTCATGTGTAAAACTATGGTCATAGAGACCAAAAGCACATTGGAAAGTAGCTTCCACATTGCATGATGCACCAATGTGGAAGATGCTGCACCACAGAATCCATTGGAGTGTGTGTGGTCATGTGGGAGCAATGTGGTTTATGGAAACAACACATGCAATGTGCTCATGTGGGTGAATGAAACTAGTGGGATCCATGTGGTTTCGGAAAAGAACACATGAAATGAAACCAATATGGTCATAGAGACCAAAAGCACATAGGAAGTAGCTTCCACATTGCATGTTGCACCAGTGTGGTAGAGGTTGCACCACAGAATCCAGTGGAGTGTGTGTGTGGTCATGTGGGATCATTGTGGTTTATGAAAATAACACATGCAATGTGGTAATGTGGGTCAATGAAACTAGTGGGATCCATGTGGTATAGTAAAATAACACATGCAATGATACAAGTGGACTCATGTGTAAAACCACGGTCACAGAGACCAAAAGCACATTGGAAAACAACTTCCACATTGCATGCTGCACCAACGTGGTAGGGGCTGCACCACAGAATCCACTTAAGTGTGTGTGGTCATGTAGGATCAATATGGTTTATGGAAACAACACATGCAATGTGCTAATATGGGTCAATGACACTAGTGGGATCCATGTGGTTTATTAAAATAACACATGCAATGACACTAGTGGGCTCATGGGTCAAACCATTGTCATAGAGACCAAAAGTACATGGGAAAGCAGCTTCCACATTGCGTGCTGCACCAATGTGGCATAGGCTACACCACAGAATCCACTGGAGTGTGTGTGGTCATGTAGGATCAATGTGGTTTATGAGAAGAACACATGCAATGTTGTCATGTGGGTCAATGACACTAGTGGGATCCATGTGGTTTAGGAAAAGAACACATGCAATGACACAAGTGGACCCATGTGTCAAACCATGGTCATAATGACCCAAAGCACATAGGAAAGTAGCTTCGACATTGCATGCTGCACTAGTTTGGCAGAAGCCGCACCATAGAATCCACTTGAGTGTGTGTGGTCATGTAGGATTAATGTGGTTTATGAAAAGAACACATGCAATGTTTTCATGTGGGTCAATGACACTATTGGGATCCATGTGGTTTAGGAAAATAACATATGCAATGACACCAGTGGACCCATGTGTCAAACCATGGTCATAGAGACCAAAAGCACATAGGAAAGCAGCTTCCACAATGCATGCTTCACTAGTGTGGGAGAGGGTACACCACAAAATCCACTAGAGTGTGTGTGATCATGTGGGATCAATGTGGTTTATGAAAATAACACATGCAATGTTTCTATGTGGGTCAATGAAACTAGTGGGATCCATATGGTTTAGGAAAAGAACAAACGCAATGACTCCAGTATGGTCACAGAGACCAAAAGCACATAGGAAAGCAGCTTCCACATTGCATGCTTCACCAGTGTAGCAGAGGCTGCACCACAAAATCCACTAGAGTGTGTGTGGTCATGTGGGGCCAATGTGGTTTATGAAAAGAACACATGCAATGTGGTCATGTGGGTCAATGACACTAGTGGGATCCATGTGTTTTAGGAAAAGGCCATATGCAATGAGACAAGTGGACCCATGTGCTAAACCATGGTCATACAGACCAAAAGCACATAGGAAAGCATCTTACACATTGCATGTTGCAACAGTGTGGTAGAGGTTGCACTACAGAATCAACTGAAATGTGTGTGGTCATGTGGGATCAATGTGGTTTATGAAAAGAACACATGCAATGTGGTAATGTGGGTCAATGACACTAGTGGGACCCATGTGGTTTAGTAAAATAACACATGCAATGACACAAGTGGACTCATGTGTAAAACTATGGTCATAGAGACCAAAAGCACATTTGAAAGTTGCTTCCACATTGCATGCTGCACCAATGTGGAAGAGGCTACACCACAGAATCCACTGGAGTGTGTGTGGTCATGTAGGAGCAATGTGGTTTATGGAAACAACACATGCAATGTGCTCATGTGGGTGAATGAAACTAGTGGGATCCATGTGGTTTAGGAAAAGAACACATGAAATGAAACCAATATGGTCATAGAGACCAAAAGCACATAGGAAGCAGCTTCCACATTGCATGTTGCACCAGTGTGGTAGAGGTTGCACCACAGAATCCACTGGAGTGTGGTGTGGTCATGTGGGATCATTGTGGTTTATGAAAATAACACATTCAATGTGGTAATGTGGGTCAATGAAACTAGTGGGATCCATGTGGTATAGTAAAATAACACATGCAATGATACAAGTGGACTCATGTGTAAATCCACGGTCACAGAGACGAAAAGCACATTGGAAAACAACTTCCACATTGCATGTTGCACCAATGTGGTAGGGGTTGCACCACAGAATCCACTGAAGTGTATGTGGTCATGTAGGATTAATATGGTTTATGGAAACAACACATGCAATGTGCTAATATGGGTCAATGACACTAGTGGGATCCATGTGGTTTATTAAAATAACACATGCAATGACACTAGTGGACTCATGTGTCAAACCATTGTCATAGAGACCAAAAGTACATGGGAAAGCAGCTTCCACATTGCATGCTGCACCAATGTGGCATAGGCTACACCACAGAATCCACTGGAGTGTGTGTGGTCATGTAGGATCAATGTGGTTTATGAGAAGAACACATGCAATGTTGTCATGTGGGTCAATGACACTAGTGGGATCCATGTGGTTTAGGAAAAGAACACATGCAATGACACAAGTGGACCCATGTGTCAAACCATGGTCACAATGACCAAAAGAACATAGGAAAGTAGCTTCGACATTGCATGCTGCACTAGTTTGGCAGAGGCCGCACCATAGAATCCACTTGAGTGTGTGTGGTCATGTAGGATTAATGTGGTTTATGAAAAGAACACATGCAATGTTTTCATGTGGGTCAATGACACTATTGGGATACATGTGGTTTAGGAAAATAACATATGCAATGACACCAGTGGACCCATGTGTCAAACCATGGTCATAGAGACCAAAAGCACGTAGGAAAGCAGCTTCCACAATGCATGCTTCACTAGTGTGGGAGAGGGTACACCACAAAATCCACTGGAGTGTGTGTGATCATGTGGGATCAATGTGGTTTATGAAAATAACACATGCAATGCTTCTATGTGGGTCAATGAAACTAGTGGGATCCATATGGTTTAGGAAAAGAACAAATGCAATGACTCTAGTATGGTCACAGAGACCAAAAGCACATAGGAAAGCAGCTTCCACATTGCATGCTTCACCAGTGTAGCAGAGGGTGCACCACAAAATCCACTAGAGTGTGTGTGGTCATGTGGGACCAATGTGGTTTATGAAAAGAACACATGCAATGTGGTCATGTGGGTCAATGACACTAGTGGCATCCATGTGTTTTAGGAAAAGGCCATATGCAATGACACAAGTGGACCCATGTGCTAAACCATGGTCATATAGACCAAAAGCACATAGGAAAGCATCTTACACATTGCATGTTGCACCAGTGTGGTAGAGGTTGCACTACAGAATCAACTAAAGTATGTGTGGTCATGTGGGATCAATGTGGTTTATGAAACTAACACATGCAATGTTATCATGTGGGTCAATGACACTAGTGGGATCCATGTGGTTTAGGAAAAGAACACATGCAATGAGACCAGTCGACCCATATGTCAAACCATGTTCATAGGGACCAAAAGCACATAGGAAAGCAGCTTCTAGATTGCATGCTGAGGCTGCACCACAGAATCAACTAGAGTGTGTGTGTTCATGTGGGATCAATGTGGTTTATGAAAAGAACAGATGCAATGTTGTCATATGGGTCAATGACACTAGTGGGATCCATGTAGTTCAAGAAAAGAACACATGCAATGACACCAGTATGGTCAGAGACACCAAAAGCACATATGAAAGCAGCTTCCACATTGCATGCTACACTAGTGTGGCAGAGGCTACTCCACAGAATCTACTGGAGTGTGTGTGGGCATGTGGGATCAATGTGGTTTATGAAAAGAAGACATGCAATGTGGTCAGGTGGGTTAATGACACTAGTGGGATCCATGTGGTTTAGGAAAATAACACATGCAATGAAACTAGTGGACCCATGTGTCAAACTATGGTCATAGAGACCAAAAGCACATAGGAAAGCAGCTTCCACATTGCATGCTGCACCAGTGTGGGAGAGGCTGCACCATCGAATCAACTGGAGTGTGTGTGGTCATGTGGGATCAATGTGGTTTATGAAAATAACACATGCAATGTTGTCATGTGGGTCAATGAAACTAATGGGATCCATGTGGTTTAGAAAAAAGAACACATGCAATGACACCAGTATAGTTACAAAGACCAAAAGCACATAGGAAAGCAGCTTCCCCAATGCACGCTTCACCGGTGTGGTAGAGGCTGCACCACAGAATCCACTGGAGTTGTTTGGTCATGTGGGATCAATGTGGTTTATGAAAAGAACACATGTAATGTGTTCATGTGTGTCAATGAAACTAGTGGGTTCCATGTGGTTTAGTAAAATAACACATGCGATGACACCAGTGGACCCATGTGTGAAACCATGGTCACAGAGACCAAAAGCACATAGGAAAGCATCTTCCACATTGCATGCTGCACTAGTGTGATAGAGGTTACACCACAGAATCAACTAGAGTGTGTGGTCATTTGGGATCAATGTGGTTTATGAAAAGAACACATGCAGTGTTATCATGTGGGTCAATGACACTAATGGGATCCATGTGGTTTAGGAAAAGAACAAATGCAATGACACTAGTATGGTCACAGAGACCAAAAGCACATAGGAAAGCAACTTCCACATTGCATGCTTCACCAGTGTAGTACAGGCTACACCACAAAATCCACTTGAGTGTGTGTGGTCATGTGGGATCAATGTGGTTTATGAAAAGAACACATGCAATGTGGTCATGTGGGTCAATGGCACTAGTGGGATCCGTGTGGTTTAGGCAAAGACCATATGCAATGACACTAGTGGACCCATGTGTGAAACCATGGTCACAGAGACCAAAAGCACATAGGAAAGCATCTTACACATTGCATGCTGCACCAGTGTGGCAGAGGTTGCACCACGGCATCAACTGTAGTGTGTGTGGTCATGTTGGATCAATGTGGTTTGTGAAAATAACACATGCAATGTTATCATGTGGTTCAATGACACTAGTGAGATCCATGTGGTTTAGGAAAAGAACACATGCAATGAGACTAGTGGACCCATATGTTAAACCATGGTCAGAAAGAACATTTCATGATTCCCTGTATTTTGAGTGTTAGATAACAATATCGTGGAGTTTTATCATGTGTGCTAAGTGTGTAGGGAATGATATTGTGTTTGGGGATCTGGATTATCCGCCCCCATCAAGGGCCGGATAATCCAGCCTAACTCATTTGGCAAAGGCTGGCATGGCGCGTCACTCTGTCTAGGGTCGGATTTTCTCCCAGAAAATCGGAACAGGGGCGGTTTTTCTTCCCCTGACCAGATAATCCGGCCCCCACCTTGGGCCGGATAATCAGGCCCCTAGAAGACGATTAAAGGCAGCCAAGGCGCGACGCTCTGAGTTGGTTCGGATTTTCTTCCAAAAAAACGAACAGGGGCGGATTTTCCTACCCTGACCGGATAATCCGGCCCTCGCAAGGGGCCGAATAATCCGGCCCCCAGGAGACGATCAAGGGCAGGCTCGGCGGGTCGCTCTGAGTGGGGCGGACTATTTGCCGGATAATCCGAGTCAGGGGCGGAGTTTTCCCTAGGCCAGATAATCCGACCCTCACTTGGGCCAGATAATCCGGCCCCAGATGTCTCCAAGAGATCAGTGGGTGTAGGGGGTATAAAATCCCCTTCATCCCCTCCTTCCAGTCTTCTTGATTCACTCGAAAATTGCCAGACCTATTGCAAGTGCTCTCTCTCTAGATCTCCCACTTCAACCACCCGAAGGCTTTGATCTTTGGGGGAATTGAAGGAGGAGACAACCTACATCGTCATCATGAATCAAGGGCATCAACTCCTCTCCATTCACTTGGAGAAATCCCCGATCTAGTATTCACATTAATATCTAGATCTCATGTGTTGTTATTGATAACTTGTTCTTGTGGCAGCTTGTTGTCATTACGGGAGGCTCCAATTTGGTTGTGGAGTTATGCCCCGCTAGTTGTGTAAAGGCGACGGTTCCCGCTTCGAAGGGTTCCTATAGTGGAAAGGTGGATCAGGCCTTTGGTGGCGGGATCCATCGGAGAACAAGGTGAGGCCTATTGTGGCGTGGTGGTCTTAGTACCGCCCACCCCTCCAACGCAGATGTACTTCTCTTAACAAGGAAGGAACTGTGGTAAAAAAAATCATGTGTCTCCATGTGCTCCACTATGGTTTACTCGTTCCTCTTTCTCACTCGCCTTTACTTTCTAGTAGTTAGGTTTGCATATAGGGAAATTCTATATAATAGCTACATAGAGAATTTACCTTTTGTGTCAAGCCTAAAATTGAAAAATCATTAAAATTTGAAGTAGCACCTATTCACCCCCCCCCCCCTCTAGGTTCCCATACGATCCATTTCAATTGGTATCAGAGCCCCGACTCTTTTTTTGGGCTTAACCGCCTAAGAGAAGTATGGGTCCCAATGAGAATGGGAATGAGGCTGTGGACAAGGTCACAATGGATGACTTCAAGACGTTGGAAACAACCTTCTTGAAATATTTTGAGACCAAGATGGAGGAGATGCAACAAATGATTGCTCGCCTCACATCATCCGCCGCCCCATCTCCATCTTCCTCTGAGGCTGCCACTCCATCATCCAAGGATAAGGCTAACACTGGATCTAAGGAAGATGAAGTGGTAGGTGAAAAACATAATGGTTCCACCTCAAAGAAGGGAAGTGGTAAGGAGGACTATAGTGAGGTCCATCACCTATATTCTCCTGACCCACCTATCCCACATCCTCATATAAACAATAGGGGTGATCCACCCAAACTTACTGCATCTTCATTTAATCAATGGCAATTCTTAATGAAGTCTCATGTATGCAGTTCGTCAAATTGAACTTTGGAGGATTATCGAAGAGGGTCTTCATATTGGAGATCACACCAACTTGACAAGAAGAGAAGTTGTGGATAGCGAATTGAATGCAACGACTCTCCCCATGATACAGCTCGGAGTGGGTCCCAAAGACATGCCCCACGTTGAGCATTTCAACACAGCTAAAGAAGCTTGGGATGCTCTCACCGACCTCTTTATTGGAAATGAAAGCATGAGGAGGAATAGGTATGATGCCCTTAGTAATGAAGATGAAGGATTCTACATGTTGTATGGTGAAAACCACGAACATATGTATAGAAGACTCAAGGGCATCGCAACAACATTTTGAAAGCATGGAGCCACTCACATTGATGATGCTTGGATAAAAAGGAAATACGTGAGTACTCTAATGCCTTTTGAGCCAACGGACTTGAAGAGATTGCAAGGTAGACACAACTACCATTAAATGACTTCCAATGAAGTCATGCAAGAAATGGCATCATTCAAGGTTAGAGCTAAGAACGTGGAAGATGCCCGTTCCCGAGCCATTGAAATGCAAAAAGGGGTCAATGTTGCTCTAAAGGCAAAAGTTGTTGAGCAAGATAAGGATGAAAGAGGTTTCGAGGGTGTCTCCATGGACTGCCCCGAGGAAGTCAAGCGTGCTCATGGGGAGTACATGGCGTTCTATGCAAGGAACTTTTGGAAGGATCCAGCCAAGGCCAAGTCAGAACTCAATCCGCAAGAATGGGTCATGTGGAAGAAGACAGAATGGCCCAAAACTGAGAACATGCTACAATTATGGAGATAGGCTACACTTTTTGGCTGAGTGTCCATATCAAAATAGAGAATACAATGGTGGCAGGCTCATCCTTAAAGAAAAATCCAAGGCACCTAGAAAGAAGCCATTTATCAAAAAGAATGGCCCTTACAAGAAGAAACCCAAGATTGTCTTGGTGGAACAAGAAGAATATTCCTCTAGAAGTGAAGATGAAGAGGATGAAGATAGTACTCGTGAGGTGGCTGCTATAGCCACCACATCTACTCAGTCATCACTCTTCGACTCTCCAAACAAAAACGCCATCAACAACAACGCCATTTGCCTTATGGCGAGAGGGTCCAAGGTATCATCTTCTATTTCTTCATTTCCTAAGACTAACATAAATATGGATATGGATGATCATACTAGTCTTAAGATAAAAGAAGAAGTTATTGCCTTGGACACCTTTTTCACTAACTTTCAAGGTGAGCACAAACTTCATTTTGATGCTCTTATGAGTCAAGTTGCCCAATCCGAAGATCTTCCAGAAGAAAAGGGTAGAATTGAAAGAGAAGATGCCTTGGAGATAGCCTCCTTGAACAATGCCTTGGAAGAAGAAGAGGAAGCTCAAGTATCCTTGGAAGATAGACTTGAGTCAATTGCAGAGTCCCATGAAGTGGTTGTTGCTCAGATCATCAAAGAATGTGACAACGCTCTTGCTAAGGTAAAGAAACTAAAAAAGGGAAAAGATTGAATTTGGGGCTGCTCATGCTAGATTCTTGGAGAAGTTTGAGAAACTTGACATTGCTCACAAGGCTTTGGAGAGTGAACATTCTACTCTAAATGAGTCTCGTGACCAGCTCCAAACTCAATTGGAGAAGCATGATATGCCCAGCACCTCCACACCAGCTTGTGGACAAGTAGAACTTGCAAAGGGATCTCAACACAAAGGTAAAGAAGTTCTAGATGAGGTTCTTAGCGAGCAAAGAACAAACTATGGAAAAGAGGGTCTTGGTTATATTCCCAAGACAAAGAACAAGAAGAACAAGAAGGAGAAGAAGAGCAATACTGCTCAACCAAAGACTAGCACCACCACTAATGACAAGTCTAATTATGATGGTTTTGCAAGGGCTAACAATCCTAACTATGAGTTATATTGTGATTATTATGGTGATGTTTATGCTAGTTATGTAGGGCCTTATGATTGTTACATTCCTTGGTCTATTTGGGTCCCCAAGACCCCTGTCACTAACATGAGAGGACCCATTGAAAAATGGGTACCTAAAACCAAGAAGTAACTTTCTTGCAGGACTATGCTTCCGGTGGGTCTAAATGGGTACTCGATAGCAGGTCCACAAGTCACATGACCGGAAGTAAGGAGATCATCACGGAGATGCAGCCAAATCATGATCATATAACCGTCTCCTATGGTGACAAGTCAAAATCTAAGGTATTGGGTCTCAGCAAAGTTGTGGTTGCTCACGATATCTCTGTAGTGGATGTCATGCTTGTTGAGACCCTCGGTTACAATTTACTTTCAGTTCGCGACATTGGTAAGATGGGCTTTGCAGTTTTTATTAATGCTGGTTTGGTGGTACTCTTGTGGAGCAAGTCTCTAAAAGTCGCTTTCATGGGATATGTCGAAAATGACCTGTACGTGGTGGACTTCTCGGGGAAAACCACTACAGGCCCGATGTGTCTTTTCAGAAAGGCTAACGCGGGTTGGTTATGGCATCGCCGACTAGCCCACGTCAATATGAGAACTTTCCAAAGTCTCCACAAGGGTGTCCACATCCTTGGACTAAAAGAAAATGTTTCCTTTGCCAAAGATCGTGTTTGCAGGGCTTGTGTTGAAGGGAAAATGCATGACTCTCCCCATCGAAGGAAGACTATTATTTTGTCAAAGAGGATCTTGGAGCTGCTTCATGTGGACCTCTTTGGACCTCCATAACATGCAAGCCTCAGTGGGAAGAAGTATTGCCTTGTGATTATTGATGATTACTCAAGATACACTTGGGTCTATTTCTTCAAGTTGAAGAGCGAGACTCAAAAAATGGTCATCGACTTTACCAACGAGGTTCAACGTCAACACAATGTCCCTATATTGGCAATAAGATGTGATAACGGCTCCGAGTTCAAGAACTACACCTTAAATGAATTCCTAAGTGAAGAGGGGATAAGACATCAATATTCCGTTGCGTACACCCCTAAACAAAATGGTGTTGCTGAGAGGAAGAACCGGACCCTAATGGATATGGAAAGGTCTATGCTAGCTGAATTCAAGTCTCCATATAACTTCTGGGCTGAAGCAATCTCTACCGTTTGTCATTCATCCAACCGGTTATACCTCCATAAAATCTTGGACAAGACTCTGTATGAAATACTTACCGGTAACAAGCCAAACATCTCATACTTTCGGGTATTTGGGTGTAAGTGTTTCTTTCTCATCAAAGGAGTTTGTTTATCTAAATTTGATTCTAAGGCTTTAGAAGGTATTTTTGTTGGTTATGGTGCAGAATCCCACACTTATAGAGTCTACAATAAGCTCTCTGGAACTGTTGTAGAATCTTGTAGTGTGGTGTTCGTGGAAAATGATGGCTCCGAGTGACACTTGTGTGTTCACTCTTGTCTTCGATGCGGAGCAAGTTGATGTTTGTGATGCAGATGCTGAAATACCCCAAGATCCATAAGAAGAATGGGCATGGGATTTTTCAGCCCCATTGAGGAACCCCTTGTGGCGGATCGGGAAGGACAATGCTCTACTCATGTAGAGCCTTCATCTACACAAACTCAAAATGGTTCAACCACGGGAGAAACTTCTACACCAACTCCTCCAAATGCTGAAGGTCAACATGCTCCTAAATGCTCCAGGCCAGATTATCCGGTCCACACCGGATTATCGGGCCCTCACTCCACTAGCGACCAAGCTGATCATCATGTCGAAGAAACAGCTGCAAGTCCCAGGCCAAATTTTCCGAGTGCCCCCAGATTATCTGGCCACTCGCCAATTCGAGCAAGTTCCAGTAAAGCTTGTGAAGATGCTTCAGGATCTCCTAGGACGGACTATCCGGCCCCACCCACTGCCGGATTATCCGGCCCTGAAACTCCTGATGATCAGCAGCCTCCTATTATGGCTGTTGATCCACTTCAAGGGCAAGGTTCATCATCTCCTACTACTGCAAATCAAGCTACTGATCAAGGCCAAGAAAATGATTCCAACAAAAACTCAAATGATGAAGCTATTCCACCAAGAGACAACAAGCTTATTGAACTTCGCCGCAAGGCTCATGCCGATAGGAACCTTGATTTAAGGGGTCATACTCTTGACAAAGTTGTAGGTGATCTACGACAAAGGTTTTCCATAAGAAGGGAGTTGGCAAGTTTTGGTGAGCATCAAGCCCACATCTCAATGGTGGAACCCAAGAAAGTGTTTGAAGCTCTTGAAGATCCGGACTGGGTTGTTGCTATGCATGAAGAGTTGAATAACTTTGAACGCAACAAGTTTTGGAAACTAGTGGAGAAGCCCAAGGATTGCCGCAATGTTATCGGCACTAAATGGATATTTAAAAACAAGCAAGATCAGAATGTCATTGTTGTGAGGAACAAAGTAAGACTCGTGGCACAAGGCTACTCCCAAGTTGAGGGCATTGACTTCGGCGAGACCTATGCTCATGTGGCTAGTCTTGAGTCCATCCGTATCCTTCTTGCTTATGCTGCTCATAATAATTTTAAATTACAGCAAATGGACGTTAAGAGTGCTTTTCTTAATGGTCCTCTACATGAGTTGGTATATGTAAAGCAACCCCCGGGATTTGAGGATCCTAACTTCCTGAACCATGTCTACAAACTCGATAAGGCACTCTATGGCCTTAAACAAGCCCCACGTGCGTGGTATGAGCACCTTAAAGAGCTTTTGTTAGATCGTGACTTCGAAGTTGGGCAAATTGATCCTACTCTTTTTACTAAGAAGGTTAAGGGGGAGCTCTTTGTATGCAAAATATATGTAGACGACATCATCTTTGGCTCTACTAATAAAGCTTTTAATGATGAATTTTCAAAGCTTATGACTGACAGGTTTCAGATGTCTATGATGGGGGAGTTATGGTTCTTTCTTGGATTCAAAATCAAGAAACTTAGAGAAGGAACCTTCATCAATCAAGAAAAATACATCCAAGACATTCTCAAGAGATTCAAGATGACGGATCTTAAGGGCGTCGCCCCTCCGATGCAAACAAAATGTCACCTTGAACTCAATCCTCACGGTAAAGATGTGGACCAAAAGGTATACCGGTCCATGATCGGCTCTCTTCTTTACCTCTGCGCATCTAGACCCGATATTGTGTTGAGTGTGGGGGTGTGTGCAAGGTATCAAGTAGCTCCTAAAGAAAGCCACTTCGTGGCGGTCAAGAGGATCTTCCGATATTTGGTTCATTCCCCTAACTTTGGTCTATGGTATCCCAAGGGCTCCAATTTCTCTCTATGTGGTTATACTGATTCAGATTGGGCTGGTGATAAGGATGATCGGAAATCAACTTATGGAGCTTGTTAGTTCTTGGGAAGGTCTCTAGTCTGTTGGTCTTCTAAAAGCAGAATTATATATCTCTCTCCACCACCGAAGCTGAATATGTTGTTGCTGCTAGTGCCTACACTTAGTTATTATGGATGAGGCAAACTTTAAAGGAATACAGTGTCAATTGTGACAAAGTTCCTCTTTTATGCGATAATGAAAGTGCAATCAAAATTGCGTACAATCTAGTACAACACACAAGGACGAAGCATATTGAGATTCGGAATCATTTTATTCGGGACCATGTTGCTCGAGGCGATATTGAAATATCCTTTATGAGCACGAAGAACCAACTTGCTGATATTTTCACTAAGCCACTTGACGAAGAAAGGTTTCGTTACTTGAGGAATGAGCTTAATATCGTTGATTCAAGGAGCTTGCCTTGATTACCCATGCACTCACTCTTACATCTCAGTCTTATTTGGTCTAGATGTGGGCATGGACATAGGGGGAGTGTGGTCATAATTGATTGGGCTAACCCTCCCCCCGTAATGCTGAAAGCAAGTCAAATCATTTCTCTTAATATCATTTTGTGATATGTGAGCTTATTGATGAGTATTGGTCATGAACCCAAGATATATCTTCGCGGTGTCATACCATACACTCCAACAAGGTGGCTTCGGCCACCGCCCTCTTCCATGAGAAGAGTTGAGTTTATTTGGATCTTTTTGGTTGTTCTTGCTTATCTTATGTTCTTATGGGAATCACACTTAATTTTGGCCTTTGGTTGATTTGATTCTTGCAATTTTGACTGTGTAGTACCATCTCAGTTTGGTTCTCTTAATCATAAGCCTTTCCCTACCCCTAAGCCATCTTTTCTTGCATACAAGTCCCTTGTACATCTTGTGGGGGTGTTGTTTGGGGACGCGTGGGCCTGAATCTGTGTATAATAGAATTTCAGATTTTTAGGCCGGAAAATCCGGCCCAAGTGTAGGCTGGATAATCCGGCCCTGGCGGGTGCACTCTTTAAGGGCTGGGGTCGGGGGGAAGGGCTCATAACGAGCAGCACTTCTCCCCCGACCCTCTCCCTCTCCCCAGCCGCCGCCTACCGTCCCCCACCCCCCGGGAGCCTCTCCGGCCACCGGATTCTCCGGGACTCCCCGGATCTTCTTCTTTGCGCCTCCGGGTACCTTCTCCCCCGCGTTCTTCCTACAATGAGTGAGGGTAACTCCCTCTCTGCCCATCTTTGGCTAGATGTGTTACTTGTTGGGTGGAACGTTGTCTGGAAGGATGTTATTTCGCGTAGAAATTGTAGTCTTGCAGTATCTAGGCCCAATCTACTCTTTTGCATTCAATCTAGGCGATTCTAAAAATTTCTGCCAGGGCCGGATTATCCGCCCCTGGCCAGGCCGAATAATCCAGCCTGACGGACTCAAAACTGGTTCAGTTTCGTATAGATTTGTGCATTTAGTACACTTGGACTTTGAACTGTTTGCCTACTTTTCCTACATTCTCTCTTGGACTTGTGTGTATGCTTATCCCCTTGCTATCCACCTTGTTCACTTCACAGGTAGTTCCAGCGCTCCCAAGACCTACAAGCGCCGTCCTCGTGCTAAATACTTTCGGGACGACAGAAAGGGTAACTTAGTGGACGAGATTGAGCTAAGGAGAAGGAAGAACAAGGAGAAGCGCATGGCTGAACATGCAAAGAGGGATAGGAGGGGTGTGTCCAAGAGGAAGGGCAAAGAGCCCAAGATTGACTATAAAAAGATGGATCCTGTTACTTTCTCCTCCATTCGTCATCGTGATCTGTTTGATGAACTGCCGCGTGATACTAAGTTGGGTGACTCTCGTTTTTGGTGTGATGAACAAAAGGGTATCTATGAAGATGTGTATGAACAGCAGGGGATTCGGCCTATGCATCATATGATTCTTGCTGAGGCCATGGAGAAGCCGCACCTTGTTGATGCCATGTATGTGACTGAGAGGATGGGGCTGCACCATCTCATGGCCCTCCAATGCTCCTATGATTATGATATTGTTAAGCAGTTCTTCTCCACCTTGGTTATTTGCGATGATGAGTACCGCACCATGAAGTGGAGTACTCGCGACAGGCCTAGGCAAGCTGATTTCCATGTGTTTCATGAAGTTCTTCGCTATCCCTTCCACAATAGGGACCGTGCTAGTGGTTACCGTATCATCACCCAACTCAAGCCTAATAAAGACGCAGTCCTCTCTCTGTGCAGTGTTGACAATGGTATTGTGGGCACCCTTGCTAGACTTTCTCCCATATATGCTAGCTTGGTGGGTCTCTTTCATGATTCTATCACACCAAGTGGAGGAAACAATGATAGTATCCGTGGTCACCTGGTTCAGCTCCTTGCCTTCTCTCATGAGGTGGCTTCCTATCAGGATGAGTCTGTGCCATACAAGCTGGATGTGATGGATTTTATTTACCATGAGTTGATCGATGCCATGTTCAATAGGCTATCCATCCCATATGCTCCATACGTCATGATGCTGATCAAGAACCTGCTGCCCGCTAAAGAGTTCACCATTGTTGTGGATCACAAGGCGAAGAAGATCTACAACAAGGTGAGGAAGACCTCACACCCATCTTCTGCTCCTGAGGGTTTCATGAGGGATGCTCGTGCCAGTGCTCGTAGGCCTCTAGTGCCTCCTATTTCTCGTGAGATCAAGCAGCTGAATTGGTTCCAGCGAAACATTCTTTGTATGGGCGTTGATAGTCGCAAGGATAGTATGAGGCGTACAAGTAGCGCCATGAGATGGCTCACACTCAGCAAGTCATTCTTCACCATGTGTCCGGTGCTTCGGATGATCCCCCTGCTCCTACTACTTCCACACCATATGCTCGGTGGAACTCTTCCTCTGGGCTTAACTATGGAGAGCTGGAGCTTCACCTGTTTCCTTCCGTGGACACTGCTGATGATGAGGAGGATGACACCGAGGAGCTTGAGTATGAGGACAAGGATGGGGACAAGGACGAGGAGGAGGAGTACGAGTGATCCCTTGGGGCGTTAGCATTGCTGTTCTTCCTTTTTGGCGTCTCGATGCCAAAGGGGGAGAAGTAGTTCTATTAGATCTCCGAGGATTTGCATGGGTCGGGCACAAGCTCTTGCTCTTTAGCGTTTCATTTTTTTCTCTCGCTTGTGCCCCTTTAGCATCAAACTTTTATGTGTTTTTGTGCCATATGAGACTATGTTTGTGTGGTTGTGGATTCATCTTGTGGATTATTCCTATGGAGTCATCTATCTTATTGGATATTCTTATGGCTATTGGATATCTATATCGAGGGAAGCTCTCACTATGGATATCATTGGATATTCTTATAATGTGCTGAGGACGCATCTATCTCCCTACCGGTGCTATGAGCTTTTCACATATGTTCCAATGAAATAGACTTATACCCTCTTGTGTGTATTTGTAATCAAATGCAATTTTTAGTATGCACACATTCATGGGAGTATTTTTCATTCATTAAATTTTGTTGTCTTGAGAACTATCCTACAAATCCTAGTATTGTCATTTAACACTAAAAAGGGGAGATTGAAAGAACATTTCATGGTTCCCTGTATTTTGAGTGTTAGATAACAATACCCTGGAGTTTTCTCATGTGTGCTAAGTGTGTAGGGAATGATGTGTTTGGGGGCCCGGATTATCGGCCCCAATCAATGGCTAGATAATCCGGCCTAACTCATTTGGCAAAGCCTAGCATGGCGCGTCACTCTGTCTAGGTCGGATTTTTCCCTAGAGAATCCAAACAGGGGCGGTTTTTCTTTCCTTGACCGGATAATCCAGCCCCCGCCTTGGGCCGGATAATCCGGCCCCTAGAAGACGATCAAAGGCAGCCAAGGTGCGACGCTCTGAGTTGGTTTGGCTTTTCTCCCGGAAAATCCGAACAGGGGCAGATTTTCCTTCCCGGACCGGATAATCCGGCCCTCGCAAGGTTCCTAATAATCCGGCCCCTAGGAGACGATCAAGGGCAGGCTTGGCGCGTCGCTCTGAGTGGTGGCAGACTATTTGCTGGATAATCCGAGTCTGTGGCGGTGTTTTCCCCAGGCTGAATAATCCGACCCTCACTTGGGCCGGATAATCCCGCCCCAAAAGGCTCCAACGGCTCAGTGGGTGCAGGGGTATAGAAGCCCCTTCATCCCCTCCTTTCAGTTTTCTTGATTCATTCGAAAATTGCCAGACCTGTTGCAAGTACTCTCTCTCTACATCTCCCACTTCAACCACCCGAAGGCTTCGATCTTTAGGGGAATTGAAGGAGGATACAACCTACATCGTCATCACGAATCAAGCGCATCAACTCCTCTCCATTCACTTGGATAAATCCTCGATCTAGTATTCTCATTAATATCTAGATCTCATGTGTTGTTATTTATAACTTGTTCTTGTGGCAGCTTGTTGTCATTACGGGAGCCTCCAATTTGGTTGTGGAGTTGTGCCCCGCTAGTTGTGTAAAGGCGCCGGTTCCCGCCTCAAAGGGTTCCTGTAGTGGAAAGGTGGATCAGGCCTTTGGTGGCGGGATCCATCGGAGAACAGGGTGAGGCTTATTATGGCGTGGTGGTCTTAGTACCGCCCACCCCTCCAACGCAGATGTACTTCCCTTAACAAGGAAGGAACTGCGGTAAAACAAATCATGTGTCTCCGTGTGCTCCACTATGGTGTACTCGTTCCTCTTTCTCACTCGCCTTTACTAGCTACTAGTTAGGTTTGCATCAGCGAAATTCTATATAATAGATATCTAGAGAATTTACCTTTTGTGTCAAGCCTAAAATTGAAAAAGCATTAAAATTTGAAGTAGCACCGATTCACCCACATGACAAAGAGCAAAACGAACATGGGAAAGCAGCTTCCAGATTGCATGTTGAGGCTGCACCACAGAATCAACTGGAGTGTGTGTCTTCATGTGGAATCAATGTGGTTTATGAAAAGAACAGATGCAATGTTGTCATATGGGTCAATGACACTATTGGGATCCATGTGGTTTAGGAAAATAACACATGCAATTACACTAGTATGGTCACAGAGACCAAAAGCACATATGAAATCAGCTTCCACACTACATGTTGCACTAATGTGGCAGAGGCTGCATGATAGAATCCACTAGAGTGTGTGTGGTCATGTAGGATCAATGTTGTTTATGAGAAGAACACATGCAATGTTGTCATGTGGGTCAATGACACTAGTGGGATCCATGTGGTTTAGGAAAAGAACACATGCAATGACACTAGTGGACCCATGTGTCAAACCATGGTCACAGAGACCAAAAGCACATAGGAAAGCATCTTTGACATTGCATGCTGCACTAGTGTGGCAGAGGCTGCACCATAGAATCCACTAGAGTGTGTGAGTTCATGTAGGATCAATGTGGTTTACGAAAATAACACATGCAATGTTGTCAAGTGGGTCAATGACACTAGTGGGATCCATGTCGTTTAGGAAACTAACACATGCAATGCCACCAGCGGACCCATGTGTCAAACCATGGTCACAACAACCAAAATCACATAGGAAAGCAGCTTTCACAATGCATGCTTCACTAGTGTGGCAGAGGGTACACCACAAAATCCACTTGAGTGTGTGTGGTCATGTGGGATCAATGTGGTTATGAAAAAAACACTTACAATGTTTTTATGTGGGTCAATAAAACTAGTGGGATCCATGTGGTTTAGGAAAAGAACAAATGCAATGACACTAGTATGGTCATAGAGACCAAAAGCACATCGGAAAGCAGCTTCCACATTGCATGCTTCACCAGTGTAGCAAAGGCTGCACGACAAAATACACTTGAGTGTGTATGGTCATGTGGGATCAATGTGGTTTATGAAAAGAACACATGCAATGTGGTCATGTGGGTCAATGACACTAGTGGGATCCATGTGGTTTAGGCAAATACTACATGCAATGACACTAGTGGACCCATGTGTGAAACCATGGTCACAGAGACCAAAAGCACATAGGAAAGCATCTTACACATTGCATGCTACACTAGTGTAGCAGAGGTTGCACCACAGAATCAACTGGAGTGTGTGTGGTCAGGTTGGATCAATGTGGTTTATGAAAATAACACATGCAATGTTATCATGTGGGTCAGTGACACTAGTGAGATCCATGTGCTTTAGGAAAAGAACACATGCAATGAGACCAGTGGACCCATATGTCAAACCATGGTCATAGAGAGCAAAAAGCACATAGGAAATCAGCTTGCAGATTGCATGCTGAGGCTGCACCACAGAATCAACTGGAGTGTGTGTGTTCATGTGGGATCAATGTGGTTTGTGAAAAGAACAGATGCAATGTTGTCATATGGGTCAATCACACTAGTGGGATCCATGTGGTTCAATAAAAGAACACATGCAATAACACCATTATGGTCACAGAGACCAAAAGCACATATGAAAGCAGCTACCATGTTGCACGTTGCACTAGTGTGGCAGATGTTGTACCATAGAATCAACTAGAGTGTGTCATGCGGGATCGATGTGGTTTATGAAATGAACACATGCAATGTGGTCATGTGGGTAAATGACACTAGTGGGATCCATGTGGTTTAAGAAAATAACACATGCAATGAAACCAGTGGCCCTTGTGTCAAACCATGGTCACAAAGACCAAAAGCACATAGGAAAGCAGCTTCCACATTGCATGTTGCACGAGTGTGGGAGAGGCTGCACCATCAAATCAACTGGAGTGTGTGCGGTCATGTGGGATCAATGTGGTTTATGAAAAGTACACATGCAATGTTGTCATGTGGGTAAATGACACTAGTGGGATCCATGTGGTTTAGAAAAAGGAACACATGCAATGACACCAATATGGTCACAACAACCAAAAGCACATAGGAAAGCAGCTTCCACAATGCATGCTTCACCGATGTGGCAGAGGCTGCACCATAGAATCCACTGGAGTGTGTGTGGTCATGTCGGATCAACGTGGTTTATGAAAATAACACATGTAATATTGTCATGCGTGTCAATGACACTAGTGGGATCCATGTGGTTTAGGAAACTAACACATGCAATTACACCAGTGGACCCATGTGTCAAACCATGGTCACAGAGACCAAAAGCACATAGGCAAGCAGCTTCCACAATGCATGCTTCACTAGTGTGGCAGAGGGTACACCACAAAATCCACTTGAGTGTGTGTGGTCATGTGGGATCAATGTGGTTTATGAAAAGAACACATACAATGTTTTTATGTGGGTCAATGAAACTAGTGGGATCCATGTGGTTTAGGAAAAGAACAAATGCAGTGATACTAGTATGGTCACAGAGACCAAAAGCGAATAGGAAAGAAGATTGCACATTGCATGCTACACCAGTGTAGCAGAGGCTGCACCAAAAAATCCACTAGAGTGTGTGTGGTCATGTGGGATCAATGTGGTTTATGAAAAGAACACATGCAATGTGGTCATGTGGGTTAATGACACTTGTGGGATCCATGTGGTTTAAGAAAATAACACATGCAATGAAACCAGTGGACCCATGTGTCAAACCATGGTCATATAGACCAAAAGCACATAGGAAAGCAGCTTCCACATTGCATGTTGCACGAGTGTGGGAGAGGCTGCACCATCGAATGAACTGGAGTGTCATGTGGGATCAATGTGGTTTATGAAAAGTACACATGCAATGGTTTCATGTGGGTCAATGACGCTAGTGGGATCCATGTGGTTTAGAAAAAACAACACATGCAATGACACCAGTATAGTCACAAAGGCCAAAAGCACATAGGAAAGCAGCTTCCACAATGCATGCTTCACCGGTGTGGCAGAGGCTGGACCACATAATCCACTTGAGAGTTGTGGTCATGTGGGATCAATGTGGTTTACGAAAAGAACACATGCAATGTGGTCATGTGTGTCAGTGAAACTAGTGGGTTCCATTTCCTTTAGGAAAATAACACATGTGATGACACAAGTGGCCCCATTTGTGAAACCATGATCACAGAGACCAAAAGCACATAGAAAGCATCTTCCACATTGCATGCTGCACCAATGTGGCAGAGGCTACACCACAGAATCAACTAGAGTGTGTGGTCATTTGGGATCAATGTGGTTTATGAAATGAACACATGCAATGTTATCATGTTGGTCCATGACACTAGTGGGAACCATGTGGTTTAGGAAATGAACATATGTGATGACACAAGTATGGTGAAAGAGACCAAAAGCACATAGGAAAGCAGCTTCCACCTTGCATGCTGCACTAGTGTGGCATAGGTGGCACCACAAAATCAACTAGAGTATGTGTGGTCATCTGGTATCTATGTGGTTTATGAAAAGAACAAATGCAATGTTATCATGTGGGTCAATGCCAGTAGATGGATCCATGTGGTTTAGGAAAATAACACATGCAATGGCACCAGTATGGTCACAGGGACCAAAAGCACATATGAAATCAGCTTCCACATTACATGCTGCACCAATGTGGCAGAGGCTACACGACAGAATCCACTGGAGTGTGCGTGGTCATGTGGGAGCAATGTTGTTTATGAAAAGAACACATGCAATGTTGTCATGTGGGTCAATGACACTAGTGGGATACATGTGGTTTAGGAAAAGAACACATGCAATGTTGTCATGTTGGTCAATGACACTAATGGGATCCACGTGGTTTATAAAAAGAACACATGCAATGACACCAGTGGACCTATGTGTCAAACCATGGTGAGAGAGACCAAAAGCACATAGGAAAACATCTTACACACTTCATACTACACTAGTGTGGGAGAGGCTAAACCACAGAATCAACTAGAGTGTGTGTGATCATCTAGGATCAATGTGGTTTATGAAAAGAACACATGCAATGTTATCATGTTGGTCAATGACATTAGTGGGGTCCATGTGGATTAGGAAAATAACACATGCAATGACACCAGTATAGTCATAGAGACCAAAAGCACATAAGAAATCCGGTTCCACATTACATGCTGCACCTGGGTGGTAGAGGCTGGACGACAGAATCCACTAGAGTGTGTGTGGTCATGTGGGATCAATGTTGTTTATGAAAAGAACAGATGCAATGTTGTCATGTGGGTCAATGACACTAGTGGGATCTATGTGGTTTAGGAAAAGAACACATGCAATGACACCAGTGGACCCATGTGTTAAACCATGGTCACAGAGACCAAAGGCACATAGGAAAACATCTCACACATTGCATGCTGCACTAGTGTGGCAGAGGATACACCACGGAATCAACTAGAGTGTGTGTGTTCATGTGGGATCAATGTGGTTTATGAAAATAAGACATGCAATGATATTATGTGATTTAGTGACACTACTGGGATCCATGTGGTTTAGGAAAAAACACATGCAATGACACTAGTATGGTCACAGACACCAAAAGCACATAGGAAAGCAGCTTCCACATATCATGCTGCACCAGTGTGGCAGAGGCTACACTACAGAATCCACTAGAATGTGTGTGGTAATGTGGGATCAATGTGGTTTATGAAAATAACACATGCAATGTGGTCATGTGGGTTAATGACACTATTGGGATACATGTGGTTTAGAAAAATAACACATGCAATGAAACCACTGGACCCATGTGTCAAACACTGGTCACAGAGACCAAAATCACATAGGAAAGCAGCTTCCACGTTGCATGCTGCACTAGTGTGGGAGTGGCTGCACCACCGAATCAACTGGAGTGTGGTCATGCGGAATTAATGTGGTTTATGAAAAGAAGACATGAATATTGTCATGTGTCTTAATGACACTAGTGGGATCCATGTGGTCTAGAAAAGAACACATGCAATGAAACCAGTATGGTCACAAAGACGAAAAGCACATAGGAAATCAGCTTCCACGATGCATGCTTCAATGGTTTGGCCGAGGCTGCACCACAGAATCCACTGGAGGTGTGTGGTCATGTGGGATCAATGTTGTTTATGAAAAGAATACATACAAAGTTGTCATTTGCGTCAATAACAGTAGTGGGATCCATGTGGTTTAGAAAAAGAACACATGTGATGACACTAGTGGACCCATGTGTCAAACCATGGTCACAGAGACAAAAAGCGCATAGGAAAGCATCTTACACATTGCATGCTACACTAGTGTGGCAGAGGCTGCACCATATAATCAACTGGAGTGTGTGTGGTCATGTGGGATCAATGTGGTTTATGAAAATAACACATGCAATTTTATCATGTGGGTCAATGACACTAGTGGGATCGATGTGGTTTAGGAAAAGAACACATGCAATGACACCGGTATGGTCACAGAGACCAAAAGTACATAGGAAATCATCTTCCACATTGCATGCTGGACTAGTGTGGCAGAGGCTGCACCATAGAATCCACTGGAGTGTGCGTAGTCATGTGGGATCAATATTGTTTATGGAAAGAACACATGCAATGACAGTAGTGGAACCATGTGTCAAAGCATGGTCACAGAGACCAAAATCACATAGGAACGCAGCTTACACATTGCATGTTGCACTAGTGTGGCAGAGGTTACACTAGAGAATCAACTAGAGTGTGTGTGTTCATGTGGGATCAATGTGGTTTATGAAAAGAACACATGCAATGATATCATGTGGGTCAATGACACTACTGGGATCAATGTGGTTTAGGAAAAGTACACATGCAATGACACCAGTATGGTCACAGAGACCAAAAGCACATATGAATGTTGCTTCCACATTACATGCTACACCAGTGTGGCGGACGCTGCACCATAGAATCAACTAGAGTGTGTTTGGTCATGTGGGATCAATGTGGTTTATGAAAAGAACATATGCAATGTTATCATGTGGGTCAATGACAATAGTGGGATCCATGTGGTTTAGGAAAAGAACAGATGCAATGACACCAGTATGGTCATAGAGAACAAAAGCACATAGGAAAGCAGCTTCCACATTGCATGATGCACTAGTGTGGGAGAGGCTGCACCACAGAATCCACTAGAGTGTGTGGTCATGTGGGATCAATATTGTTTATGAAAACAACACATGCAATGTTGTCATGTGGGTTAATGACACTAGTGGGATCCATGTGGCTTCTACAATGCATGCTTCACCCGTGTGGTAGAGGCTGCACCACGGAATCCACTAGAGTTATGTGGTCTTGTGGGATCGATGTGGTTTATGAAAAGAACACATGCAATTTGGTGATGTGATTCAATGACACTAGTGGGTTCCATGTGGTATAGGAAAATAACACATGTGATGACACCAGTGGACCCATGTGTGAAACCATGGTAACATAGACCAAAAGCACATAGGAAAGCATCTTCCACATTGCATGCTGCACTAGTGTGGCAGAGGCTGCACCATAGAATCAACTAGAGTGTGTGTGGTCATGTGGGATCAATGTGGTTTATGAAAATAACACATCCAATGTTATCCCGTGGGTCAATGACCCTAGTGGGATCTATGTGGTATAGGAAATGAACATATGCAATTACACAAGTATGGTCACATAGACCAAAAGCACATAGGAAAGAAGCTTCCACATGGCATGATGCACTACTGTGGTAGAGGTTGCACCATAGAATCCACTAGAGTGTGTGTGGTCATGTGGAATCAATATACTTTATGAAAAGAACACATGCAATGTTGTCATGTGGGTTAATGACACTAGTGGGATCAATGTGGTTTAGGAAAAGAATACATGCAATGGCACTAGTATGGTCACAGAGACCAAAAGCACATACGAAAGCAGCTTCCACATTACATGCTCCACTAGTGTGGTAGAGGCTGCACCACAGAATCCACTGGAGTGTGTGTGGTCATATGGGATCAATGTGGTTTATGAAAAGAACACATGCAATGTTATCATGTGGGTCAATGACACTAGTGGGATCCATGTGGTTTAGGAACATACCACATGAAATGGCACTAGAATGGTCACAGAGACCAAAACCACATAGGAAAGCAGCTTCCACATTACATGTTGGACTAGTGTGGCAGAGGCTGCACCATAGAATCCACTTGAGTGTGTGTGGTAATGTTGGATCAATGTGGTTTATGAAAAGAAGACATGCAATGTTTTCATGTAGGTTAATGACACTAGTGTGATCCTTGTCGTTTAGAAAAAATAACACATGCAATGACACCAGTATGGTCACAAAGACCAAAAGCACATAGGAAACCAGCTTCCACATTGCATGCTGCACTAGTGTGGCAGAGGCTGCACCACATAATCCACTATAGTTGTGTGGTCATGTGGGATCAATGTGGTTTATGAAAATAACACATGCAATGTGTTCATGTGTGTCAATGACACTAGTGGGTTCCATGTGGTTTATGAAAAGAACACATGCAATGTTATCATGTGGGTCAATGACACTACTAGGATGCATGTGGTTTAGGAAAAGGACACATTCAATGACACTAGTATGGTCACAGAGACCAAAAGCACATAGGAAAGCAGCTTCCACATTGCATGCTGCACCAGTGTGGCAGAGGCTGCACCATAGAATCTACTAGAGTGTGTGTGGTCATGTGGGATCAATGTGGTTTATGAAAAGAACACATGAAGTGTGGACATGTGGGTTAATGACACTATTGGGATCCATGTGGTTTAGGAAAATAACACATGCAATGAAACCAATGGACCCATGTGTCAAACCATGGTCACAGAGACCAAAAGCACATCGGAAAGCAGCTTCCACATTGCATGTTGCACTAGTGTGGGAGACGCTACAACACCGAATCAAGTGGAGTGTGTGTGGTCATGCGGGATCAATGTGGTTTATGAAAAGAAGACATGAAATGTTGTCATGTGGGTTAATGACACCAATGGGATCCATGTGGTTTAGAAAAAATAACACATGCAATGACACCAGTATGGTCAGAAAGACCAAAAGCAGATAGGAAAGTACCTTCCACAATGCATGCTTCACCGGTATGGCAGAGGCTGCACCATAAAATCCACTGGAGTTGTGTGGTCATGTGGGATCAATGTGGTTTATGAAAAGCAGACATGCAATGTGGTCATGTGTGTCAATGACACTAGTGGGTTCCATGTGGTTAGGAAAATAACACATGCGAAAACACCACTGGACCCATGTGTAAAACCATGGTCGCAAAGACCAAAAGCACATAGGAAAGCATCTTCCACATTGCATGCTCCACCAGTGTGGCAGAGGCTGCACCACATAATCAACTAGAGTGTGTGTAGTCATGTGGGATCAATGTGGTTTATCAAAAGAACACATGCAATGTTATCATGTGGGTCAATGACACTAGTGGGATCCAAGTGGTTTAGGAAATGAACATATGCAATGACACAAGTATGGTCACATAAACCAAAACCACATAGGAAAGAAGCTTGCACATGGTATGATGCATTAGTGTGGCATAGGCTACACCACATAATCCAGTAGAGTGGGTGTGGTCATGTGGAATCAAATGTTGTTTATGAAAAAACACATGCAATGTGTTGGAGATATGCCCAAGAGGGAATAATAAAGTGGTTATTATTATATCTTTATGTTTATGATAAATGTTTACATCCCATGCTATAATTGTATTAACCGGAAACATTAATACTTGTGTGTTTTGTAAACATAAAAGAGTCCCTAGTAAGCCTCTTGTTAAACTGGCTTGTTGATTAATGGATGATCATGGTTTCCTGATCATGGACATTGGATGTCGTTAATAACAAGATCATATCATTAGGAGAATGATGTAATGGACGCACACCCATAATAAGCATTGCATAAGATCAAGTCATTAAGTTCGTTTTGCTACAAGCTTTTCAAATGCATAGTTACCTAATCCTTCGACCATGAGGTTATGTTAATCACCATCACCGGATGGGTACTTTGATGACATCAAACGCCGCTTCGTAGCTGGGTGGTTATAAAGGTGACATTGGGTATTCTGAAAGTATGTGTTGAAGCGCATGGACCAAGATTGAGATTTGTCCATCCATATGACGGATAGATATGCTCTGGGCCCTCTCGGTGGAATGTCATCTAGTTAGCTTGCAAGCATGTGACTAGGTCACAAGGGATGACATATCATGGAACGAGTAAAGAGTACTTATCAGTAACGAGGTAGAACTAGGTATGGAGATACCGACGATCAAACCTCGGATAAGTAGAGTATCGCGTGACAAAGGGAATTGGTTTCGTATGTTAATGGTTCTATCAATCAAAAAGTCATCATTGAGTATGTGGGATCCGTTATGGATCTCCAGATCCCGCTGATGGTTATTGATCGGAGAGGTGTCTCCATCATGTCTGCATATTCACGAACCGTAGGGTGACACACTTAAGGTTCGAAGTTGTTTTAAGTATATATGGAATGTGCGTTGGAGACCGAGTGTTGTTCCGAGTCTCGGATTGGATCCGGGACATCACGAGGAGATCCGGAATTGTCCGGAGAATAAGATTCATATATTGGGGATCATTTTCTAAGTTGGGAAATGTTCCGGAGTATTTGTATGGGGATTCTAGAAGGTTTCGGAATGTTCCGGAAGATTCTAGAAGATTTCTTGGAGTTTGCTTGAAAACCAAGAGAGGATCAAGGAATCCTTGTGGGGCAAGACAAGGATTCGTGGGGGAGTAGGACTCTCCCCCCACCTCCTTGATTCGCCGGCCAAGGGAGAGGGGAGTCCTACAAGGACTCGACCTCCCCATGGCGCCTCCCTCCTTTAAATAGAGGGGTGGAGGCGCCACCCCCTGGCCCCCTGAGAATCCGCAAACCCTAGCCGCCTCTCTCCTCCTCCTTCCCTCTGCTCTGGCTTAGGCGAAGCCCTGGAAAATTCTCTACTCCACCACCACCACCACACCATCGTGCTGCTGGGATTCCATGGAGAGATCTACTACCTCCGCTGCTAGCTGGAACGGGGAGAGGAAGGTCTGCTTCGACTCCGCACGTGTGACCGACTGCAGAAGTGCTGCCGGATCGCGGCGCCGGAAGGATCGTCTACTCGATCTTGAGATTGGCAAGTGATCGACTACATCAACCACGAGATCCGATCTCGTAACGCTTTCGGGTCTACAAGGGTTAGTACAGATCTATCTCGTTGCACATGTCTAATAGATTAGATCTTGGCTTTTATCTAGATTAGATCTGGGTTTTGTTCGTTCTTGCGGTAGAATTTTTTTGTTTTCCATGCTACGAACCCATCAGTGGTATCAGAGCCGTGTCTATGCGTAGATCTGTTGCATGAGTAGAACACAATGGTTTTGTGGGCATTGGTGCTCGTGCCGTCTTTTGCTTTGTGTACTTTGCATCTTACGGTATGGTGGGATGAAGCGGCTCGGGCTAACCTTACATGTCATCGCACATGAGACTTGCTCCATGCTTGACGTGTAACTTGCTTTGCACAAGTGGCTTTGCGGTTGTCTGTCTCTCCCACCATAGTATAGATCCAATTTACACTTTGCACTTGATAACACTTGTATGAATGTTGTGGTTCAGTTTTGTAGGTAAGATCTGTTCTTATTCGAAAGCCCCAAACCACGTAAAACATGCAAAGAAAATTAGAGGCGTCTAACTTGTTTTTGCAGGGGTTTTGTGATGTGATATGGCCATCATGTGATTGTGATTATATTTGATGTATGCAATGATTCTTGTTGTAATATGGCAACCGGTAGGAGCCAAATGGTTGTCTTTAATTCTGTTAAGACCTGCGTGTCTATTCATCTTGTAATAGCTTTATTCCAAGTAGTTGTAATAGTTGCTAGTGATGATGGACAACCATGAAGCGGCGCCACTGACCTTGACACAATGCTGGTGATGATGGAGATCATGTCCGTGCTTTGGAGATGGACATCAAAGGCATAAGAAGAAAGGGCCATATCATATCACACTAATTATGAATTGCCTGTGATGTTAATCCTTTATGCATCTTGTATTGCTTAGATCGCGACAGTAGCATTATAAGATGATCCCTCTCACTAAATATCAAGTAATAAAGTGTTCATCCTTAGTAGGCACCGTTGCTAAGACTCGTCGTTTCGAAGCATCTCGTGATGATCGGGTGTGATAGATTCTACGTGTGCATACGACGGGTGCAAGCCAGATTTGCACATGCGGATACTAAGGTTAACCTTGACGAGCCTATCATGTACATACATGGTCTCGGAACACGGAATACCTAAAGGTAAAGCATGAGTCATATGGATGATATGATGAACATGTTGATTGTTCGCCTTTAAAGCTACATCATCTCACGTGATGATCGGACTTGGTGTAGTGGATTTGGTTCGTGTAATCACTAAAACAACTCGAGGGATGTTGTTTTGAGTGGGAGTTCATTTGTAATTTGGATTAGTCAAACTCAATTTATCATAAACACAATCAAAGTGAATTTGCATAGTTTGTTGTAGTCATTGGCATCCGTTCACCACCTTACGCTTAGTTATAGTTGAGATAGTGGAACTATAGAAATTCTGGATATTTGCTTTACGAACTGGTATCGTATTGTTTTGAGTGTCAATCTAAAGTTTAAAAGTCCTGTTGCAAACCTTCAGCAAACTCCGTTTACTCTGTGAAGTTTAATAAACAGTATTAAATCAAGAGTAACAATTCCAGTGTTAGTATCTAATGTATCATGTTTGCCTCCATGATTCTTGATACTCAAAAGATTGTTTTTAATATCAAGTTTATCTAAGAGCTGAAAGAAATGTTTCAGAAACCATCATATGTGAAAGGTATTGTGATATCTAAAACAATGTGTTGGTTACAACATGATAGAGTATATGTCCTCATATTTGATGAGAATTTGTGAAGGTTGGAGACGCTAGTCGTCCTAATCCTCATAAAGGTTTTGGAAAAGAAACATTGTACTAGCAGTTCACCTTTATAAGCTATAGCAGCTTGATCATGAAAGTTGTCATGATAAGGATGAATAGAAGATGTAAGTAAAATGTTTACTACACTAAAAGATTACTAAAGAATGGAATTTTGAAAGAATGCCAAACATTTGATGAAGGTGATCCACTTCAAAGTGCAAGTCCAAAGGTATTAGTATTTGACTATACACACTTTGTACTATGTGTCATGTGAATGACACCACTATTGATGTTGATAGATTCTTTTAAAAGAAAAGGAATTGTTGAAAGAGAATCTATAAAATATTTGGCAGAAAAGAAAAGATTGGAGATGTCCAACTTAGGTATATAGAAGATACATGTTATGGTTGTATTCCTTGCTTGTTAAACAATGTAGTTCTGCGGTATTGGATACCGAATTGGTTGGTATGAAGTGTCATACAGGACAACACAATTCATGAACTACAATGGCCTAAGTAACTAGCAAGAGAATATGTGATGATGTTCATCGAAAATAAACAAAGGATTGTTGTGTTGCTCGTTAACATCAAAGCTTACCTTCAAGATTTGTTTCAATAATTGTTATTTTGATCAGGTATTATGACAACAAAAGGTTGTTAAAATAATTACCGTATTCCATAATAGATGGATGATATACAAGTCTGGTTGGAGAAATAACGACCATAAAACTAATGCTAAAATGTCGCAAGACAAATGATTGAAAGATACATTTAAGTGACATCACCGTTTAAATTATATTAGGGATACATGAAGAAACTCCATGTTGATGGATTTTTGGAGTCTTTGATTTTGATCAAATGACGCTTGTGATACTTTCCTGGAGATAATTAAAACTCCGTTCGTAGGTCAAAAGAGGAACGGACGACTAACTGATTGGAATTTGTACATATTGATGTATATAGTCCATTATGTGTAGTCGTGGGCGATGGATTTCAACTTCATATGCTTTCTCTGAAGATTTGAGTGAGTATATGTATATACTTACTCAATAAGGAAGAAGTATGAAACATTTGAAAATGTTCAAAGACTTTCAAGATGAAGTGGAAAATTATTGTAACAAGAAAATAAAAAAGTTTATGATTGGATCATAAAGATGTTTGATTACAAGTTTAGCAAAACACCTAAGATTTGAGGAATCGTTCCATGGATTTGCATTTCCCAAAACACCATAGGAGTATGGAGTGTTCAAGATATGTAATGAAACCTTGTTTGAAATGGTAAGATCAAAGGTGTCATTTATAAAACTGCCATTATATTTTAAAGATTAAAGCTTTAGTGACTACCGCTTTTACACTGAAAAGAGCTCCATCATGATCCATTGAAATGACACCATATAAGTCATGGTTTGGGATAAAACCCAGGTTGTCCTTTCTTAAATTTTTGGTATGCTAGGCATAAGTAAAATGTTTACAACCAAAAGTCGGATGAGCATGTCTTTGTAGGTTATTTCGAATAACCATTGGGTATTCCTCCATAACACCGAAGACAAAAGTGTTTGTCGCTTAGAATGTCGAGTTTCGTGAGAAGGAATTTTTGGTGAAAAGTTAAGTGGGAGGACAATAGAACTTTGACAAGGTTGTTGAACCTTGGCTAATATGTGCTGAGTTGCGCAGCGTCGGTAAGTGTCTCGAAGGCAGCAACAATGCTCATGGCTCACGTGCCTCAAAGGATGTGGTCACGGGGATCTAAGTTCCTATTGAACCAAGTAGGTCGGGTAAGTAATCAAATGCCAAGATTTGAGAGTTAAATCATTGTTGTTTGACAATGATGAACCGACTACATGCAAATAATCAATGATGGGCCCTAACTTTGTTAAATGGCTTGAAGCCATAAAATCCGTGATAATTCCATACACGAGAAATCAAGCTTTGAATTTGAAAGACCCTCTGGAAAGGTGCAAGACCTTACAGTCGTATATGGATCTATAAAGAAATAGACATGGATGTTTCACATCTATGAAATAGTCGACATGTCAAAAAGAGTTTATTACAATGTTCAAGGAATTGACTATGATAAGATTTGATCTTTCATAGTGATATTTAGTCTAGACGGATTAATAGCAACCACTACATATATTTTGGTATATGGTAGTTGAACAAACAAAACAAGTTCTTCTAATAGAATGGTTACCTAGGATGTGTCCATGACACGATCCAAAGGGTTTTGTTAATTCAAAGGATGCTAAAAGAGTATGCAAAACTTCAATGGTTGAAGTGAGCATCGCGGAGTTGGAATCTTCACCGTGATGAAACCGTTAAAGGGTTTAATTTCATCAGAGACGATGAAGATGTTTGCATTTTGCAAGAAATTAAGTGGGAGCGCTAAGACATATTTCTAATACATTATGTGAAAGACATGTTGTTGATTGGAAATGATGTATCTTTTATTGACACAGGTTAAGAATTTCATTTCGATGAAAGACTTAGGCATAACCTAGGAATTAGGCATCAATGTCTATATGGATAGATTGAGGCGCTAATATGGGTTTGCCAAATGTACATAGATAATATGTTGAATGAGTTCAATATGGAAACAACAAGAAAGGTTCTTGACACACGGAAAGGACTGAATCAAGATTCAAGTGTGTTGACACGAGATTCAAGTGTTTTGACACTTGGTGAAATCACAAGAATATTTTGATCAATCATTCTTTGAGATGTACACATCCAGATATGTCCTATGCTCTAAATGTTATGAGCATATACCAGAATGACTCATAAGATGATCATTGGAAAATAGTAGGGATATTCCTATGATCTTTGGAAGAACTAAGAATATATTATTTATATAGTGGTGACAAATAGTTCATTGTAAATTGTTGCATTGATACTATTTTTGTCACAAATTAAGTTTATCTCAATTTAAACTATGGGTGGAACAATGTAATGGAAAGGAAGTTCCATAACGGATTTGGTTGAGTACCAAAGTTAAAACATTGTGACAGATACTACAACAAAAGTCTAAGTATATGACTACTATTGTAGCAGCAAATGAGGGCATTTGCGTCAAGTAGTTTTTTATCAAACTAGGTGTGGTTCATAGCAGGATAATACTATGAAGATACATTGTATGACAATTGTATCAACATGATTTAATCCCAAGGAACTAAAGGTCTCACCAAAGGACCAAATTTATACAATGCCATCTCATTGGAGAATGAGTAATGCGTAGAGACGCAAGGAAATGCAAATACACACGGACCTGGAAGTGTTAGATCCGAAGATTATGTTTACCACTAGCAATAGTGTCTATACAACACCAGAAAGCCATAGGTGTTGAATGCACAAATTTTTAACTAGATTATTGACTCTAGTGCAAGTGGGAGACTATTGGAGATGTGCCCAAGAGGTAATAATAAAGTGGTTATTATTATACCTTTATGTTTATGATAAATGTTTACATCCCATGCTATAATTGTATTAACCAGAAACATTAATACTTGTGTGTTTTGTAAACATAAAAGAGTCCCTAGTAAGCCTCCTGTTAAACTAGCTTGTTGATTAATGGATGATCATGGTTTCTTGATCATGGACATTGGATGTCGTTAATAACAAGATCATATCATTAGGAGAATGATGTAATGGACACACACCCATAGTAAGCATAGCATAAGATCAAGTCATTAAGTTCGTTTTGCTACAAGATTTTCAAATGCATAGTAACATAATCCTTCGACCATGAGGTTATGTTAATCACCATCACCGGATGGGTACTTTGATGACATCAAACGCCGCTTCATAACTGGGTGGTTATAAAGGTGACATTGGGTATTCTGAAAGTATGTGTTGAAGCGCATGGACCAATATTGGGATTTGTCCATCCATATGACGGATAGATATGCTCTGGGCCCTCTCGGTGGAATGTCATCTAGTTAGCTTGCAAGCATGTGACTAGGTCACAAGGGATGACATATCATGGAACGAGTAAAGAGTACTTATCAGTAACGAGGTAGAACTAGATATGGAGATACCGACGATCAAACCTCGGATAAGTAGAGTATCGCATGACGAAGGGAATTGGTTTCGTATGTTAATGGTTCTATCCATCACGAAGTCATCGTTGAGTATGTGGGATCCGTTATGGATATCCAGATCCCACTGATAGTTATTGATCGGAGAGGTGTCTCCATCATGTCTGCATATTCACGAACCGTAGGGTGACACACTTAAGGTTCGAAGTTGTTTTAAGTATATATGGAATGTGTGTTGGAGACCGAGTGTTGTTTGGAGTCTCGGATTGGATCCGGGACATCACGAGGAGATCCGGAATTGTCCGGAGAATAAGATTCATATATTGGGGATTATTTTCTAAGTTGGGAAATGTTCCGGAGTATTTGTATGGGGATTCTAGAAGGTTTAGGAATGTTCCGGAAGGTTCTAGAAGATTTCTTGGAGTTTGCTTGAAAACCAAGAAAGGATCAAGGAATCCTTGTGGGGCAAGACAAGGATTCGTGGGGGAGTAGGACTGTCCCCCGGCCTCCTTGATCCGCCGGCCAAGGGAGAGGGGAGTCCTACAAGGACTCGACCTCCCCATGGCGCCTCCCTCCTTTAAATAGAAGGGTGGAGTCGCCACCCCCTGGCCCCCTGAGAATCCGCAAACCCTAACCGCCTCTCTCCTCCTCCTTCCCTCTGCTCTGGCTTAGGCGAAGCCCTGCAGAATTCTCTACTCCACCACCACCACCACACTGTCGTGCTGCTGGGATTCCGTGGAGAGATCTACTACCTCCGCTGCTCGCTTGAACGGGGAGAGGAAGGTTCGCTTCGACTCCGCACGTGTGACCGACTGCGGAACGCTGCCGGATCGCGCCGCTGGAAGGATCGTCTACTCGATCTTGAGATCGGCAAGTGATCGACTACATCAACCACGAGATCCGATCTCGTAACGCTTTCGGGTCTACAAGGGTTAGTACAGATCTATCTCGTTGCACATGTCTAATAGATTAGATCTTGGCTTTTATCTAGATTAGATCTAGGTTTTGTTCGTTCTTGCGGTAGAAATTTTTTGTTTTCCATGATACGAACCCATCACAATGTTGTTACGTGGGTCGATGACACTAGTGGGATCCATGTGGTTTAGTAAAAGAACACATGCAATGACACTAGTGGACCCATGTGTCAAACTATGGTCACGGAGACTAAAATCACATAGGAAAGCATCTTACACATTGCATGCTACACCTGTGTGGCAGAGGTTGCACCATAGAATCAACTAGAGTGTGTGTGGTCATGTGGGATCAATGTGGTTTATGAATAGAACACATGCAATGTTATCATGTGGGTCAATGACGGTAGTGGGATCCATGTGGTTTAGGAAAAGAACACATGCAATGACACCACTATGCTCATAGAGACCAAAAGCACATAGGAAAGCAGCTTCCACATCGCATGTTGCACTAGTGTGGAAGAGACTGCACCACAGAATCCACTAGAGTGTGTGTGGTCATGTGGGATCAATGTTGTTTATGAAAAGAACACATGCAATGTTGTCATGTGGGTCAATGACACTAGTGGGATCCTTGTGGTTTAGGAAAAGAACATACGAAATGACACCAGTGGACCCATGTGTCAAACCATGGTCACAGAGACCAAAAGAACATAGGAAAGCATCTTACAGATTGCATGCTGCACTATTGTGGCAGGTGCTACGCCATAGAATCAACTAGAGTGTGTGTGTTCATGTGGGATCAATGTGGTCTACGAAAAGAAGACATGCAATGATATCATGTGGGTCAATGACACTACCGGGATCCATGTGGTTTAGTAAAATAACACATGCAATGACACCAGTATGGTCATAGAGACCAAAAGCACATAGGAAAGCAGCTTCCACATTGCATGCTGCACCAGCGTGGAAGAGGCTGCACCATAGAATCCACTAGAGTGTGTGGGGTCATCTAGGATCAATGTGGTTTATGAAAAGAACACATGCAATGTGGTCATATGGGTTAATGACACTATTGAGATCCATGTGGTCTATCAAAATAACACATGCAATGAAACTAGTGGACCCATGTGTCAAACCATGGTCACAGAGATCAAAAGCACATTGGAAAGGAGCTTCCACATTGCATGTTGCACTAGTGTGGGAGAGGCTCCACCCTCGAATCAACTGGAGTGTGTGTGGTCATGCGGGATCAATGTGGTTTATGAAAAGAAGACATGCAATGTTGTCATGTGGGTTAATGACACTAGTGGGATCCATGTGGTTTAGAAAAAAGAACACATGCAATACCACATGGTCACAAAGACCAAAAGCACATAGGAAAGCAGCTTCCACAATGCATGCTTCGCCAGCGTGACAGAGGCTGCACCACAGAATCCGCTGGAGTTGTTTGGTAATGTGGGATCAATGTGGTTTATGAAAAGAACACATGCAATGTGGTCATGTGTGTCAATGACACTAGTGGGTTCCGTGTGATTTATGAAAATAACACATGCGATGACACCAGTGGACCCATGTGTGAACCATGGTCACAGAGACCAAAAACCCATAGGAAATCATCTTCCACATTGCGTGATGCACTAGTATGGCAGAGGCTGCACCATAGAATCAACTAGAGTGTGTCATGCGGGATCGATGTGGTTTATGAAAAGAATACATGCAATGTTGTCATGTGGGTTAATGACACTAGTGGGATCCATATGGTTTAAAAAAGAACACATGCAATGACACCAGTATGGTCACAAAGACCAAAAGCACATAGGAAACAACTTCCACAATGCATGCTTCACCGGTGTGGAAGAGGCTGCACCAAAGAATCCACTGGAGTTGTGTGGTCATGTGGGATCAATGTGGTTTATGAAAAGAACACATGCAATGTAGTCATGTGTGTCAATGACACTAGTGGGTTCCATGTAGTTTAGGAAAATAACACATGCGATGAGACTAGTGGACCCATGTGTCAAACCATGGTCACAGAGACCAAAAGCACATAGGAAAGCAGCTTCCACATTGCATGTTGAGGCTACACCACAGAATCACCTGGAGTGTGTGTGTTCATGTGGAATCAATGTGGTTTATGAAAAGAACAGATGCAATGTTGTCATATGGATCAATGACACTAGTGGGATCAATGTGGTTTAGGAAAAGAACACATGTAATAACACAAGTATGGTCACAGAGACCAAAATCACATAGGAAAGCAGCTTCCACATTGCATGCTGCACCAGTGTGGCAGAGGCTGCACCACAGAATCCACTAGAGTGTGTGTGGTCATGTGGGATCAATGTGGTTTATGAAAAGAACTCATGCAATGTGGTCATGTGGGTTAATGACAATAGTGGGATCCATGTGGTTTAGGGAAATAACACATGCAATGAAACTAGTGGACCCATGTGTCAAACTGTTGGGGATATACTTTCCGGGTATCCTCACTGTACCTCACTGACCAGGGTGGCCCACTTCGGGTTAGTGATTTGCTTCACGAGCGGCCCAGACAGGGAGAAGAGACAGAGTCCAGTCCGGCTACGGGAATGCCCTGGAGACTTACCGACATAGGCCCATAGTGTTACTTGTAGTTCAAGATGTACTCTGTAACCGACTCTTAGTCGTAGCCAGATAGATCTCTCCTGTAAACCCTAGGCCGGATATCTATATAAGCTGACCTAGGGAGAGCCTTTAGGACACCCTCACAATAGTCTACAATCTCAACTCGCACAGGCGAAACCCTTATAACCCATATTTCGGCTCTGCCGTATTATTGGATTGCTAGTAGGAGTAGGATCCGTCCAAAGCTGGTGGATTCGAACCTAGGTAAACTTGTGTGCTCACTGTCCCGAAATACCGTATGTCTCACACCCCTCTCTTCCACACGCCTCGAGGACCCCCTCATGGCGTACTTGTCATCAATCTGACGACAGTTGGCGCCCACCGTGGGGCAAGTGAGCTTCGGATCTGCGTTCCGAGCGGAATCTACCAGAATCGGAATCGGCAAGACTATCGCCATCGGTCGCATACTCTGTGCCAGTGACGTCCCTCTCATTGTTCTCGACGAGACCTGGATTCCGGCTAGGGAGGCCATGACTGCTTACACCATTATGTCTTTCGGCGAGATCGATGTGTACATCGGATTCGCTGAGCCTGTCCCACCCACCCCAGCGGTGATGATAGAGGCAGAAGAAATTTCTGAATCCCCTTTGTCCGCGAAGGAGGCAGAGTTCCGGATCTCAGAAAAAACTAATCCCACCCAGCCCGTACCCATTGCGAAGATAGTGGAGAAATCCGAGCATGAAGCAGACCTTGCAGTTCAAGTCGAATTTGGAGTGGATCTCCCTAGCGAGGCTGAATCCCAGATCGATCCACTCGCTGAAGTCGGAATCCAGGAGGATCACAACAACAACCTTGGTTCTGGCTCTGCCAACACCGGAACAGATCAACCGTTCCTGAGGCACATGTTGAGGCGCATGATAATGCAAGACACAAGCGTGGATGAGTGTCGTCGGATTGATTACAAGTATGCCATGAGGGGGTCCTCAAGGCGTGTGGAAGAGAGGGGTGTGAGACGTATGGTATTCCGGGATGGTGAGCACACACGTTTACCCAGGTTCGAATCCATCGGCTTTGGACTGATCCTACTCCTGCTAGAGATCCAGTAATACGGCAGAGCCAGAATATGGGTTACAAGGGTTTCACCTGTGCGAGTTGAGATTGTAGACTATTGTGAGGGTAGGTGCCCTAAAGACTCTCCCTAGGATGGCTTATATATATATCCGGCCTAGGTTTATAGGAGAGATCTATCCGGCTACGACTAAGAGTCGGTTACAGAGTACATCTTGAACTACAAGTAACACTATGGGCCTATGTCGGTAAGTCTTCTGGGCCTTCCCGTAGCTGGACTGGACTCCGTATCTTCTCCCTGACTGGTCCACCCATGAAGCAAAGCTCTAACCCGAAGTGGGCCACCCTGGTCAGTGAGGAACAGTGAGGATACCCGGAAAGTAAATCCCCAACAGCAGCCCTCGGAAGCCTCCAAGATCCAAAGTCGGATTCATCATCCTCTACATTGATCTTCGGCTTGCAGAATCTTGAAGGTTTCCTAAAACTTCCAAACAAAAGATATGATCCGGGTCTTAAAAATAAGTCGGACCTATTAAGTACGTTCATCCTAATTTCCAGCTCGAAATTCAAACTTAGCCAGAACTTGGTCTCTCACGTAGTCTGACACTAGCCATGGTCAAGTCACGTCACTGACAGACATTTCCTGTCAGCACGACCGTTGGTGGGTCTGCCTTTTGCGGAAACAAGGCGCCGTTTCAATGCATGCGTGCAAATCGAGGAGGCATAATCATCACGCTGAGGTTTCCCCGTCCTTTCCATGATGCGTGGCACGTTCACTGTAGCGTTTACACGAATCTTGACGCGCCTGGCGGATATAAGTGGTGTGGATTCTTCTCCCTAACTTCTTCACCAGTTCTCAGCGTCGTTTCCTTCTCCTCTACGCCTCCCACGAACCTAGCGCTCCACTGCCCCCAGCAAAAAACACCTCCATCGCCGCCCATCTAAGGTCACCAGTGTACCGGAAGGATGGCTTCCTCATCATCCTCCGGTTTGGCAGCGGCAGCATCGGTGGCGTCGGCAGAGAAAGAGAGCCACCGTGGAGTTTGGATCTCCTATGTCCTGGATGATTCCAAACACCAGGTCATTGAAGACGAAGGGCTCCTCCATGCCGACGACTGGCGGAGCGGCTTCAGCGAAACCGTCCCCAACCCCCGTGACGACGAGCGAGTGCATTTCGGCACTCACCTTGATAGAGGTCTTTCCTTTCCTCCCTCGGATTTCTTTTCGAGGTTATACATCATTATGGTATTCATCTCAACCATCTCCCCCCGAACTCCATCTTAGAGATGAGTGTGTATGCCTCTTTGGGCGAGGGGTATCTTGGCATTAGGACGAGCCTTACTCTTTTCCAGTACTATTTTCATGTCCGGAGAAATTCTATCACTGTCGGTAATCCTTATATTACCGGTACCATTAGTATTTCGGTTAGGCGTGAGCGCGTTTATCCCCAGATTATGGCAAGTGAGTCGGTGAAACAATGCTCGTCCACCTTTTTCTATCATAAGGATATCCCCGCTCCCGATAAATATCATGCTTTGCCGGCTTTCGTTGATGGAGCTGCCATGCCCCAACAGTCCTAGGACGAGGTCGCTCCGACTCTTAGTGACGATCTGTTTCTCGCCAAGAGACGGATCAAATATCTGATGATGCACAAGGGCCTGAAAGGGTCCAACTTGGTTCAATGCTGGGTGTCACGCCAGATCCAACCTCTTCAATATCATGGAGATCGACTGATGCATTCCATCACGTCGTCGAAGAAGGATTCCCTCCGCATCAGCTCGAAGACCTTAAAGCCGAAAGATTATATATGCCAAGTCAAATGGCTAAGAAGGGAGCGGATCGAAAGGAAAATTCCAGAGCTATCCCTGGACATGCATACAACGGAAGATCCTATTGTGCTGGTAAACTTCAACAGTAACTCTTTTTATGTGCTCATCTTTATGTTATTTTTGCAATACTGAGATACTTTTCCTTTTTAGCTTGCTGATCTCCCCGAGTCGGAGTTTGCTCCTATCGAGGGATTTCCTCCTGAGTTTTCTCAGGACGAGGGTGAATTGGTCCCAATGCCGGATGTCATTCCTCAGAAATGCAAAGCTTCGACATTGGCCATCGGCACCAAAGAAGTGCCCGTTGTGAAGTGGTAATCTTTCCTCATAGGGTCTTTGTATTTTACTCATAATTTCTTCTGAGATGTAATGTTCTTTATTCTAATATCTTCTCAGAGCTAAACATCTCATCAAGGGCAAGGGGAAGGAAACTGTCGTGAAGCCTCTGTGCCAGTCAAAGCTCAAACTGGCTTCTCCTGTCGTGGCTCCTCCGACTCCTACCCCTCAGCCTTCTGCAGCGCCGGAGATTATTCCATCTCCGACAGTTGCAGAAGATTCGGCTCAACCATCAGAGCCAGCTATCCTTGAGTCGCAAACTGAAGTCACCATGAGTGATTCAGGTGTTGATAAGGGTGAACCCTCTTGATCCCTCGGAAGAGACGTTTGCTGATAATCTCCTGGACAACCGGGACTTGCCAAGCTTGGCTTATCTCGGAACTCTGTGGAGGAGATCCAGCAGCTGGCTCGAGAATGCCTAGAGAGGCGGACTCTTTCTGCCGAAGAAGAAGCGCAAGAAGCAGAGGATATCAAACACTCTGATCTTCTTGAACAAGGTCCGGCGCGCTTCCAACTACGCCGGTGATCCCCCTAACTTTTGCCGAGAAGGTTGCCACCAAGGTGAATTCAAGTTTAGACAAACTCGAACGCGAAAAATATGTAAGTCGGAATTCCAACTCCTATTTTCTTTATTTCATATCATATCCTCTAGCCCCCAAGCATGAACCTGGAAAAATTAAATACGGTTTTATGCTTCCTTAGGATGCCAAAGAATGAACTAGTGTACCCCCAAGGCTCGTGCTGATATTAGTATAAATATTAGCACGAGTCTTTAGTAGACTTCTGACTTTGGGTATTCTGACTTACAGAAAGTATATTCCTATAACCAGGATTTTTTGAAGAATGTTTGCAACAAGCGAAAAGAGATCAAAACTCTCCGGCTTGAAAATGCACAGCTGAAGGTTTACAAGGATGAGGCCGAAGGTAAACATTTCGAAACTCAAACCTTGTTTTTTATTTCATAGTTGAATTTTTGTTGAGCTGTCTGTTCCTTTGACTTACAACACTGGTAAAACAATCCTGCGCTATGATCAAAGAGGCCGAGAATCTTAAGACCTTGGTGGTGGAAAACAAAGAACTTCGCCAAGAGCTGGATAAGCTTAAGGCAGATCATGAGAAGAGCATTGCTCAAATTCTCGAATCCACCTCCATGGCCACTGATGAGCATGATCGCAAGATTACGCTTCAAGATAAGAAAATCTCGGATCTCAGCAATGAGCTATTCAGAGAAAAGGACATTTCCGAGGCACTCCGGGCTGAACTCCAGAGTCTCCGTGAAGAGAAGGCCAAAGTTGACGATGTCATCTTTGGTATGTTTCCCTTTTTCTGAATTATCTACATCTTCCGACTCTTTTAGAGTCCAGGTTTATTTGACTTACCCTTTGCATTATATGCGCAAGTCCTCTGAACTTGACAGACTCCGCCTCTGCCGAGCCTCGCACCCACCGGCTTACCCAAGTCGGTGATTTGCTTCATGACTTCCGCCAATCCCTCGAAGATATTGGCGAAGTTCTCAAGGTTACAGATATGCATAGCATGTCCGGCTTAGAGGTGCGAGACAAGGCCAAGGATATGCCGCAGCTTGTTCAGGACTGGAACATGTCCTACGCGCGAACCGCAGCGCAAAATGCTCTCACCATGGTTATGAGCCACCATGGAAACATGGAGATCTAGCAAGTAACCAGAGGGTACTCCAAAGTGGACGAAGACGGACAGGAGCAAGACATCAAGGCCATCATGGACTCCTGTGCCGGATATGGGTGCCACGTAGCTGATTTGACCAGCTACGACACTCCCTTCTTCACCCACGTGGACACGCCGCCTCCGCCTTCCGAAGAAACATTTGAAGTTTCCGACGATGATCAAACCATATCGGATTTGATCATCTCAGAACATTATCAAGCCGAGGCCGATGTATCCAGCAAAGCCGGTAGCTCTACTTCTCCTCCTGCATCATAGAGTGTCAGAAGAACAATATGTTATTCTGAAAAACAATTTGGGTTTGTAAATAAGTAGTACAATACTTTTTCTAGTGCTAAGTTTTAATTTATCTATTCAACACTTTTGCTTTGATATTATGTGCCTGAAATGTTTGCATAAGCACTTGTATTTTTTGTCTGCACTTATCGTTTATCAAGCTTTCCGCCTCGTCCCTTTCATGAGCCGGCCAACTTTCAGCACGGAAACTTTGCCGAGCAACGGAGCTCAATTGCTAAACCAGTTTAAACTCGGAAAACAAAGCCAGCTTCCAGTACCAACTATTCACTACTCGGAAACTGCCCGCATCCAGCAATCAGATAAATAACCAAAGTATAGATTAGAAAATTTAGATTTATACCCAGAGGTATCAATTTTAGAATCGGAAATCTAAACCAGAAGAAACATGAGCATAAAGTACTTTCAAGTATTCTGGGATTTTCGACTGTGACATGATCATTCAGAAATAAGATGGTAAAAACTTCTCAGAAAGATTTTGAGGGAACCAAGACTTTATTTCTCATTGAACATGTACACATATATGATTACAAAGAAAAGTAAACTAAGAATAAAAGGGACGTAGCTAAGCAATATTCCACGGTCTGTCTAACTCATCCAGATTTGTACTGCCTCCAGCTCTCTTTCTCTTCTTAGTAGCAGGTCTTTCTTTGACTGGCTACATATCAGTTAGGTAGTATGAACTATTATGTAATACTCGACTAACTAAAAATGGCCCTTCCCATATTGGGGAAAGTTTGTGCTTTCTTTGCTGCACAAGACGGAGAACCAAATCGCCCTTATTGAAAGACCGGTTTCTGACTCTTTGGCTATGATACTTGCGTAACTTCTGCTGATAAGTTGTTGATCTCATTTCAGCAACGGCGCGAACTTCTTCGACTAAGTCAAGATCATTTTGTCGGGAAATTTCCGCATCCTCTTCAATATACGCGTCCACTCTAGGAGAAGTGTGAATCAAATCACTAGGAAGACCTGCTTCTACGCCATAGACCAAGAAGAAAGGTGTGTATCCGGTTGACCTGTTTGGAGTTGTTCGCAAACTCCATATTACAGAAGGTAATTCCTCTGCCCAAGCCCCCGCAGCACGTCATAGTGGTGCTTCGAGTCTCGGTTTTAGGCCCTGTAAGATTAAACCATTTGCTCTTTCGACTTGTCCATTAGCTTGTGGGTGTGCGACTAACGCAATGTCAAGCCGGATATTTTGTTCATTGCAGAATTCTGCAAGCTCTCCCATAGGAAAGTTACTCCCATTGTCCGTGATAATGCTATGCGGATATCTGTATCGGATTAGAACATCCTCAATAATTCTTCTGGCTGTTGCTCCATCACAAGTAGTGACGGGTTTAGCCTCAATCCATTTGGTGAATTTATCCACCATCACTAAGAGGTGTGTAAATCCACTTGCAGCCCGTTTAAATGGTCCTACCATGTCAAGCCCCTAGACCGCGAAAGGCCATGTTATAGGTATTGTTCGCAGCTGATCAGCCAGAATGTGAGCTTGTTTGGCATACTTTTCGCAGCCCTTGCATGTCTTGACCAGCCATTCGGCATATGCCTTGGCTGTAAGCCATAAAAACCGTGTCGAAAAGTTTTTGCCACTAAAGATTTGGCTGCAGCATGGTGACCACACTCGCCTTCGTGGATCTCTCGTAAGATTTCCACTCCTTCTTCCGGAGATACACAGCGCTGAAAGACCCCAGATGCACTCCGCTTATAGAGCTCACCAGTAATTATAGTATAGGCTTTTGCTCGTCGGATGATCTGCCGGCTCAGAACTTCGTCTTCAGGTAATTTTCCGTCTATCAAGAAATTAAGATTGGGTTGAGTCCAGCTAGGAATCACAGCCAGAACTGCTACTAAAGGTTGTTGGGTCCGCAGCATAGAAAACAAAAAATTTCCTATGGTGTGAACTACACGCCAAGATCTATCTACTAGGTACAAAGCAACGGGTGGACATACATCCAACGAGAACTTACCCTCGAAGACAACGAGTTTTGTTAACGAGTAGGAACTCGTGGTTGATGTAGTCGTTCACTTGCTGATCTCAAGATCGTGAGGAAGTTCGAGTGCCGCAACTTAGCAGCGCATCCGTACTCGCACACACGTTCAAGCCACCGGACAACATCCACCTCCTCGCTCCAGCGATCCAGCGGAAGCAGCAACTCCTTCCAGACAAAATGCCACCAGGGACATGTATCTCGCTAATCCGTGACCATGGGGGAATAATTCTAGAGGGGGAGAGAGATCCTTCACAAGGAGGTGTGAGGATGAAGCAGGGAATGGGTGGCCTTTTATAGGAGGAGGGGGGTGCCCCCTCTCCATGGTCGCATGGGGGTGACCCCTCACCTCCCCCATAATGTGGTGGTAACCCCTCCACATTAAAATGCCTCTTCACATTCCCTTTTAAAGTCTCCACTTTAAATGCATTAAATTTCTCCAAATTTAATGCTCTCTCATTTAATAAAACTCTTTTATTAAATTTATTTAGAATTTTCTTAATTACTTTAATTAACAAACATTGACATATAGCCCCTTGCAATATTTCAATATCACATGCAGAACCACTTTCTGCAATTTGACCCAAAACAATTTCCGGTTTCTATTGAAATAATTCCTGCGCTTTGCAATTCTTTCGTCTGAAACATATGTGCTCCAAAATGGTGTCCGGTAACTCTTAAGTGTGCCATCCTACGGTTCGCGAATAATGCAGACATGATCGAGACCCTTCTTGTCATGGTGGTGTCACGGCAGATGCCATGGATAGGCTGAAGGTGGGGACTAATATGCGCTAGGGGAATCCAGGGAGGGATAGTAGAGTGATTCTCTACACAGAAGCTTTGTATTGATGTTCAGTCTCCCAGACTACAAGTGCTCCTCGAGCTGTTTTTTGACTAGAGGAGGAAGAAGGGGCTCTCTTACTCTTGCCTATTAACCAGTCCCAGAACCCTAGACCCACAGGTATTTTCCTTGCTATGTATCCGAAAAGACCCAACCCCCTTACCAGAACCCCAACCCCCCCTTATATAGGGGTGGTTCGGTCCTGGCCTAGGGCATACGTGGAGGCATATTCCTAAGAATATGCCTCCTCCCAAAGTAGTAACCCGACAGGGGTGCTTTTCCCCCACGTCACTCTTGCTTTAGCGACGTTGCCTCTGCGGCGCCTGCGTCAGCCGACGTGAGCGTCGTCACCCTTGTCGGCCATGATCCGGTGGTCCTGCCCTTGCTTTATTCGCTCATCCAGTATGCACCGGGCCTTCTTTTTGACCAGAGATATTCCTTCCTTCTCCTAGAAGCCAAACGAGGATCCGGATCACAGTTGATCCGGCCACACCTGTTCCTGCATATAAGCTAGACAAGTGTCTCTGACTTACTCCTTGAGTCGGACGAGACAATGTTAGGCGACCCCCTTGGTCCGGGTTACTCCGTGATCCGGCCTGCCTTGAGGTGACTCGGCCAGCATCCGCTTTGACCTTGCCGACCCTCGGCTAATTCGGTCCTTATACCCCGGAGTGACCCTACCCGAGGTTATCCCCCCAACATTAGTCCCCGAAGCTAGTGCGGCCTTAGCGGCCTTGGTCGCTAAGGCCACATCAGGTCCATTCGTATCCAAGCTTCGGCCTTATATGGATTTACGTTCCCTTCGCTCGCTCCAAGTTTTCACTTGCCGGCCGGGTCACCACTTTGGCTCGGATCGTTTGGTTTTACTTTCCCTCCGCACGGTTCAAGTTTTCACTTGCCGTCCGGGTTACCACCGTGGCTCGGATCCGTGCCTTGCTTCCTTCTCTCGTACGCCAACCCACGTAATGGTTAATCATTACGTTGCCTTATTTTAAGGGCCTGCGCAGTAACCGCCGCAGTAAATGTCAGTGATTAATGTGCGGGGGTTACGTCACGTTTGTCTCCTTACGCAGAATCGCACGTCGTGTCATTGGATCACATTCACTCTGCAGCCCCCGGTGTGGCTCCTCTCTGATTGGTCGATGCTGGTGATACATGGCCACATCGTGTGGTGTTCCTGCACAGCATGATCCTACCTGTTGATGACTGGGGGTGGTTAAATAGGGGAGGGGCGCGCTCCTTAGAACTTTTCCATCTCCACGCCCCTCGCCTGTTCCTCTTCTTCTTCCTCGCAACTGTGCCGCCTCCAGTGCCCGTTGCAGCAGCACCGCCGCCGCACTTTCTTTGTTTCTCTTCACCGCAATCACTGCTGCGCCTCTGTTCAGCCACGGGTCCTCGTCAGTCTAGACCACAGAGCTCCGCCGCCGCCAGCTCCAGCGAAGACACCGGAATTGAGATGACGAAGGAAGAGCTCGCCGTTGTTGAACAGGATATGGAGGAGAACGCCGGCGCGGCGGACCGCGGCGCATGGGCCGGCTCCTAGGTCTGCGAGGATGACATCTCTTGGCTCTACCGGACCCGGCGCATCCTCGCCGGGCGCCGCTGCCTGCCTCCCTCCTGAGCTGACCCCTCACCCAATCCGGGCGAATTTGTTGTTTTCTTATCCCACTTCCAACGAGGATTTGGGCTTCCAGTGAGTGATTTCTTCCGGGACTGGATCCGGACCTATCACTTGCAACCACATCATCTCCCGGCGAACGCCATCACCTCTCTGTCCGCTTTCATTTCTTCGATTGAGGGCTACACCGGGCTATGGCCTACGAAGGAGCTGTGGATCTGGTTCTTTGGCCTCCGTCGCAACGTGGTCCCCAACATCCACGTCGAGTCGGAGGACAAACAGCTAACTCAGTTCGGAGCTGCCTCGATCTCGCCCCGGAGGTATTCAATCTTTCCCCGGGTCACCGGGCTTGACTCCTGCAAAGGGTGGGCCCGGACCTTCTTCTACGTCCGGAATAAAGGCACGGAAGATTTGATACGGTTGCTGCCCTACGCTCCGGGTCCCCCTGACACGGATTTCTGGGAGGAGGTTGCCAGGAAGCCTACAACCTTGGCCAACCAAGTGAACAAAAGGTTTGCGGAGCTGAAGAAGCTCGGATTGCGCAACGAGGATGCCATGATCACATTCGTGCGCAACCGAATCTCTCCCCTTCAGCGGCGCACTCACAAGTTGTGCCATATGAGCTTCAGTCGTGACCCCAACCGAACCTCCTCATTCGAGTTGAGCAATACGGAGATCTTCCGCCGGGTCAAGGCTCTTTTTACCACCCATAAGGACTTCTCTGCCGAATGGACGTGGGGAATCGAGCATTACTGCCGTGACAGGATCCCTCCCACGGTAAGCTTCGCAGGGTAAACTTATTTCGGATCAATCTCATGTCGGTTCTTATCACATTCTTGACCTTGCCCCTTGTGCTTTTTTCTCAGCTGTTTCTCCAGCAAACCCTCGAGGATGGCCCGGATCCGACCCTTAAGTGGGCCCCGGACCGAGAAATTCCGGACGAGGAGGAGCCGGACTAGGAGATGTTCCTCCCCACACCCGACGCCACCAGACGACCCAGTGGTAAATTCTCTTCTCTTAGAGATTGGCCCGACGATGAGGATGACTCGGATATCGATGTGATTGAACCCGTTGAGGCTGTCCCTCTTTCTTTTGCTTACCCGGCATCAGCTAACCCCGGTCGGCACATCCACGAGGATCCTCCCCTTGCCACGGGCGAGCCTGCTCCGTCGGCGTCAAAGAAGAAGCGCGGAACCGTGTCGAGTTCTTCTTCCGAACCTTCTCAGCCTTCCAAAAGGCAAAAGAAGGCCGGAGACAAGACTGCCTCCAAACGAGTAGGCAAAGCCCCGGCAAGGAGGGCCCAGAAACCTAAGGAGGCAGAGACCTCGGATGCGTAAGCTCTTTTTTCACTGCGCAACACATTTCTCCCTGCTTCGGGGTAATTTCACTCCTGACATTATTTTCTCTTGCAGGGCTCCTGTGGAGGTCCCTCAGAGCGGATCGAGCATCTCCTCTCCTCTTCGCTCCAGTCCTTCCCCTCCCCGTGACGACGAGTCACGCCCGCTGAGCCCTATTCCGGAAGGCTCTGCGGCCGCTCCGGGTTCCGCAGTACCTCCTTCAGAGGGACGCGACCTCGGATCGGGAGGGGTCGGATCGGCCGAGGCGATGGCGTCCTGCACTTCGGCATTGCCGCAACCAGCAACAATTAAGTCTACCGCAACTCCAGCCCCAGCAGCAGCTCCAGCTCCAGCCACCGAACCAGCGCTTGTCCCGGTTCCGAAGAAACCAACAACGGCTCCAACGCCAGCCACCAAAGCTCCTGCGCCAAGCTCATCTGCCTCGTCCGAGTCATCTCAAGCTCGGCGAGGACCCACTCCAGCGGTTTCCAAGGGCAAATCCACTACGGTCACTTCCTCCCAGCAGGCCAAAGGCAAATTCACCTCCGCCGAGGCTGGGCAGCGAACCTTGTCGTCGATGCTTCCAAAGAAATCCCCAGCAGCGACGGATCCTCCTGCCGAGCCAGCTGATTCGCAGTAGATGGTTCTTCACACTAGCCCAGCTCTTGCCCTGATTGAGAGGAAAGAAGCTCACGCCAAGGGCTTGGTGGCACCTCACATGCCCACTGGCGAACAGTATCCTCCGAGCCTCATCGAGTTTGTCATGAACTGGAATAAGGTGGAGTTCGTCTACAACGACGATCTCCCGGAAAAGTTCGGCCCAGCTGAATTTTCCGCTCAGATGAATACCGCCGCCAAGGCCATTAACCTTGCTGGGCGTATGATGGAGGTACGTTGTTTCATCTTTACATGCTGTAGATAATAACCATTAGTCCCCGAGCCTCCGGCGGAGTACCTGTTATTCGGACGGATGCTCCTTAGAAGATCAACGTAGCTGCATGTAAACTTCAAACATGTACACACCTAGAGCCGGGTTAGGTTCCGCTTGGCCCGGATCTTGTATACTTCGAATATGCACACACCTAGAGCCGGGTTAAGTTCCGCTTGGCCCGGATCTTGTACACTTCGAATATGCACATACCTAGAGCCGGGTTAAGTTCCGCTTGGCGGATCTTGTACACTTTAATATGCACATACCTAGAGCCGGGTTAAGTTCATTGGCCCGGATCTTGTACACTTCAATATGCACACACCTAGAGCCGGTTAAGTTCCGCTGGCCCGGATCTTGTACACTCGAATATGCACACACCTAGAGCCGGGTTAAGTTCCGCTTGGCCCGGATCTTGTACACTTCGAATATGCACATACCTAGAGCCGGTTAAGTTCCGCTTGGCGGATCTTGTACTCTTCGAATATGCACATACCTAGAGCCGGGTTAAGTTCCGCTGGCCCGGATCTTGTACACTTCAATATGCACACCTAGAGTCGTTAAGTTCCGCTGCCCGGATCTTGTACACTCGAATATGCACATACCTAGAGCGGGTTAAGTTCCGCTTGGCCCAGATCTTGTACACTTGAATATGCACAACTAACTTTACATGCCATGCTTTTGTCGTAACTACTAACCGTCGAGCGCCGAGTTTTAGCGCTACCGCTTGATACCCATAAGACCTTGCGCGCAAAACACGTTGCACTTGGCGTGGAGCATGAAAAGAGGGGTTATTTCCTCTCTTAACACCTCATCGCTTCATTTGTTTCTGCCGGATTAACCTCCTTATTCGGTTTTTTGTAGCTGGGGTGGAGGCTAAAAACAAGATTATGCGAAAAAACTTGGAGGAAATCCGAGGTATGTCCCCTTCGCCAACATCACAGTTTTCTCTATTCTTTCTTTTCTTGGCTCGACAAATATTCACTCTCGGCTTTGCCGGTCAATACACCATTTCAGCATCGCTGAGGATAGTGTGCCTGCGTTCGATATGATGCTGCATTTTCTCGAACAAGGTGACAAAGATCAAGCCGAGCTGAAGAAGAAGGACGATGAGCTTGCCCTCCTCCGACCAAGGACGGCGAGAGATAGCCAAACTCAAGGCCGAGATGGAGAAGATGAAGGCCCAACACAAAACCGAGCTCCAGAAAGTTGTCCAGAACTTCACCGAAGAGCGTGAGCGCTTTACCCTTCAGATCTCCAAGGACCAGGATCTGCTCAAGGAATCCGAAGTCCGGCTTGGGTTGGCGCTCGCCGAGCTTGAACAACTTCGGCAAATACGCGATAGTTGTATCCAGGAGTTGACCCGGATCCATCACCATATCTCACGTAAGTTTCTTTCTCTTGCCCGACGCAGTTTTCCGGGTTAACTCATATGCCGGTGCTTCAGCATCCTCCCTTTCCCTATTTTCAGATAACTTTCCGGAGGGTACTGCTATTGCCAGCGCTGCCGTTGCCAAATTTCGCCAAGAGAGGGGTACTCCCATTGCTCCTGATGGTGAGAGTATCCCTTTAGACCTGGAGGACCTGTTGCTTAGCTTGTCAGCTCGGGTGGAAACTATCAAGAACTATGGCAAGGATCTCCTCGACGTTGCGGTCCGGATCTTCAACGCATTCTGGCCAAGCGAGGACGCTCCGGAAAGGATCACACTTCTTGCGGACAAGCTAATGGAAATTGAGACTCAACTCGACCTCTGGAGGGAATTCGCCGGGCGGGCCACGGCAGATACCCTTCTCCATCATATCCTTTCATGGTACGAGAAAATTGATCTGAGCCTCCTCACCGTCATGCATCGGATCCAAATGGACTGATGATCCGGAGTGGGTAGCTCGGCGCCAGGCTTGGACCTACAGCCTCATCGAATATTCTCCAGTCCATGACTGGGTTGAGGGGCCGAGCTTTCTGGAATCCGGCGAGGAGGAACAGATTGAGAACGTGGAGGATGGGTCGGGCGATGACGGAGAAGAGGCTGCTTCAGATATCGAAGAAAGTGATGATGACGCCGAACTTCCTCCTCCTGCTGCTCCTTAATTCTAAAAAACTTGAAAATTTATCAGATCCCCGGTATGCCGGGTGCACTTGTATGCTGGATATGTGATATTTTGCTAGTACATTTCTATGCCGGATTAACTTGGGCGTAGTCCCCGAGTTTCATTTTCTTGTTCTTCCCATTCTCTGGCTCGGTCCGTGTCTACCTTGATTCGGTTTTACGACTTACGAACTCGAGCTTCAAAAATTGTTTTAACAATACTTAGAAACTTTTAGGCTTAGCTCAAAATAATTCAGCATAGTAACTCGAAAATAAATATAGGGTTAGTCCGAAAAACAAACGTTAGCTCGAATAAACTCGTTTTCTTAGTCGTTTTTCATATGCCACGCAATTCCAAACTTGTTCCCTTGCTCGCCATGAAGCCAATTCTTGTTGGACAGCAGCGAGTCGAAAGGTTGGGTTTTTGGTGCTCACACATTACTAATCAGGGTTAAGTGAAACGAGTCATTCTAGCTAACGCATAAAAAATAACCACAATCATTTATTAAGGCAATCCCCGAGTTACTGCTCGAGGCTCCGCTATTTCATTGATAGGCTCATTGCCGACATACATACCGACATATGAGGATGACTCGGGTACATACACTCTTTAGCTAAGTGTATAACGGACGAAGTAGTGCTACATTCCACGGTCGCTTGGATTCCTCTCCGGACCTGTCCGCCTTGTTCTTTTCCTGTGGCTTTGCATCTATGAGATAGTAAGAGTCATTGTGCAATGCTTTGCTCCGATAAATGGTCCTTCCCAAGGGGGGGATAATTTATGCATGCCAGTGGTACGCTGTACCAACCGGAGCACCAGATCGCCTTCCCGGAAGACTCGGGGGCACACTTTCCGGCTATGATAGCGTCAGAGATTTTGCTGATATATGGCGGATCTGGACAGTGCAAGTTCTCTTGCTTCTTCCAGCAGATCAACATCATTTTGCTGGGCTTCTTGCACTTCGGCTTCTGTGTATTGGGTGACCCTAGGAGAATCATGCTCTATGTCAGCTGGTAACACAGCTTCTGCCCCATATACCAGAAAGAATGGCGTGTAGCCTGTTGATTGATTCGGAGTTGTACTTAAACTCCACAACACCGCTGGTAGTTCTTCTATCCAGCACTCCGCTGATCTTTGCAGCGGCTCAATGAGCCGGGGTTTATCCCGGGTAGCACTAATCCGTTGGCTCACACTTCGTCGATCGTCGTTTTTCTGTATCTCTTTTTCCTTTCCCGTACGCTTTGGGTCGTACGGAACGATCTGCTTGTTCCGTCTGGCCGAGGTTACTACCTCTTCTCTTCTAGGGCCACCATGAGGCGATGATGCGGATCCAGCAGATTTCTCCGGGTTACCCATCATTGAATGGACGATTTTAGAAGCTCCAACTCTCTCCAGATTACTTCTCAACAGCTCCTCATTCTGCCTGTTCGCAATCCAAACCAGCTCGTTAACCCGGTCTTGCTGTCTTTGGCGAGCTTCACCCGTCAGACCCTCTAGCTCGGACGCCGCGGCATCTGCTACTCTGAGGTTCTTCGCCGGGTACTATACTTCGGCAACCCCACAAACAGATAGTTTTCTGACCCTTCTGGTCCATCATCACCCTCTCTGTTCATCTCACTTATGAGGTTTCTCCCTTTGGCCCTAACTGCATCAACCTTGTTCGCTTTCGCGTACTCACACAACATCATGTTCAACGACTGCTGAGCCGCTGCTATTTTCTTTGCGCCCTCCAGTATCTTTCACCGGGTCTCCTCTAGCTCGGCTTGTGCCTGAGCCGGATCTACCACTGCTGCCACCGGGTTAGCCAAGCTATCCATAGCTTCCCTCAGCACGTTCTCGGGCCTCTCTAGTGGAGGACCCCTAGCTTTCCTTGGTGCTTTGGGTGTTGCCCCCGGCTCTGGCGCTGGATCCCTACTCACGCCCGCGCTCGGTGCGGTCATCATCACCTCTGCATGGCTCGGGGAACGGGCGATATGCGCCCCGCGAGCCACGGCGAGGGGTGGTTCCTCCGCATCTACGACGCGACGCGGATGAACGCAAGACACGTCCACGGAAACATAGACCCTGTGCGCGCCGAGCTTGACGAAGACGCCATTGCACAGAAGGGGGCGCGTGCCGAAGCAGCCAACGTTGTCGCTGACGTAGTCCAGCGCACCGAAGCGCTGAACGAGCCCGGAGACGATGCGTTCACCGGTGCCGATGAAATTTCCCGTCCGGATCTTTACCCCTGCTAGCGCCGCTAGCCCCACGGTGGGCGCCAACTGTCGTGGTGGTGTCACGGCAGATGCCATGGATAGGCTTAAGGTGGGGACTAATATGCGCTAGGGGAATCCAGGGAGGGATAGTAGAGTGATTCTCTACACAGAAGCTTTGTATTGATGTTCAGTCTCCCAGACTACAAGTGCTCCTCGAGCTATTTTTTGACTAGAGGAGGAAGAAGGGGCTCTCTTACTCTTGCCTATTAACCAGTCCCAGAACCCTAGACCCATAGGTATTTTCCTTGCTATGTATCCGAAAAGACCCAACCCCCTTACCAGAACCCCAACCCCCCCTTATATAGGGGTGGTTCGGTCCTGGCCTAGGGAGATGCGGAGGCATATTCCTAAGAATATGCCTCCTCCCAAAGTAGTAACCCGACAGGTGCTTTTCCCCACGCCACTCTTGCTTTAGCGACGCTCTCATGGGCGCTGGCGCCACCACGCGGAGCGCCGCGTCACCCTTGTCGGCCATGATCCGGTGGTCCTGCCTTGCCTTATTCGCTCATCCAAGACGCACCGGCCTTCTTTTGACCAGAGATATTCCTTCCTTCTCCTAGAAGCCAAACGAGGATCCGGATCACAGTTGATCCGGCCACACCTGTTCCTGCATATAAGCTAGACAAGTGTCTCCGACTTACTCCTTGAGTCGGACGAGACAATGTTAGGCGACCCCCCTGGTCCAGGTTACTCCGTGATCCGGCCTGCCTTGAGGTGACTCGGCCAGCATCCGCTTTGACCTTGCCGACCCTCGGCTAATTCGGTCCTTATACCCCGGAGTGAGCCTACCCGGGGTTATCCCCCCAACACCCCTCCCCCATCAATAATCAGCAGCGGGACCTAGAGATCCGTACTGACTCCTACACATTCAACGATGACTTCTATGATCGTGAGAACCTTTAACGCTTGTAACTAAATCCCTTTGTCTCTCGATATATTACATGTCCGAGATTCGATCATCGGTATCTCCATACCTAGTTTGATCTCGCATCGACATGCACTCTTTTCTCGTTCCCGTGATATAACATTCTAGTGATCACATCACTTGCTTGTAAGCTATCTTAATGTGATATCACCGAGAGGGCCCAGAGTATATCTATCCGTCATCGGGATTGACAAATTCCACTCTTGATCCATGAGCCTCAACATAACACCTTCGTAGTACTGAACCCATCTTTATAGTCACCCTGTTACGGTGTGACGTTTGATGTTATCAAGATACTCTTCCGGTGTTAGCAATTAACATGATCTCATGGTCTAAGGATAAAGATTACTTCGTATGATGTTATAGCAATATAAACATAATGACTTGATCGTAATGCTATACTTCGGATGAATGTTCATCACATCATTCCACCAATGGTGTGACCTTGTTATTAACAACATCCAATGTCCATGATCAGGAAACCTTGATCATCTTGTCAATCAACAAGCTAGTCTATAAGAGAGGCATAACTAGGAACCCTTTTTGTTTATTAAACACACATGTATTGATGTTTCCTGATCAATACAATTCTAGCATGTAAAATAAACATCTATCATATATAAGGAATATATAATAACAACTTTATTATTGCCTCTCAGGGCATATTTCCTTCAGTCTCCCACTTGCACTAGAGACAATAATCTAGTTCACATAGTGATAAATCTAACACCCATGGAGTTCTGGTGTTGATCATGTTTTGCCCTAGGGAGAACTTTAGTCAACGGATCTGCTACATTTAGGTCCGTGTGTACTTTACAAATCTTTATATCTCCATCCTTGATATGCTTGCGGATGGAGTGAAATCGGCGCTTAATATGCTTGGAATTCTTGTGAGACCTCGGTTCCTTTGCGTTGGCTATGGCTCCATTGTTGTCACAATAGATCAGCATTGGATCCAACGCACTGGGAACCACGCCTAGTTCCGTAATGAACTCTTTCATCCAAACCGCCTCCTGCGCTGCTTCTGAAGCAGCAACATATTCCGCCTCCGTTGTTTATCCAGCCACCACAGGTTGTTTGGAACTCCTCCGACTAACCGTTGCTCCATTTAAGAGAAATACGTATCCGGATTGAGACTTAGAGTCATCCGGATCGGTATAAAAGCTAGCATCGACATAACACTTAGCGACTAGCTCTTCTTCACCTCCATATAAAAGAAACATATCCTTAGTTCTTCTCATGTACTTGAGGATGTTCTTTACCGCCATCCAGTGTTCTGAACCTGGATCAGATTGGTACCTACTAGTCAAACTAATAGCATGTGCCACATCCGGTCTTGTACATAGCATGGCATACATAATAGAGCCTATGGCCGAGGCATAGGGGATCTTATCCATCATCTCTCTTTCTTCCGCCGTAGTCAGACTTTGAGTCTTACTCAATGTCTTGCCTTGCAACATAGGTAAGAACCCCTTCTTACTTTCATCCATATTAAACTTCTTTAATATCTTATCAAGGTATGTACTCTGCGATAGCCCAATGAGGCGCCTTGATCTATCTCTATAGATTTTAATGCCTAATATATATGATGCTTCACCAAGGTCTTTCATCGAAAATTTGCTGTTTAGATAACTTTTAACACTGTTTAAAAGATCTATATCATTTCCAATCAATAATATGTCATCCACATATAATATCAGAAATGCCACATTGCTCCCACTCACTTTCTTGTAAATACAAGCCTCTCCATAAGTTTGGACAAATCCAAACTCTTTGATCACCTCATCAAAGCGGAGATTCCAACTCTGGGATGCTTGCTTCAGACCATAGATGGATCGCTAAAGTTTGCATACCTTATTAGCATCCTTAGGATCGACAAAACCCTTAGGTTGTATCATATACAACTCTTCTTAAATATTACCATTGAGGAACGCAGTTTTGACATCCATCTGCCATATTTCATAATCGAAATATGCAGCAATTGCTAACATAATCCTAACCGACTTAAGCATCGCTACGGGAGAGAATGTCTCATCGTAGTCAACTCCTTGAATTTGTCGAAACCCCTTTGGGACAAGTCGAGCCTTATAGATGGTCACATTACCATCAGCATCAGTTTTTCTTTTGAAAATCCATTTATTCTCAACGGCCTTTTGATCGTGAGGTAAGTCCACCAAGTTCCAAACTTGGTTCTCGTACATGGATTCCATCTCGGATTTCATGGCTTCCAGCCATTTGTTGGAATCCGGGCTCATCATCGCTTCTTCATACATCGCAGGGTCATCCATTTCATCAACCATGAAATTCACAACAGGATTGCCGTACAGTTTAGGAGCTGCAAGTGTCCTGCTTGACCTGCGAGGTTTGGTAGTGTCCTCTTTCGGAGTTTCATGATCATTATCATTAGCTCTCTCTTCATCAGGTGAAGTCAACTCCGAAACAACTTCCGGTGCTGCGCCACTCGCCATTCCATGAAGAGAAGGTTCAATAACCTCTTCGAGTTCTACCTTCCGACTACTCACACCTTTCGCAAGAAACTCCTTCTCAAGAAAGGATCCATTCTTGGCAACAAAAACCTTGCTCTCGGATCTGTGATAGAAGGTATACCCAATTCTTTACTTAGGGTATCCTATGAAGACGCATTTTTTTGCTTTGGGTTCGAGTTTATCTGGTTGAAGTTTCTTCACATAAACATTGCATCCCCAAACTTTAAGAAATGACAGCTTAGGTTTGTTTCCAAACCATAATTCATACGGTGTCGTTTCAACGGATTTAGATGGTGCCCGATTTAAAGTGAATGTAGCTGTTTCCAGTGCATAACCCAAAAATGACAGTGGTAAGTCAGTTAGAGACATCATAGATCGAACCATATCCAATAAGGTACGATTATGACGTTCTGACACACCATTACGTTGTGGTGTTCCGGCAGGCGTGAGCTATTCCACACTCTTTCATGTGTGTGCTAAACTCGTAACTTAGATACTCTCCTCCACGGTCAGACCGTAGAAATTTGATCTTTCTATTACGATGATTTTCCACTTCATTCTAAAATTCCTTGAACTTTTCAAAAGTTTCAGACTTGTGTTTCATCAAATAGATATACCCGTATCTACTCAAATCATCCATGAAAGTAACAAAATAACGATATCCACCTCGCGCCGACACACTCATTGGTCCACACACATCAGTATGTATGATTTCCAATAGATCTGTCGCCCGTTACATTGAACCGGAAAACGGCGTTCTAGTCATCTTGCCCATAAGGCATGGCTCACATGTATCAAATGATTCAAAATCAAGTGATTCCAAAAGTCCATCAGAATGGAGTTTCTTCATGCGTTTAACGCTAATATGACCTAGACGGCAGTGCCACATATATGTAGACATATCACCATCAAGTTTAATCTTTTTAGCATTAACATTATGAATATGTGTAATATTACTATCGAGATCTATCAAAAATAAACCATTCAACATAGGTGCATGACCATAAAAGATATCATTCTTATAAATCGAACAACCATTGTTTTCAGATTTAAAGGAATGACCACATTGCATCAAACACGATCCAGTTACAATGTTCATGCTCAGTGCAGGCACTAAATAACAATTATTTAGGTTTATAACTAGTCCTGATGGCAAATGGAGAGGTAAAGTCCCGACGGCGATCACATCAACTTTTGATCCATTGTCGACACGCATCCTGACCTCATCCCTTGCTAGTTGTCGGTTGTTCCGTAGCCCCTGAACCGAGTAACATATATTAGCAACTGATCCCGTATCAAATACCCAGGTGCTACTGCGAGTACTAGTCAAGTACACATCAATAACATGTATATCACATATACCTTTGTTTTCCTTGCCGGACTTCTCGTCCGCCAAATACTTGGGGCAGTTGCGCTTCCAATGGTCAGTCCCCTTACAATAGTAGCACTCGGTGTCAGACTTAGGGCCAGCTCGGGGTTTCTTTTCAGGCGTGGCAACAGATTTGCCACCCTTCTTTCCCTTGTGCTTGCCTTTCTTGTCTTTCTTGAAACCGGTGGTCCTAGTGATCATCAACACTTGATGTTCTTTCCTAATCTCCACTTCTGCAGTCTTAAGCATTGACAGAAGCTCGGGAAGAGTCTTCTTCATGCCCTGCATATTATAGTTCATCACGAAGCTCTTGTAGCTAGGTGGCAGAGATTGGAGAACGCGATGTATGCCTAAGTTAATGGGAATCGTTATTCCCAAGGACACAAGCTTATCGGCCTACCCAGACATTTTGAGTACGTGCTCACTAACGGAGCTGTTTTCCTCCATCATGCAGCTAAAGAACTTTTCTGAAGCATTATAACTCTCTACGGCAGCATGGGTATCGAAAATCATTTTTAATTCTCCCATGGTATCAAAGGCATTGCCATTTTCGAAACGCTTTCAAAGTTCTGGCTCTAGCCCATACAGTATGCCGCAATGAACTAAGTTGTGGTCCTACTGACGAGTCACATAGACATTATTTTCCTTGTCAGGGGCATCAAGAGCTGGTGGGGGGCCTAGCGGTGCATCTAGCACATATTGCTTTTGTACAGCAGTGAGGAGAATCCTCAAATTCATAGCCCAGTTGGTGAAGTTGCTACCATTCGCAGCAAGTTTCTCTTTCTCCATGAACACATTGAAATTAAAAGCAGGTGGTGCCATCTACAATAGAATTTTTAAAGTTTATTTAGACTAATTTTATGATAGATTGAGTTCAACTAATCCAAATTACTGATGAACTCCCACTAAAAAACGACATCCCTCGTGTCCTTTTGGTGATTACATGAACCAAATCCACTACACCAAGTCCGATCATCACGTGAGTTGATGTAGCTTCAAAGGCGAGCATCGATATGGGCATCATATCAACTATATGACTCATGCTTAACCTTTCGGTCCGTGTTCCGAGGCCATGTCTGTACATGCTAGGCTCGCCAAGTAAAACTGTCTTACACCCGTTCCTATGAAATCGTAGATTCGAGTACACCCGATCATCACGTGATGTCTCGTAACACGATCCACAGAACAGTGCATACTTAAGGAAGAACACATTTTTATCTTGATATCTAAATGAGGGATCATCTTATAATGCTACCAAAAGCGCCAAACTAGCAGTATAAGATGCTAACATCTAATGTGTAAAGTGAGATGATATGGTCCATGCATTTGATCTCTATCACTTGCATCGTGGTATGATCTCTATCATTCCTTTGTGTGTAAGGCCAAGGTCTATGGAACTTACACGTTGAGTGTGTTGTAAGAGTATCTATCATACATCTACTTACAACAATACCATATCAATACACTAGCCCAGCAATGATCTAAACTAGACGCCTCTAATTTATCAATTGCAAGTTTTACGTGGCTTGGGGCTTTCGGAGATAGAACCGTTCTCACCTACGAACATGAACCACAACGAGGATGACTAAGTTATTAGCAACTCATTGTAAATCAGATATTGACTATAGTAGGAGAGACAGACACCCGCCAGCCACTTATGCAAAACAAGTTGCATGTTTGTCGTGGAACCGGTCTCATGTACGATGACATGTAAGGTTGGTTCGGGCCGCTTCATCCCACTATGCCACCAATATCGAAAATACATAGAAGATGCAATAACATGATCATCATCGCCCACACATAAACATATGTGTACTACCCGTGCAAAGAACCTATGCATAGATCAGGCTCTGATACGACTGTTGGGTCCGCAGCATAGAAAACAAAAAAAATCCTACGGTGTGAACTACACGCCAAGATCTATCTACTAGGTACAAAGCAACGGGTGGACATACATCCAACGAGAACTTACCCTCAAAGACAATGAGTTTTGTTAACGAGTAGGAACTCGTGGTTGATGTAGTCGTACACTTGCCGATCTCAAGATCGTGAGGAAGTCCGAGCGCCACAACTCAGCAGCGCATCCGTACTCGCACACACATTCAAGCCACCAGGCAACCTCCACCTCCTCGCTCCAGTGATCCAGCGGAAGCAACAACTCCTTCCAGACAAAATGCCACCGGGAACATGTATTTCGCTAATCCGAGACCATGGCGGAATAATTCTAGAGGGGGAGAGAGATCCTTCACAAGTAGGTGTGAGGATGAAGGAGGGAATGGGTGGCCTTTTATAGGAGGAGGGGGTGCCCCCTCTCTCCATGGCCGGCGCATGGGGTGACCTCACCTCCCCCATTCATGTGGTGGTAACCCCTCCACATTAAAATGCCTCTTCACATTTCCTTTTAAAGTCTCCACTTTAAATGCATTAAATTTCTCCAAATTTAATGCTCTCTCATTTAATAAAACTCTTGTATTAAATTTATTCAGAATTTTCTTAATTACTTTAATTAACAAACATTCACATATAGCCCCTTGCAATATTTCAATATCACATGCAGAACCACTTTCTGCAATTTGACCCGATCCGGTTTCTATTGAAATAATTCCTGCGCTTTGCAATTCTTTCGTCTGAAATATATGTGCTCCAAAATGGTGTCCGGTAACTCTTAAGTGTGCCATCCTATGGTTCGCGAATAATGCAGACATGATCGAGACCCTTCTCCGATCAATAATCAGCAATGGACCGAGATCCGTGATCGACTCCTACACATTCAACGATGACTTCTGTGATCGTGAGAACCTTTAACGCTTGTAACTAAATCCCTTTGTCTCTCGATATGTTACATGTCCGAGATTTGATCATCGGTATCTCCATACCTAGTTTGATCTCGTTACCGACATGCACTCTTTTCTCGTTCCCGTGATATAACATTCTAGTGATCACATCACTTGCTTGTAAGCTATCTTAATGTTATATCACCGAGAGGGCCCAGAGTATATCTATCCGTCATCGGGATTGACAAATTCCACTCTTGATCCATGAGCCTCAACATAACACCTTCGTAGTACTGAACCCATCTTTATAGTCACCGTGTTACAGTGTGACGTTTGATGTTATCAAGATACTCTTCCGGTGTTAGCAATTAACATGATCTCATGGTCTAAGGATAAAGATTACTTCATATGATGTTATAGAAATATAAAAATAATGACTTGATCGTAATGCTATACTTCGGATGAATGTTCATCACATCATTCCACCAATGGTGTGACCTTGTTATTAACAACATCCAATGTCCATGATCAGGAAACCTTGATCATCTTGTCAATCAACAAGCTAGTCTATAAGAGAGGCATAACTAGGAACCCTTTTTGTTTATTAAACACACATGTATTGATGTTTCCTGATCAATACAATTCTAGCATGTAAAATAAACATCTATCATATATAAGGAATATATAATAACAACTTTATTATTGCCTCTCAGGGCATGTTTCCTTCAAATGTGAGTCAGATTTGGTCGGATATTCCTCATATACTCTTTTTATAGAGGGAACTTTGAGGTGCTCTACAAAAGCGCCATCCGGGACCTTTTTCCGGGCAGAGCCTATTTGAGATAGTGCATCTGCTTCCTCATTTTCTGTTCGAGGGATGTGTTGAACTTCAAACCCTTCAAACGATTTAGATAATTCATCCACGACAGCTCTATATGCCGCCATGTGCTTATTTGCCTTACAGATATCCGACACTTGTTGAGCAACAAGATCTGAATCTCCATAACACATTAACCGTCAGATGCCGATGTCCTTAGCAATCTGGATTCCATGCAGTAGTGCTTCATATTCGGCAATGTTGTTCGTCACCGTGAAGCGATCTGCAATACATAGAAAAGTTTATCACCTTGGGGTGACTTGAGCACCATGCCAGCCCCCGAGCACTTTAGACCCGTCAAAATGCAAGGTCCAATATTCTGACTCTGGTAGGGTCATACTCTCCGTTGTCTCTGTCCAATCAGCGACAAAGTCAGTGAGTATTTGGGATTTGATTGTTGTACGAGGTTTGTACTCAATATCGAAAACTGAAAGCTCTATGCCCCATTTGGCGACGTGTCATGTGGTGTCACTATTGTTGATTATATCTCTCATGGGAGCTATGCTCACCACGGTAATTGGATGTTCCTGAAAATAATGCCGCAACTTATGAGATGCTAAGAACACACCGTAAGCCAGCTTTTGATAATGCGGATACCGCTATTTTGATTTCGTTAAGACCTCGCTGAGATAGTAAGTCGGACGCTGCACCAAGTATTCCTGATTTTCCTCCGGTCTCTCCACCACCATGACGATACTGATGAGTTTGTTTGTCGCAGCAAGATAGAGCAACATCGGTTCTTGTGGTTCTGGTACTACAAAGATGGGAGCAGATGAGAGTACTGTTTTCAGGTCTTATAGTGCGTCTTCAGCTTCGTCGGTCCAAACAAAATTCTTGGTCTTTTTCAGGAGCTTGTATAGTGGTGCAGCTCTTTCACCGAGCCGGCTTACAAACCGACTGACTGCGGCAATGCAACCAGTTAGTCTTTGTACGTCCTTCAGCAGAGTTGGGCTGGAAATATTGAGTATAGCTTTGATTTTGTCTCGGTTTACCTCTATGCCTCTTTGAGACACGATAAAACCAAACAATTTTCTGGCTAGGATTCCAAAGAAACATTTCTTCGGGTTAAGCATTATGTTTTATTTTCGTAGATTGGCGAGCGTTTCCTCCAAGTCAGAAATCAGGGTTTCCTTCTTTTTTGACGTCACCGCAATATCATCCACATATGCATGTACATTGCGTCCGTTTTGATCGTGGAGGCAATGCTGCATTATGCGTTGGTACGTAGCTCCTGCATTTTTCAGCCCAAAAGGCATCATAACGAAACAGAAGGTTCTGAAGGGGGTTATGAATGAAGTTTTGACTTTGTCAGATTCCTTCATCCGGATTTGGTGATAACCGGAATATGCGTCGAGAAAACATAGGAGTTCCGAGCCTGCCTTAGAATTGATAACTTGATCAATCCTAGGTAGAGCAAACGGATCTTTGGGAAAAACCTTGTTCAAGGCAGTATAATCAACACACATCCTTAAATCAGTGGTGTCCTTTTTAGGTACCATTACAGGATTGGCTGACCACTCAGTGTGGATGACCTCTTCTATGAATCTGGCTAACTCGAGCCGTGCTAGTCCCTTACCTATTGCCTTACGCTTTTCGTTGCCAAAACATTATAGGGACTGTTTGACGGGTTTAGCATTCAGGTGTACATTTAAAGAGTGCTCGGCAAGTTCCCTAGGTACTCCGGTCATGTCAGATCGCTACCATGCAAAGATATCTTGATTTTCTTGGAGGAACTTGACGAGTGCGCTTTCCTATGTGCTATCTAGGCCTACTCCTATCTGGGTCACCTTGGAGGGGTCATCATCCTTCAACAGCGTCTTCTTCGTCTCTTCTAATGCCTTGAACTCTGAATTCGGCTTTGTCACCTCCTTCTTTGTCGCGGGCATCTCGGACGGATCTATGGTCTTCTTGATCTCCTTGTACTCTTGGGCGTGCAGCAGGGCTTCAGCAAAGGCGGCATTTCCATCCTCGCACTCTCGTGCTTTCTTCGGGTCTCCCCTGATGGTGATCATGCCGTTGGGACCTGGAATTTTCAACATATTGTAAATGCAACATGGACGAGCCACAAAAGCCTAGTAAGCCGGACATACGAATATAGCATGGTAAGCGCTCTTGAACGGGACCACTTTGAAGGAAAGTGCTTCCATCCGGTAGTTCTTTGGAGTTCCAAAGGTAACATCCAAAGTGATTTCTCTGAGGGAATTTTCTTGTCTTCCTGGGACAACTCCATGAAAAATCACTGAGCTATAGTTCAGATGGGTCTCCGAGATCTTCATCCGGCGTAGCGTTTTAACATACAGAATATTAATGTTGTTGCCACCGTCTATGAGAGTCTTGGAGAAACCATTGTTGTTAATAAGTGGATTTATGAATAAGGTATATTTTCCTCCCCTGTGCAACTTAGGCGGATGATCAGCGAGTTCAAAGGTGATTGCCACTTCCGACCAGTCCAGGAACCGAGGGACAACCGGAACTGTTGCATTGAGCTCATGGAGAACTGCTTTCTTGACCTTAGCTGGTTGAGATCCGAGGAAGGTGACGTAAGTGTCTTTCTTTGTCGGGAAATTCTTTTTCCCTTCCGGCTTGGGATTTGAAGCATCGGCTTCCTCCATGTCAGAATCACCCCATTGGCATCTAAGTGATGCACACATGGGTTATTGGCAATGTCGGCCCAGGAGTAGGTTTTGTCGGGTTGTTGGTCTCCTCTACCCTGGACTCTTGATGTCCCGTGACTGCGTCCACGGCCACCGCCACGCCCTCCTCGTCCTCCAGACCCGAAAGTAGCAGTGACCACTGCTGTTTCCGTGTTGGGCTTTTCTTCCGAGGTGTTCTTGCGCTTCTGAGCTTGCTGTTTTGGTTGTTTTGCCGACTGTGGCACAGCTAGGGCGTTAAGTAGTCCCTCTGAGTCGTCATCAGCATCTTCATACTTTCTCGCTGTTTCTATCATTTCTCCCAAATCAGTGACCTTGTCACACTTCAAGCGATGACATAGTAAACCAATTGGGAGTCCTGCAATGAAAGCTTCAATCGCAGTTTGGTCGTTTACTCCTTCACGGGAGTTCTTGGTGTCGATCCATCATCCGAGATAATCCCGGCAAGTCTCTATGGCTTTCTGGGTGCAATGCTATAGGTCTCCTACAGTACAGGGCCTCCGATATGTGCCTTCGAAATTCCGAAAGAACGCACTTTGCATATCATACCAATTGTGGATGGTGTTCTCCGGAAGTTCATTGAGCCATGATCGCGCTATCTTCCGCAACATGAGTGGGAGATATTGGGTCGCGACCAGGTTGTTTCCGCCTTTGGCAATATAGCAAGCCTGGAAAAAATCCTGGAGCCAAGTATCTAGCCGAGCTATACCATCGTAGGCTTGAATATGTCTTGAGATAGCAAAACCTTCCGGGAATTTTGTAGCTCTTATGCGTGGTCCAAAGCACTTTGGGCCCACGTATATATCATCGTTTTCGTAGCGCCGCGCCTCTAGAGTTAATCATGTGCCTTGCGTCACTTGGGGATAAAGATCATCCCGAATGACGGTTGTGGCTGCGGTGCCTTGGAGCCGGACTTCGGCTTCTGCCACCACCTCCTCCACCACGACGCCCTCCTTGGCCTCCTTGGGAGCCATTGTGATGGCTACTTGGTGGAGAGGGTGGAGCAGCTGGATGGTTTCCGGCTGATCACCGGCCTCCTTCCGAAGCGTCGTTATTCTGGTTCTGGGGAGGATCATCATTACGACGAGCCCGATGCCGGCTTGACTCAGCACGGTGTCTGTCGTTTCTTCGTCCATCAACCAGATGAATTGTGTGTCTAGGAGGTGGCATTCTTTGTCGGTCCTCCTCCCGACATTTCTCCTTATCTTCTTCCCTGTGATCATTCGACTCTCGCCGGGGAGGATTCTTCAGATTTAGTGCAGCAATTGCCTCTTGCTCCACAGCTGGGGCAACATTGCGCCAGTCACGTGCAGCTTTGTGGTGCTGTGCTGAAGATCCGGTTATTGAGTAGTTGTCTTCCCGACGGTCAGAACGGTGATGCTGCTCCGGAACACGTCGGGGTCTTACGTCATTCCATGCCGGATCCATGCGGCATTGGTCAGATTTGGAGACCAGTTTTCTGCCTCCGGACATGGCGACCTTCTGCTGCTCCAGACCCTTATTGAGTAGTTTAATGCCCAATCGAATCTTCTCTGGGCCTGGATTACTTGATAGGATTTCTCGAGCCGCCACAGTGTTTTGCACTGGTGTTTGATACACGCAATCCCCGTTGCTGTCGCGTCGAGGCATCCCATGGTCTCCCCCAAAGAGGACTTTGTAAATCTGCAGGAATTGGTCATCATGAGTGTGACATCTCCTGGTCTTCTGATGATGCCGAGAGTTGTACTTCTCCGCAGTTGCCATGTGTTTCTTTTCTTCCTCAAGATTTTTGGCTTCATCGAGGAGTACTTGGCGACGCGCTTCTAGGGCCTGGGCCCTTTTGTCCAGCTCTTCAAAAGTAAGTTCTGCAGCTGTAAGAATAGGTGTGGTTAATGCAGCATCGATGAGTTTACACGCACCTTCGGTGATCACGTGTCCATCCACCGATTCTTCATTGGGCTCTTCTAGGATCAATGCTCCATCCGAGTCTTCCTCATATTCCTCGGCAATCACTTCCTCTGCCGGAGGATCTTTTGCTGGGGTATTGTTCTTCTTCTTTACCTTCTTGGCACGCCGGTAGCAAAGACGGCTTTGGGTCTGTTTCCCGGAATCAAGCTCTGATCGGTAGTATCGGACTTCTGGACCTCGGGATTATCTCCGATATCCATGTCATCCTGCGCTTTGGGAGAGTTTTCTCCGGATCCTTCATCCATGGCATCTCCTTCCTCTGCAGCTCTGGAGTTATACTCCTCTTCATACTCCACGGAGGACTTTCAGAAATCTGCCGACGTCATCGAGTCATCCGAGGATGCGGGTAAGTTGGTGTTTGTTCCGATCGCCTCCAGCACTGTGTCGGTGTTTTCTCCAGCATCGGCAAAGCCGGATCTGGATCCAACGTATCCGACAAAGTGTGACGTGTGGGTCCTGAGGTGGTTGTGGCTTTCCTCGTGGGCTTCCTCAAAGATCCTGATAGTCCCGAGAACTTCATCCATGCTTGCGTCTTGCATCATCATATGCCTCAACGTGTGCCTCAGGAACGGTTGATCTGTTCTGGTGTTGGCAGGGCCGGAACCAAGGTTGTTGTTGTGATCCTCCTGGATTTCGACCTCAGCGGATGAATCGATCTAGGATTTGGCCTTGCCAGGGAGATCCGCTCCAGATTCGACTTGAACCGCTAGGTCTGCTTCTCCGCAACTGGTGCGGGCTGAGTGGGATTAGGGGTTTCTGAGATCTGGAACTCTGCCGCCTCCGCGGACAAAGGGGACCCAGAAATTTCTTCTGCCTCTATCATCACCACTGGGGTGGGTGGGGCAGGTTCAGCGAATCCGATGTATACATTGATCTCACTGAAAGACATGATGGTGTAGGCAGTCACAGCCTCCCTAGCCAGAATCCAGGTCTCGTCGAGAACGATGAGAGGGATGTCACTAGCATAGAGGATGCAACCGACGGTGATAGTCTCAGTGATTCCAATTCTTGCAGATTCCGCCCGGAACACAGATCTGAAGCTCACCTGCCCCACGGTGGGCGCCAACTGTCGTCGGATTGATGACAAGTACGCCATGAGGGGGTCCTCGAGGCGTGTGGAAGAGAGGGGTGTGAGACATATGGTATTCCGGGATGGTGAGCACACAAGTTTACCCAGGTTCGAATCCGCTGGCTTTGGACGGATCCTACTCCTGCTAGCAATCCAGTAATATGGTAGAGCCAGAATATGGGTGACAAGGGTTTCGGCTGTGCGAGTTGAGATTGTAGACTATTGTGAGGGTAGGTGCCCTAAAGGCTCTCCCTAGGACGGCTTATATAGATATCCGGCCTAGGGTTTACAGGAGTGATCTATCCGGCTACGACTAAGAGTCGGTTTACAGAGTACATCTTGAACTACAAGTAACACTATGGGCCTATGTCGGTAAGTCTTATGGGCCTTCCCGTAGCCAGACTCGACTCCGTATCTTCTCCCTGACTGGGCTGCCCGTGAAGCAAAGCTCTAACCCGAAGTGGGACACCCTTGTCAGTGAGGAACTATGAGGATACCCGGAAAGTATATCCCCAACAATGAGGTTCTCGAAACCATCAAGATCTTCGAGGAAGCCCACGAGGAAAGACGCAACTACCTCAGGACCCACACATCGCACTTCGTGGGATATGTCGGATCTGGATCCAGCTCTGCCAATGCTGGAGACAACACTGACTCGGTGCTGGAGGCCATCGGAACAAACACCGACCTACCCGCATCCTCAGACGACTCGATGACGTCGGCAGATTTCCGAAAGTTCTCCACGGAATATGAAGAGGAGTACAACTCCAAAGCTATAGAAGAAGGAGAATCCATGGATGAAGGATCCGGGGAAAACTCTCCCAAAGCGCAGGATGACATTGATATCGGAGATAATCCCGAGGTCCAGATCTCCGAAAGTACCGATCAGAGCTTGACTCCAGGAAATGGACCAAAAGCCGTCTTTGCTACCGGTGCTGCCAAGAAGGCAAAGAAGAAGAACAAGAAGAACAAGACCCCGGCAAAAGATCTTCCGCCAGAGGAAGTGATTACCGAGGGAATATGAGGAAGACTCGGATGGAGCACTTATCCCAGACGAGCCCAAAGAAGAATCGGTGAATGGACACATGGTCACCGCAGGTGTGCGTAAACTCATCGATGTTGCTTTAACTACACCTATCCCTACAGCTGCAGAACTAACTGCTGAAGAACTGGATGAAAGGGCCCAGGCCCTGGAAGAGGGTCACCAAGTACTCCTGGATGAAGCCAAAAACATCGAGGAAGAAAAGAAACGCATGGCAACTGCAGAGAAGTACATCTCTCGGCAGCATCAAAAGACCTGGAAACGTCACACCATTGATGATCAATTTCTGGAAGTTCACAAGGTCCTCTTTGAAGGAGACCCAGGAATGCCTCGACTCGACAGCACGGGAGACCTGGTGTACCCAACACCGATGCAAAACACTGTTGTAGCTCGAGATATCCTGGAAGATAATCCAAGCCCAAAACAGGTTCGATTAGGCATTAAGCTACTCACCAAGGGTCTGTAGCAGCAGAAGGCCGTGAAATCCGGAAGCGGAAAACTGGTCTCCCAGTCTGACCAATGTCACATGGATCTGGCCTGGAATGACGTAAGACCCCAACGTGCTCTGGAACAACATCACTGTTCCGACTGTCGGGAAGACAACTACTCAAGAACCGGATCTTCAGGACAGTATCACAGAACTGCACATGACTGGCACAATGTTGCTCCAACTGCTGGGCAAGAGGCAATTGCCGCACTGTATCCAAGGAATCCTCCCTAGCGAGAGTCGAACGATCGCCGGGAAGAAGACAAAGAGAAACATCGGGAGGAGGACCGTCAAAGAATGCCACCTCCTAGACATATAAGCCGTCCGGATGAGACCCACCATGGTGGGAGTAATGGATGAAGGAATGACGGACACCATGCCGGGTCAAGCCGGCAAGGGGCTCGTCGTAATGAAGACCCTCCTTGGAACCAGAATAATGACGCTCCGGATGGAGGCCGGCGATCAGTCGAAAACAATCTAGTTTCTCCACCCTCTCCACTAAGCAGCCATCACAACGGCTCCCAAGGAGGCCAAGGAGGGTGTCGTGGCGGAGGAGGTGGTGGCAGAAGCCGAAGTCTAGCTCCAAGGCACCGTAGCCATAGCCATCAATCAGGGTGATCTCTGTCCCCAAGTGACGCGAGGCATAGGATTAATTCCAACATAGAGGCGCGGCGCTATGAAAATGATGATATATACGTGGGCCCAAAATGCTTCGGACCACGCATAAGAGCAACAAAATTCCTGGAAGGATTTGCTATCTCAAGACACATCCAAGCCTACGACGGTATAGCTCGGCTAGATACTTGGCTCCAGGATTTCTTCCAGGCTTGCTGTATCGCCAAAGGCGGAAAAAGCCTGGTCGCGACCCGATATCTCCCAATCATGTTGCGGAAGACGGCACGATCATGGCTCAATGAACTTCCGGAGAACACCATCCACAACTGGTATGACATGCAAAGCGCGTTCTTTCGGAATTTCGAAGGCACATATCGGAGGCCCTGTACGGTAGGAGACCTACAACATTGCACCCAGAAAGCCGGAGAAACTTGTCGAGATTATCTTGGACTATGGATCGACACCAAGAACTCCTGTGAGGGAGTAAATGACCAAACTGCGATTGAAGATTTCATTGCAGAACTTCCAATTGGTTTACTATGTCATCGCTTGAAGTGTGACAAGGTCACTGATTTGGGAGAGATGATAGAAACAGCGAGAAAGTATGCAAATGCCGATGACGACACAAAGGGATTACTTAGGTGCTAGTTGTGCCACAGTCAGCAAAACAGGCAAAGCAGCAAGCTCAGAAGCGCAAGAACACCTCGGAAGAAAAGCCCAACGAGGAAATGGCATTGGTCACTGCAACTTTCAGGTCTGGAGGATGAGGAGGGCGCGGTGGAGGCCGTGGACGCAGTCGTGGGACATCAAGAGTACAGGGTAGAGGAGACCAGCAAACTGGCAAAACCTACTCTTGGGTCGACATTGCCAATAACCCGTGTGTGCATCACTTAGATGCCAATGGGGGCTCGTCTCACACAAACCACGAGTGTCATTTTAACGACGACATCAAGAAAGACGATACCGTTGGACGATACCGTTGGCTATAGGGCTAAGCGAAAGAAGGGAAAGAAGAATACCGAAAAAGATAAAGAGACCAAGGAAGATTCCGACATGGAGGAAGCCGATGCTTCAAATCCCAAGCCGGAAGGGAAGAAGAATTTCCCAACAAAGAAGGACACTTACGTCACCTTCCTCGGATCTCAACCAGCTAAGGTCAAGAAAGCAGTTCTACATGAGCTCAACGCAATAGTTCCAACTGTCCCTCAATTCTTGGACTGGTCGGAAGTGGCAATCACCTTTGATCATGCTGATCATCCACCTAAGTTGCACAGGCGAGGAAAATATGCCTTAGTCGTAAATCCACTTATTGATGGCTATGGTTTCTCCAAGACTCTCATGGACGGTGGCAGCAGCATTAACGTCCTATATGTCAAAACGCTACGCCGGATGAAGATCTCGGAGACCCGGCTAAATTATGGCTCTGTGATCTTTCACGGAGTTGTCCCAGGAAGACAAGCAAATTCCCTGGGAGAAATCACTTTGGATGTGACCTTTGGAACTCCAAAGAACTATCAGACAGAAGCACTTTCCTTCGAAGTGGTCCCGTTCAAGAGCGCGTACCACGCTATATTCGGATGTTCGGTTTACTAGGCTTTTATGGCTCATCCGTGTTGCATTTACAATATGATGAAAATTCTAGGTCCCAACGGCGTGATCACCATCAGGGGAGACCCGAAGAAAGAGCGAGAGTGCGAGGACGGAAATGCCGCCTTTGCTGAAGCTATGCTGCATGCCCAGGAGTACTAGGAGATCAAGAAAACCATAGATCCATCCGAGATACCCGCAACAAAGAAGGAGGTGACAAAGCCTAATCTGGAGTTCAAGGCATCAGAAGAGATGAAGAAGATGCTGTTTAAGGATGACGACACCTCCAAGGTGAACCAGATAGGTGCAGGCCTAGATAGCGCATAGGAAAGCGCGCTCGTCAAGTTCCTCCAAGCAAATCAAGATATCTTCGCATGGCAGCCATCTAACATGGCCGGAGTACCTAGGGAACTTGCCGAGCACTCTCTAAATGTACACCTGAATGCTAAACCCGTCAAACAGCCTATGATGTTTTGGCGATGAAAAGCGTAAGGCAATAGCTAAGGAACTAGCCCGACTAGAGTTAGCCGGATTCATAGAAGAGGTCATCCACACTGAGTGGTTAGCCAATCCTGTAATGATCCCTAAAAAGGACACCACTGATTTAAGGATGTGTGTTGATTATACTGCCTTGAACAAGGCTTGTCCCAAAGATCCGTGTGCAGTACCTAGGACTGATCAAGTTATTGATTCTACGGCAGGGTCGGAACTCCTATGTTTTCTCGATGCATATTCCGGTTATCACCAAATCCGGATGAAGAAATCTGACAAAGTCAAAACTTCATTCATAACCCCCTTCGGAACCTTCTGATTCATTGCGATGCCTTTTGGGCTCAAGAACGCAGGAGCTACGTACCAACGCACTATGCAACATTAACTCCACGATCGAATCGAACGCAATGTACATGCATATGTGGACGATATTGCGGTGATGTCCAAAAAGAAGGAAACTTTGGTTTCCGACTTGGAGGAAATTCGCTAATCTACAAAAATACAACATAATGCTTAACCCGAAGAAATGTTTCTTTGGGATCCCAGCCGGAAAATTGTTAGGTTTTATCGTGTCTCAAAGAGGCATAGAGGTAAACTGGGACAAAATCAAGGCTATACTCAATATTTCTAGGCCAACTCGCATGAAGGACGTTCAAAGACTAACTGGTTGCATTGCCACAGTCAGTCGGTTTGTAAGCCGGCTCGGTGAAAGAGCTGCACCACTATACAAGCTCCTAAAAAAGACCAAGAAATTGGTTTGGACCAATGAAGCTGAAGCTACGCTACAAGACCCGAAAGCAATACTCTCATCTGCTCCCATCCTTGCAGTGCCGGAACCACGGGAATTGATGTTGCTCTATCTCACTGCGACAAACAAGGTCGTCAGTATCATCATTGTTGTAGAGAGACCGGAGGAAAATCAGGAACACCTTGTGCAACGTCCGACTTACTATCTCAGCGAGGTCTTAACTGAATCAAAACAGCGGTATCCGCACTATCAAAAGCTGGCTTACGGTGTGTTCTTAGCATCTCGTAAGTTGCGGCATTATTTTTAGGAACATCCAATTACCTTGGTGAGCACAGCTCCCATGAGAGATATAATCAACAATAGTGACGCCATAGGACGCTTCGCCAAATGGGGCATAGATCTTTCAGCTTTCGACATTGAGTACAAACCTCGTACAACAATCAAATCGCAAATCCCCGTTGACTTTGTCGCTGATTGGACAGAGACAACAAAGAATATGACCCTGCCAGAGTCAGAATACTGGACCTTGCATTTTGACGGGTCTAAAGCGCTCGGGGGCTGGCGTGGTGCTCAAATCACCCCCAAGAAGATAAACTTTTCTATGTATTGAAGATACACTTCACGGTGACAAACAACATTGTCGAGTATGAAGCATTACTGCATGGAATCTGGATTGCTAAGGACATCGGCATCCGACGTTTAATGTGTTATGGAGATTCGGATCATGTTGCCCAACAAGTGTCGGATATCTGTAAGGTAAACAAGCACATGGAGGCATATAGGGCTGTGATGGATGAACTATCTAAATCGCTTCAAGGGTTTGAAGTTCCTCAAACATAAAATAAGGAAGCAGATGCACTATCTCGAATAGGCTCTGCCCGGAAAAAGGTCCCGGATGGTGCTTTTTTAGAGTACCTCAAAGTTCCCTCTATAAAAGGAGTGGACGAGAAATATCCGACCAAATCCGACTCACCTTTAGTAGCAGTTCTGGCTATGATTCCCAGCTGGACTCAACCCTACCTTGATTACTTGGTAGACGGAAAATCACTCGAAGACGAGGTTCTGAGCCGGTAGATCGTCCTACGAGCAAAAGCCTACACTATAATTAGTGGTGAGCTCTATAAGCGGAGTGGATCTGGGGCCTTTCTGTGTTGTGTATCTCCGGAAGAAGGAGTGGAAATCTTACGAGAGATCCACAAAGGCGAGTGTGGTCACCACGCTGCAGCCAAATCTCTAGTGGCAAAAGCTTTCCGACATGGTTTTTTCTGGCTTACAGCCAAGGCAGATGTCGAACGGCTCTTCAAGACGTGCAAGGGCTGCCAAAAATACACCAAACAAGCTCATGTTCCGGCTGATCAACTACGAACAATAGCTATAACATGGCCTTTTGCGTTCTGGGGGGTTGACATGGTAGGACCGTTTAAACGGGCTCCAAGTGGATTTACTCACCTCTTAGTGATGGTGGATAAATTCACCAAATGGATTGCGGCTAAACCCGTCACTAGTTGTGATGGAGCAACAGCCAGAAGATTTGTCGAGGATGTCATAATACGATACAGTTTTCCGCATAGCATTATCACGGACAACGGGAGTAACTTCTCCATGGGAGAACTTGCTGAATTCTGCAATGAACAAAATATCCGGCTTGACATTGCGTCAGTCGCACATCCGCAAGCTAATGGACAAGTCGAAAGAGCAAATGGTTTAATCCTACAAGACCTAAAACCAAGACTCGAAGCACCACTACGACGTGCTACGGGGGCTTGGGCAGAGGAATTACCTTCTATAATATGGAGTTTACGAACAACTCTAAACAGGTCAACCGGATACACACCTTTCTTGTTGGTCTATGGTGTAGAAGTAGTTCTTCCTAGTGATTTGATTCACACTTCTCCTAGAGTGGCCGCGCATATTGAAGAGGATACCAAAATTTCTCGACAAAATGATCTCGACTTAATCGAAGAAGTTCGCGTCGTTCCTGAGATGAGATCAATAGCCTATCAGCAGAAGTTAAGCACGTATCATAGCCAGAGAGTCAGAAACCGGTCTTTTAATAAAGGCAATTTGGTTCTCCGGCTTGTGTAGCAAAGAAAGCACAAACTTTCCCCAATATGGGATGGGCCATTTTTAGTTAGTCGAGTATTGCACAATGGTTCATACTACCTAACTAATATGCGGCCAGTCAAAGAAAGACCTGCTACTAAGAAGAGAAAGAGAGCTGGAGGCAGTATAAACCCGGATGAATTAGACAGACCATTGAATATTTCTCAACTACGTCCCTTTTATTCTTAGTTTATTTTTCTTTGTAATCATATATGTGTACATGTTCAATGAGAAATAAAGTGTTGGTTGCCTCAAAATCTTTCTGAGAAGTTTTTACCATCTTATTTCCGAATGATCATGTCACAAACGAAAATCCCAGAATACTTGAAAGTACTTTATGCTCATGTTTGTTCTAGTTTAGATTTCTGATTCTAAAATTGCTACCTTCGGGTATAAAGTTAAATATTATAGTCTGTGCTTTGGTTATTTGTCTGATTGCCGGATACGGGCATATTCTGAGTAGTGAATTGTTGGTACTGGAGGCCGACTTTGTTTCCGAGTATAAACTGGTTTAGCAATTGAGCTCCATTGCTCGGCAAAGTTTCCGTGCTTAAAGTTGGCCGGCTCACGAAAGGGAGGAGGCGGAAAGCCAGATAAACGATAAGTGCCAAAAAAATACAAGTGCTTATGCAAACATTCCTAGCACATAACATTAAAAGCCAAAAGTGCTGAATAGATAAAATAAATCTTAGCACTAGCAAAAGTATCATACTACTTATTTATAGACCCAAATTGTTTTTAGAATAACACATTGTTCTTTCTGATACTCTATGATGCAGGGTAGAGGTAGGAGCAGCCGGCTCGCTGGATACATCAGCCTCGCTTTGATAATGTTCCGAGATGTTCAAATCTGATACGGTTTGATCATCGTCGGAAACTCCTGCTGTTTCTTTGGAAGGCGGAGGTGGCGTGTCCACGCGGGTGAAGAAAGGAGTGTTGTAGCTGGTTAAGTCAGCTACGTGTCACCCATATCCGACACAAGAGTCCATGATAGCCTTGATGTCTTGCTCATGTCCATCTTCATCCACCTTGCAGTACCCTCTAGTTACTTGCCAGATTTCCATGTTTCCATGGTGGCTCATAACCATGGTGAGAGCGTTCTGCGCTGCGGTTCGTGCATAGGACATGTTCCTATCCTAGACAAGCTGCGGCATCTCCTTGGCCTTATCTCGCACTTCAAAGCCGGACATGATATGCATATCCAGAACCTTGAGAACTTTGCCAATATCTTCGATGGATTGGCAGAAGTCATGCAGCAAACCACCAACTTGGGTAAGCCGGCTGGTGCGAGATTCGGCAGAGGCTGAGTCCAGTAAGTTCAGAGGACCTACACATGTAATGCAAAGGGGTTAATCAAGTAAATCCAGACTCCAAAGAGTCGGAAGATGCAGATAAGTTAGAAAAAGGGAAACATATCAAAGATGACATCGTCGACTTTGGCATTCTCTTCCCGAAGACTCTGGAGTTCAGCCTAGAGTGCCTCGGCAATGTCCCTCTTGATACGTCCATTTTGCATTACTATTATATGTATTAATTCACTATTATTCATTGATATATTTCATATTGAGAGGGGATACTTATGTTATTTCATCTGTTTTTGCATGGTTGATGACTTTTGGAGCATGGACCGCTGCAGTCAGGATTCTGATGGAAAAGGTGCTATTTGGAGGCAAAATTCGTGAAGATCAGAAAATCCCGGAAAATATATGGAAAATCCTATTTTTCCAGAAGACTAAGGATGCCAGAAGACGGAGTGGAGATGGGCCACAGGGGGCCCACACCACCCCGGGCGCAGGCAAAGTCAGGCCACAGTGGTGTGGCCGCCTGCCCACCTCTCTCCTCTGGCGTATATCATCCTCCCGAAACCCTAAGACTCAGGGAGCATCCACAGAAAGATTCCGGCGCCTCTGCGGGGCGGAAAACACCGAGAGAGAAAGATCTCTCTGGCAGACAGATTTCTACTAGGGGAATTCCTTCCTAGAGAGGGGAGATCGTCGCCATCAACACCACCATCAAGCTGGACTTCATCGGGATCATCATCATCATCATCACCACCATCATCATCAGCAGCACCCTCATCACCATCTCCATATTGCTGTAACAATTGGGTTGAATCTTGCATTAGTTCATAGGGGAAACTTTCCCGGTGTTGATTACTCTTTGTAGTTGATGGTATTGAGTGAACCATTGAATTATTGTTTATGTCCAGCTTGCTATACATCATTATTCCATCTCTGATCATGATCCATATGATGTCTTGTGAGTAGTTCGTTTTGTTCTTGAGGACATGGGAGAAGTCATGTTGTTAGTACTGGAGTTGTGTTGAGAAAGATTCAATAGTTTGATATTTATGGGCTTCACCTATATGGGCCTAGGGGAATGCATTGTGTATTTGGCTACTAATCGTAGGGGTTGCCGGAGTGACAGAAACCTGAACCCCCGTTAGGAAACCATTGCACAAAGGACGTAAGGGTCTTAGAGTTTAAAGCTGTGGTTAGGTCTCTACCTTAATTACTTTCTTGTACTTACGGATGTTTGCAAGGGGTATAATCACAAGTATGTATTAGTCTTGGATGGGGCAGTACATTAGCACAGGTTCACCCACACAACACTTAGCAAGCTAGAGAAGATTAATCAACTATATGAAGCAAAAGCATTTGACAGTCTTCCCATGTGTCCTTGAGAACGTTTGGTCATCTTAAGTAATACAACCGGCTTGTCCTTTTCTGTATAAAGGATTGGGCCACTTGCTGCATTAGTCCTACTGTCTTTTATTTGCTCGTACTTTGTTTACTTGCTTTATCAAAAACCCCTAAAAATCTGTTTGCTAAGTATTTGCAGAGAATTCCTGATCCATACCACTAGCCAGCACCTTTTGCTCCTCGTTGGGTTTGACACTCTTACTTATCGAAAATACTGCAATACACCCCCTATACTTCTGGGTCATCAAGACTATTTTCTTGCGCCATTGCCGGGGAGTGAAGCGCTATTGGAGAGTGGAACTGGTAAAGGAAACTTCTACTGTGAGTATTGTTTACTTCTGTTAGTTGCTTTATTTTTGTTATGGATAATTCGCTGAGTTTCTTATTTGGTAATGCTACTACCACTACTAAGGTAGTAGATAAACCACCACCTGCTGTGAATGATGTTTTCAAAATACCTACAAGAATTATTGATCATGTTATGGATAACTACTATGTTGGGGATGGAACTGTCCATCCCGGTGATCATTTGCTCTTTATACACGAATTATGCGGGTTGTTCAAGTGTGCAGGTATTACTACAGATCAAGTTAAGAAGAAGTTATTCTAATTATCACTAAAATGAAGAGCTGAGGAATGGTATAAGATGCTGAAGAATGGTCAAGCTCCGGGATGGGAGGAAATAGTGCCTCTCTTTTATTCAAAGTTTTATCCTCCGAGTGAGATTCATAAAGATCAGAATCAAATATACAACTTTTGGCCTCTTGATGGAGAGAGTACAGCTCAAGCTTGGGGGAGATTGAAGTTAATAATGCTCAAATGTCCCATTCATGAGCTCCCCAACAATATTATTATCAATAACTTTTATGCAAGGCTCCCTCTACATGATAAAGATTTATTGGATGCTTCTTATGCTGGATCATTCACTCGCATGGAAGAAGAAGCTAAATGGGATCTTCTGGACCGTATTCAAGACAATGCTGAAGCTTGGGAGAATGACAAAGGTAGAAAGTCAGGTATAAATTATGATTATGAATGCATTGAATCTTTTATGGGAACTGATGACTTTCAAAATATTAAAAATGCTTATGGTCTAGACTCTCAAGCTATTGCTTCTTATTTTAAGGCTTTTGCTTCCTATATTGAAGTGCCTAAAAAGAAGTGGAAGTATCATGAACCTTATAAAGATGTTGCTAAGAGTGTTCCTGCAAGAAATACTGAAGTTTATACTACTAATCATGTCTTACCTAAACCTTACATTGAGAAAATCCCTTTCCCATGTAAGATAAAGGAACATTCTATGATAGCTAGTATGGTTAATGAAAGTATAAGCAAAGCTGTTGAACCTGATAAACAAATGGTTGATGAACCTATAATAGCAAATGTGAAAGACTTTGTTACTAAATATGAAGAAGAGGGACACACTATCCTTTGTAAGGATACCTCTAATATTGTTTCACATAGTAGTGTTATGAGAGCTAGTATTCCCGTGTTTTCTGTTAGAATAAGTGACCATTGCTATGATGGTTCTTGTGATAGCTATATTGTTAAGTTTATGCATGATTCTGAAAGTTACTATGAGAGAGGGAAAAGTGTTCTTATGTATCTCAATAATATCAAGTTTCCTCGTTTTATGCTGAAAGTCTTTTTGTTGCACTTCTTTTGCCTTCTTATGCAAGTAGCCTCTGGTTTCAATAACTTGTTTGTTTACAAAATTCCCTTGCATAGTAAGTGGGTTAGACTTAAATGTGTGTATTTTTGCTTCTTAATGCTCTCTTTCACTTCAATTCATATTCCTATGTGAGCATCTTCAAAATTATCATGCCCATCTTAATGGCTTTAAAGAAAGAGCTTTTTGGGAGACAACCCAATTTGTTTTTGCTTTCAGTTTGATTTTGTTTTTTTTGAGTCTTGGAAGTTATTACTTCGGTAATAACCGCTCCTTATCCATTTTGTTTGGTTTTTTTGTTCAAGATCAACCTCTAATGAGAGAGAAGTAATATTTGGGGAAGTTGCTGTCCCGAAACAGATTTTTGTGCTTCACCGTAAAAATTCGTGAGAGATCTCTGTATTTCGTATTGCGCTGTAATATTTTGTGCTTCTGCCCCAGGTTGTTATTTAACTTTCGTTAGTTTTGCACTTTTTGATTTGAGCAACAGAAGATTTCCGAAAAAATTGATCTTTACCTGCTGGTCTGTTTTGACATATTTTGCCACTCTTCCTTTGCTTCTTTATTCGATTTCCTTTTTGAATTCTTTTTGGATTTTCGGAAGGATTTGCTATAGTAGCTTATGTTTTGATGGTTTTCAGTTGAAGTTGGACTCAAAAGGTTTTATCACTTCACTTATACTAATGTTGCTAATGAGAATTGTGTGAAGTTTTGTGTGAAAGAAATTTCCAGGAAGTGGAGACAATGGTGTAATAAGGAAGAGAAGGGTTTTATGACTCAAGTAATAAGTGTATGAAGATGAAGATATTGATGTTATTCAAGTGGTGACTCCAAAAGAATCTACTAGATACCAAATTCAGAGACCTGTAGAGTCTGTTCTCAAATAGGTAATAGTTCTGGTAAGAAAAGTTCCGCGAAATTACAATACAACTATATTTTTGCAATTTTTAGTCAATAAGGAAAGTTACGAAGCGAAAAAGGGATGGAAACAGAGCCAGGGTGGCTCACACCACCTGTGGCTGGCCCACCGGTCAGCGCCACCGTGTGGTGAGTCCACCCCAGACTCCGCCTCCGACTCGTTTTCTCCCAGTACCTTCCTTTTGATAGGAAACTTCGTAATATATAACCCCCCGGATCGTCCGAGGTTCGTATATCATGTTTTTGTCGTGTTTTTGTTTCGATATGTTTCTGCCAGGTAGAATCCCAGATTTGTAGCCACAATGTCTTCCACTGGATCAGCCGAGGGAGATTCCTTAGAAGATATCATCAACCCATACATGAGAGAATTGAAGATTCATCCCAAGGAGTTGTTGCTCGAAGGTGGGGAGGTCCGGATTAAAGAGGTTCAAGGCCCTAAAGGTGAAGGAAGTCTGGAGGACAGGATGGAAGCACTAGAGCAAGAAGTCTTTAGGTATAAGAAGATGGTGGAGCGCGAAGTGGATATCATCCATAAGATTTGTTCCGAACTCATCACTGAGCACCAAAAGGAGACTGCTGAACTCAAAGACGAAGTCCTCTCACTCCGCCAAACAACCAACGAACTGCAAGGACAGTTCTGTGACGTTCAAAATCAAAACTATGAGTATGAGGCTATATTTAAACGCATAAGTGTTCCTGCAAGTTTCAGGATGTTAGAAACCACGATGTCCTTTGTTGATGGGAAGCCTTTACCCTAGAAGACGAACGAACATGAGAGGATACCACCACCACCAAAGGAGTAATTTGTCATTAGGTTGGCATCCCCTTGGTTTGTTCCAATCTTGGGGGAGTGCCGCGGTATCACATCACTATCTTCTATCTTTTTACCTTTTTAGTAGAGTCATATCATGAATAGAGGAGTTATTATGTAGGATGGTTTGCATTATGGAAGTGTCCCCTCTCTCATTAGATATGTATCCCTTGGTGTGAGTTGTCGTTATGGAATATTAATGAGAAGTTCTATCATTTACTCTTTTGCATAGCTTATATTAGTTTTCAATTCGTGGTTATATGATTGATCTTGTTGTAAGTATTGGTATCACTTTGGGATCATTGAGTTAATTTAGTTGGTTTTGGCAAACCTGGCTCGGTCAGTAGCAACACTATTTTTGAGAGTTGAATGAAAAAGATAGAAGTACTCTAAAGAAAAATAATTTCATCATCTTTCTTTCTTGATTTTCTCATATGTCTAGTATTCTCTAGTTAAGATCTTTTGTGCTTCCAAGTAAGATTACATGTTTGTCTTTATCACTTGTATGTTTGTTTGTTTCCTTCAACTCTTGTACTTGCTACCCAGCCTTGCTAGCCAAAAACCTGTACTGAGAGGTTATTCTTCTCGTGCATCCACCTCCTTAAAACCAAAACCTTTGCCATTTGTGTCCACCATACCTACCTAGTAGCATTATTGCTATTCCAAGTAAATTCTTGTTTTATCTACCTCCCAAATTAAACTTGTTATGTGAAAATTAGTGATTAAAGCTCTCACGAACTTGATGGAACACTTTACTTTCTTGCACTTAATAAACTTGAACCATTGTGCTCACCAATGTTGCATATATGCTTGCGCTTTGGAAGTTGTGAATTAGCAGAACCATGTTGTCATGGGGAACGCTTTCAACATTGCACTTGTACTTTGTACCTAGTTGATATCATGTACTTTTGTCTATGGATGTCGTCGGTGTGAAATAAAAGGGGAGCTTGTAAGTCCATGGAGTTATGCATGTGTGTTAGAGAAACGCCTGGGCCGCGGGTCTAATCCATGCTGACATGGTGGAAACCTTCAGCATAACCATAACGAGTATCTATGAAGCATTCTTCTTATAAAAAAGAGATAGAGATTGAGAAAAAGAAAAAAAGGAGATATCATGAAAAGTGGAAAGAGAGAAAAAAAAGCACCATATTCCCATGGTAAATAAGAAGATTGCTGAGATGCTTGTTGTCTGCTTGCCTTGTCATTTTGATATGGGGATTCTTCCGTATCATCGGGCAAGGGGTACCCCGTTGGCGGTTCTCTATGATCCACATATGCTTACGATGACAAGAACTTACCGGTGACTAAACTTGAGTAGCATGAGGAGCGGCCCTCGTATTCAAGGGACATGAGATTCTCAATTTACAACTTGTCAATGCATATCCTCATATTTGATCACTTTAACCTTAATCACCTAAAGATGCCTATGATAGGGGCAATGAGAGCTGAAAGCTAGTAAGTATCATAATTTTTGGGAGCTCTTTATGAGACTTGCAATCCCTCCTTCCCTCTTTGAAGGGCCTTTATTTTACCTTGTAATTGAGTCAGTAAACCTATTCCCTTCTATCTCAGCAAGTATTTTGAGTTGTTGTGTTTCATTCATTCATATGATGATTTATTCAATCATGTTTCTTTTGTTCCTTATTTAGCACATTGCTCTTATCTTGATGTTTACTACTTTGAAAGCTATCATTGAAAACCAGTTATTTGTGAACTCTAGCAAATTATCAACTATTCTTCGACCAAGAGCTAAGTTTGCCATTACCAATTATGATTCACTTTATGTATCTTTATTCTGTTTCCTTTACTTATTGCAAGTTGAGTTATATAATAGTGAGTTGTCTTCTATTATGATCTATGCACTTGATGGATGTGGTGCTTCTTGTCCATATTCTTTTATCGACTCTTCACTCCATAAACCTGAGGCCATGTTTATTGAGCTCAGTTTTGCTTGGGGACAAGCAAAGTCTAAGCTTGGGGGAGTTGATACGTCCATTTTGCATCACTATTCTATGTCTTAATTCACTATTATTCATTGATATATTTCATATTGAGAGGTGATACTTATGTTATTTCATCTGTTTTTGCATGGTTGATGACTTTTGGAGCATGGACCGCAATGGATTCTGATGGAAAAGGTGTTGTTTGGAGGCAAAATTCGCGAAGATCAGAAAATCCGGGAAAATATACGTAAAATCCTATTTTTCCAGAAGACTAAGGATGCCAGAAGACGGAGTGGAGATGGGCCACAGGGGGCCCACACCACCCCCTGGCGCGGGCAGCCCTAGGCCGTGCCAGCAGGTGGTGTAGCCTCTCTGGCCCACCTCTAGATCTCTCCTCTGGCGTATATCATCCTCCCGAAACCCTAAGACTCGGGGAGCGACCATAGAAAGATTCCGCCGCCTCTGCGGGGCGGAAAACACCAAGAGAGAAAGATCTCTCCAGCAGACAGATTTCTGCCGCGGGAATTCCTTCCCAGAGACGGGAGATCGTCGCCATCAACACCACCATTAAGCTGGACTTCATCGGGATCATCATCATCATCACCCCCATCATCATCATCACCACCCTCATCACCATCTCCATATTGCTGTAACAATTGGGTTGAATCTTGCATTAGTTCATCGGGGAAACTTTCCCGGTGTTGATTACTCTTTGTAGTTGATGCTATTGAGTGAACCATTGAATTATTGTTTATGTTCAGATTGTTATACATCATTATTCCATCTCTGATCATGATCCATATGATGTCTTGTGAGTAGTTCGTTTTGTTCTTGAGGACATGGGAGAAGTCATGTTGTTAGTACTGGAGTTGTGTTGAGAAAGATTCAATAGTTTGATATTTAAGTTGTGGTGTACTTCTTCTAGTGGTTTCATGCGAACGTAGACTACATGACACTTCACCTATATGGGCCTAGGGGAATGCATTGTGTATTTGGCTATTAATCGTAGGGGTTGCCGGAGTGACAAAAACTTGAACCCCCGTTAGGATACCATTGCACAAGGGACGTAAGGGTCTTAGAGTTTAAAGCTGTGGTTAGGTCTCTACCTTAATTACTTTGTTGTACTTACGGATGTTTGCAAGGGGTATAATCACAAGTATGTATTAGTCTTGGATGGGGCGGTACATTAGCACAGGTTCACCCACACAACACTTAGCAAGCTAGAGAAGATTAATCAACTATATGAAGTGAAAGCACTTGACAGTCTTCCCATGTGTCCTCGAGAACATTTGGTCATCTTAAGTAATACAACTGGCTTGTCCTTTGCTGCATAAAGGATTGGGCTACTTGCTGCATTTATTCCTACTATCTTTTATTTGCTCGTACTTTGTTTACTTGCTTTATCAAAAAACCCTAAAAATCCGTTTGCTAAGTATTTGCAGAGAATTCCTGATCCATACCACTAGCCAGCACCTTCTGCTCCTTGTTGGGTTCAACAGTCTTACTTGTCGAAAATACTGCGATACACCCCCTATACTTGTGGTTCATCACCTCTCTCTGAACAAATCGTTGCTGATATCCGAGATTTTCTTATCTTGGAGCGTAATCTTATGATCGCGCTCCTCGGTGGCCATGGAGGAGGATTCGAGAATTTGAGAAATGCTCTTCTCATGATCCGCCTTAAGCTTATCCAGCTCTTGGCGGAGATCCTTGTTTTCCACCACCAGGGTTTTAAGATTTTCGGCCTCTTCAATCATAGCACAGGACTGCTTTACCAGTGCTATAGTTAAAAGAACAAAAGTTGAAAAAAAAAATCAACTATGAAATACAAGACAAGGTTTGAGTTCTGGAATGTTTACCTTCAGCCTCATCCTTGGAAACTTTGAATTGAGCATTTTCAAGTCAGGGAGCTTTGATTTCTTTCCGCTTGTTACAAACATTCTTCAATAAATCCTGGTTATAGGAATATACTTTCTGTAAGTCGGAATACGCAGAGTCAGAAGTCTACTAAAGACTCGGCCTATATATTTTTACTAATATCAGCACGAGCCTTGGGGGCTACACTAGTTCATTCTTTGGCATCCTAAGGAAGCATAAAACCGGATTGGACTATCTAGCTTCATGCTTGGGGGATGGAGGATATGATATGAAATAAGGAAAAACGAGAGTTCGAATTCCGACTTACATATTGTTCATGAGCGAATTTGTTCAAGCTCGCATTCACTTCGGTGGTAACCTTCTCGGCGAGGGTTAGGCGGACCACTGGCGTAGTTGGAAGCTTGCAGGTCCTCAGCTTCTCGTCGCAAAGACGGACTTATTCAAGAAGATCAGAGTGTTTGATGTCATCTGCTTCTTGTGCTTCTTCTTTGGCAGAGATACTCCGGCTTTCTAGGCATTGCCAGGCCAGCCATTGGATCTCCTCCGCAGATTTCCGAGATAAGCCAAATTTGGCAAGTCCCGAATTGCTCAGGAAATTGTCAGCGAAAACCTCTGCCGAGGGATCATTACCCGAAGAGGGTTCACCCTTATCAAAACTTGAGTCACCCATGGTGACATCAGTCTGTGACCCCAGGATCGCTGGCTCTGCTGGTTGAGCCGGATCTTCTGCAACGGTCGGAGATGGAGTAATTTGTGGCACTGCAGAAGGCTGAGGGGCAGGAGTCGGAGGAGCTTTCCCTTTGCCCTTGGTGAGCTGTGTAGCTCTAAAGCTTTCCCTTTGCCCTTGATAGGAGCGAACTCTGACTCGGGGAAGTCGGCAAGCTAAAAAGAAGAAGTATCCTAGTATTGCGAAATAATATAAAGATGAGCACATAAAAAGAGTTGTTGCTGAAGTTTACCAGCACAACGGGATTTTCCGCTATATGCATGTCCAGGGACAGCTTCGGAATATTCCTCTCAATTCGCTCCCTTATCAGCCATTTGATCTGGCATACATAATCTTTTGCCGTGTAGGCTTTGGGGCTGATGCGGAGGGAATCCTTCTTCGACGACGTGATGGAGTGCATTAGTCGATCTCCATGATGTTGAAGAGGCTGGATCTGGCGTGCCACCCAGCAGTGAACTAAGTCAGACCCTCTTAGGCCCTTGTGTTTCATCAAATACTCGATCCGCCTCTTGGCGAGGAGCAGATCGTCACTGAGAGCCGGAGCAACCTCATCCCAAGATTCTTGAGGCGTGGTGGCTCCATCGATGAAAGCCGGCAAAGCAGTAGCTTTGCCGGCAGCGGGAATATCCTTGTGATAGAAAAAAGTGGACGGCCATTGCTTGACCGTCTCATTGGCCATAATCCGAGGATAGACGTGCTCTCGCCTAACCGAAAAACTTATAGTACCGGTAATGTAAGGATTATTGGCAGTAATGGAATTTATCCGGACATGGAAATAATACTAGAAGAGAGTAAGGCTCGGCCTAATGCCGAGATACCCCTCGCACAAAGATGCGTACGCGCTCATCTCTAAGATGGAGTTCAGGGGGAGATGATGGAGATGCACTCCGTAATGATCTATGACCTCGGAAAATAAATCTGAGGAAGGAAAGCTCAGACCTCTGTCAAGGTGAGTGCCTAAGTGCACTCGCTCGTCGTTGCGAGGGTTGGGGATGGTTTCACCGAAGCCGCTCCGCCAGTCGCCGGCGCAGAGGAGCCCTTCTTCTTCCACACCATGGAGCTTGGCGTCGTCGAGGATGCATGGGATCCAAACCCCACGATTGTTGTCCTTCTCCATCGCTGTTGCCGTTGCTGCCGTCGTCGCCGTGCCAGAAGATGATGCAGAAGCCATTTTGCCGGTGTGCCGGTGACCTTGGATGGGCGGTGCTGGAGATTTCTGGGGAGCGGAGGAGCTCTAGGTTTGTGGGAGGTGTAGGGGAGAAGGAAACGGCGTAAATTGCTGGTGAAAGGAGATGAGGAATAGGATCCTCACCACTTATATCCACCGGCCGCATCAAGATTCGTGTAAACGCTACAGTAAAACGTGCCACGCGTCATGGAAAGAACTGGGAAAACCCCTGCGTGATGATTACGTCGCCTCGATCTCCACGCACGCATTGAAATGGAGCCTCGGTTCCGCGAAAGGCGGACCCACCAATGGTCGTGCTGACAAGAAATGTCTGTCAGTGACGTGACTTGACCATGACTGGTATCAGATGACGTCAGAGACCCAGTTCCGACTTAGTTTGAATTTCGAGCTAGAAATCCGAATAAACATATTCATAGGTCTGTTTCATTTTTTGAGACCCGGATCGTATCTTTTCTGTTGAAGTTTCAGGAACCCTTGAAGATTCTGCAAGCCGAAGATCAAGCTAGATGATGATGAATCTGACTTTGGATCTTGGAGGCCTCCGGGGGCAGCTGTTGGGGATATACTTTCAGGGTATCCTGACTTTACCTCACTGACTAGGGTGGCCCACTTCGGGTTAGAGCTTTGCTTCATGGGCGGCCTAGTTAGGGAGAAGAGACGGAGTCCAGTCCGGCTACAAGAAGGCCCAGAAGACTTACCGACATAGGCCCATAGTGTTACTTGTAGTTCAAGATGTACTCTGTAACCGACTCTTAGTCGTAGCCGGATAGACCTCTCATGTAAACCCTAGGCCGGATATCTATATAAGCTGACTTAGGGAGATCCTTTAGGACACCCTCACAATAGTCTACAATCTCAACTCGCATAGGCTAAACCCTTGTAACCCATATTCTGGCTCTGCCATATTATTGGATTGCTAGTAGGAGTAGGATCCGTCCAAAGCCGGCGGACTCGAACCTGGGTAAACTTGTGTTCTCACCGTCCCGGAATACCGTATGTCTCACACCCCTCTCTTCCACATGCCTCGAGGACCCCCTCATGGCGTACTTGTCATCAATCCGATGACACAAACCATGGTCACAGAGACCAAAAGCACACAGGAAAGAAGCTTCCACATTCCATGCTACACAAGTGTGGGAGAGGCTGCACCACAGAATCAACTGGAGTGTGTGTGGTTATGTGGGATCAATGTGGTTTATGAGAAGAACACATGAAATATTGTCATGTGGGTCAATGACACTAGTGGTATCCATGTGGTTTAGAAAAAAGAATTCATGCAATGAAACCAGTATGGTCACAAAGACAAAAAGCACATAGTAAACTAGCTTCCACATTGAATACATCACTAGTGTGGCAGAGGCTGCACCACAGTATCCACTGGAGTTGTGTGGTCATGTGGGATCAATGTAGTTTATGAAAATAACACATGCAATGCGGTCATGTGTGTCAATGACACTAGTGGGTTCCAAGTGGTTTAGTAAAAGTATACATACGATGACACGAGTGGACCCATGTGTGAAACCATGGTCATAGAGACCAAAACCACATAGGAAAGCATCTTCCACGGTGCATGTTGCACTAGTGTGGCAGAGGATGCACCACAGAAAAAACTGGAGTGTGTCTGGTCATGTGGAATCAATGTGGTTTATGAAAAGAAAACATGTGATGTTGTCATGTGGGTCAATGAAACTAGTGGGATCCATGTGGTTTAGGAAAAGAACACATGCAATGACACTAGTATGGTCATAGAGAACAAAAGCACATAGGAAAGCAGCTTCCACATTTCATGTTGCACCGGTGTGGCAGAGGCTGCACCACCGAATCAACTGGAGTGTGTGTGGTCTTGCAGGATCAATGTGGTTTATGAAAAGAACACATGCAATGTTGTCGTGTGGGTTAATGACACTACTGGGATCCATGTGGTTTAGAAAAAAGAATACATCCAATGACACGAGTATAGTCACAAAGACCAAAAGCACATAGGAAAGCAGCTTCCACAATGCATTCTTCATCGGTGTGGCAGAGGCTGCACCACAGAATCCACTGGAGTTGTGTGGTCATGTGGGATCAATGTGGTTTACGAAAAGATCACATGCAATGTAATAATGTGTGTCAATGACACTAGTGGGTTCCATGTGGTTTAGGAAAATAACACATGCAATGAGACCAGTGGATCCATGTGTCAAGACATGGTCACAGAGACCAAAAGCACATAGGAAAGCAGCTTTCACATTGCATGCTGAGGCTGCACCACATAATAAACTAGAGTGTATGTGTTTATGTGGAATCAATGTGGTTTATGAAAAGAACAGATGCAATGTTGTCATATGGGTCAATGATACTATTGGGATCCATGTGGTTTAGCAAAATAACACATGCAATGACACCAGTATGGTCACAGAGACCAAAAGCACATAGGAAAGCAGCTTCCACATTGCATGCTACACCAGTGTGGCAGAGGCAGCACCACAGAATCCACTGGAGTGTGTGTTGTCATGTGGGATCAATGTAGTTTATGGAAAGAACACATGCAATGTGTTCATGTGGGTTAATGACACTAGTGGGATCCAGGTGGTTTAGGAAAATAACACATGCAATGAAACTAGTGGACCCATGGGCCAAACCATGGTCACAAAGACCAAAAGCACATAGGAAAGAAGCTTCCACAGTGCATGCTACACCAGTGTGGTAGAGGACGCACCACAGAATCCACTAGAGTTGTGTGTTCATGTGGGATCAATGTGGTTTATCAAAATAACACATGCAATGTGGTCATGTGTGTCAATGACACTAGTGGGTTCCATGTGGTTTAGTAAAAGAATACATGCGACGACACCAGTGGACCCGTGTGTGAAACCATGGTCACAGAGACCAAAACCACATAGGAAAGCATCTTCCACAATGCATGCTGCACCAGTGTGGCAGAGGTTGCACCATAGAATCAACTAGAGTGTGTGTGGTCCTGTGGGATCAATGTCGTTTAGGATTAGAACATATGCAATGACACCAGAATGGTCATAGAGACCAAAAGCACATAGGAAGAAGCTTCCACATTGCATGATGCACTAGTGTGGCAGAGGCTGCATCACAGAATCCACTAGAGTGTGTGTGGTCATGTGGGATCAATGTTGTTTATGAAAAGAACACATGCAATGTTGTCATGTGGGTAAATGACACTAGTGGGATCCATGTGGTTTAGGAAAAGAACAAATGCAATGACACCAGTGGACCCATGTGTCAAACCATGGTCATAGTGACTAAAATCACTTAGGAAAGCATCTTATAAATTGCATGTTGCACCAGTGTGGTAGAGGCCGCACCATAGAATCAACTAGAGTGTGTGTGTTCATCTAGGATCAATATGGTTAATGAAAAGAGAACATGCAATGATATCATGTGGGTCAATAACACTAGGTGGATCCATGTGGTTTAGGAAAAGAACACATGCAATGAGACCAGTTTGACCCATGTGTCAAACCATGGTCATAGAGACCAAAATCACATAGGAAAATGATGATCGTCTCAACACGTCGAGCTCGTTGGGGAACCCCAAGAGGAAGGTATGATGAGAACAGCAGCAAGTTTTCCCTCAGTTATGAAACCAAGGTTATCGAACCATTAGGAGCAAGGAAATACCTCCAAGGTGTTGTTTGCTACTTGGAATCCTGCACAACAGAACCACAACACTTTTCCCCCAACTTATAGTGAGGTTGTCAATCTTACCGGTTTTGCTGAAAATAAAGGATTAAACATATTGTGTGAGATAGTAATTGCTTGCAGAAAGTAAATAGAAAACAGTAAATAGATTTGTAGATTGATGGTAAAAGAATTGACCGGGATCCATAGTTCACTAGAGGTGATTCTCCTTAAGATAGATGACATGTTGGGTGAACAAATTATAGCGGGGCAATTGACAGACACCGAGAAAGCATACATGCATATACTAATCATATTGACTCCTATGAGATTTGATTGGTCATTAAAACATTATACATAGACCTTAATCCAACTGCATCTATGACTAATAATCAACCTTTTGGTTATCATCCAAACCCCCTCCAGTATTAAGTTGCAAGCAACATATAATTGCATTAAGAAAAGTGTGTAAAGTAAACAATACGATTGTTCTATGAACAACGGATTGTTGTTTTCTCCCTAGTACAAATAGCACATCTAGTACCTTAGATATTTCTGTCACTTCCCCAGATTCCTAGAGGCATGAACCCACTATCGAGCATAAATACTCCCTCTTGGAGTTGCTAGCATCTACTCGGCCAAGATAGCTACTAACAACGAAAAGCATGCAAGATCATCAAATAACATAGACATTATAGAATCAATAATCAATCTGAAATAGCATTTCAATATCCATCGGATCCCCACAAACACAACATGTAGATTACAAATAGATGATCTTGATCATGAACGGAGCTCACAAGACCTAAACATGGTAGCACAAATGAGAAGAACCAACCATCTAGCTACTACATGGACCCGTAGTCCAAGGAAGAGCTACTCACGCATCACACCAGAGGCAGGCATGGTGTTGAAGAAGGCCTACAGGGTGATCTCTTCCCTCCAACAGGGTGCCAAGAAGAGCTTCAGATCCCTCCTGATCTAGGGATGGAGATGGCGGCTACAGAATCTTTCCTGGAATTTTGATCGGGTCCTTAGGGTTTTCGTCCCGAAGTACCAGGGGGACACACCCCCTAGTGGCGTTGCTAGGGCTGGCCGCGCCACCACCAGGTGTGGCCGCCCTGGTTCCCCTCTTCGTCTCCCCTCCGGACTCTGTATTCCTTCTGGTGAAATATTGACTTGGGCTTTTGTCCGGTCCAATTCCGAGAATATTTCCTTACTAGCTTTTCTGAAACCAAAAACAGCAGAAAACAGGCAACTGGCACTGTGGCATCTTGTTAATAGGTTAGTTCCAGAAAATGTGTAAAAATACTCCAAAGTGTGGACAAAACATAAGAAAGTAGATATAAAACAAGCATGGAACATCAAAAATTATAGATTCGTTTGCAACGTATCAACATCCCCAAGCTTAACTCCTGCTCGTCCTCGAGTAGGTAAGTGATAAAAAAAGAATAATTTTTGAGGTGACATACACCATCATAATCTTGATCAAAGTATTTGTAGAACATTGATAGTTGGGATCATAGTACTTTAATAACATAGCATGAAAGATATAGTTCTAACAATAAGACATAGCAACTATGTTCTAACATGAAAAGGTACAACAAAAGATTCATGAATAACAATGCTTTGAAAGAGGTTTGTTTGTTTCACATATAGAAAACATAATGAGAATGGTATTCAGCTTGTCCCTCATAGTGTAGCAAAACATAAATGCATAGGACACCTTCAAAGTTCATAAGGGTGACTAGAAACAAATAGTTTAAGAACAAGAAATATCAAAGTTATGAATCAATCAACAAGTTTTGGGACAATGCACATTGAACTAAGAATGTCCACTATGCTCTCTCAATAGGTGCATAAAGATAGAAGATGGAAACTCAACATAAAAGTAAAAGAAAGGCCTTTATAGAAGGAAGCAGGGATTCAAGTCTCATAAAGAGCTTCCAAAAATTATGGTACTTATTAGCTTTCAGCTCTCATTGCCCCTATCATAAGCATCTTTAGTTGATTAAGGTTAAAGTGAACAAATATGAGGATATGCTTGACAAGTTATAAGCTGAAAATCTCATGCCCCTTACTTACGAGTACCATTCCTCATGCTACCCAAGTTTAGTCACAAGTAAGTTCTTGTCATTGTAAGTACATGTGTATCATAGAGAACTGCCAACGGGGTATCCCTTGCCCGATGATACGGAAGAATCCCCATATCAAAATGACAAGGGAAGTAGACAATGAGCATCTCAACATCCTTTTATTTCCTATTTGCATAGGTATCTTTTTTTCTCTTTCTTTTTTTCTTTCCTATTTCCATAGGCTTCTTTTTTTGTAGAGGATGCTTCATAGATTGCTCACTATGGTTATGCTGCAGGTTTCCACCATGATTAGGCATGGATTAGACCAGATGCCTAGGTGTTTCTCTAACACATATACGAACTCCATGAGCCTTACAAGCTCCCCTTTCATTTCACACCGCCGGGATCCATAAGCAAAAGAACATGATATCAACTAAATAAAGTGCAATGTTGAAAGCGTTCCCCATGACAGCATGGTTCTGCTAATCCACAACTTACAAAATGCAAGCATATACGCAACATAGATGGGCACAATGGTTCAAGTTTATTAAGTGCAAGAAAAGTAAAGTGTGCCATCAAGTTCGTGAGAGCTTTAATCACTAATTTTCACATAACAAGTTTAATTCGAAAGGTAGATAAAAACATGAATATACTTGGAATAGCAAATGCTAATAGGTAGGTATGGTGGACTCTTTGGAATACCTTGGTTTTATTTGGAGTTGGATGCATGAGTGGAACTCATACTTGGTATGGAGGCTAGCAAAAGACTGGGAGCGACCAACTAAGAGAGCAATAATGGCCATAATCATGCAAAGCGATAAAACATTAGTAATTAAAGCATAAAGTGATATTACAAGTTGAAAAATAAATGATCATAGAGGCTATGGTGACTTGGTGTAGTCTTAACATGGTGTGAGCATGCGCCAAGTCAACCCAAATAAAGCATTAAAGGAGAATACCACAATATTATGCTTTTATATGCTAAAACAACCCATGATTCTTTCTAGGCACATTAAGCAATCTCAATTGTTTGTAACAAGTCATGCTACAGCAATAATCACTGAGCATAAAGCCAAAACAATATCAAGCATGACATGATAAAGTCTAAGTCACAGTCAAAAACAAGCTCCTTTTATACCACTTAAGCATGAACTTTCCTACTCTTTTCCAATCCAAATCAACCTATTTGAAAACTAATGTATGAATGAGGGGGTCCAAACAATTTATTCAGGCAAACTAAGAAAATTAAAACTAAACATGAAAACGAAGACGCTCCAAGAAAAACACAATTGTGCATGAAATAATAAAATTGAAGTGTTTGGAAGAAACCTGATTTTTTTATTAATGAAGAAGGGGATGCCTTGGGCATCCCCAAGCTTTGACGCTTTTCCTTCTTGAATATTTCTTGGGGTGACACGGGTGGCATCCCCAAGCTTGAGCTTTTTTCCATACTTCATCTTATCACATTACTCTTCCCTACACTTTAAATTTTCCTTCATACAAAACTTCACACAATCTTCATTAGCAACATTAGTGTACTCAAGATAATAAGTCTTTTTGGTTTAGTTCCAACTGAAGTAAAACTTCCATTAAAAAACAAGCTACTGTAGCACTTCCTTTAAAAAGTTCAAATGATCAAAGAGAACTCAAGGAGAAAGAGATTAAGAGGCAAATGTAAATAATGGCAGAAATCTGTCAAAATAGACTAGCAGGTAAAAACCAATTTTTTCGAAGACCTTCTATTGCTCAAATCGAAACGTGTGGAACTAACGAAAGTTGGATAACAACCTGGGGAAGAAGCACAAACAATTACAGCTCAAACCGACGTACAAAGATTTTTCAAGAATTTTTACAGTGAAGCATAAAAATCTGTTTCGGGACAGCAAATTTCCCAAGCATTACTTCTCTCTCATTAGAGCTTACTCTTGGCACAAAAACCACACAAAAATGATAAGGAGAGGTTATTAATGAAGCACTAACTTCCAAGACTCAACAAAAGATTCCTAACGAAATTTGGGTTATCTCCCAATAAGTGCTTTTCTTTAACGCCTTTGAGCTAGGCATAAGAAGCAAGAAAAGAATCAAGTATTGTCAAATGAAGAAGCATTAAAATTGATATCAGAAATATCTTCAACAAGGAAAGGTATATCATCCAAATAAGTTCTAGAGGATCCTCTCTCAATGCTCTTGGGTTCACTATTTTCATCAAATGGATTTTCAGGAACAATCCAATCAAAATTCTTTTCTAAGGCTTCATGCATTCCTACAAGTTTAAAAGGTATTGGTATTTTAATTTCCTCTCCATTTTTAGGTTTGGTTTTATCCATCTTTTCTCGTGTACCAATAACATCTACACATGAGCCTAGCATATTAAAACGATCAAAGACTTTTATGGCTTCCTTAACAACATCATAGAATTCTTTAAGCAAAGTTTCCAGAATAAAATCTCTCTTTTCAGGGTCCTCAATATCTTTAAGTTTAAGAAACATTACTTGCATTATGGGGTTAAGGATAACAAACCTGGCTGAGCAAGTTCTACTAGGGATCTATCCACAATATCCTCATGCTTGCTAATATCATTAAAGAATTCTTCAATATTATCTTTCCCAATTATAGAGCCACTACCTATTGAAAGGTCTTTCAGGGTGAACTTACGGATCAACATGGTGAGCTAAGAACTAGGTAACACCTAAAAAATATTATGTTTTTGATAAAGGAAGCAAACTAGTACAACTAACTTTTTTGTGTTTTTGATAAAAGAAACAAGCAAACAAAGCAGAAATGAACTAAGCAAAACGAAAACAACAAAGTAAAGAGATTGGTTATGAGAGACTCCCCTTGTAAAGATGTCCTTAACTCCCCAGCAACAGCGGCAGAAAGAGCTTGATGATCGGCTCAACAGGTCGAGCTCATTGGGGAACCCCAAGAGGAAGGTATGATGATCACAGCAGCAAGTTTTCCTTCAGCTATGAAACCAAGGTTATTGAACTAGTAGGAGCAAGGAAACACCTCCAAGGTGTTGTTTCCAACTTGGAATCCTGCACAACACAACCATAGAACTTTGCCCCCAACTTACAGTGAGGTTGTCAATCTCACTGGTTTTGCTGAAAACAAAGGATTAAACATATTGTGTGGAAGATAGTAATTGCTTGCAGAAAGTAAACAGAAAACAGTAAATAGATTTGTAGATTGATGGTAAAAGAATGGACCGGGATCCATAGTTCACTAGAGGTGATTCTCCTTAAGATAGATGACATGTTGGGTGAACAAATTACAGTGGGGCAATTGAAAAACACCGAGAAAGTATACATGCATATACTAATCATCTTGACTCCTGTGAGATTTTATTGGGCATTACAACATTATACATAGACCATAATCCAACTACATCTATGACTAATAATCCACCTTCAGGTTATCATCTGAACCCCCTCTAGTACTAAGTTGCAAGCAACAGATAATTGCATTAAGCAAAGTGTGTAAAGTAAACAATATGATTGTTCTATGAACAAAGGATTGTTGTTTTCTCCCTATTAGCAATAGCACATCTAGTACCTTAGATATTTCTGTCACTTCCCCATATTCCTAGAGGCATGAACCCACTATCGAGCATAAATACTCCCTCTTGGAGTTGCTAGCATCTACTCGGCCAAGATAGCTACTAACAACGGATAAAATGCAAGATCACAAATAACAGACATGATAGAATCAATAATCAATCTAAAATAGCATCTCAATATCCATCGGATCCCTGCAAACACAACATGTAGATTACAAATAGATGATCTTGATCATGAACGGAGCTCACAAGATCTAAACATGATAGCACAAAGGAGAAGAACCAACCATCTAGCTACTACATGGACCCCTAGTCCAGGGAAGAACTACTCATGCATCACACCGGAGGCAGGCATGGTGATGAAGAAGGCCTCCAGGGTGATATCTCCCCTCCGGCAGGGTGCCGGGAAGAGCTTCAGATCCCTCCCGATCTAGGGATGGTGATGGCGGCGGCTACAAAATCTTTCGTAGAATTTTGATCGAGTCCTTAGGGTTTTCGTCCTGGAGGCAATATATAGGCGAAGGGGCAAGGTCAGTGGAGTACCAGGGGGCCCACACCCCCTGGTGGCGCGTCTAGGGCTGGCTGCGCCACACCAGGTGTGGCCGCCCTGGTTCCCCTCTTCGTCTACCCACTAGACTCCATATTCCTTCTAGTGAAATATTGACTTGGGCTTTTGTCCGATCCAATTCCAAGAATGTTTTCTTACTAGCTTTTCTGAAACAAAAAATAGCAGAAAACAGGCAATTGGCACTATGGCATCTTGTTAATAGGTTAGTTCTAGAAAATGTGTAAAAATACTCCAAAGTGTGGACAAAACATAAGAAAGTAGATATAAAACAAGCATGGAACATCAAAAATTATAGATACGTTTGCAACCTATCAGAAAGTAGCTTCCACATTGCATGCTGCACTAGTGTGGCAGAGGATACACCATAGAATCCACTTGAGAGTGTGTGGTCATGTAGGATCAATGTGGTTTATGAAAAGAACACATGCAATGTTGTCCTGTGGGTCAATGACACTAGTGGGATCCATGTGGTTTAGGAAAAGAACATATGCAATGAGACCAGCAGACCCATGTGTCAAACCATGGTCACAGAGACCAAAATCACATAGGAAAGCATCTTACACATTGCGTGCTGCACCAGTGTGGCAGAGGCTACACCACAGAATCAACTAGAGTATGTGTGTTCATGTGGGATCAAAGTGGTTTATGAAAAGAACACATGCAATGATATCCTGTGGGTCAATGAGACTACTAGGATCGATGTGGCTTAAGAAAAGAACACATGCAATGAAACCAATATGGTCATAGATACCAAAAGCACATAGGAAGCATCTTCCACATTGCATGTTGCACTAGTGTGGCAGAGGCTGCACCACCGAATCCACTGGAGTGTGTGTGGTCATGTGGGATTAATGTGGTTTATGAAAAGAACACAAGCAATGTTGTCATGTGGGTCAATGATACTAGTGGGATCAATGTGGTTTAGGAAAAGAACACATGCAATGAGACCAGTGGACCCATGTGTCAAACCATGGTCATAGAGACCAAAAGCACATAGGAAAGCAGCTTCCACATTGCATGATGAGGCTGCACCACAGAATCAACTCGAGTGTGTGTTCATGCAGAATCAATGTGGTTTATGAAAAGAACAGATGCAATGTTGTCATATGGGTCAATGACATTAGTGGGATCCATGTGGTTTAGTAAAAGAACACATGCAATGACACCAGTATGGTCACAGAGACCAAAAGCACATAGGAAAGCAGCTTCCACATTGCATGCTGCACTAGTGTGGCAGAGGCTGCACCACAGAATCCACTGAAGTGTGTGTGTTCATGTGGGATCAATGTGGTTTATGAAAAGAACACATGCAATGTGGTCATATGGGGTAATGACACTAGTGGGATCCAGGTGGTTTAGGAAAATAACACATGCAATGAAACCAGTATGGTCACAAATACCAAAAGCACATAGGAAAGCAGCTTCCACATTGCATACTTCACCAGCGTGGCAGAGGCTGCACCATAGAATCCACTGGAGTTGTTTGTGGGATCAATGTGGTTTATGAAAAGAACACATGAAATATTGTCATGTGGGTCAATGACACTAGTGGGATCCATGTGGTTTAGAAAAAAGAACTCATGCAATGAAACCAGTATGGTCACAAAGACCAAAAGCACATAGGAAAGCAGCTTCCACATTGCATACTTCACTAGTGTGGCAGAGGCTACACTATAGAATCCACTGGAGTTGTGTGGTCATGTGGGATCAATGTGGTTTATGAAAATAACACATGCAATGTTGCCATGTGTGTCAATGACACTAGTGGATTCCATGTGGTTTAGTAAAAGAACACATGCGATGACACGAGTGGACCCATGTGTGAAACCATGGTCACAGAGACCAAAAGCACATTGGAAAGCAACTTCTAGAGTGCATGCTGCACTACTGTGGCAGACGCTGCACCACATAATCAACTGGAGTGTGTCTGGTCATGTGCGATCAATGTTGTTTATGAAAAGGACACATCCAATGTTGTCATGTGGGTCAATGACACTAGTGGGACCCATGTGGTTTAGGAAAAGAACACATGCAATGACACCAGTGGACCCATGGGTCAGACCATGGTCATAGAGACCAAAATCACATAGGACTTACACATTGCATGCTGCACCAGTGTGGCAGAGACTGCACCAGAGAATCAGCTAGAGTGTGTGTGTTCATGTGGGATCAATGTGGTTTATGAAAAGAGCACATGCAATGATATCAATTGGGTCAATGACACTACTGGGATCCATGTGGTTTAGGAAAATAACACATGCAATGAAACCAATATGGTCATAGAGACCAAAAGCACATAGGAAGATGCTTCCACATTGCATGTTGCACCATTGTGGCAGAGGCTGCACCAATATATCCACTAGAGTGTGTGTGGTCATGTGGGATCAATGTGGTTTATGAAAAGAACACATGCAATGTTGTCATGTGGGTCAATGACACTAGATGGATCCATGTGGTGTAGGAAAAGAACACATGCAATGAGACCAGTGGACCCATGTGTCAAACCATGGTCGCAAAGACCAAAAGCACATAGGAAAGAATCTTCCACATTGCATGTTGCATTAATGTAGCAGAGGCTACACCATAGAATCAACTGGAGTGTGTGTGGTCATGTAGGATCAATGTGGTTTATGAAAAGAACACATGCAATGTTGTCCTGTGGGTCAATGACACTAGTAGGATCCATGTGGTTTAGGAAAAGAACACATGCAATGAGACCAAAGACCCATGTGTCAAACCATGGTCACAGAGGCCAAAATCACATAGGAAAGCATCTTACACATTGCATGATGCACTAGTGTGGCAGAGGCTGCACCATAGAATCAACTAGAGTTTGTCTGTTCATGTGGGATCAATGTGGTTTATGAAAAGAACACATGCAATGAGATCATGTGGGTCAATGAGACTACTAGGGTCCATTTGGTTTGGAAAAGAAAACATGCAATGAAACCAATATAGTCATAGGGACCAAAAGCACATAGGAAGCAGCTTCCACATTGCATGTTGCACCAGTGTGGCAGAGGCTGCACCATAGAATCCACTGGAGTGTGTGTGGTCATGTGGGATTCAATGTGGTTTATGAAAAGAACACATGAAATGTATTCATGTGGGTCAATGATACTAGTGGGATCCATGTGGTTTAGTAAAAGAACACATGCAGTGAGACCAGCGGACGCATGTGTCAAACCATGGTCACAGAGACCAAAAGCACATAGGAAAGCAGCTTCCATATTGCATGCTGCACTAGTGTGGCAGAGGCTGCACCACAAAATCCAATGGAGTGTGTGTGGTCACGTAGGATCAATGTGGTTTATGAAAAGAACACATGCAATGTGGTCATGTTGGTTAATGACACTAGTGGGATCCATGTTGATTAGGAAAACACACATGTAATGAAACCAGTGGACCCATGTGTCAAACCATGGTCACAGAGACCAAAAGCACATAGGAAAGCAACTTCCACATTTCATGTTGAACCAGTGTGGGAGAGGCTACACCAAAGATTCAACTGGAGTGTGTGTGGTCATGTGGGATCAATGTGGTTTATGAAACGAACACATGCAATATTGTCATGGGGTCAATGACACTAGTGGGATCCATGTGGTTTAGAAAGAAGAACACCTGCAATGACACCAGTATGGTCACAAAGACCAAAAGCACATAGGAGAGAAACTTCCACATTGCATACTTCACCAGTGTGGCAGAGGTTGCACCATAGAATCCACTGGAGTTGTTTGGTCATGTGGGATCAATGTGGTTTATGAAAAGAACACATGAAATATTGGCATGTGGGTCAATGACACTAGTGGGATCCATGTGGTTCAGAAAAAAGAACTCGTGCATATGAAACCAGTATGGTCACCAAGACCAAAAGCACATAGGAAAGTAGCTTCCACATTGCATACTTCACCAGTGCGGCAAACGCTGCACCATAGAATCCACTAGATTTGTGTGGTCATGTGGGATCAATGTGGTTTATGAAAATAACACATTCAATGTGGTCATGTGTGTCAATGACACTAGTGGGTTCCATGTGGTTTAGTAAAAGAACACATGCGATGACACGAGTGGACCCATGTGTGAAACCATGGTCACAGAGACCAAAAGAACATAGGAAACCATCTTCCATAGTGCAAGTTGCACCATTGTGGCAGAGGCTGCACCACAGAATCAACTGGAGTGTGTGTGGTCATGTGGGATCAATGTGGTTTAGGAAAAGAACATATGCAATGACACCATTATGGTCATAGAGACCAAAAGCACATAGGAAAGCAACTTCCACATTGCATGATGCACTAGTGTGGCAGAGGCTACACAACAGAATCCACTAGAGTGTGTGTGGTCATGTGGGATCAATGTTGTTTATGAAAAGAACACATGCAATGTTGTCATGTGGGTCAATGACACTGGTGGGATCCATGTGGTTTAGGAAAATAACACATGCAATGACACCAATGGACCCATGTGTCAAACCATGGTCATAGAGACCAAAATGACATAGGAAAGCATCTTACACATTGCATGCTGCACCAGTGTGGCAGAGGCTGCACCACAGAATAAACTAGAGTGTGTGTGTTCATGTGGGATCAATGTTGTTTATGAAAAGAGCACATGCAATGATATCATGTTGGTCAATGACACTACTAGGATCCATGTGGTTTAGGAAAAGAACACATGCAACGAAACAAATATGGTCATAGAGACTAAATATGGTCATAGACACTACTAGGATCCACGTTGCACTAGTGTGGCAGATGTTGTACCACAGAATCCACTTGAGTGTGTGGTCATATGGGATCAATGTGCTTTATGAAAAGAACACATGCAATGTGGTCATGTGGGTTAATGACACTAGTGGGATCCATGTGGTTTAAGAAAATAACACATGCAATGAAACCAGTGGCCCTTGTGTCAAACCATGGTCACAAAGACCAAAAGCACATAGGAAGCAGCTTCCACATTGCATGTTGCACCAGTGTGGTTGAGGCTGCACCGCAGGATCCACTGGAGTGTTGATGTTCATGTGGGATCCATGTGGTTTATAAAAAGAACACATGCAATGATATCATCTGGGTCAAGGAGACTACTAGGATCCATTTGGTTTGGAAAAGAACACATGCAATGAAACCAATATGGTCATAGAGACCAAAATCACATACGAAGCATCTTCCACATGTAATGTTGTTATGTGGGTCAATGACACTAGTGGGATCCATCTAGTTTAGGAAAAGAATGCATGCAATGAAACCAGTGGACCCATGTGTCAAACCATGGTCCTAGAGACCAAAAGCACATAGGAAAGCAACTTCCACATTGCATGCTGAGGCTGCACCACCGAATCAACTAGAGTGTGTGTGTTCACGTGGGATCAATGTGTTTATGAAAAGAACATATGCAATTTTGTCATATGGGTCAATGACACTAGTGGGATCCATGTGGTTTATGAAAAGAACACATGCAATGACACCAATATGGTCACAGAGACCAAAAGTACATAGGAAAGCAGCTTCCACATTGCATGCTACACCAGTGTGGCAGAGGCTACACCACAGAATCCACTGGAGTGTGTGTGGTCATGTGGGATCAATGTGGTTTATGAAAAGAACACATGTAATGAAACCAGTGGACCCATGTGTCAAACCATGGTCACAGAGACAAAAAGCACATAGGGAAGTGATACATTGCAAATGTATCTATAATTTTTGATCTTCCATGCTTGGTTTTATCCACTTTCTTGTGTTTTCTCCACACTTTGGAGTACTCTTCATATGATTTCTTGGACTAACCTATTAACAAGAGCCACAGCGCCAGCTGCCTGTTTTCTGCTGTTTTTGGTTCCAGGAAAGTGAGAAAATGAATATTCTCAGAATTGGACGGGACAAAAGCCAAAGTGCCTATTTTTCCGGAAGTCATCAGATGCCAGAATACGAGACGGAGAAGGGCTGGGGGCCGGCCACACCACGCCACGCAGCGGCCGCCCACGCCAGAGGTGGTGCAGCGATCCTAGCACCCCCTTGGCCTCTCCTTCTGCCTATAAGAGGCCCTCGGGACCAAAACCATAAGTACCCGATCAAAAATCCACAAAAGAGTCTGTAGCCGTCGTTATCTCCATCCCTAGGTCGGGAGGGATCTGAAGCTCTTCCCGGCACCCTGCCGGAGAGGGGAATTCACCCTAGAGGGCTTCTTCATCATCATGCAAGCCTCCGGTGTGATGCATGAGTAGTTCATCCTTGGACTACGGATCCATATAGTAGCTAGATGGCTGGTTCTCCTCCTTTGTGCTTTCATGTTTAGATCTTGTGAGCTCCGTTCATGATCAAGATCATCTATTTGTAATTCTGCATGTTGTGTTTGTGGGGATCTGATGGATATTGAGATGCTATTTCAGATTGATTATTGATTCTATCATGTCTTTGTTATTTGTGATCTTGCATGCTTTCTGTTGTTAGTAGCTATCTTGGCCAAGTAGATGCTAGCAACTCCAAGAGTTAGTATTTATGCTCGGTAGTGGGTTCATGCCTCTGGTAGTCTGGGGAAGTGACAGAAATCTCTAAGGTACTAGATGTGTTGTTGCTACTAGGGAGAAAACAATAATCCTTTGTTCATAGAACAATCGTATTGTTAACTTTACATGCAATTCGTAAAGCAATAATATGTTGCTTGCAACTTAATACTGGAGGGGGTTCGGATGATAACCTGAAGGTGGATTATTAGTCATAGATGCAGTTGGATGGCGGTCTATGTATAATGTTGTAATGCCCAATCAAGTTCCAAAGGAGTCAAGATGATTAGTATATGCATGTATTGCTTTCTCGATGTTTGTCAATTGCCCCGATGTAATTTGTTCAACCAGCATGTTATCTATCTTAAGGAGAGCCACCTCTAGTGAACTATGGATCCCGGTCCTTTCTTTACATACAATCTATAAATTGTTTACTGCTTTGTGTTTATTTTCTTCAAACTATTACTTCCTTCCATTCGATACATTTAATCCTTTGTTTTCAGCAAAACCGGTGAGATTGACAACCTCATCGCAAGTTGGGGACAGAGTTCTGTGGTTGTGTTGTGTAGGTCTCCACGTTGCTGCTGGCACCGGTAGTGCGCCCTGCTATTGTTCAGCTAGCTACACCTTTGGGGTGTTTCCTTGCTCCTACTAGATTGATAACCTTGGTTTCGTACTGAGGGAAAACTTGCTGATGTGCTCATCATACCTTCCTCTTGGGGTTCCCCAATGAGCTCGATATATTTTGGGCCATCAAGCATATTTTCTGGCGCCGTTACCAGGGAGTCAAGGACATTTTCAAAGGGGAGTCCCTCATAACCAATCTCTTTACTTTGTTATTTTTGTTTTGCTTTGTTTGCTTGTTTCTTTATCAAAAACACACAAAAAATAGTTTTATAAGTTTGTTTTCTTATTTGAAAACACAAAAAAGAATGACTACTCTTGAAAACACTAAGTTGTGTGACTTCACTAGCACCAACAACAATGATTTTATGAGCACACCTATTGCTCCACCTGTGCCTGAAGATACTTTCTTTGAGATAAAACCTTCTTTACTCAACCTTGTTATGAGAGAACAATTTTCTGGTATTGGTAATGAAGATGCTGTTGCCCATCTAAATAACTTTGTTGAACTTTGTGAGATGCAAAAGCATAGGGATGTAGATGGTGATATTATTAAGCTTAAATTGTTTCCTTTCTCCTTGAGAGGAAAAGCTAAAGAGTTGTTGAATTCCTTAACTAAGAATAGTATTGATTCTGGGACTAAGTGCAAAGATGCTTTCATTGGAAAATATTATCCTCCTGCTAAGATTATATCTATGAGAAGTGAAATAATGAAGTTTAAACAATCTGATAATGAACATGTTTCTCAAGCTTGGGAAAGAATGAAATCTTTTGTTAAAGAATTGTCCCACTCATGGACTGACTGCTTGGATGATCATCCAAACTTTTTATGCAGGATTGAACTATTCTTCAAGGAACCTATTGGATTCTACTACTAGAGGTACCTTTATGACCATCACTTTGGGTGCTGCAACAAAACTTCTAGACAATATGATGGTTGATTATTTTGAATGGCATACTAAGAGAGCTCCAAAAGGTAAGAAGGTAAATTCTGTTGAGGAAACCTCCTCCTTGAGTGATAAGATTGATATTATTATGTCTATGATTGTGAATGGGAAAGCCCATATTGATCCAAATAATGTTCCTTTAGCCTCTTTGGTTGCTCAAGAAGAGCAAGTTGATGTGAACTTCATAAGAAATAACAATTTTGGCAATAATGCTTATAGGAACAATTTTGGTAACAACAGTTATAAGCCGTATCCTCCCAACAATGGTAATGCTGATGGAAGTTCCTACAACAATAATAGGAGTGCACCCTCTGAACTTGAAGTTATGCTTAAAGACTTTATTAGTAAACAAATTGCTTTCAATAAAACTATTGAGGAAAAACTCTCTAATGTTGAAAGAAATATAGCATCTTTGGCTGATGCTCAATCTTCTTTGAATAAAATGGCTGCTAAACCTGAAACTAATGATAATCCCTTTGCATCTACTAATGCCATACAAGTAAGAATTGATTAAAATGTTAGACTATTAGATGAATTACATGCTAAGTGGGAAAGAGAAGATGGAATTGCTAGAAACATTAGTGTTTCTACTATCACTACCACTAGTGTTGAGGCTAGTAATAGTTCTACTACTTTAGATGACAAATTTGATTTTGATCTTGATGGTTGCAATATCTCTGAAGTTATTAAGTTCCTATAAAAGCTTGCTAAAAGTCCTAATGCTAGTTCTATGAACATGGCCTTTACAAAACACATTACTGATGCTCTCATAAAGATTAAAGAAGAAAATATGAAACATAAAGCTTCTATTCCTATAAAACAAGAAGATGGTTGGGAACCCATCATTAATATGAAAGTGAATGACTTTGGTTTCAAAGCTTTATGTGATCTTGATTATAGTGTTTCTATTATGCCTAGAAGGATTTATGATATGCTTGATTTGCCTCCACTTGAAGATTGTTATTTGAATGTCCCACTTGATGATAATGGTAAAAAGAAACTCATGGGGAGTCTTAATGATGTTCTTATTATGGTTACCAATGCCTATGTCCTCGTTGATTTCTATGTTTTGGATGTTGAATACAATGCTTCTTGTCCTATTACTTTGGGAAGACCTTTTCTTAGAACTGATGGTGCCATTATTGATATGAAAGAAGGCACCATTAAATATCAACTCCCACTCAAGAAAGGTATAGAACACTTCCCTAAGAAGAGAGAGAAGATTTCTTTTGCCTCTCCTATGAAAACAAAATTTGGTTTTAATGCTTCTTCATTTGACAACACTTGATTCTTTCTTGCTTCTTATGCCTAACTTAAAGGCGTTAAAGAAAAGTACGTATTGGGAGATAACCCAAAAGTTTTAGATGAGTCTTGGAAATTATTACCTCAGTAATAACCGCTCCTTATCCTTTTTATTTTCTTTTTGTGCCAAGAGTAACCTCTAATGAGAGAGAAGTAATGATTGGGAAAGTTACTGTTCCAAAACAGATTTCTGTGCTTCACCGTAAAAAATTGTATAAAATCTCTGAACGTCTTTTTGAGGCGTAAATTTTTGTGCTTCTGCCCCAGGTTATTATCTAACTTTCGTTAGTTCATCACTTTTTGATTGGAGCAACAGAAGGTCTTTGAAAAAATTCTTCTTTACATGCTGGTCTGTTTTGACAGATTTCTGCCATTTTCTGCATTTGCTTCTTGTTGGTTCCTTTTTGAGTTATTTTGGGGAATTGAGTTTTTTGAGGGAAGTTCTACAGTAGCTAGTGTTCTAATGGAAGTTTATTTGGTGTTAGAACTGAACCTTAAGACCTATTATCTTGAGTGCACTAATGTTACTAATAAAGATTGTGTGAAGTTTTGTATGAAGGAAAAATTTCAGGTGTTTGGAAGGAATGAGTAATGAGATGAAGGATGAACTAAAGCTCAAGCTTAGAGATGCCACGCGTGTCACCCCAAGAAATATCCAAGAAGTACAAGTGTCAAAGCTTGGGGATGCCCAAGGCATCCCCTTCTTCATCAATAAAAATCCGAGGTTGTGTTGTTCTTGGAGCGTCTTCTTTTTCGTTTTCGTTTTCGTTTTGGTTTTTCGTTTGCTTTGTTTTCTTAGTTTTCTGAATAAATTGGTTGGACCCCCTCTTTCATACATTGGTTGCAAATAGTTTGGTTTGGTTTGGAAAAGAGTAGGAAAGTTCATACTTATGTGGTAAAAAGAGCTCGTTTTTGACTGTGGCCTATGCTTTGTCATGCCATGCTTGATATTGTTTTGCCTTGATGCTTAGTATTCTTTGCTGTAGCATGACTTGTTATAAACAATTGATATTGCTTAATGTGCCTTGGATGAATCATGCGTTGTTTTAGCATATTAGAGCATAGTATAGTGATATTCTCCTTTGATGCTTTATTTGGGTTGACTTGGCGCATGCTCACACCATGTTATGACTATCTCAAGTCACCATAGCCTTTATGATCCTTTAGTTTTCAACTTGTAGTATCACTTTATGCTTTGATTAATGATGTTTTGTCGCTCTACATGATGATGGCCATTATTGCTCTCTTAGTTTGTCGCTCCTAGTCTTTTGCTAGCCTCCACAACCAAGTATGAGTTCCACTCATGCATCCAACTCCCTAAACCAAGTTATTCCAAAGAGTCCACCATACCTACCTACTAGCATATGCTATTCCAAGTATATTCATGCTTTTGTTTACCTTCTGAATTAAACTTGTTATGAGAAAACTAGTGATTAAAGCTCTCACAAACTTGATGGCACACTTTACTTTTCTTGCCCTTAATAAACTTGAATCATTGTGTCGTCTATGTTGTATATGCTTGCACTTATTTGTTGGAAATTAGCAGAACCATGTTGTCATGGGGAACGCTTTCAACATTGCACTTGGTACTTGTACCTAGTTGATATCATGCTCTTTTGTATATGGATGTCGTCGGTGTGAAATGAAAGGGGAGCTTGTAAGTCCATGGAGTTATGTATATGTGTTAGAAAAACGCCTGGGCCGCTGGTCTAATCCATGCTGACATGGTGGAAACCTGCAGCGTAACCATAATGAGCTGTCTATGAAGCATTCTTCTTATAAAAAAAGAGTCCTATATTGAGAAAAAGCAAAAGAGAAAAAAAAGAGAAGAGATTATGAAAAGAGGAAAGAGAGAAAAAAGCACCATATTCACATGTTAAATAAGAAGATTGCTGAGATGCTCGTTGTCTGCTTGCCTTGTCATTTTGATATGGGGATTCTTCCGTATCATCGGGCTAGGGGTACCCCGTTGGCGACACATGTACTTACGATGACAAGAACTTACCGGTGACTAAACTTGAGTAGCATGAGGAGCGACCCTCGTATACAAGGGACATGAGATTTCTAACTTATACTTCGTCAAGCATGTACACCATATTTTGTTCACTTTAACTTTAATCACTTCAAGATGCTTATGATAGGGGCAATGAGAGCTGAAAGCTATAAGTACCATAATTTTTGGAAGCTCTTTATGAGACTTGAATCCCTACTTCCTTCTGATGACCCTCAAGTATAGGGGGTGTATCATAGTATTTTCGAGGGAAGTGAAACCCAATTTATTGATTCGACACAAGGGGAGCCAGAGAATATTTATCAGCCTTAACAACTGAGTTGTCAATTCAGCTGCACCTGGAAACAATCTTGCTCACAGCAGTTTATCAGTAGCAACAGTTTTGTAGTAGGAATAGTAAAGTAACAGCAGTAGTAAAGCAAAGACAGTAGTAACAAAAGCAGTAAACAGTGGGATTCGAGTGCGGTAGGCATAGGGATGGATGGATGGATGGGCGTTGCATGCACAAGACAATTCACATAGCAATCAGAACATAAGGCAATTGCAGATAAATAAGATAAAGCATCCAAGTACTAGACAATCCTAGGCATGTGTTCCATATATAGTCATATGTGCTTGCAATGAGAACTTGCACAACATCTTTTGTCCTGCCAGCCCGTTTGCAGCGGGGCCTCTAGGGAACTACTGGAAATTAAGGTGTTCCTTTTAATAGAGCACCGGAGCAAAGCATTAACACTCCGTGAACACATGTGATCCTCACATCAAATCCATTCCCTTTCAGTTATCCCGATTTCTGTCACTTCGGGGCCATAGGTTCCGGACAACAACGTGTGTATAAAACTTGCAGATAAGACCCAAAACAATACTATCATAATGAATCAATAACATGTTCAGATCTGAAATCATGGCACTCGGGCCCTAGTGACAAGCATTAAGCACAACAAGTCGCAACAAAGTCATAAAGCACTAATAAAATATACTAGGCACCATGCCCTAACAATCTGATGCCATTACATGAACGATCTCATCTAATCCCTACCATCCCCATAGCCTACAGCGGGGGATTACTCACTCATAGATGGCGGAAACATGGATGGTCGACGGAGAAGCGATGGTGATGATGATGGCGATGATCTCCTCCAATTCCCCGTCCCGGCAGGGTGGCAGAACGGAGTTTCTGGTGCTGTTTCGTGGAATATGGTGGTGGCGGCGGAGCGGAACTCCTTCTAGAAAAATGTCGAACCCCCCGAAGTTCTTAGGTCAGAAGGATCCTTATAGGCGAAGAGAGAGGCCGAGGGGGTGCCTAGGGGCCCACACCACCCCTTGGCGTGGCCTGGCCTGGCCCGCGCCACCAGGTGGTGTGGCCACCCCCTAGCTCTTCTCCGTCTCATATTCTGGCTCCTGGAATCTTCGGTTGAAATAGGATTTTTGGCATATTTTCCGGGATTTTTCCTGATAGTTGGTTTTCTGCACAAAAAGTAGACACCACGGCAATTCTGCTGAAAACAGCGTTAGTCCGCATTAGTTGTATCCAAATCACACAAGTATAGAGGAGAAACAATAGCAAAAGTGTTTGGGAAAGTAGATACGTTTTGGACGTATCAACTCCCCCCAATCTTAGCTTATTGCTTGTCCTCAAGCAATTCAGTTGAAAACTGAGTGCGATAAAAGAACTTTCACGAACACATTTGCTTCATATGATGTAAATATTCTCAGCAATGTGATCAACTACTTAGACAGTTCATAATAAAGAGTATGCAACTGAGTTTACTTAATAGTCATTGCAAGCTATGAAGAGATTCCAACTCAAGAATAATAAGTAGCATGAAGCACAAACATAAGCAACATTACAATGCTCATAAAAAGGTATGATAGAGTGGTATCTCGCTTGCCTTTGATTATGAATGCCAAGGCACCTCTGAAATTCAAGTGATGACTAGAAGTAAAGATATCAAAGATACAAGCATCAAAGTCATAACACAAATAATCAAGTAATGGAACAAACACAAAGAATGACAACTATGCTCTCAAGAAGGTGCTCAAAGAATATGTGGAGACTCAACAAGTAGAAGAAAAGGTTTTGAATAATTTTGAAAGGCTTCCAAATGCTGAAAGTATGGTACTCGTTAGCTTTGAGCTCTCATTGTCCCTATCATAAGCATCTTTAATGTGGTTAAGGTGAAAGTGAGGTCCAATCTGAGTTATATGCTTGACAGACTATAAACTGAAGATCCCAAGTCCCTTGAGTACGAGGGCCGCTCCTCATGCTACTCAAATTTAGTTACCGGTAAGTTCTTGTCATCGTAAGTATGTGCGTATCATTGAGAACCGACAACGGGGTACCCCTTGCCCGATGATACGGAAGAATCCCCATGTCAAAATGACAAGGCAAGCAGACAATGAGTATCTCAGCAATCTTCTTATTTACCATGGGAAAATGGTGCTTTTTCTCTCTTTCCTCTTTTCATAAATCTCTTTTTTTTTCTTTTTATCAATAGCTATCTCTCTCTTTTTTTATAAGAAGAATGCTTCATAGATATCATTATGGTTACGCTGCAGGTTTCCACCATGTCAGCATGGATTAGACCAGCGGCCTAGGCATTTCTCTAACACACATACATAACTCCATGGACTTACAAGATCCCCTTTTATTTCACACCGACGACATCCGCAAACAAAAGAGCAAGGTATCAACTGGGTATATATTTACAAGTGTTGAAAGCGTTCCCCGTGATAGCACGGTTCTGCTAATCTGACCTATAATTTGCAAGCATATAACTTTCATGGAGAGTTCACAATGGTTCAGGTTTATTAAGTGCAGGAAATAAAGTGTGCCATCAAGTTCGTGAGAGCTTTACTAACTAGTTTTCCCATAACAAGCAAACATTTTATTCGGAAGAAAACAAGGCTTAATGAATATGCATGGGAGTAGCAAATGATGCTAATAGGTAGGTATGGTGGACACATTGGAAATATTTGGTTTAGGAAGTTGGAAACATGAGTAAAACACTCAGTGGAAGTGAAGGCTAGCAATAGTAAGGGAGCGACAAACGAGAGAGCAATAGCTATCATTATCATGCTTGCAACAAAACAGGACTAATCATGGCATGAAAATGATTCAAGATCCTCAAGGCAAAATAATTCATCGAGGCTTAACTGATTATTACAGTCATGTGCATGCGTGAGCATGTGCCAAGTCAATTCAAATGAAACATTCAGAGGAAGATACCACGGTGTCATACCAATTTATGAATATAGTAATGCAAGCAAACATTCATAAGACATGCTACAAACTATTAGTGAGCTGGAGCTAATCATAAGAAAGCAAGAACTACTAAGCATCCAAAGATAACATACACCCTACTTGAACGGACTAAGCAAGCCCACAGTGATGAGTATATGTACAAAAATGAAAACAAATAGAGTTCGTTACCAGCCTCTAACCATGCCTCAAGTTGTCATTGATCCTCATTATTGCTCTTCACTTGTGTGGCTTGAATAATAATAATATGAAACTAACATCCACTGAGGACTGCCGAACCATGTAGCAAACTCGCAAAAACCAAAGAAGAACGACAAATATTTTTGGTGTTTTCGATTTTTAAACAAGAACCAAAAGGGAAAAACAAGCAAAGCAAAATCTTTTTGGGTTTTTCAAATAGTTCAAACAAAGCAAAAAGGGAAAAACAAACCAAGGGAAAAAGAACAAGCAAACCAAAGAGAAACAACAAAAATATTTTTGGTCTTTTTGTGTTTTAGAAAGCAAAAGCAAAGAATAACGAAAACTAAAAAGAGAACGAAAACATGAATATACAAAGTACCGATGCAACATGATATGGAGATGAGTGTGGTGTCGGCGTACCTCCCCCCAAGCTTAGGCTTTTGGCCTAAGTGTGTATCAATCCCAAACTGGCCAGGATGAAGTGTCACCATAGTATGACGAGGAGGTCCCCTCTTCCTGGTGCATGCTCGAGTACGTCCCTCCATAATGTGTGGAGTAATCATAGGAGGGCACATCCTCCTGGTGCTGCTCGTGGAAACCCAGCAAGCGAAGCTGCTCATCCACCTCCTCCTTGGAGCGCGACCACGGTCTCATGTGAACACTAAACAAAGCAGGCTGTGGCAAAAGGATCTCCCTTTCATCCCCGTCAGTGAAAAGCATCCTATATACTAGATTGTTCAAATCAGAGGTAGCAGTGACAAAGTGATGAGTTTTCATGTCAACAAGGTCAAGCCTCTGTGGTGCCAGCATAGCATCGTAGGGATCCACTGAAAGACCTAATGCATTGACTATGTTTTATGCAATGATGCCCCCATAGATAGGCCCCCTAGCAGCTAAGCGGCGAGCAATAAGCGAGCCAAGATTGTACCGAGTGTCATTGTTAAGCGCAGCAGCAAGGAATGCTAAATGATAGTTGGAGATATTACTAGTGTTCTCCCTACCAAAAACACTAGTGGCAATATAATATGCAAAGTATCTAAGAGCGGGGAGTTGGATATTTCTTATCTCTCTGCGCTGCGCTACGCGGTCATCATCATTGGTCACCCCTCGGTAAAGCTCCAACAAATCAGCGGATCGCCCTTGAATTTTCTTCACGGTCCCTGTCATACGCACACCTACAATACTGCAAAATCTCTCCAAAGGCATGGTGAAGGGCAGATCATAGATTTTAAAAGAGACAGTAGATTGATAGGGTGTGTTAGTAAATGTGAATCTCTCAACAAAAGTTTTAGTGAGCATAGCGTATTGTGCACTCTCATCTTGCATGTATGAGGTCAAACCAACCCTCTCAATCAGTAGCAAGAAATCATCAAGAATACCTGCAGCTTGCAAGAAAGGAAAACAAGGAAAAGAGGATGGGTGAGCATCCCCATCATCCCTTTCACTGCCAATACGGGTTGCAATGAGGTATTCGTTGTATGATGGCCTAGATTGAGAGGCTGTTCTTGAGGGCCTCGACCTCCTAGGTGCATCACTCTCAAATATCTCTCCAAAAGTATGGTTGTTCATGCTTGGTATTCTGAAATTTAAACACCTATTAAACAAGTGATTGCAAAGTAAATATAATGAAGGATTCTACTCATAGGGACTTGCAAGAGGCCTAAACATGCATCAAAACTATATCTCTAAGCATCAAACAAGCTTACTAGCTCTCATAACCAGTCACCTACAGCAGCAAAATACTCAACATATAATCCACTAAACACAAATCTACTTGGACAAGGGGAGGAGTCACATACCAGGGAACAATTGCTCCAAATTTCAGCAAGAAAGATGGGCTGAGCAAGGAGATCAAAAAAATCGAGAGCAAGCACAGCAAGAACGCGATTTTGAGCTATGAACTGGTGCTTACTCGGGAGAGAGAAGAAAGTGGTAGGTGAGAGAGTTGGTGGGGGGCCAGGGGTGGCCCACACTAGGGCATGGCGCCACCCAGGGCTGGCCGCGCCACCATGTGGTGTGCCTTCCTGGTGGGCCACCCTGTACCTCTCAGGTACTCCTCTGCCCCTTTTTTCACGTAAAAATTTAATATGAATTTTCTGGAATTTTTCGAGACACTATTTTTGGGCATTTTTCAGAAATACAAGAATGATTTTTCTGACAGACAGATTTTTTTACTTTGGAAACATGATGCAAGGACAAAACAAGGCTAGAACTACAGAAGTTCTAACATGCAAGCAACTAACAACACAAAGAAAACTAAACAAAAACAAAAACTAAAATGCAAAGGATAGAAATAAATAGAGATAATCATAATGAAAACATTGTTTTGTTCAATGGAATCCTTTTGTTAGCAAGGTTGATCAAGTCTTGCTACCAAAACAATTGCATATGAGACAAAACTTTGTATTCCACTAATGATTATGTTACCTCAACCTTGATAGCAATGGTCCCAATCATAATAGTTTCAAATTTTTCTCTTGGTATGGGACAATATATTTCTCCAACTTGAATGCCTTCAATATGTTCAATTGAATTCAAACCATAAGTCCTTTCAATCTTCTTGGGGAAATAGACAGTATGTTCCTTGTCATTAACATTGAAGGTAACCTTTCCTTGATTACAATTAATAACAGCTCTTGCAGTATTAAGAAAAGGTCTCCCAAGAATAATAGACATATTATCATCTTCTGGCATTTCAAGCACGACAAAATTAGTTAATATCAAGCAATTGTGAGCCACCTGAACAGGTACATCCTCACATATACCCACAGGAATAGTGGTAGATTTATCAGCCATTTGCAAAGATATATCAGCTGGTATCAATTTTTCAAGATGAAGCCTCTTATAACAGAGAAAGGCATAACACTAACTCCAGCTCCCAAATCATACAAAGCAGTTCTAACATAACTATTCTTAATAGAGCAAGGGATAGTTGGAATCCCTGGTTCTCCAAGTTTCTTAGGAACCTTACCATTGAAGGAATAATTAGCAAGCAAAGTAGAAATTTCTTCATTAGGGATCTTCCTTTTATTCGAGACAATGTCCTTCATATACTTTGAGTAAGGAAGCAATTTAATAGCATCAGTCAAAGGAATTTGCAAGAATAAAGGCTTCATCCACTCACAAAATTTATTATAGTGTTCATCTTCCTTTGACTTGTGTTTCTTATCAGGGAAAGGCATAGGTTTTTGGACCCAAGGTTCTCTTTCACTACCATGTTTCTTAGCAATAAAATCTTTTTTGGTGTATTTAGTATTCTTAGTGTGGTTTCCAGGTTCTTCTTCAACTTTTTCTTCATTACCACTTTCAGTTTCAGCATCAGAGATAGATATACTATTAGGATCTATAGCAGGTTCAGAGGGTTCTACAACAGTTTTATGTTTCTTTTTCCTTTTCTTACGAGTAGAACCACTATTTTCAGCTTGTTGAGAATCCTGCTCAATTCTTTTGGGATGCCCCTCAGGATATAGAGGATCCTGGGTAGCAGCACCACTTCTAGTCCTAATTTCATAAGCATGTTTTTCTTTAGCAGCATTAACTAGCAAGTCTTTTTGCACTTTAACGAGTTGATCTATTTGAGTTTGAACCATTTGAAAGTGTTTAGCAATCATTTTAACATCATTAGAGGTTCTTTCCACAATATCTTTCAACTCAACAATAGCTCTAGTGTTTTCCATTAGATGATTTTGCACCCTTTTATTAAAGTTATCTTGCTTAACAATAAAGATATCAAATTCTTCTAAGCATTGATCAGGAGGTTTAGAGTAAGGGATATCACCTTCATCAAAGTGTTGGAGAGAGTGTACCTCAATAGTGGGTGAGTAGGGAATAGGCTTACATAATTCTTCTATAGGAGGTAAATTCTTGACATCTGCAGCTTTAATTCCCTTCTCCTTAAGACATTTCTTAGCTTCCTTCATCACTTCATCATTTAATTCAATAACTCCCCTCTTCTTTGATGTTGGAATAGGCACGGGAATAGATGGTTCAGGTATAATTACTTCAGGTATAGCTTGTTTAGGAGGAGTCCAATCTTCATAATTCTTGCTTATTTTAGCCATTAATTCCTCAGCTAACTTAGGAGTCCTATTCCTGAAAACACAATCAGCACAACTGTCTAGGTATGTCCTAGATTCCTCGGTTAGTCCATTATAAAATATATCAAGAAGCTCATTCTTAGGTAATGGACTTCCAGCCTGTGCATGAACCAAAGCACAAAACCTTGCCCAAGATTCGGGAAATACCTCTTTTTCTCCCTCTTTAAAATCAAAAAGTTCCTGCAAAATAGCATGTCTAGCACTGGGAGGAAAATATTTCTGCAGGAAAGTACTAATCAAGCACTCAGGGCTATCAATAGATCCAGGAGGTAAATTACTAAACCAAGTTTTAGCTTCTCCTTTCAGTGAAAAGGGAAAATTCTTAGCAACAAAGTAAGTACGCATCTTAATATCATCAGAAAACAAGCCACTCATGGTAGAATGTTCATTCATATGTGCTACCGCACTTTCATTCTTAGTCCCACAAAAAGGTTCTTTCTCGACAATAGCTATGTAAGATAGATCGAGAGAGAAATCATAATCTTCATCTATAATGTTTATGGGAGAAGCAGCAAACTTAGCAGCAGGATATAATTTTGGTCTAATAGTACGCCTCTCAAGGAGACTCTTAGCAGCGCTCCTATCATGGGTGTTCTTACATTCTTTAATAAACTCATCGGTCATCTCAACATAACCATATCAATATCATAACTCTCACTAGACTCAGGTGAACTAACAGGTGTGGTAGTGTCTTCATTAGGAGTTTTGGTATTTCCAGCTATAGTTCTAGCAATCGTAGATCTAGGAAAGGACCTAATGAACCACTCCTATCAAGCACAGTAGAAGCAGCATCATAAGCATCAGAAGTTTCAGATTCAGCAGTAGTAGCAGTGTGTGTACCATGTGTATGTGGTGGTGTAAGGAACTTACTCAGAACAGACGGTGAATCAAGAGCAGCAGAGGTGTTTAGAACTGTACCTCTTCTTGTAGTGGATGGTAAAATAGGAACCTTTCCATCACGAAACTTACCCAGATGGATGGATAATAGCAAACAATAGAGAATCCAAGTGAACTTGATAAATAAAGCTATGCTCCCCGGCAACGGTGCCAGAAAATAGTATTGATGACCCACAAGTATAGGGGGTGTATCGCAGTATTTTCGAGGGAAGTGAAACCCAATTTATTGATTCGACACAAGGGGAGCCAAAGAATATTTATCAGCCTTAACAACTGAGTTGTCAATTCAGCTGCACCTGGAAACAATCTTGCTCACAGTAGTTTATCAGTAGCAAAAGTTTTGTAATAGGAATAGTAAAGTAACAGCAGTAGTAAAGCAAAGACAGTAGTAACAAAAGCAGTAAACAGTGGGATTCGAGTGCGGTAGGCATAGGGATGGATGGACGGGCGTTGCTTGGACAAGACAATTCACATAGCAATCAAAACATAGGGCAATTGCAGATAAATAAGATAAAGCATCCGAGTACTAGACAATCCTAGGCATGTGTTCCATATATAGTCATACGTGCTCGCAATGAGAACTTGCACAACATCTTTTGTCCTGCAGCCCATTTGCAGCGGGGCCTCTAGGCAATTAATGTGCTCCTTTTAATAGAGCACCGGAGAAAAGCATTAACACTCCGTGAACACATGTGATCCTCACATCAAAGCCATTCCCTTCCGGTTATCCCGATTTCTGTCACTTCGGGGCCATAGGTTCCGGACAACAACGTGTGTATACAACTTGCAGATAAGACCCAAAACAATACTATCATAATGAATCAATAACATGTTTAGATCTGAAATCATGGAACTCGGGCCCTAGTGACAAGCATTAAGCACAACAAGTCGCAACAAAGTCATAAAGCACTAATAAAAGATACTAGGCACCATGCCCTAACAATCTGATGCCATTACATGAACGATCTCATCCAATCCGTACCATCCCCATAGCCTACAACGGGGGATTACTCACTCATAGATGGGGAAACATGGATGGTCGATGGAGAAGCGATGGTGATGATGATGGCAGGGTGCTAGAATTCCCCGTCCGTACCATCCGTACCATCTCCTCCAATTCCCCGTCCCGGCAGGGTGCTAGAATGGAGTTTCTGGTGCTGTTTCGTGGAATCTGATGGTGGTGGCGGAGCGGAACTCCTTCTGGAAAAACGTCGAACCCCTCGAAGTTTTTAGGTCAGAAGGCTCCTTATAGGCGAAGAGAGAGGCCGAGGGGGTGCCTGGGGGTCCCACACCACCCCCTGGCGCGCGGCTCGGCTCAAGGCCAGTGTGGTGTGGCCACCGGCTCTTCTCCGCCTCGTGATTCGCCCTGGAGTCTTCGGGTGAAATAGGATTTTTGGCATATTTTCTGGGATTTTTCCTGATAGTTGGTTTTCTGCACAAAAAGTAGACACCAAGGCAATTCTGCTGAAAACAGCGTTAGTCCGCATTAGTTGTATCCAAATCACACATGTATAGAGGAGAAACAATAGCAGAAGTGTTCGGGAAAGTAGATACATTTTGGACTTATCACCTTCTATGAAGGCCTTTCTTCCACCATTATATTGAGTCTCCACCTTCTACCTTTATGCACCTACTTTGAGAGCATAGTGGCCATTCTTAGTTCTATGTGCATTGTCCCAAGACTAGTTGATTGATGCATAACTTGATATTGCTTATTTTAAACTATTTGTATCTAGTCACTCTTATGAACTTTGAAGGTGTCTTATGTATTTATATTTGCTACTCTATGAGGGACAAGCTGAATGCTATTATGCTATGTTTTATTTATGTGAAACAAAAAAACGTCTTGCAAAGCATTGTTATTCATGAATCTTTTGTTTGTGCCTTTTCATGTTGCATCATAGTTTCTTTGTCTTATTGCTAGAACTGTGTCTTTCATGTTATGATTAAAGTACTATGATCCCAGCTTTGAATGTTTTACAAATACTTTGATCAAGTCTTTGATGGAGCAGGAGTTAAGCTTGGGGATGTTGATACATTGCAAATGTATCTATAATTTTTGATGTTCCATGCTTGGTTTTATCCACTTTCTTGTATTTTGTCCACACTTTGGAGTACTCTTCATATGATTTCTTGGACTAACCTATTAACAAGAGCCACAAAGGATGTACTGTTTTCTGTTGTTTTTTGTTCCAGGAAAGTCAGAAAATGAATATTCTCGAAATTGGACGGGACAAAAGCCAAAGTGCCTATTTTTCTGGAAGTCATCAGATGCCAGAATACGAGATGGAGAAGGGTTGGGGGCCGGTCACACCACCTGGCCGCGCGGCCAAGCCTGGCCCGCGCCAGGGGGTGGTCTGGCCGACCCCAGCACCCCCTCATCCTCTCCTTCCACCTATAAGATGCCATCAGGACCAAAACCCTAAGTACCTGATCAAAAATCCACGAAGAGTCTCAGAGTCATGCCATCTCCATCCCTAGATCGGAGGGATCCAAGCTCTTCCGCACCACGGGAGAGGGAATTCACCTGGAGGCCTTCTTCATCATCATGCAAGCCTCCGGTGTGATGCGTGAGTAGTTCATCCTTGGACTACGGATCCATGTAGTAGCTAGATGGCTGGTTCTCCTCCTTTGTGCTTTCATGTTTAGATCTTGTGAGCTCCGTTCATGATTAAGATCATCTATTTGTAATTCTGCATGTTGTGTTTGCAGGGATCCGATGGATATTGAGATGCTATTTCAGATTGATTATTGATTCTATCATGTCTTTGTTATTTGTGATCTTGCATGCTTTCCGTTGTTAGTAGCTATCTTGGCCAAGTAGATGCTAGCAACTCCAAGAATTAGTATTTATTCTCGATAGTGGGTTCATGCCTCTGGTAATCTGGGGAAGTGACGAAAATCTCTAACGTACTAGATGTCTTGTTGCTACTAGGGAGAAAACAACAATCCTTTGTTCATAGAACAATCGTATTGTTTACTTTACACGCAATTCGTAAAGCAATAATCTGTTGCTTGCAACTTAATACTGGAGGGGGTTCGGATGATAACCTGAAGGTGGATTATTAGTCATAGATGCAGTTGGATGGCGGTCTATGTATAATGTTGTAATGCCCAATCAAATTCCAAAGGAGTCAAGATGATTAGTATATGCATGTATTGCTTTCTCGATGTTTGTCAATTGCCCCGTTGTAATTTGTTCACCCAGCATGTTATCTATCTTAAGGAGAGCTACCTCTAGTGAACTATGGATCCCGGTCCTTTCTTTACATACAATCTATAAACTGTTTACTGATTTGTGTTTATTTTCTGCAAACTATTACTTCCTTCCATTCGATACGTTTAATCCTTTGTTTTCAGCAAAACCGGTGAGATTGACAACCTCATCGCAAGTTGGCGACAGAGTTATGTGGTTATGTTGTGCAGGTCTCCATGCTGTTGCTGGCACCGGTAGTGCGCCCTGCCATCGTTCAGCTAGCTACACCTTTGGGGTGTTTCCTTGATCCTACTGGATTGATAAGCTTGGTTTCGTACTCAGGGAAAACTTGCTGCTCTGCTCATCATACCTTCCTCTTGGGGTTCCCCAACGAGCTCGATATATTTTGGGCCATCAGAAAGCAGCTTCCACATTTCATGTTGAACTAGTGTGGGAGAGGCTACACCAAAGAATCAACTTGAGTGTGTGTGGTCATGTGGGATCAATGTGGTTTATGAAAAGAACACGTGCAATATTGTCATGGGGTCAATGACACTAGTGGGATCCATGTGGTTTAGAAAAAAGAACACATGCAATGACACCAGTATGGTCAAAAAGACCAAAAGCACAAAGGAAAGCAGCTTCCACATTGCATACTTCACCAGTGTGGTAGGGGCTGTACCATAGAATCCACTGGAGTTGTGTGGTCATGTGGGATCAATGTGGTTTATGAAAAGAACACATGAAATATTGTCATGTGGGTCAATGACACTAGTGGGATCCATGTGGTTTAGAAAAAATAACTCGTGCAATGAAACCAGTATGGTAACCAAGACTAAAAGCACATAGGAAAGCATCTTCCACATTGCATACTTCACTAGTGTGGCAGACACTTCACCATAGAATTCACTAGATTTGTGTGGTCATGTGGGATCAATGTGGTTTATGAAAATAACACATTCAATGTGGTCATGTGTGTCAATGACATTAGTGGATTCCATGTGGTTTAGTAAACGAACACATGTGATGACACGAGTGGACCCATGTGTGAAACCATGGTCATAGAGACCAAAAGCACATAGGAAACCATCTTTCACAGTGCATGTTGCACCATTGTGGCAGAGGCTGCACCACAGAATCAACTGGAGTGTGTGTGGTCATGTGTGATCAATGTGGTTTAGGAAAAGAACATATGCAATGACACCATTATTGTCCTAGAGACCAAAAGCACATAGGAAAGCAGCTTCCACATTGCATGATGCACTAGTATGGCAGAGGCTGCACAACAGAATCCACTAGAGTGTGTGTGGTCATGTGGAATCAATGTTGTTTATCAAAAGAACACATGCAATGTTGTCATGTGGGTCAATGACACTAGTGGGATCCATGTGGTTTAGGAAAATAACACATACAATGAGACCAATGGACCCATGTGTCAAACCATGGTCATAGAGACAAAAATGACATAGGAAAGCATCTTGCACATTGCATGATGCACTAGTCTGGCAGAGGCTGCACCACAGAATAAACTAGAGTGTGTGTGTTCATGTGGTATCAATGTTGTTTATGAAGAGAGCACATGCAATGATATCATGTCGGTCAATGACACTACTAGGATCCATGTAGTTTAGGAAAAGAACACATGCAACGAAACCAATATGGTCATAGAGACTAAAAGCACATAGGAAGCAGCTTCCACATTGCATGGTCAGGTGGGATCAATGTGGTTTATAAAAAGAACACATGCAATGTTGTCATGTGGGTCAATGAAACTAGTGGGATCCATGTGGTTTAGGAAAAGAACACATGCAATGACACTAGTATGGTCACAAAGAACAAAAGCACATAAGAAAGCAGCTTCCACATTTCATGATGCACCGCTGTTGCAGAGGCTGCACCAGAGAATCCACTGGAGTGTATGTGGTCATGTGGGATAAGTGTGGTTTATGAAAATAACAGATGCAATATTGTCATGTGGGTCAATGACACTAGTGGGATCGATGTGGTTTAGGAAAAGAACACATGCAATGACACCAGTATGGTCACAAAGACCAAAAGCACATAGGAAAGCAGCTTCCACATGGCATGCTTCACCAGTGTGGTAGTGGCTGCACCACAGAATCCAATTGAGTGTGTATGGTTATGTAGGATCAATGTGGTTTATGAAAAGAACACATGCAATGTTGTCATGTGGGTCAATGACACTAGTGGGATCCATGTGGTTTAGGAAGATAACACATGCAATGACACTAGTGGACCCATGTGTCAAACCATGGTCATAGAGACCAAAAGCAGATAGGAAAGCAACTTCCATATTACATGCTGCACCAGCATGGCAGAGGCTGCACCACAAAATCAACTGGAGTGTCTGTGGTCATGTGGAATCAATGTTGGTTATGAAAATAACACATGCAATGTTGTCATGTGGGTCAATGAAACTATCTGGATCCATGTGGTGTAGAAAAAGAACAAATGCGATGACACCAGTATGGTCACAGAGACCAAAAGCACATAGGAAAGCAGCTTCCACATTGCATGTTACACCAGTGTGGCAGAGGGTGCACCACAGAATCCACTAGAGTGTGTGTGGTCATGTGGGATCAATGTGGTTTATGAAAAGAACACATGCAATGTGGTCATGTGGGTTAATGACACTAGTGGGATCCAGGTGGTTTAGGAAAATAACACATGCAATGAAACCAGTGGACCCATGGGTCAAACCATGGTCACAGAGAACAAAAGCACATAGGAAAGCAGCTTCCACATTGCATGCTAGACCAGTGTGGGAGAGGCTACACCACAGAATCAACTGGAGTGTGTGTGGTTATGTTGGATCAATGTGGTTTATGAAAAGAACACATGAAATATTGTCACGTGGGTCAATAACACTAGTGGGATCCATGTGGTTTAGAAAAAAGAAAGCATGTAATGAAACCAGTATGGTCACAAAGACCAAAAGCACATAGGAAAGCAGCTTCCACATTGCATACTTCACTAGTGTGGCAGAGGCTGCACCATGATATGTTGCAAACGTATCCATAATTTTTTATGTTCCATGCTTAGTTTTATCTACTTTCCTATGTTTTGTCCACACTTTGGAGTACTTTCTATACACTTTCTTGGACTAACCTATTAATAAAATGCCATAGTGCCAGCTGCCTGTTTTCTGCTGTTTTTGGTTGCAGGAAAGTCTAAAAATGATGTGAGTATAAACACCTCCCTTTTCAATGTGAGTACAATGATAATGTTACCATATATTCTTATGTTAAAGGAAATTATGACTTTTATGATGTGGAACAAATTCAAGAATTTATTTTTTGGAAGGGTGCATTTGAACTTGCTAGTTTGCTTGAAAATACTAATGATTCACCTTATAAATTTGAGGTTTATGATATACTTAAAAGTTGCTTTGATAATTACAAGGTAGAAAATGGCTATATTCTTGAATATCTTAATAGATGCTCTCCACCAATGGAAGAGACTAATGCCTTGCAGGAGCCTATGGAAGAAGAAATTGTTGAAACTGGAAACTCATTGGGTGAAAAAGAGGAGGAGAGTGATGATCAAGAGGACAAAGAATGGATCTACCCATCCCTACCTTCTAATGAGAGTAACTCTTTACCCCTTACATTATTTGATTATCCCCCATGCTTATCAAAGGAGGACGAATGTCATGTTCCTGAGGATTCTTTTGAAAATGTTTATAATAATGCTCTAGTGTTTGTAGATCATGAAAAGCATGCTTTATGTGATAGTTATATTCTTGAGTTTATTCATGAGTCTACTGAAAATTATTATGAGAGAGGAAAATATGGTTGTAAAAGTTTTCATGGTACTGAAACACCTCTCTATTTGCTGAAAGTTTTGAAGTTACTCTTGTTTTATCTTCCTATGCCTTTCACTTTGTTCTTTGTGAATTTATTTTCATACAAGATTCCTAGGCATAGGAAGTGGGTTAGACTTAAATGTGTTTTGAATTTGCTTCTTGATGCTCTCTTTTACTTCAATTCATATTTCTTATGTGAGTATCATCGAAATTATTGTGCCTAACTTAAAGGCGTTAAAGAATAGTACTTATTGGGAGATAACACAAAAGTTTTTGATGAGTCTTGGAAGTTATTACCTCTGTAATAACCGCTCCTTATCCTTTTTATTTGATTTTTGTGCCAAGAGTAACCTCTAATGAGAGAGAAGTAATGATTGGGAAAGTTGTTGTCCCGAAACAGATTTTTGTGCTTCACCGTAAAAATTCGTGTAAAATCTCTGTACATAGTTTTGAGGCGTAAATTTTTTTGCTTCTTCCCCAGGTTGTTATCTAACTTTCGTTAGTTCAATACTTTTTGATTTGAGCAACATAAGATCTTCGAAAAAATTGTTTTTTACCTGCTGGTCTGTTTTGACAGATTTCTGCCATTATTTCATTTGCTTCTTGTTGGATCCTTTTTGAGTTCTTTTGGGGAATTGAGATTTTTGAGGGAAGTGCTACAGTAGCTTGTGTTTTAATGGAAGTTTTATTGGTGTTGAAACTGAACCCAAAAGACTTATTATCTTGAGTGCACTAATGTTGCTAATAAAGATTGTGTGAAGTTTTGTATGAAGGAAAAATTTCAGGTGTATGGAGAGAATGATGTAATGAGATGAAGAATGGACTAAAGATTAAGATTGGGGATGCCACCCCGTGTCACCCCAAGAAATATTCAATGTTAAAAACGTCAAAACTTTGGGATGCCCAAGGCATCCCCTTCTTCATCAATAAAAGTCCCAGGTTTCTTCCAAACACTTCATTTGTATTGTTTCATGCACAGTTGTGTTGTTCTTGGAGCGTCTTTGTTTTTTGTTTTTGGTTTTCATTTTCTTGGTTTTCTTAGTTTGCTGAATAAATTGGTTAGACCCCCTCTTTCATACATTGGTTTTCAAATAGTTTGGTTTGGATTGGAAAAGAGTAGGAAAAGTTCATGCTTAAGTGGTAAAGAGAGCTTGTTTTTGACTCTTGCCCATGCTTTGTCATGCAATGCTTGATATTGTTTCGGCTTTATGCTTATTGATCTTTGATGTAGCATGGCATGTTTTAAACAATTGAGATTTCTTAATGTGCCTTTGAAAGAATCATGCGTTGTTTTAGCATATTAAAGCATAGTATTGTGGTATTCTCCTTTGATACTTTATTTGGGTTGACTTGGCGCATGCTCACACCATGTTATGACTATCCCAAGTCACCATAAGCCTTTATTATCCTTTAGTTTTCGACTTGTAATATCACTGTATGCTTTGATTAATGATGTTTTGTCGCTTTGCATGATTATGGCCATTATTGCTCTCTTAGTGGGTCGCTCCCAGTCTTTTGCTAGCCTCCATAACCAAGTATGAGTTCCACTCATGCATCCAACTCCTAAAACCAAGTTATTCCAAAGATTCCACCATACCTACCTATTAGCATTTTCTATTCCAAGTATTTTCATGTTTTTATCTACCTTCCGAATTAAACTTATTATGTGAAAATTAGTCATTAAAGCTCTCACGAACTTGATGGCACACTTTACTTTCTTGCACTTAATAAACTTGAACCATTGCATCCATATTTGTTGCGTATATGCATGCGCTTTATAGTTGAAGTTAGCAGAACCATGTATCATTGGGAACGCTTTCGACATTGCACTTGTACATTGTACCTAGTTGATATCATGTTATTTTGCTTATGGATCCCGGCAGTGTGAAATAAAAGGGGAACTTGTAAGATCATGGAGTTTGTATTTGTGTTAGAGAAACGCCTGGGCCGCTAGCCTAAGCCATGCCTAATCATGGTGGAAACTTGCAGCATAACCATAATGAGCACTCTATGAAGCATCCACAATAAAAACCTATGCAAATAGCAAATAAAAAGATCACTGAGATTCTCATTGTCTGCTTGCCTTGTCATTTTGATTATGGGATAACTCCTGTATCATATGCAAGGGGTACCCCGTTGGCGGTTCTCTATGATATATATCTAGTTACAATGACAAGAGCTTACTTGTGACTAAAGTTGAGTAGCATGAGGTTTGGTCTTCGTAAGTAAGGGGCATGAGATTTTGGCTTATAACTTGTCAAGCATATCATCTTAGTTGTGTCACTTTAACCTTAATCACCTAAATATGCTTATGATAGGGGCAATGAGAGCTGAGAGTTGAAAGCTAATAAGTACAATAATTTTTGGAAGCTCTTTATGAAACTTGAATCCCTACTTCCTTCTATGAAGGCCTTTCTTTTACTTTTATGTTGAGTCTCCACCTTCTATCTTTATGCACCTACTTTGAGAGCATAGTGGCCATTCTTAGTTCTATGTGCATTTTCCCAAGACATGTTGATTAATGCATAATTTTGATATTGCTTGTCCTTAAACTATTTGTATCTAGTCACTCTTATGAACTTTGAAGGTGTCCTATGCATTTATGTTTGCTACTCTATGAGGGACAATCTGAATGCCACTAAGCTATGTTTTCTTTATGTCAAACAAACAAACGTCTTGCAAAGCATTGTTATACATGAATCTTTTGTTTGTGCCTTTTCATGTTGCAACATAGTAGCTATGTCTTATTGTTAGAACTTTATCTTTCATGCTATGTTGAAGTACTATGGTCCCAACTTTCAATGTTTTACAAATACTTTGATCAAGTTTACGATGGTGCATGTCACCTCAAAAATTATTCTTTCTTTTTATCACTTACCTACTCGAGGAAAATCAGGAGTTAAGCTTGGGGATGTTGATACGTTGCAAACGTATCCATAATTTTTGATGTTCCATGCTTTGTTTTATCTACTTTCTTATGTTTTGTCCACACTTTGGAGTACTTTCTATACACTTTCTTAGACTAACCTATTAACAAGATGCCATAGTGCCAGCTGCCTATTTTCTGCTGTTTTTGGTTCTAGGAAAGTCAGAAAATGAATATTCTCGGAATTGGACGGGACAGAATCCAAAGTCAGTTTTTCACCGAGGGGGACATAGAGCCAGAATACGAGACGGAGAGGGGCCAGGGGGCGCCACACCAGCTGGCCACATGGCCAAGCCTGGCCCGCCCTAGGGGTGGTCTGGCCGCCTAGGGCACCCCCTCGGCCTCCCCTTTCGCCTATAAGATGCCTCCGATACAGAAACCCTAAGCACCCGATCAAAATTCCACGAAAGAGTCTGTAGTCGCTGTCATCTCCATCCCTAGATCGGGAGGAATCTGAAGCTCTTCCCGGCACCCTGCCGGATGGGAGAATTCACCCTGGAGGCCTTCTTCATCACCATGCAAGCCTCCGATGTGATGCATGAGTAGTTCATCCTTGGACTACGGGTCCATGTAGTAGCTAGATGGTTGGTTCTTCTCCTTTGTGCTACCATGTCTAGATCTTGTGAGCTTCGTTCATGATCAAGATCATCTATTTGTAATCCTACATGTTGTGTTTGTGGGGATCCGATGGATATTGAGATGCTATTTTAGATTGATTATTGATTCTATCATGTCTTTTTTATTTGTGATCTTGCATGCTTTCGGTTGTTAGTAGCTATCTTGGCCAAGTAGATGCTAGCAACTCCAAGAGTTAGTATTTATGCTCGATAGTGGGTTCATGCCTCTAGTAATCTGGGGAAGTGACAGAAATCTCTAAGGTACTAGATGTGATGTTGCTACTAGGGAGAAAACAACAATCCTTTGTTCATAGAACAATCGTATTGTTTACTTTACACGCAATGTGTAATGCAATTATCTGTTGCTTGCAACTTCATACTGGACGGGCTTCGGATGATAACCTGAAGGTGGATTATTAGTCATAGATACAGTTGGATTACGTTCTATGTATAATGTTGTAATGCCCAATCAAATCTCAAAGGAGTCAAGATGAGTAGTATATGCTTGTATGCTTTCTCGATGTTTGTCAATTGCCCCGCTGTAATTTGTTCACCCAACATGTCATCTATCTTAAGGAGAGCCACCACTAGTGAACTATGGACCCTGGTCCTTTCTTTTATCATCAATCTACAACTGTTTACTGCTTTCTGTTTACTTTATGCAAGCTATTACTTTCTTCCACACAATACGTTTAATCCTTTGTTTTCAGCAAAATCGGTGAGATTGATAACCTCACTTTAAGTTGGGGACAGAGTTCTGTGGTTGTGTTGTGCAGGTTTCCATGTTGCTGCTAGCACCGGTAGTGCGCCCTGCCAAAGGCCAGCTAGCAACACCTTGGAGGTGTTTCCTTGATCCTACTGGATTGATAACCTTGGTTTCATAACTGAGGGAAAACTTGCTACTGTTCTCATCATACCTTCCTCTTGGGGTTCCCCAACGAGCTCAATATATTTTGGGCCATCACACCACAGAATCCACTAGAGTTGTGTGGTCATGTGGGATAAAGGTGTTTACAAAAATAACACATGCAATGTGGTCATGTGTGTCAATGACACTAGTGGGTTCCATTTGGTTTAGTAAAAGAACACATGCGATGACACCAGCGGACCCATGTGTGAAACCATGGTCACAGAGACCAAAAGCACATAGGAAAGCATCTTCCACAGTGCATGCTGCACCAGTGTGGCAGAGGCTGCACCAGAGAATCAACTGGAGTGTGTGTGGTCATGTGGGATCAACGTGGTTTAGGAAAAGAACATATGCAATGACACTAGTATGGTCATAGAGACCAAAAGCACATAGGAAAGCAGCTTCCACATTGCATGATGCACTAGTGTGGCAGAGGATGCATCACAGAATCCACTAGAGTGTGTGCGGTCATGTGGATCAATGTTGTTTATGAAAAGAACACATGCAATGACACTAGTGGACCCATGTGTCAAACCATGATCACAGAGACCAAAAGCACATAGGAAAGCATCTTACACATTGCATGCTACACCGGTGTGGTAGAGGATGCACCACAGAATCAACTAGAGTGTGTGTGTTCATGTGGGATCAATGTGGTTTATGAAAAGAGCACATGCAATGATATCATGTGGGTCAATGACACTAGGTGAATCCATGTAGTTTAGGAAAATAACACATGCAATGAGACCAGTGGACCCATGTGTCAAACCATGGTCACAGACACCAAAAGTACATAGGAAAGCAGCTTTCACATTGCATGTTGCACTAGTGTGGTAGAGGCTACACCACAGAATCCACTAGAGTGTGTGTGGTCATGTAGGATCAATGTGGTTTATGAAAAGAACACATGCAATGTTGTCCTATGGGTCAATGACACTAGTGGCATCCATGTGGTTTAGTAAAAGAACACATGCAATGAGACTAGTGGACCCATGTGTCAAACCATGGTCATAGAGACCAAAATCACATAGGAAAGCATCTTACACATTGCAAGTTGCACCAGTATGGCACAGGCTACACCACAGAATCAACTAGAGTATGTGTGTTCATGTGGGATCAATGTGGTTTATGAAAAGAACACATGCAATGATATCATGTGGGTCAATGAGACTAATAGGATCCATGTGGTTTAGGAAAAGAACACATGCAATGAAACAATATGGTCATAGAGACCAAAGGCACATAGGAAGCAGCTTCCACATTGCATGTTGCACCAGTGTGGCAGAGGCTGCACCACAGAATCCACTTGAGTGTGTGTGGTCATGTGGGATCAATGTGGTTTCTGAAATGAACACATGCAATGTTGTCATGTGGGTCAGTGATACTAGTGGGATCCATGTGGTTTAGGAAAAGAACACATGCAATGAGACTAGTGGACCCATGTGTCAAACCATGGTCACAGAGACCAAAAGCACATAGAAAAGCAGCTTCCACATTGCATGCTGCACTAGTGTGGTAGAGGCTGCACCTCAGAATCCACAGGAGTGTGTGTGGTCATGTAGGATCAATGTGGTTTATGAAAAGAACACATGTAATGTTGTAATGTGGGTGAATGACACTAGTGGGATCCATGTGGTTTAGGAAAAGAACACATGCAATGAGACCAGTGGACCCATGTGTTAAACCATGGTCGTAGAGACCAAAAGCACATAGGAAATCAGCTTCCACATTGCATGTTGCACCAGTGTGGAAGAGGCTGCACCACAGAACCAACTGAAGTGTGTGTGGTCATGTGGGATCAATGTGGTTACGAAAAGAACACATGCAATGTTATCATGTGGGACAATGACACTAGTGGGATCCATGTGGTTTAGGAAAAGAACATATGCAATGACACCAGTATGGTCACAGAGACCAAATCACATAGGAAAGCAGCTTGCACACTGAATTTTGAACCAGTGCGGCAGAGGCTGCACCACATAATCCACTTGAGTGTGTGTGGTCATGTGGGATCAATGTGGTTTATGAAAAGAACACATGCAATTACACCAGTATGGTCACAAAGACAAAAAGGACATAGGAAAGCGGCTTCAACATTGCATGCTTCACAAGTTTGGCAGATGTTGCACCATAAAATCCACTAGAGTGTGTGTGGTCATGTGGGATAAATGTGGTTTATAAAAAGAACACATGCAATGTGGTCATGTGGGTGAATGATACTAGTTGGATTCATGTGGTTTAGGAAAATAACACATGCAATGACACCAGTATGGTCATAGAGGTCAAAAGCACATAGGAAAGCAGCTTCCACATTGCATTCTTCACACGTGTGGCAAAGGCTGCACCACTGAATCCACTAGAGTGTGTGTGGTCATATGGAATCAATTAGGTTTATGAAAAGAACACATGCAATGTGTTCATGTGGGTCAATGACACTAGTGGGATCCTTGTGGTTTAAGAAAACAACACATGCATTGACACCAGTGGACCCATGTGTCAAACCATGGTTGTAGAGACCAAAAGCACATAGGAAATCAGCTTCCACATTGCTTGTTGCACCAGTGTGGTAGAGGTTGCACCACAGAATCAACTGGAGTGTGTGTGGTCATGTGGGATCAATGTGGTTTATGAAAAGAACACATGCAATGTTGTCATGTGGGTCAATGAAACTAGTTGGATCCATTTGGTTTAGGAAAAGACCACATGCAATGACACTAGTATGGTCACAAAGAACAAAAGCACATAGGAAAGCAGCTTCCACATTTCATGTTGCACTGGTGTGGCAGCGGTTGCACCACAGAATCCACTAGAGTGTATGTGGTCATGTGGTATCAATGTGGTTTATGAAAAGAACACATGCAATGTTGTCATGTGGGTCAATGACACTAGTGGGATCCATGTGGTTTAGGAATAGAACACATGCAATGACACCAGTATGGTCACAAAGACCAAAAGCACATAGGAAAGCAGCTTCCACATGGAATGCTTCGCCAGTGTGGTAGTGGCTGCACCACAGAATCCACGTGTGTGTGGTTATGTAGGATCAATGTGGTTTATGAAAGAACACATGCAATGTTGTCATGTGGGTCAATGACACTAGTGGGATCCATGTGGTTTAAGAGAACACATGCAATGACACCAGTGGACCCATGTATCAAACCATGGTCATAGAGACCAAAAGCAGATAGGAAAGCAGGTTCCACATTGCATGCTACACTAGTGTGGCATATGTTGCACCACATAATCATCTGGAGTGTGTGTGGTCATGTGGGATCAATGTGGTTTATGAAAAGAACACATGCAATGTTGTCATGTGGGTCAATGAAACTAGTGGGATCCATTTGGTTTAGGAAAAGACCACATGCAATGACACTATTATGGTCACAAAGAACAAAAGCACATAGGAAAGCAGGTTCCACATTCATGTTGCACCGGTGTGGCAACGGGTGCACCACAGAATCCACTGGAGTGTATGTGGTCATGTGGTGTCAATATGGTTTATGAAAAGAACACATGCAATGTTGTCATGTGGGTCAATGACACTAGTGGGATCCATGTGGTTTAGGAAAATTACACATGCAATGACACCAGTATGGTCACAAAGACCAAAAGCACATAGGAAAGCAGCATCCACATGGCATGCTTCACCAGTTTGGTAGTGGCTGCACCAAAGAATCCACTTGAGTCTCTGTGGTTATGTAGGATCAATGTGGTTTATGAAAAGAACACATGCAATGTTGTCATGTAGGTCAATGACACTAGTGGAATCCCTGTGGTTTAGGAAGAGAACACATGAAATGACACCAGTGGACTCATGTGTCAAACCATGGTCATAGAGACCAAAAGAAGATAGGAAAGCCACTTCCACATTGTATGCTGCACCAGCATGGTAGAGGCTGCACCACAGAATCAACTGGAGTGTGTGTGGTCATGTGGGATCAATATTGTTTATGAAAATAACACATGCAATGTTGTCATGTGGGTCAATGAAACTAGTGGGATCCATGTGGTTTAGAAAAAGAACAAATGCAATGACACTAGTATGGTCAAAGAGACCAAAAGGACATAGGAAAGCAGCTTCCACATTGCATGCTTCGCTAGTGTGGTAGAGGCTGCACCAAAAAATCCACTAGAGTGTGTGTAGTCATGTGGGATCAATGTGGTTTATGAAAAGAACACATGCAATGTGGTCATGTGGGTCAATGACACTAGTGGGATCCATGTGGTTTAGGAAAAGAACACATGCAATGATACCAGCATGGTCACAGAGACCTAAAGCACATAGGAAAGCAGCTTCCACATTGTATGTTGCACTATAGAATCCACTAGATTGTGTGTGGTCACGTGGGACCAATGTAGTTTATGAAAAGAACACATGCAATGTTGTCGTGTGGGTCAATGACACTAGTGTGATCTATGTTGTCTAGAAAAAGAACACATGCAATGTTGTCATGTGGGTCAATGACACTAGTGTGATCCATGTTGTTTAGGAAAAGAACACATGCAATGACACGAGTGGACCCATGTATCAAACCATGGTCACAGAGACCAAAAGCACGTAGGAAAGCAGCTTCCATACTGCATGTTGAGGCTGCACCACAGAATCAACTGGAGTGTGTGTGTTCATGTGGGATCAATATGGTTTATGAAAAGAACAGATGCAATGTTGTCATATAGGTCAATGACACTAGTGGGATCCATGTGGTTTAGGAAAAGAACACATGCAATGATACTAGTTTGGTCACAAAGACCAAAAGCACATAGGAAAGCAGCTTCCACATTGTGTGCTACACCAGTGTGGCAGAGGCGACACCATAGAATCCACTAGAGTGTTTGTGGTCATGTGGGATCAATGTGGTTTATGAAAAGAACACATGCAATGTGGTCATGTGGGTTAATGACACTAGTGGGATCCACGTGGTTTAGGAAAATAACACATGCATTGAAATCAGTAGACCCATGTGTCAAACCATGGTCACAGAGACCAAAAGCACATAGAAAAGAATCTTCCATATTGTATGCTGCACTAGTTTGGCAGAGGCTGCACCACAAAATCAACTGGAGTGTTTCTGGTCATGTGGGATCAATGTGGTTTATGAAAAGAACACATGCAATGTTGTCATGTGGTGTGGCATCCCGCAAAACCACTACTAGAAAATCACGTTGTTTTTTGTGCATTGCACCATCATGACCGCATGCTCATGTCATCATGCCACATTGCATTTGAGCATCGTCATCGTCTTGCATTTGCTTGCGTCAAACTAATTTTCGGAAAACCCAAATTGTTTTCTAACACGCCCCATCTTCATTCAAACACGCAAACCCGGGTCGCCGGAATATTTTGTTTTGACTAAATATGTTTTGCAAACGGTCCGTTTAAATAAATAAAATATTACATTATTTTTAGCGGGGCAGTCGAACGGGCCGAATGACCCGAACGACCACCCCAGAAAAATACAAACGGCCCACCCCAAAAATCCCTAGTCTACCCTGTCCTAATCTACCCACACCCCTCCACATCACCCCACCCAATGGCATGTAGCCACCTCACCCTCTCCCTATCCCCAACCAACCAGAAGCTGCCACCTCTGCCCACTCCCACCTCCTCTCTCTCTCTCTCCCTCTCGACCCACTTCCCCAAGAACCCCCCACGCGCAGCCACCAACCCCGGCCCCACCGCCTCCCCTCCCCAGCTTGTGTCCCCCCGCCCGCCCCGCCCCTGGCCCGCCCCCCTTCTCCCTCGGCTGACCCCGCCTCCCCTCGCCGGCGTCCCCTCCTCTCCGGCGAGCCCGCCTCCACCGCCCTGCTCTTCCCTCTCCGCTCGCGAGCCCCGCCCTCCGCGTCCTCGGCGTCGGCAGCCAGCCGCCGTCGGCTTGCCGTCTTCGAGCCCACTGCCGGCCGCGCTCACCTCGCCTACGGTCCGCGCCCGCCTCTGCCTCGCCTTCCATGGCGCCGGCCCCTTCGCCAGAGACCACCTCGCGGCGACCCCCGTCGACCAAGACTGGCCGCCCATCGCCTTTGTTGCCTCCATTGCGCCCCGGCGTCACGCTGCCGCAAGCTCGCCTCGCGCCCTCCCTGCGGCTCAGACCGCCATCGACCCCTCGCCAACCGCCTGACCTCCTCGGCCGGGCCGCGGACTGTCGTCCCCGGGCGACCTCGCCGGCGTCGCCTCGCCAGGTAGCCGCCTTCGCCCGTCGTCGACACGGTGTTCGAGCCGCGTCCGCCTCTGCTGGCTCGCTGGGTCCAGCCATCGCTGCTCTGTGCGTGCACATCATGTTAGCTGTCGACTGTTTCTTCGTCATGGGTACACGTGCGTGGCCGCAAGGGGTCAAGCCCACAGAACTCTGCGTTGCCAGTTTCGTCTCGATGTTTCCTGGAAGACGCATGGTTCCAATAAATTGGAGCCACGAGACCATCGGTGCGGAATTGCGAGGACTCCGACCTGAACATCAAGATCTACTTCTCGGGAATCCGAGACCGATCCTCGAAGACCACACCTCGACACGCCAAGTTCGTCGAGGCCCTGAGGACCGCCCCGAGGCGAAGTCCGGATCTAAAGACCACCAAGATCGCCACCGCAGACGACAAGCACTTCACCGCTGACTCCAAGGTCTACCTCGAAGTTTGCCGAACGCCAATACCGACAACATGACCCGAAGACCCCGGATGCGACAAGATCTGCCCCGTTGTCCGAGAACGATCCCGTCGAACCCTGGACCCTGAGACCGACCCCGAACCCCGGAACCAAGATCGCCGAACCCTAATGTGTGAACCCTTTTCCTGAACCCTATTTTATAAATGCCATCTATAAATTGTTGCATATTAAATTGTCATACTCGCATGCATATTGTGTGGTTTGGGGGCCTTATGCCGATTCACCTTATAATTAAATAAGGGGCTCATATGCGGGCAAATCTAGCCTTATATTGGCCTCATTTAAATTTATGAAATGAACCGGTAACCTATCTTGCCATGTTAATACAACATTTAAATTGCGGGGTACCTAAACGACATGAACCTAGTGAATAATTATCGGGACCCCGGTTCCGCTTAATATGACCTAATTGCATCGCATCTTGCCATGCCATACATCATACATGCATCATGCCCGATCTTCTGCCGTTGTATTAAATATTGCATCCGGTGTTTCTTCTAGCGTTTTGCTTCTTCGCGGATAAGCCCGTTGAGTTGATGCGAGTGTCGACCCGATCTTTGGTTGAACCTTCGACAATGTTTTCAGGCGAGCATCTCCCCCTTTCTTCCTATCTTACTTTTCTAGTATTTATTCCCTCCTGTTGATCTATTGCTATCTGTGTTGCGATGCTCTAGTTTTCGTGCCCGTGATATCCCTTGCAGACTCATATTGCCTTGGACACATCCTATTACCTGTTGTTTGGTAGATAGTTGGACCTGCGTAGAGTCGCTTGCTCAAGTGCTTTATGCGGTCGTCAAGTACCACGCTTGTTGGAGTATTGCCGCCTGTTCGATGTTGGAGATGATCTTGGCTATATTTATCGTTAACTTTAATTACTGTTTAATAACTAAAATTGAAGTAGGTAAGCAGAGGCATCGGTGGGTGATAGATAATATTTGGTTTCCGACCGCCCACTTGTGTCCCGTAGGACCCCGAGTACTTGATACCTGTTCCTTGATTTATCGCGCTATCCACATCCGGGAGGCTTATGGACCCCCCTGAGCCAGAGCTTGATTCATTCTTATTTCTTGGGGCCACAAACTAGTTTGAGGTTTTATTTACTATCCTGTACTTATGCCATGCTTTATCGCTTCATTTAAATTGTGCGAGGTACTGCACACTGCATCTTGTTAGGATCGTGGCCCGATTTATCAGACGACAAGCCCAGCCACACTTTCGGTTCCCAAATCGTTACCGCCTCCACAACCTTAAGCCCGCTTTGAGGCCGGCTTCGCTATGGATCTACTTAAAGGGTGGCCTCAAATATTTCTGAATCTTGTAATTGCTTTGTCGTGACTGTCGTTGGGTTTTGATTTGGTTTTTCCGAGGCATATCGAGTGTGTGTTGCTATTTGTGCACCCCCGGGTTAAAACTTTCGAAAAGCCGTGTCCGCGTTATGGACGACTTGGAGCACAAGATTCGACCATAGACAAGCATAACTAAAGTTTATTGCTATAAATTTGACTTTATAATGACTAGTAATCAGCTTCACTATAATGGAATGGCTAAATAAAACTGCCAACAATTGCTTGCTTGGTCGTCGCCAAATGACCATTGTATCCCGACTAGTAAGTATTGCAACTACAACGGAATGGCTGAATAAAAGTACCAACAACCGCTGGGTTTTGGGTTATCTCATGCTAATGGTATCGATTAGTAATTGTTGCAACTACAACGGAATGGTTAACTAAAAGTGCCCATCGCTTATTTTATCGTGATGACTATCTACACGACTAGTAATTGCTGCAACGATAATCGAATAAATAAAATCGCCAACGGTGTGAGTTCTCGGTTGACTTCCTCGTTGGTCTCGAGGAAATACCAGACGGGATTGTTTGGTGTTAGTACCAGTTGGTTCGAATAGGTCTTTCTTATCCCTCTCGATAGCCGGCGGTTGTATCGAGTCTCTATAGGTTGTTTAGTGCATGCCGCCGCCGCTTCACCACCATACCTATGTAGGCGAGGACCGCCAATTCTAGCCTCGCTGCAATCGGCCTCGCATCGACGCCCTCTTTTTCCTTTGCCCTTTGTCGGCACCCCTTTTGTTTAAGCAGGTTTTGAGATCGACGTCGTTAGGTGGTTACCCTTCCGGCTTGGCTGGGCAGGTTATGGACGCCATTGGTTATTCTTCAGGGCTCTTAGCCCCATTTGCATCTTGTCCGTAGTGGACGCCTATCATTTTTCAAAGTGATTTGGATCTTTGTATATTACCGTATTCTTGACTCATGGAGTCGCCGCCGATATATCTGCTCGTGGGTCCCATCGAGGACGTTGTGTAATGTTATTACTTCGCTTTCCACCCGCATTTAAAGTGCTGGTGGGCACCTTTGAATCGCTTTCTATGCGGGTTTGGCGGAAGTGCTGAAACTTGCATAGGTCCGATCGAGGGTGTTACAGTGGTATCGAGCTCAGCATTGCGATACCCCACAAGTCCAGCTGTAGGATAACCTAGCTAACGGCCAAGTAGAGTGTCAAAACTATTTTGTAAAATCGGTTGGATAGTTCTTATTAGGTCTGATTTACTCCTTACCCTCCGCTATTCTCCTCTTATCTCGACGTGTTTTGAATCCGCCTCTTCTCTTTCTTGAGTCCAGAATTTCGTGGGTAGGTTCCGTTGACCTTCGTGGTTTCGCTCTCCTCTCGATAACGGTGTTCTACCATCCGTGATCAAGCCGCTCGATGAATCCGTCTACGGTGTTACAATTCAGTGTGCCTTGTTTGTACCTTCCGGTGTTTTCCGACGCGACGACATCACCTACGCCATCCGGCGCAGTAGTCTGCATCACCCCTTTGTTTCCGAACCTCGCTTGTCGAGATCTTCAGTCTGACTCCGAGAATGGTTGCACGCTCTTCTACTGATTGTGCGGAGTAATAGTTTGGGTGCGTGATGGATTGGCCCCCATGCCGACTACCCTTCTTCGCTTTTGTACATTGAAGTGGATGAGAATGCATCGTTCTCTTCCCATCGGGTTAGGTGGCTTTATTTGTTGATGCCTCTACCTTCGACCTTTTGTTACCGGAGTGTTCTCTCGACGATCACGGACAACGACCTCTTGTTAGTGGTGTCGCGAGGATCTACACGAAGCGCGAAGGATCAGACCGCCGACCTTCCTTCCGGTACCATGAGGCGGATCTCGAGGGCGAGATCCATTGTTAGTGGTGTCGAATTGTGGCATCCCGCAAAACCACTACTAGAAAATCACGTTGTTTTTTGTGCATTGCACCATCATGACCGCATGCTCATGTCATCATGCCACATTGCATTTGAGCATCGTCATCGTCTTGCATTTGCTTGCGTCAAACTAATTTTCGGAAAACCCAAATTGTTTTCTAACACGCCCCATCTTCATTCAAACACGCAAACCCGGGTCGCCGGAATATTTTGTTTTGACTAAATATGTTTTGCAAACGGTCCGTTTAAATAAATAAAATATTACATTATTTGTAGCGGGGCTGAACGGCCGAATGACCCGAACGACCACCCCAGAAAAATACAAACGGCCCACCCCAAAAATCCCTAGTCTACCCTGTCCTAATCTACCCACACCCCTCCACATCACCCCACCCAATGGCATGTAGCCACCTCACCCTCTCCCTATCCCCAACCAACGAGCTGCCACCTCGCCCACTCCCACCTCTCTCTCTCCCCTCTCTCTCCCTGGACCCACTTCCCAGCAACCCCCACGCACGCAGCCACCAACCCCCGGCCCCACTGCCTCGTCCCACTCAAGAACCAGCGCCCGTGTCCCGCCTGCCCGACCTGGCCTCTGCCCGCCTCCTTCTCCTCATCCTCCCTGGCGTCCCTCCTCTCCGTGAGCCCGCCTCCACCGCCTGCTCTTCCCTCTCGCTCATGAGCCCGCCCTCCAGCGTCCTCGGCGTCGGCAGCCAGCGCCGCCGTCGGCCGCGCCCGCGCTCACCTCGCCTACGGTCCGCGCCCGCCTCTGCCTCGCCTTCCTGGCCCGGCCGCCGCTTCGCCGCCAGAGACCACCTCGCCGGCGACCCGCGTCGACCTCGACCGCCCAGATCGCCTCGCCCGGCCTCCCGCGCGTCCCCGGCGTCCTCCCTGCGGCTCTGCACGCCACGGACCGCCCCTCGGCCAACCGCCTCCGACCCTCCTCCGGCCGCGCCGCCGCGGACCCCTGTCGTCCCCGGCCGCGACCTCGCCGGCGTCGCCTCCTCGCCGTGCAGCCCGCCTTCGGCCCCGTCGTCCGACACCGGTGCCCGAGCCCGCGTCCGCCTCTGCTGGCTCTGCTCGGGTCCAGCCATCGCCCTGCTCCTGTGCGTGCACATCATGTTAGCCAAGCTGACCTGTTTCCTGTCGCTGGGTACACGTGCGTGCAGCAAAGGTCAAGCCCATAGAACTCTCGCTGCCGCTTTCGTCTCGATGTTTCTGGAAGACGCATGGTTCCAATAAATTGGAGCCACGAGACCATCGGTGCGGAATTGCGAGGACTCCGACCTGAACATCAAGATCTACTTCTCGGGAATCCGAGACCGATCCTCGAAGACCACACCTCGACACGCCAAGTTCGTCGAGGCCCTGAGGACCATCCCCGGAGGCGAAGTCCGGATCTAAAGACCACCAAGATCGTCACCGGTACGACAAGCACTTCACCGCGGGACTCCAAGGTCTACCTCGAAGTTTGCCGAACGCCAATACCGACAACATGACCCGAAGACCCCGGATGCGACAAGATCTGCCCCGTTGTCCGAGAACGATCCCGTCGAACCCTGGACCCTGAGACCGACCCCGAACCCCGGAACCAAGATCGCCGAACCCTAATGTGTGAACCCTTTTCCTGAACCCTATTTTATAAATGCCATCTATAAATTGTTGCATATTAAATTGTCATACTCGCATGCATATTGTGTGGTTTGGGGGCCTTATGCCGATTCACCTTATAATTAAATAAGGGGCTCATATGCGGGCAAATCTAGCCTTATATTGGCCTCATTTAAATTTGCGTAGCGAACCGGTAACCTATCTTGCCATGTTAATACAACATTTAAATTGCGGGGTACCTAAACGACATGAACCTAGTGAATAATTATCGGGACCCCGGTTCCGCTTAATATGACCTAATTGCATCGCATCTTGCCATGCCATACATCATACATGCATCATGCCCGATCTTCTGCCGTTGTATTAAATATTGCATCCGGTGTTTCTTCTAGCGTTTTGCTTCTTCGCGGATAAGCCCGTTGAGTTGATGCGAGTGTCGACCCGATCTTTGGTTGAACCTTCGACAATGTTTTCAGGCGAGCATCTCCCCCTTTCTTCCTATCTTACTTTTCTAGTATTTATTCCCTCCTGTTGATCTATTGCTATCTGTGTTGCGATGCTCTAGTTTTCGTGCCCGTGATATCCCTTGCAGACTCATATTGCCTTGGACACATCCTATTACCTGTTGTTTGGTAGATAGTTGGACCTGCGCGTCGTAGTCGCTTGCTCAAGTCGCTATGTTGCGTCGTCAAGTACCACAGTTGTTGGAGTATTGCCGCCTGTTCGATGTTGGAGATGATCTTGGCTATATTTATCGTTAACTTTAATTACTGTTTAATAACTAAAATTGAAGTAGGTAAGCAGAGGCATCGGTGGGTGATAGATAATATTTGGTTTCCGACCGCCCACTTGTGTCCCGTAGGACCCCGAGTACTTGATACCTGTTCCTTGATTTATCGCGCTATCCACATCCGGGAGGCTTATGGACCCCCCTGAGCCAGAGCTTGATTCATTCTTATTTCTTGGGGCCACAAACTAGTTTGAGGTTTTATTTACTATCCTGTACTTATGCCATGCTTTACTGCTTTATTTAAATTGTGCGGTCTCGCACCTTTATCGTTAGGATCGTGGCCCGATTTATTTGTGTCGACAAGCCCAGCCACACTTTCGGGTTCCCAGTCGTGTACCGCCTCCACAACCTTAAGCCCGTTTGAGCCGGCCCGGCTTCGCTATGATCTACTTAAAGGGTGGCCTCAAATATTTCTGAATCTTGTAATTGCTTTGTCGTGGACTGCCTCGTTGGGTTTTGATTTGGTTTTTCCGAGGCATATCGAGTGTGTGTTGCTATTTGTGCACCCGGCCGGTTAAAACTTTCAAAGCCGTGTCCATGTTATGGACGACTTGGAGCTGATATCTCGCCCATAGACAAGCATAACTAAAGTTTATTGCTATAAATTTGACTTTATAATGACTAGTAATCAGCTTCACTATAATGGAATGGCTAAATAAAACTGCCAACAATTGCTTGCTTGGGTCGTCGCCAGCGACCATTGTATCTGACTAGTAAGTATTGCAACTACAACGGAATGGCTGAATAAAAGTACCAACAACTGCTGGGTTTTGGGTTATCTCATGCTAATGGTATCTGATTAGTAATTGTTGCAACTACAACGGAATGGTTAACTAAAAGTGCCCACTGCTTATTTTATCAGGATGACTATCTACACCTGACTAGTAATTGCTGCAACGATAACTGAATAAATAAAACTGCCAACTGTGTGAGTTCCTCGGTTGACTTCCTCGTTGGTCTCGAGGGGAAATACCAGGACGGGATTGTTTGGTGTTAGTACCAGGTTGGTTCCGAATAGGTCTTTCTTATCCCTCTCTGATAGCCGACAGTTGTATCGAGTCTCTATAGGTTGTTTAGTGCATCTGCCGCCGCTTGATCCACCATACCTATGTAGGCGAGGACCGCCAATTCTAGCCTCGCTGTATCGCCTCGATCGACGCTCCTCTTTTTCCTTTGCCCTTTGTCGGCACCCTTTTGTTTAAGCAGGTTTTGAGATCGACGTCGTTAGCGAGGTTACCCTTCCGGCGCTTTGGGTGGTTATGGACGCCATTGGTTATTCTTCAGGGCTCTTAGCCCCATTTGCATCTTGTCCGTAGTCGGACGCTCTATCATTTTTCAAAGTGATTTGGATCTTTGTATATTACATCTGTATTCTTGACTCATGGAGTCGCTGCTGTATATATCTGTTCTGTGGGTCCCATCGAGGACTGTTGTGTAATGTTATTACTTCGTTTTCCACCCGCACGAAAGTGCCTGGTGGGCACCTTTGAATCGTTTCTATGCGGGTTTGGCGGGAAGTGCTGAAACTTGCATAGGTCCGATTCTGAGGGTGTTACATGTGGGTCAATGACACTAGTGGAATCCATGTGGTTTAGGAAAAGAACACATGTAATGACACCAGTATGGTCACAAAGACCAAAAGCACATAGGAAAGCAGCTTGCACATTGCATGCTTCACCTATGTGGTAGAGGCTGCACCAGAGAATTCACTAGAGCGTGTGTGGTCATGTGGGATCAATGTGGTTTATGAAAAGAACACATGCAATGTGGTCATATGTGTCAATGACACTTGTGGGATCCATGTGGTTTAGGAAAAGCACACATGCAATGACACCAGTGGACCCATGTGTGAAACTATGGTCAAAGAGACCAAAATCATATAGGAAATCATCTTCCACATTGCATGTTGCACCAGTGTGGCAGAGGCTGCACCATAGAAACAACATGAGTGTGTGTGATCATGTGGGATCAATGTGGTTTATGAAAAAAACACATGCAATGGTATCATGTGGGTTAATGACACTAGTGGGATCCATGTGGTTTTGGAAAAGAACATATGAAATGGCACCAGTATGGTCAGAGAGACCAAAAGCACATAGGAAAGCAGCTCCCACATTGCATGTTGCACCAGTGTCACAGAGGCTGCACCACAGAATTCACTGGAGTGTGTGTGGTCATGTGGGATTAATGTGGTTTATGAAAAGAACACATGCAATGTGGTCATGTGGGTGAATGACACTAGTGGGATCCATATAGTTTAGGAAAATAACACATGGAATGACACCAGTATCACTAGTTGAGAATTGCTTATTAGTGGAGCATATTTTTGTCTATCAATGGCGCACATGAAATGCGCCACTAGTGTTGCACAACTGATAATTAAGTATCAATGGCGCATATTCAATATGATGAATATGCGCCATTGATAGTGGGACAACCAATGGCACATCCTCAATATGCGACATTGATTTTTTACCAGTGGAGCATATATCCAAATGCATCACTGATGTTAGATGCACCACTAGCTGAATAAAAGATGCTCCACTGATGTTTCGTATAGGTATACAAAATACAGGGCTCTCAGGTATTTATACAGGTATTTATATAGGTACATATACAAGTATTTATACAAGTACACAGCAGTATAGAAACAGAGATAATAGTACAAGTAGAATTATACATCATCATATCAATTAGAACCTAACATAGTGACAAGTGCCCGAATATTATACAAGTCTACAACAAGTTGATCATCATCTCATACATTACACATTACAACAAGTTGATCATCATCATTAGCCAAGTCCTAAACTACTAAAGGACCAAGTAGAGTACAACCGCAATGGCGGTGATGAGCAAGACGGGGAGCACCATCAAGGTCTTCATCTGGTTCCTTTGTTTCTGCTCTCCAAGGAGGTGGTTCCTCCACCTAGCTTCCGCCTGCTCTCTCCTCGGGTACCCCTTTGTATCTGTTGCATTCAACTACTCAGCCAAGTTCTACGATAGTCATATAAATTTTTTCCAGACAATCATGGACTTATGATAGGCCATAGGTCACATTGTCTATAATCCAGAATTCCAGATTATGGTGAAAACTCTGATTACAGGGTGAAAACAAACTATTAGCGTTTGGATCAACACACAAAGAAGCTGACACAATAAAAGAAAAGGAAAGAATTCAATCCATGAAAATTTTCGCTTCTGTACAATGCATGCACCATAGAGAGAAATTAAAACAGTGCTAGAAGCAATAGGTAAACTGCATTTCACAAATCATAGGAGATCAAGATAGAGGCCATTGTATATCTCAAACACCAAGACTCTATTTCAGTAGGAGCAAGTTAATATAGTGCATGAAGCAAGCTATTCAATGTCTTTGCTATTTAAAAATTAATGATCAGTTCAAAATATATCTGGCACTCAAACTAAGAGCAATCATATCATTTAAAGGGTAGTATGACACTCAAACTAAGAGCGTGAACAAATCCGCAAGTTCACGTGTATTTAGCTGAGATGAGTACTATTGAGAGGGCAAAATATATCTCCAGTGGTTTTATGCATGAGTGTTTTGATCTATACATGTCTATCAATGAAGCACAAAGTCAGCTCTGACTTCCCCAATAAGCTACTCTAACATAGTACAGTAGTTAGGAGCAAATTACCGTGTGCCTACATTTTTTTAGAAATATTGTGCGCGTACATGAATAGAGCAACTTTAGTAGTAATGCAAACTGAGATCGGTAGTAATGCAAACTGAATTTCTAGTAATAGAAAATACACTAAAATTTCTAGTAATGCAAACTACATTGAAATTTCTAGCAATGCAAACCAAGTTTCTAGTAATGCAAACTTCGTTGAAATATCTAGTAATGCGGACTAAATTATGTGAGTGCTACTCCATGTATGTACTAGTCCATCTTTGTACCACCGTGGAAATTTTCATTGCAAGTTTTAGTGAGTGAAATCATGCAAGAAAATGAGCAGAAGTGAAAATGAGCACATCTGTAACAATGAGCAACAAATATGTACCAGTGAAGTTCTATAAAAAATGGTCAACAAATCTGTACAAACGAGCAACAAATCTGTACAAATGAGCATATTTGCAACAATGGAGTTCTATATTAAATGATCAACCCAAATGAATATTTATCGTATAATATCTAGTTCCCTACCCATGACCAATGAATATCTATCTCCCATTTTTTGTTCATCTACTGTTTTGTGCAAGCAGAACAGCTCCGAAATCATATCCACTTGCCAAAATAGATCAACCAAAATGTATAACAAGAAAGGACATCATAAGTAGGTACTAAATCTGTATTTGCATCTAGAAGAATTTATCACAGATAAGAGGATGGCTGGAGTGGATCGGTGGCAAGAAAATATACCTTGTGGCCGGTTCGGGCAGAGGATGAAAGCCCACGGGAAGTAGTGGAGCCATAGGAGAGGAGCAGTTACAGCGTGAGTTTGGTTGGGGTTGATGGAGGAGGAGAGAGGCACGGTGCAGCATGAGGGCGGCCTGGGCCGGCTTCAGATCGACGGAGAAGACGTCGTGCGGCGGGGGCAGAAGGACCATGAGCTGGTACTGGAGCTACAATGCGACCTGGTACTCGTTGTCGCTGGTGGACCAATCAAGCTCGATGCGGAAGCCGAGGTCGCCGTTCGTTGTGGCGGTGGGCGAGAAGGGGTTCTGATCAGGCTCTTCGGCAAAGTAGTTGTAGTCGACTCGGAGCTGCGCGTCCAGCCCAGGCCCCACGACGATATGGCGGGCGCCGCCGCATCAATTCGGCGGGCGCTAGGGTTCATATTGGGAGGGGAGGAATTGTAGGGGGATTTGGATCCCTTTCCAGCCTGCGGCGCATGGTTTGCACAGTGGCCAGAAGCAGGGCTCCTCCTCTTCATGGGACTAAGATGGGGGCTGGCGAGGCGGGGAGAAGAGGTGGAGGCGGAGCAAATCGAGCGAGACGGGACGGAGGCGGAGGAGGAAATGTATTAGGGTTTCACAGTGCGGTGCGGGATGGGCTGGGAGAGAATGAGATGAAGGAGGTTGGGGTGGGTTCGCACGTGGATAAGGTGGGGTGCAGAGTCAGAGTTAATTGGATAAAACTACCACGATTCGGGCTCTGACTATGGGTCAGTATCAATATTGATAATTTTGACGAGTCAGTACTAATTTTTAGGTCACAACGTTGCGAATCGGACTAATTCACGGCTAAACTCATTTTGACAGCAGCTCCGACGGTTGGGGCCCAACTGTAAGTGCTGAGTTGGCGGCATGTGCCTAGGAGGAGCGAAGGTGGAAGTGGAGCCCACCTGTCAACGGCTGATCTACCCAACAACCTCAACATATGAATGGAAACACCTACTACGCCACGCATGGTGTCATTCTTTCTCTTTGGCACCTTTTGTATGTGCGCAGTGACCATGCAGAAATGGCGGCGTGTTTCGTGTTTTTGCGCACGTAAAGACCGGTGGCGGCTCTGGCGGTGAGGTGGAGTTGGACCTCGCGGAGTGGTTTCGGGCGGTGACCGAGGAAGACATCACGCGTGCCACGTTCGCCACGCAGCCTACGACTCGTGGCGTCGTCGCGTTATGCAGGTAGCCATCATTCGCTTCCGAGGCCTTCCGCAAGGTGCTCGTCTCCGGCTACCGTTAAGTCAAATAGATTACAACGCGACGGCGAGCTGCAGGCTTCACGGCAGGACGGTGGCGGTGGCGGCGGCGGCAAGAAGCCGTGCTGCGGCTCACGCTGAACCCGATGTTGCACTGTTGTTCACGCCACAACCGGCGGTGATGCACGCGAGGGTGGCGATGGCGGCGGCGGCGGCGGCGGCTCGCTGCGTGCAAGACGGCGAGCATGGCGGTAAGACAAGCTGTGTGGCGCCAGCCAGCGGCGGCCGCTGCATGCGTGGTGGGTCCGCGAAAGCGATAAGCGTGGCGACCATGAAGCTCTTGACGCGCAAGGCGGCGAACGCGACGGCCAACAAGCGCTGGGCAGTGGCCGGCGGCGGCGAAGCGGCAACGCAGCGTGGCGGCCGTGAAACGCTGCAGCGGCAAAGCGAGGAGCTGATGGTTGACGAAGCGGGCGGCGATTCTTTGCCGCAGCGCAAAAAGCGGCAGCCTTGATGGCCGGAGAGCATCACGCTTGCGGCGAACGTACCGAGCTGGCTGGCCATACTTCTCACGGGCGCCCGCGCATGCTCTCGTCTGGCCGATCGCGAGCGGAGTCCAACATGTCCTACGGCTGCGGACGGGCTGCCGGGATCAGATCTCCTCGACGACGTGTGGCACGACGAGGTGGGGGCTGGTGGGACACCGAGAGTAAATAGTAAAATAGGAGAGAAAAATAAAAAATAAAATAAGATATGGCTGACAGTGGGTCCCACTTCCACTCAGCTCCTCCTAGACACGTGGCGCCAACTCAGCACTGACAGTTGGGCCCAACCCGTCAGAAAGTGTGTTAAAATGCTGTTAGACGAAATTTAGTGCAGTTGCAACGCTATGACTCAGAACTGGTACTGACTCGCAAAAATTACCGAAAATGGTACTGACTCGTCCCGACAGCCTTAATTGTGGTTATTTTATCCAATTAACTCGCAGACTCACGGAGGCATTATCAAGAAAAAAACACGGAGTGGTTCTGGTGCAAATCGGCCAGCCCATATTACGAGCAGAATCAGATCCATTATTTCACAATCGATCAGCTTGGTATATATACCGCCTATGAGTGCGTGGATCTGATGTCAAATAATCGGTCATAGACTCTTATGTCAGAGCCGAGCCTATGAGCTCCGGTCCAAAACTGATTGATACACATGTGAAGCTAACTCCAAATTAAAGCTGATCGAAGATGAAAAAGAAAAACCACAGAGCAATCTGATTAACCTACGTGTGCATGCGTATTACAATATAGTAGGATTCTATTGATAGTGGCAACAAAAAAAATATCATTTTGCAAAAAAAAAAACAATATAAGAAGCTACAAAATTAGACTGATTAATACGTACATATATATCTTTATATCACCGAATACATTTTTTATAAACATAAATATTTTTTAGTTTAATTCACCTTGCTGGTTTTGAAAATGTGACTCGGAGAGTAGGACATAAATCATCAGACGCACGGTGATTTCAGAGACACGGTCCTCGTAAGACAGACTGTGCAACCACTCTATCGCTAAATTTTAAGAACGCAAGCCATGAATGATTCCATAAGTTGCAACAAAATAAAGTTTGAATCCTGGTTGCCTCACAAATTTTTGTCTCATTTTTTTAATATTTTACAAAATATGTTCCAAAATACTTGTCTAGCTATCTAGTATATTTTTAACAAATAATAATTAAGTTCAACATTCACAAATCTATTTAAAACATAGACAATTATTTGTCTATGTTACATAGACAATTATTAATTTGTTAATTATTAATTAGTAAAACCTGGGACATCCGTTTGCAAGTACATAAACAATTACGAATTTATCAGTGGCGCATTGTTTGCAATATGCGCCATTGGGCAAAAAAATATCAGTGACGCATCTCCAATATGCACCATTGATAAGTCTGTCACCGTTCTGAGTGGTGGGGCCCACAATTTATCAATGGCGCAAAATGCGCCATTGGTGTTGATATATCAGTTGGTGCATATGGGCATATGCGCCATTGGCATTTGGTCCGCAGCTCTCCGGGGTGCCGGGCCCATATTATCAGTGGCGTATTTTTTAGATGTACGCTATTAGTTAAACAAAATATCAGTGGAACATATTTTTAAACGCGCCACTGATAGTCATCAGTGAAGCATATTCAAAAAAATCTCCACTGATAGTAAATCTATCCATAAGCCTTTCTCTAGTAGTGTATGGTCACAGAGACCAAACGGACATAGGAAAAGCAGCTTCCACATTGCATGCTTTACAAGTGTGGCCGAGGCTGCACCACAGAATCCACTGGAGTGTGTGTGGTCATGTGGGATCAATGTGGTTTATGAAAAGAACACATGCAATGTGGTAATGTGGGCAAATGACACAAGTATGATCCATGTGGTTTAGAAAAAGAACACATGCAATGACTCCGTAGAACCATATGTCAAACCATGGTCTCAGAGACCGAAAGCACATAGGAAAGTAGCTTCCACATTGCATGTTGCACTAGTGTGGCAGATGCTGCACCACATAATCAACTAGAGTGTATATGGTCATGTGGGATCAATGTGGTTTATGAAAAGAACAGATACAATGTTGTCATGTGGGTCAATGACACTAGAGGGATCCATGTGGTTTAGGAATAGAATACATGCAATGACACTAATATGTTCACAGAGACCAAAAGCACATAGGAAAGCAGCCTCCACATTGCGTGTTGCACCACAAGTGTGGCAGAGGCTGCACCACAGAATCCACTAGAGTGTGTGTGGTCATGTGGGATCAATGTGGTTTATAAAAAGAACACATGCAATATGGTCATGTGGGTTAATGACACTAGTGGGTTCCATGTGGTTTAGGAAAATAACACATGAAGGAGATATGCCCTAGAGACAAATAATAAAGGGTATTATTGTCATATCTAATTAGTTCATTATAGTTTTATATCATGCTCTAACTGTATCAAGCGGAAACATTGATACAAGTGTGGTATACAAACACCAGGTCCCTAGTAGCCTCTTTAAACTAGTTCATAGGGCACACGATGATCAAGGTTTCCTGATCATGGTCTAAACAAAAGTCACTAACTATGAAGTCATATCATCTAGAATAATGTGATGGACATTTCCCACCAACAATTGTTGCAACACGATCATGTCACTTAGTTCACGTTGGAATTGTCAGAAATAGATTGTTTTAATCCTTAGACCGTGAGATCTTATCAATCACTGTTACCGGAGGATGCTTAGACTGTATGAACCGTCACCTGTGACTGGGTGATCATAAAGGTGCACGTTGGGTATCCGAAGGAGCACGTAGAGGTGATATGCTTCAAGATCGGGAATTGTCCTCCTGTGTGACGGGAAGATACAACTGGCCCACTCGGTGAATTACATCTAAGTTGCGCAACACATAACTAGGTCATGGAGATGGTATTTCACGGGAACAAGTGAAATAGTACTTGTTGGAAACGAGATTGAACAAGGTATCGGGATACCGATGATCAAATCCCGGACAAGTCTTGTATCCCGAACAAGGGATTTGGATATATCGTTTCAGGTTCAAACACGATGGAGAATCGTGGAGTGCATAGGGGTCAACATGGGCATCCCGGTCCCGTTGTTGATCATTGATATGAATCATGTCTATAGCATTCTCGAACCGAGGTAAACACGCTTAAGGGCAATACGACGCTTGGAGTTCGTCCTGCTAGATGGAATCATGAAAGAGAGAGAAATCAGAGTCGTTCCGGAGAGATCCAAAGTTGTTCGGAGAAACAAGGAAAGGAAAAGGCCGAAGGGGGTTTCGGGTAAATGACAATTTACAACATGCATTTATTATATGTTAATTGTGAATTGATATATTATAAGTAAATATTTAAATTCAAATTTACAAACTGACTTTATCATTAGGACAAAATCCTGGAGGAAATTGGCCTAGGAAAAAGCCACAACAAAAAGGAAAAGAAAAATAGCAGAATCATTGTACGGCAAATAATTGCCGCCACATTATAGTAGATTAGCTCAGCCGCGCCGCATACACTCGACAACGGTCCAAGGAAGTGCAGGAGCGGGCGCTGGCTTCATGGGCGTCAGGGCTTGGCAACCACAAAGCAAAGTAAGCCGCCAGCGCCTCAGGCCGCCCACCCAAAAGTGCCAGTTCATTGTCATTGTTGACATGGCTGGGCGAATGGCCAGGAGGCCCACCTGGGTGCTAGCTGGCTGCTGCCGCTAGAGCACGGTCTGGGCCGTCGGGAGGCCGCCTGGCCCATTTGGCTATGTCCGGCCAGCTGTTTACATGGGCTGGTTTTAGCCCATCCGACTGGGTGCGGTTTTCTTGTTATTTTCCTTTAAGTTTTAGTCCCACATGAGACACCTAAAGGGAAGGGCACACCCCCTCCACCTATATAAAGGGGTGCCCATTGGAGGACTAAAGACAACACCAATACACAAGTATTTGGGGTATTCCCTTTGGTTGGGATACTCCTCTCTCTCTAGTTGCCTTTGTCGTGGCGTGGTCCCAAGTTAGGAATGTGCGTGCAAAGCCAACGTATTCGTGGCACGCCGTTGTGCTCCGGGGATTCCGCCGGGGGATCTACTTCCGCAACCCCAACATGGATCAAGGAGTTTCGGCAGTCGTCGCATTGCACTGTATGCATGTGATGACTCGATGGGGCTATTGAAGCTTCCGGCCCATCGTACAAGGACCTGGACAAGGCGCGACGTGCGATGATCTTCGTGACCTTGAGGTCGGACGGGTACGACTACATCATCCACGCTCATGTAAGAGTGTAATGCTCTCTCGATCTTCAAGGGTACGTTACCGTTGTCTTCCTCCGTTACTGCCATACTTCTATATATCTCCTTGGGCATTCAGGGTATTCCGCGTATGTAATTTTTTTGTTATCTGCTACGGAACCCTTCAACACATGCAATGACACCAGTAGACCCATGTGTCAAACCATGGTCACAAAGACCAAAAGCACATAGGAAAGCATCTTCCACTTTGCATGCCACACTAGTGTGACAGAGGCTGCACCACAGAATCCACTGGAGTGTGTGTGGTCATGTAGGACCAATGTGGTTTATGAACACATGCAATGTTTTCATGTGGGTCAATGACACTAGTGGGATCCATGTGGTTTAGGAAACGATCACATGCAATGACCTCAGTGGACTCATGTGTCAAACGGTGGTCATAGAGATCAAAAGCACATAGGAAAGTAGTTTCCACATTGCATGCTGCACCAGTGTGGCAGAGGCTACACCACAGAATCTACTGGAGTATGTGTGGTCATGTAGGATCAAATTGGTTTATGAAAAAACACATGCAATGTTGTCATGTGGCTCAATGACACTAGTGGGATCCATGTGGTTTAGGAAAATAACACATGCAATAACCCTAGTGGACCCATGTGTCAAACCATGATGACAGAGACCAAAAGAACATAGGAAAGCAACTTCCACATTGCATGCCGCACCACAGAATTTACTGGAGTGTGTGTGGTCATGTAGGATCAATGTGGTATATGAAAAGAACACATGCCATGTTGTCACGTGGGTCAGTGACACTAGTGGGATCCATGTGGTTTAAGAAAAGAGCACATGCAATGACACCAGTATGGTCACAGAAACCAAAAGCACATAGGAAAGCAGCTTCCACATTGCGTGCTTCACCAGTGTGGGAGAGGCTGCACCACAGAATTTACTAGAGTGTGTGTGGTCATGTGGGGTCAATGTGTTTTATGAAAAGAACACATGCAATGTGGTCATGTGGGTAAATGACACTAGTGGGATCCATGCAGTTTAGGAAAAGAACACATGCAATGACACTAGTGGACCCATGTGTGAAACCATGGTCACAGATACCAAAAGCACGTAGGAAAGCATCATCCACATTGCATGCTACACCAGTGTGGTAGAGGCTACCACATAATTAACTCGAGTGTCAGTGGTCACGTGGTATCAATGTGGTTTATAAAAAGAACACATGCAATGCTATCATGTTGGTCAATGACACTATTGGGATCCATATGGTTTAGGAAAAGAACATATGCAATAACACCAGTATGGTCACAGAGACCAAAAGTAAATATACGAAAGCAGCTTCCACATTGCATGCTGCACTGATGTGGCAGAGGCTGCGCCACAGAATCCACTAGAGTGTGTGTGATCATGTAGGATCAATAAGGTTTATGAAAAGAACACATGCAATGTTGTCATGTGGGTCAATGACACTAGTGGGATCCATGTGGTTTAGGAAAAGAACACATGCAATGACACCATTATGGTCACAAAGACCAAAAGCACATAGGAAAAAAGCTTCCACATTGCATATTGTACCAGTGTGGCAGAGGCTGCACCACAGAATCCACTAGAGTGTGTGTGGTCATGTGCGATCAATGTAGTTTATGAAAATAACACATGCAATGTGGTCATGTGGGTCAATGACACTAGTGGGATCCATGTGGTTTAGGAAAAGAACACATGCAATTGACACCAGTATAGTCATAGAGATCAAAACACATAGGAAAGCAGCTTCCGCATTGCATGCTTCACCAATGTGGCAGAGGCTACACCACAGGATCCACTTGATTGTGTGTGGTCATGTGGGATCAATGTGGTTTATGAAAAGAACACATGCAATGTGCTCATATGGGTCAATGACACTAGTTAGATCCATGTGGTTTAGGAAAAAACACATGAAATGACACTAGTGGATCCATGTGTCAAACCATGGTCACAGAGACCAAAAGCACATAGGAAAGCAGCTTCCACATTGCATGCTGCACCAGTGTGGTAGAGGCTGCACCACAGAATCAACTATAGTGTGTGTGGTTGATGGATCTGAAATATAGCCATCTACGCCCATATTTAAACTGGATATTAATCATATTTTTGATGAAATATCTCTCTAAACTTTGCCACTAATGCTATTATTCAGAGGGGTATGCAATCCTTTGTTCTTGTATTTTTTCTGCGTAGATAATGTCGTTTAAAGGAGGAAATCACTATATTAAAGTCAAAGATACGATATTTCCTTCGACCAAAAGAAACCAGGAGCCGTCCAACAAAGGCAGACGCTGTAACGACCAACTATATGGCCGGAGCAAAAATTTCGACCGTATAGCTCCAGGTCAAACAGAACAACTTTCGTGAAGGGACCCCTATATAAAGAAGCCTCAGGCGATGAGGAAAGAGAAGACACCACGCCCTAGAAGCCATACCTCGCCAGAAAGCCGCCTCCAGATCTCCAAACCTTTATCCATATCCATAGCCATCTTCCACCACTTGTAATAGTAGATCTCTTCTCCGATTGGCGAGAACAATAAAAAGACGCAAGCTACTGGTCTGGTAAAAACACAAAAGAAATTCTAAAACTCCTGAAGGTCCATTAAAGTAACTTCACTACGCATTCGCTTCCCATGGATTCGATAACCTAGGTCTACTAGGGAAAAAGAGCTATACTACATCCGTAATCCGGATCGAAGGTATCAACCCTTTTTCTAGCGTTGTTGCCAGGGAAGCAATAGCTACTCTGGTGAGGTTATTAGGAACCTCGCTAGTTTTGATTCTTGTTTTTAATTTTGTTAGTTTGCTTTTAGTCTTTATTTGATAAACCAAAAAAATTAGTTAGTCTTTAAATTCTTATTTTTACTGTTATAATTTTTAATCTAAGAAAACCTAAAAACATAGGAAGTATGGAGGAAAAGAAGCTTGGGGAGTTTGCTACTCCCAATAATGATTATTTGCGTACTCCTATTATTCAGCCAGCAATTGCTACTGGTGACTATGAAATTAAGCCTGATTATTTAAGTTTGGTTCAATAGAATCAATTTGGAGGCTCTGCTGTTGAAGACGCAGGTATGCACTTAAATACTTTCACTAAAATATGTGATATGATGCGTATAAAATACGTTGACCCTGATGCGGTCAAATTACGTCTATTTCTTTTCTCTCTAAGAGGAAGAGCTAAAGAATGGTTGCTATCTTTTCCTAAAAATACTATTACATCATGGGTGGGATGTAATTCTTTATTTATGACTAAATTTTTCCTACCTGCAAAGACTATGCAACTTCGATCTAATATTACTGGTTTTAGACAGGAAGAGCGTGAGCTACTAGCACTTGCATGGGAGAGGATGAAAGAATGCCTAAGAAACTGTCCTCGTCATGGGATGGAAGATTGGTTAATCCTCCATTTATTTTACAATTATCTTAATCCTGTGCCTAAGTCTATGCATGATACTGTAGCTGGAGGAACTTTCATGGGTAAACATATTACCGAAGCAAAGCAGCTGCTAGATAATATGCAAGACAACCATGCCCAATGGCATGTTGAAAGATCAAACACGAAGACGGTGAACTCTGTCTCACCACAAGAGAACGAAGATCTCAATGCTAAGTTGGATGAGCTCATACTAGCCGTAAAAGGTAAGGAAATTCAGGTAAGAGCCACCCCTGAAACAAATATAGAAGAAATATACTTCGTAGCTCGTAATGATTATAATCCTGTTTGGAAGAAGAGTTACAATCCTAATTTTCAGAAATGTTATGCTAGTCCTACAAATAACTCTAATAATAATATGGGAACTAGTAATGGTAGTCTCCAAGAAATGCTTAAGTCTTTTATAGACCCACAAAATGAACAAAATAATATTCTAGTCAAAATTACGGAGAACCATGACGCTATGCTTGGTAAATTATCTAACTAAGCTGTTAGTTTGAGAAATGATCTGCAGGCCCTTCAAGAAAGAACAAGGATTGTTGAGGCACAGCTAGGTAAGATAACCGAGAGTCAAACTCTCATTCTAGCTAAATTTGTTGGTAAAGCTGAGCCCAATCCTATTGAAGAATTCAAGATGATGAGAATGCAAAGGGAGGAGCCTGAAGAACTTGATTATAGTAATGCCCCTTCACCAAGCTACACCATCGAAGATCTCGTAAAAAGGATCAACGTCAAAATTCCGGTAAGTGAAGGTAATGATGAAGCCATGTATCAACACTTTGTTGATCAAGTAGCAATTAAGGTACGCGAGCTTGAAGAGTAATACAAGAAAACCGCTGAAAAGTTACCTGTTAAACTAGATGAGATATTTGAGCCAACTATTAAGATAAAGATTGGAACTAATGATATAGCTGCACTTTTTGATCTAGGTGCAAGCGTCTCAACAATTTGAAAGAGTCTTTTTAACAAGTTAAATCTTGGATCCTTTGATATTATTGAAATTAAATTGCATCTAGCAGATTATACCTACAAAGAAGCTATAGGGATTAAGGAGAACACTTTAGTTTACATCAAAGGCTGTCCTGCTCTCATTGATTTCGTTATTGTTGACATGCCTGAAGACACTGTTGCTCCTATAATACTAGACTGTCCTTTCTTAAGAACTATAAAGGCTTTAATTAACCTTCATGAAGGAAACGTGAAGTTGCAATTGCCTTTGCGGGATACTTTTGTTATTCATTTCCCCAAGAAGAAGAAAGCTAAACATGACGAGAAGGAGGCCATCACTTTGAAGGCCAATTACTTTGGAGTTGGTGTTCCACTCACCTGGCCCAAGTAAGTATCATCAACGTCAAGCTATTGACTGTAAAAGAGCACTCCATGGGAGGCAACCAATGTTAAACTAAGGTTTCAGTTAAGTTTTTAGTTTTAGTTAAAGTTCATGTTCAATAAAGAGTGCTAGAAAACTCTATTTGAGGAGAAGAAATTTGGTAGCACTTGAATTTCTGCATTGTTCATGCTATTGTCGGTCGACAATATTCTCTGTCAATTTTCTATAAAAAACAAGGTATATCGCTAAGTTATAGGAAAAGAAATAGTTTACAAAGAAACAAATTTTTTTTGATGGACACAAACGGTTTAACAACAAACTATACAGTGGGAATAAAAATTCTGGCTGTATAGTTCTAGTCGTATAGTTATCTTTGCCATCGAATTTTTTTCTGCAAAATGTAATAAGAGTTTAACGACCAACTATACGGCGGGAATAAAAAAAATCGGCCGTATAGTCCCGTCCGTATAGATATCAATGCCTTCATACAATTTCTTTTCTTATGTACAGACAGTTTAACGACCAACTATACGGCAGGAACAAAAATTCCGGTCGTATAGTTCCGGTCGTATGTTCCTGCCATATAGTTCCGGTCGTATAGATATCGAGGCCTTTTGCAAATTTTCTTTCACAGGGACAAACAGTTTAATGACCAACTATATGGCCAAAACATTTTGTTTCACCCGTATAGGTTTTGTCGTATAGCTGCGCCGCCAGGAGGAAGACCTAGTATTTTGATAGAACGCCAACTATACGGCCGGAATGCATGTTCCGTCCTTATAGTTGCGCTCGTATATTTGCGTCCGACCACAAAATCGCACGGGAAGGTACTCCCAACTCCAAAACTTCAATCCTTTTTCTTTCTTCTACCTCCAAACTCTCTCAAAACCTCAAGGGATCTTTATCTCTACTCAATTTCGTTCGATTTCCTCGCACACAAGTGATCTACGGTATGTTTCTCCTCCGATCCTCCAATTACTTTTTGCAAATTCATCTTCGATCTATTGTCATTATCAATCTAGGGTGAGACCTACTATGAACCAATTGCCATGATTTTCTTACCTAGATTATTACCTTGAGGAGATTCTTTAGTGTTCTTAGATGAGGAACATATTATACTTACTGTTGTTCGACCAAAAAGTTTTACTTTTTCCTTTTATCAATGTTTTAGAAGATGAACACAAGGAGCCAAACTCGTGCTCGTGCCACCGCTAGTGCTTCTCGGGCAATCACCTAGGAACGCATGGGGATACGGTTCAGGCATCAGGCTCATCGGAATGCTTCAACAAGATCAAGAACCGCGAAGTGAAGGCCACCAAGTGGGCTTGCCCCCTTATATTGAACCAACTTGGTATTTATAATGACTTCAAATAACTTTGCAATAGAGCTGGCCTGCAAAACTTTGTGTATAATAATGTACCTACTTATCGCCGCTTAACTATTGAATTCCTAAGTTCATTGCAAAGCACTGTTAAACTGTGGCAAGGGTAGGATACTATTTCTTTTCATCTGATGAACAACAACTACACCTTAACGTTAGATCAATGGTGTGCACGCTTTAATTTGCCAAACAATGATGTTCATGCTCTACGCGCATTCTTTACTGGCTTATTTCCTTCCCCCAATCAATACTATAATGGAATTAGCTTCACTAGTAGAGTGAACAAGGGGAAGAATATTCAACATCCTGCAATTCGCTATTTGTTCTATGTTATTGCTAACACCTTGCAGGCACGCAATGAGTTCACGAGACTCAACGGGGAGGACATCCTAGTCCTCGCCAAGGCTGCTTGCATCAACTGCAACCTATCACTCAACTTGGGCGCCATCCTTGTGCGCTACCTAGAGTATCAAGCCTCCCAAAGCCAATGGCCAATCACAGGAGGAGTTGTCATCACTGTGCTTGCCACTACCCTAGACATCTATCTAGGTGAGTTGCAACCTGTACTAGGTGAGACGCGTGTTGGTTTCTCCACCTTGAGGGCCTGTGGAAGGCTCACTAGGAGAGGTGGTGTTTATTATCTGCATATTGCTGGAGCTGGGCGTATCTACCCCTCTCCTTTGCCTAATGGTCTTTTCTCTATCGAGGAAGGACGTTTGCTATATAATGTGCAAGTTGAGCAGCACCAACCCGAGGAGGAGATTCCTGAAGAGGATGAGGACCAAGAGGAGGAGCAAGAAGTTCCTCATCAAGAGGAGGAGCCACAAATCCGGTTCGCCACATACCAAGATTCCAAGGACTTGGAGGGACTGCGGAGAGGATGCACAACCTCTCTTTGAACCTCTGAGAATCAACAAGTAACGTCTCTACTCAATTCGCGAACTGGAGTAACGACTTTTTCCCGCCACCACAATGATTTGAAGGGCTTGCAAAAGCCTAAGCTTGGGGAAGTTTCCTCATGTATCTTTATTTGGCGTTTATTTACTTTTATTTTTTCAGGTTATGTTTTTATTTGAGTTTATAAGCACTCGTGTTGGTTTCCCCAACACTTTATCTTTAGTTCTTTCTATTTGCTTTCGAATTTTTCTAGCCAAGGTTTGCCGCCAATTTTCTATTCTTTATTTCCATCTCTTAAAAATTACAAAAATATTTCTCCATTTTTCCTTATTTTCCCTCTTTCTTTTATTTTCGCCTCGAGGTCTTCGTATGTTTGCAGGAGAGTGATCGACTTCGAGTTTCCAAGAAACGAATAAAAAAGTAAAAGAGAAGTGGAACCAAACATGAGAGGTATGCCTTATGACTCCCCACTTTTGAAGTTTGAGGACCCCATGTTAGTTAGTAGTAAATGTTGAGATATTATATTGGTGGAGTGAGTCTTTGTATCATAGTAGGATTGTCGTTTGCATGGGTATTTAATTGGGCTCATTTTGTTCCAGCTCTCGTAATTAACCAAGTCTTGCCTAAAAATTGCTAAACAATTGTAATAAGAAAAAGTCTCACAATTGAAGGCTTGGGTGTTGTAGTGATTAGTCTTGAAGGCTTATTTGTTGAGACACTTGACACCACTGAAAAATTTGATTGACTTAATATCTCGCTTTGAAAGGATTTGTTCGATTGAATTAATGTTTAGCCGTTTTTGTGAGCATGCAAAAGTTTGACTTGTTAATCATAAGAATGATATAGCTTTATGCATGTCAAACTTCATGGGATGCCAATAACTTCGTTGGCCTACGAACCATCTTCATGGAGGAAACTCCTAGATTTCGGCTATGAGTTGATTAAACAGTTGTAGCAGCAAGGCTATAGTGGGTAAGATTCTTGGCACTCCCAGGTAGCTGTAATCATGATGGAATCACTCCTCTGGCTGTTATGAGTAATCATTATGCAAAAGGAACAAAAACCTTAGTGATGCCACGAGTGTCCATCATAGCCCGATAAACTAATAAAAATCTTTGGCATGCTCTCAATTACTTAAAAACTGAAATTATTGAAGGACAATGAATAGAAAAGTAGTGCTTGCAAAGTCTTGATTCATTGATGTGGGAGAATTGAGAGACTCTAGTATATATGCTTTTCATGACAACTCTCACACTCTTAATTTAAATGATTATACTTTATTGTTCAAAGGCAAGCCTATGAGTTGATTACTTGACATGGAATAAAATGTACTCATTTGAATCATCCATGCTTACAATAATTTTGTTGCGCTATAAGGATGCATGAAATCCGCATGATATGCTTTCCATTACTCTATCTATGCTGAAGTTTTTCAGATTTATGAAAGTGGAGGAAACATGAGACTATTAATCATGAGTAAGATCACCATCTCGTTATTTCAGTTTAAATGCTGAGTTCCTTTTTGATTTTGGTTTTCTTGCTCGGGACGATCAATTTTAAGCTTGGGGGAGGTTGATGGCTCTGAAATATAGCCATATACTTCCACATTTAAACTGGATATTAATCATATTTTTGATGAAATATCTCTCTAAACCCTGCCACTAATGCTAATATTTAGAGGGGTATGCAATCCTTTGTTCTTGTATTTTTTCTGCGCAGATAATGTCGTTTAAAGGAGGGAATCACAACATTAAAGTAAAAGATACGATATTTCCTTCGACCAGAAGAAACCAGGAGCCGTCCAACAAAGGCAGATGCCGTAATGACTAACTATACAGACGGAGCAAAAATTCTGACCATATAGCTCCAGTCGTATAGTTGGAGCCGCCTCCGTTAGGTCAAAAAGAACAAATTTCATGAAGGGACCCCTATATAAAGAAGCCTCATGCGGCAAGAAAAGAGAAAACACTGCACCCTATAAGCCATACCTCACCAGAAGGTCGCCTCTAGATCTCCAAACTTTTCTCCATCTCCATAGCCATCTTGCACCACTTGTAATAGTAGATCTCTTCTCCGATTGGCGACATTGTAACACTATTGCTATCAATCTTATGATTTTCATTACAATGTTTGTGATTGTTGATCTCATCTCTATGTGTGAGTAATTCTCCTTGGGCTAAGGTCTTCGGCCTAGCCATGTAGCAATTGTGCATGTGATTTATCATAGATGGGATCGTGTATTAGTTTGTATGACATGATGATTATTGTATCCTCTCTTGCCTCAATCTAAGGACTTTTTGGTACCCAAGACCCCGAGGGTTGAGCCAGGTATAGGGAGTATGAGTGATGACTAATCTGCAGGTTGGGAACCCTAGTGACATAAGGGGTTGTACGGCTGTATGTGAGGGATTTGCTTGGGACTAACGGTGACATCACTATGCATATCATTAGTTCTCTTTCTTCTATGGATGAGACTAGTAGTTTATTGCTATAAGCGGTTGCGGAGGCAATAGCAATTATGGATGCACTTCCCACATATAATTTATCTTGCTCTAACAAGTACACACATACTTTATTTCTATCTTTTATTTCCATCAGATGTTTTTGTATAGCTACAGATGAAAACGAACACCCTAGGCCCTCTCTCTCCATCATCGACAACAACAAAAGACACAAGCTACTGGTCTGCTAAAAACACAAAAGGAATTCTAAAACTCCCGAAGGTCTATTAAAGTAACTTCACTACGCATTCACTTCCCGTGGATTCGATAACCCAGGTTTACTTGGGAAAAAGAGCTTACTACTTTTGTAATCCGGATCGAAGGTATCTATGGTCATGTGGGATCAATGTGGTTTATGAAAAGAACACATGCAATGTTGTCATGTGGGTTAATGACACTAGTGGGATCCATTTGGTTTAGGAAAAGAACACATGCAATGACACCAGTGGACCCATGTGTCAAACCTTGGTCATAGAGACAAAAATCACATAGGAAAGCATCTTCCACATTGCATGTCGCACCAGTGTGGCAGAGGCTGCACCATGATTCAACTTGAGTGTGTGTGGTCATGCGGGATCAATGTGGTTTATGAAAAGATCACATGTAGTGTTATCATGTGGGTCAATGACACTAGTGGGATCCATGTGGTTTAGGAAAAGAACACATGCAATGACAGCAGTATGGTCATAGAGACCAAAAGTACATATAGGAAAGCAGCGTTCACATTGCATGCTGCACTAGTGTGGCAGCGGCTACACCACAGAATCCACTAGAGTGTGTGTGGTCATGTGGGATCAATGTGGTTTATGAAAATAACACATGCAATGTTGTCATGTGGGTGAATGACACTAGTGGGATCCATGTGGTTTAGGAAAATAAGACATGCGATGATACCAGTATGGTCACAGAGACCAAAAGCACACAGGAAAGCAGCTTCCACATTGCGTGCTGCACCAGTGTGGCAGAGGCTTCACCACAGAATCCACTAGAGTTTGTGTGGTCATGTGGGATCAATGTGGTTTATGAAAAGAACACATGGAATGTGGTCATGTGGGTTAATGACACTAGTGGGATCCATGTGGTTTAGGAAAATAACGCATGAAATGGCACCAGTGGACCCATGTGTGAAACCATAGTTATAGAGACCAAAAGCACATAGGAAAACAGCTTCCACATTGCACGTTGCACCAGTATGCCAGAGGCTGCACCATAGAGTCCACTTGAGTGTGTGTGGTGTCAACACCCGGATTTTTAATCCCAGATGACTGTTATGCCATACCTTGCAATCCCAGGATTACCATTTTTGTGAGACATAACAGATTGGATATCACAGTACATCATCCATTACAAACCATAATAAGGTCTTAGACAAATAAAGGATCTCATGATCCAGACTTAATACAAATCAAGCAGCGGAAAGAAACGTAGTAGGGGCTCCATATTTAAAGTCACATGCAATGCTGCCGATGGGAGATGATCCTAGTTGTCGTAGACGTCCTGTTGTCCATCATCCTGATAGTCCTCCTCATAGTCTGGCCATGGGAATAACCAGGGACAAAGCCATGAGTACTCTTTAAGTACTCGCAAACTATCACTAACAAGTAAGGTAGTTCAAATAGGAATCTTAAGCTCTAGGTTTATTTTCAAAAAGCCAGATTATCTAAACTGAGTTTAGAAGTAAAGAAAATGAAATTAATGTTCTAAATCACTTAAGTGGGAAACTAGCTTTCATATTCACAACCCTATTATGGTCAAGTCAAAATCATAGTTCACTTCACAAGTCATTTTGAAAACATCTGACGACGGAACAGTATGGCCACTCCAATTGTCCATGACCGCGGACGCGGCTATTCGAATAGTTTGACACACTGCAGAGGTGGTACACTTTAACCACAAAATTCGATACATCCGTCAGGGATAACCCTGAATCATCATACTTATTATGCGTATAATCAATCATAACCATTCAATTACACACTCTAGTATAGGCACCTCTCCTATGAGCTTGACCTCCCAGCCATGGCCATCTGCCATCCTGGGCACTGCATAGGTGGACAATTCACTCTCACAATGTAGCCTCAGCTCAAACCTCTTCTGCGAGGGAACCCATAATAATGCATATAAACTTCCGGCTAATCCCTACCCAATTCGGGTATTGTGGTTGTACGGTAAAATTGGAATGGTATCGCATCCAAACCCAACCATCAGTTTTTATAAAGGGCTAAGGCTCATGCCTCAACATTTTCATCATCAAATCCTTTTTGTGTTTCTCAACACATGTCAAAACATTTCAATATAATGAAGCATCATCCCAAGGTTTTCATAATTAATTAAGATTTAATATTCTCCAATTAAAATATGGGATCATGTGGACACATGTCATCACCACATATTCTAATACATGGGAATGTGATTTAAAGGGTTGGTCATATTTTATTAAGTTTAAGATTATCATTTAATAGAATTAAAGTGACTAGAAATGCTTATATAGCATTAATTTGGTACTAGTCCAAAGTCACTGCATGCAAACCTAAATATTTTTACATATTCAGATAGATCTTATCAAATGTGATTTTTGAGAGTTGGAATCAACTCAAAAGCATTTATGGTTGATTTTTGAAAAATGTTTGAAGTTGAAAAAGTCTCTGTCTTGTTATTTTGGTATAGTTGATATCCAACTCCAAATGATTTAAATCCAACAGGCTTGGATAGATAATTTAAATATCTTTCTAACAAAATTGGAATCATGCAAATTGGTTCAGTGAAACTCTCTGAATTAATTTTTGAATTTCTGGACAGAAACTATTTTAAACTAAATTGGAAAATCATTATTTGAATTGCCAGGCCTACGCGGGAAACTAAACGGGTTGGCCCAACTGCACAGCACAGCGCAGCGGGCTGCTGACAGACGGGGTCCACCTATCAGCGAGTCTATCTACGCGAAGCGGTATCTGCGAATCTGAGCCCTACGATCAAAATCTAATCTGAAGGCCGGTATTCATCATCGACGACGAACGGCTCCGGCAAGGATTTTGACCTAACGCTGCGGTGGGGGTCCGGCGAGGCTCACCTAGGCTCCAACTAAGGTCGGTGATGGGAGTGAACGGCAGTTCGAATGGCGGTCATGGTAGCTCCTGGGGCGACTCCAATCGACGGCACCCTTCTCCTCCTGCTGCGGCGGGCTCTGGCCAAATTCTAGTGAAGGAGAGCTCGCCTTGCTCCGAGAAAGGGTGAGGGAGGATCAGTGAGGAATGGTGAGGGTGTTGGTGTGCAGAATGGAGGTGGGGGAGGTCTCTACTTATACTACAGCGAGGGGACCGAACGGCGTGGGCGCGGGCTCGTCGGTGACGATGCTACAAGCGGCTAGCAAAGCGGCTGAGGCTAGGGGACAGTGTGGTGTTCCCTAGCGATCATCATGGAAGTAATGGCGCGACACGGTGCGGTGTGGATTGGTCGGAAGTGTGCGGTGCTCTGACTAGGAGCGGCGGTGTTTGGGACGGTGTGCGAGAGCTACGGGTCGCGCTGCGGCGAACGGGGGTGTCTGGGAGGTTGCGGTGATCATGGCAAGTGGGTGCGTGCGCGGAGAGGACGAGGCGCGATCTATGCGAGGCGGTCGGGTGCGGCGAGCTGGCGCGCTCTGGGCACGGTGTAGAGACGGTGGGCGCAGCGTAGATAGGGTGGTCTAGGGCTCTCCTGTGGCTGTGGCTTGGACAGGGTGTGGCGGTAGACGGCGGCGTGTCTGGTGCGTGTCGTGGGCGAGGACGGCGTGGCTCCTAGCGTGCTGTCCACTATCGGCCGGTGACGACCACATTCGGGCGGCACAACACTGGTGCACAACGGCAAAGAGGGGGCTGATATGGTGCTACTCGACACTAGGGGAGACAAGGGAGTTAAGGGGAGACCAAATGGTCGATGGATTACTGCTTAAATAGTGAAGTTAGGCAGTAGTGGTTTTGTGTATGCAAGGTGTTTGAGGAAATGGCCGCAAGAAATAAAATTTGAAATTTTTGAATCAAATTTGGTGAGTGATCTATACTTATGCTGGGTAGTCTCTGGTTGCTTGGGTTTGCCAAGGGGAATTGGTTGGATGGGTTTTTCAAAAAGTGTGATCTTACCATATGAACTAGATTCCATTTTCAATTGTCCATTAAATTGATTTGGAAAATGTTTTTGTAAGTTTGTAAAGTGGGCCTGGATACACTTTTACTTGTTATAGCAAGGGGTGAAAAGAAGTAGAATTGTTTCTGTTAAAATTTCTCTTCTAGGAACACCTAAAGTGACCTAGTGGTTAACTTTGGCCAAAATGACCATTTGGTTATTTAACTCATATTTGATTTATTTTTCTTTTGATTTTTTTGTAAATGGCCTAGATGATGTAGTATTCACCTTTAAACCATTTCTCAATATTTGTAGCAGTCAAACATGGCAAAATCAATCAATTCTACACTAATGCAAAACATAGATGCATTCATATTCAAATTTGTAATAAAAGTTTTTGTTAACCCTAACTTTGGGTGATTAGAACTTGATAATCTTGATTAATAGTTTTGGGGTGTTACAAACCTTCCATCCTTAAACAAAATCTCGTCCCGAGATTTAAGAAAAACTAGGAACTAAAGAGATATAGAAACTTAGTCCTAATGTAACCTTCTCACTCCCATGTAGCTTCTTCTTTAGTGTGGTTGCTCCATTGGATCTTGAGAAACTTGATACTCCGGATCCTGGTCATTCTGAAAGCTTCCTCCAAAATTTGTATGGGTACTTTATGATACGTCAGATCCTTGTTGATATCTATGGCTCGGTGATCGATGTTCTTGAACACTTCGGTCTTCTCCGGAACTTCTAGGCATTTGCGAAGTAACGAGATATGGAACATATCATGGATGGCTGACATCTCCTCTGGCAGTTCCAGTTGATATGATACTTCTCCTCGGCGATTCAAAATCTTGAAGGGTCTAATATATCTGGGGGCTAACTTTTCTTTCAGTTGAAAAAGCTGCATTCCCTTCAAAGGCGACACTTTGAGATACACAAAATCTCCGACATTGAAGGTCAGGTCTCTACGTCTCTTGTCAGCATAACTCTTCTGTCAGGATTTGGCGGTCTTGAGGTGCTCACGGACTTTGTGAACCTTCTCTTCGGCTTCTCGTAGGACCTCGGGTTCGAAAATCTGACTCTCTCCTACTTGCGACCAATTCAAGGGGGTACGACACTTCCTTCCATACAAGAACTCAAATGGGGCCATTTGCAAACTGGCTTGATAACTGTTGTTGTATGAGAATTCTGCGAAAGGCAGACAATCTTCCCATTTTGATCCATACTCTAGAACACAAGCTCTCAACATATCCTCCAAGATTTGGTTGACTCTTTCAGTCTGTCCATCGATTTGCGAGTGATAAGCTGTGCTGAAGTTCAACTTGGTTCCTAATCCTTCTTAGACTTTCTGCCAAAATCTTGAGGTAAATTGGGTTCCTCGATCTGACACTATGGTCTTAGGGGTTCCATGCAAACTGACAATTCTAGCAATGTACAACTCTGCTAGCTTCGAACTCTGGTAGGTAGTCTTGCCAGGTATGAAATGGGATACCTTGGACAGTCTATCAACTATGACCCAAATAGTCATTTCCCCTACTAGAAGTAGGCAAACCAGTGATAAAGTCCATTTCGACAGAATCCCATTTCCATTCTGGAATCTGCAATGGTTGCAAAAGTCCTGCGGGTCTCTGATGTTCCGCTTTGACTCGCTGACAGATATCATACTTGGCTATGTAGCTTCCGATCTCTCTCTTCATCTTGTGCCACCAAAATTGCTCCTTCAAATCCTGATACATCTTCGTTCCTCCGGGGTGGATAGAATAAAGAGTATCATGAGCTTCTTGCATGATAACTTGTGTGAGACCAGGCACATGGCTTAATAGGATTGATAGAATACTCATACCAACAAGTTGCAACTTCTTTTCCGGAAGCTCATTCGAAAGGAACTCTAAGGTTAAGCGTGCTTGGCCTAGAGCAATTCTTGGATGGGTGACCGATCGGGAAGTGGGTAACCGGGTGCGCACGAGTGAGGACAGAGTGCACAGAAAATACTAGTGTTGGTATGTAGGGCCAGTCTAGATATCCTATTAAGCTGCCAGGAGTGACACCCCCCGGGCTCAGGAGTGGACGGGGTGTTACAAGTGGTATCAGAGCCGACCCTTGTGATTACACGGGTGTGTGTGGGTCAGTGGCAGGACATGTGGAGCATGGCGCGTGTGGCCCGGAGTGGACACGGCATGGCACATGTGCCACCTTGGGCAGACGCGTGCCCAGAGGGAACGTTCCTGGGGTGTGCTTGATCAATGAGGGCATCGATCTTCTAAAGGGTGGGTGTATGTGAGACCAGGCACATGGCTTAATAGGATTGATAGAATACTCATACCAACAAGATGCAACTTCTTTTCTAGAAGCTCATTTGAAAAGAACTCTGAGGTTTAGCGTGCTTGGCCTAGAGCAATTCTTGGATGGGTGACCGACCGGGAAGTGGGTAACCGGGTGCGCACGAGTGAGGACAAAGTGCACAGAAAAGACTAGTGTTGGTATGTGGGGCCAGTCTAGATATCCTATTAAGCTGCCAGGAGTGACACCCCCCGGGCCCAGGAGTGGACGGGGTGTTACAACTTGCTTCAGCTCCGAATCTGCTGGCACACAAATATGTCCTTTGTACCACAAAACTCCTTCATCTTTAGTGAATCCGGGTACCTTTCTTGTACCAACATGACATTTGATTCCATCGATACTTGCATTTCCTTTTTGCTCCTCCTTGATCTGACTAATCAAAGTGGGTTGAATTTCAATGCTAGCTAAAAATCCTATGCTAACTAGCTCTATTCTAAACTGCTCCAATTCTTCATGCAAACTTGGTTGGGCTTCTTTAATCATAGTGTTTAATCTACACGGCAATCTGCTAAGAGCATCCGCTACCACATTGGCTTTGCCGGGGTGATAGTGGATGTCAAGGTCATAATCCTTGATTAACTCTATCCATCTCCTTTGCCTCATATTCAGCTCCTTCTAGGTGAAAATGTACTTTAGGCTCTTATGATCTGAAGAAATCTCACAGCGGTTACCCATAAGGTAATGACGCCATGTCTTCGAGGCTAAAACTACGGCTGCTAGTTCAAGGTCATGGGTAGGGTAGTTTTGCTCATGATGCTTCAGTTGTCTAGACAGATATGCTATGACTTTACCTTCTTGCATCAACACACATCCAAGACCAATCTTGTATGCATCACAATACACATCAAAAGGCTTCTTGATATCTGGCATAATCAGAATTGGGGCTAAAATCAGTCTCTTCTTGAGCTCTTGAAAACTTGCTTCACATTTGTCGGTCCATTCAAACTTTCTATCTTTCTTCAACAATTGGGTCATTGGTCTTGTGATGCTCGAAAATCCTTCAACAAAATTGCGGTAATATCCCGCTAATCCGAGAAATGCACGGGCTTGGGTTTGAGTGGTTGGGGCTTCTCATTCTTCAACATCTTTGATCTTGGCGGGATCGACAACGACTCCTCCTGCCGACACAATATGTCCTAGGAATCCTACTTCCTTCAAGCAGAACTCACATTTGCTAAACTTGGCATACAACTGATGCTCTCTAAGGGTTTCAAGGATGGTTATCAGGTGTAGCTCATGGTCTTCTTCTGAATTTGAATAGATTAGAATATCGTCGATAAAAACAACCACAAACTTATCCAAGTAATTCATAAAAATCTTATTCATGAGATTCATGAAATAAGCGGGGGCATTGGTTAATCCAAAAGACATGATGGTATACTCATACAATCCATATCTAGTGGTAAAGGCGGTCTTTGGAATATCCGTTGCACGAATCTTGAGTTGATGATAACCAGTTCTAAGATCAATCTTAGAGAACACTCTAGCACCAGTCAACTGGTCAAACAGATCCTCGATCTTTGGCAGTGGGTACTTGTTCTTGATGGTGACATCATTCAACTTCTGGTAATCCGTGCACAAACGGTTACCTCCATCTTTCTTATCCACAAACAAAATAGGCGATCTCCATGGCGATGCGCTTGGTTGAATCAGACCTTTCTCCAACATGGCATCAAGTTGCTTCTTCAGCGCCACTAATTCAGATGGGTTCATACTATAAGGTCTCTGAGCTATGGGTGCAGTTCCATGAATTAGTTCAATGATAAACTCGATATCCCGATCTGGGAGCATACCGGGCAATTCATCTAGGAATACGTCGGGGTATTCACAGACTACTCTAACTTGGTCTAGGGTTGGTTGGGCTAGACTCTTGTTGCATTTGAACTAACGGGGCAAGGTCACAGATACATGCTCTACTGATACTCCAGAGCTACTGGTCATGGTTATCGCTTTCTTGGCACAGTCGATCAATCCTTTATGTTTCGACATCCAATCCATTCCTAGTACTACTTCCAAACCTTTGGTTCCAATTACTATGAGATTGGCATAAAATTCGATCCCATGGATTCTGATAGGTACAACCTTGCAAATTTTTCTCGCTTTGGTGGTTGAACCAGGTATTTGAACTATCATAACATGCTTCAATTTGGTTGGTTGAATCTTACTAGTGCATGCAAATTCTTCTGTAACAAACGAGTGCAATGCTCCAGAATCAAAAAACACTCTTGGAAGTATTGAGTTAACAGAAAACATACCCATCACGACATTGGGCGCTTCCTGAGCTTCTTCAGTATTCATGTGGAGACGGCCGTTGCGGTTGAGCAAATTCCCAGGGGAAAATCTCCTTCCAGGCTGAACACGGTGTTGTTGCTGAGCGGGTTCATTCAGATTGGTGGCTGCTGTAAGCTTCTTGGGGCACTCATTGGAGTAGTGACCCTTGACTCCACATTCAAAGCAAGTAATCTGGGACTTGTCTTTGGCTGCAACAGGCACAACATTGCTTCCAGTCCTTGGGGCAGTATTGTTGTTGTTGGACTTTGGCGGTGCACGGTTGAAGTTGTTGGAGTTGCCAGGGTTGTTGTTGTGGTTTCCTCCAGACTTCAAGTTTTCTCCTCTACGACTAGGGTAGCTTGGATGGGACATTGGGGGTCTTTTGTTTCTTGGGGCATATCCTGCAGACGGGTTGGGGTGATACTTCTAGGTATTGTGGGACCCAGTCTGGTGCATCATCCTGCGCTTGTGGTTGTCATTGACTTGGTTTATCTTCCCTTCCATCTAGATGGCAGAGTCTACTAGCTCTTCCAGATCTCCAAAACGGATGTTGACTAAAACAGTCTGCATCTCATCATGCAATACATTCAGGAACCTTTCCTTCTTCTTGGCTTCAGTGTTAATCTCATCAGGGGCATACCTAGCTAGCGACAGAAATTTGTCACGGTACCCAACTACCATCATCCTTCCTTGCTTTAGTTTCCTGAACTCATCTCTCATCCGGGTGACCAAACCTTGTGGCACATGGGTGCGACTGAACTTGATCTTGAATGCTTCCCAAGTCATCATCTAACCATCGTTCATGGTACGGGTGCTATTCCACCAGGCTCTTGCATCTCTTGCCAGATAATGGGGGGGAAAACATCACTTTCTCATTGGCGTCAACTCCTACGACCTCTAGGTTATTCTCCATGGTTTGCAGCCAGTCATCAGCATCTAAGGGATCCTCAGATTTGTTAAAGATAGGTGGGTTGGTATTCTAAAAGTTCTTAAGCTTGGATCCATGGTGATCCTGATTTCCATGCCCTTGATTATTGTGGGCCATCTGAGCTATCTGTTGAAGAGTGGCTAGGTTGGCTTGGCGTCCGGCTCTACTAGCTTCATGGTCAGAAACTAGCATCTGCAGAATCTGTAGCATCGGGTCCTGAGACGAGCTGCTTCCTCCGGGGTTTCCACGAGTCATCTGAAGATTGAGATAGATAGTGAGATAAGAGGGAAATTTCTAAGGTTCATCGTTTTGTTTTAAATGATTTAAACTTTGAGTTTGACTCAGGTTTTGCAAACTAACTTCTTCTTCTCATTCATTCATTCATTCATTCAAAGCACACCATACAAACACACACCACACACAAATAGAAAAAAGATGGTTTTAAGAACCATTCTGTGAAACTACGATACAGTGGGACCGATACAACTCACTCCTACGGTAGTGATCAAGTGCATCTACTCATCATCAGTGAAGTCGGAATCATCATCATCAGTGTAGAACTCCATGGCATCATCCTCCAGGTAGTCATTGTTATCACTGAGGTACGAGTGAAGATCTCCCTAGATGTCTTCACCTTCCTCCTCCTCTTTTGCTTCCAGCTGGACTTCCTGTTCATGGATGGTCTTCTTGAGAGTGGCCACCTTCTTGCTAAGACGATCGATGCTGCGATCCTTCTTGTCGAGCTGACGAAGAAGTGATTGGCGCTCCTTGGCGAGAATGGCGAGAGTCTGGTCCTTCTTTACGGCAATGGCAAGGTTGTGGTTGGCATAGGCTCGGGTTTTGTCCAACTCCTTCTTCCTATCATATAGGATGAAGTCAAGATTGTCCACCTGGTGCTTTAGCTCCAGGTGTCCTGGGATCTCCAATGGCATTCCCATAGAATCACGTCTTGCGAAGTGACAAAAGCGAGTTCCCTGGATCAAGTTGATGTTTTGCCCACACATACGGGCAAGAGCTGCATGCATAGCCCTGGATAATCCATCTAGCCAGTTGTTCTCCTGCAGGGTGAATTGGATCTTCTCAGAAGTGGGTGTTTCCATCTTGCCTCTGAGATCTGCAACTATCACCCATTGTAGATCTCCTCCGATGTTATCGTTGAGTTGTGCCCTGAAGAATTCCGGATGCGGATGCTCAAGGTACTCTGATAGTGCATCTAGACCCCTCTCAAAGATCAGTTGGCCTCCGTTGCCCAACTGGTAGAACTTGCAATACTAGACTTCCATCTATAAGAATTTAGGATGAGTAAGTTAGTGAGGTGATCAAGTGTGTCAAATTTTATGTAGTAATGCAAGAATTTTTGAGGAACATGATTTTTTTTGAAAGAATCAAGGATAAGAGTGGGAATAGGTTTTCATAAATACTCACTTCTTTGGTTTTGAAACTAAGTTTTTGTTCGGACGTCCATTTTAACTAGGGGCTCCTATGGTCAGGATGGCTCTAATACCAACTTGTCAACACTCGGATTTTTAATCCCAGATACCTGTTATGCCATACCTCGCAATCCCAAGATTACCATTTTTGTGAGACATAACAGATTGGATATCACAGTACATCATCCATTACAAACCATAATAAGGTCTTACACAAATAAAGGATATCATGATCCAGTCTTAATACAAATCAAACAGTGGAAAGAAATGTAGTAGGGGCTCCATCTTCAAAGTCACAGGCAATGCTGACGATGGGAGATGATCCTAGTTGTCATAGACGTCCTGTTGTTCATCATCATGATAGTCCTCCTCATAGTCTGGCCATGGGAATAGCTAGGGACAAAGCCATGAGTACTCTTTAAGTACTCGCAAACTATCACTAACAAGTAAGGTAGTTATAATAGGAATCTTAAGCTCTAGGTTTATTTGCAAAAAGCTAGATTTATCTAAACTGAGTTTAGAAGTAAAGAAAACTAAATTAATGTTGTAAATCACTTAAGTGGGAAACTAGCTTTCATATTCACAACCCTGTTGTGGTCAAGTCAAAATCATAGTTCACTTCACAAGTCATTCTGAAAACATCTGACGACGGAATAGTAAGGCCACTCCAACTGTCCATGACCACGGACACGGCTATTCGAATAGTTTGACACAGTGCAGAGGTGGTACACTTTCACCACAAAATCCGATACATCCGTCAAGGATAACCCTAAATCATCATACTTAGTATGCGGATAATCAATCATAACCTTTCAATTACACACTCTAGTATAGGCACCTCTCCTATGAGCTTGGCCTCCCAGCCATGGACATCTGCCATCCTGGGCACTGCATAGGTGGACAATTCACTCTCACGAGGTAGCCTCAGCTCAAGCCTCTTCCGCGAGGGAACCCATACTAATGCATATAAACTCCCAGCTAAGCCCTACCCAATTCGGGTATTGTGGTTGTATGGTAAAATTGGAATGGTATCACATCTGAACCCAACCATCAGTTTTTATAAAGGGCTAAGGCTCATGCCTCAACATTTTCATCATCAAATCCTTTTTGTGTTTCTCAACACATGTCAAAACATTTCAATATAATGAAGCATCGTCCCAAGGTTTTCATAATCATTTTCAGCAAGTATTCACATCTAAAGTGATCAACTTTTATGCTTAGCACTAGCCACTAAAGTTAAGAGTGTTCACTAATGAGGGGTGCTAATCTTCAATCTCATGCCATAGAATGACATCTAAGTATAGGCCTAGTTTTATACTCTTTATGCTATCTATACTATTTTTCCAATCCTCACAAGGCACTAAGTCAAAGTAAAGAACTTTGGTAAAGTAAAAGAATAAAGCTTGCAAGTAAAACTTGGGATTGGTATAAATCAAAGGTATATAACCAAAGCAAGCCTAATGCATCTTAACAAGTTTGCTAGTATTAGCTTGCATAGTTCTAGCTTGCCAATAATAGCTTGCCTTGAGTAGAGCAGTGGTTGAAGTTTTCCTCTTCTTCTTCTTGGTAGTACTCCTCCTCCTCGTATCCGGGGTCGGTACTATCATCTATAAATAAATACGGGGTACACAATCACCAAACAATACTCATCTAATTCTATTTAGCACACTAAGGCTCACACTTGATGATCTAGCATCATCACAATCATCACATGAAATAAAGATTTAATCTTGTTTATCCTATTTTAGAAAAGTAATTTCTACTCATTGAAAATTAATTAAGATTTAATATTCTCCAATTAAAATATGGGATCATGTGGATGCATGTCATCACCACATATTCTAATACATGGGAATGTGATTTAAAGGGTTGGTCATATTTTATTAAGTTTAAGATTATCATTAATAGAATTAAAGTGACTAGAAATGCTTATATAGCATTAATTTGGTACTAGTCCAAATTCACTGCATGCAAAACTTAATATTTTTACATATTCAGATAGATCTTATCAAGTGTGCTTTTTGAAAGTTGGAATCAACTCAAAAGCATTTATGGTTGATTTTCAAAAAACAATTTAAGTTGAAAAAGTCTCTATCTTGTTATTTTTGGTATAGTTGATCTCTAACTCCAAATGATTTAAATCCAACGGGCTTGGATAGATAATTTAAATATCTTTCTAAAAAAATTGGAATCATGCAATTTGGTTTAGTGAAACTCTTTGAATTGATTTTTGAATCTGTGGACAAAATCTAGTTTAAACTAAATTGGAAAATCATTATTTGAATTGCCAGGCCTGCGCGAGAAACTAAATGGACCGGCCCAACTACACAGCACAACGCAGCGGGCTGCTGACAGACGGGGTCCACCAGTCAGCGAGTCTATCTACGCAAAGCGGTATCTGTAAACCTGAGCCCTACGATTAAAATCTAATCTAACGGCCGGTGTTCACCGTCAATGACGAACGGCTCTAGCGAGGATTTTGACCTAATGCGGCGGTGGCGGTCCAGTGAGGCTCACCTGGGATCTAGCTAGGGTCGGCGATGGGAGCAAATGGCATTGTCGTGGACGGCGGTTCAAATGGCAGTCACGACAGCTCCTGTGTTGGCTCCAATCGACAACGCCCTTCTCCTCCTGCAGCGGCAGGCTCCGGCCAAATTCCGGTGAAGGAGAGCTTGCCTTGCTCCGGGGAAGGGTGAGGGAGGATCAGTGAGGAGTGGTGAGGGTGTTGGTCTGGAGAATGGAGGCAGGGGAGGCCTCTATTTATACTACGGCGAGGGGACCGAATGGCGTGGGTACGGGCTCATCGGTGACGATGCTATAGGCGAATAGCAGAGAGGCTGATGCTAGGGGACAGTGCGGTGTTCCCTGGCAATCATCACGGAAGTAATGGCGTGGCACGAGGCGGTGTGGAGTGGTCGGGAGCGTGCGGTGTTCTGAGAGTGAGCAGCGATGTTTGCGACAGCGTGCGGGAGCTATGGGTCGCGTGGCGGCGAACGAGGGTGTCTAGGAGATTACGGTGATCATGGCGAGTGGGTGCGGGCAGACGAGGCGGCGATGGCCGGATGCGCAGCTGGTGCGCCTGGCACGGTGCAGAGACGGTGGGCGCGACGTAGATAGGGTGGTCTAGGGCTCTCTTGTGGCCGTGGCTTGGACAGGGGGTGGCGGTAGACTGCGGCATGTCTGGTGTGCGTCGTGGGCGAGGGCGGCGTGGCTCCTGGCGCACTGTCCATTGTCGGCCGGCGACGACCACATTCGGGCGGCGCGGCACTGGTGCACAACGGCAAAGAGGGGGCTGATATGGTGCTACTCGACACTAGGGGAGACAAGGGAGTTAAGGGAGACCAAATGGTCGATGGATTACTGCTTAAATAGTGAAGTTAGGCAGTAGTGGTTTTGTGTCTACAAGGTGTTTGAGGAAATGGCCGCAAGAAATAAAGTTTGAACTTTTTGAATCAAATTTGGTGAGTGATCTATACTTATGCTAGGTAGTCTCTGGTTGCTTGGGTTTTCCAAGGGGAATTGGTTTGATGGGTTTTTGAAAAAGTGTGATCATACCATATGAACTAGATTCCATTTCCAACTGTCCATTAAATTGATTTGTAAAATGTTTTTGTATGTTTGTAAAGTGGGCCTGGATACACTTTTACTTGGTCTAGCAACGGGGTGAAAAGAAGTAGAATTGTTTCTGTTAAAATTTCTCTTCTAGGAACACCTAAAGTGACCCAGCGGTTAACTTTGGCCAAAATGACCATTTGGTTATTTAACTCATATTTAATTTATTTTTCTTTTGATTTTGTTTGTAAATGGCGTAGATGATGTAGTATTCACCTTTCAACCATTTCTCAACATTTGTAGCAATCAAACATGGCAAAATCAATCAATTCTACACTAATGCAAAACACACATGCATTCATATTCAAATTTGTAATAAAAGTTTTTGTTAACCCTAACATTGGGTGATTAGAACTTGATAATCTTGATTAATAGTTTTGGGGTGTTACATGTGGTCACGTAGGATCTATGTGGTTTATGAAAAGGACACATGCAATGTTGTCATGTGGGTCAATGACACTAGTGGGATCCATTTGGTTTAGGAAACGACCACATGCAATGACACTTGTGGTCCCATATGTCAAACCATGGTCACAAAGACCAAAAGCACATAGGAAAGCAGTTTCCACATGGCATGCTACACCATTGTGGCAGAGGTTGCACCACATAATCTACTGGAGTGTGTGTGGTCATGTAGAACCAATGTGGTTTATTTGTCATGTTGGTCAATGACACTAGTGGTATCCATGTGGTTTAGGAAAATAACACATGCAATGACACAAGTGGACCCATGTGTCAAGCCATGGTCAGAGAGACCAAAAGCACATAGGAAAGCAACTTCCATATTGCAAGTTGCACTAGTGTGGCAGAGGCTGCACCACAGAATCTACTGGAGTGTGTGTGTGGTCATGTAGGATCAATGTGGTTTATGAAAAAACACATGCAATGTTGTCATGTGGGTCAATGACACTAGTGGGATCTATCTGGTTTACGAAAATAACACATGCAATTGACACCAGTATGGTGACAGAGATCAAAAACACATAGGAAAGCAGCTTCCACATTGCATGCTTCACTAGTGTGGCAGAGGCTGCACCACGGAATCTACTAGAGTGTGTGTGGTCATGTGGGATCAATGTGGTTTATGAAAAGAACACATGCAATGTGGTCATATGGGTCAATGACACTAGTGGGATCCATGTGGTTTAGGAAAAGAACCCATGAAATGACACCAGTGGATCCATGTGTCAAACCATGGTCACAGAGACCAAAAGCACATACGAAAGCAGCTTCCACATTGCATGCTGCACTAGTGTGGCAGAGGCTGCACCACAGAATCAACAGGAGTGTGTGTGGTCATGTGGGATCAATGTGGTTTATGAAAATAACACATGCAATGTTGTCATGTGGGATAATCACACTAGTGGGATCCATGTGGTTTAGGAAAAGAACACATGCAATGACACCAGTGGACCCATGTGTCAAACCATGGTCATAGAGACAAAAATCAGATAGGAAAGCATCTTCCACATTGCATGCTGCACCAGTGTGGCAGAGGATGCACCACAGAATCAACTGGGTGTGTGGTCTTGTGGGATCAATGTGGTTTATGAAAAGATCACATGCAATGTTATCATCTGGGTCAATGAAACTATTGGGATCCATGTGGTTTAGGAAAAGAACACATGCAATGACACCAGTATGGTCACAGAGACCAAAAGTACATATAGGAAAGCAGCTTCCACATTTCATCTGCACTAGTGTGCCAGAGGCTGCACCATAGAATCCACTAGAGTGTGTGTGGTCATGTGAAATCAATTTGGTTTATGAAAAGAACACATGCCATGTGGTCTTGTGGGTGAATGACACTAGTGGGATTCATGTGGTTTAGGAAAATAACACATGCAATGAAACCAGTATGGTCACAAAGACAAAAAGCACATATGAAAGTAGCTTGCACATTGCATTCTTCACAAGTGTGGCAGAGGTAGCACCACAGAATCCATGGAGTGTGTGTGGTCATGTGGGATCAATGTGGTTTATGAAAATAACACATGCAATGTGTTCATGTGGGTCAATGATACTAGTGGGATGCATGTGGTTTAGGAAAATAACACATGCAATCCCACCAGTATGGTCATAGAGACCAAAAGCATATAGGAAAGCATCTTCCACATTGCGTGCTGCACCAGTGTGGTAGAGGCTACACCACAGAATCCACTAGAGCTTGTGTGGTCATGTGGGATCAATGTGGTTTATGAAAAGAACACATGCAATGTGGTCATGTGGGTTAATGACACTAGTGGGATCCATGCGATTTAGGAAAATAACACATGAAATGACACAAGTGGACCCATGTGTCAAACCATGGTCACAGAGACCAAAAGCACATAGGAAAACAGCTTCCATATTGCATGTTGCACCAGTATGGCAGAGGCGGCTGATCACCCACAAGTATAGGGGGTGTATCACAGTATTTTTGAGGGAAGTGAATCCCAATTTATTGATTCAACACAAGGGGAGCCAAAGAATATTTATAAGCCTTAACAACTGAGTTGTCAATTCAGCTGCACCTGGAAACAATCTTGCTCACAACAGTTTATCAGTAGCAACAGTTTTGTAGTAGAAATAGCAAAGTAATAGCAGTAGTAAAAGTAAAGACAGTAGTAACAATTGCAGTAAACAGTAGGATTAAAGCGCGGTAGGCATAGGGATGGATGGACGGGCATTGCATGGACAAGACAATTCATATAGCAATCAAGATGTAGGGCATTTGCAGATAAATAAGATAAAGCGTCCAAGTACTAAATAATCATAGGCATGTGTTCCATATATAGTCATACGTGCTTGCAATGAGAACTTGCACAACATCTTTTGTCCTGCCAGCCTGTTTGCAGTGGGGCCTCAACGGAACTACTGGCAATTAAGGTGCTCCTTTTCATAGAGCACCAGAGCAAAGCATTAACACTCTGTGAACACACGTGATCCTCACATCAAAGCCATCCCCTCCGGTTATCCTGATTATTGTCACTTCGGGGCCTTTGGTTCCGGACAACAATATGTGTATACAACTTGTAGGTAAGATCACAAATAATACGATCATCATGAATCAATAACATGTTTAGATCGGAAATCATGGCACTCGGGCCCTAGTGACAGGCATTAAGCATAACAAGTTGCAACAAAGTAAAAAGCACTAATAATAGATACTAGGCACCATGCCCTAACAATCTGATGCCATTACATGAACGATCTCATCCAATCCCTACCATCCCCATAGCCTACAGTAGGGGATTACTCACTCATAGATGGGGGAATCATGGATGGTTGATGAAGAAGTGATGGTGGTGATGATGGTGATGATCTCCTCCAATTCCCTGTCCCGGTAGGGTGCCAGAACGGAGTTTCTAGTTCCGAATCGCGGAATCTGGTGGTGGTGGCATAGCGGAACTCTATCTGAAAAACATCGAACCCCCCTTGGTTTTTAGGTCAAGAGGCAACTTATAGGCGAAGAGGGAGGCCGAGGGGGTGACCGAGGCGGCCACACTACCGCGAGGCATGGCCTGGCCTAGCCCGCGCGGCCAGGTGGTGTGGGCCCCTCGTGGCCCTCCTCCGTCTCGTCTTCTAGCTCCGTGAGTTTTCTCGTGAAATAGGGATTTTGGCATATTTTCCGGGATTTTTCTTGATAGTTGATTTTCTGCACAAAAACTAGACACCTAGGTAATTCTGCTAAAAATATCGTCAGTCCGTGTTAGTTGTATCCAAATAACACAAGTTTAGATGAGAAACAATATCAAAAGTGTTCAGAAAAGTAGATACGTTTTGGACGTATCAACTCCCCCAAGGTTAGCTTATTGCTTGTCCTCAAGAAATTCAGTTGAAAACTGAGTGCGATAAAAGAAACTTTCACGAACACATTTGCTTCATAAGATGTACATATTCTCAGCATATGATCAAACACTCATGCAATTCATAATAAAGAGTATGCAACTAAGTTTACTTAATAATCATTGCAAGCTATGAAGAGATTCTAACTCAAAAATTAGTAAGTAGCATGAAACATAAACATAAGCAACATTGATTGTAGAGCAAATAAATGTCGAGGCGCCTCTGAAGTTCAAGTGAAGACTAGAAGTAAAGATACCAAAGATACAAGCGTCAAGGTCATGACACAATTAACCAAGTTTTGAGACAAGCACATTACACTAAGAATGACAACTATGCTCTCAAGCAAATGCTCATAGAATATGTGGAGACTCAACAAGGAAATGAAAAGGTTTTGAAAAGTTTGAAAGGCTTCCAAATGCTGAAAGTATGGTACTCATTAGATTTGAGGTCTCATTGCCCCTATCATAAGCATCTTTAAATGGTTAAGGTTAAAGTGACACAACTAAGAGGATATGCTTGACAAGTTATAAGTTGAAATCGCATGCCCCTTGCTTACAAGTACCGAACCTCATGCTACTCAACTTGTGTCACAAGTAAGCTCTTGTCATTGTAAGTACATATGTATCATAGAGAACCGCCAACAGGGTACCCCTTGCACATGATACATGAGCTATCCCATAATCAAAATGACAAGGCAAGTAGACAATGAGCATCTCGACGATCTTTTTATGTACTATTTGCATAGGTTTTTATTGAGGATGCTTCATAGAGTGCTCATTATGGTTATGCTGCAAGATTCCACCATGATTAGGCATGGCTTAGGCTAACGGCCCAGGCGTTTCTCTAACACACATACAAACTCCATGATCTTACAAGTTCCCCTTTTATTTCACACCGCCGGGATCCATAAGCAAAAGAATCATGATATCAACGGAATAATAAGTGCAATGTTGAAAGTGTTCCCCATGATACTTAGTTCTGCTAACTTCAACTCATAAAGCGCAAGAATATACACAACAAAGACGGACACAATGGTTCAAGATTATTAAGTGCAAGAAAGTAAAGTGTGCCATCAAGTTCGTGATAGCTTTACTAAGTAACTTTCTTATAACAAGAAAACATTTTATTCGGAAGAAAACAAGGCATACTGAATATGCACGGACTAGGAAATGATGCTAATACGTAGGTATGGTGGACACTTTTGGCAATATTGGTTTTGGGGAGTTGGAAACACGAGTAAAGCTCATACTCAGTGCAAGTGAAGGCTAGCAATAGCAAGGGAGCGACAAACAAGAGAGCAATAACTATCATAACCATGCTTGCAACAAAACGGGACTAATTATGGCATGAAAGTGATTCAAGACCCCTGAGGAAAAATAATTCATCGAGGCTTAACTGACTATTGTTTCAGTCATATGCAGACATGAGCATGTGCCAAGTCAATTCAAGTGAAACATTCAGAGGAGGATACCACAGTGTCATACCTAGTTATGAATTGAACAATGCAAGCAAACATTCATATGACATGCTACAAATCATTAGCAAGCTAAGCTAATCATAGGAAAGCAAAAAATACTAAACATCCATAAATAACATACACCTTACATGAACAGACTAAGCATGCCCACAATGATGATTATATGTACAAAAATGAAAACAAATAGAGTTTGTTAATAGCCTCTTACCACACCTCAAGTTGTCATTAATCTTCATTATTGCCCTTCACTTGTGTGGCTTGAATAATAACATGAATCCCAACTCCACTGAGGACTGCTGAACCCTGCAACAAACTTCACAAAACCAAAGAAGAACAAAAAATATTTTTGGGTTTTCGATTTTTTAAAGGCAAGAACCAAAAGGAAGAACAAGCAAAGCGAAATCTTTTTGGATTTTTCGAATAATCAAAACAAAGCAAAAAGGAAAAAAGTAAACCAAGGCTAAAAAGACAAAGAAGAAAACAAAGAGAAACAATGAAAATATTTTTGGTCTTTTTGTGTTTTAGAAAGCAAAAGTAAAGAAAGAACGAAAACTAAAAAGAGAACGAAACATGGATATACAAAGTACTGACTGAACATGATATGTAGATGAGTGTGATGTTGGTGTACCTCCCCCCAAGCTTAGGCTTTTGGCCTAAGTGGGTATCAATCCCAAGCTGGCCAAGAGGGAGCGCCTCCGTAGTACGGCGAGGAGGTGCCCTCGCCCTGAGATGAGCTCGAGGACGCCCCAGCGTAGTGCGAAGAATAGTCGTAAGAGGGCACATCCCCCTGGTGCTGCCCGTGGAAACCAAGCAAGCGGAGCTGCTCGTCCACCTCCTCCTTGGAACGCGACCATGGCATCCTGTAAATACTGAACAAAGTGGATTGTGGCAAAGGAATTTCCCTCTCGTCTCCGTCAGTAAACAACATCCTGTATACTAAACTCTCCGTACTAGAGTCAGTAGTGACAAAGTGATGCGTTTTCATAGCAACAAGATCAAGCCTTTGTGGTGTCAACATAGTATCATTAGAATCAACAGAAAGTTCCAAAGCAGCAACCATGCGTGAGGCAATAGTGCCTCCATAAATAGGTCCTCCAGCGGCTAGGTGGTGAGCAATGAGAGAACCAAGATTATACTTGGTATCATTATTAAGTGCAGCAACAAGGAAGGATAAATGATAATTAGAAATATTACTAGTGTTCTCCCTACCAAGAATGCTAGTGGCAAGATAATAAGCAAAATATCTAAGAGCTGGGAGTTGAATGTTCCTTATCTTCCCTCGCTGAGCTATGCGGTCATTGTCATTTGTCACACTTCGGTAGAGCTCCAGCAAATCAACGGGTCGACCTTGGATCTTCTTCACTGTCCCAGTCATGCCTATGCCTATAATGTTACAAAATCTTTCCAATGACATGGTAATAGGCAGATTATAAATTTTGAACGAAACAGTTGACAGATAAGGGGTGTTAGTGAAAATGAAACTCTCAACGAAAGTATTGGTGAGCACGGCATATTTCCCACTCTCATCCTGCATGTAAGTGGTCAAACCGACCCTCTAAACAAGAAGTATGAAATCATCAAAGATCCCTACATCTTGCAAAAAGGTAAAACAAGGTAAGGTAGATGGGTAAGCATCTCCCTCATCTCCTTCATTGCCAAAGCGTGGTGTAATAAGATCTTCATTATATGATGGCCTAAACTGAGAGGTTGATCTTGAAGGCCTTGCCCTCCTAGGTGTGTCCCTATCAAATATTTCTCCAAAAGTGTGGTTGTTCTTCTTTGATATTCTAAAATTTAAACATCCATTATACAAGTTATTGCAGAGTGAATACATAATGAAGGGAACTACTCATAGGGACTTGTAAGAGGCCTAAACATGCATCAAAACAATTCCTCTAAGCATTGAACAAGCTTACAAGCTCACATAACCTGTCACCTACAGTAGCAAAATATTCAAGATATATATAACTAAACACAAATCTACTTGGACAAGTGGAGGAGTCACATACCGGAGAACAAATGCTCCAAATTTCAGCAGCAAAGATGGGCTGAGCAAGGAGATCGAAAAATCATGGACAAGAACAGGAAGAATGCGATTTTGAGCAATGAACTGATGTTTTCTCGGGAGAGAGAGGGAAGTGGCAAGTGAGAGAGTGAGTGGAGGGACAAGGGTGGCCCCCACCATGGCCATGCGTGCCCCTAGTGTGTCCGCGTAACCAGGTGGTGTGCCTTCCTGGTGGGGCCCGCTGGGTCACTCCAGGCACTTCTCTGCCCCTTTTTTCTCGTAAAAATATAATATGAATTTTCTGGAATTTTTCGAGACACTTTATTTTTGAGCAATTTTCAAGTATTGATGAATGATTTTCTGACAGGAAGATGACTTTGGAACGATGCAAAAAACAAAACAAAACTAAAACTTCAGAAGTTCTAAGAAACTCTAATATGCAAGCAACTAGCAAAAGAAAAGTGAACTAAGTGAAAGCAAAAACAAAAATGGATAAAAATAAAAGTAAGCGAAGATAATCATGGTGAAAACATTGTTTTGTTCATTAAAATCCCTTTGTTAACAAGGTTGATCTGGTCTTGTTACCAAAACAATTTTATATGAAACAAAACTTTGTATTCCACTAAATGATTATGTTACCTCAACCTTGATAGCAATGGTCCCAATCATAATAGTTTCATATTTTCCTCATGGTATGGGACAATATATTTCTCCAACTTGGATACCGTCAACATGTTCAATTGAATTTAATCCATAAGTCCTATCAATCTTCCTAGGGAAATATATAGTATGCTCCTTGTCATTAACATTAAAAGTCACCTTTCCTTGATTACAATTAATAACAGCTCCTACAGTATTAAGAAAAGGTCTCCCAAGAATAATAGACATATTGTCATCTTCAGGCATTTCAAGCACAACAAAGTCAGTTAATATCAAGCAATTATGAGCCACTTGAACAGGTACATCCTCACATATACCAACATGAATAGTAGTAGATTTATCAGCCATTTGCAAAGATATGTCAGTTGGTATTAATTTTTCCAATTCAAGTCTCTTATAGAGAGAAAAAGGCATAACACTAACTCCTGCTCCCAAATCACACAAAGCAGTTCTAACATAAGTATTTTTAATAGAGCATGGAATAGTTGGAATCCCTGGGTCTCCAAGTTTCTTTGGAACCTTACCATTAAAGGAATAATTAGCATGCAAAGTAGAAATTTCTTCATTAGGAATCTTCCTTTTATTAGAGACAACATCCTTCATATACTTTGAGTAAGGAGGCAATTTAATATCATTAGTCAAAGGAATTTGCAAAAATAAAGGTTTCATCCACTCACAAAACTTGTTATAGTGTTCATCTTCCTTTGACTTGTGTTTCTTATTAGGGAAAGGCATAGGTTTTTGGACCCAAGGCTCTCTTTCACTACCATGTTTCTTAGCAACAAAATCTTCTTTAGTGTATTTAGTATTCTTAGTGTGTCTTTCCGCTTTTTCTTCAACTTTTTCTTTATCAGGAGCATCATTTTCCTCATTACCACTTTCAGTTTCAGCATTAGAGACAGATATACTATTAGGATCTTTAGCAGGTTCAGAAGGTTCTACAATAGTTTTATGTTTCTTTTTCCTTTTCTTAGGAGAAGTACCACTATTTTCAATTTGTTGAGAATCTTGCTCAATTCTTTTAGGATGCCCCTCAGTATATAAAGGATCCTGGGTTGCAGCACCACTTCTAGTTCTAATTTCATAAGCATGTTTTTCCTTAGAAGCATTAACTAGGAAATCTTTTTGTACCTTAATAAGCTGATCAATCTGAGTTTGAACCATTTGGAAATGTTTAACAAGCATTATACCATCATTAGAGGTTCTTTCCACAATATCCTTCAACTTAATAATAGCTCTAGAGTTTTCCATTAGATGATTTTGCACCCTTTTATTGAAATTATCTTGCTTAACAATAAAAATATCAAATTCTTCCAAGCATTGATCAGGAGGTTTAGAGTAAGGAATATCACCTTCATCAAAATGTTGGAGAGAGTGTACCTCAATAGTGGATGAGTGGGAGATTGGCTTACATAGTTCTTCTATAGGAGGTAAATTCTTCACATCTTCAGCTTTAATACCCTTCTCCGTAAGACATTTCTTAGCTTCCTTCATCACTTCATCATTTAGTTCAATAACTCCCCTCTTCTTTGATGTTGGTGTTGGTGTTAGCTCAGGCACAGTTAACTCCGGTGTAGTTGTTTCAGGTGTAGTTGGCTCAGATGAAGTCCATTCTTCATAATTCTTGCTTATTTTAGCCATTAATTCCTCAGCTTCCTTGGGGGTCTATTCCTGAAAACACAATCAGCACAACTATCCAGGTATGTCCTAGATTCTTTAGTTAGTCCATTATAATATATATATCAAGAAGCTCATTTTTAGGTAGTGGACATCCAACCTGCGCATGAATCAAAGGGTCCATGATTTAGGCAATATCTATTTTTCTCCCTGTTTAAAATCAAAAAGTTCCTGCAAAATGGCATGTCTAGCACTAGGAGGGAAATATTTCTGAAGGAAGGTACTAATCAAACAATCAGGGCTATCAATAGATCCATGAGGTAAATTATTAAACCAAGACTTAGCTTCTCCTGTCAGTGAAAAAGGGGAAATTTTAGCAAAAAAGTAGGTGCGCATCTTAATATCATGAGAAAACAGGCCACTCATGGTAGAAAGCTCAGTCATATGTGCTACAACACTTTCATTCTTGGTCCCACAAAAAGGTTCTTTCTCAAAAATAGTTATGTAAGATAAATCGAGAGAGAAATCATAATCCTTATCTTTAATGTTTATGGGAGATGTAGCAAACTTATCATTAGGAGACAATTTGGGTTTTATAGTACGCCTCTCAAGGAGACTCTTAATAGCACTCCTACCATGAGTGTTTTGACATTCTTTAGTAAATTCATCATTCATTTCTATATATCCGTCTTCAATATCATAGCTCTCTATAGACTCAGGTGAACTGACAGGTGTAGTAGTATCTTCATAAGGAGTTTCAGTGTTTCTAGCTATAGTTCTAGCAATCGTAGCATCTAGGAAAGGACCTAATGAACCACTTTTATCAAGCACAGTAGAAGAAGCATCAGAAGTTTCAGATTCAATAGTAGTAGCAGTATGTGTAGCATGTGTATGTGGTGGTGTAAGGAGCTTACTCATAACAGATGGTGAATCAAGAGCAACAGAGGTGCTCGGAACCATACCTCTTCTTGTAGTGGATGGTAATATAGGAACTTTCCCATCACAAGACTTACCCATGATTAATGGAGGCTAGCGAACACTAATGATTCCAAGTGAACTTGATAAATAGAGCTATGCTCCCCGGCAACGGTGCCAAAAAATAGTCTTGATGGCCCACAAGTATAGGGGGTGTATCACAGTATTTTCGAGGGAAGTGAAACCCAATTTATTGATTCGACACAAGGGGAGCCAAAGAATATTTATAAGCCTTAACAACTGAGTTGTCAATTCAGCTGCACCTGTAAACAATCTTGCTCACAGAAGTTTATCAGTAGCAACAGTTTTGTAGTAGAAATAGCAAAGTAATAGCAGTAGTAAAAGTAAAGATAGTAGTAACAATTGCAGTAAACAGTAGGATTAAAACACGGTAGGCATAGGGATGGATGGAGGGGCGTTGCATGGACAAGACAATTCATATAGCAATCAAGATGTAGGGCATTTGCAGATAAATAAGATAAAGCATCCAAGTACTAAATAATCATAGGCGTGTGTTCCATATATAGTCATACGTGCTCGCAATGAGAACTTGCACAACATCTTTTGTCCTGCCAGCCCGTTTGTAGCGGGGGCTCGAGGGAACTACTGGCAATTAAGGTCCTCCTTTTAATAGAGCACCGGAGCAAAGCATTAACACTCCATGAACACACATGAACCTCACATCAAAGCCATTTGCTCTGGTTATCCCGATTATTGTCACTTCGGGGCCTTTGGTTCTAGACAACAATATGTGTATACAACTTGCAGGTAAGATCACAAACAATACTATCATCATGAATCAATAACATGTTCAGATCTGAAATCATGGCACTCGGGCCCTAGTGACAAGCATTAAGCATAACAAGTTGCAACAAAGTCAAAAGCACTAATAATAGATACTAGGTACCATGCCCTAACAATCTGATGCCATTACATGAACGATCTCATCCAATCCCTACCATCCCCATAGCCTATAGCGGGGGATTACTCACTCATAGATGGGGGAATCATGGATGGTTGTTCGAGAAGCGATGGTGATGATGATAGCGATGATCTCCTCCAATTCCCCGTCCTAGCAGGGTGCCAGAACAGAGTTTCTGGTTCCGAATCACGGAATCTGGTGGTGGCAGTGTAGCAGAACTCTATCTAGAAAAACGTCGAACCCCCCTTGGTTTTTAGGTCAAGAGGAAACTTATAGGTGAAGAGGGAGGCCGAGGGGGTGACTGAGGTGGCCACACCACCCCCAGGCGTGGCCTGGCCTAGTCCACACGACCAGGTGGTGTGGGCCCCTCATGACCCTCCTCCATCTCGTCTTCTGGCTCCGTGAGTCTTCTGGTGAACTAGGATGTTTAGCATATTTTCCGGGATTTTTCTTGATAGTTGATTTTCTGCACAAAAACTAGACACCAAGGTAATTCTGCTGAAAACAGCGCCAGTCCATGTTAGTTGTATCCAAATCACACAAGTTTAGAGGAGAAACAATAGCAAAAGTGTCCAGGAAAGTAGATACATTTTGGATGTATCAGCTGCACCACAGAATCCACTGGAGTGTGTGTGGTCACGTAGGATCTATGTGGTTTATGAAAAGAACAAATGCAATTTTGTCATGTGGATCAATGACACTAGTGGGATCCATGTGATTTAGGAAATGACCACATGCAATGACACTAGTGGTCCCATGTTTCAAACCATGGTCACAAAGACCAAAAACACATAGGAAAATAGTTTCCAAATGGCATGCTGCACTAGTGTGGCATAGGCTGCACCACAGAATCTACTGGAGTGTGTGCGGTCATGTATGATCAATGTGGTCTATGGAAAAACACATGCAATGTTGTCATGTGGGTCAATGACACTAGTGGTATCCATGTGGTTTAGGAAAATAACACATGCAATGACACAAGTGGACCCATGTGTCAAGCCATGGTCATAGAGACCAAAAGCACATAGGAAAACAACTTCCACATTGCATGTTGCACTAGTGTGGCAGAGGCTCCACCACAGAATCTACTGAAGTGTGTGTTGTCATGTAGGATCAATGTGGTTTATCAAAAAACACATGCAATGTTGTCATGTTGGTCAATGACACTAGTGGGATCCATGTGATTTAGGAAAAGAACACATGCAACAGACACCAGTATGGTCATAGAGATCAAAAACACATAGGAAAGCAGCTTCCACATTGCATGCTTCACCAGTGTGGCAGAGGCTGCACCACAGAATCCACTAGAGTGTGTGTGGTCATGTGGGATCAATGTGGTTTATGAAAAGAACACATGCAATGTGGTCATATGGGTGTGTTACACTAGTGGGATCCATGTGGTTTAGAAAAAAACAACATGAAATGACACCAGTGGATCCATCTATCAAACCATGGTCACAAAGACCAACAGCACATAGGAAAGCAGCTTCCACATTGCATGCTGCACCAGTGTGGTAGAGGCTGCACCGCTGAGTCCACTAGAGTGTGTGTGGTCATGTGGGATCAATGTGGTTTATGAAATGAACACATGCAATGTTGTCATGTGGGTCAATGACACTAGTGGTATCCATGTGGTTTAGGAAAAGAACACATGCAATGACACGAGTGGACCCATGTGTCAAACCATGGTCATAGAGACCAAAAGCACATAGGAAAGCAGCTTCCACATTGCATGCTTCACCAGTGTGGTAGAGGTTGCACCACAGAATCCACTGGAGTGTGTGGTCATGTGGGATCAATGACGTTTATGAAAAGAACACATGCAATGTTGTCATGTGGGTTAATGGCACTAGTGGTTTCCATGTGGTTTTGGAAAATAACACATGCAATGACACTAGTGGACCCATGTGTCAAACCATGATCACAAAGACCAAAATCACATAGGAAAGCAGCTTCCACATTGCATGCTGCACCAGTGTGGCAAAGGCTATACCACAAAATCCACTGGAGTGTGTGTGGTCATGTTGGATCAATGTGTTTATGAAAAGAACACATGAAATGTGGTCATGTTGGTAAATGACACTAGTGGGATCCATGTGGTTTAGGAAAAGAACACATCCAATGACACCAGTGGACCCATGTGTCAAACCATGGTCACATAGACCAAAAGCACATAGGAAAGAAGCTTTCACATTGCATGCTGCACCATTGTGGCAAAGTATACACCATAGAATCAACTGGAGTGTGTATGGTCTTGTGGGATCAATGTGGTTTATGAAAAGAACACATGCCATGTGGTCATGTGGGTCTACGACACTACTGGGATCCATGTGGTTTAGGAAAAGGACACATGCAATGACACCAATATGGACATAGAGCCCAAAAGCACGTAGGAAAGCATCTTCCACATTGCATGTTGCACCAGTGTGACAGAGGCCGCACCACAAAATCCACTAGAGTGTGTGTGGTCATGTGGGATCAATTTGGTTTATGAAAACAACACATGCAATGTGGTCATGTGGGTCAATGACACTACTGGGATCCATGTGGTTTAGGAAAAGAACATATGCAATGATACTAGTGAACCCATGTGTCAAACCATGGTCAGAGTGACCAAAAGCACATACGAAAAGCAGCTTCCACATTGCATGATGCACTAGTGTGGCTGAGGCTGCATAACATAATCCACAGGAGTGTGTGTGGTTATGTGGGATCAATGTGGTTTATGAAAAGAACACATGCAATGTGGTCATGTGGGTCAATAAAACTAGTGGGATCCACGTGGTTGTTTTTAATATGTTACATTATCTATCTAAACCCCTTAGTGTGTTTTGCCCTCTCACAAAAGCACAAACTTGCGCTCACTCTGGCAGCTATGCCCTGATTGGTTGACACAGATGTCACGTGGATTGTTCCCACCAACCGTTGATCCTCTGTGATCCAATGGGTATGATAACCCCTCTCTATCTGTGCCACCTCTCTATATGTTACAGTGATACTTTACCTCCATAAACAAATGAAAACCATCAAAAAAAAGAATAAATGTCAATGCTCGATTTCCGTCTGGTGCCGGTGATGCCTACTCATCATCTTATTTATCGTCGTGGTCTTCGTCACCATCACTGTCTTTGCCATCGCCATCATCTGTGTGCTCCTCTGATGACTCGTCACCGCGCACTTCTTCGTATATGCACGCTCTCTCCTTGTCGGAGTACTCCTCCTCCTCATAGTCCCACGGGTCCATATCACTCTCCTCCGCTTCTGCCTCTAACTGATCTACGAACGCCTCCTCGTTGGACGAGTCAGAATCATCCACATAGTTGTCTCCTCTCTTCTTCCTGGTCTTCTGCATGGTGGTTTTGTAGGTCTTCCTCTCATTCCTCTTGTTTTCCATACTCTCTGGTGCATCACGCGCCCCCATCTTGGTGGCTGCTTTGCGCTTGACCGTCGCTGCAGGTGCACCATGCTCCTCCTGCTTGGCTGGTACAAACTTCGACGTTGCGGTGTCCTCGAGCGCTGATGTCGATGGATCCTGGAACGGTTGGACACGACATGGTGCCTCAGTTGGAGAATTGTGAGCGTGAACAATGCCTCACATAATAGGGGATTCAGGATGGATAGTGGCCGGCTTGGATCTACCATTGCCACGACGAGAGGCCATGGCAGATCGAGGAAGTTGTTCAGAATGAGCGACGACAGGTACACAGAGTTGGGTGCCGATCTGATCAAGGGGCGAGCAGCGGTTTTACGCGTCAGTTCATGTGTCGTGTATGCACATGCATTTGTCGATTATTAAAAAATGTATTATCTTGCGTAATGAACATAATTTGATCACAACAAAAGTGACACAGCGTATTCTAGACTCGTAAATATCCCGTGCGTGCCTGTCGACGTGGAGTTCAACTTGCGTGCCTATCGACATGGAGTTCGACGTGCCGACGTGATCATGTAGCAGTTGTGCGTGTCATTGCCCTATCAACATGTGACATACACACATGGGACATGCATGCCGTTGCCCGTTATTACCACCTGGCCCCACCCATTTTTTTAAGGGGAAGGTCCCACTCCTTTTATTATATACTAGATTTTAGGCGGCACCAAAGACCATTGAACTGTCCATCGCAATAAAGACAAGTCCAATTGAGTCCCATTGATTCCCTATCCCTGGCTTCTTTGAGAAGGTAGACAGTGGTCTTGTATAATACTACTGGACCACGGCCTATACTCTTTGACTCTTATCCCACACTAAGGGCACCACTCTCTTCTTCCTCCTTCCACCAACTCCCTCCCCCTACAAGCCATGGATCCCCTGAGGAGAGGCCGGTCGACCATCCTCGTGGAGAAAAAGGAGAGAGCTCTCCGCCTAGCAGTTCTTGCTCTACCATCCCCTCAAGGACTCCCTCTCACTGAGGCCCAATCTGTCCCGATAATGGCGCCGAATGTTCCAGTAGGCGAGGGGCTCCTCCCAACACGGTCTTCTTGTTCTACTTCTTCTCCATATCCTTCTCCATCATGATCTTATTCTACTTCTTCTTGTTTTTCTTCTTCTTCTTCTTGCTCTTCCTCTTCTACGTATTACAGGCCGGCCGTGGACCCAGAATCCACCACGACGGAGGTGTTGCAGGACCCATTTGGCCTAGTTCCATGTCTCAGCGAGGTATCAACTCTCCACACTGTTATTTCTTTGAGTATTAATGTGGATTTCTTAGATCTTGTTTGCCCTGCATTGGGGTTTTTTGTGAGTTGTATTAGTTTTCATAATTATGACTGGATCAATTGGTCTTTCTTTAATACCATTGTTCATAGATTCAATGGGGATTTTGTGATTAGGATTAGTTTTCGTGATTATGATTGGATCTCTTGGTATTTTTTAATACTGTTGTTCATAGAATCAATGGAGATTTTGTGATTTGTATTAGTATTCACCTGGAACATAGAGTGTAACTATATAATTTTTATTTCAAATAACATGTACGATGCATCGATCGAAGGCCAAGTATCGTGACAAGGTTTTCGTGATCAGTGCCAAGATTGGCAACCAACATGAGCTTACACCCTCCCTCACCCAAGCTAATGAGAGCCTACACAAGCATTTATCTGTGCAGAAGGAGATCATGCTAGAATTTTCACGTGACATCATGAGGCTACAGAACATGCTCGGCCGTAACTTGAACAGGCAAGAACAAGCCATCAAGATAATCAATGAGCTCATGGAGGACAAGAAGAATCTCTAGATAAGACGCACCCTCCTACATGATGAAATCACCGAGGCACTCAGAGGACGCGTCAACGAAACCAAGGCTGCCATCTGAGCCTACCCTGACAGGAACTTTTGTCTGGATGTAGTGAAAGAGATGAAGGAGGACATGAGCCAAGGGATCACCGTACTCGAGGGTGTTCGAAAAGAGAACGACGAGCTAAGGGCTTGTCTGGAGGCGTATCGGGGTAATGCCCAAGTCTGATTCCCATTAGAAGGGGCTTGAATATCAGTTCGTGCTCCACTCTTTTTGTCATATATATATCATGCATTTAAGGAATCCTAGAGCAACTCCTTATATATCTGGACATGTGTTGGTGTTCAAGTTCATGAATGGACACCATGAGCTCGTTCCATTATGTATCTGGACATGGGTTTCTGCATTATGAGTTTGCCACTACTATTTGGTGACATGGTAAAACCCACAGACTAAACTGCAAAAAAACCTTATTTGCTTTGAAATTGAAATTATGACAGTGCCACTAGTCGATTCATAAAATGTTGATTAGTCCTAGATTGCTTCTTCCTTGAATTTATGATTGTGCCACAAGTTGATTCAGTTAATTATGGAAACTAACCACCTTGGCCTGGTGAACTGAACAAACCATACTATATATTTTTGTTACAGGGAAAGAGGCGAAAGCTCAACTCGGACATGGCGACCTGGCTAAATGACAAGATAGCCATCCAAAGGGACAAGCAGAATTCTCAGAAGCTAGCCTTTGACCACCTGTGTGTTGATGTCGCGGTCCTTTTAGACAAGTGCCAAAAACTGAAGCAGGTAAACACCGGCTAGGCGAAACTTCACAGGGAAGGTTGCACGTCGGCTAGTAAGCAGACGGAGATCATGAAGGGGCTCATGGAGGATCGTAAGGTTACCGACCAACTTCTCGAATCCCTGACGGAGCACTGGAACCTACGGGAGGCGCATAGCCAAGTACTGAAGGAGCAGGAAAATACCAAAGCGGACCTGGCCGATCTTAGGAGGAAAACGAGAAGCTCCGGGGCAAGCTTGCTTGAACCCAACGTATGTCTATTTAGTACTGAACTACCTGTTTTATCCCATGTAGTGGTGATTTTGTAAACGTGAACTTAACTCTATGCACAATATGTGTTCGTCCGAAATTAATTTGCTCGAGGATTGAGTTTGGCTTAGTTAAGAAAGCGCAACTGCAAGTCTTATAGTTAACTAGTTTTGGGCATTAACACGGCATAAATTATTCATCTAGAATTTCCTTTATCCTCTGTAGTCTGTCCTTGTTCACCCCGCATGCCTTTTTCAGTTCCTTCGATAGATCCGCAATGTAGTACTCTAGCTTCTTCTTGTCTTCCCTGAGCTGATCCCTCTCCTTCTCTGCATTCCGAATCAGGAACCTATGACTATCCTAAAGCTTCTATGCAGTTCCCACAACTAGGCTCCCATCGACTGTGTCACTTAGTTCTGACTACAAATTCTTCATTTCTTATTCTAGCTCATTATTTCGTATCGACATCTTGATTTTTTCAGTAGCATCACAAGCATCAGTAAATCTCTCTGACCTTTCCAACTCATACATCTCCCCTAACTGGGCCAAACATTTCTTAAGTGCATCTAGCCACTCAAGATCCACCACTCTACTGCTTTACACACCGGGCCAACCTAAAAAAACACACACTATCATGTTATGAACATAACACGATACATTTTTCTTCATGTCACCATTGAACATAATGTAAAAACACCTAATTTGTACAACCCAAAAACCTTCTCCTAGTGTTACTGCCTTCGAATGCAACATATCTCCGCAATTTAGCCCAAGGTCACATGGTACTTCTCCATCGAGATCTAGGCCCTCCCATTCGGGGTCTTAGATCGTCCGTGGTACCTAAAAGGAAACATAGAGCTGGAATTGAACACGATTGCATGCACACAAGGAGCTCAGATCGAGGGAATTACCAATGCCTAACCCTAGCCGAGAAAATAGAGGAACTCGCATTAGGGAAGGAATAATCGATGTCGGGGAGAAGGTTGTCGTTGCTCGACTGGTCATCCTCGTTGTTCCAGGATGGCATGGCGAATGCATCAGCGTTGGTGATGGTGAGGACAGAAGAGAGAGGAGGCGAGTGAGAGAGAGAACAAAAGTGTGGGCAAAGTGAAGTGCGTCGCACTACTAGGAAACTAACTATAGATAGAAATGCTTCCCGTGGCGCATATAAAATGGCATGCTCCACTGAATTAATTATGTGGCGCATATGGACATATGCGCCACTGAAATTTTGCAATTCTGTGGCGCACGGAACCCATATGTTCCACATAAATGTGTGTGTCTATGGGGCATATTTTTCCGTGTGCTACGGAAACTGATGATTCTGTGGCGCATATAGACATATGCGCCACAGAAATATGATGGGACCTAGAACCAACTAAGTTGGGGAGACAATTTTGTGGTGTATATAGCCATATGCACCACAGAAAGTGATATTCTGTGGCACATACAGACATATGCATCACAGAAAGTTGGTCACATAAAGTGATCCCACCACCCACCCCCCATGGATCGCCTTTTAAGTTTTGTAAAAAAATAAACGAAAATGATAAAAACTTCAAAAAAATAATTCCTTTGAGATGTTGTTATATTTTGGGGTATAGTTTTAGGGAAAATTGAAAAACATGAATTTGCAAAAAAAGGTCATGGCACGGTAAAACGGCCATAACTTTTGCATACGATGTTGGAAAAATGTTTAACCTATCAAAATGCTCGTCTCAAAATTTCCTATTCGAATTCAATAGCCATAGGCGGTTCTGGATTTTATAGAATCACCGAATTCGAAAAGAGTAAAAAGTTATGAAAAAAAATTCCTTAAAAAAAATAAAAAAGGGAGACAATTCTGTGGCGCATATTTCCAATATGCGCCACAGAATTGTTGAGCGGGATTCGAATTTTGAATCCCCGTCGGCATCCTCTCCATCTCTTTTCTCCTTCTATATTTTACTCCTCTCCTCCACTTCTCCTCTCATCCACTTCTTCTCTTCCTCCCATTCTTTATCCCCTTCTCCTCCCTCCTCCTTCTCCACCCTCTAGTGAACTCTCCTCCACCGCCTCCTACTCCGACGACCCCTCCTCCACCGCCTCCTACTCCAGCAACCCCTCCTCCTTCTCCTACTCCGGCGACCTTCTCCTCCTCCTCCACCGGTGGCCTCCTACTCTCGGAACCTCTTCCTCATACTTTGGCGACCTCCTCCTCCACCGGTGGCCTCCTACTCCGGCGACCACATCCTCCACTAGTAGCCTCCTACTCTGGCAACCTCCTCCTCCACTGGCGGCCTGCTACTCCGGTGACCTCCTCCTCCACCGGCGGCCTCCTCCTACTCCTCCTCCACCCACCCCACCTCTGGCCTAGATTTGGGCCGCTTTTAAAGAAAAACGAAAAAATCTATATTAGCGTCCTTCTTATTAGAGAAGTATTAATAGTAATTAGGGTTTTTAGGAATTAACTTCTTATATAAAGATCTTATATAATTGTTCTTATTTTCACCATGACAATTTTTATGGTAATGATTTAAGTTGGTGAATGAAATGCATGGAATATATTTATACTTAACATCATTTAACAACCATTAAACATGGCAGTTTAAATTCATGGTTCTCAAAATTTTGTGATTTTTCCTATTCAAAACCTACTTGGTTTTTTAGTGTTTAAAATTACCATATAACAATCTGGGTGGAATCATTATGTATGGATAACAATCATTAATGGGGAAATGAATATGTTCATTTGTGAGTACTTATCATGAGCTTTGAGAAGATTTAATAAACTCATATTCTGTTATAGCTATGGCTAAAGATTAAGATCTAGGATGAATTGCCTTCATGTTTTGCGGCCATGGATAATAACTCAACTTAGAGTGAGATATTTGAGATTGCTTTCCTAATGTGATCTTGATGGTATATGATACTAGGTCTTTATTAGGGTTTAAGACAATAAGGTGGACAAGGCTTCCATCAATACAATCTCAACTGGTAATCTACTTATCTCTTAGTCACTTCAATTGACTAAGAGATACTATTCATTGGCTGCCTAAAAATAGGAATTGGTTTTACTACCATATAGATTCTAAGGTTTTTGGGCAAAGAAGTAGACAGGGTTCTGTTCATGGCTTCATAAGACCTTGTTTAAAGGTTTCTCAAGAATTCCTATCCTCACACTTCACTAAGCTTGGGTCATAGTTAAGGAATTCCTTTCCTAAATATACTTTATTTAAATCTCTCCTATGCTTCACTAAGATCTCTTCTGTCTAACTGATCTAGTCATCTGGCTCCACCATATCCGTCGTCATATGATGACATGGTCATGCCACTTCAACAATATTCCCCTACATTCATCTCTAGTATAACTTCCATTATTTAACTACCTCTGATAGATCCACCAAAGTAGTTATTACTAACTTCATTCCATAAACTCCTTTATATTTACCTTGCATCTACTTCTAAGGCTTGCATGATTACACTTCTCTATATTGTAGGGGTTCCGCGTATGAAAATAATAAAATTTTACCCTACGCCCCTGAACCCCTGATGCTGCTAGGACCTATCTATTAGTAATACAGTAATAGGAGGGGATTTTCGCAAACTTACCCTAGAAGACCGAAAAGTGTTGTCAACGCTCAGGAGAGCGTGGTTGATGTAGACGAGCCGAAGCCGACCTCAAGGTCGTGATGAAGTCCTTGCGCTCTAACGGCTCCAATGACTTTAGTGCCTCAAGTGTGACACCTTGTAGGGAGTTACACACGTCCGGTGCCTGACGATGAATCCCTCTTCCCCGATCCAGCAGGAGTTGCGGAAGTAGAGCTCCTGGATCCGAATCCCGCAGCGCGACGACGCTCCACGGTGAAGATGTCTCTCATTCGCGCAGTCCGAACTTGGGACCACGGTCACGAGAGAGAGAGAGAGAGAGAGAATATCAATGTAGGTCTTCCCAAAAGTGAGAAGACCCTTATTGAATATTGTGTGTATTTATCTGGCCAAATACCCCCACTATATATAGGGGAAAAGGAGGTACTACCTCCCTCAAAGTCACGGGGTGGGAGTAAAGGAGAGGAGGGGGAGGGGCAGCCGCCGACCGGCCCTAGTGGGCGTCGCCCGGGGGGGGGCTTGGACCATCCGGCCACCCCTTGCCCCTTCTCCCTCTCTCCTTTCCCTAATGGGCCCTCTCCCCTCCGAGAATTGGCCCATTAAGCCTTTTGACCTTTTATATTGATTTTCTCTTTATTAAATAATTATGAATAAATGATTAAATCAATATTTAACATTCATTCACATATTATTCAACCTCCGTGGCTATGGAACTCCTTCCACCTCCACTCCGAACATCCTCAGGACTTTCCGAAACCCTTCCAGTTTTCTCTCTACTATTCTTTGGTGATTCTACCGATCCTATTAACACTCTATAAGCATCATCAAGCCCTTAAGATTGATACCCTACGGTTCGGGAACACTCCAGACATGGTCGGGACACTCCCGGACTAATGATCGATAGAGGGACCTGGATGGCAATGTGACCCCTATGCGTTCCACGAAGATCTTTCGTCGTTTGAATTGGGACAATCGTGTCTTATTCCCTTTGTCTCTTGATACTTGCCCGAGATCTGATCAATGACATCACCATGTCATGTTCAATCTCGTTACTGAACAATTCTACTTGACTCGTTCTGACAAGTAATATCCCTGTGATCAAATCACACGCTGCGCAGCTATTGGATATAACTTCTCCGAGTGGGCCCTTGAGTATCTTTCCGTCACATGGACGGACAAATCCCGCTCTTGACATATATTGCCTCTAAGGTTTCCTCTGAGTACTTGAACACACCTTTATAACCACCGTATTACCAGATGGCGCTTGATGCTATCAAAGCACTCTCGGGAGACAGTGATTGATATAGCCTCACGGTCTAAGGAATAGTCTACGAGGATCAATTTCTAATCATCATAACTTGAACTTCGTGACATGATCGGGTCATGTTGTTTAGGTTGGGTATTGGTTCATCATCTCATTCCCAGAATGAGTTGACTCCATTTCCAACAGGCATAAATGCCACATGATCAGGAAACTTGATCATCTATTGACCAATGAACCAGTGACTAGAGTTTCACTAGGAACCCCTAGTTGTTTATATATCACACGTGTATTGATGTTTCCACTCAATATAGTTATAGCATGATATAAAACTTAATCATAAACTATATGAAATATGATAATAGTCTTTATTACTATTTGTCTCTAGGGCATATTTCCAACAGTCTCCCACTTGCACTATAGTACAAATACACTAGCTGTATTTGTTCTTAATCATTGGCACCATATATCTGGTACCCTAAACATGCTTGCTCATGGAAGAGGTTGAGTCTTGGGTTTATACTTTACAGTCCCAAATCCTTCGTGACTTACTAATGTCACCTTGATTAACATTAATACTTTATCATCACATGATAACATTTGTGAGTATGCATCGTCGCTATGGCAGCAGAACGAGGCCTAATTCCAGGAGCCTACAGTGACTTTAGATCAACCTCGAGGGCTTTCTCATGGGCACTGTGCCCTGGGACACATCATTCTACGTTGAAAGCGAACTAGCCCCGCCATAACATTATACAACACATTATATGGTACCCTTATCTATTATTATAAATGTATTCATCGAAACACTAGTGCACTCTGTGCAACTTTCAATGTTTTGTTCACCTCGCTTCCTACTTGACTTTAATCGGTATTTACAGGAGTTTCCGACATATTCCCTTATAACATAACCCTTTATGTTTTAAGATATGTCATACTTTATGGATTTGGAAAATATGTCTACAGTTATCTATTAGACACTGCAGACAAACTTAGCTCAACATTCAGTGGTTCAAACTTAATCACTTTTAAATGTTCCTTATTGGATCACATATTATGTTAAGTTATCATCATGGTTTTCTAAGATAGAACCTATGTCTCAACAGAGTGGATGACATCATTTTCTTTCTTTCAACCATTGATGTTTAAACTTAATACTATTCCTAACTTGAGTTATTAAGGACTAGTTCCTTAATTAACTTCTATTCTGAAACCCTTTTCAGAATCCCTTAAGGTATACTACATAATATTAACTTATTATCAACTTCTACACCTCATAAATCATTATTTTTAAGTACTTGCGCTTTTATTCTTAACACACTTAAGAATCACTCCTATAAGCTCCCACTCAAAATATGTTTCTAACATATTTGGGTATGAGTCAGTACTCTTACTCAAACTATGTTCCTACATATTTGAATTTGAGACTTATATTGCTCCCACTCAAAAATATGTCATTCACATATTGTTTTAGGAAGACTTTCATAGCTCCCACTCAATTTCATGCAAATTGCATATCTACTCACTATTTTGAACAACTTCAAAATCTTTGATCAAATATCAAACTTGTAGATTTACTATGAGATACTAGTACTTTTACTAGTTTTAAATCCACTAGACATTTATCACACTTGAATCAAATTCATTTGAATTCGTCCAATACTTGACAAATTGTGCTTTTGTCATTCACCCCTTTTTCCACTATGGCTTTGCAGTCATTTGGGAAAATTCAAGTAACCCCTTTTACTTGTGAGATTCAGCAACGAATTGCTTTCTAATCTTAAGGGAATTTTGCTTTGGGATTCTCATATCCTTAGTTTACCATTATTTCCTTAGTAGTTCGTAGGTATGTCATATTCCAAGAATCATGACAAATGATTCACAAATGTCTCCATACAAGATATGGGATACTTTTTGAATCCTACTTCATGTAGTGAAAACACCAGTGGGGAAAACATAATGATCATTATCATTTATTCTTTCCTTTGTGAAGAGAATCATTCAGGAACGTTGTCCATTGCGCTTCTCAACACTCTGATGCAGGGATTTAAATCCTCATTGTGTTTTTCACTATCTTCCAATTGCTCCATAATTGAGAAATATCACTAAAAGTGAACTTTCTCAAGAATGCACCAAAATCCAAGCAATAAAAGTTTTGCCTCTCTTTTGGTTTCAGCTATGGATTTTGTATTCAAAGTTTCCAATGAATACTCTACAAGGACTTATTCGCTATTGTTTTGGTTATATCGAATAACCCCAAAACTTTCACGACGACCCATACTAGATATGGAGCCGCTTTCACGAATTTAAATGGTTCACTATATTTTCTAATTGAGTTCTAACTATTTCTAAAAAATGGTCTCTACATTACGCTACAATGATTTATTTGGCACCATCTAATCACCCATTTTGATATCTAATATCACATTGTGATGCTTCGCATTTTGATGTTTCAAAACGCTTTGCATTCCACAATTTCTTTTATGCCAATCTTATAAAGTTGAATTTCATTACTTTTGATCAAATCATAGTAATTATATTCTCTTTTATATTTATACCCTTTGTTGATGAAACACTTTGATCATATCAAATAGTTTCATACTCATGTTTCCTTTGGTAAACTACTTTACACTTTTAAACAATCATATAATGATAATTACCATTTTCGTTAAAACACAATACATCGAATATGTATTTACTTTTTAACAATTCATTAAACACTTTGGATTCAAGTAATACATGGTGTTCAAGTTATTTTGCCAAACTTAGGCATGATTTATATGTGACAAGAAATCGAATGACTTTCACATATTATCACATAACTTTGAATTTATACAATGGTTTCATTCATTAATGAACATATCATTAAGTTGGGTATTTTAAAGGTATTTCAATATTTTACAAATGTTCATGCATTATCAATTAGTTTCAAACAACAAGGATAATCGAAATATAATCAAACAAGATATGAGCACAAACAGAAATCATTCATAAAAGTGGAACAACTGTTTGTTACAAACTCATATGAATAACCGTCTCACAAAGTGTGAGGCACACTAAATAAGTTCATAATATTTTGATTATAATAATCATCCTAAAACATAAACTAAGTGATAAATGTTGAGGGAGAGTGCCGTTGGCCATCATCGTCATGCTCTCCATCAGCACACAACGTCACCTCCTCTCCAGCAAGCACCTCTCATGCAGAACGACCTATTTTCAGCAAATAGAACAAGTATCAATATATTTAACACTGCAAATGTGTTTGCAAGATTATAAATTTTATGAAATTGTATATCAAATATATACCTTTGTCATTGATGACCTAAGAGACATCTGGTTCAACCAACACATTCCTGAGAAGTGATACGAACTGGTGGAATTCCATTGATTCCGCGTCACCTCTCATAATGCAAGTCCTGACTTGTGCTTGGTAGCTTGGTGGCTGCAGCCACAGCACAACACCATTTGCCAAACAGCCTGTCATCCAGCTATCCAGGAAGTATGCAGGCCTCATGTACACATCATGCATGTGCCCCAAGTGGTCATCAAGTGATGAGTTTTCTTCCATTTTAATGGAAAGGAAATCTCCCATCAGCTCATGCTCCCATATGCGTGCTTGTTCCACGAAATGTGTCCTAAGCTGTAGCATTACTAACGAGGGTTTAACTCATCAATGCCCATTGTTATGGACTTGGGTTTTGGAGAAGGAGGGAGCGCTAGAAGCATCAATCGGCTAGCAAACAAGCACACATGGACGCAAGGTTTACCCAGGTTCTGGCCTCGTAGAGGTCCCTCCTCCTGCTTGTTTGCTCTTGGAATTAACGAAGGAATCGAAGATTACAGGGGCGCACAGTTGCAATCTAGCGAGAGTTGTGGAAACTAGGGTTGCGTGTGTCCTCCTTGCCGCCCCTCCTAGCCTTTATATAGATAGGCTAGGTCCTGGGTAGCAGGTCAAGTCGGTTACAGATTAGGGTTTTCCCTTTAAACTTTCTATCTTTAAACTTCGTCTTGTCTCGCAAGTCATCGAGAGTCCGTGGGCCACTTGAAGTCTTCATTGGGCCGTGGCAACGCCATGGGCTTCCTCCGTATCTGGACCGTATATACCAAGCTCGAGTACCTGCAGGGTATACCCATGTCAGTCGCCCCTGAGTGTCCAGTGGAATTGCAGATTTGACTAGGGACTTTATGAAGCCTTTCGAGTGCATTGACAGAGTATTTTGTTTATATCATAGGGATTGTTGATATGCGTTCCTGATTTAACCGATGCATCGGTATCAGTCAACTGCTTAGGGAAAAACGACGCAATCTACTCAAACTCGAGTCCTCGGACTCGAATTCGGAAAAGTGCTGGTGTAATTCGACTCAAGCCATGGAGGTCTTATAGGAGTCGAAATCCAGCATAGGGTGTGAGCACTCGACGTGTCCGTCAAGGCATGTTCATCGTGCCTGTAGGCATGGATATATTTCTGGTAGTGCGCAGCAAATGCGTTGTCAGGCCTTATTCAGGTCTTATCTTCACGCTGCAAGCGCGACATCCGAATGTTTTGTCATTGCGGAGATGATTCGGGTGACCCAGGAGACATAGTCTCTTTGTAGGGAAAATATGAGGCGGTGTCGCCATAGACTTCGAGTTTGGATGTTATCAACACACAATATGATGTATAAATGACCATAGGGTGCACGACCAGCGCTCCCTATGGGAGTAGCCCCCGAGTGCCTAGTTGAGTCAAAGACTCAGGCAGGGACTAAAGAACTTTTGCGACTGCTATCGTCTTTTGTTGACTTGTTTCAGTCGAATTTGTTTACAGCGTTCCCTATGGGAGTAACCCATGATCCATCGTTGAGTGGTTGGGTAAGTCTTGAATGTCCATATTCCTGCATAAAAAAGAAAATCATAGGGTGCACGGCCAGCACTCCCTATGGGAGTAGCCCCCGAGTGCTTGGTGGAGTCGAAGACTCGAGCAAGGACTAAAGTAGTCGAAGTCTTCTTGTGTTCAATTTGATGACATCAGTGCTGACGATGCGATGACCTTAGTTTCCCACGTGAGCGGCTTTGACGGGACGTGACGACCGATGAGTCCCATTTTCTGACCCTGACTTTATCGGGCGTGCGTAATCTTTCGTTTTAACCGCGCCTCCTCGATTTCCGCGTGTAATGGAGGTAGTGGGGGACGGTTCGTGTTTTAGTCTCTCCACGTGTCGGTCGCGATGTGCGCCACGCGTCCAATAGGGTTTCTGTTGGCCGTTGGATTGCATCCGCTAGGGGGTTAAGTAGCAGCGTAGCTGCGGTAATTTCCCATCTGCTCTTTCTCTGCTTTGTGCCTCCATCGCCATTGCTACTGCTCTCTGCCTCTTAGAGTTCGTCCCGTTTCGCGGTGCTGGACCAACTCCGTGTGTTTCCGAGTTATTTCCTCCGCTCGCATCGCCATCGCAAGATGGGGAAGAAGAAAGGAGGTGCTGCCGCTGAGTCCGCCGCCGCCATTGCTGCTGCCAAGAAGAAAGGCGGCCCCGCCGCTGCGGGCACCAGCACCGCTGATGCTGGGAAGAATAAGGGCGCGGGCACCCGCGTCACCAATGGTGCGTGGCACGCGTCCATAATCAAATCGTCCGAGCTCCGTCTTCTTCGTCAAGATGGAGTTCTGTCTCCCGTGGTTGGTGACTCGCGAGTGCCGGGCGGTGAGGTAACTCCTTGTCCTCCTTCTGGTTTTCGGGTGATGTTCCTAGCGTTCATCATCCGTGGTCTGTCTTTGCCCCTGCATCCTTTCTTCAGGGGCCTCCTTTGTTTTTATGGGCTCCAGCTACATCAGCTGTCCCCCAACTCTATTCTCCACATCTCCTGCTATATTACACTTTGCGAGTGCTGGATCGGAGTCGAGCCACACTTTGGTCTCTTCAAACGGCTTTTCAAGCTGAAGCGTCAGTCGGCATCTGGTTCTGTAGTCTATGACGTAGGAGGCTGCGGGATCCATGTCGACTCCTCCGTCACATACTTCAATATCAAGCTCATGGCGTCCGTCCAAGGGTGGAGGGACAAGTGGTTTGATGACCCACAAGTATAGGGGGTGTATCGCAGTATTTTCGAGGGAAGTGAAACCCAATTTATTGATTTGACACAAGGGGAGCCAAAGAATATTTATCAGCCTTAACAACTGAGTTGTCAATTCAGCTGCACCTAGAAACAATCTTGCTCACAGCAGTTTATCAGTAGCAACAGTTTTGTAGTAGGAATAGTAAAGTAACAGCAGTAGTAAAGCAAAGACAGTAGTAACAAAAGCAGTAAACAGTGGGATTCGAGTGCGGTAGGCATAGGGATGGATGGACGGGCGTTGCATGGACAAGACAATTCACATAGCAATCAGAACATAGGGCAATTGCAGATAAATAAGATAAAGCATCCAAGTACTAGACAATCCTAGGCATGTGTTCCATATATAGTCATACGTGCTCGCAATGAGTACTTGCAAAACATGTTTTGCCCTGCTAGCCCGTTTGCAGCGGGGCCTCTAGGGAACTACTGGCAATTAAGGTGCTCCTTTTAGTAGAGCACCAGAGCAAAGCATTAACACTCCATGAACACATGTGATCCTCACATCAAAGCCTTTCCCTTCCGGTTATCCCGATTTCTGTCACTTCGGGGCCATAGGTTCTGGACAACAACGTGTGTATACAACTTGTAGATAAGACCAGAAACAATATTATCACAATGAATCAATAACAAGTTCATATCTGAAATCATGGCACTCGGGCCCTAGTGACAAGCATTAAGCACAACAAGTCGCAACAAAGTCATAAAGCACTAATAAAAGATACTAGGCACCAAGCCCTAACAATCTGATGCCATTACATGAACGATCTCATCCAATCCCTACCATCCCCATAGCCTACAGCGGGGGATTACTCACTCATAGATGGGAGAAACATGGATGATCGATGGAGAAGCGGTGGCGATGATGATGGCAATGATCTCCTCCAATTCCCCGTCCCGGCAGGGTGCCAGAACAAAGTTTCTGGTGCTGTTTCATGGAATCTGATGGTGGCGGCGGAGCGGAACTCCTTCTATAAAAACGTCGAACCCCCCGAAGTTTTTAGGTTAGAAGGCTCCTTATAGGCGAAGAGAGAGGCCGAGGGGTGCTGGGGCCCACACCACTGGCGGCCTGGCCTGGCTCGGCCAGCCAGTGGTGTGGCCACCCGGCTCTTCTCCGTCGTGATTCGGCTCTGAGTCTTCGGGTGAAATAGGATTTTTGGCATATTTTCCAGGATTTTTCCTGAAAGTTGAGTTTCTGCACAAAAAGTAGACACCAAGGCAATTCTGCTGAAAACAGCGTCAGTTCGCATTAGTTGCATCCAAATCACACAAGTATAGAGGAGAAACAATAGCAAAAGTGTTCGGGAAAGTAGATACGTTTTGGACATTCACGATAAAAGGAATTCAGTTGAAAACTGAGTGTGATAAAAGGACTTTCACGAACACATTTGCTTTATATGATGTAAATATTCTCAGCAATGTGATCAACTACTCAGACAATTCATAATAACGAGTATGCATCTGAGTTTACTTAATAGTCATTGCAAGCTATGAAGAGATTTCAACTCAAGAATAATAAGTAGCATGAAGCACGAACATAAGCAACATTACAATGCTCATAGAAAGGTATGATAGAGTGGTATCTTGCTTGCCTTTGATTATGAATGTCAAGGCACCTCTAAAGTTCAAGTGATGACTAGAAGTAAAGATATCAAGGATACAAGCATCAAAGTCATAACACAAATAACCAAGTAATGGAACAAACACAAAGAATGACAACTATGCTCTCAAGAAGGTGCTCAAAGAATATATGGAGACTCAACAATAGAAGAAAAAGGTTTTGAATAATTTTGATGGCTTCCTAATGCTGAAAGTATGGTACTCATTAGCTTTGAGCTCTCATTGCCCCTATCATAGGCATCTTGAATGTGGTTAAGGTGAAAGTGACACAACTAAGAGGATATGCTTGACAAGTTATAAATCGAAGTCTCATACCCCTTACTTACGAAGACCGATCCTCATGCTACTCAACTTCAGTCACAAGTAAGCTCTTGTCATTGTAGGTATATACGTATCATAGAGAACCGCCAACGGGGTACCCCTTGCACATGACACAGGAGCTATCCCATAATCAAAATACAAGGCAAGTAGACAATGAGCATCTCGGCGATCTTTTTATTTACTATGTGCATAGATTTTTATTGAGGATGCTTCATAGAATGCTCATTATGGTTATGCTGCAAGTTTCCACCATGATTAGGCATGGCTTAGGCTAGCGGGCCAGGCGTTTCTCTAACATACATACAAACTCCATGATCTTACAAGTTCCACTTTTATTTCACACCGCCGGGATCCATAAGCAAAAGAACATGATATCAAGTAGGTACAAAGTACCAATGAAGTGTTGAAAGCGGTCCCCATGATACATGGTTCTGCTAACTTCAACTCATAAAGCGCAAGAATATGCAAAACAAAGAAGGACGCAATGGTTTAGGTTTATTAAATGCAAGAAAATAAAGTGTGCCATCAAGTTCGTGAGAGCTTTACTAACTAACTTTCTCATAACAAGCAAAGATTTTATTCGGAAGAAAACAAGGCATATTGAATATGCACGGAGGTAGCAAATGATGCTAATGGGTAGGTATGGTGGACACTTTGGAAATATTTGGTTTAGGGAGTTGGAAACTTGAGTAAAACACTCAGTGGAAGTGAAGGCTAGCAATAGTAAGGGAGCGACAAACGAGAGAGCAATAGCTGTCATTATCACAGTCATGTGCATGCGTGAGCATGTGCCAAGTCAATCAAATGAAACATTCAGAGGAGGATACCACGGTGTCATACCAATTTATGAATAGAGTAATGCAAGCAAACATTCATGAGACATGCTACAAACTATTAGCGGGCTGGAGCTAATCACAAGAAAGCAAGAACTACTAAGCATCCAAAGATAACATACACCCTACATGAACGGACTAAACAAGCTCACAATGATGAGTATATGTACAAAAATGAAGACAAATAGAGTTCGTTACCAACCTCTTACCATGCCTCAAGTTGTCATTAATCCTCATTATTGCTCTTCACTTGTATGGCTTGAATAATAATATGAAACCAATAATCCACTGAGAACTGCCGAATCCTGCAGCAAACTCGCAAAAACCAAATAAGAACGACAAATATTTTTGGTGTTTTCGATTTTTAAACAAGAACCAAAAGAGAAAAACAAGCAAAGCAAAATCTTTTTGGGTTTTTCGAATAGTTCAAACAAAACAGAAAGGGAAAAGCAAACCAAGGTGAAAAGAAGAAGCAAACCAAAGAGAAACAACAAAAATATTTTTGGTCTTTTTGTGTTTTTAGAAAGCAAAAGCAAAGAAGAACAAAAACTAAAAAGAGAACGAAAACATGAATATACAAAGTACCGACGCAACATGATATGGATATGAGTGCGGTGTCGGCGTACCTCCCCCCAAGCTTAGGCTTTTGGCCTAAGTGGGAATCAATCCATGTACGAATAGGGGTTCTAAGCGCGCGGATCTTGGTAAGAATGGTCGTAACTGGGCCCATGAGAGGAAGAAGAAGCTCCCCAATCATAAGCGGGCTGCTGATATGAAGACTCTCCCTCATTCGAGGGCTGGACCAAATCATCTGTGACCTCCCTTCTAGTGTCATGCTCCTGTTGGGAGAGCTCTCCCAAGTATGTGTCAAGCTCCTCCTCAGTGAGGGACCATCCTTCCCTGTTATCAAGGTTAAACAAAATAGGTGGAGGCAAAATAACAACACGCTCAGACTTGCTCTTTCTCCAACCAGCTTTGAGAAAGGTTATTTCATAAGACAACTCACTCAAACTAGCCCACGAGGAAATAAATTTATGCTGTATCATGGAATTAAAATGAAGCCTCTCTATGGGAAACTATAGGTCTAGATGATGAGGCACTAAACCATGTAATGCTAGTAAACGAGAAGCAATGAGGCCTCCACAAATTCCACCTTTCTCATGGTTAGCAGCAAGACGGAAAGCTATCAAAGCACCCAAGTTGTAAGACCTATCTCGTCTAAGAGCAGCAGAGATAAATGCTAGATCAAACGAAGATAACTTATTGGCAGTTTTCCTAGCAAGAACACACATGGCAATAAAGTAGGCAAAGTAGCGAATGGAGGGAAGATGAATGTTATAGATTTTTCCATTCTCCTTAGAGAAGATACTCCCTTGACAAATTTCTGCGTATAAATCCATGAGTGGTTCTGGTCTCTCTTTAATCTTCTTACATGATCCCCATTGAGGTACCTTAATAGCTGCACAAAAATCATCAAGAGGAAGATTGACAGCAATATTGTAAATTTGTAATGGACCATGGGGTTAGGCAAAGAGTGACTAAATTGGAAATCCTGCACCACAGACATGGTTAGCTTCACAAATTGACAAGGTTCATCTTCCAGGAAGCGCTCCAACCCTGCATTAGAAACCAAAGTGTGGAAATCTTGTAGAATTGCTGCAGCTCTCATGAACTCAGGGCATGGATAAATGGAGGGAAAACCTTCCTCCTCCCGATGGACCTTCATGACCTCAGGCACCCAAAGCTCATCTTGGTTTAGGTGGTGTTCACTCATCTTCTATTCTGAAATTTAAACACCTATTAAACAAGTGATTGCAAAGTAAATATAATGAAGGATTCTAGTCATAGGGACTTGCAAGAGGCCTAAACATGCATCAAAACTATATCTCTAAGCATCAAACAAGCTTACAAGCTCTCATAACCAGTCACCTATAGCAGCAAAATACTCAACATATAATCCACTAAACACAAATCTACTTGGACAAGGGGATGAGTCACATACCAAGGAACAAATGCTCCAAATTTCAGCAAGAAAGATGGGCTGAGCAAGGAGATCGAAGAAATCGAGAGCAAGCACAGAAAGAACACGATTTTGAGCTATGAACTGGAGCTTACTCGGGAGAGAGAAGAGAGAGTAAGTGGGGGGCCAGGGGTGGCCCACACCAGGGCATGGCGCCACCTAGGGTTGGCCGCGCCACCACATGGTGTGCCTGCCTGGTGGGCCCCCTGGTACCTATCAGGTACTCCTCTGCCCCTTTTTTCACGTAAAAATTTAATATGAATTTTCTGGAATTTTTCAAGACACTTTACTTTTGGGCTTTTTTCAGAAATAGAAGAATGATTTTTATGACAGACAGTTTTTTTTCTTTTGGAAACATGATGCAAGGACAAAACATGGCTGAACTATAGAAGTTCTAGAATGCAAGCAACTAACAACACAAAGAAAACTAAACGAAAGCAAAAACTAAAATGCAAAGGGTAGAAATAAACGGAGATAATCATAGTGAAAACATTGTTTTGTTCAATGGAATCCTTTTGTTAACAAGGTTGATCAAGTCTTGTTACCAAAACAATTGCATATGAGACAAAACTTTGTACTCCACTAATGATTATGTTACCTTAACCTTGATAGCAATGGTCCCAATCATAATAGTTTCAAATTTTTCTCTTGGTATGGGACAATATATTTCTCCAACTTGAATGCCTTCAATATGTCCAATTGAATTCAAACCATAAGTCCTTTCAATCTTCTTGGGGAAATAGACAGTATGTTCCTTGTCATTAACATTGAAGGTAACCTTTCCTTGATTACAATTAATAACAGCTCTTGCAGTATTAAGAAAAAGTCTCCCAAGAATAATAGACATATTATCATCTTCTGGCATTTCAAGCACGACAAAATTAGTTAATATCAAGCAATTGTGAGCCACCTGAACAGGTACATCCTCACATATACCCACAGGAATAGTGGTAGATTTATCAGCCATTTGCAAAGATATATCAGCTGGTATCAATTTTTCAAGATGAAGCCTCTTATAACAGAGAAAGGCATAACACTAACTCCAGCTCCCAAATCATACAAAGCAGTTCTAACATAACTGTTCTTAATAGAGCAAGGGATAGTTGGAATCCCTGGGTCTCCAAGTTTCTTAGGAACCTTACCATTGAAGGAATAATTAGCAAGCAAAGTAGAAATTTCTTCATTAGGGATCTTCCTTTTATTCGAGAGAATGTCCTTCATATACTTTGAGTAAGGAAGCAATTTAATAGCATCAGTCAAAGGAATTTGCAAGAATAAAGGCTTCATCCACTCACAAAATTTATTATAGTGTTCATCTTCTTTTGACTTGTGTTTCTTATCAGGGAAAAGCATAGGTTTTTGGACCCAAGGTTCTCTTTCACTACCATGTTTCTTAGTAATAAAATGTTCTTTAGTGTATTTAGTATTCTTAGTGTGGTTTTTCAGGTTCTTCTTCAACTTTTTCTTCATTAGGCACTTCATTTTCTTCATTACCACTTTCAGTTTCAGCATCAGAGATAGATATACTATTAGGATCTATAGCAGGTTCAGAGGGTTGTACAACAGTTTTATGTTTCTTTTTCCTTTTCTTACAAGTAGAACCACTATTTTTAGCTTGTTGAGAATCCTGCTCAATTCTTTTGGGATGCCCCTCAGGATATAGAGGATCCTGGGTAGCAGCACCACTTCTAGTTCTAATTTCATAAGCATGTTTTTCTTTAGCAGCATTAACTAGCAAGTCGTTTTGCACTTTAACAAGTTGATCTATTTGAGTTTGAACCATTTGAAAATGTTTAACAATCATTTTAACATCATTGGAGGTTCTTTCCACAATACCTTTCAACTCAACAATAGCTCTAGTGTTTTCCATTAGATGATTTTGCACCCTTTTATTAAAGTTATCTTGCTTAACAATAAAGATATCAAATTCTTCTAAGCATTGATCAGGAGGTTTAGAGTAAGGGATATCACCTTCATCAAAGTGTTGGAGAGAGTGTACCTCAATAGTGGGTGAGTAGGGAATAGGCTTACATAATTCTTCTATAGGAGGTAAATTCTTGACATCTGCAGCTTTAATTCCCTTCTCCTTAAGACATTTCTTAGCTTCCTTCATCACTTCATCATTTAATTTAATAACTCCCCTCTTCTTTGATGTTGGAATAGGCACATGAATAGATGGTTCAGGTACAATTACTCCAGGTATAGCTTGTTTAGGAGGAGTCCAATCTTCATAATTCGTGCTTATTTTACCCATTAATTCCTCAGCTTCCTTCGGAGTCCTATTCCTGAAAACACAATCAGCACAACTATCCAGGTATGTCCTAGATTCTTCGGTTAGTCCATTATAAAATATATCAAGAAGCTCATTCTTAGGTAATGGACTTCTAGCCTGTGCATGAATCAGAGCACAAAACCTTTGCCCAAGATTCGGGCAATACTTCTTTTTCTCCCTGTTTGAAAAAATAGCATGTCTAGCACTGGGAGGAAAATAGTTCTGCAGGAAAGTACTAATCAAGCACTCAGGGCTATCAATAGATCCAGGAGATAGATTACTAAACCAAGTTTTAGCTTCTCCTTGCAGTGAAAAGGGAAAAATCTTAGCAACAAAGTAAGTATGCATCTTAATATCATCAGAAAACAAGCCACTCATGGTAGAAAGTTCATTCATATGTGCTACAACACTTTCATTCTTAGTCCCACAAAAAGGTTCTTTCTCGACAATAGCTATGTAAGATAGATCGAGAGAAAAATCATAATCTTCATCTATAATGTTTATGGGAGAAGCAGCAAACTTAGCATCAAGAGACAATTTGGGTCTAATAGTACGCCTCTCAAGGAGACTCTTAGCAGCGCTCCTATCATGGGTGTTCTTACATTCTTTAATAAACTTATCGGTCATCTCAACATAATCTTCTTCAATATCATAACTCTCACTAGACTCAGGTGAGCTAACAGGCGTAGTAGTGTCCTCATTAGGAGTTTCGGTATTTCCAGCTATAGTTCTAGCAATCGTAGCATCTAGGAAAGGACCTAATGAACCACTCTTATCAAGCACAGTAGAAGCAGCATCATAAGCATCAGAAGTTTCAAATTCAGCAGTAGTAGCAGTGTGTGTAGCATGTGTATGTGGTGGTGTAACGAGCTTACTTATAACAGATGGTGAATTAAGAGCAGCAGAGGTGTTTAGAACCGTACCTCTTCTTGTAGTGGATGGTAAAATAGGAACCTTGCCATCACGAGACTTACCCATGATGGATGGATAGCAGCGAACAATAGAGAATCCAAGTGAACTTGACAAATAAAGCTATGCTCCCTGGCAACGGCGCCAGAAAATAGTCTTGATGACCCACAAGTATAGGGGGTGTATCGCAGTATTTTTGAGGGAAATGAAACCCAATTTATTGATTCGACACAAGGGGAGCCAAAGAATATTTATTAGCCTTAACAACTGAGTTGTCAATTCAGCTGCACCTGGAAACAATCTTGCTCACAACAGTTTATCAATAGCAACAGTTTTGTAGTAGGAATAGTAAAGTAACAGCAGTAGTAAAGCAAAGACAATAGTAACAAAAGCAGTAAATAGTGGGATTCGAGTGCGGTAGGCATAGGGATGGATGGACGGGCGTTGCATGGACAAGACAATTCACATAGCAATTAGAACATAGGGCAATTGCAGATAAATAAGATAAAGCATCCAAGTACTAGACAATCCTAGGCATGTGTTCCATATATAGTCATACGTGCCCGCAATGAGAACTTGCAAAACATCTTTTGTCCTGCCAGCCCGTTTGCAGCGGGGCCTCTAGGGAACTACTGGCAATTAAGGTGCTCCTTTTAATAGAGCACCGGAGCAAAGCATTAACACTCCATGAACACATGTGATCCTCACATCAAATCCTTTCCCTTCCGGTTATCCCAATTTCTGTCACTTTGGGGCAATAGGTTCCGGACAACAACGTGTGTATACAACTTGTAGATAAGACCAGAAACAATATTATCATAATGAATCAATAACAATTTCAGATCTGAAATCATGGCACTCGGTCCCTAGTGACAAGCATTAAGCACAACAAGCTGCAACAAAGTCATAAAGCAGTAATAAAAGATACTAGGCACCAAGCCCTAACAATCTGATGCCATTACATGAACGATCTCATCCAATACGTACCATCCCCATAGCCTACAGCGGGGGATTACTCACTCATAGATGGTGGAAACATGGATGGTCGATGGAGAAGCGATGGTGATGATGATGGCGATGATCTCCTCCAATTCCCTGTCTCGGCAGGGTGCCAGAATGGAGTTTCTAGTGCTGTTTCGTGGAATCTGATGGTGGCGGCGGAGCGGAACTCCTTTTGGAAAAACGTCGAACCCCCCGAAGTTTTTAGGTAAGAAGGCTCCTTATACGCGAAGAGAGAGGCCGAGGGGGTGCCTGGGGGGCCCACACCACCCCCTGACGCGGCCTGGCCTGGCCCGCGCCAGCAGGCGGTGTGGCCACCCCTGGCTCTTCTCCGTCTCGTATTCTGGCTCCTGGATTCTTCAGGTGAAATAGGATTTTTGGCATATTTTCCGGGATTTTTCCTAAAAGTTGATTTTCTGCACAAAAAGTAGACACCAAGGCAATTCTGCTGAAAACAGCGTCAGTTTGCATTAGTTGTATCCAAATCACACAAGTATAGAGGAGAAACAACAGCAAGTGTTCGGGAAAGTAGATACATTTTGGACGTATCATGGTTCTTCATCCGCGACCAGAAGGCCGACGGAGAACACTTCAGACTCGCGCCTTTTGATACCACGACGCCGTGCAGGAGGAGGCGTTCTTGGAAGAATCTGGTGATGCCCAGCGAGTCTGAGGAGACAGAAGTGTTGTACGAGCGCGTCTGCAACCTCGAGAGTCGCATTGGTAAAGAAGAGAGAGGTTGCGCTCTCATTCGCACATGGTTGCACCGTCACATCCAACCCTTGTAGGCCAGAATCCACCCCATGTTCCAATGGGCTGGTGCGGACGATGTCACTCGCGTATCTACCGATGGCATTTCCGCGAGTGAAGTAGATAAGAGGGTGCAATTGTTGACCAAGTACACTGCCAAGGATGTACTCCCCAGTGAACCAGTCGTACCTCCATTTGATGCTTCTAATCCCCCTCCAGAGGTATGATTGTGCTACGAAGTAGCTTTATTTGTCGAGTGCTTATGATTTTCTTGACGTGTGCTGACTTGTTTTCTGTATGCAGGATTGGAAAGTGTCTCCTAGTTTGCCCCCTCTTCCTGACGGGGTTATTCCTCGCGAAGTAGATGAGGAGGACGAGTCGGAATCAACCGTCCCATTTGAAGAGGAGGAGGAAGCCCCTGAGTCCAGCAATTCGGACACTCGCAAGCGTGTGCGCAGCGAAGATTCAGATGCATCGTCTCCTTCGACTCCAGAAGGCCCAACTATTGGTGCGGAGTTGCCAATTCCTGCTATTCCTGTGAGTTCCATGGTGCCATCTGTCCGCAAGAAGATGCGGCTGCCGAAGGAGTCGTCGGAGTCGGAGGACCAAACCTTCGATTTTGATAAGTTTGACAGGTAAGTATACAATTCTCATCTTGGTTCATTTTGGAGTTGCATTTCCTGATGTTGGTTTTGTTCCATAGTCAACCGACATCGTCATCTTCTAGCGACGTCCAATTTTTGAAGGAATCTGGAGTCGCGGACTCCAAGGCCAAGGAAGTGGCTGAGCGAACTCCTTCTCCTCCATTGGTGGCCCACTCCAGGCACAATTCATCAAGTTCTCCACATGCTGTGGAGCACCAGATGGTTGTCCAGACGACTGCGCGGCAATCGACTTCGGAGTCTCTAGAGGAGCACGTATGTGTGGTGTTGCTTTTACTTGCAATCAAATTAGTCATCCATGCTATCTGCTGATCCTTTTGCTTTTCTCCTGTTGCAGCTTATTGTCAAGGAAGCTGCTCGCCTAGCGGAGCAAGTACATGCCATGGGTCGACAGCACGCCTTGCTAGACAATCGCCATCGCGTGGTTGAAAGTTAGTATTTTTTGCTTCTTCTTCTTCTTCTTCTTATTCGTCCTTGTGATATTTTTATATATTCGACTGAGCATGGTCCATCTTGTGTTTTTGGCAGCTAAGCATAACGTACTTCTTCACGAAGCCGCTTCTCTTGAAAAAACGATCACCGCGGCGGTGAAGAGTCACGACGAGGCAGTCGCTGCGCTTCATGAATCATGGAAACGCAAAGAGGATTTGCGCACCTCCATCGCTGCGAGGGAGAAGTTGTTCGAAGAACAACTCTTCTCGATTGCCAAGTCTCTTTCAGGTATTTTTTCCTTCTGTGTCTTGACTGCTTCTTTCTTCAATGTATTGCTATTATGCTGACGCTCTGCTCTGTGTAGATGTTGGTGGTTTGAGCTTTGACGCCCAAGCGCTTCGTCGCAATGATGCCTTGGAAGGCGCTGTGCGGCAGTCGAAGACCACAGCGCGTCCATTTAGGGAGCGCTGACCAAAGCTAAGGGTGTTCTCAGTCGCATCCGCGAGGAGCTGGCGCCCAAGGTTGAGCTGATTGAGAACTTGTATGACCTGGTGGAGTCCCTCGCTAGAGGTATCCCCTCAGATTTCAGGAAATCGCACCACGCGGTCGGTGCCACCGTGGCACTCGCCATGGTGCAACCCCATGGAGTGGAGATGGATCCAGCTACAGTCTCCAAGGCGATGCCCATCAACGCCGATGGGAAACAGGTAGTATTTGCTCCCTTTGCAACTGTCTGCGGCAAGTACGGGCCACAACTTATCAACACAGTCGCCAAGTATTCTGAGGAGCTGCAGCGAGCCAAGAAGGCGGCGAAGGCTGCGGTGTCAGGGGCCGGTGGGAAGTCTGTGGCATCTGATACTACCACGGACTCGATGAGGCCCCCGAAACCGAAGTCCAAGTCGAAGAAGTAGGCTGCTCCTCAGTAGTTATATTTGTAATAGTTAATAGCTCGACTTCTTTTGTTGAAAACATGCTGCTGGCTAAATGTTTCCGTTGATACTTTTTCTATGTTTGAATGCACTTGAGTTTTTGTCCATGTGTTGCTTGGTCCCTTATTACCTCTTGCTTGTCTTGTGATAGGGTACCTCGAGTGGCCCCTCGAGTGAACCTCGGGATCCCCGTACTATTGGTGATACCTTAGCACAGTCGCACTCAAGGGTTGATGAGCTGTCTCTTCTTTCGCTGCTATGCGATCGCGTTAAGCAGCTGGAACGCGAACTGCCTGTCCTCCGCGGTAACACGGATGTATGGAAGTCAAAGGCGGAGAAGGCCACCGCCCGAGAGCAATATTTACTAGAGGATGTGCCACAACTGGGTGACCAGTTCAAGTGTTAGCTTTCTGCCTCCTTATCTTTTCTTGTAGTCAATCGCGGTAGTTCTTTGTCTTCATACTTTTGCCTCTTGAGTGGTATAGTTGTTAGTGCACGTCATCCGCAGGATGAGAAAGACAAGATCGCCATTCGCATGAATGAACTGACCAGGAACAACTTCAGGCAGGTGGGTACTTCTAGGTGGATCATGATCGCACAATCGCACTTGCGACCCTACAGGATCGTGCCTCGCGAGTGCTCCATTTTCTGAAGAAATCACAATTATGCCTAAGGAATATCTACCAGACGATGTTTCCGCTGGACGTTGTTCCCTCGAGCCTACTGGCTCTCCTTGCTAAATTTCAAGACTTGAGTGTAGTCCGCGAGTGTGTGCGGCAACAGTTAGTGGCTGGTGCCAAGGCTGCGTTGTCGCCGGTGCAACTGCATATGCCTGATGTTGATGTTGCAGCTGTTGCTGCTGGTCCACCGACTCCGCCGGCAGGTTCGACCTGGAATATGGTTCCTCATTACCAGGCGGTGGATCGCCCAGCGGAGGAAATTGTCGACTTCTTCGAGGAGTAGACAAATGTTCTTCTGTTGCAACACTAGTTTAGCTTGTATCCTGCACATAGGTACACCAGTGTTGTAAAGTTTGTATGTATGCTGTATATAATTGATTAATGTTGATATGTAAATAGCTTGCTAGCTCGTATGTTTTGCGAGTGTGTTGCACTGTGCGATTCCTTTTTATTAGCCTGACGTGTGTTTATCTCAGCACCTTGCCAACCTGCCAGGTGCGTTGCAGCTGGGTTGGTGTTTGTCAAGGGTTTGATTATTGCGTCAACTACTCGGGATATCGTGGTTGGTTCGTAGAATAGTTGTATAAAGGGTGGCGCAACCCCCGAGTGATATAATGGCTAGAAAAACACAGAGTTTCGAGGCACTTAGCTTTATTTATTCGCAGAATCAGTATGAGGTACAATGTGTGGCTAAGTAGCCTTGGCTAAATAGCCTTATTTGTAATGTAAGAAAGAAGGGACGACTAAGGGTAGAAGCGCCGCAGCTACGCGACGTTCCAGGGGTTGGAGTATGCTACTCCTATCTCGAAATCTTTGAGGCGATATGCGCCACCTGGGATTACTTCTGTAATCACGTATGGTCCTTCCCAAGGGGACTCGAGTTTGAGGTTCCCTTGCTGCTTCAGTCGTAGGACCAGGTCTCCTTCGACGAAGGATCTGGGGCATAGCCTTTTGCTGTGGTAGTTGCGCAGATTCTGCTGGTAGATCGTCGATCTTTCTGCTGCGATTTCCCGTGCCTCGTCAAGGAGATCGACGGAGTCTTCGAGTAAAAGTGTTGAATCCTGCTCGCTATATGCGACTACCCGTGGGGCTTTAAAGCGTACTTCTGCGGGTAGTACTGCTTTAGCTCCATGCACCATGAAGAACGGGGTGTATCCCGTGGCGCTGTTTGGGGTTGTGCGCAGGCTCCAAAGTACGGACTGCACTTTGTCTGGCCAGCATCCAGCGTCTTGCTCGAGTGGCCGAAGGAGTCGCTTCTTGATTCCGCCGCAGACGAGCCCGTTGGCCTTTTCGACTTAACCGTTGGTCTGTGGATGAGCTACGGAGGCATTGCTTACGTTGATTCCCAGGTTTTCGCAGAAATCTAGGAACTCCTTAGAGGTGAAGTTTGCTCCATTGTCCGTGATGATGCTGTGTGGCACTCCGAAGCAATAGACAATGGACTCGAAGAATTTGACTGCACTGGCTCCTGACTGGTTTGTCACCGACATGGCCTCTATCCACTTGGTGAATTTGTCGACTGCGACCAAGAGGTAGACGTAGCCTCCTCATGAGGACTTTGGGAGTTTGCCGACCATGTCGAGTCCCCATTGCACAAAGGGCCAAGCTAGTGGTATTGGCTGGAGTTCCGCGCCAGGTGCGTGCGGTTTTTCAGCGAATTGCTGACAAGCGTTGCATCTCTGGATGATGTCCTAAGCGTCACGCATGGCTGTGGGCCAGTAGAATCTAGCTCGCAGAGCTTTGGTGACGAGGGCGCGACTACCGGCATGGTGCCCACAAGTCCCTTCGTGTATGTCGAGGAGGATGGCTCTTCCATCCACGTTGGAGACGCACCGTTGGAGTACTCGTGTGATGCTACGCTTGTATAGTTCGCCGTTGATGATGGTGAATGCCTTGGATCGTCGTGCGATGTGCCATGCATCAGTCGGGTCGTCCGATAGCCTCTTGCTGAGAAGATATGTGATGTAGGGTTGAGTCCAAGATGGCTCGATCATCATGACCCCCATTGGTCCCTCGAGTCCTGTGTCGAGCTCTAGGTCATCGAGTGCCCTTGGCTCATTGGGCGGCGTAGCCCCCGAGTCCGTTGTTACGCTTGTTTTCTTCTCTGTGGCCTTTGGCTTGATGGAGCGTTCGCAAATTCTCTCGAGATATACCCTAGGTGGTATGGGGGCGTAGGTGGAGCCAATGTTGACGAGTGCATCTGCCTCTTCATTGCTTTCGTGCCTACGTGCCGCATCTCACAACCGTCGAAGTCCCCTTCGAGTGTGTCATAGAGGTCGCGGTAGGTGATCATATTGTCGTTCAGCGCATCGCACTCATGCATTGTTTTGTTTACGACCAACTTGGAGTCACCGTAGATGATGAGCCTCTTGGCGCTGCAGGCTTTTGCCATCCGCATCCCGTGCAGTAGGGCCTCGTATTCAGCTTCATTGTTGGAGGCGGTGAACTGCATCCATAGAATGTATTTCATCTTGTCTCCTTGGGGCGATGTCAGTATGACGCCTGCGCTAGCCCTGTTCTTACGCTTGGATCCATCGAAGTGCATTGTCCAGAGGTAAGACATATCTGGTTTTTCGGGGAGCTGGTTCTCCATCCAGTGCACGAGGAAATCAGGGAGGACTTGCGATTTGATCACGTCGCGCTTTTCATATGTAATGTCTCGTGGAGATAGCTCGATTCCCCAAAGCGCGACTCGTCCAGTGGCGTCAGGGTTGTTGAGGATGTGCCCAAGCGGGGCGTCGTTGACCACCACGATTGGATGCTCCTGGAAGTAGTGACGCAGTCGCCTGGCTGTCATGAAGACACCGTATGCCAACTTCTGGTAGTGCCGGTAGCGCTGCTTTGTTGGCGTGAGCACCTTGCTAAGGTAGTAGACTGGGCGCTGTACACCGTAGACTTTGCTCTCTTCAGCTTGTTCTACCACGAGTACTGTGTTGACCACCTGGTTGGTGGCGGAGATGTATAGCAGCAGTGGTTCCCTTTCGCGTGGGGTCACCAGTACTGGTGAGGTACATAGTAGACGCTTGAGGTCCTCGAATGCTTCCTGCGCCTCATTGGTCCACTCGAACCTATCAGTTTTGCGGAGAAGTTGGTAGAAGGGTAGTGCCTTTTCGCCCATTCGACTGATGAATTGATGATTTAATTCGCTTGACCGACTCTTGGACGCCTCTTATGTTCTTCGGCTTCTCCATGGCAGTATGGCTTTTATTTTCTTCAGGTTTGCCTTGATCCCTCTTGCGGAGATGAGATACCTAATGAACCACAAGTATAGGGGGTGTATCGCAGTATTTTCGATAAGTAAGAGTGTCGAACCCAACAAGGAGCAGAAGGTGTTGGCTAGTGGTATGGATTAGGAATTCTCTGCAAATACTTAGCAAACGGATTTTTAGGGGTTTTCGATAAAGCAAGTAAACAAGGTACGAGTAAACAAAAGACAGTAAGAATGAATGTAGCAAGTGGCCCAATCCTTTATGCAGCAAAGGACAAGCCGGTTGTACTTCTATAGATGACCAAACGTTCTCGAGGACATATGGGAAGATTGTCAAGTACTTTTGCTTCATATAGTCGATTAATCTTCTCTAGCTTGCTAAGTGTTGTGTGGGTGAACCTGTGCTAATGTACCATCCCATCCAAGACTTAATACATACTTGTGATTAAACCCCCTTGCAAACATCCGTAAGTACAAGAAAGTAATTAAGGTAAAACCTAACCACAACTTTAAACTCTAAGACCCTTACGTCCCTTGTGCAATGGTTTCCTAACGGGGGTTCAGGTGTTTACATCACTCGCAACCCCTACGATTAGTAGCCAAATACACAATGCATTCCCCTAGGCCCATATAGGTGAAGTGTCATGTAGTCGACGTTCACATGACACCACTAGAAGAAGTACACCACAACTTAAATAACAATCTATTAAATCTTTCTCAACGCAACTCCACTACTAACAACAAGACTTCTCCCATGTCCTCAAGAACAAAAGGAACTACTCACAAGACATCATATGGATCATGATCAGAGATGGAATAATGATGTATAACAATCTGAACATAAACAATAATTCAACGGTTCACTCAATAGCATCAACTACATAGAGTAATCAACACCGGGAAAGTTTCCCCTATGAACTATAGCAAGATTCAACGAATTGTTACAGCAATATGGAGATGGTGATGAGGTTGCTGATGGTGATGATGGTGGTGGTGATGATGATGATGATGATCCCGATGAAGTCCAGCTTGATGGTGGTGTTGATGGCGATGATCTCCCCTCTCCGGGAAGGAATTCCCCCGGCAGAAATCTGTCTGCCAGAGAGATCTTTCTCTCTCGGTGTTTTCCGCCCCGTAGAGGCGGCGGAATCTTTCTGTGGTCGCTCCCCGAGTCTTAGGGTTTCGGGAGGAAGATATACGCTAGAGGGTAGAGGCTGGAGTGGGATTGCCCGCGCCATGGGGTGGTGTGGGCCCCCTGTGGCCCACCTCCACTCCATCTTCTGGCATCTTGAGTCTTCTGGAAAAATAGAATTTTCCGTATATTTTCCCGGATTTTCTGATCTTCGCGAATTTTGCCTCCAAATAACACCTTTTCCATCAGAATCCTGACTGCAGTGTTCCATGCTCCAAAAGTCATCAACCATGCAAAAACAGATGAAATAACATAAGTATCACCTATCAATACAAAATATATCAGTGAATAATAGTGAATTAAGACATAGAATAGTGATGCAAAATGGACGTATCAATACCCGAGTAGTTGCCCAGATGGTACGCCGAAGGCACATTTGTCTGGATTGAGCTTGATTCGGTAGCGGTCGAGGTTGGCGAAGGTTTCGTGTAAATCGTCGATTAGCGAAGCTTCCTCTTTGGTTTTGATGACGATGTCATCAACATAGACTTGGATGTTGCGACCAAGTTGATTCTTGAGGCAAGCCTGCATGCACCGCTGATAGATGGCTCCTGCGTTTTTTTAGCCCGAAGGGCATTGTGTTGTAGAAGAACACACCAAAAGGCGTTATAAACGCTGTTTTCTCTTGATCTTCCTCCTTCATTCGAATCTGATTATAGCCTGAGTAGGCGTCGAGGAAGCAGAGACGCTCACATCCTGGGTTGTTGGGGGGATACCCCCGGGTAGGGCAATACCAGGGTATAAGGGCCGAGTTAGCCTGGGTACGGCGCGGTCAAAGCAAAGTGCTGACCAGGTCACCTCAAGGCAGGCCGAATCACGGTGTGGCCCGGCCCGTGGGGCATTGCCTTGACAATGGTTCGGCCGGCATAAGATCTATGCCGGCCATGCCTATCTGGTTTGCAGGTAAGTGGGTAAGCCGGATTATCTATATGCTAGCCGGATTATCTTGGCTTCAAAGAGAAGGAATCCCCCGCTGGTCAAAAGGTGGCTTTATTAGCTGAAGCATGTGCAAAGTAAAGTAAAGGAGAGGACCAGCGGGTCAGTGGCGACCAAGGTGACGCGGGGAAAGCCGGATGACATAGCCCGTGACGCCAAAAGACAAGGGTGATGCTGTGGGTTACGTCCAAAGCCCGGACGAGCCGTTAAAGAAGAATAAAGAAGCATCTGTTTTATTAAAGGAGCATATTCGTAGAATATGCTTCCACCTGTGCCCTAGAATTATAAACCAGGCTCCCCTATATAAGGAGCACCAGGGACTCCATAGAGAGGGACGACATTTAGAGGAATCACTCTCTGTCTAAGGTAGAAATCGAGGGCTAGTTAGTGAGAGGTAAGAGACATTGTCTCCTTCTTGCTAAGGTCCTCAAGAACACTTGTAAACACCATTGATAGAGAGAATATAAGAACTTCCATGAGTGGAATCACCACGTTCTCCCTCCCTGGATTCCCCTAGCACTCATTGGCCCCATCTTTAGCCTATCCATGGCATCTGCCGTGCCACCACCACGACAGTTGGCGCCCACTGTGGGACTAGCAGTGCTAGCAGGGGTGAAAATCCAGACCGGAAACTTCTCAAGCACCGGCGAGCGTATCGTCTCGGGCTTGGTTCAGCGCTTTGGAGCGCTGGACTACGTCAGCGACAACGTGGGAAGCTTCGGTAGGAACCCTCCACCACGCAACAACGTCTTCATAAAGCTTGGCGCGCACAAGATCTACGTCGGCATGGCCGAATCCTGCGTCCACCCGCGGCACACGTCGACAGTGGCGAACCATCTCTCAGCGCCGCCCGTGGAGTTTGTATCATTCGCCCCACTAGTAGCGTTGAAGTCCTGATGACCACGCCAGATGCGGGACCGAGAAAAGATCCGGCGCCAGAGCCACAGGTAACGCCCAAACAGACCAGGTCTAGGTTTCCTCTGCTAGAGAAGCCAGAGAATGTGCTCCAGCAAGCAATAGATAGTTTAGCAACACCAATAGCACCTGTGGTAGATCCAGCTCAGGTGCAAGTTGAGTTAGAGGAAACTAGGCAGAAGATGTTAGACGGAGCAAAGAAGGTAGCTGAGCTGCATGTTGGGGGGATACCCCCAGGTAGGGTCACTCCGGGGTATAAGGGCCGAGTTAGCCGAGGGTCAGCAAGGTCAAAGCGGATGCAGGCCGAGTCACCTCAAGGCAGGCCGGATCACGGAGTAACCCGGACCAGGAGGGGTGGCCTAACGTTGTCTCGTCCGACTTAAGGAGTAAGTCGGAAATGGTTGTCTAACTTATATGCAGGAACAGGTGTGGCCGGATCTGCTGTGATCCGGATCCTCGCTTGGCTTCTAGGAGAAGGAAGGAATCTCTCTGGTCAAAAAAGAAGGTCCGGTACGTACTGGATGAGCGAATAAAGCAAGGGCAGGACCACCGGATCGTGACCGACAAGGATGACGACGCTCACATTAGCTGACGTCGCTAAAGCAACTATGACGCGGGGGAAAAGCGCCCCTGTCGGGTTACTACTTTGGGAGGGGGCATATTCTTAGGAATATGCCTCCACGTATGCCCTAGGCCAGGACCGAACCACCTCTATATAAGGGGGGTTAGGGTTCTGGTAGAGGGGGTTGGCAGAATTCTAGTTGGTTGAGCACTAGTAGATCTAGGGTTCTGGGGCAAGTTAGAAGGCTAGAGTAAGAGAGCACCTTCTTCCTCCTCTCGCCAATACAGCTCAAGGAGCACTTGTAATCTTGGAGATATCGAGCAATACTAACTTCCATGTAGAGAATCACTCTACTATCCCTCCTTGGATTCCCCTAGCGCATATTAGTCCCCACCTTTAGCCTATCCATGGCATCTGACGTGACACCACCACGACACTGCATCAGTCGCTGAACATCACCTCGAGAGAGTACGCTAAGGCGAACCGTATCGACGGAGTGAAAATTCGAGGCAGAAACCTGATCACTGAGATTGACAAGGAGTATGAGCCTAGGCTAGGTCAGATAGCTACTATAGTGACAGGAGGGCAGGATCGGTACAGTACCCAGGCAAAGAACCTCAGAGCAGCAAACGCGGCCGCATCCGAGTTAGAAGGTTTGACCGGTGAGGCTCGGAAGAGGCAACAAGAGAGAGTGAATCACTTGTTGAGGGTCGCATGCCAACAAAATGAAGAAATAAACAAGGCTAACCTGGCACCACCAGGAGCTTCACAGGTGGTACATTCGGCCAGAAATAACCCGACAAGATCCAGAGGAGCCGCATCATCTCCGGGTCATGATCCTAGGAGAGAAGAGGTAGTGGACTCCGGGAGAAGAAACAAGCAAATGGTCCCTTATGACCCGGTAAGAGCTGGAAAAAGAAAAGTAGTGCAAGTTGATGAGGATCGCCACAGTACCAGCTGGGGTGTGGCTCCCTGGGGTAATCATGACCGAGGCAATGCCGGTCAAAGAAATGCTGCCAACAGCAATGCCGGACAGCATAATCCTATGGGAGCGGGGCAAAACGTGCCTCAAGCGCAACAGCGTGAACCTCGACAAGGAGGAAGTGCAGGACAAGCAGCACAATAGCGTCCTGCACATCCGGATCAAGAAAGATACAATGATGGTTATTCGGCTATGGTTAACGATGGATACCTCAGACCAGATCGTCATGTAATTGGATCACGGTTGGGAAGCAGGAACTTGCAGCTAGATGATGCGAGGTTGAAGTTGGATAGGATTTATATGTCGGAGCAAATTGAGTTACAAGGTCCACCAGGTCTAGCGTGTTTCAGGCCCCGGATCATGAATGAGCCACCTGTACCGAACTTCTAGCTAGCCAGGGGAACCCGAACTTATGATGGAAGTACCAGACCAGAGGATTGGTTAATTGACTATGCCACAACCGTCAAGATCGCGACGGGGAATTTGAGATGGGCAGTAAGATATGTACCACAAATGCTGGAAGGACCAGCGCGGGTTTGGCTGAACAATTTGCCACCAGGGAGTGTCAACTGTGTGTTGGATTTCCAGGAACTGTTTGTTAGCAATTTATCAAGCACTTACAAGAGACCCAATAGACCATAGACCCTGGCATTATGCTGGCAGAGACCGAATGATCCAGATAGAGATTTCCTGACTCGGTGGTGCAATGTGCGAAACTCGTGCGAAGGGGTAATTGAATCACAGGCAATTGCGTGGTTCGCTCAGGGATGCAGATATGGAAGTATGCTGTGGCAAAGGTTACAACAAGATATGCCAACTTCCTTGTCCGAGACAATCCGGATTGCAGATTCATATGCCTTGGGAGATCCAACTCAACCCCGGCTAATATCTAGCCAAGCAAATGAGGAATATTACAACCGAGATATCTCTAGGTCATCAAGGAGGAATGATTTCCGAGGAAAAAGAAGGGATGAGCGTCCGGATTATTGGTATAACTCGCAGCAAGTTGCAGCAGTGGACCGAGATCAGCCCAATGCCGGAGCAAGCCAATGCTAGAAAAATGGAGGGCAAAACTGGCAGCAGAAAAGCAAAGGGAGAAAGCCTTGGACCTCGGAGCAGAAAAAGCAATGGCAGGAACGAAAGGATAGGCTGAGGTATACGTTCGAGTCTACGCTAGACCAACCTTGCAAATTTCATACGCCAAGTCCGAACAGTCCAACGAATCATATGACCCGCCAGTGTGAATGGATGAGAAAATTGGAACAGGTGGGTTCGGGGAATGCTCAGGCACCTCGAAACGAAGCACCTAGAAATGAAACACCCCGGCCACCGTTACTAACAGGGGGAATGGACAGCAACTGATGCTGCCACTACCTCCGCCAAGGTACGAAAATCCAAAAAGAAGGGAAGTTGTACATCAAGTGGGCAATAACCAGCAACAAGGCCAAGGATACAATGAGAATGAGGGACGAAATGAGTACAGGGAACATCATCAAAGCTATTGTGTGTTCACCACGGAAGAGAATGACCGAAAAAGCTTATAGCACTGGCATATGGAAGTGAACGCAGTAATGCCGACTATGCCGAGATATATGCCTTGGGCGGACCAAGAGATCACATGGAGTATCAAGGATCACCCAAAGATCATGCCAAGCCTAGGAACCTACGCTCTAGTCTTGGATCCGACGTTTATCGGACCGAATCTCAACATGAAGTTTTCCAAGGTATTGATTGACAATGGCAGCAGTATCAACATTATGTACAAGGATACTATGCACAAGTTGGGAATAACAGAGAATATGCTGCAAGCAACAAGGACCACCTTTCATGGTATTGTGCCGGGAATCTCCTGTGAACCAATTGGTAAGGTCCGGGTTGACATATTATTCGGTACAAGAGACAACTGCCACACCGAGAATTTAGAGTTCGAGGTAGTGAATGTGGAAAGTGCTTATCACACATTACTCGGTAGGCCAGCGCTGAGAAAATCCATGGCAACTACCCACGTCAGTTACCTTAAGATGAAGTTGCCCGGACCAAGGGGTGTGATAACTATATTAGGGGACTTCCGGCGTTCGATCGAGTGTGCATCAGCCAGATATAATTTAGCCGAGTCACTCGTGATAGCTCAAGAGAAAAGGAAAATACTAGAGGTGGCGGCATTGGTTCAATCCGCGCAACAACATATGCCAGCCCTGACCAACCCGCACGGGAGCGTATCATTCCAAGCGACTAAGGATACAAAAAAAGTGCCAGTTGATGATCTGTTCCTAGAGCGCACCGTTACCATAGGTGTCGGGTTAAGCAGCAAATAGGAAAGCGAGATCGTCAACTTCCTGCGTGAGAATCGGGATATCTTTGCTTGGTCTACGCAAGATCTGCAAGGTGTACCGATGGAGTTGGCTGAGCACTCATTGAATGTAAGACCCGGAGCTAAGTCGGTAAAGCAGCCTCTCAGGCATTTCGCAGAAGATAGAAGAAAAGTAATTGGAGATGAGATAGCAAGATTGCTAGTGGCCGGATTTATCATGGAGGTACTCTATCCGGATTGGCTCTCTAATCCGGTGCTGGTGGAGAAAAAGAAAGATGATCCAAACGTGGCAGTTGTATGGCGCATGTGTATTGATTACACGAACCTGAATAAGGCGTGTCCAAAAGATCCATTTCCACTCCCTAGAATAGATCATGTCATAGACTCAACTACTGGATGTGAGCTACTATCATTCATTGATACGTATTCTGGTTTCCATCAGATACCTCTGAATCTGGATGATCAAATAAACATTGCGTTCATTACCCCGTACGGGGCTTATTGTTATCGAACTATGCCGTTTGGATTACGTAATGCAGGAGCAACGTACCAGCGATGTATGCAAAAATGCTTGCATGACCAGATAGGTCGGAATGTGTAGATGTATGTGGATGATGTGGTGATAAAAACCACGGAAAGCAATACACTCCTTGATGATATCCGGCAAACATTCGCGAACTTGAGAAGGTTCCGAATGAAACTGATCCTGGAGAAATGCACCTTCGGCGTACCAGCCGGAAAGTTACAGGTTTCCTCGTATCTAGCCGCGGCATTGAGGCTTACCCGACGAAGATCCGGGCCATAGAAAAAATGGAGTTACCAAAGTGTCTTAACGATGTCCAGAAGTTCACTGGTTGCCTGGCATCATTAAGTCGGTTTGTATGTCGGCTGGGAGAGAAGGCCTTGCCCCTCTATCAGTTAATGAAAAAAGCAGATAAGTTCACATGGACGCCTCAGGCGGATCTTGCATTTAGAGAGTTGAAAAATATGCTATCTACCACGCCAATCCTAGCTGCACCATTACCTAAGGAACCAATGTTGCTTTACGTAGCCACGACCAACCGAGTCGTAAGCACAATGATCGTAGTGGAGCGCAAAGAGGAAGGAAAGTCGGTGCAAAGGCCGGTGTATTATCTGAGCGAAGTATTGTCAGCATCAAAACAGAACTATCCTCATTATCAGAAGATGGCGTATGGCGTATATATGTCGGCCAAGAAGCTCAAGCAGTATTTCGAGGAACACCCCATCAAGGTGATATGTGAGGCGCCTATTTCGGAGATCATTAGTAACACGGACGCAAGCGGCAGAATAGTGAAGTGGGCAATCGAATTAGCTCCATACGTGCCATAGTTCGACAGAAGAGATGCGATCAAATCACAAGCGGTGGCAGATTTCTTTGTGGACTGGGCTGAAATGCAATACGAGCCACCCCTGCCAGACTCCAATTATTGGCAAATGCACTTCAACGGATCGAAACTTAAAGATGGATTAGGCGCTGGAGTGGTGCTTACCTCGCCCAAGAAGGATCAACTGAAGTATGTCCTACAGATCCATTTCAGTGCCTCGAATAATGTGGCGGAGTACGAAGCATTGGTACATGGTCTCAAAGTGGCAAAGGAAGTGGGGATACATCGGATACAGTGCTTTGGAGATTCGGATTTGGTGGTATAGTAAGTGTCTGGAAATTGGGATGCACTAGATGCTAACAGGGCCTTGTATAGGTTCCATGTCCACAAGATAAGCGGATATTTCGAAGGGTGTGAGTTCCATCATGTACCTCAGAGCGAAAACGAGGCAGCAGATACACTGTCCAAGCTGGGCTCATCCCGGCAACCCATTCCGCCAAATCTGGCTTTGGAACACATGAGAAAACCGTCTATCACGCCGTCACCCGAATCAGATTCAATTTATATCCCGGCGCTCACCGGATCAGGAGCTACACCTATGGAAATAGAATGGGGAGGCACCTCAGCAAACCCGGGGACTGCTTCAGCAAACCCTGGGACTACTTCAGCAAACCCGGGGACTCTGCAGCTTGATCCAGCGGGAGTTATGTCGGTGGATGCAATGGAAGTGGATGAGGAACCATTTCCCGTCCGACCTATACTGTCTTGGGCCAAGCCAATTTTTGATTTCCTGAAAGAGGGATTCTTGCCGGATGATGAAATAAGTTCAAGGCAAATTCAGAGAAGGGCAAAGGCTTATACCATTATCAACGCCGAATTATACAAAAGGAGTGTGACAGCGGTACTACAACGGTGCGTTGATCCAGAGGAAGGACTCGACATACTCCGAGATATTCACCAAGGGGAATGTGGCCACCATGCCTCCTCAAGGGCCTTAGTAGCAAAGGCTTTCCGACATGGATTTTATTGGCCCAGTGCTTTGGAGCAAGCAGAAGACTTGGCGAGAAAGTGTAACGGTTGTCAAAGATACGCCGCGAAAACTCACCTACCAATGTCGGAGCTGAAAACTATCCCAATTACATGGCCATTTTCCGTATGGTGCCTAGACATGGTAGGACCATTTAAGCCAGCTAAAGGAGGGATGACCCACATGCTGGTCATGGTTGACAAGTTCACCAAATGGATCGAAGTGAAACCAATTCAGAAATGTGATGGGGCAACAACAGTAAGATTCCTCAAGGATATAATCTTAAGGTACGGCTACCCCCATAGCATCATAACTGATAACGGGACAAATTTTGCCGAAGGAGCATTTGCAAGGTTCTGCCAGGAAAGAAGATCCGGTTAGATGTCGCCTCAGTTGCCCACCCCGCGTTGAACGGGCAAGTGGAAAGATCCAACGGACTGGTATTGTCCGGGATAAAACCCCGGCTCATAGAGCCACTGCAAATATCAGCGGGATGCTGGATAGAAGAACTACCAGCGGTACTGTGGAGTTTAAGAACAACTCTAAATCGATCAACGGGCTATACACCATTCTTTCTGGTATATGGGGAAGAAGCTGTATTACCAGCCGACATAGAGCATGACTCGCCTAGGGTCACCCAATACACAGAAGCCAAAGTGCGCGAAGCCCAACAGAATGATGTTGATCTACTAGAAGAAGCGAGAGAACTGGCCTTGTCCAGATCCGCCATATACCAGCAAAATCTCCGACGCTATCATAGCCGGGAAGTAAACCCCCGTGTTTTTCGGGAAGGTGATTTGGTGCTAAGGCTAATACAACGCACCGCTGGCATGCATAAGTTATCCCCCCCATGGGAAGGGCCCTTCATTGTGAGCAAAGTTTTGCACAATGATTCCTACTATCTTATTGATGCACAGCCCCAGCAAAAGAACAAGGCAGACAGGTCCGGAGAGGAATCCAGAAGACCATGGAACGTAGCATTGCTGTGTCCTTTCTACACCTGAGAGGTGAATGTATCCGAACTACTCGTATGTCGGTATGTATGTTGGCAGCGAGCTTATCAATAAAAAATTTGCCACCCCGAGCAGAGACTCGGGGATTGCTATAGCACTTGTCTGGTTTTCATATTCTTTATGTCGGTTCGGTTAAGTCGCTTACGTCTTAGTTGGATTCGTAATGTGTTTGCACCAAAAACCTAACTCTTCGACTTTGCTGCTGTCCGACAAGAATTGGCTTCATGGCAAGCAAGAGAACAAGTTTGGAATGGCAAAGCACATGAAAAACAACTAGGGAAGAAGAACTTAAGCGGGCCGACATTGGTGTTTTGGCTAACCCTTAGTTTATTTTGTTCACTAAAGCGCCGAATCACTTTGAGCTAATCTCAAGGTTTCAAGTATTGTTAAGTCAATTTTTTGAACCTCGGACTCGTAAGTCAAAAAACCGAATCAAGGTAGACGCGAGCTGAGTCAAAAATTGGAGGAACAAGAAAATGAAACTCGGGGACTTCACCCACGATAATCCGGCAGTAAAAACTTAGTTCAAAACATGAAATTGTAGCACAAAAAAAACCAGAGTATTTAATTACATCTGTGCCCGGCATTCCGAGGATCTGATAAATATGATAAGTGTTTTTCAAGGGGCAGAAGCAGCAGGAGAATCATCTGTTGAGAGAGGTACTCCAGAATGTGCGGGAGGAGCACTAGCTTCGGCTTCGTCCTCCGGGTCAACTTCATTGTCCTCCAGGTCTTCAGCCTCGTCGCCTAACTCAGAGCCCTCGCTCTCACTCCCTTCTTCAGCTCGAGAGACAATCTCGTCATCAGCAGCATCAAGGAAGCTCGGCCCCTCATTCCAGGCATGGCAAAAGGAGTACTGGATGAGATTGTTCGCACAGGCCTGGCGGCGTGCGATCCACTCCGGATCCTCGCACCACTTAGACCCGGTGCGCATGTGCTTGAGCAATGCCAAGTCAATCCCTTCATACCATGAAAGTGAAAACTTCAGAGCGATGTCAGCTCCAGCCCGTGCCGCAGATTCGTGCCATAGGTGCAGTTGAGTGTCACATTCCATGAGTTTGGCTATGAAGTCTGAAGTTTTCTTGGGAATGGTCTCACTAGGCCAGAGACAGCCAAACATCCGTGTTGCTGCTGGGATAATGTCCGCGCCGAAATTGCTTACTATGTCGAGACGAGCGGTCAGACTCACCAAGAGATCCTCTGTGGTATAAGGAATTGGCTCGGCATCAAGCCCAACAGGAACTCCACGCTGCTCACGGGATTCACGTACGGTGGAGGCAGCGAATGTGTCGCTCTCTGGAAATTTTCCTAAGGATAAGAGGAGGAACGTTGAGCGGTTGGACCAAATTCGAATTGTAACAAATCAAGCAAGAGCGGAGAACTTACGCACAATCTGGAAGAGAAGCCGCTGAAGCTCGGAATCAGTGTTGGCATTGTGGACCCAGAGTTTTTTGCACTCAATGATGGCCGATGTAAGTTTGACGTCGGCTTCCTCCAGTAGGCCCTTGTCCTTAGAGATTTGCGTAACTAGACGCTCTTTCTCTTCCGCAAACTCCGGATTGGCCTTCTGCAGCACGAACTGATGAGAGCTCTTGAGTCTTTGGATTTCGACATTCAGCTGAGTAATCTCCGAGTCCTGCTGCTGGAGCCGAGCTATCTCAGCGTCCTTCTTTAGTTCAGCTTCATACTTCCCTGATTGTTCCAGGCAGTGGGTCATCAGTTCAGGCATAGGAACACTATCCTCAAGAGCAACTGCAACATGATCCGGAGGACCCAAAATATGAGTGTCCACCGGATAAAGCATGGAGGATACAATTATCATGTGAAGGGGATGAAACTGCCTTTGATCTCCGCAAGATTCTTTCTCATGATTTTATTCTCAGCCTCAGCCTCGGCTGCGTAATCCGGACAAAACATTCATATAAGCTCTAAGAAGTTTGAATGAACAAGGAAGGGAGAGAAATGGAAACTAACCCCTCTTCTGATACTTCTCCAGGAGTTTGCCATAACGCCCGCGTATGTCTTTGTAGGAGTCTAGCAGGCGCTAGAACTCAGTGGATTGGCGGTTAGTAGTAATTTGAAACAAGAAAGAGACAAAAGTTCAGAGACAGTGGAAATTCTTCGAAGGTTACAAGGTCCGGGCAAAGGGGAACTTAACTCGGCTCTAGGTGTGTGGATATTCAAAGTCTACAAGATCCGGGCCAAGTGGAACTTAACCCGGCTCTAGGTGTGTGGATATTCAAAGTCTACATGATCCGGGCCAAGTGGAACTTAATAAGGCTCTAGGTGTGTGGATATCCGAAGTCTACAAGATCCGGGCCAAGTGGAACTTAACCCGGCTCTAGGTGTGTGGATATTCGAAGTATACAAGATCCGGGCCAATTGGAACTTTACCCGGCTCTAGGCGTGTGGATATTCGAAGTCTACAAGATCCGGGCCAAGTGGAACTTAACCCGGCTCTAGGTGTGTGGATATTCAAAGTCTGCAAGATCCGGGCCAATTGGAACTTAACCCGGCTCTAGGTGTGTGGATATTTGAAAACTACATGATCTGGGCCAAGGGAACTAGACCCGACCCAAAATTTAGTGCAAATTAATGGCAACATTAACAAAAACTAGGGATTATCTGACCAAATAACAAGTTATTCCCTCGGAGGCTCGGGGATTGGGATATACCTACAAATGCTAAGTTATGAAAAACATCGACAACAGAGAAAAAGGATTACCTCCATCATCCGGCCAGCTAGGGAGATAGCCTGAGTGGCGGAGTTCATTTGCACGCTGAACTCAGCAGGGCCGAACCTTTCTGGGAGATTGCCCTGAGGGTCGATGATGTCGGCGTTGTTCCAGTTCTTCACATACTCAAGGAGATGTGGAATGTAACTCTCGCCACTCGCAGAATGGCTCGTCACTAGACCCTTCACATGGGCCTCGCGCCTGGCGGATTGAGCCGCAGCGGGGCTAGTGTGCAAAACCAGTTGTTTGCTGCCCTCTGATCCAGAAGCTGGCCCAGACGAAGCTGACCCAAAAGTCTTCGTAGCTTTGCCGGATGAGGGTTGAGGAGCGTGTTGAAAGAAATCAGTGATTGAAGGGGCAGACCCGGTGGGGGCTGAAGGAGCTTTCCCCTTAGGAGGCTTGGAGACCCTTGCTGTGGTTGTTCTTGCTGTTGGTGCTGGTGCTGGTGTTGCTGCTGCTGGTGCTGGTGCTGGTGTTGCTGGTGCTGTTGTTGGTACTGGGGATACTAGGGGCAGCGCTGATGAAGTTGGCGCCTCAATGTTGGGCACAGAGGCCGAGGAGCTGGGCATCTCCGGCATTGCCGTATCCAGATCCGGCCCCTACCTCCCACGTAGACGTTGCCCTCCTCTTGATGAGGTGGACTTTGGTTAGGCACGGCCACAGAACCCTCATGAATAGGGCTAAGCGGACGTTGGTCATCGTTGCAGGAGGGAGAGGGATTGCTCCGGAGTGGGGAGGCTATGCCGGAACCGCTCTGGGAGATACCCATAGGAGCTCTAAAAAAAGGAAGGACATCAAGTCAAAAAGAAAGAACCAACCAGAGACTAAGGCAAGCAATGGAAAAATTCGAGATAGAAATTCTAAAAGGACTTACTCGTCAACGGTAGGAGGATCCTGAGGCTTGGGTGCCCTCCGGACTGTGCTCTTGGCAGCAGGCTTGGCCGAGGATTTAACCCCGAACTTATTTTACCTCTTCTTGGGTGCCGGCGCCTCCGAAGCTGCGGCCAGGGTAGCTGCGCGCTTCTAGGAAGGGGCCGGGGCCGGGCCACCGGTGGCAAGCGGAGGAACCTCATGGACCTGAGCATCCGGGTTAGCTAAACATTCGAACATAAGACAGGTGCAAATAAGAGATAAGAGTCGGATCAAGTACCTCAAGGACCTCAACATCCGAATCATCATCATCTGGCCAATCCCATAGAGAAGAGGCCTTACCAGCACTATGTTTGATGATGTCCGGGGCAGGCAAGAAGGCCTCCGGGTCAGTCTCCACCTCGTCTCCCCTAGAGCGGTCCTCCAACCACTTGCAGGCCAGAACCTCGCCATCCTCCAGCGTTTGCTGGAGAAATCTCTAAAAGAATAATAGCCAAGTTACAAAGGGAAATCAACATACAAAGAAAATCCAGATAGCAAAAGAAGGTTAACTTACCCTTGGAGGAGGGTTGGCGTGAGTGAAGGGCTCAAGTCCCCACTCCCAGGCCTTAGTGAACTCCTTCTCCATGTTGAAGACGTCCTTAACCCGGCAGTAAACCGCCGAGTTATCCAGCTCAAAAGAGGAGGTCCTGTGAGGGTCAAGAGGACCGCTAAGGTAGCAGATCTTGTGGGCTCACTTCTGGAGGGGGGAGACCCGACTGCGGAGGAAAGTGATCATGATATCCTCCCCCCGGAGATGCTCCTTAAGCAGCTCCATGATCCGGCGAGCCACTTGATTCGCCAGGGCCGTGGCGCGCTTGGGAATGCTTTCCCATCACGAGGTATCTGGAGGACCGAGTCTGAAGGGGAGCAGCCTGATCTGGTACTCCTTGGTGGTGTTCCGGATGTAGAAGAAGGTTCGGGCCTAGCCCTTGCAAGATTCGAGCCCCATGACCCGGGGGAAGACGGACTGTTTCTGGGGCAAGATGGAGGCGGCGCCACACTAGGTCAGGTGCTTGTCCTCCATGGCATGCTCCTTGTCCGGAACCACATTCCTCCGCAGACCAAAGAACTTGATCCATAGTTCTTTGGTTGGCCAGAGGCCGATGTATCCTTCAATGCCGGAGGCAAAGGAGGACAGAGAGGTGATAGCATTTGCGGGAAGATGATGCGGTTGCAATTTGTAGGTGGAGATGAAATTGAAGAAGAAATCAGAGGTGGGAAGGCGGAAGCCGCGTTGGAAATGCGACAAGAAAACTACGTACTCCCCAGATTTGGGGGTGGGAGTAATCTCACCGGAGGGAAGGCGGCAGGCGACGCCGGCGGGGATGCGACAGGAGGCGTAGAGCCAAGCGAGGTCCTCCTCGCGGGCGATGGAGCCATCCCAGCATCAGTGCTCACGGCCCTCCATCCCTTCCTCCTGCTGCGCCACCATTGCAGCTTCTGCTTCAGTCATGGCGAGATTGAAGCTTTCGAGGGGATAATTAGAGTAATGTTAGTCGGAGGAGGGGAAACGGGAAGCGCAAGGCCCCGTGGTGGCGAGTGTCACTAGAAATGGTGGCGCTGGCGTGAAATACCACCGAAGCATGGTCGCAGTGGCGCTCGAGGAGAAGAAAACCGGTGGCAACGGAGTCACAGTGAAGAAGAGAGAGAGCAGGGGGTGTGACGCGAATGGGGGAACTTCCCCTAGGAGTGCATTGCACCCTCTACTTAACCGTGCCACAAGCGTCGTGGGATCCTTTGCGGGTGACATGCCGCATGGAGTGAGCATGTATGCGGCCCAAGCAACCAATCAGAGAAAGGCCATAGAAGGGGCCACGGGAGCAAATGATCCCATGATGAGACATGGCGTTACAGTTAACGAGGCGCTACAGTGATGAGACGTTTACAGCAGTTATGCCTGACGCAGTGACAGTAACCGGCACGGCAAATGCGCATGTCCCTTAAAATGAGGCAAATGATGATTACCCTCCACGTAGGATGTGGAGAAGCTTATGAGAGAAGGAAAAGAAACCCGGATAAGCAAGCAAAATACCTAGCCAATTAGGAGTAACCTGGAAAGAGTGAAAGGATCACAAGAGAAGAAACTCCAGGCTACGAGATAACTCGGCCCTAGGAATAAAAGATTCGGATATGGCAACCTGCTGTGGCCTTAACAACTGAAAAGTTGCTAAGACCGCACCAGCTTCGAGGACTAATGTTGGGGGGATACCCCCGGGTAGGGCAACGCTGGGGTATAAGGGCCGAGTTAGCTGGGATACGGCACGGTCAAAGCAAAGTGCTGACCGGGTCACCTCAAGGCAGGACTAATCACGGTGTGGCCCGGCCCGAGGGGCATTGCCTTGACAATGGTCCGGCCGACATAAGATCTATGTTGGCCGTGCCTATCTGTTTTGTAGGTAAGTGGGTAAGCCGGATTAGCTATATGCTAGCCGGATGATCTTGGCTTCAAAGAGAAGGAATCCCCCGCTGGTCAAAAGGTGGCTTTATTAGCTGAAGCATGTGCAAAGTAAAGTAAAAGAGGGAACCGGCGGGTCAGTGGCGACCAAGGTGACGCGGGCAAAGCCAGATGACGTAGACCGTGACACCAGAAGGCAAGAGTGATGCTGTGGGTTACGTCCAAAGCCCGGACGAGCCATTAAAGAAGAATAAAGAAGCATTTGTTTTATTAAAGGAGCATATTCGTAGAATATGCTGCCACCTGTGCCCTAGAATTGTAACCCGGGCTCCCCTATATAAGGAGCACCAGGGCCTCCATAAAGAGGGACGACATTTAGAGGAATCACTCTCTGTCTAAGGTAGAACTCGAGGGCTAGTTAGTGAGGGGTAAGAGACATTGTCTCCTTCTTGCTAAGGGCCTCAAGAACACTTGTAAACACCATTGATAGAGATAATATAAGAACTTCTGTGCGTGGAATCACCATGTTCTCCCTCCCTGGATTCCCCTTGCACTCATTGGCCCCATCTTTAGCCTATCCATGGCATCTGCCGTGCCACCACCACGACACGGGTGGAGTCAATGATCTGATCGATGCGCGGTAGCAGGAAGTGATCCTTTGGGCAGTGCTTATTCAGGGAGGTGAAATCCACACACATCCATAGGATATCTGTGTCCTTTTTGGGTACCAGCACCGTGTTCGCGAGCCAGGTACTTTCCTTGATCTCGCGTATGAATTTGGTGTCGAGGAGTCTGTTGATCTCCATTCTGACTGCTTTTTCTCTTGATTCAGACGGTCACCAAATTGTTTGTTTGACTAGCCTTGCGTTTGGGTTGACATTGCGTGCGTGTTTGGCGAATTCCCTTGGGACTCCTGGCATGTCCGCTGGACACCATGCGAAGATTTCCCAGTGCTCACGGAGGAATTCGACGAGCGCGAGTTCCTATGTGAGACTCAAGTTGTTAGCGATGAGGGCCGTCTTGGTCGGGTCCGATGGGTGGACCTGGACTTTCTTCGTGTGCACCGATGAGTCGAAGGACAGGTCGGGTGAACTTGGCCGGCTCAGCCGGCCAGACTGTTGTCTATCGACTCCTTCAATCTTATGAGTTCCTCCTGCATGCCAAATGACTGGGAAATTCTGTTGAATTCCCTATCGTAGCTGTCGGACCTCTCGAAGCTCCCGTTGATTGTGATGACGCCATTTGGGCCTGGCATTTTCATCTGCAGGTAGGCGTAGTGTGGCATTGCCATGAACCTGGTGAACGCGATGCGTCCGAGGATGCAGTGGTACTGTGAGGGCCAGTCGACGACTTCCAAGTCGATGCGTTCGCATCGAAAGTTTTTCGGGGTGCCGAAGATGACGTCGAGGTTGATTTTGCCCAGGGGATATATGCCCTTGCCTGGGCGATGCCATGGAATGTCGTGTCCGAGACCTCTAGATAGGTCAAAGGGATCCTCATTACTCGCAAGTTACTTCCGAACATGAGGTTAATGCCGCTTCCACCATCCATGAAGACGCGACTCATGTCGAAGCCCCCGATCTGTGCCTCGAGTTAGAGGGGACAGTGGCCTGGGCGAGGTACTTGGCGCGGGTGGTCGCGCTTGTCGAAGGTGATGCAAAGGTCGCTTCCACTGACATACTCAGTGGTGGATAGTGGTGAGTTTGTCACCAAGTTGACTTGGCGAGTGATGGCCTTCTGAACCCGATTCAAGGGGTGCCCCTTTTGGATCATCATGTTGCCCACAGCCCGTGGGTATGGCTCGCTGCCTTGATTGTGGACCGGTGCGGCCGCGGGTGGTGGTACTCCAGGTGGTGGTGGAGGAGCTCCATGTGCTACAGCACCTGGGGTGACTCCGTAGCCCCTGTTGACTGTGTCATGATTCATCCGAGCCAAACCCTCATGGAGCTTGAGGAATTCGCGGCAGTCCTTGAGAAGGTGGCTGGATTTCTTCTTGCCGTCATGCTTGTCGATGTAGAAGTGTATGTTCCACGGCCCGGACAATTTGTCCTCGATTGTTGTCACGGGTGCCTCTTCGCGAGTGCAGCGCTGCCATACCTGCGTGGTTTTCCCGGAGTTACAGTGTCCACCGCTGCGATAGCCGCTGGTGCGGTTGTCGTCGCACCTGTCGGTGTAGCTAGCTGCGACCATGTTGATGTCATCGCGATCATCGTAGATGCGCATTTGACGTTTTCTTAGGCGACCATGTTTGCGCTCGAGTTCTGCCTCGTCGTCGAAATGAACACGGTTTTTCACCGACTCTTCTCCATCTGCCCATCGATTCGCGATTTCCATCAGGTGGTCAATTGTTTTGGGCTTCAAGCGACCCAGCTCCTCCCTGAGCTCTATGCGGCGAACACTGCCATTGAATGCGTCAATTGCGTGATCCTCCGAGATATTTTCTATGGAGTTCTTGATGATGGACCACCTCTGGATGTACGAGCGTAGTGATTCGCCCGACCTTTGCTGGCAGCACCTTAGTTCTTTGATTGACGCGAGCCTTTTGTAGGTGCCCTTGAAGTTGCACACAAAGATATAAACCATCTCTTCCCAGCTGCGAATGGATCCACGTGGGAGGTTGTTGAGCCATGCTCGGGCGGCGCCCTGCAGCTATAGCTACAGATATTGCATGGTCGTGCTTCGACTCCCGCCGTGGAGCCTGACGGAGGAGATGTGGTCCTCCAACCAGATTTTCGGGTCCTACAGGCCATCAAATTTTGGGTTCTCCGATGGGAGCTTGAACCCTTTGGGCAATCGCTTCTTCCTGATAGCCCTGCTGAAGCATCTGGTGCCACAAAGCTCTACGTCTTTGTCCTCTGAGTCAGTCGATCGGGCACGTCGTGCCCTTGACTTGTCGATTTTGTGCTGCATGATGTCATCACGCGCATTGTAGTCATGGTCGTGTCGTCGTGAGCAGTGTCATCAAGACAGACCGTGACTATCATCGCTGGACGAGGGTGAGGAATAGCATTTTGCCAGACCCTTTGTTGCATCCCAATTGTCTAACAATTGCAATGCTACTATCCTAGTCTATATATAAGCTACTTCCTACATATAATTGTTGCATCATCATTATATCATGCTCATGTCATCATGCCACCTTGCATTTGAGCATCATATAAAACCCTTTTCATTTGGTTCTTCTCTCATATGCATTATTAATTGTATTTGCCTCTTGATATATTGTATTTGGATCTTGATAAATGCTTGATGCCCAAGTTGAGTTGGGGGCATATCTTTTATTAACTCCACCACCTTTCTTGTCACCACCCCATAATTCCACCATCCAACTATATGTGAGCTTTGCATCTTATTTGGGTTTTACCTCTAGCTCATGGGGTTGGGATGGACCCTCTTACAACTCCACATGCTCCCATATATGCACCATGTTGTTGTCACATTATTGGTATATGAGAGCCACATGGCCACCTTTGCATGCTTTGTGAGTGGCATCCCTCTTTCTAGCTACCATATGGACTGTGTTGGAATATCTGCTCATGTTGGAATATTATTGGGGATATTATGCACCTAGTGGAACACACACACTAGCATGTCCCAAATTATATTCAAATATGATCATCTCCATCTACTCCACAAGGGACCTACTTTTAGTTCCTTTTGCTTGACCTTTACTCCATATTTTGGAATGCACATGAATAAATGTCATGGAACTTTATTATTGTTTTTACAAGAATAACCATGGCATTTATTACTATGCATGGCCATGCAAATCTACCATCTATTCTCCTTGGGTTTTTCTTTGCTTTTGAAGTGGATCTAGTCTTGTGGAATCAACCCAAGAGATTCTTTTTCTTTTGTTTCTCTCCACCATCCAAGAGGCTTCCTCTCTTTGTCTTGTGGGCATTTGTTACATGCAAATGGTACATGGGGCATATGTTTCTCTCTTCACCAAAAACCCTAAACATATCTCTCTTTCTCTCTACTTAGCCGAGCCACCTCACCACCTCTTCTCTCACCCCACTCTCCTCACCTCCATCTCATCCTTGCATGATCTTGATTAGATCACACCCCTCACCAAAACCCTCTCTCCCTAATCCCTCTCTCAAACCCTAACCCTAGTCACCCCTCCTAACCTAGCCTAGGCTAACACCCTCCCCTTACCATCCATCTCTAAACCGAGCCATCACCACCACCCCATGATCTACCCCATCTACCCCATCTACCCCTCTAAACCCTTACACCAACCCTAACCCGAGCCCCTCCAACCCTAGCTCCATGCCACACCCTCTCTCTCTCTCCCTGCCAGGCCGACCCCACACCTGAGCCTCCTCTCCCTCCCTCGAGCCCAGTTGTAGCCACTACTCGCCTTCCGAGCCGGCTGAGCACGTGCTCGAGGTGGAGAAAAGGTGGCTGAGCCACCTTTTTCCTCCACCACGCCTCCCACGGCACCCCCTCTCCCCGTTCCTATCTACTCCCCCTCTCTGCCTGTCGATGCTAGATCCACCAGGGCCTAGCCCTTCTACCCCTTCTTCCCCATCTTCCCCTGCAGCCACCTCTCCACCACCGATCAGCAACCCCACCATCGGCATCCACCTCTTACGCCATTTCAAGGAGGCGGGCGGTCGTTGAGGTGTTGGGTAAGGCCGTGGAGAACCCCTGCATCGCCCCTGTCCACGTCGCCAAGAAGGAGAAGCCCCAGACCTTCCGCAAACCCTAATCGCTGGCCGTCTGCATCATCGCTGATCCCCTGCGTCCCAAGCCGTTCCGCCACCACCGACCCACTCCCGGTGAGCGCCCGAACCTCCCAGACACCTCCGCTAGCCGATCTGTTGCCTGGTCGCGCCGTGCGTTTTGTCGAGCGCTCTCGGCACGGCGAGCTCACGTTGTCGAGGACCGTCCTCTCGTCGCGAGAACCTTACCTAGCCGCGCCACAGCAACCTACCAACAACCCCTCCGAGCCGTAGCGGTCACCGCCGCCGCGCACGCGCACCAGATCGTGGGTTCGATCCCCCGCCGCGCGCTGTCGCCGTTCTCTGTCAGTTTCGTCAGAAACCGCGAGAAGAGAAACAGTAGCCCGTGCGCACTTTGCAAATTCCCCCCCACCTTTTTGATTCCTCAACCCGCGCTCCTCTCGGTCCCACCTGTTTGCCTCCGCGGGAGTTTTGCAGAAAAGCACCCCAGTTTCCAGGACCTTAACCCGCGCTCCCCAGCCTCGCCGTGTGGCAAACCCCTCACCCTCCCGCTGGCGCGTGGGCCTGCTCGAGCACCGGGTCCACCTGTCAGTTGCTGCGGCTAGCCTTCCGTGCGGTGAGAAAAGCTATTGCGCGCCGTTTACACCCAGTCAGCAACGGTCCCACCTATCTGTGGCTATGGCTAGGAGTGGCTGAGTATAAAAAGCTTTTCCGTTTTCCTGTTTTATAAAACAATTTCAGAGATGTTTTAATACAAATTTAAATCTGTTTTTAATAACTTTTAAATTGTAATTCCAAATAGTACAAATAATATATGTTTTGGAATCAGAAAAATGTGAGGAATTCAAATATGCGATTCAAAATATCTTTTGGGCAAATTAAATTTTCGAATTTTTTTAAATGCAATAACAATGCCTTTTCTTAAATAATTAATAACTTTAATTCTACAACTCCAAATTCGACAAATAATCTGTCTAAATCGATGAGCACGACGAGCCCGTTCTAACTATGCATTCCATGTTCTGAATTGCAGCATGCATCATATAAATATAAAGTATACATCAACTTATTTGGGGTTGAAATGTGACCAAAAACTTAATAAATGCTTTATTCTTGTACCCCACACCTCACCCATGCCATGCTACATTATTGCCATGCAAATTGTGCATCATTCATCATGGCATACTTGTTTGCTTGTCGCATTTTAATTCATATGCTTGTGCACTTTATTTATGTTGGCCCTTGTTTGTTTGGTTCTTCTTCGAATAGACGTCGAGCAGGGGATATATCAGGAATCCCAGGAGCACTACCCAGATCCGTCTCTCGCTTGAACTGAGCTGCCAGGCAAGCACTACCACATGCTTGCATACATATAGTACCTATTGCCTCTATCTTATTCTTGCATCATTGAGTCGCGATTGCATTAAATTGAATCCCATGTACTACACAGCCTTTACTTTTAAATCCCACCGAAGCTTGTTCCTCCATCCCATGAGCCATTACTACAGGAGTTGTTTGAGCCATGCGAGTCATAGAACAACATGTGTAGGGTATGTGAGTGTCTGATGGATAATGAGGTACCTAAACAACTTAACCTGAGTAGTAATGGGATAACTAATGAAAGTGGCACCAGTGAGCAATATATGCTATTTGGTTTTTCATGCTCACTTGTGTCCCGTAGGACCCCGAGTACTTGATTCCTGTTCCTTGACTATTCGCACTATCCACATCCGGGAGGCCTTATGGACCTCCCTGAGCCAGAGCTTGATTCATTTATATTTCTTGGGGCCACAATTAGTTTGGGGTTTTATTACTATCTTGTACTTATGACATGCTTTACTGCTTTATTTAAGATTGTGCGAGGAGCACCTGTACTGTTTAAGAGTGCGGAATGTTTTCGCAGTATCGACAAGCCCAGTCACATTTTTGGGTTCCCAGTCGTTTACAGCCATCGTCGCCAACCCTGGGTCCGTCTCGGAGCCGGCCAACTTCGTTGCGGGTAGCTTATTTGGGGTGGCCCCCTGAAATATTTCTGAATCCTGTGATCGCTTTGTCGTGAATGCCTTGTTGGGTTTTGATTTGGTTTTTCTGAGGTTGATTGAGTGTGTGTTGCTATTTGTGCAACCCTACATGGTAAATCTTTCTGAAAGCCATCTCCGCGGTTATGGACGACTTGGAGCACAGTTTCTCGATCATAGACAAGTATAACTAAATTACCGCTTTTAAATTGGCTAATTACCTGACTAGTAAATAGCGCAATACTCATGGAATGGTTAATAAAACTGCCAACGGATGGGTTGTTCGTCCGCTTTCTCGTTGGTAAGCGAGAAGGAGGATGGATCTGTTAATTATACTGTTATAACGGTTGTTACTAATTAACGGACATCCGTCTATCATTGGTTAGGAGGATGGTTAGAGAGTATCTATAGACTTGTTAGTTATTATCTTTTGCTGCAATTGCGTCACCCCAGGTATATGTCCCCTTTAGAGGCATAAAGACTTGCTGAGTACCCCTAGGGTCTCACACGATAAATTGTTTGATTCAGATGAACAGGTGTGCTCGCAAGATGGATACTGGGTGGAGGAGACAGATGATGATGGCAACGATCACTCGGTGTAGAGATTCCGGGGATGGGGATCCGCGAGATCTGTGGGCGGGATGTGTTTATTTATGTGGCATCTTATGCTGATTTGCTTCTTATCCGTACTCGGATCCTGTTCCGCTTCTGGCTGATACTCTGATATTTGGATCTTGCCGTATGGCGTTGCAATATTTCTATTTCTTTTAGATGGAATGGCTCTAAAAACTGTTGTATGGTGGCTTGCATACATACTCACTTGTGTATGTAGTTGATCCCTTCGCCTGCCGATTACGCCGCTCGTTCTTGTCCCGATGTTCTGGAAGTGGTTAGGATGGCCGACAGGTCTACCTATGAGTGGCCGCTGGGCCCCACCGTACTATTTTAACCACTTTCGCTCATCCAGGCATGCAACTTAGAGCGTAATTCACCGAGGTAGTTACACCCTTGCTTTTCTTCGGCTCTGGCATTGGTTCTTTGTCGAGAGCAGCCTCGATTAACCCCAAGCCTGCGATCGTAGATCGGTTCATGGTGGCTCGGGGATCTCCAGCCAGCAGCTAGTTGTTGAGGAGGTACATGGTAGCCGCTGTCACCGCAGCTTGCGGCGTCTTTGGGACCACGTTGCCCCGTGTGTCGACTGTCATAGAGCTGAAGTCAAGGACTTTTGCAGCTTCTATGTGCTCCTATTCAGTGAGGTGGGCCATTCGAGATTGCCTCTTGTTGGCCATGTACTCGTTGCCCTTGGAGGAGGATCCTCCGTGGGAGGAGAGCCCAGTTCGTCGAAGACTTGACTCGTTCGCCGCCTTTTTACACGCTTCAAGTTGCTTAATTGTTTGCAATTGGCGTCTGTACTCCTCCTTTAGTAGCCAATGATAGCCCATTAGCAGATCTTGCGGTGTGCCGGGAGGCAGGGGATTGCCTCGCAAGGCTTCTCGGCAATGAACCCACTCGAGATCGATGAGCTTGATCACGACACATTCACCATCGTGTTTGTTCACCATGGTTGGAGGTTCGACTGCCCCTCCATTGTTGACGGGTGCGCCATTGCCACCATTGGCGGGGCCGCTATTAGGTGGTTCGCGGTTAGGTATGCCATCGTTGGGTGGATTAGGGCCGTTGCCACCATTGTCACGATTGGCGCTAGTTTCGCAGGCGTTGATGACGACGCACATGAAGTGGTTGGGGAAGTTGTTGCTTCCGCAACTTTCGGATCCGGAGCCGTAAACCCCATCTTCCGTTGCTAGGCCACCCAGATCGGATCCGCGACTGCTGTCGCTATTCGTGCTCTCAGCTATTGCTGACGTGTTGAGCTTGCTGAGGGCGCCGATTGGTGGCAGAAACCATGATACTGGAGCAACCGCGGATGCCGTTGGCTGGTCAGGCATGCAAAGCGTGCCCATCTGACCAACTTGGAAGTAGAAGCTCCTGATCGCCAGGCTGATTCCATCGCCCACGGACTCGAAAGCCGGGCGAGTGGCTGGCGTGTGGATGGTGAAGTCAAACACACCGAAGAGCTGGCGAATCTCCGTTGTTGTGGAGTTTTAGATCGTGGTTGATGAGGCCGAAGAAGCCACAACATTAGCACTCCCAATTACCACAGACGGCGCCAATTGTCGAGGGTTTAACTCGTCAGTTCCCATTGTTATGGACTTGGGTTTTGGAGAAGGAGGGAGCGCTGGAAGCATCAATCGGCTAGCAAACAAGCACACATGGACGCAAGGTTTACCCAGGTTCAGGCCTCGTAGAGGTCCCTACTCCTGCTTGTCTGCTCTTGGAATTAACGAAGGAATCGAAGATTATAGGGGCGCACAGATGCATTCTGGCGAGAGTTGTGGAAACTAGGGTTGCGTGTGTCCTCCTCGCCGGCCCCTCCTAGCCTTTATATAGATAGGCCAGGTCCCGGGTAGTAGGTCGAGTCGGTTACAGATTAGGGGTTTCCCTTTAAACCGATCATCACAACCATCAATGTGGGTTCAAGGGTGGACGCTAAACGTCGGTCACATCATTCATGCGACTCGTGCTCGATCTTTCGACCATCCGCATTTCGAGGCTATGTATGCACATTCTAGGGTCACCAACTCAACCTTAGTGTATTCGCTGTGCAACATGGCTTACACCCACTATATGCGAATGTAGATATGTCTGACACCCACGCCTGTATCGTGGATTGCGTCATATCGAAGAACTTTCTTGGTGGTGCACACTAAGGGGGAACACAATCGTTGGTAATTTTTAACAGACATCATCTTATTAGGCTACCGTCGAGTATCTAATACTAGCACACAATAAGCTATACAAACAATAACATTGAATGTAAATGCGATGTGATATGGTCCTTCCCGTCGTGATCTCCATCCATCGTCACCGTATTCCGGCGCCAGGGTTCCAGCGCCGTAGACACCAGGGTACCGGTGTCTTTCCGGCGTGGTAGTATGTCACCTCCATGACTATCTACTACTACATAACATAAGGTAATCACTTTACCTTTGCCACAACCATATCAGAAAGCAACGCCCCCTGCAAAACAAAGTTAGACGCCACTACCTATCTTTGCATGTTTTACGTAGCTGAATGGGCTTTCGCACTAGAACCGTTCTTACCTACGAACTTTCAGCACAACGCTGATCAAGTAGTTGTCTCTACTACACCCCTTTCGGAGCCCTCTGTTGCAAATGGCATACCAACTAATGCGAGCGAGACATACACCCCCCTAAGCCACTTTATATGGTACAAGTCGTATGTCAAGCGTAGACCAGTCTCGCGAATGAACGCGTAAAGTCGGTTGGGGGCCGCTTCATCAAGAATTACTGCGGTATACACAAGTACATGTGGGAGGGTAGCAAATAAAAGATCAACCCCCACACACTACATCTCGTGTGTTCTACCCGTACTAGCATTACTACGCATAGATCTAGCTCTGATACCACTGTAGGGGTTCCGCGTATGAAAACAATAAATTTTTACCCTACGCCCCTGAACCCCTAATGCTGCCAGGACCTATCTATTAGTAATATAGTAACGAGAGGGGCTTTTTGCGAACTTACCCTTGAAGACCGAAAAGTGTTGTCAACGCTCAGGAGAGCGTGGTTGATGTAGACGAGCCGAAGCCGACCTCAAGGTCGTGATGAAGTCCTTGCGCTCCAATGGCTCCAATGACTTGAGTGCCTCAAGTGTGACACCTCGCGGGGATTTACACACGTCCGGTGCCTGATGATGACTCCTGCTTCCCCGATCCAGCAGCAGTTGCGGAAGTAGAGCTCCTGGATCCGAATCCCGCAGTGCGACGGCGCTCCACGGTGAAGATGTCTCTCGTTCACGTAGTCCGAACTTGGGACCACGGTCGCGAAAGAGAGAGAGAGTGAGAGAGAGAGAGAGAGAGAATATCAATTGTAGGTCTTCCCAAAAGTGAGAAGACCTTTATTGAATATTGTGTGTATTTATCTGGCCAAATACCCCCACTATATATAGGGGAAAAGGAGGTACTACCTCCCCCAAAGTCCTGGGATGGGACTAAAGGAGAGGAGGGGGAGGGGCAGCCGCCGGCCGGCCCTAGTGGGCTCTGCATGGGGGGGCTTGGCCCAGCCGGCCACCCCCTTGCCTCTTCTCCCTCTCTCCTTTCCCTAATGGGCTCTCTCCCCTCCAAGAATTGGCCCATTAAGACTTTTGACCTTTTAAATTGATTTTCTCTTTATTAAATAATTATGAATAAATGATTAAATCAATATTTAACATTCATTCACATATTATTCAACCTCCTTGGCTATGGAACACCTTCCACCTCCACTCCGGACATCCTTTGGACTTACCGAAACCCTTCCGGTTTTCTCTCTGCTATTCTTTGATGATTCTACCGATCCTATAAACACTCTCTAAGCATCATCAAGCCCTTAAGCGTGATACCCTACGGTTCAGGAACACTCCAGACATGGTCGGGACACTCCCAGACCAATGATCGACAGAGGGACCTGGATGGCCATGTGACCCCTGTGCGTTCCACGAAGATATTTTGTCGTTTGAACCGGGACAGTCATGTCTTATTCCCTTTGTCTCTCGATACTTGCATTTCCCGAGATCTGATCAATGACATCACCATGTCATGTTCAATCTCGTTACTGAACAATGCTACTTGACTCGTTCCGACAAGTGATATCCCTATGATCAAATTACACGCTGAGCAACTATTGGATATAACTTCTCCGAGTGGGCCCTTGAGTATCTTTCCATCACATGGATAGACAAATTCCACTCTTGATATACATTGCCTCTATGGTTTCCTCCGAGTACCTGAACACACCTTTATAACCACCGTATTACCAGATGGCGGTTGATGCTATCAAAGCACTCTCGGGAGACAGTGATTGATATAGCCTCACGGTCTAAGGAATAGTATACGAGGATCAATTTCTAATCATCGTAACTTGATCTTCGTGACATGATCGGGTCGTTTAGGTTGGGTATTGGTTCATCATCTCATTCTCAGAATGAGTTGACTCCATTTCCAACTGGCATAAATGCCACATGATCAGGAAACTTGATCATCTGTTGACCAATGAACTAGTGACTAGAGTTTCACTGGGAACCCCTGGCTGTTTATATATCACACGTGTATTGATGTTTCCACTCAATAGAGTTATAGCATGATATAAAACTTAATCATAAACTATATGAAATACGATAATAGTCCTTGTTACTATTTGTCTCTAGGGCATATTTCCAACATATATCACATGTGATAACAATCCTCTGGGATGGGTAGGGTACTACTCCCCATAATACAAGTTTGTTCTTGTATTAGCTTGGTTTAACTACTATGCCTCCAACTACTCCATACCATTCATAGTATATACTTCATCATACTCTAGCTTGAATTTTTATGATCAAGCTAGATGGTTAAACTTACTAAGGCTTTGCCTAATTTGGTATACTCACAACTCTTCTTCATCATCTAAACATCTATTCTCAAGTGACTTGAGAATAATGACCACCAACCTTTGATCAAATTAAACTTTGGGTTCTAATTGTCTGATCAAGATCTATTAACACTAAGAATTAGACTTGTACTAGTCTCTCTATAGGCTTATCTTGTTAAGGAAGCTTACTTTAAGTTTATACCCACTTGGCTTAACAAGATTATTATTTGATGCACTAATACTACTAGCTTTCTATAACACCCCAACATTTAGGAACCAACGAAGGGTAGAAATAGGAATATGTGCATATGCATGCATTCATCTGTAAAATCCGGGTAATTTTTTTGCCTAACAAAAAACCTAAAGAGATCAGAGTTTCTTTCACTATCTAGAGGTAAGAATAGCTCTCTGTAGTGATTGTTATAAATTTTGACATGACCTTTAGGCATTAATGTGTTTCGGGGGTGGAATTATTTGAATTCAAATTTGAAATTTAAAACATTTGGAAAATGGAAGTGAGTAATATTACATTGTTTCCCAAAATGATTTAGTAATATTGCTTGACTATATGAAAAGTATATTGAACCCTAATAGGCATTTAAGACAAGGAAACTCAAATAAGAAATGAATTCTTCTTTTTTATTTATTCCATAACAATATTACAAATTGAGATAGATACACCAAAACAAAATATTATAGGGAATATAATCTAATGAAATAAAACTTTATTAACTTATAAGAATATCTTTACAAGATTCTTTACAAAAGGATAACAAGGAGATTACAATGAAATTCTATACTACCTATATATTCCTATACTACATCTTGAGCATCCAGATCTTGTTCCTACAAAATAAGATAAACCACTCAAATAGAAATAAAAGGTTAGTTGATTATTTTTACTGTCACTAGTGAACAATGAAGTGCACTATTCATATTACATCATTGAGTAATTAAAAGAGGCAAGTTTCATCAATATGCAGTATCTATTCTTTTCAAGTAAATACCTTCAATGCCACATTATAAGCCATGTAGAGAGGGGTAACTTTCACCAGGATAGTAACCAGTAAAAGAATACGAAGTGATAGTTAGTTCACTTGATCTGATTCACAAACAGCCAAGCAGCAAGGTAGCTTAGTCATCTAACTACATGCTGTGTGCTGTCGACATAACAACATCAGTCCAAGCAGTAAAAAAAGAACACTCAGCCGTGGCATATCTACTAGTGATCAGATTCAGAAAAAGACCCAAGTGGGGGTGTATCCATCATAAAAGAAATAAATTGAAGCCCAAATAATCAATCATTGCAAGCCACACCAAGATCTCAGCTTGTGCATCACTGATCTTGGATGATAACACATGTTTCTACAACTAATAAGACATCATCCCTAAGTAGGAATTTCTAGGCACATCCAATGGATGGCAGCACCTTAGAAACTATTTCGTCTTAAGGATCTATATTACACAGCATGGACTGTCAAATCATTTTCTTAAGAGCTATAAGAATCATTGTCTTAAACTAGTTATCAAGGCACACCTGAGAGGGAAACAATTTGTAAAAAACTTAGTTTTTATCTAGCATAGCCTCAGACCAGCATCATAGGCTTGGTAAAATTAAAGAGTACCACATGCTAAGTTATCCAATAAAGTTTTTCAACTCCTAGACAGTTTAGAGTACAAATAGAAATAGCTCAGTTTTAGGATAAAGCTTGTGTACCATTCAAATGAAGGTTTCACAAGGATTCATCCTAACCTTGAAGATTCTACCAGGGATTTCATCATCCAATTCTTTCAAAAGAATACTCAATCATTTTCCTAATATAGTATTTAGGAATCATTCTGCTTTACATAAGAAGCTACCTATAAGAATGCATCAGTAGTATTTGAATAGGAGGCCAACTATATGTTCTAGTATGGGAATAAACCACTCACAGCATAGATCAGAGTCACAGCATTCAAAGTTTACAAGTGACAGTAATTCAATACTATAAAATCCCAACACAGCGGATGAACCCTAACTAGGCATTCCTCACCATAGTCAACCGCATAGTTGCAAGGGAGAACCAGAGGAGAGAGAGATAGACTTACTCGTGGTCCTCGCTAAAGATTACAAGAGGAAGCGAATAATTGGTGAGAACACACGGAAGCACGGGGAGCATCCGAGGGCACTGCAACCTGCGCCGAGCCATAAGGCGGCAGCCATAGCCACACGAGCAGCAGCGACGGCACCACAGGGCCGCCGAAGTCGTGGCACAGCATCACAGGGGCGGCGGAACACCACATCACCGGCAATCACCAAACACTAGGGTTCGGAGTGGAGGCGGCGTGGCCAGAAGGAGTGCCTAGCAACAAATCAAACTAGACGAATCGATGGAGAAGTGTCGACTACCCCATCATCCACCAGGGCGGCGGCCGAAGAGGCCTAGGTAGGCCGGAATTGTGCGACGGCGGCGTCGGCTTCACCGCATCTCCGCGGAGGCGCGCGAGAGAAAAGTGAACGCGTGAGAGAGAGAAGTGAGTGGTACTGGGCCACTTGTTCAGAGAGGGTTTGACCAACCCAAGTGGGCCGAGTCAGGGGTGGGCCAGCCCAATGGGCTAGGTCCAGAGTTAAAAGAAAAATCCGAGTAATTTATCAAAAGACCAAAATACCCCTAGGACTTAAAAGGCTCTAAGAAGTAAAATAAAAATCCTAAAAATATAATAAAATACCAATGAACTCACAAAATTATCCTCTATTCAAAAAAATAATAGAGAGAATATTTGGTAATTAAAATTTGAACTGTTATTATGGATATATATACTCCTTTTGGAATTTTATAAAAATATACAAACCACTTAAAATTGAATAAAATTCAGTTTTAAGATCCTAAAAGGAAGTACTATTATAGAAACATACTAGTTTGTATTTTTGAAAAGTAAATCAAGTGTGATAAAAATAAAGTCTTATTTCCTTGAAGGAATTTTAGTAAATATTTAAAAGAGTTAAAAATTAAATAAATCCATTTTAAAACTCTTAGAATAATACTTGTCATTATAAAAATACTAGGTGTAATGGATAGGTTAGTTTAAAAGACTTTGAGTAATATTTTATTTTTATTAATCAAACAAAATAATCAACCTTCATAAGGTGGGAAAAACACGCAAAGAAGAAAAAGATAAACCATTGCATGACATTACTATGCATTGCATATTTCTTCTATAAATATTGTGCTTACCGGGTAATAATGGTCTTTTGTAGAAACCGGAGCTCAAGGTCTGGTGGAAGTATCCGACTTCACTACCTTGCAGTCACAAGGCAAGTTCATCACTTGCTCATGTCCTTTGAAGAGTCTTTATGAAAGCATTTAAAAATGGTGTGTTATCACCTATGTTCTAAAAGAGACAGAAAGTAAATATTTTCTAAACAAATGAAATGATATTATCATCCTAAGTGATGATAAATATTAAGAATTGAAGTGAAATCTAAGATTTCAGTTGCAGGACAGATAGGTCTTAACAACCCATGACATCAGTGATTCTAGCGCCGTAAATTATGTGTTAACCATGAGATTTGGAATGGGATGGAGCAGTCAGCTGGATCTTATTCCTTTCGCATGGATGGATGACCTTATCATGAGGTTGTTGATTGCTCATGGAGAATCCAGCACATGGGTGGGACCCCTAAGTTCCCCACGATACTGGTGTCTAGATTATCTATGAGTGGTTGATAGAGGTATAGTCGGTCCTTTACGGAGCTTGCCAGGGGCACAACAAGCTCATAGAGTCTTCGGGTGCCTACCAGAGTTATAGCTGGTCCTATATGGGGCTTAACATAGGTGGGGCATGTCCTGGAGTTTCGTGTCTTCATGCGGGGTCGTGGAGAAGGGTAGTGATTGGCTTGGATCATCTACTAGGCCCCACATCACGGAATTGTGGATGGGAAAGTATGCCTGGTCAACCTGTGCAGGCTGATGGGCATAGTTTTTGATAATAAAATCAATCTTTGAAGAAATGTTTACTAAAACTGCATAGTAACAAGGACTTATAGTCCGAGGTGGTAGATAGAGCATCAAACTTCCCACCTTGCATATAGTGAACTTATTGGGTAATGCTTTTACTCACCCTTTCCTTTGAACCCCTTGCTAGACTATGAGAGCTAGAAGGATGACCAGGTGTATGCTACGGAGGTCCAAAACAACGTCTACTATGAAGAGCCGGACCTGTCCAGTGGAATCGAGGGGGTGGACTACGGGATACACTATGGAGTTGAAGACAATGAGTCAGAGTGGTTGTTAGGTAATAATGTATTTACCTAGGTTGAGGCGAGCAACACGAACCCTATAGAATAAGCTGTTGAGCTCATGTATTTCTAATTGTTGTGTCTTTTGTTCTTCTGCTGAACTTATTAAATGAGTTATGTCATTTGTAAGTTTGAATCACTTGAAGTCTCGAACTTCTGGTATTGTAATAATAATTAAGTGTGTATGTTTGTAATTTGGACACGCAATATTTCTATTGTACCACTCTGAGGGATGTGATACTTACGGAACGGTGTTCTGTGGATGTCATGTCAATGACTATAGTGTACTACACATGCAGTGGTATGCTGGGTCACCGCAGCTGGTATCAGAGAAATTGCTTTGACCTTAAGTTGGAAACCTAGTAAAGGGAGCAACATGTAGGAGTCTAGGGGCAACGGTAAAGAGTTATGTAGATTATATGATGAATATTTAGTCGGGAATATTTCATTATATTTTTTAGTGCGATAATTCTTTATTATGATGCATAATTATATTTAGTGGTTACTAATTATGAATCTTTTGTTTACAGTCAAAATGGCACCAAAGTTTCCAAAACGGACTTTGCCAAGGAAAGAAGAAACTCTCGATAATTATCATGGGACTTTAACTGAACAACTTCAAGAACTTCTGAGGGTTTTTGGTTGCACAACTACTATTCTAGTTAGTACCTTGACATACCATGATGGGCGAATGTTAGCCAAATATCGTGTTAGCATCTAACTACCAGAAAAGCTTGGTTTATATCATGATTTACCTATGGGTGAAGGTAGAAGTCACCTAGCAGCATACCATGTTGCTATTCTGGAGGCAAATCCAATGTTCGGGAGCACAAAGCACAAGAGTTAGCTGGAAGCACATATTCTGTGATTCCTCACGACTCTATAGACATGCATCCAGTTCCGGATCATCTTACTTTAGTAAAGAAGCATCCAAAATTAGCTTCCAAGTTAATGGATCAGTATCGACTGATAGTTGGGTCTTTGTATAAGACACATCAGGTTATTGTGGAGGACCAGATTGATATGCTAGAGGATTTAACTAATCCTGAATGAAGGGAGAAGTTAGCATATCAACTAGAGAACAAAGCAGTGGGTAGAGTTAGCCCAACTTTTAAGAATATACCTATAGATCCAGCATCTTTCACACCATATCCTTATTCGCCTATGCCAGAACCCACTAGATATCTTGATGAGGGTACTAGTCATCCAGTACCACAGAATTCTTGGGGAACCGAGGACTCGGAACTACCTATTGGAAACTCTAAAGGATGGAGGTATGGATCAATGGATGGATCTGCGGGAATCCTATTCCTGTGGAAGATTCTGTTGGGGATACCAGGCAAACTAGTCGGTTGGGAGTGAGGTCTTATTCCGTTGATGGAAGGGATGTCCACGTGGAGGATGTAGAGTCCGATGAGGAAGGTCTTGAAGAAACGGTGTTTGAGTCACCAGAACATTATCCTACCCTAGATAACATGCACTATCCAATTATAGATGAGGACTATCGTACCCATCAAAGTACTTGGGGAGCAGCGGAAGTAGAATATTCTGTTGATTATTCTGGAGTCGGGATGTAGGGGGCGATTGAAGAAGACAGTGATGAGGACGATTCTGAAAATACCTCAGATGAGTTGGAAAGTATGGATGCACTTCAGCTAGATGATCTATCAACTCTGGATACTTCTGATACTGAGTATCGTCGATCAAAGAGGCAAGTCGTTCCACAGACGGTGCATCATACTTCACGTCATCACGGTTGTACTCCGGGTATGTATGATGAACGTCGCAGCTTCTGGGGAGAGTGACCTTGAGGAGGAGTATCCTAGTGGTGATACGGAAGTTAGAGTCTGAGCACTTGCTGTAACTAAATAAGCGGGATAACATCTACGTGAGTTGTAATACCTAAATGGTATGGGCTTGAAATGACATTGTACTAACTATGTTGTGTGTAATGTATAATATGTGAAATGCATATTTGGTTCTTATTTAGATTTTTTTTTCCATTGTGTGGCTAGTTTTGTGCATGAAGTTGAGCTCAAAACACATATGCATGATGTAATTATGAGTGTTCGCTTTATGTTACAGGACTAGGGGGTATGGAAACGGGTGTAGAGGACAAGACCGAACAACAACGCATGGAGCGCGAAGCTAAGGGAAAAGCAGATGAAGACGCCATAATGAAGGAAACTATACCACCACCACCAATGAGGTTGTTGATGGAGCAGAACTTTATGCAATACATGTAGATGATGCTAGAGTCCCAAAACAAATTCATGGAAGAGTTGTTGGGACGAGCTGGAATTAATAGGGCACATGAAGGTGGAGGAGTGAGTCTTTCTCACTTCTAGAATGCAAGGCCGTTACCTTTCGCATCAGCTCCTAAACCAATGGATGGGGAGGTTTGGTTAGCGGATACGAGAGAAAACTTAAGACTGTCGGTTGCAATGATGAGGAAAAGTTGAGGTATGCAACACATCTCTTGACAGGACCTGCAACATCATGGTGGGAGAATCAGCTAGCAATGCAACCTCCAGGAAGGGAGTATACCTAGGAGGAGTTTAAGCAGGGATTCCGTGAGTATCATGTTCCAGAAAGTGTGACGGAGATGAAGCGCAGAGAGTTCGAAGAGCTTCAGCAGGGATATACCAGTGTCATGAAGTACATCCGGGAGTTCAGTTAACTATCTCGTTATGCTGAGGATGAAGTGAGTACCGAGGAAAAGAGGAAGGGATGTTTCCTGCGTGGTTTAAATCCATTTGTGAAGATGCAGCTGAGGCTGGCCAATAAGGCAACTTTCCAACATTTACTTGATGTAGCTATAACTTATGAGGATGATTACAAGAATGTTCAAGAGGACCGAAGGAAGGGAGCAAAGAAGGAAACCAAGAGGATCCAAGCAAGTAAACCTAAAAACAATATGGAGTTTAAAGCTTGAAATAGGTCCTTTAACAATGGTAACAACCCCAATCGTGGTGCAACCACAACTAGGAGGAATGTCATTTGCCACAATTGTAAGATTCCAGGGCACCTTAGTAAGGATTGCCTAAAGTCGATAATCATATGCTACGGGTGTGGTCAGAATGGGCACATCAAGCCTGATTGCCCAAGCAAACCACCAGGTGGTTGGCCTTCATCAGGCGGTGGTCAAGCAAGAGGCAGAGGTGGACATCCTAATAGGGGTGGAAGTTATGTCAAAAACGACAATGGCAAGAGAGGCGGACCTACTAGAAAGCTGAATTGCGCAACCTTGCAGGAGGTGGATAACTCGGATCAAGTGGTGATAGGTACACTCAATATTCTCACAAATCCTGAAAAAGTTCTATTTGATACTGGTGCAACTACTTCATCCATATCTGAACAATTTTGTGTTAAGTTCAGGATTAGAAGGGCACCGCTAGAAGAACCTATGACCGTAGTTACCGCTGGAGGGATTGTGGTATTTAGAAACATTAAATTTAACCAAGTTATCTCAATATGTGGTCAAACGTATTATGTGGATCTTTATGTGATTCGATTAAGGGGAATAGCAGTAGTGTTGGGAATGGATTGGATGACTGAGTATGGAGCCCAGATCAATTGTGAGGATAAAACTGTTTCAATTAAGTCTCCAAGTGGAGCGAGGATAGTCTACCAGGCAGATAAACATAGTCATATCATGGTAGGTCTGTAATTGAACTCAATCAAGGAGGTCAGATTGGAAGATATTCCCGTAGTGAAGGAATTTCAAGATGTTCTTCTAGCAGAGTTACCAGGAATGCCACCTGATCGAGAAATAGAATTCACTATTGATCTAATACCTGGTACAACACCAATAGCCCAAGCACCATACAATATGGGACCAAAAGAATTAAAAGAGCTTAAGGAGCAAATTGATGAGTTAGCTAGAAAAGGATTTATTCAGGAAAGTGTATCCCCATGGGGAACTCTGGTAATTTTTTGGATAAAAGAGATGGAGGACGAAGAATGTGTGGTGATTATAGAAATCTCAACAATGTCACCATCAAGAACAAATACCCATTGCCAAGAATTCAAGATCTATTTGATCAAGTCAAAGGAGCTGGATTATTTTCCAAAATTGATCTAAGATCAGGGTACCATGAGATAAAAATCAAACCTGAAGATGTTCCAAAAACAACATTTGTGTGAAGATATGGTCATCATGAGTATCTCGGTGCACTTTTTAGATTGACTAATGCACCAGCAATATTCATGAATTTGATGAACAAAATCTTCATGCCTTATATAGATAAGTTCGTAATAGTATTCATTGATGATATTTTGATATACTCTAAGGATAAAGAAGAGCATGCAAATCATTTGAGGATAGCATTGCAAATCTTGAGAGAACATAAGCTCTATGCTAAATTCAGTAAGTGTGAATTCTGGTTGGACAAGGTAGAATTTCTTGGTCATGTGATCAGTAAGGATGGAATTGCTGTAAATCCATCCAAAGTACAATCAGTGCTAGAATGGAATGCACTAACTAATGTGAAACAAATCCGAGGTTTCTTAGGCATGGCAGGCTATTATCGGAGATTCATTGAAGGTTTTTCCAAGATAGCTGGACCAATGATCAAATTGCTAAGAAAGAATACACCATTCATATGGGATGAGAAGTGCGAAGCAAGTTTTTAGGAATTGAAAACCAGATTAACCACCGCACCAATCTTAGCAGTTCTTGAAATAGGAAAATATTACACAGTATATTGTGATGCATCCAAGGATGGATTGGGATGTGTGCTAATGCAAGATCGCAAGGTGATTGCGTATGGGTCTAGACAACTCAAACCACATGAAGTTAATTATCCAACACATGATTTGGAGTTAGCAGCAGTAGTCTTTGCTTTAAAAGGATGGAGGCATTTTCTCTATGGAGCAAGATGTGAACTATACACGGATCATAAAAAGTCTCAAATATTTCTTCACTCAGAAGGAGCTGAATATGAGGCAGAAAAGATGGTTGGAGTTGATTAAGGATTACGACCTTACAATTAACTATACCCTAGGAAAGGCCAATGTAGTAGCAGATGCTTTAAGCCGGAAGAGTACGGATACTCAACCCATCAATAGAGAATTACCAAAGGAGTTGCAAATGGATTTGGAAAGGTTAGAAATACAATTTCTAATGACAGGAATTCGTATAGGCTTAGCTACCATGACGGTTATGGAAGAGCAAAGAAGTGATCTTCATCATGAGATCTATCGACATCAACTTGATGATCCATTCATTGCTGAAGAAATCAAGAATTTCCGAAGGACAAAAATCTGTTTTTCACCTAGGAGATTATAGATCTTTATGGTTCCAAAACCGTCTTTGTGTACCAGATGTACCGAAGATCAGAGAGGTGATACTCCGGTAAGCACATGAGACACCATATTCAATTCATCTAGGCAGTATGAAGATGTACATGGATCTTAAGGAATTATTTTGGTGGAATAACATGAAGAGGGACATTGCAAAATATGTGTCTGAATGCCATACTTGCCAAAGGGTAAAAGAAGAACATCAAAGTCCAGCAGGACCATTACAACCTTTCGAAATTCCGGAATGGAAATGGGAGGAAATTGGTATGGATTTTATCATAGGATTACCCATGACACCGAAGCGGAAGGATATGATATGGGTGATTATGGATAGATTCACGAAAAGTGTACATTTTATTCTGGTAAATCAAAAAGATAATGCCGCGAAGTTAGTTGAAATCTATGTCAAAGAGATAGTAAGTAAGCATGGAGTACCCAAGAAAATTGTATTAGATAGAGGATATGTGTTTACTTCAGCATTTTGGAAACAATTACATGAAGCACTTGGCTCAAAGTTGGATTTTAGCACAGCCTATCATCCCGAAACTGGAGGCCAGACGGAAAGGACCAATCAAATTTTGGAGGACATGCTTAGAGCTTGTGCATTAGATTTTGGAGGTTCGTGGGAAGATCATCTACCATTGGCAGAATTTTCCTACAAAAATAGCTATCAAAGTAGTCTGAAAGCAGCACCATACCAAGTACCTTATGGGAGAAGATGTAGATCACCAATATGTTGGTATGAGCCTGGTAGTAGCAAGGAATTTGCACTAGACTATATCAAGGAAAAGCAAGATATCATCGATATTATTAGAGATCGATTGAAGATAGCTCAAAGTCGATAGAAGAGTTATGCTGATCAAAGTCGAAGATCGTGGCATCCAGAAGTGGGGGATATGGTATATCTCAAAGTAAGTCCAATGAAGGGAGTTAAGAGATTTGGAGTCAAAGGAAAACCGAGTCCAAGATATATTGGACCATTCAAGATATTTAGTCAGAATAGAACAATAGCTTATGCTCCCGAGTTACCCAAAAGACTGGTTCAAGTTCATAATGTTTTCCATGTGTCACAACTATGCAAATGCCTTAAAGTTCCCGATGATGCAATTACACATCAAGAAATTGAGTTACAAGCAGATTTGACTTGTGTTGAGAAACCCTGTAAAATTCTGGCAGAGAATTGGAAAAGGTTGAGAAATAGGGCAACCAAATGCTGCAAGGTACAATGGGAACATCATCCAGAGCGAGAGGCCACATGGGAGAAAGATGTTGACTTATAAGAAGCATATCCAGAACTATTCAGGTACACATCAGCAAACTTCGGGACGAAGTTTAATTTAAGGGGGGAAGTCTATAACATCCCAACATTTAGGAACCATCGAATGGTAGAAATAGGAATATGTGCATATGCATGCATTCATCTGTAAAATCCAGGTAAATTTTTCGCCTAACAAAAAACCTAAAGAGATCAGAGTTTCTTTCACTATCTAGAGGTAGGAATAGCTCTCTGTAGTGATTGTTATAAATTTTTACATGACCTTTAGGTATTAATGTGTTTTGGGGGGAATTACTTGAACTCAAATTTGAAATTTAAAACATTTGGAAAATGGAAGTGAGTAATATTAAATTGTTTTCCAAAATGATTTAGTAATATTTCTTGACTATATTAAAAGTATATTGAAACATAATAGGCATTTAAGACAAGGAAACTCAAATAGAAATGAATTCTTATTTCTTTTCTTTATTCCATAACAATATTACAAATTGAGATAGATACACCAAAACAAAATATTACAGGGAATAGAATCTAATGAAATAAAACTTTATTAACTTATAAGAATATCTTTACAAGATTCTTTACGAAAGGATAAGAAGAAAATTAAAATGAAAATCTATACCTACTTACCACACAAATAGAAATAAAAGGTCAGTTGATTATTTTTACTCTCAGCGGTGAACAGTTAAGTGCACTGTTCATATTACATCATTGAGTAATTAAAAGAGGAAAGTTTCACCAATATGCAGTATCTGTTCTTTTCAAGTAAATAGCTTCAATGCCACATTATAAGCCAAGTAGAGAGGGGCAGTTTCACCAGGACAGTAACCAGTAAAAGGATAGGAAGTGAAAGTCAGTTCACTTGATCTGATCCACAAACATCCAAGTAGCAAGGCAGCTTAGTCACCTAACTGCATGCTGTGTGATGTCGACATAGCAACAGCAGTCCAAGTAGTCAAAAAAGAACACTCAGCCATGTGTAACACCCCATCCACTCCTGGCAGCTTAATAGGATATCTAGACTGGCCCCACAGACCAACACTAGTCTTTTACTGCACTTTTCTTCACTCTGCGCACCGATTCTGCTTACTTCCCGGTCGGTCACCCATCCTAGAATTTCTCTAGGCCAAGCACGCTTAACCTTAGAGTTCTTTTTTAATGAGCTTCCGAAAAAGAAGTTGCAACTTGTTGATATGGGTATCCTATCAATCCTATTAAGCCATGTTCCTGGATCTCACATACACCCACCCTTTAGAAGATCGATGCCCTCATCGATCAAGCACACCCCAGGAACGTTCCCTCTTGGCACGCGTCTGTGCGTCTAGTGTCGGCACATGTGCCATGTCGTGTCCACTCCGGGCCACACGCGCCATGCTCCACATGTCCCGCCCTTTTGACACACCGTGTAATCGCAAGGGTCACTCGATACCACTTGTAACACCCGTCCACTCACAGGCCGGGGTGTCACTCCTGGCAGCTTAATAGGATATCTAGACTGGCCCCATAGACCAACACTAGTCTTTTCTGTGCACTTTGTCCTCACTCGTGCGCACCCGGTTACCCACTTCCCGGTCGGTCACCCATCCTAGAATTGCTCTAGGCCAAGCACGCTTAACCTTAGAGTTCTTTTCGAATGAGCTTCCGGAAAAGAAGTTGCAACTTGTTGATATGGGTATCCTATCAATCCTATTAATCCATATGCCTGGATCTCACACCATGGAACAACTACTAGTTATCACATTCTATCTCCATTTTCTCAAGAACACGGCAAGAACACAGTGAGCTTGTCCACTTCCCAAACAACCCACCGGATAGCTTACCAAATCAACCATCAAATCACCACATAATGGTGACTTAAGGAACAGGTGGTACATGACGATAGCAAGGACAAGTACAAGGTCATAGGAGCAACGAGGAGCAGAACCAGAACGTATGGTGCAGAGCAGGATCTAGGGGGTGATCAAGTCACCAAGATCAAGCTAGCAACATCAAGAAACACCACAACATCACCAACAAGCAAGTTGTGTGGTGAGTTTATACAAAAGCATCACATGGTAAATCTTAGATAAGCATGTGTTGTTTCATATAAGATCTTCTTAGAAAAGCACCCAAGTGGGGTGTATCCATCATAGAAGAAATAAATTGAAGCCCAAATAATCAATCTTTGCAAGCCACACCAAGATCTCAGCCTGTGCATCACTGATCTTGGATAATAACACATGTTTCTATAGCTAATAAGATAGCATCCCTAAGTGGGAATTTCTAGGCACATCCAATGGATCGAAGCACCTTAGAAACTATTTCATCTTAAGGATCTATATTACACATCATGGACTGTCAAATCATTTTCTTAAGAGCTATAAGAATCATTATCTTAAACTGGTTATCAAGGCACACCTGAGAGGGAAACAATAGGTAAAAGCCTTAGTTTTTATCTAGCATAGCCTCAGACCAGCATCATAGGCTTGGTAAAATTAAAGAGTACCACATGCTAAGTTATCCAATAAAGTTTTTAAACTCTTGTACAATTTAGAGTACAAATAGAAATAGCTCAGTTTCAGGATAAAGCTTGTGCACCATTCAAATGAAGGTTTCACAAGGATTCATCCTAACCAAGCAGATTCTACCAAGGATTTCATCATCCAATTCTTTCAAAAGAATACTCAATCATTTTCCTAATATAGTATTTAGGAATCATTCTGCGTTACATAAGAATGTACCAACAAGAATGCATCAGTAGTATTTGAACAGGAGGTCAACTATATGTTCTACTATGGGAATAAATCCACTCACAGCATAGATCAGAGTCACATCATTCAAAGTTTACAAGTGACAGTAATTCAATACTATAAAAGAATGCAGTTAACAAAGCCACTATCAACAATTTCAAAGACCACCAATGTATAGTACTTTTGCATAGACTAATCACCACCAATTACTCCTAAATCGTTCACTGCCTCAGTAATCACAACACTAGTGGGGCAAATCCCAACACAAGGGATGAACCCTAACTAGGGACTCCTCACCATAGTCAACCGCGGAGTTGCAAGGGAGAACCAGAGGAGAGAGATAGAACTACTCGTAGTCCTCGCTGAAGATTAGAAGACGAAGCAGAATCACAAGCGAGCGCACACGGCGGCACAGGGAGCACCCGAGGGCGACGCAAGCCACACTGAGCCATGAGGCGGCGGCCACAACCACATGAGAAGCATCGGCGACACCACAGGGCCACCAAAGTCGCGACAGAGCATCACAGGGGCGTCGGAACACCACATCGTTGGCAATCACCAAACCCTAGGGTTCGGAGTGGAGGTGGCCTGACCAGAAGGAGCACCCAGCAACAAATCGAACTAGACCAATCGATGGAGCAGCGTCGACTACCCCATCATGCACCAGGGTGGCGGCCAGAGAGGCCAAGGGAGGCCGGAATCGCACGATAGCGACGTCGACAGCACCGTGTCTCCATGGAGGCGCGAGAGAAAAGTGAACATGTGAGAGAGAGAAGCGAGTGGTACTGGGCCACTCGTTCAGAGAGGGTTTGACCAGCCCAAGTGGGTCGAGACAGGGCTAGGCCAGCCTAATGGACTAGGTTCGGATTTAAAAGAAAAATCTGAGTAATTTATGAAAAGACCAAAATACCCCTAGGACTTAAAAGGTTCTAAGAAATAAAATAAAAATCCTAGAAATATAAATAAAATACCAATGAACTCACAAAAGTATCCTCTATTCAAAAGTTTTAGTAGATAGAAGTTTTGGTATTTAAAATTAGAACTATTATTATGGATATATATACTCCTTTTGGAATTTTATAAAATATACAAAACACTTAAAATTGAATAAAATTCATTTTTAAGATCCTAAAAGAAAGAACTATTACAGAAAAATACTAGTTTGTATTTTTTAAAGTAAATCAAGTGTGATAAAAATAAAGTCTTATTTCCACAAAGGAATTTTAGTTAAATATTTATAAGAATTAAAATTAAATAAATTCATTTTTAAACTCTTACAATAATCCTAGTCATTATAAAAAGACCAGGTATAATGGATAGGTTAGTTTAAAAGACTTTGAGTAATATTTTCTTTTTATTAATCAAATAAAATAATAAACCTTTATAAGGTGGGAAAAACACGCAAAGGAGAACTATGCATTGCATATTGCTTTGTTAAATATTGTCCTTACCAGGCAATAATGGTCTTCTGTAGAAACCGGAGCTCAAGGTCTAGTGGAAGTATCCGACTTCAAAGTCACAAGGCAAATTCATCACTTGCTCATGTCCTTTGAAGAGTCTTTATGAAAGCATTTGAAAATTGTGTGTTATCACCTATGTTCTAAAAGAGACATAAAATAAATATTTTCTAAAGAAATGAAATGCTATTATCATCCTAAGTGATGATAAATATTAAGAATTGAAGTGAAATCTAAGATTTCAGTTGCAGGACAGATATGACTTACCAACCCATGACATCAGTGATTCTAGCATCTTAAATTACGCGTTAACCATGAGATTTGGAATGGGACGGAGAAGTCAGCTGGATCTTCTTCCTTTCGCATGGACGGATGACCTTATCGTGAGGCTGTTGATTGCTCGTGGAGAATCCAGCACATGGGTGGGACCTCTTAGTTCCCCGCGATACTGGTATCTAGATTATCTATGAGTGGCTTCCGGAGGTATAGTCGGTCCTTTACGGAGCTTGCCAAGGGCACAACCAGCTCATAGAGTCTTCGGGTGCCTACCAGAGTTATAGCTTGTCCTATATGGGGCATAACACAGGTGGGGCATGTCCTGGAGGGTTGTGTCTTCATGCGGGGTCACGGAGAAGGGCACTGATTGGCTTGGATCATCTACCGGGCTCCACATCATAGAATTGTGGACGGGAAAGTACGCCCGGTTGTGCAACAAGGATTTGGTATCTCATGGGTAAAGCAACGCACCTCTATAGAGTGTAAGAATTGTGACATGTTACTCCATGTTCCGGGAAGGAGCTACGAACGTGGTAGGAAAGGAACTCCATGAAGTTCTGGTCAACCTGTGAAGGCTGATGGGCATAGTTTTTGATAATAAAATCAATATTTGAAGAAATGTTTACTAAAACTGCATAGTACCAAGGACTTATAGTCCGAGGTGGTAGATAGAGCATCAAACTTCCCACGTTGCATATAGTGAACTTGTTGGGTAACGTTGTTACTCACCCTTTCCTTTGAACCCCTTGCTAGACTATGAGAGCTAGAAGGATAACCAGGTGTATGCTACGGATGTCCAAAACGACGTCTACTATGAAGAGCCGGACCTGTCCGGTGGAATCGAAGGGGTGGACTACGGGATACACTATGGAGATGAAGACAACGAGTCAGAGTAGTTGTCAAGTCATAATGTAGTTACCTAGGTTGAGACGAGCAACACGAACCCTATAGAATAAGCTACTGAGCTCACGTCTTTCTTATTGTTGTGTCTTTCGTTCTTCCGCTGAACTTATTAAATGAGTTATATGGTTTGTAAGTTTTAAGCAGTTGAAGTCACAAACTTTTTTTATTGTAATAATAATGAAGTGTGTTTGTTTGTAATATGGACCTTTAGTTGTACCACTCCGAGGGATGTGATATTTATGGAACGGTGTTCTGTGGATGTCATGTCAACGACTATAGTGTACTATACATGCAGTGGTATGCTTGGTCACCGCACTTTTTCATAGCTCCTCAAGCACCAGTTACATCTTGGGTGTATATACTTATTCTAGTTAACTCATGAGTGAGTTAACTCTTCCAACATCAGATGGTTTGATCTCCAATAAAGATCACATTCCATTGATGATGGCACACTCTACCATAACTAGTTCCTCCTTATTAATTTACTTAATGTGTTTGGAAGATCAATATAATAGGTCAAAACTAAAGGTTAATAAGTGTTAGGTCAAGGATTGGTCACTCGATCATTGATGGTCAATTGACTCTACGACTTGGTTAAATAGGAATATCCACTATTAATATGACAATAAAGATATGTGATGAATGGTCTTGGCTTGACTTCCTTTTCCACTCTATTTGTGATAAGAGCGAATGTTTAAGAACTACCTTGATGTTCATGGTATAAATAACTATGGTAAGCAAGTGTATCAGGGTTTAGTTATTGAGTTTCTTTTCTTGGGTTATATACCTGATTAAGTATTCAGGGTTGGTTGTAAGGAATACCTTGATATAATCTTTAGAAGATTAAGTGTTCATCTTTGAGTAATGTGTTGTGGGTTTGGATTGATTCCATTTGATCTACTCATAGACCAAATTATACTACCCAAAGATAAGGTTTTAGCAAAGGCCATATCGAAACTTATCGTAGTCAACTTGATGATCTACTTCAGTTCGACCAAGTTAAGAGAAGCTTCAATCACTTTGACAAGTTTTATTTAAAAGCACGAAAATTATCCAGATTTTCTATGCATGAATGCAATACACACACCTTATCTCATCTTATTTCTAAGCTCTAATGCTAGGATGTTACACTTATTAACTCCGTCATCAAGTTTTGCCATGTATGAATCCACCTCTATGTGTATGCTAAACTTAACTATATCAGCATCTATTGGTCCATAGTCTCGTGGATCCGAAGCTCTGGTTGCAAGATCTCCAGTATCTACCTACATATCATCAATCATCGCTTCAACTTTCACCTTACGATCAGCTGCACAACAGTCCCAAACCGTCTGAAGCTCATGGGAGTGCTCAATTTGCATATAGGTAACACTCATGTTGCGCCACACCAATTTTCTCCTCTGTCTAGATCCCCAAGAAATCCTAGCATGAAGCATATCTACCAGCTACAAAATAGACACAACTTCTTTAGAATTCACAAGCAGATGCACATCCTACCCGAACACAACCCTCTCGCAACCAAAATCTAGTTTTGTAGTGTACTGGCGGACATGAACTATGAACTCATATAGGTCTATTGTATTGAAGTTGTGCCTAATTTGATTAAGAAGGGGGCTTTTCAGTTCGATTGATTCTATATTGCAGTAACTAATCTACTTGTAAGATAAGGCACAGATAAGAAAAAATCACCTCTCGCTCTTCACCCGGGTAGTTTTCTTCAAGATCTGGGTACCGCATCCCTGAACAATCTGCCGCGGCCTTACTTTTCTCTTCAACCCGCTGGTCGTAGGTACCTTTGTAGCAGACTTCTGGCTGACCTCCTCACTAACCGAGGCTCAAGACCTCGTCGATGCTTGGCACTGAGCCCCAGAATCTAGCTCCGACGGACCCGAATGAGTCGCCGACATACCTACCACCTTATCCTTGCAAGACATGTTGGGCCATCGCCGCCTCTGCCTCCGCCGGATTTAGTGTCAGGGGAGGGAGAAAAAAGGACATCCGTCGCTACCGGATTCAGTGTCGGGGAAGGGAGAAAAATAACCGCTGCCTCCGTAGCCAAATTCAGTGTTGTGAGTTACGAAAGTACATCTCCTATGACACGTGCATGGTGGCTAAGAAGGGGCACAACAGGAACTAGTGTAACAGAATATCTTGACTTAACAGGGAAGATTCAAAAATATTTGGTTTGGCCGTTGTTCACTCGAAAGACCCCTCTCGGCAATTTCCCCCCAACTTTTCAAATCGTGGTGATTAAAATCAACTCGGGTACCGGTATGCACTAGCGTCTCAACTTTTGGGCCGCAAAATTATATTCTTAACTTGTTGGAGCGAGGTGCTTGAGAGTTAACATGGTCGGTGGAATTTCAAGTCCATCCAAGTCCATGCAAGTCCATGCATTTTATTGTTGCATGCACAGTTGTGTTGTAGCGTCTTCTTTTTCGTTTTCGTTTTGGTTTTTTGTTTGCTTGGTTTGCTTAGTTTTCTGAATAAATTGGTTGGACCCCCTCTTTCATACATTGGTTTGCAAATAGTTTGGTTTGGTTTGGAAAAGAGTAGGAAAGTTCATGCTCATGTGGTAAAAAGAGCTCGTTTTTGACTGTGGCATATGCTTTGTCATGCCATGCTTGATATTGTTTTGGCTTTATGCTTACTATTCTTTGTTGTAGCATGACTTGTTATAAACAATTGAGATTGCTTAATGTGCTTTGGATGAATCATGCGTTGTTTTAGCATATTAAAGCATAGTATAGTGGTATTCTCCTTTGATGCTTTATTTGGGTTGACTTGGCGCATGCTCACACCATGTTATGACTATCTCAAGTCACCATAAGCCTTTATGATCCTTTAGTTTTCAACTTGTAGTATCATTTTATGCTTTGATCAATGATGTTTTGTCGCTCTGCATGATTATGGCCATTATTGCTCTCTTAGTTTGTCGCTCCCAGTCTTTTGCTAGCTTCCACAACCAAGTATGAGTTCCACTCATGCATCCAACTCCCTAAACCAAGTTATTCCAAAGAGTCCACCATACCTACCTATTATCTTATGCTATTCCAAGTATATTCATGCTTTTGTTTACCTTCCAAATTAAACTTGTTATGAGAAAACTAGTGATTAAAGCTCTCACGAACTTGATGGCACACTTTACTTTTCTTGCCCTTAATAAACTTGAACCATTGTGTCGTCTATGTTGTATATGCTTGCACTTATTTGTTGGGAATTAGCAGAACCATGCTTTCATGGGGAACGCTTTCAACATTGCACTTGGTACTTGTACCTAGTTGATATCATGCTCTTTTGTATATGGATGTCGTCAGTGTGAAATGAAAGGGGAGCTTGTAAGTCCATGGAGTTATGTATATGTGTTAGAGAAACGCCTGGGCCACTGGTCTAATCCATGCTGACATGGTGGAAACCTGTAGCGTAACCATAATGAGCTATCTATGAAGCATTCTTCTTATAAAAAAAGAGTCCTATTAAGAAAAAAAGAGAAAAAGAATAAAAAGAGATTATGAAAAGAGGAAAGAGAGAAAAAAGCACCATATTCCCATGATAAATAAGAAGATTGTTGAGATGCTCGTTGTCTGCTTGCCTTGTCATTTTGATATGGGGATTCTTCCGTATCATCGGGCAAGGGGTACCCCGTTGGCGGTTCTCTATGATACACATGTACTTACAATGACAAGAACTTACCGGTGACTAAACTTGAGTATCATGAGGAGCGGCCCTCGTATACAAGGGACATGAGATTTCTAACTTATACTTCGTCAAGAATGTACACCATAGTTTGTTCACTTTAACCTTAATCACTTCAACATGCTTATGATAGGGGCCATGAGAGCTGAAAGCTATAAGTACCATAATTTTTGGAAGCTCTTTATGAGACTTGAATCCCTACTTCCTTTTATAAAAAGGCCTTTCTTCCACCGTAATATTGAGTCTCCACCTTCTACCTTTATGCACCTACTTTGAGAGCACAGTGGCCATTCTTAGTTCTATGTGCATTGTCCCAAGACTAGTTGATTGATGCATAACTTGATATTGCTTCTTTTAAACTTTTGTATCTAGTCACTCTTATGAACTTTGAAGGTGTCCTATGCATTTATATTTGCTACTCTATGAGGGACAAGCTGAATGCTATTATGCTATGTTTTCTTTATGTGAAACAAACAAACGTCTTGCAAAGAATTGTTATTCATGAATCTTTTGTTTATGCCTTTTCATGTTGCATCATAGTTTCTTTGCTTATTGCTAGAACTTTGTCTCTCATGTTATGATTGAAGTACTATGATCCCAGCTTCGAATGTTTTACAAATACTTTGATCAAGTCTTTGATGTGCATGTCACCTCAAAAATTATTCTTTCTTTTTATCACTTACCTACTCGGGGACGAGCAGGAGTTAATCTTGGGGATGTTGATACATTGCAAATGTATCTATAATTTTTGATGTTCCATGCTTGGTTTTATCCACTTTCTTGTGTTTTGTTCCAACTTTGGAGTACTTTTCATATGATTTCTTGGACTAACCTATTAACAAGAGCCACAGTGCCAGCTGCCTGTTTTCTGCTGTTTTTGGTTCCAGGAAAGTTAGAAAATGAATATTCTCGGAATTGGACGGGACAAAAGCCAAAGTGCCTATTTTCAGGAAGTCATCAGATGCCAGAATACGAGACGGAGAGGGGCCAGAGGCCGGCCACACCACCTAGCCGCGCGGCCAGGATTGGCCCGTGCCAGGGGGTGGTGTGGTGGCCCCTGGCACCCCCTCAGCCTCCCCTTCCGCCTATAAGATGCCCTCGGGACGAAAACCATGCAAGCCTCCGGTGTGATGCGTGAGTAGTTCATCCTCGGACTACGGATCCATGTAGTAGCTAGATGGCTGGTTCTCCTCCTTTGTGCTTTCATGTCTAGATCTTATGAGCTCCGTTCATGATCAAGATCATCTATTTGTAATTCTGCATGTTGTGTTTATGGGATCCGATGGATATTGAGATGCTATTTCAGATTGATTATTGATTCTATCATGTCTTTGTTATTTGTGATCTTGCATGCTTTCCATTGTTAGTAGCTATCTTGGCCAAGTAGATGCTAGCAACTCCAAGAGTTAGTATTTATGCTCGATAGTGGGTTCATGCCTCTGGTAATCTGGGGAAGTTACAGAAATCTCTAAGGTACTAGATGTGATGTTGCTACTAGGGAGAAAACAACAATCCTTTGTTCATAGAACAATCGTATTGTTTACTTTACACGCAGTTCGTAAAGCAATAATCTGTTACTTGCAACTTAATACTGGAGGGGGTTGGGATGATAACCTGAAGGTGGATTATTAGTCAGAGATGCAGTTGGATGGCGGTCTATGTATAATGTTGTAATGCCCAATCAAGTTCCAAAGGAGTCAAAATGATTAGTATATGCATGTATTGCTTTCTCGATGTTTGTCAATTACCCCGCTTTAATTTGTTCACCCAGCATGTTATCTATCTTAAGGAGAGCCACATCTAGTGAACTATGGATCCCGGTCCTTGTCTTTTACATTCAATCTACAAACTGTTTACTTCTTTGTGTTTACTTTCTGCAAACTTTTACTTCTTTCCATTCGATACGTTTAATCCTTTGTTTTCAGAAAAACACGGTGAGATTGACAACCTCATCACAAGTTGGGGACAAAGTTCTATGGTTGTGTTGTGTAGGTCTCCATGTTGCTACTAGCACCGATAGTGTGCCCTGCCAAAGCTCAGCTAGTAACACCTTTGGGGGTGTTTCCTTGCTCCAACTGGTTCGATTAAACCTTGGTTTCATACTGAGAGAAACTTGCTGCTGTGCTCATCATACCTTCCTCATGGGGTTCCGAACGAGGTCTACATCAACACCGCACCAGCACTTTTCTGGGCGCCATACATAGAGCCATCAGAACCCATCATAACTTTGCTCTGACATCGAACTGCCTTCAAATCCTCTTCGCTGTTGCCCTCTTCCCCTGCCTACGTTTTATTCTCTCAGCATGTACAACGTGTGGATAGAGGTGAGCATATGTCTAAGCAAATAAATATACTATAATGTACTAGTATTTGATTTTCCCTAATAAGGGCATCAACAATGTGTAAAAAAGCACACCTTAATGCCTAGTATGTGGCATCCGCTAAGGTTCACCATATACATTATGGAGAAAATAAAGTTATCTTTAAGTCTAAGGTGCACCTCAAGCTTGTGGGTTGCCGATAGAGAATAGAAAAATCATTTCCCCTCTCTACCTATTTCATGTGATTGTTTTCAAAAGGGGTTCAAAATTTCCGTGATGCAAAATCTTAGCTATAAGTCGAACCAGTCATCAAAACTCTATGTGCTTTATGATATATTAATTAACTTCTCGATGGGTACCTCCAAAAGCTTTTGTCATAAAACTTTCAAAGGAACCTACAATTTATTACTTGTAGTTCAAGTTTGACCTAATTTCATTAAATTCAAGAGCAATCTATCGCGCTTACTTGTAGCTCAAGTTTGACCTAATTTCATTAAACTATCAAGATGCAAAATCTTAGCAAGAAGATGAACTTGTTGTCAAAACTCTCGTTAGTTTTGTATATATTAATTAACCCCCCGCCCTCTAATGGGTACCTCCAAGAGCTTTTTCATAAAACTTTCAAAGCAACCTACACAATTTACTCATAGTAGTTAAAATTTTACCTAATTTCGATAAATCTGCATAATGTCATTCAAGTGGGCGAAGTTTTCTAGGAAATTTGAGAACCCATAAAACATGGGAAATCGTAAGTACAACATGTTGGTCGACTATATATGTCTAAAAACTTGTCTTGTGGCATTTAGATCCATATTCTTCGGACTTTCTTTACATGAAAGAACAATCTTATCATCACTAGGAAAATTGAGAATTTTCTTTCCTAAGATAGTTGGAAACTCACACTGACGACATTTTTTACTACAAGAAGATGCACCTATCTACCTCCGAAAAGACATTTAATTCAAGAGCAATCTACCAAGCTTTCTTGTAGCTCAAGTGTGACCTAATTTAGTTAAACTCTCAAGATGAAAAATCTTAGCAAGAAGTTGAACTTCTCTTCAAAACTCTTCGTTGTTTCTCATATATTGATTGTGACCCCCGATGGGTACCTCCAAAAGCTTTTTCGTGAAACTTTTAGAGCAACCTACAGTTTTTCGTGAAACTTTCAAATTTGACCTAATTTCGATAAATGGACATATCATTCAAAAGTGCAGAGTTAGCTAGGAAGATTGAAAACTCATAAAACATGGGAATCGTTGGTACATCATGTTGGAACAGTATATATGTCTCTAAACATGGCTTGTGGTATTTAGATCCAATATTCTTTAGACTTTTCTTTACGGAAAAGAACAACCTCACTCGTCTTCACTCGGAAAATGTAGAATTGAATGTTCTTTCCTGATAGTTGGAAACTCACCGTGACGACATTGTTTACTATAAGAAGATGCACCGATCTATCTCTAAAAAGACATTTAATTCAAGAGCAATCTATGGAGCTTACTTGTAGCTCAAGTTTGACCTAATTTCGTTAAATTGTCAAGATTCAAAATCTTAGCACGACGTTGAACCTATCATCAAAACTCTCGCTGGTTTCTGATATATTAATGTTGACCTCTCGATGGGTACCTCCAAAGGCTTTTTCGTAAAACTATCAAAGCAAAACCTACAATTTACTTGTAGTTTCAAATTTAACATAATTTCGATAAATCGACATAGAGTCATTAAAATGGGTGGGGTTAGGTAGGATGCTTGAAAACTCATAAAACATGGGAATCACAAGTACAACATGCTGTTGATCTGCTATATATGGCTGTAAACTTGGCTTGTGGCATTCAGATCCAATATTCTTTGGACTATTCTTTATAGAAAAGAACAACCTCACTCGTCTTTACTCGGAAAATGTGGAATTGAATGTTCTTTCCTGGTAGTTGGAAAATCACACCGATGACATTGTTTACTACAAGAAGATGCACCGATTTACTTTTGAAAAGACATTTAATTCAAGAGGAATCTATGGCGCTTACTTGTAGCTCAAGTTTGACTTAATTTCGTTAAAATGTCAAGATGCAAAGTCTTAGCAAGAAGTTGAACCTATCGTCAAAACTCTTGTTGGTTTCTGATATATTAATTTTGAACCTTCGATGGGTACCTCCAAAAGCTTTTTCATAAAACTATCAAAGCAAAACCTACAATTTACTTGTAGTTTCAAATTTGACCTAATTTCGATATATCGACATAAAGTCATTAAAATGGGCAGAGTTACCTAGGAAGTTCGGAAACTCATAAACATGAGAATTGTTGGTACAACACGTTGGTCCACTATATATGTCTATAATATTGGCTTCTAGCATCCACGTCCAATATTCTTTGGACTTCTCTTTACGGAAAGGAACAACCTCGCTCGTCTTCACTCAGGAAATGTAGAATTGATTTTTCTTTCTGATAGTTGGAAACTCACACTAAAGACATTGTTTACTACAAGAAGATGCATCGATCTACCTCCGAAAAGACATTTAATTCAAGAGAAATCTATCGCGCTTGCTTGTAGCTCAAGTTTGACCTAATTTCATTAAGTTGTCAAGATGCAAAATCTTCATAAGAAGTTCAACCTATCGTCAAAACTCTTGTTGGTTTCTGATATATTAATTGTGACCCCTCGATGGGTACCTCCAAAAAAAATTCGTAAAACTTTCAAAGCAAAACATACAATTTACTTGTATTTTAAAATTTGACCTATTCAATAAATTGACATAAAGTTATTCAAATGGGTAGAGTTAGCTTGGAAGTTTGAAAGCACATAAAACATGGGAATCATTGGTTCAACATGTTGGTCCACTATATATGTCTGTAAACTTGGATTGTGGCATTCTCATCCAATATTCTTCGGACTTTTATTTACGAAAAAGAACAACCTCACTCGTCTTCACTCAGAAAATGTAGAACTGTGTGTTCTTTCCTGATAGTTAGATACTCACACTAACGACATTGTTTACTACAATAATATGCACTGATTTACCTCAGAAAAGACATTTAAATCAAGAGAAATCTATCACCCCTTACTTGTAGCTCAAGTTTGACCTAATTTCGTTAAATTATCAAGATACAAAATCTTAGCAAGAAGTAAAACCTATTGTCAAAACTCGCGGTGTTTTCTGATATATTAATTTTTACCCCTTGATGGGTACCTCCAAAATCTTTTTTGTAAAACTTTCAAAGCAACCTACAAATTACTTGTAGTTTCAAATTTGACCTAATTTCAATAAATCGACATAAAGTCATTCAAATGGGCAGAGTTTGCTAGGAAGTTTGAAAACTCACAAAACATGGGAATCATTGGTACAACATGTTGGTCCACTATATATGTTAGTAAACTTGGCTTCTAGCATTCAGATCCAATATTCTTTGGACATTTCTTTACAAAAAAGAACAACCTCGCTCGTCATCACTCGGAAAATTGAGAATTGAATGTTCCTTCCTGATAGTTGGAAAATCATACCGACGACATTGTTTACTACAAAAAAATGCACCCATCTACCTCTAAAAAGTCATTTATTTCAAGAGCAATCTATCGCACATACTTGTAGCTCAAGTTTGACCCAATTTCGTTAAATAGTCATGATGTAAAATCTTAGCAAGAAGTTAAACCTGTTGTCAAAACTCTCAGTGGTTTCTGATATATTAATTGACCCCATGATGGGTACCTACAAAAGTGTTTTTCTAAATCTTTAAAACCAACGTACAATTTAGTTGTAGTTCAAGTTTAACCTAACTTCGATAAATCGTCATGTAGTTATTCAAGTGGGCAGAGTTAATTTGCTAGGGAGTATGAAAACTCATAAAATATATGGGAATCGTAAGTAAAACATGTTGGTCCACTTAATATGTCTAGAACCTTGTCTTATGGCATTGAGATCCATATTCTTAGGACTTTCTTTATGGAAAAGAACCATGTCGTCATCACTCGAAAAATTGAGAATTTTCTTGCTTGGTAGTTGGAAACTCACACCGACGACATTATTTACTACAAGAAGATGCAATCATCTACATCCGAAAGGACATTTAATTGAAGAGCAATCTATCGCGCTTACTTGTATCTCAAGTTTGACCTAATTTCGTTAAATCAACAAGAAGTCAATGAAGTATGCAAAGTTAGTTAGGAAGCTTGAAAAATCCTACTACTAAAAACTTGGGTATTACATATAAGAAACTGTGGTCCAGTTTTGTGTGATAACTGGGAAGGTTGTATTTTCTTTTAACTATGGTAGGTCTCGTGGGAGCGAGGTGCTTGAGAGTTAACACGGTCGGTGGAAGTACAAGTTACATCAAGGACCTCATAAAAATGAATATTGCACCCAAGTCCATACATTTAGCATAAGAACCCTGAAATTGAGCAATGAAGTGTGTGTTTTGAGGTTTTCGCATACTAGAGTTCATCGTGCTAAAGACTATCAACATAATCTCTCTATATGCTAAGAATGGAAAACAAGATCCAACGGTTAGAAATGTTTGGATTTGCTAGTCTTGATCCAGCGGTCAATGTTCGAAGTTATCCATACACTATATAGTGGTATGATATTATAAGATATAAGACAAGATAAAGATAAGATAATAAGTAGTGTGAATGGTTGATCTATTGAGTAACCTTCCCTCCCGATGTTTGGGAAGCAAGTGAAAGTTTCAAAAACCAGAAAAGTTTGAATTTGTTGCCGCCAAGGACCAAAGTGGTTTCCTTCATATGTACTCCTCGCCCCTACTCCACACCAACACGGTTGCCAAACATGCCAGAGACACAGAGCCATCGAACCAAGGCACACATGCATAGCACCATGCTGTGGATGAGGGAGAGATCAGTCAGGCCGGTGCGCGAGGGGAAAGGGGAGGAGAGATGGTGAGAGGCAGCGAAGGAGAGATAAAACACACAATTTGTTTTGCGTGCATAGGTCCTGAAATTCACTACTAGTAGAGTGGCCACAAGAGTACCTTGTGTCCGGAACTCATCACAACTTTCCTCTGACATCGAACTTCCTTCAACTCCTCTTTGTTGTTGCCCTCTTCCCATGCACTATGTTTTATTATCTTAGCATGTACATCATGTGGATAGAGGTGACCATATGTCTAAGCAAATAAATATCCTATGGTGTACTAGTATTTTATTTTTCCCTAATAAGGGCACCAGCAGTGTGTACAAAAGCTCACCTTAAGGCCTAGTATGTGGCATTCTCTAAGTCTCACCATAGACATTGTGGAGAAAATAAAGTTATCTTTAAGACTAAGGTGCACCTCAAGCTGGTGGGTTGCCCTTAGAGAATAGAAAAATCATTTCCCCTCTCTCACTATTTCATGTGATCATTTTCAAAAGGGGTTCAAAATTTTCATGATGCCAAATCTTAGCTAGAAGTCAAACCAGTCATCAAAACTCTCTATGGTTTCTAATATATTAATTAACGGATCGATGGGTACCTCCAAAAGCTTATTGCAAAAAACTTTCAAAGCAACCTAAAATTTAGTACTTGTAGTTAAAGTTTGACCTAATTTCATTAAATTCAGACCAATCTATCACGCTTACTTGTAGCTCAAGTTTGACCTAATTTCACTAAACTGTCAAGATGCAAATTTAAAATCTAAGCAAGAAGATGAACCTATCGTCAAAACTCTTGCTGGTTTCTGATATATTAATTGACCCCCCTTCAATGGGTACCTCCAAGATATTTTTCATAGACCTTTCAAAGCAACGTACAAAGTTTACTTGTAGTAGTTCAAATTTTACCTAATTTCGATAAATCTGCATAAAGTCATTCAAGTGGGCAAAGTTAGCTAGGAAATTTGAGAACTCATAAAAGATGGGAAGTCATAAGTACAGCATATTGATCCACTATATATGTCTGAAAACTTGGCTTATGGCATTCAGATACATATTCTTTAGACTTTCTTTACGTGAAAGAACGATATCGTCATCACTAGCAAAATTGAGAATGTTCTTTCCAGAGATGGTTGGAAACTCACACCAACGACACTTTTACTACAATAAGATGCACCTATCTACCTCCAAAAATACATTTAATTCAACAGCAATCTACCGCGCTTCCTTGTAGCTCAAGTTTGACCTAATTTTGTTAAACTATCAAGATGGATAATTTTAGCAAGAATTTGAACTTGTCTTAAAAACTCTCGGTTGTTTCTAATATATTGATTGTGACCCCTAGATAGGTACCTCCAAAAGATTTTTCGTGAAACTTTCAGAGCAACCTATAGTTTACTTGTAGTAGTTCAAATTTGACCTAATTTCAATTAATGACAGAAGGTCATGCAAGTGGGCAAAGTTATTATCTAGGAAGTTTGAGAACTCATAAAACATGGAAATTCATAAGTACTATATCTTGGTCCACTATTAATGTGTTAAAACTTGGCTTGTGGCATTCAGATCCATATTCTTTGGACTTCCTTTATGGGAGAGAATAAGTTTGCCATCACTCAGAAAATTGAGAATGTTCTTTCGTAATAGTTGGAAACTCACACCGACAGCATTGCTTACTACAAGAAGATGCACTCATCTACCTCTGACAAGACATTTAATTTAAGATAAATCTATCGCGCTTACTTGCTTGTAGCTCAAGTTTGACCTAATTTCCTTAAATTATCAAGATACAAAATCTTAGCAAGAAGTTGAAACTATCATCAAAACTCTTGGTAGTTTCTGATATATTAATTATGACCCCCTGATGGGTACCCCAAAAAGCTTTTTTGTACAAATTTCAAATCAACCTACAATTTACTTGTAGTTTCAAATTTGTCTTAATTTCGATAAATCGACATAAAGTCATTCAAATGGGCTGAGTTAGCTAGGAAGTTTCAAAATTCATAAAACATGGAATATTTGTACAACATGTTGGTTCACTATAAAACAGTAGAATACCTGATACGTTGCAAACGTATCTATAATTTTTGATGTTTCATGCTTGTTTTATATCTACTTTCTTATGTTTTGTCCACACTTTGGAGTATTTTTATAAACTTTCTAGGACTAACCTATTAACAAGATGCCACGGTGCCAGTTGCCTGTTTTCTACTATTTTTGGTTCTAGAAAAGCTAGAAAATGAATATTCTCGGAATTGGACCGGACAAAAGCCAAAGTCGATATTTTACCGGAAGACTCACGGAGCTAGAAGACGAGATGGAGAGGGGCCAGGGGCTGGCCACACCATGTGATTGCACGGGTCCCCCTGGCCACACCACCAGGGACGGGTCGCCCTTTCGCCTATAAGAAACCTCTGATGCAGAAACCCTAAATAATCTAGCCTCAGCCACGAAAAGTTCCACAGCGTTGTCGGCACCGAATGGGAGATTTAGGAAGCCAAAGTCGATATTTTACCGGAAGACTCACGGAACTAGAAGACGAGATGGAGAGGGGCCAGGGGCTGGCCACACCATGTGATTGCACGGGTCCCCCTGGCCACACCACCAGGGACGGGTCGCCCTTTCGCCTATAAGAAACCTCTGATGCAGAAACCCTAAATAACCTAGCCTCAGCCACGAAAAGTTCCACAGCGTTGTCGGCACCGAATGGGAGATTTGGGAGACAGAAAGTCTCTATTCTAGCACCCTGCCGGGACGGGGAAGTGCCCCCGGAGCCATCTCCATCGATCTCCACCACCATCTCCATCGCCGTTGCTGATTCCCATGATGATGAGGGAGTAGTTCTTCCTCGAGGTTAAGGGTTCTACCGGTAGCTATGTGTTCATCTCTCTCTCTATGCATGATCATATTGTGATCATGAGCTTTGTAATCAAGTAGATATACCTTGCTACTCAAGTGCTTTAATAGATCTCTGCTCTCCCCATGTGTGTGAAAGTGACAGCATGCACACCATGGTGGCACTTAGGCTAGAGATTACAAATACTTGTTATGAGTTATATTTGTAGTTGAAGGTTGCCCGGCTCACGAAAGGGACGAGGTGGAAAGCTAGATAAACGATAAGTACAAACAAAAAACATAAGTGCTTATGTAAACATTTTAGGCACGAAAATTATAAAGCCAAAAGTGCTAAATAGTTGAATCTGTACTTCCTTCTATGAAGGCCTTTCTTCCACTTTTATGTTGAGTCTCCACCTTCTAACTTTATGCACTTACTTTGAGAGCATAGTGGCCATTCTTAGTTCTATGTGCATTGTCCCAAGACTAGTTGATTGATGCATACCTTGATATTGCTTGTTTTAAACTATTTGTATCTAGTCACTCTTATGAACTTTGAAGGTGTCCTATGCATTTATATTTGCTACTCTATGAGGGACAAGCTGAATGCCACTATGCTATGTTTTCTTTATGTGAAACAAACAAACGTCTTGCAAAGCATTATTATTCATGAATCTTTTGTTTGTGCCTTTTCATGTTGCAACATAGTTGCTATGTCTTATTGTTAGAACTTTGTCTTTCATGTTATGATTGAAGTACTATGATCCCAGCTTTGAATGTTTTACAAATACTTTGATCAAGTTTATGATGGTGCATGTCACCTCAAAAATTATTCTTTCTTTTTATCACTTACCTACTCGAGGACGAGCAGGAGTTAAGCTTGGGGTTGATACATTGCAAATGTATCTATAAATTTTGATGTTCCATGCTTGATTTTATCTACTTTCTTGTGTTTTGTTTCAACTTTGGAGTACTTTTCATACGATTTCTTGGACTAACCTATTGACAAGATGCCACAGTGCCAGTTGCATGATTTCTGCATTTTTTGGTTCCAGGCAAGTCAGAAAATGAATATTCTTAGAATTGGATGGGACAAAAGCCAAAGTTCCTATTTTTCCGGAAGACTCACAGAGCCAGAATACGAGACGGAGGAGGGCCAGGGCCTGGCCACACCATGTGGTGGCACGGGCTAGCCCTGGCCGCGCCACCAGGTGGTGTGGGCCCCCTGGCCGCCCACCAACCTTGCCTCTTCGCCTATAAGAAGCCTCCCGATGCGAAAACCCTAAATCATCAAGCCTCCAGCCACGAAAAGTTCCTCAGCGCCGCCACCACTGCAGGGGAGATTCGGGGGACAGAAAGTCTCTGTTTCGGCACCCTGCCGGGACGGGGAAGTGCCCCCGGAGCCATCTCCATCGATCTCCACCACCATCTCCATCACCATTGCTGATTCCCATGATGAGGAGGGAGTAGTTCTCCTTCGAGGCTAAGGGTTCTACCGGTAGCTATGTGTTCATCTCTCTCTCTATGCATGATCTTATTGAGATCATGAGCTTGTAATCTATAGATCTACCTTGCTACTCAAGGGCTTTAATAGATCTCTGCTCTCCCCATGTGTGTGAAAGTGACAGCGTGCTCACCATGGTGGCACTTAGGCTAGAGATTACAAATACTTGTTATGAGTTATATTTGAAGTTGGATGTCTTTATGAAATTGTGGTGTTTGTTGGAACCATCTAGTGCTCAAGGTGACAGTGTGGGGTTTTCTAGATGGGAAAGACTTACTTTGAGGTGTGCTGTTATAGCCCTACCGTTGATTAGAGTGTCCAACCAGAGAGTAGTTAAGAGTAGTATCATAAAGAGAATATATTTATATGAGAGTGTTCACTAGTGAAAGTATGATCCCTAGGCCTTGTTTTTAAGCGCTGAAACACTGTTTGCTACTAGATCTGTTACATGTTTTCTTGTTTCCTTCTTTATTTCAGTTTGCCTTTAGTCTTTTCCATGCCATCAAACTACTTTCTATCATCGTTACTAGTTATAATTATCCATACCACTTGTATTTCACTATCTCTTCGCCGAACTAGTGCACCTATACACCTGACAAGTGTATTGGGTGTGTTGGGGACGCAAGAGACTTCTTGTATATTGATTGCAGGGTTGCTTGAGAGGGAATACCTTTGACCACTTCCTCCCTGAGTTCGATAAACCTTGGGTGATCCACTTAAGGGAAAACTTGTTGCTGTTCTACAAACCTCTGCACTTGGAGGCCCAACAACTGTCTACAAGAATAGAAGTGTGTAGACATCACTTGTGCTTCTTCTTCGGTAGTTATATTCCGGCTCTCCAGGCATTGCTGGACTAGCCGTTGTATGGGGTCCCCCGGATTTAACCATCCGAGAAATCCCTGTTATGTATATATCCATGTTCCCATGATCAGTGAGCCATGGAACATAACCGACAAGTATCATTATAACATCCAAAACATAACGAATTTACAATACTTACATAAATGCCATTATAGCTATACCATCTTTAGTAGCAGAACATCATCACACGCAGAGCCCAATCGTGCCTCAACCTACTGGCGACTGACTGGGAAGACGGCCTATCTCGCTGGACGTCACCTTAATCATCCGATGTCGAACCTCTGAAAGCCTGGCCAAGTAAATAGCCAGGGATAATTCCATGAGTACTTTTGAATGTACTCGCAAACCACCAAGATAAAAGAAATAAGGAATGCAATTCTGGCTATGGCGAGATAGCTCTATCTAGGGTTGTTTTTGAAAAGGCCTAGACTATCTCCTGTAGTTGTGGCATCTCCATATCTTTGTTGAAAAAGAGTTTGAAAACCTGCCTCTATTTTATAAATCAAGATATTCCCATATCCTTGTTGAAAACCTTTTTGAAAACAGTTTTGGAGAAAACCCTTTTTAAACCTCTTTGACCACCTTTGGTCCAAACAAAACTTTCGAACTCAGGTTCCCCCGGAACCTCCATATTTCATCCATTTTTCCATACAAATCACCATTTGGGTACTCCTAGCCAACACCTTTCCAACCATCCTTGACCGTGGACACGGCTATGCAAATAGATTATACTCTGCAGAGTTTGCGCACTTTCCCCACAAGAATCAATACATCCGCCGGGATAAAACCATGGCCCACTACCCACTATAGATGGGGGTCCAGATAATCAAACCTAACTTTTCGCTTGTCGACCCTAGCAAAGGCTGCTTTTCCTTTTGGGTTTGTTCTCCCCGGCAACGAGTATGTGGCTCCCTTCCATAGTCCTGCCTTCCGTACACGCGTATACCCAAACCGCAATTTGGCGTATACCTTAACTTGGTGACTCCACTTCCTTCCCTACCATCGAAGTCATACCATCCGCCTGAGTCCCAATTGTTGCACTGGCACTCCTGCCAAGACAGGCTCACTCTTGCCGAAGCAAGCTACAGGCTCCAGATCCGTAAATCTATTAGCGCCTCCCCGGAATTCAAGGGATCTCTCCCTGTAAGCATTGTACAAGTTGCCTCGGCTAATGCAGACAAACTACGAGCTAAGCCCTAGCACCTGGGGTAATGTGGTTGCATGGATAAAAATTGTTCCGGTAAAGGCGTAGAACATCCCTTCTCCTTCTCTTTTCCATTTTCTCATTTCTCATCAACACCACTTATTTTTTTAAAACATCTACTTGGAACGATGCCTCTTCCCAAGGGTTTTACAAAGTAGTTTTGAAACAACCGAAGTAGGGTAAATCCTGAAAGAAGTTATTTTCTCAAAGCCGGGGTTTCCAACGAGGTAGGATGCTAGCCATCATACTCTCGGTCTAAAGGGATAAATTGGTAGGTACATCCGGGTGGTGCCACGAGGGACACCAAGTCATAACTTGGAGGAGCCAAGTCATTTGCGCAGTATTTATAAAACGAGACATGTAGATAAACAATGCAATTCATAAAGGAGGTACAAAATAGGTGATAAAAGAGTAGGACAAGTATCGGAATTTGGCAATGGTAGCTTGCCTGTGATCAACAATAAGTCCTTAGACTTCCTTAGATAACCAAGAATACCCAATAAATAATAATAAGAAGTCCCTTCCTTCTTGTCGTCAAACACTCACACTATCGGCGTCATCGAGTATACATGCAAGCAGACAATACCACAATCAATACAAGGCAAACATGTATCAAACCATATAGCAAACAAACATAGGGAGTCCTACTTAACTTAGTAGGTTTTGGAGAAGTTGGGTACTAGTAGTGGAATTACTAGATTGCCATAGAGGTGTTTTTCCCTTGGAAGATAGTTGTCTAGGTTATAAACCAAGGACTTGGGGTGAATACTTGTGATCAGTAGGATACAATGTGCAAAAATGATATCCTCAGGTAGGTCTTGACAAAACAAGACCAACACAAGTGGTTTCACTAGATTATCAATTACCTAGAGTTAGTTATGCTTTTTATGGTGGAATTAACTCTAGTTTGAGGAAATAATTCACCAGAAAGGTTCTGGAGCTCCAAAAATTATTTCCTTGGGTGGTTAGGTAGTGTTTGATGTACTGAACCACATTGAGTTGGAATCTTGTCAAAAGAATTACTAGAATGCCCTCAGGAAATTCCCAAAGGCAATTCTGTGGTGTTTTTGTCCTTTCCACCAAATTAATTCTACAGAAGCCCTTGAGATTATTCCAAGGGTTTGTGGTACGCATTTAGAATACCTTTCTATAGGATTTGGATTCACTCTTTTTGGAGTCGTCAAACTCCTGGAGTGATTTATTTAGTGAAAAAGGGGTACACCGAATAGTTTAATTCACTAAAATTCAACCAGAGCTCAATAAAATCTGAGCTTCCGGGGCTTGATAGATTTTAATAAGGCACATCGATGGGAGTTGGAAATAGATCAATAACTCATTTGGTTTGACCTAGAGAAATTACCTAAGATAGATAATGGTTGTTTTTGTTATTTTTGCTATGGGCACGTTACTGTTCACCTTGGCATAGGATAAATGCCAGATGACAGGTATAACAATTTCCTTCCAGTAGAGCTTTGGTTTTCCCCAATTGGATATGTAAAACTCTCTGAGGAAATTATTTGGTGTAAAGTATAACTTGCTGCAGATTAATTACCAACAATTAATAGAAATTATTTTTGACTAGGGGTGACCTCTGCATGATTAAAAAAACATCTGACGACTCTCAGAAATTTATATGTTGGCATTTGGATCTTGTTTACAGTTTCAAACGGATTTAATCCTACTGGTATTTTTCTAGATCTGGAATTTTAAAAGAAAAAGAAAACGGCCAACAGTAGCCTGAGCAGAGGGATTCGCCCATGGCGGAAGTGACGAAGACGCTGGAGCCCATGGCTTGAATCTGAGGCGGGGGCCAGTATCGATGTGGCCAGGCGTGAGCGGGTAAGGAGGCCTGGTGGCCGTCCGATGAAGTGAAGACGGACGGCTCTCCGCCGTCGTCCTCAGGGGAACAGGCCCCACCGCGCAGAAACCCTAGAGGGGGCGAGGATGGCCGGGAGGGTCACCTAGGGTCGCCGGGAGGGGATGGCGAGGTTGTAGGGCGATGGAGGACTCCCGGGCGAGTCCGGGGAGGGGCGGCACGGCGGTGATGGTCTCCGGGAAGCAGCTCGCATGACGGTGGTCGAGGGTTACCTAGTCGGAGCTCAACGAGGACGACGGAGGGGACGGTCCTGGGGAAGAAAAAGACCACGGTTAGATAGAGGAGGAGGATAGGGTCACACCAGGGTGACATGCAGGACGGGAAAGAGGGAGAGGAGGGAGTGTTGCTCGTTTTTCTGAGAGAGGTCGAGAGCTCTCTCTCTCTTCTTCTCGGGCAGGACAAGGCAGGGGAGGAAGAGGGGGTACTGGGGAGGTAAGTGAGGAGAAGAGGGAGCAAATGTGGCAGGGAGGGGTGCTTGGGGTGGCCTCTGGCCTTTATACTGAGGGGGAGAGGTAGATGGTGAAAATGTCTAATTTGGACATGGGGGAGGGGTAGTGCTAGCCAAGGATTGGCCTAGAGGGCAGTGGGGAGGGGTAAGATTGGGTTTTGGTCAGGCAGAGATAGAGGGAGGGAGTTGTGGTAATTAAATGGGGCAAATCTTGGTAAGATAAGGTTGTCTCTCTCTCTCTACTAAACCAAGGGTAAAAGGGGCAAGTGCTGGGGTGGAGCTACAGTGTTCACGACCAAGGGAGTATTGGTTGCTAGAGAGGAGTGCTTGACAAGCTTTGGGGATGATTTGATGTTTGCTTAGTCAAGTTTTGATTGTTTTGCTTGATTTGATCCCAAGAGTGCCTGTGAAGGAGTTCCCTTATTTACATTGGAGGAAGTGGGGGAGATGGTACTGGTGGATGGGCATGGTCAAGGTACACTCCTAGGATTTATTTGGGATTTTTATAAGGGATTTTAGTCCTCTTAAATCCATTTATTCAAAAAGGGCAGAAGTATATTCTAGAAGATCATTTGATATAATTACATTGGAGAAGGTTGGTTTTTTATGTGAGAAGGTCCCAAATGTGAATGCACACTTAGGGGAATTTTCCCAAGATTTATTGAGGCATAAAAGTATTTAAAACATTTATTTTGTTGTTTCTGCCATTTAGGAAAAAGGGCAAAAAGAATTATTAAATCTCTTCAAAAATATTGAAGTGGGAAGATGGGGTATGATATGTGGACCTCATTTGAGCCAGGATTTGGGGAAGTGTTTTAGCAAAAACCAAACTTTCCTTTATGGAAGGAGTTTTGGAGATTTTGCTAATAAAGGGATTAAATAGATTTGGAGCCATAATAATTATGGATAATATTTGATAAATCTTGATGATCAAGGTAGGTGATTTAGACAAGGTGTAGCAAGCATTTCCAACCATGGGAATTAGGAATTAAACTTGAATAAGATGGAAAACAAGGAGTTGTGGATCTAGGGTGATGTTATTTTTATACCACCAATACCTTGTTAGATCTTGGAGCTCGGAGATCACCTTGATGCAAGGGATAGATGGATAGTTAGAGAAATTCATATAGATGATCATGGCAGAAGTTGTTTGTAGTGGTGACATTTGAGATGGTCTGGGAGTGATGGCAAACTTTCTTGAAATTAAGGCTGCCATACTAGATGGGTCATGATGCCTTATAAACCATGTGGGTTTAAGGAGCACAAGGATCCACTTGGAACAAGTGAAGCATATGTGGATAGACATATATGGTTATATCACAACCATGCAAAGAGTTGGTCCATAGAAGGTGGGATGATGGTGTGAGCTTCTGTCAAAGTAGGCATGATGACTAGATTTGCAGGAAATGTTATTTTCTTGCCTGCAAAACCATCAAGAACAAGTGGGTTGGAGGAGGATATAACCAAGGGAAAATGTGGGCCTTGTTATTACTTAGGATGGTTAACAAGATGGTTCAGGTGCATTTCCAAAAATGCACATGGTTTGAGAAAGGGAGGCATTCAGAAAGGTGATGTTGAAACAGTTTCCAGACTTAGTCAAATTTGGCAGTTTTGAGGATTTTGACTAGAGTATGAGAGGGAATGTTGTTGGAGGGGTTGCAAGGTACCAAAGCATCATCAAGTGTATGATGTTGAAGTGTAGATTGAGTAGAAGGGATCCATGCTTGATATTGGTATTCATGGACTTGGAAGCTTCTAGAATGGATCACTGCAGGATTGATCTGGTTAAGGGTTTCATATGGTCACCTGGTGGCTAGAGATGGTATCCAGCTTGGTAATATTGATTAGGGTATGGTGATTTGGAAACATCTTGATCCTAGAGGATGAGCTCCTAGGGTAGCTCATACTACTTCTAAGCAAACCAGTCAAACAGTAGATCAAGGCAACTCATCAGACAACAGATCAAGGCAACTCATCATATAAACTAAGCAAATCCACTACTGGGGTTATCATCAAGCCTAGATTGAGGTAAGGATGGTTATTTTGAAAAGGTTGTTGTTGGAGTCAGGTGAGATTTCTTGGTATCTCTACCAAGTGTATAATTCGAATGCCTTGAAAAAAGGTTTTGGGAAAACTAGAGGTGAGACTAGTTGAGGGTTCTATTTTGAAAACATAAGGAGGTTATATTATATATCTCGCCATAGTTTTGTCAATAGAAGCTACAAAAATAGTTTTGGTTACATAAGCATCTTGGATCATGTTTTGAAATGCCCGAACATTTGAGAATATGTAAAATGAGCCAAGGTAGTTTTGGTAAATAGCTTTTGTCAACTGATGGTGAGGTAAGGAGTAGCATATGGCATACACTCACATGCACAAGCACAAACAAACAACAAGCAAACACTGCAACAATGAACAAGAAAAAGTTTTTGTTCCCCCTGATTTTTGCATTCTGGACAACTAATCAGGGTTGTTGAAATTGGGATGTTACAGACCTTTCCCCCTTAAAAGAATCTCGTCCTGAGATTCGGGAGAGTACGGTTAGGGGATTTGTGTTGGAGTTAGTGCTAGGGGTTTCCAGCGAACTAACTCGTCAGCTTTGTCCATGAACAGGGTCACATCAAAAGTGAGGTTGAACTCCAATTGTCTTCAAAGCACGAGTGCGGAGCAGGCTTCAACCAGGATTGGTAGGATTGATCCTCCTGCGGTAAGGGTTTACGGCGTCTCTCCTAAGGGATTATCGTATCCTAGTTTGCGTCTTTGCGTCCAACTGTTGGATTGCTTCTGGCAGAGGGTTATTCTATTTTGCAGGAAAGACGGAGTCTTTCCCCCTTAGGATTAGACTGGGGTAGATTGGAGAGTTGACATAGTCTTTCCTTCTTGGAGTCGCAGATGGATGTTTTGAAGGCTGACGTCCATATTTCTCCTGGAGTCGAGATCGTCAGAAGGCGTCCCATTCTAGAGGTCTTCTGAAGTATCCTCGGGTAGACGATCCTTTGAGGTTTGAGTGGAAAGACGTCGTCTTTCCACCTTAGAGCTTCATTAAGGCACTTTCGGAGTGGTGCCGGTCTTCTGTCTGGGAGTGCTGTCCTGGGGGTTAGCGGAAGGCGGCATCTTCCTGAAGTCTTGAGCTAAGGTCATCAAGTGACGCCCTATTCTATACACCATGGCGAGAGGGGGGGGGGTTTCCTAACAAAGCCTTATGGAGTGAGCTCAGGGCAAGTTAGCGGTTTATGACTCTCCTGGCTAGTGCTTAGTCAGGGTTGATGCGGTCAGCGTTGGTGAAGAAGTCTTCAATTGAATTTCTTGCGTTGCTTCTGCTTGAGGGCGGAGTGGACTCGTTGTCTTCATGCATCCCAGTCTTCGGGGAACTGAAGTATTCTGGCCTTATGGTGAGGATCTTCCCGTTGGTGGTAGGCGTTCCCGGTTGGGTCTGATGCAACGTCTTGGGTAAAACACGCAAGAAGGAAAACAATCAAAGCAAGCATAGCAATCCAAGTAAGTTATTACATAACCAAGCAGTTTGCATCCGAAGGTGCTAATAGTGCTTAAACATTACAAAACGCGTTCAGGGACGATACATGACTCTACCCTATTGCTAGAAGGGCAACTACCGCAATGCGGGTGATTACTCGGAGGGTGCATCTACGGAGTCGTGGCTGGCTTCTGGTGGAGTAGTGGAGGTTTTCTACACCTCCTGGATGGGCTTGAACCTACGAAGATACTGACTGGCGGTGGTGCACTTCTTGCTTCTCTTGGGAGCGGCTTCCCTCGAGGTTCCTTCAGTGGCGGTGGTTCGTGCTTGATTCCTTTGCAGGGTTTCCAGAGCTTCCTTATGGGTGAGAATGGCTTGTAGGCGATGGAGCTCCATCTGGGAGTGATGGTATTCGTCAATGACTGCTGTTAACACCTCATTGCTAGAGTAGCTGAAGCGGGTCTGAAAGGAGAGAGCAAGGTATGCCAGGCTGGGGTCTTGGGATCCTCCGGTGCAGTCGACATTTCCCATCATGGGGAGGAAAAATGTTGTGGGCTGCCTTGTTATATGTTGATCCAAATTCTACAAAGTATAGGCCAACTTCTGACGAGTGGAGCGAGAAGTCTCTTTATGGCTTAAAGCAATCTCCAAGACAGTGGTATAAAAGGTTTGATTCATTTATGATCTCACATGGTTTTGAGAGGTCTAAATATGATAGTTGTGTTTATATCAAGTTTGTTGATGGGTCACCTATATACTTGCTGCTATATGTTGATGATATGTTAATTGCTGCCAAGGGCATGAAAGAAATCACTACTTTGAAGGCACACCTAAGTAGTGAGTTTGAGATGAAGGATCTTGGTGCTGCTAAGAAGATCTTAGGTATGGAGATTACCCGAGATAGAAAATCTGGTTTGTTATTTCTTAGTCAGCAAAGTTACATTAAGAAAGTTCTTCATCGTTTTAATATGGATGGTGCCAACTCAGTTAGTACTCCTATTGCTCCTCACTTTAAATTGTCAGTTTCTCAATGTCCTACTACTGATGAAGAGTTTTAGTACATGTCAAAGGTGCCATATTCTAGTCTTGTTGGTTCTTTGATGTATGCCATGGTTTGTTCTCCCGATTTATCATATGCTATGAGTTTGATAAGTAGATACATGGCTAATCCTGGTAAAGAACATTGGAAGGCTGTTCGGGGTTTTCAGTACCTTCTTGGCACTTCCAATGCTTGTTTGAAGTTTGGCAGGACCGGTGAGGGACTCGTTGGCTATGTGGATTCAGATTTTCTTGCCGATTTGGATAAGAGAAGATCCCTCACAGGTTATGTGTTTAATGTTGGAGGTTGTCTGTTAGGTGGAAGGCTACATTGTAGGCTGTTGTTGCACAATCTACTACTGAAGCTGAATACATGGCTATTGCTGAAGCTTGCAAAGAACTGCTTTGGTTGAAAGGTTTGTTTGCTGAGCTTTGTGGAGATGATTCTTGCATTACTTTGTTTTGTGACAGTCAAAGTGCCATATACCTTACAAAAGATCAGATGTTCCATGAGAGAACTAAGCACATTGATGTCAAGTACCATTTTGTTAGAGACATTGTTGCTCAAGGTAAATTAAAGGTATGCAAGATCAGCACTCATGATAATCCTGCTGATATGATGACTAAACATGTTCCTGTTGCTAAGTTTGAGCTTTGCTCGAACTTAGTTGGTTTAACTGATTAGCCCAAGTGGCTATTGGCGCCAAAAGTATTTGCTTTGTTTGTTCAGGGAGATGGTTGTTGTTGATGCTACAAGGAGGAATTTGTCTCAAGGTGGAGTTTGTTATATGTTGATCCAAATTCTACAAAGTATAGGCCAACTTCTGACGAGTGGAGCGAGGCCCGTCGCCGGGAGGCTTGGGAGAGTTCCACCGATATATAAACCCCTTGTAAGCCGCCGGTTGGGAGAGTTGCATCTGTGAAATCCCCGGCGTTTGTAAACACTCCTCGATATAGTGAAGTTTCGCTGGCTGGCGCCCGTGGTTTTTTCCTCTCTTTGTTGGAGAGGTTTTTCCACGTTAAATCTGTGTCCCCCTTGTTGTGTTTTGTTTTTGTTCTTCGTTATCTTCTTGTCGCAATTGTAACATGCCTCATCTCTGGGAAGGAACTACGGATGCGCATCAAAGCTTCTCTGGCTACCAAATCAACAGCAAGTACGGGGCTGGGCATCTGAGGTCCAGTGGAATAGATAGGGCTTCCATTGGTTGCCGGCTTGGCTAGTATGAAAATCTCTCCCACATAATTTCCCGATTCCAGTCCCTTGTGGAGGGTGTAGATAGGTTTCTGCTGGTAACCACAAAGTTGCAGAGAGTCCCAGAGGAGTCGGGGAAATCCAACCTTCAGCCACTCTTCATCAATAGGTTCTATCTACAAAAGTGTTTAGGGCCAGGTTGGGTTAGTGACAAGTGTGCAAGATTTTAAGATTTTAAAATCATATTAATGCAAGTATTTTTCAAAATAGAGGGGGAAAATGCATAAGTACTTTTGCAAATAGTCAACTCTTTTCCCTTGTCTTTTAGAAAATAGGTTTGTCGTTTCCTGTCTAACATCCATGCTAACTAAGGTCTCCTACAGTCAGTATGGCTCTGATACCAAGTCTGTGCGGTCCCCCGGATTTAACCAACCGAGAAATCCCTGTTATGTATATATCCACGTTCCCATGATCAGTGAGCCGTGGAACCTAACCGACAAGTATCATTACAACATCCGAAACATAACGAATTTACAAGACTTACATAAATGCCACTATAGCTATACCATCTTTAGCAGCGGAACAACATCACACGCAGAGCCCAATCATGCCCCAACCTACAGGCGACTGACTAGGATGACGACCTAGCTCGCTGGACGTCACCTTAATCATCCGATGTCGAACCTCTGTAAGCCTGGCCAAGTAAATAGCCAGGGACAATGCCATGAGTACTTTTGAATGTACTCACAAACCACCAAGAAATAAGGAATGCAATTCTGGGTGTGGCGAGATAGCTCTATCTAGGGTTGTGTTTGAAAAGTCCTAGACTAGCTCTTGTAGTTGTGGCATCTCCATGTCTTTATTGAAAAAGAGTTTGAAAACCTGCCTCTTCTTTATAAATCAAGATATTCCCATATCCTTCTTGAAAACCTTTTTGAAAACAGTTTTGGAGAAAACCCTTTTTAAACCTCTTTGACCACCTCTAGTCAAAACAAAACTTTCGAACTCTGGTTTCCCCGGAACCTCCATATTCCATCCATTTTTCCATACAAATCACCGTTTGGGTACTCCTAGCCAACACCTTTCCAACCGTCCTTGACCGTGGACACGGCTATTCAAATAGATTATACTCTGCAGATTTTGCGCACTTTCCCCACAAGAATCAATACATCTGCCGGGATAAGACCACGGCCCACTACCCACTATAGATGGGGGTCCGGATAATCAAACCTAACTTTTCGCTTGTCGACCCTAGCTAAGGCTGCTCTTCCTTTTGGGTTTGTTCTCCCCGATAACGAGTATGTGGCTCCCAGCCATAGTACTGCCTTCCTGTACACGCGTATACCCAAACCACAATTTGGCGTATACCCTAACTTCGTGACTCCACTTCCTTCCATACCACCTAAGTCCTACCGTCCGCGGGAGACCCAATTGTTGCATCGGCACTCCTGCCAAGACAGGCTCACTCTTGACGAAGCAAGCTACAGGCTCCAGATCCGTAGATCTGTTAGCGCCTGCCTGGAATTCAAGGATCTCTCCCTGTAAGCATTGTACAAGGTGCCTCAGCTAATGCAGACAAACTACAAGCTAAGCCCCAGCACCTGGGGTAATGTGGTTTCACGGATAAAAATTGTTCCGGCAAATCCGTAGAACATCCCTTCTCCTTCTCTTTTCCATTTTCTCATTTCTCATCAACACCACTTCTTTTGTTAAAACATCCTCTTGGAACGATGCCTCTTCCCAAGGGATTTACAAAGTAGTTTTGAAACAACTGAAGTAGGGTAAATCCCAAAACAAGTTATTTTCTCAAAGCCGGGGTTTCCAACGAGGTATGATGCTAACCATCGTACTCTCGGTCTAAAGGGATAAATTGGTAGGTACATCAGGGTGGTGCCACAAGGGACACCAAGTCATAACTTGGTGGAGCCAAGTCATCTTCGCAGTATTTATAAAACGAGACATGCAGATAAACAATGCAATTGATAAAGGAGGTACAAAACAGGTGATAAAAGAGTAGGAAAAGTATCATAATTCAGGAATGGTGGCTTGCCTATGATCAGCAATAAGTCCCTGGACTTCCTTAGATAACCAAGAATACCCAATAAATAATAATAAGAAGTCCCTTCCTTCTTGTCGTCAAACACTCACACTATCGCCGTCATCGAGTATACATGCAAGCAGACAATACCACAATCAATACAAGGCATACATGTATCAAACCATACAGCAAACAAACATAGGGAGTCCTACTTAACTTAGTAGGTTTTGGAGAAGTTGGGTACTAGTAGTGGAATTACTAGACTGCCATAGAGGTGTTTTTCCCTTGGAAGATAGTTGTCTAGGTTATAAACCAAGGACTTGGGGTGAAGACTTGAGGTCTATAGGATACCAATGTGCAACAATGATATCCTCGGGTAGGTCTTGACAAAACAAGACCAACACAAGTGGTTTCAATAGATTATCAATTACCTAGAGTTAGTTATGCTTTTTATGGTGGAATTAACTCTAGTTTGAGGAAATAATTCACTAGAAAGGTTCTGGAGCTCCAAAAATTATTTCATTCGGTGGTTAGGTAGTGTTTGATGTACTGAACCACATAGAGTTGGAATCATGTCAAAAGAGTTACCAGAATGCCCTTAGGAAATTCCCAAAGGCAGTTCTGTGGTGTTTTTGTCCTTTCCACCAAATTAATTCTACTGAAGCTCTTGAGTTTATTCCAAGGGAATGTGGTAGGAATTTAGAATAACTTTCGGTAGGAATTGGATTCACTCTTTTTGGAGTTGTCAAACTCCTAGAGTGATTTATTTAGTGAAAAAGGGGTACACAGAATAGTTTAATTCACTAAAATTCAACCAGAGCTCAATAAAATCTAAGATGCTGGGGTTTGATAGAATTTGATAAGGCACATTCATGGGAGTTGGAATTAGATCAATTCCTCATTTGGTTTGACCTAGAGAAATTACCTAATGTAGTTAATGGCTGTTTTTGTTATTTTTGCTATGGGCACACTACTGTTCACCTTGGCATAGGATAAATGCCAGATGACAGGTATAACAGTTTCCTTCTAGTAGAGATTTGGTTTTCCCCAATTGGATATGTAAAACTCTCTAAGGAAATTATTTGGTGTAAAGTACAGCTTGCTGCAAATTAATTACCAACAATTAATAGAAATTATTTTTGACTAGGGGTTACCTCTGTATGATTAAGAAAACATCTGAGGACTCTCAGAAATTTAGATCTTGAGATTTGGATCTTGTTTACATTTTCAAACGTATTTAATCCTACTGGTATTTTTCTAGATCTGGAATTTTTTTAAAAAAATAGGGCCAACAGGTAACTGGGCTGGATCTGGGGTGTCGCGCATAGAGGGATTCCACCTGGCAGGTGGTGCATGGGAGCCCGGGCTTGAATCTGCAAAGGGGCCAAGGATGGCGATGAGGCGCGAGGGGGTAAGGAGGCCTGGTGGTCGTCCGATTAAGTGAAGATGGACGGCTCTGCGCCGTCGTCCTCAGGGGAACAGGCGCCATAGCACGAAAACCATAGAGGCGGCGAGGATGGCCAGGAGGCTCACCTGGGGTTGCCAGGAGGGGATGGCGAGGCTGCCGGGCGAGTCCGGGGAGAGGCGGCACGGCGGTGATGGTCTCCGGGAAGCAGCTCACGCGACTGTGGCTGAGGGTTACCTCGTCGGAGCTCAACGACGACGACGGAGGGGACGGTCCTAGGCAAGAAAAAGACCACGGTTAGATAGAGGAGGAGGAGAGGGTCACAGCAGGGTGACATGCAGGAGGGGAAAGAGGGGGAGGTGGGAGCCTTGCTCGTTTTTCTGAGAGAGGCCGAGAGCTCTCTCTCTCTTCTTCTCGGGCAGGACAAGGCAGGGGAGGAAGAGGGGGTACTGGGGGAGGTAAGTGAGGAGGAGAGGGAGCAAATGAGGCAGGGAGGGGTGCTTGGGGTGGCCTCTGGCCTTTATACCGAGGGGGAGAGGTAGATGGTGAAAATGTCCACTTTGGACATGGGGGAGGGGTAGTGCTGGCCAAGGATTAGCCTAGAGGGCGGTGGGGAGGGGTAAGATTGGGTTTTGGTCGGGCAGAGATAGAGGGAGGGCGCTGTGGTAATTAAATGGGGCAAATCTTGGTAAGATAAGGTTGTCTCTCTCTCTCTACTAAACCAAGGGTAAAAGGGGCAAGTGCTTGGGTGGAGCTACAGTGTTCACGACCAGGGGAGTATTGGTTGCTGGAGAGGAGTGCTTGACATGCTTTGGGGATGATTTGATGTTTGCTTAGTTCAAGTTTTGATTGTTTTGCTTGATTTGATCCCAAGAGTGCTTTTGGAGGGGTTGCAAGGTACCAAAGCATCATCAAGTGGATGATGTTGAAGTGTAGATTGAGTAGAAGGGATCCATGCTTGATATTGGTATTCATGGACTTGGAAGCTTCTAGAATGGATCACTGCAGGATTGATCTGGTTAAGGATTTCAGATGGTCACCTGGTGGCTAGAGATGGGATCCAGCTTGGTAATCTTGCTTAGGGTGTGGTGATTTGGAAACATCTTGATCCTAGAGGATGAGCTCCTAGGGTAGCTCATACTACTTCTAAGCAAACCAGTCAAACAGTAGATCAAGGCAACTCATCAGACAACAGATCAAGGCAACTCATCATATAAACTAAGCAAATCCACTACTGGGTTATCATCAAGCCTAGCTTGAGGTAAGGATGGGTATTTTGAAAAGGTTGTGGTTGGAGTCAGGTGAGAGTCCTTGGTATCTCTACCAAGAGTAGAATTCAAATGCCTTGAAAAAATGTTTCGGGAAAACTAGAGGTGAGATTAGTTGAGGGTTCTGTTTTGAAAACATAAGGAGGTTATATTATATATCTCTCCATAGTTTTGTCAATAGAAGCTACAAAAATAGTTTTGGTTACATAAGCATCTTAGCTCATGTTTTGAAATGGCAGAACATTTGAGAATATGTAAAATGAGACAGGATAGTTTTGGTAAATAGCTTTTGTCAACTGAGTGTGAGGTAAGGAGTAGCATATGGCATACACTGACATGCACAAGCACAAACAAACAACAAGCAAACATTGCACCAATGAACAAGAAAAAGTTTTTGTTCCCCTTATTTTTTTTGCATTCTCGACAACTAATCAGGGTTGTTGAAATTGGGATGTTACACGTTGGATCTCCTCCACAGATTTCCGAGTAATGCCAAGCTTGGCAAGACCCGGATTGTTGAGGAGGTTTTCAGCAAAGACCTCTGCCGAGGGAGCATTACCCGAAGAGGTTTCACCCTTATCAAAACCTAAGTCACCCATGGTGACGTCAGTTTGCGATCCGAGGATCACTAGCTGTGCTCATTGAGCTGGATCTTCTGTGACGGTCGGAGATTTAGTAATCTCCGGTGCCGTAGAAGGTTGAGGGCAGGAGTCAGAGGTGCTGCGGCAGGAGAAGTCAAATTCAGCTTTGACTGGCGCAGGGGCTTCGACGAGCCTCCTTTCCCCTTGCCCTTGGTGAGCTGTCTAGCTCTGAGGAGGTAATAGAACAGAGAACATTACACCTCGGAAAGAATAAGACATTAAGTACAAAGACCTTGTGAGGAAAGATTACCTCTTCACAACGGGCACCTCCTTTGTGCCAATAGCAACTATCGGAGCCTTACGCTTCCAAGGAATTATGTCTAGCAGTGGAACCAACTCTCCATCATCCTGAGAAATCTCAGGAGGATATCCCTCGATAGGAGCAAGGGACGACTCGGGGAGGTCGGCAAGCTGAAAAGAAGAGATACCTCAGTATTGCAAAAAGAAATGACAATGTAAAGATGATCACATAATTCGAGTTACTGCTAGAAACTTACCAGTACCACAGGATCTTCAGCCGTATGCATGTCGAAAGACAGCTTCAGGATTTTCCTCTCGACCCGCTCCCTTATCAGCCACTTGATTTGAGACTCGTAATCCTTATCCATGTAAGCCTGGTAGTAGATTCGGAGGGAATCTTTCTTGGACGCTGTAATGGAGTGCATAAACTGGTCTCCATGATGTTGAAGAGGCTGGATCCGGCATGCCATCCAGCAGTGAACTAAGTCGGATCCCTTAAGGCCTTTGTGCTTCATCAAATATTTGATTCGCCTATTGGCAAGAAGCAGATTGTCACTGAGAGCCGGTGCATCTGCGTCCCAGGACTCTTGGGGCGTGGCAGCACTGTCAACAAAAGCCGGCAGAGCAGTAGCTTTGCCGGGAGCAGGAATATTCTTGTGATAAAACAAAGTGGACGGCCACTGTTTGAACGACTCACTGGCCCTAATCCGAGGATACACGCGCTATCTTCTAATAGAAAAACTAATAGTACCGGTAATGTATGGATTATCGGCGGTGATACAGTCTCTCTGGACATGAAAGTAAAACCGGAAAAGAGTGAGACTCGGCCTAATGCTGAGGTACCCCTCGCACAAAGATGCGTACATGCGCATCTCTAAGAGAGAGTTCGGGGGAATATGACGGAGTTGAACTCCATAATGATCTATAACCTCACACAAGAAGTCTGAGGAAGGGAAACTCAAACCTCTGTCGAGGTGGGTGCCAAAATGTACTCGCTCCGCCAGTCGCCGACACGGAGGAGCCCTTCGTTCTCCATGACGCGGAGCTTGGCATCGTCAAGGACGCACGGGATCCAGACCCCGCGGTTACTCTCCTTCTCCGTCGCCGAAGCCGTCGCCGTCACGCCGGAAGATGATGCTGAAACCATTTCCTCATTGGTCGGTGACATAGGATGGGCGGTGCTAGAGGGTTCTGGGGAGCAAGGAAGCTCTGTGTCCATGGGAAGCGTTGTAGACAAGGAAACGGCACAAGTGCTGGTGAAGGAGATGGGGAAAATAATCCTAACCACTTATATCCCCCAGCCACACCAAGATTCGTGTAAACGCAACAGTGAACATGCCACGCATCACGGAAGGAACTGGGTAACCCCCACGTGATGATTATGCCGCCTCGATCTCCGCGCACGCATTAAAACGACGCCTCTGTTCCGCGAAAGGCGGACCCTGTGATCGTCTTGTGAGGAATGTCCGGTGACGTGACTTGACCATGACTAGTGTCAGGTTACGTTAGAGACCAAGTTCCAGCTTAGTTTGAATTTCGAGCTAGAAACCCGAATAACATATTCCTAGGTCCGACTCATTTGAGATCCGGATCCTATCCTTTCTTTTGAAGTTTCAGGAACCCTTCAAGATGTTGCAAGCCGAAGATCAAGCTAGACGATGATGAAATTTGACTCTGGATCTTGGAGGCTTCTAGGGTCTGCTATTGGGGATATACTTTCCGGGTATCCTCACTGTGCCTCACTGATTAGGGTGGCCCACTTCTGTTAGAGCTTTGCTTCACGGGCGACCCAGTCAGGGAGAAGAGACGGAGTCCAGTCTGGCTACGAGAAGGCCTAGATGACTTACCGACATAGGCCCATAGTGTTACTTGTAGTTCAAGATATACTCTGTAACCGACTCTTAGTCGTAGCCAGATAGATCTCTCCTGTAAACCCTAGGCCGGATATCTATATAAGCCGTCCTATGGAGAGCCTTTAGGGAACCCTCACAATAGTCTACAATCTTAACTCGCACAGGAGAAATCCTTGTAACCCATATTCCGGCTCTACCGTATTACTGGATTGCTAGTAGGAGTAGGATCCGTCCAAAGCCGACGGATTCGAACCTGGGTAAACTTGTGTGCTCACCATCCGAGAACACCGTACGTCTCACACCCCTCTCATCCACACGCCTCGAGGACCCCCTCATGGCGTACTTGTTATCAATCCGATGACATGGGGCGAAAGGATTAGGTCGCTCTCTCATGAATTTCTTGTGAACCACCAGATAACATTTACTAGTGTTGACATCAGGAATGACACTCGCCTTCTTCAAAGCCCGACTTTCAAAATTATCATCCCAAAGGAGTATATAGTTCTAGGATATTTACTGGATCCCAGGTACGAGGGGCAGCATGACTGGGATGGCCGATCTTGTTGACGAACTCATCGACCCATAGTATGCTAACATGAAGGACAAATTACCAAAATACTAGTGGTGGAATTTAGGGCACAATTACTGGGCGGATAAGATGCTTTTCGTACCTAACCTGAAGTACGCTGCAATTGACGATTATGTCAGCCACGAGCTATATCGCCAAATATTATTGTATTCTTCCAGGCATCGCACCATTGAACAACCACCAAGGCAAGTGGTTTTCCCTAGATTCCAGAGTACAGAGGAATCTACAAGCCGGGGCAAGTGACCGAAGACATCCTAGGGTCAGTCACCTTCTCCATCAATCATTCCATTAGGCTAGGATGTCCCGTTTTAGTGCATGATTGTTGTGTTTGTATGGGGCTTGTTATGTTTATGAAAACATGTTATTTCACAAGTACTATGTGTGATAGCTATGTGTATGGGGCTTGTTATGTTTTAGTACATGATTGTTGTGTTTCAAACTATAATGTGGATTTGTTTATGATTGTATCCTTCGCTATAACAAAAATTATGTTTGTACCACTATAGCCAATCACGATGTGTCTAGTTTGCTAGCATCTTATATTATGAATGTGTCCTTAGATTTTGCCCTTTTGTGGACAAAACATCTGATCTTGTGGATCCCACCATAATCTCAGGTAGCTATATTCAGTAGTAAACCCAGGTGTTGCATGGTAGTTCTAGATTCTGCCGCATGCAAAGGGCACAGGCAGAATTTGTTAGTATGAATGTTGAGCATACAAGAAGGGGAAATGTAATTCATACAGGTTAACTACCTGAAAGCATAGGGATCATACAAGCTCCCTTCTGACATACAAAATTCTTTGAAAATACAGGCAAGATAAAATTCAGGCGAGATAAACTAGGAACGGAATGTGAAACAAGTAGTGGTAAACAACACACTCACTAATCCGCCAGATCCTGTTGAGTATCTCATAGCAGACATACGCATCCCTAGATGCATACCTGACTGCATCGTAATTTAGGTACCTCCACTCCCATCGCTCATGCAGGTGCTTCAGGAACTCGACCTTCATATCGGCGTACTCGCGGTCGATGATGTCGGCAACGATTCTAGCCATGCCGGATTTCCCCGTGTCGTCATCCGGGTACCTCCACACAAACTGGAGATCGACGTGATTGACGATATGAATGAGGAGATCCCGCTCTAGCTTCGAAGTGTCGTTCTTGATGTCGACACGTGCGAAGTAGATCTCCCTCCTGCGCAGGAACTCGCAAAGATCTGGGCATACCCATTTGGCCCTGCATACGTGGTATATGAGGCAGTGGTTGCTCATGGACAGCTACCAAAGCGCCGCCCTCTTTCTATCACCCGTATACTCCAGGTCTAGGCCGACGATCTTGTACTTATCCATTGGCTCCTGTAGCCACCGCTCGTACATTGCGATGACCTTGGCCACCTTCGCTAACACATTGGTGTGGACAACTGCCAGCTCGGTGGTGCCATGGGTGGTGATGGTGTACTCGTTGGTAAAGTCGCTCCTATCACCAAACATGTTGTACTATGCATCCATGGCAGCAGCTAATGTGGTGGCGGTGGCCTAGCATCGGTAGCGGTGGCTGGGACTAGGCGTGGCGGTGGAGAGATCTGTTTTGTTGGTATGGCGTGCCGGTGGCGGTGGTTGCGGCAGTGTCGATGGTTCTTGCGGTGGCTGCGGTGGTGGCGGTGGAAGGAGTTGGGATTCTTGCACAGTGTTGTGCTACAGGGACGGCAGGCGATGCGTAAAAAAGGGGGCGTGCATCATAAATTGCATTTACCATTATTTCGGTCATACCCACTCGAAAGTACGTTTGACTGGGTGAGCACCGTTGGTTTCCAATCCTAGCGCTTAAATTGGGCGGTTGTGCCCGGTAGGCGATGGGACGGGTGAGCGACATGGGTATGGCATGGTGGAGACCGGTCACGGAGACCACCATACCATTGCCGCTTTATAGTGGGTGCATGGTGCTGACACGACGTAACGTGACAAGACAGAAGGAAGTGGACAGCTATTTGTGATCATTATTCCTAAGAAAATTAAGGGACATGTAAGCATAGACAAACCTAGCATCCCTACACCCCGAGCAGCCACCCAGGCCAGCCAATTGCGCAAAGCTTGCAATTTTTATTTTTATTTTTTGTGATTCTGTCCAGAATCTGGCAACTTAAACTGGTTTCCTAGGCTTCTAGAAGTTTCTGGGTCCGCCACTGGTGTAAGCATGCACGATCAAGCAACTTTTCAACACATGTGTCGGTAGCATAGCATTAGGTTTCAACACACCAAATAGTTTCAGGGTCTAGAAACGGTAAGAGAATTAAACATTATTAGTGGTTGTGGCAGGACAGTCACGGGTTCGTCGGCTAGAGGTTGCCGATTCCTAGGTAAGTGCACACTAGGCCAGTTCTGACATACTCCCTCAGGAATTTTCCATAAGCAGCGTGCTTAGCCTTGGTCACTAACTTGTGTTTACTAGCCAAGCTTTTATCGATGCCAACCACATGCGAATCAAGCTTTCAATCCTTGGTTTGACTCCTTTCTTACAGAAAGGGCACCTGAGCTCCCCAAGTAGAGTGCGGAAAGGGATTCTCCCGCTCTTCAGCTTCTTCATGACATGGCGGCTCTTGTTGTCCATGTCCTCCTTGTAAGAGTCCACCTCACTAGAATCTACCTGTAATGTATAAATGCAAACAGAAATAAGAAAAATAATGAATAGATATTCGAACAACCATTCCAAGTTACTTTGAAAATAATAATATATTTATACAGGTTCATCAGTTTATTACGGCTACCTCCCTATCTCGTTCCTAAATTAATATTGTTTGTGTTCTTAATAACTTATTAATAAATAAATAATGTGTAATCATTTAGAACAGACTAAATCTCTGCATGCACTAGTTTGTACGGTGCATCTAATCCTTAGGACTAGATTAAGTAGAACATGAAGATATTAAGTAGTTCTTCTACAGATTAAAGGGTACATCTATAGCCCGAGCAGAAAATATGAAACATGGAGAAATATATGTACCTCTGGGTACATGAGCGGAGCGTGTTCGTCGAACTCCATGCCCTCGTTGGGGCCTCCGAAGTCGTCTGCACCGGCGAGCACATAGTCCCCATAGGGGTCGAACTACACGACCTCCTCACCTTGGGCTGCATGATGCTCCTCTAGATCTACCATAGGAAGCACCACATCGCACGTAGCAGGAGCAACCACTCCAGCGGCGATGTCCACAGACTCACCCCCACGCACTGGTTTCAAGGAGAAGGTTGGTGGCTGTACGGTGAGGATTGTGGGGTTTTGTTAGTTCAGGGAGAGGGAGGAGTGGACAAGTGCGAGTGGAGGACCCTATGAAGCTGATTGGGTTTTTAATGCGGGGATGTTTATGTGTCCGCGAGGGGCCCCGGTAGGAAGCTCTTCAGGCTCTGGCTGACGTGTGGAAGGTTCGTGCGGTGGGGACCTGTTGGAAGTGAGATTGCAGGCGCGCTGCGTAAAAATGGGATAGCCCGTGGATGACCCTGTTGCCGTGTAGTGGACTAGCAACCTTTGTAGACTAGATTAAACATGACATGACCGCCTGTGGAATTATTTAATGTACGGCTCAGTGTTCCTTCTTGTAGAAGTGTCGCTGAGAGAGAGGTGACCCTAAAAAACCCAATGGATAAAACAGGGGGCCAGATAGCAAGCGGACTTCCGTGTGTTCTCACGATGTAGTGTGAAGGGCACGACATCGTGAAACGATCCGCGTTGGATCAGAGAGGATCAATGGTAGGCGCGAACGATCCGTGTGATAACTATGTCAACCAATCAGCACGTAGCAGGCAAAGTGAGCACACGATTGGGATTTTGAGAAAGTTTGTGACTACGAGAGACGACAAGACTGAGTAGAATCAAAAAACAAAGGGCAAAACAGACGAAGGGATTCAAATATAAAATAGAAGAAATTTTAATGACGGAAAAATCGTGTTTTTCAAAATGGAATAGATACTGGCCTACATCAAATTATCTGGAACTGAAAAAACTATAAAGAACCATGATATTATATAGATACATGTGAAAATATGAATCATGACGTATCACGACGTAGCCATGTGGTTTAGGAAAAGAACACATGCAATGACACTTGTGGATCAGTGTGTCAAACCTTGGTTACAAAGACGAAAAACACATAGGAAAGCAGCTTCCACATTGCATGTTGCACCAGTATGGCAGAAGTTGCAACACAGAATCCACTAGAGTGTGTGTTGTCATGTGGATCCATGTGGTTTATGGAAAGAACACATGCAATGACAATAGTTGATCATAGTGGTTTAGGAAAAAAAACACATGCCATGATACTAGTGGATCAGTGTGTCAAACCATGGTCACAGACACCAAAAACACATAGGAAAGAAGCTTCCACATTGCATGTTGCACCAGTGTGGCAGAAGTTGCATCACAGAATCCACTGGAGTGTGTGTTGTCATGTGAATCAATGTGGTCTAGTAAAAGAACAAATGTAATGAAACTGGTGGATCATTGTGTCAAACCTTGGTCACAGACACCAAAAACACATAGGAAAGCAGCTTCCACATTGCATGTTGCACCAGTGTAGCAGAAGTTGCATCATAGAATCCACTGGAGTGTGTGTTGTCATGTGGATCCATGTGGTTTAGGGAAAAAACTCATGCAATGATACTATTGAATCAATGTGGTATAGGAAAATAACACATGAAATTACACAAGTGGATCAGTGTGTCAAACCATGGTCACAGCAACCAAAAACACAATTGGAAAGCAGCTTTCGCATGGCATGTTGCACCAGTGTGGTAGAAGTTGCATCACAGAATCCACTGGAGTGTGTGTTGTCATATGGATCAATGTGGTCTAGGGCAAGAACACATGCAATGACACTAGTGGATCAGTGTGTCCAACTTTGGTTACAGAGACCAAAAACAGATACGAAAGAAGCTACCACATTGCATGTTGTACGAGTGTGGCAGAACTTGCATCACAGAATCCTCTAGAGTGTGTGTTGTCATGTGGATCCATGTGGTTTAGGTAAATAACACATGCAGTGAAACTAGTGGATCAATGTGGTCTAGAAAAATAACACATGAAATGACACTAGTGGATTAGTGTGTCAAACCATGGTCACAGAGACCAAAAACACATAGGAAAGCAGCTTCCACATTGCATGTTGGACCAGTGTGGAAGAAGTTGCATCACAGAATCCACTGGAGTTTGTGTTGTCATGTGAATCAATGTGGTCTAGGAAAAGAACACATGCAATGACACTAGTGTATCAGTGTGTCAAACCTTGGTCACAGACACAAAAAATACATAGCAAAGCAGCTTCCACTTTGCACGTTGCACCAGTGTGGCAGAAATTGCATCACAGAATCCACTGTAGTGTATGTTGTCATGTGGATCCATGTGGTTTAGGGAAAACCACATGCAATGAAACTACTGGATCAATCTGGTCTAGGAAAATAACACATGAAATTATACTACTGGATCAGTGTGTCGAACCATGGTCACAACGACCAAAGCACATTGGAAAGCAGCTTCCACATGGCATGTTGCACCAGTGTGGCAGAAGTTTCATCACAGAGTCCACTGGAGTGTGTGTTCTCATGTGGATTAATGCGGTCTAGGGAAAGAACACATGCAATAACACTAGTGGATCAGTGTGTCAAACTTTGGTCACAGATACCAAAAACACATAGGAAAGCAGCTACCACATTGCATGTTGTACAAGTGTGGCAGAACTTGCATCACAGAATCCACTGGAGTGTGTGTTTTCATGTGGATCCATGTGGTTTAGGGAAAGAACACATAAAATGAAACTAGTGGATCAATATGGTCTAGAGAAATAACACATGAAATGACAATAGTGGATCAGTGTGTCAGACCATGGTCACAGAGACCAAAAACACATAGGAAAGCAGCTTCCACATTGCATGTTGCACTAGTGTGGTAGAAGTTGCATCACAGAATCCACTAGATTGTGTGTTGTCATGTGAATCAATGTGGTCTAGTAAAAGAACACATGCAATGACACTAGTGGATTAATGTGTCAAACCTTGGTCACAGACACCAAAAACACATAGGAAAGCAGCTTCCTCATTGCATGTTGCACCAGTGTGGCAGAAGTTGCATCATAGAATCCACTGGAGTGTGTGTTGTCATGTGGATCCATGTGGTTTAGGGAAAAAACACATGCAATGAAACTACTGGAACAATGTGGTCTCGGAAAATAACACATGAATTGACACTAGTGGATCAGTGTGTCAAACCATGGTCACAGCAACCAAAAACACAATTGGAAAGCAGCTTCCACATGGCATGTTTCACCAGTGTGGCAGAAGTTGCATCACAGAATCCACTGGATTGTGTGTTGTCATATGGATCAATGTGGTCTAGGGAAAGAACACATGCAATGACACTAGTGGATCTGTGTGTCAAACTTTGGTCACAGAGACCAAAAACACATAGGAAAGCAGCTACAACATTTCATGTTATACCAGTGTGGCAAAACTTGCATCACGGAATCCTCTGGAGTGTGTGTTGTCATGTGGATCCATGTGGTTTAGGGAAAGAATACATAAAATGAAACTAGTGGATCAATGTTGTCTAGAAAAATAACACATGAAATGACACTAGTGGATTAGTGTGTCAAACCATGGTAAAAGAGACCAAAAACACACAGGAAAGCAGCTTCCACATTGCATGTTGCACCTGTGTGGCAGAAGTTGCATCATAGAATCCACTGGAGTGTGTGTTGTCATGTGAATCAATGTGGTCTAGTAAAAGAACACATGCAATGACACTAGTGTATCAGTGTGTCAAACCTTGGTCACAGACACAAAAAATACATAGCAAAGCAGCTTCCACATTGCATGTTGCACCAGTGTGGCAAAAGTTGTATCATAGAATCGACTGGAGTGTGTGTTGTCATGTGGATCCATATGGTTTTGGGAAAAACACATGCAATGAAACTAGTCGATGAATGTGGTCTAGGAAAATAACAAATGAAATTACACTAGTGGATCAGTGTGTCAAGCCATTGTCACAAGAACCAAAAACACATTGGAAAGTAGCTTCCACATGGCATGGTGCACCAGTGTGGCAGAAGTTGCATCACAAAATCCACTAGAGTGTGTGTTCTCATGTGGATTAATGTGGTCTAGGGAAAGAACACATGCAATGACACTAGTGGATCAGTGTGTCAAACTTTGGTCACATATACCAAAAACACATAGGAAAGCAGCTACCACATTGCATGTTGTATAAGTGTGGCAGAACTTGCATCACAGAATCCACTGGAGTGTGTGTTGTCATGTGGATCCATGTGGTTTAGGGAAACAACACATGCAATGAAACTAGTGGATCAATGTGGTATAGAAAAATAACACATGAAATGACAATAGTGGATCAGTGTGTCAAACCATGGTCACAGAGACCAAAAACACATAGGAAAGCAGCTTCCACATTGCATGTTGCACCAGTGTGGCAGAAGTTGCATCACATAATCCACTAGAGTGTGTGTTCTCATGTGGATCCATGTGGTTTAGGAAAAGAACACATGCAATGACTCTAGGTGATTAGTGTTTTCTAGGAAAAGAACACATGCCTTGACACTAATGGATCAGTGTGTCAAACCATGTTCATAGAGACCAAAAAACAGAGAGGAAAGAAGCTGCCACATTGCATTTTGCACCAATGTGGCAGAAGTTGCATCATAGAATCCACTAGAGTGTGTGTTGTCATGTGGATCCATGTGGTCTAGGAAAGTAACACATGCAATGGCACTAGTGGATCGGTGTGTCAAACCTTGGTCACAGAGACCAAAACCACATAGGAAAGCAGCTTCCACATTGCATGTTGCACTAGTGTGGTAGAAGTTGCATCACAGAATCCACTGGAGTGTGTGTTGTCATGTGGATACATGTGGTTTAGGGAAAGAACAAACGCAATGAAACTAGTGGATCAATGTGGTCTAGGGAAATAATAGATGAAATGGAACTAGTGGATTAGTGTGTCAAACCATGGTCACATAGACCAACAATACATAGGAAAACAGCTTCCACATTACATGTTGCACCAGTGTGGCAGAATTTGCATCACAGAATCCACTTGAGTGTGTGTTGTCATGTGGATCAATGTGGTCGAGGAAAAGAACACATGCAATAACACTAGTGGATTAGTGTGCCAAACCTTGGTCACAAACACCAAAAACACATAGGAAAGCAGCTACCACATTGCATGTTGCACCAGTGTGGAAGAAGTTACATCACAGAATCCACTAGAGTGTATGTTGTCATGTGTATCCATGTGGTTTAGGTAAAGAACACATGCATTGAAACTAGAGGATCAATATGGTCTGGGAAAATAACACATGAAATGACACTAGTGGATCGGTGTGTCAAACCATGGTCATAGAGACCAAAAACACATAGGAAAGCAGCTTCCACATTGCATCTTGCACTAGTGTGGCAGAAGTTGCATCACAGAATCCACTGGAGTGTGTGTTGTCATGTGGATCCATGTGGTCTAGGAAAACAACACATGCAATGGCCCTAGTGAATCAGTGTGTCAAACCTTGGTCATAGACACCAAAAACACATAGGAATGCACCTTCCACATTGAACGTTGCACCAGTGTGGGAGAAGTTGAATCGTAGAATTCACTTGAGTGTGTGTTGTCATGTGGATCAATGTGGTTTAGGGAAACAACACATGCAATGAAACTAGTGGATCAATGTGGTCTCGGGAAATAATAGATGAAATGGCACTAGTGGATCAATGTGTCAAACCATGGTTAGACAGACCAAAAACGGATAGGAAAGCAGCTTCCACATTGCATGTTGCACTAGTGTGGCAGAAGTTGCATCATAGAATCCACTTGAGTGTGTGTTGTTATGTGGATCAGTGTGGTTTAGGGAAAAAACACATGAAATGACACTAATGGATCAATGTGTCAAACCATGGTGACAGAGACCAAAAGCACATAGGAAAGCAGCTTCCATGTTTCATGTTTCACTAGTGTGGCAGAAGTTGCATCACAGAATCCACTGGAGCCTATGTTGTCATGTGGATCAATGTGGTTTAGGAAAAGAACACATACAATGGCACTAGGTGATCCATGTGGTTTCGGAAAATAACACATCCAATGACACTTGTGGATCAGTGTGTCAAAACTTGGTCACAGACACCAAAATCACATAGGAAAGCAGCTTCCACTTTCCATGTTGCACCAGTGTGGAAGAAGTTGCATCACAGAATCCACTGGAGTGTGTGTTGTCATATGGATCCATGTGGTCTAGGAAAAGAACACATACAATAACACTAATTGATCAGAGTGGTCTAGGAAAAGAACATATGCCATGACACTAGTGGATTAGGGTTTCAAACCAGGGTCATAGAGACCAAAAACTCATAGGAAAGGAGCTTCCACATTGCATATTGCACCAGTGTGGTAGAAGTTGCATCATAGAATCCACTAGAGTGTGTGTTGTCATGTGGATCAATGTGGTTTACGAAAAAGAACACATGCAATGACACTAGTGAATCCGTGTGTCAAACCTTGGTCACAAAGACCAAAAACACATAGGAAAGCAGCTATCACATTACATGTTGCATTAGTGTGGTAGAAGTTGCATCACAAAATCCATTGGAGTGTGTTTTGTCATGTGGATCCATGTGGTTTAGGGAAAGAACACATGCAATGAAACTAGTGGATCAATGTGGTATAGGAAAATAACACATGAAATGACTCTAGTGGATCGGTGTGTCAAACCATGGTCACAGAGACCAAAACCACATAGGAAAGCAGCTTTCACATTGCATGTTGCACCAGTGTGGCAGAAGTTGCATCACAGAATCCACTAGAGTTTGTGTTGTCATGTGGATCCATGTGGTTTAGGGAAAGAACACATGCAATGAAACTAGTGGATCAATGTGGTATAGGAAAATAACACATGAAATGACTCTAGTGGATCGGTGTGTCAAACCATGGTCATAGAGACCAAAACCACATAGGGAAGCAGCTTTCACATTGCATGTTGCACCATTGAGGCAGAAGTTGCATCACAGAATCTACTAGAGTGTGTGTTGTCATGTGGATCCATGTAGTTAGGGAAAGAACACATGCAATGAAACTAGTGGATCAATGTTGTCTAGGAAACTAACACATGAAATGACACTAGTGGATTAGTGTGTCAAACCATGGTCATAGAGACCAAAAACAAATAGGAAATTAGCTTTCACATTGCATGTTGCACCAATGTGGCAGAACTTGCATCACACAATCCACTAGAGTGTGTGTTGTCATGTGGATCAATTAGCGATATTATAACTAGGACAAAAGGGAGCTCTCTCACGTCGTTACCATTTTCGACCGTCCGATATCATTTTTGTTTGTTTCAGGCCGTTTGATGTGCTCTACTGACGCTGTGGGCCGAATATCCAGAGGGAAGCTACTCTAACTCTAAGAAACAAATCGGAGGCTTAGATTGTGGTTTCCAATGAAGCTCTGTAGGAAACCTATCTTGGTATACTCATTGATGTTGGCAATGCCCCTGTCAGATCTTTCCGTTTCTTGTTTGATCGGGTTTGGAAACAGATGAATGTTTCTATGGGCCGCCCCCTCTCTAGAAAAGGCAAGGAGATTTTCATAAAAAGTGTTATTCAAGCCATCCCAACTTATGTCATGAGCTACTTCCAGGTCCCTGTTACAAACTGTACATCGGTTCGCAAAGCGATAGCGTATTTCTGGTGGGGCTTTGAGGATGGTCAAAAAAAGATGCGTTGGAGGTCGTGGGAGTGGCTCTCGAATCCAAAGGCTCGTGGTGGCATGGGGTTTCGTGATCTCGTGTTGTTTAACAAAGCTATGCTCGGAAGGCAAGCGTGGCGGCTGCTATCCGAGTCTACGTCACTATGCGCGCGTGTTCTGAAGGGCCGTTACTTCCCTGAGTGCTCATTTTGGGAGGCACTACGACCGAGATCCTCGTCATTCACATGGCGTAGCATTTTGTTTGGCAAGGACCTGGTACAGGAGGGTATGCGCTAGGGTATTGCAGATGGAAGGACAACAAGAATCTTGGCTGATAACTGGATTACTGGAGTATCGCTGTCAGAGGTTGTCACTCTTCTGCCGCTGCCAGACAATGCCAAGGTTGATTCTATGATCGATGAGAATACAGGTGCATGGGACGCTGTTATTGTTCGCAACATCTTTGCTGACGAGATCATGTCCAAGGTTTTGCAGATTCTGCTGAGCCATCATGGTGGTGATGATTTCCCGTCGTGGCCACACATGAAGCTGGGCACCTACATGGTGCGGTCAGCGTATAATCTGGCTAAGGAGGCGCAACTTGGGTCTTGCTTGAATTCATCAGGGCATGGTCTACCATCGCATGATGGCGGAGAAGTGGCCATGTGGAAGAAGCTACAGAAAATAACTGCCCCGGGGAAGATGCTTATCACGCTTTGGAGGATGGCGCATGATTGTCTGGCTACTAGACATCAACTTCGCCACCGTCATATCATAGCGACAGTCTCTTGTGTGTTATGCACTAGAGATGAGCGAGTGGAGCATGTCCTGTTGTTTTGCCCGTTTGCCTACAATGTCTGGCGCGAGGTCAAAGCAGCTTCCAATGTCCACCTACGTCGGAAAGAGTTCACCAACATCAAAGTCTGGATCTTTGCTTTTCTGGCTAGAACGGACGACCGCGAGGCAGTCATCTTGGCTGTGACGGCATGGTACCTCTGGTATAACAAGAATGCTCATCGCAATGGAGAACCTATGAAGTCACTGATACGTCCATTTTGCATCACTATTCTATATCATAATTTACTGTTATTCATTGATATATTTCATATTAAGAGATGATACTTATGTTATTTCATCTGTTTTTGCATGGTTGATGACTTTTTGAGCATTGACCGCTGTAGTCAGGATTCTGATGGAAAAGGGGCTGTTTGGAGGCGAAATTCGCGAGGATCAGAAAATCCGGGGAAATACATGGAAAATTCTATTTTCTAGAAGACGAAGGATGCCAGAAGGGGGAGTGGAGATAGGCCACAGGGGGCCCACACCACCCCCTGGCGCGGGCAACCCTAGGCCGTGCCACCAGGTGGTGTGGCCACCCTGGCCCACTCCTGGCTCTCCCCTTTGGCGTATATTATCCCTACGGAACCCTAATACCGGGGGAGGGACCACAGAAAGATTCCGCCGCCTGTGGGGGGCGGAAAACTATAGAGTGAGAAAGATCTCTCCGGCAGACATAATTTTGCCAGGGGAATTCCTTCCCGAAGAGGGGAGATCTTCGCCATCAACACAACCATCAAGCTGGACTTCATCGGGATCATCATCACCATCGTCTCCATCATCATCTCCACCAGCACCATCATCACCACTCCATACCGCTGTAACAATTGGGTTGAATCTTGCATAGTTCTTAGGGGAAACTTTCCCGGTGTTGATTACTCCTTGTAGTTGATGCTATTGAGTGAACCATTGAATTATTGTTATGTACAGATTGTTGCTTATCATTATATCATCTCTGATCTTGATCCATATGATGTATTGTGAATAGTTCGTTTTGTTCTTGAGGACATGGGAGAAGTCATGTTGTTAGTAGTGGAATTGTGTTGAGAAAGATTCAATAGTTTGTTATTTAAGTTGTGGTGTTATTCTTCTAGTGGTGTCATGTGAACATCGACTACATGACACTTCACCTTTATGGGCCTAGGGGAATGCATTGTGTATTTGGCTACTAATCGTAGGGGTTGCCGGAGTGACAGAAACCTGAACCCCCGTTAGGAAACCTTTGCACAAGGGATTTCATGATCTTAGAGTTTAAAGCTGTTGTTAGGTACCTATCTTAATTACTTTCTTGTACTTGTGGATGCTTGCAAGGGATATAATAACAAGTATGTATTAGTCCTAGGAAGTTCGATATATTAGCACAGGTTCACCCACACAACACTTAGCAAACTAAAGAAGATTAATCAACTATATGAAGCGAAAGCACTTGATGATATTCCCATGTGTCCTCGAGAACGTTTGGTCATCTTAAGTAATATAACCGGCTTTTCCTTTGCTAAAGAAAGGATTGGGACACTTGCTACATTTATTATTATTGTCTTTTACTCGCACTTTATTTATCTGTATTATGAAACCCCCCTAAAAATCCGTTTGCTAAGTATTTACGGAGAATTCATGCTCCAAGCCACTCGTCAACACATTCTGCTCCTCGTTGGGTTCGACACTCTTACTTATTGAAAATATTGTGATACACCCCCTATACTTGTGGGTCATCAGTCACCTCACAGCCTCGCTCAATAGATTATTTCGTATGTCGAGATGATAATGCAGCATTTGTTCAAACCATCAGTGGTCCGTACGTGTGACACCCCCTCAGCTCCTAGCTGGGTTCCGCAACAGGATGGAGTGGTGGTGATTAATGTTGATGCTGCTTTGTTCAAATCACCAGATCGGATGGGAGTCGGCATCATAATCAGGGACCACATTGATACTTTCCTGACTGCTCGCAGCCAGGTTCTTGATGAGGTTATGTCGCCTGAAATCGCAGAAGCACAGGCCATTGGGTGTGTAGTCTCCCTCCCTCGTGAAGAAGGTTTGGACAAGATCATCTTGGCTTCGGACTGTCTCTCCGTCATTCAGAGGATCAACTACAAGATGAAGGATCATTCTCTGGTGAGAGTTGTGGTCGAGGATATCAAAACCCTCGCCAAGTCTATTTCATCGGTGTCTTGCCGCCATGTTAGTCGTTTGTGTAATAATTCAGCACATGCCTTAACTCGTAGAGCTGAACTTGTTGGTAGTGTTCTCTATCGGTCGTCTATTCCGGAATTTCTCCTGAACAAACTTTGTATTGATGTTATTTGATCTATTGATGTTATTTGATCAATAAAGAGCTGAATTCTGTAAAAAAAAAAAACAAATCGCAGGCATGTGGTTGTTTTGAGCCCCGTACAAAGCCCATGTACATAGCTCTGCCTCCGCCGCTCAGTGTATTCAGATCAAAAAAAAACCAGAACAAACATGTGATGGTCGGTGCGATGCAGAAGGGGAGGAGAAGAGCCAGCGATTTAGCAAGCAAGGACCTCACCTGCCACCAGCGCCACCGCCGAAGATGCAAATCAGGGTGGTCGACACCGCCACCCCATCCTCCCAGCCCTCCTCAAGTTCTGCGTCCTCGTCCCATCTCTCTAACATGCACGCGCGTCCCGCCCGTTCTGCTTCTTGTGCGATTCTCACCTCTAGATCCGATCAGACCATGGTCTGCCACTTGCATAGGATTGATCCAGGACGTTCTTACTCTAGATTGGTCTTAGACTGAACCAAAGGGCGTGAGTAATTTGTTACTGATTTAGGATTTGCATCCTTTTGACTACGTAAGAAACCGATTTAGGATTTGGTACCGTAATTCGGACACTTGTGCAGTGCAATGTGTTATTGTGATTTGGGGATTAAGATGGCGCGAACAATTTGGGGAAAGTATTGGGCCAGAACTGATCAGGTTCAGTCTCTAATTTCGTCGGTGATTTTGTGCCAAGTGTTTAAGGGAGCCTCCTCAATAATTAATTGGTGTAAATATTTTAATTTGATCATTAATCCAGTGGCAATTTGTGTCACCGTGCAATAGGTCCTGAATCCATTGAGCATGTGAAAAGTGGTGCTCTATACTGTTCCAAGCCACTGTCTTTGGGAAAAGAAAGAAACACAATCGAGATCTTGTTATTGGAAGAACAACTTAATCAAAGATTTGGTCCATGATTTTTTGCATTGGCAGTTCGAAATAAACTTTGAGAAGTTAACATGCCTATTGATTTTCCGTTCCTACTAGAGACAAAATAATGTTTTTTTTGCTCAGCGGCCTTAGCTATCTTTATGGTGCCTGTAGCCGGCGTTCGCAAAACCTAATCACGCACTCAGGCACTGACAGTGGCAGCGAGCGATGCCCCCCTCCAGCAACACGGATCAGAGAGATAGCCCCTCGTCCATCCTAGATCGGTGAGGACCAAGAGGATGTGTGTGATATGATAAAATTAAAATGTCGTGCCATTTTCATATCACTGTCAATTTTTGTTTGCTTTAATGTTAAAGGCCTGATTGGATTATTGCTCCCATTACAGATAATCTAGACACTGACACATTAACTTAAAAGTAAGCGAATAGAACCTTCTACATCTCCCACCATATGATCTGGTTTGTGCGAGTTCCTAAATAGGTGTGATATTATTCCTCACATTTCCGTGTGTGCAACTGAATTTGTTGTGGTTTCTCTCGTATATTCTTATTTCGGCTTTGGTCCATGCATGGTTTTTAAGGCGTCGCCTAGGCGATGCTTCAGCGTCGCAGCGCCCAGAGGATGGAAGGTGTTGTGCCCGCTTTAGAGTTTCCACAAAAGCGTCTAGATTCCCGCTTCGAATCGTCCAGATCGTCGCCTAGGCAGGTTAGTCGTCGCTTCGATCAGTTTTGGATGCCTAGGTCAGGTCGAGCGGGAACTAAAGCTGGCGAGCGGGAAAAGAGAAATCCAGCGGGATTGGACGGAAATTGGGGGCCAATTGAGAGGGAAAAGAGAGGGGAGAGAGAGGGGAACTGACCCATGACCTTATCCAGTTGATTGAGAGAGAGAGAAAGAAGAGCTCTCTCCTCTCTAGCGCTAGCATCTCCTCCGCCAGATCCCCTCCTTCTCCGGCAAATTTCTCCCTCCTCTGTCGGCTTACTCCTCTCCGGCCAAGCTTCAGGGCTTCTCCTCCGCCTGGCGCATCCATTCCCCAGCAGGGCACAAGCTATTGCTTCCCCTCCCTCCTCCTTCTCTCTTTTCTCTTCCGCCTCAGTTGCTGTTGGTTTTGCTCTGTTCTAGTGTTCTGTAATTGGTTGCTGGCTGCTGTGAGCCCTGTGAGCATGTACTAGTACTACTTTGTGATGCCCGTGTTGCTGATGTGCTAGTGTGCTGCAGTGCTGGCTGTGCATTTGTGCCCATGATATACTGATGCACTTATGCCCTAGACGCTTTAGTAATCACCATAAAGCGTCGTCTCGCTTCGCGCTTCGAGCGCCTAGGCGTCAAGGCGCCCCCTAGCGCTTTAAAACGCTCAGACGCTTTAAAAACCATGGGTCCATGTTACTTTGGAGGTGTCTATGAGTATTGACCTTGATTTGTAGAACACGTAAACTAAGCTAACATGTTTATGCTATTTGATTATTTTATAGGGTAATTCTTAGAGAAACCACAACAATTTGTTCTGATTCCCACCGGCTGCATTAGCCATCATAGGTTGCAGGTTCTCCCATTACTCTAACTGATTCATTTTACTTCTTATTTACTGAAGTATTATTTCATTTTTCTCATGATTCTTAATTTCTCGTTTTTATATAGAAGATGTGTCCATATGTTGGGTCTCCCAAACACTGCAGTCAAGGTGTTACCAACTCCGACCCCGCCACAACTGCCTATACTTCTTCAAGGAAAATTCTACATGGTTAACCATTCAGAACATTTGATCGTTCATGTTGTTCCAACACTAATATGCTAAATTAGTTGTGTGGTATTTATATTTACTCGCAAATGCAGACTTTACTGACCTAATGTACATACGTGCATATTAAAAAAACTAATCACCATATTTATTATGTGACAATTTGGTCTGTGAGTATAGTATGAAGATTTCAGCATGAATGAGCAGATCAAAGAGTCCAAGTGAGGTGCTTATCTTTTTATGATTTATTATTTTTGGGTAAATATGAGTTCCATCTTATGATCTGCACTAACATGAAATACACGAACACAGATTTTCTCCATCGATAGTCTACCGAACCAATAAAGTGAAGAGATGTTATCGTTGAACAAAAATGTTGATATAAGCCTCCCGAAAGCCATGCCAGTTCTGGTGATCACCAACAGAAGCAGGCCTTGCATTAACTGTTATTGTCAATGTGAGTAGTCGTTCGCGTTATTTGGAATAATAAAGGGTTTGCTTGTCATCCACCCTGGCATCATGGCACTTGGCATTCCGTGAGCGTTGTAAGTCTCATTATTTAATTACAGTTCAAACCAATCATGTGTTGTAACCCAACGGATAAGTTTGTTATATATATTTTTGGGGCCTGCTCTCGGGACCGAGTTCTAAAAAAGGTTATGTTGCACTCCTGTAGTATAGCGTTTTCTTTTGAGCTTATATGATCTTCATATATCACGAACCTAGTATTCCTTGTATATAATATAAAATGTTGTTGATTTTCAAATAAAATAGATCGCAAATTTTCATGAAGTGCACAATCTTGATGAACGACAAAAATAAAATATTCACCATAAAAACTAAATCTTAATCTTCTGGTATTGACAAAATTTAAATTATATGTCTTATGTTTCTATTTTTGTAATTTTCTACCAATCCATCATAGAAATTCACGGGCGCAGCATCGCGTGCCACCATGATCTAGCGTGGTCTAGAAAAAGAACATATGCAATGACAATAATAGATCAATGTGTCAAACCTTGGTCACAGAGATCAAAAACATATAGGAAAGCAGCTACCACATTGCATATTGCACCAGTGTGGCAGACGTTGTATCACATAATCCAATAGAGTGTGTGTTGTCAGGTGGATCCATGTGGTTTAGGAAAAGAACACATGCCATGACACTACTGGATCAATCTGTCAAACCATGGTCATAGAGAACAAAAATAGATAGGAAAGCAGGTTCCACATTGCATGTTGCACCAGTGTGGCAGAAGTTGCATCGCAGAATCCACTAGAGTTTGTGTTGTCATGTGAATCAATGTGGTCTAAGAAATAACACATGCAATAACACTAGTGGATCAGCATGGTCTAGGAAAAAAACACATGCCATGACACTAGTGGATCAATGTGTCAAACCATGGTCATAGAGAACAAAAACAGATAGGAAAGCTGCTTCCACATTGCATGTTGCACTAGTGTGGCAGAATTTGTATCACAGAATCCACTAGAGTGTGTGTTGTCATGTGGATCCATATGGTCTAGGAAAAGAACACATGCAATAACACTAGTGGATCAGTGTGTCAAACCTTGGTCACTGTAATATCCCAAAACTTTAATCAAGGTTATCAAGTTAAAATCACCCAATTTAGGGTTAACAAAAACTTTTATTAATAAAATGATTATGAATACAAGTGTGTGTTGCATTAGTTTATAATTGTTTGAAAATGCCATGCTTGATTGTTCTAAATGTTGTGAAATGGTTTAAAGGTGAATGCCACATCATCTAGACCATTTGCAAATAAAATCCAAAGAAAAAAAATCAAATAAGAATAAATAAAGCGAATGGTCATTTTGACCAAAGTTAACCACTAGGCCTCTAACAGAGAATTACTAGAAGAGAGTTTCTAACAGAAACTTTTCTACTTCTTTTCATCCCTTGCTAGACCAAGTAAAAGTGAACCAAGGCCCACCTTACAAGCTTACAAAAACATCTAGCAAATCAATTTAATGGACATTTGAAAATTGAATCCAATTCATATGTGAAGATCCTACTTTTTGAAAAATCCATCAAAACAATTCCCCTTCCCAATCCCAAACAACCCTAGACACTCAAGCATGAGAAAAGCACCCTCACCAAAATTGAGCCAAAAATTAAAAATTAAATTTCTTTTGGCCATTAGATCAAACACTTGGCAGGCACAGAATAAACATCTGCCTAACTTCACTATTTGGGCATTGATCACTAGACCATTTGCCCTCATTCTACTCCCCTTGTTCCCCCGGGTGTCGAGCAGCAGCAGACCAGCACCCCCCTGGCCGTTTTGCACCAGTGCGTCGCCGCCTGGAGCCGTCGTGCCAGTCCGAGCATGGACCGCTCGTAGCCGACCATGCCGCTCTATCCCACCATGCCTATAAGGTAGGAGAGACCTCACCGCCACTCCCTGTCCACCCCTAGAGCGAAGCCGAGCTCAGGACCCGCCGTGATCGCAGCCCCCATTTTCTCTGCGACCATGCCGAGCACGCGCCAGAGCGCTGCGCCTGACCAGCTCGCAAAAACAGCGCCTCGACCTCACCTCGCACGCACTACTCTGCCATGACCCCAGAAACCGCCCAGAGATGCCCGTTCGCTGCCGCGCGACCCGTAGCCACCGTGCGCTGCATCGGACACCGCCTCTACCGCGTAGAGCACCGTCCACTCCCGACCAAATGCGACTGCCCCGTGCTACGCCATTAAGCCAGAGATGACCGCCAGGGAACACCGCACCGCCCCCTACCCACGGCCACACCGATAGCACGTTGAACCACCGTCGCCAGAGACGCTAGCCCATCCTGCTCAGTTCCCTCGTCGAGCTATAAAAGGAGGCCACCCCAGCCTCAATTCCTCACACCATTCGACTCCCCTCTCCTCACTGATCCTCCCTCACCCCTTCCCGGAGCAAGGCGAGCACCAGACCGCCGAAATTTCACCAGAGCTCGCCGCTGCAGAGGAGAAGAGGAGCCCTTGATTGTGACCGCCCCATGAGCTGCCGCGACCACGCCCCGAACCACAGTCGTCTACCAGCTCGAACGCCCCCATCATCGACCATAGCTGCAGCGTAGGTGAGCCCCCGTAGACCCCCACCGTGCCGCTAGGGTTCGTCCTCGCCGAAGACCTGTTCACCGCGAACGACGAACCACAACGTTTAGATCGTAGTCTAATCGCACGACTGCGATTGAAACTTATCGCTTCGCGTTAGATGTTTCACTGATGAGTTGGACCGCCCTGTGAGCAGCCTGCTGCGCCCGTGCAGTGCAGCTGGGCCGGCCCATTTCCGTTCCCGTGCAGATCCGTTAATTCAAATAATCTTTTTCTAATTTATTTAAAACTAGATTATGTCAGTAGATTCAAAAATCAATTCAAAGAGATTCACTTACCAAATGACAAGATTGAAATTTTGCTTGAAAGGTAATTAAAATATCTATCCAAGCCCGTTGGACTTAAATCATTTGGAGTTAGAGATAATCTATAGCAAAAATAACAAAACGGAGACTTTTCCCATTCAAACATTTTTCAAAAATAAACTATAAATGCTTTTGAGTTGATTCCAACTCTCAAAAATCACGTTTGACAAGATCTATTTGAATATGTAAAAATATCTAGGTTTACATGCAGTGTCTTTGGACTAGTACCAAAATAATGATATATAGGTATTTCTAGTCACTTTAAATCATTTAAATAGTAATCTTAAACTTTATAAAATGTGACCAAACCTTTAAATCACATTCCCATGTAGTAGAATATGTGGTGATGACATGTGTCCACATGATCCCATATTCTCCTTGGAGAATATTAAATCTTAATTAATTTCAATGAGTAGAAATTACTTTTCTCAAATAAAATAATTTAAACTAGTGCTTTATTTCATGTGATGATTGTGATGATACTAGATCATCAAGTATGTGCCTTAGTGTGCTAAATAGACTAGTTAAGTATTGTTTGGTGATCGTGTACCCCATATTTATTTATAGACGATAGTACCGACCAAGTCTACGAGGAGGAGGAGTTCTACCCCGAGGAAGACGAAGAGAACTTCAACCACTGCACTAATCAAGGCAAGCTAGAATTATACAAGTTACCCATGGAAGATAACCTAAGCAAGATGCATTAGGCATGCTTTGGTTATATACCCTTGATTTATACCCATACCAAATTTTACTTGCAAGCATTACTTTTTACTTTACCAAAGTTTCTTTACTTCTAGTAATGCTTTATGAGGATTTTGGAAAGTAGTATAGATAACATAAAGAGTATAAAACTAGGCCTATACTAGATGTCATTCTATGGCATGAGATTGATATTATCATCCCTCATTAGTGAACACTCTTAACCTTAGTGGCTAGTGCTAAGCATAAAACTTGATCACTTTAAATGGGAATACTTGGTGAAAATGCTTATGAAAAACCATGGAATGATGAGTCATTCTATTGAGATGTTTTGACATGTGTTGAGAAACACAAATGGATTTGATGATGCAAACGTTGAGGCATGAGCCTTAGCCCTTTATAAAAACTGATGGTTGGGTTCGGATGCGATACCATTCCAATATTATCGTACAACCACAATACCTGAATTGGATAAGGCTTAGCCAGAAGATTATATGCATTAGTATGGGTTCCCTCGCGGGAGAGGTTTGAGCTGAGGCTACCTCTTGATGATGTCCACCTATGTAGTGCCCAGGATAGCAGATGGCCATGGCTGGGAGGCCAAGCTCATAGGAGAGGTGCTTATACTAGAGTGTGTAAAGGAAAGGTTATGATTGATTATCCGCATACTAAGTATGATGATTCAGGGTTATCCCTGACATATGTATTGAATTTTGTGGTCAAAGTGTACCACCTCTGCAGAGTGTCAAACTATTCGAATAGCCGCGTCTGTGGTCATGGACAGTTGGAGTAGCCATACTGTTCCGTCGTCAGATGTTTTCAAAATGACTTGTGAAATGAACTATGATTTTGACTTGACCACAACATAGTTGTGACTATGAAAACTAAGTTCCCACTTAGGTGATTTAGAACATTATTTTAGTTTTCTTTACTTTTGACCTCAGCTTAGGTTAAATTTAGCTTTTGCAAATAAACTTAGAGCTTAGCATTCGTACTAGAACTACATTACTTGTTGGTGATAGTTTGCGAGTACTTAAAGAGTACTCATGGCTTTGTCCCTGGGTATTCCCGTGGCCAGACTATGAGGAGGACTATCAGAAAGATGGACAATAGGATGGCTATGACAACTAGGATCATCTCCCATCATCAGCATTGCCTGTGACACTGAAGATGGAGCCCACCGGTACGCTTATATTTCCGCTGCTTGTTTTTATTAAGACTGGATCATGAGATCCTTTATTTGTGTAAGACCTTATTATGGTTTGGAATGGATGATGTACTGTGATATCCAATCTGTTATGTCTTGCAAAAATGGTAATCCTGGGATTGCGATGTATGGAATAACAGGCATTTGGGAAACTAGTGGATCCATGTGCTTTAGGGAAAGACCACATGCAATGACTCTAGGTGATCATTATGGTCTAGGAAAATAACACATGTCTTGACACTAGTGGATCAGTGTGTCAAGCCATGGTCACAGAGACCAAAACAGATAGGAAAGCAGCTTCCACATTGCATGTTGCACTAGTGTAGCAGAAGTTGCATACCAGAATCCACTAGAGTGTGTGTTGTCATGTGGATCCATGTGGTCTAGTAAAAGAACACATGCAATGGCACTAATGGATCAGTTTGTCAAACCTTGGTCACAGAGAGCAAAAACAAATAGGAAAGCAGCTTCCACAATGCATGTTGCACCAGTGTGGTAGAAGTTGCATTACGGAATCGACTGGAGTGTGTGTTGTCATGTGGATCCATGTGGTCTAGGAAAAGAACACATGCAATGGCACTAGTGGATTAGTGTGTCAAACCATGGTCACAAACACCAAAAACACATAGGAAAGTAGCTTCCACATTGCATGTTGCACCAGTGTGGCAGAAGTTGCATCACAGAATCCACTGGAGTGTGTGTTGTCATGTGGATCCATGTGGTTTAGGAAAAGAACACATGCAATGGCACTAGTGGATTAGTGTGTCAAACCTTGGTCTCAAACACCAAAAACACATAGGAAAGCAGCTTCCACATTGCATGTTGCACCAATGTGGTAGAAGTTGCACCACAAAATCGACTGGAGTGTGTTTTGTCATGTGGATCAATGTGGTCAAGTAAAAGAATACATGCAATGGCACTAGTGGATCAGTGTGTCAAACCATAGCCACAAAGACCAAAAACACATAGGAAAGTAGCTTCCACATTGCATGTTGCACCAGTGTGGCTGAAGTTGCATCACAGAATACACTAGAGTGTGTCTTGTCATGTGGATCAATGTGGTCTAGGAAAAGAACACATGCAATGGGACTAGTGAATCAGTCTATCAAACCTTGGTCATAGAGTCCAAAAACGCATAGGAAAGCAGCTACCACATTGCATGTTGCACCAGTGTGGAAGAAGTTGCATCACAGAATCCAGTAGAGCGTGTTGTCATGTGGATCCATGTGGTGTAGGGAAAGAACACATGCAATGAAACTAGTGGATCAATGTGGTCTAGGAAAAAACACATTCAACGACACTAGTGGATCAGTGTGTTAAACCATCGTCATAGAGACAAAAAACACATAGGAAAGTAGCTTCCACATTACATCTTGCACCAGTGTGGTAGAAGTTGCATCACAGAATCCACTGGAGTGTGTGTTGTCATGTGGATCCATGTGGTTTAGGGAAAGAACACATGCAATGACTCTAGGTGATCAGTGTGGTCTAGGAAAAGAACTCATGCCTTGACACTAGTGGATCAATGTGTCAAACAATGGTCATAGAGACCAAAATAGATAGGAAAGCAGCTTCCACATTGCATGTTGCACCAGTGTGGCAGAAGTTGAATTACAAAATCCAATGGAGTGTGTGTTGTCATGTGGATCAATGTGGTCTACGAAAAGAACACATGCAATGGCACTAGTGGATCAGTGTGTCAAACCTTGGTCTTAAACACCAAAAACACATAGGAAAGCAGCTTCCACATTGCATGTTGCACCAATGTGGTAGAAGTTGCAACACATAATCGACTGGAGTGTGTGTTGTCATGTGGATCAATGTGGTCTAGTAAAAGAATACATGCAATGGCACTAGTGGATCAGTGTGTCAAACCATGGTCACAAAAACCAAAAACACATAGGAAAGTAGCTTCCACATTGCATATTGCACCAGTGTGGAAGAAGTTGCATCATAGAATCCACAGGAGTGTGTGTTGTCATGTGGATCCATGTGGTGTAGGAAAAGAACACATGCAATGACACTAGAGGATCAGTGTGTCAAACCTTGGTCACAGACACCAAAAACACATAGGAAAGCAGCTTCCACATTGTATGTTGCACCAGTGTGGCAGAAGTTGCATCACAGAATCCACTAGAGTTTGTGTTGTCATGTGGATCCATGTGGTTTAGGAAAAGAACACATGCAATGGCACTAGTGGATTAGTGTGTCAAACTTGGTCTCATACACCAAAAACACATAGGAAAACAGCTTCCACATTGCATGTTGTACCAGTGTGGTAGAAATTGCATCACAGAATCGACTGGAGTGTGTGTTATCATGTGGATCCATGTGGTCTAGGAAATGAACACATGCAATGGCACTAGTGGATCAGTGTGTCAAACCATGGTCACAAAAACCAAAAACACATAGGAAAGTAGCTTCCACATTGCATATTGCACCAGTGTGGAAGAAGTTGCATCATAGAATCCACGGGAGTGTGTGTTGTCATGTGGATCCATGTGGTGTAGGAAAAGAACACATGCAATGACACTAGAGGATCAGTGTATCAAACCTTGGTCACAGACACCAAAAACACATAGGAAAGCAGCTTCCACATTGTATGTTGCACCAGTGTGGCAGAAGTTGCATCACAGAATCCACTGGAGCGTGTTGTCATGTGGATCCATGTGGTTTAGGGAAAGAACACATGCAATGACTCTAGGTGATCATTATGGTCTAGGAAAATAACACATGCCTTGATACTAGTGGATCAGTGTGTCAAGCCATGGTCACAGAGACCAAAACAGATAGGAAAGTAACTTCCACATTGCATCTTGCACCAGTGTGGTAGAAGTTGCATCACAAAATCCACTGGAGTGTGTGTTGTCATGTGGATCCATGTGGTTTAGGGAAAGAACACATGCAATGACTCTTGGTGATCAGTGTGGTCTAGGAAAAGAACACATGCCTTGACACTAGTGGATCAGTGTGTCAAACAATGGTCATAGAGACCAAAAAAGATAGGAAAGCAGCTTCCACATTGCATGTTGCACCAGTGTGGCAGAAGTTGAATTACAGAATCCACTGGAGTGCGTGTTGTCATGTGGATCAATGTGGTCTAGGAAAAGAACACATGCAATGGCACTAGTGGATCAGTGTGTCAAACCTTGGTCTCAAACACCAAAAACACATAGGAAAGTAGCTTCCACATTGCATGTTGCACCAGTGTGGTAGAAGTTGCACCACATAATCGACTGGAGTGTGTGTTGTCATGTGGATCCATGTGGTCTACGAAAAGAACACATGCAATGGCACTAGTGGATCAGTGTGTCAAACAATGGTCATAGAGACCAAAAACACATAGTTAAGAGTCTTCCACATTGCATGTTACACCAGTGTGGCAGAAGTTGCATCATAGAATCCACTTGAGTGTGTGTTGTCATGTGGATCCATGTGGTCTAGGAAAAGAATGCATGCAATGACACTAGTGGACCAGTCTGTCAAACCTTGGTCACAGACACCAAAAACACATAGGAAAGCAGCTTCAACATTCCATGTTGCACCAGTGTGGCAGAAGTTGCATCACAGAATCCACTGTAGTGTGTGTTGTCATGTGGATCCATGTGGTTTAGGAAAAGAACACATGCAATGGCACTAGTGGATTAGTGTGTCAAACTTGGTCTCATACACCAAAAACACATAGGAAAACAGCTTCCACATTGCATGTTGTACCAGTGTGGTAGAAATTGCATCACAGAATCGACTGGAGTGTGTGTTATCATGTGGATCCATGTGGTCTAGGAAATGAACACATGCAATGACACTAGTGGATGAGTGTGTCAAACCATGGTCACAAAGACCAAAAACACATAGGAAAGTAGCTTCCACATTGCATGTTGCACTAGTGTGGCAAAAGTTGCATCACAGAATCCACTGGAGTGTGTGTTGTCATGTGGATCAATGTGGTCTAGGAAAACAACACATGCAATGGCACTAGTGGACCAGTCTGTCAAACCTTGGTCACAGAGTCCAAATACACATATGAAAGCAGCTACCACATTGCATGTTGCATCAGTGTGGCAGAACTTGCATCACAGAATACACTGGAGTGTGTGTTGTCATGTGGATCCATGTGGTTTAGGAAAATAACACATGCAATGTAACTAGTGGATCAATGCGGTCTAGGAAAAAAAAGATGAAATGACAGTAGTGGATCAGTGTGTTAAACCATCATCACAGAGACAAAAAACACATAGGAAAGTAGCTTTCACATTGCATATTGCACGAGTGTGGTAGAAGTTGCATCATAGAATCCACTGGAGTGTGTGTTGTCATGTGGATCCATGTGCTTTAGGGCAAGATCACATACAATGACTCTAGATGATCATTGTGGTCTAGGAAAATAACACATGCCTTGACACTAGTGGATCAGTGTGTCAAACCATGGTCATAGAGACCAAACCAGATAGGAAAGCTTCCACATTGCATGTTGCACAAGTGTGGCAGAAGTTGCATCACATAATCCACTAGAGTGTGTGTTGTCATGTGGATCCATGTGGTCTAGTAAAAGAACACATGCAATGACACTAGTGGATCAGTTTGTCGAACCTTGGTCACAGAGACCAAAAACAAATAGGAAAGCAGCTTCCACATTGCATGTTGCACTAGTGTGGCAGAAGTTGCATCACAGAATCCACTGGAGTGTGAGTTGTCATATGGATCAATGTGGTCTAGGAAAAGAACACATGCAATGACACCAGTGGCTCAGTGTGTCAAACCTTGGCCAAGGAGACTAAAAACACATAGGAAGCAGCTACCACATTGCATGTTGCACCAGTGTGGTAGAAGTTGCATCACATAATCCACCGGAGTGTGTGTTGTCATGTGGATCAACGTGGTTTAGGGAAAGAACACATGCAATGAAACTAGTGGGTCAATGTGTTATAGGAAAATAACACATGAAATGACACTCATGGATCAGTGTGTTAAACCATCGTCACAGAGACAAAAAACACATAGGAAAGTAGCTTCCACATTGCATCTTGCACCATTGTGGCAGAAGTTGCATCACAAAATCCACTGGAGTGTCTGTTGTCATGTGGATCCATGTGGTTTAGGGAAACAACACATGCAATGACTCTAGGTGATCAGTGTGGTCTAGCAAAAGAACACATGCCTTGACACTAGTGGATCAGTGTGTCAAACCATGGTCACAGAGACCAAAACAGATAGGAAAGCAGCTTCCACATTGCATGTTGCACCAGTGTGGCAGAAGTTGTATCACAGAATCCACTAGAATGTGTGTTGTCATGTGGATACATGTGGTTTAGGGAAAGAACACATGCAATGACTCTAGGTGATCATTGTGGTCTAGGAAAAGAACACATGCCTTGACACTAGTGGACAGTGTGTCAAACCATGGTCACAGAGACCAAAACGGATAGGAAAGCATCTTCCACATTGCATGTTGCACCAGTGTGGCAGAAATTGCATCACAGAATCCACTAGAGTGTGTGTTGTCATGTGGATCCATGTGGTCTAGTAAAAGAACAAATGCAATTACACTAGTGGATTAGTGTGTCAAACCATGGTCACAAAGACCAAAAACACATAGGAAAGTATAGGAAACTACCTACCACATTGCATGTTGCACCAGTGTGGCAGAAGTTGCATCACAGAATCCACTGGACCGTGTGTTATCATGTGGATCTATGTGGTATAGGGAAATAACATATGCAATGAAACTAGTGTATCAATGTGGTCTAGGAAAATAACACATGAAATGACACTAGCGGATCAGTGTGTTAAACCATTGTCATAGAGACAAAAAACACATTGGAAAGTAGCTTCCACATTGCATGTTGCACCAGTGTGGCAGAAGTTGCATCACAAAATCCACTAGAGTGTGTGTTGTCATGTGGATCCATGTGGTTTAGCGAAAAAACACATGCAATAACTCTAGGTGATCAGAGTGGTCTAGGAAAAGAAGAGATGCCTTGACACTAGTGGACCAGTGTGTCAAACAATGGTCACAGAGACCAATACAGGTAGGAAAGCAGCTTCTGCCTTGCATGTTGCACCCGTGTGGCAGAAGTTGCATCATGTCGTCGGATTGATGACAAGTACGCCATGAGGGGGTCCTCGGGGCGTGTGGAAGAGAGGGGTGTGAGACGTACGGTGTTCCGGGACGGTGAGCACACAAGTTTACCTAGGTTTGAATCCGCCGGCTTTGGATAGATCCTACTCCTGCTAGCAATCCAGTAATACGGCAGAGCCGGAATATGGGTTACAAGGGTTTCGCCTGTGCGAGTTGAGATTGTAGACTACTGAGGTGTTAGGTGCCCTAAAGGCTCTCCCTAGGACGGCTTATATAGATTTCCGGCCTAGGGTTTACAAGAGAGATCTATCCGGCTAGGACTAAGAGTCGGTTACAGAGTACATCTTGAACTACAAGTAACACTATGGGCCTATGTCGGTAAGTCTTTTAGGCCTCCCCGTACCCGGACTGGACTCCGTATCTTATCCGTGACTGGGCCGCCCGTGAAGCAAAGCTCTAACCCGAAGTGGTCCACCCTAGTCAGTGAGGAACTATGAGGATACCCGGAAAGTATATCCCCAACAGCAGCCCCCGGAAGCCTACAAGATCCAAAGTCGGATTCATCATCATCTAGCTTAATCTTTGGCTTGCAGAATCTTGAAGGGTTCCTGAAACTTCAAAACAAAATATACGATCCGGGTCTCAAAAATAAGTCGGACCTATCAGTACATTTATTCAGATATCCAGCTCGAAATTCAAACTAAGGCGGAACTTGGTCTCTGACGTAGCCTGACACCAGCCATGGTCAAGTCATGTCACTGACAGACATTTCCTATCAGCACGACCGTTAGTGGGTCTGCCTTTTCCGCAACTTAGGCGCCGTTTCAATGCGTGCGTGGAGACCGAGGCGGCATAATCATCGCGCAGAGGTTTCCCCATCCTTTCCATGACGCGTGACACGTTTCCTGTAGCGTTTACATGAATCTTGACGCGCCTGATGGGTATAAGTGGTGTGGATTCTTCTCCCTAACTTCTTCACCAGTTCACAGCGCCATTTCCTTCTCCTCTATGCCTCCCACGAACCTAGCGCTCCACTGCCTCCAGCAAAAACACCTCCAGCGCCGCCCATCTAAGGTCACCGGCATACCGGAAGAATGGATTCCTCCTCATCCTCCGGCTTGGCAGCAGCGGCGGCAGCAGCGACGACAGCGGCGATAGAGAAAGAGAGCCGCCGTGGAGTATGGATCTCCTGCATCCTGGACGATCCCAAACTCCAGGTTGTTGAAGACGAAGGACTCCTCCGCGCTGGCTACTGGGGGAGCGGCTTTGGCGAAACCATCCCAAACCCTCGCGATGACGAGCAAGTGCATTTTGGCACTCACCTTGACAGAGGTCTTTCCTTTCCTCCCTCGGATTTCTTTCCCGAGGTTATAGATCATTATGGTGTTCACCTCCACCATCTTCCCCCGAACTCCATCTTAGAGATGAGTGCGTACGCCTCTTTGTGCGAGGGGTATCTCGGCATTAGGCCACGCCTTACTCTTTTCCTGTACTATTTTCATGTCTAGAGAAATTCTATTACTGCCGGTAATCCTTATATTACCGGTACCATTAGTTTTTCGGTTAGGCGTGAGCGCATTTATCCTCGGATCATGGCAATTGAGTCCGTCAAACAATGGTCGTCCACTTTTTTCCACCACAAGGATATCCCCACTCTCGGCAAAGATACTGCTTACCGGCTTTCGTCGATGGAGCCACCATGCCCTAAGAGTCCTGGGACGAGGTCGCTGTGACTCTTAGTGACAATCTGTTTCTCGCTAAGAGACGGATCGAATATCTGATGAAGCACAAGGGCCTGAAAGGGTCCGACTTGGTTCAATGCTGGGTGTCACGCCGGATTCAACCCCTACAACATCATGGAGATCTACTAATGCATTCCATCACGTCATCAAAGAATGACTCCCTCCGCATCAGCTCAAAGACCTGAAAGCCGAAAGATTATGTATGCCAAATCAAATGGATGGTAAGGGAGCGGATCGAGAGGAAGATTTCGGAGCTATCCCTGGACATGCATACAGCGAAAGATCCTGTTGTGCCGGCAAACTTCAGCAGTAACTCTTTTTTCGTGCTCATCCATATGTTATCTTTGCAATACTGAGATGTTTTCCTTTTCAGCTTGCTAACCTCCCCGAGTCGGAGTTCTCTCCTATCAAGGGATATCCTCCTGAGTTTTCTTAGGACGAGGGTGAATTGGTCCCAATGCCGGATGTCGTTCCTCGGAAACGTATAGCTCCGACATTGGCCATCGGCACCAAAGAAGTGCCTGTTGTGAAGAGGTAATCTTTCCCTCACAGGGTCTTTGTATTTTACTCGTAACTCCTTTTGAGATGTAATGATCTTTATTCTATTATCTTCTCAGAGCTAGACAGCTCATCAAGGGCAAAGGGAAGGAAACTGCCGCGAAGCCCCTGCGCTAGTCGAAGCTCAAACTGTCTTCTCCTACCATGGCTCCTCCGACTCCTACCCCTCAGCCTTCTGCAGCGCTAGAGATTATTCAATCTCCGACGATTGTAGAAGATCTGGCTCAACCGTCAGAGTCATCGATCCTTGAATCGCAAACTGATGTCACCATGAGTGACTCAGGTGTTGATAAGGGTGAACCCTCTTTGGGTAATGATCCCTCGGTGGAGACGTTTGCCGATAATCTCCTGGATAATCCGGGACTTGCCAAGATTGGCCTATCTTGGAAGTCTGTGGAGGAGATTCTACCGAAGAAGAAGCGCAAGAAGCAGAGGATATAAAACACTCTGATCTTCTTGAACAAGTTTGTCTTCATGACGAGAAGATAAGGTCCAGCACGCTTCCAACTGCGTCGGTGATCCCCCTCACATTCACCGAGAAGGTTGCCACCGAGGTGAATTCGAGTTTAGACAAACTCATTCGCGAACAATATGTAAGTCGGAATTCCAACTCCCATTTACTTTATTTCATATCATATCCTCTAGCCCCCAAGCATGAAGCTGGAAAATTAAATCCGGTTTTATGCTTCCTTAGGATGCCAAAGAATGAACTAGTGTAGCCCCCAAGGCTCGTGCTAATATTAGTATAAATATTAGCCCGATTCTTTAGTAGACTTCTGACTTTGGGTATTCTGACTTACAGAAAGTTTATTCCTATAACCAAGATTTGTTGAAGAATATTTTCAACAAGCAGAAAGAGATCAAAACTCTCCAGCTTGAAAATGCACAGCTAAAGGTTTCCAAGGATGAGGACTAAGGTAAACATTCCGAAACTCAAACCTCATTTTTTATTTCATAGCCGAATTTTTGTTTAACTGTGTGTTCTTTTGACTTACATCACTAGTAAAACAGTCCTGCGCTATGATTTAAGAGGCCGAGAATCTTAAGACCTTGGTGGTGGAGAACAAAGAACTTCGCCAAGAGCTGGATAAGCTTAAGGAAGATCATGAGAAGAGCATTGCTCAAATTCTCGAATCCACCTCCATGGCCACCGATGAGCGTGATCGCAAGATTGCGCTTCAAGATAAGAAAATCTCGGATCTCAACGATGAATTATTCAGAGAAAAGGACATTTCCGAGGCGCTCCGGGCTGAACTCCAGAGTCTTCGTGAAGAGAAGGCCAAAGTCGACGATGTCATCCTTGGTATGTTTCCCTTTCACTGACTTGTCTGCATCTTCCGACTCTTTAGATTCCGGGTTTATTTGACTTACCCTTTGCATTATATGTGCATGTCCTCTGAACTTGACGGACTCCGCCTCTGCCGAGCTTCGCACCCACCGGTTTACCCAAGTCGGGGATTTGCTTCATGACTTCTGCCAATCCCTCGAAGATATTGGCGAAGTTCTCAAGGTTCCGGATATGCATAGCATGTCCGGTTTTGAAGTGCGAGACAAGGCCAAGGATATGCCGCAGCTTGTTCAGGACTGGAACATGTCCTACGCGCGAACCACAGTGCAAAACGCTCTCACCATGGTTATGAGCCACCATGGAAACATGAAGATCTGGCAAGTAACCAGAGGGTACTACAAAGTGGACGAAGACGGACAGGAGCAAGACATCAAGGCCATCATGGACTCCTGCGCCCGATATTGGTGCCACGTAGCTGATTTGACCAACTACGACACTCCTTTCTTCACCCGCGTGGACACGACGCCTCCGCCTTCCGAAGAAAGAGCTGAAGTTTCCGATGATGATCAAACCATATTGGACTTGAACATCTCGGAACGTTATCAAGCCGAGGCCGATGTATCCAGCGAGACGGCAGCTCCTACCTCTCCTCCTGCATCATAGAATATCAGAAGAACAATGTGTTATTCTGAAAAACAATTTGGATCTGTAAATAAGTAGTACAATACTTTTGCTAGTGCTAAGTTTTAATTTATCTATTCAACACTTTTAGCTTTGATTTTATGTGCCTGAAATGTTTACATAAGCACTTGTATTTTTTGTCTGCACTTATCGTTTATCTGGCTTTCAGCCTCGTCCCTTTCATGAGCCGGCCAACTTTCAGCACGGAAACTTTGCTGAGCAACGGAGTTCAATTGCTAAACCAGTTTAAACTCAGAAACAAAGGCGGCTTCTAGTACCCACAATTCACTAATCGGAAAATGCCCGCATCCAGCAATCAGACAAATAACCAAAGTATAGACTAGAAAATTTTGATTTATACCCAAAGGTATCAATTTTAGAATCGAAAATCTAAACCAGAACAAACATGAGCATAAAGTACTTTCAAGTATTCTGGGATTTTCGACTGTGACATGATCATTCGGAAATAATATGGTAAAAAACTTCTCAGAAAAACTTTGAGGCAACAAGAACTTTATTTCTCATTGAACACGTACACATATGTGATTACAAAAAAAATAAACTAAGAATAAAAGGGACGTAGCTGAGCAATATTCCATGGTCTGTCTAACTCATCCGGATTTGTACTGCCTCTAGCTCTCTTACTCTTCTTAGTAGCAGGTCTTTCTTTGACTGGCCGCATATCAGTTAGGTAGTATGAACCATTGTGCAATACTCGACTAACTAGAAATGGCCCTTCCCATATTGGGGAAAGTTTGTGCTTTCTTTGCTGCACAAGACAGAGAACCAAATCGCACTTATTGAAAGACCGGTTTCTAACTCTCTCGCTATGATACTTGCGTAACTTCTGCTGATAGGCTGTTGATCTCATTTCAGCAATGACGTGAACTTCTTCGACTAAGTTGAGATCATTTTGTCAAGAAATTTCGGCATCTTCTTCAATATACGCGGCTACTCTAGGAGAAGTGTGAATCAAATCACTAGGAACAACTGCTTCTGCGCCATAGACCAAGAACAAAGGTGTATGTCCGGTTGACCTATTTGGAGTTGTTTGTAAACTCCATATTACAGAAGGTAATTCCTCTGCTCAAGCCCCTGCAGAACATCGTAGTGGTGCTTCGAGTCTCGGTTTTAGGCCCTGTAAGATTAAACTATTTGCTCTTTCGACTTGTCCATTAGCTTGTGGATGTGCGACTGACGCAATGTCAAGCAGGATATTTTGTTCATTGCAGAATTCGGCAAGCTCTCCCATAGAAAAGTTACTCCCATTATCCGTGATAATGCTATGCGGATAACCGTATTGTATTATAACATCCTCAACAAATCTTCTAGCTGTTGCTCCATCACAACTAGTGATGGGTTTAGCCTCAATCCATTTGGTAAATTTATCCATCATCACTAAGAGGTGCGTAAATCCACTTGGAGCCCGTTTAAACGGTCCTACCATGTCAAGCCCCCAGACCGCGAAAGGCCATGTTATAGGTATTGTTCGTAGCTGATCAGCCGGAGCGTGAGCTTGTTTGGAGTACTTTTGGCATCCCTTGCACATCTTGACCAGCCGTTCGACATCTGCCTTGGCTGTAAGCTAGAAAAAACAGTGTCAGAAAGCTTTTGCCACTAAAGATTTGGCTGCAGCGTGGTGACCACACTCGCCTTCATGGATTTCTCTTAAGATTTCCACTCCTTCTTCCAGAGATACACAGGGATGAAAGACCCCAGATACACTCCTCTTATAGAGCTCACCACTAATTATAACATAGGCTTTTGCTCGTCGGATGATCTGCCGGCTCAGAAGTTCGTCTTCGGTAATTTTGCATCTACCAAGTAATCAAGGTAGGGTTGAGTCCAGCTAGGAATTACAGCCAGAACTTCTACTAAAGGTGAGTCGGATTTGGTCGGATATTCCTCGTCCACCACTTTTATAGAGGGAACTTTAAGGTGCTCTAAAAAAGCACCATCCGAGACCTTTTTCTGGGCAGAGCCTATTCGAGATAGTGCATCTGCTTCCTTATTTTCTGTTCAAGGGATGTGTTGAACTTCAAACCCTTCAAACGATTTAGATAATTCATCCACGACAGCTCTATATGCCGCCATGTGCTTGTTTTCCTTACAGATATCCGACACTTGTTGAGCAACAAGATCCGAATCTCCATACCACATTAATTGTTGGATGCCGATGTCCTTAGAAAACCGGATTCCATGCAGTAGTGCTTCATATTCGGCAATGTTGTTCGTCGCCGTGAAGTGTATCTGCAGTACATAAATTTTTTTATCACCTTGGGGTGACTTGAGCACCACGCCAGCCCCCGAGCGCTTTAGACCCGTTAAAATGCAAGGTCCAGTATTCTGACTCAGGTAGGGTCATACTCTCCGTTGTCTCTGTCCAATCAGCGACAAAGTCAACAAGGATTTGGGATTTGATTGCTATACGAGGTTTGTAATCAATATCAAAAGCTGAAAGATCTATGCCCCATTTGGTGACGCGTCCTGTGGCGTCACTATTGTTGATTATATCTCTCATGGGAGCTGTGCTCACCACGGTAATTGGATGTTCCTGAAAATAATGTCGTAGCTTACGAGATGCTAAGAACACACCGTAAGCCAGCTTTTGATAGTGCAGATACTGCTGTTTTGATTCTGTTAAGACCTCGCTGAGATAGTAAGTCAGACGCTGCACCAAGTGTTCCTGATTTTCCTCCGGTCTCTCCACCACCATGACGATACTGATGACTTTGTTTGTCGCAGCAAGATAGAGCAACATCGGTTCCTATGGTTCCGATGCTGCAAGGATGGGAGCAGATAAGAGTACTGCTTTCAGGTCTTGTAGTGCAGCTTCAGCTTCGTCGTTCCACACAAAATTATTGGTCTTTTTCAAGAGCTTGTATAGTGGTGCGGCTCTTTCACCGAGCCGGCTTACAAACCGACTGACTGCAGCAATGCAACCAGTTAGTCTCTGAACGTCCTTTAGGCGAGTTGGCCTGGAAATATTGAGTATAGCCTTGATTTTGTCGGTTTACCTCTATGGCTCTTTGAGACATGATAAAACCTAACAATTTTCTGGTTAGGATTCCAAAGAAGCATTTCTTCGGATTAAGCATTATGTTGTATTTTCGTAGATTGTCGAACGTTTGCTCCAAGTCAGATATCAGGGTTTCCTTCTTTTTGGACATCACCGCAGTATCATCCACATATGCATGTACATTGCGTCCGATTTGATCATGGAGGCAATGCTGCATTTTGCGTTGGTATGTAGCTCCTGCGTTCTTCAGCCAAAAGGGCATCGTAACGAAACAGAAGGTTCCGAAGGGGGTTATGAATGAAGTTTTGACTTTGTCAGATTCCTTCATCGGGATTTGGTGATAACGGGAATATGCGTCGAGAAAACATAGGAGTTCCGAGCCTGCCGTAGAATCGATAACTTGATCAATCCTAGGCAGAGCGAACGGATCTTTGGGGCAAGCCTTGTTCAAGGCAGTATAATCAACACACATACTTAAATCAGTGGTGTCCTTTTTAGGGACCATTATAGGATTGGCCGACCACTCAGTGTGGATGACCTCTTCTATGAATCCGGCTAACTCGAGCCGTGCTAGTTCCTTAGCTATTGCCTTACGCTTTTCGTCGCCAAAACTTCGTAGGGACTGTTTGACGGGTGTAGCATCCCAATTGTCTAACAATTGCAATGCTACTAGCCTAGTCTATATAAATGCTACTTCATATATATAATTGTTGCATCATAATTATATCATGCTCATGTCATCATGCCACCTTGCATTTGAGCATCATATAAAACCCCTTTTTGTTTGATTCTTATCTCATATGCATTGTTAATTGTTTTTGCCTCTTGATATTGTATTTGGTTGTTGATATATTGTTTAAATGCCCAAGTTGAGTTGGGGCATATCTCTTATTAACTCCACCACCCTTTCTTTTCACCACCTTATAATTCCACCATCCAACTAAATATGAGCTTGGCACTTATTGGGTTTACCTCTAGCTCATGTGGGTTGGGATGGATCCAATTCTTTCCACATGCTCTCATCTTAGCATCATGTTGTTTTCACATCATTGATATATGAGAGCCCCATGGCCACCTTTGCATGCCTTGTGAGTGGGACCCTTTCTCCTAGCTCCCATATGGGTTATCATGGAATCATGCTCATGTTGGAATAGTTTGGGACTATTGATCATCTAGTGGAACATACACACTAGCATGTCCCATTTTATTTTAAACATGTCCATCTCCAACTACTCCACATGGGACATCCTTTCTTTTCTTTTGCTTGGCTTTATTCCACCTTTGGAAATGCAAATGAACAATGCCATGTTTAATATTATTGTTTTTACAAGAATCAACATGGCATTAAATGTGTTGCATGGGCCATGCAAGCACCACCTTTTGCTTGTTATTTGGCTTTATTTGAATCTTGAGTGGATGATCATCTCACTCTATCTACCACCCTTTTTGGCTTGGATTTAGTTGATCTTGCTAAAACTCCATCACCACCTCTCCCTCTTTTGGTATATTTTGGTTTCATCTTGTCTTGCTTGAGCTTGCCACAAGAGTACCATCTCTCACTCCCTCATCTAATCCTAAACCATACCCCCCTCTTTAACCATACCCCATCTAACCTTAACCCCCATACCCCTCTCACCTAAACCCTAAGTCCACCACCTCTCTCTCTCGGCCTCCCCCTCTCTCTACCATGCAGGCCCCACCTGGCCCCTCCCCCTGGCCCACCTAGCTACCCCACCAAACCTAAACCCTAACCGAGCCTAGCTCCTACCCTAGCCCCAACCCGAGATCCTCCCTCTCTCTTTTCCCTCTATGCCACAAGGGCCCCTCCACCCCGAGCCTCCCTCCTGGCCTCACCCTACCCCACCTGGACGTCCCCCATCTACGCCGCCTCGCCGCCTGCCTCCCGCCTGACCAGAGCACGTGAGGAGAGGTAGAAAGGTGGCACCCGAGCCACCTTTTCATCCACCCACCTCCCCACGGCATCCCCCTCTCCCTCTCGGCTTTATCCTCCTCCTACCACCTCTCTGCCTCTCCTAGATCTACCCCAAGGACGCCCTGCTCCCTCCCCTCTCTTCTCCACCACCGTCTACCCCTCCCATCGCCGGCAACCCTCGGCCCCTCGCGGCTACACCGTACCAGGCGACGAGCATGAAGGGGAGGTGATCGAGGAGTACCAGGACGTGCCTCAGACGCCTCAACCCGCCAGCGAGGAGGAGGAGGCTGCATCGCCTTGCAGCCGGGATGCCACCGAAACCCTAGTTCCTCTGTCTGTCTGCATCACCGACGATCGCCTGCTCCCCTGCCCGTTCCGACCACGCCAACATCCTCTCGGTGAGCATCTCACGACATGGTCGCCCGGTCAAAGCGTCGAGCGGCCTCTCGGCGCCGCGGCGTCGCGTTCGTCGCTTCTCTCCCAAGTCGCAAACACCCTACCTAGGCCCGTCCACCCTCCTAGCAGCTACCCCGCCCTAGCCGGTGGCCACGCCTCACAGCGCACGCTAGGTCCCAGATCGAGCCCGCGGCGCGCACACTGCGCACCGATCTGTCGATGCAGATTCGAGAGGAAGAGAAATGCACCGACGCTTTGCGCATACCCCCACGCTTTTGTTTTGCATCAACCGCGATCCTAGAGGACCCACCACCCACCCAAGAGATTTTACAGGAAAACCCTGGCCTCTTTCAGCTTCAATCCGCTCGCTCGCTGGCGCGTGGGCCTGTGGTCGCTGGCCCCACCTGTCTGCCACCGTGGCTAGCTAAACCTGCGGTGTAAAACGTTTTCTGCGCGTGTGTGTTGCTGAGTCAGCGCTGGACCCACTAGACAGTGTCTGTGGCTAGATTAGTCTGAGTACAAAAAGTCTCTGTGTTTATCTGTTTAAATTCAAACCTTTTTCAAATTAATTCAAATTCAAATTTAATTCTGTTTTTAAATAACTTTTAAAATATAAATCCAATTTAAACAAATAATATATGTTTTTGAATCAGAAAAATGTGAGGAATTAAAATATGCCATTCAAAATCTATTTTTGAACAATTAAAATTCCAAGTTTATTTAAATTACAATAAAATACCCTTTTTCCTTATTTAATTAATAACTTTTGTTTTATAACTCCAAATTTAACAAATGATATGTCTAAAATGATTAGCTCGACGAGACCTTTCTGTTTATGCATTCCTTGGTTTGATTTGAAGCATGCATCATATAAATATAGTGTGTACAGCAACTTAATTGAGAATAAAATGGGGCCAAAGCTCAATAAAAATGCTTTATTATCGTTTCCACACCTCACCATGCCATGCTACTTTATTGCCATGCAACTTGTGCATCATTCATCATGGCATGATTGTTTGCTTGATGCATTATATTCATATGCTTGCGCACTTTATTTATGTTGGCCTTGTTTGTTTGGTTCTTCTTCGAATAGACGCTGAGCAGGGGATATATCAAGAGAACCAGGAGCACTACCCAGATCCATTTCTTGCTTCAACTGAGCTGCCAGGCAAGCACTACCACATGCTTGCATACATATAGTACCTATTGCCTCTATCTTATTCTTGCATCATTGAGTCGCGATTGCATTAAATTGAATCCCAAGTATTGCATAGCCTTTACTTTTAAACCCCACCGAAGCTTGTTTCTCCATCCCATGAGCCATTACTACAGGAGTTGTTTGAGCCATGCGAGTCGTAGAACAGCATGTGTAGGGTATGTGAGTGTCTGATGGAAAACGAGGTACCTATACAACTTAATCTGAGTAGCACTGGGATAACTAATGAAAGTGGCATCGGTGAGCCATATTCGCTATTTGGTTTTTCAGGCTCACTTGTGTCCCGTAGGACCCCGAGTACTTGATTCCTGTTCCTTGAATATTCGCGCTATCCACATTCGGGAGGCTTATGAACCCCCCTGAGCCAGAGCTTGATTCATTCTTATTTCTTGGGGCCATAAACTAGTTTGAGGTTTTATTTACTATCCTGTATTTATGGCATGCTTTACTGCTTTATTTAAATTGTGCGAGGTACTGCACACTGTACTGTTTAGGAAAGCGGAGTGTTTTCACGGTGTCGACAATCCCAGTCACATTTTCGGGTTCCCAGTCGTTCACAGCCATTGACGCAAACCTTGAGGCCATCTCGGAGTCAGCTAACTTCGTTGCGGGTAGCTCAATGGGGTGGCCCCCTGAAATATTTCTGAATTCTGTGATCTCTTTGTCGTGACTGCCTCGTTGGGTTTTGATTTGGTTTTTCCGAGGCATATCGAGTGTGTGTTGCTATTTGTGCACCCCTGCAGGGTAAAACTTTCTGAAAGCCGTGTCCGCGGTTATGGATGACTTGCAGCACAGTTTCTCGATCATAGACAAGCATAACTAAAGTACCGCTTTTAATTTGACTAGACTAGGTACCTGACTAGTAAATAGTGCAACACTCATAGAATGGATAATAAAACTGCCACCGGATGGGGGTTGTTCGTCCGCTTCCTCGTCGGTAAGCGAGGAGGAGGATGGATCTGTGGATATTACCGTTATAACTGTTATAACTGTTGTTCTTAATTCACGGACATCCGTCTATCTCTGGTTAGGCGGATGGTTAGCGAGTATCTATAGAATTGTTAGGGTTTATCTTTTGCTGCAATTGCGTCACCCCAGGTTGTGTCCCCTTTAGAGGCATAAAGACTTGCTGAGTACCCCTAGGGTCTCACACGATAAATTATTGGTTCAGATGAACAGGTACCCTCGCAAGATGGATACTGGGTGGAAGAGACGGACGATGTGGGCAACGATCATTCGGTGTAGAGATTCCGGGAACGGGGATCCGTGAGATCTGTGGGCGGGATCTGCTTATTTATGGGGCATCTTATGCCGATTTGCTTCTTATCCGTACTCGGATTTTGTCTTCCGCTTCCGCCTGATACTCTGATGTTTGATGTATGAGGAGATATCCTAAACTATTATATCTATCTAGGATATTTGGATCTTGCCGTATGGCGTTGCTATATTTTTTAGATGGAATGGCTCTGATGTACTGTTGTATGGTGGCTTGCATACATACTCATATGTGTATGTAGTTGATCCCTTCGCCTGCCGATTACGCCGCCCGTTCTTGTCCCGATGATTGGAAATGGTTGGGACGGCCGAAAGGTCTACCTGTGAGTGGCACTTGGGCCCCACCGTACTATTTCAACCATTTCCGTTCATCCAGGCTTGTAACTAGGAGCGTAATTCACCGAGGTAGTTACAACGGGTTTAGCGTTCGAGTGTACATTTAAAGAGTGCTCGGCAAGTTCCCTAGGTACTCCGGTCATGTCAGATGGCTGCCATGCGAAGATATCTTGATTTTCTTGGAGGAACTTGATGAGCACGCTTTCCTATGCGCTATCTAGGCCTACACCTATCTGAGTCACCTTGGAGGGGTCATCATCCTTCAACGGCGTCGTCTTTGTCTCTTCTGATGCCTTCAACTCCGGATTTGGCTTTGTCACCTCCTTCTTCGTTGCGGGCATCTCGGACGGATCTATGGTCTTCTTGATCTCCTGGTACTCCTGGGCGTGCAGCACGGCTTCAGCAAAGGCGGCATTTCCATCCTCGCACTCTCACGCTTTCTTCGGATCTCCCCTGATGGTGATCATGTTGTTGGGACCTGGAATTTTCATCATATTGTAAATGTAACACGGACGAGCCATAGAAGCCTAGTAAGCTGGACGTCCGAATATAGCGTGGTGTGCGCTCTTGAATGGGTCCACTTTGAAGGAAAGTGCTTCCGTCCGGTAGTTCTTTGGAGTTCCAAAGGTAACATCCAAAGTGATTTCCCCCAGTGAATTTGCTTGTCTTCCTAGGACAACTCCGTGAAAGATCACAGAGCTGTAGTTCAGCTGGGTCTCTGAGATCTTCATCCGGCGTAGCGTTTCGACATACAGAATGTTGATGCTGCTACCGCCGTCCATGAGAGTCTTAGAGAAACCATAGTCGTCAATAACTGGATTGATGACTAAGGCGTATTTTCCTCACCTGTGCAACTTAGGCGGATGATCAGTGCGATCAAAGGTGATTGCTAGTTCCGACCAATCAAAAAAATGAGGGACAGCCGGAACTATTGCGTTGAGCTCATGTAGAATTGCTTTCTTGACCTTTGCTGGTTGAGATCCGAGGAAGGTGACATAAGTGTCTTTCTTTGTCGGGAAGTTCTTTTTCCCTTCTGGCTTGGGATTTGAAGCATCGGCTTCCTCCATGTCAGAATCATCCTTGGTCTCTTTATCATTTTTGGGATTCTTCTTTCCCTTCTTCCGCTTAGCCCTGTAGCCAGTGATATCGTCTTTCTTGATGTTGTCATTGAAACGACACTCGGCGTTTGTGTGGGACGAGCCCCCATTGGCATCCAAGTGATGCACACATGGGTTATTGGCAATGTCGGCCCAGGAGTAGGTTTTGTCGGGTTGTTGGTCTCCTCTACCCTGGACTCTTGATGTCCCACGACCGCGTCCACGGCCACCGCCGCGCCCTCCTCGTCCTCCAGACACGAAAGTAGCAGTGACCACTGCCGTTTCCGTGTTGGGATTTTCTTTCGAGGTGTTCTTGCGCTTCGAAGCTTGTTGCTTTGGTTGTTTTTCCGACTGTGGCACAACTAGGGCGTTAAGTAATCCCTCTGCATCGTCGTCAAGATCTGCATACTTGCTCACTGTTTCTAGCGTCTCTCCCAGATCAGTGACCTTGTCACACTTTAAGCGATGGCGTAGTAAACCAATGGGGAGTCCTGCAATGAAAGCTTCAATCGTAGTTTGGTCATTTACTCCTTCACAGGAGTTCTTGGTGTTGATCCATCATCCGAGATAATCCCGGCAAGTTTCTCTGGCTTTCTGGTGCAACGCTGTAGGTCCCCGACCGTACAGGGCCTCCGGTATGTGCCTTCGAAATTCTGAAAGAATGCACTTTGCATGTCATACCAGTTGTGGATGGTGTTCTCCAGAAGTTCGTTGAGCCATGATCGTGCCGTCTTCCGCAACATGAGTGGGAGATATTGGGTTGCGACCAGGATATTTCCGCCTTTGGCGATACAACAAGCCTAGAAAAAATCCTGGAGCCAAGTATCTGGCCGAGCTATACCGTCATAGGCTTGAATATGTTTTGAGATAGCAAATCCTTCCGGGAATTTTGTAGATCTTATACATGGTCCAAAGCACTTTGGGCCCACGTATATATCGTTGTTTTCGTAGCGCTGCGCCTCTATGTTGGAGTTAATCCTGTGCCTTGCGTCACTTGGGGATAAAGATCATCCCGAATGGTGGCTATGGCTGCGGTGCCTTAGAGCCGGACTTCGGCTTCTGCCACCACCTCCTCCACCACGACGCCCTCCTTGGCCTCCTTGGGAGCCGTTGTGATGGCTACTTGGTCGAGAGGGTGGAGTAGTGATACACTGGAAATGTATCTATAATTTTTGATGTTCCATGCTTGGGTTTTATCTACTTTCTTGTGTTTTGTCCACACTTGGAGTACTTTTCATATGATTTCTTGGACTAACCTATTAACAAGAGCCACAATGCCAGCTGCCTGTTTTCAGCTATTTTTGGTTCTAGGAAAGTCAGAAAATGAATATTCTCGGAATTGGACGGGACAAAAGCCAAAGTCGCAATTTTACCGGAAGACATCTGGAGCCAGAATACGAGACGGATAAGGGCTGGGGCCTGGCAACACCACCTAGCCCCACGACCAGGCCTAGCCCACGCCAGGGGTGGTCAGGCCGACCCCAGCACCCCCTCGACCTCTCCTTCCGCCTATATATTGCCCTCGGGACCAAAACCCTAAGTACCCGATCAAAAATCCACGAAAGAGTCTGTAGCCGCCGTCATCTCCATCCCTAGTTCGGGAGGGATCTGAAGCTCTTCCCGACACCCTACTGGAGAGGGCAATTCACCCTGGAGGCCTTCTTCATCATCATGTAAGCCTCCGGTGTGATGCGTGAGTAGTTCATCTCTCGACTACAGGTCCATGTAGTATCTAGATGGCTGGTTCTCCTCCTTTGTGCTTTCATGTCTAGATCTTGTGAGCTCCATTCATGATCAAGATCATCTATTTGTAATTCTCCATGTTGTGTTTGCAGGGATCCGATGGATATTGAGATGCTATTTCAGATTGATTCTATCATGTCTTTGTTATCTATGATCCTTCATGCTTTCCGTTGTTAGTAGCTATCTTGGCCAAGTAGATGCTAGCAACTCCAAGAGTTAGTATTTATGCTCGATAGTGGGTTCATGCCTCTAGTAATCCGAGGAAGTGACATAAATCTCTAAGGTACTAGATGTGTTGTTGCTACTAGGGAGAAAACAACAATCCTTTGTTCATAGAACAATCGTATTGTTTACATTACACGCAATTCGTAAAGCAATAATCTGTTGCTTGCAACTTAATACTGGAGGGGGTTCAGATGATAACCTGAAGATGGATTATTAGTCATAGATGTAGTTGGATGGCGGTCTATGTATAATGTTGTAATGCCCAATCAAGTCTCAAAGGAGTCAAGATGATTAGTATATGCTTGTATGCTTTCTCGATGTTTGTCAATTGCCACGCTGTAATTTGTTCACCCAGCATGTTATCTATCTTAAGGAGAGCCACCTCTAGTGAACTATGGACCCCAGTCCTCTCTTTTACATACAATCTACAAACTGTTTACTGTTTTGTGTTTACTTTCTGCAAACTATTACTTCCTTCCAATCGATACGTTTAATCCTTTGTTTTTAGCAAAACCGGTGAGATTGACAACCTCATCGCAAGTTGGGGACAGAGTTTTGTGGTTGTGTCGTGCAGGTCTCCATGTTGCTGCTGGCACCGGTAGTGCGCCCTGCCGATGTTCAGCTAGCTACACCTTTGGGGTGTTTCCTTGCTCCTACTGGATTGATAACCATGGTTTCATAACTAAGGGAAACTTATTGCTGTGCTCATCATACCTTACTCTTGGGGTTCCCCAACGAGCTCGTTAATACACGAGTCAGCAAGTATTTTTCTGGCTCCGTTGCCGGGGAGTCAAGGACAAGGGGAGTCCCTCATAACCAATCTCTTTACTTTGTTATTTTTTTTAGCTTAGTTTTTTTTTGTTTTGTTTGCTTGTTTCTTTATCAAAAACACACAAAAAATTAGTTTTACAAGTTTGCTTTCTTTATTGAAAACACAAAAAAATTAGTCTCTATCTTAAGTTGCCCCTATGTCTAGCCTTGCTCCAGTCACTATGTCACCTGAGGAAATGATTTTCACTTTTAAACAAGGAATTGAGGAGAGCTTCAAGGAAGCTTGGTCTAGAATCTCTGATCTACATGAAAAAACTGAGCCTAAAATGACTCAAAGCTTGTTCCTTAGCAGTTTTTACCTTGGAATTGCTCTTTGCTATAGATATGCTTTAGATGCTGTTGTGGGAGGAGATTTCCTCCAATGTAATGAGGATGATGCTATTAATGCTATAAAGAAATTGATCCTTACTTACAACTTGCCTAGCAAAACTGATATTTCTTTCGCAAGCATATTTCCTAGATTAAACACTCTTGAGACCCGCACTACTAGCTTAAAAGATTGCTATAATATGCTTAGGGAGCATCATAACTATGTTCCAATAAATTCTGAACCATCAAAGTGGCTCCCCACAGTAAGGATTGATATAAACAATGAAACTTTTCAAGCTCGCTGTGATATCATGTCTGAATTTTGTCTTATGCCCAAAGTTATTTATGAATCATTGAATCTTTGGGGTCTTACTGAAGGAGGAAAAGAAATATCCCTAGATAATAATGCTACAATATTACCTATTGGAATAGCTAAAGGAGTGTTTACAAAGATCCTTGGGAAAATGATTTCTACTGATTATCTTGTTATTGACTGTGCAGGAAAAGGACAAATTACACTTGGAAGGTCCCTATTAGAACTCCTTGGAGAAATAATAGATGTGGGAAAGGGGACCATGCACCTTTCTTATCCACCAAACAATCATATTTTCCCCAAGGTGAAGAATAAAAGTAAGAGAGGTAAGGGCAAGAAAATTGGTTTTATTGCTTCTTCATTTGAGAACACTTGATTCTTTTTCTTGCTTCTTATGCCTAACTTAAAGGCGTTAAAGAAAAGTACTTATTGGGAGATAACCCCAAAGTTTTAGATGAGTCTTGGAAGTTATTACTTCAGTAATAACCGCTCCTTATCCTTTTTATTTTCTTTTTGTGCCAAGAGTAACCTCTAATGAGAGAGAAGTAATGATTGGGAAAGTTGTTGTCCCGAAATAGATTTCTGTGCTTCACCGTAAAAATTTGTGTAAAGTCTTTGTACGTCCTTTTGAGCCTTGATTTTTTGTGCTTCTGTCCCAGGTTGTTATACAACTTTAGTTAGTTCAACACTTTTTGATTTGAGCAACAAAAGGTCTTCGAAAAAATTCGTCTTTACCTGTTGGTCTGTTTTGACAGATTTCTGCCATTTTTTGCATTTGCTTCTTGTTGGTCCCTTTTTGAGTTCTTTTGGGGAATTGAGCTTTTTGAGGGAAGTGATACAGTAGCTAGTGTTATAATGGAAGTTTATTTGGTGTTAGAACTGAACCTTAAGACTTATTATCTTGAGTGCACTAATGTTGCTAATAAAGATTGTGTGAAGTTCTGTATGAAGGAAAAATTTCAGGTGTATGGAAGGAATGAGTAATGAGATGAAGGATGGACTAAAGCTCAAGCTTGGGGATGCCACGCGTGTCACACCAAGAAACATCCAAGAAGTACAAGCGTCAAAGCTTCGGGATGCCCAAGGCATCCCCTTCTTCATCAATAAAAATCCCAGGTTTCTTCCAAACGCTTCACTTTTATTGTTTCATGCACAATTGTGTTGTTCTTGGAGCGTCTTCTTATTCGTTTTTGTTTTGGTTTTTGTTTGCTTTGTTTGCTTAGTTTTCTGAATATATTGGTTGGACCCCCTCTTTCATAGATTGGTTTTCAAATAGTTTGGTTTGGTTTGGAAAAGATTAGGAAAGTTCATGCTTAACTAGTAAAGAGAGCTTGTTTTTGATTGTGGTTTATGCATTCTCAAGCCATGCTTGATATTGTTTTGGCTTTATTCTTAGTATTCTTTGCCGTATCATGACTTGTTATAAAAAATTGAGATTGCCTAATGTGCCTTGGACGAATCATGCATTGTTTTAGGATATTAAAGCATAGTATAGTGGTATTCTCCTTTGATGCTTTATTTGGGTTGACTTGGAGCATGCTCAAACCATGTTATGACTATCCAAAGTCACCATAAGCTTTTAAGATCCTTTAGTTTTCAACTTGTAGTATCACTTTATGCTTTGATCAATGATGTTTTGTCGCTTTGCATGATTATGGCTATTATTTCTCTCTTAGTTTGTCGCTCCCAGTCTTTTGCTAGCCTCCACAACCAAGTATGAGTTCCACTCATGCATAGAACTCCCTAAACCAAGTTATTCCAAAGAGTCCACCATACCTACCTACTAGCTTATGCTATTCAAAGTATATTCATGCTTTTGTTTACCATTAAACTTGTTATGAGAAAACTAGTGATTAAAGCTCTCACGAACTTGATGGCACACTTTACTTTTCTTGCCCTTAATAAACTTGAACCATTGTGTCGCCTATGTTGTATATGCTTGCACTTATTTGTTGGGGATTAGCAGAACCATGTTGTCATCGGGAACGCTTTCAACATTGCACGGGTACTTTGTACCTAGTTGATATCATGCTCTTTTGTATATGGATGTCGTCGGTGTGAAATGAAAGGGGAGCTTGTAAGTCCATGGAGTTATGTATATGCGTTAGAGAAACCCCTAGGCCGCTGGTCTAATCCATGCTGACATGGTGGAAACCTGCAGCATAACCATAATAATCTTTCTATCAAGCATTCTTCTTATAAAAAAAGAGTCCTATATTGAGAAAAAAAGAGAAAAAGAAAAAAGATTATGAAAATAGGAAAGAGAGAAAAAAGCACCATATTCCCATGGTAAATAAGAAGATTGTTGAGATGCTCGTTGTCTGCTTGCCTTGTCATTTTGATATGGGGATTCTTCCGTATCATCGGGCAAGGGGTACCACGTTGGCGGTTCTCTATGATACACATGTACTTACGATGACAAGAACTTACCGGTGACTAAACTTGAGTAGCATGAGGAGCGGCCCTCATATTCAAGGGACATGAGATTTTTAACTTATACTTCGTCAAGAATATACACCATAGTTTGTTCACTTTAACCTTAATCACTTCAAGATGCTTATGATAGGGGAAATGAGAGCTGAAAGCTATAAGTACCATAATTTTTGGAAGCTCTTTATGAGACTTGAATCCCTACTTCCTTCTATGAAGGACTTTCTTCCGCCATTATATTGAGTCTCCACCTTCTACCTTTATGCACCTACTTTGAGAGCATAGTGGCCAGTCTTAGTTCTATGTGCATTGTCCCAAGACTAGTTGATTGATGCATAACTTGATATTGCTTGCTTTAAACTATTTGTATCTAGTCACTCTTATGAACTTTGAAGGTGTCCTATGCATTTATATTTGCTACTCTATGAGGGACAGGCTGAATACTATTATGCTATGTTTTATTTATGTGAAACAAACAAACGTCTTGCAAAGCATTGTTATTCATGAATCTTTTGTTTCTGCCTTTTCATGTTGCATCATAGTTTCTTTGTCTTATTGCTAGAACTTTTTCTTTCATGTTATCATTGAAGTACTATGATCCCAGCTTTGAATGTTTTACAAATACTTTGATCAAGTTTATGATGGTGCATGTCACCTAAAAAATTATTCTTTCTTTTTATCACTTACCTACTCGAGGACGAGCAGGAGTTAAGCTTGGGGATGTTGATACATTGCAAATGTATCTATAATTTTTGATGTTCCATGCTTGGTTTTATCTACTTCCTTGTGTTTTGTCCACACTTTGAGTACTTTTCATATGATTTCTTGGACTAACCTATTAACAAGAGCCACAGTGCCAGCTGCCTATTTTCTGCTGTTTTTGGTTCCAGGAAAGTCAGAAAATGAATATTCTCGGAATTGGATGGGACAAAAGCCAAAGTCGCTATTTTACCGGAAGACATCTGGAGCCAGAATACGAGATGGAGAAGGGCTGGGGCCTAGCCAGCCATGCGGCCAGACCTGGCCCGCGCCAAGGGGTGGTCTGGCCGACCCTAGCACCCCCACGGCCTCTCCTTCCGCCTATATATTGCCCTTGGGACCAAAACCCTAAGTACCCGATCAAAAATCCACGAAAGAGTCTGTAGCCGCCGTCATCTCCATCCCTAGATCGGGAGGGATCTGAAGCTCTTCCCGGCACCCTGCCGGAGAGGGGAATTCACCCTGGAGGCCTTCTTCATCATCATGCAAGCCTTCGGTGTGATGCGTGAGTAGTTCATCTCTGGACTGCGGGTCCATGTAGTAGCTAGATGGCTGGTTCTCCTCCTTTGTGCTTTCATATATAGATCTTGTGAGCTCCGTTCATGATTAAGATCATCTATTTGTAATTCTGCATGTTGTGTTTGCGGGGATCCGATGGATATTGAGATGCTATTTCAGATTGATTCTATCATGTCTTTGTTATTTGTGATCTTGCATGCTTTCCGTTGTTAGTAGCTATCTTGGCCAAGTAGTTGCTAGCAACTCCAAGAGTTAGTATTTATGCTCGATAGTGGGTTCATGCCTCTAGTAATCCGAGGAAGTGACATAAATCTCTAAGGTACTAGATGTGCTGTTGCTACTAGGGAGAAAACAACAATCCTTTGTTCATAGAACAATCGTATTGTTTACATTACACGCAATTCGTAAAGCAATAATCTATTGCTTGCAACTTAATATTGGAGGGGGTTTGGATGATAACCTGAAGGTGGATTATTAGTCATAGATGCAGTTGGATGGCGGTCTATGTATAATGTTATAATGCCCAATCAAGTCTCAAAGGAGTCAAGATGATTAGTATATGCTTGTATGCTTGATGTTTGTTAATTGCCCCGCTATAATTTTTTCACCCAGCATGTTATCTATCTTAAGGAGAGCCACCTCTAGTGAACTATGGACCCCGGTCCTCTCTTTTACATACAATCTACAAACTGTTTACTGTTTTGTGTTTACTTTCTGCAAACTATTACTTCCTTCCAATCGATACGTTTAATCCTTTGTTTTCAGCAAAACCGGTGAGATTGACAACCTCATCGCAAGTTGGGGACAGAGTTTTGTGGTTGTGTCGTGCAGGTCTCCATGTTGCTGCTGGCACCGGTAGTGCGCCCTGCCGATGTTCAGCTAGCTACACCTTTGGGGTGTTTCCTTGCTCCTACTAGATTGATAACCTTGGTTTCATAACTGAGGCAAACTTACTGATGTGCTCATCATACCTTCCTCTTGGGGTTCCCCAACGAGCTCGTTAATACACGAGTCAACAAGCAACTGGATTGTTTCCGGCTGATCGCCCGCCTCCGTTCGGAGCGTCGTTACTCCGGTTCCGGGGAGGATCTTCATTACGATGAGCCCCCTGTCAGCTTGACTCAGCACGGTGTTCGCCGTTCCTTCGTCCATCAACCGGACATCTTGTGTGTCTAGGAGGTGGCATTCTCTGTAGGTCCTCTTCCCGACGTTTCTCTTTATCTTCTTCCCTGTGATCATTCGGCTCTCACCGGGGAGGATTCTTCGGATTCAGTGCATCAATTGCCTCTGTCTCCGCAACAGGGGCAACGTTGCGCCAGTCACGTGCAGCTTTGTGGTGATGTCCTAAAGATCCGTTCCTTGAGTAGTTGTCTTCCTGACGGTCGGAACGATGATGCTGTTCCGGAACACACTGGGGTCTTACATCCTTCCAGGCCAGATCCGTGCGACATTGGTCAGATTGGGAGACCAGTTTTTTTGGCTTTCGGACAGGGTGGCCTTCTGCTGCTCCAGACCCTTGTTGAGTAGTTTGATACCCAATCGAATCTGGTCTGGGCCTGGATTTCTTGATAGGATTTCTCGAGCCGCAACGGTTTTTTGCACTAGTGTTGGATACACCCAATCCCCGTTGTTGTCGCGCCGAGGCATCCCATGGTCTCCTCCGAAGAGGACTTTGTGAATCTGCGGGAATTGGTCGTCATGAGTATGACGCTTCCTGGTCTTCTAATGTTGCCGAGAGTTGTTCTTCTCTGCAGTTGCCATGCGTTTCTTTTCTTCCTCGAGGTTTTTGGCTTCATCAAGGAGTACTTGGCGATGCGCTTCTCGGGCCTGGGCCCTTTCGTCCAGCTCTTCAGTAGTAAGTTCTGCTGCTGTAGGGATAGGTGTGGTTAATGCAACACCGATAAGTTTACGCGCACCTTCGGTGATCACGTGTCCATCCACCGATTCTTCTTTTTGCACTTCTAGGATCAATGCTCCATCCGAGTCTTCCTCATATTCCTCGGCAATCACCTTCTCTGTCGGAGGGTCTTTTGCCAGGTTCTTGTTCTTCTTCTTTGCCTTCTTGGCAGCGCCGGTAGCAAAGACGGCTTTGGGTCCGTTTCCTGGAGTCAAGCTCTGATCGGTACTTTCGGAATTTTGGACCTCGGGATTACCTCCGATATCCATGTCATCCTGCGCTTTGGGAGAGTTTTCTCCGGATCCTTTATCCATGGCTTCTCCTTCCTCTGCAGCTCTGGAGTTATACTCCTCTTCATACTCCACGGAGAACTTTCGGAAATCTGCCGACGTCATTGAGTCATCCGAGGATGCGGGTAAGTCGGTGTTTGTTCCGATCGCCTCCAGCACTGAGTCGGTGTTCTCTCCAGCATCGGCTGAACCGGATCCGGATCCAATGTATCTGACGAAGTGCGATGTGTGCGTCCTGAGGTAGTTGTGGTCTCCTCGTGGGCTTCCTCGAAGATCCTGATAGTATCGAGAACCTCATCCACGCTTGCATCTTGTAGTATCATGCGCCTCAACATATGCCTCATGAACGGTTGATCTGTTTCGGCGTTGGCAGAGCCGGAACCAAAGTTGTTGTTGTGCTCCTCCTGGATTTCGACCTCACTAGACAGATCGGTATGGGATTTGACCTCACCAGGGAGGTCCACTCCAGCTTCGACTTGAACCGCAAGATCTGCTTCAGGCTCACCTTTCTCTACTATATCCTCAATAGGTGTGGGCTGGGTGGGATTAGGGTTTTCTGAGATCCGAAACTCTGCCGCCTCCACGGACAAAGGAGACCCTGAAATTTCTTCTGCCTCTATCATCACCACTGGGGTGGGTGGGGCAGGTTCAGCAAATCCGATGTATACATCGATCTCACCAAAAGACATGATGGTGTAGGCAGTCACGGCCTCCCTAGCTGGAATCCAGGTCTCGTCGAGAACGATGAGAGGGACATTGCTGGCGTAGAGGATGCGATCGTCGGTGATAGTCTCGCCGATTCCGATTCTTGCAGATTCCGCTCGGAACGCAGATCCGAAGCTCACCTGCCCCATGGTGGGCGACAACTGTCATCGGATTGATGACAAGTAAGGGATGAGAGGGTCCTCTAGGCGTGTGCAAGAGAGGGTTGTGAGACCTACGGTGTTCCAGGACAGTGAGCACACAAGTTTACCCAGGTTCGAATCCGCCGGCTTTGGACGGATCCTACTCCTGCTAGCAATCGATGTCTGAGAGCGGAATATGGGTTACAAGGGTTTCGCCTGTGCGAGTTGAGATTGTAGACTACTGAGGTGTTAGGTGCCCTAAAGGCTCTCCCTAGGACGGCTTATATAGATATCCGGCCTAGGGTTTACAGGAGAGATCTATCCGGCTACGACTAAGAGTCGGTTACAGAGTACATCTTGAACTACAAGTAACACTAGAGGCCTATGTCCGTAATTCTGGGCCTTCCCGTAGCAGGACTGGACTCTGTATCTTCTCCCTGACTGGGCCGCCCGTGAAGCAAAGCTCTAACCCGAAGTGGGCCACCCTGGTCAATGAGGAACTGTGAGGATACCCGGAAAGTATATCCCCAACACATGACATAATCCACTAGAGTGTGTGTTGTCATGTGGATCCATGTGGTCTAGTAAAAGAACACATGCAATGGCACTAGTAGATTAGTGTGTCAAATATTGGTCACAGAGACCAAAAACAAATAGGAAAGAAGCTTCCACATTGCATGTTGCACTAGTGTGGAAAAAGTTGCATCATAGAAACCACTAGAGTGTGTGTTGTCATATGGATCAATGTGGTCTAGGAAAAGAACACATGCAATGACACTAGTGGATCAGTGTGTCAAACCTTGGTCACGGAGACCAAAAACACATTGGAAAGCAGCTACCACATTGCATATTGCACCAGTGTGGCAGAATTTGCATCACAAAACCCACTGGAGTGTGTATTGTCATGTGGATCAATGTGGTTTAGAGAAACAACACATGCAATGAAACTAGTGGATCAATGTGTTCTAGGAAAATAACACATGAAAAGACACTAGTGGATTAGTGGGTCAAAGCATGGTCGCAGAGACTAAAAACACATAGGAAAGCAGCTTCCACATTGCATGTTGCACCAATGTGTTAGAAGTTGCATCACATAATCGACTGGAGTGTGTGTTGTCATGTGGATCCATGTCGTCTAGGAAAAGAACACACGCAATGGCACTAGTGGATCAGTGCGTCAAACCATGGTCACAAATACCAAAAACACATAGGAAAATAGCTTCCACATTGCATGTTGCACCAGTGTGGCAGAAGTTGCATCACAGAATCCACTGGAGTGTGTGTTCTAATGTGGATCAATGTGGTCTAGGAAAAGAACACATGCAATGGCACTAGTGGATCAGTCTGTCAAACCTTGGTCATAGAGTCCAATAACACATAGGAAAGTAGCTACCACATTGCATGTTGCACTAGTGTGGTAGAAGTTGCATCACAGAATTGAGTAGAGTGTGTGTTATCATGTGGATCCATGTGGTTTAGGGAATGAACACATGAAATGAAACTAGTGGATCAATGTGGTCTAGGAAAATAACACATGAAATGACACTCGTGGATCAGTGTGTTATAGCATCGTCACAAAGACAAAAAACACATAGGAAAGTAGCTTCAACATTGCATCTTGCACCAGTGTGGCAGAAGTTGCATCAAAAAATCCACTAGAGTATGTTTTGTCATGTGGATCCATGTGGTTTAGGGAAAGAACACATGCAATGACTCTAGGTGAATAGTGTGGTCTAGGAAAAGAACACATGCCTTGACACTAGTGGATTAGTGTGTTAAACCATGGTCACAGAGAGCAAAATAGATACGGAAGCAGCTTCCACATTGCATGTTGCACCAGTGTAGCAGAAGTTGCATCACAGAATCCACTAGAGTGTGTGTTGTCATGTGGATCCATGTGGTCTAGTAAAAGAACAATTGCAATGGCACTAGTGGATCACTGTGTCAAACCTTGGTCACAGAGACAAAAAAAAATAGGAAAGCAGCTTCCACATTACATGTTGCACCAGTGTGGCAGAAGTTGCATCACAGAATCCACTGGAGTGTGTGTTGTCATGTGGATCAATGTGGTCTAGGAAAAGAACACATGCAATGACACTAGTGGATCAGTGTGTCAAACCTTGGTCACGGAGAACAAAAACACATAGGAAAGCAGCTACCACATTGCATCTAGCACCACTATGGTAGAAGTTGCATCACAGAATCCAATAGAGTGTGTGTTGTCATGTGGATCAATGTAGTTTAGGGAAAGAACACATGCAATGAAACTAGTGGATCAGTGTGGTCTAGGAAAATAACACATGAAATGACACTAGTGGATCAGTGTGTTGAACCATCATCACAGAGACCAAAAACACATAGGAAAGCAACTTCCACATTGCATGTTGCACCAGTGTGGAAAAATGTGCATCACAGAATCCACTAGAGTATGTGTTGTCATGTGAATCCATGTGGTCTAGGAAAAGAACACATGCAATGGCACTAGTCGATGAGTGTGTCAAACCATGGTCACAAAGACGAAGAACACATAGGAAAGTAGCTTCCACATTGCATGTTGCACCAGTGTGGTAGAAGTTGCATCACAGAATCCACTGGAGTGTGTGTTCTAATGTGGATCAATGTGGTCTAGGAAAACAACAAATGCAATGGCACTAGTGGATCAGTCTGTCAAACCTTGGTCACAGAGTCCAAACACACATAGGAAAGTAGCTACCACATTGCATGTTGCACTAGTGTGGTAGAAGTTCGATCGCAGAATCCACTAGAGTGTGTGTTGTCATGTGGATCCATGTGGTTTAGGGAAAGAACACATGAAATGAAACTAGTGGATCCATATGGTCTAGAAAAATAACACATGAAATGACACTCGTGGGTTAGTGTGTTAAACCATGATCATAGAGACAAAAAACACATAGGAAAGTAGCTTCCACATTGCATCTTGCACCAGTGTGGCACAAGTTGCATCACAGAATCCAATGCAGTGTGTGTTGTCATGTGGATCCATATGGTTTAGGGAAAGGAAACATGCAATGACTCTAGGTGATCAGTGTGGTCTAGGAAAAGAACACATGCCTTAACACTAGTGGATCAGTGTTTCAAACCATGGTCAGAGAGACCAAAATAGATATGAAAGCAGCTTCCACATTGCATGTTGCACCAGTGTGGGGAGAAGTTGCATCACAGAATCCACTAGAGTGTGTGTTGTCATGTGGATCCATGTGGTTTAGGGAAAGAACACATGCAATGACTCTAGGTGATCAGTGTGGTCTAGGCAAAGAACACATGCCTTTACACTAGTGGACAATGTGTCAAACCATGGTCACAGAGACCAAAACAGATAGGAAAGCAGCTTCCACATTGATGCATCACATAATCCACTAGAGTGTGTGTTGTCATGTGGATCCATGTGGTCTAGTAAAAGAACACATGCAATGGCACTAGTGGATCAGTGTGTCAAACCTTGGTCAAAGAGACCAAAAACAAATAGGAAAGCAGCTTCCACATTGCATGTTGCACTAGTGTGGCAGAAGTTGCATCACAGAATCCACTCGAGTGTGTGTTGTCATATGGATCAATGTGGTCTAGGAAAAAGAACACATGCAATGACACTAGTGGATCAGTGTGTCAAACCTTGGTCATGGAGAACAAAAACACATAGGAAAGCAGCTACCACATTGCATGTTGCACCACTATGGCAGAAATTGCACCACAGAATCCAATAGAGTGTGTGTTGTCATGTGGATCAATGTGGTTTAGGGAAAGAACACATGCAATGAAACTAGTGGATCAGTGTGGTCTAGGAAAATAACACATGAAATGACACTAGTGGATCAGTGTGTCGAAGCATCATCACAGAGACCAAAAACACATAGGAAAGCAACTTCCACATTGCATGTTGCACTAGTGTGGCAAAATTTCCATCCCAGAATCCACTGGAGTATGTGTTGTCATGTGGATCCATGTGGTCTAGCAAAAGAACACATGCAATGGCACTAGTCGATGAGTGTGTCAAACCATGGTCACAAAGACCAAAAACACATAGGAAAGTAGCTTCCATATTGCATGTTGCACCAGTGTGCCAGAAGTTCCATCACAGAATCCACTGAGTGTGTGTTCTAATGTGGATCACTATGGTCTAGGAAAAGAACAAATGCAATGGCACTAGTGGATCAGTGTGTCAAACCTTGTTCACAAAGTCCAAAAACACATAGGAAAGTAGCTACCACATTGCCTGTTGCATCAGTGTGGCAGAAGTTGAATCACAGAATCCACTGGAGTGTGTGTTGTCATGTGGATCCATGTGGTTTAGGGAAAGAACACATGAAATGAAACTAGTGGATCAATGTGGTCTAGGAAAATAACACATGAAATGACACTCGTGGATTAGTGTGTTAAACCATCATCACAGAGACAAAAAACACATAGGAAAGTAGCTTCCACATTGCATCTTGCACCAGTGTGGTGGAAGTTGCATCACAGAATCCAATGGAGTGTGTGTTGTCATGTGGATCCATGTGGTTTAGGGAAAGAAAACATGCAATGACTCTAGGTGATCACACTAGTGGAAAATTGCTTATCAGCGGAGCATATTTTTTGCTATCAATGGCGCATATGGAATGCGCCACTAGTGTTGCGCCACTGATAATCAGATATCAATGGCGCATATACAATATGCACCATTGATAAGAGGCCCACCAGTGGCGCACCTAATATATACGCCATTGCTATTTTACTAGTGGCGCATATAGCCAAATGCGCCACTAATACTATATGCGCCACTAGATGAATAAAATATGTGCCACTGATGTTTCGTACAGGTATACACAATACAGGGCTCTCAGGTATTTATACAGGTACATATACAGGTATTTATAAAGATACACAACAGTGTAAAAACAAAGATAATAATACCACTAGAATTATACATCATCACATCAATTAGAACCCGACAAAGTGACAAGTGCCCGAATATTATACAAGTCTACAACAAATTGATCTCATTTTCTCATACATTACACATTACAACAAGCTGATCATCATAATCATTAGCCAAGTCCTAAACTACTAAAGGACCGAGTAGAGTACAACCGCAATGGCGGTGATGAGCAAGACATGGAGCACTATCATCAAGGTCTTCATCTGGTTCCTGTCTCTCTGCTCTCCAAGGAGGTGGTTCCTCCACCTAGCTTCCGCCTGCTCTCTCGTTGGGTACCCTTTGTATCGGTTGCCACTGAACTTGTTCACTTGCTTATGACAATCCTCCCACTTGTCGTAGACTCCTGGGACCCTCCCTCTGAACACCACGTAGCACGACATCTCTATACACAAGGCATATAAGTATTATATCATGCAACAGAAAGAATTAAAAGGTTCATCACATGCATCTCCAGAAAAAAGAAGGTTTCGATCTAAGGCAAGCTATTAAGTTTCATACATATGGTAATAAGTAAACGAAGTCCAACAACGACCGTTTCGAGCTAAGGCAAGATAAAGTTTATGACACACACACACACACGAGATACACAAACCGGCTGAGCGCTAGCTAGCTAGGAACACTACATCATGAAGACTTTGTTTTACATGGCGTCGAGAATGGTTTGTAGCCGTCTTTCGTTGTTCATGTCCTACGGTCACCCTGTGCCTCGAGCCGTGCTTCGATCTCGCGCTTACTGAACGCTCTTTTGCAGGATAAGGCCCCCCTTGTGATGACATCTTCTTGCTCGATGGTCGCAATCTGAGTCTGGATGCATAAGAAGTCGTCCTTAAGTTCATCATCGTCCATTCTTTCCTCAGCTTTGGCCCATGCTCGAAGACTAGATGGCAACGTAATGATGTGTGCATCCCGAACGATCGCCCACAGGTGACGGAGGGCGTAGTAGGCCTCCTTGACACTGTTATCCAGCTGCTTGACGCAGGCGAACTTCATTACATGTTTGAACATGTGTCTTCCATCCCTGAAATTTTCCGCCCCCTTCTTGAATTCGCCTCCATTTTCGGCGTATACCTCGAGAGCATCATCTAGAAGACTCCTTATGTTGGTGTAGTCTTTCTTCTTTTGCTCTCTCCCCGAGTCCAAGTACATGGCTAGCAAATAACTCGGGTGAAGGAGGATCAGTGTGCAGTATTTGTCTCTGCGCAAAACAATTGAAACAAAACAATGTTGGAAAAAGAGCAACCGAAAACTAAGAAAGGACAAGTTACGGCGACGAGCGAGTGTGTGCACTTACTCAGGAAAGAAAGGCAAAATAAGCTCTTTTCCACTCTTGTTGTCCACCATGAAATTTTGGAGGTAGTTCCTTGCGCTGGCCTGGGTCACTGGATTCACCAACTGGCTATCACACATGAATTAGGGGTCCACTATCGCGACGCCAGGGGTCTTCTCTCTGTTGACCTTCATCGCCCGATGGAGCGCGTATAGGCGGACCAAGTTATAGTTCATCCGCTTGCCATGGAAAAGCTTAAAGGTGTCCTCATACGATATGAAGAAGATATCCGAGGGGGCATTATCGACGAAGCCCGCGCCTGTTGGAACATTGACCGTGAAAATAGGGTACGATGGATTTGCTTCTTTAAGAAGGCACTCCTCTAGATATAGAATACCATGCTGCAGGTTAGCCATCGCTCCACTTGCATTTTTGATCAGCTCCTCACTCAGAATCGGTTGACCAGCTATGTGAACCCTGGTCAAGGTTCCCTCAGGGGGCTGTGTTAATGGGTCGTCCTAAGCTCGGGGCCTCTTCGGACCTGGCTGGCTCAAAGACTGCTTATTATTCTTCTTGGTTCTCTTGCGATGCTTCTTCGTCTCGACATTAGCAGCCATCTGCTCATCCGCCGCCTTATGGAGTGTGGTGGGGCTGAAAATGATTCCCTGGGTGCCCTTATAAGGACCAGCAGCACCAGCATCCGGAGGCATCTCCTCTAGGGTACCATGGAAGTCTAGACGCGTGCATGTTCTGGTACGAGCATTTGGGTCGTCGGCAACGTGGTAGGGCTGGTCCATGTTTGGCATGAACAAAGAGTCCGTGACGCTAGTGTTGATCTAGTTATCTGGGTTGTCATCATCATCATCATCGTTAATGTTGTCCCCAGGTGCATCCTTGGGCGGTGGCAGCGCAACGGCGGCCTTGCCATGTGGAGGCGGCAGTGCGGCGACAGCCTTGCCATGTGGAGGCGGCGGTGCAGCGGCGGCCTTGCCATGTGGAGGAAACGGTGCAGCGGCGGCCAACAATTGCTGGTGACGAGAGGTGGTGGCGGTGACTGGTTGTTGTGGCCGCCGCGGCAAGGGCACATTTGGCCGCTGAGTTACTTGTTGTTCCTTCACAAGCTGAATCTAGGTCTTTGGCCATGTCAAGACCCAGCCACAACAATCTTGAAGGTTCTTATGATCATCGGCGCCTCGAGGTTGGCTAGGGGGTCCATATCTTCGCACCCCGGCAACACCCGAGCCAGCCGGACCTTGAACACGTCATCCTCCATCGACTTGTGGTGCATCGTGTGGCTATTTGGTTGAATAATTGAGCCCTTGCCAACATCCTTTAGATCGCCGTCCACGTAATGCAAGAGCGTGCAAGGAGTGTGCTACGGAAGAACAAGCATCGTGAGATGGCGCTAGCTAGTCATCAAAGGCAAAGGAGATGAAATGTTATCAACATGCATATGTTGGCCGGCATCATTACCTTGGAGATGGCGTTGAGCTCAGCTAATGTCGAGACACCGGTATCATCCTCCCGCTGAGATGCCTTACGAAGCACCGTCGGTTGCGCCTTAGTTTTGGCAGGAGGGGGTATCGGTGTGACCTGCGGCTGTATGTTGGGGCCGGCGGGAGGTGTCACCAGAGCGACCTCCGGCTGCGTGTTGGTGTTGGAGCCGGCAGGAAGGGCACCGGAGCGACCGGGTGCATCTCGACGTTGGCGGACTCGGGCGTCAACATGTTCGGCGACACGTGCTGGATCGAGTTGCTGCCAGAGAGGCTGGGCACCACGAGCGGCCCTTGTCGACCTGCCGCATTCCAAGTAGCGATCCCCTCCCACAGCTCATTGGGAAACATCTCGCGGATCTTCTCTTGCACTTTCTCATCGATCAGCCTCGGCATCTGTTGTATCTGCTCCCGGAGGACTTCAACCTCGCGTTTTTCCTTTGCCGCCGCCGTGGTCTTCCTCTCTTTCTTCGCCTTTGGGTCCTCTTTCCTAAATCACCAACCTTTTCGTACGTACCATAGCCGGACACGTGGCCAAATGAAGTCGGCGGCGCGGACTTATCCCTCCCCTTGAACACGTTTGTCGCCCTGTTGAAGGGCATGTCCCACCACGGGTCCGCCATCGACCCTTGGGACGAGCTCGCACTTGACGCACAAGACTTTTCTTCGGATCTCTGAAGAGAAGGAAAGTGATCCCAATTAGAAATTCGGCTTCATTACTTAATTAGAAACACAAATGTACTCCAAGATAAATTCCTTACCAGCCTTTTCTGGAACTTCCTCACATCATCATCGTCAATAACGAATTCCTTGAGTTCAGGGTGGAGATAGTAGCGGGCGCGGACAAACTGCATCACCTGCTCGTCCGTGAATTTGTGCCACGGGTTATCTTTCCCTAGACGGGCATACTCGGCGTCCTCCTTTGCCCAAATGACCTTTTTTCCTCGGTAACCGCCGCTTCCGCAACGTTGGTTACCTATGTTCAGCTCCCGCATATGCCTCCCCCACTCGGTCCATTCCTGACCTTCTGGTGAAGTGCAGTTCGCCTTGAAATTGATGAATTCTTCTTTGTCGAGCATCGGCTCGGCTTTCTTTATCTCCTCCCAACTTTTACCCTCATTAATCCTCCTCTTCACTCGGCTTTTCCAGCTGCTCATGGCGGTGCTCATCCTCGTGAGGGCTAACTTGTTTACCTTGTTCCCTATGAGCTTTTGGTTATCGTACTCATCTGGGAACTTGTACCGTTTGTGAAGCTTCCCAATGAGGAGTTCTCGCAACCGTTTGTTCTTTCTTATGTCCTTCTGGTTGATGCTCATGCTCTCCCGCATGATGCACCCGAGTTGTAGGCCATACCTAGCGGCAAGCTTCCCTGGCTCCAAGGGTTGGCCACCCGGTTTCACAAGGGTGAACTCTTCGCGTTTGGTGCCGTGTTTCGGCAGCGTCCGCTCCATCGCCGTCCACGCGTTCACCGCCATGACTTGCTTCGGCCTCCTCGTCACCATTACTGCTTTCCTCGTCGTCGCCATCTTTGGCCTCCTCCTCATATTCAGACTCCTCTTCATCTTCTTGGTCCGTAGCTTGGGCCTCCTCATCAACTTCATCGTGATCCGTAGCTTCGGCCTCCTCGTCGGACCCGCTTAAGTCATCGCCAAACCGCCAAAACTTTAAGTTGGCTCTTCTTGCTCGTTCTTCGACGCTCATGGGCTGAGAAGGGCCAGCCCCGACGTCTTTGTCTCTGCTCGACATGTTTGCTCTTCAAAGAAAAAATGCAACAATTTAATTAGTACAAGCTAGAGTCGACCGAAAAATTCGGCATGACCTTTGCTGTTTTTTTGACCTAGGAGTGCCCATTTCTCAACCGAAATGGAAGTGAATCAACACTTCGGGAGAAATGGGCAACTCAAATGAATTCCCTACAACAGTTTTCATACAAAATAATGTGCTCCAGTTTTCAAATTGATGACAGTCATCCAATCACACATATACAAAGAGCAAAATAATGTGCTCTAGTTAGCAATCTTCTTTTATTTCAGACTTCTTCAGGTTGTAGAGTATAGATAGCCTGAGAAATTGATACTTCTTTATTTAGGATCCTCTACTGATGTGTAGTAATTAATTTTCCATCTTGAAAATTCTCCATGACAAGCATTTAGACTGTCAATTCTCAAATAAAATGTGAGTTTAGCAATCTCATCTATGATCTATCATAGGAACACCAATATAGTAGGTACAGACAGGTAGCTAGTTCATTCTGCGTACATAGATAGCTAGAGATGATTAAAATGGATACCAAATGCTCCTGGACATTCCAGTCCTCAATTTATGTGTATAATCATGTTATTCAACAGACACATGTGGCTATCAGCACCAAGCTTTTTCAGTTACTTCAAAAGGCAACTAGGGAGCTTCACATAAAACTAGGTAGACCTATTGCAACCCAACAGACACAGATGGCTATCCGCACCAATAGCAACTGGCCTAAACTTACAATCAATGTAAATGGAAATCTATCTTCCCTGAGCCATGTTTGGACCTGCCAAACATACACATCATCCTGACAGCCAACTACATAGCATTGATTATACAGCAGCAATATTGTGCAAGTGTCAATAATGCAAGGTACGTCCAGTGAGCATTTTCGAGCTCAAGTTAAAGCAAGCAGGAACTGCTCTGGTTCCAATATTCTTTCTTATTAACACAAGAAATAACAACATTTTCCACCTTTCAATTAGCAACAAAAGCATCGATAAGGCTACATAACACATCTTTTAAAGGCAGCGAGCACTGTGTTGAATCACAAAAAAGCAACCAACTTTAAACTAGTCCAGATCAGCTCCTAGAAGCAGAACTAGCCACATCATAGCAATACCAAATCAGTATTATGCTTTCATTCAGTAATTTAAACTTCTCATATGTGCAACGACTGAATAGCTTATACTCGAATAAGATAGCACTTACTTTTTCTATGCATATTTTACATAATAGAATGGCCTCTAGCCTTTTCTTCTAAATAAATTTAAAATGGAATGGGCGTTGTGACTGGGAATTATCGTCGGGATATTTACACATGAGAAATTGGGAACTGAATCCTTTAAGTTGTTATGTACTCATGCTACTGCTATTGGTGTTTATGGTTAGAGGAAAAGAATTAAATGGCCTTGTTTTGATTATCTTCACATAGGCATCTAGAAAGGTGTAGCCTGGAGCATTGTGAACTGATTTCTGTACTATGCCATCTTAGTTTACCACTACTGAACCACATAGCTGAAAATTTAACTATTGATTTCATTTTTTTGCACTGTTCCATCTTACTAGCCGATGGATATATAGTGCATTCTCTACTTCAGAATATGAATACACACTATAATTGACTTATTTATAGTGCTTCTTGCTGATTTTTTTTTCTGGGATGATCTTCAATGCACATTGTTTATTTGACTCATGTTGTCCATTTTCTAGAAACCCTAGAACCCATTACTGAGGCATGGACCTAGCTACTGCTAGAGGGAGAGAGGGGAAAGAGTGGGCTCACCGAGAGGAGCTCGTTGATGGTGGCTTGACGGCGAGCAATCGAGGGAGGCGGTGATGGTGACCACGGTGAGCTCTTGGCGACGGTGACCGCGCTCCTCGTCGGTGGTGCGTGCGGCGCTGTCCTTCTCCTCCTCGTCGGTGGCGCACGTGTGGCCCTTCTACTCCTTGTCGGTGGTGCTGCCCTTCTCCTCCTCGTTGGTGGCGCGCGTGGCCCTTCTCCTCGTCGGCGGTGCTCCTAGTGCTCCTCCTCCTCCTGATTGCTCCAAGGGGACGGGGTGGCGCTCCTAGCAAGGGGACAGGGTCGAGATTAGGGGAGGGGAGGGTGAGAGGATGGGACGGGGTAGCGATCACCGGTGACGACTGCTCCGGTGGCGGCAGGGCGACTCCGGTGGCGTGCTAGGGTTCGCATGAGACACGATCGAAAGGGGATTGGATATGAGAGACAGTGAGAGTGAGAAGAAAGGGCCGATCGTTTTTTTTGGCTAAGTGTAAAACATCCGTGGCGCATGTTTTCCAATATGCGCCATTGATATTCTACACTTAGTCAAATAAAACGACGCCCTCTTATGTGACAGTAACACAGGCATACCGCAGTGGTTCGACTCATGGGGCAAAACCTGGGCTGGGAGCTCTCAGGTTTGATTCCTGAGCTCTCTCACAATTTTTTTTTCAATTTTTAATATTTTAAAAAATACCAATGGTGCATATCTAGTATATAAATAATATCTAGTATATTTTAATATTTTGTAACAAATAGTAATTAAGTTTAACATTCACAAATCTATTTAAAACAAAATACCAATGGTGCATATCTAGTATATAAATAATATCTACTATATTTTAATATTTTGTAACAAATAGTAATTAAGTTTAACATTCATAAATCTATTTAAAACAAGGACATCTTATTCAATATCCATACACACCAATATTCTCCATAAAAATGTCATGTCATGTGTGCATGATCTCGATTCCGAGTTAGCTTGAGCTAGCGTCTCTTTGCAATCTTCTTGCCCTTCTTCCTCGCGGTTGAATACTTTAGCCCGGAAAGGTTAAGGTTTCTTCTCGTGAACGGACAACCTTTAGTAGGTAGGGTGGTCTTCCTTTTTCCTACAGCAGTCGGCTTGTCGAAGTAGTTGTCAAATTCCTCTTCGATCTTCAGATCGTCGTTCTTTTCTAAGTCTTGCTCATTGGCGGGTCTGTCCATTCCGATGATGCTCCTCTTGCCCCTCCTCATGACAACACGGCTTGGCTTTGACGGGTCAGTGATGAAGAAACATTGGTAAACTTGGCTCACGAGTACCCATGGCTCTTTTTTGCGGAGGCGTTCTTCGCGGAGGCATCGGGTATAACCATGGTGGTGAAATACCAACCCTCTTTTTGGACGCTCTTGGCCCATCTGACACGGAATATCGGCACCTTCTCTCCAGCGTAGTCGAGCTCCCATATCTCCTCGATCCTTCCAAAAAATCGTTCCTTGACGGTGGCTTCATCATCGGCATATGATAGCATTGTTACTCCTGAGTTCTGATAGTCGTTGCTCATGTCCCCTTTCTCGGTGTAGAATCTGTACCCGTTGATGTCGTATGCCTGATATGTCCTCATGTTGTGCTCGGGGCCATTTGACAAGGCGAAAATTAGTTTTTCATCCTCCGTAGCACGCGTTTGCGGGTCTGTGGGGAGATTGTCTTGAAACTTCTTCTTGAACCAAGCCGTGAAGCTAGAGTTGTGCTCTCTTGTTACGTCTCCCTTCTTCCTCGGTCGAGCAAGGTCAATGAACTTTTGCTCGATTAAGCTTTTGTGCTCTTCCACCCAAGGATCGACCAATTCGATGTGTTGTAGCACGACTCGGTGTGCCCTGTCAAAGTCGTCACGTCGACCCTTCGCGCCAACATGCACGGTGTGAAAGTCCTCGCGGTGGCCATATCTAGCGAGCCTGCCGAGGTGCGTCCTTTTGGGCAGACCAACAGGGTCATCCTCGTCGTCTGGGTCGGTGCGTAGATAATTCTGGCAGAAAGAGACACACTCGTAGGTCAGAAAGCCCTTGGCAATGCTTCCATATGGACGGGACATGTTGCGTACAAATCCTTTGATAACACCGTTAAGCCTTTCAAATGGCATCATGTTGTGCATGAATGTCGGCCCGACATGAATGATGTCATCGACGACATGGACGAGTACATGGACCATGATGTCGAAGAATGCGGACGGGAAGTAAATCTCGAGCTCGCATAGTATCACGACGATCTCATCTTGTAGTGTGTCGAGCTGCTTCAAGCCAATCGACTTCCTCGAGATGACGTCGAAGAAGTTGCAGAGGCCAAACAGCGTCTCACGGACGTGCTCGTCCATTATCCCTCGGATCGCAACAGGAAGTATCTGCGTCATCAGCACGTGATAGTCATGAGACTTCATCCTGCTGAACCTCTTCTTCGCTTTGTCCAGATATCTGCCTATGTTCCCCGAGTAACCGTAAGAAACTTTGACTCCTAGGATGCAGTTGAAAAACTGCTCAAGCTCCTGCTCACTTAGAGTGAATCAGGCAGCCGAAAACACTACAATTCCCCTCTTTACCCTTTTGCGGCGACCTTGAGTATCTTCAGGCGCCGTCTCATCATCATCATCATCATCGGGCGGCGGTGTCTCATGAAGTCCTTCCTTGATGCCAAGTTCCATCAGGTCGTTCCTTGCTTTCGGCCCGACTTTGGTCCTATCCGGCATGTTGATGATAGTGGCAAGCAGACTCTCGCACACCTTCTTCGTGATGTTCATGACATCAAGGGTATGGGGCGTGTGGAGGTATTTCCAGTATGGCAGGTCCCAGAAAACAGGCCTAGCTTTCCACACACCATGCAGCGGTTTTGTCCTCGGACGCTTCTTTCCCGGCAAAGGGCACTCTTCCCAGTTGTCCAAAATATCTTGGATCACTTCTCTGCTCCTCGGACGTGGGGCTTTTTCGAGCTCTACTTTGCCATCAAACATATCTCTACGCTTTCTCCACGCGTGATCCTTTGGAAGCCACATTCGAGTCCATTGGAACACGGTCTTCGATGACCCGGGATCCCTTGGTAGCTAGAGATGCGGGGTCTTATCCATGCACTTGACACATGCTTTGTGTCCGTGGTTCACCTGGGCAGACACGTATGCATAACCTAGATAGTCCTGCACCGTCGTGAGCAGCGCGGCTCTCATAGGGAAATAATCTCCTGTGTATGCGTCCCACGTATGGGCTGGCATCTCCCACAGCGTGGCTAACTCTTCTTTCAGCAGCCCGAGATACAGATGCATGTCGACACCTGGTTGTTTACGCCCCTGAATCAGAATACACATGTGTACGTATCTCTGCTTGGTGCACACCCAGGGAGGGAGGTTGTACAGCCATACAAAACATGGGCCAGGTGCTATATGTGCTACTCTGGTTGCCAAACGGATTGAGTCCATCGGTGCTCATACCAAGCCCGACATTCCTTGGATCGCCCCCGAAGTCTGGAAAGTCAATGTCCAGTGCGTTCCACTAGCTAGCGTCCGAAGGGTGTGTGAGGATCTTGCCCTTATGTGGATCATCTTCGGTCGGCTTCTTCCTTTCCGCGTGGCATTGCATGAGCTTTGCTTCCTTAGGGTCCACGAAATACCGCTGCAGACGGGGAGTGATAGGAAAGTACCATACCACTTTCCGAGGAACTTTCTTGTTCCCTCTCTTGTATCGTCCTTGGACACACACCGGACATGTGGTTCTATCCTTGTACTCGTCTCGATAAAGTGCGTAGTCATTAATGCAGGCGTGGTACTTAACATATGGTAGGTCGAGAGGACATACGATTTTATTGGCCTCCTCGATACTAGTTGGACACGTGTTCCCCTTGGGAAGACGTTCTTGCCAGAATCTCATGTTTTTGTTGAAGCTTACATCGGTCCATTTTCTTTCTGTCTTCATCTCCAGAGCCTTGAGCATTACGTTCAAGCGGGTATCCTCGGGCCGGCACCCAGGATACAATGGAGTTTTCCCGTCTATCTCCATCTGCGCTAGCTTGGCTTTCTCCCTGGCAGCAGCTTTGGTGTTGCTCATCTCCCTGAGAAGCAGTTCCTGAACATGAGGGTCCTGCAAGGCCGAGGTTAGCCGCGTCGTTTGTGTGTCTATGTCTTCTCCACCGACACCTCCTTCGTGATGATCATCATGTCCGTCACTGCCATCATCTCCTTCGTGTTGATCATCATGTCCACCGCTGCCGACATCTCCTTCATGATCATGGTCATGTCCGCCGCTGGCATCTCCTCCGTGATGATCATCATGCCCGCCCTTGTCTTCAAGATCGTTGACGTCCTCGTCATCTTCAGAATCATAACTGCGCATGAAATCACGCGTGAGCAGGTGATTCTCTAGGTCTCCGGAATCAGGGTCAACCAAGCTCCCGAGATTGCATGTTCGACACGGGCATCTTATGTAGGTCCTCTTGTTCAGAATCATGTCGGCCACCACGCGTTTCTTGTATCTAGCTGCTCGACCTTTCCTCATGTGTCTAACCAAGGTTTCCTGCGCGGTATAGAGCAAAAAGAGAGAGTATCTTAGAACCACGACACCATCATGCACACACACACACATGCATGCATGGCCGCCAGAAAAATTCGGCATGACATCTCCTAAAAATGGGACATATGGATAGTGCAAAATTTTGCTGAAACGGAAATGAATCAACATTTCGGCAAACATCCATGCACCACCAGAGCAAGCAACATGCTTTATTCTTCGTCACCTGCAAACATTCATGCACCACATCCATGCAAACACACCATCCCTTTCGCAATTAATAAGAAGGCTTCACAAACATAAGCATGCACACACATACACACCGCACCAACGTCCACACTCCACACAAAACATCCACATGCATGTCCTCCAACAACTCACCTAGTAGAATCGTTACCGAGCCAAGTCCACGACGAGATAGTGTGGTTGTTTTTGGAGAACAAGATGGATGTTGGAGGAGGCTTCCCCTCATAAAACTATCAAGCAAAGTAGGTTCAACAACCAAGAATGGAGAAAAGAATGGATAAATTGAGGTGGTGGGGAGGAGGAGGACAAGCTAGATCTAGTTTGGGGTGGTGGGTGGAGAAGAATGGAATGGTGGTGGTGGGTGGGGCTGGATGCCAACTTGTAGATCTGGACGAAATTATCAGTGGCGCATATTACACTAAATGCTCCACTGATAAGTCTGCCACCTTTTCAGGTGGTGGGCCTAAGACTTATCAGTGGCGCATTTAACACTATATGCGCCATTGTGGACCTTGTATCAGTGGCGCATATACCAAATGCGCCATTGATATTTCTGCCACCTTTCAGGATGGTGGGGCCCACTTAGTTACCAGTGGCGCATTTACATCTACATGCGCCATTGGTGAGGGGAATATCAATGGCGCATATGGCATATGCGCCACTGATAATAGTATATCAATGGCGCATATATCCATATGCGCCACTGATATTTGGTCCACAGGCCTCCAGAGTGCTGGGCCCACATTATCAGTGGCGCATTATTTGTGATATGCACCATTGGTTATAAATAATATCAGTGGAGCATATTTTTAATTGCGCCACTGATAATTATCAGTGGGGCATATTCAAAACAATGCTCCACTGGTAATAAATCTATCCATAAGCCTTTCTCTAGTAGTGTCAGTGTGGTCTAGGAAAAGAAGACATGCCTTGACACTAGTGGATCAGTGTGTCAAACCAAGGTCACAGAGACCAAAACAGATAGGAAAGCAGCTTCCACATTGCATGTTGCACCAGTGTGGCAGAAGTTGCATCGCAGAATCCAATGGAGTGTGTGTTGTCATGTGGATCCATGTGGTTTAGGGAAAGAACACATGCAATGACTCCAGGTGATAAGTGTGGTCTAGGAAAAGAACACAAGCCTTGACACTAGTGGACAGTGTGTCAAACCATGGTCATAGGGACCAAAACAGATAGGAAAGCAGCTTCCACATTGAATGTTGCACCAGTGTGGCAGAAGTTACATCACATAATCCACTAGAGTGTGTGTTGTCATGTGGATCCATGTACTCTAGTAAAAGAACACATGCAATGGCACTAGTGGATCAGTGTGTCAAACCTTGGTCACAGAGACCAAAAACAAATAGGAAAGCAGCTTCCACATTGCATGTTGCACTAGTGTGGCAAAAGTTGCATCACAGAATCCAATGGAGTGTGTGTTGTCATATGGATCAATGTGGTCTAGGAAAAAAGAACACATGTAATGACACTAGTGGATCTGTGTGTCAAACCTTGGTCACAGAGACCAAAAATACATAGGAAAGCAGCTACCACATTGCATGTTGCACTACTGTGGCAGAAGTTGCATCACAGAATCCACTGGAGTGTGTGTTGTCATGTGGAGCAATGTGGTTTAGGGAAAGAACACATGCAATGGCACTAGTGGATCAATCTGGTCTAGGAAAATAACGCATGAAATGACACTAGTGGATTAGTGTGTCAAACCATCATCACAGAGACCAAAAACACATAGGAAAGCAACTTCCACATTGCATGTTGCACCAGTGTGGCAGAAGTTGCATCAGAGAATCCACTGGAGTATGTGTTGTCATGTGGATCCATGTGGTCTAGGAAAATAACGCATTAAATGACACTAGTGGATGAGTGTGCCAAACCATGGTCACAAAGACCAAAAACACATAGGAAAGTAGCTTCCAGATTGCATGTTGCACCAGTGTGGTAGAAGTTGCATCACGGAATCCACTAGAGTGTGTGTTCTAATGTGGATAAATATGGTCTAGGAAAGAACAAATGCAATGGGTAGTGGATCAGTCTGTCAAACCTTGGTCACAGAGTACAAAAACACATAGGAAAGTAGCTACCACATTGCATGTTGCATCACAGAATCCACTAGAGTGTGTGGTGTCATGTGGATCCATGTGGCTTAGGCAAAGAACACATGAAATGAATCTAGTGGATCAATGTGGTCTAGGAAAATAACACATGAAATGACACTCATGGATTAGTGTGTTAAACCATCATCATAGTGACAAAAAACACATAGGAAGGTAACTTTCACAATGGATCTTCTAGTAGTGTGGCTGAAGTTGCATCACAGAACCCACGGGAGTGTGTGTTATCATGTGGATCCATGTGGTTTAGGGAAAGAACACATGCAATGACTCTAGGTGATCAGTGTGGTCTAGGAAAAGAAGACATGCCTTGACACTAGTGGATCAGTGTGTCAAACCAAGGTCACAGAGACCAAAACAGATAGGAAAGCAGCTTCCACATTGCATGTTGCACCAGTGTGGCAGAAGTTGCATCGCAGAATCCAATGGAGTGTGTGTTGTCATGTGGATCCATGTGGTTTAGGGAAAGAACACATGCAATGACTCCAGGTGATAAGTGTGGTCTAGGAAAAGAACACAAGCCTTGACACTAGTGGATCAGTGTGTCAAACCATGGTCAGAGAGACCAAAACAGATAGGAAAGCAGCTTCCACATTGCATGTTGCACCAGTGTGGTAGAAGTTGCATCACAGAATCCACTAGAGTGTGTGTTGTCATGTGGATCCATGTGGTCTAGCAGAAGAACACATCCAATGGCACCAGTGGATCACTGTGTCAAACCTTGGTACCAGAGACCAAAGAAATAGGAAAGCGGCTTCCACATTACATGTTGCACTAGTGTGGTAGAAGTTGTATCACAGAATCCAATGGAGTGTGTGTTGTCATGTGGATCAATGTGGTCTAGGAAAAGAACAACTGCAATGACACTAGTGGATCAGTGTGTCAAACCTTGGTCACGGAGAACAAAAGCACATAGGAAAGTAGCTACCCCATTGCATGTTGCACCACTATGGGAGAAGTTGCATCACATAATTCACTAGAGTGTGTGTTGTCATGTGGATCAATGTGGTTTAGGGAAAGAACACATGCAATGAAACTAGTGGATCAGTGTGGTCTAGGAAAATAACACATGAAATGACACTAGTGGATCAGTGTGTCAAACCATCGTCACAGAGGCCAAAAACACATAGGAAAGCAGCTTCCACACTGAATGTTGCAGCAGTGAGGCAGAAGTTGCATCACAGAATCAAATGGAGTGTGTGTTGTCATGTGGATCCATGTGGTTTAGGGAAAGAACACATGCAATGGCACTAGTGGATCAGTGTGTCAAAGCTTGGTCACGGAGAGTAAAAACAAATAGGAAAGCAGCTTCCACATTGCATCTTGCACTAGTGTGGCAGAAGTTGCATCACAGAATCCACTGGAGTGTGTGTTGTCATGTGGATCAATGTGGTTTAGGGAAAGAACACATGCAATGAAACTAGTGGATCAATGTGTTCTAGGAAAATAACACATGCAATGGCACTAAGTATCAGTCTGTCAAACCTTGGTCACAGAGTCCAAAAACACATAGGAAAGTAGCTACCACATTGCATGTTGCACCAGTGTGGCAGAAGTTGCATCACAGAATCCACTCGAGTGTGTGTTGTCATGTGGATCCATGTGGTTTAGGGAATGAACACATGAAATGAAACTAGTGGATCAATGTGGTCTAGGAAAATAACACATGAAATGACACTCGTGGATCAGTGTGTTAAACCATCGTCACAGAGACAAAAAACACATAGGAAAGTAGCTTCAACATTGCATCTTGCACAAGTGTGGCAGAAGTTGCATCACAGAATCTAATGGAGTGTGTGTTGTCATGTGGATCCATGTGGTTTAGGGAAAGAACACATGCAATGACTCTAGGTGATCAGCGTGGTCTAGGAAAAGAACAGATGCCTTGACACTAGTGGATAAGTGTGTCAAACCATGGTCATAGGGACCAAGACAGATAGGAAAGCAGCTTCCACATTGCATGTTGCACAAGTGTGGCAGAAGTTGCAGCACAGAATCCACTAGAGTGTGTGTTGTCATGTGGATCCATGTGGTCTAGTAAAAGAGCACATGCAATGGCACTAGTGGATCAGTGTGTCAAACCGTGGTCACAAAGACCAAAAACACATAGGAAAGTAGCTTCCACATTGCATGTTGCACTAGTGTGGCAGAAGTTGCATCATAGAATCGACTGGAGTGTGTTCTAATGTGAGTCAATGTGGTGTAGGAAAAGAACACATGCAATGGACCTAGTGGATCAGTCTGTCAAACCTTAGTAACAGAGTCCAAAAACACATAGGAAAGTAGCTACCACATTGCATGTTGCACCCGTGTGACAAAAGTTGCATGACAGAATCCACTGGAGTGTGTGTTGTCATGTGGATCCATGTGGTTTAGGGAATGAACACATGATATGAAACTAGTGGATCAATGTGGTCTAGGAAAATAACACATGAAATGACACTCGTGGATCAGTGTGTTAAACCATCGTCACAGAGCCAAAAAACACATAGGAAAGTAGCTTCAACATTGCATCTTGCACTAGTGTGGCTAAAGTTGCATCACAGAACCCACGGGAGTGTGTGTTATCATGTGGATCCATGTGGTTTAGGGAAAGAACACATGCAATGACTCTAGGTGATCAGTGTGGTCTAGGAAAAGAACACATGCCTTGACACTAGTGGATCAGTGTGTCAAACCAAGGTCAGAGAGACCAAAACAGATAGGAAAGCAGCTTCCACATTGCATGTTGCACCAGTGTGGCAGAAGTTGCATCGCGGAATCCAATGGAGTGTGTGTTGTCATGTGGATCCATGTGGTTTAGGGAAAGAACACATGCAATGACTCCAGGTGATCAGTGTGGTCTAGGAAAATAACACATGCCTTGACACTAGTGGATCAGTGTGTCAAACCATGGTCATAGAGACCAAAATAGATAGGAAAGCAGCTTCCACATTGCATGTTGCACTAGTGTGGCAGATAATGCATCACAGAATCCACTAGAATGTGTGTTGTCATGTGGATCAATGTGGGCTACTAAAAGAACACATCCAATGGCACTAGAGGATCATTGTGTCAAAACTTGTTAACAAAGACCAAAAACAAATAGGAAAGCACCTTCCACATTACATGTTGCACCAGTGTGGTAGAAGTTGCATCACAGAATCCACTGGAGTGTGTGTAGTCATGTGAATCAATGTCCTCTAGGAAAAGAACACATGCAATGACACTAGTGGATCAGTGTGTCAAATCTTGGTCACGGAGAATAAAAACACATAGGAAAGCAGCTACCCCATTACATGTTGCACCACTTTGGTAGAAGTTGCATCACAGAATTCACTAGAGTGTGTGTTGTCATGTGGATCAATGTGGTTTAGGGAAAGAACACATGCAATGAAACTAGTGGATCAGTGTGGTCAAGGAAAATAACACATGAAATGACACTAGTGGATAAGTGTGTCAAACCATCATCTCAGAGACCAAAAACACATAGGAAAGCAACTTCCACATTGCATGTTGCACCAGTGTGGCAGAAGTTGCATCAAAGAATCCAATGGAGTGTGTGTTGTCATGTGGATCCATGTGGTTTAGGGAAAGAACACATGCAATGACTCTAGGTGATCAGTGTGGTCTAGGAAAATAACACAAGCCTTGACACTAGTGGATCAGTGTGTCAAACCACGGTCAGATAGACCTAAACAGATAGGAAAGCAGCTTCCACATTGCATGTTGCACCAGTGTGGCAGAAGTTGCATCACAAAATCCACTAGAGTGTGTGTTGTCATGTGGATCCATGTGCTTTAGGGAAAGAACACATGCAATGCCTCTAGGTGATCAGTGTGGTCTAGGAAAAGAACACATTCCTTGACACTAGTGTACAATGTGTGAAACCATGGTCACAGAGACCAAAACAGATAAGAAAGTAGCCTCCACATTGCATGTTGCAAATTGTGGTACAAGTTGCATCATAGAATCCACTAGAGTGTGTGTTGTCATGTGGATCCATGTGATCTAGTAAAAGAACACATGCAATGGCACTAGTGGATCAGTGTGTCAAACCTTGGTCACAGAGACGAAAAACAAATAGGAAAGCAACTTCCACATTGCATGTTGCACTGGTGTGGCAGAAGTTGCATCACAAAATCCACTGGAGTGTGTGTTGCCATATGGATCAATGTGGTATAGGAAAAGAACACATGCAATGACACTAGTGGATCAGTGTGTCAAACCTTGGTCACGGATACCAAAAACACATAGGAAAGAAGCTTCCACATTGCATGTTGCACAAGTGTGGCAGAAGTTGCATGACAGAATCCACTTGAGTATGTGTTGTCATGTGGATCCATGTGGTCTAGGGAAAGAACACATGCAATGGCACTAGTGGATCAGTCTGTCAAACCTTGGTCACAGAGTCCAAAAACACATAGGAAAGTAGCTACCACATTGCATGTTGCACAAGTGTGGCAGAAGTTACATCACAGAATCCACTGGAGGGGTATTTGTCATGTGGATCCATGTGGTTTAGGGAATGAACACATGAAATGAAACTAGTGGATCAATGTTTTCTAGGAAAATAACACATGAAATGACAGTCGTGGATCATTGTGTTAAACCATCGTCACAGAGACAAAAAAACACATAGGAAAGTATCTTCAACATTGCATCTTGCACCAGTGTGGCAGAAGTTGCATCACAGAATCCAGTGGAGTGTGTGTTGTCATGTGGATCCATGTGGTTTAGGGAAAGAACACATGCAATGACTCTAGGTGATCAGTGTGGTCTAGGAAAAGAACACATGCCTCGACACTAGTGGATCAGTGTGTCAAACCATGGTCATAGAGACCAAAACAGATAGGAAACCAGCTTCCACATTGCATGTTGCACCAGTGTGGCAGAAGTTGCATCACAGAATCCACTAGAGTGTGTGTTATCATGTGGATCCATGTGTTATAGTAAAAGAACACATGCAATGGTACTAGTGGATTACTGTGTCAAACCTTGGTCACAGAGACGAAAAACAAATAGGAAAGCAGCTTCCACATTACATGTTGCACCAGTATGGCAGAAGTTGCATCACAAAATCCACTGGAGTGTGCGTTCTGATGTGGATCAATGTGGTCTAGGAAAAGAACTCATGCAATGACACTAGTGGATCAGTGTGTCAAACCTTGGTCACTGAGAACAAAAACACATAGGAAAGCAGCTACCACATGCATGTTGCACCACTATGGCAGAAGTTGCATCACAGAATTCACTAGAGTGTGTGTTGTCATGTGGATCAATGTGGTTTAGGGAAAGAACACATGCAATGAAACTAGTGGATCAGTGTGCTCTGGGAAAATAACACATGAAATGACACTAGTGGATCAGTGTGTCAAACCATCATCACAGTCACCAAAAACACATAGGAAAGCAACTTCCACATTGCATGTTAAACTAGTGTGGCAGAAGTTGCATCACAGAATCCACTAGAGTATGTGTTGTCATGTGGATCCATGTGGTATAGGAAAAGAACACATGCAATGGCAGTAGTGGATGAGTGTGTCAAACCATGGTCACAACGACCAAAAACACATAGGAAAGTAGCTTCCACATTGCATGCTGCACTAGTGTGGCAGAAGTTGCATCACAGAATCCACTAGAGTGTGTGTTCTAATGTGGATCAATGTGGTCTAGGGAAAGAACACATGCAATGACACTAGTGGATCAGTCTGTCAAACCTTGGTCACAAGGTCCGAAAACACATAGGAAGGAGCTACCACATTGCATGTTGCACCAGTGTGGCAGAAGTTGCATCGTAGAATCTACTGGAGTGTGTGTTGTCATGTGGATCCGTGTGGTTTAGGGAATGAACACATGAAATGAAACTAGTGGATCAATGTGGTCTAGGAAAATAACACATGAAATGACACTCGTGGATCAGTGTGTTAAACCATCGTCACAGAGACAAAAAACACATAGGAAAGTAGCTTCAACACTGCATCTTGCACCAGTGTGGTAGAAGTTGCATCATAGAATCCACTTGAGTGTGTGTTGTCACGTGGATCCATGTGGTTTAGGGAAAGAACACAGGCAATGACTCTAGGTGATTGATGTCTACGCACTTCTATTCTTGTAGAAAGTTGTTGGGCCTCCAAGTGTAGAGGTTTGTAGAACAACAGCAAGTTTTGCCTTAAGTGGATCACCCAAGGTTTATCGAACTCTAGGAGGAAGTGGTCAAAGGTATTCCCTCTCAAGCAACCCTGCAATCAAGATACAAGAAGTCTCTTGTGTCCCCAACACACCCAATACACTTGTCAGCTGTATAGTTGCACTAGTTATGCGAAGAGATAGTGAAATATAAGTGGTATAGATAATTACAAGTGGTAATGGTGATAGAAAATAGCTTGATGGCGTGGAAAAGACTAAAGTAAAACTGAAATAAAGATGGAAGCAAGCAAACATGTAACAAATCTAATTGCAAACGGTGTTTCAATGCTTAGAAACAAGGCCTAGGGATCATACTTTCACTAGTGAACACTCTCATATAAATATATTCTTATTTATGATACTACGTTTAACTACTCTCCGGTTGGACACTCTAATCGATGGTAGGGCTATAATAACACACCTCAAAGTAAGCCTTTCCCATCTAGATAACCCCACACTGTCACCTTGAGTATTAGATGGTTCAAACAAACACCACAATTTCATAGAGACATCCAACTCCAAATATAACTCATAACAAGTATTTGTAATCTCTAGCCTAAGTGCCACCATGGTGTGCACACTGTCAACTTCACACACATGGGGAGAGCAGAGATCTATTAAAGCACTTGAGTAGCAAGGTAGATCTATAGCTTACAGGCTCATGATCACAATAAGATCATGTAGAGAGAGAGAGAGATGAAGACATAGCTATCGGTAGAACCCTTAGCCTCAAGAGAGAACTACTCCCTCCTCATCATGGGAATCAGCAATGGTCATGGATATGGCGGTGGAGATCGATGGAGATGGCTCGGGGGGCACTTCCCCATCCCGGCAGGGTGCCGGAACAGAGACTTTTTGTCCCCCGAATCTAACCTTCGGTGGCGGCAGCGCTATGGAACTTTTCATGGATTTCTGATTGACTCTCTAGGGTTTTTTCCTCGGGAGGAATATATAGGCGAAGGAGGCAAGGTCGGTAGCCGGCCAGGGGACCCGCACCTGGGGGTGTGTGGCCACCCTGTGGCCCCTCTCTGAATCTCCTTCTGGCTCCGTGAGTCTTCCGGGAAAATAGTAACTTTGGCTTTGTCCCGTCCAATTCCGAGAATATTCATTTTCTGACTTCTTGGAACCGAAAACAGCAGAAAACAGGCAACTGGCACTGTGGCTCTTGTTAATAGGTTAGTCCAAGAAATCATGTGAAAAGTACTCCAACGTTGGAACAAAACACAAGAAAGTAGATAAAACCAAGCATGGAACATCAAAAATTATAGATACATTTGCAATGTTGCAACATCCCCAAGCTTAACTCCTGCTCGTCCTCGAGTAGGTAAGTGATAAAAAGAAAGAATAATTTTTGAGGTGACAGGCACCATCAAAGACTTGATCAAAGTATTTATAAAACATTGATAGCTGGGATCATAGTACTTCAACATAGCATGAAAGATAAAGTTCTAACAATAAGACATAGCAACTATGTTGTAACATTAAAGGCACAAACAAAAGATTCATGAATAACAATGCTTTGCAAGACATTTGTTTGTTTCACATAAAGAAACATAGCATAGTGGCATTCAACTTGTCCCTCATAGAGTAGCAAATATAAATGCATATGACACCTTCAAAGTTCATAAGAGTGACTAGATACAAATAGTTTAAAACAAGCAATATCAAAGCTATGCATCAATCAACAAGTCTTGGGACAATGCACATAGAACTAAGAATGGCCACTATGCTCTCAAAGTAGGTGCATAAAGGTAGAAGGTGGAGACTCGACATAAAAGTAAATAAAGGGCCTTCATAAAAGGAAGTAGGGATTCAAGTCTCATAAAGAGCTTCCAAAAATTATGGTACTTAATCGCTTTCAGCTCTCATTGCCCCTATCATAAGCATCTTGAAGTGATTAAGGTTAAAGTGAACAATCTATGGAGTATATGCTTGACAAAGTATAAGTTGGAAATCTCATGTCCCTTGAATACGAGGGCCGCTCCTCATGCTACTCAAGTTTAGTCACCGGTAAGTTCTTGTCATCGTAAGTACATGTGTATCATAGAGAACCGCCAACGGGGTACCCCTTGCCAGATGATACGGAAGAATCCCCATATCAAAATGACAAGGCTAGCAGACAATAAGCATCTCAGCAATCTTCTTATTTACCATGGGAATATGGTGCTTTTTTCTCTCTTTCCTCTTTTCATAATCTTTTTTTTTTCTTTTTCTCTTTTTTTCTCAATATAGGACTCTTTTTTATAAGAAGAATGCTTCATAGACAGCTCATTATGGTTACGCTGCAGGTTTCCACCATGTCGGCATGGATTAGACCAGCGACCCAGGTGTTTCTCTAACACATATACGTAACTCCATGGACTTAAAAGCTCCCCTTTCATTTCACACCGACGACATCCATAGACAAACGAGCATGATATCAACTAGGTACAAAGTACCAAGTGCAATGTTGAAAGCGTTCCCCATGACAACATGGTTCTGCTAATCCCCAACAAATAAGTGCAAGCATATACAACGTAGACGACAAAATGTTTCAAGTTTATTAAGGGCAAGAAAAGTAAAGTGTGCCATCAAGTTCGTGAGAGCTTTAATCACTAGTTTTCTCATTACAAGTTTAATTCGGAAGGTAAACAAAAACATGAATATACTTGGAATAGCATATGCTAGTAGGTAGGTATGGTGGACTCTTTGGAATAACTTGGTTTAGGGAGTTGGATGCATGAGTGGAACTCATACTTGGTTGTGGAGGCTAGCAAAAGACTAGGAGCGACAAACTAAGAGAGCAATAATGGACATAATCATGCAGAGCGACAAAACATCATTGATCAAAGCATAAAGTGATACTACAAGTTGAAAACTAAAGGATCATAAAGGCTATGGAGACTTGGGATAGTCATAACATGGTGTGAGCATGCGCCAAGTGAGCCCAAATAAAGCATCAAAGGAGAATACCACTATACAATGCTTTAATATGCTAAAACAACGCATGATTCGTCCAAGGCACATTAAGCAATCTCAATTGTTTACAACAAGTCATGCTACAACAAAGAATACTAAGCATAAAGCCAAAACAATATCAAGCATGGCATGACAAAGAGTAGGACACAGTCAAAAACAAGCTCTTTTTACCACTTAAGCATGAGCTTTCCTACTCTTTTCCAAACCAAACCAAACTATTTGAAAACCAATGTATGAAAGAGGGGGTCCAACCAATTTATTCAGCAATCTAAGAAAACCAAGCAAACGAAAAACCAAAAAAAAACGAAAAAAGAAGACGCTCCAAGAACAACACAACTGTGCATGAAACAATAAAAATGAAGCGTTTGGAAGAAACCTGGGATTTTTATTGATGAAGAGGGGGATGCCTTGGGTATCCTCAAGCTTTGATGCTTGTACTTCTTGGATATTTTTTGCGGTGACACACGTGACATTCCCAAACTTGATCTTTAGTCCATCCTTCATCTCATTACTCATTCCTTCCATACACCTGAAATTTTTCCTTCATACAAAACTTCACACAATCTTTATTAGCAACATTAGTGCACTCAAGATAAATAAGTCTTAAGGTTCAGTTCCAACACCAATAAAACTTCCATTAAAACACAAGCTACTGTATCACTTCCCTCAAAAAGCTCAATGCCCCAAAAGAACTCAAAAAGGAACCAACAAGAAGCAAATGCAAATAATGGCAGAAATCTGTCAAAACAGACCAGCAGGTAAAGACGAATTTTTTCGAAGACCTTCTGTTGCTCAAATCAAAAAGTGTTGAAGTAAAGAAAGTTAGATAACAACCTGGGGCAGACGCACAAAAATTCACGCCTCAAAAGTACGTACAGAGATTTTACACGAAATCTCTTTTCAGGACAGCAACTTTCCTAATCATTACTTCTCTCTCATTAGAGGTTACTCTTGGCACAAAAAGCAAATAAAAAGGATAAGGAGCGGTTATTATAGAGGTAATAACTTCCAAGACTCATCTAAAACTCTTGGGTTATCTCCAAACAAGTACTTTTCTTTCACGCCTTTAAGTTAGGCATGATAGTTTGAGAAGATGCTCACATAGGAAATATGAATTGAAGTAAAAGAGAGCATCGAGAAGCAAATTCAAAACACATTTAAGTCTAACCCACTTCCTATGCATAGGAATCTTGTAAATAAACAAGTCATGAAAGCACAAAGCAACAAGCATAGGAAAGCAAAACAAGTGCAACTTCAAAATTTTCAACATAAAGAGTGGAAACTTAATATTGTAGAGACACATAAAACCATGTTTCCCTCTCTCATAATAACTTTCAGTAGCATCATGAATAAAATTAACAATATAACAATCACATGAAACATTCTTATCATGAGCCACATGCATAAAACAATTATTACTCTCCCTATAAGAATAATCCTTCTTATTGATTGTGGTGGGAGCAAATTCAACAAAATAGCTATCGTTATTATTCTCATCACCATAATCATCAAATATAGGAGGCATATTGTAATCATAATTAATTTTCTCCTCAATAGTAGATGGACTGAAAATATCATACTCATCATTGTAATCATCATATATTGGAGGTTTGGTATCATCATAAGCAATAGAATAGCTATCTTCCAAAGCTGGGGAACTAAAAAGATCATTTTCATAAAAACTAGCTTCCCCAAGCTTAGAATTTTCCATAGCATTAGCAATAATGGTGTCCAAAGAATTCATACTAACAACATTGCTATTAGCATGCAAATAAAGTTCCATAGGTTTTTTAATTTTCTCTTCAAACACTTCATGTCCTAACTCAAGATAAATACTATAAAGATCTCTAATTTTTTTGTCGTTTTCCATTAAGCCTAACTAGTGAAAACAAGAAACAAAAAGACAAAATTGTAGAATCTAAAGGAAATAACTTCGAGCACTCACACCGGAGGATGTGAGTACCTTTTACCTTACCACCCCGGCAACGGCGCCAGAAAATAGGCGTTTGCCGTGGGAGGTTCTTTTTCTTTAATCCTCCGGTGTGAATACCTTTTACCTTACCGCCCCGGCAACGGCGCCAGAAAATAGCTTGATGTCTACGCACTTCTATTCTTGTAGATAGTTGTTGGGCCTCCAAGTGTAGAGGTTTGTAGAACAGCAGCAAGTTTTCCCTTAAGTGGATCACCCAAGGTTTATCGAACTCAGGGAGGAAGTGGTCAAAGGTATACCCTCTCAAGCAACCCTGCAATCAAGATACAAGAAGTCTCTTGTGTCCCCAACACACCCAATACACTTGTCAGGTGTATAGGTGCACTAGTTCAGCAAAGAGATAGTGAAATACAAGTGGTATAGATAATTACAAGTGGTAATGGTGATAGAAAATAGCTTGATGGCGTGGAAAGACTAAAGTAAAACTGAAATAAAGATGGAAGCAAGCAAACATGTAACAGATCTAATTGGAAACGGTGTTTCAATGCTTAGAAACAAGGCCTAGGGATCATACTTTCACCAGTGAACACTCTCATATAAATATATTCTTCTTTATGATACTACACTGAACTACTCTCCGGTTGGACACTCTAATCGATGGTAGGGCTATAACATCACACCTCAAAGTAAGCCTTTCCCATCTAGATAACCCCACACTGTCACCTTGAGTACTAGACGGTTCAAACAAACACCACAATTTCATAGAGACATCCAACTCCAAATATAACTCATAACAAGTATTTTTAATCTCTAGCCTAAGTGCCACCATGGTGTGCACACTGTCAACTTCACACACATGGGGAGAGCAGAGATCTATTAAAGCACTTGAGTAGCAAGGTAGATCTATAGATTACAAGCTCATGATCACAATAAGATCATGTAGAGAGAGAGATGAGCACATAGCTACGGTAGAACCCTTAGCCTCGAGAGGGAACTACTCCCTCCTCATCATGGGAATCAGCAATGGTGATGGAGATGGCGGTGGAGATCGATGGAGATGGCTCGGGGGGCACTTCCCCGTCCCGGCAGGGTGCCGAAATAGAGACTTTCTGTCCCACGAATCTCCCCTTGGGTGGAAGCGGCGCTACGGAACATTTCATGGATTTCTGATTGACTCTCTAGGGTTTTTGCCTCGGGAGGAATATATAGGCGTAGGAGGCAAGGTCGTTGGCCGGCCAGGGGGCCCACACCATGCCCTGGCGCGGCCTGGGGGTATCCGCTCCTGGGGGATGTGGCCACCCTGTGGCCCCTCTCCGTCTCTCCTTCTGGCTCCGTGAGTCTTCCGGGAAAATAGTAACTTTGGCTTTTGTCCCGTCCAATTCCGAGAATATTCATTTTCTGACTTCCTGGAACCAAAAACAGCAGAAAACAGGCAACTGGCACTGTGGCTCTTGTTAATAGGTTAGTCCAAGAAATCATGTGAAAAGTACTCCAACGTTGGAACAATAGACAAGAAAGTAGATAAAACCAAGCATGGAACATCAAAAATTATAGATACATTTGCAATGTATCAGTGATCAGTGTGGTCTAGGAAAAGAACACATGCCTTGACACTAGTGGATCAGTGTGTCAAACCATGGTCACAGAGACCAAAACGAATAGTAAACCAGCTTCCACGTTGCATGTTGCACCAGTGTGGCAGAAGTTGCATCACAGAATCCACTAGAGTGTGTGTTGTCATGTGGCTCCATGTGGTCTATTAAAAGAACACATGCAATGGTACTAGTGGATCACTGTGTCAAACCTTGGTCATAGAGACAAAAAACAAATAGGAAAGCAGCTTCCACATTACATGTTGCACCAGTGTGGCAGAAGTTGCATCATAGAATCCACTAGAGTGTGTGTTGTCATGTGGATCAATGTGGTCTAGGAAAAGAACTCATGCAACGACACTAGTGGATCAGTGTGTCAAACATTGGTCACGGAGAACAAAAACACATAGGAAAGCAGCTACCACATGCATGTTGCACCAGTATGGCAGAAGTTGCATCACAGAATTCACTAGAGTGTGTGTTGTCATGTGGGTCAATGTGGTTTAGGGAAAGAACACATGAAATGAAACTAGTGGATCAGTGTGGTCTAGGAAAATAACACATGAAATGACAATAGTGGATCAGTGTGTCAAACCATCATCACAGTCACCAAAAACACATAGCAAAGCAACTTCCACATTGCATGTTGCACCAGTGTGGCAGACGTTGCATCACAGAATCCACTAGAGTATGTGTTGTCATGTGGATCCATGTGGTCTAGGAAAAGAACACATGCAATGGCGCTAGTGGGTCAGTGTGTCAAACCATGGTCACAAAGACCAAAACCACATAGAAAAGTAGGTTCCACATTGCATGTTGCACCAGTGTGGCAGAAGTTGCATCACAGAATCCACTGGAGTGTGTGTTCTAATGTGGATCAATGTGGTCTAGGGAAAGAACACATGCAATGGCAGTAGTGGATCAGTCTGTCAAACCTTGGTCACAGAGTCCAAAAACACATAGGAAAGTAGCTACCACATTGCATGTTGCACCAGTGTGGCAGAAGTTGCATCATAGAATCCACTCGAGTGTGTGTTGTCATGTGGATCCATGTGGTTTAGAGAATGAACACATGAAATGAAACTAGTGGATCAATGTGGTCTAGGAAAATAACACATGAAATGACACTCATGGATCAGTGTGTTAAACCATCATCACAGAGACAAGAAACACATAGGAAAGTAGCTTCAACATTGCATCTTGCACCAGTGTGGCAAAAGTTGCATCACAGAATCCACTGGAGTGTGTGTTGTCATGTGGATCCATGTGGTTTAGGGAAAGAACACATGCAATCACTCTAGGTGATCAGTGTGGTATAGGAAAAGAACACATGCCTTGACACTAGTGGATCAGTGTGTCAAACCATGGTCACAGAGACCAAAACAGATAGGAAAGCAGCTTCCACATTGCATGTTGCACTAGTGTGGCAAAAGTTGTATCACACAATCCAATAGAGTGTGTGTTGTCATGTGGATCCACGTGGTCTACTAAAAGAACACATCCAATGGCACTAGTGGATCACTGTGTCAAACCTTGGTAACAGAGACCAAAAACAAATAGGAAAACATCTTCCACATTACATGTTGCACCAGTTTGGTAGAAGTTGCATCATACAATCCACTGAGTGTGTGTTGTCATGTGGATCAATGTGGTCTAGGAAAAGAACACATGCAGTGACACTAGTGGATCAGTGTGTCAAACCCTGGTCACGAAGAACAAAAACACATAGGAAAGCAGCTTCCACATTGCATGTTGCACCAGTGTGGCAGAAGTTGCATCACAGAATCCAATGGAGTGTGTGCTGTCATGTGGATCCATTTGGTTTAGGGAAAGAACACATGCAATGACTCTAGGTGATCAGTGTGGTCTAGGAAAAGAACACATTCCTTGACACTAGTGGACAATGTGTCAAACCATGGTCACAAAGACCAAAACAGATAGGAAAGCAGCTTGCACATTACATGTTGCACTAGTGTGGTAGAAGTTGCATCACAGAATCCACTAGAGTGTGTGTTGTCGTGTGGATCCATGTGGTCTAGTAAAAGAACACATGCAATGGCATTAGTGGATCAGTGTGTCAAACCTTGGTCATAGAGACCAAAAAAATAGGAAAGCAGCTTCCACATTGCATGTTGCACTAGTGTGGCAGAAGTTGCATCACAGAATCAACTGGAGTGTGTGTTGTCATATGGATCAATGTGGTCTAGGAAAAGAACACATGCAGTGACACAAGTGGATCAGTGTGTCAAACCTTGGTCATGGAGACCAAAAACACATAGGAAAGCAGCTTCCACATTGCATGTTGCACCATTGTGGCAGAAGTTGTATCACAGAATCCACTGGAGTATGTGTTATCATTCGGATCCATGTGGCTAGGAAAAGAACACATGCAATGGCACTAGAGGATTAGTGTGTCAAACCATTGTCACAAATACCAAAAATACATAAGAAAGTAGCTTCCACATTGCATGTTGCACCATTGTGGCAGAAGTTGCATCTCAGAATCCACTGGAGTGTGTGTTGTCATGTGGATCAATGTGGTCTAGGGAAAGAACACATGAAATGGCACTAGTGGATCAGTGTGTCAAACCTTGGTCACGGAGAACAAAAACACATAGGAAAGCAGCTACCACATGCATGTTGCACCAGTATGGCAGAAGTTGCATCACAGAATTCACTAGAGTGTGTGTTGTCATGTGGGTCAATGTGGTTTAGGGAAAAAACACATGCAATGAAACTAGTGGATCAGTGTGGTCTAGGAAAATAACACATGAAATGACACTCATGGATCAGTGTGTTAAACCATCATCACAGAGACAAGAAACACATAGGAAAGTAGCTTCAACATTGCATCTTGCACCAGTGTGGCAAAAGTTGCATCACAGAATCCACTAGAGTGTGTGTTGTCATGTGGATCCATGTGGTTTAGGGAAAGAACACATGCAATCACTCTAGGTGATCAGTGTGGTATAGGAAAAGAACACATGCCTTGACACTAGTGGATCAGTGTGTCAAACCTTGGTCACAGAGACCAAAACAGATAGGAAAGCAGCTTCCACATTGCATGTTGCACTAGTGTGGCAAAAGTTGCATCACACAATCCAATATAGTGTGTGTTGTCATGTGGATCCATGTGGTCTACTAAAAGAACACATCTAATGGCACTAGTGGATCACTGTGTCAAACCTTGGTAACAGAGTCCAAAAACAAATAGGAAAACATCTTCCACATTATATGTTGCACCAGTGTGGTAGAAGTTGCATCATACAATCCACTGAGTGTGTGTTGTCATGTGGATCAATGTGGTCTAGGAAAAGAACACATGCAGTGACACTAGTGGATCAGTGTGTCAAACCCTGGTCACGGAGAACAAAAACACATAGGAAAGCAGCTTCCACATTGCATCTTGCACCAGTGTGGCAGAAGTTGCATCACAGAATCCAATGGAGTGTGTGTTGTCATGTGGATCCATGTGGTTTAGGGAAAGAACACATGCAAGGTGATCAGTGTGGTCTAGGAAAAGAACACAAGCCTTGACACTAGTGGATCAGTGTGTCAAACCATGGTGAAAGAGACCAAAACAGATAGGAAAGCAGCTTCCACATTGCATGTTGCACCAGTGTGACAGAAGTTGCATTACAAAATCCACTAGAGTGTGTGTTGTCATGTGGATCCATGTGGTTTAGGGAAAGAACACATGCAATGACTCTAGATGATCAGTGTGGTCTAGGAAAAGAAGACATTCCTTGACACTAGTGGACAATGTGTCAAAGCATGGTCACAAAGACCAAAACAGATAGGAAAGCAGCTTGCACATTGCATGTTGCACTAGTGTGGTAGAAGTTGCATCACAGAATCCACTAGAGTGTGTGTTGTCATGTGGATCAATGTGGTCTAGTAAAAGAACACATGCAATGGCATTAGTGGATCAGTGTGTCAAACCTTGGTCATAGAGACCAAAAAACTAGGAAAGCAGCTTCCACATTGCATGTTGCACTAGTGTGGCAGAAGTTGCATCACAGAATCAACTGGAGTGTGTGTTGTCATATGGATCAATGTGGTCTAGGAAAAGAACACATGCAGTGACACAAGTGGATCAGTGTGTCAAACCTTGGTCATGGAGACCAAAAACACATAGGAAAGCAGCTTCCACATTGCATGTTGCACCACTGTGGCAGAAGTTGTATCAGAGAATCCACTGGAGTATGTGTTATCATGTGGATCCATGTGGTCTAGGAAAAGAACACATGCAATGGCACTAGAGGATTAGTGTGTCAAACCATTGTCACAAAGACCAAAAATACATAAGAAAGTAGCTTCCACATTGCATGTTGCACCATTGTCGCAGAAGTTGCATCACATAATCCACTGGAGTGTGTGTTCTAATGTGAATAATTTGGTCTAGGGAAAGAACACATGAAATGGCACTAGTGGATCAGTTTGTCAAACCTTGGTCACAGAGTCCAAAAACACATAGGAGAGTAGCTACCACATTGCATGTTTCACCAGTGTGGTAGAAGTTGCATCACAGAATCCAATGGAGTGTGTGTTGTCATGTGGATCCATGTGGTTTAGGGAATGAACACATGAAATGAAACTAGTGGATCAATGTGGTCTAGGAAAATAACACATGAAATAACACTCATGGATCAGTGTGTTAAACCATCATCACAGAGACAAAAAACACATAGGAAAGTATCATCAACATTGCATCTTGCACCAGTGTGGCAGTAGTTGCATGACACAATCCACTAGAGTGTGTGTTGTCATGTGGATCTATGTGGATTAGGGAAATAACACATGCAATGACTCTAGGTGATCAATGTGGTCTAGGAAAAGAACACATGCCTTGACACTAGTGGATTAGTGTGTCAAACCATGGTCATAGAGACCAAAACAGATAGGAAACCAGCTTCCACATTGCATGTTGCACTAGTGTGGCAGAAGTTGCATCACAGAATCCACTAGAGTGTGTGTTGTCATGTCGATCCATGTGGTCTAGTAAAAGAACACATGTAATAGCACTAGTGGATCACAGTGTCAAACCTTGGTCACAGAGACCAAAAACAAATAGGAAACCAGCTTCCACATTACATGTTGCACCAGTGTGGCAGAAGTTGCATCACAGAATCCACTGGAGTGTGTGTTGTCATGTGGGTCAATGTGGTCTGGGAAAAGAACACATGCAATGACACTAGTGGATCAGTGTGGTCTAGGAAAATAACACATGAAATGACACTAGTGGATCAGTGTGTCAAACCATCATCACAGAGACCAAAAACACATAGGAAAGCAACTTATATTTCCAAGGTAGGCAATAAGTGGTTCTCTCTCTTTATTATTCTCTCTTATCAAGAGGTAAAGGACACAAGGCCTGGGGTGTTACAGTAGCACACGACCAGATGGAGTATGGGTTGCTGTGGAGGAGTGTTGGTGAGCTTTGGTGAGGATTTGATTTTGGTTGAGATTAATAATTGCTTAGTTTGCCCAATTTGGTCAAAAAGATTCTTATGAAGGAAGTTGAGTATTTCGCATTGGGAAAGGGGGGAAGATGGTACTAGTGGGTGGATGAGGTCAAGGTACCTCCCTATGAATTATTTCAGGTTTTTCTAAGTATTTAAAGTCCATGCTTGATATTGGTCTTCATTGACTTGGAAACTTCTAGAATAGATCACTTTAGAATTGGTCTGGTTAAGGGTTTTAGATGATCACCTAGTGGCTATAGATCAGATCAGCTTGGTTAACTTGTTTATGGTTGACACTCTTGGATTATATAGAGTCTATATGATGAGCTCCTAGTGTAGCTCATACTAATTCCTAAGTAAACAAGCTAGACAACAGATTAAGGCAAATCATCTTAACAAGCAACTCAAGCTATTACTAGAGTTACCATCAAGCCTAGTTTGAGGTAAGGATGGGTATTTTGAAATTTTGGAGTTTGAATGAGGTGAGAGTCCTTGGTATCTCTACCAATAGTAGAATTCAAAAGCTTTATAAAAAGGTTTTAGAAAAACCTAGAGGTAAGAGTAGTTGAAAGTCCTATCTGGAAAACATAAGGAGGTTCTATTATGTAGCTCTCCATAGTTTGGTCAATAGAAGCTACAAAAATAGTTTTGGTTTGCAAAGGCATCTTGGCTCAGGTTTTGAAATGCCAGAACATTTGAGAAGATGTAAACTGAGCTAGGACAGATTTGTTAAATAGCTTTTGTCAACTGATGTTGAGGTAAGGAGTATATCATAAGCTATACAATCAGAAGCATGAGCACAGACAACAACAAGCAAGCACTGCAAAATTAAATAAGAAAAAGTTTTTGTTCCCCCTAATTTTTGCATTCTAGACAATTAATCAGGGTTGCTAAAAATGGGATGTTACAGACCTTTCCCCCTTAAAAGAATCTCGTCCCGAGATTCGGGAGAGTAAGGTTAGGAGATTTTGTGTTGGAGTTAGTGCTATGTGTTTTCTCGCATACTAACTTGTCGGTTTTGTCTTTGAAGAGGGTCACTACGACGGTGAGGTTGAACTTCAATCGTCCGAGGTGCACATGTTGAGCAGGCTTCAATCGGGATTGTGAGGGGTGATCTTCCTTCTGTAACAATTTATGGCATTTCTCTAAAGGGCTTATTGTATCCTAGTTCACGATTGTGGGTCTAACTCCTGAGGTTGTTTCTGACAGATGGTTAGTCTCTTTTTGTGGGAAAGACGCAGGTCTTTCCCCCTTAGGATTAAACTAGGGTAGCTCGGGAATACGTCAGTCCTTCTGTCTTAAAGTCATCGGATGATGTTAGGTGGATATCGCAATCTTCTGCCCGGAGTTAAAATCTTCCGATGACGTCTGCAAACTAGGTGTTATGAGGCTTGTATACTACTTTTTTCGTACTTAGCCTATCAGAGTAGTTGAATTAACGGATCATCCAAACTGTTTAGAACTAACGAGGTTAGCAAATCTACGGTCCTTTAGGCTGGTCTTCAACTAAAGTAGCAGAGGGGCTTCATAAATCTTCAGTTAACTTCTCATCTAAAGCTTGCGAGTTGATTCTTGGCGAGAAGACGTCGGTTCTAGGAACCTTTCTAAAGTATATCCTGGTAGACATTCTTCTGGAATGGTGGAAAGATGTAGTCTTTCCACCTTAGAGATTTACTAAGGATCTTCGAGAAGGGTGTGGATCCTCTATATGGGAGTACTGGCGTGATGCTAGAGGAAGGCTGTATTTTCCCTGGGTCTTGAGTTGAGGTCTTCAAGTGATGCCCTATTTCACAAACCTTGGCGGGGGTGGTTTCCTAACGAAGCCTTAATGAGTTATCTCAGGTTAATTTAGCGATTTATGGCTGATCTTTATAGCGTTCAGTCGAGGTAGGGAAGCTAACTTTGGAGAAACGTCTTCACTTGAATTCCTTGTGTTGTTTTTGCTCGATGGTGGAGGGGACTCGTTGTCTTCAGGCAGTCCTGTCTTCAGGATTTTGGAGTATTCTGGCTTGTTGGGGACGGACTTCTCGTCGTTTGGGCAGGTTCAACTAGAATAGTTAGTCTCTTGAGGGGGTCGGAAGCTCTAATATACCAAAGGTTGGTGGAGTTGGATCTTTACTTCCTATCTAGGTTAGCAAATTTTGTTGTTCCTCAAGAATAGTGGGGATGGTCCTTCGGGGATAGACTTCCAGCTTCAATGGGATTCTTGCTCTAGTCGACAGGGGATTGACGGCATCCGGTGTTGGTGACGAGTCTTGAGAGTTGAATTTGACGAAGTAGGCCATCCTACCGAGGAGATATCTTCTAGTTGCTCTAATTTGACGATGTAAAGATCCTGGTTCTTGGGGAATTTTAACTCTCATAACTCCCGAGGTTGGTGGGGTTATCGTTACTAACAACAAACAGGGATTCCTGAGGCACTAGGTGGGGTATCGATCCTTGAGTCACATTTGACTTAGGTCGGAACAAACCACAACACACATACGAGGTGAACAGAGCGACTAGGTCGCAATGTCATTTGCAAACAACACACATCAAGCAACACATTAGGCAGTTAGACAAGCAAACACGACCAATTATAGGGACCAAGGAGTTAACTACTCGCATTATGGGGGAATCCTATGTTAGGACTATTGATCCTAGATACCATTGTTCTTGAGGTCTGGGTCACTATCTTGTAGTCTCCTTGTATTTGCTGGTAGTCGCTTTTTTTTATCTCGTCTTCATCGTCTTCACTGGGTTCTAAGTCCTAGTTATTTGAAATCTGTATGTTTGAAATTTGGACGAGAGATAGAGGAAACCATGTTTCGAAATCCTTTCAAATAGGAGAGGATAAGAAGTAGAACTTTTTCAAAAAGCTTTTGAGGAAGTAGTTTTCAAAAGTCGGTGATTCCAAGATAGTTTTTCCTGTCTAACGACCATGCTAACTAAGGTTCTCCTATAGTCAGGATGGTTCTGATACCAAGTCTTTGGGGCCCTGGATTAATCCTCCGAGAATCCCTGTTATGCATACACCACGATCCCATGATCATTTAGTCGTGGCACATAACCGACAAGTGTCAAAGTAAACATCCATTACTTAAGAGGATACATGTCATACCTTATTTGCCATTATGGCTACATCAACCATCATCAGCGGAACTTCACCATGCGTAGAGACCGAGCCAGGCCTAAACCTACAAGCAACTGACTGGAAGAACGTCCTAGCTCGCATAATCGTCAACTTCGCCTTCTTGTTGATATTTGACCAAGTTAATAGCCAGGGGCAATGCCAGTGGGTACTTTGAATGTACTCACAAACCACCTTAAGAGAATAATAATAACAAGAGGATATGCAATATAGTTGTGGTAGTAGGAGGGCTCCCAGAGAGGTTCTTTTCTCAATTAGTTTCTCTTGTAGATATAGCATCTGCATATCTTTGTTGAAAACCTTTGCAAACATTTTGGAAACCTTTTTGAAAAGTTGTTGAAAACATTAGGACTAGGTCACCCATTCATTCCTCCTTCCGGTCATCCCATGAACAAACTCCTCTCCTTCCTTTCCGACCATCCCATGGTCAAAACAGGTATTCCTTCCGACCATCCCATGGTCAAAACATTTCCAAAGCCATTGCTTTTCCAAAAATCCATTTTGAAATCAAAACCAGCACCGCTCTACAGTAGTTTGTACAACCCGTCCATAACCGCGGACACGGCTATTCGAATAGATTTACACTCTGCAGAGGTTGTACACTTTACCCACACCATTCGGGTACCCTACCCTGATCTACACCGATTGTGGGTCGAGTAACCGATCAAGACTCTCCGGATGACCACTCCATTATAAGTGCCTACCCTATGAGTGTTCTTCCCCTCAACACCAGGACACCCTATATAGTTCCCAAGCCAACCGGAGCGCTTTTTCCACTTCCCAAGCGTGCACTTTCAATGAGGGGCTCATAGTAACGCGTGGAGGCCTGTAGACCCTTCGTTCCTTCTCCCGGTCGATGTTTTACATGGACCCTGCCAGAGAAGGACCACCCTCCAGGGAATGTTATATCCCCCCGTAGTAGTTGCGAGGCAGCTTATACCAGAATAGACAAACATCAAATCCATCCATGTCCCATTCCAGAGTAATGTGGTTGCACGGGTTAAGTTGTTATAGCTAAAGCTGCAAAGAACCGGGTGCGTTTTTGTCAACATTTTCACCTCCTCTTTCCTTCAGCATCTTTTGTGAAACAAAAACCTTTTTCTTTCTCAAACTTCTCTTGGTAGGTCAAACCTCACCAAGGTTTCATCATAAAATATTTTGTAAACTTTTTCAGGGTCTTCCCATCCTATAGATTTTCTTTCGCTAAAGCGGGGTCTCCAAAAGTGGTATAGTGTATTACACCATCTACCATACTAGGGACAAGTAGGTGTCGTCAAGGGGGTTGTACTTAGTAGTACCAAACTGTAATAGTTCAGAGGAGACAAACCACTACCATATATACACCAACATATAGTAAACAATGCAGTTTTAATAAACAATAGATAAAACATACATAAGTAAAACAGTAGGACAAGGCTTATGAGCAAGAAGGTCGCTTGCCTGCGATCAGCAATATGGCATAAATGTCCCTGGACTTCTTCTGAGAAAACCACAATAATCCAATAATAACCACTTCTTCTAGTCTCCGATATAATCGCAACTATCGTCGTCAAGATAGCACATGCAAGCAAAAAAAGAGCACAATCAACACAGGGCATACAATCACCAATACCATACAGCAAACAAACATACCATACATTATTCAATTCAGTAGGTTTTGATAGATTGAGATCATGGCCTTTGGAAATACTTTACTTGCCTTTGTGGTTTTACCTTTGTGATTTATTTGTCAAATACCATCTAATGAAGGGGTTTTTACTAAGGCTTGGGTTTTGGTGATATCAATGTGCAACAATGATATGATGAGATAGGTATTGGAATAACAAGGCCAACAAAAGTGGTTTCATGATTTTATCAATTTCCTATAGTTAGTTATGATTTTTCTAGTGAAAAAGCCTCTAGTTTAGGTGAATAAATTACTAGAAAAGATCTGGAGTTCAAATGAAGTTTTCCTCAGAGGTTTTTGTTGACGTTTGGTGTTTAAGATTTTTGAGAGTTGGATTCATCTCGAAATAATTACCAGAATTCCCTTGGGAAAATCCCAAAGTCAGTTCTGCAGTTAATTTGTCTTTTTCACCAGATTAAATCTATAGATGCTTTTGATATGCTTACAAAGACACATGATGGGTATTTGAAGTATCTTTCTTTAGGAATTGGAATCACCCAATTTGGATTTGTAAAACTTCTGTAGTGATTTTTCTATTTGAACTACCCTAGGCAAAGATGATTAATTCACAAAAATTAAACAGAGCCTCAAACAAAATTTGATCTCCTGGATTTTGATATACTTCAGTGTACCACATCACAGAGAGTTGGAATCAACTCAAAACATGTTATAGTTTGGCTTAAGGAATTTTATTAAGTCAATAAATTATTGTATTTGTTATTTTTACTGAGGTAAAACTAGGGTTCACCTTGACATGATACAAAGTCCAATGGGTAGGTATAGACAATACCGTCCATAGAAACTTTGATCCATTCCATTTGGATAAGGTTAGCTCACAGTGAAATTTATTTAGTGTAAAAGATTCATTTTAGTGGATATAATGCTAGTAAATAATGAAATTTATTTTTGGCATGTGACCAGTGCTGAATGTTGCATAAAACACTAAGGTACTTGGTAAAAATTGCGATCTGGACAAAAAATGTAGTTTCCATTTTTAAAATGATTTAAAACAGACTGCAACTATTAGATCTGGAAATATAGGAAAAAGAAAACGAAAAGGGCGTCGCCGACCAGATCTGGAGGGAGCCGCGCTACGCCGAGCCAGGCCGGACCAACCTCGCCAGCAGGAGTGCACGCGCTGGCGCGTTCAAAACGTGGCGTGGGGCCCGCCCGTCAGCGGTTCGTCGAGGCGAAGGGGTACGGGATGCCCCTGGCCGTCCGATTAGAGAGGCGATCGACGACGCGGAGCTTGTCGTCCACCTCCAAGGTGCGGCAGCGCGCGGAAACCCTAGTTGTGCATGGGCTCGGTGGGACGGCTCACCTAGGCATAGAGAGGAGTCGGGACGGGTCCAGGGAGAAGCGATGGTCGAAGGCTGTCTCGGTGATGGGCAGCAGGGCTTGGTTTGTCCTCAGGATCCGTCTTCCGAATGCACGCCCGTGGAGTTCGCCTCGGGCTCGCCGGAGACGGCTTCAGGGTTCTTGCATGTAGGTGGGGAGGCGGCGAGGAGTCACGGAACTCGAAACATCGCCCAGAGAGAGGCGACAAGGGTAGTCTCTGCGCCGGGAAATAGCTCGGGCGACAGCATCTGGGAGGGAGCTCGTTGGAGCTTGCCGGTGCTGCATGGGGAGCCGTTCCTGGTACAGAAAAAGGAGGGGATTAGATGCAGTAGGGTGTGGGGGTTCCATTTCGGGGACATGCAGAGGAGAATAGACATAGGGGAAAGCACCATGCTCAAATCTTGAGCAATGGTCGAGAGCTTCTTCTCTTCTTCTTGAGGGCAAGACTAGGCAGGCGGAGAAGAGGGGAGGTCAGTGGGAGGGTTTAGGGGCGAATGAGCCGAAGGGGGAGTGTTGTGATAGCCTGTGGGCTTATAAACCGATGAGGGTTGGTGTTTGATGGACTAGGTCCATTTTGAGCATAGAGGAGGGGTGATGCTTGAGGGTTTGGCCTCAGGGGCGGTGGAAAGAGTGTGGAGGTGTTCTCTAGGGTCGTGCTTAGGGAAGAGGGACAGTGGGGCTGCTGCCCTAGACTTATATTTCCAAGGTAGGCAATAAGTGATTCTCTCTCTTTATTAGTCTCTCTTATCAAGAGGTAAAGGACACAAGGCCTAGGGTGCTATATTAGAACATCACCAGAGGGAGTATGGGTTGCTGTGGAGGAGTGTTGGTGAGCTTTGGTGAGGATTTGATTTTGGTTTAGTTCAATAATTGCTTAGTTTGCCCAATTTGGTCAAAAAGATGCTTATGAAGGAAGTTGAGTATTTTGCACTAGGCAAGGTGGGAAGATAGTACTGGTGGGTGGATGAGGTCAAGGTACCTCCCTATGAATTATTTCAGGTTTTTCTAAGTATTTAAAGTCCACTTAACACTATTTATTCAAAGAGTGCTGAAATGGTTTCTAGAAGCTATTTTGATATTATTACATTGGGTAAGGTTGGTTTTTGATGTTAGATGGTCTGAGATATGAATTCACACTTTTCGGAATTTTCCCAAGATTTATTGATGAATAATAGTATTTAATATATTTAATTTCTTGCTTTTGCCATTTAAGAAAATGGGCAAAAAGAATTATTAAGGCTCTTCAAAAATAATTATCTTTGAAGTGGGAGGATAGGGTAGGGTTTATAGGTATCAAATGTGAATTAATTTGGGAAAGTGTTTTGGTGAAAAAAAAACTTTCCTTAATAGGAGTTTTTAGGTGTTTGTCAATTAAAGGAATTTAATTGCTTTTGGGCCACAAAAATTATGGAAAATATTTGGTAAATTTTTATTTACATGGTAGATGATATCCACATGATGTTTCCACCATTTGAAGCATGGGGTCTTGAGAAAACAACTTGATTTGGAAGAAAGGCAAGGGGTTAAGGATCTTGGGCATTATTATTTTTATACCCTCATAGGTTTGTTGTATATTGGAGCTCAGAGCTCTCCTTGGGTAATTGAATATATGGATGGATATACCAAGTGATGCAGATCACCATGGTACAAGAATCTGAGCTTGATAATGCTTGAGTTCTCTAAGAATTGATTTCAAACTTTGAATAAAATAAGGGTGCCAAAGCAGATTGTCAAGTAGCCTTCAAAACCTTTTGGGTTTTTGAAGCACACGGATCCATTTGGAACAAGTAAAGTAGGTATTGACAGACCTTTATTAATAGAACACAATCATGTAAATATTTGGTCCAAAGAAGGTAGGATGAAGGTGTGAGCTTCTGCTGAAGTAGGCAGGTTGATAAGATTTGCAGGAATTGTTAATTTCTTGCTGGTGAAACCATCAACAACAAGTGGGTTAGAGGATGGTCTACCCAACAGAAAGAGTGGACCTTGGTAGTCCTTATGATGGTATACAACATGGTTCAAGTGCATTACCAAAAAGTCACAAGGGTTGAGGAAGAGAGGCACGCCAAGAAGTGATGTTGAAATAGTTTCCAGACTTAGTCAAAATTTAGCAGATTTAGGGTTTTTGACTAGAATATGAGTGGGGATGTTTTTGATGGGTTGCAAGGTATCAAAGCATCATAAAGTGGATGATGTTGAAGTATATATTGAGTAGAATAGATCCATGCTTGATATTGGTCTTCATTGACTTGGAAACTTCTAGAATGGATCACTTTAGAATTGGTCTAGTTAAGGGTTTTAGATGATCACCTAGTGGCTATAGATCAGATCATCTTGGTTAACTTGTTCAGGGTTGACACTCTTGGATTATATAGAGGCTATATGATAAGATCCTAGTGTAGCTCATACTAATTCCTAAGTAAACAAGCTAGAGAACAGATCAAGGCAAATCATCTTAACAAGCAACTCAAGCTATTACTAGAGTTACCATCAAGCTTAGCTTGAGGTAAGGATGGGTATTTTGAAATGTTGGAGTTTGAATTAGGTGAGAGTCCTTGGTATCTCTATCAAGAGTAGAATTAAAAAGCTTTATAAAAAGGTTTTAGAAAAACCTAGAGGTAAGAGTAGTTGAAAGTCCTATCTAGAAAACATAAGGAGGTTCTATTATGTAGCTCTCCATAGTTTGGTCAATAGAAGCTACAAAAATAGTTTTGGTTTGCAAAGGTATCTTGGCTCAGGTTTTGAAATGCCAGAACATTTGAGAAGATGTAAACTGAACCAGGATAGATTTGTTAAATAGCTTTTGTCAACTGATGTTGAGGTAAGGAGTATATCATAAGCTATACAATCAGAAGCATGAGCACAGACAACAACAAGCAAGCACTGCACAATTAAATAATAAAAAGTTTTTGTTCCCCCTAGTTTTTGCATTCTGGACAATTAACCAGGGTTGCTGAAATTGGGATGTTACAGACCTTTCCTATGAAGGAAGTTGAGTATTTTGCATTGGGCAAGGTGGGAAGATGGTACTAGTGGGTGGATGAGGTCAAGGTACCTCCCTATGAATTATTTCAGGTTTTTCTATGTATTTAAAGTCCACTTAACACTATTTATTCAAAGACTACTGAAATGGTTTCTGGAAGCTATTTTGATATTTTTACATTGGGTAAGGTTGGTATTTGATGTTAGATGGTCTCAGATATGAATTCACACTGTTTGGAATTTTCCCAAGATTTACTGATGAATAATAGTATTTAATATATTTAATTTCCTTTTTCTGCCATTTAAGAAAATGGGAAAAAAGAATTATTAAGACTCTTCAAAAATAATTATTTTTGAAGTGGTAGGATATGGTAGGGTTTATAGGTATCAAACTTGAATTAACTTGGAAAGTGTTTTGGAGAAAAACAAACTTTCCTTAATAGAAGGAGTTTTTAGGTGCTTGTCAATTAAAGGAGTTTAATTGCTTTTGGGCCACAATAATTATGGAAAATATTTGGTAAATTTTTATTTACATGGAAGATGATATCCACATTATGTTTCCACCATTTTAAACATGGGGTCTTGATAAAACAACTTGATTTGGAAGAAAGGCAAGTGGTCAAGGATCTTGGGCATTATTATTTTTATACCCTCATAGGTTTGTTGGATATTGGAGCTCAGAGCTCCCCTTGGGTAATTGAATATATGAATGGATATACCAAGTTATTTAGATCACCATGTTACAAGAATTTGAGCTAGATAATGCTTGAGTTCTCTAAGAATTGATTTCAAACTTTGAATAAAATAAGGGTGCCAAAGCAGATTGTCAAGTAGCCTTCAAAACCTTGTGGGCTTTTGAAGCACACGGATCCATTTGGAACAACTGAAGTAGGTACTGCTAGACATTTATTAGTAGAACACACTCATGTAAAGATTTGGTCCAAAGAAGGTAGGATGAAGGTGTGAGCTTCTGCTGAAGTAGGCAGGTTGATAAGATTTGCAGGAACTGTTAATTTCTTGCCGGTCAAACCATCAACAAAAATTGGGTTAGAGGATGGTCTACCCAAGGTAAAGAGTGGGCCTTGGTAGTCCTTATGATGGTCAACAATATGGTTCAAGTGCATTACCAAAAAGGCACAAGGGTTGAGAAAGAGAGGCACGCCAAAAAGTGATGTTGAAATTTAGCAGATTTAGGGGTTTTGACTAGAATATGAGTGGGGATGTTTTTGATGGGTTGCAAGGTATCAAAGCATCATAAAGTGGATGATGTTGAAGTATATATTTAGTAGAATATATCCATGCTTGATATTGGTCTTCATTGACTTGGAAACTTCTAGAATAGATCACTTTAGAATTGGTCTGGTTAAGGGTTTTAGATGATCACCTAGTGGCTATAGATCAGATCAGCTTGGTTAACTTGTTTATGGTTGACACTCTTGGATTATATAGAGTCTATATGATGAGCTCCTAGTGTATCTCATACTAATTCCTAAGTAAACAAGCTAGACAACAGATTAAGGCAAATCATCTTAACAAGCAACTCAAGCTATTACTAGAGTTACCATGAAGCCTAGCTTGAGGTAAGGATGGGTATTTTGAAATGTTGGAGTTTGAATGAGGTGAGAGTCCTTGGTATCTCTACCAATAGTAGAATTCAAAAGCTTTATAAAAAGGTTTTAGAAAAATCTAGAGGTAAGAGTAGTTGAAAGTCCTATCTGGAAAACATAAGGAGGTTCTATTATGTAGCTCTCCATAGTTTGGTCAATAGAAGCTACAAAAATAGTTTTGGTTTGCAAAGGCATCTTGGCTCAGGTTTTGAAATGCCAGAACATTTGAGAAGATGTAAACTGAGCTAGGACAGATTTGTTAAATAGCTTTTGTCAACTGATGTTGAGGTAAGGAGTATATCATAAGCTATACAATCAGAAGCATGAGCACAGACAACAACAAGCAAGCACTGCAAAATTAAATAAGAAAAAGTTTTTGTTCCCCCTAATTTTTGCATTCTAGACAATTAATCAGGGTTGCTGAAATTGGGATGTTACAGACCTTTCCCCCTTAAAAGAATCTCGTCCTGAGATTCGGGAGAGTAAGGTTAGGAGATTTTATGTTGGAGTTAGTGCTATGTGTTTTCTCGCATACTAACTTGTCAGTTTTGTCTTTGAAGAGGGTCACTACGATGGTGAGGTTGAACTTCAATTGTCTGGGTGCACATGTTGAGCAGGCTTCAATCGGGATTGTGAGGGGTGATCTTCCTTCTGTAACAATTTATGGCATTTCTCTAAAGGGCTTATTGTATCCTAGTTCACGATTGTGGGTCTAACTCCTGAGGTTTTTTCTGACAGATGGTTAGTCTCTTTTTGTGGGAAAGACACAGGTCTTTCCCCCTTAGGATTAAACTAGGGTAGCTCGGGAATACGTCTGTCCTTATTTCTTAAAGTCATCAGATGATGTTAGGTGGATATCGCAATCTTCTGCCCGGAGTTAAAATCTTCCGATGACGTCTGCAAACTAGGTGTTATGAGGCTTGTATACTACTTTTTTCGTACTTAGCCTATCAGAGTAGTTGAATTAACGGATCATCCAAACTGTTTAGAACTAACGAGGTTAGCAAATCTATGGTCCTTTAGGCTGGTCTTCAACTAAAGTAGCAGAGGGGCTTCATAAATCTTCAGTTAACTTCTCATCTAAAGCTTGCGAGTTGATTCTTGGCGAGAAGACGTCGGTTCTAGGAACCTTTCTAAAGTATATCCTGGTAGACATTCTTCTGGAATGGTGGAAGGCTGTATTTTCCCTGGGTCTTGAGTTGAGGTCTTCAAGTGATGCCCTATTTCACAAACCTTGGCGGGGGTGGTTTCCTAACATAGCCTTAATGAGTTAGCTCAGGTTAATTTAGCGATTTATGACTGATCTTTATAGCCTTCAGTCGAGGTAGGGAAGCTAACTTTGGAGAAACGTCTTCACTTGAATTCCTTGCGTTGTTTTTGCTCGATGGTGGAGGGGACTCGTTGTCTTCAGGCAGTACTGTCTTCAGGATTTTGGAGTATTCTGGCTTTTTGGGGAGGAACTTCTCATCATTTGGGCAGGTTCAACTAGAATAGTTAGTCTCTTGAGGGGGTCGGAAGCTCTAATATACCAAACGTTGGTGGAGTTGGCTCTTTACTTCCTATCTAGGTTAGCAAATTTTGTGGTCCTCAAGAATAGTGGGGATGGTCCTTCGGGGATAGACTTCCAGCTTCAACGGGATTCTTGCTCTAGTCGACAGGGGATTGACAACATCCGGTGTTGGTGACGAGTCTTGAGAGTTGAATTTGACGAAGTAGGCCATCCTACCGAGGAGATATCTTCTAGTTGCTCTAATTTGACGATGTCAAGATCCTGGTTCTTGGGTAATTTTAACTCTCATAACTCCTGAGGTTGGTGGGGTTATCGTTACTGACAACAAACAGGGATTCCTGAGGCACTAGGTGGGGTATCGATCCTCGAGTCACATTTGACTTAGGTCGGAACAAACCACAACACACATACGAGGTGAACAGAGCGACTAGGTCGCAATGTCATTTGCAAACAACACACATCAAGCAACACATTAGGCACTTAGACAAGAAAACACGACCAATTATAGGGACCAAGGAGTTCTATCTCGAAGAGTCATTAACCACTCCCCGGGAGCCGAGCCGGTACCGGGCGTTCAAAACGTGGCGTGGGGCCGCCTGGCTGATTCGTCGAGGCCAAAGTGCAGGATGCCTGGCCGTCCGATTAGAGAGGGGATCGACGACGCGGAGCTCGTCGTCCACCTCCGAGGTGCGGCGGCACAAGAAAACCCTTACTGTGCACGAGCTCGGTGGGACGGCTCACCTGGGCACATAGAGGAGCCGGGAGGGGTCCAGGGAGAAGCGGCGGTCGAAGGCTGTCCCGGTGATGGGCGGCAGGGCTTGGTTTGTCCTTCAGGATCCGTCTTGCGAATGCACGCCCACAGATTTCGCCTCGGGCTCACCGGAGACGGCTTCAGGGTGCCTGCATGTAGGCGGGGAGGTTGTCGAGGAGTCACAAAACTCGAAACATCACCCAGAGAGGGGCGGCAGGGGTAGTCTCTGTGCTGGAAAGTAGCATGTTGCAATAGTGTGGAAGAAGTTCCATCACATAATCCACTATAGTGGATTATACCACTTTGACTAGTATTTACCCCAAGTATTATTTTCAAGCTTTACTTCCTTTACTTTACCCAAAGTTCTTTACTTGTTTTGAAGGTAGCATAAAAAGTATAAAACTTGACCTATTTAGATAACTTTAGATGTCATTCTATGGCATGAGATTGATCCCATCCTTCCACCTTAGTGAACACTCTTAACTTAGTAGTTTAGAGTAGATCAAAACTTGAGTCACTTTAGATGGGAACAATTGGTGAAAATGAATGATGAAAACCTTGGAATGATGAGTCATTCTATTGAGATGTTTTGACATGTATTGAGAAACACCAATAGTTTATGATGATGAAAATGATGAGGCATGAGCTTTAACCCCTTTTATAAAACTAATGGTTGGATTCGGATGCGATACCATTCCAAATTTACCGTACAACCACACTACCTGAATTGGGTAAGGCTTAGCTGGAAATTTATATGCATTAGTATTAGTTCCCTCGCGGGAGAGGTTTGAGATGAGGCTACCTCCCATGATGTCCACCTATGCAGTGCCCAAGATGACTGATGGTCATGGTTGGGAGACCATGCTCATAGGAGAGGTGCTTATACTAGGGTGTGTAAAGGGAAGGTTATGTTTGATTATCTGCATACTAAGTATGATGATTCAGGGTTATCCCTGACAGATGTATCGAATCTTGTGGTGAAAGTGTACCACCTCTGCAGAGTGTCAAACTATTCGAATAGCCTCTTTCGTTATGGACAGTTGGAATGGCCATACTGTTTCGTTGTTAGATGTTTTCCAAATAACTTGAAATTAATGATGAATCTTGACTTGACCACAACAGGGTTGTGTTTATGACAATAGCTTCCCAACTTAAGTGATTCTAGAACTTTACTTTATCTTTCTTTGCTTTTGAACTCAGCTTAGGTTTCAAACTTAACTTTATAGTTAAACTTAGATTTAACACTTTAACTTAGAACTATAGTACCTGTTAATAGTAGTTTGCGAGTACTTAAAGAGTACTCATGGCTTTTGTCCCTCGCTATTCTCATGGCCAGACTATGAAGGAGACTATCAAGATGATGGCCAGCAGGACGGCTATGATAACTAGGACTATCTGCCTTCGTCAGCATTTCCTGTGTCCCTGAAGATGGACCCCACCGCTACGCTTATCTTTTATTTCCGCTGCTTGTTGTATTAAGAATGCATCATGAGATCCTTATTCATGTAAGACCTTATGTATGGTTTGTAATGGATGATGTACTGTGATATCCAATCCGTTATGTCTCGCAAAAATGGTAATCCTGGGATTGCGAGGTATGGCATAACAGGCATCTGGGATTAAAAATCCGGGTGTTGACAAGTTGGTATCAAAGCCATCCGGACCATAGGAGACCCTAGTTAGAATGGACGTCCAAACCAAAAACTTAGCTTCAAAACCAAAGTGAGTATTTATGAAAGACTATTTCCTCTCTTATCCTTGTGAACTCATTCTTTCTCAAAAATTCATGTTCCTCAAAATTCTTACATTACTACTTAAAACCTGACACACTTGATCACTTCACTAATTTCCTCATCCTTAATTCTTGCAGATGGAGACTCAGTTCAGCAAGTTCTACCAGTTGGGAAACAGAGGTCAGCTGATCTTCGAGAGGGATCTGGATTCACTGTCGGAGTTACTAGGAAGCCCGCACCCAGAGTTTCTTGGAGCTCAACTTCCAGGACCCCTAGGAGGAGACCTACAGTGGCTAGTCACCGCAGATCTTAGAGGGAGCATTGAAGCACCAACTTCTGGGAGAATTTAGTTCTCCGTGAGATAGAATAACTGGCTAGATGAATTTGCCCACTATGCAAGATGTGACTTCATGGGAATGCCGATGGAGATGCCAGGTCACCCAGAATTGAGGCGTCAAGTGGAGAATCTTGACTTCTTGCTGCACGACAGACAGCAGGAACTGGACAATGCCAGGGAGTTAGCCAACCAGAACCGTGCCATTGCTGACCAGAAGGCCCAGACTTTCGCACTGCTCATCCAAGATCGCCAGTCTCTTTGCCGCCAGCGTGCAAAGAAGGATCGCACCATCGCCCGTCTTCGCAAGAAGGTGGCCGACCTCGAGAAGACCGTCAAGGAGCAGGAAGCTCATCTTGCCGCCAAGGAAGAAGAAGATCAGGGTGAAGACATCCAGGGAAACATGGATTCTTACCTCAGAAGTGATGATGACTTTCTGGAGGAAGATGTTGTGGACTTCTACACTGATGATGAGGACTCCGACTTCATCGACGATGAGTAGATGCACTAGAGCACTGTCGTAGCATGAGTTGTATCGGTCCCATCAGAGTCAGAGCTTGCAGAATGGTTCTTCAAACCATCTGCTTTCCTTTGTTTGTTGTGGTGTGTGTTGTATCGTGTGCTTGCTTGCATGAATGAAAATGAAGTTAGTTGAAAAACCAGAGTCTAACTCAAAGTTTTAGCTTTGAAAATCCAAAACCATGAACCTTAGAATTTCCCTCTTACCCCTATATCTATCTCAATCTTCAGATGACTCGTGGAAACCAAGGAGGGAGCAGCTCATCGCAGGACCCAATGCTGCAGATCTTGCAGAATCTCATCGCAGACCGTGAAGCAAGCGGGGCCGAGCGCCAAGCCAACTTAGCAACATTGCAGCAGATCGCCTAGATGGCTCTCAACAACCAAGGACATGGAAATCAGGATCACCATGGATCCAAACTCAAAGAATTTCAGAATACCAATCCCCCAATCTTCAACCAATCAGAAAACCCATTAGATGCTGACGACTGGTTACAGACGATGGAAAACAACCTTGAAGTTGTAGGAGTTGATGAAAATGAGAAAGTTCTCTTTGCCACCCACTATCTAGCGGGAGATGCAAGAGCTTGGTGGAATAGCATCCGCAATATGAACCATGGTCAAGTGATGACATGGGAAGCATTCAAAGTCAAGTTCAGCCGCACCCACGTGTCGCAGGGACTAGTCAACAGAATGAGAGATCAATTCCACGAATTGAAGCAAGGAAGAATGACTGTGGTGGAGTACCATGACAGATTCCTGTCACTTGCCAGATATGCACCTAATGAGATCAACACGGAGGCCAAGAAGAAGGAGAGATTCTTGAACGGACTGCATGATGAGATGCAGACTATCCTCGTCAACATCCGTTTTCAGGATCTAGAAGAGCTAGTCGACTTTGTCATTCAGATGGAAGGGAAGATTAACTAGGAAAACGACAACCGTAAGCATCGTATGATGCAACAATCAGGATCCAGCAGTCACCAGAAGTACCGTCCCAACCCTTCACCAGGATATGGACCAAGGAACAACCGAGCCCCAAATTCCTGCCAAAGCTACCCCAACCGTAGCATAGGCAATGTGAAGCCCGGAGGAAACAATCACAACTCCGGTATTGCCAACAATTTCAACTGTGCACCTCCCAAGAACACCACCACCACCAACAACAACACTGTACCTAGAACTGGCAGCAATGCTGTGCCTGTCGCAGTCAAGGACAAGTCCCAGATCACTTGTTTTGAGTGTGGAGTGTAGGGTCACTACTCCAATGAGTGTCCCAAGAAGACAGCAGCCAATGTCAATGTGAATGCCCCAGCTCAGCAGCAGCGTCGTGTTCAACCAGGAAGGAGATTTTCCCTAGGGAACCCTCACAACCGCAACGGCCGTCTCTTCCACATGAACGGAGAAGAAGCCCAGGAAGCGCCAGATGTAGTGCTGGGTATGTTTTCTGTCAACTCAGTTTTAGCAAGAGTATTGTTTGATTCGAGAGCATCGCATTCATTTCTCACCGAAGAATTTGCATGCACTAGTAAGATTCACCCAACCAACCTGAAGCATGTCATGATAGTTCAAATCCCCGGTTCAACAACAAAAGCTAGAAAAATTTGCAAAGTTGTGCCTATCAGAATACATGGGATAGATTTTTATGCCAACCTAATTGTACTTGGAACCAAAGGATTGGAAGTAGTACTAGGTATGGACTAAATGTCAAGACATAAAGGATTGATAGACTGTGCTAAGAAAGCCATCACCATGACCAGTAGTTCTGGAGTAACAGTAGAGCATATCTCTGAAACCTTACCCCGTCAATTCAAGTGCAATAAGAGTGTAGCCCTGCCCACCATTGACCAAGTCAGAGTAGTCTGTGAATACCCCAACGTATTCCCAGATGAATTGCCAGGTATGCCCCCGGATAGGGATATTGAGTTCATTATCAAACTAATCCCCGGAACCGGACCTATAGCCCAGAGACCTTATAGCATGAACCCCTCAGAGTTAGTGGAACAGAAGAAGCAGTTGGATGCCATGTTAGAGAAAGGCTTGATTCAACCAAGCGCATCGCCATGGAGATCACCAGTGTTATTCGTGGACAAGAAAGATGGAGGCACCGTATGCAGGTACATGTCTGAAAGTTGAATGATGTCACCATCAAAAACAAGTACCCCTTGGCAAAGATAGAGGATCTATTTGATTAGTTGACCGGAGCTCAGGTATTCTCAAAGATTGATCAGTTGACCGGAGGACTGGTTATCACCAACTTATGATTCGTGCAACGGATATTCTGAAGACCGCCTTTACTACTTGCTATGGTTTAGATGAGTATACAGTTATGTCTTTTGGATTAACCAATGCCCCTGCTTATTTCATGAATCTCATGAATAAGATCTTTATGAATTTCCTAGATAAGTTTGTAGTTGTGTTTATCGACGATATCCTTATCTACTCCAAGTCAGAAGAAGAGCATGAGCAACATCTAAGAGTTATCCTAGAAACCCTGAGAGAGCATTAGTTATATGCCAAGTTCAGCAAGTGTGAGTTTTGGCTGAAGGAAGTAGGATTCCTAGGACATATTGTGTCTGCCGGAGGAGTCTCTGTTGATCCCGCGAAGATCAAAGATGTCGAAGAATGGGAAGCCCCAACCACTCAAACCCAAGTTCGTGCATTTCTCAGATTAGCGGGATATTACCGCAAGTTCGTAGAAGGATTCTCGAGCATCGCCCGACCCATGACCCAATTGTTGAAGAAGGACAAGAAGTTTTAATGGACAGACAAATGCGAAGCCAGTTTCCAGGAGCTGAAAAGAGATTGATATCCGCCCCAATATTGATCATGTCAGACATCAAGAAGCCGTTTGATGTATATTGTGATGCATCCAAGATTGGTATAGGATGTGTATTGATGCAAGAAGGAAAAGTCATCGCGTATCTATCTCGATAACTGAAGCAGCATGAGCAGAACTATCTGACCCATGATCTTGAGCTAGCAGCTGTGGTTCTAGCATTGAAGACATGGCGTCATTATTTGATGGGTAATCGCTGTGAGATTTACTCAGATCACAAGAGCTTGAAGTATATTTTCACTCAGAAAGAGCTGAATATGAGGCAAAGGAGATGGATAGAGTTAATCAAGGATTATGACCTTGACATTCACTATCACCCCGGCAAAGCCAACGTGGTAGCAGATGTCTTAGCAGATTGCCGTGTAGGCTAAACATCATGATCAAGGAGAAGCAGCCAAGTTTGTATGAGGAGTTGGAACAATTCAGAACTGAATTAGTTAGCAAAGGATTCTTAGCTAGCATTGAACTTCAACCCACTTTGATTAGCCAAATCAAGGAAGCCCAGAAAGGGAATGAAAGTATCGATGGAATCAAACGTCGTATTGGTACAGGAAAGGTACCTGGATTCACCGAAGACGAAGAAGGAGTACTGTGGTACAAAGGACGTATCTGTGTGCCAGCAGATTCGGAGCTGAAGGAAGTTATCATGAAGGAATCTCATGATACTCTTTATTCTATCCACCCCAGAGGAACAAAGATGTATCAGGATTTGAAAGAGCAATTTTGGTGGCACAAGATGAAGAGAGAAATCGGAAGCTACATCACCAAGTGTGACATCTGTCAAAGAGTCAAAGCAGAGCATCAGAGACCTACGGGACTGTTGCAACCATTGCAAATTCCGGAATTGAAATGGTATTCCGTCGGAATGGACTTTATCACCGGTTTACCTACTTCTAGTAGGGGAAATGACTCAATCTGGGTCATCGTTGATAGACTGTCCAAGGTAGCCCACTTCATACCTGTGAAGACAACCAACAGAGTGCAAAGTTAGCAGAGTTGTACATTGCTAGGATTGTTAGTCTACATGGAACCCCCAAGACCATCGTATCAGATTGAGGAACCCAGTTTACCTCGAGATTTTGGCAGAAAGTTCAGGAAGGATTAGGAACCAAGTTGAACTTCAGCACCGCGTATCACCCACAAACTGATGGACAGACTGAGAGAGTCAACCAGATCCTAGAGGATATGCTTAGAGCTTGTGTGTTGGAATGCGGATCAAAATGGGAAGACTGCCTGACCTTCGCAGAATTCTCATATAACAACAGTTATCAAGCTAGTTTGCAGATGGCACCATTTGAATTCCTATATGGAAGAAAGTGTCGTACCCCTTTGAATTGGTCGCAAGTAGGAGAGATTCAGATCTTTGGACCCGACATTCTCCGAGAAGCAGAAGAGAAATTTCACAAAGTTCGTGAGCACCTCAAAACCGCCCAATCCAGACATAAGAGTTATGCTGACAAGAGAAGGAGAGACCTAACTTTCAATGTCGGAGATTTTGTATACCTCAAGGTTTCACCATTGAAGGGAACTCAACGCTTTAGTCTAAAGGGAAAATTAGCCCCTAGATATATCGGAGCTTTCAAGATTCTAAACCGTCAAGGAGAAGTATCATATCAACTGGAACTGCCTGAAGAGATGTCAGCCATCCACAATGTGTTCCATATCTCGTTACTTCGCAAATGCTTGGAAGTGCCCTGAGAAGACTGAAGTTTTCAAGAACATCGATCACAGGGCCGTAGAAATCAGCAATGACCTGACCTATAGAGAAGTACCCATCCATATCTTAGAAGAAGCCTACAGAACCACCAGCACCAGGAGTATCAAGTTTCTCAAGACTCAGTGGAGCAACCATACCGAGGAGGAAGCTACTTGGGAGCGAGAAGATTACATTAGGACAGACTTCCCAGATCTCTTTAGTTCCTAGTTTTCTTTGTAAATCTCGGGACAAGATTTTGTTTAAGGGGGGAAGGTTTGTAACATCCCAAAAACTTTAATCCAAGCTTATCAAGATCAAAACATCCAAAAATAGGGTTAACAGAAACTTTTCCAAATTAAAAATGAAAGCATTCATATGTATGCATTCAAAATAGGAGTTGAATTGAAGTGCCTTGTTTAAGTGATCCAATGCTTGTAAAATGTTTCCTAGGTTATTTAAACATCATCTACATCATTCCCAAACTTTTACCAAAGAAAATCAAATCAAAAAGAATTAAAAAGGAGGAATGGTCATTTTGGCCATTTTAATCCACTACACTACTTTGAGTGTTCCTAGCACTCATTTCTTAACAGAAACAATTCCTGATCTTTGTACCCCTTGCTAGTACACATAATGAGGTCCCAAGGCCCACCTTTTGATCTGCTAAAAACATTCTTTTACTTAATTTAATTGGCATTTGAAAATTGAATCCAATGCATGTGCATAGATCACCCCTATTTCAAAAACCATCTATTTGAGCTCCACTTTCAAAACCCTTGCAACCAGAGACTGCCTAGCACTAGTGGAGAACACCCAAAATTTTTGAACTTAAAATTCAAAACTTTTTCTCTTTGTGGGCAAGATCAAAGTGGCCTAACTATTACTGTTTTGGGGTGATCTTGTCTAGCAAATTGAAGTGCTTTGATCATCTTTGTCCCCCTCAAGCCTAGCCAGACCCACACCAGCACATCCCCTACCTCCTAGCTGCACTACATTGCCATGCCGAGCCACTCCTCGCCGGCCGACCGTGCACTCGCAGCAGCCGACCACTTCCCCCTCCCTCACCTTGTCTCGCACGTTTCCAGTGGTCCACCGCCACCGTCCAACCAGCCCCAGGCCAGAGCCAGAGACAGGAACGGCCAAGAACAGCCATGCCCGGAGCTGGTCGACCATGACGACGCTGCCCGTAGAGCACGCACTATCCCCGCGTGCACAGACCGCCCCTTGGCTACAGCCCGTTCCCACCACTCCGCCATGACCTGGGGAACACCCTAGACACCCCCGCTGGCCGCCTAACTCACCCCAGCCACCGCTCGCCGTGGACACCGCCGCCTCTGTCGCTCAGAGCGCCAGCTCGCCCAGACCGCATGCCACCGCCCCTATGCCCGCATTCACTTCCTAGAGCACCGCTAGGAGACATGTCCCCGCCCCTACCTCGAGCCACGCCGCTATCCCCCTGTGCCGCCCTCGCCGGAGTCACCTGCCCACACCGTTCGGTCTCACCGTCGGGCCTATATAAGCCGGCCTCCCCCGTACCATTTCTCCACACCCACTCACTCCCCACCTCTCACTGATCCTTTCACCCCTCTCGCTGGAGCCAAGCGAGCTCTGCCTCGCCGGAATTGGAGCCGGAGCAGCCGCAGCAGGAAGAGAAGGGCGCCTGCGATTTAGGGCACCCCAAGCTCACAAGAACCGCCTCGCCTCTGCCTTCCAGTTTTGCCGCCTCGCCTACCCTGCTAGAGCCCTGGTACGTCCCCGGTCGACCCCCAACGAGCTGCTAGAGTTCGAGCTCGCCGGCGACCTGTTCGTCGTCGACGACAACCCTCAGTCGTAGATCCCACTTCTAATCCTACGGCCAATAGCGCGCGTACCGTTTCTCGTGTTAAGAGCCACTGACAAGCGGAACCCCCCTGTCAGCTGAGCCCCGCGTCGCGGATCGCCACTGGGCCAGCCCATGTTCTTTTCCGCGCCAGCCCAGCCATTCAAATCTGGATTTTTTCTTTTTAGTTGAATCTAGTTTCTGTCCACTAGTTTAAAAATCAATTCAGAGAGTTTTATAAATCCAAATTGCATGAAACCAATTTTGTCTGAAAGGTATTGAAATGGTCTATCCAAGCCCGTTGGATTTAATTCAATTAGAGTTATAGATCTCTCCTAGTAAAAATAATAAAACAGAAGCTTTTGCAACTTGCAACATTTTTATAAAATCAACTAAGATAGGTTTTGAGTTGATTTCAACTCTCAAAAATCACATTTCATCATATCTATCTAAATATGTAATAATATTAAGGTTTACATGCAGTGATTTTGGACTAGTCCCCAAAATAATGCTATATAGGCATTTCTAGTCACTTTAAATCATTAAATAATAAACTTAAACCAAAGTAATTATGATCCAACCTTTAAATCTCATTCCCACATGTTAGAATATGTGGTGATGACATGTGTCCACATGATCCCATATTTTAAGTGGTGATGACAAGTGTCTTAGAAAGCTATTTAGCCTAGTTAAGTATTGTTTGGTGATTGTGTACTCCGTATGTATTTATAGAAGATAGTACCGACCAAGCTTACAAGGAGGAGGAGTTCTACCAAGAAGAAGAAGAAGAAAACTTCAACCACTGCACCAACCAAGGCAAGCTACCATTAGCAAGCTAGGATTGAACTAGATGGTTTAGAAAAGATGCTTAGAGCATGCTTTGATTATACCACTTTGACTAGTATTTACCCCAAGTATTATTTTCAAGCTTTACTTCCTTTACTTTACCCAAAGTTCTTTACTTGTTTTGAAAGTAGCATAAAAAGTATAAAACTTGACCTATTTAGATAACTTTAGATGTCATTCTATGGCATGAGATTGATCCCATCCTTCCACCTTAGTGAACACTCTTAACTTAGTAGTTTAGAGTAGATCAAAACTTGAGTCACTTTAGATGGGAACAATTGGTGAAAATGAATTATGAAAACCTTGGAATGATGAGTCATTCTATTGAGATGTTTTGACATGTATTGAGAAACACCAATGGTTTATGATGATGAAAATGTTGAGGCATGAGCCTTATCCCTTTTACAAAACTGATGGTTGGATTCGGATGCGATACCATTCCAAATTTACCGTACAACCACACTACCTGAATTGGGTAAGGCTTAGCTGGAAATTTATATGCATTAGTATTAGTTCCCTCGCGGGAGAGGTTTGAGCTGAGGCTACCTCTCATGATGTCCACCTATGCAGTGCCCAAGATGACTGATGGTCATGGTTGGGAGGCCATGTTCATAGGAGAGTTGCTTATACTAGGGTGTGTAAAGGGAAGGTTATGTTTGATTATCTGCATACTAAGTATGATGATTCAGGGTTATCCCTGACAGATGTATCGAATCTTGTGGTGAAAGTGTACCACCTCTGCAGAGTGTCAAACTATTCGAATAGACACGTCCGTGGTTATGGACAGTTGGAATGGCCATACTGTTTTGTTGTCAGATGTTTTCCAAATAACTTGAAATTAATGATGAATCTTGACTTGACCACAACAGGGTTGTGTTTATGACAATAGCTTCCCAACTTAAGTGATTCTAGAACTTTACTTTATCTTTCTTTGCTTCTGAACTCAGCTTAGGTTTCAAACTTAACTTTCTAGTTAAAATTAGATTTAACACTTTAACTTAGAACTATAGTACCTGTTAATAGTAGTTTGTGAGTACTTAAAGAGTACTCATGGCTTTTGTCCCTGGCTATTCTCATGGCCAGACTATGAAGGAGACTATCAAGATGATGGCCAGCAGGACGGCTATGATAACTAGGACTATCTGCCTTCGCCAGCATTGCCTGTGTCCCTGAAGATGGACCCCACCGCTATGCTTATCTTTTATTTCCGCTGCTTGTTGTATTAAGACTAGATCATGAGATCCTTATTCGTGTAAGACCTTATGTATGGTTTGTAATGGATGATGTACTGTGATATCCACTAGTGGATCAGTGTGTCAAACCATGGTCAGAGAGACCAAAAACAGATAGGAAAGCATCTTCCACATTGCATGTTGCACCAGTGTGGCAGAAGTTGCGTCACAGAATCCACTCGACTGTATGTGTTGTCATGTGGATCCATGAGGTTTAGGGAAAGAACACATGCAATGACTCTAGGTGATCAGTGTGGTCTAGGAAAAGAACACATGCCATGACACTAGTGGATCAGTGTGTCAAATCATGGTCATAGAGGCCAAAAACAGATAGGAAAGTAGCTTCCACATTGCATATTGCACCAGTGTGGTAGGACTTGCATCACAAAATCCACTTGAGTGTGTGTTGCCATGTGGATCAATGTGGGTTAGGAAAAGAACACATGCAATGGCACTAGGCGATCAGTGTGCCAAACCTTGGTCACAGGGACCAAAACCACATAGGAAAGCATATTCCATATTGCATGTTGCACTAGTGTGGCAGAAGTTGCATCACAGAATCCACTGGAGTGTGTGTTATCATGTGGATCAATGTGGTCTAGGAAAATAGCACCTGAAATGGCACTAGTGGATCAGTGTGTCAAACCATGGTCCATAGGAAAGTAGCTTCCATATTGCATGTTGTGCCGGTGTGGCAGAAGTTCCATCACAGAATCCACTAGAGTGTGTGTTGTCATGTGGATCCGTGTGGTTTAGGGAAAAAACACATGGAATGAAAACGGTGGATCAATGTGGTCTAGGAAAATAATACATGAAATGACACTTATGGATCAGTGTGTCAAACCATGGTCACAGAGACCAAAAAGACATAGGAAAGCAGCTACCATATTGCATGTCGCACGAGTGTGGCAGAAGTTCCATCACAGAATCCACTAGAGTGTGTGTTGTCATGTGGATCCATGTGGTTTAGGGAAATAACACATGCAATGACTCTAGGTTATCATTGTGGTCTAGGAAAATAACACATGCCATGACACTAGTGGATCAGTATGTCAAACCATGGTCATAGAGACCAAAAACAGATAGGAACGCAGCTTCCACATTGCATGTTGCACCAGTGTGGCAGAAGTTGCATCACAGAATCCACTAGAGTGTGTGTTGTCATGTGGATCCATGTGGTCTAGGAAAAGAACACATGCAATGGCACTAGTGGATTAGTGTGTCAAACCATGGTTAGAGAGACCAAAAAAGATAGGAAAGCAGCTTCCACATTGCATGTTGCACCAATGTGGCAGAAGTTGCATCACAGAATACACTAGAGTGTGTCTTGTCAGGTGGATCCATGTGGTCTGGTAAAATGAGACATGCAATTGCACTAGTGGATCAGTGTGTCAAACCATGGTCACACAGACCAAAAACACATAGGAAAGCGGCTTCCACATTGCATGTTGCACCAGTTTAGCAGAAGTTGCATCACCGAATCCACTGTAGTGTGTGTTGTCATGTGGATCCATGAGGTTTTGGAAAGAACACATGCAATGGCACTAGGTGATTACTTAGAAATGAGTAGGAAAGTTCATACTTATAAGTGGTATAAAAGGAGCTTATTTTTGACAGTGACTTAGACTTTATCATGTCATGCTTGATATTTATTTTACTTTATGCTTAGTGATTATTGCTATAGCATGACTTGTTACAAACAATTGAGATTGCTTAATGGGCCTTGAAAGAATCATGCATTGTTCTAGCATATAAAAGCATAATATCGTGGTATTCTCCTTTGATGCTTTATTTGGATTGACTTGGCGCATGCTCACACCATGTTAAGACTATACCAAGTCACCATAGCCTCTATGATCATTTAATTTTCGACTTGTAATATCACTTTATGCTTTAATTAATAATGTTTTGTCGCTTTGAATGATTATGGCCATTATTGCTCTCTTAGTTGGTCGCTCCTAGTCTTTTGCTAGCCTCCACATGTACCAAGTATGAGTTCCACTCATGCATCCAACTCCAAATAAAACCAAGTTATTCCAAAGAGTCCACCATACCTACCTATTAGCATTATTGCTATTCCAAGTATATTCATGTTTTTATCTACCTTCCGAATTAAACTTGTTATGTGAAAATTAGTGATTAAAGCTCTCACGGACTTGATGGTACACTTTACTTTCTTGCACTTAATAAACTTGAATCATTGTGCCCATCTATGTTGCGTATATGCTTGCACTTTGTAAGTTGTGAATTAGCAGAACCATGTATCATGGGGAATGCTTTCAACATTGCACTTTATTTAGTTGATATCATGTTCTTTTGCTTATGGATCCTAGCGGTGTGAAATGAAAGAGGAGCTTGTAAGGCTCATGGAGTTCATATATGTGTTAGAGAAACGCCTGGGAGGCTAGTCTAAGCCATGCCTAATCATGGTGGAAACTTGCAGCATAACCATAGTGAGTAATCAGTGAAGCATCCAAACAAAAAAAGAAAAAAAGAGAAAAAAAGAAAAAAAAGGGGAAACCCTATGCAAATAGCAAATAAAAGGATCGTTGAGATGCTCATTGTCTGCTTGCCTTGTCATTTTGATATGGGGAATCTTCCATATCATCGGGGAAGGGGTACCCCGCTGGCGGTTCTCTATGATACACATGTACTTACAATGACAAGAACTTACCTGTGACTAAAGTTGAGTAGCATGAGGAACGGTACTCCTAAGCAAGGGGCATGAGATTTTTAGCTTATAACTTGCCAAGCATATCCTCATATTTGTTCACTTTAACCCTAATCACCTAAATATGCTTATTATAGGGGTAATGAGGGCTGAAAGCTAATAACTCCCATATTTAGGAAGCTCTTTATGAAACTTGAATCCCTACTTCCTTCTATGAAGGGTCTTTCTTTTACTTTTATGTTGAGTCTCCATCTTCTATCTTTATGCACCTATTGAGAGAGCATAGTGGTCATTCTTAGTTTAATGTGCATTGTCCCAAAGCTTGTTGATTGATTCATAACTTTAATATTGCTTGTTCTTAAACTATTTGTATCTAGTCACCCTTATGAACTTTGAAGGTGTCCTATGCATTTATGTTTTGCTACACTATGAGGGACAAGCTGAATACCATTCTCATTATGTTTTCTATATGTTAAACAAACAACCGTTTTTCAAAGCATTGTTATTCATGAATCTTTTGTTTGTACGTCTTCATGTTACAACATAGTTGCTATATCTTATTGTTAGAACTATATCTTTGATGTCTATGTTAAAGTACTATGATCCCATCTATAAATGATTTACAAATACCTTGATCAAGATTGTGATGGTGCATGTCCCCTCAAAAATTATTCTTTTCTTTATCACATACCTACTTGAGGATGAGCAGGAGTTAAGCTTGGGGATGTTGATACGTCATAAACGTATCTATAATTTTTGATGTTACATGCTTGTTTTATATCTAATTTCTTATGTTTTGTCCACACTTTGGGGTATTTTTACACATTTTTTGGAACTAACCTATTAACAAGATGCCACAGTGCCAATTGCCTGTTTTCTGCTATTTTTGTTTTCAGAAAAGCTAGTAAGGAAATATTCTCACAATTAGACCGGACAAAAGCCAAAGTCAAATTTTTCCGAAGCAACACGGAGTCCAGAGAGGAGTCGAAGAGGGCCACCAGGCCACACCCTAGGGTGGCGCGGCCAGCCCTATGCGTGCCGCCAACTTGTGTGGGCCCCCTGGTACTCCACCAACCTTGCCCTTCCGCCTATAAAAGCCTCGAGGGACGAAAACCCTAAGTACCTGATCAAAATTCAACGAAAGAGTCTGTAGCCGCTGTAATCTCCATCCCTAGATCGGGAGGGATATGAAGCTCTTCCCGGCACCCTACCAGAGGGGAGAGATCATCTTGGAGGCCTTCTTCATCACCATACCTGCCCCCGGTGTGATGCGTGAGTAGTTCCTCCCTGGACTACGGGTCCATGTAGTAGCTAGATGGTTGGTTCTCCTCCTTTTTGCTACAATGTTTGGTCTTTTGAGATCTGTTCATGATAAAGATCATCTATTTGTAATCCTACATGTTGTGTTTGCGGGGATCCGATGGATATTGAGATGCTATTCCAGATTGATTATTTATTTTATCATGTTTATGTTATTTGTGATCTTGCATGCTTTCCGTGGTTAGTAGCTATCTTGGCCAAGTAGATGCTAGCAACTCCAAGAGGGAGTATTTATGCTCGATACTGGGTTCATGCCTCTAGTAATCTGGGGAAGTGACATGGTCTGGCTTCCCCAGGCACCCCCTCGGTCTCCCTCTTCGCCTATAAGAAGCCTTCTGACCTAAAAACTCCAGGGGGTCAACGTTTTTCCAGAAGGAGTTCTGCTCCGCCGCCACCACCAGATTAAACAAAATAGCACCAGAAACTCCGTTTTGGCACCCTACCGGGATGGGGAATTGAACGAGATCATTGCCATCATCATCACCATCGTTTCTCCATCGACCATCCATGTTTCCCCCATCTATGAGTGAGTAATCCCCCGTTGTAGGCTATGGGGATGGTAGGGATTGGATGAGATCGTTCATGTAATGGCATCAGATTGCTAGGGCATGGTGCCTAGTATATCTTTTATTAGTGCTTTATGACTTTGTTGCGACTTGTTGTGCTTAATGCTTGTCACTAGGGCACGAGTGCCATGATTTCAGATTTGAACATGTTATTGATTCATTATGATAGTATTGTTTATGGTCTTATCTACAAGTTGTATACACACGTTGTTGTCTGGAACCAATGTGTAACACCCCGTCCACTCCTGGGCCCGGGGGGTGTCACTCCTGGCAGCTTAATAGGATATCTAGACTAGCCCCACAGACCAACACTAGTCTTTTCTGCGCACTTTGTCCTCACTCGTGCGCACCCGGTTACCCACTTCCCGGTCGGTCACCCATCCTAGAATTGCTCTAGGCCAAGCACGCTTAACCTTAGAGTTCTTTTTGAATGAGCTTCCGGAAAAGAAGTTGCAACTTGTTGATATGGGTATCCTATCAATCCTATTAAGCCATGTGCCTAGATCTCACATACACCCACCCTTTAGAAGATCGATGCCCTCATCGATCAAGCACACCCCAGGAACGTTCCCTCTTGGCACGCGTCTGTGCGTCTAGTGCCGGCGCATGTGCCATGTCGTGTCCACTCTGGGCCACACGCGCCATGCTCCACATGTCCCGCCACTGACCCGCACACACCCGTGTAATCGCAAGGGTCGGCTCTGATACCACTTGTAACACCCCGTCCACTCCTGGGCCCGAGGGGTGTCACTCCTGGCAGCTTAATAGGATATCTAGACTAGCCCCACAGACCAACACTAGTCTTTTCTGTGCACTTTGTCCTCACTCGTGCGCACTTTAGAAGATCGATGCCCTCATCGATTAAGCACACCCCAGGAACGTTCCCTCTTGGCACGCGTCTGTGCGTCTAGTGCCGGCGCATGTGCCATGTCGTGTCCACTCTGGGCCACACGCGCCATGCTCCACATGTCCCGCCACTGACCCGCACACACCCGTTTAACCGCGAGGTCGGCTCTGATACCATTTGTAACACCCCGTCCACTCCTGGGCCCGGGGGTGTCACTCCTGGCAGCTTAATAGGATATCTAGACTGGCCCCACGCATCAACACTAGTCTTTCTGCGCACTTTGTCCTCACTCATGTGCACCCGGTTACCCACTTCCCGGTCGGTCACCCATCCTAGAATTGCTCTAGGCCAAGCACGCTTAACCTTAGAGTTCTTTTCGAATGAGCTTCCGGAAAAGAAGTTGCAACTTGTTGATATGGGTATCCTATCAATCCTATTAAGCCATGTGCCTGGATCTCACACAATGGCCCCAGAATGACAGAAATCAGGATAACCAGAGGGAATGGCTTTGATGTGAGGATTACATGTGTTCATGGAGTGTTAATGCTTTGCTCCAGTGCTCTATTAAAAGGAGCACCTTAATTGCCAGTAGTTCCCTAGAGGCCCCTACCAAACAGTGGCAGGACAAAAGATGTTGTGCAAGTTCTCATTGCGAGCATGTATGACTATATATGGAACACATGCCTAGGATTATCTAGTACTTGGATGCTTTATCTTATTTATCTGCAATTGTCCTATGTTCTGATTGCTATGTGAATTGTCTTGTCCATGCAACGCCCGTCCATCCATCCCTATGCCTACCGCACTTGAATCCCACTATTTACTGCTATTGTTACTACTTTCTTTACTTTACTACTGCTGCTACTTTACTATTCCTACTACAAAACTGTTGCTACTGAGAAACTACTGTGAGCAAGATTGTTTCTAGGTGCAGCTGAATTGACAACTCAGTTGTTAAGGCTTATAAATATTCTTTGTCTCCCCTTGTGTCGAATCAATAAATTGGGTTTCACTACCCTCGAAAATACTGCGATACACCCCCTATACTTGTGGGTCATCAGAAAGCAGCTTCCACATTGCATGTTGCACCAGTGTGGCAGAAGTGGCATCACAGAATCCAATGGAGTGTGTGTTCTCATGTGGATCCATGTGGTTTTGGGAAAGAGCACATGCAATGGCACTAGTGGATTAGTGTGGTCTAGGAAAATAACACATGAAATGACACTAGTGGATGAGTGTGTCAAATCATGGTCACGGAGACCAAAAACACATAGGAAAGCAGCTTCAACATTGCATGTTGCACCATTGTGGCAGAAGTTCCATCATAGAATCCACTAGAGTGTGTGTTGTCATGTGGATCAATGTGTTTTAGGAAAAGAACACATGCAATGACACTAGTGGATCAGTGTGCCAAACCATGGTCACAGAGACCAAAAACACATACGAAAGTAGCTTCCATATTGCATGTTGCACCAGTGTGGTAGAAGTTGCATCACAGAATCTGCTGGAGTGTGTGTTGTCATGTGGATCCATGTTGTTTTGGAAAAGAACACATGAAATGACACTAGGTGATTAGTGTGGTATACGAATAGAACACATGCCATGACACTAGTGGATCAGTGTGTCAAACCATTGTCATAGAGACCAAAAACAGATAGGAAAGCAGCTTCCACATTGCATGTTGCACTAGTGTGGCAGAAGTTGCATCACAGAATCCAATGGAGTGTGTGTTGTCATTTGGATATATGTGGTTTAGAGAAATAACACCTGCAATGACTCTAGGTTATCAGTGTGGTCCAGGAAAAGAACACATGCCATGAAAGTAATAGATAAGTGTGTCAAACCATGGTCACAGAGACCAAAAACAGATAGGAAAGTAGCTTCCACATTGCTTGTTGCACAAGTGTGGCAGAAGGTTCATCATAGAATCCACTAGAATGTGTGTTGTCATGTGGATCAATGTGGTATAGGAAAAGAACATATGCAATGGCACTAGTGGATTAGAGTGTCAAACCTTGGTCACACAGACCAAAAACACATTGGAAAGTAGCTTCCGCATTGCATATTGCACCAGTGTGGCACAAGTTGCATCACAAAATCCACTAGAGTGTGTGTTGTCATGTGGATCCATATGGTTTTGGGAAAGAACATATGCAATGGAACTAGGTGATTAGTGTGGTTTAGGAAAAGAACACATGAAATGACACTAGTGGATCAGTGTGTCAAACCATGGTGATACAAACCAAAAACACATAGGAAAGCAGCTTCAATGTTGCATCTTGCAACAGTGTGGCATAAGATGCATCACAGAATTCACTGGACTGTGTGTTGTCATGTGGATCGATGTGGTTTAGGGAAAGAACACATGCAATGACTCTAGGTTATCAGTGTGGTCTAGGAAAAGAACACATGCCATGACACTAGTGGATCACTGTGTCAAACGATGGTCACAGAGACCAAAAATAGATAGGAAAGCAGCTTCCACATTGCATGTTACACCAGTGTGGCAGAAGTTGTGTCACGGAATCCACTAGAGTGTGTGTTGTCATGTGGATCCATGTGGTCTAGGAAAGGAACACATGAAATGGCACTAGTGGATCACTGTGCCAAACCTTGGTCACACGGACCAAAACACATAGGAAAGTCGCTTCCACATTGCATGTTGCACCAGTGTGGCAGAAGTTGCATCACAGAATCCACTGGAGCGTGTGTTGTCTTGTGGATCCATGTGGTTTAGGGAAAGAACCCACGCAATGACTCCAGGTGATCAGTGTGGTCTAGGAAAAGAACACATGCCATGACACTAGTGGATTGGTGTGTCAAACCATGGTCACAGAGACCAAAAACAAATAGGATAGTAGCTTCCACATTGCATGTTGCACCAGTGTGGCAAAAGTTGCATCACAGAATCCACTGGAGTGCGTTATCAACACCCGGATTTTTAATCCCAGATGCTTGTTATGTCATACATCGCAATCCTAGGATTACCATTTTTGCGAGACATAACAGATTGGATATAACAGTACATCATCCATTACAAACCATAAATAAGGTCTTACACAAATAATGATCTCATGATCCTGTGTTAATACAACAAGCAGCGGAATAAATAATAAGCGTAGCGGTGGGGTCCATCTTTAGGGGCACGGGCAATGTTGACGAAGGCAGATAGTCCTAGTTATCATAGCCGTCATTCTGTCCGTCATCTTGGTAGTCTCCTTCATAGTCTGGCCATAGAAATAGCCATGGACAAAAGCCATGAGTACTCTTTAAGTACTCACAAACTACCACTAACAAGTAGTATAGTTCTAGTGGGAAATGCTAAAGCGAAGTTTCACTAATAAGTTAAGTTTGAAACCTAAGCTGAGTTTAGAAGCAAAGAAAGATAAAATAAAGTTCTAGAATCACTTAAGTTGGGAAGCTAGTGTCAGAGTCACAAGCCTGTTGTGGTCAAGTCAAGATTCATCATTCAATTCATAAGTCATTGGGAAAACATCTGACAACAAAACAGTATGGCCACTCCAACTGTCTATAACCGTGGACGCGGCTATTCGAATAGTTTGACACTCTGCAAAGGTGGTACACTTTCACCACAAGATTCGATACATCTGTCAGAGATAACCCTGAATCATGATACTTAGTATGCAGATAATCAAACATAACCTTTCCTTTACACACCCTAGTATAAGCACCACTCCTATGAGCATGGCCTCCCAACCATGATCATCTGTCATCTTGGGCACTGCATAGGTGGACAACATTGAGAGGTAGCCTCAGCTCAAACCTCTCCCGCGAGCCTTACCCAATTCATGTATTGTGGTTGTACTAATGCATATAAACTTCTGGCTAAGCCTTACCCAATTCATGTATTGTGGTTGTACGATAAAATTGGAATGGTGTGGCATCCAAATCCAACCATCAGTTTTTGTAAAAGGGATAAGGCTCATGCCTCAACATTTTCATCATCATAAACCATTTGTGTTTCTCAACACATGTCAAAACATTTCAATAGAATGACTCATCATTCCAAGGTTTTCACAATTCATTTTCACCAAGTGTTCCCATCTAAGTGACTCAAGTTTTGATTTAGCTCTAAGCTACTAAATTAAGAGTGTTCACTAAGGTGGGATGCTAATCTCAATCTCATGCCATGGAATGACATCTAAGGTTCTCTAGCTAGGTCAAGTTTTATACTCTTTATGCTACCTTCAAAACAAGTAAAGGACTTTGGGTAAAGTAAAGGAAGTAAAGCTTGGAAATAATACTTGGGGTAGGTAATATTCAAAGTGGTATAACCAAAGCATGCCTAGTGCATCTTGCTTAGGTTATCTAACTTAATTCTAGCTTGCTAACAATAGCTTGCTTTGGTTGGTGCAGTGGTTGAAGTTTTCTTCCTCCTCCTCTTGGTAGAACTCCTCCTCCTCGAAAGCTTGGTCGGTACTATTGTCTATAAATATATACGGAGTACACAATCACCAAACAATACTTAACTAGTCTACTTAGCAATCTAAGGCACACATTTGATGATCTAATATCATCACAAGCATCACAAGGTTTAATTAACTAGCTTCATCCTTTTTATTTAAGAAAAGTAATTTCTACACATTGAAAAAATATAAGATTTAATATTCTCCATTTAAAATATGGGATCATGTGGACACATGTCATTACCACATATTCTAACATATGGGAATGTGATTTAAGGGTTGGATCACATTTAATTAAGTTTAAGTTTAATAATTAATGATTTAAAGTGACTAGAAATGCCTATATAGCATTATTTTGGTACTAGTCCAAAATCATTGCATGCAAACCTTAATATTATTACATATTCAGGTAGGTATGGTTAAATGTGATTTTTGAGAGTTGGAATCAACTCAAAAGCTATTATGGTTGATTTTATAAAAATGTTTGATTGTGCAAAAGCGTATGTCTTGTTATTTTTACTACGGGACATCTCTGACTCTAAATGAATTAAATCCAACGGGCTTGGATAGATCTTTTCAGTAGATTTCTAACCAAATTTTAATCACTCAATTTGGTTCAATAGATCTTCTGGAATTGATTTTTGAACTAAGGGACAGAAGTGAGTTCAAACTAAATTAGAAAAACCTATATTTGAACTAACTGGGTCGCGCGGGAAAACTAACGGGCCGGCCCAGTGGCGCTCCGCGGTGCGGATGACAACTGACAGGGGGGTCCCGCAGGTCAGCGACACATCAAACGCGAAGCGGTACGGGGTACTCTCAGCGACACATCAAACGGCTAAGGATCATCGTCCCTAGCGAACAGGTCGCCGGCGAGAGCTAACCCTAGCGGCTCGGTGGGGATACGTGGGGGCTTACAAGGGATCCAGCTAGACTTGGCGATGGGGGCGATCGAACTGGTGGACAACGACAGTTCTAGGCGTGGTCGCGGTGGCTCCTGGGGTGGTCGCAATCAATGGCGCCTCTCCTCCTCTGCTGCGGCAAGCTCCGGCAAAATTCTGGCGAACAGCAGCCCGCCTTGCTCCAGGGATGGGGTGGAAGGATAAGTGGAGAGAGGGGAGTGAGATGGTGTGAGGAGTTTATGCTAGGGTGGCCTCTATTTATAGCTCGACCAGGCGACCGAACGGGATGGGATGGCGACTCTGGCGAGGGCTGTACAGCGTGCTATCATCGTGGCTGGAGGTAGGGGACGGTGGCCTGCCTCCTGGCGGTGATCTACGGTTTAAATGCCCGGCTAGGGGCGGTGGCGTTTGGTCGGGAGCGTGCCCCTCTCTGGGAGACAGAGGCGATGCTCGACACGGCACACGGAGACTTTGGGTCACGCGGCGGCGCACGGTCGTGGCTGGCGGGTTGCTGGGGTCGAGGCGGAGCGGCGTGCATGGTATTAGGTCGAGGGCTGGTCTGTGGCGTGCTGGCAGCTAACACACTCTGGTGTGCTCTAGCGAGCTCGCAGAGAGAATGGGCGGCGGTGCTAGGGGGTGGTCCAGGGCCTGGCTGGGGTTGGGGAAGGGGCAGGGAGGTGCGGTAGGGTTAGGCGGAGCTAGTGGTGGTGCTGGAACGACATGCCGCTGTCTGTGGGACTTTGCCCATGTTTGGCCAGCGGTGACCAAAATGTGGCGGCGCTCCACTACTAATGTGGCTAAGGGGTAGGCCGGTGGGGTGTTGGTTGGACTCAGGGGGAACAGGGGAACCAAATGAGTTCTAAAAACTCGATAATGCATTGATCTACAAACATTATAAGTTAGGCAGAGAAATCTTGCCTGCCACCTGTTCGACACAATGGCCGCATGAAAGTTTTATTTGAATTTTGGGCTGATTTTTGGTGGAGTTGTTTGTCACATGCTTAAGCATCTTTGGTTGCTTGGGATTTTAAAATGGTGCTCATTTGAGTGGTTTTTGAATAAGTGTGATTTATACATATGAACTACATTCAATTTTCAAATGTCATTTAAATTCAGTGTTTGAAAGTTTTTGGTAGATCACAAAGTGGGCCTTGGTACATCACTACTTGTACTAGAAATGGGTGCAAAGATCCATATTTGTTTCTGTTAATAATTGAGTTCTAGGAATGGCCAAAGTAGGTACGGTGATTAAAATGGCACAAATGACCATTTGCTTCTTTTATTCATTTTGATTTGTTTTTCTTTGGGATTTGCTTGGGAATGATCTAGATGATGTTTATTTCACCTAAGAATCATTTTACAATCAATGGATCACTTAATCATGGCAATTCAAATCAACTCCTAAATTAAATGCACACACATATGAATGCTTTAATATTTTTAAATGGAAATATTTTTGTTAACTCTAAATTTGATGATTTGGATCTTTATCACTTGGATTAGAGTTTTGGGATGTTACAAACCTTCCCCCTTAAACAAAATCCCGTCCCGAGATTTACGAAAGAAAACTAGGAACTAAAGAGATCTGGGAACTCTGTCCTAATGTAATCTTCTCACTCCCAAGTGGCTTCTTCTTCAGTATGGTTGCTCCATTGAATCTTGAGAAATTTGATACTTTTGGTCCTGGTGGTCCTGTAGGCTTATTCCAAGATACGGATGGGCACTTCACAATACGTCAGGTCCTTGTTGATCTCGACAGCTCGGTGATCGATGTTCTTGAAAACATCAGTCTTCTCCAGCACTTCTAGGCATTTGCGAAGTAACAAGATATGGAACACATTGTGTATGGCTGACATCTCTTCTGGTAGTTCCAGTTGATACGATACTTCTCCTTGGCGGTTCAGAATCTTGAAGGGCCCGATATATCTGGGGGCTAACTTTCCTTTCAGACTAAAGCGTTGGGTTCCCTTCATTGGCGAAACCTTGAGATATACAAAATCTCCGACATTGAAAGTCAGGTCTCTCCTTCTCTTGTCAGCATAACTCTTCTGCCTGGACTAGGCGGTCTTGAGGTGCTCACGGACTTTGTGCACCTTTTCTTCGGCTTCTTGGAGAATGTCGGGTCCAAAGATCTGACTCTCTCCTACTTGATACCAATTCAAAGGGGTACGGCACTTTCTTCCATATAGGAACTCAAATGGTGCCATCTGTAAACTAGCCTGATAACTGTTGTTATATCAGAATTCTGCGAAAGGCAGGCAGTCTTCCCATTTTGATCCATACTCCAACACACAAGCTCTTAGCATATCCTCTAAGATTTGGTTGACTCTCTCAGTCTGTACATCAGTTTGCGGGTGATAAGCGGTGCTGAAATTCAACTTGGTGCCTAATCCTTCCTGGACTTTCTGCCAAAATCTCGAGGTAAACTAGGTTCCTCGATCTGATACTATGGTCTTGGGGGTTCCAGGCAGACTAACAATCCTAGCAATATACAGTTCTGCTAGTTTCGAACTCTGGTAGGTTGTCTTGACAGGTATAAAGTGAGCTACCTTGGACAGTCTATCAACGATGACCCAGATTGAGTCATTTATCCTACTAGAAGTAGGCAAACCGGTGATAAAATCCATTCCGACGGAACCCCACTTCCATTCCGGAATCTGCAATGGTTGCAACAGTCCTACGGGTCTCTGATGCTCTGCTTTTACTCTTTGAAAGATGTCACACGTGGCGATGAAGTTTCTGATTTCTCTCTTCATTTTGTGCCACCAAAATTGCTCTTTCAAATCTTGATACATATTCGTTCCTTCGGGGTGGATAGAATAAAGAGTATCATGAGCTTCCTGCATGATAACCTGCTTCAGCTCCGAATCTGCGGGCACACAGATACGTCCTTTGTACCACAAAACTCCTTCTTCGTCTACAGTGAATCCAGGTATCTTTCCTATACCAATACGACGTTTGATTCCATCGATACTTTCATTTCCCTTATGGGCTTCCTTGATTTGGCTGATCAAAGTGGGTTGAAGTTCAATGCTAGCTAAGAATCCTTTGCTAACAAGCTCAGTTCTAAACTTCTCCAACTCCTCATACAAACTTAGCTTCTTCTCCTTTATCATGGTGTTTAGCCTACACGGCAATCTGCTAAGAGCATCCGCTACCACATTGGCTTTGCCGGGGTGATAGTGAATGTCAAGGTCATAATCCTTGATTAACTCTATCCATCTCCTTTGCCTCATATTCAACTCCTTATGAGTGAAAATATACTTTAAGCTTTTGTGATCTGAGTAAATCTCACAACGATTACCCATTAGATAATGATGGCATGTCTTCAATGCCAAAACTATGGCTGCTAATTCAAGATCATGGGTCGGATAGTTCTGCTCATGTTGCTTCAGTTGTCGAGACAAATAGGCGATAACTTTGCCTTCTTGCATCAATACACATCCAAGACCAATCTTGGATGCATCACAATACACATCAAACGACTTCTTGATATCTGGCATGATCAATATTCGGGCTGATATCAATCTCTTCTTCAGTTCCTGGAAACTAGCTTCACATTTGTCGGTCCATTCAAACTTCTTGTCGTTGTTCAACAATTGGGTCATGGGTCTGGCGATGCTCGAAAATCCTTCGACGAACTTGCAGTAATATCCCGCTAATCCGAGAAATGCACATACTTGGGTTTGAGTGGTTGGGGCTTCCCATGCTTCAACATCTCTGATCTTGGTGGGATCAACAGAGACTCCTCTGGAAGACACAATATGTCCTAGGAATCCTACTTCTTTCAGCCAAAACTCACACTTGCTGAACTTGGCATATAACTGATGCTCTCTCTCAGGGTTTCTAGGATGATTCTCAGATGTTGCTCATGCTCTTCTTATGACTTGGAGTAGATAAGGATATCGTTGATAAACACAACAACAAACTTATCTAGGAAATTCATAAAGATCTTATTCATGAGATTCATGAAATAAGCAGGGGCATTGGTTAATCCAAAAGACATAACCGTATACTCGTATAAACCATAGCGAGTAGTAAAGGCAGTCTTTGGAATATCCGTTGCACGAATCTTAAGTTGGTGATAACCAGTCCTAAGATCAATCTTTGAGAATACCTAGGCTCCAGTCAACTGATCAAATAGATCCTCTATCTTTGGCAAGGGGTACTTGTTCTTGATGGTGACGTCATTCAGCTTTCTGTAATCTGTGCATAGACGATTGCCTCCATCTTTCTTGTCGATGAATAACACTGGTGATCTCCATGGCGATGCGCTTGGTTGAATCAAGCCTGTTGCTAACATGGCATCCAACTGATTATTCAATTTCACTAACTCTGAGGGGTTCATGCTATAGGGTCTCTGAGCTACGGGTCCGGTTTCAGGGATTAGTTCGATAATGAACTCAATATCCCTATCCAGGGGCATACCTGGCAATTCATCTGGGAATACGTCGGGGTATTCACAGACTACTCGGACTTGGTCAAAGGTGGGCAGGGCTAGACTCTTGTTGCACTTGAATTGATGGGGTAAGGTTTCAGATATATGCTCTATTGTTACTCCAGAGCTACTGGTCATGGTGATGGCTTTCTTAGCACAGTCTATCAGTCCTTTATGCCTTGACATCCAGTCCATACCTAGTACTACTTGCAATCCTTTGCATCCAAGTACGATTAGGTTGGCATAAAAATCTATCCCATGTATTCTGATAGGCACAACTCTGCAAATTTTTCTAGCTTTTGTAGTTGATCCAGGAATTTGAACTATCATGACATGCTTCAAGTTGGTTGGGTGGATCTTACTAGTGCATGCAAATTCTTCGGTGACAAATGAATGCGATGCTCCCGAATCAAACAACACTCTTGCTAAAACTGAGTTGACAAAAAACATACCTAGCACTACGTCTGGCGCTTCTTGGGCTTCCTCGGCGTTCATGTGGAAGAGACGGCCGTTGCGGTTGTGAGGGTTCCCTGGGGCAAATCTTCTCCCTGGTTAAACACAACGCTGCTGTTGAGCTGGGGCGTTCACATTGGCAGTGGCTGCAGCCTTCTTGGGGCACTCATTGGAATAGTGACCCTTTACTCCACACTCAAAACAAGTTATCTGAGACTTGTCTTTTGCTGCGACTGGCAAAACATTGCTGCCAGTTCTGGGTGTAGTGTTGTTGTTGTTGTGGTTATTGTTGTTGTTGTTGCTCTTGGGAGGGGAACGGTTGAAATTGTTGGATTTGCCGGAGTTGTTATTGTTTCCTCCGGACTTCACATTGCCTCCGCTACGGTTGGGGTAGCTTGGGCGAGACATTGGGGGTCGGCTGTTCCTTGGTGCATATCCTGGTGAGGGGTTGGAACGGTACTTCTGGTGACTGTTGGATCCAGATTGCTGCATCATACGACATTTGTGGTTGTCGTTTGCCTGGTTAATCTTCCCTTCCATCTGAATGGCAGAGTCGACTAGCTCTTCGAGATCCTCGAAGCGGATGTTGACGAGGACAGTCTGCATCTCGTCATGCAGTGGGTTCAGGAATCTCTCCTTCTTCTTGTCCTCCGCGTTGATCTTATCAGGTGCATACCTGGAAAGCGATAGGAATCTATCACGGTATTCCACCACAGTCATTCTGCCTTGCTTCAACTCTATGAATTCATCCCTCATTCGGATGACTAGACCTTGCGGCACGTGGGTGTGGCTGAACTTGATCTTGAAGGCTTCCCATGTCATCACTTGGCCATGGTTCATCAGGTGGATGCTATTCCACCATGCCCTTGCATCTCCTGCCAAGTAGTGGGTGGCAAAGAGAACTTTCTCGTTGTCATCAACTCTGGCTACCTCCAAATTGTTATCCATCATCTGCAACCAGTCATCAACATCTAATGGGTTCTCTGAAGTGCTAAATATTAGGGGATTGGTATTCTGGAAGTTCTTCAGTTTGGATCCTTGATGATCCTGATTTCCATGCCCTTGGTTGTTGAGAGCCATCTGGGTGATCTGTTGCAGTGTTGCTAGATTAGCTTGGCGCTCTGCCCTGCTTGCTTCTCTGTCTGCGATGAGATTCTGCAGGATCTGTAGCATTGGGTCTTGCGAAGAGCTGCTCCCTCCATGGTTTCCACGAGTCATCTGAAGATTGAGGTAGATAAAGGGGTAAGAGGGAAAGTTCTAAGGTTCATGGTTTTGGTTTCAAAGCTAAAACTTTGAGTTTGACTCAGGTTTTTTCAACTAACTCCATTTCATTCATTCAAACAAGCACACGATACAAACACACACACACCACAACAAGGAAAACAAATGGTTTTAAGAACCATTCTGCAAGCTACGATACAGTGGGACCGATACATCTCATGCTATGACAGTGCTCTAGTGCATCTACTCATCGTCGATGAAGTCGGAGTCCTCATCGTAAGTGTAGAAGTCCACGGCATCCTCCTCCAGAAAGTCATCATCATTGCTGAGGTAAGAATCCATGTCTCCCTGGATGTCTTCACCCTCCTCTTCTTCCTCCTTTGCTGCAAGCTGAGCTTCTTGCTCCTTGATGGTTTTCTCGAGGTCGGCCACCTTCTTGCGAAGACGGGTGATGGTGCGATCCTTCTTTTCACGCTGGAGGCGAAGAGACTGGCGGTCCTTGACAAGCAGTGAGAAAGTCTAGGCCTTCTGGGCGGCAATGGCACGGTTGTGGTTGGCAAACTCCCTAGCATTGTCCAATTCCTTCTGGCGATCGTACAGTAGGAAGTCAAGGTTCTCCACTTGACTCTTCAACTCCGGATGACTTGGAATCTCCATTGGCATTCCCATGAAGTCACGTCTTGCATAGTGAGCAAAACGGGTTCCTTGGATTTGGTTGACGCTGAGGGCACATAGACGTGCGAGAGCTTCATGCATTGCTCTGGCTAATCCATCTAGCCAGTTGTTCTCTCTTATGGAGAACTGGATTCTCCAGGACGTTGGTGCTTCTATGCTTCCTCGAAGATCAGCGGTGACTAGCCACTTCAAATCTCCTCCTGGGGGTCCTGGAGGTTGAGCTCCAAGAAACTCCGAATGTGGGCGTCCCAATAACTCAGATAGTGAATCCAGATCCTTCAAGATCGATTGGCCTCCAAAGGCTCAACCGGTAGAACTTCTGAGTCCGATCGAGTCTCCATCTATATGAATTAAGGATGAGGAAGTTAGTGAAGTGATCAAGTGTGTCAAATTTTAGGTAGTAATGTAAGAATTCGAGGAACATGAATTTTTGAGAAAGAATGAATTCCCAAGGGTAAGAGAGGAAATAGTTTTTCATAAATACTCGCTCCGGTTTGGAAATTAAGTTTTTGTTCGGACGTCCATTCTAACTAGGGTCTCCTATGGTCAGGATGGCTTTGATACTAACTTGTCAACACCCGGATTTTTAATCTCAGATGCTTGTTATGTCATACATCGCAATCCCAGGATTACCATTTTTGTGAGACATAACATATTGGATATCACCGTACATCATCCATTACAAACCATAAATAAGGTATTACACAAATAAGGATCTCATGATCCAGTCTTAATACAACAAGCAGCGGAATAAATAATAAGCGTAGCGGTGGGGTCCATCTTCAGGGGCACAGGCAATGCTGACGATGGCAGATAGTCCTAGTTATCATAGCCGTCCTGTTGTCCATCATCTTGGTAGTCTCCTTCATAGTCTGGCCATATAAATAGCCAGGGACAAAAGCCATGATTACTCTTTAAGTACTCGCAAACTACCACTAACAAGTAGTATAGTTCTAGTGGGAAATGCTAAATCAAAGTTTAACTAATAAGTTAATTTTGAAACCTAAGCTGAGTTCATAAGCAAAGAAAGATAAAATAAAGTTCTAGAATCACTTAAGTTGGGAAGCTAGTGTCATAGTCATAACCCTGTTGTGGTCAAGTCAAGATTCATCATTCATTTCATAAGTCATTTGGAAAACATCTGACAACGAAACAGCATGGCCACTCCAACTGTCCATAACCGCGGACGCGGCTATTCGAATAGTTTGACACTCTGCAGAGGTGGTACACTTTCACCACAAGATTCGATACATCTGTTAGGGATAACCCTGAATCATCATACTTAGTATGCAAATAATCAAACATAACCTTTCCTTTACACACCCTCGTATAAGCACCTCTCCTATGAGCATGGCCTCCCAACCATGACCATCTGTCATCTTGGGCACTACATAGGTGGACAACATCGAGAGGTAGCCTCAGCTCAAACCTCTCCCGCGAGGGAACTAATACTAATGCATATAATCTTCCGGCTAAGCCTTACCCAATTCAGGTATTGTGGTTGTACGGTAAAATTGGAATGGTATCGCATCCGAATCCAACCATCAATTTCTGTAAAACGGCTAAGGCTCATGCCTCAACATTTTCATCATCATAAACCATTTATGTTTCTCAACACATGTCAAAACATTTCAATAGAATGACTCATCATTCCAAGGTTTTTGCAATTCATTTTCACCAAGTGTTCCCATCTAAAGTGACTCAAGTTTTGATTTAGCTCTAAGCTACTAAATTAAGAGTGTTCACTAAGGTGGGATGCTAATCTCAATCTCATGCCATGGAATGACATCTAAGGTTATCTAGCTAGGTCAATTTTTATACTCTTTATGCTAACTTCAAAACAAGTAAAGGACTTTGGGTAAAGTAAAGGAAGTAAAGCTTGGAAATAAAACGTGGGGTAGGTAATATTCAAAGTGGTATAACCAAAGCATGCCTAGTGCATCTTGCTTAGGTTATCTAACTTAATTCTAGCTTGCTAACAATAGCTTTCAAGTGTTAGCTTGCCTTGGTTGGTGCAGTGGTTGAAGTTTTCTTCCTCCTCCTCTTAGTAGAACTCCTCCTCCTCGAAAGCTTGGTCGGTACTATCGTCTATAAATATATACGGAGTACACAATCACCAAACAATACTTAACTAGTCTACTTAGCACTCTAAGGCGCACATTTGATGATCTAATATCATCACAAGCATCACAAGGTTTAATTAACTAGCTTCATCCTTTTTATTTAAGAAAAGTAATTTCTACTCATTGAAAAAATCTAAGATTTAGTATCCTCCATTTAAAATATGGGATCATGTGGACACATGTCATCACCACATATTCTAACATATGGGAATGTGATTTAAGGGTTGGATCACATTTAATTAAGTTTAAGTTTAATAACTAATGATTTAAAGTGACTAGAAATGCCTATATAGCATTATTTTGGTACTAGTCCAAAGTCATTGCATGCAAACCTTAATATTATTACATATTCAGGTAGGTATGGTTAAATGTGATTTTTGAGAGTTGGAATCAACTCAAAAGCTATTATGGTTGATTTTATAAAAATGTTTGATTGTGCAAAAGCGTATGTCTTGTTATTTTTACTACGGGACATCTCTGACTCTAAATGAATTAAATCCAACGGGCTTGGATAGATCTTTTCAGTAGATTTCTAACCAAATTTTAATCACTCAATTTGGTTCAGTAGATCTTCTGGAATTGATTTTTGAACTAAGGGATAGAAGTGAGTTCAAACTAAATTAGAAAAACCTATATGTGAACTAATTGGGTCACGCGGGAAAACTAACGGGCCGACCTAGTGGCGCTCCGCGGTGTGGATGACAACTGACAGGGGGGTCCCGCAGGTCAGCGACACATCAAACGCGAAGCAGTACAGGGCACTCTCAGCGCTACGATTAAAAGACGGATCGACGGCTGAGGATCTTTATCCCCGGCGAACAGGACGCCGACAAGAGCTAACCCTAGCGGCTCGGTGGGGATACGTGGGCGCTTACCGGGGCTCTAGCTAGACTTGGCGATGGGGGCGATCGAACTGGTGGGCGACGGTGGTTCTAGGCATGGTCGCGGTGGCTCCTGGGGTGGTCGCAATCAACGGTGCCTCTCCTCCTCTGCTGCGGCAAGCTCCGGCAAAATTCCGGCGAATGGCGGCCCGCCTTGCTCTGGGGATGGGGTGGAAGGATCAGTGGAGAGAGGGGAGTGAGATGGTGTGAGGAGTTTGTGTTGGGGTGGCCTCTATTTATAGCTCGACGAGGCGACCGAACAGGATGGGCTGGCAACTCCGGCGAGGGTTGTACAGCATGTTATCATCGTGGCTGGAGGTAGGGGACGCTGGCCTGCCTCTCTTTCTGTGCTCTATGGTTTAAATGCGCGGCTAGGGGCGATGGCGTTTGGTCGGGAGCGTCCCACACTCTAGGAAACAGAGGCGGTGCTCGACGTGGCGCACGACGACTATGGGTCGCGCGGCGGCGCACGACCGTGTCTAGCGGGTTGCTGGGGTCGAGGCGGAGCGGCGTGCGCAGTATTAGGTCGAGGGCTGGTATGTGGCGTGCTGGCGGCTAACGCGCTCTGTCGTGCTCTGGCAAGCTCGCACAGAGAATGGGTGGCGGTGCTGGGGAGTGGTCCAGGGCCTAGCTGGGCTTGGGGAAGGGTTAGGCAGAGCTAGTGGTGGTGCTGGAACGGCGCAGCGCTGTCTGTGGGGCTTTGCCCATGTTTGTCCAGCAGTAACCAAAATGTGGCGGCGCTCCAGTGCTGTTGTGGCTAAGGGGTAGGCCGGTGGGGTGTTGGTTGGACTCAAGGAGTGTGTGTTCTCATGTGGATCCATGTGGTTTTGGGAAAGAGCACATGCAATGGCACTAGTGGATTAGTGTGGTCTAGGAAAATAACACATGAAATGACACTAGTGGATGAGTGTGTCAAATCATGGTCACGGAGACCAAAAACACATAGGAAAGCAGCTTCAACATTGCATGTTGCACCATTGTGGCAGAAGTTCCATCACAGAATCCACTAGAGTGTGTGTTGTCATGTGGATCAATGTGTTTTAGGAAAAGAACACATGCAATGACACTAGTGGATCAGTCTGCCAAACCTTGGTCACCGAGAATAAAACACACAGGAAAACAACTACCACATTGCATGTTGCACTAGTGTGGCAGAAGTTGCATCACAAAATCCATCGGAGTGTGTGTTGTCATGTGGATCCATCTGGTTAACACATGCAATGAAACTAGTGGGTCAATGTGGTCTAGGAATATAACAAATGAAATGACACTGGTGGATCAGTGTGTTAATCCATGGTCACAGAGACACAAAACAATTAGGAAAGCACCTTCCACATTTCATGTTGCACTAGTGTGGCAGAAGTTGCATCACAGAATCCACTTCAGTGTGTTTTGTCATGTGGATCCATGTGGTTTAGGGAAAGAACACATGCAATGACTCTAGGTGATCAGTGTGGTCTCGGAAAAGAACACATGCCATGACACTAGTGGATCAGTGTGTCAAACCATGGTCATAGAGACAAAAACAGATAGGAAATCAGCTTCCACATTGCATGTTGCACCAGTGTGGCAGAAGTTGCATCACATAATCGACTGGAGTGTGTGTTGTCATGTGGATCCATGTGGTCTAAGAAAACAACACATGCAATGGCACTAGTGGATCAGTGTGTCAAACGTTGGCCATAGAGACCAAAAACACATAGGAAAGCAGCTTCCACATTGCATGTTGCACTAGTCTGGCAGAAGTGGCATCACAGAATCCACTGGAGTGTGTGTTTTCATGTGGATCCATGTGGTTTGGGAAATAACACATGCAATGAAACTAGTGGATCAATGTGGTCTAGGAAAATAACACATGAAACGACACTAGTGGATCAGTGTGTCAAACCTTGGTCATAGAGACCAAAAACACACAGGAAAGCAGCTTCCAAATTGCATGTTGCACCAGTGTGGTAGAAGTTGCATCACATATTCCACTGGAGTGTGTGTTGTCATGTGGATCAATGTGGTCAAGGAAAAGAACACATGCAATGACACTATTTGATCAGTGTGTCAAACCTTGGTCAGAAAAATCAAAAACACATATGAAAGCAGCTACCACATTGCATGTTGCACTAGTGCGGCAGAAGTTGCATCATAGAATCCACTAGACTGTGTGTTGTCATGTGGATCCATGTGGTTTAGGGAAAGAACACATGCAATGAACCTAGTGGATCAATGTGGTTTAGGATAATAACACATTGAAGGGAATATGCCGGAGAGGCAATAATAAAGTTGTTATTATCTTCTTCCATGTTTATGATAAAATTTTATTTTACATGGTATAATTGTATTAATTGGAAACATTGATATAAACTAGCTCGTTGATTAACAAGATGATCAAGGTTTCCTGATCATAGACATTGGATGTTGTTAATAATGAAGCACAACATTGGTGGATGATGTGATGAACATTCATCCAAAGTATAGCATTATAATAAAAGACATTATGTTTATATTTCTATAGCATCATACGAAGGAATCTTTATCCTTAGACCATGAGATCATGTTAATTTCTAACACTGGAAGAATACTTTGATAACATCAAATGTCACACCGTAACAGGGTGACTATAAAGATGGGTTCGGGTATTCCGAAGGTGTTATGTTGAGGCTCATGGATCAAGAGTGGATTTTTTCAATCCCAATGATGAATAGATATACTCTAGGCCCTCTCGGTGATATCACATTAAGATAGCTTGCAAGCAAATGATGTGATCACTAGAATGTTATATCATGGGAACGATAAAAGAGTGCATGTCAGTAACGAGATCAAACTAAGTATTGAGATACTGATGATTGAATCTTGGACATGTAATATATCGCAACACAAAGGGATTAAGTAACATGCGTAAAAGGTTCTTACGATCACAGAAGTCATTGTTGAATGTGTGGGAGTCAGTATGGATCTCTAGGTCCCGCTACTGATTATTGATCGGAGAAGGGTCTCGATCATGTCTGCATTATTCGTGAATCGTAGGGTGACACACTTAAGGGATACCACCATTTGGAGCAAATATGTTCCATAGAAAAGAATTACAAAGCGCTAGAATTATTTCAATAGACACCGAAATTGTTTTAGGTGAAATTGCTGAAATTGTTTCTGCATGTAATATTAAAATGTTGCAAGGGGTTTTATGTTAATGTTTGTTAATTAAAGTAATTACCAAAATTCTGAATTAAAATAAATAAAAGAGTTTTATTAAATGAGAGAGTATTAAATTTGGAGAAATTTAATGCATCTAAGTGGAGACTTAAGTGGAGAATGTGAAGGGTCATATTTATGTGGAGGGAGTTACCACCACATGAATGAGGAAGGTGGAGGGGAACCCCTCCTCCTATAAAAGGCCCCCCTCTCCTCACTTCTCACGCACACTTCCTCGTGAAGGATCTCTCTCCCTCTAGATTTATTCCCCCATGGTTTCAGATTAGCGAGATCCATGTTCTCGGTGGCTTTTCGTCTGGAAGGAGTTGCTGCTTCCGCTGCATCGCTGGAGTGAGGAGGTGGAGGTTGTTCATTGTCCTGAACGTGTATGCGATCATGGATGCACCGCCGATTTGCGGTGCTGGACTTGGCGGTGCTGGACCTGCTGGACTTTCTGGTGCTAGACCTGCTGGACTTGCTGGACTTCGTCACGATCTTGAGATCGACAGGTGTACGACTACATCAACCACGAAATCAGTTTCATTAACAATGCTTTGTAGATCTTCAAGGGTATGTTATCTATGGATGTATATCCACCCGTTGCTTGTATCTAGTAGATAGATCTTGGCGTATAATAGTTCCCATCGTAGGAATTTTTTTATTTTCTATGCTGCGAACCCAACAGTGGTATCAGAGCCTGATCTATGCATAGATACGTTGCACGGGTAGTACACATAAGAGTATGTGGGCGATGATGATCATGTTATTACATCTTATATGTATTTTGGATATTGGTGGCATAGAGGGATGAAGCGGTCCGGACTAACTGTACATGTCCTCGCACATGAGACCAGTTCCACGCTTGACATTCAACTAGTTTTGCATAAGTGGCTTGCGGGTGTCTGTCTCTCCTACTATATTCAATATCTGATTTACAACGAGTTGCTAATAATTTGATTGTCATCATTGTGGTTCCATGTTCGTAGGTAAGACCGGTTCTATCGTCGAAAGCCCTAACCATGCAAAACTTGCAATTGATAAATTAGAGGCGTCTAGTTTAGATCGTTGCTGGGCTAGTGTCATGATATGGTAATGTTGTAAGTTGATGTATAGTTGATATTCTTACAACACACCTCACGTGTAAGTTCCATAGACCTTGGCCTTACACACAAAGGAATGATAAATATCATACCACGATGCACATGATAGTGATCAAGTGCCAGAACCATATCATTTCACTTTACACATGTGATGTTTGCATCTTATATTGCTTGTTTGGCGTTTCAGTAGCATTATAAGATGATCCATCATTTAGATATCAAGATAAATATGTGTTCTTCCTAAAGTATGCACCGTTCTATGGATCATGTTTCGAGACATCACGTGATGATCGGGTGTACTCGACTCTACGCTTTCATACAAGGAGTGTAAGTCAGTTTACACACGCAAGTACTAAGGTTATTACTTGGCGAGCCTAGCATGTATATACATGGCCTTAGAACACGGACCGACAGGTTAAGCATGAGTCATATGGTAGATATGATGCCCATATAGATGCTCGCCTTTGAAGCTACATGGACTCACGTGATGATCGGACTTGGTGTAGTGGATTTGGTTCATGTAATCACCAAAAAGACACGAGGGATGTTGTATTTGAGTGGGAGTTCATGTAGTAATATGATTAGAGTTGAACTCAATTTATCATAAACTAAATCAAAGTGAATTTGCATAATTTGTTGTAGTCATTGGCATCTGTTTACTACCTTATGCTTAGTTTTAATTGAGATAATAGAACTATGGAATTCTGGATATTTACTTCACGAACTGGTATCGTATTGTTATGAGTCTCAATCTAAAGTTTAAAGTACTATTGCAAACTTTCAGCAAAACCTCAATTACTCCATGAAATTCAATAAATTGTATTGATTCAAGAGTAACAATTCCAGTATTAGTATCTAAGTATCATGCTTTCCTCCATGATTCTTGATATTCAAAAGTTGTTTTAATATCGAGGTTATCTAGGAACTAAAAGAATTGTTTCAGAAACCATCATGTGTGGAAGATATTGTGATATCTGAAACAATGTTTTTGGAAGCAATATGATAGATTATAATTTAGCAATATACATGTTCTCATATTGTATGGAATTTGTGAAAGATGGAGATTCTAGGCATCCGGATCTCCAAAAAAGGTTTCGGGAACTAACATTATACTCGTGATTCTTCCTTATAGGCTTATACTATAGTAGCTTGATCATGAAAGTTTTCATGATAAGGATGAATAGAATATGTAGGTAAAATGTTTACTTCACTAAAAGATTACTAAAGAATGGATTTTTGAAAGAACGCAAAACATTTGATGATGGTGATCCACTTCAAAGTGCAAGTCCAAAGTTATTAGTATTTGAATATACATGCTCTGGACTATGTGTCATGTCTATGACGCCACTATTGATGTTGATAGATTCTTTTAAATAAAAGGAAATGCTGAAAGAGAATCTATAAAATATTTGGCAGAAAAGAAAAGGCTGGAAATGTCTAGCTTAGGTATATAGAAGATATACATGTTAGGGTTGTATTCTTTGCTTGTTAAACAATGTGATTCTTAGGTATTGGATCGAATTGGTTAGTGTGAAATGTCACACAAAGCAACACAATTCATGAACTACAATGGCCTAAGTAACTAGCAAAATAATATGTGATGATGTTCATAAAAAACAAATAAAGTTTTATTGTCTTTGTCATTGGATGGATGAACTTTTACAAGTCTAGTTGGATAAATCACATCCATAAAAACTATTGCTAAAATGTCGCAAGACAAATGATTGAAAGATCACTTATGAAGTGACATCGCCTTTTAAATTATATTGGAAACAAAACATGAAGAAACTCCATGTTGATGGATTTTTGGAGTCTTTGATTTTGATCAATTGATTCTTGTGAGACTTTCCTGAAGATAATTGAAACAACACTCATAGGCCAAAAGGGAACGGGTCACTAACTTATTGGACATTATGCATGTTGATGTATATAGTCCATTATATGTAGCCATATGCGATGGATCTTTTCAACTTCATATACTTTATCCGGAAATTTGAGTGGATATATATGTATATTTACTTAATAAGGGAGAAGTATGAAACATTTGAAAATTGTTCAAAGTATTTCTAGATGAAGTAGAGAATCATTGTAACGAGAAAATAAAAGAGTTTATGATTGGATCACAAAGGGAGATATTTGAGTTACAAGTTTAGCAAAAACACCTAAGATTTGAGGAATCGTTCCATGGATTTGTATTTCTCGATAAACCATAGGAGTATGGTATGTTCGGGAGATCAAATTGAACCTTGATTTACATGGTAAGATCAAAGGTGTCATTTATAAAACTGCATTTATGTTTTAAGGATTAAAAGCTTTAGAGACTACCGCTTTTACACTGAAAATATCACCATCATGATCCGTTGAAATGACACCATATGAGTTATGGTTTGGGATAAAACCCGAGTTGTCTTTTCTTAAATTTTGGTATGCTTGGAATAAGTAAAATGTTTACAATCAAAGTCGGATAAGCATGTCTTTGTAGGTTATCCCAAAGCCATAGTTGGGTATTCCTCCATAACACTGAAGAGAAAAGAGTTTGTCACTCTGAACGTCAAGTTTCTTGAGAAGGATTTTTTTGCAAAAGTTAAGTGGGAGGACAATAGAACTTTGATTAGGTTGATGAACCTAAGCAACATGTGCTAGTAGCTGATACATTGTAAACGTATCTATAATTTTTTATGTTACATGCTTATTTTATATCTACTTTCTTATGTTTTGTGCACACTTTGGAGTATTTTTACACATTTTCTAGAACTAACATATTAACAAGATGCCACAGTGCCCATTGCCTGTTTTTTGCTATTTTTGGTTTCTGAAAATCTAGTAAGGAAATATTCTCGGAATTGGACCGAAAAAAAGCCAAAGTCAATATTTTACCCAAAGCAACACGGAGTCCAGAGGGGAGACGAAGTGGCGCACCAGGGCGGCCACACCTGGTGGTGGCGCGGCCTGGGGGGCAAGCCACCAGGGGGTGTGGGCCCCTTGGTGCACCACCGACCTAGCTTTTCCGCCTATAAAAGCCTGTCGGGACAAAAACCCTATGTACCCAATCAAAATTCCTTGAAAGAGTCTGTAGCCGCCATCATCTCTATCCCTAGATCGCGAGGGATCTGAAGCTCTTCCGGGCACCCTGTCGGAGGGGAGAGATCACCTTGGAGGCCTTCTTCATCACCATGCCTGCCTTCGGTGTGATGCGTAACACTACAAGAAAAGTTGGCTTTTACAACAGACGATTTTGGTGGTTGAAGGCCCATTTTTCGTGGCCAAAGAGTCTTCTGCTACAGATGGCCTTCGTGGTAAAAGCCCCGTCACAAATGAATTAGCCATGGTTTTTTTCGACCGTGGAGGATCGCACCCTTCAGCCACGAAAACTTGTTCCATCATAGATCTGTTCGCCAGCCACGCTGACTGCTGATGTCATGGGAACTGCCATGTGGCAGCCACTATTAGCAGTCGGTTACCACTGTTAATGGCCATAGAAACCGTGGTAGAAGCCATGCCCACCCAAGGCCTACTAAATACTAACTGGGCCGTCCCATAAGGGGAACCCAATAAGAAGATGGTCGGTTACTGTTTTGTCATGTACTGTTTGAAATGGGCCCAAAAATGCAGCCAGTAGTGGCCCGCGAACTTTCAGGCCTGATTCTGTTTCGTCCTACATAAGGACCATGTTAGTCCAACACTATGTGGCCCATTAGTAGCCTGCTCCAAGTCGCTCCTGTAAACATAAGGCGTGCGGTCAGCCCATCACTGTTATCGCAGCCCATCGTCGACCGCCTACTGACGGCCCTTCTCTAAGATGGTCCGTTACTATTCTGGCCTGTTACTATTCTGGCCTTTTACTGTTCTAGCATTTTAGCTATTTAGGCCCATAAAAGGCCCTTTACTGTTCTAGCCTGGTAAATTTGTTGGCCTGTTACTTCCCTCGTTCGGGAATTTCTCTGCCCGTACTATTCAGGCTCATCACTGTTCTGGCCATTTACTGTTGTAGCTCGCTACTATTTTGGCTTGTTACTATTTTGCGATTTGTGCAGTTTCTTGCCTGTTACTATAATGGGCTGTTTGTGTTCTGGCCTGCTACTGTTACGGTCTGCTTCAGTAACGGCCTATTTCTATTACGACCCGTTAGGCCTGTTACCACATGCGCATTGGCCCGTTACATTTAAGGCCTTTTGCAGTTTCATCAGTTCTGAAGCCCATGACAATATCATAAAACATGTATAATAATCCAGCATTATTTTACTGTTCGTTGTCGGACGAATACAACATGGTACTGTTCCCTAATCGACCTGCCTGGCATAGTTACCGTAACGACTACCGCAATGTGTGGACAACGTCAACTAAATACCTACATGGTCTACGCGAGTTATCTAGATATTACATCAGCTGCAAACTTCTTAAAATTATTACATATTATCAACTCAGGGGAAAGAAAAATTGGCATTATAGTTGACAATCAAGTTGATAACAGAGTCCTCAATTTGCTTTCTCAATCGATCACTTGTATCTTCCATTGAGTGTGACAGCTACATTGGAGGAGACATGATCTTGCAGCCCCTTTTTGGTGGGGCTAGCAATAATTGCAGTCTGAAACAAAGTAATAACAAGTTAATACATCAAACAAGACAAACTACTCATTTGACTGATATGACAGGAGCTATGAACTGGAGTAATCAAGTATTGACCAACTGGTCAATGGTTCAATTATTGACCAACACGTCAAACAAACATGACAAGAAAGCACACATCAAACAAGTGTGACTACCGTGAAACAAGCAATCAAAAAAATGTGTGTGTGGCTTAGAATTTCAGTAGATATAAACTAGCCAGGTCATTTTGAACAAATATATATGGAAGCAGTTCTATACACTAAAATGCAAGAGACGTCGGGTTACTCGGAATTTGCGCTGAGCCATAAAATGGCATGCAGTTACTATCATAGCGAAGAATGAACCAGATAGAAATTATAACCGCATCATACGAGAACCTGTAGAGCAGGAATGCAAACTACGGATGAACTATATATTTTAGAGGATAGTTATGTCATGACTTAGGACGAACCAGACCCAGAACCAGATGCAATATATAATGGCGTCGCTCGTGAACCTGTAGAACAGGATAAACAAGCATTAGACAAGTGTGCTTAGAATGAAATGAGCAATCAAACAAAGTGTTTATTAGAATTTCAGAAAATATATATGGAAGCTCTGGCATCTCCTGGAATGCATAGAGTCGTTGGGTGACTCAGAATTTGCAGTGAGCTAGACAATGGCAAGTAGTTACTGTCATAGATAAAAATTAACCAGATAGAAAATTATAATGGCATCATAAGAGCAGGAATGCAAACCACGAGTGAACTACATAGTAGAGGACAGTTATGTCATTGCTCAGCACGAACCAGCGCCAGATATGGAAGTAATGGCATCCCTGGTGAACCTGTATAATAGGCTATGTAAACCAACATGTTTATTGTTCCATTTTGAGCTCTATGCAAGAAAAAAGAAATAGTTGGTGATGCAGCTTTTGAAGAGCCAGATGGCATTATGACAAAAACAAAATTATAATCGAATTAGTACGAAGAATTTAAACGGCTACTACAGGATTGGAGAACGATGCCAAGGAGGAAATAATAGCAGGAACTCATCTCAGGACGAACCAGATAGATTCAGCAACTGTAGAGCAGGGAATCCGCATTAATATTTTCCAATGACTATAGATTTTACAAGAATTACACGGTAGCAGGCAATTACTATTGTATGGAGTAGCTAAGAGCATGTGCATGACAAAATAACAAACATGTGCATGACTTGAAATTTGTAGAGCAGCGAAAGCAAACCAACATGTCTAATGACCTTGCATGTACTAGCACGAAGAACAGGCGTGCCCAGTGACTTGTATGTACTAGCACGATTACAAAAATGCAGTTCACTGCGACAGGCTTGAACCTTCTATACTGCTGACAAAACAAAAATGGGTTGGAGATTAGGTTAACCTTGGTCGGCGAGGCGTCTAAGCATCATCGGTATCGTGCGAGTGACGTCCAGGTCACCAAGGGTGTTGCGGTTCCGGTGACTGTTGGCATCAGGGAAGCAGATCTTGGTCGGTCGGTGCCAGCTTGAACATGGTGGACAAGAGCATTTCTGAGGAAGATCCGGTGCGGTGAATGGCGACGGCCGTGCAGCTGGTCTGGAGCGGTGGACATGTAACTCCTTGAACTAGATCGCGTCAGGTGGACACCGGTAAAGTGGATCCGGTACGGTTAGGTAGCTTTTGGCAGTGAGGAAGCAGAGCTTGGGGCGGTCAATGACGCCATCGGCCGCGAGGAAGCAGAGCTTGGGCGGTCGATGATGCCATCGGCGTGGTGAACGACACCGCAACTCCGGTGTAGTGGCAGAGAGACCCGATGAACTAGATCCGGTGGGTGAGCGTCGGGGTGAAGCGGCTCTGCGGTGGCGCACGAGACCCAAGATCAAGCCGGTGCGTGCAGTGGCCATGGAGGCGACAAAGGATCTTGGGATTTTTGGGAGGGCCAGGGGAAAAACTGTGCGAATCAGGACCATAGTATAGGTGAATAGGAATATAATTACGATCGTGCGCCCCAGGTACTGACATTATGAAGGGAATATGCCCGAGAGGCAATAATAAAGTGGTTATTATCTTATTCCATGTTTATGATAAATGTTTATTTTACATGCTAGAATTGTATTGATCGGAAACATCAATACATGTGTGTTTAATAAACAAAAAGGGTTCCTAGTTATGCCTCTCTTATAGACTAGCTTGTTGATTAACAAGATGATCAAGGTTTCCTGATCATGGATATTGGATGTTGTTAATAACAAGGTCACACCATTGGTGAAATGATGTGATGAACATTCATCCGAAGTATAGCATTACGATGAAAGTCATTATGTTTATATTGCTATAACATCATACGAAGTAATCTTTATCCTTAGACCATGAGATCATGTTAATTGCTAACACCGGAAGAGTATCTTGATAACATCAAACGTCACACCGTAACAGGTTGACTATAAAGGTGGGTTCAGTGCTACGAAGGTGTTATGTTGAGGCTCATGGGTCAAGAGTGACATTTGTCCATTCCGATGACGGATAGATATACTCTGGGCCCTCTGGGTGATATCACATTGAAATAGCTTACAAGCAAGTGATGTGATCACTAGAATGTTATATCACGGGAACGAGAAAAGAGTGCATGTCGATGTGAGATCAAACTAGGTATGGAGATACCGATGATCGAATCTCGGACATGTAATATATCGCGGGACAAAGGGATTTAGTTACTAGCGTTAAAGGTTCTCACGATCACAGAAGTCATCGTTGAATGTGTAGGAGTCAGTATGGATCTCGAGTCCATTGCTGATTATTGATCGGAGAGGTGTCTCGATCATGTATGCATTATTCGCGAACCGTAGGGTGACACACTTAAGGGATACCGACACCATTTGGAGCAAATATGTTTCAGATAAATATTTAAGAAAGCGCTGGAATTATTTCAATAGACACCGAAACTGTTTCGGGTGAAATTGCTGAAATTGGTTCTGCATATAATATTGAAATGTTGCAGGGGGTTTTATGTGAATGTTTGTTCATTAAAGTAATTAACAAAATTCTGAATAAAAATAATAAAAGAGTTTTATTAAATGAGAGAGCATTAAATTTGGCGAAATTTAATGCATTTAAAGTGGAGACTTTAAAAGAGAATGTGAAGGGGCATTTTAATGTGGAGGGGTTACCACCACATGAATGGAGGAGGTGAAGGGTCACCCCCTCCATGCGCCGGCCATGAAGGAGGGGCACCCCCCTCCTCCTATAAAAGGCCACCCCCTCCTCACTTCTCACCCACACCTCCTTGTGAAGGATCTCTCTCCCCCTCTAGTATTATTCCCCCATGGTCTTGGATTAGCGAGATACATGTTCCCGGTGCCTTTATCTGGAAAGGAGTTGCTGCTTCCGCTGCTTTGCTGGAGCGAGGGACGGAGGTTGTCAGGGTACCGGACGTGTGTGCAATCACGGATGTACCGCTGCTTTGCGGTGCTGGACTTGGTGATGCTGGAGCTGGATCTGATGGACGTGCTGGAGCCGGACCTGCCGGACATCATCACGATCTTGAGATCGGCATGTGTACGACTACATAAACCACGAGTTCCTACTCGTTAACAAAAATCGTTGTCTACGAGGGTAAGTTCTCGTTGGATGTATGTCCACCCGTTGCTTTGTACCTAGTAGATAGATCTTGGCGTGTAGTTCACACCGTAGGAATTTTTTGTTTTCTATGTTGCGGACCCAACAGTGGTATCAGAGCCTGATCTATGCGTAGGTGCTTTGCACGGGTAGTACACATATGTTGATATGTGGGCGATGATGATCATGTTATTGCATCTTCTATGTATTTTGGATATTGGTGGCATAGTGGGATGAAGCGGCCCGGACCAACCTTACATGTCATCGTACATGAGACCGGTTCCACGAATGACATGCAACTAGTTTTGCATAAGTGGTTGGCGGGTGTCTGTCTCTCCTACTATAGTCAATATCTGATTTACAATGAGTTGCTAATAATTTGGTTATCCTCGTTGTGGTTCATGTTCGTAGGTAAGAATGGTTCTATCTACGAAAGCCCTAAGCCACGTAAAACTTGCAATTGATAAATTAGAGGCGTCTAGTTTAGATCGTTGCTGGGCTAGTGTCTTGATATGGTATTGTTGTAAGTAGATGTATGACAGATACTCTTACAACACATTCAACGTGTAAGTTCCATAGACCTTGGCCTTACACACAAAGGAATGATAGAGATCATACCACGATGCAAATGATAGGGATCAATTGCATGGACCATGTCATCTCACTTTACACATTAGATGTTAGCATCTTATACTGCTAGTTTGGCGTTTTCTATAGCATTGTAAGATGATCCCTCATTTAAATATCAAGATAAAATGTGTTCTTCCTTAAGTATGCACCGTTTTATGGATCGTGTTTCGAGACATCACGTGATGATCGGGTGTTCTCAACTCTACGCTTTCATGCAACGGGTGTAAGACAGTTTTACACACGTGAATACTAAGGTTCTTACTTGGCGATCCTAGCATGTACAGACATGGCCTTGGAACACGGACCGAAAGATTAAGCATGAGTCATATAGTTGATGTGATGACCATATTGATGCTCGCCTTTGAAGCTACACCGACTCACGTGATGATCGGACTTGGTGTAGTGGATTTGGTTCATGTAATCACCAAAAAGGCACGAGGGATGCCGTTTTTGAGTGGGAGTTCATTTCTAATTTTGATTAGTCGAACTCAATTTGTCATAAACTAAATCGAAGTGAACTTGCATAATTTGTTGTAGTCATTCGCATCTGTTCACTACCTTATGCTTAGTTTTTATTTGAGATAATAGAACTATAGAATTCTGGATATTTACTTTACAAACTGGTATCGTATTGTTTTGAATGTCAATTTAAATTTTATAAGTCCTATTGCAAACTTTCAGCAAACTCTATTTACTCCATGAAGTTTAATAAGTAGTATTAAATCAAGAGTAAGAAGTCCAATGTTAGTATCTAAAGTATCATGTTTGCCTCCATGATTATTGATATTCAAATAGTTGTTTTAATATCAAGATTATATTGGAGCTGGAAATTGTTTTAGAAACCATCATGTGTGAAAGGTATTGTGATATCTGAAACAATGTTTTTGGTTGCATTATGATAGAGTATAAATTAGCAAAATACATGTTCTCATAGTGTATGAGAATTTGTGAAGGATGGAGATGCTAGGCATCCAAATCTACCAAAAAGGTTTTGGGAACTGATATTATACTCATGATTCTTCCTTATAAGCTATAGTAGCTAGATCATGAAAGCTGTCATGATAAGGATGAATAGAAGCTGTAAGTAAAATGTTTACTACACTAATTTATTACTAAAGAATGGATTTTTGAAAGAGCACCAATCATTTGATGATGGTGATCCACTTCAAAGTGCAAGTCCAAAGGTATTAGTAGTTGACTATATACGCTTTGTACCATGTGTCATGTTGATGACACCACTATTGATGTTGATAGATTCTTTTAAAAGAAAAGTAATTGATGAAAGAGAATCTATAAAATATTTGGCAGAAAAGAAAAGGTTGGAGATGTCCAACTTACGTATATCGAAGATATACATGTTATGGCTGTATTCCTTGCTTGTTAAACAATGTGGTTCTTAGGTATTGGATACCGGTATTGGATACTGAATTGGTTGGTATGAAGTGTCATACAGGACAACGCAATTCATGAACTACAATGGCCTAAGTAACTACCAAGAGAATGAGTGATGATGTTCATCGAAAACAAATAAAGTGTTATTGTGTTTTTCGTTGTCATCCAACCAAGCCTTCAAGATTTGTTTAAATAATTATTATTTTGTTCTGGTATTACGAGAACAATGGTTGTTCAAATAAATTACCATATTCCATACAGGATGGATGAACTTCTACAAGTCTAGTGGGAGAAATCACATCCATAAACATTATTGCTAAAATGTCGCAAGACAAATGATTAAAAGATCACTTATGAAGTGATATCGCTGTTTTAAATTATATTGGAAATAAAACATGAAGAAACTCCATGTTGATGGATTTTTGGAGTCTTTTGATTTTGATCAATTGACGCATGTGAGACTTTCCTCGAGATAATTGAAACTCCGTCCATAGGCCAGAGAGGAACGGATGACTAGCTTATTGGAAATTGTGCATGCTGATGTGCATAGTCCATTATGTGTAGCCATATGCGATGGATCTTTTTTCTTCATATGCTTTCTTCAAAAATTTGAGTGAATATATCTGTATATTTACTTAATAAGGAAGAAGTATGAAACATTTGAAAGTTGTTCCAAGACTTTCAAGATGAAGTGGAAAATCATTGTAACAAGAAAATAAAAGAGTTTATGATTTGATCATAAAGGAAGATATTTGAGTTACAGGTTTAGCAAAACACCTAAGATTTGAGGAATTGTTCCATGATTTGTGTTTTCACCGATAAACCATAGGAGTATGGCATATTCGAGAGATGAAACCAAACCATGTTTGACATGGTAAGATCAAGGGTGTCATTTATAAAACTACCATTATGTTTTAAGGATTGAAGCTTTAGAGACTACCACTTTTACACTGAAAAGAGCACCATCGTGATCCATTGAAATGACACCATATGAGTTATGGTTTGGAATAAAACCCGAATTGTCTTTTCTTAAAATTTGGTATGCTATGCATAAGTATAATGTTTACAACCAAAGTCAGATAAGCACGTCTTTGTAGGTTATCCCAAAGAATTTGTTGGGAATTTCTCCATAACACCGAGGACAAAAGAGTTTGTTACTTGGAACGTCAAGTTTCTTGAGAAGGAATTTTTCGTGAAAAGTTAAGTGGGAGGACAATAGAACTTTGATAAGGTTGTTGAACCTTAGCTATATGTGCTAAATGGCGCTTGGCCGGAAAGTGTCGATGGCGGCCACAATGCCCACGGCTCTCGTGATTACAAAGGTGTGATCTAGGAGATTAGAGTTCCTATAGAACCGCAGGGTGTAAGAATCAAATAGTAAGATTTGATAAGCAAGTCGTTATTGTTTTGACAATGATGAACCGACTACATGCAAAGAAGCGATGATGGGCCCTGACTCCATAAAATGACTAGAAGTCATAGAATCCATGATAGTATCCATACACGAGAAAACAAGTTTCTGAACTTGGAAGACCCTCCGGAAAGGCGTGAAGCCTATCGGTCGTGTTTGGATCTATAAAGAAATAAGACATGGATGTTTAACATCTATGAAATAGTCGACATGTCGGAAAGAAGTTTACGACAATGTTCAAGGAGTTGACTATGACAAGATTTGATCTTTCATATCGATATATAGTCTTGACGGATTAATGTAGCAACCACTACATATAATTTGGTATATGGTAGTTGAATAAACAAAACAAGGTTCTTCTAATAGAACGATAACCTAGGACATGTACATGACATGGTCCGAAGGGTTTTGTTAATTCAAAGGGTGCTAAAAGGGCATGTAAACTTCAATAGTTGAAGTAAGCATAGCGGAGTTGGAATCTTCACCATGATGAAACTGTTAAAAGAGTTTAAATTCATCGGGGATGATGAAGATGCTTGCATTTGCAAGAAATTAAGTGGGAGTGCTGAGAAATATTTCTAATACATTATGTAGAGGACATATTGTTGATTGGAAATGATGTATCTTGTATTGACACAAGTTAATAATTTCAGTAAAATAAGATTTCGATGAAAGACATGGGCAAACCCAGAATATTAGGCATCAATATCTATATGGATAGATTAAGGCGCTAATATGGTTGTGCTAGACATACATATATGAGATATTGAAAGGGTTCAATATGGAAACAACAAGAAAGGTTCTTGCTGCATGGAAAGGATTGTATCAAAATTCAAGTGTTTCAACACTTGGTGAGTAAAATCACATGAAGATTTTGATCGATTATACCATGATATGTATATATCCAGAATGTCCTATGCTCTAAATCTTATGAGCATATACCAGAATGATTCATAAGATGATCATTGGACAATAGTAAAGATATTCTTATGAGCTTTGGAAGAACTAAGAATATATAATGTATAAGTGACAAATAGTTAAAGGTAGTTCATTGTAAAGTGTTACATTGATACTAGTTTTGCCACAAGATACAAATTAAATTTATCTCAATTTAGACTATGGGTGGCACAATGTAATGGAAAGGATGTTCCATGATGGATTTGGATGAGTTCCAAAGTTGAGACGTTGTGACGGATACTACAACAAAAGGCTAAGTATATGACTGCTATGGTAGCGGCAAAGGAGGGCATTTGTGTTAAGTAGTTTGTTATCAAACTAGGTGTGGTTCAACGTGGACTAATACTATGAAGTATATTGTGTGACAATAATATCAACATATTTTGAGCCGAACGAACTAAAGGTCTCACCAAAGGACCAAATCTATACAATGCCATCTCATTTGAGAATGAGTGATGCGTAGAGACACAGAGACATGCAAATACACACGGACCTGAAACCGTCAGATACAGAGATTATGTTAACCAGTAGCAATAGCGTATATGCAACACCAGAAAGCCATAGGTGTTCAATACGCAAAGTTTTTCAAACTAGATTATTGACTCTAGTGCAAGTGGGAGAGTGAAGGGAATATGCCCGAGAGGCAATAATAAAGTGGTTATTATCTTATTCCATGTTTATGATAAATGTTTATTTTACATGCTAGAATTGTATTGATCGGAAACATCAATACATGTGTGTTTAATAAACAAAAAGGGTTCCTAGTTATGCCTCTCTTATAGACTAGCTTGTTGATTAACAAGATGATCAAGGTTTCCTGATCATGGACATTGGATGTCGTTAATAACAAGGTCACACCATTGGTGAAATGATGTGATGAACATTCATCCGAAGTATAGCATTACGATCAAAGTCATTATGTTTATATTGCTATAACATCATACGAAGTAATCTTTATCCTTAGACCATGAGATCATGTTAATTGCTAACACCGGAAGAGTATCTTGATAACATCAAACGTCACACCGTAACAGGGTGACTATAAAGGTGGGTTCAGTGCTACGAAGGTGTTATGTTGAGGCTCATGGATCAAGAGTGAGATTTTTCCATCCCGATGACGGATAGATATACTTTGGGCCCTCTCGGGATATCACATTGAAATAGCTTGCAAGCAAGTGATGTGATCACTAGAATGTTATATCACGGGAACGAGAAAAGAGTGCATGTTGGTAACGAGATCAAACTAGGTATGGAGATACCAATGATCGAATCTTGGACATGCAACATATCGTGGGACAAAGGGATTTAGTTACTAGCGTTAAAGGTTCTCACGATCATAGAAGTCATCGTTGAATGTGTAGGAGTCAGTATGGATCTCCAGGTCCCGCTGCTGATTATTGATCGGAGAGGGGTCTCGATCATGTCTGCATTATTCGCGAACCGTAGGGTGACACACTTAAGGGACACCGACACCATTTGGAGCAAATATGTTTCAGATAAAGATTTAAGAAAGCGCTGGAATTATTTCAATAGACACCGAAACTGTGTCGGGTGAAATTGCTGAAATTGGTTCTGCATATAATATTGAAATGTTGCAGGGGGTTTTATGTGAATGTTTGTTAATTAAAGGAATTAACAAAATTCTGAATAAAAATAATAAAAGATTTTTATTAAATGAGAGAGCATTAAATTTGGAGAAATTTAATGCATTTAAAGTGGAGACTTTAAAAGAGAATGTGAAGGGGCATTTTAATGTGGAGGGGTTACCACCACATGAATGGAGGAGGTGAAGGGTCACCCCCTCCATGCGCCGGCTATGAAGGAGGGGCACCCCCCCTCCTCCTATAAAAGGCCACCCCCTCCTCACTTCTCACCCACACCTCCTTGTGAAGGATCTCTCTCTCCCTCTAGTATTATTCCCCCATGGTCTCGGATTAGCGAGATACATGTTCCCGGTGGCTTTATCTGGAAAGGAGTAGTTGCTTCCGCTGCTTTGCTGGAGCGAGGGACGGAGGTTGTCGGTGTACCGGACGTGTGTGCGATCACGGATGCACCGCTTCTTTGCAGTGCTGGACTTGGTGATGTTGGAGCTGGATCTGATGGACGTATTGGAGCCGGACCTGCTGGACTTCATCACGATCTTGAGATCGGCAAGTGTACGACTACATCAACCATAAGTTCCTACTCGTTAACAAAACTCGTTGTCTACGAGGGTAAGTTCTCGTTGGATGTATGTCCACCCGTTGCTTTGTACCTAGTAGATAGATCTTGGCGTGTAGTTCACACCGTAGAAAATTTTTTGTTTTCCATGTTGTGGACCCAACAGTGGTATCAGCGCCTGATCTATCCGTAGGTGCTTTGCACGGGTATTACACATATGTTGATATGTAGGCGATGATAATCATGTTATTGCATCTTCTATGTATTTTGGATATTGGTGGCATAGTGGGATGAAGCTGCCCGGACCAACCTTACATGTCATCGTACATGAGACCGGTTCCACGACTGACATGCAACTAGTTTTGCATAAGTGGCTGGAGGCTGTCTGTCTCTCCTACTATAGTTTTGCTTTAGGTAGTTAATATATCGAAAACAAACGAGAGTTTTGAAAAATTCAACTTCCTGCTATGAATTTGTATCTTGTCAATTTTGAACATGTTTTGAAACAATCGCAGGTAATAAAGAAAAACAGAAAAACAAATATTTACACATGGCATCCTATCACGTCTCGTGTACAGTCTGCCAGGAAACTGATAACCATGGGATTTGACAACTTCTAGAAACCAGCCACGCCATATTTTCCCACCATGTATGAATATTATTAGGTTTCAACCCTGATGACTAAAAAAGGTCATGGCCATATCGACATCATAGTTAATGTATTGTTCCCATATTAATTTGGTATATGGGTGCATCTTGGAGTAGTAGGAAATGTTGCTGGTGGGAGTCTCAACGTTGGGCCTGTTTTTTGTTTTTTTTAACAGGTAAGGGATGAGCTTGCCCTTTTTCTCCTAACACACTCCATCATTGGAGCAAGCAAGACTGATGATTAAGTCTGCATTTGTGTGCATACCTCGTTCTTACATCAATGCATGTGTGACCAACATATATGCAAACCCAAGAAGCCCAGGCCTCATCTAGATTGAGAAGGCCATGTTTCAACAGAAAAGCAAAACAATCTACTGCCATTGATTAAAACAAGTACCAGTACAAGAGTATTAGTTCTACAAAATATTTTAATAATAGCAACATCAGCACATTTGAGAGATTCGGTAGCTTTTGAAAGATTCAATAGTACAGGCCATATTCTGCACTCGATCTGAACAATTCCTAGTACATAGGAATTATTACAAAATATATTAGAAGTTGCAGTAATCCATACAAAATAATCGGTAGAAGTATAAAACTACTCTTAGTAGAACCTTAATCTAGCTAGGAACGATTACATGTCCCATCATATACTCCAAACATGCATGAGAGAAAGAGAGACGTCAGAATCACCATGAGATCTGTATGCCAACGATTCAGCGTGTCCAGGTCGTGGCCGGGTACTGCTTGCTTTCCCACCTGGCACGCTTCTCTTGTTTTACAGTCGTCTCTAGATCCTCGTAATAGGCTTTCGCCTGTTCACCCTTAGCAAGATAGATGTAAAATTCATGGATCTTTCGAGCCATTTCCACCACTCCGATTGCGAAAGAAATATGCCAATAAAATAAATAAAGTAATTAATATTAGAACAGAGGGACTAGAAAATTACATATACATTCATATTAGGATCATCAGGAGAATATTAAGATGTGATATCTCACAATGGGTTGATGTCGTCGTCGATCCAACATTGGAACTCCACGAGGAACTCCGACCAACAATTGAGGAGCTTGACAATAAGTCCCCGCTACCGATAGGGAATGGTTGAGCGCAGCTTCAGCCAGCGGCTCCACATTCTTTGGCTTAGGATAAAACTCGAGCTGATAGAACCCACGAAAATCGACCAATGATGATATCCTCACCTCATACTCCTCCAATTACCACACCACGGATCTTACACGGCTGACGGACTGGACAATCTCCGTGTTGTGCCTGTCAATCTGGCCGATGAATAGCATGCCCGTCGTCCCGATGCCGATGAAATTTGTTCTCCGTGAGCACCCTACAGGCACCGTATTAGACGGTTCCCATTGTTTGACGCTCTAGAGGACTGTGGGAACCTCGATCGAGTGGGTGGATTTGAGGTGCAGATACAACGTTAATTTGTTGTTGACCCAGTTGCATCCTGGCTCCGTGCAGATAAATGGGTTGTGGATGCAGGAGATCATGTGGGCATAGAGTTCGTTGAAGGAGACCACTTCCGGGCAGTTGTAGTTCGGGCAGCTGTAACCTTCTCCGCCGACGACTTGGCGGTGCAGCTCCTTGGAGCATGCGGCCAGCCGGATGACGCTTGTAGCATCGAGACGCTCAGCGATTTCGTTGACGACGTCGTCGCCGACCTTGTTAAAGTCGCTGCACCGCCAGCTCTCCCGCGAACCTCTCCAAATTTTGTACAGACGATCCGCCATCGTGTCGAGGAGGATTGGGGGCGAGGGCGGATCTATATAGAACTATTTGGGTTTTTTTAGGAGAGGGGCGGTGGTCTAGAAGGAGAGATGCACCGGGCGAGATGGCGAGGAAAATGTGTGATTAGCATGGTGGAGAGGATCCCAAATGCGGCTAGGCGGTGTCGGTGAGTGTGGATAAACTAAACGGAGATGAGGAAGATGCGATGGCTCTTTGAAAGAGGTTTTTTCTTTTCTTGTAATAAATTAACCATGTCACCTCCTGGCACAGTATAGTCTCATCACGTCGGTTTGACTAGACACATTATTTATTTATAGGTCCTACTATAGTACGGTTTGCATAAGTAGGAGCGCGAAGTAGGAGTAGTAGGTAGGAGTATTACTCTACCTCTGTCCCGAGGAAGGCGTCCTCGTTTTGGGTGTTTTTTCTTTGACCAAGATTTACTCTAAATATATAGTATAAAGAATGTTGGTAGAAAATTAGCATTATTGGAAAGTTTTACGCTACCTCCAACAATACGAGTACTAATTTTAAACAAATTAATCAAGTGTATTAGTTACTCTATTTATTTAGTAAAATTTTACACAATGTAATCAAGTATGTATCTTCTCGGCATCCCCGCGCAAACTTGCTACTTGATCTCTACCTCGTCCGGAGTGTGGCGCTCAGCACATGTGCCATGGTTAGGGTTACAACCGGGATCCTGCGAAAGTCCTGCCTCTAGTTCATTTTGAAGTTTCTATAGGAGTACTTCAAAATGAACTATAAGCGGAACTTATGCGGGATGCCGCTTTCAAATCTAACATTGGTACGACGGCTATGTGTCTGTCTATCATGTGTTCATCAGCTACGTTGTGTTGGTGTGCATATGAAGGAACCACTTTGGGCATTGGGTTGGGGCGGTGGAAAAAAGTAGTCGCCGATCAAACTTTTTGGGTTTCGATTTTTTCACTTGCTTCATCCCAAACATCGCATGGAAGGTTATTACAAGGATCAACACTCACAGCACTAGAGAAGGGATATTGTACTTGGTATGTATATATAAATATATACACGTAGGCATCCCGAGAGAAGGCATCCCAAGAGGGCTGCATCGAAGGTTATTACAAACTACTGAAGAAGAGATTATGGGTTTAGAGAAGGCAGCCCAAGAGGGCTGCAGCGAAGAGGTGTTGAAATCAGTTCGATGTCAAAGCAAAGTTTTGGAAAAAAGATAGAAACAAAGCCGTAGTAGTACCATGGCACACGTGCGCAGCGCCACACTGTGGACGAGGGAGATATCATCTAGAGGATGGGTGTGATGCAGCAAAGGAGAGAGTAGTATACAATTTATTTTCCTAGCATAGAGGAGGAGTAGCACACTGTAAGGCTGCAGGAGTAAGCACCATGCTGATTTTCTTTGTTAAGCAAGTACAAGTGGACCTCATAAAAAATAAAAAATGCATCCAAGTCCATGCATTTAGCACAAGGATCCTAAAACTTAGCAATGAAGTGTGTGTTTTGAGGTTTGCACATACTAGCATTCATCGTGCTAAAGTAGAATCTATCTAGATGCTAAGAATGGAAAAGAAGATCCAGTTGTTAGTAATATTTGGATTTGCCTGTCGTGATCAAGCATTGATTGTTCCATACACCATGAAGTGGTATATATGGTATTGTGAGAGATAAGAGACAATATAAATATAAGATAAGAAGTACTGCGAATGGCCGATTTAACTTTAGGTCTCGTAGGAGTGAGGTGCTCGAGAGTTAACACGGTCGGTGGAAGTACATGTTACGTCAAGGACCTCGTAAAAAATATAAAATTTACATCCAAGTCCATGCATTTAGCACAAGGAACCTGAAACTGAGCAATGAAGTGTGTGTTTTGAGGTTTGCGCATACTAGCGTTCATCCTGCTAAAGACTTTAAGTAGAATCTTTCTATATGCTAAGAATGGAAAATAAGATCCAATGGTTGTTAGCAATGTTTGCATTTGCCAGTCTTGATCAAACGGTCAATGGTTTGTACACTCTATAGTGAAGGTATGATATTGTAAGAGATAAGAGAAGATAAAGATAAGATAAGAAGTATTACAAATGACCGATCTAATGGTAGGTGTCGTAGGAGCGAGGTGCTTGAAAGTTAACACGGTCGGTGGAAGTACAAGTTACATCAAGGACCTCGTGAAATGATAATTATTGCATCCAAGTCCATGCATTTATTAGCACAAAGACCCTGAAACTGAGAGCAATCAAGTGTGTGTTTTGAGGTTTGCATATATACTAGCATTCATCATGCTAAAAACTATCAGTAGAATCTTTCTAGATGCTAAGAATGGAAAAGAAGATCCAGTGGTTGGCAATGTTTGGATTTGCTACTCTTGATCCAATGATGAATGTTCAAAGTTAATTCGTACATTATGAAGTGGTTTATTATATTGTAAGAGATACGACATGATAAACAGAAGATAAGAAGTACTGCAAATTGCCTATCAAATGGTAGGTCTCATAGGAGAGAGGTGCTTGAGAGTTAACATGGTCGGTGGAAGTACAAGTTGCATTAAGGACCTCATAAAAATGAAAATTGTGTCCAAGTCCACGCATTTATTGGAACAAGGACCTTGAAAACCGAGTAATGGAGTTTGTGTTTTGAGGTTTGCACATACTAGCGTTCATCGTGCTCAAGTACTCCCTCTGACCCAAATTAGTTGACTTAGTTTTATCTAGATTCAGACGTATCTAACACTAAAACAAGTCTAGATACATTCGAATCTAGACAAATCTAAGTCAACTAATTTGGGTCGGAGGGAGTAGAATCTTTCTAGATGCTAACAATGGAAAAGAAGATCTAGCATTTGGTATGTTTGGATTTGCTAGACTTGATCCAACAGTCAATGTTCAAAGTTAATCCATACACTATGCAGTGATTTATTTTATTGTAAGAGACAAGACACGATAAAGAGAAGATAAGAAGTACTGCGAATGGCCGACCAAATGGTATGTATCGTAGGAGAGAGGTTCTTGAGAGTTAACATGGTCAGTGGAAGTACAAGTTACATCAAGGACCTCATAAAAATGAAAATTGCATCCTAGTTCAAGCATTTATTAGCACAAGGACCCTGAAAACTGAGTAATGGAGTTTGTGTTTTTAGGTTTACACATAGTAGCGTTCATCATGCTAAAGTAGAATATTTCTAGATGCTAAGAATGGAAAAGAAGATCAAGAGGTTGGCAATGTTTGGAGTTGCTAGTCTTGATCCAACGGTCAATGTTCAAAGTTAATTCATACACTATGAAATGGTTTATTTGATTATAAGAGATAAGACACGATAAAGAGAAGATAAGAAGTACTGCGAATGGCTATCAAATGGTAGGTCTCGTAGGAGAGAGGTGCTTGAGAGTTAACACGGTCGGTGGAAGTACAAGTTACATCAAGGACCTCATCATAAAAATGAAAATTGCACCCAAGTCCATGCATTTATTAGCACATGGACCCTGAAAACTGAGTAATGGAGTTTGTGTTTTTAGGTTTGCGCATAGTAGCATTCATCGTGCTAAAGTAGAATCTTTCTAGATGCTAAGAATGGAAAAGAAGATCAAGAGGTTGGCAATGTTTTTATTTGCTAGTCTTGATCCAACGGTCAATGTTCAAAGTTAATCCGTACACTATGCAGTGGTTTATTGTATTGTAAGAGATAAGACACGATAAAGAGAAGATAAGAAGTACTGCGCATGGCTATCAAATGGTAGGTCTCGTACGAGAGAGGTTCTTTAGAGTTAACACAGTTGGTGGAAGTACAAGTTACATCAAGGACCTCATAAAAATGAAAATTGCACCCCAGTCCATACATTTATTAGCACAGCGTCCCTGAAAACTGAACAATGGAGTTTGTGTTTTTAGGTTTGCGCATACTAGCATTCATCGTGCTAAAGACTATCAATAGATCGAATCTTTCTCGATGCTAAGAATGGGAAAAAGATCCAACGGTTAGCAATGTTTGGATTTGCTAGTCTTGATCCAACGGTTAAGATCTTCAAAGTTAATCCCTACACTATGTAGTGGTATGGTATTGTAAGGGATATGAGAAAAGATAAAAGATAAGATAAGAAGTACTGCGAATGGCTGATCTTATGGTAGGTCTTGTAAGAGCGAGGTTCTTGAGAGTTAACACGATGGGTAGAATTACAATTTACATCAAGGACCTCATAGAAAATGAAAATTGCATCCAAGTCCATGCATTTATCACAAGGACCCTGAAAACCGAGTAATGAAGTATTGTGTGTTTTGAGGTTTGCACATACTAGTGTTCATCATGCTAAAGACGAATCTTTATAGATGCTAAGAATGGAAAATAAGATCCAACGGTTAGCAATGTTTGGATTTGCCAGTCTTGAGATCCAACGGTCAATGTTCAAAATAAGTTAATCCCTACACTATGTAGTGGTGGTATATATGGTATTGTAAGAGATAAGAGACAAGATAAAGATAAGAAGTACTACGAATGGCCGATCTAATGGTAGATCTCGTAAGAGTGAGGTGCTCGAGTGGTCGGTGGAAGTACAAGTTACATCAAGGACCTCATAAAAAAATGAAAATTCCATACAAGTCCGTACATTTGGCACAAGACCGAGTAATAATGAAGTACTATGTGTTTGAGGTTTGCGCATACTAGTGTTCATCGTGCTAAAAAATATCAGTAGAATCTTTCTAGATGCTAAGAATGGAAAAGAGGATCAAGAGGTTGGCAATGTTTTGATTTGCTAGTCTGGATCCAATGGTCAATGTTCAAAGTTAATCGGTTAGCAAAGTTTGACCTAATTTCATGAAACTGTGAGCAAAGTTTGACCTAATTTCATTAAATAGTTAGGATGCAAAATCTTAGCAAGAAGATGAACCTGTCGTCAAAACTCTCGGTGGTTTGTGATATATATTAATTAACCCTTCCCCCTGATGGGTACCTCCTAGAGGTTTTTCGTAAAACTTTCAAAACGTCCTACAATTTTCCTGTAGATGACCTTGGTCATTTGGGTTGAAATATACCCGATAGTGACCATACACATGGTAGGAAAATATTGTGAAGCTATTTTCCAAAACTTATCTAATCCCATGATTACAGTTTTCATGGCACGTGGTGCACAAGACATGATAGGATATCATGAGTAAAACTTTTATTTTTTGTTTTTTGTTAATTCAATGTGATCAATGTTCAAAACTAGTTCAAAATTTTCTTCCCTCCTGATGTTTGGCCTATCTTTTGGATAACCTTCCCTCCTGATGTTTGGGAAGCAAGTGAAAAATTTCGAAAATAGGAAAAGATTGAATTTTTATGCTGCTAAGGACCAAAGTGGTTTCCTTCCGATGTACTCCTCCTCGTCCCTACTCCACACCAAAGAGCGGCTGCCAAACACGCCAGAGACACAGAGCCACCGTACCAAGGCACACGTGCGCAGTGCCATGCTGTGGGCGAGGGGAGAGAGATCAGCCGGACCAGTGGGCGAGGGGAAAGGGGAGGAGAGATGGAGCATAGGGAAGGAGAGAGAAAACACACGATTTGTTTTGCATGCATAGGTCCTGAAATTTACTACTAGTAGAGAGTACACTGTAAGGCCACAGGAGTACCTCGTGTCAGAAACCCATCATAACTTTGCTCTCACATGGGACCACCTTCACCTTCTCTTCGTTGTTGCCCTCTTCCCCTACCAACATATTATTCTCTCAGCATGTACAACGCGTGGGCAGAGGTGACCATATGTCTAAGCAAAGAAATATACTACTCCTGCATTGTGTAAAAAAGCACCCCTTAATAAGGCTGAGATAGTAAATCGTATGACATATCATCACTATATAAAATTATAATTGGTAATGCACAAAAAATTATAAATTTGATCAACATCTACTGTATAAAGTATGGGTGTATATTTGGTCCTTGTACTTTGTATCATCATGTGTAGAAGTCAAAGATTATTAGCTACCTAACACTTGAAATTTTTGGTAACATGGTCTAGAGAAACGAGGGAGAAGATTCTAGTATTATCGAGAAGTGTGTTTGGAGAGGTTTATGCATAGTGCATTCATTGTGTTCAAGACTATCAATAAAATCTTCTAGATGCTCGAATGGAAAAGAAGATCCAATGGCTAGAAATGCTGGGATTCGCGAGTCTTGATCCAACAGTCAACATTCAAAGTTATCCATAAACTATATAGTGGTATGAGAAGATAAGATCATGTAGAAGTCAATGATTATTAGCTATGAGGGAGAAGATTCTAGTATGATGGAGAACTGTGTTTTGAGGTTTGTGCATAGCATTCATTATGCTGAAGACTAACAATAGAATCTTCTAGATGCTAGAATGGAAAAGAAGATCCAACGGCTAGAAATGTTGGGATTCACGAGTCTTGATCCAATGGTCAATATTCAAAGTTATTCGAACACTATATAGTCGTAAGATAAGATAAGATAAGATATCTCTATCTCTACTACTATAGTGGAGCAGTTTTGAATTGGATCCATAGCACCAATCCTGACCATTGGGCTGTTGGATCCAATGGTTCAGAGAAGCTGGATTCGTGTTGAATAGTACCTAGAGAGAACTCCTCCATGCATGTTCTAGAACCATCTTGTCACCATCCCCAAAATTTCATAGCACAGTAGACTGTATTCTCTCTACTTATACTACTATAGTGGAGCATTTTTGCATTGGATCCATAGCACTAATCATGACCGTTGGGCCGTTAGATCCAATGGTTCAGAGCAACTAGATCCGAGTTGAATAGTACTCCCTCTGCCAAAATATAAGGCGCCCAAGGATTAGTCAAAAGTCAACATTTTTTAAGTTTGACTATGACTGTACACAAAAATATAAAAATTTAGAGTACTAAATTAATATCAATAGATTCACCATAAAGTATATTTTCTTAATATGTCCATTCAATATTGTAGATGTAGATATTTGTTTCTAAATATTTGGTCAAAGTTAGTAAGGTTTCACTTTTGACCAATCCTTAGGCGCCTTATGTTTTGGGACGGAGCGAGGGAGTACAGACCTAGATACTAGAATGGAAAAGAAGATCCAATGGTTAGCAATGTTTGGATTTGCCAGTGTTGATCCAATGGTCAATGTTCAAATAAGTTAATCCCTACACTATTTAGTGGTGGTATGCATGGTATTGTAAGAGATAAGAGACAAGATAAAGGTAAGATAAGAAGTACTGCGAATGGACGATCTAATGGTAGGTCTCATAGGAGCGAGGTGATTGAGAGTTAACACGGTCGATGGAAGTACAAGTTACATCAAGAACCTCGTAAAAAATGAAAACTGCATCAAAGTCCATGGAATTTAGCACAAGGACCCTGACATTGAGCAATGAAGTACTATATGTTTTTAGGTTTGCGCATACTAGCATTCATCGTGCTAAAGACTATCAATAGATCGAATCTTTCTCGATGCTAAGAATGGAAAAAAGATCCAACGGTTAGCAATGTTTGGATTTGCTAGTCTTGATCCAACAGTTAATATGTTCAAAGTTAATCCCTACACTATGTAGTGGTATGGTATTGTAAGAGATATGAGACAAGATAAAAGATAAGATAAGAAGTACTACGAATGGCCGATCTTATGGCAGGTCTCATAAGAGCGAGGTGCTTGAGAGTTAACACGGTGGGTAGAATTACAATTTACATCAAGGACCTCATAAAAAGTGAAAATTGCATCCAAGTCCATGCATTTATCACAAGGACCCTGAAACCGAGTAATGAAATCGTGTGTTTCAGGTTTGCGCATACTAGTGTTCATCATGCTAAAGACTATCAATAGAATCTTTATAGATGCTAAGAATGGAAAAGAAGATCCAACGGTTAGCAATGTTTGGATTTGCCAGTCTTGAGATCCAATGGTCAATGCTCAAAATTAGTTAATCCCTACACTATGTAGTGGTGGTATATATGGTATTTTAAGATATAAGAGACAAGATAAAGATAAGAAGTACTACGAATGGCCGATCTAATGGTACGTATCATAAGAGCGAGGTGCTTGAGTGGTCAATGGAAGTACAAGTTACATCAAGGACCTCATAAAAAATAAAAATTCCATCCAAGTCCGTGCATTTGGCACAAGACCGAGTAATAATGAAGTACTATGTGTTTTGAGGTTTGCGCATACTAGTGTTCATCATGCTAAAGACTATCAGTAGAATCTTTATAGATGCTAAGAATGGAAAATAAGATCAAGAGGTTAGCGATGATTTGATTTGCTAGTCTTGGTCCAACAGTCAATGTTCAAAGTTAATCGGTTAGCAAAGTTTGACCTAATTTCATGAAACAGTGAGCAAAGTTTGACCTAATTTCATTAAATAGTTAGGATGCCAAATCTTCGCAAGAAGATGAACGTGTCGTCAAAACTCTCAGTGGTTTCTGATATATATTAATTGACCCTCCCCCCCGATGGGTACCTCCAAGAGCTTTTTCGTAAAACTTTCAAAGCAACCTACACTTTACCTGTAGTAGTCCAAATTTTACCTAATTTCGATAAATCGACATAAAATCATTCAAGTGGGTGAAGTTAGCTTGGAAATTTGAGAACTGATAAAACATGGTAAATCGTAAGTGCATCGTGTTGGTCCACTATATATGTGTGAAAACTTTGCTTGTGGCATTTATATCCATAGTCTTTGGACTTTCTTTAGGAGAAAGAACAATCTAGTCATCACTCAAAAAATTAAGAATGTTCTTTCCTAAGATAGTTGGAAACTCACACTGGTGGCATTGTCTACTATAAGAAGATGCACCTATATCTACCTCCAAAAAGACTTTTAAATCAAGAGAAATCTATTGCACCTACTTGTAGCTAAAGTTTGGCCTAGTTTTGTTAAACTGGCAAGATGCAAAATATTATCAAGAAGTTGAATTTGTCATCAAAAATCTCGTTGGATGGTTTCTCATATATTAATTATGACCCCCGATGGGTACCTTCAAAAGCTTTTTCGTAAAAGTTTCACAGTAACCTACAATTTGCTTGTAGTAGTTCAAATTTGACCTAATTTTGATAAATTGACATAAGGTCATTCAAGTGGGTGAAGGTAGGTAGCGAGTTTGAGAATTCATAAAACACAAGAAATCATAAGAACAATATGTTGGTCCACTATATATATGTGTGTGAAAACTTGGCTTCTGGCATTTAGATCGATATTCTTCGAACTTCCTTTACGAGAGAGAATAATCTTGACATCACTCAGAAAATTGATAATGGTCTTTCCTGTTAGTTGGAAACTCACACCGATGACATTGTTTACTACAAGAAGATGCACCCATCTATCTCCGAAAAGACATTTAATTCAAGAGCAATCTATCGCGCTTACATGTACCTCAATTCTGACTTAATTTTGTTAAATTGTCAAGATGAAAAATATTAGAAAGAAGTTGAACCTATCACTAAAGCTCATAGTGGTTTCTGATATATTAATTCACCCCTCCCCCGAAGGGTACCTCCAAAATCTTTTTCATGCAACTTTCAAAGCAACCTACAATTTACTTGTAGTTCAAATTCAACCTAATATAGTTTCGATAAATCGGGATAAAGTCATTCAAGTTGGCAGAGTTAGATACGAACTTTGAAAGCACATAAAACATGGTTATCGTCAGTTCAACATGTCGGTCCACTATATATATGTCTAAAAACCTGGATTGGGGCATTCAGATCCATATTCTTCGGACTTTCTTGATGAAAAATAACAACCTCATGATACGTTGCTAACGTATCCATAATTTTGGATGTTCCATGCTTGGTTTCATTTACTTTCTTATGTTTTGTCCACACTTTGGAGTACTTTTCATAAGATTTCTTGCACTAACCTATTAACAAGAGTCACAGTGCCAGCTGCCTGTTTTCTGCTATTTTTGGTTCCAGGAAAGTCAGAAAATGAATATTCTCGGAATTGGACGGGACAAAAGCCAAAGTCAGTTTTTCACCAAGGGACACCCGGAGCCCGAATACGAGATGGAGAAGGGCCAGAGGGCGACCACACCACCTGGCCACGTGGCCAGGCCTGGCCTGTGCCAGGGGGTGGTGTGGCCAGCCCAGGCACCCCCTCGGCCTCTCCTTCCACCTATAAGATGCCTCCGATAAAGAAACCCTAAGGACCCAATCAAAATCCCACGAAAGAGTCTATAGCCGCTGTTATCTCCATCCCTAGATCGGGAGGGATCTGAAGCTCTTCCCGGCACCCTGCCGGAGAGGGGAATTCACCCTGGAGGCCTTCTTCATCATCATGCAAGCCTCCGGTGTGATGCGTAGGTAGTTCATCTTTGGACTACGGGTCCATGTAGTAGCTAGATGGATGGTTCTCCTCCTTTGTTCTATCTATCTAGATCTTGTGAGCTCCGTTCATGATCAAGATCATCTATTTGTAATTCTGCATGTTGTGTTTGTGGGGATCTAATGGATATTGAGATGCTATTTCAGATTGATTATTGATTCTATCATGTCTTTGTTATTTTTGATCTTGCATGGTTTCCGTTGTTAGTAGCTATCTTGGCCAAGTAGATGCTAGCAACTCCAAGAGTTAGTATCTATGCTCGATAGTGGGTTCATGCCTCTGGTAATCTAGGATGTGACACAAATCTCTAAGGTACTAGATGTGCTATTGCTACTACAGAGAAAACAACAATCCTTTGTTCATAGAACAATCGTATTGTTTACTTTACACGCAATTCGTAATGCAATTATCCGTTGTTTGCAACTTAATACTAGAGGGGGTTCGACTGATAACCTGGAGGTGGATTACTAGTCATAGATGCAGTTGGATGGCGGTCTATGTATAATGTTGTAATGCCCAATCGAATCTCAAAGGAGTCAAGATGAGTAGTATATGCTTGGATGCTTTCTCGATGTTTGTCAATTGCCCCGCTGTAATTTGTTCACCCAACATGTCATCTATCTTAAGGAGAGCCACCTCTAGTGAACTATGGACCTCGGTCCTTTCTTTTACCATCAATCTACAATCAACTATTTACTACTTTGTGTTTACTTTCTGCAAACTATTACTTTCTTCCATCGATACGTTTAATCCTTTGTTTTCAGCAAAACCGGTGAGATTGACAACATCATCGCAAGTTGGGGGTAGAGTTCTGTGGTTGTGTTGTGCAGGTCTCCACGTTGCTGCTGGCACCGGTAGTGCGCATTGCCAAAGTTCAGCTAGCTACACCTTTGGGTGTTTCCTTGCTCCTACTGGTTCGATTAAATCTTGGTTTCATAACTGATGGAAAACTTGCTGCTGTGCTCATCATATGTTCCTCTTGGGGTTCCCCAACGAGCTCGATATATTTTGGGCCATCAAGCTATTTTTCTGGCAGCATTGCCGGGGATTCAAGGACATCTTCACAAGGGGAGTCCCTCATAACCAATCTCTTTACTTTGTTATTTTTGTTTTGCTTAGTTTATTTCTGCTTTGTTTTCTTGTTTCTTTATCAAAAATACAAAAAAATTAGTTCCTACGTTAGTTGTTATTTTCATTGGTCTGTTATTGTCTTGCTTTATCATGCTTTGTATCAATGGTTGGTTTCTTTGAAACTGAATCTTATTGGCAAGGTGGGTTCACGGAAGAACAAAAATATTATTATAAGGAACACCGATTGTCACAAAAAGGGAAACACTTATGGGAACAAATTGATAAATTGTATACCATTGCTATAAACATGTGCTCTACTTATAATATTAATTATTGCTTTGATAAATCTTGTTGCTATAGGAGGTATAAACACCTCCCTTTTCAATGTGAGTATAATGATAATGTTACCATATCTTCTTATGTTAAAGGGAATTATGACTTTTATGATGTGGAACAAATTGAAGAATTTATTGCTTGGAAGGGTGCATTTGAACTTGCTAGTTTGCTTGAAAATACTGATGATTCACCTTATAAATTTGAGTTTTATGATATACTTAAATTTTTATATGATAATCACAAGGTAGAAAATGGCTATATTCTTGAATATCTTAATAGATGCTCTCCACCAATGGAAGAGACTAATGCCTTGCAGGAGCCTATGGAAGAAGAAGTCGCTGAAACTGGAAGCTCATTGGATGAAAAAGAGGAGGAGAATGATGATCAAGAGGAGGAAGAATGGATCTACCCATCCCTACCTTCTAATGAGAGTAACTCTTTACCCCTTACATTATTTGATTGTCCCCCATGCTTACCAAAGGAGGACGAATGTCATGTTCCTGAGGATTCTTTTGAAAATGTTTATGATAAAGGTCTAGTGTTTATAGATCATGAAAAGCATGCTTTATGTGATAGTTATATTATTGAGTTTATTAATGAGGCTACTGAAAATTATTATGAGAGAGGAAAATATGGTTGTAAAAGTTTTCATGGTACTGAAACACCTCTCTATTTGCTGAAAGTTTTGAAGTTACTCTTGTTTTATCGTCCTATGCATGTCGCTTTGTTCTTTGTGAATTTATTTGCGTATAATATTCCTATGCATAGGAAGAGGGTTAGACTTAAATGTGGTTTGAATTTTCTCCTTGATGCTCTCTTTTACTTCAATTCATATTTCCTATGTGAGCATCTTCTCAAATTATCATGCCTAACTTAAAGGCGTTAAAGAAAAGTACTTATTGGGAGATAACCCAAAAGTTTTAGATGAGTCTTGGAAGTTATTACTTCAGTAATAACATCTACTTATCCTTTTTATTTGCTTTTTGTGCCAAGAGTAACCTCTAATGAGAGCGAAGTAATGATTGGGAAAGTTGTTGTCCCAAAACAGATTTCTATGCTTCATCGTAAAAATACGTGTAAAATCTCCGTACGTCCTTTTGAGGCGTGAATTTTTGTGCTTATGCCCCAGGTTGTTATCTAACTTTTGTTAGTTCAACACTTTTCGATTTGAGCAACAGAAGGTTTTCGAAGGAATTCGTCTTTACCTGTTGGTTTGTTTTGACAGATTTCTGTCATTATTGGCATTTGCTTCTTGTTGGTTCCTGTTTTAGTTTTTTTGGGGAATTGAGCTTTTTGAGGGAAGTTTTATTGGTGTTAGAACTGAACCTAAAGACCTATTATCTTGAGTGCACTAATGTTGCTAATAAAGATTGTGTGAAGTTTTGTATGAAGGAAAAAATTTAGGTGTATGGAAGGAATGAGTAATGAGATGAAGGATGGAGTAAATCTCAAGCTTGGGGATGCCACACGTGTCACCCCAAGAAATATCCAAGAAGTACAAGCGTCAAAGCTTGGGGATGCCCAAGGCATCCCCTTCTTCATCAATAAAAATCCCAGGTTTCTTCCAAACACTTCATTTTTACTGTTTCATGCACAGTTGTGTTGTTCTTGGAGCGTCTTCTTTTTCGGTTTCGTTTTGGTTTTTTGTTTTCTTGGTTTTCTTAGTTTGCTGAATAAATTGGTTGGACCCCCTCTTTCATGCATTGTGTTTTCAAATAGTTTAGTTTGGGTTGGAAAAGAGTAGGAAAGTTCATGCTTAAGTGGTAAAGAGATTTTGTTTTTGATTGTGGCCTATGCTTTGTCATGCCATGCTCGATATTGTTTTGGATTTATGCTTAGTATTATTTGCTATAGCATAACTTGTTATAAACAATTGAGATTTTTTAATGTGCCTTGGAAGGATCATGCGTTGTTCTGGCATATTAAAGCATAGTATTGTGATATTCTCCTTTGATGCTTTATTTGGGTTGACTTGGCGCATGCTCACACCATGTTATGACTATCCCATGTCACCATAGCCTTTATGATCCTTTAGTTTTCAACTTGTAGTATCACTTTATGCTTTGATCAATGATGTTTTGTCGCTCTGCATGATTATGGCCATTATTGCTCTCTTAGTTGGTCGCTCCCAGTCTTTTGCTAACCTCCTCAACCAAGTATGAGTTCCACTCATGCATCCAACTCAAAAACCATGTTATTCCAAAGAGTCCACCATACCTACCTACTAGCATATGCTATTCCAAGTATATTTATGTTTTTATCTACCTTCCGAATTAAACTTGTTATGAGAAAACTAGTGATTAAAGCTCTCACGAACTTGATGGCACACTTTACTTTTCTTGCCCCTTAATAAACTTGAACCATTGTGTCGTCTATGTTGTATATGCTTGCACTTATTTGTTGGGGATTAGCAGAACCATGCTGTCATGGGAAACGCTTTCAACATTGCACTTGTACTTTGTACCTAGTTGATATCATGCTCTTTTGTCTATGGATGTCGTCGGTGTGAAATGAAAGGGGAGATTGTAAATCCATGGAGTTATGTATATGTGTTAGATAAACGCCTAGGCCGTTGGTCTAATCCATGCTGTCATGGTGGAAGCTTGCAGCGTAACCATAATGAGCTGTCTATGAAGCATTCTTCTTTAAAAAAAGAGTCAGATATTGAGAAAAAAGAGAAAAAGAAAAGAGAAAAAAAGAGATTTACGAAAAGAGGAAAGAGAGAAAAAGCACCATATTCCCATGGTAAATAAGAAGATTGCTGAGATGCTCGTTGTCTGCTTGCCTTGTCATTTTGATATGGTGATTCTTCCGTATCATCGGACAAGGGGTACCCCGTTGGAGGTTCTCTATGATACACATGTACTTACGATGACAAAAACTTACCGGTGACTAAACTTGAGTAGCATGAGGAGTGGCCCTCGTATTCAAGGGACATGAGATTTCCAACTTATACTTTGTCAAGCATATACTCCATAGTTTGTTCACTTTAACCTTAATCACATCAAGATGCTTATGATAGGGGCAATGAGAGCTGAAAGCTATTAAGTACCATAATTTTTGGAAGCTCTTTATGAAACTTGAATCCCTACTTCCTTCTATGAAGGCCTTTCTTTTACCTTTTTGTTGAGTCTCCACCTTCTACCTTTATGCACCTACTTTGAGAGCATAGTGGCCATTCTTAGTTCTATGTGCATTCTCCCAAGACTTGTTGATTGATGCATAAATTTGATATTGCTTGTTTTAAACTATTTGTATCTAGTCACTCTTATGAACTTTGAAGGTGTCCTATGCATTTATGTTTGCTAGTCTATGAGGGACAAGCTGAATGCTACTATGCTATGTTTTCTTTATGTGAAACAAACAAACGTCTTGCAAAGCATTGTTATTCATGAATCTTTTGTTTGTGCCTTTTCATGTTGCAACATAGTTTCTTTGTCTTATTGCTAGAACTTTGTCTTTCATGTTAGGATTAAAGTACTATGATCCCAGCTTTGAATGTTCTAAAAAGACTTTGATCAAGTTTATGATGGTGCATGTCACCTAAAAAATTATTCTTTCCTTTTATCACTTACCTACTCGAGGACGAGCAGGAGTTAAGCTTGGGGATGTTGATACGTTGCTAACGTATCCATAATTTTTGATGTTCCATGCTTGGTTTTATCTACTTTCTTATGTTTTATCCACACTTTGGAGTACTTTTCATATGATTTCTTGGAATAACCTATTAACAAGAGCCACAGTGCCACCTGCCTGTTTTCTGCTATTTTTGGTTCTAGGAAAGTCAGAAAATGAATATTCTCGGAATTGGACGGGACAAAAGCCAAAGTCAGTTTTTCACTGAGGGACACCCGGAGCTAGAATACAAGACGTAGAAGGGCTAGAGGGCGGCCACACCACCTGACCGCGCGGCCAGGCCTAGCCTGCTCCAAGGGGTGGTGTGGCCAACGCATGCACCCCCTCGGCCTCTCCTTCATCCTATAAGATGCCTCCGATACAGAAACCCTAAGGACCCGATCAAAATCCGACAAAACAGTCTATAGCCACCGTCATCTCCATCCCTAGATCGGGAGGGATCTGAAGCTCTTCCCGACACCCTGCCAGAGAGGGGAATTCACCCTGGAGGCCTTCTTCATCATCATGCAAGCCTCTGGTGTGATGCGTGAGTAGTTCATCTTTGGACTATGGGTCCATTTAGTAGCTAGATGGCTGGTTCTCCTCCTTTGTGCTATCATGTCTAGATCTTGTGAGCTCCGTTCATGATCAAGATCATCTATTTGTAATTCTGCATGTTGTGTTTGCGGGGATCCGATGGATATTGAGATGCTATTTCAGATTGATTATTGATTCTATCATGTCTTTGTTATTTGTGATCTTGCATGCTTTTCGTTGTAAGTAGCTATCTTGGCCAAGTAGATGCTAGCAACTGCAAGAGTTAGTATTTATTCTCGATAGTGGGTTCATGCCTCTACTAATCTGGGGAAGTGACAGAAATATCTAAGGTACTATATGTGTTGTTGCTACTAGGGAGAAAGCAACAATCCTTTGTTCATAGAACAATCGTATTGTTTACTTTACACGCAATTCATAATGCAATTATCCGTTGCTTGCAACTTAATACTGGAGGGGGGTCGGATGATAACCTAAAGGTGGATTATTAGTCATAGATGCAGTTGGATGGCGGTCTATGTATAATGTTGTAATGCCCAATCGAATTTCAAAGCCGTCAAGATAAGTAGTATATGCATGTATTGCTTTCTCGATGTTTGTCAATTGCCTCGTTGTAATTTGTTCACCCAACATGTCATCTATCTTAAGGAGAGCCACCTCTAGTGAACTATGGACCCCGGTCCTTTCTTTTACTATCAATCTACAATCAACTGTTTACTGCTTTGTGTTTACTTTATGCAAACTATTACTTTCTTCCACTCGATACATTTAATCCTTTGTTTTCAGCAAAACCGGTGAGATTGACAACCTCATCGCAAGTTGGGGGCAAAGTTCTGTGGCTGTGTTGTGCAGGTCTCCACGTTGCTGCTGGCACCGGTAGTGCGTCCTGCCAAAGTTCAGCTAGCTACACCTTTGGGGTGTTTCCTTGCTCCTACTGGTTCGATTAAACCTTGGTTTCATAAGTGAGGGAAAACTTGCTGTTGTGCTCATCATACCTTCCTCTTGGGGTTCCCCAATGAGCTCGATATATTTTGGGCCATCACCTCAGTTGTGATCTCTCGGAAAATTGAGAAGTGAATGTTCTTTCCTGATAGTTCGAAACTCACACCGACAACATTTTTTACTGTATATTGATTTTTTTCAATGAGTGTACTATTTAATACTGTATATAGTTGGTCAAACTTTGTAAGGGTTGACTTTGACTAAACCTAATATGATGAGTAATACTCCCTCCGTTTAGAAATATAAGACGTTTTAGCTTTGTGAATCGAATGTATCTAGACGTCTTTTAGTGTATGGGTTCGTAGAGGTTCAGAGTGAACCTATACACTAAAAAGCGTCTAGATACATTCATTTCACAAAGCTAAAACGTCTTATATTTTTGAACAGAGTGAGTATTAAATAAATGGAGTATAGCATAAGATTAGGAAAACAACATTTTTTCAGAACCCTCACAAGCTTTTTCTTAGCATCACAGATCTAAATATTACATTGACACTGATGATTTACCAAACTGAAAACAGAGCAAACCCAAACACATATGGAGTAGTAGTAGTACAACTTAACAACTTCTAGGGGGACTCCACGGTCTTCTCAAGCGACTTGGCAGCATCCTCCGCGGGCAACTTGGCTGCGTCCTCCGCAGTACCATCGCCAAGCAGGGACTCGTGCATGTTGGGGAGCACGCCGCTGTGCGCGATGGTAACACCAGCCAGCAGCTTGCTGAGCTCCTCGTCGCGCATGACACCGAGCATCACGTGCCTCGGGATGATGCGAATCTTCCTGCTTTCCTTCGCGGCTTGCCCGATGAGCTCCAGCACCTCGGCGGTGAGGTACTCGAGAACGGCCGTGAGGTAGACAGGAGCCCCGAAGCCTATGCACTGGGAGTACTGACTCTCCTTCAGGTAGCGCCCGATCCGGCCGACGGGGAAATGCAGCCCGGCCTTGACGGACCTCAACACCTGCTTCTTCCTGTGGCTGCCTGGTGCGAGACTGTGACTTGGAGTGGCCAGTATAGGATTCGGAAGCCAGCGACATGACTTCTTTTTCTCCACGGCCTTTGTCGCTGCCACCTGGGTCTTCTTATTCCCACGGGGAGCTCTGGTCTTTGGAGCCATAGCTGCAAAGTCTAAGAGGAAGAAAGGTTAATTGTGGAGGCCCGGTGAAGGGGCCCAGGTCCGTTGTGTTGAAACTTTAATAGCACCATTTTTACTGTTTCACAAGTATGAATTTCTAATAGGAGTACTACAAAAAGGCTGTGTGCATGTTTCCTTATTTTCTTTCACTTTTTTGAAACATGGTCAGATGTGTCAGCATGAAAATTCATACAAAGAAGTTGTATCTTTCAAAACAATAGTCAGTTTTCAGTATGACTGTGTGGGTACAATAATTAGTACTATATGAATTTCTTACAAATTTACAAGCAATCTATCACGCACTTGTAGTTCAAAGTTTACCTACTTTGGTTTTATTGACAAAATGTCATTTAATTATGCGAAATTAGCTAGAAGGCCTGGAAATTCAAGAAACTTGTTAACCACGAAACATACTCTATTTTGTGTGAAATTTAGTGTGTTGTGGCATTCGGAGCCATACTCTTTGCCTTTTCTTTAAAAATAATTATATGTGGCACTTCTAAATAATTTAAAAAAATTCTATACATAAAAGTAGAAAAGTCCAATTAACAACATTTGTATGCCATGCCAAGATGCACCCCGTCTACTCGAAATGGACACGACCTTTGTCATTATTTAACTTGAAACCCAAGTACTCCCTCCACCCCAAAATAGATGTCGCATTTTTTTTAAAATTTAGATGTATCTAGACTAGATAGTGGCTAGATACATCCAAATTTAAACAATTTTGAGACATCTATTTTGAGACGAAGGGAGTATGTTACACATCGTTGGTCATATTGTGAAGAAGTGTTTTTAAACCTTGTCAAAATTCATGTTTATCATTTACGGAAGAGGACACCATACATAAGTGCTTAACTTTTTTTATTGTTTTCTTTACTTTTCTTTAATTTATCTCAATAAACGGGACGAGTGATGCAGATATGACCTTGACATTGGTAACTTGGCTTAAAATATGAACAATGTTCATACATGGTTATGACCATATTGTGTAGCAAGTTTTTCGAAAGTTGTCCAAATCCATGTTTGTAGTTTTCATCCAAACAAGCACAAATATAAGAGGACACCATTTAACTTTCAACTATGTATCATTACCACCCCACCCCCTCCCGCAAAAAAAACCATGTATCATGACACATATTGAAATAAGTATTTTCAAATAGTACTAACATGCGGTGGAAATTATCTATATTTTGGTAGAATACTGTAAGTGCACTCTAAGAAAAATTACTCGGACGTACTTAATTACGAGATATAGTACATTGTCCGCCTCTTCTATGGACGCCATTTAATTTTGCACTCGGACACGCTTCTTCGATGGGGGCGGGAAGAGACCTCCTCGTCATTGTCCTTGGCGTCCTCCCCACCATCGTCCTCGGCCTTCTCCCTGTCATCGTCTTTGGCGTCCTCCTCAAGGTTTACCTCAGACTCCTCCTCTTCCTCAGTCTCATCTTCCGTCTTATTGGAGTCGCTCGGCGTTGTGGTGGTGTCCTTTCGAAAAAGTGCTACCAGTGGCTATCTTCTTCATGAGAGGAGTCAGACAACAGTGGCAGACATGGCCCGTCGACTGAGTCTGGGCTTCCAGGTGGAGTTTCGGGGCCTTTCCCATTTGTCAGGTCAATCGACGTGTTCTGGAGAGAGTTGGCATACGACATTTTGGAAGGAAATAGAGAGAGATCAAGTTCTAAGCAACAGTGGGTTGGGTGTTTTGGGTGAAAGTAGGGTGCGTACTGTTGCAATTTATAATGTCTATTTATAGTCGTGTTTGTGTTAATACCCTGAAAACTATCCCAAAATATCATAAATAGATTGTACCAGACTCGTCCCGTCAACAAAAAAAGGATTATACCAGACTTGTCGATTCTTGATTTTTCTCGGCCTAGAGAATTCAGGAGGCGCCCTGCTTTATCCAAAAATGAAGAGAATCATGCAGATCATGCTAAATTACTCGGCGTCTCTTACTTCCTCCGTTAAAAACTAAGTGTCTATAGTAGTACATACTTACCTAGCTAAAGTACTACTAGTATACGTGTACTCTTCACAAAGTTACGTCACCGAACTTGATTGATGGTGGTATGGTGTGGGCCTCATCTTTTTCTACACCGCTGCATCTCAAACTAGAAGTATAATTATTGCGTGAAAGCTTACATGGGAATTATGGAGAAATGGAGAGGATAGTGGATGGATGGTGAGAGGGGGCGAAGGAGAGAGAAAATCTACTACATAGTACTGTAGTATGTGTACTAGTACCGCGTGTCACAACCCATCGTAATATGTAAACTTTTAGCCAAAGTTAGATAGGAACCATGATCAACAACAGTGTGTGTGGCTTGTGGCATTTTGAACCATATTATTTCAACTTTCTTCACAAAAAACCATCACCGTCCTCACTAGAAAATTTGAAATTCTTTTTTTCCTAATTGTTGGAAACTCCACATGCAACAATGCTTACTACGCCAAGATGCACCCATCTACCAAAATATTGTGGGAACTCTATCAAATTGTAAACTATGATTTCAATATGGCATTGATGGACTTGGTCATTCTGGTTGAAATAAACCTGATGTTTGGCCGATCTTTTGGATAACCTTCTCTCCTAATGTTTGGGAAGCAAGTGAAAATTTTGAAGACAGGAAAAGTTTGAATTTTTGTGCCGCTAAGGACAAAAGTGGTTTCCTTCTATGTACTCCTCCTTGTCCCTACTCCACACCAACGCGCGGCTGCCGAATACGCTAGAGACACAGAGCTGCCGTACCAAGGCACACGTGCGCAGCGCCACACTGTGGACGAGGGGAGAGAGATCAGCCAGACCGGTGCGCGAGGGGGAAGGGGAGGAGAGATGGAGCATAGGGAGGAGAGAGAAAACACACGATTTTTTATGCGTGCATAGGTCCTGAAATTTACTACTAGTAGAGTGTACATTGTAAGGCCACAGGAGTACCTCGTGTCAAAAACCCATCATAACTTTGCTTTGATATGGAACCGCCTTCAACTTCTCTTCGCTGCTGCCCTCTTCCCCTGCCAACATTTTATTCTCTCAGCATGTACAGCGCGTGGACAGAGGTGATCATATGACAAATCATCACTATATAAAATTATAATTGGTAAAGCACAAAAAAATTTAAATTTGATCAACATCTACTGTATAAAGTATGGGTGTATATTTGGTCCTTGTACTTTGTATCATCATGTGTAGAAGTCAAAGATTATTAGCTACCTAACACTTGAAATTTTTGGTAACATGGTCTAGAGAAACGAGGGAGAAGATTCTAGTATGATCGAGAAGTGTGTTTGGAGAGGTTTATGCATAGTGCATTCATTGTGTTCAAGACTATCAATAGAATCTTCTAGATGCTAGAATGGAAAAGAAGATCCAACGGCTAGAAATGCTGGGATTCGCGAGTCTTGATCCAATGGTCAACATTCAAAGTTATTCATACATTAATCTCATCATCACTCGAAAAATTGAGAATGTTCTTTCCTGATAGTTGGAAACTCACACCGGCAAGTACTGATTACTACAAGAAGATGCATCCATCTACCTCCAAAGAGACATGTAATTACAGAAAAATCTATCGTGCTTACTTGTTGCTCAAGTTTGAGCTAATTTTTCGTTAAATTGTCAAGATACAAAATATTAATTAGAAAGGAGTTAACCAGGAATTTAGTCAACATCTATAAATTGGTAAAGCACAAAAAAATATAAATTTGATCAACATCTATAAAGTATGAGTGTATATATTTGGTCCTTATACTTTCTATCATCATGTAGAAGTAAAAGATTATTAGCTACCTAACACATGAAAATTTTGATAACATAGTCTAGAGAAACAAGGGCGAAGATTCTAGTATGATGGAGAAGTGTATTTTGAGGTTATGCATAGCATTCATTATGCCGAAGACTATCAATAGAATCTTCTACATGATAGGATGGAAAAGAAGATCCAACGGCTCAAAAAGCTGGGATTCACGAGTCTTGATCCAACAGTCAACATTCAAAGTTATCCGTACACTATATAGTGGTTTGTCATGAAGACTATGAATAGAATGTTTAAGGTGCTAGAATGGAAAAGAAGATCCAACGGCCGGAAATGTTGGGTCGCGAGTCTTGATCCGATGGTCAATATTCAAAGTTGTTTGTACACTATATAGTGGTAAGATCATGTAGAAGTCAACGATTATTAGCTACTAGTAAGTTGTACGTGAGACTCGGATAGTAGAAGTATGACATATCATCATCACTATATACAATTATAATTGGTAAAGCACAAAAACAATATAAATTTGATCAACATCTATAAAGTATGGGTGTATATTTGGTCCTTGTACTTTCTATCATCATGTAGAAGTAAAAGATTATTAGCTACCTAACACATGAAATTTTTGATAAAATAGTCTAGAGAAACAAGGGCGAAGATTCTAGTATGATGGAGAAGTGTATTTTGAGGTTGTGCATAGCATTCATTATGCCGAAGACTATCAATAGAATCTTCTACATGATAGGATGGAAAAGAAGATCCAACGGCTCAAAAAGCTGGGATTCACGAGTCTTGATCCAACAGTCAACATTCAAAGTTATTCGTACACTATATAGTGGTTTGTCATGAAGACTATGAATAGAATGTTTAAGGTGCTAGAATGGAAAAGAAGATCCAACGGCCAGAAATGTTGGGTCACGAGTCTTGATCCGATGGTCAATATTCAAAGTTGTTTGTGCACTATATAGTGGTAAGATCATGTAGAAGTCAACGATTATTAGCTACTAGTAAGTTGTACGTGAGACTCAGATAGTAGACGTATGACATATCATCATCACTATATACAATTATAATTGGTAAAGCACAAAAACAATATAAATTTGATCAACATCTATAAAGTATGGGTGTATATTTGGTCCTTGTACTTTGTATCATCATGTAGAAATCAAAGATTATTTAGCTACCTAACACATGAAATTTTTGATAACATGGTCTAGAGAAACAAGGGATAAGCTTCTAGTATGATGGAGAAGTGTGTTTTGAGGTTTGTGCATAGCATTGATTATGTCGAAGACTATCAATAGATTCTTCTAGAAGCTATAATGGAAAAGAAGATCCAATGGCTAGAAGCGCTGGGATTCGCGAGTCTTGATCCAACGGTCAACATTCAAAGCTACTCGTACACTATATAGTGGTAAGATAAGATAAGATATGCATGCAAAACAAGTTGTGTTTTCTCTCTCCTTCACACTGCCTCATCACCATCCACACACACCCTGACCGGCTGACCTCGCCATCATCCATAACATGGTGCTGCCCATGTGCGTCGACATGCCTTGTCGTTACATTTCACGCCCTGCAAAGAGAAAGCAGCAAGCACACCCCAGCATGCTCATTCGAAAGTGTGAGGAGTGTTTTTGTGTGTGTGTGAAGCAAGTACACACTAGTATGAAGGGTATATGGCTAAGTTGCTCTCTCGAGAAGGACCAGACTGCTTTTCCTTGCTTAACTTTAGAGCCCTTTATGCTAAATTTATGGACCTCTATGTAATTTTTTAGGTCTTCGATGCAAATCATACTTTCTCCCACCGTCCATATCAAATTTTAACTACTAGTAAGTGCGATAAATAGATTCCTCTTAAAATGTCCCAACAAACTTTTGAAGCTCTAACCAGGAATTCAGTACATCGAAAACCACCGAAAGCTTTTTCGTATAACTTCCAAAGCAATCTATAATTTACTTGTAGTTCAAATTTGACATAATTTCGATAAATTGGCATAGAGTCTCATTCAAGTCAGCAGAGTTAGCTAGGAAGTTTTAAAATTTGCAAAACATGGGAAAATTAAGAATGTTCTTTCCTGATAGTTGGAAACGCACACCTAGAACATAGTTTACTAAAAGAAGATGCACCCATCTACCCTCGACAAGACAACTAATCCAAGATCTATCTATCACACACTTACTTCTATCTCAAGTTTGACCTAATATAATTTTGTTAAGTTGTCAAGATGTAGAATCTTAGCAAGAAGTTGAAACTATTGTCAAAACTTTGGGACCTTTACTATATATATGCATGCAAAACAAATTGTGTTTTCTCTCTCCTTTCCTGCCTCATCACTATCCACACACACACCCTGGCAGCTGATCTCTAAATACCTGGCGTAAGCGCCCACGTCGTCGACCTGCATTGTTGTTCCATTTCACACCCTACAAAGAGGAAGCACCAAGCACACCCCTGACGCTGGTTGAAAGTGTGAGGAGCTTTTGTGTGTTTGTGTAGCAAATAATCTGAGAGTCTGAAGGTATGGCTCAGTTCTCGCTCGAGAAGGACCTGCGTGCTTTTTCTTGCTTATCTTTAGGGCCCTTTGTGCTAAGTTTATGGACTTCTATGTAATTTTCTTTTTTTTGAGGTCTTCGATGTAAACCGTACTCCCATCGATCATGTAAAATTTTAACTACAAGTAAGCACGATAGATATATTGCTCTTAAAATTTTCCAAATACTTTTTAAGCTAACAAGGAATTCAGTAGCACATCGAAAGCTTTTTCTTAAAACCTCCCAGCTTATAGTCAAATTCTGCCACCATAGGTGATGCCCTAATACTAGTATGCAAATAGAAGCTGACGTGACGAGAAAGTACTGTGCAAGGAAGTGACATGTTTAATTTTTTGCACAGGGGCGTGTTTTACACGCATTCACGCTTAGCCAGCATCCTCGATGCAACCGCTTCTTACAACAGAAGAAAATAAAAAACCTCTTTCAAAGAGCCATCATATCTTCCCCATCTCCGTTTAGTTTATCCCCACTTGCCGATGCCACCTGGCCGCATCTTAGGCCCATGCTTCACACATTTTACTCCCCATCTTGCACGCTGCATCACTCCCTCTAGGCCACCAGCCCCCTCCTCCAAAACCACCACCAACTCTACATAGATCCACCCTCGCCCCCAATCCGTCCGGACGGGATGGCAGATTCGAGGTGCAACCCGTGACACTACAGCTGGAGCATGGTCGGCAACGACATCTTCAATGAAATCACTATGCGTATGGGCACTATCAGCGCCGTTAGGCTGGCCGCATGCTCCAAGGAGCTGTACCGCCAGGTCGCCAGCGAAAAATGTAGCAGGTGCCCCAACGACCAGTGTTGTTCATTGGTCTCATACAATGACGTCTACAAGCACAAGATCTAGTGCTGCTACGCCCCGTGCGCAGCCTGCACAGAGCGAGGATGCAAGTTTGTCAACCGGCCATTGACTTTGCACGAGCTCTTTAACCACTTGAAACTTTCCCACAAGATGTACTATTTGCCCCAAGTGACCTACTCCAACAAGTACTAGTACCCAACTAACTGGGTGCATGCACCAGAGATCATCGGCATCGAGAAAGAGGGCATGGAGTTTGCTGCCCTAATTGGAGGGTACACCACAGACATCTTCCTATCCGTCAGGTACGTCAGGTCGGTGGCGTGCGAATCACCGCAGTACAAGGTGATGTTATGGTCGCTGCCGTCATGGAATAAGCTCTATTCGGTCAAAATGGCAGCGACATCTGAGCAGACGAGCAGGCCTTCGTTGGCTGAAGTCGTGCTGAAAGGCTCATGTCGTACCTGTCAAAACCGAGGCGTTACTTGCGAGCTTCTCAAGATGTTGTCGCAATTCCCCCTAGATTACAAGAATATCAACCAACAATGAGTTAACACATATAAATCTTCTTGTGATGATCCTAATATGAAGGTATTCTATGTTGTACTAATTAATTACTTTATGTTGGTGATAGACCAAAATGGTATGGGCTGTCCATCAAAATATATCTTCATGTTCAATGCTCGCTGATGCAGTCCAATGAACTACGTGGTGCCTGGCTGCGACTTTGCCGCAATTCCGTTTGTGCTCCACTCCCACCTTAGAGAAGCCCACGCCATGAGGTTGCGCATTTTACACTATGGTAGGAAAGGCAAGTACATCTCTAAGCCGGTGCCGGCAAGGGGCTCGCAAAATGTAGATATTGGGATAATCGGGTTCGATGACACGGTGTTCTGCATGCTATTTGACGGGCGTGACGATGTCATCTTGATATCTATCTTGTGCGTCAGGCCGGCGGTGCGCGTGTCGCTGCAATTCATGGTGAAGTTGAGCTCTGCACATCCAAATGGCTTATGTGAGAAGGTATTCTATGCGAATTCTATAGCCACTTGCTATTTGTCGGTCTAATCTGGTGGCTCGTCGTCGGAATCGACCATCGTAGTTCACCGTGGAATACAAGCTTCGTATCGACAAGATTATTACCATAGATGCAGAGGTGGGATATGTGGGAGACTTCTAAACTAACTCTAAATTAAGTGGGATAAGCGGGATAAGTGAGATTTGTTAAATCATGTTTGTCCCACTTATCCCACTTAGTTTAGAGTTAGTCTAGGGGTCTAAAATTAAGGATCCCGCATGTCCCATTTGTCCCACTTCTGCATCGCTATTTCTTAGCGATTAACCCATCTTTATCTTCTTGTGATGATCCTAACTTGAACACACGTACTCCTCGACCGGATTTTTCTTACCATTTTAGGACATGTGGTTCCTAGCTTAAGGTAGTTCTGAGTATTTTGTATGGAGTTCTGTTACTTCTAGTCTATTTTGTAGTAGGAATAATACCTATGTACTGGTACTTGTTCAAACCAACGGATCTAGTGCAGAATAAGGTCTCTCTTTACTTTTGAATCATGACCTTGCTACATCTACCGAATTTCAATGTCTGCATTGCTGAATCTATCAATTCCTTTGGTCATTATCTGTACTGCTAAATCGGTCACTTTGAAATGGTGCTAAATCTGTCAAGTGCCGCTTATTATGATCTAGGAATCTGATGATATTTTTCTGTCTTATTTAGTACTGCTGAATCTTTCAAGTGTCATTGAATCTGCGAACGTTCTGTTGTTGCTATTACTAAAATATTTTTTAGAACTAATAGTGATGTATTGCTACTTGTTTAGATCAAGACCACTAGATGGTCTTGCTCCTCTTTTGGAACATGGCCAGAATATGTTCTCTCTGTCATTTTGAATTATGGCCTTGCTACATCTATTGGATTTTAGTGTCTGCATTGTTAAATCTGTCAATACTTTTGGTCATTATCAGTACCGCTAAATCGGTCACTTCGAAATGTTGTTGAATCTGTCAAGTGCCACTGATTATGTGTTTGGAATCTATTGATATTTTTCTGTTTTATTCAGTGCTGCTGAATCTTTCAAATGGTAGTGAATCTGTCAAATGTTCTGTCGTTTTGATTACAGTACTAAATTATCTTGTAGAACTAATACTGACGTACTAATACTTTTTTAGATCAAGGGTAGTAGATGGTCTTACTGTTCTTTTGAAACATGGCCTTGTCACAATCTAGATGAGGCTTGGGGCATTTTGGTTTATATATTTGGGTCACACAGTCATTGGTGTGAGTAGAAAGTATGCATAGAAAAGCAGGCTTGATGGTCAGTTTTGCTTGCTCCGATGATCGAGTGTGTTCGGACAAAAGCGATTGATCCTGCACCAAGGTTTTTAGTGCTGAAACAAGAATTGATTCTCGCTGTCCTGCTATTGAATTTTAGAGTCTGTATTGTTGAATCGGTCACTTTGAAATGCTGCTGAATATGAACTGGGAACCTGTTGTTATTTCACCAAGCATGATGCAATTTAGGCTGTGGGTTCTTGCCTTTCTAGAAGTTTCAGCAATTTTAGCAGGCTTGCCAATCTTTGCAAAGGGATACCTTTCTAGAAAGTTCATATGAGGTTCAGCATCTTGGTATTTTGGTACGTACTATGAAGTACCGAAAAACGTAAGTGACTCAACCTACAACTACTCTGTCTAACTGATGTGAATCTAGACAAAGTTGTGGCCATTAGAATATGAACTGGAGGGAGTAGTATAAAATGGAAGCAGTAAATAAGTCATCTCTCAGTTCTAATAACTGAGATGTGATGAGAGAACACTCCATGTCAGCGTGCCAGTCTAGAGTACCTATAGTAGTACTCCCTACTCCATAACTCTACTCAGCATGCTCGATGCAGTACGCCCGGCAGAAGACAGTTGTGGGAGCACGGCAAAACCCCCTCCTTAAGAGCCATTCCCAACTCCGAGAGGCCGCATTTGGATCTTCTATAGCGCACACTTCACACATTTTTCTCGCCATCTCACCTGCTATATCGATCCTTCCAGGCCGCCACCCCTCTCCTCCAAATAAGCCCAACAGTCATACATAGATCCGCCATTGCCCCCAATCATTCGGACGTGATGGCTTTTGATTCGAGGCTCAACCGGCTGAACAACGTCTGGACGAATGTCAGGGACGATGTCTTCAACGAAATAGCTAAGCATCTGGACACTACCAGCGCCGTCCGGTTGGCCGCATGCTCCAAGGAGTTGTACCGCCAAGTCTCTGGCAGAAAAGGTAGTAGATGCCCCAACGACATCTGCTGGACTCTGGTCTCCTACAAGGACATCTACGACCACAAGATCACGTGCAACTACCGCCGGTGTGTCTCCACGGAGCCAGGATGCGAGTTCACCGGCATCAAGAAAGTGTTCATCGAGCACCTCATATCTGCCCACTCGATAATAGTGCCCAGATACAGCCCCAAAAAATGGGACCCGTCTGTGCCGGTTCGTGCATCGGGCTCGCTCAGAGCTGAGGTCATCGGCATCAGGAAGGAGGGCAAGTTGTTCATCACCCAAATTGACGGGCATAGCACGGACTTGCTCCTGTCCATCAGGCCGGTCAGGTCGGCGGCGTGCGAATCACCGCAGTACGAGGTGAGGTTTTGGTCGTTGGTCTTGTTCGCTAGTTCCAATCAGGTTGTAGTAAATAGGTCACCCGAGACAACGATTAGGCCGTCACCGGCCAATGCTGCGTAGGAAGTGCTCATGTGTTTTCTGTCCAAGCCGCGTCTTTACTGGCATACTACTGAACCTGTAGTCGGATAAGATTCACCAGTGAGATATCACATCTTAATCCTCTTGTGATGATCCTACTGTGAGTGTATGTAATGTTGCACTAATTAGCTAGTTTATGTTGGTGACAGATTCCCTTCATAATTGGAATTGCCGAAATTATGGATCCCGAACTTCCTGGTTTGTCGTATGAATTTTACAAGTATGCTGCTGACCTAGAGGCCGACAGGCGACAATGAAATGAGAGACGCGACCCAGGCAGGAAATCAAGGGTGCAGCCCGGCTAGCACTTTGACATGCTAAAGCATTCTCGTTTCTTCGAGTACACATGGTGGGACATGTAGTGGTTCCTAGATTAGTGTAAGCTTGTAGTTCTACACTTCTACTAAGTATTTTGTATGGAGTTCAGCTACTGCTAATCTATTTTGTAGTAATACCTATGTACTTGGACTTATTCAGATCGAGTGGAGAAAATGCATGGTCACTCTTTCCTTTTGAAACTTGGCTTTGCCACATTGCTGAATCTGTCAATTCTTTTGGACATTTTCTACCACCATTGAATAGGTCACTTTAAATTGCTGCTGAATCTGTCATGTGCTGCTGAATGTGAAATAGACGAGTGCTCGTCACCCTTGTACATGGCCATGTCACAATCTAGAGGAGACTTGGGCATTTTGGGTTGCATATGGGGGTCACACATGCATTGATGTGAGAATTAAATTACTCAAAGCAGACTTGATCGTCAGTTTTGCTTGCTCCAATGGCCGAGTGTTATTGGTGAAAACGACAAACTGATCGCGTGACAAGGTTTTTAGAGCTGAAACAAAAACTAGTTCGCTATGTACTGCTATTTGTATTTCATTGTCTGTATTGCTGAATTGGTTACTTTTGAAATGCTGTTGAATTGGTCAAGTCCTCCTGAATATGAACTTTGAATCTGTTGATAATTTTTCCACCTTATTCTGTATTGCTGAATTTTGACATGAATAGCTGCCAAAAAGAATTATCGCTTTTCCCCTCCCTCTTTGAGGTCTTTTTTTCAAATCCGTCCGAGCACATCACAATGCAATTTTTATTAACCAGGAGAAGACATCTAGTACTCCATAGCTCATTCGGCCCCTCTTTAGCCCAGAAAATTTTTATTCGGACTTTTCGGGATCAAGGGACTGCTGACCACAACCCAGTGAAATTTGAGAAAGGAGCCCCGATGTATATGCATTTCTATTCTTGTAGACAGTTGTTGGGCCTCCAAGTGTAGAGGTTTGTAGAACAGCAGCAAGTTTTCCCTTAAGTGGATTACCCAAGGTTTATCAAACTCAGGGAGGAAGTGGTCAAATGTATCCCTCTCAAGCAACCCTGCAATCAAGATACAAGAAATCTCTTGTGTCCCCAACAAACCCAATACACTTGTCAGGTGTATAGGTGCACTAGTTCGGCAAAGAGATAGTAAAATACAAGTGGTATGGATAATTATAAGTGGTAACGATGCCATAAAATAGCTTGATGGCGTGGAAAAGACTAAAGGCAAACTGAAATAAAGATGGAAGCAAGCAAACATGTAACAGATCTAGTTGCAAATGGTGTTTCAATGCTTAGAAACAAGGCCTAGGGATCATACTTTTGCTAGTGAACACTGTCATATAAATATCTTCTCTTCATGATACTACTCTGAACTACTCTCCGGTTGGACACTCTAATCCATGGAAGGGCTATAACATCACTCCTCAAAGTTTGCTTCCCCCATCTAGATAACCCCACACTATCACCTTGAGCACTAGATGGTTCCAACAAACACCACAATTTCATGGAGACATCCAACTCCAAATATAACTCATAACATGTATTTGTAATCTAGTGCCACCATGGTGTGCACGCTGTCACTTTCACACACATGCGGAGAGCAGAGATCTATTAAAGCACTTGAGTAGCAAGGTAGATCTACTTGATTACAAAGCTCATGATCACAATATGATCATGCATAGAGAGAGAGAGATGAACACAGAGCTACCGGTAGAACCCTTATCCTCGAGAGAGAACTACTCCCTCCTCATCATGGGAATCAGCAACGACGATGGAGATGGTGGTGGAGATCGATGGAGATGGCTCCGGGGGCACTTCCCGTCCCGGCAGGGTGTCGGAACAAAGACTTTCTATCCCCCGAATCTCCCTTTGGTGGCGGCGGTGCTGCGGAACTTTTCGTGGATGGAGGTTGTTCGATTTAGGGTTTTCGTCCCAGGGGATTCTTATAGGCGAAGGGTCAAGGTTGGTGGCCTGCCCGGGCTGCCCGCACCAAGCGGTGGTGTAGCCACCCTGTGGCCCCTCTCCGTCTCGTCTTCTGGCTTTGTGAGTCTTCCGGTAAAATATCGACTTTGGCTTTTGTCCGGTCCAATTCCGAGAATATTGATTTTCTGACTTTCCTGGAACCAAAAATAGCAGAAAACAGGCAACTGGCACTGTGGCATCTTGTTAATAGGTTAGTCCAAGAAAGTGTATAAAAATACTCCAAAGTGTGGACAAAACATAAGAAAGTAGATATAAAACAAGCATGGAACATCAAAAATTATAGATACGTTAGCAACGTATCAACATCCCCAAGCTTAACTCCAGCTCGTCCTCGAGTAGGTAAGTGATAAAAAGAAAAATAATTTTTGAGGTGACATGCACCATCATAAACTTTATCAAAGTATTTGTAAAACACTGATAGCTGGGATCATAGTACTTCAACATATCATGAAAGACAAAGTTCTAACAATAAGACATAGCAACTATGTTGTAACATGAAAAGGCACAAACAAAAGATTCATGAATAATAATGCTTTGCAAGACGTTTGTTTGTTTCACATAAAGAAAACATAGCATAATGGCATAGGACACGTTCAAAGTTTATAAAGGTGACTGGATACAAATAGTTTAAGAACAAGCAATATCAAAGTTATACATCAATCAACATGTCTTGGGACAATGCACATTAAACTAAGAATGGCCACTATGCTCTCTCAATACGTGCATAAACATAGAAGATGGAGACTCAACACAAAAGTAAAACAAAAGCCTTCATAGAACGAAGCAGGGATTCAAGTTTCATAAAGAGCTTCCAAAAATTATGGTACTTATTAGCTTTTAGCTCTGATTGCCCCTATCATAAGCATCTTTAGGTGATTAAGTTTAAAGTGAACAAACTATGGAGTATATGCTTGACAAAGTAAAAGTTGAAAATATCATGTCCCTTGAATACGAGGGACGCTCCTTATGCTACTCAAGTTTAGTTACCGGTAAGTTCTTGTCATAGTAAGTACATGTGTATCATAGAGAACCGCCAACGGGGTACCCCTTGCCCGATGATATGGAAGAATCCCCATATCAAAATGACACGGCAAGCAGACAACGAGCATCTCAGCAATCTTCTTATTTACCATGGGAAAATGGTGCTTTTTTCTCTCTTTCCTCTTTTCTCATATCTCTTTTTTTTTCTTTTTCCCTTTTTCTCAATATCTATCTCTTTTTTTATAAGAAGAATGCTTCATAGACAACTCATTATGGTTATGCTGCAGGTTTCCACCATGACAACATGGATTAGACCAGCGGCCCAGGTGTTTCTCTAACACATATACATAACTCCATGGACTTACAAGCTCCCATTTCATTTCACACCGACGACATCCATAGACAAAAGAGCGTGATATCAACTAGGTACAAAGTACAAGTGCAATGTTGAAACCGTTCCCCATGACAGCATGGTTTTGCTAATCCCCAACATATAAGTGCAAGCATATACAACATACACAATACAATGGTTCAAGTTTATTAAGGGCAATAAAAGTAAAGTGTGCCATCAAGTTCGTGAGAGCTTTAATCACTAGTTTTCTCATAACATGTTTAATTTGGAAGGTAGATAAAAACATGAATATACTTGAAATAGCAAATGCTAATAGGTAGGTATGGCGGACTCTTTGGAATAACTTGGTTTTAGGAGTTGGATGCATGACTAGAACTCGTACTTGGTTATGGAGGCTAGCAAAAGACTGGGAGTGACCAACTAAGAGAGCAATAATGGCCATAATCATGCAGAGCGACAAAACATCATTAATCAAAGCAGAAAGTGATACTACAAGTCGAAAACTAAAGGATGATAAAGGCTATGGTGACTTGGGATAGTCATAACATGGTGTGATCGTGCGCCAAGTCAACCCAAATAAAGCATCAAAGGAGAATACCACAATATTATGCTTTAATATGCTAAAACAACGCATGATTCTTCATAGGCACATTAAGCAATCTCAATTGTTTATAACATGTCATGCTACAACAAAGATCACTAAGCATAAGGCCAAAACAATATCAAGCATGGCATGACAAAGCATAGGCCACAGTAAAAAACAATCTCCTTTTTACCACTTAAGCATGAACTTTCCTACTCTTTCCCAATCCAAACCAACTTATTTGAAAACTAATGCATGAATGAGGGGGTCCAACCAATTTATTCAAGCAAACTAAGAAACCAAGCAAACGAAAGCCAGAAACAAAAACAAAGACGCTCCAAGAACAACACAACTATGCATGAAACAATAAAAATGAAGTGTTTGGAAGAAACCAGAGATTTTTATTGATGAAGAAGGGGATGCCTTGGGAATCCCCAAGCTTTGAAGCTTGCAATTCTTGGATATTTCTTGGGGTGACACGCGTGGTATCCACAAGCTTGAGCTTTATTCCATTCTTCATCTCATTACATCATTCTCTCCATACACCTGAAATTTTTCCTTCATACAAAACTTCACACAATCTTTATTATCAACATTAGTGCACTCAAGATAATAAGTCTTTGGGTTCAGTTCCAACACCAATAAAACTTACACTAAAACACAAGCTACTGAAGCATTTCCCTTGGAAAGGTGAATTCCCCAAAAAGAACCCAGAAAGGAACCAACAAGAAGCAAATGCAAATAATGGCAGAAATCTGTCAAAACAGACCAGCAGGTAAAAACCAATTTTTTCGAAGACCTTTTGTTGCTCAAATCAAAAAGTGTTGAACTAACTAAAGTTAGATAACAAACTGGGTCAGAAGCACAAAAATTCACACCTCAAAATACGTACATATATTTTACACGAATTTTTACAGTGAAGCACAAAAATCTGTTTCGGGACAGCAACTTTCCAAAGCATTACTTCTCTCTCATTATAGGTTAATCTTGGCACAAAAAGAAAATAAAAAGGATAAGGAGGGGTTATTACAGAGGTAATAACTTCCAAGACTCATCGAAAACTTTTGGGTTATATCCCAATAAGTACTTTTCTTTAACGCCTTTAAGTTAGGCATGATAGTTTGAAAAGATGCTCACATAAGAAATATGAATTGAAGTAAAAGAGAGCATCAAGAAGCAAATTCAAAGCACATTTAAATCTAACCCACTTCCTATGCATAGGAATCTTGTAAAGAAATTATTCAGGAAAGCACAAACAATCATAGTAAAGCAAAACAAGTGCAACTTCAAGACTTTCAACATAAAGAGGGGAAACTTAATATTATTGAGATGCATAAAACCATGTTTCCCTCTCTCATAATAACTTTCAGTAGCATCATGAATAAAATTAACAGTATAACTATCACATAAAACATTCTTATCATGAGCCACATGCATATAATAATAATTACTCTCCACATAAGCATAGTCATTCTTATTAATTGTGGTGGGAGCAAATTAAATAAAATAGCTATCATTATTATTCTCATCACCATAATGATCAAATATAGAGGCATATTGTAATCATAATTAATTTTCTCCTCAATATTAGGTGGACTGAAAATATCATATTCATCATTGTAATCATCATATATTGGTGGTTTGGTATCATCATAAGCATTAGAATAGCTATCTTCCAAAGCTGGGGAACTAAAAAGATCATTTTCATAAAAACTAGCTTCCCCAAGCTTAGAATTTTCCATAGCATTAGCAATAATGGTGTCCAAAGAATTCATACTAACAACATTGCTATTAGTATGCAAATAAAGTTCCATAGGTTTTTTAATTTTCTCTTCAAACACTTCATGTCCAAACTCAAGATAAATACTATAAAGCTCTCTAATTTTGTTGTTGTTTTCCATTAAGCCTAACTAGTGAAAACAAGAAACAAAAAGACAAAATTGCAGAATCTAAAGGAAATAACTTCGAGGATGTGAGTACCTTCTACCTTACCTCCCCGGTAACGGCGTTAGAAAATAGCTTGATGTCTACGCACTTCTATTCTTGTAGACAGTTGTTGGGCCTCCAAGTGCAGAGGTTTATAGAACAGCAGCAAGTTTTACCTTAAGTGGATTACCCAAGGTTTATCGAACTCAGGGAGGAAGTGGTCAAAGGTATCCCTCTCAAGCAACCCTGCAATCAAGATACAAGAAGTCTCTTGTGTCCCCAACACACCCAATACACTTGTCAGGTGTATAGGTGCACTAGTTCGGCAAATAGATAGTAAAATACAAGTGGTATGAATAATTATAAGTGGTAACGGTGCTAGAAAATATCTTGATGGCATGGAAAAGACTAAAGGCAAACTGAAATAAATATGGAAGCAAGCAAACATGTAACACATCTAGTTGCAAACAGTGTTTCAATGCTTAGAAACAAGGCGTAGGGATCATACTTTCGCTAGTGAACACTCTCATATAAATATCTTCTCTTCATGATACTACTCTGAACTACTCTCTGGTTGGACACTCTAATCCATGGTAGGGCTATAACAACACTCCTCAAAGTTCGCTTCCCCCATCTAGATAACCCCACACTGTCACCATGAGCACTAGATGGTTCCAACAAACACCACAATTTCATAGAGACATCCAACTCCAAATATAACTCATAACAAGTATTTGTAATCTCTAGCCTAAGTGCTACCATGGTGTGCACGCTGTCACTTTCACACAAATGGGGAGAGCAGAGATCTATTAAAGCACTTGAGTAGCAAGGTAGATCTACTTGATTACAAAGCTCATGATCACAATATGATCATGCATAGAGAGAGAGATGAACACATAGCTACCGGTAGAACCCTTAGCCTTGAGAGAGAACTACTCCCTCCTCATCATGGGAATCAGCAATGGCGATGGAGATGGTGGTGGAGATCGATGGAGATGGCTACGGGGAAACTTCCCTGTCCCGGCAGGGTGCCGGAACAGAGACTTTCTGTCCCCTGAATCTCCCCTTCGGTGGCGCCGGCGCTATGGAAATTTTCGTGGCTGGAGGCTGTTCAATTTAGGGTTTTCGTCCTAGGGGCTTCTTATAGGCGAAGGGGCAAGGTCGATGGCCGGCCATGGGGCGCACACCATGCCCTGGCCTGGCCTAGGTCTGCCCGGCCCAAGGGGTGGTATGGCCACCCTATGGCCCCTCTCCATCTCGTCTTCTGGCTCCGTGAGTCTTCTGGTAAAATATCGACTTTGGCTTTTGTCTGGTCCAATTCCGAGAATATTGATTTTCTGACTTTCCTGGAACCAAAAACCGCAGAAAACAGGCAACTAGCACTGTGGCATCTTGTTAATAGGTTATTCCAAGAAAGTGTATAAAAATACTACAAAGTGTGGACAAAACATAAGAAAGTAGATATAAAACAAGCATGGAACATCAAAAATTATAAATATGTTAGCAACATATCAAGCCCAAGGTGCATAGCCGAGAACATATTAATTCGGCCTTTTAGGGGTCAGGGAACTGCTGAGCACATCCCACTAAAATTTGAGAATAAATCCCATGGAGCCTGCCCTACGGAGTATAACCCACATAGGATAGCCTATGTAGAATAGCCAAACTCTTTTTAATTCGGCCTTTGGGCATTGCCCCCCACCTCTCAAAAAAACTCTGCCTACCCATGTTTTTAAGAAAATACTGCATTATGTGGCATTTTATAAATTGAGATGCCAGGAGTGCTGCCCTTTTATATTTTAAAAGAGATAAACATAGACACCCAAAATATTTTTAAGAAGACTAATACATAAATTGTAGTACTAATAAAAGTTTAATGATATTTATTCTATAAATATTTTTGTTATAGTGGCAAGACACTCAGTTTAGGTTTATTTGATCTTTTGTTTGAATCGTATCTTGGATTTACAATTTTTTTCTTCTAGCAATATCGCATTCCGGAGAGGCTGACATCACGGACCCACCAGCATGCAGCGTCCCTGGAGTTTGTTTTCAGGGTGGGTTCGAAACAAAAGTTTAAATACTTGTACAAAGAGGCTCGCATCAGGGATCCACCAGACAGAGCATACAAGGCTGCATCAGGGACCCACAAGTCAGAACATGCCAGAGAGGCAGACATAAGGGCCCCAATAGTAAGACCATACACGGTTGCCACGGTGAAAACAACGGACGCGGCCGACAAAAAAGTCTGTCATACACACGTTGCACTTACTGAGAGGCTGACATGTTGGACCCAGTAGGCCCAAGCATAGCCCATGAAATTAGCCTATCAACCCCAAGCATAGCCCAATACCTTCTAATTCGTCCTTTTTGTGGTCTTGTGGCCACCGACCATAGCCCAATCAACTTAGGGGTGAGCCCATGGAATATAAGCCATGACGAATAGGGGCATCCGCCCCAAGTTTAGCCTAGAATCTTTTTAATTCGGCCTTTATGAGCATTTTTTGTACTCTAAGGCTGACATGTGGGACCCGAAAAAATAGTCCAACATACAAATGTTTCTTTCAAATAGAGGTTATCTGTTGGGACCCAGCATAGACACGTTTCCTGCACAGAGGTGGTTGACATATATGACCCAGCAAGTTCCCAAGGTCAAAACAGCAGACATGGCCAAAAAAAAGTCCATCATATGCACGTTTCATTTACAAATAGGCTAATATGTGGGACCCAGCAACACGAACTTATACAGATGCTGCATCGGGCAATGTAGCCAGTTCGAAACAGGGAGGAGCGAGCGAGAAAAAAGTTCAGCATGTACACGTTTCTTTTAATGAGAGGCTGATATGGGGGACCCAGCAGCGTAAGCAAATGGGAGATTCATCGAGCAACGCTATCTAGTTCGGAACAGGGTAGCGCTAGAGAAGAAAAAATTCCATCGTACCCACGATTCTTCTAATGTGAGGCTGACATGTCGGGCCCACCAGCCTGTATAAACGACTGCAGCTGGGACCAAAGCTATCAAGTTTGGAACACGAAGGCATGACACAGGGTAAAAAATCCATCATACACACGTTTCTTCTAATGAGAGGATGACATGTGGGGCCCATCGTCGTGATTAAACGGTAGATGCATCAAACATCACTATCAAGTTTGGAAGAGGGTAGCGCGAGCGAAGGAAAAAATCCATCATACACACGTTTCTTCTAATGAGAGGATGACATGTGGCGCTCAAGAGGTTGGTTAAATGGTAGATGCGTCAAGCAGTGCTATCAATTTGGAATGGGGTAGCGCGAGCCAGGGAAAAAATTCCATCATACACACGTTTCCTCTAATGAGAGGATGACATGTGGGGCCCAGCATTGTGATTAAATGGTAGATGCATCGAACATCGCTATCAAGTTCGGAACAGGGTAGCGCGAGTGAAGGAAAAAATTCATCATACACACGTTTCTTCTAATGAGAGGATGACATGTGGGGCTCAGGAGGTTGGTTAAACGGTAGATGCGTCGAGCAGCGCTATCAACTCAGAACAGGGTAGCGCCAGTGAAGAAAAAATTCCATCATACACATGTTTCTTCTAATGAGAGGATGACATGTGGGTCCCAGGAAGTTGATTAGATGGTACATGCGTCGAGCAACGCTATCAACTTTGGAACAGGGTAGCGCGAGCGAAGGAAAATATTCCATCATACACACGATCTTTCTAATGAGAGGCTGACATGTGGGACCTAGCAGCCTGACTAAACGGCAGACGCCTCAAGCTACGTTATCAAGTTTAAATCAGGGAGGCGCGACCGAAAAGTATGGTCTGCTAGAGACACCGACGTCCGGGACCCACACGCCTCAAAAGACTTCGGCGAGTCAATGTTGCGCGAGGAAACGAATATCTTGCTTTTGCCACGCGCCAGCCGAGCATCCTCCATGTTTTTAGCAGATCTGTCGTAGTAGAGGCCCGCAAAACCGGAAAAAAAAGTTTTCCATCGGCCAGGGACGAGCCGAGAATTTCGTCGTGGAAAACGGGCCTTCTACGACGACCGTCGGGCCAATTCGTTACGGAAGGAAACTTTTCTTGTAGTGTGAGTAGTTCATCCCTGGACTACGGGTCCATGTAGTAGCTAGATGGTTCGTTCTCCTCCTTTGTGTTATCATGTTTAGATCTTGTGAGCTCCGTTCATGATCAAGATCATCTATTTGTAATCTTACATGTGTGTTTGCGGGGATCTGCTAGATATTGAGATGTTATTTCAGATTGATTATTGATTCTATCATGTCTATGTTATTTGTGATCTTGCATGCTTTCCGTTATTAGTACCTATCTTGGCCAAGTAGATGCTAGCAACTCCAAGAGAGAGTATTTATGCTCTATAGTGGGTTCATGTCTCTAGTAATCTGGGGAAGTGACAGGAATCTCTAAGGTACTAGATGTGCTGTTGCTACTAGGGAGAAAACAACAATCCTTTCTCCATGGGACAATCGTATTGTTTACTTTACACACTTTGCTTAATGCAATTATCTGTTGCTTGCAACCTAATACTGGAGGGGGTTCGGATGATAACCTGAAGGTGGATTATTAGTCATAGATGAAGTTGGATTACGGTCTATGTATAATGTTGTAATGCCCAATCAAATCTCATAGGAGTCAAGATGATTAGTATATGCATGTATGCTTTCTCAGTCTCTGTTAATTGCCCCGCTGTAATTTGTTCACCCAACATGTCATCTCTCTTAAGGAGAATCACCTCTAGTGAACTATGGACCCCGGTCCATTCTTTTACCATCAATCTACCATCTATTTACTATTTGCTGTTTACTTTCTGCAAGCAATTACTATCTTTCACACAATATGTTTAATCCTTTGTTTTCAGCAAAACCGATGAGATTGACAACCTCACTGTAAGTTGGGGCAAAGTTCTGTTGTTGTGTTGTGCAGGATTCCAAGTTGGAGACAACACCTTGGGGTTGTTTCCTTGCTCCTACTGGTTCGATAACCTTGGTTTTATAACTAAGGGAAAACTTGTTGCTATGCTCATCATACCATCCTCTTGGGGTTCTCAACGAGCTGGATATATTTTGAGCCATCAAGCCTTTTTTCTGGCGCCCTTGCCGGGGAGTCAAGGACAGCTTCACAAGGGGAGTCCTCCACAACCAATCTCTTTACTCTATTCTTTGTTTTGGTTAGTCTATTTCTGCTTTATTTGCTTGTTTCTTTTATCAAAAACACACAAAAATTAGTTGTTCTAGTTTGCTCTTCTTTGTGAAAAACATAAAAAAAATTGGTTCCTATCTTAAGTTGCCATTATGTCTAGCATTGCTCCAATCACTATGTTGCCTGAGGAAATGATCTTTACTTTCAAACGAGGAATTGAAGAGAGTTTCAAAGAAGCTTCGTCTAGAATCTCTGATTTACATGAAAAAACTGAACCTAAAATGACTCTAGGCTTGTTTCTTAGTAGTTTCTACTTTGGACTTGCTCTTTGCTATAGATATGCTTTGGATGCTATAGTGGGAGGAGATTTCCTCCAGTGCAATGAGGGTGATGCTTTTAATGCTATAAAAAATTTGGTTGCAACATATGACTTGCCTAGCAAATCTGATTCCCTCATTATAAATATCATTACTAGATTGAACACTCTTAAGACCAACACTACTAGTTTAAAAGAATGCTATAACATGCTTAGAGAGCATCATGAATATGTTCCAATAAATTCTGAATCTTCAAAATCGCTTCCTACAATAAAAGTTGTTATAAATAATAAAACTTTTCATGCTCGCTGTGATATCATGTCTGAATTCTGCCTGATGCCCAAAGAAATCTATGAGGCCTAATTTCGTTGCAGGGGCATGATATTCCAGGGTTCTGAACCCACGAGGGGGGATTTCGCTGTGCATAGGGGATCCCCTACCATAGTGGGGGAGATATCCCCACCTCTGTTTGTACAAGGGGTAGGTCCGGTAGGACAAGAAACCACGATAAGTACATGCTAGAGGAATTCACTATCGAGGAAATGCTAGCAATATTTTTGAGGAATTAACTATCGAGAAAATGCCAGCAATATTTTTGAGGAATTCACTATCGAGAAAATACCAACATTATTTTTCAAGGAATTCACTATCGGGGAAATGCCAGCATTTTTTTTTGGAGGAATTCACTATTTGGAAAGCATGGAAGCCAACTATATTTTTTAATAAGAATGTCATATCAAATCGAAAGAAAACAATAATTCCATAGTTTCCTCTAGGAATAAAATAATGATTCATAAATTTACAGGAAAATATAGGAAAGATGATATACACATAGTCAGAAAAACCACGAAATTCAACCCAGATTGTGACACACGAACATAACATCGACGATAAATTTTGTGTGCTAATTATGTTTTAGCATGAAAAATACTAATTATGATTACAAGTCTAGTAAGAACAAATATTCTATTGTTCTAAACGAACTAATCACTGAACTTCCACCATCAAGTTCTTTCGAGCATTTTCATTAGTTAGATTATGAAAACCTGCATAGGACATCACAAGAGAAATGCTCATATCAAGCCAAATAGAAAGAAGATAGCAAAACAGGACATGTGACAATAGCATTTGAGTATAGATGAACAAAACATGGAGATCAACAATATAGCAAGACAAAGAAAAGTATCGAGGATTACTTGTGTGCTTACTGGTTCAATATCATGACATAAAAGCAGAAAGGCGGTATAGTTTGGGAACATCTAATGGATTGTTGAAAGGCTGTCCTAAATTAACAGTGTAGTTAAAGAACGCTTGACATGCAAAATTACCAAACAGTAGCTAGGCATTAACTGTTCAAAAACACTAACTGTTCCAAACTGACGTACATTGCTCTGTTCAAAAATAATAATTCCATTACATAGTAATGAGAACTACTATATTCAGCCAACTATTAATTATAATTAAGAGCTACATTTTCTATTTTAGTTAACTATAATTGCTCAAACACATACCAGATGTTGTGGAAGCATAACAATTAACTAATCTTGAGAAGCATCAGCCGAATAGTCTCGCCCGGAAGGAAAATATGCATGTTATCTGTAAATATAAAACTTGGTGTCCACAAGCAGAATAGTCAGCGGAGACACTTACCAACAAACTAGCCAAGCTAATTTCCCTAACTTTCTTTGCTGTGTTGGAATCGGATATGAAGAGCTAGGCGCCAAGCATGTCCTGACACAATGTAAGATGTCATGTAGATGCAACATTTATAAATACAATACGTTACGCTAAAGATTTATTTGGGAACCACAAAAGGCAGTTCCATCAACCTCGGCAAAATGCTAGAGAGAAATTGCATCCCTCTGTGCAAATGAGATGAATTGTCCTCTCCCATTGTTGTTACTCCTTTGGCATCTGCAAGCGCACGAAGCAAAGCTGCCACATCAAACTTGAAGAGAGAACAAGAATCATTTTCCAGATTACCTGACAGTTAATCTGTGTGCTGAACTATACAAAGTTTCATAGAAACATAAATGAATTGTCGTATTTGGGAGACAAATACTTCTTTGAACATTTTCATTGGCTAGCTTTGGGAAACCTGCAGACCAAAAAGTACAAACAATATAATTACTATATAATACGGAGATCTGATTTGGCACTCCAGGAGGAGAGTTACACATAGGAGAAGCCGACGACTAACACACACCACGAGCTAGCAGAACGATAGGAGTAGAAACTAGAGAGACACATATAAGCTTAGAGAATCTGGAGGCAACGCGCTACAAGAAACACACCCACACACACGAAGAGGGAGAAGAATTGGCAGCTACCATGGCCAACTATTGTTTGGGCGTATGGAAAGATGAGTACGCATCGTGAAGACCAGACATCACAATGACGATGGTCACAATGTTGCATTACCAAGATCCGTATCTCCCAATACCAAACAATCAAATTCGACTGATAGGAACTGAACCAACGAACTGGTGCAATCACACAAATAATATGTTGGGGGAAGAAAGAATGGACAACCTCACAAGTATGCATTATGCAAATGTACTGTCAGCAAATTAAAGCAAACTTTTTTAGGTTTCTTGCCATCTATACAGCTAAATTCAGCTCATCTATATTTATTCATACATCCATGCAATCACATGATTTTATTAACTAACTAAACATGGACGCATAATATTCACATAATATGAACTGCTCCTTGTTTTGAAAAAATTGTCACAGCATTGTTAGTCTGCAAGACCTACAGTGGACATCATAATCCATCATTCTGCAACCAAACCAAGTACTGAATACAAGAGATGGTGAGATTAAATTGCACGGTGCAAGATGGCGGGTAGATCTGAATATATGGACTGGTAAGTTAGGTTTGAGTGTGGGGGAGAAAGAAGATTGCAAAGCAAGGTCCTCACCGGAAGACATCGTGGCGAGGGACGGATGTTGCTGCTTGTGCTGGGAATAAGATGAGGCAGCTGGCGGCAGATGTTGCTGCTTCTGCTGGGAAGAAGATGAAGCGGATGGCGGCGCTTCTTGTGCAGGAATCTAAGCATCAAGAAGGAGGTGGAGGTCGAGCCTGTCGCCGTACGGGGTGGAGGAGGGCAGTCCGTCACCGGAGGGAAGGAGGTCGTGCTAATTCTGGAGGAAGCTGGAGGAGGTCGTCTCGGGGCGGAGAGATCGGGTCGTCGCCAGTGTTGGCTCGGGAGAATTCTCCCCATGTCCGGCGGCGTGGGAGAGCAACCCGGGGAATACGGGAGGATCGAGCTAAACTTCCTCTCCCTTGTGAAACCAAATCTCATGGCATAAAAAACCGGGACTAGTTTTCCACGCGGGGTTCTCGACCGGGGAAAGGACGGGGATCCGGGAGAATCTCTGTCAACCAAACGAGCCCTGAATCTTTAAATCTTTGGAGACTTTTTGAAAGAGGAGAAGAAATATCTCTTACTAATAATGCCACAATATTACCCATTGGAATAGCTAAAGGAGTGTTCACAAAGATCCTAGGGAAAGTGGTGTCTACTGATTATCTTGTTATTGAATGTGTAGGAAAAGGACAAATTACACTTGAAAGATCTCTACTAAAACTCCTTGGAGAGATAATAGACGTGAAAAATGGTATCTGTAACATTCCAAAACTTTAATCAAGGTTATCAAGATCCAAATCACCCAATTTGGGACAACAGAAACTTTTTATAATTAAAATAATTAAGAATGCATATGTGTGTTGTATTAATATAGAATTGTTTGGAAATACCATGTTTATTTGTTCTAATGGTTGTAAAATGATTCAAAGGTGAATGCCACATCATCTAGATCATTCAAAAAGAAAAATCCAAAGAAAAAGAAACCAAATAAGATTAATAAATGCGAATGGTCATTTATGCCATTTTAATCCACTAGGCCACTTTAGGTGTTCCTAGAAGTCAATTTCAAACAGAAACAATTTTACCTCTTTTCACCCCTTGCTAGTACAAGTAATGATCTACCAAGGCCCACTTTGAAATCTTACAAAAACATTTAAACACTAATTTTAAATGGCATTTGAAAATGAAATCTATTTCATATGCATAGATCCCACTTTTGCAAAAACCACTCAAATGAGTTCACCATGACAATCCCAAACAAAAACAGAATACCAAGCATGAGATCAAGTCACCCACCAAAAATAATTTCAAAATTCAAATTTAATTCTCTTGTGGCCATTGTGTCGAACACCTTGTGATCACAGATAAACCTGCCTAACTATCACTGTTTTGATCAATGTTTTGTCAAGCCATTTGGCTAAAATTTTGTCCCCTGGTCTCTCCTAGTCCCAACCAAGCCATAAACAGGCTCCATTTTAGCCTTTAGAAGCAGTGTCGCGCCACCCCGAAGCCATCCCCGCCGGTCGAGCACGGGCAGCTCGCAGGAGACAACCGAGCCCCTCTCTGCCGTGCCTGGGAGGTAGGCGTGATAGCACTGCCGCCCACGGTCCCTTCCCCGAGCAATGCCAGCCACTGAACCACTGAGGCACGCTCGTGCCCACCACCTCTACACCGTGCATAGACCACGCCAGAGCGCCGTCCCCGACAGCCTCACACAAGTCACGCCGTGCTCCCAGCTTGCACGCGCAGCTCCGCCTTAACCCCAGCACGCCACCAGACATGCCCTCTCCCTGCCACTTGACCTGCAGCCACCGCACGCCGCGTCAAACACCGTCGGACCCGCGCAGACCGTCGACCTTTCCTGACCGCATACCACCGCCCCTAGCCGTGCCATTACACCGTAGCTGACCGCCAGGAGGCAGAGCACCGTCCGCCTACCCCGCCCATGCCTTTAGCACCCTGTACCACCATCACCGACGAGCTCACCGTTGCACCCCATGGTCTCCTCGTCGACCTATATAAGGAGCCCTCCCGAGCACCATTTCTCCACACTCTAACACTCCCCACCTCCCACAGAGTCCCTCACACCATTCCCGGAGCCACTCGAGCCACCGTTCGCTGGAATTTCCACCGGAGCCGCCGCAATAGAGGAGGAAGGGGCAGTAGATTGCGACCACCCCAGGAGCCTCCGTGACCTCGCCTGAGTCCGTTGTCGTCCACTCGTTCGATCGCCCCCATCACCATGTTAGCTGGAGCCCTGGTAAGCCCCCAATCGACCCCCATCGAGCCACTAGGGTTCAGTCTCATCGGCGACCTGTCCGTCGTCGATGATGAACCAGAGCCGTCGATCGTAGTTCTAATTGCACAGCCGACATCGCCCCATACCGCTTCGGGTTTTAAGTGCCGCTAACGTGTAGACCCCCCGTGTCAGTTGCCCGCTGTGCCGCTGAGCGTCACTAGGCCAGCCCGTTTAGTTTCCCGCGTTGGCCCTAAATTTCAAATATAGGTTTTTCTATTTAGATTTAAACTCAATTCTGTCCACTAGTTTAAAAATCAAATGAGAGAGTTCTATTTAACCAAATTGAATGATTCCAACTTTTTTAGAAAGATACTTTAAATCTCTATCCAGGCCATTGGATTTAAATCAATTGGAGTTACATATAGCAAAAATAACAAAATAGAGACTTTTCTACATTCAAACAATTTTCAAAAATCAACCATAATAGCTTTAGAGTTTTTCCAACTCTCAAAAATCACATTTGATAATACCTATCTGAATATGTAATAATATTTAGGGTTGCATGCAGTGACTTTGGACTAGTACCAAAATAATGCTATATAGGCATTTCTAGTCACTTTAAATCATTTAAATATGAATCCTAAACTTTATCAAATGTGATCCAACATTTAGATCACATTCCCATGTATTAGAATATGTGGTGATGACATGTGTCCACATGATCCCATATTTTAATTGGAGAATATTAAATCTTAATTATTTTCAATGAGTAGAAATTACTTTTCTCAAATAAAATAAATGAAACTAGTTCAAAAATCTTGTGATGAATGTGATGATACTAGATCATCAAGTGTGTGCCTTAGTATGCTAAATAGACTAGTTAATTATTGTTTGGTGATTGTGTATCCCGTATGTATTTATAGACAATAGTACCAACCAAGTCTACGAGGAGGAGTTCTACCCCGAAGAGGACGAGGAGAATTTCAAGCACTGCACCAACCAAGGCAAGCCATCATTAACAATGCAAGCTAACCCTTGCAAGCTTGATAACCTAAGAAAAATGCCTTAAGCATGCTTGGTTATACATTTTTTTTATTTATACCCATCCCAAGTTGTACTTACAAGTTTACCTCTTACTTTCCAAAGTTTCTTTACTTCTAGTAATGCTTTCTAAGATTTTAGAAAGTAGTTTAGATAGCATAAAGAGTATAAAACTTGGCCTATACTAGATTTCATTCTATGGCAGGAGATTGAGATTAGCATCCCACCTTAGTGAACACTCTTAACTTAGTGATTAGAGCTAAACCAAAAACTTGATCACTCTAGATGGGAATACTTGGTGAAAATGCTTATGAAAACCTTGGAATGATGAGTCATTCTATTGAGATGTTTTGACATGTGTTGAGAAACACAAATGGTTTATGATGATGAAAATGTTGAGGCATGAGCCATAGCGCTTTATAAAAATTGATGGTTGGGTTCGGATGCGATACCATTCCAATTTTACCGTACAACCACAATACCTGAATTGGGTAAGGCTTAGTATTGGGAAGTTTATATGCATTAGTATTGGTTCCCTCACGGGAGAGGTTTGAGCTGAGGCTACCTCTCAAAGTTGTCCACCTATGCAGTGCCCAGGATGGCAGATGGCCATGGCTGGGAGGCCAAGCTCATAGGAGAGGTTCTTATACTAGAGTGTGTAAAGGAAATGTTATGATTGATTATCCGCATACTAAGTATGATGATTCAGGGTTATCCCTGACAGATGTATCGAATGTTGTGGTGAAAGTGTACCACCTCTGCAGAGTGTCAAACTATTCGAATAGCCGCGTCCGCTGTTATGGACAGTTGGAGTGGCCATACTGTTCTGTTGTCAGATGTTTTCAAAATGACTTATGAAATGAATTGTCACATGACTTGACAACAACAAGGTTGTGACTATGAAAACTAAGTTCCCACTTAGGTGATTTAGAAATTTATTTTATCTTTATTTGTTTCTGAACTCAGCTTAGGTTTCAAACTTAACTTTGCAAATAAACTTAGAACTTAGCATTCCTACTAGATCTACCTTACCTGTTAGTGATAGTTTGCGAGTACTTAAAGAGTACTCATGGCTTTGTCCCTAGCTATTCCCATGGCCAGACTATGAGGAGGACTATCTGGAAGGAGGACTGCAGGACGGCTATGACAACTAGGATCATCTCCCATCGTCAGCATTGCCTGTGACACTAAAGATGGAGCCCACCGCTACGCTTATTATTCCGCTACTTGTTTGTACTAAGACTGGATCATGAGATCCTTTATTTGTGTAAGACCTTATTATGGTTTGTAATGGATGATGTATTGTGATATCAAATCTGTTATGTCTCACAAAAATGGTAATCCTGGGATTGTGATGTATGGCATAACAGGCATCTGGGATTAAAAATCCGGGTGTTGACAAGTTGGTATCAGAGCCATCCTGACCATAGGAGACCCTAGTTAGAATGGACGTCCGAACAAAAACTTAGTTTCAAAACCAAAGTAAGTAATTGTGAAAATCTATTTCCCCTCTTACCCTTGAGATTCTTTCAAAAACATTCATGTTCCTCAACATTGTTAGATTACTCCATAAAATTTGACACACTTGATCACCTCACTAACTTTCTCATCCTAAATTCTTATAGATGGAAGTTCAGTATTGCAAGTTCTACCAGTTGGGCAACGGAGGCCAACTGATCTTCGAGAGGGATCTTGATGCACTGTCTGAGTACCTTGAGCGTCCGCATCTAGAATTCTTCGGAGCTCAACTCAATGACCACCCAGGAGGAGATTTACAATGGCTAATAGTTGTTGATTTTCGAGGCAAGATGGAGGCACCTATTTCCGAGAAGATTCAATTGACCGTGATAGAGAACAACTGGCTAGATGGATTAGCCACTGCAATGCATGAAGCTCTTGCTCGTATTTGCGCACAGAATGTCAACTTGATCCAAGGAACTCGCTTTGCTCACTATGCAAGGCGTGATTCGATGGGAATGCCTCTAGAGATGCCAAGTAACACGGAGTTGAAGCGCCAAGTGGAGAACCTTGACTTCCTACTGTATGACAGATAGAAGGAATTGGACAATGCTCGAGAGTACGCCAACCACAACCTTGCCATTGCCGCCTAGAAGGCCCAGACTTTTTCACTGTTAGTCAAGGATCGTCAATCACTTCGTCGTCAACATGCAAAGAAGGATCGCGCCATCGACCGTCTTCGCAAGAAGGTGGACGACCTCGAGAAGACCATCATGGAGCAAGAAGCTCAACTTGTAGCAAAAGAAGAAGAAGAGGAAGAAGGTGAAGACATCCAGGGGGTATTCACTCGTACCTCAGCAATGATGATGACTACCTGGAGGATGATGCCATGGACTTCTACACCGATGATGATGACTTCGACTTCATCGATGATGAGTAGATGCACTAGAGCACTATCGTAGGAAGGAGTTGTATCGGTCCCATTTTATCTTAGCTTACAGAATGGTTCTTAAAACCATTTGTTTTCCTATTGTTGTGGTGTGTGTTTGTATCGTGTGCTTTGCTTGAATGAATGAAAAGAAGTTAGTTGCAAAACCTGAGTCAAACTCAAAGTTTTAGCTTTGAAAACAAAACCATAAACCTTAGAACTTTCCCTCTTACCCCATTATCTATCTCAATCTTCAGATGACTCATGGAAACCAAGGAGGGAGCAGCTCATCACAGGACCCGATGCTGCAGATTCTGCAGACCCTAATTTCGGACCGCCAAGCTAGTAGATCAGAGCGCCAAGCAAATCTAGCCACCCTGCAACAGATAGCTCAGATGGCCCACAATAATCAAGGCCAAGGAAATCAGGATCATCATGGATCTAAGCTTAAGAACTTTCAGAATACCAATCCCCCTGTCTTTAATAAATCTAAGGATCCTTTAGATGCTGATGACTGGCTGTAGACAATGGAGAATAACCTAGAAGTCGTAGGAGTTGACGCCAACGAGAAGGTACTGTTTGCCACCCACTATCTGGCAGGAGATGCAAGAGCTTGGTGGAACAGCACCCGCACGATGAACCACGGTCAAGTGATGACGTGGGAAGCTTTCAAAGTCAAGTTCAGCCGCACCCATGTGCCACAAGGTTTAGTCACCAGAATGAAAGATGAATTCAGAGAACTAAAGCAAGGCAGCATGACTGTAGTGGAGTATAGTGACAGATTCTTGTCCCTCGCTAGGTATGCACCTGATGAGATCAACACGGAGGCCAAGAAGAAGGAGAGATTCCTGAACAGACTGCATGATGAGATGTAGATGGTGCTAGTCAACATCCGTTTAGAGGACCTCGTAGAGCTAGTCGACTCTGCCATCCAGATGGAAGGGAAGATCAACCAAGCGAATGACAACCACAAGCGTAGGATGATGCACCAAGCTGGGTCCCACAGTGCCCAGAAGTATCGCCCCGACCCGTTTGCCGGATATGCCCCGCGGAACAATAGACCCCTAATGTATCGCCCAAGCTACCCCAATCATAGAGGCAGAAATGTGAAGACCGGAGGAAACAACAACAACCACCCCGACAAATCCAACAACTTCAACCGTGCACCGCCCAAGTCAAACAACAACAACAACAACAACAACAACATCAATACTGCCCCAAGGACTGGAAGCAATGTCGTGCCTGTTGCAGCAAAAGACAAGTCGCGGGTTACTTGTTTTGAGTGCGGAGTGAAGGGTCACTACTCCAATGAGTGTCCCAAGAAGATTGCCGCCACTGCCAATGTGAATGCCCCAACATAGCAGCAGCGCCGTGTTCAGCCCGGAAGAAGATTCGCCCTAGGGAACCCTCACAACCACAACGACCGTCTCTTCCACATGAACGCCGAAGAAGCCCAAGAAGCACCAGATGTCGTGCTGGGTATGTTTTCTGTTAACTCAATATTAGCAAGAGAGTTGTTTGATTTTGGAGCATCGCACTCGTTTCTTACCAAAGAATTTGCATGCACTAGTACGATTCACCCAACCAACTTGAAGCATGTTATGATAGTTCAAATACCTAGTTCAACCACCAAAGCTAGAAAAAGTTGCAAAGATGTGCCTATCAGAATACATGGGATAGATTTTTATGCCAATCTAATAGTACTGGGAACCAAAGGTTTGGAAGTAGTACTAGGAATGGATTGGATGTCGAAGCATAAAGGATTGATCGACTGTGCCAAGAAAGCTATCACCATGACCAGTTGCTCTAGAGTATTAGTAGAGCATATATCTGAAACCTTGCCCCGTCAATTCAAATGAAACAAGAGTCTAGCCCTCCCCACCATAGACCAAGTCAGAGTAGGCTGTGAATACCTCGACGTATTCCCAGATGAATTGCTCGGTATGCCCCGGATCGGGATATTGAGTTCATTATCGAACTAATTCCTGGAACCGGACCCATAGCTCAGAGACCCTATAGCATGAACCTATCAGAGTTATTGGAGCTGAAGAAGCAACTGGATGCTATGCTCGAGAAAGGCTTGATTCAACTAAGCGCATCGCCATGGAGATCGCCCGTGTTGTTCGTCAACAAGAAGGATGGAGGCAACCGTTTGTGCACAGATTACAAGAAGCTGAATGATGTCACCATCAAAAATAAGTACCCATTGCCAAAGATAGAGGATCTATTTGATCAGTTGACTGGTGCTAGAGTGTTCTCTAAGATCAATCTTCGGATAGGGTTATCACCAACTTAAGATTCGTGCAACGGATATTCCAAAGACCGCCTTTACCACCAGATATGGATTATATGAGTATAAGGTCATGTCTTTTGTATTAACCAATGCCCCCGCTTATTTCATGAATCTTATGAATTTTTTGGATAAGTTTGTCGTTGTGTTTATCGACGATATTCTTATCTACTCCAAGTCATAAGAAGACCATGAGCAACATCTGAGAATCATCCTTGAAACCCTTAGAGAGCATCAATTCTATGCCAAGTTCAGCAAATGTGAGTTTTGGCTGAAAGAAGTAGGATTCCTTGAACATATTGTGTCTGCCAGAGGAGTCACTGTTGATCCCGCCATGATCAAAGATGTTGAAGAATGGGAAGCCCCAATCACTCAAACCCAAGTCCGTGCATTTCTTGGATTAGCGGGATATTACCATAAGTTCGTTGAAGGACTTTCGAGCATCGCAAGACCCATGACCCAATTGTTGAAGAAGGACAAGAAGTTTGAATGGACCGACAAATGTGAAGCAAGTTTCCAAGACCTCAAGAAGAGATTGATTTCAGCCCCAATATTGATTATGCCAGATATCTAGAAGTCGTTTGATGTGTATTGTGATGCGTCCAAGATTGGTCTCGGATGTGTATTGAGGCAAGAAGGCAAAAGTCATCGCATATCTATCTCAACAACTGAAGCAGCATGAGCAGAACTACCCTACCCATGATCTTGAATTAGCAGCTGTAGTTTTAGCTTTGAAGACATGGCGTCATTATCTTATGGGTAATCGCTGTGAGATTTACTCAGATCACAAGAGCTTGAAGTATATTTTCACTCAGAAGGAGCTGAATATGAGGCAAAGGAGATGGATAGAATTAATCAAGGATTATGACCTTAACATTCACTATTACCTCGTCAAAGCCAATGTGGTAGCGGATGCTCTTAGCAGATTGTCGTGTAGGTTAAACACTATGCTCAAGGAGAAGTAACCAAGTTTGCATGAAGAGTTGGAGCAGTTTAGACCTGGGCTAGTTAGCAAAGGATTTTTAGCTAGCATTGAACTTCAACCCACTTTGATTAGTCAGATCAAGGAAGCCTAGAAGGGAAATGAAAGTATCGATGAAATCAAGCGTTATTGGTACGGGAAAGGTACTGGGATTCACTGAAGACGAAGAAGGAGTTCTGTGGTACAAAGGACGTATCTGTGTGCTAGCAGACTCAGAGCTGAAGCAAGTGATAATGCAAGAAGCTCATGATACTCTTTATTCTATCCACCCCGAAGGAAAAAAGATGTACCAAGATTTGAAGGAGCAATTTTGGTGGCACAAGATGAAGAGAGAAATCGGGAGCTACATCGCCAAGTGTGACATCTGTCAAAGAGTCAAAGCAGAACATCAGAGACCCGCAGGACTGTCGCGACCATTGTAGATTCTGGAATGGAAATGGGATTCCATCGGAATGGACTTTATCACCGGTTTGCTTACTTCTAGTAGGGGAAATGACTCAATCTAGGTCATCGTTGATAGACTGTCCAAGGTAGCGCATTTTATACCTGTCAAGACAACCTACCAGAATTCAAAGCTAGCAGAGTTATACATTGCCAGAATTGTTAGTCTACATGGAACCCCCAAGACCATAGTATCGAATCGAGGAACCCAATTTACCTCGAGAGTTTTGCAGAAAGTCCAAGAAGGATTAGGAACCAAGTTGAATTTCAGCACAGCTTATCACCCGTGGACCGACGGACAGACTGAAAGAGTCAACCAAATCCTAGAAGATATGTTGAGAGCTTGTGTGTTAGAGTATGGATCAAAATGGGAAGATTTCCTGCCTTTCGCAAAATTCTCATATAACAAAAGTTACCAAGCTAGTTTGCAAATGGCCCCATTTGAGTTCTTATATGGAAGAAAGTGCCGTACCCCTTTGAATTGGTCGCAAGTAGGAGAGAGTCAGATCTTCGGACCCGACATCCTACGAGAAGCCGAAGAGAAGGTTCACAAAATCCGTGAGCACCTCAAGATCGCCCAATCCAGAAAGAAGAGTATGCTGACAAGAGACGTAGAGACCTGACATTCAATGTTGGAGATTTTGTGTATCTCAAAGTTTCGCCATTGAAGGGAACGCAATGTTTTAGTCTTAAAGGAAACTTATCCCCTAGATATATCAGACCCTTCAAGATTCTGAATCATGGAGGAGAAGTATCATATCAACCGGAACTGCCTGCGGAGATGGCTGCCGTCCACAATGTGTTCCATATCTCGTTACTTCGCAAATCCCTAGAGGTGCCGAAGAAGACCGAAGTTTTCAAGAAAATCGAGCACCGAGCCGTTGATATCAACAAGGATCTCACGTATTGTGAAGTGCCCATCCGTATCTTGGAAGAAGCATACAGAACCACCAGGACCCGGAGTATCAAATTTCTCAAGATCCAATGGACCAACCATACCGAAGAAGAAGCCATTTGGGAGCGAGAAGATTACATTAGGACTGAGTTCCAAGATATCTTTAGTTCCTAGTTTTCTTTCTTAAATCTCAGGACGAGATTTTGTTTAAGGGGGGAAGGTTTGTAACATCCCAAAACTTTAATCAAGGTTATCAAGATCCAAATCACCCAATTTGGGGTTAACAAAAACTTTTTATAGTTAAAATAATTAAGAATGCATATGTGTGTTGTATTAATATAGAATTTTTTGGAAATGCCATGTTTGTTTGTTCTAATGGTTGTAAAATGATTCAAAGGTGAATGCCATATCATCTAGATCATTCGAAAACAAAATCCAAAGAAAAAGAAACCAAATAAGATTCATAAATGCAAATGGTCATTTGTGCCATTTTAATCCACTAGGCCACATTAGGTGTTCCTAGAAGTCAATTTCAAACAGAAATAATTTTAACTCTTTTCACCCCTTGCTAGTACAAGTAATGATCTACCAAGGCCCACTTTGAAATCTTACAAAAACATTTAAACACTAATTTTAAATGGCATTTGAAAATGGAATCTATTTCATATGCATAGATCCCACTTTTTCAAAAACCACTCAAATGAGTTCACCTTGACAATCCCAAGGAAACACAGACTACCAAGCCTGAGATCAAGTCACCCACCAAAAACAATTTCAATATTCAAATTTAATTCTCTTGCGGCCATTGTGTCGAACACCTTGTGATCACAGATAAACCTGCATAACTATCACTGTTTTGATCAATGTTTTGTCGAGCCATTTGGCTAAAATTATGTTCCCTGGTCTCCCCTAGTCCCAACCAAGCCATAAACAAGTTACCCTTTAGCCTTTAGCAGCAGTGTCACGCCACCCAGAAGCCATGCCCGCTGGTCAAGCACGGGCAGCTCACAGGAGATAGCCCAGCCCCTCTCCGCCGTGCCTGGGAGGTAGGCGTGATAGCAGCGCCGCCCACGGTCCCTTCCCCGAGCAATGCCAGCCACTAAACCACCAAGGCACGCTCGCGCCCACCGCCTCTGCACCGTGCATAGACCACGCCAGAGCATCGTCCCCGACAGCCTCGCACAAGCCACGTCGTGCTCCCAGCTTGCATGCGCAGCTCCGCCTTAACCCCAGAACGCCACCGGACATGCCCTCTCCCCGCCGCTTGACCTGCAGCCACAGCACGCCGCGTCAAACACCGTTGGACCCGCGCGGAGCGTCGACCTTTCCCGACCACATACCACCGCCCCTAGCCGTGTCATTACACCATAGCTGACCGCCAGGAGGCAGAGCACCGTCCGCCAACCCCGCCCATGCCTTTAGCACCCTGTACCACCATCACCGACGAGCTCACCGTCGCACCCCACGGTCTCCTCGTCGACCTATATAAGAAGCCCTCCCCAGCACCATTTCTCCACACTCCAACACCCCCACCTCCCATTGAGTCCCTCACACCATTCCTGGAGCCACTCGAGCCACCGTTCGCCGGAATTTCCACCGGAACCACCGCAGCAGAGTAGGAAGGGGCAGTCGATTCCGACCACCCCAGGAGACGCCGCGACCTTGCCTGAGTCCGCCGTCGTCCACTCGTTCGATCGCCCCCATCGCCATGTTTGCTGGAGCCCTGGTATACCCCCAATCGACCCCCACCGAGCCACTAGGGTTCAGTCTCGCCGGGGACCTATCCGTCGTCGATGATGAACTAGAGCCGTCGATCGTAGTTCTAATGGCACGACCCACATCGCCCTGTACCCCTTCAAGGTTTAAGTGCTGTTGACGTGTGGACCCCCCTTGTCAGTTGCCCGCTGCGCTGTTGAGCGTCACTGGGCCGGCCCGTTTAGTTTCCCACGCTGGCCCTAAATTTCAAATATAGGTTTTTCTATTTAGACTTAAACTCAATTATGTCCACTAGTTTAAAAATCAATTCAGAGATTTATACTGAACCAAATTGAATGATTCGAATTTTGTTAGAAAGATACTTTAAATATCTATCCAGGACCGTTGGATTTAAATCAATTGGATTTATAGATCACATATAGAAAAAATAACAAAATAGATACTTTTCTACATTCAAACAATTTTCGAAAATCAACCATAATAGCTTTTGAGTTGTTTCCAACTCTCAAAAATAGCATTTGATAATACCTATCTGAATATGTAATAATATTTAGGGTTTCATGTAGTGACTTTGGACTAGTACCAAAATAATGCTATATAGGCATTTCTAGTCACTTTAAATCATTTAAATATGAATCCTAAACTTTATAAAATGTGATCCAACATTTAAATCACATTCCCATGTATTAGAATATGTGGTGATGACATGTGTCCACATGATCCAATATTAAATCTTAATTATTTTCAATGAGTAGAAATTACTTTTCTCAAATAAAATAAATGAAACCAGTTCAAAAAATCTTTTGATGAATGTGATGATACTAGATCATCAAGCGTGTTCCTTAGTGTGCTAAATAGACTATTTAAGTATTGTTTGGTGATTTTGTATCCCGTATTTATTTATAGACAATAGTACCTACCAAGTCTACGAGGAGGAGGAGTTCTACCCCGAAGAAGATGAGGAGAATTTCATCCACTGCACCAACCAAGGCAAGACATCATTAACAATGCAAGCTAACACTTGCAAGGTTGATAACCTAAGCAAAATGCCATAAGCATGATTGGTTATACCTTTTTTTATTTATCACCATCCCAAGTTTTACTTACAAGTTTACCTCTTACTTCCAAAGTTACTTTACTTGTAGTAATGCTTTGTGAGATTTTAGAAAGTAGTTTAGATAGCATAAAGAGTATAAAACTTGGCCTATACTAGATGTAATTCGATGGCATGAGATTGAGATTAGCATCCCACCTTAGTAAACAGTCTTAACTTAGTGATTAGAGCTAAACCAAAAACTTGATCACTCTAGATGGGAATACTTGGTGAAAATGCTTATGAAAAACTTGGAATGATGAGTCATTCTATTCAGATGTTTTGACATGTGTTGAGAAACACAAATGGTTTATGATGATGAAAATGTTGAGGCATGAGCCTTAGTCCTTTATAAAAACTGATGGTTTGGTTCGGATGCGATACCATTCCAATTTTACCGTACAACCACAATACCTAAATTGGGTAAGACTTAGACAAAAGTTTATATGCATTACTATTGGTTCCCTCGCAGGAGAGGTTTGAGCTGAGGCTACCTCTCAAAGTTGTCCACCTATGTAGTGCCCAGGATGGTAGATGGCCATGGCTGGAGACCAAGCCCATAGGAGAGGTGCTTATACTAGAGTGTGTAAAGGAAAGGTTATGATTGATTATCCGCATACTAAGTATGATTATTCAGGGTTATCCCTAACGGATGTATCGAATGTTGTGGTGAAAGTGTACCACCTCTGCAGAGTGTCAAACTATTCGAATAGCCGTGTCCGCGGTTATGGACAGTTGGAGTGGCCATACTGTTACGTTGTCAGATGTTTTCAAAATGACTTATGAAATGAATTGTGACATGAGTCGACCACAACAAGGTTGTGACTATGAAAACTAAGTTCCCACTTAGGTGATTTAGAAATTTATTTTATCTTTCCTTGTTTCTGAACTCAGCTTAGGTTTCAAACTGAACTTTGCAAATAAACTTAGAACTTAGCATTCCTACTAGATCTACCTTACTTGTTAGTGATAGTTGGCGAGTACTTAAAGAGTACTCATGGCTTTGTCCCTGGCTATTCCCTTGGCCAGACTATGAGGAGGACTATCCGAAAGGAGGACTGCGGGACGGCTACGACAAGTAGGATCATCTCCCATCGTCAGCATTGCCTGTGACACTAAAGATCGAGCCCACCACTACGCTTATTATTCCGCTACTTGTTTGTACTAAGACTGGATCATGAGATCCTTTATTTGTGTAAGACCTTATTATGGTTTGTAATGGATGATGTACTGTGATATCAAATCTGTTATGAGATCCTGGGATTGCGATGTATGGCATAACAGGCATCTGGGATTAAAAATCCAGGTGTTGACAGTATCATGCATTTTGCTTCTCTACCAAATAATCATATGTTCCCTAAGGATAAGAATAAAGGTAAGAAAGGTAGGGGAATAAATTTGGTCTTAATGCTTCTTCATTTGAGAATACTTGATTCTTGCTTCTTATGTCTAACTCAAAGGCGTTGAAGAAAACCATATATTGGAAGATAACCCAAAATTTTAGTCAATAAATTTTTCTATTGTTGAGTCTTGGAAGTTATTGCCTCTGTAATAACCTCTCCTTATCCTTTTTGTTTGGTTTTTGTGCCAAGAGTAACCTCTAATGAGAGAGAAGTAAGATTTGGGAAAGTTGCTGACCCGAAACATATTTTTGTGCTTCGCTGTAAAAATTCGTGAAAAATCTCTATACGTCAGATTGAGCTGTAATATTTTGTGATTTTGCCCCAGGTTGTTATATAACTTTCGTTAGTTTAACACTTTTAGATTTGAGCAACAGAAGGTCTTCAAAAAAATTGGTTTTTACCTGCTGGTCTGTTTTGATAGATTTCTGCCATTATTTGCATTTGCCTATAAATCTCTTTCTCTTTGAGTTCTTGCCAATTTCTTGAAATTTTAAAACGAATTCCTACAGTAGCTTGTGCTTTAATGGAAGTTTTACTTGTGTTGAAAATGAACCAAAACATTTATTATCTTAAGTACACTAATGTTGCTAATGAAGATTGTGTGAAGTTTTGCATGAAGGAAAATTTATTGTGTAGGGAAGAATAATGTGATAAGATGAAGTATGGACAAAAGCTCAAGCTTGGGGATGCCACCCATGTCACCCCAAGAAATATTCAATAACTACAAGCGTCAAAGCTTGGGGATGCCCAAGGCATCCCCTTCATTAATAAAAATCTCAGGTTTTCTTCCAAACACTTCATTTTTATTGTTTCATGGAGCGTCTTCGTTTTTTCTTTTAGATTTCATTTGCTTGGTTTTCTTAAATAAACTGGTTGGACACCCGCTTTCATACATAGTTTCAAATAAATTGATTTGGATTGGAAAAGAGCAGGAAAGTTCATGCTTATAAGTGGTATAAAGGGAGTCTTGTTTTTGACTGTGACTTAGACTTTATCATGCCATGCTTGATATTGCTTTGAATTTATGCTTAGTGATTATTGATGTATCATGACTAGTTACAAACAATTGAGATTGCTTAATGTGCCTTGAAAGAATCATGCGTTGTTTTAGCATATAAAAGCATAATATTGTGGTATTCTCCTTTGATGCTTTATTTGGGTTGACTTGGCGCATGCTCACACCTTGTTAAGACTATACCAAGTCACCATAGCCTCTATGATCATTTAGTTTTCGACTTGTAATATCACTTTATGGTTTAATTAATAATGTTTTGTCGCTTTGCATGATTATGTCCAGTATTGCTCTCTTAGTTGGTCGCTCCCAATCTTTTGCTAGCCTCGACATGCACCAAGTATGAATTCCACTCATGCATCCAACTCCAAATAAAACCAAGTTATTCCAAAGAGTCCACCATACGTACTTATTAGCACTATTGGTATTCCAAGTATATTCATGTTTTTATCTACCTTCCAAATTAAACTTGTTATGTGAAAATTAGTGATTAACGCTCTCACGAATTTTATGGCACACTTTACTTTCTTGCACTTAATAAACTTGAATCATTGTGCCCATCTGTGTTGCGTATATGCTTGTTTTTTGTAAGTAGTGAATTAGCAAAACTATGTTACCATGGGGAACGCTTTCAACATTGCACTTTATTTAGTTGATATCATATTATTTTGCTTATGGATCCCGGCGGTGGGAAATGAAAGGGGAGCTTGTAAGGCTCATGGAGTTCGTATATCTGTTAGAGAAACGCCTGGGCGGCTAGTCTAAGCCATGCCTAATCATGGTGGAAACTTGCAGCATAGCCATAGTGAGCAATCTGTGAAGCATCCTAAAAAAAGATAAAAAAGGAAAAAAATAAAAAGGAAAACCATATGCAAATAGCATACAAAAAGATTGCTGAGATTCTCATTGTCTACTTGCCTTGTCATTTTGATATGGGAAAGCTTTTGTATCATCGGGCAATGGGTACCCCGTTGGCGGTTCTTTATGATACACTTTTACTTACAATGACAAGAACTTACTTGTGACTAAAGTTGAGTAGCATGAGGTTCGGTACTCGTAAGTAAGGGGCTTGAAATTTTCAGCTTATAACTTGTCAAGCATATCCTCAGATTTGTTCACTTAAACCTTAATCACCTAAAGATGCTTATGGTAGGGGCAATGAGAGCTGAAAGCTATTAAGTACCATAATTTTTGAAAGTTCTTTATGAGACTTGAATCCCTGCTTCCTTCTATGAAGGGCCTTTCTTTTACCTTTATGTTGAGTCTCCATTTTCTATCTTCATGCACCTATTGAGAGAGCATAGTGGTCATTCTTAGTTTAATGAGCATTGTCCCAAAACTTGTTGATTGATTCATAACTTTGATATTGCTTGTTTTTAAACTATTTGTATCTAGTCACCTTATGAACTTTGAAGGTGTCCTATGCATTTATGTTTTGCTACACTATGAGGGACAAGCTGAATACCATTCTCATTTTGTTTTTTATATGTGAAACAAACAAACGTCTATCAAAGCATTGGTATTCATGAATCTTTTGTTTGTACCTTTTCATGTTACAACATAGTTGCTATGTCTTATTGTTAGAACTATATCCTTCATGTCTATGTTAAAGTACTATGATCCTAGCTATCAATGTTTTACAAATACCTTGATCAAGATTATGATGGTGCATGTCACCTCAAAAATTATTCTTTTTTATCACTTACCTACTCGAGGACGAGCAGGAGTTGAGCTTGGGGATGTTGATACGTCGTAAACGTATCTATAATTTTTGATGTTCCATGCTTGTTTTATATCTACATTCTTATGTTTTGTCCACACTTTGGAGTATTTTTAAACATTTTCTGCAACTAACCTATTAACAAGTCGCCATAGTGCCAGTTGCCTGTTTTCTACTATCTTTGGTTTCATAAAAGCTAGTAAGGAAATATTCTCAGAATTGGACTAGACAAAAGTTAAAGTCAATATTTTACCCGAAGCAACACGGAGTGCGGAGGGGAGACAAAGTGGCGCACCAGGGCAGCCACACCTGGCGGCGGCGCGGCCTGGGGGCACGCCACCAAGTGTGTGGCCCCCTGGTGCTCCACCGACCTAGCCCTTCTGCCTATAAAAGCCTCCCGGGACGAAAACCCTAAGTACCCGATCAAAATTCCACGAAAGAGTTTGTAGCCGCGGTCATCTCCATCCCTGGACAGGGAGGGATCTGAAGCTCTTCCTGGCACCCTGCCGAAGGGGAGAGATCACCCTGGAGGCCTTCTTCATCACCATGCCTGCCTCCAGTGTGATGCGTGAGTACTTCATCCCTGGACTACGGGTCCATGTAGTAGCTAGATGGTTGGTTCTCCTCCTTTGTGCTATCATGTTTAGATCTTGTGAGCTTCGTTCATGATCAAGATCATCTCTTTGTAATCTTAAATGTTGTGTTTGCAGGGATCCGATGGATATTGAGATTCTATTTCAGATTGATTATTGATTCTATCATGTCTATGTTATTTCTGATCTTGCATGCTTTCTGTTGTTAGTAGCTATCTTGGCCAAGTAGATGCTAGCAATTCTAAGAGGGAGTATTTATGCTCGATAGTGGGTTCATGCCTCTACTAATCTGGGGAAGTGACAGGAATCTCTAAGGTACTAGATGTGTTGTTGCTACTAGGGAGAAAACAACAATCCTTTGTCCATGGGACAATCGTATTGTTTACTTTACACACTTTGCTTCAATTATATGTTGCTTGCAACTTAATACTGGAGGGGGGTCGGATGATAACCTGAAGGTGGTTTATTAGTCATAGATGCGGTTGGATTATGGTCTATGTATAATATTGTAGTGCCCACTCAAATCTCATAGGAGTCAAGATGATTAGTATATGCATGTATGCGTTCTCGGTGTCTGTTAATTGCCCCACTGTAATTTGTTCACCCACCATGTCATATATCTTAAGGAGAATCACCTTTAGTGAACTATGGACCACGGTCCATTCTTTTACCTTCAATCTACCATCTATTTACTATTTACTTTCTGCAAGCAATTACTATCTTCCATACAATAAGTTTAATCCTTTGTTTTTAGCAAAACCGGTGAGATTGACAACCTAACTATAAGTTGGGGCAAAGTTCTGTGGTTGTGTTGTGCAGGATTCCAAGTTGGAGACAACACCTTGGGGTTGTTTACTTGCTCTACTGGTTCGATAACCTTGGTTTCATAACTTAGGGGAAACTTGCTACTGTGCTCATCATACCTTCCTCTTGGGGTTCCCAACGAGCTCGATATATTTTGAGCCATCAGTAGAGCAGTACCGGAAAGTGTCCTAGAGGTGGCCACAATGCTCATGGCTCTTGTGACTACAAAAGTTGTAATCTCGGAGATTAGAGTTACTATTGAATCGTATGGGTTGGTAAGAATCAAATAGTAAGATTTGAAATAGAAGTCGTTATTGTTTTGACAATGATGTATCGACTGCATGCAAACAAGCGATGATGGGCCCTAACTTCATAAAATGACTAGAATTCATAAAATCCGTGATAGTATCCATACACGAGAAATCAAGTTTCTAAACTTGGAAGACCCTCATCAAAGGCATGAATCCTATCGGTCGTATTTGGATCTATAAATAAAGATACATGGATGTTTGACATCTGTGGAATAGTCGACATGTCGGAAAAGACTTTACAACAATATTCAAGGAGTTGACTATGAAAAAATTTGATCTTTCATAGCGATATTTAGTCTTGACAGATTAATGTAGCAACCACTACAGATTATTTATTATATGATAGTTGAACAAACAAAACAATGTTCTTCTAATAGAATGGTTACCTAGGATGTGTACCAGACATGGTCCAAAGGGTTTTATAAACTCAAAGGATGCTAAAAGGACATGCAAACTTCAATGGTTGAAGTGAGCATAGCGGAGTTAGAATCTTCACCATGATGAAAATGTTAAAAGAGTTTAATTTCATCGGAGATGATGAAGATGCTTGCATTTGTAGGAAATTAAGAGGGAACGCTGAGAAATATTTCTAATACATTGTGTAGAAGACATGGTGTTGATTGGAAATGATGTATTTTTATTGACACAAGTTAAGAATTTCATTAAAATTGGATTTCGATGAAAGACTTGGGAAAAACCAGAATATTTGGCATTAATGTCTATATGGAGAGATTGAAACGCTAATATGGTTGTGCTTGACGTACATATATGAGATATTGAAAGGGTTCAATATGGAAACGACGAGAATGATTCTTGCCGAATGGAAAGGATTGAATCAAGATTCAAGTGTATCGAAACTTGGTGAGTGAAATCACATGAATATTTTGATCAATAATACCGTCATATGTACATATCCAGATATGTCATATCCTCTAAATACTGTGAGCATATACCAGAATGATTCATAAGATGATCATTGGGTGATAGTAAATATATTCTTATGAGATTTAGAAGAACTAATAATATATCATGTATAAGTGACAAATAGTTAAAAGTAGTTCATTGTAAAATGTTACATTGATACTAGTTTGTCACAAGATACAAATTAAATGTATCTCAATTTAAACTATGGGTGGCACAATGTAATGGAAAGGAGGTTCCATGATGGATTTGGATGAGTTCCAAAGTTGATACATTGTGACGGATACTACAACAAAAGGCTAAGTATATGACTACTATAGTAGCAGCAAAGGAGGGCATTTGTGTTAATAAGTTAGTTATCAAACTAGGTGTGGTTCATAGTGGGCTAGTACTATGAAGATATATTGTGCGAAAATTATATCAACATATTTTAACCCAAACAAACTAAAGGTCTCACCAAAGGACCAAATTTATACAATGCTATCTCATTTCAGAATGAGTGATGCGTAGAGACGCAATGACATGCAAATACACACGGATCTGAAAGTGTGAAATCCGGAGATTATGTTTACCACTAGAAAATGCGTATATGCAACACCAGAAAGCCATAGGTGCTGAATGCGTAAGTTTACAAACTAAATTATTGACTCTAGTGCAAGTGGGAGACTGAAGGGAATATGCCCGAGAGGCAATAATAAAGTTGTTATTATCTTATTCCATGTTTATGATAAAAGTTTGTTTTACATGCTATAATTGTATTAATTGGAAACGTTAATACATGTGTGTTTAATAACCAAAATACAAGGTTCCTAGAAACGCCTCTCATATAGACTAGCTCATTTATTAACAATATGATCAAGGTTTCCTGATCATAGACATTGGATGTTGTTAATAACGAGGTCACAGCATTGATGAATGATGTGATGAACATCCATCCAAAGTATAGCACTACGATCAGTGTCATTATGTTTATATTGCTATATCATCATATGAAGTAATCTTTATCCTTAGACCATGAGATCATGTCAATTGCTAACACTGGAAGAATACTTTGATAACATCAAAGATCACACCGTAACAGGGTGACTATAAAGATGGGTTCGGGTATTCTGAAGGTTTTATGTTGAGTCTCATGGGTCAAGACTGGAATTTTCAATCCCGATGACGGATAGATATACTCTAGGCCCTCTCGGTGATATCACATTAAGATAGCTTGCATGCAAGTGATGTGATCACTAGAATGTTATATCACGGGAACGAGAAAAGAGTGCATATCGGTAATGAGATCAAACTAAGTATTGAGATACCGATGATCAAATCTCGGACATGTAATATATCGTAAGACAAATAGATTAAGTTACATGTGTAAAAGGTTCATAAAATCACAGAAGTCACCGTTGAATGTGTGGGAGTCAGTATGGATCTCCAGGTCCCGCTACTGATTATTAACCGGAGAAGGGTCTTGATCATGTCTGCATTATTCACGAACCGTAGGGTGACACACTTAAGGGATACCAACACCATTTGGAGCAAATATGTTCTAGAGAAAATAATTAAAAAGCACTGGAATTATTTGAATAGACACCGAAATTGTTTCAGGTGAAATTGGTTCTGCATGTAATATTGAAATGTTGTAGGGGTTTTATGTGAATGTTTGTTAATTAAAGTAATTTAAAAAATTCTGAATAAACTAAATAAAAGAGTTTTATGAAATGAGAGAGTATTAAATTTGGAGAAATTTAATGCATTTAAGTGGAGACTTAAGTGGAGAATATGAAGGGGAACCCCCCTCCTCCTATAAACGCCCCCCTCTCCTCACTTCTCTCACACACCTCCTCATGAAGGATCTCTCTCCCTCTAGATTTATTTTCCCATGCTCTCAGATTAGTGAGATACATTTGGATTTTTGTTTGGAAGGAGTTGCTGCTTCCGCTGCATCAATGGAGCAAGGAGGTGGAGGTTGTTCGGTGGCCTGAATGTGTATGTGGTCACGGATTCACCGCTTCTTTGCGGTGCTGGAGTTGGTGGTGCTAGCTCTGCTAGACATGCTGGTGCTGGACCTGCTGGACTCTCTGGACTTCATCACAATCTTGAGATCAGCAAGTGTACGACCACATCAACCAAGAAATCAGTTTTGTTAACAATTATTTGTCGATCTTCAAGGGTATGTCATCTATTGATGTATATCCACATCTTGCTTGTATCTAGTAGATAGATTTTGGCGTATAATAGTTCCCATCGTAGGATTTTTTTGTTTTATATGCTACAAACCCAACACATATGAAATGACACTAGTGAATCAATATGTCAAACCATGGTCACAGAGAATAAAAACACATAGGAAAGTAGCTTCCACATTGCATGTTGCACCAGTGTGGCAGAAGTTGCATCACAGAATCCACTGGAGTGTGTGTTATCTTGTGGATCCATGTGGTTTAGGGAAAGAACACATGTAATGACTATAGGTGATTAGTGTGGTCTAGCAAAAGAACACATGCCATGACACTAGTGGATCAGTGTGTCAAACCATGGTCACAGAGACCAAAAACAGATAGGAAAGCAGCTTCCACATTGCATGTTGCACCAGTGTGGCAAAACTTGCATCACAGAATCCACTGGAGTGTGTGTTGTCATGTGGATCCATGTGGTCTAGGAAAAGAATACATGCAATGGCACTAGTGGATCAGTGTGTCAAACCTTGGTCACTGTCATTGTGGTGGCACGACAGATGCCATGGATAGGCTAAAGATGGGACCAATGAGTGCTAGGGGAATCCAAGGAGGGATAGCGTGGTGATTCCACACACGGAAATTCTTGTATATTCTCTATCAATGGTGTTTACAAGTGCTCCTGAGGCTCTCAGCAAGAAGGAGACGATGTCTCTTACTCCCTGTCAACTAGCCCTACAGTTCTACCTTAGACAGAGAATGATTGATCGATCGGCCCTCTCTATGGAGGCCCCGGTGCTCCTTATATAGGAAATCCTGGGTTACAATTCTAGGGCACAGGTGGTAGCATATTCTACGAATATGCTCCTTTTCTAAAGCAGATGCTTATTTATTCTCTTTAACGGCTCGTCCGGGCTTTGGACGTAACCCCCAATGTAATCCTTGTCTTTTGGCGTCACCAGACACGAGCTGCGTCATCCGGCTTTGCCTGCGTCACCTTGGTCGCCCCTGACCCGCTGGTCCTCTTCTTTACTTTACTTAGCTCATGCTACAGCTATTAAAGCCACCTTTTGACCAGCGGGGGATTCCTTCTCTTGGAAGCTAAGATAACCCGGCTAGGATATAGCTAATCCAGCTTACCAAGTCACCTGCAAAACAAATAGATAGGGTCGGCATAAATCCTATGCCGGCCGGACCATTGTCAAGGAGATGCTCCATGGGCCGGGTCACACCGTGATTCGGCCTGCCTTGAGGTGACCTGGTCAGCACTTGCTTTTGACCATGCCGTACCCCGGCTAACTCGGCCCTTATACCCCGGTGTTACCCTACCCGGGGGTATCCCCCAACATTAGTCCCCGAAGCTGGTGCGGTCTTATCAACTTTTAGTTGTTAAGGCCATAGCAGGTTCCCATATCCGGATCATTTACTCATGAGGCCGAGTTACCTCTTAGCCCAGATTTTCTCATCTTGCGACCCTTTGCTCATTCCGAGTTATTCCTTGTTGGCTAACTCTTTTGCTCGCTTATCCGGGTTACTTTTCCTTCTCTCGCACGCTTCTCCACATCCTACGTGGAGGGTAATCATCAGTTTGCCTCATTTTAAGGGCCACGCGCGTTTAATGCGCCGGTTACTGGCACAATGTTAGGAATAACTGCTGTAAACGTCTCTTCACTGCAGCGCCTCGTTAACAGTAACATTACATCACGTCGTGGGGTTATCTGCTCCTGTAGCCCTTCCTGTGGCCTTGCTCTGATTGGATGTTCTGGCCGTGCACACGCTCATTGCGCGCGGCATGTTGCCCGCAAAGGATCCCACGACGCGTGTGATGCGCGGTTAAGTAGGAGGCGTGGGGCGATTTCAGGGGAAGTTCCCCCATTTCTTCCGCGCTTCCCAGCCTTTCTCTTTCCCAGCAACTCCGCCGCCGCCGCCAGTTTTCTGCTCCACGAGCTCCATCGTGACCATGTTCAGGCAGCCACTCACATCTGCGCTGCCGTTCCCATTCACACTTTCCATCACGGGGCCTTGCGCTTCCCGCTTTCCTTCCTCTAGCTATCTCTACTCCGATTACTCCCTGGAAGACCTCGAATCCACCATGTTAGAGGCGGAGGCAGCGGTGGTGGCGCAGCAGGAAGAAGGAGCGGAGGGCCGCGAGCGCAGATGTTGGGATGGCTCCACCGTCCACGAGGAGGGCCTCGATTGGCTCCGCGCTAGGCAGCGCATCCCCGTCGGCTTCGCCTGCCGCCTCGCCTCTGGTGAAGTCACTCCTTCCCCCAAATCTGGGGAGTACGTTGTTTTTCTGTCGCATTTCCAGCGTGGTTTCGGCCTTCCCACTTCTAATTTTTTCTTTGATTTCATTTCTATATATAAGTTGCAACCGCATCACCTCCCTACAAACGCCATTACCTCTCTGTCCTCCTTTGCTTCTGGCATCGAGGGGTACATCGGCCTCTGGCCAACCAAAGAACTTTGGATCAAGTTCTTTGGCCTCCAGAGGAACGTAGTTCCGAACAAGGAGCGTGCCCCGAAGGACAAGCACTTGACCCAGTGCGGTGCCGCCTCCATTTCTCCCCGGAAGCAGTTCGTGTTCCCCCGAGTCACCGGACTCGAGTCTTGCAAGGGCTGGGCCCGGACTTTCTTTTATGTCCGGAACACCACTAAGGAGGACCTGATCCGGCTGCTCCCCTTCAGACTTGGCCCTCCTGACACTTCGCGTTGGGAGAGTATTCCGAAGCGGCCCACAGCCCTGGTGAATCACGTAGAGCGCCGGATCAAGGAGCTGCTCAAGGAGAAACTCCGGGGGGAGGACATTATGATCACTTTCCTCCGCAGCCGGGTCTCCCCATCCAGAAGTGAGCCCACAAGATCTGCTATCTTAGCGGCCCTCTCGATCCTCACCGGACTTCTTCCATCGAGCTGGATAACTCGGCGAGTCCATATTTAATGTGGAGAAGGAGTTCTCCGAGGATTGGGAGTGGGGACTCGAGCCCTTCATCCGGGTCAACCCTCCATGACAGGTAAGTTTTCCTGTTCTTGTTTTCTGAATCTTTTCTGTATGTCGATTCACTCTTGTAACTTGTAAACTGTTGCCTTGTTCTCAGCGATTCCTCTAGCAGCCACTAGAGGATGGTGATGTGATGGCGAGCAAGTGGTTGCCGGACCGCACCGAGGAGGACGAGGAGGAGCCTGATCTGGAGGCCTTCCTGCCTACCCTGGACGTCGTCAGACGTAGCGCTGGTGAGGCCTCTTCTCTAAGGGATTGGCCAGACGATGATGACTCGGACGTTGAGGTCCTTGAGGTATTTGATCTGGTTCTCATCTCTTACTCGCACCTGGCTTATGTTCGAATGTTCAGCTAACCCGGACGATCAGGTCCACGAGGTTCCTCCCCTTACCACTGGTGGCCCGGCCCCGGCTCCATCCCAGAAGCGGGCAACTACCTCGGCCGCAGCTTCGGAGGTGCCGCCACCCAAGAAGAGGCAAAAGAAGTCCGGGGTTAAACTCTCGGCCAAGCCTACCGCCAAGAGCACGGTTCGGAGGGCGCCCAAACCTCGGGCTCCTCCTACCGCGGATGAGTAAGTTCTTTAATACTGCTTCTTGGGATTTTTTCCTTTGCTTGCCTTTGTTTGCTATTGACTCTCTTTTTGACTTGGTGCTTTTTCTTTTTCTCAGAGCTCCTAGGGATATCCCTCAGAGCGGCTCCAGCATTGCCTCCCCACTCCGGAGCAGTTCCTCTCGCCCTCGCAATGACAATTATCGTCCGCTCAGCCCTATTCAAGAGGGCTCCGCGGTTGCGCCTGACCAGAGCCCACCCCGGCAAGAGGAGGGCAACGTCGGCGTGGGGTATAGTGGGGCGGATCTAGATACGGCAATGCCGGATCTCCCTAGTTCCTCGGCCTCAGCGCCAGATTCTGAGGTGCCAGCTTCATCGGCGCCGCCCCCAGCATCCCCAGCACCAGCACCAGCAGCACCAGCACCAGCACCAGCAGCACCAGAAGCACCAGCACCAGCAGCACCAGCACCAGCACCAGCAGCACCAGTAGCACCAACACCAGCATCAACAACATCAACCGTAGCAAGATCCTCCAAGCCTCCCAAGGGAAAAGCTCCATCGGCTCCCTCCAGGTCTACCCCTTCTATGGCAGACATTTTTCAATCAATTCCTCCACCTTCATCTGGCATAGTTAAGAAAACCTCCGGGTCAGCGAAAAGAACTTCTTCCGGGTCTACTCTCTTCAGATCAGAGGGCAGCCAACAACTAGTTTTGCACACCAGCCCCGCTGCAGCTCAATCCGCCAGGCGGGAGGCCCACGTGAAGGGCCTTGTGGCGAGCTATTCTCTGAGCGGCAAAAGCTACAGTCCACTACTCCTTGAGTATGTGAAGAACTGGAATAACACAGAATTCGTCGACCCTCAAGACAATCTTCTAGAGAAGTTCGGCCCAGCCGAGTTCAGCGCCCAGATGAACTCCGCTACCAAGGCTATCTCCTTGGCTGGCCGGATGATGGAGGTAATTCGTTTTCTCTATTGTTGATGTTTTACATAACTGAACACTTGTTGATATAGCCCCTAGGCCCCGAGCCTCTGAGGGAATAACTTGTTATTCGGTCGGATGCTTCTCGTAGAACTTAGCTTTTGTTCATAATGACATCAAATTTTAGTAGATTTTGAGTCGGATCTAGTTCCCTTGGCCTGTATCTTATGTACTTCGAATATCCACACATCTAGAGCCGGGTTAACTTCCACCTGTCATGGGTCTTGTAAACTTCAAATATCCACACACCTACAGCCGGGTTAAGTACCACTTGGCTCGGGTTTTGTAGACTTCAAATATCCACACACCTAGATCCGAGTTAAGTTCCACTTGGCCCGGATCTTGTAGACTTCGAATATCCACACACCTAGAGCCGGGTTAAGTTCCACTTGGCCTAGATCTTGTAGACATCAAATTGCCTTTCCCTGTCTTTGAACTTTGCCATTGCGTTGCTTGTTTCAGATTACCACTAACCGCCAAACCGCTGAGTTCCAGCGCCTGCTGGACTCCTATAAAGACATTTGCACGCGTTATGGTAAAGTCCTGGTGGAGTACCAGAAGAGGGGTAATTTCCCATTCTTCGTTTTCCTTATTCATTCAGAGTTCTTAGGACCCATATGAATTTCTTGTCCGAATCATGCAGCCGAGGTTGAAGCTGAGAACATAATCATGAGGAAAAACCTTGCGGAAATCAAAGGTAAACTTATCCCCTTCACATGATCGTTGTATTTTCCTTGCTTTATCCGGTGGACACTCATACTTTGGGTCCTCCGGATCATTGTGATGTTGTAGTTTCTCTCGAGGATAGTGTCACCATGCCTGAAATGATGACTCACTTCCTCGAACAAGAAGGAAATCATGAGGCTGAACTGAAAAAGAAAGACATAGAGATAGCTCGGCTCCAACAGCAGGACTCGGAGATCACTCGGCTGAATGCCGTAATTCAAAGGCTTAAGAGCTTCCATCAGTCCGAGTTGGAGAAGGCCGACCAGGAGTTTGCCGAGGAAAAGGAGCATTTAACCACACAAATCTCCAAGGATAAGAGCCTACTGGAGGAAGCCGACATCAAGCTTACGTCAGTGACCACCGAATATGAGAAACTCTAGGTCCATAATGCCAATGTTGATTCTGAGCTTTAGCGACTCCTCTTCCAAATTGCGCATAAGTTTTCTGCTCTTGCTTGATCTTCTACCATCCGGATTTGGTCCTTTTGTTCACTATCTTTCTTCTTATCTTTAGGAAAATTTCCAGAGAGCGATACGCTCGCTGCCTCTGTCGTATGCCAGTCCTGCGAACAGCATGGAATTCCTACTGCCCTTGGTGCCGAGCCAATCCCTTATACCACAGAGGATCTCCTGGCGAGTCTCACCGCTCGTCTTGAGGTAGTAAAGAATCATGGGGCGGATATCATCCCGGCGGCAACACGGATGTTCAGCTGCCTCTGGCCTAGTGAAACCATTCCCAAGAAAGGCTCGGCTTTCACAGACAAGTTAATGGAGTGTGACAAGCAACTGCATCTGTGGCGCAAATCTGCCGCACGGGCTGGGGCCGACATTGCTCTAAAATTTGCGCTCTCGTGGTACGAAGGAATCGACTTGGCATTGCTCACTCACATGTGCACCGGGTCTAAGTGGTGTGAGGATCCGGAGTGGATCACGTGCCGCTAGGCCTGTGCTAACAATCTCATCTAGTACTCCTTCTGCCATGCTTGGAATGAGGGGCCGAGTTATCTTGATGTTGCTGATGAAGAAATTGTCTCTGGAGCTGAAGATGAAGGTAGTGAAAGCGAAGGCTCCAAACTAGGCAAGGAAGCTGAAGACCCAGAGGATAGCAAGGTTAACCTAGAGGATGAAGCCGAAGCTAGCGCTCCTCCCCCACACTCCGGAGTACCTCCCTCCTCGACAGATGATTCGTCTGCTGCTCCTGCTCCTTGAAAAACACTTGTCACATTTATCAGATCCCCGGAATGCCGGGCGTACATGTACTTAAATATTTTGATTTGGTTGTTCTACAATTTTATATTCCGGACTAAGTTTCATCACTGGATTATTGTGGGCGAAGTCCCCGAGTTTCATTTTCTTGTTCCCCAATTTTTGACTCGGCTCGCGTCTACCTTGATTCGTTTTTTTTGACTTACGAGTCCGAGGTTCAAAAAATTGACTTAACAATACTTGAAGCTTTGAGATTAGCTCAAAATGATCCGGCGTTTTAGTGACCAAAACAAACTAAGGGTTAGTCAAAAAAACCAATGTTTTTCATGTGCTTTGCCATTCCAAACATGTTCTCTTGCTTGCCATGAAGCCAATTCTTGTTGGACAGCAGCAAAGTCGAAGAGTTAGGTTTTTGGTGCTCACACATTGCTAATCCGACTAAGATATAAGCGTCTTAACCCAGCTGACACAAAAATACAAAAACAAGAGACAAGTATTATAGCAGTCCCCGAGCCTCTGCTCGGGGTGGCGAAATTTTTATTGATAAGCTCATCGTTGACATACATACCGACATACGAGTAGTTCAGATAGATTCACCTCTTAGTTAGGTGTAGAAAGTATGAAGCAGTGCTACGTTCCATGGTCTTTTGTATTCTTCTCTGGACCTGTCTGCCTTGTTCTTTTCCTGGGGCTGTGCATCAGTGAGATAGTAGGAGTCATTGTGCAAGGCTTTGCTTACAATGAAAGGTACTTCCCATGGCGGGGATAACTTATGCATGCTAGCAGTGCGCTGTATCAGCCGGAGTACCAAATCACCTTCCCAGAAAACTCGGGGGTTTACTTTCCGGCTATGATAGCGTCAGAGATTTTGCTGATATATGGTGGATCTGGACAAGGCCAGTTCTCTCGCTTCTTCCAGCAGATCAACATCATTCTGCCGGGCTTCACGCACTTCGGCTTCTATGTATTGGGTGAATCTTGGCTAATGATGCTCTATGTCGGCTGGTAATACAGCTTCTGCCCCATATACCAGAAAGAATGGCGTATTGCCTGTTGATCGATTCGGAGTTGTTCTTAAACTCCACAGTACCGCTAGTAGTTCTTCTATCCAGCATCCCGCTGATCTTTGCAGCAGCTCTATGAGCCAGAGTTTTATCCCGGACAATACCAGTCCGTTGGATCTTTCACTCGCCCGTTCGATGCGGGGTGGGCAACTGAGGCGACATCTAACCGGATCTTCTTTTCTCGGCAGAACCTCGCGAATGCTCCTTCGGTGAAATTTGTTCCATTATCAGTTATGATGCTATGGGGATAGCAATATCTTAGGATTATATCCTTGAGGAATTTTACTGTTATTGCCCCATCACATTTTCGAATTGGGTTCACTTCAATCCATTTGGTGAACTTGTCCACGATGACCAGCATATGGGTCATCACTCCTTTGGCCGGCTTAAATGGTCCTACCATATCTAGGCACCATACCGCAAATGGCCATGTAATAGGGATAGTTTTCAGCTCCGACATTGGTAGGTGAGTTTTCGTGGCGTATCTTTGACAACCATTGCATTTTCTCACCAAGTCCTTTGCTTGCTCCAAAGCATTGGGTCAATAAAATCCATGTCGGAAGGCTTTTTCCACTAACGCTCTTGAGGAAGCGTGGTGACCACACTCCCCTTGGTGAATATCCCGGAGTATGTCAAGTCCTTTCTATGGATCAACACACCATTGTAGTAGTGTTGTCACACTCCTCTTGTATAGTTCGGCATTAATAATTGTATAGGCCTTTGCCCTTCTCTAAATCTTCCTTGAACTTACTTCATCATACAACAAGATTCCTTATTTCAGAAAATCGAAAATCGGCTTGGACCACGTTGGCACAGTCCGGACAGGAAATGGTTCCTCATTAACTTCCATTGCATCCACCGACATAAATCCTACCGGATCAAGCTGAACAGTCCCCAGGTTTGCTGAGGCAACCCCCGGGTTTGCTGAGGTGCTTCCCCATTCTATTTCCATAGGTGCAGCTCCTGATCCGGAGAGCGCCGGGACGTAAACGGAATCTGATTCGGGTGAGGGCGCGATAGATGGTTTTCTCAGGTGCTCCAAGGCAACATTTGGCAGGATTGGCCGCCGGGACGAGCCCAACTTGGACAGCGTATTTGTCGCCTCGTTTTCAATCTGGGGTATGTGATGGAACTCACATCCCTCAAAAAACCCACTTATCTTTTGAACATGGAACCTGTATAGGGCCATGTTAGCATCCAAGGCATCCCAATTTCCAGATACTTGCTGCACCACCAAATCAGAATCTCCAAAGCATTGTATCTGACGTATCCCTATTTCCTTTGCTACTTTGAGACCATGCACCAATGCTTCATACTCCGCCACATTATTCGAGGCACTGAAGTGGATTTAAAGGACATACTTTAGTTGATCCTTCTTGGGCGAGGTAAGCATTACTCCGGCGCCCAACCTGTCTTTTAGTTTCGATCCATCGAAGTGCATTTGCTAATAATTGGAGTCCGGCAGGGGTGGCTCGTATTGCATTTCAGCCCAGTCCACAAAGAAATCCGCCACAGCTGGTGACTTGATTGGATCCCTTCTATCAAACTGTGGTGCATAGGGAGCTAACTCGATTGCCCACTTTTCTATCCGGCCACTTGTGTCTTTGTTACTCATGATCTCTGAAATGGGTGCCTCACATATCACCTTGATGGGGTGTTCTTCAAAATAGTGTTTGAGTTTCTTGGCCGACATATATACGCCATACGCCATCTTCTGATAGTGAGGATAGTTCTGTTTCGAGGCTGATAATACCTCGCTCAGAAAGTACACTGGCCTTTGGACGGATTTTCCTTCCTCTTTGCGCTCCACTATGATTACTGCACTTACGACTCGGTTGGTCGCGGCTACATAGAGCAACATTGGCTCCTTAGGTAGTGGTGCAGCTAGGATTGGCGCTGTAGATAACAACTTTTTCAATTCTCGAAATGCAAGATCCGCCTGTGGCATCCATGTGAACTTGTCTCCCTTTTTCATTAGCTGATAGAGGGGCAAGGCCTTCTCTCCCAACCGACAGACGGACCGACTTAACGATGCCAGGCAACCAGTGAACTTCTGCACATCGTTAAGACATTTTGGCAGTTCCATTCTTTCTATGCCCCGGATTTTTGTCGGGTTAGCTTCAATGACACGGCTAGACACCAAAAAAACGAGTAACTTTCTGGTGGGTACGCCAAAGGTGCATTTCTCCGGGTTCAGTTTCATTCGGAACCTTCTTAAGTTTGCGAATGTCTGCCGGATATGCTCAAGGAGCGTATTGCTTTCCTTGGTCTTTATTACCACATCATCCACATAGACTTGCACATTCCGACCTATCTGATCATGTAAGCATTTTTGCATGCATATCTGGTACGTTGCTCCTGCATTACGTAATCCAAACGGCATAGTGCGATAGCAATAAGCCCCGTACGAGGTAATAAATGCAGTCTTTATTTGATCATCCGGATTCAGTGGTATCTGGTGGAAACCAGAATACACGTCAATGAATGACAGTAGCTCACATCCAGCCGTTGAGTCTATGACTTGATCTATTATAGCGAGCGGAAATGGATCTTTAGGACACGCCTTATTCAGGTTCGTGTAGTCAATACACATGCTCCATACCACAACCATGGTCAGATCATCTTTCTTCTTCTCCACCAGCACTAGATTAGAGAGCCAATCCGGATAGAGTACTTCCATGATAAATCCGGCCACTAGGAGTCTGGTTATTTCGTCTCAAATGACTTTCCTCCTGTCCTCGGCGAAACGTCGGAGTGGTTGCTTCACTGGCTTAGCCCCGGGTCTTACATTTAATGAGTGCTTAGCCAACTCCCTCGGTACACCTTGCAGATCTTGTGTAGACCAAGCAAAGATATCTCGATTCTCACGAAGGAAGTTGACGAGCTCGCTTTCATATTTGGTGCTTAACCCGGCACCAATGGTCTCGGTGCGCTCTGGGAACTGATCATCGATTGGCACTTTCTTCATGTCTTTAGTTGCTTGGAACGATACGCTCCCGTGCGGGTTGGTCAGGGCCGGCATATGTTATTGCCCGGATTGAGCCAATGCTGCCACTTCCAGTATGTTCCTTTTTTCTTGAGCTATCACGAGTGACTCGGCTAAATTGGATCCGACTGAGGCGCACTCGATCGAACGCCGAAAGTCCCCTGATATAGTTATCATGCACCTTGGTGCAGGCAAATTCATCTTAAGGTAACTGATGTGGGTAGTTTCCATGAATTTGTTTAGCGCTGGCCTGTCGAGTAACGTGTGATAAGCGCTCTCCAGATTCACTACTTCGAATTCCAAGTTCTCGGTGCGGCAGTTGTCTCTTGTGCCGAATAACACGTCAACCCGGACTTTACCAATTGGTTCACAAGAAATACCAGGCACAATGCCATGAAATGTGGTCCTTGTTGCTTGCAACATGTTCTCTGTTATCCCCAACTTGTGCATGGTATCCTTGTCCATAATGTTGATACTGCTACCATTGTCAATCAATACCTTGGAAAATCTTACATTGAGATTCGGCCCGATGAACATCGGATCCAGGACCAGAGCGTAGGTTCCTGGGCTTGGCATGATCTTTGGCTGATCCTTGACACTCCATGTAATCTCCTGATCCGCCTAGGGTATATACCTCACCACCACTGGCATTACTGCGTTTACCTCCATATGCCGGCTCTGCAAGATTTTCCGGTCATTCTCTTCCATGGTGAACACACAGTAGCTTTGATGATGTTCCCTGTACTCATTTCGTCCCTCATTCTTGTTGTAACCTTGACCTTGTTGCTGGTTATTGCCCACTTGATGTACAACATCCCTTCTTTCTGGATTCTCGTACCTCGGATGAGGTGGTGGCAGCATCAGTTGCTGTCCATTCCCCCCTGTCAGTAACGGTGGCCGGGGTGCTTCATTTCTAGGTGCTTCGTTCCGAGGTGCCTGAGCATTCCCCGAACTTCCCTGTTCTAATTTCCTCATCCACTCACACTGCCGGGTTATATGATTCGCCGGACTATTCGGGCTTGGCGTATGGAACATGCAAGGTTGATATAGCATAAACTCAAATGTATACTTCGGTTTATCCTTTCGTTCTTGCCACTGCTTCTCCTGCTCCGAGGTCCAAGGTTTTATCCCCTCATTTTTCTGCTGCCAGTTTTGCCCTCCAGTTTTTTGGCATTGACTGGCCCCGACACTGGATTGATCCCGGTCCAGTGTTGCGACCTGCTGCGAGTTATACCGATAATCCGGACACTCATCCCTTCTTTTTCCTCGAAAGTCATTCCTCCTTGACGATCCAGGGCCATCTCGACCGTAATACTCTTCGTTTGTTTCACTAGACATTAACCGGGGTTGCATTAGATCTCGCAAGGCATACAAATCTGCGATCCGGATTGTCTCAGCCAAGGTAGTTGGCATATCTCGTTGTAATCTTTGCCACAATATACTTCCATATTTGCATCCCTAAGAGAACCACGCAATAGCTTGTGATTTCATTACTCCTTCGCACTAGTTTCGCACATTGCACCACCGAGTCAGGAAATCTCTATCTGGCTCATTCTGTCTCTACCGGCATAACGCAAGGGTTTGTGGTCTGTTGGGTCACCTGTAAGTGCTTGAGAAATTGCTAACGAACAACTCCTAGAAATCTAACCAACAGTTAATGCTTCCTGGTGGAAAATTGTTCAACCAAACTCGCGCTGGTCCTTCCAGCATCTGTGGTACATACCTCACCGCCCATCTCAAATTTCCTGTTGCGATCTTGACTGCTGTGGCATAGTCAATCAGCCAATCCTCTGGCCTGGTACTACCATCATAAGTTCGGGTTCCTCTAGCCAGCTGAAAGTTCAGCACTAGTGGCTCATTCATGATCCGGGGCCCGAAACATGCTGGACCCGGTGGACCTTGTATCTCGATTTTCTCCGACCTATAAATCCTATCCAACTTCAACCTTGCATCATCTGGCTACAAGTTCCTGCTTCCCAGCCGTGATCCAATTACGTGGTGATCCGGTTTGGGGTATCCATCGTTGACCATAGCCGAATAACCATCATTGTATCTTTCCTGATCCGGATGTGCATGATGCTGTTGTGCTGCTTGTTCCACACTCCCTCTTGCCGAGGTACGCGTTGTTGCTGTGTTCGAGGTAAATTTACCCCGCTCCCACGGGATCGCGCTGTCCGGCATTGCTGTTGGCAACATTTCTTTGACCGGCATTGCCTTGGTCACGGTTACCTCGGGCAGCCACACCTCGGCTGGTACTGTGTCGGTCCTCATCAACTTGCACTGCTTTGCCTTTTCTAGCCCTTACCGGGTCATAAGGAACGATTTTCTTGTCTCTTCTTCCGGAGTCCACTACCTCTTCTCTCCTGGGATTATGACCCGGAGACGACGCAACTCCTCTCGATCTTGCCGGGTTATTTCTGGCCGAATGTACCACCTGTGAGGCCCCTGGTGGTGCCGGGTTAGCCTTGTCTATTTCTTCATTTTGTTGGCATGCAACTCTCAACAAGTGATTTACCCTCTCTTGCTGCCTTTGTCGGGCCTCTCCGGTTAAACCTTCTAACTCAGATGTGGTCGCATTTGCTGCCCTGAGGTTCTTTGCCGGGGTACTATACCGATCCAACCCTCCTATTACTATTGTGGCTGTGTGACCTGGCCTATGGTCGTACTCCTTGTCAATCTCAGTGATCAGGTTCCTGCCCTGGATTTTCACCTCATCGATACAGTTTGCCTTAGCATACTCTCTCAAGGTGATGTTCAACGACTGATGCAGCTCTGCTACTTTCTTTGCTCCATCTAACATTTTCCGCCTAGTTTCCTCTAACTCAACTTGTGCCTGAGCCGGATCTACACAGGTGATATTTGCATTGCTAAGCTATCTATCGCTTGCTGGAGCACATTCTCTGGCCTCTCTAGCGGGGGGAACCTAGACCTGGTCTGTTTTGGTGTTACCTCTGGCTCTGGCGCCAGATCTTTGTGTGGTCCTGCGTATGACGCGGTCATCAGGACCTCAACGCTGCTAGTTGGGTGAGTGATATGCACTCCACGAGCTGCGCTGAGAGGTGGCTCGCCTCCCTCGATGATTTGCCACGGGTGAACGCAGGACTCATCCACGCCGACGTAGATCTTGTGCGCGGCAAGCTTGAGGAAGACGCCGTTGCACGGTGGAGGGTGGCTGCCGAAGCATCTCGCGTTATCGCTGGCGTAGTCCAGTGCTCCAAAGCGCTGAACCAAGCCTGAGACGATACGCTCGCCGGCGCTTGAGAAGTTTCTCGTCTGAATTTTCACCCCTGCTAGCATCGCTAGCCCCACGGTGGGCGCCAACTGTCGTGGTGGTGGCACGACAGATGCCATGGATAGGCTAAAGATGGGGCCAATGAGTGCTAGGGGAATCCAGGGAGGGAGAGCGTGGTGATTCCACGCACGAAAGTTCTTGTATATTCTCTATCAATGATGTTTACAAGTGCTCCTGAGGCTCTGAGCAAGAAGGAGACGATGTCTCTTACTCCCTGTCAACTAGCCCTAGAGTTCTACCTTAGACAGAGAATGATTGATCGGTCGGCCGTCTCTATGGAGGCCCCGTTGCTCCTTATATAGGAAAGCCCGGGTTACAATTCTAGGGCACAGGTGGCAGCATATTCTACGAATATGCTCCTTTCCTAAATCAGATGCTTCTTTATTCTCTTTAATGGCTCATCTGGGCTTTGGACGTAACCCACATCATAATCCTTGTCTTTTGGCGTCACCAGACATGGGCTGCATCATCCGGCTTTGCCTGCGTCACCTTGGTCGCCCCTGGCCTACTGGTCCTCTTCTTTACTTTACTTAGCTCATGCTATAGCTAATAAAGTCACCTTTTGACCATCCGGGGATTCCTTCTCTTGGAAGCTAAGATAACACGGCTAGGATATAGCTAATCCGGCTTACCAAGTTACCTACAAAACAAATAGATAGGGTCGGCATAAATCCTATGCCGTCCAGACCATTGTCAAGGAGATGCTACATGGGCCGGGTCACACCGTGATTCGGCCTGCCTTGAGGTGACCCGGTCAGCACTTGCTTTTGGCCGTGCCATACCCCGGCTAACTCGGCCCTTATACCCCGGTGTTACCCTACCCGGGGTATCCCCCCAACAGTCACAGAGGCGAAGTACACATAGGAAAGAATCTTCCACATTGCATGTTACACCAGTGTGACAGAAGTGGCATCACATAATCCACTGGAGTGTGTGTTGTCATGTGGATCCATGTGGTCTAGGAAATCAACACATGCAATGGAAATAGTGGATCAGTGTGTCAAACCATGGTCATTGAGATCAAAAAATACATAGGAAAGCAGCTTCCATATTGCATGTTGCACCTGTATCGCAGAAGTTGCATCACAGAATCCATTGGAGTGTGTGTTGTCATGTCGATTACTTTGGTTTAGGAAAAGAACACATGCAATGGCACTAGGTGATCAGTGTGGTTTAGGAAAAGAACACACACAATGACACAAGTCGATCAGTGTGTCAAACCTTAGTCACAGATACCAAAAACACAAAGGAAAGCAGTTTCCATATTGCATGTTACACTAGTGTGGCAGAAGTTGCATCACCGAATCTACTAGAGTGTGTGTTATCATGTGGATCAATGTGTTTTAGGAAAAGAACACATACAATGACACTAGTGGATCAGTGTGTCAAACCTTGGTCACAGAGACCAAAAATACATAGGAAAACAACTACCAGATTTCATGTTGCACCAGTGTGGCAGAAGTTGCATCACATAATCCATCGGAGTGTGTGTTGTCATGTGGATCCATGTGGTTTACACATGCAATGAAACTAGGGGATCAATGTGGTCTAGGAATATAACACATGAAATTACACTAGTTGATCAGTGTGTCAATCCATGGTTACAGAGACCAAAAACACATAGGAAAGCAGCTTCCACATTGCATGTTGCACCATTGTGGCAGAAGTTGCATCACAGAATCCACTTGAGTGTGTGTGGTCATGTGGATCCATGTGGTTTAGGAAAAGAACACATGCAATGACTCTAGGTGATCAGTGTGGTCTAGGAAAAGAACACATGACATGACACTAGTGGATCAGTGTGTCAAACCATGGTAACAGAGACCAAAAACAGATAGGAAAGCAGGTTCCACATTGCATGTTGCACCAGTGTGGCAGAAGTGGCATCACATAATCCACTGTAGTGTGTGCTTTCACGTGGATCCATGTGGTTTAGGGAAAGAACACATGCAATGAAACTAGTGGATCAATGTGGTCTAGGAAAATAACATATGAAATGACTAGTGGATCACTGTGTCAAACCTTGGTCACAGAGACCAAAACCACATAGGAAAGCAGCTTTGACATTGCATGTTGCACCAGTGTGGCAGAAGTTTCATCACAGAATTCACTGGAGTGTGTGTTGTCATGTGGATTAATGTGTCTTAGGAAAAGAACACTTGCAATGACACTAGTGGATCAGGGTGTCAAACCTTGGTTATAGAGACAAAAACACATAGGGAAGCAGCTACCACATTGCATGCTGCAATAGTGTGGCTGAAGTTGCATCACAGAATCCACTAGAGCGTGTGTTGTCATGTGGATCCATGTGGTTTAGGGAAAGAACACATGCAAAGGCATTAGTGGATCAGTGTGTCAAACCTTGGTCATAGAGACCAAAAACACATTGGAAAGTAGCTTCCACATTGCATGCTGCACCAGTGTTGTAGAAGTTGCATCACAAAATCCACTAGAGTGTGTGTTGTCATGTGGATCCATGTGGTTTAGGGAAAGAAGACATGCAATGAACCTAGTGGATCAATGTGGTCTAGGATAATAACACATGAAATGACACTAGTGGATCAATGTGTCAAACCATGGTCACAGAGACCAAAAACACATAGGAAAGCAGCTTCCACATTGCATGTTGCACCAGTGTGGCAGAAGATGCATCACATAATCCACTGGAGTGTGTGCTGTCATGTGGATCCGTGTGGTTTAGGCAAAGAACACACGCAATGACTCTAGGTGATCAGTGTGGTCTAGGGAAATAACACATGTCATGGCACTAGTGGATCAGTGTGTCAAACCTTGGTCATAGAGACCAAAAACATATAGGAAAGCAGCTTCCACATTGCATGTTGCACCAGTGTGGCAGAAGTTACATCACAGAATCCACTGGCATGTGTGTTGACATGTGGATCCATGTGGTATAGGAAAAGAACACATGCAATAGCACAAGTGGATCAATGTGTCAAACCATTGTCACAGAGACCAAGAACACATAGGAAAGCAGCTTCCACATTGCATGTTGCACCAGTGTGGTGGAAGTGGCATCATAGAATCCACTAGAGTGTGTGTTGTCATGTGGATCCATGTGGTTTTTGGAAATAACACATGCAATGGCACTAGTGGATCAGTGTGGTGTAGGAAAATAACACATGAAATGACACTAGTGGATGAGTTTGTCAGATCATGGTCATGGAGACCAAACACATAGGAAAGCAACTTCCACATTGCAAGTTGCACCAGTGTGGTAGAAGTTGCATCACAGAATCCACTAGAGTGTGTGTTATCATGTGGATTAATATGTTTTAGAAAAATAACACATGCAATAACACTAGTGGATTAGTGTGTCAAACCTTGGTAACAGAGACCAAAAACACATAGGAAAACAGCTACCACATTGCATGCTGCACCAGTTTGGCAGAAGTTGCATCACAGAATCCACCGAAGTGTGTGTTGTCACGTGGATCCATGTGGTTTAGCCATGCAATGAAACTAGTGGATCAATGTGGTCTAGGAATATAACACATGAAATGACACTGGTGGATCATTGTGTCAAACCATGCTCACAGAGACCAAAAACACATAGGAAAGAAGCTTCCACATTGCATGTTTTACCACTGTGGAGGAAGTCGCATCACATAATTCACTAGAGTGTGTGTTGTCATGTGGACCCATGTAGTTTAGGAAAAGAACACATACAATGACTAGGTGATCAGTGTGGTCTAGGAAAAGAACACATGCCATGACACTAGTGGATCAGTGTGTCAAACCATGGTCACAGAGACCAAAAACAGATAGGAAAGGAGCTTCCACATTGCATGTTGCACTAGTGTGGCGGAAGTAGCATTGCAGAATCCACTGGAGTGTCTATTGTCATGTGGATCCATGTGGTCTAGGAATAGAACACATGCAATGAAACCACTGGATCAGTGTGTCAAACCATGGTAACAGAGACACATAGGAAAGAAGCTTCCACATTCCATGTTGCACTGGTGTGGCAGAAGTTGCATCATAGAATCCACTGGAGTGTGTGTTGTCATGTGGATCCATGTGGTTTAGGGAAAGAACACATGCAATGACTCTAGGTGATAAGTGTGGTCTAGGAAAAGAACACATGCCATGACAGCTTCCGCATTGAATGTTGCACGAGTGTGGCATAAGTTGCATCACAGAATCCACTGGCGTGTGTGTTGACATGTGGATAGATGTGGTATAGGAAAAGAACACATGCAATAGCATAAGTGGATCAGTATGTCAAACCTTGGTCACAGAGACCAAGAACACATAGGAAATCAGCTTCCACATTGCATGTTGCACCATTGTGGCAGAAGTGGCATCATAGAATCCACTGGAGTGTGTGTTGTCATGTGGATCCATGTAGTTTTGGGAAAGAACGCATGCAATGGCACTAGTGGATCAGTGTGGTGTAGGAAAATAACACATGAAATGACACTAGTGGATGAGTGTGTCAAATCATGGTCACGGAGACCAAAAACACATAGGAAAGAAGATTCCACATTGCATGTTGCACTAGTGTGGTAGAAGTAGCATCATAGAATCCACTAGAGTATGCGTTATCATGTGGATTAGTGTGTTTTAGAAAAAGAACACATGCAATGACACTAGTGGATCAATGTGTCAAACCTTGGTCCCAAAGACCAAAAACACATAGGAAAACAGCTACCACATTGCATGTTGCACCAGTATGGCAGAAGTTGCATCACAGAATCCACCAGAGTGTGTGTTTTCATGTGGATCCATGTGGTTTAGACATGCAATGAACCTAGTGGATCAATGTGGTCTAGGAATATAACACATGAAATGACACTGGTGGATCACTGTGTCAAACCATGGTCACAGAGACCAAAAACACATAGGAAAGCAGCTTCCACATTGCATGTCGCACCAGTCTGGCAGAAGTTGCATCATAGAATTCACTAGAGTGTGGTTTTTCATGTGGATCCATGTGGTTTATGGAAAAAACACATGCAATGACTCTAGGTGATCAGTGTGGTCTAGGAAAAAAACACATGCCATGACAGTAGTGGATCAATGTGTCAAACCAAGGTCACAGAGACCAAAAACAGATAGGAAAGGAGCTTCCACATTGCATGTTGCACCAGTGTGGCACAAGTAGCACCCTACAATCCACTGGAGTGTCTATTGTCATCTGGATCCATGTGGTCTAGGAAAAGAACACATGCAATGAAACTACTGGATCAGTGTGTCAAACCATGGTAATAGAGACAAAAACACATAGGAAAGCATCTTCCACATTGTATGTTGCACCGGTGCGGCAGAAGTTGCATCACAAAATCCATTGGAGTGTGTGTTGTTATGTGGATCCATGTGGTTTAGGGAAAGAACAAATTCAATGACTCTAGGTGATCAGTGTGGTCTAGGAAAAGAACACATGCCATGACAGTAGTGGATCAGTGTGTCAAACCATGGTCACAGAGACCAAAAACAGATAGGAAAGGAGCTTCCACATTGCATGTTGCACCAGTGTGGCAGAAGAAGCATCACAGAATCCACTGGAGTGTCTATTGTCATGTGGATCCATGTGGTCTGGGAAAAGAACACATGCAATGAAACTATTGGATCAGTGTGTCAAACCTTGGTCACAGAGACCAAGGACACTTAGGAAATCAACTTCCACATTGCATGTTGCACCAGTGTGGCAGAAGTGGCATCATAGAATCCACTAGAGTGTGTGTTGTCATGTGGATCCATGTGGTTTAGGGAAGAACACATGCAATGGCACTAGTGGATCAATGTGGTCTAAAAAAATAACACATGAAATGACACTAGTGGACGAGTGTGTCAAATCATGGTCAAAGAGACCAAAAACACATAGGAAAGCAGCTTCCACATTACATGTTGACCAGTATGGTAGAAGTAGTATCACAGAATCCACTAGAGTGTGTGTTGTCATGTGGATCAATGTCTTTTAGGAAAAGAAAACATGAAATAATACTAGTGGATCAGTGTGTCAAACCTTGGTCATAGAGACCAAAAACACATAGGAAAATAGCTACCACATTGCATGTTGCACTAGTGTGGCAGAAGTTGCATCACAGAATCCATTGGAGTGTGTGTTGTCATGTGGATCCATGTGGTTTAGAGATGCAATGAAACTAGTGGATCAATGTGGTCTAGGAATATAACACATGAAATGACACTGGTGGATCACAATGTCAAACCATGCTCACAGAGAGCAAAAACACATAGGAAAGCTGCTTCCACATTGCATGTTGCACCAGTGTGGCAGAAGTTACAACATAGAATTCACTGGTTTGACACAGTGATCCAATAGTGTGTCAAACCTTGGACATAGAGACCAAAACTGATAGGAAACCGTGGTGGATCCATGTGGTTTAGGGAAAGAACAAATGCAATGACTCTAGGTGATCAGCGTAGTCTAGGAAAAGAACACATGCCATGACACTAGTGGATCAGTGTGTCAAACCATGGTCACAAAGACCAAAAACACATAGGAAAGGAGCTTCCACATTGCATGTTGCACCACTGTGGCAGAAGAAGCATCACAGAATCCACTGGAGTTTCTATTGTCATGTGGATCCATGTGGTCTAGGAAAATAACACATGCAATGAAACTACTGGATCAGTGTGTCAAACCCTGTGTCAAACTACTGGACCATGGTTGCACCAGTGTGGCAGAAGTGGCATCACAGAATCCACCGGAGTGTGTGTTGTCATGTGGATCCATTTGGTTTAGGAAAAGAACCCATGCAATGAAACTAGTGGATCAATGTGGTCTAAAAAATAACACATGAAATGACACTACTAGATCACTCTGTCAAACCATGGTCACAGAGACCAAAAACACATAGGAAAGCAGCTTCCACATTGGGTGTTGCACTAGTGTGGAAGAAGTTGCATCACAGAATCCACTGGAGTGTGTGTTGTCATGTGGATCAATGTATTTTAGGAGAAGAACACATGCAATGACACTAGTGGATCAGGGTGTCAAACCTTGGTCACAGATACAAAAACACATATGAAAGCATCTACCACGTTGCATGTTGCACCACTGTGGCAGAAGTTGCATCAAAGAATCCATTGGAGTGTGTATTGTCATGTGGATCCATGTGATTTAGATAAACAACACATGCAATGAAAATAGTCCATCAATGTGGTTTAGGAATATAACACATGAAATGACACTGGTGGATCAGTGGATCAAACCATGGTCACAGAGACCAACAACACATAGGAAAGCAGCTTCCATGTTGCATTTTGCACCAGTGTGGCAGAAGTAGCATCACAGAATCCACTAGAGTGTGTGTTGTCATGTGTATTCATGTGGTTTAGGGAAAGAACACATGCAATGACTCTAACTGAGCAGTGTGGTCTAGGAAAAGAACATGTGACATAACACTAGTGAATCAGTGTGTCAAACCATGGTGACAGAGACCAAAACCAGATAGGAAAGGACCTTCCACATTTCATGTTGCACCAGTGTGGTAGAAGTTGCATCACATAATCCACTTGAGTGTGTGTTGTCATGTGGATCCATCTGATATAGGAAAAGAACACATGCAATGACACCGGTGGATCAGTGTGTCAATCCTTGGTCATAGAAACCACAAAACATAGGAAAGCAGCTTCCACATTGCATTTTGCACCAGCGTGGCAGATGTTGTATCACATAATCCACTAGAGTGCGTATTTTCTTCTGGATCCATGTAGTTTTGGGAAAAACACATGCAATGGTACTAGGCAATCAGTGTGGTATAGGAAAAGAACACATGAAATGACACTAGTGGATCGCTGTGTCAAAACATGGTGATAGAGACCAAAAACACATAGGAAAGCAGCTCCCATGTTGCATGTTGCACCAGTGTGGCAGAAGTTGTATCACAGAGTCCACTTGAGTGTGTGTTATCATGCAGATTAATTTTGTTTTGGAAAAGAACACATGCAATGGCACTAGGTGATCCATGTGGTTTAGGAAAAGAACACATGCAATGACACTAGTGGATTAGTGTGTCAAACCATGGTCATTGAGACCAAAAAATACATAGGAAAGCAGCTTCCATATTGCATGTTGCACCTGTATGGTAGAAGTTGCATCACAAAATCCACTGGAGTGTGTGTTGTCATGTGGATCAGTGTGAGTTTAGGAAAAGAACACATGCAATGGCACTAGGTGATTAGTGTGGTTTAGGAAAAGAACACATGCAATGACACTAGTGGATCAGTGTGTCAAACCTTAGTCATAGAGACCAAAAACACATAGGAAAGTAGTTTCCATATTGCATGTTGAACCAGTGTGGCAGAAGTTGCATCACAGAATCCACTGGAGTGATCCATGTGGTTTTGGGAAAGAACACATGCAATGGCACTAGTTAATCAGTGTGGTTTAGGAAAAGAACACATGAAATGACACTAGTGGATTAGTGTGTCAAACCATGGTGACAGAGACCAAAAACACATAGGAAAGCAACTTCTGTGTTGCATGTTGCACCAGTGTGGCAGAAGTTGCATCACAGAATCCACTAGAGTGTGTGTTGTGATGTGGATCAATGTGGTTTAGGAAAATAACACATGCAATGACACTAGTGGATCAGTGTGTCAAACCTTGGTCACAAAGACCAAAAACACACAGGAAAGCAGCTACCACATTGCATGTTGCACCAGTGTGGTAGAAGTTGCATGAGAGAATCCACTAGAGTGTGTGTTGTCATGTGGATCAATATGGTTTAGGAAAATAACACATGAAATGACACTAGTGGATCAGTGTGTCAAACCATGGTAATAGATACCAAAAACACATAGGAAAGCAGCTTCCACATTGTATGTTGCACCAGTGTGGCAGAAGTTGCATCACATAATCCACTATAGTGTGTGTTGTCATGTGGATCAATGTGGTTTAGGAAAAGAACACATGAAATGACACTAGGTGATCAACGTAGTTTTGGAAAAGAACACATGCAAGAACACTTGTTTTTTGTCCCAGTTGTTATCGTCTGTTCGATTGGGGCACATCCAAAGGTGGCCGTTAGATCACGTCTTCTAGAAGGCCCGCCTCATGAAGAACTAGTTGTCTAACCTGATTGGTGTAGACCATTCGATTGGGGCGTGTGGACGATTTTTAAGAGCTATCCGCGAGTAGGCTATTCTGCTACATGATTGGCCATGCTTACTTTTCACTTATATTATTATTATTTCCACTCCCCTATAGCCTACTAGTTGTCAACACCCGGATTTTTATCCCCGATGCCTGTTATGCCATACCTCGCAATCCCAAGATTACCATCTTTGCGATACATAACAGATTGGATATCATAGTACATCATCCATTACAAACCATAAATAAGGTCTTACACAAATGAGGATCTCATGATCCAGTCTTAGTACAATCAAGCAGCGGAATAAATAGCGTAGCGGTGGGGTCCATCTTCAGAATCATAGGGAATGCTGACAATGGGAGATAGTCCTAGTTATCATAGCCGTCCTCCTGTCCTTCATCTTGGTAATCTCCTTCATAGTCTGGCCATAGGAATAGCCAGGGACAAAATCTATGAGTACTCTTTAAGTACTCGCAAACTACCACTAGCAATTAGGATAGTTCTAGTAGGAAAATGCTAAGTCTAAGTCTATTTGTAAAGTGAAGTTTGAAACCTAAGCTGAGTTCAGAAACAAATAAACATAAAACAAGTATGAAAACACCTAAGTGGGAACTTAGTTATCATAGTCACAACTCTGTTGTGGTCAAGTCAAGTCACAATTCATTTCATAAGTTGTTTTGAAAACATCTGACAACGGAACAGTATGGCCACTCCAACTGTCCATAACCGCGGACACGGCTATTCGAATAGTTTGACACTCTGTAGAGGTGGTACACTTTCACCACAAGATTCGATACATCTGCCAGGGATAACCCTGAATCATCATACTTAGTATGCAGATAATCAAACATAACATTTCCTTTACACACCCTAGTAAAGCACCTCTCCTATGAGCATGGCCTCCCAACCATGACCATCTGTCATCTTGGGCACTGCATAGGTGGACAACATTGAGAGGTAGCCTCAGCTCAAACCTCTCCCGGGAGGGAACTAATACTAATGCATATAAACTTCCGGCTAAGCCTTACCCAATTCAGGTATTGTGGTTGTACGGTAAAATTGGAATGGTATCGCATCCGAACCCAATCATCAGTTTTATAAAAGGGCTAAGGCTCATGCCTCAACATTTTTACCATCATAAACCATTTGTGTTTCTCAACACATGTCAAAACATCTCAATAGAATGACTCATCATTCCGAGGTTTTCACAAGTCATTTTCACCAAGTATTCCCATCTAGAGTGAAATCAAGTTTTGGGTTTTGTTCCAACTACTAAGTTAAGAGTGTTCACTAATGTGGGATGCTAATGTCAATCTCATGCCATAGAATGACATCTAAGTTTAACTAGATAGGTCAAGTTTTATACTCTTTATGCTACCTTTAAACTTGGAATAGCTATAAGTCAAAAGGGTATAACCAAAGCATGCCTAATGCCTTGGCTTAGGTTATCGAGCTTAATTCTAAATTTCTAACCATAGCTTGCAAGGGTGATTTTTCATTGTTAATGATGGCTTGCTAGTAAGCACTTGCATGGTTAACTTGTATAATGCTAGCTTGCCTTGGGTAGTGTAGTGGTTGAAGTTTTCTTCCTCCTCCTCTTGGTAGAACTCCTCCTCGTAAGCTTGGTCGGTACTATCATCTATAAATACAAACGGAGTACACCATCACCAAATAATACTTAACTAGTCTACTTAGCATGGTTAACTAAGGCACATATTTGATGATCTATTATCATCACAAGAATCACAAGGTTAATGAACTAGTTTCATTCTTTTTATTTGAGAAAAGTAATTTCTACTCATTGAAATTAACTAAGATTTAATATTCTCCAATTAAAATATGGGATCATGGTTAACTCTTCAATCATGGCGCATGATTGCTTTACCAGCGCTGTAAGTCAAAAAGAACAACAGTTCAGAAAAAATTCGACTACGAAAACATGCAAGACAAGGTTTGAGTCTCGGAATGTTTACCTTCGGCCTCATCCTTGGAAACCTTAAGTTCAACATTCTTAAGTCAGAGAGCCTTGATCTCTCTTTGCTTGTCACATCCATTTTTCAACAAATCCTGGTTATAGGAACATACTTTCTGTAAGTCAGAATACCCAAAGTCAGAAGTCTACTAAAGACTCGGGCTAATATTTTTACTAATATCAGCACGAGCCATGGGGGCTACACTAGTTCATTCTTTGGCATCCTAAGGAAGAATGAACCCGGATTATATATCCTACTTCATGCTTGGGGGCTAGAGGATATGATATGAAATGAGGGAAAAACAAGAGTTAGAATTCCGACTTACATATTGCTCGCGAGTAAGTTTATCCAAACTCGCATTTACTTCAACAACGACCTTCTCGGCGAGAGTTAGAGGGACCACAAGCGTCGTTGGAAGCTCACCGGTCCTTATCCTCTCATCGCGAAGACGCACTTGTGCAAGAAGGTCAGAGAACTTGATGTCCTCTGGCTCTTGTGCTTCTTCTTCAGCAGATAAATTTCTTTTATCAAGCCATTGCCTGGCTAGCCGCTGGATCTCTTCCCTAGATTTCCGGGACAAGCCAAACTTGGCAAGACCTGGATTGTTGAGAAGGTTTTCGGTGAAGATATCTGCCGAGGGATCATTACCCGAAGAGGGTTGACCCTTATCTATACCTGACTCACTCATGGTGACGTCAGTTTGTGATTCAAGGATCACATGCTCCGTTGAAGGAGCCGGATCTTCTATGACATCCGGGGAAGGAATGATCACCGGCGTTACGGAAGGTTGGGGGGCAGGAGTCGGAGGAGCCACGGCAGGAGAAGCCATGGAAAGCTTCGTCTATCGTAGGGGCTTCGAACAAGTTCCCTTCCCCTTACCCTTGATGAGCTGCTTAGCTGTGAGAATTTAATAAAGTCGAAAACATTACATCTCCGAAGAAAATTCAAGTAAGGTACAAAGGCGGAAATTGTGTTGAAAGTTACCTCTTCGCGATGGGCACCTCCTTTGTGCCGACAGCCACTGTCGGAGCCTTGCGTTTCTTAAGCGCAATGTCTGGCAATGGGACCAGTTCTACCTCCTGAGAAAACTCTGGAGGATATCCCTCGAGTGGAGCAAGTTCCGACTCAGGGAGGCCAGCAAGCTGAAAAGAAGAAAACATATCAGTATTGCAATAAAGATTGAAACACATAAAAAGGTTTATTGTTAGAAGCTTACCGGCACTACGGGGTTTTCTGTCGTATGCATATCCAGAGAAACCTCCGGGATCCTCCTCTCGATCCGCTCCCTTATCAGCCATTTAATCTGGCTTATATAACCTTGCGAGGTATAGGCTCTAGGGCTGATGCGGAGGGAATCTTTCTTGGACGACGTGATGGAGTGCATCAGTCGGTTTCTATGGTACTGAAGGGGTTGGATCCGGCGTGAGACACAACATTGGACCAAGTCGGATCCCTTCAGTCCTTTGTGTTTGATCAAATATTCGATCCGCCTCTTAGCGAGAATCAGATCGTCATTTAGAGCCGGAGGAGCCTCGTCCCAAGACGGTTGGGCCGTGGCAGCTCCGTCGATGAAAGCCGGCAAAGCGGTGGCTTTGCTGGGAGCCAAAATATCCTTGTGATAAAATAAGGTGGTTGGCCACTGTTTGACCAAGTCACCAGCTAAGATCTTGGGATATGCGCGCTCGTGTCTAAGTGAAAAACTAATTGTACCGGTGATATAAGGAACACCGGCAGTGATAGAATTTCTCCGAACATGAAAATAATACGGGAATAAGGTCAAACTCGGCCGAATGCCGAGAAATCCCTCACACAAAGAAGGATAAGTGCTCATGTCTAGGAGAGAGTTGGGAGGAAGATGGTGGAGTTGAACACTATAATGGTCAATCACCTCGGAAAAGAATTCCGAGGGAGGAAATGACAAACCTCTGTCGATATGGGTGCCGAAGTGGACCCGCTCACTGGTGCGCGGGTTGGGGACGGTGTCCCTGAAGCCGCTCCGCCAGTCGCCGGCGCAAAGGAGCCCTTATGTCTCCATGCCGCAGAGCTTCTCATCATCTAGCACGCAGGGGATCCAGACCCCGTGGAAGCTTTCCTTCTCCGCCGCCGCTTCCGTCGCCGCCGCTGCCGCCAAGCCGGAAGAGGATGAAGAAGCCATTTCTCTGGTGAGCAGATGACTTAAGATGGGCGGCGCTGGGAGTTTTTGGGGGAAAGCAGAGGAGCTCTGTGCGTGCGGAGGAGATTTGGAGGAGAGGAAAAGGCAAAGGAACAGGTGAAGAAAGGAGGAGGAGAATCCTCACCCCTTATATCCACCTAACCGCGCCAAGATTCGTGCAAATGCTACAGTACAACCGCCACGCGTCGTGGAAGGAACTGGGAAGGACCCACGCAATGATTACGTCGCGTCGATCTCCACGCACACATTAAAACAGCGCCTCGGTTCCGCAAACCGCGGACCCACCAACGGTCGTACCGACAGGATGTCTGTCAGATGACGTGACTTGACCATGACAGGTGTCAGGTGGCGTTAGAGACCAAATTCCGGCTTAGTTTGAAATCAAACTGGAAAATCTGAGTAACCTGTTGATAGGTCTGACTTGTTTTTAAGACCCGGATCGTATTTTTTGTTGTGAAGTTTCAGGAACCCTTCAAGATTCTGCAAGCCGAAGATCAAGCTAGACGATGATAAATCCAACTTTGGATCTTGGAGACTTCCGGGGGCTATTGTTGGGGATATACTTTCCGGGTATCCTCACAGTTCCTCACTGACCAGGGTGGCCCACTACGGGTTAGAGCTTTGCTTCACGGGCGGCCCAGTCAGGGAGAAAATACGGAGTCCAATCCGGCTACGGGAAGGCCCAGAAGACTTACCGAATTAGACCCATAGTGTTACTTGTAGTTCAAGATGTACTCTGTAACCGACTCTTGGTCGTAGCCGGATAGATCTCTCATGTAAACCCTAGGGCGGATATCTATATAAGACGTCCTAGGGAGAGCCTTTAGGGCACACCTCAATAGACTACAATCTCAACTCGCACAGGCGAAACCCTTGTAACCCATATTACGGCTCTTCCGTATTACTGGATTGCTAGCAGGAGTAGGATCCGTCCAAAGCCGGCAGATTTGAACCTGGATAAACTTGTGTACTCACCGTCTCGGAACACCGTACGTCTCACCCCCTCTCTTCCGCACGCCTCGAGGACCCCCTAATGGCGTACTTGTCATCAATCCGACGACAGTGGACACATGTCATCACCACATATTATAACTCATGGGAATGTGATTTAAGGGTTGGATCATATTTTAATAAGTTTAAGTTTAATAACTAATGATTTAAAGTGACTAGAAATGCCTATATAGCAGTATTTTGGTACTAGTCCAAAGTCACTGCATGCAAACCTTAATATTATTACATATTCAGATAGGTATGGTTAAATATGATTTTTGAGAGTTGGAGTCAACTCAAAAGCTATTATGGTTGATGTTATAAAAATCTTTGAATGTGCAAATGCTTCTATCTTGTTATTTTTACTAGGAGAGATCTCTAACTCTAAATGAATTAAATCCAATGGGCTTGGATAGATCTTTTCAGAAGCTTTCCAACAAAATTGGTATCACTATATTTGTTTCAGTATATCTTCCTAAATTGATTTTTAAACTAAGGTACAAAACTAGGTTTGAATTAAAATAGCAAAACCTATTTTTGAATCTACGGGCTTAGGCGGGAAACTAAATGGGCAGCCCGGCCTCGATGGCGCCAGAGGGGCTGAAGAGGGGTCCCTTTGACACTTAAAACCGAAAATGGTATTGAGCGATCTAGCCACTACGATTAAAACATAGATCAACGGTCCACAGTCGTCGTCGATGACAGACTCGTCGCCGGCGAGACCGAACCCTAAATGGCCGATGAGGGTCTAGTGGGGACGTACCAGGGCTCCAGCTAATGCGGCAAGGTGGGCGATCGAATTGGACAGTGACAGTGAGCTCAGGCGAGGTCGCGGCAGGGGCTGAGGTGGACGGAATCGATGACAGCGTCTCCTCCTCTGCAGCGGCTACCTCCGGTAGAATTCCGGCGAACGGCGGCTCTAGCGGCTTCGGTGAGAGAGGGGAAATGGTCAGTGGAGAGAGGGGAGTGGAATGGTGTGAAGAGATGGTGCTGGGGAGGCCTGCTTATATAGGCTCGACGGTGAGACCGAGAGGCATGGGCGCGTCTCGTCGGTGACGGTGAAACAGGGAGGCTACCAGCGTGGCGAGGTAGGCGGATGGTGGGTGGTCTGCTGGTGGTCAGCTACAACGCAATGGCGCAGCTAGGGGTGGTGCCTAACTGTCGGGGGATTCACGCGCTCTGGAGGACAGACGCGGTGCTCGACGTGGCTCCCGGCGACTGTGGGTCACGCGGCGGTGCACGGCCGTGTCTGGTGGGGTGTGGGGGTCGAGGCGGAGCGGCATGCACGATATGGTGTCAAGGCACGGTCGGCTGCATGCTGGCGGCGATCGCGCTCTGGTGTGCTCTGGCTGCGACCAGAGAGAATGGGCGGCGTGGTGCTGAGGTGGTCCAGGGGCTGGGGTTGATCGAGGGGTGGGATGGCGCGGATCGGTCTCTAGCGTGCTACCCGCGTTCGGCCGGCGGTGACCTCATTTGGGCGGCGCTGCACTGGCGCCACGGGGAAGGGGGGTGCTGGTCTGGGCTTGGTTAGATGCTAGGGGGACAGGAGAGTGCAGAGAGAGCTAAGAGGGGGGCAAGGGCTTAACTAGCAACAGTAATAGTTAGGCCACTTTTTATCTTCCTCCCAGGTGTTCGACACAATTGCCGCATGAAGAAAGTTTTTGAATTTTTGAAAGATTTTTGGTGGAGTGATTCATCTTATGCTTAAGCATCTAGGCTTGGTTGTGATTTGAAAATGGAGTTCATTTGAGTGGTTTTTGAATAAGTGTGATCTATGCATATGAACTACATTCAATTTTCAAATGTCATTTAACTTTCGTGTTTGAAAGTTTTTGGGATGAAACAAAGTGGGCCTTGGCACATCACTACTTGTACTAGCAAGGGGTGCAAAGAACCACAATTGTTTCTCTTAAGATTTGAGTTCTCGGAGGAGCCAAAGTAGGCTATGTGATTAAAATGGCAAAAGTGACCATTGGCTTAATTACTTTTTTTTGATTTCTTTTTCTTTGGGATTTGTTTGGGAATGATCTAGATGATGTTTAATTCACCCTAGAATCATTTTACAATCAAGAGATCACTCAAACATGGCAATTCAAAACAACTCCTAAATTAAATGCACACTCATATGAATGCTTAAAGATTTTTAAAATAGAAAAAGTTTTTGTTAACCCTAAATTGGGTAGATTTGATCTTGATCACTTGGATTAAAGTTTTGGGATGTTACACTAGTAATATCATAGAGCTCATGAGTGAGCACGTCTCCTCCACGACCCCCTCCTCCACGACCCCCTCCTCCACCACATGTCACCATGCCCGGACGACGCCACTGGCTTTCGTCCGCCGTGCCCGGACGATAGCCGCTGATTTTTAGGTCGCTACCTTCATGGTAAGAAATCATTTTACAAGTGTTTGAATTTATCTTACATATTCCTGCTATTCGCTGATCTAACTTCAGATCTTTTAGCCAATTTCTCGACGAACTTTAGATGTGGGAGCTTCTGAAGGAGCAATGGGAGCTACTGCTACCCAAGAATCTAGAGATCATCGCGCGCAAAATCGCAAAAAAGTTCTCGCTCGTGTGCTCCCACCCAGGATGCTTTTGCTGTTACTCCTACTACGAGCTCCCACTCCACGAGCTCGCGTGCCCGCATGGCGCGTGCGCCTGCATGGATCCGGGCCGCAACTACACAGGCCCACCGGGAGAGCTCGTGGTCCACCTTGTAGAGGATCACTTGATCGAAGTGATTAGGATCTCGTACTACCACGCCCAACTTCACCAAGAGCTGGTGTAGTTCCCTGACTTGGCACGCCATTGGCTAATTTTGCAGGGGGAGGACGGCTCTGTTTTTGTCCTGACCATCACCGTTAGCATTTCGGGAACCAGATCTAGGCCCACCTTCATGTGTGCGGTATGTGTCAGGTCGGTCTTGATCGCCTGGCCCATGTACACGGTTCGCATGTGGGCAAACACCCGGCCGCCATCATCCGATAGCATGCTTGTGCTAGCTAAGGCACCGAGATGCCCAACACCGTGGGAGGTGGAGTATGCGAACATGAGGTCGGTCCTATGTGTGCCATCTCAGTACCTTGTCGGTGCTGGAGCGTATAGGCAGATGCATTTCTACATTTGTAACGAGAAGACCGACAGGGAGCTGTAGTACTTATGTTGTCATTAAGTGTAAGACTTAAGCGATGATTCTCCGGTGTGGAGAGCATACGTGTTGTGCGAATGTATCCTAGTTGTAGTTTTAGTACTCCTTAATAATTTGATGAGTTTACTTTATTCGATGGATAATAATAAGTTGCATCAGCTTGTTGTTGTCACATTGCAAAGTCTGCTTTCTCTAGACGGACTAGCAATACTGCGTGCTCCCGCCTATCAGTGTCATGTGTTTCATGGGCCCACCTGCCAGTGTCATGTCCCCTTTACTTTTCTTCCTTCCCCACAAAGCCACTATCCCCACATCTCTTCCATCCTGCCACTACCGTCTGATGGTTGTAATCTGATTTTGTTGGATTGTTTACATGTAATCTACATGGATCCTACAACATGCAAATGGCATAAACACAATTTCTAAAGTGGAAGCACTTACACCCTATTATTTCACTAAACGCAACTATCCATATTTCTCAATATAGCTCGCCAAACCCATTACAATAATTGTACTTGCACTGATAACAACCAAAATTGCAAACAGCCTAAACAACATTTAAACCCATATCACAGCACTTTCATCGGAGTCCACCTTGATTGGTGACCCGATCGTGCCCTTCCCAGCGACATCCACTCCCACCCATCGCTTTCCCTTGCCAAGTAGGAAGCAATGGCATTCCGCATTGCTTCGTCCCTATCGTCCTCCACATTAGAATCGACAATGACAAAGGGGACGGGGGTGGCATGGACCGAGCCCTGTCATGCCTGGTGGCTCCTGATCGAGCTCGACACCGTAGCAGTCCTTCTACAGATAGGAGGGGACAAGCTCGGAGACATAGCATAGACGTTCGGCTCAAGAAACCATGTCCATTTGATACTGCGATGCTAGGATATTGGGGTGGATCCACCGCTGTGAACCCAACCGTGAGCGGTGGAGCAGATGGATCTGCTGGCGCGAGCCTTGACAAGTTTCGAGGGAGTAAGAGTGTGGGCCAGGCATGTCTGGTTCCTGAGCAACGCCTCCTAGTGATATGTACGTGGGCCAGGTGCCAAAAAAATTCAGCGAATGTGCACGAGAGGGCCATTGAACCATGAAGGCGCAAGGTTTGGTTGACAAGTCCGCACACTAGGTCCCCCACCTGTCAGCCGAATGTGGATGGTAGGATTCTGCCAGAGTTAAGTGGAGATAAATCATGCTTAATAGTGCCCCAACTTTGACATCCAAAGGCTCCTCTTTCCTCTGCCCTCGCTCCCCTAGCTCATGCCTTGCAGCTGATGTAGTTCGTCTCGGGTGGAATCAGGGTCGGCTCAACGCCGTCATGTGGGTGCCCCCATCAGGTATCGGAAGACGCCCTACAATTACTACCCCTAGATGGTATGTTTGTGCGGTGATAATATGCCGAGATGGATTTTGTGTACCAATGAAAATACTACAGGAAAATTCAGCAATTGCAGCATCAGAGCGCTAATTTCATATGCTATGTACAATAGTAACCCAGACCCAGGAAGTGTAATATAATTCCTTTTTTTGTTTCCTTCGATCTACTTTGCCGGAAGGAAGGGGAACTAGATATGACAAGTTTCTGTGGATCAAAAAGCCCCTAACATGTTTTCACAAAGAGCTTGTTTAGGATTTGCATGATGATGTGTGGGACAAGAAAGAGGAGATAAGTGCATTGGAGCGAGAGATCCAGGAGCTTCCCCAGATGCAGAGGAGGTGGGAGCAGGGAGGTGTTGAGATAGACAGGCTCAAGATTAGGCCAGATAGTGGAAACAATTTCCTCATTATCTGGGCATTATCTGTTGCCTTTGTAGTTTATGTTGCCATGTCGTTGTCCACCAGCTGAAATAAGTTGTTGTTTCGTGGAGTGTAGCAGCCAGCTTAGAACTTGTTTTTCAGCTCAGAACCTTATCATAAGTGTAATGCCAAAAGTAGGGATTTATTAAGTGCCTATAAATAATTTATGTTTGTGCCACTAACATCCATCGAATTTGGAGACCCCCTCACCGCTTAGCTATTTCGGTCCCAGTGGTGTGATTGTTCAGATAGTAGTGGCATAGTCACAATTTCAGATTCAACTAGTGGCCTCGGCCATGTCCAAGCCTCAAGTCATGATACATTTTACTCCGAGAACGAGAGGCAGATTGTTTCGACTGACAAGTTCCACGCACACTGTTTCAGAATTTAATCGAACTACATATATAGGTTCAAGTTCAACACATTATTAGGCTTCTACATTTCTAGCCTTCTTCCTCTGTCTGGGTGCCAACTTTCTTCCTCTTGCCTTCACATCCTCTGGCCTCTACATTTCCTGCCTTGTTCCTCTTCCTGGGTGGAAATTTTCTTACCTTCACATACTCTACATCTCCGGGCCAAGGAAAGTCAGGTTAATTAGCACCAGAATCCTGTCTAGCATCATCACTCCACTCGTTTTGGTTTTCTTCCCGCAGAAAAATCACTTAGTCGATGTTGTTGTTTCTTACCTTGCGCTTCATGTCAAAAAACATTAAAAGGCTTATTGCCATAATATCTATAGATTATAAACAAAAAAAGATTGAATGTACCATTTCATACCTAGGTTTGGGAGCATTAAGGGGACAACCCGCTGCTCTATGGCCTATAAGATGGCAGGTCTTGCATCTATTTTTGCCCTTCTTGCTAGCACAAAAAGGTAAACCCTTCTTCTCGAGAAAATTCTTAAACCTATTCACCCGAGGTCTTCCTTTGCCCCTTTTGTAATTGGCTGGCAAAGCTCAAAACTCAGTTGGACTTGAGGACATTGAGATGGGTCTGTACAGGGCTCGACGGATCCAGTGTTCACAGCTTTGAACTTTTCCATAGAGTAGTAGTCGGACAAATATTGATCCAAATGTGGTAGAGTTCTTTTCTTCACCAAGAAGGCCAAGGCGTGGTCGCATGGTTTCCTGGTATGTTGCCACTCTAAGCAGGTGCATTCTCGCCGCTCGATGTTCACAACATCCCTATGGCCACTATTGGACATATCGACCACCTCACAGCTGCTGGTGTTTGATGGGAGAACCCTAAGATGAGCAAGTCCTCGGCTTGTATTGTGCAGTTGTTGTACAATAGGTGGTAGCATATGTCCTCTAAGTCTCCTATAGATCTCTCTCCTTATATTTAACAGCTTCATGATCATACCACGTATGATGTCCACCAAGATATGAACAAGACGTACTTTTATGTCCTTCACGCAGTTATTTAGGCATGCTGCAAGGTTGTTGTTTATGTAATCAACTTTGATGTCAGTGTTGAATTGACTCCTCTTCCATAGCTGTGAATGATGGAAGGATAAGTACTGTGGAAGTTCAGGGGCTTCCGCAAAAATCTTGCTCATGAAATAGTCGTTGCTCTGAGCTTTGTAAGATCTAGCAGCAGGAAATGTGTAACGAAATACGCTACCTCCATACTGTGAGTACAACTTGAGCATCAGATGTGCATGGCATTCTCTACCTTCAGCTCGTGGGAACAACTCCTTCATTGCATTCATCAACCCTTTGCATGCATTTGTCGATATAGCCAATGGATCCATGTGGCCTATTGATCTCCTGAGGTGCCTAATAAATGAGACCTAGTTCTCCTTTGTTTCTGTTTCGAACAGCCTGAATGCCACTAGGAACATCTAGTTGTGACCATCAAGTGTTGTCGCAGATGCTAAGCAGCCTTTCCATTTGCCAATTAGAACAGTGCTGTCTACACTCAGATATGGCCAACAATCTTCCTTGAATCCTTGGATGCAAGGTTTAAGCACCATGAAAAATCTGTTGAAATAAGTTTTCCCACCTTCTGATTTGGTGTCAATCTCCACAACATTCCCCGGACACCTTGCTTGTTCCTTATCCTTGTAGTTGTACGACATCCTGAAGCTATTAGTCTAATCCCCATGCAAGACCCTCGGAGCTTTTCTCTTTGCCTTTATGACGAGGGGCAATCTTGGCAATGTCCATGAAGAAGGACTTAGGGTTTTGCGGCAAAGAGAACAGTGGGGATTTTGTTGGATGTTAGGAGAACAATAGAGTCAAAGTCGCCTGAATATTTGGTGAATCACACTATTACAAATCACTTGGGGATTGTTTGGTCGTCTCTCCTATACTTATCCCGTCCTATATATAATAGGCCAGGTCTCAAAGCTGTATGCGGATAGGTTACATATACATAATTACAATACCAACAAGATGTCAGTCTTTTTCCCTCTTTCATAATACAACTACAGCCTTTGTCGGTTGCTCCTTTTGGGCCATCATATTGACTCTTCATGGGCCGTAAGCCTTTCTTCAGGCCTGGGTAGTGAATCATAGGTACCCGAGTAATCATACCTATGTCAGTAGCCCCCGAGACTCTACCTAAACCATAGATTCGGGTGGAGTCTCAAAGATATGCTTAGTTCTTTCCCTTTGCTTTTACTATTTTTAACTTAATAGGGATTTGGTACAATGAGCCTGATGCATCCGACGGATCAGGAATCAGTTAATTTCTCCTGGGCAAAAGCAAGGTTGTCTCTACATCAAATTCAAGTCCCTAGGCTAGAACTCGAAATTTATTACTGGCATAACTCCGTTTGGGCCGCTGAGGTCTTATCGAATACTGAGTTCCCGTTCATTTTTACTGAGTACCCAACATGTCTATTGGAATTTTTCATCATATTGTAGATTCGGATATATTGCTGGCAGAGTGCATTCTTGTGCGATTACCAGGCCACACAGGATGAATCCCTGGGTCTTACCTTCATATTTTTGAACATGGCATTCGGATTTTTGTCGCGTTTGGATGCGATCTGAGATTATTTGTATTTGGCTTTTTATCGCACGCCTGATTTTGTATCTTATAGACCCTCCCGATAGGAGTTTTTATTCTTTATTTATCAGGTTCGTGTCAGCGCTCCTGATAGGAGTATCCCCCGAGGCTATGTTCGGATGTATGCATCAGGACATAGGCTCGTAAATATATTACTATGATGCCAATGCTTCCTCAAATATTTGTTGGGTGCGCGACCAGCGCTCCCGATAGGAGTAGCCCCCCAAGGCTACAGTCAAATTTTTGTATTCGATTGTAGTCTCAATCTTTTCATGGAGGATTTTACTTCAACTCTCTATTTTCTTTTTTTGCGGGTTCGTATCCTTGCCGCTGAACCACAATTTTATGTCTTGTCTTGCTATGACGTCACTGATGACGAATTTTATGATGTTGATTTCCAAAAGATATGTCTTGATGAGACGTTTCGAACGTGGGACCTTGCATTAGTAATGATGATGCGTGATGGCGTATTCAGCAGAGTTGTTTGACTACACGTCCCCTTTTCCACATGAAGATCAAGGCATCATGTGAGGTTGTCCCGTTTTTCCATGGTAATAACTCCTAAAGATATTTTCCTTTTACAGGACCCATGGACACATGTCACCATTGAGTGTCCTTGTGACCGTTCGATTTTACATCGAACGGTTTTAACTGCATATCGTGGCTCTTTATAAAGGGGAGGGATCCCTTTTACTGGTTTTTACCTCTCCTTCGCTGGCTTCATCTTCTTCCTTGCGTTGTTGCCTTCGTCTATCCTTCTCATGAACTCTTGCTTCTTGCTAGTATCGCTCCTTCATCACCATGGGCAAACGCAAGTGGGAACTTCCTCCATGGCCGCCAAGGCCACCGGGAACAGGGCCGTCGGATGGGCCACTTCCAAGTGCATGACGTGGCAGCTTTGTGAGGCGTGGAACTCCAGCCATCTAGCGGAGGGTACGTTCAAGCTCCAATCCTCGAATCGGGCTATAAGGTAATGTTTCTCTCCTTTCTTTTTCATGGCCTTTCTCTCCCTGTCTACGAATTCCTTCGTGGTCTCCTTTCGTCTATGGCATGCAACTGTATTAGCTCATGCCGAACTTTATCCTCCATGTTGCTTGTTTTGTCACCTTATGTGAATGCTTTCTCGGGATTCATCCCCATTAGGGCCTGTGGAAGTATTTCTTTTACAATTGTCGGAATGCCACCGATACCATCATCCATGAGGTTGGTGGTGCCATTTGCTCAGTTTGCTCCGATGTAGATTACTTTGATTTTAAGCCTACTGAGCCTGTCCAAGGTTGGAAAACCAAGTGGTTTTACATCAAGGATCAACCAGTCGAGGGTCAGTCTTTCGGGTTAGCCCCCTTCGACCCTAAGAAAACTTGCCGCAAACTTGACTCATGGGATCAACATCCCACTCCTGAAGAAATGGCGGAGATCGAACCCCTCCTTGTCCATATTTCAAAACTGCGGCATAAGGTTGGCAAGGAATTGTCGGGTCTTCAAATTCTGGTGTATTACTTGCGGATCCGTGTGCAGCCTCTGCAGGCCCGGCTTTCTAGTATTTGGCAATATACCGGAAAAAAGGACCCGATGAGGATTTCCCTGGACGATCTGACCATCAAGGTTTATGAAAAAATGGTTCATAATTTCACGACCCTTACAGCGAAGAGTGTGGTTCCTTCTGACTGTCATGTAGAGCCTTTTGGCAAGAAGAACCGCCTTCCTGAGGTAAATTCCTTTCTCTTTTTCTCTTTATCCATCTCTATTTTTTGTTCTTTTGCAATTGTTCTCTTTTGTGATTGTTAGTCTTCTGTTTGAATAGGATTATGATCATCTATCATGCCTTCCTCCTCTTCCTGAGAGCGGTGATCTTCCTGCAATCCTTATGCTTCCGACGATCTCCCTATCACTAGGACTGCTGCTGATGAGGAGATGGAGATGTCTGCCGTAGACTCTTCGTCAGGGACGTCATCGCTTCTGTCGGCTTGCTCTGAAGATTTCCGTGTCACGCCTGCTGGCGGAAAAAGGAAACGTCCTTATCCCGCGGATACGATAAAAGACTCGGATAATTCTACGGCCTCAAAACCTTTGGGTGGTGCTCCATTGTCGTTGGCTCCTCCCCAGATCAATATATTCCTCTTTGCATAGGACGTATCTTCGTAAGTACTTATCGCATTTTTATTGTTTTGTCGGATTATTTAGATGCTGATGCTCCGCTATTTTTTGTCCTTGCTCCTATAGTGGTCATGATGCGGAAGACCCGCCCTTGTCTCCTCTTGTCACTTATTTTGTTCCTTCTACCAAGGACCCGAAAGATTTGCTCACGTCTTCTGTGGATCCACTTATCTAGAAAGATGTTGCCACATTGCTGAAACCACCATTGCAGAAGAAACGAAAATTGGTTGGCAAAGGCATGGTGATATCTGAGAGTCCCATCGAGGTGGATATGCAGTGCCGCCACTCTCCCAGCCAACCATTGTACACCTCATAGATTTATTGGTTTTTTCATTGTCAAAATTGCCTGTATTTTCTTGGGATTGGCTTCGATTCCTCTTGATGATACCAGGTATCCGAGGAGTTGCCCTGCTAGGACTCCAAAGGAACACTTTGTTAGGTTTAATTTGATGCAAAACTTATCGATGTTTTTGAATGTTTCTTCAAGATCCTTGATGAGTGATGATCCTTGCTTTGTTGTAACTATGACATCATCAATATATACTTGTATGTTTGTGCCAATTTGGCTTCCCAGGAAAATTTGCATCATCCATTGATATGTTGTTCTGGCGTTCTTGAAGCCAAAGGGCATTGTTGTGTACCAGAATACACCATAAGGTGTACCAGAATACACCATAACCTGAATCTGGTGGTATCCTGAATATGCATCCAAAAAAGAAAGACGTTCGCATCCTGTAGTTACATTGATTATTTGATCAATTTGTGATAGTGGGAAGTGATCCTTTGGACAATGTTTATTTAATGCGGTGAAGTAAATGCACATCCGCAGCTCTTTGGTGTTTTTCTTCGGGATGCATATTGGGTTTGCGACCCATTCTGCTTTCTTCAGTTCGTTTATAAAGTTAGCATCAGTGAGGCAATGTAGCTCTTTCCCAATAGCTTTGCGCTTTGGTTTTTCAAAATGATGGAGTGATTGCTTTACCAGTTTTGCTTTTGGATCTAAATTTAATGCGTTCTCAGCAAGTTCCTTGGGAATTCCCGACATGTTAGAAGGTAGCCATGTGAAGATTTCCCAGTGCTCACGGAGGAACTCGATGAGCGCGATTTCCTATGCGGGACCAAGGTTGGAAGCCACAAATGTCGTCTTCTTTGGGTCGGTGGGATGGATCTGTACTTCTTTTGTGTTTTATGCAGTGTCGAAGGCCGGGTTGGGATTGACAAGTGCTACTGCAAGAGGTTCTACAGTTGTTGTCATTTTGAGATGCTGAAACACTATTGCCATCACGAAAGATCAAATTTTTTGTTGAACTCCCTATCACAATTGTCAGAGCGTGTGAAACTTCCTTTTATTGTTATGATTCCCTTTGGTTCTAGCATCTTCATGACTAAGTATGCATAATGCGGGACTTCCATCAATCATGCGAAAGCCGGGCGTCCCAAGATCACGTGATACTATGATGGCCAGGCCATGACCTCGAAATCAAGTTTTTCCCACCTAAATTTTTCTTTGGATCCAAAAACGATGTCAAGGAAAATTTTAACTAAAGGAATTTCGGCTTTACCTGGTACTATGCCGTGGAAGGATGTTTCTGTTGGTGCCCGATTTTCCAAGGGGTAGTTCATTGCCCTTAGAGTTTTGGCATAGATCAAGTTTATGTTGCTTCCTGTGTCCATGAAGACCTTGCTCATGTCGAACCCGCCAATTTGTGCTTCAACTATCAAGGCTGAATGACCTGGTCTTGGTACTCGATGTGGGTGATCAGCTCTGCTGAATGTGATTTCCTGCTCTGACCAATGGAGGTACTCGGGTGTGGCTGGTGGATCCACCTCTGGCATGTTGACTTGTCTTGTGATTAGCTTCTAAATTCTGTTGGATGGACATCCTTTTTGAATCATTGACATTGCCCCCTTTGACCTGGGGTATTCTGTGTTTTGATCAGTTGTGTTTTGCGATTGCCCTACTGGCAGAGGTGGTGCACCGATGGCTAACGTGCCAGGCGTGAAACTGTCTTGGGTTTGACTCGCCCCAGTTCTTCTATGTATTCTCGCCGATGGAGGCCGTCATTGAAGGAATCAATGGCTCTTTCGTCGGATATGGATTCAGCTGTATTTTTTATGATGTTCCATCACTAGATGAATGCTATTATTGACTCTTCAGGCTTCTGTTTGCATGCCCGCAATTCTTCTAAAGACGCGGGTCATTTGAATGTGGACTGAAAGTATCGGATAAACTTATCTTCGAGATCGTTCCAGCTTCTAATAGAATCCTTGGGTAGTTGTCTAAGCCATGACCTTGCAGCACCGATAAGGTGCAATTGTAAACTTTGCATTGCGGTAGTTGTGGACCTGCCCTGTAACTTGAAAGTGGCCAAATAATCTGCCAACCAAGCTTCGGGCTCTTGACGTCCATCGTATTTTTGGTGGTCATGCGGAAGTTTAGTGTCTTTAGGTACTAAAGTTTTCCGAATCCGCTAAGTGAAGCAGCTAGCTCCGCATAGTTCATAGTCGTCTTCGTTGTCGCCGTCATGGAATATGAGGTTGCGGTTTTCATCTCTTGTGTTACTTCATGTCTCTAGTCCTAAAATATGTTCCTAATGTGGGGATCGCGATCGCCGGGTGTGCCCCGCTTGCCAAGGGTTGTTGCGACGACATGGGGATCCATCGGGTTGATGTGTAATTCCGTGTTCTGCTTCTGCAAGAGTTGCTCCTACCATGCCATGGTTCATTAGGGCGGAACGGTGAAGAGCCGCACGAGGATCATCGGGTGCGGGTTGAGTTGTGATCAGATATGTTTGTGCAGCCACAATAGCTGCTTGAGCCATTTTTTCTTTGATGTTTCCTGCTTGATCTACTGACATAAACGATAGATCAAGGTCTCGGATCGGTGTGTTCCTTTCTGTTTCGGGGATGTTCTGCAATCGAGATGTTCCCCTTCCTGGCGGTGCTCCTCCTGTTACGCTCCCAGACCTTCGGGTAGAGCTTAGTTGTGCCCGTCGTAAGCTAGACTCGTCGGCTACCCTCTTTCTTTTGTCGAGTTGCCTTTCCATCCTTAGTAGGTCTCTCTTTTTGTGGTGAAGCAAATATTGATATGCTAATAAATCTTTGTGTGAGACGTCGGCTATCATCAGAACCGCACCCAAAATTGGTTCCCTGGCCTTTTGCCATGCTTTCGCTAGTAGCCGAAGAGTTCACCTCTCGTCTTCGTTTGGTTCTGCTCGTCTTCGTTTGGTTCTGCTCATCCTCCTGGGACTACACGGTTGTCCATTGTTTCTCCTCCATTTCCATGGTTCCCTTCATTGCTGCAATTTCCTACATTGTCATCCAATAAAATATCACTAGGGTCGAGGATAGGGTTAACGTTAGAATCACGAGGTGTCGAGGTATTCGCGTTGACCATGCACACTTGGTGGAATGTCATGCATGGGCTGGTGTCGTCATGTGAACCGAGGGAGATACTATCGTCTGTTAGTTTCTGTTTTGGGTAGATTTCTGCCATCTTTATCCTGAAGTCAATGCTTTCACTTCTTTCCTCTGGTTCAGAGTTTTCTGGGCTTGTTCCACGTGGTGGAGTTAGTGGGGAATCTAGTTCGAAGGAGATATTTTTGTAAAGACCATCAAGGTCTTCCAGATCTGTCTCATCATGCTTGTTTTCTTCGGCTGCTTCAATTTCTGCTGTAACCTCCATGGAGGACTCGACAGATGATGCTAGTATCGCTGTAAGCACAGTCTTTTCCACCGACAGTTTTGATGTAATCAGTGCCGAAGGGTGTGATTCTTGGGGGTCTTCTACTTGGAAGTGGAAGCTTCCGATGATTAGATTGGACCCGTCATTGAATTCGGCGGGTACTATCACGGGGGTGGGCAGGTGTGGAACCACTTTTGTTGGGTTGCTGCTTGCGAAAGAGAGTTCCACTGAATCCATGGTTCCAGCGTTCAAGTTTCCCATAGACGGCGCCAATTGACGAGGGACAGCCTCGGCGATGTCCATGAAGAAGGACTTAGGGTTTTGTGGAAAAGAGAAAGCTGGGGATATCGTCGGATGTTAGGAGAACAATGGAGTCAAAGTCGCCTGAATATTTGGTGAATACACTATTACAAATTTCTTGGGGATTGTTCGGTCGTCTCACCTAGGCTTGTCCCGTCCTATATATAATAGGTCGGATCTCAAAGCTGTATGCGGATAGGTTACATATACATAATTATAATACCAACACGATGTCGGTCTTTTCCCTCTTTCCTAATAAAACTATAGCCTTTGTCGGTTGCTCCTTTTGGGCCATCATCTTGATCCTTCATGGGTCGTAAGCCTTTCTTCAGGCCTAGGTAGCGAATCATAGGTACCTGAGTAATCATACCTATGTCACTTTCCAAACCGTGTAATATGGTAGGACAATGTTGTATTTAGAACGAATGATAGTCTGAATATTCTTCATGGTCTCCTTAGGGTTATCCTTTAGTATGGACATCGCTTGTATAGCCACCCACTCCGTATCAGCCATCAAGGATTTCAGCTTGCTGCCTATCAAACACATGTGGGGAGGGCCCATTTTGTTCACCTGCAACATAGATTCAATTACAAGATAAGCATAGTCAACTCGGTGTGTAACATCCCAATTTCAGCAACCCTGATTTTGTCCAGAATGCAAAAATCAGGGGGAACAAAAAGTTTTTCTTTTTTAATGGTGAAGTGTTTGCCTGTTGTTTGAATATGTTTATGCTTATGATTGTGTATTAGAAGATATACTCCTTACCTCAACACCAGTTGAGAAAATCTACTTCCCCAAAACTGTCTTGGCTTAATTTCCTTATTCTCAAATGTTCTGGCATTTCAAAACCAGAGCTAAGAAGCCTTTGAAAACCACCTATTTGAGTAGCTTCTATTGATCAAACTATGGAGAGCTATAGAATACTATCTCCTTATGTTTTCAAGACAGGGCCTTTCAACTACTCTCATCTCTAGTTTTCCCAAAACCTCTTTATTAAGATTTTGAATTCTACTATTGGTAGAGGTACCAAGGACTCTCATCTTATTCAAACTCCAGCCCTTTTCAAATTTCCCAACCTTACCTCAAGTTAGACTTGATGGTAACCCAGTAGTGGGTTTGCTTGGTTTATAAGATGAGTTACCTTGATCTGTTGTCTGATGAATTGCCTTGATCTGCTATTGATTTTCCTGCTTAGGAGATAGTATGAACTACTATAGGAGCTCATAAGCTGGATCAATATACTCCCTCCGATCCAAATCAATTGACTTGGATTTGCCTACATTCATATGTATCTAGCACTAAAACATGTCTAGATACATCTGAATCTAGAAAAATCCAAGTCAATTAATTTGGGTCGGAGGGAGTACTTTAAACTCACCAAACACTAAGCAAGAATACAATCTGGATCTGATCCATAGCCACCAGGTGATCATCTAAAATCCCTAACCAGATCAATTCTGTAGTGACCCATTCTAGAAGCTTCCAAGACAATGAAGACCACTATCAAGCATGGATCCTTTCTACTCAATCTACACTTCAACATCATCCTCTTGATGATGCTTTGGTACCTTGCAACCCATCAAAATAATCACCACCCACATTCAAGTCAAAACCCCTAAATCTGCCAAATTTGTTCCAACATCACATTTTTGAATGCCTCCTTTTCTCAACCCTTGTGCATCTTTTAAAATGAATTTGAACCATATTATTAACCATCCTAAGTACTACCAAGGCCCACTCTTTCCCTTGGTTAGATCATCCTCCAACCCACTTGTTCTTGATAGTTTTGCAGGCAAGAAAATACCTATTCCTGCAAATCTATTCAACATGCCCACTTTGATAGAAGCTCACGCCATCATCCAACCTTCTATGGACCAACTCTTTTCATGGTTGTGTGCTACTCATATAGGTCTATCAAGATCTACTTCATTTGTTCCAAGTGGATCTTTGTGCTTCTTCAACCCACAAGGTTTTGAAAGCTAGTTGATAATCTGCCTTGGCTGGCTTATTTTATTCAAAGTTTGAAATCAATTCTTGGTGAGATCAAGCAGGATCAAGCTCAAACCTATACACCATTGAAATCTAAATCACTTGGTCTGTCCATACATATATCCCATGCCCCAAGGGGATCCTTGAGATCCAAGATCCAACAAGGTTTTGGTGGCATGAAAACAATCTTACCCAAGATCCTTAAATCTCTAGTTTTCACCAAAATAAACTTGGATTCTCCAATACCAAGGTTGCAAATGCTTGTTACACCTTGTATACATAATCTACCTTGATCATCAAGATTTATCAAATTTTATCCATATTTGTTATGGACCAAATCTATTTAATTCCTTTAATAGACAAAATCTCCAAAACTCCTTTCCCAATGGAAAGTTTGGTGCCAAAACACTCCTCCAAATTTTTGCTCAATCGAGGTCCATATATCCTACCCTACATTCCCATCTCAAAAATAAATATTTTTGAGATCCTTTATTATTCCTTTTTGCCCTTTTTCTCAAATGGCAGAAATGGAATAATAATAGTTTTAAATACTTTTAAGCCACAATAAATATTGGGAAAATTCCCCTAAGCATGTATTCACATTTTAGACCATCTCACATCAAAAACTCCACCTGTCCAATTCAAAAATACCAAATAAATTCCTAAAAACCATTTCTGCACTATTTGAGTAATTGAAACAAAGTGCATCTAGAATTCTCTGAAAAATCCCAAATAAATCTCAGAGATGCATCTTAAACTTGCCCATCTACCAGCATCCTTATCTCAGTTGCTCAATATCAAAAATCAAGACATACAAATTGATCATCCTTTATGGCTGTTTTGAACATTTAACCTTTTAGTACCCAAAAACCAAATCAAACCTCATCCAATCTTCTCCAACAAGCCTCCACAGCACCAACCCTCAGTCCTGGTCGTGTGCACTGTAGCTAAGCCACTGTAGCAACTTATACCTCTTATCTCTAGTGCTTGTCCATGAAGGAGACACAAACCAACCCCTTTTTCTTGCCCTTAAAACCTTGCAACAGCTGTCCCTACTCCCACTGCCCTGCAGCTCGACCCGGAAACCACTTCCCCTTAGCCCACAGCAATACCGCCCTGGTTTCACCCCTCACCCTTGCTCCATAGGCCATGTCCAGCCCACCCCACCTCCACTTGGTTTATAAGGCCACAAACTAGCACATCTCTTCCCCTTGCTGCCCATTTGCTCCTCTCCCTCTCACTTACCCCCACCTAACACCACTCTTCATCCCCTGCCTTATCCTACCCGAGAGAAGAAGAAAACAAGCTCTCGGCCTCCTCCCTCTCCTCGAGTTAAGCCTCTTCGCCCCTTCCCCTCCCTCTCTGCATGTCACCCTAAAAATATCCCCGCGTCCTCACGAGTCTAACCCACCCCATTTGTTGCGTAGGAACCCTTGCTCCGGTGGCGCAGTCGAGCTCTGACGAGGCTCCCCCTCGGTCCACCTCGCACGAGCCCTCTCCATCGCAGAACCTCCTCGATGCCATCCCCGTCGTTGACCACGTCTCCCCCGGGGCACACATGCTCCTCTCCAGGCCTCTGGAAGCAACTCCGGCGAGCACCAAAGCGAACTCCACCGGCGCTGATGCGCGCGATACCCTCTGACGTCAAACCCCACCTTGCCGCCCACTGTTGAGGTCGCCAGCGAGTTCCGCGTCGCCCTGTCCCCTGAACCCCCTCCCTGAATCGCGCCCTAGGGCTTCCCCTCTTCGTCGCGTCGCTAGGAAGAAGACGCGCGGCGGCCGTCGATCTCCTCTTGATCGAACGGCCGGGGTTTCCCCGTACCCCTTCGCCACCCCGCGTCGCTAACCGGTGGTACCCGCCTGTCGGGTTTGAACCGCGGCCTCCCGCGCGCGCCTGCTGCCGCTTGGGCCGAATCTCCCATGCGAGGCCTAGTAGCCAGCAGATCGAGCCCAACAACCCCTGCTTTTTATTCTTTTCCCATATCTGTAATCTATCCAATTGGTTTAAATCTAGGATAAAATGGAAAATGGGGTATTCTGCCCAGATCAAAATTTTACAAAGTTCCTACACGTTCTTCCTATCTTGCACAACTGTTACTTTAGCAAAAATAATTTCCATTATTTATTGGCATTTGATCTACAAAAATGTCTCTTTTCCGCTAACTAAATTCCCTAGAGAACTATCCTTATCCAAATGTAGTGAAACAAACTTCCCCTGGTAGGTATTCACCATACCTATCTTTGAACAGTAGTCCCTTGCTTTTTGGAGCTATGGAGTATCTTTTACAAAAATAACAAAAACCAGGCCAATCTGACTTTAGAAAATTCCCTAGATCAAACCATGAGTTGTTTTGACCTTATTCCAACTCTCTATGATGTGGTACACTCAATACTACGAAAATCCAGGAGATCAAGATTTATTGAGCTTCTGAGGATTTTTTTATGAATTAAACATTTATGTATATACATTATCACTAGATAAATCACCTCAGTAGTTATGTAACTCCAAAAAGGTTGATTCCAATTTCTCCAGAAAGGTTTTTTAAGTACCTACCATATGTCCTTGGAATAAAATCCAAAGATTTTGTAGATTAAATATGGTGAAAAATACAAAACAACTACATAACTGCCTTTGGGAATTTCCTGAGGGCATTCTGGTAATTCTCTTGACATGTTTCCAACTCTCACTGAACCACTACATCAAACCCTACACAACCACACAAGGAAATAATTTTTGGAGCTCCAGAACCTTTCTGGTGATTTATTCGCCTAAACTAGAGGTTATTTCACTAGAAAAATCATAACTAAATATAGGAAATTGATAAAATCATGAAACCACTTTTGTTGGTCTTGTTATTTCAATACCTATCTATAGATATCATTTTTGTATATTGATATCATACAGAACCAATCCTTGGCCTCAAACCCCTTATTCAAGTGGTGTTTGACAAATAAATCACAAACGCAAATCCACAAAGACAATTAAAGTAATTCCAAATGCTATGATTTCAACCTATACAAAACCTACTGAATTCAGTAATGTGTTGTATGTTTGTTTGCTGTATGTATGTCTGCTTGTATGCCTGGTGTTGATTGTGTCATTTGTTTGCTTGCATGTGATCCATAACGACGATAGCTGGGATGAAATTGGAGATCAGGCGAGGTGGTTATTATTGGTACTATGGGTATTCTAAGAAGAAGTACAATGACAATTATGCCATATTACTGATCTCAGACAATCCACCTTCTTGCTCATAAGCCTTGTCCTACTGTTTTACTTATGCATGTTTTATCTACTGTTTATTAAAAATTGCATTGTTTACTATATGTTGACGTATATATGGTAGTGGTTTGGATCCTCCAAACTATTACCCTTTTGTACTACTAAGTACAACCCCCCCTTGAGGACACCTATTGGTCCCTAGCAGAATAGATGGTGCATGACACCATAACCCTTTGGAGACTCGGTTTTAGCCGAAGCGAAGCTATAAGATGGGAAGACCCCAGAAAAGTTTTACAAAGAGTTTTATGGTCAAACCTTGGTGAGGTTTGAACCACTAAGAGAACTTTGAGAAAGAGAAAGGTTTTCGTTTTACAAAAGATGCTGAAGGAAAGAGGAGGTAAAATGTTTACGAAAATGCACCTGGTTCTTTGCAGTTTAGCTATACCAACTTAACCCGTGCAACCACATTACTCTGGAATGGGACATGGCTGGATTTAATGTTTGTTTATTCTGGTATAAGCTGCCTCGCAACGACTACAGGGGATAAAAATCCCTGGAGGGTGGGCCTTCTCCTGTAAGGGTCCATGTGAGATGTACACCCTCAAATCGGCCCTATGCAAGTTTTAGCGCTTCCCGCCAAACCCGCATAGAAACGATTCAAGGACGCCCACCAGGCACTTTCGTGCGGGTGGAAAACGAAGTAATAACATTACACAACAGTCCTCGATGGGACCCACAGAACATATATATATACAACAGCGACTCAATGAGTCAAGAATACAGATATAATATACAAGGATCCAAATCACCTTGAAAACGATATAGCGCCCGACTACGGACAAGATGCAAATGGGGCTAAGAGCCCTGAAGAATAACCAATGGCGTCCATAACCCTGCCTGAGCCAAGCGGAAGGGTAACCACCGCTAACGACGGCGATCTCAAACCTGCTAAACAAAAGGTGCCGACAAAGGGCAAAGGAAAAAGAGGAGCGTCAAGATCGAGGCCAAGACAGCGAGACTAGAATTCGGCGGTCCTCGCCTACATAGGTATGGTGGACTGAAGCGGCAGCGCAACATGCACTAAACAACCTATAGAGACTCGATACATTTGGCGGCTATTAGGGAGGGGTAAGGAAGACCTATTCGGATCCAACCTGAAACTATCACCAAGCATACCCATCCTGGTATTTCCCCCTCGAGACCAAACGAGGAAGTCAACCGAGGAACTCACACCGTTGGCAGTTTTATTTATTCGATTATCGCTATGTAATTACTAGTCAGGTATAGATAGTTATCCTGAAATAATAAGCAGTGGGCAGTTTTAGTTAACCATTCCGTTGTAGTTGCAACACTTACTAGTCAAATATACGATTAGCATGAGATATCCCAAACCCAGCAGTTGTTGGTACTTTTATTTAGCCATTCCGTTGCAGTGGAGCTGATTACTAGTCATATCGGATACAAGTCATTTATAACAGTAAACTTTAGTTATAGTTGTCTATGATCGAGAACTGTGCTCCAAGTCGTCCATAACCGCGGACACGGCTTTTCGAAAAGATTTAACCCTGCAGGGGTGCACCAAAGTATCCACATGCACTTCGACCCTTTTTGCCAGATCAGTTAACATACACCCATCGGTATGTCGGCGGGGCCTAAGTCATGACGTTTCCCAGACCCAAAGCAAGTACATGGGGGCCACCCCACTAAGCTACCCGTAACGAAGTCGGCCGGTCTCTGAGACGGACTCAGGGTTTGCGCCAATGGCTGTAAACGACTGGGAACCCGAAAGTGTGACTGGGCTTGACGATACCGTGAAAACACTCCGCAATCCTAAACAGTACAGTGTGCAGTACCTCGCACAATTTAAATAAAGCAGTAAAGCATGGCATAAGTACAGAATAGTAATAAAGCCCCAAACTACTTGTGGCCCCCGGTACAATACTTTGAAATCAGGTACTAATCGATGGGGGTGCCCACACACCCCACCTGTGGTTAGCGCGCTCGATCTCGGAACAGGTGTCAAGAACTCGGGGTCCTACGGGACACCAGTGAGCGGTTGGAAACCAAATATTGTCTATCACCCACCGGTGCCTCTGCATTTACCTACTTCAATTTTAGTTGTTAAACAGTAATTTTAGTTTCGCCCGCATGTGGCCTCCATATTTAATTTAGGTGAATCGTCGAAACACCCCCAACACCCGCAATATGTATGCAAGCATGATCAATTGTATGCAACAAGTATGATATGCCAATTTATAAAATAGAGGCTCGGGAGGGGTCACACATAGGTCCGAAGATCTTGGGGGTTCGGGGTTCGGGCGCCGGGATCGGTCTTCGGATCGGGGCATCGGGGTACTCGAGTCCGTGAAGGAGAACATGGTGTTCCTGGATGAAGATCTTCACATCGGACCGTTCTTGTCGGGGTACTTCGGGTCACATATCACTTGGATGCCCTGTAGCACCATCATCTCTTCATCTGCACTTCACTGATTGTACCGATGCGAAAAGGAAAAACCACCGACGCGGCGCGGACGAGGCGGACGCCGACGTGGTGCTAGCAGGGGAGGCCGACGAGGGTCACGGCTGCGGGGGCGCGCGCGGCAGGGGCGCATGGGGCCGGCCAAGGAGGTCCTTGCGGAGAGCGCAACGCTCGCGGCGGCTTAGGCGCAGCGAGGGAGGAGGTCGAGGGCGCGCGGCCAGGGAGATAGGCAGGCGGGGGAGGCGGTCGCGAGGCAGAGGAGGCAGGAGCGTCGGGGAAGACGGCCTGGCCGCGGGCAAGGTCGGCGGTGAGGCGGGGTGCGAGCGAGAGCTCGGGGCGCGATGGAGGACGGGCGACGGGGCGGCGATGGCCTGGCAGAGGCACGGCGGAGGAGGCGGGGCTCGGGCCCGGCCGGAGAGGCGGCCGCAGAGGGGAAGGCCAACGGGGCGGCGACCGTCGGGGGGGGGATGGCGACGACGCGGGGAAGGGTGGGGTCGCGGAGGAGGTCGGCGGGGCCGAGAGAAGGCCGGCGGCGCTGGAGCTTGAGGGAGGCGGCGGGGCCACGCGGACGGGAGGGACGGTCCTGGCGGCCGGGTCGGACCTAGGCGGCGAGCTCGGTGGTGGCAGGAAGCGGAGGACTGGTGCGGCTCCGGGCGTCGGCCGGAGACGAGGGCGACCTCAGCGAGGCGGTGGGGTCGGCGATGACGGGCGGCAGCCGGGGCAGCGTCGGGGAGGCAGGATCCCAGGGCGGCGGCGCTCTGAGCGGGGGGATCGAGGGAGAGGTCGGTCATGAGGCGAGTGCATGAGATGGTGGTGGGGCCAAGCGTGGGGCCAGGGGAGGGGAGGTTGGTGGACGGGAAGGAGGGGGCAGGTGGGGCTGTGGGGCCGCTGCGCGCTGGCGGCGTGTGGTGTGGGGGTGGCGGCGGCAGATGGGGTGGGTGGGATTAGGTGGTCTAGGGTTTGGTGGCTGGGGTGTTAGGGCTAGGGTTCAACCGGTTGGGCCTTTTGGGCCTGACCGGTTTAGGTCTAGATTTAGGTTTACTATATGTTTATAAAATATACTATTTGTTTTGTTTTAAAACCTTTTAGCAAATAGTTTTTAGGCAATTAATTTAACAGATAATTATAAGACTTGTTTTGAAATAAGAGAAGAGGTTTTGTATCAGACAAAAATAGTTTTTAGCTAAAGTATTCTGAGAGCCAAAGATGCATGATGATGACGATGCTCAAATGCAATGTGGCATGATGACATGAGCATGAGGTCATGATGATGCAACGCACAAAAACAACGCGATTTTCTAGTAGTGGTTTTTGCGGGGCGCCACAATTCGACACCACTAACAATGGATCTCGCCCTCGATTTCCGCCTCATGGTACTGGAAGGAAGGTCGGCGATCTGAATCTTCTCGCATCGGGTAGAACCTCGCGACAGCACTAACAAGAGGTCATTGTCCGCGATCGTCAAGAGAACACTCCGGGAACAAAGGGCGAAGGTAGAGGTATCAACAAATAAAGCCACCTCTAACTTCGATAGAAGGAGAGAAAAGATGCGGCCTATCCCACTTCAATGTACAAGAGCGAATAGAAAGGGTAGTCGGCATGGGGGCCAATCCATCACGCACCCAAACTATTACTCCGCACAATCAGTAGAAAAGCGCGCAACCATCCTCGGAATTAGACTGAAGATCTCGACAATCGAGGTTCAGAAACAAAGGATTGATGCAGGCTCTGCATCGGATCTGGCGTAGTTGATGTCGTCGCGTTAGAAAACACCGGAAGGCACGATCAAGGAACAAAGAATGGTACCACAGAAGACGGATTCCTCAGATAGCATGAACACCGGATGGAAGAACGCCGTTATCAAAGGAGGAAGCGAAACCCTGAAGGTACGACGGAACCCAACCACCGGAAATCCTGGACTCGAAGAGAGAGGCGAGAGCGGATTCAAAACACGCAGAGGTGAGAGGAGAGCAGCAGAGGGGTAAGGAGTAAAATCAGACCTAATCAGAACTATCCAACCGATTTTGCAAAATAGTTTTGACACTCTACTCCGGCCGTTAGCTAGGTTATCCTACAGGCTGGACTTGTGGGGTATCGCAACTTCTGAGCTCTGATACCACTCTGTAACACCCTCAAATCGTCCCTATGCAAGTTTTAGCCCTTCCCGCCAAACCCGCATAGAAACGATTCAAGGACGCCCACCAGGCACTTTCGTGCGGGTGGAAAACGAAGTAATAACATTACACAACAGTCCTCGATGGGACCCATAGAACAGATATATATATACAACAGCGACTCAATGAGTCAAGAATACAGATATAATATACAAGGATCCAAATCACCTTGAAAACGATGTAGCGCCCGACTACGGACAAGATGCAAATGGGGCTAAGAGCCCTGAAGAATAACCAATGGCGTCCATAACCCTGCCCAGGCCAAGCCGGAAGGGTAACCCTGCTAACGACGGCGATCTCAAACCTGCTAAACAAAAGGGGTGCCGACAAAGGGCAAAGGAAAAAGAGGAGCGCCAAGATCGAGGCCAAGACACGAGACTAGAATTAAGGCCCTCGCCTACATAGGTATGGTGGACTGAAGCGGCAGCGCAACATGCACTAAACAACCTATAGAGACTCGATACATTTGGCGGCTATTAGGGAGGGGTAAGGAAGACCTATTCGGATCCAACCTGAAACTATCACCAAGCATACCCATCCTGGTATTTCCCCCTCGAGACCAAACGAGGAAGTCAACCGAGGAACTCACACCGTTGGCAGTTTTATTTATTCAGTTATTGTTGCGGTAATTACTAGTCAGGTATAGATAGTTATCCTGAAATAATAAGCAGTGGGCAGTTTTAGTTAACCATTCCGTTGTAGTTGCAACACTTACTAGTCAAATATACGATTAGCATGAGATATCCCAAACCCAGCAGTTGTTGGTACTTTTATTTAGCCATTCCGCTAAAGGAGCTGATTACTAGTCATATCGGATACAAGTCAATTTATAATAGTAAACTTTAGTTATAGTTGTCTATGATCGAGAACTGTGCTCCAAGTCGTCCATAACCGCGGACACGGCTTTTCGAAAAGATTTAACCCTGCAGGGGTGCACCAAAGTATCCACACGCACTTCGACCCTTTTTGCCAGATCAGTTAACATACACCCATCGGTATGTCGGGCCTAAGTCATGACGCTTCCTGCACCCAAAGCAAGTACCTGGGGGCCACCCCACTAAGCTACCCGTAACGAAGTCGGCCGGTCTCCGAGACGGACTCAGGGTTTGCGCCAATGGCTGTAAACGACTGGGAACCCGAAAGTGTGGACTGGCTTGTCGATACCACAAAACACTCCGCAATCCTAACAAGACAAGCAAGTACCTCGCACAATTTAAATAAAGCAGTAAAGCATGGCATAAGTACAGAATAGTAATAAAGCCCCAAACTACTTGTGGCCCCCGGTACAATACTTTGAAATCAGGTACTAATCGATGGGGGTGCCCACACACCCCATTCGTGGTTAGCGCCGATCTAACAGTGTCAAGAACTCGGGTCCCACGGACACCAAAGTGAGCGTTGAAACCAAATATTGTCTATCACCCACCGGTGCCTCTGCATTTACCTACTTCAATTTTAGTTGTTAAACAGTAATTAAAGCCATGATCAACTCCAACATTAAACACACGGCGATACTCCAACAACTGTGGTACTTGATGACACGCAAAAGCACTTGAGCAAGCGACTACGACGCGCAAGTCCAACTATCTACCAATCAACAGGTAATAGGATGTGTCCAAGGCAATATAAGGCTGCAAGGGATATCACGGGCACGAAATCTAGAGCATCGCAACTCAGATAGCAATAGATCAACAGGAGGGAATAAATACTATAAAAGTAAGATAGGTAGAAAAGGGGGAGGTGCTCGCCTGAAAACATTGCCGAAGGTTCATCCGAAGATCAGGTCGACACTCGCATCAACTCATCGGCCTAATCCATGAAGAAGCAAAGCACTAGAAGAAAACAACGAATGCACTATTTAATACTACGGCAAAAGATCGGGCATGATGCATGTATGATGTATGCCATGGCAAGATGCGATGCAACTAGGTCATATTAAGCGGAACCGGAGCCCCGATAATTAATTATATGGTTCAAGTTATTTAGATACCCCGCACTTTAAAATGTTGTCTTAACAGGGCAAAATATATCACCGGTTCGATGCACAAATTTAAATGGAGGCAATATTAGACTAGTTTCGCCCGCATGTGGCCTCCATATTTAATTTAGGTGAATCGTCGAAACACCCCCAACACCCGCAATATGTATGCAAGCATGATCAATTGTATGCAACAAGTATGATATGCCAATTTATAAAATAGAGGCTCGGGAGGGGTCACACATAGGTCCGAAGATCTTGGGGGTTCGGGGTTCGGGCGCCGGGATCGGTCTTCGGATCGGGGCATCGGGGTACTCGAGTCCGTGAAGGAGAACATGGTGTTCCTGGATGAAGATCTTCACATCGGACCGTTCTTGTCGGGGTACTTCGGGTCACATATCACTTGGATACCCTGTAGCACCATCATCTCTTCATCTGCACTTCACTGATTGTACCGATGCGGAAAGGAAAAACCACCGACGCGGCGCGGACGAGGCGGACGCCGACGTGGTGCTAGCAGGGGAGGCCGACGAGGGTCACGGCTGCGGGGGCGCGCGCGGCAGGGGCGCATGGGGCTGGCCAAGGAGGTCCTTGCGGAGAGCGCAACGCTCGCGGCGGCTCAGGCGCAGCGAGGGAGGAGGTCGAGGGCGCGCGGCCAGGGAGAGAGGCAGGCGGGGGAGGCGGTCGCGAGGCAGAGGAGGCAGGAGCGTCGGGGAATACGGCCTGGCCGCGGGCAAGGTCGGCGGTGAGGCGGGCGATGGCCTGGCAGAGGAACGACGGAGGAGGCGAGGCTCGGGCCCGGCCGGAGAGGCGGCCGCAGAGGGGAAGGCCAACGGGGCGGCGGCCGTCGGGGGGAGGGGGACAGCGACGACGCGGGGAAGGGTGGGGTCGCGGAGGAGGTCGGCGGGGCCGAGAGAAGGCCGGCGGCGCTGGAGCTTGAGGGAGGCGGCGGGGCCACGCGGACGGGAGGGGCGGTCCTGGCGGCGGGGTCGGACCTGGGCGGCGAGCTCGGTGGCGGCGGGAAGCGGAGGACTGGTGCGGCTCCGAGCGTCGGCCGGAGATGAGGGCGACCTCAGCGAGGCGGTGGGGTCGGCGACGACGGGCGGCAGCCGGGGCAGCGTCGGGGAGGTAGGATCCCAGGGCGGCGGCGCTCTGAGCGGGGGGATCGAGGGAGAGGTCGGGGTCGCGGGGAGCGGGTGCAACGCGGAGACGGTGGTGGGGCCAGGCGTGGGGCTAGGGGAGGGGCGGTTGGTGGACGGGAAGGAGGGGGCAGGTGGGGCTGTGGGGCCGCTGCGCGCTGGCGGCGTGTGGTGTGGGGGTGGCGGCGACAGATGGGGTGGGTGGGATTAGGTGGTCTAGGGTTTGGTGGCTGGGGTGTTAGGGCTAGGGTTCAACCGGTTGGGCCTTTTGGGCCTGACCGGTTTAGGTCTAGATTTAGGTTTACTATATGTTTATAAAATATACTATTTGTTTTGTTTTAAAACCTTTTAGCAAATAGTTTTTAGGCAATTAATTTAACATATAATTATAAGACTTGTTTTGAAATAAGAGAAGAGGTTTTGTATCAGACAAAAATAGTTTTTAGCTAAAATATTCTGAGAGCCAAAGATGCATGATGATGACGATGCTCAAATGCAATGTGGCATGATGACATGAGCATGAGGTCATGATGATGCAATGCACAAAAACAACGCGATTTTCTAGTAGTGGTTTTTGCGGGGCGCCACATGAGACATCAACCTGGAGAAGGAACGAAGGGTCTACGGGCCTCCACACGTTACTATGAGCCCCTAATTGAAAGCTCACACTTGGGAAGTGGAAAAAGCGCTTCGGTTGGCTTGAAAACTATATAGGGTGTCCTGGTGTTGAGGGGAACAACACTCATACGGTAGGCACTTGTATTGGAGTGGGCATCCGAAGAGTCTTGATCGGTTACTCGACCCACGATCGGTATAGATCAGGGTAGTGTACCCGAATGGTGTGGGTAAAGTGTGCAACCTCTGCAGAGCGTAAATCTATTCGAATAGCTGTGTCCGCGGTTATGGATGGGTTGGACAAACTTCTATATAGCGGTGCTAGTTTTTTTTCAAAAAGGATTTCGGAAAAGAAATGGCTTTGGAAATGTTTTAACCATGGGATGGTCGTAAAGGAGAAAGGTTTTGACCATGGGATGGTCGGAAGGGGGAGAAAGAAGTTTTGTCGTGGGACGACCTAAAGACGGGAACCAATGGGTACCCCAGTCCTAGTGTTTACAAAACTTTTCAAAAGGCTTCCAAAAAGGCTTTACAAAAGTTTTTAACAAAGATATGGAGATGCTATATCTATAAGAGAAACTATTTTCAAAAAAACCTCTCTGGGAGCCCTCCTACTACGACAACCATATTGCCTATGCTCTTGTTTTATTATTCTATTAAGGTGGTTTGCGAGTACATTCAAAGTACTCACTAGCATTGTCCCTAGCTATTAACTTGGTCAGATAACAAGAAGAAGGTGATGATGATGACTATGCGAGCTAGGACATTCTCCCAGTCAGTTGCCTGTAGGTTAAGGCATGGCTCGGGCTCTACGCTTCTTAGAAGTTCCACTGATGAGGTTGATATAGCCATAATGGCAGCTAAGGTATGACTTGTATCCGTGTAAATTTTGGATGTTTACTTTGATACTTGTTGGTGATGTGCCACGACTAACTGATCATGGGATCGTGGTGGTATGCATAACAGGGATTCTCGGAGGATTAAATCCGGGGGCCCCACAGACTTGGTATCAGAGCCATCCTGACTGCAGAAGAACCTTAGTTAGCATGGTTGTTAGACAGGAACCTTATTTTGAAAACCCCGGCTTTCGAAAACTAGTTTCTCAATGAGTTTCAAAAAGTTCTACTTCTTCTCTTACTCTAAGTAAATGCTTTCGAAAATGGTTTCCTCTAACTCTCGTCCAAACTTCAAACCTACGGATTTTAAATAACTAGGATCTAGAACTTGGTGAAGACAATGAGAACAAAATGAAGACAAGCAACGACCAGCAAACACAAAGAGACTACAATATCGCTCTACCAGCGGAATCCTCACAATCATAAGACATCGGGTGTTGCACTATGACAAAGGCTTCATTTGCAAGATAGAGACTCCAAATTGAAGAAAGACGATATCTAGGGTCAATATTCCTAAGAATAGGATTCCCCTACATCGTGAGTAGTTAAATCCTTGGTCCACCCGGTAGACCGTGTTTGCTTGCCTAATTGCATCATCCGTTGCTTGATGTGTGTGGTTTGCCGAGGATATTGCGATCCTTTCGATCAGTTCACCCTGTATGTACTTTCTGGCCCTTTTACCCCATGACAAAAGTGTTTCAAGGATCGATACCCCACTGAGTACCTCAGGTACCCCTGTTAGTCGTTGCTAACGATAACCTATACTAACCTCGGGAGTATATGAGAGGAAAAGCATCGGAAGAACCAGGAGTTCGACATCGACTAGTCAAGACAACTCGAAGACTTCACCTCAGCAGGATGACATACCTCGTTCAACTCACCTCTCAAGACTCGTCAACAGCGCAACACTCCCTCGTTCATCAGTCTACTAAAGCAAGAATCCCGTTGAAGCCAGAAGGCGATCACCAAAGGATCCTCAATATCCACAAGAAACCATCCGATAAGTCAACCAAGACAGGAAGTGAAGACCTGACTCCGCTAACCTTGGTATATTAGAACTTCCTACAACCCCGAGAGACTAACTAGTAATTGATCCCTCTGCCCAACCAACGGGCAGTTCCTCACCAGAAGGCCAGAATACTTTAGTTCCCTGAAGACAAGGATGCATGAAGACACCAAGTTTACTCCACCATCGAGCAAAACCAACGCAAAGAGTTCAAGTGAAGATGTTTTCTATGACGTTAGCTACCCTATCTTGTCCGAAGTCTAGCAAGAGAGTTGTTAACCGCTAACTTGCCCTAAGCTAAACCCATCAAACTTCGTTAGGAAGCCACCCACGAAAGGGTTGAATCAATAGAACTTCACTCAAGGACCTCATATCAAGACCCAAGGAGATACAACCTCCCTTAGCATCACACTAGCGCTTCAAGATAGAAGATCCGCACCACTCCTAACGCACCTTAGTGAAGCTCTAAGGTGGAAACACTGTGTCTTTCCACTCAAATCCAGAAGACCGCCTACCAGAAGAGGCTTCAAAAGAGATCTCAGGATCTGACGTCCTTTCGCCAAATAGCAACTCGCGAGTTATCACAGGAGAAACTAATTGAAGATTCTATGAAGTCCCTTCGCTACCTCAGCTGAAGACCAGCCTGAAGGATCACCGGATCACTAACCGCTCAGTTCCATTTGCCTATAGGACGTGAGACTCCAACGACTCCCATAGGCTAAGTACAAATAATAGTAGTATATAAGCCCTGTAGGACCTACCTTCGCGGACGTCATCGGAAGATTCCAACTCTAGGAGAAAGAGTGACGACAGTCTTCAAAACATCAATCTACGACTCCAAGAAGAAAGGAATGTGTTACCCCCGAGCTGCCCTAGTCTAACCTTCAGGGGGAAAGGCTGCGTCTTTCCCACAAAAATAGAGTAACTCTTCGCTAGGAGCAAACTCAAGAGTTTCGAACCTAAAATTGTTAAATAGGATACGCTACGCCCCTAAGGTAGAGCCATGGATTCTTAGAGAAAGGTACACCACGTAGATTCTATCCTCTGACGAGTACCCCGTGAAGTTCAGTATCGAGATAGTCTGTCCAGTCTAAGCCCTCGAGATATAGAGGCTGGAAGGAAAAGAAGGTCATCCCTCGCAATTGGGACTGGACTCTGCTCAACTCTCCATGCATCCCGGAAGACTAGAGCTCAACTTTATTGACAGAGTAGTCACTTTCAAAGACGGAGTCTATAAGATAGCACGCGTAAGACACCTAGTATCAACCCGACTCAAAATCCCGTAACCCTACTCTCCTGAATCTCGGGACGAGATTCTTTTAAGGGGGAAAGGTCCGTAACCTCCCAATTTTAGCAACCCTGATTAGTTGTCCAAAATGCAAAAATTAGGGGGAAGAAAAACTTTTTCTTGTTTAATGGTGAAGTGTTTTCCTATTGTTTGAATATTTTTATGCTTATGATTGTGTATTAGAAGATATACTCCTTACCTCAACACCAGTTGACAAAAGCTACTTCCCCAAAACTGTCTTGGCTTAATTTCCATATTCTCAAATGTTCTGGCATTTCAAAACCGGAGCCAAGAAGCCTTTGCAAACCAACTATTTATGTAGATTCTATTGATCAAACTATGGATAGCTATAGAATACTATCTCCTTATGTTTTCAAGACAGGGCCTTTCAACTACTCTCATCTCTAGTTTTCCCAAAACCTCTTTATTAAGCTTTTGTATTCTACTCTTGGTAGAGATACCAAGGACTCTCATCTTATTCAAACTCCAGCCCTTTTCAAATTTCCCAATCTTACCTCAAGTCAGACTTGATGGTAACCCCAGTAGTGGATTTGCTTAGTTTATAAGATGAGTTACCTTGATCTGTTGTCTAATGAATTGCCTTGATCATCTATTGATTTGCCTTCTTAGGAGATAGTATGAACTACTATAGGAGCTCATCACCTGGATCAATATACTTTAAACTCACCAAACCCTAAGCAAGAATACAATCTAGATCTGATCCATAGCCACTAGGTGATCATCTAAAACCCTTAACCAGATCAATTCTGGAGTGACCCATTCTAGAAGCTTCCAAGACAATGAAGACCACTATCAATCATGGACCCTTTATACTCAATCTACACTTCAACATCATCCTCTTGATGATGCTTTGGTACCTTGCAACCCATCAAAATAATCACCACCCACATTCAAGTCAAAAACCCTAAATCTGCCAAATTTGGCTAAGTCTGGAATCTGTTCCAACATCACCTTTTTGAATGCCTCATTTTCTCAACCCTGGTGCATCTTTGAAAATGCATTTGAACCATATTCTTAACCATACTAAGGACTACCAAGGACCACTATTTCCCTTGGTTAGATAATCCTCCAACCCACTTGTTCTTGATGGTTTTGCAGGCAAGAATATAACTATTCCTGCCAATCAGTCAACATGCCTACTTTGACAGAAGCTCACACCATCATCCAACCTTCTACGGACCAACTCTTTGCATGGTTGTGTGGTACTCATATAGGTCTATAAATATCTACTTCACTTGTTCCAAGTGGATCTTTGTGATTCTTAAACCCACAAGGTTTTGAAGGTTAGTTGATAATTTGCCTTGGCACACTTATTTTATTCAAAGGTTGAAATCAATTCTTGGTGAGCTCAAGCAGGATCAAGCTCAAACCTCTACACCATTGCAATCTAGATCAGTTGGTCTGTCCATACATATATCCCATGCCCCAAGGGGAGCCTTGAGCTCCAAGATCCAACAAGGTTTTGGTGGCATGAAAACTATCTTACCCAAGATCCTTAAATCTCTAGTTTTCCCCAAAATCAACTTGGATTCTCCAATCCCAAGGTTGAAAATGCTTGTTACACCTTGTCTACATCATCTACCTTGATCATCAAGATTTATCAAAAAATTTCCATATTTATTATGGACCAAATCTATTTAATTTCTTTAGTAGACAAAATCTCCAAAACTCCTTTCCCAATGGAAAGTTTGGTTTTTGCCAAAACACGCCTCCAACTTTTTGCTCAATAGAGGTCCATATATCCTACCCTACATTCCCATCTCAAAAATAAATATTTTTGAGATCCTCTATTATTCCTTTTTGCCCTTTTTCTCAAATGGCAGAAATGGAATAATAATAGTTTAAATACTTTTAAGCCACAATAAATCTTGGGAAAATTCCCCTAAGTATGTATTCACATATGGGACCATATCACATCAAAAACTCCACCTGTCCAATTCAAAAATACCAAATAAATTCCTAAAAACCATTTCTGCACTATTTGAATAATTGAAACAAAGTGCATCTAGAAATCTCTGAAAAATCCCAAATAAATCTCAGAGATGCATCTTGAACTTACCCATCTACTAGCATCCTTATCTCAGTTGTTCAAGATCGAAAATCAAGACATACCACTTGATCATCCTTTATGGATGATTTGAACATTTAACCTTTTAGTACCCAAAAACCAAATCAAACCTCATCCAATCTTCTCAAACAAGCCTCCACAGCACCAACCCTCAGTCCTGGTTGTGTGTACTATAGCTAAGCCACTGTAGCAACTTATACCTCTTGTATCTAGTGCTTGTCCATGAAGGAGACACAAGCCAACCCCTTTTTCTTGCCCTTAAAACCTTGCAACAGCTGTCCCTACTCCCTCTGCCCTTCAGCTCGACCCGAAAACCACTTCCCCTTAGCCCACAGCAATACCAGCCCTGGTTTCACCCCTCACCCTTGATCCATAGGCCATGTCCACCCCAACCCTCCTCCACTTGGTTTATAAGGCCACAAACCAGCACAACTCTTCCCCTTGCTGCCCATTTGCTCCTCTCCCTCTCACTTACCCCCCACCTAACACCACTCTTCCTCCCCTGCCTTATCCTGCCCGAGAGAGGAAGAAAACGAGCTCTCGGCCTCCTCTCTCTCCTCGAGCTAAGCCTCTTCCTCCCTTCCCCTCCCTCTCTACATGTCACACTATGAAGATGCCCGTGTCCTCATGAGTCTAACCCACCCCTTTTGTTGCATAGGAACCCTGATGGCTCGTGATTGATGAGCTCGTTGGGGAACCCCAAGAGGAAGGTATGATGAGCACAGAAGTAAGTTTCCTCAGTTATGAAACCAAGGTTATCGAACCAGTAGGAGAAAGGAAACACCCCAAAGGTGTTGCAAGCTGAGCCTTGGTAGGGCGCACTACCAGTGCTAGTAGCAACGTGGAGACCTACACAACACAACCATAGAACTTTGTCCCCAACTTGCGATGAGGTTATCAATCTCACCGGTTTTGCTGAAAACAAAGGATTAAACGTATCGAATGGAAGGAAGTAATAGTTTGCAGAAAGTAAACACAAAGAAGTAAACAATTTTTAGATTCTATGTAACAGAAAGGACCGGGGTCCATAGTTTACTAGAGGTGACTCTCCTTAAGATAGATAACATGCTGGGTGAACAAATTATAGCGGGGCAATTGACAAACATCGAGAAAGCATACAAGCATATACTTATCATCTTGACTCTTTTGAGACTTGATTGGGCATTACAACATTATACATAGACCGCCATCCAACTACATCTATGACTAATAATCCACCTTCAGGTTATCATTCGAACCCCCTCTAGTATTAAGTTGCAAGCAACAGATTATTGCTTTACGAATTGCGTGTAACGTAAACAATACGATTGTTCTATGAACAAAGGATTGTTGTTTTCTCCCTAGTAGCAACAGCATATCTAGTACCTTAGAGATTTCTATCACTTCCCCAGATTACCAGAGGCATGAACCCACTATCGAGCATAAATACTAACTCTTGGAGTTGCTAGCATCTACTTGTCCAAGATAGCTACTAACAACGGAAAGCATGCAAGATAACAAATAAAAAAGACATGATAGAATCAATAATCAATCTAAAATAGCATCTCAATATCCATCAGATCCCCGCAAACACAACATGCAGAATTACAAATAGATGATCTTGATCATGAACGGAGCTCACAAGATCTAGACATGAAAGCACAAAGGAGGAGAACCAGCCATCTAGCTACTACATGGACCCGTAGTCCAGAGATGAACTACTCACGCATCACACCAAGGGCTTGCATGATGATGAAGAAGGCCTCCAGGGTGAATTCCCCTCTCCGGCAGGGTGCCGGGAAGAGCTTCAGATCCCTCCCGATCTAGGGATGGAGATGACGGCGGCTACATACTCTTTCGTGGATTTTTTATCGGCTACTTAGGTTTTTGGTCCCGAGGTCAATATATAGGCGAAAGGAAGGCCTAGGGGATGCTGGGGTCGGCCAGACCACCCCCTGGCGCGGGCCAGGCCTGGCCACACGGGGAGGTGGTGTGGCTAGGCCCCAGCCCTTCTCCGTCTCGTATTCTGGCTCCAGATGCCTTCCGGTAAAATAGTGACTTTGGCTTTTGTCCCATCCAATTCTGAGAATATTCATTTTCTGACTTCCTGGAACCAAAAACAACAGAAAAAAGGCAGCTGGTACTGTGGCTCTTGTTAATAGGTTAGTCCAAGAAGTCATATGAAAAGTACTCCAAAGTGTGGACAAAACACAAGAAAGTAGATAAAACCAAGCGTGGAACATCAAAAATTATAGATACATTTGCAATGTATCAACATCCCCCAGCTTAACTCCTGCTCGTCCTCGAGTAGGTAAGTGATAAAAAGAAAGAATATTTTTTAGGTGACATGCACCATCATAAACTTGATCAAAGTACTTGTAAAACATTTGAATCTGGGATCATAGTACTTCAATCATAACATGAAAGACAAAGTTCTAGCAATAAGACAAAGAAACTATGATGCAACATGAAAAGGCACAAACAAAAGATTCATGAATAACAATGCTTTGCAGGACGTTTGTTTGTTTCACATAAAGAAAACATAGCATAATAGTATTCAGCTTGTCCCTCATAGAGTAGCAAATATAAATGCATAGGACACCTTCAAAGTTCATAAGAGTGACTAGATACAAATAGTTCAAAACAAGCAATATCAAGTTATGCATCAATCAACTAGTCTTGGGACAATGCACATAGCACTAAGAATGGCCAGTATGCTCTCAATGTAGGTGCATAAAGATAGAAGGTGCTGACTCAATATATAAGTGGAAGAAAGGCCTTCATAGAAGGAAGTAGGGATTAAAGTCTCATAAAGAGCTTCCAAACATTATGGTACTTGTTAGCTTTCAGCTCTCATTGCCCCTATCATAAGAATCTTGAAGGTGATTAAGGTTAAAGTGACACAACTAAGAGGATATGCTTGACAAGTTATAAACCGAAATCTCATGCCCCTTACTTACGAAGACCGAACCTCATGCTACTCAACTTTAGTAACAAGTAAGCTCTTGTCATTGTAAGTACATATGTATCATAAAGAACCACCAACGGGGTACCCCTTGCACCTGATACATGAGCTATCCCATAATCAAAATGACAAGGCAAGCATACAATGAGCATCTCAACGATCTTTTTCTTTGCTATTTGCATGGGTTTTTATTGAGGATGCTTCATAGAGTGCTCATTATGGTGATGCTGCAAGTTTCCACCATGATTAGGCATGGCTTAGGCTAGCGGCCCAGGCGTTTCTCTAACACACATACTATCAACACCTGGATTTTTAATCCCAGATGCCTGTTATGTCATACATCGCAATCCCAAGATTACCATTTTTGCGAGACATAACAGATTGGATATCACAGTACATCATCCATTACAAACCATACATAAGGTCTTACACAATTAAGTATCTCATGATCTAGTCTTAATACAACAAGCAGCGGAATAAAAGATAAGCGTAGCGGTGGGGTCCATCTTCAGGGGCACAGGCAATGCTGACGAAGGCAGATAGTCCTAGTTACCATAGCCGTCCTGCTGACCATCATCTTGGTAGTCACCTTCATAGTATGGCCATGAGAATAGCCAGGGACAAAAGCCATGAGTACTCTTTAAGTACTCGCAAACTACCACTAACAAGTAGTATGATTCTAAGTTAAAGTGCTAACTCTATGTTTAACTATAAAGTTAAGTTTGAAACCTAAGCTGAGATCAGAAGCAAAGAAAGGTAAAATAAAGTTCTAGAATCACTTAAGTTGGGAAGCTAGTGTCATAGTCACCACCCTATTGTGGTCAAGTCAAGATTCATCATTCCTTTCATAAGTTATTTTGGAAACATCTGACAACGAAACAGTATGGCCATTCCAACTGTCCATAACCGTGGACGCGGCTATTCCAATAGTTTGACACTCTACAGAGGTGGTACACTTTCACCACAAGATTCGATACATCTGTCAAGGATAACCCTGAATCATCATACTTAGTATGCAGATAATCAAACATAACCTTTCCTTTACACACCCTAGTATAAGCACCTCTCCTATGAGCATGGCCTCCCAACCATGACCATCTGTCATCTTGGGCACTGCATAGGTGGACAATATTGAGAGGTAGCCTCAGCTCAAACCTCTCCCGCGAGGGAACTAATACTAATGCATATAAACTTCCCACTAAGCCTTACCCAATTTAGGTATTGTGGTTGTATGGTAAATTTGGAATGGTATCGCATCCGAATCCAACCATCAGTTTTTATAAAGGGCTAAGGCTCATGCCTCAACATTTTCATCATCATAAACCATTTGTGTTTCTCAACACATGTCAAAACATCTCAATAGAATGACTCATCATTCCAAGGTTTTCATAATTAATTTCCACCAAGGGTTCCCATCTAAAGTGACTCAAGTTTTTTTTATCGACTCTAGACTACTAAGTTAAGAGTGTTCACTAAGGTGGAAAGATGGGATCAATCTCATGCCACAAAATGACATCTAAAGTTATCTCTATAGGTAAAGTTTTATACTCTTTATGCTACCTTCAAAACAAGTAAGGGACTTTGGTAAAGTAAAGGAAGTAAAGCTTGGAAAGTAATACATGGGGTAAGTAATAGTCAAAGTGGTGTGAACAAAGCATGCCTAAAGCATCTTTGCTCATTCATCTAGCTTAATTCTAGCTTTCTAAGCATTACACTTGCAGGTGTTAGCTTGCCAATAGTAGCTTGCCTTGGTTGGTGCAGTGGTTGAAGGTTTCTTCCTCCTCTTGATAGAACTCCTCCTCCTCGAAAGCTTGGTCGGTACTATCGTCTATAAATACATACAGAGTACACAATCACCAAACAATACTTAACTAGTCTAATTAGCATTCTAAGGCACACATTTGATGATCTATTATCATCACAAGCATCACAAGTTTTATTAACTAGTTTCTTTCTTTTTTTAAGAAAAGTAATTTCTACTCATTGAAAAATAACTAAGATTTAATATTCACCACTTAAAATATGGGATCATGTGGACACATGTCATCACCACATATTCTAACATGTCGGAATGGGATTTAAAGGTTGTATCACAATTACTTTGGTTTAATTTCATTATTTAATGATTTAAAGTGACTAGAAATGCCTATATAGCATTATTTTGGTACTAGTCCAAAGTCACTGCATGTAAACCCTAATATTATTACCTATTCGGTTAGGTATGGTGAAATGTGATTTTGGAGAGTTGGAATCAACTCAAAAGCTATCATGGTTGATTTTACAAAAATGTTGCAAGGTGCAAATGCTTCTGTTTTATTATTTTTACTAGGAGAGATCTCTAACTCTAATTGAATTAAATCCAACGGGTTTGGGTAGATCTTTTCAGTAGCTTTCTAACAAAATTGGAATCACTCCATTTGGATATGTAAATCTCTCTGAATTGAATTTCAAACTAGGGGACATAACTAGGTTTAAACTAAAATAGAAAAATCCTAATTCAAACTAAATGGGTTGCGCGGGAACGCTAACGGGCCGGCCCAGTGACACTACGCGGCACGGGGCACAGCTGACAGGGGGGTCCACCGGTCAGTGGCTCATAACACGCGAAGCGGTACGGGGCGATGTGGGCCGTTAGATTAGAACGGGGATCAACGGTTGGGGCTCGTCGTCGACGACGAACAGGTCGCCGGCGAGGTCGAACCATAGCGGCTCAGTGGGGGTGCTCAGGGGGCGTACCAGGGCTCCAGCGACAACGGTGAGGCGGGCAAATGGACTGGTAGACGACAGCGAGCTCAGGGGTGGTCGAGGTGGCTCCGGGGGTGGTCGCAATCAACGGGGCCCTTCCCCTCCAGAAGCGGCCAGCTCCGGTGGAATTCCGGCGACTGCGAGCTCGAGCGGATCTGGGGAGAAGTAGGGACTGATCAGTGGCAAGAGGGGAGGTGAGTGGTATGCAGAAAATGGCTAGGGGTTCCCTCCTTGTATAGGCTCGACGATAGGACAGCGCGGCATGGCCAGACGACGGTGGCGACATGGCTACAGGCTGCTAGCGGCATGGCTGCTAGCGGCGATCGATGCGCGGTCTCCTGGCAGTGCTCTAGGGATTTAATGCGGGCTTAGGGATGGTGGTATGCGGTCGGGCGGTGCTCGCGCTCTGAGCGGCAGAGGCGGCGGTCTCCACGGCGAGTGGTGGCTATGGTGCTAGGGGCGGCGAACGGGCATGTCTGCGGTGTTCCTGGGGTCGTGGCGACGCAGTGGGTGCGGGCTGCGATGTCGGTATGGCACAGTGCGTGCTCGACATGGTGCATACACACTGGGCGCGGTGGTTCCTCGGTGGTCTACGGCTTGGCCTTGCTCGCGGAGGGGACAGAGGGTGGCAGTGAGGTCCTGGCTAGCTCGTAGACAAGGTGAGAGAGAGGGGGATAGTCTACTGCAGCGAGGCAAGGTTTGGTCGGCAAGTTGGTGCTCAGGGTGCCATGGCCTTGCTGCTAGGGGGTAGGGGATGGGGTGTAAATGGCCTGGTTAGATCATTTGGAGACAATGGGAGTGTTTTGAGGACAATTGGGTGCAAAACCCTGTACAAAACAGTGAGGTAAATACTAGGTGTAAATCATGCCTACCAAGTGTTTGTAAAAATGGCTGCAAGAAAAATACTTTTGAATTTTGAAAAGATTTTTGGTGGGTGTGCTAGGCATAAGCTTGAGACTCTGTCGGTGCTTGGGTTTTGAAAATTGAGCTCATTTGAGTGGTTTTTGAAATAGTGGGATCTTCCCATATGAAATAGATTCAATTTTCAAATGCCATTTAAATTTAGTGTTTGAATGTTTTTGGCAGATCACAAAGTGGGCCTTGGCACCAAATTATGTGTACTAGCAAGGGGTGCAAAGATCCATAATTGTTTCTGTTAGGTTTTGAGTACTAGGAATAGCCAAAGTAGGTATGTTGATTAAAATGTCACAAATGACCATTTCATTCTTTTATTCATTTTGATTTGTTTTTCTTTGGGATTTGTTTGGGAATGATCTAGATGATGTTTATTTCACCTAAGAATCATTTTACAAGAAATGGATCACTTAATCATGGCAATTCAAAACAACTCCTATTGAAATGCACACACATATGAATGCTTTAATAGTTTTCATTGGAAAAGTTTTTGTTAACCCTAATTTTGATGATTTGGATCTTAATAACCTTGGATTAAAGTTTTGGGATGTTACACATACAAACTCCATGATCTTACAAGTTCCACTTTTATTTCACACCGCCGGGATCCATAAGCAAAAGAACGTGATATCAACGGGGTACAAAGTACAAGTGCAATGTTGAAAGCATTCCCCATGATACATGGTTCTGTGAACTTCAACTTATAAAGCGCAAGCATATACGCAACAAAGAAGGACCCAATGGTTCAAGTTTATTAAATGCAAGAATTTAAAGTTTGCCATCAAGTTCATGAGAGCTTTAAACACTAGTTTTCTCATAACAAGTTTAATTTGGAAGGCAAAGAAAAACATGAATATACTTGGAATAGCATAAGCTAGTAGGTTGGTATGGTGGACTCTTTGGAATAACTTGGTTTAAGGAGTTGGATGCATGAGTGGAACTCATACTTGGTTGTGGAGGCTAGCAAAAGACTGGGAGCGACCAACTAAGAGAGCAATAGTGGCCATAATCATGCAGAGCGACAAAACATCATTGATCAAAGCATAAAGTGATACTACAAGTTGAAAACTAAAGGATCATAAAGGCTATGGTGACTTGAGATAGTCATAACATGGTCTGAGCATGTGCCAAGTTAACCCAAATAAAGCATCAAAGGAGAATACCACAATACTATGCTTTAATATGCTAAACAGCGCATGATTCATCCAAGGCACATTAAGCAATCTCAATTGTTTATAACAAGTCATGCTACAGCAAAAAATACCAATCATAAAGCCAAAACAATATCAAGCAAGGCATGACAGAGCATAGGCCACAGTCAAAAACAAGCTCTCTTTACCACTTCAGCATGAACTTTCCTACTCTTTCCAAACCAAACCAAACTATTTGAACACCAATGTATGAAAGAGGGGGTCCAACCAATTTATTCAAAAAACTAAGCAAACCAAGCAAACGAAAAACCAAAATGAAAATGAAAAAGAAGACGCTCCAAAAAACACAACTGTGCATGAAACAATACAAATGAAGCGTTTGGAAGAAACCTGGGATTTTTATCGATGAAGAAGGGGATGCCTTGGGCATCCCCAAGATTTGATGCTTGTACTTCTTGGATATTTCTTGGGGTGACACGCGTGGCATCCCCAAGCTTGAGGTTTGGTCCATCCTTCATCTCATTACTTATTCCTTCCATACACCTGAAATTTTTCCTTCATACAAAACTTCACACAATCTTTATTAGCAACATTAGTGCACTCAAGATAATAGGTCTTTAAGGTTCCGTTATAACACCAATAAAACTTCCAATAAAACACAAGCTACTGTAGCACTTCCCTCAAAAAGCTCAATTCCCCAAAAGAACTCAAAAAGGAACCAACAAGAAGCAAATACAGAAAATGGCAGAAATCTATCAAAACAGACTAGAAGGTAAAGACGATTTTTTCGAAGACCTTCTGTTACTCAAATCAAAACGTATTGAACCAACAAAAGTTAGATAACAACCTGGGGCAGAAGCACAAAAAATCACGCCTCAAAACGACGTTCAGATATTTTACACTAATTTTTACGGTGAAGCACGGAAATCTGTTTCGGGACAGCAACTTTCCCAATCATTACTTCTCTCTCATTAGAGGTTACTCTTGGCATAAAAAGCAAATAAAAAGGATAAGGATCGGTTATTACTGAAGTAATAACTTCCAAGACTCATCTAAAAATTTTGGGTTATCTCCCAATAAGTACTTTTCTTTAACGCCTTTAAGTTAGGCATAAGAAGCAAGAAAAAGAATCAAGTGTTCTCAAATCTTCTTTCTCTTCTTAGGGAAGTGTTCTATACCTTTCTTGAGTGGGAGTTGATATTTAATGGTGCCTTCTTTCATATCAATAATGGCACCAACAGTTCTAAGAAAAGGTCTTCCCAAAGTAATAGGACAAGAAGCATTGCATTCAACATCCAAAACATAGAATCAACGGGGACATAGGCATTGTTAACCATAATAAGAACATCATTAATACTCCCCATGAGTTTCTTTTTAGCATTATCATCAAGTGGGACATTCAAAAAACAATCTTAAAGTGGAGGCAAATCAAGCATATCATAAATCCTTCTAGGCATAATACAAACACTACTATCAAGATCACATAAAGCTTTGAAATCAAAATCATTCACTTTCATATTAATGATGGGTTCCCAACCATCTTCTTGTTTTATAGGAATAGAACCTTTATGTTTCATCTTTTCTTCTTTAATCTTTATGAGAGCATCAGTAATGTGTTTTGTAAAAGCCATGTTCATAGCACTAGCATTAGGACTTTTAGCAAGCTTTTGTAGGAACTTAATAACTTCAGATATATTGCAACCATCAAGATCAAAATCAAAATTATTATCCAAAGTAGTAGAACTATTACTACCCTCAACACTAGTGGTGGTGATAGTAGAAACACTAATGTTGCTAGCAATTTCATCTTCTCTTTCCCAATTAGCATGTAATTCAGCTAATAGTCTAACATTTTCATCAATTCTTACTTGTATAACATTAGTAGCTGCAATGGGATTCTATCAATGAAGATTGAGCTTCAGACAAAGATGATATATTCCTTTTAGCATTAGAAAGTTTCAATTGTAAACTAGGAATTTCCCTATTTAGACTCTCAAGTTGATGGCTAATGTTCTTCAAAATGGTAGATTGTTCCTCCATAGTCTTAGTGAATAGTTGATTTTGCTCATATTGCATTTGCATGAAATTCTTAATGGCTCTTTCAACTTCTAAAATTCTTCCTTCACTAGGTAACCCAGGTTTGCCATTATAACCATAAGTATTACTAGGAGGGTAAGGCCTATAATTGTTATTACCATAAGCATTGTTGCCATAATTGTTATTTCTTATAAAGTTCACATCAACTTGCTCTTCTTGAGTAACCAAAGAGGCTAAAGGAACATTATTTGGATCAATATGGGCTTTCCAATTAACAAGCATAGACATAATAATATCAATCTTATCACTCAAGGAGGAGGTTTCCTCAATAGAATTTACCTTCTTACCTTGTGGAGCTCTCTTAGTATGCCATTCAGAAGAGTTAACCATCATATTATCCAGAAGCTTTGTTGCAGCACCCAAAGTAATGGTCATAAAGGTACTTCCAGCAGTAGAATCCAATAGGTTCCTTGAAGAATAGTTCAAACCTGCATAAAAAGTTTGGATGATCATCCAAGAAGTCAGCCCATGAGTGGGACAATTCTTTACCAAAGATTTCATTCTTTCCCAAGCTTGAGAAACATGTTCATTATCAGATTGTTTAAACTTCATTATTTCACTTCTCATAGATATAATCTTAGCAGGAGGATAGTATTTTCCAATGAAAGCATCTTTGCATTTAGTACAAGAATCAATACTATTCCTAGTTAAGGAATTCAACCATTCTTTAGCTTTTCCTCTCAAAGAGAAAGGAAACAATTTCAGCTTAATAATATCACCATCTATATCCCTATGCTTTTGCATCTCACAAAGTTATTTAGATGGGCAGCAGCATCTTCATTACCAATACCAGAAAATTGTTCTCTCATAACAAGATTGAGTAAAGCAGGTTTTATCTCAAAGAAAGTAGCTTCAGGCACAGGTGGAGCAATAGGTGTGCTCATAAAATAATTGTTGTTGGTGCTAGTGAAGTCACACAACTTAGTATTTTCAAGAGTAGTCATTTTTTTGTATTTTTGATAAAGAAAGCAAACTAGTAAAACTAATTTTTTTGTGTTTTTGATAAAGAAACAAGCAAACAAAACAAAAAGAAACTAAGCAAAACAAAAATAACAAAGTAAAGAGATTGGTTATGAGGGACTCCCCTTGTGAAGATGTCCTTGACTCCCCGGCAATGGTTCCAGAAAAATAATTTGATGGCTCGTGATTGATGAGCTCGTTGGGGAACCCCAAGAGGAAGGTATGGTGAGCACAGAAGTAAGTTTCCCTCAGTTATGAAACCAAGGTTATCGAACCCGTAGGAGCAAGGAAACACCCCAAAGGTGTTGCTAGCTGAGCCTTGGTAGGGTGCACTACCGGTGCTAGTAGCAACATGGAGACCTACACAACACAACCACAGAACTTTGTCCCCAACTTGCGATGAGGTTGTCAATCTCACCGGTTTTGCTGAAAACAAAGGATTAAAAATGTATCGAATGGAAGGAAGTAATAGTTTGCAGAAAGTAAACACAAAGTAGTAAATAGTTTGTAGATTGTATGTAAAAGAAAGGACCGGGGTCCATAGTTCACTAGAGGTGGCTCTCCTTAAGATAGATAACATACTAGGTGAACAAATTACAGCGGGGCAATTGACAAACATCGAGAAAGCATAAAAGCATATACTAATCATCTTGACTCCTTTGAGACTTGATTGGGCATTACAACATTATACATAGACCGCCATCCAACTGCATCTATGACTAATAATCCACCTTCAGGTTATCATCCGAACCCCCTCCAGTATTAAGCTGCAAGCAACAGATTATTGCTTGACAAATTGCGTGTAAAGTAAACAATACGATTGTTCTATGAATAAAGGATTGTTGTTTTCTCCCTAGTAGCAAGAGCACATCTAGTAGCTGAGAGATTTCTGTCACTGCCCCAGATTACCAGAGGCATGAACCCACTATCGAGCATAAATACTAACTCTTGGAGTTGCTAGCATCTACTTGGCCAAGATAGCTACTAACACCGGAAAGCATGCAAGATCAAAAATAACAAAGACATGATAGAATCAATAATCAATCTGAAATAGCATCTCAATATCCATCGGATCCCCACAAACACAACATGCAGAATTACAAATAGATGATCTTGATCATGAACGAAGCTCACAAGATCTAGACATAAAAGGACAAAGGAGGAGAACCAGCCATCTAGCTACTACATGGACCCGTAGTCTAGTGATGAACTACTCACGCATCATACCGGAGGCTTGCATGATGATAAAGAAGGCCTCCATGGTGAATTCCCCTCTCCGGTAGGTGCCGGGAAGAGCTTCAGATCCCTCCCGATCTAGATGAAGGCGGCTATAGACTCTTTCGTGGATTTTTGATCGGGTACTTAGGGTTTTGGTCCTGAGGGAATATATAGGCGGAAGGAGAGGCCGAGGGGGTGTTGGGGTCAGCTAGACCACCCCCTGGCATGGGCCAGGCCTGGCCGCGTGGCCAGGTGGTGTGGCCAGGCCCCATCCCTTCTCCGTCTCGTATTCTACCTCCAGATGCCTTCCGGTAAAATAGTGACTTTGGCTTTTGTCCCGTCCAATTCCGAGAATATTCATTTTTTGACTTCCTGGAACCAAAAACAGCAGAAAACAGGCAGCTGGCACTGTGACTCTTGTTAATTGGTTAGTCCAATAAATCATATGAAAAGTACTCCAAAGTGTGGACAAAACACAAGAAAGTAGATAAAACCAAGCATGGAACATCAAAAATTATAGATACATTTGCAATGTATCAAACCCCTGCTCCGGTGGCGTAGTCCAGCTCCGACGAGGCTCCCCCTAGGTCCAACTTGCACGAACCCTCTCCATCGCAGAACCTCCTCAACGCTGCCCATCCATGCGATCCCCGTCGTCGACCATGTCTCCCTAGGACCTCGCGCGCGCCCGCTGCCGCTTGGGCCGAATCTCCCCTGCGAGGCCCAGTAGCCAGCAGATCGAGCCCAACAACCCCTGCTTTTTATTCTTTTCCCCAGATCTGTAATCTATCCAATTGGTTTAAATCTAGGAAAAAATGGAAAATGGGGTATTCTGCCCAGATCAAAATTTTACCAAGTTCCTACACGTTCTTCCTATCTTGCACAACTGTTACTTTGCCAAAAATAATTTCCATTATTTATTGGCATTTGATCTACAAAAATGTATCTTTTCCACTAACTAAATTCCCTAGGAACTATCCTTATCCAAATGTAGTGAAACAAACTTTCCCTGGTAGGGATTCACCATACCAATCTTTGAACATTGGTCCCTTGCTTTTTTGGAGCTATGGAGTATCTTTTACAAAAATAACAAAAACCAGGCCAATCTGACTTTAGAAACTTCCCTAGACCAAACCATGAGTTGTTTTGACCTCATTCCAACTCTCTGTGATGTCGTACACTGAATACTACGAAAATCCAGGAGATCAAGATTTATTGAGCTTCTACGGATTTTTTAATGAATTAAACATTTCTGTATATACATTATCACTAGATAAATCACCTCAGTAGTTCTGTAACTCCAAAAAGGTTGATTCCAATTTCTTTAGAAAGGTATTCTAAATACCTACCATGTGTCCCTGGAATCAAATCCAAATCTTTTTTAGATTAAATATGGTGAAAAAGACAAAACATCTACATAACTACCTTTGGGAATTTCCTGAGGGCATTATGTTAATTCTCTTGACATGTTTCCAACTCTCACTGAACCACTACATCAAACCCTACACAACCACCCAAGGAAATAATTTTGGAGCTCCAGAACCTTTCTGGTGATTTATTCACCTAAACTAGAGGTTATTTCACTAGAAAAATCATAACTAAATATAGGAAATATCATTTTTTATATTGGTATCATACAGAACCAATCCTTGGCCTCAAACCCCTTATTCAAGTGGTATTTTAAAAATAAATCACAAACGCAAATCCACAAAGGCAATTAAAGTAATTCCAAATGTTATGATTTCAACCTATACAAAACCTACTAAATTCAGTAATGTGTTGTATGTTTGTTTGCTGTATGTATGTCTGCTTGTATGCCTGGTGTTGATTGTGTCATTTGTTTGCTTGCATGTGATCCATAACAATGATAGCTACGATGAAATCGGAGCTCAGATGAGGTGGTTATTATTGGTATTATGGGTATTCTAAGAACAATTTCAGGGACAATTACGCCATATTACTGATCTCAGGTAAGCCACCTTCTTGCCCATAAGCCTTGTCCTACTGTTTTACTTATGCATGTTTTATCTACTGTTTATTAAAAACTGCATTGTTTACTATATGTTGATGTATATATGGTAGTGGTTTGGATCCTCCAAACTATTACCCTTTTGTATTACTAAGTACAACCCCCCCTTGAGGACACCTATTGGTCCCTAGCAGAATAGATGATGCATGACACCATAACCCTTTGGAGAACAGGTTTTAGCCGAAGCAATGCTATAGGATGCGAAGACCCTAGAAAAGTTTTACAAAGAGTTTTATGGTCAAACCTTGGTGAGGTTTGACCCACTAAGAGAAGTGTGAGAAATAAAAATGTTTTCGTTTTACAAAAGATGCTAAAGGAAAGAGGAGGTAAAATGTTTATGAAAATGCACCCGGTTCTTTGTAGTTTAGCTATACTAACTTAACCCGTGCAACCACATTACTCTGGAATGGGATAGGGCTGGATTTGATGTTTGTTTATTCTGGTATAAGCTGCCTTGCAACGACTACAGGGGATAAAAATCCCTGGAGGGTGGGCCTTCTCCTGTAAGGGACCATGTGAGACATCGACCTGGAGAAGGAACGAAGGGTCTACGGGCCTCCACGCATTACTATGAGCCCCTCATTGAAAGCGCACACTTGGGAAGTGGAAAAAGCGCTCCGGTTGGCTTGAGAACTATATAGGGCGTCCCGGTGTTGACGGGAACAACACTCATAGGGTAGGCACTTATATTGGAGTGGGCATCGGGAGAGTCTTGATCGGTTCCTCGACCCACGATCGGTGTAGATTAGGGTAGTGTACCCGGATGGTGTGGGTAAAGTGTGTAACCTCTGTAGAGCGTAAATCTATTCAAATAGCCGTGTCTGCGGTTATGGACGGGTTGGACAAACTTCTGTAGAGCGGTGCTGGTTTTGTTTTCAAAAAGGATTTCGGAAAAGAAATGGCTTTGGAAATGTTTTGACCATGGGATGGTCATAAAGGAGAAAGGTTTTGACCATGGGATGGTCGGAAGGGGGAGAAAGAAGTTTGGTCGTGGGACGACCTGAAGACAGGAACAAATGGGTACCATAATCCTACTGTTTACAAAACTTTTCAAAAGGTTCCCAAAAAGGCTTTACAAAAGTTTTTAACAAAGATATGGAGATGCTATATCTATAAGAGAAACTATTTAAAAAAAATCCTCTCTTGGAGCCCTCCTACTACCACAGCCATATTGCATATTGTCTTGTTTTATTATTCTATTAATGTGATTTGCGAGTACATTCAAAGTACTCACTGGCATTGTCCCTGGCTATTAACTTGGTCAGATAACAAGAAGAAGGTGACAATGACGACTATGCGAGCTAGGACGTTCTCCCAGTCAGTTGCATGTAGGTTAAGGCATGGCTCGGGCTCTATGCTTCTTACAAGTTCCGCTGATGAGGTTGATATAGCCATAATGGTAGCTAAGGTATGACTTGTATCCGTGTAAATTTTGGATGTTTACTTTGATACTTGTCGGTTATGTGCCACGACTAAATGTTCATGGGATCGTGGTGGTATGCATAACAGGGATTCTCGGAGGATTAAATCTAGGGGCCCCACACGGTGCCAGAAAGATATTGCACAACAATTGTAGTTATAGAGTGAAAAAGAGAAAGTTTGAATGTTTTGCTGCATTCATTGCCCCAATACCCTAATTTCCTTTGACGCAGCTAAGGCCGCTGCAATCCTCAATGGATAATGTACCGCGACCCGTCCATTCCTCCACATTAACCTGCAAACGACCTCATACCTCTGGACAATGTTCTTCAATCGATGAACATCGAACTTCCCCTTGATACAAAAATGCCGGAATGACATCCTAAACTCGTGCATGCTACTGAACTCCGTGTCAACCGAAATTATAGGATACTCGTGGTCATGTTTAATTTCTTCTATGTCGACACCCAAATCATCGACTGGAATGCCAAACTCATTCCATTATAATATTGACTCCCATGGGCGTGGATGCACCATCATCTCCACCCCGATGGACCAGAACATTGGCCCGATCTACCTCACTGGCAACATTGTTTTCTCCTAGACACTCTGTTGGTTCTACTGCAACCACATGGGTAGTCTTACATTTGCACGTATCACATGTTCTTCAGTAGACAAACAGTAGTCAGAATCTATTTCATCCTCACTGTACAGAACCCTCTTGCTCTTCTTGTGTACATCCTTATTCCTAATGTAATATTTCCTGATGGTATCAGTAGGGCTTGACATCTGCGTTTTGTTCCCCATCGAACTAGGCTTTTTGCTGTTGCTCTTGGGTGTGATCTCCTTCCTGCTTCCCCTCACCGGTGTTGGCTCCAGCGTGCTAGCATTATTGCCTGACCTCTGTAGCATGTTCTTCTTCGAATTAGCCCTTTTGCTGCTACTATTGGGTGTGTTCTCCTTTGTGTTGGCATGATTGCCGGACCTCAGCAGCATGTTCCACTCCAAATTAGCATTTTTTTCTGCTACCACTAGTTGTGGTATCCTCCGTGCTGGCCATCTTAGCCTTTTTCTACCACTCCTGGGTGTGTTCACCACCGTGCTCACCCTCTTAGCTTTTTTGCTGCTATTGTTTGGTGTGGCATTTTGACTAGATCTCAGGGGTGTAATCTGCGGCGTGGTGCCTTTTTTCTGGCAACTCTTGGGCTTCCTCTTCTCTGGCGGGTTCTGCTTGGTGATATTCTTCTTCGGGGTGCACTTTCTAGGGATGCTCTTCCTTCTCCTCTTTATGATGCTCCTCTGTAAGACTCTCCTTTGTTCGAAGCTATACTCAGTCGCATAATCCTTAGTGATGCCATGGAGCAGGTCATGCATGCCTTCTACAAGTCCATCATATCTATTGTCAAAATCCAATTCATCTCCAACCATCTGCACCATCAAGTAGATTTACACTTCACGTCTAAAATGTACCCTTGTAAACGGTACGGTTAAATCACTCGTAACTTTTAATTGTATAGCCTTTTTGGTCTTGTAACAACAATATACCAACTGTGCTTCCTGGGAGGAACCCCACTCCACCTTCACACGTAATGCTGCCATCAGGTCAGATAACTGTACCACATTAGGATCATATCTTCCAGGTATTATATCGATGTTGTCATAGAATTTTTCTATACCATCATCTAATTTTGCAGTGAACTTCGCGACACCGATATAAAAGGTTACTTTTCCATCCTGAGGTGCTGTAGGATCGAAACCTCCGAGAGGTTTGAGAGGTTCGAGAGGTGGAGCGGCACCATCAGACCTAGCCTCAACGCCACCATCGCCATCACCAGCTTCATCGATATCTAGTGTAACCTCGGTGGAAGTATCAGCACGAGGATAAAGGCGAGGGCCCTTAGCAGCAGGAGCTACAATACCTGGTGGACAGGCAGGGCCACGGCTAACGGCAAGCACAATAGGAGCAGTCGATGCCACGCCACATCAATGACTAGGAGAAGTTCCCACAACAGCAGTGCTTCGAGTGCTAGCAGAGTCCAAACCATGAGCTATCTCTAGAATAGCAGACCGCTGAGCTTGAGCACGGGTTCTACAAGGAGGATCACCCAAGACAGCAGTCTTGGCAACAATAGAGGGATTGCCTCTAGAAGCCTTAGTTTTCTCAATAGCGGCATGGATTGGGTCAGTAGCAGCCAGAGCAACTACACCTCGGGGACGACCAGTACCAACAGATTCCATAGCAGGGGTTATCACAACTTGAGCATGGGTTTGAGGAGGATCAACACACAAGGCAGTAGTCTTGGCAACAACAGCGGGGCTGCCTCTAGAAGTCTTAGTTTGCTCAACAGCAGCAGGGATTGGGTCAGCAGCAGCTTGAGCAACTACACCTCGGGGAGGACTAGTACCAATAGATTCTACAGCAGGAATTTGTACAACTTGAGCATGGATTCGAGGAGGATCAGCACATAAGGCAGTAGTCTTGGCAACAACAATGGGGCAGCCTCCGGAAGCCTTAGTTTGCTAAACAGCGGCAGGGATTGGGTCAACAACAGCCAGATCAACAACTTCACAGGGATGACCAGTACCAGCAGATTCTAGAGCAGGGGTTTGCACAACTTGAGCATGGGTTCAAGGAGGATCAGCACACAAGACAGCAGTCTTGGCAACAACAATGGGGAAGCCTTCGGAAGCCTTAGTTTGCTCAACAGCGACAGGGATTGGGTCAACAACAACAAGATCAACAACACCATGGGGACGACCAGTACCAGCAGATTGCAGAGTAGGGGTTTACACAACTTGAGCACGGCTTCGAGGAGGATTATCACACAAGACAGCAGTCTTGGCAACAATAATGGGGCAGCCTCCAGAAGCCTTAGTTTGCTCAATAGCGGTAGGGATGGGATCAATGATACCTTCGATCCAGATTATGGATGTAGTATAGCTATTTTTCCCTAGTAGACCTAGGTTTTAGAATTCTTTGTTTGTTTTACCAAACCAAGAGTTTGCTATCTTTTGTTGTTATCGATGATGGAAAGAGAGGGCCTAGGGCGTTCGGTTTCACCTGTAGCTGTGCAAAACATCTGATGGGAATAAAATATAATAATAAAGTATGCATGTAATTCTTAGAGCAAGATTAATCATATGTGGGCAGTGTATCCATAATTGCTATTTCCTCTGCAACCGCTTATAGCAATAACCTACTAGTCTCATCCATAGAAGAAAGAGAACTAATGATATGCATAGTGACGTCGCCATTAACCCCAAGTAAATCCCTCACATACAGCCGTACTACCCCTTCTGTCACCAGGGTTCTGCAGATTAGTCATTACTCATATTCCCTATACCTAGCTCAATCCTCGGGGTCTTGGGTACCTGACAAGTCCTTAGATTGAGGAAAGAGAGGATATAATAATCATCATGTCATACAAACTAATACATGATCCCATCTATTATCAATAACATGAACAAAATCTACATGGCTAGGGCGAAGCCCTTAGCCTAAGAAGAATTACTCACACATAGATATGAGATCAACAATCATAAACATTGTAGTGGAAATCATGAGATTGATAGCAAATAGTCTTACAATGTCACCAACCAAAGATGAGATCTACTATTACATGTGGTGGAATATGGCTATGGTGATGGAGAAGGGTTTGGAGATTAGGTCTAAGTCTATTCCTCCAGTGGCTCTTCGGTGTTGTGGATGTAGTTTTGGGGGTTGTGATCGAAAAGATCTCTTGTTTCTCATCGCCCGAGGCCTCTTTATATAGGGGTCCCTTCACGAAAGTTGTTCTATTTGACCTAGCGGTGTTGATGGCAACTATACGACCGGAACTATACGACGACAATTTTATTCCCGCCGTATAGTTGGTCGTTAAAGCGTCTGTCTCCACATCACGACTCCTTGTTTCTTTGGAAATCTCGTACCTTTGACTTTAATGTTGTGATTCCCATCATCAAATGACATTATCTGCGTAGGGAAAAATAGAAAGAAAGGATCGCATACCCCATTGATCATTAGGAATTAGTAGCAGTGTTTAGAGAGATATTTCATCAAAAATATGAAAAATATCCAGTTTAAATATGGACGTAGATGGCTATATTTCATAGCCATCAGTCAATAGCAGCCAGATCAACAACACCACGGGAACGACCAGTACTAGCAGATTCCAGAGCAGGGTTTTGCACAACGGGAGCATGGTTTCGAGGAGGAGCAACACACAAGGAAGCAGTCTTGGCAACAACAGTGGGGCAGCCTCCGAAATCCTCCATTTGCTCAACAACAACATGGATTGGGTTAGTAGCAGCCATAGCAACAACACCACTGGGACGACGAGTACTAGCAGATTCTAGAGCAGAGGTTTGCACAACGGCAATACGGGGACTCCTACGAGGAGGTTGCCCGATAGAAGCATGGTGCGGATGACAAACCACATGTTCCTTAACAGCAGCAGGGTTTCAAGTTAGACCACCTTTCCAAGAATAGCTGGGCGACTCCCAGTAGCAGCAGCTTCCACATCAAGTACTTTACAATTCAGCATAAACATGCGATGCTCACGAAACTGTTTCATCAACCCAATTAGCTGACTGTAACACATTACAAGAACCATGATGCCTCGCTGATCCATGAAGCTAAACCGTGCAATCTGCTTCGGCCTTATTTTAGCATGTTTACGCACAGCGGCAACCATACTAGGGATAGTGCATAACTGCGCATGCGCTACTTTTATCTTCAGACAGTGAAGTTGATTCCACTTGCTCGTCCCATCTGCTAATTTAATGTGGTGGCCGTATATGGTTACCGTAACTGTGTAAGGGTGGCCCGTAGAGATTCGACTTGATAGAAAATTTGGGACAAAATATAAGAATTGTTTGGCAGCGTTGTGCTAGCAAACAATTCTAGGTTTGATCTATCTTTATAATGTTAATAGCCAACTAGCAGTTATAGTTAGTGCAAATAGCGAAGAGAATAGTAGCTCACCCGCAATTAGCCAGAACTTCTTCTTCCTTGGTAGTAGGATCTACCATCCTTTGTGGTACTCAGCTCATCGTCGGTGAGGGTGGGCTAGAGCCTCGCAACAGCGGGCACGACATGCAGCATTGGATCTCGAGATCAGCGAGTGGGCGCAGCAACTTGGCGCCAAAAGTCAAATGTCCAAAGGGATCATTCTAGTTGGAGGGTGGATTTCTACGCCACCGGTTCTAGGGTTCATGCGAAAGGAGGGACTGGATTTGTCAACTTGGTCAACGCACCAAGTCCCTTAGTTCCTCGATTTTCCTAGGTGGTTGTCGCGTTGGCGCTCGCGTCATGGACAGATTACTAACACGAGGGTCCAGACCGTCTACTACACGGGGCAGTTTGACGAAATCCTTCGATTTGGTAGGGGTGAGATGAGTTTGCCTCGAAATGGCCTCTCTCGGTAGTTGACAGCCCAACTTTGCGAAATGCAGCAATTTCAGGCAACTTGGGCCCTACGATGCACTCGCACATGAACTTTGGGGCCACAAACGAACAAGCCCCCACTCTTCCACCTTCTGTAGTACTAGTAGCACTACGCACCATCAGCCTTTGTCTTCTCGATCTCATCCCGGCCACTAGCTCCCGCCAACGATCTTCCCTCCCCCCGCCCCACCTCACAGAAATCCCCCAAAATATCATTTGCAGCTTCCTTCCATGGTGAGATCGAGCAAGGTCAGTAAAGGTCCTGAGCAGTTTCAGAAGGTGTTCACCGAAGGCCCCCTTCAAGTACTCATCAACCATCGCGACGCCACCACCGCTGCGAGCCTCATCGGTTTGTCCAAACGTATTCTTCAATCAGCAAAAGAGAGCGGAACTATGCCTTCTTCTCATCCGTTTGGCCTCCCATGTGTTCTTCATTCTCACCCGATGGTGAGACCGTGGGAATCCAAAGACTGCTTCGAAGTGGCGGGCAACCCGTGCAAGCTCACACCGCTGGACATATTCTCCTCCGATGTTGTGATGTCAAATGGTTTTGATGAGCAATGAGCAGGAGGCAATGGAGATTGGATCGTCACAGTTGGGCCCGATTTCACGTGTACACTCGTCGCAAGATTGTTATTCCGCAAGTATCAGGGTTTGAACCGACCGAAGGTTCTGCACTTACATTCCAGGATGATGCTGATGAAGGTCAGTGTACTAAACTGTAGAAGATAGTCATTTGCCATGTTCCGACTGCTGCTATGGGATACAAAGATTTCTCTCTTGTCGCCATTTTCGAATTCAAGATTGTTGTCCTTAAGGGGAATGATAGTTATGGATGGTCAGTTTGTGTGATTGCGTCCTAGGGCTACTTCGGATACTGTGATGCTATTATCCAACACGATCGTGTGTTCTCCGTGACCGAGAACGACCGTGTTTATGCATGGAAGCCTCTGAAACTTGGTAAATTCTTCTTCCTACATATTTTGTTAGCTTTATTCTTGAATTGATGTAAGCTGATTTTTCTGAACTTTCATTGATTAGTAGGAATTCCATAAAAAATTAGCTTTTTTGATTCGAAGGAATTCCCTAAAAATTTCAGAGGAATATAATCTTTAGGAAGTTTTCTACATATAAGTAGTTTGTTTCATATGATTGAGTTCTTCTGATAGTATTGCTTCGTCTCCTAGTACATCCCATGGAAAATATTTTATCTACTAGTAGTAATTATGTGAAACTCATATATTATTTCTTAATCGATGTAAGCTATTTTTTCTGAACTTTCGTTGGTTAGTAGGAATTTTAGCCTCTTTGATCCCTAGGAATTTCCTAGGAATGCGATCCTTACTAAGTTCTTACATATAAGTAATTTGATTCATAGGATTGAGTTATACTGATAGTATTGCCTTGTCTCCTAGTACTAGTACATCCATGGAAACTATGATATCTACTAGTAGTACTTACGTGAGACTTAGATACTAAACATATGACATATCATCACTATATTATTTTTGAGGAATTACAGCAGGAGAGGCTCCTACTACTTATATATTAATATAACAAGAATATTTACATATATATTACAAAAGAGCACCATGGTTAGTCCATGCTTCCAAACAATCAGATCAGACTCTCAAGGTTATTACAAAGGTGTTGATAATATATCTAAACTCAGGTTTAACCCTGCAACTAAGAAGCTCAGAATAAAGTAAAAATTGAGCAAGCCAGCTTTAAGCCGAAGGTATAATGCCATCGAAGTGCTTCCTTTTTCTTTGTTTCCATATATTCCAAGTGCATATGATCACAAACTCTAGGAAGAATGCCCCCCTCCAAATGTTTGTTGCTGCCTCCATTTGGTCACTTAAACCAAGAGAGCAGTCCCACTGAATATCCAATATAGACCAACATGTGTTGTTGAATGTACATTCAAAGAACAAATGGTCCCTGGTCTCTCTAACCTGATGACATAGTATACACTTGACATCAGGTACATGGCATTGTCGATGATAGAGCATATCACGTGTATTCAGTCTATCCATAACAAGTGGCCAAGCAAAAACCTTTTGCTTCATCACACATTTCGTTTTCCATATAACTGGTAAGATGGGATCTGGAGTCACCTCTTTGAAAAAGAAATCATAAAATATTTTACTCTGTATGTGTCATGTCCCCAAACATGGGACCACTTGTCTGGTAGTGTGTTATCACGTTCAGTTTGAATGATCCCATTTTGGAGCCCAGCTAGTTCGGTTCCAGCTTCTACAGATATTGGTAGGAAGAAATGTTTAGAGGGAGATTCTCGTTCAGTATACTGCTGCACTGAACAATCTTCGTTTAGAGCGAACTAGAATAAGCAAGGGAAAATATCCTGTGGAATGTAGTCAACCATCCAACAATCCTTCCAGAGTAAAACCGTGTCCCCCCATGTTGACTGAACATTTGGTAACACCTTTGTATATATCAAACAGGCTGCTCATATCCCTCCACCAAAAGGAGCCCCACGGTCTTTTAGCATGTGGGATACCAGACTGGTAATATTTTTCCCAAATCAGCATAACCCAAGGCACATCATGTTTATTAAAGAATTTGTGAAGGAATTTCAATAGCGGTCCTTGGTTCTGAACTCTCAAGTCCATTATGCCCAAACCACCCTTTTTCTTTGGCTGACAAAAAATATCCAAGTAGCAAGTGAAATATCACCACTATATAGAATTATAATAGTAGGTAAAGCTCAACAAATTATAAATTTAAACGACATCTATAAAGTATTGGTGCATATTTAATTCTTGTATTTGGTATCATGTAGAAGTTAATGTTTATTAGGTACTACTTTAAATTTTGTTAACATAGTCTTGAGAAATGAAGAAAAATATTCTAGAACCATGGAGAAGTGTGTTTTGAGGATTGTGCATAGCGTTCATTGTGCTAAAGACTATCAATATAATCTTCAAGTATATGCTACTCCCTCCGTTCAGAAATATAAGACGTTTTAGCTTTGTGAATCGAATGTATCTATTATTTTAGTTTATAGGTTCGTAGAGGTTTAGATTGAACCTATACACTAAAAAGCATCTAGATACATTCATTTCACAAAGCTAAAATGTCTTATATGTTTGAATGGAGGGAGTAGAATGGAAAAGAAGATCCAATGGCTGGCAATGTTAGGATTCGCAAGTCCTGATCCAATAGTCAATATTCAAAGTTATTCGTACACTATATAGTGGTAAGATAAGATAAGATAGTAAACCTCCTAGAAATAATCCTTGTTGGTTTTCCTTTGGTATATAACACACCAAAATCTTGTAGCATCGAACCTTGTTTTTTTCCTATGAACTTTACATTGCAAGATCCTATAGGATTATTTCCTATTTTATTTGATCATATGAATCAAATCGTGTATGTAGGACAATTTCCATAGCATATCCCCATTTTGAAAAGGAGAATTTCTGTAGCATCTCCCTAGGTAGGCATTTTTTACGTAATCAAACATCTTAAGTATAATCAAGAGTTTTGAAAGTAATATTGTATATCAACTTCTACAATATCAGATCAATATCAATATTATTTCCATGTTACATTTACTTTCCCTTTGAAGGTCCTTTCCTTATCGTGTCGCCACACGATGTGCTTTACCTGACACATGGGTTTGATGAGGACGACGAGGAGGATGATCCTATTAGGTGGTGGTTAGCAAAATCTGCCCATGGTTCAAGACTTCTTTTGGTCTATACATATCGTGTCTCATGCAACAGAATTGCTGATGATACTATTGTTGTTCACTATGGTTGCACCGTTCGCATCTATCCTTCTGGGTTTGAGTGCATGGTGTTCTCTATGGACACAAGCCAATTAACTATTGCTAACCAATGGAAAAGGGTTACATATGTAACATCCTCGAATTGGTCCTATGCAAGTTTTAGCGATACCCGCCAAACCCGCATAGAAACAATTCAAATATGCCTACTAGGCACTTGCGTGCGGGTGGAAAACAAAGTAATATCATTACACAATAGTTCACGATGAAACCCACAGAGCATATATACACAACAATGACTCCATGAGTCAAAAATATAGATATACAATACAAAGATCCAAATCACCTTGAAAATGATACAACATCCGAGTACGGATAAGATGCAAATGGGGCTAAGAGCCCTGAAGAATAACCAATGGCGTCCATAATCCTGCCCAGGCCAAGCCGGAAGGGAAACCCCGCTAACAACGTCGAACATATACCTATTAAAGAAAAGGGGTGCTAACAAAGGGCAAAGAAAAACGGAGCGGTCAGTACTCAGGCCAGTACATGGCGAGTCTATAATTCGGCGGCTCTCGCCTACATAGATATGGTGGACTGAAGCGGCAGTGAAGCATGCACTAAACAACCTATAGAGACTCGATACAACTGTCAGCTATCAGAGAGGGATAAAAAAGACCTATTCGGAACCAACGTGTTACTAACATACCAATCTTGGTATTTCCCCCTCGAGACAAAACGAGGAAGTCATGCCGAGGAAACTCACCCAGTTGGCAATTTTATTCACTCATTCCATGGTGGTTATCCAACTTACTAGTCATATCAGATACAAGTCATATTAAAACAACAATTCTTTAGTTATAGTTGTCTATGATCGAGAAACTGTGCTCAAAGTCGTCCATAACCGTGAACACTGCTTTTCGAACAGATTTAACCCTGCACGAGTGCACTAAAGTATCCACATGCACTTCAACCCTTGTTGTCAGATCCGATATGAGCAAGATCCTGAACATACACCCAACTGTATGCGACAGGGTTTTGGACACGACGTTTCCTAGACCCAAAGCAACTACATGGGGCCACCCCACTAAGCTACCCGTGACGAAGTCGGACGGCTTCGAGATGGACCCAAGGTTTGTGTCGATGGTGGTAAACGACTGGGAACCCGAAAGTGTGACTGGGCTTGTCGATACCATGGAAATGTGTCACAAGTACTAAACTTTACAGGCGCTCCAGGCGTAATCATAAATAAAGCAGTAAATCATGGCATAAGTACAGGATAGTAATAAAGCCCCATACTAGATTGTGACCCCCAACACAGTACTTTGAAATCAGGTAGTAAGCCGATGGGTTGCCCACACACCCACCTGTGGTTAGCGCGCTCGACCTCGGAACAGGTGTCAAGAACTGGGGTCCTAGGTGGACACAAGTGGGCGATTAAAAACCAAATATTGACTATTACCCCCGATGCCTCTGCATTATATCTCTTTCTATTTTAATTGACAAGTTATATTGAAAGCCATGATCATATCCACCATTAAGCATGTGGCAAACCCCCAACAATGGTGGAACATCGACAATACCAAGCAGCACCTGAGCAAGCAACTATGACTCGCAAGGCCGACTATCTAGCAAAAAACAGGTAATAGAAGGTGTCCGAGGCAATATAGAGGCTACAAGGAATATAAATGATATGGAGAACTAGAGCATCATAACACGGGTAGCAATAGATCAACAGGAAGAACTAAAGACTATAAATGCAAAATAGGTAGAAAGGGGGAGGATGCTCGCCTAAGAAACACTACCGAAGATACATCCTAAGAACGGGTCAAAGCTCGCATCAACTCAACGCTCTAGTCCGTGAAGAAGCAAATCACTATAAGAAACGCCGGATGCCACATTTAATACTACGATATAAGGTCCGGTATGATTATGGTATGATGCATGGCATGACAAGTTTAGCTGATGCATAACAGGTCAATTAAATAAGCATAACAATATTAAATGGCTAACTGCAAATAGTATGCAAACAGAAGGTGGATGGGAACATAGATAGTTAAGTTTGCTTGCATAAACATTAAAATTTTGCTAGTTTAAATTACTTGCATAAGTCATTTTAATATTTGACAAAAGTATTGATTTGTTGAACAAATTTTAGAGTGTTCAAAATAGTAGACATGTGACATATCTGAACTCCTCATATTTGTTCTGAGTTCACAAACATAATATCTGTTCTAAACAGATTTGAAAAGGTTGGATTCGGTTATTAACAGGGGCAGCAGAAGATTAGGGCCTTTTTCTTCTTCGCTGGGATTTTATCTTGTTTCTGTAGGATGGAAACAAAAGGAAGTTGCCAATGCAGCTAGCTTCATTTGTTGATACATGAACGAATGCCATCAATTTCATTGGAAAAGCCAATAAGTTAGATGGGAAGCAGCTGAATCAAACAATCCATGCGGTGCAATATTAGCTAGCTTCTAGCTTAGCTACCAGGTGAATCAAAGAACCCAGCTAGCTGGCCTTGAACGACCTTCAGGTGCAAACCTATGTTGCTGACGCGACCTATACAGCCGACGGTAGCCAAGAACAGACAGAATGAAGCATGTATACATGCGTGTGCGTGCAGATCGTAAGCGTAACAAGGAGATGACCACACGTGGTGTACAAGTGCGCAGCTAGAAACTCAGAAACCTAGACGGGGATCAAACAAGGGGCCCCAAGGTGGATCAGAAGGGAGCTTGTCACTAGACTGCAGCACCGGATCATGATGGAAGTCGGGCGCATGAGCTTTTGCCGTTGCTCCAAGACGAGGATTAATCCCAGGTGGAGAAAGACGGCAACCTGGATGGTGATCAAACAAGGGGCCTCAAGGTGGATCAAAAGGGAGCTTGTCACTGGACTGCAACACCGGATCATGATGGAAGTCGGGCGCATGAGCTTTTGCCGTAGCTCCAAGACGAGGATTAATCCCAGGTGGAGAAAGACGGCGCCGGCGAGCAAGTGGTGGCAGCAAAACGTATGCGTGTTATGCGTGTGAAGTGGGAGTGTGCAGGCAAACAACTGACAGAAACGTGTGCATGCAGGAGAGGCACAAGGGCAAGATAGAACAACACAAGCTCGAGTTCAAGGCTCAAGCTTGTTCATGGTAGAGGGGCTTCGGGCGCGAGCTGGGAGTGACCTTAGCGGATGCAACACAGAGGAGATCAATAGGGAAACCAGGAGAGGAGTTCGCAGTGATCCTGCATGAAGAGTTGATCTTGCTCGGGAGGCCTGTTGCAGACGATCTTCTCGGGCCGGATGTTGAAGACAATGGGAAGTTGATCTTGGCGATGCTCCAGCTCCTGGCCTTCGGGCCAGCGGACGCAGGTGACAGCAGGGCTCCATTCCCATCCTCAACTTGGCTTAGTGGCGTCCCTGACGATGACACGGTTGACGAGAGGCGGCGACTTTCGGTGATGGGGATTTTCAGAAAAGGGAAAAACAGAGTGGAGGAAGATGTGTAGCGGCGGTTGATGGGGAAGGTAGCTAGGCGGGCTAGGATTGCAAGAACGCCTCAAGAAGGCTTGGGTGCGTGGCTCCATCGCCCATTAGGATGACAACGATAGGACGAGGCTCGGAAGTGCTGCCATATAGGCAGGGCCGGTCCTGAGATTTCAGGGGCCCGGGGCGAAACTAAAATTTTGGGCCCCTTAGTATAATTTTTTATACATATATGAGATGATAAAAATATATTTTAAGTACACTTCCAACCATAATATTCATACAAAAATAACAATGTTTACATGATACCTTAAAATTTCCTCCGAAAATTCCTAGAAGCAAAGTCCATGACAATGGAATCAATATCAATCTCGTCCGCTAACTTCTTCTCGATGAATAGACTTGCCAAACCATTTAATCTCTCCTGAGACATTGAAGATCTCAAATAGTTCTTCAATAATTTCAACTTTGAAAAGCTTCTTTCAGCTGATGCAACAGTCATGGGCATAGTAAATAAGATCTGATAAGCGATAGAAATATTAGGGTAACAATCTGCTTCTCTAACAAACTCAAACAGCTCCATAGCAGACATTGGTGTGTTTGGCAAAGTGAACTTCATAACACTTAACTCAGAAATAAGTGCATTCAACTCATTATCACATGTATCAGGTTTACCAGATTTACCTGGCTGAGTAAATATTTTTGCAAATTTAGTGCAATGTTCTTTCAGCCGAGGACCATCCAATGCCTTCAAGGATGTGGAACTCATTAAAAATCTAAATATACCTTTGAATGACTAGAGTTCTTCAAATCTGCGCTTCAAAGATGTGGTCACCATATCGACCATAACCAAAAAGTAGTTCACTTTAGAATCCTGCTCGGCTTGGAAGATTGCTTCCTCGCATTCAGTTTCATCAAATTGCTTTGTCCTAGAAGCATGACGCTTTACATGGAATGATTGCTCTACACCCAGCTCAGATGCAATATCCTTGGTACTCTTCAAACCAGCAACAAACCCTTGATTTCTATATGTTTGAAAGTAAGTGCGCATATCTTCTATTTGCTGTATTGTAAACCCTTCACTCACATTGTCATCATCTACGTTGATATGAATATCATCTTCTGTACCGACGACATTATCCTCTCAATCAACATTAGTCTGTTCCCCCACAAGAACTAGCGCCAACTCATCTGGATTCCTCGAAATGCTCGTAATGCTCTTCAAAAATTTATGAAAAGATCCTCTCTGCGATTCTATTAATTTCTTCTCTTGTTCTTTCCTTTTTCTTTTCTGAGCACCGGATTCGGGCACCATAATCAGTTAACTTCAGATGCTACAAACAAGAACAACAATCAGGTACTAATTAGATTTATGAACTAAAAATTAGGGCAAGTGTAACCAACGGAGCCATGGGCTAGTCAGCTAGACGTGTGCGGTGGAGAACGAACCAGCACTCCAGCAGGCAGGCCGAGGCGGTCGATCGTCGTCTCGTCGCTAGCCTTCATGGAATCATGCCTAGAGGAGAAGGACGATCCATCGTCGTCTCGTCGATCCGATCCAGGGACAGGGAGGCAGGCGGCAGGCCGCAGGCAGGGAATCTGGGACCAGGGTCCAGGGGAAACGAGTCGTGACAGGAGACGGCAAGACGGGACATCAGTTCGGAAACGAAACGAGTACACTGATGCGAGTACATGACGCTGGTCGCTAGGAGTCCTAGCCCCGGGGACCTGACGTGAGTACATGACGAGCTGACATGAAATTTTCTATTGGGCTGGGTTGTCAATGAGTAGTAACAAGTGGGAATCGATCGTCGTCTGGACGTCTGGTCGATCGAGAAGCAAGCGACGGGGCGGTGTGTGCCTGGGAGTTGAAGCGTCCGGTGTTGACAGCCCAATAGATTTTTTTAGATGTATAGTAGAACTACATTTTTTTGGGCCTCTATTTTTTTGGGCCCGGGGCGGCTGCCTGCTAGTCCACCCCCCAGGGCCGGCCTGCATATAGGTGTGCTCTCCGGAAGATAAACAGAATAAGAATGGTGAGCTCGAGTTGGGCTTAGGAAAAAGGAAAGGCAAAGCATGACTGGAAGATGGGCTTGATTCTAGGATTATTTTCCTTCTTATTCAAAATTTCTTCCTCTTCCTCTTATTTCTTCTCAGTATTTTGCAAGATACAAAAATAAAAGAGGGGAACAAGGTTTTGTAAATAATTTAGAAACTCATGTAGGCTATTAAATTAAAACTCAATGTTTTTGTAAATTTGTTTTATATAAAAATAAGAGAAGTGATACGTGAGGTTTATAACTCCCATGAAAAATATTGGTTTTCTTTTTAAAACAAAACTAGGTCTCATTGAAAAGGAAAATATTGATTTTAGGGTTTTGAACATTTGAAAAGGGAGGAGGAGAGCAGAGATATAAATATTATCAGAGACAATAAAATTTCTTAAAAGGTGACATAGATGTATGATGATGCAAGTGATGACGTCATGATGATGCAAAAAATAAAAACAATAGGCAAAATCTATTTTGGGGTTTTCCTGGGATGCTACAACTGACCTTGGATCATATTTTCTTTTACTTGGTGTGAGCTATCCGATTAACACTGTAGTAGGCAATGCAAATGATCATCCAGGATATCTGACGAGAAGGAACTGTGTTTAAACATCACACCAAGAAATGGTAACGAGTATAGGCTACATCCTGAAATTTGCCGCTTTAGTATGAATGGTGAAACAGCTGTTGGTTTCCACACCAACACTCGCTGGATATGGTCGGAGACTCCGTTTTGGTTCATCCCAAGCTTTTCAAACGTCTTGGATTGGAATGAGAAGGTTCAAGGATAGCTTATTCGGTCTCGGCCTTCTGTTGAACTCTTTCTTTTGGCTGGTTCAGGTGATGTACGAGTACTCAACATTTAGTTTCACACCTGGTCCGTCTTGTAAAATACTCCATATGACCAAACCCATTTTGTATATTTGATAGTTTCTCCAGTATGTGTGTTTCACAAAGCTCGTAAAATAACCTTATTAGTAGTATATTTATACTCTACTACTACTATATAATTTCTTCCAGAATGTTGTATACTAGTAGTACTATTAGTGTTACTCCTAGCAGGTCCTTAGTTTTATTTCTTTTTCACTGCAGTTTGGGTTATGTAACAAGCTATTGTAGGTAAGATGGACGTGTGGTACTTCACTCAGAAACTACATGCGGTGGAAGTAACATGATGTTTCCAGGTTTACCAGTAAAAACAGGTTGCTCATCATGGCATCACCAATGATTTGACAAGGTAATACTATACGATGGTGTGCTAGTCTATTTTTTTCTTCTTCTGAACAAGTACTACTAGTCTACCTAGAAGTAGTATTAAAGGTCTACTGGTACCAAAGAACTCGATGACGCTAGCTGAATTACTACTGTCAATAGCTGCCACAGAAGAGAGAGGGACGGAGTTTTGCACATGCCGGTGCACGTGGCAGCGCATTCCTTCCGAGACAATATGGATTTAAATCCCTCACCGGCCTCCCCCCATGCACACACAGCCTCTTTTACTCAATCCTTTCTTCCCATCCACAACCTCCCCCCTGATCGCTCGCTCCATATTGTTATTACCGAGCTCCTCGGCTCCATCCTCTACAGGTGACGGCGAGATCAGCGCGGCAACCTTCTGTAGGGTGGTGGCGCATCCGTCATCCCTGTCCCGCGGCAGCAATGGTGGTTTGTGAAATACTAGAATACTCGTACCTATTCCCTCTGTTTCATAATATAAGATGTTTTAGCTTATGTGAAACGAATGTATCTAGATTCACTCCGAACTTACATGATAGAGTTGATGATATGGTTAAACTTTTATTGTCGATTGCAAACATTTTCATGTGTAGAGTAGTTCTTATATCGGATATGCATACTTTTTTCGTAGACTAGGATTGCATGGAAGCTTGTTTTATGGGCTAGATCCCATAACTAAGAACAATGGGGATCCATTCAAAGTTGGTAGTTCAATAGAGCAAACTTTTCAACATTTGCATATATTTGGAAATCAACATCATGTAATCAAGATTACAACTTACTTCAAAAGGAGATAGGGGAAGGAGCGAAAAAGAGGATTCTCGATGAAATAGGTTCTAATTATGTGACTTCTACTATCCCAGTTGACAAGGTAAATCAATAGAAAGACGTATGTTCTTGTCGTCCGCGCAGATGCTTTCCCTATAATCTATGTTTATCTTGTAACCGCAGAACACAAAGTTGAAGAAGACTCTCAGTTTCCTGATGACGGAGTAGAAAATGGATGTCAGATTGCTACACCTAAGATGCCACTTTATTTACCTTCTGTGGAGACTGATGCAGCTACAGGTGCAGCTGGTACTGATGAGCCTGCACCTACCGTCGTCATACCAGATGATGGAGGTGGTGGATTGGTTTTACCATCGGCGGAGATTTGTGTGGCTGGAGATGGTAGTGAAGAGCCTCCAGAGGACATTGTGGTGCTAGCTAGTTCACCTATTGGGGAGACTCATGCTACCAGTGTTGGCGCTGCTATTGGTGATGTTGATCCTGTCCCCAAAATCATCATGCCACCTGAAGTAGGTGGTGAATTGGGTTTACAATCTGTAGAGACTGTTGCACCTGAAGGTGGTGAAGTGTGGTGCAACGATGTCTTTCTTATGATTTGTGTGCTTTTCTCTAGAACCTATATTATGGAGCTACACATTTCTTACATTTTTTCCTATTGAATTGTAGTGTGGAACTGGAACTACTCCTAGTATGTAATCATATTCAGATGATTAAGTATTATCGATGATAAACTAATGCTAGCTGAGCTACACGAGAATTGGGCTCTACCACTTCTAGGCGTGGTTCCTAGCTCATCTCCTTTTCACAAGCACGGTGAAAAGATGGTTTTGTTCCTTTTTTGTAATGTCATTATGCTTGTGTTATTGATCTGGCAATTTTATGCTGATTTTGTCACCCAATCCTAATTTATGTCTCTACATACAAACATGTTTGTTCACATGACTTGAATAGAAAAATTGTATCTTCTTTGCATCGACTAACACAAGGAGACATTCAAATATTTATTTATTTTTGAAACAATGCAAATTATTTGTCATTTTCATTGATAGGGAGGGACATGCAATTCAATGACATTACGATAACTACTCGTACAAGTCATAGAATGGTATGGATTCCCATAGGAAATAATCACCTCCAGCATATTGTTCTACAGAAGGCAGTATTGCCAGATCTACAACATTCTTTTCCTTGGGACGACAATGTTAAGTGCAGGATTTTGAGTCTAAACACAATCTAGTGCAGGTTCATCAGGACAACCTCCAGCTGCGTCAGTCTCCAAAGAAAGTACATCAGTGATATGGTAGAGACTGTTGGAAATGCAAGCTGAAGATGTTGTTATACTCCTATCAGGACCACAAATAAGGGCGAGAAATTCAAGCTCCGAAATCTAGCATTACAAAATAGATAAGAGGTTATCCCATCTGGAAAATTCATAGACAATTCACAATGCAATTTGAGCGTCTTACATGATCCTTAGATCTTAGTCCATCCGATCTTTTTATTGGTGGAAGGAAATTTGCTGGTAGTTTTATTTCTACGAAGAACCTACAAAACATAGCCTAGCAAAAATATGAATATATCTAACTTTTCTATAGTCTATATTATATGTAAAGATATCTTTGCATAACACTCACTTATCAAGCTATCTACAAATATCTTCCCGCTCCTTGGAAATGCAAATTCGACGTTCTATAGGTATATCCATCTATACTGTACTGTACATCTAAGTACTTCCTTTTTAGGTACATCAACAGCAAAATGCTCCATCATCTCAATGAACGATAGGGAATATATCAGGTCAAAAGCTTGTATAGTATCTCTACCAAGTACTTTTAAGATGTTTTCCAACTCTTCTGTCTAGAGCTTTACTATAGATTTACCTAAAAACGTACCTACCCAAATCTGCAAGCACCTTGTAAATCTAGATGGTCACAAGCTTTAACTATTTCTAGGAGAGTTGGAGAACAAACGAAAGCCAAGAAAAATGTCCATTATCTGAATCTAGCAGGCGAAGCGTCGGGATTGCCCAGCTGACCGCTGACCAGTTCATCTCATGAAGAACGGCGCGGCCAATGGTGGTAGGCCGGCACCATTGATAGAAAGGTATCGCGAAGTTTTTTTTAAGGCATGGAGAAGTTTGCAGCATGGTTCTAATCCCGGTGCATCTCCCATAAGAACGGCGCAAAATTAGAAGAGACAGGGGCTGGTTGCTCGATTGAGGGCACGCTTAGGAAAGTTTGGGGTCTTGGCAGAAAATTTTGGCAGGCACGGGGTGTTTGTCCACAATTTTCACAGAAATATCTGTGAATGCTTTATCGGATTTGTCAGTTCTCGGTCACCTCTCTCCCCATTGGATTTACCTCGCGATTCATGCAACGTGAGGGTTACACATTTGTTGCAACTAGGTTGTAACTAGGAATTTAATGAGTTGGAACTACTAGGTTGCAACTGAGAATTAGCATGATTAGTAGGGTGACATCAGCGCCTTAACATAACAAGTTCCCAGGCGCATGATATCTATGCTCTCATATTTTATACCTTTTTCCCTTGTTGACATCTTTGTTTCGAATCTGGCCGAGCCTCAGCATGTACCTTGGGATTTTAACTATCGAGCCCAAGAAATTAGCTCATTCGTCCTCATTATATCCCAAGACCTTCTAATTCAGCCATGCTTTGGGTCATTTAGACGCGAAAAATAGCCCAATTAGTTTTTGCGAGAGCCCATGAAAAATAGCCCATCAATCCCTGCTTGGCCATTTTTCTTCAATTCGTCCTTTTCAGGCACTGTCCACCCATCCCTAAAAAATTCCACATATCCATGTTTTTTAAGTACTACCTACTACATTATGTATAGCATTTTTTAGTTGAGATGCCAGCAATCATGCGTCGTAGATGAACACGCAATTTTTTAAGAAGAAAAAATATGTTATATATGATGTTAGTATACATTTTTTACATTTTAGAAAAGAATAACAATTTTCTTGTGTAGTGGCAAGGCATGCAATTTATCTGTAGCAATATTTCTGTACTGAGAGGCAAAGATGGCCGACCCACCTGCCTGCAGCTAGTTCCCATCAACCTTACCATACAAGATATCAAGTTTAACGAGAGGGTTTAAAAAGTACTTGTACAACAATCACGACTGGAAAAGAGAAGACCAAGATAGACACATTTCTTGTCTAGAGAGGCTAACATGTGGGCCCCAGCAGCAAGACCATACACGATTGCCACATCGAGCAATGTTACCAAGGTCAAACCGGTGGACATGACCAAAAAAAAGTCCAGCATACACACGTTTTCTCTACAGAGGAGTCTGACATGTGGACCCAGCAGGGAAACATTATACAGGTGATGTATCGAGCAACGTTGCCAAGTTCCAAATGGGGAGGCGGGAGCGAAGAAAACAAGTTCAACATGCACATGTTTCCTGAATAGAGGAGGCTAACATGTGAGGCCCACCAGCCTGTATAAAAGGCTGATGCAGTGAGCAAAGCTATCAAGTTCGAAACACGGAGGCGCGACCGAGGGAAAAATTCTATCATACACATGTTTCTTATAATGAGAGGATGACATGTGGGGCCTAGGAGGTTGATAAAACAGTACATGCATCGAGCAGCGCTATCAAGTTCGGAACAGGGTAGCGCGAGCGAAGGTAAAAATTCCATCACACACACATTTCTTCTAATGAGAGGATGACATGTGGGCCCCAGTAGCCTGATTAAATGGTAGATGCATCGAGCAACGCTATCAAGTTCGGAATAGGGTATCGTGAGTGAAGGAAAAAATCCATCATATGCATGATTCTTCTAATGAGAGACTGACATGTGGGTCCCAGTAGCATGACTAAACAACATACACATCAAGCAACGTTATTGAGTTAAACTTAGGGAGGCACGATCGAAAAGTATGCTCCGCTAGATACAATGATTTCTAGGACCCACATGTCTCAAAAGACTTTGGCGAGTCAACATCAAGCAAGGAAACGAAAATCTTGCTTCTGCCACGCATCGGCTGAGCTTCCTCGATGTTTTTAGCGGTTCCGTCATAGTAGAGGGCCGCGAAACCAGAAAAAAAGTTCTCCATCAGCCACAGTCGAGCCGAGAAATTCGTCACGAGAGGCGCGCCTTCTACGATGGCCATCGGGCCAAGTCGTTGCGGATGGAAACTTTTCTTGTAGTGGGTAAATATGCTTCAAGTTTGGACTCATCACAGATCATGCAAGGAAAAGAGCAATGGGTTGACATACCTATGGACATTGAAGATATGATACCACAAGAAGGAGTGTCATGAATATGCATACCTCCATGTACTATTCATTCTGAAATAAAACTTTATGTTTCTCTTTGTAATGGTTTTAGCAATTTCTTGCGACCAACCATATTCAAAGGAAAGAAGAAGATAATCCAAAAGTTGAAGGGACGAAAATCTTCAACGCAAACTTCGTTATAACCAAGTAAGTGAGGAAATCTAGGCCTTGATTTTCTATGTTTCTAGACATCCTCCATCGAAGCCGATGACCGTGAAGCACAAGGCCTTAGTCCTAATAATAAAGGGGTCTCCTTCTACTCTAATCATGAGGAGTTCCAGACCTTCATGGAGCAAACGGTTAGGGGTTTGGAGGTAACCATACTACCTCTCTATGGTGAAGCCTGAAGATGAAGAGGAAGCACGAAAGGCGCGTGGGAAGGGACGCACATAGTCGCTCAAGTTCATCACCACCAAATACTCTTCTCCCAAGTGTACTGAGTTGACACATGAACTTACAGGAAACCACAGCACACATGTACACAACAAATAAGATCACCATGAACACCCACATGAGTGTGAATCAACAGAAAAATTGGGGTCTCAACCTCATTGATGTACCCATTGCCTCACAACTCTCGGAGACCGAGGAATGCCTTCACAAGATAGAGAAGTATCATAAGGAAGAGCTTCTCCATCGTGAAATCATGTGCCAACGGCTCTTAGATCTGGATGTCAAGAAGGAACTCAATGAGATGCTTCGTAAGGTCGCGAATGCAATGTACTCCATGTGCTCTGATCTGTATAAGTGTCTTTGTCTTATATCTTCTCTCGAGGAAACACACAAGAAGCTCCATTCAGCTATCTCTAACACTTTTCCTCCAACCTAAGGACATCACGATATCGAATAATCACGAGGGATTATTTGATCCCACCAGCTTGATTTCAAGCTCGGGGAGATCTATAACACCTCGTAATCTATCTTGCAGTTGTAGCATGTTTACCTTCTTGCACGCATGTTAGGTTTCTAATTATAGAATTTGCATTAGTTGCATTATCAGCCTCCTTGGTCTAAAGAAAGAATTATATCTATTGATTTTGAGACTTTATGATAGTCAAAGTGATTTTAGTTTATGATTATTGTATTAGATGTATGAATTAGGTTGAGGTTTGTGATACTTGTACCACTATAATGATTTTAGGGTCTTCCACACCAATAAAGTATTGATAAATTATGAGAAGAAAATTTTGATAGCATGCTATAATCATTGTTTTGAACCAAAAAGAGCTATAAAGAGTATTAACATGGTACGATATTGTTGGTGAAACAAAAAGAGAAAATATTGTGATACAAAGGAAAAAAGGTGCAAGTTGACAAAAGATACTCAAGCAATGATCATATTTTACTCAATCAAGTGCTTGTTTATATGAACTTGATGATTGTATAATATGGTTAGCCTCTGAACTTCATATAAATTATTGATACAAAAAGTAGAGTTAGGATTTTTGTATTTTACGGCGTTCAGCACATCTTTTGTCCTTGTTTCAACATGATGCTAAACTATTAAGTCTTTTTTAATATATCAATTGGGATTGTCATGTTATGCAATAATATATATTTCTAAGTGATAAAAGCCATCTAAATGATTTTCCATGTACCTGGGAGAAGAGACGAAGCGAGGAGAAGCTATAGAGGATTTAATGACCTACGGTATGGGAAGATTTTGCCCGTACCGTCTGCCCGTATGACCTATCTATTGGAGATATGCCCAAGAGGCAATAATAAAGTGGTTATTATTATATCTTTATGTTTATGATAAATGTTTACATCCCATGCTATAATTGTATTAACAGGCAACATTAATACTTGTGTGTTTTGTAAACATAAAAGAGTCCCTAGTAAGCCTCTTGTTAAACTAGCTTGTTGATTAATGGATAATCATGGTTTTCTGATCATGGACATTGGATGTCGTTAATAACAAGATCATATCATTAGGAGAATGATGTGATGGACACACACCCATAATAAGCATAGCATAAGATCAAGTCATTAAGTTCGTTTTGCTACGAGCTTTTCAAATGCATAGTAACCTAATCCTTTGACCATGAGGTTATGTTAATCACCATCATCGGATGGGTACTTTGATGACATCAAACGCTGCTTCGTAACTGGGTGGTTATAAAGGTGACATTGGGTATTCTGAAAGTATGTGTTGAAGCGCATGGACCAAGATTGGGATTTGTCCATCCATATGACGGATAGATATGCTCTGGGCCCTCTCTCTGGAACGTCATCTAGTTAGCTTGCAAGCATGTGACCAGCTCACAAAGGATGACATATCATGGAACAAGTAAAGAGTACTTGTCAGTAACGAGGTAGAACTAGGTATGGAGATACCGATGATCAAACCTCGGATAAGTAGAATATCGCGTGACAAAGGGAATTGGTTTCGTATGTTAATGGTTTTATCGATCACGAAGTCATCGTTGAATATGTGGGAGCCATTATGGATCTCCAGATCCTGCTGATGGTTATTGATCGAAGAGGTGTCTTCATCATGTCTGCATATTCACGAACCGTAGGGTGACACACTTAAGGTTCGAAGTTGTTTTAAGTAGATATGGAATATGCGTTGGAGACCGAATGTTGTTCGGAGTCTCGGATTGGATCCGGGACATCACGAGGAGATCCGAGATTATCCGGAGAATAAGATTCATATATTGGGGATCATTTTCTAAGTTAGGAAATGTTCCGGAGTGTTTGTATGGAGATTCTAGAAGGTTTCGGAATGTTCTGGAAGGTTCTAGAAGATTTCTTGGAGTTTGCTTGAAAACCAAGAAAGGATCAAGGAGTCTTTGTGGGGCAAGACACGGATTCGGTGGGGGATTCTCCCCTCCCAATCCTTGGCTAAGGAGGGGAGTCCTACTAGGACTCCCCCTCCCATGGCGCCTCCCTCCTTTAAATAGAGGGGAGGGGCGCCACCCCCTAGATCTCTCCCATAACAAACCCTAGCCGCCGCCTCTCTCCTCCTCCTTCGCTCTGCTCCAGCTTAGGCGAAGCCCTGCAGAAATCTCTACTCCACCACCACCACACCGTCGTGCTGCTGGGATTCCGTGGAGAAGATCTACTACCTCACGTCATGGAACAAGGAGAGGAAGGTATGCTTCGACTCCGACGTGTGACCGATCATGAAGCACGAACGCGGGCGCCGGAAGGATCGTCCACACGATCTTGAGATCGGCAAGTGATCGACTACATCAACCCCGAGATCTAATCTCGTAACGCTTTCGGATCTACGAGGGTTAGTACAGATCTATCTCGTTGCACATGTCTAATAGATTAGATCTTGGCTTTTATCAAGATTAGATCTGGGTTTTGTTCGTTCTTGCGGTAGAATTTTTTTGTTTTCCATGCTACGAACCCATCAGTGGTATCAGAGCCGTGTCTATGTGTAGATCTGTTGCACGAGTAGAACACAATGGTTTTATGGGCGTTGGTGCTCGTGCCGTCTTTTGCTTTGTGTACTTTGCATCTTGCGGTATGGTGGGATGAAGCGGCTCGTGCTAACCTTACATGTCATCGCACATGAGACTTGCTCCACGCTTGACGTGTAACCTGCTTTGCACAAGTGGCTTTGTGGGTGTCTGTCTCTCCCATCATAGTATAGATCCAATTTACAGTTTGTACTTGATAGCACTTGTATCAACGTTGTGGTTCAGTTTCGTAGGTAAGATCCGTTCTTATTCGAAAGCCCCAAACCACGTAAAACATGCAAAGAAAATTAGAGGCGTCTAATTTGTTTTTGCAGGGGTTTTGTGATGTGATATGGCCATCATGTGATTGTGATTATATTTGATGTATGCAATGATCCTTGTTGTAATATGGCAACGGTGAGCCTAATGGTTGTCTTTAATTCTGTTAAGACCTGCGTGTCTATTCATCTTGTAATAGCTTTATTCCAAGTAGTTGTAATAGTTGCTGGTGATGATGGACAACCATGAAGCGGCGCCACTGACCTTGACGCAATGCTGGTGATGATGGAGATCATGTACGTTCTTTGGAGATGGAAATCAAAGGCATAAGAAGAAAGGGCCATATCATATCACACTAATTATGAATTGCCTGTGATGTTAATCCTTTATGCATCTTGTATTGCTTAGATCGCGACGGTAGCATTATAAGATGATCCCTCTCACTAAATTTCAAGTAATAAAGTGTTCGCCCTTAGTTGGCACCATTGCTAAGACTCGTCATCTCAAAGCATCTCGTGATGATCAGATGTGATAGATTCTACGTGTGCATACGACGAGTGCAAGCCAGATTTGCACATGCGGATACTAAGGTTAACCTTGACAAGCCTAGCATGTACAAACATGGTCTTGGAACACGGAATACCGAAAGGTAAAGCATGAGTCATATGGATGATATGATGAACATGTTGATTGTTCGCCTTTAAAGCTACATCATCTCACGTGATGATCGGACTTGGTGTAGTGGATTTGGTTCGTGTAATCACTAAAACAACTCGAGGGATGTTGTTTTGAGGGGGAGTTATTTTCTAATTTGGATTAGTCGAACTCAATTTATCATAAACACAATCAAAGTGAATTTTCATAGTTTGTTATAGTCATTGTCATCCGTTCACCACCTTACGCTTAGTTATAGTTGAGATAGTAGAACTATAGAAATTCTGGATATCTGCTTTACGAACTGGTATCGTATTGTTTTGAGTGTCAATCTAAAGTTTAAAAGTCCTGTTGCAAACCTTCAGCAAACTCCGTTTACTCTGTGAAGTTTAATAAACAGTATTAAATCAAGAGTAACAATTCCAGTGTTAGTATCTAATGTATCATGTTTGCCTCCATGATTCTTGATACTCAAAAGATTGTTTTTAATATCAAGTTTATCTAAGAGCTGAAAGCAATGTTTCAGAAACCATCATATGTGAAAGGTATTGTGATATCTAAAACAATGTGTTGGTTACAACATGATAGAGTATATGTCCTCATATTTGATGAGAATTTGTGAAGGTTGGAGACGCTAGTCGTCCTAATCCTCCAAAAGGTTTTGGAAAAGAAACATTATACTCGCAATTCACCTTTATAAGCTATAGCAGCTTGATCATGAAAGTTGTCATGATAAGGATGAATAGAAGATGTAAGTAAAATGTTTACTACACTAAACGATTACTAAAGAATGGAATTTTGAAAGAATGCCAAACATTTGATGAAGGTGATCCACTTCAAAGTGCAAGTCCAAAGGTATTAGTATTTGACTATACACACTTTGTACTATGTGTCATGTGAATGACACCACTATTGATGTTGATAGATTCTTTCAAAAGAAAAGGAATTGTTGAAAGAGAATCTATAAAATATTTGGCAGAAAAGAAAAGATTGGAGATATCCAACTTAGGTATATAGAAGATACATGTTATGGATGTATTCCTTGGTTGTTATACAATGTGGTTCTGCGGTATTGGATACCGAATTGGTTGGTATGAAGTGTCATACAGGACAACACAATTCATGAACTGCAATGGCCTAAGTAACTAGCAAGAGAATATGTGATGATGTTCATCGAAAACAAACAAAGGGTTGTTGTGTTGCTCATTGACATCAAAGCTTACCTTCAAGATTTGTTTCAATAATTGTTATTTTGATCAGGTATTATGACGACAAAAGGTTGTTCAAATAATTACCGTATTCCATAATAGATGGATGATATACAAGTCTGGTTGGAGAAATAACAATCATAAAACTAATGCTAAAATGTCGCAAGAGAAATGATTGAAAGATCACTTGCGAAGTGACATCACCGTTTAAATTATATTAGGGATACATGAAGAAACTCCATGTTGATGGATTTTTGGAGTCTTTGATTTTGATCAAATGACGCTTGTGATACTTTCCTGGAGATAATTAAAACTCCATTTGTAGTCCAAAAGAGGAACGGACGGCTAACTGATTGGAATTTGTACATATTGATGTATATAGTCCATGATGTGTAGTCGTGGGCGATGGATTTCAACTTCATATGTTTTCTCCGAAGATTTGAGTGAGTATATGTATATACTTACTCAATAAGGAAGAAGTATGAAACATTTGAAAAATGTTCAAAGACTTTCAAGATGAAGTGGAAAATCATTGTAACAAGAAAATAAAAAGTTTATGATTAGATCATAAAGAAAGATGTTTGAGTTACAAGTTTAGCAAAACACCTAAGATTTGAGGAATCGTTCCATGGATTTGCATTTCCCAAAACACCATAGGAGTATGGAGTGTTCAAGATATGTAATGAAACCTTGTTTGACATGGTAAGATCAAAGGTGTCATTTATAAAACTGCCATTATATTTTAAAGATTAAAGCTTTAGTGACTACCGCTTTTACACTGAAAAGAGCTCCATCGTGATCCGTTGAAATGACACCATATAAGTCATGATTTGGGATAAAACCCAGGTTGTCCTTTCTTAAATTTTTGGTATGCTAGGCATAAGTAAAGTGTTTACAACCAAAGTCGGATGAGCATGTCTGTGTAGGTTATTTCGAATAACCATTGGGTATTCCTCCATAACACCGAAGACAAAAGTGTTTGTCGCTTAGAATGTCGAGTTTCTTGAGAAGGAATTTTTGGTGAAAAGTCAAGTGGGAGGACAATAGAACTTTGACAATGTTGTTGAACCTTTGCGCAGCGTCGGTAAGTGTCCCGAAGGCAGCAACAATGCTCATGGCTCACGTGCCTCAAAGGTTGTGGTCACGGAGATCTAAGTTACTATTGAACCAAGTAGGTCGGGTAAGTAATCAAATGCCAAGATTTGAGAGTTAAATCATTGTTGTTTGACAATGATGAACCGACTACATGCAAATAATCAATGATGGGCCCTGACTTCGTTAAGTGGCTTGAAGCCATAAAATCCATGATAATTCCATACACGAGAAATCAAGCTTTGAATTTGAAAGACCCTCTGGAAAGGTGCAAGACCTTACAGTCATATATGGATCTATAAAGAAATAGACATGGATGTTTCACATCGATGAAATAGTCGACATGTCGGAAAGAGTTTACGACAATGTTCAAGGAATTGACTATGATAAGATTTGATCTTTCATAGCGATATTTAGTCTGGATGGATTAATGTAGCAACCACTACATATATTTTGGTATATGGTAGTTGAACAAACAAAACAAGTTCTTCTAATAGAATGGTTACCTAGGATGTGTCCATGACACGATCCAAAGGGTTTTGTTAATTCAAAGGATGCTAAAAGAGTATGCAAAACTTCAATGGTTGAAGTGAGCATCGCGGAGTTGGAATCTTCACCGTGATGAAACCGTTAAAAGGTTTAATTTCATCAGAGACGATGAAGATGTTTGCATTTTGCAAGAATTTAAGTGGGAGCGCTAAGACATATGTCTAATACATTATGTGAAAGACATATTGTTGATTAGAAATGATGTATCTTTCATTGACATAGGTTAAGAATTTCATTTTGATGAAAGACTTAGGCATAACCCAAGGATTAGGCATCAATGTCTATATGGATAGATTGAGGCGCTAATATGGTTTTGCCAAATGTACATAGATAAGATGTTGAATGAGTTCAATATGGAAACAACAAGAAAGGTTCTTGACGCACGGAAAGGACTGAATCAAGATTCAAGTGTGTTGACACGAGATTCAAGTATTTTGACACTTGGTGAAATCACAAGAATATTTTGATCAATCATTCTTTGAGATGTACACATCCAGATATGTCCTATGCTCTAAATGTTATGAGCATATACCAGAATGACTCATAAGATGATCATTGGACAATAGTAGGGATATTCCTATGATCTTTGGAAGAACTAAGAATATATTATTTATATAGTGGTGACAAATAGTTCATTGTAAATTGTTGCATTGATACTAGTTTTGTCACAAATTAAGTTTATCTCAATTTAAACTATGGGTGGCACAATGTAATGGAAAGGAAGTTCCATAACGGATTTGGTTGAGTACCAAAGTTAAAACATTATGACAGATACTACAACAAAAGGCTAAGTATATGACTGCTATTGTAGCAGCAAATGAGGGCATTTGCGTCAAGTAGTTTGTTATCAAACTAGATGTGGTTCATAGCGGGATAGTACTATGAAGATACATTGTATGACAATTGTATCAACATGATTTAATCCCAAGGAACTAAAGGTCTCACCAAAGGACCAAATTTATACAATGCCATCTCATTGGAGAATGAGTAATGCGTAGAGACGCAAGGACATGCAAATACACACGGACCTGGAAGTGTCAGATCCGAAGATTATGTTTACCACTAGCAATAGTGTCTATACAACACCAGAAATCCATAGGTGTTGAATGCACAAATTTTTAACTAGATTGTTGACTCTAGTGCAAGTGGGAGACTGTTGGAGATATGCCCAAGAGGCAATAATAAAGTGGTTATTATTATATTTTTATGTTTATGATAAATGTTTACATCCCATGCTATAATTGTATTAACAGGAAACATTAATACTTGTGTGTTTTGTAAACATAAAAGAGTCCCTAGTAAGCCTCTTGTTAAACTAGCTTGTTGATTATTGGATAATCATGGTTTCCTGATCATGGACATTTGATGTAGTTAATAACAAGATCATATCATTAGGAGAATGGTGTGATGGACACACACCCATAGTAAGCATAGCATAAGATCAAGTCATTAAGTTCATTTTGCTACAAGCTTTTCAAATGCATAGTAACCTAATCCTTCGACCATGAGGTTATGTTAATCACCATCACCGGATGGGTACTTTGATGACATCAAACGCTGCTTCGTAACTGGGTGGTTATAAAGGTGACATTGGGTATTCTGAAAGTATGTGTTGAAGCGCATGGACCAAGATTGGGATTTGTCCATCCATATGACGGATAGATATGCTCTGGGCCCTCTCGGTGGAATGTCATCTAGTTAGCTTGCAAGCATGTGACTAGGTAACAAAGGATGACATATCATGGAACGAGTAAAGAGTACTTATCAGTAACGAGGTAGAACTAGGTATGGAGATACCAACGATCAAACCTCGGATAAGTAGAATATCGCGTGACAAAGGGAATTGGTTTCGTATGTTAATGGTTCTATCGATCACGAAGTCATCGTTGAATATGTGGGAGCCATTATGGATCTCCAGATCCCGCTGATGGTTATTGATCGGAGAGGTGTCTTCATCATGTCTGCATATTCACGAACCGTAGGGTGACACACTTAAGGTTCAAGTTGTTTTAAGTAGATATGGAATATGCGTTGGAGACCGAATGTTGTTCGGAGTCTCGGATTGGATCCGGGACATCACGAGGAGATCTGGGATTGTCCGGAGAATAAGATTCATATATTGGGGATCATTTTCTAAGTTAGGAAATGTTCCGGAGTGTTTGTATGGAGATTCTAGAAGGTTTTGGAATGTTCTGGAAGGTTCTAGAAGATTTCTTGGAGTTTGCTTGAAAACCAAGAAAGGATCAAGGAGTATTTGTGACGCAAGACACGGATTCATGGGGGAGGAGGATTCCTCCCCCCCTCCCAATCCGCCGGCCAAGGAGGGAGGGGAGTCCTACTAGGACTCCCCCTCCCATGGCGCCTCCCTCCTTTAAATAGAGGGGAGGGGGCGCCACCCCCTAGATCTCTCCCATAACAAACCCTAGACGCCGCCTCTCTCCTCCTCCTTCGCTCTGCTCCGGCTTAGGCGAAGCCCTACAGAAATCTCCACTCCACCACCATCACCACACCGTCGTGCTGCTGGGATTCCGTGGAGAAGATCTACTACCTCTGCTCATTTGAACGGGAGAGGAAGGTGCCTTCGACCCCTGCGTGTGACGCATTGACCGATGGCGTGGAAGCGCCCGGAAGGATCGTCCACACGATCTTGAGATCGGCAAGTGATCTACTACATCAACCCCGAGATCTAATCTCGTAACGCTTTCGGATCTACGAGGGTTAGTACAGATCTATCTCGTTACACATGTCTAATAGATTAGATCTTGGCTTTTATCTAGATTAGATCTGGGTTTTGTTCGTTCTTGCGGTAGAAAACTTTTGTTTTCCATGCTACGAACCCATCACTATCAAGACGTCTTCCTCGTCAAATACTTTCACCATGCAAAGACGGATCTGAGATCCGATATTCACAGAAACTTCCAGCCTCGGAATACCACACCGGAAAGGGATATGGAGGAGGAACTTGGAGAAAGGAAAATCCTTGTTGCTTCACGGATCATTGGAGGAGATTACATCATCCCCTTCATCATCAACCGCTGCATCTCCATCAACACCATTTTCCCCAACTCTCATTTTTTAGATCTTGTTGTAATTACAATACCATTGTGGTTTGCACTTGATTTACCTTCGAACTTTTAATCCATCCATATGAATATGATGGTGTTGTTGATTGCTTCCATGTGTGAGTTGTTTCCCTTGTTCTTGGGGAGATGGAGCAACCATAGCATTATTATGAAATGAAACAAAGATTATCTGTAACATTGGTCTTTGATCTATTGATTTATGATATTGTGTTAGATCTCTCTCTCTCTCTAGATGGTTTGTGAAGTCGACCATATAGCATCTGCCTTCAGGACTAGAGAGAAGGAAATACCCTTTGGACATGTATGGGAGTATGCTCGGTGCTACTTTGTGACTACAAGCATCGACTTATAACTTATATAGTCAAAGGTGTAATTAAGGAAGATTCAGTAATCTCATACGATATCCATGGGGAAACCCTTAATTGTGGTGCTCTGTAGAAGTGATTTGCCCGCATGCATCGTAGTGGTTATTTAGAGATGACCTCAAAACTTGACTCATAGAAGTGGCTGCTCATGAGACTTGTAGTGAACATCTTATTATGGATCTCCCTCCACACATATCATGATGAAAGACATAGATTATCCTAATCATGAATAATTCACATATGCTAGTGGTGTATCCTACATCCCCGAGAACATTTTATCCTTATTCAGTTCCAACCCTTTTGTTACTTGTTTACTTTATTTGCTTTTATTACTTTATTGCATCCAAACACAAAAACCTTTAAAACACCCTTTACTTGAGATCAAAGGCAGCTTACAAGTATCCTTTGGTAGATACTGAAAAGGGGCATAACACCTTAACCAAATATTTCTCTATGGGTTGGATACTCTTATTTCGAAACTAGCTACAATCGATAAGTGCACTTGCAGTCATCAATCACATTGTAACACTATGGTTGGGTGTCTGTACATCACTTCATTCATCCAATGAAGTGAACTCGTTGTTAGTTCACATGGAAAAGTCCATGATCGGGAAACCTCGATCATCGGCTTCCCAATGAACTAGTATACAAGATACTAGGGACTTGGTTTGTTTATATACCACACATGTATCAATGTTTACACTTAATAAAGTTATACCATGGTACAAAAATATTATGAACATATGAGATATATCAATAAAAACAACTTTATTATTAACCTCTAGGGCATATGTCCTTCAATATCCTCGTTAGAGCAATAGTATGCTCCTATGGTGTGCTCTAGCGTGCTCAAATATTTGAGTGTCAACGGCTTTATTTGCCGCTTCTGAAGCAGCAATGTACTCCAATTCCATTGTATATTGAGCCACTGAGGATTGCTTCCCACTCCTCCAGCTTACCGCGCCACCATTAACCATAAACACGTACCATGTTTGAGTCGTCTGGATCAGTGTTGAAGCTTGCATCCACGTAACCACTTACGACAACTTATTCATCACGTCCTCCAAAGACAAGAACCATATCCTTAGTTCTTTTCAGATACTTAAGTATGTTCTTAACTGCAATCCAATGAACCATCGCGGGGTTACTTTGGAAATGGCTCGTGAAACTAAGAGTTAGGCCAGATCCGGTTGAGTGCTTGATAAACCCCAAGTATAGGGGATCACCATAGTACAATTCGATAAGTATTTGAGTGTCAAACCCACGAGGAGCTGAAGGTAAACTATCTATTCTCTAAAGCCCTATATCCCACTTATATGGCTTTCTATGCAATGCTATGAACTAGAGTATGCGTGTGGTTGTTTTTTGTACTAACCAGGAAATAGTGAAGTTTTGGAAGTAAATACTATAGGTATAATATTGCAAGTAAAGTGAATATAGTGAAGTAGGAGAAAGTTTCTCAAGGCAACAAGTGTTTAGTCAGATCCCTATTTCATTCGTTTGGTTATCACAATGAGTGAAGCACATGGATAGTCGTTTTATTGTTTCTTCTAGAGAGGAGCCATAGATAGGTGCAGCCATATACATGAGCAAATACACCCCTATTGATTTATCTCAAGGCCAATTAAGAGAAAACAAGAGAATTATTAAGACATAAATTTCAACCACCGCATTTAGATTTAAGGTCCCATTGTTGTACCTCCCATTAATTAACCACGAATTAATATAACATGCATATATAAGACGTGGGATTCTGTTTTTGTCAAACTCCAGCTATCCCTCATCCTATCATCATGCAACGGTCACAACCTTTATGTATTCCCCAACATACGTGTTCACTCATATATTACTACATAAGATCATCAAAGAAGACAACATATACTTGTATGCAACCATCAACCAACTATATCACGGTTGTCATAAACAATTCACTTCTCAAACATAGACATGGACACACAATAGATCATGGGAATATAATGAATTGCATAATACATCATGTTTTCCAAGTGATTGCAGTATAATATGGTGGAGATATGTTGATGATGTAGAGGTGCCTCCCCAAGGGGGAGAGGTGACCATGACGAGGAGAGGAGGCGGCGCGCTGGCAGGGAGGCATCGGCGGCCTCCTATGGGAGACGGCTGCCCTTAGGGGCAGCGACCCTTGGCCCCTTCTTATTACTTGGAGATGGTGCTGTTGTAGAGGAGCTCCTCCCCCTCCTTGGCGGCTGCCAACATGGAGAAATTTCATGGCTATAAGTGGATGCCTCCAAAAATAGGGTTACCTTCAATATATAGTGGCAGAGACGCAATCAAAGCCATGGGGTGGATGCCCCTTTGACCCAAGGGCTCTTGGACACCTCTAGAACCTTCCTAGGACTCCCCTCTATACTTTATGAGCTCATAAAGTCATGGCTTGGCCGAAATCATCAAATATAGAAGGAGTTTTACTCAATCATGTCACAAACTTTCAGAGTCCTGAAATTGGTCTTGTACTCCATATTAAATGGGCCTTAGTTTGGGCTTCTCGGGTCCGATTGAGGCAAATTTTATATGTAAAATAATTTGCAGAAAATTTACAACAACTTGCATGTTTTTCATTTTTCCATTAGAAGCCATATTCGGAGAGTTTCATGGAAATCTTTGAAAACTACTATTCTTCAAGGACAGATTCCAGAAAACTTCGAATTTCACCATAATGAGTGATTTACTTTCATATTTGGGTATTTCCTACACAACAAAGTGAAAATCAAGAATTTGTGCAATGTTGCAACTATTAGTAGGTTCATACCGCTGTAGTATAGAGCCCTACAAACCCCCTCTGTGCTCTCCTTGGCCCCTCTACACGAGCTCCACCGCTGCCCTCACCCAACCAGCGACCACCACCCGCCCCATGACTCATATGAGCTCAGTTCACCATGAACCACCCACTCTTCAGAATAAAAGGCCTTAGGCCAGTACCACCCTCTTCTCTACCTCCACTCCACTCCCCAACCTCACCTCTCTCCAATCCCCGAAGCCCAGAATCTCTCTCCTTCTCTACAACCCAGGAGAAGCAAAACCTCACCATATATATGCAAGCTATTGATGGTGTGATACGTCCATAACGTATCTATAATTTTTGATGATTTCATGCTAATAATATGCTTTTGACACTCCTTTTTCTATAAAGTTTATAATTTATTTGGACTAACCTACTAATAGTTGCAAAAGTGCACAATGTTCTTGTTTTACACTTTGATGTGTAGGAATTACCAAGAATACAAGTGGAAACCCTGTTGGAGTCAAATTGGGATTTTTTCCAGAAATCTGTCTCATAACTCTTTTTGAAGATGTTCATGTTTCGGGTCGAAGACGGAGTCAAACGGAAAACTCTTGAACTACAAAGTTGTTGTAAGTTTCGCGACAAACGTTCTTGACATAAAATTTAGCTTATTCCGAGTCCGGACCAACCTTTTAGGCCCGATTTACTGCAGCCCAAGATGGGGTGACTGGAATCCAAAAAGCTATATAAAGGGAGGAAACCTAATTCGCCCAGGGCATCTCCACCCATGAATTTGCAGCCACCAAAGACACGTTTTTGCCTCACCCATGGATCCCATCTCCATGGGGTAGGGCTCCCAAGAAGCCATGAAGGAAGGGGGCGAAGGGGCGATGCTCCCCCATGATACCGGCGGCGGGGAAGGAGTCCCCGTGCCGCCGCCGGCGCCGCCGCCGCCCTCTTCACCATCGTCACCGCCATCTCCATCACCTAATCCTCCTAGTATGCAGTGGTTCATCCTCCCACACACCGCTATAAGTTATAATACTATGATCTATGTCATGTTTGCGTAGTTTCTTTGTTCTTAGATTGAATGGTTGAACGTCTTTGGTTCATTAGAGTTGTATGTAGATATGGTACAGTCCTTTGGTGTCCATTATATTTGTGCGCGCATGGATTAAATATCATAGGGTTTGTAGTATGTGTAAGAGGAAGGGGGGAAGTTCAGCCGGAGTGACAGAAACCTGAGGACGCGAACCGAAACATTGCACGTATGGGAGTAAGAGGACCATTAAACTTAAGGCTATGGTTGGGGAAACCTTAATGCATTGGTTAGTACTTACGGATGTTTGCTAACAATCGAATCATATAGTACATGTAATTCCAAGTAGTGAAGCACATCTATATTTACCCTCTCCCACATAGAAACTGCATCAAAGACAATGAACCTGATCTATTCGCTATTTAAACTTGGACAAAGCCACCACAATTACCACCACTATTCCACACTCATGGTTCTGTTAGTTTAGTGTATTTTATTGCTGTAGCAACTAGCTTTACTTTCTTGTTATTTATTATCATGCAAAGCTATCTCTAGTACTCGTATTGTTTCTCTAGTTTTATTTCCTAGATAATGCAAATGTTTAGTGTGCGTAGAGTTGTATTAGTGGTTGATAGAACTTGAGAGATTATTTATCCTACCTTTAGCTCCTCGTTGGGTTTGACACTCTTACTTATCGAAAAGGCTACACACGATCCCCTGTACTTGTGGGTTATCAAGACCTTTTCTGGCGCCGTTGCCGGGGAGCAATAGCGTGTAGGTGAATATTCTTGTGTGCACTTGTTTGCTTTATCTCTAAGTAGGTTTTACTTTCAGTTTTAAGTTGTTCTCTATCTTTGTATGGATAGGGAATGCGAATTACAAAAAAATTAGTTGTACTTGTTACCTAAAAATGTTTTCAAAAAGGAAAGTGATTGGAAAGATGAGTAATGGTTAAGTGGGGGTTGACCTTGAACACTTATGTTCATGCCTATGAAACCAAAAAAAATCTTTCCATGAAAGCTTTTCAGTTAAAAACTTGTAGGAATGCATGAAGCCTTGAAAAAGAAAGATATTTCTAGTATTGATCTTAATGCTTATTCATTCGAAAATACTTAAATCTTGCTCCTATGCCTAACTTAAAGGCGTTAAAGAAAAATACTTATTGGAGATAACCCAAAAGTTTTAGATGAGTCTTGGAAGTTATTAACTCTGTAATAACCGCTCCTTATCCTTTTTATTTGCTTTTTGTGCCAAGAGTAACCTCTAATGAGAGAGCAGTAATGCTTGGGAAAGTTGCTATCCCGAAACAGATTTTTGTGCTTCACTGTAAAAATTCGTGTAAAATTTCTGTTCGTCGGTTTGAGCTGTGAATTTTTTTGCTTCTTCCCCAGGTCGTTATCTAACTTTGGTTAGTTCAACACTTTTCGATTTGAGCAATAAAAGGTCTTCAAAAAAATTGGTCTTTACCTGCTGGTCTGTTTTGGCAGATTTTTGCCATTATTTGCATTTGCTTCTTGTTGATTCCTTTTTGGGTTATTTTTGGGGAATTGAGCTGTTTGAGGGAAGCGCTACATTAGCTTGTGTTTTAATGGAAGTTTTATTTGTGTTGGAACTTAACTCAAAGACTTATTATCTTGAGTGCACTAATGTTGCTAATAAAGATTGTGTGAAGTTTTGTATGAAGGAAAAATTTCAGGTGTATGGAAAGAGTGATGTAATGAGATGAAGAATGGACTAAAGCTCAAGCTTGGGGATGCCACGTGTGTCACCCCAAGAAATATCCAAGAAGTACAAGCGTCAAAGCTTGGGGATGCCCAAGGCATCCCCTTCTTCATCAATAAAAATCTCAGGTTTCTTCCAAACATTTTATTTTTATTGTTTCATGCACAGTTGTTTGTTCTTGGAGCGTCTTCGTTTTCGTTTTCGTTTTCTTGGTTTTCTTAGTTTGCTTGAATAAATTGGTTGGACCCCCTCTTTCATACATTAGTTTTCAAATAAGTGTGATTTGGATTGGAAAAAAGTAGGAAAAGTTCATGCTTAAGTGGTAAAGGAGCTCATTTTTGACGGTGGCCTATGCTTTGTCATGTCATGCTTGATAATGTTTTGGCTTTATGCTTAGTGATTTTTGCTGCATCATGACATGTTATCAACAATTGAGATTGCTTAATGTGCCTTGAAATAATCATGCGTTGTTTTAGCATATTAAAGCATAGTATTGTGGTATTCTCGTTTGATGCTTTATTTGGGTTGCTTGGCGCATGCTCACACCATGTTATGACTATTCCAAGTCACCATATCCTTTATGATCCTTTAGTTTTCGACTTGTAATTTCACTTTAATTAATGATGTTTTGTCAGTTTGCATGATTTGGCCATTATTGCTCTTTTAGTTGGTCGCTCCCAGTCTTTTGCTAGCCTCCATAACCAAGTATGAGTTCCACTCATGCATCCAACTCCAAATAAAACCAAGTTATCCCAAAGAGTCCACCATACCTACCTATTAGCATTTGCTATTCCAAGTATATTCATGCTTTTATCTACCTTCCGAATTAAACTTGTTATGTGAAAATTAGTGATTAAAGCTCTCACAAACTTGATGGCACACTTTACTTTCTTGCACTTAATAAACTTGAACCATTGTGTCCATCTTTGTTGCATATATGCTTGCGCTTTATAAGTTGAAGTTAGCAGAACCATGTATCATGGGGAACGCTTTCAACATTGCACTTATATTCCGTTGATATCATGATTCTTTTGCTTATGGATCCCGGCGGTGTGAAATAATAGGGGAACTTGTAAGATCTTGGAGTTTGTATGTGTGTTAGAGAAATGCCTAGGCCGCTAGCCTAAGCCATGCCTAATCATGGTGGAAACTTGCAGCATAACCATAATGAGCACTCTATGAAGCATCCTCAACAAAAAACTAAGCAAATAGCAAATAAAAAGATTGTTGAGATGCTCATTGTCTGCTTGCCTTGTCAATTTGATTATGGGATAGCTCTTGTATCATGTGCAAGGGGTACCCCGTTGGCGGTTCTCTATGATATATATGTACTTACAATGACAAGAGCTTACTTGTGACTGAAGTTGAGTAGCATGAGGTTCGGTACTCGTAAGTAAGGGGCATGAGATTTCAACTTATAAATTTTCAAGCATATCCTCTTAGTTGTGTCACTTTAACCTTAATCACCTAAAGATTCTTATGATAGGGGCAATGAGAGCTGAAAGCTAATAAGTACCATAATTTTTGGAAGCTCTTAATGAGATTTAAATCCCTGCTTCCTTCTAAGAAGGACTTTCTTTTACTTTTATGTTGAGTCTCCATCTTCTATCTTTATGCACCTATTAAGAGAGCATAGTGGCCATTCTTAGTTTAATGTGCATTGTCCCAAGAATTGTTGATTGATGCATAACTTTGATATTGCTTGTTCTTAAACTATTTGTATCTAGTCACCCTTATGAACTTTGATGTCCTATGCATTTATGTTTTGATACTCTATGAGGGACAAGCTGAATACCATTCTCATTATGCTTTCTTTGTGTGAAACAAACAAATGTCTTGCAAAGCATTGTTATTCATGAATCTTTTGTTTGTGCCTTTTCATGTTACAACATAGTTGCTATGTCTTATTCTTTCATGATTCATGTTTAGAGTATCTTAATCCCAACTATCAATGCTTTTACAATAATGATGATCAAGATTGTGTTGTCTGCATGTCACCTAAAAAATTATATTGTTTTGATCGTTCACCTACTCGAGGACGAGCAGGAACTAAGATTGGGGATGTTGATACGTCCATAACGTATCTATAATTTTTGATGGTTTCATGCTAATAATATGCTTTTGACACTCTTTTTGTAGAAAGTTTATAATTTATTTGAACTAACCTACTAATAGTTGAAAAAGTGCACAATGTTCTTGTTTTACACTTTGATGTGTAGGAATTACCAAGAATATAAGTGGAAACCTTGTTGGAGTCAAATTGGGATTTTTCCAAAAATCTGTCTGAGAACTCTTTTTAAAGATGGTCACGTTTTGGGTCGAAGACGGTGTCAAACGGAAACCTCTTCAACTACAAAGTTGTTGGAAATTTCATGACAAATGTTCTGGACATAAAATTTAGCTGATTTTGAGTCAGGACGAACCTTTTAGGCCCGATTTACTGCAGCCCAAGATGGGGTGACGGGAATCCGAAAAGCTATATAAAGGAGGAAACCTAAATCGCCCAGGGCATCTCCACCCACGAATTTGCAGCCACCAAAGCCACGTTTTTTCCTCCCTCATGGATCCCATCTCCATGGGGGAGGACTCCCAAGAAGCCATGAAGGAAGGGGGCAAAGGGGCGATGCTCCCCCATGATACCGACGGGCGGGGAAGGAGTCCCCACGCTGTCGCCGCCCTCTTCACCATCTTCACCGCCATCTCCATCACCTAATCCTCCTACTATGCAGTGGTTTATCCTCCCACACACTTCTATACCATCCTATGTAAATATGGTATTTGATGCTATAAGTTATAATCCTATGATCTATGTCATGTTTGCGTAGTTTCTTTGTTCTTAGATTGAATGGTTGAACGTCTTTGGTTCAGTTGTATGTTGATATGGTACAGTCTTTTGGTGTCCATTATATTTGTGCGCGCATGAATTAAACATCATAGGGTTTGTAGTATGTGTAAGAGGAAGGGGGGAAGTTCTGCCGGAGTGACAGAAACCTGAGGACACGAACCGAAACGTTGCACGTATGGGAGTAAGAGGACCATTAAACTTAAGGCTATGGTTGGGGAAACCTTAATGCATTGATTAGTACTTACGGATGTTTGCTAACAATCCAATCATATAGTACATGTAATTCCAAGTAGTGAAGCGCATCTATATTTAGCCTCTCCCACATAGAAACTGCGTCGAAGACAATGAACCTGATCTATGCGCTATTTAAACTTGGACAAAGCCACCACAATTACCACCACTATTCCACACTCATGGTTCTGTTAGTTTAGTGTATTTTATTGCTGCAGCAACTAGCTTTACTTTCTTGTTATTTATTATCATGCAAAGCTATCTCTAGTACTCGTATTGTTTCTCTAGTTTTATTTCCTAGATAATGCAAACGTTTAGTGTGCGTAGAGTTGTATTAGTGGTTATTAGAACTTGAGAGATTATTTATCCTACCTTTAGCTCCTCGTTGGGTTCGACACTCTTACTTATCAAAAAGGCTACATACGATCCCCTATACTTGTGGGTTATCATGGTGTTTGCCATCGATTTAGGTCACCTCGTCCCCAGATCTTTTCATGCATGTCCTTTCCTCGACCAGATATACCTAACCATTTCATCCTTTCTACCAAGGAACACCGACAACCACTGCTCTCATCAAGCTTCTGTACGTGTTCGGTGGGTGTGGGTGTGCAAGCCTCCCTTCGTTGCCAAAACCACCTCTTCCGCCCCGCGTGCTGCTCACCGGGGAGCACCGCGTCGCTCCGTCGCCTCTCCATCACTAGAAGAGCACCTCAGTTGAGCCCCTGTATGATCCCTCACTATGCTAGGGTTTCCTCCTCTATCCTTGCGACTAGAGGTGGGCGACGACCGATAACCGTCGATTGCATCTAGATCTGAAAGCCCTCGTCGCCCATACCCTTTGACACTTCCCTCTCGCTGACCTGCAGGACCCTTTGGGCCATTTGAACAGCGCCTCCCACGCGTTCTGCGGAGCAGACTGGGCCGGCCTAGTGTGGCTCGCCCAGATCTACAGCGCAACGGCCCACCCGTATTTTCCCTTTTTTAGTTTTTAAATTCTATCAAGATCTATTAAATCTACTGCTAGGATTAAATGCCAAATAAACGAAAAAGGTGGGAAAACACCTAGAGCTAAATTTTCACCTACACCTGAGTGAGTTCCCTAACGTGTAGAACAAACCTTTGTCCTAAACAAAGTTTTGTTATTTACTAAGAATTAATCTACTAAAAAGTGTCTTTTTCAAGCATAAATCAATTTCTGAAGTTTTGCAGCACCAAATAATGTCAACCAATTTCTATTGGTAGGTATTCAAATATACTTCATGTGACCGTGGATTCATACCAACTAGATCTATATATCTATAGTAGTATAAATAACAAAAACACTTCAGACATGACTTTAACAATTTCTCAAGGTATATATAACCCACCTTTTGGGTTGATGTCAACTCTCTGTGATGTGGTGCTGCTAGATCTACCAAATCCTAGGAGTTCATAATTTATTGAGAACCTAATGAATTTTAGTAAATTAAATACTACTACTTGCAATTGTTTCATTCAATAAATCAAGACTGGAGTTCTGTAACTCTAAAAATAGTGGAAAAAAATTCTTTAGGAAGGTGTTAGTGATTCCTAACTTTTGCCCTTGGTTTCATACCAATTGGACCTACAGAATAAATCTGATGAAAATGACAATGTTCTTACATAACTGACTTGGGGAATTTTCCAAGGGCACTCTGTTAATTATTTTGAGGTGAAACCAACTCTTAGTGAATCAGTACTCAAGTACCGTTCTAAACCTAATAGTAAAAGTTTATTTGACTTCCACATAATTTCTAATGAATTAAATACCAAAACAAGAGTTAATATCACTAGGAAAATCATTAATAATTAATTAAAAATGATAAAATGATGAAACCACTTCTAGTGGTTTTTTATTTCAATACCTACCTGTTTATACCACATTTGTGTATTGGTATCATACAGAACATGGTCATAGCATACAACCCCTTGTTTAAGTAGGGTTTAGTATTTAAATCCTAAAAGAAGTTCAAAGAGATCACTTGAAATGATTCCATGTGCTATGAATAGATGTTAACAAAACCTATTGAAGTGTATTCATGTCTTGTTCAATTTCTTGTTGTACTATACTGGTGCTTGTTTCCTTGTGTTGATTGTGGACCTTGCTTGTTTGCATGCGTGATATGTGAAGACGATAGTTGCGATTTTAATTAGTTTGGATTTTAAAGAAGAAGTCCAAGGACATATTGCTAACCTCAGGCAAGCCACCTACTTGTTCATAAGGTTGTCCCAATATTTACCTTATGCATGTTTTACTTATCTATTTATGCTACATTGTTTTACTATATGGTTATTTATATCTCGTAGTAGCTTGGCTCTTCCAAGCTATTACAAAGTGGTACTACTAAGTACAACCCTTTATGTCACCTATTTATCCCCTAGTGTATTAGGATTAGTGGTTTACACCATACCCCATTTTGGAAACCCTTTTTTCCAAAGCAGAACTATAGGATGGAAAGCCCTTGAAAAGTTTGCAAATGGTTTCTATGGTAAAACCTTGGTAATGTTGCCTTACCAAGACGAAGTTTAGAAGCAGGAAAAATGTTTTGATATAAAAATGTTTCTAAAGGAAAGAGGAGGAAAAGTGTTGAAGGAAAAACACCTAGTTCTATGTAGTTTGCTAGAACAACTAAACTGTACAATCACATTACCCTGGAATGGGACATGACTTAGCTTGAATTTAGTTTGCCCTAGCATGGGATACCTCGCAACTACTTATAAGGGGTCATATCCCTCGACCGACGGGTCTCCCCAACATATATGGCCACTTATCTGGGACAGTGTCTTGGGGGAGATGTGAACTGTCCTTGTAGGCAGCTGGACGATACTATGAGCCTCTCATTGGAAGTTCTCACTCGAGAGGAGTGTAAAATGCGCTATAGTTGGCCCTAGCATTGAGAGGAACACCTGATAGGGTAGGGCCCATGTTGGGGTAGTTTTTCCAAGAGCTATGATTGGTTACTCGACCCATGATCCATGCGGTATCAGTGCAGGGTACCCGGATGGTGTGGGTAAATTGTACAACCTGTGCATAGTGTAAATCTATTCAAATAGCCGTATCCACGGTCTTGGACAGTTGGTGTAACACTCTCGCCTGATAAGGCTGAGTTCCTGTGTATAGTATTAATCCCTAGATTAGTTCACTAGCACACACAGTACAAAATGATACCAAATAAAACCGTACATCATAAGTATAACGAATATGATTCAGAACTTACATTACATTAGAGTGGAAAGCATTACAAGGTAGATCTCCATCCTTCAAATGTGATACAAGCGAACAATTGTTGAGTGGAGTCTCACGACCTATGAAGAATCACTCAGAAATGATATAACCTGCAACATGATACACTGCAGCCACGAACGGTCAATACATTTAATGTATGGCAAGTAGGCTAAAGTGGTTAACAACATACCTAGCAACTACATGCTTATTTGGCTAGTTTGGGATCATTTGTAAAGGAATAGTTCTATCCTAACATTTGTAACAAAGTAGTTTTTCAGTATGATAAATAGGACACTCTGGTTCACTCACAGGTGCTCCTACCCAGTTAAGTTCACCCAACAAGTTTTAAGTAATTAAAAATTTGAGATGAGTGAGAAATATGTCATAGCCTTAGAATCTAGTTGCTCAAATTGTCCATGACTGGGGACACGACTAAGTATTTAGATTAGACACCCTAGGGGAGTTTGTACATTTTACCCATGTGATATGGTCGATCCTTTTTACCATTGCGCTCATTTTTGCACAATGGTCAGGAGAAGCCATAACGAGACCATTCGGGAAGAGCTTCCCAAAACCATCCACGCACCATACCAACCTACACTATCTACATCTCTAGCTACGTAGGGTTCGAGTCGTCAGAACCTACTAAGTCTAGCCAACCATCTATTTCTTATTGGCATATGGTTGCACGGGTAAGCTACCAAAAAACCAATCCTTTCTCAGTGCCTCGGCGGCATTCCCCACCATAAATATTCACTGTGATAACAATCAAACCAATCTGCCTAGGAGGTTCATTAAAATTATATTGTTTTGTCATCTAGCAAAATATAAGCCTTTTAAAACATATAAATTTTCATGGTGTGATTTCCACCCTCGTCTACATAGCATAGCTAAGCAATCTACCAGTATGTTGGCTCGTAAACATGGAATATTAGGGAATAACATGAGACATAGCCTAGCTTATACACATCAATTCCTACACATGCAATTCTATAGAAACATCTACAGTGCACAGAAAAACAGTAGGACATTTATGACCAAGATAACACCACTTCCCTTTTGATAGTTGTAGTTATTTAGATAAACCTCACAATTATAATGGTTGTGATCATCACAATTACAATACTCGCAATCATAGTAGTTGCAATCACCGTAGTTTCACTCCTCACAATTTATCGTTACAAAACAAAGGCACAATAAACACACTATTCAAAACATTGCAATATGCAACAATACAAAAAATCAATAATGAGAAAATGAAAGCATGATGATTTAATAAGTCACACTAGTTGTATTCAGTTATCTGGACATTATTATACCGATGCGCATGGACAAGATTTTAATGCTTAGAACTATTTATTATTAAAACTATATTGATTAAATAGGTTTAACTCACATTAATTCAACTTCTGATGTATCTATAGGATTAAATTGTGAATTAAACACTACTAGATAGGTAATTCAATTTAGAGTCGGTAGCAATTAGAATCACCTAAAAAGGAGTTATAAATATATTTTTGTTATTTAATTACTATTGCAATGGGTTTATAGCTTTCTGCACGAATTTATACTTTAACAGTACCAAATAATTTGGCACGCAATTTCTCTGGATAGATATTGCAAAAAAAGTGGCAATTGGTTTCACTAATTTTAGAGTTTCGGATATTTTTCTGTGATTTAAAATATATTTAAGAAGGTTTAAATCAATTAAAATATTATATTCGACAAAAAATTATATCTAATTCCAAGTTAAGGTCCTACGTGAACCATGAATTCCATGGACATCTTATTTTCATTTTTCTAATGTATACATCATTTACTAGGATTTATTTACTCCAAAAAAAATCTATTAAACTAATTAAATTACTACAGCAAATCTATATAGCATAAGTTAGATCTAACAACATATTATTATTCTTCATATTTTTGTGAACCCATTGGTATATTATTTGTAATTTTTAGACTTATAAATCTTTTTCTATTAATTATAAAAAACTTTCCTCTTTTCTGTCTATTTCTTATTTAAACTCAATTAAAATTATTGACTGTGCGTTGAAGGGCTGACGAGGCATAACACGGCGCTAAAATGGTGACAACATGTCGCTGGCGTGGCATCCACGCAGATGCCACGTGGGTGCTGATGCGTGATCCACATGGCGCAACGGTATTCACCAATACCCCTTGGATCTGAAATCGAATCTAGGTCACTCGTTTTTGATCGGACGCACAGGAGGGAAAATCTCCAGGGGCTCACCAGCAATGGCGGTCAACAGTGGCGCACGGTGCAAGTTCTCCTCCCTAGCGGCGCTCCGTTCGTCTCCGGTGAGGGTGTAGGGTGCGATGAGAAGCGGACGACAATGGTGGTTCCCCTGGTTGCCTCACCCTCGTCGGTATCGCAACAGAACGGTGTCAGTGAGCGTCTGCTCACCTCGATCTCTAGTAGAACTCCGGCGGCGAATTCCGATCTTCTCGGTGCTTCGTATATGGGGGAAACGCGTCATGGCAAAGTGGTCGAGCGAGTCAAACATGCTGGATAGTAAGATAGGGCTTGGGAGTCCCCATTCGGTGGCAGTGGCAAGCTTTCAAAGCTCTAATGGCGGCAATCTCCGACGAGATTTGTTCTAGCATCATCAAGTTGTCTAGGGTTAGGAATTTTGTGAAAATTCGCACGATACCGAGAGAGGGATATTTATAGGGAGTCTATGCATGCGGAGTGGCAAAAATTGCGAAAGAATCAACGGATTTTGTCAATTTTTTGTTCGGGATTGACCGGGTTCATCACCGTGTTCACTAGTGCAGGGAGGAAGGAGACGGGGTGGTCCCCACCTGCCAAAGAGGGGGAAGGGAGCGGGCTGGCTCTCTGTTCCTAGGTGGACCTGCTTCTGGCTGCTGGGCTGCTGCTTGCGGTTGGCTGTTGCACGCGCGGCATTAGGTAGGCAACGGGCTAGCTCACTGGCCCGTTAGGGTTAGCTTTTTTTTTCTTTTAATATATTCTGTTTTCTTTTATGGTTTTTGACTTAGGGCTCCCAATTGAACCATTTAAATTTCCAAAATTTTGTAAAATTCAAAGTAATATTATAGGGCCCTTTGGAACCTATCTTATTCCAAACTCAAATTTTCCAACGTAATATCATTTGATTTGGCCCATAGGGCATTATTATTATTTCTTATATTAAACATAACTTTTGCATTTTAGCTCCAAATGGGCTCAAATAAAATTTTGTGGTTTCATAAAAGTGTCTCTATCAAGGTATGCCATTTAGGATTTACTCTTGCTCAAATTTTATGATGGGCAAAACCATAGCTCTTAGGTTGCACTTAGAATAGGAAAACCCCATTTAGAGTTTGTGAATTTCTTTTGGGAAATACTATTTTCTCTTAGGGTTTATGTGTAATTATGTTCATTCATGCTTCATAATTTTGTATTTTTAAATCTTGCACACCAATTATACAATCTAGAATCAATACATGCCCTTTTTTCTATATGGCTACTTAGGTCATAACAAAAGAATATAATATTTTGAAATCAAGGTTGAGAGGATTTTCAATTCAAAGGTTTCTTTTCTTTGAGAATTTTCACGTTTTTCTCTTAGGATATGCAAATCACGTTTTTCTATCACTTGGATATCCTCACTTTCGTTGTAGAAGTTTCCATGAGTATGAACCAAGGTTCAGTGTATACTCCCATGTATTCAATCCACAAAGCTACTACAAAAGTAAGCTATGGGTTCTCCAAAACATTCAGGTTGCGTAATCTACTACATAATATTCTTTGCACTTAATACTTCCAACCCTTTTGTTGCATTAGATGAGCTATTCACCTTCATTGGGCGTCATCATCCAAAATTTTCCACTAACTCATTCTACATATCTTCAACACATCATTTTAGCTCCAAGGGTTTTAGATAGAGAAGAATATATTCTAGAGAAAAGAAACTACCAAGAAAATAATCCTACCCATGCAACAAGCTCATACAACAACAATCATGCAAACATTCAACCATTAGAAACCAAGACACAAGCAAACACTTGCATAAACATTGTTATAGGAGTTTAACCCTAGCAGTATATAACCATAAAATAGTTTAGAAACATTGGAAACAACACTACGGTAAAATCGAGCAACATATAAGCAATAAACAAAATCTGTCAAAATAGTATAGAAGTCTTCACGATTTTTTATGACCTGCTTGAACTTGTTAGATATTTTAGCCAATTATTTTGCACATAGTACAGGTAATTACGCTCCAGATCCTATTTTTGCAGATCTTTATGAGTTGACAGTAAAATATGTAAAATCACGTGGTGAAACAGGTCAGGCAAAAGTGTAGCAATAATCTCATGAATTTTTAATCAAACCACACTATTAAAATGATTTTAAAACCTCACTAAAATTCTAGAACTTTAGAATTTCACAACAACAGTTTGAAAACAAAGCATCACACCATGTGGTTCAATACAAACAAGCAAGCAACTAATATTGTCATACTACATACGTTGGTAAGATCAATATGTTAACACAATAGTGATGATCTCCTAAAGAGTTAAATATGGTGGTTTATATCTATTCAAACTTGGTGAGATATTCATTTGTGTCATCTGATTTGTTCTTTAGGTATTTTCTTTATAGAAAAACTCTAATAATACTTACCAATTCTTGTAGTCTTAATGGTAGGTCATCTGTTCTACTAGTCAAAAGAATGGAAATCTACAAGTTTTGAATCAATAAGAGATTTTGGAAAAGATAGATAATGATTACAAGAACTCTAATAACTACAAAATATGATAGTTCTCCTAATAGAGGTCTCATATTTTTAATCCACTTCTAAGGCCACAAACCTATAGTCAACACACATCTCTGATACTATCTTGTAACACCCTCGCTTGATAAGGTTGAGTTCCTGTGTATAGTGTTAATCTCTGGATCAGTTCACTAGCACACACCGTACAAAATGATACCGAATATAACCGTGCATCATAAATATAACGAATATGATCCATAATTCACATTACATTACAACATAAAGCATTACAAGGTAGATCCCCATCCTTCAAATGTGCCGCGGGCGAATAATTGTTGAGTGGAGTCTCGCAACCTATGAACATCACTCAGAAACAATATAACCTGCAACATGAAACGTTATATCCATGAATGGTCAATACATTTAATGTATGGCAAGTAGGCTAAAGTGGTTAACAACATACCTAGCAACTACATGCTTATTTGGCTAGGTGGAGTTCAGGCTCATTTGCATAAAGCAATAGTTTTATCTTAATATTTGTAACAAAGTAGTTTTCCAATATGATAAATAGGACACTCTGGTTTACTCCTAGGTGCTCCTACTCAATTAAGTTCACACAACAAGTTTTAAGTAATTAAGAAATTGAGATGAGTGAGAAATATGTCATAGCCTTAGAATCTAGTTGCTCAAATTATCCATAACTGGGGACACAACTAAGTACTTAGATTAGACACCCTGCAGGGGTTTGTACATTTTACCCATGTGACATGGTCGACCCTTTTTACCATTGCGCTCATTTGTGCACCATGGCTAGGAGAATTCCACAATGAGACCATTCAAGAAAAGCTTTCCAAACCCATCCATGCACCGTACCAACCTACACTATCTACATATCTGGCTACATAGGGTTCGAGTCGTCATAACCTACTAAGCCTAGCCAACCACCCATTTCTTATTGGCACATGGTTGCATAGGTAAGATACCATACAAAGAAACCAATTATTTCTCAGTGCCCTGGGCGACATTCCCCACCATAAATCTTCACTCTAATGACAATCAAACCAATCCACCCAAGAGGTTCATTATAATTATGTTGTTTTATCATTTATAAAAATATAAGCCTTTCAAAACATATAAATTTTCATGGTGTGATTTCCACCCTCATCTACATAGCATAGCTAAGCAATCTAGCAGTATGATGGCTCGTAAATAGGGAATATTAGGGAATAACATGAGACATAGCATATCTTATACACATCAATTCCTACACATGCAATTATATAACAACATCTACAATGCACAGGAAAATAATAGGACATTTATGACCAAGATAGCACCACTTGCCTTTTGATAGTTATAGTCATTTAGACAATCCTCACAATTATAATGGTTGGGTTCATCACAATAACAGTACTCGCAATCATAGTAGTTGTGATCACCGTAGTTGGACTCCTCGCAGTTTATCAATTGAAAACAAAGGAACAATAAACACACCATTCAAAATGTTGCAATATGCAACAATAGAACAAAACAATAATGAGCAAATGCAATCATGATGATTTAATAAGTCACACTAGTTGTATTCAGTTCTCTAGACAATATTATACCAGGTGATGCGCATGGACAAGATTTTAATGATTAAAACTATTTATTATTAAAACTATATCGATTTAAATAGGCTTAACTCACTTTAATTAAACTTATGATGTATCTATAGGATTATATTGTGAACAAAATACTACTAGATAGGTAATTCAATTTAGAGTCAGTAGCAATTGGAATCACCTAAAAAAGAGTTATAATTTTTTCTGTTATTTAATTACTAGTGCAATGGGTTCATTGCTTTTTGCTCAAATTTATACGTAAACAGTACCAAACAATTTGGCACGCAATTTTTCTGTATTGATATTTTCAAAACAAAATACTGGCAATTGGTTTCACTAATTTTGGAGTTTCGGATATTTTTTTGTGATTTAAAAACTTTTTAAGTAGATTTAAATCATTTAAAATATTATATTTGCCAAAAATTATATCTAATGCCATATTAAGGTCCTACATGAACCATGAATTCCATATACATGTTATTTTCATTTTTCTGATGTATACATCATTTACTAGGATTTATTTACTCCAGAAGTGCATTAAACTAATTAAATTACTACAACACATCTATAGAGTATACGTTAGATCTAACGGCATATTGTTATTCTTCATAGTTTTGTGAATCCATAGGTATATTACTTGTAATTTTTGGACTTATAAATTTTCTATGAATTACACAAAACTTTCCTATTTTCTGTCTATTTCTTAATTGAAACTCAATTTAAATTGCTGACTATGCGTTGAAGGGCTGACAAGGTGCGACGCGACGCTGACCTGGTCACGACGTGTCACTGGTGCGGCGTCCATGTAGATACCACGCGGGTGCTGACGTGTGAGCCACATGGCGCAATGGTATTCGCCAATACCCCTTGGATCTGAAATCCAATCTGGGTCACTCGTTTTCGATCGGACGCACGGGAGGGAAAATCTCCAGGGGATCACCGGCAATGGTGGTCGACGGTGGAGCATGGTGGAAGTGCTCCTCCCCAGCAGCACTCACCCTTGTCGGTATCGCAACAGGATGGCGTTAGTGAGCGGCTGCTCACCTCGATCTCCGTTAGAACTACGGTGATGAATTCCGATATCCTCGGTGCTCTATAGATGGGGGAAAAGCATCATGCCAAAGTGGCCGAGTGAGTCAAACATGCTGGATAGTAAGTTAGGGCTTGGGAGTCCCTAGTCGATAGTGGCGGCAAACTTCCGAAGTACCAGTGGCGGCAATCTTCGGCGAGATCCGTTCTAGCGTCCTCGAGTGATTTAGGGTTAGGAATTTTGTGAAAATTTGCACGATAATGAGAGAGGGGTATTTATAGGGAGTCTATCATGCAGAGGGGCAAAAATCATGAACGAATCAATGAATTTCGTCGATTTTTGGTTCAAGTTCGTCACCGTCTTCACCGGTGCAGGGAGCAAGGAGAAAGGGTGGTCCCCCACCTTCTAGAGAGGGGGAAAGTGGAGCGGGCTGGCTCTCTATCCCCAGGTGGGCCTGCTTCTGGATGCTGGGGTTCTGCTTGTTGCACTGCGCACTGCACGCGAGCGGTAGGTTAGGGAGCAGAGGGAATAGGTGGGCTGGTGAAATGGATCGTATGGGTAGCTAGAGGGGTGAATAGGTGCTACACAAATGCTTAGTTCAAAGGTAAATTCTCTAGATATGAAACTAAGAGGAATTTCCCTATATGTAAACCTAACTACTAAGCGAGTAAAGGCAAAGAGAGTGGAACAAGGTAAACCTAACTACTAACCATAATGAAGCATGCGAAGACACATGATTTGTTTTAGCGCAATTCCTTCCTTGTTAAGTGTAACGCCCCAGAATCGAGTCTATTCAAATCTTAGCATTTTCCCACCAAAACCCGCATATAAGCGATTCAAAGGCACCCACCAGACACTTTCGTGTGGGTGGGATTTGATTACAAGTAGTTACATCACAGTAGTTTACAACAAAGTCCACAAGAACTTATATATACAACAACGGCTCAACGAGTCAAGAATACAAATGATACAGCTCAAGTATATAAATCTTGAAGAAAGCGAAATAGTGTCCGAGTACGGACAAGATCCAAATTGGACTAAGAGTCCTGAAGAATAACCAACCGGTGTCCATAACCCTTCCTAGGCCATGCCAGAGGAGTAACCTTGCTAACGTCGTCGATCACGTACCTGTCAAACCAAAGGGGTACCAACAGAGGGCAAAGGAAAACAGAAGGACAACGGTCAGTATTGAGGCCAGTACACGGAGAGTCTAGAATTCGGCGATCCTCGCCTACATAGGTATGGTGGCTTAGCGGCAGCAAATCTTGGACTATCTAACTTATGGAGACACGCTACAACTTCGCCTATTAGAGCGAGAGAAGAGAGCGATATTCGGTAACAGGAGTATAACACCAAGCATAACCCATCCGAAGAGTTCCCCCTCGAAGACCAGTCGAGGAAGTCGCCGTGCGGAACACACACGGTGGCAATTTTAGTTAAGCAGGTGTTTAGTTGATATGGATAATAACTAATCATATTATTAGAGGCAAAACATTAGTGGAGTTGTCTATGATCATGCCACCGTAATCCTGAGGCGTCCATAACCATGGACACACGGCCTCTCAAAAAGATTTACCCTGCAGGGGTGCACTACTGTACCCAAACGCATGCTCAACCCTTCAGGCAACATAATACTCGTGCCTTCTGAATCTCACAACAAGAACTGTCCCATAACTACGCGCATATCTATAGGTATCACCTACTATGTTTTATCCAGCCAAGAGGCACGGCCGAGCCTCAAGGTGGCATAGCATTTGAGTCTATGGCTGGTCGATGATCGGAAGATAACTTGTAGAGCTCCATTTTATGCAATGCAAGCCATGGCAGTCCACCAAAATCATATCACAACTCAACCCATGTTCTCAACACCCGGATTTTTAATTCCAGATGCCTATTATGCCATACCTCGCAATCCCAGGATTACCATTTTTTCGAGACATGATAGAATTGGTACCATAGTACATCATCCATTACAAATCATAATAAAGGTCTTACAAATAAAGGATCTCATGATCCAGTCTTAGTATAAATCAAGCTGAAATTAAGCGCGGGGCTCCATCTTGTGGTCACAGTAATCTTGACGATGGGAGATGATCCTAGTTGTCATAGACCTCCTGCTGTCCATCATCCTGGTAGTCCTCCTCATAGTTTGGCCATGGGAATAGCCAGGGACAAAGCCATGAGTACTCTTTAAGTACTCGCAAACTATCACTAACAAGTAGGGTAGTTCTAGTAGGAATCTTAAGCTCTAGGTTTATTTGCAAAAAGCTAGGTTTATCTAATACTAAGTTTAGAAGTAAAGAAAACTAAGTTAATATTCTAAATCACTTAAGTGGGAACCTAGTTTTCATGTTGACAACCCTGTTGTGGTCAAGTCAAAGTCATAGTTCAATTCACAAGTCATTTTGAAAACATCTGATGACGGAACAGTATGGCCACTCCAACTGTCCATGACCGCGGACGCGGCTATTCGAATAGTTTGACACTCTGCATAGGTGGTACACTTTCACCACAAAATTCGATACAACCGTCAGGGATAACCCTGAATCATCATACTTAGTATGCGGATAATCAATCATAACCTTTCAATTACACACTCTAGTAGAGGCACCTCCCCTATGAGCTTGGCCTCCCAGCCATGGCCATCTGTCATCCTGGGCAATGCATAGGTGGACATTTACACTCACGATGTAGCCTCGTCTCAACATCTTTCCGCGAGGGAACCCATACTAAGGCATATATACTTCCAGTTAAGCCCTACCCAATTCAGGTATTGTGGTTGTACGGTAAAATTGCAATGGTATTACATCCGAACCCAACCATTAGTTTTTATAAAGGGCTAAGGCTCATGCCTCAACATTTTCATCATCAAATTCTTTTGTGTTTCTCAACACGTGTAAAAACATTTCAATAGAATGAATCATCATTCCAAGGTTTTCATAATCGTTTTCACCAAGTATTCCCATCTAAAGTGATCAACTTTTATGCTTATCACTAGCCACGAAAGTTGAGGGTATTCACTAATGAGGGGTGCTAAATCAAGTGTAACTATCCAACTCTAATCTCATGCCTTGGGATGACATCTAAGTATAACTAGTTGGGCCTAGTTTTATACTCTTTATGGTATCTATCCTATTTTTCCAAAACTCACCAAGTACTAACTAAAAGTAAAGAACTTTGGTAAAGGTAAAAGAATAAATCTTGCAAGTAAAACATGGGATTGGTATAATCAAATTTATATAACCAAGCATGTCTAGTGCATATTGCATAGGTTATCTTGCAAAGATGGCTTACAAAGTTAACTTGTACTGTTAGGCTTGCCTTGAGTAGTGAAGTGGTTGAAGTTTTCTTCTTCTTCTTCTTGGTAGTACTCCTCCTCGTATCCCGGGTCGGTACTATCATCTATTTAACTATTTCTATTTAGCACACTAAGGTTCACACTTGATGATCTAGCATCATCACAAAAATCACATGAAATAAAGACTTAATCTTGTTTATCATATTTTAGAAAAGTAATTTCTACTCATTGAAAATACTTAAGATTTAATATTATCCAATTAAAATATGGGATCATGTTGACACATGTCATCACCACATATTCTAATACATGGGAATGTGATTTAAAGAGGTGGTCATATTTTATAACTTTTAAGATTATCATTTAATAGAATTAAAGTGACTAGAAATGCCTATATAGCATTCTTTTGGTACTAGTCCAAAGTCACTGCATGCAAACCTAAATATTTTTACATATTTAGATAGATCTTGTCAAATGTGATTTTTGAGAGTTGGAATCAACTCAAAAGCATTTATGGTTAATTTTTGAAAAATGCTTGAAGTTGGAAAAGTACCTGTCTTATTATTTTTACTATAGATGATCTATAACTCCATATGGTTTGAATCCAACGGTCTTCGATATATAATTTGAATACATTTCTAACAAAATTGGAATTATGCAATTTGGTTCAGTGAATTTCCTTGAATTTATTTTTGAATCTACTGACAGAAACTGGTTTAAACTAAAGTGGAAAGTAACTATTTGAATCACTGGGCTCTACGCGGGAAAGTAAACGGGCCGGCCCAACTGCACTACGCGGGTGGAGCATGCTGTTGATAGGGGGTCCCACTAGTCAGTGGCTCATCTAACCCAAAACGGTATGTTTCAATCTAGGCCCTACGATTAGAATATGATGTAACGGCTGAGGTCCATCTCCTACGTCGAACAGCTCCGGCAAGGACTGAACCCTAACGCGGCGGTGGGGGTCGTATGAGGATCACTAGGGCTCCAGCTAGGGTCGGCGATTGGGGCAAATGACGTTGTAGACGACGGCGGTTTGAACGGTGGTTGCAGCGGCTCCCATCAACGGCTCCGCTTCTCCTCTACAGCGGCGGACTCCAGCCAAATTCCGGCAATGCGGCGCTCGCCTTGCTCCGGGGAGAGGCGTGGGAGGTTCTATGAGGAGTGGGGAGTGAGGTGGTGTGGTGAATTGAGGTGGAGGGGGCCTCCATTTATACACCAGCGAGAGGGGCATTGAGGCATGGGCTGGCTCCTCCGGCGACGGCGGTACAACAAGCTAGTGGCATGGATAAAGGTAGGGGGCGATGCGGTGCTCCCTGGCGGTTGTCACTGGCTTAAAGGCCCGGCACGGGGTGGTCGAGATTGGTCGGGTGCGGACGGTGTTCTGCACGGAACTAGAGGCGTTCGAGACAGTGCACGGGGGCTACGGGTCGTGCGGAGACGAACGGGGATGTCTGGCAGCTAGCTGGTGTTATGGCGAGTGTGTACACGCACAGAGAGGGCGAGGCACGGCGTGTGCGAGCTGGTCGACTGTGGCGCTCATGCGCGCTCTTGGCACGGTGCAGAGAAAGTGGGCGCAGCGGTTCTCTGGTGGTCCATGGCCTACCTACGGTTGAGGGCTAGACAGGGGGTGGCGGTGGACGGTGGCCTGCCTCCTAGACATCATGGATGAGGGCGGCGCGGTCTGTGGTGAGCTGCTCATGGTCGGCCGACATGGCAACCTTCGGGCAGCCGCGGCACTAGCGCAACGACAAAAGGGGGAGGCTATCCACTGCGTTGCTAGGTGATGGGGGAGACAGGGGAGTGAAATGGGGGCAAATGGTTGAGTGATCACTGCTCCAAATAGTGGAGTTAGGAAGGGTTTAATTTTCTTCTGCAACATGTTCGACCAAATGGCCGCAATAATTCAAATTTGAAATTTTTGAATGAAATTTGTTGAGTGTCTATGGTTGCTTGGAAAGGTTAAGGTGAATGGATTTGAGTGGTTTTTGTAAAATGGTGATCTTACCATGTGAACTTGATTCAATTTTGAACTGTCCCTTAAATATATTTGATAATAGTTTCTGTGAGTTTGTAAAGTGGGCTTGGGTTCACTTTTACTTGGTATAGCAAGGGGTGAAAAGAAGTGGAAATGTTTCTGTTAGAAATTATTTTCTAGGAACTCACAAATTGGCCTAGTGGTTAACTTTGGTCAAAATGACCATTTGATCATATGCTTTATATTTGATTTCTTTTTCTTTGGATTTTGTTTGTAATTGGCCTAGATGATGCAGTACTCATCTTTAAACCATTTCTTATCATTTGTAGCAAACACACATGCATTCATATTCAATTTAGTAATAAAAGGTTTTGTTAACCCTAAACTTGGTTGATTAGAACTTGATAATCCTGATTTGTATTTTTGGGGTGTTACAAACCTTCCCTCCTTAAACAAAATCTCGTCCTGAGATTTAAGAAAAACAAAGAACTAAAGACATTTGGAAACTCAGTCCTAATGTAATCTTCTCGCGCCCAGGTAACTTCTTCTTCGGTATGGTTGCTCCATTAGATCTTGAGAAACTTGATACTCTGGGTCCTGGTGGTTCTAAAGGCTTATTCCAAAATACGAATGGGCACTTCATGATACGTCAAATCCTTGTTGATATCTATGGCTTGGTGATTGATGTTCTTGAACACTTCGCTCTTCTCCGGAACTTCTAGGCATTTGCGAAGTAACGAGATATGGAACACATCATGTATGGCTGACATCTCGTATGGCAGTTCCAATTGATATGATACTTCTCCTCAGCGATTCAAAATCTTGAAGGGTCCAATATATCTCGGGGCTAACTTCCCTTTCAGTTGAAAACATTGCACTCCTTTCAAGGGTTATACTTTGAGATATACAAAATCTCCAACATTGAAGGTCAGGTCTCTACGTCTCTTGTCAGCATAACTCTTCTGTCTGGATTGGGCGATCTGGAGGTGTTCACGGACTTTGTGAACCTTCTCTTCGGCTTATCATAGGATGTCGGGTCCGAAGATCAGATTCTCTCCTACTTGTGACCAATTAAAGGGGGTATGGCACTTCCTTCCATACAGAAATTAAAAGGGGGCCATTTGCAAACTAGCTTGATAGCTTTTGTTGTATGAGAATTCTACAAAAGGCAGGCAATCTTCCCATTTTGATCCATATTCTAACACACAAGCTCTCAACATATCTTCCAAAATTTGGTTGACTCTTTCAGTTTGTCCATCGGTTTGCGGGTGGTAAGCTATGCTGAAGTTTAGCTTGGTTCCTAATCCTTCTTGGACTTTCTGCCAAAATCTTGAGGTAAAGTGGGTTTCTCGATCCGACACTATGGTCTTAGGGGTTCCATGCAAACTAACTATTCTAGCAATGTACATCTCTGCTATCTTAGAACTCTGGTAGGTAGTCTTGACAGGTATAAACTGGGCTACCTTAGACAGTCTATCCACTATGACCCAAATAGAGTCATTCCCCCTAATAGATGTAGGGAAACCGGTGATAAATCCATTCTGACAGAATCCCATTTCCATTCTGGAATCTGCAATGGTTGCAAAAGTCCTGTGGGTCTCTGATGTTCCACTTTGAATCTCTGATAGATATCACACTTGGCTATGTAGCTTCCGATTTCTCTCTTCATCTTGTGCCACAAAAATTGCTCCTTCAAATCCTGATACATCTTCATTCCTCCGGGGTGGATAGAATAAAGAGTATCATGAGCTTCCTGCATGTTAACTTGCTTCAGCTCGGAATGTACTGGCACACAGATACGTCCTTTGTACCACAAAACTCCTTCTTCATCTTCGGTGAATCTGGGTACCTTCCCTGTACCGATATGACGCTTGATTCCGTCGATACTTGCATTTCCTTTCTACGCCTCCTTGATCTGACTGATCAACGTGGGTTGAAGTTCAATTCTAGCTAAAAATCATGTGCTAACTAGCTCCATTCTAAACTGCTCCAACTCTTCATGCAAACTTGGATGTGCTTCTTTAATCATGGTGTTTAATCTACACGGAAATCTTCTAAGAGCATCCGCTAGCACATTGTCTTTGCCGGGGTGATAGTGAATGTCAAGGTCATAATCCTTGATTAACTCTATCCATCTCCTTTTCCTCATATCCAGCTCCTTCTGGGTGAAAATATACTTCAGACTCTTGTGATCTGAATAAATCTCATAGCGGTTACCCATAAGGTAATGATGCCATGTCTTCAATGCTAAAACTAAAGCTGCTAGTTCAAGGTCATGGGTAGGGTAGTTTTGCTCATGTTGCTTCAGTTGTCTAGACAGATATGCTATGACTTTGCCTTCTTGCGTCAACACACATCCGAGACCAATCTTGGATGCATCACAATACACATCAAAAGGCTTCTTGATATCCGGCATAATCAACATTGGGGCTAAAATCAAGCTCTTGAAAACTTGCTTCACATTTGTCTGTCCATTCAAACTTCTTATGTTTCTTCAACATTTGGGTCATTGCTCTTGCGATGCTCGAAAATCCTTCAACGAACTTGCGGTAATATCCCGCTAATCCAAGAAATGCATGGACTTGGGTTTGAGTGGTTGGGGCTTCCCATTCTTCAACATCTTTGATCTTGGTGGGATCGACAACGACTCCTCCCGCCGACACAATATGTCCTAGGAATCCTACTTCCTTCACCCATAACTCACACTTGCTAAACTTGGCATACAACTGATGTTCTCTAAGGGTTTCAAGGATGGTCCTCATGTGTAGCTCATGGTCTTCTTCTGACTTGGAATAGATCAGAATATCATCGATAAAAACAATGACAAACTTATCCAGGAAGTTCATAAAATTCGTATTCATGAGATTCATGAAATAACTAGGGCATTGGTTAATCCAAAATACATGACCATATCCTCATACAATCCATATCTGGTGGTGAAGGCGATATTTGGAATATCCGTTGCACGAACCTTGAGTTGATGATAACCAGTTCTAAGATCAATCTTAGAAAACACTCTGGCACCAGTCAACTGGTCAAACAGATCCTCGATCTTCGGCAGTGGGTACTTGTTCTTGATGGTGACATCATTCAGCTTTCGGTAATCCATGCACAAACGGTTACCTCCATCTTTCTTAACCACAAACAAAATAGGCGATCTCCATGGCGATCTCCATGGTGATCTCCATAGCATAGCATCAAGTTGCTTCTTCAGCTCCACTAATTCAGATGGGTTCATACTATAAGGTCTCTGAGCTATGGGTCCAGTTCTAGGAATTAGTTCAATGATGAACTCGATATCTCGATCTGGGGGCATACCGGGCAATTCATCTGGGAATACGTCGGGGAATTCACAAACTACTCTGACTTGGTCTAGGGTTGGTTGGGCTAGACTCTTGTTGCATTTGAATTGAAAGGGCAAAGTCTAAGATACATGCTCTACTGATACTCCAGAGCTACTGGTCATGGTTATGACTTTCTTGGCACAGTCGATTGATGTCTACGTACTTCTATTCTTGTAGACAGTTGTTGGGCCTCCAAGTGCAGGGGTTTGTAGAACAGCAGCAAGTTTTCCCTTAAGTGGATCACCCAAGGTTTATCGAACTCAGGGAGGAAGTGGTCAAAGGTATCCCCTCTCAAGCAACCCTGCAATCAAGATACAAGAAGTCTCTTGTGTCCCCAACACACCCAATACACTTGTCGGGTCTATAGGTGCACTAGTTCAGCAAAGAGATAGTGAAATACAAGTGGTATGGATAATTGTAAGTGGTAACGGTGCTAGAAAATAACTTGATGGCGTGTGGTTGATGTGGGAAAAGACTAAAGGAAAACTGAAATAAAGATGGAAGCAAGAAAACATGTAACAGAACTAATTGCAAACGGTGTTTCAATGCTTAGAAACAAGGCCTAGGTATCATACTTTCACTAGTGAACACTCTCATATAAATATATTCTTCTTTATGATACTACGCTGAACTACTCTCCGGTTGGACAATCTAATCGATGGTAGAGCTATAACAGCACTCCTCAAAGTTCATCTTTCCCATCTAGATAACCCCACACTGTCACCTTAAGTACTAGATGGGTCCAACAAACACCACAATTTCATAAATACATCCAACTCCAAATATAACTCATAACAAGTATTTGTAATCTCTAGCCTAGGTGCCACCATGGTGTGCACACTGTCAACTTCACACACATGGGGAGAGCAGAGATCTATTAAAGCACTTGAGTAGCAAGGTAGATCTACTTGATTACAAAGCTCATGATCACAATATGATCATGCATAGAAAGAGAGAGATGAACACATAGCTACCGGTAGAACCCTTAGCCTCGAGAGAGAACTACTCCTCATCATCATGGGAATCAGCAACAGTGATGGAGATGGTGGTGGAGATTGATGGAGATGGCAACAGGGGCACTTCCTCGTCCCGGCAGGGTGCTGGAACAGAGACTATGTCCCCCGAATCTCCCCTTCTGTGGCGGAAGCACTTCAGAACTTTTCGTGGCTTTCTGATTGACTATCTAGGGTTTTTGCCTCGGGGGGAATATATGGGCGAAGGAGGCAAGGTTGGTGGCCAGCCAGGGGGCCCACACCATGCCCTGGCGCGACCTGGGGGTACCCGCACCTGGGGGGTGTGGCCACCCTATGGCCCCTCTCCGACTCTCCTTCTGGCTCCGTGAGTCTTCCGGTAAAATATCGACTTTGCCTTTTGTCCGGTCCAATTCCGGGAATATTGATTTTCTGACTTTCCTGGAACCAAAAATAGCAGAAAACAGGCAACTGGCACTCTGGCTCTTGTTAATAGGTTAGTCCAAGAAAGTGTATAGAAAGTACTCCAAAGTTGGAACAAAACACAAGAAAGTAGATAAAACCAAACATGGAACATCAAAAATTATAGATACGTTAGCAACGTATCAACATCCCCAAGCTTAACTCTTGCTCGTCCTCCAGTAGGTAAGTGATAAAAAGAAAGAATAATTTTTTAGGAGACATGCACCATCATAAACTTGATCAAAGTATTTGTAAAACATTGATAGCTAGGATCATAGTACTTCAATCATAACATGAAAGATAAAGTTCTAACAATAAGACAAAGCAACTATGTTGCAACATGAAAAGGCACAAACAAAAGATTCATGAATAACAATACTTTGCAAGACGTTTGTTTGTTTCACATAAAGAAAACATAGCATAGTAGCATTCAGCTTGTCCCTCATAGAGTAGCAAACATAAATGCATAGGACACCTTCAAAGTTCATAAGAGTGACTAGATACGAATAGTTTAAAACAAGCAATATCAAAGTTATGCATCAATCAACAAGTCTTGGGACAATGCACATAGAACTAAGAATGGCCACTATGCTCTCAAAGTAGGTGCATAAAGGTAGAAGGTGGAGACTCAATATATAAGTTGAAGAAATGCCTTCATAGAAGGAAGTAGGGATTCAAGTCTCATAAAGAGCTTCCAAAAATTATGGTACTCATAGCTTTCGGCTCTCATTGCCCCTATTATAAGCGTCTTGAAGGTGATTAAGGTTAAAGTGACACAACTAAGAGGATATGCTTGACAAGTTATAAACCTAAATGTCATGCCCCTTACTTACGAAGACCGAACCTCATGCTACTCAACTTTAGTCACGAGTAAGCTTTGTCATTGTAAGTACATATGTATCATAAAGAACCGCCAACGGGGTACCCCTTGCACATGATACAGGAGCTATCCCATAATCAAAATGACAAGGCAAGTAGACAATGAGCATCTCAGCGATCTTTTTATTTGCTATTTGCATAGGGTTTTATTGAGGATGCTTCATAGAGTGCTCATTATGGTGATGCTGCAAGATTCCACCATGATTAGGCATGGCTTAGGCTAGCGGCCTAGGCATTTCTCTAACACACATACAAACTCCATGATCTTACAAGTTCCACTTTTATTTCACACCGACAGGATCCATAAGCAAAAGAACATGATATCAACGGGGTACAAAGTACAAGTGCAATGTTGAAAGCGTTCCCCATGATACATGGTTCTGCTAATTTCAACTTATAAAGCGCAAGCATATACGCAACAAAGAAGGACCCAATGATTCAGGTTTATTAAATGCAGAAAGTAAAGTGTGCCATCAAGTTCGTGAGAGCTTTAATCACTAGTTTTATCATAACAAGTTTAATTTGGAAGGTAAAAAAACATGAATATACTTGGAATAGCATATGCTAGTAGGTAGGTATGGTGGACTCTTTGGAATAACTTGGTTTAAGGAGTTGGAAGCATGAGTGGAACTCATACTTGATTACGGAGGCTAACAAAAGACTGGGAGCGACAAACTAAGAGAGCAATAATGGCCATAATTATGCAGAGCGAAAAAACATCATTGATCAAAGCATAAAGTGATACTACAAGTTGAAAACTAAAGGATCATAAAGGCTTATGGTGACTTGAGATAGTCATAACATGGTGTGAGCATGCGCCAAGTCAACCCAAATAAAGCATCAAAGGAGAATACCATAATACTATGCTTTAATATGCTAAAACAACGCATGATTCATCCAAGGCACATTAAGAAATCTCAATTGTTTATAAAAAGTCATGCTACAACAAAGAATACTAAGCATAAAGCCAAAACAATATCAAGAATGGCATGACAAAGCATAGGCCACAGTCAAAAATAAATTCTCTTTACCACTTAAGCATGAGCTTTCCTACTCTTTTCCAATCAAAACCAAACAATTTGAAAACCAATGTATGAAAGAGGGGGTCCAACCAATTTATTCAGAAAACTAAGCAAACAAAGCAAATGAAAATCCAAAACAAAAAAGAAAAATAAAACGCTCCAAAACAACACAACTGTGCATGAAACAATAAAGATGAAGCGTTTGGAAGAAACCTAGGATTTTTATTGATGAAGTGGGGGATGCCTTGGGCATCCCCAAGATTTGACGCTTGTACTTCTTGGATATTTCTTGGGGTGACACGCGTGGAATACAAAAGCTTGAGCTTTAGTCCATCCTTCATCTCATTACTCATTCCTTCCATACACCTGAAATGTTTCCTTCATACAAAACTTCACACAATCTTTATTAGCAACATTAGTGCACTCGAGATAATAACTATTTAGGTTCAGTTATAACACAAATAAAACTTCCATTAAAATACTAGCTACTGTAGCACTTCTCTCAAAAAGCTGAATTCCCCAAAATACTCAAAAAGGAACCAACAAGAAGCAAATGCAGAAAATGGCAGAAATGTGTCAAAACAGACCAGCAGGTAAAGAAGAATTTTTTCGAATACCTTATGTTGCTCAAATCAAAAAGTGTTGAACTACCGAAAGTTAGATAACAACCTAGGGAAGAAGCACAAAAATTCACGCCTCAAAAGGACGTACAGAGATTTTACAAGAATTTGTACGGTGAAGCACAGAAATCTGTTTTGGGACAACAACTTTCCCAATCATCACTTCTCTCTCATCAATGGTTACTCTTGGCACAAAAAGAAAATAAAAAGGATAAGGAGCGGTTATTACAGAGGTAATAACTTCGAAGACTCATCTAAAACTTTTGGGTTATCTCCCAATAAGTACTTTTCTTTAACGCCTTTAAGTTAGGCATGATAGTTTGAGAAGATGGTCACATAGGAAATATGAATTGAAGTAAAAGAGAGCATCAAGAAGCAAATTCAAAACACATTTAAGTCTAACCCACTTCCTATGCATAGGAATCTTGTAAAGAAACAAGTCATGAAAGCACAAAGAAACAAGCATAGTAAAGCAAAACAAGTGCAACTTCAAGACTTTCAACATAAAGAGGGGAAACTTAATATTGTTGAGATACATAAAACCATGTTTCCCTCTCTCATAATAACTTTCAGTAGCATCATGAATAAAAGAATTAATACTCCCCACATAAACATAGTCATTCTTATTAATTGTAGTGGGAGCAAATTCAACAAAATAGCTAGCATTATTATTTTCATCACCATAATCATCAAATATAGGAGGCATATTGTAATCATAATTAATTTCCTCCTCAATAGTAGGTGGACTAAAAATATCATATTCATCATTGTAATCATCATATATGGGAGGTTTAGTATCATCAAAGTAAATTTTCTCCTCCGTGCTTGGGGGACTAAAAATATCATGCTCATCAAAACCAGCTTCCCCAAGCTTAGACTTTTCCATTGCATTAGCAATAATGGTGTCCAAAGAATTCATACTAACAACATTGCTATTAGCATGCAAATAAAGTTCCATAGGTTTTTTAATTTTCTCTTCGAACACTTCATGTCCTAACTCAAGATAAATATTATAAAGCTCTCTATTTTTGTTGTTGTTTTCCATTAAGCCTAACTAGTGAAAAGAAGAAACAAAAAGACAAAATTTAGAATCTAAAGGAAATAACTTCGAGCACTCACACCGGAGGATGTGAGTACCTTTTACCTTACCTCCCCAACAACATCGCCAGAAAATAGCTTGATGTCTACGTACTTCTATTCTTGTAGATAGTTGTTGGGCCTCCAAGTGCAGAGGTTTGTAGAACAGTAGCAAGTTTTCCCTTAAGTGGATCACCCAAGGTTTATCGAACTCAGGGAGGAAGTGGTCAAAGGTATCCCCTCTCAAGCAACCCTGCAATCAAGATACAAGAAGTCTCTTGTGTCCCCAACACACCCAATACACTTGTCAGGTGTATAGGTGCGCTAGTTCGGCAAAGAGATAGTGAAATACAAGTGGTGTGGATAACTATAAGTGGTAACGGTGCTAGAAAATACCTTGATGGTGTGTGGTTGATGTGGGAAAAGACTAAAGGAAAACTGAAATAAAGATGGAAGCAAGCAAACATGTAATAGATCTAATTGCAAACGGTGTTTCAATGCTTAGAAACAAGGCCTAGGGATCATACTTTCACTAGTGAACATTCTCATATAAATATATTCTTCTTTATGATACTACGCTGAACTACTATCTGCTTGGACACTCTAATCGATGGTAGGGCTATAACATCACTCCTCAAAGTTCATCTTTCCCATCTAGATAACCCCACATTGTCACCTTGAGTACTAGATGGGTCCAACAAACACCACAATTTCATAAAGACATCCAAATCCAAATATAACTCATAACAAGTATTTGGCCTAAGTGCCACCATGGTGTGCACACTGTCAACTTCACACACATGGGGAGAGCAGAGATCTATTAAAGCACTTGAGTAGCAAGGTAGATCTACTTGATTACAAAGCTCATGATCACAATATGATCATGCATAGAGATAGAGATGAACACATAGCCCCCGGTAGTGTAACATCCCAATTTCTGCAACCCTGATTAGTTGTCTAGAATGCAAAAATCAGGAGGAACAAAAACTTTTTCTTGTTCATTGGTGCAGTGTTTGCTTGTTATTTGTTTGTGCTTGTGCATATGAGTGTATGCCATATGATACTCCTTACCTCACCATCAGTTGACAAAAGCTATCTAACAAAACTATCCTGGCTCATTTTATTTATTCTCAAATGTTCTGGCATTTCAAAACATGAGCCAAGATGCTTATGTAACCAAAACTATTTTAGTAGCTTCTATTGACAAAACTATGGAGAGATATATAATATAATCTCCTCATGTGTTCAAGACAGAACCTTCAACTACTCTTACCTCTAGGATCTCCCAAACCTTTTAGTAAGCTTTTGAATTCTACTCTTGGTAGAGATACCAAGGACTCTCATCTTATTCAAAATCTAACCCTTTCAAAATACCCATCCTTACCTCAAGCTAAGCTTGATGGTAACCCTAGTAGTAGGTTTTCTTAGTTTATAAGATGAGTTCCCTTGATCTATTGTCTGATGAGTTGCCTTGATCTGTTGTTTGACTTGTTTGCTTAGGGAGTAGTTTGAGACACTCTAGGAGCTCACCAGTTGGATCAGTATACTTTAAACTCACCAAGCCCTAAGCAAGAATACAAGGTGGATCTGATCTCTAGTTATTAGGAGATCATCTAAAACTCTTAACCAGGTCATTCCTAAATATATCCCTTCTAGAAGTTTCCAAGTCAATGAAGACCAATATCAAGCATGGATCCTTTCTACTCAATCTACACTTCAACATCATCCACTTGATGATGCTTTGGAACCTTGCAACCCATCAAATTCATCACCACCCCCCTTCTAGTCAAAAACCCTAATGCACTTGAACCATCTTATTAACCATCCTAAGGACAACCAAGGCCCACTCTTGACCTTGGTTAGATCATCGTGCAACCCAATTGTTCTTGATGGGTTTGTAGGCAAGAAATTAACTATTCCTGCAAATCTAGTCAACATGCCTACTTTGACAGAAGCTCACACCATCATCCAACCATCTACTGACCAACTCTTTGCATGGTTGTGATCTACTCATATAGGTCTATCAACATCTACTCCACTTGTTACAAGTGGATCTTTGTGCTTCTTAAACCCACAAGGTTTTGAAGGCTAGTTGATAATCTGCTTTGGCAGGCTTATTTTATTCAAAGTTTGAAAGCCTGTCTTGGTGAGCTCAAGCAGGATCAAGCTCAAACCCCTACACCATTGCAATCTACATCACTTGGTTTATCCATCCATCTACCCCATGCCCCAAGGGGATATCTGAACTCCCAATATCCAACATAGTTTTGATGGTATGAAATTAACATCACCCTAGATCCTTAATCTAGGGTATTCCACAAAAATCAACTTGGATTCTCCAATACCAAGGTTGAAAATGCTTCCTACACCTTGTCTACATCATCTACCTTGTGCATCAAGATTTATCAAATATTTTCCATAATTATTAGGGCTCCAAATCTACTAAATCTCTTCAATAGTCAAAATCTCCAAAAGTCCTTTCCCAAAGGAAAGTTTGTTTTTTACCAAAGAACTTCCCCAACTTTTGGCTCATGTGAGTTCCATATATCATACCCTATCTTCCCATCTCAAAAATAAATATTTTTGAGAAGCTTTATTATTTCTTTTTGCCCATTTTCTTAAATGGCTGAATTGGAATAATATTTTTCTTAAATACTTTTAATCCCTAATAAATCTTGGGAAAATTTCCCTAATTGTGTAATCACATTTGGGACCCTCTCACACCAAAAACCAACCATGTCCAATGTAAATATATCAAATGATCTTCTAGAAACTACTTCTGCCCTTTTTGAATAAATGGATTTATGAGGACTAAAACCTCTTAGAAAATCCCAATTAAATCCTAGGAGTCTACCTTGACCTCATCTATCCACCAGTACCATCTCCCCATCTTGTCCGATGCAGGTTTTTAGACTTTCTTCATAGCCATCTTTTTTATCAAAATTGCCAAGGAGACAAATCCTCATATCAAAAACCCACAAAACCTTACCAACCTGGTCAAGCAAGTTTCCCCAACACAACTCACACCATTCTGGTCGTGCGCACTGTAGCTAAGCTATTGTAGCAGCCCCTCTCCCTTGTCCCATGTGCTTGGAAGTGAGAAGGAGAGAGATATAGCCAAGCATGTGAGGCCAATTAGCTTGCAGCAGCCATCCCACCTCTCCTCTGCTCTCAACACGACCAGATCCCCCTCTTACCCCTCTCCACCTCTCCTTTAGGCCAATCACCAGCCAGCTCTAACCTCCTCCATGTCCAAAATGGACATTTCCCCTTCTTAAGCTCTTAGCTCAGTATAAATGGGCTAGAGGCCCTCCCAGCACGTCCTGCCCCTCCATTTGCTTCCCTTCCCCTCCACTCACCTCCCTGAGCCCCCTTCCTCCCCTACTGCTCTACATCGACCTAGAAAGGAAGGAGAAGCCCCCTCGGCCATCTACAAGATCTGATCCTCGAGCTCTCTTCCCTGCATGTCATTATACTGGAATCTCCGCACCCTACCGCATCTAATCCCCTCCTTTTTCTTGCCCAGAAGCAGCTCCATTGGTGGCGCCGTCGAGCTCCAATGAGGTTGCTCTCGAGCGTCCTCGCGCAAGCCAGTTCCCGGCGCGGAAACCCACCGTGTCGCCCATCTGCCGGGTCGCCATAGTCGACCGCTCCATCTTTGCCCCCTCCCCGAGCTCCGGGAGCTCGCTAGGTGAGCCTCTGCGACCGCCGTCGCGAGCTAGGGTTTCCCCTCTACTTTCTCTAACCCATCGAGGAAGAAGAACCACCGCCGTCCATCTCGTTTTAATCAAACGGCGAACATGCATCGATACTCCTTCGGTGTCCTGCCCTGGCTGACCGGTGGGCCCCGCCCAGAGGGATTCGAAATCCGCTCCCGCGCGCCACCCCTCCTAACTAGGCCGTCGTGGCGCCGTGTGGCCCACTGCCGCTTAGATCTGGCCCAACCACCCTGGCCTATTTCCTTTTTATTAATTCCTTTTCCAGCTCTGTTTATTCGACTGTTTGGTTTAATTCGAAATAAAAATGGAAAATGCTTCCAAATGCCTAGATCAAAAATTCTAATGGTTATGAAGGTTTTCTTAAACATGCAGTACCTCTGTTTTTTCCAAAAGAACTTTTGTTCTTTTTTGATAATTAAAAATACCACAGGATGTCCTTTTCACTAAGTAAATCTTTCAGGGAGATTGGTAAATCCAAATTGGGTAAATCCAGTTGTATATGATAGGTGTTGCATGTACTTATCTCCTGGAATATGCCTCATGCCAAGTGAAGCTTCTATTTTCCTGTTGTAAAAATAACAAAAGCAGTCCTTTTCTGCCTTTAGAAAATTCCCAAGACCAAACCATGAGTTGTTTTGACCTCATTCCAACTCTCTGGGATGTGGTACACTCAACACTAGCAAACTCCAGGACATCAAGAGCTATTGAGCTTCTGAGGTTTTCTAATAAATTAAATATTTCTACCTATAGTGTTACCACTAGATAAATCACTCCAGGAGCTTGGTAACTCCAAAAAGAGTGAATACAATTTCTTCCAAAAGGTATTTTAAATGCCTAGCCTGTGCCCTTGGAATCAACTCAAAAGCCTCTGTAGATTTAATCTGGTGAAAAATACAAAACAACTCCAAAACTTCCTTTGGGAATTTCTTGAGGGCATTCTATTAATTATCTTGACCTGATTCCAACTCTCAATGAACAAGTACATCAATCCCTACTTAACCATCCAAGAAAATAATTTTTGGACCTATAGAACTTTTCTGGTGAATTATTTCCTAAAACTAGAGCTTTTATCACTAGAATATTCTTAGTAAATTATAGAAAAGTGATAAGATAGTGAAACCACTTTTGTTGGTTTCATTTTATCAACTCCTATCTGTTGGTATCATTTTTACACAATGGTATCATACAGAATATGTCTTTGGTCCAAATCCCCTCTTAGGTAGTTCCCTCAGCTATAAATCCTAAGGGGATTTTCTTCCATGTTCCAAGACATGCTCCCAATCCTTCTAATCCATTTGCTCAACACCACTATTTATTTGTAAACCTGTATTGGCATTTGCTTGCTGTACGGTTTTGATGCTTGAATGCCTTGTGTTGATTGCCCTCTTGTTTGTTGCATGTATACTCGGTGACGATGATAGTTGCGCTTGTTTTGACGCCGAGAAGAAGAGGTCATATTCCTATTGGTTATTATGGTTTTCTAAGAAGAAGTCCAGGGAAAATTATGCCATATTGCTGATCCCTAGGCAATCCACCTTCTTGCTCATAAGCCTTGTCCTACTGTTTTACTTATGCATGTTTTATCTACCGTTTATGTAAAACTGCATTGTTTTACTATATGTTGATGTATACTTGGTAGTGGTTTGGCTCCTCCAAACTATTACACTTATTCACTACTAAGTGCACCCCCCTTTACGACACCTACTTGTCCCTAGTAGAGTAGATGGTGCATATCCACCATACCCCCTTTGGAGACCCTGTTTTAGCCGAAGCAAAGCTAGAGGATGGGAAGACCCCGAAAAAAGTTTTACCCAATGTTTTCTGATAAAACCTTGGTGAGGTGGGACCTCCCAGGAGATGTTGAGAAAGAGAAAGGTTTTGTTTTACAAAATACTGAAGGAAGGACGGAGGAAAAAGGTTTATGAAAACGCACCCGGTTCTTTGTAGTTTTGCTAGAACAATTAACCCTGTGCAACCACATTACTCTGGAATGGGACAGGGCTGGATTTGATGTTTGTCTATTCTGGTATAAGCTTCCTCGCAAGAACTACAGGGGATAAAAATCCCTGGAGGGTGGGACTTCTCACATAAGGGTCCATGTGGGACATCGACCTGGAGAAGGAATGAAGGGTTTACCGACCTTCACACATTACTATGAGCCCCTCATTGAATGCGCAACACTTGGGAAGTGGAAAATGCGCTCCGGTTGGTCCTAGGTACCCGACGTCCCGGTTTTGAGGGGAATAACACTCATAGGGTAGGCACTTATACTGGAGTGGGCATCCGGAGAGTCTTGATCAGTAACTCGACCCACGATCGGTGAAGATCAGGGTAGTGTACCCGGATGGTGTGGGTAAAGTGTACAACCTCTGCAGAGTGTAAATCTATTCGAATAGCCGCGTCTGCGATCATGGACGGTTGGGAAGGTTGTTGTAGAGCAGTGCTGGTTTTGTTTTCAAAAAGGGTTTCGGAAAAGAAATGGCTTTGGAAATGATATAACCATGGGATGGTCGTAAAGGAGAAAGGTTTTGACCATGGGATGGTCGGAAGGAGGAGAAAGGAGTTTTGTCGTGGGATGACCTAAGACGGGAACAAATGGGTGACCCAGTCCTGATGTTTTCCAAAACTTTTAAAAAGGTTTCCAATATATTTGACAAAAGTTTTTCAACAAATATATGTAGATGCTATATCTACAAGAGAAACTAATTAAGAAAAGAACCTCTCCTGGAGCCCTCCTACTACCACAGCCATATTGCATATCCTCTTGTTTTATTATTCCATTAAGGTGGTTTGCGAGTACATTCAATGTACTCACTGGCATTGTCCCTGGCTATTAACATGGCCAGATATCAAGAAGAAGGTGAAGTGGACGACTATGCGAGCTAGGACGTTCTCCCAGCCAGTTGCTGTAGGTTAAGGCATGGCTTGGGCTCTACGCTTAATGAAGTTCCGCTGATGTTGATCTATGTAACCATAATGGCAAATAAGGTATGTCATGTATTCGTTATGTATTGGATGTTTACTTTGATACTTGTCGGTTATGTGCCATGACTAACTGATCATGGGATCGTGGTTGTATGCATAACAGGGATTCTCGGAGGATTAATCCAGGGGCCCCACAGGTAGAACCCTTAGCCTCGAGAGAGAACTACTCCCTCATCATCATGGGAATGAACAACGGTGAAGGAGATGGTGGTGGAGATCGATGGAGATGGCTCCGGGGGCACTTCCCCGTCCCGGCAGGGTGCCGGAACAGAGACTTTCTGTCCCCCGAATCTCCCCTTCGGTGGCGGCGGCGCTGCGGAACTTTTCGTGGCTTTCGGATTGACTATCTAGGGTTTTTGCCTCGGGGGAATATATAGGAGAAGGAGGCAAGGTCGGTGGCCAACCAGGGGGCCCACACCATGCCCTGGCGTGGCCTGGGGGTACCCGCGCCTGGGGGGTGGCCACCCTGTGGCCCCTCTCTGACTCTCCTTATGGCTCCGTGAGTCTTCCGGTAAAATATCGACTTTGGCTTTTGTCCAGTCCAATTCCGAGAATATTGATTTTCTGACTTTCCTAGAACCAAAAACAGCAGAAAACAGGCAACTGGCACTATGGCTCTTGTTAATAGGTTAGTCCAAGAAAGTGTATAGAAAGTACTCCAAATTTGGAACAAAACACAAGACAGTACATAAAACCAAGCATGGAACATCAAAAATTATAGATACGTTAGCAACGTATCATCAATCCATCCTTTATGTTTCGACATCCAATCCATTCCTAGTACTACTTCCAAACCTTTGGTTCCAAGTACTATTAGATTAGCATAAAAATCTATTCCATGGATTCTGATAGGTACAGCCTTGCAAATTTTTTCTAGCTTTGGTGGTTGAACCAGGTATTTGAACTATCATAACATGCTTCAATTTTGTTGGTTGAACCTTACTAGTTCATGCAAATTCTTTTGTAAGAAACGAGTGCGATGCTCCAAAATCAAACAACACTCTTGCAAGTACTGAGTTAACAGAAAACATACCCAGCACGACATTGAGCGCTTCCTGAACTTCTTCAGCATTCATGTGGAACAAACAGCCGTTGCGGTTGAGCGAGTTCCCTGGGGAAAATCTCCTTCCAGGCTAAACACGGCGTTGTTGTTTAGTGGGTGCATTCACATTGGGGACTGCTGCAAGCTTCTTGGGGCACTCGTTGGAGTAGTGACCCTTGACTCCACATTCAAAGAAAGTGATCTGGGACTTGTCTTTTCCTGCAACAGGCATAGCATTGCTTCCAGTCCTTGGGGCAGTACTGTTGTTGTTGTTGTTGGACTTGGGCGGTGCACGGTTGAAGTTATTGGAGTTGTCAGGGTTGTTGTTTTGGTTTCCTCCGCTACAATTGGGATAGTTTGGACGGGACATAGGGGGTCTGTTGTTTCTTGGGGCATATCCTGCAGACGGGTTGGGGCGATACTTTTGGGTATTGTGGGATCCAGTCTGGTGCATCATGCGACGCTTGCGGTTGTCATTGGCTTGGTGTATCTTCCCTTCCATCTGAATAACAGAGTCTACTAGCTCTTCTAGATCTGCAAAACGGATGTTGACTAACACAGTCTACATCTCATCATGTAATCCATTCAGGAACCTTCCCTTCTTATTTGCTTCGGTGCTAATCTCATCAGGGGCATATCTAGCTAGTGACATAAATTTTTCATGGTACTCAACTACCATCATCCTTCCTTGCTTCATTTCCCTGAACTTATCCCTCATCCTGGTGACCAAACATTGGGGCACATGGGTCTGGCTGAACTTGATCTTGAATGCTTCCCAAGTCATCAACTGACCTTCGTTCATGGTACGGGTGCTATTCCACCAGGCTCTTGCAACACCCGCCAGATAGTGGGTGGCAAACAGTACTTTTTCATTGGCTTCAACTCCCGTGACCTCCAAGTTGTTCTCCATGGTTTGTAGCCAGTCATCAGCATCTAAGGGATCCTCAGACTTACTAAAGATAGGTGGGTTAGTATTCTGAAAGTTCTTGAGCTTGGATCCATGGTGATCCTGGTTTCTGTGGCCTTAATTGTTGTGGGCCATCTGAGCTATCTGTTGAAGAGTGGCTAGGATGGCTTGGCGTTCGGCTCTACTAGCTTCACGGTCGGAAACTAGCATTTGAAGAATCTGCAGCATCGGGTCCTAGGATGAACTGCTTCCTCCGGGATTTCCATGAGTCATCTGAAGATTGAGATAGATAATGAGATAAGAGGGAAAATTGTAAGGTTCATGGTTTTCTTTCAAAAGATTTAAACTTTGAGTTTGACTCAGGTTTTGCAAACTAACAACTTCCTCTCATTCATTCATTCAAAGCACACCATACAAACAGACACCACATCACAAATAGAAAACATATGGTTTTAAGAACCATTATGAAACTATGATACAGTGGGACCGGTACAACTGATTCCTATGGTAGTGCTCAAGTGCATCTAATCGTCATCAATGAAGTCGGAATCATCATCATCAGTGTGGAACTCCATGGCATCATCCTCCAGGTAGTCGTTGTAATCACTGAGGTAAGAGTAAAGATCTCCCTGGATATCTTCACCTTCCTCCTCATTCGCTTCAAGATGGATTTCTTGTTCCCGGATGGTCTTCTCGAGAGTGGCCACCTTCTTGCGAAGACGATCGATGGTGCGATCCTTCTTGTCACGCTGACGACAAAGTGATTGGTGCTTGATGCGCTCGAGTTTTGACGTAGAGCTCGTTGGGAACCCCAAGAGGAAGGTACGATGAATATAGCAGCAAGTTTTTCCTCAGTTATGAAATGAAGGTTTAATCGAACCAGTAGGAGCAAGGAAACACCCCAAAGGTGTTACTAGCTGAGCTTTGGCATGGCGCACCACCGGTGCTAGTAGCAACGTGGAGACCTGCACAACACAACCACAGAACTTTGTCCCCAACTTGCGATGAGGTTGTCAATCTCACCGTGTTCTGCAGAAAACAAAGGATTAAACGTATTGAATGGAAGGGAGTAATAGTTTGCAGAAAGTAAACACAAAGCAGTAAAAGATTGTAGATTGTATGTAAAGTAAAAGGACCGGGATCCATAGTTCACTAGAGGTGGCTCTCCTTAGATAGATAACATGATGGGTGAACAAATTACAACGGGGCAATTGACAAACACCGAGAAAGCAATACATGCATATACTAATCATCTTGACTCCTCTGAGACTTGATTGGGTATTACAACATAATACATAGACCGCGATCCAACTGCATCTATGACTAATAATCCACCTTTAGGTTATCATCCGAACCCCCTCCAGTATTAAGTTACAAGCAAAAGATTATTGCTTTACGAACTGCGTGTAAAGTAAACAATACGATTGTTCTATGAACAAAGGATTGTTGTTTTCTCCCTAGTAGCAACAACACATCTAGTACCTTAGAGATTTCTGTCACTTCCCCAGATTACCGGAGGAATGAACCCACTATAGAGCATAAATACTAACTCTTGGAGTTGCTAGCATCTACTTGGCCAAGATAGCTACTAACAACGGAAAGCATGCAAGATCTCAAATAACAAAGACATGATAGAATCAATAATCAATCTGAAATAGCATCTCAATATCCATCGGATCCCCGCAAACACGACATGTATGAATTACAAATAGACGATCTTGATCATGAACGGAGCTCACAAGATCTAAACATGAAAGCATAAAGGAGGAGAAACCAGCCATCTAGATACTACATGGATCCGTAGTCCAAGGATGAACTACTCACGCATCACACCGGAGGCTTGCATGGTGATGAAGAAGGCCTCCAGGGTGAATTCCCCTCTCTGGCAGGGTGCCGGGAAGAGCTTCAGATCCCTCCCGATCTAGGGATGGAGATGACGGCGGCTACACTCTTTCGAGGATTTTTGATCGGGTACTTAGGGTTTTCGTCCCGAGGGAAACTTATAGGCGGAAGGAGAGGCCGAGGGGGTGCCGGGAGCGGCCACACCACCCCTTGGCGCGGGGCAGGCCTGGCCGTGTGGCCAGGTGGTGTGGTGTCTCCCTGGCCCTTCTCCGTCTCGTATTCTGGCACTTGATCCCTTCCGGAAAAATAGGCACTTTGGCTTTTGTCCCGTCCAATTCCGAGAATATTCATTTTCTGACTTTCCTGGAACCAAAAATAGCAGAAAACATGCAGCTGGCACTGTGGCTCTTGTTAATAGGTTAGTCCAAGAAATCATATGAAAAGTACTCCAAAGTTGGAACAAAACACAAGAAAGTGGATAAAACCAAGCATGGAACATCAAAAATTATAGATACATTTGCAATGTATCAACGCTCCTTGGCAAGAATGGCGAGGGTCTAGTCTTTCTTGACTGCAATGGCATGGTTGTGGTTGGTGTAGGCACGAGCATTGTTCAACTCCTTCTATCTATCATACAGCATGAAGTCAAGATTGTCCACCTGGTGTTTCAGCTCCGGGTGTCCTGGCATCTCCAAGGGAATTCCCATAGAATCACGCCTTCCGTAGTGAGCAAAGCGAGTTCCCTGGATTTGGTTGATGTTTTGCCACATAGACAGGCAAGTGCTTCATGCATATCCCTGGCTAATCCATCTAGCTAGTTGTTGTCCTGCAAGGTGAATTGGATCTTCTCCGAAGTGGGTGCTTCCATCTTGCCTCTGAGATCTGCAACTATCAGCCATTGTACATCTCCTCCTACGTGATCATTGAGTTATGCCCCAAAAAATTCCAGGTGCGGGCGCTCAAGATACTCTGACAGTGCATCTAGATCCCTCTCAAAGATCAGTTGGCCTCCCCTGCCCAGCTGGTAGAACTTGCAATACTGGACTTCAATCTATAAGAATTTAGGGTGAGTAAGTTAGTGAGGTGATCAAGTGTGTCAAATTTTATGTAGAAATGCAATAATTTTTTAGTAGCACGAATATTTTTGAAAGAATCTCAAGGATAAGAGGGGGAATAGGTTTTCATAAATACTCACTTCTTTTGTTTTGAAACTAAGTTTTTGTTCGGACATCCATTCTAACTAGGGTCTCCTATGGTCAGGATGGCTATGATACCAACTTGTCAACACCCGGATTTTTAATCCCAGATGCCTGTTATGCCATACCTCGCAATCCCAGGATTACCATTTTTGCGAGACATAACAGAATTGGTACCACAGTACATCATCCATTACAAACCATAATAAAAGTCTTACAAATAAAGGATCTCATGATCCAGTCTTAGTACAAATCAAGAAGAGGAAATTAAACGTAGTAGGGGCTCCATCTTCAGGGTCACAGGCAATGCTGACGATGGGAGATGATCCTAGTTGTCGTAGACCTCCTGCTGTCCATCATCCTCGTAGTCCTCCTCATAGTTTGGCCACGGGAATAGCCAGGGACAAAGCCATGAGTACTCTTTAAGTACTCGCAAACTATCACTAACAAGTAAGGTAGGTCTAGTAGGAATCTTAAGTTCTAGGTTTATTTGCAAAAAGCCAGGTTTATCTCATACTGAGTTTAGAAGTAAAGAAAACTAAGTCAATGTTCTAAATCACTTAAGTGGGAACCTAGTTTTCATGTTCACAACCCTGTTATGGTCAAGTCAAAGTCACAGTTCAATTCACAAGTCATTTTGAAAACATCTGATGACGGAACAGTATGGCCACTCAACTGTCCATGACCGCGGACGCGGCGATTCGAATAGTGTGACACTCTGCAGACAGGGTACACTTTCACCACAAAATTCGATACATCCGTCGGGGATAACCCTGAATCATCATACTTAGTATGTGGATAATCAATCATAACCTTTCAATTACACACTCTAGTATAGGCACCTCCCTTATGAGCTTGGCCTCCCAGCCATGGCCATCTGCCATCCTAGGCACTACATAGGTGGACATTTACACTCACGAGGTAGCCTCGGCTCAACCTCTTTCCGTGAGGGAACCCATACTAAGGCATTTAAACTTCTAGTTAAGCCCTACCAAATTCAGGTATTGTGGTTGTACGGTAAAATTGGAATGGTATCGCATCTGAACCCAACCATCAGTTTTTATAACGGGCTAAGGCTCATGCCTCAACATTTTCATCATCAAACATTTCAATAGAATGAATCATCACTCCAAGGTTTTCATAATCATTTTCACCAAGTATTCACATCTAAAGTGATCAACTTTTATGCTTAGCACTAGCCACTAAAGTTGAGGGTATTCACTAATGAGGGGTGCTAAATCAAGTGTAACTATCCTACTCTAATCTCATGCATTGGGATGACATCTAAATATAACTAGTTAATCCTAGTTTTATACTCTTTATGGTATCTATCCTATTTTTCCAAAACTCACCAAGTACTAACTAAAAGTAAAGAACTTTGGTAAAGGTAAAAGAATAAAGCTTGCAAGTAAAACTTGGGATTGGTATAATCAAAGTTATATAACCAAGCATGCCTAGTGCATCTTGCATAGGTTATCTTGCAAAGTTAACTTGTAGTGTTAGGCTTGCCTTGAGTACTACAGTGGTTGACGTTTTCTTCTTCTTCTTCTTGGTAGTACTCCTCCTCCTCGTATCCCGGGTCGGTACTATCGTCTATAAATGAATACGGGGTTCACAATCACCAAACAATACTTCCCTATTTCTATTTAGCACACTAAGGTTCACACTTCATGATCTAGCATCATCACAAACATCACATGAAATAAACACTTAATCTTATTTATCATATTTTAGAAAAGTAATTTCTACTCATTGAAAATACTTAAGATTTAATATTCTCCAATTAAAATATGGGATCATGTTGAGACATGTCATCAACACATATTCTAATACATGGGAATGTGATTCAAAGAGGTGGTCATATTTTGTAACTTTTAAGATTATCATTTAATAGAATTAAAGCGACTAGAAATGCCTATATAGCATTCTTTTGGTACTAGTCCAAAGTCACTGCATGCAAACTTAAATATTTTTACATATTCAGATAGATCTTGTCAAATGTGATTTTTGAGAGTTGGAATCAACTCAAAAGCATTTATGGTTGATTTTTGAGAGTTGGAATCAACTCAGATAGCTGGTCTTATTATTTTTACTATAGGTGATCTATAACTCCAAATGGATGGAATCCAACGGTCTTGTATAGATAATTTGAATAACTTTCTAACAAAATTGTAATCACGCAATTTAGTTTAGTGAATCTCTTTGAATTGATTTTTGAATCTACTAAAAACACTGGTTTTAACTAAAATGGAAAATAACTATTTGAATCACTAGGCTCTGCGCGGGAAAGTAAACGGGCCGGCCTAACTACACTGCGCAGGCGCAGCGAGTTGCTGATAGGGGGTCCCACTAGTCAGTGGCTCACCTAACCCGAAATGGTATGTTTCAATCTATTCCCTATGATTAGAATGTGATCTAACGGCTGATGTTCATATCCTACGTCGAACAGCTCCGGCGAGGACTAAAGCCTATCGCAGCGGTGGGGCTCATGTGAGGCTCACCAGGGCTCCAGCTAGGGTCGACGATGGGGCGAACGACGTTATAGATGACAGTGGTTCGAACAGTGGTCGCGGCGGCTCCTGGGGTGGCTCCAATCAACGACTCCTGTTCTCCTCTGCAGCGGTGGACTCCGGCCAAATTCCAGCGATACGGCGCTCGCCTTTCTCTGAGGAGAGGTGTGGGAGGTTCTGTGAGTAGTGGAGAGTGATATGGTGTCATGAGATGAGGCGGAGGGGCGTCCATTTATACACCAGCGAGAGGGAAATTGTGGCATGGGATGGCTCCTCTGGCCACAACGGTACAAGCAAGCTAGCGACATGGCTGAAGGTAGGGGCGACGCGGTGCTCCCTCGTGGTCGTCACAGGTTTAAAGGCGCGGCACAGGGCGATCGAGATTGGTCGGGCATGGGCGGTGTTCTGCGCGGAACTGGCGGCGTTTGAGACGATGCACGGGGGCTACAGGTCATGCGGCGGCGAACGGGGATGTCTGGGAGCTAGCTGGTGTTATGGCTAGTGTGTGCACGCGCGGAGAGGGAGAGGCGCGGCGTGTGGGAGCTGGTCGGCTGCGGCGCTCTAGCGTGCTCTCAGCACGGCACAGAGAAAGTGGGCGCGGCAGTTCTCTAGTGGTCCATGGCCTGCCTGCGGTTGAGGGCTGGATAGGGGGTGGCGGTGGACGCTGGCCTGCCTCCTAGACATCATGGATGAGGGAAGCATGGTCTGTGGCGAGCTGCCCATGGCCGGCCGACATGGCAAGCTTCGGGCGGCGCAGCAGTAGCGCAATGGCAAAGGGGGAAGGCTGTCCACTGTGTTGCTAGGTGCTAGGGGAGACAGGGGAGTGAAATGGGGGCAAATGGTCGAGTGATCACTGCTCCAAATAGTGGAGTTAGGCAGGGTTTAATTTGCGTCTGCAACGTGTTCCACCAAATGGCCGCAAGAATACAAATTTGAAATTTTTGAATGAAATTTGGTGAGTGCTTCGATCTTATGCTTGAGTATCCATGGTTTCTTGGAAAAGTTAAGGTGAATTGATTTGAGTGGTTTTTGCAAAATGGTGATCTTACCATATGAACTTGATTCAATTTTGAACTGTTATTTAAATATATTTGATAATAATTTATGTGAGTTTCTAAAGTGGGCTTGGGTTCACTTTTACTTGGTCTAGCAAGGGGTGAAAAGAAGTAAAAATGTTTCTGTTAGAAATTCTTTTCTAGGAACTCACAAAGTGTCCTAGTGGTTAACTTTGGTCAAAATGACCATTTGATCATATGCTTTATATTTGATTTCTTTTTCTTTGGGTTTTGTTTGTAATTGGCCTAGATGATTTAGTACTCATCTTTAAACCATTTCTTATCATTTGTAGAAAACACACATTGCAATTTCACTCAATCATACACTAATGCAAATCACACATGCATTCATATTCAATTTAGTAATAAAAGTTTTTGTTAACCCTAAACTTGGGTGATTAGAACTTGATAAACTTGATTAGTATTTTTGGGGTATTACACATGTCTAAGGATATATTATGCGTATGCACCCAATGGAAAACCAATTTTGTGACCCTCTGGATATACGAATAGCGCTGGTAGTTGAGGGGGGATCCTAGGGACCCAACGTTTGGTTAGGGCGATCAACTCAGAACTAGTATCGTAGAACGAATGGGTCCTAGGTCGGCTCAAGCAGTTCCCAATGATGGTCCCTGCCGGGGCCTTATCATTAGGTGAAATCATAACCAACAACACCAATTTAATTTATCATGTTATCAACCATAACAAGATATCATGGTTCAATATTTAATAAGCATGTGCTATGACTCCCAAGGACAAAGCTAGCTACTCAAACAAAGGCAATAGGATAACCAAGGCAATATGGTAGAGCAGGTAAATAAAGGGACAATACTATAACATCGACAATAAGGATAGCAATAGACAAAGGAAGGAAGTAAAGACTACAAATGCAAAATAGGTAGAAGGGGGAGAATTCTCGCCTGAGAAGATCAACCGAAGGCTCGTCGTATCTCACATAGACTCATCGTCCTATCCGGTGAAGAAGCAAATCACTAGAAAGAGCATCTGGTGCAATATTTAATAATATGTGGAAGATCCCGCATGTTCATGATATGATGCATGATGTGGCAATATGTGACCTAACTTAGCAATATTAAGCGGAATCAGAGTCCCGGTAAATAAATATTATATTTCAAGTTGTTTATCTATCCCGCAAAATAAATGTTGAATTAATGATGCAAAGCATGGCATCGGTTCACTACACAAATTTAAATAGAGGCAATATAAGACTAGAATAGCCCGCCTATAGTCTACATATTTAATTATTAGGTGAAACAGCATAATGCCCCCAAACCACCGAACATGTATGCAAGCATGAATATTTATATGCGACAAGTATATGCCATTTACAAAAAAATAGGGATGGGATAGATAGGGGTCGCACTTTTCAGATCGGAAATCTTGTGGTTCCGAGGGCTCGATAGGGTTCGGTCTCAGCTTCGGATCGAGGCTTCGGATCCGTGTAGGAGATCATGGCGTTCCGTGACGGAGAGCTTCAGTCACCATATCCGTCAAGCGGAACTTGTGGTCGATGGCGAACTTGGATCAGTGTCGACGGTTCATCAAGTTGATCTCATGTGGTCCTTGTACAACTAGTCGTCTTGATCAATCTTGCCTATTAGGGGATCTTGTTAGCAACTTCACATCCTCTCACTATACCGAGTAGACTCGAGCACACGCAATCAAGAAGAAGCTCGAGCGGGTAGCACTTGGGGTCAGACAACAATGAATTGGAATTGGAGCAAGAGGAGAAGTTGCAAAAGGCTTGTACAACACTGAAGCGGGCCAACTCGATAGGTGTAGCAGAGCCACATGCCTTGGCACGGTGAGGATGAGTAGAAGAAGGGGTCGACGCAACACGCGACCGGGCGCGCAGAGGGAACGAGCGGAGTACGACTTTGCTTGGGAGGAGGAGGGGGGCTCGCGCAGCTACTGGCCGTGGAGGCGGCCACGGTCGGATGGCGTCTATGGCGCATGGAGGAGGAGGCGCGGCTCGAGGCGCCGACGGAGGATCCTGGTGTGTGAGGTCACGCGGCGGCGAACGGGGATGTCTGGGAGCTAGCTGGTGTTATGGCTTGTGTGTGCATGCGCGGAGAGGGAGAGGCGCGGCGTGTGGGAGCTGGTCGGCTACGGCGCTCTGGCGTGCTCTCAGCACGGCACAGAGAAAGTGGGCACGGAAGTTCTCTAGTGGTCCATGGCCTGCCTGCGGTTGAGGGCTGGATAGGGGGTGGCGGTGGAGGCTGGCCTGCCTCCTGGACATCATGGATGAGGGAAGCACGGTCTGTGGCGAGCTGCCCATGGTCGGCCGACGTGGCAAGCTTCAGGCGGCGCAGCACTAGCGCAGTGGCAAAGGGGGAATGTTGTCCACTGTGTTGCTAGGTGCTAGGGGAGACAGGAGAGTGAAATGGGGGCAAATGGTCGAGTGATCACTGCTCCAAATAGTGGAGTTAGGCAGGGTTTAATTTGCATCTGCAACGTGTTCGACCAAATGGCCGCAAGAATACAAATTTGAAATTTTTGAATGAAATTTGGTGAGTGTTTCGATCTTATGCTTGAGTATCCATGGTTTCTTGGAAAAGTTAAGGTGAATTGATTTGAGTGGTTTTTGCAAAATGGTGATCTTACCATATGAACTTGATTCAATTTTGAACTGTTATTTAAATAAATTTGATAATAATTTATGTGAGTTTCTAAAGTGGGCTTGGGTTCACTTGTACTTGGTCTAGCAAGGGGTGAAAAGAAGTAAAAATGTTTCTGTTAGAAATTCTTTTCTAGGAACTCACAAAGTGGCCTAGTGGTTAACTTTGGTCAAAATGACCATTTGATCATATGCTTTATATTTGATTTCTTTTTCTTTGGGTTTTGTTTGTAATTGGCCTAGATGATTTAGTACTCATCTTTAAACCATTTCTTATCATTTGTAGAAAACACACATTGCAATTTCACTCAATCATACACTAATGCAAATCACACATGCATTCATATTCAATTTAGTAATAAAAGTTTTTGTTAACCCTAAACTTGGGTGATTAGAACTTGATAAACTTGATTAGTATTTTTGGGGTATTACACATGTCTGAGGATATATTATGTGTGGCATCCCGCAATTACCACTACTAGAAAATCGCGTTGTTTTTGTGCATTGCATCATCATGACCGCATGCTCATGTCATCATGCCACATTGCATTTGAGCATCGTCATCATCTTGCGTTTGCTTGCATAAAACTATTTGCGGAAAAACCTAATTTGTTTTCTAAACGCCCCATCTTTATTCAAACGCAAAACCGGGGTCGCCGGAATACTTTGTTTTGTCTGCTATCGGTTTGCAAAAGCCGGTTTAAAATAAAGAAAATATTTAATTATTTTTAGTGGGGCAGTCGAACGGGCCGAACCGACCCGAACGACCACCCCAGGGATTTAATCGGTCCAACCAACCGGTACACCTAAATCCTAAAGCTACCCATCCTATCTACCCATCCCTCTGGCCACATCACCTCGACCACTCAGATCGTGCCACCTCACCAAGTCCCTCTCCCTTACCCACTCACATGCTGACACCTCACCCAGCCCTCTCTCCACGCGCCAGCACACACACAGCCACTCACCGCGGGTCCCCACCTGCCAGCAGACCCGCAGCGCCAGCCTCCCCATCCCCTTTCAGGCCCACTGGGACCAGCTTGGCGCTGCGTCTTCCACGCGCCAGCCCACCCCAGGCCATGAGCCCAGGCCAGCGAGCCTCCTCCTCGCCGAGCCCTTCCCACATGCGACCCCGTGCTGCCGCCTCGCCGCCAGACCAAGCGCCCGCCTCTGCCGCGCCTCCGCCCGCCGAGGACCTCCCCAGCAGGCCCCGCCGCCAGCGCGTCCTCCCGCCACGCGACCATCCCTCCATCGGCCCTCATCCCGCCCCAGCTCCGCCCGCCGGGCTGCCCTTCCAGACGTCTCCCTCCGCCACGCGCGCCCGGCTCCGTCCGCCCGCCTCTGCTGCCGGCTTCGCCGAGCCCGCCCGCTTCTGCACGAGTCCTCCCGTCCGTCTCCCAGACCGCTTCGCTGCGCAGCCTTCCCGCCCGCTCCGGCCGTCGCCCGTCCTCCTCCCCGACGCCTAGCGCCCGCACCTCGTCGGCCTTTTCCTTGCAGCCTCCAGTGGCGTCGACCTCATCTGCGTGGAAGCCGTGACGAGGTTCGCCGCCAAGGTAGTCAGGAGGCCACCGGCGCCGAACAAGCTCGCCACGGACCCTTGGAGCCCGAACCACAAGTGCCCTCCTCGGATCCGATGATCGAACAACGCCGTCTCGGAATGCCAAGCGCTTCTTCCCCGCCCCGGAGCCCAAGCCTCGACACCCCGAACCCTGGCGCCGTTTCCAAGTTCGCCACCGGTGAACAGGGAGGAAACCTCAAGGACTTCAGCACGGAGCGGCAAGATCGCCTCACGGAATCCGAAGCGCGGACCCGACGAGTTCTGCGCGACGACAAGAACGACATCGACCAGGGCGGACCCAATGTGCCCCGACGCCAGGCCAAGTACTTCTTCATGGAACGCCGAGACCCCCGAACCCGGAGACCGATCCCGTACCCGAAGGCCGCGGATGCGACAAGATCTACTACCCCGATCCGAAGACCCTAACCCCGGAGTCCGAGAACGAACCCGCCGAGGCCGAACCCCGTCGAACCCTGGACCCTGAGACCGACCCCGAACCCCGGAACCCCAAGATCTGCCGAACCCTAATGTGTGACCCCTTTTCTTGAGCCCCATTTTTATAAATGAAATATCAAATTGTTGCATATCAACTTGTCATACTTGCATGCATATTTGTGTGGTTTGGGGGCCTTATGCCGATTCACCTTATAAATAAATATGGGGCCATATGCGGCAAATCTAGTCTCATATTGGCCTCATTTAAATTGGTGTAGCGAACCGGTGATATATTTTGCCTTATTACAACATTTAATTTGCGGGTAGATAGATAACTCGAACTGCTTAACTAAATGTAGGGACCCCAGTTCCGCTTAAAATTTCCTAATTGAATCGCATCTTTGCCATGTCATACAACATACATGCATCATGACACGTCTTCTGCCGAAACCTTAAATAGTGACTCCGCTGTTTCTTATAGTGTTTTGCTTCTTCATGACTAGGCCGTTGAGTTGATGTGAGCTCGCCGATCTTCGGATGAACCTCGCAATGTTTTCAAAGCAGCATCTTCCCTTTCTTCCTATCTTACTTTTCTAGTATTTATTCCTCCTGATCTATTGCTATCCGTGTTGCGATGCTCTAGTTTCCGCATTGATATCCCCTTGCAGCCATATATTGCCTTGGACACATCCTATTACCTGTTGTTTGGTAGATAGTTGGACTTGCGCGTCGTAGTTGCTTGCTCAAGTGCTGTTGCGTGTTGTCAAGTGCCACGATTGATGATGTATTGCCGCATGTTGTTGTTGGAGATGATCCTAGTTTTACTTATCGCTCACTTTAATTCCTGTTTAACAACTAAAATTGAAGTAAGCAGGCATCGTTGGGTGATAGATAACATTTGGTTTCTGAACGCCCACTTGTGTCCCGTTGGACCCCGAGTACTTGATACCTGTTGCTTGATTTATCGCTCTATCCTCATCCGGGTGGCTTATGGTCCCGCACTGATCCATAGCTTGATTCATTCTTATTTCTTGGGGCCAAATACTAGTTTGAGGTTTTATTTACTATCCGTACTTATGCCATGCTTTATCGCTTTATTTAAATTGTGCGAGGTGCATAATCGCATCGCTTAGGATCGTGGCCCGATTTCTGTATCGACAAGCCCAGCCACACTTTCGGTTCCCAATCGTTTACAGCCGCCTCCACAACCTTAAGCCCGCTTTGAGCCGGCCGTTGCTATGGGATCTACTTAAAGGGTGGCCTTGAAATATTTCTGAATCCTGTAATTGCTTTGTCGTGACTGCCTGCTGGTTTTGATTTGGTTTTTCCGAGGCATATCGAGTGTGTGTTATTTGTGCACCCCGCCGGGTTAAAACTTTCCAAAGCCGTGTCCGCGGTTATGGACGACTTGGAGCACGATATCTCGATCATAGATAACTATAACTAAAGTAGTGCTACAAATTTGACTTTATAATGACTAGTAATCAGCTTCACTATAATGGAATGGCTATATAATACGCCAACAATTGCTTGTTTGGGTGTCGCTACACCATTGTACCGACTAGTAAGTATTGCAACTACAACGGAATGGCTAAACAAAAGTACCAACAACTGCTGGGTTTTGGGTTTATCTCATGCTATCGTGCCTGATTAGTAATTGTTGCAACTATAACGGAATGGTTAACTAAAAGTGTCCATCGCTTATTTTATCGTGATGACTATCTACACCGACTAGTAATTGCTGCAACGATAACGGAATAAATAAAACGCCAACCGTGTGAGTTCCTGTTGACTTTCTCGTTGGTCTCGAGGGGAATACCAGGATGGGATTGTTTGGTGTTAGTACCAGGTTGGTTCCGAATAGGTCTTTCTTATCCTCTCTCGATAGCCGAGCTTGTATCGAGTCTCTATAGGTTGTTTAGTGCATGCCGCCGCCGCCCATCCACCATACCTATGTAGGCGAGGACCGAATTCTAGTCTCGCTGCAATCGCCTCAAGACGACCGCTCTCTCTTTTTCCTTTGCCCTTTGTCGGCACCTTTTGTTTAAGCAGGTTTTGAGATCGACGTTAGCGTGGTTACCCTTCCGGCTTGGCTCAGGGTTATGGACGCCATTGGTTATTCTTCAGGCTCTTAGCCCCATTTGCATCTTGTCCGTAGCGGACGCCTATCATTTTCAAGGTGATTTGGATCTTTGTCTCAGATATTCGTATTCTTGACTCATGGAGTCGTGTTGTATATATATCTGTTTCTGTGGGTCCCAGAGGGCTGTTGTGTAATGTTATTACTTCGCTTTTCCACCCGCAAAAGTGCTGGGCACCTTTGAATCGCTTTATGCGGGTTTGGGGTTTCGCTAAAACTTGCATAGGTCCGATTCGAGGGTGTTACAGAGTGGTATCGAGCTCAGCATTGCGATATTCACGAGTCCAGCCTCAGAGGATAACCTAGCTAACTCAAGTAGAGTGTCAAAACTATTTTTGCAAAACCGTTGGATAGTTCTGATTAGGTCTGATTTTACTCCTTACCCTCTCGCTATTCTCCTCTTACCTCTGCGTGTTTTGAATCCGCTTCTCCTCTTCGAGTCCAGAGTTCTCGTGGTTGGGTTCCGTGCACTTCGTGGTTTCGCTTCCTCCTTTGGTAATGGTGTTGCTACATCTGGTCTTCATGCTATCTCGAGGAATCCTCCGTCTGGTGGACTTCTCTTTGTTCCTTCTCGTGCCTTCCGGTGTTTTCCGACGCGACGACATCATCTACGCCAGATCCGGCGCGTAGTCCGTGATCACCCCTTTGTTCCTGAACCTTGTTTGTCGATATCTTCAGTCTGAATCCTGAGGGTTGGTTGCATAACCTACCTGTTCGTGTACAGAGTAATGCTTTGAGTGCGGGATGGAGTCGCGACCATACCACTACTCTTATCATTTGCTTTGTATATTGAATGGTGGATCGATGTAATTCTACGCCTTCCATGGAAGTTAGAGGTGGCCTTACCTTTAACTTCGTCCGTTGTTTATCCGGAGTGTTCTCTTGACGAACGCGGACAACGACCTCTTGTTAGTGGTGTCGCGAGGATCTACACGAAGCGAGAAGACGCAGATCGCCGACCTTTCCTTCCGGTACCATGAGGCAGATCTCGAGGGCGAGATCCATTGTTAGTGGTGTCGAATTGTGGCATCCCGCAATTACCACTACTAGAAAATCGCGTTGTTTTTGTGCATTGCATCATCATGACCGCATGCTCATGTCATCATGCCACATTGCATTTGAGCATCGCCATCATCTTGCTTGCTTGCATAAAACTATTTATGGAAAAACCTAATTTGTTTTCTAAACGCCCATCTTTATTCAAACGCAAAACCGGGTCGCGGAATACTTTGTTTTGTCTGCTATCGGTTTGCAAAAGCCGTTTAAAATAAAGAAAATATTTAATTATTTTTAGTGGGCGTCGAACGGGCAACCGACCCGAACGACCACCCTGTGGATTTAATCGGTCCAACCAACCGTACACCTAAATCCTAAAGCTACCCATCCTATCTACCCATCCTCCGCCACATCACCTCGACCACTCAGATCGTGCCACCTCACCAAGTCCCTCTCCCTTACCCACTCACATGCTGACACCTCACCCAGCCCTCTCTCCACGCGCCAGCACACACACAGCCACTCACCGCGGGTCCCCACCGCCGCCAGACCTCCAGCCAGCCTCCCCATCCCCTTTGTGGCTCCACTGGCGCCTGCGTCTTCCACGCTAGCCACCCACCCCATGAGCCCAGCGCCAGTGAGCCTCCTCCCTGCCGGAGCCCTTCCACGCTGACCTCCCCGTGTTCGCCGCCTGGGCCAGACCCAGAGCGCCGCCTCTGCCTGGCCCGCTTCGCCCGGCAGCCTCCTCCGCCGTCGCCGCCTGCACCTCGACCTCCCCGTGCTCGCCGCCCCAGCAGCGGCCGCCACGGCGTCCTCCGCCCCCGCCCCGAGGACCTCCCCAGCAGGCCCCGCCGCCAGCGCGTCCTCCCCGCCACCGCGACCATCCCCTCCATCGGCCCTCTATCCCGCGCGCCGGCTCCGTCCGCCGCTGCCCTTCCAAGACTCCCTCCGGCCACTGCCACGGCTCGTCCGCCTGCCTCTTCCGAGCTCGCTGCCCGCCGCTCTGCCGAGCCTGGCCGCTTAAGCACGAGTCCTCCCGTCCGTCTCCCTGCACTTTGCAGCCTTCTTCCCACGGCCAGCGCTCGGCCGTCGCCGTCCTCCTCCCGACGCTTAGCGCCTGCACCTCGTCGGCCTTTTCCTTGCAGCCTCCAGTGGCGTCGACCTCATCTGCGTGGAAGCCGTGACGAGGTTCGCCGCCAAGGTAGTCAGGAGGCCACCGGCGCCGAACAAGCTCGCCACGGACCCTTGGAGCCCGAACCACAAGTGCCCTCCTCGGATCCGATGATCGAACAACGCCGTCTCGGAATGCCAAGCGCTTCTTCCCCGCCCCGGAGCCCAAGCCTCGACACCCCGAACCCTGGCGCCGTTTCCAAGTTCGCCACCGGTGAACAGGGAGGAAACCTCAAGGACTTCAGCACGGAGCGGCAAGATCGCCTCACGGAATCCGAAGCGCGGACCCCACGAGATCTCAGGCGACAAGAACGACATCGACCAGGGCGGACCTAATGTGCCCCGACGCCAAAGTACTTCTTCATGGAACGCCGAGACCCCCGAACCCGGAGACCGATCCCGTACCCGAAGGCCGGATGCGACAAGATCTACTACCCCGATCCGAAGACCCTAACCCCGGAGTCCGAGAACGAACCCGCCGAGGCCGAACCCCGTCGAACCCTGGACCCTGAGACCGACCCCGAACCCCGGAACCCCAAGATCTGCCGAACCCTAATGTGTGACCCCTTTTCTTGAGCCCTATTTTTATAAATGAAATATCAAATTGTTGCATATCAACTTGTCATACTTGCATGCATATTTGTGTGGTTTGGGGGCCTTATGCCGATTCACCTAATAATTAAATATGGGGCCATATGCGGCAAATCTAGTCTCATATTGGCCTCATTTAAATTGGTGTAGCGAACGGTGATATATTTTTCCCGTTATTACAACATTTAATTTATGGGTAGATAGATAACTCGAACTGCTTAACTAAATGTCGGGACCCGCCCGCTTAATATTGCCTAATTGCATCGCATCTTTGCCATGTCATACATCATACATGCATCATGCCCGGTCTTCCGCCGTAACCTTAAATAGTGCATCCGGTGTTTCTTCTAGTGTTTTGCTTCTTCATGGACTAGGCCGTTGAGTTGATGTGAGCTTCACCGATCTTCGGATGAACCTCGGCAATGTTTTCGTAGCATCTTCCCTTTCTTCCTATCTTACTTTTCTAGTATTTATTCCTCTGTTGATCTATTGCTATCTGTGTTGCGATGCTCTAGTTTCCGTACCCGTGATATCCCCTTGCAGCCATATATTGCCTTGGACACATCCTATTACCTGTTGTTTGGTAGATAGTTGGACTTGCGCGTCGTAGTTGCTTGCTCAAGTGCTGTTGCGTGTTGTCAAGTGCCACAGTTGATGATGTATTGCCGCATGTTGTTGTTGGAGATGATCCTAGTTTTACTTATCGTTCACTTTAATTCCTGTTTAACAACTAAAATTGAAGCAGAGGCATCGGTGGGTGATAGATAACATTTGGTTTCGAACGCCCACTTGTGTCCCGTGAGGACCCCGAGTACTTGATAATTGTTCCTTGATTTATCGCGCTATCCACATCCGGGAGGCTTATGGACCCCCCTGAGCCAGAGCTTGATTCATTCTTATTTCTTGGGGCCACAAACTAGTTTGAGGTTTTATTTACTATCCTGTACTTATGCCATGCTTTACTGCTTTATTTAAATTGTGCGAGGTACTGCACACTGTACTGTTTAGGATCGTGGCCCGATTTCGCTGTATCGACAAGCCCAGCCACACTTTGGGTTCCGATCGTTTCTGACCGCCTCCACAACCTTAAGCCCGTTTGAGCCGGGCCGCTATGGATCTACTTAAAGGTGGCCTGAAATATTTCTGAATCCTGTAATTGCTTTGTCGTGACTGTCTCGCTGGGTTTTGATTTGGTTTTTCCGAGGCATATCGAGTGTGTGTTGTTATTTGTGCACCCCGCCGGGTTAAACTTTCAAAGCCGTGTCCGCGGTTATGGACGCACTTGGAGCATGATTCTCGATCATAGATAACTATAACTAAAGTAGTGCTACAAATTTGACTTTATAATGACTAGTAATCAGCTTCACTATAATGGAATGGCTATATAAAACTGCCAACAATTGCTTGTTTGGGTGTCGCTATACCATTGTACTGACTAGTAAGTATTGCAACTACAACGGAATGGCTAAACAAAAGTACCAACAACCGCTGGGTTTTGGGTTTATCTCATGCTATCATGCATCGATTAGTAATTGTTGCAACTATAACGGAATGGTTAACTAAAAGTGTCCATCGCTTATTTTATCGGGATGACTATCTACACCGACTAGTAATTGCTGCAACGATAACGGAATAAATAAACTGCCAACCGTGAGTTCCTCGCTGACTTTCTCGTTGGTCTCGGGGGAATACCAGGATGGGCTTGTTTGGTGTTAGTACCAGGTTGGTTCCGAATAGGTCTTTCTTATCCCTCTCTGATAGCCGACGGTTGTATCGAGTCTCTATAGGTTGTTTAGTGCATGCTGCGCTGCCGCCTCAGTCCACCATACCTATGTAGGCGAGTACCGCCGAATTCTAGTCTCGCTGCATCGCCTCAAGATCGACCGCTTCTCTCTTTTCCTTTGCCTTTGTCGGCACCCTTTTGTTTAAGCAGGTTTTGAGATCGACGTTAGGGTGGTTACCCTTCCGGCTTGGCTCAGGTGGTTATGGATGCCATTGGTTATTCTTCAGGGCTCTTAGCCCCATTTGCATCTTGTCCGTAGCCGGACGCTCTATCATTTTCAAGGTGATTTGGATCTTTGTCTGTATATCTGTATTCTTGACTCATGGAGTCGTGTTGTATATATATCTGTTCTGTGGGTCCCAGCGAGGGCTGTTGTGTAATGTTATTACTTCGTTTTCCACCCGCACGAAAGTGCCTGGTGGGCACCTTTGAATCGTTTCTATGCGGGTTTGGCGGGTTTCGCTAAAACTTGCATAGGTCCGATTCTGAGGGTGTTACATTATGCGTATGCACCCAATGGAAAACCAAATTTGTGACCCTCTGGATATACGAATAGCGCTGGTAGTTGAGGGGGGATCCTAGGGACCCCACGTTTGGTTAGGGCGATCAACTCAGAACTAGTATCGTAGAACGAATGGGTCCTAGGTCGGCTCAAGCAGTTCCCAATGATGGTCCCTGCCGGGGCCTTATCATTAGGTGAAATCATAACCAACAACACCAATTTAATTTATCATGCTATCAACCATAACAAGATATCATGGTTCAATATTTAATAAGCATGTGCTATGACTCCCAAGGACAAAGCTAGCTACTCAAACAAAGGCAATAGGATAACCAAGGCAATATGGTAGAGCAGGTAAATAAAGGGACAATACTATAACATCGACAATAAGGATAGCAATAGACAAAGGAAGGAAGTAAAGACTACAAATGCAAAATAGGTAGAAGGGGGAGAATTCTCGCCTGAGAAGATCAACAGAAGGCTCGTCGTATCTCACATAGACTCATCGTCCTATCCGGTGAAGAAGCAAATCACTAGAAAGAGCATCTGGTGCAATATTTAATAATATGTGGAAGATCCCGCATGTTCATGATATGATGCATTATGTGGCAATATGTGACCTAACTTAGCAATATTAAGCGGAATCAGAGTCCTGGTAAATAAATATTATATTTTAAGTTGTTTATCTATCCCGCAAAATAAATGTTGAATTAATGATACAAAGCATGGCATCGGTTCACTACACAAATTTAAATAGAGGCAATATAAGACTAGAATAGCCCGCATATAGTCTACATATTTAATTATTAGGTGAAACAGCATAATGCCCCCAAACCACCGAACATGTATGCAAGCATGAATAGTTATATGCGACAAGTATATGCCATTTACAAAAAAATAGGGATGGGATAGATAGGGGTCGCACTTTTCAGATCGGAAATCTTGTGGTTCCGAGGGCTCGATAGGGTTCGGTCTCAGCTTCGGATCGAGGCTTCGGATCCGTGTAGGAGATCATGGCGTTCCGTGACGGAGAGCTTCAGTCACCATATCCGGCTGGGAACTTGTGGTCGATGGCGAACTTGGATCAGTGTCGACGGTTCATCAAGTTGATCTCGTGTGGTCCTTGTACAACTAGTCGTCTTGATCAATCTTGCCTATTAGGGGATCTTGTTAGCAACTTCACATCCTCTCACTATACCGAGTAGACTCGAGCACACGCAATCAAGAAGAAGCTCGAGCGGGTAGCACTTGGGGTCAGACAACAATGAATTGGAATTGGAGCAAGAGGAGAAGTTGCAAAAGGCTTGTACAACACTGAAGCGGGCCAACTCGATAGGTGTAGCAGAGCCACATGCCTTGGCACGGTGAGGATGAGTAGAAGAAGGGGTCGACGCAACACGCGACCGGGCGCGCAGAGGGAACGAGCGGAGTACGACTTTGCTTGGGAGGAGGAGGAGGCTCGCGCAGCTACTGGCCGTGGAGGCGGCCACGGTCGGGTGGCGTCTATGGCGCATGGAGGAGGAGGCGCGGCTCGAGGCGCCGACGGAGGATCCTGGTGTGTGAGGTCACGCGGCGGCGAACGGGGATGTCTGGGAGCTAGCTGGTGTTATGGCTAGTGTGTGCATGCGCGGAGAGGGAGAGGCGCGGCGTGTGGGAGCTGGTCGGCTACGGCGCTCTGGCGTGCTCTCAGCACGGCACAGAGCAAGTGGGCGCGGAAGTTCTCTAGTGGTCCATGGCCTGCCTGCGGTTGAGGGCTGGATAGGGGGTGGCGGTGGAGGCTGGCCTGCCTCCTGGACATCATGGATGAGGGAAGCACGGTCTGTGGCGAGCTGCCCATGGTCGGCCGACGTGGCAAGCTTCAGGCGGCGCAGCACTAGCGCAATGGCAAAGGGGGAATGTTGTCCACTGTGTTGCTAGGTGCTAGGGGAGACAGGGGAGTGTAATGGGGGCAAATGGTCGAGTGATCACTGCTCCAAATAGTGGAGTTAGGCAGGGTTTAATTTGCGTCTGCAACGTGTTCGACCAAATGGCCGCAAGAATACAAATTTGAAATTTTTGAATGAAATTTGGTGAGTGTTTCGATCTTATGCTTGAGTATCCATGGTTTCTTGGAAAAGTTAAGGTGAATTGATTTGAGTGGTTTTTGCAAAATGGTGATCTTACCATATGAACTTGATTCAATTTTGAACTGTTATTTAAATAAATTTGATAATAATTTATGTGAGTTTCTAAAGTGGGCTTGGGTTCACTTGTACTTGGTCTAGCAAGGGGTGAAAAGAAGTAAAAATGTTTCTGTTAGAAATTCTTTTCTAGGAACTCACAAAGTGGCCTAGTGGTTAACTTTGGTCAAAATGACCATTTGATCATATGCTTTATATTTGATTTCTTTTTCTTTGGGTTTTGTTTGTAATTGGCCTAGATGATTTAGTACTCATCTTTAAACCATTTCTTATCATTTGTAGAAAACACACATTGCAATTTCACTCAATCATACACTAATGCAAATCACACATGCATTCATATTCAATTTAGTAATAAAAGTTTTTGTTAACCCTAAACTTGGGTGATTAGAACTTGATAAACTTGATTAGTATTTTTGGGGTATTACACATGTCTGAGGATATATTATGCGTATGCACCCAATGGAAAACCAAATTTGCGACCCTCTGGATATACGAATAGCGCTGGTAGTTGAGGGGGGATCCTAGGGACCCCACGTTTGGTTAGGGCGATCAACTCAGAACTAGTATCGTAGAACGAATGGGTCCTAGGTCGGCTCAAGCAGTTCCCAATGATGGTCCCTGCCGGGGCCTTATCATTAGGTGAAATCATAACCAACAACACCAATTTAATTTATCATGCTATCAACCATAACAAGATATCATGGTTCAATATTTAATAAGCATGTGCTATGACTCCCAAGGACAAAGCTAGCTACTCAAACAAAGGCAATAGGATAACCAATGCAATATGGTAGAGCAGGTAAATAAAGGGACAGTACTATAACATCGACAATAAGGATAGCAATAGACAAAGGAAGGAAGTGAAGACTACAAATGCAAAATAGGTAGAAGGGGAAGAATTCTCGCCTGAGAAGATCAACCGAAGGCTCGTCGTATCTCACATAGACTCATCGTCCTACCCGGTGAAGAAGCAAATCACTAGAAAGAGCATCTGGTGCAATATTTAATAATATGTGGAAGATCCCGCATGTTCATGATATGATGCATGATGTGGCAATATGTGACCTAACTTAGCAATATTAAGCGGAATCAGAGTCCCGGTAAATAAATATTATATTACAAGTTGTTTATCTATCCCGCAAAATAAATGTTGAATTAACGATGCAAAGCATGGCATCGGTTCACTACACAAATTTAAATAGAGGCAATATAAGACTAGAATAGCCCGCATATAGTCTACATATTTAATTATTAGGTGAAACAGCATAATGCCCCCAAACCACCGAACATGTATGCAAGCATGAATAGTTATATGCAATAAGTATATGCCATTTACAAAAAAATAGGGATGGGATAGATAGGGGTCGCACTTTTCGGATCGGAAATCTTGTGGTTCCGAGGGCTCGATAGGGTTCGGTCTCAGCTTCGGATCGAGGCTTCGGATCCGTGTAGAAGATCATGGCGTTCCATGATGGAGAGCTTCAGTCACCGGATCCGTCAAGCGGAACTTGTGGTCGATGGCGAACTTGGATCAGTGTCGACGGTTCATCAAGTTGATCTCGTGTGGTCCTTGTACAACTAGTCGTCTTGATCAATCTTGCCTATTAGGGGATCTTGTTAGCAACTTCACATCCTCTCACTATACCGAGTAGGCTCGAGCACACGCAGTCAAGAAGAAGCTCGAGCGGGTAGCACTTGGGGTCAGACAACAATGAATTGGCATTGGAGCAAGAGGAGAAGCTGCAAAAGGCTTGTACAACACCGAAGCGGGCCAACTCGATAGGTGTAGCAGAGCCACATGCCTTGGCACGGTGAGGATAAGTAGAAGAAGGGGTCGACGCAACACGCGACCGGGAACGAGCGGAGTACGACTTTGCTTGGGAGGAGAAGGGGGGCTCGCGCAGCTACTGGCCGTGGAGGCGGCCACGGTCGGGTGGCGTCTATGGCGCATGGAGGAGGAGGCGCGGCTCGAGGCGCCAACGGAGGATCCTGGTGTGTGAGGTCCGGCGGCGAGTTTGGCATGGCCGAAGGTGGCGCAGGACGCAGGCCTAGAACGAGCGACGATGGGGACGACGGCTCAGTGAGCTGCCGGAGGCGCGGCCGGCGACGGGTCCGCGGATGAGGGGCAGGTCGCGCGGGCGCATCCGCAGGGAGAAGCTCGAAGGGAGGAGGAGGTGGCCGGAGCCTGCGGGGCGGTGGCGACGCACGTTGCTGCAGGGAGAGCCCGAGGCGATGACACCATGGCGGTAGGGGCACGAGGGCGGCGCCGGTGCAGGATCGCGCGGCTGGCGGCGGGGAATCAAGCAGGAAGGTGCGAGGTAGGTGGCGATGGGATCGAGGAGGTGGGAGATGGTGGCGTGCGGGACAGGGGACGTTCGGAAGGAACATGAAAAAGGGGGAAATTGGTTCCATACCATTAAAAGATCATGTCTTTATAAAAATACCACCCAAAGTTTGTGAGTTAGAAAACTACCACCCAAAGCTTACTCTGTTATTGACTTCTACCACAACCGTGAGCTGATCGTTACATGTGCTCAACAGAATGTTTAGAGAACACTCCAGGCACCATTTGAACAGTTTTTCAGCCCCTACTTGAGCAGTATAACGGCAGCATTCTAGACTAATTTTCAGCAACAAGTCAGCACAATATCAACATAACTACTACAGGATATAACAACAACTTACCACCGGATCACATTAGAGTACATAGCTACTTGTTGATATATTGTCCAAAGCATGATAGAGACCAAGTTTGAGAAACCATACTTCCACAGATTGCTCACACAAAAGACCAAAGTACTAAGATATCTACTTCATCTACTCAATTAGCTAGAAAAGAAACCATCTACTCAATGATGATTCTACGACTGATTCCTCCTGGTGAGATTGAAGCCATCCGTCTAGTTGTTACACCTGGGCTAGTTGGAGAGAGAGAAGCCATCCTTCTAGTTGTTACACCTGGGCTATTTGGAGAAAAAGCAGCCGTTCTTCTAGTTGTTACACCTAGGTTTGAATGAGGCATCAACGAGGGTTCAGCAACAGTTGCGGAGGCCTCAACATCTTCGGACATGGTCTTCCTAATTAATACATCTTGGGTTAATGAAGGAAAATGTTGCAGCACCATAAGAAACGAAAAAATTGCAGCACATGTAGGAAACAAAAATAATACATTACCTAGACTTTTTTCCTTTCTTTGGACGAGGTGGTGGAAGCTCTTATTCTAGTTCAGTTTGAGTTGAAGTACAACCCTTCTCTATATGTCCAAACTGAAAGCACCTTTTGCATTGATATGGTCCTCTTTTCCCTAGCTCTCCACTAGCCTTAATTCTTTGTTTCCTTGGCCTGTCAGCAGCCCTTTGTAGAGGTGGAGTAATCATGTCAAAACCAACATCAACCTTTGGCCATTCAGACCTGCCATTCATTGGAGCAATCTCAAATTGATAAGCCATCTTGAATATCTCTACTGAATAGTATTCATGCACAAAGTCCTCAATCTTTAGTTGTCTAACTTTGGCAAGCAAGAATATAGTATGAGGGCATGGTTTTCCGGACACCTCCCATTTTCCACAACCACATTCTCTTTTCTCAAGGTCAACGGCATACCTCCATGTCTTTGCTTCTTTTGTTGTTCCTAATATTTCAGCTGACATGGGACCACTTTTCTGGATACCATAGTGCAACCATCGGCTCTTCATGTTCGACTCATGTAAAACACTTGGGAGGATGGGGCCTTCAAGTATTTTGGCTATCTCTTTCCTAGTGTACATCTTCTCCTGGATCATCTCCCTAATCTTGTCCATCAGAAAATCAATCGGAAGGTCTTTGTAATCCTTGATCCAATTTTTGAAGCATTCTGATATGTTGTTGTTAACATAATCAACTTTTCACTCTTTGGAGAATTTAGATCTGCTCCATATAAGCTTGTGATGCATATCTAAAAAGGGTCCTCCTTTAGGACAATCAGCTGCAATTTTCTCCATTAATGCATGATGTCTCCGAGTTGTACATGCCCATGCACATGGCCACATGTACTTCAGCACCTCACCTTTGAACTTCTTTCGAAAATTAGCCATTAGGTGTCTGAAACACTCACGGTGCTCTACATCATCTCCAAAGGCTTTCTTAACACCATATGCTAATCCCTTACAAGCATCGGTGTGGATCATCAACCCAGGTGGAGTGCCAACTGCTTTCTTTAGGTTGCTCATGAACCATGCCCAATTGGCATTATTTTCCTTTACCATATGCAACTGGATACATCCAATTGTGTCCATCAATGGCAGTTGCCGCTGCTAATTGTCCAATATCTTTCTCCAGATCAATGATAACATACTCTTCTGAATTAACAATCCTGCTTACAGTCCTGCCCTTATTGTACACCTTTTTTCCATCTATAATACTGAAGTACAAGTTGACAATTATCTCTATTCTACATGCAAATCTTGGATCAATCCTACAATACGCAAGCCAGAAAAATAGTGACCTCATTTTGCCTTTTCACAGCATGTGACAAACAAAATACGAGCAAATTTTCTACAAATTGGAAGAATATAGAGAGATTTAGGAGAGATTACCCTTCTGGGACTTCAGCAGGATCCATCCCTGCCCAAATTAACGCTCCCTCGTCTCAGCACTACAAATCCCCAAAACCTAGGTTTTAGACCCTTACAAACCACAGGAAGGAGAGGGAACGAAAGGAAAAAGGGATGAAGATGGTGTGCACCATGGATGATCTCTTGGAGGAGGAGCCGCCGGGGCCGGGAAGCGCGCCGTCGGGAGGTCCGCCACGGGGGAGGCGCGCCGCCGCCTGGTCTTCCTTCGACCTGGGAGCATGTATGCGTGCTGGCTGTTTTGGTTGTGTGCGTGTGGGATGGTCAGGCTGTGTGCATGCGTTGTATTAGAGCTGGTTGGGTCAAGTCTGAATGTGATCGACTTGTGAGTTAACGATCAGCTCACGGTGGTGGCAGAAGTCAATAACGGAGTAAGCTTTTCGTGGTAGTTTTCTAACTCACAAACTTTGGGTGGTATTTTTTTAAAGGAATGATCTTTTAATGCTATGGAACCAATTTTCCCGTGAAAAAGTGGTGGGGCCACGTGCGGCAGGTGCGGATCGAACAGGGCATGGGTGTGTGCATGCTGGTACCGCGTGCGTGTATAACATGCAGGGTGGACCGCGTCGTGCGGTGTGGTGTACCATGGTGGTGTGGGTTGGTGTGGCTTAGGGACTGGGTCGGGTTGGTATAGGATTAGGGTTTCGTTGCGGGTAGTAGGTGGCTAGCTGGGCCTTTTGGCCCGGTCGACTGCCTCCTCCTAAAACCAATTTTGTTTTTATGTTTTATTTTTAGAAAAGATTTTATAAATAGTTTTTAGATAAATAAAAGATCTGGAAAAGACTGGGGTTTTAATTTGAAATAAAGGCGGGGGAATAATTTAGAGAACAAAAATGGATTTCGGTGAAAATATTTTAGAGCAAAAATACACATGATGTCATGATGATGTAGAAAATAAAAACAAATTGGCGAATCTAATTGGGAATATTTTCCCGGCCATTACAACTCGACAACACTAACAAGGATCGCGTCCCGAGATCCAAGCAAAGATACCGGGTGGAGGGGTTTGATGGTCGGATCTTCTGTCATCAGGTTGATCGTTGCGACACCACTAACAAGAATTCTTGCTCTGTCTTAAACTTGTCGACACCACCAACATAGGTTGTTGCTCACGTCCTTCGAGGGATCACTCCGGAGACACAAATGCGGAAGTAAAGGTCTCAAAGGTAAGGCCACGTCTAGCTTGCATGGAGGAGTTAAGTCACACAGTCACCCAGTTCAACATACAAGAGCGAATAGAAAGAGTAGTCGGATGGGGGCCAATCCATCACACACCCAAACTATTACTCCGTACATGAAAAGGGCAATGGGCAATCAAACTCTCGAGATTTAGATTGAAGATCATATCTGTAACACCCTCGAATCGGCCCTATGCAAGTTTTAGCGATTCCCGCCGAACCCGCATAGAAACGATTCAAAGATGTCCACCAGGCCCTTGCATGCGGGTGGAGAACAAAGTAATACCATTACACATTAGTCCACGATGGAACCCACAGAACATATATATACAACAACGACTTCATGAGTCAAGAATATAGATATACTATACAAAGATCCAAATCACCTTGAAAACGATAGAGCGTCCAACTACAGACAAGATGCAAATGGGGCTAAGAGCCCTCAAGAATAACTAATGGCGTCCATAACCCTGCCTGAGCCAAGCGAAGGGTAACCCCTAACTATGTTGATCTCATACCGCTAAAACAAAAGGGTGCCAATAAAGGCGAAGGAAAAGGAGCGGTTAAGACGAGGCTAGTACACTACGAGGTTAGAATTCAAGGCTCTCGCCTACATAGGTATGGTGGACTAAAGCGGTGAGCATGCACTAAACAACCTATAGAGACTCGATGCAACCGCTATTAGAGAGGATAAGAAAGACCTATTCGGATCCAACCGATAGTAACACCAAACATACCCATCCCGCATTTCCCCGAGACCAAACAAGGAAATCAAACCGAGAAACTCACACAGTTGGCAGTTTTATTCATTCCATTATAGTTGAAGCACTTACTAGTCAGATATAGAAAGCATGAGTCATCCTGATAGCATAATTAGTGGACAGTTTTAGTTAACCATTCAGTTGTAGTTGCAGTACTTACTAGTCAGATACAATTAGCATGTGAGATCCTAAACCTAGCAGTTGTTGGAACTTATATTTCGTTCCATTGGAGTTGCAATACTTACTAGGCAGTATAACATGACACGATACACCCCAGTTCCACCAGTTCTTGGCACTTTTTTTATCCATACCATTATAGTGAAGCTGATTACTAGTCACATATTAAGTCAAATTTATAGCACTGCTTTAGTTATGCTTGTCTATGATCGAGATACTATGCTCCAAGTCGTCCATAACCGCGGACACGGCTTTCAGAAAGATTTACCCTGCAAGGGTGCACAAATAGCAACACACACACGATCAACCTCGGGAAGAACCAAATAAAACGCAACGATGCCTCACGACAAAGAATTCATAGGATTCATAAATTATTTCAGGGGTCACCCCATTAAGCTACCCGCAACGAAGTTTGCCGGCTCTGAGACGGACCCAAGGTTTGCGCCAATGGCTGTAAACAACTGGGAACCCGAAAGTGTGACTGGGCTTATCGATACCTTGAAAACACTCCGCAATTCCTAAACAGTACAGGTGCTCCACGCACAATCGTAAACAAAGTAGTAAAGCATGACATAAGTACAGGATAGTAATAAAGCCCCAAACTAGTTTGCGGCCCCAAGAAATAAAGTGTGAATCAAGCTCAGGCAAAGGGGGATTCATAGAGTCTCCCGTATATGGATAGTGCGAATAGTTAAGGAATAGGTATCAAGTACTCGGGGAATATTAGCTATTGCCCACCGGTGCCTCTGCACTCGTTATATCTATTCCCAGCATTTTTATTATCAGTTGAAATTAAAGTCATGATCATCTACGCCATTAAACATGTGTCAACCTTTCAACAACGGTGGAACAACAACGACGCGAAGCAGCACCTGAGCAAGCAACTACGACTCGCAAGGCTGATTGTCTATCAAACAACAGGCAATAGGATGTGTCCGAGGAAATATAGAGGCTGGAGGGTGTAAGATCCCAAAACTCTAATCCGAGTGATCAAGAAGCAAATCATCAAAATTAGGGTTAACAAAAACTTTTCCATTTAAAATTATTAAAGCACTCATATGTGTGTGCATATAATTTAGGAGTTGATTTGATTTGCCATGATTAAGTGATCCATTGATTGTAAAATGATTCTTAGGTGAAATAAACATCATCTAGAGCATTCCCAAACAAATCCCAAAGAAAAACAAATCAAAATGAATAAAAGAAGCAAATGGTCATTTGTGCCATTTTAATCAACATGCCTACTTTGGCTATTCCTAGAACTCAATTCTTAATAGAAACAAATATGGATCTTTGCACCCCTTGCTAGTACAAGTAGTGAGGTACCAAGGCCCACTTTGTGACCTACCAAAAACTTTCAAACACTAATTTTAAATGGCATTTGAAAATTGCATCTAGTGTAGGTATCAAGATCACACTTATTCAAAAACACCTCAAATGAACTCCATTTTCAAATCCCAAGCAATCAGAGATGCTCAAGCATGTGATCAACAATTCCACCAAAATTCAGCCCAAAAATAAAAAATTTAGTTCATGCGGTCATTGTGTCGAACACCTTGCAGACAGAATCAAATTAGCCTAACTATTACTGTTTTTGATCAAATCTTGTCGACCAATTTGAATTGCATTGGTCATTCTTGTCTCCCCTGAGCCCAACCAGACCAAAACCCACCGTAGTTCTAGCCCCTGGCGCTAGTGCTACGCCGCCCTGACGCCATGCTTGCCGGCCAACGAAGCAGCAGTCCGCCAGCCCCTCTTCACCGCTCCAGGAAGCTAGGCGCCACCCTACCGCCGCCCACGGTCCACCCCACGGCCACTGCCAACCACTAGACCACTCCCCAGCCTCGCCGCCCATTCTCTCAGCACGCAGCCAGAGCGCGCCAGAGCGCCCTCACCACCAGCACGCCACAAACCGCCCCTCGACCCAATACCGTGCACACCGCTCCGCTTTGACCCTAGCAACCCGCCAGACATGGCCGTGCGCCGCCGCACGACCCACAGTCGCAGAGCGCCGCGTCGAGCACCGCTTCTGTCTCCAAGAGCGCGGGACGCTCCTGACCAAACGCCACCGCCCCTAGCCATGCATTTAAGCCGTAGAGCACCACCGGGAGGTAGGCCACTGTCCCCTACCTCCAGCCACAATGATAGCACGCTGTATAGCCCTCGCCGGAGTCGCCAACCCATCCCGTTTGGTCCCCTCGCCGATGTATAAAAGGAGGCCAACCCAGCACAAACTCCTCACACCATCTCACTCCCCTCTCTCCACTGATCCTTCCACCCCATCCCCGGAGCAAGGCGGGCCACCGTTCGCCAAAATTTTGCCGGAGCTTGCCGCAGCAGAGGAGGAGAGGCGCCGTTGATTGCGACTGCCCCAGGAGCCGCCGCAACCACGCCTAGAATCGCCGTCGTCCACCAGCTCGATCGCCCCCATCGCCATGTCTAGTTGGAGCCCTCGTAAGCCGCCTTAGACCCCCACTGAGTCGCTAGGGTTAGCTCTCACCGGCAACCTTTTCGCCAGGGACGATGATCCTTAGCCGTTGATCCGCCTTTTAATCGTAGCATTGAGAGTGCCCCGTACCGCTTCGCGTTTGATGTGCCGCTGGCCTGCGGGACCACCCTGTCAGTTGTCATCCGCGCCACGGAGCGCCACTGGGCCGGCCCATTAGTTTTCCCGCGCAACCCAGTTAGTTCAAATCTAGATTTTTCTATTTTAGTTTGAACTCACTTCTGTCCCTTAGTTTAAAAATCAATTCCAGAAGATCTATTGAACCAAATTGAGTTATTCAAATTTTGTTAGAAAGCCTCTGAAAAGATCAACCCAAGCCCGTTGGATTTAATTCATTTAGTGTTAGATATCTCTCCTAGTAAAAATAACAAACAGAAGCTTTTGCACATTCAAACATTTTTATAAAATCAACCATAATAGCTTTTGAGTTATTCCAACTCTCAAAAATCACATTTAACCATACCTATCTGAATATGTAATAATATTAAGGTTTACATGCAGTGACTTTGGACTAGTACCAAAATAATGCTATATAGGCATTTCTAGTGACTTTAAATCATTAATTATTAAACTTAAACTTATTTAAATGTGATCCAACCTTTAAATCACATTCCCATATATTAGAATATGTGGTGATGACATGGGTCCATATGATCCCATATTTTAATTGGAGAATATTAAATCTTAGTTATTTTCAATGAGTAGAAATTACTTTTCTGAAATAAAAAGAATGAAGCTAGTTAATAAAACCTTGTGATGCTTGTGATGATAATAGATCATCAAATGTGTGCCTTAGAGTGCTAAGTAGACTAGTTAAGTATTGTTTGGTGATTGTGTACTCCGTATGTATTTATAGATAATAGTACCGACCAAGCTTTCGAGGAGGATGAGTTCAATCAAGAAGAAGAGAAAGAAAACTTCAACCACTGCACCAACCAAGGCAAGCTATTGTTAGGAAGCTAGAATAAATAGATAACCTAAGCCAGATGCATTAGGCATGCTTTGGTTATACCAAGTTGACTAGTACCTACTCCAAGTTTTACTTTCAAGCTTTTACTTTCTTTACTTTACTAAAGTCCCTTACTTGTTGAAGGTAGCATAAAAAGTATAAAACTTGACATATCTAGATAACTTTAGATGTCATTCTATGGCATGAGATTGATCTTAGCATCCCACCTTAGTGAACACTCTTAACTTAGTAGCTTAGAGCTAGATCAAAACTTGAGTCACTTTAGATGGGAACACATGGCGAAAATGAATTATGAAAACCTTGGAATGATGAGTCATTCTATTGAGATGTTTTGACATGTGTTGAGAAACACAAATGGTTTATGATGGTGAAAATGTTGAGGCATGAGCCTTAGCCATTTTACAAAAACTGATGGTTGGATTCGGATGCGATACCATTCCAATTTTACCGTACAACCATAATACCTAAATTGGGTAAGGCTTAGCAGGAAATTTATATGCATTAGTATTAGTTCCCTCATGGGAGAGGTTGAGCTGAGGCTACCTCTCAATGTTGTCCACCTATGTAGTGCCCAAGATGACAGATGGTCATGGTTGGGAGGCCATGCTCATAGGAGAGGTTCTTATACTAGGGTGTGTAAAGGAAAGGTTATGTTTGATTATCTGCATACTAAGTATGATGATTCAAGGTTATCCCTGACAGATGTATCGAATCTTGTGGTGAAAGTGTACCACCTCTGCAGAGTGTCAAACTATTCGAATAGCCGCGTCCGCGGTTATGGACAGTTGGAGTGGCCATATTGTTTCATTGTCAGATGTTTTCAAAATGACTTATGAATTGAATGATGAATCTTGACTTGACCACAACTGGGTTGTGACTATGACACTAGCTTCCCAACTTAAGTGATTCTAGAACTTTATTTTATCTTTCTTTGTTTCTGAGCTTAGCTTAGGTTTCAAACTTAACTTCTTAGTTAAACTTCGCTTTAGCATTTCCCACTAGAACTATACTACTTGTTAGTGGTAGTTTGCGAGTACTTAAAGGGTACTCATGGATTTTGTCCCTGGCTATTCCTATGGCCAGACTATGAAGGAGACTACCGAGATGACGGCCAGCGGGATGGCTATGATAACTAGGACTACCTGCCTTTGTCAGCATTGCCTGTGCCCTGAAGATGGACCCCACCGCTACGCTTACTATTTATTCCGCTCTTTGTTGTATTAAGACTGGATCATGAGATCTTTATTTGTGTAAGACCTTATTTATAGTTTGTAATGGTTGATGTACTGTGATATCCAGTCTGTTATGTCTCGCAAAAATGGTAATCCTGGGATTGCGATGTATGACATAACAGGCATCTAGGATTAAAAATCCGGGTGTTAACACATGGAATATAAATGGTGCACGAAAACTAAAGCATCACAACAAGGATAGCAATAGATCAATAGGAGGAAGTAAAACTATAGCTGCAAAATAGGTAGAAAGGGGGAGATTGCTTGCCTGAGAAACACTGCTGAAGGTACATTATCCGAAGAACTTGTCGATACTCGCATCAACTCAATGGCCTAATCCACGAAGAACCAAAGCACTAAAAGAAACACCGGATGCACTATTTAATACTACGGCAAAAGATCGGGCATGATGCATGCATGGTGTATGACCTGCCAAAGGTACGATGCAATTAGGCAATATTAAGCGGAACCGGGGTCCCGACAATTAATTAATTGGTTCATGTTGTTTAGATTCCCCACAATTTAAATGTTGTATTAACAAGGAAAACCTTGGCATCGGTTCTCTACACAAATTTAAATGGAGGCAATATAAGACTAGAGTAGCCCGCATATGCACTCCATGTTTAATTATGAGGTGAATTGTCGAAATAGCCCCAAACACCCACAATATGCATGCAAGTATGACCAATTTAATATGCAGCAATTTATATAGAGGAAATTTATAAAATAGGGGATCGGATCAGGGTCACACATCTCGGTTCCAAAGGTCTTGGATCTCGAGGGATCGGGTTCGGGTTTCGGACTCTAGGTTCGGGGCTTCGGATCCGTGAAGGAGACCTTGACATGCCTAGGGTTCGGTCTTCCGGGTTGGGGTCCGGAAAGGGTCTTGAGTGACACCATGTGCATCCCTCGGAACCATCGGCATCGAGCCTGTCTTGACGGGCGATGAAGATCTTGTCGTATGTTGGTCCTTGAAGTAGTTTGTTCATGCATCACAGAGACCCCTTGTTCAACTTTGTCCACTGAGAGGTAGCCCATGTCGTCGTTAACCGTAGTCCCATGGTAGCCGATGATAGTCACATCAACACACATACACACATCACAATTTACCTCGCCAGGGAGCCACGGATGAAGCACTGGAGGTCGTGTAGAAGGCCCTGGTCAACAGGTACCAGCGAGGACACAGCACAAGCACCACCATGTGCAACACCACAAGCAACACCTGCACAGGGGAATACTAAGACGACATCGTAGAACACGGAAGAGGAGAGGTTCATGGCGACAGGGGTTGAAGCACAGGGGACGGTACCACGACAGCGGGGCTCAGGGTCGACAGTGATGAGGCAAGGCGGAGCTCCGGGCAACGAGGTCGCGGATAGAGGCGGGCTACGGAGCTTGGAGAGGGTTGAGGGAGGCGCCCGTGGCGGTGGTTGCCGATAGAGGCAAGGGTGGCGGCTCGGGATCTAGCGGCAGGATTGAGCAGATGGTGAGGTCGGCCGGTGCCGGGCACGGCCTTCGGTCGACGAGGAGGGAGCCTGCGGCGGCACGACTCTCGAAGAAGAGGCGACACGAAAACGGCGACTGGCGGTGCTCGGGGTTCGCGGACGGGGCGAGGCGCGTTGGGGTCAGGGGCCCGCGAATGCCGCGGCGGCCGCCTGTGGATGGAAAGCGAGGAGGGCGGGGATTGGGGAGAGAGGGTCGCGGGTCGCGTAGGTCGTACGTGGCCAGGGGAGCGGGGTGGGACACGGAACCGACGCAGGTGGGGCCTGGGATTGTCGCTAGAAAGGATGCGTGATGCATCGTGTCGGTCAGGTGGGTGGGGCGCGGGGTACGTGCGGGGCGAGCGTGGATGGGGCAGTCGATGTGGTGAGGTTGAGTGCAGCGGGTGTATGCAGTGTAGGTGTGGCTCGTGGGCGCAGCGTGCGTGGTGCGCGTGTACCAGTGCAGCCGTGGCGGGGCACGGCAGATGGGGGTGGTATGGTTATGGTTTGGAGGTGGCCGGCTGGGCTTTTGGGCCTGGCTGGATGCCTCCCAAAAATAATATAAGTTTTATTTATTTATTTAAAAGACTGTTGTAGTTAGTTTTTAGACAAAACAAAATATCCGGAAGAATCCAGGGTTTTGATTTGAAATAAAGGTAGGGATATTTAGAAAACAAAGATAGACTTTTTGAAAATAGTTTTAGGCAAACATATGCATGATGACATGACGATGCTCAAATGCAACATGGCATGATCACATGAGCTTGATATCACGATGATGCAGAAAGTTAAAACAACAAGCGATTTTCTAATAGTGGTTCTATTCGGGGGTGCTACAATTCGACACCACTAACAAGGGATCTCGCCCTCGAGATCCGCCTCTTGGTACGGGGAAGAAGGCGGACAATCTGAATCTTCTCGCTTCGTGTAGATCTTCGCGACACCACTAACAAAGATTCTTCTCTGTTTTGAAATCAGCGACACCACCAACAATGGGTCGTTGCTCACGTTCATTGAGGGAACACTCCGGATAAACAAAGGACAAGATAAGGCCACGTCTAACTTCTGTGGAAGGAGTACAATTGCTTGATCCACCGATTCAATGTACAAGAGCGAATGATAAGAGTAGTGGTATGGTAGCTACTCCATCCCGCACTCAAAGCATTACTCTGCACAAGAATAGGGGAATTATGCAACCAACTCTCGAATTTAGACTGAAGATCTTGACAAGCGATGTTCAGAAAACTTCGGAAAACCAAGGAGTGATGCAGGCTCTTCATCGGATCTGACACAGAAGACGTCGTCGCATTGGGAAAACACCGGAAGATACAAAAGAAAGATTTCAGTGGATTTTGATCCACGGAAAGGTACAACAGATGAAGGGTTCCTCAGATAGCATGAAGACCAGCTATGGAAACACCATTGCAAGAGGAAGGAATCGAAACCTTGAAGGTACAACAGAAACCCAACCACGAGAAATCCTAGACTCGAAGAGAAGATAAGAGTAGATTAAAAACACGCGAAGGTAAGAGGAGAATAGCACAGAGGTAAGGACTAAAAGCAGACCTAATCAGATATATCCAACCGATTTTTCAAAATAGTTTTGACACTCTACAACGTCCGTTAGTTAGGTTATCCTACAGGCTGGACCAGTGGGGTATCGCAACTGCTGAGCTCTGATACCACTTTGTAACACCCTCGAATCGGTCCTATGCAAGTTTTAGCGATTCCCGCCAAACCCGCATAGAAACGATTCAAAGATGCCCACCAGGCCCTTGCGTGCGGATGGAGAATGAAGTAATACCATTACACATTAGTCCACGATGGAACCCACAGAACATATATATAGAACAACGACTTCATGAGTCAAGAATACAGATATACTATACAAAGATCCAAATCACCTTGAAAACGATAGAGCGTCCAACTACAGAGAAGATGCAAATGGGGCTAAGAGCCCTCAAGAATAACTAATGGCGTCCATAACCCTGCCCAGGCCAAGCCGAAAGGGTAACCCTGCTAACTATGTTGATCTCATACCTGCTAAAACAAAAGGGGTGCCGACAAAGGGCAAAGGAAAAAGGGAGCGGTTAGTACTGAGGCTAGTACACGGCGAGGCTAGAATTCGGCGGCTCTCGCCTACATAGGTATGGTGGACTGAAGCGGCAGTGCAGCATGCACTAAACAACCTATAGAGACTCGATGCAACTGTCGTCTATTAGAGAGGGATAAGAAAGACCTATTCGGATCCAACCTGATAGTAACACCAAACATACCCATCCTGGCATTTCCCCCTCGAGACCAAACAAGGAAGTCAAACCGAGAAACTCACACAGTTGATAGTTTTATTCATTCCATTATAGTTGAAGCACTTACTAGTCAGATATAGATAGCATGAGTCATCTTGATAGCATAAGTAGTGGATAGTTTTAGTTAACAATTCAGTTGTAGTTGCTGTACTTACTAGTCAGATACAATTAGCATGTGACATTCCAAACCCAGCAGTTGTTGGCACTTTTATTTCATTCCATTGGAGTTGCGATACTTACTAGGAAGTATAACATGACACGATACACCCCAGTTCCACCAGTTTTTGGCACTTTTATTATCCATTCCATTGTAGTGAAGCTGATTACTAGTCACATATTAAGTCAAATTTATAGCACTGCTTTAGTTATGCTTGTCTATGATCGAGATACTCTGCTCCAAGTCGTCCATAACCGCGGACACGGCTTTCAAAAAGATTTATCTTGTAGGGGTGCACAAATAGCAACACACACGACCAACCTCGGAAGAACCAAATAAAATGCAACGAGTCCTCACGACAAAGCATTCACATGTTTCATAAATCATTTCAGGGGTCACCACATTAAGCTACCCGCAACGAAGTTGGCCGGCTCCGAGACGGTCCCAAGGTTTGCGCCAATGGCTATAAACGACTGGGAACCCGAAAGTGTGACTGGGCTTGTCGATACCGCGAAAACACTCCACAATTCCTAAACAGTACAGGTGCTCCACGCACAATCGTAAATAAAGCAGTAAAGCATGACATAAGTAGAGGATAGTAATAAATCCCCAAACTAGTTTGTGGCCCCAAGAAATAAAGTGTGAATCAAGCTCAGGTAAAGGGGGTTTCATAGAGTCTCCCGTATGTGGATAGTGCGAATAGTCAAGGAACAGGTATCAAGTACTCATGGCCTACGGGACACAAGTGAGCGTGGAAGAACCAAATATTAGCTATTTCCCACCAGTGCCTCTGCATTAGTTATATCTATTCCCAGCATTTTTATTATCAGTTGAAATTAAAGTCATGATCATCTCCACCATTAAGCATGTGTCAACCTTTCAACAACGATGGAACAACAACGACACGAAGCATCACCTGAGCAAGCAACTATGACTCACAAGGCCGACTGTCTATCAAACAACAGGCAATAGGATGTGTCCAAGGCAATATAGAGGCTGCAGGGAATATAAATGGTGCACGGAAACTAAGGCATCGCAACAAGGATAGAAATAGATCAATCGGAGGAAGTAAAACTATAACTGCAAAATAGGTAGAAAGGGGGAGATTGCTCGCCTGGGAAACACTTCTGAAGGTACATTATCCGAATAACTTGTCGATACTCGCATCAACTCAACGACCTAATCCGCAAAGAAGCAAAGCACTAAAAGAAACACTAGATGCACTATTTAATACTAGGGCAAAAGATCGGGCATGATGCATGCATGGTGTATGACCTGGCAAAGGTACGATGTAATTAGGCAATATTAAGCGGAACTGGGGTCCCGACAATTAATTAATTGGTTCATGTTGTTTAGGTTCCCCACAATTTAAATGTTGTATTAACAAGGAAAACCTTGGCATCGGTTCTCTATACAAATTTAAATGGAGGCAATATAAGACTAGAGTAGCCCGCATATGCGCTCCATATTTAATTATGAGGTGAATTGTCGAAATAGCCCCAAACACCCACAATATGCATGCAAGTATGACCAAATTAATATGCAGCAATTTATATAGATGACATTTATAAAATAGGGGCTCGGATCGGGGTAACACATCTCGGTTCCGAAGGTCTTGGATCTCGAGGGATCGGTTCGGGTTTCGGACGTCGGGCTCGGGGCTTCGGATTCGTGAAGGAGACCTTGACGTGCCTAGGGTTCGGTCTTCGGGGTTGGGGTCCGGAAAGGGTCTTGAGTGACACCATGTGCATCCCTCGGAACCATCGGCATCGAGCCGGTCGTGACGGGCGAAGAAGATCTTGTCGTATGTTGGTCCTCGAAGTAGTTTGTTCGTGCATCACAGAGACCCCTTGTTCAACTTTGTCCACCGAGAGGTAGCCCATGTCGTCGTTAACCGTAGTCCCACGGTAGCCGATGATAGTCACATCAACACACATACACACATCACAATTTACCTCGCCAGGGAGACACGGATGAAGCGTTGGAGGTCGTGTAGAAGGCCCTGGTCAACAGGTACCAGCGAGAACACATCACAAGCACCTCCACGTGCAACACCACAAGCAACACCTACATAGGGGAATACTAAGACAACATCACAGAACATGGAAGAGGAGAGGTTCATGGCGACAGGGGTTGAAGCACAGGGGACGGTACCATGACAGCGGGGCTCGGGGTCGACAGTGAGGATGCGGAGCAGAGCTCCAGGCAATGAGGTCGCGGATAGAGGAGGGCTATGGAGCTTGGAGAGGGTTGAGGGAGGCGCCCACGGCGGTGGTTGCCGGTAGAGGAAGGGGTGGCGGCTCAGGATCTAGCGGTGGGATTGAGGAGATGGAGAGGTCGGCCGGTGCCGTGCACGGCCTTCGGTCAACAAGGAGGGAGCCTGTAGCGGTGCGACTCTCGAAGCAGAGGCGACGCGGAAACGGCGACTGACGTCGGGGTTCGCGGACGGGGTGAGGCGTGTCGGGGTCAGCGGCCCGCGAACGCCACGGCGGCTGCCTGTGGACGGAAAGCGACGAGGGCGGGGATTGGGAGAGAGGGTCGCGGGTCGCGTAGGTCGTACGCGGCCAGGGGAGCGGGGTGGGACACGGAAGCGGCGCGGGTGGGGCCTAGGGTTGTCGCTAGCAAGGATGCGTGAGGCATCGTGTTGGTCAGGTGGGCGGGGCGCGGGTTACGTGCGGGGCGAGCGTGGATGGAGTGGTCGATGTGGTGAGGTTGAGTGCGGCAGGTGTATGCAGTGTAGGTGTGTCTCGTGGGCGCAGCGCGCGTGGTGCGCGTGTACCAGTGCAGCAGCGGGTCATGGTGGATGGGGTGGTATGGTTAGGGTTTGGAGGTGGCCGGCTGGGCTTTTGGGCCTGGCTGGCTACCTCCCAAAAATAATATAAGTTTTATTTATTTATTTAAAAGACTGTTGTAGTTAGTTTGTAGACAAAACAAAATATCCGGAAGAAGCCGGGGTTTTTATTTGAAATAAAGGTAGGGATATTTAGAAAACAAAGATAGACTTTTCGAAAATAGTTTTAGGCAAACATATGCATGATGACATGACGATGCTCAAATGCAATATGGCATGATCACATGAGCTATCACAATGATGCACAAAGTTAAAACAACAAGCAATTTTCTAATAGTGGTTTTATCCGGGGTGCTACAATAACAAGCATCATTCATAAAGCTCCATAGAAACAATCCGAAGATGAGGAGGTCGTCGTTTTAGAAGTTGCAAAACACCGAAAACATATGAAGAGAGATCAGGTAGAATGAAAACCATATATAGCACCACCGTTACAAAGGGAAGAAAATGGAACCCTCAAGCTACGACAGAAAACCTAGCCACGAGAAATCCTGGACTAGAATAAGGTAAGAGAGCAAATTAATACACGTGAAGATAACAGGAGAAAGAATAGAGATGAGGAGTAAAAGCAGAACTAATCAGATCTATCCAACGCATTTGTAGCAAAATAGTTTTGACCCTAGACAACATCCGTTGGCAAGGTTAACCTATAGGCTGGACCAGCGGGGTATCATAAACCTTTGCTCTGATACCACTTATAACGCCCCAGAATCGACTCTATGCAGATCTTAGCATTTTCCCACCAAAACCCGCATAGAAGTGATTCAAAGGCGCCCACCAGACACTTTCGTGTGGGTGGGATTTGATTACAAGTAGTTATATCACAGTAGTTTACAACAGAGTCCACAAGAACTTATATATACAACAACAGCTCAACAAGTCAAGAATACAAATGATACAACTCAAGGATATAAATCTCTAAGAAAGCGAAATAGTGTCCAAGTACGGACAAGATCCAAATTGGACTAAGAGTGCTGAAGAATAACCAAGCGGTCTCCATAAACCTTCCCAGGACAAGCCGGAGGAGCAACCTTGCTAACGTCGTTGATCATGTACCTGTCAAACCAAAGGGGTGCCGATAGAGGGAAAAGGAAAATAGAAAGAGAGAGGTCAATACTGAGTCCAGTACACGTGGAGTCTAGAATTCGGCAGTCCGTGCCTACATAGGTATGGTGGCTCGGCGGCAGCAAAGCTTGAACTATCTAACTTATAGAGACACGTTACAATTTCGGCTATTAGAGCGAGAGAAGAGAGCGATATCCGGTAACAGGAGTATAACACCAAGCATAACCCATCCAAAGAGTTCCCCCTTGAAGACCAGTCGAGGAAGTCATCATGCGGAACACACACGGTGGCAATTTTAGTTAAGCAGGTGTTTAGTTGATATGCTAATTACTAATCATATTATTAGAGGCAAAACATTAGTGGAATTATCTATGATCATGACACCGTACTCCTGAGGCATCCATAACCGTGGACACACGGCTTCTCGAAAAGATTTACCCTGCAGGGGTTCACTACTATACCCAAATGCATGCTCAACCCTTCAGGAAACATAATATGCGTGCGTTCTGAATCTCACAACAAGAACTGTCCCATAACTACGCGCATATCTATAGGTATCACCTACTATGTTTTATCCAGCCAAGATGCATGGCCGAGCCTCAAGGTGGCATAGCGTTTGAGTCTACGGTCGGTCGATTATCGGAAGATAACTTGTAGAGATCCATCCCACCTTCGGCACGGTATCCCGATTTTATGCAATGCAAGCCATGGCAGTCCACCAAAATGATATCACAACTCAACCCATGTCCGAGGACATATTATGCGTATGCACCAAATGTAACACCAATTTTGTGACCCTCTGGATATACAAATAGCGCCGATAGTTGAAGGGGAATCCCAGGGACCCCCACGTTTGGTTAGCGCGATCAACTCATAGAACGAACGGGTCCTAGGTCGGCTAAAGAAGTTCCCAAAGGTTGTCCATGCCGAGGCCTTGTCAGTAGGTGAAACCATAATCATAATCATCGGCATAACCAACATCACAAATTTAATTTATCATATTATCAACCATAACCAGATATCATTGTTCACCTGTATGAGAGCGGGCAGCAGACCTAAGCATGCGCTACGACTCGCAAGGACAAAGCTAGCTACTCAAACAAAGTCAATAGGATAACCAAGGCAATATGGTAGAGCAGATAAATAAAGGGACAGTACTATAGCATCGACAATAAGGATAGCAATAGACAAAGGAAGGAAGTAAAGACTACAAATGCAAAATAGGTAGAAGGGGGAATGCTCACCTGAGAAGATCAACCGAAGGCTCGTCGTATCTCACATGTATACTAAAGTATTCTCCTTAATTCCTACAGCTTGTTTGTAGGTAGAATCTGCTAGATGCAATTTTAACTCAGTGATCTCAAAAGAACCAAGATTTAACTTGTTAAAAATACTCTTTGGAATTGTTGAGACGCTTGCACCTAGATCAGAAAGTGCAGCTATCTCATTGGTCACAATTTTAATCTTAATAGTAGGCTCAAATATGTCATCAAGCTACTCATCATCCTATCTGGTGAAGAAGCAAATCACTAGAAAGAGCAACCGGTGCAATATTTAATAATACGCAGAAGATCCGGCATGTTCATGATATGATGCATGACGTGGCAATATGTGACCTCACTTAGCAATATTAAGCGGAATTAGAGTCCCAATAAATAAATATTATAGTTGAAGTTGCTTATCTACCCTGTAAATTAAATGTTGAATTAACAATGCAAAGCATGGCATCGGTTCACTACACAAATTTAAACAAAGGCAATATAAGACTAGAATAGCCTGCATATAGTCTACATATTTAATTATTAGGTGAAATGGCATAATGCCCCCAAACCACCAAACATGTATGCAAGCATGAATAGTTATATGCGACAAGTATATGCCATTTACAAAAAATAGGGATGGGATAGATAGGGTTCGCACATTTCGGATCAAAGATCTTGTGGTTCCGAGGGTTCGATAGGGTTCGGTCTCGACTTCGGATCGGGGCTTCGGATCTATGTAGGAGATCATGGTGTTCTATGACGGAGAGCTTCAGTAACTGGATCCGTGAAGAGGAACTCGTGGTCGATGGAGAACTTGGATCGGTGTCGACGGTTCATCAAGGTTGATCTTGGCGTGGTCCTTGTACAACTAGTCGTCTTGGTCAATCTTGTCTATCAGGGGATCTAGTTAGCAACTTCACATCCTCGCACTATACCGAGTAGACTCCAGCACACTCAATCAAGCAGGAGCTCGAGCGGGTAGCACTTGGGGTCAGACCACAATGCATTGGTAACACCTCAAAATATTAAACAAGCTTATCAATTTCTAATCACCCAAGTTTCGGGTTAACAAACACTTTTATTCCAAAAATCTATATGAGTGCATGTGTGATTTGTATTAATGTATGAATGCTTGCATTTTCCATGTTTGATTGTTACAAAGGTTAAGAATTAGTTTAAAGATGAATACCACATCATCTAGGTCAATTAAAAGCAAAATCAAATAAAAGAAAAATCAAAAATAAGGCATATGATCGTATGGTCACTTTGGCCAAAATTAACCACTAGCCCACTTTGGGCATCTCTAGTAAAAGTTTCTAACAGAAACAATTCCAATTCTTTTCACCCCTTGCTAGACCAAATAAAAGTGAACCCAAGCAAACTTTACAAAATTGCAGAAACTATTTTTAAAACCCATTTGAGAGGCATTTCAAAATTGAATCAAGTATAGGTGCATAGATCATCACTTTTCAAAAACCACTCAAATCAACACCACTTGACAATTCCCAGCAACCATAGACTACCAAGCATGTGACAAGCTCACCCACCAAAATTCATGGAAAAATTCAAAAGTTAAGCTCATGCGGCCATTTGGTCGAACACCTCGCAGACAAAGTACAAGCTACCAAATATTCACTATTTGTGATCACCCAATTGCTAACCAATTATACTATAATCAACCCAATAAATTGCCCACGATCACCCTAGTACCTGGCCGTGCAGTGGAGAAGCTCACCTTTGTCGTTGCGCTAGTGCAATGTCGTACCCGAGCGAGGTCATGTCGGTCGACCATGGACAGGTCGCCTCACGCCACGCCCTCCTCTCCCATGATGCCTAGGTGCTAGTCGTGACCTCATCACCCCTCTCTGTCCACCTCTTGACCAACGGCGAGGAGTGGAGGAGCTGGAACAGCCGTGCCCATTTAACACCCTGCCATGCCGAGAGCACGACGGAGCACCGCAGCCGCTTCGCGCACACACGCCGCGCCTTGCTCTCTCTGCTCGTACCCGCACCCGCCACGTCACCAGTAACCTCCCAAAAAGGATGGTTCGCCGCCATGCCCCCCCCCGTGACCACCGTACTCGATGACGAACACCTCCGTACCTGAATAGAGTGCCGACGTTGCCCGACCGACTAAGACCGCCCGTTGCCACGCCATCACGTGCGTGAAGATCACCACAGTCCCCCGCGTCGGCCCATGCCATCCGCCATGCTTAGCTCAACCTGTAGTAGCATCGCCGATGAAGCCCGACCATGCCACCCTGCCTCCAATGTCGGTGTATAAATAGGAGCCACCCCAGACCTCAAACGGCACACCATCTCACTCTCCACTCACCCACGAACCTCACTGACCCTTCTCTAGAGAAAGGTGAGCACCACGACGCCGGAATTTGGCCGGAGTCTGCCGCTGCAGTGAAGGAAGGGAGCCATTGATTGGAGCCACCCCAGGAGCTGCCGTGACCACAAATCGACTCGCCGTTGTCGAGCAGCTCGTTCGCCCCCATCGCCAGACCTAGATGGAGCCCTAGTAAGCCCCCAGTGACCCCCAGCATCGCGTTAGGTTTAGAATCTCACCGGAGCAGTTTGCCGTAGACGATGAACCTCGGCCGTAGATTTCATTCTAATCGTAAGGCTAAGATTGGTAGATACCGTTTCGGGTTAGATGAGTCGCTGACGTGTGGGACCATTCTATCAACAGCCCGCTGCGCGTAGCTGTGCAGTTGGGCCGGCCCATTCCTTTTCCCGCGCAAAGCCCAACAATTCAAATAGAATTTGTCTATTTAGTTTAAAACCCTATTCTATCAGTAGATTCAAAATTCAGTTCAAAGAGATGTACTAATCCAAATTGCATGATTCCAATTTTGTTGGAAAGGTATTGAAAATATCTAATCACTCCCACCGCATTTAACCCATTTGAAATTATAGACTACCTATACCAATAGTAATAAGACAGAGACTTTTGACACTTCACACTTTTTTATAAAATCAACCATAAATGCTTTTGAGATGATTCCAACTCTCAAAAATCACATTTTCCATGCTATACAAGAATATGTAACAAGATTTGGTTTGATAGATATTAAACATGGACTAGTATTAAACGAATGCTATATAGGCATTTGTAGTCACTTTAATATTATTAAATAGTAATATTAACTCTTGTAATATATGATCACCACTTAAATCACATTCCCCAAGTATTGGAATATGTGGTGATGACATGTGTCAATATGATCCCCTATTTTAATTGGAGAATATTAAATCTTAAGTAAAATAAGAAGAATAAGAAAATGTTGATATTCCATTTGATGATTGAGATGATGCTAGATCATCTAGTGTGAGCCCTTGTGTGCTAAATAGAAGTAGTGAAGTGCTGGTGATTGTGTACCTCGTATTTATTTATAGACGCTAGTACCTACCCGGGCTACAATGAGGAGGAGTACTTCGAGGAAGAAGAAGAGAACTTCAACGACTGCAACCAACAAGGCAATCGCACTATGCAAGCTATCCATGCAAGTTTAGCTATGCAAGCTAACTTGTACAGATACCATATGCAAACCTTTGAGATGCAACTTTACCAATTCCCAGTTTTACTCCAATCTTTACGCTTCCATTGCTAAAGTTTCTTACTTAGTTAATCAATTGTGAATAGTGAAAAAAGGATGGATACCATCATGATCATAGAATTAGTCTTGGATACTTATACCTAATTAGCACCCCCTCAATAGTGATACCATCAACATTAGTGGCTAGTGCTAAGCTAAAACTTGATCACTTTGGATGGGAATACTTGGAGAAAATGATTATGAAAACCTTGGAATGATACTTCATTCTATTGAAATGTTTGTACATGTGTTATGAAACACAATGGTTGGATGATGAAACTAAATGAGGCATGAGCCTTGACTTTGACAAAAACTGATGGTTGGGTTCGGATGCGATACCATTCCAATTTTACCGTACAACCACATTACCTGAGTTGGGTAGGGCTTAACTAGAAGTTTATATGTCTTAGTATGGGTTCCCTTGCAAAAGAGGTTGAGCTGAGGCTACCTCGTGATGAATGTCCACCTATGCAGTACCGAGGATGGCAGATGGCCATGGCTGGGAGGCCAAACTCATAGGGAAGGTGCTTATACTAGGGTGTGTAATTGAAAGGTTAGGATTGATTATCCACATACCAAGTATGATAATTCAGGGTTATCCCTAAAGGATGTATCGAATCTTGTGGTGAAAGTGTACCACCTATGCAGAGTGTTAAACTATTCGAATAGTCGCGTCCGTGGTTATGGACAGTTGGAGTGGCCATATTGTTCCGTTGTCAGATGTTTTCCCAAATGATGTGTGACTTGAACAATGACTTTGACTTGACCACAACAGAGTTGTGGACATGAAAATTAGTTTTCCCCTTAAGTAATCTAGAGAACTAAATTAGGCTTTACTATGGAGAACTTATAAAATTGGCTTATTGCAAATAAGACCAGAGTTTAAGATTCCTGCTGGCATTCTCTTACTTGTGTTAGTGTTAGTTTGCCAGTACTTTAAGAATACTCATGGCTTTGTCTCTGGCTATTCCCATGGCCAGACTATGAGGAGGATTACCCGGAAGATGGACAACAGGAGGCCTATGATAACTAGGATCATCTCCCATCATCAACATTGCCTGTGACCATGAAGATGGAGTCTACTACGTTATATTTCCGCTGCTCTAATTTGTATTAAGACCGGAACATGAGATCCTTTTTTGTAAGACTATTATGGTTTGTAATGGATGATGTACTATGATACCACTTATGTTATGTCTCGCAAAAATGGTAATCCTAGGATTGTGATGTATGGCATAACAGGCATCTGGACTTAAAAATCCAGGTGTTGACAAGTTGGTATCAGAGCCATCCTGACCATAGGAGACCTTAGTTAGAATGGATGCCTGAAAAACCTAGTTTCAAAACAAACAAAGTGAGTATTTACAAAAACCTATTCCCACTCTTACCCTCGAGATTCTTTCAAAAAGGAGTTCACATGTTACTCAAAACTCTTGCAATTCTACATAAAATTTGACACACTTTCTCTCCTCACTAACTTACTCCTCTTCATTTCTTATAGATGGAGGTCAAATATAGCAAGTTTTTTACCAATTGGGAAATGGAAGGGAGCTCGTCTTTGAGAGTGTTTTGGACCAGCTCTCGGAGTATCTTGGACGCCCGCACCCAGATTTCTTCAGAGCATAGCTCAATGACCGAGCTGGAGGGGAGCTACAGTGGCTGATTGTTGCCGACCTGAGAGGCAAAATGGAGCCACCACTTTCAGAGAAGATTCAGTTCAGCGTCAGGGAGAACAACTGGTTAGACGGTCTAGCTAGGGCAATGCAGGAGGCACTTGCTCGCTTGTGTGCTCAGAGCATCAACCAGACCAGTGGCACCCGCTATGCCCACTATGCCAGACGTGACTCTACTAGACATCCTTTGGCCATGCCGTCACATCCGGAGTTAAGGCATCATGTGGATCACATGGACTTCATGTTGCATCAGACTCAAAAGGAGTTGGACCATCCCCGTGCTTACGCCAATCAGAACCATGCCGAAACTGTTGAAAGGAAGCAAACCCTTGCCATCCTCATCAAGGAACGCAAGTCACTTCATCGCTAGCTTGATAAAAAGGATCACATCATTGCCCGTCTTCGTCAGAAGATAGCCACCTTGGAGGAGACTATCCATGACCAGGAGATCCAGCTGGAGGAGAAGGAGGAGGAAGGTGAAGATATCTGTGGTGATTTTAACTCTTACCTCAGTGATGACGATGACTACCTAGAGTACGCCACCATGGAGGACCACACTGATGAGGATGATGCTGACTTCATTGATGAGGAGGAGCCCGACACCCCTGATGATGAGTAGTCGCACCTGAGCACTATAGTAGGTGTGAGTTGTACCCAGTCCCACAGTATCGTAGCTTCACGGAATGGTTCTTAAAACCATTTGTTATCTAGTTGTGCTGTGTGTTTTTATTGTATGTTTGGAATGAATGAATGAATGAGAAGAAGTTGTTAGTTTTCAAAACCTGAGTCAGACTCAAAGTTTAAAGCTTTTTGAAACAAACCCATGAACCATAGAAATTTCCCTCTTGTGTCATAATCTATCTCAATCTTAAGATGACTCGTGGAGACCCCGGAGGAAGCAACTCATCTCAGGACTGAATGCTTCAGATTTTGCAGATGTTAGTTTCATACCGTGAAGCTGGTAGAGCTGAACGTCAAGCCAACTTAGCCACTCTTCAATAGATAGCCCAGATGGCCCACAATAATCAAGGCGATGGAAACCAAGATCACCATGGATCAAAGCTCAAGAACTTCCAGAACACCAATCCTCCTATGTTTAGCAAGTCTGAGGAGCCCCTAGATGCTGATAATTGGCTGCAGACCATGGAAAACAACCTAGAAGTCTCATGAGTTGATGCCAATGAGAAGGTACTGTTTGCCACCCACTACCTGTCCAGATACGCAAGGTCATGGTGGAACAACACCTGCATAATGAGCGGAGGTCAGATGATGACTTGGGAAGAATTCAAGCTCAAGTTCAGCAGGACCCATGTGCCCCCGGGCTTGATCAAGAGGATGAGAGATGAATTCAGAGATTTGAAGCAGGGAAGAATGAATGTGGTTGAGTACCATGACAAATTTCTGTCACTAGCTAGGTATGCCCCTGATGAGATTGACACTGAAGCGAAGAAGAAGGAGAGATTCATGAATGGACTACATGATGAGATGCAGATAGTGGTAGTCAACATCCCCTTTGATGACCTCGAAGCCTTAGTGGATTCTGCAATCCATATGGAAGGCAAGATCAACCAAGCCAGTGAGAACCGCAAGCATCGTATGATGCACCAACCAAGACCCCACCTTACCCCGAAGTATCCCCCCAACCCGTCTGCTGGATATGCCCCAAGAAACAACAGACCCCCAATGAATCGTCCGAACTATCCCAACCGTGGCGGGGGAAACCCGAGGCCCGGAGGCAACAACAACAACAACCCCAGCAACCCCAATAACTTCAACTGTGCACCGCCAAACTCCAACAACAACAATACTGCCCCCAAGGACTGGAAGCAATGTTGTGCCTGTCGCAGGGAAAGACAAGTCAATGATAACTTGTTTTGAATGTGGAGTCACGGGTCACTACTCCAACGAGTTCCCCAAGAAGCTTGCCGCAATAACCAATGTTACTGCACCTGCCCAGCAGCAACGTCGTGTCTAGCCTGTAAAGAGATTTGCCCCAGGAAACCCGCACAACCGTACCAGCCGTCTTTTCCACATGAATGCTGAAGAAGCCCAGGAAGCGCCAGATGTCGTGCTGGGTATGTTTTCTGTTAACTCAGTATTAGCAAGAGTGTTGTTTGATTCTAAAGCATCGCACTCATTTGTCACCAAAGAATTTGCATGCACTAGTAGGATTTAACCATCAAATTTGAAGCATGTTATGATAGTTCAAATACCTGGTTCAACCACCAAAGCTAGAAAAATTTGCAAAGCCGTACCTATCAGAATCTATGGGATAGATTTTTCGCAAAATGTATTTCTTGCATGGGCATCGTTTTGTCCTACGTGGTGCTCGCGAGCTATCGTGTCCGATCATGATCGGACGACTTCCATCGCTTTGCCTCCCACGGACCGAGTCCGCCTAGAGAGGGAGGTAGCCCTTTCCAAAATTCCCCATTCACCTCCACCTCCCTCAATCCCATCTCCTCTCTTCCCGTACAAATTCTCTTCGTCGGAGGCGACGACTGGTAGCCGCATCAAGAGGGAGAGGTGGCAGAGGGTGGAAGCGCCATTTGTGGTGGTGGTGCAGTGGCGGTGAATCGACGGCGGGGTCCCGCATCCTTAAATGCATCACGGTCGTTTGTTTTTGATGGCACGTCGACGACGTGATGCATCCACGGCAGATCAAGATGATGAGTACCTCAGCCATAGCTTCTATCTCTCCACCCGTACCTGCTACTGAGAAATTCAGAGATAAAATCCACGGCGCTGGATTTGATTTAGCCAGACCGATCGAGACGAGATGATGATGGTGCACATGTGAGCGAGGGAGGCCGTGGTCCACTCAGTTCACAGGCGAGTAGGGAGACAGCGAGACTAAGACGGACCATGCCGCGTGCGGGCATGTACAATGTTGACCGTGCTGAAACTGCCGATCCACCATAGAGTCGTCTCACCCTCACGGATTTTGGTTGACTTTAGAAGACAACTTAGAGGCCACTGGCGTAAGTGGAACCTGATCACGTTGTTTTTCTGGCAAAGGGAGGGCGGGCAGTGCCTCCTAATGGTGTCGTTAGGAAGACCTGGGCCAAGTAGCTAGCTGCTCCTCCTACGTATGTAACGTGCTATGTGGTTGTGGGTAGTACCATAGGAGTATTGTTTGAAGTAGGATAGTGTAACATCCCAAAACTCTAATCCAAGTGATCAAGATCCAAATCATCAAATTTAGAGTTAACAAAAACTTTTCCATTTAAAAATAGTAAAGCATTCATATGTGTGTGCATTTAATTTAGGAGTTGATTTGAATTGCCAGGATTAAGTGATCCATTGATTGTAAAATAATTCTTAGGTGAAATAAACATCATCTGGACCATTCCCAAGCAAATCCCAAAGAAAAACAAATCAAAATGAATAAAAGAAGCAAATGGTCATTTGTGCCATTTTAATCACCATGCCTACTTTGGTTATTCCTAGAACTCAATTCTTAACAGAAAAAAATGTGGATCTTTGCACCCCTTGATAGTACATGTAGTGATGTACCAAGGCCCACTTTGTGATCTACCAAAAACTTTCAAACACTAATTTTAAATGGCATTTAAAAATTGAATCTAGTGTAGGTACCAAGATCACACTTATTCAAAAACCACTCAAATGAATTCCATTTTTAAATCCCAAGCAACCAGAGATGCTCAAGCATGTGACAAACAGCTCCACCAAAAATGAGCCCAAAATTCAAATAAAACTTTCATGCGGCCATTGTGTCGAACAGGTGGCAGGCAAGATTTCTATGCCTAACTTATACTGTTTATAGATCAATGCATTGTCGAGTTTTTAGCCCTCATTTGGTTCTCCTGTTCCCCTGAGTCCAACCAACACCCCACCGGCCTACCCCTTAGCCACAGCAGCAGTGGAGCGCCGCCACATTTTGGTCACCGCCGGCCAAACATGGGCAAAGTCCCACAGACAACGCCGTGCCGTTCCAGCACCACCACTAGCTCTGCCTAACCCTACCGCACCTCCCTGACCCTTCCCCAAGCCTAGCTAGGCCCTGGACCACTCCCTAGCACCACCGCCCATTCTCTCTGGGAGCTCGCCAGGGCGCGTTAGCCGCCAGCACACCATAGACCGCCCCTCCACCTAATACTGCGCACGCCGCTCTGCCTCGACCCTAGCAACCCACCAGACAGGGCCGTGCAACGCCGCGCGACCCACAGTCGCCGTGTGCCTCGTCGAGCACCTCCTTTGTCTCCCAGAGCGCGGGACGCTCCCGACCAAACGCCACCGCCCCTAGCCGCGCATTTAAACCGTAGAGCACCGCTAGGAGGTAGGCCACCATCCCCTACCTCCAGCCATGATGATAGCTCGTTGTACAGCCCTCGCCGGAGTCGCCAGCCCATCCTATTCGGTCGCCTCATCGCGCTATAAATAGAGGCCACCCCAGCACAAACTCCTCACACCATCTCACTCCCCTCTCTCCACTGATCCTTCCACCCCATCCCCGGAGCAAGGCGGGCCGCCGTTCGCCGGAATTTTGCCAGAGCTTGCCGCAGCAGACGAGGAGAGGCACCGTTGATTGCGACCATCCCAGGAGCCGCCGCGACCACGCCTAGAACTGCCGTTGTCCACCAGTTCGATCGCCCCCATTGCCAAGTCTAGTTGGATCCCTGGTAAGCCCCCACGTACCCCCACCGAGCCGCTAGGGTTAGCTCTCGCTGCCGACCTGTTCGCCAGGGATGACGATCCTCAGCCGTCGATCCGTCTTTTAATCGTAGCGCTGAGAGTGCCTCGTACCTCTTCGCGTTTGATGTGTCGCTGACCTGCGGGACCCCCCTGTCAGTTGTCATCCGCACCGCGGAGCGCCACTGGGCCGGCCCGTTATGTTTCCCGCGCGACCCAGTTATGTTCAAATATAGGTTTTTCTATTTTAGTTTGAACTCACTTCTCTCTCTTAGTTCAAAAATCATTTCTAGAAGATGTACTAACCCAAATTGAGTGATTCAAATTTGGTTAGAAAGCCGCTGAAAAGATATATCCAAGCCCGTTGGAATTAATTCATTTAGAGTTAGAGATCTCTCTTAGTAAAAATAACAAGACATAAGCTTTTGCGCATTCAAACATTTTTATAAAATCAACCATAATAGCTTTTGAGTTGATTCCAACTCTCAAAAATCACATTTAACCATACCTATCTGAATATGTAATAATATTAAGGTTTGCATGCAGTGACTTTGGACTAGTACCAAAATAATGCTAAATAGGCATTTCTAGTCACTTTAAATCATTAATTATTAAACTTAAACTTATTCAAATGGGATCCGACCTTTAAATCACATTCCCATATGTTAGAATATGTGGTGAGGACATGTGTACACATGATACCATATTTTAAATGGAGAATATTAAATCTTAGATATTTTCAATGAGTAGAAATTACTTTTCTTAAATAAAAAGGATGAAGCTAGTTAATAAAACCTTGTGATGCTTGTGATGATATTAGATCATCAAATGTGGGCCTTAGAGTGCTAAGTAGACTAGTTAATTATTGTTTGCTGATTGGGTACTCCGTATGTATTTATAGACGATAATACCGACCAAGCTTTCGAGGAGGAGGAATTCTACCAAGAAGAGGAGGAAGAAAACTTCAACCACTGCACCAAACAAGGCAAGCTAACACTTGCAAGTATAATACTTAGCAAGCTAGAATTAAGCTAGATAATCTGAGCAAGATGCATTAGGCATGCTTTGGTTATACCACTTTGACTCTTTACCTACCCCAAGTTTTATTTTCAAGCTTTACTTTCTTTACTTTACCAAAGTCCTTTACTTGTTTTGAAGGTAGCATAAAGAGTATAAAACTTGAACTATCTAGATAACTTTATATGTCATTCTATGGCATGAGATTTATCTTAGCATCCCACCTTAGTGAACACTCTTAACTTGGTAGCTTAGAGCTAAATCAAAACTTGAGTCACTTTAGATGGGAACACTTGGTGAAAATGAATTATGAAAACCTTGGAATGATGAGTCATTCTATTGAGATGTTTTGACATGTGTTGAGAAACACAAATGGTTTATGATGATGAAAATGTTAAGGCATGAGCCTTAGCCCTTTTACAAAAACTGATGGTTGGATTCGGATGCGATACCATTCCAATTTTACCGTACAACCACAATACCTAAATGTTGTCCACCTATGCAGTGCCCAAGATGACAGATGGTCATGGTTGGGAGGCCATGCTCATAGGAGAGGTTCTTATACTAGGGCGTGTAAAGGAAAGGTTATGTTTGATTATCTGCATACTAAGTATGATGATTCAGGGTTATCCCTGATAGATGTATCGAATCTTGTGGTGAAAGTGTATCACCTCTACAGACTGTCAAACTATTCGAATAGCCGCGTCCGTGGTTATGGATAGTTGGAGTGGCCATACTGTTTCATTGTCAGATGTTTTCCAAATAACTTATGAAATGAATGATGAATCTTGACTTGACCACAACTGGATTGTGACTATGACACTAGCTTCCCAACTTAAGTGATTCTAGAACTTTATTTTATCTTTCTTTGTTTCTGAACTCAGCTTAGGTTTCCAACTTAACTTTACAAATAAACATAGAGTTAGCATTTTCCTCTAGTACTACCTTACTTGTTAGTGGTAGTTTGCGAGTACTTAAAGAGTACTCATGGCTTTTGTCCCTGGCTATTCTCATGGACAGACTATGAAGGAGACTACCAAGATGATGGACAGCAAGACGGCTATGATAACTAGGACTATCTGCCTTCGTCAGCATTGCTTGTGCCCCTGAAGATGGACCCCACCACTACGCTTATTATTTATTCCGCTGCTTGTTGTATTAAGACTGGATCATGAGATCCTTATTTGTGTAAGACATTATTTATGGTTTGTAATGGATGATGTACTGTGATATCCAATCTGTTATGTCTCGCAAAAATGGTAATCTTGGGATTGTGATGTATGACATAACAGGCATCTAGGATTAAAATTCTGGGTGTTGACAGATAGTATCTCTTGATCCTATTTTTCTAGGATCCAGCATGTAATATTTGCACAGATTCATGTATTTTCGTTACATACATTGATTGTTTCGCATGTTGCTACGTCTCTGAATTTTGTTACATGGAAGTACTATTTTGTTACATCTAACAGGCATTGGACATCTCTGAATTTTGTTACATATCTAATTAGTATTTTTTACATCTGATTAGTATCTTTTTACATATAATTAGTACTTTTTTACATCTAATTAGCTTCAAGCAGTAGGACAGAAGTAGTTCTAGTAGTAGATAAACTTTTGTTGCATCCATGTTGCTTTTTAATAATTACATATGATGTAAATTATATTCAGCTAGCATATACTGCAGGTACTGTTGTTACAGCCATGGTGCTTTTTAACAATAGCATATGATGTAATTTCTTTTAATAAGTTATACTATAAGTACTATTACTTCTAGGTACACTTTTTGTTATATCCTATGCATCTCTTCTTGCTTCTCGGAAACATCTCAAATTATTATTTTCCCAAAATACCATGTAGTCTCATTACTGAACATTTAGTTACATTGTTGAATTCAAATGATAAATTCAATTTAGCTATGATGCATGTAAACTTAGTAATGCATGTATTTACTCCCTCCGTCCTAAAAAGGATGTCACAGATTTGTCTAAATTTAAATGAATCTAGACGTATTTAGTGTATAGATTCATTCAAGTTTTGACAATTCTAAGACATCCTTTTTTTGTACGGAGGGAGTATAAGTTATACTGCAAGGATGTATAAAACAATATCGAGTTGTATGAAATTAACCTCGAGATGTATATTTTTTATAATAAATACATTATATTGTTATCATCTCCACATAGGTTGCAAGGATGTATAAAACAATCTTTTTTTACATCCATGCTGTCATTTTTACATCCTCAATTGGGATCACAAAGTAGCAGGTACACTTTTTCTTTCTTTCAAAGATGTAGTTTCTTTCAATGCAATTTTGCAATATAAACACATATTTTTTTTGTTCAACATTAGCATAGGTTTTGATTTGCATAAATGTGATGAATCAATTACCCGTTTGTTTTTGTTCATGGATTTAATATAAGTGCATAGTAGATACAATTGTTACATTAAAATGCGCATATGGATGTATTATTTATTCATAGGAACAACTAAAACAAAGCTTTTTGTTTGCTTTTGGAACGTTTGTTTGTAGCAGTTAATACTCCTTGATTCCTAGTTTTCTCTGAAGCTTTGGTTATTTTAAAATGTGCATATGGATGTATTATTATAATAATGGGATATTTTCTTCTAGTTTCCTCTAAAACTCTGACAGATTAAATAGTAAGGTCTTCTTTTTCTTTTGATTCAACATGATGCATTTTTCATAACCAAGATGTGCAAATGGATGTATTAATGTGTCAATAGGATGCATTTTTTATATGCAGTAAAGTTTAGGTTGGATAATTCAGTTTGGAAGTACTAATTCAAACAGGATATATTTTTATAACCAAAATGTGCTAACTGATGTATTAATGTGCTAATCGAATGTATTTTTTGTATGCCCTTAATTTTTAGGTGGGTTTATACAGTAGGGATGTAGCAACATGATGTATTTTGCATATCCAAAATGTGCAAATGGATGCAATAATGTGCTCATAGATGTATTATTTTTATATGCTCTAATTTTTAGGTTGGATTATACAGTAGGAATGTGCTGTTTTAGCAGGATGTATTTTTCTATAACCAAAATGTGCAAATGATGCAATACTGTGCTCATAGGATGGAGTATTATTTACATGCCCTTAATTTTTAGGTTGGATTATACACTAGGGATATACTGATTCAGCAGGATGTATTTTTCATAACCAAAATGTAACACCCCGTCCACTCCTGGGCCCGGGGGTGTCACTCCTGACAGCTTAATAGGATATCTAGACTGGCCCCATAGACCAACATTAGTCTTTTCTGCGCACTTTGTCCTCACTCGTGCACACCCAGTACCCACCTCCCGGTCGGTCACCCGTCCTAGAATTGCTTTAGGCCAAGCACGCTTAACCTTAGAGTTCTTTTCGAATGAGCTTCCGGAAAAGAAGTTGCAACTTGTTGATATGGGTATCCTATCAATCCTATTAAGCCATGTGTCTGGATCTCACATACACCCACCTTTTAGAAGATCGATGCCCTCATTGATCAAGCACACCCCAGGAACGTTCCCTCTTGACACGCGTCTGTGCGTCCAGTGCCGGCACATGTGCCATGTCGTGTCCACTCCGGGCCACACGCGCCATGCTCCACATGTCCCGCCACTGACCCGCGCACACCCGTGTAATCGCAAGGGTCGGCTCTGATACCACTTGTAACACCCCGTCCACTCCTGGGCCCGGGGGGTGTCACTCCTCGCAGCTTAATAGGATATCTAGACTGGCCCCACAGACCAACTTTAGTCTTTTCTGCGCACTTTGTCCTCACTCGTGCACACCCGGTACCCACTTCCCAGTCGGCACCCATCCTAGAATTGCTCTAGGCCAAACACGCTTAATCTTAGAGTTCTTTTCGAATAAGCTTCCGGAAAAGAAGTTGCAACTTGTTGATATGGGTATCCTATCAATCCTATTAAGCCATGTGCCTGGATCTCACATAAAATGTGCAAATGGATGCAATAATGTGCTCATAGGATGTATTATTTTCATATGCCCTGAATTTTTAGGTACGATTATATAGTGAGGACGTACTGATTCAGCAGGATGTATTTTTTATAACCAAAATGTGCAAATGAATGCAGTAATGTGCTCATAGGATGTATTATTTTCATATGCCCTGAATTTTTAGATTCGATTATACAGCAGGGACGTACTGATTCAGCAGGATGTATTTTTCATAATCAAAATGCGCAAATGGATGCAACAATGTGCTCATAGGATGTATAATTTTTATATTCCCTTAAGTTTATATTGGATTATACAATAGCGATGTCCTGATTCAACAAGATGTATTTTGCATCATCTAAATGTGCAATTGTCGTAGGTTGTATTATTCTATGTATCCTCTGAACTTAGGGTGTATGCTTTCTTATATGCTCCTGAAGTTTTTAAAACCCATTCACGCACACATGATTATACATTATGGTATAATTGCCTTTTTCTCGATGTAAATATCTGTCCAAAGGATGTACCATTTTATTCATACTAGTAAGTGTAGATGGGCCACTTTTACATCTACCTTCGTGATTTTTGGTAGAGACAGTGAGGCTAGGGGGGTTGGTTAACCAACTCGACATGCGAGATAGCCTTGCATGGTCTTTCTAAGGAGATGGCGCAAGAGAAGAAATGTGTGATGCCATTTTTACTTGCCGTTAGTTCATATCCATGATTCTAGCACCATTGAAACCAAGCTCTATTGTTTGTGTTTCTCTTCATTTTTACATGCTCCTTTCCTGATTGTAGACCAAGCTTGGGAGGCCGACCTGCATGCATGACAAGGTTGTTCAGAAAGCATTCTCGTCCATGAAGACAAAATGCATCTAACTGTGCTTGTTGATATCTGTTACAGTTCGCACTAAAGGAATTTCCCACTTCATGGTACAGAAGCTAAACCATGTCAAGTGAACATAAACATGGCAAAGCACATTATGCTCCTTGCATATATGCATCGGGTTTCAATGACCTTGGTTCAGTAGTTATTTTGTACCTTTTGTTAGCACTTTATGTTGCTAGAGGAAGTCTACAATATGTGCAATACCGCCATTGTCTGTGCTTATGTTATGCACTAAACTGTTATTCCTGCATGCCTAAGACTATTTTCTTGGATTTTTTCTTACATGCTTGGATTATACTGTTCTATGAAATTCGCCGTCATACTTAGATGTAAAAAAATGGTAAGAACCTGCATGATTATGCCATTTGCCTCAGATTTTATTACATGCAAAATTATATGGTTATGCTTCCATTGGGATTTTATTTTACATCATTATATCAAGAACGTACGAAGGATGTTCTTTCTAGGTGTGTAGGATGATACTGATGCTACATCTGCCCAACCTTGTCCTGTAATTGCAATAGGAACGATTTCTAAAGTTCTGGAAAAATTTGGGGGAAGAAGGATCTTTTACATGTTTGTTCTTTGAGGTACTAGATGATTTGGCATCTTGTACTATCGGATCTGTTTTTGTTTTTGAGGTTGAGTTTTATGTAGTTTCTATTATAAGAAATCCTGCAGCCATGGAAGTTCCGGCTGGAGTAGGAAGAAAGCAGAGGATGGGGTTTGGGGAGAGGTGCGAGGTGGGGTGTGGCCAGGCTTTTTATTCTGGACCTGGCGATGTTGTTTTCCGGGCAACGAGCGCGATTAGTACTCCACTAAGCGGGAAAGTGGGCCTGGACTGTATTTCGGGAATACACGTCTTCTAACAGGGGGAGCACCACGTAAGACAAACTGGTAACCGGGCACTGTGTAGCAACGTCCTAGATTTTTATGCCAATCTAATAGTATTTGGAACCAAAGGGTTTAGAAGTAGTGCTAGGAATAGATCGGATGTCGAAACATCAAGGATTTGTCGACTGTGCCAAGAAAGCCATGACCATGACTAGTAGCACTGGAGTATCAGTACAGCATGTATCTGACACGTTGCCCAATCAATTCAAGTGCAGCAAGAGTTTAGCCAAAACCACCATTGACCAAGTCAGAGTAGTCTACGAATACCCCGATGTGTTCCCAAATGAATTGCCCGGTATGCCTCCAGATCGGGATATCGAGTTTATCATTGAACTAATTCCTGGAACCGCACCCATAGCTCAGAGACCTTATAATATGAACCCATCTAAACTAGTGGAGCTAAAGAAGAAACTTGATGATATGCTGGGAAAGGTTTGATACAACCAAGTGCATCGCCATGGAGATCACATGTTCTGTTTGTGGATAAGAAGGGTGGTGCCAATCATTTGTGTACGGATTATCAGAAGTTGAATGACGTCACCATCAAGAATAAGTACCCACTGCCAAAGATAGAAGATTTGTTTGATCAACTGACTGGTGCCAGAGTGTTTTGTAAGATTGATCTTCGAACTGGTTATCATCAATTGAAGATTCGCGCAACGGATATTCCAAAGACTGCCTTCACCACCAGATATGGATTGTATGAGTACAATGTCATGTCTTTTGGATTAACCAATGCCCCCGCTTATTTCATGAACGTCATGAATACGATTTTTATGAACTACCTGGATAAGTTTGTCGTTGTTTTTATCGATGTCATTCTGATCTACTCCAAGTCAGAAGAAGACCATGAGCAACATCTTAGAACCATCCTTGAAACCCTTAGGGAGCATTAGTTGTATGCTAAGTTTAGCAAGTGTGAATTCTGGTTAAAAGAAGTAGGATTCCTAGGCCATATCTTGTCGGCAGGAGGAGTTGCTATCGATCCCGCCAAGATTAAAGATGTCGAAGAATGGAAAGCCCCAACCACCCAAACCGAAGTCCGTGCATTTCTTGGATTAGCTGGGTATTACCGCAAGTTTGTTGAAGGATTTTCGAGCATCGCAAGACCGATGACCCAGTTGTTAAAGAAAGATAAGAAGTTTGAGTGGATGGACAAATGTGAAGAAAGTTTTCAAGACCTTAAGAAAAGATTGATTTCAGCCCCAATTTTGATCATGCCAGATATCAAGAAGCCTTTTGACGTGTATTGCGACGCATCCAAGATTGGCCTCGGATGTGTGTTGATGCAAGAAGGCAAAGTCATATCATATCTGTCTAGACAATTAAAGCAACATGAGCAGAACTATCCTACCCATGACTTAGAACTCGCAGCCATAGTTTTAGCCTTGAAGACATCGCGTCATTACCTTATGGGTAACCGCTGTGAGATTTATTCGGATCACAAGAATTTGAAGTACATTTTCACCTAGAAGGAGTTGAATATGAGGCAAAGGAGATGGATAGAGTTAATCAAGGATTATGACCTTGACATTCACTACCACCTCGGCAAGGCCAATGTGGTAGTGGATGCTCTTAGTAGACTGTTGTGTAGATTAAACACCATGATTAAAGAAGCCCAGCCAAGCCTGCATGAGGAGATGGAAAATTTCAAAGTGTAGCTAGTTAGTGAAGGATTTCTAGCTAGCATAGAACTTCAACCCACTTTGATCAGTCAGATCAAGGAAGCTTAGAAAGGAAACGCAAGTATTGAGGGAATCAAGCGTCATATCGGAACAGGGAAGGTACCCATATTCACTGAAGATGATGAAGGAGTTCTGTGGTATAATGGATGTATCTGTGTTCCAGCAGATTCAAAGTTGAAACAAGTCATTATGCAGGAAGCCCATGATACCCTTTATTCTATCCACCCGGGAGGAACCAACATGTATCAGGATTTGAAGGAGAAATTTTTGTGGCACAAAATGAAGAGAGAAGTCGGAAGCTACATAGCCAAGTGTGATATCTGTCAGTGAGTCAAAGCGGAACATCAGCGACCCGCAGGACTTTTGCAACCATTGCAGATTTCGGAATGGAAATGGGATTCTGTCGGAATGGATTTCATCACCGGTTTGCCTACTTCTAGTAGGGGAAATGATTCTATTTGGGTCGTAGTACATCGACTGTCCAAAGTAGCTAATTTCATACTAGTCAAGACAACCTATCAAATCTCGAAGCTAGCAGAGTTGTACATTGCTAGAATAGTCAGTTTGCATGGAACCCCCAAGACCATAGTGTCAGATCGAGGAACCTAGTTTACCTCAAGGTTCTGGAAGAAAGTCCAAGAATGATTAGGAACCAAACTGAATTTCAGCACAGCTTATCACCCGCAAACCGACGGACAGACAAAAAGAGTAAACCAGATCCTAGAAGATATGTTAAGAGCTTGTGTGTTGGAATATGGATCTAAATGGGAAGATTGTCTACCTCTCGCAGAGTTCCATACAACAATAGTTATCAAGCCAGTTTACAAATGGCCCCCTTTGAATTTCTATATGGAAGGAAGTGTCGTACCCCATTGAATTGGTCGCAAGTAGGAGAGAATCAGATATTCGGACCAGACATCATACGAGAAGCTGAAGAGAAGGTTCACAAAGTCCGTGAGCACCTCAAGACCGCCCAATACAGACAAAAGAGTTATGCCGACAAAAGAACATCGAGACCTAACCTTCAATGTCAGAGATTTTGTGTATCTCAAAGTATCACCCTTGAAAGGAATGCAATGTTTTTGACTAAAAGGGAAGCTAGCCCTCAGATATATTGGACCCTTCAATATTTTAAATCGCCATGGAGAAGATCATATCAACTGGAACTGCCTGAGGAGATGTCAGCCGTACATGATGTGTTCCATATCTCATTAATTAGGAAATGCCTAGAAGTTCCGGAGAAGACCGAAGTTTTAAAGAACATTGATCACCGAGCAATAGATATCAACAATGATCTAACTTATCGTGAAGTTCCTATTCATATTTTGGAAGAAGCATTCAGAACCACCCAGACCAAAAGTATCAAGTTCCTCAAGATCCAGTGGAGCAACCATACCGCAGAAGAAGCCACTTGGGAGCGAGAAGATTATATTAGGACTGAGTTTCGCAATCTCTTTAGTTCCTAATTTTTCTTGAATCTCGAGATGAGATTCTATTTACGAAGGGAAGGTTTGTAACATGTCAAAAATATTAAAGAATCTTATCAATTTCTAATCACCCAAGTTTAGGGTTAACAAAAAGATTTATTCCAAAAATCTATATGAGTGCATGTGTGATTTGTATTAATGTCTAAATGCTTGCATTTGCCATGTTTGATTGCTACAAAGGTTAAGAATTAGTTTAAAGATGAATACCACATTATCTAGGTCAATTACAAGCAAAATCAAATAAAAGAAAAATAAAAAATAAGGCATATGATCATATGGTCACTTTGGCCAAAATTAACAACTAGCCCACTTTGGGCATCTCTAGTAAAAGATTTCTAACAGAAAATATTCCAATTCTTTTCACCCCTTGCTAGACCAAGTAAAAGTGAACCCAAGCTAACTTTACAAAATTGCAGAAACTATTCTCAAACCCATTTGAGAGGCATTTCAAAATTGAATCAAGTATAGGTGCATAGATCACCACTTTTCAAAAACCAGTCAAATCAACACCACTTGACAATTCCCAACAACCATAAACTACCAAGCATGTGACAAGCTCACCCACCAAAGTTCATGGAAAAATTCAAAAGTTAAGCTCATGCGGCCATTTGGTCGAACACCTCGCAGACAAAGTACAAGCTACCAACTATTCACTATTCGTGATCACTCAATTCCTCACCAATTGTACTGCAATCAACCCAATAAATCGCCCACGATCACCCCAGTACCTGGCCATGTAGTGGAGAAGCTCACCTTCGTTGTTGCGCCAGTGCAATGCCGTACCCGAGCGAGGTCATGCCGGTCGACCATGGACAGGTCGCCTCACGCCACACCGCCCTCTCCCACGACGCCTAGCTGATAGCCGTGACCTCACCACCCCTCTCTGTCCACCTCTTGACCAACGGAGTGGAGTGGAGGAGCCAGAACAGTCGCGCCCATTTAACACCCTGCCATGCTGAGAGCACGACGAAGCGCCACAGCCGCCTCGCGCACACACGCCGTGCCTCGCTCTCTCCACTTGTACCCGCACCCACCGCATCACCAGTGACATTCCAGAGATGATGGTTCGCCGCCGCGCGCCCCGTGACCACCGTACTCGATGATGAACACCTCCATACCTGAACAGGCGCCGACGTCGCCCGACCGACTGAAACCGCCCCTTGCCGTGCCATCACGCGTGTGACGATCGCCACGGTCCCCCGCATCGACCCATGCCATCCAACATGCTTAGCTCGACCTATAGCAGTGTCGCCGATGAAGCCCGACCATGCCGCCCTGCCTCCAATGCCGGTGTATAAATAGGAGCCACCCCAGACCTCAAACGGCACACCATCTCACTCCCCACTCACCCAGGAACGTCACTGACCCTTCCGCGGAGCAAGGCAAGCACCATGACACCAGAATTTTGCCAGAGTCCGCAACTGCAGTGAAGGAAGGGAGCCATCGATTGGATCCACCCTAGGAGCCGCCGCGAGCACCAATCGACTCACCATCATCGACCAGCTCGTTCGCCCCCATCGTTGGACCTAGATGGAGCCCTGGTAAACCTCCAGCGACCCCCACCGTCGCGTTAGGTTTAGAATCTTGCTAGAGTAGTTCGCCGTAGACGATGAACCTTAGTCGTAGATTTCATTCTAATCTTAAGGCTGAGATTGGTAGATACCGTTTCGGGTTAGATGAGTCGTTGACGCGTGGGACCGTTCTGTCAGCAACCCGCTGCGCGTACGCTGTGCAGTTGGGCCGGCCCATTCCTTTTCCCGCTCAGAGCCCAGCAATTCAAATAGAATTTGCCTATTTAGTTTAAAACCCTATTCTATTAGTAGATTCAAAATTCAATTCAAAGAGATGTACTAATCCAAATTGCATGATTCCAATTTTGTTGGAAAGGTATTGAAAATATCTAATCACTCCCATTGGATTCAACCCTTATGAAATTATAGATCACCTATACCAAAAATAACAAGACAAAGACTTTTGACACTTCACACATTTTTATAAAATCAACCATAAAAGCTTTTGAGTTGATTCCAACTCTCAAAAATCACATTTGCCATGCTCAAAAACCTGAAGATTTGGTTTTACAGATATTAAACATAGACTAGTATTAAAAGAATGCTATATAGGCATTTGTAGTCACTTTAATATTATTAAATAGTAATATTAACTCTTGTAATATATGATCACCACTTAAATCACATTCCCCAAGTATTGGAATATGTGGTGATGACATGTGTAAATATGATCCCCTATCTTAATTGGAGAATATTAAATCTTAAGTATGTTAAATGAGTAGAAATTACTTTTCTAGAATAAGAAGAATAAGAAAATGTTGATATTCCATTTGATGATTGAGATGATGCTAGATCATCTAGTGTGAACCCTTGTGTGCTAAATAGAAGTAGTGAAGTGTTGTTTGGTGATTGTGTACCTCGTATTTATTTGTAGACGCTAGTACCAACCTGGGCTGCAACGAGGAGGAGTACTTCGAGGAAGAAGAAGATAACTTCAACGACTGCAACCAACAAGGCAAGCCCACTATGCAAGCTATCCATGCAAGTTTAGCTATGCAAGCTAACTTGTAGAGATACCATATGCAAACCTTTGAGATGCAAATTTACCAATTCCCAGTTTTAATCCAAGCTTTACTATTCCGTTGCTAAAGTTTCTTACTTATTTAATCAACTTTGAATAGTGAAAAAAGGATGGATACCATTGATGTCTACGCACATCTATTCTTGTAGAAAGTTGTTGGGCCTCCAAGTGCAGAGGTTTGTAGAACAGCAGCAAGTTTTCCTTAAGTGGATTACCCAAGGTTTATCAAACTTAGGGAGGAAGTGGTCAAAGCTATCCCTTTCAAGCAACCCTGCAATCAAGATACAAGAAGTCTCTTGTGTCCCTAACACACCCAATACATTTGTCAGGTGTATGGGTGCACTAGTTCGAAGAAGAGATAGTGAAATACAAGTGGTATGGATATAAGACAATGGTGCCAAAAAATAGCTTGATGGTGTGGAATAGACTAAAGGCAAACTGAAATAAAGATGGAAGCAAGCAAGCATGTAACTGATCTAGTTGCAAACGGTGTTTCAATGCTTAGAAGCAAGTCCTAGGACTTTCACTAGTGAACACTCTCATATAAATATCTTCTCTTCATGATACTACTCTGAACTACTCTCCGGTTGGACACTCTAATCCATGGTAGGGCTATAACAGCACTCCTCAAAGTTCGCTTTCTCCATCTAGATAACCCCACACTGTGACCTTGAGCACTAGATGGTTCCAACAAACACCACAATTTCATAGAGACATCCAACTCCAAATATAACTCATAACAAGTATTTGTAATCTCTAGCCTAAGTGCCACCATGGTGTGCATGCTGTCACTTTCACACACATGGGGAGAGCCAAAGATCTGTTAAAGCACTTGAGTAGCAAGGTAGATCTACTTTATTACAAAGCTCATGATCACAATATGATCATGCATAGAGAGAGATATGAACACATAGCTACCGGTAGAACCCTTAGCCTAGAGAGAGAACTACTCCCTCATCATCATGGGAATCAGCAGCGGCGATGGAGATGGTGGTGCAGATCGATGAAGATGGCTCCAAGGGCACTTCCCCGTCCTGGCAGGGTGCCGGAACAGAGTCTTTCTGTCCCCCGAATGTCCCCTTCGGTGGCGGTGGCGCTGCGGAACTTTTCGTGGCTGGAGACTAGATTATTTAGGGTTTTCGTCCTAGGGGCTTCTTATAGGTGAAGGGGCGAGGTCAGTGCCCGGACAGGGGGCCCACACCATGCCCTGGCGTGGCCTAGGGCTGCCCACGCCAAGGGGTGGTGTGGCCACCCTGTGGTCCCCCTTTGTCTGTCCTTTGGACTCCATGTGTCTTCCGGTAAAATATTGACTTTTGTCCCGTCCAATTCCGAGTATATTCATTTTCTGACTTTCCTAGAACCAAAAACAGGCAGCTGGTTGATACGTCCAAAACGTATCTACTTTCCCGAACACTTTTGCTATTGTTTCTCCTCTAAACTTGTGTGATTTGGATGCAACTAATGCGGACTGACGCTGTTTTCAACAGAATTGCCTTGGTGTCTACTTTTTGTGCAGAACACCAACTATTAGGAAAAATCCCGGAAAATATGCCAAAAATCCTATTTCACCCAAAGACTCCAGGAGCCAGAATATGAGACGGAGAAGAGCCGGGGTGTGGCCACACCACCTGGTGGCGCGGGCCAGGCCAGGCCGCACCAGGGGGTGGTGTGGGCTCCCCAGGCACCCCCTCAGCCTCTCTCTTCACCTATAAGGATCCTTCTGACCTAAAAACTTCGGGGGGTTTGACGTTTTTCCAGAAGGAGTTCCGCTCCGCCGCCACCACCAGATTCCACGAAACAGCACCAAAAACTTCGTTCTGGCACCCTGCCGGGGCGGGGAATTGGAGGAGATCATCGCCATCATCATCACCATCGCTTCTCCATCGACCATCCATGTTTCCCCCATCTATGAGTGAGTAATCCCCCGCTGTAGGCTATGGGGATGGTAGGGATTGGATGAGATCGTTCATGTAATGGCATCAGATTGTTAGGGCATGGTGAATACTATCTTTTATTAGTGCTTTATGACTTTGTTACGACTTGTTGTGCTTAATGCTTGTCAGTAAGGCCCGAGTGCCATGATTTCAGATCTGAACATGTTATTGATTCATTATGATAGTATTGCTTTTGGTCTTATCTACAAGTTGTATACACACGTTGTTGTCCGGAACCTATGGCCCCGAAGTGACAGAAATCGGGATAACCGGAAGGGAATGGCTTTGATGTGAGGATCACATGTCTTCACGGAGTGTTAATGCTTTGCTCCGGTGCTCTATTAAAAGGAGCACCTTAATTGCCAGTAGTTCCCCAGAGGCCCCGCTGCAAACGGGCTGGAAGGACAAAAGATGTTGTGCAAGTTCTCATTGCGAGCACGTATGACTATATATGGAACACATTCTAAGATTGTCTAGTACTTGGATGCTTTATATTATTTATCTGCAATTGCCCTATGTTCTGATTGCTATGTGAATTGTCTTGTCCATGCAACGCCCTTCCATCCATCCCTATGCCTATTGCACTCGAATCCCACTGTTACTTCTTTTGTTACTACTGTTTTTGCTTTACTACTGATGTTACTTTACTTTTCCAACTACAAAATTGTTGCTACTGATAAACTGCTGTGAGTAAGATTGTTTCCAGGTGTAGCTGAATTGACAATTCAGTTGTTAAGGCTTATAAATATTCTTTGTCTCCCCTTGTGTTGAATCAATAAATTGGGTTTCACTTCCCTCGAAAATACTGTGATACACCCCCTATACTTGTGGGTCATCAAGGCTATTTTCTGGCGCCGTTGCCGGGGAGCATAGCTTTATTTATCAAATTCACTTGGATTCTCTATTGTTCGCTGCTATCCATCCATCATGGGTAAGTCTCGTGATGGCAAGGTTCCTATTTTACCATCCACTACAAGAAGAGGTATGGTTCTGAACACCTCTACTGCTCTTGATTCACCGTCTGTTTTGAGTAAGTTCCTTACACCACCACATACACATGCTACACACACTGCTACTACTGCTGAATCTGAAACTTCTGATGCCTATGATGCTGCTTCTACTGTGCTCGATAAGAGTGGTTCATTAGGTCCTTTCCTAGATGCTACGATTGCTAGAACTATAGCTAGAAATACCGAAACTCCTAATGAAGACACTACCACACCTGTTAGCTCATCTGAGTCTAGTGAGAGTTATGATATTGAAGATGGTTATGTTGAGATGACCGATGAGTTTATTAAAGAATGTAAGAACACCCATGATAGGAGCGCTGCTAAGAGTCTCCTTGAGAGGCGTACTATTAGACCGAAATTATATCCTGCTGCTAAGTTTGCTGCTTCTCCCATAAACATTATAGATGAAGATTATGATTTCTCTCTCGATCTATCTTACATAGCTATTGTCGAGAAAGAACCTTTTTGTGGGACTAAGAATGAAAGTGCGGTAGCACACATGAATGAACTTTCTACCATGAGTGGCTTGTTTTCTGATGATATTAAGATGCGTACTTACTTTGTTGCTAAGATTTTTCCCTTTTCAGTGAAAGGAGAAGCTAAAACTTGGTTTAGTAATTTACCTCCTGGATCTATCGATAGCCCTGAGTGCTTGATTAGTACTTTCCTGCAGAATATTTTCCTCCCAGTGCTAGACATGCTATTTTGCAGGAACTTTTTGATTTTAAACAGGGAGAAAAAGAGGTATTGCCCGAATCTTGGGCAAGGTTTTGTGCTTTGATTCATGCACAGGATGGAAGTCCATTACCTAAGAATGAGCTTCTTGATATATTTTATAATGGACTAACCGAGTAATCTAGGACATACCTAGATAGTTGTGCTGATTGTGTTTTCAGGAATAGGACTCCAAAGGAAGCTAAGAAATTAATGGCTAAAATAAGCAAGAATTATGAAGATTGGACTCCTCCTAAACAAGCTATACCTGAAGTAATTGTACCTGAACCATCTATTCCTGTGCCTATTCCAACATCAAAGAAGAGGGGAGTTATTGAATTAAATGATGAAGTGATGAAGGAAGCTAAGAAATGTCTTAAGGAGAAGGGAATTAAAGCTGCAGATGTCAAGAATTTACCTCCTATAGAAGAATTATGTAAGCCTATTCCCTACTCATCCACTATTGAGGTACACTCTCTCCAACACTTTGATGAAGGTGATATCCCTTACTCGAAACCTCCTGATCAATGCTTAGAAGAATTTGATATCTTTATTGTTAAGCAAGATAACTTTAATAAAAGGGTGCAAAATCATCTAATGGAAAACACTAGAGCTATTGTTGAGTTGAAAGATATTGTAGAAAGAACCTCTAATGATGTTAAAATGATTGTTAAACATTTTCAAATGGTTCAAACTCAAATAGATCAACTCGTTAAAGTGCAAAATGACTTGCTAGTTAATGCTGCTAAAGAAAAACATGCTTATGAAATTAGAACTAGAAGTGGAGCTGCTACCCAGGATCCTCTATATCCTGAGGGGCATCCCAAAAGAATTGACCAGGATTCTCAACAAGCTGAAAATGGTGGTTCTACTCGTAAAAAAAAGGAAAAAGAAACATAAAACTATTGTAGAACCCTCTGAACCTGCTATAGATCCTAATAGTATATCTATCTCTGATGCTGAAACTGAAAGTGGTAATGAAGAAAATGTTGTTCCTAATAAAGAAAAAGTTGAAGAAGAACCTGAAAACCACAATAAGAATACTAAATACACCAAAGAAGATTTTATTGCTAAGAAACATGGTAGTGAAAGAGAGCCTTGGGTCCAAAAACCTATGCCATTCCCTGATAAGAAACACAAGTCAAAGGAAGATGAACACTATAATAATTTTTGTGAGTGGATGAAGCCCTTATTCTTGCAAATTCCTTTGACTGATGCTATTAAATTGCCTCCTTACTCAAACTATATGAAGGACATTGTCTCGAATAAAAGGAAGATCCCTAATGAAGAAATTTCTACTTTGCTTGCTAATTATTCCTTCAATGGTAAGGTTCCTAAGAAACTTGGAGACCCAGGGATTCCAACTATCCCTTGCTCTATTAAGAACAGTTATGTCAGAAGTGCTTTGTGTGATCTGGGAGCTAGAGTTAGTGTTATGCCTTTCTCTCTCTATAAGAGGCTTCAGCTTGAAAATTTTATACCAACTGATATATCTTTGCAAATGGCTGATAAATCTACCACCATTCCTGTGGGTATATGTGAGGATGTACCTGTTCAGGTGGCTCACAATTGCTTGATATTAGCTGATTTTGTTGTGCTTGAAATGCCGGAAGATGATAATATGTCTATTATTCTTGGGAGACCTTTTCTTAATACTGCAGGAGCTGTTATTAATTGTAATCAAGGAAAGGTGACCTTCAATGTTAATGACAAGGAACATACTGTCTATTTCCCCAAGAAGATTGAAAGGACTTATGGTTTGAATTCAATTGAACATGTTGAAGGCATTCAAGTTGGAGAAATATATTGTCCCATACCAAGAGAAAATTTTGAAACTATTATGATTGGGACCATTGTTATCAAGGTTGAGGTAACATAATCATTAGTGGAGTACAAAGTTTTGTCTCATATGCAATTGTTTTGGTAGCAAGACTTGATCAACCTTGTTAACAAAAGGATTCCATTGAGCAAAACAATGTTTTCATTATGATTATCTCCATTTATTTCTATCCTTTGCTTTTTAGTTTTTTCTTTCGTTTAGTTTTCTTTTTGTTGTTAGTTGCTTGCATGTTAGAACTTCTGTAGTTCTAGCCATGTTTTGTCCTTTCATCATGTTTCCAAAGAAAAAAAAATATGTCTGTCAGAAAAATCATTGTTCTATTTTTGAAAAATGCCCAAAAATAAAGTGTCTCGAAAAATTCCCAAAAATTCATATTAAATTTTTACGTGAAAAAGGGGCAGAAGAGTACCTGGGAGGTACCGGGGGGGCCACCAGGCAGGCACACCACATGGTGGCGCGGCCAGCCTTGGGTGGCGCCATGCTCTGGTGTGGGCCACCCCTGGCCTCCCACTAACCCTCTCACCTGCCACTTTCTTCTCTCTCCCGAGTAAGCTCCAGTTCATAGATCAAAATCGCGTTCTTGCTGTGCTTGCTCTTGATTTTTTCGATCTCCTTGCTCAACCCATCATTCTTGCTGAAATTTGGAGCATTTGTTCCCTGGTATGTGAATCCTCCCCTTGTCCAAGTAGATTTGTGTTTAGTGGATTATATGTTGAGTATTTTGCTGTTGTAGGTGACTGGTTATGAGAACTTGTAAGCTTGTTTGATGCTTAGAGATATAGTTTTGATGCATGTTTAGGCCTCTTGCAAGTCCCTATGAGTAGAATCCTTCATTATATTTACTTTGCAATCACTTGTTTAATAGGTGTTTAAATTTCAGAATATCAAGCATGAACAACCATACTTTTGGAGAGATATTTGAGAGTGATGCACCTAGGAGGTCGAGGCCCTCAAGAACAGCCTCTCAAGCTAGGCCATCATACAATGAACACCTCATTGCAACCCGTATGAGAAGTGAAAGGGATGATGGGGATGCTCACCCATCCTCTTTTCCTTGTTTTACTTTCTTGCAAGCTGCAGGCATTCTTGATGATTTCTTGCTACTGATTGAGAGGGTTGGTTTGACCTCATATATGCAATATGAGAGTGCACAATACGCTATGCTCACCAAAACTTTTGTTGAGAGCTTCACGTTTACTAACACACCCTATCAATCTACTGTCTCTTTTATAATCTATGATCTGCCCTTCACCATGCCTTTGGAGAGATTTTGCAGTATTGTAGGTGTGCGTATGACAGGGACCGTGAAGAAAATTCAAGGGCGACCCGCTGATTTGTTGGAGCTTTTCCGAGGGGTGACCAATGATGATGACCGCGTAGCGCAGCGCGGAAAAATAAGAAATATCCAACTCCCTGCTCTTAGATACTTTGCATATTATCTTGCCACTAGTGTATTGGGTAGGCAGAACACTAGTAATATCTCCAACTATCATTTAGCATTCCTTGCTGCTGCACTTAACAATGATACTCGGTACAATCTTGGCTCGCTTATTGCTCGCCGCCTAGCTGCTAGGGGGCCTATCTATGGGGGCATCATTGCCTCGCGTATAGTCAATGCATTAGGTCTTTCAGTGGATCCCTATGATGCTATGCTGGCACCATAGAGGCTTGACCTTGTTGCTATGAAAGCTCATCACTTTGTCACTGCTACCTCTGATTTGAACAATCTAGTGTATAGGATGCTTTTCACTGACGGGGATGAAAGGGAAATCCTTTTGCCACAGCCTGCTTTCTTTAGTGTTCACAGGAGACCGTGGTCACGCTCCAAGGAGGAGGTGGACGAGCAGCTTCGCTTGCTGGGTTCCCACGAGCAGCACCAGGAGGATGTGCCCTCCTATGATTACTCCGCGCATTACGGAGGGACATACTCAAGTTCGCACCAGGATGAGGGGACCTCTTCGTCGTACCAGGGTGACACTTCATCCTGGCCAGCTTGGGATTGATACCCACTTAGGCCAAAAGCCTAAGCTTGGGGGGAGGTACGCTGACACCGCACTCATCTTCATATCATGTTGCGTCGATACTTTGTATATTCATGTTTTCGTTCTCTTTTTAGTTTTCGTTCTTCTTTGCTTTTGCTTTCTAAAAACACAAAAAGACCAAAAATATTTCTGTTGTTTCTCTTTGGTTGGCTTCTTTTTTTTGCCTTGGTTTGCTTTTCCCTTTTTGCTTTGTTTGAACTATTCGAAAAACCCAAAAATATTTTGCTTTGTTTGTTTTTCCCTTCTTGTTCTTGTTTAAAAATCGAAAACACCAAAAATATTTGTCATTCTTCTTTGGTTTTTGCGAGTTTGCTTCAGGGTTCGGCAGTCCTTAGTGGATATTGGTTTCATATTATTATTCAAGCCACACCAGTGAAGAGCAATAATGAGGATCAATGACAACTTGAGGCGTGGTAAAAGGCTGGTAACGAACTCTATTTGTTTTCATTTTTGTACATATACTCATCACTGTGGGCATGCTTAGTCCGTTCATGTAGAGTGTATGTTTTCTTTGGATGCTTAATAGTTCTTGCTTTCTTATGGTTAGCTCCAGCTCGCTAATAGTTTGTAGCATGTCTTATGAATGTTTGATTGCATTACTCTATTCATAAATTGGTATGACACCGTGGTATCCTCCTCTAAATGTTTCATTTGAATTGACTTGGCACATGCTCACGCATGCACATGACTGTGATAATCAGTTAAGCCTTGATGAATTATTTTGCCTTGAGGATCTTGAATCACTTTCATGCCATGAGTAGTCCTATTTTGTTGTAAGCATGATAATGACAGCTATTTCTCTCTCGTTTGTCGCTCCCTTACTATTGCTAGCCTTCACTTTCACTGAGTATGTTTTACTCAAGTTCCCAACTCCCTAAAACCAAATATTTCTGAAGTGTCCACCATACCTACCCATTAGCATCATTTGCTACCTCCGTGCATATTCAATATGCCTTGTTTTCTTCCGAATAAAATGTTTGCTTGTTATGAGAAAGTTAGTTAGTAGAGCTCTCACGAACTTGATGGCACACTTTATTTTTTTGCACTTAATAAACCTGAACCATTGCGTCCTTCTTTGTTGCGCATATGCTTGCGCTTACGAGTTGAAGTTAGCAGAACCATGTATCATGGGGACCGCTTTCAACGCTTCATAGGTACTTTGTACCTAGTTGATATCATGTTCTTTTGCTTATGGATCCCGGCGGTGTGAAATAAAAGTAGAACTTGTATGATCATGGAGTTTGTATGTATGTTAGAGAAACGCCTGGGCCGCTAGCCTAAGCCATGCCTAATCATGGTGGAAACTTGCAGCATAACCATAATGAGCATTCTATGAAGCATCCTCAATAAAAATCTATGCACATTGTAAATAAAAAGATCGCCGAGATGCTCATTGTCTGCTTGCCTTGTTATTTTGATTATGGGATAGCTCCCGTGTCATGTGCAAGGGGTACCCCGTTGGCGGTTCTCTATGATACATATATACTTACTATGACAAGAGCTTACTTGTGACTGAAGTTGAATAACATGAGGTTCGGTCTTTGTAAGTAAGGGGCTTTAGACTTCGATTTATAACTTGTCAAGCATATCCTCTTAGTTGTGTCACTTTCACCTTAACCGCATTAAAGATGCTTATGATAGGGGCAATGAGAGCTCAAAGCTAACGAGTACCATACTTTCAGCATTTGGAAGCCTTTCAAATTATTTAAAACCTTTTCTTGTTGAGTCTCCATTTATTCCCTGAGCACCTTCTTGAGAGCATAGTTGTCATTCTTTGTGTTTGTTCCATTACTTGATTATTTGTGTTATGACTTTGATGCTTGTATCCTTGATATCTTTATTTCTAGTCATCACTTGAACTTCAGAGGTGACTTGATATTCATAATCAAAGGCAAGCGAGATACCACTCTATCATACCTTTCTATGAGCATTGTAATGTTGCTTATGTTTGTGCCTCATGCTACTTATTATTCTTGAGTTGGAATCTCTTCATAGCTTGCAATGAATATTAAGTAGACTTGGTTGCATACTCTTTATTATGAATTATCCAACTAGTTGATCACATTGCTGAGAATATTTATATCATATGAAGCAAATGTGTTCATGAAAGTTCTTTTATCGCACTCAGTTTTCAACAGAATTGCTTGAGTACAAGCAATAAGCTAAGCTTGGGGGGAGTTGATACGTCCAAAACGTATCTACTTTCCCGAACACTTTTGCTATTGTTTCTCCTCTAAACTTGTGTGATTTGGATGCAACTAATGCGGACTGACGTTGTTTTCAGCAGAATTGCCTTGGTGTCTACTTTTTGTGCAGAAAACCAACTATCAGGAAAAATCCCGGAAAATATGCCAAAAATCCTATTTCACCCAAAGACTCCAGGACCCAGAATATGAGACGGAGAAGAGCCAGGGGGTGGCCACACCACCTGGTGGCGCGGGCCAGGCCAGGCCGCGCCAGGGGGTGGTGTGGGCCCCCAGGCATCCCCTCGATCTCTCTCTTCGCCTATAAGGAGCGTTCTGACCTAAAAACTTCAGGGGGTTCGACGTTTTTCCAGAAGGAGTTCCGCTCTACCGCCACCACCAGATTCCACGAAACAGCACCAGAAACTCCATTCTGGAACCCTGCTGGGACAGGGAATTGGAGGAGATAATCGCCATCATCATCACCATCGCTTCTCCATCGACCATCCATGTTTCCCCCATCTATGAGTGAGTAATCCCCCGCTGTAGGCTATGGGTATGGTAGGGATTGGATGAGATCGTTCATGTAATGGCATCAGATTGTTAGGGCATGGTGTCTAGTATCTTTTATTTAGTGCTTTATGACTTTGTTGTGACTTGTTGTGCTTAATGCTTGTCACTAGGGCCCGAGTGCCATGATTTCAGATCTGAACATGTTATTGATTCATTATGATAGTATTGTTTTTGGTCTTATTTGCAAGTTGTATACACACGTTGTTGTCTGGAATCTATGTCCCCGAAGTGACAGAAATCGGGATAACCGGAAGGGAATGGCTTTGATGTGAGGATCACATGTGTTCACGGAGTGTTAATGCTTTGCTCCGGTGCTCTATTAAAAGGAGCACCTTAATTGCCAGTAGTTCCCTAAAGGCCCCGCTGCAAACGGGCTGGCAGGACAAAAGATGTTGTGCAAGTTCTCATTGCGAGCACGTATGACTATATATGGAACACATGCCTAGGATTGTCTAGTACTTGGATGCTTTATCTTATTTATCTGCAATTGCCCTATGTTCTGATTGCTATGTGAATTGTCTTGTCCATGCAACGCCCATCCATCCATCCCTATGCCTACCGCACTTGAATCCTTTATTCGCTTTTGTTACTCTCTTTTGCTTTACTACTGCTGTTACTTTACTATTCCAACTACAAAACTGTTGTTACTGATAAACTGTTGTGAGCAAGATTGTTTCCAGGTGCAGCTGAATTGACAACTCAGTTGTTAAGGCTTATAAATATTCTTTGGCTCCCCTTGTGTCGAATTAATAAATTGGGTTTCACTTCCCTCGAAAATACTGTGATACACCCCCTATACTTGTGGGTCATCACTGGTACTGTGGCATCTTGTTAATAGGTTAGTCCAAGAAAGTGTATAAAAATACTCCAAAGTGTGGACAAAACATAAGAAAGTAGATATAAAACAAGCATGGAACATCAAAAATTATAGATACGTTTAGGACGTATCAACATCCCCAAGCTTAACTCCTGCTCGTCTTCTAGTAGATAAGTGATAAAAAAAGAATAATTTTTTAGGTGACGTGCACCATCACAATCTTGATCAAGGTATTTGTAAAACATTGATAGCTGGGATCATAGTACTCTAACATAGACATGAAAGATATAGTTCTAACAATAAGTCATAGAAACTATGTTGTAACATGAAAAGGTACAAACAAAAGATTCATGAATAACAATGCTTTGAAAGATGTTTATTTGTTTCACATAAAGAAAACATAATAAGAGTGGTATTCAGCTTGTCCCTCATAGTGTAGCAAAACATAAATGCATAGAACACCTTCAAAGTTCATAAGGGTGACTAGATACAAATAGTTTAAGAACAAGCAATATCAAAGTTATGCATCAATCAACAAGTCTTGGGACAATGCACATTAAACTAAGAATGACCACTATGCTCTCTCAATAGGTGCATAAAGATAGAAGGTGGAGACTCAACATAAAAGTAAAAGAAAGGACTTCATAGAAGAAAGCAGGGATTCAAGTCTCATAAAGAGCTTCCAAAAATTATGGTCCTTGTTAGCTTTCAGCTCTCATTGCCCCTATCATAAGCATGTTGAAGTGATTAAGGTTAAAGTGAACAAACTATGGAGTATATGCTTGAGAAAGTATAAGTTGGAAATCTCATGTCCCTTCAATACGAGGGCCGCTCCTCATGCTACTCAAGTTTAGTTACCGGTAAGTTCTTGTCATAGTAAGTACATGTGTATCACAGAGAACAACCAATGGGGTACTCCTTGCCCGATGATACAGAAGAATCCCCATATCAAAATGACAAGGTAAGAAGACAACGAGCATCTCAACAATCTTCTTTATTTACCATGGGAAAATGGTGCTTTTTTTCTCTTTCCTCTTTTCTCATCTCTTTTTTTTCTTTTTCTCTTTTTCTCAATCTCAATCTCTTTTTTATAAGAATAATGCTTCATAGATTACTCATTATGGTTACGCTGCAGGTTTCCACCATGATTAGGCATGGATCAGACCGGCGGCCCAAGCGTTTCTCTAACACACATACATAACTCCATGGACTTACAAGCTCCCCTTTCATTTCACACCGACGACATCCATAGAGAAAAGAGCATGATATCAACTAGGTACAAAGTACAAGTGCAATGTTGAAAGCGTTCCCCATGACAGCATGGTTCTGCTAATAACCAACATATAAGTGCAAGCATATACAACATAGACGACACAATGGTTTAAGTTTATTAGGGGCAAAAAAGTAAAGTGTGCCATCAAGTTCCTCAGAGCTTTAATCACTAGTTTTCTCATAACAAGTTTAATTCGGAAGGTAGATAAAAACATGAATATACTTGGAATAGAAAATGCTAATAGGTAGGTATGGTGGACTCTTTGCAATAACTTGGTTTTATTTGGAGTTGGATGCATGAGTGGAACTCATACTTGGTTATGGAGGCTAGGAAAAGACTGGGAGCGACCAACTAAGAGAGCAATAATGGCCATAATCATGCAAAGCAACAAAACATCATTAATTAAAGCATAAAGTGATATTACAAGTCAAAAAGTAAATGATCATAGAGGCTATGGTGACTTGGTATAATCTTAACATGGTGTGAGCATGCGCCAAGTCAACCCAAATAAAGCATCAAAGGAGAATACCACAATACTATGCTTTAATATGTTAAAACAACGCATGATTCTTTCAAGGCACATTAAGCAATCTCAATTGTTTATAACATGTCATGCTACAGAAATAATCACTAAGCATAAAGCCAAAACAATATCAAGCATGACATGATAAAGTCTATGCCACAGTCAAAAACAAGCTCCTTTTTACCACTTAAGCATGAACTTTTCCTACTCTTTTCCAATCCAAACTAATCTTATTTGAAAACTAATGCATGAATGAGGGGGTACAACCAATTTATTCAAGCAAACTAAGAAAACCAAGCAAACGAAAACTAAAAACTAAAACGAAGATGCTCCAAGAACAACACAACTGTGCATGAAACAATAAAAAATGAAGTGTTTGGAAAAACCTGAGATTTTTATTGATGAAGAAGGGGATGCCTTGGGCGTCCCCAAGCTTTGACGCTTGTACTTCTTGAATATTTCTTGGGGTGACACGGGTGGCATCCCCAAGCTTGAGCTTTAGTCCATTCTTCATCTCATTACATCATTCTCTCAATACACCTGAAATTTTTCCTTCATACAAAACATCACACAATATTTATTAGCAACATTAGTGCACTCAAGATAATAAGTCTTTGGGTTCAGTTTCAACACCAATAAAACTTACACTAAAACACAAGCCACATGCATATAATAATAATTACTCTCCTACAAGCATAGTCATTCTTACTAATCATAGTGGGAGCAAATTCAACAAAATAGCTATCATTATTATTCTCATCACCATAATCATCAAATATAGGAGGCATATTGTAATCATAATTAATCTTCTCGTCAATAGTAGGTGGAATTAAAATATGATACTCATCATTGTAATCATCATATATTGGAGGTTTAGTATCATCGTAAGCAATAGAATAGCTATCTTCCATAGCTGGAGAACTAAAAAGATCATTTTCATAAAAACTAGCTTCCTCAAGCTTAGAATTTTCCATAGCATTAGCAATAATGGTGTCCAAAGAATTCATACTAACAACATTGCTATTTTCATGCAAATAAAGTTCCATAAGGTTTTTAATTTTCTCTTCAAACACTTCATGTCCTAACTCAAGATAAATACTATAAAGCTCTCTAATTTTGTTGTTGTTTTCCATTAATCTTAACTAGTGAAAACAAGAAATGAAAAGAAAAAATTGCATAATCTAAAGGAAATAACTTCGAGCACTCACATGGAGGATATGAGTACCTTTTACCTTACCTCCTCGGCAACGGCGCTACAAAATAGCTTGATGTCTACGCACTTCTATTCTTGTAGACAGTTGTTGAGCCTCCAAGTGCAGAGGTTTGTAGAACACCAGTAAGTTTTCCTTAAGTGGATTACCGAAGGTTTATCAAACTGAGGGAGGAAGTGTCAAAGGTATCCCTCTCAAGCAACCCTGCAATCAAGATACAAGAAGTCTCTTGTGTCCCCAACACACCCAATACACTTCTTAGGTGTATAGGTGCACTAGTTCGGTGAAGAGATAATGAAATACAAGTGGTATGGATATAAGACAACGATGCTAGAAAATAGCTTGATGGTGTGGAATAGACTAAAGGCAAACTGAAATAAAGATGGAAGCAAGCAAACATGTAACAGATCTAGTTGCAAACGGTGTTTCAATGCATAGAAGCAAGGCCTAGGGATCATACTTTCACTAAATATCTTCTCTTCATGATACTACTCTGAACTACTCTCCGGTTGGACACTCTAATCCATGGTAGGGCTATAACAACACTCCTCAAAGTTCGCTTTCCCCACCTAGATAACCCCACACTGTGACCTTGAGCACTAGATGGTTCCAACAAACACCACAATTTCATAGAGACATCCAACTCCAAATATAACTCATAACAAGTATTTGTAATCTCTAGCCTAAGTGCCACCATGGTGTGCACACTGTCACTTCCACACACATCGGGAGAGCCAAAGATCTATTAAAGCACTTGAGTAGCAAGGTAGATCTACTTCATTACAAAGCTCATGATCACAATATGATCATGCATAGAGAGAGATATGAACACATAGCTACTGGTAGAACCCTTAGCCTCGAGAGGGAACTACTCCCTCATCATCATGGGAATCAGCAACGACAATGGAGATGGTGGTGGAGATCGATGGAGATGGCTTCGGGGGCACTGCCCCGTCCCGATAGGGTGCCAGAATAGAGACTTCCTATCCCCCGAATCTCCCCTTCGGTGGCGGCGGCGCTGCGGAACTTTTTGTGGCTGGAGGCTGGATTATTTAGGGTTTTCGTCCCAAGGGCTTCTTATAGGCGAAGGGGCGAGGTCGGTGGCCGGCCAGGGGGGCCACACCATCCCCTGGCGCGGCCTAGGGCTGCCCGCCCTAAGGGGTGGTGTGGCCGCCCTATGGCCCCCCTTCATCTCTCCTCGGACTCCATGTGTCTTCCGGTAAAATATTGACTTTGGCTTTTGTCCCGTCCAATTCCGAGTATATTCAATTTCTTACTTTCCTGGAACCAAAAACAGAAGAAAACAGGCAGCTGGCACTGTGGCATCTTGTTAATAGGTTAGTCCAACAAAGTGTATAAAAATACTCCAAAGTGTGGACAAAACATAAGAAAGTAGATATAAAACAAGCATGGAACATCAAAAATTATAGATACGTTTACGACGTATCAACCATCAAGATCATAGAATTAGTCTTGGATACGTATACCTAATTAGCACCCCCTCAATAGTGATACCCTCAACATTAGTGGCTAGTGCTAAGCTAAAACATGATCACTTTGGATGGGAATACTTGGAGAAAATGATTATGAAAACCTTGGAATGATACTTCATTCTATTGAAATGTTTTGACATGTGTTATGAAACAGAATGGTTGGATGATGAAACTAAATGAGGCATGAGCCTTGACTTTGACAAAAACTGATGGTTGGGTTTGGATGCGATACCATTCCAATTTTACCGTACAACCACGTTACCTGAGTTGGGTAGGGCTTAACTAGAAGTTTATATGTCTTAGTATGGGTTCCCTTGCGGAAGAGGTTGAGCTGAGGCTACCTCGTGATGAATGTCCACCTATGCAGTACCCAGGATGGCAGATGGCCATGCCTGTGAGGACAAACTCACAGGGAAGGTGCCTATACTATGGTGTGTAATTGAAAGGTTAGGATTGATTATCCGCATACCAAGTATGATGATTTTGGGTTATCCCTCATAGATGTATCAGATTTTGTGGTGAAAGTGTACCACCTCTACAGAGTGTCAAACTATTCGAATAGCCACGTCCGTGGTTATGGACAGTTGGAGTGGCCATACTGTTCCGTTGTTAGATGTTTTCCAAAATGATGTGTGACTTGAACAATGACTTTGACTTGACCACAACAGAGTTGTGGACATGAAAATTAGTTTCCCCCTTATGTAATCTAGAGAACTACATTAGGCTTTACTATGGAGAACTTATAAAATTGGCTTATTGCAAATAAGACTAGAGCTTAGGATTCCTACTAGTATTCTCTTACTTGTGTTAGTGTTAGTTTGCGAGTACTTTAAGGGTACTCATGGATTTGTCCCTGGCTATTCCTATGGCCATACTATGAGGAGGATTACCCGGAAGATGGACAGCATGAGGCCTATGATAACTAGGATCATCTCCCATTGTCAGCATTGCCTATGACCATGAAGATAGAGTCTACTGCGTTATATTTCCACTGCTCTGATTTGTAGTAAGACCTAATCATGAGATCCTTTATTTGTAAGACTATTATGGTTTGTAATGGATGATGTACTGTGGTACCACTTCTTTTATGTCTCGCAAAAATGGTAATCCTAGGATTACGATGTATGGCATAACATGCATCTGGACTTAAAAATCTGGGTGTTGACAGCAGCGGAGCAAGAGGACCACCGAAAGATGCAAAAGGAATGTACAACACCGAAGCGGGCCAACTCGATAGGTGTAGCAGAGCCACATGCCTTGGCGCGGTGAGGACGAGGAGAAGCAGGGGTCGGCCTTGTACGCGACGGTAGTGAGAGGAGCAGTGGAGGGCAGCTGCGCTTGGGAGGAGGAGGGGGCTCGCGCAACTGCTGGCCATGGAGGCGGCCACGGTCGGGCGGCGTCTATGGCGCATGGAGGAGGAGGCGCAGCTCGAGGCGCCAACGGGGGCTCGTAGTGTGCGAGGTCCTATGGCGAGCTTAGCACGACCAGAGGTGGCGTGGGACACGGGCTGAAAAGGAGTGATGCAGGTGGGGACGCACGGCCTTAGGCGGAGCTTCGGCCGGAGGTGGCTCGCTGGCGACGGGGTCTGTGGACAAAGGCGGGCAGGTCGTGCGGGCGCGCGGGGAGGAGCTCGAAGGGAAGAGGTGGCGTCCGGAGCCTGCGGGGCGGTGGCGACGTGCGTTGCTGCAGGGAGAGCCCGAGGCGACGACGCCATGGCGGTAGGGGCACGAGGGTGGTGCCGGTGCAGGCTCGTGCAGCTGGCGGCGGGGAATCGAGCAGGGAGGTGCGAGGTAGGTGGTGATGGGATCGAGGAGGTGGGAGATGGTCGTGTGCAGATAGGGGACGTTCGGGAGGAACGTGAAAAAGTGGTGGGGCCCCATGTGGCAGGTGGGGATCAAACATGGCATGGTTGCGTGCGTGCTGGTACCGCGTGCGTGTATAACGTGTAGGGTGGACTACGTCGTGCGGTGTGGTGTACCGTGGACATGTGGGTTGGTGTGGCTTACAGGCTGGGTCGGGTCGGTTTAGGATTAGGGTTTCATTGCGGGTAGTAGGTGGCTAGCTGGGCCTTTTGTGGGTTGGTGTGGATTACGTTTTTTTAGAAAGGATTTTATAAATAGTTTTTAGATAAATAAAAGATTCGGAAAATACCGGGGTTTTAATTTGAAATAAAGGAGGGGAATAATTTAGACAACAAAATAGGCTTTTGGTGAAAATATTTTAGAGCAGAAATATGCATGATGTTATGATGATGCACAAAATAAAAACAAACAGGCAAATCTAACAAGGGATATTTTCTCGGGCATTACAACTCGACAACACTAACAAGGATCGCGTCCCGAGATCCAAGCAAAGACACCGGGTGGAGGGGTTTGATTGTCAACACCCGGATTTTTATTCCTAGATGCCTGTTATGTCATTCATCGCAATCCCAGGATTACCATTTTTGCGAGACATAACAGAATTGGATATCACAGTACATCATCCATTACAAACCATACATAAGGTCTTACACAAATAAGTATCTCATGATCCAGTCTTAATACAACAAGCAGCGGAATAAAAGATAAGCGTAGCAATGGGGTCCATCTTCAGGGGCACAGGCAATGCTGACGAAGGCAGATAGTCCTAGTTATCATAGCCGTCTTGCTGCCCATCATCTTGGTAATCTCCTTCATAGTCTGGCCATGAGAATAGCCAAGGACAAAAGCCACGAGTACTCTTTAAGTACTCGCAAACTACCACTAACGAGTAGTATAATTCTAATGTAAATTACTAACTCTAAGTTTAACTATAAGGTTAAGTCTGAAACCTAAGCTGAGTTCAGAAGCAAAGAAAGATAAAATAAAGTTCTAGAATCACTTAAGTTGGGAAGCTATTGTCATAGTCACAACTCTGTTGTGGTCAAGTCAAGATTCATCATTCATTTCATAAGTTATTTTGAAAACATCTGACAACAAAACAGTATGGCCACTCCAACTGTTTATAACTGCGGACACAACTATTCGAATAGTTTGACACTCTGCAGAGGTGGTACACTTTCACCACAAGATTCGATACATTTATCGGGGATAACCCTGAATCATCATACTTAGTATGCAGATAATCAAACATAACCTTTCCTTTACACACCCTAGTATAAGCACCTCTCTTATGAGCATGGCCTCCCAACCATGACCATCTGTCATCTTGGGCACTGCATAGGTGGACAACATTGAGAGGTAGCCTCAGCTCAAACCTCTCCCGCAAGGGAACTAATACTAATGCATATAAACTTCTGGCTAAGCCTTACCCAATTCAGGTATTGTGGTCGTACGGTAAATTTGGAATGGTATCGCATCCGAATCCAACCATCAGTTTTGTAAAAGGGTTAAGGCTCATGCCTCAACATATTCAACATCATAAACCCTTTTTGTTTCTCAACACATGTCAAAATATCTCAATAGAATGACTCATCATTCCAAGGTTTTCTCAATTCATTTTCACCAAGTGTTCACATCTAACGTGACTCAAGTTTTTATTTAACTCTAAACTACTAGGTTAAGAGTGTTCACTAAGGTGGAAAGATGGGACCAATCTCATGCCATAGAATGACATCTAAAGTTATCTAACTAGGTCAAGTTATATACTCTTTATGCTACCTTCAGAACAAGTAAAGGACTTTGGTAAAAGTAAAGGGAGTAAAGCTTGGAACAATAATACTTGGGGTAAGTAATAGTTAAAGTGGTATGACCAAAGCATGCCTAAAGCATCTTTGCTCAATCATCTAGCTTAATTCTAGCTTGCTAATAATTATACTTGCAAGTGTTAGCTTGCCTTGGTTGGTGCAGTGGTTGAAGATTTCTTCCTCCTCTTGATAGAACTCCTCCTCCTCGAAAGCTTGGTCGGTACTATCGTCTATAAATACATACGGAGTACACAATCACCAAACAATACTTAGCTAGTATAATTAGCACTCTAAGGCACACATTTGATGATCTATTATCATCACCAGCATCACAAGTTTTATTAACTAGTTTCATTCTTTTTATTTAAGAAAAGTAATTTCTACTCATCGAAAATAACTAAGATTTAATATTCACCACTTAAATATGGGATCATGTGGACACATGTCATCACCACATATTCCAACATGTGGGAATGTGATTTAAGGGTTGGTTCATAATTACTTTGGTTTAAGTTCATTACTTAATGATTTAAAGTGACTAGAAATGCCTATATAGCATTATTTTGGTACTAGTCCAAAGTCACTGCATGTAAACCCTAATATTATTACATATTCAGATAGGTGTGGTTAAATGTGATTTTTGAGAGTTGGAAACAACTCAAAATCTATCATGGTTGATTTCATAAAAATGTTTGAATGTGCAAAAGCTCCTGTCTTGTTATTTTTACTAGGAGAGATCTATAACTCTAATTAAATTAAATCCAATGGGCTTGGGTAGATATTTTTAGTAGCTTTCTAACACAATTTGAATCACTCCATTTGGATTTGTAAATCTCCCTGAATTGATTTTCAAACTAGGGGATAGAACTAAGTTCAAACTAAAATAGAAAAATCCTAATTTGAATTAAATGGGTCCCGCGGGAACGAAAACGGGCCGGCCCAGTGGCACTCCACGGTGCGGGGCATAGCTGACAGGAGGGTCCACCAGTCAGCGGCTCTTTACACGCGAATGGGTACGGGGCGATTTGGGCCGTTAGATTAGAACTAGGATCTACGGCTGGGGCTCGTCGTCGACGACTAACAGGTCACCGGCGAGGTCTAACCCTAGCGGCTCGGTGAGGGTGCTCAGGGCGCAGGGGCTCCAATGACGATGGCGGCAAAAGCGACATCTGGTGGACGACGGCGAGGTCAGGGGTGGTCGCGGTAGCTCCTGGGGTGGTCGCAATCAGCGGGGCCCTTCTCCTCCAGAAGCGGCCAGCTCTGGTGGAATTCTAGCGACTACGAGCTCAAGCGGCTCCGAGGAGAAGTAGGGACTGATTAGTGGTGAGAGGGGAGGTCAGTGGTGCGCAGAATAAGGCTAGGGGTGGCCTCCTTATATAGGCTCGACGACGGGACAGCACGGCGTGGCCAAGCGACGGTGGCGACATGCCTACGGGCTGCTAGCGGCATGGCTGCAAGCGGCGATCGATGTGCGGTCTCCTGGCGGTGCTCTACAGGGTAATGGCGCTACTAGGGGCGGTTGAAAACGGCCGGGCGGTGATCACTCTCTGAGCGGCAGAGGCGGCATTCGACACGGCGTGCGGTGGCTGCGGGTGAAACAGCGGCGAACGGGCATGTCCGGGCAGTTCCTAGGTTCATGGCTAAGCGGTGAGCGCGGTCTGTGGTCGAGGCGTGGCGTGTGCACGCTTGTCAGGCGCGGCGCTCTGGCGCGTGCTCGGCATGGTGCAGACGCTCTGGGCGCGGCGCTGGGCGAGTGGTCCGTGGCTCGGCTTTGCTCGGGTAGGGGGCAGAGGGTGGCGGTGCGGTCTGGTCTAGCTCCTAGACATGGCGAGAGAGAGAGGGGCGGTCTGCTGCTACGTTGGCAAGGCTGGCCGGCGAGCATGGTGCTCGGGGTGGTGTGGCACTACTGCTAGGGGATAGGGGATGGGGTGTTTATTGCTTGGTTAGATCAAGTGGAGACAGAGGGAGTGATTTGAGGTCAATTGGGTGGCAAAACCCTTTAGAAAATAGTGAGCTAATACTAGGTGTAATTCCTGCCTGCCAAGTGTTTGTGAAATTGGCCGAAAGAAATTTAGTTTTGAATTTTGAAAAGATTTTTGGTATGTGTGTTAGTGATAAGCTTGATCATCTGTGGTTCCTTGGGTTTTGAAAATAAAGCTCATTTGACTGATTTTTGAATAAGTGGGATCTTCCCATATGAACTAGATTCAATTTTCAAATGCCATTTAAAATTAGTGTTTGAAAGTTTTTGGCAGATCAGAAAGTGGGACTTGGTACATCATTACATTTATTAGCAAGGGGTGCAAAGATTCACATTTGTCTCTGTTAAGAATTGAGTCCTAGGAATAGCCAAAGTAGGCATGTTGATTAAAATGGCACAAATGACCATTTCTTTCTTTTATTCATTTTGATTTGTTTTTCCTTGGGATTTGTTTGGGAATGATCTAGATGATGTTTATTTCACCTAAGAATCATTTTACAAGCAATGGATCACTTAATCATGGCAATTCAAAACAACTCCTATTTAAATGCACACACATATGAATGCTTTAATAATTTTAATTGGAAAAGTTTTGTTAACCCCAATTTTGATGATTTGGATTTTAATAACCTTGGATTAAAGTTTTGGCATGTTACAAACCTTCCCCCCTTAAACAAAATCTCGTCCCGAGATTTACAAAAGAAAACTAGGAACTAAAGAGATCTGGGAACTCTGTCCTAATGTAATCTTCTCGCTCCCAAGTGGCTTCCTCTTCGGTATGGTTGCTCCATTGAATCTTGAGAAACTTGATACTTCTAGTTCTGGTGGTTCTGTATGCTTCTTCCAAGATACGGATGGGCACTTCACGATACGTCAGGTCATTGTTGATCTCCACAGCTCGGTGATCGATGTTCTTGAAACCTTCAGTCTTCTCTGGCACTTCCAGACATTTGCGAAGTAACGAGATATGGAACACATTATGGATGGCTGACATCTCTTCGGGCAGTTCCAGTTGATACGATACTTCTCCTGGATGTTTCAGAATCTTGAAGGGCCCGATATATCTAGGGGCTAACTTTCTTTTCAGACTAAAGCGTTGGGTTCACTTCAATGGCGAAACCTTGAGATATACAAAATCTCCGACATTGAAAGTCAGGTCTATCCTTCTCTTGTCGGCATAACTCTTCTATCTGGATTGGGCGGTCTTGAGGTGCTCATGAACTTTGTGAACTTTCTCTTCGACTTCTCGGAGAATGTCGGGTCCAAAGATCTGACTCTCTCCTACTTGCGACCAATTCAAAGGGGTGCGACACTTCCTTCCGTATAGGAACTCAAATGGTGCCATATGCAAACTAGGTTGATAACTGTTGTTATATGAGAACTCTGCGAAAGGAAGGCAGTCTTCCCATTTTGCTCCATATTCTAACACACAAGCTCTTAGCATATCCTTTAAGATCTGGTTGACTCTCTCGGTCTGTCCATCAGTTTGCGGGTGATAAGCGGTGCTGAAGTTCAACTTGGTTCCCAATCCTTCCTGAACTTTCTGCCAAAATCTGGAGGTAAACTAGGTTCCTAGATCTGATACTATGGTCTTGGGGGTTCCATGCAGACTAACGATCCTAGCAATGTACAACTCTGCTCGCTTCGCATTCTGGTGGGTAGTCTTGACAGGTATGAAGTGGGCTACCTTGGACATTCTATCAACTATGACCGAGATTGAGTCATTTCCCTTACTGGAAGTAGGCAAACCGGTGATAAAGTCCATTTCGACAGAATCCCATTTCCATTCCGGAATCTGCAATGGTTGCAACAGTCCTGCGGGTCTCTGATGCTCTGTTTTGACTCTTTGACAGATGTCACATTTGGCGATGTAGCTTCCGATTTCTCTCTTCATCTTGTGCCACCAAAATTGCTCTTTCAAATCTTGATACATCTTCGTTCCTCCGGGGTGGATAGAATAAAGAGTATCATGAGCTTCATGCATGATAACTTGCTTCAGCTCCGAATCTACTGGCACATAGATACGTCCTTTGTTCCACAGCACTCCTTCTTCGTCTTCCGTGAATCCAGGTACCTTTCCTGTACCAATACGACGTTGATTCCATCGATACTTTCATTTCCCTTCTGGGCTTCCTTGGTTTGGCTAATCAATGTGGGTTGAAGTTCAATGCTAGCTAAGAATCCTTTGCTAACCAGCTCAGTTCTGAACTGCTCCAACTCCTCATAAAAACTTGGCTGCTTCTCCTTGATCATGGTGTTTAGCCTGCAAGGCAATCTGCTAAGAGCATCCGCTACCACATTGGCTTTGCCGGGGTGATAGTGAATGTCCAGGTCATAATCCTTGATTAACTCTATCCATCTCCTTTCCCTCATATTCAGCTCCTTCTGAGTGAAAATATACTTTAAGCTCTTGTGATCTGAGTAAATCTCATAGCGATTACCCATCAGATAATGACGCCATGTCTTCAATGGCAAAACTACGGCTGCTAATTCAAGATCATGGGTTGGATAGTTATGCTCATGCTGCTTCAGTTGTCGAGATAGATACGCGATGACTTTTCCTTCTTACATCAATACACATCCTAGGCCAATCTTGGATGCATCACAATATACATCAAATGGTTTCTTGATGTCTGGCATGATCAATATTGGGGCTGATATCAATCTCTTCTTCAGTTCTTGAAAACCGGCTTCACTTTTGTCTATCCATTTAAACTTCTTGTCCTTCTTCAACAATTGGGTCATGGGTCTGGCGATGCTTGAAAATCCTTCGACGAACTTGCGGTAGTATCCCGCTAATCCGAGGAATGCACGGACTTGGGTTTGAGTGGTTGGGGCTTCCCATCCTTCGACATATCTGATCTTCGCGGGATCAACAGAGACTCCTCTGGCAGACACAATATGTCCTAGGAATCCTACTTCTTTCAGCGAAAACTCACACTTGCTGAACTTGGCATACAACCGATGCTCTCTCAGGGTTTCTAGGATGATTCTTAGATGCTGCTCATGCTCTTCTTTTGACTTTGAGTAGATAAGGATGTCGTCGATGAACACAACTACAAATTTATCTAGGAAATTCATAAAGATCTTATTCATGAGATTCATGAAATAAGCAGGGGCATTGGTTAATTCAAAAGACATAGCCCTATACTCGTATAAACCATAGCGAGTAGTGAAGGTGGTCTTCGGAATATCCGTTGCATGAATCTTAAGTTGGTTATAACCAGTCCTAAGATCAATCTTTGAGAATACCTGAGCTCTAGTCAACTCATCAAATAGATCCTCTATCTTTGGCAAGGGGTACTTGTTCTTGATGGTGACATCATTTAGTTTCCTGTAATCTGTTGACAAATGGTTGCCTCCATCTTTCTTGTTGACGAATAACACTGGTGATCTCCATGGCGAAGCGCTTGGTTGAATCAAGCATGTTGCCAACATAGCATCCAACTGCTTATTCAATTCTACTAACTCTAAGGGGTTCATGCTATAGGGTCTCTGGGCTATGGGTCCGGTTCCGGGGATTAGTTCGATAATGAACTCAATATCCCTGTCCCGGGGCATACCTGGCAATTCATCTAGGAATACGTCGGGGTATTCACAGACTACTCTTACTTGGTCTATGGTGGGTAGGGCTAGACTCTTGTTGCACTTGAATTGGCGAGGTAAGGTTTCAGATATATGCTCTACTCTGACTCTAGAGCTACTGGTCATGGTGATGGCTTTCTTAGCACAGTCTATCATTCCTTTATGCCTTGACATCCAGTCCATACCTAGTACTACTTCCAATCCTTTGGTTCCGAGTACAATTAGGTTGGCATAAAAATCTATCCCATGTATTCTAATAGGTACAGCTTTGCAAATTTTTCTAGATTTTGTAGTTGATCCGGGGATTTGAACTATCATGACATGCTTCAAGTTGGTTGGGTGAATATTACTAGTGCATGCAAATTCTTAGGTGACAAATGAATGCGATGCTCCTGAATCAAACAATACCCTTTCTAAAACTGAGTTGACAGAAAACACACCCAGCACTACATCTGGCGCTTCCTGGGCTTCTTCGGCGTTCATGTGGAAGAGACGGCCGTTGCGGTTGTGAGGGTTCCCTGGGGAAAATCTTCTCCCTGGTTGAACACGACGATGTTGTTGAGCTGGGGCATTCACATTGGCAGTGGCAGCGGTCCTCTTGGGACACTCATTGGAATAGTGGCCCCTCACTCCACACTCGAAACAGGTGATCTGGGACTTGTCCTTTGCTGCGACGGGCACAACATTACTGCCAGTTCTAGGTGCAGTGTTGTTGTTGTTGTTCTTGGGAGGGGCACGGTTGAAATTGTTGGTGTTGCTGGAGTTGTGGTTGTTTCCTCCGGACTTCACATTGACTCCGCTATGGTTGGGGTAGCTTGGGCGAGAAATTGGGGGTCGGTTGTTCCTTGGTGCATATCCTGGTGAGGGGTTGGGACGGTACTTCTGGTGACTGCTGGATCCAGATTGCTACATCATACGACGTTTGTGGTTGTCGTTTGCCTGATTAATCTTCCCTTCCATCTGAATGGCAGAGTCGACTAGCTCTTCGAGATGCTCGAAACGGATGTTGACGAGGACAGTCTGCATCTCATCATGCAGTATGTTCAGGAATCTCTCTTTCTTCTTGACCTCTGTGTTGATCTCATTAGGGGTGTACCTTGCAAGCGATAGGAATCTGTCATGGTATTCCACCACAGTCATTCTGCCTTGCTTCAAGTCGCGAAACTCATCTCTTAGTCTGGTGACTAGACCTTGCGGCACGTGGGTGCGACTGAACTTGGTTTTGAAAGCTTCCCATGTCATCACTTGACCATGGTTCATGTTATGGATAATAGTCCACCAAGCTCTTGCATCTCCCGCCAGATAGTGGGTGGTGAAGAGAACTTTCTCGTGGTCATCAACTCCTGCAACTTCTAAGTTGTTTTCCATTGTCTGTAACCAGTCATCAGCATCTAGTGGGTTTTCAGCTTGGTTGAAGATTGGGGGATTTGTATTCTGAAAGTTTTTGAGTTTGGATCCATGGTGATCCTGGTTTCCATGCCCTTGGTTGTTGAGAGCCATTTGGGCGATCTGTTGTAGTGTTGCTAGATTAGCTTGGCGTTCTGCCCTGCTTGCTTCCTTGTCTGCAATGAGATTCTGCAAGGTCTGCAAGATTAGATCTTGCAACGAGCTGCTCCCTCCTTGGTTTCCACGAGTCATCTAAAGATTGAGGTAGATAAAGGGGTAAGAGGGAAAGTTCTAAGGTTCATGGTTTTGGTTTCAAGATTAAAACTTTGAGTTTGACTCAGGTTTTGCAACTAACTTCATTTCATTCATGCAAACAAGCACACGATATAAACACACACCACAACAACAAAGGAAAACAGATGTTTTGAAGAACCATTCTGCAAGCTACGATATAGTGGGACCGATACGTCTCATGCTACAATAGTGCTCTAGTGCATCTACTCATCGTCGATGAAGTCGGAGTCCTCATCGTCCGTGTAGAAGTCCACAGCATCCTCCTCCAGAAAGTCGTCATCATTGCTGAGGTAAGAATCCATGTCTCCCTAGATGTCTTCACCTTCCTTCTCTTCCTTCTTTGCTGCAAGCTGAGCTTCTTGCTCTTTGACGGTCTTCTCGAGGTCGGCCACCTTCTTGCGAAGACAGGCGATGGTGCGATCCTTCTTCTCATATGGGGCGAAGAAGGTGACGGTCCTTGACAAGCAGTGAGAAAGTCTGGGCCTTCTGGGCGGCAATGGCATGGTTGTGGTTGGCGAACTCCCTAGCATTGTCTAATTCCTTCTAGCGATCGTACATCAGGAAGTCAAGGTTCTCCACTTGACGCTTCAACTCCGGGTGACTTGGCATCTCCATCGGCATTCCCATGAATTCACGTCTTGCATAGTGAGCAAAACGGGTTCCTTGGATTTGGTTGATGTTGAGGGCACATAAACGTGCGAGAGCTTCATGCATTGCCCTGGATAATCCATCTAGCCAGTTGTTCTCTCTCACGGAGAACTGGATTCTCCCGGACATTGGTGCTTCGATGCTTCCTCTAAGATCAGCGGTTACTAGCCATTGTAAATCTCCTCCTGGGGGTCCTGGAAGTTGAGCTCCAAGAAACTCTGGGTGCGGGCGTCCCAATAACTCCAACAGTGAATCCAGATCCCTCTCGAAGATTAGCTGATCTCCGTTTCCCAACTGGTAGAACTTGTTGAACCGAGTCTCCATCTACAAGAATTAAGGATGAGGAAATTAGTGAAGTGATCAAGTGTGTCAAATTTTAAGTAGTAATGTAAGAATTTTGAGGAACATGAATTTTTGAGAAAGAATGAATTCCCAAGGATAAGAGAGGAAATAGTTTTTCATAAATGCTCACTTTGGTTTTGAAACTAAGTATTTATTAGGACGTCCATTCTAAATAGTGTCTCCTATGGTCAGGATGGCTCTGATACCAACTTGTCAACACCCGGATTTTTAATCCCACATGCCTGTTATGTCATTCATCACAATCCTAGGATTACCATTTTTGCGAGACATAACAGATTGGATATCACAGTACATCATCCATTACAAACCATACATAAGGTCTTAACAAAATAAGGATCTCATGATCCAGTCTTAATACAACAAGCAGCGGAATAAAAGATAAGCGTACCAGTGGGGTCCATCTTCAGGGGCACAGGCAATGCTGACGAAGGCAGATAGTCCTAGTTATCATAGCCGTCCTGCTGGCCATCATCTTGCTAATCTCCTTCATAGTCTGGCCATGAGAATAACCAGGGACAAAAGCCATGAGTACTCTTTAAGTACTCGCAAACTACCACTAACAAGTAGTATAATTCTAATGTAAATTACTAACTCTAAGTTTAACTATAAGGTTAAGTTTGAAACCTAAGATGAGTTTAGAAGCAAAGAAAGATAAAATAAAGTTCTAGAATCACTTAAGTTGGGAAGCTATTGTCATAGTCACAACTCTGTTGTGGTCAAGTCAAGATTCATCATTCATTTCATAAGTCATTTTGAAAACATCTGACAACGAAATAGTATGGCCACTCCAACTATCCATAACCACGGACGTGGCTATTCAAATAGTTTGACACTCTGCAGAGGTGGTACACTTTCACCACGAGATTCGATACATCTGTCAGGGATAACCCTGAATGATCATACTTAGTATGCAGATAATCAAACATAACCTTTCCTTTACACACCCTAGTATAAGCACCTCTCCTATTAGCATGGCCTCCCAACCATGACCATCTTTCATCTTGGGCACTGCATAGGTGGACAACATTGAGAGGTAGCCTCAGCTCAAACCTCTCCTGTGAGGGAACTAATACTAATGCATATAAACATCCGGCTAAGCCTTACCCAATTCAGGTATTGTGGTTGTACGGTAAATTTGGAATGGTATTGCATCCGAATCGAACCATCAGTTTTGTAAAAGGGTTAAGGCTCATGCCTCAACATTTTCACCATCATATAAACCCTTTTTGTTTCTCAACACATGTCAAAATATCTCAATAGAATGACTCATCATTCCAAGGTTTTCTCAATTCATTTTCACCAAGTGTTCCCATCTAAAGTGATTCAAGTTTTTATTTAACTCTAAACTACTAGGTTAAGAGTGTTCACTAAGGTGGAAAGATGGGATCAATCTCATGCCATAGAATGACATCTAAAGTTATCTAACTAGGTCAAGTTTTATACCCTTGATGCTACCTTCAAAATAAGTAAAGGACTTTGGTAAAAGTAAAGGGAGTAAAGATTGGAACAATAATACTTGGGGTAAGTAATAGTTAAAGTGGTATGACCAAAGCATGCCTAAAGCATCTTTGCTCAATCATCTAGCTTAATTCTAGCTTGCTAAGCATTATAATTGCAAGTGTTAGCTTTCCTTGGTTGGTGCAGTGGTTGAAGTTTTCTTCCTCCTCTTGATAGAACTCCTCCTCCTCGAAAGCTTGGTCGGTACTATCGTCTATAAATACATACGAAGTACACAATCACCAAACAATACTTAACTAGTCTAATTAGCACTCCAATGCACACATTTGATGATCTATTATCATCACCAGCATCACAAGTTTTATTAACTTGTTTCATTCTTTTTATTTAAGAAAAGTAATTTCTACTCATTGAAAATAACTAAGATTTAATATTCACCACTTAAATATGGGATCATGTGGACACATGTCATCACCACATATTCTAACATGTGGGAATGTGATTTAAGGGTTGGTTCATAATTACTTGGGTTTAAGTTCATTATTTAATGATTTAAAGTGACTAGAAATGCCTATATAGCATTATTTTGGTACTAGTACAAAGTCACTACATGTAAACCCTAATATTATTACATATTCAAATAGGTATGGTTAAATGTGATTTTTGAGAGTTGGAAACAACTCAAAAGCTATCATGGTTGATTTTATAAAAATGTTTGAATGTGCAAAAGCTTCTATCTTGTTCTTTTCACTAGGAGAGATCTATAACTCTAATTGAATTAAATCCAACGGGCTTGGGTAGAACTTTTCAGTAGCTTTCTAATACAATTTGAATCACTCCATTTGGATTTGTAAATCTCTCTGAATTGATTTTCAAAATAGGGGACAAAACTAAGTTCAAACTAAAATAGAAAAATCGTAATTTGAACTAAATGGGTGAGGAGCAGCGGGCCCTCCCGCGGCCGCGAGGCACCCGTGACAAGGGGTCCACCGGTCGGCGACTCATTACACGCGAAGCGGTATGGGGCGATGTGGGCCGTTAGATTAGAACTAGGATCTACGGCTGGGGCTCGTCGTCGAGGACGGACAGGTCGCCGGCGAGGTCTAACCCTAGCGGCTCGGTGGGGGTGCTCAGGGGGCGTACTAGGGCTCCACCGACAACGGCGAGGCAAGCAAATGAACTGGTGGACAACAGCGAGGTCAGGGGTGGTCGCGGCAGCTCCTGGGGTGGTCGCAATTAGCGGGGCCCTTCTCCTCCAGAAGCGGCTAGCTCCGATGGAATTCCGATGACTACGAGCTCGAGCGGCTCCGGGGAGAAGTGTGGACTGATCAGTGGCGAGAGGGGAGGTGAGTGGTATGCAGAATAAGGCTAGGGTGGCCTCCTTATATAGGCTCGACGACGGGACAGTGAGGCGTGGCCAGGCGACGGTGGCAACATGGCTATGGGCTGCTAGCGGCATGGCTGCGAGCGGCGATCGATGTTTGGTCTCCTGGCGGTGCTCTACGGGATAATGCCGCTGCTAGGGGCGGTGGCAAATGGTCGGGCGGTGCTCACGGTCTGAGCGGCAGAGGTGGCGTTTGACACGGCATGCGGTGGCTGCAGGTCAAACGGCGGCAAACGGGCATGTCCGGGCGGTTCCTAGGTTCGTGGCTGAGCGGTGAGCGCGGGCTGTGGTCGAGGCACGGCGTGTGCACTCTTGTCGGGCGCGGCGCTCTGGCGCGTGCTCGGCATGGTGCAGACGCTCTGGGCGTGGCACTGGGCGAGTGGTCCATGGCTCGGCTTTGCTCAGGGAGGGGACAGAGGGTGGCGGTGCGGTCTGGTCTAGCTCCTAGAGATGGCGAGAGAGAGAGGGGCAGTCTGCTGCTGCGTTGGCAAGGTTGGCCGGCGAGCATGGTGCTCGGGGTGGCGTGGCACTGGTGCTAGGGGATAGGGGATGGGGTGTTTATTTCTTGGTTAGATCAAGTGGAGACATAGGGAGTGATTTGGGGTCAATTGGGCGGGAAAACCCTATAGAAAACAGTGAGCTAATACTAGGTGTAATTCCTGCTTGCCAAGTGTTTGTGAAAATGGCCGAAAGAAATTTAGTTTTGAATTTTGAAAGATTTTTGGTGGGTGTGTTATTCATAAGCTTGATCATTTGTGGTTGCTTGGGTTTTGAAAATAAGGCTCATTTGAGTGGTTTTTGAATAAGTGGGATCTTTCCATATGAACTAGATTCAATTTTTCAAATGCCATTTAAAATTAGTGTTTGAAAGTTTTTGGCAGATCACAAAGTGAGCCTTGGTACATCATTACATGTACTAGCAAGGGGTGCAAAGATTCACATTTGTCTCTGTTAAGAATTGAGTCCTAGGAATAGCCAAAGTAGGCATGTTGATTAAAATGGCACAAATGACCATTTCTATCTTTTATTCATTTTGATTTGTTTTTCTTTGGGATTTGTTTGGGAATGATCTAGATGATGTTTATTTCACCTAAGAATCATTTTACAAGCAATGGATCACTTAATCATGGCAATTCAAAACAACTCCTATTTAAATGCACACACATATGAATGCATAAATAATTTTAATTGGAAAAGTTTTTATTAACCCCAATTTTGATGATTTGGATTTTAATAACCTTGGATTAAAGTTTTGGGATGTTACATTGATGGTCGGATCTTCTGTCATCAGGTTGATCATTGTGACACCACTAACAAGAATTCTTGCTCCGTCTTAAACTTGCTGACACCACCAACAAAGGTTGTTGCTCACGTCCTTCGAGGGATCACTCCGAAGACACAAATGCAGAAGTAAAGGTCTCAAAGGTAAGGCCACCTCTAGCTTGCATGGAGGAGTTAAGTCACAAATTCACCTAGTTCAACATACAAGAGCGAATAGAAAGAGTAGTCGGATGGGGGACAATCCATCATGCACCCAAACTATTACTCCATACATGAAAAGGGCAATGGACAATCGAACTCTTGAGATTTAGATTGAAGATCATAACAAGCATCATTCATAAAGCTCCAGAGAAACAATCTGAAGACGAGGAGGTCATCGTTTTAGAAGTTGCAAAACACCTGAAACATATAAAGAGAGATCAGGTAGAATGAAAACCAGATATAGCACCACCATTATAAAAGGAAGAAAATGAAACCCTGAAGCTACGACGGAAAACCTAGCCACGATAAATCCTGGACTAGAATAAGGTAAGAGAGAAAATTAAAACACGTGATGATAAGAGGAGAAAGAATAGAGATAAGGAGTAAAAGCAGAACTAATCAGATATATCCAACGCATTTGTAGCAAAATAGTTTTGACACTATACAACGTCTATTGGCAAGGTTAAGCTACAGGCTAGACCAGTGGGGTATCGTAAACCTGTGCTCTAATACCACATATAACGCCCCAGAGTCGAGTCTATGCAGATCTTAGCATTTTTCCCGCCAAAATCCGCATAGAAGCGATTCAAAGGCGCCCACCAGACACTTTCGTGTGGGTGGGATTTGATTACAAGTAGTTATATCACAGTAGTTTACAACAGAGTCGACAAGAACTTATATATACAACAACGGCTCAACGAGTCAAGAATACAAATGATACAACTCAAGGATATAAATCTCAAAGAAAGCGAAATAGTGTCCGAGTACGGACAAGATCCAAATTGGACTAAGAGTCCTGAAGAATAACCAAGCGGTGTCCATAACCCTTTCCCAGGCCATGCCAGAGGAGTAACCTTGCTAACATCGTCGATCACGTACCTATCAAACCAAAGGGGTACCAATAGAGGGCAAAGGAAAACAGAAAGACTAGAATTCGGTGGTCCTCGCCTACATAGGTATGGTGGCTCGGCGGCAGCAAAGCTTGCACTATCTAACTTATAGAGACATGCTACAACTTCGGCTATCAGAGCGAGAGAAGAGATTACTATCCGGTAATAGGAGTATAACACCAAGCATAACCCATCCAAAGAGTTCCCCCTCGAAGACCAGTCAAGGAAGTTGTCGTGCGGAACACACACGGTGGCAATTTTAGTTAAGCAGGTGTTTAGTTGATATGGCTAATTACTAATCATATTATTAGAGGCAAAACATTAGTGGAGTTGTCTATGATCATGACATCGTACTCCTGAGGCGTCCATAACCATGGACACACAACTTCTCGAACAGATTTACCCTGCAGGGGTGCACTACTATACCCAAACGCATGCTCAACTCTTTAGGCAACATAATACGTGTGCCTTCCGAATCTCACAACAAGAATTGTCCCATAACTACGCAAATATCTAGAGGTATCACCTACTATGTTTTATCCAGCCAAGAGGCACGGCCGAGCCTCAAGGTGGCATAGCGTTTGTGACATGGGTATACCCTACAGGTACTCAAGCTTGGTATATACGGCTTGAATACGTAGAGGCCCACGGTGTCGCCAAGGCCCAAATGAAGAATTCGAGTAGCCTACGGACTCTCGATTGCTTGAAGAACAAGAAGAAACTAAAGATAGAAAGTTCAAAGGGGAAAACCCTAACTTGTAACCGACTCGACTTGCTACCCGAGACCTAGCCTATCTATATAAAGGCTAGGAGGGGGCGGCAAGGAACACACATGCAACCCTAGTTTCCACAACTCTCGCTAGATTGCATCTGCGCACCATTGTAATCCTCGATTCCTTTGATAATTCCACGAGCAGACAAGCAGGAGTAGGGACCTCTGCGAGGCCTGAACCTGGGTAAATCTTCGAGTCCCCTGTGTGCTTGTTTGCTAGCCAATAGATGTCTCCAGCGCTCCCTCCTTCTCCAAAACCCAAGTCCATAACAATGGGCATTGATGAGTTAAACCCTCGTTAATTGGCACCGTCTGTGGGAAGTGGGAGTGATGATGTTGCGGCTTCTTCGGCCCCATCAACCGCGATCTACAACTCCGCAACTACGGAGATTCGCCAGCTCTTCGGCGCGTTCTACTTCACCATCCACACGCCAGCCACTCGCCCGGCTTTCGAGTCTGTGGGCGGCGGAATCAGCTTGGCGATCGGGAGCTTCCGCTTCCAAGTTGGTCAGATGGGCACGCTTCGCATGCCTGACCAGCCGACGGTACCATCGATTGCTCCAGCATCGTGGTTCCCGCCACCGATCGGCAGCCTCGGCGAGCTCAACTCCTCGACAATAGTCGAGAATACGGTCAACGACAACAGTCGTGAATCTGATCTGAGCGATCTGGCAACTGAAGATGGAGCCTACGGTTCCGGATCTGAAAGTTGTGGGATTAGTAGCTTCCACAACCACTTCATATGCGCCGTCATCAACGCGGGCGACACCTCTGCTAATCGCGACAACACGGGCAACGGTGGCCATGAAGCCGACCCGCCAAATGGCGGACCAACCAGCGGGCGGCATACCCAACGACGACCCCACAAACGGCGCCCCCGTCAACAATGGAGGAGCAGTCAAACCTCCAACCATGATAAACGAGCAAACTGGCGAATGCGTCATGATCTGGCTCAACGATCTCGAGTGGGCCCGTTGCCGCGAAGCCCTACGAGGCCACCCTCTACCTTCCGTGTCCCCACAAGAACTGCTGATGGGCTACCACTGGCTCCTGAAAGAGGAATACAATCACCAACTACAAACAATCGCGCAACTCAAGGCGTGGAAAAAGGCGGATGATGAGTCAAGCCTCCGACGAGCTGGGCTCTCCTCCCATAGAGGATCCTCCTCCAAGTGCAACGAGTACATCACCAACAAGAGACAATCTCGACTCGCCCACCTCACTGAACAAGAACGTGTAGAAGCCACCAAAGGCCTCGACTTCGCCTCCATGACGGTGGATACGCGTGGCAATGTGCTCCCGAAAACGCCGCAGGCCGCGGTAACGGCAGCCACCATGTACCTCCTCAACAACCAGCTGCCAGTTGGAGACCCTCGAGCTGCCATGCACCGATCTACGATTGCATGCTTGGGGTTAATCGAAGCTTCCCTCGACAAAGAGCCGGCGTCAGAACCAAAGAAAGGAAAGGCTCTGGCAAAACGATACTCCTCGCCCTCATCCAGCAATGATAGTCATGACCTGTCTTGACGTCGCCGCTCACGGCGACACGACCACGACTATGATGCGCGCGATGACCTCACGCAACGCAAGATTGACAAATCAAGGGCGCGACGTGCTCGGTCAACTGACTCAGAAGACGAAGATGTACAGATCTGTGGCGCTAGATGCTTCAGCAGGGCCATGAGTCAAAAGCGAATGCCCAAAGGGTTTAAGCTCCCGTCAGAGAACCCGAAGTTTGATGGCCTACAGGACCCAAAGATCTGGTTGGAGGACCACATCTCCTCCGTCAGGCTTCACGGCGGAAGTCGAAGCACGGCCATGCAATGCCTAGAGCTACAGCTGCAGGGCGCCGCCCGAGCCTGGCTCAACAACCTCCCACGCGGATCCATTCGCAGTTGGGAAGAGCTGGTATACAACTTCGTGCAGAACTTCAAGGGCACATACAAACGCCCCGCATCAATCGAAGAGCTAAGATGCTGCCAGCAAAGATCGGGCAAATCGCTACGCTCCTACATCCAGAGGTGGTCCTTCATCAAGAACTCCGTAGAGAACATCTTGGAGGATCACGCGATTGACGCATTCAACGGCGGCGTGCACCGCATAGAGCTCAGGGAGGAGTTGGGCCGCTCGAAGCCCAAAACCATCGACCACCTGATGGAAATCACGAATCGCTAGGCAGATGGAGAGGATTCGGTGAAAAATCATGTTCACTCTGACAACGAGGTAGAACTCGAGCGCAGACGCGACCGCCGAAGCAAACGCCGCATGCACATCTACGATGACTGCGACGATGTTAACATGGTCGCAGCCGGCTACTCTGACAGACGCGACGACAACCACAACAGCGGCTACCGCAGTGGTGGATACCGTGACTTGGAAACACCACGCAAGTGTGGCAGTGCCGCAATCATGATGAGGCACCCGCAACATCCATTGAAGACAAGCTGTCCGGGCCATGCACTGTGCACTTCTATATCGATAAGCATGACTAAAAGAAGAAGTCCAGCCACCTCCTCAAGGACTGCCGTGAGTTCCTCAAACTACATGAGGGGCTCTTCGATGAATCGAAGCAGCCGAGAGACGATCTGAGCCGCTCTAGGTGCCGTGGCACATGGCGCTCCACCACCACCACCTGGACTACCCCCAAATGCAGTTGCGCCAGACCAGCACCAGGGAGGCGAACCATACCCACGGGCCATGGGTACCATGATGATCCAAAAGGGACGCCCCTCGAATAGGGTACAGAAGGCCATCACTCGCCAAGTCAACTTGGCTACAAACTCGCCATCATCTACCACTGAGTAGCTCAGCGGAAGCGAGTCCTGCATCACCTTCGACAAGCGCGACCACCCGCGCCAAGTACCTCGTATAGGCCATTGTCCCCTCGTCCTCGAGGCACAAATTGGAGGCTTCAACATGAGTCGCATCTTTATGGACGACGGAAGCGGCATTAACCTTATGTTCGCAAGTACCTTGCGAGCAATGAGGATCCCTCTGACCTGCCTAGAGGCTCCAGACACAACATTCCACGGCATCGTCCCAGGGAAGGGTGTATATCCCCTTGGCAAAATCAACCTCGACGTCATCTTCGGCACACCGAAAAACATTCGGCACGAGCGCATCGATTTCGAGGTCGTCGACTGGCCCTCGCATAACCACTGCATCCTCGAATGTGTCACGTTCGCTAGGTTCATGGAAGTGCCACACTACGCCTACCTACAGATGAAAATGCCAGGACCTAACAGCGTCATCACAATCAATGGGAGCTTCGAGAGGTATGACAGTTGTGATAGGGAATTCAACAGAATTTCCCAGTCCTTCGGCATGCAGGAAGAACTCGCGAGATTAAAGTAGTTGACAGACAACAGTCTGCCTCCCATGAGCCGGCCAAGTTCACCCGACCTATCCTTCGACTCATCGGTGCACACGACAAAATTTCAGGTCCACCCATCGGATCCCGCCAAGACGGCTCTCATTGCCAACAACTTGAGTCCCGCATAGGAACTCGCGCTCGTCGAATTCCTCCGTGAGCACTAGGAAATCTTTGCCTGGTGTCCAGCGGACATGCCAGGAGTTCGCAGGGAATTCGCCAAGCATGCACTCAACGTCAACCCAGACGCAAGGCCAGTCAAGCAAACAATTCGGCGACTATCTGAACCAAGAGCAAAGGCAGTCGAAATGGAGATCAACAGACTCCTCGACACCAAATTCATATGCGAGATCAAGGAAAGCACTTGGCTCGCCAACATGATGCTAGTGCCAAAAAAGGACACGGATATCCTGCGGATGTGCGTGGACTTCACCTCTTTGAATAAGCACTGTCCAAAAGACCACTTTCCGCTACCGTGAATCGAGCAGATCATCTACTCGACCGTGGGATGCGAGCGCCTCTGTTTCCTCGATGCCTACTCAGGCTATAATCCAATTCGAATGAAGGAGGAAGACCAAGAAAAAACAACGTTTACAACGCCTTTTGGTGTGTTTTGCTACAACACAATGACCTTCGGGCTAAAGAACGTAGGAGCCACCTACCAGCGGTGCATGCAGGCTTGCCTCAAGAACCAACTCGGTCGCAACATTCAAGTCTATGTCGACGACATAGTAATCAAGACCAAAGAGGAAGCCTCACTAATCGACAATTTGCGAGAAACCTTCGCCAACCTTGATCGCTACCGAATCAAGATCAATCCGGACAAGTGCGCCTTCGGCATACCATCTGGGCAACTACTCGGGTATCTTATCTCCGCGAGAGGGATCGAGGCGAACCCGAAGAAAATAAAAGCCATACTGGCCATGGAGAATCGCGGCTCTCAGTCGATTTATCAGTCGGATGGGTGAAAAGGCACTGCCCTTCTACCAACTCCTCCGCAAAGATGACAAGTTCGAGTGGACCAATGAGGCGCAGGAAGCATTCGAAGACCTCAAGCGCCTGCTATCCACCTCGCCAGTATTGGTGACCCCACAAGAAAGGGAACCGTTGTTTCTATACATCTCCGCCACCAACCAGGTGGTCAGCATAGTGCTCGTAGTCGAACGAGCCGAGGAAAACAAGGTCCGCGGGGTACATCGCCCAGTCTACTACCTCAGCGAGGTACTTACGCCAACAAAACAGCGGTACCCGCACTACCAGAAATTGGCGTACGACATCTACATGATGGCCCGGCGACTATGCCACTACTTCCAAGAACACCCAATCGTGGTAGTCAACGACGCCCCGCTTGGGCACATCCTCAACAATCCCGACGCCACCGGATGAGTCACACTTTGGGGAATCGAACTATCTTCATGAGACATCACATATGAAAAACGCGACACAATCAAGTCACAAGTTCTCCCTGACTTCCTCGTGCACTAGATGGAAAATCAGCTCCCCAAAAAACCAGATATGTCCTACCTCTGGACAATGCACTTCGACGAATCCAAGCGGAAGGACGGACCTGGTGCAGGTGTCATACTGACATCGCCCTAGGGAGACAAGCTGAAATATATCCTGCGAATGCAGTTCACCGCCTCCAACGACGAAGCTGAATATGAGGCCCTGCTACACGGGATGAGGATGGCCTGCGGCGCCAAAAGGCTCATAATATATGGCGACTCTAAGCTAGTCGTCCACCGGACAATGCACGAGTGCGACACACTGAATGACAACATGATCGCCTACCGCGACCTCTACGGCACACTCGAAGGGGATTTCGACGGCTGCGAGCTGCGGCACATAGGTCGCGAAAGCAATGAAGAGGCGGACGCACTCGCCAACATAGGCTCTACCTGCACCCCCATACCACCTAGGGTATTTCTCGAGCGCATCTGCGAACGCTCCATCAAGCCAAAGGCCGCAGAGAAGAAAACAAGCGCAGAAACGGACTCGAACGCTACGCCACCCAATGAGCCAATGGCACTCGACGACTTGGAGCTGGATACAGGACTCGAAGGACCAATGAGCGTCATGATGATCGAGCCATCCTGGACTCAACCGTACATCACGTACCTTCTTAGCAAGAGGCTACCGGACGGTCCGACTGATGCATGGCACATCGCGCGGCGATCGAAGGCATTCGCTTTTATCAACGGCGAACTATACAAGCGCAGCATCACATGAGTACTCCAATGATGCGTCTCCATGGACCGCACTCAAGTCATGAAATTTAGCGAGAAGGGCCAACAGGCTCGATGGAACAACGTCCAACGGGAACATCGTCCAAATATTCTTCAAGCATGACTGTGACTTCTTCAAAAAATGAAGGACTCGCGACGCACGATCCTACAGGGTCGCCAACGCGATTGCACGATCATGATCTACCCAGAAGTACCCACTTGCCTGAAGCTGCTCTTGGGTCAGGTCATTCATGCGAATGGCAATTCGATCTTTCTCATCCTGCGGATGGCGCGCGCTGACAACTATACAAAGCAAAAACGGAAGTATGAAGACATAAAACCACTGCGAGTGACTACAAGGAAAAGATAAGAGTAATAAAGCTAACATTTAAATTGGTCACCCAGCTGCGTCACCTCCCCCAACAGATATTGTTCTCGGGCGGTGGCCTTCTCTGCCTTCGATTTCCATACATCCGCATTACGGCGGAGTACGGGCAATTCAGGCTCCAACTGCTTCACGCGATCACGGAGTCGCGAGAGCAGAGACAGCTCATCCACCCTTGAGCGCGGCGGTTTCAAAGTGTCATCAAGGGGCGGCAAATCCTGAGGTTCCCTCAATGGTTCACTTGATGTGCCCTATCACAAGTCAAGCAAGAAGCAATAAGAAGACTAAAGCGATGCACAGACAAAATATTCAAGTGCATTCAAGATTAATAAAAGTATCAGTAGACACACTCGCCAAAAGGCATGTTTTTCAACAGAAGACATAAGCTATCTAACTATTACAAGACTACTAAGGAGCAACTGGTTTCTTCGACTTGGACTTTGGCTTTGGGGGCCCATCGAGTGCGTGGCAGTATCAGATGCCACTGACTTTCCGCCGGCCCCTGACGCTGCAACCTTCGCCGCCTTCTTGGCTTGCTGCAGCTCCTCAGAGTACTTTGCCACTTTGTTGATCAGCTATGGCCCATACTTGCCACAAGCAGTCGCAAAAGGGGCAAAGACTACCTGCTGGCCATCTGTGTTGACAGGCATTGCCCGTGAGACTGCTGCAGGATCAACTTTGACTCCATGGGCTTGCACCATTGCGAGTGACATTGACGCACTAGCTGCACGAAGCGAGTTCTTGAAGCTCGCAGGAACGCCTCCGGCAAGAGATTCCACCAGCTCATCCAGATTTTTGATTAATTCAGCCTTGGGTGTCATCTCCTCCCGAAGACGGCTGAGCACGCCTTTAGCCTTGGCAAGCGTACCCTGCACGGCAGCGCAGCGGTGTTCGACTGCCGAGATAGCACCCGCCAATGCGTCATCACGGCGGAGCGCCTGTGCGTCAAAGCTCAGACCGCTGACATTTACACAAGAATCAACCATTGGTACAACGTCAGCAGTAAATAGCAACATCGAAGGCAATTGGAAAAAAGGCACTTGGTGAAATTGCAGACCAACAAATACCTGAGAGAGCCTTGGCAATCGAAAAAAGCTGTTCTTCGAACATCTTCTCCCTAGCCGTGATGGAGGCGCGCAGATCCTCTTCGCACTTTTGCAACTCGGCACACGCCGTGATTGCCTCATCGCGACTCTTCACAGCCGCGACGAGCGTCTTTTCCATGGTGGCAGCATTGCGAAGAAGGGCATTATGTTCAGCTGAAAAACAAAACAAAAGGGATAGACTATCAGTTGACTACATAACAACGATGCAGCAGAAGAAGAAGTAAAAGGCACTTACTTTCCACCACACGATAGCGCGTATCCAGCATTGCATGCTGGCGACCCATCGCAAGCACTTGCTCGGCCAGGTGAGCAGCTTCCTTCACAAGGAGCTGTCATAAAAGGAAAATAGCAAAGGATCAGGAGATGACATAGATAAAATTGACTGCAACATCAGAAGAAAAGATACTACACTTACAAGATCCTCTAGTGACTCCGAAGTTGATTGATGAGCAGTCATCCGAGCAACCATCCGATGCTCCCCATCATGTGGAGAGCTTGATGAGTTATGCCCGGAGTGGGCCGCCAATGGAGGGGAAGGAGCACGCTCAACCTCTTTTTGGCCCTCGAGGTCGCGACTCCAGATTCTTTCAAAAATTGTATGTCGCCAGAAGATGACAATGCCTGCTGACTGCAAGACCAAACCAACATCAAGAAAAAGCAACTCCAAGGGAAAACCAAAAGGAAGATTCGTATACTTACCAATCAAAATTGTCAAAATCGAAGGAAGGGTCCCCCGATTCTGACGACAACTCCTTCGGCAGCCGCATCTTCTTGCGAGAGGATGGCGCCATGGCACTCACAGGAACGGCAGGGATCGGTGATTTTGCACCGGCACCCGCACCTTCCGGAGTCAAAGGAGATGACGCATCCGAATCCTTGCTGCGCGAACGCTTGCGAGTGTCCAGACCACTCGACTCGGGGGCTTCCTCCTCCACATCAGATGGGACGGCCGACTCTGACTCGTTCTCTTCCAAGGCTTCACGAGGAATAACCCCCTCGGGAAGAGGGGGCATACAGGGCGACACCGCCCAATCCTGCATACAGAAAACAAATTTAACACACAGTCAAGAAACGGCAAAGAAGCAATCGACAAACAAAGCTACTACATAGCACAACCGTACCTCAGGAGGAGGGTTAGAAGCATCGAATGGAGGAACGACTGGTTCACTGAGAGCACGTCCTTGACGGTGTACTTGGTGACCAGTCGCACCCTTTTATCTACCTCACTCGCGGACGTGCCATCGGCAGACACGCGAGTGACATCGTCCGCGCCAGCCCACTAGAACATAGGGTGGACTCTGGCCTGCAGGGGCTGGACGCGATGGCGCAGCCATGTGCGAATGAGGGTGCAGCCTCCCTCCTCCTTGCCCATGCGACTCTCGAGGTCGCAGACGCGCGCGTATAGCACCTCTGTCTCCGCAGACTCGCCGGGCATAATCACGTCCTTCCAGGAGCACCTCCTCCTGCACAGCATCGCGGGGTCGAAGGGCGCGAGTCCATAGTGGTCTCCGTCGGCCTTCTGATCGCGGATGTAGAACCACTTGTCCCTCCACCCTTGGACGGACATCATCAGCTTGATGTCGAAATACGTGACGGAGGGGTCGACGTGGATACCGCAGCCACCTACATCGTAGACTATGGAGCCAGACGCCGATTGGCACTTCAACTTGAAGAGGTGCTTGAAGAGGCCGAAGTGCGTCTCGATTCCGAGCCTGCACTCGCAGAGAGTAACGTAGCAAGCTACGTGGAGGATGGAATTGGGGGACAACTGATGGAGCTGGAGCCCGTAAAAACAGAGAAGGCCCTGAAGAAAGGATGCAGGGGCAACGAGAGGCCACGGATGACGAACGCTAAGAACATCACCCGAAAGCCGGCAGAAGGAGAGGGGATTACCTTGCTGCCAGGGACGCGCACGTCCGCGACTGCGGAAGACAAAACTCTGTCCTGGCGCAGAAGACGAAGCTCAAATGACTTTATCACAGACGCGTGCCACGCACCGTTGGTGACGCGAGTGCCCGTGCCCTTCTTATTTCCGGCGGCAGCGGTGCTGGTGTCCGCAGCGGCGGAGCCACCCTTCTTCTTCGAAGCAGCCGCGGCAGCAGCAGAATCGGCTGCAACACCTCCCTTTTTCTTCCCCATTCCACGGCGGCGGTGTGACCGGAGGAAGTAGCTGGGAAATACATGGAGCTGGTCCAGCGCCGCGAAGGAAAAGAGCGCAAAGAAGCAGAAGAGCAGCGGCAATGGTGACGGAGGCAAAGGCAGAGAAGAAGTAGATGTGAAATTTACCGTCGCTGCATTGCTACTTAACCCCCTGGAAGATGCAATCCAACGGCTAAGAAAAACCCTATCAGACATGTGGCGTTCATCGCGCTCGACACGTGGAGGACCTGAAGCGCGAACCGTCCCCCACTACTCCCATTACACGCAGAAATCGAAGAGGCGCAGTTAAAATAAAGATTACGCACGCCCGGTCAAATCAGAGTCAGGAAATGAGACTCATCGCTCGTCACGTCCCGTCAAACTCGCTCACGCGGGCAACTGAGGTCATGGAATCGTGAGCACTGACGTCATCCAAAATTTTGCAGCAAAAGACTTCGACTAATTTAGTCCTTGCTTGAGTCTTGGACTCCACCAAGCACTCGGGGGCTACTCCCATAGGGAGCGCTGGTCGCGCACCCTAGGATTTTTTCTTTTTGCAGGAACATGAACAATCAAAGCAAACCCAACCACTCGAAACACGATTCGACTATGGACATGGGTTACTCCCATAGAGAACGCCGGAAGCAAATTCGACTGAAACAAGCAAACAAAAGACGACAGCAGTCGCAAAAGTTCTTTAGTCCCTGCCTAAGTCTTCGACTCAACCAGACACTCGGGGGCTACTCCCATAGGGAGAGCTGGTTGCGCACCCTTTGATTATTTGTACAAAGTACTGTGTGTTGATAACATCCACACTCGAAGCTTATGGCGACACTGCCTCATGATTTTTCCATACAAAGAGACTTCGTCTCCTGGGTTACCCGAATCGTCTCCGCGATGACAAAAATTCGGATGTCGCGCTTACAACGTGACTATAAGACCTGAATAAGGCATGGCAACGCATTTGCTGCGCACTACCAGAAATATAATCGTGCCTACAGGCACGATGAACATGCCTTGACGGACGCGTCGAGTGCTCACACCCATACACTGGAATTCGACTCCTGTAAGACCTCCATGGCTTTAGTCGAATTACACCAGCACTTTTCCGGATTCGAGTCCGGGGACTCGAGTTCGAGTAGATGGCGTTGTTTTACCCTAAGGTAGTTAACTGATACCGATACATTGGTTAAATCAGGAACGCACATCAACAATCCCTATGACACAAACAGAACAGTCGAAAAACATACTCAGCCAAGCACTCGAAAGGATTCATAAAGTCTCCAGTCGAATCTGCGATTCTACTGGACACTTGGAGGCTACTGACATGGGTATACCCTACAGGTACTCGAGCTTGGTATACACGGCTTGAATACGTAGAGGCCCACGGTGTCGCCAAGGCCCAAATGAAGAATTCGAGTAGCCTATGGACTCTCGATTACTTGAAGAACAAGAAGAAACTAAAGATAGAAAGTTCAAAGGGGAAAATCCTAACTTGTAACCGACTCGACTTGCTATCCGAGACCTATCCTATCTATATAGAGGCTAGGAGGGGGCATTGAGGAACACACATGCAACCCTAGTTTCCACAACTCTCGCCAGATTGCATCTGCGCACCATTGTAATCCTCGATTCCTTTGATAATTCCACGAGCAGACAAGCAGGATTAGGGACCTCTGTGAGGCCTGAACCTGGGTAAATCTTCGAGTCCCTTGTGTGCTTGTTTGCTAGCCGATAGATGTCTCTAGCGCTCCCTCCTTCTCCAAAACCCAAGTCCATAACAATGGGCATTGATGAGTTAAACCCTCGTCAGCTTGAGTCTATGGCCAGTCGATGATCGGAAGATAACTTGTAGAGCTCCATCCCACCTTCGGCAGGGTATCCCGATTTTATGCAATGCAAGCCACGGCAGACCACTAAAATCATATCACAACTCAACCCATGTACAAGGACATATTATGCGTATGCACCAAATGTAAAACCAATTTTGTGATCCTCTAGATATACGAATAGCGCCGATAGTTAAGGGTGGGATCCCAGGGAGCCCATGTTTGGTTGGCATGATCAATTCATAGAACGAATGGGTCCTAGGTCGGCTCAAGAATTTACCAAAGGTGGTCCCTGCCTGGGCCTTATCATTAGGTGAAACCATAACCATAATCATAGTCATAACCCACGTCGCCAATTTAATTGATCATGTTATCAACCATAACCATATATCATGGTTCACCTGTATGAGAGCGGGCAGCAGACGTAAGCATGCGCTACGACTCGCAAGGACAAAGCTAGCTACTCAAACAAAGGAAATAGGATAACCAAAGGAATATGGTAGAGCGGGTAAATAAAGGGACGGTACTATAGCATCGACAATAAGGATAGCAATAGACAAAGGAAGGAAGTAAAGACTATAAATACAAAATAGGTAGAAGGAGGAGAGTGCTCGCCTGAGAAGATGTACTAAAGGCTCGTCGTATCTCACATAGACTCATCGTCCTATCCGGTGAAGAAGCAGATCACTAGAAAGAGCAACCGGTGCAATGTTTAATAATATGCGGAAGATCCGGCATGTTCATGATATGATGCATGACGTGGCAATATGTGACCTAACTTAGCAATATTAAGCGAAATCAGAGTCCCGATAAATAAATATTATAGTTCAAGTTGTTTATCTACCCCGCAAATTAAATGCTGAATTAACAATGCAAAGCATGGCATCGGTTCACTACACAAATTTAAATAGAGGCAATATAAGACTAGAATAGCCCGCATAGAGTCTACATATTTAATTATTAGGTGAAACGACATAATGCCCCCAAACCACCGAACATGTATGCAAGCATGAATAGTTATATGCGACAAGTATATGCCATTTACAAAAAATAGGGATGGGATAGATTGGGGTCGCACTTTTCGAATCGGAGATCTTGTGGTTCCGAGGGTTTATAGGGTTCGGTCTCGGCTTCGGATCGGGGCTTCAGATCATGGCGTTCCGTGACGGAGAGGTTCGGATCCATCTAGAAGATCATGGCGTTTCGTGACGGAGTGATTCGCAGAACTTGTGGTCGATGGCGAACTTGGATTGGTGTCGACGGTTCATCAAGGTTGATCTTAACGTGGTCCTTGTACAACTAGTCGTCTTGGTCAATCTTGTCTATCAGAGGATCTTGTTAGAAACTTCACATCCTTGCACTATACCGAGTAGACTCCAGCACACACAATCAAGCAGAAGCTCGAGCGGGTAGCACTTGGGGTCAAACAACAACGCATTGGCATGGGACCAAGAGGACCACCGGAAGCTGCAAAAGGCATGTACAACACCGAAGCGGGCCAACTCGATAGGTGTACAAGAGCCACATGCCTTGGCGCGATGAGGACGAGGAGAAGCAGGGGTTGACGCAACGTGCGACCGAGGACAAAGAGGGAACGAGCGGAGGACGACTATGCTTGGGAGGAGGAGGGGGATCACGCAGCTTCTGGCCGTGGAGGCGGCCACGATCGGGCGGCGTCTATGGTGCATGGAGGAGGAGGCGCAGCTCAAGGCACCGACGGAGGCTCCTGGTGTGCGAGGTCCAGCAGCGAGTTTGGCATGGCCGGAGGCAGCATGGGACGCGGGCCGAGAACGAGCGATGCAGGTGGGGACACACGGCCTCAGGCGGAGCTTCGGCCGAAGGCGGCTCACTGGCGACGGGGACTGCGGACAGAGGCGGGGCAGGTTGCTTGGGTGCATCTACGGGGAGGAGCTCGAAGGGAGTAGGAGGCGGCTAGAGCCTGCGGGGAGGTCGGGGCGCGCGTTGCTGCAGGGAGAGCCCGAGGCGATGACGCCATGGCGGCAGGGGAGCGAGGGCGGCCCCGGTGCAGGGTCGCACGGCCGGCGGTGGGGAATCGAGCAGGGAGGCGCGAGGTATGTGGTGATGGAATCGAGGAGGTGGGAGATGGTGGCGTGCGAGACAGGGGACGTTTAGGAGGAACGTGAAAAAGTGGTAGGGCCACGTGCGGCAGGTGGATATCGAATAGGGCATGGGTGCGTGCATGCTGGTACCGCGTGCGTGTATAACGTGCAGGGTGGACCGCGTCGTGCGGTGTGGTGTACCGTGGAGGTGTGGGTTGGTGTGGCTTAGGGACGGTCGGGTCAGTTTAGGATTAGGGTTTCATTGCGGGTAGTAGGTGGCTAGCTAGGCCTTTTGGCCCGACCGGCTGCCCCTAAAAACAATTTTATTTTTATGTTTTATTTTTAGAAAGGATTTTATAAATAGTTTTTAGATAAATAAAAGAGAATAATTTAGAGAACAAAATAGGCTTTTGGTGAAAATATTTTTGAGCAAAAATACGCATGATGTCATGATGATGCATAAAATAAAAACAAACAGGCAAATCTAATTTGGATATTTTCCCGGACATTACATTAAGGAAAGTACATCTGCGTTGGAAGGGTGGGCGATACTAAGACCACCACGCCACAATAGTCTTCACCTTGTTCTCCAGTGGATCTCGCCACCAAAGGCCTGATCCACCTTCCACTATTTGGTATCCTTCTAGGAGAGAATCGGTGCCTTTACAACACTAGCAGGGCACGCATCCACAACGAAAGTGGAGGCTCCCGTGATGACAACAAGCTTCCATAAGAATAAGTTAATCGATAACCAAAATAGAGATCTAGATATTTGCAAGAAATACTAGATCAAGAATCCTCTAAATAAATGGAGCGGAAGTGAAGATCTTGATGGATGCCGATGAAGATCAAAGTCTCCTCCTTCGATTCCCCTAAGCCCGAAGCCTTTGAGTGGTTAAATATGGAGATCGTGCTTGAATCGATATGAATAGGAAAGAGCTTTTTCGTAGGATCCAAGAGCTCTGAAATAGGGATCTAAAGGGCTATTTATAGCCCATCCAAAAAGCTATCGTTGGACGAATCGGGGGCCGGATTATCCGTCCTAAGTGGGGGGCAGATTATCTGGCAGGGGCAAACATCTGGCCTAGAATCGAACAATCTAGACTAAATGCCTGCCCCTCCCTGCGTGACACGGCTTGGTTGCCTTTGGAAAACTCCTGGGGGGTGGATTATCCGGCATAGGCAAAAGCTCCGGCTCTTGCCGGCTAATCTGGGGAAAAACTCCACCCCCTTCTATGTGACGCACCTTGGGGGCTTTTGGAAAAAGCCCTTGGGGCGGATTATCCAGTGCCCCTGGTGGGGTGAATTATCAAGCCCGAGAAAAAGCTCCGGACCTGACCGGTTAATCCTAGGAAAACTCCCCCTTATGCTTGATGCACCTTGGTGGCTTTAAGGAACTCGGTGGGGTAGATAATCTGGCCCTTGGTAGGGGCGGATAATCCGCCCCCAAAACTCTGGTTTATCATCATTTGGGTGGAAAAGTATTTTCCACCACTAAACACACAATTAAATAATCCTTGGGATTGTTATCTAACACACAAAACACTAGAGATCATGAAATGTTCTTTCAATCTCCCCCTTTTTGGTGTTAGATAACAATACTAGGATTTGCAATAAAGCCCTACTAACACATCATTGCAAGGATGAAAAAGGACTCCCCCTAAATGTGAAACTAATATCAAATGATGAGTTAGAAAGATAGACATACCATCCATAATGAAGTCCTCAATAATATAGTGATAGTCCCATTTTATAAACCCCCATATTGAGACTTCCGAGAATAATATCATGATGATACAACCATATTGATAAATCCAGAATACCATAGTCAGAAATCCATAGATAACCATTGATAGATCCATAGTCTCATGACTCAACACGGACCAAAAAAGTCTCACGCAAATATGGTAGTTCAACGCTAAATTGGCACAAGCAAGGATAAGAGAAAACGATAAAATGGCAAATGTGCTTGTGCCTGACCCATGCAAATCCCCTCGACATCTAATAGAACTACTTCTCCCCCTTTGGCATCGAAATGCCAAAACGGGAAAAGAGCGATGCTAGCATCCCGAGAGATCACTCCTTGTCCTCATCCTTGTCCCCAGTCATCTCATGGAAGATGTTGGGGATATACTTTCTGGGTATCCTCATTGTGCCTCACTGACCAGGGTGGCCCACTTCGGGTTAGATCTTTGCTTCACGGGCGGCCTAGTCAGGGATAAGAGACGGAGTCCAGTCCGGCTACGGGAAGTCCCAGAAGACTTACCGACATAGGCCTGTTATGTTACTTGTAGTTCAAGATGTACTCTGTAACCGACTCTTAGTCGTAGCCGCATAGGTCTCTCCTGTAAACCCTAGGCCGGATATCTATATAAGCCATCCTAGGGAAAGCCTTTAGGGCACCCTCACAATAGTATATAATCTCAACTCGCTTAGGAGAAACTCTTGTAACCCATATTCCGGCTCTGCCATATTACTCGATTGCTAGCAGGAGTAGGACCCGTCCAAAGCCGGCGGATTCGAACCTGTGTAAACTTATGTGCCCACCGTCCCGGAACACCGTACGTCTCACACCCCTCTCTTGCACACGCCTCAAGGACCCCCTCATGGCGTACTTATCATCAATCCGACGATAGTTGGTGCCCACCGTGGGGCAAGTGAGCTTCAGATCTTCATTCCGAGCGGAATCTGCAAGAATCGGAATCAGCGAGACCATCACCGTCGGGCGCGTTCTCCACGCCAGCGACGTCCCTTTCGTCGTTCTTGACGAGACCTGGATTCCGGCTAGGGAGGCCCTGACTGCCTACACACTCATGTCTTCTGGCGAGATCAATGTGTACATCCGATTCGCTGAACCTGCCCCACGCACCCCAGTGGTGATGATAGAGGAAGAAGATTTCTCTGGATCCACTTTGTCCGCAGAGGCGGCTGATGACCCACAAATATAGAAACCCTAAACTCGGGCCCTAGTGACAAGCATTAAGCATAACAAGTCGCAAAAAAGTCAAAAAGCACTAATAGTAGATACTAGGCACCAAGCCCTAACAATATGATGCCATTACATGAACGATCTCATCCAATCCCTACCATCCCCATAGCCTACAGCGGGGGATTACTCACTCATAGATGGTGGAAACATGGATGGTCAATGGAGAAGCGATGGTGATGATGATGGCGATGATCTCCTCCAATTCCCCGTCCCGGCAGGGTGCCAGAATGGAGTTTCTGGTTCCGAATCGTGGAATCTGGTGGTGGCGGCGGAGTGGAACTCCTGGAAAAACATGAACCGTCCTAAGTTTTTAGGTCAGAAGGCATCTTTTAGGCGAAGAGGGAGACCGATGGGTGTGCAGGCAGACCACCCCTAGCTGCCAGGCCCAGCTGACGACCAGTGGTGTGGTTGGCTCCAACCCCACTCCGTCGTATTCGCCCGGAGTCTTACGTGAAATAGGATTTTTGGCATATTTTCCAGGATTTTTCCTGATAGTTGATTTTCTGCACAAAAACTAGACACCAAGACAATTCTGCTGAAAATAGCATCAGTGCGTGTTAGTTGCATCCAAATCACACACGTTTAGAGGAGAAACAATAGCAAAAGTGTTCGGGAAAGTAGATACGTTTTGGACGTATCAACTCCCCCCAAGCTTAGCTTATTGCTTGTCCTCAAGCAATTCAGTTGAAAACTGAGTGTGATAAAAGAAACTTTCACGAACACATTTGCGTCATATGATGTATATATTCTCAACATATGATCAACTACTTAGACAATTCATAATAAGGTGTATGCAACTAAGTTTACTTAATAGGCATTGCAAGCTATGAAGAGATTCCAACTCAAAAATAATAAGTAGCATGAAACATAAACATAAGCAACATTACAATGCTCATAACAAGGTATGATAGAGTGGTATCTCGCTTGCCTTTTTATTGTGAATGCCGAGGCACCTCTGAAGTTCAGGTGAAGACTAGAAGTAAAGATATCAAAGATACAAGCATCAAAGTCATAACACAAATAATCAAGTTTTGAGACAAGCACATTACAGTAAGAATGACAACTATGCTCTCAAGAAGGTGCTCATAGAATATGTGGAGACTCAACAAGGAAATGAAAAAGGTTTTGAATAGTTTGAAAGGCTTCCAAATGCTGAAAGTATTGTACTCATTAGCTTTGAGCTCTCATTGCCCCTATCATAAGCATCTTTAATATGGTTAAGGTGAAAGTGAGGTCCAACCTGAGTTATATGCTTGATAGACTATAAACTTGAATTCCCATGTCCCTTGAGTACGAGGGCCACTCCTCATGCTACTCAACTTTAGTTACCTATAAGTTCTTGTCATTGTAAATACGTGCGTATCATAGAGAACCGCCAACGGGGTACCCCTTGCCCGATGATACGGAAGAATCCCCATATCAAAATGACAAGGCAAGCAGACAATGAGTATCTCAGCAATCTTCTTATTTACCATGGGAAAATGGTGCTTTTTTCTCTCTTTCCTCTTTTCTCAAATCTATTTTTTTTCTTTTTCTCAATAGCTATCTCTCTCTTTTTTTATAAGAAGAATGCTTCATAGATACTTATTATGGTTACGCTGCAGGTTTCCACCATGGCAGCATGGATTAGCCGGCGGCCCAGGCGTTTCTCTAACACACATACATAACTCCATGGACTTACAAGCTCCCCTTTTATTTCACACCGATGACATCCGCAAACAAAAGAGCATGGTATCAACTAGGTATATATTTACAGGTGTCGAAAGCGTTCCCCGTGACAGCACGGTTCTGCTAATTCCCAGCCTATAATTTGCAAGCATATGACTTTCATGGACAGTCACAATGGTTTAGGTTTATTAAGTGCAGGATATAAAGTGTGCCATCAAGTTCGTGAGAGCTTTACTAACTAACTTTCTCATAACAAGCAAACATTTTATTCGGAAGAAAACAAGGCATATTGAATATGCACTGAACAACAAATGATGCTAATAGGTAGGTATGGTGGATACTTTTGGCAATATCTACTTTTAGGGAGTTGGAAACATGAGTAAAACATACTCGGTGTAAGTGAAGGCTAGAAATAGTAAGGGAGCGACAAACGAGAGAGCAATAGCTGTCATAATCATGCTTGCAACAAAACAAGACTAATCATGACATGAAAGTGATTCAAGACCCTCAAGGCAAAATAATTCATCGAGGCTTAACTGATTATTTCAGTCATATGCATGCGTAAGAATGTGCCAAGTCAATTCAAATGAAACATTCAGAGGAGGATACCACGGTGTCATACCAAGTTATGAATAGAGTAATGCAAGCAAACATTCATATGACATGCTACAAACTATTAGCAAGCTAGAACTAATCATCTGAAAACAAGAATTACTAAGCATCCATAAATAACATACACCCTACATGAACAGACTAAGCATGCCCACAATGATGTGTATATGTACAAAAATGAAAACAAATAGAGCTCGTTACCAGCCTCTTACCACACCTCAAGTTGTCATTAATCCTCATTATTGCCCTTCACTTGTGCGGCTTGAATAATAATAATATGAAACCAAATTCCACTGAGAACTGCTGAACCCTGCAACAAAACTCACAAAACCAAAGAAGAACAACAAATATTTTTGGTGTTTTCGATTTTTAAAACAAGAACCAAAAAGGAAGAACAAGCAAGCAAAAAGGAAAAAAGCAAACCAAGGCAAAAAGAAGAAGCAAACAAAGAGAAACAACATAAATACTTTTGGTCTTTTTGTGTCTTAGAAAGTAAAAGCAAAGAAAGAAGGAAAACTAAAAAGAGAACAAAACATGAATATACAAAGTACCGACACAAAATGCTATGGAGATGAGTGCGATGTTGGCGTACCTCCCCCAAGCTTAGGCTTTTGGCCTAAGTGGGTATCAATCCCAGGCTGGCCAAGATGGAGCGCCTCCGTAGTACGGTGAGAAGGTACCCTCGTCCTGGTGCAAGCTCGAGGATGCCCCACCGTAATGCGTAGAGTAATTGTAGGAGGGCACATCCTCCTAGTGCTGCCTGTGGAAACCCAGCAAGCAAAGCTGCTCGTCCACCTCCTCCTTAGAGCGTGACCTGTAACTACCTCGGACCCTAAGCTCTAAGTTCAAGCCTGGATGAAACAGAAGTGGTTAAAATAGTACAGCGGGGGCCCAGGGGCCGCCCACGTGTAGACCCGTCGGCCGTCCTAACCACTTCCAAGACATCGGGACAAGAGCGAGCGACGTAGGCAACAGGTGAAGAGATCAAATACATACACAAGTGAGTATGTATGCAAGCTACCTTACAACAGTTCTCAGAGCCACTCCATCTAAAAGAAACAGAAATATTGCAACGCCATACGGCAAGATCAAAATATCCTAGATAGAGATAATAGTTTAGGATAGCTCCCCATACATCAAACATCAAAGTATCAAGCGGAAGCGGGAAACAAGATCTGAGTAACAAGAAGCAAATCAGCATAAGATGCCACAGAAGTAAGCACATCCAGCCCACAGATCTCACGGATCCCCATCCTCGGATTCTCACAGATCGTTGCCAACATCATCTGTCTCCTCCACCCAGTATCCATCTTGCGAATACACCTGTTCATCTGAATCAAACAATTTATCGTGTGAGACCCTAGGGGTACTCAACAAGTCTTTATGCCTCTAAAGGGGACATGACCTGGGGTGACGCAATTGCAGCAAAAGATAATACTAACAAGTCTATAGATACTCGCTAACCATCTGCCTAACCAATGATAGACGGATGTCCGTTAATTAGAAACAATAGTTATAACAGTATAAGGTAACAGATCCATCCTCCTTCTCGCTTACCAACAAGAAAGCGGACGAACAACCCATCTGTTGGCAGTTTTATTAACCATTCCATGAGTATTGCACTATTTACTGATCAGGTATTCAGTCATATTAAAAGCGGTACTTTAGTTATACTTGTCTATGATCGAGAAACTAGGCTCCAAGTCGTCCATAACCATGGACACGGCTTTCAAAAAGATTTACCCTGCAGGGGTGCACAAATAGCAACACACACACGATCGACCTCGGAAAAACCAAATCAAAACCCAACGAGGCTTTCATGACAAAGCAATCACAGGATTCATAAAATATTTCAGGGGGCCACCCCAATAAGCTACCATAGCGAAGTTGGCAGCTCGAGACGGACCTGGGTTTCGAGAACGCTGTATTTGGGAACCCGAAAGTGTGACCGGGCTTGTCGATACCGCGAAATCGTGTTGCGATCCCTAAACAGTACAAGTGCTCCACGCACAATCGTAAATAAAGAGGTAAAGCATGGCATAAGTACAGTATAGTAATAAAGCCCCAAACTACTTTGTGGCCCCAAGAAATAAAGTACAAATCAAGCTCTGGCAAAGGGGGATTCATAGAGTCTCCCGTATGTGGATAGTGCGAATAGTCAAGGAACAGGGATCAAGTACTAAGGGTCCTACGGGACACAAGTGGACATAAAACCAAATGACAGATATTGCCCACCGGTGCCCCTTTCATTAGTTATCCCATTACTACTCAGGTTAAGTTATTTATGTACCTCGTTATCCATCAGACTCTCACATACCCTACACAGGCTGTTCTACGACCCGCATGGTTCAAACAACTCCTGTAGTAAGGGCTCGTGGGATGGAGGAACAAGCTCGGTGGGGTTTAAAAGTAAAGGCTATGCAGTACTTGGGATTCAATTTAATGCAATCGCGACTCAATGATGCAATAATAAGATAGAGGCAATGGGTAATATATGTATGCAAGCATGTGGTAGTGCTTGCCTGGCAGCTCAGTTGAAGCGAGAGACGGATCTGGGTCGAACTCCTGGGGTTCCTGATATTTTCCCTGCTCAGTGTCTATTCGAAAGAACCAAACAAACAAGGGCCAACACAAATGAAGTGCGCAATCATATATATAAAATGCGACAAGTAGCCAAGCATGCCATGATGAATGATGCATAATTTACATGGCAATAATGTAGCATGGCATGGTTGAGGTGTGGGGTACAAGAATAAAGCATTTTATTAGGTTTTAGTCATGTTTTGCTCCCATAACACTTGCTGTCCACTTAATATTTATATGATGCATGCTGCAATTCAGAACATGGAATGCATAGTTAGAATGGGCTCGTCGCACTGATCAATTTAGACATATTATTTGTCAAATTTGGAGTTTTAGATTTAAAGTTATTAATTAATTAAGAAAAGGCATTTTATTACAATTTAATTATCTCGAAAATTTAAAGTGGTCAAACATTATTTTGAATGGCATATTTGAAATCCTCACATTTTTCTGATTCATAAACATATATTATTTGTCAAATTTGGAATTACCAATTAAAAGTTATTAAACTCTGGATTTAAAATCATATTAAACATGTTTTGAAATTGTTTTTATTAAAAAGAAAAACGAATAAACTTTTTGTACCCAAAGAAACTTAGCCCGAGTCATAGACAGGTGGGTCTGAGCTGAGCTGGCGAAAAACTGCGCGGCAGAACTTTTCTTACCGCGGCGTTATCCAGCCCGTGCAATTGACAAGTGTGGACGGTGGTGTGCGGGGCCACACGCGGGCTTGCGAACCGGGCGCAGCCACGTGGCGCGGACAGGGAGCGTGGGTTGAGGGTTTGGAACCCTAGGTCCCTTTTTGTAAAACGCCCAGAGATGCTGACAGGTGGGACCTGGTGGATTACGGGTTGAGGAAAAAGGTTTGAGGGGGTATTTGCAAGATTGCCAACATCTACTGTGTTTCTTCTCTGTCGAAACTGATAGAAACGTCGGCCATAGCGCGCGACGCGTGGCGCGGGGGATTGAACCAGCGACCTGGGGCGCACGCGCGGAGGGCGGAAGCCACGGCGGCTGGCTGGTGGTTGTTGGAGGGAAAGGGAGACGCGGCTAGATGAGGCTCTCGCGACGCCACAACGAGGAAAAGCATGCGCTCGCCGGCGCACAGAGGCCACTCGACGAAACGGTCGGCATGTCCAGGAAGAGACGGCGACTACGGGGATGTCTAGGAGGTTAGGGAGCTCACCGCGGGGATGCCGGAGGGGTTGGATCGGGCCGGGGAGCGGCGGGTCGCCGGAGATGCAGATGGCCGGCAGAGCTAGGGTTTTCTCGGGCGCGTCGACGATTGGCAGCCCAGGGCGTCCTCCTCCTTGCTCCTGTGCACAGGGACAGCGCCAGAGCCTCGCTGAGCTTCCACGACAGCCTCGACGCCACGCCCGCCTACTGTGTGGTGGTGGAAGAGGAGATGCCGACGGTGGACGGCGACGGAGGAGATGTGACAGGGGAGAAGGGGAAACTACGACGCAGAGGCCGGGGAAAGGTCTGGGGCATGGCAGGGAGAAGGAGGGGGGTTAGATAAGAACGGGGGAGAGGAGAGAGGCCGCACATAGGGGCATGGTGCAGGAAAAGGTGGCTCGGCCACCTTTTCTCCTCTCCCGGCTGCTCACGTGCTAGGCACGGCTCGAGAAGGGGACAGGGGCTGCAGGTGGGCCAGGGCAAGGTCAGAGAGGGTTGGCTCAGGCGTGGGGTCGGTGTTCAGCGAGAGAGAGAGAAAACGAGGGGGAGGCTCGGTGTGGCATGGAGCTAGGTTAGGGTTTAGAGGGGTAGATGGCATGGGTTAGGTCAAGCCAGGGGTAGACTAGGGCCGGGGTGGTGCCTCGGCATGGTGAGGTAAGGTGGCGGGGTTAGGGTTAGAGAGAGGGATTAGGGAGAGAGGGTAGGGGTAGGGTTTTTCTCATGAGCCAAAACATGAGGGTGACATGAGGTGGTATGGGTATCAAGGGGCAGAACTAGGGTTTGATATGATCCCATAAGAGCATGCAGAATCGGGGGGAATGGTAAGGAGAGGGTAGGGTTTGACATGATCAAAACAAGATCAAGCAAGAGGGAGGGGTGAGGTTTGTGATGCACATGGCAAGGAGAGAAAAAGCCAGATGGTGAGGGTTGAGTAAGAGCAAAAGAATAGAGCTTACTTGACATGATCCCCAAAGATCCATGCTCCACTCAAATATCAAAGAAAAACCAAAGGAGAAAAGGATGGTGGTGATATTGCATGGCCCATGCATAATCAATAAATGCCATGTTTAATCTTGTGAAAACAAAGATAAAGCCCCATTGCATTTATTCACATGCATCCCACAATATGGAATTAAGGCCAAGCCAAAAGAAATAAGGTGGATGTTCCATGTGGAGTAGATGGCATATGCTCATATTTGAATATAATTTAGACAAGCTAGTGTGTATGTTCCACTAGATGAATAATAGTCTCAAAAAGATCTCAACATCAGCATACATTCAAAACAATCCATATGGGGGCTTGAAAAGGGTTCCACTCACATTGCATGCAAAGGTGGTCATGTGGCTCCACATATTAATAATGTGAAAACATCATGATGCATATATGGGAGCATGTGTAATTAGAAGTGGATCCATCCCAACTCACATGAGCTAGAGGTAAAACCAATTAAAATGCAAAGCTCACATGTAGTAGGGTGGTGGAATTATGGGGTGGTGACAAGAAAGGTGGTGGAGTTAATAAAAGATATGCCCCCAACTCAACTTGGGCATCAAGCATTTATCAAGAACCAAATACAATATATCAAGAGGCAAATACAATTAATAATGCATATGAGATAAGAACCAAATGAAAAGGGCTTTATATGATGCTCAAAAACAAGGTGGCATGATGACATGAGCATGATATAATTATGATGCAACATTTATATGTAGGAAGTAGCATATATATAGACTAGGCTAGTAGCATTGCAATTGTTAGACAATTGGGATGCTACAACTCTCCCCCACTAAACAAGAATCTCGCTCCGAGATTCCTAGGAAAAAGAAACCAACACAAGGAGAGGCGGGTGTTTGGAACAAAGGTGACCCTCACGTTCCCAAGTTGATGAACAATAGAATGGTGCGACCACTACACCTTGCAAACTTGCTAGACCTGTTGCGAGTCTTGCGTTTTGCTTGAGACACAAAGGGTTAGAAGAATTGAAGGATTGTCATGAGACAAGAAGGATAGGATGAGCATAACTCCGGTTTTCTCGAGAAACATGATAAAAGAATAGAACCACTTGTGAAAGAAATAGAAATATGATGTATCACGAAGAAAGGAACGACACACCATTAAGATTAAAGATTTACAGATACAAGAGCAGATAAAACTTGTCTTGCCGGAAGAAAAAGAGCTAGTTTTGGGGAAGTTATGCACTACTATGAAAGTAGCATTGTACCTTCCCTCAGATTTAGGAAAAGAAGTTTGGAGAACAATACTGCCTTCAAACAATAGAGTTCCTTGAGTTCAATGGGAGTATTTGGGTTAGGGAGTTCTCGGATTAGATCTTTCTTACGCCGGTAAAAACGAAAGGATCACGCAATTGAGGTGCGCGGATATCACTTCAAGAGAAGGGGAAAGCTAGTTTATGGTAGAATCCTGAGAAGAAAACATATGGAGGATCTGGATTTTATTGTAGAGATACTTATTGCTTTCTTTAACCCTGAGGCTAATGCAATAGATTTGTGGCTGATGGCATCAACCATAATTGGCTTTACCAAGAGAAAGGGATTTGTCTAGTTGAAGACCGATATAGTTTCCTTCCATCTTGTTTGAGGATGTCGAGCACCGGTGGAATGAAGAGCACCGGTGGAATGATCGAGCTAGGTGACTTCAAGAAGTCAGAATTCACACTTTGAGACTTTGCACACAGGCAGTGCTCACGAAGCTTGAGAGAAAAGACACAGATGATCTTTCATGTTCTTCCATTGATATAGAATAAGAAAGCATATCATGAAGATATACCACCACGGATTAACAAGATATTCCTAGAATACCAAGTTTAAGAGGCGAGAGAAATGAACAAATGCTCGAAACACTTCCTGAGCTCAATGCTCTTTGAAAGATGAATATTAAGAGAACGGGTTCGTGTTGAAGAAGATGCACTAGAAAAATAGATTATCTGGTCCTTCAGAAGCGAACAAGAAATGCCACCTGGTTCACATTGTCGATCGGATCACCGGTTACAAAGATAAAGAGATCTTGGATAAAGGAACGATGATAGGTCATACCTTAAGCAAAGCTATCAGAAATGAAAAGATGTGATTCTCCTGTATCAAAGAGAATTTTGCAGATATGGAGTTCAAAAAGATGTGAAGCATGATAAACAGATGATAGACCATCGTAGTGCCTTGAGAAAACTCCGGATTGCCAAAGATACTTGAATATGCATAGATATGATCACGGTGTAACTCAAAATCGCAGGAGATAACCGCCACCATTGGAGGATTGTGTCGATAGCATTGGCCATAGTCCACTCATGATAAGTGTCATATAGCTTTGCCGAGAACCAAATTACGATCACAAGCATCGGATCGACACATGTTATGTATTTAGCCTAGAAGAATTTGAAACGAAATAAAAATCCAGGATCAAGCGTCGGTGACAAAAGAATGAGTTAGCATGGACATGCCGATAAAAGGAAGATAGATAATGTTTCACACACGACTGAAGAGGAGTGTGGAAACACAGATGTATCAAAGAAAAAATTTCCGCATTTTTAGGCATTAAAATACAAATAAATGCGCAAAACCACTTATCAGATGGGGATTAGCAACTCCACATTCTGTGAAAGCATGCTGGAAGGAAGAACACCCTTAACAAGATGGCACCAGTTAACAATGAGTCGGATAGATCGCGTCGGTTTACAACGAATCAGATAGATCACGTCGGTTTACAAAAGCCTATCGGTATGGAATGTACCAACAGTTGATAACCAAAAGGCAGATAGCGGCAACAAGTTGGATGCAACAGATAGACAAGGAATTACACACACACACGACCTATGGTACTACGGAACCCAGAACACGTGAATCCTAGTTTGAATTTTTAGAAGAGGATTGAAAACGTTACACTTCCTTACCAGAAAAGGGTGGGTGGGTGGGTAAGAAGAAAAGTGGAAGCAGTCCTACTCTCACGTTTTGTTTTTCCCTAGTATACATAGCTACCAAAATATTTGCTAGACTGACAACGACCATTTGGCTGAGACCCTGAAGGGCGGGATGGGTCTGATACCAATTGTAACTACCTCGGATCCTACGCTCTAAGTTCAAGTCTGGATGAAACGGAAGTGGTTAAAATAGTACAGCGAGGGCCTAGGGGCCGCCCACGTGTAGACCCGTCGGCCGTCCTATACCACTTCCAGGACATCGGGACAAGAGCGAGCGGCGTAGGCAACAGGCGAAGAGATCAAATACATACACAAGTGAGTATGTATGCAAGTTACCTTACAACAGTTCTCAGAGCCATTCCATCTAAAACAGAAATATTGCAACGCCATACGGCAAGATCCAAATATCCTAGATAGAGATAATAGTTTAGGATAGCTCCCCATACATCAAACATCAAAGTATCAAGCAGAAGCGGGAAACAAGATCCGAGTACGGACAAGAAGCAAATCGGCATAAGATGCCACGGAAGTAAGCACATCCCGCCCACAGATATCACGGATCCCCATCCCCGGAATCTCTACACCGAGTGATCGTTGCCAACATCATCTATCTCCTCCACCCAGTATCCATCAGGCGAATACACCTGTTAATCTGAATCAAACAATTTATCGTGTGAGACCCTAGGGGTACTCAACAAGTCTTTATGCCTCTAAAGGGGACATAACCTGGGTGACGCAATTGCAGCAAAAGATAATACTAACAAGTCTATAGATACTCGCTAACCATCCGCCTAACCAATGATATACGGATGTCCGTTAATTAGAAACAACAGTTATAACAGTATAAGGTAACCGATCCATCCTCCTTCTCGCTTACCAACAAGAAAGCGGACGAACAACCCATCTGTTGGCAGTTTTATTAACCATTCCATGAGTATTGCACTATTTACTGATCAGGTATTCAGTCATATTAAAAGCGGTACTTTAGTTATACTTGTCTATGATCGAGAAACTATGCTCCAAGTCATCCATAACCGCAGACACGGCTTTCAGAAAGATTTACCCTGCAGGGGTGCACAAATAGCAACACACACACGATCGACCTCGGAAAAACCAAATCAAAACCCAACGAGGCTTTCACGACAATGCAATCACAGGATTCATAAAATATTTCAGGGGGCCACCCCAATAAGCTACCCACAATGAAGTTGGCCGGCTCCGAGACGGACCCAGGGTTTGCGAGAATGGCTGTAAACGACTGGGAACCCGAAAGTGTGACTGGGCTTGTCGATACCGCAAAATCGTGCCGCGAGCCCTAAACAGTACAAGTGCTTCATGCGCAATCGTAAATAAAGCGGTAAAGCATGGCATAAGTACAATATAGTAATAAAGCCCCAAACTACTTTGTGGCCCCAAGAAATAAAGTACAAATCAAGCTCTGGCAAAGTGGGATTCATAGAGTCTCCCGTATGTGGATAGTGCGAATAGTCAAGGAACAGGAATCAAGTACTCGGGGTCCTACGGGACATAAGTGGACATAAAACCAAATGACAGATATTGCCCACCGATGCCTCTTTCATTAGTTATCCCATTACTACTCAGGTTAAGTTATTTATGTACCTCGTTATCCATCAGACTCTCACATACCCTACACAGGCTGTTCTATGACCCGCATGGCTCAAACAACTCCTGTAGTAAGGGCTCGTGGGATGGAGGAACAAGCTCGGTGGGGTTTAAAAGTAAATGCTATGCAGTACATGGGATTCAATTTAATGCAACCGCGACTCAATGATGCGATAGAGGCAATAGGTACTATATGTATGCAAGCATGTGGTAGTGCTTGCCTGGCAGCTCAGTTGAAGCGAGAGCCGGATCTGGGTAGTACTCCTGGGGTTCCTGATATTTTCCCTGCCCGGCGTCTATTCAAAAGAAGAACCAAACAAACAAGGGCCAAAATAAATGAAGTGCGCAAGCATATATATAAAATGTGACAAGCAACCAAGCATGCTATGATGAATGATGCACAATTTACATGGCAATAATGTAGCATGGCATGGTTGAGGTGTGGGGTACAAGAATAAAGCATTTTATTAGGCTTTAGTCATGTTTTGCTCCCATAACACTTGCTGTCCACTTAATATTTATATGATGCATGCTGCAATTCAGAACATGGAATGCATAGTTAGAACGGGCTCGTCGCGCTGATTGATTTAGACATATTATTTGTCAAATTTGGAGTTGTAGATTTAAAGTTATTAATTAATTAATTAAGAAAAGGCATTTTATTACAATTCAATTATCTCGAAAATTTAAAGTGGTCAAATATTATTTTGAATGGCATATTTGAAATCCTCACATTTTTCTGATTCATAAATATATATTATTTGTCAAATTTGGAATTACCAATTAAAAGTTATTAAACTCTGGATTTAAAATCATATTAAATATTTTCTGAAATTGTTTTTATTAAACAGAAAACAAATAAACTTTTTGTACCCAGAGAAACTTATCCCGAGTCACGCATGTAGGTCCGAAATGCTGCGAAAAATGCGCGTGCAGAACTTTTCATCATGGTTATCCAGCCCGTGCAATTGACAGGTGGGGTCGGTGGTGTGCGGGGCCACGCGCGGGCTTGCGAACCGGGCGCAACCACATGGCGCGGACAGGGAGCACGGGTTGAGGGTGTGGAACCCCAGGTCCCTTTTTGTAAAACGCCTAGAGACGCTGACAGGTGGGACCTGGTGGATTAGGGGTTGAGGAAAAAGGTTTGGGGGGGAGGTATTTGCAAGATTACCAACATCTCATGTTTTTTCTCTCGAAACGTGAAACATCAGCGACAAGAGACGCTTGTGCATGGGGATCAAACCAGCGACCTGGGGCACACGCGTGGAGGGCGGAAGCCACTGTGGCTGGCTGGTGGTTGTTGGAGGGAAAGGGAGACACGGCTAGATGAGGCTCTCGCGACGCCACAACGAGGAAAAGCATGCGCTTGCCAGCGCACAGAGGCTGCTCGACGAAACGGCCGGCATGTCCAGGAAGCGACGACGACTGTGGGGATGTCTAGGAGGTTAGGGAGCTCACCGCGGGGCTGCCGGAGGGGTTGGATCGGGCCAAGGAGCGGCGAGTCGCTGGAGATGCAGATGGCCGGCGGAGCTAGGGTTTTCTCGGGCGTGTCGGTGATCGGCGGCACAGGGCGTCCTCCTCCTGAGCTTCCACAACAGCCTCGACGCCACGCCCGCCTACTGTGTGGTGGTGGAAGAGGAGATGCCGACGGTGGACGGCGACGGAGGAGATGTGACAGGGGAGAAGGGGAAACTGCGGCGCATAGGCCAGGGAAAGGTCTGCGGCACGGCAGGGAGAAGGAGGGGGGTTAGATAAGAACGGGGGAGAGGAGAGAGACCGCACATGGGGGCACGGTGGAGGAAAAGGTGGCTCGGCCACCTTTTCTCCTCTCCCGGCTGCTCACGTGCTAGGCACAGCTCGAGCAGGGGACAGGGGCTTCAGTTGGGGCCAGGGCGAGGTCAGAGAGGGCTGGCTCGGGCGTGGGGTCGGTGTGTAGCGAGAGAGAGAGAGAAAACAAGGGGGGGCTCGGTGTGGCATGGAGCTAGGGTTGGGCTCGGGTTAGGTTAGGTTTTAGAGGGGTAGATGGCATGGGTTAGGTCAAGCCAGGGGTAGAGTAGGGCTAGGGTGGTGCCTCGGCATGGTGAGGTAAGGTGGTGGGGTTAGGGTTAGAGAGAGGGATTAGGGAGAGAGGGTAGGGGTAGGGTTTTTCTCATGAGCCAAAACATGAGGGTGACATGAGGTGGTATGGGTATCAAGGGGTAGAGCTAGGGTTTGATATGATCCCATAAGAGCATGCAGAATGGGGGGAATGGTAAGGAGAGGGTAGGGTTTGACATGATCAAAACAAGATCAAGCAAGAGGGAGGGGTGAGGTTTGTGATGCACATGGCAAGGAGAGAAAAAGCCAGATGGTGAGGGTTGAGTAAGAGCAAAAGAATAGAGCTTACTTGACATGATCCCCAGAGATCCATGCTCCACTCAAAAATCAAAGAAAAACCAAAGGAGAAAAGTATGGTGGTGATCTTGCATGGCCCATGCATAATCAATAAATGCCATGTTTAATCTTGTGAAAACAAAGATAAAGCCCCATGGCATTTATTCACATGCATCCCACAATATGGAATTAAGGCCAAGCCAAAAGAAATAAGGTGGATGTTCCATGTGGAGTAGATGGCATATGCTCATATTTGAATATAATTTAGACATGCTAGTGTGTATGTTCCACTAGATGAATAATAGTCTCAAAAATATTTCAACATAAGCATACATTCAAAACAATCCATATGGGGGCTTGAAAAGGGTTCCACTCACATAGCATGCAAAGGTGGTCATGTGGCTCCACATATTAATAATGTGAAAACATCATGATGCATATATGGGAGCATGTGTAATTAGAAGTGGATCCATCCCAACTCACATGAGGTAGAGGTAAAACCAATTAAAATGCAAAGCTCACATGTAGCAGGGTGGTGGAATTATGTGGTGGTGACAAGAAAGGTGGTGGAGTTAATAAAAGATATGCCCCCAACTCAACTAGGGCATCAAGCATTTATCAAGAACCAAATACAATATATCAAGAGGCAAATACAATTAATAATGCATATGAGATAAGAACCAAATGAAAAGGGTTTTATATGATGCTCAAATGCAAGGTGGCATGATGACATGAGCATCATATAATTATGATGCAACAATTATATGTAGGAAGTAGCATATATATAGACTAGGCTAGTAGCATTGCAATTGTTAGACAATTGGGATGCTACACGACCACAGCCTCCTGTGAACACTAAACAAAGTAGATTGCGGCAAAGGGATCTCCCTCTCATCCCCATCGGTAAACAACATCCTATATACTAGACTGTCCAAATCAGAATCAGCAGTGACAAAGTGATGTGTTTTCATAGCAGCAAGGTCAAGCCTTTGTGGTGCCAATATAGTATCATTGTTAAGCGCATTAGCAAGGAAGGCTAATTGATAGTTGGAGATATTACTCGTATTCTCCCTACAAAGAATGCTAGTAGCAAGATAATATGCAAAGTATCTAAGAGCAGGGAGTTAGATGTTTCTTATCTTTCCGCGCTGAGCTACGCGGTCATCATCATTGGTCACCCCTCGGTAGAGCTCTAGCAAATCAGTGGGTCTCCCTTGAATCTTCTTCACGGTCCCTGTCATGCCCACACCTACAATACTGCAAAATCTTTCCAATGGCATGGAAAAGGGCAGATTATAATTTCTGAAAGAGACAGTTGACTGATAGGGCGTGTTAGTAAACACGAAGCTCTCAACAAAAGTTTTGGTGAGCATAGCGTATTGCTCACTCTCATCTTGCATGTATGAGGTCAAACCAACCCTCTGAATCAGTAGCAAGAAATCATCAAGAATCCCTGCAGCTTGTAAGAAAGTAAAACAAGGAAAAGTAGATGGGTGAGCATCCCCATCATCTCGATTACAAATGCGAGGTGCAACGAGATCTTCGTTGTATGATGGCCTAAACTGAGAGGCTGATCTTGAGGGCGTTGACCTCCTAGCTGCATCCCTCTCAAATATTTCTCCAAAGGTATGATTGTTCATGTTTGATAATCTGAAATTTAAACATCTATTAAACAAGTGATTGCAAAGTGAATATAATGAAGGGCACTACTCATAGGGACTCGTAAGAGGCCTAAATATGCATCAAAACTATATCTCTAAGCATCAAACAAGCTTACAAGCTCTCATAACCTGTCACCTACAGCAGCAAAATACTCAAGATATAAACTACTAAACACAAATCTACTTGGACAAGCGGAGGAGTCACATACCGGGGAACAAATGCTCCAAATTTCAGAAGCAAAGATGGGCTGAGCAAGGAGATCGAAAAATCGAGGGAAAGCATAGCAAGAACGCGATTTTGAGCAATGAACTAGTGTCTACTCGAGAGAGAGAAGAAAGTGGCAAGTGAGAGAGTGTGTGGAGGGCCAGGGGTGGCCCACACCATAGGTAGGCGCACCCCAGGGCTGTTCACGCCACCAGGAGGTGTGCCTGCCTAGTGGGCCCCTTGGTACCTTCCAGGCACTCCTCTGCCCCTTTTTTCACGTAAAAATTTAATATGAATTTTCTGAAAATTTTCGAGACACTTTATTTTTGGGCATTTTTCAGGTATAGATGAATGATTTTCTGATAGAAAAAGATTTTCTGTAATGATGCAAAGACAAAACAAGGCTAGAACTTCGGAAGTTCTAAGACACTCTAACATGCAAGCAACTAACAACATAAAAGAAAACTAAACGTAAGCAAAAACTAAATGGATAGAATAGAAGTAGGCGGAGATAATCATGGTGAAAACATTGTTTTCTTCAATGAAATCCTTTTGTTAACAAGGTTGATCAGGTCTTGTTACCAAAAAAATTTCATATGAGACAAAACTTTGTATTCCACTAATGATTATGTTACCTCAACTTTGATAGCAATGGTCCCAATCATAATAGTTTCAAAATTTTCTCTTGGTATGGGACAATATATTTCTCCAACTTGAATGCCCTCAACATGTTCAATTGAATTGAAACCACAAGTCCTATCAATCTTCTTGGGGAAATAGACAGTATGTTCCTTGTCATTAACATTGAAAGTCACCTTTCCTTGATTACAGTTAATAACAGCTCCTGCAGTATTAAGAAAAGGTCTCCCAAGAATAATAGACATATTATCATCTTCAGGCATTTCAAGGACAACAAAATCAGTTAATATCAAGCAATTATGAGCCACTTGAACAGGCACATCCTCACATATACCAACAGGAATAGTGGTAGATTTATCAGCCATTTGCAAACATATATCATTTGGTATTAGTTTTTCAAGTTGAAGTCTCTTATAGAGAGAAAAAGGCATAACACTAACTCTAGCTCCCAAATCACAAAAGGCAGTTCTAACATAACTATTCTTAATAGAGCAAGGGATAGTTGGAATCCCTGGGTCTCCAAGTTTCTTAGGAACCTTACCATTAAAGGAATAATTAGCAAGCAAAGTAAGAATTTCTTCATTAGGGATCTTCCTTTTATTTGAGACAATATCCTTCATATACTTTGAGTAAGGAGGCAATTTAATAGCATCGGTCAAAGGAATTTGCAAGAATAAAGGTTTCATCCACTCACAAAACTTATTATAGTGTTCATCTTCCTTTGACTTGTGTTTCTTATCAGGAAAAGGCATAGGTTTTTGGACCCAAGGCTCTCTTTCACTACCATGTTTCTTAGCAATAAAATCTTCTTTAGTGTATTTAGTATTTTTAGTGTGGTTTTCAGGTTCTTCTTCAACTTTTTCTTTATCAGGAACATCATTTTCTTCATTACCACTTTCAGTTTCAGCATCAGAGATAGATATACTATTAGGATCTTTAGCAGGTTTAGAGGGTTCTACAATAGTTTTATGTTTCTTTTTTATTTTCTTACGGGTAGTACCACTATTTTCAGCTTGTTGAGAATCCTGCTCGATTCTTTTGGGATGCCCCTTAGGATATAGAGGATCCTGGGTAGCAGCACCACTTCTAGTTCTTATTTCATAAGCATGTTTTTCTTTAGGAACATTAACTAGCAAGTCTTTTTGTACCTTAATAAGTTGATCTATTTGAGTTTGAACCATTTGAAAATGTTTGACAATCATTTTAACATCATTAGAGGTTCTTTCCACAATATCTTTAACTCAACAATAACTCTAGTGTTTTCCATTAGATGATTTTGCACCCTTTTATTAAAATTATCTTGTTTAACAATAAAAATATCGAATTCTTCTAAGCATTGATCAGGAGGTTTAGAGTAAGGGATATCACCTTCATCAAAGTGTTGGAGAGAGTGTACCTCAATAGTGGATGAATAAGGGATAGGCTTACATAATTCTTCTATAGGAGGTAAATTCTTGACATCTACAACTTTAATTCCCTTCTCCTTAAGACATTTCTTAGCTTCCTTCATCACTTCATTATTCAATTCAATAACTCCCCTCTTCTTAGATGTTGGTATAGGCGCCGGTATAGTTGGTTCAGGTATAATTGTTTCGGGTATAGCTGGTTTAGGAGGAGTCCAATCTTCATAGTTCTTGCTTATTTTAGCCATTAATTCCTAAGCTTCCTTGGGAGTACTATTCCTGAAAACACAATCAGCACAACTATCTAGGTATGTCCTAGATTCTTCAGTTAGTCCATTATAAAATATATCAAGAAGCTCATTCTTAGGTAATGGACTTCCAGCCTGTGCATGAATCAAAGCACAAAACCTTGGCCATGATTCAGGCAATATCTCTTTTTCTCCCTGTTTAAAGTCAAAAAGTTCCTGCAAAATAGCATGTCTAGCACTAGGAGTAAAATATTTTTCCAGGAAAGTACTAATCAAGCAATCAGGGATATCAATAGATCCAGGAGGTAAATTACTAAACCAAGTTTTAGCTTCTCCTTTCAGTGAAAAGGGGAAAATCATAGCAACAAAGTAAGTACGCATCTTAATATCATCAAAAAACAAGCCACTAATGGTAGAAATCTCAGTCATATGTGCAACCGCACTTTCATTCTTAGTCCCACAAAAAGGTTCTTTCTCAACAATAGCTATGTAAGATAGATCAAGAGAGAAATCATAATCTTTATATTTAATGTTTATGGGAGAAGAAGCAAACTTAGCAATAGGAGACAATTTGGGTCTAATAGTATGCCTCTCAAGGAGACTCTTAGCAGCGCTCCTACCATGGCTGTTTTTACATTCTTTAATAAATTCATCGGTCATCTCAACATAACCGTCTTCAATATCATAACTCTCACTAGACTCAGGTGAACTAACAGGTGTAGTAGTGTCTTCATTAGGAGTTTCAGTATTTCCAGCTATAGTTCTAGCAATCGTAGCATCTAGGAGAGGACCTAATGAACCACTCTTATCAAGCACAGTAGAAGCATCATCATAAGTATCAGAAGATTCAGATTCAGAAGTAGTAGCAGTGTGTGTAGCATGTGTGTGTGGTGGTGTAACTAGCTTACTCATAACAGATGGTGAATCAAGAGCAACAGAGGTGTTCAGAACGATACCTCTTCTTGGAGTGGATGGTAAAATAGGAACCTTGCCATCACGAGACTTACCCATGATGGATGGATGGCAGCAAACAATAATGAATCCAAGTGAACTTGATAAAGAAATCTATGCTCCCCGGCAACGGCGCCAGGAAATAGTCTTGATGACCCATAAGTATAGGGGGTGTATCGCAGTATCTTCGAGGGAAGTGAAACCCAATTTATTGATTCGACACAAGGGGAGCCAAAGAATATTAATAAGCCTTAACAACTGAGTTGTCAATTCAGCTGCACCTGGAAACAATCTTGCTCACAACAGTTTATCAGTAGCAACAGTTTTGTAGTAGGAATAGTAAAGTAACAGCAGTAGTAAAGTAAAGACAGAAGTAACAATAGCATCAAACAGTAGGATTCGAGTGCGGTAGGCATAGTGATGGATGGACGGGCGTTGCATGGACAAGACAATTCACATAGCAATCAGAACATAGGGCAATTGCAGATAAATAAGATAAAGCATCCAAGTACTAGATAATCATAGGCATGTGTTCCATATATAGTCATACGTGCTCGCAATGAGAACTTGCACACCATCTTTTGTCCAGCCAGCCCGTTTGCAGTGGGGCCTCAAGGGAACTACTGGCAATTAAGGTGCTCCTTTTAATAGAGCACCGGAGCAAAGCATTAACACTCTGTGAACACATGTGATCCTCACATCAAATCCATTCCCTCTGGTTATCCCGACTTCTGTCACTTCGGGGCCATTGGTTCCGGACAACAACGTGTGTATACAACTTGCAGATAAGACCATAAACAATACTATCATAATGAATCAATAACATGTACAGATCTGAAATCATGGCACTCGGGCCCTAGTGACAAGCATTAAGCATAACAATTCGCAACAAAGTCAAAAAGCACTAATAGTAGATACTAGGCACCAAGCCCTAACAATATGATGCCATTACATGAACGATCTCATCCAATCCCTACCATCCCCATAGCCTACAGCGGGGGATTACACACTCATAGATGGTGGAAACATGGATGGTCGATGGAGAAGCGATGGTGATGATGATGGCGATGATCTCCTCCAATTCACCGTCCCGGCAGGGTGCCATAATGGATTTTCTGCTTCCGAATCGTGGAATCTAGTGGTGGCGGCAGAGCGGAACTCTTTCTGGAAAAACATCGAACCCCCCTAAGTTTTTAGGTTAGAAGGCATCTTTTAGGCGAAGAGGGAGACCGATGGGTGGTGTGGCTGGGCTCCAGCCCCACTCCGTCTTGTATTGTGGCTCCGGGAGTCTTCTGGTGAAATAGGATTTTTGGCATTTCCGGGATTTTTCCTGATAGTTGATTTTCTGCACAAAAACTAGACACCAAGGCAATTCTGCTGAAAATAGCGTCAGTCCGTGTTAGTTGCATCCAAGTCACACAAGTTTAGAGGAGAAACAATAGCAAAAGTGTTCGGGAAAGTAGATACGTTTTCGACGTATCAGCGGCAGAGTTCCGGATCTCAGAAAACTCTAATCCCACCCAGCCCACACCTATTGCGGAGATAGTGGAGAAAGCTGAACCTGAAGCAAATCTTGCGGTGCAAGTCGAATCTGGAGTGGGTCTCCCTAGCGAGGCCGAATCCTAGATCGATCTATCCGCAGAGGTCGAAATCCAGGAGGACCAAGACAACAACCTTGGTTCCGGCTCTAGCAATGCCAAAACAGATCAACCTTTCCTAAGGCATACGTTGAGGCGCATGATGATGCAAGGTGCAAACGTGGATGAGGTTCTCGAGACCATCAGAATTTTCGAGGAAGCCCACGAGGAAAGCCGCAACTACCTCAGGACGCATGTGTCGTACTTTGTCGGATAAGTTGGATCCGGATCCGGCTCTGCCGATGCTGGAGAAAACAAAGACTCGGTGCCAGAGGCGATCGGGACAAACACCGACTTACCGGCATCTTCAGATAACTCGATGACGTCGGCGGATTTCCGAAAGTTCTCCGTAGAATATGAAGAGGAGTTCAACTCCAAAGCTGCATAAGAAGGAGAAGCCATGGATGAAGGATCCAGAGAAAACTCTCGCAAAGCGCAGGAAGACATGGATCTCGGAGGCAATCCCGACATCCATATGTCTAAAAGTACCGATCAGAGCTTGACTCCGAGAAACGGACCCAAAGCCGTCTTTGCTGCCGGCGCTGCCAAGAAGGCAAAGAAGAACAAGAAGAACTAGACCCCGGCAAAAGAACTTCCATCAGAGGAAGTGATTGCCGAGGAATATGAGGAAGACTCGGATGGAGCACTTATCCCAGAAGATCCCAAAGAAGCTTTGGTGGTTGGACAAGTGGTCATTGCAGGTGCCCATAAACTCATCGATGCTGCGTTAACTACACCTATCCCTACAGCTGCAGAACTTACTGTTGAAGAGCTTGAAGAAAGGGCTTAGGCCCTAGAAGCATGTTGTTAAGTACTCCTGGATGAAGCCAACAACATCGATGAAGAGAATAAGTGCATAGATACTACGGAGAAGTATATCTCTCTGCAGCATCAGAAGACCCGGAAACGCCACACGCATGGCAATCAATTTCCAGGAGTCCACAAGGTTCTCTTTGAGGGAGACCCAGGGATGCCTCGACTCGACAGCAAGGGAGATCTGGTGTACCCAACACTAGTACAAAAAACTACCGTAGCTAGAGATATCCTAGCACATAATCCAGGCCCAGAACAAGTCTGGTTGGGCATAAAGCTACTCACCAAGGGTCTGGAGCAGCAGAAGGTCGCGAAATCTGGGAGCGGAAAACTAGTCTCTCAATCTGACCAGTGCCGCACGGATCCGGAACAGCATCACCATTCCGACCGTTGGAAAGACAACTACTCAAGAACTGGATCTTCAGGGTAGCACCATAGAACCGCACGTGACTGCCGCAACGTTGCTCCAGCCGCGGAGCAAGAAGCGATTGCTGCATTGTATCTGATAAATCCTCACCGGTGAGAGTCGAACGATCATAGTGAAGAAGATAACGAGTAACGTTAGGAGGAGGACCGTCAAAGAATGCCACATCCTAGACACACAAGCTGTCCGGCTGAACCCCATTGCGAAGGGAGTGACAGATGAAGGAACGACGGACACCGTGCCGAGTCGAGTCGGCAGGGGGCTCGTCGCAATGAAGACCCTCCCCGGAACTGGAATAATGATGCTCCGGATGGAGGCCGGCGATTAGCCGGAAACAATCCACCCTCTCCACCAAGCATCCATTGCTTAGCCCAAGATATCTCGAGCTCGTTGGGGAACCCCAAGAGGAAGGTATGATGAGCATAGCAGCAAGTTTTCCCTCAGTTATGAAACCAAGGTTATCAATCCAGTAGGAGTAAGGAAACACCCCAAAGGTGTTGCTAGTTAGACTTTGGCAGGGAGCACTACCGGTTTTGTCAATCTCACCGGTTTTGATGAGACCTGCACAACACAGGATTAAACCACAGAACATGGAGACCTGCACAACACAACCACAGAACTTGGCCCCCAACTTACAGTGAGGTTGTCAATCTCACCGGTTTTGCTGAAAACAAAGGATTAAACGTATTGTGTGGAAGAAAGTAATAGTTTGCAGAAAGTAAATGTAAAGCAAGAACAGATTGTAGATTGATGATAAAAGAAAGGACCGGGGTCCATAGTTCACTAGTGGTGGCTCTCCTTAAGATAGATGTCATGTTGGGTGAACAAATTAGAGCGGGGTAATTGACAAACATCGATAAACCAATCACGTATATACTACTAATCTTGACTCCTTTGAGATTTGATTGCGAATTACAACATTATACATAGACCGTAATCCAACTGCATCTATCACTAATAATCCACCTTCAGGTTATGATCCGAACACCCTCCAGTATTAAGTTGCAAGCAACATTTAATTGCATTATGCATTGCGTGTAAAGTAAACAATACGATTGTTCTATGAACAAAGGATTGTTGTTTTCTCCCTAGTAGCAACATCACATCTAGTACCTTAGAGATTTCATACTTCCCAGCTTACTAGAGGCATGAACCCACTATCGAGCATAAATACTAACTCTTGGAGTTGCTAGCATCTACTTGGCCAAGATAGCTACTAACAACGGAAAGCATGCAAGATCACAAATAACAAAGACATGATAGAATCAATAATCAATCTGAAATAGCATCTCAATATCCATCGAATCCCTGCAAACACAACATGTAGGAATTACAAATAGATGATCTTGATCATGAATAGAGCTCACAAGATCTAAACATGATAGCACAAAGGAGGAGAACCAGTCATCTAGCTACTACATGGACCCGTAGTCCAAGGATGAACTACTCACGCATCACATCGGAGGCTTGCATGGTGATGAAGAAGGCCTCCATGGTGAATTCCCCTCTCCGGCAAGGTGCCGGGAAGAGCTTCAGATCCCTCCCGATCAAGGGTTGGAGATGACAGCGGCTGCAGACTCTTTCGTGGAATTTTGATCGGGTACATAGGGTTTCTGTGTCGGAGGCGATATATAGGCGAAAGGGGAGGCCGAGGGGGGTGCTGGAGGCGGCCAGACCACCCCCTGGCACGGGCCAGGCTAGGCCGCGTGGCCAGGTGGTGTGGCGGCCCCTGGCCCCTCTCCGTCTCGTATTCTGGCACCTTGTGTCCCTCGGTGAAAAACTGACTTTGGCGTTTGTCCCGTCCAATTCCGAGAATATTCATTTTCTGACTTTCCTTGAACCAAAAACATCAGAAAATAGGCAGTTGGCACTGTGGCTCTAGTTAATAGGTTACTCCAAGAAAAGTGTATAGAAAGTAAGCCAAAGTGTGGACAAAACATAAGAAAGTAGATAAAATCAAGCATGGAACATCAAAAATTATGGATACGTTTGCAACGTATCAACATCCCCAAGCTTAACTCCTGCTCGTCCTCGAGTAGGTAAGTGATAAAAAGAAAGGATAATTTTTGAGGTGACATGCACCATCATAAACTTGATCAAAGTATTTGTAAAACAATGATAGCTGGGATCATAGTACTTCAATCATAACATGAAAGACAAAGTTCTAACAATAAGACAAAGCAACTATGTTGCAACATGAAAAGGCACAAACAAAAGATTCATGAATAATAATGCTTTGCAAGACATTTGTTTGTTTCACATAAAGAAAACATAGCATAGTGGCATTAATCTTGTCCCTCATAGAGTAGCAAATCATAATTGCATAGGACACCTTCAAAGTTTATAAGAGTGACTAGATACAAATAGTTTAAAACAAGCAATATCAAAGCTATGCATCAATCAACAAGTCTTGGGACAATGCACATAGAACTAAGAATGGCCACTATTCTCTCAAAGTAGGTGCATAAAGATAGAAGGTGGAGACTCAACATAAAAGTAAAAGAAAGGCCTTGATAGAAGGAAGTAGGGATTCAAGTTTAATAAAGATCTTCCAAAAATTATGGTACTTATTAGCTTTCAGCTCTCATTGCCCCTATCATAAGCATCTTGAAGTGATTAAGGTTAAAGTAAACAAACTATGGTGTATATGCTTGACGAAGTATAAGTTGGAAATCTCATGTCCCTTAAATACGAGGGCCGCTCCTCATGCTACTCAAGTTTAGTTACCGGTAAGTTCTTGTCATAGTAAGTACATGTGTATCATAGAGAACCGCCAACAGGGTACCCCTTGCCCGATGATACGCCAGAATCCCCATATCAAAATGACAAGGCAAGCAGACAACGAGCATCTCAGCAATCTTCCTATTTACCATGGGAAAATGGTGCTTTTTTCTCTCTTTCCTCTTTTCTCATATCTCTTTTTTTCTTTCTCTCTTTTTTTCTCAATATCTGACTATTTTTTTATAAGAAGAATGCTTCATAGACAGCTCATTATGGTTACGCTGTAGGTTTCCACCATGACAGCATGGATTAAACCAGCGGCCCAAGCGTTTCTCTAACACACATACATAACTCCATGGACTTACAAGATCCCCTTTCATTTCATACCGATGACATCCATATACAAAAGAGCATGATATCAAGTAGGTACAAAGTACAAGTGCAATGTTGAAAGTGTTCCCCATGAGAGCATGGTTCTGCTAATCCCCAACATATAAGTGCAAGAATATACAACATAGACGACACAATGGTTCAAGTTTATTAAGGGCAAGAAAAGTAAAGTGTGCCATCAAGTTTGTGAGAGCGTTAATCACTAGTTTTCTCATAACAAGTTTAATTCGGAAGGTAGATAAAAACATGAATATACTTGGAATAGCATATGCTAATAGGTAGGTATGGTGGACTCTTTGGAATAACTTGGTTTAAGGAGCCGGATGCATGAGTGGAACTCATACTTGGTTATGGAGGCTAGCAAAAGACTGGGAGCGAGCAACTAAGAGAGCAATAATGGCCATAATCATGCAGAGCGACAAAACATCATTAATCGAAGCATAAAGTGATAGTACAAGTCGAAAACTAAAGGATCATAAATGCTATGATGACTTGGGATAGTCATAACATGGTGTGAGCATGCGCCAAGTCAACCCAAATAAAGCATCTAAGGAGAATACCACAATACTATGCTTTAATATGCTAAAACAACGCATGGTTCTTCCAAGGCACATTAAGAAATCTCAATTGTTTATAACATGTCATGCCACAGAAAATAATACTAAGCACAAAGCCAAAACAATATCAATCATGGCATGACAAAGCATAGGCCATAGTCAAAAACAAGATCTCTTTACCACTTAAGCATGAACTTTCCTACTCTCTTTTCCAATCCAAACCAAACTATTTGAAAACCAATGTATGAAAGTGGGGCTCCAACCAATTTATTCAGCAAACTAAGCAAACCAAGCAAACGAAAACCAAAACGAAAATGAAAAAGAAGACGCTCCAAGAACAACACAACTGTGCATGAAACAATAAAAATGAAGTGTTTGGAAGAAACCTGGGATTTTTATTGATGAAGAAGGGGATGCCTTGGACATCCCCAAGATTTGACGCTTGTACTTCTTGGATATTTCTTGGGGTGACACGCGTGGCATCTCCAATCTTGAGCTTTAGTCCATCCTCCATCTCATTACTCATTCCTTCCATACACCTGAAATTTTTCCTTCATACAAAACTTCACACAATCTTATTAGCAACATTAGTGCACTCAAGATAATAAGTCTTTTAGGTTCGGTTCCAACACCAATAAAACTTCCATTAAAACACAAGCTACTGTAGCACTTCCCTCAAAAAGCTCACTTCCCCAAAAGGACTCAAAAAGGAACCAACAAGAAGCAAATGCAAATAATGGCAGAAATCTGTCAAAACAGACCAGCAGGTAAAGACGAATTTGTACGGACACCTTCTGTTGCTCAAATAGAAAAGTGTTGAACTAACGAAAGGTATATAACAACCTGGGACAGAAGCACAAACATTCACGCCTCAAAAGGACGTATAGAGATTTTACACGATTTTTTACGGTGAAGCACAGAAATCTGTTTCAGGACAACAACTTTCCCAATCACTACTTCTCTCTCATTAGAGGTTATTGTTGACTCAAAAATCAAATAAGAAGTATAAGGAGCGGTTATTATAGAGTTAATAACTTCCATGACTCATCTAAAACTTTTGGGTTATCTCCCAATAAGTACTTTTCTTTAATGCCTTTAAGTTAGCCATAAGAAGCAAGAAAAAGAATCAAGTGTTCTCAAATGAAGAAGCATTAAGAGCAAATTATGTTTTCATGGGAGAGGCAAAATAAATCTTCTCTCTCTTCTTAGGGAAGTGTTATATACCTTTCTTCAGTGGAAGTTGATATTTAATGGTGCCTTCTTTCATATCAATAATGGCACCAACAGTTCTAAGAAAGGGTCTTCCCAAAGTAATAGGACAAGAAGCATTGCATTCAACATCCAAAACGTAGAAATCAACAGGACATAGGCATTGTTAACCATAATAAGAGCATCATTAATACTCCCCATGAGTTTCTTTTTAGCATTATCATCAAGCGGGACATTCAAATAACAATCTTCCAATGGTGGCAAATCAAGCACATCATAAATCCTTCTAGGGATAATAGAAACACAACTATCAAGATCACATAAAGCATTGAAATCAAAATCATTCACTTTCATATTAATGATGGGTTCCCAACCATCTTCTTGTTTTATAGGAATATAAGCTTTATGTTTCATATTTTCTTCTTTAATCTTTATGAGAGCATCAGTAATGTGTTTTGTGAAGGCCATATTCATAGCACTAGCATTAGGAATTTTAGCAAGCTTTTGTAGGAACTTAATAACTTTAGAGATGTTGCAACCATCAAGATCAAAATCATAATTATCATCTAAAATAGTAGAGCTATTACTAGCCTCAACACTAGTTATAGTGATAGTAGAAACACTAATCTTTCTAGCAATTTCATCTTCTCTTTCCCACTTAGCATGCAATTCAGCTAATAGTCTAACATTTTCATCAATTCTAACTTGTATGGCATTAGTATCAGCAAAGGGATTATCAATAGTTTCAGGTTTAGCAGCAATTTTATTCAAAGAAGATTGAGCTTCAACCAATGATGCTATATTTCTTTTAGCATTAGAGAGTTTTTCCTCAATAGATTTTGTTAAAGCAGTTTGTTTGCTAATAAAATCTTTAAGCATAACTTCAAGTTCAGAGGGTGCATTCTTATTATTGTCGTAGGAATTTCCATAAGAATTACCATTGTTGGGATGATATGGCCTATAATTGTTGTTACCAAAATTATTCATGTATGCATTGTTGCTAAAATTGTTATTTCTTATAAAATTCACATCAACTTGCTCTTCTTGAGGAACCAAAGAGGCTAAGGGAACATGGTTTGGATCAATATGGGCCTTCACATTAACAAGCATAGACATAATAACATCAATTTTATCACTCAAGGAAGAGGTTTCTTCAACATAATTTACCTTCTTACCTTGTGGAGCTCTCTCAGTGTGCCATTCAGAATAGTTGACCATCATATCATCCAAAAGCTTTGTTGCAGCACCCAAAGTAATGGCCATAAAGGTACCTCCAGCAGCAGAATCCAATAGATTTCTTGAAGAATAGTTCAATCCTGCATAAAAGGTTTGGATAATCATCTAAGCAGTCAGTCCATGAGTGGGAGAATTCTTTACCAAAGATTTCATTCTTTCCCACGCTTTAGCAACATGTTCATTATCAGATTGTTTAAACTTCATTATTCCACTTCTCATAGATATAATCTTGGCAGGAGGATAGTATTTTCCAATGAAAGCATCTTTGCATTTTCTAGTTAAGGAATTCAACCATTCTTTAGCTTTTCCTCTCAAAGAGAAAGGACACAATTTAAGCTTAATGATATCTCAATCTATATCCCTATGATTTTGCATTTCACAAAGTTCAACAAAGTTATTTAGATGAGCAGCAGCATCTTCATTACCAATACTAGAAAATTGTTCTCTCATAACAGGATTGAGTAAAGCAGGTTTTATTTCAAACAAAGTAGCTTCAGGAACAGGTTGAGTAATAGGTGTGCTCATAAAATCATTGTTGTTGGTGCTAGTGAAGTCACACAACTTAGTATTTTCCAGAGTAGTCATTTTTTCTGTTTTTAATAAAGGAAGCAAACTAGTGAAACTAATTTTTTTTGTTTTTTTGATAAAGAAACAAGCAAACAAAGCAAAAGTAAACTACGCAAAACAAAAATAACAAAGTAAAGAGATTGGTTATGAGGGACTCCCCTTGTGAAGATGTCCTTGACTCCCTGGCAACGGCGCCAGAAAAAGTTGCTTAGCCCAAGATATCTCGAGCTTGTTGGGGAACCCCAAGTGGAAGGTATGATGAGCACAGCAGCAAGTTTTCCCTCAGTTATGAAACCAAGGTTATCAATCCATTAGGAGCAAGGAAACACCCCAAAGGTGTTGCTAGCTGGACTTTAAGTATGACATCACCGGCGCCAAAAGAACATGGAGACATGCACAACACAACCACATAACTTTGCCCCCAACTTACCGTGAGGTTGTCAATCTCACCGATTTTGCTGAAAACAAAGGATTAAACGTATTGTGTGGAAGAAAGTAATAGTTTGCAGAAAGTAAACAGAAAGCAGTAAATAGTTGTAGATTGATGATAAAGGAAAGGACCGGGGTCCATAATTCACTAGTTGGTGTCTCTCCTTAAGATATATGAGATGTTGGGTGAACAAATTACAGCGGGGAAATTGACAAACAGTGAGAAAGCAATCATGCATATACTACTCATCTTGACTCCTTTGAGATTTGATTGGGCATTACAACATTATACATAGACCGTAATCCAACTGCATCTATGACTAATAATCCACCTTCACGTTATCATCTGAACCCCCTCCAGTATTAACTTGCAAGCAACAGATAATTGCATTATGCATTGCGTATAAAGTAAACAATATGATTGTTCTATGAACAAAGGATTGTTGTTTTCTTACTAGTAGCAACAACACATCTAGTACCTTGGAGATTTCTGTCACTTCCCAGATTACTAGAGGCATGAACCCACTCTTGAGCATAAATACTAACTCTTGGAGTTGCTAGCATCTACTTGGCCAAGATAGCTACTAACAATGGAAAGCATGCAAGATCACAAATAACAAAGACATGATAGAATCAATAATCAATCTAAAATAGCATCTCAATATCCATCGGATCCCTGCAAACACAACATGTAGGAATTACAAATAGATGATCTTTATCATGAACGGAGCTCACTAGATCTAAACATGATATCACAAAGGAGGAGAACCAGCCATCTAGCTACTACATGGACCCGTAGTCCAAGGATGAACTAGTCACGCATCACACCGGAGGCTTGCATGGTGATTAAGAAGGCCTCGAGGGTGAATTCCACTCTCCGGTAGGGTGCTAGGAAGAGCTTCAGATCCCTCCTGATCTAGGGATGGAGATGATGGTGGCTATAGACTCTTTCGTGGAATTTTGATCGGGTACTTAGGGTTTCTATATCGGAGGCGATATATAGGCGAAAGGGGAGGCCGAGGGGGTGCCGGAGGCGGCCAGACCACCCCCTGGTGCGGGCCAGGCTGGGCCGCGCGGTCAGGTGGTGTGGCGGCCCCCTAGCCCCTCTCCGTCTCATTTTCTTGGTCCTTGTGTCCCTCGGTGAATAACTGACTTTGGCTTTTGTCCCGTCCAATTCCGAGAATATTCATTTTCTGACTTTCCTGGAACCAAAAACAGCAGAAAACAGGCAGCTGGAACTATGGCTCTTGTTAATAGGTTAGTCCAAGAAAAGTGTATAGAAAGTACTCCAAAGTGTGGACAAAACATAAGAAAGTAGATAAAACCAAGCATGGAATATCAAAAATTATGGATACGTTTCAACGTATTAGCCATCACAACGGCTCTCAAGGAGGCCAAGGAGGGGGTCGTGGCGGAGGAGGTGGTGGCAGAAGCCAAAGTCCGGCTCCAAGACACCGCAGCCACAGTGAAAAACCAAGATGGCGTTCTTGTCACCAAGATGGCGTTCTTGTCACCAAGTGATGCGAGACACCGGATCAACACTAACATAGAGGCACTGTAACACCCTCGAATCGACCCTATGCAAGTTTTAGCACTTTTTTCCTAACCCGCATAGAAACGATTCAAGGACGCCCACCAGGCACTTTCGTGCGGGTGGAAAACAAAGTAATATCATTACACAACAGTCCTCGATGGGACCCACAGAACAGATATATATATATACAGCATGACTTCAAGAGTCAAGAATACAGATATACACTACAAAGATCTAAATCACCTTGAAAACGATACAGCGTCCGAGTACGGACAAGATGCAAATGGGGCGAAGAGCCCTGAAGAATAACCAATGGCGTCCATAACCCTACCCAGGCCAAGCCGGAAGGGTAACCCTCTATTGCCATCGATCTCAAACCTACTAAAACAAAAGGGGTGCCGACAAAGGGCAAAGGAAAAAGAGGAGCGTCAGTACTGAGGCTAGTACACGGTGAGGCTAGAATTCGGCGTCTCTCGCCTACATAGGTATGGTGGACTGAAGCGGCAACGCAGCATGCACTAAACAACCTATAGAGACTCAATACATCTGTCGGCCATTAGAGAGGGGTAAGAAAGACCTATTCGAATCCGACCTGAAGCTAACACCAGACATACCCATCCTGGTATTTCCCCCTCGAGACCAAACAAGGAAGTCGGACCAAGGAACTCACACAGTTGGCAATTTTACTCATTCTGTTATAGTTGCAGCAATTACTAATCAGATATAGATAACATGAGTCATCCTGAAACATAAGTAGTGGGCAGTTTTAATGAACCATTCTGTGGTAGTTGGAACATTTACTAGTCAGATATAATTGTGCCGAGGAATCCCAAAACCCAGCAGTTGTTGGCACTTTTATCACATTCCATTGGAGTTGCAATACTTACTAGGCAGGTATAGCATGACACGATACACACCAGTTCCACCAGTTGTTGGCACTTTTATTATCCATTCCATTGTAGTGAAGCTGATTACTAGTCACATATTAAGTCAAATTTATAGCACTACTTTAGTTATGCTTGTCTATGATCGAGATACTGTGCTCCAAGTCGTCCATAACCGCGGACATGGCTTTCAGAAAGATTTATCCTGCAGGGGTGCACAAATAGCAACACACACACACACGATCAACCTCGGAAAAACCAAATCAAAACCCAACGAGGCTTTCACGACAAAGCAATCACAGGATTCATAAATTATTTCAGGGGGCCACCCCACTAAGCTACCCGCAACGAAGTTGGCCGGCTCTGGAACGGACCCAGGGTTTGTGATGACGGTTGTAAACGACTGGGAACTCTAAAGTGTGACTGGGCTTGTCGATACCGCGAAAACGTGGCACGATCCAAAACAGTACAGGTGCTCCACCCACAATCGTACATAAAGCAGTAAAGCATGGCATAAGTACAGGATAGTAATAAAGCCCCAAACTAGTTTGTGGCCCTAAGAAATAAGAAATGAATCAAGCTCTGGCTAAGGGGGGATTCATAGAGTCTCCCGGATGTGGATAGTGCGAATAGTCAAGGAACATGTATCAAGTACTCGGGGCCTATGGGACACAAGTGGACATAAAAACCAAATAGCATATAATTACCCATCGGTGCCACTTTCATTAGTTATCACAGCAATTTAATAGTTGTAATTAAAGACATGCTCATCTCCACCATAAACATCTGCCAGGATTCCAACAACTGTGGTACTCGACAACACGACATCGCACCTGAGCAAGCAACTACGACTCGCAAGGCCAGCTATCTACCAAACAACAGGTATTAGGAGGTGTCCATGACAATATAGAGGTTGCACGGGATATAACTGGTGCACAAACTAAAGCATCACGACACGGATAGCAATAGATCAACAGGAGGAAATAAAGACTATAAATGCAAAATAGGTAGAAGGGGGAGAGATGCTCGTCTGGGAAACACTGTCGGAGATACATTATCCGAAGGACTTTTTGATACTCGCAGCCACTCAACGGCCTAATCCGCGAAGAAGCAAAGCACTAAAAGAAACACCGGTTGCACTATTTAATACTACGACAGAAGACCAAGCATGATGCATGACATGGCAAATATGCGATGCAGTTAGGCAATATTAAGCGAAACCGGGGTCCCGACAATTAATTATATGGTTCAAGTTATTTAGGTACCCCGCAATTTAAATGTTGTATTAACAAGGCAAAATATGGCATCGGTTTTCTACACAAATTTAACTGGAGGCAATATAATACAAGTATAGCCCGCATATGCGCTCCATATTTAATTATGAGGTGATTCGACCAAATACCCCCAAATGACAAAGCATGTGTGCAGTCATGAACAATTTATTATGCAGCTAGTTTATATAACATTTTATAAAATAGGGCTCGGGAAGGGGATCACACATTGGGTATCGACGACCTTGGGGTTTCGAGGGTTCGACGGGATCGGTCTCAGCGGGATCGGCCTTCGGACTCCGAGATCGGTCTTCGGGTCCAGGAAGAAGAACTTGACGTTCCGGGGGTTCGAGTTCCGGAGATCTCGGGGATCCATCTCAATCATCGGTGGTGGACTTCGTGCGGGTGTCGATGGTCTTCCAGTTGGCATCATCTCAGAGGTAGATGATGTGGTAGCACATGCCCACAGGTGTCCAAGGTGGTGATTCTCAACATACTGCAAGAAAAGGTTCCATGACCAAAATTAACTATCGATCTGCATAGTGTGTTCCTAAACACACCAGCCCCAATTCACTTCACGAGAAGACACCACACCAGCATACCAAGAAAAGAGCAATGAAGTCAAGCCGCTTCAGAGTCACTTGACACAAGACAGGGAAGCGACATGTTGGTCGGTATCTGACGGAGACCAAGAGAGGCGGCGGAAGGCGGTTGCGTATTACTGGGCAGATGTTCAGGACGGCAGCGCATGGTCGAACGCGAGCAAGGGGAGGAACGGGTCGAGCCCCAGGACAGACAGGTGCAGTCCATGAAGAAGAAACGACGGCCGGCTCGGGCACATAGTCGCAGAAAGGGTGCCATGATACGAAGCAGAGGGGAGGTGCGTGGCACGGCGACATCCCTGGCAGCGCTCGAGGCAAGGTCGACGCTGGAGAGGCCGGGCGGCGGCGCAGCGCTACGGCGCGGCTAGGAGGATATGGTAGCGACCGCTCGGCGTCTGGGAAGATGAAAGCGACGAGGGGAGGCACGCGATAGCGCTGCAGAGGTGGTTGTGGTGGCGGATCTTGGTCAGGGCAACGAGGGCGGAGAAGGGCGGCCGAGGGGATCTCAGGCGAGGCGAGGGTGAGGTCAACGACGATGGCCCCTGGGGCGGAGAGGCGAGGTCGATGCAGGGCCTGCTCGGGTCGCGCACGCCTTGCTCAAGGCAAGGCCGCGGTCGAGTGATGGCGGTGCAGGATCTTGTGTGGACGTGGTGGTGAGCAGAGGATTCACGGGACAGGGTCAGAGGTGAGGTCGGGGATGGGTTGGTGAGAGGCGAGGAGATCGAGGCCGGGTGCGGGGCTGTCGGTGGGGTGGGGCCAGGCTGCGGGGTCTGGAGATCGGGGATGGGGACTGGTACGAGCGGAAGTAGGTGGGGTTGTGCTGGTGGCCCTAGGGCGTGTAGCGTGCGTGTGAGTGTGCGTGCAGGGGCTGGGGATCGACGTGGGGATGGGGTACGTGGCGATCGGGATTGGGCCCAGGTGGTGGGGCCGGGCGACGGGAGTGGTGGTGGTGAGGCGGGAGCAGCGGGTGGGAGCAGCAGGCGGGAGGCGGCGGCTGAAAAAGGGAGTTGGAGGGAGGAGGGGGTAGGTAGGTTGGGGTTTGGGTAGATCTAGGGTTAGGGTGTTTTGGGGGTGGCCGGTTGGGCCGGTTTGGGCCTGGTTCGGCTGCGCCGTCAAAATAATATAAAATTTTATTTTTGATTCAAAAGGCTTTTGCAAACCGTTTGTAGACAAAACGAAATATTCCGGACAAGCCCGGGTTTTATAGTTTGAATAAAAGACGGGGCGTTTAGAAAACAAAAACAGGCTTTTCGAAAATAGTTTTAGACACAACCATGCATGATGATGACGATACTCAAATGCAATGTGGCATGATGACATGAGCATGCGGTCATGATGATGCAATGCACAAAAACATAGCGATTTTCTAGTAGTGGTTTTAGTGGGGTGCTACAGGCGCGGTGCTACGAGAACAATGATATATACGTGGGTCCAAAATGCTTTGGACCACGAATTCGACAAAACACACTTCCAGATTCTTGGCTCTAGGATTTTTTCCAGGCCCGCTGCATTGCCAAAGGCGGAAACAGCTTGATCGCAACCCAATATCTCCCACTTATGTTGTAGAAGACGACGCGATCATGGCTTAATGAACTTCCATAGAATACCATCCACAATTGGTATGACATGCAAAGCTCGTTCTTTTGGAATTTCGAAGGCACATATCAGAGGCCCTGTACGGTAGGAGACATACAACGTTTGTAGCATCCCAATTGTCTAACAATTGCAATGCTACTAGTCTAGTCTATATATATGCTACTTTCTACATATAATTGTTGCATCATAATTATATCATGCTCATGTCATCATGCCACCTTGCATTTGAGCATCATATAAAACCCTTTTTCATTTGGTTCTTCTCTCATATGCATTGTTAATTGTATTTGCCTCTTGATATTGTATTGGTTCTTGATATATTGTTTAAATGCCCAAGTTGAGTTGGGGGCATATCTTTTGTTAACTCCACCACCTTTCTTTCACCACCTTATAATTCCACCATGCAACTAAATGTGAGCTTTGCACTTCATTTGGGTTTTGCCTCTAGCTCATATAGGTTGGGATGGATCCAATTCTACTTTCCACATGCTCTCATCTTAGCATCATGTTGTTTTCACATCATTGATATATGAGAGCCACATGGCCACCTTTGCATGCCTTGTGAGTGGAACCCTTTTGCTAGCTTCCATATGTGTTGTGTTGGGGTTATTTTCATAATTGGATATTTTTGGGCTTATTAAATACCTAGTGGAATATACACACTAGCAAGTACCAATTATAATCAAATGTGAGCATCTCCATCTAATTCATCTGAAACTTTCACTTGTTTTTCTGTTGCTTGGCTTTATTCCAACTTTGGGAATGCATAAGAATGATGCCATGTTAATATTATTGTTTTCACAAGATTTAATCATGGCAATTATCATTTTTGCATGGGCCATGCAAGAGTATCCCACCTTTGGCCTTGTTTCTCTCTTGGTTTTGTTGGGTTTAATCTTATGGAGTCCTAGCCCTCCATCTTCCTCTACCCCTCTTTTGCTTGATCTAGTTGATCTTGTTTTGACCACACCACACCTTCACCTTTTCCTCTCTCTTTTCTTCACCTCCCTCTCTCTTTTTCCAAATCTAACCCTAAACCCTACCACCCTAATCACCTACCCCTAGCACCATATCCCCTCATCTAACCCTAAACCTCACCTACCCCATCATTACCATACCACCTCTTCTCTCATCTCTCCTCTCTCTTTTCACCTCTTGTTTTGATCATGCTTCAAACCCTAGCTACCCTACCACATCCTCTCCCTTAACCCTCCTCTCTAAACCATACCCCCTATCTCTAAAACCCTAGCCGAGCTAACCCTCTCCCTTCGGAGCTTGAACCACCAACCCCATGTGCCTCCCCTGATCCCCTCTCTCTCGGCCTCTCTCACCCACCTGGCTACCCTCTCCCTGGTCCCACACATCATCCACCCCCTCTCCCCATCTACCCTTCCTCCTAGAAAACCTAACCCGAGCCCATCTACCCTAGCCCGAGCTCACCTCCCCTCTCTCTTTCCCTCTACCTGCCATGCCAGCCCCACCCCCACGTCGACCCCACCTGCAGCCCATGCGCCTGCCCTGCCCTAGCTACCCCAGCTCGACCACGTGCTCGGAGAGGAGGAGAGAAAAGGCACCCGAGGCTACTTTTACTCTCCACCGATCCCACACGGCACCTCCCTCTCCCTCTCTGCTATCTACCCCATCTCCCGGCTCTCCTCTGCCCCCCAGATCCGCCCAGAGCACCTGCCGCTCCTCCCCTCCCTCTCCACCTCCGGCCACCCTCTTTCGTCAGCCACCGTCGGTCTCCAACCACCCCCGCCGTTCCAGGAGGCGTAGGCGGGCGGGAGGTTGTCGGCAAGGTCGAGGAGGACCTCTGCATCCGCTCCGTACACGACGTCGAGGAGGAGGAGTTCGATACCGCCGTTCACCGACGCCACGCCACCGCAAACCCTAGCCGCCAGTTCGCCTGCGTCCTCGCCGCTCCGTCGATCCCCTGCACGATCCGATCACACCAACCAACTCCTGGTGAGCTGCTTAGTCTCCCTGACAAACCCCCGCTCGGCTATGCTCCCTGTTGACGCTGATCCGTCCGACGAGCACCCTCAGTGCACGGTACTCGTCGATACCCGCCACTCTGCGCGCCGCGCTAGGCTTACCTAGCCGTCCTGCCGTTTTCCTAGCACCAAGCCCTAGCCAGTCCAGTGGTCGCCGCCGCCGACGCTGAGGTCGCGATTCGAACCCGTGTCTGCGCCCGCGTCGGCACCGATCTGTCCGCTGATTGAGAGAAGCAGATCTGATGGGCCGTGGTCGCTTTACAAATAACCCCCACCCTTTTTTCTGCATCAACCCGCAGTCCATCGGCCCCACCTACCAGCCTCTAGTTTCTTTTTACAAAGGGGCACCCCAGGTTTTCGTGAACCCAACCCGCGGTCCCTGGCTCTGCCGCGTGGCCCAGCTCGCCCAGCCACTGTCGCGTGGACCCCCGTGGCCGCTGGCCCCATCTGTCAGCCGCAGAGGCTAGGTTAGCCGCGGTGGGGAAAGATTTTTGCGCGCAGTCTGTCCTGTCAGCTCTGGCCCCACCTGTAATTGACTGTGGCTAGCTTTGAGCTGGGTAACAAAAGTATTTTCGGTAATCTGTTTAAATTCAAACTTTTCCAAAATTAATTCAAATTCAAATTTAATTCTGTTTTTAAATATCTTTTAAAATACAAATCCAAATAATACAAATAATATATGTTTTCAAACCAGAAAAATGTGAGGATTTCAAATATGGCCTTCAAATTATATTTTGGACACTTAAAATTTCAAGTTGTTTTAAATTACATTAAAATGCCCTTTTTCCTTAATTAATTAATAACTTTTGTTTTATAACTCCAAATTTAACAAATGATATGTCTAAAATGATTAGCTCGACGAGACCTTTCTGTTTATGCATTCCATGTTCTGTTTTGCAGCATGCATCATATAAATATAAAGTGTACAGCAACTAATATGAGGATAAAATGGGGCCAAAACACAATAAAATGATTTATTCTTGTATTCCACACCTCACCCATGCCATGCTACCTTAATGCCATGCAAATTGTGCATCATTCATCATGGCATGATTGTTTGCTTGTCGCATTTGTTCATATGCTTGTGCACTTTATTTATGTTGGCCCTTGCTTGTTTGGTTCTTCTTCGAATAGACGCTGAGCAGGGGATATATCAAGAGAACCAGGAGCACTACCCAGATCCATCTCTTGCTTCAACTGAGCTGCCAGGCAAGCACTACCACATGCTTGCATACATATAGTACCTATTGCCTCTATCTTATTCTTGCATCATTGAGTCGCGATTGCATTAAATTGAATCCCAAGTATTGCATAGCCTTTACTTTTAAACCCCACCGAAGCTTGTTCCTCCATCCCATGAGCCATTACTACAGGAGTTGCTTGAGCCATGCGAGTCGTAGAACAGCATGTGTAGGGTATGTGAGTGTCTGGTGGATAACGAGGTACCTAAACAACTTAACCTGAGTAGTTGTGGGATAACTAATGAAAGTGGCATCGGTGAGCCATATTCGCTATTTGGTTTTTCAGGCTCACTTGTGTCCCGTAGGACCCCGAGTACTTGATTCCTGTTCCTTGAATATTCGCGCTATCCACATCCGGGAGGCTTATGAACCCCCCTGAGCCAGAGCTTGATTCATTCTTATTTCTTGGGGCCACAAACTAGTTTGAGGTTTTATTTACTATCCTGTACTTATGCCATGCTTACTGCTTTATTTAAAATTGTGCAGTCTTCACTATCTTGTTAGGTCCGTGACCGTTTTATTTATCGACAAGCCCAGTCACACTTTCGGGTTCCCAGTCGTTCTGACCGGCCACACAAACCTTGAGTCCGTCTCGTAGCCGGCCAGCTTCGTTGCGGGTAGCTTAATGGGGTGGCCCCCTAAAATATTTCTGAATCCTGTAATTGCTTTGTCGTGACTGCCTCGTTGGGTTTTGATTTGGTTTTTCCGAGGCATATCGAGTGTGTGTTGCTATTTGTGCACCCCTGCAGGGTAAAACTTTCTGAAAGCCGTGTCCGCGGTTATGGACGACTTGGAGCACAGTTTCTCGATCATAGACAAGCATAACTAAAGTACCGCTTTTAATTTGACTAGACTAGGTACCTGACTAGTAAATAGTGCAACACTCACGGAATGGATAATAAAACTGCCAACGGATGGGGGGTTGTTCGTCCGCTTCCTCGTCGGTAAGCGAGGAGGAGGATGGATCTGTTAAGATTACCATTATAACTGTTGTTATTAATTCACGGACATCCGTCTATCTCTGGTTAGGCGGATGGTTAGCGAGTATCTATAGAATTGTTAGGGTTTATCTTTTGCTGCAATTGCGTCACCCCAGGTTGTGTCCCCTTTAGAGGCATAAAGACTTGCTGAGTACCCTAGGGTCTCACACGATAAATTATTGGTTCGGATGAATGTACACTCGCAAGATGGATACTGGGTGGAAGAGACGGACGATGTGGGCAACGATCATTCGGTGTAGAGATTCCGGGAACGGGGATCCGTGAGATCTGTGGGCGGGATGTGCTTATTTATGGGGCATCTTATGCCGATTTGCTTCTTATCCGTACTCGGATTTTGTCTTCCGCTTCCGCTTGATACTCTGATGTTTGATGTATGAGGAGATATCCTAAACTATTATATCTATCTAGGATATTTGGATCTTGCCGTATGGCGTTGCTATATTTCCTTTCTTTTTAGATGGAATGGCTCTGATGTACTATTGTATGGTGGCTTGCATACATACTCATTTGTGTATGTAGTTGATCCGCCGATTACGCCCGTTCTTGTCCCGATGTTTGGAAATGGTTGGGACGGCCGAAAGGTCTACCTGTGAGTGGCATTTGGGCCCCACCGTACTATTTCAACCATTTCTGCTCATCCAGGCTTGTAACTAGGGGCGTAATTCACCGAGGTAGTTACAACGTTGCACCCAAATAGATGAGGAAACTTGCTGATATTACCTCGGATGATGGCTCGACACCAAGAACTCCTGTGAAGGAGTAAATGACCAAACTTCAATTGAAGCTTTCATTGCAGGACTCCCAATTGGTTTACTACGCCACCGCTTAAAGTGAGATAAGGTCACCGATTTGGGAGAGATGATAGAAATAGCGAGCAAGTATGCAGATGCTGACGACAATGCAGAGGGATTACTGAATGCCCTAGCTATGCCACAGTCGGAAAAACAACCAAAGCAACAAGCTCAGAAGCGCAAGAACACCTCGGAAGAAAAGCCCAACACAGAAACGGTAGTGGTCACTACTATTTTCCGGCCTGGAGGACGAGGAGGGCACGACGGTGGCCACGGACGCGGTCATGGGACATCAAGAGTCCAGGGTAGAAGAGACCAACAACCTGGCAAAACCTATTCTTGGGCCGACATTGCAGACAACCCATGTGTGCATCACTTAGATGCCAGTGGGGGCTCATCTCACACAAACGCTACAGGGCTAAGCGGAAGAAGGGAAAGAAGAATCCCGAAAAAGAGAAAGAGACCAAGGAAGATTTCGACATGGAGGAAGCTGACCCTTCAAATCCCAGGACGGATGGAAAGTAGAACTTCCCAACAAAGAAAGACACTTACATCACCTTTCTTGGAACTCAACCAGCTAAGGTCAAGAAAGCAGTTCTGCATGAGTTCAACGCAACTGTTCCGGCTGTCCCACAATTTTTGGATTGGTCGGAAGTGGCAATCACCTTTGACCATGCTAATCATCCGCCTAAGTTGCACAGGCGAGGAAAATACGCCTTAGTCATCAATCCACTTATTGACGGCTATGGTTTCTCCAAGACTCTCATGGACGGCGGCAGCAGCATCAATATTTTGAATGTCGAATCGCTACGCTGGATGCGGATCTCGGAGACATAGCTGAATCACATCTCTATGATCTTTCACGGAGTTGTCCCAGGAAGACAAGCAAATTCCCTGGGAGAGATCACTTTGGATGTTACCTTTGGAACTCCAAAGAACTATCGGACGGAGGCACTTTCCTTCGAAGTGGTACCGTTCAAGAGCGCGTACCACGCTATATTCAGACGTCCGGCTTACTAGGCTTTTATGGCTCGTCCGTGTTACATTTACAATATGATGAAAATTCTAGGTCCCAAAGGCATGATCACCATCAGGGGAGACCCGAAGAAGGCACGAGAGTGCGAGGACATAAATGTTGCCTTTGCTGAAGCCGTGTTGCATGCCTAGGAGTACCACGAGATTAAGAAGACCATTGATCCGTCCGAGATGCCCGCGGTGAAGGAGGTGACAAAGCCGAATCCGGAGTTCAAGGCATCGGAAGAGACGAAGAAGATGTCGTTGAAGGATGATGACCCCTCCAAGGTGACCTAGATAGGTGTAGGCCTAGATAGCACATAGGAACGAACGCTCGTCAAGTTCCTCCAAGCAAATCAAGATATCTTCGCATGGCAGCCATCTGACATGACCAGAGTACCTAGGGAACTTGCTGAGCACTCTCTAAATGTACACCCAATGCTAAACCCGTCAAACAGTCCCTACGATGTTTTGGCGGCGAAAAGCGTAAGGCAATAGCTAAGGAACTAGCCCGGCTCGAGTTAGCCAAATTCATAGAAGAGGTCATCCACACTGAGTGGTCAGCCAATCCTGTAATGGTCCCTAAAAAGGAAACCACGGATTTAAGGATGTGTGTTGATTATACTGCCTTGAACAAGGTTTGTCCCAAAGACCCGTTCGCTCTGCCTAGAATTGATCAAGTTATCAATTCTACGACAGGCTCAGAAGTCCTATGTTTTCTCGACGCATATTCCGGTTATCACCAAATCCGAATGAAGGAATTAGACAAAGTCAAAACTTCATTCATAACCCCCTTCGGAACCTTCAGTTTCGTTACGATGCCCTTTGGGCTCAAAAATGCCGGAGCTACGTACCAGCGCACTATGCAGCGTTGCCTCCACGACCAAATCAGACACAATGTACATGCATATGTGGACGACATTGCGGTGATGTCCAAAAATAAGGAAACCTTAATTTCTGATTTGGAGGAAACATTCGTGAACTTATGAAAATACAATATAATGCTTAACCCGAAGAAGTGTTTCTTTGGAATACCAGCCAGAAAATTGTTAGGTTTCATCGTGTCTCAAAGAGGCATAGAGGTGAACCAAGACAAGATTAAGACTATACTCAATATTTCCAGGCCGACTCACCTGAAGGACATTCAAAGACTAACTGTTTGGATTGCTGCAGTCAGTCGGTTTGTAAGCCGGCTCATTGAAAGAGCCACACCACTCTACAAGCTCCTAAAAAAGACCAAAAAGTTCATTTGGACTGACAGAGCTAAAGCTGCATTACAAGACCTGAAAGCAGTACTCTCATCTACTCCTATCCTTGCAGCACCGGAACCACGGGAACCGATGTTGCTCTATCTCGCTACGACAAACAAAGCCGTTAGTGTTGTCATGGTGGTGGAGAGACCAGAGGGAAAACAGGAACACCTAGGGCAGCGTCCGACTTACTATCTCTGAGAGGTCCTAACTGAATCAAAGCAGCAGTATCCGCACTATCAAAAGCTGGCTTATGGTGTGTTTTTTCATCCCGTAAGTTACGGCATTATTTTCAGGAGCATCCAATTACCTTGATGAGCACAACTCCGATGAGAGATATAATCAACAACAGTGGTGGTACAGGACGTGTCGCAAAATGGGGCATAGAGCTTTCAGCTTTCGACATTGAGTACAAACCTTGTACAGCAATCAAATCCCAAATCCTCCCTGACTTTGTCGCTGATTGGACAGAGACAACAGAGAATATGACCCTCCTAGAGTCGGAATACTAGACCTTACACTTTGACGGGTCTAAGGCGCTCGGGGGTTTGAGGGCTGGCGTGGTGCTCAAATCACCCCAAGGAGATTAAATTTTCTATGTGTTGCATATTCACATCACGGCAACAAATAACATTTCCGAATATGAACCACTGGTGCATGGAATCCAGATTGCTAAGGACATTGGCATCTGACGATTAATGTATTATGGAGATTCGGATCTTGTTGCTCAACAAGTGTCAGATATCTGTAATGCAAATAAGCACATGGCAGCATATAGAGCTGTCGTGGATGAACTATCTAAATCATTCGAAGGGTTTGAGATTCAACACATCCCTCGAACAGAAAATGAGGAAGCAGATGCATTATCTCGAATAGGCTCTATGTGGAAAAAGGTCACGAATGGCAGTTTCTTAGAGCACCTCAAAATTCCCTCTATAAAAGGAGTAGACGGGGAATATCCGACCAAATATGACTCACCTTTAGTAGTAGTTCTAGCTATAATTGCTAGATGGACTCAACCCTACCTTGATTACTTGGTAGATGATAGATCACCCGAAGACGAGGTTTTGAGCCGACAGATCGTCCAACGAGCAAAAACCTATACTATAGTAAATGGTGAGCTCTATAAGTTGAGTGTATCTGGGGTCTTTCAGCGCTGTGTATCTCCGGAAGAAGGAGTGGAAATCTTACGAGAAATCCACGAAGGCAGATGCAATCACCATCCTGCAGCCAAGTCTTTAGTGGCAAAAAAATTTCGACATGGTTTTTTCTGGCTTACAGCCAAGGTAGATGCTGAACGGCTCGTCAAGACATGCAAAGGCTGCCAAAAGTACGCCAAACAAGCTCATGTTTCGGCTAATCAGTTCCAAACAATACCTATAACATGACCTTTCGCGGTCTGGGGGCTTCATATGGTAGGACCATTTAAACAAGCTCCAAGTGGATTTACTCATCTCTTAGTGATGGTGGATAAATTCACAAAATGGATTGAGGCTAAACCCGTAACCAGTTGTGATGGAGCAACAGCCAGAAGATTTGTTGAGGATGTCATAATCCGATACGGTTATCCACATAGAATTATCACGGACAACGGGAGTAACTTTTCCATTGGAGAGCTTGCCGAATTCTGCAACAAACAAAATATCCGACTTGACATTGCGTCAGTCGCACATCCACAGGCTAATGGACAAGTCGAAAGAGCAAATGGTTTAAGCCTACAAGGCCTAAAACCAAGACTCGAAGCACCACTATGACGTGCTGCGGGGGCTTGGGAAGAGGAATTACCTTCTGTGATATGGAGTTTACGAACAACTCCGAACAAGTCAATTGGATACACACCTTTCTTCTTTGTCTATGGTGTCAGAAGCAGTTCTTCCTAGTGATTTGATTCATACTTCTCCCCGAGTTGCTGTGTATATTGAAGAGGATGCCGAAATTTCTCGACAAAATGATCTCGATTTAATTGAAGAAGTTCTTGTCGTTGCTGAGATGAGATCAACAGCCTATCAGCAGAATCATAGCCAGAGAGTCAGAAACCAGTCTTTCAATAAGGGCGATTTGGTTCTCTGCCTTGTGCAGAAAAGAAAGCACAAACTTTCCTTATTATGGGAAGGGCCCTTTTTAGTTAGCCGAGTATTGCACAATGGTTCTTACTATCTAACTGATATGCGGCCAGTTAAAGAAAGACTTGCTACTAAGAAAAGAAAGAGAGCTGGAGGCAGTATAGACCGTGGAATATTGCTCAGCTATGTCCCTTTTATTCTTAATTTATGTCTCTTTGTAATCATATATGTGTACATGAGAAATAAAGTATTGGTTACCTCCTTTTTTATGAGAAGTTTTATATTACCATCTTGTTTCTGAATGATCATTTCATAATCAAAAATCCTAGAATACTTGAAAGTACTTTATGCTCATATTTGTTCTGGTTAAGATTTCTGATTCTAAAAAATGCTACCTTTGGATATAAATCTAAATTTTCTAGTTTGTACTTTGGTTATTTATCTGATTGCCGGATGTGGGCATTTTCCGAGTAGTGAATTGTTGGTACTGGAAGCCAGCTTTGTTTCCAAGTTTAAACTGGTTTAGCAATTGAGCTTCGTGCTTGGCAAAGTATTCATGTTGAAGGTTGGCCGACTCACGAAAGTGACGAGGCTGAAAGCCAGATAAACAATAAGTACATGCAAAAGAAAAAAGTGCTTTTGTAAACATTTCAGGCACGATAAATATAATCCAAAAGTTCTTAATATAAGTAGCAAATCTTAGCACCAACAAAAGTATTTAACTACTTTCAGAATAACACACAGTTTTTTCTGATGATCTACGATGCAGGAGGAGAGGTAGGAGTTGCTAGCTCACTGGAGACATCAACCTCGCCTTGATATCTATCCGAGACAATCAAATCTGAAACGGTTTGTTCATCGTCGGAGACTTCCGCTATTACCTCGATAGGAAGAGGAGGCGTCTCCACGCGAGTGAAGAAAGGAGTGTCGTAGCTGGTCAAGTCAGCTACATGACACCCATATCTGACACAGGAATCCATGATGGCTTTGATGTCCTGCTCCTGTCCGTCTTCATCCACAGTCGAATACCCTCTAATTTCCATGCTTCCATGGTGGCTCATAACCATGGTGAGAGCGTTCTGTGCTACGGTTCGCGCATAGGACATGGTCTAGTCCTGGATGAGCTAGGGCATCTCCTTGGCCTTGTCTCGCAGTTCAAAGCCGGACATTCTATGCATGTCCAGAACCTTGAGTACTTCGCCAATATCCTCCAAAGATTGGCGGAAATCGTGAAGCAAATCACCGACTTGAGTAAGCCGGTTGGTGCGAGACTCGGCGGAGGTAGAGTCCAGTAAGTTCATAGGACCTGCGCATGTAATGCAAAGGTTAATAAATATATCCGAACTCCATGAGTCGGAAAAGCAGAAAATCGGAAAGAAGGAAACATACCGAAGATGACATCGTCAACTTTGGTCCTGTCTTCCCTAAGGCTCTGGAGTTCAGCCCGGAGTGCCTCGGTGATGTCCTTCTCTCTTAACAATGCATCATTGATATCCGAGATCCTTTGATCCTAGGCCATGATCCTTCGGTGGGCATAGAAGAGGATTGGAGAACTTGAGCAATGCTCCGTTCATGGTCCGCCTTCAACTTGTCCAGCTCCCGACGTAAGTCGGTATTCTCCACCTCCAGGGACTTCATATTCTCGGCTTCTTCAATCATAGCACATGATTGTTTGACTAGTGCTATAAGCAACAAGAACAACAACTGAATAAATAATTCGACTATGAAAGAAAGAGCAAGGTGAAAGGATTGAAATGTTTACCTTCATCTTCATCCCTTGACACTTTTAATTGAACGTTTTCAAGCCAGAGAGCTTTGATCTCTCTCCCCTTGTTACAAATATTCTTCAACAATTCCTGGTTATACGAATTAACTTTCTGTATGTCAGGATACCCAGAGTTAGAAGTCTAATAAAGACTTGGGCTAATATTTTTACTAGTTCATTCTTTGGCATCCTAGGGAAGCATAAATCCGGATTGTCTATCCAACTTCATGCTTGGGGGCTAGAGGATATGATATGAAATAAAGTAAAAAAGGTGAGTTGGAATTTGACTTACATGATGTTCATGAGTGAGCTTGCTTAAGCTCATAGACACCTCGGTGCTAACCTTCTTGGTGAGGGTTAGCGGGATTACTGGTGGTGGCGGAAGCACACCAGTTCTTAGCCCCTCGTCGCAAAGACGGATATGCTCAAGGAGTTCGGAGTACTTTACATCCTCCGCTTCTTAAGCCTCCTCCTGAGCAGTAATGTTCTGGCTTTCCAAGCATTGCTGGGCTAGCCATTGGATCTCCTCCACATATTTCCGAGTAATTCCAAGTTTGGCAAGACCCAAATTGTCGAGGAGGTTTTCAGCAAAGACCTCTGCCGAGGGATCATTACCCGTAGAGGGGTCACCCTTATCAAAACGTGAGTCACCCATGGTGACGTCAGTTTGCGAGCCCAGGATCACTGGCTATGCTTGTTGAGCTGGATCTTCTGCGACACTCGGAGATGGAGTAATCTTCGGCGCTACAGAAGGCTGAGGGGCAGGAGTCGGAGGTGATGTGGCAGGAGAAGTCAAGTTCAGCTTTGACTGGCGCAAAGGCTTCGATGAGCCTCTTTTCCCGTACCCTTGGTGAGCTGTTTAGCTCTGAAGAAGTAATAGAACAAAGAATGATTACACCTTGGAAAGAATTAAAAAATAAAATACAGAAACCTTGTGAGGAAAGTTACCTCTTCACAATGGGTACTTCCTAGGTGCCAATAGCTAGTGTTAGAGCCTTACGCTTTCGAGTAAAGGTCTCCGGTAGTGGAACCAGTTCTCCATCATCCTGAGAGATCTCAGGAGGATATCCCTCGAGAGGAGCAAACTCCAACTCGGGGAGCTCAGCAAGCTGAAAAGAAGAATACCTCAGTATTTCTAAAAGTGACAATAATGTAAAGATGAACACATAATTCGAGTTATTGCTGGAAGCTTACTGGAACTACGGGATTATCCATCATATGCATGTCCAAAGACAGCTCCGGGATCTTCCTCTCTATCCGCTCCCCTATCAACCATCTGATTTGGGACTCATAGTCCTTTTCCTAGTAAGGATGGGAGCAGATCCGGAGGGTGTCCTTCTTGGACGCTGTGATGGAGTGCATAAGCCGGTTGATGGCTCAATATTGATGTAGAGTTCGTTGGGGAACCCCAAGAGGAAGGTATGATGAGCACAACAACAAGTTTCCCTCAGTTATGAAACCAAGGTTTAATCAAACCAGTAGGAGCAAGGAAACACCCCAAAGGTGTTGCTAGCTGAGCCTTGGCAGGGCGCACTACCGGTGCTAGTAGCAACGTGGAGACCTGCACAACACAACCACAGAACTTTGTCCCCAACTTGCGATGAGGTTATCGGTTTTGCTGAAAACAAAGGATTAAACGTATCGAATGGACGGAACTAATAGTTTGCAAAAAGTAAACACAAAGGAGTAAACAGTTTGTAGATTGTATGTAAAACAAAGGACCGGGATCCATAGTTCACTAGAGGTGGCTCTCCTTAAGATAGATAACATGCTGGGTGAACAAATTATAGCGGGGCAATTGACAAACATCGAGAAAGCAATACATGCCTATACTAATCATCTTGACTCCTTTGAGACTTGACTGGGCATTACAACATTATACATAGACCGCCATCCAACTGCATCTATGACTAATAATCCACCTTCAGGTTATCATCCGAACCCCCTTGAGTATTAAGTTGCAAGCAACATATTATTGCTTTACGAATTGCATGTAAAGTAAACAATACGAGTGTTCTATGAACAAATGATTGTTGTTTTCTCCCTAGTAGCAACAACACATCTAGTACCTTAGAGATCTTTGTCACTTCCCCAGATTACCAAAGCCATGAACCCACTACCGAGCATAAATACTAACTCCTGGAGTAGCTAGCATCTACTTGGCCAAGATAGCTACTAACAATGGAAAGCATGCAAGATCACAAATAACAAAGACATGATAGAATCAATAATCAATCTGAAATAGCATCTCAATATCCATCGGATCCTCGCAAACACAACATGCAGAATTACAAATAGATGATCTTGATCATGAACGGAGCTCACAAGATCTAGACATGAAAGCACAAAGGAGGAGAACCACTCATCTAGCTACTACATGGACCCGTAGTCCTGAGATGAACTACTCACGCATCACACCGGAGGCTTGCATGATGATGAAGAAGGCCTCCAGGGTGAATTCCCCTCTCCGACAGGGTGTCGGGAAGAGCTTCAGATCCCTCCCGATCTTGGGATGGAGATGACGGTGGCTACAGACTCTTTCGTGGATTTTTGATCGGGCACTTAGGGTTTTTGTCCCGAGGGCAATATATAGGCAGAAGGAGAGGCTGAGGGGGTGCTGGGGTCGGCCAGACCACCCCTGGCATGGGTCAGGCCTGGCCACGCGGCCAGGTGGTGTGGCTGGCCACCAACCCTTCTCTGTCTCGTATTCTGGCATCTGATGTCTTCCGGAAAAATAGGCACTTTGGCTTTTGTCCCGTCCAATTCCGAGAATATTCATTTTCTAACTTTCCTGGAACCAAAGACAGCAGAAAACATGCAGCTAGCACTGTGGCTCTTGTTAATAGGTTAGTCCAAGAAATCATATGAAAAGTACTCCAAACTGTGGACAAAACACAAGAAAGTAGATAAAACCAAGCATGGAACATCAAAAATTATAGATACATTTGCAATGTATCAACATCCCCAAGCTTAACTCCTGCTCGTCCTCGAGTAGGTAAGTGATAAAAAGAAAGAATAATTTTTGAGGTGACATGCACCATCAAAGACTTGATCAAAGTATTTGTAAAACATCCAAAGCTGGGATCATAGTACTTCAATCATAACATGAAAGACAAACTTCTAGCAATAAGACAAAGAAACTATGATGCAACATGAAAAGGCAGAAACAAAAGATTCATGAATAACAATGCTTTGCAAGACGTTTGTTTGTTTCACATAAAGAAAACATAGCATAATAGCATTCAGCTTGTCCCTCATAGAGTAGAAAATATAATTGCATAGGACACCTTCAAAGTTCATAAGAGTGACTAGATACAAATAGTTTAAAACAAGCAATATCAAGTTATGCATCAATCAACTAGTCTTGGGAGAATGCACATAGAACTAAGAATGGCCACTATCCTCTCAAAGTAAGTGCATAAAGGTAGAAGGTGGAGACTCAATATAATGGTGGAAGAAAGGCCTTCATAGAAGGAAGTAGGGATTCAAGTCTCATAAAGAGCTTCCAAAAATTATGGTACTTAATAGCTTTTAGCTCTCATTGCCCCTATCATAAGCATCTTGAAGTGATTAAGGTTAAAGTGAACAAACTATGGTGTAAATGCTTGACGAAGTATAAGTTAGAAATCTCACGTCCCTTGAATACGAGGGCCGCTCCTCATGCTACTCAAGTTTAGTCACCGTTAAGTTCTTGTCATCGTAAGTACATGTGTATCATAGAGAACCGCCAACGGGGTACCCCTTGCCCGATGATACGGAAGAATCCACATATCAAAATGACAAGGCAAGCAGACAACAAGCATCTCAGCAATCTTCTTATTTACCATGGGAATATGGTGCTTTTTTCTCTCTTTCCTCTTTTCATAATCTCTTTTTTTTTCTCAATAGGACTCTTTTTTTATAAGAAGAATGCTTCATAGACAGCTCATTATGGTTACGCTACAGGTTTCCACCATGTCAGCATGGATTAGACCAGCGGCCCAGGCATTTCTCTAACACATATACATAACTCCATGGACTTATAAGCTCCCCTTTCATTTCACACCGACGACATCCATAGACAAAAGAGCATGATATCAACTAGGTACAAAGTACCAAGTGCAATGTTGAAAGCGCTCCCCATGACAGCATGGTTCTGATAATTCCCAACAAATAAGTGCAAGCATATAAAACATAGACGACACAATGGTTCAAGTTTATTAAGGGCAAGAAAAGTAAAGTGTGCCATCAAGTTCGTGAGAGCTTTAATCACTAGTTTTCTCATAACAAGTTTAATTTGGAAGGTAAATAAAAACATGAATATACTTGGAATAGCATAAGCTAGTAGGTAAGTATGGTGGCTTCTTTGGAATAACTTGGTTTAGGGAGTTGGATGCATGAGTGGAACTCATACTTGGTTGTGGAGGCTAGCAAAAGACTGGGAGCGACAAACTCAGAGAGCAATAATGGCCATAATCATGCAGAGCGACAAAACATCATCGATCAAAGTAATAAAGTGATACTATAAGTTGAAAACTAAAGGATCATAAAGGCTATGGTGACTTGAGATAGTCATAACATGGTGTGAGCATGCGCCAAGTCAACCCAAATAAAGCATCAAAGGAGAATACCACTATACTATGGTTTAATATGCTAAAACAACGCATGATTCATCCAAGGCACTGTAGCACCCGGATAAGACCACTACTAGAAAATCACTGTGTTTTTGTTTTGTGCATCATGATGATAGCATGTCATGTCATCATGTCACATTGCATCTGAGCATCTTCATGTCTGCATCCATATTATATGCCAAAACTATTTTATAAAAGCATATCTTTGTTTTCTAAAATATCCCTCGGTCTTTATCTCAAATCAAAACCCTCGTCTTTTTCGGAACTTTAGTTTAACTAAAAACTATTTGCAAACATCTTTTAAAAATAAAATAAATAAAAATATTTTTACCGGAGAGGCAGCCTGACCGTTAGGCTAGGCCACCTACCACCCGGTCCAACCCATCTAGACCCAAACCCTAACTCTACCTGACCCTAACCCTAGACCACATCCCACCCCGCCGCCGCCACACTCACACACACGCGCGCGTAGCAGTGTAGCAACACGACCCAGCGCGTCGGACCGCAAGCGCACACACACGCGTACGTGGCCCCACCGCCTCGTCCCGAGCCCACCACCACGTCCCGACCTGACCCACAACCACCAACCCCATCCCCGTCGTCCTTATCGATCCCTACCAACCTCTGCTCACCCTCTCCCTCGATCCCCGCCGCCTCTCGGTTGCATCCCTGCATCCGCCTTGTTGCTGGCAGCAAGCCGCCGCCAGGAGCTCCCCCTCGCCGTCCAAGGTCGCTGCCCGCCACTTGCGGCCGCATCCGTCGTCGCCCGACCTCGCGCATCCTCTCGCCGCACCTCTGCAGTGAGCTTGCGCGCCTGGCCTCGCTGCATCGCCTGCCATGTCGCGCAAGAAGCTCGCCTCGTGACCTCTTCGAGTCGCCGCCCTACCTCGATCCTCCTCGGCCTGACCTCGTCATCCATCGCCGCCCTGTGAGCCTGCCGCTTGTCAGTCTGCATCGCTGCCCTGCGGTCCCTCTCCACCCTTCTTTGTCGTCACCCTCCCCGTGAGCCCCGCCTCCAGCTATCCCGTGTCCCCCAACTGCCACCAGGCCCTACGAGCCGAGCCACACCACGCAGCCGCCCGTAGAAGCCGCGCCTCCATGTTGTTCTACAAGAGCTGCTTGCGCGCGACCCCTTTTGTCCGTGGCGTCGTCTGTCTCTCCTCCCAGTGATGTATGTGTCGCACCTCCTTTCCCTGGTTTTCCCACGCGCGCGCCTCCGGTTCCGTGTGTCTTGCTGCTTCCCTCGACCGTCGCCTAAGCTCGTCATCCGCTAGGTGTTTGAGGTAAAGTCTGAACGGGACAATCCTCCTATCAACCGTGCTCTCTGTTAATGTGAAGTGGTGATGGTGGAGTATGTGTGTGATGTGGTTCTGGTGTTCAGAGGTGGTGATGTTGTTGCTACGAGTAGAAGTGGTGATTTGGGCTCTGTTGTTCAAGACCCATCTCGTCATGATCCCCAGTCCCCTTCGTGAGACCGATACTGAAACAAGACGAGACCACTAGCGCCGAAACCCAAGATCCTCGGTGCTGAACGCTAATGTGTGACCTTTTTTCTAGCCCTATTTTATAAAGTGCCATCTATATAAATTGTTGCATATTCAATTGTCCATGGTTGCATACATATTGTGGTTGTTCGGTGGTAATTAGATGATTCACCTAAATTAAACATGGAGGCTATATGCGGGCTTTTCTAGTCTTATATTAGCCCCATTTAAATTTGTGTAGCGAACCGATGCCATGTTTTGTCTTGTTAATGCAACATTTAAATTGCGGGGTACCTAAGCAACTTGAACCTTCTAATTAATTGAGGGGACCCCGGTTCCGCTTAATATTGCCTAGTTGCACCGCATCTTTGACATGCCATGCATCATATCATAATCATGCCGAATCTTCTGCCATAGAATTAAGTAGTGCATCCGGTGTTTCTTTTAGTGCTTTGGTTCTTTGCGGATTAGGCCGTTGAGGGGATGACAGTATCGACAAGTTCTTCGGATAATGTCTCTTCGGCAGTGTTTCCCAGGCGAGCAATCTCCCCCGTTCTACCTATTTTGCATTTATAGTCTTTACTTCCTGTTGATCTACTACTATCCGTGTTGCGATGCTTTAGTCTCTGTGCACCATTTATATTCCTGTAGCCTCTATATTGCCTTGGACACATCCTATTGCCTGTTGTTTGCTAGATAGTCGGTCTTGCTAGTCGTAGTTGCTTGCTCAGTTGCTGCTTCACGTTGTTGTCGTTCTACCGTTGTTGGAAGGTTGACACGTGCTTAATGGTGGAGATGCTTAAGGGTGGAGATGATCATGGCTTTAATTACAACTTGATATTAAAATACTGGGAATAGATATAACTAATGTAGAGGCATCGGTGAGCAATAGCAAATATTTGGTTTTTTAACCGCTCACTTGTGTCCCGTAGGCCCCGAGTACTTGATACATATTCCGTGACTATCACACTATCCGCATGTGGGACAATGAATCCCCTTAGCCAGAGCTTGATTCATTTCTTATTTCTTGGGGCCACAAACTAGTTTGGGGCTTTATTACTATCCTATACTTATGACATGCCTTACTGCTTTATTTATGATTGCGCGTGGAGCGCCTGTACTGTTTAGGAACCCCGTTCCACGTTTCCGCTGTATCGACAAGCCCAATCACACTTTTGGGTTCCCAGTCGTTTATAGCCGTCGCCACACACCCTGGGTCCCTCGTGGAGCCAGCCGACTTCGTAGCGGGTAGCTTATTGGGGGTGGCCCCCTGAAATATTTTATGAATCTTGTGATTGCTTTGTCGTGAAAGCCTCGTGGGGTTTTTATTTTGTTTTTCCAAGGATGATCGTGCGTGTGTTGCTAATTGTGCACCCATGCAGGGTAAATCTTTCTGAAAGCCGTGTCCGCGGTTATGGACGACTTGGAGCATAGTATCTCGATCATAGACAAGCATAACTAAAGTAGTGCTATAAATTTGAGTTAATATGTGACTAGTAATCAGCTTCACTACAACGGATTGGATAATAAAAGTGACAACAACTGGTGGACCTGGGGTGTATCGTGTCATGTTATACCTGCCTAGTAAGTATCACAACTCCATTGGAATGAAATAAAAGTGCCAACAACTGCTGGGTTTGGGATGTCACATGCTAATTGTATCTAACTAGTAAGTACTGCAACTACAACTGAATGGTGAACTAAAACTGCCCACTACTTATGCTATCAGGATGACCCATGCTATCTATATCCGACTAGTAAGTGCTTCAACTATAATGGAATGAATAAAAATGCCAACTATGTGAGTTCCTTGGTTTGACTTCCTCGTTTGGCCTCGAGGGGGGAAATGCCAGGATGGGTATGATTGGTGTTAGTATAAGGTTGGTTTCGAATAGGTCTTTCTTATCTCTCTCTAATAGGCGACAGTTTATCGAGTCTCTATAGGTTGTTTAGTGCATTCTTCGCTGCTGCTTCAGTCCACCATACCTATGTAGGCGAGACCATTGAATTTTAGCCTCGCTGTATCGCCTCAAAGATCGACGCCTCTTTTCCCTTTGCCCTTTGTCGGCACCCCTTTTGTTTTAACAGGTTTGAGATCGACGTCATTAGCAGGGTTACCCTTCCGGCTTGGCCTAGGAAGGGTTATGGACGCCATTGGTTATTCTTCTGGGCTCTTAGCCCCATTTCCATCTTATCCATACTCGGATGTTGTATCGTTTTCAAGGTGATTTGGATCTTCATATTGTATATCTGTATTTTTTACTCTTTGAGTTGTTGTTGTATATATATGTTCTGTGGGTTTCATCATGGACTATTGTGTAATGTTATTACTTTGTTTTTCACCCGCACGCAAGTGCCTGGTGGGCATCTTTGAATCGTTTCTATGCGGGTTTGGCGCGAATCGCTAAAACTTGCATAGGGCCGATTCTAGGGTGTTACAAAGTGGTATTAGAGCTCAGCAGTTACGATACCCCACTGGTCCAGCCTGTAGGATAACCTAGCTAACGGACGATGTAGAGTGTCAAAAACTATTTTTGAAAAATCGGTTGGATAGATCTGATTAGGTCTGTTTTTACTCCTTACCCCTATGCTATTATCCTCTTACCTTTGCGAGTTTTGAATATGTTCTCTTACCTTTCCTCAAGTCAAGGAATTCTCGTGGTTGGGTTTTCTATCGTACCTTCAGGGTTTCGCTTCCTTCCTCTTGTAATGGTGTTTCCACATCCCGTCTTTGTGCTATTTGAGTACCCTTCATATGGTGTACCTTTTGGTGGATCAGAATCCACTTAAATCATTCTTTGTATATTACGGTGTTTTTCAACATGACGACATCATCTACGCCAGATCCGATGAAGCAAATGCATCACTCCTTTGTTTTCCAAATATTGCTTGTGAAGATCTTTAGTTTGAATTCCGAGAGTAGTCGCATGATTCTACTATTCGTGTACAGAGTAATGCTTTGAGTGCAGAATGGAGTCATGACCATACCACTACTCTTATCATTTGCTCTTGTACCTTGAATGGTGGATCAATACGACTTTGCTCATTCCACGAAAGTTAAAGGTGGCCTTATCTTTGAGACATTTAACTTCGTCCTCTGTTCTCCGGAGTGATCCCCCGACGAACATGAGCAACGACCCCTTGTTAGTGGTGTCGCCGAATTCAAGATGGAGAAGGATCTTTGTTAGTGGTGTCGCGAGGATTTACACAAAGCGAGAAGACCCAGATCATCGGGCTTCTTCCCCGTACCATGAGGCGGATCTCGAGGGCGAGATCCATTGTTAGTGGTGTCGAATTGTAGCACCCGGATAAAACCACTACTAGAAAATCGCTGGGTTTTTGTTTTGTGCATCATCATGATAGCATGTCATGTCATCATGTCACATTGCATTTGAGCATCTTCATGTCTGCATCCATATTATTTGCCAAAACTATTTTATAAAAGCATATCTTTGTTTTCTAAAATATCCCTCGGTCTTTATCTCAAATCAAAACCCTCGTCTTTTTCGGATCTTTAGTTTGTCTAACTATTTGCAAACATCTTTTAAAAATAAAATAAATAAAAATATTTTTACCGAGGAGGTAGCCCGGCCGTTAGGCTAGGCCACCTACCACCCGGTCCAACCCATCTAGACCCAAACCCTAACTCTACCTGACCCTAACCCTAGACCACATCCCACCCCGTCGCCGCCACACTCACACACACGCGCGAGTAGCAGTGTAGCAACACGACCCAGCGCGTCGGCCCGCAAGCGCACACACACACGTATGCGGCCCCACTGCCTCGTCCCGAGCCCACCACCACGTCCCGACCCGACCCGCAACCACCAACCCCATCCCTGTCGTCCTCATCGATCCCTACCAACCTCTGCTCACCCTCTCCCTCGATCCTCGCCGCCTCTCGGTTGCATCCCCGCATCCGCCTCATTGCTGGCAGCAAGCCGCCGCCAGGAGCTCCCCTCGTTGTCCAAGGTCGCCGCCTACCACCTGTAGCCGCATCCGTCGTCGCCTGACCTCGCGCGTCCTCTCTCCGCGCGTCTGTAGTGAGCTTGCGTGCCGCCTGGGCCTCACCGGCATCGCCCTGCCATGTCTCCTGCGCAATCTCGCCCCGCGTGACCCCTCTTCGAGTCGCCGCCCTACCTCGATCCTCCTCGGCCTGACCTCGTCAACCACCTCTGCCCTGTGAGCCTACCGCCAATCAGTCTGCACCACTGCCCCACGGTCCCTCTCCACCCGTCTCCGTCGTCACCCTCCCCGTGATCCCTGCCTCTAGTGCTCCTGTGTCCCCCAACCGCCGCCAGGCCCTGCAAGCTGATCCACACCACGCAGCCGCCCGCATGAGCCGTGCCTCCATGTTATTCCGTAAGAGCCGCTTGCGCGCGACCCCTTTTGTCCGTGGCGTCGTCTGTCTCTCCTCCCAGTGATGCGTGTGTCGCGCCTCCTTTCTCTGGTTTTTGCCACGCGCGCGCCTCTGGCTCCGCGTGTCTTGCTGCTTCCCTCGACCGCCGCCCGAGCTCGTCATCCGCTAGGTGTTTGAGATAAAGTCTGAACGGGACAACCCTCCTATCAACCGTGCTCTCTGTTAATGTGAAGTGGTGATGGTGGAGTATGTGTGTGATGTGGTTCTGGTGTTCAGATGTGGTGATGTTGTTGCTATGAGTAGAAGTGGTGATGTGGGCTCTGTTGTTCAAGACCCATCTCGACATGATCCCCAGTCCCCTTCGTGAGACCAGGACCGACACAAGATGAGACCACTAGCACCGAACCCCAAGATCCTCGGTGCCGAACGCCATTGTGTGACCCTTTTTCTAGCCCTATTTTATAAGTGCCATCTATATGAATTGCTGCATATTAAATTGTCCATGGTTGCATACATATTGTGGTTGTTCAGGGGTAATAAGATGATTCACCTAAATTAAACATGGAGGCTATATGCGGGCTTTTCTAGTCTTATATTAGCCCCATTTAAATTTGTGTGGCGAACCGATGCCATGTTTTGCCTTGTTAATGCAACATTTAAATTGCGGGGTACCTAAGCAACTTGAACCTTCTAATTAATTGACGGGACCCCGGCTCCTCTTAATATTGCCTAGTTGCACCGCATCTTTGACATGCCATGCATCATATCATAATCATGCCGAATCTTCTGCCGTAGAATTAAATAGTGCATCCAGTGTTTCTTTTAGTGCTTTGGTTCTTTGCGGTTTAGGCTGTTGAGGGGATGCGAGTATCGACAAGTTCTTCAGATAATGTCTCTTTGGTAGTGTTTCCCAGGCGAGCAATCTCCCCCTTTCTACTTATTTTGCATTTATAGTCTTTACTTCCTGTTGATCTACTGCTATCTGTGTTGCGATGCTTTAGTCTCCGTGCACCATTTATATTCCCTGCAGCCTCTATATTGCCTTGGACACATCCTATTGCCTGTTGTTTGATAGACAGTCGGTCTTGCGAGTCGTAGTTTCTTGCTTAGTTGCTGCTTCGCGTCGTTGTCGTTCTACCGTTGTTGGAAGGTTGACACATGCTTAATGGTGGAGATGCTTAAGGGTGGAGATGATCATGGCTTTAATTACAACTTGATATTAAAATGCTGGGAATAGATATAACTAATGTAGAGGCATCCGTGAGCAATAGCAAATATTTGGTTTTTTAACCGCTCACTTGTGTCCCATAGGCCCCGAGTACTTGATACCTGTTCCTTGACTATCGCACTATCCGCATGTGGGACCATGAATCCCCTTAGCCAGAGCTTGATTCATTTCTTATTTCTTGGGGCCACAAACTAGTTTGGGGCTTTATTACTATCCTATACTTATGCCATGCCTTACTGCTTTATTTATGATTACGCGTGGAGCACCTGTACTATTTAGGAACCCGGTGCCATGTTTCCGCTGTATCGACAAGCCTAGTCACACTTTCGGGTTCCCAGTCGTTTACAGCCGTCACCACACACCCTGGGTCCGTCGCGGAGCCGACCGACTTTGTAGCGGGTAGCTTATTGGGGGTGGCCCCCTGAAATATTTTATGAATCTTGTGATTGCTTTGTCGTGAAAGCCTCGTTGGGTTTTTATTTGGTTTTTCTGAGGTTGATCGTGCGTGTGTTGCTATTTGTGCACCCCTGCATGGTAAATCTTTCTGAAAGCCATGCCCATGGTTATGGACGACTTGGAGCACAGTATCTCGATCATAGACAAGCATAACTAAAGTAGTGCTATAAATTTGACTTAATATGTGACTAGTAATCAGCTTCACTACAATGGAATGGATAATAAAAGTGCCAACAACTAGTGGAACTAGGGTGTATCGTGTCATGTTATACCTACCTAGTAAGTATCACAACTCCATTGGAATGAAATAAAAGTGCCAACAACTGCTATGTTTGGGATGTCACATGCTAATTGTATCTGACTAGTAAGTACTGCAACTACAACTACAACTACAACTTAATGAAATAAAAGTGCCAACAACTACTTATCCTATTAGGATGACCCATGCTTTCTATATCTGACTAGTAAGTACTTCAACTATAATGGAATGAATAAAACTGCCAACTGTGTGAGTTCCTCAGTTTGACTTCCTCGTTTGGCCTCAAGGGGGGAAATGCCATGATGGGTATGATTGGTGTTAATATAAGGTTGGTTTCGAATAGGTCTTTCTTATCTCTCTCTAATAGCAGACAGTTTATCGAGTCTCTATAGGTTGTTTAGTGCATGCTTCGCTGTCGCTTCAGTCCACCATACCTATGTAGGCGAGAGCCGCCGAATTCTAGCCTCGCCGTGTATTGGCCTTAGTACTAATGCTCCTCTTTTCCCTTTGCCCTTCGTCGGCACCCCTTTTGTTTTAGCAGGTTTGAGATCGACGTCATTAGCAGGGTTACCCTTCCGGCTTGGCCTGGGCAGGGTTATGGACGCCATTAGTTATTCTTCAGGCCTCTTAGCCCCATTTGCATCTTATCTATACTCGGATGTTGTATTGTTTTCAAGGTGAGTTGGATCTTCGTATTGTATATCTGTATTTTTAACTCTTTGAGTCATTGTTGTATATATATGTTCTGTGGGTTCCATCATGGACTATTGTGTAATGTTATTACTTCGTTTTCCACCCGCACGCAAGTGCCTGGTGGGCATCTTTGAATCGTTTCTATGCGGGTTTGGCCGAAATCTCTAAAACTTGCATAGGGCCGATTCGAGGGTGTTACAAAGAGACCATGCACATGGCTTAATAGGATTGATAGAATACTCATACCAACAATTCCGGAAGCTCATTCGAAAAGAACTCTAAGGTTAAGCGTGCTTGGCCTAGAGAAATTCTAGGATGGGTGACCGACCGGGAAGTGGGTACCGGGTGCGCACGAGTGAGGAAAAAGTGCGTAGAAAATACTAATGTTGGTTTGTGGGGCCAGTTTAGATATCCTATTAAGCTGCAAGGAGTGACACTCCCCGGGCCTAGGAGTGGACGAGGTGTTACAAGTGGTATTAGAGCCGATCCTCGTGGTTAAACGGGTGTGTGCGGGTTAGTGGCGGGACATGTGGAGCATGGTGCGTGTGGCCCGGAGTGGACACGGCATGGCACATGTGCCAGTATTGGACGCATAGACGCATGCCAAGAGGGAACGCTCCTAGGGTGTGCTTGATCGATGAGGGCATCGATCTTGTAAAGGGTGGGTGTATGTGAGACTAGGTACATGGCTTAATAGGATTGATAGAATACTCATACCAACAGTTGCAACTTCTTTTCCGGAAGCTCATTCGAAAAGAACTCTAAGGTTAAGCCTGCTTGGCCTAGAGAAATTCTAGGATGGGTGACCGACCGGGAAGTGGGTAGCGGGTGCGCACGAGTGAGGACAAAGTGCGTAAAAAAGACTAGTGTTGGTTTGTGGGCCCAGTTTAGATATCCTATTAAGTTGCAAGGAGTGACACCCCCCCGGGCCTAGGAGTGGACGGGGTGTTATAGGAACATTAAGCAATCTCAATTGTTTATAACAAGTCATGCTACAACAAAGAATACTAAGCATAAAGCCAAAACAATATCAAGCATGGCATGACAAAGCATAGGCCACAGTCAAAAACAAGCTCTTTTTACCACTTAAGCATGAACTTTCCTACTCTTTTCCGAACCAAACCAAACTATTTGAAAACCAATGTATGAAATAGGGGGTTCAACCAGTTTATTCAGAAAACTAAGCAAACAAAAGAAAATGAAAAACAAAAACGAAAACGAAAAATAAGATGCTCCAAGAACAACACAACTGTGCATGAAACAGTAAAAATGAAGCGTTTAGAAGAAACCTGGGATTTTTTGTGATGAAGAGGGGGATGCCTTGGGCATCCCCAAGATTTGACGCTTGTATTTCTTGGATATTTCTTGGGGTGACATGCGTGGCATCCCCAATCTTGAGCTTTAGTCCATCCTTCATCTCATTACTCATTCCTTCCATACACCTGAAATTTTTTCCTTCAAACAAAACTTCACACAATCTTTATTAGCAACATTAGTGCACTCAAGATAATAAGTCTTAAGGTTCAGTTTTAACACCAAATAAACTTCCATTAGAATACTAGCTACTGAAGCACTTCCCTCAAAAAGCTCAATTCCCCAAAAGAACTAAAAAAGGAACCAACAAGAAGCAAATGCAGAAAATGGCAGAAATCTGTCAAAACAGACCAGCAGGTAAAGACGAATTTTTTCTAAGACCTTATTTTGCTCAAATCAAAAAGTGTTGAACTAATTGAAGTTATATAACAACTTGGGGCAGAAGCACAAAAATTCACGCCTCCGAACGACATACAGAGATTTTACACGAATTTTTACGGTGAAGCACAGAAATCTGTTTCGGGACAACAACTTTCCCAATCATTAATTCTCTCTTATTAGAGGTTACTCTTGGCACACAAAGCAAAACAAAGGATAAGGAGCGGTTATTACTGAAGTAATAACTTCCAAGACTCATCTAAAACTTTTGAGTTATCTCCCAATAAGTACTTTTATTTAACGCCTTTAAGTTAGGCATAAGAAGCAAAAAGAAGAGTCAAGTGTTCTCAAATGAAGAAGCATTAAGGCCAAATTTTGTTTTCATAGGAGACGCAAAAGTAATCTTCTCTCTCTTCTTAGGGAAGTGTTATATACCTTTCTTGAGTGAGAGTTGATATTTAATGGTGCCTTCTTTCATATCAATAATGGCACCAACAGTTGTAAGAAAAGGTCTTTCCAAAGTAATAGGACAATAAGCATTGCATTCAACATCCAAAACATAGAAATCAACGGGGACATAGACATTGTTAACCATAATAAGAACATCATTAATACTCCCCATGAGTTTATTTTTAGCATTATCATCAAGTGGGACATTCAAATAACAATTTTCAAATGGAGGCAAATCAAGCATATCATAAATCCTTCTACGCATAATAGAAACACAACTATCAAGATCACATAAAGCTTTGAAATCAAAGTCATTCACTTTCGTATTAATGATGGGTTACCAACCATATTCTTGTTTTACAGGAATAGAAGCTTTATGTTTCATCTTTTCTTCTTTAATCTTTATGAGAGCATCAGTAATGTGTTTTGTAAAGGCCATGTTCATAGCACTAGCATTAGGACTTTTAGAAAGCTTTTGTAGGAACTTAATAACTTCATAGATATTGCAACCATCAAGATCAAAATCAAAATTAACATCTAAAGTGGTAGAACTATTACTATCCTCAACACTAGTGGTGGTGATAGTAGAAACACTAATGTTTCTAGCAATTTCATCTTCTCTTTCCCACTTAGCATGTAATTCAGCTAATAATCTAACATTTTCATCAATTCTTACTTGTATAGCATTAGTAGCATCAAAGGGATTATCATTAGTTTCAGGTCTAGCAGCCATTTTATTCAAAGAAGATTGAACTTCAACCAAAGATGCTATATTTCTTTCAGCATTAGAGAGTTTTTCCTCAATAGTTTTATTGAAAGCAGTTTGTTTACTAATAAAGTCTTTAAGCATAACTTCAAGTTCAGAGGGTGCACTCCTATTATTGTTGTAGGAATTTCCATAAGCATTACCATTGTTGGGAGGATATGGCTTATAATTGTTGTTAGCAAAATTGTTCCTGTAAGCATTATTGCCAAAATTATTATTTCTTATGAAGTTCACATCAACTTGCTCTTCTTGAGCAACCAAATAGGCTAAGGGAACATTATTTGGATCAATATGGGCTCTCCCATTCACAAGCATAGACATAATAACATCAATCTTATCATTCAAGGAGGAGGTTTCCTCAACAGAATTTACCTTCCTACCTTGTGGAGCTCTCTCAGTATGCCATTCAGAATAGTTAACCATCATATTATCCAGAAGATTTTTTGCAGCACCCAAAGTGATGGTCATAAAGGTACCTCCAGTAGCAGAATCCAATAGGTTCCTTGAAGAACAGTTCAATCCTGCATAAAAAGTTTGGATGATCATCCAAGCAGTCAGTCCATGAGTGGGACAATTCTTTACCAAAGATTTCATTCTTTCCCAAGCTTGAGCAACATGTTCATTATCAAATTTTTTAAACTTCATTATTTCACTTCTCATAGATATAATCTTAGTAGGAGGATAGTATTTTCCAATGAAAGCATCTTTGCACTTAGTCCAAGAATCAATACTATTCCTAGTTAAGGAATTCAACCATTCTTTAGCTTTTCCTCTCAAAGAGAAAGGAAACAATTTCAGCTTAATAATATCACCATCTATATCCCTATGCTTTTGCATCTCACAAAGTTCAACAGTTATTTAGATGGGCACCAGCATCTTCATTACCAATACCAGAAAATTGTTCTCTCATAACAAGATTGAGTAAAGCAGGTTTTATCTCAAAGAAAGTATCTTTAGGCACAGGTGGAGCAATAGGTGTGCTCATAAAATCATTGCTGTTGGTGCTAGTGAAGTCACACAACTTAGTGTTTTGAAGAGTAGTCATTTTTTTGTGTTTTTGATAAAGAAAGCAAACTAGTAAAACTATTTTTTCTGTTTTTGATAAAGAAACAAGCAAACAAAGCAAAATGTAAACTAAGCAAAACAAAAATAACAAAGTAAAGAGATTGGTTATGAGGGACTCCCCTTGTGAAGATGTCCTTGACTCCCTGGCAACTGCGCCAGAAAAATGCTTGAGGGCTCAGTGTTGATGTAGAGCTCGTTGGGGAACCCCAAGAGGAAGGTATGATGAGCATAGTAGCAAGTTTCCCTCAGTTATGAAACCAAGGTTTAATCGAACCAGTAGGAGCAAGGAAACACCCCAAAGGTGTTGCTAGCTGAGCCTTGGCATGGCGCACTACTGGTGCTAGTAGCAACGTGGTGACCTGCACAACACAACCACAGAACTTTGTCCCCAACTTGCAATGAGGTTGTCAATCTCACCGGTTTTCTGAATACAAAGGATTAAACGTATCGAATGGAAGGAACTAAGAGTTTGCAGAAAGTAAACACAAAGCAGTAAACAGTTTGTAGATTGTATGTAAAAGAAAGGACTGGGATCCATAGTTCACTAGAGGTGGCTCTCCTTAAGATAGATAACATGCTGGGTGAACAAATTACCGCGGGGCAATTGACAAACATCGAGAAAGCAATACATGCATATACTAATCATCTTGACTCCTTTGAGACTTGATGACCGCCATCCAACTGCATCTATGACTAATAATCCACCTTCAGGTTATCATCTGAACCCCCTCCAGTATTAAGTTGCAAGCAACAGATTATTGCTTTACGAATTGCGTGTAAAGTAAACAATACGATTGTTCTATGAACAAAGGATTGTTGTTTTCTCCCTAGTAGAAACAACACATCTAGTACCTTAGAGATTTCCGTCACTTCCCTAGATTACCAGAGGCATGAACCCACTATCGAGCATAAATACTAACTCTTGGAGTTGCTAGCATCTACTTGGCCAAGATAGCTACTAACAACGGAAAGCATGCAAGACCACAAATAACAAAGACATGATAGAATCAATAATCAATCTGAAATAGCATCTCAATATCCATCGGATCCCCACAAACACAACATGCAGAATTACAAATAGATGATCTTGATCATGAACGGAGCTCACCAGATCTATACATGAAAGCACAAAGGAGGAGAACCAGCCTCCAGGGTGAATTCCCCTCTTCGGCAGGGTGCTGGGAAGAGCTTCAGATCCCTCCCGATCTAGGGATGGAGATGACGGCGGCTACAGACTCTTTCGTGGATTTTTGATCGGGCACTTAGGGTTTTCTTCCCGAGGGCAATATATAGGTGGAAGGAGAGGCCGAGGGGGTGCTGGGGTCGGCCAGACCACCCCGTGGCGTGGGGTAGGCCTGGCCGCAAGGCCAGGTTGTGTGGCTAGCCCCCAGCCCTTCTCCGTCTCGTATTCTATCATCTGATATCTTCCGGAAAAATAGGCACTTCGGCTTTTGTCCCATCCAATTCCGAAAATATTCATTTTCTGACTTTCCTGGAACCAAAAACAGCAGAAAATAGGCAGCTTGCACTATGGATCTTGTTAATAGATTAGTCCAAGAAATCATATGAAAAGTACTCAAAAGTGTGGACAAAACACAAGAAAGTAGATAAAACCAAGCATGGAACATCAAAAATTATAGATACATTTGCAATGTATCACCGGTCTCCATGGTGTTGGAGAGGCTGGATCTGGCGTGCCAACCAGCAGTGAATCAAGTCAGACCCCTTAAGGCCCTCGTGCTTCATCAGATATTCGAGAAGTAGATCATCACTGAGAGTCGGTGCATCTGCGTCCCAGGACTCTTGGCGCATGGCGGCACCATCAACAAAAGTCGGCAAAGAAGTAACTTTGCCAGGAGCAAGAATATCCTTGTGATAGAAAAAGGTGGATGGCCACTGTTTTACCGACTCGCTAGCCCTAATCCGAGGATAGACGCGTTCTCTCCTAACGGAAAAGCTAAGAGTCCCGGTAATGTATGGATTACTTGCAGTGATAGAGTTTCTACGGGTATGGAAATAAAACTGGAAGAGAATGAGACTCGGCCTAATGCCAAGATACCCCTCGCACAAAGAAGCGTAAGCGCTCATCTCTAAGAGAGAGTTCGGGGGGAGATGGTGGAGTTGAACTCCGTAATAATCCATCACCTCAGAAAAGAAGTCTAGGGGTGGAAAGCTCAAACCTCTGTTGAGGTGGGTGCCGAAGTGCACCCGCTCGTCGGCGCGAGGAGTAGGGACGGTTTGGCTGTAGCCGCTCCACCAGTCGCCGGTGTGGAGGATTCCTTCGTTCTCAACAATGCGGAGCTTGGCGTCGTCCAAGACACAGGGGATCCAAACCCCATGGACTCTGCTGTCGTCGCCGGCGTGCCCGAGGATGAAGCCTCTACCATTTTTCGGTGTGGCGGTGACCTAGGATGGGCGGCGCTGGAGGATTTTGGGGAGGCGGAGGAGCTCTGTGCGTGGGAGACATTGAGAGGAAGGAAGGGGCGGAAGTGCTGGTGAAGAAGAGGGAAAGAAATCGTAACCACTTATATCCTCCAGCTGCATCAAGATTCGTGTAAACGCAACAGTGAAAAACATGCCACGCATCATGGAAAAGGCTAGGTAACTTCCCCACGATGATTATGCCGCCTCGATCTCCCTGCACCCATTAAAATGACGCCTCAGTTCCACAAAGGGCGGACCCACCAACGTTCGTGCTAAAGGGAATGTATGTCAGTGACGTGACTTGACCATGACTGGTGTCAGGTTACGTCAGAGACCAAGTTCTGGCTTAGTTTGAATTTCAAGATGGAAAACCGAATAATGTATTCATAGGTCCGACTCGTTTTGAGACCCAAATTCTATCCTTTATTTTGAAGTTTCAGGAACCCTTCAAGATTCTGCAAGCCGAAGATCAAGCTAGATGATGATGAAATCCGACTCTGGATCTTGGAGGCTTTTGGGGGCTGCTACTGGGGATATACATTCTGGGTATCCTCACTGTGCCTCACTGACCAGGGTGGCCCACTTTGGGTTAGAGATTTGCTTCACGGGCAGCCCAGTCAAGGAGAAGAGACGGAGTCTAGTCCGGCTAGGGGAAGGCCCAGAAGACTTACCGACATAGGCCTGTTATGTTACTTGTAGTTCAAGATGTACTCTGTAACCAACTCTTAGTCGTAGCCGGATAGGTCTCTCCTATAAAGCCTAGGCCATATATCTATATAAGCCATCCTAGGGAAAGCCTTTAGGGCACCCTCACAATAGTATACAATCTCAACTCGCACAGGCAAAACCCTTGTAACCCATATTCCGGCTTTGCCGTATTACTAGATTGCTAGCAGGAGTAGGACCTGTCCAAAGCCGGCGGATTCGAACCTGGGTAAACTTGTGTGCTCACTGTCCTGGAACACTGTACGACTCACAACCCTCTCTTCCACACGCCTCGAGGACCCCCTCATGGCATACTTGTAATCAATCCGACGACAGAAGATGAAATCCATCACATCCAACTTGTAATCCACAACATAGTCTTTAGAAGAGGCACACTCACAAGCAAAGCCAAGCAGCTAAACAAGGTGACCATGGATACTATCCTTGTTGCCCCCACTCCGAGCGATGCAATCATGAAGCATGCTAACCAGATGAGGATAGAGTGGGGAGAGACTAGCAACCTTACCAACAACACCAGTGAGCCCGCAACATGGTGAAATAAGTGTGTACTTGTTGGGCTTGATAGGTGTGATGATGCGATACCCACAAGAATGATCTTGACCAGCAAAAGAGTAGCCAAGTACCTCAACAAACGTGTAGAAATAAGCCTGCACAAAGTTGTCGCTGGTCATCCACTTCATGGTGCGATGCTCATCTCCACACACCACGAGAGTGGAGAAAAACTACTTCACCAAGGATGTGTAATAGGAGCACTAAAGTTTCATGAGATGATGCAGCCCCATCCATTCAGTCACAACCAGAGCATCAACACATTGAGGCTGATGGCCTGCCTCGGTCAGACCCATAGGGCGCATGGGGAAAATCTTCAAGCGGTTGTAGATGTCATCAAAGATGAACTTCTGATGAGCACACCAAAAGTTGGGGTCCCCAAGATCCTCATCAATATCGACCTCCAAGTACACATCATGTTGCCGAAGAGCTGAGTATGAAATGAGGTCCATGTCCTTGTAGCGGACCCTAGTCTCCTTGCGCTTTCTCTTGGAACTAGCCCGGGACTTCTTATCCTTCTTAGCCCTTTCAGCCATTCTTGCAGCCTCTCTCTTCCGCCTCCTCAACTTAACCTCGTCAACAAGCACACGTCTTCATCAGGCCTAAAATACCAAGCACGCGGACAGCGCTGATAAGTTTTCATGACACCACAAGAACCACATGTGAAGTGAACGATGAAGATAGCAAAAAGGATAAGCACACACACAAGTCCAGGGGGATTGCTAAGAACAGTAGAAAAACAACCACTAGTCAATCATAGGTCACACGGGAGCCTGAGACCAACAGCAGAAAGTGCAACATTTCCAAGCTGGATAATCTGGCCCTGGTGAAATTTTGTAGAAGTTCTTAGATTCACAGCCCAAACACATATCGAGCAAAGGGTTTACTAGTCTACTATTTCTAGCATGCAAAGGAACACAGGGGAAACTTCTAGACCGAGTTACAACCACAAAGCTACAACTTCCATACACAAGATGATAGAGAGGGATTACCCTAAAGCATTGGAAGAACTCAGAGGAGAAGGTACCCAGAGGAGTTGTGAAGAAGATCCAGGGAGGCCCGGAAAATCCGGCGGCCAGAATGGTGCCGGGGAGGACGGGGAAGGCTGGCGGCGGCTGGGGTAGGAGAGGGCGTCGGGGTGGGAGTGGTTGCTCTGTTAGAGCCCTCCCACCCGACTCCCTGACCTAAATCAGACGAAACCACCTGGGCCTAATCGACCCTCTCCAATTTTTCTATTTACACAGTAATTGGGCTAGCACAACCCCTCAGAAATCCTCGCAAGATAAACAACGGACTTGTGTGCAAGAAAGATGTCTCGGGGAGGGACAAATGCTTAGGTTTAGAGAGCCAAACTAATATGGTACTACACACCAAGAATTACAAAAACTAAGATAATGAAAAGCCAATTGTTGGTGTGTTTTCCATAAGAACATAAGATGGCGGAACTCTACTCCTGCTATAAATCACTATAATGGCAATATGTCGAGTTATAGAGATAGGTTCATTGTGCAAGGTGTTGCACGATGTACATAGCAATATAAGAGGTTGTGCCCTAAAGGCTCCCATAGGTCCGGCTTATAAAGGCACCAGAACCTAGGGTTTATAGGGAAAGGTCCTTGCTGGACAAGGTAAAGAGTCCTACACTAATACGAACTAGTCTTTCGTGTCTTGCACTCCAAGGCCCCAAGTATGTTGGTGACTCTTGCGTAGCCTTCCTTTATCTGGCATGGGCCTCCCTTCTGGATTCGTCTAACTGGGTGGCCCAGTAGGCCATAGGCCTTGCTACCAACTATGGACCACCCAGGTTTGCCAGATTGGTGGCATGCTATGAGGATACCCATTTAGCATATCCCCAACACAAATAAAAACCAATAAAACCCTCAAAGAACCAACTCTTAAAAAAGAAGAGGGCGATGGCCAAAGCCACCATGTAGGAGTAGATGGCATGACACCATGAAGATGTATCTTGGGTTCATAGCGAATACTCATCAATAAACTCACATATCACAAAATGATATTAAGAGAAATGATTTGTCTTGGTTTCAACATTATGGGGGAGGGTTAGACCAATAATTAGGACCATACTCCCCCTATATCCATGCCCACATCTAAACCAAATAGAGCAAGAGACATAGGGGAGTATGCAAGGGAAATTAAGTCAAGCTCCTTCAATCCACGATAGTTAGCTCATTCCTCAAATAACAAAACCTTGCTTCATCAAGTGGCTTCATGAAAATATCTGCTAGCTAATTCTTCGTGCTCAAAAATGATAGGTCAATATCTCCACGAGCGACATGATCTTGAATAAAATGATTGTGGATCTCAATATGATTTGTCCTTGTGTGCTGCACCAGATTGTAAGAAATTTTGATGGCACTTTCATTGTCACATAAAAGAGGCACTTTGTCATGAATGACACTATATTCCTTTAAAGTTTGCCTCGTCCATAACAACTGAGTGCATCCACTTGCAGCAACCACATATTCCGCTTCAGTGGTGGATAGAGATATAAAATTTTGCTTATTGGAAGACAAACAAACCAAAGATCTTCCCAAAAATTGACAAGATCCAGAGGTTAACTTCCTATCATCCTTATCACCAGCCCAATCGGAATCTGTGTATCCACATAAAGAAAAATTCAAGCCCTTGGGATACCATAGACCAAACTTAGGGGAATGAACCAAGTATCGGAAGATTCTCTTGACTGTCACTAAGTGGCTTTTTTAGGAGCCGCTTGATATCTTGCACACACACCTACGCTCAACACAATATCGGCTCTAGATGCGCATACGTAAATAAGAGAGCCGATCATGGACCGGTATACCTTTTGGTCCACATCTTTACCATTGGGATTTAATTCGAGGTGACACTTTGTTTGCATCGGGGTAGCAACACCATTAAGATCAGTCATCTTGAATCTCTTGAGCATGTCTTATATATATTTTGCTTGATTAATGAAAGTCCCTTCTCATAGTTTCTTGATTCTAAAACCAAGAAATAACCTGAACTTGCCCATCATAGACATCTCAAACCTGTCAGTCATAATCTCTAAAAAATCATTGTTAAAAGCTTGGTTAGTTGAGACAAAAATAATGTCATCAACATAAAGTTGGCATACAAAAAGCTCCCCATTAACCTTCTTAGTAAAAAGAGTAGGGTCAATCTGCGCAACTTTGAAGCCGCGATCTAACAATAGCTCTTTAAGATGCTCATACCATACATGTGGGGCTTGTTTAAGGCCATAGAGCGCCTTATCAAGTTTGTAGACGTGGTTTAGAAAGTTGGGGTCCTCGAAGCCCGGGGGTTGCTTAACATAAACCAACTCATGTAATGGACCATTAAGAAAGGCACTTTTGAAATCCATTTGTTGTAATTTAAAGTTATGATGAGCTGCATAAGAAAGGATGATATGAATGAACTCAAGGCGATCCACTAGAGCATAAGTCTCGCCGAAGTTGATGCCTTCCACTTGGGAAAAACCATGTGCCACAAGTCTTGCCTTATTGCTCACAACAATTCCATTCTCATCTTGCTTGTTCTTAAAGTTCCACTTTGTGCTGATAACATTGTGGCACTCTTTAGGCTTCTCAACAAGCTTACAGACTTTGTTGCGCTCAAAATTGTTGAGCTCTTCATGCATAGCCACAACCCAGTCCGGATCTTCAAGAGCTTCAAAAACCTTCTTGGGTTCCACCATGGATATATGGGCCTGTTCGTCTACGGTACCAAACTTCGTAGGCCAGCGCATGGCGGTACCTAAGTTGCCTAAAATTGCCGCGTTTTGAAATATTGGGACGCCAACTACTAAGAGGGGACATTTCGAGGCAAACTCATCTCACCCCTACCAAATTCAAACATTCCGTTAAACTGCCTCGTGAAGTAGACGGTCGGGACCCTCATGTCGGTCATCTATCCGTGACGCGAGCACCAACACGGCAACCTGTTAGGGAAATCGAGTAACTAAGTAGATTGGATGCGTTGACCAATTTCACAAATCCATTCCCACCTTTCCCCTAGCACCGGTGGCGTTGGAATCCACCCTCCAGGCAGGATGATCCCTTCGGACATTTGACTTCCGGTGCCAAGTTGCTGCGCCCAGTCGCTGATCCCGAGATCCAATGGCGCATGCCGTGGCCACCGTTGCGAGGCTCTAGCCCGCCTCCGCCGCCAACGAGCCGAGCAGCTCGGAGGATGGCAGATCCTACTACCAAGGAAGAAGAAGTTCTGGCTACAAGCGGGTGAGCTACCCTTCTCTTTGCTATTCACACTAATTATAACTGCTAGCTGGCTACTGAACCTAAAATTGTTTGTTAGCCCAACGCTGACAAACATATTTTGTCCATAGTTTTCTATCAAGTGGGATCACCGCAGACCACCCTTACTTGGTTACGGTAGTCCTGTTCAGGTACGACTCTAAGGGAAAGTGGTATGGACACCATTGTATCACGATGGAAGCAGCGCCTGAATAGATATGCACTATATCTGGTATGGTTGCTGCTCTGCGTAATCATGATGAATTATGGCTGAAGAAGACTGCAAAGTTCAGCTTCATGGATGAACATGGCATCATGATTCCTCTAACGTGTGACAGTCAGCTAATTGGGTTGATGAAAAGGTATGATTCGGCTTGCATGTTTGAGCTGAATTGTGATATACTAGATGTGGAAGCTTCTGCAACTAGGAGTCGCCCTTCTATTCTTGGACAGGGTGGTTGCTCGAACCCAATTATCTCCTGGTAACCAAAGGTCTCTTGGGGTTCGCATGTTTGTGCTGAATTGTAATTTTTGTTTCATTTACTCTATAGATATTGGGCAGTTATGCAACAGTCCTGTTTCTTTGACAGGAAGCGCCGCAAGGTTAGAAACATTAGTGACGGGTCGGTCATTTTGCTGCCCGAAGAAATAAAAAATGAGTGGAAAGATGATGCTGGGAACGATTCTGGTGCCCATTGCCCCGGCGATGCAGAGTACGTGAAGCTAAGAAAATTGGAACCAAGGAAGAGGAAGAAGGTAGGAAATGAAGAAGCCAGTGGATGTGAAGGCTTGGCACCCAGGCTGCGGAAGAAGGCTGCTGGCAATGAAGATGCATAGTAATGTGTTGAACTTGAACCTATATATGTAATTCGGTTAAATTCTGGAGCTCTGTGTTTGATACTTTGCTGGATGAAACAATCTACCCACATTCTCTGAGTAAAATGTACCGCGACTTAGGGTTTGGAAACGCCCGAGTCAGTAGTTGAATCCGAAACTATGATTGTGCCACTTCTATTTGAAAACACGCAGCAACGGTTCCACGATTGCTGAGGGGCAGGAGGTCTCCAAATTCGATGGAATGTAAGTGGCACCAAAATAAATTATTTAAGTTGCCACACTACACGGAGCAACAACTTATTTCAGATGCTGCACAATGACGTGGCAACATAAACAGCAATGGCAAACGATAATGCCTAGATGAGGAGGAAATCGGTACCACTTTCTGGCCTAATCTTGAGCCCGACTATCTCACCGCCTCTCTGCTCCTACATCCCATGAATCTGGTGAAGCTCTCGGATCTCCAGTAACCGGGTGTACGTGCTTCCACTTTATAAATTGTGGTTGTCCATTGGCATGCCTAGATTACATTTAAACAAACCACCAATGTCAAAATACACTAGTAGAAAAAGGGTCTTTGGTCCGCGGTCATGTTCCAAATCCAGGACAGAGATCTAAGTCGAGGCAGAAATTGATCTAAATCACAAATTCTTCCACAAATTAATCAAGACAGAGATCTAAATCGAGGCATTTCATTAATTCAACCACAAATTCTTCCTAAACAAAGGTGTGATTTCACATCCTACATTAATTCAACCACTAGTCAAAAATTTCACTTCTGCTGCCGCTGTCCTCCAAGACGCCGGCTTCCTCGTCATCGTCAGACGGAACCTCCACGATTTCCGCATTGTTCGCGAGAAGGAGCACCTCTTCACGGCGAGCGGCGGCGATGACGATGTACTTGGTCCATCCAGGGATGAACCAGAACCTCGCCCGCCCTTCTCGGTTGCGGAGATCCTGGTGCACCACACGCCCATAAACGATGCGGTTGCCAATCTTGGCCTTCTGCTCCTTATTGAACAGCGCCAGCCAGTACGGGCTGGCCGCCACGTACCAAGGTAGCGCCCTCTTCCACGCGGGCATCTGGCGGTGGCGCGCCGCGATTTTGCTCTCCATCTTGGCTCCGCCTGGGACGAGGAGCGGAGCCACCGGCACCCGCGCATAGCTGATGCGCCATCCGTGGGGAACCATCGCGGCCGGCGGCGCAAGGATGTCGAAGTGCGCGAACATTAGCGCCTCGTAGAAGTTCAGCGCGGGCATCTCCATGGCGGCACAGTGGAGATTGGAGAGGGAGCAAGGGGATGGACGACAAAGCAACGGCGCGGTGGAGAGATTGGAGAGGGCGAGGGGATGGATGACGAAGCGACGCGCTGTGGCGCCTCCTATTTGTACACGAGGACGACGAAGCGACAGGCGGAATATCCAACGGCATTGGTCAGACAAAAGGAAGTAATGCAGGGTTAAGTTAGATTAACGGGCGACCAATTTTTTTCCTCCCAGGACTCCAGGGCCAATAGTTCAGACCGCTAGGTCAACAAGTACAACTATTACAACTTAAAAAGGCATGGAGCTTAAGCTAAATAGAACTAGTTATCACACATCTCCTTGATCTTCCTAATCTTAGCCAAATGCACATCTTCTTGCGAGAGCAAGGATTGAATCGTCTGCTCCTTCCTTTTAGCTTCTTCCTTGCACAACTTCAATTGTTTCTCTGCATTTTTCCTCATGCACTTGTCAATACTCATAGTTGTGAACTGCAGGACTTTGGCATGGTGAAGATCATTCCTTGCCTGAGTCAGTTCTTGCTCTGCTTTAGCCTTCAGGGCCAATGCCGCGTCCCTCTCCTCGACTTTGCTAACCTTGTCTTGCACCCACCTGAGATCTCGCTTATGCTTGGTCGTGTCAACTAGTTCCCATAGCTTCATCTCAACACTGTCAAGAAGTGAGCTGAATGCGGATTCTTTGAACTCAACAGTCATTTCCCATAGTTTGTCTAGCATGTTCTGCATCGATTTGTGCCACTCTGGATCTACCCATTTGACAACACCGCAACTTCCGCCTTGGATCATTGGACGATGTCCTTGACATCGTAGAAACCCTCTGCCTGCGTTTTGTCCTTTGAACGCTACAAATTTAGCGGGCACATATCCATGTTTACATAGCAGAGGACTGTCTTCATCCACTAAACCGTGATAGTCGGAGTCATACATCGTCTGGTTAGCCTAACACATCATACGCGCATGAGTAAACAGATTAGATCTAGCTCAAAAAATAGATAACTGGCCATAGATGATTGAGATAGAGATGAGACGACTCACATCGAAATCACCGTCCCTGTCGTCACGATGTGTTTCCTCACCGTCTCCCCTTGAACCCATGGCAAGAGGGGAGGGGGTGGCTGCCGGAGAGGGGATTGGGATGGAGGCGTCGTCGGCTTGCGGCTACAGCAGGATGGGAGTGAAGTGGGGAAAGTGGCTTCAAGGGGAAGGAAGAGAAGTACGGGGAGGAAGAGAAGTAATGGGGACATGACACTAGGATATGGCCCACTGAACTCGTGAGTCGTGACACTCGCAACAGGGGAGCGCCAGGTGTTGCTAGTTTGTCCAGAGCAAGTGTGGCCAATCATGCCGCAGAACAGCCTACTCACGGATCACTCTCACGAAGACCATCCCAATCGTCCAAGCGCCCCGATCGAACGGTATGTAACAATCGTCAAGCAGAACAACTGTGTTAGGGCGTGCCTTCTAGAAGACCCGGTCTAACGGTGGATCCATTGGGGGGCTAAGGTTAGGGCTCTCCTAAGGTTAGGATCCATATGTGGTTTATGAAAAGAACACACATCCAATGACACTAGTGGATCCTTATGTGGTTTGTGAGAAGAACACACATGCAATCACACTGGGTGGATCCATATGTGGTTTATGAGATGAACACACATGCAATAACACTGGTGATATGTGGTTCGTGAAACACACATGCAATGACTCTAACTGTGGTTAAGGAAAAGAGCAGACATGCAATGACACTGGTGGATCCATGTGTGGTTTCTGAGAAGAACACACATGCAATGACACTGGCTGTGGTTCATGAAAAGAACACACATCCAATGACACCGGAGGATCCTTGTGTGGTTTGTGAGAAGAACAGACATGCAATAACTCTACCTGTGGTTCATGAGAAGAACACACATGCAATGACACTGGTGGATCCATGGGAGGTTTGTGAGAAGAACAGAAATGCAATGACTCTAGATGTGGTTCATGAGAATAACACACATGCAATGACACTGGTGTATCCTTATGTGGTTTGTGAGAAGAACACACATGCAATGACTCTAGCTGTGGTCCATGAAAAGAACACACATCCAATGACTCTAGTTGTGGTTCATGAGAAGAACACAAATGCAATGACACTGGTGGGTCCATATGTGGTTTGTGAGAAGAACACACATGAAATGACTCTAGTGGATCCATATGTGGGTTGTCGAAAAGAACACACATGCAATGAACATTGGTGGATCCATATGTCGTTTGTGGAAAGAACACACATGCAATGCCACTGGGTATGGTTCATGAGAAGAACACACATGCAATGACACTGGTGGATCCTTGTGTCGTTTGTGAGAAGAACAGACATGCAATGACTCTAGCTGTGGTTCATGAAAAGAATACACATCCAATGACATTGGTGTATCCATGTGTGGTCTATGAGAAGAACACACATGCAATGACTCTAGATGTGGTTCATGAGAAGAACACACATGCAATGACACTGGGTGTGGTTCATGAAAAGAACAGACATGCAACGGCACTAGTGGATCCATATGTGGTTCATGAAAAGAATAAACATCCAATGACACTAGCTGTGGTTCATGAGAGGAACACACATGCAATGACACTAGGTGTGGTTCATGAGAAGAAAACACATGCAATGACACTGGTGGATCCATGTGTGGTTTGTGAGAAGAACATACATGCAATGAATCTAGATGTTGTTCATGAGAAGAACACACATGCAATGACACTGGTGTATCCTTATGTGTTCTGTGAGAAGAACACACATGCAATGACTCTAACTGTGGTTCATGAAAAGAACACACATCCAATGACTCTAGTTGTGGTTCATGAGAAGAACACACATGCAATGACACTTGTGGGTCCATATGTGGTTCGTGAGAAGAACACACATGAAATGACTCTAGTGGATCCATGTGGTTTGTCGAAAAGAACACACCTGAAATGAACACTGGTGGATCCATATGTCGTTTGTGGAAAGAACACACATGCAGTGACACTGGGTGTGGTTCATGAGAAGAACACACATGCAATGACACTGGTGGATCCTTGTGTCGTTTGTGAGAAGAATAGACATGCAATGACTCTAGCTGTGGTCATGAAAATAATACACATCCAATGACATTGGTGTATCCTTACGAGGTCTATGAGAAGAACACACATGCAATGACTCTATATGTGGTTCATGAGAAGAACACACATGCAATGACACAGGGTGTGGTTCATGAAAAGACAGACATGCAATGGCACTAGTGGATCCAGATGTGGTTCATGAAAAGAATACACATCCAATGACACTAGCTGTGGTTCATGAGAGGAACACACATGCAATGACACTGGGTGTGGTTCATGAGAAGAAAACACATGCAATGACAGTGGTGGACCCATGTGTGGTTTGTGAGAAGAACAGACATGCAATGACTCTAGATGTGGTTCATGAGAAGAACACACATGCAGTAACATTGGTGTATACTTATGTGGTTTGTGAGAAGAACACACATGCAATGAATCTAGCTATGGTTCATGAAAAGAACACACATCCAATGACTCTAGATGTGGTTCATTAGAAGAACACGCATGCAATGACACTGGTGGATCCATGTATGGTTTGTGAGAAGAACAGACTTGCAATGACTCTAGATGTGGTTCATGAGAAGAACACACATGAAATGACACTGGTGTATCCTTATGTGGTCTGTGAGAAGAACATACATGCAATGACTCTAGCTTTGGTTCATGAAAATAACACACATCCAATGACTCTAGCTGTGGTTCATGAGAAGAACACACATGCAATGACACTGGTGTAACCTTATGTGGTTTTTGAGATGAACACACATGCAATGACACTAGGTGTGGTTCATGATAATAACACACATGCAATGACACTGGTGGATCCATGTGTGGTCTCTGAAGAGAACACACATTTCAATGACACTGGTGAATCCATATGTGGTATGTGAGAAGAACACACATGCAATGACTCCATCTATTGTTAGTAAAAAGAACACACATGCAATGACACTGGTGGATCCATGTGTGGTCTCTGAAGAGAACACACATTTCAATGACACTGGTGGATCCTTATGTGGTTTGTCAGAAGAACACACATGTAATGACACTGGTTGTTGTTAGTAAAAAGAAAACACATGCAATGACACTGGTGTATCCTTATGTGGTTTGTGAGAATAACAGACATGCAATGACTCTAGATGTGGTTCATGAGAAGAACACACATGCGATGACACCGGTGGATCCATATGTGGTTTGTGAGAAGAACACACATGCAATGACACTGGGTGTGATTCATGAAAAGAACAGACATGCAATGGCACTGGTGGCTCCATATGTGGTTTGTGAGAAGAACATACATGCAATGACTCTAGCTATGGTTCATGAAAGGAATACACATCCAATAACACTAGTTGTGGTTCATGAGAGGAAAACACATGCAATGACACTGGGTGTGGTTCGTGAGAAGAAAACACATGCAATGACACTGGTGGATCCATGTGTGGTTTGTAAGAAGAACAGACATGCAATGACTCTAGATGTGGTGCATGAGAAGAACACACATGCAATGACACTGGTGTATCCTTATGTGGTTTCTGAGGAGAACACACATGCAATGACTCTAGCTGTGGTTCATGAAAAGAACACACATACAATGAATCTAGCTGTGGTTCATGAGAAGAACACACATTTCAATGACACTGGTGGATCCATATGTGGTTTGTGAGAGGAACCGACATGCAATGACACTTGGTGTGGTTCATGAAAAGAACACACATGCAGTGACACTAGTGGATCCATGTTTGGTCTCTGAAAAGAACACACATTTCAATGACATAGGTGGATCCATATGTGGTATGTGTGAAGAACACACATGCAATGACTCCAGTTGTTGTTAGTAAAAAGAACACACATGCAATGACACTAGTGGATCCATGTGTGGTCTCTGACGAGAACACACATTTAAATGAAACTGGTGGATCCTTATGTGGTCTGTGAGAAGAACACTCATGCAATGACACTGGTTTATCCTTATTGGTTTGTGAGAATAATAGACATGCAATCACTCTAGATGTGGTTAATGAGAAGAACACACATGCAATGACACTGGTGGATCCATATGTGGTTTGTGAGAAGAACACACATGCAATGACACTGGGCGTGGTTCATGAAAAGAAAAGACATGCAATGGCACTGGTAGATCCATTTGTGGTTTGTGAGAAAATAGACATGCAATGACTCTAGCTATGGTTCATGAAAAGAATACACATCCAATGACACTAGTTGTGGTTCATGAGAGAAACACACATGCAATGACACTAGGTGTGGTTCATGAGAAGAAAACACATGCAATGACACTGGTGGATCCATGTGTGGTTTGTGAGAAGAACATACATGCAATGACTCTAGATGTTTTTCATGATAATAACACACATGCAATGACACTGGTGGATCCATGTGTGGTCTCTGAAGAGAACACACATTTCAATGACACTGGTGAATCCATATGTGGTATGTGAGAAGAACACACATGCAATGACTCCATCTATTGTTAGTAAAAAGAACACACATGCAATGACACTGGTGGATCCATGTGTGGTCTCTGAAGAGAACACACATTTCAATGACACTGGTGGATCCTTATGTGGTCTGTCAGAAGAACACACATGCAATGACACTGGTTGTTGTTAGTAAAAAGAAAGCACATGCAATGACACTGGTGTATCCTTATGTGGTTTGTGAGAATAACAGACATCCAATGACTCTAGATGTGGTTCATGAGAAGAACACACATGCGATGACACTGGTGGATCCATATGTGGTTTGTGAGAAGAACACACATGCAATGACACTGGGTGTGATTCATGAAAAGAACAGACATGCAATGGCACTGGTGGCTCCATATGTGGTTTGTGAGAAGAACAGACATGCAATGACTCTAGCTATGGTTCATGAAAAGAATACACATCCAATAACACTAGCTGTGGTTCATGAGAGGAAAACACATGCAATGACAATGGGTGTGGTTCGTGAGAAGAAAACACATGCAATGACACTGGTGGATCCATGTGTGGTTTGTAAGAAGAACAGACATGCAATGACTCTAGATGTGGTGCATGAGAAGAACACACATGCAATGACACTGGTGTATCCTTATGTGGTTTGTGAGGAGAACACACATGCAATGACTCTAGCTGTGGTTCATGAAAAGAACACACATACAATGAATCTAGCTGTGGTTCATGAGAAGAACACACATTTCAATGACACTGGTGGATCCATATGTGGTTTGTGAGAGGAACCGACATGCAATGACACTTGGTGTGGTTCATGAAAAGAACACACATGCAGTGACACTGGTGGATCCATGTGTGGTCTCTGAAAAGAACACACATTTCAATGACATAGGTGGATCCATATGTGGTATGTGTGAAGAACACACATGCAATGACTCCAGTTGTTGTTAGTAAAAAGAACACACATGCAATGACACTGGTGGATCCATGTGTGGTCTCTGACGAGAACACACATTTAAATGACACTGGTGGATCCTTATGTGGTCTGTGAGAAGAACGCTCATGCAATGACACTGGTTTATCCTTATTGGTTTGTGAGAATAATAGACATGCAATGACTCTAGATGTGGTTCATGAGAAGAACACACATGCAATGACACTGGTGGATCCATATGTGGTTTGTGAGAAGAACACACATGCAATGACACTGGGCGTGGTTCATGAAAAGAAAAGACATGCAATGGCACTGGTAGATCCATTTGTGGTTTGTGAGAAAATAGACATGCAATGAATCTAGCTATGGTTCATGAAAAGAATACACATCCAATGACACTAGTTGTGGTTCATGAGAGAAACACACATGCAATGACACTAGGTGTGGTTCATGAGAAGAAAACACATGTAATGACACTGGTGGATCCATGTGTGGTTTGTGAGAAGAACATACATGCAATGACTCTAGATGTTTTTCATGAGAAGAACACACATGCAATGACTCTGGTGTATCCTTATGTGTTCTGTGAGAAGAACACACATGCAATGACTCTAGCTGTGGTTCATGAAAAGAACACACATCCAATGACTCTAGTTGTGGTTCATGAGAAGAACACACATGCAATGACACTGGTGGGTCCATATGTGGTTTGTGATAAGAACACACATGCAATGACTCTAGTGGATACATATGTGGTTTGTCGAAAAGAACAGACATGCAATGAACACTGGTGGATCCATATGTGGTTTGTGGAAAGAACACACATGCTATGACACTGGGTGTGGTTCATGAGAAGAACACACATGCAATGACACTGGTGGATCCTTGTGTGGTTTGTGAGAAGAACAAACATGCAATGACTCTAGCTGTGGTTCATGAAAAGAATACACCTCCAATGGCATTGGTGTATCCTTATGTGGTCTATGAGAAGAACACACATGCAATGACTCTAGATGTGGTTCATGAGAAGAACACACATGCAATGACACTGGGTGTGGTTCATGAAAAGAACAGACATGCAATGGCACTAGTGGATCTAGATGTGGTGCATGAAAATAATACACATCCAATGACACTAGCTGTGGATTATGAGAGGAACACAGATGCAATGACACTGGGTGTGTTTCATGAGAAGAAAACACATGTAATGACACTGGTGGATCCATGTGTGGTTTGTGAGAAGAATAGACATGCAATGACTCTAGATGTGATTCATGAGAAGAACCCACATTGAATGACACTTGTGTATTATTATGTGGTTTGTGAGAAGAACACACATGCAATGACTCTAGCTGTGGTTCATAAAAAGAACACACATCCAATGACTCCAGTTGTGGTTAACGAGAAGAACACACATGCAATGACACTGGTGGATCCATGTGTGGTCTCCGAAGAGAACACATATTTCAATGACACTAGTAGATCCTTATGTGGTTTGTGAGAAGAACACACATGCAATGACACTGGTTGTTAGTAAAAAGAAAACACATGCAATGACACTAGTTTATCCTTATGTGGTTTGTGAGAATAATAGACATGCAATGACTCTAGATGTGGTTCATGAGAAGAACACACATGCAATTGCACTGGTGGATCCATATGTGGTTTGTGAGAAGAACACACATGCAATGACACTAGGCGTGGTTCATGAAAATAACAGACATGCAATGGCACTGGTGGATCCATATGTAGTTTGTGAGAAAACAGACATGCAATGACTCTAGCTGTGGTTCATGAAAAGAATAAACATCGAAGGACACTAGGTGTGGTTCATGAGAGGAACACACATGCAATGACGCTAGGTGTGGTTCATGAGAAGAAAACACATGCAATAACACTGGTGGATCCATGTGTGGTGTGTGAGAAGAACATAGATGCAATGACTCTAGATGTGGTTCATGAGAAGAACACACATGCAATGGCACTGGTGTATCCTTATGTGGTCTATGAGAAAAACACACATGCAATGACTCTAGCTGTTGTTCATGAAAAGAACACGCATCCAATGACTCTAGTTGTGGTTCATGAGAAGAACACACATGCAATGACACTGGTGGGTCCATATGTGGTTTGTGAGAAGAACACACATGCAATGACTCTAGTGGATCCATATGTAGTTTGTCGAAAAGAACACACATGCAATGAACACTGGTGGATCCATACGTCGTTTGTGGAAAGAACACACATGCAATGACACTGGGTGTGGTTCATGACAAGAACACACATGCAATGACACTGGTGGATCCTTGTGTGGTTTGTGAGAAGAACAAACATGCAATGACTCTAGCTGTGGTTCATGAAAAGAATACACATCCAATGACATTGGTGTATCCTTATGTGGTCTATGTGAAGAACACACATGCAATGACTCTAGATGTGGTTCATGAGAAGAACACACATGCAATGACACTGGTGGATCCATATGTGGTTTATGATAAGAACACACATGCAATGACACTCGGTGTGGTTCATGAAAAGAACAGACATGCAATTGCACTAGTGGATCCAGATGTGGTTCATGAAAAGAATACACATCCAATGACACTAGATGAGGTTCATGAGAGGAACACACATGCAATGACACTAGGTGTGGTTCATGAGAAGAAAACACATGCAATGACACTGGTGGACCCATGTGTGGTTTGTGAGAAGAACAGACATGCAATGAATCTAGATGTGGTTCATCAGAAGAACACACATGCATTAACACTGGTGTATCCTTATGTGGTTTGTGAGAAGAACACACATGCAATGACTCTAGCTGTGGTTCATGAAAAGAACACACATCCAATGACTCTAGCTGTGGTTCATGAGAAGAACACGCCTGCAAGGACACTGGTGGATCCATGTGTGGTTTGTGAGAAGAACAGACATGCAATTACTCTAGATGTGGTTCATGAGAAGAACACACATGAAATGACACTGGTGTATCATTATGTGGTATGTGAGAAGAACACACATGCAATGACACTAGCTTTGTTTCATGAAAATAACACACATCCAATGACTCTAGTTGTGGTTCATGAGAAGAACACACATGCAATGACACTGCTGTATCCTTATGTGGTTTGTGAGATGAACACACATGCAATGACATTAGGTGTGGTTCATGAAAATAACACACATGAAATGACACTGGTGGATCCATGTGTGGTCCCTGAAGAGAACACACATTTCAATGATATTGGTGGATCCATATGTGGTATGTGATAAGAACACACATGCAATGACTCCCGCTATTGTTAGTAAAAAGAACACACATGCAATGACACTGGTGGATCCATGTGTGGTCTCTGAAGAGAACACACATTTCAATGACACTGGTGGATCCTTATGTAGTCTGTGAGAAGAACACACATGCAATGACACTGGTTGTTGTTAGAAAAAAGAAAACACATGCAATGACACTGGTGTATCCTTGTGTGGTTTGTGAGAATAACAGACATGCAATGACTCTAGATGTGGTTCATGAGAAGAACACACATGCAATGACACTGGAGGATCCATATGTGGTTTGTGAGAAGAACACAGATGCAATGACACTGGGTGTGATTCATGAAAAAACAGACATCCAATGTCACTGTGGCTCCATATGTGGTTTGTGAGAAGAACAGACATGCAATGACTCTAGTTATGGTTCATGAAAAGAATACACATCCAATAACACTAGCTATGGTTCATGAGAGGAACACACATGCAATGACACTGGGTGTGGTTCATGAGAAGAAAACACAAGCAATGACACTGGTGGATCCATGTGCGGTTTGTAAGAAGAACATACATGCAATGACTCTAGATGTGGTTCATGAGATGAACTCACATGCAATGACACTGGTGTATCCTTATGTGGTTTGTGAGGAGAACACACATGCAATGACTCTAGCTGTGGTTCATGAAAAGAACACACATCCAATGACTCTAGCTGTGATTCATGAGAAGAACACACATTTTAATGACACTGGTGGATCCATATGTGGTTTGTTAGAGGAACATACATGCAATGACACCGGGTGTGGTTCATGAAAAGAACACACATGCAATGACACTGGGGGATCCATGTGTGGTCTTTGAAGAGAACACACATTTTAATGACACAAGTGGATCCATATGTGGTATGTGTGAAGAACACACATGCAATGACTCCAGTTGTTGTTAGTAAAAAGAACACACATGCAATGACACTGGTTGACATGGGTATACCCTACAGGTACTCGAGCTTGGTATATACGGTCCAAATACGTATAGGCCCATGGTGTCGCCAAGGCCCAGATAGAAGGACTCAAGTAACCTGCGGACTCTCGATTGCTTGAAGATCAAGAAAAAGCTAAAGATAGAAAGTTTGAAGGGGAGAACCCTAACTTCTAACCGACTCGACCTGCTACCCGAGACCTAGCCTATCTATATAAGGGATAGGAGGGGGTGGCGAGGAGGACACACGCAACCCTAGCTTCCACAAACCCTCGCCAGATTGTATCTGCGCACCGTTGTAACTTTTGACTCCCTCAATAATTCCACGAGCAGACAAGCAGGAGTAGGGACCTCTACGAGGCCTGAACCTGGGTAAATCTTTTGTTCCCTGTGTGCTTGTTTGCTAGCCGATAGATGTCTCTAGCGCTCCCTCCTTCTCCAAAACCCAAGTCCATGACAATGGGCATTGATGAGTTAAACCCTCGTCAATTGGCGCTGTCTGTGGGAACAGGGAGTGCTGATGTTGCGGCTTCTTCGGCCCCATCAACTGCGATCTACAACTCCGCAACAGCGGAGATTCGCCAGCTCTTCGGCGCCTTCGACTTCACCGTCCACACACTCGCTACTCGCCCGGCCTTCGAATCTGTGGGCGACGGAGTCAGCTTGGCGATTGGGAGCTTCCGCTTCCAAGTTGGACAAATGGGCAGGCTTCGCCTGCCTGATCAGCCGACAGCACCGGCGATTTCCCCGGCATCTTGGTTCCCTCCATCGATCGACACCCTCATCGAGCTCAATGTTCCGGTGGTAGTTGGGAACATGGTCAGTGACAGCAGTCACGACTACGATCTAAGCGATCTGGCCACTGAAGATGGAACTTATGGTTCCGGATCTGAAAGTTGTGGAAGCAACAGCTTCCCTAATCACTTCATGTGCGCCGTCATCAACGCGGGCGACACCTCCGCCAACCGCGGTAACGGTGGCAACACCGGCAATGGCACCGATCCACCCAATCACGGTAACGGTGGTAACGCCGGCAACAACACCGACCCACCCAACACCGGCAACGGTGGCAACGGAGGAGCAGTCGAACCTCCTAGCATGATCAATGAGAAAACCGGCGAACGCGTCGTGATCAGGCTCAACGAGCAAGAGTGGGATCTCTGCCGCGATGCCCTACAAGGTGCACCTCTACCCTTCGGGTCCTCGCAGGAACTGCTGATGGGCTACCACTGGCTCCTAAAAGAGGAATTCAAGCGCCAAAAACAAGCAATCGCGCAACTTGAGGCGCGTAAAAAGGCGACGAACGAGTCGAGCCTTCATCGCGCTGGGCTCTCCTCCTACGGAGGATCCTCCTCAAGAGGAAACGAGCACCTCGCCAAGAAGAGGCAATCGCGGATGGCTCACCTCACCGAACAAGAGCCCATAGACGCCACGAAAGTCCTCGACTTTGGCTCTATGACAGTCGACACGAGAGGCAACGTGGTTCCCAGGACACCGCAGGCCGCGGTGCTAGCAGCCACCATGTACCTTCTCAATAACCAGCCACCAGCTGGAGATCCCTAAACGGCCGTGCACCGATCTATGATCGCGGGCCTGGGGCTAATCGAGGCTGCCCTCGACAAGGAACTGGTACCAGACCCAAAAAAGGACAAAGCACTAGCAAAGCGCTACTCCTCGCCCTCGTCTAGCAATGACAATCACGACCTGTCACGGTGATACGATCGCGACTACGATGCACGCGACGAACTCACGCAGTGCAAGATCGACAAGTCAAGGGCACGACATGCTCGGTCGACTGACTCGGAAGAACAAGACGGGGAGCTCTGCGGCGCCAGATGCTTCAGCAGATCCATCAGGCAAAAGCGAATGCCTAAAGGGTTTAAACTCCCATCGAAGAACCCGAAATTTGACGGTCTGCAAGACCCCAAGATCTGGCTGGAGGATCACATCTCCTCCGTCAGGCTACATGGAGGCAGTCGAAGTACTGCCATGCAATGCTTGTAGCTACAGCTGCAGGGCGCCACTCGGGCATGGCTCAATAACCTCTGACGCAGATCCATTCGTAGATGGGATGAGCTAGTCTACAGCTTCGTGTGCAACTTCAAGGGCACGTACAATCGCCTCGCCTCAATCGAAGAACTGAGATGCTGCCAGCAAAGATCTGGCGAATCGCTGCGCTCTTACATCCAAAGGTGGTCCATCATCAAGAACTCCGTGGAGAACATCTCGGAAGACCGCGCGATTGATGCATTCAACGGTGGTGTCCGCCGCATCGAACTCAGGGAGGAGCTAGGCCGCTCAAAGCCCCAGACCATCGACCACCTGATGGAGATCGCGAATCGGTGGGCAGATGGAGAAGATTCGGTGAAGAATCGCGTTCACTCTGACGAGGAGGCAGAACTCGAACGAAGACGCGACCACCGGAGTAAGCGTCGCATGCACATCTATGACGATCGCGATGACGTCAACATGGTCGCAGCAGGCTACGCCGATAGACGCGACGATAACCGCAACAGCGGATACCGTAGCGGCGGATACCGCGACTCTGGGAAAACCATGCAAGTGTGGCAACGCCGCACTCGCGATGAAGCACCCACGACCTCCATCGAGGACAAACTGTCCGGACCATGCACGGTACACTTCTACATCGACAAGCATGATGGCAAGAGAAAGTCCAGCCACCTCCTCAAGGACTGTCGCGAGTTCCTCAAGCTACACGAGGGATTGGTTCAGATGAACCGCAATGCAGTCGAAAGAGGTTACGGAGCCGCTCCAGGCGCCGTGGCACATGGCGCACCACCACCACCACCTGGGACACCCCCGAACGGAGCTGCACCGGACTAGCACCACGGAGGCGAACCGTACCCATGGGCCATGGGTACCATGATGATCCAAAAGGGGCGCCCCTCCAATAGGGTGTAGAAGGCCATCACTTGTCGAGTTAACTTGGCCATGCACTCGCCACCATCCACCACTGAGTACCTCAGTGGCAGTGAATCGTGCATTACCTTCGACAAACACGATCACCCGCCTCAAGTACCTCGCCCAGGTCATTGCCCCCGCGTACTCGAGGCGCAAATTGGAGGCTTCGACATGAGTCGCGTCTTCATAGATGGCGGAAGCGGCATCAACCTCATATTCGCGAGTACCTTGCGAGCAATGAGGATCCCTCTAACCTGCTTGGAGGCATCGGACACAATGTTCCACGGCATCGTCCCAGGGAAAGGCGTATACCCCTGGGAAAAATCAACCTCGACGTCATATTCGGCACGCCAAAGAACTTCCGGCCGAGCGCATCGACTTTGAGGTCGTCGACTGGCACTCACAATACCACTGCATCCTCGGACGCGTCGCATTCTCTAGGTTCATGGCGGTACCCCACTACGCCTACCTGCAGATGAAAATGCCAGGTCCCAACGGCATCATCACGATCAACGGGAGCTTCGAGCAATCTGACAGTTGCAACAGGGAATTCAACAGAATCTCCTAGTCCTTCGGCATGCAGGAGGAGCTCGCACGATTGAAGGAAACGACTGACAACAGTCTGCCTCCCCTGAGTAGGCCAAGCTCACCTGACCTCTCCTTCGACTCATCTGTGCACACAAAAAAGGTGCAGGTCCATCCATCAGATCCCGCTAAAACGGCCCTCATCACCAACAACTTGAGTCCTGCATAGGAACTCGCGCTCGTCGAATTCCTCCGTGAGCACTAGGAAACTTTTGCCTGGTGTCCTGCGGACATGCCAGGAGTTCCTAGGGAATTCGCCAAGCACGCACTCAACGTTAACCCCGATGCAAGGCCAGTCAAGCAAACAATCGCGATCCGTCGAGCCACGGCCTTGCAGTCAGAATGGAGATCAACAGACTCCTCGAGGCCAAATTCATACGCGAGATCAAGGAAAGCACTTGGCTTGCCAATACGGTGATGGTACAAAAAAAGGACACGGATATCCTACAGATGTGCGTGGACTTCACTTCTTTAAACAAGCACTGCCCAAAAGATCACTTCCCGCTACCACGGATCGATCAAATCATCGACTCAACCGCCGGATGAGAGCGCCTCTGCTTCCTCGATCCCTACTCAGGCTATAACCAAATTCGAATGAAGGAGGAAGACCAGGAGAAGACCGCGTTTACAACGCCCTTCGGTGTGTTCTGCTGCAACACAATGCCCTTCGGGCTAAAAAACGCGGGAGCCACATACCAGCGGTGCATGCAGGCTTGCCTCAAGGAACAACTGGGTCGTAACATCCAAGTCTATATCGACGACATAGTAATCAAAACCAAGGAAGAAGCCTCTCTAATCGACGACTTGCGCGAAACCTTCGCCAATCTCGATCATTACCGGATAAAGCTCAATCCGGACAAATGCGCCTTCGGCGTACCATCTGGGCAGCTGCTCGGGTATCTCATCTCCGCGAGAGGGATTGAGGCAAACCCGAAAAAGATAAAGGTCATACTGGCCATGGAGAATCCAAAGAACATAAGAGACGTCGAACAACTAGCCGGACGAATCGCGGCCCTCAGTCGATTTATCAGTCGAATGGGAGAAAAGGCACTGCCCTTCTATCAGCTCCTCCGCAAAGCTGACAAATTCGAGTGGACCAATGAAACGCAAGAAGCATTCGAAGATCTCAAGCGCCTGCTATCCACCTCGCCAGTATTGGTGACTCCACGAGAAAGGGAACCACTACTCCTGTACATCTCCGCTACCAACCAAGTGGTTAGCACAGTGCTCGTTGTCGAGCGGGCCGAGGAAAACAAGGTCCACGGCGTACAACGCCCGGTATACTACCTCAGCGAGGTCCTCACGCCAACAAAACAGCGGTACCGACTACCGAAGCTGGCGACGCATCTTCATGACCGCCCGGCGACTGTGCCATTACTTCCAGGAACACCCAATCATGGTAGTCAACAACGCCCCATTGGGACATATCCTCAATAACCCCGACGCCGCGGGGTGAGTCGCGCTTTGGCGAATTGAACTGTCTCCATGAGACATCACATACGAAAAGCGTGACGCAATCAAGTCGCAAGTTCTCCCTGACTTCCTCGTGCATTGGATGGAAAACCAACTCCCGAACAAGCCAGATATGTCCTACCTCTGGACAATGCACTTCGATGGGTCCAAACGGAAAGATGGAGCAGGAGCAGGTGTCATACTGACATCACCTCAAGGGGACAAGCTGAAATACATCCTGCGAATGCAGTTCATAGCCTCAAACAAGGAGGCTGAATACGAGGCCCTGTTGCACAGGATGAGGATGGCAAAACCCTGTGGCGCAAAGAGGCTCATCATATATGGCGACTCCAAGCTGGTCATCAACCAAACAATGCACGAGTGCCACGCACTGAAAAACAACATGATCGCATACCGCGACCTCTACGACACACTCGAAGGAGATTTCGATGGTTGCGAGTTGCGACACATAGGTCGCGAAAGCAACGAGGAGGCGGACACACTCGCCAACATAGGCTCCACCTGCGCCCCCATACCACCTGGGGTATTTCTCGAGCGCATATGCGAACGCTCCATCAAGCCAAAGGCCGCAAGGAAGAAAATAAGCGCAGCAACGGACTCGGGGGCTACGCCACCCAATGAGCCAATGGCACTCGATGACTTGGAGTTAGACACAAGACTCGAGGGACCAATGAGCGTCATGATGATCGAATAATCCTGGACACAGCCATACATTATGTACCTCCTCAGCAAGAGCCTACCGGACGACTCGACAGACGCACGGCACATCGTGCGACGCTCCAAGACATTCGCCGTTATCAACGGCGAACTGTATAAATGCAGCATCACAGGCGTGTTACAACGATGCGTCTCCCTAGCCGATGGAAGAGCAGTCCTCCTTGACATCCATGAAGGGACCTGCGGGCACCGGCAGTCGCGCCCTTGTTGCCAAAGCTCTACGAGCTGGATTTTACTGGCCCACGGCCATGCATGAGGCCAATGACATAGTCCAAAAGTGCAACGCTTGTCAGCGATTCGTGGACAAACCACACGCACCAGGCGCAGAACTACGAACCATTCCATTGGCCTGGCCCTTCGCACAATGGGGGCTTGACATGGTGGGCAAGCTCCCAAGGTCCTCGCAAGGAGGCTACGTCTACCTCTTGGTCGTAGTCCACAAGTTCACCAAGTGCATTGAGGCCATGCCAGTGACCAAGCAATCAGGGCACGGCGCGGTCAAGTTCTTCGAATCCATTGTCTATCATTTCAGCGTGCCACACATCATCATCACTGACAACGGGACGAACTTCACATCCAAGGAGTTCCAAGAATTCTGCGGAAACCTGGGGATCAACATCAGTTACGCCTGAGTCGCGCATCCACAGACCAACGGTCAGGTGGAACAAGCAAACGGGCTCGTCTACAGCGGCATCAAGAAGCGACTCCTTCGACCACTCGAGCAAGCCGCGGGTTGCTGGCCAGATGAGCTCCAATCCGTACTTTGGAGTCTAAGAACAAATCCAAACAACGCCATGGGCTACACGCCATTCTTTATGGTGCACGGAGAAGAAGCAGTACTACCCGCCGAAGTGCGATACAAGGCGCCGCACATAGTCGCTTACAGCGAACAAGAGTCATCTCTTGCACTCGAAGACTCCGTCGACCTCCTCAACGAGGCAAGAGAAATTGCCGCAGAAAGATCCACGATCTACTAGCAGAACCTGTGCAACTACCATAGCAGAAGGCTTCGCCCCAGATCCTTTGTCAAAGGTGACCTGGTCCCGCGACTGAAGCAGTAGGGGCATCTCAAGCTCGAGTTCCCCTAGGAAGGACCGCACGTGATTACAGAAGTAATCCCAGGTGGCGCCTATCGCCTTCAAGATTTAGAGATAGGAGTCGCATACTCCAACCCTTGGAACGTCGCACTACTACGACACTTCTACCCCTAGTAGTTTTAATTTTTACATCGCAAATAAGGCTACTCAGCCAAGGCTACTTAGCCACACATTGTACCTCGTACTACTCTTCAAATAAATAAAAGCTAAGTGCCCCAAAACTCTGTGTTTTCTTTCACTTTTGTCAATTTTATACTCGGGCGCTACGCCACCCTACCTACATATGTTCTTCAAACCAATAAACGCGATATCCTGAGTAGCTGGCACATCAATCAAACCCCTTAACGCAAACTCAACCCAGCCGCAACGCGCTTGGCAGGTTGACAAAGGGATGGCCAGGCTAACGAAAAGGAATCGCATAGTGCAACGCACCTGACGCTGACAAAGCTATTTGTACACATTCAACAATAAATTATCTACAAATATATATGAACTTTACAACACAAATACACTTATGTGCAGGATACAAATCTAGCTACTGCTGCAACAGAAGAACATTGGTTTGTTCCTCGAAGAAGTCGACAATCTCCTCTGCTGGACGATCCACCGCCTGATAGTGTGGTACCATATTCCAAGCAGATCCGGCCGGCGGCGTTGGCGGCCCGGAAGCAATGGTGGCGACATCCACGTCAGGCTTGTGCAATCGCACCATCGAGAGGGCAGCCTTGGCACCAGCCACCAACTGCTGCCTCACGCACTCGCGAACCGCGGACATATCTTGAAATTTGGCCAGGAGAGCCAGCAGGCTTGATAGAGTGTCATCCAACGGGAACATCGCCCGACAGAGTATCTTCAAACACGACTGCGACTTCTTCAGGAAGAGCAGCACTCGCGAAGCGCGATCCTGCAGGGTCGCCAATGCAGTCGCACGATCATGATCTACCCAGAAGTATCCACTCTCTTGAAGTTGCTCCTGGGTGAGATCATGAAGGCGGATGACAATCCTATCATTCTCCTCCTACGGACGGCATGTGCCAACAACTACATGAAGCAGCACCAATAGCATGAGTACAACGTACCATTGCAACTAACTACAAAGGAAAGGATGAGGACAAGCAAACTAACACTTAAAATGGTCGCCCAGCCACGTCACCTCGCCAAGCAGATATTGCTCGCGGGCGGCGGATTTTTCCGCCTTCGACTTCCACACGTCTGCATTACCACGGATCAGAGGCAACTCACGCTCCAGCTGCTTCACGCGATCACGAAGTCGCGACAGCAAGGATAGCTCCTCTACCCTGGAGCGCGGTGGTGCCACTTTCTCATCAAGAGATGGCGAATCCTGGTTTCCCCCCACAGGACCACTCGATGTGCCCTACCACAAGTCAAGGCAAAAGCAAATAAGGCGACCAAATCAACACAAACGCAAGGGGAACAGACGCATTCAAGATAAGCATAAGTGTTCACAAACACACTCGCCAGCAGGCATGTTCTCCAATCAAAAGGCCAATTCATCAACTATTACAAAAAATTAACTACAGGGCAACTGGCTTCTTCGACTTCGACGGCTTCAGGGGCTTCATCATGTCCGTGGCAGTATCAGACGCCACAAACTTTCCGCCAGCTCCTAAGGCCGAAGCCTTCGCGATCTTCTTAGCACGCTAGAGCTCCTCCGAATACTTGGCAACAGTATTTATCAAGGAATGGCCATATTTGGCACAGGCAGTCGCAAAGGGAGCGAATACTACCTGCTGACCATCCGCGCCAATAGGCATCGTCTTCGACACCGCAGAAGGATCTATTCCGACTCCGTGGGCTTGCACCATGGCAAGTGACATGGTCGCGGGAGCCGCGCGGAGGGAGTTCTTGTACGTGGCAGGCACACCCCCGGCGAGCGACTCCACTAGCTCTTCCACATTGTCGACCAGCTCTGCCTTCGGCATCAACTCCTCCCGGAGGCGACTAAGGGTAACCTTGGCATTGGACAAAGTATTTTGGATAGCGGCGCTACGATCCTCGACCGCAGACACCGCGCCCGCCAGAGCGTCATCACGAAAAAGGGCTTGCGGATCAAAACTCAGTCACCAGCATCAACACCGAAAATACACACATGGATCAAACTTCTACTGCCACCACCAAAAACCGTAGATGCAGAGAAGAACATCAATAAAATATCTACCAGTAAAGGTACCTGAGAGGGCCTTGGCGACTGAGAACAGTTGCTCTTCGAACAACTTCTCCCTAGCCACAAAGGAGGCGCGCAGATCCTCTTCGCGCTTCTGGGCATCATCACGAGCCGCGATTGCCTCGTCGCGCCCCTTCACAGCTGCGGCTAATGTCTTCTCCAACGTGGCGACGTTGCGCAGTAAAGTGTTATGCTCAGCTACATGGCAGTCAATAATTGGCTATCAATCAATTATACCAAAACAGATAGAAGACAAAAGGAATAAGTGTAGAGCACTCACTTTCGACCACGTAGTGACGCGTCTCCAGCATTGCATGCTGGCGACCCATCGCCATCACGTGCTCCGCCACCCGCGCGGCTTCCTTTACAAGGAGCAGTCACACAAAACAAGGAGTCAGAAGAGGGCAGCAGAAGGCGTTGACTACCACATTAAAAAAGAAGGAACGATATACTTACATGGTCCTCTAGCGACTCCGAAGAAGTTTGCTGAACCGTCATCCGAGCAACCACTCGATGCTCCCCTACGTGAGGAGAGCTCGAAGAATTGTGCCCGGAGTGGGCCGCCGCCGGAGGAGAAGGAGCGCGCTCGACCTCTACCTTGGCCCTTGAAGTCGCGACTCCCAATTATTTCAAAAAGTCGACGTCGCCAGAATATGACGACGCCTCTTGACTACAAGACCAAGTCCACATTGAGAAAAGGGCAAACTCCAGGGAAAAACCAACAAGAAGAATACAGAAAAGAATGAACGACCCAGCGAACTCACCAGTTAAAGTTGTCAAGATCAAACATGGCGGCCCCCGATTCTGACGAAGACTCCTTGGGAAATCGCATCTTCTTGCGAGAATATGGCGCCACAGCCCTCACAAGAACGGTTGGAATTGGCGACTCCGCACCAACAGCCGCGCCTCCTGGAGTCGAAGGAGTCGACGCGTCGGAGTCCTTGCTACGCGAACGCTTGCGAGTATCCGGGCTCTCGGACTCGGGGGCTTCCTCTTCCACATCAGAAGGGATAGTCGACTCAGACTCATCCTCTTCCAAAGCTTCACGAGGAATAACCCCCTCAGGGAGAGGAGGCATACAAGGCGACACCGCCTAATCCTGCATACAAACAGTGAAGATTAGCAAACATAACAGGTAAGCAACAGAAAACGCAATCGCGAAAATATGCTACTTCGTAGCACAACCATACCTCAGGAGGAGGATTCGAAGCATCAAAAGGAGGAACGACTGGCTCGTTCGGAAGCACGTCCTTGAAGGTGTACTTCGTGACCAGTCGCACCCTCTTGTCTACCTCACTCACGGACATGCCATCAGCAGACACACGAGTGGCATCATCAGTGCCACCCCATTGAAACATGGGATGGACTCTGGCCTGGAGAGGCTGGACGCGATGACGCAGCCAAGTCCTGACAAGGGTGCAGCCTCCCTCTTCTGCGCCTATGCGACTCTCGAGGTCGCAGACGCGTTGATATAACACGTCTGTCTCCGCGAGTTCGGCAGGCATGACCACGTTCTTCTAAGAACGCATCTTCTTGCGGGGAGTCGCAGGATCGAAAGGCGCAAGTCCAAAATGCTCATCCTTGGCCTTCTGGTCGCGAACATAGAACCATTTGTCCCTCCATCCCTGGACAGACTTGGCAAGCTTGATGTCGAAGTAGGTGGCGGATGGGTCGACATGGATACCGCAACCACCTACGTCATAAACTAAAGAGCCAGAGGTGGACTGGCGCTTCAATTTAAACCTACGCTTGAAAAGGCCAAAGTGCGGATCGATTCCGAGCCAACACTCGCAAAGAGTAATGAAACAGGTGATGTGGAGAATCGAGTTTGGGGACAGTTGATGGAGCTGGAGCCCGTAGAAAAAAGAAGACCCCTAAGAAAGGGGTGGAGAGGAAAAGAAAGGCCGCGAATGAAGAATGCAAGAAACATCACTCGAAAACCAGCGGGAGGCACAGGAATGGTCTCACCGCTGGGGACGCGCGAATCGGCGACTGCTGCAGAAATAACTCCATCTTGGCGAAGAAGACGGAGATCCAACGCCTTGATGATAGAAGGGCGCCATGCGCCATTGGTCACATGGGTGACCGCGACCTTCTTTTTCCCGCCGGCGGCGGCGCTGGTGCCCGTAGCAGCGGAGCCACCCTTCTTCTTCGTCGCGGCAATGGTGGCCGAAGAATCAGCGGCAGCACCTCCTTTCTTCTTTCCCATTGCGCGGCGGCGATGAGAGCGCAGAAAGTAACTTGGAAACGAACGGAGGTGGTCCAATGAAATGGAGGAGACGAGCGCAGGAAAGAAGAAGAACAACAACAATGGCAATGGCAGCGAGGACGGAAAAGTGCAAATGAAAAATTACCACCGCAGCGCCGCAATTTAACCCCTGGAAGATGCAATCCAACGGTTGACAAAAACCCTATTAGACGTGTGGCATGCATCGCGTTGGACACGTGGAGAAGAGGAAGCGCGAACCGTCCCCCCACTTCTACCATTACGCGCGGAAATCGAGGAGGCGTAGTTAAAAATAAGATTTTGCAAGCCCAGTCAAATCAAACTCAGAAAGTGGGACCCACCGCTCGTCATGTCCCGTCAAAATCGCTCACGCGAGCAACTAAAGTCATACAAATGTCAGCACTGACATCACCAAGGCTACGCAGTGAAAAACTTCGACTATTTTTAGTCCTTGCTGGAGTCTTCAACTCCACCAAGCACTCGGGGGCTACTCCCATAGGGAGCGCTGGCCGCGCACCCTACGACTTTTTCTCTTCTTGTTGCAGGCACGAAGACAATCACAAAATCAAACCCCACCACTCGAAACACAGTTCGATTATGGACATGGGTTACTCCCATAGGGATCGCCGGAAACAAATTCGACTGAAACAAGCACGCAAAAGATGACAGCAGTCGCGAAAATATTTAGTCCCTGCCTAAGTCATCGACTGAAACAAATAAGCAAAAAGACGACAGCAGTCGTGAAAGTTCTTTAGTCCCTGCCTGAGTCTTCGACTCAACCAGGCACTCGGGGGCTACTCCCATAGGGAGCGCTGGTCGGGCACCCTATGATTATTTGCACAAAAACTGTGTGTTGATAACATCCGCACTCGCAACCTTTGGCGACACCGCCTCACAAATTTTCCCTACAAAGAGACTACATCTCCTGGGACGCCCGAATCATCTCCGCGATGATAAAATTCGGATGCCACGCTTACGGCGTGAAGGTAAGACCTGAATAAGGCCTGACAACGCATTTACCTGCGCACTACCAGAAATTTATCTGTGCACTTTTCCGGATTCGAGTCAGGGGACTCGAATTTGAGTAGACTGCGGACTCTCGATTGCTTGAAGGTCAAGAAAAAGCAAAAGATAGAATGTTTGAAGGGGAGAACCCTAACTTGTAACCGACTTGACCTGCTACCCAAGACCTATCCTATCTATATAAGGGCTAGGAGGGGGCGGCGAGGAGGACACACGCAACCCTAGCTTCCACAAACCCTCGCCAGATTGCATCTGCGCACCGTTGTAACTTTCGACTCCCTCAATAATTCCACGAGTAGATAAGCAGGAGTAGGGACCTCTACGAGGCCTGAACCTGGGTAAATCTTTTGTCCCCTGTGTGCTTGTTTGCTAGCCGATAGATGTCTCCAACGCTCCCTCCTTTTCCAAAACCCAAGTCCATAACAATGGGCATTGATGAGTTAAACCCTCGTCACTGGTGGATCCACGTATGGTCTCTGAAGAGAACACACATTTCAATGACACTGGTGGAGCCTTATGTGGTCTTTGAGAAGAACACACATGCAATGACACTGGTTGTTGTTAGTAAAAAGAAAACACATGCAATGACACTGGTTTTTCCTTATGTGGTTTGTGAGAATAATATACATGCAATGACTCTAGATGTGGTTCATGAGAAGAACACACATGCAATGACACTGGTGGATCCATATGTGGTTTGTGAGAAGAACACACATGCAATGACACTGGACGTGGTTCATGAAAAGAACAGACATGCAATGGCACTGGTGGATCCATATGTGGTTTGTGAGAAAACAGACATGCAATGACTCTAGCTGTGGTTCATGAAAAGAATACACATCTGATGACACTAGCTGTGGTTCATGAGAGGAACACACATGCAATGACACTGGTTGTGGTTCATGAGAAGAAAACACATGCAATGACACTGGTGGATCCATGTGTGGTTTGTGAGAAGAACATACATGCAATGACTCTAGATGTGGTTCATGAGAACAACAGACATGCAATGACACTAGTGTATCCTTATGTGGACTCTGAAAAGAACACACATGCAATGACTCTAGCTATGGTTCATGAAAACAATAAACATCTGATGACACTAGCTATGGTTCATGAGAGGAACACACATGCAATGACACTGGGTGTGGTTCATGAGAACAAAACACATGCAATGACACTGGTGGATCCATGTGTGGTTTGTGAGAAGAACATACATGCAATGACTCTAGATGTGGTTCATGAGAAGAACACACATGCAATGACATTGGTGTATCCTTATGTGGTCTCTGAGAAGAACACACTTGCAATTACTGTAGTTTTGGTTCATGAAAAGAACACACATGCAGTGACTCTAGCTGTGGTTCATGAAAAGAACACACATCCAATGAATCCAGCTGTGGTTCATGAGAAGAACCAACATTTCAATGACACTAGTGGATCCATACATGGTTTGTGAGAGGAACAGACATGCAATGACACTGGGTGTGGTTCATGAAAAGAACACACATGCAATGACACTGGTGGATCCATGTGTGGTCTCTGAAGAGAACACACATTTCAATGACACAGGTGGATCCATATGAGGTATGTGAGAAGAACACACATGCAATGACTCCAGTTGTTGTTAGTAAAAAGAACACACATGCAATGACACTGGTGGATCCATGTGTGGTCTCTGAAGAGAACACACATTTCAATGACACAGGGGGATCCTTATGTGGTCTGTGAGAAGAACACACATGCAATGACTCCAGTTGTTGTTAGTAAAAAGCACAGTCATGCAATGATACCGGTGGATCCATTTGTGGTTTGTAAGAAGAACACACATGCAATGACACTAGGTGTGGTTCACGAAAAGAATACACATCCAATGATACTGGTGGATCCTTATGTGGTTTGTGAGAAGAACAGACATGCAATGACTCTGGGTGTGGTTCATGAGAAGAACACACATGTAATGACACTGGTGGATCCTTGTGTGGTTTGTGAGAAGAACATACATGCAATGACTCTGGGTGTGGTTCATGAGAAGAACACACATGCAATGACACTGGTGTATCCTTATGTGGTCTGTGAGAAGAACACACATGCAATGACACTCATGGATCCATATGTGGTTTATGAGAAGAACACACATGCAATGACACTGGGTGTGGTTCATGAAAAGAACAGACATGCAATGGCAGTGGTGGATCCAGATGTGGTTCATGAAATGAATACACGTCCAATGACACTAGTTGTGGTTCATGAGAGGAACAGACATGCAATGACTCTGGCTGTGGTTCATGAGAAGAACACACATGCAATGACACTGGTGGATCCATGTGTGGTTTGTGAGAAGAACAGACATGCAATGACTCTAGATGTGGTTCATGAGAAGAACACACATGCAATGACACTGGTGTATCCTTGTGTGGTTTGTGAGAAGAACACGCATGCAATGACTCTAGCTGTGGTTCATGAAAGTAACACAAATCCAATGACTCTAGCTGGTGGATCCATGAGTGTCATTGCATGTGGTCTGTGAGAAGAACACACATGTAATAACACTGGTTGTTGTTAGCAAAAAGAAAACACATGCAATGACACTGGTGTATCCTTATGTGGTTTGTGAGAATAACATACATGCAATGACTCTAGATGTGGTTCATGAGAAGAACACACATGCAATGACACTGGTGGATCCATATGTGGTTTGTGAGAAGAACACACATGCAATCACTCTTGCTGTGGTTCATGAAAAGAACACACATCCAATGACACTAGCTGTTGTTCATGCGAGGAACACACATGCAATGACACTAGGTGTGGTTCATGAGAAGAAAACACATGCAATGACACTGGTGGATCCATGTGTGGTTTGTGAGAAGAACAGACATGCAATGACTCTAGATGTGGTTCATGAGAAGAACACACATGTAATGACACTGGTGTATCCTTATGTGGTTTGTGAGAAGAACACACATGCAAACTCTAGCTGTGGTTCATGAAAAGAACACACATCCAATGACTCTAGCTGTGGTTCATGAGAAAAACACACATTTCAATGACACTGGTGGATCCAAATGTGGTTTGTGAAAAGAACAAACATGCAATGACATTGGGTGTGGTTCATGAAAAGAACACACATGCAATGACACTGGTGGATCCATGTGTGGTCTCTGAAGAGAACACACATTTCAATGACACAGGTGGATCCATATGTGGTATGTGAGAAGTACACACATGCAATGACTCCAGTTGTTAGTAAAAAGAACACACATGCAATGACACTGGTGGATCCATGTGTGGTTTGTGAGAGGAACAGACATACAATGACATTGGGTATGGTTCATGAAAGAACACACATGCAATGCCACTGGTGGATCCATGTGTGGTCTCTAAAGAGAACACTCATTTCAATGACACTGGTGGATCCTTATGTGTTCTGTGAGAAGAACACACATGCAATAACACTGGTCGTTGTTAGTAAAAAGAAAACACATGCAATGACACCGGTGTATCCTTATGTGGTTTGTGAGAATAACAGACAAGCAATGAATCTAGATGTGGTTCATGAGAAAAACACACATGCAATGACACTGGTGGATCCGTATGTGGTATGTGAGAAGACCATACCTGCAATGACACCAGTTGTGGTTCAAGAAAAGAACATACATGCAATGGCACTGGTGGATCCATATGTGATTTGTGAGAAGAACAGACATGCAATCACTCTAGCTGTGGTTCATGAAAAGAACACACATCCAATGACACTAGCTGTGGTTCATGAGAGGAACACACATGCAATGACACTGGTGTGGTTCATGAGAAGAAAACAGATGCAATGACACTGGTGGATCCATGTGTGGTTTGTGAGAAGAACATACATGCAATGACTCTAGATGTGCATCATGAGAAGAACACACATGTAATGACACTAGTGTATCCTTATGTGGTTTGTGAGAAGAACACACATGCAATGACTCTAGTTGTGGTTCATGAAAAGAACACACATCCAATGACTCTAGCTGTGGTTCGTGAGAAGAACACACATTTCAATGACACTAGTGGATCCATATTTGGTTTGTGAAAAGAACAGACATGCAATGACACTGGGTGTGGTTCATGAAAAGAACATGCAACGGCACTGGTGGATCCATGTGTGGTCTCTGAAGAGAACACACATTTCAATGACACAGGTGGATCCATATGTGGTATGTGAGAAGAACACACATGTAATGACTCCAGTTGTTGTTAACAAAAAGAACACACATGCAATGACACTGGTGGATCCATGTGTGGTCTCTGAAGAGAACACACATTTCAATGACACTAGTGGATCCTTATGTGGTCTGTGAGAAGAACACACATGCAATGACTCCAGTTGTTGTTAGTAAAAAGAATAGGCATGCAATGATACCGATGGATCCATGTGTAGTTTGTGAGAAGAACACACATGAAATGACAGTGGGTGTGGTTCATGAAAAGAATACACATCCAATGACACTGGTGGATCCTTATGTGGTTTGTGAGAAGAACAGACATGCAATGACTCTGGGTGTGGTTCATGAGAAGAACACACATGCAATGACACTGGTGGATCCTTGTGTGGTTTGTGAGAAGAACAGACATGAAATGACTCTAGCTGTGGTTCATGAAAAGGATATACATCCAATGACACTACTGTATCCTTATGTGGTCTGTGAGAAGAACATACATGCAATAACTCTAGATGTGGTTCATGATAAGAACACACATGCAGTGACACTGGTGGATCCATATGTGGTTAAATAGAAGAACACACATGCAATGACACTGCGTGTGGTTCATGAATAGAGCAGACATGCAATGGTACTGGTGGATCCATATATGGTTCATGAAAAGAATAAACATCCAATGACACTAGCTATGATTCATGAGAGGACCACACATGCAATGACACTGGGTGTGGTTAATGAGAAGAAAACACATGCAATGACACTGGTGGATCCATGTGTGGTTTGTGAGAAGAATAGACTTGCAATGACTCTAGATTTTGTTCATGAGAAGAACACACATTGAATGACACTTGTGTATCCTTATGTGGTTTGTGAGAAGAACACACATGCAATGACTCTAGATGTGGTTCATGAAAAGAAACACACATCCTATGACTCTAGCTGTGGTTAATGAGAAGAACACACATGCAATGACACTGGTGGATCCATGTGTGATTTGTGAGAGGAACAAACATGCAATGACACTGGGTGTGGTTCATGAAGAGAACACACATGCAATGACACTAGTGGATCCATGTGTGGTCTCTAAAGAGAACACACATTTCAATGACACTAGGTGTGGTTCATGAAAAGAACAGACATGCAATGGCACTGGTGGATCCATATGTGGTTTGTGAGAAGAACATACGTGCAATGACTCTAGCTGTGGTTCATGAAAAGAATACACTTCCAATGACACTAGTTGTGGTTCATGAGAGGAACACACATGCAGTGACACTGGGTGTGGTTCATGAGAAGAAAACACATGCAATGACACTGGTGGATCCATGTGTGGATTGTGAGAAGAACAGACATGCAATGACTCTAGATGTGGTTTATGAGAAGAACACACAGGCAATGACACTGGTGTATCCTTATGTGGTTGGTGAGAAGAACACACATGCAATGACTCTAGCTGTGGTTCATGAAAAGAACACACATCCAATGACTCTAGCTGTGGTTCATGAGAAGAACACACATGCAATGACACTAGTGGATCCACGTGTGGTTTGTGAGAGGAACAGACATACAATGACACTGGGTATGGTTCATGAAAGAACACACATGCAATGACACTGGTGGATCCATGTGTGGTCTCTAAAGAGAACACACATTTCAATGACACTGGTGGATCCTTATGTGGTTTGTGAGAAGAACACACATGCAATGACTCTAGCTATGGTTCATGAAAAGAACAGACATGCAATGACACCGGTGGATCCATGTGTGGTTTGTGAGGAGAACACGCGTGCACTGACTCTAGCTCTGGCTCATGAAAACAACACACTCCAATGAACTCTAGTGGATATATCTTGGCATAATTTGATGTATGCCACTATGTATTTCATTGTACAAGACACTCACTTTCCATTTTTATACTACTCAGTTTTGCCCTTAGTTTTTTAATAATACTCAATTTTGCCCCCCTCTCTCTATCTTTCGTAGAAGCCCAAACATATGCTCACCCTGTCTTCTACTCCCTGATTGGTTGTCAGAGTTGTCACGCGGATCGTGCACACCAACCGGTGATTCCGTGTGATCCAACGATGATCATTGCACACATCGTGCCCTTCACAGTACAACATGAGACAACACGGACGTCTCCCTCAGCGAGACTTCTACAAGAAGGAACACGACGCCGTCCATGGAAAACGTCGTCGAGCAGTCATGTCATGTTTAGGCTGACTTCTTTTTAGCTTCTAATTCTAGAGAAGCTAGCTCTTGGCAGATTGTCGGGAGAAGCTATGGTCGGGAGAAGTTCATAGAATCTGGTTCCTTCCATTCTTTCTGGCTTCTAGAATTTGGGATTCCAAATACGTTGAGTTATGAAATGTCCGCAACACCCCTAAAATTCATATGTGGTCTAAATTTCATAGGTTGACATGACAAGGGTACGGATAATTTCTGAAATCTAGCTAACCGTAACCATAGCATTCTGAAAACGTAATTAGCATATACTCAAAATATAATTAGCATGCACCGTGCATGTAGACCTTTAGCAATTATACTATCAGAATACTTGGCTGGGAGGACAACATGCGGAGGCCAGCTGGTCGAGGTCGCATTAGCGGAGCACAACCGCAGCACAGCGCTCCGCTCTCTTTCCTTTCTTTGCTTCTCAATTTCTTTGCGGTGGCGTTGTTTCGTAAATACAGGCAATACAAAGGGTACCTCTAGATACCAATTCGGCCCAGGAGGAGAAGCCCGGTAATCTGTCCAGAGCAGGTTGGAGGTCGATTCTGAGTTTGTGTGTAAACTGAGATTCGCGGTGGAAAAAAGCTAGGCAAAATCAGACCCAGTCTTTTCGGCTTGTGCGATTCTGGGTCTAGAATCTGTTCTATAAGCTGAAAAGAAGTCGGCCTTAATCAAGTCTGAAAGCCTACTACTGCTACTACTACGCCACAACACATGTATCATCGAGTGCACAGTCGTCGATGGACAGCTGCAATTTATTGCCACTTGATTTTAATAAGACATATCCCATTTTTTACGCAGCGGCTCTCAATCTCACTTCCAACTCGGACCCACCGTAAGAAGGTTGCACGCACTATCTGGAGGCCGAAGAGCTGAGCTCGACTAGACCTAACGTCTCCGCCTTCATCGAGTCACTCGCAGCCATCAACACATCCCTCTACCTGATCCATCACAACCCCACAAATCTCGCTGTACAGCCACCTACCTTCCCCTCTACATTTCCACTTTTAACTATCGCCAATTTTAGGGCCGTGTCAAACTTCGTACATAGAAATTGTGTGTGATCCCTTTGCATGCGGCTCAATACAGAACTGCCATGCATGACCCAGGAAAAAAACGTGACGTATCGTGCACGTGTCATGGTGCACGGTGCAGTAGACTGCACAGTGCGTTGCACGGTGGTGCAACAAAACGTTCCTTGCTTCCATCCACCTTAACTATAGAGCCCCTCTCCGCACACCCACTCCCACTCTCGCTCACTCTCCCCACGCAACCCTCTCCACCATCCCACCAGCATCCGCAAACTCCCAGGAATACCCCGTCCACGCCGGCGATGGCTGAGGAGGATAAGGTGGCCATCGTCGTCTCCGAGGCCACCGGCAAGGAGGCCCCCGTCTCCTTGCCGGTCCCCCTAGACGCGTTGAAAGCAGCCTTCGTCCCTGTCCACGCCCTAGTTGAGACATCCATGGCAGCCGTCGTTCCCATCCAGGCCCCGGTCCACGGAGTTCGGGAGCCATGAGAGAGCCCAGAGCCCCGAGGAGGCCCCCGCTGGTCACAAGCAGATCAAGCACTTCTGGGGCAACTAAGATCTAGATAAGTACATCGCGGCATCGACGACCCATGGTCGGAGGTAACTAGGGTTTGCTCCCCTCCCCTGGTTCTTCTACCATTCCCATCGTTGGATGCTAGATCTTGGTTATTAGGATTCGATTGTTCGCATTTTGATTGCTCGATCTTCTTACAACATCTACTCCCCCATTTTCCTTTTCTTCCAATAGGTTTCCGGCAGCGACGTCTGCATCGATGACGAGTCCATCCACACCAAGACTCGTCAGGTGCTGAGGAGGCTATGGGCCGGCTAGTACGACGCCTTCTTCAGTGACTCATCGCTGCCTTGCTCACGGCGAGTCTCGCCGGCAGTGTCTTCAACTACTTACTGAAGCATGCATAGGCCCCGGGCTCTGGCATCGACAAAGGCGGCGAGCGCAAGACCATGAATATCAACGCCTACATCGCTGAACACTGTGCTCTCAGCATTCACCTCCGAAACCTCCACCGGGTGGCCATAAAAGAGGGTCGCATGCCCCCAATCAGGCTCAAGGCCCGCAAGATCAAGGGATTGGGCAACAAGAAGTGGAAGAAGCGCCGGAGGGAGGAGGTGGAGGCGCGGGCCCATGAAGGACGGGTTGGATGTGTCCTTGAATGTATCTGCATCTATGGCGGCTGCTGCTGCTAAGCAGCTTCTTTTGATTTTCTATATTTTGCTAGCATCCTATTTCTAGCTGAATGCATGAACCTCGTTAAGAAACCTACTTTCTATCGCTATATCCTATTTAGCTGCGCACAACTATATCTACATTTGTTTTGTTTTCTGAATGAATGTATTCTTCCTAGTGTGATTTGCTGCCTAGATTTGCTACCTGATCGGAGGCAAAAAGAGGTCCAAAAGAGAACGAATTATCGAAGAGAGAATCTTCTCTAGATTTGCTACCAATTTGGGCAAAATGAAACATATCTATTTAGCGAGAGAGGAAAAGGGTACTCTTTCAAACTGCCAGTTAACAAGCTACCATCTTGACGAGGCCCCATCTTGACGTCTCCCTCTACTAGAAGGAACACGATGCCGTCCATGGAAAAAGTCGTCGAGTGGTCATGTCACGTTTAATCTAGTCTGCAAAGGCTACTACTGCTACTACAACACATGCACAGGGCAACAGGCTCATCGAGTGCACGGTTGTCGATGAGACGCTGCAATTTATTGCCACTTGATTTTAATAAGACATATCCCATTTTTATGCAGCGCTCTCAATCTCACTTCCAACTGGGCCCTACTGCAAGTAACTTCCATGAGTCAAGGGCCCCCCTCGAGTAGATCGAACATTGCTATAAATTGGTTCCGCGCCACTTGCATGCGGTGGAATCAAGGTCTGCCATGGGCGTGTTTTCAATGCAGCTCTAAAGTGGAGATCGTGGCTGTTTCAAAAAAGGGAACCCAAAAAAAGAGAGGTGGAGATCGTGGTAGCCCCCCGCCCACCACACATGTCCACTCGAGAACTACAAACGGTCCGGTGTTTATAAACCCGCTCGACCTTCTTCTTCCATGTGCTCGTGTCATTTGCCCCCAGTCTATCAATTCCCAAGACCCCAATCTGCACCTACCGCACGCGCCGAAGCTCCCTCGCTTGCACTACCTCCTTCCCATGGTGCGCCATGAAGCGTACGCATGGAGACAAGCTGGAGGTGAAGCCAGTTGAAGGCACAACATCAAATGGCTCGGTCGTCGCCAAGCAAGCGGAGGCATCTTCTCCGGGCACGAACGTCGCTCGTCGCTGCGCCGTCGAGGGTGCGAGCTCATCCGTCCAGCAAGTAGCCGTCACCGCCGAGTAGAAGGTGGCCGACAACGTCGTGGTGCCAGTGACAGATCTGGATGGGGGGCAGGCGGCAGGCGGAGCCAATCCGGTGCTATACATCAACGACCCCATCACCGTACAAGAAATCTTCAACGCAATCGCGGAGAATGACGAGTTCGAGGAGGATGTCCCTAATGAGGAGTCTGAGGTACTACATTGCTAGCTTCTCTAGTCGTAGCCCCATATTTCACTGTTCATACATAGGATTTGCTCAATCGTGTACAGATTCTTTTGCTCTTGAAGTAGGGTAGTATATATATGGTTCAATCGGTCGATTGATGCATCTGCCATCTAGTCAGAAAACCCCAATCCATCTAGTCAAAAAAACCCAATCTAGCCATCTGCCATCTAGTTGAGTTTGCTAGTTGTGTGTTGATTTCGATACACAACATGCCTATAACATTACATTTCTATTCCTTACTGAGCCCAATGATTCAATTTTTCCCCAAAATAGTGCAAGGGCATCTGATGGTGTCGTTTTCTTAGGGATGGTTAGTGAACCTGAGGCAGCAATGCACATCAATAATATAGGTTGTGCTGTTGGTATTTTGGTTCTCCGACTCCATCGCTGAAAAAATAAGGCCCTAATTTTTTTCTCATATGGAACATATATATATATAATCTTTGTATTGTTTCTGATCTATGAATGCGTTGTATGATGCATATGTATATCCCTGAATATTGTTTTGTACGATTACATTTCAATTTCTTATTGTGGCCAATGATTCAAATTTTCCCCAGAGAGAGGCAGACACATTGGTGTCAAATTTTTTTAGGGATGAGTGAGTGAACCTGGGGCCATGTACAAGATCAATATAAGCTGTGCAATTGTTAGTTGGTTCGCTTACGCCATCCATGTAGAAACTTATGAGGCTGCAATCTTTATTGTACATTCATAGAACTATGATATTTGAATTATCTATTCCATGCATTCATAGTGTATAGGAATTACATTTTAGTTTGTCACTGAGGCCGATGATTAAAATTTGCCCCAAAAGAGTTCAAGGGGAGACACGTATGATGATGTCGTGTTTTAGGGATGGGTTGGTGAACCTGAGGCAGCAATGCACACAAACAATATAGGTTGTGCTGTTGGTACTTTGGTTCGCCAACTCCATCTCTAAAATAAATTATGAGGCCCTAGATTTATTCTCATATGGAACTACATATATAATCCTTGAATTGTTTCTAATCTTTTAATGATTGGTATCATGCATATGTATATGAATGGTTTTGATCATAAATATTTTTAACATGTACCTGAAGATTAATTGTTTGGTTTTTTATTTCTAATTACAATATTTAGGCTTGTTTTTGTACCTGACTATGTATATCCCTGAATATTGTTTTGTACGATTAAATTTCAATTTCTTATTGTGGCCAATGATTCAAATTTTTCCCAAAAGAGAGGCAGACACATTGGTGTCAGAATTTTTCAGGGACGAGTTAGTGAACCTGGGGCGATGTACAAGAACAATATAGGTTGTGCAATTGTTACTTGGTTCACTCCCGCCGTCCCTGAAGAAACTTATGAGGCTGCAATCTTTATTGTACATACACTCTGATGCAATTATTTGTCATTGTGTTCAGATGAAATGATATATGAGCCGATCAAACTATTGCTGAGATGCTTTATCTTTGATCACCAAGGATATATTTCTTACATATATATATTGTCAATTTTTGAGTTGTAATACAATTTAATCATATGTATGAGTTCTAAGTTATGTTCTTAAAAATCAACAGGAGGATGATGATGAAGTGGACGATAGCAAGGTATCCAGGGACAACAAGAGCCGCTACGTGCTAAGGCGGTTATGGTGTGGGCTAATCCGTTTCCACCGTAGGGGAGACTGTTTTGCCCATTCTGTGGTAGAGCAATCAATGTGGACCTGGACAGCATGATCCAGCACGTGGTGGGTGTTGGAAGAGGCGGAGGCAGAAGCCATATGCCGATTACCTTGGCACCGCACGCAGCCTTTGAAAAATTCCTCCGGGATTATGTCAGGACTGGCCTGTATCCCATCGACTAGGCTGTCGCTGCCTCCTGCTGATATGCCCCTGCCCTGCTAGGCGTCTCCGTGTCTTGGCCTCCTGCTGCCGCCCCTGCTTTTATTTTGTTTTAGTTAATTATTACCTTTGTCTGGCATGTAAGACAATATATCCGTGGTGTCTCTAGTGAACCTTCTATATTAATCTACTCCTTTATATGGAGTGCCTGAAAATTTCTAGTGTTCAATTATATTACCGATCATGCTCGTGCACACTACAAAATATTTTCTAGTGCTTGATTATATTATAATTGTCAAGGAATACATCAACAAGTTAAATTAGTCGAAATTTTCTATTGAAGTAAGTAAATGATCTCACATCGGCGGTGGACGTTGGCATCAGCCGAAGACCTTGGAGCGGCACGCAGTCTTCAGCAAATTCCTTGCAGGTTAAACAACGGGTTGCCGCCGCCCAGCTCCGAATTCGCTTACAGGTCCAACATGACAAAACTTGAGCTACCACAGAGACCTCGGCAGAGGTGGTAGAATTGGTGCTGGTGCAACCACGGTGATGGCGAGCTCGAATTCTAGAGGAGGAAAACAAAACCGAGCATGGTCGACACGGTGACAGATCTCACCGGGAACCAATTATCGTCCCCGCAACATGCCATGGGTGAATCCATGGTGAGGGAGAGCTCTGACTCAGGATGGGGAGGAGAGCGGGGCCGAGCAGGTTCATCACGTCCCAGCTCTGCACCATGGCCGCGACCACAGATTGCCGCTCCGGGGAAGAAGAAGACGCGTAATAGATGCAGGTGCCAACGCTGCAAGCCTATAGGAAGGTGAGCTGGGACGAGCAGGTTCATCCACGTCCCAGCTCCGCGCCATGGCTACAACGCCCCACAGATTGCCACTCCGGAGAAGAAGAAGACGCGTAATGGATACAGGCGCCAACGCTGTAGGCCTAATTGACACCTAAGCGACGGGAGCAACATAACAGCGAGAACTGACAGGGGGCCCAACTTGATGGCCGTTAGCCTAATTTTTTGTATTGAAACGTAAAGTTGAATTCATGCCGAAAAAGACCCTCTAAGTATTTGGCACACCAACTGTAGTTATCTCGGCTGATTTCAGGGAACTTGGGTACCGCGTTGCCTGGGCGCCCCAACTTTCGGGCCATCAAAATGATATTCTCTGGATATATGTGCTTGATGATCGTTGAATCTTACGAGCTCACCCCTTGTGGACACCCTTATCCTAAGATCACCCACCACTTTATCAAGTGTGTGACCCCTGAGTTCAAGGTTTCGTTCATCTCTAGCTTTGCGACAAGCCTGCTAGGTGAGAGGCTTCCATAGGATGTGCCGAAATGCCTACCTCTATGGTTTGCGTATAACGTGAATAGCTCATGTCTGTTGTTTAAAAAGAACAAAAGCACGAGGTAGGGGAGGTTCAGCCGTCAGATATCATATCTCCCATCAATGGCACGCAGGAACCTTCATCAACCTGCTCCACGAAAAACCTTCCAAAGATATTGACACTGCCTAATGCTCATGACCAACAATACTATGTAGGGATGACACTTGTTGAATGGTGATGCTCGGGTTGAATAATCAGCTACAAGGATTTTCAATTTCTTCATTGTTCCTTGGAGGGATGAATTCGTCATCTTGTTCTTCATCTTGACTATTAGCTTGATCAACAGATTATACAGCGCTCATAGTTGAAGGTGAAACTTGTCCTTGATATTGTTCAACAACCATAACAGGAGGTTGTTGTTCTGAGCTTCTAGAGCCGGATAATCCGGCAGTTGGGGTGGACGGATAATCCGGCCTTGGATTTTCAACTTTGTCTTTGTTTCTGGCCTACGTGAAAGATGTAGGGCCGGATAATCCGCCCCTGGCCAGATAATCCAGCCTAGGACTTCCCTCTTGTTCTCCGTTCCTAGCAAGTGATGGAGAAGCAGGGCTAGATAATATGCACCCTATCCAGATAATCCGGCATGGGACTTCCAGCTTGATGATTGTCGGGTTGTTATAGTAGTTGCTTCAATAGGTGAAGTTCGTTGATCTTGTGTAGATGAGGGCTCTACTTGAGTAGAGTATTGTCCTTCCTGATCCGCCACAAGGGGTTCCGCAACGGGGTAGTAGAATCCCACACCCATTCTTCTTATGGCACTTGGGGTATTTCAACATCTATGTCTCAAACATTAACTTGCCCCACAGGGGAGCCGTCATTCTCTTCGAGCACCACACTACAAGATCCCACAGAAATCTCGTTGATCTTGTTGTAGACTCTATAAGTGTGGGATTCAGTACCATAACCAACAAAAATGCCTTCTAAAGCCTTAGACTCAAATTTAGATAAATGGACTCCTTTAATGAGAAAGAAACACTTACAACCAAATACCCAGAATGAAACGTTTGGCTTGTTATCGGTAAGTATATCATAGGGAGTCTTATCCAAGATCTTGCGGAGGTAAAGACGGTTTGAAGAGTGACAATCAGTGGATATGGCTTTTGTAACATCCCAATTTCAGCAACCCTAATTAGTTGTCCAGAATGCAAAAATCAGGGGAACAAAAACTTTTTCTTATTTAATTGTGCAGTGCTTGCTTGTTGTTTTCTATGCTTATGCTTCTGATTGTACAGCTTATGATATACTCCTTACCTCAACATCAGTTGTCAAAAAGCTATTTAACAAAAACTGTCTTAGCTTATGTTTCATATTCTCAAATGTTCTGGCATTTCAAAACCTGAGCCAAGATGCCCTTGCAACCCAAACTATTTTATTAGCTTCTATTGATCAAACTATGGAGAGCTATATCATATAATCTCCTTAGGTTTTCAAGACAGAACTTCAACTACACTTCCCTCTAGGTTTTTCTAAAACCTTTTTATAAAGATTTTGAATTCTACTCTTGGTAGAAATACCAAGGACTCTCACCTTGTTCAACTCTACCCTTTCAAATACCCATCCCTACCTCAAGCTAGGCTTGAAGGTACCCCTGGTAGTAGATTTGTTCTGTTTGCAAGATGAGTTACCTTGATCTGCTGCTTGACTTGATTGCTTAGAAGTATAATGAGATACCTAGGATCTCATCATCTAGCATCTATCTAATCCAAGAGTGTCAATCCTAAACAAGTTAACTAAGCTGGATCTGATCTCTAGCCACTAGGTGCTCATCTAAAACCCTTAACCAGATCAACTCTGAAGTGATCCATTCTAGAAGTTTCCAAGTCAATGAAGACCAATATCAAGCATGGATATATTCTACCCAATATACACTTCAACACCATCCACTTAATGATTCTTGGGTACCTTGCAGCCCATCAAAAACATCCCCTCTCATACTCTAGCCAAAATCCTCAAAACTGCCAAATTTGACTAAGTCTGGAAACTGTTTCAACATCACTTCTTTGAATGCCTCTCTTTCTCAACCCTTGTACATTTTTGGTAATTCACTTGAACCATCTTGTAAACCATCATAAGTATTAACAATTACCACTTTGTACAATGAATAGATCATCCTCTAACCCCCGTGTTCTTGATAGTTTTGCAGGCAAGGAAATAATAATTCCTGTATTTCTTATCAACATGCCTACTTTGGAAGAAGCTCACATCTACATGTTATATTGTTTTCACAAACTCCTTGCATTATTGTGTTCTACTCATAATAGTCTAGCAATACCTACTTCACTTGTTCCAAATGGATCCTTGTGCTTCAAAAACCCCAAGGTTTTGAAGGCTATTTGGTAATATGCTTCGGCAGTCTTATGTTATTCAAAGTTTGGAATCAATCCTTGGAGACCTCAAGCATGATCAAGCCCAAATTTCTGTACCATGGTGATCTACATAACTTGGTCTATCTATCCACATAACCCTTGAACCAAGGGGAGCCTTGAGCTCCAAGATACAACCATGTCTTGATAGTATGAAAATAACATCACCCTAGATCCTTTAATCCTTGCTCCTCACCAAAATTAAGTTGGATTATCAACCCCCAAGGTTGAAAATGATATATACACCTTGTGTACATCATATACCTTGATTATAAAGATTTATATAATATTATCCATAATTATTATGGGTCAAAAACCTAGTTAATTTCTTTAATGAACAAAACCTCCAAATCTCCATCTCTAAAGGCAAGTTTGTTTTTATCCAAATCACATCCCCATATTTTAGCACATCTGTGTCCTATATATCACAACCTATCCTCCCAATACAAAAATAAAGATTCTTGAAGAGTTTCAATAATTCTTTTTGCCTATTTCCTTAAATGGCAGAAATGGAATAATAATTGTTTTAAATACTTTTAATCCTTAATAAATCATGGTAAAATTCCTCAAGGTATGGATTCCTATTTAGGACCATCTCACATAAAAAACCAACCATGTACAATGTAAAATTATCAAATGAGCTTCTAGAAACCATTTCTGCACTTTTTGAATAAATGAATTTAAGTGGACTAAAACTCCTTTGAAAAATCTCAAATAATTCTAGGATAGATACCTTGACTATATCTAACCACCAGTACCACTCCCTCATTTTATAAAGACTACATCTATGTACTCCCTTCATAACCATTAATTTGACCAATTCTGCAAACTAATCAAATTCACTAATCAAACCACCTCCAACCATCATCAAAACTTGACCAACATTTATCTCCAGCACCATACACCCCCAATGGTCGTGCTGCACTGTAGCATGAGTGACAAGTACTGTATCATCTCTTCTTTTACCTTTAGTACTTGGAAGAAGGAGAGGAGAAGATCTTGTCATTAATGGGTATCTTCCCATATCTCACAAACAGCAGCCACCCTCTCCCCTCTCCACTTATATGGCATGTACCTGCACCCACTGTCGTTCCCTACCCCACCTAGCAGCTGCCCATGGCTAGCCCTAAGCCCCCTCTCTCTATTTTTCTTTCCTATGCCCGAGGCTAGAGAGAGAGTGGTCTAATCACTCCCCCTGTAACTTGAAGCCTGGCAAAAGCCTCTCACACATCCCCCACACCATCCCCACAATCTCTCCACTGCCCCTCTGCCCAACCAGCATCCAGGACCCCCTCCTATGTCCCCTCTTGGACTTGGTCCACCATAGACCCTCTCCCTTTGGTTTAAAGGCAAGAGGCCACCCCCAGCATGCCTCTGCCTCTCATTTGCGTCCCTCACCTCCCACCTACCCACCCTAGAGAGCCACTCCTCCTCCCTCACCCTGCTCTGCCCGGAGGAAGGAGAGAATGGCCTTTCGGCCATTACTCCAGATATGAGCATAGCTCAGTCCCTCATGGCCTCCTCCCCTACATGATACCCTATAGAGTTCCTATCCTCCCTCAACTTCTAACCACGCCATTTTTCTCTGCCTAGGTCCCTCCTTGCGCCGCCGTGGACCAGCTCGGAGCTAAAGCCTCTGCCCGACGCGGGACCTCGCAGATCTGCGCTGAACCACCCTCTTGCCGCCCATCGCCAGAGTCACTGCACTGCATCGTGTCTTCCAGTCTCTTTCCCGTCCGTCGATGCTTCCAGGTAAGCCTCCGTGGGCGCCCCTGAGCCGCTCGGTAGGGTTTCGCCGTCGTCGTAGCGTCCAGAGGAAGGGGACGACCCCGGGCCATCCATCGCCTCTTAATCAACAACACACAACGTCGGATACCTCTTTGGCCATGACCAGGCTCTAACAAGCGGTCCCGACCTCGTGGTTCGACTGGCTGGCTACTTCGTGAGCCTCGCCCTAGTGGGATGGATCCAGTGCTGTGCGGCCCACGGCCACTCAGATCTGGCCCGTGCGCCCAATTGCCCCTTTTTCCTTTTATTTTTGAGTTAAATCCAGATCTGCAATTTACCTGCTGGCTTAAATACGAATAAAAATGGAAAGTACTACTTTTTGTCCAGATCTAAATTTTACCTAGTACCTCAGTGTTTTGTGCAACATGCAGAACTGGTACTTTTCCAAATATAAATATCATTATTTACTAGCATTAAATCCACTAAAATGTATCTTTTTCACTAAATAAATTCCACAGTGAGTTATACATACCGAAATGGTATGAATAAAAGTCCCTATGAGAGGTAGTTGATATACCTATCTAGTAGCCCTTTTCTCTAGCCAATTGAAGCTATATATCTGAAGATATAAAAATGACAAGATCAACTATATTCTATCTTTAGAAAATTCCCTAGGTGTATCTACAACACCTTTTGGGTTGAATCCAACTCTCAGTGATGTGGTACACTAAATATTTCCAAATCCCAGGAGCTCCAGATTTATTGAGCTATTGTTAATTTATAGGGATTTAAACATCTCTGCCTAGCATGATTTCACTCAATAAATCCTAGCAGAAGCCTTGTAACTCCAAATGAGATGATTCCAATTGCTACTGGAAGGTATTGATAATACCTATCCACCATACCTGGCTCATGTCATTTGGACCTATAAAATAAATCTTCTTAAAAAGACAAATTGACTACATAATGGACTTTGGGATTTTCCCAAGGGAATTCCGGTAATTATTTTGAGATCAATCCAACTCTCAAAAATCTTAAACACCAAAGTCTACCAAAACCTCTGAGGACAATTTTACTTGAACTCCATATATTTTTTGGTGATTTATTCACCTAAACTAGAGTTTATTTAACTAGAAAAATCATAACTAAATATAGAAAATTGCTAAAATCATGAAACAACTTTTGTTGTTCTTGCTATTCCAATACCTACCTGATGGTATCATTTTGTACATTGATATCATACAGACCCAAGCCATAGTTCAAAACCCCCTTATTAGGTGGTATTTGACTTTTACAACACAAAATAGGTTCCACAAATGCTTTTGCATTACTTCCAAATGCAGAAAACTCAATCTATCAAAATCTACTGAAGTGAATAATGCGTTTGTAACATCCCAATTTTAGCAACCCTGATTAGTTGCCCAGAATGCAAAAATCAGGGGGAACAAAAACTTTTTCTTGTTTAGTGAGAAAGTGTTTGCCTGTAGTTTGACTATGTTTATGATTACGATTGTGTATTAGAAGATATACTCCTTACCTCAACACCAGTTGACAAAAGTTACTTCCCAAAACTGTCTTGGCTTAATTTCCATATTCTCAAATGTTCTCGCTTTTCAAAACCTGAGCCAAGAAGCCCTTGTGAACCAACAATTTTAGTAGCTTCTATTTCCCTAAACTATGGAGAGCTATAGAATACTATATCCTTATGTTTTCAAGACAGAACCTTCAACTACTCCTCTGATCTCTAAGTTTTCCAAAACTTGGTTATAAAGCTTTTGAATGCTACTCCTGGTAGAAATACCAAGGACTCTTACCTCATTCAAACTCCAACCTTTCAAAATTGCCCATCTTCACCTCAAGCTAGGCTTTATGGTAACCCTAGTAGTAGGTTTGCTTAGTTTATAAGATGAATTGCCTTGATCTGTTGTTTGACTTGTTTGCTTAGGAAGTAGTATGAGCCACTCTAGGAGCTCATCACTTGAATCAATATACTTTAAACTCACCAAACCATAAGCAAGAATAAAATCTAGATCTGATCTCTAGCCACTAGGTGATCATCAAAAACCCTTAACCAGATCAATTCTGAAGTGATACATTCTAGAAGTTTCCAAGTCAATGAGGACCAATATCAAGAATGAATCCCTTCTACTAAATCCACTCTTCAACATCATCCACTAGATGATGCCTTGATACCTTGTAAACCCTCAAAAACATCCCCACTCATATTCTTGTCACAAATCCTCAAATCTGCCAAATTTGGCTTAGTCTGGAAATTGTTCAACATCCCCTTTTTGAATGTCTCCCTTTCCCAACCCCTGTGAATTTTTGTAAATGCATTTGAACCATATTGTTAACTATCCCAAGGACTACCAAGGCCCACACTTGACCTTGGTTAGATCATCCTCCAACACACTTGTTCTTGATGGTTTTGCAGGCAAGAAAATAACGATTCCTGCAAATCTAGTCAACAAGCCTACTTTGACAGAAGCTCACACCATCATCCAACCTTTTATGGACCAACTCTTTGCATGGTTGTGTTCTAATCATATAGGTATATGAACATATACTTCACTTGTTCCGAGTGGATCTTTGTGCTTCTTAAACCCACATGGTTTATAAGGCATCATGACTCATCTGGTATGGCAACCTTATTTTCAACAAAGTTTGCCATCAATCCCAGACCACCTCAAATGTAACAAATCCAAACTCCTTCTTCCATGATCATATATATGACTTAGTATAACTGTCCATCTATCCCATGCATCAAGGTGATCTCTGAGCTCCAAGATCCAACAAGGTTTTGGTGGTATAAAAATAACATCACCCTAGATCCCTAATTCCTTGTTTTCCCATCTAATTGAAGTTGGACTTACAATTCCCAAGGTTGCAAATGCTTTCTACAACTTTTCTACATCATTTACCTTTATCATCAAGATTTATCAAATATCATCCATAATTATTATGGCTCCAAATCTAATTAATCTCTTTAATAGACCAAATCTCCAAAACTTCTTCCATAAAGAAAAGTTTGGTTTTTTCCAAAGCACTTCCCAACTTTTGGCTCAATTGAGGTCCACATATCATACCCCATCTTCCCACTTCAAAAATAAATATTTTTGACGAGCTTTATTATTTCTTTTTGCCCATTTTCTTAAATGTCTGCAAAGGAATACTAATTGTTTGAAATAATTTTAAGCCACAGTAAATCTTGGGAAAATTCTCCTAAGTGTGTATTCACCTTTGGGACCATCTCACATCAAAAACTCCACCTGTCCAATTCAAAAATACAAAATAAATTCCTAAAAACCATTTTTGCACTTTTTGAATACTTGAAACAAAGTGCATCTAGAATTCTATGAAAAATCCCAAATAAATCTTAGAGATGCATCTTAACTTTACCCATCTACCAGAATCCTTATCTCAGTTGGTCAAGATCATAAATCAAGACATACCACTTGATCATCATTTATGGATGATTTGATCATTTAACCTTATAGTACCCAAAAACCAAATCAAACCTCATCCAATCTTCTATAACAAGCCTCCACAGCACCAAGCCTCAGTCCTAGTCGTGTGCACTGTAGTTATGTCATTGTAGAAACTTTTACCCCTTGTCTCTAGTGCTTGTCCATAAAGAAGACACAAGCCAACCCTCCTTTTCTTGCCCTTAAAACCTTGCAACAGCTATCCCTACTCCCTCTGCCCTGCAGCTCGACCAGAAAACCACCTTCCCTTAGCCCACAGCAATACCAGCCCTGGTTTCACCCCTCACCCTTGCTCCATAGGCCGTGTCCACCCCACCACTCCTCCGCTTCGGTTTATAAGGGCCCGAGGCCACCCCGTGCCTCCCCTTCCCCTCATTTGCTCCCTCTCCCTTCCTCCTACCACCCTAGCCTCTACCCTTCTCTGTGCTACCTGTGTGAGAGAGGAGGAAGAGCTTCGGCCTCCTCCTTGGAATGGAGCTAAGCCCCCTCTCCCTTGCTCCTCTATCTCTGCATGTCACACTGTCGTGCTCCCTTCCTCTCCCTGCATCTAACCATGTGCCTGTTTTTCCCTTGGACCGCCCCTGGACGCTACTTCGGCGAGCACCGAAGCGAGCTCCGCCAGGCGCACATGTGCGAGTGAGGTCCTGGCGTCAAACCCAGCCCTACCACCCATCGTAGGAACTGCCGTCGTGCACCGCTTCGCCCTGTGCCATCGCCGACCCCTCCCGGGCCCTCTGGTGAGCACCCTAGACCTCCCCGAGCCGCCTCTAGCGTTCGGTCGAGCTGCCATAGGCGGAGGTGGACGACGAACTCCGTCCGTCAATCCTCACTTGATCCGACGGACAGTAGCCCCGCATACCCCTTAGCTTCTCTGAGTCGCTGATGCCCAGGCCCTACTCGTCAGTTTCAAAACTGGCTCCCCGCGTGTGCCGTTATGGGTTGGGCTAGACTCGTAGCGATACGCGGCCCATTTTGCCTCAAATCTGGCCCATTGGCCCCTTTTCCCTTTTTAGTTTGTATTTCTTTTTCTAGATCCAGAAGATAGGCATCCCTGTTTAAATCTATAATAAAATAGAAATCACTCCATTATGGATAGATACAAATTTATACATGTTCTCACATGTTTTCCTAAACATGCAGAACTGGAAGTTGGCCCAAAAATAGGTTTATTATTTTCTGGCATTTAATCTCCTAAACAATATCTTTTGCACTAAATAAATTCCTCAGTGACCTACACATCTCCAAAATGGATGAAACCAAGTTCCTTTGAAAGTATACCCATAGGCCTACCATCTAGAATTTATCTCATGCCAAGGTGAACTATATTTTAACATTGCTAAAAATAACAAAATCCCTATAGTTCTGTCTTTAGAAAATTCCCTAGGCATATTGTCAACACCTAGATTTTTAATCCCAGATGGTTGTTATGCCATACATCGCAATCCCAGGATTACCATTTTTGCGAGACATAACAGATTGGATATCACAGTACATCATCCATTACAAACCATACATAAGGTCTTACACCAATAAGGATCTCATGATCCAGTCTTAGTACAATCAAGCAGCGGAATAAATAGCGTAGAAGTGGGGTTCATCTTCAGAGTCACAGGCAATGCGGACGATGGGAGATAGTCCTAGTTATCATAGCCGTCCTGCTGTCCTTCATCTTGGTAATCTCCTTCATAGTCTAGCCATAGGAATAGCCAGGGACAAAAGCCATGAGTACTCTTTAAGTACTCGCAAACTACCACTAACAAGTAGTATAGTTCAGGTAGGAATGCTAAACTCAAAGTTTAACTATAAGTTAAGTTTGAAACCTAAGCTCAGTTCAGAAACAAAGAAAGATAAAATAAGTTTGAAAAGCACTTAAGTGGGAACTTAATTGTCATAGTCACAACTCTGTTGTGGTGAAGTCAAGTCACAATTTAGTTCACAAGTTGTTTTGAAAACATCTGACAACGGGAACAGTATGGCCACTCCAACTATCCATAACCACGGACGTGGCTATTAGAATAGTTTGACACTATAGAGGTGGTACACTTTCACCAAAAGATTCGATACATCTGTCAGGGATAACCCTAAATCATCATACTTAGTATGCAAATAATTAAACATAACCTTTCCTTTACACACCCTAGTATAAGCACCTCTCCTATGAGCATGGCCTCCCAACCATGACCATCCGTCATCTTGGGCACTGCATAGGTGGACAACATTGAGAGGTAGCCTCAGCTCAAACCTCTCCCGCGAGGGAACTAATACTAATGCATATAAACTTCCGGCTAAGCCTTACCCAATTCAGGTATTGTGGTTGTACGGTAAAATTGGAATGGTATCGCATCCGAACCCAACCATCAGTTTTGTAAAAGGGCTAAGGCTCATGCCTCAACATTTTCATCATCATAAACCATTTGTGTTTCTCAATACATGTCAAAACATCTCAATAGAATGACTCATCATTCCAACGTTTTCGCAAGTCATTTTCACCAAGTATTCCCATCTAAAGTAATCTAGTTTTGGTTTGACTCTAAACTTCTAAGTTAAGAGTGTTCACTAATGTGGAATGTTAATCTCATTCTCATGCCATAGAATGACATCTAAGTCTAACTAGATAGGTCAAGTTTTAGACTCTGTATGCTACCCTTAAACAAGTAAAGGACTTTGGAAAAATAAAGGAGGTAAAGCTTGTAAATAAAACATGGAATAGGTATGAGTCAAAATGGTATAACCAAAGCATGCTTAATGCATTTGCTTAGGTTATCTAGCTTAATTCTAACTTGCTAACAATAGCTTGCTTAGTTTACTTGAAGTGCTAGGCTTGCATGTAATCACTTGCATGGTTAATTTGTATAATGCTAGCTTGCCTTGGGTAGTGCAGTGGTTGAAGTTTTCTTCCTCCTCCTCTTGGTAGAACTCCTCCTCCTCGAAAGCTTGGTCGGTACTATCGTCTATAAATACATACGGGACACACAATCACCAAACAATACTTAACTAGTCTACTTAACACACTAAGGCACACATTTGATGATCTAGTATCATCACAAACATCACAAGGTTTTAATGAACTAACTTCATCCTTTTTATTTGAGAAAAGTAATTTCTACTCATTGAAAATTAACTAAGATTTAATATTCTCCAATTAAAACATGGGATCATGTGGACACATGTCATCACCACATATTCTAACATATGGGAGTGTGATTTAAGGGGTGGATCACATTTTAATAAGTTTAAGTTTAATAATTAATGATTTAAAGTGACTAGAAATGCCTATATAGATTTATTTTGGTACCAGTCCAAAGTCACTGCATGCAAACCTTAATATTATTACATGTTCAGATAGGTATGGTTAAATGTGATTTTTGAGATTTGGAATCAACTCAAAAGCTATTAAGGTTGATTTTATAAAAATATTTGAATGTGCAAATGCTTCTGTTTTGTTATTTTTACTTGGAGATATCTCTAACTCTAAAAGATTTAAATCCAACGGGCTTGGATAGAGATTTTCAGTAGCTTTCCAACAAAATTGGAATCACTCAATTTGGTTCAATAAATCTTTCTAAATTGATTTTTGAACTAAGGGACATAAATGGTTTTAAGTGTAAATAGAAAAAACTAAGGTTGAATTACTGGGTCAGCGCGGGAAAGTAAATGGGCCGGCCTAGTGACGCTCAGCGGCGCAGAGGGCGACTGACAAGGGGGGTCCGCATGTCAGCGACACTTAAAACCCAAAATGGTATGGGCGATTTGGGCCACACGATTAGAGCACAGATCGACGGCTCACGGTCGTTGTCGACGACAGACTCGTCGCCGGTGATACTGAACCCTAAACGGCCGGTGGTGGTCTACTGGGGACGTACCAGGGCTCCAGGTAGTGCGGCGAGGCGTGCAAACGAACTGGTGGACGACGGCGAGCTCAGGTGAGGTCGCGACAGGGGCTGAGGTGGAAGGAATCAATGGGGGCGTCTCCTCCTCTGTGGCGACTTCCTCCGGTGCAATTCCGGCGAACTACGGCTAGAGCGGCTCCAGCGAGAGAGGGCAAATGTTCAGTGGAGAGAGAGGAGTGGAATGGTGTGAAGAGATGGTGCGGGGGAGGCCTCCTTATATAGGCTCGACACAACGACAGAGAAGCATGGCGTGGCTCATCGGTGATGGTGAAATAGGGGGCTACCGGTGTGGGCGAGGTAGGCGGACGGTCGGTGGTCTGCTGGCGGTTAGCTATGGTGCAATGGCGCAGCTAGGGGCGGTGCCTAACGGTCGGGAGCTTCCCGCGCTCTGGGAGACAGAGGTGGTGCTCGACATGACTCCCGACAACTGTGGGTCGCACGACGGTGCACGGTCGTGTTTGGCGGGGTGCTGGTGTCGAGGCGGAGCGGCGTGCGTGATATGGTGTCGAGGCACGGTCGGTGGAGTGCTGGCGGCGATCGCGCTCTAGCGCGCTCTGGCTGCTCGTAGAGAGAAAAGGGCGGCTAGGCGCTGAGGTGGTCCAGGGCCTGGCTGGGCTTGGGGACGGGGCAGTGAGGTGCGGTAGGGTTGGGCGGAGCTAGAGGGCACGCTGGAATGGCGCGGCGTGGTCGCTCGCGTGTTGCCCGCTTCTGTCCGGCGACGACCATATTGTGGCGGCGCTCTACTGATGCTCCAGGCTTAGGGGTAGGCTGGTGAGGGTTTGGTTAGAGCTGGGGGAGACAGGGGAACCAAATGAGGGCCAAAAACTCAACAAAGCATTGATCTACCAACAGTATTAGTTAGGCATAAAAATCTTGCCTGCCACCTGGTTGATACAATGTCCGCATGAAGAATTTTTTTGAATTTTTGAAAGATTTTTGGTGGAGTGGTTTGTTATATGCTTAAGCCTCTGTGGTTGCTTGGGATGTTCAAATGGAATTCATTTGAGTGGTTTTTGAAAAAGTGTGATCTATACATATGAACTACATTAAATTTTCAAATGTCATTTAAATTTAGAGTTTGAAGGTTTTTGGGATGAAGCAAGGGGTGCAAAGATCCACAATTGTCTCTGTTAAGGTTTGAGTCCTAGGAATGCCCAACGTAGGCTAAGTGATTAAAATGGCAAAAGTGACCATTTGCCTATTTAATTATTTTTGATTTATTTTTCTTTGGGATTTGCTTGGGATGATCTAGATGATGTGTAATTCACCTAAGAGTCATTTTACAATCAATAGATCACTCAATCATGGCAATTCAAAACAACTCCTATTTAAATGCATACACATATGAATGCTTAAAGATTTTAAAATAGAAAAAGTATTTGTTAACCCTAAATTGGGTAGATTTGATCTTGATCACTTGGATTAAAGTTTTGGGATGTTACACATATATACAACACCTATTAGGATAACTCCAACTCCCAGAGAAGTGGCCCATCAATACCTATCCAAAACCAGGAGAATAATATTTATTGACCCTATGTTGAATTTTAGTGAATTAAATACTTTTGTAAGTGGTATTATCACTAGATAAATCATTCCAGGAGTTTGACAACTCCAAAAAGAGTGACTCCAATTCCTACAGAAAGGTATTCAAATACCTACCTTGTGGAATTGGTTTCCTATCAAAAGCTATTGTAGATTTAATTTGGTGAAAAATACAATAACCCCACATAACTGCCTTTGCGAATTGCCTGAGGGCATTCTGGTAATTATTTTGGCATGATTCCAACTCTCAGTGAACAAGTACATCAATCTCTACCTAACCATCCAAGGAAATAACTTTTGAAGCTCCATAACTTTTCTGGTGAATTATCTCCTAAAACTAGAGTTTATTTCATTAGAATATTCATAAGAAATTAAAGAAAAGTGATAAAATAGTGAAAGCACTTTTGTTGGTTTCATTTTATCAACACCTATCTATTGGTATCATTTTTACACAATGATATCATACAGAATATGTCCTTGGTCCACCCCTCCTCTTAGGTAGTTCCTCGACTATAAATCATAAGGGATGTTCTTCCATACCTCCAAGACTATCTCAATCTTCTAAATCCAATCCTCTCCAACACCTACTGAATCTTAATTTGGTATTATTCAATTTCTTGTTTGCTGTATGGTATTGGTGATTGTATGCCTAGTGTTGATTGTGCCCTTGTTTGTTTGCATGTGCTATTTGATGATGATAGATGTGACATTATCAGAGATCATACGAAGTGGGTATTATTGGTTATCTGAAGAAGAAGCCCAGGGACACTTATGCCATACTGTTGATCACAGGCAAGCCACCTTCTTTCTCATAAGCCTCGTCCTACTGTTTTACTTATGCATGTTTTACTTACTGTTTTATGAAAACTGCACTGCTTCACTATATGATGTTGTATATCTAGTAGTGGTTTGGCTCCTCCAAACCATTACTCAATGGTACTACTAAGTACAACCCTATAGATGATACCTATTTGTCCCTAGTATGGTAGATGGTGTAACACACCATACCCCTTTGGATACCCCAATTTAGCCGAAGCGAAGCTATAGGATGGGAAGACCCTGGACAAGTTTTACCAAATGTTTTATGATAAAACCTTGGTGAGGTGGGACATCCCAAGAGTTGTTGAGAAAGAAAAAGGTTTTGTTTTACAAAATGCTGAAGGAAAGCTGGAGGTAAAAGGTTTACAAAAACGCACCCGGTTCTTTGCAGTTTAGCTATAACAACTTAACCCGTGCAACCACATTACTCTGGAATGGGACAGGGATGGATTTGATGTTTGTCTATTCTTGTTTAAGCTGCCTTGCAACTACTACAGGGGATCGCGATCCCTGGAGGCTGGGCCTTCTCCCTTAAAGGTCCATGTGGGACATCGACCTGGAGAAGGAACGAACTGTCTGTGAGCAGCCATGCGTTACTATGAGCCCCTCATTGAAAGCGCCCACTGTGTAAAGTGTAAAATGCGCTCCGGTTGGTCCTCGATACCCGACGTCCCGGTTTTGAGGGGAGTAACACTCATAGGGTAGGCACTTATATTGGAGTGGGCATCCAGAGAGTCTTGATCGGTTACTTGACCCATGATCGGTGTAGATCAGGGTAGTGTACCCGGATGATGTGGGGAAAGTGTACAACCTCTGCAGAGTGTAAATCTATTCGAATAGCCGTGTCCGCGGTCATGGACATGTTGGACAAACTTCTGTAGAGCGGTGCTGGTTTTGTTTTCAAAAAGGATTTCGGAAAAGAAATGGCTTTGGAAATGTTTTGACCATGGGATGGTCGCAAAGGAGAAATGTTTTGACCATGGGATGGTCGGAAGGAGGAGAAAGGAGTTTGGTCGTGGGACGACCTGGAGACGGGAACAAATGGGTACACCAATCCTAGTGTTTACAAAACTTTTCAAAGGGTTTCCAAAATGGTTTACAAAAGTTTTGAACAAAGATATGTAGATGCTATATCTACAAGAGAAACCATTTGAGAAAAGAACCTCTCCTAAAGCCCTCCTACTACCACAGCCATATTGCATATCCTCTTGTTATTATGATTATTCTCTTAAGGTGGTTTTATAAGTACATTCCAAGTACTCACTGGCATTGTCCCTGGCTATTAACTTGGTCAGATTTTAAGAAGAAGGAGGAGTTGATGACTATGCGAGCTAGGACGTTGTCCCAGTCAATTGCATGGTGGGTTGAGGCATGATTGGGCTCTGCGCGTGATGATGTTCCGCTGATGAAGATGGTATAGCCATAACGGCATTTATGTAAGTCTTGTAATTCGGTATGTCTCGGATGTTGTAATGATACTTGTCGGTTATGTTCCATGGCTCACTGATCATGGGAACATGGTGTATGCATAACAGGGATTTCTCGGATGATTAATCCGGGGGCCCCACAGACTTGGTATCAGAGCCATCCTAACTATAGGAGAACCTTAGTTAGCATGGTCGCTAGACAGGAACCTTATTTTGAAAACCCCGGCTTTCGAAAACTAGTTTCCCAATGAGTTTCAAAAAGTTCTACTTCTTCTCTTACTCTAAGTAAATGCTTTCGAAAATGGTTTCCTCTAACTCACATCCAAACTTGAAACCTACGGATTTTAAATAACTAGGATCTAGACCCGGTGAAGACAATGAGAACAAAATGAAGACAAGCAACTACCAGCAAACACAAGGAGACTACAATATCGCTCTACCAGCGGAATCCTCACAATCAGAAGACATCGGGTGTTGCACTATAAAGAAGCGTCCAAGATACGACGAAGGCTTCATCTGCAAGATAGTGACTCCAACTCGAAGAAACACGCTATCTAGGATCAATAGTCCTCAGAATAGGATTCCCCTACCTCGCGAGTAGTTAACTCCATGGTCCCTAGCGTTGACCATGTTTGCTTGCCTAAGTGCGTCATGGGATGCTTGATGTCTATTGTCTGCCGAGGACATTGCGATCCCCTCGCTCTGTTTGTATGCTCTGGTTTGCTTTGACCTCCTTAAAAATGTGACTCGAGGAGCGATAACCCACCTAGTAACTCAGGAAACTCCTGTGTTAGATGTCGGTAATGAGACCCAGAATAACCTCGAGAGTATATGAGAGGAAAAGCATTGCAAGAACCAGGAGTTCGACATCATCAAGTCAGAATCAACTCGAAGATTTCACCTCAGCAGGACGGCATACTTCGTGAAACTCACCTCACAAGACTCGTCAATAGCACCACACTCCCTTGTTCCTCAGTCTACTACAGCAAGAATCACATTGAAGACAGAAGTAAATCACCGAAGGATCCTCAATATCCACAAGAAACCACCTGATAAGTCAACCAAGACAAGAAGTGAAAACCTGACTCCGCTAACCTTTGGTATATTAGAACTCCCCACAACCCCGAGAGACTAACCAGTAATAGATCCTCTGCCCAACCAACGAGAAGTTCCTCACCAGAAGGCCAGAATACTTCAGTTCCCTAAAGATAAGGACGCATGAAGACACCGAATTTACTCCACCATCGAGCAAAAGCAACAAAAAGAGTTCAAGTGAAGATGTTTTCTATGACGCTAACTACCCTATCTTGTCCGAAGACTAGCAAGAGAGTCATTAACTGCTAACTTTCCCTAAGATAAACCCATGAAACTTCGATAGGAGGCCACTCACGCAAGATTTGAATCAATATAACTTCACTCAAGGACCTCATACCAAGACCCAAGGAGATACATCCTCCCTTAGCATCATGCCAACGCTTAAAAATGGAAGATCGGCATCACTCCTAAAGCCAATTAGTGAAGCTCCAGAGTGGAAAGACAGTGTCTCCCCACTCAATCTTCAGAAGACTACCTATCCGAGGATACTTCAGAAAGACCGCCAGATTTGACGCCTTCTCACCAAAGAACAACCCGTGAGACATCAGAAGCAAAACTAACTGAAGATTCTATGAAATCCCTTCACTTCTTTAGCTGAAGACATACCTGAAGGACCCCAAGATCGCCAACCGTTCAGTTCCAATCACTTAGAGGACGTGAGACTCCAACTACTCCGATCGGCTAAGTACGAATAAAGTAGTATATAAGCCTCGTAACACCTAGTTTGTGGACGTCATCGGAAGGTTCCAACTCCGAGCAGAAGATTGCGATATCCACCTAACATCATCCGAAGACTCCAAGAATGAAGGACTGCGTTAACTTCGAGTCACCCTAGTTTAACCTTAAGGGGGAAAGATAACGTCTTTCCCACAAAATAGAATAACCCTCTGCCAAGAGCAACCTCAAGAGTCCCGACCGTAAAATCGTTAAATAGGATACGGTACGACCCTAAGGAAGAGTTGTGAATCCTTAGACAGAGGTACTCCCAGCTGTAGATTCTATCCTCCGATGAGTACTCCGTGAAGTTCAGCATCGAGATAGTCCGCCCAGTCTAAGCCCTAGAGATATAGAGTTCGGAAGGAAAAGAAGGTCATCCCTCGCAATCACTAGACTTTGCTCAACTCTTCGCGCATGCTGAAGACTGAAGCAACTTCCTCGACAGAGTAGTCACTTTCAAAGACGGAGTCCGTAAGATAGTATGCGTAAGACACCTAGTATCAACCCGACTAAAAGTGTCCTAACCCTACTCTCCTGAATCTCGGGACGAGATTCTATTAAGGGGGAAAGGTCTGTAACATCCCAATTTTAGCAACCCTAATTAGTTGCCCAGAATGCAAAAATTAGGGGGAACAAAAAGTTTTTCTTGGTTAGTGATAAAGTGTTTGCCTGTAGTTTGACTATGTTTATGATTATGATTGTGTATTAGAAGATATACTCCTTACCTCAACACCAGTTGACAAAAGCTACTTCCCAAAACTGTCTTAGCTTAATTACCATATTCTCAAATGTTCTGGAATTTCAAAACCTAAGCCAAGAAGCCCTTGCAAACCAACTATTTTAGTAGCTTCTATTTCCCTAAACTATGGAGAGCTATAGAATACTATCTCCTTATGTTTTCAAGATAGAACCTTCAACTACTCCTCTGACCTCTATGTTTTCCAAAACCTGGTTATAAAGCTTTTGAATGGTACTCCTGGTAGAAATACCAAGGACTCTTGCCTCATTCAAACACGAACCTTTCAAAATTGCCCATCTTCACCTCAAGCTAGGCTTGATGGTAACCCCAGTAGTAGGTTTGCTTAGTTTATAAGATGAATTTCCTTGATCTGCTGTTTGACTTGTTTGCTTAGGAAGTAGTATGAGCCACTCTAGGAGCTCATCAGTTGGATCAATATACTTTAAACTCACCAAACCCTAAACATGAATACAATCTGGATCTGATCTCTAGCCACTAGGTAATCATCAAAAACCCTTAACCAGATCAATTCTGAAGGGATCCATTCTAGAAGTTTCCAAGTCAATGAAGACCAATATCAAGCATGAATCCCTTCTACTCAATACACTATTCAACATCATCCACTGGATGATGCCTTAATACCTTGCAAACACTCAAAAAAATCCCCACTCATATTCTAGTCACAAATCCTCAAATCTGCCAAATTTGGCTAAGTCTAGAAATTGTTCAACATCCCCTTTTTGAATGTCTCCCTTTCCCAACCCTTGTGCATTTTTGGAAATGCATTAAAACCATATTGTTAAACATCCTAAGGACTGCCAAGTCCCACTCTTTTGCTTGGTTAGATCATCCTCCAACCCACTTGTTCTTCATGGTTTTGCAGGCAAGAAAATAACTATTCCTGCAAATCTAGTCAACATGCTTACTTTGACAGAAGCTCACACCATCATCCAACCTTCTATGGACCAAATCTCTGCATGCTTGTGTTCTACTCATATAGGTCTATCAACATCTACTTCACTTGTTCCAAGTGGATCTTTGTGCTTCTTAAACCCACATGGTTTATAAGGCATCATGACTCATCTGGTATGGCAGCCTTATTTTCAACAAAGTTTGCCATCAATCCTAGACCACCTCAAATGTAGCAAATCCAAACTACTTATGCCATGATAATACATATGACTTATTCTAACTATCCATCTACCCCTTGCATCAAGGTGAGCTCTGAGTTCCAAGACCCAACAAGGTTTTGGTGGTATAAAAATAACATCACCCTAGATCCCCATTTCCTTGTTTTCCCATCTAATTCAAGTTGGACTTACATTTACCAAGGTTGAAAATGCTTTCTACACCTTATCTACATCATCTACCTTGATCATCAAGATTTATCAAATATTATCCACAATTATTATGGCTCCAAATCTAATTAATCTCTTTAATAGACCAAATCTCCAAAACTTCCTCCATAAAGAAAAGTTTGGTTTTTGCCAAAGCACATCCCCAACTTTTGGCTCAATTGAGGTCCACATATCATAACCCATCTTCCCACTTAAAAAATAAATATTTTTGAAGAGCTTTATTATTTCTTTTTGCCCATTTTCTTAAATGGCTGAAATGGAATAGTAATTGTTTTAAATACTTTTAAGCCACAATAAATCTTGAGAAAATTCCCCTAAGTGTGTATTCACCTTGGGACCATCTCACATAAAAAACTCCACCTGTCCAATTCAAAAGTACCAAATAAATTCCTAAAAACCATTTCTGCACTTTTTGAATACTTGAAACAAAGTGCATCTAGAATTCTCTGAAAAATCCCAAATAAATCTCAGAGATGCATCTTAACTTTACCCATCTACCAGCATCCTTATCTTAGTTGGTCAAGATCAAAAATCAAGACATACCACTTGATCACCATTCATGGCTGATTTGATCATTTAACCTTATAGTACCCAAAAACCAAATCAAACCTCATCCATTCTTCTCCAACAAGCCTCCACAATACCAACCCTTAGTCCTAGTCGTCTGCACTGTAGCTATGTCACTATAGAAACTTTTACCCCTTGTCTCTAGTGCTTGTCCGTGAAGGAGACACAAGCCAACCCTCTTTTTCTTGCACTTAAAACCTTGCAACATCTATCCCTACTCCCTCTGCCATGTAGCTCGACCAGAAAACCACCTCCCCTTAGCCCACAGCAATACCAGCCCTAGTTTCACCCCTCACCCTTGCTCCATAGGCCGTGTCCACCCCACCACTCCTCCACTTCGGTTTATAAGGGCCTGAGGCCACCCCGTGCCTCCCCTGCCCCTCATTTGCTCCCTCTCCCTTCCTCCTACCACCCCAGCCTCTCCCCTTCTCTATGATACCCGTGAGAGAGAGAGGAGGAAGAACCTTGGCCTCCACCTTCGAATTGAGCTAAGCCCCCTCTCCCTTGCTCCTCTATCTCTGCATGTCACACTGTCGTGCTCCCCTCCTCTCCCTGCATCTAACCCCGTGCCTGTTTTTCCCTAGGACCACCCCTAGACGCTACTTCGGCAAGCACCGAAGCAAGCTTCGTCGAGCGCACATGTGCGAGTGAGGTCCTGGCGTCAAACCCAGCCCTGCCGCCCATCGCCGGAACCGCCGCCGTGCACCACTTCGCCTTGTGCCATCACCGACCCCTCCTGAGCCCTCTAGTGAGCACCCCAGACCTCCCCGAGCCGACTCTAGGGTTCCGTCGAGCTGCCGTAGGCGGAGGTGGACGACGAACTCCGTCTGTCGATCCTCACTTGATCCGACGGACGGCAGCCCCACATACCCCTTCACTTCTCTAAGTCACTGACGCCCGGGTCCCACTCGTTAGTTTCAAAACTGGCTCCCTGCGCGTGCCATTACGGGTTGGGCCGGCCTCGCAGCGATACGAAACCCAGTTCGCCTCAAATCTAGCCCATTGGCCCCCTTTTCCCTTTTTAGTTTGTATTTCTTTTCTAGATCTAGAAGATAGGCATCCCTATTTAAATCTGTAATAAAATGGAAATCACTCCATTATGGATAGATACAACTTTATACATGTTCTCACATGTTTTCCTAAACATGCAGAACTGGAAGTTGGCCCAAAAATAGGTTTTTTATTTTCTGGCATTTAATCTCCTAAAGAGTATATTTTCCACTAAATAAATTCCTCAATGACCTACACGTCTCCAAAATGGATGAAACCAAATTCCATTGAAATTATACCCATGGCCTACCATCTAGAATTTATCTCATGCCAAGGTGAACTATGTTTTAACATTGGGAAAAATAACAAAATCCCTATAGTTCTGTCTTTAGAAAATTCCCTAGGCATATATACAGCACATATTAGGCTAACTCCAAATCCCAGAGAACTGGCCCATCAATACCTATCCAAAACCAGGAGAATAGGATTTATTGACCCTCTGTTGAATTTTAGTGAATTAAATACGTCTGTAAGTGGTATTATCATTAGATAAATCATTCCAGGAGTTTGACAACTCCAAAAAGAGTGACTCCAATTCCTACAGAAAGTTATTCAAAATACCTACCTTGTGGCATTGGTGTCCTATAAAAAGCTACTGTAGATTTAATTTGGTGGAAAAGACAAAAACCCCATAGAACTGCCTTTGGGAATTTCCTGAGGGCATTCTGGTAATTATTTTGGCATAATTCCAACTATCAGTGAACAAGTACATCAGTACCTACCTAAACATTCAAAGAAATAATTTTTGAAGATCCAGAACTATTCTGGTGAATTATCTCCTAAAACTAGAGTTTATTTCATTAGAATATTCATAAGAAATTAAAGAAAAGTGATAAAATACTGAAACCACTTTTGTTGGTTTCATTTTATCAACACCTATCTATTGGTATCATTGTTACACAATGATATCATATAGAATATGTGCTTGGTCCAAACCCCCCCTCTTAGGTAGTTCCTCGACTATAAATCCTAAGGGATGTTCTTCCATACCTCCAAGACTATCTCAATCTTCTAAATCCAATCCTCTCCAACACCTACTGAATCTTAATTTGGTATTATTCAATTGCTTGTTTTCTTTATGGTATTGGTGATTGTATGCTGGTGTTGATTGTGCCCTTGTTTGTTTGCATGTGCTATTTGACGACGATAGATATGATATTATCGGAGATCAGACGAAGTGGATATTATTGGTATTATTTGTATTATTGGTTATCTGAAGAAGAAGCCCAGGGACACTCATGCCATATTGTTGATCACAGGCAAGCCACCTTCTTGCTCATAAGCCGCGTCCTACTGTTTTACTTATGCATGTTTTACTTAGTGTTTTATGAGAACTGCATTGCTTCACTATATGATGTTGTATATTTGGTAGTGGTCTGGCTCCTCCAAACCATTACTCAATGGTACTACTAAGTACAACCCTATTGATGATACCTAGTTGTCCCTAGTATGGTAGATGGTGTAACACACCATACCCCTTTGGAGACCCCGATTTAGCCGAAGCAAGGCTATAGGATGGGAAGACCCCGGAAAAGTTTTACCAAATGTTTTATGATAAAACCTTGGTGAGCTGGGACCTCCCAAGAGTTGTTGAGAAAGAGAAAGGTTTTGTTTTACAAAATGCTGAATGAAAGCTAGAGGAAAAATGTTTACAAAAACGCACCCGGTTCTTTGCAGTTTAGCTATAACAACTTAACCCGTGCAACCACATTACAATGGAATGGGACAGGTCTCGATTTCATGTTTGTCTATTCTGGTATAACCTGCCTCGCAACTACTACAGGGGATCGCGATCCCCGGAGGCTGGGCCTTCTCCCTTAAAGGTCCATGTGGGACATCGACCTGGAGAAGGAACGAACTGTCTACGGGCAGCTAGGCGTTACTATGAGCCCCTCATTGAAAGCACCCACTATTTAAAGTGTAAAATGTGCTCTGGTTGGTCCTCGGTACCCGACGTCCTGGTTTTGAGGGGAGTAACACTCATAGGGTAGGCACTTATATTGGAGTGGGCATCCAGAGAGTCTTGATCGGTTACTCGACCCACGATCGGTGTAGATCAGGGTAGTGTACCTGGATGATGTGGGGAAAGTGTACAACCTCTGCAGAGCGTAAATCTATTCGAATAGCCATTTTTGCGGTCATGGACGAGTTGGACAAACTTCTTAGAGCGGTGCTGGTTTTGTTTACAAAAAGGATTTCAGAAAATAAATGGCTTTGGAAATGTTTTGACCATGGGATGGTCGCAAAGGACAAAGGTTTTGACCATGGGATGGTCGGAAGGAGGAGAAAGGAGTTTGGTCATGGGATGACCTGGAGACGGGAACAAATGGGTACCCCAATCCTAGTGTTTACAAAACTTTTCAAAGGGTTTCCAAAATGGTTTACAAAAGTTTTCAACAAAGATATGTAGATGATATATCTACAAGAGAACTATTTGAGAAAAGAACCTCTCCTGAAGCCCTCCTACTACCACAGCCATATTGCATATCCTCTTATTATTATTATTCTCTTAAGGTGGTTTTGCGAGTACATTCCAAGTACTCATTGGCATTGTCCCTGGCTATTAACTTGGTCAGATTTTAAGAAGAAGGAGGAGTTGATGACTATGCCTGGTGGGTTGAGGCATGATTGGGCGCATGATGAAGATGGTATAGCCATAACGGCATTTATGTAAGTCTTGTAATTTGGTATGTCTCGGATGTTGTAATGAAACTTGTCGGTTATGTTCCACGGATCACTGATCATGGGAACATGGTGTATGCATAACAGGGATTTCTCGGATGATGAATCCAGGGGCCCCACAGCATTGAATGATTATTTTTTGTATGGTATTGGTGTTTGTATGCCTGGTGTTGATTGTGGCCTTTGTTTGCTTGAATGTGATCCATATCGGCGATAGATGCGATTATTTCGGAGACCCGAAGAAGAAGGTCATTATTATTGGTTTTGGTATTCTTGGTTATCTAAAGAAGAAGTCTAGGGACATTTATGCCATATTGCTGATCACAGGCAAGCCACCTTTTTGCTCATAAGCCTTGTCCTACTGTTTTACTTATGCATGATTTATCTACTGTTTATGAAACTACATTGTTTTCTTATATAATGATCTATATCTGGTAGTGGCTTGGCTCCTCCAAACCATTACACGTTGGTACTACTAAGTACAACCCCCTTGGTGATGCCTACCTGTCAATAGTATGGTAGATGGTGTATAACACCATACGCCCTCGGAGACCCCGATTTAGCCGAAGCAAAGCTATAGCATGGGAAGACCCCGGAAAAGTTTACAAAATGTTTTATGATGAAACCTTGGTGAGGTTAGACCTACCAAGAGATGTTTGAGGAAATAAAAAGGGTTTTGTTTTCCAAAATGCTGAAGGAAATATGGAGGACAAAGGTTTATAAAAACGCACCCGGTTCTTTGCAGTTTTGCTAGAACAATTAACCCGTGCAACCACATTACTCTTGAATGGGACAGGGCTGGATTTGATGTTTGTCTTTTCTGGTATAAGCTGCCTCACAACTACTACAGGGGGATATAACAATCCTTAGAGGGTGGGTCCATGTAAAACATCGACCGGGAGAAGTGACGAAGGGTCTACGGGCCTCCACGCGTTACTATGAGCCCCTCATTGAAAGCGCACACTTGGGAAGTGGAAAAAGCGCTCTGGTTGGCTTGGGAACTATATAGGGCGTCCCGGTGTTGAGGGGTACAACACTCATAGGGTAGGGACTTATTGGAGTGGGCATCCGAAGAGTCTTGATTGGTTACTCGGCCCATGATCGGTGTAGATCAGGGTAGGGTACCCGGATGGTGTGGGTACAGTGTACAACCTCTACAGAGTGTAAATCTATTCGAATAGCCATGTCCGTGGTCATGGACGGTTGGGAAGGTTGCTGTAGAGCGGTGCTGGTTTTGTTTTCAAAAAGGATTTTAGAAAAGCAATGCTTTGGAAATGTTTTGACCATGGGATGGTCGGAAAGGATACATGTTTTGACCATGGGATGGTCGGAAAGAATACATGTTTTGGACCATGGGATGGTCGGAAAGAAAGGAAAGGATTTGGTCATGGGATGACCGGGAGGAGGAACTAATGGGTGACCCAATCCTAGTGTTTCCAAAACATTTACAAAAAGGTTTTATAAAAGTTTTCAACAAGGATATGTAGATGCTATATCTACCAGAGAAACTATTTGAGAAAAGAACCTCTCTTGGAGCCCTCCTACTACCACAACCCTATTGCATATCCTCTTGTTATATGATTCTCTTAAGGTGGTTTGCGAGTACATTCAAAGTACTCACTAGCATTGTCCCTGGCTATTAACTTGGTCAGATTCGAGAAGTACCTCAAGAAGAAGATGAAGTTGATGTCTATGTGAGCTAGGACGTTCTCCCAGTGAGTTGACTGTAGGTTAAGGCATGGGTCGGGCTCTAGCTTGATGAAGTTCCACTGATGATAATCGATGTAGCCATAATGGCAAATAAGGTATGAAGTGTTTACGCTTAAGTAATGGATGTTTACTTTTATAGTTGTCGGTTATGTGCCACGACTAACTGATCATGGGATCGTGGTGTATGCATAACAGGGATTCTTGGAGGATTAATCCGGGTGCCCCACAGCTTTAGTCCAGAAGTTGTATGGTGAAGTTTATTCAACCAACATAGATCTTGCCATATCCATCAAAGTACGGTTTTTCCTCTCGGCTACACCATTTTATTGAGGGGTATACGCAGTGGAATATTGACGTCTTATCCCCTCTTCACTCAAGAATTCATTCAATGTGTAGTGTTTAAACTCGGAGCCATTGTTTCTTCTTATTGCCAATATGTGGGCAATGCGTTGATGTTGCACCTCATTGGCAAAGTCAATGACAGTTTGTTGAATTTCACTATTCTGCTTGAAGAAGTAAACCCATGTGTATCTTGAATAGTCATCAACAATCACCAAGCAATAATTCTTTCCACCTAGGCTTGCATGAGATGGAAGACCAAATATATCCACATGGAGAAGCTCTAAGATCCTCTTTGATGAAAAAATTGTCTTCCTTCGATGGGGAGATTCATGCATCTTTCCTTCAACACAAGCCCTGCAAACACGATCTTTCGCAAAGGAAACATTTTCTATTAGTCCAAGGATGTGGCCACCCTTGTGAAGACTTGGAAAAGTTCTCATATTGACATGAGCTAGCGGGCGATGCCATAGCCAACCCACATCGGCCTTTTCGAATAGGCACATCGGACCAATAGTGGTTTTCTCTAAAAAGTCCACCACATACAAGTCGTTTTTGACGTACCCAACAAAAGCGACCTTGAGAGACTTGCTCCACAAGAGTACCACGATATCATCATTAATGAAAACTGCAAAACCCATCTTACCAAGGGCACATACATAAAGTAAATTATATCCAAGGGTCTCAACAAGCATGACGTACACGAGAGAGATATCATGGGAAACCACAACTTTGTCGAGACCCAATACCTTATACTTGGACTTATCACCATATGAGACGGTTATTTAATCATGATTGGGCCTCATCTTCATGATGATATACTTTCTTCTGGTCATATGAATTGTGCATCCATTATCAAGCACCTGTTTTGACCCACCGGAAGCATAGCCCAACAAGAAAATTACATCTTGGTTTTAGGTACCCATTTTTCAATGGGTCCTCTCATGTTAGTAACAAGGGTCTTTGGAACCCAAATAGACCAAGCAATGTAATTATCATAAGATCTACATAACTAGCATAAATGTCACCATAATAATCATGAAATAACTCATAGTGAGAATTATTAGACCCTACAAAACCATCATAATCAGTTTTGTCCTTCGTGATGTCCTTTTTAATGGTGCTTGTCTTTGCTTGAGTATTCTTGGCCTTCTTTTTCTTGTGCTTCTTCTTCTTGGTCTTGGGAACATAGCCAAGTCCCTCCTTTCCATTGTTTGTTCTTTGCTTGCTCAATACCTCATCAAGGACTTCCTTACCTTTGGGAAGAGATGAGTTGGCAAGCTCAACTTTCAATTTAGCATTTTCTTGAAGAATGTCTTGATGATTGCACATCGGTGTAGAGGTGCTTGGAACATCATACTTGGTTAGTCGAGTTTGGAGTTGGTCATGAGACTTAGTAAGAATAGAGTATTCATTATCCAAAGCCTTGTGAGCAATGTCAAGTGCCTCATACTTCTCGGAAAGTCTAGCATGAGCAACCCCAAATTCAACCTTTTTTTCGTTTTAGCTTCTTTTCCATAGCAATAGCATGATCCTGTTCCTTCACAAGTTTGGCCATAAGTTCATCATTGGACTCCTCAATTGACTCAAGCCTCTCTTCAGGAGAGGCCTGAATCTCTTCTTCTTCTTCTAGAGCATTTTTCATGGATGTTATTTCCATTGCATCCTCCCTTTAAATTTTTCCCTTTTCTTCAAGGAGTTCTTATGAGTGAGCAAGTTGGGTCATGAGAGCCTCAAAATGCATTTTGCATTCACCTTGCAAGTTATTCATAAAACAATCCAAGGCAATAACTTCTTCCTTGACCTTAAGACTAGTAGTGTCATCCATGTCGGCATTCATGGTAGTCTTAGGAAAGGAAGTGATGGAAGGTGATACCTCGGAACCTCTTTCCATGAGGCCAAGTGACGTTCTTCTTGTTGAAATTCTCATTCGGAGAATCAAAGAGTGAAGCCGTTGTTGTAGATCTAGTATCTATGGTAGGCACCTCTCTTGAACTATCTTCACCTTCTTCATCTTTGCTTGCAGACGAATACTCCTCTTGGGCTACCAACACAATCTTTGGTTGCTTATTGTAGGGAGCATTCTTCTTGTTAAATGGCTTCTTGTGAGGAGCCTTTGACTTCTCCTTGAGAACTAGTCTTCCCCCTTGATCTTCTCTACTTTGATAGGGGCATTTAGCTACGAAATGTAGACGGTCACCACATTTGTAAAAGATATTAGTTTTGGACCATTTTCTTTCCTTCCACTTGACCCATTCTTGCGCTCAAGTTTAGATTTTTCTTTGCCTGGGTCCTTCCAAAAGTTTCTAGCGTAGAATGCCATGTACTCACCATGAGCACGCTTGACCTCCTCGGGACAGCTCATGGAAACTATGTCAAGGCTTCTATCATCTTCTTCTTGCTCAATGGCATTGGCCTTCAAAGCAAAATTTACACTTTTTTGCATTCCAATTGCTCAAGCACGAGCATCTTTATCATTCTTGGCCGCAAATTTGAATGCAGCCATTTCCTGCATGACTTCATTCGAAGACATTTGGTGATAGTTATGTATACCTTGTAAGCTTTTCAAATCTATAGGCTCAAATGGCATAAGTGCGCTTACATATTTCCTCTTGATCTAAGGATCATCAACGTGTGTGGCACCATGCTTTCTAAAGGTGGTGGCAATGCCCTTGAGTCTTCTATACATATCTTTGTGGTCCTCACCATCCAACATATAGAACCCTTCAGCTTCATTACTTAGAGCATCATACCTATTTCTTCTCATGCTCTCATTTCCAATGAACAAGTCGGTGAGGGCATCCCAAGCTTCCTTAGAGGTGTTGAATTGTTCAATGTGTGGCATGTATTTGGGACCCACATCGAGCTGAATCATGTGCAAAGCGGTCGCATTGAGTTAACTATAGACAACTTCTCTCCTTGTCAAGTTGTTTGGATCCCCAATGTGGAGGCCACCTTCAATCATTCTCCATAACTCAATGGACGAATTACACGCATGAGATTTCATCAAAATTTTCCATTGATTAAAGGAAGATGAAGTAAGCTTGGGTGGATCACCCCTATTGTCTATGTGAGGGTCAGGTATTGGTGGATCATATGAATATAGGTGAGAAACCTCACTATAGTCCTCCTTACCACTTCCCTTTTTGGGAAGAGGAGCCCTTATTTTTATCTTTGCTCTACAAATCCTTTTCTTTGGAGTTATCCTTAGCTTTGTCCTTAGAAATAGGAGTTGTAGCCTCAGTGGTGGAGGGGCTGCGGATGGCGAGAGACGTGCTATCATTTCACGCATATCTTGCATTTCGGTCTCCATGGTTTTAATCAAGCTTGTTTCCAAGTACTTGAGATCATCCATGGTGACTTTACTCTCAGCCTCACTACCATCTTCCTTAGTAACCACACTCTCTTAGGGGGTAAAGCCTGAATAAAGAGCCGAGCTTCTGATACCAATTGAAATGGATCGTATGGGCACCTAGAGGGGGGGGTGAATAGGTGCTACACCAATTTTTAGTTCTTTTTAAAATTTTAGGCTTAACAAAAAGGTAAATTCTCTAGATATGCAACTAAGAGGAATTTCCCTATATGTAAAACTAACTAATAAGCTAGTAAATACAAAGGGAGTGGAATGAGGTAAGCGTAGTGAAGCATGTGGAGACACATGATTTGTTTTACTGTAGTTCCTTCCTTGTTAAGGGAAGTACATCTGCGTTGGAAGGGTGGGCGGTACTAAGACCACCACGCCACAATAGGCCTCACCCTGTTCTCCGATCTATATCGCCACCAAAGGCCTGATCCACCTTCCACTATTCGGTACCCTTCTAGGCGGGAACCGGTTCCTTTACAACACTAGCAGGGCACACATCCACAACTGAATTGGAGGCTCCCGTGATGACAAAAAGCCGCGACAAGAAATAGTTAATCAATAACCTAAATAGAGATCTAGATATTTGCAAAAAATACTAGATAAGAATCCTCCAAATGAATGGAGGGGAACTGAAGATCTTGATGGATGCCGATGAATATCAAAGTCTCCTCCTTCGATTCCCCAAAACTCAGAGCCTTTGAGTGGTTAAGATGGAGATCGCGCTTGAATCGCTATGAACAGGGAAGAGCTTTTTCGTAGGATCCAAGAGCTCTGAAATGGGGATCTGAAGGGATATTTATAGCCCATCCAAAAAGCTACCATTGGACGAATTAGGGGCCAGATTATCTAGCCTAAGTGGGGGCCAGATTATCCGGCTAGGGCAAACATCTGGCCCGAAATCGGACAATTCAGACCAAATGCCCGCCCTTCTCTGCGTGTCGTGCCTTGGTCGCCTTTGGAAAACTCCTAGGGGCGGATTATCTGGGCCCCTTGGTGAGGCGGATTATCCATCTCGGGCAAAAGCTCTAGCCCGGGATGGTTAATCCAAGGAAAAATTCCGCCCCCTTCTGCGTGACGCGCATTGGGGGCTTTTCGAAAAAGCCCCGGTGGCGGAGTATCTAGCGCCTCTGGTAGGGAAGATTGTCCGGCCCAGTCAAAAGCTCCGGCCGTGGCCGGTTAATCCTGGAAAACTCCACCCCCTTCTTCTTGATGCGCCTTGGTGGCTTTGACGAACTTGGTGGGCCGAATAATCCGACCCTTGGTAGGGGCGGATAATCCGCCCCCAAAACTCTAGTGTAGCAGCATTTGGGTGGAAAAGTATTCTGCACCACTAAACACACAATTAAATAATCCTTTACATTGTTATCTAACATACAAAAGATTAAAGATCTTGAAATGTTCTTTCAGCTCTGCAGGACTGCTAAGCGTTGTTGCGGTTGGTTGTTGCACATGCGGAGTTAAGTAGGCAACGGGCTGGCTCAGTGGCCCGTTAGGGTTAGCTTTTCTTTTCTTTTAATATATTATGTTTTCTTTTATGGTTTTTAATCTAGGGATCCAAATTGAACCATTTAAATTTCCAAAAATTTGTAAAATTCAAAGTAATATTATAGGTCCCTTTGGAACCTATTTTATTCCAAATTCAATAATTTCAACATAAAATCATTTAATTTGGCCCATAGGGCATTATTATTATTTCTTATATTAAACATTACTTTTCCATTTTAGATCCAAATGGACTCAAATAAATTTCCGTGGTTTTATAAAAGTGTCCTCTATCAAGGTATGCCATTTAGGATTTACTCTTCCTCAAAGTTAAAAACCATAGCTCTTAGGTTGCCCTTAGAATGGGAAAATCCCATTTAGGGTTTTTGAATTTATTTTGGGCAATATTATTTTCTCTTAGGGCTTATATGCAATTATGTTCATGCATGCTTCATGATTTAGAATTTTTAAATCTTGCACACCAATTCTATAATCTAGTATCAATCCATGCCCTCTTTTCCTATATGGCTACTTAGGTCATAACAAAAGAATATAATGTTATGAAATCAAGGTTGAGACGATTTTCAAATCAAAAAGTTTATTTTCTTTCAGAAGTTTCAACAAAGTCAAAAAATCAGCCAACTTATTTTATTTATTTAACATTCCAAAATTAGGAGAATTTTGGGATGTGACAGTTGGAAAAGTTGCTGCTTAGTGGTGCTGGTTTTGTTTTCAATGGTGTTTTGAGAAAGCAAAGGCTTTTGTAAATGATCTGGTCATGGGATGACTGGAAGGGAAGAAAAAGGTTTCGTCATGAGATGACCGGAGAGTAAAAGTAAGTGTCCTGGTCATGGGATTATCAAGAAGAAAAAGTGGGTGTCCCCATCCTAGTGGTTTTTAACTTCAAATGTTTTACAACAAAGATATAGAGATGCTATATATATAAGAGAAACTCGTTACGAAAAGAGCCCTAGATAGAGCCACCCTAATACGATAACCATATTTCATATCCTTTTATTTATACCCTCTTAAGTTGGTTTGCGAGTACATTCAAGCATACTCAATGGCATTGTCCCTGGCTATTTACTTAGTCAAACTTCAAGAAGGAAGGTGAAGAAGAAGGTGGCATTGATGAATATGTGAGCTAAGACGTTTTCCCAGTCAGTTACTTGTAGGGTTTAAGGCGTGACTTGGTCTCAATGCTTTGATGATGATCTGCTACTAATGGTTGATGTTAGCCTATCAAGGCTTATTTAAGGTATAGCCATAATGGCATTAAGGTATGACTTGTAACCTTTTTTTAATGGATGTTTACTTTGATATTTGTCGATTATGCACCACGACTCACTAATCATGGGATTGTGGCTGAAGGCATAAGGGATTCTCGGAGGGCTAATCCGGGGGTCCCACATACTTGGTATCAAAGCCATCCTGATTGTAGGAAAACCTTAGTTAGCATGGTCGTGAGTCAGGAAAACAAATATTTTGGGAAATACAGGCTTTCAAAACCTATTTTCCCAAAGCTTTTCGAAAGATTCTACATATTATCCCCTCCCACTTTAAGTGATTTGAAAATAATTATTCTACCTCTCGTCCACTTTCAAACATACAGATTTAAACCACCTCGGATTTAGAATTGTGTGAAGACAATGATCACGACATGAAGAGAAGTAGGTGCAAGCAAAACAAAGGAGTTATGGAGATCTAAAGGAAACTACAGGATCGCTCTACCAAAATAATTCTCCTTGCTAAACTACAAGAAATGTTTCCTTCCGCAACGACTTGGCCCGACGGTTGTCGTAGAAGGCGCATCTTCCGCGACAAATTTCTCGGCTCGACTGTGGCCGATGGTAAACTTTTTTCCGATTTCGTGGCCCTCTACTACGGCGGAACCGCTAAAAACATGGAGGAAGCTTAGCTGGCGCGTGGCAGAAGAAAGATTTTAGTTTCCTCGCGCGATGTTGTCTCGCCAAAGTCTTTTGAGGCGTGTGGGTCTCGGATGTCAGTGTCTCTAGTGGACCATACTTTTGGGTCGCGTCTCCCTAATTTGAACTCGATAATGTTGCTCGATGCGCCTGACGTTTAGTCAGGTTGCTGGGTCCTACATGTCAGCCTCTCATTAGAAGAATCATGTGTATGATGGAATTGTTTTCCTTTGCTCGCGCTACCCTATTCCGAAGTTGATAGTGCTACTTGATGCATCTACCGTCTAATCAACCCCCTGGGCCCCACATGTCACCCTCTCATTAGAAGAAACGCGTGTATGATGGAATTTTTTCCTTCGCTCGCACTACCCTATTCCGAATTTCATAGCGCTACTCGACACATCTACCATTTAAGCAACCTCCTGGGCCCCACATGTCATCCTCTCATTAGAAGAAACGTGTGTATGATGGATTTTTCCTTCACTCAAGCTACCATGTTCCGAAGTTGATAGAGCTGCTCGATGCATCTATCGTTTAATCAACCTCCTGGTCCCCACATGCCATACTCTCATTAGAAGAAATGTGTGTATGATGGATTTTTTGCCCTCGATCCCGCCTTCGTGTTTCAAACTTGATAACATTGCTCGCTGCATTAGCCGTTTATTCAGGCTAGTGGTCCCCTTATGTTAGCCTCACATTAGACGAATCGTGGGTATGATGAATTTTTTCTCTATCGTTGCCCTGTTCCGAACTAGATAGTGTTGCTCGATGACTCTGCCATTTCCTCACGCTGATGGGTCCCCCGTTTCAGCCTCTCATTACAAGAAATGTGTGCATGCTGAACTTTTTTCTCACCCGCACCTCCCTGTTTAGAACTGGCAACGTTGCTCGATGCAGCATCCGTATATGGTCGCGATGCTGGGTCCCACACATGTCAACACCCGGATTTTTAATCCCAGATGCATGTTATGCCATACATCGCAATCCCAAGATTACCATTTTTACGAGACATAACAAATTGGATATCACAGTACATCATCCATTACAATCCATAATAAGGTCTTACACAAATAAAGGATCGCCTGATCTAGTCTTAGTACAAACAAGTAGCGGAATAAATAGCATAGCGGTGGGCTCCATCTTCAGTGTCACTGGCAATGCTGACGATGGGAGATGATCCTAGTTGTCGTAGTCGTCCTGTTGTCCTCCTTCAGGGTAGTCCTCATCATAGTCTGGCAATGGGAATAGCCAGGGACAAAAGCCATGAGTACTCTTTAAGTACTCGCAAACTATCACTAACAAGTAAGGTAGTTCTAGTAGGAATGCTAAGTTCTAAGTTTATTTGTAAAGTTAAGTTTGAAACCTAAGCTGAGTTCAGAAACAAAGAAAGATAAAATAAAGTTTCAAATCACCTAACTTGGAACTTAGTTATCATAGTCACAACGATGTGGTGGTCAAGTCATGTCACAATTCATTTCATAAGTCATTTTGAAAACATCTGACAACGGAACAGTATGGCCAGTCCAACTGTCCATAACCGTAGACACGGCTATTCGAGTAGTTTGATACTTTGCAAAGGTGCTACACTTTCACCACAAAATTCGATACATCTATCAAGGATAACCCTGAATCATCATACTTAGTATGCAGATGATCAAACATGACCTTTCCTTTACACACTCTAGTATAAGCACCTCTCCTATGAGCTTGGCCTCCCAGCCATGGCCATCTACCATCCTGGGCACTACATAGTTGGACAACATTGAGAGGTAGCCTCAGCTCAGACCTCTCCTGTGAGGGAATTAATACTAATGCATATAAACTTCTGGCTAAGCCTTACCCAATTCAGGTATTGTGGTTGTACAGTAAAATTGGAATGGTATCGCATCCGAACCCAACCATTAGTTTTTATAAAAGGGCTAAGGCTCATGCCTCAACATTTTCATCATCATCGTAAACCATTTGTGTTTCTCAACACATGTCAAAACATCTCAATAGAATGACTCATCATTCCAAGGTTTTCATAATTCATTTTCACCAAGTATTCCCATCTAAAGTGATCAAGTTTTTTGGTTTAGCTCTAATCACTAAGTTAAGAATGTTCACTAATGTGGCATGCTAATATCAATCTCATGCCATAGAATGACATCTAAGTCTAACTAGATAGGTCAAGTTTTATACTCTTTATGCTATCTATAAACAAGTAAGAAACTTTGGTAAAGTAAAAGAAGGTAAAGCTTGTAAATAAAACTTGGAGTAGGTATAAGTCAAAACATATGACCAAAAGCATGCCTAATGCCTCTGGCTTAGGTTATCTAGCTTGCAAGGGTTATCTTGCATTGTTAATGATGGCTTGCAAGTATTAGCTTGCCAATAATAGCTTGCCTTGGTTGGTGCAGTGGTTGAAATTCTCCTCGTCTTCTACGGGGTAGAACTCCTCCTCCTCGTAGACTTGGTTGGTACTATCGTCTATAAATACATACGGAATACAGAATCACCAAACAATACTTAACTAGTCTACTTAGCACTCTAAGGCACACATATGATGATCTAGTATCATCACTCACAAGATTTAATGAACTAGTTTCATTTATTTTATTTGATAAAAGTAATTTCTACTCATTGAAATTAACTAAGGATTAATATTCTCCAATTAAAATATGGGATCATGTGGACACATGTCATCACCACATATTCTAATACATGGGAATGTGATTTAAATGTTGGATCACATTTTAATAAGTTTAAGTTTAATATTTAATGATTTAAAGTGACTACAAATGCCTATATAGCATTATTTTGGTACTAGTCCAAAGTCACTGCATGCAAACCTTAATATTATTACATTTCCAGATAGGTATGGTTAAATGTGATTTTTGAGAGTTGGAATTAACTCAAAAGCTATTATGGTTGATTTTAGAAAAATGTTTGAATGTGAAAAAGCTTATGCCTTCTTATTTTTGCTAGGAGAGATCTATAACTCTAATTGATTTAAATCCAACGGGCTTGTAAATAGATTTAAAGTATCTTTCCAACAAAATTGGAATCACTCAATTTGGTTCAGTAGATCTTTCTGAGTTGATTTTGAACTAAGGGACAGAACTAAGTTTCAGCTAAAATGGAAAAAGATTTATTTGAGTGTAATCGTTCACGCAGGAAATAAATGGGTCGGCCCACTTTACTCCACGCAGCACCCAGGCTGGCTTTAGGTGAGGGCCCCACCTATCAATGGGACAAGGGCTGCCGAACCGGTATGGGTGAATGGTGGCCGCATGATTAGATACTGGATCAACGACTCACAGCCATCGTCGACACCGGAACAGTTCTCGACAGGGACAAACCCTAGCACGGTCGGTGACGGTGCAGTGAGGGTGTACTAGGGCTCCAGCGAGTGCGGCAAGGCGGGCAAATGGACGAGTCGAGGACGGTGGTTCTCCTGGTACCGGCAGCCTCCCGGGAGATGGTCTGGATCACTGGCGCCCTGCTCCTCCTTCCACGGCAGACTCCAGCGAAATTAGGGCGCTACGGGCTGGGGCTGGATCCAGTGGGGCTCTAGGAGGTTTCTGAGGGGGAGTGGATGGGAATGGTGTGAGGAAATGGTGCTGGTAGGCACTCTATTTATAGCAGGGTGAGGGGTGCAGAGAGGCATGGACGAAGCTCGTCGGAGGCGACGACACAGCGAGCTAGAGGCTTGGTCGGTGGGCTAGGACGGTGGGCGGTGCCCTGGTGAGTGTCACGGCGGTGCGCGTGCAGTGCGAGGTGGTCGGGAGACGCGAACATTGTTGTGTGCATGCTGCCTCTGTCGACGACAAGTTTCGCGGCGGTCGGCGGCTACGGGTCATGGTCGGGGAAACGGGCATGTCTGGTAGCTTCCTGGGAGGCTGGTGATCATGTAGGATGGCGGCGGGAGCAAGGCGAGGTCTGGTTGAGCAGGGACAGCGCGTGAACTGCGGGCGGCGTCGGCAAGGCACAGAGGCAGAGAGCGCGGGCGAGGTGAGGTGGTCCAGGGGCTTGCTGCACTTGAGGAGCGGACAGGGGGTGGTGGTGCTACCACGCCTACCTCCTAGACATGGCAAGAGAGAGAGGGGCGTGCTCCTGTGGCTTGGGCACGGTCGGCCGGCGATCATGGCCTCGGGGTGGCGCTGCACTGTGGCTAGGGACTAGGGAGTGGGCTGGTTATGTCCTGGTTAGAACAAAGAGGGACAGAGGGAGTGAATTGGGGTCAATGGGGATGAAAATCCCTGTAGAAACAGTGAGGCTATACTAGGGTGTGATATGTGCATGCCAGGTGTGATACGTCCAAAACGTATCTACTTTCCCGAACACTTTTGCTATTGTTTCTCCTCTAAACTTGTGTGAATTGGATGCAACTAACACAGACTGACGCTATTTTCACAAAAATTGCCTTGGTGTTTAGTTTTTGTGCAGAAAATCAACTATCAAGAAAAATCCCGGAAAATATGCCAAAAATCCTATTTCACTAGAAGACTCCCGGAGCCAGAATATGAGACGGAGTGGGGCTGGGGCCCAGCCACACCACCTAGCCGCGCGGGCTGGGCTTGGCCACGCCGGGGGGTGGTCTGACCGCCCCAGACACCCCCTCGGTCTCTCTCTTCGCCTATAAGTTACCTTCTGACCTAAAAACTCAGGGGGGTTTGACGTTTTTCCAGAAGGAGTTCCGCTCCGCCGCCTACACCAGATTCCACGAAACAGCACCAGAAACTCCATTCTGGCACCCTGTCAGGATGGGGAATTGGAAGAGATCATCGCCATCATCATCACCATCGCTTCTCCATCGACCATCCATGTTTCCCCCATCTATGAGTGACTAATCCCCCGCTATAGGCTATGGGGATGGTAGGGATTGGATGAGATCGTTCATGTAATGGCATCAGATTTTTAGGGCATGGTGCCTAGTATCTTCTATTAGTGCTTTATGACTTTGCTGCGACTTGTTATGCTTAATGCTTGTCACTAGGGCCCGAGTGCAATGATTTCAGATCTGAACATGTTATTGATTCATTATGATAGTATTGTTTTTGGTCTTACCTGGAAGTTGTATACACACGTTGTTGTCCGGAACCAATGGCCCCGAAGTGACAGAAATTGGGATAACCGGAGGGAATGGCTTTGATGTGAGGATCAGATGTGTTCACGAAGTGTTAATGCTCTGCTCCGGTGCTCTATTAAAAGGAGCACCTTAATTGCCAGTAATTCCCTCGAGGCCCCGCAGCAAACGGGCTGGCAGGAGAAAAGATGTTGTGCAAGATCTCATTACGAGCACATATGACTATATATGGAAAACATGCCTAGGATTATCTAGTACTTGGATGCTTTATATTATTTATATGCAATTGCCCTATGTTCTGATTGCCATGTGAATTGTCTTGTCCATGCAATGCCCGTCCATCCATCCCTATGCCTACCGCACTCGAATCCTACTGTTTACTGCTATTGTTACTACTGTCTTTACTTTACTACTGTTGTTACTTTACTATTCCTACTATAAAACTGTTGCTACTGATAAACTGCTGTGAGCAAGATTGTTTCCAGGTGCAGCTGAATTGACAACTCAGCTGTTAAGGCTTATAAATATTCTTTGGCTCCCCTTTTATCGAATCAATAAATTGGGTTTCACTTCCCTTGAAAATACTACGATACACCCCATATACTTGTGGGTCATCAAGACTATTTTCTGGCACCATTGCCGGGGAGCATAGCTTTATTCATTAAGTTCACTTGGATTCTCTATTATTTGCTGCTATCCATCCATCATGGGTAAGTCTCGTGATGGCAAGGTTCCTATTTTACCATCCACTACAAGAAGAGGTACGGTTCTGAACACCTCTGTTGCTCTTGATTCACCATCTATTATGAGTAAGCTCGTTACACCACCACACACACATGCTACACACATTGCTACTACTGCTGAATCTTAAACTTCTGTTACTTATGATGTTGTTTCTACTATACTTGATAAGAGTGGTTCATTAGGTCCTTTCCTAGATGCTACGATTTCTAGAACTATAGCTGGAAATACTGAAACTCCTAATGAAGACACTACTACACCTGTTAGTTCACCAGAGTCTAGTGAGAGTTATGATATTGAAGACGGTTATGTTGAGATGACCGATGAATTTATTAAAGAATGTAAAAACACCCATGATAGGAGCGCTCCTAAGAGTCTCCTTGATAGGCGTACTATTAGACCCAAATTGTCTCCTATTGCTAAATTTGCTGCTTCTCCCATAAACATTAAAGATAAAGATTATGATTTCTCTCTCGATCTATCTTACATAGCTATTGTTGAGAAAGAACCTTTTTGTGGGACTAAGAATGAAAGTGCGGTAGCACATATGAACGAGCTTTCTACCATGAGTGTCTTGTTTTCTGATGATATTAAGATGCGTACTTACTTTTTTGCTAAGATTTTCCCCTTTTCACTAAAAGGAGAAGCTAGAACTTGGTTTAGTAATTTACCTCCTGGATCTATTGATAGCCCTGATTGCTTGATTAGTACTTTCCTGCAGAAATATTATCTTCCTAGTGCTAGACATGCTATTTTGCAGGAACTTTTTGATTTCAAATAGGGAGAAAAAGAGATATTGCCTGAATCATGGGCAAGGTTTTGTGCTTTGATTCATGAACAGGATGGAAGTCCATTACCTAAGAATGAGCTTCTTGATATATTTTATAATGGACTAACTGAAGAATCTAGGACATACCTAGATAGTTGTGCTAATTGTGTTTTTAGCAATAGGACTCCAAAGGAAGCTGAGGAATTAATGGATAAAAGAAGCAAGAATTATGAAAATTGGACTCCTCCTAAACCAGCTATTCCTGAAGTAATTATACCTGAACCAACTATTCTAGTGCCTATTCCAACATCAAAGAAGAGTTGAGTTATTGAATTAAATGATGAACTGATGAAGGAAGCTAAGAAATGTCTTAAGGAGAAGGGAATTAAAGCTGCAGAAGTCAAGAATTTACCTCCTATAGAAGAATTATGTAAGCCTATCCCCTACTCATCCACTATTGAGGTACACTCTCTCCAACACTTTGATGAAGGTGATATCCCTTACTCTAAACCTCCTGATCAATGCTTAGAAGAATTTGATATTTTTATTGTTAAGCAAGATAATTTTAACAAAAGGGTGCAAAATCATCTAATGGAAAACACTAGAGCTATTGTTGAGTTAAAAGATATTTTGGAAAGAATCTCTAATGATGTTAAAATGATTGTTAAACACTTTCAAATTGTTCAAACTCAAATAGATCAACTCATTAAAGTGCAAAAAGACTTGCAACGCTACTAAAGAAAAACATGCTTACGAAATTAGAACTAGAAGTGGTGCTGCTACCCAAGATCCTCTATATCCTCAGGGGCATCCCAAAAGAATTGAGCGGGATTCTCAACAAGCTGAAAATAGTGGTACTACTCGTAAGAAAAGAAAAAAGAAACATAAAACTATTGTAGAACCCTCTGAACCTTCTAAAGATCCTAATAGTATATATGTCTCTAATGCTGAAACTGAAAGTGGTAATGAAGAAAATGATGTTCCTAATGAAGAAAAAGTTGAAGAAGAACCTGAAACGCACACTAAGAATAATAAATACACTAAAGAAGATTTTGTTGCTAAGAAACATGGTAGTGAAAGAGAGCCTTGGGTCCAAAAACCTATGCCTTCCCCTGATAAGAAACACAAGTCAAAGGAAGATGAACACTATAATAAGTTTTGTGAGTGGATGAAACCTTTATAATTGCAAATTCCTTTGACTGATGCTATTAAATTGCCTCCTTACTCAAAGTATATGAAGGATATTGTCTCGAATAAAAGGAAGATCCCTAATGAAGAAATATATCTACTTTGCTTGCTAATTATTCCTTTAATGGCAATGTTCCAAAGAAACTTGGAGACCTAGGGATTCCAACTATCCCTTGCTCTATTAAGAATAGTTATGTTAGAACTGCCTTGTGTGATTTGGGAGCTGGAGTTAGTGTTATGCCTTTCTCTCTCTATAAGAGACTTCAACTGGAAAAATTAATACCAACTGATATATCTTTGCAAATGGTTGATAAATCTACCACTATTCCTGTTGGTATATGTGAGGATGTACCTGCTCAAGTGGCTCATAATTGCTTGATATTAACTGATTTTGTTGTGCTTGAAATGCCTGAAGATGATAATATGTCTATTATTCTTGGGAGACCTTTTCTTAATATTGCAGGAGATGTTATTAATTGTAATCAAGGAAAGGTGAATTTCAATGTTAACGACAAGGAACATACTGTCTATTTCCCCAAGAAGATTTATAGGACTTGTGGTTTGAATTCAATTGAACATGTTGAAGGCATTCAAGTTGGAGAAATATATTGTCCCATACCAAGAGAAAAATTTGAAAATATTATGATTGGGACCATTGCTATCAAAGTTGAGGTAACATAATCATTAGTGGAATACAAAGTTTTGTCTCATATGAAATTGTTTTGTTAACAAGACCTGATCAACCTAGTTAACAAAAGGATTTCATTGAACAAAACAATCTTTTCACCATGATTATCTCCGCTTACTTTTATTTTATCCATTTTAGTTTTTGTTTTTGTTTAGTTTCCTTTTCTATTGTTAGTTGCTTGCATGTTAGAGTGTCTTAGAACTTTTGTAATTCTAGCCTTTTTTTGTCATTGCATCATTTCCAAAAAAATCTGTCTGTCAGAAAATCATTCATCTATACTTGAAAAATGCCCAAAAATAAAGTGTCTCGAAAAAGTCCAGAAAATTCATATTAAATTTTTACGTGAAAAAAGGGGCAGAGGAGTGCCTGGAAGGTACCAGGGGGCCCACCAGGCAGGCACACCACCTGGTGGCGCGGCCAGCCCTGGGGCGCGCCAGCCTATGGTGTGGGCCACCCCTGGCCCTCCACTCACTCTCTCACTTGCCACTTTCTTCTCTCTCCCGAGTAAGCTCCAGTTCATTGCTCAAAATTGTGTTCTTGTTGTGCTTGCCCTCGATTTTTCGATCTCCTTGCTTAGCCCATCTTTGCTGCTGAAATTTGGAGCATTTGTTCTCCGGTATGTGACTCCTCCGCTTGTCCAAGTAGATTTGTGTTTAGTGGTTTATATCTTGAGTATTTTGCTACTATAGGTGACAGGTTATGAGAGCTTGTAAGCTTGTTTGATGCTTAGAGATATAGTTTTGATGCAAGTTTAGGCCTCTTACAAGTCCCTATGAGTAGTGCCCTTCATTATATTCACTTTGCAATCACTTGTTTAATAGGTGTTTAAATTTTAGAATATCAAGCATGAACAACCATACCTTTGGAGAGATATTTGAGAGGGATGCACCTAGGAGGTTGTGGCATCCCGCTAAAACCACTACTAGAAAATCGCTGTGTTTTTGTGCATCGCATCACCATGACCGCATGCTCATGTCGTCATGCCACATTGCATTTGAGCATCGTCATGTCATTATGCATGGTTTATCTAAAACTATTTTCTAAAGGCCTAGTTTTGTTTTCTAAATATCCCTCATCTTTACTTCAAATCAAAATCCTGGTCTTTTCCGGATATTTTGTTTGTCTAAAAGATATTTGCAAATGTGTTTAAATAAGAATAAATAAATAAAATTATTTTTCTACCGGGGGAGGCATCCCAGCCGTTTAGGCCAGGCCACCTACTACCCCAGCAGACCCGGCCCAAGCCCACCACCACCAATCCTAAACTAGTAGAAACCTAACCCTAACCCCTCTCTCCTCACCTGCCGCCGCCACCCACCTACCACCACCCTGCACCCAGCCGCCACATCCCTCCTCCCGCTCGCAAAGCCCCCGTGTCGCACGCCTCCTGCCGGTCCCACCACTGCCTCACTTCCGCCTGGTCCCTCCCACCCCTACACGGTACACGCAACAACCGCGTCGATGCGTTCTTCCACGTACCGCACGATGACCTCCCTCTCGCTTCCCTTTCCACCCGGCCCCACCATCCCGACCCCACTACGCTACACGATAGACGCCACCGACGCGACCATCTCTTCCTCGATCCCCATCCTCACGCGAGCCCCACTCCTCTCTCCCCGCGTCCCCTACCTCGTCGTCCCCCCCCCCGAACGAGATCGACTGCCGGTCGCGTCCCTCCCACAAGTCCGGCCGCGCCAGCACGCGTGACCTCCGCGCATTCTCCCATAGAGCCGCCATCGGCACCGCCGACCTCGGCGTCCTCCCCGAGCTTGCCTCCCGCGCCCGGTCTACCTCCTCTGTGTCGGCCGCCGCCCCTCCGACCGCGTCTGCACGTTGTCCGTCGCCCCGTGCCTCGCCGCCACCGCGTCCGCCTCTGTCGTCAAGCTCCAACCGTCACCGCGCAGCGCGCCCGCCTCTGCAGCGACCTCCAGCGAGCCCGCCCTTCCCGCGTGCGTCGTCCTGGCCTTCCGCTGCCCCGGACCGCGACCCCGAGCTCCTGCGACATCGCCGTCCGCCACCGCAGAGACGCCTCGCGCACTTCCCGAGCCCCGGCCGCCCCTCTCTTCCTCGAGCAGAGTCCATGCAGGCCCGCCTCCCCGCACTAGTCAGCAGGCCACCGCCCATCATCCGTCGGCTAGGACGCCCTCCGCTTTGGGCCATGTGTGCTCCGGCCGCCTCGTGTGGATGCGCGCGCAAGCCCCCGCAGTGTTCCTTCCCCTGCTCTGGCGGTGCCCGCCCCTGCGTCGAGCGCGCGCGGGACGTCGTCTATGTTTCCCTGCAGATGAGTGCTACCGATGTGCTGCTGCTCAATGTCGAAAACAAAAGTGTCGCATCTGTATCTTTTGTGATAAGTTGTTTCTGATATCTGCCAGATGATGTTCTGATGTTGTGGTGGCATGATGTTCACGCATCGCACATCAAGAACTTCAGAACATATCGACACACAAGAACCACATCCGCCTGGATGAACCGGATGAACCGCCGGCGCCACTCGAGACCGACATCGACCCTTGAAGTGGAGACCCCAAGCTCTCCATCATGGAACCCAAAGGCCACCGACGTCGAACGCCGAGACCCTCGACACGGAACCCAAACACGGTGATGTGTACTCCCAAGACCCTCGGCATGGATTGCTACGATCTCCTTCACGGATCTGATGGCCGAACCCGAAGACCGATCCTCGGATACGAAGACCAAACCTGAAGACCATCAAGTTCTCCTTCCCGGAGCGACAAGTGCTTCGTCATGGGTCCCATGTTCGACACCCCGAACCAGGATCCGAAGACCGATCTCGCCGATCCTGAACCCCATCGAACCCTCGGAACCCAAGATCTTCCGAACCCAGATGTGTGCCCCTAAGCCCCTATTTTTATAATCTGACATTATCAACTGTCACATATTAATTGTTCATCTTGCATGCATACCTGTCTGTGGTTTGGGGGCATTATGCCGAATCACCTCATAATTAAATATGGAGTCTATATGCGGGCTATTCTAGTCTTATATCGGCTCCATTTCAATTGGTGTAGCGAACCGATGCCATGTTTTGTCTTGTTAATCCAACATTTAATTGCGGGGTTTTAAATAACTTGAACCGTCTAATTAAATGTCGGGACCCCAGTTCCGCTTAATACTGCCTAATTGCACCGCACTTTTTCCATGCCATGCATCATACCATGAACATGCCGATTCTTCTACCGTAGCGTTAAATATTGCATCCAGTGTTTCTTCTAGTGTTTGCTTCTTCGTGGACTAGGCCGGTGAGTGGATGTGAGTATCGACAAGTTCCACCATTTTTTGAGGTCTTACTTATTTTCATTGGTTTCGGAATAGTAGAATAATTCGTAATAGCGGCCAAAATCTTGAGAAAATCTAAAAATCAATATATCGAGGTTAACCGAACCCGGATGAATCTCCGGCAGTGTTTCCTAGGCGAGAATCTCTCCCCATTCTACCTATTTTGCATTTATAGTCTTTATTTCCTCCTATTGATCTATTGCTATCCGTGTCGCAATTCTTTAGTTTCCGTACACCAGTTATACCCCGTGCATCCTCTATATTGCCTTGGACACCTCCTATTACCTGTGTTTGGTAGATAGCTGGCCTTGCAAGTTGTAGTTGCTTGCTCAGGTGCGATCTCGTGTTGTCAAGTACCACAGTTGTTGGAATGTTGGCAGATGCTTAATGGTGGAGATGATCATGTCTTTAATTACAACTATTAAATTGCTGGGATAACTAATGAAAGAGGCACCGGTGGGCAATATATGCTATTTGGTTTTCATGTCCACTTGTGTCCCGTAGGCCCCGAGTACTTGATACCTATTCCTTGACTATTCACACTATCCACATCTGGGAGACCCTATGGGATCGCCCTGAGCCAGAGCTTGATTCATTTCTATTTCTTGGGGCCACAAACTAGTTTGGGGCTTTATTACTATCCTGTACTTATGCCATGTTTTACTGCTTTGTTTAAGATTGTGCGTGGAGCACCTGTACTGTTTTGGATGCGGAGTGTTTTCGCGGTATCGACAAGCCCAGTCACATTTTCGGGTTCCCAGTCGTTTACAGCCATTGACGCAAACCTTGGGTCCGTCTCGGAGCCGGCCAACTTCGTTGCGGGTAGCTTAATGGGGTGGCCCCCTGAAATATTTATGAATCCTGTGATTGCTTTGTCGTGAAAGCCTCGTTGGGTTTTGAGTTGGTTTTTCTGAGGTTGATCGAGTGTGTGTTGCTATTTGTGCACCCCTGCAGGGTAAAACTTTCTGAAAGTCGTGTCCGCGGTTATGGACGACTCGGAGCACAGTATCTTGATCATAGACAAGCATAACTAAAGTAGTGCCATAAATTTGACTTAATACGTGACTAGTAATCAGATTCAAATACAACTAAATGGATATTAAAAATGCCAACAACTGGTGGAGCTGGGGTTCCTTGTGTCTGTTATATCTGCCTAGTAAGTATTGCAACTCCAATGGAATGTGATAAAAGTGCCAATAACTGCTGGGTTTTGGGATTCCTCAGGACAATTATATCTGACTAGTAAATGTTCCAACTGCAACGGAATGGTGATTAAAACTGTCCACTACTTATGCTATCAGGATGACTCATGCTATCTATATCTGACTAGTAAGTGCTTCAACTAAATCGAATGAATAAAACTGCCAACTGTGTGAGTTCCTCGTTTGACTTCCTCGTTTGGTCTCGAGGGGGAATACCAGGATGGGTATGTTTGGTGTTACTATCAGGTTGGATCCGGATAGGTCTTTCTTATCCATCTCTAATATCCGCCAGTTTTACCGAGTCTCTATAGGATGTTTAGTGCTGCTGCGCTGCCGCTTCAGTCCACCATACCTGTGTAGGCGAGGACCGCCGAATTCTAGCCTCGCCGTGTACTGGCCTCAGTACTAACGCTCCTCTTTTTCATTTGCCCTTTGTCGGCACCCCTTTTGTTTTAGCAGGTTTGAGATCGACGTCATTAGCAGGGTTACCCTTCCGGCTTGGCCTGAGCAGGGTTATGGACGCCATTGGTTATTCTTTAGGGCTCTTAGCCCATTTGCATCTTATCCGTAGTCGGACGCTCTATCATTTTCAAGGTCATTTGGATCTTTGTATAGTATATCTGTATTCTTGACTCATGGAGTCGTTGTTGTATATATCTGTTATGTGGGTCCCATCGAGGATTGTTGTGTAATGGTATTAATTTGTTTTCCACCCGCACGAAAGTGCCTGGTGGGCGTCCTTGAATCGTTTCTATGCGGGTTTGGCAGAAAGGGCTAAAACTTGCATAGGGCCGATTTGAGGGTGTTACAGAGGTCGAGGCCCTCACGATCAGCCTCTCAGTTTAGGCCATCATACAACAAAGATCTCATTGCAACTCGTATTGGTAATGAAGGGGATGATCACCCATCACCTTTTCCTTGTTTTACTTTCTTACAAGCAGCAGGGATTCTTGATGATTTCTTGCTACTTATTCAGAGGGTTGGTTTGACCTCATATATGCAAGATGAGAGTGAGCAATATGCTATCCTCACCAAAACTTTTGTTGAGAGCTTTGTTTTTACTAACACGCCCTATCAGTCAATTGTCTCTTTCAAAATTTATAACCTGCCCTTCACCATGTCATTGGAAAGATTTTGCAGTGTTGTAGGTGTAAGCATGACAGGGACCGTGAAGAAGATTCAAGGGCGACCCGCTGATTTGCTAGAACTTTACCGAGGGGTGACCAATGATGATGACTGCGTTGCTGAGCTCGGAAAGATAAGAAACATCCAACTCCCTGCTCTTAGATACTTTGCATATTATCTTGCTACTAGCATTCTTGGGAGGGAGAATACAAGTAATATCTCCAACTATCATTTAGCCTTCCTTGCTGCTGCGCTTAACAATGACACTCAGTACAACCTTGGCTCGCTTATTGCTCGCTGCCTAGCTGCTAGGGGGCCTATCTATGGGGGCATCATTGCCTCACATATGGTCAATGCATTAGGGCTTTCAGTGGACCCCAATGATACTATATTGGCACCACAAAGACTTGACCTTGTTGCTATGAAAACTCATCACTTTGTCACTGCTGATTCTGATTTGGACAGTCTAGTATATAGGATGTTGTTTACTGATGAGGATGAGAGGGAGATCCCTTTGCCGCAGTCTACTTTGTTTACTATTCACAGGAGACCGTGGTCGCGCTCCAAGGAGGAGGTGGACGAGCAGCTCGGCTTGTTGGGTTTCCACGGGCAGCACCAGGAGGATGTGCCCTCCTACGATTACTCTGTGCACTACAGAGGGACGTACTCGAGCTCGCACCAGGACGAGGGTACCTCCTCTTCATACCACGGTGACACTTCATCCTGGCCAGCCTGGGATTGACACCCACTTAGGCCAAAAGCCTAAGCTTGGGGGGAGGTACGCCGACATCGCACTCATCTCCATATCATTTTGCGTCGGTACTTTGTATATTCATGTTTCGTTCTCTTTTTAGTTTTCGTTCCTTCTTTGCTTTTGCTTTCTAAAACACAAAAATACCGAAAATATTTATGTTGTTTCTCTTTGGTTTGCTGTTTTTCTTTTTGCCTTGGTTTGTTTTTCCCTTTTTGCTTTGTTTGAACTATTCGAAAAACCCAAAAAAAATTTTGCTTTGCTTGTTTTTCCTTTTTGGTTCTTGCTTTAAAAAATCGAAAACACCAAAATATTTGTTGTTCTTCTTTGGTTTTGTGAGTTTTGTTGCAGGGTTCAGCAGTCCTCAATGGGATTTGGTTTCATATTATTATTCAAGCCACACAAGTGAAGGGCAATAATGAGGATTAATGACAACTTGAGGTGTGGCAAGAGGCTGGTAACGAACTCTATTTGTTTTCATTTTTGTACATATACTCATCATTGTGGGCATGCTTAGCCTGCTCGTGTAGGGTGTATGCTATCTTTGGATGCTTAGTAGTTCTTTCTGTCATATGATTAGTCCCATCTTATTAATAGTTTGTAGCATGTCATATGAATGTTTGCTTGCATTACTCTATTCATAACTTGGTATGACACCATGGTATCCTCGTCTGAATGTTTCATTTGAATTGACTCGGCACATGCTCACGCATGCATATGACTGAAATAATCAGTTAAGCCTCGATGAATTATTTTGCCTTGAGGGTCTTGAATCACTTTCATGCCATGATAAGTCCTGTTTTGTTGCAAGCATGATTATAACAGCTATTTCTCTCTCGTTTGTCGCTCCCTCACTATTGCTAGCCTTCACTTACACTGAGTATGTTTTACTCATGTTTCCAACTCCCTAAAACCAAGTATTGCCAAAGTGTCCACCATACCTACCTATTAGCATCATTTGCTATTTCCGTGCATATTAAGTATGCCTTGTTTTCTTCCGAATAAAATGTTTGCTTGTTATGAGAAAGTTAGTTAGTAAAGCTCTCACGAACTTGATGGCACACTTTATTTCCTGCACTTAATAAACCTGAACCATGTGACTGTCCATGAAAGTTATATGCATGCAAATTATAGGCTAGGGATTAGCTGAACCGTGCTGTCACGGGGAACACTTTCAACACATGTAAATATATACCCAGTTGATACCATGCTCTTTTGTTTGCGGATGTCGTCTGTGTGAAATAAAAGGGGAGCTTGTAAGTCCATAGAGTTATGTATGTGTGTTAGAGAAATGCCTGGGCCGCCGGTCTAATCCATGCCGTCATGGCGGAAACCCGCAGCGTAACTATAATGATATCTATGAAGCATTCTTCTTACAAAAAAAGAGAGAGATAGCTATTGAGAAAAAGAAAAGAAAAAAAGAGATTTCAGAAAATAGGAAAGAGAGAAAAAAGCACCATTTTCCCATGGTAAATAAGAAGATTGCTGAGATACTCATTGTCTGCTTGCCTTGTCATTTTGATATGGGGATTCTTCCGTATCATCGGGCAAGGGGTACCCCGTTGGCGGTTCTCTATGATACGCACGTATTTACGATGAGAAGAACTTACCGGTAACTAAAGTTGAGTAGCATGAGGAGCGGCCCTCGTACTCAAGGGACATGGGATTTCCATTTTATAGTCTGTCAAGCATATAACTCAGATTGGACCGCACTTTCACCTTAACCATATTAAATATGCCTATGTTAGGGGCAATGAGAGCTCAAAGCTAATGAGTAACATACTTTTAGTATTTGGAAGCCTTTCAAACTATTCAAAACCTTTTCATTTCTTTGTTGAGTCTCCACCTATTCTATGAGCACTTTCTTGACAGCATAGTTGTCATTCTTTGTGCTTGTCTCATTACTTGATTATTTGTGTTATGACTTTGATGCTTATATCTTTGATATCTTTACTTCTAGTCTTCACCTGAACTTCAGAGGTGCCTTGGCATTCACAATAAAAAGGCAAGCGAGATACCACTCTATCATACCTTGTTATGAGCATTGTAATGTTGCTTATGTTTATGCTTCATGCTTCTTATAATTTTTTAGTTGGAATCTTTTCATAGCTTGCATTGCCTATTAAGTAAACTTAGTTGCATACTCCTTATTATGAATTGTCTAAGTAGTTGATCACATGTTGAGAATATATACATCATATGAAGCAAATGTGTTCGTGAAAGTTTATTTTATCGCACTCAGTTTTCAACTGAATTGCTTGAGGACAAGCAATAAGCTAAGCTTGGGGGCAGTTGATACGTCCAAAACGTATATACTATCCCGAAAACTTTTGCTATTGTTTCTCCTCTAAACTTGTGTGAATTGGATGAACTAGCACGGACTGACGCTGTTTTCAGCATAATTACCTTGGTGTTTAGTTTTTGTGCAGAAAATCAAGTATCAGGAAAAATCCCGAAAAATACGTGATACATTGCAAATGTATCTATAATATTTGATGCTCCATGCTTGGTTTTATCCACTTTCTTGTGTTTTGTCCACACTTTGGAGTACTTTTCATATGATTTCTTGGACTAACCTATTAACAAGAGCCACAATGCCAGCTGCCTGTTTTCTGCTGTTTTTGGTTCCAGGAAGTCAGAAAATGAATATTCTCGGAATTGGACGGGACAAAAGACAAAGTGCTTATTTTTCCAGAAGACTCCAGGAGCCAGAATACGAGACGGAGGAGGGCCAGGGGCTGGCCACACCCCCCCAGGCGTGGGCTAGGTCTGGCCATGCCAGGGCCTGGTGTGGTGGCCCGAGGCACCCCCTCGGTCTCCCTCTTCGCCTATAAGAAGCCTTCTGACCTAAAAACTTCGGGGGGTTCGACGTTTTTCCAAAAGGAGTTCCGCTCCGCCGCCACCACCAGATTCCACGAAACAGCACCAGAAACTCCATTCTAGCACCCTGCCGGGACGGGGAATTGGAGGAGATCATTGCCATCATCATCACCATCTCTTCTCCATCGACCATCCATGTTTCTCCCATCTTTGAGTGAGTAATCCCCCGTTGTAGGATATGGGGATGGTAGGGATTGGATGAGATCGTTCATGTAATGGCATCTGATTGTTAGGGCATAGTGCCTAGTATCTCTATTAGTCCTTTATGACTTTGTTGCAACCTTGTTGTGCTTAATGCTTGTCACTAGGGCCTGAGTGCCATGATTTCAGATCTGAACTTATTATTGATTCTTTATGATAGTATTGTTTTGGGTCTTATCTACAAGTTGTATACACACGTCGTTGTCCGGAACCTATGGTCCCGAAGTGATGTAAATCGGGTAGCTTGGAAGGAAAGGCTTTGATGTGAGGATCACATGTGTTCACGGAGTGTTAATGCTTTGCTCAAGTGCCCTATTAAAGGAGCACCTTAATTGCGATAGTTCCTAGAGGCCCCGCAAAGCTGGCAAGACAAAAGATGTTGTGCAAGTTCTCATTGCGAGCACGTATGACTGTATATGGAACACATGCCTAGGATTGTCTAGTATTTGGATGCTTTATCTTATTTATCTGCAATTGCCCTATGTTCTGATTGCTATGTGAATTGTCTTGTCCATGCAACTCCCGTCCATCCATCCCTATGCCTACCTCACTCGAATCCCACGGTTTACTACTTTTGCTACTACTGTCTTTGCTTTGCTACTGCTGTTACTTTAATATTCCTACTACAAAACTGTTGCTACTGATAAACTGCTGTGAGCAAGATTGTTTCCAGGTGCAGCTGAATTGATAACTCAGTTGTTCAGACTGATAAATATTCTTTGGCTCCCCTTGTGTCGAATCAATAAATTGGGTTTCACTTCCCTCGAAAATACTGCGATACACCCCCTATACTTGTGCGTCATCAATATGCCAAAAATCCTATTTCACCAGAAGACTCCCGGAGCCAGAATACGAGACGGAGTGGGGCTGGGGCCCAGCCACACCACCTGGCCGCGCGGGCTGGGCCTGGCCGCGCTAGGGGGTGGTCTGGCCGCCCCAGACACCCCCTCGGTCTCCCTCTTCGCCTATAAGTTGCCTCCTGACCTAAAAACTCAGGCGGGTGATGGCTCAATACACGGCACCCAGAAAAGTGCTTGGTGAGTGGTGTTGATGTAGAGCTCGTTGGGAACCCCATGAGGACGGTATGATGAGCACAGTAGCAAGTTTCCCTCAGTTATGAAACCAAGGTTTAATTGAACTAGTAGGAGCAAGGAAACACCCCAAAGGTGTTACTAGCTGAGCTTTGGCAGGGCGCACTACCGGTGCTAGTAGCAACATGGAGACCTGCACAACATAACCATAGAACTTTGTCCCCAACTTGCGATGAGGTTGTCAATCTCACCGTGTTTTCCGGAAAACAAAGGATTAAACGTATCGAATGGAAAGAAGTAAAAGTTTGCAGAAAGTAAACACAAAGCAGTAAAACATTGTATATTGTATGTAAAGAAAAGAGGACCGGGATCCATAGTTCACTAGAGGTGGCTCTCCTTAGATAGATAACATGCTAGGTAAACAAATTACAGCGAGGCAATTGACAAACACCGAGAAAGCAGTACATGCATATTCTAATCATCTTGACTCCTTTGAGACTTGATTGGTCATTACAACATAATACATAGACCGCCATCCAACTGCATCTATGACTAATAATCCACCTTCAGGTTATCATCTGAACCCCCTCCAGTATTAATTTGCAAGCAACAAATCATTGCTTTGCGAACTGCGTGTAAAGTAAACAATACAATTGTTCTATGAACAAAAGATCGTTGTTTTCTCCCTAGTAGCAACAGCACATCTAGTACCTTAGAGATTTCTGTCACTTCCCCAGATTACTAGAGGCATGAACCCACTATCGAGCATAAATACTAACTCTTGGAGTTGCTAGCATCTACTTGGCCAAGATAGCTACTAACAACGGAAAGCATGCAAGATCTCAAAAAACAAAGACATGATAGAATCAATAATCAATCTGAAATAGCATCTCAATATCCATCGGATCCCCGCAAACACAACATGTATGAATTACAAAAAGATGATCTTGATCATGAACGGAGCTCACAAGATCTAAACATGAAAGCACAAAGGAGGAGAAACCAGCCATCTAGCTACTACATGGATCTGTAGTCCAAGGATGAACTACTCACGCATCACACCGGAGGCTTGCATGGTGATCAAGAAGGCCTCCAGGGTGAATTCCCCTCTCCGGCAGGGTGCCGGGAAGAGCTTCAGATCCCTCCCGATCTAGGGATGGAGATGATGGTGGCTATAGACTCTTTCGTGGATTTTTGATCGGCTACTAAGGGTTTTCGTCCCGAGGGCAATATATAGGCGGAAGGAGAGGTCGAGGGGGTGGCCGCGGGCCAGGACTGGCCGCGCGGCCAGGTGGTGTGGTGGCTCCCTGGCCCTTCTCCGTCTCGTATTCTGGCACTTGATCCCTTCCGGAAAAATAGGCACTTTAGCTTTTGCCCCGTCAAATTCCGAGAATATTCATTTTCTGACTTTCCTGGAACCAAAAACAGCAGAAAAGCAGGCTAATCGTGGCTCTTGTTAATAGGTTAGTCCAAGAAATCATATGAAAAGTACTCCAAAGTTGGAACAAAACACAAGAAAGTGGATAAAACCAAGCATGGAACATCAAAAATTATAGATACATTTGCAATGTATCAACATCCCCAAGCTTAACTCCTGCTCGTCCTCGAGTAGGTAAGTGATAAAAAGAAATAATTTTTGAGGTGACATGCACCATCAAAGACTTGATCAAATTATTTGCAAAACATTCAAAGCTGGGATCATAGTACTTCAATCATAACATGAAAGACAAAGTTCTAGCAAACTATGATGCAACATGAAAAGGCCCAAACAAAAGATTCATGAATAACAATGCTTTGCAAGACGTTTGTTTGTTTCACATAAAGAAAACATAGCATAATAGTATTCAGCTTGTCCCTCAATAGAGTAGCAAATATAAATTCATAGGACACCTTCAAAGTTCATAAGGGTGACTAGATACAATAGTTTAAAACAAGCAATATCAAAGTATGCATCAATCAACTAGTCTTGGGACAATGCACATAGAACTAAGAATGTCCACTATGCTCTCAAAGTAAGTGCATAAAGATAGAAGGTGGAGACTCAATATAATGGTGGAAGAAAGGCCTTTTGTAAAAGGAAGTACGGATTCAAGTCTCATAAAGAGCTTCCAAAAATTATAGTACTTATAGCTTTCAGCTCTCATTGCCCCTATCATAAGCATCTTGAAGTGATTAAGGTTAAAGTGAACAAACTATGGTGTACATGCTTGACGAAGTATAAGTTAGAAATCTCATGTCTCTTGTATACGAGGGCCGCTCCTCATGCTACCCAAGTTTAGTCACTGGTAAGTTCTTGTCATTGTAAGTACATGTGTATCATTGAGAACCGCCAACGGGGTACCCCTTGCCTGATGATACGGAAGAATCCCCATATCAAAATGACAAGGCAAGCAGACAACGAGCATCTCAGCATTCTTCTTATTTACCATGGGAATATGGTGCTTTTTTCTCTCTTTCCTCTTTTCATAGTATCTCTTTTTTTCTCTTTTTTTTCTCAGTATGACTCTTTTTTTTATAAGAAGAATGCTTCATAGACAGCTCATTATGGTTACGCTGCAGGTTTCCACCATGTCAGCATGGATTAGACCAGCGGCCCAGGCGTTTCTCTAACACATATACATAACTCCATGGACTTACAAGCTCCCCTTTCATTTCACACCGACGACATCCATATACGAAAGAGCATGATATCAACTAGGTACAAGTACCAAGTGCAATGTTGAAAGCGTTCCCCATGAAAGCATGGTTCTGCTAATTCCCAACAAATAAGTGCAAGCATATACAACATAGAAGACACAATGTGTTCAAGTTTATTAAGGGCAAGTAAAGTAAAGTGTGCCTTCAAGTTCGTGAGAGCTTTAATCACTAGTTTTCTCATAACAAGTGGAAGGTAAACAAGAGCATGTATATACTTGGAATAGCATAAGCTAGTAGGTAGGTATGGTGGACTCTTTGGAATAACTTGGTTTAGGGAGTTGGATGCATGAGTGGAACTCATACTTTGTTGTGGAGGCTAGCAAAAGACTGGGAACAACAAACTAAGAGAGCAATAATGGACATAATCATGCAGAGCGACAAAACATCATTGATCAAAGCATAAAGTGATACTACAAGTTGAAAACTAAAGGATCATAAAGTCTATGGTGACTTTGGATAGTCATAACATGGTGTGAGCATGCGCCAAGTCAACCCAAATAAAGCATCAAAGGAGAATACCACTACACTATGCTTTAATATGCTAAAACAACGCATGATTCATCCAAGGCACATTAAGAAATCTCAATTGTTTATAACAAGTAATGCTACAACAAAGAATACTAAGCATAAAGCCAAAAAAATATCAAGCATGGCATGAGAAAGCATAGGCCACAGTCAAAAACAAGCTCTCTTTACCACTTAAGCATGAACTTCCCTACTCTTTTCCAAACCAAACCAAACTATTTGCAAACCAAAGTATGAAAGAGGGGGTCCAACCAACTTATTCAGAAAACAAAGCAAACCAAGCAAACTAAAAACCAAAACAAAAATGAAAAAGAAGACGCTCCAAGAGAAACACAACTGTGCACGAAACAATAAAAACAAAGCTTTTGGAAGAAACCTGGAACTTTTATTGATGAAGAAGGGGATGCCTTGGGCATCCCCAAGATTTGAAGCTTGTACTTCTTGGATATTTCTTGGGGTGACATGCATGGCATCCCCAAGCTTGAGCTTTAGTCCATCCTTCATCTCATTACTCATTCCTTCCATACACCTGAAAATTTTCCTTCATACAAAACTTCACACAATCTCATTAGTGACATTAGTGCACTTAAGATAAATAAGTCTCAAGGTTAAGTTATAACACCAAATAAACTTCCATTAGAACACTAGATACTGTAGCACTTCTCTCAAAAAGCTCAATTCCCCAAAGGAACTCAAGAAGGAACTAACAAGAAGCAAATGCAGAAAATGGCAGAAATCTGTCAAAACAGACCAGCAGGTAAAGAAGATTTTTTTCGAAGACCGTTTTTGCTCAAATCAAAAAGTGTTGAACTAACGAAAGTTAGATAGCAACCTGAGGCAGAAGAAAAAAAATATAGCTCAATCCGACATACAGACCTCTCTCAGGAATATTTATGGTGAAGCACAGAAATCTGTTTCGGGACAACAACTTTCCCAATCATTACTTCACTCTCATTAGAGGTTACTCTTGGCACAAAAAGCAAATAAAAAGGATAAGGAGAGGTTATTACAGAGGTAATAACTTCCAAGACTCATCTAAAACTCTTGGGTTATCTCCCAACAAGTACTTTTCTTTAACGCCTTTAAGTTAGGCATAAGAAGGAAAGAAAGAATCAAGTGTTCTCAAATGAAGAAGCATTAAGACCAAATTTTGTTTTCATAGGAGAAGCAAAAGAAATCTTTTCTCTCTTTTTAGGGAAGTGTTCTATACCTTTCTTGAGTGGGAGTTGATATTTAATGGTGCCTTCTTTCATATCAATGATGGCACCAACAGTGCTAAGAAAAGGTCTTCCCAAAGTAATAGGACAAGAAGCATTGTATTCAACATCCAAAACATAGAAATCATCGGGGACATAGGAATCATTAACCATAATAAGAACATCATTAAGACTCCCCATGAGTTTTTTTAGCATTAGCATCAAGTGGGACATTCAAATAACAATCTTCAAGAGGAGGCAAATCAAGCATATCATAAATCTTTCTAGGCATAATAGAAACACTACTATCAAGATCACACAAAGCTTTGAAATCAAAGTCATTCACTTTCATTTTAATGATGGGTTCCCAACCATCTTCTTGCTTTATAGGAATAGAAGCTTTATGTTTCATCTTTTCTTCTTTAATCTTTATGAGAGCATCGGTAATGTGTTTTGTAAAGGTCATGTTCATAGCACTAGCATTAGGACTTTTAGCAAGCTTTTGTAGGAACTTAATAACTTCAGAGATGTTGCAACCATCAAGATCAAAATCAACTTTATCATCTAAAGTAGTAGAACTATTATTAGCCTCAACACTAGTGGTGGTAATAGTAGAAACACTAATGTTTCTAGCAATTTCATCTTCTCTTTCCCACTTAGCATGTAATTCAGCTAATATTCTAACATTTTCATCAATTCTTACTTGTATAGCATTAGTAGCTGCAAAGGGATTCTCATTAGTTTCAGGTTTAGCAGCCATTTTATTAATCAATGAAGATTGAGCTTCAGACAAAGATGATATATTTCTTTCAGCATTACAGAGTTTCAATTGTAAACTAGGAATTTCCCTATTTAGACTCTCAAGTTGATGGCTAATGTTCTTCAAAATGATAGATTGCTCCTCCATTGTTTTAGTAAATAGTCTATTTTTCTCATATTGCATTTTCATGAAGTTTTTAGTGGCTCTTTCAACTTCCAAAATTCTTCCTTCACTAGGTAATTCAGATTTACCATTGTTGGGAGGGTATGGCTTATAATTGTTGTTACCAAAATTGTTCCTATAAGCATTATTAGCATAAGCATTGTTGGCAAAGTTGTTATTTCTTATGAAGTTCACATCAACTTGCTCTTCTTGAGCAACCAAAGAGGCTAAAGGAACATTATTTGTATCAATATGGGCTTTCCGACTAACAAGCATAGACATAATAATATCAATCTTATCACTCAAGGAAGAGGTTTCCTAAACAGAATTTACCTTCTTACCTTGTGGAGCTCTCTCAGTATGCCATTAAGAATAATTAACTATCATATTATCCAATAGTTTTGTTGAAGCACCCAAAGTGATGGTCATAAATGTACCTCCAGCAGCTAAATCCAATAGATTCCTTGAAGAATAGATCAATCCTGCATAAAAAGTTTGGATGATCATCCAAGCAGTCAGTCCATGAGTGGGACAATTCTTAACCAAAGATTTCATTCTTTCCCAAGCTTGAGCAACATGCTCATTATCAAGTTGTTTAAACCTCATTATTTCACTTCTCATGGATATAATCTTAGCTGGAGGATAGTATTTTCCAATAAAAGCATCTTTGCACTTAGGCCAAGAATCAATACTATTCCTATTTAAGGAATTCAACCATTCTTTACCTTTTCCTCTCAAAGAGAAAGGAAACAATTTCAGCTTAATAATATCACCATCTATATCCCTATGCTTTTGCATCTCACAAAGTTCAACAAAGTTATTTAGATGGGAAGCAACATCTTCATTACCAATACCAGAAAATTGTTCTCTCATAACAAGGTTGAGCAAAGCAGGTTTTATCTCAAAGAAAGTATTTTCAGCCACAGGTGGAGCAATGGGAGTGCTCATAAAATCATTGTTGTTGGTGCTAGTGAAATCACACAACTTAGTGTTTTCAAGAGTAGTCATTTTTTTGGGTTTTCAAATAAGAAAGCAAACAAGTAAAACTAATTATTTTTTGTATTTTTCAAATAAGAAAGCAAACAAGTAAAACTATTTTTTTTGCATTTTTTTGAAGAACAAAACAAGCAAACAAAGCAAAAAGGAAACTAAGCAAAACAAAAACAACAAAGTAAAGAGATTGGTTATAAGGGACTCCCCTTGTGAAGATGTCCTTGACTCCCCGGCAACGGCGCCAGAAAATCGCTTGATGGCTCAATAGACGGCGCCCAGAAAAGTGCTTGGTGCGTGGTGTTAATGTAGAGCTCGTTGGGAACCCCAAGAGGAAGGTATGATAAGCACAGCAACAAGTTTCCCTTAGTTATGAAACCAAGGTTTAATCGAACCAGTAGGAGCAAGGAAACACCCCAAAGGTGTTACTAGCTGAGCTTTGGTAGGGCGCACTACCGATGCTAGTAGCAACGTGGAGACTTGCACAACACAACCACAGAACTTGGTCCCCAACTTGCGATGAGGTTGTCAATCTCACCGTGTTTTGCAGGAAACAAAGGATTAAACGTATCGAATGGAAAGAATTAAAAGTTTGCAGAAAGTGAACCCAAAGCAGTAAAAGATTGTAGATTCTATGCAAAGAAAAGAGGACCGGGATCCATAGTTCACTAGAGGTGGCTCTCCTTAGATAGATAACATGCTGGGTAAACAAATTACAGCGGGGCAATTGACAAACAACGAGAAAGCAATACATGCATATACTAATCATCTTGACTCCTTTGAGACTTGATTGGGCATTACAACATAATACATAGACCGCCATCCAACTGCATCTATGACTAATAATCCACCTTCAGGTTATCATCCAAACCCCCTCCAGTATTAAGTTGCAAGCAACTGATTATTGCTTTACGAACTGCGTGTAAAGTAAACAATACAATTGTTCTATGAACAAAAGATCGTTGTTTTCTCCCTAGTAGCAACAGCACATCTAGTACCTTAGAGATTTCACTTCCCAGATTACCAGAGGCATGAACCCACTATCGAGCATAAATACTAACTCTTGGAGTTGCTAGCATCTACTTGGCCAAGATAGCTACTAACAACGGAAAGCATGCAAGATCTCAAAAAACAAAGACATGATAGACTCAATAATCAATCTGAAATAGCATCTCAATATCCATCGGATCCCCGCAAACACAACATGTATGAATTACAAAAAGATGATCTTGATCATGAACGGAGCTCACAAGATCTAAACATGAAAGCACAAAGGAGGAGAAACCAGCCATCTAGCTACTACATGGATCCGTAGTCCAAGGATGAACTACTCACGCATCACACCGGAGGCTTGCATGGTGATGAAGAAGGCCTCAAGGTGAATTCCCTCTCGGCAGGGTGCCGAAGAGCTCAGATCCCTCCCAATCTAGGGATGGAGATGGCCTGACTCTGAGACTCTTCGTGGATTTTGATCGGTACTTAGGGTTTTCGTCCCGAGGGCAATATATAGGCGGAAGGAGAGGCCGAGGGGGTGTCGGGAGCGGCCACACCACCCCCTGGCGCGGGCCAGGCCTAGCCGCGCGGCCAGGTGGTGTGGTGGCTCCCTGGCCCTTCTCCGTCTCGTATTCTGGCACTTGATCCCTTCCGGAAAAATAGGCACTTTGGCTTTTGTCCCGTCCAATTCCGAGAATATTCATTTTCTGACTTTCCTGGAACCAAAAACAGTAGAAAACAGGCAGCTGGCACTGTGGCTCTTGTTAATAGGTTAGTCCAAGAAATCATATGAAAAGTACTCCAAAGTTGGAACAAAACACAAGAAGGTGGATAAAACCAAGCATTGAACATCAAAAATTATAGATACATTTGCAATGTATCAGGGGGTTCGACGTTTTTCCAGAAGGAGTTCCGCTCCGCCGCCACCACCAGATTCCATGAAACAACACCAGAAACTCCGTTCTGGCACCCTGCCGGGACGAGGAATTGGAGGAGATCATCGCCATCATCATCACCATAGCTTCTCCATCGACCATCCATGTTTCCCCCATCTATGAGTGAGTAATCACCCGCTGTAGGCTATGGGGATGGTAGGGATTGGATGATATCGTTCATGTGATGGCATCAGATTGTTAGGGCATGGTCCCTAGTATCTTCTATTAGGGCTTAATGACTTTGTGGCGACTTGTTATGCTTAATGCTTGTCACTAGGGCCCGAGTGCCATGATTTCAGATATGAACATGTTATTGATTCATTATGATAGTATTATTTTTGTTCTTACCTGCAAGTTGTATACACACGTTGTTGTGCGGAACCAATGGCCCCGAAGTGACAGAAATCGGGATAACTAGAGGGAATGGCTTTGATGTGAGGATCACATGTGTTATAGAGTGTTAATGCTTTACTCCGGTGCTCTATTAAACTGAGCACCTTAATTTCCAGTAGTTCCCTTGAGGCCCCGCTGCAAACGGGCTGGCAGGACAAAAGATGTTGTGCAAGTTCTCATTGCGAGCACGTATGACTATATATGGAACACATGCCTAGGATTATCTAGTACTTGGATGCTTTATCTTATTTATCTGCAATTGCCCTATGTTCTAATTGCCATGTGGATTGTCTTGTCCATGCAACGCCCGTCCATCCATCCTATGCCTACCGCACTCAAATCCTACTGTTTACTACTATTGTTACTGTTGTCTTTACTTTACTACTGTTGTTACTTTACTATTCCTACTACAAAACTATTGCTACTGATAAACTGTTGTGACCAAGATTGTTTCTAGGTGCAGTCGAATCAATAAATTGGGTTTCACTTCCCTCGAAAATACTGCGATACACCCCCTATACATGTGGGTCATCAAGGTGTTCGACCAAATGGCCGCATGACACAAAGATTTGAATTTTGCAGAGATTTTTGGTGGAGTGGTCGGTCTTATGCTTGCGCATCTCTAGTTGCTGGGATTTTTTAAGTTGAAGTCATTTGAGTGGTTTTTGAAAAAGTGGGATCTAGACATATGAGATACATTCCATTTTCAATTGTCATTTTAAATTAGGGTTTAAATGTTTTTGCAAGATCACAAGGTGGGCCTTGGTACATCTTTACTTGAACTAACAAGCGGTGCAAAGATCCATAATTGTTTCTATTTGAATTTGAGTGCTAGGAACACCCAAATTGTCCTAGTTGATTAAAATGGCAAAAGTGACCATTTCCATTTATTAATTCTATTTGATCTCCTTTTCTTTGGATTTTGCTTGCGAATGATCTAGATGATGTGGAATTCATCTTAGAATCATTTTACAACTATTAGAACAAATAATCATGGCAATTCAAAACAATTCCTATTTGATGCAACACACATATGCATGCTTAATTATTTAAATAAGAAAAAGGTTTTGTTAACCCTAGATTGGGTGATTTGGATCTTGATAACTTGGAATAAAGTTTTGGGATGTTACAAACCTTCCCCCCTTAAACAAAATCTCGTCCTGAGATTTAAGAAAGAAAACTAGGAACTAAAGAGATCTGGGAACTCTGTCCTAATGTAATCTTCTCGCTCCCAAGTGGATTCTTCTTCGGTATGGTTGCTCCATTGAATCTTGAGAAACTTGATACTCCGGGTCCTGGTGGTTCTGTAAGCTTCCTCCAAGATACACATGGGTACTTCATGATACGTCAGATCCTTGTTGATATCAATAGCTCGGTGATCGATGTTCTTGAAAACTTCGGTCTTCTCTGGCACTTCTAGGCATTTCCGAAGTAACGAGATATGGAACATATTGTGGATGGCAGACATCTCCTCTAGAAGTTCCAATTGATATGATACTTCTCCTCGACGATTCAGAATCTTTAAGGGTCCAATATATCTAGGGGCTAACTTTCCTTTCAGACTAAAACGTTGGGTTCCCTTCAATGGCGAAACCTTGAGATACACAAAATCTCCGACATTGAAAGTCAGGTCTCTCCTTCTCTTGTGTGCATAACTCTTCTGTCTGGATTGGGCGGTCTTGAGGTGCTCACGGACTTTGTGAACCTTCTCTTCGACTTCTCGTAGGATGTCGGGTCCGAAAATCTGACTCTCTCCTACTTGCGACCAATTCAAAGGGGTACGACACTTTCTTCCATATAAGAACTCAAATGGGGCCATTTGCAAACTGGCTTGATAACTGGTGTTGTATGAGAATTCTGCGAAAGGCAGGCAATCTTCCCATTTGGATCTGTACTCTAACACACAAGCTCTCAACATATCTTCTAAGATTTGGTTGACTCTCTCAGTCTGTCTGTCGGTTTGCGGGTGATAAGATGTGCTGAAATTCAACTTGGTTCCTAATCCTTCTTGGACTTTCTGCCAAAATCTTGAGGTAAATTGGGTTCCTCGATCCGACACTATGGTCTTCGGGGTTCCATGCAAACGGACGATTCTAGCAATGTACAACTCTGCTAGCTTCGAACTTTGGTAGTTTGTCTTGACAGGTATAAAGTGAGCTACCTTGGACAGTTTATCAACGATGACCTAGATTGAGTCATTTCCCCTACTAGAAGTAGGTAAACCGGTGATAAAGTCCATTCCGACGGAATCCCATTTCCATTCCAGAATCTGCAATGGTTGCAATAGTCCTGCGGGCCTCTAATGTTCCACTTTGATTCTCTGACAGATATCACACTTGGTGATGTAGCTTCCGATTTCTCTCTTCATCTTGTGCCACCAGAATTGCTCCTTCAAATCCTGATACATCTTTGTTCCTCCGGGGTGGATAGAATAAAGAGAATCATGAGCTTCTTGCATGATAACTTGCTTTAGCTCCGAATCTACTGGCACACTGATACGTCCTTTGTACCACAGAACTCCTTCGTCTTTGGTGAATCTAGGTACCTTTCCTGTACCAATACGACGCTTGATTCCGTCGATACTTGAATTTCCCTTCTGGGCTTCCTTGATTTGGCTAATCAAAGTGGGTTGAAGTTCAATGCTAGCTAAAACTCCTTTGCTAACTAGCTCAGTTCTAAACTGCTCCAATTCATCATACAAACTTGGTTGCTTCTCCTTGATCATAGTGTTTAGCCTACATGGCAATCTGCTAAGAGCATCTGCTACCACATTGGCTTTCTCAGGGTGATAGTAAATGTCAAGGTCATAATCCTTGATTAACTCTATCCATCTCCTTTGCCACATTTAGCTCCTTTTGAGTGAAAATATACTTCAAGCTCTTGTGATCTGAATAAATCTCACATCGATTACCCATAAGATAATGACGCCATGTCTTCAGTGCCAAAACTATGGCTGCTAATTCAAGATCATGGGTAGGATAGTTCTGCTCATGCTGTTTCAGTTTTTGAGACAGATATGTGATGACTTTGCCTTATTGCATCAATACACGTCCGAGACCAACCTTGGATGCATCACAATACACATCAAACAGCTTCTTGATCAATATTGGGGCTGAAATCAATCTCTTCTTGAGCTCTTGGAAACTGGCTTCACATTTGTCGGTCCATTCAAACTGCTTGTCCTTCTTCAACAATTGGGTCATAGGTCTTGCGATGCTCGAAAATGCTTCTATGAACTTGCGGTAATATCTCGCTAATCCGAGAAATGCACGAACTTGGGTTTGAGTGGTTGGGGCTTCCCTCTTCGACATCTTTGATCTTGGCGGGATCAACAGCGACTCCTCTGGCAGACACAATATGTCTTAGGAATCCTACTTCTTTTAGCCAAAACTCACATTTGCTAAACTTGGCATACAACTAATGCTCTCTAAGGGTTTCAAGAATGATTTTCAGATATTGCTCACGCTCTTCTTCTGACTTGTAGTAGATAAGGATATAGTCGATAAACATAATGACAAACTTATCCAGAAAATTCATAAATATATTATTCATGAGATTCATGAAATAAGCGGGGGCATTGGTTAATCCAAAAGACATGACCATATACTTGTATAATCCATATTTGATGCTAAAGGTGATCTTTGGAATATCCGTTGGATGAATCTTAAGTTGGTGATAACCAGTCCTAAGATCGATCTTAGAGAACACACTGGCACCAGTCAACTGATCGAATAGATCCTCTATCTATGGCAAAGGGTATTTGTTCTTGATGTGACATCATTCAACTTCCTATAATCTGTGCACAAACGGTTGCCTCCATCTTTCTTGTCGACGAACAACACGGGCGATCTCCATGGCGATGCGCTTGGTTGAATCAAGCCTTTCTCCAGCATAGCATCCAGCTGCTTCTTCAGTTCCACTAACTCTGAGGGGTTCATGCTATAGGGTCTCTGAGCTATGGGATCGGTTCCGGGGATTAGTTCAATAATAAACTCAATATCTCAATCCGGGGGCATACCGGGCAATTCATCTAGGAATATGTCGGGGTATCCATAGACTACTCTAACTTGGTCTATGGTGGGTAGGGCTAGACTCTTGTTGCACTTGAATTGACGGGGCAAGGTTTCAAATATATGCTCTACTGATACTCCAGACCTACTGGTCATGGTGATGGCTTTCTTGGAACAGTCTATCAATCCTTTATGCTTTGACATCCAGTCCATTCCTAGTACTACTTCCAAACTTTTGGTTCTAAGTACTATTAAATTGGCATAAAAATCTATCCCATGTGTTCTGATAGGTACAGCTTTGCAATTTTTTCTATCTTTTGTAGTTGAACCAGGTATTTGAACTATCATGACATGCTTCAAGTTGGTTGGGTGAATATTACTAGTGCATGCAAATTCTTCAGTAACAAATGAGTGCGATGATCCAGAATCAAACAACACTCTTGCTAAAACTGAGTTGACATAAAACATACCCAACACTACATCTGGGGCTTCTTGGGCTTCTTCAGCGTTCATATGGAAGAGACGGCTGTTGCGGTTGTGAGGGTTCCCTAGGGCAAATCTTCTTCTGGGTTGAACACGACGCTGTTGTTGAGCTGGCGCATTCACATTGGCGGTGCCGGCAATCTTCTTGGGGCACTCATTGGAGTAGTGGCCCTTCATTCCACACTCGAAACAAGTAATCTGTGACTTGTCTTTTGCTGCCACGAGCACAACATTGCTTCCAGTTCTCGGTGCAGTGTTGTTATTGTTGTTGTTGTTGTTGTGCTTGGGCGGTGCACGGTTGAAATTGCTGGAGTTGCCGGGGTGGTTGTTGTTTCCTCCGGACTTCACATTTCCTCCGCTGCGGTTGGGGTAGCTTGGGCGAGACATTGGGGGTCGATTGTTTCGCGAGGGATATCCGACAGACGGGTTGGGACGGTACTTCTGGTGGCTGCTGGATCCATCTTGGTGCATCATCCGACGTTTGCGGTTGTCGTTCGCTTGATTAATCTTCCCTTCCATCTGAATGGCAGAGTCGACTAGTTCTTCGAGATCCTCGAAACGGATGTTGACGAGTACAGTGTGCAACTCATCATGTAGTCCGTTCAGGAATCTCTCCTTCTTCTTGGCCTTCGTGTTGAACTCATCAGGTGCATACCTGGCGAGGGACAAGAATCTGTCACGGTACTCCACTACAGTCATTCTGCCTTGCTTTAGTTCTCTGAATTCATCTCTCATTCTGGTGACTAGACCCTGTGGCACATGGCTGCGGCTGAACTTGACTTTGAAGGCTTCCCACGTCATCACTTGACCATGGTTCATCATGTGGGTGTTGTTCCACCATGCCCTTGCATCTCCTGCCAAATAGTGGGTGGCAAACAGAACTTTCTCGTTGGCATCCACTCATGCGACTTCTAAGTTGTTCTCCATGGTCTGTAACCAATCATCAGCATCCAGTGGGTCTTCAGACTTGCTAAAGATTGGGGGATTGGTATTTTGGAAGTTTTTGAGTTTGGATCCATGATGATCCTGATTTCCATGGTTCTGAGTGTTGTGAGCCATCTGGGCGATTTGCTGTAGTGTGGCTAGATTTGCTTGGCGCTCTGCCCTATTAGCTTCACGGTCTGCAATGAGCATATGCAGAATCTACAACATTGGGTCTTGCGATGAGCTGCTCCCTCCTTGGTTTCCACGAGTCATCTGAAGATTGAGATAGATAAAGGGGTAAGAGGGAAAGTTCTAAAGTTTATGGTTTTGGTTTCAAGCGACAACTTTGAGTTTGACTCAGGTTTTGCAACTAACTTATTTTCATTCATTCAAGCAAGGCACATGATACAAACACACACACACACCACAACATGAAAGGAAAATAGATGGTTTTAAGAACCATTCTGTAAGCTAGGATACAATGGGACCGATACTTCTCACTCCTACGATAGTGCTCTAGTGCATCTACTCATCATCGATGAAGTCGGAGTCATCATCGTCCGTATAGAATTCCATGGCATCATCCTCCAGATAGTCATCATCATTGCTGAGGTACGAGTGAATATCCCCCTGGATGTCTTCACCTTCCTCTTCTTCTTCTTTTGCTGCAAGCTGAGCTTCCTGCTCCTTGATAGTCTACTCGAGGTCGGCTACCTTCTTATGTAGATGATCGATGGTGCGATCCTTCTTTGCGTGTTGACGACAAAGTGACTGACGATCCTTGACGAGCAGTGAGAAAGTATGGGCCTTCTGAGAGGCAACGGCAAGGTTGTGGTTGGCGAACTCTCTAGCATTGTCCAATTCCTTCTGTCTGTCTTACAGTAGGAAGTCGAGGTTCTCCACTTGACGCTTCAACTCCGGGTGACTTGGCATCTCTAGCGGCATTCCCATAGAATCACGCCTTGCATAGTGAGCAAAGCGGGTTCCTTGGATCAGGTTGACATTCTGTGCATAGAGACGAGCGAGAGCTTCATGCATTGCCCTGGCTAATCCATCTAGCCAACTGTTCTCTCTCACGGAGAATTGAATCTTCTTGAACATTGGTGCCTCTAACTTGCCTCAAAGATCAGCAACTACTAGCCATTATAAATCTCCTCCTGGTGGACCATTGAGTTGAGCTCCAAAGAATTCTGGACGTGGGCGCTCCAAGTACTCAGACAGTGCATCTAGATCCCTCTCGAAGATCAGTTGGCCTCCATTGCCCAACTGGTAGAACTTGCAGTACTGAACTTCCATCTATAAGAATTTAGGATGAGAAAGTTAGTGAAGTGATCAAGTGTGTCAAAATGTTATGTAGTAATGTTAGAATTTTTGAGGAACATGTAATTTTTTTGGGAGAAAGAATCCCAAGGGTAAGAGAGGAAATATATTCTCACAAATACTCACTTTGGTTTTGAAACTAAGGTTTTGTTCGGACGTCCATTCTAACTAGGGTCTCCTATGGTCAGGATGGCTCTGATACCAACTTGTCAACATCAGGATTTTTAACCCCAGATGCCTGTTATGCCATACATGGCAATCCCAGGATTACCATTTTTGCGAGACATAATAGATTGGATATCACAATACATCATCCATTACAAGCCATAAATAGGTCTTACGCAAATAAAGGATCTCATGATCCAGTCTTAGTACAAACAAGTAGCGGAATAAATAACATAGCGGTGGGCTCAATCTTTAGTGTCACAGGCAATGCTGACGATGGGAGATGATCCTAGTCGTCATAGCCGTCCTGCTATCCTCCTTCAGGGTAGTCATCCTCATAGTCTGGCCATGGGAATAGCTAGGGACAAAAGCCACGAGTACTCTTTAAGTACTCGCAAACTATCACTATCAAGTAAGGTAGTTCTAGTAGGAATGCTAAGTTCTAAGTTTATTTGTAAAGTTAAGTTTGAAACCTAAGCTGAGTTCAGAAACAAAGAAAGATAAAATAAAGTTTGAAATCACCTAAGTGGGAACTTAGTTGTCATAGTAACAACCATGTTGTGGTTAAGTCATGTCACAATTCATTTCATAAGTCATTTTGAAAACATCTGACAACGGAACAGTATGGCCACTCCAACTGTGCATAACCATGGACATGGCTATTCAAATAGTTTGACACTCTGCAGAGGCGGTACACTTTCACTAGAAAATTCGATACATCTGTCAGGGATAACCCTGAATCATCATACTTAGTATGCAGATAATCAAACATGACCTTTCCTTTACACACTCTAGTATAAGCACCTCTCCTATGAGATTGGCCTCCCAGCCATGGCCATCTGCCATCCTAGGCACTGCATAGGTGGACAACATTGAGAGGTAGCCTCAGCTCAGACCTCTCCCATGAGGGAACTAATACTAATGCATATAAACTTCTAGCTAAGACTTACCCAATTCAGGTATTGTGGTTGTACGGTAAAATTGGAATGGTATCGCATCTGAACCCAATCATCAGTTTTTATCAAAGGGCTAAGGCTCACGCCTCAATATTTTCATCATCATCGTAAACCATTTGTGTTTCTCAACACATGTCAAAACATGTCAATAGAATGACTCATCATTCTAAGGTTTTCATAATTCATTTTCACCAAGTATTCCCATCTAAAGTGATCAAGTTTTTTGGTTTAGCTCTAATCACTAAGTTAAGAGTGTTCACTAATGTGGGATGCTAATATCAATCTCATGTCATAGAATGACATCTAAGTCTAACTAGATAGGTCAAGTTTTATACTCTTTATGCTATCTATAAACAAGTAAGAAACTTTGGTAAAGTAAAAGAAGGTAAAGCTTGTAAATAAAACTTGGGGTACGTATAAGTCAAAAGATATAACCAAAGTATGCCTAATGCCTCTAGCTTAGGTTATCTAGCTTGTAAGGGTTATCTTTCATTGTTAATGATGGCTTGCAAGTATTAGCTTGCCAATAATAGCTTGCCTTGGTTGGTGTAGTGGTTGAAATTCTCCTCGTCTTCTTTGGGGTAGAACTCCTCCTCCTCGTAGACTTGGTCGGTACTATCGTCTATAAATACATACAGAATACACAATCACCAAACAATACTTAACTAGTCTACTTAGCACTCTAAGGCACACATTTGATGATCTAGGATCATCACAAACATAACAAGTTTTAATGAACTAGTTTCATTTATTTTATTTGAGACAAGTAATTTCTACTCATTGAAATTAACTAAGGTTTAATATTTTCCAATTAAAATATGGGATCATGTGGACACATGTCATCACCACATATTCTAATACATGGGCATGTGATTTAAATGTTGGATCACATTTTAATAAGTTTAAGTTTAATATTTAATGATTTAAAGTGACTAGAAATGCCTATATAGCATTATTTTGGTACTAGTCCAAAGTCACTGCATGCAAACCTTAATGTTATTACATTTTCAGATAGGTATGGTTAAATGTGATTTTTGAGAGTTGGAATCAACTCAAAAGAAATTATGGTTGATTTTAGAAAAATGTTTGAATGTGAAAAAGCTTCTGTCTTGTTATTTTTTCTAGGAGAGATCTATAACTCTAATTGATTTAAATCCAACGGGCTTGGATGGAGATTTAAAGTATCTTTCCAACAAAATTGGAATCACTCAATTTGGTTTAGTAGATATTTCTGAGTTGATTTTTGAACTAATGGACAGAACTAAGTTTCAGCTAAAATGGAAAAGGATTTATTTGAATCTAATGGGTCGCGCGGGTAATAAATGGGCTGGCCCACTTTACTCCATGTAGCGCCCGGGCTGGATTTAGGTGAGGGCCCCACCTGTCAGTGGGACAGGGGTTGCCGAACCGGTATGGGGAATGGTGGCCGCAGGATTAGATCCTGGTTCAACGGCTCACAGCCATCGTCCACGCCGGAACAGTTCTCGACGGGGACGAACCCTAGCACGGTCAGTGAGGGTGCAGTGAGGGTGAACCTGGGCTCTAGCGAGTGCGGCGAGGCGGGCAAATGGATGAGTCGAGAACGGCGGTTCTTATGGTACCTACGGCGTCCCAGGAGATGGCCTGATCACTGGCGCCCTTCTCCTCCTTCCACGGCAGACTCCGGCGAAATTGGGGTGCTACGTGTTGCGGCTGGCTCTAGTGGGGCTCTGGGAGGTTTCTGAGGGGGAGTGGATGGGAATGGTGTGAGGAAATGATGCTGGGAGGCGCTCTATTTATAGTGGGGCGAGGGGTGCAAAGAGGCATGGGCGGAGCTCGTCAGAGGCGATGACACCGCGAGCTAGAGGCTTGGGTGGTGGGCTAGGATAGTGGGCGGTGCCCTGGCGAGTGTCACGGAGGTGGGCGTGTAGTGCGAGGTGGTCGGGAGACGCGAGCGTTGCTGCGCGCACGCTGCCTCTATCGACGGCGAGTTTTGCGGCGGCCGGTGGCTATGGGTCATGGTCGGGGAAACGATCATGTATGGTAGCTTCCTGGGAGGGTGGTGATCGTGTAGGCGGACGGCAGGAGCGAGGCGAGGTCTGGTTGAGCGGGGACAGTGCGTGAACTACGGGAAACATCGGCATGGCACAGAGGCAAAGAGCACGGGCGAGGTGAGGTGGTCCAGGGGCTTGCTGTGCTTGAGGACCGGACAGGGGGTGGCGGTGCTACCACGCCTACCTCCTAGACATGGCGAGAGAGAGAGGGGCATGCTCCTATGGCTTGGGCATGGTTGGCTAGCGATCATGGCCTCGGGGTGGCGATGCACTGTGGCTAGGGACTAGGGAGTGGGCTGGTTAAGGCCTGGTTAGAACAACGAGGGACAGAGGGGGTGAATTAGGGTCAATGGGGTTGAAAATCCCTGTAGAAACAGCAAGGCTATACTAGGGTGTGATCTGTGCATGCCAGGTGTTCGACCAAATTGCCGCATGACACAAAGATTTGAATTTTGCAGAGATTTTTGGTGGAGTGGTTGGTCTTATGCTTGAGCATCTCTGGTTGCTGGGATTTTTTAAGTTGAAGTCATTTGAATGGTTTTTGAAAAAGTGGGATCTAGACATATGAGATAGATTCCATTTTCAATTGTCATTTTAAATTAGGGTTTAAATGTTTTTGCAAGATCACAAGGTGGGACCTGGTACATTTTTACTTGTACTAGCAAGGGGTGCAAATATCCATAATTGTTTCTGTTTGAATTTGAGTGCTAGGAACACCCAAAGTGTCCTAGTTCATTAAAATGGCAAAAGTGACCATTTCCATTTATTAATTCTATTCGATTTTTTTTCTTTGGATTTTGTTTGGGAATGATCTAGATGATGTGGAATTCATCTTAGAATCATTTTACAACCATTAGAACATACAATCATGGCAATTCAAAACAATTGCTATTTAATGCAACACACATATGCATGCTTAATTATTTAAATAAGAAAAAGTTTTTGTTAACCCTAAATTGGGTGATTTGGATCTTCATAACTTGGATTAAAGTTTTGGGATGTTACAACACATTTTGATGTGTCCGCTATTTTGACCTTGGCAACTTGCTGGGTCCCAGATGTCAACCTCCTTTGTGCAAAAAATGTGTCTATGCTGGGTCCCAGACGACAACCTCTATTTGAAAGAAACGAGTGTATGTTGGACTGTTTTTTCGGGTCCCAGATGTCAGCCTCAAAGTATAAAAAAATGCTCATAAAGGCCGAATTAATAAGATTCTAGGCTAACTCGGGGCATATGCCCTATTCGTCATCGCTTATATTCCATGGGCTCACTCCTGAATTGAATGGGCTATGGTCGGTGGCCACAGGACCACAAAAATGCAGAATTAGAAGGTTTTGGCTATGCTCGGGGCTGACAGACTAATTTCATGGGCTATGCTTGGGCCTACTAGGTCCAACATGTCAGCTTCTCTGTAAGTGCAACGTGTGTATGATGGACTTTTTTTTCAGCCACGTCTGCTGTTTTCACCGTGGCAGCCGTGTATGGTCTTACTGCTAGGGCCCTTATGTCAGCATCTGTGGTATGTTCTGGCTTGTGGGTCCCTGATGCAGCCTTGTATGCTCTATCTGGTGGGTTCCTGATGCCAGCTTCCCTGTACAAGTATTTAAACTTTTTTTTAAACACACCCTCAAATAAAATTCAAGGGACACCGCATGATGGTGGGTTCGTGATGTCAGCCTCTCCGTAATGCAATATTGCTAGAAGAAAAAATTTGCAAACCCAAGATACACATACACATAGGCGATTCAAACAAAAGACCTTCAAATTAAATAAACGTAAACTTAGTGCGTTGCCACTACAACAAAGATATTTATAAAAAAATATCATTTAACCTTTATTAGTACTACAACTTATGTATTAGTCTTCTTAAAAATATTTTGTGTGTCTATGTTTATCTCTTTTAAAATATAAAAGGGCAGCACTCCTGGCATCTCAATTTATAAAATGCCACATAACGGGGTATTTTCTTAAAAACATGGGTAGGCAGAGTTTTTATTATTATGAGAGGTGGGACAAATGCCCAAAAGGCCGAATTAAAAAGAGTTTGGCTTTTCTACATAGGCTGCTCTATGTTGGTTATATTCCATAGGCTACGCTCCATGGGCTTCATTCTCAAAATAATAAAAACTCAGAGACCTCAGAGAGGGAGGGGAAAAGCGATAATTATTTTTGGCAGATATTCTTGTCAAAATTCAATAGTACAAAATAAGATAGAAAAATTATCTACAGATTTGAAGTTCATATTCAGGAGCACTTGACACATTCAGCAGCATTTCAAAAATAACCAATTCAGCAATACAGAAAATGAAATACAATATCAGTATGGAGAGAACCAGTTCTTGTTTCAGCTCTAAAAACCTTGTCTCACATTGATATCAGTAGGGAGCACTTTGTCCTTTTTACCAAACACACTCGACCATTGGATCAAGAAAAACTGACGATCAAGTCTGCTTTGAGTACCTTCGTCTCACATCAATGTCTATGTGACCCCCGTATGCAACCCAGAATGCCCAAGTCTCATCTAGATTGTGACACAGCCATGTTTCAAACGAAAATCAACACTATCTACTACGCTTTATTTAAACAAGTACCAGTACATCAGTATTAGTTCCACAAAATGCTTTAGTAATAGTAATGATGGAACATTTGAGAGATTCAGTAGCTTTCCTGCTTGAAATTCAATAGTAGTACAGAGAGAATCAGTTCATGTTACAGCTAAAATAACCTTGGCGCACGATCAATTTGGCCTATTCTACGAAGAGTATTGATCATCGGACCAAGCAAAACTGAAGATCAAGTCTGCTTCTGTGTGAATACATCCTCCTTATGTTAATGCATGTGTGACCGTCCATATGCAACCTAAACTGCCCATGACTCATCTAGATAATTGTGACAATGCTAAGTTTCAAAAGAAACTTAAGAAAATCTGATGCACTTCATCTAAACAAGTCCTAGTATATCATAGTTCGTTCTACAAAATATTGTGCACTAATAGTAACGACAGAGCATTTGACAAATTCAGTAGCATTTGAAAGATCTAGCAGTACATAATAAGACCATAAAAATATCAGACAGATTCCCAATTCATATTCTGCAGCACTTGACAGAGTCAGTACAACATTCAAAGTGACCGGTTGGCAGTACACAGAAAGTGACCAAAAGAATTGATAGATTTAGCAATCACTACTAGAGAACGGCTTATGGATAGATTTATTATCAGTGGAGCATTTTTTTGAATATGCTCCACTGATAAGTATCATTTGCACATTTAAAAATATGCTCCACTGATATTTTGTTTAACCAATGGTGCACATCTAAAAGAATGTGCCACTGATAATGTGGGCCCAGCACCCCGGAGGGCTGGGGACCAAACATCAATGGCGCATATGACCATATGCACCATTGATATATGCTCATCAATGGCGCATATGTAATATACGCCATTGATATTCTCATCACAAATGGTGCATCTTCCATAACATGCGCCATTGATAATTATGTGGGCCCCACCTGGACCACCACTCAGAAAGGTGGCAGGATTATCAATGGCGCATATTGGAGATGCGCCATAGATTTTTTTTTTGCCAATGGCGCTTATTGCAACAAATGCGCCACTGATAAATATTGGGGCCCACCACATGAAAAGGTACCAACCTTATCAGTGGCGCATATAGTGGAAGATGCGCCACTGATAACTTTGTCTAGATCTACAAGTTGGCAGCCCCCACCTACCACCACCATTCCATTCTTCTCCACCCACCACCCCAAACTAGATCTATAGCTCGTCCTCCTCCTCCCTACCACCTCATTTCTCCATTCTTTCCTCCATTCTTGGTTGTTGAACCTACCTTGCTTCATAGTTTTATGAGGGGAAGCGTCTCCAAGTTGTAGATCTACTAAACCAACTAGTTTTCCTCCTCCAACACCCATCTTGTTCTCCAATAACCACACTATCTCGTCCTGGACTTGGCACGGTAACGATTCTACTAGGTGAGTTGTTTTAGGACATGCATGTGGATGTTTTGAAGGAAATATGCCTGGAGAGGCAATAATAAAGTTGTTATTATGTATTCCTTATATATGATAGAAGTTTATTTTACATGCTAGAATTGTATTGATCGGAAACATCAATACATTTGTGTTGAATAAACAAAAAGGGTTCCTAGTTATGCCTCTCTTATAAACTAGCTTGTCGATTAACAAGATGATCAAGGTTTCCTGATCATGGACATTGGATGTTGTTAATAACAAGGTCACACCATTGGTGGAATGATGTGATGAACATTCATCCGAAGTATAGCATTACGATCAATTCATTATGTTTATATTGCTATAACATCGTAATCTTTATCCTTAGACCATGAGATCATCTTAATTGCTAACACCGGAAGAGTATCTTGATAACATCAAACGACACACCGTAACAGGGTGACTATAAAGATGGGTTCAGTACTACGAAGGTGTTATGTTGAGGCTCATGGATCAAGAGTGGAATTTGTCAATCCCGATGACGGATAGATATACTCTGGGCCCTCTCGGTGATATCACATTGAGATAGCTTGCAAGCAAGTGATGTGATCACTAGAATGTTATATCACGAGAACGAGAAAAGAGTACATGTCGGTAACGAGATCAAACTAGGTATGGAGATACCGATGATAGAATCTCGGACATGTAATATATCGCGAGACAAAGGGATTTAGTTACAAGCGTTAAAGGTTCTCACGATCACAGAAGTCATTGTTGAATGTGTAGGGTCAGTACGGATCTCCAGGTCCCGCTGCTGATTATTGATCGGAGAAGGGTCTCGATCATGTTTGCATTATTCGCGAACCGTAGGGTGACACACTTAAGAGTTACCGGACACCATTTTGGAGCACATATGTTTTAGACGAAAGAATTGCAAAGCGCATGAATTGTTTCAATAGAAACCAGAAATTGTTTCGGGTGAAATTGAAGAAAGTGGTTCTGCATGTGATATTGAAATATTGCAAGGGGCTATATGTGAATGTTTGTTAATTAAAGTAATTAACAAAATTCTGAATAAATTTAATAAAAGAGTTTTATGAAATGAGAGAGCATTAAACTTGGAGAATTATAATGCATTTAAAGTGGAGACTTTAAAAGGGAATGTGAAGAGGCATTTTAATGTGGAGGGGTTACCACCACATGAATGGGGGAGGTGAGGGGTCACCCCCCCATGCGCCGTCCATGGAGAGGAGGGGCACTCCCCTCCTCCTATAAAAGGCCACCCATTCCGTCCTTGATCCTCACACCTCCTTGTGAAGGATCTCTCTCCCCCTGTAGAATTATTACCCCATGGTCTCGGATTAGCGAGATACATGTTCCCGGTGGCATTTCGTCTGGGAGGAGTTGCTGCTTCCGCTGGATCACTAGAGCGAGGAGGTGGAGGTTGTCCGGTGGCTTGAACATGTGTGCGAGTATGGCTGCGCTGCTGAGTTGCGGTGCTTCGACTTCCTCACGATCTTGAGATTGGCAAGTGTACGACTACATCAACCACGAGTTCCTACTCGTTAACAAAACTTGTTGTCTTTGAGGGTAAGTTCTCGTTGGATGTATGTCCACCCGTTGCTTTGTACCTATTAGATAGATCTTGGCGTGTAGTTCACATCGTAGGAATTTTTTTGTTTTCTATGATGCGGACCCAACAGTGGTATCAGAGCCTGATCTATGCGTAGGTGCTTTGCACAGGTAGTACACATATGTTTATATGTGGGTGATGATGATTATGTTATTGCATCTTCTATGTATTTTTTATATTGGTGGCATAGTGGGATGAAGCGGCCCGGACCAACCTTTCATGTCATCGTACATGAGACCAGTTCCACGACTGACATGCAACTTGTTTTGCATAAGTGGCTGGTGGGTGTCTGTCTCTCCTACTATAGTCAATATCTTATTTACAACGAGTTGCTAGTAACTTGGTTATCCTCGTTGTGGTTCATGTTCGTAGGTGAGAACGGTTCTATCTCCGAAAGCCCTAAGCCACGTAAAACTTGCAATTGATGAATTAGAGGAGTCTAGTTTAGATCGTTGCTGGGCTAGTGTATTGATATGGTATTGTTGTAAGTAAATGTATGATAGATACTCTTACAACACATTCAACGTGTAAGTTCCATAGATCTTGGCCTTACACACAAAGGAATGATAGAGATCATACCACGATGCAAATGATAGAGATCAAATGCATGGACCATATCATCTCACTTTACACATTAGATGTTAGCATCTTATACTGCTAGTTTGGCGCTTTTGGTAGCATTGTAAGATGATCCCTCATGTAGATATCAAGATAAAATGTGTTCGTCCTTGAGTATGCACCATTCTATGGATCGTGTTTCGAGACATCACGTGATGATCGGGTGTACTCGACTCTATGCTTTCATACAATGGGTGTAAGACAGTTTTACACACGCGAGTACTAAGGTTCTTACTTGGCGAGCCTAGCATGTACAGACATGACCTCGGAACACGGACCGAAAGGTTAAGCATGAGTCATATGGTTGATATGATGCCCATATAGATGCTCGCCTTTGAAGCTACACCGACTCACGTGATGATCGGACTTGGTGTAGTGGATTTGGTTCATGTAATCACCAAAAAGGCACGAGGGATGTCGTTTTTGAGTGGGAGTTCATTAGTAATTTGGATTAGTTGAACTCAATCTGTCATAAACTTAGTCTAAGTAAACTTTACAAATTCTGTTGTAGATGGCACCACCTGCTTTTAATTTCAATGTGTTCATGGAGAAAGAGAAACTTGTTGCGAATGGTAGCAACTTCACCAACTGGGCTATGAATTTGAGGATTCTCCTCACTGCTGCACAAAAGCAATATGTGCTAGATGCGCCGCTAGGCCCCCCACCAGCTCCTGATGCCCCTGACGAGGAAAAGAATGTCTATGTGACTCGTCAGAAGGACCACAACTTAGTTCATTGCGGCATACTGTATGGGCTAGAGCCAGAACTTCGAAAGCGTTTCGAAAATGGCAAGGCCTTTGATACCATGGGAGAATTGAAAATGATTTTCGATACCCATCTGCCTTAGAGAGTTATAATGCTACTAAAAAGTTCTTTAGCTGCATGATGGAGGAGAACAGCTCCGTTAGTGAGCATGTACTCAAAATGTCTGGGTACGCCGATAAGCTTGTGTCCTTAGGAATAACGATTCCCATTGACTTGGGCATACATCGTGTTCTCCAATCTCTACCACCTAGCTACAAGAGCTTCATGATGAACTATAATATGCAGGGCATGAAGAAGAGTCTTCCTGAGCTTCTGTCAATGCTTAAGACTGCAGAAGTGGAGATTAGAAAAGAACATCAAGTGTTGATGATCAATAGGACCACCGGTTTCAAGAAGGACAAGAAAGGCAAGAACAAGGGAAAGAAGGGTGGAAAATTTGTTGCTGCGCCTGAAAGGAAACCCCGAGCTGGCCCTAAGTCCGATACCGAGTGCTACTATTGCAAGGGGACTGGCCATTGGAAGCACAACTGCCCCAAGTATTTGGCAGACAAGAAGTCCGGCAAGGCAAACAAAGGTATATGTGATATACATGTTATTGATGTGTACTTGAATAGTACTCGCAGTAGCACCTGGGTATTTGATACGGGATCGGTTGCTAATATATGTAACTCGATTCAGGGGCTGCGGAACAAGCGACAACTATCAAGGGATGGGGTCACAATGCGGGTCGGCAATGGATCAAGAGTTGATGTGATCGCCGTCGGAACGCTACCTCTCCATATGCCATTGGGATTAGTCATAAACCTGAATAATTGTTATTTGGTGCCTGCACTTAGCATGAACATTGTATCCGGATCGTGTTTGATGCAAAGTGGTTATTCGTTTAAATCTGAAAACAATGGTTGTTCGATTTATATGGATAATATCTTTTATGGTCATGCACCTATGTTGAATGGTTTATTTCTGATGGATCTCGATAGTAATATTATGCACATTCATAATGTTAATGCTAAAAAGATTAAACTTGATGATGATATATCTGCATATATGTGGCACTGCCGTCTAGGTCATATTGGCGATAAACGCATGAAGAAACTCCATTCTGATAGACTTTTGGAATCACTTGATTTTGAATCATTTGATACATGTGAGCCATGCCTTATGGGCAAGATGACTAGGACGCCGTTTTCTGGTTCAATGGAACGGGCGACAGATCTATTGGAAATCATACGTACTAATGTGTGTGGACCAATGAGTGTGTCGGCGCGAGGTGGATATCGTTATTTTGTTACTTTCACGGATGATTTGAGTAGATACGGGTATATCTATTTGATGAAACACAAGTCTGAAACTTTTGAAAAGTTCAAGGAATTTCAGAATGAAGTGGAAAATCATCATAATAGAAAGATCAAATTTCTACGGTCTGACCGTGGGGGAGAGTATCTAAGTTACAAGTTTAGCACACACGTGAAAGAGTGTGGAATAGTTTCACAACTCACGCCTACCGGAACACCACAACGTAATGGTGTGTCGGAACATCGTAATCATACCTTATTGGATATGGTTCGATCTATGATGTCTCTGACTGACTTGCCACTGTCATTTCGGGGTTATGCACTAGAAACAGCTGCATTCAATTTAAATCGGGCACCATCTAAATCCGTTGAAACGACACCGTATGAATTATGGTTTGGAAACAAACCTAAGCTGTCATTTCTTAAAGGTTGGGGATGCGATGTTTATGTGAAGAAACTTCAGCCGGATAAACTCGAACCCAAAGTAGAAAAATGCGACTTCATAGGATACCCTAAGGAAACGATTGGGTATACCTTCTATCATAGATCCGAGGGCAAGGTTTTTGTTGCCAAGAATGGATCCTTTCTTGAGAAGGAGTTTCTCGCGAAAGGTGTGAGTAGTTGGAAGGTAGAACTCGAAGAGGTTATTGAACCTTCTCTTCATGAAATGGCGAGTAGCGCAGCACCGGAAGTTGTTTCAGAGTTGAATTCACCTAATGAAGAGAGAGCTAATGATATTGACCATGAACCTCCGAAAGAGGGCACTACCGAACCTCGCAGGTCAAGCAGGACACGTGCAACTCCTGAACTGTACGGCAATCCTATTGTGAATTTCATGGTTGATGAAATGGATGACCCTGCGACGTATGAAGAAGCGATGATGAGCCCGGATTCCAACAAATGGCTAGAAGCCATGAAATCCGAGATGGAATCCATGTACGAGAACCAAGTTTGGACCTTGGTGGACTTGACTCACGATTGAAAGGCCCTTGAGAATAAATGGATTTTCAAAAGAAAAACTGATGCTGATGGTAATGTGACCATCTATAAGGCTCGACTTGTCGCAAAGGGGTTTCAACAAATTCAAGGAGCTGACTACGATGAGACATTCTATCCCGTAGCGATGCTTAAGTCAGTTAGGATTATGTTAGCAATTGTTGCATATTTCGATTATGAAATATGGCAGATGGATGTCAAAATTGCGTGCCTAAATGGTAATATTGAAGAAGAGTTGTATATGATACAACCTAAGGGTTTTGTCGATCCTAAGGATGCTAATAACGTATGCAAACTTCAGCGATCCATCTATGGACTGAAGCAAGCATCTCCGCTTTGATGAGGTGATCAAAGAGTTTGGAATTATCCAAACTTATGGAGAGGCTTGTATTTACAAGAAAGTGAGTGGGAGCAATGTGGCATTTCTGATATTATATGTGGATGACATATTATTGATTGGAAATGATATAGATCTTTTAAACCGTGTTAAAAGTTATCTAAACAACAAATTTTCAATGAAAGACCTTGGTGAAGCGTCATATATATTAGGCATTAAAATCTATAGAGATAGATCAAGGCGCCTAATTGGGCTATCGCAGAGTACATACCTTGATAAGATATTAAAGAAGTTAGGACAAAAGTAAGCAGGGGTTCTTACCTATGTTGCAAGGCAAGACATTGAGTAAGACTCAAAGTCCGGCTACGGCGGAACAAAGAGAGATGATGGATAAGATCCCCTATGCCTCGGCCATACGCTCTATTATGTATGCCATGCTATGTACAAGACCGGATGTGGCACATGCTATTAGTTTGACTAGTAGGTACCAATCTGATCCAGGTTCGGAACACTAGATAGCGGTAAAGAATATCCTCAAGTACTTGAGAAGAACTAGGGATATGTTTCTTATATACGGAGGTGAAGAAGAGCTAGTCGCTAAGTGTTATGTCGATGCTAGCTTTGACACCGATCCGGATGACTCTAAGTCTCAATCTCGATACGTATTTCTCTTGAACGGAGCAGCAGTTAGTTGGAGGAGTTCCAAACAACCTGTGGTGGCTGGATCAACGACGAAGGTGAAATATGTTGCTGCTTCAGAAGCAGCGCAGGAAACGGTTTGGATGAAAGAGTTCATTACGTAACTAGGTGTGGTTCCTAGTGCATTGGACCCAATGGTGATCTATTGTGACAACAATGGAGCCATAGCCAACACAAAGGAACCTAGGTCTCACAAGAATTCCAAGCATATAAAGCGCCGGTTTCACTCCATCCGCGAGCATATCAAGGATGGAGATATAGAGATTTGTAAAGTACACACGGACCTAAATGTAGCAGATCCATTGACTAAAGCTCTCCCTAGGGCAAAACATGATCAACACCAAAACTCCATGGGTGTTAGATTTATCACTATGTGAACTACATTATTTTCTCTAGTGCAAGTGGGAGACTGAAGGAAATATGCCCTGAGAGGCAATAATAAAGTTGTTATTATGTATTCCTTATATATGATAGATGTTTATTTTACATGCTAGAATTGTATTGATCAGAAACATCAATACATGTGTGTTTAATAAACAAAAAGGGTTCCTAGTTATGCCTATCTTATAGACTAGCTTGTTGATTAACAAGATGATCAAGGTTTCCTGATCATGGACATTGGATGCTGTTAATAACAAGGTCACACCATTGGTGGAATGATGTGATGAACATTTATCCGAAGTATAGCATTACGATCAAGTATTTATGTTTATATTGCTATAACATCATACGAAGTAATCTTTATCCTTAGACCATGAGATCATGTTAATTGCTAACACCGGAAGAGTATCTTGATAACATCAAACGTCACACCGTAACAGCGTGACTATAAAGATGGGTTCAGTACTATGAAGGTGTTATGTTGAGGCTCATGGACCAAGAGTGGAATTTGTCAATCCCGATGACGGATAGATATACTCTGGGCCCTCTTGGTGATATCACATTGAGAGCTTGCAAGCAAGTGATGCGATCACTAGAATGTTATATCACGGGAACGAGAAAAGAGTACATGTCGCTAACGAGATCAAACTAGGTATGGAGATACCGATGATCGAATCTCAGACATGTAATATATCGTGAGACAAAGGGATTTAGTTACAAGCGTTAAAGGTTCTCATGATCACAGAAGTCATCGTTGAATGTGTAGGAGTCAGTACAGATCTCCAGGTCCCGCTGCTGATTATTGATCGGAGAAGGGTCTCGATCATGTCTGCATTATTCGTGAACCATAGGGTGACACACTTAAGAGTTACCGGACACCATTTTGGAGCACATATGTTTTAGACGAAATAATTGCAAAGTGCAGGAATTGTTTCAATAGAAACCGGAAATTGTTTCGGGTGAAATTGCAGAAAGTGGTTCTGCATGTGATATTGAAATATTCCAAGGGGCTATATGTGAATGTTTGCTAACTAAAGTAATTAACAAAATTCTGAATAAATTTAATAAAAGAGTTTTATTAAATGAGAGATCATTAAACATGGGGAATTTTAATGCATTTAAAGTGGAGACTTTAAAAGGGAATGTGAAGAGGCATTTTAATGTGGAGGGGTTACCACCACATGAATGGGGGAGGTGAGGGGTCACCCCCCCCCCATGCACCGGCCATGGAGAGGAGGGGAACCCCCCCTCCTCCTATAAAAGGCCACCCATTCCCTCCTTCATCCTCACACCTCCTTGTGAAGGATCTCTCTCCCCCTCTAGAATTATTCCCCCATGGTCTCGGATTAGCGAGATACATGTTCCTGGTGGCATTTAAATGCGGAAGGAGTTCTTGCTCGCTAGATCGCTGGAGCGAGGAGGTGGAGGTTGTTCGGTGGCTTGAACGTGTGTGCGAGTATGGATGCGCTGCTGAGTTGCGGTGCTCGGACTTCCTCATGATCTTCAAATCGGAAAGTGTACGACTACATCAACCACGAGTTCCTACTCATTAACAAAACTCGTTGTCTTCGAGGGTAAGTTCTCGTTGGATGTATGTCCACCCGTTGCTTTGTACCTAGTAGATAGATCTTGGCGTGTAGTTCACATCGTAGGAATTTTTTTGTTTTCTATGCTACGGACCCAACATGTTTTGTGTGGCCGGTGGACGTCGGTGTGGTGTGTATGTGTGTGCATGCTTATGTATGTGAAGCCTTCTTCTTGTGAGAGGGATGATGCTTGCATGATCTACGTGAAGCTAGCTTGTGTGGTGCATGAATGTTTGTAGGTGGCAAAGAAGCAAGCATGTTGCTTGCTCTGGCGTGGTGCATGGATGTTTGCCGAAATGTCAATTAATTTCCATTTTGGCAATTTTTTACACTATCCATATGTCCCATTTTTAGGAGAGGTCATGCCGAATTTTTTCGGCGACCATGCATGCATGTGTGTGTGCATGATGGCGCTGTGGTTCTAAGATACTCTCCCTTTTTGCTCTATACCATGTAGACAACGATGGTTAGACACATGAGCGAAAGTCGAGCAGCTAGATACAAGAAACGCACTGTGGCCGACATGATTCTGAACAAGAGGACCTACATAAGATGTCCGTGTCAAATATGCAATCTCAGGAGCTTGGTCGACCCTGATTCCGGAGACCTGGAGAATCACCTTCTCACGCGTGGTTTCATGTGCAGCTATGATTCTAAAGATGAAAAGGATGTCAACGATCCTGAAGACGAGGGCGGGCATGATGATCTTCATGAAGGATATGCTAGCGGTGGACATGATCATGATCATGAAGGAGATGCCGGTGGCGGACATGATGATCAACACGAAGGAGATGATGGCGGTGATCGACATGATGATCATCATGAAGGAGGTGCTGGTGGAGAAGACATGGAGACACAGACGACGTGGCTAACCTCGGCCTTGCAGGACCCTCGTGTTCAAGAACTGCTTCTCAGCGAGAGGAGCAACACCAAAGTTGCTGCCATGGAGAAAGCCAAGCTGGCGCAGATGGAGATAGATGGGAAAACTCCATTGTATCCTGGGTGCCGGCCCAAGGATACACGCTTGAACGTAACGCTTAAGGATCTGAAGATGAAGGCAGAAAGAAAATGGACCGACATAAGCTTCAACAAAAACATGAGATTCTGGCAAGAACGTCTTCCCAAGGGGAACACGTGTCCAACTAGTATCGAGGAAGCCAAGAAAATCGTGTGTACTCTTGACCTACGGTACGTTAAGTACCATGCCTGCATTAATGACTGTGCACTTTATCGGGACAAGTACAAGGATAGAACCGCATGTCCGGTGTGTGGCCAAGGATGATATAAGAGAGGGAACAAGATAGTTCCTCGGAAAGTGTTATGGTACTTTCCTATCCCTCCCCGTCTGTAGCGGTATTTCATGGATCCTAAGGAAGCAAAGCTCATGCAATGGCACGCGGGAAGTAAGAAGTCGGCCGGAGATGATCCGCATAAGGGAAAGATCCTCACACACCCTTCGGACGCTAGCCAGTAGAACTCACTGGACATTGACTTTCCAGACTTTGGGGGCGATCCAAGGAACGTCTGGCTTGGTATGAGAACCGATGGACTCAATCCGTTTGGCAACCAGAGTAGCACACATAGCACCTGGCCCATGTTTGTATGGCCGTACAACCTCCCTCCCTGGATGTGCACCAAATAGAGATACGTACACATGTGTATTCTGATTCAGGGGCCAAAACAACCAGGTATCAACATGCATCTATATCTCGGGCTGCTGAAAGAATAGTTAGCCACGCTATGGGAGACGCCAGCCCGGGTGGGATGCATACACAGGAGATTATTTCCCTATGAGAGCCGTGTTGCTCACGATGGTGTAGGACTATCTAGGTTACACATACGTGTCTACCCACGTGAACCATGGACACAAAGCATGTGTCAAGTGCATGGATAAGACACCGCATCTCCATCTACCAAGGGATACCAGGTCATCAAAGGCCATGTTCCAACGGACTCGAGTGTGGCTTATAAAGGATCACGCATGGAGAAAGTGTAGATATCTATTTGATGGCAAAGTAGAGCTCGAAAAAGGCCCACATCCGAGGAGAGAATAAGTAATCCAAGATATGTTGGACAACTAGGCAGAGTGCCCTTTGTCGGGAAAGAAGCGTCTAAGGACGAATCTGCTGCATGGTGTGTGGAAAGCTAGGCATGTTTTCTGGGACCTGTCGTACTAGAAATACCTCCACACGCCCCATAGCCTTGATGTCATGCACATCACGAAGAACATGTGCGAGAGTATGCTTGCCACTATCATCAACATGCTGGATAGGATCAAAGAAGGGCTGAAAGAAAGGGACGACCTGATGGAACTTGACATCAAGGAAGAACTTCATGAGACACTGCCTGATGATGATGATGATGATGAGACGGCTGAAGATACTCAAGGTTGCTGCAAAATGGTTAAGAGGGGAATTGCGGTGTTTCTCGCTGCCTGCTTCACTCTAAGTGAGAAGGAGCTTGAGTAGTTTTTCAACTGCCTCCTAGGAGTCAAAGTTTCTTACGATTACTCGGGAACATACGCAGATATCTGGATAAAACAAAGAAGAGGTTCAGCAGGATGAAGTCTCACGACTGTCACGTGCTGATGATGTAGATACTTCCCCTTGCGATCCGAGGGATAATGGACGAGCATGTACGTGAGACGTTGTTTATCCTCTGCAAGTTCTTCGACGTCATCTCGAGGAAGTCGATTAGCTTGAAGCATCTCGACACACTACAGTCGTGATACTATGCGAGCTCGAGATTTACTTCCCACCCACATTCTTCGACATCATGGTCCATCTGCTCGTCCATGTCGTGATTGACATCATTCATCTCGGGCCGACATTCCTGCACAACATGATGCCGTTCGAAAGGATGAACGGTATTATCAAAGGATTTGTACGCAACAGGTCCCATCGAGATGGAAGCATTGCCAAGGGCTTTGTGACCTACGAGTGTGTCTCTTTCTATCAGAATTATCTATGCACCGAACCGCATGATGAGGATGAACCTTTTGGTCTGCCCAAAAGGACACACCTCGGCAGGCTCACTAGATATGGGAACCATGAGGGCTTTCGCACCATGAATGTTGGCGCGAAGGGTCGACACGCCGACTTTGACATGGCACACCGAGTCGCGCTACAACACATCAAATTGGTTGACAATTGGGTCGAAGAGCACAAAAGCTTAATCAATAAGAAGTTCATTGACCTTGGGCGGCCGAGGAAGAAGGGAGACGTAACAAGAGAGCACAACTCCAGCTTCACGGCTTGGTTCAAGAAGAAGCTTCATGACAATCCCCCCGCAGACCCATAGATGCCTTCTACGAAGGATGAAAAACTCATTTTCACCTTGTCAAATGGCCCCGGGCACAACATGAGGTCATATCAGGCCTACAACATCAACATGTACAGATTCTATATCGAGAAAAGGGACATGAGTAGCGAATATCAGAACTCAGGAGTAACGATGCTATCTGATGCCGATGACAAAGCCATCGTCAAGGAACGATTGTTTAGAAGGATCGAGGAGATCTGGGAGCTCGACTAAGCCAGAGAGAAGGTGTCGATGTACTGTGTCAGATGGGCCAAGAGCATCCAAAAAGAGGGCCTGTATTTCACCACCATGGTTATACCCGATGTCTCCATGAATAAAGCCTCCGCAAAAAACGAGCCATGGGTACTCGCGAGCCAAGTTGACCAATGTTTCTTCATGACCAACCCATCAAAGCCAAGCTGTGTTGTCGTGAGGAGGGGTAAGAGGAGCATCATCGGAATGGACGAACCCGCCAATGAGCAAAACTTAGAAAAGAACGACGATCCAAAGATCAAAGAGGAATTCGACAAGTACTTCGACAAGCCAACTGCTATAGGAAAAAGGAAGACCACCCTACCCACCATGACCAGAGTTCACATAGCCGGTCAATCGATTCTGAGTGAGGAGTTGATCGAACACGCAAGTGGAGTGATGTCTAACCTACAACAAGGTATTCTGTATCTAGAGGAGTGCCTTCTTAAAGAAGAAAATCCATCGTACCCTCTTTTCATGGTCAATGTTCCAACGGGTGTGGGCTTCGTCGATAATGCCCTCGCGGATATCTTCTTCATATTGCACGAGGACATCTTCAAGCTTTTCCATGGAAAACGGCTGAACTATAACTTGGTCCACCTATACGCGCTCCATCGGGCTATGAAGGTCAACAGAGAGAAGACCCTTGGCATCGCGATAGTGGACCCCTACTTCATGCGTGACAGCCAGTTGTTGGATCCACTGACCTGGGCTAGCGCAAAGAACTACCTCCAAAATTTCATGGTGGATAACAAGAGTGCAAAAGACCTTATTTTGCCTTTCTTTCCCGAGTAAGTTGACACACTCGCTCGTCGTCGTAACTTGTCCTTTCTTAGTTTTAGGTTGCTCTTTTTCCAACATTGTTTCGTTTCAATTGTTTTGCGCAGAGACACATACTGCACACTAATCCTCATTCACCCGAGTTATTCGCTAGCCACGTGCTTGGACTCGGGGAGCGAGATAAAGAAGAAAAACAACGCCAACATAAGGAGTCTTCTAGATGATGCTCTCGAGGTATACGCCAAAAATGGAGGCGAAATCAATAAGGGGGTGGAAAATTTCAGGGATGGTAAACACGTGTTCAAACATGTAATGCAGTTCACCTGCGTCAAGCAGCCGGCTAACGGTGTCAAGGAGGCCTAATATGCCCTCCATCACCTGCGGGAAATTGTTCGGGATGCACACATCATTACGTTGCCATCTAGTCTCCGAGCATGGGCCAAAGCTGAGGCAAGAATGGACAATGATGAACTTAAGGACGACTTCTTACGCATCCAGACTCAGATTGCGACCATCGTGCAAGAAGATGTCATCACAAGGGGGGCCTTATCCTGTGGAAGAGCATTCAGTAAGCGCGAGATCGAAGCATGGCTCATGGTGCAGGGTGACTGTAGGACATGGACAATGAAAGATGGCTACAAACCTTTCTCGGCGCCGTGTAAAACAAAGTATTCATGATGTAGTGTTCCTAGCTAGCTAGCTAAGCCGGTTTGTGTATCTCTTGTGTGTGTCATAAACTTTAACTTGCCTTACCTTGAAACCGTCGTTGTTGGACTTTGTTTACTTATTACCATATGTATGAAACTTAATAGCTTGCCTTATCTCGAATCCTTTCTTTTTTGTGGAGATGCATGTGAACCTTTTAATTCTTTTTGTTGCATGATATAGTACTTATATAACTTGTGTATAGAGATGCCGACCTATGTGGTGTACAGAGGGAGAGTGCCAGGAGTCTATGACGAGTGGGAGCTCACAAGCAGGTGAACAAGTTTAGTGGCAATAGATACAAAGGATACCCAAAAAAAGAACAGGAGGAAGCTAGGTGGAGGAACCACCTCCTTGGAGAGCAGAGAGACAGGAACCGGATGAAGACCTTGATGATCGTGTTATGGTTGTACTCTACTCGGTCCTTTAGTAGTTTAGGACATGGCTAATGATGATGATCAACTTGTTGTAATATGTAATGTATGAGATATTGATCAACTTGTTATAGACTTGTATAATATTCGGGCACTTGTCGCTATGTCAGGTTCTAATTGATGTGATGATGTATAATTGTATTTGTACTATTATCTCTGTTTATATATTGTTGAGTACCTGTATAAATACATGTATATGTACCTGTTTAAATACCTGAGAGCCTTGTATTCTATATACTTGTACAAAACATCAGTGGCGCATCATCTATTCAGCCAGTGGCGCATACAACATCAGTGGAGCATTTGGAAATATGCTCACTGGTAAAACATCAAATGTGCATATTGAGGATGTGCCACTGGTTGTCCCACTATCAATGGAGCCTACTGGATATGCGCCATTGATACTTAATTACCAATGGTGCAACAGTAGTGGCGCATTACATATGCACCATTGATAGCAAAAAAAAATGCTCCACTGATAAGCAATTCTCCACTAGTGAATGAGGACATTGAAATTCAATATATGTAGCAAGGCCTGATTCAAAAGGAAAGAGATACCATATTCAGCACTCGGCCGGTCGATCTGAACAAGTACCGAACAAAACTTTTGATAGGTTCAGTAGCATTTGAAAGGTTCAGTAGTACATAATAAGAAAGAAAAATATCGATAGATTCCTAGTTCTCATTCAACGGCACTTGGACATATTCAGAAGCATTTCAAAGTGGCAGATTTAGTTTGCCCTTTTCTCCAAACATTCGTCATTGGAAGAAACAAAACGGAAGATCAAGTCTGATTTTGTGTGCATGCCTCCTTCTCACATCAATTTCTGTGTGTGACCTCCATAGGCAACTCAAAATGCCCAAAGCCTCGTCTAGGTTATGAGCTTATGACAAGGCCAAGTTACAAAATAAAAGCAAGACCATCTACTGCACTTGATCTAAACTGAGCTATCCTATTACATAGTATTACGATTACTTACGATAGTTTGGTTTCAATCGCAGGCATTGGTGAAGCTCGGGATGAACCATAATGGAGTCTCTGGAGATTTCCACGCAACGTTGGTTGAGAAACCAATAGCTGATTCTGTGGTATTTAGACTAAAGCAGCATATTTTAGGAAACAACGTATATCCAAGTCATATTGCATGGTGGGAGGTGTAGACAATTGCTTCTCATTAGATATCCTGGGGCAACTTCTGCACCGCCTGCTGCAATGTTAATCGGATATTTTAATCCAAGGAAAAGGGAAAATGCTCCCAGGTCAGCAATCGCTATCCATGGCTTAGGTGGATACAAGTAAGAAGTGTCCTTTGAGTACACCTTGTAGCCAAACCCATTAGTATAGGTGCCATAAGTGCGACCGCAGCGATCAACACAATGATCAGCAACAGGATTGCCATGATCATAATAAGTACCGCCATAAAACTCCTCATGAGTTATGCCCTCGGCATGGATAAGAAGAAGGCGAGATTCATTTGCAGATATCTCTAAGAACCATAAACCAAGTTCATGCTCGTCATCATCTATGGCATCAAGGTTTCCCTCCTCGAGATGGGCGCCAGGTGGTGACGGGAGCAGAATAGGACCTTGAAAAATAAATGACAGCCAAATCAGCCAATACTAGTTTACATCCATTAAAGCTGAAGCCAGTGTTTAGAACAGGAATGGATCAAACTTAACAAAATACAGATGATTCTAGACATAAACACTACCACTCTCAGTGGCTGCAAACACCAGACCCTTGTGGATAAGTGCATCGATGTATCTAAAATAGCACTGGAACTGGTTCTCAAGAACTGTCCATGCATATTCATCGCCATCAAGGGTAGCAATTGAGTAGTCGAAGATAGAAATAAGACAAAAATCTAAATAATCTGCCGCAACTGTGGGAGCTCGGCAAATAGCAATCTTTCATAGGAGAATAGGGCGATAATTATGCATGAATGTAAACAGATCGTTGGTGGGTAGAAACTCATTTACTTTTGGGAGAGGAACGCGTTGATGAGTGTACAAATTGAGAAGCTCCCACTTGCACTCAGACCCAACAGTGGCGATCCAATCTCCATTGGCACCTACCGACTGGTTACCCATACAATTCAGGAACACAATGTCGGAGGAGAACATGTCTAGTGGCGTCAGTTTGCATGTCGTACCCTTGCCCTCGAAGTACTCGTTGCATTCCCATGGTTTCTTAGTTGGGTGAGAATGAAGAACACAGGGGAGGCCTAACAGTTGGGAAGCATGTAAAGTTGCACTATATTTTTCCAAGTTAAGAAGATGTTTGGATGAACCGGCGAGGCTCGTGGCGGTGATGACGTCGCATCTGGTTATGAGTTCTTCAAGCGGGCCTTCAGTAACAACCTCCTAGAACAGCTCAGAATCATCACTGTCCTTGCTCGGTCCTGCCATCGCAAGGGAGCTGATGGAAGTTGGGACGGTGGCTTGATTTGGTTTTCTGGAAAAGAGGGAAGATCGATGGTGGCAGGCAGGAGCAGGACGGGGAGAAGAACATACACTATCATACTATGCGGTGAACAGGATCAGAAAGCGGCATTGTGGAGGAGAAGAATGACAGTGCTTGGCGTAGAGGTAGGGTAATGGGGAACTGGGGATAGAGCGTATAGGCGAGGTTGAATAAAATGAAAAAAAACGCATGTTCCTCTGCTCTAGTTCCCTTCAAAATAGTATACTACTCTGCTCTAGTTCCCTCCATAATAAATCTTTTTTGTAAAATGAAAACGGAGTACTACCAAGTAGAATATAGGGGTAGTTGTAGCAGTAGCGATCCACCTGTAATAATAATTTCTCCCATTCTCACGCTCTTTTGTGGTACGTTTCCAACAAAAAACTCTTGTGTAATTTCTAGTCAAATTGATGTCCATGCCAATCCACAAGAAAGATTTTCATATATACGGATTGAAACAAAGTATGCGGTGTGATTCCGATGTGTTTTATTTGTACTAATACTTACTTCACAAAACAACACATTTTTTTGCACCTGGGAATTTAATATGCTATTTTTTGGACATAAAGGATCCAACCATACATTGGAAAAATTGTTTACCATTCCACGATGACCCATCTACAAAATATGGGCACATTATTATAAACTACAAAATATATATGGAATTTGGCCTCGGTCATCTTGCTTGCAACACAGGAATGATAATACATATAGTAGGACATATTGCGAAACATGGTTTTTGAATGGATGCCAAAAAAATTGTCCTTGTTTTGAAAAGAATCAAACAAAAAAATACTGAGTACTAATAACAAAAGAATTCACACAACATTCTCCTGCATGTACTACTTTCCGTGAAGATAAACATGAGTTTTGACAACTGTTTAAAGATAAACGTGAGTATGAACATTCTTGGACTTCAAGCCAAATGACCAAGGTCAAGGACATATCTACATCATACATTATGCCTATGATCCCGTATCCAAGAATTTGCATGGAGACAAATTTGGCCATATTTTGAAAGCAATCGAAGAGGAAGTAGTATGAAGAGTAGGGCCCGATCATCTTCTCTCTCGAGTAGGAGCCGAAGCCGACTGTTTTCTTTGCTCAATTTTATGGTCCTTTATGCTAAATGTATGGACCTGGTGTAATTTTACCTTTTTTAGGTCCTTGATGTAAAATATACTCCCACCATCCATGTAAAATTCCAACCAAAAAGTGTAAGTGGTGAAATTTAAACGAATTTAAGCTTAGTTGTCAACGAGTATGAACCATTCTGGGATTTCAAGATGAACGACCAAGGTCATGATCCCATATCCAAGAATTTGAATGCCGACAAATTTGGCCATATTTTGAAAACAATGGAAGATGAAGTAGTATGAAGAGTATGGCTCAATCAGCTACTCTCTCTCGAAGGAGCCGAACCCGACTGTTTTCCTTGCTTAATTTTAGGGTGTTTTATGCTAAATGTATGGCCTCGATGTAATTTTCCCCCTTTTCAAGTCCTTGATGTAAAATATACTTCGACCGACCGTGTAAAATTCTAACCTAAAAGTAAGTGGTGAAATTTAAACGAATTTAATCTTAGATGTCAATGAGTATGTACATTCTTGGATTTCAAGCTGAACGGACAGAAGGTCAAGGACCGATCTCTAAATCATACATTATGCTGATGATCCCCATATCCAAAATTTGCATGGCGACAGATTTGGCCATATTTTGAAAACAATTGAAGATGAAGTAGTATGAAGAGTATGGCTCGATGAGCTACTCTCTCAAGAAGGAGCCGAACCCGACTGTTCTTTTTTTCAATTTTAGAGTCCTTTGTGCTAAATGTATGGACCTCGATGTAATTTTCCTTTTTTTGGTCCTTGATGTAGAATGTACTCCCACCGACCGTGTAAAATGCTAACCTAAAAGTAAGTGGTAAAATTTAAATGAATTTAAGCATAGTTATCAACAAGTATGAAAAATTATTGGATTTCAAGCCGAACGACCATAAGGTCAAGGCCATGTCTCTACATCATACATTATGCTGATGATCCCATATCCAAGAATTTGCATGGCGACAGATTCGGCCATATTTTGAAAACAATAAAAGAGGAAGTAGTATGAAACATATAGCTCGATCAGCTGCTCTCTCGAGAAGTAGCCGAACCTGACTCTTTTCCTTGCTTAATTTTAGGGGGGTTTGTGCTAAATGTATGGACCTCGATGTAATTTTCCCATTTTTTAGTTCCTCGATGTAAAATGTACTCCCACCGACCATGTAAAATTCTAACCTAAAAGTAAGTGGTGAAATTTAAACAAATTTAAGCTTAGTTATGAACGAGTATGAACATTCTTGGATTTCAAGACGAACAACCACAAGGTCAAGGCCATATCTACATCATACTTTATGTTGAGGATCTCATATCCAAGAATTTGCATGGCGACAGATTTGGCCATATTTTGAAAACAATCAAAGAGGAAGTAGTATGAAACGTATGGTTCGATCCGCTGCTCTCTCGAGAAGGAGCCAAACCTGACTGTTTTCCTTGCTTAATTTTAGGGGGTTTGTGCTAAATATACGAACCTCGATGTAATTTTCCCGTTTTTTAGGTTCTTGATGTAAAATGTACTTCCAGCGCCCGTGTAAAATTCTAACCTAAAAGTGTAAGTGGTGCAATTTAGACGATTTTAAGCTTACTTGTCAACGAGTATCAACATTCTTGGATCTCAAGCTGAATGACCAAGGTGAAGGCAATATCAACATCATACTTCATTATGATGATCCCATATGAGAGAATTTGCGTGGCGACAGATTTGGCCATATTTTCAAAACAATCAAAGAGGAAGTAGTATGAAGAGTTTGGCTCAGATCAGCTGATATCTAGAGATGGAGCCGATCCAGAAAAGTTTCCTTTTAGGGTTCTTTATGCTAAATGTATGGACCTCGATGTAATTTTTGCATTTTTGAGGTCTCTGATGTAAAATGTACTATGATCGACCGTGTAAAATTGTAACCTAAAAGTAAGTGGTGAAATTTAAATGAATTTAAGGTTAGTTGTCAAGGAGTATGATCCATTCTTGTATTTCAAGAGAAAGGACCAACGTCGAGGCCATACCAACATCATACTTTATGTTGATGATCACATATCCAAGAATTTGCATGCCGACAAATTTGGCCATATTTTGAAAACAATTGAAGATGAAGTAGTATGAAGAGTATGCAGCTACACTCTCAAGAAGGAGCCGAACCCGACTAGTTTCCTTGCTTAATTTTATGGTCCTTTGTGCTAAATATATGGACCTCGATGTAATTTTCCCCCTTTTCAGGCCTTATTATAAAATGTTCTCCCACCGACCATGTAAAATTCTAACCTAAAAGTAAGTGGTGAAATTTAAATAAATTTCGGCTTATAGTTGTCAACGAGTATGAACATTTTTGGATTTCAAGCCGAACGACCGCAAGGTCAAGGCCATATTTCTACATATCATACTTTATTCTAATGATCGAGTATCCAAGAATTTTCATTACGACATATTTGGCCATATTTTGAGAATAATCAAAGAGGATGTAGTATGAAGAGTATGTCTCGATCAGGTGCTCTCTCGAGAAGGAGCTGAACCCGGCTGTTTTCTTTGCTATATTTTAGGGTCCTTTGTGATAAATGTATGGACCTTGATGTAATTTTCCCTTTTTTAGGTCCTTGATATAGAATGTACTCCCACCAATCATGTAAAATGCTAACCTAAAAGGAAGTGGAGAAATTTAAACAAATTTAAGCATAGTTGTCAACAAGTATGAAAAATTCTTGGATTTCAAGCCGAATGACCACAAGGTCAAGGCCATATCTCTACATCATACTTTATGTTGATGACACCATATCCAAGAATTTGCATGGCGACAGATTCAGCCATATTTTGAAAACAATCAAAGAGGAAGTAGTTTGAGATGTATGGCTCGATCAGCTACTCTCTCGAGAAGGAGCCGGATTTGACTATTTTCTTTGCTCAATTTTAGGGTCAATTGTGCTAAATGTATGGACCTCAATGTAATTTCCCCCTTTTTAGTTCCTTGATGTAAAATATACTCCCACCGACCGTGTAAAATGTTAACCTAATAGTAAGTGGTGAAATTTAAACAAATTTAAGCTTAGTTGTCAACCAGTATGGAGATTCTTGGATTTCAAGCCAAACTACTAGAAGGTCAAGGCCATATCAATACATCATACTTTATGTTGATGATGCCATATCCAAGAATTTGCATGGCTACAGATTTGGCCATATTTTGAAAACAATCGAAGAGGAAGTAGTATGAAATGTATGGCTCCATGTGCTACTCTCTCGAGAAGGAGCTGAACCTGACTGTTTTCCTTGCTTAATCTTAGGGGGGTTTGTGTTAAATATATGTACCTCGATGTAATTTCCCTTTTTAGGTCCTTGATGTAAAATGTACTACCATGGCTCGTGTAAAATTCTAACCTAAAAGTGTAAGTGGTGAAATTTAGATGATTTTAAGCTTACTTGTCAACGAGTATGAACATTCTTGTATTCCAAGCCGGACGACCAAGGTAAAGGCCATATCAACATCAGACTTTATTTTGATGATCCCATATGAGAGAATTTCCATGGCGACAAATTTGGCCATATTTTGAAAACAATCGAAGAGGAAGTAGTATGAACAGTTTGGCTCAAATCAACTGCTCTCTCGAGAAAGAGCCAATCCAGAAAATTTTCCCTTTAGGGTCCTTTGTGGTAAATGTATGGACCTCGATGTAATTTCCCCTTTTTTAGGTCCTTGATGTAGAATGTACTCCCATCGACCGTGTAAAATGCTAACCTAAAAGTAAGTGGTGAAATTTAAACGAATTTAAGCATAGTTGTCAATGAGTATGAAAAATTCTTGTATTTCAAGCCAAATGACCACAAGGTCAAGGCCATATATCTACATCATACTTTATGTTGATGATCCAATATCCAAGAATTTCCATGGCGATAGATTCGGCCATATTTTGAAAACAATTGAAGAGGAAGTAGTATGAGACTTATGGCTCGATCAGCTGCTGTCTCGAGAAGGAGCCAAAGCTATCTATTTTCTTTTCTCAATTTTAGGGTCCTTTGTGCTAAATGTATGAACCTCAATGTAATTTTCCCTTTTTAGGTCCTTGATGTAAAAATGTACTACCACCGCCCGTGTAAAATTCTAACCTAAAAGTAAGTGGTGAAATTAAATGAATTTAAGCATAGTTTTTTTACCCTGTACCGTGAGTCAAAAGCCCCACAGTTAAAATTTATGTAAAAAGGAAAAGAACGTACAATCTTTAAACCAACTATACAACAAAAGTAAAGAACCCCACTCACCTCTACCATATACACAATCACTAACCAGGAAGATTAGTTATCCAGTCCTTCAACCTTAGTCTATGATTTTTCTTAATTCTATGTTCTAAGAGTGTAAGATCATGTACAAAATTACATTTCCACCTAGCAAAGGTGGGCCTCTCATGTCAAAAAAAATTCCGTTATGTTGTTTCCAGATGTGCCAACACGCTAAAATCATGACCTCCATGAAGAAAGGCTTCCCAAAATCCTTTTTACCCTCCTGAATTGCTATCTGCATATCATTGCTGAAGGTCCAGTCGATTTGTAAATAGGACCAGATCCCCTGACTAAAATTGCATCTAAAATTATTAAGCATAGTTGTCAACGAGTATGAAAAATTCTTAGATTTCAAGACGAACAACCAATGTCAAGGCTATATCTACATCATACTTTATGCTTATGATCCCATATCCAAGAATTTGCATGCCAGAAAATTTAGCCATATTTTGGAAACAATTGAAGATATTAAAAACAAAAAATAATCAATTTGAATTTTCCAAGTGATAGGAATTTATTTTCTGAAAAGCAAGTAATAAGAATTTATTTCCTTTTTCTGTTAAAAAATAAAGAGCGAGAAAAGACTATGAGCACAGAGGAGGCAACGAGAGAGCTGTGAAGAGGAGGATTTGAAGGAGGTGCGATGTCAGAGCAAAGCTGGGATGGGTTCCTGACATGAGGTATAGGGTACAGTGAGTAGAGTACATTTCATGACCTTTAAAATATATATATGCATGCAAAATAAATTGTGTTTTCTCTCTCCTTCACTCTCTCATCACCACCCACACCCCGGCCGGCTGACCTCTCCCTCGTTCACAACGTGGCACTGCGCACGTGCGTTGACCGACAACCTGCCTTGTGTCGGCGGCTCCGTGTCTATGTCTAGCGTGTTTGTCAGCTGCGTTGGTGGGAACCATTTTGGTCCTTGGCGGCAAAAAGTATTACTACTCCAATAGAGTAGCAATTCAAACTTTTCCGGTTTCGAAATTTTCGCTTCCTTCACAAATATCTGAGGGGAAGGATATTCAAAAGATCGACATTCGCAATACTACTAGTACTACAGGGTACAATGAGTAGTACCAAAAGAAACTTTTTTTTGACGATAGTACCAAAAGAAACTTCATTCAACCATTAACATAACAACATAGTTGAGTTAAAAAACATAACTGCATGAGTTTACATATATAGGACTTGCTGCTGAACTAGTGCAGGTCTGGTGCCACCTAGCACCTAGTCCGTGCTGCCAATGGCAGCTCGTTAGACATCAGCACCAACGCCAGGTCTAGTGTAACAGCTAGCTCCTGACTCATCGGCACCTCCGGATAACACGGCGCACCCCTGGATAAGGCGGCGGCACCTCCTGAGCCATCGGCGACACCTCCGGAGCCATCGGTAGCTCCAGTAGGACACTGTGGATGAAGTTGTCGTTGTTGGGGAACTGGTCCCAGTAGTTGGTGAAAATGTTAGTGTCGGTGAACACCACCATCTCATAGCTGCAGTGGAAGGCCTGGCCGTAGAGGAGAGGCCATCCCTGAAGTTGACGAACTTGACCTTCAATGTTCTGTCCGGATTATCGTGGAGGCGATACATACTGTACTTGCGGCGACCTTACCCAGCATCGAGGAAGGCGCACGCCAGCTGCCACGGTGTTCTCCGCGAGTAGAAGGCCCAAATGCGCAGGGCATTGTCCTCTTGTATGGCAATGTCGGGGTCTTTACGCTCCGGTACAACGGGCGGCTGCCAGAAGGTTGCCATGGATGACAGACGAGGATGGAGATGGTGAGTGGAAGCGGGGGATTAGAGATGGTTTGGTGCGGGTAGGGGGAGAGAATAAAAAGGAAGGAGGTGATCCGAGATTAGTGTGGCAGATTACCGAAGCGAGGGGACAATCAATGTCGCTGATGAAGCCGATGCATGTGGCAAATATTGATGACGATGACTAGGGTAAGCGATTGGACGGAATGATGACTCTGCTTCCCGCACTCGATGGCCTAGTCATAATTTTGTGGTGCACCCAATTTGTGGGCCCCACGTGGATGACTGAGTCGATGGGTGAAAACAAATTGATAAAGTGAGCTCTTTCCTATTAAAATATTGTGGTTATGATAAAGGGGAGCTAATTTAGGGCTACTCTTGGAGATAAGAAAAATTTAGGAGAAGATTGTTTTAGGGAAGGCCCCTACATACAAACATAGGTGATAAAATGTAGGGGTGTTGCTGGACTTGCTCTAAAGACTGTCAACATAATCTTCTAGATGGTGCTCTAAAAAAAGAATCTTCTTGATGCTATGATGGAAAAGAAGATCCAACGGTTTGTAATGTTTGGATCCGTGAATCTTGATGCAATAGTCAAAGTTCAAAGTTATTCGTACACTATATAGTGGTAAGATAATATAATAGGTAAAGCTCAAAAAGTTATTATTTTGATCGACATCTATAAAGTATGGGTATATCAGGTTCTTGTATTTGTATCATGTAGAACTCAACGTTGATTAGCTATAGCTAATATACTTTAAAATTGTGGTAACATGGTCTAGAAAAGGGGGAGAAGATTCTAGAATGATGGAGAAATGCATTTTGAGGTTTGCCAATAGCGTATGTTGTGCTAAAGACTATCAATAGTATATTTTAGATGCTAGAATGGAAAAGAAGATCCAATGGCTAGCAATGTTGGGATTCAGATGTATTGATCCAGTGCTCAATATTTGAAGTTATTCGTTGAGCGTTGGATCAAGACTCGCGAATCCCAATAGTGCCAGCCGTTGGATCTTCTTCTCCATTCCAGCATCTAGAAGATCGATAGTATTAATTGATAGTCTTTATTATCTTACCTTATCTTACCCCTATATAGTCTACAAATAACTTTGAAAATTGACCATTATTGGATCAAGACTCGTGAATCCCAACATTGCCAGCTGTTGGATCTTCTTTCCATTTTATATTACCGAGAAGATGCTATTGATAGTCTTTCTTTTCTCTTATCTTACCACTATTTTATATAGTGTATAGATAACTTTGAATATTGACTATTGAATCATGTCCCGTGAATCCCAACATTGCTGCTAGCTATTGGATCCTTTTTTACATTCCATCACCTAGAAGATACGATTGATAGTCTTTCTTTTCTTATCTTACCACTAATATATATAGTATAGGCCGGGATAATTTTGAATATTGGCCATTGAATCATGACCCGCGATTCCTAAAATTGATGCTAGCTGTTGGATCCTCTTTTCCATTCCATCATCTAGAAGATACTATTGATAGTATTTGTTATCTTATATTATCTTACCACTATATAGTGTACGAATAACTTTGAATATTCACCGTTGGATCAAGACTCACGAATCCCAACATTGCTAGTTGTTGGATCTTCTTTTCCATTTTAGCATCGAGAATATATACGATGTATATAACTAGTAAGTTGCATGTGCGCTACACGTGAGACCCATATAATAGACATCTAACATATCATCACTATATAAAATTATAAAAGGTAAAGCAGAAAAAATATAAATTTTATCAACATCTATAAAGTATGGGTGTATATTTGGTTCGTGTACTTTGTATATCATGTAGAAGTCAACGATTATTAGCTATCTAAAACTTGAAATTTTTGGTAACATGGTCTAGAGAAATGAGGGAGAAGATTCTAGAATGATGGAGAAGTGTGTTTTGAGTTTTGTGCATAGCATTCATTGTGATGAATACTATCAATAGAATATTCTAGATTCTAGAATGGAAAATAAGATCCAACGGCTAGAAATGTTGGGATTCGCGAGTCTTGATCCAACAGTCAATATTCAAAGTTATTCGTACACTATACAGTGGTAAGAAATGAAGCAGTTTTGAATAGGATCCGTAGCACCAATCCTAACCATTGGGCTATTAGATCCAATGGTTCAGAGCAGATGGATTCATGTTGAATAGTACCTAGAGCAAACTTCACTATGTTCTAGAACTATCATGTCACCACCCCCAAAATTTCATAGCACAATAGGTTTTATTCTCAGTATGTGTAGATAGTTATTATTAATAGACTTAATGTATGCAATTTTTCTCTGACAAGGCTATTGACTTAATGTTTGTTAAATCACATTTCATACAGTATACACAGGCGGACCCAGCAATTTGTTAAAGCCTGGGCGCGCCGCAAGGCAACTACAAAAATTCTTGACCCATCTCAAAAAAATTGTAGACAAATCTAAGCATCATATGGAGCAAATATTGTTTTTCACAATAGTTCTTGTGCGGAAACAAAAATACAATATAGTAGACGATTCATAACATATTGCAATGTTCAGAACACATTCAAATGTTCACAAGTTTACAACACATTCAAATGCGCATAAGCACTAATATTAGATATGATTGGACTTGGCAAGAACTCCCAAAAGATAAATAGAACTCCGATGATTGATGACAAGAGTTGAAATGCCCAAATGCACATAGAACAAGATATACATGATAAAAAAAGAAAGATGGGTTAGTAAATCATATGAACATGCTTTCAAAATATATCTATCTTGATTCATGAGACAAATAAATATACGGAGATATTACCAAGGATGTACTAATTAGCTCTAGGCATATGAGGTAAATATTTCCTCCTCTTCTTCATGGCTTGAAACCACTGAGCAATAACACCACTATCAAGTTGTCTAAATATCTCTCGCTCGGTGCAGCGTATCATCAAGTCATTGAACCATTCATTCTTGAGCTTGTTACGCGATTTGTACTTGATGATCTTCATTGACGAAAAATCCCTCTCAACCGATGCGGTTGACACCGGTAATATTAAGACCAACTCAATAAGAATGTAGACCAATGGAAACACTAAATGCTTCCCCGTTTCAACCATCTTTGTAGCCAAACTTTCAAGATTTATGCAAGAAGAGAAAGATGCATGGATTCTCACATGGTGAATGTAATTCTCAAGTTGGCCTCTTATGGTTGCACGGTCACCATTAGAGAAATCCGAATGATAAATTGAAGATAAGAGAGCAAGCTTGTCCACATCAAACATTAAGAAAGAGTTCTTCGAACTAAGGCATGAGAAGCTCTCTAATACCTCCATTGAAGCTTCAGAAAAGCGATGATCCATCTCAACACATATCTTATCAAGGGCAACATAGAAGATCTCAACTTTGTAGAAATGAAGGTTAGTGTAGGTCATCCCATGAAGCCTCGAACGACCCCGAACTGGTATTTGTTCATCCATATTAGGAACCGGAATACCCTTCTCCATACAAGAATGTTGCACCTCATGAAACAAGTCATCCCAACCACTTTCTCTCATAGAGTTCAACCGATCTTTCACATCACTAACTAATTCAATTGCATGCACAATATTTAGATCTTTCTTTTTCAAAACATGTGAAAGCTCATCCGTGATAGCAAGAAACTTTATCATTAGCTTTAACATGAAAACAAATTTGCAGTCCTCCATTTTCTCTATCTACCCCGCAACTTGGGTCAAACCACGACTCTCATCATTGACCTCGCAGAGAATATGCAATGTTCCAAACCACATTTGGTGCACACGAAGCAAAGTTATATAATGTGAACCCCATCTAGTATCCCCAATCCTAGTGAGACTTGTTTCTTGATTCAAGCCTCTTCCACTTGATATCTCACCCCTCTCAAGCATATCCAAAATATGTTGATGATGTTCTTCCCTAAGCGCATCTCTTCTTTTCCAAGATGAACTTGACGTGTTCACAATTCCGGAGATGCTTTCAAAGAAGTTATGAATGGATGAACAAGAACTAGCAACGGAGACAACTACCAATAGCAAACGATGGGCAAAACAATTAATATAGAAGGCATAAGGGTTTTCATCCAAGGTCTTTTTTGCAAACCATTGAATTCACCTCTCATATTGGAAGCTCCGTCATATCCTTGCCCTCGTATCCTGTGAATAGATAGCTTGTAACAATCTAGAATATGATGAAGAGCCTCCTTTAGCATCTCTGACGTAGTCTCACGAACATGATATAGAGAAAGAAACCATTCTGCAACCTTGCCTTCATTATTCACATACCCACAACAAAACAATTACAAGAAGATAGACTTGAGTATGGAACAAAAGATACATTTAAGTGTGGAACAATAAGTAAATAACAATACAACACTACAAACCTCAACATTACTGCCATTTGCTCTTTCACGGATATATCACGCGATTCATCAATAAGAATGGAGAAGTTCTTATCACCAATTTCTCCCATAATCACCTTAGTGACTTCTTGTGCACAACACTTATAAAGATCCTTTTGGATTTTGTGAGAAATCATTTTGGAATTTCCACCATTCTCATAAGCATGCTTCACTTTTCCATCCTTTTCTTTATACCATTGTACCATCTCAAGGAAGTTTCCCTTGTTTAATGAACCAATATATTCATTATGGCCACGAAATTGCAAGCCTTGACCAATGAGAAATCTTGCACAATGCAAGGAAGAAGTCAAACAGATTTTATATAGTTCTTCAGATTCCTTTGATGCACGAGCAAGGTTAGTAGAGACACTTTGTCTTTGATTTTGAAAATCCTCACAATGCAACCTTGCCTTATTAAGGTCACTATTTATACCACCAATATGCTCCTTCAAAGCTTTGTAACCATGCTTCCAGTCACTAAACCGGTTTTGGTGAATACTTCACTATCAAAATGGTGTGCACTTCCAAGTGGCTTAAAAAGAAAGCAATAGAAAGAATAAGCCTTATCATGAGACTCGCTATATTCCATCCAAACATATTTTTCATACCATGTTTTCGAAAAGCCTCTACCACTTCCCATATTCTTTGGAAAATTGACAATTGGCTTTGATGGACCCTTCAAAAGGTATCCTCTTTTCACTTGGTCTTGGACATTTGGATTATATTTATTGATTTGTTTCCTAAGAGCGGGATCACACACTATTTCATCTGGATTAAACACATCCTCCGCCTCATGCTCATCTTCCTCCACATTTGCCATATTTGGTTATGGCGGTGGTTGTGGGAAGCTTCTTGTATCAACCAAAAAGCCACCAATTTCTGAAATGAATAAGATTTTAATCAATGAGTGATCATTAATTCAAGCTTTGGCAGTTTAGCTATGCGCAAATCTAATCAACAAAAGTGAGCAACTCATGGTTCGATTTGTCTTAACAAGCTAAAAATGGAAATAAACAAAATTGAGCCATGGAATCAAGACCCATTTGTCTTCTTCCTATTGTAGTTGAGCCTGATGAGCCGGACGGTGTGAGAATCACCGCTGGGGTGCCTCACTGGCGCTTATGGCTGCCCGATACAACTATCAAGGCCCAATGCCTCAAGGCCCACCAGATGGAGAGGTTTTTTTCTTTTTTGACAGAATTAATTTTTCCCTTGATCCATTGGGAATTCCTAGCTAAACGCGTCCTCGCCAGAGGCGCTTGTAGCGTCAAGTTGAAGCGCCGTGAGGGGAGGCTACATCCGCCTGTGAGAGTATATAAGTTTGTGGCACATGCCTTTTACTAGTCCATTCTAGCATCTTGAAGACACTATTGATAGTATTTATTATCTTATCTTACCACTATATATAATGTACAAATAACTTGGAATATTGACCATTGGATCAAGACTAGTGAATCCTAGCATTTCCAACAGTTGGATCTTCTGTTCCATTCTAGCATCTAGAAGACTCTATTGATAGTCTTCAGCACAATGAATGCTATGCACAAACCTCAAAACACACTTCTCCATCATTCTAGAATCTTCTCCCTCATTTCTCTAGACCATGTTACCAAAAAAATTAATTGTCAGATAGCTAATAACCGTTGAGTTCTACATGATACAAAGTACAAGAACCAAATATACACCCATACTTTATGGATGTCAATCAAATTTTTTTTTTTGACCTATACCTATTAGATAATCTTACTTTTATATCTTACCACTATATGGTGTACGAATAACTTTGAATATTCACCATTGGATCAAGACTTGTGAATCCCAACATTTCCAGCCATTGGATCTTCTTTTCTATTCTAGCATCTAGAAGATTCTATTGATAGTATTCATCACAATGAATGCTATTCAAAATACTCAAAACACACATCTCCACCGTTCAAAAATCTTCTCCCTCATTTCTCTAGACCATGTTACCAAAATTTTCAAGTTTTAGATAGCTAATAATCATTGACTTCTACATGATATACAAAGTACAAGAACCAAATATACACCGATACTTTATAGATGTTGATCAAATTTACATTTTTTCTGCTTTACCTATTATAATTTTATATAGTGATGATATGTCAGACATCTATTATCTGAGTATTACGTGCAAGGCACGTGCAATTTACTAGTACTATATAAAGTACATTTTTAATACAATTGCTCTACTACTACCTTCGCATTCAATGCACTTCATCAGGACCTGGCCAGCCTTCCTATTTTTTACTTTATTACTCAATATATTCCATTTCTCATCCCGCACGGAGGAAGTACGGCTACATACATGGACCCGACACCCCTATAAATTAGCTTTTTCTACTTTACTCACCTCCGCATTGCCCAATCCGTCCACCATCATCCAGTAAACACACTCATCCTCTCGCCGCCGCCTCCTCTCACCGCCGCCATCATCTCTAGCGCTACGCTGATCAATCTGCCAGTCACTGCTACGCGGACTGCAACCCAGAACATCGAGATATAATCTTCATCTCTCCCTTGTAGAAAACATTTGCATTTCCTCTTTTTGTACTGATTCCATTATATGTCTCTAAATCAGTTTTTTCGGATCTCTTTCATTCCGCTCTATTTCGTTCCTCATAGTTTCAATCTGCATAAATACGAATATATTTAGATTGATGTACTTTTCAAAGTGAAACCTTGGCGAAACATGTTGCTTGCTACAAGGGATAACATTTTGTCACTTGAACTGGTTATAATTCCATGCATTTTAGTGCTATAATAAGTATGTTGCAATGCCATTTATAGGTTCCAATTTCAAGCAAGGTAGAAAATCATGGACAGTTCATGCGATGATGAGATCTGCTATACCGACTGTTATGTAACTATTAGCGATGAGGAAGAAATTGCGGCTATAAGGGGTAAAGTTTTATTGTATTGTGAAAATCGAATTAAACTATGCAAAAATATACAACTCTCTAAGATTTATTTTTCTTTCATGTAGGTCCTTCTGATGAGCGAAAAGATTGGTTCAAAAGGTACATCATTTACGGCAATAATGTGAGTTTATCATACATAAGGTGGGATTTTCTCAAGAATAAAGTCTCCTAGATCGAACCTAACATACCTTTCTATGTGTGTGAGCTCACCTCTTCTTTACTCAGCAAAGGAGGGTGCAGGATGGTAAGAATTTTTTTTTCTTGAGAAGGTAAGAAATTTTAGTACCCATCTGATTCAAAAGATTTGACTACTTCCAAGATGGTTGTTACATTTGTAGGATTGATTCCCATAGGAATTATTCCTAAGTATTCCTTTGCACTAGATTTTGTAGGAAATCAAACATCCACTCACACGTGTTTTCAGAATCCTCCGTTCGTCCTACTATGATAGGTTCAACAAACTTTGGTTCATATGGAATTCCTGTAGGATTGGAGTGGGCATGACATTGCAATCCTACATTTATTTTCTCTATAATACGAATCAAGCAGGCATCTATTTTACTACTATTTCACAAGTCAACAAGTCGTAAACTTCTGATAGTTGTTTTCTTCTGGTTTCAGTGTTTCTCGCTAGATTACAGTCAGAATGTCTTGAAGCATCATCTGCATGAAGAAAGAAATATGTGTGTGACCAACGAGTTGTACAAAGGTTATCATGAAGTCATGATTGCCATGGGAGATGATGGGCGTGCCGTGATAACTACTGGTATGAGCTAGCGAAATGTTGTCAGGGATGCAAAGCTCTTAGAACACGAAATGGCTATCTTCTGGTTCAAGGAACACGCACATGGACTTCGTCTCAATGTGTTCAGCGGGATTCTCCTGGATGGAACTATGGAACTTATAGCAACTAGTACTAGTAATACTCAAGTATTAATCCTATTTGTATTATTAATACTCGGCTTTTGGTGCCTAGTCGATCTCGTACTGTTGGAAAGACGAGCAAGGGCTCCTTCCACCGCAAATCTTTTACCTTGTTTCAAAAAAAGGCTCCTCCACCCAAAATTCTGTCTCGTCTCTGCCTTTTGTGAGAGAAAATGCTCCTTGATGAAGGAGAATCATCCTCCCTCTCTCCTCCTCAATGCGGCATTGGCTGCTATGATCCACTCATGCATCTATGCCTAGCACTTGTTCCGGTGGGAAGCATTGGAGTAGTCACCTCTTCTTTTTTTGCGAATCATAGTCACCACTTCCTTCCCATGTAAGATTCCACGCAATGGAGTACAACCGTGCAGGCGCAGCAGTGCAGAGAAAGCTGGGGCCCGTGGTGGTCTAGCCCAACTTTCCTTCTATTTGCCTCATGCTTCCACCCAAAAATGAGCTATGGCTAGATGTTTTCTTTCTCTTCCATATTAGGCTGCTCATAGTGCTAAATAACTTAGGCTAGTAAAACTTTCACATGTTACTAAAGTACCTTCAAAGTCTATTGGGTAATAACATGTGTCTAGTGCCATGCAAGGCCTAATTAATTAGTCCTACTTGTAGGAGTAGCTCATATCTCCTAGATGAAGGAGAATCATCCTCCCTCTCTCCTCTTCAATGCAACATTAGCTGCTCTGCTCATACATCAATGAATCTATGACTTTAATGGGACTTGTTCAGGTAGGTAGCATTGTAGTAGTCACCTCTTCCTTTTTTGGGCAAATCACAGTCACCTCTTCCTTCCCATGGAGTGCGGAGTACAACCGTGCAGGCGCAGCAGTGCAGAAGTTGGGGCCCTTGGTGGTCCAGCCAACTTTCCTTCTGTTTGCCTCATGCTTCCACCTAAAAATGAGCTCTGGCGGGATGTTTTCTTTCTCTTCCATATTTTAGGCTGCTCAAGTTATAAATAACTTAGACTAGTAAAACTTTCACATGTTACTACCTTCACAACTTTGGGCAATAACATGTATCTAGTGTCATGCAAAGCCTAATTAATTAGGTTGTAGGAGTAGTTCATATGGAACTTGGTTTCGTTGACTCGACTCCACCACAATCTATAGGATTCAAAGGATTTCCAAAGGAATTCTATAGGATTCCAATCCATAGGAATTTTTAATAGAATATGTTTGTTTCAGAGGATTAAATCCTACAAAACTGCTATGCATTGCTTCCCTACACTACAATCCTTTAGGATTTATAACAAGAGGTGAGACCTCTTGGAAAAATTTCCTACGTTTTTCTTGCGGTGCAATCAAACCCCTTATCTTACTAATTCCTGCATTTTTCATTTCTATAGGATTATAAGTGAGAACGAGGCAATAGCCTAGTGGTTGGGTCACAGTTGGCGCATCCCAACAACTAGAGTTCGATCCCTATGAGGGACGAATTTCTGGAATTCTCACGCCAACCCGCTTCTACTATATCAAAAAACTATCTAGTTCCTCCTAGCACTGTTTCATCTTTTTTTATAAGTGCCATGTCATTCTATTCCTGCACTTCTCCTATTCCTATGTTTTACAAATCCTTTTAATCGAACGAACCCTAAATACACGGTGTACACGCCCTACTATTTTACTTATAGCAACTAGTCCTTAGAGCAATTCCAATAGTATAGCTAACAACTTCCTTGTATAATACACTAGTTATCTCTAAAGTTTACTGTACTTACACATGACTACTTTATGTGTAAATGGCCCACCTCACATACTCACAAAGTGCCTAGGATAAATATGGTAGTAGGAACATACTACCTTGGTTGCCACGAGGTATGATAAACACAAGTTTTGGTAACTTCTATAAAAAAATCCTTCGCAATATGGCCTAGTGGCCTACCATGTAGGAACATACCTTGGTTTGAAGCCAAACAACCAAGGTATGACCATATTTACATCGTAATTTATGATAAGGTCCCGTTATTCGATATATTAGCGCATCTTAGCATGGTAAACAATGTTTATTACAATTGTAATTTTCCAATTTTTATGACTAGAAAAATCAGTTACAATTTTCCAAGTAACTGTTTTTGTAAGCAAGCACACGTGGAATAAGGCCCATATGACAACCCCATTTTTTCACACATAGTGCACACAATTTTATGCGCATTTCTCAAGTTACATGAATTTACGAGCTAGCTCATTTTGCCACTTAACTCCCTCTATCGATTTACCAAAATTATGTCAAACTTGAACTATGATCATATGATAGGCTGCTCGCTCTTAAGCTTCGCCTACAAAGTGGCGGATCCAAATGGTGGCTAGGGCGGTGAATGGACCACCTTAAGATTTCTAAATATCCTATATATTATACATAAAAAATAAAAACATTATTAAATAAAAAATTGCCCTGTTGGATTGCCCTCACATGTTGACCTGGATCCATGAAATTGTTTTTTAAGGGACCCAAGTTAGTCAATACAATATCAACAAACACTAGGAGGTATGAAAGATTCAACTTGCAAATAATTTACATGTTGGCCGACAAATTCCGGTGAGTTCTTAAAAAATAAGAAAATAACAAAAAAACTATAGTACTTGCGCATGACATCCTCTTGCGCGAATCCCCACATGCCATGCAAAATAATGGCAAGCTTTAGTTTGGATAACTCTTGAGAGTATTTCTTCGCAATATGGCATACCATGTATGAACATATTTAGGTTTCAAAAGAAATGGTCATTCTTATGTGATAATAATGCCCGTATTCGTTAAATGTGTATATGGCCATGATATGGTAAACAATGTTTACATTTGTACATTTTTTAACAAAGTACATGATGAATAATTAAGGCTCATAAAGGTAGCTACTAGCCTTCCATTTTCACACAAAAGCAGACCATGTTTTATGGAATATTCTCCAATTACATGAACTTTTGATATTTCTAGCTAATTTCAACCACTTAAAGTACTTATTGTTGATTTATCAAAATCAGATCAAATTTTAACTATAGCTGCATGATAGGTTGCTAGCTCTCTAATTTCACTTAAAATTGCTTTAAGGTACTAGATTAGTCAATCTATAAGAAAGGAACTAGAGGTTTGTAACCATCAAGTTCTTTCGAAGAATTACACAAGGGCTGACAAGCTTGAACTAGTTATGATTTTTTCAAGAAAAATAAATAAAAATCAAAATAATGTACAACTTGTGCTTCGTGTTCTCTTGAGTGTACTAGTTGTGTTAAGTATGAGTTTTTATTACTTTCAAAAACCTTGCTTTGCAATATGGCCTACAATGTTGTGAAGATGCTTAGCTTCCAAATCAAATGACTAGGATCATGGCTATATCTACCTTGCAATAGACGAACATTGTGCCCATATTTAGTAGATGAGTGCATGTTGGATGGGAGAATGTGTTTACAATCATAGTTTCCAACTTTCACGAACAAAAAATAGTTTTCAATTTTGTAAGTGATAGCAAATATGTATTTGTTAAGTTAGTATACAAAGAGTAAGGCCCATAATGGTAATACCCCATTATTCGCACATAGCAGACCATGTTTATGGGCTATTTTCAAGTAATAACATGAATTTCCAATCTGTCTAGTAGCTATTTTCTCCGATTAGAACTACTTCATGTTGATCTACCAAAATTATATATATCGAATTTGCACGACGAGTGCATTATAGGTTCCAGAATTGTTTAAGGTACCCAAGATTTGAATATATAAAAACCACCATCAGGTTTGAAAAATTCAACTTCTTGCAATGTCTATGGACATAAAATTCATCACTATTCTTCCTTGCAATCACTATAATGATGTCCTCGCTGCCAAACTTGAAGGAAAATCATCATAGATCCCTAGTATTCCATATCTTTTCTACCCGTCCCCTCTTAGAAAGCTTCACAACACCCATCAGGTACGTGTAGTGCTTTCGTGCATGATTATAGTTCAAAGAGTACTAGTCTGGCGGTTCTACTACATATGAAGCCTAGCGGTAGAGAGAAAGCAGAGCCCCATCGCGTGAGCCATGTTTTTTCTATGAGATAAAATCTAGCATGATCGAAAAATTTATCTCCCAATCCTCATATTTGATTTTTGTTCTCAAATAAGATCGCATAGAACATCACACGAACATTTAGTTTTTAGCTGTGGACCTACATCAAATCTTACCGCGTAACATTGAATATTCAACATTGGATCAAGACACGCAACCCAACATTGCCAACCATTGGATATTCTTTTTGAGTCTAGGATCTAGAAGACTCTATTGATAGTGTTTAGCAGAATGGCTATGCGCAAACCTGAAAACACACTTCTTGATCATTCTAGAATCTCCTCCATTATTTCTCTAGACCATGGTCCCAAAATTTTCAAGTATTAGGTAGCTAATAAACGTTTATTTCTACATGATATAAAGTACAAGAACCAAACTTACACTGTTACTTTATAGATGTGGCTCTTTCATATTTTTTTGAGCTTTACCTATTACAGAGCATAATTTTATATAGTGATGATATGTCATACTTTATTATTATGTGAGTATCACGTGCGAGGGACATGCAACTTACTAATAAAAGGATGGTACACAAATACAAATAGGCCGCTAAACTTGTCCAACTAAACCAGAAATTTGTAGATAAGGCCTCCAAATATAGAAAAAGGACCCTAGTACAGAAAGGAAAGGCACAATCAGGTAGAGGTTTATTGATTATTAGTGGTGGTATATAAAATAAGGGTATGACTTGAGGCCGGATCAGAGATGCCTCATTTCCTCCCACCCAAATCGCAATGCTTGGGATGGTCACTCTGAAGATGGAAGCCACCGTTCTCAACTATTCCTCCTGCTCCTAGCCCCTCAGGTCCTGGCAGGTCTACAAGGTCTCTCCATTTCTCCTCAAAATCCATTGATTTTTCTTTTGTTGGTTTGTCCGTGCAACTATTTTATTTTTCGAACTTCCATTTCTACAGTGCGTGGATATTCATCCAGTCTGCCACCGCTGCGTCCGCAAGATCACCTCCTACCAGAAGTGTGAGCACCCTAGTGGCGGATTCACCCACGAGCTCGCCATGGACGCCATCCTATCAGCGACTAGGGTTGAGTGTGCCCACAAAGGCTGCAGTAGTTTGTTGCCCTACTATGAACTCAACGAGCATGAAATCACATGCCAGTATGCTCCTTGCACTTGCATGGAGACTGGTTGCGACTTTGCCACCCCGCCGCCAGCGGTTGTTGCCCACCTCGAAGCGATCCACTCGATCCAAGTGCACAAGATCCAGTATGTCACCACCAAAGTGTTCCAGGAGTTGGTGCCTCTGCCGGGCAAGGCATCCCGCTGGCTCATCCTCGTCGAGGAGCAGGACGACACCATGTTCATCCTAATGATTGGCACGGTAGGCATGGTCCCCTCGTGTCTGTGGTCCATGTTAGGGCCGCAATGTGTGACTTGCCGATGTACAGGGTGAGGATGTGGGTGGAATGCCGGCCACTGCTCTCCTAGATAGACGGCAGGAGGAGGACCGGCACCGTGATGGTGGAGCTTGATGTGTCGAGCTCCGCTAAGCCAGGAGACGTCGCCTTTGAGGACCTTACATCTTACCTGGCGGTTCCGTCGCATTACCTCGTCGGTCCTACTACGTCAAAGGAGCTGTGTTTCTTCTTTCGCGTCGAGTTTTAGTGGTGATGTAAGCTATTGTTAATTAGATTAATTGCAAAAAGATTGTTTCGATACCAGGAATAGTGGATTTTGTAGCAGTAGTAGTACTCTATTTCCATCCCAAGAAATAAGGCTCCCTTGTTTTTCTTATTTTTTGTTTGACCAAGATTTACTCTAAATATATATAAAGTATGTTTGTACTTTACAAAATTAGTATCATTGGAAAGTGTCTTTCAATACGAATTCAATGATACAAATTTTACACAATATAAGTAAATTTTAGTTGCTCTATTTATTCGGTAAAACTTTTCTTTGGAGTGCGCGTGCGCCTTATTCCTTGAAACGGAGGTAGATGAGTTCGGTGGATGTATACTCCTGAGTATTTTTTATGAAGTCTTAAGTTCCGATGGGTTGGGTGGATATACTCTGCTGAGTAGAAAGCTGAATAGGATTATAAGGCTCTCTGTTTAGGATTAGAAGGCCAGAGGGCCAATTCGCAATACTACCAAGTAGATGAATTATTCACTCTAATTAATTTATGCATGCACCACTAGTTTTACATGCATGAGATGCTAGATAAAAAATAGGGGACATGATGAGAGATGAAACAACATGCATTGGGTGATTGAGAGAAAAGAGAGATATATAAATTAATGAGTCAGGGGAATTAAGACAATAAAGAAGATAGGTCTTATAATTTCTAACAATTTTAAAAAGCTCTCTGGCCTAATAATCCCAAACAGAGGTAGGAGTACTAGTATGTAGTAGTAGTAAAATAGTGGAGTATGGTAGTAGTAGTACCCCCCTGATTCATATTAATTGTCACTGGATTGGATGTACTCGTATCTAGCACTAAAACATGTCTAGATACATCCATTTTTGCGACAAGTAAATATAGCCATTTTTGAAGTAGTGCTAGTTTGGTTGGAAGAAATCATATTCTTTCCCCAGTAGGGACGGTGGTTTTTCTCTAGTAGTAGTACCAGTACATAGCAGGTAGTAGTACTATATATGTTTATACTTTACTACTCAACATACATTCGTGCAATCGACAAAAGTCATCTTGCGGTTCTACTGCTGCAGTGCTACTATGAGCTTTTCAGGTGCGCATTCACCCTCTGTCTTTCAGCAATACTCCTCCCTTCAGCAGTATAAATGGAATTACTCAAAGAAAATCTCTACCACTATAAAATTATAATCTGCCATGGTTGTTGATTGACAAGACAATTCATTGAGGTGGGATGGGGGTAGGGTTGGGTGGGGTGGGCTATTGGCATGCTACGATGCCTACTCCTACTATCACACTGCATTGAAAATAAAAGAAACAACTATGATTCCTTGTATTAATTCTTGCCTCCGCCCCTTGCATGCCTATAGTATATACATGCATTAACTTCTGCGAGTAGTAGTACAAGTAGGAGTAGTATCAAGCAAGGATATACTGGATCTGCTCTTCGGTCAGGGGCATGGTCCCCCACTTCTTGTGGTCCACATCCTTCTTATTTTTCTTCATGACTTCGTAACAGATGTCTATGAGGGCCACCGCGTAGTCAGCCAAAGAATCCTTCTCATTCGTGGAGCCGCCAGGCTTCCACCTCTTCTGGATGTCCATAAAGTTCATCACTGGCACTAGAGAACACCTAAGACTAATATTATCGTTACCGATGTCGACGCCTACAAAGGAAATGTTAGGGTTGGCGAGGAACTCTGCTAGCTTGGAGCATGGCTGATCTGGTAGACCAGGCAATCCATGCCCACACATAGCTGGACAACAACAGCCTTCTGTGTCGATGATTGCTCATTGGTGTACTCGACGTTGAGGCCTACAATCTTGTCGTCTGTTTCCTCCAGGAGCTTTGGATTTTCTCGATGTAATCATTCACCACTAACGCTCTGTTGGTATATGCCACCTGTAGTTTGGTTTGCCAGAGTCCAGGAAGTAGTACATCTTATCGAACGGTGGCGCCATAGATGGTGATTGGCGCCTTCTTTTGTTTTGCAGAGGTCTGGCCGGGTGACAGAAAATGAATGGGGTCGAGAACAAAGGAAGTGGTAGGAAGACCAGGAGATGCATGCATGAGCCGTTCTGGAGACAAAAGGACATGCAGTTTCCCCCGGCCCCGCCCACGTATTCCTATAGAATAGAATTTATTTACAGATCAGTTTTACAGACGCGGATTATTTAGGTTGCTATAGGTTGATTTATAGATTATACAAAAAGTACAAGAACCAAACACACGCAATATTTATGAATGTGGCTCGATATTATAAATATTTTTTGAGTTTCACCTACTATAATTTTATATAAAAAACGATATGTCAGACTTCTATTATCTGATTCTCACGTGCAAGGCACTTGCAACTCACTATTTATTTCTAATCTTATCTTACCTTATCTTATCTTACCGCTATATAGTGTATGAATAACTTTGAATATTGACCGTTGGATCAAGACTCGCGATTCCCAACATTTTCTGTCGTTGGATCTTTTTTTCCATTTTAGCATCTAGAAGATTCTATTGATAGTCTTCATCATAATGAATGCTATGCACAAAACTCAAAACACACTTCTCCATCATTCTAGAATATTCTCCCTCGTTTCTCTAGACCATGTTACCAAAAATTTCAAGTTTTAGATAGCTAATAATCATTGACTTCTACATGATATACAAAGTACAAGAACCACATATACACCCATACTTTATAGATGTTCATCAAATTTATATTTTTCTGCTTTACCTATTATAATTTTATATAATGATGATATATCAGACATCTATTATCTGAGTCTCACGTGTAGGGTATGTGCAATTTACTAGTTATATACAGTGTACGAATAACTTTAAATATTGAGCGTTGGATCAAGACTCTCGATTCCCAACATTACCAGCAGTTGGATCTTCATTTCTATTTTAGCATCTAAAAATACTACTCCCTCCGTCCATAAATAACTGACTTAGGTTTTTCTAGATTCGAATGTATATCTACACTAAAATGCATCTAAATACATTTGAATCTAGATAAAACCAACTTAGTTATTTATGGACGAATGGAGTACTTTTGATAGTCTTTAGCACAATGTATGCATATTACTACTCCAAGGTACTTACCACTCATACCAGCCTTAGAGCATCTCTAGCATGGAAAAAATAGCGCACTATATTATGCTATTTAGCATGATATAGCGTATTTGGAGAGTCCACGATATTTTTTTAAGATTTGCTCGCTATAGCACTAATTTTAAATATCTTTCTATATCGCGCTAAAACATCATAGCGTTAGCGCTATTTCAAGTATAGAACGCTATTTTTTTGTTGGCAGGTGTGGAATAAAATAACATATAATGAATATGTCGAGTAAGAAAGCATATGATGAAAAATTGATTGTTAAACTTAAGTGATTGCATCAAGCCGCCGCCTCCTCCTACAACACCCGGCGATGTACCTAGATTCAGCCCTGCCGGTTCTCCTCCAACTTGGATAGCACCAGAATTGATTATGCATGTACAAGTATTACTCTAGGCAATTCATTAGTTGCTGAAATCCTTGATATTTATGATATACCTGTTATATTTTTAAATTTTTACAAAATGATTTTTTGTAAAATAGCGCTTTATTAGCACGTTATAAATTTCATATCGTCAAGAGAAAAGCCATGCTAAATTAAATAGCACACTAGTATTTTTTTGTTGGTCTCTAGTGGCTTGTCTAAATTTGGTAGTCTCTTAGAGTATCTATAGTGTCTTGTCTAAATTTGGTAGTTTGGTGTAAAAAGATTCCTTTTTACACGACTTTAGTTTTCTAGTGGATAGTCTAAATTTGATAGTCTATATATCCATCTACACACAAATAGTCAATATACATAGAAAATTAGTATAACAAATGCCCTGATTTGGCGCGGGAGCGAGCTCGCGAGCAACCAACTTTGCTTTAGACATGGTGGCTCGGTTGTCCAAATATGGACAACGAGTAGCTAGTTTGGAGGATGTCTAAATTTTAGACCACAGGATACACAAGTCACCGGAGGCATTTTTTAGTCCATGGTGGTCTAGATTTGGTTTAGACTACCGGATACACTAGCCAGTAGAGATGCTCTTAGACTAGTCGTAGTGGAAAACATACTAGTTCATGTTACTACCTTCATGTGTGTACGTAATTGAGCCGAAGGCAGAGACCCTAGTTTTGCAGAAATGGCTCCGGAAATACTCCATACCTAGAAAAGCTAGGACATTACAATAAACTATTTTTTCTAGTCATTGGACTATAGCTACTCCTAGGATAGGATATTATTATTTTATATCTTTTGAACTATATAGCCAAATTCAAAATCCCAGAGCAGCAAATTCTCCCTCCTCAGCTCCACCGAAATATTTCGAGTGGTCACATGCCCAAGTTTTAGCCGTACGAAATTCCTTTTCTACCCCTGACAATGGCCTATCTACTAATATCGGGGTGTGAGTATGGTTCGTAATCCCCCCTAGGGGTCTCCACAGCTCTGAAGTTGGGTAGTACACCTTCCACTAACGCCATTTTCCCCATAGCACTCTGAAAATCCCTAACCCCTATCTCACCTCCGGCTCCTGCACCACCGAACCGGAGCATCCCCACAGCGCTTCGCTAGCCTACACGCCACCCAACCCCCTCTCACCTCCAGCACCTTCACCACCGCACCGTAATCATCTCCACCGCACTTCGATGGCCTACACGCCACCCAACCCCTATCTCACCTAAATCTCCTGCACTACCACACCGGAACATCACCGTCACACTTCGCCCACCCCCACACCACCCCAAACCCCCTATCTCACCTCCGGCTCCTGCACCACCGCACTTTTTTCGGCCTACATGCCATACCTGGATACCATATACTCCTGAGCAGTCTACCGGATCAGCCGACGTCCACCTTACCGAACCTAGTTTGCTGAAACCCTATTCCATACAACAGTGTTAGTTTTTCCAACTCCCTCATCTACAGCACCTAACCTACTTCACCTACGCGGTGCGTTCCATTAGATCCTCTCATGGACTCAACAGTCCACTACACGAGATCTGCTTCACCGACACTCTTGTGCAGCGCCTCGAATCCACAATCGGTCGTAGTAGATCTGCTTCACCGACGATGCCGTGAACTACACCGGATCTCCTTAACCAGCTATCTTGTCAAGCAAGCCAGACCCATCAACAAACTCCACAGATCTGCTTCATAGACGTCATCGAGATCTATCTTCTTTAGCACAACTCACCACTACCGGGCACCCTTGACGTCCTTGATGTGATCCACAAAGATGCCATGTATGCATAGACGATGCCATGACCTACGTAAACTAGATCTTCTTGTTCATTTCAATATAGCAGGTATAAGCCTACGATAGTGAACTGCATTTCTGTATTGGTGGTAAATTCCTACCTCAATACTAGCTTAATTGATATCCCACTCTTTCTTGATAAATTCGGTGTAGTCTATGTTAAAAGCAGGTGTTAAACTACTCTTTCTATTTTGAGGTATAAGGCTTCCTTGTTCTACGTGTTTTTCTTTGACCAACAATTACTCTCAATATATATAAACAATTTTGGTAGTACAAAACTGACATCATTAGAGTTCTGTGGTATTATGCATTTCATGGCAAATGTTAATTCACTGAACTTCTGAAGCTGCCTACCTATTCTACAAGTTCGCAAGTTATGTCATTATAATGTGCATTTGCTTTGTCTGTTTCTACAATACTGACTTGATGTAATTTTGGAATTGATTAGTAGTTTTAAGCCACTGAACATGTAGGTTAACATTCCCTGCTCTACATGTTCAAAATTTATGCTATTTTAATTTCAATCTGGTTGTACTAAGAAATAATAGTAACTGCCTTCTCTTATGTAATTCATCGCAAACTTTATGTCATTGAACTTGTTGGTTTTGCATTCCCTCTGCAAGTTATGCCATTATTATTTGTTTCAATTAAGCTCCCAAAGTAGTTGCCGCCTATTATGTACTACTCCCTCTGTTTCAAAATATAAGATGTTTTAGCTTTGTGAAAGGAGTGTATCTAGACAGCATTTAGTGTGTAGGTTTACTCCAAACCTACATGAACCTACACACTAAAAGTGATCTAGATACACTTCATAAAACATCTTACATTTCGAAACGGAGGTAGTACATCCATTCTGTAAAAGAAGGCCTATACTTTATATAAGTCAAACAATGATGACTTTTCCATGCTCATAGAAAAATATATTAAGGGTTAATTTGTGGCATTTGCGTCTATGAAAATATATGCCCTGATGTATCGAATGGCATTGGTTTGGCATGATAGATGTTCCTGTTATGTTCTACAACCTTGGTCCAATTTTGCATCGATTGACTTGCGAAAAATTTATACGCCTTATTTACTTTGGATTGGATGTCGTATTACATGGCATGTTTTAAGGCACTTAACATGGTTATCTGCATGCCCTTCTATTTAAATTCAAGTTTCTCAATTATAATTTCTATAGCAGCAGTATCTACCTTCTATTATGTAGTTCATGGCATTTTAAGTCACTTCACATATGGGTTAGCATTCCCATGCTCTATAAGTTCACGAGATATACCATTCTAATGTATATCTTGTTCGTCCAAATGTTAGTACAGTAAGTGCCTGCTCTGTAGATGGTGACAAATTTTATGGCACTTTTCATATTTGTTTGCAATCCTATTTCACAAGTTAAATCATTCTAATTTCTCTGTTGTTCGTGCTAAGGAGTGACTGTAACTGCATTCTATTTTGTCACCATGGCAAACTTTATGTCATTTAAATGTTTATTTATATTATGACATTCCCTGCTCTATGTGTTCAAAGTGATTATACTATAATGTCTATCTAGTTCTTTGTAAACAGCAACAGACACTATCTGATATTATTTCCTCTCACAGGGAACATGGAGAATCATAGAGTGAATCGCCCCTACAATCTTGTAAGTACCTGCTGCTTTCTATTGCTGAATGTAAACTTGTTTTATGTGAATGAGTGGCCTGAACCTATATGCAGAGGATCAATAATAAAGTAGATGGATCATCTATCCAAATACTTAATGTGGTGGATGTCTTCAAAGAACGAACTAGCAACAAGATGTCCTCCAACGGGACTACACAAAGAGAAATAGTAAGTCTCTTGTTTTTATTGAGATGTGCTTAGTGTCAGATGCTTTTTTGTATGAGGTACCACATGATTTGGCTAATAAATAGAACAAGGTTGACCTTAAACAAGACTGGACAAAAACCAAACATAAATTTCTTGATTTATAATTCAATGTGCTCACTTGATTTTAGTGATGATCTATTCTTTCTATATTTGACTTGCCTTCATCTATATATATCTATCTATCTATACGTTAACTAGACCATGATTAGGTGGTGGTGATTTAAGTATATCCACTTTTATGCTATATTTTTCTGCTATGTAACAAAGACCAATTGTAAATCTCTCGATTTAAAATTCATTTTTCTCACACAATCATCGTGATGATCTATTCTTTGGTATATTTGACTCATCATCATATCTATCTATATATATATATATGTAAAGTAGACTATGATTAGGTGGTGGTAATTTAAGTATATCCACTTTTATGCTAATTTATAGTCTATTCTAATTTTTTCTGCTATATTTAAGAGTTTGTATGCACTCTGGAGGTAGTCACATTATCTAGTGTCGGCACCACATGACTTGTCCAATGATTATAACAAGATGACCTTTAACGGTACTACACAAAGACCAAACATAAATCCCTTGATTTATAATTCAATTTGCTCACTCAATCATGGTGAAGATCTCTTTTTGCTATATTTGACTGATGATCTTCTATCTATATATATAAGTTAACTAGACCATGATTAGTTGGTGGTGATTGAAGTATATCCACTTTTATGCTAATCTATATTCTATTATAATATTAGAGATCGCCACCATGATTGAGATTATATGCACTCTGGAGGTAGTAACATAGTCTTGTGTTATATGCATGAGACTAGTATAAATTACTTGGTCTTGGTGGGGAGTAACTTGGACTAGTAAAAATGCATACAATACTAGTCCAAGTTACTCTACCAACACTAAAGGGGGTCTAGATACATTCATTTCACAAAAGCCATAACATCTTATATTTTGAAACGGGGGGAGTTCTATCTAGACTACTCATACTGAGATTTTCATAGATAGTATCATCTAATATGATCCCTAGTTACTATATATATGTACTATAACCATCTTAATATGATCTGGAAGTCTAAAGTGCACCTAGTGTTTGATTGCTTAATTCATTACCTCAATAGGTACTCTACATGATGCACATATATATTCTATTGCCAATTTGATTCTTCAGTTTGCTCATGATTAAAGCAATGTAATGATTTTCTTAACTTAAATGGTCAGAGCACCACCATGTCAAGGCGGAAGCTGCAGGTTCGAGCCCCGTTAGTCCCAAACTAGGGATGGAAATTTTTGTGAGAAATACCATGTTTGATGAATAATAAACAAGATATTTTCATCTATGCATGATCAGATGATCTTGCGAGTTTAATATTAGCCACCAGATGGTTAAATTGGTTATGGTTCCTGTGAATTTTTAGTTTACTTGTGATTGCATCAATGCTATATTCTAGCGTGGTTCCTAGACATACATTGTTTAAATACTTCATTGACCTTGCAAGGTGCACAATGTATCATTTGCTTGTTTGTCTACTGGATTTTCTTGCCTGGTTATATGTTAAATGATACTGTCAACAGTTGGAAATACAATAGCTGTAGGCAAAGGTTTGTGCTACTTTTTTTATGCATCTAACTATTGTTTTGGTAGAAAATGACTCATCTCTTTATTTCTCTTATTTTTTTATTTACTAGTCCGACGATCAAAATATTTGAATGATCTGGCTACTAAAAAGCAATGGTTGATATCTTATTTGTCTGAAATGATGTTGGTAATCTATTTAAGACACACTTGATCTATTGCTTGTTTTTCCAAGGTACTATCATAGTTCCCTGGTGATTAAAACAATGCCACCTTCTGTGGTTGGAGGTCACTTTTTGGCTAGTTCATACTATAAACCATTTTTAAACGCTATTTTTATATTTTAGGTTAATGCTTTGTTGTCCTGACCAGTTCTAAGCAGCTGAAGGAATCTCATGCACCTATTTTTGTTATATTTTCTATATTTTTGTTATGTAGTGATAGATAAGTTTATTAGGGAAAGAGTTAAGTTGCTTGATTCCCTACATTCATTGCCACACTAGTTTAGTTAGTCTGCATGAGACACACATGTTGATGGCTTCGCCTACTTTGCTTGTCTAACTTAATATCTCTTAGTCTCATCATGCAAATAACCTGTAGTGGTTGTTCTAGAGTGGCTATGATACTGGCACATGTACGCATCGGTCCAGGACATCGACTGTTCCTGTTATTCCGGAAAGAGATGTACGAGGCACATCATTGATTGTTCCTGGCCAATGATGAATTAGAATTATTTTACATATAAGATGGCCGCCAGTTAGCTGGTACGCTGTGCTGACTTGTTTTCTTTGTTTCAGGCCAATGATGAATTAGAATTATTTTACATATAAGATGGCCGCCAGTTAGCTGGTACGCTGTACTGACTTGTTTTCTTTGTTTCAGGCTGCACATGAAGCTATGGGGGAAGAACGGAGGAATCCTATGTTAAGTATTGAGGTTATTTCACAAAGCAGCAATGACAGTGATTATTGCTTGCATTGGCCCACTATTTCAGTTTTTCCAGCAGAAAGAGGTGTTACAGCTGCACTCCAAACAACTGATTTAATTGAACAAGAAATAGAGGAAATTGATGGAATAATCATGATTACACATCAACAGATAAAGATCGAAAGGATTGGACAGACCGTCTACTTGATAATCTCTTCTATAGCTATCATGGTATGCCAATTGTTACTTGTATGGGGATGTAAGCTTTGTAGCAGAAACCCCGTTCCAACCCATGTCTAGCGATTTCTCTGTAATGCTTCATCTTGTTTTTTGTTAAAATTCTAGTCTGTAATAAATTTCAAAAAAATTATATTGATGTAACAGGGTGATCCTAGCGCGGCCATTAGCAGGCAGAAATATTAACGAACTATTTAAAACCAGATTTGCGCCATAGTTATAGAATACGCAAATATGCTGGCCAGCAGATGGGCCCAATAAATAGTAAAAGGCCATAAGTGGCAGGTTAGAATATTGGTAGGCCTCATAAGCGGCCAAGGCCCTGAAAACATACAGGGCTAAACAACAACAGGCTAGAACAGTAAAAGGTCCGAACACTAATAGGTCGGAAGAGTAATAGGCCTGAACAGTAAAAGGCCTAAAATAGTAAAAGGCCTGAACAGTAAAAGGCCCGCACAGTAGAGGGCCAGAAGAGCAAAACGAATAGAAGAGTAAAAAGGCCTGAACAGTAAATGGCCGGACCAGGAAGCCCAAAACAGTAAAAGTCCAGAAGAGTAAAAGACCTAAACAATGAATGGCCGGAACAATAAAAGGCCAGCATAGTAAAGGATGCTAACACTGGCAACCCAGAAAAATAAAAGGCCATAATAGTAAATGGGTAGAACAGGAGCAGACCCTACAGGCTGTAGGAACATTAATAGGGTGACAGCAGGCCTTAACAGTTCCTAACCTACTAGCGCGGGCCCCTAATAGGACGCATATTATTCTACCAAAGTGGGCCTTCTTTAGTCCGAAACAGTAACGGGCCTGAAATTGTAAGGGTCGTGGATGGCTGCATTAATGGCCCCACATCAAACAGTAGAAGGCAAAACAGTAAAGGGCTATAATCTTATTAGGCTCTCCTCGTGGGCCGGCCCACTTAACAATTAGCAGGACTTGGCTGGTCCAGGCTTCTACCACATTTTATGTGGCCGTTAACGGTGGTAACTAGGCGTTAACGGTGTTTGCCATATGGCATTTTTCATGACGTTAGCAGTCAGTGCGGCTGGCAAACACATCTACGATAGAACAAGTTTCCATGGCTGAAGGGTTCGATCTGCCACGATCAGAAAAAACCATGGTAGATTCTTTTGTGACGGGGATTTTACCACGAAAGTCATTTGTTGTAGAAGACTTTTTAGCCACATAAAACATGCCTTCAACCATGAAAATGGTCCGTTGTAAAAGCCAACTTTTCTTGTAGTGCTAGAAGAATCAAGTGATGCAAAGCAGAGAAGTCACAAATTGCTATGAGAAATGGTTCATATGAAGACAATGATCAATACCACCCATAACGTCGATACTTAGGATCAATACTTCTAAGATAGGATTCTCATATATCGCTAGTATGTCATGTTTGCTTGCCCAAGTGCACAATGTGTTACTTGATGTGTGTTGATTGCGTTTCTCAGTTTGGGGAGAATATTGCAACCACATCGCACTATTCACCATATATGTTTGTTTTGGCCCTATCGGCCTTAGTGAAATATCATTTTGGGACCGATACACTCTCTAGGAAACTTCTCTAAGATGATATTCCCTCCCCTCTATTACGGCACCCAATGCTAGCAGTCACTAGTGAGACCCCATACTAACCTAGGGAATAGAACAAGGAATCACTAAGAAGAAATTCTCTCAAAACCTATAAGTTCAAGATCGTCAAGATTGGAACTGCTTGAAGACCTCACACTAGTAGGATGTAAACAAAGGAGTACTTCGGCAACTTCACTTCTTCAGCTCGTCACTATCCCTACATGAAAATCTCACCTGCCAATAGCAGCAAGAGTCCTGGTTGAAGTCTGAAGTCCCCTACCGGAGGATAAATACCAGCAACCAGAAACCACGACAAGAAGTGAAGACCAGACTCCACTAATATTTTGCTTATTAAGGTTCCGACCAGCCAAAATGACCAACTATCTTACTCATCCTCCCTATTCCTTGACGAGAAGCTCCTCAAAAGAAGGCCAAAATCCCCAAATCATGGAGACAAGAATACATAAAGACAATGAGTCTACTCCTCCACTGAGTCTAAGGAACACAAAGAACACCAGTGAACATGATTCTTTTGTGGCTTTTTGACTCTACCTCATCTGAAAGCATAAGGGATTCTCGGATGGCTAATCCGGGGGCTCCACACATGATGGAACCAATGGCTGAGGCATAGGAAACACCTTTCATTGTTGCCTTACCTTATACCATTTCTAGGCATTGAGTCGCACTCAGCGGTTTACCTTCACGATGGGTAAGAAAATTTTATTGGCCTCGTCCATTCTAAACTTGTTCAGAACTTTACCTAGGTTTACCTCCTAGGTAAGTTCTCTGTCATAGTGCTAATAAGCACTTTGATCTATCTCTATAGATCTTAATGCCTAATATATATGCAGCTTAACCCATGTCCTTTATAGATAATTTAATTTTTAAATAATCTTTTATGCTATTCAGAAGATTCACATAATTTCCTATTAGTAAAACCCAAATAGAATTAAGCTTATCTACGAGAGAATGTCTCCTCGTATTCAGTTCCTTGAATTTTCGGAAACCTTTTGCGACAAGTCGGCCTTTGTAGACGGTGACGTTGTCGTCAGCATTGGTCTTTTTCTTGAAGATCCATTTATTCTCTATAGCCTTGTGGCCTTCGGGAATATCCACCAAGGTCCATACTTGGTTGTCATACATGGATCTCATTTAGTATTTCATGGCTTCAAGCCATTTCTCGGACTCAGGGCCTTCCATCACTTCCTTGTAGGTCGCATGTTCGTCATGTTCAATCAACATGACTATGTTTACAAGTTGTTCGTACCACTCCGGATTAGTACGCCTTCTTGTTAACCTGCGAGGTTCAATAGGTATCTCGTCATGAGTTTCATGATCATCATCATTTTCTCCCACTTTAATTGCTGAGGACTGTTCCGTAAAATCTTCCATTGCGCCACTCGGTATTTGAAGAAAGGATCAACAATCTCATCGAGTTCTATTTTCCTTTCACTTACACATTTCGTGAGGAACTCTTTCTCGAGGAAGGTGCCATTCTTAGCGACAAACATTTGGCCCTCGGCTTGGTTGTATATGTTTTGTTTAAAATTAGGATCTGGATATATAGAATTAAAGATAAGAATAAATACTCAAAATCCAAGGGTATCATTCTATTATACTCTGTGAAGTTTAATGAATTGTTCGTTTCAGACCATTTTAGACATTGCCGACAAATTTTAGGACCATAGATGCATTTCTATCGTTGTGGACCGACCTTTTGTGATATAGTGGGCCCGTTTCAATGCCATGTCAGTGCTATACAATAGAGACTCGTATTTAGGACCATAGATGAACATCCAGAGAAAGTTCTAGGACTGTATCGGTGCAAATTGTAAATTCGAGGACTGTTTTAGACATTAGTAAAATGTCCGTGTGTTGGCACGGGTAATAATATTTTTTTTGTTACACATGTAAAAATGCTACCCATGTATGGAAACAGATGGTAATATAATATTGAGAAAAAATCTACTTTCCTTAGAATGTAAACAAATAGTACAAAACATAACCAATAATTAATTTTGATTTACCAAGGTTTCACTTCGCTCTTGTCCTAGAGGAGACGACTTCAATAGTATCTTTTATATGCATTAAAAAAAGTAGCGTCCTTTGATTATCTCCACATATTTTTCAACATGTCTAAATTAAGAGGTATTAGCATTGCTAGTACAACAAGTTGCGTCATGGGTGCACTTTCATACAACTACACACACGATGAAGCGACCTTGTACAACTAACAAGTTGTATTGAATATTGAAACTGGTACAAAAGGCCTTTGATGATGTCACGTGTGGCACCATGGTGACAAAGAGCATGTGTCCAACATCTAATAATTGGGCATAAACCCCAGGGCATGGGGAAATCCACTTAAGCTTCGCTCGAACATTCTATGTTCACACACAAAATTTTCATTCAGAATTTTTGATATTTTGAAATTTATTTTTGATGGGTTTTTATAATAGGTTCATAAGCACCCATGAGCCAAACCACCATCTCCTTAGGCCAGGGCCAAATTAGCAGGATAGGTCAGTTCCCAGTCCCCAACCCTAGGTAGTGCACGAGAGGCAGCGGTGAAGGCGTCGCCGACGGCCGCGGGTCAATAGAGAGGCACGACGGCGTTGTCGACTCGCAAGTGTCGAGAGTGTTGGTGCACGCATGGGGCATGGCGTCGACTCATGAACGTCGGTTTGTGACGTATGGAAAGGTTGGTGATTGTTGCGGCAATGATGGTTGTGGTAGCATCTTTGTCAACGACGAATGTGCTCAGGTTACTGGAGTTGCTTAATGGGACAGGTAATCAACAGAGGTGAACCATTGCCCTCCCATGACCATTTTTTAAATATCTCTGCCTCTCTAAATTACAGACACTAAGATGCTCGGTCCACTACGCAGTCTAGGCTAGATCGATCTCTTTGTTCTTCTTTTTTTCTCTTTTTCACGACCACCAATGTTGAAGGCCGAGAATTGGATCTTTAAGCAAAGGGGCAAGGAAATCACATCTTTATCAACTTACTAATCCATAGTGATGTGTTTGAGAGGAATCTATCAAGCTGGTTAAAAGATTATTTTTCAGTCATGTATATGTACAACTCGCTGCAGATTAATCTATTTTTTTAATAAACGGGTCAATATTGTTCTATGGGATGTTTGTTTCAGCTTGAAGTAGATAAATTCAGACAAGCAGACCAGCCCTCATCTCAGTCTATAAATTTAGAGAACCAGCCAGCCGTCTATGTATTATAGTTAGGTCAAAGTTCATTGTAGTTGGGTGACAAGAAGAATTGCTTGATACCTTACCAAAAAGAACTTGAAGATGGAGAACACGGTGGTAGATCAAAATGGTGTGACGTTCTAACTGTTGTAGTTGATGTAACAGTTGAGGACTGTATGTTTTGATGAGTGCATATTTGCATCACGTTCTATATTATTATTTTGCATTCTAGATGTAGGATCTTGGTATTTTACAGCGCTCGCGTGCATATTTTATGTCTGTTTTCACCAGGATCAGGACAGATGATGTATACAATGGACACAATTCTTTAAGAAGTTATACTAAGGAGAAAAGGAGTAAAAAACAACGTAAATCGCTTATTTGGGAAATATCAATAACACCAAAGGAAAACCCGATGCGAAAAAAGGACACAGATGGTTTAACAACCAACTATACGGTGGGAATAAATTTTCCGGCCGTATAGTTAGCGCTGCCACCACCTCCTCAAATAGTTTCACTCCGTGCAACTAGATCAGAGAGACGACATACAAAACGACCAGAAATCGCTGAAACCTCACCTCTAGAAGGCATCGGGAGGGGGAACTCGTCCACCGGGGATTCATCTCCGCCCTGCGCAGATCCGGGAGGCTAAGGCATCGATCTTCATCATCAAACGATGCATCACCACCATCTCCATCCATCCCATCTACATCTTGTCTAGATCTTATTGTAATTTCCGTACTCGTTGTGGATTTATACAAGTACTATTTATATATGATAGATTCCATTGTTATTGCCATGATGTTGATTGCCTCCATGTCTGAGTAGATCATTAGTTCTTGGGAAGGTGGAGAAACCCTAGTATGAGATTGAAATAAGATAAAGTTTATTATGATATTCATCACTGTGAGCATGTGTTAGATTGTCTTCATCTTGATGTTCGGAGAAGTCGAGCTCTGAATATTTGCCTCTTATGGGGACTTGATGGAGGGAACTACTTGTTGATAGACGGAGGTGTGTTAGCACTTACAGTGACTATAAAGTTGTTGGCACTCCTTACGTATCAACTTGGAAAACGAGGAAACTCACGAAACACAATCCATGCCATAGGATACATCCTACGGGATTAAGTCCCTTAATAGCGCAGTAATTTGATTAATGTCGATTGCTGACTGCTGTAGTTATGAGGATGATGTGAGTAGTGGTTGTTGCCTATTTGTCCAAATGCGGAGTTCCTCCCACACATACACAGTTGAGAATGTTCATGATAATAATCTTTACTTTATCTCCTTATAATGCTAGTGGTGTATCCGCTACTCCCTGAGAACGCCTTTTTCCTATTGTAGTTCCAATCTCTCTTACATGGACGATACTTATTTTCTGTGTTTAGTTGTCTTACTTTATTTATTGTTGCTCTTATACCCCAAACCCCCAAGCACCTTTTTATGCAATACTTGCATTTTATATTGTCACTTAGAACTTCATTTAGCATTTCTATTGTAGTATTTAATTCAAGAGTTATTAGACTTCAGTCTCCTGCTCCCTGTGGGATCTATATCTTTATTTCGAAACTAGTTACAAATTATATGTGCACTTGCAGTCATCAATTTATTTTCTGGCGTCGTTGCCGGGGAGCTAAGTGTTGTAGGTCTTTTAGTTTTTACTTATTTATTTTTTCTTGCTAAGTTTTGATTTGAGTTACAGGTTTCCACCAACATGATGGAATTTGAACATATGACTAGTGCTAACCCACTCAGACACTTTGGGAAGCCCTATGGTATTTATAATAGAGACAACTCCAACGAGAAGACAAGGGGGTTTGAAATAAATCCTCTATTACTTGGTATTCTAGACAAGAAGCAATTTACTAGGGATGGAGAAGATCATGATCCATATGAGCATATAGCATATTTCAAAGATATATGTGGCACTTTTCAATTGATAGGATATACTGCCAATGAGGTAAGGGTTAAACCTTTTAGTCAGACTTTGACTAGTTCGGCTCTCTCATGGTATAGATCTCTACCCCCAGAAGCCACTACTACTTGGGATAATTTAGCCTATGAATTTCTAGCAAAATATTACCCATTATCGAAATCTTTTGGAATCAGGCGTCTTATAATTACTTGGAGGAACCATCCTAATGAAGGACTAGTAAGTCTTATATCAGATTTAAAGATTTACTTAATCTATGTCCACATCATGATTTGCCTAAATGGTATTTGTTGCATATCTTTTATGGTGGTGTAATTGAACCTAATAAAATTGAACTAGACTCTTTCACTGAAGGAGCCTTTATGAATCTTCCAATAACTAAGGTTTGGGATTTACTTAATAGAATAACTAAGTTTCATGGAATTTTGGTCTTGGAAGCGAAGGAGGCGTAGAAATAGATCATGAGTGTATTCATGACTATAACAAAAAGGGCCATGTTAAAGAATTATCTAAAGAAATTTATTTAGATTCAGATCTCGTGTTGCAAGTTGTTAAAGCTTTTACATAACACATCAAAGCTCCAAAAAAGGGTTTGGTCAAGTATGATCCACCACCCGAACCTGAAAAGAAGAAAGAAGTTAAAGCAACACTGGCCTCCCTAGAACCAACATATGAGATACCTTTCCCTAACATTGCACAAAAGCTTATTTCTAAATATGAATAGGTCAAAGCAGTACAGGAGCAGAAGGAAGAGCAAATTATGTGTAACACCCCAAAACTTCTAATCAAGATTATCAAGTTCTAATCACCCAAATTAGGGTTAACAAAAAACTTTTATTAAGAAAAAGAACATGAACGCACGTGTGTTTGCATTAGTGTAGAATTGAGTGTATATGCCATGCTTGATTGTTACAAATGATGTGAAATGGTTTGAAGATGAATACTACATCATCTAGACCAATTACAAACAAAAGAAAAAGAAAAGGAAATCAAATATGAATAAATAAAGCAAATGGTCATTTGGACAAAAGTAAACCACTAGGCCACTTTGTGTGTTCCTAGAAGATTTCTAACAGAAACATTTCTACTTCTTTTCACCCCTTGCTAGACCAAGTAAAAATGTATCAAGGCCCACTTTACAAACTTACAAAAACATTTTCCAAATCAATTTAATGGACAGTTGAAAATTGAATCTAGTTCATATGTTAAGATGCCACTTTTGCAAAAACCAACTAAATCAATTCCCCTTGACCTCTCCAACCGAACATAGACCCTCAAGCTTAATTCAAGATCACTCCAAAATTTTGAATCAAAATTTCCAAACTTTGTTTCATGTGGCCATTAAGACAAACACCTTGTCTGCACAGATAAACCTCTAGCCTAACTTCACTATTGTGCACAGTAATAGTCAACCATTTGGTCCCCTCTTTACTTCCATGTCTCACCTAAGTCTAACCGAGCCCTAGACCAGCTCTCCCCTTCACCGTTTGCACAGTGGAGCATCGCCCGTTTGTGGTCATCGCCAGCCAACCACGGCCAGCTCACAGCAGACCACCCCGCGCACATCCAGGCTGTCCAGGAGGTCCGAGATAGTCCACCGCCACCCCCTATCCACACCACGACCCTAGCTGAGCCATGGACCACAGTAGCTACGATGTGCCCCGCCTCTCTGCGCCATGCCGAGAGCGCGCTAGTGTGCCACGCCCGACCAGCTCGCCCAGCTCGCACCTTGCCCTCACCGCGCACATGCAATCCCACCATGATCACAGCACCCCAGCAGACACCCCTGTTCGTCGCCGCGCGACCTGCATCTGCCGCACGCCGCCGTAAACACCTCTGCCGCCGCGCAGAGCGCCGCACGCTCCCGACCGAACCACGCCGCCCCACGCCTCGCCATTATGCCCGTAAGAACCGCCAGAGAACACCGCACCGTCCACCTACCTCCGCCACAACAATAGCCGCCTGTAGCGACGCCACCGTCGAGCTCACGCCGCGCCGCTCGGTCCCCTCGCCGCGCTATAAAAGGAGGACACCCCCGCCTCCATTATGCACACCACTCCACTCCCCACTCCTCACAGACACTCCCACACTTCTCCTCGGAGCAAGGCGAGCACCACCGCACCGGAATTTCACCGGAGCCGCCGCTGCTGGAGGAGAAGGGCGTCGTTGATTATGACCATCCCAAGCCCTGCCGTGACTGCGCTTCGCCTCGCTGTCGCCTACCATGTTGATTGCACCCGTTACCGACCCTAGCTGGAGCCCAGGTGAGCCCCGCGAGACCCCCACCACCGCGCTAGGTCATTTTCCTCGTCGGAGCAGTTCGTCGTCGACGATGAACCACGGGCGTTGCATTAGAATTAGATCATAGGGCTCTGGTTGAAAGATATTTTTTTGCGTTAGAACAGTCACTGACTGGTGGACCCCATCTGTCAGCAGCCCGCTATGCTGTGCAGTGCAACTGGACCGGCTCGTTTAGCTTTCCCGCTTAGGCCTAGAAATTCAAATATGGATTTTCCTTTTTAGCTAAAACCCTATTCTATCCACTTATTCAAAAATTAATTCACATAGTTTCACTGAACCAAATTGCATGATTCAAATTTTGCTAGAAAGGTAATTAAATTATATATCCAAGCCCGTTGGATTTAAATCAATTGGAGTTAGAGATAATCCATAGCAAAAATAATAAGACAGAGACTTTTGCAACTTCAAACATTTTTCAAAAATCAACCATAATAGCTTTTGAGTTGATTCCAACTCTCAAAAATCACATTTGATAATATTTATCTGAATATGTAAAAATACCTAGGTTTGCATGAAGTGACATTGGACTAGTACCAAAAGAATGCTATTAGGGCATTTCTAGTCACTTTATATCTATTAAATAATAATCTTAAATTTTATAAAATGGGACAAACCCTTTAAATTACATTCCCATGTATTAGAATATGTGGTGATTACATGTCTCAACATTATCCCATATTTTAATTGGAGAATATTAAATCTTAATTAAATTCAATGAGTAGAAATTACTTTTCTCAAATAAGATAAATGAAACTAGTGCTTTATTTCATGTGATGATTGTGATGATGCTAGATCATCAAGTGTGAGCCTTAGTGTGATAAATAGAATTAGTTAAGTATTTTTTGGTGATTGTGTACCCCGTATTCATTTATAGACGATAGTACCGACCAAGGATACGAGGAGGAGGAGTTCTACCCCAAAGAAGACGAAGAAAACTTTAATCATTGCACCAATCAACGCAAGCCATCACTAATTGCAAGATAACCCAAGCAAGATGCATTAGGCATGCTTTGGTTATATACCTTTGATTTATACCCATCCCAACTTTTACTTGCAAGCTTTACTCTTTTACGTTACCAAAGTTCTTTACTCTTAGCTAGTGCTTTGTGAAACTTAGAAAAGTAGCATAGGTAGCATAAAGAGTATAAAACTAGGTCTATACTAGATGTCATTCTATGTCATGAGATTGAGATTAGCATCCCTCATTAGTGAACACTCTTAACTTAGTGGCTAGTGCTAAGAATAAAACTTGATCTCTTTAGATGGGAATACTTGGTGAAAATGATTGTGAAAACCTTGGAATGATGAGTCATTCTATTGAAATGTTTTGACATTTGTTGAGAAACACCAATGGATTTGATGATGAAGATGTTGAGGCATGAGCCTTAGCCCTTTTACAAAAACTAATGGTTGGGTTCGGATGCGATACCATTCCAATTTTACCGTATAACCACAATACGTGAATTGGGTAAGGCTTAGCCTGAAGTTTATATGCATTAGTATGAGTTCCCTCGCGGAAGAGGTTTGAGCTCAGGCTACCTCTTGATGATGTCCACCTATGCATGTCAACACCCGGATTTTTAATCTCAGATGCATGTTATGTCATACATCGCAATCCTAGGATTACCTTTTTTGCGAGACATAACAGAATGGATATCATAGTACATCATCCATTAAAAACCATAATAAGGTCTTACACAAATAAAGGATCTCATGGTCCAGTCTTAATACAACAAGTAGCGGAGTAAATAATAAGCGTAGCGGTGGGGTCCATCTTCAGGGGCACAGGCAATGCTGATGAAGGCCGATAGTCCTAGTATCATAGCCGTCCTGATGTTCTTCATCTTGGTAGTCTCCTTCATAGTCTGGCCATGAGAATAGGTAGGGACAAAATCCATGAGTACTCTTTAAGTACTCGCAAAATACCACTAACAAGTAAGATAGTGCTAGTGGGAAAATGCTAACTCTATGTTTATTTGTAAAGTTAAGTTTGAAACCTAAGCTGAGTTCAGAAACAAAGAAAGATAAAATAAAGTTCTAGAATCACTTAAGTTGGGAAGCTAGTGTCATAGTCACAACCCTATTGTGGTCAAGTCAAGATTCATCATTCATTTCATAAGTCAATTTGAAAACATCTGACAACGAAACAGTATGGCCACTAATCTGTCCATAATCATGACGCGGCTATTCGAATAGTTTGACACTCTGCAGAGGTGGTACACTTTCACCACAAGATTCGATACGTCTGTCAGGGATAACGCTGAATCATCATACTTAGTATGCAGATAATCAAACATAACCTTCCCTTTACACACCCTAGTATAAGCACCACTCCTATGAGCATGGCCTCCCAACCATGACCATCTGTCATCTTGGGCACTGCATAGGTGGACAACATTGAGAGGTAGCCTCAGCTCAAACCTCTCCCGCGAGGGAACTAATACTAATGCATATAAGATTCCGGCTAAGCCTTACCCAATTCAGGTATTGTGGTTGTAAGGTAAAATTGGAATGGTATCGCATCCGAATCCAACCATCAGTTTTTGTAAAAGGGGTTAAGGCTCATGCCTCAACATTTTCATCATCATACCATTTGTGTTTCTCAACACATGTCAAAACATCTCAATAGAATGACTCATCATTCCAAGGTTTTCATAATTCATTTTCACCAAGTATTCCCATCTAAAGTGACTCAATTTTTGATTTATCTCTAAACTACTAAGTTAAGAGTGTTCACTAAGGTGGAATGCTAATCTCAATCTCATGCCATAGAATGACATCTAAAGTTATATAGATAAGTCAAGTTTTATACTCTTTATGCTACCTTCAAAACAAGTAAAGGACTTTGGTAAAGTAAAGAGAAGTAAAGCTTGGAATTTAATCTTGGAATAAGTATAAATCCAAAATGGTATCACCAAAGCATGCCTAATGCCTTTGCTTAGGTTATCTAGCTTGCAAGGGTTAGCTTGTAGTGTTAATGATGGCTTGCTAAGTATTATACTTGCAAGTGTTAGCTTTCTCAGTTTACTTGAAGTGCTAGGCTTGCCTTGGGTAGTGCAGTGGTTGAAGTTTTCTTCCTCCTCCTCTTGGTAGAACTCCTCCTCCTCGTAAGCTTGGTCGGTACTATCGTCTATAAATACATACGGTATACACAATCACCAAAAAATACTTAACTAGTCTACTTAGCATTCTAAGGCACACATTTGATGGTCTATTATCATCACAAACATCACAAGGTTTTATTAACTAGTTTCATTCTTTTTATTTGAGAAAAGTAATTTCTACTCATTGAAAATAACTAAGATTTAATATTCTCCACTTAGAATATGGGATCATGTGGACACATGTCATCAGCACATATTCTAACATAAGGGAATGTGATTTAAAGGTTGGATCACATTTAATTAAGTTTAATTCTAATATTTAATGATTTAAAGTGAGTAGAAATGCCTATATAGCATTATTTTGGTACTAGTCCAAAGTCACTGCATGCAAACCTTAATATTATTACATTTTCAGATAGGTATGGTTAAATGTGATTTTTGAGAGTTGGAATCAACTCAAAAGCTATTATGGTTGATTTTATAAAAATGTTTGAAAGTGCTAAAGCTTCTGTCTTGTTATTTTTACTAAGAGAGATCTCTAACTCTAAATGAATTAAATCCAACGGGCTTGGATATATCTTTTCAGTAGCTTTCTAACAAAATTGGAATCACTCAATTTGGCTCAGTAAATCTTCCTGAATGGATATTTAAACTAAGGGACGGAAGTGAGTTCAAACTAAAATAGAAAAACCTATATTTGAATTAACTGGGTCGCGCGGGTAAACTAACGGGCCGGCCCAGTGGCGCTCCGCGGTGCGGATGACAACTGACAGGGGTGGTCCACATGTCAGCGGCACAACTCAACGCGAAGCGGTACGGGGCGATGTGGACCGAGCGATTAGAACCTAGATCGATAGTGGTGGTTCATCATCGATGACGAACTAGTCCCCGGCGAGACGGAACCCTAATGGCTCGGTGATGGAGAAATGGGGGCATACTAGGGCTCCAGCTAGCGTGGCGATGGGGACGATCGAATGTGCGGTTGACGGCGGACTCAGGCGTGGTCACGGCGGTTCCAACGATGGAAATAATCGAGGGGGCGCTTCCTCCTCTGCTACGGCGGCTCCGGTGGAAATTCCGGCGAACTAAGGCTCGAGTGGCTCCGGTAAGATAGGGGAAATGCTCAGGGGAGAGAGGGGAGTGTTGGAGTGTGGAGAATGGGTGCTGGGGAGAGCTCCTTATATAGGCTCAACGAGGAGACTGAGAGGGCGACGGCGAGCTCCTCGGTGACGTTGATACAGGCTGCTAGAGGCATGGGCTGGGTAGGCGGACAGTGGGCTACCTCCTGCGGTCAGCTATGGTGCAATGGCGCGACTAGGGGCGGTGGCATTTGGTTGGGAGCGTCTCGCGCTCTAGGAGACAGAGGCGGTGCTCGACACGGCGCACGGCGACTATGGGTCGCGCAGCGGCTCATGGCCATGTCTGGCGGGGTGTTGAGGTTGAGGCGGAGCGGCGTGCACGGTATTGGGTCGAGGGGCGGTCTGTGGCGTGCTGGTGGTGAGGGTGCTCTGGCACGCTCTGGCGAGCTCGCAGAGAGAATGGGCGGCGCTGCTGGGGAGTGGTCCAAGGGTTGTGGGTGATCGAGGGGTGGACAGGGAGGTGCGGTAGGGTTGGGCGGAGCTAGGGTACTTGCTGGAATGGCGCGGCGCGGTCTGTGGAGCTTTGCCCATGTTCGGCCGGCGGTGACCAAAATGTGGCGGCGCTCCACTGCGTCTGTGGCTAAGGGGTAGGCCGGTGAGGGTCTGGTTGGACTCAGGAGGGACAATGATGATCAATGCAACTCAAATTGCTCGACAAGATTTGATCAAAAATAGTAATAGTTAGGCTAATTTTATTCTGCTAACAAGGTGTTTGACACAATGGCCGCATGAACCAAATATTTGAATTTTGGGCTGAATTTTGGTGGAGTTGGTGATCACATGCTTGAGCATCTCTGGTTTCTTGGGTTTTGAAAATGGAGTTCATTTGAGTGGTTTTTGAACAAGTGTGATCTTGATACCTACACTAGATTCAATTTTCAAATGCCATTTAAAATCAATGTTTGAAAGGTTTTTGTAGATCACAAGTGGGCCTTGGTACATCACTACTTGTACTAGCAAGGGGTGCAAAGATCCACATTTGTTTCTGTTAAGATTTGAGTTCTAGGAATAGCCAAAGTAGGCATGGTGATTAAAATGGCACAAATGACCATTTCCTTAGTTTATTCTTTTTGATTTTTTTTTCTTTGGGATTTGTTTAGGAATGATCTAGATGATGTTTATTTCACCTTAGAATCATTTTACAATCAATGGATCACTCAAACATGGCAATTCAAATCAATTCCTAATTTAAATGCACACACATATGAATGCTTAATGATTTTCAATTGGAAAAGTCTTTGTTAACCCTAAATTGGGTAAATTTGATCTTGATTAACCTTGGATTAAGTTTTGGGATGTTACAAACCTTCCCCCCTTAAAAAAATCTCGTCCTGAGATTTACGAAAGAAAACTAGGAACTAAAGAGATCTGGGAACTCTGTCCTAATGTAATCTTCTCTCTCCAAAGTGGCTTCCTCTTAGGTATGGTTGCTCCATTGAATCTTGAGAATCTTTATACTCCTGGTCCTGGTGGTTCTGTAAGCTTCTTCCAAGATACGGATGGGCACTTCATGGTATGTCAGATCCTTGTTGATCTCAACGGTTCGGTGATCGATGTTCTTGAAAACTTCAGTCTTCTCTAGCACTTCTAGGAATTTGCGAAGTAACGAGATATGGAACACATTGTGGATAGCTGACATCTCTTCTGGCAGTTCTAGTTGATACGATACTTCTCCTCGATGGTTGAGAATCTTGAAGAGCCCGATATATCTGGGGGCTAACTTTCCTTTCAGACTAGTGTTGTGTTCCCTTCAATGGCGAAACCTTGAGATATACAAAATCTCCAACATTGAAAGTCAGGTCTCTCCTTCTTTTGTTAGCATAACTCTTCTGTTTGGACTGGGCGGTCTTGAGGTGCTCACGGACTTTGTGAACCTTCTCTTCAGCCTCTCGGAGAATGTCGGGTCCAAAGATCTGACTCTCTCCTACTTGCGACCAATTCAAAGGGGTGCCACACTTTCTTCCGTATAGGAACTCAAATGGTGCCATTTGCAAACTAGCTGGATAACTGTTGTTATATGAGAATTCTGCGAAAGGCAGGCAGTCTTCCCATATTGATCTATATTCCAACACACAAGCTCTCAACATATCCTCTAGGATTTGGTTGACTCTCTCTGTCTGTCCATCAGTTTGCGGGTGATTAGCGGTGCTGAAATTCAACTTGGTTCCCAATCCTTCCTGGACTTTCTGCCAAAATCTCGAGGTAAACTGGGTTCCTCGATCTGATACTATGGTCTTGGGGGTTCCATGTAGACTAACAATTCTAGCAATATACAACTATGCTAGCTTCGAACTCTGGTAGGTTGTTTTGACCGGTATAAAGTGAGCGACCTTGGAGAGTGACGAGGGTTTAACTCATTAATGCTCATTGTTATGGACTTGGGTTTTGGAGAAGGAGGGAGCGCTGGAGACATCTATCGGCTAGCAAACAAGCACACAGGGGACAAAGGACTTACCCAGGTTCAGGTCTCGTAGAGGTCCCTACTCTTGCTTGTCTGCTCGTGGAATTATTGAGGGAGTCGAAAGTTACAATGGTGCGTAGATGCAATCTGGCGAAGGTTTGTGGAAGCTAGGGTTGCGTCTGTCCTCCTCGCCGCCCCCTCCTAGCCCTTATATAGATAGGCTAGGTCTCGGGTAGCAGGTCGAGTCGGTTACAAGTTAGGGTTTTCCCCTTTCAAACTTTCTATCTTCAGCTTTCTCTTGATCTTTAAGCAATCGAGAGTCCGCAGGTTACTCGAGTCCTTCTATCTGGGCCTTGGCGACACCGTGGGCCTATACGTATTTGGACCGTATATACCAAGTTCGAGTACCTGCAGGGTATACCCATGTCAGTAGCCCCCGAGTGTCCAGTGGAATCGCAGATTCGACTGGAGACTTTTTTGAAGTCTTCGAGTGCCTGAATGAGCACAGTTTCGACTGCCTTTATTTATGTCATAGGGATTGTTGATATCGCCCTCGATACAACAAGTATCGACGCTAACCACCTTAGGTGAAACAACGCATCTACTCAAATTAGTCCCGGACTCGAATCCGGAAAAAAGTGGTGTAATTCGACTCAGCCGCGGAGGTCTTACATGAGTCGAATTCCAATTATATGGGTGTGAGCACTTGACGTTCATTACAGATGTTCATCGTGCCTGTAGGCACGGATATGTTTCTGGTAGTGCGCAGTTAAATGTGTTGCTAGGCCTTATTCAGGTCTTACCTTCACGCCGTAGGCGCGGCATCCGAATTTATCATCGCGGAGACGATACGGGCGTCCCAGGAGACGTAGTCTCTTTGTAGGGAAAATTTGTGAGGCGGTGTCGCCAAAGGTTATGAGTGCGGATGTCATCAATACACAAATTTCGTGCAAATAATCATAGGGTGCGCGACCAGCGCTCCCTATGGGAGTAGCCCCCGAGTGCCTGGTTGAGTCGAAGACTCGTGCAGGACTAAAACTTTACGATGATGTCGTCTTTTTGCTTACTTGTTTCAGTCGAAGACTCAGGCAGGGACTAAAAACTTTCACGACTGCTGTCGTCTTTTGCCTGCTTGTTTCAGTCGAATTTGTTTCCGGCGCTCCCTATGGGAGTAACCCATGTTCATAATCGAACTATGTTTCGAATGGTTGGGTTTGCTTTTGTGATTGTCCATGTTCCTGCAACAAGAAAAAGAAAAGTCGTAGGGTGCGCGGCTAGCGCTCCCTATGGGAGTAGCCCCCGAGTTCTTGGTGGAGTCGAAGACTCCAGCAAGGACTAAAAATAGTCGAAGTTTTCCACTGCGTATCCTTGGTGACATCAGTGCTGACGCTTGTATGACCTTAGTTGCCCGCGTGAGCGAGTTTGACGGGACGTGACGAGCAGTGGGTCCCACTTTCTGACTTTGATTTGACTGGGCGTGCGTAATCTTATTTTTAACTGCGCCTCCTCGATTTCCACGCATAATGGTAGAAGTGGGGGGACAGTTCGCGCTTCCTCTTCTCCACGTGTCCAACGCGATGCGTGCCACGCGTCCAATAGGGTTTTTGTCAGCCGTTGGATTGCATCTCCCAGGGGTTAAGTAGCGGTGCTGCGGCGGTAATTTTCCATATGCGCTCTTTCTTCCTTGCGGCCATAGCCATTGCTGCTATTCTTCTGCTTTCCTGCGTTCGTCTTCTCCACAGCGCTGGACCACCTCCGTTCGTTTCCAAGCTACTTTCTGCGCTCTCATCGCTGCCGCGCAATGGGAAAGAAGAAAGGAGGTGCTGTCGCTGATTCCGTGGCCACCGTTGCCGCGACGAAGAAGAAGGGTGGCTCCGCTGCTGCAGGCACCAGCGTCGCCGCCGGCAGGAAGAAGAAGGTCGCGGGCACCCGCGTGACCAATGGCGCATGGCGCCCTTCTATCATCAAGGCGTCGGATCTCCGTCTTCTTCGCCAAGATGGAGTTATCTCTGCGGCAGTCGCCGATGCGCGCGCCCCCAGCGGTGAGACCATTCCTGTGCCTCCCGCTGGTTTTCGAGTGATGTTTCTTGCATTCGTCATTCGTGGTCTCTCCTTGCCTCTCCACCCCTTTCTTAGGGGTCTTCTTTGCTTCTACGGGCTCCAGCTCCATCAGCTGTCCCCAAATTCAATTCTCCACCTCACTTGTTTCATTACTCTTTGCGAGTGCTGGCTCGGAATCGAGCCACACTTTGGTCTTTTCAAGCGCCTATTTAAATTGAAGCGCCAGTCCGCCTCTGGCTCTTTAGTTTACGACATAGGTGGTTGCGGTATCCATGTCGACCCATCTGCCACCTACTTCCACATCAGGCTTACCAAGTTCGTCCAGGGATGGAGGGACAAATGGTTCTATGTTCGCGACCAGAAGGCCAAGGACGAGCACTTTGGACTCGCGCCTTTCGATCCCGCAACTCCCTGCAAGAAGATGCGTTCTTGGAAGAACGTGATCATGCCTTCCGAACTCACGGAGACAGACGTGCTATATCAACGTGTCTGCGACCTCGAGAGTCGCATAGGCACAGAAGAGGGAGGTTGCGCCCTTGTCAGGACTTGGCTGCGTCGTCGCGTCCAGCCTCTCCAGGCCAGGGTCCACCCCATGTTTCAGTGGGGTGGCGCTGATGATGCCACTCGCGTGTCTGCTGATGGCATGTCCGCGAGTGAGGTAGATAAGAGGATGCGACTGGTTCACACACCTCAAGGATGTGCTTCGAACGAGCCATCGTTCCTCCTTTTGATGCTTCAATCCTCCTCACGAGGTGCAGTTGTGCTTATTTTCGCGATTATTTTTCTGATTGCTTTTTCATTGCTTACGTATGTTTGCTGATCTTTACTGTTTGTATGCAGGAGTGGGTGGTGTCGCCTTGTATGCCTCCCCTCCCTGATTGGATTATTCCTCGTGAAGATTTGGAATAGGATGAGTCTGAGTCGACTGTCCCTTCCGATGTTGAAGAGGAATCCCCCGAATCCGAGAGCCCGGATACTCGCAAGTGTTCGCGTAGCGGGGACTCCGACGTGTCGACTCCTTCGACTCCAGGAGGCGCGGCTATTGGCGCGGAGTCGCCAATTCCAGCTGTTCCTGTGAGGGCTGTGGCACCGTCTTCTCGCAAGAAAATGCGATTGCCCAAGGAGTCTTCGTCAGAATCGGCGGCTACCATGTTTGATCTTGACAACTTTAACTGGTAAGTTTGCTGGGTTATTCATTCTTTTCTGTTTTCTTCTAGTTGGTTTTTGCCCTTTTCTCAATGTGGACTTTGTCTTGCAGTCAAGAGGTGTCATCATCTTCTGGCGACGTCGAGTTTTTGAAGGAATCGGGAGTCGCGACTTCAAGGGCCAAGGTAGAGGTCGAGCGCGCTCCTTCTCCTCCGGCGGCGGCCCACTCCGGGCATAATTTTTCGAGCCCTCCTCACGTAGGGGAGCATCGAGTAGTTGCTCGGATGACGGTTCAGCAAACTTCTTCGGAGTCGCTGGAGTACCATGTAAGTATATCTTTCCTTCTTTTTTAATGTGGTAGTCAACGCCTTCTGCTGCCCTCTGCTGACTCCTTGTTTTGTGCGACAGCTCCTTGTAAAGGAAGCCGCGCAGGTGGCGGAGCAGGTGATGGCGATGGGTCGCCAGCATGCGATGCTGGAGACGCACCACCGCGTGGTAGAGAGTCAGTGTTCTATACTTATTCTTTTTATTTTCTCTCTGTTTTGGTATAATCGACTGACAACCAATTATTGACTGCCATGTAGCTGAGCATAACGCTTTACTGCGCGATGTCGCCACGTTGGAGAAGACACTATCCGCAGCTGTGAAGGGGCGCGACAAGGAAATCACGTCTCGTGATGATGCTCAGAAGCGCGAAGAGGATCTGCACGCCTCCTTTGCGGCCAGCGAGAAGTTGTTCGAAGCGCAACTGTTCTCAGTCGCCAAGGCCCTCTCAGGTACCTTTACTGGTAGATATTTTATTGATGTTCTTCTCTGCATCTGGAGTGCCGGTGGCATTAGAAGTTTGATCCATGTGTGTATTTTGGTGTAGATGCTGGCGACTTGAGTTTTGATCCACAAGCCCTTTGTCTAGATGACGCTCTAGCGGGCGCAGTGTCTGCGGTCGAGGATCGTAGCGCCGCAGTCCAAAATACGTTGTCCAAGGACAAGGCCACCCTGGGTCGCCTCCGGGAGGAGTTGATGCTGAAGGCGGAGCTGGTCGACAATGTGGAAGAGCTGGTGGATCGCTCGCCGGGGGTGTGCCTGCCACGTACAAGAACTCCCTCCGCGCAGCTGGCACGACCATGTCGCTTGCCATCATGCAAGGCCACGGAGTCGAAGTAGATCCTTCTGCAGTGTCGAAGACGATGCCTATTGGCGCGGATGGTCAGCAGGTAGTATTCGCTCCCTTTGCGACTGCCTGTGCCAAATATGGCCATTCCTTGATAAATATTGTTGCCAAGTATTCGGAGGAGCTCAATCGTGCGAAGAAGGCGGAGAAAACTTCGGCCCCAGGGGCCGGCGGAAAGTCAGTGGCAACTGATACTGCCACGGACTTGATGAAGCCCCCGAGGTCATCAAAGTCGAAGAAGCCAGCTGCTTCGTAGTTAGTTTCTTGTAATATTTGATGAATTGCCCTTTTGATTGGAGAACATGCCTGTTGGCGAGTGTGTTTGTGGATACTTTATGCTGATCCTGAATGCATCTGTTACTTTTGACTTTTGAGTTGGTCGCCTTATTTGCCTCTGGCTTGATTTTTGGTAGGGTACATCAAGTGGTCCTATGGGGGGAACCCCGGACTCGCCATCTCTTGAGGATACAATGGCACCACCACGCTCCAGGGTAGAGGAGCTGTCCTTGCTTTCGCGACTTTGTGATCGCGTTAAGCAACTGGAGCGTGAGTTGCCCATGATCCGCGGTAGCGCGGACGTGTGGAAGTCAAAGGCTGAAAAAGCCACCGCCCGCGAGCAATATCTGCTTGGCGAGGTGATGCAGCTGGGCGACCAGTTTAAGTGTTAGTTTGCTCATCCTCGTCTTTCCTTTGTAGTTAATCGCAATGTTACGTTGTACTCATGCTATTGATGCTGCTTCGTGTAGTTGTTAGTGCACGCCATCCGCGGGAGGAGAGGGATAGGATTGCCGTCCGCCTTTATGATCTCACCCAGGAGCAACTTCAGGAGAGTGGATACTTCTGGGTAGATCATGATCGTGCAACTGCGTTGGCGACACTGCAGGATCACGCCTCGCGAGTGCTGCTCTTTCTGAAGAAGTCGCAGTCGAGTTTGAAGAACATCTATCGGGCGATGTTCCCACTGGATGATACTCCATCAAGCCTGCTGGCTCTTCTGACCAAATTTCAAGATATGTCCGCGGTTCGCGAGTGCGTGAGGCAGCAGTTGGTGGCTGGTGCCAAGGCTGCCCTCTCCATGGTGCGTTTGCACAGGCCTGACGTGGATGTCGCCGCCATTGCCTCTGGGCCACCGGTGCCACCAGCAGGATCTTCCTGGAACATGGTGCCGCACTATCAGGCGGTGGACCGTCCAGCCGAGGAGGTCGTCGACTTCTTCGAGGAACAGACTAATGTTGTTCTGTTGCAAGGGTAGCCAAATATATATACTGTACATAAGTGTACTATTGTTGTAAAGCTCATATATATTTGTAGATAATTTACTGTTGAATGTGTACAAATAGCTTTATAAGTGTGGTGTGCGTTGCACTTATGCAAGTCCTTTTCGTTAGCCTGGCCATCTTTGTATCTCGTTCCCTTGTCAACCTGTCAGGTGCATTGCAGCTGGGTTGAGTTTGTGTTAAGGGGTTCGATTGATGTGCCAGCTACTCAGGATGTCGCGTTTTTGTTCGAAGAACATATGTGTATAGGGTGGCGTAGCCCCCGAGTATGAAAATTGACAAAGTAAAGGAGGGCACAGAGTTTCGGGGCACTTAGCTTTTATTTATTCGAAGAATAGTACGAGGTACAATGTGCGGCTAAGTAGCCTTGGCTGAATAGCCTTATTTGCGATGTAAAAGTAAAGAGAAACGACTAAGGGTAGAAGCGTCGCAGTTGTGCGACGTTCCAAGGGTTGGAGTGTGCGACTCCTGTCTCTAAATCTTGAAGGCGATAGGCGCCACCTGGGATTACTTCTGTAATCACGTACGGTCCTTCCCAGGGGGATTCGAGCTTGAGATGCCCCTGCTGCTTCAGTCGCAGGACCAGGTCACCTTCGACGAAGGATCTGGGGCGAAGCCTTCTACTGTGGTAGTTGCGCAGGTTCTGCTGGTAGATCGTGGATCTTGCTGCGGCGATTTCTCTTGCCTCGTCGAGGAGATCGACGGAGTCTTCGAGTGCAAGAGATGACTCTTGTTCGCTGTAAGCGACTACACACGACGCCTTGTATCGCACTTCGGCGGGTAGTACTGCTTCTGCTCCGTGCACCATAAAGAATGGTGTGTAGCCTGTGGCGCTGTTTGGAGTTGTTCGTAGACTCCAGAGTACGGACTGGAGCTCATATGGCCAGCAACCCGCGGCTTGCTCGAGTGGTCGAAGGAGTCGCTTCTTGATGCCGCTGCAGACGAGCCCGTTTGCTTTTTCCACCTGACCGTTGGTCTGTGGATGCGCGACTGAGGCGTAACTGATGTTGATCCCCAGGTTTCCGCAGAATTCTTGGAACTCCTTGGATGTGAAGTTCGTCCCGTTGTCAGTGATGATGCTGTGCGGCACGCCGAAGCGGTAGACAATGGATTTGAAGAACTTGACCGCGCTGTGCCCTGATTGGTTGGTCACTGGCATGGCCTCGATCCATTTGGTGAACTTGTCGACTGCGACCAAGAGGTAGACGTAGCCTCCTTGTGAGGACCTTGGGACCTTGCCCACCATATCAAGCCCCCATTGTGCGAAGGGCAGGCCAATGGAATGGGTCGTAGTTCTGCGCCTGGTGCGTGTGGCTTGTCCGTGAATTGCTGACAAGCGTTGCACTTTTGGACTATATCCTTGGCGTTGAGCATGGCCGTGGGCCAGTAAAATCCAGCTCGTAGAGCTTTGGCAACGAGAGCGCTCACTGCCGGCGTGGTGCCCGCAGGTCCCTTCATGGATGTCGAGGAGGACTGCTCTTCCATCGGCTAGGGAGACGCATCGTTGTAACACGCCTGTGATGCTGCGTTTATACAGTTCGCCGTTGATAACGGCGAATGCCTTGGAGCGTCGCCCGATGTGTCGTGCGTCTGTCGGGTCATCCAGTAGGCGCTTGCTGAGGAGGTGCGTAATGTACGGCTGCGTCTAGGATTGTTCGATCATCATGACGCTCATTGGTCCCTCGAGTCCTGTTGCGAGCTCCAAGTCATCGGGTGTCATTGGCTCATTGGGTGGCGTAGCCCCCGAGTCCGTTGCTACGCTTGTTTTCTTCTCTGCGGCCTTTGGCTTGATGGAGCATTCGCATATGCGCTTGAGAAATACCCTAGGTGGTATGGGTGCGCAGGTGGAGCCTATGTTGGCGAGTGCTTCCACCTCCTCATTGCTTTCGCGACCTATGTGTCGCAACTCGCAACCATCGAAGTCTCCTTCAAGTGTGTCGTAGAGGTCGCGGTATACGATCATGTTGTCGTTCAGTATGTCGCACTCGTGCATTGTTTGGTTGACGACCAGCTTGGAGTCGCCATATATGATTAGCCTCTTTGCGCCGCAGGCTTTTGCCATCCTCATCCCGTGCAACAGGGCCTCGTATTCAGCCTCGTTGTTTGAGGCTGTGAACTCCATTCGCAGGATGTATTTCAGCTTGTCCCCTTGAGGTGATGTCAGTATGACACCTGCTCCTGCTCCATCTTTCCTCTTGGACCCATCGAAGTGCATTGTCCAGAGGTAGGACATATCTGGCTTGTACGGGAGTTGGTTTTCCATCAAATGCATGAGGAAGTCAGGGAGAACTTGCGACTTGATTGCATCGCGCTTTTCGTATGTGATGTCTCGTGGAGACAGCTCGATTCCCCAAAGCGCGACTCACCCCGTGGCGTCGGGGTTATTGAGGATATGTCCCAATGGGGCGTCGTTGACTACCACGATTGGATGTTCCTGGAAGTAATGGCGCAGTCGTCGGGCGGTCATAAAGACGCCGTACGCCAGCTTCTGGTAGTGCGGGTACCGCTGTTTTGTTGGCGTGAGGACCTCGCTAAGGTAGTATACCGGGGGTTGTACGCCGTGGACCTTGTTTTCCTCGGCCCGCTCAACGAAGAGCACTGTGCTAACCACTTGGTTGGTAGCGGAGATGTACAGCAGCAGTGGTTCCCTTTCTCGTGGAGTCACCAATACTGGCAAGGTGGATAGCAGGCGCTTGAGGTCTTCGAATGCTTCTTGCGCTTCATTGGTCCACTCGAATTTGTCAGCTTTGCGGAGGAGCTGATAGAAGGGCAGCGCCTTTTCTCCCATTCGACTGATAAATCGACTGAGGGCCACGATTTGTTCGGCTAGTTGCTGGACTCCTCTTATGTTCTTAGGCTTCTCCATGGCCAGTATGGCCTTTATCTTTTTCAGGTTTGCCTCAATCCCTCTCGTGCATATGAGATACCCGAGCAGCTGCCCAGATGGTACGCCGAAGGCGCATTTGTCCGGATTGAGCTTTATCCGGTAGCGATCGAATTGGCAAAGGTTTCGCGCAAGTCGTCGATTAGAGAGGCTCCTTCCTTGGTTTTGATTACTATGTCGTCGACATAGACTTGGATGTTGCGACCTAGTTGCTCCTTGAGGCAAGCCTGCATGCACCGCTGGTATGTGGCTCCCGCGTTTTTTAGCGCGAAGGGCATTGTGTTGTAGTAGAACACACCGAAGGGTGTTGTAAACACGGTCTTCTCCTGGTCTTCCTCCTTCATTCGAATTTGGTTATAGCCTGAGTAGGCATCGAGGAAGCAGAGGTGCTCGCATCCAGCGGTGGAGTCGATGATTTGATCGATCCGTGGTAGCAGGAAGTGATCTTTTGGGTAGTGCTTGTTTAAAGAAGTGAAGTCCACGCACATCCGTAGGATATCCGTGTCCTTTTTTGGTACCAGCACCGTATTGGTGAGCCAAGAGTTTTCCTTGATCTCGCGTATGAATTTGGCCTCGAGGAGTCTGTTGATCTCCATTCCGACTGCCTATGCTCGTGGCTCAGACAGTCGCCTAATTGTTTGCTTGACTGGCCTTGTGTCGGGGTTGACGTTGATTGCATGCTCGGCGAATTCCATCGGAACTCCTGGCATGTCCGCAGGACACCAGGCGAAAAATTTCCCAGTGCTCACGGAGGAATTCGATGAGCGCGAGTTCCTATGAGGGACTCAAGTTGTTGGCGATGAGGGCCGTTTTAGCGGGATCTGATGGATGGACCTGCACCTTCTTTGTGTGCACAGATGAGTCGAAGGAGAGGTCAGGTGAGCTTGGCCTACTCAGGGGGGCAGACTGTTGTCTGTCGTTTCCTTCAATCGCGTGAGATCCTCCTGCATGCCGAAGGACTGGGAGATTCTGTTGAATTCCCTGTCGCAACTGTTAGATCGCTCGAAGCTCCCGTTGATCCTGATGACGCCGTTGGGACCTGGCATTTTCATCTGCAGGTAGGCGTAGTGGGGTACCGCCATGAACCTAGCGAACACGACGCGTCCGAGGATGCAGTGGTATTGTGAGGGCCAGTCGACGACCTCAAAGTCGATGCGCTCGCGCCGGATGTTCCTTGGTGTGGCGAATATGACGTCGAGGTTGATTTTGCCCAGGGGGTATACGCCTTTCCCTGGGACGATGCCGTGGAACGTTGTGTCCGATGCCCACAAGCAGGTTAGAGGAATCCTCATTGCTCGCAAGGTACTCGCAAATATGAGGTTTATGCCGCTTCCACCATCCATGAAGACGCGGCTCATGTCGAAGCCTCCAATTTGCGCCTCGAGTAGGAGGGGGCAATGACCTGGGCGAGGTACTTGAGGCGGGTGGTCGCGTTTGTTGAAGGTAATGCACGAATGACTGCCACTGAGGTACTCAGTGGTGGATGGTGGCGAGTGCGTGGCCAAGTTGACTTGGCGAGTGATGGCCTTCTGCACCCTATTGGAGGGGCGCCCCTTTTGGATCATCATGGTACCCATGGCCCGTGGGTACGGTTCGCCTCCATGCTGCTGGTCTAGTGCAGCTCCGCTCGGGGGTGGCCCAGGTGGTGGTGGTGGTGCGCCATGTGCCACGGTGCCTGGAGCGGCTCCGTAGCCTCTTTCGACTGTGTTGTGGTTCATCCGAACCAATCCCTCATGTAGCTTGAGGAACTCGCGGCAGTCCTTGAGGAGGTGGCTGGACTTTCTCTTGCCATCATGCTTGTTGACGTAGAAGTGTACCGTGCATGGTCCGGACAGTTTGTCCTCGATGGAGGTCGCCGGTGCTTCATTGCGAGTGCAGCGTTTCCATACTTGCGTGGTTTTCCCGGAGTCGCGGTATCCGCCGCTACGGTATCCGTTGTTGTGGTTATCGTCGCGTCTATCGGCATAGCCGGCTGCGACCATGTTGACGTCATCGCGATCGTCGTAGACGCGCATGCGACGCTTACTCCGGCGGTCGCGTCTTTGTTCGAGTTCTGCCTCCTCGTCAGAGTGAACGCGATTCTTCACTGAATCTTCTCCATCGGCCCACCGATTCACGATCTCCATCAGGCGGTCGATGGTCTGGGGCTTTGAGCAGCCTAGCGCCTCCCTGAGTTCCATGTCGCGGACACCACCATTGAATGCATCAATCGCGCGGTCTTCTGAGATGTTCTCCGCGGAGTTCTTGATGATGGACCACCTTTGGATCTAAGAGCGCAGCGATTCGCCAGATCTTTCCTGGCAGCATCTCAGTTCTTCGATTGAGGCAGGGCGTTTGTACGTGCCCTTAAAGTTGTGCACGAAGCTGTAGACCAGCTCATCCCAGCTGCAAATGGATCCGCGTGGGAGGTTATTGAGCCATGCCCGGGTGGCGCCCTGCAGCTGTAGCTGCAAGCATTGCATGGCGGTACTTCGACTGCCTCCATGTAGCCTGACGGAGGAGATGTGATCCTCCAGCCAGATCTTGGGGTCTTGTAGACCATCAAATTTCGGGTTCTCCGATGGGAGTTTGAACCCTTTAGGTATTCGCTTTTGCCTGATGGATCTGCTGAAGCATCTGGCGCCGTAGAGCTCCCCATCTTCTTCTTCCGAGTCAGTCGACCGAGCACGTCGTGCCCTTGACTTGTCGATCTTGCGCTGCGTGAGTTCATCGCGTGCATCGTAGTCGCGATCGTGTCGCCGTGAGCGGTTCCTTGTGACTATCATCGCTGCACGAGGGCGAGGAGTAGCGCTTTGCTAACGCTTTGCCCTTTTTTGGGTCTGGTACCGGTTCCTTGTCGAGGGCGGCCTCGATTAGCCCTAGGCCCGCGATCGTAGATCGGTGCATGTCCATTCGGGGATCTCCAGCTAGTGGCTGGTTATTGAGAAGGTACATGGTGGCCGCTGTCACCGCGGCCTGCGGTGTCCTGGGAACCACGTTGCCTCTCGTGTCGACTGTCATAGAGCCGAAGTCGAGGACTTTCTCGGCGTCTATGCGCTCTTGTTCGGTGAGGTGAGCCATCCGCGATTGCCTTTTCCTGGCGAGGTGCTCGCTGCCTCTTGAGGAGGATCCTCCGTAGGAGGAGAGCCCAGCGCGACGAAGGCTTGACTCGTCCGCCTCCTTTTTACGCGCCTCAAGTTGCGCGATTGCTTGTTTTTGGCGCTTGAATTCCTCTTTTAGGAGCCAGTGGTAGCCCATCAGTAGTTCCTACGGGGACCCGAAGGGTAGAGGTGCACCTCGTAGGGCTTCGCGGCAGCGTTCCCTCTCTTGCTCGTTGAGCCTGATCACGACGCGTTCACCGGTTTGCTCATTGATTATGCTAGGAGGTTCGACTGCTCCTCCGTTGCTACCGTTACCGCCGTTGCCGGCGTTGGGCGGGTCGGTGCCGTTGTCGGTGTTACCACCGTTGCCGCGATTGGGTGGATCGGTGTAGTTGCCGGTGTTGCCACCGTTACCGCGGTTGGTGGAGGTGTCGCGCGCGTTGATGATGGCGCACATGAAGTGATTTGGGAAGCTGTTGCTTCCACAACTTTCAGATCCGGAACCGTAGGTTCCATCTTCAGTGGCCAGATCGCTTAGATCGGAGTCGCGACTGCTGTCGCTGACCATGTTCCCAACTGCTGCCGGAGCATTAAGCTCACTGAGGGTGCTGATCGATGGAGGGAACCATGATGCTGGGGTGCCGTCGGCTGATCGGGCATGCGAAGCGTGCCCATCTGACCAACTTGGAAGCAGAAGCTCCCAATCGCCAGGCTGATTCCGTCGCCCACGGACTCGAAGGCCGGGCGAGTAGCCGGCGTATGGACGGTGAAGTCGAAGGCACCGAAAAGCTGGTGAATCTCCGCTGTTGCAGAGTTGTAGATCGCGTTTGATGGGTCCGAAGAAGCCGCAACATCAGCACTCCCAATTCCCACAGACGGCGCCAATTGACGAGGGTTTAACTCATCAATGCCCATTGTTATGGACTTGGGTTTTGGAGAAGGAGGGAGCGCTGGAGACATCTATCGGCTAGCAAACAAGCACACAGGGGACAAAGGATTTACCCAGGTTCAGGCCTCATAGAGGTCCGTACTCCTTCCTGTCTGCTCGTGGAATTATTGAGGGCATCGAAAGTTACAACGGTGCGCAGATGTAATCAGGCGAAGGTTTGTGGAAGCTAGGGTTGCGTGTATCCTCCTCGCCGCCCCCTCCTAGCCCTTATATAGATAGGCTAGGTCTCGGGTAGCAGGTCGAGTCGGTTACAAGTTAGGGTTTTCCCCTTTCAAACTTTCTATCTTCAGCTTTCTCTTGATCTTCAAGCAATTGAGAGTCCACAGGTTATTCGAGTCCTTCTATCTGGGCCTTAGCGATACCGTGGGCCTATACGTATTTGGACCGTATATACCAAGTTCGAGTACCTGCAGGGTATACCCATGTTAGACAGTCTATCAAAAATGACCCATATTGACTCAATTCCCCTACTAGAGGTAGGCAATCCGGTGATAAAGTCCATTCCGATGGAATCCCATTTCCATTCTGGAATCTGCAATGGTTGCAACAGTCCTGTGGGTCTCTGATGCTCTGCTTTGACTCTTTGACAGATGTCACACTTGGCGATGTAGCTTCCGATTTCTCTCTTCATCTTGTGCCACCAAAATTGCTCTTTCAAATCTTGATACATCTTCGTTCCTCCGGGGTGGATAGAATAAAGAGTATCATGAGCTTCCTACATGATAACTTGCTTCAGCTCCGAATCTGCTGGCACACAGATACGTCCTTTGTACCACATAACTCCTTCTTCGTTTTCAGTGAATCCAGGTACCTTTCCTGTACCAATATGACGTTTGATTCCTTCGATACTTTCATTTCCCTTCTGGGCTTCCTTGATTTGGATAATCAAAGTGGGTTGAAGTTCAATGCTAGCTAGAAATCCTTTGCTAACTAGCTCAGTCCTGAACTGCTCCAACTCCTCATACAAACTTGGTTGCTTCTCCTTGATCATGGTGTTTAGCCTACACGGCAATCTGCTAAGAGCATCCGCTACCACATTGGCTTTGCCGGGGTGATAGTGAATGTTAAGGTCATAATCCTTGATTAACTCTATCCATCTCCTTTGCCTCATATTCAGCTCCTTCTGAGTGAAAATATACTTCAAGCTTTTGTGATCTGAGTAAATCACACAGCGATTACCCATCAGATAATGACGCCATGTCTTCAATGCCAAAACTACGGCTGCTAACTCAAGATCATGGGTCGGATAGTTCTGATCATGCTGCTTTAGTTGTCGAGACAGATAAGCGATGGCTTTGCCTTCTTGCATCAATACACATCCGAGACCAATCTTGTATGCATCACAATACACATCAAACGTCTTCTTGATGTCTGGCATGATCAATATTGGGGCTGAAATCAATCACTTCTTCAGCTCTTGGAAACTGTCTTCACATTTTTTAGTCCGTTCAAACTTCTTGTCCTTCTTCAATAATTGGGTCATGGGTTTGGCGATGCTTGAAAAGCCTTCTACGAACATGCGGTAATATCCTGCTAATCCGAGAAATGCACGGACTTGGGTTTGAGTGGTTGGGGCTTCCCATTCTTCGACATCTTTGATCTTGACGGTATCAACAGAGACTCCTACGGTGGACACAATATGTCCTAGGAATCCTACTTCTTTCAGCCAAAACTCACATTTGCTGAACTTGGCATATAACCGATGCTCTCTCAGGGTTTATAGGATGATTCTCAGATGTTGCTCATGCTCTTCTTCTGACTTGGAGTAGATAAGGATATCGTCGATAAACACAACGACAAAATTATCTAGGAAATTCATAAAGATCTTATTCATGAGATTCATGAAATAAGCAGGGGCATTGGTTAATCCAAAAGACATAACCGTATACTCGTATAAACCATAGCGAGTAGTAAAGGAGGTCGTTGGAATATCCTTTGCACAAATCTTAAGTTGGTGATAACCAGTCCTAAGATCAATCTTTGAGAATACCTGGGCACCAGTCAACTGATCAAATAGATCCTCTATCTTTGGTAAAGGGTACTTGTTTTTGATGGTGATGTCATTCAGCTTTCTGTAATTGGTGCATAGACGGTTGCCTCCATCTTTCTTGTCGACGAATAACACTGGTGATCTCCATGGCGATGCGCTTGGTTGAATCAGGCCTGTTGCTAACATAGCATCCAACTGCTTCTTCAATTCCAGTAACTCGGAGGGGTTCATGCTATAGGGTCTCTGGGCTATGGGTCCGGTTCCGGGGATTAGTTCGATAATGAACTCAATATTCCTATCTGGGGGCATACCTGGCAATTCATCTGGGAATACGTTGGGGTATTCACAGACTACTCTGACTTGGTCAATGGTGGGCAGGGCTAGACTATTGTTGCACTTGAATTGACGAGGTAAGGTTTCAGATATATGCTCTACGGTTACTCCAGAGATACTAGTCATGGTGATGACTTTCTTAGCACAGTCTATCAGTCCTTTATGCCTTGATATCCAGTCCATACCTAGTACTACTTCCAATCCTTTGGTTTCGAGTACGATTAGGTTGGCATAAAAATCTATCCCATGTATTCTGATAGGCACAACTTTGAAAAAATTTCTAGCTTTTGTAGTTGAACCGGGGATTTGAACTATCATGACATGCTTCAAGTTCGTTGGGTGGATCTTACTAGTGCATACAAATTCTTCGGTGACAAATGAATGCGATGCTCCTGAATCAAACAACACTCTTGCTAAAACTGAGTTGACATAAAACATACCCAGCACTACATCTGGCGCTTCTTGGGCTTCTTCGACATTCATGTGGAAGAGACGGTCGTTGCGGTTGTGAGGGTTCACTAGGGCAAATATTCTTCCTGCTTGAACACAACGCTGCTGTTGAGCTAGGGCATTAACATTGGCAGTGGTGGCAGTCTTCTTGGCGCACTCATTGGAATAATGACCCTTCACTCCACACTCGAAACAAGTGATCACTTGTCCTTTGCTGCCACAGGCACAACATTGCTTCGAGTTCTAGGTGAAGTGTTGTTGTTGTCGTTGCGCTTGGGAGGGGCACGGTTGGAATTGTTGGTGTTACCGGAGTTGTTGTTGTTTCCTTCGGACTTTACATTGCCTCCGCTACGGTTGGGGTAGCTTGGGCGAGACATTGGGGGTCGGTTGTTCCTTGGTGCATATCCTAGTGAGGGGTTGGGACGGTACTTCTGGTGACTGTTGGATCCATCTTGGTGCATCATACGACGTTTGCGGTTGTCGTTTGCCTGGTTAATCTTCCCTTCCATCTGAATGATAGAATCGACTAGCTCTTCGAGATCCTCGAAGCGGATGTTGATGAGGACAGTTTGCATCTCATCATGCAGTTTATTCAGGAATCTCTCCTTCTTCTTGGCCTCCATGTTGATCTCATTAGGTGCATACCTTGCAAGGGATAGGAATCTGTCACGGTACTCCACCACAGTCATTCTGCCTTGCTTCAACTCGCGGAATTCATCCCTCATTCTGGTGACTAGGCCCTGCGGCACGTGGGTGCAGCTGAACTTTATTTTGAAGGCTTCCCATGTCATCACTTGACCATGGTTCATCAGGCGGATGCTGTTCCACCAGGTTCTTGCGTCTCCTGCCAAGTAGTGGGTGGCAAAGAGAACTTTCTCGTTGTCATCAACTCTGGCTACTTACAAATTGTTTTCCACCGTCTACAACTAGTCATCAGCATCTAATGGGTTCTCTGAAGTGCTAAAGATTGGGGGATTGGTATTCTGGAAGTTTTTCAACTTGGATCCTTGATGATCCTAATTTCCATGCCCTTGGTTGTTGAGAGCCATCTGGGCGATCTGTTGCAGTGTTGCTAGATTAGCTTGGCGTTCTGCCCTGCTGGCTTCCCTGTCTGCGATGAGATTCTGCAGGATCTGCATAATTGGGTCTTGCGATGAGCTGCTCCCTCCTTGGTTTCCACGAGTCATCTGAAGATTGAGGTAGATAAAGGGTAAGAGGGAAAGTTCTAAGGTTTATGGTTTTGGTTTCAAAGCTAAAACTTTGAGTTTGACTCAGGTTTTTGCAACTAACTTCTTTCCATTCATTCAAGCAAAGCACATGATAAAAATACACACACGCCATAACAACAAGGGATAACAGATGGTTTTAAGAACCATTCTGTAAGCTACGATACAATGGGACTGATACATCTCATGCTACGATAGTGCTCTAGTGCATCTACTCATCAGCTATGAAGTCGGAGTCCTCATCATCGGTGTAGAAGTCCACGGCATCCTCCTGCAGAAAGTCATCATCATTGCTGAGGTAAGAATCCATATCTCCCTGGATGTCTTCACCCTCCTCTTCTTCCTCCTTTGCTGCAAGCTGAGCTTCTTGCTCCTTGACGGTCTTCTCGAGGTCGTCCACCTTCTTGCAAAGACGAGCGATGGTGCAATCCTTCTTTTCGCGCTGGAGGTGAAGAGACTGACGGTCCTTGACAAGCAGTGAGAAAGTATGGGCCTTCTGGTCGGCAATGGCACGGTTGTGATTGGAAAACTCCCTAGCATTTTCCAATTCCTTCTGGCGATCGTACAGCAGGAAGTCAAGATTCTCCACTTGACGCTTCAACTCCAGGTGACTTGGCATCTCCATTGGCATTCCCATGAAGTCACGCCTTGCATAGTGCCCAAAGCGGGTTCCTTGGATCTGGTTGACACTAAGGGCACATAGACGTGCGAGAGCTTCATGCATTGCTCTGGCTAATCCATCTAGCCAGTTGTTCTATCTAACGGAGAACTGGATTCTCCCGAACGTTGGTGCTTCTATGCTTCCTCAAAGATCAGCGGTGACTAGCTACTGTAAATCTCCTCCTGGGGGACCAGGAAGTTGAGCTCCAAGAAACTCCGGATGTGGGCGTCCCAATAACTCAGACAGTGAATCTAGATCCCTCTCGAAGATCAGTTGGCCTCCGTTGCCCAACTGGTAGAACTTGCTGAACTGACTCTCCATCTACAAGAATTAAGGATGAGGAAGTTAGTCAAGTGATCAAGTGTGTCAAATTTTAGGTAGTAATGTAAGAATTGGAGGAACATGAATTTTTGAGAAAGAATGAATTCCCAAGGGTAAGAAAGGAAATAGTTTTTCATAAATACTCACTTTGGTTTTGAAATTAAGTTTTTGTTCGGACGTCCATTCTAACTAGGGTCTCCTATGGTCAGGATGGCTCTGATACCAACTTGTCGACACCCGGATTTTTAATCCTAGATGCCTGTTATGTCATACATCGCAATCCCAGGATTACTATTTTTGCGAGACATAACATATTGGATATCACAGTACATCATCTATTACAAACCATAATAAGGTCTTACACGAATAAAGGATCTCATGATCCAGTCTTAATACAACAAGTAGCGGAGTAAATAACAAGCGTAGCGGTGGGGTCCATCTTTAGGGGCACAGGCAATGCTGATGAAGGCAGATAGTGCTAGTTATCATAGCCGTCCTGCTATCCTTCATCTTGGTAGTCTCCTTCATAGTCTGGCCATGAGAATAGCTAGGGACAAAATCCATCAGTACTCTTTAAGTACTCGCAAACTACCACTAACAAGTAAGATAGTGCTAGTGGGAAAATGCTAACTCTATGTTTATTTGTAAAGTTAAGTTTGAAACCTAAGCTGAGTTCAGAAACAAAGAAAGATAAAATAAAGTTCTACAATCACTTAAGTTGGGAAGCTAGTGTCATAGTCACAACCCTGTTGTGGTCAAGTCAAGATTCATCATTCATTTCATAAGTCAATTTGAAAACATCTGACAACGAAACAGTATGGCCACTCTAATCGCCCATAATCATGACGCGGCTATTCGAATAGTTTGACACTCTGCAGAGGTGGTACACTTTCACCACAAGATTCGATACGTCTGTCAGGGATAACGCTGAATCATCATACTTAGTATGCAGATAATCAAACATAACCTTCCCTTTACACACCCTAGTATAAGAACCTCTCCTATGAGCATGGCCTCCCAACCATGACCATCTGTCATCTTGGGCACTGTATAGGTGGACAACATTGAGAGGTAGCCTCAGCTCAAACCTCTCCCGCGAGGGAACTAATACTAATGCATATAAGCTTCCGGCTAAGCCTTAGCCAATTCAAGTATTGTGGTTGTACGGTAAAATTGGAATGGTATCGCATCCGAATCCAACCATCAGTTTTTGTAAAAGGGGTTAAGGCTCATGCCTCAACATTTTCATCATCATACCATTTGTGTTTCTCAACACATGTCAAAACATCTCAATAGAATGACTCATCATTCCAAGGTTTTCATAATTCATTTTCACCAAGTATTCCCATCTAAAGTGACTCAAGATTTGATTTAGCTCTAAACTAGTAAGTTAAGAGTGTTCACTAAGGTGGAATGCTAATCTCAATATCATACCATAGAATGACATCTAAAGTTATCTAGATAGGTCAAGTTTTATACTCTTTATGCTACCTTCAAAACAAGTAAAGGACTTTGGTAAAGTAAAGAGAAGTAAAGCTTGTAATTTAATCTTGGAGTAAGTATAAATCCAAAATGGTATCACCAAAGCATGCCTAATGCCTTTGCTTAGGTTATCTAGCTTGCAAGGGTTAGCTTGCAGTGTTAATGATGGCTTGCTAAGTATTATACTTGCAAGTGTTAGCTTTCTCAGTTTACTTGAATTGCTAGGCTTGCCTTGGGTAGTGCAGTGGTTGAAGTTTTCTTCCTCCTCCTCTTGGTAGAACTCCTCCTCGTAAGCTTGGTCGGTACTATCGTCTATAAATACATACGGTATACACAATCACCAAAAAATACTTAACTAGTCTACTTAGCATTCTAAGGCACACATTTGATGGTCTATTATCATCACAAACATCACAAGGTTTTATTAACTAGTTTCATTCTTTTTATTTGAGAAAAGTAATTTCTACTCATTGAAAATAACTAAGATTTAATATTCTCCACTTAGAATATGGCATCATGTGGACACATGTCATCACCACATATTCTAACATAAGGGAATGTGATTTAAAGGTTGGATCACATTTAATTAAGATTAAGTTTCATATTTAATGATTTAAAGTGACTAGAAATGCCTATATAGCATTATTTTGGTACTAGTCCAAAGTCATTGCATGCAAACCTTAATATTATTACATTTTCAGATAGGTATGGTTAAATGTGATTTTTGAGAGTTGGAATCAACTCAAAAGCTATTATGGTTGATTTTATAAAAATATTTGAAAGTGCAAAAGCTTCTGTCTTGTTATTTTTACTAGGAGAGATCTCTAACACTGAATGAATTAAATCCAACAGGCTTGGATAGATCTTTTCAGTAGATTTCTAACAAAATTGGAATCACTCAATTCGGCTCAGTAAATCTTCCTGAATGGATTTTTAAACTAAGGGACAGAAGTGAGTTCAAACTAAAATAGAAAAACCTATATTTGAATTAACTAGGACGCGCGAGGAAACTAACGGGCGGCCCAGTGGCACTCCGTGGCGCGGATGACAACTGACAGGGGTGGTCCACATGTCAGCGGCACAACTCAACGCGAAGCGGTACGAGGCGATGTGGACCGTGCGATTAGAACCTAGATCGACGGTGGTGGTTCATCGTCGACGACAAACTGGTCGCCGGTGAGACGAAACCCTAGCGGCTCGGTGAGGGTGCAATGGGGGCATACCAGGGCTCCAGCTAGCGTGGCGATGGGGTCGATCGAACGTGCGGTCCTGGGGTGGACAAAATCGACGGGGCGCTTCCTCCTCTGCTGCGGCGGCTCCGGTGGAAATTCCAGTGAACTAAGGCTCGAGTGGCTCCGATGAGAGAGGGGAAATGCTCAGGAGAGAGAGGGGAGTGTTGGAGTGTGGAGAATGGGTGGTGGAGAGAGCTCCTTATATAGGCTCAACGAGGGGACCGAGAGGGCAACGAGCTCCTCGTTGACTGGGATTGCTAGCCAGCAGAGGCATGGGGTGGGTGGTCGGGAACTGCCTCATTTCCCGGCTGCCTACGGCGCAATGGCGCAGCTAGGGGCGGTGGCATTTGGTCGGGAGAATCTCGCGCTCTAGGAGACAGAGGCGGTGCTCGACGCGGTGCACGGCGACTGTGGGTCGCGCGGCGGCACATGACTGTGTCTGACGGGGTGCTGAGGTCAAGGCGGAGCGGCGTGCGCGGTATTGGGTCGTGGGGGAGTCTGTGGCATGCTGGCGGTGAGGGTTCTTTGGTACGCTCTGGCGAGCTCGCAGAGAGAATGGGCGGCGCAGCTGGGGAGTGGTCCAGGGGTTGTGGCTGATCGAGGGGTGGACAGGGAGGTGTGGTAGGGTTGGGCGGAGCTAGGGGACTTGCTGGAACGGCGCGACGTGGTCTGTGGAGCTTTGCCCACGTTCGGCCGGCGGTGACCAAAATGTGGTGGCGCTCCACTGCTGTTGTGGCTAAGGGATAGGCTGGTGAGGGTCTGGTTGGACTCAGGGGGGACAAGGATGATCAATGCAACTCAAATTTCTCGACAAGATTTGATCAAAAACAGTAATAGTTAGGCTAATTTGATTCTGCTAACAAGGTGTTCGACACAATGGCCGCATGAACCAAATATTTGAATTTTGGGCTGAATTTTGGTGGAGTTGGTGATCACATGCTTGAGCATCTCTGGTTGCTTGGGTTTTTAAAATGGAGTTCATTTGAGTGGTTTTTGAATAAGTGTGATCTTGATACCTACACTAGATTCAATTTTCAAATGCCATTTAAAATGAGTGTTTGAAAGTTTTTGGTAGATCACAAAGTGGGCCTTGGTACATCACTACTTGTACTAGCAAGGGGTGCAAAGATCCACATTTGTTTCTGTTAAGATTTGAGTTCTAGGAATAGCCAAAGTAGGCACGGTGATTAAAATGGCACAAATGACAATTTCCTTAGTTTATTCCTTTTGATTTGTTTTTCTTTGGTATTTGTTTGGGAATGATCTAGATGATGTTTATTTCACCTTAGAATCATTTTACAATCAATGTATCACTCAAACATGGTAATTCAAATCAACTCCTAATTTAAATGCACACACATATGAATGCTTAATGATTTTCAATTGGAAAAGTTTTTGTTAACCCTAAATTGGGTTAATTTGATCTTGATTAACCTTGGATTAAGTTTTGGCATGTTACAATGCAGTGCCCAGGATGGCAGATGGCCATGGCTGGGAGGCCAAGCTCATAGGGGAGGTGCTCATACTAGAGTGTATAAAGGAAATGTTATGATTGATTATCCGCATACTAAGTATGATGATTCAGGGTTATCCCTGACGGATGTATCGAATTTTGTGGTGAAAGTGTACCACCTCTGCAGAGTGTCAAGCTATTCAAATAGTCGCGTCCGCGGTCATGGACAATTGCAGTGGCCATACTGTTCCGTCGTCAGATGTTTTCAAATGACTTGTGAAGTGAACTATGATTTTGACTTCACCACAACAGGGTTGTGAATATGAAAACTAGGTTCCCAACTTAAAGTGATTTAGAACATTTACTTAGTTTTCTTTACTTCTGAACTCAGTTTAGATAAATCTGGCTTTTTGCAAATAAACTTAGAGCTTAGATTCCTACTAGAACTACCTTACTTGTTAGTGATAGTTTGCGAGTACTTAAAGAGTACTCATGGCTTTGTCCCTGGCTATTCCCATGGCCAGACTATGAGGAGGACTACCAGGATGATGGACAATAGGACGGCTACGACAACTAGGATCATCTCCCATCATCAGCATTGCTTGTGACACTGAAGATGGAGCCCACTACTACGCTTATTATTCCGCTGCTTGTTTGTATTAAGACTGGATCATGAGATCCATTATTCGTGTAAGACCTTATTATGGTTTGTAATGGATGATGTACTATGATATCCAATCTGTTATGTCTCGCAAAAATGGTAATCCTAGGATTGCGATGTATGGCATAACAGGCATCTGGGATAAAAAAATCTGGGTCTTAACAAGTTGGTATCAGAGCCATCCTGACCATAGGAGACCCTAATTAGAATGGACGTCCGAGCAAAAACTTAGTTTTAAAACAAAAGAAGTGAGTATTTATGAAAACCTATTCCCACTCTTATCCTTGATTCTTTCAAAAAAATCATGTTCGTAAAAAATTCTTAGATTCCTACATTAAACTTGACACACTTGATCACCTCACTAACTTACTCATCCTAAATTCTTATAAATGGAAGTTCAGTATTGCAAGTTCTAGCAGTTGGGCAACAGAGGCCAGCTGATCTTTGAAAGGGATCTTGATGCACTATCAGAGTACCTTGAGCGCCCGCATCCGGAATTCTTCGGGGCTCAACTCAAGGATCACCCAGGAGGAGATCTACAATGGCTGAGAGTTGCAGATCTCAGAGGCAAGATGGAAGCACCCCTTTCTTAGAAGATTGAATACACCGTGCGAGAGAACAACTGGCTAGATGGATTAGCCAGGACTATGCATGAAGCTCTTGCCCGTCTGTGTAGGCAAAACATCAACTTGATCCAGGGAACTCGCTTTGCACACTTCGCAAGGCGTGATTCTATGGGAATGCCATTGGAGATGCCAAGTCACCCGGAGTTGAAACACCAGGTGGAAAATTTTGACTTCCTATTGTATGATAGGCAGAAGGAATTGGACAATGCTCGAGCCTACGCCAACCACAGCCTTGCCATTACCGCCAAGAAGGACCAGACTCTCGCCATGCTCGTCAAGGATCGCCAATCAATTCTTCGTCAACGCGAGAAGAAGGATCGCACCATCGCTCGTCTTCGCATGAAGGTGGATGCTCTCGAGAAGACCATCCACGAGCAAGAAGTCCAGCTTGAAGCAAAGGAAGAGGAAGAAGGTGAAGCCATCTAGGGAGATCTTCACTCGTACCTCAATGATTACAATGACTACCTGGAGGATGATGCCATGGATTTCTACACCAATGATGATGATTCCGACTTCATTGATGATGAGTAGATGCACTTGATCACTACCGTAGGAATGAGTTGTATCGGTCCCACTGCATCTTAGTTCACAGAATGGTTCTTAAAACCATCTATTTTCCATTTGTTGTGGTGTGTGTTGTATTGTGTGATTGAATGAATGAATGAATGAATGAGAAGAAGTTAGTTTGCAAAACCTGAGTTCAAACTCAAAGTTTAAAGCTTTTGAAAACAAAACCATGAACCTTAGAACTTTCCCTCTTACCTCACTATCTATCTCAATCTTCAGATGACTCGTGGAAACCAAGGAGGGAGCATCTCATCGCAGGACCCAATGTTGTAGATTTTGCAGATGCTAGTTTCCGACCATGAAGCTAGTAGAGCTGAACGCCAAGCCAACCTAGCCACTCTTCAACAAATAGCTCAGATGTCCCACAATAATCAAGGCCATGGAAATCAGGATCATCATGGATCCAAGCTTAAGAACTTTCAGAAAACCAATCCCCCCATCTTTAACAAGTCTAAGGATCCCTTAGATGTTGATGACTGGCTACAAACCATGGAGAATAATCTAGAAGTCACAAGAGTTGACGCAAACGAGAAGGTACTGTTTGCCACCCAATTTCTGGCAGGAGATGCAACAGCCTGGTGGAATAGCACCCGTACTATAAACCACGGTCAGGTGATGACTTGGGAACCTTTCAAGATCATGTTCAGCCACACCCACGTGCCGCAAGGTTTGGTCACCAGAATGAGAGATGAGTTCAGGGAACTGAAGCAAGGAAGGATGATGGTAGTTGAGTACTGTGACAAATTTTTGTCCCTCGCTAGGTATGCTCCTGATGAGATCAACTCTGAAGCCAAGAAGAACGAAAGGTTCCTAAATGGATTGCATCATGAGATGAAGACTATGTTAGTCAACATCCGTTTCGAAGATCTGGAAGAGCTAGTACACTCCGCCATCCAGATGGAAGGGAAGATCAACCAAGCCAATGACAACCGCAAGCGCAGAATGATGCACTAGACTGGGTCCCACAATACCTAGAAGTATCGCCCCAACCCATCTGCAGGATATGCCCCAAGAAACAATAGACCCCCAATGTCTCGTCCAAGCTACCCAATCGTAGCGGAGGAAACTTGAAGTCTGGAGGAAACCACAACAACAACCCCGGCAACTCCAACAACTTCAACCATGCACCGCCCAAGTCCAACAACAACAACAACAACAATACTGCCCCAAGGACTAGAAGTAATGTCGTGCCTATTGCCGCCAAAGACAAGTCCCAGATTACTTGCTTTGAATGTGGAGTCAAGGGTCACTACTCGAACGAGTGTCCCAAGAAGCTTGCGGCCACCACCAATGTGAATGCCCCAGCTCAGTAGCAGCACCGTGTTCCGCCTAGTAGGAGATTGGCTGCAGGGAATTCCCTCAACCGCAACGGCCGTCTGTTCCACATGAATGCTAAAGAAACCGAAGAAGCGCCAGATGTCGTGATGGGTATGTTTTCTGTTAACTCAGTACTTGCAAGAGTGTTGTTTGATTCTGGATCATCACACTCGTTTGTTACAGAAGAATTTCCATGCACTAGTAAGATTCAACCAAAAAAATTGAAGCATGTTATGATAGTTCAAATACCTGGTTCAACCACCAAAGCTAGAAAAATTTGCAAGGCTATACCTATCAGAATCCATGGGATAGATTTTTATGCCAATCTAATAGTACTTGGAACCAAAGGTTTGGAAGTAGTACTAGGAATGGATTGGATATAGAAACATAAAGGATTGATCGACTGTGCCAAGAAAGCCATAACCATGACTAGTAGCTCTCGAGTATCAGTAGAGCATGTATCAGAAACCTTGCCCCGTCAATTCAAATGCAACAAGAGTCTAGCCCAACCAACCCTAGACGAAGTCAGAGTAGTCTGTGAATACCCCGATGTATTCCCAGATGAATTGCCCGGTATGCCCCCAGATCGGGATATCGAGTTCATTATTGAACTAATTCCTGGAACTGGACCCATAGGTCAAAGACATTATAGTATGAAACCCATCTGAACTAGTCGAGCTGAAGAAGCAACTTGATGCTATGCTGGAGAAAAGTCGGATTCAACCAAGCGCATCGCCATGGAGATCGCCTGTTCTGTTTGTGGACAAGAAAGTTGGAGGTAACCGCTTGTGCACGGGTTACCGGAAGTTGAATGATGTCACCATCAAGAACAAGTACCCACTGATACATTGAAAATGTATCTATAATTTTTGATGTTCCATGCTTGGTTTTATCTAATTTCTTGTGTTTTGTCCACACTTTGGAGTACTTTTCATATGATTTCTTGGACTAACCTATTAACAAGAGCCACAATGCCAGCTGCCTGTTTTCTACTGGTTTTTGGTTCTAGGAAGTTAGAAAATGAATATTCTCGGAATTGGACGGGACAAAAGCCAAAGTCGCTATTTTACCGGAAGTCATCCGGAGCCAGAATACGAGACGGAGAGGAGCCAGGGGGCCACCACACCACCTGGCCACGTGGGCCAGGCCTGGCCGCGCCAGGGGGTGGTGTGGCCAGCCCAGGCACCCCCTCGACCTCTCCTTCCACCTATATATTGCCTTCGGGACCAAAACCCTAACTACCTGATCAAAAATCCATACAAAAGTCTGTAGCCACCGTCATCTCCATCCCTAGATCGGGAGGGATCTGAAGCTCTTCCCAGAACCCTGCCGGAGAGGGGAATTCACCCTGGAGGCCTTCTTCATCATCATGCAAGCCTCCAGTGTGATGTGTGAGTAGTTCATCTCTGGACTACAGGTCCATGTAGTAGCTAGATGGCTGGTTCTCCTCCTTTGTGCTTTCACGTCTAGATCTTGTGAGCTCCGGTCATGATCAACATCATCTATTTGTGATCCATACATGTTGTGTTTGCGGGGATCCGCTGGATATTGAGATGCTATTTCAGATTGATTATTGATTCTATCATGTCTTTGTTATTTGTGATCTTGCATGCTTTTTGTTGTTAGTAGCTATCTTGGCCAAGTAGATGCTAGCAACTCCAAGAGTTAGTATTTATGCTCGATAGTGGGTTCAAGCCTCTAGTAATCTGGGGAAGTGACAGAAATCTCTAAGGTACTAGATGTGCTGTTTCTACTAGGGAGAAAATAACAATCCTTTGTTCATAGAACAATCGTATTGTTTACATTACACGCAATTCGTAAAGCAATAATCTGTTACTTGCAACATAATACTAGAGGGGGTTCGGATGATAACCTGAAGGTGGATTATTAGTCATAGATGTAGTTGGATGGCGGTCTATGTATAATGTTGTAATGCCCAATCATGTCTCAAAGGAGTCAAGATGATTAGTATATGCTTGTATGCTTTCTCAATGTTTGTCAATTCCCCCGCTGTAATTTGTTCACCTAGCATGATATCTATCTTAAGGAGAGTCACCTCTAGTGAACTATGGATCCGGGTCCTTTCTTTTACATACAATCTACAAACTGTTTACTGCTTTGTGTTTACTTTCTGCAAACTATTACTTCCTTCCATTCGATATGTTTAATCCTTTGTTTTCAGCAAAACCGGTGAGATTGACAACCTCATCGCAAGTTGGGGACAAAGTTCTGTGGTTGTGTTGTGTAGGTCTCCACGTTGCTACTAGCACTGGTAGTGTGCCCTGCCAAGGCTCAGCTAGCAACACGTTTGGGGTGTTTCCTTGCTCCTACTGGTTCGATAACCTTGGTTTCGTAACTGAGGGAAACTTACTTCTGTGCTCATCATACCTTCCTCTTTGGGTTCCCCAACGAGCTCATCAATCACGAGCCATAAAAGTATTTTTCTGGCACCGTTGCCGGGGATTCAAGGACATCTTCACAAGGGGATTCCCTCATAACCAATCTCTTTACTTTGTTATTTTTGTTTTGCTTTGTTTGCTTGTTTTGTTATCAAAAACACACAAAAAATTAGTTTTACTAGTTTGCTTTCTTATTTAGAAATACAAAAAATGACTACTCTTGAAAACACTAAGTTGTGTGACTTCACTAGCACCAATAACAATGATTTTATGAGCACACCTATTGCTCCACCTATGCATGAAGCTAGTTTCTTTGAGATAAAAATTGCTTTACTCAACCTTGTTATGAGAGAATAATTTTCTGGTATTGGTAATGAAGATGCTGCTGCCCATGTAAATAACTTTGTTGAACTTTGTGAGATGCAAAAGCATAGGGATATAGATGGTGATATTATTAAGCTAAAATTGTTTCCTTTCTCTTTGAGAGGAAAAGCTAAAGAATGGTTGAATTCCTTAACTAGGAATAGTATTGATTCTTGGACTAAATGCAAAGATGCTTTCATTGGAAAATACTATCCTCCTGCTAAGATTATATCTATGAGAAGTGAAATAATGAAGTTTAAAAAATCTGATAATGAACATGTTGCTCAAGCTTGGGAAAGAATGAAATCTTTGGTTAAGAATTGTCCCACTCATGGACTGAATGCTTGGATCATCATCCAAACTTTTTATGTAGGATTGAACTATTCTTCAAGGAACCTATTGGATTCTGCTGCTAGAGGTATCTTTATGACCATTACTTTGGGTGCTACAATAAAGCTTCTGGATAATATGATGGTTAACTATTATGAACGGCATACTGAGAGAGCTCCACAAGGTAAGAAGGTAAATTCTGTTGAGGAAACCTCCTCCTTGAGTGATAATATTGATGTTATTATGTCTATGCTTGTTAATGGGAAAGCCCATACTGATCTAAATAATGTTCCTTTAGCTTCTTTAGTTGCTCAAGAAGAGCAAGTTGATGTGAACTTTATAAGAAATAACAATTTTGGCAACAATGCTTTTGGTAATAACAATTATAGGCCCTACCCTCCTAATAATACTTATGGTTATAATGGTAAACCTGGATTACCTAGTGAAGGAAGAATTTTAGAAGTTGAAAAAGCCACTAAGAACTTCATGCAAATGCAATATGAGCAAAATCAACTATTTACTAAAACTATGGAGGAACAATCTATCATCTTGAAGAACATTAGCCATCAACTTGAGAGTTTAAATAGGGAAATTCCTAGTTTACAATTGAATCTTTCTAATGCTAAAAGGAATATATCATCTTTGTCTGAAGATCAATCCTCATTGATTAATAAAATGGCTGCTAAACATGAAACTAATGATAATCCTTTTGCAGCTACTAATGCTATACAAGTGAGAATTGATGAAAATGTTAGACTATTAGCTGAATTACATGCTAAATGGGAAAGATAAGATGAAATTGCTAGAAACATTAGTGTTTCTACTATCACTACCACTAGTGTTAAGGCTAGTAATAGTTCTACTACTTTAGATGATAATTTTGATTTTGATCTTGATGGTTGCAATATCTCTGAAGTTATTAAGTTCCTACAAAAGCTTGCTAAAAGTCCTAATGCTAGTGCTATGAACATGGCCTTTACAAAACACATTACTGATGCTCTCATAAAGATTAGAGAAGAAAAGATGAAACATAAAGCTTATATTCGTATAAAATAAGAAGATGGTTGGGAACCCATCATTAATATGAAAGTGAATGACTTTGATTTTAAAGCTTTATGTGATCTTGATAGTAGTGTTTCTATTATGCCTAGAAGGATTTATGATATGCTTGATTTGCCTCCACTTGAAGATTGTTATTTGAATGTCCCACTTGATGATAATGCTAAAAAGAAACTCATGGGGAGTCTTCATGATGTTCTTATTATGGTTAACAATGCCTATGTCCTCGTTGATTTCCATGTTTTGGATGTTGAATGCCATGCTTATTGTCCTATTACTTTGGAAAGACCTTTTCTTAGAACTGTTGGTGCCATTATTGATATGAAAGAAGGCACCATTAAATATCAACTCCCACTCAAGAAAGGTATAGAACACTTCCCTAAGAAGAGATAGGAGATTTATTTTGCCTCTCCTATGAAAACAAAATTTGGTCTTAATGCTTCTTCATTCGAGAACACTTGCTTCTTTTTTCTTGCTTCTTATGCCTAACTTAAAGGCATTAAAGAAAAGTACTTATTGGGAGATAACCCAAAAGTTTTAGATGAGCCTTGGAAGTTATTACTTCAGTAATAACCGCTCCTTATCCTTTTTATTTGCTTTTTGTGCAAAGAGTAACCTCTAATGAGAGAGAAGTAATGATTGGGAAAGTTCCTGTCCCGAAACAGATTTCGGTGCTTCACCGTAAAAATTCGTGTAAAATCTCTGTAAGTACTTTTGAGGCGCGAATTTTTGTGCTTCTTCCCCAGGTTATTATCTAACTTTCGTTAGTTCAACACTTTTTAATTTGAGCAACATAAGGTCTTCGAAAAAATTTGTCTTTACCTTATGGTCTGTTTTGACAGATTTCTGCCATTTTCTGCATTTGCTTCTTGTTGGTTCCTTTTTGAGTTCTTTTGGGGAATTGAGCTTTTTGAGGGAAGTGCTAAAGCATCTAGTGTTCTAATGGAAGTTTATTGGTGTTATAACTGAACCTAAAGACTTATTATCTTGAGTGCACTAATGTTGCTAATAAAGATTGTGTGAAGTTTTGTATGAAGGAAAAATTTCAGGTGTATGGAAGGAATAAGTAATGAGATGAAGGATGGACTAAAGCTCAAGCTTGGGGATACCACGCGTGTCACTCCAAGAAATATCCAAGAAGTACAAGCGTCAAAGTTTGGGGATGTCCAAGGCATCCCCTTCTTTATCAACAAAAATCCCAGGTTCCTTCCAAACACTTCATTTTTATTGTTTCATGCACAGTTGTGTTGTTCTTGGAGTGTCTTCTTTTTCGTTTTCATTTTGGTTTTTCATTTCCTTTGTTTGCTTAGTTTTCTGAATAAATTGGTTGGACCCCCTCTTTCATACATTGGTTTTCAAATAGTTTGGTTTGGTTTGGAAAAGAGTAGGAAAGTCCATGCTTAAGTGGTAAAGAGTGCTCGTTTTTGACTGTGGCCTATGCTTTGTCATGCCATGCTTGATATTGTTTTGGCTGTATGCTTAGTATTCTTTGTTGTACCATGACTTGTTATAAACAATTGAGATTTCTTAATGTGCCTTAGATGAATCATGCATTGTTTTAGCATATTAAAGCATAGTATTGTGGTATTCTCCTTTCATGCTTTATTTGGGTTGACTTGGCGCATGCTCACACCATGTTATGACTATCTCAAGTCACCATAGACTTTATGATCCTTTAGTTTTCAAGTTGTAATATCACTTTATGCTTTGATCAATGATGTTTTGTCGCTCTACATGATTATGGCCATTATTGCTCTCTTAGTTTGTCGCTCCGCCTTTTTGCTAGCCCTCAGAATCAAGTATGAGTTCCACTCATGCATCCAACTCCTTAAACCAAGTTATTCCAAAGAGTCCACCATACCTACCTATTAGAATTTGCTATTCCAAGTATATTCATGTTTTTGTTTACCTTCCAAACTAAACTTGTTATGAGAAAACTAGTGATTAAAGCTCAAATGAACTTGATGACACACTTTACTTTTCTTGTCCTTAATAAACTTGAACCATTGTGTAGTCTATGTTGTATATGCTTGCACTTATTTGTTGGGGATTAGCAGAACCATGCTGTCATGGGGAACGATTTCAACATTGCACGGGTACTTTGTACCTAGTTGATATCATGCTCTTTTGTCTATGGATGTCGTCGGTGTGAAATGAAAGGGGAGCTTGTAAGTCCATGGAGTTATGTATATGTGTTAGAAAAACGCGTGTGCCTCTTGTATAATCCATGCTGACATTGTGGTAAACTGCTGCTTAACAATAATGAGTTGTCTATGAAGCATTCTTCTTATAAAAATAGAGTCCTATATTGAGAAAAAGAAAAAAAGAGATTATGAAAAGAGGAAAGAGAGAAAAAAGCACCATATTCCCATGGTAAATAAGAAGATTGTTCAGATGCTCGTTGTCTGCTTGCCTTGTCATTTTGATATGGGGATTCTTACGTATCATCGGGCAAGGGGTACCCCATTGGCGGTTCTCTATGATACACATGTACTTATGATGACAAGAACTTACCGGTGACTAAACTTGAGTAGCATGAGGAGCGGACCTCGTATTCAAGGGGCATGAGATTTCTAACTTATACTTCGTCAAGCATGTACACCATAGTTTGTTCACTTTAACCTTAATCACTTCAAGATGCTTATGATAGGGGCAATGAGAGCTAAAAGCTATAAGTACCATAATTTTTGGAAGCTCTTTATGAGACTTGAATCCCTACTTCCTTCTATGAAGGCCTTTCTTCCACCATTATATTGAGTCTCCACCTTCTACCTTTATACACCTACTTTGAGAGCATAGTGGCCATTCTTAGTTCTATGTGCATTGTCCCAAGACTAGTTGATTGATGCATAACTTGATATTACTTTCTTTAAAATATTTGTATCTAGTCACTCTTATGAACTTTGAAGGTGTCCTATGCATTTATACTTGCTACTCTATGAGGGACAAGCTGAATGCTATTATGCTATGTTTTCTTTATGTGAAACAAATAAACGACTTGCAAAGCATTGTTATTCATGAATCTTTTGTTTGTGCCTTTTCATGTTGCATCATAGTTTCTTTGTCTTATTGCTAAAACTTTGTCTTTCATGATTATGATTTAAGTACTATGATCCCAGCTTTGAATGTTTAACAAATACTTTGATCCAGTTTATGATGGTGCATGTCACCTCAAAATTTATTCTTTCTTTTTATCACTTACCTACTCGAGGATGAGCAGGAGTTAAGCTTGGGGATGTTGATACATTGCAAATGTATCTATAATTTTTGATGTTCCATGCTTGGTTTTATGTACTTTCTTGTGTTTTGTCCACACCTTGGAGTACTTTTCATATGATTTCTTGGACTAACCTATTAACAAGAGCCATAGTGCCAGCTGCCTGTTTTCTGCTGTTTTTGGTTCCAGGAAGTCAGAAAATGAATATTCTCGGAATTGGACGGGACAAAAGCCAAAGTCGCTATTTTACCGGAAGTCATCTAGAGCCAGAATACGAGACGGAGAGGAGCCAGGGGGCCACCACACCACCTGGTCGCGCGGGGCAAGCCTGGCCGCGCCAGGGGGTGGTGTGGCCAGCCCAGGCACCCCGGCAACTCCAACAACTTGAATCGTGCACCGCCCAAGTCCAACAACAACAACAATACTGCCCCAAGTACTGGAAGCAATGTCGTGCCTGTTGTAGCCAAAGACAAGTCCCAGATTACTTGCTTTGAATGTGGAGTCAAGGGTCACTACTCCAGCGAGTGTCCCAAGAAGCTTGCGGCCACCACCAATGTGAATGCCCCAGCTCAGTAGCAGCACCGTGTTCAACCTGGAAGGAGATTTGCCCAAGGGAATTCACTCAACCGCAATGGCCGTCTGTTCCACATGAATGCTAAAGAAACCGAAGAAGCGCCAGATGTCGTGCTGGGTATGTTTTCTGTTAACTCAGTACTAGCAAGAGTGTTGTTTGATTCTGGATCATCGCACTCGTTTGTTACAGAAGAATTTGCATGCACTAGTAAGATTCAACCAACAAAATTGATGCATGTTATGATAGTTCAAATACCTGGTTCAACCACCAAAGCTAGAAAAATTTGCAAGGCTGAACCTATCAGAATCCATGGGATAGATTTTTATGCCAATCTAATAGTACTTGGAACCAAAGGTTTGGAATTAGTACTAGGAATGGATTGAATGTCGAAACATAAAGGATTGATCGACTGTGCCAAGAAAGCCATAACCATGACTAGTAGCTCTAGAGTATCAGTAAAGCATGTATCAGAAACCTTGCCCCATCAATTCAAATGCAACAAGAGTCTAGCCCAACCAACCCTAGACGAAGTCAGAGTAGTCTGTGAATACCCCGACGTACTCCCAGATGAATTTCGCGGTATGCCCCCAGATCGGGATATCGAGTTCATTATTGAACTAATTCCCGGAATTGGACCCATAGCTCAGAGACATTATAGTATGAACCCATCTGAACTAGTGGAGCTGAAGAAGAAACTTGATGCTATGCTGGAGAAAGGTCTGTTTGTGGACAAGAAAGATGGAGGTAACCATTTGTGCATGGATTACCGGAAGTTGAATGATGTCACCATCAAGAACAAGTACCCACTAATACATTGCAAATGTATCTATAATTTTTGATATTCCATGCTTGGTTTTATCTACTTTCTTGTGTTTTGTCCACACTTTGGAATACTTTTCATATGATTTCTTGGACTAACCTATTAACAAGAGCCACAGTGCCAGTTGCCTGTTTTCTACTGTTTTTGGTTCTAGGAAGTCAGAAAATGAATATTCTCGGAATTGGACGGGACAAAAGCTAAAGTCGCTATTTTACCAGAAGTCATCTGGAGCCAGAATACGAGACGGATAGGAGCCAGGGGGACACCACACCACCTAGCCATGCGGGCCAGGCCTGGCCATGCCAGGGGGAGGTGTGGCCAGCCCAGGCACCCCCTCGGCCTCTCCTTCCACCTATATATTGCCTTCGGGACCAAAACCCTAAGTACCCAATCAAAAAATCCACGAAAGAGTCTGTAGCCGCCATCATCTCCATCCCTAGATCGGGAGGGATCTGAAGCTCTTCCCGGCACCCTGCCGGAGAGGGGAATTCACCCTGGAGGCCTTCTTCATCACCATGCAAGCTTCCGGTGTGATGTGTGAGAAGTTCATCATTGGACTATGGGTCCATGTAGTAGCTAGATGGTTGGTTCTTCTCCTTTGTGCTTTCATGTTTAGATCTTGTGAGCTCCGTTCATGATCAAGATCATCTATTTGTAATCATACATGTTGTGTTTGTGGGGATCCGATGGATTTTGAGATGCTATTTCAGATTGATTACTGATTCTATCATGTCTTTGTTATTTGTGATCTTGCATGCTTTCTGTTGTTAGTAGCTATCTTGGCCAAGTAGATGCTAGCAACTCCAAGAGTTAGTATTTATGCTCGATAGTGGGTTCATGCCTCTGGTAATCTGGGGAAGTGACAGAAATCTGTAAGGTACTAGATGTGCTATTTCTACTAGGGAGAAAACAACAATCCCTTGTTTATAGAATAATCGTATTGTTTACATTACACGCAATTCGTAAAGCAATAATCTGTTGCCTGCAACTTAATACTAGAGGGGGTTCGGATGATAACCTGAAGGTGGATTATTAGTGAGAGATGCAGTTGGATGGCGGTCTATGTATAATGTTGTAATGCCCAATCAAGTCTCAAAGGAGTCAAGATGATTAGTATATGCTTGTATGCTTTCTCGATGTTTGTCAATTGCCCCGCTGTAATTTGTTCACCTAGCATGTTATCTATCTTAAGGAGAGCCACCTCTAGTGAACTATGGATCCCGCTCCTTTCTTTTACATACAATCTACAAACTGTTTACTGCTTTGTGTTTACTTTCTGCAAACTATTACTTCCTTCCATTCGATACGTTTAATCCTTTGTTTTCAGCAAAACCGGTGAGATTGATAACCTGATCGCAAGTTGGGGACAAAGTTTTGTCGTTGTGTTGTGCACGTCTCCACGTTGTTATTAGCACCGGTAGTGCGCCCTGCCAAGGCTTAGCTAGCAACACCTTTGGGGTGTTTCCTTGCTCCTACTGGTTCGATAACCATGGTTTCATAACTGAGGGAAACTTACTTATGTGCTCATCATACCTTCCTCTTGGGGTTCCCCAACGAGCTCATCAATCACGAGCCATCACCCACTTCCCAAGATAGAGGATCTGTTTGATCAGTTGACTGGTGCCAGAGTGTTTTCTAAGATTGATCTTAGGACTGGTTATCACCAACTCAAGATTCGTTCAATGGATATTGTAAAGACCGCCTTTACCACCATATATGGATTGTATGTGTATACGGTCATGTCCTTTGGATTAACCAATGCCCCCACTTATTTCATGAATAATATTTTTATGAACTTTCTGGATAAGTTTGTCGTTTTTTTATCGATGATATTCTAATCTATTCCAAGTCAGAACAAGACCATGAGATACACCTGAGAACCATCCTTGAAACCCTTAGAGAGCATTAATTGTATGCGAAGTTTAGCAAATGTGAGTTCTGGTTGAAGGAAGTAGGATTCCTTAGACATATTGTGTCGGCAGGAGGAGTCGTTGTTGACACCGCCAAGATCAAAGATGTTGAAGCATGGGAAGCCCCAACCATTCAAACCCAAGTCCGTGCATTTCTCGGACTAGTGGGATATTACCGCAAGTTCGTTGAAGGATTTTTGAGCATCTCAAGACCAATGACCCAATTGTTGAAGAAAGATAGGAAGTTTCAATGGACCAAAAAATGTGAAGCAAGTTTTCGAGAACTCAAGAAGAGATTGATTTCAGCCCCAGTCTTGATTATGCTAGATATCAAGAAGCCTTTTGATGTGTATTGTGATGCATCCAAGATTGGTCTCGAATGTCTGTTGATGCAAGAAGGCAAAGTCATAGCATATCTGTCTCGACAACTGAAGCACCATGAGAAAAACTACCCTACCCATGATCTTGAACTAGCAGTTGTAGTTTTAGCCTTGAAGACATGGCGTCATTACCTTATGGGTAATCACTATGAGATTTATTCGGATCATAAGAGCCTGAAGTATATTTTCACTCAGAAGGAGCTGAATATGAGGCAAAGGAGATGGAAAGAGTTAATCAAGGATTATGACCTTGACATTCACTATCACCCCGGCAAAGCCAATGTGGTAGAGGACGCTCTTAGAAGATTGCCTTGTAGATTAAACACCATGACCAAAGAAGCCCAGCCAAGTTTGCATGAAGAGTTGGAGCAGTTTAGAACTGAGCTAGTTAGCAAAGTATTTTTAGCTAGCATTCAACTTCAACCCACTTTGATTAGTCAGATCAAGGAAGCCCGGAAGGAAAATGCAAGTATCGACGGAATCAAGCATCATATTGGTACAGGAAAGGTACCTAGATTCACCGAAGATGAAAAAGGAGTTTTGTGGTACAAAGGATGTATCTGTGTGCCAGCAGATTCGGAGTTGAAGAAAGTTATCATGCAAGAAGATCATGATACCCTTTATTCTATCCACCCCAAAGGAACCAAGATGTATCAAGATTTGAAGGAGCAATTTTGGTGGCACAAGATGAAGAGAGAAATTGGAAGCTACATTGACAAGTGTGATATCTGTCAGAGAGTCAAAGCGGAACATCAGAGACCCGCAGGAGTATTGCAACCATTGCGGATTTCGGAATGGAAATGGGATTCCGTCGGAATGGACTTTATCACTGATGTGCCTACTTCTAGTAGGGAAATGACTCTATCTAGGTCATAGTTGTTAGACTGTCCAATGTGGCCCATTTTATACCTATCAAGACTACCTACTAGAGTTCGAAGCTAACAGAGTTGTATATTGCTAGAATCGTCACATGGAACCCCCAAGACCATAGTGTCATATCGAGGAACCCAATTTACCTCAAGATTTTGGCAGAAAGTCCAAGAAGGATTAGGAACAAAGTTAAATTGTAGCATAGCTTATCACCCGCAAACCGATGGACAAACTGAAAGAGTCAACCAGATCTTAGAAGATATGCTGAGAGCTTGTGTGCTAGAATATGGATCAAAATGGGAAGATTGTCTGCCTTTCGCAGAATTCTCATACAACAACAGTTATCAAGCCAGTTTGCAAATGGCCCCATTTGAATTTCTATATGGAAGAAAGTGCCGTACCCCCTTGAATTGGTCGCAAGTAGGAGAGAGTCAGATTTTTTGACCTGACATCCTACGAGAAGCCGAAGAGAAGGTTCACAAAGTCCATGAGCACCTCAAGACTACCCAATCCAGACAGAAGAGTTATGCCGACAAGGGACGTAGAGACCTGACTTTCAATGTCAGAGATTTTGTGTATCTCAATGTTTCGATGTTGAAAGGAATGCAGCATTTTCAGCTGAAAGGTAAGTTAGCTCCCTACACCACTAAATAATGACTATGTAGTTTTCTACTTTCAAGCTTATATTAATGTGTAAGAAATTTATACTTGTGGGTAACTTTACAGCCATAGAGTTTCATTATCTTGCATGCCTATCAGCTGAAGGATCAACTTCTTCTCCCTGGTACAACCATACATGTCTGATATGTGCTTTGCCACGGGTTACAATACAAGCAAACAAAAAATGCTTAAAATACACACTTCATAGCGGCATCAATAGTAGTAGTCTATACCATTCACGGGTTACCTCGTATAAATTCTTGTGACATGACGCTTTTCTTGGACCATTTATTCCCTCTGTTTCTAAATAAGTATACTTCTAACTTTTTCTGAAGTCCAATAAGTTATGAAAAATGGTAGCAACATATATGATCTGAAATTAGTATATTATTATGAAATTACATTTCAAGATAGAGTGTGTAATACTAATATAGTGTAACAAACAATGCTACGTTTCCCTATATAATTGGACAATTTTTTGTTTAACTTAGCATAAAGCTAGAAGTAAACAAAGTTCCAAAAAAAAGCTAGAAGTGAACTTATTCGCGGAAGTGGTACATCACACTGAACAACACAACTTTTACAGAGTAAATTGCACTTTTTACCAAGACATTCAGGACCTATGCATTGGACCACAAAAGATTATGAATGCCCCTTTCAGTTGGTTCTCTCTCTATATATAAGTCCTAGAATTCTCACTAGACACCATTATCCATGTCAAGATGCAACGCCCAATAGTGTCACTGAGGCTGTCCCTCCAAGAGTGGGTCATGACGCTAAATCCTAAATGGACACGAAGGCAAGAAGAGTATCAAACAATCTAAAAATAAATAAAATATCTTTTCCACTTCAGTCCACAACTCCTACATGGAGATCTACTTCAAGAACAACAACACCATGTGCACTCCATGAAACCACCATATTATCAGACATGGAATTGATGAGTTCTCGTGCTTCCTCATTTGGACAACCTAGCATCTTTGTTCCTCATCTTGGAGCAATGCATGCTTGATTAACATTAAGCATAAAGATTTTTGAACAATTTGTGATCTTTATTGGTGCATGAAACACATCACGCTTATTTCATTGATGAATCTGTGAAACTCCAAGCTATTAAAGCAATTGCTTGTTTCACCAAAACAAATATTTAGAATAGTCGCATATTACCCTGCTCTGAAAACCCCATGCGACGTATCATCCCCTAGATGATAGCTCCACAATTTTACAATCAAGACATGAAAAAATATAGGCATCCACCAATAAATTAAGCATACACAAAAAGAAATGATACATTATTTCTAGCACAAAAACAATCCAAGGGTATTAGAAAACTCGAGATTTCTTTATCTATTAGTCATTTTGGATTTGGGCCTGCATAAGTTCTAGGTCTCTAATTTTTTTAATATTACAATCATGACAAACAAATGTCTTTAGTTACTGTTGAAGAAACCAACTTATAAACATGTCCACTATGTTCATACTATTTAGGTAAGCTAAAGTGAGAGATTACTTTCGGTGTCCAAGTATCTGGGAATGAGCAATCTCCTCCGGCTTCAATTGGCAATCTTTTCTTTTGCAATCAGAGTTAATGATTATATCTTTCTACCATGTCTAAGATGTCTGGTTGACAGGCCTTAAATAATGTAGCATTACTATCGAAGTGATGGACATAGAGTATTTTTTTGGCAACAGGAAAATCAAGCATATCAGTCAAATCACATAAATGCAATGTCCCAAGTTGGAAGAAATGTAAGCTCATATGCTTACATTTTATTTTGTCGGGTTACCTTTTATCGACAAAAATACAATGAGCTGGTAGCTAGATCTTTGGTGTAGATAGAACTCCACATCTCCACATGGTTTTCTTTTGTTTGGTAACCTTTCAATTTAACGGACCAAGAGATATCAAATTATCCAACTACATGGCATTATCTAGCACAGTTTACTCAAAATGCACTAATATATTTACCCCAAAACAACCAGGACTACCAACTGCACTTAAACTACTAATGGAGAAATGTAAGCTCATATGCTAATATATGCCAATGATAATGCATTCCTCAAATCTATACCATCAAGCTTCCTGGTCTATGACCTAGATTTGATCAATACATGTATGTCGAAATTAGAATATGGAAACCAATCTATGTCACCTGTCCAGTACTACTATTACCAATGCTAGCAATATATATTATTTGTACTACAATATTCCGTTAAACAACATAGATACGTCAAAGGCCCTATGCTAACATGCACATTAAGGTGCAATAGAAACAAATTTACATGGATTTTGTGGTTAGCAATGAAGGATCCTCCTCCTTTCCAATCAATAGGAACTTTTCAGCTTTGAGGTCCTAGTCCATATAATGTGACAAGAAGATGATAGGATTATACGGCGGCAACGATGACACGGGCCAGCCTAGGGAAGATTTTGATTCAATTATATGATAACTATGTTTACAGAAATGATGGGCATGACATCCAATATTATAAGCGACAACCTAAACTTTATCTTTATGGCTATTCAAAATGATGTAATTCCGTGAAGGGTAATGTAACATCCCAAAACTTAATCCAGGGTCATTAAGATCAAATCTACCTAATTTAGGGTTAACAAAAACTTTTCCATTTAAAAATGATTAAGCATTTATATGTGTGTGCATTTAAAATAGGAGTTGTTTTGAATTGCCATGTTTGAGTGATCCATTGATTGTAAAATGATTCTAAGGTGAATTAAACATCATCTAGATCATTCCTAAACAAATCCCAAATAAAAACAAATCAAAAGGAATAAAATAAACAAATGGTCATTTGTGCCATTTTAATCACCATGCCTACTTTGGCTATTCCAAGAACTCAAATCTTAACAGAAACAATTGTGGATCTTTGCACCCCTTGCTAGTACTAGTAGTGATGTACCAAGGCCCACTTTGTTTCATCCCAAAAACATTCAAACCCTAATTTTAAATGTCCACCTCCACCGCCAGGCCAACCCTAGCCCAAAGGCAGAGCTAGGAGAAGCTAGGAACCGCCGCACCCGGAGCCTGCCCCACATGCCGACGGTCCCATCAAGGCGCCAGCCGACCCGCCTAGCACTCGCCATCCACCTATATGATCGCCACCACCCCAGGAAGCTGCCAAACATGCCCCTTTACCAAAGTCCTTTATTTGTTTTGAAGGTAGCATAAAGAGTACAAAACTTGACCTATCTAGATAACCTTAGATGTTATTCTATGGCATGATATTGAGATTAGCATCCCACCTTAGTGAACAATCTTAACTTAGTAGCTTAGAGCTAAATCAAAACTTGAGTCACTTTAGATGGGAACACTTGGTGAAAAGGAATTGTGAAAACCTTTGAATGATGAGTCATTCTATTGAGATGTTTTGACATGTGTTGAGAAACACAAATGGTTTATGATGATGAAAATGTTGAGGCATGAGCCTTATCCCTTTTACAAAAACTGATGGTTGGATTCGGATGCGATACCATTCCAATTTTACCGTACAACCACAATACCTGAGTTGGGTAAGGCTTAGCCAGAAATTTATATGCATCAGTATTAGTTCCCTCGCGGGAGAGGTTTGAGCTAAGGCTACCTCTCAAGGTTGTCCACCTATGTAGTGCCCAAGATGACAGATGGTCATGGTTGGGAGGCCATGCTCATAGGAGAGGTGCTTATACTAGGATGTGCAAAGGAAAGGTTATCTTTGATTATCTGCATACTAAGTATGATGATTCAGGGTTATCCATGACAGAGTGTCAAACTATTCGAATAGCCGCGTCCGCGGTTATGGACAGTTGGAGTGGCCATACTGTTTCATTGTCAGATATTTTTCAAAATGACTTATGAAATGAATGATGAATCTTGACTTGACCACAACAGGGTTGTGACTATGACACTAGCTTCCCAACTTAATTGATTCTAGAACTTTATTTTATCTTTCTTTGTTTCTGAACTTAGCTTAGGTTTCAAACTTAACTTTATAATTAAACTTAGAGTTTAGCATTCCTACTAGAACTACCTTACTTGTTAGTGATAGTTTGCGAGTACTTAAAGAGTACTCATGGCTTTTGTCCCTGGCTATTCCTATGGCCAGACTATGAAGGAGACTACCAAGATGACGGACAGCAGGACGGCTATGATAACTAGGACTATCTTCCATCGTCAGCATTGCATGTGACCCTGAAGATGGACCCCACCGGTATGCTTATTATTTATTCCGCTGCTTGTTGTATTAAGACTGGATCATGAGATCCTTTATTTGTGTAAGACCTTATTTATGGTTTGTAATGGATGAGGTACTGTGATATCCAATCTGTTATGTCTCACAAAAATGGTAATCCTGGGATTGCGATGTATGGCATAACAGGCATCTGGGATTAAAAATCCGGGTGTTGACAAGTTGGTATCAGAGCCATCCTGACCATAGGAGACCCTAGTTAGAATGGACGTCCGAACAAAAACTTAATTTCAAAACCAAAGTGAGTATTTATGAAAAACTATTTCCTCTCTTACCCTTGGGAATTCATTCTTTCTCAAAAATTCATGTTCCTCAAATTCTTACATTACTACATAAAAGTTGACACACTTGATCACTTCACTAACTTCCTCATCCTTAATTCTTGTAGATGGATACTCAGTTCAGCAAGTTCTACCAGTTGGGCAACGGAGGCCAACTAATCTTCGAGAGGGATCTAGATTCACTGTCTGAGTTACTGGGACGCTCGCATCCGGAGTTTCTTGGAGCTCAACTTCCTGGACCCCCTGGAGGAGATTTGCAATGGCTAGTCACCGCTGATCTTCGAGGAAGCATAGAAGCACCAACGTCTGGGAGAAACCAGTTCTTCGTAAGAGAGAACAACTGGCTAGATGGATTAGCCAGGGAAATGCATGAAGCTCTCGCACGTCTATGTGCCCTCAGTGTCAACCAAATCCAAGGAACCCGCTTTGCGCACTATGAAAGGCGTGACTTCATGGGAATGCCAATGGAGATGCTAGGTCACCTGGAGTTGAAGCGTCAAGTGGAGAACCTTGACTTCCTGCTGTATGATCGCCAGAAGGAGTGGGACAATGCTAGGGAGTTTGCCAACCACAACCGTGCCATTGCCGACCAGAAGGCCCAAACTTTCTTACTGCTTGTCAAGGACCGTCAGTCTCTTCGCCTCCAGCGTGAAAAGAAGGATCGCACCATCGCCCGTCTTCGCAAGAAGGTGGCGGACCTCGAGAAGACAATGAAGGAGCAAGAAGCTCAGATTGCAGCAAAGGAGGAAGAAGAGGAGGGTGAAGACATCCAGGGAGATATGGATTCTTACCTCAGCAATGATGATGACTTTCTGGAGGAGGACGCCATGGACTTCTACACTGATGATGAGGACTTCGACTTCATAGATGATAAGTAGATGCACTAGAGAACTATCGTAGCATGAGATGTATCGGTCCCATTGTATCGTAGCTTACAGAATGGTTCTTAAAACCATCTATTTTCCTTGTTGTGGTGTGTGAATGTTTGTATCGTGTGCTTGTTTGAATGAATGAAATGGAGTTAGATGCAAAACCTGAGTCAAACTCAAAGTTTTAGCTTTGAAACCCAAAACCATGAACCTTAGAACTTTCCCTCTTACCCCTTTATCTATCTCAATCTTCAGATGACTCATGGAAACCCAGGAGGGAGCAGCTCATCGCAAGACCCAATGCTACAGATTATGCAGATGTTAGTTGCAGACCGTGAAGCAAGCTGGGCAGAGCGCCAGGCCAACTTAGCAACACTGCAGCAGATAGCCCAGATGGCCCAAAACAACCAATGGCATGGAAATCAGGATCATCAAGGATCCAAGTTGAAGAACTTCCAGGATACTAATCCCCCAATCTTTAGCACTTCAGAGAACCCATTAGATGCTGATGACTGGTTGCAGACGATGGAGAACAATTTAGAAGTAGCTAGAGTAGATGCCAATGAGAAGGTTATCTTTGCCACCCACTATTTGGCAGGAGATGCAAGAGCATGGTGGAACAGTATCCGCACAATGAACCATGGTCAAGTGATGACATGGGAAGCCTTCAAAATCAAGTTCAGTCGCACCCACATGCCACAGGGTCTAGTCACCAGAATGAGGGATGAATTCCGAGATTTGAAGCAAGGCAGAATGACTATAGTGGAGTACCGTGACAGATTCCTGTTGCATGCCAGGTATGCACCTGATGAGATCAACACGGAGGACAAGAAGAAGGAGAGATTCCTAAACGTACTGCATGATGAGATGTAGACTGTCCTTGTCAACATCCGCTTCGAGGATCTCGAAGAGCTAGTCGACTTTGCCATTCAGATGGAAGGGAAGATTAACCAGGCAAACGACAACCGCAAACGTCGTATGATGCACCAAGCTGGATCCAACAGTCACTAGAAGTACCGTCCCAACCCGTCTGCAGGGTATGCACCAAGAACCAACCGGACCCCAATGTCTCGCCCAAGCTACCCCAACTGTAGCGAAGGCAATGTGAAGCCCGGAGGAAACAACAATCACTCTGGCAACACCAGCAATTTCAACCGTGCACCTCCCAAGAGCAACAACAACAACAACAACATTGCACCCAGAACTAGAAGCAATGTCGTGCCGGTCGCAGCTAAAGACAAGTCTCAAATCACCTGTTTCGAGTGTGGAGTGAAGGGTCACTATTCCAATGAGTGTCCCGAGAAGACTGCCGCCACTGCCAATGTGAATGCCCCAGCTCAACAGCAGCGTCGTGTTCAACCAGGAAGAAGGTTTGCCCTAGGGAACCCTCACAACCGCAACGGTCGTCTCTTCCACATGAATGCCGAGGAAGCCCAGGAAGTGTCAGATGTAGTGTTGGGTATGTTTTCTATCAACTCAGTTTTAGCAATAGTGTTGTTTAACTCTGGAGCATCGCATTCATTTGTCACCGAAGAATTTGCATGCACTAGTAAGATCCACCCAACCAACTTGAAGCATGTCATGGTAGTTCAAATTCCCGGTTCAACTACGAAAGCTAGAAAATTTTGCAAAGTTGTGCCTATCAGAATACATAGGATAGATTTTTATGCCAACCTAATAGTACTTGGAACCAAAGGATTGGAAGTAGTACTAGGTATGGACTGGATGTCAAAGCATAAAGGACTGATAGACTGTGCTAAGAAAGCCATCACCATGACCAGTAGCTCTGGAGTAATAGTAGAGCATATATCTGAAACCTTACCTCGTCAATTCAAGTGCAACAAGAGTCAAGCCCTACCCACCATAGACCAAGTCAGAGTAGTCTACGAATACCCCAACGTATTCCTAGATGAATTGCCAGGTATGCCCCCGGAGAGGGATATTGAGTTCATTATCAAACTAATCCTCGGAATAGGACCCATATCCCAGAGACCCTATAGCATGAACCCCTTAGAGTTAGTGGAATTGATGAAGCAGTTGGATAACATGTTAGAAACAGGCTTGATTCAACCAAGAGCATCGCCATGGAGATAACTAGTGTTATTTGTCGACAAGAAAGATGGAGGCAACCGTCTGTGCACCGATTACAGAAAGCTGAATGACGTCATCATCAAAAACAAGTACCATTTGCCAAAGATAGAAGATCTATTTGATCAGTTGACTGGTGCCCAGGTATTCTCAAAGATTGATCTTAGGACTGGTTATCACCAACTTAAGATCCGTGCAACGGATATTCTGAAGACCGCCTTTACTACTCGCTATGGTTTATATGAGTATATGGTTATGTCTTTTGGATTAACCAATGCCCCTTCTTATTTCATGAATCTCATGAATAAGATCTTTATGAATTTCCTAGAAAAGTTTGTCGTTGTGTTTATCGACGATATGCTTATCTACTCCAAGTCAGAAGAAGAGCATGAGCAACATTTGAGAATCATTCTAGAAACCCTGAGAGAGCATCGGTTACATGCCAAGTTCAGCAAATGTGAGTTTGGCTGAAAGAAGTAGGATTCCTAGGACATATTGTGTCTGCCGGAGGAGTCTCTGTCGATCCCGCCAAGATCAAAGATGTCGAAGAATGGGAAGCCCCCACCACTCAAACCCAAGTCCGTGCATTTCTTGGATTAGCGGGATATTACCGCAAGTTCGTAGAAGGATTCTCGAGCATCGCCCGACCCATGACCCAATTGTTAAAGAAGGACAAGAAGTTTGAATGGACCGACAAATGTGAAGCCAGTTTCCAAGAACTGAAGAAGATATTGATTTCGGCCCCAATATTGATCATGCCAGATATCAAGAAGCCGTTTGATGTGTATTGTGATGCATCCAAGATTGGTCTCGGATGTGTGCTGATGCAAGAAGGCAAAGTCATCGCTTATCTATCTCGACAACTGAAGCAGCATGAGCAGAACTATCCGACCCATGATCTTGAGTTAGCAGCCATAGTTTTGGCCTTGAAGACATGGCGTCATTATCTGATGGGTAATCGCTATGAGATTTACTCACATCACAAGAGCTTGAAGTATATTTTCACTCAGAACGAGCTGAATATGAGGCAAAGAATATGGGCAGAGTTAATCAAGGATTTTGACCTTGACATTCACTATCACCCCGGCAAAGCCAATGTGGTAGCGGATGCTCTTAGAAGATTGTCGTGTAGGCTAAAGACCATGATCAAGGAGAAGCAACCAAGTTTGTATGAGGAGTTGGAGCAGTTTAGAACTGAGCTAGTTAGCAAAGGATTCTTAGCTAGCATTGAACTTCAACCCACTTTGATTAGCCAAATCAAGGAAGCCCAGAAGGGAAATGAGAGTATCGACAGAATCAAACGTCATATTAGTACAGGAAAGGTACCTGGATTCACTGAAGACGAAGGAGTTTTGTGGTACAAAGGACGTATCTGTATGCCAGCAGATTCGGAGATGAAGCAAGTTATCATGCAGGAAGCTCATGATACTCTTTATTCTATCCACCCCGGAGGAACGAAGATGTATCAAGATTTGGAGGAGCAATTTTGGTGGCACAAGATGAAGAGAGAATTTGGAAGCTACATCGCCAAGTGTGACATCTGTCAAAGAGTCAAAGGAGAGCATCAGAGACCCATAGGACTGTTGCAACCATTGTAGATTCCGAAATGGAAATGGGATTCCGTCGAAATGGACTTGATCACCGGTTTGCCTACTTCGAGTAGGGGAAATGACTCAATCTAGGTCATCGTTGATAGACTGTCCAAGGTAGCTCACTTTATACCTATAAAGACAACCTACTAGAGTTCGAAGCTAGCAGAGTTGTACATTGCTAGAATTGTTAGTCTGCATGGAACCACCAAGACCATAGTATCAGATCGAGGAACCTAGTTTACCTCAAGATTTTGGCAGAAAGTCTAGGAAGGATTAGGAACCAACTTGAATTTCAGCACCGCTTATCACCAGCAAACTGATGGACAGACTGAGACAGTCAACCAAATCCTAGAAGATATGTTGAGAGCTTGTGTGTTAGAGTATGGATCAAAATGGGAAGACTGCCTGCTTTTTGCAGAATTCTCATATAACAACAATGATCAAGCTAGTTTGCAAATGGCACCATTTGAGTTCCTATACGGAAGAAAGTGTCGCACTCCTTTTAATTGGCCGCAAGTGTGATAGAGTCAGATTTTTGGACCCGACATTCTGCGAGAAGCCGAAGAGAAGGTCCACAAGGTCTGTGAACACCTCAAGATAGCCCAGTCCAGACAAAAGAGTTATGCCGACAAGAGAAGGAGAGACCTGACTTTCAATGTCAGATATTTTGTATATCTCAAGGTTTTGCCATTAAAGGGAACTCAACGCTTTAGTCTGAAAGGAAAGTTAGCCCCCAGATATATCGGGCCCTTCAAGATTCTGAACCGTCGAGGAGAGTATCGTATCAACTGGAACTGCCTGAAGAGATGTCAGCCATCCACAATGTGTTCCATATCTTGTTACTTCACAATGTTGGAGATATGCCCAAGAGGCAATAATAAAGTGGTTATTATTATAGCTTTATGTTTATGATAAATGTTTACATCCCATGGTATAATAGTATTAACCGGAAACATTAATACTTGTGTGTTTGGTAAACATAAAAGAGTCCCTAGTAAGCCTCTTGTTAAACTAGCTTGTTGATTAATGGATGATCATGGTTTCCTGATCATGGGCATTGGATGTCGTTAATAACAAGATCGTATCATTAGGAGAATGATGTGATGGACACACACCCATAGTAAGCGTAGCATAAGATCAAGTCATTAAGTTCGTATTGCTACAAGCTTTTCAAATGCATAGTAACCTAATCCTTCGACCATGAGGTTATGTTAATCACCATCACCGGATGGGTACTTTGATGACATCAAACGCCGCTTCGTAACTGGGTGGTTATAAAGGTGACATTGGGTATTCTGAAAGTATGTGTTGAAGCGCATGGACCAAGATTGGGATTTGTCCATCCATATGACGGATAGATATGCTCGGCCTCTCGGTGGAATGTCATCTAGTTAGCTTGCAAGCATGTGACTAGGTCACAAGGGATGACATATCATGGAGCAGTAAAGAGTACTTATCAATAACGAGGTAGAACTAGGTATGGATACCGACGATCAAACCTCGGATAAGCGAAGTATCGCGTGACAAAGGGAATTGGTTTCGTATGTTAATGGTTCTATCGATCACGAAGTCATCGTTGAGTATGTGGGAGCCGTTATGGATCTCCAGATCCCGCTGATGGTTATTGATCCGAGAGGTGTCTTCATCATGTTTGCATATTCACGAACCGTAGGGTGACACACTTAAGGTTCGAAGTTGTTTTAAGTAGATATGGAATATGCGTTGGAGACCGAATGTTGTTCGGAGTCTCGGATTGGATCCGGACATCACGAGGAGATCTGGAATTGTCCGGAGAATAAGATTTATATATTGGGGATCATTTTCTAAGTTAGGAAATGTTCCGGAGTGTTTGTATGGAGATTCTAGAAGGTTTCGGAATGTTCTGGAAGGTTCTAGAAGATTTCTTGGAGATGGCTTGAAAACCAAGAAAGGATCAAGGAGTCTTTGTGGGGCAAGACACATATTCGTGGGGGAGGAGGATTCCTTCCCCCCTCCCAATCCGCCGGCCAAGGAGGGAGGGTAGTCCTACTAGGACTCCCCCTCCCATGGCGCCTCCCTCCTTTAAATAGACGGGAGGGGGCGCCATGTAACTACCTCGGTGAATTACGCTCCTAGTACAAGCCTGGATGATCAGAAATGGTTGAAATAGTACGGTGGGGCCCAAATGCCACTCACAGGTAGACCTTGCGGCCGTCCCAACCATTTCCAAACATCGGGACAAGAACGGCGGCGAATCGGCAAAGAAGGGATCAACTACATACACAAATGAGTATGTATGCAAGCCACCATACAATAGTACATCGAGCCATTCCATCTAAAAAGAAAGGAATATAGCAACGCATACGGCAAGATCCAAATATCCTAGATAGAGATAATAGTTTAGGATATCTCCTCATACATCAAACATCGAGTATCAAAGGAAGCGAAGACAAAATCCGAGTACGGATAAGAAGCAAATCGGCATAAGATGCCCCATAAATAAGCACATCCGCCCACAGATCTCACGGATCCCGTTCCCGGAATCTCTACACGAATGATCGTTGCCCACATCGTCCGTCTCTTCCACCCAAAGATCCATCTTGCGAGTGTACTGTCCATCCGAACCAATAATTTATCGTGAGACCCTAGGGTACTCAGCAAGTCTTTATGCCTCTAAAGGGACACAACCTGGGTGACGCAATTGCAGCAAAAGATAAACCCTAACAATTCTACAGATACTCGCTAACCATCCGCCTAACCAGAGATAGACGGATGTCCGTGAATTAATAACAAAAGTTATAACAGTTATAACGGTAATATCCACAGATCCATCCTCCTCCTCGCCATCGACGAGGAAGTTAACGAACAACCCCCATCCGTTGGCAGTTTTATTATCCATTCCGTGAGTATTGCACTATTTACTAGTCGGTACCTAGTCTAGTCAAATTGAGCGGTTTTAGTTATGCTTGTCTATGATCGAGAAATCAGCTCCAAGTCGTCCATAACCGCGGACACGGCTTTCAGAAAGTTTTACCCTGCAGGGGTGCACAAATAGCAACACACACTCGATATGCCTCGGAAAAACCAAATCAAAACCCAACGAGGCAGTCACGACAAAGCAATCACAGGATTCAGAAATATTTCAGGCCACCCATTAAGCTACCCAACGGAGTTAGCTGACTCGAGACGGACTCAAGGTTTTGCGCCAATGGTTGTAAACGACAGAGATCCCAAACTGGAATTGCCGATACAGCGAAACACTCCGCTTCCTAAACAAGACAGCGTGCTCCTCACACAATCGTAAATAAAGTAGTAAAGCATGGCATAGGTACAGGATAGTAAATAAAACCTCAAACTAGTTGTGGCCCCAAGAAATAAGAATGAATCAAGCTCTGGCTCAGGGGGGTCCATAAGCCTCCCGGATGTGGATAGCGCGAATATTCTTGGAACAGGAATCAAGTACTCGGGGTCTTACGGGACACAAGTGAGCCTGAAAAACCCAAATAGCGAATATGGCTCACCGATGCCACTTTCATTAGTTATCCCATTACTACTCAGGTTAAGTTGTTTAGGTACCTCGTTATCCATCAGACACTCACATACCCTACTCATGCTGTTCTACGACTCGCATGGCTCAAACAACTCCTGTAGTAATGGCTCATGGGATGGAGGAACAAGCTTCGGTGGGTTTAAAGGTAAAGGCTATGCAATACTTGGGATTCAATTTAATGCAATCGCGACTCAATGATGCAAGAATAAGATAGAGGCAATAGGTACTGTATGTATGCAAGCATGTGGTAGTGCTTGCCTGGCAGCTCAGTTGAAGCAAGGAATGGATCTGGGTAGTGCTCCTGGTTCTCTTGATATATCCCCTGCTCAGCGTCTATTCGAGGAAGAACCAAACAAACAAGGGCCAACATAAATAAAGTGCACAAGCATATGGATAAATGCATCAAGCAAACAATCATGCCATGATGAATGATGCACAATTTGCATGGCAATACGGTAGCATGGCAAGGGTGAGGTGTGAAACACACGAATAAGCCATTTTATTTAGTTTTGGCCCCATTTTATTCACAATTAAGTTGCTGTCCATAATATATTTATATGATGCATGCTTCAAATCAAACCATGGAATGCATAAACAGAAAGGTCTCGTCGAGCTAATCATTTTAGACATATTATTTGTTAAATTTGGATTTATAAAACAAAAGTTATTAATTATTTAAGAAAAAGGGGCATTTATTGTAATTTAAATAAACTTGGAAATTTAAGTGTTCAAAATATATTTTAGATGGCATATTTGAGATCCTCACATTTTTCTGATTTGAAAACATATATTATTTGTATTATTTGGATTTGTATTTTAAAAGTTAGTTAAAACAGAATTATATTTGAATTTGAAATAATTAGAAAAGGATTTGAATTTAAAACAGAAACAGTAATACTTTTATACTCAGATTAACCTAGCAGCGCCGACAGTGAGGTCGAACCAGGCGAGGGGCTAACCGAGGACCTGCGGAAAACACAAGGAGCTGAGGACCCTTTTTGCAAAAAGCCAGCGCTGGTAGGTGGGGTGGGGCTGCGGGTTTAAGCGAAAAAAGGGGAGGCTTTTGCAAACGCATGCCGTCATTGCTCTTCTTTGAACGCGGCAATCTGGCGATGGATCTGGTCGGATTCTGGACGGCGATGTCGAGCGAACCACGGCGTCTCGCCAAGCCGCAAAAAACCAAAACGGAGAGGCGCTACCGGCCAGTTCTCGTTCAGGGGCTAGCTCGGAGGAGGCTGCAGCTGGGTTTCATCGAGCAGAGGCAGGTGCACGCCACAGCCGTTGGCCAAGACGAAGGGTGACCGTGGCGACAGCGCGCTGAGGTGTTCGACGGAGGCCATGGAGCTATGGCGAACTAGAGAGGGAAGGGGTGTCTAGGGCTGCAGGAGCTCACAGCGTGTTGTTGGCGTGGCCGGGCGTTGAGGTGGCGGGGATCGGCGAGGAGGCTGCCGAGGCGCCTGGGCGCTCACGTGCTCACGGGCGGGTGAGCAAGCTTCCGGTGAGGTCCCATGAGCTCCGGCCTGTATGGCGAAGAAGAGGAAGCCGAGGACGCCTCTGGTTCTCTGGTTCGGCTTGGCGCTCGAACAGCGAGACGAGAGGAGGCCGAGGCTAGGGTTTGGAGAGGCCATGGCGGCTTGGGGAGGAAGAAGGAGAAGGGTGGGGAGCTGGGCGCCTCTGGATGCGATCTGGGTAGGGTGGTTGGGAGTAGAGAGGGAGGGAGGAGCACATGGGCTTGGTTGCTTTGCCAAAAGATGAGGGAGGAGGGCTCGGGCTAGGGCTTCTCTTCCTTTGTCTTGTAGCTTAGAGAGGGAAGGGAGGGACCAGGGAGGAGGGGAGCTCGTGGGTTGGAGGGCAGGCTCGGGCTGGGGCCACCTAGGCAGAGAGAGCTAGAGGGGAGAGGGGTAGCCTCGGGTAGATTGGTGCTAGGGTTTGAGCTAGGGTAGGAGGGGAAGGGGGCATAGCTCGGGCTAAGGTTGGTACTAGGGTTTGGGGGGTAGATAGGTGGCATGGTGGGCCAGCTATGGTAGGCCATGGTGGGACCGAGAGGGTGGCCAAGCTAGGTGATTAGGGTGATGGGTTTAGGTTTAGATGGGGGTGGCTTAGAGAGAAAGGTAAGGAGAGAGGGTGAGAGCTAGGGTTTAAAAGAAAGATGGCACGCTCCAACTAGATCAAGCAACACAAGAGAGGGGTGTGGTGATGATGGTCTTAAGCAAGCTCAAACAAGATCAAGCTAAGAGGAGAGAGAGATGTGGTTTAAGTTCACTCAAAATTCAAATAAAATCCAAAGAATAAGAAAAAGGTGGGGCTTGCATGTCCCATGCAAAACATTTATTGCCATGTTGATTATTGTGAGAACAACATTATTACATGGCATTATTCATTTGCACTTCCAAAATTGGAGTAAGGCCCAAGCAAAGGAATTTAGAAGGAATCCCAAGTGGGGTAGATGGAGATGATCACATTGGATTATATTTGGGACTTGCTAGTGTGTTTATGCCACTAGGCATTTAATAAGCCCACAAAAATATCCCAACATGATGATAACCCCAAAACAACACAAAAGGTAGCTAGAAATAGGGCTCCACCCACAAGGCATGCAAAGGTGGCCATGTGGCTCTCATATATCAATAATGTGAAAACAAAATGATGCCAAGATGAGAGCATGTGGAAAAGAATTGGATCCATCCCAACCCACATGAGCTAGAGGTAAAACCCAAATAAAGTGCAAGCCCATATTTAGTTGGATGGTGGAATTATAAGGTGGTGAAAGAAAGGTGGTGGAGTTCATAAAAGATATGCCCCCAACTCAACTTGGGCATTTAAACAATATATCAAGAACCAAATACAATATCAAGAGGCAAATACAATTAATAATGCATATGAGATAAGAACCAAAACAAAAAGGGTTTTATATGATGCTCAAATGCAAGGAGGCATGATGACATGAGCATGATATAATGATGATGCAACAATTATATGTAGGAAGGTAGCATATATCTAGACTAGGCTAGTAGCATTGCAATTGTTAGACAATTGGGATGCTACAACTCTCCCCCACTAAACAAGAATCTCGCCCCGAGATTCCTAGGAAAAAGAAAACAACACAAGGAGAGGTGGGTGTTCGGAACGAAGGTGATCCTTGCGTTCCCAAGAAGATGAAGAACGGAATGGTGCGACCACTACACCTTGCAAAACTTGCTAGACTTGTTGCGAGTCTTGCCTTTTGCTGGAGAGACAACGGGTAGAAGAGTTGAAGATTGTCGTGAGACAAGAAGGATATGATGGACATAGCTCCGGTCTTCTCGAGAAACATGATTACAGAAAAGAACCACTTGTGAAAGGAAGGGGAAGATGATGCATCGTGGATAAAGAAAGACACGCCGTTAAGATTAAAGATTTACCGATACTAGAGAGGATGAATCTTTGTCTCGCCGGAAGGAAAGAGCTAGATTGGAGAGGTTTTGAAGCACTATGACAATAGCATCGTACCTTCTCTCGGATTGGGGAAAAGAAGTACGGAAACAATATTGCCTTCAAACAATAGAGTCCCTTGATATCGACAGAAAGATTTAGTTAGACATCGCCGGATTAGATTCTTGTTGCGCCGGTAAGAACCAAAGGATCACGCAATTGAGGTGCGCGGATATAACTTCCAGATACGGATGTGAAGATAGATCATGGGGGATAGGTTCCTTTCATCTTGTTTGGGGATGTAGAGCTCCGGTAGAAAGACGAGGATAGAAGAGAATTTGCGTTTGTTTCCACCAGATAATCGAGGATTTTGCTCCGTGTAGAAAGGACGAGATCACCAACAAGAGATTATTGATTACTTTCTTCGAGAGAGCACTCCGGAAAAACAAGGACGGAAGTAAAAGTATCGAGGGATAAAGGCCACTTCTAACTTCCGTGGAATGAGCGAAATCACATGAATTCCCCAATTCATTGTACAAGAGTGAATGATAAGAGTAGTGGTATGGTAGCTACTCCATCCCGCACTCAAAGCATTACTCCGCACATGAATAAGAAAACCATGCAACCCAACTACTGAAACAGACTGAAGGTATTGATAAGAAGAGCTCATGGAACTCCATTAGAAAACAAGGATAGATGCAAACGATTCACCGGATTCAAGATAGATAAGGGTGATGATGTTGTCGTCATGTCGGAAGTACCAAGCCACCAGCAAGATATGAAGGAAGATTACGGAGAACAACTGTCAGATTCCCCAGATAAAGAAAAAGATAGCACCACTTGAACAGAAGGATTACGAAAGATCTGAAAAGTCTTCATGGCCTCCGGTGGATTGAGCATAGACGATAGAACAAGAGAGTTTCAAGAGATCACTTGACGAGATAGAGGTGAAAAGAACTCCATGTTCTTCTTGAAATGATTGAGAGAGATCTAGCAGTCTTGAGGAAAACTTCGGCGGAACGACGATGATAACTTGCCAACAAGGAACAACTCCGGATTTGATTGAAGATGGAAGATGGAATTAACAATGGACTTGCTGATTCCAGAATTGAAGAAGATGCACTGGAAGAATAGATTATCTGGTCCTTCGGAAGAGAAAGAGATGCCGCCTGATTCACATTGTCGATCGGATCACCGGTTACAAAGATAAAGAGATTTTGGACAAGAAACGATGATATAGCTTTGCTTATGGTATGAGCTATCAGAGACGAAAAAGATGTGCAGATATGGAGTTCAAAAAGATGTGAAGCATGATAAACAGATGATAGACCGCCGTGGTGCCTTGAGAAACTCCGGATTTCCAAGGATGCTTGAATTTGCATAGATATGATCACGGTGTACTCCAAATCACAGGAGATAACCGTATTCATCTGGAGGATAGAGTTGATAGCATTTTCCATATTCCAATCGACACTTATCATGAGTGGAATATAGCCATGCCGAGAACCAAATTACAATCACCAGCATCGGATCGACACATGTTATGTAATTAGTCCAAGAGAAAAAGAGATGAAAAGAAACTCCAAGATTAAGCGCCGGTGACAAAAGAATGAGTTAGCATGGACATGCTGATAAAAGAGGGATAGATAATGTTTCACACACGACTGAAAAGGAGTGTGGAAACACAGATGGATCAAAGAAAAATTTCCCGCATTTTTCGGCATTAAAATACCAATAGATGCGCAAAACACTGATCGGGAAGAGATTAGCAACAGATGCTTGCACAGAAAGAGGAGTTGCTAGAAGGAAGAACACCCTTAAGAAGATGGCACCGGTTAACAAGGAGTCAGATATATCGCGCCGGTTTTCAAAAGCCTGTCAGTATGGAATGTACCAACAGTTGATAACCAAAAGGCAGATAAAGATAACATGTTGGATGCAACAGATAGACAAGGAATTACACACACGCACACACTTTCTATGGTACTACGGAAACCCAGAACACGTGAATCCTAGTTTGAACTTTTAAGAAGAGGATTGAAAACGTTACACTTCCTTACCAGAAAAGGGTGGTGGATGGGTAAGAAGAAAAATGGAAGCAGTCCTACTCTCGCGTTTTGTTTTTCCCTAGTATACATAACTACCAAAAATATTTGCTAGACAGACAACGACCATTTGGCTGAGACCACAAGGTCGGGATGGCTCGATACCAATTGTAACTACCTCGGTGAATTACGCCCTAGTACAAGCCTGGATGATCGAAATGGTTGAAATAGTGGTGGGCCCAAATGCCACTCACAGTAGACCTTGCGGCCGTCCCAACCATTTCCAAACATCGACAAGAACTGGCGGCATAATCGGCAGCGAAGGGATCAACTACATACACAAATGAGTATGTATGCAAGCCACCATACAATAGTACATCGAGCCATTCCATCTAAAAGAAAGGAATATAGCAACGCCATACGGCAAGATCCAAATATCCTAGATAGAGATAATAGTTTAGGATATCTCCTCATACATCAAACATGAGTATTAGGCGAAGCGAAGACAAAATCCGAGTACGGATAAGAAGCAAATCGGCATAAGATGCCCCATAAATAAGCACATCCCGCCACAGATCTCACGGATCCCGTGCTCGAATCTCTACACCGAATGATCGCCCACATCGTCTGCCTCTTCCACCCAAAGATCCATCTTGAGTGTACCTGTCCATCTGAACCAATAATTTATCGTGTGAGACCCTAGGGGTACTCGGCAAGTCTTTATGCCTCTAAAGGGACACAACTTCGGGGTGCGAATTGCAAAAGATAAACCCTAACAATTCTACAGATACGCTAACCATCCGCCTAACCAGAGATAGACGGATGTCCGTGAATTAATAACAAAAGTTATAACAGTTAAAACGGTAATATCCACAGATCCATCCTCCTCCTCGCCATGACGAGGAAGCTTAACAACCCCCATCCGTTGGCAGTTTTATTATCCATTCCGTGAGTATTGCACTATTTACTAGTCGTACCTAGTCTAGTCAAATTGAGCGGTACTTTAGTTATGCTTGTCTATGATCGAGAAACTGTGCTCCAAGTCGTCCATAACATGACACGGCCAGAAAGTTTTACACTAGGGTGCACAAATAGCAACACACACTCGATATGCCTCGGAAAAACCAAATCAAAACCCAACGAGGCAGTCACGACAAAGCAATCACAGGATTCAGAAATATTTCAGGGGGCCACCCATTAAGCTACCATAACGGAGTTAATGACCAGACGGACTCAAGGTTTGCGCCAATGGCTGAACGACAGAGATCCCAAACTGGACTGCTGTCGATACTGAAAACACTCCGCTTCCTAAACAGTACAGCGTGCTCCTCACACAATCGTAAATAAAGCAGTAAAGCATGGCATAGGTACAGGATAGTAAATAAAACCTCAAACTAGTTGTGGCCCCAAGAAATAAGAATGAATCAAGCTCTGGCTCAGGGGGGTCCATAAGCCTCCCGGATGTGGATAGCGCGAATATTCTTGGAACAGGAATCAAGCACTGGGTCTTACGGGACACAAGTGAGCCTGAAAAACCAAATAGCGAATATGGCTCACCGATGCCACTTTCATTAGTTATCCCATTACTACTCAGGTTAAGTTGTTTAGGTACCTCGTTATCCATCAGACACTCACATACCCTACTCATGCTGTTCTACGACTCGCATGGCTCAAACAACTCCTGTAGTAATGGCTCATGGGATGGAGGAACAAGCTTCGGTGGGGTTTAAAGGTAAAGGCTATGCAATACTTGGGATTCAATTTAATGCAATCGCGACTCAATGATGCAAGAATAAGATAGAGGCAATAGGTACTGTATGTATGCAAGCATGTGGTAGTGCTTGCCTGGCAGCTCAGTTGAAGCAAGGAATGGATCTGGGTAGTGCTCCTGGTTCTCTTGATATATCCCCTGCTCAGCGTCTATTCGAGGAAGAACCAAACAAACAAGGGCCAACATAAATAAAGTGCACAAGCATATGGATAAATGCATCAAGCAAACAATCATGCCATGATGAATGATGCACAATTTGCATGGCAATACGGTAGCATGGCAAGGGTGAGGTGTGAAACACACGAATAAGCCATTTTATTTAGTTTTGGCCCCATTTTATTCACAATTAAGTTGCTGTCCATAATATATTTATATGATGCATGCTTCAAATCAAACCATGGAATGCATAAACAGAAAGGTCTCGTCGAGCTAATCATTTTAGACATATTATTTGTTAAATTTGGATTTATAAAACAAAAGTTATTAATTATTTAAGAAAAAGGGGCATTTATTGTAATTTAAATAAACTTGGAAATTTAAGTGTTCAAAAATATATTTTAGATGGCATATTTGAGATCCTCACATTTTTCTGATTTGAAAACATATATTATTTGTATTATTTGGATTTGTATTTTAAAAGTTAGTTAAAACAGAATTATATTTGAATTTGAAATAATTAGAAAAGGATTTGAATTTAAAACAGAACAGGCAATACTTTTTATACTCAGATTAACCTAGCCGCAGACGCGACAGTGGGGTCACGTGACTCAGCACACGCCAAGACGGAAAAGCTTTTTACACCGAGGCTCGATCTAGCCAGTGAGGTCGACAGCGGTCCAGTGCACCAAAGAGCCCATATCGCCAGGCGCCTTACCGTGGCATCGGCAACCAGGACTGCGGGCGGAAAACACAAGGAGCTGAGGACCCTTTTTGCAAAAAGCCCGCAGGCGCTGGTAGGTGGGGTCGCGGGGCTGCGGGTTTAGGCGGGAAAAAGGGGGAGGGCTTCTTTGCAAAACGCGCAGGCTGTCGCTGTCTGCTGCTGAACGCGGCGCTGCGGCGGTGGATCTGGCCGGACTTTCGGACGACGATGTCGAGCGAACCACGGCGTCTCCGGCCAAGCCGCAAAAACCAAAAACGGAGAGGGCGCTACCGGCTACAGTTCTCGTTCAGGGGGCTAGCTCGGAGGAGGGCTGCAGCGCGCGGGTTTCATCGAGGAACAGAGGCAAGGTGCACGCCACAGCTGCTGCTGACGCACACGCAGGCGGTGACCGTGGCGACGAGCGCGCCCGCAGGGTGTTCGACGGAGGCCGGCGGAGCTATGGCGAACTAGAGAGGGGAAGGGGGTGTCTAGGGGCTGCAGGAGCTCACCGCGGTGTTGTTGGCGTGGCCGGGGGCGTTGAGGTGGCGGGGATCGGCGAGGAGGCAGCAGGCCGGAGGCGCTCTGGTGCTCACGGCACGGCGGCGGCGATGCTTCTCCGGCGAGGTCCCGCGGCTCCGGCGCTTCAGGGCGAAGAAGAGGAAGCCGAGGACGCTCCTGGTTCTTCTGGTTCGGCTTGGCGCGCTCCAGAACAGCGAGGACAGAGGGAGGCCGAGGCTAGGGTTTGGAGAGGCCATGGCGGCTTGGGGAGGAAGAAGGAGAAGGGTGGGGAGCTGGGCGCCTCCTGGATGCGATCTGGGTAGGGTGGTTGGGGTAGAGAGGGGAGGGAGGAGCACATGGGCTTGGTTGCTTTGCCAAAAGATGAGGGAGGAGGGCTCGGGCTAGGGCTTCTCTTCCTTTGTCTTGTAGCTTAGAGAGGGAAGGGAGGGACCAGGGAGGAGGGGAGCTCGTGGGTTGGAGGGCAGGCTCGGGCTGGGGCCACCTAGGCAGAGAGAGCTAGAGGGGAGAGGGGTAGCCTCGGGTAGATTGGTGCTAGGGTTTGAGCTAGGGTAGGAGGGGAAGGGGGCATAGCTCGGGCTAAGGTTGGTACTAGGGTTTGGGGGGGTAGATAGGTGGCATGGTGGGCCAGCTATGGTAGGCCATGGTGGGACCGAGAGGGTGGCCAAGCTAGGTGATTAGGGTGATGGGTTTAGGTTTAGATGGGGGTGGCTTAGAGAGAAAGGTAAGGAGAGAGGGTGAGAGCTAGGGTTTAAAAGAAAGATGGCACGCTCCAACTAGATCAAGCAACACAAGAGAGGGGTGGTGATGATGGTCTTAAGCAAGCTCAAACAAGATCAAGCTAAGAGGAGAGAGAGATGTGGTTTAAGTTCACTCAAAATTCAAATAAAATCCAAAGAATAAGAAAAGGTGGGCTTGCATGTCCCATGCAAAAACATTTATTGCCATGTTGATTATTGTGAGAACAACATTATTACATGGCATTATTCATTTGCACTTCCAAAATTGGAGTAAGGCCCAAGCAAAGGAATTTAGAAGGAATCCCAAGTGGGGTAGATGGAGATGATCACATTGGATTATATTTGGGACTTGCTAGTGTGTTTATGCCACTAGGCATTTAATAAGCCCACAAAAATATCCCAACATGATGATAACCCCAAAACAACACAAAAGGTAGCTAGAAATAGGGCTCCACCCACAAGGCATGCAAAGGTGGCCATGTGGCTCTCATATATCAATAATGTGAAAACAAAATGATGCCAAGATGAGAGCATGTGGAAAAGAATTGGATCCATCCCAACCCACATGAGCTAGAGGTAAAACCCAAATAAAGTGCAAGCCCATATTTAGTTGGATGGTGGAATTATAAGGTGGTGAAAGAAAGGTGGTGGAGTTCATAAAAGATATGCCCCCAACTCAACTTGGGCATTTAAACAATATATCAAGAACCAAATACAATATCAAGAGGCAAATACAATTAATAATGCATATGAGATAAGAACCAAAACAAAAAGGGTTTTATATGATGCTCAAATGCAAGGAGGCATGATGACATGAGCATGATATAATGATGATGCAACAATTATATGTAGGAAGGTAGCATATATCTAGACTAGGCTAGTAGCATTGCAATTGTTAGACAATTGGGATGCTACACGCCACCCCCTAGACCTCTCCCATAACAAACCCTAGCCGCCGCTTCTCTCCTCCTCCTTCGCTCTGCTCCGGCTTAGGCAAAGCCCTTTAGAAATCTCTACTCCACCACCACCACCACACCGTCGTGCTGCTAGGATTCCGTGGAGAATATCTACTACCTCCACCGTCATTGAACGGGAGAGGAAGGTCTGCCTTCGCACGCAGGACCGACTGTGGAAGCGCTGCCGGAATGCAGCGCCGGAAGGATCGTCCACACGATCTTGAGATCGGCAAGTGATCGACTACATCAACCACGAGATCCAATCTCGTAATGCTTTCAGATCTACGAGGGTTAGTACAGATCTATCTCGTTGCACATGTCTAATAGATTAGATCTTGGCTTTTATCTAGATTAGATCTGGGTTTTGTTCGTTCTTGCGGTAGAAATTTTTTGTTTTCCATGCTACGAACCCATCAGTGGTATCAGAGCCTTGTCTATGCGTAGATCTGTTGCACAAGTAGAACACAATGGTTTTATGGGCATTGGTGCTCGTGCCATCTTTTGCTTTGTGTACTTTGCATCTTGTGGTATGGTGGGATGAAGCGGCTCGGGCTAACCTTACATGGCATCGCACATGAGACTTGCTCCACGCTTGACGTGTAACTTGCTTTGCACAAGTGGCTTTGCGGGTGTCTGTCTCTCCCATCATATTATAGATCCAATCTACACTTTGCACTTGAAAGCACTTGTATCAACGTTGTGGTCCAGTTTCGTAGGTAAGATCCGTTCTTATTCGAAAGCCCCAAACCACGTAAAACATGCAAAGAAAATTAGAGGCGTCTAACTTGTTTTTGCAGGGGTTTTGTGATGTGATATGGCCATCATGTGATTGTGATTATATTTGATGTATGCAATGATCCTTGTTGTAATATGGCAACCGGCAGGAGCCTAATGGTTGTCTTTAATTCTGTTAAGACCTGTGTGTCTATTCATCTTGTAATAGCTTCATTCCAAGTAGTTGTAATAGTTGCTAGTGATGATGGACAACCATGAAGAGGCGCCACTGACCTTGACGCAATGCTGGTGATGATGGAGATCATGTCCGTGCTTTGGAGATGGACATCAAAGGCATAAGAAGAAAGGGCCATATCATATCACACTAATTATGAATTGCCTGTGATGTTAATCCTTTATGCATATTGTATTGCTTAGATCGCGACGGTAGCATTATAAGATGATCCCTCTCACTAAATATCAAGTAATAAAGTGTTCGTCCTTAGTAGGCACCGTTTCTAAGACTCATCGTTTCGAAGCATCTCGTGATGATCGGGTGTGATAGATTCTACGTGTGCATACGACGGGTGCAAGCCAGATTTGCACATGTGGATACTAAGGTTAACCTTGACGAGCCTAGCATGTATAGACATGGTCTCGGAACATGGAATACCGAAAGGTAAAGCATGAGTCATATGGATGATATGATGAACATGTTGATTGTTCGCCTTTGAAGCTACATCATCTCACGTGATGATCGGACTTGGTGTAGTGGATTTGGTTCGTGTAATCACTAAAACAACTGGAGGAATGTTGTTTTGAGTGGGAGTTTATTTGTAATTTGGATTAGTCGAACTCAATTTATCATAAACACAATCAAAGTGAATTTGCATAGTTTGTTGTAGTTATTGGCATCCGTTCACCACCTTACGCTTAGTTATAGTTGAGATAGTAGAATTTCAGAAATTCTGGATATTTGCTTTACGAACTCGTATCGTATTGTTTTGAGTGTCAATCTAAAGTTTAAAAGTCCTGTTGCAAACTTTCAGCAAACTCCGTTTACTCTGTGAAGTTTAATAAACAGTATTAAATCAAGAGTAACAATTCCAGTGTTAGTATCTAATGTATCATGTTTGCCTCCATGATTCTTGATACTCAAAATATTGTTTTTAATATCAAGTTTATCTAAGAGCTGAAAGCAATGTTTCAGAAACCATCATATGTGAAAGGTATTGCGATATCTAAAACAATGTGTTGGTTACAACATGATAGAGTATATGTCCTCATATTTGATGAGAATTTGTGAAGGTTGGAGACGCGGGTCGTCCTAATCCTCCAAAAGGTTTTGGAAAAGAAACATTATACTCGCAATTCACCTTTATAAGCTATAGCAGGTTGATCATGAAAGTCGTCATGATAAGGATGAATAGAAGATGTAAGTAAAATGTTTACTACACTAAAAGATTACTAAAGAATGGAATTTTGAAAGAATGCCAAACATTTGATGAAGGCGATCCACTTCAAAGTGCAAGTCCAAAGGTATTAGTATTTGACTATACACACTTTGTACTATGTGTCATGTGAATGACACCACTATTGATGTTGATAGATTCTTTTAAAAGAAAAGGAATTGTTGAAAGAGAATCTATAAAATATTTGGCAGAAAAGAAAAGATTGGAGATATCTAACTTAGGTATATAGAAGATACATGTTATGGCTGTATTCCTTGGTTGTTAAACAATGTGGTTCTGCGGTATTGGATACCGAATTGGTTGGTATGAAGTGTCATACAGGACAACACAATTCATAAACTGCAATGGCCTAAGTAACTAGCAAGAGAATATGTGATGATGTTCATCGAAAACAAACAAAGGGTTGTTGTGTTGCTCGTTAACATCAAAGCTTACCTTCAAGATTTGTTTCAATAATTGTTATTTTGATCAGGTATTATGACGACAAAAGGTTGTTCAAATAATTACCGTATTCCATAATAGATGGATGATATACAAGTCTGGTTGGAGAAATAACGACCATAAAACTAATGCTAAAATGTCGCAAGACAAATAATTGAAAGATCACTTGCGAAGTGACATCACCGTTTAAATTATATTAGGGATACATGAAGAAACTCCATGTTGATGGATTTTTGGAGTCTTTGACTTTGATCAAATGACGCTTGTGATACTTTCCTGGAGATAATTAAAACTCCGTTCATAGGCCAAAAGAGGAACGAACGACTAACTGATTGGAATTTGTACATATTGATGTATATAGTCCATTATGTGTAGTCGTGGGCGATGGATTTCAACTTCATATGCTTTCTCCGAAGATTTGAGTGAGTATATGTATAAACTTACTCAATAAGGAAGAAGTATGAAACATTTGAAAATGTTCAAAGACTTTCAAGATGAAGTGGAAAATCGTTGTAACAAGAAAATAAAAAGTTTATGATTGGATCATAAAGAAAGATGTTTAAGTTACAAGTTTAGCAAAACACCTAAGATTTGAAGAATTGTTCCATGGATTTGCATTTCCCAAAACACCATAGGAGTATGGAGTGTTCAAGATATGTAATGAAACCTTGTTTGACATGGTAAGATCAAAGGTGTCATTTACAAAATTGCCATTATATTTTAAAGATTAAAGCTTTAGTGACTACCGCTTTTACACTGAAAAGAGCTCCATCGTGATCCGTTGAAATGACACCATATAAGTCATGGTTTGGGATAAAACCCAGGTTGTCCTTTCTTAAATTTTTGGTATGCTAGGCATAAGTAAAATGTTTACAACCAAAGTCGGATGAGCATGTCTTTGTAGGTTATTCGAATAACCATTGAGTATTCCTCCATAACACCGAAGACAAAAGTGTTTGTCGCTTAGAGTGTCGAGTTTCTTGAGAAGGAATTTTTGGTGAAAAGTCAAGTGGGAGGACAATAGAATTTTGACAAGGTTGTTGAACCTTGGCTAATATGTGCTGAGTTGCGCAGTGTCGGAAAGTGTCTCGGAGGCAGCAACAATGCTCATGGCTCACGTGCCTCAAAGGTTGTGGTCACGGAGATCTAAGTTACTATTGAACCAAGTAGGTCGGGTAAGTAATCAAATGCCAAGATTTGAGAGTTAAATCATTGTTGTTTGACAATGATGAACCGACTACATGCAAAGAAGCAATGATGGGCCCCGATTGCTAAGTGGCTTGAAGCCATAAAATCCGTGATAATTCCATACACGAGAAATCAAGCTTTGAATTTGAAAGACCCTCTGGAAAGGTGCAAGACCTTATAATCGTATATGGATCTATAAAGAAATAGACATGGATGTTTCACATCTATGAAATAGTCGACATGTCGGAAAGAGTTTACAACAATGTTCAAGGAATTGACTATGATAAGATTTGATCTTTCATAGCGATATTTAGTCTGGACGGATTAATGTAGTAACCACTACATATATTTTGGTATATGGTAGTTGAACAAACAAAACAAGTTCTTCTAATAGAATGGTTACCTAGGATGTGTCCATGACACGATCCAAAGGGTTTTGTTAATTCAAAGGATGCTAAAAGAGTATGCAAAGCTTCAATGGTTGAAGTGAGCATCGTGGAGTTGGAATCTTCACCGTGATGAAACCGTTAAAAGGTTTAATTTCATCAGAGACGATGAAGATGCTTGCATTTTTGCAAGAAATTAAGTGGGAGCGCTAAGACATATTTCTAATACATTATGTGAAAGACATATCATTGATTAGAAATGATGTATCTTTTATTGACACTGGTTAAGAATTTCATTTCGATGAAAGACATAGGCATAACCCAAGAATTAGGCATCAATGTCTATATGGATAGATTGAGGCGCTAATATGGTTTTGCCAAATGTACATAGATAAGATGTTGAATGAGTTCAATATGGAAACAACAAGAAAGGTTCTTGACGCGCGGAAAGGACTGAATCAAGATTCAAGTGTGTTGACACGAGATTCAAGTGTTTTGACACTTGGTGAAATCACAAGAATATTTTGATCAATCATTCTTTGAGATGTACACATCCAGATATGTCCTATGCTCTAAATGTTATGAGCATATACCAGAATGACTCATAAGATGATCATTGGACAATATTAGGGATATTCCTATGATCTTTGGAAGAACTAAGAATATATTATTTATATAGTGGTGACAAATAGTTCATTGTAAATTGTTGCATTGATACTAGTTTGACACAAATTAAGTTTGTCTCAATTTAAACTATGGGTGGCACAATGTAATGGAAAGGAAGATCCATAACGGATTTGGTTGAGTACCAAAGTTAAAACATTGTGACAGATACTACAACAAAAGGCTAAGTATATGACTGCTATTGTAGCAGCAAACGAGGGCATTTGCGTCAAGTAGTTTGTTATCAAACTAGGTGTGGTTCATAGCGGGATAATACTATGAAGATACATTGTATGACAATTGTATCAACATGATTTAATCCCAAGGAACTAAAGGTCTCACCAAAGGACCAAATTTATACAATGCCATCTCATTGGAGAATGAGTAATGCGTAGAAACGCAAGGACATGCAAATACACACGGACCTGGAAAGTCAGATCCGAAGATTATGTTTACCACTAGCAATAGTGTCTATACAACACCAGAAAGCCATAGGTGTTGAATGCACAAGTTTTTAACTAGATTATTGACTCTAGTGCAAGTGGGAGACTGTTGGAGATATGCCCAAGAGGAAATAATAAAGTGGTTATTATTATATCTTTATGTTTATGATAAATGTTTACATCCCATGCTATAATTGTATTAACCAGAAACATTAATACTTGTGTGTTTTGTAAACATAAAAGAGTCCCTAGTAAGCCTCTTGTTAAACTAGCTTGTTGATTAATGGATGATCATGGTTTCCTGATCATGGGCATTGGATGTCGTTAATAACAAGATCGTATCATTAGGAGAATGATGTGATGGACACACACCCATAGTAAGTGTAGCATAAGATCAAGTCATTAAGTTCGTATTGCTACAAGCTTTTCAAATGCATAGTAACCTAATCCTTCGACCATGAGGTTATGTTAATCACCATCACCGGATGGGTACTTTGATGACATCAAATGCCGCTTCGTAACTGGGTGGTTATAAAGGTGACATTGGGTATTCTAAAAGTATGTGTTGAAGCCCATGGACCAATATTGGGATTTGTCCATCCATATGAAGGATAGATATGCTCTAGGCCCTCTCGGTGGAATGTCATCTCGTTAGCTTGCAAGCATGTGACTAGGTCACAAGGGATGACATATCATGGAACGAGTAAAGAGTACTTATCAGTAACGAGGTAGAACTAGGTATGGAGATACCAATCAAACCTCGGATAAGTAGAGTATCGCGTGACAAAGGGAATTGGTTTCGTATGTTAATGGTTCTATCGATCACGAAGTCATCGTTGAGTATGTGGGAGCCGTTATGGATCTCCAGATCCCGCTGATGGTTATTGATCGGAGAGGTGTCTTCATGATGTCTGCATATTCACGAACCGTAGGGTGACACACTTAAGGTTCAAAGTTGTTTTAAGTAGATATGGAATGTGCGTTGGAGACCGAATGTTGTTCGGAGTCTCGGATTGGATCCGGGACATCACGAGGAGATCCGGAATTGTCCGGAGAATAAGATTCATATATTGGGGATCATTTTCTAAGTTAGGAAATGTTCCGGAGTGTTTGTATGGAGATTCTAGAAGGTTTCGGAATGTTCTGGAAGGTTCTAGAAGATTTCTTGGAGTTTGCTTGAAAACCAAGAAAGGATCAAGGAGTCTTTGTGGGGCAAGACACGGATTTGTGGGGGAGGAGGATTCCTTCCCCCCTCCCAATCTGCCTGCAGAAATCTCTACTCCACCACCACCACCACACCGTCGTGCTGCTGGGATTCCGTGGAGAAGATCTACTACCTCCGCTGCTCGCTGGAACAGGGAGAGGAAGGTCTGCTTCGACTCCGCACGTGTGACCGACTGCGGAAGCGCTGCCGGAACGCGGCGCCGGAAGGATCGTCCACACGATCTTGAGATCGGCAAGTGATCGACTACATCAACCACGAGATGCAATCTCGTAACGCTTTCGGATCTACGAGGGTTAGTACAGATCTATCTCATTGCCCATGTCTAATAGATTAGATCTTGGCTTTTATCTAGATTAGATCTGGGTTTTGTTCATTCTTGCGGTAGAAATTTTTTGTTTTCCATGCTACGAACCCATCACGCAAATGCCTAGAAGTGCCGGAGAAGACTGGAGTTTTCAAGAACATCGATCACCGAGCTATGGATATCAACAAGGATCTGACATACCGTGAAGTGCCCATCCGTATCTTGGAAGAAGCTTACAGAACCACCAGGACCAGAAGTATCAAATTTCTCAATATTCAATGGAGCAACCATACCGAAGAGGAAGCCACTTGGGAGCGAGAAGATTACATTAGGACAGAGTTCCCAGATCTATTTAGTTCCTAGTTTTCTTTCGTAAATCTCGGGACGAGATTTTGTTTAAGGGGGGAAGGTTTGTAACATCCCAAAACTTAATCCAGGGTTATTAAGATCAAATCTACCTAATTTAGGGTTAACAAAAACTTTTCCATTTAAAAATGACTAAGCATTCATATGTGTGTGCATTTAAAATAGGAGTTGTTTTGAATTCCCATGTTTGAGTGATCTATTGATTGTAAAATAATTCTAAGGTGAATTAAACATCATCTAGATCATTGCCAAACAAATCCCAAAGAAAAAAATCAAAAGGAATAAAATAAACAAATGGTCATTTGTGCCATTTTCATCACCATGCCTACTTTGGCTATTCCTAGAACTCAAATCTTAACAGAAACAATTGTGGATATTTGCACCCCTTGCTAGTACAAGTAGTGATGTACCAAGGCCCACTTTGTTTCATCCCAAAAACTTTCAAACCCTAATTTTAAATGACATTTGAAAATTGAATCTAGTGTAGGTATCAAGATCACACTTATTCAAAAACCACTCAAATGAACTCCATTTTCAATTCCCAAGCAACCAGAGATGCTCAAGCATGTGATCTACAACTCCACCAAAAATCATCTCAAAATTTAAAACTTAAATTCTTTCGGCCATTTTGTCAAACACCTTGTGTGCCAAAATCTCGAAAAAATCACAAACACTATTGTGAGCAGTGTTTGGACCAATGTGGTCTCCCATTTTGCAACCAGAGCCACCCAGTGCACCCCTACCCTTTGCTAGCCCGGCCAAGCACTGTGCCCCGACCAAATGGTCATGGACATCAATGCTGAGCCCAAATCGAGCACCTCACCGGCGACAGCGTGCCACAGCAGCCGCCAGCCTCACCCACCATGTCCAGCATGTCGCTCATGGTACACCTCCACCGCCAGGCCAACCCTAGCCCAAAGGCCGAGCGAGGAGCAGCCAGGAACCGCCGCGCCCGGAGCCTGTGTGCCATGACGACGTCGCCCGAAGAGCGTGCACGGTCCCTGCTCAGCCAGACCCCGCATAGCATTCGTTGTCCACCTATATGATCGCCATCACCCCAGGAAGCTGCCAGACATGCCCCTTTCCCCGATCGTGCCCCGTAGTCTCCGGCCACCGCAAAGTTCACCGTCGGCAGAGAAATCGTGCGCGCCGTGCCACTCACCTCTCCCGACCACCTTTCACTGCACGCGCACCGCCCTGACGACCGCTAGGGAACCGCCCACCGTCCTAGCCCACCATCCACACCTCTAGCTCGTTGTGCCGTCAACCACGTCGAGCTCCACCCATGCTTCTCCGCCGCCTCCGGAGCCTATAAATAGAGAGCTCCCCAGCACCAATTCATCACACCAACTCCATCCACTCCACCTCAGAACCCTCCCAGAGCCCCACCGGAGCAAGCCATAGTCCTTAGTGCCGGAATTTCGCCGGGGTTTGCCGCGGAGGGAGAAGAAGGGAGACGTTGATCCAGACCATCTCTCGGGACGCCGCTAGTACCAGGAGAACCGCCGTCCTTGACTTGTTGGTTTGCCCGCCTGCCGACCCTCGCCGGAGCCCCGGTAAGCCGCCCCAGACCCCTACCGAGCCGCTAGGGTTACACCTTGCCGGCGACCTGTCCGTCATCGACGACAAGTCCCAGCCGTAGATCTTCTTTCTAATCCAACGGTCCATGTTGCCCTGTAGCGCTTCATGTTTAAAGAGCCACTGACATGTGGGACCCCCGTGTCAGCTGTCCTCAGCGTCGTGGAGTGAGACTGGGCCGGCCCATTAGTGTTCTCGCCTTAGCTCGTAGATTCAAATTTAGATTTTTCCTTTTTAACTAAAACTAGATTTTGTCCCTTAGTTCAAAAATAAATTCAGGAAGATTTACTAAACCAAATTGAGTGATTCCAATTTTGTTTAAAAGCTTCTGAAAAGATATATGCAAGCCCGTTGGATTTAATTCATTTAGAGTTAGAGATCTCTCCTAGTAAAAATAACAAGACAGAAGCTTTTGCACATTCAAACATTTTTATAAAATCAACCATAATAGCTTTTGAGTTAATTCCAACTCTCAAAAATCACATCTAACCATACCTATCTGAATATGTAATAATATTAAGGTTTACATGCAGTGAGTTTGGACTAGTACCAAAATAATGCTATATAGGCATTTCTAGTCACTTTAAATCATTAAATATTAAATTTAAACTTAATTAAATATGATTCAACCTTTAAATCACATTCCCATATGTTAGAATATGTGGTGATGACATGTGTCCACATGATCCCATATTTTAATTGGAGAATATTAAATCTTAGTTAATTTTCAATGAGTAGAAATTACTTTTCTCAAATAAAAAGGATGAAGTTAGTTCATAAAACCTTGTGATGCTTGTGATGATAATAGATCATCAAATGTGAGCCTTAGAGTGCTAAGTAGACTAGTTAAGTATTGTTTGGTGATTATGTACTCCGTATGTATTTATAACGATAGTACCGACCAAGCTTACGAGGAGGAGGAGTTCTACCAACAGGAGGAAGAAGAAAACTTCAACCACTGCACCAACCAAGGCAGGCTATTGTTAGCATGCTAGAATTAAGTTAGATAACATAAGCAAGATGCACTAGGCATGCTTTGGTTATACCACTTTGACTATTACCTGCCCCAAGTTTTAATTCCAAGCTTTACTTTTCTTTACTTTACTAAAGTCCTTTATTTGTTTTGAAGGTAGCATAAAGAGTATAAAACTTGACCTATCTAGATAACCTTAGATGTCATTCTATGGCATGATATTGAGATTAGCATCCCACCTTAGTGAACAATCTTAACTTAGTAGCTTAGAGCTAAATCAAAACTTGAGTCACTTTAGATGGGAACACTTGGTGAAAAGGTTTTGACATTTGTTGAGAAACACAAATGGTTTATGATGATGAAAATGTTGAGGCAGAGCCTTAGACCTTTTACAAAAACTGATGGTTGGATTCGGATGTGATACCATTCCAATTTTAACGTATAACCACAATACCTGAATTGGGTAAGGCTTCGCCGGAAATTTATATGCATTAGTATTAGTACCCTCGCGGGAGAGGTTTGAGATAAGGCTACCTCTCAAGGTTGTCCACCTATGCAGTGCCCAAGATGACAGATGGTCATGGTTGGGAGGCCATGCTCATAGGAGTGGTGCTTATACTAGGGTGTGTAAAGGAAAGGTTATGTTTGATTATCTGCATACTAAGTATGATGATTCAGGGTTATCCCTGACAGATGTATCGAATCTTGTGGTGAAAGTGTACCACCTCTACAGAGTGTCAAACTATTCGAATAGCCGCGTCCATGGTTATGGACAGTTGGAGTGGCCATATTGTTTCATTGTCAGATATTTTTCAAAATGACTTATGAAATGAATGATGAATCTTGACTTGACCACAATAGGGTTGTGACTATGACACTAGCTTCCCAACTTAAGTGATTCTAGAACTTTATTTTATCTTTCTTTGTTTCTGAACTCAGCTTAGGTTTCAAACTTAACTTTATGATTAAACTTAGAGTTTAGCATTCCTACTAGAACTACCATACTTGTTAGTGATAGTTTGCGAGTACTTAAAGAGTACTCATGGATTTTGTCCCTGGCTATTCCTATGGCCAGACTATGAACGAGACTACCAAGATGACGGACAGCAGGACGACTATGATAACTAGGACTATCTTCCATCGTCAGCATTGCCTGTGACCCTGAAGATGGACCCCACCGCTACGCTTAATATTTATTCCGCTGCTTGTTGTATTAAGACTAGATCATGAGATCCTTTATTTGTGTAAGACCTTATTTATGGTTTGTAATGGATGAGGTACTTTGATATCCAATCTGTTTTGTCTCGCAAAAATGGTAATCCTGGGATTGCGATGTATGGCATAACAGGCATCTGGGATTAAAAATCCGGCTGTTGACAGGTAATAAAACTGCGGTGGAGTACAATGAAAGGAAGTCAATCTTCAATCAGTGAGTATCTCTCTAAGAACACGAGGTTACAGTTCAAACTTCTCATAGGATCTGATACTCATTAGACCTAATGAATTTATACAAAGAAAAAGAGCCAGCAGATGTATCCAAATTAAAGATCTTCAGAAAAAATATTTTTATATTATAAAAAAATCCTTTTGGCAACATTTCAGGTATGCCTATTTCGATCAAACTGATGCAAATAACTGAAGTAGTATAATGATATAGATGTAGGATGACAATGGTTGGTATGTCCATTAAATCAATAGTTTTCCATTAAATCAAAACACCACCATCATCCACTCCATGGGCCCATACAACTATACAATATCTATAGCACAAGGAACAAAAGGAAGCTGCAAGTTTGGGAGGCAGAGCCATAGCCTGATGGGATGGCTGAGCGTGATTTATCTAGTAAATTAACATCTTATACCATTTACAGCCGAGCAACAAATGGAAAAAACCTCACTTCATATTGGTAGTTTGTAACTATCTCGGTGAATTACGCTCTTAGTTACAAGCCTGGATGAGCGGAAATAGTTAAAATAGTACGGTGGGGCCAAATGCCACTCACAGGTAGACCTTTCGGCCGTCCTAACCATTTCCAAAACATCGGGACAAGAACGAGCGGCGTAATCGGCAGGGAAGGGATCAACTACATACACAAATGAGTATGTATGCAAGCCACATACAACAGTCCTCAGAGCCATTCCATCTAAAAAGAAATAGAAATATTGCAACGCCATAAGGCAAGATCCAAATATCCTAGATAGAGATAATATTTTAGGATAGCGCCTCATACATCAAACATCAGAGTATCAGGCGGAAGAGGAAAACAAGATCCGAGTACGGATAAGAAGCAAATCGGCATAAGATGCCACATAAATAAACACATCCCGCCCACAGATCTCACGGATCCCCGTTCCCGGAATCTCTACACCGAGTGATCGTTGCCAACATCGTCCGTCTCCTCCACCCATTATCCATCTTGCGAGTATACCTGTTCATCTGAATCAAACAATTTATCGTGTGAGACCCTAGGGGTACTCAGCAAGTCTTTATGCCTCTAAAGGGGACACAACCTGGGGTGACGCAATTGCAGCAAAAGATAATAACTAACAATTCTATAGATACTCGCTAACCATCCGCCTAACCAAAGATAGACGAATGTCCGTTAAATAAGAACAACAGTTATATCAGTAATATTAACAGATCCCTCCTTCTCCTCGCTTACCAACGAGGAAGCGGACGAACAACCCCCCCATCCGTTGGCAGTTTTATTAACCATTCCATGAGTGTTGCACTATTTACTAGTCAGGTACTTAGTCAAATTGAAAGCGGTACTTTAGTTATACTTGTCTATGATCGAGAAACTGTGCTCCAAGGCGTCCATAACCGCGGACACGGCTTTCAGAAAGATTTACCCTGCAGGGGTGCACAAATAGCAACACACACTCGATCAACCTTGGAAAAACCAACTCAAAACGCAACGAGTCATTCACGACAAAGCGATCACAGGATTCAGAAATATTTCAGGGGGTCACCCCATTAAGCTACCCGCAACGAAGTTGGCCGGCTCCGAGACGGACCCAAGGTTTGCGTCAATGGCTGTAAACGACTGGGAACCCGAAAGTGTGACTGGGCTTATCGATACCGCGAAAACACTCCGCATCCAAAACAGTACAGGTGCTCCTCGCACAATCTTAAATAAAGCAGTAAAGCATGGCATAAGTACAGGATAGTAATAAAGACCCAAACTACTTTGTGGCCCCAAGAAATAAGAATGAATCAAGCTCTGGCTCAGGGGGTCCATAAGGCCTCCCGGATGTGGATAGTGTGAATAGTCAAGGAACAGGAATCAAGTACTCGGGGTCCTGCGGGACACAAGTGAGCATGAAGAACCAAATAGCAGATATTGCTCACCGGTGCCACTTTCATTAGTTATCCCATTACTACTCAGGTTAAGTTGTTTAGGTACCTCGTTATCCATCAGACACTCACAAACCCTACACATGTTGTTCTACGACCAACATGGCTCAAACAACTCCTGTAGTAATGGCTCATGGGATGGAGGAACAAGCTTCGGTGGGGTTCAAAAGTAAAGGCTATGCAGTACTTGGGATTCAATTTAATGCAACCGCGACTCAATGATGCAAGAATAATATAGAGGCAATAGGTACTATATGTATGCAAGCATGTGGTAGTGCTTGCCTGCCAGCTCAGTTGAAGCGAGGGACGAATCTGGGTAGTGCTCCTGGGTTTCCTGATATATCCCCTGCTCAGCGTCTATTCGAAGAAGAACCAAACAAACAAGGGCCAACATAAATAGAGTGCACAAGCTTATGAATTAAAATGCGACAAGCAAACAATCATGCCATGATGAATGATGCACAATTTGCATGGCAATAATGTAGCATGGCATGGGTGAGGTGTGGGGTACAAGATTAAAGCATTTTATTAAGTTTTTAGCCCGGTTTGCTCTCATAACACATGCTGTATACTTATTATTTATATGATGCATGCTGCAATTCAGAACATGGAGTGCATAGATAGAACAGGCTCGTCACGCTGATCGATTTAGACATATTATTTGTTAAATTTGGAGTTATAAAACTAAAGTTATTAATTTATTAAGAAAAGGGCATTTTATTTTAATTTTAACCATCTCGAAAATTTAAAGTGCTCAAACATTATTTTGAATTCCTCACATTTTTCTGATTCAAAAACATTTATTATATGTATTATTTGGATTTGTATTTTAAAAGTTATTTAAAAACAGATTTGAATTTGAATTTAATAATTTCTGAAAAGTTTATTTGAAAACAGAAATGCAGGAGACGTTTTATACTCAGACAGACCCAGCCCCAGTCGCTGACGGGTGGGCCAGCTGCTGACTAGGACATCACGTGCACAGAAAAGAGTTTTCTCACCGCGGCTGACCTAGACCAAGAGGCTGACAGGTGGGGTCGGCAGCTAGGGGCCCACGTGCCAGTGGCGGAAACCGCGGAGGCTGCCAGGTGGGGTAGGGGGGAAACGCGGGTTGAGCAACTCCAAAAACCTGGGTGCCTTATCGTAAAACGACACGCGTCGATGACAGGTGGGACCTAGCTGGACCGCGGGTTGAGCCGGCAAAAATCGCAGGGGGTTATGTGCAAAAGGGGGGGTGCGGCACTGTTTTTCTTCTTGTTTTACTGACGAAACTGAAAGACGCGTTCGGCGATAGTGCGCGTGCAGCGCGGTGGGGATCGAACTGGCGACCTCGCGCGTGCGAGAGGCGGCGGCTACCGCTGGGCTATGGAGGGGTTGGTGTTAGGAACCGCAGGCGCGGCTCGGTGTGTCTCTGCGACGCGGCGACGAGCAGACGCGCGCGCGACGCCTGTGCACAGAGGGTGCTCGTCAAAGGGATCAGCACGACCAGGAAGCGACGCTGGACGATAGGGTGTCACGGGGGTCCGGTGGCTCACCGCGAGGTTGTCGGTGGTGGCGGATCGGGACGAGGCGCAGCAGGGCGTTGGCGGAGCTGGCGAACCGGAGATCTAGGGTTTCGTCGGGCGACGCTGGTCCTGGTGATCCTGGTGCTCCTCCTCGCTTAGCGCGTCAGGGCGAGGGGTCTCCTCGGTCTCTCGACCACTTCCACGTCGCGCCGCGGGAACGAGTAGACGGTGTCTTGCAAGGGCCGGCGAGAGGGAAGATGGCGGCGGTGGAGCGGCAGGGGAAGAGGGCAAGGCCCTGGGGGATCTGGGAGAGGCAGAGGAGGCGTGGGGTGGAGGATAAAGCGAGAGAGAGGGAGGAGGGTGCCGTGTGGGGCTCGGGGTAGATAAAGGTGGCTTTGGCCACCTTTCTCCTCCTCCTCCTCTCACGTGCTCGAGCTGGAGCGAGGCAGGGGCAGGTGGGGTGGGGATGACAGGCGGGCCAGGTGGGGACGGCGTGGTTGTGGGGCTGGCACGGCAGGTAGAGAAAAAGAGAGAGGAGAGGGGGCTCGTTGAGCTAGGCTAGGGTTAGATAAAATAAAAGAAAAAGGATAGGATAGGGTCTTAGGGTTTTGGTGGTAGTGTGATCTAAACAAGATCATGCAAGGTGAGATTGGAGGTAAGGAGAGAGAGGTGGGTTTATGGGTATTCTTTAATGTGGCAAGGTCATGGCATGATCATATGTAAAGGAGAAAAGGGTGTGGAGGATATCTCACATGATCATGCATGGCATGGTGTTGAGGTTGATGGGGTGGAGATGATGAGAGAAGAAGATAAGAGCTCACAAGAGAAAGGTTCCACTCAAAACAAAGAAAAACCCAAGAAAGAAATGGTGTTGATGATGGTTGCATGGCCCATGCAAAATATTAAATGCCCTGTGTTTATTCTTGTGAAAACAAAATAAATGATCATGGCATTTATACATATGCATTCCAAAAGGTGGACTAAAGGCCAAGCAAAAGAAGCTAGAATTGGATCCATCCCAACCCACATGAGCTAGAGATGAAAACAAAATAAAATGCAAAGCTCACATGTAGTAGGGTGGTGGAATTATGGGGTGGTGACAAGAAAGGTGGTGGAATTAAATAAAAGATTTGCCCCCAACTCAATTTGGGCATCAAGCATATATCAAGATTCAAATACAATATATCAAGAGCCAAATACAATTAATAATGCATATGAGAGAAGAACCAAAGGAAGAGGGTTTTATATGATGCTCAACTGCAAGGTGGCATGATGACATGAGCATGATATCATTATGATGCAACAATTATATGTACGAAGTAGCCATTATATTACTAGACCAAGTAGCATTACAATTGTTAGACAATTGGGATGCTACAACTCTCCCCCACTAAACAGGAATCTCGCCCCGAGATTCTAGGAAGAAGAAGAAGACTCGAAGAGGGTAGGATACTTGGCACGGAGCTCATCCTCGCGTTCCCAAGTGGCTTCATCGACAGAATGGTGCGACCACTGCACCTTGTAGAACTTGATGGACTTGTTGCGAGTCCTTCTTTCTGTGACTTCAAGGATTTTTGTGGGGTGTTCTTGATAAGACAGGTCTTCTTGGAGATTCATAAGCTCATGGTCCACGGTCCTGCCGGGATCCTTGCAGCACTTCTTGAGTTGAGAGATATGGAAAACATCATGGACCTTGAGTTTTTCAGGAAGCTCAAGAGGATAAGCAACTTCTCCTCTTCTTCCACGAATTTTGAATGGACCGATGTATCTAGGAGCCAGCTTTCCTTTGATACCAAAACGGTGCGTGCCTCTCATGGGAGTGACACGAAGGTAAATGAGATCACCAGGGACATACTCCATGTCCGTGTGCTTTCTATCATAATTGCTCTTCTGGCGACTTTGAGCAATCTTCAGATTTTCAAGAATGATGTGAACCTTCTACTCCGCTTGAGTTACAATGTCAGGGCCAAACAATATTCTTTCACCTGCGCCCGACCAACCAATCGGAGTTCTGCATTTGCGACCATAGAGAGCCTCAAATGGTGCCATCTTTAGACTTTTCTATAAGTCGTTGTTGTAAGAGTATTCAGCATAAGGAAGACATTTTTCCCACTTCATGCCGAAAGAGATGACGCGAGCACGAAGCATATCTTCCAGAATCTGGTTGATCCTTTCAACTTGTCCTTGCGACTGAGGGTGGTAAGCTATGCTGAAGTTCAATTTTGTTCCCAAAGCATTTTGGAAACTTCCCTAGCACTTGGAAGTGAAGATGCTTCGACGGTCTGAACTGATCTCAAGAGGAACTCCATACAGAGAGACAATTCTGTTGATATAGAGCTCAGCCAACTGAATTGCAGAAATTGTTTCCTTGACGGGAAAGAAGTGAGCCACTTTAGAAAGCCTGTCAATGACAACAAAATTGCATTGTTGCCCTTCTGCGACCTTGGAAAACCAGTGATGAAGTCCATCTCTACTTTCTCCCATTTCCATTCCGGGGATTTCAATGGCTGTAGAAGACCAGAAGGTTTCTGATGGACAGCTTTAACTCTGCGGCAGACATCACACTTCGAGACATACTTGGCACAATATCGTTTCAACCCAGGCCACCATTACTGTGTTTTCAAGTCCATGTACATCTTTGTGCTGCCAGGGTGGATAGAAAGAACAGAATCATGCGCCTCGTTGAGAACTTGCTCTCTCCAACCCGGGTAGTTTGGAACAAACATCCGGTGTTCAAAGAAAAGAGTGCCTTGGTCATCGACGTGGAAGGACTCATACTTCGGAAGTTGAATGTTGGAAATGATCTTTTTAGTGTAAGGATCCCCAAGTTGAATGGAGCGAACCTTTTCTTCCAAGAGAGGGGTTGCCAGAAGGTTCAGAAGATACCCTTGATCCACAATTTCAAGGTTGAGCTGACAGAATTCCTCGCACAAGAGAGGTTGTTGTTATTCCACCATGAGGTTGCTGACATAAGCTTTGCGGCTGAGAGCATCGGCCATGACATTAGCTTTGCCCGGAGTGTAGTTGATGGTCAAATCGAAATAATTGATTGCTTCAATCCACCTCCTCTGACGAAGGTTGAGATCAGGCTGTGTGAAGATATACTTCAGACTCTTGTGATCAGAAAAGATTTCACAACGGTTGCCAACCAAGTAGTTCCTCCATACTTTCAAAGCAAAGAAAACTGATGCGAGTTCAAGGTCATGTGTAGGATAGTTGATCTCATGCGTCTTCAACTGTCAAGAGGCATAAGCAACAACTTGTTTTTCTTGCATAAGGACCGCACCCAATCCTTGCAAAGAGGCGTCACAGAATATCTGGAAAGGCTTTGATGTATCTGGAGGAATCAAGATTGGTGTGGAAGTGAGCTTCTCTTTGAGTGTTTCAAAGCTTGCTTGACATGCAGGAGTCCAAAGGTATCTCTTGCCTTTTTTGAGGAGATCGGTAAGAGGCTTCACAATCTTCGAGAAGTTCTGCACGAAGCGACGGCAGTAACTAGCCAAACCAAGGAAACTCCGGACTTCTTTGATATTTACCGGAGGAAGCCAGTCAACAATTGTCTTTACAGTTTCTGGGTTGATGGCAATGCCCTTGGCTGAGATGACGTGACCAAGATAGGTGACTTGAGGCAGCCAGAACTCACACTTGGAGAACTTTGCATACAAGCGGTTCTCACGAAGTTTGTTTAGGACACACCGAAGGTGTTATTCATGTTCTTCCTTTGACTTAGAATAGACTAGGATGTCATCCAGATAGACCACAACAAACTTATCAAGATACTCCATGAAAACCGAGTTCATAAGCCTCGAGAAGGTGGCAGGTGCGTTGGTGAGACCGAAAGACATGACCGTGTACTCATATAGGCCATAGCGGGTGGTGAAAGCTATGTTAGGAACATCTTCCTTGCGAATCTTGATTTGATGATAACCACTTCTCAAGTTAAGCTTAGAGAATACCACAGCTCCAGCTAGCTGATCGAAGAGATCATTAATCCGCGGAAGGGGATATTTATTCTTGATGGTTTTAGCATTGAGAGCCCGATGGTCAACACAAAGTCTATCAGTCTTGTCCCGCTTCTTCACAAAGATGGTTGGGCTACCCCAAGAAGAAGTACTATGCTGAATGAAACCCAACTTCTCTTGTTCATCAAGCTGACGTTTGAGTTCAGCCAGCTCAGCAGGACCCATTTTATAAGGCCGCTTGGAGATAGGAGCGGTACCAGGTTCAAGCTCAATCACAAACTCAACCTCATGATCCGGAGGCATACCTGGCAACTCTTCAGGAAAGACATCTGGGAACTCACGGACCACCGGAACACTCTGAATAGCTTCCATAGCATCATCATTCAGAGCCGCCAAAGAGAAAAGCTGAATAGCAGGAGTCATACTTGGAGAATGGACTATATGGCCTTCAGGAATTTTCAGAGAAACCGAGCGTTCAGCACAATCAATCACAGCTGCATTTGCTGTCAACCAATCCATGCCCAAAATAACATCAATGTCAGAATTTCCTAGAATAATTAAGGAAGACGGGAACGAATAACCACCAATCTCAATTTGATTGCCATGGCTGATTTTAGAAGCTGCCATTGTTGCTCCAGGAGAAAGGACCATTAACCGCTTAAGGAGAGGATCCATAGCTAACTCATTCTCATTTGCAAATTTGTGAGAAACAAAAGAATGCGATGCACCAGAATCAAACAACACTCGTGCAGGGACTGAGTTAACGGAAAGCATACTCATCACAACTCCAGGTGCATTGCTTAGCTTGAGCGGCGTTGACACAGTTGGCACGAGCAACAGTAGACCCGGGCTTGGTGTTGATGTTGAGAGCCCGAGGTGGTGGTGCATGAACCATAGGAGAGCTTGCCGCAGGTCTTGGAGGTGGTGGAGGAAGAGCTTTGTTGTTCATTGGACAGTTCCAGTGTTGATGCCCAGTGTTTCCACAAGTGTAACAAGCACCAAGTGGATGTGGAGCAACGTAGCCAGGGACTCCGCCAGGCGCTCCAAGGTAGTTGTGGTTGTAGCCCCTAGGAGCAGCAGTGAGGATGTTTGGTGGCCTTGTCGCGTAGCTTGAAGGTCTTGGTGGAGCCGAGAGCGACGGTGGGTTGTTAGGAACGCAGACACGACGCTTAGAAGGAGTTGACATAGTTGAAGAGCTTGCTGCATCGCGGTTGTGTTTCTTTGACTCCTCAAACAATTGCCTACTTGCTTCTTCCTGCAGAGCTGTATGTTGGAGTTCCAGAAAAGACGCGGGCCTTGCATGTGTGATTGCATATTTAATTGATGCATTGAGCCCTTGTCTGAACCTCTTTTGCTTCTTCTTGTCATCAGAGATCTCATCGCCACCATACCGAGAAAGGTTCATGAAGTTTCTGATATAGGTATTGACATTGTCATTGCCCTGCTTGAGGTTGAGAAACACTTCATTCATCCTCTCCATGACAATTTCTGACAGATATTGCTCTTTGAAAGCTCCAGTGAACTGTTCCCAAGTAGGCTGAAAACCAGTGTAGTTTGCCTTGAGGTAATTCTCCCACCACAGAGCTGCATCTCCCTTCAGAAGGTGAGTGGCACATTTTACCCATTCTTGCTCAGGAACATCAGCAGTCACCAGTAACCTTGACATCTCACGCAACCAATCGTCAGCATCAAGTGGTTGATCAGACACATCAAATTGGCGTGGGTTGAACTTCAGAAAGCTTTTGATGTCTCCTCGCTTGGGAGGTGGAGGTAGCAGAACAAACTCATTCCTCCTGACACTTTCTTCAAATCGCTGCTGGTTCTGCTGCATTGCGGCCAAGGCATTGGCGATGCTTGCCAACGCAGCCCCCAGTTCAGGTTGTATGTCCTCCTCAGAACGGCGTGGTGGTGCCATCCTGTGATTGATATAAAACACAAGTTAGTACCATAATGGAGAATAATAATAATCCAAAATAGTACCAAAATGGAATTAACCAAGATTTAAAGGATACAATTTACTAAGATGATATTAAAATATCAACAAAGTTCAAAGCACCTAGAACATATTAAGCATATCGCACATGACTGAACAAGGAGTGTGGTACACAAACTAACAAAGAAAAAATTTCCACAAATTTCGGCATTAAAATACCACTATATGCGCAAAACCACTTAACGAATCAAGATTAGTAACTCTACCAATTCAATATACAAGAGCGAATGAGAAAAGTAGTGGTATGGTCGCGACTCCATCCCGCACTTAAATCATTACTCCGCACATGAATAAGCAAAACACATATCCCAATACCTTCATGTTAAGATGAACCTAAAGATTAGTAACTACGGAAACAAACACCCCAAACAAGATAACGTCGGACAAAGAGTAAGACAGATCGCGTCGGTATACAACGAATCAGATAGATCGCGTCGGTTTGCAAAAGCCTGTCGGTATGGAATTTACCAACAGTTGATGACCAAAGGCAGATAGTGATAACATGTTGGATGCAACAGATAGACAAGGAATTCACACACACACACACACAACCTATGGTACTACGGAACCCCGAACACGTGAATCCTAGTTTGAATTTTAGAAGAGGATTGAAAACGTTACACTTCCTTACCAGAAAAGGGTGGGTGGGTGGGTAAGAAGAAAAGTGGAAGTAGTCCTACTTTCACGTTTTGTTTTTCCCTAAAATATTTGCTAGACTGAAAACGACCATTTGGCTGAGACCCTGAAGGGCGGGATGGCTCTGATACCAATTGTAACTACCTCAGTGAATTACGCTCTTAGTTACAAGCCTGGATGAGCGGAAATGGTTAAAATAGTACGGTGGGGCCAAATGCCACTCACAGGTAGACCTTTCGGCCATCCTAACCATTTCCAAAACATCGGGACAAGAACGAGCGTGTCGGCGTGAAGGGATCAACTACATACACAAATGAGTATGTATGCAAGCCACATACAATAGTCCTCAGAGCCATTCCATCTAAAAAGAAATAGAAATATTGCAACGCCATAAGGCAAGATCCAAATATCCTAGATAGAGATAATATTTTAGGATAGCGCCTCATACATCAAACATCAGAGTATCAGGCGGAAGAGGAAAACAAGATCCGAGTACGGATAAGAAGCAAATCGGCATAAGATGCCACATAAATAAACACATCCCGCCCACAGATCTCACGGATCCCCGTTCCCGGAATCTCTACACCGAGTGATCGTTGCCAACATCGTCCGTCTCCTCCACCCATTATCCATCTTGCGAGTATACCTGTTCATCTGAATCAAACAATTTATCGTGTGAGACCCTAGGGGTACTCAGCAAGTCTTTATGCCTCTAAAGGGGACACAACCTGGGGTGACGCAATTGCAGCAAAAGATAATAACTAACAATTCTATAGATACTCGCTAACCATCCGCCTAACCAAAGATAGACGGATGTCCGTTAAATAAGAACAACAGTTATATCAGTAATATTAACAGATCCCTCCTTCTCCTCACTTACCAACGAGGAAGCGGACGAACAACCCCCCCATCCGTTGGCAGTTTTATTAACCATTCCATGAGTGTTGCACTATTTAGTAGTCAGGTACTTAGTCAAATTGAAAGCGATACTTTAGTTATACTTGTCTATGATCGAGAAACTGTGCTCCAAGTCGTCCATAACCGCGGACACGGCTTTCAGAAAGATTTACCCTGCAGGGGTGCACAAATAGCAACACACACTCGATCAACCTTGGAAAAACCAACTCAAAGCATAGCAGGTCATTCACGACAAAGCGATCACAGGATTCAGAAATATTTCAGGGGGTCACCCCATTAAGCTACCCGCAACGAAGTTGGCCGGCTCCGAGACGGACCCAAGGTTTGCGTCAATGGCTGTAAACGACTGGGAACCCGAAAGTGTGACTGGGCTTATCGATACCGCGAAAACACTCCGCAGCCAAAACAGTACAGGTTCTCCTCGCACAATCTTAAATAAAGCAGTAAAGCATGGCATAAGTACAGGATAGTAATAAAGCCCCAAACTACTTTGTGGCCCCAAGAAGTAAGAATGAATCAAGCTCTGTCTCAGGGGGGTCCATAAGGCCTCATGGATGTGGATAGTGCGAATAGTCAAGGAACAGGAATCAAGTACTCGGGGTCCTACGGGACACAAGTGAGCATGGATAACCAAATAGCAGATATTGCTCACCGGTGCCACTTTCATTAGTTATCCCATTACTACTCAGGTTAAGTTGTTTAGATACCTCGTTATCCATCAGACACTCACATACCCTACACATGTTATTCTACGACCCGCATGGCTCAAACAACTGCTATAGTAATGGCTCATGGGATGGAGGAACAAGCTTCGGTGGGGTTCAAAAGTAAAGGCTATGCAGTACGTGGGATTCAATTTAATGCAACCGCGACTCAATGATGCAAGAATAAGATAGAGGCAATAGGTAGTATATGTATGCAAGCATGTGGTAGTGCTTGCCTGGCAGCTCAGTTGAAGCGAGGGACGGATCTGGGTAGTGCTCACAGGTTTCTGATATATCCCCACATCTATTCGAAGAAGAACCAAACAAACAAGGCCCAACATAAATACAGTGCACAAGCATATGAATTAAAATGCGACAAGCAAACAATCATGCCATGGTGAATGATGCACAATTTCCATGGCAATAATGTAGCATGGCATGGGTGAGGTGTGGGGTACAAGATTAAAGCATTTTATTAAATTTTTAGCCCGGTTTGCTCTCATAACACTTGCTGTATACTTATTATTTATATGATGCATGCTGCAATTCAGAACATGGATTGCATAGATAGAACGGGCTCGTCGTGCTGATCGAATTAGACATATTATTTGTTAAATTTGGAGTTATAAAACTAAAGTTATTAATTTATTAAGAAAAGGGCATTTTATTGTAATTTTAACCGTCTCGAAAATTTAAATTGCTCAAACATTATTTTGAATAGCATTTTTGGATTCCTCACATTTTTCTGATTCAAAAACATTTATTATATGTATTATTTGGATTTGTATTTTAAAAGTTATTTAAAAACAGATTTGAATTTGAATTTAACAATTTCTGAAAAGTTTATTTGAAAACAGAAATGCAGGAGACGTTTTATACTCAGACAGACCCAGCCCCAGTCGCTGACGGGTGGGCCAGCCGCTGAATGGACATCACACGCACAGAAAAGAGTTTTCTCACCGCGGCTGACCTAGACCAAGAGGCTGACAGGTGGGGCCGGCAGCTAGGGGCCCACGTGCCAGTGGCGGAAACAGCGGAGGCTGCCAGGTGGGGTAGGGGGGAAACACGGGTTGAGCAACTCCAAAAACTGGGGTGCCTTATCGTAAAACGACGCGCGTCGATGACAGGTGGGACCTAGCTAGACCACGGGTTGAGCCGGCAAAAGGCGCAGGGGGTTATGTGCAAAAGGGGGGGGTGCGGCACTGTTTTTCTTCTTGTTTTACTAACGAAACTGAAAAACGCGTTCGGCGATAGCGCGCACGCAGCACGGTGGGGATCGAACTGGCGACCTCGCGCGTGCGAGCGGCGGCGGCTACCGCTGGGCTATGGAGGGGTTGGTGTTAGGAACCGCAGGCGCGGCTAGGTGTCTACTCACTGGCAGCGCGAGCTCTGTAGCCGGCAGGTCATGAGGTGCTCGTCGAAGGATCGGCACGACCGAAGCAGCTGGGCGAGAGGTGTCGGGGTCGATGGCTCACCGCGAGGTTGTCGGTGGTAGCGGATCGGGACGAGGCGCAGCAGGGCGTCGGCGGAGCTGGCAAACCAGAGATCTAGGGTTTCGTCGGGCGGCGCTGGTCCTGGCGATCCTGGTGCTCCTCCTCCTCGTTGGCGCGTCCAGGGCGAAGCAGGGGGGTCTCCTCGGTCTCTTCGACCACTTCCACGTCGCGCACGCCGGCAGGAACGAGGAGTAGACGGTGGTACTGGCGGGGCCGGCGAGAGGGAAGATGGCGACGGTGGAGCGGCAAGGGAAGAGGGCAAGGCCCTGGGGGATCTGGGAGAGGAAGAGGAGGCGTGGGGCGGAGGATAAAGCAAGGGAGAGGGAGGAGGGTGTCGTGTGGGGCTCGGGGTAGATAAAGGTGGCTTCGTCCACCTTTCTCCTCCTCCTCCTCTCACGTTCTCGAGCTGGAGCGAGGCAGGGGCAGGTGGGGTGGGGCTGACAGGCGGGCCAGGTGGGGACGGCATGGTTGTGGGGCTCGCACGGCAGGTAGAGAAAAAGAGAGAGGAGAGGGGGCTCGGTGAGCTAGGCTAGGGTTAGATAAAATAAAAGAAAAAGGATAGGATAGGGTCTTAGGGTTTCGGTGGAAGTGTGGTCTAAACAAGATCATGCAAGGTGAGATTGGAGGTAAGGAGAGAGAGGTGGGTTTATGGGTATTCTTTAATGTGGCAAGGTCATGGCATGATCATATGTAAAGGAGAAAAGGGTGTCGAGGATATCTCACATATCATGCATGGCATGGTGTTGAGGTTGAAGGGGTGGAGATGATGAGAGAAGAAGAGAAGAGCTCACAAGAGAAAGGTTCCACTCAAAACAAAGAAAAACCCAAGAAAGAAATGGTGTTGATGATGGTTGCATGGCCCATGCAAAATATTAAATGCCCTGTGTTATTCTTGTGAAAACAAAATAAATGATCATGGCATTTATACATATGCATTCCAAAAGGTGGACTAAAGGCCAAGCAAAAGAAGCTAGAATTGGATCCATCCCAACCCACATGAGCTAGAGATGAAAACAAAATAAAATTCAAAGCTCACATGTAGTAGGGTGGTGGAATTATGGGGTGGTGACAAGAAAGGTGGTGGAATTAAATAAAATATATGCCCCCAACTCAATTTGGGCGTCAAGCATATATCAAGATTCAAATACAATATATCAAGAGCCAAATATAATTAATAATGCATATGAGAGAAGAACCAAATGAAAAGGGTTTTATATGATGCTCAACTGCAAGGTGGCATGATGACATGAGCATGATATCATTATGATGCAACAATTATATGTAGGAAGTAGCCATTATATTACTAGACCAAGTAGCATTACAATTGTTAGACAATTGGGATGCTACATAGTTCTAGTGAACATATTCTACAGATTGGATAAATTCGAACTACAATTCCAAAGGTAATAACAACTATGCTAGCTCAAATCATGATCTTCACCAACTTGTATTTGGTTCTCTCGCTAAAATCGTGAGTTGCAGAGATGAGAACCATGAAAAGCAAGATCCTGAATAAGAAAACAAAAACCGAGGAAACCATAAGAGTGAAGACTAGTAGAGTCTCGTCCTTTGTCATTCTTTGCTCCTTTTTCACTCAATGATTAATCCTAATTTCCCGTTAAGGCCCAGCAGTTGACTGGACATCTAGGGGTAAAGCACAGTTTTGGTGCGGGCTACACGAGAGGTACCAAATCGAGGCAAACTCTGAATACTAGATATGACCCCAAAATAAGGGGGGTCAAGGTCGGCCAGTGAGATGATGGGGGATAAGCTTCATTGTCGAGAGGGAAATAGCCCGGATCACCAGTTAAGGCCATCGTTAACCAAAAAGTTGATAGATTATAAATTGACAAAGTAGAGCAGAAACAACACCTGAAAGTCTGAAACTAGTTGCCATTGTATTGACGCCTCATCTATACCATTTGAACTCACAAGGCCAAACAACTAAAACACTGCAGTGTACTGTATCATTTTTCATCTTTACATTCTGATCCAGATGTCATTCTAAAGGGGACCAGATATGTACCTTGTCTACACAGTGGCGGTGGTTGTGGTGAGGTCATCGTAGGGCTCCATCGCTCCACTCACAAGAAAGATCAGGAGAGGCTAGGGCGTTGTGGAGGTCACCGGTGCATCACTGAAAATATCGACAAAGTTGGGGTCGCGATAGCTCCGAGGGCAGTGGGGAAGACTGACAGAGGTTAATCCTTCACGGGACCTATATGTGGGCTCGGAAGGCACAGCTATGCGGGCAGGTGGAGGTTGAGTGGTGGCAAGGGAGGCGGCGGACAGACTATCAGAGTTGGAGCTTCTCGTCATTAGGCAGAGACGATGGTGGATGGCGGTGTTGGAGTGGACGGGGTCTCCTAGCAGCGAGGAGAGTGGCAGTTGTGCATGACATGCGCGAAGTAGCGGCCAGATCTGTCCTTGCGACAGGACAGGCGGGGCCAAATTCTAGATGAGATTGCCGGTGTGGAGGAGGCACGAGTCTGGGATGCGGTTTTCACAATAGGAAGACCATTGCTGGAGCGCGCTCATGAGTTCCTCGATCCTGTCGCAAGGATATGTTTGCTCCATGATTAGAGCACCAGGAAGGACGACTTTTGCAGAGGATACTCGCCCCACTTTTCGATTCCCTAGGTGGAATTCCCCTGCTCATCGAGTTCATCATGTCGTCGTTCGCTGGGATGCTAGAGGTCAGTCATCGGGTAGGTGTCATGGGGATGGCGACAGCCGCATCGGCAAGGTGAGCAGTGCAATCTAGGAGAGAGATGCTGAAAGGGCATTTATTCCCTTCCTATTGTTTTGATGTTTGTTGACAACACTTGGATAGGTTTAATCTGTTGTTAAATGTTTCAGGAGATATCAGCTACATTAGTGTATTTTGTACCTAAGGAAAAAGGGCTTCCCAGGATCAATTCTGTGCAGGGACAAAGTCCCTGCCGGACTGTCCAGGTGATATGCGCCGGAGTGTCCAGCCCCCACCGGACTATCCGGCTGGTTTCTGCCGGACTATCCGGCCCTGAGGGTTCGTCGCTTGGCTCGGACATTCTTTCTGCTACATCGGACACCACCCGGACACTGGCCAGAAACTCTGCCAGACGGGAGTGTCCGGTGGCTGCCACCCGGAGTGTCCGGCCAGGCCGAACTGTTCGGCCGGTTTTTGCCAGACTGTCCGGGGTAAGTGGCTCCCAACGGCTCTAATTCCAGGGGCCCTATATAAGGGCCCCTTCTTCTACCTTGGAAGCTTCTCGTCTAGCTCAAGAACAGCACCACCATTTGAGCCACCAAATCCTCAAGATCACTTCACTCAACCATCCAAAGTCATTGATCTTTGGAGAATTGAAGGAGGAGGCCTTGATCTATAGCTTCACCAAGAGAGATCTTCATTTCTCCCTCATTCACTTGAGGTCCCCTTGATCCAGTGTTTCATTGGAAACCCTAGCTTGTGATTTGGTTCTTACAAGCTTGTCTTTGATTGTTTAACAACTTGCTTGTATTCGGGTGCCTCCAATTAGGTTGTAGATGTGTGCCTCGAACTTGTTGCAAAGGTGCCGGCTTCCACCTCGAAGGTTGCTGATATAGTTGAAGAGGTGAATCGAACCCGTTCGGGTCAGGTTCATCGGAGAACAAGGGAGGTCTCTCGTGGAGTTGGTGGTTTGAAACCACCCCCTCTCCAAACGTAGATGTACTTCCCCTCAAAAGGAAGGAACTACGGGAAACAAACCCTTGTGTCTCCACATGCTCCACTTTGGTTACTTCTATCCTTTACCGCACTTTACTTATCTTGTTCTTTCCTAGTGGTAGTGATAGATTGACATATAGGTAAATTCACCATAGTTTCATAATCTAGAGAATTTACCTTTTATGTCAAACCCTAACTTGAAAAAGAGTAAAATTTGAAGTAGCACCTATTCACCCCCCCTCTAGGTGCCCGTACGATCCTTTCAATTGGTATCAGAGCCTCGTCTCTTCATTTGGGCTTAATCGCCTAAGAGAGTATGGGAAACCAAGGAGAAGAGGGAGAGGGTGAGGCTAGCAACTCGGTGACCATGGTAGATCTCAAGAATTTGGAAACAAGCTTGAGCTCTACCTTGGGCAACAAAATCCAATAGTTGTGTTAACTTGTTGAGCAACTTGTTATGGAAAATTTGGCCTCACCACCTCCCTCTCAAGAGGAATCACCACCTAACCTAAGGAAAATGCTCCAACTAAGCCAATAGGTGAAGTGGTGGGGGATGAACATAATTCCATGGACTCCACCACCAAAAAGGGTGATGGGAAGGAAGAGCACCATGCGGTTCCCGGATGGTACTCTCTCGACCCTCCAATGCCTCATCCCCATATAAATAATAGAGGTGACCCACCTAAGTTAGCTGCACATACTTTTTCTCAATGGCAAGTTTTAATGAAATCTCATGTGCGCAACTCTTCCATTGACTTGTGGAACATTATTGAAGAAGGAATCAAAATTGAGGATCCAACCAACTTAACTATAAGAGAAGTGGTCAATAGCCAACTCAATGCGACAGCCTTGCACATGATCCAACTTGGAGTGGGGCCAAAGGATTTTCCCCACATTGAGCACTACAATACCGCCAAGGAAGCTTGGGATACTCTCATTGACTTGTTTGTTGGAAATGAGATCATGAGAAGAAATGTGTATGATGCCTTAAGCAATGAGGATGAAGGTTTCTTTATGAAGGATGGTGAGGATCATGAAGACATGTATCGAAGACTCAAATCCACAGCCACCACCTTCAGGAATGTTGGTGCCTATCACATTGATGATGCTTGGATCAAGAGGAAGTATGTGAGTGCACTCATGCCCTTCGAGCCTACTGACTTGAAGTGTCTCCAAGGAATACACAACTACCATCTCATGACCTCCAATGAAGTTATGCAAGAGATGGCCGCTTTCAAGATTGCTGCCAAGAATGCCAAAGACGCTTGTGCTCATGCTATTGGATTGAATAGTGGTGTCAATCTTACCTTGAAGGCCAAGGTTGTGGAGTATGATAAAGAAGAAGGGAGTGATGATGCACTTTCAATGAGCCACCCTGAAGATGTCAAGGTTTCTCATGGTGAATACATGGCCTTCTATGCAAGAAACTTTTGGAAAGACCCTGCCAAGGCCAAGATGGAGATGCAACGAAGAAGCAACCCCAATGGGAGAAGAGACAATGGGTCTAAATTGAGAACTTGCTTCAATTGTGGTGACCGCTATCACTTTGTTGTCGGTTATCCCTATGAGAAAAGAGAAGATCATGGGGTAAACTTGTGTTGAAGAAAACCTCCAAATCTCCTTTCAAGAAACCCTTCATCAAGAGGAATCCCACCAACAAGAATTTGGGTGAAATTGTCTTGATAACACATGAAGAATTCTCCTCTCACAATGATGATGAAGATGAAGAAGAGGAAACATCAAGTGGTGTGGCTGCCCTTGCCACTACTTCTACACCTACCTTCTCACTCTTCGACTCTCCAAATGAGAATATCTCCAACAAGAACGTCACTTGCCTTATGGCAAGAGGAACATAGGTATTATCATCGTCACACCCCACCTCCTTAGTTGATGATAAATTTCATGATGAGTTATCGCTTGAGGTAAAAAAGGAATTAGTTTCTTTTGATGTGTTTATGACTAAGTTGCAAGGGGAGCACAAGAAACATTTTGTGGACCTCTTAAATCAAATTTCACACACACAAGAGCTTCTTGATGAGAGATGTAAATTAGGAAGAGAGCACATGATTGAGGTAGAAGCTCTAAATAATGCTCTAGAAGAAGAACAAGAAACTAGGATGTCTCTTGAAACTACACTTGAAGGTCTTGATGAAGCAAATGACCTAATTATTAATAAACTCATCAAGGAATGTCACCATGCTATTGCAAATATAAAAAGGCTAAAAAGGACAAGATTGAGTTTGGTGTTGTTCATGAAAAACTTGCCGAGGACTTTAGGATGCTTGACAAGTCTCACAAGGCCTTGGAGAGTGAACTCTTGTTACTCACAAAGTCTCATGAAAATCTTCAAACTCAATTGACCAATATTTCTTCACCTAGTACTTTCATTCCTTCTAGTTGTACAAATATACTTGTAGAAAATTCTAGGTTGAAGGGGGAACTAGCTAAGGCCAACTTTCCTAAAGGAAGCAAGTCAATTGATGACCTCTTGAGTAAGCAGAGGCCAAATGGTGAGAAAGGAGGCATTAGCTTTGTCTCTAAATCCAAGAAGAAGAACACCAAGAATAAGAAGGCCAAGCCTGCACAAGAAAATAACAAGGCCATTGTGGGTAGTAAGACCACAAGTGGCAAAACTATGTCTCATGATGACTTTGGCGGGAAGTGCTAACCCTCACTATGTTTTAATGCGTCATTATTATGGTGATGTGTATGCACAATATGTTGGCCCATTTGATGGTTATATTGCTTGGTCTATTTGGGTTCCCAAGACCCTTGTTGCTAACAAAAGAGGACCCATTGCAAAATGGTGCCTAAAAACTAGTTTGATCTTTTGTAGACCTATGCTTCTGGTGGATCAAAATGCGTGCTTTATAGTGGATCCACAAGTCATATGACCGGAAGCGCATCTAGTGTCAAAGAGTTGAGACCAAATGTTGATCAAATATTCGTGAATATGCCGACAAGTCAAAGTCTAAGCTAATAGGTATCGGCAAGGTTGTGGTTGCCCATGACATTACTCTCGTGGACGTCATGCTTGTTGAGACCCTTGGCTATAATTTACTTTTAGCCCGTGCTCTTGGAAAGATGGGATTTGCCATCTTTATTGATAATGATATTGTGATCCTCATGTGGAGCAAGTCTCTAAAGGTCGATTTTGTTGGGTACGTCGAAATGACTTGTATGTGGTGGACTTTTTAGGAAAAACCACTACAAGTGCAATGTGCTTATTCGGAAAGGCCGATGTGGGTTGGTTATGGCATCGACGTCTAGCCCATGTCAACATGAGAACTTTGCAAAGTCTCCACAAGGATGGTCATATTGTTGGACTAAAAGAAAATGTTTGCTTTTCCAAAGATCGTGTTTGCAGGGCGTGTGTTGAAGGAAAGATGCATGCTTCCCCCCACAAGCCAAAGAACTACATCAAGTCCAAGAGGATCTTGGAGCTCCTTCATGTGCATCTGTTTGGTCCTCCATCTCATGCAAGTCTTGGTGGGAAGAAATATTGTTTGGTGATTATTGATGACTACTAAAGATACACATGGGTATATTTCTTCAAGCTGAAAAGTGAGACCCAAGAAAACTTCATTGACTTCATCAACATGGCTCAAAATCAACACAATATCCCTTTGTTAACAATAATGAGTGACAATGGCACCGAGTTCAAGAACTACACCTTGAATGGATTTCTTAGTGATGAGGGGATAAAACACCAATAGTCCGCTGCATATACCCCTCAACAAAATGGTGTAGCTGAGAGGAAGAACCGGAATCTTATTGATATGGCAAGGACCATGTTGGTGGAGTTCAAATCTCCATACAATTTTTGGGCCGAAGAAATATCCACCGCATGCCATGCATCAAACCGTCTCTACCTCCGAAAAGAATTGATCAACAAGCCCAACGTGTCATACTTTCAGGTGTTTGGTTGTAAGTGTTTCTATCGCATCAAGGGTATTCATTTGTCCAAATTTAATTCCAAAGCATTAGAGGGTATTTTTGTTGGTTATGGTCTCGAATCCCACACTTATAGAATCTATGACAAGCTCTCTAGAATTGTCATAGAATCTTGTAGTGTGGTGTTTGAAGAATATGATAGTCCCCAAGGGGGCATGTTGATGTTTGTGATGTAGATGATGAAATGTCTCAGGATTCCATAGGAAGAATGGGTGCGGGATTCATCGGCCCCGTTGAGGAACCCCTTATGGTGGATCGAGAAGAACTACGCTCTTATCAAGTGGAGCCCTCATCTTCACAACATCAACAAGCTCCTATCGAGGAGGACAATGACCCAAGCCAAAGACAAGTTGTGGACCCTCAACAAGTTGATCAGGGAGAAACCTCTAGCCAAGAGGAGATTGAGTCTCCATTTGCCAGAATGTCCAGTGCTGCTAAGTCTACTACACAAGGAAGATATGTACAATATGCCATAAGATCAGCTCAACGCCTATCTAGAAGTGTGCCTGATCAAGACCAAGGTCAATCTTGGCCTCTTGAAGAAGAGAATGATTCCGATGATGATCAAGGTCAAGTTAATGGTCAAGATGAGGACCAAAATGATGAAGTGATCCTCACGAGGGTTAAACTCATCAGTGCCCATTGTTATGGACTTGGGTTTTGGAGAAGAAGGGAGCGCTGGAGGCATCAATCGACTAGCAAACAAGCACACAGGGACGCAATGTATACCCAGGTTCAGGCCTCATAGAGGACCCTACTCCTGCTTGTCTTCTCTTGGAATTATCGAGGGATTCGAAAGTTACAGGGGGTGCGCATATGCAATCTGGAAATGGTGCGGAAACTAGGGTTGTTATTGTCCTCCTTGCCGCCCCCTCCTAGCCTTTATATAGAAAGGCTAGGTCTCGGGATAGCAGATCGAGTCGGTTATAAGTTAGGGTTTTTCCCTTTAAACTTTCTATCTTTGAGCTTGTCGTGTGTTGCAAGTAGTCGGAGTCTCCTTCGGTCACCCAAATCATTGATTGGGCCTTCGTAACGCCATGGGCTTCTGCCAGATTGGACTGTATATGCTAACGAGTACCTATAAGGTATGCCCACGTCGGTAGCCCCCGAGTATCCGGTTGAATCGCAGATTCGAGAAGAGACTAATGAAGTCTTTCGAATGCACAGCCGATCATGTTTTCGAGTACTCAAATTTATTTCATAGGGATTGATGATACGTGTGCCTGATTCATCCGATGTATCGGGATCAGTTAACTGCCATAGGGGAAAAACGCAATCTAGTCAAACTCGAGTCCCCGGACTCAAATTCGGAAAAGTGATGGCGTAATCCGACTGAGGACGCAGAGGTCTTATAGAGTTTGAATCCTAGTGTATACGTGTGAGCACTCGACACGCCCGTCAAGGCTTATTTCATCGTACCTGCAGGCACAGATTGTTTCTGGTAGAGCACAGTAGGTGCGTTGCTAGGCCTTATTCAGGTCTTATCTTCACGTCGTAGACGCGGCATCCGAATTTTATCATCGCGGAGATGATTCGGGTGGCCTAGGAGACGTAATCTCTTTGCAGGGAAGATATGAGGCGGAGTCGCCAATGCTTTCGAGTGTGGACGTAGTCAACACGCAGTTATGTGTAAGAAAAAGTCATAGGGTGCGCGACCAGCACTCGTTATGGGAGTAGCCCCCGAGTGCCTATTCGAGTCATAGACTCAAGTGGGGACTATAAGTATTTTGCGACTGTTGTCGTCTTTTACTTGTTTCAGTCGAATGTGCTTTTAGTGCTCCCTATGGGAGTAACCCGAAGTCCATAGTCGAATCGTTGATTCGAGTGAAGGGTTTTTGGTGAGAAAATATGTTCTCATAATGCTTGGATGTCTAGCAAAGTTTCTCGGGTGTGCGGCCATCGTTCCTATTAGGAGTAGCCCCCGAGTGTTTGGTCGAGTCGAAGACTCAAGTAAGGACTAGAGTAGTCAAAAGGTGCTCCTGCTGGAGTTAAGGACGTCAATGCTGACGATGATATGACCTCAGTTGCCCGCGTGAGCGGTTTTAACGGGATGTGACGAAGAGGTGGTCCCATTTTCTGACTTGGATTTGACTAGGCATGCGTACTCTCCCTTTTAACTATGTCTCCTCGATTATCGTGCGTAATGGGAGGAGTGGAGCGATGGTTCGTGGTTTACCCTTGCCACGCATCAACACTAATTTGTGCCACGTGTCCAGTTGATTTCCATCTGGCCATTGGATGGCATTGTCAATGAGGTAAAGTAGAGGTCCGTCGTGCGGTAATTCCCCATACCTCCTTCTCACTCGCGCACTTCCGCCATTGCTGCTCGTGCTATTCCATTAATCTCACCTTCCTTATGGCACTGGACCAACTCCGCACTTTCCCGAGCTACTTGTTGTGCTCCCACCGCAAGCGCTATATGGGGAAGAAGAAGGAAAGCTCTACCGCTGGATCTACGGCAGCCACTGCTGCAGCCAAGAAGAAAGGCGCCGCCACCACGAGCACCAGCGCTGCCGCTGGAGCTGGGAAGAAGAAGGGATCTGGAACCTATGTCATGAATGGGTCGTGGCTCGCATCCTCCATCAAACCATCGGAGACTTCACCCAGCGTCAGGATGGGACGCTTCCTACCGTAGAAGATGACTGCCGCGTCCCAAACAATGAGGTAATCCCCAGTCCTCCTGCAGAGTTTCGAGTGATGTTCCTTGCTTTCATCATTCGTGGTCTTTCTCTCCCCCTTCACCCTTTTGTGAGGGGGTTGCTTTGTTTCTACGGGCTCCAGCTGCACTAGCTGGCCCCGAATTCTATTCTCCATGTCGCCTGCTTCATTACCCTATGCGAGTGCTGGCTCAGAATCGAGCCACACTTTGGCCTCTTCAAGCTTAAACGTCAGTCGGGTTCGGGTTCAGTAGTCTACGATATAGGAGGCTACGAGATCCACATCGACTCCAATGTCACCTATTTCGCCATCAATCTCACTGCATATGTCCAAGGGTGGAGGGAGAAGTGGTTTTACATTCGCGACCAGAGAGTCGACGGAGAGCACTACGGACTCGCGCCCTTTGATCTGGTGGCAGCGTGCAAGAGGAGGAAGTCGTGGAAGAACGTTGTGATGCCCGGTGAAGTGGAGGAAACAGAGATGTTGTACCAGCGTGTCTGTGACTTGGAGCGCCGCATAGGCAAGGAGATAGGCGGTGTTGATCCCATTCACACTTAGATGCACCGCCGAGTGCAGCTATTGCAGGCCAGGGCGCACCCCATGTGTTGTTGGACTAGTGCTGGTGATGTAACTCGTATCTCCGAAGAGGGTATTTCTTCTAGCAAAGTAGACAGGAGGTTTCGACTGGTGACCAAGTACACCACCAAGGAGGATCTCCCGGGTGACTCAGCCGTGCCTCCCTTCTCTGCAAGCCATCCTTCGCCTGAGGTGGATTTCCTTTAAAAGTTATTCTTAATTTTCGATTGCTTGCTCATTGTTACTTATAATGATGCTTGGTTCTAGTTCCAGGACTGGAAAGTGGCCGCTAACTTGCCTCCTTGGCCAGAGGGAATAATTCCACACGAAGCGGAAGAGGAAGATGAGTCGGGCTCCACCGTCCATGTTGGGGAGGAGCAAGAATCCCCTGAGTCCATCGGGCATGAGACTCGCAAGCGCTCCCGAAGCAAGGACTCGGATGCCTCTTCACCGACGACGCTGGAGGGTCCTCCTCCTGCAGCAGAGGAGCCAATCCCTGATGTGCCTGTACGCTCCATGGCTCCTCCGTCGCGGAGGAAATTGAGGCTGCCGAAGGAGTCATCTAGGGATTCCTTCGACCTCGAAAATTTTGATGGGTATGTACTCATATTCTTGCGAGTTCGTCTTGTCTTTCCAAAATATGGTCTTCTGAAGTAGTGTTGGATGCTTTTGTAGTCAAACAGCGTCATCATCTTCCAATGATTGTCAATTTTTCAAGGATTCTAGAGTCGCAGACTCCAAAGACAAGGAGGTGGCGGTACCATCTCCTTCTCCTCTAGTGGTGGCCCACTCCGGTGCCAACTCTTCGAGCTCCCCCCATGCTGGGAGCATCAGATTGTTGCCCAGACGTCGATTCTGAAAGAATCTTCAGAGTCCCTAGAGGAATACGTGAGTTTTCTCGTGTCGTTGACAGTTAAATTTTGTGTTAATGCTCACACTTCTTTTCTTATGTGTAGCCTATCTTGAAGAATTTTGCTCGCCTTGTTGAGCAGATTGTTTCCTTGGGTCGACATCATGCTATGCTGGATAACTGCCATCGTGCTATCGAAGGTTAGCTTTATACTTTTCTTTCCACTCTTCTTGTATAGAGGATGGTGAGCTCAGGTTTTGCCATTTTTGTCTCTTGTAGGTGAGCATAATGAGCTTCTTCATCGCGTCACTTCTCTCGAGAAGGGACTTGCTGCGGCGGAGAAGAAACACGATGAGGCAGTCGAGGCTCTTAAGGAGTCGCAAAAGTGCGAGGAACATTTGCGCTCTTCCACTGCTGAGAGGGAAAAGGTGTTCGTAGAACAACTCTTCTCTGTCGCGAAAGCGCTCTCAGGTATGACACTGTCTTGCTTGTATTTTCCTTGTAATTTGCCTCCATGTTATTGTGTTCATATGTGTATTCTTCAGATGCCGCCGGCGTGGATTTTGATGCCCAGGCTTTGGCCCGTTCGGATGCTTTGGCCGGCGCCATGGCTGCAGTCGAGGACCGCAGCGTCTCTGCCAAGGACTCACTCGGGAGATCCAAAGGCGTGATGGGCCGTCTTCGAGAGGAGATGGTTCCCAAGGCCGAGCTTCTCAAAAATCTCGATGACTTGGCGGAATCCTTCGCAGAAGGCATGTCGATGACCTTCAAGAACTCGCAGCGGTTAGTTGGGACGACCATGCGAATCGCGATGGTGCAAGCTCCATAGCGTGGAACTGGACCCCGGCAAAATATCCTCGATGATGCCGGTCACTGCGGATGGCCAGCGGGCAATATTTGCTCCTTTCGCCACTAGTTGTTGTAAGTATGGGCCTCAGCTCATTGAAACACTCGCCGCCTATTCGGCGGAGCTGCGACAGTTGAAGAATGCAAAAGCTGTGGCGTCTGGGCTGTAGCTGGGAAGTTTGTGGCATCAGAGACTGCTACAGATTTGAGGAAGCCCCCGAAGTTGAAAATGAAGCAGTAGAGCAATGCTTGGCTTCCTTTTTGTAATAGCCTAGCTTTCCTTGTTAAATTGTGCTATTTTGGGAGTGTCCCTGTCGAAACTTGTTGAACTTGGAATTGTTCTCCTTGTTTATTGATGAATGGTTGGTATTATTTGCATCTTTTCTTTGGCTGTAATAGGGTCCTTCCAGTGGTCCGCCTGACTCTCCTCCCACCAATGAAACTGTGGCGCGACCACATTCAAAAGTTGAGGACCTATCGTTGCTCGCGCGACTATGCGACCGCATAAAGCATTTGGAGCGGGAGATGCCCATAATCCGCGGTAACGCGGATGTGTGGAAGTCGAGGGCTGAAAAGGCCGGTGCGCACGAGAAGTACCTTCTAGGCGAGGTGGCTCAGTTGAATGAGAAATTTAAGTGTTAGTTCTCTAGCCACTTATCCTTTCTTAGCCATTCGCAGCGGCGCTTTGTCCTTATGCTTTGTATCTGCCTTTTGTAGTTGTTAGCGCTCGTCACCCGCAGGATGAGAGGGATCGAGTTGCCATTCGTCTGAACGACTTGACCCAGGAGCAGCTGCAAGCTAGTGGATATTTCTGGGTGGATCACGATCGTGCAGTCGCGTTGGCGACGCTCCAAGTTCATGCATCTTGGGTGCTGTAGCGTTTGAAGAGGGCGCAGTCGTGCCTTAAGCACATTTTTTAGCGATGTTTCCCCTGGACGTGGTGCCTTCAAGCTTGCCAGCTTTGTTGTCGAAGTTTCAAGATATCAGCGCGGTTCGCGAGTGCGTGTGCTAGTAGTTGGTCGCAGGTGCCAAGGCGGCATTGGCGCTTGTTCACCTGCACCGGCCAGATATGGATTTCGCAGCTATTGCCGCTGGCCCACCACCTCCGCCAGAAGGGATGACATGGAACATGGTGCCACACTATCGGCCGGTTGATCAACCTGCTGAAGATATTGTCGATTTCTTTGAGGAGCAGATGAATGTTCTTCTTTTGCAGCAATAGGATAGTATGGTCCTACACATGAAATGCATAGGTGATGTAAAGTTCATAGAATTGTACCGGGTGTTTTTTTATACCCGTTAATATGTAAAGATCTTGCTAGCTTGTATATTTTTCGAGTGTTTTTGTACTCTACAGTTCCTTTTAGTTAGCCTGGCGTATATTCATCTCAGCACCTTGTCAACCTGTCAGGTGCGTTGCAACTGGGTTGATTTTGCCAAGGGTTTGATTGATAGTGCGTCAGCTACTCGGGATACTGTGTAATTCGTGTAATGAGGTTAAAAGGGTGGCGTAGCCCCAGAGCAATGTAATTGCAAGTAAGATAGAGACACAAAGTTTGGGGCACTTAGCTTTATTTATTCGCAGAATATCACGAGGTACAATGTGTGTCTAAGTAGCCTGGCTGAATAGCCTTATTTGTAAAGTAAAAACATCTAAGGGTAAAACGACATAGCTGCGTGACATTCCAGGGGTTGGAGTATGCGACTCCACTTTCTATGTCTTTAAGGCCGTAGGCGCCACCTACTATTACTTCGCTAATCACGTAAGTTCCTTCCCAAGGGGACTCGAATTTGAGGTGCCCTTGCTACTTCAGTCGTAGGACCAGGTCTCCTTCGACGAAGGGTCTAGGGCATTGCCTTCTGCTGTGGTAATTGCGCAGGTTCTGCTGGTAGATCGTGGATCTCTCCGCTGCAATCTCGCGTGCCTCATCGAGGAGGTCGACGGAGTCTTCGAGTGCGAGGGTTGATTCCGCCTCGCTATATGCTACTACTCGTGGGGCCTTGTAGCACACCTCTGCGGGTAGTACCGCCTCAGCACCATGTACCATGAATAAAGGAGTGTAGCCTATAGCGCTGTTTGGAGTTGTGTGCAGGCTCCATAGGCTCCTCAGCACCCGACATCTCTTTTGAGTGGCCGGAGGAGCCTTTTCTTGATCCCGCCACAGACGAGGCCGTTAGCCCTTTCGACTTGACCGTTGATTTGGGGATGTGCCACCGAGGCGTAGCTAATGTTAATTCCTAGGTTTTCACAGAAATCCTGGAACTCCTTGGAAGTGAAGTTCGTCCCATTGTTCGTGATGATGCTATGTGGCACCTCGAAGCGGAAGACGATGGACTCGAAGAATTTGACAGCGATGGCTCCTGATTGGTTTGTCACCGACATGGCCTCAATCCACTTGATGAATTTGTCGACTGCGACTACGAGGTAGATGTATCCTCCTCGTGACTGGAGCTTGCCGACCATGTCGAGTCCCCATTGCACGAAGGGCCAAGCCATAGGTATTGGCCTGAGTTCTGCGCCAGGTGCATGCGGTTTATCCGCGAATTGTTGGCAGGTGTTGCATCGCTGGACGATGTCCTTAGCATCACACATTGCCGTTGGCCAGTAGAATCCAGCTCGCAGAGCTTTGGCAACAAGGGCGCAACTGCCAGCATGGTGGCTGCAAGTGCCCTCATGTATGTTGAGGAGGATGGATCTTCCATCTCTGTTGGAGACGCATTGTTGAAGGGCTCCTGTGATGCTGTGCTTGTACAATTCACCATTGATAAGGGCGAATGCCTTAGATCATCGTGCTATATGATGTGCATCAGTCGGGTCATCTTGCAACCTTTTATTGAGCAAGTATGTGATGTATGGTTGTGTCTAGGATGGCTCGATCATCATGACCTCCATGGGGACTTCGAGTCCTGTATCTGTCTCCTTGTCGTCGAGTGCCATTGGCCCGTTGGGTGGCGTAGCTCCCGAGCCCTTTGATGTGCTGGTTTTATGCTCTGGAGCCTTAGGCTTAATGGAGCGCTCGCAGATGCGCTCTAAGAATACTCCGGGTTGCACTGTGGCACAAGTGGAGCCGATGTTGGCAAGTGTGTTTGCTTCCTCGTTGCTCTCGCGGCCAACATGCTGTAGCTCGCAGCCGTCGAAGTCTCCTTTGACTGCGTCGTAGAGGTCGTGGTAGGCGATCATGTTGTCGCTTAGAGCATCGCACTCGTTCATTGTTTGGTTGACCAGCAGTTTGGAGTCGCCGTAGATGACGAGTCGCATTGCACCGCAGGCTTTTGCCATACACATCCCGTGGAGTAAGGCTTCGTATTCAGCTTCATTGTTGGAGGCGGTGAACTGCATTCGCAGAACATACCTCATCTTGTCACCTTGTGGCGACGTCAGTATGACGCCCGCGTCAGCTCCCTCCTTGCGCTTGGACCCATCGAAGTGCATTTTCCATAGGTAGGACATGTCTGGCTTGTCGGGGAGCTGGTTTTCCATCCAGTGCACGAGGAAGTCCGGGAGAACTTGCGACTTGACTGTGTCTCGCTTCTCATACGTGATGTCTCGTGGAGATAGTTCGATTCCCCAGAGTGCGACTCATCCAGTGCCATCGAGGTTGTTGAGTATGTGTCCTAGCGGGGCATCGTTCACCACTATGATTGGGTGCTCCTGGAAGTAGTGGCGCAGTCGCCTGGCTGTTATAAATATGTTGTATGCCAGCTTCTGATAGTGCAGGTACCGCTGCTTTGTTGGCGTCAGGACCTCGCTGAGGTAGTAGACTGGGCACTGCACCCCGTGGACTTTATTTTGTTCGGCTCGTTCCACTATGAGCACAGTGCTAACCACCTGGTTGGTGGCGGAGATGTACAGTAGCGGCTCATTTTCGCGAGGTGTCACCAACACCGGCGATGTGGATAGTAGACGCTTGAGGTCTTCGAATGCTTCTTGTGCTTCGTGTGTCCACTCGAATTTTTCAGTCTTGCGGAGAAGTTGGTAGAAAGGTAGTGCCTTTTTTCCCATCTGACTGATGAATTGACTGAGTGCCACGATTCACCAGCTAGCTGTTGGATGCCTTTTATGTTCTTCGGCTTCTCCATAACCAATATGGCTTTTATCTTCTTTGGGTTGGCCTCAGTCCCTCCCGCGGAGGTGAGGTACCCGAGCAATTTCCCAGACGATACGCCGAAGGCGCATTTGTCCGGGTTTAGCTTGATCCGGTAGCGGTCAAGGTTATCAAAGGTCTCACGGAAATCATCGAGTAACGAGGCTTCCTCCTTGGTTTTGATGATGATGTCGTCGACGTAGACTTTGATGTTGTGACCAAGCTGGCTCTTGAGGCGGGCCTGCATACACCGCTGGTAGGTGGCTCCTGCGTTTTCATCCTGAAGGGCATCGTTGTGTAGCAGAAGACACCAAAGGGCGTGATGAACGTTGTTTTCTCCTGATCCTCCTCCTTCATTCGAATCTGATGATAGCCTGAGTAGGCATCGAGGAAACAGAGACGTTCGCATCCTGCGGTGGAGTTGATTATCTGATCGATCAGAGGCAACGGGAAGTGGTCCTTCGGGTAATGCTTGTTCAGGGAAGTGAAGTCCACGCACATCCGTAGGATATCCGTATCTTTTTTAGGAACAACACGGGGTTTGCTACCTAGGTGCTTTCCTTGATCTCGTGTATGAAGTTAGTGTCGAGGAGTCAGTTGACTTCCATACCGACCGCTTTTGCCCTTGGTTTAGACAGTCGCCGTATTGTTTGTCTGACTAGCCTTGTTTCGGGATTTACATTTAGTGAGTGCTCGGCGAATTCCCTGGGAACTCCTGGCATGTCCGCTGGACACCAAGCGAAGATTTCCTAGCGCTCATGGAGGAATTTGACGAGCATGAGTTCCTATGCGGGACTCAAATTGTTCATGATGAGGGCCATCTTGGTTGGGTCCGTTGGATGGACCTAGACTTTCTTGGTGTGCACCGACGTGTCGAAGGATTGGTCGGGTGAGGTTGGCTTGCTTGGGGGAGGCAGACTGTTGTCTGTCGACTCCTTCAACCGTGCCAGCTCCTCTTGCATGCCGAAAGACTAAGAGATTCTGTTGAATTCCCTATCACAGCTGTCGGATCTCTCGAAGCTTCCGTTGACTGTGATAATTCCATTTGGGCCCGGCATCTTCATCTGCAAGTAGGCGTAGTGTGGCATCTCCATGCACCTCGCGAACACGACATGTCTGAGGATGTAGTGGTATTGTGAGCATCAGTCGATGACTTCGAATTCAATGCTCTCTCGCCGAAAGTTTAACGGCGTGCCAAAGATGACGTTGAGGCTTATCTTACCCAGGGGGTATACGCCTTTCCCTAGGACGATTCCGTGAAACGTCGTGTATGATACTTCAGACATGTCAGTGGAATGCGCATTGCACGCAAGGTACTTGCGAACATGAGATTAATGTCGCTTCTGCCATAGATAAAGATGCAGCTCATATCGAAGCCTCCGATCTGTGCCTCGAGCACCAGGGGACAGTGGCCTGGGCGAGGTACTTGGCACGGATGATCGCTCTTGTCGAAGGTGATGCAGGACTCACTTCCACTGAGCTACTGAGTGGTGGAAGGTGGAGAGTTCATCGCCAGATTGACTTGGCGAGTGATTTGTTTTTGCACTCGATTTAAGGGGCGTCCTTTTTGGATCATCCCCATGTTCCCCAGTGGTCAAGGGTATGGCTCTCCTGCATGGTTTTGGACTGGTGCAGCGGCAGGTGGTGGTGGCCCAGGTGGTGGTGGAGGTGCTCCATGAGCCACAGCGCCTGGGGCAACTCTGTAGCCCAAGTTTATCGCGTCGTGATTCATCTAGGCCAGTCCTTCATGGAGCTTGAGGAACTCACGGTAGTCCTTTAGAAGGTGGCTGGACTTTTTCTTGCCATTGTGCTTGTCGATGTAGAATTGTACATTGCACGGTCCGGACAGTTTGTCCTAGATAGATGTTCCAGGTGCCTCATCATGAGTGCGACGCTGCCATACTTGCATGGTTTTCCCACTGTAGCGGTATCCACCACTATGGTATCCGTTGTTGCGGTTATCGTCGCGTTTATCGGTGTAGCCAGCCGCAACCATGTCGACCTCCTCGCGATCCTTGTAACCGCGCATTCGACGCTTTCCTCGGCGATCACGTCTGCTGCCGAGGTCGTCGTCATCATCAGAGTGGACACAGTTTTTTACTGAGTCCTCCCCATCGGCCCACTTGTTCGCGATCTCCATCACGTGGTCGATTGTCTTGGGCTTCGAGCGGCCCAGCTCCTCCTTGAGCTCTTTGCGGTATATGCCACCATTGAATGTGTGGATTGCTTGGTCTTTAGAGATGTCTTCTACAAAGTTTTTGATGATGGACCATCTCTGGATGTACGAGCGCAGCGACTCGCCAGTCTTCTGGTACTAGCCTCTCATTTCTTTGATTGACGCGCGCCTTTTGTAAGTGCCCTCGAAATTTTGTACGAAGCTATAGACTAGCTCACCGTAGCGGCAAATTGATCCGCGCGGGAGGTTGTTAAGCCACGCACGAGCGACACCTTGCAGCTATAGCTGGAGGCATTGCATTGCTGTGCTCGTGGTTCCACCGTGGAGCTTGACGAAGGAGTTGTGATCCTCCAGCCAGATCTTCGGGTCCTACAGGCCGTCGAATTTTGGGTTCTCTGATGGGAGTTTGAACCCCTTTGGTATTCGCTTCTATCGAATGGCTCTGCTGAAGTAGCTGGCTCCATAGAGCTCTATCCCATCATCTTCCGAGTTGGGCATGCCTCGCGCGCATCTTGTCGACCTTGTGTTGCATGATGTCATCACACACGTCGTAGTCATAGTCATGCCGCCGTGAACGGCGTCGCCATCACATGTCATGGATATCATCGCTAGAGGAGGGTGAAGAGTAGCGTTTGGCCAGAGATTTACTTTTCTTTGGCTCCGGTGTTGGCTCCTTGATGAGGGCAGCTTCGACTAGCCCTAGGCCCGCGATCATAGATCGGTGCATGGCAACCCGCGGGTCCCTAGCCGGTGGCTGGTTGTTAAGGAGGTACATGGTGGTTGCTATCACCGCTGCTTACAGCGTCTTCTGGAGCACATTGCCTCGTGTGTCCACCATCATGGATGAGAAGTCGGGGACTCGCGCGGCCTCTTCTCGCTCCTTATCAGTGAGGTGAGCCAGTCGAGAGCGTTTCTTAGCGGTCATATGCTCGTTGCCCTTGGAGGAGGATCCTCCCATGGAGGAGAGTTGAGCTTGCCGAAGGCTCGACTCATTTGCCGCCTTTCTGCGCACCTTGAGACGGACGATTACTTGCTGTTGTCGCTTGAATTCTTCATTGAGCAGCCAGTGATAACCCATCAGCATGTCTTGTGATGAGTTTGGTGGCAGGGGGTTACCCCGCAAGGCCTCTCGGCAATGAGCCCACTCAGCGTCATTAAGCTTGATCAACACGCGCTCCTTGGTGTGCTCATTCGCAGTAAGGGTCGTGTGATTCTCTAGCATGTTGTTGGTGGGTGCTTGATAACTTCGATCCAGATTACGGATGTAGTATAGCTCTTTTTCCCTAGTAGACCTAGGTTATCGAATCCTCGGGAAGCGAATGCGTAGTGAAGTTTCTTTAACGGACCTTCGGGAGTTTTAGAATTCCTTTTGTGTTTTTACTGGACCAGTAGCTTGCGTATTTTTGTTATTGACAATGATGGAGAGAGAGGGCCTAGGGCGTTCGGTTTCACCTGTAGCTGTGCAAAAACCTCTGATCGAAATAAAAGATAGAAATAAAGTATGCGTGTACTTGTTAGAGAAAGATAAGTTATATGTGGGCAGTGCATCCATAATTGCTATTGCCTCCGCAACTGCTTATAGCAATAACCTACTGGTCTCATCCATAGAAGAAAGAGAACTAATGATATGCATAGTGATGTCACCGTTAATCCCAAGCAAATCCCTCACAGACAGCTGTACTACCCCTTCTGTCATTGGGGTTCCCAACCTGCAAATCAGTCATCACTCATACTCCCTATACTTGGCTCAACCCTCGGGGTCTTGGGTACCTGACAAGTCCTTAGATTGAGGCAAGAGAGGATACAATAATCATCATGTCATACAAACTAATACACGATCCTATCTATGATAAACCACATGCACAATTGCTACATGGCTAGGCCGAAGCCCTTAGCCCAAGGAGAATTACTCACACATAGAGATGAGATCAACAATCACAAACATTTGTAATGAAAATCATAAGATTGATAGAATAGTCTTACAATGTTGCCAATCAGAGAAGAGATCTACTATTACAAGTGGTGGAAGATGGATATGGAGATGGAGAAAGGTTTTGAGATCTGGAGGCGGCTTTCTGGCGAGGCATGGCTTCTAGGGCACGGCATCTTCTGTTTTCTCGTAGCCTGAGGCTTCTTTATATAGGGCTCCCTTCACGAAAGTTGTTCTGTTTGACCTAACAGAGGTGGTGCCAACTATACGACTAGAGCTATACAGTCGGAATTTTTGCTCCGGCCGTATAGTTGGTCGTTACGGCGTCTGCCTTCATTGGATGGCTCCTGGTTTATTCTAGTCGAAGGAAATATCGTATGTTTGAATTTAATGTAGTGATTCCCTCCTTTAAACAACATTATTTGCGCAGGAAAATACAAGAACAAAGGATTGCATACCCCTCTGAATATTAGCATTAGTGGCAGGGTTTAGAGAGATATTTCATAAAAAATATGATTAATATCCAGTTTAAATGTGGACATAGATGGCTATATTTTAGAGCCATCAACCTCCCCAAGCTTAAACTTGATCGTCCCGAGCAAGAAAACCAAAATCAAAAAGGAACTCAGCATTTAAACTGAAATAATGAGATGGTGATCTTACTCATGATTAATAGTCTCATGTTTCCTCGACTTTCATAAATATGAAAAACTTCAGCATAGATAGAGTAATGGCAAGCGTATCATATGGGTTTCATGCATCCTTATAGCGTAGCAAAATTATTGTAAACATGGATGATTCAAATGAGTAAATTTAATTCCATGTCAAGTAACCAACTCATAGGCTTGCCTTTGAACAGTAAAGTATAATCATGCAAATTAAGAGTGTGAGAGTCATGAAAAGCATATATACTAGAGTATGTCAATTCTCCCACATCTATGAACCAATACTTTGCAAGCACTACTTTTCTATTCATTGTCCTTCAAGAATTTCATATTTTAAGTAAATGAGAGCATGCCAAAGATTTTTATTAGTTTATCAGGTTGTGATGGACACTCGTGGCATCACTAAGGTTTTTATTCCTTTTGCATAGTGATTACTCATAAAAGCTAGAGGAGTGATTCCATCATGATTACAGCTACCTGGGAGTGCCAAGAATCTTACCCACTATAGCATTGTTGCTACAAGTGTTTAATCAACTCATAGCCGAAATCTAGGACATTCCTCCATGAAGATCGTTCGTAGGCCAGCGGAGTTGTTGGCATCCCATGAAGTTTGACACGCATAAAGCTATATCATTCTTATGATTAACAAGTCAAACTTTGGCATGCTCACAAAAACCGCTAAACATTAATTCAATCGAACAAATCCTTTCAAAGAGAGTTATCAAGTCAATCAACATTTTCAGTGGTGTCAAGTGTCTCAAAAATAAGCCTTCAAGACTAAACACTACAACACCCAAGCCTTCAATTGTGAGACTTTTTCTTCTTACCATTGTTTAGCAATTTTTAGGCAAGACTTGGTTAATTACGAGAGCTGGAGCAAAATGAGCCAATTAAATACCCATGCAAACGACAATCTTACTATGATACAAAGACTAACTCCACCAATATAATATCTCAACATTTACTACTAACTAGCATGGGTTCCTCAAACTTCAAAAGTGGGGACTCATAAGGCATACATGTAACACCCCAGCATTAGAGCTTAGAAATAAGCTGAGATAAGGTGTGTGCATTGCATTCATGCATAGAAAATCTGGATAATTTTCGCACTTTTAAATAAAAGTTGTCAAAGTGATTGAAGCTTCTCTTAACTTGGTGGAACTGAAATAGATCACCAAGTTGACTGCGATAAGTTTCAATATGACCTTTGCTAAAACCTTATCTTTGGGTAATATAATTTGATCTAAGGGTAGATAAAATGTAATAAAACTAAGTCACAACACACTACTTAATAAGGAGTACTAGATATTCTAGAGATCATTACATGGTATTCCATACAACAACTCAAAGATGAATACTTAATGTTCTAAAGATGATATCAAGGTATTATCTACCACAAACCTTGAATAGAAAGTTAAGTATATAGCTTAAGTAAAGAAACTCATAACTAAATCTTGAAACCCTTGTTTGCCATAGTTATCCCTACCATGAGAATCATGGCAGTTTTTCTTAAACATTAACTCTTATTACAAATAGAGTAGAAAGGGAAGTCAAATCAAGACCATCCATGACATACCCTCAGTGTCATGTTAATAGATGACAAACCTATTTAACCAAGTCCTAGTGTCCATTGATCATCAATGTGTGTGATCAATTCTTGACCTAGAACTTATTGACTCGTAGCCTTTGACCTATTATATTAACCTTCCAAAGACCTTAAGTAAATTAATAAGAAGAAGGAACTAGTTATGGTAGTGTGTATCATCATCAATGGAATAAGATCCTTAGTGGTGATCAAACCATTGGATGTTGGAGGAGTTAACTCACTCATGAGTTAACTAGAACAAGTACCTAAACCCAAGAAGTAACTAGTGATCATGGAGCTATGAGGAAGCTAGTAGTATTTGAGTATCCAATGATAATCCTGTTAAGCCTAGTAGGTATAAACTTCAAGTAAGTTTTCTTAACAAGATGAATCCTATAGAGAGACTAGTACAAGTCTACTACTTAGTGGATAGTAGATCTTGATCAGACAATTAGAAGCCTAAGCTTTGTATGATCAAAGGTTGGTGGTCATTATTTCCAAATCATTGGAGAATAGATGACTGGATAATGAAGAAGTGAGGTGAGTATACCAAATTAAGTAAAGCCCTAGTAAGATGAATCATCTAGTTTGAACATGAAAAGTCAAGCTAGAGTATGATGAAGTATATAACATAAGTTTTATGAAGTAGTTGGAGGCATAGTATTTTAACCAAGCTAGTACAAGAACAGACTTGTATTATGGGAGTAGTACCATGCCCATCCAAGAGGATTGTTATTACATGTGATGTAGAGAGAATTATAATCTTATAAGCCTTAGAAGTAGATGCAAGGTAAATATGAAGGAGTCTATGGAATGAAGTTAATACTAACAACTTTGATGGATTCAGTAAGGGTAGTTTAGCAATGGAAGTTATATAGATACTAGGAGAAGAATAGAGAATGAGTATTGTTGAAGTGGCATGGCCATGTCATCATATGATGAGGGATATGGTGGAGTCAAATCATTGACTTATTCAAGAAGATGTGATCTTAGTGAAGTAGATGAGAGATTTAAATGGAGTATATTTAGGAAAGGAATTCCTTATCTCAAGATAAGCTTAGAGAGGTATTAAGGTAAGGATTCTTTAGGCACCTTTAATCAACAGTATATCAAGCCATGATAGAATCATGTCTACCTCTTTGTTTAAAACCCTAGAATAAAGAAGGTAGTTAAACCAATTCCTATTTTTAGGCAACCAATGGATAGTATCTCTTAGCCAAAAGAAATGTCTAAGAGATAAATAGAATAGCAGTTGAGAGTGTATTGGTGGAAGCCTTGTCCACCTTATTGTCTTAAACCCTAGTAGAAATCTAGAATCATAGAACTATCATGATCACATTATGAAAGCAATCCCAATAACTCACTTTAAGTTGAGAGGTTATTCAGAATCACAAAACATGGTGGTAGTATGTATAGCCTTAGTAATCATCCACATCTCTAATTTAATAGGAGTTATTAAATCCTCTCAAAACCCATAATACCTATATTGGAATAAACATTGGCATTTCTCCACCAATGTTTATTATTGATTCATCATTACCTAACCAAAAGTATTCTGTGGTAATTCTAAACTCTACAAACCAAGTAGAGTTGGATTTGGCAAATCATCTAATATGGAGGATCATGAAACTAAAACCACCATTTTATGAACCCTCAGCTTTCACTCATTATAAGGTTATTTATACAATTCCTTTGTGAGGTTAAGTATGAATCGGATCCTATCTATATCATTCAACATTTTAAACTATTGCCATTAAAACATTATCAGGTGAAAATAAATCATTTTTATAAGGTTTTTGGATAATGAAAAAATATTAAACCCTAAGGAATAAATGTTGCCATCAATAAACTAGGTTCTTTACTAGCTTAAAATTTATAAAGAAACATGAAAGATATAAGCATCAATTAGTCTCAAAGCTCACTTTAAGATTTCACAAACTTTCTGAATGAATAAATAGTTTAGAAATTAAATTTAAAAGTAATTTGATGTGAAAATGGTTTATTGAAAACATAAAACCGAAATAGAAAAAGAGAAAACAACACCATAGTACCGGCCCACGTCCTAGAGAAGTTTCTCGCCTAACCGACGCTCGCGAGCAGCAGCAGTCAATTTCCGCTTGCTCGGCTGCAGCCCACACCGTCCCAATAGTAGCAGCCCAACTTTCCTCTCTCACTAACAGGTGGGACCACAGATGGACCGCGGGTTAATTCGTAGAAACATTAGGGGGTTTCTGCAAAAGCATCATCGTCGTCGTCATCCCCACGCACACAAACAACTGCATGTGCTTGCCGATGACTGTCTGCCACCGTTGACAGAAATCGGCTGCTGTGATGCCCGTTGCTGGCTCGTGGTTGATATCGAGCTTGTTGGGGAACCCCAAGAGGAAGGTATGATGAGCACAGCAGTAAGTTTTCCCTCGGTTATGAAACCAAGGTTATTGAACCAATAGGAGCAAGGAAACACCTCCAAGGTGTTGTTTCCAACTTGGAATCCTGCACAACAAAACCACAGAACTTTGTCCCCAACTTACAGTGGGGTTGTCAATCTCACCAGTTTTGCTGAAAACAAAGGATTAAACGTATTGTGTGGAAGAAAGTAATAGCTTGTAGAAAGTAAACAGAAAAAAGTAAACAATTGTAGATTGATGGAAAATAAAGGACCGGGGTCCATAGTTCACTAGAGGTGATTCTCCTTAAGATAGATGACATGTTGGGTGAACAAATTACAGCGGGGCAATTGACAAACATCGAGAAAGCATACATGCATATACTAATAATCTTGACTCCTGTGAGATTTGATTGGGCATTACAACATTATACATAGACCATAATCCAACTGCATCTATGACTAATAATCCACTTTCAGGTTATCATCCGAACCCCCTCTAGTATTAAGTTGCAAGCAACAGATAATTGCATTAACCATTGCGTGTAAAGTAAACAATATGATTATTCTATGAACAAAGGATTGTTGTTTTATCCCTAGTAGAAACAACACATCTAGTACCTTAGAGATTTCTATCACTTCCATAGATTACTAGAGGCATGAACCCACTATCGAGCAGAAATACTCCCTCTTGGAGTTTCTAGCATCTACTCGGCCAAGATAGCTACTAACAACGGAAAGCATGAAAGATCACAAATAAAAAAACATGATAGAATCAATAATCAATCTGAAATAGCATCTCAAGATCCATCGAATCCCCACAAACACAACATGTATGATTACAAATAGATGATCTTGATCATGAACGGAGCTCACAAGATCTAAACATGATAGCACAAAGGAGAAGAACCAACCATCTAGCTACTACATGGACCCGTAGTCCAAGGATGAACTTTTCTCACGCATCACACCGGAGGCTTGCATGGTGATGAAGAAGGCCTCCAGGGTGAATTCTCCCCTCCGGCAGGATGCTAGGAAGAGCTTCAGGTCCCTCTCGATCTAGGGATGGAGATGACGGAGGCTACAGACTCTTTCATGGATTTTTGATCGGGTACTTAGGGTTTCTGTATCGAAGGCAATATATAGGCGAAAGGGGAGGCCGAGGGGGTGCCCTAGGCGGCCACACCACCCCCTCGCATGGGCCAGACCTGGTCGTGAGGCCAGGTGGTGTGGCCGGCCCCTAGCCCCTCTCCGTCTCGTATTCTGGCTCTGTGTCCCCCTCGGTGAAATATTGACTTTGGCTTTTGTCCTGTCCAATTCCGAGAATATTCATTTTCTAACTTTCCTGGAATCAAAAACAGCAGAAAACAGGCAGATGGCACTGTGGCATCTTATTAATAGGTTAGTCCAAGAAAGTGTATAAAAATACTCCAAAGTGTGGACAAAACATAAGAAAGTAGATATAAAACAAGCATGGAACATCAAAAATTATAGATGTGTTAGCAACGTATCAACATCCCCAAGCTTAACTCCTGCTCGTCCTCGAGTAGGTAAGTGATAAAAAGAAAGAATAATTTTTTAGGTGACATGCACCATCATAAACTTGATCAAAGTATTTGTAAAACATTGATAGCTGGGATCATAGTACTTCAACATAGCATGAAAGATAAAGTTCTAACAATAAGACATAGCAACTATGTTGTAACATGAAAAGGCACAAACAAAAGATTCATGAATAACAATTCTTTGCAAGACGTTTGTACGTTTCACATAAAGAAAACATGGCATAGTGGCATTCAGCTTGTCCCTCATAGTGTAGCAAACATAAATGCATAGGACACCTTCAAAGTTCATAAGGGTGAGTAGATACAAATAGTTTAAGAACAAGCAATATCAAAGTTATGCATCAATAAACAAGTCTTAGGACAATGCACATTAAACTAAGAATGGACACTATGATCTCTCAATAGGTGCATAAAGATAGAAGGTGGAGACTCAATATAAAAGTGGAAGAAAGGCCTTCATAGAAGGAAGCAAGGATTCAAGTCTCATAAAGAGCTTCCAAAAATTATGGTACTTATTAGCTTTCAGCTCTCATTGCCCCTATCATAAGCATCTTGAAGTGATTAAGGTTAAAGTGAACAAACTATGGAGTATATGCTTGACAAAGTATAAGTTGGAAATCTCATGTTCCTTGAATACGAGGGCCGCTCCTCATGCTACTCAAGTTTAGTTACTGGTAAGTTCTTGTCATAGTAAGTACATGTGTATCATAGAGAACCACCAACGGGGTATCCCTTGCCCGATGATAGGGAAGAATCCCCATATCAAAAAGACAAGGCAAGCAGACAACAAGCATCTCAGCAATCATCTTATTTACCATGGGAAAATGGTGCTTTTTCCTCTTTTCTCATTTCTTTTTTTTTCTTTTTCTCTTTTTCTCAATCTCTGTCTCTTTTTTATAAGAAGAATGCTTCATAGATTGCTCATTATGGTTACGCTGCAGGTTTCCACCATGATTAGGCATGGATTAGACCAGCGGCCCAGGTGTTTCTCTAACACACATACATAACTCCATGGACTTACAAGCTCCCCTTTCATTTCACACCGACGACATCCATAGACAAAAGAGCATGATATCAACTAGGTACAATGTACAAGTGCAATGTTGAAAGCGTTCCCCATGACAACATGGTTCTGCTAATCCCCAACATATAAATGCAAGCATATACAACATAGATGACACATGGTTCAAGTTTATTAGGGGCAAGAAAAGTAAAGTGTGCCATCAAGTTCGCGAGAGCTTTAATCACTAGTTTTCTCATAACAAGTTTAATTCGGAAGGTAGATAAAAACATGAATATACTTGGAATAGCAAATGCTAATAGGTAGGTATGGTGGACTCTTTGGAATAACTTGGTTTTATTTGGAGTTGGATGCATGAGTGGAACTCACACTTGGTTATGGGGCTAGCAAAAGACTGGGAGCGACCAACTAAGAGAGCAATAATGGCCATAATCATGCAAAGCGACAAAAGCATCATTAATTAAAGCATAAAGTGATATTACAAGTCGAAAACTAAAGGATCATAGAGGCTATGGTGACTTAGGATAGTCATAACATGGTGTCAGCATTCGCCAAGTCAACCCAAATAAAGCATCAAAGGAGAATACCATAATACTATGCTTTAATATGCTAAAACAATGTATGATTCTTTCAAGGCACATTAAGAAATATCAATTGTTTATAACATGTCATGCTACAGAAATAAATCACTAAGCATAAATCCAAAACAATATCAAGCATGACATGACAAAGCATAGGCCACAGTCAAAAACAAGCTCCTCTTACCACTTAAGTATGAACTTTTCCTACTCTTTTCCAATCCAAACCAACCTATTTGGAAATTAATGTATGAAAGAGGGGGTCCAACCAATTTATTCAAGCAAACTAAGAAAACCAAGCAAACCAAAACAAAAAACAAAAACAAAGACACTCCAAGAACAACATAACTGTGCATGAAACAATAAAAATGAAGTGTTTGAAAGAAACCTGAGATTTTGATTGATGAAGAAGGGGATGCCTTGGGCATCCCCAAGCTTTGACGCTTGTACTTCTTGGATATTTATTGGGGTGACACGCGTGGCATCCCCAAGCTTGAGCTTTAGTCCATTCTTCATCTCATTACATCATTCTCTCCATACATCTGAAATTTTTCCTTCATACAAAACTTCACACAATCTTTATTAGCAACATTAGTGCACTCAAGATAATAAGTCTTTGGGTTCAGTTTCAATACCAATAAAAATTCCATTAAAACACAAGCTACTGTAGCACTTCCTCAAAAATCTCAATTCCCCAAAAAGAACTTGAAAAGGAATCAACAAGAAGCAAATGCAAATAATGGCAGAAATCTGTCAAAACAGACCAGCAGGTAAAAACCAATATTTTCGAAGACCTTTTGTTGGTCAAATCGAAAAGTGTTGAACTAGCAAAAGTTAGATAACAACCGGGGGCAGAAGCACAAAAGATCACGCCTCAAAACGACGTACAGAGATTTTACACGAATTTTTACAGCGAAGCACAAAAATCTGTTTCGGGACAGCAACTTTCCCAGGTATTACTTCTCTCTCATTAGAGGTTACTCTTGGCACAAAAAGCAAATAAAAAGGATAAGGAGAGGTTATTACTGAATCAATAACATCCAAGACTCAACTAAAACTTTTGGATTATCTCCCAATAAGTACTTTTTTAACGCCTTTAAGTTAGGCATGATAGTTTGAGAAGATGCTCACATAAGAATTATGAATTGAAGTAAAGGAGAGCATAAAGAAGCAAACTCAAAACACATTTAAGTATAATCCACTTCCTATGCATAGGAATCTTGTATGCAAATAAATTCACAAAGAACAAAGTGACAGGCATATGAATATAAAACAAGAGTAACTTCAAAACTTTCAGCACATAGATAGGTGTTTCAGTACCATGAAAACTTCTACAACCATATTTTCCTCTCTCATAGTAATTTTCAGTAGCCTCATGAATAAACTCAACAATATAACTATAACATAAAGCATGCTTTTCATGATCTACAAACACATAATTTTTATCAAGCTCAAAAATAGTGGGATTAAAACCTTCAAACCCACGTTTAACAATTTTATAACAAGATGACTGATCAATCTCATTTTCAATAGTAGTACAATTAATATTATCAACCAATATAGGACCATCATCTAGAGCTTTATTATGAATATTTTCAAAAGAATCCTCAGGAACATAACATTCATCCTCCTTTAGTAAGCATAGGAGACAATCAAATATTGTAAGGGGTAAAGAGTTACTCTCATTAGAAGGTAGGAATGGGTAGATAAATTCTTCCTCCTCTTGATCATCCAATGACCTTCCAGTTTTAGCAATTTCTTCTTCCATAGGCTCCTGCAAGACATTAGCCTCTTCCACTGGTGGAGAGTATCTATTAAGCCATCGAATTTCGGGTTCTCTGATGGGAGTTTGAACCCCTTTGGCATTCGCTTCTATCAAATGGCTCTGCTGAAGTAGCTGGCTCCATAGAGCTCTATCCCGTCATCTTCCGAGTCAGTCGAACGGGCACGCCTCGTGCGCATCTTGTCGACCTTGTGTTGCGTGATGTCATCACACGCGTCGTAGTCGTAGTCGTGCCACAGTGAGCGGCGTCGCCGTGACAGGTCATGGTTGTCATCGCTAGAGGATGGTGAAGAGTAGTGTTTGGTGAGAGCTTTACTTTTCTTCGGCTCCGGTGTTGGCTCCTTGATGAGGGCATCTTTGACTAGCCCTAGGCCCGCGATCATAGATCGGTGCATGGCAGTCCGCGGGGTCCCCAGCCAGTTGAGGAGGTACATGGTGGCCGATGTCACCGCTGCTTGCGGCGTCTTCTGGAGCACATTGCCTCGTGGGTCCACCATCATGGATGAGAAGTCGAGGACTCGCTTGGCCTCTTCTCTCTCCTTATCGGGGAGGTGAGCCAGTCGAGAGTGTCTCTTGGCAGTCATATGCTCGTTGCCCTTGGAGGAGGATCCTCCCATGAAGGAGAGTTGAGCTTGCCAAAGGCTCGATTCATCTGTCGCCTTTCTGCACGCCTGGAGTTTTGCAATTACTTGTTGCTGGCGCTTGAATTCTTCCTTGAGCAGCCAGTGATAACCCATCAGCATGTCTTGCGTGAGTTTGGTGGCAGGGGGTTACCCCGCAAGGCCTCTCGGCAATGAGCCCACTAAGTGTCGTTAAGCTTGATCAACACGCGCTCCTTGGTGTGCTCATTTGCAGTAAGGGTCGGGTGATTCTCTGGCCTGTTGTTGGTGGGTGCTTGATACCTTCGATCCAGATTACAGATGTAGTATACCTCTTTTTCCCTAGTAGACCTAGGTTATCAAATCCTCGAGAAGCGAATGCATAGTGAAGTTACTTTAATGGACCTTCGGGATTTTTAGAATTACTTTTGTGTTTTTACCGGACCAGTAGCTTGCGTATTGTTGTTGTTGTCGATGATGGAGAGAGAGGGCCTAGGGCATTCGGTTTCACCTGTAGCTATGCAAAAACATCTGATGGAAATAAAAGATAGAAATAAAGTATGCGTGTACTTGTTAGAGCAAGATAAATTATATGTGGGTAGTGCATCCATAATTGCTATTGCCTCCGCAACCGCTTATAGAAATAACCTACTAGTCTCATCCATAGAAGAAAGAGAACTAATGATATGCATAGTGATGTCACCATTAATCCCAAGAAAATCCCTCACATACAGCCGTACTACCCCTTCTGTCATTGGGGTTCCCAACCTGCAGATCAGTCATCACTCATACTCCCTATACCTGGCTCAACCCTCGGGGTCTTGGGTACCTTACATGTACTTAGATTGAGGCAAGAGAGGATACAAAAATAATCATGTCATACAAACTAATACATGATCCCATCTATGATAAATCACATGCACAATTGCTACATGGCTAGGCCGAAGCCCTTAGCCCAAGGAGAATTACTCACACATAGAGATGAGATCAACAATCACAAACATCGTAATTAAAATCATAAGATTGATAGCAATAGTCTTACAATGTCGCCAATCGGAGAAGAGATCTACTATTACAAGTGGTGGAAGATGGCTATGGAGATGGAAAGGTTTGGAGATCTGGAGTCGGCTTTCTGGCAACATATGGCTTCTAGGGTGCGGTGTCTTCTGTTTTCTTGTTGCCTGAGGCTTCTTTATATAGGGCTCCCATCACGAAAGTTGTTCTGTTTGACCTAACGGAGGCGGTGCCAACTATATGACCGGAGCTATACAGTCGGAATTTTTGCTCCGGCCATATAGTTGGACGTTATGGTGTCTGCCTTTGTTGGATGGCTCATGGTTTCTTCTGGTCGAAGGAAATATCGTATCTTTGACTTTAATGTAGTGATTCCCTCCTTTAAACGACATTATCTACGCAGGAAAAATACAAGAACAAAGGATTGCATACCCCTCTAAATATTGGCATTAGTGGCAGGGTTTAGAGGGATATTTCAAAAAAATATGATTAATATCCAGTTTAAATGTGGACGTAGATGGCTATATTTTAGAGACATCAGTGCTTCATTGGCGGGACCACCGTTCGCGACCGGTATACCTCCATTGGAGGGGCCAGTACCGGTGTTGTCGCGATTGCCGCCGTTGTCGCCTGTGTTGACGATGCCGCACATGTAGTGATTGGGGAAGTTGTTGCTTCCGCAGCTTTTAGATCCGGAGTTGTAGGCTCCAACTTTTGTGGCCAGATCACCCAGATCGGATTCGTGACTTCTGTCGCTATCCATTTTCCCGACTGTTGTCGGGGCGTTGAGTTTGCTTAGGGTGCCGATCGGTGGTGGAAACCATGATGCTGGAGCAATCGCGGGGACCATCGGCTAATCAGGGAGGCGAAGGATGCCTAGCTGACCAACTTGGAAGCGTAAGCTCTCGATATCTAGGCCGATCCTGTCGCCCACGAACTCAAAATCCGGGCGAGTGGCCGGCGTGTGCATGGTGAAGTCGAAGGCACCAAAGAGGAGGTGAATCTCCAGTGTTGCGGAGTTGTAGATCACAATCGATGGGGCTGAAGAAGCCACGACATCGGCACTCCTGATTCCCATAGACGGCACCAATTGATGAGGGTTAAACTCATTAATACCCATTGTTATGGACTTGGGTTTTGGAGAAGAAGGGAGCGCTGGAGGCATCAATCAGCTAGCAAACAAGCACACAAGGACACAAGGTTTACCCAGGTTCAGGCCTCATAAAGGACCCTACTCCTGCTTGTTTGCTCTTGGAATTATCGAGGGAGTCGAAAGTTACAGGGGGTGCACAGATGCAATCTGGCGATGGTGTGGAAACTAGGGTTGTTATTGTCCTCCTCGCCGCCCCCTCCTAGCCTTTATATAAATAGGCTAGGTCTCGGGATAGCGAATCGAGTCGGTTACAAGTTAGGGTTTTCCCCTTTAAACTTTCTATCTTTGAGCTTGCCATGTGTTGCAAGTAGTCGGAGTCTCCTTCAATCACTCGAATCTTTGATTGGGCCTTGGTAACGTCGTGGGCTTCTGCCACATTGGACCGTATATGCTAAGCTCGAGTACCTGTAAGGTATGCCCACGTCAGATCCCCACAAGAAACAACAAGGAGATCAAAAGTCGTTGCCAAGCTAGAATGGGTAGGATGTTGGAATTAAGAGACCACACTCTAGAGAATGTGGTAGGAGATCTAAGAAGAGGGATATCCACTAGAGCTCAATTGAAGAGTTTTGGTGAACACCAAGCACATATTTCCATGGTGGAACCAAAGCAAGTATGGGAAGCTCTTGAAGATTCGGATTGGTTGGAAGCAATACACAAAGAGCTCAACAACTTTGAGAGAAACAAAGTGTGGAAGTTAGTTGAAAAGCCAAAATATTGCCGCAATGTTATAGGCACCAAGTGGATATTGAAGAACAAGCAAGATGAGCATGGAATTGTTGTGAGGAACAAGGCAAGATTGGTTGCACAAGGGTTCACTCAAATTGAAGGCATTGATTATGGAGAGACATATGCACCCATGGCTCTCCTTGAGTCCATCCGTATCCTTCTTGCTTATGCGGCACATCATAAATTTAAATTACAACACATGGATGTAGAAAGTGCATTTATTAATGGTCCATTGCATGAGTTGGTATATGTAAAGCCACCCCCAGCGTTTGACGATCCCAAATTACCAAACCACGTCTAAAAACTTGATAAGGTGCTCTATGGGCTCAAACAAGCCCCACGCACGTGGTATGAGCACCTTAGAGAGTTGTTGTTAGACCGTGGGTTTAAGGTTAGGAAAATCGATCCCACTCTTTTTACTAAGAAGGTCAATGGGGAGCTTTTTTTATGCCAAATATATGTTGATGATATTATCTTTGGCTTATCTAACAAAGCTTTTAATGATGAATTCTCAAATCTTATGACTAATAGGTTCTGGATGTCTATGATGGGGGAATTGAGAGTATTTCTTGGTTTTGAGATCAAGCAAGTAAGAGGAGGAACATTCTTCAACCAAGCCAAGTATTCTCAAGATATGCTCAAGATATTCAACATGAAAGATCTAAATGGAGCTCCTACTCCCATAGCAACAAAGACTCATCTTGAACTAAACCCAAATGGTAAAGATGTGGATCAAAAGGTATACCGGTCCATGATTGGTTCTTTGCTTTACCTTTGTGCATCTAGACCCAATATTGTGTTAAGTGTAGGAGTGTGTGCAAGATATCAAGCGGCTCCTAAAGAAAGCCATTTGATGACGGTCAAGAGAATCTTCCGATATTTGGTTCATACCCCAAACTATGGTATTTTGTATCTTGGGAGCTCAACTTTCTCTCTTTGTGGATACACAGATTCAGATTGGGCTGGTGATAAGGATGATATAAAATCAACCTCCGGGGCTTGCCAATTCCTTGGAAGGTCCTTGGTGTGTTGGTCTTCTAAGAAACAAAATTGTATATCTCTCTCCACCACCAACGCCGAGTATGTGGCAGCTACTAGTGCTTGTACTCAACTGCTATGGATGAGGCAAACTTTAAAGTAATACGGTGTCCATTGTGACAAAGTGCCTCTTCTATGTGATAATGAAAGTGATATCAAGATTGCCTACAACCTAGTGGATCATACAATGACAAAGCATATTGATATTCTTCATCACTTCATTAGAGACCATGTTGCTCGAGGTGATATTGAGCTATCTTATGTGTCAACCAAAGACCAACTTGCCAACATTTTCACAAAGCCACTTGATGAAGCAAGGTTTTACTATTTTAGGAATGAACTAAATACCATAGATTCAAGGACCTATATCTTGACTCTTATTTGGTTTAGGTGCAGGCATGGAGATAAGGGGTGAGGTCCTAATACATTGGACCATCCCTCCCCCCATAATGCCAACATTAAGAAATTCAATTCTCTTAATATCATTTAGTGATATGTGACATTCATTGATGAGTAGTGGTTATGAACCCAAGGATAATTCTTCGCGATGTCATGCCACAAACTCTTACATGGTGGCCTCGGCCAACGCCCTCTTCTTATTGAAGTTGGTTCTTGGTTTGTTTGATGTGGAACTTAATTTGTCATCTTCTTGAATATTAGCGTTTTCTTGGTTCTTCATAGTACATCTTCTGAATCCCAGGCCTATTCTCATCTCTAAACATTCTTCTCTTGCCACACATTTGTCCACTACTTGAAACTAGGGTTTTTGGTCGCGAGGGGCCGGACTGCCCTAAACCAGCCGGAGTATCTGGCCAGACCGAACTCTCCGCTTGATTCACTTCGGACATACCGGCCAGGCCAGACACTCCAGTGCATATCACCCGGACACTCCAGGCCCAGCAGTTTCCAACTTGTAAAAGGGGTCGAGGAGAAGTGGATGGTTTAGTCCTCCTTCTTCTCCCAAACTCCCTCTTTCTCTCTGCCTGCTGCCCCCGACCAAGAACTCCACTGGGAGGGCTCCTCCACCGCGGATCCAGTCATTGCCGTCGGCCATTGCCTTCCCCTTGCCGCTGGGATCCTTTCCCCTCCGGTGAAGGTCCCCATGGATGCTGGTATAGTGCCCCTCCCCTTCTCCATCTCTAGGGTTTACTCTAGAAGATTTTTTGTGGGCAATGTCTTACCTAGATCTATGGGTACATCATATATGTGTGCTATACTCGTCCTTGTAGTGGTTCTAGCAATCCTGATCTGCTCCGGTTGAACACTCATGAACTGCCCGAAAATCATCCAGGCTCCAACCGGAATGTCCGGCATGTATGGGTTGGACACTCCGGCCCAGCCGGAATGTCTAGCGCACATGTACCAGACTGTCAGGGCAAGGAGGAGTCTCTGGGATGGTTTTTACGGACAGTATGGGTGTTTTCAGCCAGATCAGCTCGTGTATTACTTTGACTACTGCTATGTGTTTGTATCTCCATGACAAATGTGTTTACCCATATGCTATCCTTCTACTCTGATCTCACAGGTAGCTCTCGTCTCGGTCTAAGGCTGCTCAAAAGGCCTATCCTCACAGGTTCCGTGATGAAGAGAGTGAAATTCATGTTGATCCTTCCATGTTCAGACAGGCTGCTCATGACGGTGCTGCAGCAAAGCAAGAAAAGGTCAGAAAATTGAAAAGGGATGAAGCCAAGCGCATGAAGTTTGAAGCATTCACCACTCTGGCAGATTTGGGTACCAAGGAGTTTGTGGAGATGAGAGTCCAGCAGTTCTATTCTCTGTCTGCACCTTGGATGATGATCTCTTCTGGAGAAATGAACAAGACCTACTCTTTTCTGAGGTGTTTTGTGCTTTCAGGACTCCTGTGTGCCCCATGTAGTGGTTGGATCTTGAGAAGCTCCAAGCTCGCAGGTACTTTGAGGATGCTCTTTGGGTGACTGAGAAGATGGGATGCACACCATCTTTCAAGTATAAGAAGACTACAATGTTGAGTTGGTAAAGCAGTTCTATGCCACAGTGGTATTTGGGGATACTACGGATATTCCCCTTGATTGGATTTCTAGCACTACTAGGTGTCGTTCCAGCATGGTTCAATTTGCACATGTTCTTGGATTGCCTTTCAATCCCAATGCTCCCAGTGGTCTTAGAATGCATGTACATGGTCAGGCATATGACAAGAAGAGGTTGGCTCTAATCTACTCTCAAAATGGTGTGGTTGGCCAAACCACCAACATCAAGCTCATCTACAACATTCTGCTTCGCATGTTTCGCCACACGCTTACTCCCAAGGCAGGCAACAAGGATGAGATGAGGGGTGTGGAAATCAATCTTATGGCCCATGCTCACTCAGTGTATACTCATGGTCCAGACCATCCAGATGGTGCTATAGATGTCATGGATTTCATCTATCAGGACTTGTACAAGTGTATCACTGACAAGAAGTGTCCTCTGTTTGCTCCTTATGTGATGAAGCTCATTGCTACTCAAGCTCTAGCAACTCCATTGTTCTACAATGATCTTGTCCTACACCTTCCTGCCAAGCTACAGAGGAAGGGTGCCCCTACCACCAAGGCTCCTCGTGGCTACCCCCCTGATCAGGACATATTTGAGGATGATGAGATGGATGCAGATGCTTCTGACAGTGATGGTGGGTCTGAGGAGGTATCAGAGGCTGTGACCCATGGCCCTCACATGAAGCATGCTAGCAACGCATATCGCTTCAACACCTCTAAGGAGGAAGTGCACAAGAAGGTGAAGAAGGCCTCCTGGTGGAAGAAGATTCTCCTATGCCAGAACATTGACATTCGCCATGGACAGTATGATGCATACAAGGCTAACCGGAATGTCATGAAGGAACTCAAGCGGATCAACCAGCCCATGGATGTGGATCATTCTCAGCAGCAGGCATCAGATGGCACTCTTTCCTATGGTCAATGGAGTCAGGGACGTGTGGACTGGTCCATGTTTGAGAATGTGTCTTCTTCTTCTCGCCCTCACGGCCAGAGCTCTACTCAGGATGGTCATGAGGATGGGGATGGTGATGAGGATGAGGATGATGACGCTAACGACGATGACTATAGTGGCTAGAGTTGGCTTCGGGATGCTTTAGTTGTGCTCTTTTCCCTTTTTGGCGTCTCGATGCCAAAGGGGGAGAAGTAGCCCTTTTATTAGATTGCTACCGGGGATTTGCATGGGTACACGAGCTTCACGTTACTTCGATTTGCCTCTTTGAAGCTTCATGTCTTTATCTTGGTTGTTCAAGTACTATGTTGTGTTGAACTCTGTTATGTGTGTTGAGACATGCTTACCCGGTTACGTTAAATACTATGTTATGCCTAGCTTATTGATCTAGTCTTTAGTATATCATGTCATAACCTGTTACCTACAAAATCTAGTGAGGATGTGATCCTAGGGTGTGTTGTCTTGTATTCAAATGCAAAGCTAAATTGGTCACACATCTAGGGGAGCCTTACTATATTTTGTAAATCTCCTATTGTGAAAATTATTACCTATCCTATATGCAAATCCTTGGGTTGTCATCAAACACCAAAAAGGGGGAGATTGAAAGGGCATTTAGGCCCTTCCTATTGTTTTGATGTTTGTTGACAACACTTGGATAGGTTTAATCTGTTGTTAAATGTTTATGGAGATATCAGCTACATTAGTGTATTTTGTACCTAAGGAAAAAGGCTTCCCAGGATCAATTCTATGCACGGATAAAGTCCCTGTCGGACTGTCCGGCTGATATCTGCTGGAGTGTCCGGCCTATTCGGCTGGTTTCTGCTGGACTGTCCGGCCCTGAAAGTTCGTCGCCCGGCTCAGACATTTTGTCTGCCACATCGGACACCACCTGGACACTGGCCGAACTCTGGCCAGAAACTCTGCTAGACCGGAGTGTCCGGTGGCTGCCACCCGGAGTGTCCGGCCGGGTCGGACTGTCTGGCTGGTTTTTGCCGGACTATCTGAGGTAAGTGTCTCCCAACGGCTCTAATTCCAGGGGCCCTATATAAAGGCTCCTTCTTCTACCTTGGAAGCTGCTCGTCCAGCTCAAGAACACCACCACCATTTGAGCCACCAAATACTCATGATCTCTTCACTCAACCATCCAAAGTCATTGATCTTTGGAGAATCGAAGGAGGAAGCCTTGATCTATAGCTTCACCAAGAGAGATCTTCATTTCCCCCTCATTCACTTGAGGGCCCCTTGCTCTAGTGTTTCATTGGAAACCCTAGCTTGTGATTTGGTTCTTACAAGCTTGTCTTTGATTGTTTGACAGCTTGCTTGTATTCGGGAGCCTCCAATTAGGTTGTGGATGTGTGCCTCGAACTAGTTGTAAAGCTGTCGGCTTCCACCTCGAAGGTTGCCGATATAGTGGAAGAGGTGAATCGAACCCGTTGGGGTGAGGTTCATCAAAGAACAAGGGAGGCATCTCGTGGCGTTGGTGGTTTGAAACCACCCCCTCTCCAAACATAGATGTACTTCCCCTCAAAAGGAAGGAACTACGGGAAACAAACCCTTGTGTCTCCGCGTGCTCCACTTTGGTTACTTCTATCCTTTACCTCACTTTACTTATCTTGTTCTTGCTTAGTGGTAGTGCTGGATTGACATATAGGTAAATTCACCATAGTTGCACAATCTAGAGAATTTACCTTTTGTGTCAAACCCTAACTCGAAAAAGAGTAAAATTTGAAGTAGCACCTATTCACCCCCCTCTAGGTGCCCATACGATCCTTTCAGATGCTGGGAGGAGGAACCGTGCGAAGGAGGTGGGGACGGGGTATCAGTTGGTGAATGGATGGAGGAAAGGTAACGGAATTGGTCGAACAGATGAAAACCGGGTAAGCAGACGTAAAAACCGGTGGAGTGGAAGCGTTGACAAAAATAAACCGACATAGTGCGTGTGGGGGTAGAAAACGGAACCACCAGGTTCTTTCTAGATAGTAGAGATACACGCATGACAAACAAATGTCTTTAGTTACTGTTGATCAAACCAACTAATAAACATGTCCACTATGTTAATACTATTTAGTTAAGCTGAAGTGAGAGCTTACTTTCAGTGTCCAAGTATCTGGGAACGAGCAGTCTCCTCTGGCTTCATTTGACAATATTTTCTTTTGTAATTAGAGTTAATGATTATCTATTTCTACCATGTCTAAGATGTATGGTTGAGAGTCCTTAAATAATGTAGCATTACTACCGAAGTGATGGACATAGTGTATCTTTTTGGCAACAGGAAAATCAAGCATATCCGTCAAATCACATAAATGCAATGTCCCAAGTTGGAAGAAATGTAAGCTTGTATGCTTACATTTTATTTTGTTAGGTTACCTTTTATCGACAATAATACAATGAGCTGGTAGCTAGATCTTTGGTGTAGATAGAACTCCACATCTCCACATGGTTTTATTTTGTTAGGTAACCTTTTAATTTAACGGACCAAGAGATATCAAATTATCCAACTACATGGCATTATCCAGCACAGTTTACTCACAAGACACTAATACTGTTACTCCAAAACAACCAGAACTACCAACTGCTCTTAAACTACTAATGGAGAAATGTAAGATCATATGATGATATATGCCAATGATAATGCATTCCTCAACTCTATAGCATCAAGCTTCCTAGTCTATGACCTAGAGTTGATCAATACATGTATGTCAAAATTAGAATATGGAAGTCAATCTATGTCACCTGTCTAGTACTACTATTACCAATGCTAGCAATAGATAGTTTTTGTACTACAATATTCCATTAAACAACATAGATACGTCAAAGGACCTATGATAACATGCAAATTAAGGTGCAACCAAAACAAATTTACATGGATTTTGTGGTTGGCAATGAAGGATCCTCCTCCTTGTTGTTAAAGAGGAACTTTTTGAAGGGGTTCCGCGTATGAAAACAATAAAATTTTACCCTACGCCCCTGAACCCCTGAAGCTTCCAGGACCTATCTATTAGTAATACAAGAGGAGGAGGGCTTTTTGAACTTACCCTTGAAGACCGAAAAGCGTTGTCAACGCTCAGGAGAGCGTGATTGATGTAGGTGAGCCGAAGCCGACCTCAAGGTCATGATGAAGTCCTTGCGCTCCCTTGGCTCCAACGACTTGAGTGCCTCAAGTGCGACACCTCGCGGGGAGTTACACACGTCCGGTGCCGGACGATGACTCCTGTTTCCCTGATCCAGCAGCAATTGCGGAAGTAGAGCTCCCGGATCTGAATCCCGCAGCGCGACGGCGCTCCATGGTGAAGATGTCTCTGGCTCGCGCAGTCCAGACTTGGGAACACGGTCACGAGAGAGAGAGGGGGAGAGAGAAAATATCAATGAGAGGTCCTCCCAAAAGTGAGAAGACCTTTATTGATTATTTGTGTGTTTTATTTGGCCAAATACCCCCACTATATATAGGGGAGGTACTACCTCCCTCAAAGTCCTAGGGTGGGACTAAAGGAGAGGAGGGGGGAGGGGTGGCACCGCCGGCCACCCCCATGGGCCCCGCATGGGGGGCTGGCCCACTAGGGCGCCGACCACCCCCTTGGCCCCCTTCTCCCTCTCTCCTTTCCCTAATGGGCCCGCTCCCTCCAGGAATTGGCCCATTAATCCTTTGACCATTTAAATTGATTTTTCTCTTTATTAAATAATTATGAATAAATAATTAAATCAATATTTAACATTCATTCACATCTTATTCAACCTCCGTGGATATGGAACACTTCCACCTCCACTGCGGACATCCTCCGGACTTACCAAAACCCTTCCGGTTTTCTCTCTACTATTCTTCGGTGATTCTACCGATCCTATAAACACTCTCTAAGAATCATCAAGCCCTTAAGCGTGATACCCCACGGTTCGGGAACACTCCAAACATGGTCGGGACACTCCCGCACCAATGATCAATAGAGGGACCTGGATGGCCATGTGACCCCTATGCGTTCCACGAAGATCTTTCGTCGTTTGAACCGGGACAGTCGTGTCTTATTCCCTTTGTCTCTCGATACTTGCATTGCTCGAGATCTGATCAATGACGTCACCATGTCATGTTCAATCTCGTTACCGAACAATGCTACTTGACTCGTTCCGATAAGCGATATCCCCGTGATCAAATCACACGTTGCGCAGCTATTGGATATAACTTCTTCGAGTGGGCCCTTTAAGTATCTTCCCGTCACATGGACGGACAAATCCTGCTCTTGACATATATTGCCTCTACGGTTTCCTCCGAGTACCTAAACACACCTTTATAACCACTGTATTACCAAGTGGAGCTTGATGCTATGTAAGCACTCTCAGGAGACAGTGATTGATATGGCCTCATGGTCTAAGGAATAGTCTACGAGGATCCATTTCTAATCATCGTAACTTGAACTTCGTGACATGATCAGGTCACGATGTTTAGGTTGGGTATTGGTTCATCATCTCATTCTCGGAATGAGTTGACTCCATTTCCAACTGGCATAAATGCCACATGATCAGGAAACATGATCATCTGTTGACCAATGAACCAGTGACTAGAGTTTCACTCGGAACCCCTGGTTGTTTGTATATCACACGTGTATTGATGTTTTCACTCAATACAGTTATACCATGATACAAAACTTAATCATAAACTATATGAAATATGATAATAGTCCTTACTACTATTTGTCTCTAGGGCATATTTCCAACAGTCTCCCACTTGCACTAGAGTACAAATACATTAGCTGCATTTGTTCCTTAATCATTGGCACCTTGAACATGCTCGCTAATGGAAGAGGTTGAGTCTTGGGTATGTACTTTACAGTCCCAAAACCTTTGCAACTTACTAATGTCAGCTTGATTGACATTAATACTTTATCATCACATGATAACATTTGTGTGTATGCATCGTCGCTATGGCAGCAAAACGAGGCCTGATTCCAGGAGCCTACAGTGACTTTAGATCAACCTCGAGGGCTTTATCATGGGCATTGTGCCCTGGGACACATCATTCTACGTTAAAAGAGAACTAGCCCCGCCATAACATTATATAACACTTTAGATGGTACCCTTATCTATTATTATAAATGTATTCATCGAAACACTAGTGCACTCTGTGCAACTTTCGATGTTTTTGTTCACCTCGCTTCCTACTTGACTTTAATCGCTATTTACAGGAGTTCCCAACATATTCCCTTATAACATAACCCTTTATGTTTTAAGATATGTCATCCTTTATGGATTTAGAAACATGTCTACAGTTCTCTATTAGACACAACGAACAAACTTAGCTCAACATTCTATGATTCGAACTTAATCACTTTGAAACATTCCTTATTGGATCATATATTATATTAAGTTATCATCATGGTTTTCTAAGATAGAACCTATGTCTCAACATAGTGGATGATGATCATCCTTTTCTTTCTTTCAACCATTGATGTTAAACTTAATGTTATTCCTAACTTGAGTTATTAAGGACTAGTTCCTTAATTAACTTCTATTCCGAAACCCTTTTTCATAATCCCTTAAGGAATACTACATAATATCATAATACACCTATTATCAACTCCTACACCTTATAAATCATTATTTATAAGTATTTGCGGTTTTTATTCTTAACACACTTAGAATCATTATATAAGCTCCCACTCAAAAATATGTCATTCACATATTGTTTTAGGAAGACTTTCATAGCTCCCACTCAATTTCATGCAAATTGCATATCCACTCACTATTTTGAATAACTTCAAAATCCTTTGATCAAATATCAAACTTGGAGTTTTACTATGAGATACTAGTACCATTACTAGTTTTAAATCCTCTAGACATTCAGCGCACTTGAATCAAATTCATTTGAATTTGTCCAATACTTGACAAATTATGCTTTTGTCATTCACCCCCTTTTCCACTATGGCTTTGTGTGGCGCCCCGCTAAAACCACTACTAGAAAATCGTGGTGTTTTTGTGTATTGCATCATCATGACCGCACGCTCATGTCATCATGACACATTGCATTTGAGCATTGTCATCATCATGCATGGTTTGTTAAAAAACTATTTTCGAAAAGTCTGGTTTTGTTTTCTAAACGCCCCGTCTTTATTTCAAATTAAAACCTGGCCTCTTATGCATATTTTGTTTTGTCTAAAAACTAATTGCAAAAGTCTTTTAAAAATAAACGGAATAAAATAAAAATATTTTATTAAATGGGGAGGCAAGGCCGAATCAAAGGCCAGCCAGCCTACCACCCAGCTAAACCCAACCCTAACCTACCCAGAACCACCACCGCCGCCTGCACACGCACACACACACCTGACCGCATGCACCTACACCCCAACCAGCACGCCAGCCGCCTCCCACCAACCGCCTGTGGGCCTGGCCCCACCACCGACCAGACCCCTCCTAGGCGCGCTCCCCAACCCCATTCTCCCGCCCGCTCCCGCTCTCCCTTGGCTACCTGGCCTCGATCGCCACTAACCCCCTGCTCGCCCCTGCCACGTTTCCCTCGGCCCCACCCACTCACCCTCTCCCGCTTGCGACCCGCTCCCTCGCTCCCCTCCTCCCATCGCGAGCCCCGCCTGGCCTCCTCACCGCCGCCAAGATTCTCCCCTCCTCTGGCCTCCTCTGTCGTGGCGACCCCGTGGCCGTGGCCTCCCTTCTGGCTCGGCGGCCCCCTTGACACTCCTATTTTCATATTTCTCAGCCGTGGGATCCGTCTCTCGCCGGTGAGGCCTCCGTGCTCGTCCCCGGCTCGGGTCCTCCCTATCGTCCCGCCCGAGCCCGAGCTCCCTCGGCCGCCGCGCCGCCCTTCTCCCGCGGGTGTCGCGTGTCCCCGGCTATGACCTCGCCCCTCTGCGCGGCCGCCTCCCCGCTCGGCTACCTCCTCTGCCTCCGTCTAGCCGTCGGACGCTGTCGATCTCCTCCCTCACCACTGCCACGATCGCCCTCACCGTCCCCTCTGCCCCGCGTCGGCTCTGCCCTCCTTGTTGTCGGTCGTCACCAACAACGGCCTCCACCATAGCGCGCTCGCCTGCTGCCATGTCCGCAGCATGCGCATGAGTCCTCCCCGGGAGCGCCCGTGAGTTCTTCCTCGACCGATGCCACACGCGCCTCCTTGTGCTCTGCCCGCCGCCCTAGGATCTCCCTGCGTCTGCCTTCCTCCAAGCACGACTGAGGCCACGCTTTTCCTGCCGTCAGCTGTTGTGCCTGTATGAGTCAGGTTGTTCCTGTGTGTGCCTTTTAGCCACATTTTTGTTGTTGATGCTTGGCACACTGTTTGGCCTCTGTAGCGCTAATGTTGATGTCAGGGTGTATGCGAATCGGTGGCAGATGTTGATGTGGTGGTGATATAGGTCCTTTTACGACGCCCCGGCAGGATGGACAGATGGACACGAGGGATCGTGAAGTGGTACAGGAAGACCACCGACGCAAGAGCTCCTTCACGGACCGCAAGTGCCTCAGACCCCGGACCCGAGAACGTCGATACCCCGAGTGCGTCGACAAGGATTCAAAAACCGAACCCCCGGCGTGACAAGTTCTTCTTCGTTTGATCCCAAGATCTGCGTACCAGATTCCAAGGCCGCGACATGGACTTCGAGATTCCCTTCACGGAACCTGAAGACCGTACCCGGCGTTCTCCTTCGATCCCGCCGAGACCAATCCCCGTCGAACCGTGAGACCGAACCCGGACCCCCGGAACCCAAGATCTTCCGAACCCGATGTGTGAACCTTTTTCCTGAGCCCCTATTTTATAAATTCTATATATAAAATGTGTTGCATATAAATTGATCATGCTTGCTTAAATGTTTGTGGTTTGGGGGCATTATGCCGATTCACCTCATAATTAAATATGGAGTCTATATGCGGGATACCTTTGTCTTATTCCGGACTCCATTTAAATTGGTGTAGTGAACCGATGCCATGTTTCGCCCTGTTAATACAACATTTAAATTGCGGGGGTTCTAAATAACTTGAACAGTGTAATTAATTGTCGGGACCCTGGTTTTGCTTAATATTGCCTAATTGCATTGCATATATGCCATGCCATGCATCATATCATAAGCATGCAGGATCTTCTACCGTAGTATTAAATATTGCATCCGGTGTTTCTTCTAGTGTTTGCTTCTTCACGGATTAGGCCGACGAGTTGATGCGAGTATCGACAAGTTCTCCGGATATGAACCTTCGGCAGTGTTTCCCAGGCGAGCATCCCTCCCCCTTCTACCTATTGTGCATTTATAGTCTTTATTTCCTCCTGTTGATCTATTGATATCCGTGTCGCGATGCTTTAGTTTCCGTACACCTGTGATATCCCGTGCAACCTCTATATTGCCTTGGACACCTCCTATTACCTGTGTTTGGTAGATAGCTGGCCTTGCGAGTCGTAGTTGTGTGCTCAGGTGCGATCTCGTGTTGTCAAGTACCACAGTTGTTGGAATGCTGACAGATGTTTATGGTGGAGATGATCATGACTTTAAACAAAACTATTAAATTGCTCGATATAACTAATGCAGAGGCATCGGTGGGCAATACATGTTATTTGGTTCTTCCACGCTCACTTATGTCCCGTAGGACCCCGAGTACTTGATACCTGTTCCTTGATTTTTCGCACTATCCACATCCAGGAGGCCTTATGGACCCCCTGAGCCAGAGCTTGATTCATTTCTATTTCTTGGGGCCACAAAGTAGTTTGGGGCTTTATTACTATCATGTACATATGCCATGCTTTGCTGCTTTATTTAAGATTGTGCGTGGAGCACATGTACTGTTTAGGAGTGCGGAGAGTTTTCGCGGTATCGATGAGCCCAGTCACACTTTCGGGTTCCCAGTCGTTTACAGCCATTGGTGCAAACCTTGGGTCCGTCTCGGAGCCGGCCAACTTCGTTGCGGGTAGCTTAATGGGGTGGCCCCCTGAAATATTTATGAATCCTGTGATCGCTTTGTCGTGAATGCCTCGTTGGGTTTTGAGTTGGTTTTTCCGAGGTTGATCGACTGTGTGTTGCTATTTGTGCACCCCTGCAGGGTAAAACTTTCTGAAAGCCGTGTCCGCGGTTATGCACGACTTGGAGCACAGTATCTCGATCATAGACAAGCATAACTAAAGTAGTGCTATAAACTTGACTTAATATATGACTAGTAATCAGATTCAACTATAACGGAATGGATATTAAAAAATGCATACAACTGCTGAATCTGGGTTGATTTGTTATATATGCCTAGCAAGTATTGCAACTCCAATGGAATGTGATAAAAGTGCCAACAACTGCTGGGTTTTGGGATTCCTCGGGACAATTATATCTGACTAGTAAATGTTCCAACTACAACGGAATGTTAACTAAAACTGCCCACTACTTATGCTATCAGGACGACTCGTGCCATTTATATCTGACTAGGAAGTGCTTCAACTATAATGGAATGGATAAAACTGCCAACTGTGTGAGTTCCTTGGTTTGACTTCCTTGTTTGTTCTCGAGGGGGGAATACCAGGATGGGTATGTTTGGTTTTACTATCAGGTTGGATCCGGATAGGTCTTTCTTATCCCTCTCTAATAGCCGCCAGTTATCCTGAGTTTCTATAGGTTGTTTAGTCTCATACGCCGCTTGATCCACCATACCTATGTAGGCGAGAGCCGCCGAATTCTAGCCTCGTCGTGTACTGGCCTCAGTAATGACGCTCCTATTTTTCCTTTGCCCTTTGTCGGCACCCCCCTTTTGTTTAGCAGGTTTGAGATCGACGTCGTTAGCAGGGTTACCCTTCCGGCTTGGCCTGGGCAGGGTTATGGATGCCATTGGTTATTCTTCAGGGCTCTTACCCCCATTTCCCTCTTGTTCGTAGTCGGACGCTCTATCGTTTTCAAGGTGATTTGGATCTTTGTATTGTATATCTGTAACTTGACTCGTGTAGTCGTTGTTGTATATATATATATCTGTTCTGTGGGTCCCATCGAGGACTGTTGTGTAATGGTATTACTTCGTTTTCCACCCGCACAAAAGTTCCTGCTGGGCGTCCTTGAATCGTTTCTATGCGGGTTTGGCGGAAAGGGATAAAACTTGCATAGGGCCGATTCGAGGGTGTTACACTTTGCAGTCATTTGGGAAAATTCAAGTAACCCTTTTTACTTGTGAGATTCGGAAACGAATTGGTTTCTAATCTCAAGTGAATTTTGTTTCTAGGATTTCTCATAATTTAGTTTACCATTATTTCCTTAGTAGTTCGTAGGTATGTCATATTCCAAGAATCATGACAAATGATCCACAAATATCTCCATACAAGATAAGGGTTACATTTTGAATCCTACTTCATGTAGTGAAAACACCAGTGGGGAAAACACAATGATCATTATCATTGATTCTTTTCCTTTGTGAAGAGAATCATTCAGGAACATTGTCCGTTGCGCTTCTCAACACTCTGATGCAGGGTTTTGAATCCTCATCGTGTTTTTCACTATCTTCCATTTGCTCCATAATTGAGAAATATCACTAAAAGTGAGCTTTCTCAAGAATGTACCAAAATCCAAGCAGTACCAGTTTTGCTTCTCTTTTGGTTTCAGTTATGGTTTTCGTATTCAAAGTTTCCAATGAATACTCTACAAGGACTTATTCGCTATTGTTTTGGTTATATCGAATAAGCCCAAAACTTTCACCAATTCAAATGGTTCACTACATTCTAACTGAGTGCTAACTATTTCTTAACTAATGGTCTCTACATCTACACTACAACGATTTATTTGGTGCCATCTATTCACCCACTTTGATATCTAATATCACATTGTGATGCTTTGCATTTTGACGTTTCTAAACGCTTTGCATTCCACAATTCTTTTATGACAATCTTATAAAGTCGAATTTCATTACTATTGATCAAATCATAGTAATTAGATTCTCTTTTATCTTTATACCCTTTGTTGATGAAACACTTTGATCAAATCAAATAGTTTCATATTCATGTTTCCTTTGGTAAACTTCTTTACGCATTTAAACAATCATTTAATGATAATTACCATTTTCGGTAAAACACAATACATCGAATATGTATTTATTTTCAACAATTCATTAAACACTTTGTATTCAAGCAATACAAGGTGTTCAAGTTATTTTGCCGAACTTAGGCATGATTTATATGTGACAAGAAATCGAATGACTTTCACATATTATCACATAACTTTGAATTTAAAAAAGGTTTCATTCATTAATGAAATATCATTAATTGGGTATTTTTCAAGGCATTTCAATATTTTACAAATGTTCACGCATTATCAATTAGTTTCAAACAACAAGGATAATTCATGTATAATCAAAGAAGATATGAAAACGGATAGAAATCATTCATAAAAGTAGAACAACCGTTTGTTACAAACTCATATGAATAACTGTCTCACAAAGTGTGAGACACACTAAAGAAGTTCACAATATTTTGATTACAATAATCATCCTAAAACATAAACTAAACGATAAATGTCGAGGGAGAGTGTCGTCGGCCATCATTATCATGCTCGCCATCAACACGCAACGTCACCTCCTCTCCATCAAGCACCTCTCATGCAGAAGGACCTGTTTTCAGCAAAACAGAACAAGTATCAAATATACTTAACACTGCAAATGTGTTTACAAGATTATAACATTTATAAAATTGTATATCAAATATATACCTTTGTCATTGATGACCTCTCTGGTGATTGGTTCAACCTTTACATTCCTGAAATGTAATATGAACTCCTGGAAATCCAATGTTTCCGTATCACCACTCATGATGCTACTCCATACATGTCCTTCATAGCTAGGAGGCAACGATCGAAGCAGTACGCCTATCGCAAATGGATCATCCATCCAGTAATCCACGAAGTAAACCAGTCTCATGTGTGCATCAAGCATGCGCTCCAAGAGACCCTTCAGATATGTATGCTCCTCCATCTATATGGAAAGGAACTCTCCAAGCAGCTCGTTCTTCCACATGCGCACATGGCCTATGAACTCTGCTCTCAGTTGATCCACCATTGAATATGGATCAATAACATCCATGAGCGGATGGAGTTCATCCACCATCCCGTAACGCATTATTATCTGAATGTAGGTGGACATCTCTTGATGATAGTAGCGGTCTACCAGCTCTTGTGTGGTCTCATAGTGGTCTGGCTCAGTCAAATCCATCGTGCGGTGTATGTGGTCTACCACATGATTCCTAGTAAGGAGATCATTCAGGCGCACAAGCCAACTAGGGAAGTTGGATCCATCAAGTCTAAGTTTCTCACCCTTTACCCATTCCTCAATGACAAAGTAAGCTTCACGGTGGGCCATCTCTACATTTATAATTGCAGAAGGAATTTAGACTAAGTTTATAATTAAATGAGTTAATAATAACTCCACTCAGAAACACCTATCCCCACAAGGGTTCCTAGTGATAACACAATCCCTATCAGCCACATCTCCCCTGATCGTCACGGCCATCAATGTGGGTTCAAGGGTGGACGCTAAACGTCGGTCACATAATTCATGCGACTCATGCTCGATCTTTCGACCATCCGTGTTCCGAGGCCATGTCTGCACATGCTAGGCTCGCCAACTCAACCTTAGTGTATTCGCTGTGCAACATGGCTTACACCCACTGTATGCGAACGTAGATATGTCTGACACCCATGCATGTACCATGGATTGCCTCATACTGAAGAACTTTCTTGGTGGTGCACACTAAGGGGGAACACAATCGTTGGTAATTTTAACAGGGATCATCTTATTAGGCTCCGTCGAGTATCTAATACTAGCACACAATAATATATACAAACAATAACATTGAATGTAAATGCGATGTGATATGGTCCTTCACGTCGTGATCTCCATCCGTCGTCACCGGATTCCGGCGCCAGGGTTCCGGCGCCGTAGACACCAGGGTACCGGTGTCATTCCAGCGTGGTAGTCTGTCACATCCATGACTATCTACTACTACGTAACAAAAGGTAATCACTTTACCTTTGTGACAACCATATCACAAAGCAACGCCTCCTGCAAAACAAAGTTAGACGCCTCTACTTTATCTTTGCATGTTTTACGTGGCTGAATGGGCTTTCGCACAAGAACCGTTCTTACCTACGAACTTTCAGCACAACGCTGATCAAGTAGTTGTCTCTACTACACCTCTTTCGGGGCCCTCCATTGCAAATTGTATACCAACTAATGCGAGAGAGACAGACACCCCCTAATCCACTGTATACGGTACACGCCGTATGTCAAGCGTGGACCAGTCTCATGAATGAACGCGTAAAGTCGGTTGGGGGCCGCTTCATCAAGCATTACTGCGGTATACACAAGTACACGTGGGAGGGTAACAACTAAAAGATCAACGCACACATGCTACATCTCGTGTGTTCTACCCGTACTAGCAGTACTACGCATAGATCTAGCTCTGATACCATTGAAGGGGTTCCGCGTATGAAAACAATAAAATTTTACCCTATGCCCCTAAACCCCTGAAGCTGCCAGGACCTATCTATGAGTAATACAGTAACGGGAGGGGCTTTTCGCAAACTTACCCTTGAAGACCAAAAAACATTGTCAACGCTCAGGAGAGCATGGTTGATGTAGACGAGCCGAAGCCGATCTCAAGGTCGTGATGAAGTCCTTGCGCTCCATTGGCTCCAACGACTTGAGTGCCTCAAGTGCGACACCTGCGGGGAGTTACACATGTCCGGTGCTTGACGATGACTCCCGCTTCCCCGATCCAGCAACAGTTGCGGAAGTAGAGCTCCCGGATCCGAATTCCGCAGCGCCACGGCGCTCCACGGTGAAGATGTCTCTCGTTCGCGTAGTCCATACTTGGGACCACGGTCACGAGAGAGAGAGGGGGAGAGAGAAAATATCAATTAGAGGTCCTCCCAAAAGTGAAAAGACCTTTATTGATTATTGGTGTGTTTTATTTGGCCAAATACCCCCACTATATATAGGGGGAGGGGAGGTACTACCTCCCTCAAAGTCCCGGGGTGGGACTAAAGGAGAGGAGGGGGGAGGGGTGGCATCGTCCGCCACCCCCATGGGCCCCGTTTGGGGGGGCTGTCCCACTAGGGCGCCGGCCACCCCCTTGGCCCCCTTCTCCATCTCTCCTTTCCCTAATGGGCCCTCTCCCTCCGGGAATTGGCCCATTAAGCCTTTGACCATTTAAATTGATTTTTCTCTTTATTAAATAATTATTAATAAATGATTAAATAAATATATAACATTCATTCACATATTATTCAACCTCGGTGGCTATGGAACACTTCCACCTCCACTCCGGACATCCTCCGGACTTACCGAAACCCTTCCGGTTTTCTCTCTACTATTCTTCGATGATTCTACCGATCCTATAAACACTCTCTAAGCATCATCAAGCCCTTAAGCGTGATATCCCACGGTTCGGGAACACTCCAGACATGGTTGGCACACTCCCGCACCAATGATCATACGAGGGACCTGGATGGCCATGTGACCCCTGTGCGTTCCACGAAGATCTTTCGTTGTTTGAACCGGGACAGTCGTGTCTTATTCCCTTTGTCTCTCGATACTTGCATTGCCCGAGATCTGATCAATGACATATCCATGTCGTGTTCAATCTCTTTACCGAACAATGCTACTTGACTCGTTCCGACAAGCGATATCCCCGTGATCAAATCACACGCTGCACAACTATTGGATATTACTTCTCTGAGTGGGCCCTTTGAGTATCTTCCTGTCACATGGACGGACAAATCCCGCTCTTGACATATATTGCCTCTATGGTTTCCTCCAAGTACCTGAACACACCTTTATAACCATTGTATTACCAAGTGGTGCTTGATGCTATCTAAGCACTCTCGGGAGACAGTAATAGATATAGCCTCACGGTCTAAGGAATAGTCTACGAGGATCCATTTCTAATCATCGTAACTTGAACTTCGTGACATGATTGGGTCATGATGTTTAGGTTGGGTATTGGTTCATCATCTCATTCTCGGAATGATATGACTCCATTTCCAACTGGCATAAATGCCACATGATCAGGAAACATGATCATCTGTTGACCAATGAACCAGTGACTAGAGTTTCACTAGGAACCCCTGGTTGTTTGTATATCACACGTGTATTGATGTTTCTACTCAATACAGTTATAGCATGATACAAAACTTAATCATAAACTATATGAAATATGATAATAGTCCTTACTACTATTTGTCTCTAGGGCATATTTCCAGCACTTTTCATCTTTCAGGTCTTGGTCCATATAATGTGACAAGCAGATGATAGGATTGTACGATGATAGGATTGTACGGTGGCAACGATGACACGGGCCAGCCCAGGGAAGATTTTGATTCAATTACATGATAACTATGTTTATAGAAATAATGGTCGTGAGATCCAATGTTATAAGCGACAACCTAAACTTTATCTTTGTGCTTGTTCAAAATGATGTAATTCCATGAAGGGTAATAAAACTGCGGTGGAGTACAATGAAAGGAGGTCAATCTTCAATCAAGCAATATAGTGAGTATCTCTCTAAGAACACCAGGTTATAGTTCAAACTTCTGATTGCCCAACTATGTAGCTTTTTAACTTCTCGTAGGATCTAATACTCATCAGACCTAATGAATTTACGTAAAGGAAAAAGAGCCAGTGGATGTATTCAAATTGCAGATCTTTAGAAAAAAATATTTTTATATTATGGAAAGATCCCTTTTGGCAACATTTTAGGTATGCCTATTCTGATCAAATTGATGCAAATTACTGAAGCAATATAATGATACTGATGTAGGATGACAGTGGTTGGTATGTCCAGTAGTCATGCTCAATAATTTTCCATTGAATCAAAACACCACCACCATCATCTGCTCCATGGGACCATACAACTATACAATATATATAGCACAAGGAATAAAAGGCAGTTGCAAGTTTGGGACCATAGCCTGATGGGATGGCTGAGCGTGATTTATTTAGTAAATTAACATCTTATACCATTTACAACCAAGCAACAAATGGGAAAGAAACCTCACTTCATATTGGTAGTTCCCATGAACATATTGTACAGCAATCGTTAACCAAATAGTTGGTAGATTATAAATTGACAAAGCAAAGTAGAAACAACACCTGAAAATCTGAAACTATGTTGCCATTGCATCGGTGCCTCATCTATAACATTTGAATTCACATGGCCAAAACAACTAAAACAATGCAGTGTACTGTATCATTTTTCATCTTTACATTCTGATCCAGATGTCATTCTAAAGGGGGCCAGATATGTACCTTGTCTACGCAGTGGCCATGGTCATGGTGAGGTCATCGCAGGGCTCCTCCTCATCACCTCCACTCCACTCACAGGAAAGATCAGGAGAGGCTAGGGCGTTGTGGAGGTCGTCGGTGTATCACCGGTAATATCGACAAAGGAGGGGTCGCGATAGCTCTGGAGGGCGGTAGGGAAGACCGACAGAGGTCGAGCCTTCGCGGGACCTATATGTGGGCTCAGAAGGTGTAACACCCCAAAAATATTAATCAAGATTATCAAGTTCTAATCACCCAAGTTTAGGGTTAACAAAAACTTTTATTATTAAATCTAATATGAGTGTATGTGTGAATTGCATTAGTGTATGAATGAGTGCAATTAACATGTTTGATTGCTACAAATGATAAGGAATGGTTTAAAGATGAGTACTACATCATCTAGGCCCATTTACAAACAAAATCAAAAGAAAATAAATTCAAATATGAATGATATGATCAAATGGTCACTTTGACCAAAATTAACCACTAGACCACTTTGAGTGTTTCTAATCAAAGATTTCTAATGGAAACTTTCCCAAATATTTTCACCCCTTGCTATACCAAGTAAAAGTGAATCCAAGCCCACTTTACAAACTAACAGAAACAAATTCCAAATCTATTTAAAGGACATTGCAAAATTGGTCTAGTGACAATGCATATATCATCATTTTTCAAAAACCAATCAAATCAATTCACCTTGGAAAACCCAAGAAACCATATACACTCAAGCATGTGACAAACACACTCACTAAAATTCATCCACAAATTCAAAACTTAATTTCATGCGGCCATTTGGTCGAGCACCTTGCAGACACAAATAAACTACTGCCTAACTTCTACTATGCTGAGGAGTGATAAATTGCCACTAGCCCCTTAATTCTCTCCCCTGGTCTCCCCTAGCACCTAGCAACGTAGTGGACACAATCCCCCTTTGTCGTTTGCACTAGTGTCACGCCGCCCGAAGCACGCCGTGCCGGTCAACCAAGGACCACTCTCCACAGACTGCGCCGCCCTCTCCCACGATGCCCAGGAGACAGGCGCCACACCGCCACCACCCTCTGTCCACCCCTCGGTCGTAGGCAAGACGTGGACCAGCCGCATTCACCATGCCCACTTCTCTGTCTGCCATGCCGAGAGAACGCCAGAGCGCCGCAACCGACACGCGCACACACGCCGCCTCGCCCTCACCGCACGTGCATGCACTCACCGTGACCCCAGCTACCCCCCAGACATGCCCGTTCGCCGCCGCGTGGACCGTAGCCACTTTGCACCGTATCGAACGACGCCGTTTCCGCCTAGAGCACCGATTGTTCCCGACCGTTCTCGACCGCCACTTGTCGTGCCATCACGCGCATGACGATCGCCCTGAAACACCGCATCAACCCCTACCCTCAGCCATACCTCTAGCCCTCTGTATCAACATCACCGACGAGGCGGAGCCATGCCGCTCTGCCAATCTCACCCGTGTATAAATAGAGGCCACCCCAGCTCCAATTCGCCACACCATTTCACACCCCTCTCTCTCAAACACCTCACACACCTCTCCCCGGAGCAAGGCGAGCACCACATCGCTGGAATTTCACCAAAGCCCGCCGCTGTAGAGGAGAAGAGGAATCGGAGCTAGGAGCCGCCTAGGAGCCGCCGCGACCACCATTCGAACCGCCGTCGTCTACCACGTCGTTCGCCCCCATCGCCAACCTTAGCTAGAGCCCTGGTAAGCCCCCACGTACCCCTACCGTCGCGTTAGGGTTCGTTCCTCGCTGGAGCTGTTCGCCAGAGACGACGAACCACGGCCGTAGATCCTAGTCTAATCGCACGGTCTAGATTAAAAGATACCGTTTCGGTTTAGTTTAGTCGCTGACGTGTGGAACCGTCCTGTCAGCAGCCCGCTGCGCCAGCACAGTGCAGTTGGGCTGGCCCATTTAGTTTCTCGCGCAGAGCCCCTCGATTCAAATAAAATTTTCCCATTTTAGTTAAATCTAGATTTTGTCAATAGATTCAAAAATTAATTCAAAGAGATTCACTAAACCAAATTGCATGATTTCAATTTTGTTAGAAAAGTATTCAAATTGTCTATCCAAGCCCATTGGATTCAAACCATTTGAAATTATGAGTCACCTATAACCAAAATAACAAGACAGAGACTTTCCAACTTTAAACATTTTTCAAAAATCAACCATAAAAGCTATTGAGTTGATTCCAACTCTCAAAAATCACATTTGACAATATCTATATGAATATGTAAAAATATTTAGGTTTACATGCAGTAATCTTGGACTAAAACCAAAAGAATGCTACATAGGCATTTCTCGTCACTTTAATTGTTATAAATAGTAATCTTAAACTTTATAAAATATGACCACCACTTTAAATCACATTCCCAACTATTAGAATATATGGTGATGACATGTGTCAACATGATCCCATATTTTAATTGGAGAATATTAAATCTTAAGTATTTTCAATGAGTAGAAATTACTTTTCCAAGATAAGATAAATAAAACTAGGTCTTTATTTCATGTGATGTTGGTGATGATGCTAGATCATCTAGTGTGAGCCTTTCTGTGCTAAATAGAAGTAGTTAAGTATTGTTTGGTGATTGTGTACCTCCACTACAAGGAATATGCTAACTGGTGATCCTAAATATTGGTCATAGAAAGGTCATAGTAGTCCATTTGTTACCTTTTATGACCAAAAGCAGTAGGTCACATAGCGAGCGCCACTATAGATAACTCACGACCCTTTTTTCTAATTGGTCATGGACTACTACGACCAAAATAGATGGTTATAGTGTTCATGACCAAAATTTTGGTCATGGCACTCTGGCCTGTCCACGTAAGACAATCTGACGTGGCAGCAAATTCAGCCTGATCTGGTTCGGCCTTTTAAATGGGCCTAGCCCAACAATATGTCTATTTATTCTTTATCAATTTTAGTCATCTACAAAGGCCAAGCCCAACAATTCAACACTTTTATTTTTGGACCATGGCCTTTTTGCATACGATTTGTTCTAAATTTCAGCCTTTTAATTTAATTCAGTCCCACCAGTTATAAGTTTTATTTTCCAACTTTTTGATAATATAATTAACAACAAATGATTTTATTATAACCGACAGATACATGAAATTATTATGATTCAACAATGCAAATTAACAAATAACATTTCATATAACAGTAGTACATTACAATCATGTGTAGTTCACATCAGATATCCAACTACCAAAATATAAAAAAATCAAACTATAATATCCAGGTTGTCGTGGTTCTTCGACACTATAATATCAAACTATAACAGTAGTACATTACTATAGATAAAAAAATCAAACTAGAAAATCAGTGGGGATGGTCTGGAGCTGCACACCGAGCATGGACATCCGCGAGACATGTGGAGTAGAATGTCAAGTATGTTGCTACAGGTCACAATAAGTAAAAAATATTCCATAGACCATTTATCCCTAGTGTACAACTCAAAATGCAAAAATATTTTTCTAATTCATGGCTTCTTGTCACTACAATCTGTAGTAAGCATTGGTCAAGACTAAGCTAGCAAGGGAGCAATTTGCATCATAACTTTAATAGTAGTAGTACAAAGTGTGTTACACTAATCAGAATTAACACTTAATATACACAAACACCACGCTGTGACTACAATGCTTACTACAGAATGTGATTAGACGTGCCATAGTAATACACATGTAAGCAGACAAGTATAACCGCACAATGATTTGAAAAGGTATGTGAAGAAATAAGTGAGAACTTTGAAATAACCCGTTTCACTCATACATCAGATGAATAATAAGCCTAGAAATAACAAATGTGTGATCACGGTTAATCAACAAGGGTACGATCAAAAAATTATTCAATCATCATAAAATTCATATGTACCATCCCGGCTCAGAAAATCAAGACACAATTACCACCTCCCCAAAAAAAATTAGATAATCACTATCTTGAAAGCACAAAAGTCTGGCCATGCACGCACATAGACACAGGTATTATCTTGTATGCCCCTCTTTCTACATATACAGAATATCAGATAGCCATGCATGATAAATCAATACTAATGTACGATAGTGAATCAAAACGTCGAAGTGACGTAGGCAAGAACAAAGCGGCCTTCTTTGTAGGCTCAGTTCGTCCTCCAAAAATAATTGCAAAATTATGCGCTATGAGCTAAATCTTCGGTAATTTGGTAGGTATGGATGTACATCATTTATATTAGTGTTGGAGCAAGTTTAGTCTAACTGTGGCGATTGGAGATATATTAGACATACCAACGTAGATCCTTGGGCATGTGCCTACACATTTGGCTTAGCTTTCGATGTTGAACAATATCAAGGGGTCCACTTATATATGCAGAGTTGTACTGATGGATCTATGACTAATAGATTCAAAAACATGTCTCAATTATTTTAATGCAGCTGTACTGTCAATTATTTTCACAAAAGCATCATGTTTCAGCTTTCTAATAATTACTACATAATATTCGTACTTGTGTAAAGATTTAGACTTAAAATTGGAATAAAAGTGCAGCATCTACGCTTCTATAATTACATGATATATGAAAACTTTGGAGCCAAGAATAAGATGAAGAAAGTCAGGACTGCAGGTGTAATGTGACTCGTGTTGTTTGTTTAGAGTTACTGTAGGCATGTGGGAGGTCCATAAAAGATAGGAGCTAGGTACGTACAATATACACATATATGTGAACATAGTAAGAGATAGAGGACTGACCAATAAAAAAACCCGCAAGGCAGCTGAAAACTTTAGAGCTGAATGTTCTTCTGAAATGAAAAGGACAACTTAGATGGATGAAGGGAAGAGTTTAGTTACAAAGACCCACAGACAACATAAGAAAAGGTAACAAAATAGGATGTGTGTAATCCTAAACACTAAACATGTCGTTCGTAGGATATAATGTGATATGATGCCGGACCCGGCAATAGCTGACTGGACCAAGTACACTGGACCAAGTACAGACGTCGCGCTAGGGACAAGGCTGCATCAATCCGTGAGATCTGGGGTTTGCCTCCACATGCTTTATTTAGGGAAAGCATATTGCATTTGGAAATTACCTACAGCAGGGTTGATATCATCTAATATACTCAGCTGCAAATACACCTTCCTACATGCTACCAACTAATTACATCAGCCCGCGGGATGCACGAAAGGGAAACATATATCAACAAACTGAGAACATGAGCAATTAAACAGTACATGTAACTAACTAACGGTAGGCTATGGAAGGGATGAATGATTATTTTTTTGCATATTAATGAAGGCATGGCTTTCCCTGGACATCTCACTAGCTGGAAAATAAAGATACGAACTGTCCACAGGGGTATACATCAGATCACTACTTGAATGCCTAATAGCAGTCTTGAGCTTAAAGTCTGCTTTGTAGATTCCAGTGATAGAACAGTACATGCATCAGGACATAGTGTTTAACAATAAAAGACTTAACAAATGCATAGTATGGTGTGTCATGGTAACCCAACAAACAGGTCAATTCTGTCATATATGCAGAAACAGACCCAAACAAACTAATGCCTAATGCGTGCTGATATCATTGACCTTCACACAATCTAGCACTCTACAGCTTATTACTGCAGCTAATCAACACACAAACACCAGCTTGTGACTCTCAGATGTGGAGATGGTGCCGAGATGTGTGAATGTTTCAAGGAGTGAATGCTTCAAGAATACAGTACATCAGCACAGGGATACAAATCTTTTCTGCTAAAATCACAAGACTGAATTTCTAGCAGTGAATGTTTCAAGAATTCCAAACAAGCAACATCTCAATGACAGTAATGCATCGGTGCCTCCAACTATAACTCCTACTACATATCTGGTTTGATAGCAGAAATACGAATAAAGGGGGATTGGGAGAGGAGATGGACCTGCACAATGTCTACGCTCTTTGTCTATGCGCGTGTGCGTTTGTTTCGGTGCTTGCTTAAGCTCCATGTGCCCTTCGTCTGTGTGCCAACGGCAGGGGGTTGCGAAGCTTGGAGCCATAGACACATGTGCTCAGCACCTCTTTGCCCTGCCTTATCTCCTTGCCCTCCATGGCCACTCAACCGCCCCGCCCCGGTGCCATCTGCTAGTGTCGCCACCGTCTGCTGGGTACAGAAGGTGGGTAAGCCGAGAGCTGGAGGTGAAGGAGCTTGGCGTGGTGGCGGGGGACGACCCGTAGGTGGACGCAGAGCCGGCAGAAGCAGGAGGGTCCATGGACAGCGGATCTTGTGGCATCAGGCGCGGTCTTGGGTCCGCGAGAAGGTCCTCTACATCCTAATTGTCGTTGTCGAAGCCAGCATAGTGGACAGCGGCAGCGCTCGTCGAGTCAAGGTAGAGCCCGTCCTCCTCAGGAGGGAGCACCGGCCGTGGCAGCTCTTTCTATGCATACAGCTGCGCCTCCTTGGGAGGGGGAGGAAGATGCGGAGCTCCTCCTTGGTGCTGCTAGCCGCCTCTGGAGGAGAGAGGTGGAGAGGCCCTCCACCGTCACCACGTGCCTAACCTCCTCATCCATGGAAGAGATGAGATGGCCGCTGCCGCTCGCGGTCATCTGTCTCGGGTGGAGGAGATGGGCATCACCGCTCACCCGCGGCCATCCAATGGCTAGAGGGCGGATCTAGGGATTGCCCGTGACTTCTAGATCCGAAGAACGCGAGGCTCGTGGCTAGTTTTGGAGAAGAGGAGTGGTGGCAAAGAGCATGAAACATGGGCGCGATGGCGAGGTGGGGTGGGATGGGGGAGAGAAGAGAGGGGTGGCGGCGGAGGAGAATATCTGCTAGGGTTTGGAGATGTATTTCGGTTCGCCCGTGGAACTTAAGGAGAAAATAAATTTTCGTTCCCCGCTGGTGAGGCGTGGGTGGCATCCAATATTTGATCCCGCATTCTTTTCTTGCCTGCCACCGTTTGCGTGCCGAGTAGGCAGGTCACACCTATCATGATGATGGAGGGTTTGCATTTATAATAGGTAGGTCCTAGATGTTAAGACTATGGAGGGTTTGCATGCTTGGTAGGCAGGTCCCACGTGTCATGGGATAGAGTGTGTTGGTCCCACCTATCAACGGTAGGTCCTAATATAGTGTTATCTATACATGTAAGCGGAAATTGACATATGGATATGACACGTAACCAAAAGTGTTGATGTGGCAATCCAATCCTCTCAACGCATGATGAATTAGCAATCACGACCAATTAAATTGGTCGTAATTGTTTAAATTTAAGGTCGTAGACCAGTGCTATCTTTTTATGACCAATTCGTATAAGGAAACTACGACCTTCCTGGAAAAAATGTCATAATTTTCCAGGGTTTGGACCCTCCAAAACGCCTTACGACATTTGGTGTGAAATTGTCATAGATTTATGACCAATTTACCCATGGTCATTAAGAGAAGGTCACAAGTTAACACATTTCTTGTAGTGCTCGTATTCATTTATAGACGATAGTACCGACCCGGGATACGAGGAGGAGGAGTACTACCAAGAAGAAGAAGATAATTTCAACCACTACACAACTCAAGGCAAGCCATCACTAATTGCAATCTAGAACTATGCAAGCTAACACTTGCAAACTTGATAACCTATGCAAGATGCATTAGGCATGCTTTGGTTATACAACTTTGATTATACCAATCCCAAGTTTTACTTGCAAGCTTTATTCTTTTACTTTTACCAAAGTTCTTTACTTTTAGTTAGTGATTTGTGAGTATTGGAAAAATAGGATAGATACCATAAAGAGTATAAAACTAGGCCTAAGTAGTTATACTTAGATGTCATCAAAAGGCATAAAACTAGATTTGGAGAGTTACACTTGATTAGCACCCCTCATTAGTGAATACCCTCAACTTTAGTGGCTAGTGCTAAGCATAAAAGTTGATCACTTTAGATGGGAATACTTGGTGAAAATGATTATGAAAACCTTGGAACGATGATTCATTCTATTGAAATGTTTTGACATATGTTGAGAAACACAATGATCGATGATGAAAATGTTAAGGCATGAGCCTTGGCCCCTTTATAAAAACTGATGGTTGGGTTCGGATGCGATACCATTCCAATTTTACCGTACAACCACAATACCCGATTTGGGTAGGGCTTAACTGGAAGTTTATATGCCTTAGTATGGATTCCCTCGCGGAAAGAGGTTGAGCTGAGGCTACCTCGTGAGTGTGAATGTCCACCTATACAGCGCCCAGGATGGCAGATGGCCATGGCTGGGAGGCCAAGCTCATAGGGGAGGTGCCTATACTAGAGTGTGTAATTGAAAGGTTATGATTGATTATCCGCATACTAAGTATGATGATTGAGGGTTATCCCTGACGGATGTATCGCATTTTGTGGTGAAAGTGTACCACCTCTGCAGAGTGACAAACTATTCGAATAGTCGTGGCCGCGGTTATGGACAGTTGGAGTGGCCATACTGTTTCGTTGTCAGATGATTTTTTTCAAAATGACTTGTGAATTGAACTATGACTTTGACTTGACCCCAATAGGGTTGCGGACATGAAAACTAGGTTCCCACTTAGGTGATGTAGAAAATTAAATTAGTTTTATTTACTTTTGAACTCAGTATGAAATAAACCTGGCTTTTTGCAAATAAAGCTAGAGCTTAAGATTCCTACTAGAACTACCTTACTTGTTAGTGATAGTTTGTGAGTACTTAAAGAGTACTCATGGCTTTGTCCCTGGCTATTCCTGTGGCCAGACTATAAGGAGGACTACCTGGAAGATGGACTGCATGAGGTCTATGACAACTAGGATCATCTCCCATCGTCAGCATTGCCTGTGACCCTAAAGATGGAGCCCCTACTACGTTTATTTTCCGATGCTTTGATTGTATTCAGACAGGATCATGAGATCCTTTATTTGTAAGACCTTTATTATGGTCTGTAATGGATGATGTACTGTGGTACCAATTCGGTTATGTTCGCAAAAATGGTAATCCTGGGATTGCGATGTATGGCATAATGGACATCTGGGGTTAAAAATTCGGGTGTTGAGAAGTTGGTATCAGAGCCATCCTGACCGTAGGAGACCCTAGTTAGAATGGAAGTATGAACAAAAACTTAGTTTTTAAACAAAAGAAGTGAGTATTTATGAAAACCTATTCCCCCTCTTATCCTTGAGATTCTTTCAAAAAAATCATGTTCCTCAAAAATTCTTGCAATCCTACATAAAATTTGACACACTTGATCACCCCACTAACTTGCTCACCCTAAATTCTTATAGATGGAGGTAAAGTATAGCAAATTCTACCAGCTGGGCAACGGAGGCCACCTGATCTTTGAGAGGGATCTAGATGCACTTGCAGAGTACCTTGAGCGCCCGCACCCGGAGGTCTTTGGGGCCCAACTCAATGATCAACAAGGAGGAGAGATATCATGGTTGATAGTTGCAGATCTCAAAGGCAAGATGGAAGCACCCACTTCAGAGAAGATCCAATTCAGTGTTCGGGAAAATAACTGGCTAGATGGATTAGACAGGGCTATGCAAGAAGCTCTTGCCTGTCTGTGTGGGCAAAACATCAACCAGATCAGTGGAACTCGCTTTGCTCACTACGCAAGGCGTGATTCTATGGGAATGCCCTTGGAGATTCCAGGACACCAGGAGCTGAAGCACCGAGTGGATAATCTCGACTTCATGTTGTATGATAGACAGTAGGAGTTGGACAACGCTCGTGCCTATGCCAACCACAACCATGTCATTGCAGTCAAGAAGGACCAGACCCTCACCATCCTCGCCAAGGAGCGCCAATCACTTCGTCGTTAGCGGGACAAGGAAGATCGCATCATCGATCATCTTAGCAAGAATGTGGCCACTCTCGAGAAGACCATCCGTGAACAAGAGATCCAGCTTGAAGCGAAGGAGGAGGAAGGTGAAGATATCCGTGGATATCTTTACTCTTACCTCAGTGATGATGATGACTACCTGGAGGACGATGCCATGGAGTTCCACACTTATGATGATGATTCCGCCTTCATTGATGATGATTAGATGCACTTGAGCACTACCGTGGGAATGAGTTGTATCCGGTCCCACTGTATTGTAGTTTCACAGAATGTTCTTAAAACCATCTATTTTCTATTTGTGTTGTGGTGTGTGTTTGTATTGTGTGATTTGAATGAATGAATGAATGAATGAGGGGAAGTTGCTAGTTTGCAAAACCTGAGTCAAACTCAAAGTTTAAAGCTTTTTAAACAAAACCATGAACCTTAGAGATTTCCCTCTTATCTCATTATCTATCTCAATCTTAAGATGACTCGCGGAAATCCCGGAGGAAGCAGTTCATCTTAGGACCCAATGCTGCAGATTCTGCAAATGCTAGTTTCTAATCGTGAAGCTAGTAGAGCTAAACGTCAAGCCAACTTAGCCACTCTTCAAGAGATAGCTCAGATGGCCAACAATAATCAAGGCCATGGAAACAAGGATAACCATGGATCCAGGCTCAAGAACTTTCAGAATACCAACCCACCTATCTTTAGTAAGTCTAAAGAGCCCTTAGATGTTGATGACTGGCTGCAAACGATGGAGAACAACTTAGAGGCTGCAGGAGTTGAAACTAATGAAAAAGTACTGTTTGCCACCCATTATCTGGCAGCTGATGCAAGAGCCTAGTGGAATAGCACCCGTACCATGAACGGAGGTCAGATGATGACTTGGGATGAGTTCAAAATCAAGTTCAGCTAGACTCATGTGCCCCTAGGTATGATTAAGAGGATGAGGGATGAGTTCAGAGAATTGAAACAAGGAAGGATGACTATGGTGGAATATGATATGTTGCTAACGTATCCATAACTTTTTATGTTCCATGCTTGGTTTTATCCACTATCTTATGTTTTGTCCACACTTTGGAGTACTTTTCATATGATTTCTTGGACTAACCTATTAACAAGAGCCACAGTGCCAGCTGCCTGTTTTCTGCTATTTTTGGTTCCAGGAAAGTCAGAAAATGAATATTCTCGGAATTGGACGGGACAAAAGCCAAAGTCAGTTTTTCACCGAGGGACACCCAGAGCCAGAATACGAGACACAAAAGGGCCAGAGGGTGGCCACACCACCTGGCCACGCGGCCAGGCCTGGCCCATGCCAGGGGTGGTGTGGCCAGCCTAGGCACCCCCTTGGCCTCTCCTTCCGCCTATAAGATGCCTCCGATATAGAAACCTTAAGTACCCGATCAAAATTCCACGAAAGATTTTGTAGCCGCCGTCATCTCCATCCCTAGATCGGGAGGGATCTGAAGCTCTTCCCGGCACCCTGCCGGAGAGGGGAATTCACCCTGGAGGCCTTCTTCATCATCATGCAAGCCTCCAGTGTGATGTGTGAGTAGTTCATCTCTGGACTACGGGTCCATGTAGTAGCTAGATGGCTGGTTCTCCTCCTTTGTGCTATCATGTCTAGATCTTGTGAGCTCCGTTCATGATCAAGATCATCTATTTGTAATTCTGCATGTTCTGTTTGCGTGGATCCGATGGATATTGAGATGCTATTTCAGATTTATTATTGATTCTATCATGTCTTTTTTATTTGTGATCTTGCATGCTTTCCGTTGTTAGTAGCTATCTTGGCCAAGTAGATGCTATCAACTCCAAGAGTTAGTATTTGTGCTCGATAGTGGGTTCATGCCTCTGGTAATCTGGGGAAGTGACAGAAATCTCTAAGGTACTAGATGTGCTGTTTCTACTAGGGATAAAACAACAATCCTTTGTTCATAGAACAATCGTATTGTTTACTTTACACTCAATTCTTAATGTAATTATCTGTTGCTTGCAACTTAATACTGGAGGGGGTTTGGATGATAACCTAAAGGTGGATTATTAGTCATAGATGCAGTTGGATGGCGGTCTATGTATAATGTTGTAATGCCCAATCGAATCTCAAAGGAGTCAAGATGAGTAGTATATGCTTGTATGCTTTCTCGATGTTTGTCAATTGCCCTGTTGTAATTTGTTCTCCCAACATGTCATCTATCTTAAGGAGATCCACCACTAGTGAACTATGGACCCCGGTCCTTTCTTTTACTATCAATCTACAATCAATTGTTTACTGCTTTGTGTTTACTTTCTGCAAACTATTACTTTCTTCCACTCGATACGTTTAATCCTTTGTTTTCAGAAAAACCGGTGAGATTGACAACCTCATCGCAAGTTGGGGTCAAAGTTCTGTGGTTGTGTTGTGCAGGTCTCCACGTTGCTGCTGGCACCGGTAGTGCGCCCTGCCAAAGTTCAGCTAGCTACACCTTTGGGGTGTTTCCTTGCTCCTGCTGGTTCGATTAAACCTTGGTTTCATAACTGAGGGAAAACTTGCTGTTGTGCTCATCATACCTTCCTCTTGGGGTTCCCCAACGAGCTCGATATATTTTGGGCCATCAAGCTATTTTTCTGGCGCCGTTGCCGGGGAGTCCAGGACATCTTCACAAGCGGAGTCCCTCATAACCAATCTCTTTACTTTGTTATTTTTTTTTTGCTTAGATTATCTTTGCCTTGTTTGCTTGTTTCTTTATCAAAAACACAAAAAAATTAGTTTTACTAGTTTGCTTTCTTTATTAAAAACACACAAAAAATGACTACTGTTGAAAGCACTAAGTTGTGTGACTTCACTAGCACCAACAACAATGATTTTATGAGCACACCTATTGCTCCACCTATTCCGGAAGCTACTTTCTTTGAAATAAAACCGGCTTTACTCAATCTTGTTATGAGAGAACAATTTTCTGGTATTGGTAATGAAGATGTTGCTGCTCATCTAAATAACTTTGTTGAACTATGTGAGTTGCAAAAGCATAGGGATATAGATGGAGATATTATTAAGCTTAAATTGTTTCCTTTCTCTTTGAGAGGAAAAGCTAAAGAATGGTTGAATTCCTTGAATAAGAATAGTATTTATTCTTGGACTAAATGCAAAGATGCTTTCATTGGAAAATACTATCCTCCTGCTAAGATTATATCTATGAGAAGTGAAATAATGAAGTTTAAACAATCTGATAATGAACATGTTGCTCAAGCTTAGGAAAGAATGAAATCTTTGGTAAAGAATTGTCCCACTCATGGACTGACTGCTTGGATGATTATCCAAACCTTTTATGCACGATTGAACTATTCTTCAAGAAATCTATTGGATTCTGCTGCTGGAGGTATCTTTATGACCATTACTTTGGGTGCTGCAACAAAGCTTCTGGATAATATGATGGTTAACTATTCTGAATGGCATACTGAAAGAGCTCCACAAGGTAAGAAGGTAGATTCTGTTGAAGAAACCTCCTCCTTGAGTGATAAGATTGATGTTATTATGTCTCTGCTTGTTAATGGGAAAGCCCATAATGATCCAAATAATGTTCCCTTAGCCTCTTTGGTTGCTCAAGAAGATCAAGTTGATGTGAACTTTATAAGAAATAACAATTTTAGCAATAATGCCTACAGGAATAATTTTGGTAGCAACAATTATAGGCCATATCCTCCCAACAATGGTAATGCTTATGGAAATTCTTACAACAATAATAGGAATGCACCCTCTCAACTTGAAGTTATGCTTAAAGACTTTATTAGTAAACAAACTGCTTTCAATAAAACTATTGAGGAAAAACTCTCTAATGCTGAAAGAAATATAGCATCTTTGGCTGAAGCACAATCCTCTTTGATTAATAAAATTGCTGCTAAACCTGAAACCATTGAAAATCCCTTTGCTGCTACCAATGCCATACAAGTTAGAATTGATGAGAATGTTAGACTATTAGCTGAATAGCATGCTAAGTGGGAAAGAGAAGATGAAATTGCTAGAAACATTAGTGTTTCTACTATCACTACCACTAGTGTTGAGGGTAGTAATAGCTCTACTATTTTAGATGATAATTATGATTTTGATCTTGATGGTTGCAATATCTCTGAAGTTATTAAGTTCCTACAACATCTTGCTAAAAGTCCTAATGCTAGTGCTATGAATATGGCATTTACAAAACACATTACTGATGCTCTCATAAAAATTAAAGAAGAAAAGATGAAACATAAAGATTCTATTCCTATAAAACAAGAAGATGGTTGGGAACCCATCTTTAATATGAAAGTGAATGATTTTGATTTCAAAGCTTTATGTGATCTTGATAGTAGTGTTTCTATTATGCCTAGAAGGATTTATGATATGCTTGATTTGCCACCTTTGGAAGATTGCTATTTGAATGTCCCACTTGATGATAATGCTAAAAATAAACTCATGGGGAGTATTAATGATGTTCTTATTATGGTTAACAATGCCTATGTCCTCGTTGATTTCTATGTTTTGGATGTTGAATGCAATGCTTTTTGTCGTATTTATTTGGGAAGACCTTTCCTTAGAATTGTTGGTGCCATTATTGATATGAAAGAAGGCACCATTAAATATCAACTCCCACACAAGAAAGATATAGAACACTTTCCTAAGAAGAGAGAGAAGATTTCTTTTGCCTCTCCTATGAAAACAAAATTTTCTCTTAGTGCTTCTTCATTTGAGAACACTTGATTCTTATTCTTGCTTCTTATGCCTAACTTAAAGGCGTTAAAGAAAAGTACTTATTGGGAGATAACCCAAAAGTTTTAGATGAGTCTTGGAAGTTATTAGCACTGTAATAACCGCTCCTTGTCCTTTTTATTTGCCTTTTTGTGGCAAGAGTAACCTCTAATGAGAGAGAAGTAATGATTAGGAAAGTTGCTGTCCCAAAACAGATTTCTGTGCTTCACCGTAACAATTCGTGTAAAATCTCTGTACATCCTTTTGAGGCGTGACTTTTTGTGCTTCTGCCCCAGGTTGTTATCTAACTTTCGTTAGTTCAACACTTTTCGACTTGAGAAATAGAAGGTCTTCAAAAAAATTCGTCTTTACCTGCTGGTCTGTTTTGACAGATTTCTGCCATTATTTGCATTTTCTTCTTGTTGGTTCCTTTTTGAGTTCTTTTGGGGAATTGAGCTTTTTGAGGGAAGTGCTACAGTATCTAGTGTTTTAATGGAAGTTTTATTGGTGTTAGAACTGAACCTAAAGACTTATTATCTTGAGTGCACTAATGTTGCTAATAAAGATTGTGTGAAGTTTTGTATGAATGAAAAATTCCAGGTGTATGGAAGGAATGAGTAATGAGATGAAGGATGGACTAAAGCTCAAGCTTGGGGATGCCACGCCTGTCACCCCAAGAAATATCCAAGAAGTACAAGCGTCAAATCTTGGGGATGCCCAAGGTATCCCCCTCTTCATCAATAAAAATCCCAGGTTTCTTCCAAACACTTCATTTTTATTGTTTCATGCACAGTTGTGTTGTTCTTGGAGCGTCTTCTTTTTCATTTTCGTGTTGGTTTTTTGTTTGCTTGGTTTGCTTAGTTTTCTGAATAAATTGGTTGGACCCCCTCTTTCATACATTGGTTTTCAAATACTTTGGTTTGGATTGGAAAAGAGTAGGAATGTTCATGCTTAAGTGATAAAGAGAGCTTGTTTTTGACTGTGGCATATGCTTTGTCATGCCATGCTCAATATTGTTTTGGCTTTATGCTTAGTATTCTTTGTTGTAGCATGACTTGTTATAAACAATTGAGATTTCTTAATGTGCCTTGGAAGAATCATGCGTTGTTTTAACATATTAAAGCATAGTATTGTGGTATTCTCCTTTGATGCTTTATTTGGGTTGACTTGGCACATGCTCACACCATGTTATGACTATCCCAAGTCACCGTAGCCTTTATGATCCTTTAATTTTCAACTTGTAGTACCACTTTATGCTTTGATCAATGATGTTTTGTCGCTCTGCATGATTATGGCCATTATTGCTCTCTTAGTTAGTCGCTCCCAGTCTTTTGCTAACCTCCATAACCAACTCCTAAAACCAAGTTATTCCAAAGAGTCCACCATACCTACCTATTAGCAATTGCTATTCCAAGTATATTCATGTTTTTATCTACCTTCCGAATTAAACTTGTTATGAGAAAACTAGTGATTAAAGCTCTCACGAAGTTGATGGCACACTTTACTTTTCTTGCCCTTAATAAACTTGAACCATTGTGTCGTCTATGTTGTATATGCTTGCACTTATTTGTTGGGGATTAGCTGAACCATGCTGTCATGGGGAACGCTTTCAACATTGCACTTGTACTTTGTACCTAGTTGATATCATGCTCTTTTGTCTATGCATGTCGTCAGTGTGAAATGAAATGGGAGCTTGTAAGTCCATGGAGTTATGTATATGTGTTAGAGAAATGCCTGGGCCGCTGGTCTAATCCATGTCGTCATGGTGGAAACCTGCAGCGTAACCATAATGAGCTGTCTATGAAGCATTCTTCTTATAAAAAAGAGTCATATTTTGAGAAAAAAGAAAAAAAAGATATGAGAAAAGAGAAAGAGAGAAAAAGCACCATATTCCCATTGTAAATAAGAAGATTGCTAAGATGCTCGTTGTCTGCTTGCCTTATCATTTTGATATGGGGATTCTTCCGTATCATCGGGCAAGGGGTACCCCGTTGGCGGTTCTCTATGATACACATGTACTTACGATGACAAGAACTTACCGGTGAGTAAACTTGAGTAGCATGAGGATTGTCCCTCATATTCAAGGGACATGAGATTTCCTGTAACATCCCAAAACTTAATCCAAGGTTATTAAGATCCAAATCATCAAATTTAGAGTTAACAAAAACTTTTCCATTTAAAAATAATTAAGCATTCATATGTGTGTGCATTTAAATTAGGAGTTGTTTTGAATTGCCATGTTTGAGTGATCCATTGATTGTAAAATGATTCTTAGGTGAATTAAACATCATCTAGATCATTCCCAAACAAATCTCAAAGAAAGAGAAATCAAAATGAATAAAATAAGCAAATGGTCACTTTTGCCATTTTAATCACATAGCCTACTTTGGCTATTCCTAGAACTCAAATCTTAACAGAAACAATTGTGGTTCTTTGCACCCCTTGCTAGTACAAGTAGTGATGTACCAAGGCCCACTTTGTTTCATCCCAAAAACTTTCAAACATTAAATTTAAATGACATTTGAAAATTGAATGTAGTTCATATGTATAGATCACACTTATTCAAAAACCACTCAAATGAACTCCATTTCAAAAACCCTAACACACCTAGAAGCTTAAGCATAAGTTACATCACTCCACCAAAAATAAGCTCAAAATTCAAATATTTTGTTCATGCGGCCATTGTGTCGAACAGGTGGCAGACAGAGATCAAACTGCCTAACTATTACTGTTTCTCGTTAAGCCATTGTCCCCCATTGCACCCTCTCTACTCTCCTCTGTCCCCCTGAGTCCAACCAAGTCCCCAGCCAGCTCCCCCCTTAGCCATTGCAGTAGTGGCGCGCCGCCCGAATGAGGTCACCATCGGCCAGAAGTGGGCAGCACGCCAGGGACCGCACCGCGCCAAACCAGCGTGCCCACTAGCCTCGCCCAACCCTACCACCGCCGACGTTCCACCCCTCGATCAACCCCAGCCCCTGGACCACTCCCCAGCAGCGCCGCCCTTTTCTCTCTGCGCAGCCAGAGCGCGCCAGAGCGCGATTGCCGCCAGCACGCAGCAGACCGCCCCTTGACCCCATACCGCGCACGCCGCTCCGCCTCGACCCAGCAACCCACCAAACATGGCCGTGCACCACCCCATGACCCATAGTCGCCATGATCGCCGTCGAGCACCGCCTCTGTCTCCTAGAGCGCGCGACGCTCCCGACCAAATGCCAGCACCCCTAGCGTCGCCATTACACCGTAGAGCATCACCAGGGAACCGCCCACCATCCGCCTACCTCACCCACGTCGATATCCCCCTGTGTCATCGTCACCAACGAGCTCCGCCCACACCTCTCGGTCTCACCGTCGAGGTTATATAAGGAGGCCACCCCCAGCCTCATTCTCCACACCATTCCACTCCCATCTCTCCCTGAACATTTCCCCTCTCTCGCCGGAGCCGCTCGAGCCGCCGTTCACCGGAATTGCACCGGAGGAGACCGCTGTAGAGGAGGAGATGTTGCCGTCGATTCTGTCCACCTCAGCCCCTGCCGCTACCTCGCCTGAGTCCAACATCGCCGTCCAGTTCGATCTCCCGCCTCGCCACACTAGCTAGAGCCCTAGTACGTCCCCAGTAGACCCCCACCGTCCGTTTAGGGTTTGGTCTCGTCGGCGATGAGTCCGTCGTCGACGACGACTGTGAGCCGTTGATCCGCGTTATAATTGTGTGGCCTAGATCGCTAGTTACCGTTTCGGGTTTTAAGTCTCGCTGACACGCAGGACCAACTTGTCAGCCGCCCTCTGCGCCGCTGAGCGTCACTCGGCCGGCCCATTTCATTTCCCGCGCTGACCCAGTAATTCAAATCTAGATTTTTCTATTTAGACTTAAAACCATTTCTATCCCTTAGTTCAAAAATCAATTCAGGAAGATTTACTGAACCAAATTGAGTGATTCCAATTTTATTGGAAAGCTTCTGAAAAGATCTATCCAAGCCTGTTGGATTTAATTCATTTAGAGTTAGAGATCTCTCCTAGTAAAAATAACAAGACAGAAGCATTTGCACATTCAAACATTTTTATAAAATCAACCATAATAGCTTTTGAGTTGATTCCAACTCTCAAAAATCACATTTAACCATACCTATCTGAATATGTAATAATATTAAGGTTTACCTGTAGTGACTTTGGACTAGTACCAAAATAATGCTATATAGGCATTCTAGTCACTTTAAATCATTAAATATTAAACTTAAACTTAATAAAATGTGATCCAACCTTTAAACCATATTCCCATATGTTAGAATATGTGGTGAATATTAAATCTTAGTTAATTTCAATGAGTAGAAATTACTTTTCTCAGATAAAAAGAATGAGGCTAGTAATTCAAACTTGTGATGCTTGTGATGATATTAGATCATCAAATGTGTGCCTTAGTGTGCTAAGTACACTAGTTAAGTATTGCTTGGTGATTGTGTATTCCGTATGTATTTATAGACGATACTACCGACCAAGCTTACGAGGAGGAGGTGTTCTACCAAGAGGAGGAAGAAGAATACTTCAACCACTGCACTGCACAAGGCAAGCCATCATTAACAATGCAAGCTAACCCTTGCAAGTTAGATAACCTAAGCAAATGCATTAGGCATGCTTTGGTTATACCATTTTGGACTTATACCTATTCCAAGTTTTAATTCCAAGCTTTACTTTTCTTTACTTTACCAAAGTCCTTTACTTGTTTGAAGGTAGCATAAAGAGTATAAAACTTGACCTATCTAGTTAGACTTAGATGTCATTCTATGGCATGAGATTGAGACTATCATCCCCCATTAGTGAACACTCTTAACTTAGTAGTTTAGAGAAAAACTAAAACTAGATCACTTTAGATGGGAATACTTGGTGAAAATGAATTATGAAAACCTTGGAATGATGAGTCATTCTATTGAGATGTTTTGACATGTGTTGAGAAACACCAATGGTTTATGATGATGAAAATGTTGAGGCATGAGCCTTAGCCCTTTTATAAAACTGATGGTTGGGTTCGATTGCGATACCATTCCAATTTTACCGTACAACCACAATACCTGAATTGGGTAAGGCTTAGCCGGAAGTTTATATGCATTAGTATTAGTTCCCTCGCAGGAGAGGTTTGAGCTGAGGCTACCTCTCGATGTTGTCGACCTATGCAGTGCCCAAGATGACATATGATCATGGTTGGGAGGCCATGCTCATAGGGGAGGTGCTTATACTAGGGTGTGTAAAGGAAAGGTTATGTTTGATTATCTGCATACTAAGTATGATGATTCAGGGTTATCCCTGACAGATGTATCGAATCTTGTGGTGAAAGTGTACCACCTCTGTAGAGTGTCAAACTATTCGAATAGCTGCGTCCGCGGTTATGGACAGTTGGAGTGGCCATACTGTTCCATTGTCAGATGTTTACAAAACAACTTATGAAATGAATTGTGACATGAATTGACCACAACAGAGTTGTGACTATGATGATTAAGTTCCCACTTAGGTGTTTTCAAACTTATTTTATCTTTCTTTGTTTTTGAACTCATCTTAGGTTTCAAACTTAACTTTATAGTTCAATTTAGAGTTTAGCATTCCTACTAGAACTATCTTACTTGTTAGTGGTAGTTTGCGAGTACTTAAAGAGTACTCATGGCTTTTGTCCCTGGCTATTCCCGTGGCCAGACTATGAAGGAGATTACCAAGATGAAGGACAGCAGGGCGGCTATGATAACTAGGACTATCTTCCATCATTAGCATTGCCTGTGACTCTGAAGATGGACCCCACCGCTACGCTATTTATTCCACTACTTGATTGTACTAAGACTGGATCATGAGATCCTTGATTTGTGTAAGATCTTATTATGGTTTGTAATGGATGATGTATTGTGATATCAATCTGTTATGTCTCGCAAAAATGGTAATCCTGGGATTGCGAGGTATGGCATAACAGGCATCTGGGATTAAAAATCCGGGTGTTGACATTTCCAACTTATACTTTGTCAAGCATATACACCATAGTTTGTTCACTTTAACCTTGATCACTTCAAGATGCTTATGATAGGGGCAATGAGAGCTGAAAGCTATTAAGTACCATAATTTTTGGAAGCTCTTTATGAAACTTGAATCCCTACTTCCTTCTATGAAGGCCTTTCTTTTACATTTTTTTGTTGAGTCTCCACTTTCTACCTTTGTGCACCTACTTTGAGAGCATAATGCCCATTCTTAGTTCTATGTGCATTTTCCCAAGACTTGTTGATTGATGCATAACGTTGATATTGCTTGTTTTAAACTATTTGTATCTAGTCACTCTTATGAACTTTGAAGGTGTCTTATGCATTTATGTTTGCTACTCTATGAGGGACAAGCTGAATGCTACTTTGCTATGTTTTCTTTATGTGAAACAAACAAACGTCTTGCAAAGCATTGTTATTCATGAATCTTTTGTTTGTGCCTGTTCATGTTGCAACATAGTTTCTTTGTCTTATAGCTAGAACTTTGTCTTTCATGTTATGATTGAAGTACTATGATCCTAGCTTTGAATGTTTTACAAATACTTTGATCAAGTTTATGATGGTGCAAGTCACCTAAAAAATTATTCTTTCTTTTTATCACTTACCTACTCGAGGACGAGCAGGAGTTAAGCTTGGGGATGTTGATACGTTGCTAACGTATCCATAATTTTTGATGTTCCATGCTTGGTTTTATCCACTTTCTTATGTTTTGTCCACACTTTGGAGTACTTTTCATATGATTTCTTGGACTAACCTATTAATAAGAGCCATAGTGTTAGCTGCCCGTTTTCTGCTATTTTTTGTTCCAGGAAAGTCAGAAAATGAATATTCTCGGAATTGGACGGGACAAAAGCCAAAGTCAGTTTTTCACCGAGAGACACCCGGAGCCATAATACAAGACGGAGAAGGGCCAGTGGGCGGCCACACCACCTGGCCGTGCGGCCAGGCCTGACCCACGCCAGGGGGTGGTGTGGCTAGCCCAGGCACCCCATCGGCCTCTCCTTCCGCCTATAAGATGCCTCCGATACAAAAACCCTAAGTATCCGATCAAAATTCCACGAAAGAGTCTGTAGCCGCCGTCATCTCCATCCCTAAATCAAGAGGGATGTAAAGCTCTCCCCGGCACCCTGCCGGAGAGGGGAATTCACCCTAGAGGCCTTCTTCATCATCATGCAAGCCTCCGGTGTGATGTGTGAGTAGTTCATCTCTGGACTACGGGTCCATGTAGTAGCTAGATGGCTGGTTCTCCTCCTTTGTGCTATCATGTCTAGATCTTGTGAGCTCCGTTCATGATCAAGATCATCTATTTGTAATTCTGCATGTTGTGTTTGCAGGGATCCGATGGATATTGAGTTGCTATTTCAGATTGATTATTGATTCTATCATGTCCTTGTTATTTTTGATCTTGCATGCTTTCCTTTGTTAGTAGCTATCTTGGCCAAGTAGATGCTAGCAACTCTAAGAATTAGTATTTATGCTCGATAGTGGGTTCATGCCTCTGGTAATCCGGGGAAGTGACAGAAATCTCTAAGGTACTAGATGTGTTGTTGCTACTAGGGAGAAAACAACAATCCTTTGTTCATAGAACAATCGTATTGTTTACTTTACACGCAATTCGTAATGCAATTATCCGTTGCTTGCAACTTAATACTGGAGGGGGTTCGATGATAACCTGAAGGTGGATTATTAGTCATAGATGCAGTTGGATGGAGGTCTATGTATAATGTTGTAATGCCCAATCGAATCTCAAAGGAGTCAAGATGAGTAGTATATTCTTGTATGCTTTCTCGATGTTTGTCAATTGCCCCGCTGTAATTTGTTCACCCAACATGTCATATATCTTAAGGAGAGCCAACTCTAGTGAACTATGGACCCCGGTCCTTTCTTTTACTATCAATCTACAATCAACTGTTTACTGCTTTGTGTTTACTTTCTGCAAACTATTACTTTCTTCCACTCGATACGTTTAATCCTTTGTTTTCAGCAAAACCGGTGAGATTGACAACCTCATCACAGGTTGGGGGCAAAGTTTTGTGGTTGTGTTGTGCAGGTCTCCATGTTGTTGCTGGCACCGGTAGAGCGCCCTGCCAAAGTTCAGCTAGCTACACCTTTGGGGTGTTTCCTTACTCCTACTGGTTCGATTAAACCTTGGTTTCATAATGAGGGAAAACTTGTTGTTGTGCTCATCATACTTTCCTCTTGGGGTTCCCCAACGAGCTCGATATATTTTGGGCCATCAGAATACCGTGACAAATTTCTGTCACTAGCGAGATATGCCCCTGATGAGATTGACACCGAAGCAAAGAAGAAAGAGAGATTCCTGAATGGACTGCATGATGAGATGCAAAACCGTGCTAGTCCACATTCTCTTTGATGATATTGAAGCGTTAGTGGACTCTGCCATTCAGATGGAAGGGAAGATCAACCAAGCCAATGACAACCGCAAGCATCGCACGATGCACCACACAGAAGTATCGTCCCAACCCGTCTGCAGGATATGCCCCAAGAAACAACAGACCCCCTATGTCCCGTCCAAGCTACCCCAACCGTGGAGGAGGAAACCCAAGGTCTGGAGGAAACCACAACAATAACCCCAGCAACTCCAATAACTTCAACCGTGCACCGCTCAAGTCCAACAGCAACAACAACAATACTGCCCCAAGGACTGGAAGCAATGTTGTGCCTATTGCAAGAAAAGACAATTCCTAGATCACTTGCTTTGAATGTGGAGTCAAGGGTCACTACTCCAACGAGTGCCCCAAGAATCTTGCAACAACCACCAATCTAAATGCACCTGCTCAGCAGTAATGTCATGTTCATCCTAGAAGAAGATTTTCCCCAGGGAACTCGCTCAACCGCAAGGGCCATCTATTCCACATGAATGCTGAAGAAGCTCAGGAAGCGCCAGATGTCGTGCTGGGTATGTTTTCTGTTAACTCAGTACTTGCAAGAGTGTTGTTTGATTCTCGAGCATCGCACTCATTTGTTACAAAAGAATTTGCATGCACTAGTAAGATTCAACCAACAAAATTGAAGCATGTTATGATAGTTCAAATACCTAGTTCAACCACCAAAGCTAGAAAAAATCGCAAGGTTGTACCTATCAGAATCCATGGAATAGATTTTTATGCTAATCTAATAGTACTTGGAACGAAAGGTTTGGAAGTAGTACTAGGAATGGATTGGATGTCAAAACATAAAGGATTAATCGACTGTGCCAAGAAAGCCATAACCATGACCAGTAGCACCGGAGTATCATTAGAGCATGTATTTGAGACATTGCCCTGTCAATTCAAATGCAATAAGAGTCTAGCCCAACCAACCCTAGACCAAGTCAGAGTAGTCTGTGAATACCTCGACGTGTTCTCAGATGAATTGCCCGGTATGCCCCCAGATCGTGATATCGAGTTCATCATTGAACTAGTTCCTGGAACTAGACCCATAGCTCAGAGACCTTATAGTATGAACCCATCTGAATTAGTGAAACTGAAGAAGCAACTTGATGATATGTTGGAGAAAGGTCTGATTCAACCAAGTGCGTCGCCATGGAGATCGCCTGTTTTGTTTGTGGATAAGAAAGATGGAGGTAACCGTTTGTGTACGGATTACCGGAAGCTAAATGATGTCACCACCAAGAACAAGTACCCACTGCCGAAGATAGAGGATCTATTTGACCAGTTGACTGGTGCCAAAGTGTTTTCTAAGATTGATCTTAGAACTGGTTATCATCAACTCAAGATTCTTGCAACGGATATTCCAAAGACCGCCTTTACCACCAGATATGGATTGTATGAGTACACGGTCATGTATTTTGGATTAACCAATGCCCCCGCTTATTTCATGAATCTCATGAAAAAGATTTTTATGAACTTCCTGGATAAGGTTGTCGTTATTTTTATTGATGATATTCTGATCTATTCCAAGTTAGAAGAAGATCATGAGCTACACCTATGTCTGCACCCGGATTTTTAATCCCAGATGCCTGTTATGCCATACCTCGCAATCCCAGGATTACCATTTCTGCGAGACATAACAGATTGGATATTATAGTACATCATCCATTACAAACCATAAATACGGTCTTACACAAATAAGTATCTCATGATCCAGTCTTAGTACAATCAAGCAGCGGAATAAATAGCGTAGAAGTGGGGTCCATCTTCAGAGTCACAGGCAATGCTGATGATGGGAGATAGTCCTAGTTATCATAGCCGTCCTGTTGTCCTTCATCTTGGTAATCTCCTTCATAGTCTGGCCATAGGAATAGCCAGGGACAAAATCCATGAGTACTCTTGAAGTACTCGCAAACTACCACTAACAAGTAGTATAGTTCTAGTAGGAAATGCTAACTCTAGGTTTGTTTGTAAAGTTAAATTTGAAACCTAAGTTGAGTTCAGAAATAAAGAAAGATAAAAGAAGTTTGAAAAACACTTAAGTGGGAACTTAATATTCATAGTCACAACTCTGTTGTGGTCAAGTCATGTCACAAATTCATTTCATAAGTTGTTTTGGAAACATCTGACAATAGAATAAGATGGCCATAATGTCCATAATCATGGACGAGCTATTGAATAGTTTGACACTCTGAGGTGGTACACTTTCACCACAAGATTCGATACATCATCGGGGATAACCCTGAATCATCATACTTAGTATGCAGATAATCAAACATAACCTTTCCTTTACACACCCTAGTATAAGCACCTCTCCTATGAGCATGGCCTCCCAACCATGACCATCTATCATCTTGGGCACTACATAGGTGGACAACATTGAGAGGTAGCCTCAGCTCAAACCTCTCCTGCGAGGGAACTAATACTAATGCATATAAACTTCCGGATAAGCCTTACCCAATTCAGGTATTGTGGTTGTACGGTAAAATTGGAATGGTATCACATCCGAACCCAACCATCACTTTTATAAAAGGGCTAAGGCTCATGCCTCAACATTTTCATCATCATAAACCATTTGTGTTTCTTAACACATGTCAAAACATCTTAATAGAATGACTCATCATTCCAAGGTTTTCACAAGTCATTTTCACCAAGTATTCCTATCTAGAGTAAATCAAGTTTTGGTTTAGCTCTAAACTACTAAGTTAAGAGTGTTCACTAAGGTGGGATGCTAATCTCAATCTCATGCCATAGAATGACGTCTAAGTCTAACTATATAGGTCAAGTTTTATACTCTTTATGCTACCTTTAAACTGTAAAGAACTTTGGTAAAGTAAAGAAAGTAAAGCTTGTAAATGAAACTTAGGATAGGTATAAGTCAACATGGTATAACCAAAGCATGCCTAATGCATTTGCTTAGGTTATCTAGCTTAAGTCTACTTGCTAGCAATAGCTTGTCTTGGTTGGTGCAGTGGTTGAAGTTTTCTTCTTCCTCCTCTTGGTAGAACTCCTCCTCCTCGTAGACTTGGTCGGTACTATCGTCTATAAATACATACAGAGTACACCATCACCAAACAATACTTAACTAGTCTACTTAGCACACTAAGGCACACATTTGATGATCTATTATCATCACAAGCATCACAAGATTTAATGAACTAGTTTCATTCTTTTTATTTGAGAAAAGTAATTTCTACTCATTGAAATTAACTAAGATTAAATATTCTCCAATTAAAATATGGGATCATGTGGACACATGTCATGACCACATATTCTAACACATGGGAATGTGATTTAAGGGTTGGATCATATTTTTAATAAGTTTATGTTTAATAATTAATGATTTAAAGTGACTAGAAATGCCTATATAGCATTATTTTGGTACTAGTCCAAAGTCACTGCATGCAAACCTTAATATTATTACATATTCAGATAGGTATGGTTAAATGTGTTTTTTGAGAGTTGGAATCAACTCAAAAGCTATTATGGTTGATTTTATAATAATGTTTGAATGTGCAAATGCTTCTGTCTTGTTATTTTTACTAGGAGAGATCTCTAACACTGAATGAATTAAATCCAACAGGCTTGGCTAGATCTTTTTAGAAGCTAATTGGAATCACTCAATTTGGTTCAATAAATCTTCATGAATTGATTTTTGAACTAAGTGACAGAATTGAGTTTAAACCTAAATAGAAAAATCCTAATTTGAATTAATGGGTCAGCACGGGAAATGAAATGGGCCGGCCTAGTGACGCTCATCGGTGCAGAGGGTGGCTGACAGGTTGGTCCTGCTTGTCAGCGACACATAAAACCCGAAACGGTATCGAGCGATCTAGGCGCTACGATTAAAACCTAGATCAACGGTCCACAGTCATCGTCGATGAAGGACTCGTCGTCGGCGAGACCGAACCCTAACAGCCGATGGGGGTCTACTGGGGACGTACTAGGGCTCCAGCTAGTGCGGCGAGGCGGGCGATCAAACTGGACGGCGACGGCGGACTCAGGCGAGGTAGCGGCAGGGGATGAGGTGGACGGAATCGACGGCAGCGTCTCCTCCTCTGCAGCGGCTGCCTCCGGTGAAATTCCGGTGGCCTGCTGCTCGAGCTGCTCCGACGAGAGGTGGGGAAGGACTGGGGTGAGAGGGGAGTGTGAGAGTGTGAGGAATTCGTGCTGGGGAGTCCTTCTTATATAGGTGCGACAAGGGGACCGACGGGTGTGGGCAGGCGTCTCCGGCGAGGGCGATACAGGGGGCTACCAGCATGTGCAAGGTAGACGGACGGTGGGCGGTTCCCTGGTAGTGCTCTACGGCGTAATGGCAATGCTAGGGGCAGTGGCATTTGGTCGGGGGTTCCCGCGCTCTGGGAGACAGAGGCGGTGCTCGACGGCGATCACGGCGACTGTGGGTCGCGCGGTGGTGCACGGACCTGTCTGGCGAGTCTTGGTGTCGGCGATGGCGTCGTGATATGGTGTCGGCGCGATCTGCTGCGTCTTGGCGGCGGCGCGCTCTGGCGTCTGCCGCAACGAAGCAGAGAAAGGGCGGCGATGCTAGGGAGTGGTCCAGGGGCTTGGGTTGATCGAGGGGTGGACCGTGGGCGGCGGTAGGGTTGGGCGGAGCTAGTGGGCACGCTGGAATGGCGCGGCTCGGTCTCTAGCATGCTGCCCGCGTTTGGCTGGTGGTGACCTCATTTGGGCGGCGTGGCACTGGCGCTGCGGGAAGAGGAGGCTGGTTGAGGGCTTGGTTGGACTCCGGGGGGACAGAGGAGAGTAGAGAGGGTCAATTGGGGGACAAGGGCTTAACTAGCAATAGTGTTAGTTAGGCCAGATGATCTCTGTCGGCCACCTGTTCGACACAATGGCCGCATGAGAGAAATTTTTGAATTTTGAGCTGATTTTTGGTGGGTGCTTAGATCTGATGCTTGGTAGACTGTGGTTGCTAGGATTTGTTAAATAGAAATCATTTGAGTGGTTTTTGAATAAGTGTGATCTATACATATGAACTACATTCAATTTTCAATTGTCATTTAAATTTAGTGTTTGAAAGTTTTTGGGATGAAACAAAGTGGGCCTTGGCACATCACTACTTGTACTAGCAAGGGGTGCAAAGAACTACAATTGTTTCTGTTAAGATTTGAGTTCTAGGAATAGCCAAAGTAGGCTATGTGATTAAAATGGCAAAAGTGACCATTGGCTTAATTAATTCTTTTTGATTTCTTTTTCTTTGGGATTTGTTTGGGAATGATCTAGATGATGTTTAATTCACCTTAGAATCATTTTACAATCAATAGATCACTCAAACATGGCATTTCAAACAACTCCTAAATTAAATGCACACATATATGAATGCTTAATCATTTTTAAAATAGAAAAAGGTTTTGTTAACCCTAAATTGGGTAGATTTTATCTTGATCACTTGGATTAGAGTTTTGGGATGTTACAAACCTTCCCCCCTTAAGCAAAATCTCGTCCCGAGATTTAAGAAATAAAACTAGGAACTAAAGAGATCTGGGAATTCAGTCCTAATGTAATCTTCTCGCTCCCAAGTGGCTTCCTCTTTGGTATGGTTGCTCCACTGAATCTTGAGGAACTTGATACTCCGGGTCCTGGTGGTTCTGTAGGATTCCTCCAAGATACGGATGGGCACTTCATGATACGTCAGGTCCTTGTTGATATCAACAGCTCCGTGATCGATGTTCTTGAAAACTTCGGTCTTCTCCGGCACTTCTAGGCATTTGCGAAGTAACGAGATATGGAACACACTGTGGATGGCTGACATCTCTTCTAGCAGTTCCAGTTGATACGATACTTCTCCTCGACGGTTCAGAATTTTGAAGGGTCCGATATATCTGGGGGCTAACTTTCCTTTCAGACTAAAGCGTTGGGTTCCCTTCAATGGTGAAACTTTGAGATACACAAAATCTCCAATATTGAAAGTCAGGTCTCTCCTTCTCTTGTCAGCATAACTCTTCTGTCTAGATTGGGAGGTCTTGAGGTGCTCACGGACTTTGTGAACCTTCTCTTCGGCTTCTCGAAGATTGTCAGGTCCAAAAATCTGACTCTCTCCTACTTGCGACCAATTCAAAGGGGTACGACACTTTCTTCCGTATAGGAACTCAAATGGTGCCATTTGCAAACTGGCTTGATAATTGTTGTTATATGAGAATTCTGCGAAAGGCAGGCAGTCTTCCCATTTTGATATGTACTCTAACACACAAGCTCTCAACATATCTTCTAGGATTTGGTTGACTCTCTCAGTCTGTCCATCAGTTTGAAGGTGATAAGCGGTGCTGAAGTTCAGCTTGGTGCCTAATCCTTCTTGGACTTTCTGCCAAAATCTCGAGGTGAATTGGGTTCCTCGATCTGATACTATGGTCTTGGGGGTTCCATGCAGACTAACAATTCCCGCAATGTACAACTCTGCTAGCTTCGAACTCTGGTAGGTTGTCTTGACAGGTATAAAATGAGCTACCTTGGACAGTCTATTAATGATCACCCAGATTGAGTCATTTCCCCTACTAGACGTAGGCAAACCGGTGATAAAGTCCATTCCGACGGAATCCCATTTCCTTTCCGGATTCTGCAATGGTTGCAACAGTCCTGCGGGCCTCTGATGTTCCGCTTTGACTCTTTGACATATATCACACTTGGCGATGTAGCTTCCGATTTCTCTCTTCATCTTGTGCCACCAAAATTGCTCTTTCAAATCTTGATACATCTTCATTCCTCTTCGGTGGACAGAATAAAGAGTGTCATGAGCTTCTTGCATGATAACTTGCTTCAGTTCTGAATCTGCTGGCACACAGATACGACCTTTGTACCACAAAACTCCTTCGTCTTCGGTGAATCCAGGTACCTTTCCTGTACCAATACGACGTTTGATTCCATCGATACTTTCATTTCCCTTCTGGTCTTCCTTGATTGGGCTAATAAACGTGGGTTGAAGTTCGATGCTAGCTAAGAATCCTTTGCTAACTAGCTCAGTACTGAACTGCTCCAACTCCTCATACAAACTTGGCTGCTTCTATTTGATCATGGTGTTTAGCCTACACGGCAATCTACTAAGAGCATCCGCTGCCACATTGGCTTTGCCGGGGTGATAGTGAATGTCAAGGTCATAATCCTTGATTAACTCTATCCATCTCCTTTGCCTCATATTCAGCCCCTTCTAAGTGAAAATATACTTCAAGCTTTTATGATCTGAGTAAATCTCACAACGATTACCCATAAGATAATGACGCCATGTCTTCAATGCCAAAACTACAGCGGCTAACTCAAGATCATGGGTCGGATAGTTCTACACATGCTGCTTCAGTTGTCAAGACAGATAAGCAATGACTTTGCCTTCTTGCATAAATACACATCCGAGACCAATCTTGGATGCATCACAATACACATCAAAAGGCTTCTTGATATCTGGCATGATCAATATTGGGCCTGAAATCAATCTCTTCTTCAGCTCTTGGAAACTGGCTTCACATTTGTCGGTCCATTCAAACTTCTTGTCCTTCTTCAGCAATTGGGTCATGGGTCTGGCGATGCTTGAAAATCCTTCGACGAACTTCCGGTAGTATCCCGCTAATCCGAGAAATGTCCGGACTTGGGTTTGAGTGGTTGGGGCTTCCCATTCTTCGACAACTTTGATCTTGGCGGGATCAACAACGACTCCTCCGACAGACACAATATGTCCTAGGAAACCTACTTCTTTCAGCCAAAACTCACATTTGCTGAACTTGGCATACAACTGATGCTCTCTAAGGGTTTCAAGGATGATTCTGAGATGTTGCTCATGCTCTTCTTCTGACTTAGAGTAGATAAGGATATCGTTGATAAACACAACGACAAACTTATCTAGAAAATGCATAAAGATCTTATTCATGAGATTCATGAAATAAGTAGGGGCATTGGTTAATCCAAAAGACATGACCGTATACTCGTATAAACCATAACGAGTAGTAAAGGCGGTCTTTGGGATATCCGTTGCACGAATCTTAAGTTGGTGATAACCAGTCCTAAGATCGATCTTAGAGAATACATTTGCTCTAGTCAACTGATCAAATAGATCCTCTATCTTTGGCAAAGGGTACTTGTTTTTGATTGCGACATCATTCAGCTTCCTGTAATCGGTGCACAGACGGTTGCCTCCATATTTCTTGTCGATGAATAACACTGGTGATCTCCATGGCGATGCGCTTGGTTGAATCAAGGCTATTGCTAACATAGCATCCAACTGCTTCTTCAGTTCCACTAACTCTGAGGGGTTCATGCTATAGGGTCTCTAGGCTATGGGTCCGGTTCCGGGGATTAGTTCAATAATGAACTCAATATCCCTATCCGGGGGCATACCGGGCAATTCATTTGGGAACATGTCGGGGTATTCACAGACTACTCTGACTTGGTCAATGGTGGGCAGGGCTAGACTCTTGTTACACTTGAATTGACGGGGAAAGGTTTCAGATATGTGCTCTACTGAGACTCCAGAGCTACTGGTCATTGTGATGGCTTTCTTGGCACAGTCTATTAGTCCTTTATGCTTTGACATCCAATCCATTCCTAGTACTACTTCTTGACCTTTGGTTCCAAGTACTATGAGGTTGGCATAAAAAATTATCCCATGTATTCTGATAGGCACAGCTTTGCAAATTTTTCTAGCTTTTGTAGTAGAACTAGGAATTTGAACTATCATGACATGCTTCAGGTTGGTTGGGTGAATCTTACTAGTGCATGCAAATTCTTCAGTGACAAATGAGTGTGATGCTCCCGAATCAAACAATACTCTTGCTAAAACTGAGTTGACAGAAAACATACCCAACACTACATCTGGCGCTTCTTGGGCTTCTTCGGCGTTCATGTGGAAGAGACGGCCGTTGCGGTTGTGAGGGTTCCCTGGGGCAAATCTTCTTCCTGATTGAACACGATGCTGTTGTTGAGCTGGGGCATTCACATTTGCAGTGGAGGCAATCTTCTTGGGGAACCCATTGGAATAGTGACCCTTCACTCCACACTCGAAACAGGTGATCTGAGACTTGTCCTTTGCTGCCACGGGCACAGCATTGCTTCCAGTTCTGGGTGCAGTGTTGTTGTTTTTGTTGTTCTTGGGAGGTGCACGGTTGAAATTGCTGGTGTTGCCGGAGTGATTGTTGTTTCCTCTGGACTACACATTTCCTCTATGGCGGTTGGGGTAGCTTGGGCGAGACTCTGGGGGTCGATTGTTCCTCGGTGCATATCCCGATGAAGGGTTGGGACAGTACTTCTGGTGACTGTTGGATCTAGCTTGGTGCATCATACGACATTTGCGGTTGTCGTTTGCCTGTGTAATCTTCCCTTCCATCTGAATGGCAGAGTCAACTAGCTCTTCGAGATCCTGGAAACGGATGTTGACGAGGACAGTCTGCATCTCATCATGCAGTCCGTTCAGGAATCTCTCCTTCTTCTTGGCCTCCATGTTGATCTCATCAGGTGCATATCTGGCAAGGGACAGGAATCTGTCATGGTACTCCACTACAGTCATTCTGCTGTGCTTCAACTATCGGAATTCATCCCTCATTCTGGTGACTAGACCCTGCGGCACGTGGGTGCGGCTGAACTTGATTTTGAAGGCTTCCCATATCATCACTTGACCATGGTTCATTGTGAAGATACTGTTCCACCATGCTCTTGCATCTCCTGCGAAATAGTGGGTGGCAAAAAGAACCTTCTCATTGCCATCTACTCCAGCTACTTCTAAGTTGTTCTCCATTGTTGGCAACCAGTCATCAGCATCCAGTGGGTTCTCTGAAATGCTAAATATTGGGGGATTGGTATTCTGGAAGTTTTTGAGTTTGGACCCATGATGATCCTGATTTCCATGCCCTTGGTTGTTTTGGGCCATCTGGGGATCTGCTGTAGTGTTGCTAAGTTGGCCTGGCGCTCTGCCCTGCTTGCTTCACGGTCTGCAACCAGCATTTGCATAACCTGCAGCATTGGGTCCTGCGATGAGCTGCTCCCTTCGGGGTTTCCACGAGTCATCTGAAGATTGAGATGGATAAAGGGGTAAGAAGGAAAGTTCTAGGGTTTATGGTTTTTGATTTCAAAGCTAAAACTTTGAGTTTGACTCAGGTTTTGCAACTAACTTCTTTTCATTCATTCAAGCAAGCACATGATACAAACACACACACACCACAACATCAAAGGGAAAACAAATGGTTTTAAGAACCATTCTGTAAGCTACGATACAATGGGACCGATACATCTCATGCTACGGCAGTTCTCTAGTGCATCTACTCATCATCGATGAAGGCGGAGTCATCATCATCGGTGTAGAAGTCCACGGCATCTTCCTCCAGAAAGTCATCATCATTGCTGAGGGAGGAGTCAATATCCCCTTGGATATCCTCACCTTCCTCTTCTTCGTCCTTTATGGCAAGCTGAGCTTTTTGCTCCTTGATGGTCTTCTCGAGGTCGGACACCTTCTTGCAAAGACGAGCGATGGTGCGATCCTTCTTGGCGCGTTGATGGCGTAGAGACTGACGATCCTGGACTAGCAGTGAGAAAGTCTGGGCCTTCTGGGCTGCAATGGCGAGGTTGTGGTTGGCTAGCTTTCTTGCATTGTCCAACTCCTTATGGCGGTCGTACAATAGGAAGTCGAGGTTCTCCACTTGGCGCTTCAGAATTGGGTGACTTGGCATCTCTAGCGGCATTCCCATGGAATCACGCCTTGCATAGTGAACAAAGCGGGTTCCTTGGATTAAGTTGACACTAAGGGCATACAGACGTGCGAGAGCTTCATGCATTGCCCTGGCTAATCCATCTAGCCAGTTGTTCTCTCTCACGGAGAACTGAATCCTCCCAGATACTAGTGCTTCTATCTTGCCTCGCAGATTAGCAGTCACTAGCCATTGCAAATCTCCTCCTGGTGGACCCGGGAGTTGAGATCCAAGGAATTTCGGATGAGGACACTCCAAGAACTCAGACAGTGCATCCAAATCCCTCTCGAAGATCAGTTGGCCTCCGTTGCCCAACTGGTAGAACTTGCTGTATTGAGCTTCCATCTATAAGAATTTAGGATGAGGAAGTTAGTGAAGTGATCAAGTGTGTCAAAGTTTTATGTAGTAATGTAAGAATTTGGAGGAACATGAATATTTTTTTTGAAAGAAGAATTCCCAAGGGTAAGAGAAGAAATAGTTTTCATAAGTACTCACTTTGGTTTTTGAAACTAAGTTTTTGTTCGGACGTCCATTCTAACTAGGGTCTCCAATGGTCAGGATGGCTCTGATAGCAACTTGTCAACACCAGGATTTTTAATCCCAGATGCCTATTATGCCATACCTTGCAATCCCAGGATTACCATTTTTGCGAGACATAACAGATTGGATATCATAGTATATCATCCATTACAAACCATAAATAAGGTCTTACACAAATAAGGATCTCATGATCTAGTCTTAGTACAATAAGGCAGCAGAATAAATAGCGTAACAGTGGGGTCCATCTTCAGTGTCACAGGCAATGCTGACGATGTGAGATAGTCCTAGTTATCATATCCGTCCTGCTGTCCTTCATCTTGGTAATCTCCTTCATAGTCTGGCCATAGGAATAGCCAGGGACAAAAGCCATGAGTACTCTTGAAGTACTCTCAAACTACCACTAACAAGTAGTATAGTTCTAGTAGGAAATGCTAACTCTAGGTTTGTTTGTAAAGTTAAATTTGAAACCTAAGCTGAGTTCAGAAACAAAGAAAGATAAATGAAGTTTGAAAAACACTTAAGTGGGAACTTAATTGTCATAGTCACAACTCTGTTGTGGTCAAGTCATGCCACAAATTCATTTCATAAGTTGTTTTGAAAACATCTGACAATAGAACAGTATGGCCACGCCAACTGTCCATTACCGCGGACGCGGCTATTCGAATAGTTTGACACTCTACAGAGGTGGTACACTTTCACCACAAGATTCGATACATCTGTCAGGGATAACCCTGAATCATCATACTTAGTATGCAGATAATCAAACATAACCTTTCCTTTACACACCCTAGTATAAGCACCTCTCCTATGAGCATGGCCTCCCAACCATGACCATCTGTCATCTTGGGCACTGCATAGGTGGACAACATTGAGAGGTAGCCTCAGCTCAAACCTCTCCGGCGAGGCAACTAATACTAATGCATATAAACTTCCGGCTAAGCCTTACCCAATTCAGGTATTGTGGTTGTACGGTAAAATTGGAATGGTATCGCATCCGAACCCAACCATCACATTTATAAAAGGGCTAAGGCTCATGCCTCAACATTTTCATCATCATAAACCATTTGTGTTTCTCAACACATGTCAAAACATCTCAATAGAATGACTCATCATTCCAAGGTTTTCACAAGTCATTTTCACCAAGTATTCCCATCTAGAGTAAATCAAGTTTTTGTTTAGCTCTAAACTACTAAGTTAAGAGTGTTCACTAAGGTGGGATGCTAATCTCAATCTCATTCCATAGAATGACATCTAAGTCTAACTAGATAGGTCAAGTTTTATACTCTTTATGCTACCTTTAAACCGTAAAGAACTTTGGTAAAGTAAAGAAAGTAAAGCTTGTAAATGAAACTTAGGATTGGTATAAGTCAACATGGTATAACCAAAGCATGCCTAATGCATTTGCTTAGGTTATCTAGCTTAAGTCTACTTGCTAGCAATAGCTTGCCTTGGTTGGTGTAGTGGTTGAAGTTTTCTTCCTCCTCCTCTTGGTAGAACTCCTCCTCCTCGTAGACATGGTCGGTACTATCGTCTATAAATAAATACGGAGTACACCATCACCAAACAATACTTAACTAGTCTACTTAGCAGACTAAGGCACACATTTGATGATCTATTATCATCACAAGCATCACAAGATTTAATGAACTAGTTTCATTCTTTTCATTTGAGAAAAGTAATTTCTACTCATTGAAATTAACTAAGATTTAATATTCTCCAATTAAAATATGGGATCATGTGGACACATGTCATCACCACATATTCTAACACATGGGAATGTGATTTAAGGGTAGGATCATATTTTAATAAGTTTAAGTTTAATAATTAATGATTTAAAGTGACTAGAAATGGCTATATAGCATTATTTTGGTACTAGTTCAAAGTCACTGCATGCAAACCTTAATATTATTACATATTCAGATAGGTATGGTCAAATGTGATTTTTGAGAGTTGGAATCAACTAAAAAGCTATTATGGTTGATTTTATAAAAATGTTTGAATGTGCAAATGCTTCTATCTTGTTATTTTTACTAGGAGAGATCTCTAACTCTAACTGAATTAAATCCAACGGGCTTGGCTAGATCTTTTCAGAAGCTTTCCAAGAAAATTGGAATCACTCAATTTGGTTCAGCAAATCTACCTAAATTGATTTTTGAACTAAGTGACAGAATTGAGTTTAAACCTAAATACAAAAAACCTAATTTAAATTAATGGGTCAGCGCGGGAAATGAAATGGGCCGGCCCAGTGATGCTCAGCGGCGCAGAGGGCGGCTAACAGGTTGGTCCTGCTTGTTAGTGACACATAAAACCCGAAACGGTATCGAGCGATCTGGGCGCTACGATGAAAACCTAGATCAACGGTCCACAGTCGTCATCGACGACGGACTCGTCGCTGGCGAGACCGAACCCTAAACAGCCAGTGGGGGGTTCATCGGGACGCATCAGGCTCCAGCAAGTCTTGGCGAGGCGGCGTCGAATCGACGGCGACGGCGGACTCAGGCAAGGTAGCGGCAGGGGCTGAGATGGACGGAATCGACGGCAGCGTCTCCTCCTCTGCAGCGGCTGCCTCCAGTGAAATTCCGGCGCCTGCTGCTCGAGCTGTGTAACTACCTCGGTGAATTACGCTCTTAGTTACAAGCCTGGATAAGCGGAAGTGGTTAAAATAGTATGGTGGGGCCCAAATGCCACTCACAGGTAGACCTTTCGACCGTCCTAACCATTTCCACACATCGGGACAAGAACGAGCGGCGTAATCGGCAGGCGAAGGGATCAACTACATACACAAATGAGTATGTATGCAAGCCACCATACAACAGTCCTCAGAGCCATTCCATCTAAAAGAAATAGAAATATTGCAACGCCATACGGCAAGATCCAAATATCCTAGATAGATATAATAGTTTAGGATATCTCCTCATACATCAAACATCAGTATCAGTGAGCGGAGAACAAGATCCGGGTACGGATAAGAAGCAAATCGGCATAAGATGCCCCTTAAATAAACACATCCCGCCCACAGATCACACGGATCCCCGTTCCCGGAATCTCTACACCGAATGATCGTTGCCAACATCGTCCGTCTCCTCCACCCAGTATCCATCTTGCGAGTTTACATGTTCATCTAAATCAAACAATTTATCGTGTGAGACCCTAGGGGTACTCAGCAAGTCTTTATGCCTCTACAGGGGACACAACCTGGGGTGTCGCAATTGCAGCAAAAGATAATACCTAACAATTCTATAGATACTCGCTAACCATCCGCCTAACCAAAGATAGACGGATGCCCGTGAATTAATATCAACAGTTGTAACAGTAATATTAACAGATCCATCCTCCTCCTCGCTTACCGACGAGGAAGCGGACGGACAACCCCCCCCATCCGTTGGCAGTTTTATTATCCATTCCATGAGTGTTGCGCTATTACTAGTCAGGTACTTAGTCAAATTGAAAGTGGTACTTTAGTTATACTTGTCTATGATCGAGAAACTGTGCTCCAAGTCGTCCATAACCGCGGACACGGCTTTCAGAAAGTTTTACCCTGCAGGGGTGCACAAATAGCAACACACACTCGATCAACCTCGGAAAAACCAAATCAAAACCCAACGAGGCAGTCACGACAAAGCGATCACAGGATTCAGAAATATTTCAGGGGGCCACCCCATTAAGCTACCCCATAGCGAAGTTGGCCGGCTCCGAGACGGACTCAAGGTTTGCGTCAATGGCTGTAAACGACTGGGAACCCGAAAGTGTGACTGGGCTTGTCGATACCGCGAAAACACTCTGCTTACCTAAACAGTACAGGTGCATCCTCGCACAATCTTAAATAAAGCAGTAAAGCATGGCATAAGTACAGAATAGTAATAAAGCCCCAAACTACTTTGTGGCCCCAAGAAATAAGAGTGAATCAAGCTCTGGCTCAGGGGGGTTCATAAGCCTCCCGGATGTGGATAGCGCGAATATTCAAGGAACAGGAATCAGGTACTCGGGGTCCTACAGGACACAAGTGAGCATGAAAAACCAAATAGCAGATATTGCTCACCGGTGCCACTTTCATTAGTTCTCCCATTACTACTCAGGTTAAGTTGTATAGGTACCTCGTTATCCACCAGACACTCACGTACCCTACACATGCTGTTCTACGACTGGCATGGCTCAAACAACTCCTGTAGTAATGGCTCATGGGATGGAGGAACAAGCTTCGGTGGGGTTTAAAAGTAAAGGCTATGCAGTACTTGGGATTCAGTTTAATGCAATCGCGACTCAATGATGCAAGAATAAGATAGAGGCAATAGGTACTATATGTATGCAAGCATGTGGTAGTGCTTGCCTGGCAGCTCAGTTGAAGCGAGAGAAGGATCTAGGTAGTGCTCCTAGTTTTCTTGGTAAATCCCCTGCTCAGCGTCTATTCGAAGAAGAACCAAACAAACAAGGGCCAACATAAATAAAGTGCACAAGCATATGAATAAAATGCGACAAGCAAACAATCATGCCATGATGAATGATGCACAAATTTCATGGCAATAAAGTAGCATGGCATGGGTGAGGTGTGGAATACAAGAAGTAAGCATGTTATTGGGTTTTAGTCACATTTTAACCTCATAAAAGTTGCTGTATGCTTTATATTTATATGATGCATGCTGCAACTCAGAACATGGAATGCATAAACAGAAAGGTCTCGTCGAGCTAATCATTTTAGACATATCATTTGTCAAATTTGGAGTTATAAATCAAAAGTTATTAATTAATTAAGGAAAAGGGCATTTTATTGTAATTTTTATCAACTTGAAATTTAAAGTGTTCAAAATATATTTTAGAGGGCATATTTGAATTCCTCATATTTTTCTGATTTCAAAACATATATTATATGTTTAATTTGGGTTTATATTTTAAAAGTTATTTGAAAACAGATTTGAAATTTGAATTTAAATTAATTTGGAAAAGTTTGAATTAAAACAGAAATACAGAAATCCTTTTCTTACTCAACCCAGACCTAGCCACAGCCACAGACAAGTGGGGCCAGGCTGACTGGGCGACACAGAGCGATGGAAAACGTTTCACACCGCGGGCTTAACCAGCCCACCACAAGCCGGGTCCGGTTCGGATGGGCCCACGTGCCAGTGGACGAGAGAGCGGGGGACACGTGGCGCGGACGGGGACGGCGGGTTGAGGCTCGGACTTTGCGGGTGCTTCCTTGCAAAACAACCACGAGAGGTGGTGGGTCGGCAGGAGCGCGGTTGATCGAGAAAACAACAAGGGGTTTTACGCAAAAGGGCCACGACAACGTTGTTCTTCTACGTTCTGGCGATCGATGCCGATCGCGTCAGAGCGCGGTGCAGGGTACTCGAACCCGTGACCTGGGCGTGCGCGCGGAGGGCGAAGCCGCTGCGGTAGGCTAGGGGGGTTGTTAGGAGAGGACAACGCGGCCAGGTAAGGTGTGAGGTGACGCAGGGACGGTCCTCGACGACGGGAGCTCGCCGCGCCGAGAGCGTTCGACGAAACGCACCACGCGAGCAAGCAACGGATCGGCTAGCGGAGGTGTCTGGGAGGGTCGGGTGCTCACCGAGAGTGTGTCGGTGCAGGCCACTAGGGATCGACGGCGACTATGGCATGAGGGGCCGGAGCTAGGGTTTGGCGTCGGGCTCGTCGGTGAACTTCGGCTCTGGTCCTTCTCCTCCTTCGCGACAGGTACCGGCGGCCTCCTAGTAGTCTCCTCGATCTTCCTCGACACCCAGAGCTCCTCGCCACCGGTTGCAGGAAGGGGGAACGGAGGAGACCGACGGTTGGCCGGCAACGGTGTAGAAGGTGGTAGGGGTAGACGGAAAGGAAGGGGGCGGCCTAGGGAGATCTGGGGATGTAGAGGAGACGGGAGGTGGTGGTAGGTAGCAGAGGGAGAGGGGAGGATGCCGTGGGGGAGTGGGGTAGAGAAAAGGTGGCTTCGGCCACTTTTTCCCTCCTCTCCTTCACGTGCTCGGGTCGGGCTCGAGCTGGGCGGAGCAGAGGCAGGCAGGTGGGCCAGGAAGAGGGGAGGTAGATCAGGTTCGGCCTGGTGGGGTCGCACGGCAGAGGGAGAGAGCTAGAGAGAGAGGCTCGGTATGGAGCTAGGGTTGGAGCTAGAGGGGGCTCGGGTTAAGATTGTTAGGGTTGGGTAGGGGGTAGCTCGGCCAGGGGAAGGGTGGCTAGGTGGGGTAGCCTTTGTTAGGATTGGGGTGTGGTTTAGAGAGGAGGGTTAAGGGAGAGGATGTGGTATGGTAGCTAGGGTTTGAAGCATGATCAAAACAAGAGGTGTAAAGAGAGAGGAGAGAGGGGTAGGGAGAGGGATTAGGGTTTTTATACTTGCATGTATCTAGCTAGATCAAACAAGAATAGGTGGAAGAGGAGGGTTTTTAGCAAGAACCAACAAGATCAAGCATGAAGAGAGGTAGAGAGAGAGATGGGAGATTCACCCAAAAATCCAAAAATAAGCAAAGGAGGACCAAAATTGGAGATGGTTGCATGGCCCATGCAAAATAATTAATGCCATGCTTATTTTTGTGAAAACAATATTATTAACATGGCATTATTTTTATGCATTCCCAAAGATGGTTTAAGGCCAAGCTAAGGATTTGTAGAAGTGGATCCATCCTATCTCCCATGAGCTAGATTAAATACCAAAAGAAAAACACATGCAAGCTCATGGATAATGGAATGGTGGAATTATAAGATGGTGAAAGAAAAGGTGGTGGAGTGGAATAAAAGATATGCCCCCAACTCAACTTGGGCATTTGCACAATATATCAATAACCAAATACAATACCAAGAGGCAAATAGAATTTACAATGCATATGAGAGAAGAACCAAAACAAAAAGGGTTTTATATGATGCTCAAATGCAAGGTGGCATGATGACATGAGCATGATATATTTATGATGCAACAATTATATATATTAAGTAGCCATTATATTACTAGACCAAGTAGCATTACAATTGTTAGACAATTGGGATGCTACAACTCTCCCCCACTAACAGGAATCTCGCCCCGAGATTCTAGGAAGAAGAATAAGACTCAATGAGGGTAGGATACTTGGCGCGGAGCTCATCTTCACGTTCCCAAGTGGCTTCATCAACAGAATGGTGCGACCACTGCACCTTGCAGAACTTGATGGACTTGTTGTGAGTCCTTCTTTCTGTGACTTCCAGGATTTTTGTGGGGTATTCTTGATAAGACAGGTCTTCTTGGAGATTGATAAGCTCATGGTCCACGGTCCTGCCGGGATCCTTGAAGCACTTCTTGAGTTGAGAGATGTGGAAAACATCATGGACCTTGAGTTTTTCCGGGAGCTCAAGAGCATAAGCAACTTCTCCTCTTCTTCCACGAATTTTGAAAGGACCGATGTATCTAGGAGCCAGCTTTCCTTTGATACCAAAACGGTGCGTGCCTCTCATGGGAGTGACACGAAGGTAAACGAGATCACCAGGGACATACTCCATGTCCGTGTGCTTTCTGTCATAATTGCTCTTCTAGCGACTTTGAGCAATCTTCAGATTTTCAAGAATGATATGAACTTTCTCCTCCGCTTGAGTCACAATGTCAGGGCCAAACAATACTCTTTCTCCTGCACCCGACCAACCAATCGGAGTTCTGCATTTGCGACCATAGAGAGCCTCAAATGGTGCCATCTTTAGACTTTTCTGGAAGCTATTGTTGTAAGAGAATTCAGCATAAGGGAGACATTCTTCCCACTTCATGCCAAAAGAGATGACGCAAGCACGGAGCATATCCTCCAGAATCTGATTGATCCTTTCAACTTGCCCTTGCGACTGAGGGTGGTAAGCTGTGCTGAAGTTCAATTTTGTTCCCAAAGCATTTTGGAAACTTTCCCAGAACTTGGAAGTGAAGATGCTTCCACGGTCTGAACTGATCTCGAGAGGAACCCCATACAGAGAGACAATTCTGTTGATATAGAGTTCAGCCAACTGAATTGCAGAAATTGTTTCCTTGACGGGAAAGAAGTGAGCCACTTTAGAAAGCCTGTCAATGACAACAAAGATTGCATTGTTGCCCTTCTGCGACCTTGGAAAACCAGTGATGAAGTCCATCTCTACTTTCTCCCATTTCCATTCCGGGGGTTTCAATGGCTGTAGAAGACGGGAAGGTTTCTGATGGACAGCTTTCACTCTGCGGCAGACATCACACTCCGAGACATACTTGGCACAATACCGTTTCAATCCCGGCCACCAATATTGTGTTTTCAAGTCCATGTACATCTTTGTGCTGCCAGGGTGGATAGAAAGAACAGAATCATGCGCCTCCTTGAGAACTTGCTCTCTCAAAACCGGGTAGTTCGGAACAAACATCCGGTGTTCAAAGAAAAGCGTGCCTTGGTCATCGACGTGCAAGGACTCATACTTCGGAAGCTGAAGTCTGGAGGTGATCTTTTTGGTGTACGGATCACCAAGCTTAAAGGAGCGAACCTTTTCTTCCAAGAGAGGGGTTGCTAGAAGGTTCAGAAGATACCCTTGATCCACAATTTCAAGGTTGAGCTGACGGAATTCCTTGCACAAGAGAGGCTGTTGTTCTTCCATCATGATATTGTTGACATAAGCTTTGCGGCTGAGAGCATCGGCCATGACATTAGCTTTGCCCGGAGTGTAGTTGATGGTCAGATCGAAATCATTGATTGCTTCAATCCACCTCCTCTGACGAAGGTTGAGATCAGGCTGAGTGAAGATATACTTCAGACTCTTGTGATCAAAAAAGATTTCACAACGGTTGCCCAGCAAGTAATGCCTCCATACTTTCAAAGCAAAGACAACTGCTGCGAGCTCGAGGTCATGTGTAGGATAGTTGATCTCATGCGTCTTCAACTGTCGAGAGGCATAAGCAACAACTTGTTTTTCTTGCATAAGGACCGCACCCAAACCTTGCAAAGATGCGTCGCAGAATATCTGGAAAGGCTTGGATGTATCCGGAGGAACCAAGACTGGTGTGGAAGTGAGCTTCTCTTTGAGTGTCTCAAAGCTTGCTTGACATGCAGGAGTCCAACGGTATTTCTTGCCTTTCTTGAGGAGATCGGTAAGAGGCTTCGTTATCTTCGAAAAGTTCTGAACGAAGCGACGGCAATAACTAGCCAACCCAAGGAAACTCCGGACGTCTTTGACATTTACAGGAGGAAGCCAGTCAACAATTCTCTTTACGGTTTCCGGGTTGACGGCAATGCCCTTGGCAGAGATGACGTGTCCAAGATAGGTGACTTGAGGCAGCCAAAACTCACACTTGGAGAACTTTGCATACAAGCGGTTCTCACGAAGCTTGTTTAGGACACACCGAAGGTGTTCTTCATGTTCTTCCTTTGACTTAGAATAGACTAGGATGTCATCCAGGTAGACCACAATGAACTTATCAAGATACTCCATGAAAATCGAGTTCATAAGCCTCGAGAAGGTGGCAGGTGCGTTGGTGAGACCGAAAGACATGACCGTGTACTCATACAGGCCATAGCGGGTGGTGAAAGCTGTTTTAGGAACATCTTCCTTGCGAATCTTGATTTGGTGATAACCACTTCTCAAATCAAGCTTAGAGAAAACCACAGCTCCAGCTAGCTGATCGAAGAGATCATTAATCCGCGGAAGGGGATATTTATTCTTGATGGTTTTAGCATTGAGATCCCGATAGTCAACACAAAGTCTATCAGTCTTGTCTCACTTCTTCACAAAGATTGTTGGGCTACCCCAAGAAGAAGTACTGTGATGAATGAACCCCAACTTCTCTTGTTCATCAAACTGACGTTTGAGTTCAGCCAACTCAGCAGGACCCATTTTATAAGGCCGCTTGGAGATAGGAGCCGTTCCAGGTTCAAGCTCAATTACAAACTCAACATCACGATCCGGAGGCATACCTGGCAACTCTTCAGGAAAAACATCTGGGAACTCACAGACCACCGGAACACTCTGAATAGCTTCCATAGCATCATCATTCAGAGCCGCCAAAGAGAAAAGCTGGATAGCAGGAGTCTGACTTGGAGAATAGACTATATGGCCTTCAGGAATCTTCAGAGAAACCGAGCGTTCAGCACAATCAATCACAGCTGCATTTGCCGTCAACCAATCCATGCCCAAGATGACATCAATGTCGAATTGCCTGAACAATTAAGGACGCCGAGAACGAAGAGCCACCAATCTCAATTTGATTGCCATGGCTGATTTTAGAAGCTGCCATTGTTGCTCCAGGAGAAAGGACCATTAACCTCTTAAGGAGAGGATCCATAGCTAACTCATTCTCATTTGCAAACTTGTGAGAAACAAAAGAATGCGATGCACCAGAATCAAACAAAACTCGTGCAGGGACTGAGTTAACGGAAAGCATACCCATCACAACTCTAGGTGCATGCTCAGCTTGAGCGGCGTTGACAGATTAGCACGAGCAACGATGAACCCGGGCTTGGTGTTGATGTTGAGAGCCGGTGGTGGTGCACGAACCAAAGGAGAGCTTGCCGAGTCTTGGAGGTGGTGGAGGAAGAGCTTTGTTTTCATCGGACAGTTCGATATTGATGCCCAGTGTCACCACAAGTGTAACAAGCACTGGTGGACGTGGAGCAACGTAGCAGGGGACTCCGCCAGCGCTCAGGTAGTAGTGGTGGTTGTAGCCCCGGTAGCAGCGGTGAGGAAGTTTGGTGGCCTTGCCGCGTAGCTTGAAGGTCTTGGTGGGCCGGAGCGACGGGGGTGTTAGGAACCCGCACGACGCTTAGAAGGAGTTGACATAGTGAAGAGCTTGTTGCATCACGGTTGTGTTTCTTTGACTCCTCAAACACATGCCTACTTGCTTCTTCTGCAGCTGTATGCTGAAGTTCGGAAAAAGACGCGGCCTTGCATGTGTGATTGCATATTTAATCGATGCATTGAGCCCTTGCGGAACCTCTTTGCTTCTTCTTGTCATCGAGATCTCATCGCCACCATAACGAGAAAGGTTCATGAAGTTTGATGTAGGTATTGACATTGTCATTGCCACCTTGAGGTTGAGAAACACTTCCTTCATCCTCTCCATGACAATTTCGATGAATCGCTCTTTGAAAGCTCCAGTGAACTGTCCCCAAGTAGGCTGAAAACCAGTGTAGTTTGCCTTAAGGTAATTCTCCCACCAGAGAGCTGCATCTCCCTTCAGAAGGTGAGTTGCACACTTTACCCATTCTTGCTCAGGAACATCAGCAGTCATCAATAACCTTGACATCTCACGCAACCAATCATCAGCATCAAGTGGTTGATCAGAAACATCAAATTGACGTGGGTTGAACTTTAGGAAGCTTTTGATGTCTCCTCGCTTGGGAGGTGGAGGTAGCGGAACAAACTCATTCCTCCTGACACTTTCTTCAAAACACTGCTGGTTCTGCTGCATTGCTGCCAAGGCATTGGCGATGCTTGACAACGCGGCCCCCAGTTCAGGTTGTATGTCCTCATCAGAACGGCGTGGTGGTGCCATCCTGTGATTGATATAAAACTCAAGTAAGTACTATAATGGAGAATAATAATAATCCAAAATAGTACCAAGATGGAATTAACCAATATTAAAGGATACAATTTACTAAGATGATATTAAAATATCAACAAAGTTCAAAGCACCTAGAAGATATTAAGCATATCGCACACGACTGAAAAGGAGTGTGGTACACAACTATCAAAGAAAAAATTTCCGCAAATTTCGGCATTAAAATACCAATAGATGCGCAAAATCACTTAACGAATCAAGATTAGTGACTCTACCAATTCAATATGCAAGAGCGAATGATAAAAGTAGTGGTATGGTCGCGACTCCATCCGGCACTCAAATCATTACTCCGCACATGAATAAGTAGAACACATATCCCAACACCTTCTTCTCAAGATGAACCTAAAGATTAGTAACTACGGAAACGAACACCCCAACAAGATAACGTCGGATAACAAAGAGTAAGACAGATCGCGGCGGTATACAACAAATCAGATAGATCGCGTCGGTTTACAAAAGCCTGTCGGTATGGAATGTACCAACAGTTGATAACCAAAGGCAGATTAAAGATAACATGTTGGATGCAACAGATAGACAAGGAATTACACACACACACACAACCTATGGTACTACGGAACCCAGAACACGTGAATCCTAGTTTGAATTTTAAGAAGAGGATTGAAAACGTTACACTTCCTTACCAGAAAAGGGTGGTTGGGTGGGTAAGAAGAAAAGTGGAAGCAGTCCTACTCTCACGTTTTGTTTTTCCCTAGTATACATAGCTACCAAAAATATTTGCTAGACTGACAACGACCATTTGGCTGAGACCCTGAAGGGCGGGATGGCTCTGATACCAATTGTAACTACCTCGGAGAATTACGCTCTTAGTTACAAGCCTGGATGAGCGGAAGTGGTTAAAATAGTACGGTGGGGCCCAAATGCCACTCACAGGTAGACCTTTCGGTCGTCCTAACCATTTCCACACATCGGGACAAGAACGAGCGGCGTAATCGGCAGGCGAAGGGATCAACTACATACACAAATGAGTATGTATGCAAGCCACCATACAACAGTCCTCGGAGCCATTCCATCTAAAAGAAATAGAAATATTGCAACGCCATACGGCAAGATTCAAATATCCTAGATAGATATAATAGTTTAGGATATCTCCTCATACATCAAACATCAGAGTATCAGGCGGAAGCGGAGAACAAGATCCGGGTACGGATAAGAAGAAAATCGGCATAAGATGCCCCTTAAATAAACACATCCCGCCCACAGATCACACGGATCCCCGTTCCCGGAATCTCTACACCGAATGATCGTTGCCAACATCGTCCGTCTCCTCCACCCAAAGATCCATCTTGCGAAGCCTGCTCATCAGAATCAAACAATTTATCGTGTGAGACCCTAGGGGTACTCAGCAAGTCTTTATGCCTCTACAGGGGACACAACCTGGGGTGACGCAATTGCAGCAAAAGATAATACCTAACAATTCTATAGATACTCGCTAACCATCCGCCTAACCAAAGATAGACGGATGCCCGTGAATTAATATCAACAGTTGTAAAGATAATATTAGATCCATCCTCCTCCTCGCTACCAACGAGGAAGCTTTACGAACAACCCCCCCATCCGTTGGCAGTTTTATTATCCATTCCGTGAGTGTTGCGCTATTACTAGTCAGGTACTTAGTCAAATTGAAAGCGGTACTTTAGTTATACTTGTCTATGATCGAGAAACTGTGCTCCAAGTCGTCCATAACCGCGGACACGGCCAGAAGTTTTACCTAGGGTGCACAAATAGCAACACACACTCGATCAACCTCGAAAACCAAATCAAACCCAACGAGGCATCCACGACAAAGCGATCACAGGATTCAGAAATATTTTAGGGGCCACCCCATTAAGCTACCCGAACGAAGTTGGCGCTCGAGACGGACTCAAGGTTTGTGTCAATGGTCAAACGACTGGGAACCCGAAAGTGTGACTGGGCTTGTCGATACCAAAACACTCTTACCTAAACAAGACAGTGCATCCTCGCACAATCTTAAATAAAGCAAGAAAGCATGGCATAAGTACAGAATAGTAATAAAGCCCCAAACTACTTTGTGGCCCCAAGAAATAAGAGTGAATCAAGCTCGCCTGGGGGTTCATAAGCCTCCGATGTGGATAGCGCGAATATTCAAGGAACAGGAATCAGGTACTCGGGGTCCTACGGGACACAAGTGAGCATGAAAAACCAAATAGCAGATATTGCTCACCGGTGCCACTTTCATTAGTTCTCCCATTACTACTCAGGTTAAGTTGTATAGGTACCTCGTTATCCACCAGACACTCACGTACCCTACACATGCTGTTCTACGACTGGCATGGCTCAAACAACTCCTGTAGTAATGGCTCATGGGATGGAGGAACAAGCTTCGGTGGGGTTTAAAAGTAAAGGCTATGCAGTACTTGGGATTCAGTTTAATGCAATCGCGACTCAATGATGCAAGAATAAGATAGAGGCAATAGGTACTATATGTATGCAAGCATGTGGTAGTGCTTGCCTGGCAGCTCAGTTGAAGCGAGAGAAGGATCTAGGTAGTGCTCCTGGTTTTCTTGGTAAATCCCCTGCTCAGCGTCTATTCGAAGAAGAACCAAACAAACAAGGGCCAACATAAATAAAGTGCACAAGCATATGAATAAAATGCGACAATCAAACAATCATGCCATGATGAATGATGCACAAATTTCATGGCAATAAAGTAGCATGGCATGGGTGAGGTGTGGAATACAAGAAGTAAGCATGTTATTGGGTTTTAGTCACATTTTAACCTCATAAAAGTTGCTGTATGCTTTATATTTATATGATGCATGCTGCAACTCAGAACATGGAATGCATAAACAGAAAGGTCTCGTCGAGCTAATCATTTTAGACATATCATTTGTCAAATTTGGAGTTATAAATCAAAAGTTATTAATTAATTAAGGAAAAGGGCATTTTATTGTAATTTTTATCAACTTGAAATTTAAAGTGTTCAAAATATATTTTAGAGGGCATATTTGAATTCCTCATATTTTTCTGATTTCAAAACATATATTATATGTTTAATTTGGGTTTATATTTTAAAAGTTATTAGAAACAGATTTGAAATTTGAATTTAAAATAAATTTGAAAAAGTTTAAATTAAAACAGAAAACAGAAAATCCTTTTCTTACTCACTCAGGCCTAGCCACAGACACGCATAAGTGGGGCCAGGCTGACAGAGCGATGGAAAACGTTTCACATCATGGCTTAATCCAGCCCCAACCGACAAGCGGTCCGTCTTGGATGGGCCCACGTGCCAGTGGACGAGAGAGCGGGGGACACGTGGCGTGGACGGGGACGGCGGGTTGAGGCTCGGACTTTATGGTGCTTCCTTGCAAAACAACCACGAGGTCGACAGGTGGCCGGCAGGAGCTGGTTGATCGAGAAAACAACAAGGGGTTTTACGCAAAAGGGGGCCACGACACTGTTGTTCTTCTACGCGTTACTGGCGACAGATCGATGCCGATCGCGTCAGAGCGCGGTGCAGGGTACTCGAACCCGTGACCTGGGCGCGCGCGGAGGGCGAAGCCGCTGATAGGCTAGGGGGTTGTTAGGAGAGGACAACGCCGTGTAAGGTGTGAGGTGACGCAGGACGGTCCTCGACGGGAGCTCGCCGCGCCGAGAGCGTTCGACGAAACGCACAACGCGAGCAAGCAACAGATCGGCTAGCGGAGGTGTCTGGGAGGGTCGGGTGCTCACCGAGAGTGTGTCGGTGGTGGCGGAACGGCCTGGGACGCAGGGGATCGGCGACGCAGCGGACCGGAGCTAGGGTTTGGCGTCGGCTCGCTCGGTGAACTGGCTCGGGTCCTTCTCCTCCTTCGCGACAGTACCTGGCGGCCTCCTAGTAGTCTCCTCGATCTTCCTCGACACCCAGAGCTCCTCGCCACCCTGCGTGAAGGGGGAACGGAGGAGACCGACGGTTGGCAAGAGTGTAGAAGGTGGTAGGGGTGACGGAAAGGAAGGGGCGGCCCTGGGAGATCTGGGATGCAGAGGAGACGGAGGTGGTGGTAGGTAGCAGAGGGAGAGGGAGGATGCCGAGGGAAGTGGGGTAGAGAAAGGTGGCTTGCCACTTTTTCCCTCCTCTCCTTCACGTGCTCGGGTCAAGTGAGCAGAGGCAGGTGCAGGGCCAGGAAGAGGGAGGTAGATCAGGTTCGGCTGGTGGGGTCGCACAGAGGGAGAGAGCTAGAGAGAGAGGCTCGTTATGGAGCTAGGGTTGGAGCTAGAGGGGGCTCGGGTTAAGATTGTTAGGGTTGGGTAGGGGGTAGCTCGGCCAGGGGAAGGGTGGCTAGGTGGGGTAGCCTTTGTTAGGATTGGGGTGTGGTTTAGAGAGGAGGGTTAAGGGAGAGGATGTGGTATGGTAGCTAGGGTTTGAAGCATGATCAAAACAAGAGGTGTAAAGAGAGAGGAGAGAGGGGTAGGGAGAGGGATTAGGGTTTTTATACTTGCATGTATCTAGCTAGATCAAACAAGAATAGGTGGAAGAGGAGGGTTTTTAGCAAGAACCAACAAGATCAAGCATGAAGAGAGGTAGAGAGAGAGATGGGAGATTCACCCAAAAATCCAAAAATAAGCAAAGGAGGACCAAAATTGGAGATGGTTGCATGGCCCATGCAAAATAATTAATGCCATGCTTATTTTTGTGAAAACAATATTATTAACATGGCATTATTTTTATGCATTCCCAAAGATGGTTTAAGGCCAAGCTAAGGATTTGTAGAAGTGGATCCATCCTATCTCCCATGAGCTAGATTAAATACCAAAAGAAAAACACATGCAAGCTCATGGATAATGGAATGGTGGAATTATAAGATGGTGAAAGAAAAGGTGGTGGAGTGGAATAAAAGATATGCCCCCAACTCAACTTGGGCATTTGCACAATATATCAATAACCAAATACAATACCAAGAGGCAAATACAATTTACAATGCATATGAGAGAAGAACCAAAACAAAAAGGGTTTTATATGATGCTCAAATGCAAGGTGGCATGATGACATGAGCATGATATATTTATGATGCAACAATTATATATATTAAGTAGCCATTATATTACTAGACCAAGTAGCATTACAATTGTTAGACAATTGGGATGCTACAAGCTTCTCCGGCGAGAGGTGGGGAAGGACTGGGGGTGAGAGGGGAGTGTGAGAGTGTGAGGAATTCGTGCTGGGGAGGGCTGTATATATAGGCGCGACGAGGGGACCGACGGGTGTGGGCAGGCGTCTCCGGCGAGGGCGATACAGGGGCTACCGGCGTGGGCAAGGTAGGAGGATAGTGGGCGGTTCCCTGGCGGTGCTCTACGGCGTAATGGCGACGCTAGGGGCAATGGAATTTGGTCGGGGGCTACCCGCGGTCTGGGAGACAGAGGCGGTGCTCCACGGCAATCACGGCGACTGTGGGTCGCGCGGCGGTGCACAGCCGTGTCTGGCGGGGTGCTGGTGTCGAGGCGGAGCGACGTGTATGATATGGTGTCGAGGCGCAGTCTGCTGCGTACTAGCGGTGATCGCGCTCTGGCGTGCGCTGTGCACGACGCAGAGAGAAAGGGCGACGATGCTAGGGAGTGGTCCAGGGGCTTGGGTTGATCGAGGGGTGGACCGTGGGCGGCGGTAGGGTTGGGCGGAGCTAGTGGGCACGCTGGAATGGCGCGGCTCGGTCTCTGGCGTGCTTCCTGTGTTTGGCCAGTGGTGACCTCATTTGGACGGCGCGGCACTGGCGCTGCGGGGAAGAGGAGGCTGGTTGAGGGCTTGGTTGGACTCAGGGGGGACAGAGGAGAGTAGATAGGTTTAATTGGGGGACAAGGGCTTAACTAGCAATAGTGTTAGTTAGGCCAGATGATCTCTGCCGGCCACCTGTTGGACACAATGGCCGCATGAGAGAAATTTTTGAATTTTGAGCTGATTTTTGGTGGGTGCTTTGATCTGATGCTTGGTAGACTGTGGTTGCTAGGATTTGTTAAATGGAAATCATTTGAGTGGTTTTTGAATAAGTGTGATCTATACATATGAACTACATTCAATTTTCAATTGTCATTTAAATTTAGTGTTTGAAAGTTTTTGGGATGAAACAAAGTGGGCCTTGGCACATCACTACTTGTACTAGCAAGGGGTGCAAAGAACCACAATTGTTTCTGTTAAGATTTGAGTTCTAGGAATAGTCAAAGTAGGCTATGTGACTAAAATGGCAAAAGTGACCATTGGCTTAATTAATTCTTTTTGATTTCTTTTTCTTTGGGATTTGTTTGGGAATGATCTAGATGATGTTTAATTCACCTTAGAATCATTTTACAATCAATAGATCACTCAAACATGGCATTTCAAACAACTCCTAAATTAAATGCACACATATATGAATGATTAATCATTTTTAAAATAGAAAAAGTTTTTGTTAACCCTAAATTGGGTAGATTTTATCTTGATCACTTGGATTAGAGTTTTGGGATGTTACAAACCTTCCCCCCTTAAACAAAATCTTGTCCCGAGATTTAAGAAATAAAAGTAGGAACTAAAGAGATCTGGGAATTCAGTCCTAATGTAATTTTCTCGCTCTCAAGTGGCTTCCTCTTCGGTATGGTTGCTCCACTGAATCTTGAGGAACTTGATACTCCGGGTCCTGGTGGTTCTGTAGGCTTCCTCCAAGATACGGATGGGCACTTCACGATATGTCAGGTCCTTGTTGATATCAACAGCTCGGTGATCGATGTTCTTGAAAACTTCAGTCTTCTCCGGCACTTCTAGGCATTTGCGAAGTAACGAGATATGGAACACACTATGGATGGCTGACATCTCTTCTCGCAGTTCCAGTTGATACAATACTTCTCCTCGATGGTTCAAAATCTTGAAGGGTCCGATATATCTAGGGGCTAACTTTCCTTTCAGACTAAAGCATTGGGTTCCCTTCAATGGGGAAACTTTGAGATACACAAAATTTCCAACATTGAAAGTCAGGTCTCTCCTTCTCTTGTCAGCATAACTCTTCTGACTGGATTGGGCGGTCTTGAGGTGCTCACGGACTTTGTGAACCTTCTCTTCGGCTTCTCGAAGATTGTCAGGTCCAAAAATCCGACTCTCTCCTACTTGCGACCAATTCAAAGGGGTACGACACTTTCTTCCGTATAGGAACTCAAATGGTGACATTTGCAAACTGGCTTGATAACTATTGTTATATGAGAATTCTGCGAAAGGCAGGCAGTCTTCCCATTTCGATCCGTAGTATAACACACAAGCTCTCAACATATCTTCTAGGATTTGGTTGACTCTCTCAGTCTGTCCATCAGTTTGCGGGTGATAAGCGGTGCTGAAGTTCAACTTGGTGCCTAATCCTTCTTGGACTTTCTGCCAAAATCTCGAGGTGAATTGGGTTCCTCGATCTGATACTATGGTCTTGGGGGTTCCATGCAGACTAACAATTCTCGCAATGTACAACTCTGCTAGCTTCGAACTCTGGTAGGTTGTCTTGACAGGTATAAAATGAGCTACCTTGGACAGTCTATCAATGATCACCCAAATTGAGTCATTTCCCCTACTAGAAGTAGGCAAACCGGTGATAAAGTCCATTCCGACGGAATCCCATTTCCATTCCGGAATCTGCAATGGTTGCAACAGTCCTGCGGGCCTCTGATGTTCCGCTTTGACTCTTTGACATATATCACACTTGGCGATGTAGCTTCCGATTTCTCTCTTCATCTTGTGCCACCAAAATTGCTCTTTCAAATCTTGATACATCTTCGTTCCTCTACGGTGGATAGAATAAAGAGTGTCATGAGCTTCTTGCATGATAACTTGCTTCAGTTCCGAATCTGCTGGCACACAGATACGACCTTTATACCACAAAACTCCTTCGTCTTCGGTGAATCCAGGTACCTTTCCTGTACCAATACGACGTTTGATTCCATCGATACTTTCATTTCCCTTCTTGGCATCCTTGATTGGGCTAATCAACGTGGGATGAAGTTCAATGCTAGCTAAGAATCCTTTGCTAACTAGCTCGGTCCTGAACTGCTCCAACTCCTCATACAAACTTGGCTGCTTCTATTTGATCATGGTGTTAAGCCTACACAGCAATCTGCTAAGAGCATCCGCTGCCACATTGGCTTTGTCGGGGTGATAGTGAATGTCAAGGTCATAATCCTTGATTAACTCTATCCATCTTCTTTGCCTCATATTCAGCTCCTTCTGAGTGAAGATATACTTCAAGCTCTTATGATCTGAGTAAATCTCACAGCGATTACCCATCAAATAATAACGCCATGTCTTCAATGCTAGAACCACAGCGCTAGCTCAAGATCATGGGTCAGATAGTTCTACTCATGCTGCTTCAGTTGTCAAGACAGATACACGATGACTTTGCCTTCTTGCATCAATACACATCCTAGGCCAATCTTGGATGCATCACAATACACCTCAAACGGCTTCTTGATGTCTGGCATGATCAAAATTGGGGCAGATATTAATCTCTTCTTCAGCTCTTGGAAACTGGCTTCACACTTGTCTGTCCATTCAAACTTCTTGTACTTCTTCAACAATTGGGTCATTGGTCGGGCTACGCTCGAGAATCCTTCTACGAACTTGGGGTAGTATCCTGCTAATCTGAGAAATGAACGAACTTGGGTTTGATTGGTTGGGGCTTCCCATTCTTCGACATATTTGATCTTGGTGGGATCAACAGAGACTCCTCCGGCAGACACAATATGTCCTAGGAATCCTACTTCTTTCAGCCAAAACTCACAGTTGCTGAACTTGGCATATAACTGATGCTCTCTAAGGGTTTCAAGGATGATTCTGAGATGTTTCTCATGCTCTTCTTCTGACTTAGAGTAGATAAGGATATCGTCGATAAACACAACGACAAACTTATCTAGAAAATTCATAAAGATCTTATTCATGAGATTCATGAAATAAGCAGGGGCATTGGTTAATCCAAAAGACATGACCGTATACTCGTATAAACCATAACGAGTAGTAAAGGCGGTCTTCGGGATATCCGTTGCACGAATCTTAAGTTGGTGATAAGCAGTCCTAAGATCGATCTTAGAGAATACATTTGCTCCAGTCAACTGATCAAATAGATCCTCTATCTTTGGCAAAGGGTACTTGTTTTTGATGGTGACATCATTTAGCTTCCTGTAATCGGTGCACAGACGGTTGCCTCCATATTTCTTGTCGACGAATAACACTGGTGATCTCCATGGCGATGCGCTTGGCTGAATCAAGCTTGTTGCTAAAACTGAGTTGACAAAAAACATACCCAACACTACATCTGGCGCTTCCTGGGCTTCTTCTGCGTTCATGTGGAAGAGACGACCGTTGCGGTTCTGAGGGTTCCCTGGGGCAAATCTCCTTCCTGGTTGAACACGACGCTGCTGCTGAGATGGGGCATTCACAGGGGCATTGGCGGCAGTCTTCTTGGGACACTCATTGGAGTAGTGACCCTTCACTCCACACTCGAAACAAGTGATCTGGGACTTGTCCTTGACAGCAACAGGTACAGCATTGTTGCTAGTTCTGGGTGTAGTGTTGTTGTTGTTGCTACACTTGGGAGGGGCACGGTTGAAATTGTTGGCATTGCCGGAATTGTGATTGTTTCCTCCGGACTTCACATTGCATCCGCTACGGTTGGGGTAGCTTGGGCGAGATGTTGGGGGTCGGTTGTTCCTTGGTGCATATCCTGGTGAAGGGTTGGGACGGTACTTCTGGTGACTACTGGATCCAGACTGCTGCATCATACGACGCTTGCGGTTGTCGTTTGCCTGGTTAATCTTCCCTTCCATCTAAATGGCAGAGTCGACTAGCTCTTCAAGATCCTGGAAATGGATGTTGACGAGGACAGTCTGCATCTCTTCATGCAGTCCATTTAAGAATCTCTCCTTCTTCTTGGCCTCCGTGTTGATCTCATCCGGTGCATATCTGGCAAGTGACAAGAATCTGTCATGGTACTCCACCACAGTCATTCTTCCTTGCTTCAATTCGTGGAATTCATCTCTCATCCTGTTGACGAGACCTTGCGGCACGTGGGTGCGGCTGAACTTGACTTTGAATGCTTCCCAGGTCATCACCTGGCCATGGTTCATATTGCGGATGCTATTCCACCAAGTTCTAGCATCTCCTGCCAGATAGTGGGTGGCGAAGAGAACTTTCTCATTTTCATCAACTCCTGCAACTTCAAGGTTATAACCAGTCGTCAGCATCTAATGGGTTCTCAGATTGGTTGAAGATTGGGGGATTTGTGTTCTGAAATTTTTTGAGTTTGGATCCATGGTGATCCTGATTTCCATGTCCTTGGTTGTTGAGAGCCATTTGGGCGATTTGCTGCAATGTTGCTAAGTTGGCTTGGCGCTCGGCCCTGCTTGCTTCACGGTCCGCGATGAGATTCTGCAAGATCTGCAGCATTGGGTCCTGCGACGAGCTGCTCCCTCCTTGGTTTCGACGAGTCATCTGAAGATTGAGATAGATATAGGGGTAAGAGGGAAATTCTAAGGCTCATAGTTTTGGGTTTTCAAAGCTAAAACATTGAGTTAGACTCAGGTTTTTCAACTAACTTCATTTTCATTCATGCAAGCAAGCACACGATACAACACACACCACAACAATCAAAGGGGGAAACAGATGGTTTGAAGAACCATTCTGCAAGCTACGATACAATGAGATGATACATCTCAGGCTACGATAGTGCTCTAGTGCATCTACTCATTGTCGATGAAGTCAGAGTCTTCATCATCAGTGTAGAAGTCCACAGCATCTTCTTCCAGAAAATCGTCATCGTTGGTGAGGTAAGAATCCATATCTCCCTGGATGTCTTCACCCTCATCTTCTTCTTCCTTGGCGGCAAGCTGAGCTTCCTGCTCCTTGACGGTCTTCTCGAGGTCGGCCACCTTCTTGCAAAGACAGACGATGATGCGATCCTTCTTTGCACGCCGGCAGCAAAGAGACTGGTGATCTTGGACGAGCAGTGCGAAAGTCTAGGCCTTCTGGTCGGCGATGGCACGGTTCTGGTTGGCTAACTCCCTGGCATTGTCCAATTCCTATTGTCTGTCATGAAGCAAGAAGTCAAGGTTCTCCACTTGATGCCTCAACTCTGGGTGACTTGGCATCTCCATCGGCATTCCCATGAAGTCATGTCTTGCATAGTGGGCAAAATGGGTTCCTTGGATCTTGTTGACGCTGAGGGCACATAGACGTGCGAGAGCTTCATGCATTGCCCTGGCTAATCCATCTAGCCAGTTGTTCTCTCTCACGGAGAACTGAATTCTCTCGGAAGTTGGTGCTTCGATGCTTCCTCGAAGATCCGTGGTGACTAGCCACTGTAGGTCTCCTCCTGGGGGTCCTGGAAGTTGAGCTCCGAGAAACTCCGGATGTGGGCGTCCCAGTAACTCCGACAGTGAATCCAGATCCCTCTTGAAGACCAGCTGACCTCCGTTTCCCAACTGGTAAAACTTGCTGAACTGAGTCTCCATCTACAAGAATTAAGGATGAGGAAGTTAGTGAAGTGATCAAGTGTGTAAAATTTTAAGTAGTGATGTAAGAATTTTGAGTAACATGAATTTTTGGAGAAAGAATCCACAAGGGTAAGAGAGGAGATAGTTTTTCATAAATACTCACTTTGGTTTTGAAACTAAGTTTTTGTTTGACGTCCATTCTAACTAGGGTCTCCTATGGTCAGGATGGCTCTGATACCATCTTGTCAACACCTGGAATTTTAATCCCAGATGCCCGTTATGCCATACCTCGCAATCCCAGGATTACCATTTTTGCGAGACATAACGGATTGGATATCACAGTACATCATCCATTACAAACCATACATAAGGTCTTTGCTAAACCATCTAGTTTAATCCTAACTTGCTAAGCACTAAACTTGCAAGGGTTAATCTTGGGTATTGCTAGCTTGCTAAGGGTAGCTTGCACTGTTAATGGTGGCTTGCCTTGGTTGGTGCAGTGGTTGAAGTTTTCTTCGTCTTCGTCTTGATAGCACTCCTCCTCCTCGTAAGCTTGGTCGGTACTATCTTCTATAACAATACATACGGAGTGGACAATCACCAAACAATACTTAACTAGGCTAGATAGCATTCTAAGACACACAATTGATGATCTATTATCATCACAAGCATCACAAGTTTAATTTAATAGTTTCTTTCTTTTTATTTTGGAAAAGTAATTTCTACTCATTGAAAATTTAACTAAGATTTAATATTCACCACTTAAAATATGGGATCATGTTGACACCTGTCATCACCACATATTCTAACATGTGGGACTGAGATTTAAGGGTTGGATCAATATTACTTTGGTTTAAGTTCATTATTTAATGATTTAAAGTGACTAGAAATGCCTATATAGCATTATTTTGGTACTAGTCCAAAGTCACTGCATGTAAACCTTAATATTATTACCTATTTGGATAGATATGATGAAATGTGATTTTTGAGAGTTGGAATCAACTCAAAAGCTAACTTGGTTGATTTTATAAAAATGTTGCAAGTTGCAAATGCTTCTGTTTTGTTATTTTTATTAGGAGAGATCTATAACTCTAATTGAATTAAATCCAACGGGCTTGGATAGATCATTTCAATACCTTTTAGACAAAATTAGTTTCATGCAATTTGGATTTCTAAAACTCTCTAAATTGATTTTTAAACTAGTGGACAGAAACTAGATTTAATCTAAAAAGAAAAATCCAGATTTGAACGGGTGGGCTAGCGCGGGAAAAGAAATGGGCTGGCCCAGTGGTGCTCCACGGCGTGGGGCTCAGCTGACAGGGGGGTCCCGCTTGTCAGCGGCACTTAAAACGCAGAAACTTATGGCTGTAAGTAGGATTAGAATAGGAATCTACGGCTCAGGGTCGTCGTCGACGACGAACAGGTCGTCGGCGAGCTCGAGCCCTAGCGGCTCGGTGGGGGTCTGCTGGGGACGTACCAGGGCTCTAGCAGGGTCGGCGAGGCGGGCAAACAAGCTGGAAGACGACGGCGAGGCGAGGCGCGGTTGCGATGGAGCTTGGGGTGGTCGCAATCAGCGGTGCCCTTCTCCTCCAGAGGCGGCTGCTCCGGCTCCAATTCTGGCGAGCTGCTGCTCCCTTTGCTCCGGCGAGAGCTGGGTGAGGTTTAGATAGGTGAGGGGAGTGGAATGGAATGGTGTGGAGAGAAGAGGTTGGGGAGGGCTCCTTTTATAGGACAGACGGTGAGACCGAGCGGGATGGGCAGGCGACGGTGGCAACATGGCTACGGCGGGGTAGAGGCATGGCTGAGGGTGGCGATCGATGGGCGGTTCCCTGGCGGTGCTCTAGGAATTGAATGCGGCCGTAGGGGCGGTGGCACGCGGTCGAGGCGAGGTGGCGCTCTAAGAGGCAGAGGCAGCGGTGTCCACGGCGAGCGGTGGCTGTGAGGCGTTGGGCGGCCAGCGGGGGTGTCTGGGGTGTTCTCTGTGTCGGCATGAGCGGCGCGGTGTGGGCTAAGGGGTGGTCTGTGGCGAGGTGAGCAGGCAGCTCTTGGGCAAGACTGCATGGTGGTGGCACTGGGCGCGGCTCAGGTTTGTGGTCCACTGCTGCTCTTGGCTCGGGCAAGGGACAGGGGGTGGCGGTGAGGTGTGAGATACCTCCTAGACATGGAGAGAGAAGGGGAGATGGTCTGCTGCGGCGGGGCAAGGTTTGGCCGACGAGGCATGGCTCGGCATGGCATGGCATGGGGACTAGGGACAAGGGAGAGGGGTGTTAGGGGTTTGGTTAGATCAAGGGGGGACAAAGGAGATAAATGAAGATCATTTGGGGGCAAAACCCTGTAGTAAACAGTGAGCTAGGATTAGAGTAGAGATTATGCATGCCAAGTGTTTGATTAAATGGCCGCATGAAAGAAAGTTTTGAATTTTGGTTTCAAAATTTTTGAGTGATCTCCACTAGTGATAGGTAGTCTCTGGTTGCAAGGGTTTTGAAAATGGAGCTCAAAGAGATGGTTTGTGAAATAGGGGTGATCTATGCATATGCCTTAGATTCAATTTTAAACTATCATTTAAAATAGTTAACAGAATGTTTTTAGCAGATCAAAAGGTGGGCCTTGGTACCTCATTATGTGTACTAGCAAGGGGTGCAAAGATCAAGAATTGTTTCTGTTAAGTTTTGAGTACTAGGAATAGCCAAAGTAGGCATGGGAGTTAAATTTGCCAAAATGACCATTCCTCCTTTTTAATTCTTTTTTATTTGATTTTCTTTAGGAAAAGTTTGGGAATGATGTAGATGATGTTTAAATAACCTAAGAAACATTTTACAAGCATTAGATCACTCAATCATGGCAATTCAAAACAACTCCTATTTTAAATGCACACATATATGAATGCTTTCATTTTAAATTTGAAAAAGTTTTTGTTAACCCTATTTTTGCATGATTTGATCTTGATAACATTGGATTGAAGTTTTGGGATGTTACAGTGTACCTCGTATTCATTTATAGACGATAGTACCGACCCAGGATACGAGGAGGAGGAGTACTACCAAGAAGAAGAAGAAGAAGAAGAGAATTTCAACCACTTCACTACTCAAGGCAAGCCATCACTAATTGCAAGCTAGAACTATGCAAGCTAACACTTGCAAACTTGATAACCTATGCAAGATGCATTAGGCATGCTTTGGTTATACAACTTTGATTATACCAATCCCAAGTTTTACTTGCAAGCTTTATTGTTTTACTTTTACCAAAGTTCTTTACTTTTAGTTAGTGATTTGTGAGTATTGGAAAAATAGGATAGATACCATAAAGAGTATAAAACTAGGCCTAAGAAGTTATACTTAGATGTCATCAAACGGCATAAAACTAGATTTGGAGAGTTACACTTGATTAGCACCCCTCATTAGTGAATACCCTCAACTTTAGTGGCTAGTGCTAAGCATAAAGGTTGAACACTTTAGATGGAAATACTTGGTGAAAATGATTATGAAAACCTTGGAATGATGATTCATTCTATTGAAATGTTTTGACATGTGTTGAGAAACACAATGATTGATGATGAAAATGTTAAGGCATGAGCCTTGGCCCCTTTATAAAAACCGATAGTTGGGTTCGGATGCGATACCATTCTAGTTTTACCATACAACCATAATACCTGATTTGGGTAGGGCTTAACTAGAAATTTATATGCCTTAGTATGGGTTCCCTCGCGGAAAGAGGTTGAGCTGAAGCTACCTCGTGAGTGTGAATGTCCACCTATGCAGTGCCCAGGATGGCAGATGGCCATGGCTGGGAGGCCAAGCTCATAAGGGAGGTGCCTATACTAGAGTGTGTAATTGATAGGTTATGATTGATTATCCGCATACTAAGTATGATGATTCAGGGTTATCCTTGACGGATGTATCGAATTTTGTGGTGAAAGTGTACCACCTCTACAGAGTGTCAAACTATTCGAATAGCCGCATCCGCGATTATGGACAGTTGGAGTGGCCATAATGTTCCGTTGTTAGATTTTTTTTAAAATGACTTGTGAATTGAACTATGACTTTGACTTGACCACAATAGTGTTGCGAACATGAAAACTAGGTTGTCACTTAGGTGATGTAGAAAATTAAATTAGTTTTCTTTACTTTTGAACTCAGTATGAAATAAACCTGGCTTTTTTGCAAATAAACCTAGAGCTTAAGATTCCTACTAGAACTACCTTACTTGTTAGTGATAGTTTGCGAGTACTTAAAGAGTACTGATGGCTTTGTCCCTGGCTATTCCCGTGTCCAGACTATGAGGAGGACTACCAGGAAGATGGATAGAAGGAGGTCTATGACAACTAGGATCATCTCCCATCGTCAGCATTGCATGTGACCCTGAAGATGGAGTCCCTACTATGTTTATTTTCCGTTGCTTTGATTGTATTAAGACTGGATCATGAGATCCTTTATTTGTAAGACCTTTATTATGGTTTGTAATGGATGATGTACTGTGGTACCAATTCTGTTATGTCTCGCAAAAATGGTAATCCTGGGATTGCGATGTATGGCATAACAGGCATCTGGGATTAAAAATCCGTGTGTTGACAGAAGGGACATCTAGGCGGGCCGGTAGAGGTTGAGTGGTGTCAAAGGAGGCGGCGGACAGACTATCATATTTGGAGTTGCTCTTTATTAGGCAGAGACGATGGTGGATGGCGGTGTTGGAGTGGACGGGATCTCCTAGCGGTGAGGAGAGTGGCGGTTGTGCATGACGTGCACGAAGTAGCGGCCAGTTCCGGCCTTGCAATAGGACAGGCGGGGCCAAATTCTGGATGAGATTGTCGGCGGGAAGGAGGCACGAGTCTGGGATGCAGTTTTCACAACAGGAAGACCATTGCTAGAGCGCGCTCATGAGTTCCTCGATCCTGTCGCAAGGATACGCTTGCTCCATGATTAGAGCGCCGAGAAGGATGGCTTTCGTGGAGGACACTCGCCCCACTTGTTGAGTCCCTAGGTGGAATGCCCCTACTCATCGAGTTCATCATGTCGCCATTCCCTGGGACGCTAGAGGTCAGTCATCGGGCATGTGTCATGGGGATGGCGGCAGACGCATCGGCAAGGTGAGCGGCGACGTCTAGGCGAGAGATGTTGGGAGGAGGAACAATGCGAAGGAGGCAGGGACGGGGTATCAGTTGGTCAACAGATGAAGGAAAGAAAACGAAATTGGTGGAACAGACGAAAAACAAGGTAAGTGGACGTAAAAATGGTGGAGTGGAAGCGTTGATGAAAATAAACCGACAGAGTGCGTGTGGGGCAGAAAACGGAACCACCGGGTTCTTTTAGATAATACTCCCTCTGTTTCAAATTACTCCGCATGTTTACCTAGGTGGATTGGTACTCTCATTTCTCATCCAAAAATTACTCAGATTTTTGAAATACATAGTACACATTTCTATTTCAAAAAATTCAGGATTTTTTTGAATAAAAAATGAGAGAGTACTAGTCCACCTAGATAAGCGTGCGTGCGGAATAATTTGAAACGAAGGGAGTAGAGAAGAAGAGAAGAGATAAAACATTATTCAACTAGAGCTGTATGGTTACGTCTACCTCCTCCTTTCCGTGGAAGAAATAGAGGCGGCGGCTAGGATGAAAACCCTAGCAGCCGCCACAATCTGCTTCATACTCGTCGTCTACGACTAAGAATCAACGGGTCCCCACCTGCTCTGCTTGCCGCTCCGGCGGCGGGGACCTCGGACCTGCACTCGGCAATGTAGAAGGGTCCCTAAATTTAGAGTTTGGTCAACCAGCATCGTCGTTATGGTGGCTATGGCGGGGATCCATCTGGTTGCCGCTTCCATGGAGTGGCGGATCTCGTTCAGTCTACGTGTGTTCTAGATCTCGTCCAGTCTACGTGTGTTTTGGGTTTGGTGTTACAAGCTTCAGATCAATTCAAGTGTTCAACGGCGACAACTTCAGCTCTGGAGCGCTGGTCCTTAGGGACACGTGCACGAAGACTTCCCGACTGTCATCAACAATGTCATGCCGACTCCGGTGAGGGAGAGGCGACAGCGGCGCATCGACGGCTCGCTCTGGAATCAGTAGTGGTCATTAGGTGGTCCAAAGATCTCAATGTAATTTTTATTATGTTTAGGCTACTTTTTTTAACACTTTATGTTAGGGTGCTTTGTACTTCTAAAGAACTCATGAAATTGATTTGAATCTTTCCCTGCAAAAAATAAGAAAAAGAGAAGAGATAGCCGATAACTTATGTGATTGTAGACGTATTTGACTTCAAACTGTTAAGAAATAGGACATGTGATCAATTGTGTGGAGGGATGCCTCCCAAGAGTTGTGTCCGTTGGAGGAGGCATGTCTCCCCAACACACTCCTTCACCATGTGTATGGAAGGGATGCCTTCCAGGAGGTGTGTCTGTTGGAAGAGACATGTCTCTCCAACGCACCCCTTCGTCTTGTATATAAGTAGGTCTCCCACCTTAGAATGACACAAGAGAATCATTTGGTCTATTCCTGTGTCTCTCTCACTTTTATACTCTAACACATTATCAGCACTTTGCCTCTATGGAGAGAGAGCGATAGACGAACTCCGGCGATCCCCGGAATACGAAGCAATAACCCCGTGTGCTTTGGCCACTATACCTTTTCAACGCAGTGGACGACAAGAAAGACAAGAAGGGTGTCTTGCATGCATCCCTTCAGAAGATCTCGTCCAAGTTAACGTTTTGGAAGAAAAATCAATTGACATAGATCAATTGGCATGCACATGCATGCATCCATTCAATTTTTAGTGAATCCTATTGATTATTTTGCTACTGATCGGTTCAGATCGGTGGACTAATCGCTGGACTAGTTCTCTTTTGTCTTCTACTCGGAATTCAAGAACGGAAAAGAGAATCGGCGATGAGAAGATCAAGCAAACGGCAGACCAACACGCAACAACCCAACGCCAGTGCGGCGCCCTCCGCGGTGGCCGGCTTCAGAGTGACTGCGACCCCGTGGCAGTGTTCCCTTTGCACCGACGCTCAGTCCGGCGAGAGGCTGCACCCATGCACGCACGCTCCACTCCTGGAGACATCCGTGCCCACAGGAACAACCCCTCCCGCAGCGGAGGCGACTTCCTCGTGGCTGCTCCGGGGACCGCACCCTCCTAGCGAGACGTGGCGGCGGTTCAGGGGCGCGGAAGCCGGACGGCCGCGCCGCCAGGCACGCGGCAGCGGAGGGCCCTTGCGGGAGGCGGAGAAAGCCCTCATCGATGCACTGCCCATCCCTTGGCCCAGCGGTGGCTCGAGGCGAGGCCAGGATGGCGGTGACCACCCGACCATGGTGGCGTCAGTTATTTCTCTTGGGAATTGGTAACCGCACAGGAGACGGAAGAGAACGAAGGAAATCATATCTCTTTGGTGATTTTTCAAAACAGCCACCATACTTGGGGATAATCCTAGAAAGTCCCTTTAATTTCTGAATGAGGCCCAAGATTACCGAAACTTGTGGTGTGGCCCTTGGGCTTATTAACAATAAGATTATTGTGATTTGCATGTTAAGCCCCTAGGCTTTAGAGCACATATGCAGGGTAGGCCATCGGGTCTTACTGAATTGCATAATATTTTATTATGCATCATTTTACATCATGTAAAATGACAATATGTATTACATGCGTAATACTATTGCAAAACAATATGTGATTCTATTATTCTCATAGGAATATGGAATTTGCTTGCATTTTTATATAGAAAACATAAGGTAATAGAGTGTATGACACTATCTAACTATCACAAAGTAATGGATAAGTGGCATCTACTACTTAAATGTAGATTATGCACCATTACCTTAAAGTCTTCAATTTTTCACACAACTTATGAATTGCATTATAGAGAGGAATTAGTTGCATTCACAATTGTGAGGTCTACACCACCATGTGGTGATTACCTTCAATGTGTTTTAATGAACACAAGGTTGTGAGGAGATCCATAAGAGTGAGATCTACACTACTTAGGACTGATTATCTCCATGTGTTTAAAGCAAAAATGAAGGCACAATAGTTATGGCAGATATCATAATAATGAAATAATTTTCATTTCATAGCTATGATGTCTACATTATTGGTGATTACCTTCCTGATGTTTTCCAAGTACTTAGCAACTTCATAGCATTTGTCATTGGTGGTGACTATAATGTCACATATTCCATCAAGAGTGGAATGCAAGGCATTGATAGCGACAACATCGCATGTCATGCTATGAAGAAAATTATGCAAAAGACTTGCATATTTTGGTGATTACTTTCCATGGATACAGAACTTCTGATACGACATCATAGATACGAATTAAATTTCATTCACAACTAAGAGGTTTACACCATTTTATGGTGATTACTTTCATGTGTTATAAATAACATAAGATTGTGGAGGGTATGATCCAAGGAATAGTCCATAAGAGTGAGGAACCACTAGGTGGTTGAGTACCTCTATGTGCTTGAAGCAAATTAGAGTTTTATCCCTTTTTTAGGTGATTACCTTTAGCTTGAAGATCTACACTACATTGTGGTAATTATCTTCTTGTGGAAGGTTTATCCTATGGGTCACTTAGAATCACCATGACCATGATTATGCTTAGCCATAGCATATTAATCTTATTAATTTACTGATGGAAAATTAAATGCACAAGGATTTCATGCAGAATATGGCCGACCTTTTTCGAAAGGAAATGTGATGAGATGGCATTATGTGGAACTAGTTATTTAACTAACATGGGTCATGGACATTGGTCATTATGTCGACCCGTGGCTTTATTCCCACAGAAATTCCACATGTAGAGAATGTGAGGGCTATTTATAAATAGCTATAGATAGGCATATTTGCATTCATGTGTCATCACAATAGCTCAGTTTACAAACTGAGAATTTAAGGGATGGTGAATATCCATTTTTCCTTTTGAGACTACATTTAGGAGGGATATGTTGTTATAAGCATGACATGAATGACTATCCATTCATTGTTGGGACTTCCAAGTACTTTCAGACTTATAACCCTCTTGTCTATAAATCAACACTGAGTTGAGATTATTTGATAAGGCAGTTTCAAATAAAGAAATTGTAAGCCCTTACTGCACTTTACGTTCTCATGTGATGGTAAACATAAATACCATCCTAATTTCAGGCCGAAAATATGAACTTCTTATGAAGAGTCAATAGATTCACCGAAGGGTGTGATGACATTTTCTGAAATTCTTGCTAGTACTCTTAGTACTAAGCAATTTAGTGGTTAGAGAACCATGAGGAGTTGAATGTAAAGTAAACGAAAAATGGCAAGAAGAAATGGAGTGTATATCTCAAAAGATGACAACTATCGGGTTTGTCAAAGAGGTGGTCTGTATGAAATGTCGTACTAGTGATTACCAATCAGTCAAGTATTGGGTTGAATCATACCACCGGCTCATTAGAGAATGAAAATGAGTTAATGGGATAAAATTTTGAAGTTCAACTTCAAATGAACAACCAGAAATATTCTGGTACAGTAGAAGGAAAATGACTCCCTACATTGATGATATGCTTGTGGAATGATATTCCTAAAGTATTTTGGAGATCTCGAGTAGTTTCCTGATTATCTCAAGACATCATTAGCCTATAATTGTACTACAATGTGTAGTATAATTGGCACATCTTGTCCATTGGACATGATAGTTGATAATTGAGTGCATGAATCAATTCATACTCAATATTGTTGCATACACAATAAATTTCCATCCTTTTGCCATCATGGTATAGGAAGATGAGAAATTTTATTGACAATTATGTTAGCCACAACTTAACTATTGCAATATTCCCTGCAATCATCAAATTGCATGTGCATTGTATATGTGTCATAGGGGAATTAATTTTAAGGCACTCTTGATACGTTGCTAACGTATCTATAATTTCTGATGTTCCATGCTTGGTTTTTATCTACTTTATTATGTTTTGTCCACATTTTGGAGTACTTTTTATACACTTTATTGGACTAACCTATTAACAAGATGCCACAGTGTCAGCTACCTGTTTTTTGCTGTTTTTGGTTCCAGGAAAATCAAAAAATGAATATTCTCGGAATTGGACAGGACAAAAGCCAAAGCCAGTATTTCACCGAGGGGGACACGGAGCCAGAATACGAGACGGAGAGGGGCCAGGGGCCTCCCACACCACCTGGCCGTGTGGCCAGGCCTGGCCCGCGCCAGGGGGTGGTGTGGCCACCTAGGGCACTCTCTCGGCCTCCCCTTTCGCCTATAAGATGCCTCCGATATAGAAACCCTAAGTACCTGATCAAAATTCTAAAAAGAGTCTGTAGCCGCCGTCATCTCCATCCCTAAATCAGGAGGGATCTGAAGCTCTTCCCGGCACCCTGCCGGGGGGAGAATTCACCCTGGAGGCCTTCTTCATCACCATGCAAGCCTCCGGTGTAATCGTGAGTAGTTCATCCTTGGACTACGGGTCTATGTAGTAGCTAGATGGTTGGTTCTTCTCCTTTGTGCTACCATGTCTAGATCTTGTGAGCTCCGTTCATGATCAAGATCATCTATTTGTAATCCTACATGTTGTGTTTGCGGGGATCCGATGGATATTGAGATGCTATTTCATATTGATTATTGATTCTATCATGTCTTTGTTATTTGTGATCTTGCATGCTCTCCGTTGTTAGTAGATATCTTGGCCGAGTAGATGCTAGCAACTCCAAGAGGGAGTATTTATCCTCGATAGTGGGTTCATGCCTCTATAATCTAGGGAAGTGACAGAAATCTCTAAGGTAGTAGATGTGTTGTTGCTACTAGGGAGAAAACAGCAATCATTTGTTCATAGAACAATCGTATTGTTTACTTTACACGCAATGCGTAATGCAATTATCTGTTGCTTGCAACTTAATACTGGAGGGGGTTCGAATTGATAACCTGAAGGTGGATTATTAGTCACTAGTCATCAACCCGTGCACCTGCACGGGCTAGCTTTATTGAGGAACACATGAATATAATGAATGAAAATTATTTTCTGGATCTAAATATCTTGGTAGATGGAATATAAAATCAGCACCATTATCATAATTTTAGCCCATCGATTAAAATGTAAGTTAGAAAATGCACAAAGCTATTCAAAGATAACTCATAAATAGGAGAATACAGTAAACTTATATAACCCTTACTGGATGTCAACACCCGGATTTTTAATCCCAGATGCCCATTATGCCATACCTCGCAATCCCAGGATTACCATTTTTGCGAGACGTAATGGATTGGATATCACAGTACATCATCCATTACAAATCATACATAAGGTCTTACACAAATAAGGATCTCATGATCCAGTCTTTAATACAACAAGCAGCGGAAATAAAAGATAAGCGTAGCGGTGGGGTCCATCTTCAGGGGCACAGGCAATGCTGACGAAGGAAGATAGTCCTAGTTATCATAGCCGTCCTGATGGCCATCCCCTTGATAGTCTCCTTCATAGTCTGTCCATGAGAATAGCCAGGGACAAAAGCCATGAGTCCTCTTTAAGTACTCGCAAACTACTATCAATAGGTACTATAGTTCTAAGTTAAAGTGCTAAATCTAAGTTTAACTATAAAGTTAAGTTTGAAACCTAAGCTGAGTTCTAAAGCAAAGAAAGATAAAATAAAGTTCTAGAATCACTTAAGTTGGGAAGCTATTGTCATACACACAACCCTGTTGTGGTCAAGTCAAGATTCATCATTCATTTCAAGGTATTTGGAAAACATCTGACAACGAAACATTATGGCCATTCCAACTGTCCATAACCACGGACGCGGCTATACGAATAGTTTGACACTCTGCAGAGGTGGCACACTTTCACCACAAGATTCGATACATCTGTCAGGGATAACCCTGAATCATCATACTTAGTATGCAGATGATCAAACATAACCGTCCCTTTTACACACCCTAGTATAAGCACCTCTCCTATGAGCATGGACTCCCAACCATGACCATCAGTCATCTTGGGCACTGCATAGGTGGACATCATGAGAGGTGGCATCAGCTCAAACCTCTCCCGCGAGGGAACTAATACTAATGCATATAAATTTCCAGCTAAGCCTTACCCAATTCAGGTAATGTGGTTGTATGGTAAATTTGAAATGGTATCGCATCCGAATCCAACCATCAGTTTTATAAAAGCGTTAAGCCTCATGCCTCAACATTTTCATCATCAACCATTTGTGTTTCTCAACACATGTCAAAACATCTCAATAGAATGACTCATCATTCCAAGGTTTTCATAATTCATTTTCACCAATTGTTCCCATCTAAGTGACTCAAGTTTTTGATCTACTCTAAACTACTAAGTTAAGAGTGTTCATTAAGGTGGGAAACGGTGGGATCAATCTCATGCCATAGAATAACATCTAAAGGGTTCTAAATGGGTCAAGTTTTATACTTTTTATGCTACCTTCAAAACAAGTAAGGGACTTTGTGTAAATTAAAGGAAGTAAAGCTTGTAAGGTAATACTTGGGGTAGTAATAGTCAAGGTGGGGTGACCAAAGCATGCCCAAGGACTCTTTGCTCATTCATCTAGCTTAATTCTAGCTTGCTAACAATAGCTTGCCAGGGTTAACTTGCTTTGTTAATGGTGGCTTGCAAGTACAACTTGCAAGGGTTAACTTGGGTAGTGCTAGCTTGCCTTGGTTGGTGCAGTGGTTGAAGTTTTCTTCTTGGTAGCACTCCTCCTTCTCGTAAGCTTGGTCGGTACTATCTTCTATAAATACATACGGAGTACACGATCACCAAACAATATTTAATTAGTCTAATTAGTACTCTAATGCACACAACTGATGATCTATTATCATCACAAGCATCACAAGTTTTATTCACTAGTTTCCTCCTTTTTATTTTAGAAAATTAATTTCTACTCATTGAGAAATTAACTAAGATTTAATATTCACCACTTAAAATATGGGATCATGTGGACACATGTCATCACCACATATTCTAACATGTGGGAATGGGATTTAAGGGGTGGATCATAATCACTTTGGTTTAAGTTCATTATTTAATGATTTAAAGTGACTAGAAATGCCTATATAGCACTAATTTGGTACTAGTCCAAAGTCACTGCATGTAAACCTTAATATTATTACATATTCTGATAGGCATGATGAAATGTGATTTTTGAGAGTTGGAATCAACTCAAGAGCTAACTTGATTGATTTTATAAAAATGTTGCAAGGTGCAAATGCTTCTGTTTTATTATTTTTACTACGAGAGATCTATAACTCTAATTGAATTAAATCCAACAGGCTTGGTTAGATCATCTCAATATCTTTCAGACAAATTTGGTTTCATGCAATTTGGATTTATAAAACTCCCAGAATTGAATTTTAAACTAGTGGCCAGAAACTAGATTCAACTTAAAAAGAAAAATCCAGATTTGAACGGTTGGGCTAGCGCGGGAAAGAACTTGGGGCCAGTGTCGGCCAAGACGCGAGCTCACCGACGGGGGTCCCGCTTGTCAGTGGGTCTTAACACGCGAAACGGTACACGTGCCGTGGGCCATAGGACTAGAAAGGGGATCTATGGCTGAGGGTCGTCGTCGACGACGAACAGGTCGCCGGCGAGCTCGAACCCTAGCGGCTTGGTGGGGGTCTGCTAGGGACGTACTGTGGCTCCAATGGGTAAAGGCGGGCAAACAAAATGGAAGACGACGGCGAGGCGAGGCGCGGTTGTGGCGGAGCTTGGGGTGCCCTAAATCGCAGGCACCCTTCTCCTCCTGCTGCAGCTGCTCCGGCTCCAATTCGGGCGAGGCAGAGCTTGCTTGGCTCCGGCGAGAGGGGTGAAAGGATCAGTGACAGGTGGGGAGTGAGTGGATGTGGAGAAATGGTGCGGGGGAGGCCGGTTTATATAGGCCCGACGGTGAGACCGAAGGGTATGGGCAGGCGACTCGGCGACAGCCACGGGCTAAGCGGCATGGTGGAGGATGGCGATCGACAGTGGTCTCTAGCGGTGCTCTAGGAAGTGAATGCGCATAGGGGCGGTGGCATGCAGTGCGAAGCGGCCTGGCGCAGAGGCGGCGGTGTCCATGGCGATGGCTGGGGGTGAGTTAGGCCAGGGGTGTCTGGGTGTTCCTGTGTCATGGCGGAGCGGGCACGCGGGTCAGCTGGTGGGCCCTATGCACGTGAGGGACAGAGCGTGCTTTCATGGGCGGGCGACATGGTCGATCAGGCTCGGCGCGCCTCGGGTCGCTTTCTGCTCTCGCTCGGGTCCGGTTGGATGGTGCCGGTGGACCACTCGCAACGTGCTAGACAAGGCGAGAGAGGCTGGAGAGGTCTGCTGCTGCGAGTGCACGGTCAGCTAGCGAGGAGTGGCTCACCATGGCAATGTAGTGCAGCTAGGAGTTATGGGATGTGCTAGTATGGGTCTGGTTGGGCTTGAGGGAGACAAAGATGATCAAAGCACTTCAATTTGCTAGACAAGATCAACCCCAAAACAGTAATAGTTAGGCCACTTTGATCTTGCCAGCAAGCTGTTTGATGAAATGACCGAAAGAGAAAAACTTTTGAATTTTGATTTCAAAATTTTTGGGTGTTCTCCACTAGTTCTAGGTAGTCTCTGGTTGCAAGGGTTTTGAAAGTGGAGCTTGTTTGAATGGTTTTTGAAAAAGTGGGATCTTCCCATATGAAATAGATTCAATTTTGAACTATCATTTAAAATTAGCATTTGAAAGATTTTTGCAGATCACAAGGTGGGCATTGGTACCTCATTATGTGTACTAGCAAGGGGTGTAAAGATCATGAATTCTTTCTGTTAAGAAATGAGTGCTAGGAACACTCAAAGTAGTGTAGTGGATTAAAATGGCCAAAATGACCATTCCTACTTTTTAATTCTTTTTGATTTGATTTTCTTTGGTAAAAGTTTGGGAATAATGTAGATGATGTTTAAATCACCTAGGAAACATTTTACAAGCATTGCATCACTTAAACAAGGCACTTCAATTCAACTCCTATCTTAAATGCACACACATATGAATGCTTTCATTTTTAATTTGGAAAAGTTTTTGTTAACCCTATTGTTGGATGATTTGATCTTGATAAGCTTGGATTAAAGTTTTGGGATGTTACAAACCTTCCCCCCCTTAAACCAAATATCATCCCGAGACTTACAAAGAAAACTAGGAACTAAAGAGATCTGGGAACTCTGTCTGAATGTAATCTTCTCGCTCCCAAGTAGCTTCCTCCTCGGTATGGTTGCTCCACTGAATCTTGAGAAACTTGATACTCCTGGTCCTGGTGGTTCTGTAGGCTTCTTCTAAGATACGGATGGGCACTTCCCGATAGGTCAAGTCATTGTTGATTTCCATAGCTCTGTGATCGATGTTCTTGAAAACTTCCATCTTCTCGGTCACTTCCAAACATTTGCGAAGTAACGAGATATGGAACACATTGTGGATGGCTGACATCTCTTTAGGCAGTTCCTGTTGATATGATACTTCTCCTCGACGGTTCAGAATTTTGAAAGGTCCGATATATCTGGGGGCTAACTTTCCCTTCAGGCTAAAGTGTTGAGTTCCCTTGAATGGTGAAACCTTGAGATATACAAAATCTCCGACATTGAAAGTCAGGTCTCTCCTTCTCTTGTCAGCATAACTCTTCTGTCTGGATTGGGCGGTCTTGAGGTGCTCACGGACTTTGTGAACTTTCTCTTCTTCTTCTCGGAGAATGTCGGGTCCAAAGATCTGACTCTCTCCTACTTGCGACCAATTCAAAGGGGTACGGCACTTTCTTCCATATAGGAATTCCAATGGTGCCATCTGCAAACTAGCTTGATAATTGTTGTTATATGAGAATTCTGTGAAAGGCAAGCAGTCTTCCCATTTTGATCTGTATTCCAACACACAAGCTCTAAGCATATCCTCTAAGATCTGGTTGACTCTCTCGGTCCATCTGCTTTGGGTGATACGATCGAATTTCAACTTGGTTCCTAATCCTTCCCGAACTTTACGCCAAAATCTCGAGGTAAACCTGGGTTCCTCGATCCGACACGATGGTCTTGAGGGTTCCATGCGGACTAACAATCCTAGCAATGTATAGTTACGCTAACTTTGCACTCTGGTAGGTTGTCTTGTGGTATGAAGTGGGCTACCTTGGACGATCTATCAACAATGACCAGTTGAGTCATTTCTACTAGAAGTGGGTAAACCGTGATAAAGTCCATTCCGACGGAATCCCATTTCCATTCCGAATCGCAATGGTTGCAACGGTCCTGCAGTCTCGATGCTCGCTTGACTCTTTGACAAATGTCACATTTGGCGATGTAGCTCCCGATTTCTCTCTTCATCTTGTGCCACCAAAATTACTCTTTCAAATCCTGATACATCTTTGTTCCTCCGAGCTGGATAGAATAAAGAGTATCATGAGCTTCCTTCATGATAATTTTCTTGACTCAATCTGCGGCACAGATACGTCCTTTGTACCACGATACTCCTTCTTCGTCTTGGTGAATCCGGTACCTTTCCTGTACCAATCTGACGTTTGATTCCGCCGATACTTTCATTCCCTTCAGGCTTCCTTGATTTGGCTAATCAAGGTGGGTTGAAGTTCAATGCTAGCTAGAATCCTTTGCTAACTAATTCGATCTGATCGCTCCAACTCCTCATACAAACTTGGTTGTTTTTCCTTGATCATGGTGTTAAGCCTACACGGCAATCTGCTAAGAGCATCCGCTACCACGTTGGCTTTACCGGGGTGATAGTGAATGTCTAGGTCATAATCCTTGATTAACTCTATACATCTCCTTTGTCTCATATTCAGCTCTTTCTGAGTGAAGATATACTTCAAGCTCTTGTGATCCAAGTAAATCTCACAGCGATTACCCATCAAATAATGACGCCATGTCTTCAACGCTAGAACCACAGCTGCTAGCTCAAGATCATGGGTCGGATAGTTCTGCTCATCTTTGCTTGGTTGTAAAGACACGCGATAACTTTGCCTTCTTGCATCAATACACATCCTAGACCAATTTTGGATGCGTCACAATACACATCAAACGGCTTCTTGATGTCTGGCATGACCAATATTGGGGCTGATATCAATCTCTTCTTCAGCTCGTGAAAACTGGCTTCACATTTTTCTGTCCATTCAAACTTCTTGTCCTTCTTCAACAATTGGGTCATGGGTCAGGCGATGCTCGAAATCCTTCTACGAACTTGCGGTAGTATCCCGCTAATCCGAGAAATGCACGGACATGGGTTTGAGTGGTTGGAGCTTCCCATTCTTCGACATCTTTGATCTTGGAGGGATCAACAGAGACTCCTCCGGTAGACACAATATGTCCTAGGAATCCTACTTCTTTTAGCCAAAACTCACACTTGCTAAACTTGGCATATAACGGATGCTCTCTCAGGGTTTCTAGGATGATTCTCAGATGTTGCTCATGCTCTTCTTCTGACTTGGAGTAGATAAGGATGTCGTCGATAAACACAACTACAAACTTATCTAGGAAATTCATAAAGATCTTATTCATGAGATTCATGAAATAAGCAGGGGCATTGGTTAATCCAAAAGACATAACCTTATACTCGTATAAACCATAGCGAGTAGTGAAGGCGGTCTTCGGAATATCCATTGCACGAATCTTAAGTTGGTGATAACCAGTCCTAAGATCAATCTTTCAGAATACCTGAGCTAGTCAACTGATCAAATAGATCCTCTATCTTTGGCAAAGGGTACTTGTTCTTGATGGTGACATCATTCAACTTTCTGTAATCTATGCATAGACGGTTGCCTCCATCTTTCTTGTCGACGAATAACACTAGTGATCTCCATGGTGATGCGCTGGGTTGAATCAAGCCTTTCTCTAACATGGCATCCAACTGCTTCTTCAGTTCCACTAACTCTGAGGGGTTCATGCTATAGGGTCTCTGGGCTATAGGTTTGGTTCCGAGGATTAGTTTGATAATGAACTCAATATCCCTATCCGGGGGCATACCTGGCAATTCATCTGGGAATACGTCGGGATTTTACAGACTACTCTGACTTGGTCTATGGTGGACAGGGCTACACTCTCGTTGCACTTGAATTGACGGGGTAAGGTTTCAGACATATGCTCTACTGTTACTCCAGAACTACTGCTCATGATGATGGCTTTCTTAGCACGGTCTATCAATCCTTTATGCCTTAACATCCAATCCATACCTAGTACTACTTCCAATCCTTTGGTTCCACATACAATTAGGTTGGCATAAAAATCTATCCCATGTATTCTGATAGGTACAGCTTTGCAAATTTTTCTAGTTTTTGTAGTTGCACCGGGGATTTGAACTATCATGACATGCTTTAGGTTGGTTGGGCGGATCTTACTAGTGCATGCAAATTCTTCGGTGAAAAATGAATGCGATGCTCCAGAATCAAACAATACTCTTGCTAAAACTGAGTTGACAGAAAACATACCAAGCACTACATCTGGCGCTTCCTGGGCTTCTTCTCCGTTCATGTGAAAGAGGCGACTGTTGCGGTTGTGAGGGTTCCCTGGGGTGTAACAACCTCGGACCCTACGCTCTAAGTTCAAGCCTGGATAAACCAAAAGTGGTTAAAGTAGTACAGCGGGGGCCCAGGGGCCACCCACGTGTAGGCCCGTCGGCCGCCCTAACCACTTCCAAGACATCGGGACAAGAGCGGAAGCGTAAACAGCAGAGAAGAGATCAAATACATACACAAGTGAGTATTAATGCAAGCTACCTTACAACAGTTCTCAGAGCCATACCATCTAAAAGAAATAGAAATATTGCAACACCATACGGCACGATCCAAATATCCTAGATAGTTATAATAGTGTAGGATAGCTCCTCATACATCAATCAATAGAGTAACAAGCGGAAGCGGGAAACAAGATCCGAGTACGGACAAGAAGCAAATCGGCATAAGATGCCACATAAATAAGCAATTCCCACCCACAGATCTCAAGGATCCCCATCCCCGGAATCTCTACACCGAGTGATCGCTACAACATCATCTCTCCTCCACCCAAAGATCCATCTTGCAAATACACTTGTTCATCTGAATCAAACAATTTATCGTGTGAGACCCTAGGGGTACTCAGCAAGTCTTTATGCCTCTAAAGGGGACATATACCTGGGGTGACGCAATTGCAGCAAAAGATAATAACTAACAAGTCTATAGATACTCGCTAACCATCCGCCTAACCAATAATAGACAGATGTCCGTTAACTAGAAACAACAATTATAACAGTATAAAGTAATAGATCCATCCTCCTTCTCGCTTACCAACGAGAAAGCGGACGAACAACCCATCTGTTGGCAGTTTTATTAACCATTCCAGGAGTATTGCAGTATTTACTAGTCAGGTATTTAGTCAAATTAAAAGCGATACTTTAGTTATACTTGTTTATGATCGAGAAACTGTGCTCCAAGTCGTCCATAACCGTGGACACGGCTTTTAGAAAGATTTACCCTGCAGTGATGCACAAATAGCATCACACACTCGATCAACCTCGAAAAAACCAACTCAAAACCCAACGAGGCATTCACGACAAAGCGATCACAGGATTCATAAAATATTTCAGGGGGCCACCCCATTAAGCTACCCGCAACGAAGTTGGCCGGCTCCGAGACGGACCCAAGGTTTGCGCCAATGGCTGTAAACGACTGGGAACCCGAAAGTGTGATTGGGCTTGTCGATACCGCGAAAACACTCCACAATTCCTAAACAGTACAGGTGCTCCAAGCACAATCTTAAATAAAGCAGTAAAGCATGGCATAAGTACAGGATAGTAAATAAAATCCCAAACTAGTTTGTGGCCCCAAGAAATAGAAATGAATCAAGCTCTGGCTCAGGAGGGTCCATAAGGCCTTCCGGATGTGGATAGTGCGAATAGTCAAGGAACAGGAATCAAGTACTCGGGGTCCTACGGGACACAAGTGAGCATGAAAAACCAAATAGCAGATATTGCTCACCAGTGCCTCTTTCATTAGTTATCCCATTACTACTCAGGTTAAGTTGTTTAGATATCTCGTTATCCATCAGACACTCACAAACCCTACACATGCAATTCTACGACTCGCAAGGCTCAAGCAACTCCTATAGTAATGGCTCATAGGATGGAGGAACAAGCTTCGGTGAGGTTTAAAAGTAAAGGCCATGCAATACTTGGGATTCAGTTTAATGCAATCGCGACTCAATGATGCAAGAATAAGGTAGAAGCAATAGGTACTATATGTATGCAATCATGTGGTAGTGCTTGCAATTTCGATTGAAGCGAGATGGATCCGGTAGTACTCGGATTCTGATATTTCCCTAAGCATCTATTCTAAGAAGAACCAAACAAACAAGGGCCAACATAAATAAAGTGCACATGGATATAAATAAAATGCGACAAGCAAACAAGCATACCATGATGAATGATGCACAAATTACATAGCAATAAAGTAGCATGGCAAGGGTGAGGTGTGGGGACAAGTATAAATCATTTTATGAATTATTTGGTCAAGTTTTATTGCCATAAACAGTTCTGATTTTTAATAATGACATGATTCATGTTTCAATTCATATCAAGAAATGCATAGTTAGAACGGGCTCGTCGCGCTGATCGATTTAGACATATTATTTGTCAAATTTGGACTTACGAATTTAAAGTTATGAATTTATTAATAAATCTGTATTTAATAACATTGAAACAATTTTGAAATTTTTAATTACCCATAAATTATTTTGGATGTCATAATCCTTGTATTTTTATGAATCAAAACATATATTATATGTCATATTTGGTTAAGGAAATAAGAAGATATAAAATACTGCATATATCACTTTTGATGATTTTGATTTTCTAAAAAAAATGATAAAAGAAAAGAAAGAAAGAAAAAGGAAATAAAGGATTTATTGAGCCAGGGGAATCGAGCTCAGCACCTCTCGATGTAACCTAAGGGGTTAAAGCCCAGCCCACTAGGCTGTCTAAGGATTGATGAATGACTGTGTTTTTTTTTCTGAAATTTTAGGCAATTGCTGGTGCTTTTAATCTCTGACGAAACTGACGGATGCCGGACGATCTGTGAGATGCACCAATATTGCGAGGAATCATATATAACTAAGAAGTTCACCTTCACTAAGATAATTCTCTCAACATGCAGCTATGCCACCTCAACGGCCCCACTATATTCATCTCATCTCCACGTCATCCATGCATGCAGACCAAGTGCGGCTGCCCTCTTGATGCCCTTCCCGGACCTGATCGCTTTCTCTTCCGGTTGTGGAAATGCCTCCGGCAAAAAACTTTCCCCCTCCCCACTACTGAATCCTCTTACCTTCCTGTGACACAACCTCTCTAATTTAACCCCTCCCCGTCCTCACCTCCTACATTTGCTAACCCGCCCGCTCACACATGTTACCCTTGGCCTTCCTCTTCCTCCTTGAGCAGGATGGATCCACAGCGCCCGCTCCCTCTCTCTCTCATGCTGTATTTTCGCCATCCAACGAATCCTCCACAGCGTCGCTGCCTGTTAGCGCTAACATCAGCCAGTGGAAACATCGGTCTGGTCAAGAGAGAATCATGATTATGTCAAGGGGTTTCTTCCAATCCCCATGTACAACAAAACAACTGCAGCCAAGTCCGTTCGTCTTCAACTGCCGCACGCACAAGAGCCGGCTGCGATGGACTTCCGTCTCTCTAACCCTTTTTTATTTTGATTAGTTTTCTCTTAATTTTGTTTGACGTGTGCAGATCCTAAACAATTCGGTTTCAAGGCATGTACTCTCTATTTGTACACCCAATTCCTCCATCGAGAAGACCTAAACATGCATTCACTGCTCTCTCTCTCTCTCTGTGTGTCATAAGCATATCGATTGGTAGTTTCATTTTGTTGATTTGTTTTGCAGAAATTACGATCTGACATTCCTTTCAGATCTTAATTAAACTTAATGTGTGATGTTGAAAATACGCTCAATATTTGTTGCCTATGTTTCACACCTTGCAGATTATTAACATTCTTTTTGAATCGGGCTTTGGTATTCTCTGAAGTCTGAAGAGTGCCCCTCATGCTGCAGGTACAAAATACTATCTATTTCTGTCACACCCAAAAACCATAGATTGATTATTACCTTTGGATTTTGATATAATATATCTCACATACTCCCTCCGTCTATACAAAGATGTTACGTATTTGTCTAGATTCACATGTACCTAGATATGTTTTAGTCTATAGATATATGTAAATCTACAAAAATATGTGACATCTTTTGCCGGATGGAGGGTGTAGTATTAACAGCATATTCTACCGGTCAATACTTTCCTGTCAAATAGAAGATTTGTTTCTGTACATGTATATGCACATTTGAGTAGTACTCCTAAGCTTCTGATTTTTTTGTTTGTCAGCCAATGGTGAATTGGTGATATACATTTTTTTTGGAAAGATCTTGCAATGAGATGGGCTTCAAATTAATAAAGCCCCTAGAGCACATACTGTTACGGAGAACTCCCTAGAATATAATATACTTACTGTACTGGTGTCTCAACAATCTAGGTACCCCTCAGATTACAAAGTACCAATCAAGGTGTGCAAAAAATGCAACGGTTGGTCTAATCTTCTCTAATGGATTGTATTTGCACAGAACTCTAGCTTCTATCAACCATGTTGCTGAACTGTTGAGGAGGGGTGATGTGATCATCCACTGGACACGGATCCTATTCTTACATTACATATCTTAATATCGAGCATTCTTGAAGATCTATGAAGAAGTTACTTTGCATAAGTACAGAAATCTAATTGCATTATTCAGAGAAGGTACATTCAGCTTACATCATCATTGAACTAAAAGAAGTTGTGTTAGATGACCAAGAAGATTATGGATACCTCCTACTGTAGATGTCAGTTCTAATGGAGATTACACACGGCCAAGACTTGGAGTCATATCTACTCCCTCCGTTTAGAAATATAAGATGTTTTAGGTTTGTGAAGCTAATGTATCTAGACACCTTTTAGTGTATCTAAAAGGTGTCTAGATACATTAGCTTCACAAACCTAAAACATCTTATATTTCCAAACGGAGGAGTAGAAATCAAGGTGGTGATGCTTTAGTTGCAGCCTGAAAGTTATTCCCCCGTAGAAGAACCGTGGACTTTCCTATACTGAACATTAAACCTGTCGGTTCCGTGGATAAATTACCCTACAATTCTCTAATCTAATTGTCGGTATGTTCTGTAACTTGCATCATATGTAGGATGAACGGATAATCGGTCTTACCTCTATACCATCACTCATGTATAATTATATAGTAATGTTGTCAAAGTAGGATGATTTATTCACTATTTCCCAAAACCCTATAGTACAACAATTTTAGATAATATTTCCGCAGCAACGCGCGGGAAATCATCTAGTATACCTAGAGCTGTAGGGATCGGTTTTAGGTGAGGTTTGAATTGAGGAATAACTGATACAACCAGCTACAACTAGACGCAAACCTCTGATCCAGATATGAAGGGTGGAAGGCGGCAAGAATTCACAAACAGGGCTGCTGCAGTGACTATTGCGCGCGAACTAAACTTCGATAGCTTACGTGGTGCGCTGGTGCTACCTTTTGAGCACGACCGCGAACACGATTCTCCACCGATTGGTGCGTGTGATAGCTCGAATTGAAGAGGGGACATCTCTCTATGTGTTGATGGTCTCACATCTTCTTGAAGAGTGTCGGGATGAGCGCTAGGACAACGTGAACAGCACAGCAGAAACGGCAACTACACGCGTCCGCGGCGGCGATCGCGCCGCGTCGTGCACGACAGCAAGGTACGGCGACTCAGACCCAGGAACCTTGTCGGGTAGATCGGGGGCCTCACCAGCGCCTTGCAGACGCAAGGGGAGGGCTTGGGGTGACAGCGAGATGATGTGGACGGCGTCGGGTCGCTGGCAGAACACATGTGCGACAGCGACGCACGGGACTGCTTCAGGCCTTCTCCTCCACTCTTCAGTTGCTTCAAGGCTCCAACATCTTGACTTGGTGCTCCTCCGGCTTGTGGTGGACTATGGTGGTGATGGTCCAGGGACTATGGTAGGGTTTAAAATCGCTTGCCATGGAAGAAGATGGGGAGAGTTGGGTCGAGATCTGGATGAGGAGTGGTGGTTGGTGCCTCGCTTGATGTATGGCCAGGAAGAAAAGCAGGGCAGCTGGTATATGTGGGGTAGAGGAACGATTGGAGGAGGGCTCAGCTGCTAGGTGATCATGTGGTCCTGCCCAAGAAGAGAAAAAGGAGCGTGGTGCTTGCTGTCCTCCAGGTTCGGTCGAGCCAGACCAAGAAGGACTGGGGCTTCGCTGTTTGGGGTTCAGAGCGTCTGGTACTGCACCAGATAGGCAGCAGGGTGCGGTTCAGAAGGACAGGGGCTTCGCTGTTTGGGGTTCAGAGCATCTGGTACTGCACCAGATAGGCAGCAGGGTGCGGTTCAGATTTCCAGGGAGCAGCCATAGTCAGGTAAACAAAAGTGAGCTAGCTAACTTGATCGGTATAGCTAGGTGTGTTCCAAGAGGCCACGGCTGGAGTTTTAAATTGGAGAGTGTGTGTGGTGTGTGAGACACACATCGATGGTAGATATAAGACTATGTGTGGGTCTGAGTGTGTATGTGTATATGTACACATAGCTAGAATTTTGGGAAAGAGGAGATTGGAGTTTTTATATAGTCCAAACTAGACTAGATGAGACTAGTTTTAACAAAACTTTAGACGAATTTAGTGTCAAAAATTTAGGCAGAGATCAAGAGACAAAATAAATAAATATTAGAGATGGAGTCTTTATTTAGATAGCTAGATTAGCTAGGAAAACTTGGTAGATAGAGTGTAGATATAGGATTTGATCAAAATTTGAACAAGCATACAAGTGTAAAAGAATTTGAACAAAAGAAAGGTCACTAGTGGCATTGATATCACATGTGATTAGAGGCTAATATTGCATGTAGAACTAGATTTGAATACAAGGTATGCCACATGCACATATGAATATTTGAGAGAGGCAAGCACTAGAATTGAATAGAAGGAGATGGAAAGGCAAGGTAGAATGGACACCACACCCAAAATAAAAGATTCAGGTAAAAGGGAAGGTGGAGGGTTTTATTTGCATGAGACATGCAAGATTACATCTATGCATGCATGATGTATTAAGATGGTGAAACATATCACATATGTATGAGTGTATGAGATAGGTAGGTTTGGATCCATACAAATATATGTGGCTTGGTTTTAAAATACTAACAACAAAAGGCCACATACATGTATATGGTGGAAAAATAGATGATATCAAAGGAGAGGTGTATGGCAAGTCAGTAGATGGAAGGGGAAGTAAAAGATATGCCCTCAACTCAACTTGGGCATTTAACATATATCAAAAGCCAAATAGGATTTAGTAAGAACCAAATGCAATGATAAATATAGAAGCCAAGATTTGATGCTCAAATGCAAAGTGGCATGATGACATGAGCATGATATAATGATGATGCAATCTAAACATGTAGAAAGGTAGCGAAACTAGACTAGGCTAGTAGCATTGCAATTGTTAGACAATTAGGATGCTACAACTCTCCCCCACTAAACAAGAATCTCGCCCCGAGATTCCTAAGAAAAAGAAAACAACACCAGGAGAGGCGGGTGTTCGGAACAAAGGTGACCCTCACGTTCCCAAGAGGATGAGCACGGAATGGTGCGACCACTGCACCTTGCAAAAACTTGCTAGACTTGTTGCGAGTCTTGTGTTTTGCTATAGAAACAAGAGGAAGAAGGAACTGGAGAATTGTCGTGAGACGAGAAAGATAGGATGCACATAGCTCCAGTTTTCTCGAGAAACATGATAAAGGAAAATAAACACTTGTTGAAAGAATTAGAAAGAACGATGTATCATGGAGAACGAAAAGGCACACCATTAGAATTAGAGATCAACCGATGCACGAGAAGGTGGATCTTTGTCTTGCCGGAAGAAAAAAATGACTTTGGGGAAGTTATCAAACACTATGAAAATAGCATTGTATCTTCTCTCGGATTTGAGAAATGAGTTTGGAAACAATATTGCCTTCAAATAATAGAGTTCCTTGATATCAACGGAAAGATTTGGGTTAGGAGTTCTCAGATTAGATCTTTCTTGCGCCGGTAAGAACCAAAGGATCACGCAATTGAGGTGTGCGGATATCACTTCAAGAGAAGGGGGATGCTAGTTTATGGTAGAATCCCGGGAAGAAAAGAATATGGAGGATCTAGAGTTTATTGTAGAGATACTTATTGCTTTCTTTAACCTTGAGGCTCATGCAATAGATTTGTGACTGATGGCATCAACCATAATTGGCTTTACCAAGAGAAAGGGATTTGTCAAAATTTAAGACCGATATAGTTTCCTTCCATCTTGTTTGAGGATGTCGAGCACCGGTGGAATGAAGAGTACCCGAAAAGATAAATGCATCTGCTTCCACTAGATAATTGAAGATTTTGCTCCATGTAGAAAGGGCGAGATCACCAACAAGAGATTATTGATTACTTTCTTCGAGAGAGCACTCCAGATAGAGAAGGACGGAAGTAAAAGTATCGAGGGATAAAGGCCACTTCTAACTTCCGTGGAATGAGTTAAATTACATTAATCCGCCAATCCAATGTGCAAGAGCGAATGATAAGAGTAGTGGTATGGTAGCTACTCCATCCCGCACTCAAAGCATTACTCCGCACATGAATAGGAAAACCATGCAACCCAACTACCGAAACAGACTGAAGATCCTGACAAAAAGAACTCGTTGAACTCCGTAAGAAAACAAAAGATATGATGCAATTGATTCGCCGGATCCACGGTAGATAAGGTTGATGATGTTGTCGTCATGTTGGAAGATCCCAAAACACCGGAAAGGATATGAAGAAAGATTATGGAGAACAGCTGCAAGACTGGATAGATAAGGGAAAGATAGCAACATCTTGAACAAAAGGATTACAAAAGATCTAGAAAGTCTTCATGGCATTCGGTGGACTGAGGATAGAAGATGGAACGAGAGGATTTCAAAAGATTACTTGACGAGACAGAGGTGAAAAGAACTCCCATGTTCTTCTTGAAATGATTGAGAGAGATTTAGCAGTCTTGAGGAAATCTTTAGCGGAATGACGATGATAACGCGCCAACAAGGAAAGACTCTGAGTTTGATTGAAGGTGGAGGATGGAATTAACAATGGACTTGCTGATTCCAGAATTGAAGCAATGTATTTAGCAGAAAGACGTGATCGAGATAGGTGACTTCAAGAAGTCAGAATTCACACTTTGAGACTTTGCACACAGGCAGTGCTCACGAAGCTTGAGAGAAAAGACACAGATGATCTTCCATGTTCTTCCATTGATATAGAATAAGAAATCATATCATGACGATATACCACCACGGATTAACAAGATATTCCAAGAATATCAAGTTCACGTGGTGGAAGAAACGAATAAATGCTCGAAACACTTCTTGAGCTCAACACCCTTTGAACGATCGACGTTGCGAGCAAGGATTCATGTTGGAAAGATGCACTGGCAGAATAGATTATCTGGTCCTTCGGAAGAGAACAAGAAATGCCACCTGGTTCACATTGTCGATCGGATCACCGGTTACAAAGATAAAGAGATCTTGGATAAAGGAACGATGATAGCTCATACCTTAAGAAAAGCTATCAGAGACGAAAAGATGCAATTCCCTCGTATCAAAGAGAATTTTGCAGATATGGAGTTCCAAAAAGATGTGAAGAATAATAAACAGATGATAGACCACCGTAGTGCCTTGAGAAAACTCCAGATTGCCAAAGATACTTGAATATGATAAAGATATGATCACGGTGTAACTCAATCACAGGAGATAACCGCCACCATTTGGAGGATAGGTCGATAGCATTGTCCATATTCCACTCATGATAAGTGTCATATGGCTATGTCGAGAACCGAATTACAATCACAAGCATCGGATCGATTTACGTTATGTATTTAGCCCAGAAGATTTTGAAATTGAAGTAAAACTCTAGGATCAAGCGTCGGTGACAAAAGGATGGGTTAGCATGAACATGCCGATAAAAGGAAGATAGATAATGTTTCACACACGACTGAAGAGGAGTGTGGAAACACAGATGTATCAAAGAAAAAATCCGCATTTTTCAGCATTAAAATACCAATAGATGCGCAAAACCACTTATCAGATAGAGATTAGCAACTCCACATTCTGTGAAAACATGCTGGAAGGAAGAACACCCTTAACAAGATGGCACCGGTTAACAAGGAGTTGGATAGATCGCGTCGGTTTACAAAAGCCTGTCAGTATGGAATGTACCAACAGTTGATAACCAAAGGCAGATTGTGATAACAAGGTTGGATGCAACATGTAGACAAGGGATTACACACACACACACTTTCTATGGTACTACGGAACCCAGAACACGTGAATCCTAGTTTGAATTTTTAGAAGAGGATTGAAAACGTTACACTTTCTTACCAGAAATGGGTGGGTGGGTGGGTAAGAAGAAAAGTGGAAGCAGTCCTACTCTCACATTTTGTTTTTCCCTAGTATACATAGCTACCAAAATATTTGCTAGACCGACAACGACCATTTTGGCTGAGACCCTGAAGGGCGGGATGGCTCTGATACCAATTGTAACAACCTCGGACCCTACGCTCTAAGTTCAAGCCTGGATGAACCAAAAGTGGTTAAAGTAGTACAACGGGGGTCCAGGGGCCACCCACGTGTAGGCCCGTCGGCTGCCCTAACCACTTCCAAGACATCGGGACAAGAGCGAAGCCAGAGGCAACAAAGCGAAGAGATCAAATACATACACAAGTGAGTATGTATGCAAGCTACCTTACAACAGTTCTCAGAGCCATACCATCTAAAAGAAATAGAAATATTGCAACACCATATGGCAAGATCCAAATATCCTAGATAGTTATAATAGTGTAGGATAGCTCCTCATACATCAATCAACAGAGTAACAAGCGAAAGCGGGAAACAAGATCCGAGTACGGACAAGAAGCAAATCGGCATAAGATGCCACATAAATAAGCATATCCCGCCCACAGATCTCACGGATCCCCATCCCCGAAATCTCTACACCGAGTGATCGTTGCCAACATCATCTGTCTCCTCCACCCAGTATCCATCTTGCAAATACACCTGTTCATCTGAATCAAATAATTTATCGTGTGAGACCCTAGGGGTACTCAGCAAGTCTTTATGCCTCTAAAGGGGACATATACCTGGGGTGACGCAATTGCAGCAAAAGATAATAACTAACAAGTCTATAGATACTCGCTAACCATCCGCCTAACCAATGATAGACGGATGTCTGTTAATTAGAAACAACAGTTATAACAATATAAAGTAATAGATCCATCCTCCTTCTCGCTTACCAACGAGAAAGCGGACGAACAACCCATCCGTTGGCAGTTTTATTAACCATTCTAGGAGTATTGCACTATTTAATAGTCAGGTATTTAGTCAAATTAAAAGCGGTACTTTAGTTATACTTGTCTATGATCGAGAAACTGTGCTCCAAGTCGTCCATAATCGCGGGCACGGCTTTCAGAAAGATTTACCCTGCAGGGGTGCACAAATAGCAACACACACTCGATCAACCTCGGAAAAACCAACTCAAAACCCAACGAGGCATTCACGACAAAGCGATCACATGATTCATAAAATATTTCAGGGGGCCATCCCATTAAGCTACCCGCAACGAAGTTGGCCGGCTCCGAGACGGACCCAAGGTTTGCGCCAATGGCTGTAAACGACTGGGAACCCGAAAGTGTGATTGGGCTTGTCGATACCGCGAAAACACTCCGCAATTCCTAAACAGTACAGGTGCTCCACACACAATCTTAAATAAAGCAGTAAAGCATGGCATAAGTACAGGATAGTAAATAAAATCCCAAACTAGTTTGTGGCCCCAACAAATAGAAATGAATCAAGCTCTGGCTCAGGGGGGTCCATAAGGCCTCCCGGACGTGGATAGTGCGAATAGTCAAGAAACAGGAATCAAGTACTCGGGGTCCTACGGGACACAAGTGAGCATGAAAAACCAAATAGCAGATATTGCTCACCGGTGCCTCTTTCATTAGTTATCCCATTACTACTCAGGTTACGTTGTTTAGATACCTCGTTATCCATCAAACACTCACAAACCCTACACATGCAATTCTACGACTCGCAAGGCTCAAGCAACTCCTATAGTAATGGCTCATAGGATGGAGGAACAAGCTTCGGTGGGGTTTAAAAGTAAAGGCCATGCAATACTTGGGATTCAGTTTAATGCAATCGCGACTCAATGATGCAAGAATAAGATAGAAGCAATAGGTACTATATGTATACAAGCATGTGTTAGTGCTTGCCTGGCAGCTCAGTTGAAGCGAGAGATGGATCTGGGTAGTACTCCTAGGATTCCTGATATTTCCCCTGCTCGGCGTCTATTCGAAAAAAGAACCAAACAAACAAGAGCCAACATAAATAAAGTGCACAAGCATATAAATAAAATGCGAAAAGCAAACAAGCATGCCATGATGAATGATGCATAAATTATATGGCAATAAAGTAGCATGGCAAGGGTGAGGTGTGGGGACAAGAATAAATCATTTTATGAATTATTTGGTCAAGTTTTATTGCCATAAACAGTTCTGATTTTTAATAATAACATGATGCATACTTCAATTCATATCAAGGAATGCATAGTTAGAACGAGCTCGTCGCGCTGATCGATTTAGACATATTATTTGTCAAATTTGGACTTACAAATTTAAAGTTATGAATTTATTAATAAATCGGTATTTAATAGCATTGAAACAATTTTGAAATTTTTAATTACCCATAAATTATTTTGGATGTCGGAATCATAATCCTTGTATTTTTATGAATCAAAACATATATTATATGTCATATTTGGTTAAGGAAATAAGAAGATATAAAATACTGCATATATCACTTTTGATGATTTTGATTTTCTAAAAAAATGATAAAAGAAAAGAAAGAAAGAAAAAGGAAATAAAGGATTTATTGAGTCAGGGGAATCGAGCTCAGCACCTCTGGATGTAACCTAAGGGGTTGAAGCCCAGACCACTAGGCTGTCTAAGGATTGATGCATGACTGTGTTTTTTTTTCTGAAATTTTAGGCGACTGCTGGTGCTTTTAATCTCTGGCGAAACTGGCGGATGCCGGACGATCTGTGAGATGCACTAATATTGCGAGGAATATACCTAGAGCTGTAGGGATCGGTTTTAGGTGAGGTTTGAATTGAGAAATAACTGATACAACCAGCTACATCTAGACGCAAACCTCTGATCCGGATATGAAGGGTGGAAGGCGGCAAGAATTCACAAACAGGGCTGCTGCAGTGACTGTTGCACGCGAACTAAACTTTGACAGCTTCCGTGGTGCGCTGGTGCTACCTTTCGAGCACGACCGCGACCACGATTCTCCACCGATTGGTGCGTGTGATAGCTCGAATTGAAGAGGGGATATCTCTCTATGTGTTGGTGGTCTCAGATCTTCTTGAAGAGTACCGGGATGAGCGCTAGGACAACGTGAACAACACAGCAGACATAGCAACTACACGCGTCCGCGGTGGCGATCGCGCCGCGTCGTGCATGGCAGCAAGGTACGGCGACTCAGACCCAGGAACCTTGTTGGGTAGATCGGGGGCCTCACCAGCGCCTTGCAGACGCAAGGGGAGGGCTTGGGGTGACGGCGAGATGATGTGGACGGCGTCGGGTCGCTGGCAGAACACATGCTGGCGCGGCACGGACTGCTTCAGGCCTTCTCCTCCACTCTTCAGTTGCTTCAAGGCTCCAACATCTTGACTTGGTGCTCCTCCGGCTTGTGGTGGACTATGGTAGTGATGGTCCAGGGACTATGGTAGGGTTTAAAATCTCTTGCCATGGAAGAAGATGGGGAGAGTTGGGTCGAGATCTGGATAGAGGAGTGGTGGTTGGTGCCTCGCTTGATGTATGGCCAGGAAGAAAAGCAGGGCAGCTGGTATATGTGGGGTAGAGTAACGATTGGAGGAGGGCTCAGCTGCTGGGTGATCACGTGGTCGTGCCCAAGAAGAGAAAAAGGAGCGTGGTGCTTGCTGTCCTCCAGGTTTGGTCGAGCCAGACCAAGAAGGACAGGGGCTTCACTGTTTGGGGTTCAGAGTGTCTGGTACTGCACCAGATAGGCAGTAGGGTGCGGTTCAGATTTCCAGGGAGCAGCCATAGTCAGGTAAACAAAAGTGAGCTAGCTAACTTGATCGGTATAGCTAGGTGTCTTCCAAGAGGCCACGGCTGGAGTTTTAAATTGGAGAGTGTGTGTGGTGTGTGAGACACACATCGATGGTAGATATAGGACTATATGTGTGGGTTTGAGTGTGTGTATATGTATATGTACACATGGCTAGAATTTTGGGAAAGAGGAGATTGGAGTTCTTATATAGTCCAAACTAGACTAGATGGGACTAGTTTTCGACAAAACTTTAGACGGATTTAGTGTCAAAAATTTAGGCAGAGATCAAGAGACAAAATAAATAAATATTAGAGATGGAGTCTTTATTTAGATAGCTAGATTATCTAGGAAAACTTGGTAGATAGAGTGTAGATATAGGATTTGATCAAAATTTGAACAAGCATACAAGTGCAAAAGAATTTGAACAAAAGAAAGGTCACTAGTGGCATTGATATCACATGTGATTAGAGGCTAATATTGCATGTAGAACTAGATTTGAATACATGGTATGCCACATACACATATGAATATTTGAGAGAGGCAAGCACTAGAATTGAATAGAAGGAGATGGAAAGGCAAGGTAGAATGGACACCACACCCAAAATAAAAGATTGAGGTAAAAGGGAAGGTGGAGGGTTTTATTTGCATGAGACATGCAAGATTACATCTATGCATGCATGATGTATTAAGATGGTGAAACATATCACATATGTATGAGTGTATGAGATAGGTAGGTTTGAATCCATACAAATATATGTGGCTTGGTTTTAAAATACTAACAACAAAAGGCCACATACATGTATATGGTGGAAAAATAATGATATCAAAGGAGAGGTGTATGGCAAGTCAGTAGATGGAAGAGGAAGTAAAAGATATGCCCTCAACTCAACTTGGGCATTTAACATATATCAAAAGCCAAATAGGATTTAGTAAGAACCAAATGCAATGATAAATATAAAAGCCAAGATTTAAAATGATGCTCAAATGCAAAGTGGCATGATGACATGAGCATGATATAATGATGATGCAATCTAAACATGTAGGAAGGTAGCGAAACTAGACTTGGCTAGTAGCATTGCAATTGTTAGACAATTGGGATGCTACATGGGGCAAATCTCCTTCCTGGTTGAACACGACGCTGCTGCTGAGCTGGGGCATTCATAGGGGCATTGGCGGCAGTCTTCTTAGGACACTCATCGGAGTAGTGACCCTTCACTCCACACTCGAAACAAGTGATCTGGGACTTGTCCTTCGCTGACAGCATGACATTGCCGCCAGGTGCAGTGTTGTTGTTGTTGCTCTTGGGAGGGGCATGGTTGAAATGGTTGGCATTGCCGGAGTTGTGATTGTTTCCTATGGACTTCACATTGCCTCCGCTACGGTTGGGGTAGCTTGGGCGAGAGTTTGGGGGTCGGTTGTTCCTTGGTGCATATCCTGGTGAAGGGTTGGGATGGTACTTCTGGTGACTACTGGATCCAGACTGCTGCATCATACGACACTGGCGATTGAAGTTTTCCTGGTTAATCTTTCCTTCCATCTGAATGGCAGAGTTGACTAGTTCTTCGAGATCTTGGAAGCGGATATTGATGAGGACAGTCTGCATCTCATCATGCAGTCCGTTCAAGAATCTCTCCTTCTTCTTGGCCTCTGTGTTGATCTCATCAGGTGCATATCTGGCAAGTGACAGGAATCTTTCACGGTACTCCACCATAGTCATTCTTCCTTGCTTCAATTCGCGGAATTCATCTCTCATCCTGTTAACTAGACCTTGCGGCACGTGGGTGCGGCTGAACTTGACTTTGAATGCTTCCCATGTCATAACCTGACCATGGTTCATATTGCGGATGCTATTCCACCAAGCTCTTGCATCTCCCGCTAGATAGTGGGTGGCGAAGAGAACTTTCTCATTTTCATCAACTCCTGCAACTTCGAGGTTGTTTTCCATCGTCCAACCAGTCGTCAGCATCTAATGGGTTTTCAGATTGGTTGAAGACTGGGGGATTGGTATTCTGAAATTTTTTGAGTTTGGATCCATGGTGATCTTGATTTCCATGTCCTTGGTTGTTGAGAGCCATTTGGGCGATCTGCTGTAATGTTGCTAATTTGGCTTGACGCTTGGCCCTGCTTGCTTCACGGTCTGCGATGAGATTCTGCAAGATCTGCAGCATTAGGTCCTGCGACGAGCTGCTCCCTCCTTGGTTTCCACGAGTCATCTGAAGATTGAGATAGATATAGGGGTAAGAGGGAAATTCTACGGTTCATTGTTTTGGGTTTTCGAAGCTAAAACTTTGAGTTAGACTCAGGTTTTTCAACTAACTTCATTTTCATTTATGCAAGCAAGCACACGATACAACACACACCACAACACACAAAGGAAAGCAGATGGTTTGAAGAACCATTCTGCAAGCTATGATACATTGGGACCGATACAACTCATGCTACGACAGTGCTCTACTGCATCTACTCATCGTCAATGAAGTCGGAGTCCTCATCATAAGTGTAGAAGTCCACAGCATCCTCCTCCAGAAAGTCATCATCGTTGCTGAGGTAAGAATCCATGTCTCCCTGGATGTCTTCACCCTCATCTTCTTCTTCCTTGGCGGCAAGCTGAGCTTCCTACTCCTTTACGGTCTTCTCGAGGTCGGCCACCTTCTTGCGAAGACGGGCGATGTTGCGATCCTTCTTTGTACGCTGGCGGCGAAGAGACTGGCGATCCTGGACGAACAGTGTGAAGGTCTGGGCCTTCTGGTCGGCAATGGCATGGTTCTGGTTGGCTAACTCCCTGGCATTGTCCAGTTCCTGCTGTCTGTCATGCAGCAAGAAGTCAAGATTCTCCACTTGACGCCTCAACTCGGGGTGACTTGGCATCTCCATCGGCATTCCCATGAAGTCACGCCTTGCATAGTGGGCAAAACGGGTTCCTTGGATCTTGTTGACGCTGAGGGCACATAGACGTGCGAGGGCTTCATGCATTGCCCTGGCTAATCCATCTAGCCAGTTGTTCTCTCTCACGGAGAACTGAATTCTCCCGGAAGTTGGTGCTTCGATGCTTCATCTAAGATCTGCGGTGACTAGCCACTATAGGTCTCCTCCTGGGGGTCCTGGAAGTTGAGCTCCAAGAAACTCCGGATGTGGGCGTCCTAGTAACTCCGATAGTGAATCCAGATCCCTCTCGAAGATCAGTTGACCTCCGTTTCCCAACTGGTAGAACTTGCTGAACTGAGTCTCCATCTACAAGAATTAAGGATGAGGAAATTAGTGAGGTGATCAAGTGTGTCAAGTTTTAAGTAGTAATGTAAGAATTTTGAGGAACATGAATTTTTGAGAAAGAATGAGTTCACAAGGGTAAGACAGGAAATAGTTTTTCATAAATACTCACTTTGGTTTTGAAGCTAAGTTTTTGGTTTGGACATCCATTCTAACTAGGGTCTCCTATGGTCAGGATGGCTCTGATACCAACTTGTCAACACCCAGATTTTTAATCCCAGATGCCCATTATGCCATACCTCGCAATCCCAGGATTACCATTTTTGCGAGACATAATGGATTGGATATCACAGTACATCATCCATTACAAACCATACATAAGGTCTTACACAAATAAGGATCTCATGATCCAGTCTTTAATACAACAAGCAGCGGAAATAAAAGATAAGCGTAGCGGTGGGGTCCATCTTCAGGGGCACAGGCAATGCTGACGAAAGCAGATAGTCCTAGTTATCATAGCCGTCCTGATGGCCATCCCCTTGATAGTCTCCTTCATAGTCTGGCCATGAGAATAGCCAGGGACAAAAGCCATGAGTACTCTTTAAGTACTCACAAACTACTATCAACAGGTACTATAGTTCTAATTTAAAGTGCTAAATCTAAGTTTAACTATAAAGTTAAGTTTGAAACCTAAGCTGAGTTCTGAAGCAAAGAAAGATAAAATAAAGTTCTAGAATCACTTAAGTTGGGAAGCTATTATCATAGACACAACCCTGTTGTGGTCAAGTCAAGATTCATCATTCATTTCAAGGTATTTGTAAAACATCTGACAACGAAACAGTATGGCCATTCCAACTATCCATAACCACGGACGCGGCTATTCGAATAGTTTGACACTCTGCAGAGGTGGTACACTTTCACCACAAGATTCGATACATCTGTCAGGGATAACCTTGAATCATCATACTTAGTATGCAGATAATCAAACATAACCTTCCCTTTTACACACCCTAGTATAAGCACCTCTCCTATGAGCATGGCCTCCCAACCATGACCATCAGTCATCTTGGTCACTGCATAGGTGGACATCATGAGAGGTAGCCTCAGCTCAAACATCTCCCGCGAGGGAACTAATACTAATGCATATAAATTTCTAGCTAAGCCTTACCCAATTCAGGTAATGTGGTTGTACGATAAATTTGGAATGGTATCGCATCCGAATCCAACCATCAGTTTTATAAAAGGGTTAAGGCTCATGCCTCAACATTTTCATCATCAACCATTTGTGTTTCTCAACACATGTCAAAACATCTCAATAGAATGACTCATCATTCCAAGGTTTTCATAATTCATTTTCACCAATTGTTCCCATCTAAGTGACTCAAGTTTTTGATCTATTCTAAACTACTAAGTTAAGAGTGTTCATTAAGGTGGGAAACGGTGGGATCAATCTCATGCCATAGAATGACATTTAAAGGGTTCTAAATGGGTCAAGTTTTATACTTTTTATGCTACCTTCAAAACAAGTAAGGGACTTTGTGTAAATTAAAGGAAGTAAAGCTTGTAAGGTAATACTTGGGGTAGTAATAGTCAAGGTGGGGTGACCAAAGCATGCCCAAGGCATCTTTGCTCATTCATCTAGCTTAATTCTAGCTTGCTAACAATAGCTTGCCAGGGTTAACTTGCTTTGTTAATGGTGGCTTGCAAGTACAACTTGCAAGGGTTAACTTGGGTAGTGCTAGCTTGCCTTGGTTGGTGCAGTGGTTGAAGTTTTCTTCTTGGTAGCACTCCTCCTCCTCGTAAGCTTGGTCGGTACTATCTTCTATAAATACATACAGAGTACACAATCACCAAACAATACTTAACTAGTCTAATTAGTACTCTAACGCACACAACTGATGATCTATTATCATCACAAGTTTTATTCACTAGTTTCCTCCTTTTTATTTTAGAAAAGTAATTTCTACTCATTGAGAAATTAACTAAGATTTAATATTTACCACTTAAAATATGGAATCATGTGGACACATGTCATCACCACATATTCTAACATGTGGGAATGGGATTTAAGGGTTGGATCATAATCACTTTGGTTTAAGTTCATTATTTAATGATTTAAAGTGACTAGAAATGCCTATATAGCATTAATTTGGTACTAGTCCAAAGTCACTGCATGTAAACCTTAATATTATTACATATTTAGATAGGCATGATGAAATGTGGTTTTTGAGAGTTGGAATCAACTCAAGAGCTAACTTGGTTGATTTTATAAAAATGTTGCAAGGTGCAAATGCTTCTGTTTTATTATTTTTACTACGAGAGATCTATAACTCTAATTGAATTAAATCCAACGGGCTTGGTTAGATCATCTCAATATCTTTCAGACAAAATTGGTTTCATGCAATTTGGATTTATAAAACTCCTAGAATTGAATTTTAAACTAGTGGCCAGAAACTAGATTCAACTTAAAAAGAAAAATCCAGATTTGAACGGTTGGGCTAGCGCGGGAAAGAACTTGGGCCGGCCCAGTGGCGCTCCGCGGCACGGGGCTCAGCTGACAGGGGGTCCCGCTTGTCAGTGGGTCTTAACACGCGAAACGGTACACGTGCTGTGGGCCGTAGGATTAGAAAGAGGATCTATGGCTGAGGGTCGTCGTCGACGACGAACAGGTCGCCGGCGAGCTTGAACCCTAGCAGCTCGGTGAGGGTCTGCTGGGAACGTACCAGGGCTCCAGCTGGGTAGGCGAGGTGGGCAAACAAACTGGAAGACGACGGCGAGGCGAGGCGCGGTTATGGCGGAGCTTGGGGTGCCCTAAATCGTAGGCACCCTTCTCCTCCTACTGCGGCTGCTCCGACTCCATTTCCGGCGAGGCAGGGCTCGCTTGGCTCCGGCGAGAGGGGCGAAAGGATCAGTGAGAGGTGGGGAGTGAGTGGATGTGGAGAAATGGTGCGGGGGAGGCCGGTTTATATAGGCCCGACGGTGAGACCGAAGGGTATGGGCAGGCGACTCCGGCGACACGGCTACGGGTGGCTAGAGGCATGGCGGAGGATGGCGATCGACAGGTGGTCTCCTGGTGGTGCTCTAGGAAGTGAATGCGGGCGTAGGGGCGGTGGCATGCAGTGCATGAGCTGGCGCTCTGGCAGAGGCGGCGGTGTCCATGGCAGCGGTGGCTGGGTGAGTTGGGCGGCCAGCGGGGTGTCTGGTGTTCCCAGTGTCATGGCGGAGTGCTGGGGCTGTAGCTAAGGCGGTCTATGCACGTGAGGGAGCGTGTTTCTGGGCGGCGTCGACATGGTCGACCAGCTCGGGAGGCGGTTTCGGCCACTCTGCTCTCATCTCGCACTGGGCTGGTTGGACGGTGGCGGTGGGCGGCTGGCAACGTGCTAGACAAGGCGAGAGAGGCTGGAGAGGTCTGCTGCTGCGAGTGCACGGTCGGCCGGCGAGGAGTGGCTTGGCATGGCAATGCAGTGCAGCTAGGAGTTAGGGGATGTGCTGGTGTGGGTCTGGTTGGGCTTGAGGGAGACAAAGATGATCAAAGCACTTCAATTTGCTAGACAAGATCAACCCCAAAACAGTAATAGTTAGGCCACTTTGATCTTGCTAGTAAGGTGTTTGATGAAATGGCCGAAAGAGAAAAACTTTTGAATTTTGATTCCAAATTTTTTGGGTGTTCTCCACTAGTGCTAGGTAGTCTATGGTTGCAAGGGTTTTGAAAGTGGAGCTTGTTTGAATGGTTTTTGAAAAAGTGCGATCTTCCCATATGAAATAGATTCAATTTTGAACTATCATTTAAAATTAGCATTTGAAAGATTTTTGCAGATCACAAGGTGGGCCTTGATACCTCATTATGTGTACTTGCAAGGGGTGCAAAGATCATGAATTGTTTCTGTTAAGAAATGAGTGCTAGGAACACTCAAAGTAGTATAGTGGATTAAAATGGCCAAAATGACCATTCCTCCTTTTAATTCTTTTTTATTTGATTTTCTTTGGTAAAAGTTTGGAAATGATGTAGATGATGTTTAAATCACCTAGGAAACATTTTACAAGCATTGGATCACTTAAACAAGGCACTTCAATTCAACTCCTATCTTGAATGCACACACATATGAATGCTTTCATTTTTAATTTGGAAAAGTTTTTGTTAACCCTATTGTTGGATGATTTGATCTTGATAGGCTTAGATTAAAGTTTTGGGATGTTACACTGGAACAACTAATTATATAATGAACCAGTAAATAAGAATCATGCATTCATCAATGGAATTTTCTTAGTTAGATTCATCAATTTGTTAGAAAGTTTTTTCCATGTGACACAAAGCTGTATAAGCATCCAAGTTTTTTTTGAAGTAGTATAAGCATCCAAGTTGAAGGAAGGAGAACAAACAATTGAACCAACATGAAAAAGTGAGAGCAAGAGATCTCCATATGAAGTATTCCATATGAAGATTGAATGTCACTATCCCCGTCATATTGTTTTGGCTCTTGACCTCGAAGTCAAAAGAGAAAAATCTACAACAAAAGACAAACTGATGTTGCATGATATATGGAACTCAAAGTATTTTGGAAAGTATATAATTGATCGGGGAAATAATAATGAGAGGATATTTTTATTTAAAAAGAACATACTATACTTGCATACATGGATACTTAAATGCATAAATCCTATTTAATATGTGCGTAAAATAATTGTATATAGAGTTCAAGTGACAATTATACTAAGAGCATCGATCTGGCCATACTATGACCTTAGAACATAGAGCTTCCGCTAAATCATTGTGCAAAAACTATAAACACATGAACCTGAAGAATAACTTTTGAGAAAATCAGTTTACTTTCCTTTCTTTCCACACATCGCCACATCACTTATTAAGCAAATATCATCCCTTCCATAATTTCAAAAAAAAATTCTCCCAAGCTTAGACGTATATCAGTTTCTGAACTTCTATTAATAATGCAAGATTAAAATAGAGAAAATTCTCGTTATCACCTGAAGAGTAGAAACTTTCCATCTCTCAATTTCTGTAGTAAATGTCAGCATAGAACTCTCATTTGGACGTCAAGTCACTTATATGTCAAATTATAGACATCGACCGGTGAGCCTCCACACGCCACCAACTTTGTAGAATACTAATATGATGTGTATTTTTCACAAACTCGAAAATTTCATGTAACAGATCGCCCTTATTCATAGGTTTGAAGTGTACATAATCCTTGATTTTAGTCAATCATGAATTTATTGTACTCACGACGGTTTTTGTGATTTTTATCTGTGTTAATGTTCGGCAACTTGTATACTCTGAACTGGTATAGCTACACATATGCACCGGCTGCAAGATGAATTTCACTATCTTCAACTGAGAAATAAAATATTATTTATCTGAGGCAACGGTAATAAATATTCTTGAAAAGCAGTAGTCTTAATTTAAAATCATTGAAGTATATCAAACATAATTATTGGATCGAGCTGTATTCATTAAATTGGATGACAGAAAAAATAAGAAATTCAAAGAGGATCGATCTAGGGACAGAATCTCATGATACTACAATATAAATTTTCTAAGCTTCTGAGATAATATATGTTCCTTTTAAATATCAGACAGAATATGCACACTATGAAAAGAGTAATGAGTTCACTTATATGAATCAGCAGGCTACAATAGTCATTATTTAGAGCACGCATGCATGATTGTCTTCGTAAGGTTTTGTTAATTCCCATTTCCTACATGATAGAAATATTCTGAAGAAAACGGCATGCGTGTATTGCATAAATTGAAATTCAAATTTGCCTAATCATGATAAGAAAAACTTAATGAATAGAGGATACTTTGTGGTTGAAATTTGTTTAGCATATATCACTATGGGACGTTAGATATATTTTTAAATCTATATCTAATAATATAGGAAGGAGCGTTTCTCGCCGTTCCTACACTTTTTTTGTGGATTTACCCCCACCAGACATCAAATTACCCACCAAGGCCACCGTTAAGTAAAAAAAGATATGTTTGCTCGTAGAGTCCAAACCATCTTATTACCGCCCATGCTACCGGCCGGATCAATCAATATCCTTGCATTGTGACATGGGTCAATCGATGTCCTTGCATTGTAACATGGGCCAGGCCACAAATACGTACAGGCGGTGCAACTTAAACTGTCACGACTAAATGGCAGCTAAAACTCATAGTTTAGTCTCACCTTGCCTTCTTAGCGTGATACCAACCAATTTATATACGTTTGTAATTTTCTTGAAGTGTCGTCAAGCTGACTCGAAATCAACAAAGCAGCAACACCGTATTTCAGTTAAAATAGACCAATGGATGGATGCATGGGCCAAACGGGATAGAGAATTTAACAATATGCTTGATGGATATCTCGATGCCTAGGCCAACGGGAGAGAGTTGTCTAATTAACTGCACGGACTGGGTGAGGTAAAAGAGTTAAATTATCTCATGCATGAGGGTGGAAGACGCGGTTGTTTCTTCACGGCACGGGAGAATATGCGCAGCATATTTGCTACTCCTGCTCCTCTCTATCTCTCACGTGCTGCTGCTGCTCCACTCTCGTGACCGGCTGATGCTGTTGGTACTCATCTCTCTCATCATACAATTTTTGTTGGATTTGTCTTTGCTCTGAAATTGGTTTAGCGTTGTGGCAAAAAAGTTATGTGATTTCCAATGTTCATGCAGATGATCTTACAAAATATTAAAATGTGCAAGTTTATCATTGTGATTTTGTGCATCTCTCTGATCATACATTTTTTTTTGGATTTGTCTCTGCTCTGAAAATTGGTTTGGCGTTGTGGCAAAAAAGTAATGTGATTTCCAATATTCATGCAGATGGTCTTACAAAATATTAAAATGTGCAGTTTTGTCATTGTGATTTTGTGCACAAAACCTATTTTTGGATATGGCTAATTGACTCAAGTTTGTTTAGATTCGGATGTATCTAGCACTAAAACATGTCTAGATACATCAGAATCTAGATAAATCTGAGTCAATTAAATTGGATCGGATGGAGTACCTTAATTATTGATGATAGCCGCATCTCCGTTAAGAAAGTTTTGCCACGGTAGAGATAAACTGTTATCCAATGGTAAAATTATTCATTCCTAAACAATATTCAGTAAATGAACCCGTAGCATCGCACGGACAATTTTCCTAGTATGAAAAAAGGAAGAAAAATAGTGTTTGAGCAAATATTACGGATGCTGCAAATTTAATTTTTCCCATGAGTTCTTCATAGTTACCTTTGGTGCAATTAGTCATGACCAGAGATGACCTGCCAAGAACAGAATTGAGAGCAAAGCCTGCCAAATAAAAAAGATGCATCAATAATACTTCTTGCAATATAAATCCCACTATAGTTGCAGACGTGGATGTGGATACCATAGCATACTTCATAAGAGTACACTCCTAAGATATAAATAAACTGAAAGCTTAATTACAACGTAGATGAAACATTTGCAAACATTGGAGAAGCAGAATTACAATCACTCTTATTTTCATCAACGAATACATGGCCGACTATCATAATGCCTTTGCTTGGGTTGTACAGGTGATGCTGCTGTCGGCCAGACCGTGCCGCCGACAGCTAGACATTCTGTATTCATGTCGTCCTACTCAACTTATTGTGTCATCATTCTCCCGCTTATTCACCTCCAACGCTTCCATATGTACTCTCCATTGTCATCAACTCATTCCCCAAAATTGAACCAAGCAAACGATCAGGTTAATTAAATTGCAGATGCACTTTGCTTTCTTGGCTTCCTGTAGAGATAATCTCAACATTCATTAAATTTGTGTGCTCTATCAGGACAACCTGCCACTGACGGTGAGCACGATTCCCTATACTGGTAGTAGGGGCACACCATCACCTCATGCAACCATGACATGCATGAACACCCCTTGGTTAGTCGAGGCTGAGAAAAAAATCTATGGAACATGCGCCTAGCAGGTGAGCTCCACTTGCACTGGTTGCCGCAGACAGGACGTAGTGGAGGCATTGGCGCGAGGGCATGTCATCTTTGATCGCACGGTGGCGCTAGGGCATCCATGTTTTCTGAGTTTATATTTACCTTCGGGTGAGGGTTTTTTTTGGGTACCAGATAGGACGACACAGTAGGGAAAGGCAGGTGGAAACTGATTAACTAAATCCAACGGTTGATGATTATGTACGAACATATCAGATGGATGGAGTTAACTAATTCTCTAAGATTAACGTGGAGGCTCCTACGGTGCCTCCAATTAGTAAATATAAGATAGATGCAGTTGGATTACGGTCTATGTATAATATTGTAATGCCCAATTAAATCTCATAGGAGTCAAGATGATTAGTATATGCATGTATGCTTTCTCGATGTTTGTCAATTGTTTCGCTGTAATTTGTTCACCCAACATGTCATCTATCTTAAGGAGAACCATCACTAGTGAACTATGGACCCCAGTCCTTTCTTTTACCATCAATCTACAACTATTTACTTCTTTCTGTTTACTTTCTGTAAGCTTTTACTTTCTTCCACACAATACGTTTAATCCATTGTTTTGAGCAAAACCGGTGAGATTGACAACCTGACTGTAAGTTGGGAGCAAAGTTCTGTGGTTGTGTTGTGCAGGATTCCAAGTTGGTAACAACACCTTGGAGGGGTTTCCTTGCTCCTACTAGTTCGATAACCTTGGTTTCATAACTGAGGGAAACTTGTTGTTGTGTTCATCATACCTTCCTCTTGGGGTTCCCCAATGAGCTCGAGATATCTTGAGCCATCAAGCTCTTTTCTGGCGTCGTTGTCGGGGAGTTAAGGACATCTTCACAAGGGGAGTCCCTCATAACCAATCTCTTTACTTTGTTATTTTTGTTTTGGTTAGTTTATTTTTGCTTTGTTTGCTTGTTTCTTTATCAAAAACACACAAAAAATAGTTGTACTAGTTTGCTTTCTTTATTAAAAACACACAAAAATGACTACTCTTGAAAACACTAACTTGTGTGACTTCACTAGCACCAACAACAATGATTTCACGTGCACACCTATTGCTCCACATGTTCTTGAAGCTACTTTCTTTGAAATAAAACCTGCTTTACTTAATCTTGTTATGAGAGAACAATTTTCTGGTATTGGTAATGAAGATGCTACTGCTCATCTAAATAACTTTGTTGAACTTTGTGAGATGCAAAAGCATAGGGATATAGATGGAGATATTATTAAGCTTAAATTTTTCCTTTCTCTTTGAGAGGAAAAGCTAAAGAATGGTTGCAATCCCTAACTAGAAATAGTATTGATTCTTGGACTAAATGCAAAGATGCTTTCATTGGAAAATACTATCCTCCTGCTAAGATTATATCTATGAGAAGTGAAATAATGAAATTTAAACAATCTGATAATGAACATGTTGCTCAAGCTTGGGAAAGAATGAAATATTTGGTAAAGAATTGTCCCACTCATAGACTGACTGCTCGGATGATTATCCAACCCTTTTATGCAGGATTGAACTATTCTTCAAGAAATCTACTGGAAACTACTGCTGGAGGTACCTTTATGACCATTACTTTGGGTGTGATACATTGCAAATGTATCTATAATTTTTGATGTTCCATGCTTGGTTTTATCCACTTTCTTGTGTTTTGTTCCAACTTTGGAGTACTTTTCATATGATTTCTTGGACTAACCTATTAACAAGAGCCACAATTGCGGTACTGTTTTCTGCTGTTTTTGGTTCCAGGAAAGTCAGAAAATGAATATTCTCGGAATTGGACGGGACAAAAGCCAAAGTGCCTATTTTTTCGGATGTCATCAAGTGCCAGAATACGAGATGGAGAGGGGCCAGGGGGGCACCACACCACCTGGCCGCACGGCCAGGCCTGGCCCATGCCAGGGGGTGGTGTGGCCGCTCCCGGCACCCCCTTGGCCTCTCCTTCCGCCTATATATTGCCCTCGAGATGAAAACCCTAAGTACCTGATCAAAAATCCACGAAAGAGTCTATAGCCACCGTCATATCCATCCCTAGATCGGGAGGGATCTGAAGCTCTTCCGGCACCACGAGAGGGAATTCACCACAGGCCTTCTTCATCACCATGCAAGCCTCCGGTGTGATGCGTGAGTAGTTCATCCTTGGACTACAGATCCATGTAGTAGCTAGATGGCTGGTTCTCCTCCTTTGTGCTTTCATGTCTAGATCTTGTGAGCTCCGTTCATGATCAAGATCAACTATTTGTAATTCTGCATGTTGTGCTTGCGGGGATCCGATGGATATTGAGATGCTATTTCAGATTGATTATTGATTCTATCATGTCTTTGTTATTTGTGATCTTGCATGCTTTCTGTTGATAGTAGCTATCTTGGCCAAGTAGATGCTAGCAACTCCAGGAGTTAGTATTTATGCTCGATAGTGGGTTCATGCCTCTGGTAATCTGGGGAAGTGACAGAAATCTCTAAGGTACTAGATGTGATGTTGCTACTAGGGAGAAAAAACAATCCTTTGTTCATAGAACAATCGTATTGTTTACTTTACACGTAGTTCGTAAAGCAATAATTTGTTGCTTGCAACTTAATACTGGAGGGGGTTCGGATGATAACCTGAAGGTGGATTATTAGTCATAGATGCAGTTGGATGGCGGTCTATGTATAATGTTGTAATGCCCAATCAAGTCTCAAAGGAGTCAAGATGATTAGTATATGCATGTATTGCTTTCTCGATGTTTGTCAATTGCCCCACTGTAGTTTGTTCACCCAGCATGTTATCTATCTAAGGAGAGCCACCTCTAGTGAACTATGGATCCCGGTCCTCTTTCGTTACATACAATCTACAATCTGTTTACTTCTTGTGTTTACTTTCTGCAAACTTTTACTTCTTTCCATTCGATACGTTTAATCCTTTGTTTACCGCAAAACACGGTGAGATTGACAACATCATCGCAAGTTGGGTACAAAGTTTTGTGGTTGTGTTGTTCAGGTCTCCACGTTGCTACTAGCACCGGTAGTGCGCCCTGCCAAAGCTCAGCTAGTAACACCTTTGGGGTGTTTCCTTGCTCCTACTGGTTCGATTAAACCTTGGTTTCATACTGAGGGAAACTTGCTGCTGTGCTCATCATACCTTCCTCTTGGGGTTCCCAACGAGCTCTACATCAACACCGCACCAGCACTTTTCTGGGTGCCATACACCAACTAGGAATAGTATTGATTCTTGGACTAAGTGCAAAGATGCTTTTATTGGAAAATACTATCCTCCTGCTAAGATTATATCCATGATAAGTGAAATAATGGAGTTTAAACAACTTGATAATGAGCATGTTGCTCAAGCTTGGGAAAGAATGAAATCTTTGGTAAAGAATTGTCCCACTCATGGACTAACTGCTTGGATGATCATCCAAACTTTTTATGCAGGATTGAACTATTCTTCAAGGAACCTATTGGATTCTGCTACTGGAGGTACCTTTATGACCATCACTTTGGGTGCTGCAACAAAACTTCTGGACAATATGATGGTTAATTATTCTGAATGGCATATTGAGAGAGCTCCACAAGGTAGGAAGGAAACTTCCTCCTTGAGTGATAAGATTGATATTATTATGTCTATGCTTGTTAATGGGAAAGCCCATATTGATCCAAATAATGTTCCTTTAGCCTCTTTGGTTGCTCAAGAAGAGCAAGTTGATGTGAACTTCATAAGAAATAACAATTTTGGCAACAATGCTTATGGTAATAATGCTTATAGGAACAATTTTGGTAACAACAATTATAAGCCATATCCCCCCAACAATGGTAATGCTTATGGAAATTCTTACAACAATAATAGGAGTGCTCCCTCCAAACTTGAAGTTATGCTTAAAGAGTTTATTAGTAAACAAACTGCCTTCAATAAAACTATTGAGGAAAAACTCTCTAATGCTGAAAGAAATATAGCATCTTTGGCTGAAGCTCAATCTTCTCTGAATAAAATGGCTGCTAAACCTGAAACTAATGATAATCACTTTGCAGCTACTAATGCTATACAAGTAAGAATTGATGAAAATGTTAGACTATTAGCTGAATTACATGCTAAGTGGGAAAGGGAAGATGAAATTGCTAGAAACATTAGTGTTTCTACTATTACCACCACTAGTGTTGAGGCTAGTAATAGTTCTACTACTCTAGATGATAAATTTGATTTTGATATTCATGGTTGCAACATCTCTGAAGTTATTAAGTTCCTACAAAAGCTTGCTAAAAGTCCTAATGCTAGTGCTATGAACATGGCCTTCACTAAACACATTACTGATGCTCTCATAAAGATTAAAGAAGAAAAGATGAAACATAAAGCTTCTATTCCTATTAAACAAGAAGATGGTTGGGAACCCATCATTAATATGAAAGTGAATGACTTTGATTTCAAAGCTTTATGTGATCTTGATAGTAGTGTTTCTATTATGCCTAGAAGGATTTATGATATGCTTGATTTGCCTCCACTTGAAGATTGTTATTTGAATGTCCCACTTGATGATAATGCTAAAAAGAAACTCATGGGGAGTCTTAATGATATCCTTATTATGGTTAACAATTCCTATGTCCCCGTTGATTTCTATGTTTTTGATGTTGAATACAATGCTTCTTGTCCTATTACTTTGGGAAGACCTTTTCTTAGAACTGTTGGTGCCATCATTGATATGAAAGAAGGCACCATTAAATATCAACTCCCACTCAAGAAAGGTATAGAACACTTCCCTAAAAAGAGAGAAAAGATTTCTTTTTCTTCTCCTATGAAAACAAAATTTGGTCTTAATGCTTCTTCATTTGAGAACACTTGATTTTTTCTTGCTTCTTATGCCTAACTTAAAGGCGTTAAAGAAAACTACTTATTGGGAGATAACCCAAAAGTTTTAGATGAGTCTTGGAAGTTATTACCTATGTAATAGCCTCTCCTTATCCTTTTTATTTGCTTTTTGTGCCAAGAGTAACCCCTAATGAGAGAGAAGTAATGATTGGGAAAGTTGCCGTCCTGAAACAGATTTCTGTGCTTCACCGTAAAAATTCGTGTAAAATCTCTGAACGTCTTTTTGTGCTTCTGCCCCAGGTTGTTATCTAACTTTCGTTAGTTCAATACTTTTTGATTTGAGCAACAGAAGTTCTTCGAAAAAATTCGTCTTTACCTGCTGGTCTGTTTTGACAGATTTCTGCCATTTTCTGCATTTGCTTCTTGTTGGTTCCTTTTTTAGTTCTTTTGGGGAATTGAGCTTTTTTAGGGAAGTGCTACAGTAGGTATGTTCTAATGGAAGTTTATTTGGTGTTAGAACTGAACCTTAAGACTTATTTATCTTGAGTGCACTAATGTTGCTAATAAAGATTGTGTGAAGTTTTGTATGAAGGAAAATTTTCAGGTGTATGGAAGGAATGAGTAATGAGATGAAGAATGGACTAAAGCTCAAGCTTGGGGATGCCACGTGTGTCACCCCAAGAAATGTCCAAGAAGTACAAGCGTCAAAGCTTGGGGATGCCCAAGTCATCCCCTCCTTCATCAATAAAAATCCCAGGTTTCTTCCAAACGCTTCATTTTTATTATTTCATGCACAGTTGTGTTTTTCTTGGAGCGTCTTCTTTTTCGTTTTCGTTTTGGTTTTTAGTTTGCTTTTGTTTGCTTAGTTTTCTGAATAAATTGGTTGGACCCCCTCTTTCATACATTGGTTTGCAAATAGTTTGGTTTGGTTTGGAAAAGAGTAGGAAAGTTCATGCTTATGTGGTAAAAAGAGCTTGTTTTTGACTGTAGCCTATGCTTTGTCATGCCATACTCGATATTGTTTTGGATTTATTCTTAGTATTATTTGTTGTAGCATGACTTGTCATAAACCATTGAGATTGCTTAATGTGCCTTGGATGAATCATGTGTTGTTTTAGCATATTAAAGCATAGTATAGTGGTATTCTCCTTTGATGCTTTATTTGGGTTGACTTGGCGCATGCTTACACCATGTTATGACTATCCAAAGTCACCATAGCCTTTATGATCCTTTAGTTTTCAACTTGTAGTATCACTTTATACTTTGATCAATGATGTTTTGTCGCTCTGCATGATTATGGCCATTATTGCTCTCTTATTTTGTCGCTCGCAGTCTTTTGCTAGCCTCCACAACCAAGTATGATTTCCACTCATGCATCCAACTCCCTAAACCAAGTTATTCAAAAGAGTCCACCATACCTACCTACTATCTTATGCTATTCCAAGTATATTCATGTTTTTGTTTACCTTCCAAATTAAACTTGTTATGAGAAAACTAGTGATTAAAGCTCTCACGAACTTGATGGCACACTTTACTTTACTTGCCCTTAATAAACTTGAACCATTGTGTCTTCTATGTTGTATATGCTTGCACTTATTTGTTGGGAATTAGCAGAACCATGCTTTCATGGGGAACGCTTTCAACATTGCACTTGGTACTTGTACCTAGTTGATATCATGCTCTTTTGTATATGGATGTCGTCGATGTGAAATGAAAGGGGAGCTTGTAAATCCATGGAGTTATGTATATGTGTTAGAAAGCCTTTGGGCTGGTCTAATCCATGCTGACATGGTGGAAACCTGCAGCGTAACCATAATGAGCTGTCTATGAAGCATTCTTCTTATAAAAAAAAGAGTCCTATATTGAGAAAAAAAGAGAAAAAAAAGATACTATGAAAAGAGGAAAGAGAGAAAAAAGCACCATATTCCCATGGTAAATAAGAAGATTGTTGAGATGCTCGTTGTCTACTTGCCTTGTCATTTTGATATGGGGATTCTTCCGTATCATCGGGCAAGGGGTACCCCGTTGGAGGTTCTCTATGATACACATATACTTACAATGATAAGAACTTACCGGTGACTAAACTTGAGTAGCATGAGGAGCGGCCTCGTATACAAGGGACATGAGATTTCTGACTTATACTTTGTCAAGCATGTACACCATAGTTTGTTCACTTTAACCTTAATCACTTCAAGATGCTTATGATAGGGGCAATGAGAGCTGAAAGCTATAAGTACCATAATTTTTGGAAGCTCTTTATTAGACTTAAATCCCTACTTCCTTTTACAAAGGCCTTTCTTCCACCATATTATTGAGTCTCCACCTTCTACCTTTATGCACTTACTTTGAGAGCATAGTGGCCATTCTTAGTTCTATGTGCATTGTAGCAAGACTAGTTGATTGATGCATACTTTGATATTGCTTGTTTTAAACTATTGTATCTAGTCACTCTTTTGAACTTTGAAGGTGTCCTATGCATTTATATTTGCTACTCTTTGAGGGACAACTTGAATACTATTATGCTATGTTTTCTTTATGTGAAACAAACAAACGTCTTGCAAAGCATTGTTATTCATGAATCTTTTGTTTGTGCCTTTTCATGTTGCATCATAGTTTCTTTGCTTATTGCTAGAACTTTGTCTTTCATGTTACGATTGAAGTACTATCATCCCAGCTTTGAATGTTTTGCAAATACTTTGATCAAGTCTTTGATGGTGCATGTCACCTCAAAAATTATTCTTTCTTTTTATCACTTACCTACTCGAGGACGAGCAGGAGCTAAGCTTGGGGATGTTGATACATTGCAAATGTATCTATAATTTTTGATGTTCCATGCTTGGTTTTATCCATTTTCTTGTGTTTTGTTCCAACTTTGGAGTACTTTTCATATGATTTCTTGGACTAACCTATTAACAAGAGCCACAATGCCAGCTGCCTGTTTTCTGCTGTTTTTGGTTCCAGGAAAGTCAGAAAATGAATATTCTCGGAATTGGACGGGACAAAAGCCAAAGTGCCTATTTTTTCGGATGTCATCAAGTGCGAATCACGAGGCGGAGAGGGGCGGGGCCACCACACCACTGGCCATGTGGCCAGGCCCGCCCAAGGCCAGGGGTGGTGTGGCCTCGGCACCTCGGCCTCTCCTTCCGCCTATATATTGCCCTCAGGACGAAAACCCTAAGTACCCGATCAAAAATCCACGAAAGAGTCTGTAGCCGCCGTCATCTCCATCCATAGATCGGAGGGATTTTAAGCTCTTCCCGGCACCCTTCCGGAGAGGGGAATTCACCCTGGAGGCCTTGTTCATCACCATGCAAGCCTCCGGTGTGATGTGTGAGTAGTTCATCCTTGGACTACGGATCCATGTAGTATCTAGATGGCTGGTTCTCCTCCTTTCTGCTTTTATGTCTAGATCTTGTGAGCTCCATTCATGATCAAGATCATCTATTTGTAATTCTGCATGTTGTGTTTGCGGGGATTCGATGGATATTGAGATGTTATTTCAGATTGATTATTGATTCTATCATGTCTTTGTTATTTGTGATCTTGCATGCTTTATGTTGTTAGTAGCTATCTTTGGCCTAGTAGATGCTAGCAACTCCAAGAGTTAGTATTTATGCTCGATAGTGGGTTCATGCCTCTGGTAATCTGGGGAAGTGATAGAAATCTCTAAGGTACTAGATGTGTTGTTGCTACTAGGGAGTAAACAACAATCCTTTGTTCATAGAACAATTGTATTGTTTACTTTACACGCAGTTCATAAAGCAATAATCAGTTGCTTGCAACTTAATATTGTAGGGGGTTCGGATGATAACCTGAAGGTGGATTATTAGTCATAGATGCAGTTGGATGGCGGTCTATGTATAATGTTGTAATGCCCAATCAAGTCTCAAAGGAGTCAAGATGATTAGTATATGCATGTATTGCTTTCTCGATGTTTGTCAATTGCCCCGCTGTAATTTGTTCACCCAGCATGTTATCTATCTTAAGGAGAGCCACCTCTAGTGAACTATGGATCCCGGTCCTCTTTCTTTACATACAATCTACAATCTGTTTACTTCTTGTGTTTACTTTCTGCAAAGTTTTACTTCTTTCCATTCAATACGTTTAATCCTTTGTTTACCGCAAAACACGGTGAGATTGACAACCTCATCGCAAGTGGGGGACAAAGTTTTGTGGTTGTGTTGTGTAGGTCTCCACGTTGCTACTAGCACCGGTAGTGCGCCCTGCCAAAGCTCAGCTAGTAACACCTTTGGGGTGTTTCCTTGCTCCTACTGGTTCGATTAAACCTTGGTTTCATACTGAGGGAAACTTGTTGGTGTGCTCATCATACCTTCCTCTTGGGGTTCCCAACGAGCTCTACATCAACACTGCACCAGCACTTTTCTGGGCGCCATACACAGAGCCATCAGGGTGCTGCAACAAAGCTTCTACATAATATGATGGTTAACTATTCTGGATGGCACACTGAGAGAACTCCACAAGGTAAGAAGGTAAATTCTATTGAAGAAACCTCCTCCTTGAGTGATAAAATTGATGTTATTATGTCCATGCTAGTTAATGGGAAAGCTCATATCGATCCAAGTCATGTTCCCTTAGCATCTTTGGTTGCTCAAGAAGAGCAAGTTGATGTGAACTTTATAAGAAATAGTAATTTTGGTAATAATGCTTATGGCAATAACAATTATAGGCCTTACCCTCCTAATAATACTTATGGTTATCATGACAAACCTAGAATACCTAGTGAAGGAAGAATTTTAGAAGTTGAAAGAGCCACTAAAACTTCATGCAAATGCAATATGAGCAAAATAAGTTATTTACTAAAACCATGGAGGAACAATCTACTATTTTGAAAAACATTAGTCATCAACTTGAGAGTTTAAATAGGGAAATTCCTAGTTTGCAATTGAAACTTTCTAATGCTAAAAGAAATATATCATCTTTGTCTGAAGCACAATCCTCTTTGATTAATAAAATTGCTGCTAAACCTGAAACCATTGAAAATCCCTTTGCTGCTACCAATGCCATACAAGTTAGAATTGATGAGAATGTTAGACTATTAGCTGAATTGCATGCTAAGTGGGAAAGAGAAGATGAAATTGCTAGAAACATTAGTGTTTCTAATATCACTACCACTATTGTTGAAGCTAGTAATAGCTCTACTACTTTAGATGATAATTATGATTTTGATCCTGATGGTTGCAATATCTCTGAAGTAATTAAGTTCCTACAAAAGCTTGCTAAAATTCCTAATGCTAGTGCTATGAATATGACCTTTACAAAACACATTACTGATGCTCTCATAAAAATTAAAGAAGAAAAGATGAAACATAAAGCTTCTATTCCTATGAAAGAAGAATATGGTTGGGAACCCATCATTAATACGAAAGTGAATGATTTTGATTTCAAAGCTTTATGTGATCTTGATAGTAGTGTTTCTATTATGCCTAGAAGGATTTATGATATGCTTGATTTGCCACCACTAGAAGAATGTTATTTGAATGTCCCTCTTGATGATAATGCTAAAAAGAAACTCATGGGGAGTATTAATGATGTTCTTATTATGGTTAACAATTCCTATGTCCCCGTTGATTTCTATGTTTTGGATGTTGAATCCAATGCTTCTTGTCCTATTACTTTGGGAAGACCTTTTCTTAGAACGGTTGGTACCATTATTGATATGAAAGAAGGCACCATTAGATATCAAATCCCACTCAAGAAAGGTATAGAACACTTCCCTAAGAAGAGAGAGAATATTCCTTTTGCTCTCTCCTATGAAAACAAAATTTGCTCTTAATGCTTCTTCATTTGAGAACACTTGATTCTTTTACTTGCTTCTTATGCCAAACTTAAAGGCGTTAAAGAAAAGTACTTATTGGGAGATAACCCACAAGTTTTAGATGAGTCTTGGAAGTTATTGCTTCAGTAATAACCTATCCTTATCCTTTTTATTTTCTTTTTGTGCCAAGAGTAACCTCTAATGAGAGATAAGTAATGCTTGGGAAAGTTGCTGTCCCGAAACAGTTTTTTGTGCTTCACCGTAAAAATTCGTGTAAAATCTCTCTATGTCGTTTTGAGGCGTGAAATTTTTGTTATTCTGTCCCAGGTTGTTATCTAACTTTTGTTAGTTCAACACTTTTCGATTTGAGCAACAGAAGGTCTTATAAAAAATTGGTTTTTACCTGCTGGTCTGTTTTGACAGATTTCTGCCATTATTTGCATTTGCTTCTTGTTGGTTCCTTTTTGGGTTCTCTTTGGGGAATTGAGCTTTTCAAGGGAAGTTATTCAGTAGCTTGAGTTTTAATGGAAGTTTTATTGGTGTTGAAACTGAACCCAAAGTCTTATTATCTTGAGTGCACTAATGTTGCTAATAAAGATTGTGTGAAGTTTTGTGTGAAGGAAAAAATTCAGGTGTATGGAGAGAATGATGTAATGAGATGAAGAATGGACTAAAGCTCAAGCTTGCTGATGCCACGCGTGTCACCCCAAGAAATATCCAATAAGTACAATCATCAAAGCTTGGGGATGCCCAAGTCATCCCCTTCTTCATTAATAAAAATCCCAGGTTTCTTCCAAACACTTCATTTTTATTGTTTCGTGCACAGTTGTGTTGTTCTTGGAGCATCTTTGTTTTTGTTTTTGGTTTTTCGTTTGCTTGGTTTTCTTAGTTTGTTTGAATAAATTGGTCGGACCCCCTCTTTCATACATTAGTTTTCAAATAGTTTGGTTTGGATTGGAAAAGAGTAGGAAAGTTCATGCTTAAAGTGGTAAAGAGAGCTTGTTTTTGACTGTGACCTATGCTTTTTCATGCCATGCTTGATATTGTTTTCGCTTTATGCTTAGTGATCTTTGCTGTACCATGACATGTTATAAAAACTGAGATTGCTTAATGTGCCTTGAAAGAATCATGCGTTGTTTTAGCATATTAAAGCATAGTATAGTGGTTATGACTATCCCAAGTCACCATAGCCTTTATGATCCTTTGGTTTTTGACTTGTAGTATCACTTTATGCTTTAATTAATGATGTTTTGTCACTTTGCATGATTATGGCCATTATTGCTCTCTTAGTTGGTCGCTCCCAGTCTTTTGCTAGCCTCCATAACCAAGTATGAGTTCCACTCATGCATCCAACTCCTAAAACGAAGTTATTCCAAAGATTCCACCATACCTACCTATTAGCATTTTCTATTCCAAGTATATTCATGTTTTTATCTACCTTCCGAATTAAACTTGTTATGAGAAAACTAGTGATTAAAGCTCTCACGAACTTGATGGCACACTTTACTTTTCTTGCCCTTAATAAACTTGAATCATTGTGTCGTCTATGTTGTATATGCTTACACTTATATGTTGGGGATTAGCGAACCATCTTTGTCATGGGGAACGCTTTCAACATTGCACTTGTACTTTGTACCTAGTTGATATCATGCTCTTTTGTCTATGGATGTCGTCGGTGTGAAATGAAAGGGGAGCTTGTAAGTCCATGGAGTTACGTATGTTTGTTACAGAAACGCCTGGGCCGCCGATCTAATCCATGCATAATCATGGTGGAAACCTGCAGCGTAACCATAATGAGTTGTCTATGAAGCATTCTTCTTATAAAAAAAAGAGTCAGATATTGAGAAAAAGAGAAAAATAAAAAAAAGATATGAGAAAAGAGGAAAGAGAGAAAAAAAGCACCATTTTCCCATGGTAAATAAGAAGATTGCTAAGATGCTCGTTGTCTGCTTGCCTTGTCATTTTGATATGGGGATTCTTCCGTATCATCGGGCAAGGGTACCTGCTGTCGGTTCTCTATGATACACATGTACTTACTATGACAAGAACTTACCGGTAACTAAACTTGAGTAGCATGAGGAGCGGCCCTCGTATTCAAGGGACATGAGATTTCCAACTTATACTCCATAGTTTGTTCACTCTAACCTTAATCACTTCAAGATGCTTATGATAGGGGCAATGAGAGCTGAAAGCTAATAAGTACAATAATTTTTGGAAGCTCTTTATGAGACTTGAATCCCTGCTTCCTTCTATGAAGGCCTTTCTTTTACTTTTATGTTGAGTCTCCACCTTCTATCTTTATGCACTTATTGAGAGAGCATAGTGTCCATTCTTAGTTCTATGTGCATTGTCCCAAGACTTGTTGATTGATGCATAACTTTGATATTGCTTGTTCTTAAACTACTTGTATCTAGTCACCCTTATAAACTTTGAACGTGTCCTATGCATTTATGTTTTCTACTCTATGAGGGACAAGCTGAATGCCATTATGCTATGTTTCCTTTATGTGAAACAAACAAACGTATTGCAAAGCATTGTTATTCATGAATCTTTTGTTTGTGCCTTTTCATGTTACAACATAGTTGCTATGTCTTATTGTTAGAACTTTATCTTTCATCCTATGTTGAAGTACTATGATCCCAGCTATCCATGTTTTACAAATACTTTGATAAAGTTTATGATGGTGCATGTCACCTCAAAAATTATTCTTTCTTTTTATCACTTACCTACTCGAGGACGAGCAGGAGTTAAGCTTGGTGATGTTGATACGTTGCTAATGTATCTATAATTTTTGATGTTCCATGCTTGGTTTTTATCTACTTTCTTATGTTTTGTTCACACTTTGGAGTACTTTTTATACACTTTCTTGGTCTAACCTATTAACAAGATGCCACAGTGCCAGCTGCCTGTTCTCTGCTATTTTTGGTTCCAGGAAAGTCAGAAAAAGAATATTTTCGAAATTGGTCAGGACAAAAGCCAAAGGCAGTATTTCACTGAGGGGTACACGAAGCCATAATACGAGACGGAGAGGGCCCAGGGGCCGTCAACACCACCTGGCCACGCGTGCATGCCTGGCCCGCGCCAGGGGGTGGTGCGTCCACCTAGGGCACCCCCTCGGCCTCCCCTTTCGCCTATAAGATGCCTCCAATACAGAAACCCTAAGTACCCGATCAAAATTCCACAAAAGAGTCTGTAGCCGCCGTCATCTCCATCCCTAGACCAGGAAGGATCTGAATCTCTTCCCGGCACCCTGCCAGAGGGGAGAATTCACCCCGGAGGCCTTCTTCATCACCATGCAAGCCTCCGGTGTAATGCGTGAGTAGTTCATCCTTGGACTACGGGTCCATGTAGTAGCTAGATGGTTGGTTCTTCTCCTTTGTGCTACCATGTCTAGATCTTGTGAGATCCGTTCATGATCAAGATCATCTATGTGTAATCCTACATGTTGAGTTTGCGGGGATCCGATGGATATTGAGATGCTATTTCAGATTGATTATTGATTCTATCATGTCTTTGTTATTTGTGATCTTGCATTCTCTCCGTTGTTAGTAGATATCTTGGCCGAGTAGATGCTAGCAACTCCAAGAGGGAGTATTTATGCTCGATAGTGGGTTCATGCCTCTAGTAATCTGGGGAAGTGATAGAAATCTCTAAGGTACTAGATGTGTTGTTGCTACTAGGGAGAAAACAGCAATCCTTTGTTCATAGAACAATCATATTGTTTACTTTACCTGCAATGCACAATGCAATTATCTGTTGCTTGCAACTTAATACTGGAGGGGTTTCGGATTGATAACCTGAAGGTGGATTATTAGTCATAGATGCAGTTGGATTACGGTCTATGTATAATGTTGTAATGCCCAATCAAATCTCATAGGAGTCAAGATGATTAGTACATGCATGTATGCTTTCTCGATGTTTGTCAATTGCCCCGCTATAATTTGTTCACCCAACATGTCATCTATCTTAAGGAGAACCACCACTAGTGAACTATGGACCCCGGTCCTTTCTTTTACCATCAATCTACAACTGTTTACTTTCTGCAAGCTTTTACTTTCTTCCACACAATACGTTTAATCCTTTGTTTTCATCAAAACCGGTGAGATTGACAACCTCACTGTAAGTTGGGGGCAAAGTTCTATGGTTGTGTTATGCAAGATTTCAAGTTGGTAACAACACCTTGGAGGTGTTTCCTTGCTCCTACTGGTTCGATAACCTTGGTTTCATAACTGAGGGAAACTTGTTGTTGTGCTCATCATACCTTCCTCTTAGGGTTCTCCAACGAGCTCGAGATATCTTGAGCCATCAACTCTCACCTTAAAATTCAAAATAATCCATTGTCTAGGTTATGTTGGTATATCATGGTTGAAAGATGCATCTAGAAGATCCTCTTAGGTGTGTATTATCCACACAAAACCATGTCTTTACTGAATTAAGTGCTCAAATTGATGAATTTAGAGCAAATTATCCTAACGTGGGATAATTCCATTGGAATGGAAGTGTCGTTGAATTTGATTCACGAGCATTCAATGGTCATATTCAATATATTGTGTACATACCAGGAATGTTTTGGATAGATCTCTTATTGAGGAGAGTCAAAATTACATGGCCAGTATTGCGGAATTGTGATTTGCCAACATTTTGTTGGTAGTAATATGCGGTCTCACACGCCGTATATTTGGTCTAAACTGCACCCCCTTGCAATTTGTACGTGGAAATCTATGAAGTATTTCCCATCTGCGGTAATTTAGTTATATACCGAAATCACCACATGGGCCTTCACATATGATTGGGATTTATGTGAGGAATAACTATGATCGTTTATCTGTCGAGATACCTTAACCCTAACAAGGGAGTTTTGCATCTGGTATGCTGATTGCTTTTGCAATAAGGATATTTTCTGGCACTAGGGAAGATATGTACCATAAAGAATGCCAGGAAATTGATAAGAAATGTGATTGACATTTTTTCCACGTACTTAAGAATCTGAATTGCAGGTTCAGTTTAAGATAAATTTGCATCATGTTGCAAATAATATGCCAAATACATTTACTGGTGAGGAATGTGTCACTATGGTCGAGTACCAGAAAGAGTGGAGATACCTAATAAACCACTCGTCTCCCCAAATGAGAGCAAGAGGGGGAGAATTCTGGTCACATGGTATTAAGTTCTCATATGTTTCGAAGAAACAGAGGAGATTGACGCCTCAATCAGTAAATGAGATTAAACCTTGGGTTAAATTACAAATGATGGATGTGCGACATCCATAGCCCAGTACAGATGTGCACATAACTCTGGTGATCCCCGGAATACGAAGCAATAACCTTGCGTGCTTTGACCGCTGGACGACAAGAAATACAAGAAGGGTGTCTTGCATGCATCCCTTCAGAAAATCTCGTCCAAGTTAACGTTTTGGAAGAAAAATCAATTTACATAGATCAATTGGAATGCACATGCATGCATCCATTCAATTTTTAGTGAATCCTATTGATTATTTCGCTATAGATCGGTTCAGATCGGTGGACTAATCGCTAGAATAGTTCTCTTTTGTCTTCTACTCCGAATTAAAGAACGGAAAAGAGAATTGGCAATGAGAAGATCAAGAACACGATGGACCAACACGCAACAACCCAATGCCAGTGCGGCGCCCTCCGTGGTGGCCGGCTTTAGAGTGACTGCAATCCCGTGGAAGTGTTCCCTTTGCACCGACGCTCAGTCCGGCGAGAGGCTGCGCCCATGCACGCACGCTCCACTCCTGGAGACATCCTTGCCCACGACAACGACCCCTCCCGTAGCGGAGGCGACTTCCTTGTGGCTGCTCCGACGATCGCACCCTCCTAGCGAGACGCGGTGGCAGTTTAGGGGCGCGGAAGCCGGGCAGCCGCGCCGTCAGGCGCGTGGCAGCGGAGGGCCCTTGCGGGAGGCGGAGAAATCCCTCAGCGACGCATTGCCCATCCCTTGGCCTAGCGGTGGCTCGAGGCGAGGCCAGAATGGCGGCGACCACCCGACCATGGTGGCATCAGTTATTTCCCTTGGGAATTGGTAACCACACGGGAGACGGGAGAGAAGGAAGGAAATCCTATCTCTTTGGTGATTTTTGAGAACAGCCACCGTACTCCGGGATAATCCTAGAAAGTCCCATTAATTTCTGATTGAGCCCTAAGCTTACCGAAACTTGTGGTGTGGCCCTTGGGCTTATTAACAATAAGATTATTGTGATTTGCATGTTAAGCCCTGGGCTTTAGAGCACATATGCAGGGTAGGCCATCGGGTCTTACTGAATTACATAATATTTTATTATGCATCATTTTACATCATGTAAAATGACAATATGTATTACATGCGTAATACTATTGCAAAGCAATATGTTGATTCTATTATTCTCGTAGGAATAAGGAATTTGCTTGCATTTTTTATACAGAAAACATAAGGTAATAGAGTGTATGACACTATCTAACTATCACAAAGTAATGGATAAGTGGCATCTACTACTTAATTGTAGATTATGCACCATTACCGTAAAGTCTTCAATTTTGCACACAACTTATGGATTACATTATAGAGACGAATTAGTTTCGTTCACAATTATGAGGTCTACACCACCATGTGGTGACTACCTTCGATGTGTTTTAATTAACACAAGGTTGTGAGGAGATCCATAAGAGTGAGATCTACACTACTTAGTACTGATTATCTCCATGTGTTTAAAGCAAAAAGGAAGCCACAATAGTTATGGCATGATATCATAGTAATGAAATATTTTTCGTTGCATAGCTATGATGTCTACATTATTGGTGATTACCTTCGTGATGTTTTCCAAATACTTAGCAACTTCATAGCATTTGTCATTGGTGATGACTATAATGTCACATATTCCATCGAGAGTGGAATGCAAGGCATTGATAGCGACAACATCGCATGTTATGCTATGAAGAAAATTATGCAAAAGACTTGCATATTTTGGTGATTAATTTCCATGGATACACAACTTATGATATGGGATCATAGATACGAATTAAATTTCATGCACAACTAAGATGTTTACACCATTTTATGGTGATTACCTTCATGTGTTATAAATAACATAAGATTGTGGAGGGTATGATCCAAGGAATAGTCCATAAGAGTGAGGAACCACTAGGTGGTTGAGTACCTCTATGTGCTTGAAGCAAATTAGAGTTTTATCCCTTTTAGGTGATTACCTTTAGCTTGAAGATCTACACTACATTGTGGTGATTATGTTCTGGTGGAAGGTTTATCCTATGGGTCACTTAGAATCACCATGACCATGATTATGCTTAGCCATAGCATATTAATCTTATTAATTTACTGATGGAAATTAAATGCACGGGGATTTCATGCAGAATATGGCCGACCTTTTTCGAAAGGAAATGTGATGAGATGACATTATGTGGAACTAGTTATTTAACTAACATGGGTCATGGACATTGGTCATTATGCCGACCCGTGGCTTTATTCCCACAGAAATTCCACATGTAGAGAATGTGAGGGCTATTTATAAATAGCTAAAGATATGCATATTTGCATTCATGTGTCATCACAATGGCTCAGTTTACAAACTGAGAATTTAAGGAATGGTGAATATCCATTTTTCCTTTTGAGACTGCATTTAGGAGGGATATGTTGTTATAAGCATGACATGAATGACTATCCATTCATTGTTGGGACTTCCAAGTACTTTCAGGATTATAACCCTCTTGTCTATAAATCAACACTGAGTTGAGATTATTTGATAAGGCAGTTTCAAATAAAGAAATTGTAAGCCCTTACTGCACTTTACGTTCTCATGTGATGGTAAACATAAATACCATCCTAATTTCAGGCCGAAAATATGAACTTCTTATGAAGAGTCAATAGATTCACCCGAAGGGTGTGATGACATTTTCTGAAATTCTTGCTAGTACTCTTAGTACTAAGCAATTTAGTGGTTAGAGAACCATGAGGATTTGAATGTAAAGTAAACGAAAAATGGCAAGAAGAAATGGAGTGTATATCTCAAAAGATGACAACTATCGGGTTTGTCAAAGAGGTGGTCTGTACGAAATGTCGTACTAGTGATTACCAATCGGTCAAGTATTGGGTTGAATCATACCACCGGCTCATTAGAGAACGAAAATGAGTTAATGGGATAAAATTTTGAAGTTCAACTTCAAATGAACAACTAGAAATATTCTAGTATGGTAGAAGGAAAATGACTCCCTACATTGATGATATGCTTGTGGAATGATATTCCTAAAGTATTTTGGAGATCTCGAGTAGCCTAAAATTGTACTATAATGTGTAGTATAATTGGCACATCTTGTCCATTGGACATGATAGTTGATAATTGAGTGCATGAATCAATTCATACTCAATATTGTTGCATACACAATAAATTTCCATCCTTTTACCATCATGGTATAGGAAGTTGAGAAATTTTATTGACAATTATGTTGGCCACAACTTAACTATTGCAATATTCCCTACAATCATCAAATTGCATGTGCATTGTATATGTGTCATAGGGGAACTAATTTTAAGGAACTCTCACCTTAAAATTCAAAATAATCCATTGTCTAGGTTATGTTGGTATATCATGGTTGAAAGATGCATCTAGAAGATCCTCTTAGGTGTGTATTATCCACACAAAACCATGTATTTACTGAATTAAGTGCTCAAATTGATGAATTTAGAGCAAATTATCCTAACATGGGATAATTCTATTGGAATGGAAGTGTCGTTGAATTTGATTCACGAGCATTTAATGGTCATATTCAGTATATTGTGTACATACCCGGAATGTTTTGGATAGATCTCTTATTGAAGAGAGTCAAAATTGCATGGCCAGTGTTGCAGAATTGTGATTTGCCAACAATTTGTTGGTGGTAATATGCGGTCTCACACGCCGTATATTTGATCTAAACTGCACCCCCTTGCAGTTTGTACGTAGTATTTCCCATCTACGGTAATTTGGTTATATACCAAAATCACCACCTCAACGTACTTCATGGGCCTTCACATATGATTGGGATCTATGTGAGGAATAAATGTGGTATGATCGTTTATTCGTCAAGATACCTTAACCCTAACAAGGGAGTTTTGTAGCCGGTACGCTGATTGCTTTTGCAATAAGGACATTTTCTGGCACTAGGGGGAGATATGTACCATAAAGAATGCCAGGAAATGAATAAGAAATGTGATTGACATTTTGTCCACATACTTAAGAATCTGAATTGCAGGTTCAGGTTAAGATAAATTTGCATCATGTTGCAAATAATCTGCCAATTACATTTACTGGTGAGGAATGTGTCACGGTGGTCGAGTACCAGAAAGAGTGGAGGTACCTAATAAACCACTCGTCTCCCCAAATGAGAGCAAGAGGGGGAGAATTCTGGTCACATGGGATTAAGTTCTCATATGTTTCGAAGAAACAAAGGAGATTGACGCCTCAATCAGTAAATGAGATTCAACCTTGGGTTGAATTACAAATGATGGATGTGCGACATCCATAGCCTAGTACATATGTGCACATATATTTTGGTGCTGGGACATCGAAACACCTTAACTCTGTTGTTGTGGGAAATCACAAGGAGTTGAGGGCATAACGAGAATTCCACAAGTGATACGTAAGAATCATATATGAGAGAAGTTTACATATATCGACATAAAATTCTTCTTGAGAATTGCTAGAATCCTTTTGGGCCGTGAACCAAAATCCATGGAGAGTGTTCTTTACACTTATATTAGTTCAAATGAAAGGAAGCAATTAACAAAGAGTAGCACTCGCTCATTAAAAGAGAGGTATTTACCATAGTAAAACTTGATCCTCATAAGTATCTTCCATAGGGAAGAGAAATGGATTTTCGTTGACAAACGAAAATAAAATGAGGTGGTGAGAAAAGCGAGGCTTGTAGCACATGGGTTTCCGCAAAGACTCGACATCGGTTATGATGTAGCATACCTTCTCGGTATGAGTGGAATTATGTTTCGATATTGAATATTGTTGGCAGTACAGAGTCATGCGTTCGATGTATGTAGTGGCATAATCACATGGGTTAGCCAATTTGGATGTATATATTGAAGTCATTGAAGGACTTAATATTCTAAATCCAAAGGTAAATCGCAACACGTATGTGTGGAACTTCTAAAGTCATTCTATGACTTGAAATAGTCGATGAATTATGTGGTACAACCGACTAAGTAAGTTATTCCTTGATAAGAATTACTCTTCTACTAATGATTGTTGATATGTATCCATGTAGAAATCTTGGATTGGAGTTTACATCACATTAATTGTGATGTTGATGATCTTATCATCAATGTCTATACACGACATATGAGATACACACAATCATTTTAAGACGGATTTTTGGGTAAACCAATTTATGCCAAGTTTATAACTTGAGTGTATTCCCCCAAAAAGAAATGTACATTAGTGTACATATATCCAGTAATATTGGAGAAGTTCAATATGTATATATCATATCAAAGATACATATGGTCATATTATACCTAATAGAGGATAATAATCCTTTGATACATAGGGGAGATGGTGAAGTGATAGCTAGATATGAAGTTTAATATCTGAATACCATTGGAGTACTCATATATCTTGCAAAACATGTTAGGCTTGACATTATATTTGTTAGCAATTTATTGAGAGCGCAATTCCCCAAAAGGTATAAGGTTTGTGTAAGGAATATCCTTAGATATGTCCAAGACACGAAAGGTCTTGGTTGATTCCATCAGGAAAATCAAGACAAGACCATGGTGTGATATACTGATAGTGGCTAATTATCTAATCCCAATAGTGCCATATCAAAGATTGGATATTTTGGAAGAGTATTTTGAGGGAAATCTTCAAAATAGACTCTAAATGGGTTCTTCTAGTGTTCATTATGCAAGTAATTAATTGAAGCATCACAAGTTGTGCATGGCTTCGAAAAATGATTGGCCACATGTGAAATCATGTGAAGATAATCATTATCTACCAAGATAATGTCACCTATATTGCTTCCGGATTATATTTATCCTCATAAATTACAGAAATGTAAGAGGTTAATTTGCAAAAAGAGGTATTGTGATACTCACAACATCTCTACCAATGATTATATCTAGAATTAGGTTCTTGGAATTGGTACGTGATACATTGAGGTTTGCAAAGTTCAGGGGGAGTAAAACTCCCGAGTCATAACCCCTTAATGATCTTCCGATCATTCGTATTGTACTCTTTTTCCTTTATGAGTTTTACCTAAGGTTTCTCATACAAAGTTTTTAATGAGACAATATAAATACAAGTGTTAGGACGAGTGTCATATGGTTTCTCCTTAATTTTTCCCACAGGGTTTTTTAAGAGTTTTTAGTGACATATCGTTGTAATGTTTCTCCTTAATTTTTCCCATAGGGTTTTTTAGGAGGAGTTTTTAGATTACAACATAGAGGTGACAAATTGATTAAGGGGGAGTGTTAAGAAATAGGATATGTGATCAATTGTGTGGAGGATGCCTCCCAAGAGTTGTGTTCATTGGAGGAGGCATGTCTCCCCAACACACTCCTTCACCATGTGTATGGAAGGAGGGCATGTTCGTCTGCGGTACCAAAGTTCGCAGGAAAACGCATGGCGGTATCTAAGTTGCCTGAAATTGCCGCGTTTCGAAATATTGGGCCGCCAACTACTGAGAGGGGTCATTTCGAGGCAAAATCATTTCACCCCTACCAAATTCAAACATTCCGTTAAACTGCCCCGTGAAGTAGACGGTTAGGACCCTCATATCGGTCATATGTCCGTGACGCGAGCGTCAACGCGGCAACCTCTTAGGCAAATCAAGTAGCTAAGTGGATTGGATGCGTTGACCAATTTCACAAATCCATTCCCACATTTCCCCTAGCACCGGCAGCGTCAGAATCCACCCTCTAGGCAGGACGATCCCTTCGGACATTTGACTTCCGGCGCCAAGTTGTTGCGCCCAGTTGCTGCGCCCAGTCGCTGATCCTGAGCTCCAATGGCGCATGCTATAGCCACCTTTGCGAGGCTCTAGCCCGCCTCCACCGCCGACGAGCCGAGCAGCTCGGAGGATGGCAGATCCTAGTACCAAGGAAGAAGAAGTTCTAGCTACAAGCAGGTGAGCTACCCTTCTCTTTTCTATTCGCACTAATTATAACAGCTAGCTGGCTACTGAACCTCAAATTGTTTGTTAGCCCAACACTGACAAACATATTTTGTCCATAGTTTTATGTCAAGTGGGATCTCCGCGGACCACCCTTACCTGGTTACGGTAGTCCTCTTTAGGTACGACTCTAAGGGCAAGTGGTATGGACACCATTGTATCACGATGGAAGAAGCGCCTGTGCAGATCTGCACTATATCTGGTATGGTTGTTGCTCTGCGTAATCATGATGAATTATGGCCGAAGCAGACTGCAAAGTTCAGCTTCATGGATGAATGTGGCTTCATGGTTCCTCTAACGTGTGATAGTCAGCTAATTGGGTTGATGAAAAGGTATGCTTCTGCTTGCATGTTTGAGCTGAAATGTGATGTACTGGACGTGGAAGCTGCTGCAACTGGGAGTCGCCCTTCTATTCTTGGACAGGGTGGTTGCTCGAACCCAATTAGCTCCTGGTAAGCAAAGTCTCTTGGGGTTCGCATGTTTGTGCTGAATTGTAATTTTTGTTTTATTTACTCTGTAGATATTGGGCAGTTATGCAACAGTCATGTTTTTTTGACAGGAAGCGCCGCAAGGTTAGAAACATGACTGCCGGGTCAGTCATTTTGCTGCCCGAAGAAGGTAAAAATGAGTGGAAAGATGATGCTGGACACGATTCTGGTGCCCATTGTCCCGGCGATGCAGAGTACGTGAAGCTAAGAAAATTGGCACCAAGGAAGAGGAAGAAGGCAGGAAATGAAGAAGCCAGTGGACGTGAAGGCTTGGCACCTAGGCTGCGGACGAAGGCTGCTGGCAATGAAGATGCATAGTAATGTGTTGAACTTGAACCTATATACGTAATTCTATTAAATTCTGGAGCTCTATGTGTGGAATGTTGCTGGGCAAAACAATCTACCCATATTCTCTGAGTAAAATGTACTATGACTTAGGGTTTGGAAAAGCCCGAGTCAGTAGTTGAATCTGAAACTGTGATTGTGCCACTACTATCTGAAAACACGCAGCACCGGTTCCACGATTGCTAAGGGGCAGGAGGTCTCCAAATACGACGAAATGTAAGTGGCACAGAAATAAATTATTTAAGCTACCACACTCCACGAAGCAGCAACTTATTTCAGATGCTACACAACGACGTGGCAACATAAATAGCAATGGCAACCAATAATGCCCAGACGCTTGAGCCCGTCTATCTCACCGCCTCCCTGCTCCTGCATCCCCTGCGTCTGGCGAAGCTCCTGGATCTCCATTAACCGGATGTACGTGCTTCCACTTTATAAATTATGGTTGTGCCATTTGCATGCGGCACAATCCACGTAGATTACGTTTAAACAAACCACCAATTTCAGAATACCACCATGATTAGACAAAAGGAAGTGATGCAGGGTTAAGACAGACTAACGGAAGAGCAATTTTTTTCCTCCCAGGACTCCGGGACCATTAGTTCAGACCGCTAGGTCAACAAGTACTACTATTACAACTTAAAAATGCACAGATCTCAAGCTAAATAGAACTAGTTATCACACATCTCCTTGATCTTCCTAATCTCAGCCCGATGCGCATCTTCCTGCGAGAGCAAGGATCCATTTGTCTGCTCCTTCCTTTTAGCATCTTCCTTGCACAGCTTCAATTGTTTCTCTGTATTTTTCCTCATGCACTTATCAATACTCGTAGTTGTGAACAGCAGGACTTTGGCCTGGTGAAGATCATTCCTTGCTTGACTCATTTCTTGCTCTGCTTTAGCCTTCAGGGCCAACGCCACGTCCCTCTCCTTCTCGACTTTGCTAACCTTATCTGGCACCCTCCTGAGATCTCAGTTAAGCTTGGTCGTGTCAACTAGGTCCCATAGCTTCATCTCAACACTGTCAAAAAGTGAGCTGACTACGGATTCTTTCAACTCAATAGTCATATCCCATAGTTTATTTGTCCAGCATTTTCTACATCGATTTGGGCCACTCTGGGTCTACCCATTTGACAACACCGCAACTTCCGCCCTACATCATTGCACGATGTCCTTGACACCGTAGAAAACTCCTGCCTGCGTTTCGTCCTTCGAACGCTACAAATTTAGCGGGCACATGTCCATGTTTACATAGCAGAGGACTGTCTTCATCCACTAAACCGTGATAGTCGGAGTCGTACATCGGCTGGTTGGCCTAACACATCATACGCGCATGAGTAAACGGAGTAGATCTAGCTCAAAAAATAGATAACTGTCCACAGATGATAGAGATAGAGATGAGACGACTCACATCGAAATCACCGTCCCTGTCGTCACGACGCGTTTCCTCGCCGTCTCCCCTTAAACCCATGGCGAGAGGGGAGGGGGGTGGTTGCTGGAGAAGGGATTGGGATGGAGGCGCCATCGGCTTCTGGCTATGGCAGTATGGGAGTGAAGTGGGGAAAGTGGCTTCGAGGGGAAGGAAGAAAAGTACGGGGAGGAAGAGAAGTAATGGGGACGTGACACTGGGATGTGGCCAACTGAACTCATGAGTCGTGACACTCGCAACAGGGGAGCGCCCGGTGTTGCCAGTTTGTCTAGAGCAAGCGTGGCCAATCATGCCGCAGAATAGCCTACTCGCGGATCACTCTCACGAAGACCATCCCAATCGTCCAAGCGCCCTGATCGGACGGTATGTAACAATCGTCAAGCAGAACAACTATGTTAGGGCGTGCCTTCTAGAAGACTCGGTCTAACAGCCACCCATTGGGGGGCTAAGGTTAGGGCTCTCCTAAGGTTAATTAGGATCCATATGTGGTTTGTGAAAAGAGCAGACATGCAATGACACTGGTGGATCCATATGTGGTTTGTGAAAACAACAAACATGCAATCACACTGGGTGGATCCATGTGTGGTTCATGAGAAGAACACACATGCAATGACACTAGTGGATCCATGTGTGGTTTGTGAGAAGAAAAGACATGCAATGACACTAGGTGGATCCATGTGTGGTTTGTTTAGAGGAACATACATGCAATGACACTGGTTGTGGTTCATGAGAAGAACACACATGCAATGACACCGGTTGATCCTTGTGTGGTTTGTGAGAAGAAAATACATGCAATGACACTAGCTGTGGTTCATGAGAAGAACACACATGCAATGACACTGGTGGATCCATGTGTGGTTTGTGAAAAGAACAGACATGCAATCACACTAGGTGGATCCTTTTGTCGTTTGTTTAGAGGAACAGACATGCAATGACACTGGGTGTGGTTCATGAAAATAACATACATGCAATGACACTGGTGGATCCATGTTTGGTTTGTAGAAGGAACAGACATGCAATGACACTGGTGTATCCATGTGTGGTTTGTAAAAAGAACAGACATGCAATCACACTAGGTGGATCCATGTGTGGTTTGTGAAAAGAACAGACATGCAATCACACTAGGTGGATCCATGTATGGTTTGTTTAGAATAACACACATGCAATCACACTGGTGGATCCATGTGTGGTTTGTGAAAAGAACAGACCTGCAATCACACTAGGTGGATCCATGTGTTGTTTGTTTAGAGGAACAGACATGCAATGACACTGGGTGGATCCATGTATGGTTTGTTTAGAAGAACACACATGCAATGACTCTAGTTGTGGTTCATTAAAAGAACATGCAATGACACTTGTGGATCCATGTGTGGTTTGTGAAAAGAACAGACATGCAATCACACTAGGTGGATCCATGTGTGGTTTGTTTAGAATAACACACATGCAATGACTCTAGTTGTGGTTCATGAAAAGAACACACATGCAATGACACTGGTGGATCCATCTGTGGTTTGTGAAAAGAACAGACATGCAATCACACTAGGTGGATCCATGTGTTGTTTGTTTAGAGGAACAGACATGCAATCATACTAGGTGGATCCATGTGTGGTTTGATTAGAAGATAACACATGCAATGACTCTAGTTGTGGTTCATGAAAAGAACAGACATGCAATGACACTGGTGGATCCATATGTGGTTTGTGGGAGGAACAAACATGCAATGACTCTAGCTGTGGTTCATGAAAAGAACAGACATGCAATGACACTGGTGGATCCATGTGTTGTTCATGAGAAGAACACACATTCAATGACACTGGTGGATCCATGTGTGGTTTATGAGAAGAACAGACATGCCATGACACTGGTGGATACTTATGTGGTTTGTGAGAAGAACAGACATGCAATGACACTGGCTCTGGTTCATGAGAAGAACACACATGCGATGACATTGGTGGATCCTCGTGTGGTTTGTGAGAAAAACATACATGCAATGACACTGGCTGTGGTTCATGAGAAGAACACACATGCAATGACACTGGTGGATCCATGTGTGGTTTATGAGAAGAACTGACATGCAATCACACCTAGTGGATCCTTGTGTGGTTTGTTTAGAGGAACAGACATGCAATGACACTTGGTGTGGTTCATGAAAAGAACAGACATGCAATGACACTGGTGGATCCATATGTGGTTTGTGGAAGGAACAGACATGCAATGACACTGGTGGATCCATGTGTGGTTCATGAGAACAGACATGCAATGACACTGGTGTATCCTTATGTGGTTTGTTTAGAAGAACACACATGCAATGACACTGGGTGGATCCATGTGTGGTCTGTTTAGAGGAACAAACATGCAATGACACTAGGTGTGGTTCATGAAAAGAATAGACATGCAATGACACTGGTGGATCCATGTGTGGTTTGTGGAAGGAACACACATGCAATGACACTGGTGGATCCATGTGTGGTTTGTGAAAAGAACAGACATGCAATCACACTAGGTGGATCCATGTGTGGTTTGTGAAAAGAACAGACATGCAATCACACTAGGTGGATCCATGTGTGGTTTGTTTAGAAGAACACACATGCAATGACTCTAGTTGTGGTTCATGAATAGAACACCATGCAATGACACTGGTGGATCCATGTGTGGTTTGTGAATAGAACAGACATGCAATCACAATAGGTGGATCCATGTGTGGTTTGTGGAAGGAACAGACATGCAATGATTCTAGCTGTGGTTCATGAAAAGAACAGACATGCAATGACACTGGTGGATCCATGTGTGGTTCATGAGAAGAACACACATCCAATGACACTGGTGGATCTATGTGTGGTTTGTGAGAAGAACAGACGTGCAATGACACTGGTGGATCCTTTTGTGGTTTGTTTAGAAGAACACACATGCAATGACACTAGGTCTAGTTCATGAAAAGAACAGACATGCAATGACACTGGTGGATCCTTATGTGGTTTGTTAAGAAGAACACACATGCAATGACACTGGGTGGATCCATGTGTGGCTTTTTTAGAGGAACGGACATGCAATGACACTGGGTGTGGTTCAAGAAAAGAACAGACATGCAATGACACTACTAGATCCATGTGTGGTTTTGTGGAAGGAACAGACATGCAATCACACTAGGTGGATCCATGTGTGGTTTGTGAAAAGAACATACATGCAATCACACTAGGTGGATCCATGTGTGGTTTGTTTAGAAGAACACACATCAATGACTGTAGTTGTGGTTCATGAATAGAACACACATGCAATGACACTGGTGGATCCATGTGCAGTTTGTGAAAGAACAGACATGCAATCACACTAGGTGGATCCATGTATGGTTTGTGGAAGGAACAGAGATGCAATGACTCTAGCTGTGGTTCATGAAAAGAATAGACATGCAATGACACTGGTGGATCCATGCGTGGTTCATGATAAGAACACACATCCAATGACACTGGTGGATCTATGTGTGGTTTGTGAGAAGAACAGACATGCAATGACACTGGTGGATACTTATGTGGTTTGTGAGAAGAACAGACATGCAATGACACTGGCTGTCGTTCATGAGAAGAACACACATGCAATGACACTTGAGAATCCTTGTGTGGTTTGTGAGAAGAACATACATGCAATGACACTGGATGTGGTTCATGAGAAGAACAGACATGCAATGACACTGGTGGATCCTTGTGTGGTTTGTGAGAAGAACTGACATGCAATGACACTAGGTGGATCCATGTGTGGTTTGTTTAGAGGAACAGACATGCAATGACACTAGGTGTGGTTCATGGAAAGAACATACATGCAATGAAACTGATTGTGGTTCATGAGAAGAACACACATGGATCCACACTAGTGGATCCATGTGTGGTTTGTGAAAAGAACAGACATGTAATGACACTGGTGGATCCTTGTGTGGTTTGTTTAGAGGAACAAACATGCAATGACACTGGGTGTGGTTCATGAAAAGAATAGACATTCAATGACACTAGTGGATCCATGTGTGGTTTGTGAAAAGAACAGGCATGCAATCACACTAGGTGGATCCATGTGTGGTTTGTTTAGAGGAACAGACATGCAATGACACTGGGTGGATCCATGTGTGGTTTGTTTAGAAGAACACACATGCAATGACTCTAGTTGTGGTCCATGAAAGGAACGCACATGCAATGACACTAGTGGATCCATGTGTGGTTTGTGAAAAGAATAGACATCCAATCACACTAGGCGGATCCATATGTGGTTTGTTTAGAGGAACAAACATGCAATGACACTGGGTGTGGTTCATGAAAAGAACAGATATGCAATGACACTGGTGGATCCATATGTGGTTTGTGGAAGGAACATACATGCAATGACTCTATTTGTGGTTCATGAAAAGAACAGACATGCAATGACACTCGTGGATCCATGTGTGGTTCATGATAAGAACACACAGCCAATGACACTGATGGATCCATGTGTGGTTTGTGAGAAGAACAGACATGCAATGACACTGGTGGATACTTATGTGGTTTGTGAGAAGAACATACATGCAATGACACTGGCTGTGGTTCATGAGAAGAACACACATGCAATGACACTGGTGTATCCTTGTGTGGTTTGTGAGAAGAACATACATGCAATGACACTGGCGGTGGTTCATGAGAAGTACACACATGGATCCACACTTGTGGATCCATGTGTGGTTTGTGAAAAGAACAGACATGCAATGACACTGGTGGATCCTTGTGTGGTTTGTTTAGAGGAACAGACATGCAATGACACTAGGTGTGGTTCATGAAAAGAAAAGACATGCAATGACACTGGTGGATCCATGTGTGGTTTGTGGAAGGAACAGACATGCAATGACACTGGTGGATCCATGTGTGGTTTGTGAAAAGAACAGACATGCAATCATACTAGGTGGATCCATGTGTGGTTTGTGAAAAGAATAGACATGCAATCACACTAGGTGGATCCATGTGTGGTTTGTTTAGAAGAAAACACATGCAATGACTCTTGTTGTGGTTCATGAAAAGAACACACATGCAATAACACTGGTGGATCCATGTGTGGTTTGTGAAAAGAACACACATGCAATCACACTAGGTTGATCCATGTGTGGTTCGTTTAGAGGAACAGACATGCAATGACACTGGGTGTGGTTCATGAAAAGAACAGACATCCAATGACATTGGTGGATCCATATGTGGTTTGTGGAAGGAACGTACATGCAATGAATCTAGTTGTGGTTCATGAAAAGAACAGACATGCAATGACACTGGTGGATCCATGTGTGGTTCATGAGAATAACACACAGCCAATGACACTGATGGGTCCATGTGTGGTTTGTGAGAAGAACATACATGCAATGAAACTGGTGGATACTTATGTGGGTTGTGAGAAGAACACACATGCAATGACACTGGCTGTGGTTCATGAGAAGAACACACATGCAATGACACTGGTGGATCCTTGTCTGGTTTGTGAGAAGAACATACATGCAATGACACTGGTTGTGGTTCATGAGAAGAACACACATGGATCCACTGGTGGATCCATGTGTGGTTTGTGAAAAGAATAGACATGCAATGACACTGGTAGATCCTTGTGTGGTTTGTTTAGAGGAACAGACATGCAATGACACTAGGTGTGGTTCATGAAATGAACAGACATGCAATGACACTGGTGGATCCATGTGTGGTTTGTGGAAGGAACAGACATGCATTAACACTGGTGGATCCATGTGTGGTTTGTGAAAAGAACAGACATGCAATCACACTAGGTGGATCCATGTGTGGTTTGTTTATATGCACACACTTGTAATGACTCTAGTTGTGGTTCATGAAAATAACACACATGCAATGACACTGGTGGATCCATGTGTGGTTTGTGAAAAGAACATACATGCAATCACACTAGGTGGATCCTTATGTGGGTTTTTTAGAAGAACACACATGCAATGACACTGGGTGTGGTTCATGAAAAGAACAGACATGCAATGACACTGGTGGATTCTTATGTGGTTTGTTTAGAAGAACACACATGCAATGACACTGGGTGTGGTTCATGAAAAGAACAGACATGCAATGACACCGGTGGATCCTTATGTGGTTTGTTTAGAAGAACACACATGCAATGACACTGTGTGTGGTTCATGAAAAGAACAGACATGCAATGACACTGGTGGATCCTTATGTGGTTTGTTTAGAAGAACACACATGCAATGACACTAGTGGATCCTTATGTGGTTTGTGATAAGAACATACATGCAATTACACTGGGTGTGGTTCACGAAAAGAACATACAAGCAATGACACTAGTGGATCCATATGTGGTTTGTGGAAGGAACATACATGCAATGACTCCAGCTGTGGTTCATGAAGAGAATAGACATGCAATGACACTGGTGGATCCATGTGTGTTTCATGAGAAGAACAGACATCCAATGACACTGGTGGATCCATGTGTGGTTTGTGAGAAGAACAAACATGCAATGACACTAGTGGATACTTATGTGGTTTGTGACAAGAACATACAAGCAATGACACTGGCTGTGGTTCATGAGAAGAACACACATGCAATGACACTGGTGGATCCATGTGTGGTTCTTGAGAAGAACACACATCCAATGACACTAGTGAATCCATGTGTCGTTTCTGAGAAGAACAGGCATGCAATGACACTGGTGGATCCTTATGTGTTTTGTTTAGAAGAACACACATGCAATGACACTTGGTGTGGTTCATGAAAAAAACAGACATGCAATGACACTGGTGGATCCTTATGTGGTTTGTTTAGAAGAACACACATGCAATGACACTTGTGGATCCATGTGTGGTTTGTTTAGAGGAACAGACATGCAATGACACTTGGTGTGGTTCATGAAAAGAACAGACATGCAATGACACTGGTGGATCCATGTGTGGTTTGTGGAAGGAACAGACATGCAGTGACACTGGTGGATCCATGTGTGGTTTGTGAAAAGAACAGACATGCAATCACACTAGGTGGATCCATGTGTGGTTTGTGAAAAGAACAGACATGCAATCACACTAGGTGGATCCATGCGTGGTTTGTTTAGAAGAACACACATGCAATGACTCTAGTTATAGTTCATGAATAGAACACACATGCAATGACACTGGTGGATCCATGTGTGGTTTGTGAAAAGAACAGACATCCAATCACACTAGGTGGATCCATGTGTGGTTTTTGGAAGGAACAGACATGCAATGACTCTAGCTGTGGTTCATGAAAAGAACAGACATGCAATGACACTAGTGGATCCATGTGTGGTTCATGAGAAGAACACACATCCAATGACACTAGTGGATCCATGTGTTGTTTGTGAGAAGAACAGACATGCAATGACACTGGTGGACACTTATGTGGTTTGTGAGAAGAACATACATGCAATGACACTGGTTGTGGTTCATAAGAAGAACACACATGCAATGACACTGGAGGATCTTTGTGTGGTTTGTGAGAAGAACATAAATGCAATGACACTGGCTGTGGTTCATGAGAAGAACACACATGCAATGACACTGGTGGATCCTTGTATGGTTTGTGAGAAGAACTGACATGCAATGATACTAGGTGGATCCATGTATGGTTTGTTTAGAGGAATAGACATGCAATGACACTAGGTGTGGTTCATGAAAAGAACATACATGCAATGACACTAGTTCTGGTTCATGAGAAGAACACACATGGATCCACACTGGTGGATCCATGTGTCGTTTGTGAAAAGAACAGACATGCAATGACACTGGTGGATCCTTGTGTGGTTTGTTTAGAGGAACAAACATGCAATGACACTGGGTGTTGTTTATGAAAAGAACAGACATGCAATGACACTGGTGGATCCTTATGTGGTTTGTTTAGAAGAACACACATACAATGACACTGGGTGGATCCATGTGTGGTATTTTCTTAGAGGAACAAACATGCAATGACACTAGGTGTGGTTCATGAAAAGAACATACATGCAATGACACTGGTGGATCCATGTGTGGTTTTGTGGAAGGAACATACATGCAATGGCACTGGTGGATCCATGTGTGGTTTCTGAAAAGAACAAACATGCAATCACACTAGGTGGATCCATGTGTGGTTTGTGAAAAGAACAGACATGCAATCACACTAGGTGGATCCATGTGTGGTTTGTTTAGAAGAACGCACATGCAATGACTCTAGTTGTGGTTCATGAATAGAACACACATGCAATGACACTGGTGGATCCATGTGTGGTTTGTGAAAAGAACAGATTTGCAATCACACTAGGTGGATCCATGTGTGTTTTGTGGAAGGAACAGACATGCAATGACTCTAGCTGTGGTTCATGAAAAGAACAGACATGTAATGACACTGGTGGATCCATGTGTGGTTCATGATAAGAACACACATCCAATGACACTGGTGGATCCATGTGTGGTTTGTGAGAAGAACAGACATGCAATGGCAATGGTGGATACTCATGTGGTTTGTGAGAAGAACAGACATGCAATGACACTGTCTGTGGTTCATGGGAAGAACACACATGCAATGACACTAGAGGATCCTTGTGTGGTTTGTGATAAGAACATAGATGCAATGACACTGGCTGTGGTTCATGATAAGAACACACGTGCAATGACACTGGTGGATCCTTGTGTGGTTTGTGAGAAGAATTGACATGCAATGACACTAGGTGGATCCATGTGTGGTTTGTTTAGAGGAACAGACATGCAATTAGACTAGGTGTGGTTCATGAAAAGAACATACATGCAATGACACTGGCTGTGGTTCATGATAAGAACACACATGCAATGACACTGGTGGATCCTTGTGTGGTTTGTGAGAAGAATTGACATGCAATGACACTGGTAGATCCTTGTGTGGTTTGTTTAGAGGAACAGACATGCAATGACACTAGGTGTGGTTCATGAAATGAACAGACATGCAATGACACTGGTGGATCCATGTGTGGTTTGTGGAAGGAACAGACATGCATTAACACTGGTGGATCCATGTGTGGTTTGTGAAAAGAACAGACATGCAATCACACTAGGTGGATCCATGTGTGGTTTGTTTATATGCACACACTTGTAATGACTCTAGTTGTGGTTCATGAAAATAACACACATGCAATGACACTGGTGGATCCATGTGTGGTTTGTGAGAAGAACAGACATGCAATGGCAATGGTGGATACTCATGTGGTTTGTGAGAAGAACAGACATGCAATGACACTGGCTGTGGTTCATGGGAAGAACACACATGCAATGACACTAGAGGATCCTTGTGTGGTTTGTGATAAGAACATAGATGCAATGACACTGGCTATGGTTCATGATAAGAACACACATGCAATGACACTGGTGGATCCTTGTGTGGTTTGTGAGAAGAATTGACATGCAATGACACTAGGTGGATCCATGTGTGGTTTGTTTAGAGGAACAGACATGCAATTAGACTAGGTGTGGTTCATGAAAAGAACATACATGCAATGACACTGGCTGTGGTTCATGATAAGAACACACATGCAATGACACTGGTTGTGGTTCATAAGAAGAACACACATGGATCCACACTGGTAGATCCATCTGTGGTTTGTGAAAAGAATAGACATGCAATGACACTGGTGGATCCTTGTGTGGTTTGTTTAGAGGAACAAACATGCAATGACACTAGGTGTGGTTCAGGAAAAAACAGACATGCAATGACACTAGTGGATCCATGTGTGGTTTGTGAAAAGAACAGACATGCAATCACACTAGGTGGATCCATGTGTGGTTTCTTTAGAGGACAAGACATGCAATGACACAGGGTGGATCCATGTGTGGTTTGTTTAGAAGAACACATGCAATAACTCTAGTTGTGGTTCATGAAAAGAACGCACATGCAATGACATTGGTGGATCCATCTGTGGTTTGTGAAAAGAACAGACATGCAATCACACTAGGTGGATCCATGTGTGGTTTGTTTAGAGGAACAGACATGCAATGACACTGGGTGTGGTTCATGAAAAGAACAGACATGCACTGACACTGGTGGATCCATATGTGGTTTGTGGAAGGAACATACATGTAATGACTCTAGTTGTGGTTCATGAAAAGAACAGACATGCAATGACACTGGTGGATCCATGTGTGGTTCATGAGAAGAACACACAGCCAATGACACTGGTGGATCCATGTGTGGTTTGTGAGAAGAACAGACATGCAATGACACTGGTGGATACTTATGTGGTTTGTGAGAAGAACATACATGCAATGACACTGGTTGTGGTTCATGAGAAGAACACACATGCAATGACACTAGTGGATCCTTGTGTGGTTTGTGAGAAGAACATACATGTAATGACACTGGTTGTGGTTCATGAGAAGAACACACATGGATCCACACCGGTGGATCCATGTTTGGTTTGTGAAAAGAACAGACATGAAATGACACTGGTGGATCCTTGTGTGGTTTGTTTAGAGGAACAGACATGCAATGACACTAGGTGTAGTTCATGAAAATAACAGACATGCAATGACACTGGTGGATCTATGTGTGGTTTGTGGAAGTGGAACCCTCAGAAACAGAATTAGCATTCCAAATTTCGAGTGACTAGAAGGAAGTCTCAATAGCTTCTTCAGCGGCTTCAATATACGGGAATCGGTATATTGAAATATAAACAGAAAAGGGAAAATAGAGGATAGGCTCATTACTTACCCAATAACCAATTTGATCCCAAGGCAACGAATAACCAGTTACACCAAATGATGTAGTCAAAACAGCTAAAACCACACCTGTGACCCAAGTTAATTCGCGGGGAGCATACCCCCTCATAGCGCCTAGCTTACATTCAATCAACCCCATCCCCTTCTCAAGGGTCCCGTCAAGATATTTTAAAAAGCACCTCGATGGTAGGCCTGCCCCTGTGGCGAGCCCGGGCCCTGTTCCAGACAAGGTTAGTTTGTTTTCCTGAATTCTCAGAGAGAAGACTCGTTGCATGAACTGAGAGCACTGGCGAATGATGCAATTATCAGGGGCGCGCTCTACCACTAAGCTAATAGCCCATCGCGTGGGCTATGCCATCCTAAGGTGCTGAAAGGATCTTATCAACGTCCATGAATGCGAAATCATAGATCGAACTACCGAATTAAATTTGGTGCTATCCTTAGCTAGGGATATAAAGGCCCTGCTCAATGTAAAAAATGGATCTGGAAAAGAATATAGGAATGGGGCACCGATGAAGGATTGTAGGTAGGGATGCCCTTAGATCCGTTCTCAATAGCTAGTGATAAGGCAAGAAAGCTGTCAATTTATTTCTTAGAGCAAAGAGAAAGCGACAACGAGATCATGCTTCTTGCTCCTTCTATTGGTGTACCGGGCATAGGGGATGGAGCAGACATGCAATGACACTGGTGGATCCATGTGTGGTTTGTGAAAAGAACAGACATGCAATCACACTAGGTGGATCCATGTGTGGTTTGTGAAAAGAACAGACATGCAATCACACTAGGTGGATGTAACACCCTCGAATCGGCCCTATGCAAGTTTTAGCCCTTTCTGCCAAACCCGCATAGAAACGATTCAACGACGCCCACCAGGCACTTTCGTGCCGGTGGAAAACAAAGTAATACCATTACACAACAGTCCTCGATGGGACCCATAGAACAGATATATATACAACAGCGACTCAACGAGTCAAGAATACAGATATACAATACAAAGATCCAAATCACCTTGAAAACGTTACAGCGTCCGAGTACGGACAAGATGCAAATGGGGCTACGAGCCCTGAAGAATAACCAATGGCGTCCATAACCCTGCCCAGGCCAAGCCGGAAGGGTAACCCTACTAACGACGTCGAACTCATACCTGCTAAACAAAAGGGGTGCCGACAAAGGGCGAAGGGAAAAAGAGGAGCGTCAGATCGAGGCCAGTACACGGCGAGGCTAGAATTCGGCGGCTCTCGCCTACATAGGTATGGTGGACTGAAGCGGCAGCGAAGCTTGCACTAAACAACCTATAGAGACTCGATACATCTGTCGGCTATTAGAGAGGGATAAGAAAGACCTATCCGGAACCAAACTTATACTAACACCAATCATACCCATCCTGGTATTCCCCCTCGAGACCAAACGAGGAAGTCAAACCGAGGAACTCACACAGTTGGCAGTTTTATTCATTCCATTATAGTTGCAGCACTTACTAGTCAGATATAGATAGCACGAGTTATCCTGATAGCATAAGTAGTGGGCAGTTTTAGTTAACCAAGAAGTTGTAGTTGCAATACTTACTAGTCAGATACAATTAACATGTGACATCCCAAACCCAGCAGTTGTTGGCACTTTTATTTCATTCCATTGGAGTTGTGATACTTACTAGGCATGTATAACATGACACGATACACCCCAGTTTCACCAGTTGTTGGCACTTTTATTATCCATTCCATTGTAGTGAAGCTGATTACTAGTCACATATTAAGTCAAATTTATAGCACTACTTTAGTTATGCTTATCTATGATCGAGATACTGTGCTCCAAGTCGTCCATAATCGCGGACACGACTTTTAGAAAGATTTACCCTGCAGGGGTGCACAAATAGCAACACACACACGATCAACCTCGGAAAAACCAAATCAAAACCCAACGAGGCTTTCACGACAAAGCAATCACAGGATTCATAAATTATTTCAGGGGGCCACCCCATTAAGCTACCCGCAACGAAGTTGGCCGGCTCCGAGACGGACCCAAGGTTTGCGCCAATGGTTGTAAACGACTGGGAACCCGAAAGTATGACTGGGCTTGTTGATACCGCGAAAACACTCCGCAATTCCTAAACAGTACAAGTGCTCCACGCACAATCATAAATAAAGCAGTAAAGCATGGCATAAGTACATGATATTAATAAAACCCCAAACTAGTTTGTGGCCCCAAGAAATAAGAAATGAATCAAGCTCTGGCTAAGGGGGATTCATAGACTCTCCCGTATGTGGATAGTGCAAATAGTCAAGGAACAGGTATCAAGTACTCGGGGTCCTACGGGACACAAGTGAGCGTGGAAGAACCAAATAACATCTATTGCCCACCGATGCCTCTGCATTAGTTATATCTATTCCCAGCATTTTAACAGTTGCATTTAAAGTCATGATCATCTCCACCATTAAGCATCTCCACCATTTATCATGTGCCAACTTGCCGTCAATGGTGGAACGAAAACAACACGAAGCAACACATAAGCAAGCAGCTACGACTCGCAAGGCCGAGTATCTATCAAACAATAGGCAATAGGATGTGTCCATGGCAATATAGAGGCTGCAAGGAATATAAATGGTGCACGGAAACTAAAGCATCGTAACACGGATAGCAATAGATCAATAGGAGGAAATAAAGACTATAAAGAAAAATAGGTAGAAAGGGGGAGATGCTCGCCTGGGAAACATAGCCGAAGATTCATTATCCGAAGAACTTGTTGATACTCGCATCAACTCAACGGTCTAATCCGCGAAGAAGCAAAACACTAAAAGAAACACCGGATGCACTATTTAATACTACAGCAGAAGAACTGGCATGATGCGTGTATGATGTATGGCATGGCAAAGATGCGATGCAATTAGGCAATATTAAGCGGAACCAGGGTCCCGACAATTAATTAATGGGTTCATGTTGTTTAGATACCCCGCACTTTAAATGTTGGCTTAACAAGGCAAAACATGGCATCGGTTCGCTACACAAAATTAAATGGAGCCAATATAAGACTAGAAAAGCCCGCATATAGTCTCCATATTTAATTATGAGTGAGTCGGCATAATGCCCCCAAACCACCAAACATGTATGCAAGTATGAATAATTTAATATGCGACAGTTGGTAATGTCATATTATAAAAATAGGGGCTTAGGGTCACACATCTGGGTTCGGAAGATCTTGGGTTTCGGGGGTCCGGGTTCCGATCTCAGGGTTTGATGGGAACAGCGAGGTTCGGATATAAGATGGAGAACTTGTCGTGTCGTGACGGAGAACTTGGGTTCCAAGCGGCCGATCTTGCCGTCGATGGTAAAGCTTGAATGGATCGGGTACCGGTGGTCTTCGGATCCGTGTAGGAGATCTTGACGCCTGTGACGAAGAACTTGGGTTCGAAAAGAGGTCTTGGCGTTCCGATGGATCGGTCCTCGGGGTCGGAGAACTTGGCATGCCGGGGGTCGACGAGGCTCGGGCTCGACTGGATCGGTCTTCGGATCCTTGGGGGCCTTCGGTATCCTTGATGGAGGTCATGGAGATTCCGGGGAGAAGATCTTGGCGTGCCGAGGGGTTCAGTTCGATCTTCGGATCCCCATCGGCACACTTGGGTCTCGGCACTTCAGGTATGGGAGGAAGATCTTGCGTTCCATGTTGTCGGTTCCTTGTCATGTACTTAGGTTCATCTCCTTTCGTCGGCACAGAACTTGCCCTTCGGGGTATCGCCCAATCGAGGCAAGGCATCATACCACGCAGTGCTTCCGCGTGGCCTTCTTCCATTCAGGCATTCTCTCAAACATCTAGCAAACGGGAAGCAACGGACGGAGCGACGAGTTGGTGGACATGCACACTATGGCAGAGAGCTAGCAGAAAAGCGCTCCGGGCGCCTGGGGCGAGCTTGGCGGCGATGTGGCCTGCAACACAACGAGTCAGATGCCCGCGTCGGGCAGGGCCGGTGAGGCGAGGCCAAGCACGATGGTGGCAAGCACGTGCGTTGGGGTCGAGAAGGGCACCGTGGTCGGGGCGAGCGGCGCCAGGGTCTGCAGGTGCCGGGGAGCCCGCATGGGCGGCGACTGCACTGGAGGTGAGGGAGGCGCGCGACAGAGGCGCAAACCGGGCTCGCAGGGCGTGGCCGCGAGGAAGGACGACGGACTCGGGAGGCCGCTGGTTCACGGCGGCGAGCGGAGGAGATCCCCGACGAGGTTGAACCTGCAACAGGTGGCGACACTCGCGGAGGACGGCGACAGGGAGAGGGCTCGGCGAGGGCTCGGGCGGCAGTGCAGCAGAGCTTGCGAGGGGAGAGGAGAGGAGCTCAGGGAGGGCGACGAGGGACGCGCGTCGGCTGGCTTGGCGCATGGCAGAGGATGCGAGGAGCGTCCTTGGCGGCGGCGGGAAGAGGCTCTCGCGGGGGTTGATAGGGAAGGAGCGATGGAAGGAGACGGGGTCGGTGGCGCTGGGGCAAGGTTGCATCGCATCCACGCGAGGATCGCGTCGGGGTGGGGCCAGAATGGAGCGGGGTGGCGTTGCGGGGTGTGGATCGCGACATAAGCGAGGGGTGGAGCCGGGCCATTGTCGGTCAGGGTGGCCAGGGAAGCGCGTGTGGTACGCGTGCGTGCGTTGCAGGGCGGGGCGTCGCACGATACACGGGAGCGGGTGGGGCGGTTATGCAGACGCGCTGCTAAGGGCCGGTAGTGGGTAGGTGGTATGTGGCGTGGTGTAGGCTGGTAGGTGGGGTGGTGGGTTAGGGCAGAGTTAGTTTAGGGTTTGGTTGGTCTAGATCTTTTAGGATCCGGTTTGCCGGGTTGTAGGTGGCCTGGCTCGAAAGGCTGGGCTGCCTCCCCGGAAACTTTATTTTTATTTGTTTGCTTATATTTTAATAAAAGACTTTATAAAAAGTTTGAGACAAATAAAGATCCGGAAAAGACTGGGGTTTGATTTTTAAAAACAATAGGGGATAATAGAAAATAAAATAGGCTTTTAGGAAAATAGTTTTAGACAAACATATGCAGGATGATGACGATGCTCAAATGCAATGTGGCATGATGACATGAGCATGCGGTCATGATGATGCAATGCACAAAAACACAGCGATTTTCTAGTAGTGGTTTTAATGGGGCGCCACAGTGGATCCATGTGTGGTTTGTTTAGAAGAACACACATGCAATGACTCTAGTTGTGGTTCATGAAAAGAACACACATGCAATGACATTGGTGGATCCATGTGTGGTTTGTGAAAAGAACAGACATGCAATCACACTAGGTAGATCCTTATGTGGTTTGTTTAGAAGAACACACATGCAATGACACTGGGTGTGGTTCATGAAAAGAACAGACATACAATGACACTGGTGGATCCTTATGTGGTTTGTTTAGAAGAACACACGTGCAATGACACTGGGTGTGGTTCATGAAAAGAACAGACATGCAATGACACTGGTGAATCCTTATGTGGTTTGATTAGAAGAACACACATGCAATGACACTGGGTGTGGTTCATGAAAAGAACAGACATGCAATGACACTGGTGGATCCTTATGTGGTTTGTTTAGAAGAACACACATGCAATGACATTAGGTGCGGTTCATGAAAAGAACAGACATGCAATGACAATGGTGGATCCTAATGTGGTTTGGTTAGAAGAACACACATGCAATGACACTAGTGGATCCTTATGTGGTTTGTGAGAAGAACCTACATGCAATCACACTGGGTGTGGTTCATGAAAAGAACAGACATGCAATGACACTGGTGGATCCATATGTGGTTTGTGGAAGGAACATACATGCAATGCCTCTAGCTGTGGTTCATGAAAAGAACAGACATGCAATGACACTGGTGGATCCATGTGTGGTTCATGAGAAGAACACACATCCAATGACACTAGTGGATCCATGTGTGGTTTGTGAGAAGAACAGACATGCAATGATATTGGTGGATACTTATGTGGTTTGTGAGAAGAACATACATGCAATGACACTGGTTGTGGTTCATGAGAAGAACACACTTGCAATGACACTGGTGGATCCATGTGTGGTTCATGAGAAGAACACACATCCAATGACACTGGTGGATCCATTTGTGGTTTGTGAGAAGAACAGATATGCAATGACACTGGTGGATCCTTATGTGGTTTGTTTAGAAGAACACACATTCAATGACACTAGGTGTGGTTCATGAAAAGAAAAGACAAGCAATGACACTGGTGGATCCTTATGTGGTTTGTTTAGAAGAACACACATGCAATGACACCAGGTGGATCCATGTGTGGTTTGTTTAGAGGAACAGACATGCAATGACACTTGGTGAGGTTCATGAAAAGAACAGACATGCAATGACACTGGTGGATCCATGTGTGGTTTGTGGAAGGAACAGACATGCAATGACACTGGTGAATCCATGTGTGGTTTGTGAAAAGAACAGACATGCAATCACACTAGGTGGATCCATGTGTGGTTTGTGAAAAGAACAGACATGCAAACACACTAGGTGGATCCATGTGTGGTTTGTTTAGAAGAACAGACATGCAATGACTCTAGTTGTGGTTCATGAACAGAACACACATGCAATGACACTGGTGGATCCATGTGTGGTTTGTTTAGAGGAACAAACATGCAATGACACTGGGTGTGGTTCATGAAAAGAGCAGACATGCAATGATATTGGTGGATCCATGTGTGGTTTGTGAAAAGAACAGACATGCAATCACACTAGGTGGATCCCTGTGTGGTTTGTTTAGAGGAACAGACATGCAATGACACTGGGTGGATCCATGTGTGGTTTGTTTAGAAGAACACACATGCAATGACTCTAGTTGTGGTTCATGAAAAGAACGCACATGCAATGACACTGGTGGATCCATGTGTGGTTTGTGAAAAGAACATAGATGCAATCACACTAGGTAGATCCATGTGTGGTTTGTTTAGAGGAACAGACATACAATGACACTGGGTGTGGTTCATGAAAAGAACAGACATGCAATGACACTGGTGGATCCATATGTGGTTTGTGGAAGTAACATACATGCAATACCTCTAGTTGTGGTTCATGAAAAGAATAGACATGCAATGACACTGGTGGATCCATGTGTGGTTCATGAGAAGAACACACAGCTAATGACACTGGTGGATCCATGTGTGGTTTCTGAGAAGAACAGACATGCATTGACACTAGTGGATACTTATGTGGTTTGTGAGAAGAACATACATGCAATGACACTGGATTTAGTTCATGAGAAGAACACACATGAAATGACACTGGTGGATCCTTGTGTGGTTTGTGAGAAGAACATACATGCAATGACACTGGATGTGGTTCATGAGAAGAACACACATGGATCCACACTGGTGGATCCATGTGTGGTTTGTGAATAGAACAGACATGCAATGGCACTGGTGGATCCTTGTGTGGTTTGTTTAGAGGAACAGACATGCAATGACACTGGGTATGGTTCATGAGAAGAACAGACATGCAATGACAATGGTGGATCCATGTGTGGTTTGTGGAAGGAACAGACATGCGATGACACTGGTGGATCCATGTGTGGTTTGTGAAAAGAACAGACATGCAATCACACTAGGTGGATCCATGTGTGGTTTGTGAAAAGACCAGACATGCAATCACACTAGGTGGATGCATGTGTGGTTTGTTTAGAAGAACACACATGCAATGACACTGGTGGATCCATGTGTGCTTTGTGAAAAGAATATACATGCAATCATACTAGGTGGGTCCATGTGTGGTTTGTTTACAAGATAACACATGCAATGACTCTAGTTGTGATTCATGAAAAGAAAACACATGCAATGACACTTGTGGATCCATGTGTGGTTTGTGAAAAAAACAGACATCAATCACACTAGGTGGATCCATGTGTGGTTAGTTTAGAGGAACATACATGCAATGACACTGGGTGTGGTTCATGAAAAGAACAGACATGCAATGACACTGGTGGATCCATATGTGGATTTTGGAAGGAACAGACATGCAATGACTATAGCTGTGGTTCATGAAAACAACATACATGCAATGACACTGGTGGATCCATGTGTGGTTCATGAGAAGAACACACATCCAATGACACTGGTGGATCCATGTGTGGTTTGTGAGAAGAACAGACATGCAATGACACTGGTGGATACTTATTTGGTTTGTGAGAAGAACATACATGTAATGACACTGGCTATGGTTCATTAGAAGAACACACATGCAATGACACTGGTGGATCCATGTGTGGTTCATGAGAAGAACACACATCTAATGACACCGGTGGATCCATATGTGGTTTGTGAGAAGAACAGACATGCAATGACACTGGTGGATCCTTATGTAGTTTGTTTAGAAGAACACACATGCAATGACACTGGGTGTGGTTCATTAAAAGAATAGACATGCAATGACACTGGTGGATCCTTATGTGGTTTGTTTAGAAGAACACACATGCAATGACACTGGGTGGATCCATGTGTGGTTTGTTTAGAGGAACAGACATGCAATGACACTGCGTGTGGTTCGTGAAAAGAACAGACATGCAATGACATTGGTGGATCCATGTGTGGTTTGTGGAAGGAACAGACATGCAATGACACTGGTGGATCCTTGTGTGGTTTGTGAAAAGAACAGACATGCAATCACACTAGGTGGATCCATGTGTGGTTTGTGAAAAAAACATACATGCAATCACACTAGGTGGATCCATGTGTGGTTTGTTTAGAAGAACACACATGCAATAACTCTAGTTGTGGTTCATGAATAGAACACACATGCAATGACACTGGTGGATCCATGTGTGGTTTGTGAAAAGAACAGACATGCAATCACACCAGGTGGATCCATCTGTGGTTTATGGAAGGAGCAGACATCCAATGACTCTAGATGTGGTTCATGAAAAGAACAGACATGCAATGACACTCGTGGATCCATGTGTGGTTCATGAGAAGAACACACATCCAATGACACTGGTGGATCCATGTGTGGTTTATGAGAAGAACAGACATGCAATGACACTGGTGGATACTTATGTGGTTTGTGAGAAGAACAGACATGCAATGACACTGGCTGTCGTTCATGAGAAGAACACACATGCAAAGACACTGGTGGATCCTTGTGTGGTTTGTGAGAAGAACATACATGCAATGACACTGGCTATGGTTCATGAGAAGAACACACATGCAATGCCACTGGTGGATCCTTGTGTGGTTTGTGAGAAGAACTGACATGCAATGACACTAGGTGGATCCATGTGTGGTTGGTTTAGAGGAACAAACATGCAATGACACTAGGTGTTGTTCATGAAAAGAACATGCATGCAATGACACTGGTTGTGGTTCATGAGAAGAACACACATGGATCCACACAGGTGGATCCATGTGTGGTTTGTGAAAAGAACAGACATGCAATGACACTGGTGGATCCTTGTGTGGTTTGTTTAGAGGAACAAGCATGCAATGACAGTGGGTGTTGTTCATGACAAGAACAGACATGCAATGATACTGGTGGATCCATGTGTGGTTTGTGAAAAGAACAGACATGCAATCACACTAGGTGGATCCATGTGTGGTTTGTTTAGAGGAACAGACAAGCAATGACACTGGGTGGATCCATGTGTTGTTTTTAGAAGAACACCCATGCAATGTCTTTATTTGTGGTTCATGGAAAGAACGCACATGCAATGACACTTTTGGATGCATGTGTGGTTTGTGAAAAGAATAGACATGCAATCACACTAGGTGGATCCATGTGTGGTTTGTTTAGAGGAACAGACATGCAATGACACTGGGTGGGGTTCATGAAAAGAATAGACATGCAATAACACTGGTGGATCCATATGTGGTTTGTGGAAGGAACATACATGCAATGACTCTAGTTGTGGTTCATGACAAAAACAGACATACAATGACACTCGTGGATCCATGTGTGATTCATGAGAAGAACACACAGCCAATGACACTAGTGGATCCATGTGTGGTTTGTGAGAAGAACAGACATGCAATGACACTGGTGGATACTTATGTGGTTTGTGAGAAGAACATACATGCAATGACACTGGTTGTGGTTCATGAGAAGAACACACATGAAATGACACTGGTGGATCCTTGTGTGGTTCATGAGAATAACACACATGGATCCACACTGGTGGATCCATGTGTGGTTTGTGAAAAGAACAGACATGCAATCACACAGGTGGATCCTTTTGTGGTTTGTTTAGAGGAACAGACATGCAATGACACTGGGTGTGGTTCATGAAAAGAACAAACATGCAATGACACTGGTGGATCCATGTGAGGTTTGTGGAAGGAAAAGACATGCAATGACACTGGTGGATCCATGTGTGGTTTGTGAATAGAACAGACATGCAATCACACTAGGTGGATCCAAGTGTGGTTTGTGAAAAGAACAACCATGCAATCACACTAGGTGGATCCATGTGTGGTTTGTTTAGAAGAACACACATGCAATGACTCTAGTTGTGGTTCATGAAAAGAACACACATGCAATGACACTGGTGGATCCATGTGTGGTTTGTCAAAAGAACAGACATGCAATCATACTAGGTGGATCCATGTGTGGTTTGTTTAGAGGAACAGACATGCAATGACACTGGGTCGATCCATGTGTGGTTTCTTTAGAACAACACACATGCAATGACTCTAGTTGTGGTTCATGCAAAGAACTCACATGTAATGACACTGGTGGATCCATGCGTGGTTTGTGAAAAGAACAGACATGCAATCACACTAGGTGGATCCATGTGTGGTTAGTTTAGAGTAACAAACATGCAATAACACTGGGTGTGGTTCATGAAATGAATAGACATGCAATGACACTGGTGGATCCATATGTGGTTTGTGGAAGGAACAAATATGCAATGACTCTAGCTGTGGTTCATGAAAAGAACAGACATGCCATGACACTGGTGGATCCATGTGTGGTTCATGAGAAGAACACACATCCAAGGACACTGGTGGATCCATGTGTGGTTTGTGAGAAGAACAGACATCCAATGACACTAGTGGATACTTATTTGGTTTGTGAGAAGAACATACATGAAATGACACTGGCTATGGTTCATGAGAAGAACACACATGCAATAACACTGGTGGATCCATGTGTGGTTCATGAGAAGAACACACATCCCATGACACTAGTGGATCCATATGTGGTTTGTGAGAAGAACAGACATGCAATGACACTGATGGATCCTTATGTAGGTTGTTTAGAAGAACACACATGCAATGACACTGGGTGTGGTTCATGAAAAGAACAGACATGCAATGACACTGGTGGATCCATATGTGGTTTGTTTAGAAGAACACACATGCAATGACACTAGGTGGATCCATGTGTGATTTGTTTAGAGGAACAGACATGCAATGACATTAGGTGTGGTTCATGAAAAGAACAGACATGCAATAACACTGGTATATCCATGTGTGGTTTGTGGAAGGAACAGACATGCAATGACACTTGTGGATCCATGTGTGGTTTGTGAAAAGAACAGACATGCAATCACACTAGGTGGATCCATGTGTGGTTTGTGAAAAGAATAGACATGCAATCACACTAGGTGGATCCATGTGTGGTTTGTTTAGAAGAAAACACATGCAATGACTCTAGTTGTGGTTCATGAATAGAACACACATGCAATGACACCGGTGGATCCATGTGTGGTTTGTGAAAAGAACAGACATGCAATCACACTAGGTGGATCCATGTGTGGTTTGTGGAAGGAACAGACATGCAATGACTCTAGCTGTGGTTCATGAAAAGAACAAACATGCAATGGCATTGGTGGATCCATGTGTGTTTCATGAGACGAACACACATCCAATGACACTGGTGGATCCATGTGTGGTTTGTGAGAAGAACAGACATGCAATGACACTGGTGGACACTTATGTGGTTTGTGAGAAGAACAGACATGCAATGACACTAGCTGTGGTTCATGAGAAGAATACACATGCAATGACACTGGTGGATCCTTGTGTGGTTTGTGAGAAGAACATAGATGCAATGACATTGGCTGTGGTTCATGAGAAGAACACACATGCAATGACACTGGTGGATCCTTGTCTGGTTTGTGAGAAGAACTGACATGGAATGACACTAGGTGGATCCATGTGTGGTTTGTTTAGAGGAACATACATGCAATGACACTAGGTGTGGTTCATGAAAAGAACATACATGCAATGACACTGGTTGTGGTTCATGAGAAGAACACATGGATCCACACAGGGGGATCCATGTGTGGTTTTGTGAAAAGAACACACATCCAATGACACTGGTGGATCCTTGTGTGGTTTGTTTAGAGGAGCAAACATGCAATGACACTAGGTGTGGTTCATGAAAAGAACAGACATGCAATGATACTGGTGGATCCATGTGTGGTTTGTGAAAAGAATAGACATGCAATCACACTAGGTGGATCCATGTGTGGTTTATTTAGAGGAACAGACATGCAATGACACTGGGTGGATCCATGTGTGGTTTGTTTAGAAGAACACACATGCAATGACTCTAGTTGTGGTTCATGAAAAGAACGCACATGCAATGACACTGGTGGATCCATGTGTGGTTTGTGAAAACAACAGACATGCAATCACACTAGGTGGATCCATGTGTGGTTTGTTTAGAGGAACAGACATGCAATGACACTGGGTGTGGTTCATGAAAAGAACATACATGCAATGACACTGGTAGATCCATATGTGGTTTGTGGAAGGAACGTACATGCAATGACTCTAGTTGTGGTTCATGCAAACAACAGACATGCAATGACACTAGTGGATCCATCTATGCTTCATGAGAAGAACACACAGCCAATGACACTGGTGGATCCATGTGTGGTTTGTGTGAAGAATAGACATGCGATGACACTGGTGGATACTTATGTGGTTTGTGAGAAGAACATACATGCAATGACACTGGTTGTAATTTGTGAGAAGAACACACATGAAATGACACTGGTGGATCCTTGTGTGGTTTGTGAGAAGAACATACATGCAATGACACTGGCTATGGTTTATGAGAAGAACACACATGGATCCACACTGGTGGATCCATGTGTGGTTTGTGAAAAGAACAGACAAGCAATGGCACTGGTGGATCCTTGTGTGTTATGTTTAGAGGAACAGACATGCAATGACACTGGGTGTGGTTCATGAAAAGAACAGACATGCAATGACACTGGTGGATCCATGTGTGGTTTGTGGAAGGAACAGACATGCAATGACAGTGGTGGATCCATGTGTGGTTTGTGAAAAGAACAGACATGCAATCACACTAGGTGGATCCATGTGTGGTTTTGTGAAAAGAACACACATCCAATGACACTGGTGGATCCTTGTGTGGTTTGTTTAGAGGAGCAAACATGCAATGACACTAGGTGTGGTTCATGAAAAGAACAGACATGCAATGATACTGGTGGATCCATGTGTGGTTTGTGAAAAGAATAGACATGCAATCACACTAGGTGGATCCATGTGTGGTTTGTTTAGAGCAACAGACATGCAATGACACTGGGTGGATCCATGTGTGGTTTATTTAGAACAACACACATGCAATGACTCTAGTTGTGGTTCATGCAAAGAACTCACATGTAATGACACTGGTGGATCCATGTGTGGTTTGTGAAAAGAACAGACATGCAATCACACTAGGTGGATCCATGTGTGGTTAGTTTAGAGGAACAGACATGCAATGACACTGGGTGTGGTTCATGAAATGAATAGACATGCAATGACACTGGTGGATCCATATGTGGTTTGTGGAAGGAACAAACATGCAATGACTCTAGCTGTGGTTCATGAAAAGAACAGACATGCAATGACACTGGTGGATCCATGTGTGGTTCATGAGAAGAACACACATCCAAGGACACTGGTGTATCCATGTGTGGTTTGTGAGAAGAACAGACATCCAATGACACTGGTGGATACTTATTTGGTTTGTGAAAAGAACATACATGCAATGACACTGGCTATGGTTCATGAGAAGAACACACATGCAATAACACTGGTGGATCCATGTGTGGTTCATGAGAAGAACACACATCCAATGACACTAGTGGATCCATATGTGGTTTGTGAGAAGAACAGACATGCAATGACACTGGTGGATCCTTATGTAGTTTGTTTAGAAGAACACACATGCAATGACACTGGGTGTGGTTCATGAAAAGTACAGACATGCAATGACACTGGTGTATCCATATGTGGTTTGTTTAGAAGAACACACATGTAATGACACTGGGTGGATCCATGTGTGATTTGTTTAGAGGAACAGACATGCAATGACACTAGGTGTGGTTCATGAAAAGAACAGACATGCAATAACACTGGTGGATCCATGTGTGGTTTGTGGAAGGAAATGTATATGCAATGACACTTGTGGATCCATGTGTGGTTTGTGAAAAGAACAGACATGCAATCACACTAGGTGGATCCATGTGTGGTTTGTGAAAAGAATAGACATGCAATCACACTAGGTGGATCCATGTGTGGTTTGTTTAGAAGAAAACACATGCAATGACTCTAGTTGTGGTTCATGAATAGAACACACATGCAATGACACTGATGGATCCATGTGTGGTTTGTGAAAAGAACAGACATGCAATCACACTAGGTGGATCCATGTGTGGTTTGTGGAAGGAACAGACATGCAATGACTCTAGCTGTGGTTCATGAAAAGAACAAACATGCAATGGCATTGGTGGATCCATGTGTGTTTCATGAGACGAACACACATCCAATGACACTGGTGGATCCATGTGTGGTTTGTGAGAAGAACAGACATGCAATGACACTGGTGGACACTTATGTGGTTTGTGAGAAGAACAGACATGCAATGACACTAGCTGTGGTTCATGAGAAGAATACACATGCAATGACACTGGTGGATCCTTGTGTGGTTTGTGAGAAGAACATAGATGCAATGACACTGGCTGTGGTTCATGAGAAGAACACACATGCAATGACACTGGTGGATCCTTGTCTGGTTTGTGAGAAGAACTGACATGGAATGACACTAGGTGGATCCATGTGTGGTTTGTTTAGAGGAACATACATGCAATGACACTAGGTGTGGTTCATGAAAAGAACATACATGCAATGACACTGGTTGTGGTTCATGAGAAGAACGCACATGGATCCACACAGGGGGATCCATGTGTGGTTTTGTGAAAAGAACACACATCCAATGACACTGGTGGATCCTTGTGTGGTTTGTTTAGAGGAGCAAACATGCAATGACACTAGGTGTGGTTCATGAAAAGAACAGACATGCAATGATACTGGTGGATCCATGTGTGGTTTGTGAAAAGAATAGACATGCAATCACACTAGGTGGATCCATGTGTGGTTTGTTTAGAGGAACAGACATGCAATGACACTGGGTGGATCCATGTGTGGTTTGTTTAGAAGAACACACATGCAATGACTCTAGTTGTGGTTCATGAAAAGAACGCACATGCAATGACACTTGTGGATCCATGTGTGGTTTGTGAAAACAACAGACATGCAATCACACTAGGTGGAGACATGGGTGGTTTGGTTAGAGGAAAACATGCAGTGACACTGGGTGTGGTTCATGAAAAGAACAGACATGCAATGACACTGGTAGATCCATATGTGGTTTGTGGAAGGAACGTACATGCAATGACTCTAGTTGTGGTTCATGCAAAGAACAGACATGCAATGACACTGGTGGATCCATCTATGCTTCATGAGAAGAACACACAGCCAATGACACTGGTGGATCCATGTGTGGTTTGTGTGAAGAATAGACATGCGATGACACTGGTGGATACTTATGTGGTTTGTGAGAAGAACATACATGCAATGACACTGGTTGTAATTCGTGAGAAGAACACACATGAAATGACACTGGTGGATCCTTGTGTGGTTCGTGAGAAGAACATACATGCAATGACACTGGCTATGGTTTATGAGAAGAACACACATGGATCCACACTGGTGGATCCATGTGTGGTTTGTGAAAAGAACAGACAAGCAATGGCACTGGTGGATCCTTGTGTGTTTTGTTTAGAGGAACAGACATGCAATGACACTGGGTGTGGTTCATGAAAAGAACAGACATGCAATGACACTGGTGGATCCATGTGTGGTTTGTGGAAGGAACAGACATGCAATGACAGTGGTGGATCCATGTGTGGTTTGTGAAAAGAACAGACATGCAATCACACTAGGTGGATCCATGTGTGGTTTGTGAAAAGAACAGCCATGCAATCACACTAGGTGGATCCATGTGTGGTTTGTTTAGAAGAACACACATGCAATGACTCTAGTTGTGGTTCATGAAAAGAACACACATGCACTGACACTGGTGGATCCATGTGTGGTTTGTCAAAAGAACAGACATGCAATCATACTAGGTGGATCCATGTGTGGTTTGTTTAGAGGAACAGACATGCAATGACACTGGGTCGATCCATGTGTGGTTTCTTTAGAACAACACACATGCAATGACTCTAGTTGTGGTTCATGCAAAGAACTCACATGTAATGACACTGGTGGATCCATGTGTGGTTTGTGAAAAGAATAGACATGCAATCACACTAGGTGAATCCATGTGTGGTTAGTTTAGAGGAACAGACATGCAATGACACTGGGTGTGGTTCATGAAATGAATAGACATGCAATGACATTGGTGGATCCATATGTGGTTTGTGGAAGGAACAAACATGCAATGACTCTAGCTGTGGTTCATGAAAAGAACAGACATGCAATGACACTGGTGGATCCATGTGTGGTTCATGAGAAGAACACACATCCAAGGACACTGGTGGATCCATGTGTGGTTTGTGAGAAGAACAGACATCCAATGACACTGGTGGATACTTATTTGGTTTGTGAGAAGAACATACATGCAATGACACTGGCTATGGTTCATGAGAAGAACACACATGCAATAACACTGGTGGATCCATGTGTGGTTCATGAGAAGAACACACATCCAATGACACTAGTGGATCCATATGTGGTTTGTGAGAAGAACAGACATGCAATGACACTGGTGGATCCTTATGTAGTTTGTTTAGAAGAACACACATGCAATGACACTGGGTGTGGTTCATGAAAATAACAGACATGCAATGACACTGGTGTATCCATATGTGGTTTGTTTAGAAGAACACACATGCAATGACACTGGGTGGATCCATGTGTGATTTGTTTAGAGGAACAGACATGCAATGACACTAGGTGTGGTTCATGAAAAGAACAGACATGCAATAACACTGGTGGATCCATGTGTGGTTTGTGGAAGGAACAGACATGCAATGACACTTGTGGATCCATGTGTGGTTTGTGAAAAGAACAGACATGCAATCACACTAGGTGGATCCATGTGTGGTTTGTGAAAAGAATAGACATGCAATCACACTAGGTGGATCCATGTGTGGTTTGTTTAGAAGAAAACACATGCAATGACTCTAGTTGTGGTTCATGAATAGAACACACATGCAATGACACTGATGGATCCATGTGTGGTTTGTGAAAACAGTATGCAATCACACTAGGTGGATCCATGTGTGGTTTGTGGAAGGAACAGACATGCAATGACTCTAGCTGTGGTTCATGAAAAGAACAAACATGCAATGACATTGGTGGATCCATGTGTGTTTCATGAGAAGAACACACATCCAATGACATTGGTGTATCCATGTGTGGTTTGTGAGAAGAACAGACATGCAATGACACTGGTGGACCCTTATGTGGTTTGTGAGAAGAACAGACATGCAATGACACTAGCTGTGGTTCATGAGAAGAATACACATGCAATGACACTGGTGGATCCTTGTGTGGTTTGTGAGAAGAACATAGATGCAATGACACTGGCTGTGGTTCATGAGAAGAACACACATGCAATGACACTAGTGGATCCTTATGCTGTTTGTGAGAACTGACATGGAATGACACTAGGTGGATCCATGTGTGGTTTGTTTAGAGGAACATACATGCAATGACACTAGGTGTGGTTCATGAAAAGAACATACATGCAATGACACTGGTTGTGGTTCATGAGAAGAACGCACATGGATCCACACAGGGGGATCCATGTGTGGTTTTGTGAAAAGAACACACATCCAATGACACTGGTGGATCCTTGTGTGGTTTGTTTAGAGGAGCAAACATGCAATGACACTAGGTGTGGTTCATGAAAAGTACAGACATGCAATGATACTGGTGGATCCATGTGTGGTTTGTGAAAAGAATAGACATGCAATCACACTAGGTGGATCCATGTGTGGTTTGTTTAGAGGAACAGACATGGAATGACACTGGGTGGATCCATGTGTGGTTTGTTTAGAAGAACACACATGCAATGACTCTAGTTGTGGTTCATGAAAAGAACGCACATGCAATGACACTGGTGGATCCATGTGTGGTTTGTGAAAACAACAGACATGCAATCACACTAGGTGGATCCATGTGTGGTTTGTTTAGAGGAACAGACATGCAATGACACTGGGTGTGGTTCATGAAAAGAATAGACATGCAATGACACTGGTAGATCCATATGTGGTTTGTGGAAGGAACGTACATGCAATGACTCTAGTTGTGGTTCATAAAAAGAACAGACATGCAATGACACTGGTGGATCCATCTGTGCTTCATGAGAAGAACACACAGCCAATGACACTGGTGGATCCATGTGTGGTTTGTGTGAAGAATAGACATGCGATGACACTGGTGGATACTTATGTTGTTTGTGTGAAGAACATACATGCAATGACACTGGTTGTAATTCGTGAGAAGAACACACATGAAATGACACTGGTGGATCCTTGTGTGGTTTGTGAGAAGAACATACATGCAATGACACTGGCTATGGTTTACGAGAAGAACACACATGGATCCACACTGGTGGATCCATGTGTGGTTTGTGAAAAGAACAGACAAGCAATGGCACTGGTGGATCCTTGTGTGTTTTGTTTAGAGGAACAGACATGCAATGACACTGGGTGTGGTTCATGAAAAGAACAGACATGCAATGACACTGGTGGATCCATGTGTGGTTTGTGGATGGAACAGACATGCAATGATAGTGGTGGATCCATGTGTGGTTTGTGAAAAGAACAGACATGCAATCACACTAGGTGGATCCATGTGTGGTTTGTGAAAAGAAGAGACATGCAATCACACTAGGTGTATCCATGTGTGGTTTGTTTAAAAGAACATATATGCAATGACTCTACTTGTGGTTCATGAAAATAACACACATGCAATGACACTGGTGGATCCATGTGTGGTTTGTGAAAAGAACAGACATGCAATCATACTAGGTGGATCCATGTGTGGTTTGTTTAGAGGAATAGACATGCAATGACACTCGGTGGATCCATGTGTGGTTTGTTTAGAAGAACACACATGCAATGACTCTAGTTGTGGTTCATGAAAAGAACACACATGCAATGACACTGGTGGATCCATGTGTGGTTTGCAAAAAGAACATACATGCAATCACAGTAGGTGGATCCATGTGTGGTTAGTTTAGAGGAACAAACTTGCAATGACACTGGGTGTGGTTCATGAAAAGAACAGACATGCAATGACACTGGTGGATCCATATGTGGTTTGTGGAAGGAACAGAAATGCAATGACTCTAGCTGTGGTTCATGAAAAGAACAGACATGCAATGACACTAGTGGATCCATCTGTGCTTCATGAGAAGAACACACAGCCAATGACACTGGTGGATCCATGTGTGGTTTGCGAAAAGAATAGACATGCAATCACAGTAGGTGGATCCATGTGTGGTTAGTTTAGAGGAACAGACATGCAATGACACTGGGTGTGGTTCATGAAAAGAACAGACATGCAATAACACTGGTGGATCCATGTGTGGTTTGTGGAAGGAACAGACATGCAATGACACTTGTGGATCCATGTGTGGTTTGTGAAAAGAACAGACATGCAATCACACTAGGTGGATCCATGTGTGGTTTTGTGAAAATAACACACATCCAATGACACTGGTGGATCCTTGTGTGGTTTGTTTAGAGGAGCAAACATGCAATGACACTAGGTGTGGTTCATGAAAAGAACAGACATGCAATGATACTGGTGGATCCATGTGTGGTTTGTGAAAAGAATAGACATGCAATCACACTAGGTGGATCCATGTGTGGTTTGTTTAGAGGAACAGACATGCAATGACACTGGGTGGATCCATGTGTGGTTTGTTTAGAAGAACACACATGCAATGACTCTAGTTGTGGTTCATGAAAAGAACGCACATGCAATGACACTTGTGGATCCATGTGTGGTTTGTGAAAACAACAGACATGCAATCACACTAGGTGGATCCATGTGTGGTTTGTTTAGAGGAACAGACATGCAATGACACTGGGTGTGGTTCATGAAAAGAACAGACATGCAATGACACTGGTAGATCCATATGTGGTTTGTGGAAGGAACGTACATGCAATGACTCTAGTTGTGGTTCATGCAAAGAACAGACATGCAATGACACTGGTGGATCCATATATGCTTCATGAGAAGAACACACAGCCAATGACACTGGTGGATCCATGTGTGGTTTGTGTGAAGAATAGACATGCGATGACATTGGTGGATACTTATGTGGTTTGTGAGAAGAACATACATGCAATGACACTGGTTGTAATTCGTGAGAAGAACACACATGAAATGACACTGGTGGATCCTTGTGTGGTTCGTGAGAAGAACATACATGCAATGACACTGGCTATGGTTTATGAGAAGAACACACATGGATCCACACTGGTGGATCCATGTGTGGTTTGTGAAAAGAACAGACAAGCAATGGCACTGGTGGATCCTTGTGTGTTTTGTTTAGAGGAACAGAATGCAATGACACTGGGTGTGGTTCATGAAAAGAACAGACATGCAATGACACTGGTGGATCCATGTGTGGTTTGTGGAAGGAACAGACATGCAATGACAGTGGTGGATCCATGTGTGGTTTGTGAAAAGAACAGACATGCAATCACACTAGGTGGATCCATGTGTGGTTTGTGAAAAGAACAGTCATGCAATCACACTAGGTGGATCCATGTGTGGTTTGTTTAAAAGAACATATATGCAATGACTCTACTTGTGGTTCATGAAAATAACACACATGCAATGACACTGGTGGATCCATATGTGGTTTGTGGAAGGAACAGACATGCAATGACTCTAGCTGTGGTTCATGAAAAGAACAGACATGCAATGACACTGGTTGTGGTTCATGAGAAGAACACACATGGATCCACACAGGTGGATCCATGTGTGGTTTGAAAAGAATGACATGCAATGACACTGGTGGATCCTTGTGTGGTTTGTTTAGAGGAACAAACATGCAATGACACTGGGTGTGGTTCATGAAAAGAACAGACATACAATGAAACTGGTGGATCCATGTGTGGTTTGTGAAAAGAATAGACATTCAATCACACTAGGTGGATCCATGTGTGGTTTGTTTAGAGGAACAGACATGCAATGACACTGGGTGGATCCATGTGTGGTTTGTTTAGAAGAACACACATGCAATGACTCTAGTTGTGGTTCATGAAAAGAACGCACATGCAATGACACTGGTGGATCCATGTGTGGTTTGTGAAAAGAACAGACATGCAATCACACTAGGTGGATCCATGTGTGGTTTCTTTAGAGGAACAGACATGCAATGACACTAGGTGTGGTTCATGAAAAGAAACGTATATGCAATGACACTGGTGGATCCATATGTGGTTTGTGGAAGGAACGTACATGCTATGACTCTAGCTGTGGTTCATGAAAAGAACAGACATGCAATGACACTAGTGGATCCATCTGTGCTTCATGAGAAGAACACACAGCCAATGACACTGGTGGATCCATGTGTGGTTTGCGAAAAGAACAGACATGCAATCATGATGGGTGGATCCATGTGTGGTTAGTTTAGAGAACAGACATGCAATGACACCGGTGTGGTTCATGAAAAGAACAGACATGCAATAACACTGGTGGATCCATGTGTGGTTTGTGGAAGGAACAGACATGCAATGACACTTGTGGATCCATGTATGGTTTGTGAAAAGAACAGACATGCAATCACACTAGGTGGATCCATGTGTGGTTTTGTGAAAAGAACACACATCCAATGACACTGGTGGATCCTTGTGTGGTTTGTTTAGAGGAGCAAACATGCAATGACACTAGGTGTGGTTCATGAAAAGAACAGACATGCAATGATACTGGTGGATCCATGAGTGGTTTGTGAAAAGAATAGACATGCAATCACACTAGGTGGATCCATGTGTGGTTTGTTTAGAGGAACAGACATGCAATGACACTGGGTGGATCCATGTGTGGTTTGTTTAGAAGAACACACATGCAATGACTCTAGTTGTGGTTCATGAAAAGAACGCACATGCAATGACACTTGTGGATCCATGTGTGGTTTGTGAAAACAACAGACATGCAATCACACTAGGTGGATCCATGTGTGGTTTGTTTAGAGGAACAGACATGCAGTGACACTGGGTGTGGTTCATGAAAAGAACAGACATGCAATGACACTGGTAGATCCATATGTGGTTTGTGGAAGGAACGTACATGCAATGACTCTAGTTGTGGTTCATGCAAACAACAGACATGCAATAACACTGGTGGATCCATCTATGCTTCATGAGAAGAACACACAGCCAATGACACTGGTGGATCCATGTGTGGTTTGTGTGAAGAATAGACATGCGATGACACTGGTGGATATTTATGTTGTTTGTGTGAAGAACATACATGCAATGACACTGGTTGTAATTCGTGAGAAGAACACACATGAAATGACACTGGTGGATCCTTGTGTGGTTTGTGAGAAGAACATACGTGCAATGACATTGGCTATGGTTTATGAGAAGAACACACATGGATCCACACTGGTGGATCCATGTGTGGTTTGTGAAAAGAACAGACAAGCAATGGCACTGGTGGATCCTTGTGTGTTGTGTTTAGAGGAACACACATGCAATGACACTGGGTGTGGTTCATGAAAAGAACAAACATGCAATGACACTGGTGGATCCATGTGTGGTTTGTGGAAGGAACAGACATGCAATGACAGTGGTGGATCCATGTGTGGTTTGTGAAAAGAACAGACATGCAATCACACTAGGTGGATCCATGTGTGGTTTGTGAAAAGAACAGCCATGCAATCACACTAGGTGGATCCATGTGTGGTTTGTTTAGAAGAACACACATGCAATGACTCTAGTTGTCGTTCATGAAAAGAACACACATGCACTGACACTGGTGGATCCATGTGTGGTTTGTCAAAAGAACAGACATGCAATCATACTAGGTGGATCCATGTGTGGTTTGTTTAGAGGAACAGACATGCAATGACACTGGGTGGATCCATGTGTGGTTTCTTTAGAACAACACACATGCAATGACTCTAGTTGTGGTTCATGCAAAGAACTCACATGTAATGACACTGGTGGATCCATGTGTGGTTTGTGAAAAGAACAGACATGCAATCACACTAGGTGGATCCATGTGTGGTTAGTTTAGAGGAACAGACATGCAATGACACTGGGTGTGGTTCATGAAATGAATAGACATGCAATGACATTGGTGGATCCATATGTGGTTTGTGGAAGGAACAAACATGCAATGACTCTAGCTGTGGTTCATGAAAAGAACAGACATGCAATGACACTGGTGGATCCATGTGTGGTTCATGAGAAGAACACACATCCAAGGACACTGGTGGATCCATGTGTGGTTTGTGAGAAGAACAGACATCCAATGACACTGGTGGATACTTATTTGGTTTGTGAGAAGAACATACATGCAATGACACTGGCTATGGTTCATGAGAAGAACACACATGCAATAACACTGGTGGATCCATGTGTGGTTCATGAGAAGAACACACATCCAATGACACTAGTGGATCCATATGTGGTTTGTGAGAAGAACAGACATGCAATGACACTGGTGGATCCTTATGTAGTTTGTTTAGAAGAACACACATGCAATGACACTGGGTGTGGTTCATGAAAAGAACAGACATGCAATGACACTGGTGTATCCATATGTGGTTTGTTTAGAAGAACACACATGCAATGACACTGGGTGGATCCATGTGTGATTTGTTTAGAGGAACAGACATGCAATGACACTAGGTGTGGTTCATGAAAAGAACAGACATGCAATAACACTGGTGGATCCATGTGTGGTTTGTGGAAGGAACAGACATGCAATGACACTTGTGGATCCATGTGTGGTTTGTGAAAAGAACAGACATGCAATCACACTAGGTGGATCCATGTGTGGTTTGTGAAAAGAATAGACATGCAATCACACTAGGTGGATCCATGTGTGGTTTGTTTAGAAGAAAACACATGAAATGACTCTAGTTGTGGTTCATGAATAGAACACACATGCAATGACACTGATGGATCCATGTGTGGTTTGTGAAAAGAACAGACATGCAATCACACTAGGTGGATCCATGTGTGGTTTGTGGAAGGAACAGACATGCAATGACTCTAGCTGTGGTTCATGAAAAGAACAAACATGCAATGACATTGGTGGATCCATGTGTGTTTCATGAGAAGAACACACATCCAATGACATTGGTGTATCCATGTGTGGTTTGTGAGAAGAACAGACATGCAATGACACTGGTGGACCCTTATGTGGTTTGTGAGAAGAACAGACATGCAATGACACTAGCTGTGGTTCATGAGAAGAATACACATGCAATGACACTGGTGGATCCTTGTGTGGTTTGTGAGAAGAACATAGATGCAATGACACTGGCTGTGGTTCATGAGAAGAACACACATGCAATGACACTAGTGGATCCTTGTCTGGTTTGTGAGAAGAACTGACATGGAATGACACTAGGTGGATCCATGTGTGGTTTGTTTAGAGGAACATACATGCAATGACACTAGGTGTGGTTCATGAAAAGAACATACATGCAATGACACTGGTTGTGGTTCATGAGAATAACGCACATGGATCCACACAGGGGGATCCATGTGTGGTTTTGTGAAAAGAACACACATCCAATGACACTGGTGGATCCTTGTGTGGTTTGTTTAGAGGAGAAAACATGCAATGACACTAGGTGTGGTTCATGAAAAGAACAGACATGCAATGATACTGGTGGATCCATGTGTGGTTTGTGAAAAGAATAGACATGCAATCACACTAGGTGGATCCATGTGTGGTTTGTTTAGAGGAACAGACATGCAATGACACTGGGTGGATCCATGTGTGGTTTGTTTAGAAGAACACACATGCAATGACTCTAGTTGTGGTTCATGAAAAGAACGCACATGCAATGACACTGGTGGATCCATGTGTGGTTTGTGAAAACAATGTACATGCAATCACACTAGGTGGATCCATGTGGTTTGTTTAGAGGAATGACATGCAATGACACTGGGTGTGGTTCATGAAAAGAACAGACATGCAATGACACTGGTAGATCCATATGTGGTTTGTGGAAGGAACGTACATGCAATGACTCTAGTTGTGGTTCATAAAAAGAACAGACATGCAATGACACTGGTGGATCCATCTGTGCTTCATGAGAAGAACACACAGCCAATGACACTGGTGGATCCATGTGTGGTTTGTGTGAAGAATAGACATGCGATGACACTGGTGGATACTTATGTTGTTTGTGTGAAGAACATACATGCAATGACACTGGTTGTAATTCGTGAGAGGAGCACACATGAAATGACACTGGTGGATCCTTGTGTGGTTTGTGAGAAGAACATACATGCAATGACACTGGCTATGGTTTACGAGAAGAACACACATGGATCCACACTGGTGGATCCATGTGTGGTTTGTGAAAAGAACAGACAAGCAATGGCACTGGTGGATCCTTGTGTGGTTTGTTTAGAATGGACATGCAATGACACTGGGTGTGGTTCATGAAAAGAACAGACATGCAATGACACTGGTGGATCCATGTGTGGTTTGTGGATGGAACAGACATGCAATGATAGTGGTGGATCCATGTGTGGTTTGTGAAAAGAACAGACATGCAATCACACTAGGTGGATCCATGTGTGGTTTGTGAAAAGAAGAGACATGCAATCACACTAGGTGTATCCATGTGTGGTTTGTTTAAAAGAACATATATGCAATGACTCTACTTGTGGTTCATGAAAATAACACACATGCAATGACACTGGTGGATCCATGTGTGGTTTGTGAAAAGAACACACATGCAATCATACTAGGTGGATCCATGTGTGGTTTGTTTAGAGGAATAGACATGCAATGACACTCGGTGGATCCATGTGTGGTTTGTTTAGAAGAACACACATGCAATGACTCTAGTTGTGGTTCATGAAAAGAACACACATGCAATGACACTGGTGGATCCATGTGTGGTTTGCAAAAAGAACATACATGCAATCACAGTAGGTGGATCCATGTGTGGTTAGTTTAGAGGAATAAACATGCAATGACACTGGGTGTGGTTCATGAAAAGAACAGACATGCAATGACACTGGTGGATCCATATGTGGTTTGTGGAAGGAACAGAAATGCAATGACTCTAGCTGTGGTTCATGAAAAGAACAGACATGCAATGACACTGGTTGTGGTTCATGAGAAGAACACACATGGATCCACACAGGTGGATCCATGTGTGGTTTGTGAAAAGAACAGACATGCAATGACACTGGTGGATCCTTGTGTGGTTTGTTTAGAGGAACAAACATGCAATGACACTGGGTGTGGTTCATGAAAAGAACAGAGATGCAATGAAACTGGTGGATCCATGTGTGGTTTGTGAAAAGAATAGACATTCAATCACACTAGGTGGATCCATGTGTGGTTTGTTTAGAGGAACAGACATGCAATGACACTGGGTGGATCCATGTGTGGTTTGTTTAGAAGAACACACATGCAATGACTCTAGTTGTGGTTCATGAAAAGAACGCACATGCAATGACACTGGTGGATCCATGTGTGGTTTGTGAAAAGAACAGACATGCAATCACACTAGGTGGATCCATGTGTGGTTTGTTTAGAGGAACAGACATGCAATGACACTAGGTGTGGTTCATGAGAAGAACACACATGTAATGACACTGGTGGATCCTTGTGTGGTTTGTGAGAAGAACATACATGCAATGACACTGGCTATGGTTTACGAGAAGAACACACATGGATCCACACTGGTGGATCCATGTGTGGTTTGTGAAAAGAACAGACAAGCAATGGCACTGGTGGATCCTTGTGTGTTTTGTTTAGAGGAACAGACATGCAATGACACTGGGTGTGGTTCATGAAAAGAACAGACATGCAATGACACTGGTGGATCCATGTGTGGTTTGTGGATGGAACAGACATGCAATGATAGTGGTGGATCCATGTGTGGTTTGTGAAAAGAACAGACATGCAATCACACTAGGTGGATCCATGTGTGGTTTGTGAAAAGAAGAGACATGCAATCACACTAGGTGTATCCATGTGTGGTTTGTTTAAAAGAACATATATGCAATGACTCTACTTGTGGTTCATGAAAATAACACACATGCAATGACACTGGTGGATCCATGTGTGGTTTGTGAAAAGAACAGACATGCAATCATACTAGGTGGATCCATTTGTGGTTTGTTTAGAGGAATAGACATGCAATGACACTCGGTGGATCCATGTGTGGTTTGTTTAGAAGAACACACATGCAATGACTCTAGTTGTGGTTCATGAAAAGAACACACATGCAATGACACTGGTGGATCCATGTGTGGTTTGCAAAAAGAACATACATGCAATCACAGTAGGTGGATCCATGTGTGGTTAGTTTAGAGGAATAAACATGCAATGACACTGGGTGTGGTTCATGAAAAGAACAGACATGCAATGACACTGGTGGATCCATATGTGGTTTGTGGAAGGAACAGAAATGCAATGACTCTAGCTGTGGTTCATGAAAAGAACAGACATGCAATGACACTGGTTGTGGTTCATGAGAAGAACACACATGGATCCACACAGGTGGATCCATGTGTGGTTTGTGAAAAGAATGACATGCAATGACACTGTGGATCCTTGTGTGGTTTGTTTAGAGGAACAAACATGCAATGACACTGGGTGTGGTTCATGAAAAGAACAGAGATGCAATGAAAGGTGGATCCATGTGTGGTTTGTGAAAAGAATAGACATTCAATCACACTAGGTGGATCCATGTGTGGTTTGTTTAGAGGAGCAGACATGCAATGACCTTTGGGTGGATCCATGTGTGGTTTGTTGTGAATAACACACATGCAATGACTCTAGTTGTGGTTCATGCAAAGAACGCACATGCAATGACACTGGTGGATCCATGTGTGGTTTGTGAAAAACAGATGCAATCACACTAGGTTGATCCATGTGTTGTTTGTTTAGAGGAACAGACATGCAATGACACTTGGTGTGGTTCATGAGAAGAACACACATGTAATGACACTGGTGGATCCTTGTGTGGTTTGTGAGAAGAACATACATGCAATGACACTGGCTAAGCCTTCAGAGAAGAACACACATGGAACCACACAGGTGGATCAATGTGTGGTTTGTGAAAAGAGACAAGCAATGCAATGGCAGTGGATCCTTGTGTGTTTTGTTTAGAGGAACAGACATGCAATGACTGGGTGTGGTTCATGAAAAGAACAGACATGCAATGACACTGGTGGATCCATGTGTGGTTTGTGGATGGAACAGACATGCAATGATAGTGGTGGATCCATGTGTGGTTTGTGAAAAGAACAGACATGCAATCACACTAGGTGGATCCATGTGTGGTTTGTGAAAAGAAGAGACATGCAATCACACTAGGTGTATCCATGTGTGGTTTGTTTAAAAGAACATATATGCAATGACTCTACTTGTGGTTCATGAAAATAACACACATGCAATGACACTGGTGGATCCATGTGTGGTTTGTGAAAAGAATAGACATTCAATCACACTAGGTGGATCCATGTGTGGTTTGTTTAGAGGAACAGACATGCAATGACACTGGTGGATCCATGTGTGGTTTGTTTAGAAGAACACACATGCAATGACTCTAGTTGTGGTTCATGAAAAGAACGCACATGCAATGACACTGGTGGATCCATGTGTGGTTTGTGAAAAGAACAGACATGCAATCACACTAGGTGGATCCATGTGTGGTTTGTTTAGAGGAACAGACATGCAATGACACTAGGTGTGGTTCATGAGAAGAACACACATGCAATGACACTGGTGGATCCTTGTGTGGTTTGTGAGAATAACATACATGCAATGACACTGGCTATGGTTTACGAGAAGAACACACATGGATCCACACTGGTGGATCCATGTGTGGTTTGTGAAAAGAACAGACAAGCAATGGCACTGGTGGATCCTTGTGTGTTTTGTTTAGAGGAACAGACATGCAATGACACTGGGTGTGGTTCATGAAAAGAACAGACATGCAATGACACTGGTGGATCCATGTGTGGTTTGTGGATGGAACAGACATGCAATGATAGTGGTGGATCCATGTGTGGTTTGTGAAAAGAACAGACATGCAATCACACTAGGTGGATCCATGTGTGGTTTGTGAAAAGAAGAGACATGCAATCACACTAGGTGTATCCATGTGTGGTTTGTTTAAAAGAACATATATGCAATGACTCTACTTGTGGTTCATGAAAATAACACACATGCAATGACACTGGTGGATCCATGTGTGGTTTGTGAAAAGAACAGACATGCAATCATACTAGGTGGATCCATGTGTGGTTTGTTTAGAGGAATAGACATGCAATGACACTCGGTGGATCCATGTGTGGTTTGTTTAGAAGAACACACATGCAATGACTCTAGTTGTGGTTCATGAAAAGAACACACATGCAATGACACTGGTGGATCCATGTGTGGTTTGCAAAAAGAACATACATGCAATCACAGTAGGTGGATCCATGTGTGGTTAGTTTAGAGGAATAAACATGCAATGACACTGGGTGTGGTTCATGAAAAGAACAGACATGCAATGACACTGGTGGATCCATATGTGGTTTGTGGAAGGAACAGAAATGCAATGACTCTAGCTGTGGTTCATGAAAAGAACAGACATGCAATGACACTAGTGGATACATGTGTGGTTTGTGGAAGGAAAAGACATGCAATGACAGTGGTGGATCCATGTGTGGTTTGTGAAAAGAACAGACATGCAATCACACTAGGTGGATCCATGTGTGGTTTGTGAAAAGAAGAGACATGCAATCACACTAGGTGTATCCATGTGTGGTTTGTTTAAAAGAACATATATGCAATGACTCTACTTGTGGTTCATGAAAATAACACACATGCAATGACACTGGTGGATCCATGTGTGGTTTGTGAAAAGAACAGACATGCAATCATACTAGGTGGATCCATGTGTGGTTTGTTTAGAGGAATAGACATGCAATGACACTCGGTGGATCCATGTGTGGTTTGTTTAGAAGAACACACATGCAATGACTCTAGTTGTGGTTCATGAAAAGAACACACATGCAATGACACTGGTGGATCCATGTGTGGTTTGCAAAAAGAACATACATGCAATCACAGTAGGTGGATCCATGTGTGGTTAGTTTAGAGGAATAAACATGCAATGACACTGGGTGTGGTTCATGAAAAGAACAGACATGCAATGACACTGGTGGATCCATATGTGGTTTGTGGAAGGAACAGAAATGCAATGACTCTAGCTGTGGTTCATGAAAAGAACAGACATGCAATGACACTGCTTGTAGTTCATGAGAAGAACACACATGGATCCACACAGGTGGATCCATGTGTGGTTTGTGAAAAGAACAGACATGCAATGACACTGGTGGATCCTTGTGTGGTTTGTTTAGAGGAACAAACATGCAATGACACTGGGTGTGGTTCATGAAAAGAACAGACATGCAATGAAACTGGTGGATCCATGTGTGGTTTGTGAAAAGAATAGACATTCAATCACACTAGGTGGATCCATGTGTGGTTTGTTTAGAGGAACAGACATGCAATGACACTGGGTGGATCCATGTGTGGTTTGTTTAGAAGAACACACATGCAATGACTCTAGTTGTGGTTCATGAAAAGAACGCACATGCAATGACACTGGTGGATCCATGTGTGGTTTGTGAAAAGAACAGACATGCAATCACACTAGGTGGATCCATGTGTGGTTTGTTTAGAGGAACAGACATGCAATGACACTAGGTGTGGTTCATGAGAAGAACACACATGCAATGACACTGGTGGATCCTTGTGTGGTTTGTGAGAAGAACATACATGCAATGACTCTAGTTGTGGTTCATGAAAAGAACAGACATGCAATGACACTAGTGGATCCATATGTGCTTCATGAGAAGAACACACAGCCAATGACACTGGTGGATCCATGTGTGGTTTGCGAAAAGAACAGACATGCAATCACAGTAGGTGGATCCATGTGTGGTTAGTTTAGAGGAACAGACATGCAATGACACTGGGTGTGGTTCATGAAAAGAACAGACATGCAATAACACTGGTGGATCCATGTGTGGTTTGTGGAAGGAACAGACATGCAATGACACTTGTGGATCCATGTGTGGTTTGTGAAAAGAACAGACATGCAATCACACTAGGTGGATCCATGTGTGGTTTTGTGAAAAGAACACACATCCAATGACACTGGTGGATCCTTGTGTGGTTTGTTTAGAGGAGCAAACATGCAATGACACTAGGTGTGGTTCATGAAAAGAACAGACATGCAATGATACTGGTGGATCCATGTGTGGTTTGTGAAAAGAATAGACATGCAATCACACTAGGTGGATCCATGTGTGGTTTGTTTAGAGGAACAGACATGCAATGACTCTAGCTGTGGTTCATGAAAAGAACAAACATGCAATGACATTGGTGGATCCATGTGTGTTTCATGAGAAGAACACACATCCAATGACACTGGTGGATCCATGTGTGGTTTGTGAGAAGAACAGACATGCAATGACACTGGTGGACACTTATGTGGTTTGTGAGAAGAACAGACATGCAATGACACTGGCTGTCGTTCATGAGAAGAACACACATGCAATGACACTGGTGGATCCTTGTGAGGTTTGTGAGAAGAACATACATGCAATGACACTGGCTGTGGTTCATGAGAAGAACACACATGCAATGACACTGGTGGATCCTTGGGTGCTTTGTGAGAAGAACTGACATGCAATGACACTAGGTGGATCCATGTGTGGTTTGTTTAGAGGAACGGACATGCAATGACACTAGGTGTGGTTCATGAAAAGAACATACATGCAATGACACTATTTGTGGTTCATGAGAAGAACACACATGGATCCACACAGGTGGATCCATGTGTGGTTTGTGAAAAGAACAGACATGCAATGACACTGGTGGATCCTTGTGTGGTTTGTTTAGAGGAACAAACATACAATGACACTAGGTGTGGTTCATGAAAATAACAGACATGCAATGATACTGGTGGATCCATGTGTGGTTTGTGAAAAGAACAGACATGCAATCACACTAGGTGGATCCATGTGTGGTTTGTTTAGAGGAACAGACATGCAATGACACTGGGTGGATCCATGTGTGGTTTGTGAAAAGAATAGACATGCAATCACACTAGGTGGATCCATGTGTGGTTTGTGGAAGGAACAGACATGCAATCACACTAGCTGTGGTTCATGAAAAGAACAGACATGCAATGACACTAGTGGATCCATGTGTGGTTCATGATAAGAACACACATCCAATGACACTGGTGGATCCATGTGTGGTTTGTGAGAAGAACAGAAATGCAATGACACTAGTGGATACTTATGTGGTTTGTGAGAAGACCAGACATGCAATGACACTAGTTGTGGTTCATGAGAAGAACACACATGTAATGACACTGGTGGATCCTTGTGTGGTTTGTGAGAAGAACAGACATGCAATGACACTGGCTGTGGTTCATGAGAAGAACACACATGCAATGACACTGGTGGATCCTTGTGTGGTTTGTGAGAAGAACTGACATGCAATGACACTAGGTGGATCCATGTGTGGTTTGTTTAGAGGAACAGACATGCAATGACACTAGGTGTGCTTCATGAAAAGAATATGCATGTAATGACACTGGTTGTGGTTCATGAGAAGAACACACATGGATCCACACAGGTGGATCCATGTGTGGTTTGTGAAAAGAACAGACATGCAATGACACTGGTGGATCCTTGTGTGGTTTATTTAGAGGAACAAACATGCAATGACACTGGGTGTGGTTCATGAAAAGAACAGACATGCAATGAAACTGGTGGATCCATGTGTGGTTTGTGAAAAGAACAGCCATTCAATCACACTAGGTGGATCCATGCGTGGTTTGTTTAGAGGAACAGACATGCAATGACACTGGGTGGATCCATGTGTGGTTTGTTTAGAAGAACACACATGCAATGACTCTAGTTGTGGTTCATGAAAAGAACGCACATGCAATGACACTAGTGGATCCATGTGTGGTTTGTGAAAAGAACAGACATGCAATCACACTAGGTGGATCCATGTGTGGTTTGTTTAGAGGAACAGACATGCAATGACACTAGGTGTGGTTCATGAAAAGAACAGACATGCAATGACACTGGTGGATCCATATGTGGTTTGTGGAAGGAACGTACATGCAATGACTCTAGTTGTGGTTCATGAAAAGAACAGACATGCAATGACACTAGTGGATCCATCTGTGCTTCATGAGAAGAACACACAGCCAATGACACTGGTGGATCCATGTGTGTTTTGCGAAAAGAATAGACATGCAATCACAGTAGGTGGATCCATGTGTGGTTAGTTTAGAGGAACAGACATGCAATGACACTAGGTGTGGTTCATGAAAATAACAGACATGCAATAACACTAGTGGATCCATGTGTGGTTTGTGGAAGGAACAAACATGCAATGACACTTGTGGATACATGTGTGGTTTGTGAAAAGAACAGACATGCAATCACACTAGGTGGATCCATGTGTGGTTTGTGAAAAGAATAGACATGCAATCACACTAGGTGGATCCATGTGTGGTTTGTTTGGAAGAAAACACATGCAATGACTCTAGTTGTGGTTCATGAATAGAACACACATGCAATGACACTGGTGGATCCATGTGTGGTTTGTGAAAAGAACAGACATGCAATCACACTAGGTGGATCCATGTGTGGTTTGTGGAAGGAACAAACATGCAATGACTCTAGTTGTGGTTCATGAAAAGAACAAACATGCAATGACATTCGTGGATCCATGTGTGTTTCATGAGAAGATACACATCCAATGACACTGGTGTATCCATGTGTGGTTTGTGAGAAGAACAAACATGCAATGAGACTGGTGGACACTTATGTGGTTTGTGAGAAGAACAAACATGCAATGACACTAGCTGTGGTTCATGAGAAGAATACACATGCAATTACACTGGTGGATCCTTGTGTGGTTTGTGAGAAGAACATAGATGCAATGACACTGGCTGTGGTTCATGAGAAGAACACACAAGCAATGATACTGGTGGATCCTTGTCTGGTTTGTGAGAAGAACTGACCTGGAATGACACTAGGTGGATCCATGTGTGGTTTGTTTAGAGGAACAAACATGCAATGACACTAGGTGTGGTTCATGAAAATAACATACATGCAATGACACTGGTTGTGGTTCATGAGAAGAATGCACATGGATCCACACAGGGGGATCCATGTGTGGTTTTGTGAAAAGAACACACATCCAATGACACTGGTGGATCCTTGTGTGGTTTGTTTAGAGGATCAAACATGCAATGACACTAGGTGTGGTTCATGAAAAGAACAGACATGCAATGATACTGGTGGATCCATGTGTGGTTTGTGAAAAGAATAGACATGCAATCACACTAGGTGGATCCATGTGTGGTTTGTTTAGAGGAACAGACATGCAATGACACTGGGTGGATCCATGTGTGGTTTGTTTAGAAGAACACACATGCAATGACTCTAGTTGTGGTTCATGAAAAGAACGCACATGCAATGACACTGGTGGATCCATGTGTGGTTTGTGAAAAGAACAGACATGCAATCACACTAGGTGGATCCATGTGTGGTTTGTTTAGAGGAACAGACATGCAATGACACTGGGTGTGGTTCATGAAAAGAACAGACATGCAATGACACTGGTAGATCCATATGTGGTTTGTGGAAGGAACGTACATGCAATGACTCTAGTTGTGGTTCATGCAAAGAACAGACATGCAATGACACTGGTGGATCCATCTATGCTTCATGAGAAGAACACACAGCCAATGACACTGGTGGATCCATGTGTGGTTTGTGAGAAGAATAGACATGCAATGACACTGGTGGATACTTATGTGGTTTGTGAGAAGAACATACATGCAATGACACTGGTTGTAATTCGTGAGAAGAACACACATGAAATGACACTGGTGGATCCTTGTGTGGTTTGTGAGAAGAACATACATGCAATGACACTGGCTATGGTTTATGAGAAGAACACACATGGATCCACACTGGTGGATCCATGTGTGGTTTGTGAAAAGAACAGACAAGCAATGGCACTAGTGGATCCTTGTGTGTTTTGTTTAGAGGAACATACATGCAATGACACTGGGTGTGGTTCATGAAAAGAACAGACATGCAATGACACTGGTGGATCCATGTGTGGTTTGTGGAAGGAACAGACATGCAATGACAGTGGTGGATCCATGTGTGGTTTGTGAAAAGAACAGACATGCAATCACACTAGGTGGATCCATGTGTGGTTTGTGAAAAGAAGAGACATGTAATCACACTAGGTGTATCCATGTGTGGTTTGTTTAAAAGAACATATATGCAATGACTCTACTTGTGGTTCATTAAAATAACACACATGCAATGACACTGGGTGGATCCATGTGTGGTTTGTTTAGAAGAACACACATGCAATGAATCTAGTTGTTGTTCATGAAAAGAACGCACATGCAATGACACCGGTGGATCCATGTGTGGTTTGTTTAGAGGAACAGACATGCAATGACACTAGGTGTGGTTCATGAAAAGAACAGACATGCAATGACACTGGTGGATCCATATGTGGTTTGTGGAAGGAACGTACATGCAATGACTCTAGTTGTGGTTCATGAAAAGAACAGACATGCAATGACACTAGTGGATCCATCTGTGCTTCATGAGAAGAACACACAGCCAATGACACTGGTGGATCCATGTGTGGTTTGTGATAAGAACAGACATGCAATGATACTGGTGGATACTTATGTGGTTTGTGAGAAGAACATACATGCAATGACACTGGTTGTAGTTCATGAGAAGAACACACATGAAATGACACTGGTGGATCCTTGTGTGGTTTGTGAGAAGAACATACATGCAATGACACTGGCTATGGTTCATGAGAAGAACAGACATGGATCCACACTGGTGGATCCATGTGTGGTTTGTGAAAAGAACAGACATGCAATCACAATAGGTGGATCCATGTGTGGTTTGTTTAGAGGAACGGACATGCAATGACACTGGGTGTGGTTCATGAAAAGAACATACATGCAATGACACTATTTGTGGTTCATGAGAAGAACACACATGGATGCACACAGGTGGATCCATGTGTGGTTTGTGAAAATAACAGACATGCAATGACACTGCTGGATCCTTGTGTGATTTGTTTAGAGGAAAAAACATGCAATGACAATGGGTGTGGTTCATGAAAATAACAGACATGCAATGATACTGGTGGATCCATGTGTGGTTTGTGAAAAGAACAGACATGAAATCACACTAGGTGGATCCATGTGTGGTTTGTTTAGAGGAACAGACATGCAATGACACTGGGTGGATCCATGTGTGGTTTGTGAAAAGAATAGACATGCAATCACACTAGGTGGATCCATGTGTGGTTTGTGGAAGGAACAGACATGCAATGACACTAGCTGTGGTTCATGAAAAGAACAGACATGCAATGACACTAGTGGATCCATGTGTGGTTCATGATAATAACACACATCCAATGACACTGGTGGATCCATGTGTGGTTTGTGAGAAGAACAGACATTCAATGACACTAGTGGATACTTATGTGGTTTGTGAGAAGAACAGACATGCAATGACACTAGTTGTGGTTCATGAGAAGAACACACATGTAATGACACTGGTGGATCCTTGTGTGGTTTGTGAGAAGAACATACATGCAATGACACTGGCTGTGGTTCATGAGAAGAACACACATGCAATGACACTGGTGGATCCTTGTGTGGTTTCTGAGAAGAACTGACATGCAATGACACTAGGTGGATCCATGTGTGGTTTGTTTAGAGGAACAGACATGCAATGACACTAGGTGTGCTTCATGAAAAGAACATACATGCAATGATACTGGTTGTGGTTCATGAGAAGAACACACATGGATCCACACAGGTGGATCCATGTGTGGTTTGTGAAAAGAACAGACATGCAATGACACTGGTGGATCCTTGTGTGGTTTGTTTAGAGGAACAAACATGCAATGACACTGGGTGTGGTTCATGAAAAGAACAGACATGCAATGAAACTGGTGGATCCATGTGTGGTTTGTGAAAAGAACAGACATTCAATCACACTAGGTGGATCCATGTGTGGTTTGTTTAGAGGAACAGACATGCAATGACACTGGGTGGATCCATGTGTCGTTTGTTTAGAAGAACACACATGCAATGACTCTAGTTGTGGTTCATGAAAAGAACGCACATGCAATGACACTGGTGGATCCATGTGTGGTTTGTGAAAAGAACAGACATGCAATCACACTAGGTGGATCCATGTGTGGTTTGTTTAGAGGAACAGACATGCAATGACACTAGGTGTGCTTCATGAAAAGAACATACATGCAATGATACTGGTTGTGGTTCATTTGAAGAACACACATGGATCCACACAGGTGGATCCATGTGTGGTTTGTGAAAAGAACAGACATGCAATGACACTAGTGGATCCTTGTGTGGTTTGTTTAGAGGAACAAACATGCAATGACACTGGGTGTGGTTCATGAAAACAACAGACATGCAATGAAACTGGTGGATCCATGTGTGGTTTGTGAAAAGAACAGACATTCAATCACACTAGGTGGATCCATGTGTGGTTTGTTTAGAGGAACAGACATGCAATGACACTGGGTGGATCCATGTGTCGTTTGTTTAGAAGAACACACATGCAATGACTCTAGTTGTGGTTCATGAAAAGAACGCATATGCAATGACACTGGTGGATCCATGTGTGGTTTGTGAAAAGAACAGACATGCAATCACACTAGGTGGATCCATGTGTGGTTTGTTTAGAGGAACAGACATGCAATGACACTAGGTGTGGTTCATGAAAATAACAGACATGCAATGACACTGGTGGATCCATATGTGGTTTGTGGAAGGAACGTACATGCAATGACTCTAGTTGTGGTTCATGAAAAGAAGAGACATGCAATGACACTAGTGGATCCATCTGTGCTTCATGAGAAGAACACACAGCCAATGACACTGGTGGATCCATGTGTGTTTTGTGAGAAGAACAGACATGCAATGATACTGGTGGATACTTATGTGGTGTGTGAGAAGAACATACATGCAATGACACTGGTTGTAGTTCATGAGAAGAACACACATGAAATGACACTGGTGGATCCTTGTGTGGTTTGTGAGAAGAACATACATGCAATGACACTGGCTATGGTTCATGAGAAGAACAGACATGGATCCACACTGGTGGATCCATATGTGGTTTGTGAAAAGAACAGACATGCAATGGCACTGGTGGATCCTTGTGTGTTTTGTTTAGAGGAACAGACATGCAATGACATTGGGTGTGGTTCATGAAAAGAACAGACATGTAATGACACTGGTGGATTCATGTGTGGTTTGTGGAAGGAACATACGTGCAATGAAAGTGGTGGATCCATGTGTGGTTTGTGAAAAGAACAGACATGCAATCACACTAGGTGGATCCATGTGTGGTTTGTGAAAAGAAGAGACATGCAATCACACTAGGTGTATCCTTGTGTGGTTTGTGTAGAGGAACAAACATGCAAAGACACTGGCTGTGGTTCATGAAAAGAACACACATGCAATGACACTGGTGGATCCATGTGTGGTTTGTGAAAAGAACAGACATACAATCATACTAGGTGGATCCATGTGTGGTTTGTTTAGAGGAACAGACATGCAATGACACTGGGTGGATCCATCTGTGGTTTGTTTAGAAGACCACACATGCAATGACTCTAGTTGTGGTTCATGAAAAGAACACACATGCAATGACACTGGTGGATCCATGTGTGGTTTGCGAAAAGAACAAACATGCAATCACAGTAGGTGGATCCATGTGTGGTTAGTTTAGAGGAACAGACATGCAATGACACTGGGTGTGGTTCATGAAAAGAACAGACATGCAATGACACTGGTGGATCCATATGTGTTTTGTGGAAGGAATAGACATGCAATGACTCTAGCTGTGGTTCATGAAAAGAACAGACATGCAATGACACTGGTGGATCCATGTGTGGTTCATGAGAAGAACAGACATCCAATGACACTGGTGGATCCATGTGTGGTTTGTGAGAAGAACAGACATGCAATGACACTAGTGGATACTTATTTGGGTTGTGAGAAGAATAGACATGCAATGACACTCGCTGTGCTTCATGAGAAGAACACACATGCAATGACACTGGTGGGTCCTTGTGTGGTTTGTGAGAAGAACATACATGCAATGACACTGGCTATGGTTCATGAGAAGAACACACATGCAATGACACTTGTGGATCCTTCTGTGGTTTGTGAGAAGAACTGACATGCAATCACACCTGGTTGATCCTTGTGTGGTTTGTTTAGAGGAACAGACATGCAATGACACTGGGTGTGGTTCATGAAAAGAACAGACATGCAATGACACTAGTGGATCCATATGTGGTTTGTGCAAGGAACAGACATGCAATGACTCTAGCTGTGGTTCATGAAAAGAACAGACATGCAATGACACTGGTGGATCCATGTGTGGTTCATGAGAAGAACACACATCCATTACACTGGTGGATTGTGAGAAGAACAGACATGTAGTGACACTGGTGGATACTTATGTGGTTTGAGAGAAGAACAGACATGCAATGACACTGGCTGTCATTCATGAGAAGAACACACATGCAATGACACTGGTGGATCCTTGTGTGGTTTGTGAGAAGAACATACATGCAATGACACTGGCTGTGGTTCATGAGAAGAGCACACATGCAATGACACTGGTGGATCCTTGGGTGGTTTGTGAGAAGAACTGACATGCAATGACACTAGGTGGATCCATGTGTGGTTTGTTTAGAGGAACGGACATGCAATGACACTAGGTGTGGTTCATGAAAAGAACATACATGCAATGACACTATTTGTGGTTCATGAGAAGAACACACATGGATCCACACAGGTGGATCCATGTGTGGTTTGTGAAAAGAACAGACATGCAATGACACTGGTGGATCCTTGTGTGGTTTGTTTAGAGGAAAAAACATGCAATGACACTGGGTGTGGTTCATGAAAATAACAGACATGCAATGATACTGGTGGATCCATGTGTGGTTTGTGAAAAGAACAGACATGCAATCACATTAGGTGGATCCATGTGTGGTTTGTTTAGAGGAACAGACATGCAATGACACTGGGTGGATCTATGTGTGGTTTGTGAAAAGAATAGACATGCAATCACACTAGGTGGATCCATGTGTGGTTTGTTTAGAGTAACAAACATGCAATGACACCGGGTGTGGTTCATGAAAAGAATGAACATGCAATAACAACGGTGGATCCATATGTGTTTGTGGAAGTAACATACATTCAATGACTCTAGTTGTGGTTCATTAAAAGAACAGACATGCAATGACACTAGTGTATCCATGTGTGGTTCATGAGAAGAACACATAGCCAATGACACTGGTGGATCCATGTGTGGTTTGTGAGAAGAACAGACATGCAATGACACTGGTGGATACTTATGTGGTTTGTGAGAAGAACATACATGCAATGACACAAGTTGTGGTTCATGAGAAGAACACACGTGAAATGACACTGGTGCATCCTTGTGTGGTTTGTGAGAAGAACATACATGCAATGACACTGGTTGTGGTTCATGAGAAGAACACACATGGATCCACACAGGTGGATCCATGTGTGGTTTGTGAAAAGAACAGACATGCAATGACACTGGTGGATCCTTGTGTGGTTTGTTTAGAGGAATAGACATGCAATGACACTGGGTCTGGTTCATGAAAAGAACAAACATGCAATGACACTGGTGGATCCATGTGTGGTTTGTGAATAAAACAGACATGCAATCACACTAGGTGGATCCATGTGTGGTTTGTGAAAAGAACAGACATGCAATCACACTAGGTGGATCCATGTGTGGTATGTTTAGAAGAACACACATGCAATACTCTAGTTGTGGTTAATGAAAAGAACACACATGCAATGACACTGGTGGATCCTTGTGTGGTTTGTGAAAAGAATAGACATGCAATCATACTAGGTGGATCCATGTGTGGTTTGTTTAGAGGAACGGACATGCAATGACACTGGTGGATCCATGTGTGGTTTGTTGGAAGTACACACATGTAATGACTCTAGTTGTGGTTCATGAAAAGAACACACATGCAATGACACTGGTGGATCCATGTGTGGTTTGTGAAAAAGAACAGACATGCAATCACACTAGGTGGATCCATGTGCTTAGTTTAGAGAACAAACATGCAATGACACTGGGTGTGGGTCATGATAAGAACAAACATGCAATGACACTGGTGGATCCATATGTGGTTTGTGGAAGGAACACACATGCAATGACACTGGTGGATCCTTGTGTGGTTTGTGAGAAGAACATACATGCAATGACACTGGCTGTGGTTCATGAGAAGAGCACACATGCAATGACACTGGTGGATCCTTGGGTGGTTTGTGAGAAGAACTGACATGCAATGACACTAGGTGGATCCATGTGTGGTTTGTTTAGAGGAACGGACATGCAATGACACTAGGTGTGGTTCATGAAAAGAACATACATGCAATGACACTATTTGTGGTTCATGAGAAGAACACACATGGATCCACACAGGTGGATCCATGTGTGGTTTGTGAAAAGAACAGACATGCAATGACACTGGTGGATCCTTGTGTGGTTTGTTTAGAGGAAAAAACATGCAATGACACTGGGTGTGGTTCATGAAAATAACAGACATGCAATGATACTGGTGGATCCATGTGTGGTTTGTGAAAAGAACAGACATGCAATCACATTAGGTGGATCCATGTGTGGTTTGTTTAGAGGAACAGACATGCAATGACACTGGGTGGATCTATGTGTGGTTTGTGAAAAGAATAGACATGCAATCACACTAGGTGGATCCATGTGTGGTTTGTTTAGAGGAACAAACATGCAATGACACTGGGTGTGGTTCATGAAAAGAACAGACATGCAATAACACTGGTGGATCCATATGTGTTTTGTGGAAGGAACATACATGCAATGACTCTAGTTGTGGTTCATTAAAAGAACAGACATGCAATGACACTAGTGTATCCATGTGTGGTTCATGAGAAGAACACATAGCCAATGACACTGGTGGATCCATGTGTGGTTTGTGAGAAGAACAGACATGCAATGACACTGGTGGATACTTATGTGGTTTGTGAGAAGAACATACATGCAATGACACAAGTTGTGGTTCATGAGAAGAACACACGTGAAATGACACTGGTGCATCCTTGTGTGGTTTGTGAGAAGAACATACATGCAATGACACTGGTTGTGGTTCATGAGAAGAACACACATGGATCCACACAGGTGGATCCATGTGTGGTTTGTGAAAAGAACAGACATGCAATGACACTGGTGGATCCTTGTGTGGTTTGTTTAGAGGAATAGACATGCAATGACACTGGGTCTGGTTCATGAAAAGAACAAACATGCAATGACACTGGTGGATCCATGTGTGGTTTGTGAATAAAACAGACATGCAATCACACTAGGTGGATCCATGTGTGGTTTGTGAAAAGAACAGACATGCAATCACACTAGGTGGATCCATGTGTGGTATGTTTAGAAGAACACACATGCAATACTCTAGTTGTGGTTAATGAAAAGAACACACATGCAATGACACTGGTGGATCCTTGTGTGGTTTGTGAAAAGAATAGACATGCAATCATACTAGGTGGATCCATGTGTGGTTTGTTTAGACAAACAGACATGCAATGACACTGGGTGGATCCATGTGTGGTTTGTTCAGAAGTACACACATGTAATGACTCTAGTTGTGGTTCATGAAAAGAACACACATGCAATGACACTGGTGGATCCATGTGTGGTTTGTGAAAAGAACAGACATGCAATCACACTAGGTGGATCCATGTGTGCTTAGTTTAGAGGAACAAACATGCAATGACACTAGGTGTGGTTCATGAAAAGAACAAACATGCAATGACACTGGTGGATCCATATGTGGTTTGTGGAAGGAACACACATGCAATGACACTAGTGGATCCTTGTGTGGTTTGTGAGAAGAACATACATGCAATGACACTGGCTGTGGTTCATGAGAAGAGCACACATGCAATGACACTGGTGGATCCTTGGGTGGTTTGTGAGAAGAACTGACATGCAATGACACTAGGTGGATCCATGTGTGGTTTGTTTAGAGGAACGGACATGCAATGACACTAGGTGTGGTTCATGAAAAGAACATACATGCAATGACACTATTTGTGGTTCATGAGAAGAACACACATGGATCCACACAGGTGGATCCATGTGTGGTTTGTGAAAAGAACAGACATGCAATGACACTGGTGGATCCTTGTGTGGTTTGTTTAGAGGAAAAAACATGCAATGACACTGGGTGTGGTTCATGAAAATAACAGACATGCAATGATACTAGTGGATCCATGTGTGGTTTGTGAAAAGAATAGACATGCAATCACACTAGGTGGATCCATGTGTGGTTTGTTTAGAGGAACAGACATGCAATGACACTGGGTGGATCCATGTGTGGTTTGTGAAAAGAATAGACATGCAATCACACTAGGTGGATCCATGTGTGGTTTGTTTAGAGGAACAAACATGCAATGACACTGGGTGTGGTTCATGAAAAGAATAGACATGCAATAACACTGGTGGATCCATATGTGTTTTGTGGAAGGAACATACATGCAATGACTCTAGTTGTGGTTCATTAAAAGAACAGACATGCAATGACACTAGTGTATCCATGTGTGGTTCATGAGAAGAACACATAGCCAATGACACTGGTGGATCCATGTGTGGTTTGTGAGAAGAACAGACATGCAATGACACTGGTGGATACTTATGTGGTTTGTGAGAAGAACATACATGCAATGACACTAGTTGTGGTTCATTAGAAAAACACACGTGAAATGACACTGGTGGATCCTTGTGTGGTTTGTGAGAAGAACATACATGCAATGACACTGGTTGTGGTTCATGAGAAGAACAGGTGGATCCATGTGTGGTTTGTGAAAAGAACAGACATGCAATGACACTGGTGGATCCTTGTGTGGTTTGTTTAGAGGAATAGACATGCAATGAAACTGGGTCTGGTTCATGAAAAGAACAAACATGCAATGACACTGGTGGATCCATGTGTGGTTTGTGAATAAAACAGACATGCAATCACACTAGGTGGATCCATGTGTGGTTTGTGAAAACAACAGACATTCAACCACACTAGGTGGATCCATGTGTGGTTTGTTTAGAAGAACACACATGCAATACTCTAGTGGTGGTTCATGAAAAGAACACACATGCAATGACACTAGTGGATCCATGTGTGGTTTGTGAAAAGAATAGACATGCAATCATACTAGGTGGATCCATGTGTGGTTTGTTTAGACAAACAGACATGCAATGACACTGGGTGGATCCATGTGTGGTTTGTGAAAAGAACAGACATGCAATCACACTAGGTGGATCCATGTGTGGTTAGTTTAGAGGAACAAACATGCAATAACACTAGGTGTGGTTCATGAAAAGAACAGACATGCAATGACACTGGTGGATCCATTTGTGGTTCATGAGAGGAACAGACATGCAATGACTCTAGCTGTGGTTCATGAAAAGAACAGACATCCAATGACACTGGTGGATCCATGTGTGGTTCGTGAGAAGAACACACATCCAATGACACTGGTGGATCCATGTGTGGTTTGTGAGAAGAACAAACATGCAATGACACCGGTGGATACTTATTTGGTTTGTGATAAGAACATACATGCAATGACACTGGCTGTGGTTCATGAGAAGAACACACATGCAATAACACTGGTGGATCCATGTGTGGTTCATGAGAAGAACACACATCTAATCACACTAGTGGATCCATATGTTGTTTGTGAGAAGAACAGACATGCAATGCCACTGGTGGATCCTTATGTAGTTTGTTTAAAAGAACACACATGAAATGACACTAGGTGTGGTTTGTGAGAAGAATAGACATGCAATGACACTGGTGGATCCTTATGTGGTTTGTTAAGAAGAACACACATGCAATGACACTGGGTGGATCCATGTGTGGTTTGTTTAGAGGAACATACATGCAATGACACTGGGTGTGGTTCATGAAAAGAACAGACATGCAATAACACTGTTGGATCCATGTGTGGTTTGTGGAAGGAACAGACATGCAATGACACAGGTGGATCCATGTGTGGTTTGTGAAAAGAACAGACATGCAATCACACTAGGTGGATCCATGTGTGGTTTGTGAAAAGAATAGACATGCAATCACACTAGGTGGATCCATGTGTGTTTTTTTAGAAGAACACACATACAATGACTCTAGTTGTGGTTCATGAATAGAACACACATGCAATGACACTGGTGGATCCATGTGTGGTTTGTGAAAAGAACAGACATGTAATCACACTAGGTGGATCCATGTGTGGTTTGTGGAAGGAACAGACATGCAATGACTCTAGCTGTGGTTCATGAAAAGAACAGAGATGCAATGACATTGGTGGATCCATGTGTGGTTCATGAGAAGAACACACATCCAATGACACTAGTGGATCCATGTGTGGATTCTGAGAAGAACAGACATGCAATGACACTGGTGGATACTTATGTGGTTTGTGAGAAGAACAGACATGCAATGACACTAGCTGTGGTTCATGAGAAGAACACACATGCAATGACACTAGTGGATCCTTGTGTGGTTTGTGAGAAGAACATACATGCAATGACACTGGCTGTGGTTCCTGAGAAGAACACACATGCAATGACACTGGTGGATCCTTGTGTGGTTTGTGAGAAGAACTGACATGCAATGACACTAGGTGGATCCATGTGTGGTTTGTTTAGAGGAACATACATGCAATGACACTAGGTGTGGTTCATGAAAAGAACATACATGCAATGACACTGGTTGTGGTTCATGAGAAAACACACATGGATCCACATAGGTGGATCCATGTGTGGTTTTGAAAAGAATATACATGCAATGACACTGGTGGATCCATGTGTGGTTCATGAGCAGAACACATAGCCAATGACACTAGTGTATCCATGTGTTGTTTGTGAGAAGAACAGACATGCAATGACACTGGTGGATACTTATGTGGTTTGTGAGAAGAACATACATGCAATGACACTGGCTGTGGTTCATGATAAGAACACACATGAAATGACACTGGTGGATCCTTGTGTGGTTTGTGAGAAGAACATACATGCAATGACACTAGCTGTGGTTCATGAGAGGAACACACATGGATCCACATTGGTGGATCCACGTGTGGTTTGTGAAAAGAACAAACATGCAATGGCACTGGTGGATCCTTGTGTGGTTTGTTTAGAGGAACAAACATACAATGACACTGGGTGTGGTTCATGAAAAGAACAGACATGCAATGACACTGGTGGATACATGTCTGGTTTGCGGAAGGAACAGACATGCAATGACACTGGTGGATCCATGTGTGGTTTGTGAAAAGAACAGACATGCAATCACACTAGGTGGATACATGTGTGGTTTGTGAAAAGAACAGACATGCAATCACACTAGGTGGATCCATGTGTGGTTTGTTTATAAGAACACAGATGCAATGACTCTAGTTGTGGTTCATGAAAAGAACACACATGCAATGACACTGGTGGATCCATGTGTGGTTTGTGAAAAGAACAGACATGCAATCATACTAGGTAGATCCATGTGTGGTTTGTTTAGAGGAACAGACATGCAATGACACTGGGTGGATCCATGTGTGGTTTGTTTAGAAGAACACAGATGCAATGACTCTAGTTGTGGTTCATGAAAAGAACACACATGCAATGACACTGGTGGATCCATGTGTGGTTTGCGAAAAGAACAGACATGCAATCACACTAGGTGGATCCATGTGTGGTTAGTTTAGAGGAACAAGCATGCAATTACACTGGGTGTGGTTCATGAAAAGAACAGACATGCAATGACACTGGTGGATCCATATGTGGTTTGTGAAAGGAACAGACATGCAATGACTCTAGCTGTGGTTCATGAAAAGAACAGACATGCAATGACACTGGTGGATCCATGTGTGATTCATGAGACGAACAGACATCCAAAGATACTGGTGGATCCGTTTGTGGTTTGTGAGAAGAACAGACATGCAATGACACTAGTGGATACTTATTTGGTTTGTGAGAAGAATAGACCTGCAATGACACTGGTTGTGGTTCATGAGAAGAACACACATGCAATGACACTTGTGGATCCTTGTGTTGTTTGTGAGAAGAACATACATGCAATGACACTGGGTGGATCCATGTGTGGTTTGTTTAGAGGAACAGACATGCAATGACACTGGGTGTGGTTCCTGAAAAGAATAGACATGCAATGACACTAGTGGATCCATATGTGGTTTGTGGAAGGAACGTGCATGCAATGACTCTAGTTGTGGTTCATGAAAAGAACAAACATGCAATACACTGGTGGATCCATGTGTGGTTCATGAGAAGACCACATAGCCAATGACACTAGTGGATCCATGTGTGGTTTGTGGGAAGAACAGACATGCAATGACAGTTGTGGATACTTATGTGGTTTGTGAGAAGAACATACATGCAATGACACTGGCTGTGGCTCATGAGAAGAACACACATGAAATGACACTGGTGGATCCTTGTGTGGTTTGTGAGAAGAACATACATGCAATGACACTGGCTGTGGTTAATGAGAAGAACACACATGGATCCACACTGGTGTATCCATGTGTGGTTTGTGAAAAGAACAGATATGCAATGGCACTGGAGGATCCTTGTGTGGTTTGTTTAGAGGAACAAACATGCAATGACACTGGGTGTGGTTCATGAAAAGAACAGACATGCAATGACACTGGTGGATCCATGTGTGCTTTGCGGAAGGAACAAACATCTAATGACACTGGTGGATCCATGTGTGGTTTGCAAAAAGAACAGACATGCAATCACACTAGGTGGATCCATGTGTAGTTAGTTTAGAGGAAGAGACATGCAATGACACTGGGTGTGGTTCATGAAAAGAACAGACATGCAATGACAGTAGTGGATCCATGTGTTGTTTGTGAAAAGAATAGACATCCAATCACACTAGGTGGATCCATATGTGGTTTGTTTAGAGGAACAGACATGCAATGACACTGGGTGTGGTTCATGAAAAGAACAGACATGCAATGACACTGGTGGATCCATATGTGGTTTGTGCAATGAACAGACTTGCAATGACTCTAGCTGTGGTTCATGAAAAGAATAGACATGCAATGACTCTGGTGGATCCATGTGTGGTTCATGAGAAGAACATACATCCAATGACACTAGTGGATCCATGTGTGGTTTGTGAGAAGAACAGACATGCAATGACACTAGTGGATTCTTATTTGGTTTGTGAGAAGAATAGACATGCGATGACACTGGCTGTGGTTCATGAGAAGAACACACATGCAATGACACTCGTGGATCCTTGTGTTGTTTGTGAGAAGAAGATACATGCAATGACACTGGCTGTGGTTCATGAGAAGAACACACATGCAATGACACTGGTGGATCTTTGTGTGGTTTGTGAGAAGAACTATCATGCAATCACACCTGGTGGATCCTTCTATGGTTTGTTTAGAGGAATAGACATGCAATGACACTGGGTGTGATTCATGAAAACAACAGACATGCAATGACAATGGTGGATCCATATGTGGTTTGTGGAAGGAACAGACATGCAATGACACTGGTGGATCCATGTGTGGTTCATGATAAGAAGACACATCCAATGACACAAGTGGATCCTTACGTGGTTCATGAAAAGAACAGACATGCAATGACACTAGTGGATCCATATGTGGTTTGTGGAAGGAACAGACATGCAATGACTCTAGTTGTGGTTCATGAAAAGAACAGACATGCAATGACACTGGTGGATCCATGTGTGGTTCATGAGAAGAACACACATCCAATAACACTGATGGATCCATGTGTGGTTTGTGAGAAGAATAGACATGCAATGACAATGGTGGATACTTATTTGGTTTGTGAGAATAACATACATGCAATGACACTGGTTGTGGTTCATGAGAAGATCACACATGCAATAACACTGGTGGATCCATGTGTAGTTCATGAGAATAACACACATCCAATGACACTAGTGGATCCATATGTGGTTTGTGAGAAGAACAGACATGCAATGACAGTGGTGGATCCTTATGTAGTTTGTTTAGAAGAACACACATGCAATGACACTGGGTGTGGTTCATGAAAAGAACAGACATGCAATAACACTCGTGGATCCTTATGTGGTTTGTTTAGAAGAGCACACATGCAATGACACCGGGTGAATCCATGTGTGGTTTGTTTAAAGGAACAGACATGCAATGACACTGGGTGTGGTTCATGAAAAGATCAGACATGCAATGACACTGGTGGAACCATGTGTGGGTTGTGGAAGAAACAGACATGCAATGACACAGGTGGATCCATGTGTGGTTTGTGAAAAGAACAGACATGCAATCACACTAGGTGGATCCATGTGTGGTTTGTTAAAAGAACAGACATGCAATCACACTAGGTGGGTCCATGTGTGGTTTGTTTAGAAGAACACACATGCAATGACTCTAGTTGTTGTTCATGAATAGAACACACATGCAATGATACTGGTGGATCCATGTGTGGTTTGTGAAAAGAACAGACATGCAACCACACTAGGTGGATCCATGTGTGGTTTGTGGAAGGAACAGACATGCAATGACTCTAGCTTTGGTTCATGAAAAGAACAGACATGCTATGACACTGGTGGATTCATGTGTGGTTCATGATAAGAACAGACATCCAATGACACTGGTGGATCCATGTGTGGTTTGTGAGAGGAATAGACATGCAATGACACTGGTGGATACTTATGTGGTTTGTGAGAAGAACAGACATGCAATGACACTAGTTGTGGTTCATGAGAAGAACACACATGCAATGACACTGGTGGATCCTTGTGTGGTTTGTGAGAAGAACATACATGCAATGACACTAGCTGTGGTTCATGAGAAGAACACACATGGATCCACACTGGTGGATCCATGTGTGGTTTGTGAAAGAACAAACATGTAATATCACTGGTGGATCCTTGTGTGGATTGTTTAGAGGAATAGACATGCAATGACACTATGTGTGGTTCATGAAAAGAACAAACATGCAATGACACTCGTGGATCCATGTGTGGTTTGTGAAAATAACACACATGCAATAACACTGGTGGATCCATGTGTGGTTTGTGAAAAGAACAGACATGCAATCACACTAGGTGGATCCATGTGTGGTTTGTGAAAAGAACAGACATGCAATCACACTAGGTGAGATCCATGTGTGGTTTGTTTAGAAGAACACACATGCAATGAGTCTAGTTGTGGTTCATGAAAATAACACACATGCAATGACATTGTTGGATCCATGTGTGGTTTGTGAAAAGAACAGACATGCAATCATACTAGGTGGATCCATGTGTGGTTTGTTTAGACGAACAGACATGCAAAGACACTGGGTGGATCCATGTGTGATTTGTTTAGAAGAACACACATGCAATGACTCTAGTTGTGGTTCATGAAAAGAACACACATGCAATGACACTGGTGGATCCATGTGTGGTTTGTGAAAAAATAGACATGCAATCACACTAGGTGGATCCATGTGTGGTTAGTTTAGAGGAACAGACATGCAATGACACTGGGTGTGGTTCATGAAAAGAACAAACATGCAATGACACCAGTGGATCCATATGTGGTTTGTGGAAGGAACAGACATGCAATGACTCTAGCTGTGGTTCATGAAAAGAACAGACATGCAATGACACTGGTGGATCCATGTGTGGTTCATGAGAAGAACACATATCCAATGACACTGTTGGATCCATGTGTGGTTTATGAGAAGAACATACATGCAATGACACTGGTCGATACTTATTTGGTTTGTGAGAAGAACATACATGCAATGACACTGGCTATGGTTCATGAGAAGAACACACAAGCAATGACACTGGTGGATCCATGTGTGGTTCATGAGAAGAACACACATCCAATGACACTGGTTGATCCATGTGTGGTTTCTGAGAAGAACAGACATGCAATGACACTGGTGGATCCTTATGTAGTTTGTTTAGAAGAACACACATGCAATGACACTGGGTGTGGTTCATGAAAAGAACAGACATGCAATGACACTGGTGGATCCTTATGTGGTTTGTTTAGAAGAACACACATGCAATGACACTGGGTGGATCCATGTGTGGTTTGTTTAGAGGAACAGACATGCAATGACACTGGGTGTGGTTCATGAAAAGAACAAACATGCAATGACACTAGTGGATACATGTGTGGTTTGTGGAAGGAAAAGACATGCAATGACACTGGTGGATCCATGTGTGGTTTGTGAAAAAAACAGACATGCAATCACACTAGGTGGATCCATGTGTGGTTTGTGAAAAGAACATACATGCAATCACACTAGGTGGATCCATGTGTAGTTTGTTTATAAGAACACACATGCAATGACTCTAGTTGTGGTTCATGAATAGAACACACATGCAATGACATTGGTGGATCCATGTGTGGTTTGTGAAAAGAACATACATGCAATCACACTAGGTGGATCCATGTGTGGTTTATGGAAGGAGAAGACACGCAATGACTCTAGATGTGGTTCATGAAAATAAAATACTTGCAATGACACTGGTGGATCCATGTGTGGTTCATGAGAAGAACACACATCCAATGACACTGGTAGATCCATGTGTGGTTTGTGAGAAGAACAGACATGCAATGACACTGGTGGATACTTATGTGGTTTCTGAGAAGAACAGACATGCAATGACACTTGTCGTGGTTCATGAGAAGAACACACATGCAATGACACTGGTGGATCCTTGTGTGGTTTGTGAGAAGAACATACATGCAATGACACTGGCTGTGGTTCAGGAGAAGAGCACACATGCAATGACACTGTTGGATCCTTGTGTGGTTTGTGAGAAGAACTGACATGCAATGATACTAGGTGGATCCATGTGTGGTTTGTTTAGAGGAACAGACATGCAATGACACTAGGTGTGGTTCATGAAAAGAACATACATGCAATGACATTGGTTGTGGTTCATGACAACAACAACACACATGGATCCACACAGGTGGATCCATGTGTGGTTTGTGAAAAGAACAGACATGCAATGACACTGGTGGTTCCTTGTGTGGTTTGTTTAGAGGAACAAACATGCTATGACACTAGGTGTGATTCATAAAAAGAACAGACATGCAATGAAACTGGTGGATCCATGTGTGGTTTGTGAAAAGAACAGACATGCAATCACAATAGGTGGATCCATGTGTGGATTGTTTAGAGGAACATACATGCAATGACACTGGGTGGATCCATGTGTGGTTTGTTTAGAAGAACACACATGCAATGACTCTAGTTGTGGTTCATGAAAAGAACGCACATGCAATGACACTAGTGGATCCATGTGTGGTTTGTGAAAAGAATAGACATGCAATCACACTAGGTGGATCCATGTGTGGTTTGTTTAGAGGAACAGACATGCAATGACACTGGGTGTGGTTCATGAAATGAATAGACATGCAATAACACTGGTGGATCCATATGTGGTTTGTGGAAGGAGCATACATGCAATGAATCTAGGTGTGGTTCATGAAAAGAACAGACATGCAATGACACTGGTGGATCCATGTGTGGTTCATGAGAAGAACACACAGCCAATGACACTGGTGTATCCATGTGTGGTTTGTGAGAAGAACAGACATGCAATGACACTGGTGGATACTTATGTGGTTTGTGAGAAGAACATACATGCAATGACACTGGATGTGGTTCATGAGAAGAACACACGTGAAATGACACTGGTGGATCCTTGTGTGGTTTGTGAGAAGAACATACATGCAATGACACTGGTTGTGGTTCATGAGAAGAACACACATGGATCCACACCGGTGGATGCATGTGTGGTTTGTGAAAAGAACAGACATGCAATCGCACTGGTGGATCCTTGTGTGTTTTGTTTAGAGGAACAGACATGCAATGACACTGCGTGTGGTTCATGAAAAGAACAAACATGCAATGACACTGGTGGATCCATGTGTGGTTTGTGGAAGGAACAGACATGCAATGACAGTGGTGGATCCATGTGTGGTTTGTGAATAGAACAGAAATGCAAGCACACTAGGTGGATCCATGTGTGGTTTGTGAAAAGAACAGACATGCAATCATACTAGGTGGATCTATGTGTGGTTTGTTTAGGGGAATAGGCATGCAATGACACTAGGTGGATCCATGTGTGGTTTGTTTAGAAGAACACACATGCAATGACTCTAGTTGTGATTCATGAAAAGAACACACATGCAATGACACTGGTGGATCCATGTGTGGTTTGTGAAAAGAACAGACATGCAATCATACTAGTTGGATCCATGTGTGGTTAGTTTAGAGGAACAGACATGCAATGACACTGGGTGTGGTTCATGAAAAGAACAGACATGCAATGACACTGGTGGATCCATATGTGGTTTGTGGAAGGAACAGACATGCAATGACTCTAGCTGTGGTTCATGAAAAGAACAGACATGCAATGACACTGGTGGATCCATTTGTGGTTCATGAGAAGAACACACATCCAATGACACTAGTGGATCCATGGGTGGTTTGTGAGAAGAACAAACATGCAATGACACTGGTGGATACTTATTTGGTTTGTGAGAAGAACATACATGCAAGAACACTGCTGTGGTTCATGAGAAGAACACACATGCAATAATACTGGTGGATCCATGTGTGGTTCATGAGAAGAACACACATCCAATGACACTAGTGGATCCATATGTGGTTTGTGAGAAGAACAGACATGAAATGACACTGGTGGATCCTTATGTAGTTTGTTTAGAAGAACACACATGCAATGACACTTGGTGTGGTTCATGAAAAGAACAGACATGCAATGACACTGGTGGATCCTTATGTGGTTTGTTTAGAAGAACACACATGCAATGACACTGGGTGGATCCATTTGTGGTTTGTTTAGAGGAACATACATGCAATGACACTAGGTGTTGTTCATGAAAAGAATAGACATGCAATAACACTGGTGGATCCATGTGTGGTTTGTGGAAGGAACAGACTTGCAATGAAACTGGTGGATCCATGTGTGGTTTGTGAAAAGAACAGACATGCAATCACACTAGGTGGATCCATGTGTGTTTTGTGAGAAGAACTAACATGCAATGACACTAGGTGGATCCATGTGTGGTTTGTTTAGAGGAATAGACATGCAATGACACTAGGTGTGGTTCATGAAAAGAACATACATGCAATGACACTGGTTGTGGTTCATGAGAAGAACACACATGGATCCACACAGGTGGATCCATCTGTGGTTTGTGAAAAGAACAGACATGCAATGACACTAGTGGATCCTTGTGTTGTTTGTTTAGATGAACAAACATGCAATGACACTGGGTGTGGTTCATGAAAAGAACAGACATGCAGTGATACTGGTGGATCCATGTGTGGTTTGTGAAAAGAATAGACATGCAATCACACTAGGTGGATCCATGTGTGGTTTGTTTAGAGGAATAGACATGCAATGACACTGGGTGGATCCATGTGTGGTTTGTTGAGAAGAACACGCATGCAATGACTCTAGTTGTGGTTCATGAAAATAACACACATGCAATGACACTGGTGGATCCATGTGTGGTTTGTGAAAAGAACAGACATGCAATAACACTAGGAGGATCCATGTGTGGTTTATTTAGAGGAACAGACATGCAATGACACTAGGTGTGGTTCATGAAAAGAACAGACATACAATGACACTGGTGGATCCATTTGTGGTATGGAAGGAATGTACATGCAATGATTCTAGTTGTGGTTCATGAAAAGAACAGACATGCAATGACACTGCTGGATCCATGTGTGGTTCATGAGAAGAACACACAACCAATGACACTGGTGGATCCATGTGTGGTTTGTGAGAAGAACAGACATGCAATGACACTGGTGGATACTTATGTGGTTTGTGAGAAAAACATACATGCAATGACACTGGTTGTGGTTCATGAGAAGAACACACATGGATCCACACAGGTGGATCCATGTGTGGTTTGTGAAAAGAACAGACATGCAATCACACTGGTGGATCCTTGTGTTGTTTGTTTAGAGGAACAAACATGCAATGACACTGGGTGTGGTTCATGAAAAGAACAGACATGCAATGATACTGGTGGATCCATGTGTGGTTTGTTTAGAGGAATAGACATGCAATGACACTAGGTGGATCCATGTGTGGTTTGTCGAGAAGAACAAACATGCAATGACTCTAGTTGTGGTTCATGAAAAGAACACACATACACTAACACTGGTGGATCCATGTGTGGTTTGTGAAAAGAACAGACATGCAATCACACTAGGTGGATCGATGTGTGGTTTATTTAGAGGAACATACATGCAATGACACTGGGTGTGGTTCATGAAAAGAACAGACATGCAATGACATTGGTCGATCCATCTGTGGTATTTGGAAGGAGCGTACATGCAATGACTCTAGTTGTGGTTCATGAAAAGAACAGACATGCAATGACACTAGTGGATCCATGTGTGGTTTATGAGAAGAACACACATCCAATGACACTGGTGGATCCATGTGTGGTTTGTGAGAAGAACAGACGTGCAATGACACTAGTGGATCCTTATGTAGTTTGTTTAGAAGAACACACATGCAATGAAACTAGGTGTGGTTCATGAAAATAACAGACATGCAATGACACTGGTGGATACTTATGTGGTTTGTTTAGAAGAACACACATGCAATGACACTGGGTGGATCCATGTGTGGTTTGTTTAGAGCAACAGACATGCAATGACACTGGCTATGGTTCATGAAAAGAACAGACATGCAATGACACTAGTGGATCCATGTGTGGTTTGTGGAAGGAACAGACATGCAATGACACTGGTGGATCCATGTGTGGTTTGTGAAAATAACAGACATGCAATCACACTAGGTGGATCCATGTGTGGTTTGTGAAACAAACAGACATGCAATCACACTAGGTGGATCCATGTGTAGTTTGTTTAGAAGAACACACATGCAATGACTCTAGTTGTGGTTCATGAATAGAGCACACATGCAATGACATTGGTGGATCCATGTGTGGTTTGTGAAAAGAACAAACATGCAATCACACTAGGTGGATAGATGTGTGGTTTGTGGAAGGAGCAGACATGCAATGACTGTAGATGTGGTTCATGAAAAGAACGGACATGCAATGACACTGGTGGATCCATGTGTGGTTCATGAGAATAACACACATCTAATGACACTGGTGGATCCATGTGTGGTTTGTGAGAAAAACAGACATGCAATGACACTAGTTGTGGTTCATGAGAAGAACACACATGCAATGACACTGGTGGATCCTTGTGTGGTTTGTGAGAAGAACATACATGCAATGACACTGGCTGTGGTTCATGAGAAGAACACACATGCAATGGCACTGTTGGATCCTTGTGTGGTTTGTGAGAAGAACTAACATGCAATGACACTAGGTGGATCCATGTGTGGTTTGTTTACAGGAACAGACATGCAATGACACTAGGTGTGGTTCATGAAAAGAACAGACATGCAATAACACTGGTGGATCCATATGTGGTTTCTGGAAGGAACATACATGCAATGACTCTAGTTGTGGTTCATGAAAAGAACATACATGCAATGACACTGGTGGATCCATGTGTGGTTCATGAGAAGAACACACAGCCAATGACACTGGTGGATCCATGTGTGGTTTGTGAGAAGAACAGACATGCAATGACACTAGTGGATACTTATGTGGTTTGTGAGAAGAACATACATGCAATCACACTGGATGTGGTTTATGAGAAGAACACACTTGAAATGACACTGGTGGATCCTTGTGTGGTTTGTGAGAAGAACATACATGCAATGACATTGGTTGTGGTTCATGAGAAGAACACACAAGGATCCACACTGGTGGATCCATGTGTGGTTTGCAAAAAGAACAGACATGCAATCGCATTGGTGGATCCTTGTGTTGTTTGTTTAGAGGAACAGACATGCAATGACACTGCGTGTGGTTCATGAAAAGAACAAACATGCAATGACACTAGTGGATCCATGTGTGGTTTGTGGAAGGAATAGACATGCAATGACACTGGTGTATCCATGTGTGGTTGATGAATAGAACAGACATGCAATCACACTAGGTGGATCCATGTGTGGTTTGTGAAAAGAACAGACATGCAATCATACTAGGTGGATCTATGTGTGGTTTGTTTAGGGGAATAGGCATGCAATGACACTAGGTGGATCCATGTGTGGTTTGTTTAGAAGAACACACATGCAATGACACTAGGTAGATCCATGTGTGGTTTGTTTAGAGGAATAGACATGCAATGACACTGGGTGGATCCATGTGTGGTTTGTTGAGAAGAACACACATGCAATGACTCTAGTTGTGGTTCATGAAAAGAACACACATACAATGACATTGGTGGATCCATGTGTGGTTTGTGAAAAGAACAGACATGCAATCACACTAGGTGGATCCATGTGTGGTTTATTTAGAGGAACAAACGTGCAATGACACTGGGTGTGGTTCATGAAAAGAACAGACATGCAATGACACTGGTGGATCCATTTGTGGTATTTGGAAGGAACGTACAGGCAATGACTCTAGTTATGGTTCATGAAAAGAACAGACATGCAATGACACTGGTGGATCCATGTGTTCTTCATGAGAAGAACACACATCCAATGACATTGGTGGATCCATGTGTGGTTTGTGAGAAGAACAGACATGCAATGACACTGGTGGATCCTTATGTACTTTGTTTAGAAGAACACACATGCAATGGCACTGGGTGTGGTTCATGAAAAGAACAAACATGCAATGACACTGGTGGATCCTTATGTGGTTTGTTTAGAAGAACACACATGCAATGACACTCGGTGGATCCATGTGTGGTTTGTTTAGAGGAACAGACATGCAATGACACTAGGTGTGGTTCATGAAAAGAACAGACATGCAATGACACTCGTGGATCCATGTGTGGTTTGTGGAAGGAACAAACATGCAATGACACTGGTGGATCCATGTGTGGTTTGTGAAAAGAACAGACATGCAATCACACTAGGTGGATCCATGTGTGGTTTGTGAAAAGAACAGACATGCAATCACACTAAGTGGATCCATGTCTAGTTTGTTTAGAAGAACACACATGCAATGACTCTAGTTGTGGTTCATGAATAGAACACACATGCAATGACATTGGTGGATCCATCTGTGGTTTGTGAAAAGAACAGACATGCAATCACACTAGGTGGATCCATGTGTGGTTTGTGGAAGGAGCAGACATGCAATGACTCTAGATGTGGTTGATGAAAATAACAGACATGCAATGACACTGGTGGATCCATGTGTGGTTCATTATAAGAACACACATCCAATGACACTGGTGGATCCATGTGTGGTTTGTGAGAAGAACAGACATGCAATGACACTGGTGGATACTTATGTGGTTTGTGACAAGAACAGACATGCAATGACACTAGCTGTGGTTCATGAGAAGAACACACAAGCAATGACACTAGTGGATCCTTGTGTGGTTTGTGAGAAGAACATACATGCAATGACACCGGTTGTGGTTCATGAGAAGAACACACATGCAATGACTCTATTTGATCCTTGTGTGGTTTGTGAGAAGAACTAACAAGCAATGACACTAGGTGGATCCATGTGTGGTTTATTTAGAGGAACAGACATGCAATGACACTAGGTGTGGTTCATGAAAAGAACATACATGCAATGACATTGGTTGTGGTTCATGAGAAGAACACACATGGATCCACACAGGTGGATCCATGTGTGGTTTGTGAAAAGAACAGACATGCAAGGACACTGGTGGATCCTTGTGTGGTTTGTTCAGAGGAAAAAACATGCAATGACACTAGGTATGGTTCATAAAAAGAACAGACATGCAATGATACTAGTGGATCCATGTGTGGTTTGTGAAAAGAACAGACATGCAATCATACTAGGTGAATCCATGTGTGGTTTGTTTAGAAGAACACACATGCAATGACTCTAGTTGTGGTTCATGAAAAGAACACACATGCAATGACACTGGTGGATCCATGTGTGGTTTGTGAAAAGAATAGACATGCAATCACACTAGGTGGATCCTGTTACATTGCAAATGTATCTATAATTTTTGATGTTCCATGCTTGGTTTTATCTACTTTCTTATGTTTTGTCCACACTTTGGAGTATTTTTCATATGATTTCTTGGACTAACCTATTAACAAGAGCCACCGTGCCAGTTACTTTTGTTTCTCATTTTTGGTTCCAGGAAAGTCAGAAAATGAATATTCTCGGAATTGGACGGGACAAAAGCCAAAGTTCATATTTTTTGGAAGACTCACGGAGCCAGAAGATGAGACGGATGGGGGCCACAGGGTGGCCACACCACCCCTTGGTGCGGGCCAGCCCCAGCACCGAGGGCATGTGTGCCCCCCTGGCCGACCAAACCTTGCCTTTCACTATAAGAGCCTCATGATACCAATACCCTAGATAGTCAATCAAAAATCCACGAAAAGTTCCATAGTCACGCCCACCTAGAAGAGGAAGAAAGGGATGCGAAAAGAGGAGATTGGGAGACGGGATGTAAAGTCTACATTACTGCTCGCACTTCGGGACGGGAAGTGTTCTAGAGCCATCTCCATCGATCTCCACCGCCATCTCCATCACCATTGCTGATTCCCATGATGAGGAGGGAGTAGATCTCTCTCGAGGCTAAGGGTTCTATCGGTAGCTATATGTTCATCTCTCTCTTTATGCATGATCATATTGAGATCATGAGCTTGTAATCTATAGATCTACCTTGCTACTCAAGTGCTTTAATAGATCTCTGCTCTCCCCATGTGTGTGAAAGTGACAGCGTGCACACCATGGTGGCACTTAGGCTAGAGATTACAAATACTTGTTATGAGTTATATTTGGAGTTGGATATCTTTATGAAATTGTGGTGTTTGTTGGACTCATCTAGTACTGAAGGTGACAGTGTGGGGTTTTCTAGATGGGAAAGGCTTACTTTGAGGTGTGCTGTTATAGCCCTACCGTTGATTAGAGTATCCAACCGGAGAGTAGTTAAGAGTAGTATAATAAAGAAGAACATATTTATATGAGAGTGTTCACTAGTGAAAGTATGATCCCTAGGCCTTGTTTCTAAGCATTTATACACCATTTGCTATTAGATCTATTACATGTTTGCTTGCTTCCTTCTTTATTTCAGTTTGCCTTTAGTCTTTTCCCATGTCAACCACACGCCAGCAAGCTATTTTCTAGCACCGTTGTCTTATATCCATACCACTTGTATTTTACTATCTCTTCACCGAACTAGTGCACCTATACACCTGACAAGTGTATTGGGTGTGTTGGGGACACAAGAGACTTCTTGTATCTTGATTGCAGGGTTGCTAGAGAGGGAATACCTTTGCCACTTCCTCCCTGAGTTCGATAAACCTTGGGTGATCCACTTAAGGGAAAACTTGCTGCTGTTCTATAAACCTCTACACTTGGAGGCCCAACAACTGTCTACAAGAATAGAAGTGCGTAGACATCAAGCTATTTTTTGGCGTCGTTGCCGGGGAGGTAAGGTAAAAGGTACTCACATCCTCCGGTGTGAGTGATCGAAGTTATTTCCTTTAGATTCTGCAATTTTGCCTTTTTGTTTCTTGTTTTCACTAGTTAGGCTTAATGGAAAACAACAACAAAATTAGAGAACTTTATAGTATTTATATTGAGCTAGGACATGAAGTGTTTGAAGAGAAAATTAAAAAACCTATGGAACTTTATTTGCATGCTAATAGAAATGTAATTAGTATGAATTCTTTGAACACCATTATTGCTAATGCTATGGAAAAGTCTAAGCTTGGGGAAGCTAGGTTTTATGAAAATGATCTTTTTAGTTCCCCAGCTTTGGTAGATAGCTATTCTATTGCTTATGATGATACCAAACCTCCAATATATGATGATTACAATGATGAATATGATATTCGCAGTCCACCTACTATTGAGGAGGAAATTAATTATGACTACAATATGCCTCCTATATTTGATGATTATGGTGATGAAAATAATAATGATAGCTATTTTGTTGAATTTGCTCCCACTACAATTAACAAGAATGATTATGTTTATGTGGGGAGTATTAATTCTTTTATGCATGTGGCTCATGATAAGAATGTTTTATGTGATAGTTATATTGTTAATTTTATTCATGTTGCTACTAAAATTTATTATGAGAGAGGGAAACATGGTTCTATGCATCTCAATAATATTAAGTTTCCCCTCTTTATGTTGAAATTTTTGAAGCTGCACTTGTTTTGCTTTCCTATGCTTGTTGCTTTGTGCTTTCATGACTTGTTTCTTTACAAGATTCCTATGCATAGGAAGTGGGTTAGACTTAAATGTGTTTTGAATTTGCTTCTTGATGCTCTCTTTTACTTCAATTCATATTTCTTATGGGAGCATCTTCTCAAACTATCATGCCTAACTTAAAGGCGTTAAAGAAAAGTACTTATTTCAGTTTGCCTTTAGTCTTTTCCCATGTCAACCACACGCCAGCAAGCTATTTTCTAGCACCGTTGTCTTATATCCATACCACTTGTATTTTACTATCTCTTCGCCGAACTAGAGCACCTATACACCTGACAAGTGTATTGGGTGTGTTGGGGAAACAAGAGACTTCTTGTATCTTGATTGCAGGGTTGCTAGAGAGGAAATACCTTTGCCACTTCCTCCCTGAATTCGATAAACCATGGGTGATCCACTTAAGGGAAAACTTGCTGCTGTTCTATAAACCTCTACACTTGGAGGCCCAACAACTGTCTACAAGAATAGAAGTGCGTAGACATCAGATCCATGTGTGGTTTGTTTAGAGGAACATACATGCAATGACACTAGGTGTGGTTCATGAAAAGAACAGACATGCAACAAAACTGGTGGATCCATATGTGTTTTGTGGAAGGAACATACATGCAATGACTCTAGTTGTGGTTCATGAAAAGAACAGACATGCAATGACACTGGTGGATCCATGCGTGGTTCATGAGAAGAACACACAGCCAATGACAATGGTGGATCCATGTGTGGTTTGTGAGAAGATTAGACATGCAATGACACTGGTGGATACTTATGTGGTTTGTGACAAGAACATACATGCAATGACACTGGATGTGGTTCATGAGAAGAACACACATAAATGACACTGGTGGATCCTTGTGTGGTTTGTGAGAAGAACATACATGGAATGACACGGGCTGTGGTTCATGAGAAGAACACACATGGATCCACATTGGTGGATCCATGTCTGGTTTGTGAAAAGAACAGACATGCAATCGCACTGGTGGATCCTTGTGTGGTTTGTTTAGAGGAACAAACATGCAATGACACTGCATGTGGTTCATGAAAAGAACAAACATGCAATGACACTGGTGGATCCATGTGTGGTTTGTGGAAGGAACAGACATGCAATGACACTAGTGGATCCATGTGTGATTTGTGAATAGAACAGACATGCAATCACACAAGGTGGATCCATGTGTGGTTTGTGAAAAGAACAAATGCAATCATACTAGGTGGATCCATGTGTGGTTTGTTTAGAAGAACACACATGCAATGTATCTAGTTGTGGTTCATGAAAAGAACACACATGCAATGGCACTGGTGGATCCATGTGTGGTTTGTGAAAAGAACAGACATGCAATCATACTAGGTGGATCTATGTGTGGTTTGTTTAGAGGAACAGGCATGCAATGACACTGGGTGGATCCATGTGAGGTTCTTTTAGAAGAACACACATGCAATGACTCTAGTTGTGGTTCATGAAAAGAACACACATGCAATGACACTGGTGGATCCATGTGTGGTTTCTGAAAAGAACAGACATGCAATCACACTAGGTGGATCCATGTGTGGTTAGTTTAGAGGAACAGACATGCAATGACACTGGGTGTGGTTCATGAAAAGAACAGATATGCAATGACACCGGTGGATCCATATGTGGTTTGTGGAAGGAACAGACATGCAATGACTCTAGTTGTGGTTCATGAAAAGAACAGACATGCAATGACACTGGTGGATCCATGTGTGGTTCATGAGAAGAACACACATCCAATGACACTAGTGGATCCATGTGTGGTTTGTGAGAAGAACAGACATGCAATGACACTGGTGGATACTTATTAAGTTTGTGAGAAGAACATACATGCAATAACACTGGCTGTGGTTCATGAGAAGAACACACATGCAATAACACTGGTGGATCCATGTGTGGTTCATGAGAAGAACACACATCCAATGACACTAGTGGATCCATATGTGGTTTGTGAGACGAACAGACATGCAATGACACTGGTGAATTCTTATGTAGTTTGTTTAGAAGAACACACATGCAATGACACTTGGTGTGGTTCATGAAAAGAACAGACATGCAATGACACTGGTGGATCCTTATGTGGTTCGTTTCGAAGAACACACATGCAATGACACTGGGTGGATCCATGTGTGGTTTGTTTAGAGGAACATACATGCAATGACACTGGGTGTGGTTCATGAAAAGAACACACATGCAATGACACTGGTGGATCCATGCGTGGTTTGTGAAAAGAACAGACATGCAATCACACTAGGTGGATCCATGTGTGGTTTGTGAAAAGAACAGACATGCAATCACACTAGGTGGATCCATGTGTGGTTTGTGAAAAGAAGAGACATGCAATCACACTAGGTGGATCCATCTGTGGTTTGTTTAGTAGAACACACATGCAATGACTCTAGTTGTGGGTCATGAATAGAACACACATGCAATGACACTGGTGGATCCATGTGTGGTTTGTGAAAAGAATAGACATGCAATCACACTAGGTGGATCCATGTGTGGTTTGTGGAAGGAACAGACATGCAATGACTCTAGTTGTGGTTCATGAAAAGAACAGACATGCAATGACACTGGTGGATCCATGTGTGGTTCATGATAAGAACACACATCCAATGACACTGGTGGATCCATGTGTGGTTTGTGAGAAGAACAGACATGCAATGACACTGGTGGATACTTATGTGGTTTGTGAGAAGAACAGACATGCAATGACACTAGCTGTGGTTCATGAGAAGAACACACATGCAATGACACTAGTGGATCCTTGTGTGGTTTGTGAGAAGAACATACATGCACTGACACTGGCTGTGGTTCATGAGAAGAACACACATGCAATGACACTGGTGGATCCTTGTGTGGTTTGTGAGAAGAACTGACATGCAATGACACTGGGTGTGGTTCATGAAAAGAACAGACATGCAATGACACTGGTTGTGGTTCATGAGAAGAACACACATGGATCCACACAGGTGGATCCATGTGTGGTTTGTGAAAAGAACAGACATGCAATGACATTGGTGGATCCTTGTGTTGTTTGTTTAGAGGAACAAACATGCAATGACACTGGGTGTGGTTCATGAAAAGAACAGACATGCAATGATACTGGTGGATCCATGTGTGGTTTGTGAAAAGAATAGACATGCAATCACACTAGGTGGATCCATTTGTGGTTTGTTTAGAGGAATAGACATGCAATGACACTGGGTGGATCCATGTGTGGTTTGTTGAGAGGAACACACATGCAATGACTCTAGTTGTGGTTCATGAAAAGTACAGACATGCAATGACACTAGTGGATCCATGTGTGGTTTGTGAAAAGAACAGACATGCAATCTGTAACTACCTCGGTGAATTACGCTCTTAGTTACATGCCTGGATGAGCGAAAATGGTTAAAATAGTACGGTGGGGCCAAGGGCCACTCACAGGTTGACCTTTCGGCCGTCCTAACCATTTTCAGAACATCGGGACAAGAACGAGCGGCGTAATCGGCAGGCGAAGGGATCAACTACATACACAAGTGAGTATGTATGCAAGCCACATACAATAGTTCTTAGAGCCACTCCATCTAAAAGAAAAAGAAATATTGCAACGCCATACGGCAAGATTCAAATATCCTAGATAGAGATAATAATTTAGGATAGCTCCTCATACATCAAACATCAGAGTATCAGGCGGAAGCGGAAGACAAGATCCGAGTACGGATAAAAAGCAAATCAGCATAAGATGCCACATAAATAAACACATCCCGCCCACAGATCTCATGGATCCCCATTCCCGGAATCTCTACACCGAGTGATCGTTGCCAACATCGTTCATCTCCTCCACCCAGTATCCATCTTGCGAATACACCTGTTCATCTGAATCAAACAATTTATCGTGTGAGACCCTAGGGGTACTCAGCAAGTCTTTATGCCTCTAAAGGGGACATAACCTGGGGTGACGCAATTGCAGCAAAAGGTAATAACTAACAAGTCTATAGATACTCGCTAACCATCCGCCTAACCAATGATAGACGGATGTCCGTTAATTAGGAACAACAATTATAACAGTATAATTAACAGATCCATCCTCCTTCTAAACACCAGAAAGCGGACTAACAACCCCTCCGTTGGCAGTTTTATTAATCATTCCATGAGTATTGCACTATTTACTAGTCAGGTACTTAGTCAAATTAAAAGCGGTACTTTAGTTATACTTGTCTATGATCGAAAAACTGTGCTCCAAGTCGTCCATAACCGCGGACACGGCTTTCAGAAAGATTTACCCTGCACGGGTGCACAAATAGCAACACACACTCGATTAACCTCGAAAAAACCAAATCAAAACCCAACGAGGCATTCATGACAAAGCGATCACAGGATTCAGAAATGTTTTAGGGGGCCACCCCATTAAGCTACCCGCAATGAAGTGGGCCGGCTCCAAGACGGACCCAAGGTTTGCGTCAATGGCTGTAAACGACTGGGAACCCGAAAGTGTGACTGGGCTTGTCGATACCGTGAAAACACTCCGCATCCAAAATAGTACAGGTGCTCCTCGCACAATCTTAAATAAAGCAGTAAAGCATGGCATAAGTACAGGATAGTAATAAAGCCCCAAACTACTTTGTGGCCCCAAGAAATAAGAATGAATCAAGCTCTAGCTCAGGGGGGTCCCCGACCTCCCGGATGTGGATAGTGCAAATAGTCAAGGAATAGGAATCAAGTACTCGGGGTCCTACGGGACACAAGTGAGCATGAAAAACCAAATAGTAGATATTGCTCACCGGTGCCACTTTCATTAGTTATCCCATTACTACTCAGGTTAAGTTGTTTAGGTACCTCATTATCCATCAGACACTCACATACCCTACACATGTCGTTCTACGACCCGCATGGCTCAAACAACTCCTGTAGTAATGGCTCATGGGATGGAGGAACAAGCTTCGGTGGGGTTTAAAAGTAAAGGCTATGCAGTACTTGGGATTCAATTTAATGCAATCGCGACTCAATGATGCAAGAATAAGATAGAGGCAATAGGTGCTATATGTATGCAAGCATGTGGTAGTGCTTGCCTGGCATCTCAGTTGAAGCAAGAGTCGGATCTGGGTAGTGCTCCTGGGATTCCTGATATATCCCCTGCTCGGCGTCTATTCGAAGAAGAACCAAACAAACATGGGCCACATAAATAAAGTGCACAAGCATATGAATAAAATGCGACAAGCAAACAAGCATGCCATGATGAATGATGCACAATTTGAATGGCAATATTGTAGCATGGCTTGGGTGAGGTGTGGAGTACAAGAATAAAGCATTTTATTGAGTTTTAGTCATGTTTTAACTCCAAATAAGTTGCTGTATACTTATTATTTATATGATGCATGCTGCAATTCGGAACAAGGAATGCATAGATAGAACGGGCTCGTCACGCTGATCGATTTAGACATATTATTTGTTAAATTTGGAGTTATAAAACTAAAGTTATTAATTAATTAAGAAAAGGGCATTTTATTGTAATTTTAATTAGCTCGAAAAATTTAAAGTGCTCAGATACTGTTTTGAATGGCATATTTGAATTCCTCACATTTTTCTGATTCCAAAACATATATTATTTGTGTTATTTGGAATTACAAAACAAAAGTTATTAAAAACAGATTTAAATTTGAATTTAAACATTTTCTTAAAAGATTAAAAAAAACAGATAAGCAGAAAACCTTTTTCTACTCAGTCAGACCCAGCCCCAGTCGCTGACGAGTGGGTCCAGCCTGACTGGGTGACACGGCGCGGCGAAAGGATTTTTGCACCGGCACAGAGGCTAGCCCCGGAGGCTGCCGTGCGGGCCCGACGGGGAAGAGGGGCCCACGTGACAGTGGCAGCGGTGGGTTGACCACATGGCGCAGCGAGGGGAGTGCGGGTTCGGGCCTGAAAAGCTGGGGGGTTTCTGTAAAACGAACAGGGACGCTGACATGTGGGGTCGCGAGTACCGCGGGTTGAACGAGAGATAAAAGGGTGGCTATTTATACAATCGCCTGCCGTCTTGATCTTCTTCTGCACGGTGATGATCGGTGCTTTCGACGCGATAGAGCACGGCATGGGATCGAACGCGACGCGGCAAAGCCGTGGATGATAGGAACCAGTGCAGTAAGGACAGGATGGTGACAGGAGGACGGACGAGACCTAGCTGTGCTGCTGCGAGGCGCAGCGACGAGCGAAATGGCGCCACGCATGAGGGTGTTGGCGAAAACTCCGTGAGCAGAGACCACGGCGACAACGGGATGTCTAGGAGGAGCTGGGCTTCTGCAGGTGGACGACGGAGGTGGATCGGGCTGGGAGTCGACGGAGGGTCGAGGACGCAGACGGCCGGCGTGTTTAGGGTTTGCGGTGGTGTCGGCATGCAGCGTTTGCGGGGGCAGTCTCCTCCTTGCTGGGGCGTGCAGGGCCAACGACAAGGGCTTCCTCTGCTTCCCCGACGCCTTAAACACCCGCCCGCCTCCGTGGTTCTCGTGGAGGAAGGGAAGGCCGACGAGTCGCCGGTCGGTGGAGAAAAGGTAGCGAGGAAGGAGAGATGGTTGCGGCGCGAGGCCAGGGTGCCTTGGGGAGCACAGAGGAAGGTGGGAGGGAGATAAAGGCGAGGCCAGAGGGAGGCGATGTCGTGGGGGATACGGGAAGGGAAAAGGTGGCTTCAGATGGGTACTTCGATGACATCAAACACCGCTTCGTAACTGGGTGGTTATAAAAGTGTCATTGGGTATTCTGAAAGTATGTGTTGAAGCGCATGGACCAAGATTGGGATTTGTCCATCCATATGACGGATAGATATGCTCTAGGCCCTCTCGGTGGAATGTCATCTAGTTAGCTTGCAAGCATGTGACTGGGTCACAAGGGATGACATAACATGGAACGAGTAAAGAGTACTTATCGATGAGGTAGAACTAGGTATGGAGATACACGATCAAACCTCGGATAAGTAGAATATCGCGTGACAAAGGGAATTGGTTTCAGATGTTAATGGTTCTATCGATCACAAAGTCATCGTTGAGTATGTGGGAGCCGTTATGGATCTCGGATCCCTGATGGTTATTGATCGGAGAGGTGTCTTCATCATGTCTGCATATTCACGAACCGTAGGGTGACACACTTAAGGTTCAAAGTTGTTTTAAGTAGATATGGAATATGCGTTGGAGACCGAATGTTGTTCGGAGTCTCGAATTGGATCCGGGACATCACGAGGAGATCCAGAATTGTCCGGGGAATAAGATTCATATATTGGGGATCATTTTCTAAGTTAGGAAATGTTCCGGAGTATTTGTATGGGGATTCTAGAAGGTTTCGAAATGTTCTGGAAGGTTCTAGAAGAGTTCTTGGAGTTTGCTTGAAAACCAAGAAAGGATCAAGGAATCCTTGTGGGGCAAGACAAGGATTCGTGGGGGATTAGGACTCTCCCCCGACCTCCTTGATCCGCCGGCCAAGGGAGAGGGGAGTCCTACAAGGACTCCACCTCCCCATGGCGCCTCCCTCCTTTAAATAGAGGGGTGGAGGCACAAACCCCCTTGCCCCTTCTATTTCTCTAGATCTCAAGTTTCCTCTCTCCTCCTCCTTCCCTCTGCTCTGGCTTTGGCGAAGCCCTGCAGAATTCTCTACTCCACCACCACCACCACGCCGTCGTGCTGCTTGGATTCCGTGGAGAGATCTACTACCTCTGCTTCTCGCTGGAACGGGGAGAGGAAGGTCTGCTTCGACTCCGCATGTGTGACTGACTACGGAAGCGCTACCGGAACGCGGCGCCGGAAGGATCGTCTACTCGATCTTGAGATCGGCAAGTGATCGACTACATCAACCACGAGATCCGATCTCGTAACGCTTTCGGATCTACAAGGGTTAGTACAGATCTATCTCGTTGCACATGTCTAATAGATTAGATCTTGGCTTTTATCTAGATTAGATCTGGGTTTTGTTTGTTCTTGCGGTAGAAATTTTTTGTTTTCCATATTACGAACCCATCATTGCTCCGCCCTCACGTGCTCGTCGTGGGAGGCTGTGGCGACTGCAGTGGGCCGAGAGAAGGGGAGGCCAGGCTCGGGCTGTGGGGCCAGCATGGCAGGGAGCGAGGTAGAGAGATAGAGGAAGAGGGTCGGGTGGAGCTAAGTTAGAGGGAGTAGATGGCTAGGGTTGGGGGATAGCTTCGGCATGGGAGAGAGGAGGGCTAGGGGGACCTGCTGGTAGCGTGAGAGAGGTGAGAGAGCAGCTAGGGAGATGGGGCTCGGCATGGGGAGGGTTTTGTAGTTAGGGTTTAACTAGGTATGGTGATTCGGGTTAGGGAGGGAAGTGGAGAGAGGTGTTTAGGGTAGGGTAGGACTTAGGGTTTTAAAAGAGGGGTGACACGATGGTGTTGGAGAGAGGGGGTTTAGAGTAGAGGATGGTATGGTGGTTAGGGTTTTACTCATGCCCCAAGCAAGCTCAAGCATGAAGGGGAGGAGGAGTAGGGTTTGATGGGGAGGGTTTTTCATGACCATGCATGGCATTACACATGTGAGGGTGGCTTGATGGGCACATGGCAAGGATAAACCAACCGAGGTGGAAAGGATTGAGAGAGAAGAGAGAGCTCGAAAGAGATAAACCACCCAAAATCCAAGTAAAATCCAAAAGAATGGAATGGGGTGATGGTTGCATGGCCCATGCATGTGTAATAAATTCCATGTTTTATTCTTGTGAAAACAAAATAATTAATCTTGGCTTTTATACATATGCATTCCAAAATATGGAGTAAAGCCAAGCTATAAGAATTAAAGGGATGCTCCATGTGGAGTAGAGGGTGATGACCATATTTGAATAAAAATGGGACATGCTAGTGTGTATGTGCCACTAAGTATTTAGTAAGCCCAAAAATATCCCAACATGAACATATATTCCAAAACAATCCATATGGAGGCTAGAATGAGGGGTATTACTCACAAAGCATGCCAAGGGGGGCTCCACATATCAATCATGTGAAATCAACAAGGAGCTAATGTGAGGGCATGTGGGAAAATAGAAGGGGGTCCATCCCAACCCACATGAGCTAGATTAAATGCCAAAAGAAAAAGGTAAAAGCTCATGGATAATTAGGATGGTGGAATGATAAAGTGGTGACAAAGAAAGGTGGTGGAGTGGAATAAAAGATATGCCCCCAACTCAACTTGGGCATCAAGCATTTATCAAGATTCAAATACAATATACCAAGAGCCAAATACAATTAATAATGCATCTGAGAGAAGAACCAAATCAAAAGGGTTTTATATGATGCTCAATTGCAAGGCGGCATGATGACATGAGCATGATATAATTATGATGCAACAATTATATGTAGGAAGTAGCCAGTATATTACTAGACCATGTAGCATTACATATGTTAGACAGATGGGATGCTACAACTCTCCCCCACTAAACAGGAATCTCGCCACGAGATTCTAGGAAGAAGAAGAAGACTCGAAGAGGGTAGGATACTTGGCACGGAGGTCATCCTCGCGTTCCCAAGTGGCTTCATCAAGGGAATGGTGCGACCACTGCACCTTGCAGAACTTGATGGACTTGTTGTGAGTCCTTCTTTCTACGACTTCAAGGATTTTTGTGGGGTGTTCTTGATAAGACAGATCTTCTTGGAGATTGATGAGTTCATGGTCCACGGTCCTGCCGGGATCCTTGAAGCACTTCTTGAGTTGAGAGATGTGGAAAACATCATGGACCTTGAGTTTTTCTGGAAGCTCAAGAGCATAAGCAACTTCTCCTCTTCTTCCACAAATTTTGAAAGGACCGATGTATCTAGGAGCCAGCTTTCCTTTGATACCAAACCGGTGCGTGCCTCTCATGGGAGTGACACGAAGGTAAACGAGATCACCAGGGACATACTCCATATTCGTGTGCTTTCTGTCATAATTGCTCTTCTGGCGACTTTGGGCAATCTTCAGATTTTCAAGAATGATGTGAACCTTCTCCTCCGCTTGAGTTACAATGTCAAGGCCAAACAATATTCTTTCACCTGCGCCCGACCAACCAATCGGAGTTCTGCATTTGCGACCATAGAGAGCCTCAAATGGTGCCATCTTTAGAATTTTCTAGAAGTTGTTGTTCTAAGAGAATTCAGCATAAGGAAGACATTCTTCCTACTTCATGCTGAAAGAGATGATGCAAGCACAGAGCATATCTTCCAGAATCTGATTGATCCTTTCAACTTGTCCTTGCGACTGAGGGTGGTAAGCTGTGCTGAAGTTCAATTTTGTCCCCAAAGCATTTTGGAAACTTCCCCAGAACTTGGAAGTGAAGTTGCTTCCACGGTCTGAACTGATCTGAAGAGGAACCCCATACAGAGAGACAATTCTGTTGATATAGAGCTCCGCCAACTGAATTGCAGAAATTGTTTCCTTGACTGGAAAGAAGTGAGCCACTTTGGAAAGCCTGTCGATGACAACAAAGATTGCATTGTTGCCCTTCTGCGACCTTGGAAAACCAGTGATGAAGTCCATCTCTACTTTCTCCCATTTCCATTCCGGAGGTTTCAATGGCTGTAGAAGACCGGAAGGTTTCTGATGGACAGCTTTAACTCTGTGGCAGACATCACACTCCGAGACATACTTGGCACAATATCGTTTCAACCCAGGCCACCAATGCTGTGTTTTCAAGTCCATGTACATCTTAGTGCTGCCAGGGTGAATAGAAAGAACAGAATCATGCGCCTCCTTAAGAACTTTCTCTCTCAATCCCCGGTCGTTCGGAACGAACATCCGGTTTTCAAAGAATAGAGCTCCTTGATCATCGACGTGGAAGGACTCATACCTCGGCAGTTGAATGTTGGAGATTATGTTTTTGGCGTAAGCATCACCTCGCTGACTAGCACGAATCTTTTCTTCCAAGAGAGGGGTTGCGGAAGATTGAAGATATCCTTGATCCACAATTTCAAGGTTGGTGACGAATTCCGCACACAAGAGAGGCTGTTGTTCTTCCACCATGAGGTTCTTGACATAAGCTTTTGGTGAGCATCGGCCATGACATTAGCTTTGCCCGGAGTATAGTTGATGGTCAAATCAAAATCATTAATTGCTTCAATCCACCTCCTCTGACGAAGGTTGAGATCAGGTTGTGTGAAGATATACTTCAGACTCTTGTGATCAGAAAAGATTTCACAATGGTTGCCAAGCAAGTAGTGCCTCCATATTTTCAAAGCAAAGACAACTGTTGCGAGTTCAAGGTCATGTGTTGGATAGTTGATCTCGTGCGTCTTCAACTGTCGAGAGGCATAAGCAACAACTTGTTTTTCTTGCATAAGGACCTTTTAATCCTTGCGAGGCGTCACAGAATATCTGGAAAGGCTTTGATGTATCTGGAGGAATCAAGACTGGTGTGGAAGTGAGCTTATTTTTGAGTGTTTCAAAGCTTGCTTGACATGCAGGAGTCCAAAGGTATTTCTTGCCTTTCTTGAGGAGATCGGTAAGAGGCTTCGCAATCTTCGAGAAGTTCGCGAAGCGGCAGCGATAATTAGCCAAACCAAGGAAACTCGGACTTCTTTGACGTTTCAGGGAGGAAGCCAGTCAACAATTGTCTTTATAGTTTCTGGGTTGACGGCAATGCCCTTGGCAGAGATGACGTGACCAAGATAGGTGACTTGAGGCAGCCAAAACTCACATTTGGAGAACTTTGCATACATGCGGTTCTCACGAAGCTTGTTTAGGATACACCGAAGGTGTTCTTCATGTTCTTCCTTTGACTTAGAATAGACTAGGATGTCATCCAGATAGACCACAACAAACTTATCAAGATACTCCATGAAAACCGAGTTCATAAGCCTTGAGAAGGTGGCAGGTGCGTTGGTGAGACCGAAAGACATGACCGTGTACTCATACAGGCCATAACGGGTGGTGAAAGCTGATTTAGGAACATCTTCCTTGCGAATCTTGATTTGATGATATCCACTTCTCAAGTCAAGCTTAGAGAATACCACAGCTCCAGCTAGCTGATCGAAGAGATCATTAATCCGTGGAAGGGGATATTTATTCTTGATGGTTTTAGCATTGAGAGCCCGATAGTCAACACAAAGTCTATCAGTCTTGTCTCGCTTCTTCACAAAGATGGTTGGGCTACCCCAAGAAGAAATCTTGTCTGAATGAAACCCAACTTCTCTTGTTCATCAAGCTGACGTTTGAGTTCAGCCAACTCAGCAGGACCCATTTTATAAGGCCGCTTGGAGATAGGAGCGGTACCAGGTTCAAGCTCAATTACAAACTCGACCTCTCGGTCAGGAGGCATACCCGGTAACTCTTCAGGAAAGACATCTAGGAACTCACAGACCACTGGACACTCTGAATAGCTTCCATAGCATCATCATTCAGAGCCGCCAAAGAGAAAAGCTGAATTGCAGGAGTCAGACTTGGAGAATAGACTATATGGCCTTCAGGAATTTTCAGAGAAACCGAGCGTTCAGCACAATCAATCACAGCCGCATTTGTTGTTAACCAATCCATGCCCAAAATAACATCAAACAGAATAATTAAGGACGCCGAGAACGAAGAACCACCAATCTCAATTTGATTGCCATAACTGATTTTAGAGGATGCCATTGTTGCTCCAAGAGAAAGGACCATTAACCGTTTAGGAAGAGGATCCATTGCTAACTCATTCTCATTTGCAAATTTGTGAGAAACAAAAGAATGCGATGCACCAGAATCAAACAGAACTCTTGCAGGAACTGAGTTAACAGGAAGCATACCCATCACAACTCCAGGTGCATTCTCAGCTTGAGCGGCGTTGACACAGTTGGCACGAGCAACAGTAGACCCGGGCTTAGTGTTGATGTTGAGAGCCCGCGGTGGAGGTGCACGAACCAAAGAAGAGCTTGCCACAGGTCTTGGAGGTGGTGGAGGAAGAGCTTTGTTGTTCATTGGACAATTCCAATGTTGATGCCCAGTGTTTCCACAAGTGTAACAAGCACCAGGTGTACGTGGAGCAACGTAGCCAGGGACACCGCCAGGCGCTCCAGGGTAGTTGTGGTTGTAGCCCCTGGGAGCAGCAGTGAAGGAGTTTGGTGGCCTTGCCGCGTAGCTTGAAGGTCTTGGTGGAGCCGGGAGCGACGGTGGGGTGTTAGGAACCCAGACACGACGCTTAGAAGGAGCTAACATATCTGAAGAGCTTGCTGCATCGCGGTTGTGTTTCTTGGACTCCTCGAACACTTGCCTACTTGCTTCTTCCTGCAGAGCTGTATGTTGGAGTTCAGAAAAAGCCTTGACCTTGCATGTGTGATTGCATATTTAATTGATGCATTGAGCCCTTGTCTGAACCTCTTTTGCTTCTTCTTGTCATCAGAGATCTCATCGCCACCATACCGAGAAAGGTTCATGAAGTTTCTGATGTAGGTATTGGCATTGTCATTGCCCTGCTTGAGGTTGAGAAACACTTCCTTCATCCTTTCCATGACAATTTCTGACAGATATTGCTCTTTGAAAGCTCCAGTGAACTGTTCCCAAGTAGGCTGAAAACCAGTGTAGTTTGCCTTGAGGTAATTCTCCCACCACAGAGCTGCATCTCCCTTCAGAAGGTGAGTGGCACATTTTACCCATTCTTGCTCAGGAACATCATCAGTCACCAGTAACCTTGACATCTCACGCAACCAATCATCCGCATCAAATGGCTGATCAGACACCTCAAAGTGGCGCGGGTTGAACTTCAGGAAGCTTTTGATGTCTCCTCGCTTGGGAGGTGGAGGTAGCGGAACAAACTCATTCCTCCTGACACTTTCTTCAAAACGCTGCTGGTTCTGCTGTATTGTACCCAAGGCATTAGCAATACTTGTCAACGCAGACCCCAGTTCAGGTGGTATGTCCTCCTCAGAACGGCGTGGCGGTGCCATCCTGTGATTGATATAAAACACAAGTTAGTACCATAATGGAGAATAATAATAATCCAAAGTAGTACCAAGATTTAAAGGATACAAATTACTAAGATGATATTAAAATATCAACAAAGTTCAAAGCACCTAGAAGATATTAAGTATATTGCACACGACTGAACAAGGAGTGTGGTACACAAGCTAACAAAGAAAAAATTTCCGCAAATTTCGACATTAAAATACCACTATATGCGCAAAACCACTTAACGAATCAAGATTAGTAACTCTACCAATTCAATATACAAAAGCGAATGTTAAAAGTAGTGGTATGGTCGCGACTCCATCCCGCACTCGAATCATTACTCCGCACATGAATAAGTAAAACACATATCCCAACACCTTCTTCTTAAGAGGAACCTAAAGATTAGTAAATACGGAAACGAACACTCCAAACAAGATAACGTCGAATAACAAAGAGTAAGACAGATCGCACCGGTATACAACGAATCAGATAGATCCCGTCGGTTTACAAAGGCCTGTCGGTATGGAATGTACCAACAGTTGATAACCAAAAGGCAGATAGAGATAACATTTGGATGTAACAGATAGACAAGGAATTCACACACACACACAACCTATGGTACTACGGAACCCAGAACACGTCAATCCTAGTTTGAATTTTAGAAGAGGATTGAAAACGTTACACTTCCTTACCAGAAAAAGGGTGGGTGGGTGGGTAAGAAGAAAAATGGAAGCAGTCCTACTCTCGCGTTTTGTTTTTCCCTAGTATACATAGCTACCAAAAATATTTGCTAGACTAACAACGACCATTTGGCTGAGACCCTGAAGGGCGGGATGGCTCTAATTCCAATTGTAACTACCTCGGTGAATTACGCTCTTAGTTACATGCCTGGATGAGCGAAAATGGTTAAAATAGTACGGTGGGGCCAAGGGCCACTCACAGGTAGACCTTTCGGCCGTCCTAACCATTTTCAGAACATCAGGACAAGAACAGCGGGCGTGTCGGGGAAGGGATCAACTACATACACAAGTGAGTATGTATGCAAGCCACATACAACAGTTCTCAGAGCCATTCCATCTAAAAGAAAAAGAAATATTGCAACGCCATACGGCAAGATCCAAATATCGTAGATAGAGATAATAATTTAGGATAGCTCCTCATACATCAAACATCAGAGTATCAGGCGGAAGCGGAAGACAAGATCCGAGTACGGATAAGAAGCAAATCAGCATAAGATGCCACATAAATAAACACATCCGGCCCACAGATCTCACGGATCCCCGTTCCCGGAATCTTTACACCGAGTGATCGTTGCCAACATCGTTCGTCTCCTCCACCCAGTATCCATCTTGCGAATACACCTGTTCATGTGAATCAAACAATTTATCGTGTGAGACCCTAGGGGTACTCAGCAAGTCTTTATGCCTCTAAAGGGGACATAACCTGGGGTGACGCAATTGCAGCAAAAGGTAATAACTAACAAGTCTATAGATACTCGCTAACCATCCGCCTAACCAATGATAGACGGATGTCCGTTAATTAGGAACAACAGTTATAACAGTATAATTAATAGATCCATCCTCCTTCTCGCTTACCAACGAGAAAGCGGACTAACAACCCCTCCGTTGGCAGTTTTATTAATCATTCCATGAGTATTGCACTATTTACTAGTCAGGTACTTAGTCAAATTAAAAGCGGTACTTTAGTTATACTTGTCTATGATCGAAAAACTGTGCTCCAAGTCGTCCATAACCGCGGACACGGCTTTCAGAAAGATTTACCCTGCAGGGGTGCACAAATAGCAACACACACTCGATTAACCTCGGAAAAAACAAATCAAAACCCAACGAGGCATTCATGACAAAGCAATCACAGGATTCAGAAATGTTTCAGGGGGCCACCCCATTAAGCTACCCGTAATGAAGTTGGCCGGCTCCAAGACGGACCCAAGGTTTGCGTCAATGGCTGTAAACGACTGGGAACCCGAAAGTGTGACTGGGCTTGTTGATACCGCGAAAACACTCCGCATCCAAAACAGTACAGGTGCTCCTCGCACAATATTAAATAAAGCAGTAAAGCATGGCATAAGTACAGGATAGTAATAAAGCCCCAAACTACTTTGTGGCCCCAAGAAATAAGAATGAATCAAGATTTGGCTCAGGGGGGTCCCCGACCTCCCGGATGTGGATAGTGCGAATAGTCAAGGAATAGGAATCAAGTACTCGGGGTCCTACGGGACACAAGTGAGCATGAAAAACCAAATAGTAGATATTGCTCACCGGTGCCACTTTCATTAGTTATCCCATTACTACTCAGGTTAAGTTGTTTAGGTACCTCATTATCCATCAGACACTCACATACCCTACACATGTCGTTCTACGACCCGCATGGCTCAAACAACTCCTGTAGTAATGGCTCATGGGATGGAGGAACAAGCTTCGGTGGGGTTTAAAAGTAAAGGCTATGCAGTACTTGGGATTCAATTTAATGCAATCGCGACTCAATGATGCAAGAATAAGATAGAGGCAATAGGTGCTATATGTATGCAAGCATGTGGTAGTGCTTGCCTGGCAGCTCAGTTGAAGCAAGAGTCGGATCTGGGTAGTGCTCACAGGATTCTGATATATCCTCGCTTCGGCGTCTATTCGAAGAAGAACCAAACAAACATGGGCCACATAAATAAAGTGCACAAGCATATGAATAAAATGCGACAAGCAAACAAGCATGCCATGATGAATGATGCACAATTTGCATGGCAATATTGTAGCATGGCATGGGTGAGGTGTGGAGTACAAGAATAAAGCATTTTATTGAGTTTTAGTCCTGTTTTAACTCCAAATAAGTTGCTGTATACTTATTATTTATATGATGCATGCTGCAATTCGGAACAAGGAATGCATAGATAGAACGGGCTTGTCACGCTGATCGATTTAGACATATTATTTGTTAAATTTGGAGTTATAAAACTAAAGTTATTAATTAATTAAGAAAAGGGCATTTTATTGTAATTTTAATTAGCTCGAAAAATTTAAAGTGCTTAGATAATGTTTTGAATGCATATTTGAATTCCTCACATTTTTCTGATTCCAAAACAAATATTATTTGTGTTATTTGGAATTACAAAACAAAAGTTATTAAAAACAGATTTAAATTTGAATTTAAACATTTTCTTAAAAGATTAAATGAAAACAGATAAGCAGAAAACCTTTTTCTACTCAGTCAGACCCAGCCCTAGTCGCTGACGAGTGGGTCCGGCCTGACTGGGTGACACGGCGCGGCGAAGGGATTTTTGCACCGGCACAGAGGCTAGCCCCGGAGGCTGACATGCGGGCCCGACGGGGAAGAGGGGCCCACGTGACAGTGGCAGCGGTGGGTTGACCACGTGGCGCAGGGAGGGGAGTGCGGGTTGGGGGCCTAGAAAGCTGGGGGGTTTTCTGTAAAACGAACAGGGACGCTGACAGGTGGGGTCGCGAGTACCGCGGGTTAAGCGAGAGATAAAAGGGGGCTATTTGTAAAGCGTCAACTGCCCGTACTGTTGATCTTCTCTCCACACAGCTGACAGATCGGTGCTCGAACGCGATAGAAACGGCTGGGGCTCGAACCAGCGACGGCGCTGTATGTGGGCGAGAACCAGTGCGGTAAGGACAGGATGGTGATAGGAGGACGGATGGGACTTAGGTGTGCTGCTGTGAGGCACAATGACGCCAGCCGAAGGTGTTCGGACGAAAACTCGAAAACTCCGTGAGCACATCACGCGCGACAACGGGGATGTCTAGGAGGGAGCTGGGCTTACCACGGGGTGGACGATGGAGGTGGATCGGGCTGGGAGTCGACGGAGGGTCGAGGACACAGACGGCCGGCATGTTTAGGGTTTGCGGTGGCGTCGGCGTGCAGCGTCTGCGGGGGTGGTCTCCTCCTTGCTAGGGCGCGCAGGGCCGACGACAAGGGCTTCCTCCGCTTCCCCGTCGCCTTAAACACCCGCCCGCCGCCGTGGTTCTCGTGGAGGAAGGGAAGGCCGACGAGTCGCCGGTCGGTGGAGAAAAGGTAGCGGGGAAGGAGAGATGGTTGCGGCGCGAGGCCAGGGGGCTTGGGGGAGCACAGAGGATGGTGGGAGGGAGATAAAGGCGAGGCCAGAGGGAGGCGATGTCGTGGGGGAGACGGGAAGGGAAAAGGTGGCTTCGGATGGGTACTTTGATGACATCAAACACCGCTTCGTAACTGGGTGGTTATAAAAGTGTCATTGGGTATTCTGAAAGTATGTGTTGAAGCGCATGGACCAAGATTGGGATTTGTCCATCCATATAACGGATAGATATGCTCTGGGCCCTCTCGGTGGAATGTCATCTAGTTAGCTTGCAAGCATGTGACTGGGTCACAAGGGATGACATAACATGGAGCAGTAAAGAGTACTTATCGATGTGAGGTAGAACTAGGTATGGAGATACCGACGATCAAACCTCGGATAAGTAGAATATCGCGTGACAAAGGGAATTGGTTTCGTATGTTAATGGTTCTATCAATCACGAAGTCATCGTTGAGTATGTGGGAGCCGTTATGGATCTCCAGATCCCGCTGATGGTTATTGATCGGAGAGGTGTCTTCATCATGTCTACATATTCACGAACCGTAGGGTGACACACTTAAGGTTCGAAGTTGTTTTAAGTAGATATGGAATATGCGTTGGAGACCGAATGTTGTTCGGAGTCTCGGATTGGATCCGGGACATCACGAGGAGATCCGGAATTGAAAGGGTAATAAGATTCATATATTGGGGATCATTTTCTAAGTTAGGAAATGTTTCGGAGTATTTGTATGGGGATTCTAGAAGGTTTTGGAATGTCCCGAAAGGTTCTAGAAGATTTCTTGGAGTTTGCTTGAAAACCAAGAAAGGATCAAGGAATCCTTGTGGGGCAAGACAAGGATTCGTGGGGGAGTAGGACTCTCCCCCCACCTCCTTGATTCACCGGCCAAGGGAGAGGGGAGTCCTATAAGGACTCCACCTCCCCATGGCGCCTCCCTCCTTTAAATAGAGGGGTGGAGGCACAAACCCCCTTGCCCCTTCTATTTCTCTAGATCTCAAGTTGCCTCTCTCCTCCTCCTTCCCTCTGCTCTGGCTTAGGCGAAGCCCTACAGAATTCTCTACTCCACCACCACCACCACGCCGTCGTGCTGCTGGGATTCCGTGGAGAGATCTACTACCTCTTCTGCTCGCTAGAACAGGGAGAGGAAGGTGCCGCTCGACCGCATGTGTGACGATCATGAGCGCTGCCGTAAATGTGGCGTCGGAAGGATCGTCTACTCGATCTTGAGATCGGCAAGTGATCAACTACATCAACCACGAGATCCGATCTCGTAACGCTTTCGGATCTACAAGGGTTAGTACAGATCTATCTCGTTGCACATGTCTAATAGATTAGATCTTGGCTTTTATCTAGATTAGATCTGGGTTTTGTTCGTTCTTGCGGTAGAAAATTTTTGTTTTCCATGCTACGAACCCATCAGTGGTATCAGAGCCGTGTCTGTCGTAGATCATTGCCTGAGTAGAACACAATGGTTTTGTGGGCGTTGGTGCTCGTCAAGTCTTTTGCTTTGTGTACTTTGCATCTTGCGGTATGGTGGGATGAAGCGGCTCGGGCTAACCTTACATGTCATCGCACATGAGACTTGCTCCACGGTGACGCAACTTCGTATTGCACAAGTGGCTTCTTGGTGTCTGTCTCTCCCATCATAGTATAGATCCAATCTACACTTTGCACTTGATAGCACTTGTATCAACGTTGTGGTTCAGTTTCGTAGGTAAGATCCGTTCTTATTCGAAAGCCCCAAACCACGTAAAACATGCAAAGAAAATTAGAGGCGTCTAACTTGTCTTTGCAGGGGTTTTGTGATGTGATATGGCCATCATGTGATTGTGATTATATTTGATGTATGCAATGATCCTTGTTGTAATATGGCAACGGCGTGAGCCTAATGGTTGTCTTTAATTCTGTTAAGACCTGTGTCTATTCATCTTGTAATGGCTTTATTCCAAGTAGTTGTAATAGTTGCTAGTGATGATGGACAACCATGAAGCGCGCCATGACCTTGGCGCAATCTGGTGATGACGGAGATCATGTCCGTGCTTTGGAGATGGAGATCAAAGGCATAAGAAGAAAGGGCCATATCATATCACACTAATTATGAATTGCATGTGATGTTAATCCTTTATGCATCTTGTATTGCTTAGATCGCGATGGTAGCATTATAAGATGATCCCTCTCACTAAATATCAAGTAATGAAGTGTTCGTCCTTAGTAGGCACCGTTGCTAAGACTCGTCGTTTCGAAGCATCTCGTGATGATCGGGTGTGATAGATTCTACGTGTGCATACGACGGGTGCAAGCCAGATTTGCACATGCGGATACTAAGGTTAACCTTGACGAGCCTAGCATGTATAGACATGGTCTCGAACGGAATACCGAAAGGTAAAACATGAGTCATATGGATGATATGATGAACATGTTGATTGTTCGCCTTTAAAGCTACATCATCTCACGTGATGATCGGACTTGGTGTAGTGGATTTGGTTCGTGTAATCACTAAAACAACTGGAGGGATGTTGTTTTGAGTGGGAGTTCATTTGTAATTTGGATTAGTCAAACTCAATTTATCATAAACACAATAAAGTGAATTTGCATAGTTTGTTATAGTCATTGGCATCCGTTCACCACCTTACGCTTAGTTATAGTTGAGATAGTGGAACTATAGAAATTCTGGATATTTGCTTTACGAACTGGTATCGTATTGTTTTGAGTGTCACTCTAAAGTTTAAAAGTCTTGTTGCAAACTTTCAGCAAACTCTGTTTACTCTGTGAAGTTTAATAAACAGTATTAAATCAAGAGTAACAATTCCAGTGTTAATATCTAATGTATCATGTTTGCCTCCATGATTCTTGATACTCAAAAGATTGTTTTTAATATCAAGTTTATCTAAGAGCTGAAAGCAATGTTTCAAAAACCATCATATGTGAAAGATATTTGCGATATCTAAAACAATGTATTGGTTATAACATGATAGAGTATACGTCCTCATATTTGATGAGAATTTGTGAAGGTTGAAGACGCCAGTCGTCCTAATCCTCCAAAATGTTTTGGAAAAGAAACATTATACTCGCAATTCTCCTTTATAAGCTATAGCAGCTTGATCATGAAAGTTGTCATGATAAGGATGAATATAAGATGTAAGTAAAATGTTTACTACACTAAAAGATTACTAAAGAATGGAATTTTTAAAGAATGCCAAACATTTGATAAAGGTGATCCACTTCAAAGTGCAAGTCAAAAGGTATTAGTATTTGACTATACACACTTTGTACTATGTGTCATGTGAATGACACCACTATTTATGTTGATAGATTCTTTTAAAATAAAAGGAATTGTTGAAAGAGAATCTATAAAATATTTGGTAGAAAAGAAAAGATTGGAGATATCCAACTTAGGTATATAGAAGATACATGTTATGGCTGCATTCCTTGGTTGTTAAACAATGTGGTTCTGTGGTATTGGATACCGAATTAGTTGGTATGAAGTGTCATACAGGACAACACAATTCATGAACTGCAATGGCCTAAGTAACTAGCAAGAGAATATGTGATTATGTTCATCGAAAACAAACAAAGGGTTGTCGTGTTACTCGTTAACATCAAAGCTTGCCTTCAAGATTTGCTTCTATAATTGTTATTTTGATCAGGTATTATGACGACAAAAGGTTGTTCAAATAATTACCGTATTCCATAATAGATGGATGATATACAAGACTGGTTGGAGAAATAACGACCATAAAACTAATGCTAAAATGTCGCAAGACAAATGATTGAAAGATCACTTGCGAAGTGACATCACCGTTTAAATTATATTGAAAGGGATACATGAAGAAACTCCATGTTGATGGATTTTTGGAGTCTTTGATTTTGATCAAATGACGCTTGTGATACTTTCCTGGAGATAATTAAAACTCCGTTCGTAGGCCAAAAGAGGAACGGACGACTAACTGATTGGAATTTGTACATATTGAAGTATATAGTCCATTATGTGTAGTCGTGGGCGACGGATTTCAACTTCATATGCTTTCTCCGAAGATTTGAGTGAGTATATGTATATACTTACTCAATAAGGAAGAAGTATGAAACATTTGAAAATGTTCAAAGACTTTCAAGATGAAGTGGAAAATTATTGTAACAAGAAAATAAAAAAAAGTTTATGATTGGATCATAAAGATGTTTGAGTTAGAAGTTTAGCAAAACACCTAAGATTTGAGGAATCGTTCCATGGATTTGCATTTCCCAAAACACCATAGGAGTATGGAGTGTTCAAGATATGTAATGAAACCTTGTTTGACATGGTAAGATCAAAGGTGTCATTTATAAAACTGCCATTATATTTTAAAGATTAAAGCTTTAGTGACTACTTTTACCTTTGAAAAGAGCTCCATCGTGATCCGTTGAAATGACACCATATAAGTCATGGTTTGGGATAAAACCCAGGTTGTCCTTTCTTAAATTTTTGGTATGATAGGCATAAGTAAAATGTTTACAACCAAAGTCGGATGAGCATGAATTTGTAGGTTATTTCGAATAACCATTGGGTATTCCTCCATAACACCGAAGACAAAAGTGTTTGTCACTTAGAATGTCGAGTTTCTTGAGAAGGAATTTTTGGTGAAAAGTTAAGTGGGAGGACAATAGAACTTTGACAAGGTTGTTGAACCTTGGCTAATATGTGTTGAGTTGCACAGCGTCGGTAAGTGTCCCGGAGGCAGCAACAATGCTCATGGCTCACGTGCCTCAAAGGTTGTGGTCACGGAGATCTAAGTTACTATTGAACCAAGTAGGTCGGGTAAGTGATCAAATGCCAAGATTTGAGAGTTAAATCATTGTTGTTTGACAATGATGAACCGACTACATGCAAATAATCAATGATGGGCCCTGACTTTGTTAAGTGGCTTGAAGCCATAAAATCCGTGATAATTCCATACACGAGAAATCAAGCTTTGAATTTGAAAGACCCTCTGGAAAGGTGCAAGACCTTACAGTCGTATATGGATCTATAAAGAAATAGACATGGATGTTTCACATCTATGAAATATTCGACATGTCGGAAAGAGTTTACGACAATGTTCAAGGAATTGACTATGATAAGGTTTGATCTTTCATAGCGATATTTAGTCTGGACGGATTAATGTAGCAACCACTACATATATTTTGGTATATGGTAGTTGAACAAACAAAACAAGTTCTTCTAATAGAATGGTTACCTAGGATGTGTCCATGACATGATCCAAAGGGTTTTGTTAATTCAAAGGATGCTAAAAGAGTATGCAAAACTTCAATGGTTGAAGTGAGCATCGCGGAGTTGGAATCTTCACCGTGATGAAACCATTAAAAGGTTTAATTTCATCAGAGACAATGAAGATGTTTGCATTTTGCAAGAAATTAAGTGGGAGCGCTAAGACATATTTCTAATACATTATGTGAAAGACATATTGTTGATTAGAAATGATGTATCTTTTATTGACACAGGTTAAGAATTTCATTTCGATGAAAGACTTAGGCATAACCCAAGAATTAGGCATCAATGTCTATATGGATAGATTGAGGCGCTAATATGGTTTTGCCAAATGTACATAGATAAGATGTTGAATGAGTTCAATATGGAAACAACAAGAAAGGTTCTTGACGCACGGAAAGGACTGAATCAAGATTCAAGTGTGTTGACACGAGATTCAAGTGTTTTGACACTTGGTGAAATCACAAGAATATTTTGATCAATCATTCTTTGAGATGTACACATCCAGATATGTCCTATGCTCGAAATGTTATGAGCATATACCAGAATGACTCATAAGATGATCATTGGACAATAGTAGGGATATTCCTATGATCTTTGGAAGAACTAAGAATATATTATTTATATAGTGGTGACAAATAGTTCATTGTAAATTGTTACATTGATACTAGTTTTGTCACAAATTAAGTTTATCTCAATTTAACCTATGGGTGGCACAATGTAATGGAAAGGAAGTTCTATAACGGATTTGGTTGAGTACCAAAGTTAAAACATTGTGACAGATACTACAACAAAAGGCTAAGTATATGACTGCTATTGTAGCAAAGAAATGAGGGCATTCGCCAAGTAGTTTGTTATCAAACTAGGTGTGGTTCATAACGGGATAATACTATGAAGATACATTGTATGACAATTGTATCAACATGATTTAATCCCAAGGAACTAAAGGTCTCACCAAAGGACCAAATTTATACAATGCCATCTCATTGGAGAATGAGTAATGCGTAGAGACGCAAGGACATGCAAATAGACACGGACCTGGAAGTGTCGATCCAAGATTATGTTTACCACTAGCAATAGTGTCTATACAACACCAGAAAGCCATAGGTGTTGAATGCACAAGTTATTAACTAGATTATTGACTCTAGTGCAAGTGGGAGACTGTTGGAGATATGCCCAAGAGGCAATAATAAAGTGGTTATTATTATATCTTTATGTTTATGATAAATGTTTACATCCCATGCTATAATTGTATTAACCGGAAACATTAATACTTGTGTGTTTTGTAAACATAAAAGAGTCCCTAGTAAGCCTCTTGTTAAACTAGCTTGTTGATTAAATGATGATCATGGTTTCCTGATCATGGACATTGGATGTCATTAATAACAAGGTTATATCATTAGGAGAATGATGTGATGGACACACACCCATAGTAAGCGTAGCATAAGATCAAGTCATTAAGTTCGTATTGTTATAAGCTTTCAAATGCATAGTAACCCAATCCTTCGACCATGAGGTTATGTTAATCACCATCACCGGATGGGTACTTTGATGACATCAAACACCGCTCAGAATCGGGTGGTTATAAAAGTGTCATTGGGTATTCTGAAAGTATGTGTTGAAGCGCATGGACCAAGATTGGGATTTGTCCATCCATATGACGAATAGATATGCTCTAGGCCCTCTCGGTGGAATGTCATCTAGTTAGCTTGCAAGCATGTGACTGGGTCACAAGGGATGACATAACATGGAACGAGTAAAGAGTACTTATCAGTAACGAGGTAGAACTAGGTATGGAGATACCGACGATCAAACCTCGGATAAGTAGAATATCGCGTGACAAAGGGAATTGGTTTCGTATGTTAATGGTTCTATCGATCACGAAGTCATCGTTGAGTATGTGGGAGCCGTTATGGATCTCCAGATCCCGCTGATGGTTATTGATCGGAGAGGTGTCTTCATCATGTCTGCATATTCACGAACCGTAGGGTGACACACTTAAGGTTCGAAGTTGTTTTAAGTAGATATGGAATATGCGTTGGAGACCGAATGTTGTTTGGAGTCTCGGATTGGATCCGGGACATCACGAGGAGATCCGGAATTTTCCAGGGAATAAGATTCATTTATTGGGGATCATTTTCTAAGTTAGGAAATGTTCCGGAGTATTTGTATGGGGATTCTAGAAGGTTTCGAAATGTTCCGGAAGGTTCTAGAAGATTTCTTAGAGTTTGCTTGAAAACCAAGAAAGGATCAAGGAATCCTTGTGGGGCAAGACAAGGATTCGTGGGGGAGTAGGACTCTCCCCCCACCTCCTTGATCCGCCGGCCAAGGGAGAGGGGAGTCCTACAAGGACTCCACCTCCCCATGGCGCCTCCCTCCTTTAAATAGAGGGGTGGAGGCACAAACCCCCTTGCCCCTTCTAATTCTATAGATCTCAAGTTGCCTCTCTCCTCCTTCCCTCCGCTCGCTTAGGCGAAGCCTGCAGAATTCTACTCCACCACCACCACGCCTGCGTGCTGCTGGGATTCCGTGGAGAGATCTACCCCTCGCCCGCTCACACCCTCTGGGAGAGGAAGGTCTGCCGACTCCGCACGTGTGATCATGGAAGCGCTGCCGGAACGCGGCGCCAGAAGGATCGTCTACTCGATCTTGGCATCGGCAAGTGATCGACTACATCAACCACGAGATCCGATCTCGTAACGCTTTTGGATCTACAAGGGTTAGTACAGATCTATCTCGTTGCACATGTCTAATAGATTAGATCTTGGCTTTTATCTAGATTAGATCTGGGTTTTGTTCGTTCTTACGGTAGAAAATTTTTGTTTTCCATGCTACGAACCCATCATTGCTCCGCCCTCACGTGCTCGTCGTGGGAGGCCAGGCAGGCAGCTGCAGCTGGGCCAGTAGAGAAGGGGAGGCCAGGCTCGGGCTGTGTGGCCAGCATGGCAGGGAGCGAGGTAGAGAGAGAGAGGAAGAGGGTCGGGTGGAGCTAGGTTAGGAGGGAGTACATGGCTAGGGTTGGGGGATAGCTTCGGCATGGGGAGAGAGGAGGGCTAGGGGGGACCTGCTGGTAGCGTGAGAGAGGTGAGAGAGCAGCTAGGGAGATGGGGCTCGGCATGGGGTGGGTTTTGTAGTTAGGGTTTAACTAGGTATGGTGATTAGGGTTAGGGAGGGAAGTGGAGAGAGGTGTTTAGGGTAGGGTAGGACTTAGGGTTTTAAAAGAGGGGTGACACGATGGTGTTGGAGAGAGGGGGTTTAGGGTAGAGGATGGTATGGTGGTTAGGGTTTTACTCATGCCCCAAGCAAGCTCAAGCATGAAGGGGAGGAGGAGTGGGGTTTGATGGGGAGGGTTTTTCATGACCATGCATGGCATTACACATGTGAGGGTGGCTTGATGGGCACATGGCAAGGATAAACCAACCGAGGTGGAAAGGATTGAGAGAGAAGAGAGAGCTCAAAAGAGATAAACCACCCAAAATCCAAGTAAAATCCAAAAGAATGGAATGGGGTGATGGTTGCGTGGCCCATGCATGTGTAATAAATGCCATGTTTTATTCTTGTGAAAACAAAATAATTAATCCTGGCTTTTATACATATGCATTCCAAAATATGGAGTAAAGCCAAGCTATAAGAATTAAAGGGATGCTCCATGTGGAGTAGAGGGTGATGACCATATTTGAATAAAAATGGGACATGCTAGTGTGTATGTGCCACTAGGTATTTAGTAAGCCCAAAAATATCCCAACATGAACATATATTCCAAAACAATCCATATGGAGGCTAGAATGAGGGGTATTACTCACAAAGCATGCCAAGGGTGGCTCCACATATCAATCATGTGAAATCAACAAGGAGCTAGTGTGAGGGCATGTGGAAAAATAGAAGGGGGTCCATCCCAACCCACATGAGCTAGATTAAATGCCAAAAGAAAAAGGTAAAAGCTCATGGATAATTAGGATGGTGGAATGATAAAGTGGTGACAAAGAAAGGTGGTGGAGTGGAATAAAAGATATGCCCCCAAATCAACTTGGGCATCAAGCATTTATCAAGATTCAAATACAATATACCAAGAGCCAAATACAATTAATAATGCATCTGAGAGAAGAACCAAATCAAAAGGGTTTTATATGATGCTCAATTGCAAGGCGGCATGATGACACGAGCATGATATAATTACGATGCAACAATTATATGTAGGAAGTAGCCATTATATTACTAGACCATGTAGCATTACATATGTTAGACAGATGGGATGCTACACAATCACACTAGGTGGATCCATGTGTGGTTTATTTAGAGGAACAGACATGCAATGACACTGGGTGTGGTTCATGAAAATAACAGACATGCAATGACACTGGGTGTGGTTCATGAAAAGAACAGACATGCAATGACACTGGTGGATCCATTTGTGGTATTTGGAAGGAACGTACATGCAATGACTCTAGTTGTGGTTCATGAATAGAACAGACATGCAATGACACTAGTGGATCCATGTGTGGTTCATGAGAAGAACACACAGCCAATGACACCGGTGGATCCATGTGTGGTTTGTGAGAAGAACAGACATGCAATGACACTGGTGGATACTTATGTGGTTTGTGAGAAGAACATACATGCAATGACACTAGTTGTGGTTCAGGAGAAGAACACACATGGAATGACACTGGTGGATCCTTGTGTGGTTTGTGAGAAGAACATACATGCAATGACACTAGCTATGGTTCATCATAAGAACACACATGCAATGACACTTGTGGATTCTTGTGTGGTTTGCGAGAAGAACTGGCATGCAATCACACCTAGTGGATCCTTGTGTGGTTTGTTTAGAAGAATAGACATGCAATGACACTGGGTGTGGTTCATGAAAAGAACAGACATGCAATGACACTGGTGGATGCATATGTGGTTTGTGGAAGGAACAGACATGCAATGACTCTAGCTGTGGTTCATGAAAAGAACATACATGCAATGACACTGGTGGATCCATGTGTGGTTCATGAGAAGAACACACATCCAATGACACTGGTGGATCCATGTGTGGTTTGCGAGAAGAACATACATGCAATGACACTAGTGGATAATTATGTGGTTTGTGAGAATAACAGACATGCAATGACACTGGCTTTGGTTCATGAGATAACACACATATAATGACACTAGTGGATCCTTGTGTAGTTTGTGAGAAGAACATACATGCAATGACACTGGTTGTGGTTCATGAGTAGAACACACATGCAATGACACTGGTGGATCCTTGTGTGGTTTATGAGAAGAACTAACATGCAATCACACCTGGTGGATCCTTGTGTGGTTTATTTAGAGGAATAGACATGCAATGACACTGGGTGTGGTTCATGAAAAGAACAGACATGCAACAACACTAGTGGATCCATATGTGGTTTGGGGAAGGAACAGACATGCAATGACACTGGTGGATCCATGTGTGGTTCATGAGAAGAACACACATCCAATGACACTGGTGGATCCTTATGTGGTTCATGAAAAGAACAGACATGCACTTGCCCTGGTGGATCCTTATGTGGTCTGTTTAGAAGAACACACATGCAATGACACTAGGTGTGGTTCATGAAAAGAACAGACATGCAATGACACTGGTGGATCCTTATGTGGTTTGTTTAGAAGAACACATATGCAATGACACTGGGTGTGGTTCATGAAAAGAACAGACATGCAATGACACTGGTGGATCCTTATGTGGTCTGTTTAGAATAACACACATGCAATGACATTGGGTGTGGTTCATGAAAAGAACAGACATGCAATGACACTGGTGGATCCTTATGTGGTTTGTTTAGAAGAACACACATGCAATGACACTGGGTGTGGTTCATGAAAAGAACAGACATGCAATGACACTGGTGGATCCTTATGTGGTTTGTTTAGAATAACAAACATGCAATGATATTGGGTGTGGTTCATGAAAAGAACATACATGCAATGACACTGGTGGATCCTTATGTGGTTTGTTTAGAAGAACACACATGCAATGACACTGGGTGTGGTTCATGAAAAGAACAGACATGCAATGACACTAGTGGATCCTTATGTGGTTTGTTTAGAAGAACACACATGCAATGACACTGGTGGATCCTTATGTGGTTTGTGAGAAGAACTAACATGCAATCACACCTGGTGGATCCTTGTGTGGTTTGTTTAGAGGAATAGACATGCAATGACACTGGGTGTGGTTCATGAAAAGAACAGACATGCAATGACACTGGTGGATCCATATGTGGTTTGGGGAAGGAACAGACATGCAATGACACTGGTGGATCCATGTGTGGTTCATGAGAAGAACACACATCCAATGACACTAGTGGATCCTTATGTGGTTCATGAAAAGAACAGACATGCGATGGCACTGGTGGATCCTTATGTGGTCTGTTTAGAAGAACACACATGAAATGACACTAGGTGTGGTTCATGAAAAGAACAGACATGCAATGACACTGGTGGATCCTTATGTGGTTTGTTTAGAAGAACACATATGCAATGACACTGGGTGTGGTTCATGAAAAGAACAGACATGCAATGACACTAGTGGATCCTTATGTGGTCTGTTTAGAATAACACACATGCAATGACATTGGGTGTGGTTCATGAAAAGAACAGACATGCAATGACACTGGTGGATCCTTATGTGGTTTGTTTAGAAGAACACACATGCAATGACACTGGGTGTGGTTCATGAAAAGAACAGACATGCAATGACACTGGTCGATCCTTATGTGGTTTGTTTAGAAGAACACCAATGCAATGACATTGGTGGATCCTTATGTGGTTTGTGAGAAGAACATACATGCAATGACACTGGGTGTGGTTCATGAAAAGAACATACATGCAATGACACTAGTGGATCCATGTGGGGTTTGTGGAAGGAACATACATGCAATGACTCTAGTTGTGGTTGATGAAAAGAACAGACATGCAATGACACTGGTGGATCCATGTGTGGTTCATGAGAAGAACACACATCTAATGACACTGGTGGATCCATGTGTGGTTTGTGAGAAGAATAGACATGAAATGACACTGGTGGATACTTATCTAGTTTGTGAGAAGAACATACATGCAATGACACTGGCTGTGGTTCATGAGAAGAACACACATGCAATGACACTGGTGGATCCTTGTGTGGTTTGTGAGAAGAACATACATGCAATGACACTGGCTGTGGTTCATGAGAAGAACACACATGGATCCGATCCATGTGGTTTTGTGAAAAGAACAGACATGCAATGACACTGGTGGATCATTGTGTGGTTTGATTACAGGGACAGACATGCAATGACACTGGGTGTGGTTCATGAAAATAACAGACATGCAATGAAACTGGTGGATCCATGTGTGGTTTGTGGAAGGAACAGACATGCAATGACACTGGTGGATCCATGTGTGGTTTGTGAAAAGAATAGACATGCAATCACACTAGGTGGATCCATGTGTGGTTAGTTTAGAGGAACAGTCATGCAATGACACTGGGTGTGGTTGATGAAAAGAACAGACATGCAATGACACTGGGTGTGGTTCATGAAAAGAACAGACATGCAATGACAATGGTGGATCCATATGTGGTTTGTGGAAGAACAGATATGCAATGACTCTAGCTGTGGTTCATGAAAAGAACAGACATGGAATGACACTAGTGGATCCATGTGTGGTTCATGAGAAGAACACACATCCAATGACACTGGTGGATCCATGTGTGGTTTGTGAGAAGAACAGACATGCAATGACACTAGTGGATACTTATGTGGTTTGTGAGAATAACAGACATGCAATGACACTAGCTTTGGTTCATGAGAAGAACACACATATAATTACACTGGTGGATCCTTGTGTGGTTTGTGAGAAGAACATACATGCAATGACATTGGTTGTGGTTCATGACAAGAACACACATGCAATGACACTGGTGGATCCTTGTGTGGGTTGTGAGAAGAACTAACATGCAATCACACCTGGTGGATCCTTGTGTGGTTTGTTTAGAGGAACAGACATGCAATGACACTGCGTGTGGTTCATGAAAAGAACAAACATGCAATGACACTGGTGGATCCATGTGTGGTTTGTGGAAGGAACAGACATGCAATGACACTGGTGGAGCCATGTGTGGTTTGTGAATAGAACAGACATGCAATCACACTAGGTGGATCCATGTGTGGTTTGTTTAGAAGAACACACATGCAATGACTCTAGTTGTGGTTCATGAAAAGAACACACATGCAACGACACCGGTGGATCCATGTGTGGTTTGTGAAAAGAACAAACATGCAATCATACTAGGTGGATCTATGTGTGGTTTGTTTAGAGGAACAGGCATGCAATGGATCCATGTGTGGTTTGTTTAGTAGAACACACATGCAATGACTCTAGTTGTGGTTCATGAAAAGAACACACATGCAATGACACTGGTGGATCCATGTGTGGTTTCTGAAAAGAACAGACATTCAATCACACTAGGTGGATCCATGTGTGGTTAGTTTAGAGGAACAGACATGCAATGACACTGGGTGTGGTTCATGAAAAGAACAGCCATGCAATGACACCGGTGGATCCATATGTGGTTTGTGGAAGGAACAGACATGCAATGACTCTAGCTGTGGTTCATGAAAAGAATAGACATGCAATGACACTGGTGGATCCATGTGTGGTTCATGAGAAGAACACACATCCAATGACACTAGTGGATCCATGTGTGCTTTGTGAGAAGAACAGACATGCAATGACATTGGTGGATACTTATTTGGTTTGTGAGAAGAACATACATGCAATAACACTGGCTGTGGTTCATGAGAAGAACACACATGCAATAACACTAGTGGATCCATGTGTTGTTCATGACAAGAACACACATCCAATGACACTAGTGGATCCATATGTGGTTTGTGAGAAGAACAGACAAGCAATGACACTGGTGGATCCTTATGTAGTTTGTTTAGAAGAACACACATGCAATGACACTTGGTGTGGTTCATGAAAAGAACAGACATGCAATGACACTGGTGGATCCTTATGTGGTTTGTATAGAAGAACACACATGCAATGACACTAGGTGGATCCATGTGTGGTTTGTTTAGAGGAACAGACATGCAATGACACTGGGTGTGGTTCATGAAAAGAACATACATGCAATAAAACTGGTGGATCCATGTGTGGTTTGTGGAAGGAACGGACATGCAATGACACTGGTGGATCCATCTGTGGTTTGTGAAAAGAACAGACATGCAATCACACTAGGTGGATGCATGTGTGGTTTGTGAAAAGAACAGACATGCAATCACACTAGGTGGATCCATGTGTGGTTTGTTTAGTAGAACACACATGCAATGACTCTTGTTGTGGTTCATGAATAAAACACACATGCAATGACACTGGTGGATCCATGTGTGGTTTGTGAAAAGAATAGACATGCAATCACACTAGGTGGATCCATGTGTGGTTTTTGGAAGAAACAGACATGCAATGACTCTAGCTATGGTTCATGAAAAAATAGACATGCAATGACACTGGTGGATCCATCTGTGGTTCATGAGAACAACACACATCCAATGACACTAGTGGATCCATGTGTGGTTCGTGAGAAGAACAGACATGTAATGACACTGGTGGATACTTATGTGGTTTGTGAGAAGAACAGACATGAAATGACACAAGCTATGGTTCATGATAAGAACCCACATGCAATGACACTGGTGGATCCTTGTGTGGTTTGTGAGAAGAACATACATACAATGACACTGGTTGTGGTTCATGAGAAGAACACACATGCAATGACACTGGTGGATCCTTGTGTGGTTTGTGAGAAGAACTGACATGCAATGACACTAGGTGGATCCATGTGTGGTTTGTTTAGAGGAACAGACATCCAATGACACTAGGTGTGGTTCATGAAAAGAACATACATGCAATGACATTGGTTGTGGTTCATGAGAATAACACACATGGATCCACACAGGTGGATCCATTTGTGGTTTGTGAAAAGAACAGACATGCAATGACACTAGTGGATCCTTGTGTTGCTTGTTTAGAGGAACAAACATGCAATGTCACTGGGTGTGGTTCATGAAAAGAATAGACATGCAATGATACTGGTGGATCTATGTGTGGTTTGTGAAAAGAATAGACATGCAATCACACTAGGTGGATCCATGTGTGGTTTGTTTAGAGGAATAGACATGCAATGATACTTGGTGGATCCATGTGTGGTTTGTTTAGAAGAAAACACATGCAATGACTCTAGTTGTGGTTCATGAAAAGAACACACATGCAATGACACTGGTTGATCCATGTGTGGTTTGTGAAAAGAACAGACATGCAATCACACTAGGTGGATCCATGTGTGGTTTATTTAGAGGAACAGACATGCAATGACACTGGGTGTGGTTCATGAAAAGAACAGACATGCAATGACACTGTTGGATCCATTTTTTGTTTGTGGAAGGAACGTACATGCAATGACTCTAGTTGTGGTTCATGAAAAGAAAAGACATGCAATGACACTGATGGATCCATGTGTAGTTCATGAGAAGAACACACAGCCAATGACATTGGTGGATCCATGTGTGGTTTGTGAGAAGAACAGACATGCAATGACACTAGTGAATACTTATGTGGTTTGTGAGAAGAACATACATGCAATGACACTGGCTGTGGTTCATGAGAAGAACACACATGAAATGACACTGGTGGATCCTTGTGTGGTTTGTGAGAAGAACATACATGCAATGACAGTGGCTATGGTTCATGAGAAGAACACACATGGATCCACACTGGTGGATCCATGTGTGGTTTGTGAAAAGAACAGAAATACAATGGCACTGGTGGATCCTTGTGTGGTTTGTTTAGAGGAACAGACATGCAATGACACTGGTGGATCCACGTGTGGTTTGTGAAAAGAACAGACATGCAATCACACTAGGTGGATCCATGTGTGGTTTGTGAAAAGAAAAGACATGCAATGACACTGGTGGATCCATGTGTGGTTTGTGGAAGGAACAGACATGCAATGACACAGGTGGATCCATGTGTCGTTTGTGAAAAGAATATACATGCAATCACACTAGGTGGATCCATGTGTGGTTTGTGAAAAGAACAGACATGCAATCACACTAGGTGGATCCATGTGTGGTTTGTTTAGAAGAACACACATGCAATGACTCTAGTTGTGGTTCATGAAAAGAACACACATGCAATAACACTGGTGGATCCATGTGTGGTTTGTGAAAAGAACAGACATGCAATCATACTAGGTGGATCCATGTGTGGTTTGTTTAGAGGAACAGACATGCAATGACACTAAGTGTATCCATGTGTGGTTTGTTTAGAAGAACACACATGCAAAGACTCTAGTTGTGGTTCATGGAAAGAAGACACATGCAATGACACTGGTGGATCCATGTATGGTTTGTGAAAAGAACAGACATGCAATCACACTAGGTGGATCCACGTGTGGTTAGTTTAGAGGAACAGTCATGCAATGACACTGGGTGTGGTTCATGAAAAGAACAGACATGCAATGACACTAGGTGTTGTTCATGAAAAGAACAGACATGCAATGACACTGGTGGACACATATGTGGTTTGTGGAAGAACAGACATGCAATGACTCTAGCTGTGGTTCATGAAAAAGAACAGACATGCAATGACACTGGTGGATCCATGTGTGGTTCATGAGAAGAACACACATCCAATGACACCGGTGGATCCATTAGTGGTTTGTGAGAAGAACAGACATGCAATGACACTGGTGGATACTTATGTGGTTTGTGAGAATAATAGACATGCAATGACTCTGGCTTTGGTTCATGAGAAGAACACACATATAATGACACTGGTGGATCCTTGTGTGGTTTGTGAGAAGAACATACATGCAATGACACTGGTTGTGGTTCATGAGAAGAACACACATGCAATGACACTGGTGGATCCTTGTGTGGTTTGTGAGAAGAACTAACATGCAATCACACCTGGTGGATCCTTGTGTGGTTTGTTTAGAGGAATAGACATGCAATGACACTGGGTGTGTTTCATGAAAAGAACAAACATGCAATGACACTGGTGGATCCATATGTGGTTTGGGGAAGGAACAGACATGCAATGACACTGGTGGATCCATTTGTGGTTTGTGGAAAGAACGTACATGCAATGACTCTAGTTGTGGTTCATGAAAAGAACAGACATGCAATGACACTGGTGGATCCATGTGTGGCTCATGAGAAGAACACACAGCCAATGACACTGGTGGATCCATGTGTGGTTTGTGAGAAGAACAGACATGCAATGACACTGGTGGATACTTATGTGGTTTGTGCGAAGAACATACATGCAATGACACTGGTTGTGGTTCATGAGAAGAACACACATGTAATGACACTGGTGGATCCTTGTATGGTTTGTGAGAAGAACATACATGCAATGACACTGGCTATGGTTCATGAGAAGAACACACATGGATCCACACTGGTGCATCCATGTGTGGTTTGTGAAAAGAACAGAAATTCAATGGCACTGGTGGATCCTTGTGTGGTTTGTTTAGAGGAACAGACATGCAATGACACTGGTGGATCCATGTGTGGTTTGTGAAAAGAATAGACATGCAATCACACTAGGTGGATCCATGTGTGGTTTGTGAAAAGAACAGACATGCAATGACACTGGTGGAACAATATGTGGTTTGTGGAAGGAACAGACATGCAATGACACTGGTGGATCCATGTTTGGTTTGTGAAAAGAACAAACATGCAATCACACTAGGTGGATCCATGTGTGGTTTGTGAAAATAACAAACATGCAATCACACTAGGTGGATCCATGTGTGGTTTGTTTAGAAGAACACACATGCAATGACTCTAGTTGTGGTTCATGAAAAGAACACACATGCAATCACACTGGTGGATCCATGTGTGGTTTGTGAAAAGAACAGGCATGCAATCATACTAGGTGGATCCATGTGTGGTTTGTTTAGAGGAACAGACATGCAATGACACTGGGTGGATCCATGTGTGGTTTGTTTAGAAGAACACACATGCAATGACTCTAGTTGTGGTTCATGAAAAGAACACACATGCAATGACACTAGTGGATCCATGTGTGGTTTGTGAAAAGAATAGACATGCAATCACACTAGGTGGATCCATGTGTGGTTAGTTTAGAGGAACAGACATGCAATGACACTGGGTGTGGTTCATAAAAAGAACATACATGCAATGACACTGGTGGATCCATATGTGGTTTGTGGAAGGAACAGACATGCAATGACTCTAGCTGTGGTTCATGAAAAGAATAGACATGCAATGACACTAGTGGATCCATGTGTGGTTCATGAGAAGAACATACATCCAATGACACTGGTGGATCCATGTGTGGTTTGTGAGAAGAACAGACATGCAATGACACTGGTGGATACTTATTTGGTTTATGAGAAGAATAGACATGCAATGACACTGGTTGTGGTTCATGAGAAGAACACACATGCAATGACACTGGTGGATCCTTGTGTGGTTTGTGAGAAGAACATACATGCAATGACACTGGCTATGGTTCATGATAAGAACACACATGCAATGACACTTGTGGATCCTTGTGTGGTTTGTGAGAAGAACTGACATGCAATCACACCTGGTGGATCCTTGTGTGGTTTGTTTAGAGGAACAGACATGAAATGACACTACGTGTGGTTCATGAAAAGAACAGACATGCAATGACACTTGTGGATCCATGTGTGGTTTGTGGAAGGAACAGACATGCAATGACACTGGTGGATCCATATGTGGTTTGTGGAAGGAACAGACATGCAATGACACTGGTGGATCCATGTGTGGTTCATCAGAAGAAGACACATCCAATGACACTAGTGGATCCTTATGTGGTTCATGAAAAGAACAGACATGCAATGACACTTGTGGATCCTTATGTGGTTTGTTTAGAAGAACACACATGCAATGACACTGGGTGTGGTTCATGAAAACAACATACATGCAATGACACTGGTGGATCCTTATGTGGTTTCTTTAGAAGAAAACACATGCAATGGCACTGGGTGGATCCATGTGTGGTTTGTTTAGAGGAACAAACATGCAATGACACTGGGTGTGGTTCATGAAAAGAACAGACATGCAATGACACTGGTGGATCCATGTGTGGTTCATGAGAAGAACACACATCCAATAACACTAGCGGATCCATGTGTGGTTTGTGAGAAGAACAGACATGCAATAACACTGGTGGATACTTATGTGGTTTGTGAGAAGAACAGACATGCAATGACACTGGCTGTGGTTCATGAGAAGAACACACATGCAATGACACTGGTGGATCCTCGTGTGGTTTGTGAGAAGAACATACATGCAATGACACTGGCTGTGGTTCATGAGAAGAACACACATGCAATGACACTGGTGGATCCTTGTGTGGTTTGTGTGAAGAACTGACATGTAATGACACTAGGTGGATCCATGTGTGGTTTTTTTAGAGGAACAGACATGCAATGATACTGGATGTGGTTCATGAAAAGAACAAACATGCAATGACACTTGTGGATCCATATGTGGTTTGTGGAAGGAACAGACATACAATGACACTGGTGGATCCATGTGTGGTTCATGAGAAGAACACACATCCAATGACACTGGTGGATCCTTATGTGGTTCATGAAAAGAACATAAATGCAATGACACTGGTGGATCCTTATGTGGTTTGTTTAGAAGAACACACATGCAATGACAGTGGGTGTGGTTCATGAAAAGAACAGACATGCAATGACACTGGTGGATGCTTACGTGGTTTGTTTTGAAGAATACATATGCAATGACACTGGGTGTGGTTCATGAAAAGAACAGACATGCAATGACACTAGTGGATCCTTATGTGGTTTGTTTAGAATAACAAACATGCAATGACATTGGGTGTGGTTCATGAAAAGAACAGACATGCATGACACTGGTGGACCCTTATGTGGTTTGTTTAGAAGAACACACATGAAATGACACTGGGTGTGGTTCATGAAAAGAACAAACATGCAAGGACACTAGTGGATCCTTATGTGATTTATTTAGAAGAACACACATGCAATGACACTGGTGTATCCTTATGTGGTTTGTGAGAAGAACATACATACAATGACACTGGGTGTGGTTCATGAAAAGAACATACATGCAATGACACTACTGGATCCATATGTGGTTTGTGGAAGGAACATACATGCAATGACTCTAGTTGTGGTTCATGAAAAGAACAGACATGCAATGACACTGGTGGATCCATGTGCGGTTCATGAGAAGAACACACATCCAATGACACTGGTGGATCCATGTGTGGTTTGTGAGAAGAACAGACATGCAATGACACTGGTGGATACTTATTTGGTTTATGAGAAGAATAGACATGCAATGACACTAGCTGTGGTTCATGAGAAGAACACACATGCAATGACACTGGTGGATCCTTGTGTGGTTTGTGAGAAGAACATACATGCAATGACACTGGCTATGGTTCATGATAAGAACACACATGCAATGACACTTGTGGATCCTTGGGTGGTTTATGAGAAGAACTGACATGCAATCACACCTGGTGGATCCTTGTGTGGTTTGTTTAGAGGAACAGACATGCAATGACACTACGTGTGGTTCATGAAAAGAACAGACATGCAATGACACTTGTGGATCCATGTGTGGTTTGTGGAAGGAACAGACATGCAATGACTCTAGCTGTGGTTCATGAAACGAACAGACATGCAATGACACCGGTGGATCCATGCGTGGTTCATGAGAAGAACACACATCCAATGACCCTGGTGGATCCATGTGTGGTTTGCGAGAAGAACAGACATGCAATGACACTGGTGGATACTTATGTGGTTTGTGAGAAGAACAGACATGCAATGACACTAGCTTTGGTTCATGAGAAGAACACACATGCAATGACACTAGTGGATCCTTGTGTGGTTTGTGAGAAGAACATGCATGCAATGACACTGGCTGTGGTTCATGAGACGAACACACATGCAATGACACTGGTGGATCTTTGTGTGGTTTGTGAGAAGAACTAACATGCAATCACACCTGGTGGATCCTTGTGTGGTTTGTTTAGAGGAATAGACATGCAATGAAACTGGGTGTGGTTCATTTCAAGAACAGACATGCAATGACACTGGTGGATCCATATGTGGTTTGTGGAAGGAACAGACATGCAATGACACTGGTGGATCCATGTGTGGTTCATGAGAAGAAGACACATCCAATGACACTAGTGGATCCTTATGTGGTTCATGAAAAGAAGAGACATGCAATGACACTGGTGGATCCTTATGTGGTTTGTTTAGAAGAACACACATGCAATGACACTTGGTGTGGTTCATGAAAACAACATACGTGCAATGACACTGGTGGATCCTTATGTGGTTTCTTTAGAAGAACACACATGCAATGACACTGGGTGGATCCATGTGTGGTTTGTTTAGAGGAACAAACATGCAATGACACTGGGTGTGGTTCATGAAAAGAACAGACATGCAATGACACTGGTGGATCCATGTGTGGTTCATGAGAAGAACACACATCCAATAACACTAGTGGATCCATGTGTGGTTTGTGAGAAGAACAGACATGCAATAACACTGGTGGATACTTATGTGGTTTGTGAGAAGAACAGACATGCAATGACACTAGCTGTGGTTCATGGGAAGAACACACATGCAATGACACTGGTGGATCCTCGTGTGGTTTGTGAGAAGAACATACATGCAATGACACTGGCTGTGGTTCATGAGAAGAACACACATGCAATGACACTGGTGGATCCTTTCGTGGTTTGTGTGAAGAACTGACATGTAATGACACTAGGTGGATCCATGTGTGGTTTGTTTAGAGGAACAGACATGCAATGATACTGGATGTGGTTCATGAAAAGAACAGACATGCAATGACACTTGTGGATCCATATGTGGTTTGTGGAAGGAACAGACATACAATGACACTGGTGGATCCATGTGTAGTTCATGAGAAGAACACACATCCAATGACACTGGTGGATCCTTATGTGGTTCATGAAAAGAACATACATGCAATGACACTGGTGGATCCTTATGTGGTTTGTTTAGAAGAACACACATGCAATGACAGTGGGTGTGGTTCATGAAAAGAACAGACATGCAATGACACTGGTGGATGCTTACGTGGTTTGTTTTGAAGAATACATATGCAATGACACTGGGTGTGGTTCATGAAAAGAATAGACATGAAATGACACTAGTGGATCCTTATGTGGTTTGTTTAGAATAACAAACATGCAATGAAATTGGGTGTGGTTCATGAGAAGAACTGACATGCATGACACTGGTGGATCTTTGTGTGGTTTGTGAGAAGAACTAACATGCAATCACACCTGGTGGATCCTTGTGTGGTTTGTTTAGAGGAATAGACATGCAATGAAACTGGGTGTGGTTCATTTCAAGAACAGACATGCAATGACACTGGTGGATCCATATGTGGTTTGTGGAAGGAACAGACATGCAATGACACTGGTGGATCCATGTGTGGTTCATGAGAAGAACACACATCCAATGACACTGGTGGATCCTTATATGGTTCATGAAAAGAACCGACATGCAATGACACTGGTGGATCCTTGTGTGGTTTGTTTAGAAGAACACACATGCAATGACAGTGGGTGTGGTTCATGAAAAGAACAGACATGCAATGACACTGGTGGATCCTTACGTGGTTTGTTTAGAAGAACACATATGCAATGACACTGGGTGTGGTTCATGAAAAGAACAGACATGCAATGACACTGGTGGATGCTTACGTGGTTTGTTTTGAAGAATACATATGCAATGACACTGGGTGTGGTTCATGAAAAGAACCGACATGCAATGACACTAGTGGATCCTTATGTGGTTTGTTTAGAATAACAAACATGCAATGACATTGGGTGTGGTTCATGAAAGAACAGACATGCATGACACTGGTGGACCCTTATGTGGTTTGTTTAGAAGAACACACATGCAATGACACTGGTGTGGTTCATGAAAAGAACAGACATGCAATGACAGTGGTGGATCCTTATGTGGTTTGTTTAGAAGAACACACATGCAATGACAGTGGGTGTGGTTCATGAAAAGAACAGACATGCAATGACACTGGTGGATCCTTACGTGGTTTGTTTAGAAGAACACATATGCAATGACACTGGGTGTGGTTCATGAAAAGAACAGACATGCAATGACACTGGTGGATCCTTATGTGGTTTGTTTAGAATAACAAACATGCAATGACAGTGGGTGTGGTTCATGAAAAGAACAGACATGCAATGACACTGGTGGATCCTTATGTGGTTTGTTTAGAAGAACACACATGCAATGACACTGTGTGTGGTTCATGAAAAGAACAGACATGCAATGACACTGGTGGATCCTTTTGTGGTTTGTTTAGAAGAACACACATGCAATGACACTGGTGGATCCTTATGTTGTTTGTGAGAAGAACATACATACAATGACACTGGGTGTGGTTCATGAAAAGAACATACATGCAATGACATTAGTGGATCTGTAACACCCCGTCCACTCCTGGGCCCGGGGGTGTCACTCCTGGCAGCTTAATAGGATCTAGACTGGCCCCACGGACCAACACTAGTCTTTTCTGCGCACTTTGTCCTCACTCGTGCGCACCCGGTTACCCATTTCCCGGTCGGTCACCCATCCTAGAATTGCTCTAGGCCAAGCACGCTTAACCTTAGAGTTCTTTTCGAATGAGCTTCCGGAAAAGAAGTTGCAACTTGTTGATATGGGTATCCTATCAATCCTATTAAGCCATGTTACTGGATCTCACATACACCCACCCTTTAGAAGATCGATGCCCTCATCGATCAAGCACACCCCAGGAACGTTCCCTCTTGGCACGCGTTTGTGCGTCCAGTGCCGGCACATGTGCCATGCCGTGTCCACTCCGGGCCACACGCGCCATGCTCCACATGTCCCGCCACTAACCCGCACACACCCGTTTAACATGAGGTCGGCTCGATACCACTTGTAACACCCGTCCACTCTGGACCCGGGTGTCACTCTGGCAGCTTAATAGGATCTAGACCGGCCCTACGGACCAACACTAGTCTTTTTCTGCGCTTTGTCCTCACTGCGCGCACCGGTTACCCATTTCCCGGTCGGTCACCCATCCTAGAATTGCTCTAGGCCAAGCACGCTTAACCTTAGAGTTCTTTTCGAATGAGCTTCCGGAAAAGAAGTTGCAACTTGTTGATATGGGTATCCTATCAATCCTATTAAGCCATGTTACTGGATCTCACAGGATCCATATGTGGTTTGTGGAAGGAACATACATGCAATGACTCTAGTTGTGGTTGATGAAAAGAACAGACATGCAATGACACTGGTGGATCCATGTGTGGTTCATGAGAAGAACACACATCTAATAACACTGGTGGATCCATGTGTGGTTTGTGAGAAGAATAGACATGAAATGACACTGGTGGATACTTATCTAGTTTGTGAGAAGAACATGCATGCAATGACACTGGCTATGGTTCATGAGAAGAACACACATGCAATGACACTGATGGATCCTTATGTGGTTTGTGAGAAGAACATAAATGCAATGACACTGGTTGTGGTTAATGAGAAGAACCACTACAACAGGACAGAGCTTTGGTAACACGCACGTGTGTTACTATAGGTCCGAAAACGTGTTACAGAGCCATGAAGTAACACATTTTAGGAAATGTTACGTTAGGCCGTGTTACTGAGAGGTGTCCGCTGTCACACATAATAGTTGTTACTATATGTTAAAAATTGTGTTACAATTCTCTTATTGTAACATGCGTCATACGTGTTACTAGATGAGTTAGTAACACGTTTTTATAACTATAGTAACACGGATTTTAATATAATTTTTAGCCATAGTAGCATTACTAGTAACACATATTGTAACATATTCTAGGTCTAGGTTACAAATATTCATCCAAATATTGGACACAATAATTAGATGAGATTTAGACATGGACGACACGTGTGCTAATGTGGCAACTTGCTGAAATTTTGTCCTCGTAGAATGATTATGTGACTATGACATGGCAATCACGCATGGACTTTAAGAAAGAGAGGACAGCTGACGTGGAAGGCACAATTGGCCCAGGCTGGTAGCTACGTGAAATTTGGTTGATGAAATGCTATATTTTTCCTTTAATGACATGCCATATTTTTTTATTTTTTTTAATTCGTACCATTCGTGTCACATTTAAATTTCTGAACGGTGCTAGTCAAAGTATTGGTTTGATTTTTTTTGTGAATCTGAATAGCCAATTCAACTATAAAGCTCATGAAAATAACCAGTTAAATTTCAATCACAAAATGCATAAGACAACATAACTACAAATCACATTTACATTAATGGGATACAAACAAAAACTAGACTCCCTTCCGGTCAAAATTACATGGCCAAGTCATGGCAAGAAGAGAACTTCATAACTAGTCCAGAATTATAATGCTTTGAGCTGAACCCAAAAATACTCGATTCCTATGACACACTGCATCCGAGACTAGACCAAAGTACCTACAAAAGCGAAAGTAAATGTTAATTTACATGAAGCAAGAAATATACCAACTGCGTATGAAAGTAGATGCTAAATGCCAATAAGAGTGACATGTTATCATGTCTAGGAACAGATCTACTCCCTCCATTTCAAAATATAAGATGTTTTTAGCTTTATAAATAAAGTGTATCTAGACCTCTTTTAGTGTTTAGGTTCATCTAGGTTTGGAGTGAACCTACACACCAAAAGGGGTCTAGATACACTCCTTTTACAAAGCTAAAACATCTTATATTTTGAAACAGAGGGAGTAGATCTCAAGAAAAAAAACATCATATTAAGAGTTCACTTGCACTATGTTGGAACCATAGACAACACATAACTAACAAAGGTAAATACATGCAATTTGGCCATAATACTTGCAGGTTTAGGCATTAACTAAACATGTTGGTTCTGAACTTCATATCAAGAGATATTAATGCAAAAAGATGGACAAAAATCTCACCAGAATGATGGGCATTGTTCTTCCTGTCCATCAGCGTTGTATATTCAATCAAATACTGTAGAAATCCACAAGACCACAAGGAAGTAAATGAGCATAAAGTTGAAGAGCATCTCAGTACATAAAACCGCCCACGGAGCCAATATAACCTTTGCACCAAGCAAGACGATGAAACAAAAGAAGAATATACAAGAGCCTGATGTGCAACTTTCTCAACAACCACATATGAGACCTCTAGATTAGGACATGGTGGAAGAGGGTTGCATACAACATTACTTGTTATTGCTACATTGCATACTGAAGTATAGAACAATGGCATGCAATAATACAATGAGATGGACTAACTAGGACATTATAAGTTGTCCCCAAAGTATAATTAGATGGTATGGAGAAATTTACTTGCTAGCAAAAGAATTATCAAACAGCTATGACAACTTAACTATAAAGTATAGCAACAATTTTAGTATTTACTTTGTAGAGAAGGGAACATGTAGGTTCATGATAGCTAATGTAGTAGACAAGGGTAAATGAGAAAATCCTCTACAAACTAAATGGGTAAATTAAATCTTTAACATCTCATAGACTGCCCAAACTACAGACAAATTTTAGACTACGGAGCTCATGCCCAAGTTTTGCAAATCCTATGTACTATAGCAATCCACATTTTGGCAAACCTACTGAACGACTTTAGTTTGATCATTCCACCAAACAATTAAACATCAAGATAACTTGTTAAAGTGATACACCATTTGCGTGACATAGTAACCAATTACTAACCCAAAATCACGTAGAACCAATTAATGTGCAATCATCCAGAGTCAAAAAAAGTTCAGGAACCAATTTGCAGAAGATAAATCCACCACATGAATCACCTGAATAGGAGCCTCGTCGCTGCTGCGAGCTAGGGAGGAAGGCAGTCCTTTCATGGAGTCCTCTTTCTGCTTCACGGAGGTGTCACCATCCAAATCGTTGATGCTGCCGCAACTGCTACAAAAAAGTTGTTTAAACAGCTCAAGTGTATGGCAATTCCACTCTAGCTAAATGACCGCATAAAGTTATACTGAATAATGGTATAGCAGAAGACAACGAATCAGCACATGACAAGAGCCTACCGATTTTTTTTAAACATAATAACTACTTCCTCCGATCCAAATTATTGTTCTTTGATTTGTCTACATCCGAATCTAGACAAATCTAAGAATATTAATTTGAATCAGAGGGAGTAATAAAAGGGAACATGCCCTTGCATACTGACTTGAACATGAAATTTTGACCAACATCTAACAACAATTACAGGAATAACACGAGCTTTGTTTTCTAAATTTCTAAGTGTCTAATGGAACATTTCCTTGCCTTTTTTAACTTGAGTAATTAGGATTTGACCTGTGCTGAGGATTTGGGGAAGAGTGGCGCTTGGACGAGAAGTGGCTGCTGCTCGGTCGTGGGATTCCGTAGTAGGTCGGCGGTCCGGTACCTCTTGCTCCGAAATCCGCCGTACATAAGGCCGTGGACATGGCGTCGGGGTCAATAGAGCCATGGCGTCCGCAGTGGACATGAGATCCACCGGGACCTCGGGCGTCGGACGATGGGAGCTCGAGCGCTCGAGCCGGCGCCGGCGCGGCGTGCAGGGCGGGTTAGGAGTGAGTCGAGGAGGTGGGATGCTGGGGAAGGGAGCTGGCAGCTAGATGAGAGCAGATCGACGCGGTTCGCTGCTGAAGCACGCAAGCTAGCGACGGCGGACATGCAACAACAACGGCGGTGGCTGGGGGCGGTGGCTGGGATCTGGGAGTGGAGAGGAGATTGAGTCGAGGGAGATCGACGGGAGGTAGCAGAGGCTGCAGTACTCGGTGACGACGTCGGCCCAGGGTGCGGCGGCGATGGAGGAAGAAGATGATTGTTAGGGTTCGATTTTGGGACGGTGGTGATCTACACCACATACTTTATCGAGCCTTTTGAATGCGTTGCGGGCCGAAAAAAATTAAATAACGTGCGGGGATACAGGGAAGAGGAGGCGGGATGCCTAAAAAAACTTGCTAGAAATACAACTTTACTGATATATAATGTACTTTTAAGAAAATCATTCAGAATATATAGGCTTTCTTATATGCAACATGATGCTTATATCTCGTAGCATCTTTAATAATTCGAATGAAACACATATAAGGGGATCTCAAATGAACATGTTCACTTAAAATGAAGTTGCCATCTTGTTTGAGGTTAGCATGATTAATTGGTTTGTGACGAGAACTTAGTGAAAAGTGGTGTATGAAAAAAAATTGTCGAAAATATGGTTCACATAATTCCTTGAAAAGACCTCTGTTATATGACGAATGTTACTAGGTATGTTGTTCCGGAAAGACCGCTTATTAGCGATGAACAAGGGCAGGGGAGACGGTCGCTACTAGCGAAGCGGAAAGTTTTCCTCAAAAGCTCTAAGTGGAGGGTTAGTGGGAATATGAGCGTGGGGCCCATCTTCCTACTGGTGACATGATGGCTACCAGTGCAAGGATGCGCTAATCCAAGACCTGGCTCCACCGACACCACGAGGGTGCGAGTTGGTGGCGACAAGGGAAGACGAGGAATGAACAAGAAGGCATTCTATCCTAAAAAGCATCCAACTTTTGGGCCACGACAAGGTCGTCAACATGGGATCCGGCCGTTCATAGTATGGCTATGATAACTTGCTATAATTGCACCCTATTTGGGTCATTACCAGACGGCTTGCACCGAGTCCTTATATATAACCTTTAATAGTGAAGTCCACCTCTTGGTGCCCAACTAGCGAGTAGAGCACAAAGCTAAACCATCCATGTACTACACTTGGCGTAGTATTCTTCGGGGTCTCGAACTTCAGAAAGAAGGGGTGGTCTGGCATGTAGGTACATGGGAATACATCAACATCTAGCGAGATCCATGGATATCGAGAGGAGTAACACGCATATGAGGAGCTGAGGGTGTCAGATCTGATTAATCCGGTCAACAATCAATGGGATGGATATGTTATTTATCGTCTGTTTAATAAGGAGGATGTAGCTGACATCTTGACAATTCCTGTCCGGGGTGGAATGGACGACAGTTTTGTTGGAGATATGCCCAAGAGGCAATAATAAAGTGGTTATTATTATATCTTTATGTTTATGATAAATGTTTACATCCCATGCTATAATTGTATTAACCGGAAACATTAATACTTGTGTGTTTTGTAAACATAAAAGAGTCCCTAGTAAGCCTCTTGTTAAACTAGCTTGTTGATTAAATGATGATCATGGTTTCCTGATCATGGACATTGGATGTCATTAATAACAAGGTTATATCATTAGGAGAATGATGTGATGGACACACACCCATAGTAAGCGTAGCATAAGATCAAGTCATTAAGTTCGTATTGTTATAAGCTTTCAAATGCATAGTAACCCAATCCTTCGACCATGAGGTTATGTTAATCACCATCACCGGATGGGTACTTTGATGACATCAAACACCGCTTCGTAACTGGGTGGTTATAAAAGTGTCATTGGGTATTCTGAAAGTATGTGTTGAAGCGCATGGACCAAGATTGGGATTTGTCCATCCATATGACGAATAGATATACTCTGGGCCCTCTCGGTGGAATGTCATCTAGTTAGCTTGCAAGCATGTGACTGGGTCACAAGGGATGACATAACATGGAACGAGTAAAGAGTACTTATCGATGTGAGGTAGAACTAGGTATGGAGATACCGACGATCAAACCTCGGATAAGTAGAATATCGCGTGACAAAGGGAATTGGTTTCGTATGTTAATGGTTCTATCGGTCACGAAGTCATCGTTGAGTATGTGGGAGCTATTATGGATCTCCAGATCCCGCTAATGGTTATTGATCGGAGATGTGTCTCCATCATGTCTACATGTTCACGAACCGTAGGGTGACACACTTAAGGTTCGAAGTTGTTTTAAGTAGATATGGAATGTGCGTTGGAGACCGAATGTTGTTCGGAGTCTCGGATTGGATCCGGGACATCACGAGGAGATCCAGAATTGTCCGGAGAATAAGATTCATATATTGGGGATCATTTTCTAAGTTAGGAAATGTTTCAGAGTGTTTGTATGGAGATTCTAGAAGGTTTCGGAATGTTCTGGAAGGTTCTAGAAGATTTCTTGGAGTTTGCTTGAAAACTAAGAAAGGATCAAGGAGTCTTTATGGGGCAAGACACGGATTCGTGGGGGAGGAGGATTCCTCCCCCCCTCCCAATCCGCCGGCCAAGGAGGGAGGGGAGTCCTACTAGGACTCCCCCTCCCATGGCGCCTCCCTCCTTTAAATAGAGGGGAGGGGGCGCCACCCCCTAGTACTCTCCGATAACAAACCCTAGTCGCCGCCTCTCTCCTCCTCCTTCGCTCTGCTCTGGCTTAGGCGAAGTCCTGCAGAAATCTCTACTCCACCACCACCACCACACCGTCATGTTGTTGGGATTCCGTGGAGAAGATCTACTACCTCTGCTGATCGCTGGAACAGGGAGAGGAAGGTGCCGATTCCAAGACGCAGTGACCGATCATGAAGCTGCCGGAACACGGCGCCGGAAGGATCGTCCACACGATCTTGAGATCGGCAAGTGATCGACTACATCAACCACGAGATCCGATCTCGTAACGCTTTCGGGTCTATAAGGGTTAGTACAGATCTATCTCGTTGCACATGTCTAATAGACTAGATCTTGGCTTTTATCTAGATTAGATCTGGGTTTTATTCGTTCTTGCGGTAGAATTTTTTTATTTTCCATGCTACGAACCCATCAAGTTTGGCTTCAGATCTTAATAAAAAAAGGCAATTTTTCTGTGAAATCTACTTACCATCTCAGTATGTGGTTAAAATCCAACAAAGTTGGGGGAGTCAGACGTCATCTGAAGACACATCACCTTTTTGGAAGAAGTTGTTGGGTGTTAAGCCGCCAGGGAAGATCAAGATTTATACAATGGAAGAAGGTTGAACTCGATACTAGATGTCCAATGTGTTATAGGGTGAATGAGGATGGAGGCCATTTATTTCTGAAGTGTAAAAAGGCGAAGCAAGTGTGGCGAGTTCTGAATTTGGAAGTGCTCCAGGTAGCTCTGCTAAATGTTCCAACACCGAAGCTTGTCATTGAGCAGATCATGGCGCTGCCGATGGAGAAGAGGTATCTAGAGCTGATTTTCTTATGAGACCGGTGGACAACAAGGAACAAATATAATACGGGCGAACTTGAGCAATCGATTGACGAGGTGTGTAATGTTGTGCAGACTGCAGAGACACTTAGTTGAGTTTGCTCATGGTGTAGAGGGCAAGGTGTCCACATTGCAAGGAACAAACATGGAACTTAGCTCGGGTCATGTGTGGCTGACACCAAAGGAGAATTTCATCAAAGTTAATTTTGACGCCGCCTTCCATCAGTCTACAAGATCGGGAGCTTGGGGTTTTGTGACGAGATCGGACACGGGTGATTTTGTGGCACCAGCAGGCAAATTGAAACACCTGCGAGATGCTCTGCAAGCTGAAGTTGAAGCATGTGTCGCGGCGACGAAGGGTGCGGTGGCGCTAGGACTTCATGGAGTTGTTTGAGAGCGATTCTCAGACCCTCGTCCATGCTCTAGACTCGAGTAGCCATGAACTTTGCATTAGCTCTCTAGATACTTTTGGATTTCGTTTCTTCCCGCATATTTGTAATAAGGTACCACATGACGTGGCTCAGTTTGGCCTCCATGCAGAGCAGAAATGTGCGGATGTTTGTTCCTCTTTTGTTTCAGACATGGTGACCAGCGAATGTGCTAGGTCCTCTGGTTAATGGAATCCCCATTTACTTTTAAAAAAGGCAAGGCAGAAATCGTAGTGTGCACGGGAAGGAAGGGGAAAAGTTATTTCCCCTTTTTATTTTTGTATATCTTTTTTCTTTTCTTTTTCTTTTTTCTTTTTTCTTTATTCATGTTTCTTTTTCTTTTTCTTTTATATATTTTTGTTCTTTATTTCTTTCTATTTTACTAGACTAACCATTTTTAATATATTAACCTTTTCAAAATCATGAACATTTTTCAAAGCAGATTTTTTTTAAACATGTTTTTTAATCAGAACTATTTTACCCAGTGAACAAATTTACGTTAGGACATTTTAAAATCATGAATTATTATCAAAACTATACATTTTCTTAAATAATGAATATTTTACAATCTGAACGCTTTTATCGTGAATATGAACTTCTTTAAATCATGAAGATTTTTCAAACCTACAATTTTTTAAATTATGAACATTTCTGAATCTGAACCATTTTACCCTGTGAAGAAATTTTAAAATCTGAAACTTTTTAACACACGACATACGTTGATTTTTTTCCCGTGAACATTTTTGAAATCTGATTATATCTCAAATCGTGAACAATTTTCAAAAATGCACATTTCTTTTTTTTGAGAAATATGTACATTAATTATGAATATTTCTAAAAAATGAATCTTTTTACATGGTAAACAATTTTCACAGAACACAAAGGTGGATTTATTTTTTAGTTCTTATATAGACTGAGTTAGGGTACAGATGCATAGTAGATCGACAAGTCAGGTGGAGTCCTAGATGCGCGTCAACTTTTTTTCTAACCGAAACTCCCCGCGCCAGCTGATCAGGTTAGGGTGACTACTGTGCATGGGCTGTTGACTGTTGTCTACATGGGCTTCGTACCCTTAGCGTCTGCTCCAGGAAAAAAAGGGCTAATCCTCTGCTCCACTGCATGTAATATACTAATGCTCTGCATGTTATGCGGGTCTCACTTTTCGTTTGATAGGCAAGACTATATATTTATGATATAATTCCACTGTAATATACACTTCTAATTTGTATAGATATATTTTTTCCAAAAGGTAAATTTTAAATTAATTTATATTTTGTATAGCAACAACAAAATTATTCGCATTTATTGAAAGTATTTCAAGTGAGCCATATATGTACATATTTATTCCTATACTCACTCTATCCCAAACTACTTGTATATTTGTCTAAATACATATGTATCTCGACACGTTTCAGACAAATCTACGACGAATCAATTGTATGGTTACCTATTAGTGCAAATTTGAGCCTATTTTTGAATCCATTATTACACTATTCTTTATGTTAAAAACTAGATATTAAACCCTAGAACTTTTTCGCTATTTCTCAAGAGTTATATAGCTTGTAACACAGTGCACCAACTTATGTCTATGTGTTACAATACCTATAATTTGTCACACATCTTATGTAACACAAAATTATATGTTACCGTGAAAATGTCCGAGTAACACAATTTTGGATCTTATCAACTATGTGTTACTAACTGATTTGTAACACACATGATGTGATACTACTAAGTTACTCTGTAACACAAGTTTCTAAGTGTTACTCGTTTGTGTTATAAAAGGTTTGTCCTGTTGTAGTGAACACACATGGATCCGATCCATGTGTTTTTGTGAAAAGAACAGACATGCAATGATACTGGTGGATCATTGTATAGTTTGTTTACAGAAACAGACATGCAATGACACTGCATGTGGTTCATGAAAATAATAGACATGCAATGATACTAGTGGATCCATGTGTGGTTTGTGGAAGGAACAAACATGCAATGACACTGGTGGATCCATGTGTGGTTTGTGCAAAGAACAGACATGCAATCACACTAGGTGGATCCATGTGTGGTTTGTGAAAAGAACAGACATGCAATCACACTAGGTGGATCCATGTGTGGTTTGTTTAGAAGAACACGCATGCAATGACTCTAGTTGTGGTTCATGAAAAGAACACATGCAATAACACTGGTGGATCCATGTGTGGTTTGTGAAAAGAACAGACATGCAATCACACTAGGTGGATCCATGTGTGGTTTGTTTAGAGGAACATACATGCAATTACACTGGGTGGATCCATGTGTGGTTTATTTAGAAGAACACACATGCAATAACTCTAGTTGTGGTTCATGAAAAGAACACACATGCAATGACATTGGTGGATCCATGTGTGGTTTGTGAAAAGAACAGACATGCAATCACACTAGGTCGATCCATGTGTGGTTAGTTTAGAGGAACAGACATACAATGACACTAGGTGTGGTTCATGAAAAGAACAGACGTGCAATGACACTGGTGGATCCATATGTGGTTTGTGGAAGGAACAGACATGCAATGACTCTAGCTGTGGTTCATGAAAAGAATAGACATGCAATGACACTGGTAGATCCATGTGTGGTTCATGAGAAGAACACACATCCAATGACATTGGTGGATCCATGTGTGGTTTGTGAGAAGAATAGACATACAATGACATTGGTGGATACTTATGTGGTTTGTGAGAAGAACAGACATGCAATGACACTGGCTATGGTTCATAAGAAGAACACACATGCGATGACACTAGTGGATCCTTGTGTGGTTTGTGAGAAGAACATACATGCAATGACACTGGCTTTGGTTCATGAGAAGAATACACATGCCATGACACTAGTGGATCCATGTGTGGTTTATGAGAAGAACTGACATGCAATCACACCTGGTGGATCCTTGTGTGGTTTGTTTAGAGGAACAGACATGCAATGACATTGGGTGTGGTTCATGAAAAGAACAGACATGCAATGACACTGGTGGATCCATATGTGGTTTGTGGAAGGAACAAACATGCAATGACACTGGTGGATCCATGTGTGGTTCATGAGAAGTACAGACATGCAATAACACTGGTGGATCCTTATGTGGTTTGTTTAGAAGAACAGACATCTAATGACACTAGTAGATCCTTATGTGGTTTGTTTAGAAGAACACACATGCAATGATACTGGGTGTGTGGTTCATGAAAAGAACACACATGCAATGACACTGGTGTATCCTTATGTGGTTTGTGAGAAGAACTCACATGCAATGACATTGGTTGATCCATGTATTTCATTGTACACGACACTCACTTTCCATTTTTATACTACTCAGTTTTGCCCTTGGTTTTTTGACACTACTCAGTTTTGCCCCCTCTCTATCTTTCGTAGAAGCCCAAACTTGTGCTCACTCTGTCTGCTACTCCCTGATTGGTTGTCACAGTTGTCACGCGGATCGTGCGCACCAACCGTTGATTCTGTGCGATCCAACGATGGTCGTTACACACGTCGTGCCCTTCACAGTACAGCGTGAGACATCACAGACGTCTCCCTCAGCGAGACTTCTACAAGAAGGAACATGAAGCCGTCCATTGAAAAAGTCATCGAGCGGTCATGTCATGTTTAATCAAGTCTGAAAAGCCTACTGCTGCTACTACTACGCCACAACACATGCGTCATCGAGTGCACGGTCGTCGATGGACAGCTGCAATTTATTGTCACTTGATTTTAATAAGACATATCCCATTTTTTACGCAACGGCTCTCAATCTTACTTCCAACTGGGCCCCACCGTAAGAAGCTTGCACGCGCTAGCCGGAGGTCGAAGAGCTGAGATCAACGAGACCTAACGTCTCCGCTTTCATCGAGTCCCTCGCAGCCATCAACACATCCCTCTACCCGATCTAGCACAACCCCACAAATCTCGCCGTACAGCCACCTTCCTTCCCCTCTATATTTCCACTTTTAACTATCGCCAATTTTAGGGCCGTGTCAAACTTCGTGCATAGAAATTGTGTATACGCCCTTTGCATGTGGCTCAATACAAAACTGCCATGCATGGCCCGAGAAAAAAACATGACGTACCGTGCGCGTGTTGCGGTGCACAGTGGTGCAATGAAACGTGTCTTGCTTCCATCCACCTTAACTATAGAGCCCCTCTCCGTACACCCACTCTTACTCTCGCTCACTCTCCCCACGCAACCCTCTCCACTGTCCCACCAGCACCCGCAAACTCCCGAGAATACCCCATCCGCGCTGGCGATGGCGGAGGAGGATAAGGTGGCCATCGTCGCCTTCGAGGCCGCCGACGAGGAGGCCCCCATCTGCTCGTCGTCCCCCCTCGACGCGTTGAAAGCAGCCGTCGTCCCTGTCCAGGCCCCAGTCGAGCCATCGATGGCAGCCGCCGTTCCCGTCCAGGCCCCCATCCCCACTACCGACAGGGCCGCCGAAGAGGAGCCCCCCGCCAGCGAGGAGCCCCCCGCCAGCGAGGAGGCCCCCACCGGTCACAAGCATACTAAGCACTTCTTGGGCACGTACGATCCAGATAAGTACATCGCTCCGCTGAACCCCTACGACACCGGCATCGACGACCCATGGTCGGAGGTAACTAGGGTTTGCTCCCCTCCCCTGGTTCTTCTACCGTTTTTATCGTTGGATGCTAGATCTTGGTTTATTAGGATTCACTTGTTTGCATTTCGATTGCTCGGTCTTCTTACATCATCTACTCCCCCATTTTCCTTTTCTTCCAATAGGTTTCTGGAAGCGACGTCTGCAGCGATGACGAGTCCATCCATACCAAGACTCGTCAGGTGCTGAGGAGGCTACGGGCCGACCAGTACGACGCCTTCTTCAGGGGCGGCTCCCGGCGCTGCCCCTTCTGCAAGGGGATCGCCTTCGGCTGGGTGAGTCTCGCCGGCACCGACTTCAACTCCTTACTAAAGCATGTAGAGGCCCCGTGATTCGGCATCCACGAAGGCGACGAGCGCGAGACCATGAACATCAACGCCTACATCACTGAACATCGGGCTCTCGGCATTCACCTCCGAAACCTCCAGCGGGTGGCCATCAAAAAGGGTCGCATGCCTCCAATCAGGCCAAGGCCCCCAAGATCAAGGGACTGGGCAGCAAGAAGTGGAGGAAGCGCCGGAGGGAGGAGGCGGGGGCGCGGGCGCTTGCATGATGTGCCTGCAGCTGCGGCAGCAGCTGCTGCTAAGCAGCTTCTTTCTAGCTATATCCTATTTCTGGCTGAATGCATCGAACCTCGTTAAGCAACCTACTTTCTATCGCTATATCCTATTTAGCTGCGCACAACTATATCTATATTTGTTTTGTTTTTTGAATGAATGTATGCTGCCTGGTGTGATTTGCTGCTCTAGATTTGCTACCTGATCGGAGGCAAAAAGAGGTCCAAAAAGGAACGAATTATCGAAGTGAGAATCTTCTCTAGATTTGCTACCAATTTAGGCAAAATGAAACATATCTGTTTAGCGAGAGAGGAAAAGAGCACTCTTTCAAACTGCCAGTTAACGAGTTACCATCTTGACAAGCTACAAGACACATACATAAACATAACACAAAGATGGTTAAATTTATTTTACTACTATCACTTGAGGCGCTAGACATCTTGACAAGCTAACTAAGTTTCACAAAATAGAAACATAACACTAACAAGTAAAATTTAATTCACTTCTCATCAGACCACTTGAGGCGCTTGCCATCGTTCCTAGGCGACGAACTGCGACCATTCCAGGTACTCCATAGCTCACGAAATGCTTCGTCCCATCTGGGATCTGACTTGGCTTCCCTATCTTCAGCGTCCTGCGGTACAATTAGCGGTGCATCACATGCCTGATTGTTGCCGCTAGAAGATGTTGCCTCTTTGTTTGCTGCTTCAGCTGCATCCTCTCTGTCAGCTGCTTCTGCTTCAGCTGCAAGCTCTCTTTCACCGCTTCTGACCTCTGTCACCGCTTCAGATGCAGCCATTTTCTTTGCATATGCAGCTTCAAACTCAGCTATTCTGCATTTTCTACAAAGGACTCTCCTAAGCTCGTCTTTCCTTTTGCAAATAGGGCAAAACACGAGGTAACGTAGAAAAAAATGGATCTTCTTGTACAGCTGGTAGGTCACGTAAGTATCTATGTATGCATACTTCAGGTTTATATCAGACAACAGCCACTCGTCCCAGAAATCGTGCCTATCCGTAGGGAAATCTTTTTTCATTTTATCGCACGACTCATCGAGGATTCTAGTTGCGAGTGATATCATTCCATCCTTCCTCGAGCCCCCCAGAATCTTGACAAGACTCTGAATATCGATCCAGTTGTGCACAGAAATTATAATTCCTTCTTGATAAAATTTCGAAAAATCAGTTGTTTTGTCGACAGTGCAGAAAACAATTTCCTTTTTTATAAGGAACTGGCGCAGCATCGGACAATTCCTGTCAGTCCTGAAAGTATGTAGTTTGTCATCACCAAAATTTATAACTACAAATATTTTGTCAATGCAAGATCATCATCTGAATATAATTTTGAAAAGGTTAGTAAATGCAAGATCAAGACTCTCAACATTGTCTTGTCATAATTTATTTGGTCCTAAATAAAATCCAGTAGTTGCAAGATGAGCAAGTGGATAAAGAACAAGAGGAGAAAACCCTAAAAGCGGTTAGCTACAGAGAGCAGATCTACAAATCGGGAGAGGTGGTAGACGAGGACGTGTTTCCGCATGGCCAGTTGAACGACGGCGACTTCACTCCCTTCATATGGGTGCTCCGAGGTGTACTCAAGGTCCAATCCCACAAACTTGTCCTCGTCTATCCCAAGCCAACCCTCGTACATCCTTAGGACACGCATCGCTGTCTTCTCCTCGTTGTTGTAGACAACATCTATCTTCTTATTGCCATGGGTAGTGAAGCTTGTCTCTAGAGTGCGGCGACCTTCCATGGCGGCAAGGAAAAAACGGAAAGAAGACAAATGACAGGAAGAAGAGTGGTTCCTGCGAGACAGGGGAACGATAGAACCGTCAATACGCTTTTAAGGTAGTGGTTAATGACGGAGACGAAAGTCCAAGAAGAGACGCGTGACGGTGTCCGTTCCAGCTTCTGAGTAAACAAAAAATAATTATAACGCCGATACATGTGCCCTGTTTTATCACGTCAATACACTGGGCAGGGGGTGGGCAGGGGGTGTTGTCCTATCCACTGTACCAACGCTGCAAGCCTACGTGACAACCACCCCGCCTAAGCGACGGGAGCGACATAACGGCAAAAACTGACAGGGAGCCCAACTTGACGTCCGTTAGCCTGATTTTTTGTATTAAAACGTAAAGTTAAATTCATGCTTAAAAAAGACCTTGAGTATTAATCATTCCAGCTGATTTCACAGAAGTAGGGTACCGCGTTGTCTGAGCCCGTTATCTTGGGTGCTGTCCTCTCCGCCCCACCTTGCTGTCCCCGCCTCACAAACCAAAACTCCACCGGGAAAGGGGAAACGGGGAAACCATGGCGATCTCCAGCTGGAGCACGCGCCTCCTTCTCAGCCCACCCCGCCCAATCCTGAACCCTAGCCGCAGCCGCCTCCTCCTCCTTTCCAACACGCCCCACGCCCCCGCTTACGGCCGACGCCAGTGCCTCCGCCTGAGCCGCCCGCCCCATGCGTACATCTCGGCGCCCGCGCCCGGCCCTGACGCCTACCAGTCCCCCTCCCTCGACGCCGCAGAGGCGGCGGCCGATGTGGCCGCGGCGATCTCCACTGCCGACGCCGTCACCTGGGCTGGCGTCTGGGCCCTCCTGTCGCAGCACAAGGCCCGCTTAGCGATCTCCCTCGCTGCGCTCCTCGCCTGTACCACCTGCACCCTCTCCATGCCGCTCTTCTCAGGTATGCATGTATTATACGCTCCAGCCTTCAGCTCCCTGGTGTAGGTGGAGGCTGGCCTGTTTTCTGAAATATGGTGCTTGGATGTTCTGGCAGGGAGGTTCTTCGAAACCCTGATAGGGAGGGGGTCCGAGCCTCTACTAAGGCTCTTGTCCAAAATCGCGGTGCTATATACGCTCGAGCCGATATTTACCATCATCTTTGTGATCAACATGACGGTCATCTGGGAGAAAGTGATGGGGAGAATGCGGAGCCAGATATTTCGGAGGATTCTCATCCAAAAGGTAAATGTTGGAGCATAATGCTGTCGTTTCAAGGTTGCATGTGGAACTACTTCGCAGGAAAGTTTTGGTTGCTTGTGTTATTTTGTTCTCGAACTTAGCCAGGCATGTTAGGTGTGGTTTCACAGCTATCGCTACCGATTTATGTTTGCTACTCCCTCCGGTCCGGTTTATTAGGCGCGCATGTAGTTTAAGAACAACTTTGACCATTAATTTTGGTCAACAAATTTTACATAATATGTCACAAAAATATAACATTGGATTCATCTTCAAAAGTAGTTTCAAATGGTATATTTTTGGGACATATATTACATATTTTATTGGTCAAAGATTTTCTTAAACTACGTGCGTGCCTAATAAACTGGACTGGAGGGAGTATTTTTATTAGGCTGCTCTTGTCATTACTTCTGTGGTTAGCTGATTTAGTTTGTCGTTGTGCTGAATTGGAAACATTAAATTCCAATATACAGGGCTGTCCATTAATGTCTCCTTTTTTTCCCAAAAGGGGTGCATTATTAAACTTGAGAGTTAGCATCAAGCTTATACAAGTCAAACGAGCTCACACCCATGTAGACTATGCTGCCATCCATGTGGGATAAAAATATCCCTCACCGCGCTCTCCAACCGTGTAGAGACCTCCGTAAACAGGTCGCTGTATTCCGCTGTAGAGACGACAACAAACGGAGAAAATAGATACACTGGTAAATGACATGCAAAGGAGAAGAATTCTTACCATCAAAAACCAAATCATTTTCTACATAGCCAAAGCAATTATAATATGGCAATCACGCCCACCCTAACTAAATTTCTATACTTGTGATCTCTTCCACACAACTAGTTGCCAAATATGTTTGCAACACTACGTGGAGGGTACATGTTAGAAGCCACTTGGATGACTGACCATATAGAAACAGGCAAACTTACATTGAAAGAACAAGTGCTTGATTGTCTTATCATGATGGCAAAAACAACACTGTAAGCTTCCATGCCAGTTGTGCTTTGCAAGATTATCCTTGGTAGGGATTACACCTTTGCAATGATACCACATGAAAATTTTAATCTTGAAAGGCACCTTCATTTTCTATACATTTTTATTAATATTGACTAGACTTCTGAATGACATTAACGTCTCAATGATGATATATTTTTTACATCTGCTAAGGAGCTAGTGATTTCTGCATCGTTCAATCTTTTATCAGATGTACCCGAAGGGACAGGGATTTCAGTTCATATGCAAATATGTAGATTGTCCATTAGGGCTGCCACATTTGCTACTTTAAATGTACATTAGTCCATAACCTGCTAAAGTCCTTTTGCTATGCCAATTTCATTGCCCCTTGTCTTGTGCCACTTTGGCATACTAACCAAATTTATGTTAGTTATCATATACATATTGGGTTATTTAAAATGCTAATGATGTCTTTCTGTTTTGGTTTTCCTGCAGATGGTATTTTTTGATCGTCACAAGGTATATTGATTTCCATACAATGCTCATAATTATTACTTAGAGAAAAATATGCCCATCATAAATTAAATGTTTCCCATGCAGTTCAAAATATTTGTACTGTTAATTAATGCAATGCATGAAATTTGTTAAATATAACTTCAGGCAAGATGTTAAATTGGTATGTTATTATTGTACTATGTAAGTAATGATAGAAGAATAGAACATGATGTGTCGAAGATTAAATAAGAACCACATCTCAGTATAAGGTTACTGAGCAAAGGTTGCATGCGGTTTGTTACTTTATTTGTTACACATCTTGTGGGTGCAGCTTAGAAGAATAAAAAAATGTCTTGGTTCTTTGTGTCCACACATCATAGTACAATGACATTGGTTTAATTTTATCTGTGATAAAATTGCATTTCATACTCTTTCGTAGAAAGGTATACATTATGCTTCTCTTAGAATTATATGTAAATAAAAAATGTCTTGATGGATACACCTGTGTTCTGAGTTCTCACGAACTAGTTAGTACTCCCTCTGCCCCGTAATATAAAATGTTATTACAACCTACTAACTTGTATATTAGTTGTATAACATCTTATATTTTGGGATGGAAGGACTAGAAACTTAGATACCAAGAAGCTATTCTATTATTTCATCTCTATCAAGTTAGACCATGATGTTTTTTGGGATTTGTGTTACTTAACTTTAGGTTCCATCATAGACCTTAGTTCTAGTATTTTCCATGGGAGCATAGGAGAGTGGTGATACGTTATTGTTATTGCCTCAACCAATAGGCAATAATTGGTCTGTTTCATATCTTGATGCAAATATCTTACTATCATTGATGGCAGGTTGGCGAGTTAACTGGTTTGTTGACATCTGATTTGGGTTCTTTGAAGGGTGTAGTAAGTGACAACATATCAAGAGACCGTGGGCTAAGGGCACTCACCGAGGCAAGAAACTTTACATTATGAGAATGTAAGATTGATGCTGCTAAGTGCGAAAAAGTTTGATCAGTATAATTACATAATCTCTCAAGGCTGTTTGTAATACTCCTTAAAATACCAACTTCAATTCTAACCATTGTTGACCTGTAACCTCCTTACCTGCTATTCCATTCATATTATATACTCTACTTGATTAGTTCAATAATTGATTACATGCACCCTATTTCATGCTTGACTGTCTTATAAAGCACTTTTTTTGCATTATATTTTCAGATCACTGGAACACTGTGTATACTTTTCACATTATCCACTGAGCTAGCTCCTGTTCTAGGACTCCTCATAGTCTCTGTCTCCGTTATAGTTGGTAATTTTCTAAAAGCTATCTGTGCCAATGGGATATGTACTTTGTTGCTCTTACTATACATGATTCAGGGCTAGAGTGACTTTCATCTTTATGAAATGTTATAATGTGTTTTGAAAGTAAGCTGCTATGCGTGGTAAATAACCAAATTAGGTTTCATAGGACCCAATTTTGGAGGTTTATTCTACAAGTCCTGCTCCTTACCGAATTTGGTTTTGAACCTCTGAAGAGCCTGGATATAATCTTGGTATTAGATTTCATGTTCATAAATAAATAAATCTTGATTAGTTTTTTGATTTTGAAATGTGTTTTTTCGGTAAAGGGCGCATATGCACCTGGGAGCCACAATGAATTCGTGATTTGGATTTTTTTCGAGAAAACACAAAGGACCTCTGTGTTTCATTTAGTTGAACAGATAGAAAGTTTGTTACAAGCCTCCTAAAATTGATTTGGGTATTTTTCTCCTGCTAATTTTTCCTTTGGTTGAAAGTAGATGAATTAGTTTGTCCTTTATACGGTTTGGTAAATAACCATATTGCACCCTTTGGAAGGAATGCTTTCTGGAAGTGGTATTTTGTGTTCACGTATCTTTAGAATTATTTACTTATCCTTTGACACGGCAGTTTCTTTAACCAGCTATTTTCAAGAGGTCAACTGTCCCTACCTTTAAATCCTACGGAATTGTCCAAGCAAATATATCAGACTGTGTATCAGAAACATTTTCAGCCATCCGTACTGTGAGTACTATTCTTTTGTAATATTGCTCATATGAACTTTATGTCAGTACGCCAGTGAAAATAATCTTCTCATTTTCTGCTAGTCACATGTTTAACTGTTTGATTTGTCCTTTTTTTAACTCAAAAGTACATATGCAGGTTAGGTCATTTGGTGGTGAAAAACGACAAATTTCTATGTTCGACAACTTGGTATGTCTCTTCGTCTGTGCACTTATTTTTTCCGGGAAATATGGTGGAGGGCTCTAGCGAGGATGATATATACAGTAGATAAAAAGATTCAGATTACAAAGGATCCAAACAGAAAGTACAACCAGTGGACTAATGATTTTTTCAATGTCTCTTTCGTCAATGTGTAGCAAGCAATGTGACGTTCTATTGATGGTTCTATGTAACCGATAAAAAAATACAGATTACAAAGAAATGATTCAAACAAAAACTACAACAATTAGAATAATAACTTTCTCAATGTTTATTCCGCAGATGTGTAGCAAAAGTTCTATTGTTTAACCAGTCCATATTAAAGATTTATGAACAAAGGGTCTTACGCCAATGTGTAGCAAGCACTGTGACGTTCTATTGATGGTTCTATGTAATCAATAAAAAAATACAGATTACAGAGAAAAGATTCAAATGAAAACTACAACCATTAGAATAATGACTTTCTCTATGTTAATTCGCAGATGTGTAGCAAAAGTTCTATTGTTTTATAGTCCATATTAAAGATTTATGAACAAAGGGTCTTCCAAGAATGTAAATTTAATGCTGTAGTACATCTTGAAGATCAAACCTAACGATCAGGCAAAATAACTATCCTACATAGGTTCGAGGATGAGATCTGATGTTATGTACATGGATGCGTAAGATCTTAGGACCGGAGGCAGTACTCACCTTGACCGGCTCGCCGGGTACCCATCCCACATGCCGTCTAATGTCCTTCAAGGCTTGATGACCTGGTTTGAGTAGAGTTTTAGAGACCAATCAACCTCTTATGGAGGCTTATTTTGTGGTTGCTGGACTGTGCTGTGCTGAACTTTATACTCCATTGTTGAAAATAGCCATGGAAGCAAGAAAAAATTGGTTAGCCAATGATAAAATAGGGAAAAGCTGGTTGGGAAATCGGGATTATCAGGATTCACCACAACGCCAAATGCGGCCTGAGTAAATTTCAAAGCGAATGTATGATCCAAAATTTTATAATGGAAGCTGTGATTTTGCTATCCACCGTCATGTTTTGTAAAACAGACACTTGTACAAAAATTACGAACTACTTCACACAATCTTAGGATCACAGATAACTCACTGTGCTCGCAGGAGTAAAATAGCTTATATTCATTTGATTGTTATGCCAATATTCCTGCAATTGTGTTAAAGTTACTCCTTGGTTCTTGATTGCTGACTAAGAAATATATGAGTAACCAAGTAAGGAACTTCCCTTCTTTGCTTGCCACCCAAGGAGTGCGGGATTCCTTTGTACCCAGGCCTGCAACTAATAGATAAAACTAAGCTGATCTACCTAAAATCGGACTTAACTTCTGTTTAAAAAGTCCTGGCCAAACTCAGGAAGCAAATCAAACAGACTTCTCGATGGTACTGCAGGGTGCTTCTTTTTCCTGAGTTTTGCGATATTTGAATATTCCATTTGATCGTTATTTTCTTTCCTTGACATTACACTGGTAACACGGACTTTCTTACTTTCTTACGCAATTTTTTTGTTTGATAGGCACTTGCTTTTCAAAATAGCGGCACAAAACTAGGAGTACTGAAAGCTGCCAATGAGTCATTGACTCGAGTGGTGGTTTATGTTTGCCTAATGGCGCTTTACATTCTTGGTGGAAGCAAAGTCAGCGCGGTAAGCCTCTGAATAGATTGTGTTCTGTCATACAGTAAGTTTCATACCATCCTTTGAAGCTCTCTGAGACGGCTCTAGTGAATTGCTTAGTTTAACCTAAAATGAGTTCCATGCCATTTTTGTTTTTTGCTTATATAACATGCAAATACTTAGCTTGGCAGAGGGGTTCCATATTTGGAAAATTTTGTAGATATGGACAGTTTCTTGTCGCTCTACAAAATGTAATATAATGCACCTATGGTCAACCTTGAGGATATCTGACTAGTGTGGATTTATGCATGTCTCTTAGTGGTTCCAGTCACTTGCCACGAATCTTAGGATGTCTCTAACTTCTCCCTGTATACAACAGTAAATCATCTACAGCGTTGAAACCAGTACATAGCTCAAGCTGTTTTTTTTTCTTGTTTTGGTATTGAATGGGTTACTAGTAGTTTGTTATAAAAAATGAAAAAAAAAGAGTGGGTTAGTAATAATTTGTTATTGAGTCGGTTACTAGTAGTTTGGATCTTTGGATAACTGTTTTCACACCACTAACGGCAAGTATAGTGTAGCGCTTGACTTTAGGACCAATGCTTACAAGCTTCTCTTTGACTTCCACCTTCACTTAAAAACAAATATATAGAAACAAGTTTTCTCACCCCTTTTGATGTTTAGCATGGTTTATATAGTAACTAGCCTCAGTTTTATACTGTTAAAATATATAATTTCACCAATGCACACCACTTGCTTCATCCAAATAGTATCATATGATTCGATTGTTCTGCTGCTGAAACCGAATCTGTATACGATAATTCATTGCCATCCTTTGAGAACACATTTAATTTGTAGCAATGTACATGCATGCAACAGGTCTGTTTTACACTTTTACTCGTCAACATGCATGCAATACTTCATTCGTGATATGAATTTCATTTATACTGTCTGCTCTTTTTATTTTAGTTTAGAACCTTGTACTGAGTTGGAACAGTACAATTAATTTACTATTGCAGGGCAAGTTGTCTATTGGAACCATGGCATCTTTTATTGGCTACACATTTACGCTGACCTTTGCTGTAAGTAGGAAGTACATAATTTTGGTTAAGTTCTCCCTCTGTCCGAAAATAAGTGACTTGGGTTTGTCTAGATTCGCATGTATCTATACACTCAAATGCGTCTAGATACATGCGAATCTAGACAAATCTAAGTCACTTATTTCTGGATGGAGGGAGTAGTTTGTTGTAGTTGTAGCTTCATCTGTTGTTATTGCATATATGATACTTGATAAGACATGCATTTTAGGTTCAAGGAGCAGTTAATACCCTAGGTGATCTGCGTGGGTCATTTGCTTCTATAGAGAGAATAAATTCTATTCTGTCAACAAAGGACATTGATGATTCACTTGCATATGGTTTAGCCAAAGAACTAGACAACAAAGATTCCAATGATGCAGTGCATGAAAAGTGGACTGTTAACAAACATTACATGTCAGCACTGAAATCATCCAGCAGCTGTAGTAATCTGGCCTGGTCTGGCGACATTCACCTGGAAGGTAAGTTTGCTGTTATAAATATTAATTCAGTAAATGCAGCAGTTTATTCCATAGTTTGCAGATTCATATTCTGTCCATATTATGTTACCATCTTCTATATTCCGTTATAATATTTTCCATATTGTGAATATGTACCTTATTTATTAAGATTTACTTTCAGTTTTGAATATGTTAGTAATTTAGTACCTGTTCTGTAATAAGCTCGTTATGGTACCCTTGAGTTCCACTTTTTTGCTTTGGATTTTTTTCTGGTAATTACATGAGTATTAAAGTGCATATTTATGAACTGTGAAACAAAAATTTGGGTTTGACTAATGAGAACAGCTCAATGATTCTTCCTTTTGAGTTTGTTTCTTCAAATGTCCAAAAGTTGTCTTATTGCTAGCACAAAATCCACTTCACTAATGTACTACTCCCTCCGTCTCAAAATAGATGTCAGGAATTTTTCTAAATTTGGATGTATCTATATACTAAAAGTGTCTAGATACATCTAAATTTGGACAAATTTATGACATCTATTTTGAGACAGAGGGAGTACATTCTTTGATCACTGGCATAGAACTCATACTCATACTTCTGTCAGATGTTCATTTCTCTTACCCATTGAGATCTGATGTGGATGTCTTAAATGGGCTTGATCTTATAATCGAGTGTGGAAAAGTTACCGCACTTGTGGGCTCTAGTGGTGCTGGTAAAAGCACAGTGGTGCAACTTCTAGCGCGGTACTATGAGGTGCTGTTGTATATCCATACTAACATTACTGTTGTATACTTGTGTTTTATAAATGTAGCAACATTTTAGATTTGTTCTAATCTTGCAGCCTACTCGAGGTCGCATCACGGTGTCAGGAGAAGACATTCGTGTATTTGATAAAAGAGAATGGTCTCGAGTTGTATCTCTAGTGAATCAGGTATACAGTGATCAACACAAAGCACCTATCTTTTCATATCATTAATCCCCAGTTCATATTAGCAACACAACTATCAATTTGTCCCACTGATTCATTTGAGCTGCTACAGTAGATTTTGCCAGCAATCATTCATTCATTCATAATTAAGGAAGGGATAAAAAATGTACAATCTCACAGTTATTAATTCTATAAGTCTTTTTTGTATGCAAAAATCAGGACCCTGTCCTATTCTCGGCATCTGTCGGAGAAAACATTGCTTATGGTCTTCCGGATGATGTTGTCTCCAAGGATGAGATAATAAAAGCTGCTAAAGCTGCCAATGCTCATGAATTTATCATCTCCCTTCCACAGGTTGGACAGCCAATCATTGATTGACGCTAGTCTCTGATATCCCATGATGTGCCCATAATCCATTTCTTCATTTGTTTGCAATTTAGGGCTATGACACTCTTGTTGGTGAACGGGGCAGCCTCCTAAGTGGGGGACAGAGACAGGTAATTTGCTATCTTAATATGTACTCCCTCCGTTTCAAAATATAAGATTTTTTAGCTTTGTGAAGCTAATGTATCTAGACCACTTTTATAGTGTAGGTTCGAAGAGGTTCAGAATGAACCTACACACTAAAAAAAGTGGTCTAGATACATTAGCTTCACAAAGCTAAAACATCTTATATTTTGAAACGGAGGGAGTACATTGATGAATGGATGAATTGCATTGTTTGCATTGTTATTACTTTGATAAACGAATTACATCAGTTGTGCTTTTATCCTAACTGATGTACACCATTGCGGTGCTTTATTCTAACTGCTGTACACCTCTGTCGTTCTGCAGAGAATTGCAATCGCACGAGCTCTTCTGAAAAATGCTCCTATTCTAATACTAGATGAGGTACCTCCTTACAAAATAATTGATTTTTTTTGTACTTCGCAGGCAGCACATTACATATTAGAATCGTTTTCCATAAGCTTGTGTTAGGATTACTAGCCTTGTATTCACTGAAGGAAGCTATCTACAGGCTACAAGTGCACTGGACACCACTAGTGAACGGCTTGTGCAGGAAGCTCTTGATCTCTTGATGAAGGGTAGGACTTCTTTGGTGATCGCCCACAGATTGAGTACCGTGCAAAATGCGCATCGAATTGCTGTCTGCTCAGATGGCAAGATCATAGAACTTGGGACGCATGCCGAACTGGTCGCGGAGGGAGGTAGTTATGCATCACTTGTAGGCACACAGAGGCTTGCGTTCGAGTAATACCTTGCTAACATTTTTTTGCTCCACACTCGATATTCAAGTTTGTAAATCACCAGAGATTATAGGCTGTAACCGATTTACGAAATACATGTAACAAAGGTGAAAGGTTGTGACAATTCACAAAATACATGTAACAAAGGTTAAAGGTTGCAACTGATCACTATTGCAACTGATTTACTAAATACATGTAATAAAAGTTTGAAGGTTGTAGTACAAGATTTGTGAAATTATACATGAATTGTGCAATGCATGTAACAAAGATGATACTCAGATAAAAGGGTGAATAGAGTACTGTACGGTACTTTCTATTTTTGTCTTTATTGTTTACTTTTGGGGTGGTTTCTATCCTTATTGTGTGCGATGTTTACAGTGAAGAAAAATAGAACGTTTGTTTCCGAGTCGGTGTGACTGTCACTTGTAATCTTGGACTAGTTTGATGTGTGTAGCTAATAGACTAAGACATTAGCTTGGAAAATGATTGATGCTCTATGCTATGCTCAGCCTAGCCAGCCTAGCTCTACCGAGTTTGATTTATGTAGCTTCTTTAGGCCTTGTTTACTTCTGACTAATGTATTTGCGGGGAATGGAGGAAATTATTCCAATTCCTGCAAAATTCCTGTAGTCCGTTTACTATTCTGGGTTTGGCTGGGATAATTTCAGGATATCTCCACAATCCTTCTTATTTTTGTCTAGATTGAAAACTCTCCTACATGGTAGAGTATTTTGGGGAAGAGTATTTACGGGGATCAAAGAGTATTTGGTGAATACCAAATCTCTCCATATCTCCAAAACACTAGTGTATAAAAGTACGAGAGAAATAAACAAGGCCTTAGATGGAACTAACAAGACTAAATTTTGTACCTAAAACGTAACCGACTGTGTTTGCTGATTTCCTGGCCATGCATGCAGAAATCTGTGACTTGTTCGTTGCCAACTGCAAGATGATCTAGTTAGCATTTGTGGATACTCAGAGGAAACCAAACCTGAGTCTTGAATCTAGTTGAACTACTCGAATTTGATTTATTTGATTTGCTGTATGAATTATTTTATCTCTATATTTTAATTGTTGTGGAACTAAATTTATGTGTATAAAACTATGCAATATGGTTGCATTTAGATAGAAATGATTGTATTTTTTTAGCAGAAAAGAAATGATTGTATTGCCCTGAAAACTGGGCCAAAATTCTATTTGGAAGGTGCATTGGGGGTGCTCGATCAACAATGGCAAGAGGGTCCTGCGATGTGGTACGAGCTGCTGGCGGCGGCAACCAGGTAGCAACGGTTAACTTGCAAACGAGAGAGGGCTGTGTGTGGTTGCTGGGTAGGCACGGAATCGAGAGAGGGCTGGAGAAATCGAAGAATCTTTGATGAATCTGAGCTTCAGGTCAGTCTTCAGCTCCAGCCATGATAGTGTACGCTTTGCTCCGAAAGAATCCATGACAGTATTGCAGCCGGGTAATTGGTCTTCCCAGAGCACACCAAATGTCAAAGAAGGATTCATTGCGGATGTGAAGAACAGCACATTTACAGATTTACATTTAGAAATTCGTGTAATTTGTCTCCCCAAGGGACAACCTGTCCGGATCCCCAGACTAACATCTGGTGGAGTTCAGTTTAGACAGTGGGCATAATCTTGAAAATAGACTTCAATATCAGTTTGTCACAGGTGGAGGCACACGCACAAACAAATGTCAGACCTGAGATACCATCCAGCAAAGCCAATGGAAGCAGGGTTCCCGTGAATTGGACACAAGCTCGCACAAGAATTTACTTATCATCGCTTTGTTGTATTCATGCAATGTACTGTACTTTGAGCTATGCATCATGTAACAGACTAAGCTGAATTTTTCACCTGGCAACTTCAGATACCTTGTATGCTGTAGGTATAACAGAACTGCCTCCGGTTTTAAAGCAAATCAAATTACACGGAGGTTTGACATTCTGATCCACTTATCATGCATGCTTCATACTTGTGAACAAGTGGATACCAAGTGATCGACTTCAAGGTGAAGATCTAGAACATTGGAAATTCTACTTCAGAATTATCCACTGTTGTACAGTTCCAAAACAATCACAGAAGGCAATGACTATCCGTTGTTTCAGGGGTTATGAGTAGATCAATAGAAACCAATTGATCTTTCCACCTAGATAGTGAAACAAGGAGAAAATAACAGTGGCATTGAAAATGCATTTAGTTTCTTTTACACAACTCGCGAAATTCAATTTCTTCCATCAGTTTCTTACAGTACAATATGTAATATGTAACAAAAGTATCATTAAATCAACCACCGTGTAGTGTGGAGATGAAGACAACCACATCCTTGTCTTCCAGCTCTGCATCAAGGCCACCGCACAATTCCCAGTCGCAGTCATTTATAAGGACAAGAACCCCAGGCCTCCTGAAAGAGTGAAGGTTTCAGACCGCTGTGCTAATTAAACACACTATTACACTAATCAAGTATGCACTGTTCTACAGGAAAAATAACTAGGTAGCCTATTCCCATTTGTTCTATATATATGTAACCCTTTTTGGCGGAGGTCGAGTACCCAATTCCCTACACAACCCTGGCAAAACATTAGCAAGTAGAGAAATAACTATGCAGGCACGAAGAAATGTTTTAATTTTCATGAATTTGAACAGCAGTGGTCATGTTACCAAAAGTACAAAAATGACATAAATATTGTTCAACTCCATGGTTGAAGTTTCTGTGGTGATGTTGCTGAAGAGGCAGTTTGTGCCCAAATCAACCATACTAATGTTTTGGTAGTGCCCAAGAGTTTAACCATCGTTTAGATTTTGTAAAAAAATAATCATAGCTAAACCTGTGCACGGGTTGGTTCCAACCCGTCTAAACTGCTAACCCAACCCGCACCGCACCGCTGGACGGTTTTGCATGGTGTCACCAGTTCCACTGGGTTAAAACCGTTGAAACTGTGTCTACCTACCTCTGCGACGTCTCTAACAATCTGACTAGAGGCATAGGCATTCGTTGTTGTTGGTGCAGCCGCCCTTGCTGTAGTTCATCGCTACGCTCTCCCACCACTACGAGTTCGCCATAGCCACTAACTGAGGGGCGAGGCTCCTACTCCCAGAGCTCACCGGCGCATAGGCGTGGGAGGGGATGAGTTGGAGAGTGTGCATGCAGGACACAGAGTATATGCGCCCTGAACTGGGACGGCAGCGTGTAGCTGGCTCGTATTCCTTCAGTGCTGCTCATTGTGCCTGCAAACAGTATAACCCGTAGAAACCGCGTACACCAACCCGCCTTAAGCTGTGTTTGACGGCCTGGTTTTAGTAGCCCGCCAAAAACCGTTGAAACCGGCGATGCACAGGCTTAATCATAGCCCTCGCCTTTTGAGCTTTGATCACTTCCTGTGCACCAAAACTTGAGCAATCGAACTGTCACAGACCTCCTGAAGAATCAAAACTTCCTAAGCACTTAAGAGTCCCAGTCTCTACCAATGAAAGACCCACTCTATTTCTCGACATCTATTCATCTCTACTAATGATTAATGACAGCACTAACACTAGGGATGTAAGCGAAATCCCTAAATGAACTAGAAGTGGGATATTGACGAGATCCCGCTTGACACAGTGGGCATCAGGCTGAAATGACCATGAAATGAACAACTAGAGAACCTGATAGAACAAATGCTGGAGGCAACCAGGCTCTGAGCACCTTCGCGCAACAGTACAACTTGAAAGTTTGAAACATCATACCATCTGTAAAAATGAAATAAAAAAAAGATAAAACATACACAGAATCGCCCTTGATGAACATCTCTGGCCGCTCCTTGATCAAATTGTACTTCACCCAAGAGAGCAGCCCTTTCATCGTGGCCTGCAAAAGTACCAATGTTTAACACTACAGTCTGTAAGGCTATATAACAACCAAACTGCAAATGCGATAAGCAGTCAATCTCTGAGGCATTCGATCGAGCAGCACCTTGCCTTCGTCGTCCTTGGGCTGGACATCCACCTTGTGTAGCTTGGTGGATTTCTCCAGGAGCAGCTCCAGACCGCCCCTAAAACCAGACATCAACCCAGCTCGTCAACAACGACAACGGGCAAAGTAACACAGAGAGAACAACAGTTATATGAATGGAAGAAAGATTACCCGAATTCAAGAGTGAGATACATGACCAAAGGATCCGAAGCGATGCAGACTGATTGGGCTTTAGGGTTTCGTTGTTGGAATCAGCCGAAGGGAATATTGAAGGGGGGAAAGGGCAAGAATAGAACGAGGGACACGAGATGATTAGGGAAGAAGGCGGCAGAGAGGACGAGGCAGCGAATATGGTCGGAGCTGTTGGAGGAGAGAGGCCGCGGCCGGCGGCGGTGTTCAGGTTGGAGGCGTGAGCGTGCTGCGGAGGCGTGTTCGGCAATCGCCCAGCTTCCTAGAAATCCTTAAATCCAGCTTCCCAGACCTGTGCTAGCTTCTCGTGCGGAGCTGAGAACGTTCGGCAGGGATTGATAGATCCGCTCCTGCTCAGCTGAGGCCCGTTTAACAGGTTGTGCTGAGCTCGCCTTGAGCTGCTGATGGCGGTCAGGGGTGGGGAACACAGCTGCTGCACTGGCTTGAGGGAGGAGGTGAGAAGGAGGTCGGCGACGTCCCTCTGCTGCTGTTAGTCAGGCGAGCGGAGGCAGCATATCCTGCGTGGGTGGTGGCAGAGGCAGAGGACCTCAGCCTACGGGCGGAGGCGAACAAGCTACCGCCGGAGAGAGTTGTGGGGAACAGGGGCACGCCGTCGTGCGGTCGCCGGAGGAGATGGGGGTCAGGGGCTGTGGCGGCGGCTAGGTAGCGGAGGAAAGGGAGGTCGGGCTGGTTCTGGTTGGGGAATCGGGGTCGGGGCAGACAGGCGCGGGGTCGGGGTGGGGTTGGACAGATGCGGCCAAAGCAGTCAGTTTGACTAGGCGGTGGCATTTCATCCGTAATTTTCCACTGCTCCGGTATTTGCCGATCCGTGGAATTGTAAAAGGGGTGCTCCGCATTTTGTGAAGCAAATTGGGCCAGCTTCTTGGATCGGGCTCCGTGGAGTTAACGTGTTCGGCGCTGCTGCTCCGCAGATTTCCGGGAAGCTGGAAACCAGCGAGTTGTTGAACACACCCAAGCACCCTGAAACTGCAAAAGAACTGTTCCTTTTCCGTCTCCGTAAAAAACTATCACTTTCGTGAAATCCGTAAACAGATTTACCGTCCGTGAAGAAATGCTCGTCCAAGACCTACATGTGCTGTGCGCGAGGCCGAACTGAGTGAGCCATGTATTGGTAGAGGCATTCGCGCGAGAGAGACATTTCGCCTTCGTCGCCGCCGTCGATCCCCCCCACTCGCTCTCCAGCGCTGCCGTCCACCGGATCTGAGCCGATGGACCTCATAGAGGTTCCGCTAGCCGCTGCCAAGGTCGCCACCATAGCAAACTCCCGCTGCCGCTCGATTTGGATTTGGTTCACCCGCTGCCGGAGCCGTACCCAGCTACCTCGGAGCCGACAAAGCTTTGAAGAGGGAGAGTGTTGGGGATATGCTAAATGGATATCACCATTGCATGTCTCTAATTCGGCTAACTCGGGTGGCCCACAATTGGTAGCACGATCCATGACCTGTTGATGGCCTAGTTAGATGGATCAGAATGGAGGCCCATGCCGGATGAAGGAAGGCTACGTTGAAGTCACCGATCTACTCAGAGCCTTAGAGTACAAGACACGAAGAATAGTAGTATTAGTGTAGGACTCTGTAACATGTCCGACAAGGTCCCTTCCCTGTAACCCTAGGTTCTGGTGCCTTTATAAACCGGACTTGTGGGAGCCTTTAGGGCAAACAACCAACGTACAATGTACAACACCTCGCACAGCGAACCGATCCATGTAACTCGGCGTATTGCCATTATAGTGATTTATAGCAGGAGTAAAGTCCTGCCATCGTCGTAGGACTTGAACCTGGCTAAGCTGTGTTACCTCGTACCCGCCAACTCACCGCCTTCCCCACCTCTCTAAATACGCTCTGTGAGGACCCCTTCATGGTGTACTCGTCGGCAATACCACGACAGTTGGCTCCCACCGTGGGGCAAGAGGCGCTTTGAGCTTGATGTCTACGCACTTCTATTTTTGTAGACAGTTGTTAGGCCTCCAAGTGCAGAGGTTTGTAAAACAGCAGCAAGTTTTCCCTTAAGTGGATCACCCAAGGTTTATCGAACTCAGGGAAGAGGTGGTCAAAGGTATCCCCTCTCAAGCAACCCTGCAATCAAGATACAAGAAGTCTCTTGTGTCCCCAATACACCCAATACATTTGTCAGGTAATTCTTTTTCTTGCTTCTTATGCCTAACTTAAAGGCGTTAAAAAAGTACTTATTGGGAGATAATCCAAAAGTTTTAGATGAGTCTTGAAAGTTATTACTTCAGTAATAACCGCTCCTTATCCTTTTTATTTGCTTTTTTGTGCCAAGAGTAATCTCTAATGAGAGAGAAGTAATGATTGGAAAAGTTGCTGTCCCGAAACAGATTTCTGTGCTTCACCGTAAAAATTCGTGTAAAATATCTGAACGTCTTTTTGAGGCGTGAATTTTTGTGCTTCTGCCCCAGGTTGCTGTATAACTTTCGTTAGTTCAACACTTTTTAATTTGAGCAACAGAAGGTCTTCGAAAAAATTCGTCTTTACCTGCTGGTCTGTTTTGACAGATTTCTGCCATTTTCTGCATTTGCTTCTTGTTGGTTCCTTTTTGAGTTCTTTTGGGGAATTGAGCTTTTTGAGGGAAGTGCTACAGTAGCCAGTGTTCTAATGGAAGTTTATTTGGTGTTAGAAATGAACCTTAAGACCTTTTATCTTGAGTGCACTAATGTTGCTAATAAAGATTGTGTGAAGTTTTGTATGAAGGAAAAATTTCAGGTGTATGGAAAGAATGAGTAATGAGATGAAGGATGGACTAAATCTCAAGCTTGGGGATGCCACGCGTGTCACCCCAAGAAATATCCAAGAAGTACAAGCGTCAAAGCTTGGGGATGCCCAAGGCATCCCCTTCTTCATCAATAAAAATCCTAGATTTCTTCCAAACGCTTCATTTTTATTGTTTCATACACAGTTGTGTTGTTCTTGGAGCGTCTTTTTTTTCGTTTTCGTTTTGGTTTTTGTTTGCTTTTGTTTGCTTAGTTTTCTAAATAAATTGGTTGGACCCCCTCTTTTATACATTGGTTTGGTTTGGTTTGGAAAAGAGTAGGAAAGTTCATACTTATGTGGTAAAAAGAGCTCGTTTTTGACTGTGGCCTATGCTTTGTCATGCCATGCTTGATATTGTTTTGGCTTTATGCTTAGTATTCTTTGCTGTAGCATGGCTTGTTATAAACAATTGAGATTACTTAATGTGCCTTGGATGAATAATGCGTTATTTTAGCATATTAAAGCATAGTATAGTGGTATTCTCCTTTGATGCTTTATTTGGGTTGACTTGGCGCATGCTCACACCATGTTATGACTATCTCAAGTCACCATAAACCTTTATGATCCTTTAGTTTTCAACTTGTAGTATCACTTTATGCTTTGATCAATGATGTTTTGTTGCTCTGCATGATTATGGCCATTATTGCTCTCTTAGTTTGTCGCTCCTAGTCTTTTGCTAACCTCCACAACCAAGTATGAGTTCCACTCATGCATCCAACTCCCTAAACCAAGTTTTTCCAAAGAGTCCACCATACCTACCTACTAGCTTATGCTATTCCAAGTATATTCATGCTTTTGTTTACCTTCCAAATTAAACTTGTTATGAGAAAACTAGTGATTAAAACTCTCACGAACTTGATGGCACACTTTTCTTTTCTTGCCCTTAATAAACTTGAACCATTGTGTCGTCTATGCTGTATATGCTTGCACTTATTTGTTGGGAATTTGCAGAACCATGCTTTCATGGGGAACACTTTCAACATTGCACGGGTACTTGTACCTAGTTGATATCATGCTCTTTTGTATATGGATGTCGTCGGTCTGAAATGAAAGGGGAGCTTGTAAGTCCATGGAGTTATGTATATGTGTTAGAGAAACGCCTGGGCCGCTGGTCTAATCCATGCTGACATGGTGGAAACCTGCAGCGTAACCATAATGAGATGTCTATGAAGCATTCTTCTTATAAAAAAAGAGTCCTATATTGAGAAAAAAGAGAAAAGAGAAGAAAAAAGAGAGATTATGAAAATAGGAAAGAGAGAAAAAAAGCACCATATTCCCATGGTAAATAAGAAGATTGCTGAGATGCTCGTTGTCTGCTAGCCTTGTCATTTTGATATGGGAATTCTTCCGTATCATCGGGCAAGGGGTACCCCATTGGCTGTTCTCTATGATACACATGTACTTACAATGACATGAACTTACCGGTGACTAAAATTGAGTAGCATGACCAAACTATTTGAAAGCCAATGTATGAAAGAGGGGGTCCAACCAATTTATTAAGAAAACTAAGCAAACAAAAGCAAACGAAAAACCAAAATGAAAACGAAAAAGAAGACACTCCAAGAACAACACAACTGTGCATGAAACAATAAAAATGAAGCGTTTGGAAGAAACCTGGGATTTTTATTGATGAAGAAGGGGATGCCTTGGGCATCCCCAAGCTTTGACGCTTGTACTTCTTGGATATTTCTTGGGGTGACACGCGTGGCATCCCCAAGCTTGAGATTTAGTCCATCCTTCATCTCATTACATCTTTCTCTCCATACACCTGAAATTTTTTCCTCCATACAAAACTTCACACACTCTTCATTAGCAACATTAGTGTACTTAAGATAATAAGTCTTTAGGTTCAGTTTCAACACCAATAAAACTTCCATTAAAACACAAGCTACTGTATCACTTCCCTCAAAAAGCTCAATTCCCCAAAAGAACTCAAAAAGGAACCAACAAGAACCAAATGCAAATAATGGCAGAAGTCTGTGAAAACAGACCAGCAGGTAAAAACCAATTTTTTTGAAGACCTTCTGTTGATCAAATAAAAAAGTGTTGAACTAAAGAAAGTTAGATAACAACCTGGGGCAGAAGCTCAACAATTCACGCCTTAAAACGACGGACATAGATTTTACACTAATTTTTACGGTGAAGCACAGAAATCTGTTTCGGGACAACAACTTTCCCAATCATTACTTCTCTCTCATTAGAGGTTACTCTTGGCACAAAAAGCAAATAAAAAGGATAAGGAGCGGTTATTACAAAAGTAATAACTTCCAAGACTCAAGAAAACTATTGGGTTATCTCCCAAGAAGTACTTTTCTTTAATGCCTTTAAGTTAGGCATGATAGTTTGAGAAGATCCTCACATAAGAAATATGAATTGAAGTAAAAGAGAGCATCAAGAAGCAAATTCAAAGCACATTTAAGTGTAACCCACTTCCTATGCATAGGAATCTTGTAAAGAAACAAGTCATGAAAGCACAAAGCAACAAACATACTAAAGCAAAACAAGTGCAACTTCAAGACTTTCAACATAAAGAGGGGAAACTTAATATTATTGAGATGCATAAAACCATGTTTCCCTCTCTCATAATAACTTTCAGTAGCATCCTGAATAAAATTAACAATATAACTATCACATAAAACATTCTTATCATGAGCCACATGCATAAAAGAATTAATACTCCCCACATAAACATAGTCATTCTTATTAATTATAGTGGGAGCAAATTCAACAAAATAGCTATCATTATTATTCTCATCACCATAATCATCAAATATAGGAGGAATATTGTAATCATAATTAATTTTCTCCTCAATAGTAGGTGGACTAAAAATATCATATTCATCATTGTAATCATCATATATTGGAGGTATAATATCATCATAAGCAATAGAATAGTTATCTTCCAAAGTGTGTTCATTTGTAAACATATCATCATTGGAAGGAGCATGGATAGTACTAATAGTGCATCAATTATTAATATCATCATTTTCAGAATTGGTACCAAAGAGATTTTCAATATCAAAAGTAGTTTGCTTTTCCCAATCATGATCACTACTATAGGTAATAGGCATAGGAACATCATCAAGTTCAGACTCATCAAAAACTATAATAGGAGCAACATTCTTAGGGGAAAATACCGTTTCCTCTCTCCTTTTACTCCTCCTATTCTTCTTTTTCTTCTTCTCTTTAGGAGGGATAGGCTTGAAAGGAATCTTCTCCATATACCCTGATTCATTATTAGAGACAATAGAAGAAACTTTGGAGGATTCCTCCTTTTCATTAATAAGGCCAAAACACATATTAGTCCTGTCATATTTTGGTAAAATTCCATCATTTATAATATTTTGTATGTAAGTATTTGGGTGACAATTATCAACACAATAAAGATGACAACCATGCAGGACACTATTCATACCAAAAGCACTCATATGTACCAAAGAAGTTTTTCTTGATAATTCTTCACACCCCAAAAATAATGTAAGTTGATCATGCTAATTAGGAGTGATCATGTCATCACAATACAAACTTGCAGTACTCATTTGATTAGAAGGGCTATTATTATGGCCTGAGTATTGAAAATTGAAATGACCCACTTCAAAGCAAAGTTCACAAATAAAAGGATAGAGGGCACAAACTTTTTTACCAAGATCATTTAGAGCCCTATACCACGTTCTAGTTTTTTCATTCCTGTGGGTGATACAATATTCTTCTTCAATTTGATTATTCTCACAAGGTCTATGTATTCCACAAAAATTAACATGCTTATAAGAAGTAGTACTTTCAGAGGTTTGAGTATGTTTATTGCTATCATTAATAACAATTTCATTTTCCATGCAAGTGTCTTTATAAGGCTCATGATACATGTCCCATTTTTCTTTAGGAGCATTAATATGAGAGGAAAAGGTTCTAAAACAATCAATAAGAATTTGAGGATCAAGACCATATTTAGCACTAAGCTCTTGAAAATCAGCAGTTTTAGCGAAAGACTTAATGCAATTATACTCATAGTTTATACCTGGTTCTTTACCTTTGTTGTTATCCCAATCTTCGGTATTGCTTTGAATTGTTTCAAGAAGATCCCACTTAGCTTTGACCTCCTTACTCATGAAGGATCCCTCTAAACAAGTATCTAGATAGTCCTTGTATTGTCCTGAAAGCCTTGCATAGAAATTATTAATAACAATATTACTGGGGAGCTCATGAATGGGACATTTGAGCATTAGTGACTTCAATCTCCCCCATGCTTGGGCAATACTTTCTCCATCATGTGGATGAAAATTATAAATGTAATTCCTATCTTTATGAATTTCATGAGGAGGATAAAATTTAGAGTAAAAGAGAGATTCAAGTTCCTTCCACTCCAAATGATGAGGATCATCTAGTAGCTCATACCACTCCCTTGCTTTGCCCTTAAGTGAAAAAGGGAATAGCTTCCTCTTAACTTGGTTCATTGAAATACCTACACACTTGAACAACTCGCATAATTCATGTATAAAGAGTAAATGATCACCAGGATGGACAGTTCCATCTCCCAAATAACAGTTGTTCATAACACGTTCAACAATTTTTATAGGTATTTTAAAAGAGATGCTTTCAGTACGTGGATTTAAAATATCACAAGTATCATAATAATTACCACATATGGGAGATAAAGTATCATCAGAGCAAATTTTCTTCTTTAAAGCTGGGGAATTAAAAAGATCATTTTCATAAAAACTAACTTCCTCAAGCTTAGACGTTTCCATAGCATTAGTAACAAAGGTGTTCAAAACATTCATACTAATAACATTGCTATTAGCATGCAAAGAAAGTTCCATGGGTTTTTTAATTTTCTTTTCAGACAATTCATGTTCTAATTTAGGAAAAATACTAAAAATCTCTCTAATTTTGTTGTTGTTTTCCATTAAGCCTAACTAGTGAAAACAAGAAACAAAAAGAAAAAATTGCAGAATCTAAAGGAAATAACTTCGAGCACTCACACCAGAGGATGTGAGTCCCTGTTACCGTACCTCCTAAGAACGACGCCAGAAAATAGCTTGATGTCTACGCACTTCTATTCTTGTAGACAGTTGTTGGGCCTCCAAGTGCAGAGGTTTGTAGAACAGCAACAAGTTTTCCCTTAAGTGGATCACCCAAGGTTTATCGAACTCAGGGAGGAAGTGGTCAAAGGTATCCCCTCTCAAGCAACCCCGCAATCAAGATACAAGAAATCTCTTGTGTCCCCAACACACCCAATACACTTGTCAGGTGTATAGGTGCACTAGTTCGGCGAAGAGATAGTGAAATACAAGTGGTATGGATATAGTACAACGGTGCTAGAAAAGAGCTTGATGGCGTGGAAGAGACTAAAGGCAAACTGAAATAAAGATGGAAGCAAGCAAACATGTAACAGATCTAGTTGAAAACGGTGTTTCAATGCTTAGAAACAAGGCCTAGGGATCATACTTTCACTAGTGAACACTCTCATATAAATATCTTCGCTTTATGATACTACTCTTAACTACTCTCCGGCTGGACACTCTAATCCATGGTAGGCCTATAACAACACACCTCAAAGTAAGCCTTTCCCATCTAGATAACCCTACACTGTCACCTTGAGCACTAGATGGTTCCAACAAACACCACAATTTCATAGAAACATCCAACTCCAAATATAACTCATAACAAGTATATGTCTCTAGCCTAAGTGCCACCATGGTGTGCACACTGTCAACTTCACACACATGGGGAGAGCAGAGATCTATTAAAGCACTTGAGTAGCAAGGTAGATCTAAATGATTACAAAGCTCATGATCACAATATGATCATGCATAGAGAGAGAGATGAACACATAGCTACCAGTAGAACCCTTATCCTCGAGAGAGAACTACTCCCTCATCATCATGGGAATCAGCAATGGTGATGGAGATGGTGGAGGAGATCGATGGAGATGGCTCCGGGGGCACTTCCCCGTCCCGGAAGGGTGCCAGAACAGAGACTTTCTATCCCCCAAATCTCCCCTTCGGTGGCGGCGGCGCTGCAGAACTTTTCGTGGCTGGAGGCTGGACGATTTAGGGATTTTGCATCGGGAGGATTTTATAGGCGAAGGGGCAAGGTCGGTGGCCGTCCAGGGGGCCCACACCATGCCCTGGCGCGGCTAGGGGGACCCACGCCTAGGGGTGGTTTGGCCACCCTGTGGCCCCCCTTCGTCTCTCCTTCTGGCTCCGTGAAACTTCCGGGAAAATAACGACTTTGGCTTTTGTCCGGTCCAATTCCAAGAATATTCATTTTCTAACTTTCTAGAACCAAAAACAACAGAAAACAGGCAACTGGCACTGTGGCATCTTGTTAATAGGTTAGTCCAAGAAAGTGTGTAGAAAGTACTCCAAAGTGTGGACAAAACATAAGAAAGTAGATATAAACCAAGCATGGAACATCAAAAATTATAGATACGTTTGCAACGTATCAGAGCTCTACACCGGGCGAGGTCCAAGCTCTTCGTGAGAATCAGCGACAACATAGCCATTGGGCGCGTTCTCTTCTCCAGCAACGTCCCGATCGTTCCTCCGGACGAATTCTGGGCCCCAGCGAATACGAACCCTACCCGCTGCTCCGTCGTCCAAGTCAGAGACATCCACATCTCATCGGCGAAAACTGACTTGGGTCCTAGCTCCCAGGAGGCCGGAAACTCGTCAAGGCCCGCACGAACCGCCTACGGGAAGGACACGTTCGCGGAAGAATCTGGACTGTATATCTCTTTGGAGTTTGCCGGCTCAGATCGAAAAAATTCAAGGCCCACCCAAACCGCCCCTGTGCAGGATATAACTGTGGAAGGACCCTGTAGATCCGCTTGGCTTCCCTGAGCGTTAGAGATGCGGAGGTCACACTTTGTCGGCATCGTTACCATCTTCGATCTGGCTAGATGTGTTCAGAGAGAAGGAGAATCTCCTCGTGAATACCTCGCTAAATGGTTAAGGGTGATAGAAACCCTGGAAGGTGACCGCACTGACAAACTCGTCTATCACTTCGTGGAAAGGGCCCATGCCCCAAACACTCCTCTGGCATACGCTTAGGAGGCGACATGCTGCTGGCTTGCTTACCCTCAATGAGATGATCGCATCTGTCAATAGTTTCGCTGACGCCAACAAGGAAGTTGAGTCCAACATCGCCGCTGCAACCGGAGGAGGAAACAACAACAATAGCCCTGCACTATCCCCCTCCAGCTCCGCCATCAAAAACACCGAAGCCAACTCCGACTTAGTGCTTGACACCCTCTACGCCGACATCAACTTGGATGGTGGCGGCTCAAACGCTAAATCGGAGGAATATGATGCTGCTATGAGGGAGATCGAGAAGGAGTTTGAGAGGGAGGAGCGTGCCGAGAAAGCTACCACTTCCCGCCAGGTACTGGTGGCCATCGAGAACGTGATAGAAGAAGACAGACATGAACCAGAACATGAGAAAGCTCTGCCCACACCTGCGGTTACCATAGTGGCAGCAGCAAAGAAAGTCGTCAATCCTTCCGGTCCGGCCAAAGCCATGCCTCCTCCGGCTATCCCCCCGCAGCAGCCGCAAGAACTTGCCATAGGCCCCAATACTGCCAAACAAACAAATCTGCCGCCACCACCATCAACGTCTGCAGTTGGCAAACCTTTGGTTACTCCCACCGACAAGGGGTCCACTCATTGAGCCACTCGTTGAGCCCATTACCATCGCCCATATCCAGAGCGTTATGGAGCTTGATGAGAAACATGCAAAAATCCTCGCGGAGGCCAAATGCATTGTAGAATAAGGCGCCCAGCTAGACAGAGATTTGGCCAAGGCACAACAATCCGTCAAGGCGACAAGAGAAACCTAACACCCTCGAATCGGTCCTATGCAAGTTTTAGCGATTCCCGCCAAACCCGCATAGAAAACGATTCAAAGATGCCCACCAGGTACTTGCGTGCGGGTGGAAAACGAAGTAATATCATTACACAATAGTCCACGATCGAACCCATAGAACATATATATACAACAATGACTCCATGAGTCCAGAATACATATATACAATACAAATATCCAAATCACCTTGAAAATGATACAACATACGAGTATGGATAAGATGCAAATGGGGCTAAGAGCCCTGAAGAATAACCAATGGTGTCCATAACCCTGCCCAGGCCAAGCCGTAAGGGTAACCATGTTAAAAATAGGGGCTCGAAAAAGGGTCACACATTGGGGTTTGACGATCTTGGTTCGGGGTTCGACAGAATCAGTCTTCGAGGTCTCGGACATCGGATCCATGTTGGAGGGCTTGGTGGTCTTTGGGTCTATGATCAGCGTCTTTGGGGCTCCGACCATAGGATCCGTGTAGATAGTCATGGTGTCCGGGAAGGCGATCTTGGTTCGAGGTTTTAGATCCTCGAGAACCGGGTCATCGGTTCCCTCTCAACGATCTTTTCGCCCACATTGAAGGCCTTGGGGTTCCATGTGGTCGATGTCCCGGTACAATCTTCAAATAGCCACACAGGGTACCATCAGCAGCAGCAGACGGTGTCGCACGGCTTTGGGTCACGTCCTGTTTGTCGCGAAGATCTTGTCGATGGTTGTCGCGGGGCGCCAAATCTTTGGTCACATAGACTACGGGTTCAGGACAAACTTAGCGGAGAGCTTGATCTTGTCGTTGTCTTGTGGGCAACACTAGCCATCAAGGCGTGTCACCAACATGCTAGGGACGGAGAAGCGCACGCCCCTGAGAAGGAGCATGATCAGGAGGACATCATCGCCTTTGTGGGTGCACCGCATCGGAACTCGATGTGGGTGCTCGGGATACGAGATGGGGTGATGGCGCTGCATGCTGGGTCGAAGACGAGCAGGACACCGACGATGCAGTTGGATGGCAGTGTCCGGAGGCGAGCAGAGCGGGGCGGAGACAGAGGCCTAGGGTCACGAGCATGAAGCATTGGGGACCCACGCGGCTGCCAGCGGGGAGGCTCGGCTGGGGAGGAGCACGATGGCGGCTCGACGTGGGATGACAGAGGCACAACAAAGCACCAGCATGGCATGCAGAGGGGGTCGAGCTAGGGCCGCACATGGCGGCTGGAGACCGGAGATGAGGCGCTCGGGGATGAGGTGGATGACGTAGGCGGCAAGGAAGTAGAAGGCAGCGAGGCTTGCTGCAATGAGGCCGAGGTCGCTCGCAGCGGCGAGCTCTTGGGACAGGGAAGCTCACACGAAAAGCGGTCGGGCTCTAGCGGCGGGCATGAGACGAGGACGCAGTTGCGGGACGACACTGGGGTCAGCCTCTAGGGAGGGGCAGGCACGGGAGTAGGAGGTCGGCGGAGCGGCAATGCAGCCGAGAGAGAGCGAGGGTGAAGGGGAGAGAGAGCGAGGCCCTGGCGGCAGCGGTCGCATAGTTGGGCGATGGCTGGCGCATGCGGAGAGGAAGCAGGGAGGAGCAGGGGTAGGTGGGGATGGGATCGAGAGAGGATGTGTGGTGTTGGTCGGTGGCGACTCTCGTGAGCATACCATGTGCCACGGTAGCATGGCGTGCTGGTGTGGTGCGATTGCGGTGTGCCAGGGGTGTGTTCGGGATGTGTGGTGGTTGGGTAGGTTAGGTCTTGGTTTAGAACTAGGTTAGGTGGGGTTTGGGTTGGGCCGGTTTTGTTTGGGCCAGGGTAGTAGGCTGCTGGCTTGTGATGACCCACAAGTATAGGGGGCGTATCGCAGTATTTTCGAGGGAAGTGAAACCCAATTTATTGATTCGACACAAGGGGAGCCAAAGAATATTTATAAGACTTAACAACTGAGTTGTCAATTCAGCTGCACCTCGAAACAATCTTGCTCATAGCAGTTTATCAGTAGCAACAGTTTTCTAGTAGGAATAGTAAAGCAGCAGTAGTAAAGAAAAGACAGGAGTAACAAAAGCAGTAACAGTGGGATTCGAGTGCGGTAGGCATAGGGATGGATGGACGGGCATTGCATGGACAAGACAATTCATATAACAATCAGAACATAGGGCAATTGCAGATAAATAAGATAAAGCATCCAAGTACTAGACAATCCTAGGCATATGTTCCATATATAGTCATACGTGCTGTCCATAACCACGGACGCGGCTATTCGAATAGTTTGACACTCTGTAGAGGTGGTACACTTTCACCACAAAATTCGATACATCTGTCAGGGATAACCCTAAATCATCATACTTAGTATGCAGATAATCAAACATAACCTTTCCTTTACACACTCTAGTATAAGCACCTCTCCTATGAGCTTGGCCTCCCAGCTGTAACATCCCAAAACTTTAATCCAAGCTTATCAAGATCAAATCATCTAGAAATAGGGTTAACAAAAACTTTTCCAAATTTAAAATGAAAGCATTCATTTGTGTATGCATTTAAAATAGGAGTTGTTTGAATTGCCATGATTGATTGATCCAATTCTTGATCTTTGCACCCCTTGCTAGTACACATAATGAGGTACCAAGGCCCACCTTTTGATCTGCTAAAATCATTCTGTTAACTATTTTAAATGGCAGTTTAAAATTGAATCCAATGCATATGCATAGATCACCCCTATTTCAAAAACCATCTATTTGAGCTCCATTTTCAAAACCCTTGCAACCAGAGACTACCTATCACTAGTGGAGATCACTCAAAATTTTTGAAACCAAAATTCAAAACTTTTTCTCTTGCGGCCATTTCATCAAACACCTTGCTGGCAAGATCATATTGGCCTAACTAATACTGTTTTGGGTTAATCTTGTCTAGCAATTACAATGTGCTTTGATCATCTTTGTCCCCCTCAAGCCTGACCAGACCAACCCCAGCCTCTTTCCTAACCCCTAGCTGCACTGCACTGCCATGCCGAGACCTCTCTCGCCCGACTGCACTCAAGGCAGCCCTCTCCAGCCTCCCTCACCATGCCTAGCAAGTTGCCTGTGGTCCACCTCCATCGCCCAACCAGCCCCAGGCCAGAGACAGAGGGCAGAGCAGCCAGGAACCGCCGCGCCCGGAGCCGGTCGAGCATGCCGACGCCGCCCCCAGAGCACGCCCTATCCCCGCTCGCACAGACCGCCCCTTGGCACCAGCCCGCCTCGCCTCGACACAGAGAACCCAGACATCCCCGTTCGCTGCCCAAAGCCTCACAACCACCGCTCGCCGTGGACACCGTCGCCTCTGCCTCTCAGAGCGCCACCTCGCCTAGAGCACGTGCCACCGCCCCTATGGCCGCATTCAATTCCTAGAGCACCGCCAGGGGACCGCCCATCGATCGCCACCCCCAGCCATGCCTCTACCTCGCCGTAGCCATGTCGTCACCGTCGACTGCCCATCCCGCTCGGTCTCACCGTCGGGCCTATAAAAGGAGCCCTCCCCAGCCTCTTCTCTCCACACCATTCCACTCCCCTCACCTCTCTGAACCTCACCCACCTCTAGCCGGAGCAAGTGGAGCAGCACCTCACTGGAATTGGAGCCGGAGCAGCTGCCTCAGGAGGAGAAGGGCGCCGTCGATTTCGACCACCCCAAGCTCCACCGCAACCGCGCCTCGCCTCGCCATCGTCTTCCACGTCGTTTTCCCACCTCGCCGACCTCGCTGGACCCTGGTACGCCCCCAGTAGACCCCCACCGAGCAGCTAGGGTTCGAGCTCGCCGGCGACCTGTTCGTCATCGATGACGACCCTCAGCCGTTGATCTCGCTTCTAATCCTATGGCCCACATCGCGCGTACCGTTTCGCGTTTTAAGTGCCGCTGACACACGAGACCCCCCTGTCAGCTGAGCCTCGCGCCGCGGAGCGCCACTGGGCCGACCCAAGTCCTTTCCCGCGCTAGCCCATCGATTCAAATCTGGAGTTTTCTTTTTAGTTAAATCTAGTTTCTGTCCACTATTTCAAAAATCAATTTAGAGAGTTTTAGAAATCCAAATTGCATGAAACCAATTTTGTCTGAAAGGTATTAAAATGATCTATCCAAGACCGTTGGATTTAATTCAATTAGAGTTATAGATCTCTGCTAACAAAAGTAAGAAGACAGAAGCTTTTGCAACTTGCAACATTTTTATAAAATCAACCAAGTTAGCTCTTGAGTTGATTCCAACTCTCAAAAATCACATTTCATCATATCTATCTAAATATGTAATAATATTAAGGTTTACATGCAGTGACTTTGGACTAGTACCAAAATAATTCTATATAGGCATTTCTAGTCACTTTAAATCATTAAATAATGAACTTAAACCAAAGTAATATTGATCCAACCTTTAAATCTCATTCCCACATGTTAGAATATGTGGTGAGGACATGTGTCCACATGATCCCATATTTTGGTGGTGAATATTAAATGTTAGTTAATATTTCAATGAGTAGAAATTACTTTTCTAAAATAAAAAGGATGAAACTTTTGAAATTAAACTTGTGATGCTTGTGATGATAATAGATTATCAATTGTGTGTTTTAGAATGCTACTTAGCCTAGTTAAGTATTGTTTGGTGATTGTCTACTCCCTATGTATTTATAGACGCTAGTACCGACCAAGCTTTCGAGGAGGAGGAGGAGTTCTACCACTGCACCAACCAAGGCAAGCTATAGTTAGCAGGCTAGAATTAAGCTAGATGAATGAGAAAGGATGCTTTAGGCATGCTTTGATCACAACCCTTTTTAACTATTAGTACCCCAAGTCTTACCTACAAGTTTTACCCCTCTTAGGTTATACAAAGTTCTTTACTTATTTTGAAGGTAGCATAAAAAGTATAAAACTTGCCCTACTTAGAAACCTTTAGATGTCATTCTATGGCATGAGATTGATCCCATCTTTCCCCTTTAGTGAACACTCTTAACTTAACATTTTAGAGTAGATCAAAAACTTGAGTCACTTTAGATGGGAACACTTGGTGAAAATGAATTGTGAAAACCTTGGAATGATGAGTCATTCTATTGAGATGTTTTGACATGTGTTAAGAGACACAACTGGGTTATGATGATGAAAATGATGAGGCATGAGCCTTAACCTTTTTATAAAACTGATGGTTGGATTCGGATGCGATACCATTCCAAATTTACCGTACAACCACACTACCTGAATTGGGTAAGGCTTAGCTGGAAATTTATATGCATTAGTATTAGTTCCCTCACGGGAGAGGTTTGAGCTAAGGTTACCTCTCAATGTTGTCCACCTATGCAAAGGCCCAAGATGGTGATGGTCATGGTTGGGAGGCCATGCTCATAGGAGAGGTGCTTGTACTAGGGTGTGTAAAGGGAAGGTTATGTTTGATTATCGCATACTAAGTATGATGATTCAGGGTTATCCCCGATGATGTATCGAATCTTGTGGTGAAAGTGTACCACCTCTGCAGAGTGTCAAACTATTGAATAGCCGTCATGATTATGGACAGATTGGAATGGCCATCTTTGTTTCGTTGTCAGATGTTTTCTAAATAACTTGAAGTGAATAATGAACTTTGACTTGACCACAACAGGGTTGTGTTGATGATAGTAGCTTCCCAACTTAAGTGCTTCTAGAACTTTACTTTATCTTTCTTTGCTTCTGAACTCAGCTTAGGTTTCAAACCTAACTTGATAGTTAAATTAGATTTAACACTTTAACGTAGAATTATAGTACCTGTTAATAGTAATTTGCGAGTACTTAAAGAGTACTCATGGCTTTTGTCCCTGGCTATTATCATGGCCAGACTATGAAGGAGATTATCAAGATGATGGTCAGCAGGACGACTATGATAACTAGGACTATCTGCCTTCATCAGCATTGCCTGTGCCCCTGAAGATGGACCCCACCGTTACGCTTATCTTTTATTTCCGCTGCTTGTTGTATTAAGACTGGATCATGAGATCCCTATTTGTGTAAAACCTTATGTATGGTTTGTAATGGATGAGGTACTGTGATATCCAATCCGTTATGTCTCGCAAAAATGGTAATCCTGGGATTGTGAGGTATGGCATAACGGGCATCTGGGATTAAAAATCCGGGTGTTCACAAGTTGGTATCAGAGCCATCCTGACCATAGGAGACCCTAGTTAGAATGGACGTCCAAACCAAAAACTTAGCTTCAAAACCAAAGTGAGTATTTATAAAAAAATATTTCCTCTCTTACCCTTGTGAACTCATTCTTTCTCAAAAAGTCATGTTCCTCAAAATTCTTACAATATTACTTAAAATTTGACACACTTGATCACTTCCCTAACTTCCTCATCCTTAATTCTTGTAGATGGAGACTCAGTTCAACAAGTTTTACCAGTTGGGAAACGGAGGTTAGCTGATCTTCGAGAGGGATCTGGATTCACTGTCGGAGTTACTGGGACGCCCACATCCGGAGTTTCTTGGAGCTCAACTTCCAAGACCCCCAGGAGGAGACCTACAGTGGCTAGTCACCGCGGATCTTCGGGGAAGCATCGAAGCACCAACTTCCGGGAGAACTCAGTTCTCCGTAAGAGAGAACAACTGGCTAGATGGATTAGCCAGGGCAATGCATGAAGCTCTCGCACGTCTATGTGCCCTCAGCGTCAACAAGATCCAAGGAACCCGTTTTGCCCACTATGCAAGACGTTACTTCATGGGAATGCCGATGGAGATGCCAAGCCACCCAGAGTTGAGGCGTCAAGTGGAGAACCTTGATTTCTTGCTTCATGACAGACAGCAGGAACTGGACAATGTCAGAGAGTTAACCAACCAGAACCATGCCATTGCCGACCAGAAGGCCCAGACTTTCGCACTGCTCGTCCAAGATCGCCAGTCTCTTTGTTGCCAGCGTGCAAAGAAGGATCGCACCATCGCCCGTATTCGCAAGAAGGTGGCCGACCTCGAGAAGACCGTCAAGGAACAGGAAGCTCAGCTTGCCGCCAAAGAAGAAGAAGATGAGGGTGAAGACATCCAGGAAGATATGGATTCTTACCTCAGCAACAATGATGACTTTCTGGAGGAGGATGCTGTGGACTTCTAGACTGATGATGAAGACTCCGACTTCATCGACGATGAGTAGATGCTCTAGAGCACTGTCGTAGCATGAGATGTATCATCTCATTGTATCGTAGCTTGTAGAATGGTTCTTCAAACCATCTGTTTTCCCCTTTGCTTGTTGTGGTGTATGTTGTATCGGGTGCTTGCTTGCATGAATGAAAAAGAAGTTAGTTGAAAAACCTGAGTCTAACTCAATGTTTTAGCTTTGAAAACCCAAAACCATGAACCTTAGAATTTCCCTCTTACCCCTATATCTATCTCAATCTTCAGATGACTCGTGGAAACCAAGGAGGGAGCAGCTCGTCGCAGGACCCAATGCTGCAGATCTTGCAGAATCTCATCGCGGACCGTGAAGCAAGCAGGGCCGAATGTCAAGCCAACTTAGCAACATTGCAGCAGATCGCCCAAATGGCTCTCAACAACCAAGGACATGGAAATCAGGATCACCAAGGATCCAAACTCAAAAACTTTCAGAACACCAATCCCCCAATCTTTAACCAATCTGAAAACCCATTAGATGCTGATGACTGGTTATAGACCATGGAAAACAACTTAGAGATTGCCAGAGTTGTTGAGAATGATAAAGTTCTCTTTGCCACCCACTATTTGGGGAGAGATGCAAAAGCTTGGTGGAATAGCATCCGTAATATGAACCATGGCCAGGTGATGACCTGAGAAGCATTCAAGGTCAAGTTCAGCCGCACCCGCGTGCCGCAAGGTCTTGTCAACAGGATGAGAGATGAATTCCGTGAATTGAAGCAAGGAAGAATGACTATGGTAGAGTACCATGACAGATTCTTGTCACTTGCCAGATATGCACCGGATGAGATCAACACGGAGGCCAAGAAGAAGGAGAGATTCTTAAACGGACTGCATGATGAGATGCAGACTGTCCTCATCAGCATCTGTTTTGATGATCTCGAAGAGCTAGTCGACTCTGCCATTCAGATGGAAGGGAAGATTAACCAGGCAAACGACAACCGCAAGCGTCGTATGATGCAGCAGTCTGGATCCAGTAGTCACCAGAAGTACCGTCCTAACCCCTCACTAGGATATGCACCAAGGAACAACCGACCCCCAAATTCTCGCCCAAGTTACCCCAACTGTAGCGGAGGTAATGTGAAGTCCGAACGAAACAATCACAACTCCGGCAATGCCAACAATTTCAACCATGCCCCTCCCAAGAGCAACAACAACAACAACAACACTGCGCCCAGAACTGGCAGCAATGCTGTGCCTGTCGCTGTCAAGGACAAGTCCCAGATCACTTGCTTCGAGTGTGGAGTGAAGGGTCACTACTCCAATGAGTGTCCCAAGAAGACTGTCGCCAATGCCCCTGTGAATGCCCTAGCTCAGCAGCAGCGTCGTGTTCAACAGGAAGAAGATTTGCCCCAGGGAACCCGCACAACCACAACGGTCATCTCTTCCACATGAACGCAGAAGAATCCTAGGAAGCGCCAGATGTAGTGCTGGGTATGTTTTCTGTCAACTCAGTTTTAGCAAGAGTATTGTTTGATTCTGGAGCATCGCATTCATTTGTCACCGAAGAATTTGTGTGCACTAGTAAGATTCACCCAACCAACCTGAAGCATGTCATGATAGCTCAAATCCCCGGTTCAACCACAAAATCTAGAAAAATTTGCAAAGCTGTACCTATCAGAATACATGGGATAGATTTTTATGCCAACCTAATTGTACTTGGAACCAAAGGATTGGAAGTAGTACTAGGTATGGACTGGATGTCAAGGCATAAAGGACTGATAGACTGTGCTAAGAAAGCCATCACCATGACCAGTAGTTCTGAGTAATGAGAGCATATCTCTGAAACCTTACCCCGTCAATTCAAGTGCAACAAGAGTGTAGCCCTGCCCACCATTGACCAAGTCAGAGTAGTCTGTGAATACCCCGACGTATTCCCAGATGAATTGACAGGTATGCTCCCAGATAGGGATATTGAGTTCATTATCGAACTAATCCTTGGAACCGGACCTATAGCCCAGAGACCCTATACCATGAACCCCTCAGAGTTAGTGGAACTAAAGAAACAGTTGGATGCCATGTTAGCAACATGCTTGATTCAGCCAAGCGCATCGCCAGGGAGATCACCAGTGTTATTCGTCGACAAGAAATATGGAGGCAATCGTCTGTGTACAGATTACAGAAAGTTGAATGATGTCACCATCAAGAACAAGTACCCCTTGCCAAAGATAGAGGATCTATTTGATCAGTTGACTGGAGCCCAGGTATTCTCAAAGATTGATCTTAGGACTGGTTATCACCAACTTAAGATTCGTGCAACATATATTCCGAAGACCGCCTTCACTACTCGCTATGGTCTATACGAGTATATGGTTATGTCTTTTGGATTAACCAATGCCCCTGCTTATTTCATGAATCTCATGAATAAGATCTTTATGAATTTCCTAGATAAGTTTGTAGTTGTGTTTATCGATGACATCCTTATCTACTCCAAGTCAGAAGAAGAGCATGAGCAACATCTAAGAATCATTCTAGAAACCCTGAGAGAGCATCAGTTATATGCCAAGTTCAGCAAGTGTGAGTTTTGGCTGAAAGAAGTAGGATTCCTAGGACATATTGTTTCTGCCGGAGGAGTCTCTGTTGATCCCACCAAGATCAAAGATGTCGAGGAATGGTAAGCCCCAACCAATCAAACCCAAGTTCGTTTGTTTCTAGGATTAGCGGGATATTACCGCAAGTTCGTAGAAGGATTCTCAAGCATAGCCCGACCAATGACCCAATTGTTGAAGAAGGACAAGAAGTTTGAATGGACAGACAAGTGCGAAGCCAGTTTCCAAGAGCTGAAGAAGAGATTAATATCAACCCCAATTTTGATCATGCCAGACATCAAGAAGCCGTTTGATGTGTATTGTGATGCATCCAAGATTGGCCTAGGATGTGTATTGATGCAAGAAGGCAAAGTCACTGCGTATCTATCTCGACAATTGAAGCAACATCAGCAGAACTATTCGACCCATGATCTTGAGCTAGCAGCCGTGGTTCTAGCGTTGAAGACATGGCGTCATTATTTGATGGGTAATCGCTGTGAGATTTACTCAGATCATAAGAGCTTGAAGTATATCTTCACCCAGAATGAGCTGAATATGAGGCAAAGAAGATGGATAGAGTTAATCAAGGATTATGACCTTGACATTCACTATCACCTCGGCAAAGCCAATGTGGTAGCGGATGCTCTTAGCAGATTGCCGTGTAGGCTTAACACCATGATCAAGGAGAAGCAACCAAGTTTGTATGAGGAGTTGGAGTAGTTCAGGACTAAGTTAGTTAGCAAAGGATTCCTAGCTAGCATTGAACTTCAACCCACTTTGATTAGCCAAATCAAGGAAGCCTAGAAGGGAATTGAAAGTATCGACGGAATCAAACGTCGTATTGGTACAGGAAAGGTACCTGGATTCACCGAAGACGAAGAAGGTGTACTGTGGTACAAAGGACGTATCTGTGTACCAGCAGATTCGGAGCTGAAGGAAGTTATCATGAAGGAAGCTCATGATACTCTTTATTCTATCCACCCCGGAGGAACAAAGATGTATCAGGATTTGAAAGAGCAATTTTGGTGGCACAAGATGAAAAGAGAGATCGGAAGCTACATCGCCAAATGTGACATCTGTCAAAGAGTCAAAGCAGAGCATCAGAGACCTGCAGGACTATTGCAACCATTGCCGATTCCGGACTGGAAATGGGATTCCGTCGGAATGGACTTTATCACCAGTTTGCCTACTTCTAGTAGGGGAAATGACTCAATCTGGGTCATAGTTGATAGACTGTCCAAGGTAGCCCACTTCATACCTGTCAAGACTACCTACCAGAGTGCAAAACTAGTAGAGCTGTATATTGCTAGGATTGTTAGTCTGCATGGAACCCCCAACACCATCGTCTCCGATCGAGGTACCCAGTTTACTTCAAGATTTTGGCAGAAAGTTCAAGAAGGTTTAGGAACCAAGTTGAACTTCAGTACCGCGTATCACCCGCAAACAGATGGACAAACTGAGAGAGTCAATCAGATCTTAGAGGATATGCTTAGAGCTTGTGTGTTGGAATACGGATCAAAATGGGAAGACTGCCTGCCTTTCGCAGAATTCTCATATAACAACAGTTATTAGGCTAGTTTGCAGATGGCACCATTTGAATTCCTCTACGGAAGAAAGTGTCGTACCCCTTTGAGTTGGTCACAAGTAGGAGAGAGTCAGATCTTTGGACCCGACATTCTCCGAGAAGCAGAAGAGAAAGTTCACAAAATCCGTGAGCACCTCAAGACCGCCCAATCCATACAGAAGAGTTATGCTGACAAAAGAAGGAGAGACCTGACTTTCAATGTCGGAGATTTCGTATATCTCAAGGTTTCACCATTGGAGGGAACTCAACGCTTTAGTCTGAAGGGAAAGTTAGCTCCCAGATATATCGGACCTTTCAAGATTCTGAACTGCCGAGGAGAAGTATCGTACCAACTGGAACTGCCTGAAGAGATGTCAGCCATCCAAAATGTGTTCCATATCTCGTTACTTCGCAAATGCTTGGAAGTGCCTGAGAAGACTGAAGTTTTCAAGAATATCGATCACAGAGCTGTGGAAATCAACAATGACCTGACCTATCGGGAAGTACCCATCCGTATCTTAGAAGAAGCCTACAGAACCACCAGGACCAGGAGTATCAAGTTTCTCAAGATTCAGTGGAGCAACCATACCGAGGAGGAAGCCACTTGGGAGCGCGAAGATTACATTAGGACAGAGTTCCCAGATGTCTTTAGTTCCTAGTTTTCTTTGTAAATCTTGGGACGAGATTTTGTTTAAGGGGGGAAGGTTTGTAACATCCCAAAACTTTAATCCAAGCTTATCAAGATCAAATCATCCAAAAATAGGGTTAACAAAAACTTTTCCAAATTTAAAATGAAAGCATTCATTTGTGTATGCATTTAAAATAGGAGTTGTTTGAATTGCCATGATTGATTGATCCAATGCTTGTAAAATGTTTCTTAGGCGATTTAAACATCATCTACATCATTCCCAAACGTTTCCTAAAGAAAATCAAATAAAAAAGAATTAAAAAGAAGGAATGGTCATTTTGGCAAATTTAACTCTCATGCCTACTTTGGCTATTCCTAGTACTCTATTCTTAACAGAAACAATTCTGGATCTTTGCACCCCTTGCTAGTACACATAATGAGGTACCAAGGCCCACCTTTTGATCTGCTAAAAACATTATGTTAACTATTTTAAATGGCAGTTTAAAATTGAATCCAATGCATATGCATAGATCACCCCTATTTCAAAAACCATCTATTTGAGCTCCATTTTCAAAACCCTTGTAACCAGAGACTACATATCACTAGTGGAGATCACTCAAAATTTTTGAAACCAAAATTCAAAACTTTTTCTCTTGCGGACATTTCATCAAACACCTTGCTGGCAAGATCATATTGGCCTAACTAATACTGTTTTGGGTTGATTTTGTCTAGCAATTGCAATGTGCTTTGATCATCTTTGTCCCCCTCAAGCCTGACCAGACCAACCCCAGCCTCTTCCCTAACCCCTAGCTGCACTGCACTGCCATGCCGAGCCCTCTCTCGTCGGCCGATCGTGCACTCGCAGCAGCCGTCCTCTCCAGCCTCCCTCACCATGCCTAGCAAGTTGCCTGTGGTCCACCTCCACCGCCCAACCAGCCCCAGGCCAAAGACAGAGGGCAGAGCGGCCAGGAACCACCGTGCCCGGAGCTGGTCGAGCATGCCGACGCCACCCCCAGAGCACGCCCTGTCCCCGCTCGCACAGACCGCCCCTTGGCACCAGCCCGCGCCCTTTGCTCCGCCTCGACCTGGAGAACACCCCAGACATCCCTGTTCACCGCCCAAAGCCTCACAGCCACCGCTCGTCGTGGACACCGTCGCCTCTGCCTCTCAGAGCGCCACCTCGCCCAGACCGCGTGCCACCGCCCCTACGGCCGCATTCAATTCCTAGAGCACCGCCAGGGTACCGCCCATCGATCGCCACCCCCAGCCATGCCTCTACCTCGCCGTAGCCATGTCGCCACCATCGACTGCCCATCCCGCTCGGTCTCACCGTCGGGCCTATAAAAGGAGCCCTCCCCAGCCTCTTCTCTCTACACCATTCCACTCCCCTCACCTCTCTGAACCTCACCCACCTCTAGCCGGAGCAAGTGGAGCAGCAGCTCGCTGGAATTGGAGCCGGAGGAGCTGCCTCAGGAGGAGAAGGGCGCCGTCGATTTCGACCACCCCAAGCTCCACGCAACCGCGCCTCGCCTCGCCGTCATCTTCCACGTCGTTTGCCCGCCTCGCCGACCCTGCTGGAGCCATGGTACACCCCCAGTAGACCCCCACCGAGCCGCTAGGGTTCGAGCTCGCCGGCGACCTGTTCGTCGTCGACGACGACCCTCAGCCGTTGATCTCGCTTCTAATCCTACGACCCACATCACGCGTACCGTTTCGCGTTTTAAGTGCCGCTGACACGCGGGACCCCCTGTCAGCTGAGCCTCGCACCGCGGAGCGCCACTGGGCCGGCCCAAGTCCTTTCCCGTGCTAGCCCATCGATTCAAATCTGGAGTTTTCTTTTTAGTTAAATCTAGTTTCTGTCCACTATTTCAAAAATCAATTTAGAGAGTTTTATAAATCCAAATTGCATGAAACAAATTTTGTCTGAAAGGTATTAAAATGATCTATCCAAGCCCGTTGGATTTAATTCAATTAGAGTTATAGATCTCTCCTAACAAAAATAAGAAGACAGAAGCTTTTGCAACTTGCAACATTTTTATAAAATCAACCAAGTTAGCTCTTGAGTTGATTCCAACTCTCAAAAATCACATTTCATAATATCTATCTAAATATGTATTAATATTAAGGTTTACATGCAGTGACTTTGGACTAGTACCAAAATAATGCTATATAGGCATTTCTAGTCACTTTAAATCATTAAATAATGAACTTAAACCAAAGTAATATTGATACAACCTTTAAATCTCATTCCCACATGTTAGAATATGTGGTGAGGACATGTGTCCACATGATCCCATATTTTGGTGGTGAATATTAAATGTTAGTTAATATTTCAATGAGTAGAAATTACTTTTCTAAAATAAAAAGGATGAAACTTTTGAGATTAAACTTGTGATGCTTGTGATGATAATAGATCATCAATTGTGTGTTTTAGAATGCTACTTAGCCTAGTTAAGTATTGTTTGGTGATTTTCTACTCCCTATGTATTTATAGACGCTAGTACCGACCAAGCTTTCGAGGAGGAGGAGTTCTACCAAGAAGAAGAAGAAGAAAACTTCAACCACTGCACCAACCAAGGCAAGCTATTGTTAGCAGGCTAGAATTAAGCTAGATGAATGAGCAAGGATGCTTTAGGCATGCTTTGATCACACCCCTTTTTAACTATTAGTACCCCAAGTCTTACCTACAAGTTTTACCCCTCTTAGGTTATACAAAGTTCTTTACTTATTTTGAAGGTAGCATAAAAAGTATAAAACTTGCCCTACTTAGAAACCTTTAGATGTCATTGTATGGCATGAGATTGATCCCATCTTTCCCCTTTAGTGAACACTCTTAACTTAACATTTTAGAGTAGATCAAAAACTTGAGTCACTTTAGATGGGAACACTTGGTGAAAATGAATTGTGAAAACCTTGGAATGATGAGTCATTCTATTGAGATGTTTTGACATGTGTTGAGAGACACAACTAGGTTATGATGATGAAAATGATGAGGCATGAGCCTTAACCTTTTTATAAAACTGATGGTTGGATTCGGATGCGATACCATTCCAAATTTACCGTATAACCACACTACCTGAATTGGGTAAGGCTTAGCTGGAAATTTATATGCATTAGTATTAGTTCCCTCACGGGAGAGGTTTGAGCTGAGGCTACCTCTCAATGTTTTCCACCTATGCAGTGCCCAAGATGACTGATGGTCATGGTTCGGAGGCCATGCTCATAGGAGAGGTGCTTGTACTAGGGTGTGTAAAGGGAAGCTTATGTTTGATTATCTGCATACTAAGTATGATGATTCAGGGTTATCCCTGACAGATGTATCGAATCTTGTGGTGAAAGTGTACCACCTCTGCAGAGTGTCAAACTATTCGAATAGCGCATCCATGATTATGGACAGTTGGAATGGCCATACTGTTTCGTTGTCAGATGTTTTCTAAATAACTTGAAATGAATGATGAACTTTGACTTGACCACAACAGGGTTGTGTTTATGACAATAGCTTCCCACCTTAAGTGACTCGAGAACTTTACTTTATCTTTCTTTGCTTCTGAACTCAGCTTAGGTTTCAAACCTAACTTGATAGTTAAATTATATTCAGCACTTTAACGTAGAATTATAGTACATGTTAATAGTAATTTGCGAGTACTTAAAGAGTACTCATGGCTTTTGTCCCTGGCTATTATCATGGCCAGACTATGAAGGAGATTATCAAGATGATGGTCGATGGGGCGCTATGATAACTAGGACTATCTTCGTCGACATTACTGTGCCGAAGATGGACCCCACCGTTACGCTTATCTTTTATTTCCGCTGCTTGTTGTATTAAGACTGGATCATGAGATCCCTATTTGTGTAAAACCTTATGTATGGTTTGTAATGGATGAGGTACTGTGATATCCAATCCATTATGTCTCGCAAGAATGGTAATCCTAGGATTGCGAGGTATGGCATAACGGGCTTCTGGGATTAAAAATCTGGGTGTTGACACCAGCCATGGCCATCTGCCATCCTAGGCACTGCATAGGTGGACAACATTGAGAGGTAGCCTCAGCTCAGACCTCTCCCGTGAGGGAACTCATACTAATGCATATAAACTTCCGGCTAAGCCTTACCCAATTCAGGTATTGTGGTTCTACAGTAAAATTGGAATGGTATCGCATCCGAACCCAACCATCAGTTTTTATATAGGGCTAAGGCTCATGCCTCAACATTTTCACCATCATAAACCATTTGTGTTTCGCAACACATGTCAAAACATCTCAATAGAATGACTCATCATTCCAAGGTTTTCATAAGTCATTTTCACCAAGTATTCCCATCTAGAGTGATCAAGTTTTTGGTTTAGCTCTAAGCTACTAAGTTAAGAGTGTTCACTAATGTGGGATGCTAATCTCAATCTCATGCCATAGAGTGACATCTTAATCTAACTAGATAAGCCAAGTTTTATACTCTTTGTGCTATCTATAAACAAAGTAAATGACTTTGGTAAAGTAAAAGAAGGTAAAGCTTGCAAATAAAACTTGGAGTAGGTATAAGTCAAAATGTATAACCAAGCATGCCTATTGCATATTTCTTAGGTTATATAGCTTGCAAGGTTTAGCTTGCATTGTTAATGATGGCTTGCCTTGGTTGGTTCAGTGGTTGAAATTCTCCTCTTCTTCTTCGGGGTAGAACTCCTCCTCCTCGTAGACTTGGTCGGTACTATCGTCTATAAATACATACGGAATACACAATCACCAAACAATACTTAACTAGTCTATTTAGCACACTGAGGGACACACTTTATGATCTAGTATCGTCACATTTATTACAAGGCTTTTAATGAACTAGTTTTATTTATTTTATTTGAGAAAAGCAATTTCTACTCATTGAAAATATCTAAGATTTAATATTCTCTAATTAAAATATGGGATCATGTGGACACATGTCATCACCACATATTCCAATGTATGGGAATGTGATTTAAATGTTGGATCACATTTTAATAATTTTAAGATTAATATTTAATGATTTAAAGTGAATAGAAATGCCTATATAGCATTATTTTGGTACTAGTCCAAAGTCACTGCATGTAAACCTTAATATTATTACATATTCAGGTAGGTATATTCAAATGTGTTTTTAGAGAGGTGGAATCAACTCAAAAGCTATTATGGTTGATTTTAGAAAAATGTTTGAATGTGAAAAAGTCTCTCTCTTGTTATTTTTGCTAGGAGAGATCTCTAACTCTAATTGATTTAAATCCAATGGGCTTGGATAGATATTTTCATTATCTTTCCAACAAAATTGGAATAATTAATTTTGGTGAAGTAGAACTTTCTAAAATGGTTTTTAAACTAAAGGACATAATTGAGTTTAAGCTAAAATCGAAAAAGATTTATTTGAATCTACTGGGTTGCGCGGGAAATAAATGGGCCAGCCCACTATGCTCCGCATGGCCTGGGTTAACAAGTGAGGCCCCACCTGTCAGTGGGACAGGGGCTGCCGAACAGGTATGGGAGGAGGGTGACCGTAGGATTAGATCCTGGATCAACGGCTCACATCCATCGTCCTCACTGGAATAGTACACGACAGGGAGGAACCCTAGCACGGTCGGTGAGGGTTTGGGGAGGCTTACCGGAGCTCCGGCGAGGGTCAGCGAGGCGGGCAACTGGACGAGTCGAGGACGGCGGTTCTCCTGGTACTGGTGGCGTCCCGGGAGATGGCTTGGATCAGTGGCGCCCTTCTCCTCCTTCTGTGTCGGTCTCCGGCGAAATTGGGGTGCTACGGGCAGCAGCTTGCTCCGGTGGGGCTCTGGGAGGTCTCTAAGGTGGAGTGGAGGGAGGTGGTGTGAAGAATTGGTGCCAGGGGGCTTCCTTTTTATAGCAGGGTGAGGGGTGCATCACGGCATGGGCAGAGCTCGATAGGGGCGATGACACGGCGAGCTATAGGCATGGCTCGGGGGCTAGGACGGTGGGCGGTTCCCTAGCGAGCGTCACAGAGGTGCTCGTGCAGTGCAAGGTGGTCGGGAGAAGCGAGCGTCGCTACGCGCACGCTGCCTCTGTCGACAACGAGTTTCACGGCGGCTAGCGGCTACGGGGCACGGTCGAGGGAATGGGCATGTCCGTTGGCCTCCTAGGTCACAGGTGATCGTGTAGGCTAGCGGTGGGAGTGAGGCGAGGTCAGGTTGAGCGGGGACAGTGCGTGAACTGCGGGCAGCGTCGGCATGGCAGACATGGCCCGGGCACGGCGGTCCTGGAACCTGCTCTCTCTGTCCTCGAGCTGGGGCTGGCCTGGAGGGGGAGTGGAGCACGAGCGACGTGCTAGACATGGTAGGCGAGGCTGGCGGTGCTAGGGTCCTGCTGTCGACGGTTGGGGTGCTCAAGGTGCTCGGCAAGGGTGGCCATGACCATTTGGTCATGTGCATAGTGGGTGGCCGTGCTGGTACATGGTAGGGGGTGCACTGGGGGTGCTATGGTTGCAAAATGGGAGACCAAATTGGCCAGAACACTGCTCACAACAGTGTTTGTGATTTTTGCCAGATTTGTGCACCTAAGGTATTTGACAAAATGGCCAAAAGAATTTAACTTTGAAATTTTTGAATGAATTTTTTTGCGTGATCTTCACTGTTGCTTGGTAGTGTGTGGTTACTGGGGATTGTCAAATTGAATTCATTGGCATGGTTTTTGAAAAAGTGTGATCTAGGTTCATACACTTGATTCCATTTTCAAATGTCATTTAAAATTAGAGTTTAAATGTTTCTGTAAGAATTCAAAGTGGGCCTTGGTACCTCTTTACTTGTTCTATCAAGGGGTGCAAAGATCCATAAATGTTTCTGTTTGAAATTGAGTTCTAGGAACACTCAAAGTGACCTAGTTGATTAAAATGGCAAAAGTGACCTTTTCCATTTATTAATTCTATTTGATTTCTTTTTCTTTGGATTTTGCTTGGGAATGATCTAGATGATGTGGCATTCATCTTAGAATCATTTTACAACCATTAGAACAAACAATCATGGCAATTCTAAACAATTCCATATTAATGCAACACACATATGCATGCTTAATTATTTAAATGAGAAAAAGTTTTTATTAACCGTAAATTGGGTGATTTGGATCTTGATATATTGGATTAAAGTTTCGGGATGTTACAAACTTTCACCCCTTAAACAAAATCTCGTCCTGAGATTTAAGAAAGAAAACTAGGAACTAAAGAGATCTGGGAACTCAGTCCTAATGTAATCTTCTCGCTCCCAAGTGGCTTCTTCTTCGGTATGGTTGCTCCATTGAATCTTGAGAAACTTGATACTCCGGGTCCTGGTGGTTCTGTAATCTTCCTCCAAGATACGGATGGGCACTTCACGATACGTTAGATCCTTGTTGATATACACGGCTCGGTGATCAATGTTCTTGAAAACTTTGGTCTTCTCCGGCACTTCTAAGCATTTGCGAAGTAACGAGATATGGAACACATTGTGGATGGCAGACATTTCCTCTGGCAGTTCCAGTTGATATGATACTTCTCCTCGACGATTCAGAATCTTGAAGGATCCGATATATCTAGGGGCTAACTTTCCTTTTAGACTAAAACATTGCGTTCCCTTCAATGGCGAAACCTTGAGATACACAAAATCTCTGACATTGAAAGTGAGGTCTCTCCGTCTCTTGATATCATAACTCTTCTATCTGGATTGGGCGGTCTTGAGGTGCTCACAGACTTTGTGAACCTTCTCTTCGGCTTCTCGTAGGATGTCGGGTCCAAAAATCTAACTCTCTCCTACTTGCAACCAATTCAAAGGGATACGGCTCTTTCTTCCATATAAGAACTCAAATGGGGCCATTTGCAAACTAGCTTGATAACTGTTGTTGTATGAGAATTTTACGAAAGGCAGGCAATCTTCCCATTTTGATCCGTACTCTAACACACAAGCTCTCAACATATCTTCTAAGATTTGGTTGACTCTTTTAGTCTGTCCATCAGTTTGCGGGTGATAAGCTATGCTAAAATTCAACTTGGTTCCTAATCCTTCTTGGACTTTCTGCCGAAATCTTGAGGTAAACTGGGTTCCTCGATCTGATACTATGGTCTTGGGGGTTCCATGAAAACTGACGATTCTAGCAATGTACAACTCTGCTAGCTTCGAGCTCTGGTAGGTTGTCTTGACACGTATAAAATGGGTTACCTTGGACAGTCTATCAACAATGACCCAGATTGAGTCATTTCCCCTACTAGAAGTAGGTAAACCGGTGATAAAGTCCATTCCGACGGAATCCCATTTCCATTCCGGAATCTGCAATGGTTGCAATAGTCCTGCGGGTCTGTGATGTTCTGCTTTGACTCTTTGACAGATATCACACTTGGAGATGTAGGTTCCGATTTCTCTCTTCATCTTGTGCCACCAAAATTGCTCCTTCAAATCTTGATACATCTTCGTTCCACCATGGTGGATAGAATAAAGAGTATCATGAGCTTCTTGCATGATAACTTGCTTCAGCTCCGAATCTGCTGGCACACAGATACGCCCTTTGTACCACATAACTCCTTCTTCATCTTTGGTGAATCCAGGTACCTTTCCTATACCAATACGATGTTTGATTCCGTCGATACTTGCATTTCCCTTCTGGGCTTCCTTGATTTGGCTAATCAAAGTGGGATGAAGTTCAATGCTAGCTAAAAATCCTTTGCTAACGAGCTAGTTGACAGAAAACATACCCAACACTACATCTGGCGCTTCTTGGGCTTCTTCTGCGTTTAGGTGGAAGAGACGACTGTTGCGGTTGTGAGGGTTCCCTGGGGCAAACCTTCTTCCTGGTTGAACACGACGCTGCTGTTGAGCTGGGGCATTCAAAGTGGCATTGGCGGAAGTCTTCTTGGGACACTCATTGGAGTAGTGACCCTTCACTCCACCATCGAAACAGGTGATCTGGGACTTGTCCTTTGCTGCGACAGGCACATCATTGCTGCCAGTTCTGGGTGCAGTATTGTTGTTGTTGTTGTTCTTGGGAGGGGCACAGTTTAAATTGTTGGCATTGACGGAGTTGTGATGGTTTCCTCCGGACTTCACATTACCTCCGCTACGGTTTGGGTATCTTGGGCGAGACATTGGGGGTCGGTTGTTCCTTGGTGCATATCCTGGTGAGGGGTTGGGACGGTACTTCTGGTGACTATTGGATCCTGATTGCTGCATCATACGATGATTGCAGTTGTCGTTTGCCTGGTTAATCTTCCCTTCCATCTGGATGGCAGAGTCGACTAGCTGTTCGAGATCCTGAAAACGGATGTTGACGAGGCCAGTCTGCATCTCATCATGCAGTCCGTTCAAGAATCTCTCCTTCTTGTTGGTCTCCGTGTTGATCTCATCAGGTGCATATCTGGCAAGTGACAGGAATCTGTCATGGTATTCGACCACATTCATTCTTCCTTGCTTCAATTCGCGGAATTCATCTCTTATCCTGTTGACTAGACCTTGCGGCACGTGGGTGCGGCTGAACTTGACTTTGAATGCTTCCCATGTCATCACTTGACCATGGTTCATATTGCGGATACTATTCCACCAAGCTCTTGCATTTCCCGCCAGATAGTGGGTGGCGAAGAGAACTTTCTCGTTTTCATCAACTCCTGCAACTTCTAGGTTGTTTTCCATCGTCTACAACCAGTCATGAGCATCTAGTGGGTTTTTTGACGTGCTAAAGATTGGGGGATTTGTATTCTGGAAGTTTTTCAGCTTGGATCCTTGATGATCCTGATTTCCATGCCCTTGGTTGTTGAGAGCCATCTGGGCGATCTGCTGCAATGTTGCTAAGTTGGCTTGACGTTCTGCCCTGCTTACTTCACGGTCTGCGATGAGATTCTACAAGATCTGTAGCATTGGGTCCTGCGATGAGCTTCTCCCTCCTTGGTTTCCAAGAGTCATCTAAAGATTGAGGATAAAGGGGTAAGAGGGAAATTCCAAGGTTCATGCTTTTGGTTTCAAAGCTAAAACTTTGAGTTAGACTCAGGTTTTTCAGCTAACTTCATTTCATTCATGCAAACAAACACATGATACAACACACACCACAACAAACAAAGGAAAACAGATGGTTTGAAGAACCATTCTGCAAGCTATGATACAGTGGGACCGATACATCTCATGCTACGACAGTGCTCTAGTGCTTCTACTCATCATCGATGAAGTCAGAGTCCTCATCGTTAGTGTAGAAGTCCACGACATCCTCATCGTTAGTGTAGAAGTCCACGACATCCTCATCGTTAGTGTAGAAGTCCACGTCATCTTGGGCACTGCATAGGTGGACAACATTGAGAGGTAGCCTCAGCTCAAACCTCTCCCGCGAGGGAACTAATACTAATGCATATAAACTTCCGGCTAAGCCTTACCCAATTCAGGTAGTGTGGTTGTACGGTAAATTTGGAATGGTATCGCATCCGAATCCAACCATCAGTTTTATAAAAGGGCTAAGGTTCATGCCTCAACATTCTCATCATCATAAACCATTTGTGTTTCTCAACACATGTCAAAACATTTCAATAGAATGACTCATCATTCCAAGGTTTTCATAATTCATTTTCAACAAGTGTTCCCATCTAAAGTGACTCAAGTTTTTATCTACTCTAAACTACTAAGTTAAGAGTGTTCACTAAGGTGGAAATATGATGGGTTCAATCTCATGCCATAGAATGACATCTAAAGCTTAGCTAAATAGGTCAAGTTTTATACTCTTTATGCTACCTTCAAAACAAGTAAGGGACTTTGTGTAAAGTAAATGAAGTAAAGCTTGTAAGGTAATACTTGGGGTAATAATAGTCAAAGTGGTGTGACCAAAGCATGCCCAAAGCATCTTTGCTCATTAATCTAGCTTAATTCTAGCTTGCTAACATTAGCTTGCCTTGGTTAGTGCAGTGGTTGAAGTTTTCTTCTTCTTCTTTTTGGTAGCACTCCTCCTCCTCGTAAGCTTGGTCGTTACTATCTTCTATAAATATATACGGAGTACACAATCACCACACAATACTTAACTAGTTTACTTAGTACTCTAAGGCACACAATTGATGATCTATTATCATCACAAGCATCACAAGTTTTATTCAATAGTTTCCTCCTTTTTATTTTAGAAAAGTAATTTCTACTCATCGAAAAATTAACTAAGATTTAATATTCACCACTTAGAATATGGGATCATGTGGACACATGTCATCACCACATATTCTAACATGTGGGAATGTAGTTTAAGGGTTGGATCATAACTATTTTGGTTTAAGTTCATTATTTAATGATTTAAAGTGACTAGAAATGCCTATATAGCATTATTTTGGTACTAGTCCAAAGTCACTGCATGTAAATCCTAATATTATTACATATTCATATAGGTATGATGAAATGTGATTTTTGAGAGTTGGAATCAACTCAAAAGCTAACTTGGTTGATTTTATAAAAATGTTGCAAGGTGCAAATGCTTCTGTTTTATTATTTTTACTAGGAGAGATCTATAACTCTAAATGAATTAAATCCAACGGGCTTGGATAGATCTTTTCAGTAGCTTTCCAACAAAATTGGAATCACTTCATTTGGATTTGTAAATCTCTCTGAATTGAATTTTGAACTAAGAGACAGAACTAAGTTTAAACTAAAAAAAATTCTAATTCAAACTAACTGGGTCGCGCGGGAAATGCTAACGGGCTGGCCCAGTGGTGTCCCGCGGCACAGAGAATGGCTGACAGAGGGGTCCTCCGGTCAGCGGCTCTTTACACGCGAAGCGGTACGGGGCGATGTGGGCCGTTAGATTAGAAGGGGAATCTACAACTTAGAGGTGTCGTCTCCGACGAACAGTTCGCCGGCGAGGACAAACCCTAACGGCTCGGTGAGGGTGCTCAGGGGGCATACCAGGGCTCCAGCTACAACGGTGATGGGGGCGATCGAACGTGCTATCGACGGTGGGCGCCTTCTCCTCCTCTACAGCGGGCTCCTCCGGCGAAATTCCGGCGAACCAAGGCTCGAGTGGCTCCGACAAGAGGTGGGGAAGGACCAGTGAGGAGAGGGGAGTGGAATGGTGTGAGTCTTTGGTGCTGGGGAGGGCTCCTTTTATAGGCGCGGCTGAGCGGCAGAGAAGCATGGGCGGTGCTCGCCGGTGACGACGGCACAGCGAGCTAGAGGCGTGGGCGGTGCGCTAGGACGGTGGGCGGTGCCCTGGCGAGTGTCACGGTGGTGCTTGTGCAGTGGTTTGCGGTCGGGGAAAGTGAAGAGCGCGGCGCGCACTAAGTCTCTACCGACGGCGAGTTTTACGGCGGTCGGCGACTACGGGGCATGGTCAGGGGATTGGGCATGTCCGTTAGCTTGCTAGGCCAGTGGGGATGGTGTGGGCAGGCATGGAGCTAGCGAGGTGCAGCTCTGTGAGGACAGGCGCTCTGGCGGCGTCGGCATGATCGACAGGCTCTGGGCGCGGCGGTTCCTGGCCGTTCTGGTCACTGTCCTTGGGCTGGAGCTGGTTGGACGGTGGAGGTGGACCACGGGCTACCTCCAGGACACGGTGGATGGCGCTGGCGGCGGCTGTGGCGTGCGGTCGCCGGTGAGGTGCCCAAATGGGGGCTCAGCCTTAATGACCATGACCATTTGGTCGTGGCACAGTGTGTGGCTAGGCTAGAGAGGGGTAGGGGGAGTAGTGGAGAGATTTTGGTGGCAATTGGAGAACAAGTTTGGCCAGAACACTATTTAAAATAGTGAAATTTGTTTTGTTTGAATTCTGCCTGCCAAGTGTTTGATGAAATGGCCGCATGAACTTTACTTTTGAATTTTGGGTTCAAATTTTTTGAGTGATCTCCACTAGTACTAGGTAGTCTCTGGTTGCAAGGGTTTTGAAAATTGAACCTGTTTGAGTGGTTTTTGAAATAGTGGGATTTTTCCATATGAAATAGATACAATTTTAAACTGTCATTTAAAATTAGTATTTGATTGTTTTCAACAGATCACAAAGTGGGCCTTGGTACCTCATTATGTGTACTAGCAAGGGTGTAAATATCCACAAATGTTTCTGTTAGGTTTTGAGTACTAGGAATAGCCAAAGTAGACATGATAGTTAATTTGGCCAAAATGACCATTTACTTCAATTATTCATTTTGAGTTGTTTTTCTTTGGGAAAAGTTTGGGAATGATTTATGTGATGTTTATTTCACCTAAAGATCATTTTACACGAAATGGATCACTTAATCATGGCAATTCAAATCAACTCCTAATTTACATGCACACACATATGAAAGCTTTCATATTTTTGATTGCAAAAGTTTTTGTTAACCCTAATTTTGATGATGTGGATCTTGATAAGCTTGGATTAAAGTTTTGGGATGTTACAGCATGGCCATCTGCCATCCTGGGCACTACATAGGTGGACAACATTGAGAGGTAGCCTCAGCTCAGACCTCTCCCGCGAGGGAACTAATACTAATGCATATAAATTTCCGGCTAAGCCTTACCCAATTCAGGTATTGCGGTTCTACGGTAAAATTGGAATGGTATCGCATCCGAACCCAACCATCAGTTTTTATAAAGGGCTAAGGCTCATGCCTCAACATTTTCACCATCATAAACCATCTGTGTTTTGCAACACATGTGAAAACATCTCAATAGAATGACTCATCATTCCAAGGTTTTCATAAGTCATTTTCACCAAGTATTCCCATCTAGAGTGATCAAGTTTTTGGTTTAGCTCTAAGCTACTATGTTAAGAGTGTTCACTAATGTGGGATGCTAATCTCAATCTCATGCCATAGAGTGACATCTAAATCTAACTAGATAAGCCAAGTTTTATACTCTTTATGCTATCTATAAACAAAGTAAATGACTTTGGTAAAGTAAAAGAAGGTAAAGCTTGTAAATAAAACTTGGAGTAGGTATAAGTCAAAATGTATAACCAAGCATGCCTATTGCATCTTTCTTAGGTTATCTAGCTTCCAAGGTTTAGCTTGCATTGTTAATGATGGCTTGCCTTGGTTGGTGCAGTGGTTGAAATTCTCCTCTTCTTCTTCGGGGTAGAACTCCTCCTCCTCGTAGACTTGGTCGATACTATCGTCTATAAATACATACGGAATACACAATCACCAAACAATACTTAACTAGTCTATTTAGCACACTGAGGCACATACTTTATGATCTAGTATCATCACATTTATCACAAGGCTTTTAATGAACTAGTTTCATTTATTTTATTTGAGAAAAGCAATTTCTACTCATTGCAAATATCTAAGATTTAATATTCTCTAATTAAAATATGGGATCATGTGGACACATGTCATCACCACATATTCCAATGTATGGGAATGTGATTTAAATGTTGGATCACATTTTAATAATTTTAAGATTAATATTGAATGATTTAAAGTGACTAGAAATGCCTATATAGCATTATTTTGGTACCAGTCCAAAGTCACTGCATGCAAACCTTAATATTATTACATATTCATATAGGTATATTCAAATGTGGTTTTTGAGAGGTGGAATCAACTCAAAAGCTATTATGGTTGATTTTAGAAAATGTTTGAATGTGAAAAACCCTCTGTCTTGTTATTTTTTCTAGGAGAGATCTCTAACTCTAATTGATTTAAATCCAACGGGCTTGGACAAAGATTTTCATTATCTTTCCAACAAAAACGGAATCATTAATTTTGGTGAAGTAGAACTTTCTGTAATAGTTTTTAAACTAAAGGACATGATTGAGTTTAAGCTAAAATCGAAAAAGATTTATTTGAATCTACTGGGTTGCGTGGGAAATAAATGGGCCGGCCCACTATGCTCCGCGCAGCGCCTGGGTTGGCTTAAGTGAGGGCCCCACCTGTCAGTGGGACAGGGGCTGCCGAACAGGTATGGGAGGAGGGTGACCGTAGGATTAGATCCTGGATCAACGGCTCACATCCATCGTCCTCACTGGAACAGTACACGATAGGGAGAAACCCTAGCACGGTCGGTGAGGGTTTGGGGAGGCTTACCGGAGCTCCGGCGAGGGTCAGCGAGGCGGGCAACTGGACGAGTCGAGGATGGTGGTTCTCCTGGTACCGGCGGTGTCCCGGGATATGGCTTGGATCAGTGGCGCCCTTCTCCTCCTTCCGTGTCAGTCTCCGGCAAAATTGGGGCGCTACTGGCAGCAGCTTGCTCCGGTGGGGCTCTGGGAGGTCTCTAAGGTGGAGTGGAGGGAGGTGGTGTGAAGAATTGGTGCCAGGGGGCTTCCTTTTTATAGCGGGGCGAGGGGTGCATCACGGCATGGGCATAGCTCGACAAGGGCGACGACACGGCGAGCTATAGGCATGGCTCGGGGGCTAGGACGGTGGCCGGTTCCCTGGCGAGCGTCACGGAGGTGCTCGTGCAGCGCAAGTTGGTCGGGAGAAGCGAGCGTTGCTGCGCACACGCTGCCTCTGTCGACAACGAGTTTCGCGGCGGCCAGCGGCTACGGGGCACGGTCGAGGGAATGGGCATGTCCGTTGGCCTCCTAGGTCACTGGTGATCGTGTAGGCTAGCGGCGGGAGTGAGGCAAGGTCGGGTTGAGCGGGGACAGTGCGTGAACTGCGGGCGGTGTCGGCATGGCAGACACGGCCCGGGCACGGCGGTCTTGGCTCCTCCTCTCTCTGTCCTCGAGCTGGGGCTGGTCTGGAGGGGGGAGTGGAGCAGGAGCGACGTGCTAGACATGGTAGGCGAGGCTGGCGGTGCTAGGGTCCTGCTGTCGATGGTGGGGGTGCTCAAGGTGTTCGGCCAGGGTGGCCATGACCATTTGGTCGTGTGCACAGTGGGTGGCCGTGCTGGTACAGGGTAGGGGGTGCACTGGGGGTGCTGTGGTTGCAAAATGGGAGACCAAATTGGCCAGAACAGTGCTCACAACAGTGTTTGTGATTTTTGCCAGATTTGTGCACCTAAGGTATTTGACAAAATGGCTGAAAGAATTTAACTTTGAAATGTTTGAATGAATTTTTTTGAGTGATCTTCACTGTTGCTTGGTAGTGTGTGGTTACTGGGGATTGTCATATTGAATTCATTTGCATGGTTTTTGAAAAAGTGTGATCTAGGTTCATGCACTTGATTCCATTTTCAAATGTCATTTAAAATTAGAGTTTAAATGTTTCTATAAGAATTCAAAGTGGGCCTTGGTACCTCTTTACTTGTTCTATCAAGGGGTGCAAAGATCCATAAATGTTTCTGTTTGAAATTGAGTTCTAGGAACACCCAAAGTGACCTAGTTGATTAAAATGGCAAAAGTGATCATTTCCATTTATTAATTCTATTTGATTTTTTTCTTTGGATTTTGCTTGGGAATGATCTAGATGATGTGGCATTCATCTTAGAATCATTTTACAACCATTAGAACAAACAATCATGGCAATTCTAAACAATTCCATATTAATGCAACACACATATGCATGCTTAATTATTTAAATGAGAAAAAGTTTTTATTAACCGTAAATTTTGTGATTTGGATCTTGATATATTGGATCAAAGTTTTGGGATGTTACAAACTTCCCCCCTTAAACAAAATCTCGTCCCGAGATTTAAGAAAGAAAACTAGGAACTAAAGAGATCTGGGAACTCAGTCCTAATGTAATCTTCTCGCTCCCAAGTGGCTTCTTCTTCGGTATGGTTGCTCCATTGAATCTTGAGAAACTTGATGCTCCGGGTCCTTGTGGTTCTGTAATCTTCCTCCAAGATACGGATGGGCACTTCACGATACGTCAGGTCCTTGTTTATATCCACGGCTCGGTGATCGATGTTCTTGAAAACTTTGGTCTTCTCCGGCACTTATGAGCATTTGCGAAGTAACGAGATATGGAACACATTGTGGATGGCAGACATCTCCTCTGGCAGTTCCAGTTGATACGATACTTCTCCTCGATGATTCAGAATCTTGAAGGATCCGATATATCTAGGGGCTAACTTTCCTTTCAGACTGAAACATTGCGTTCCCTTCAATGGTGAAACCTTGAGATACACAAAATCTCCAACATTGAAAGTCAGGTCTCTCCGTCTCTTGTCATCATAACTCTTCTGTCTAGATTGGGCGGTCTTGAGGTGCTCACAGACTTTGTGAACCTTCTCTTCAGCTTCTCGTAGGATGTCGGGTCCAAAAATCTAACTCTCTCCTACTTGTGACCAATTCAAAGGGGTACGGCACTTTCTGCCATATAAGAACTCAAATGGGGCCATTTGCAAACTGGCTTGATAACTGTTGTTGTATGAGAATTCTGCGAAAGGCAGGCAATCTTCCCATTTTGATCTGTACTCTAACACACAAGCTCTCAACATATCTTCTAAGATTTGGTTGACTCTTTTAGTCTGTCCATCAGTTTGTGGGTGATAAGCTGTGCTGAAATTCAACTTGGTTCCTAATCCTTCTTGGACTTTCTGCCGAAAACTCGAGGTAAACTGGGTTCCTCGATCTGATACTATGGTCTTGGGGGTTCCATGCAAACTGACGATTCTAGCAATGTACAACTCTGCTAGCTTCGAGCTCTGGTAGGTTGCCTTGACACGTATAAAATGGGCTACCTTGGACAGTCTATCAACAATGGCCCAGATTGAGTCATTTCCCCTACTAGAAGTAGGCAAATCGGTGATAAAGTCCATTCCGACGGAATCCCATTTCCATTCCGGAATCTGCAATGGTTGCAATAGTCCTGCGGGTCTGTGATGTTCTGCTTTGACTCTTTGACAAATATCACACTTGGAGATGTAGCTTAAGATTTCTCTCTTCATCTTGTGCCACCAAAATTGCTCCTTCAAATCTTGATACATCTTCGTTCCTCCGTGGTGGATAGAATAAAGAGTATCATGAGCTTCTTGCATGATAACTTGCTTCAGCTCCGAATCTGCTGGCACACAGATACGCCCTTTGTACCACAGAACTCCTTCTTCATCTTCGGTGAATCCAGGTACCTTTCCTGTACCAATACGATGTTTGATTCCATCGATACTTGCATTTCCTTTCTAGGCTTCCTTGATTTGGCTAATTAAAGTGGGATGAAGTTCAATGCTAGCTAAAAATCCTTTGCTAACTAGCTTAGTTCTAAACTGATCCAACTCCTTATGCAAACTTGGTTGCTTCTCCTTGATCATAGTGTTTAACCTACACGACAATCTGCTAAGAGCATCCGCTACCACATTGGTTTTGCTGGGGTGATAGTGAATGTCAAGGTCATAATCCTTGATTAACTCTATCCATCTCCTTTGCCTCATATTCAACTCCTGCTGAGTGAAAATATACTTCAAGCTTTTGTGATCTGAGTAAATCTCACAACGATTACCGATAAGGTAATGACGCCATGTTTTCAAGGCTAAAACTACCGCTGCTAACTCAAGATCATGAGTAGGATAGTTCTGCTCATGCTGCTTCAGTTGTCGAGACAAATATGTGATAAATTTGCCTTCTTGCATCAACACACATCCGAGACCAATCTTGTATGCATCACAATACACATCAAACGGCTTCTTGATATCTGGCATAATCAATATTGGGGCTGAAATCAATCTCTTCTTGAGCTCTTAGAAACTTGCTTCACATTTGTCGGTCCATTCGAATTTCTTGTCCTTCTTCAAGAATTGGGTCATGGGTCTTGCGATGCTCGAAAAGCCTTCTACGAACTTGCGGTAATATCCCGCTAATCCGAGAAATGCACGGACTTGGGTTTGAGTGGTTGGGGCTTCCCATTCTTCAACATCTTTGATCTTGGCGGGATCAACAGCGACTCCTCCGGTAGACACAATATGTCCTAGGAATCCTACTTCTTTCAGCCAAAACTCACATTTGCTGAACTTGGCATACAACTGATGCTCTCAGATGTTGCTCATACTCTTCTTCTGACTTGGAGTAGATAAGGACATCGTCGATAAACACAACGACAAACTTATCTAAAAAATTCATAAAGATCTTATTCATGAGATTCATGAAATAAGCGGGAGCATTGGTTAATCCAAAATACATGACCATATACTCATATAATCCATATCTGGTGGTAAAAGCGGTCTTTGGAATATCCGTTGCACGAATCTTAAGTTGGTGATAACCAGTCCTAAGATCAATCTTAGAGAACACACTGGCACTAGTCAACTGATCAAATAGATCCTCTATCTTTGGCAATGGGTACTTGTTCTTGATGGTGACATCATTCAGCCTCCTGTAATCTCTGCACAAACGGTTGCCTCCATCTTTCTTGTCGACGAACAACACGGGCGATCTCCATGGCGATGCGCTTGGTTGAATCAAGCCTTTCTCTAGCATAGCATCCAACTGCTTCTTCAGCTCCACTAACTCTGATGGGTTCATGCTATAGGGTCTCTAAGCTATGGGATCGGTTCTAGGAATTAGTTCAATAATGAACTCAATATCCCGATCCAGGGGCATACCGGGCAATTCATCTGGGAATACATCGGGGTATTCACAGACTACTCTGACTTGGTCTATTGTGGGTAGGGCTAGACTCTTCTTGCACTTGAATTGACGGGGCAAGGTTTCAGATATATGCTCTACTGATACTCCAGAGCTACTGGTCATGGTGATGGCTTTCTTGGCACAGTATATCAATCCTTTATGCTTCGACATCCAATCCATTCCTAGTACTACTTCCAATCCTTTGGTTCCAAGTACTATTAGATTGGCATAAAAATCTATCCCATGTATTCTGATAGGTATAGCTTTGCAAATTTTTCTAGATTTTGTGGTTGAATCGGGTATTTGAACTATCATGACATGCTTCAAGTTGGTTGGGTGAATCTTACTAGTGCATGCAAATTCTTCGGTGACAAATGAGTGTGATGCTCCAGAATCAAACAACACTCTTGCTAAAACTGAGTTGACAGAAAACATACCCAGCACTACATATGGCGCTTCTTGGGCTACTTCGGTGTTCATGTGGAAGAGACGACCATTGCAGTTGTGAGGGTTCCTTGGGGCGAATCTTCTTCCGGGATGAACACGACGCTGCTGTTGAGCTGGGGCATTCACATTGGCAGTGGCGGCAATCTTCTTGGGACACTCATTGGAGTAGTGACCCTTCACTCCACACTCAAAACAAGTAATCTGAGATTTTTCTATTGCTGCCACGGGCACAACATTGCTTCCAGTTCTAGGTGCAGTGTTGTTGTTGTTGTTGTTGTTGTTGTTGTTGTTGTTGTTGTTGTTGTTGTTGTTGTTGTTGTTGTGCTTGGGAGGTGCACGGTTGAAATTGCTGGAGTTGCCGGGGTGGTTGTTGTTGTTTCCTCCGGACTTCACATTTCCTCCGCTACGGTTGGGGTAGCTTGGACGAGACATTGGGGGTCGATTGTTCCGCGGGGCATATCCGGCAGACGGGTTGGGGCGATACTTCTGGTGACTGTTGGATCCAGCTTGGTGCATCATCCGACGTTTGCGGTTGTCGTTTGCTTGATTAATCTACCCTTCCATCTGAATGGCAGAGTCGACTAGCTCTTCGAGATCGTCGAAACGGATATTGATAAGTATTGTCTACATATCATCATGAAGTCCATTCAGGAATCTCTCCTTCTTCTTGGCCTCCGTGTTGATCTCATTAGGTGCATACCTGGTGAGGGACAAGAATCTGTCACGGTACTCCACTATAGTCATTCTGCCTTGCTTTAGTTCTCCGAATTCATCTCTCATTCTGGTGACTAGACCCTGCAGCACATGGGTGCGGATGAATTTGACTTTGAAGGCTTCCCACGTCATCACTTGACTATGGTTCATTGTGCGGGTGCTGTTCCACCATGCTCTTGCATCTCCTGCCAGATAGTGGGTGTCAAACAGAACTTTCTCGTTGGCATCCACTCCTGTGACTTCTAGGTTATTCTCCATGGTCTGTAACCAATCATCCGCATCCAGCGGGTCTTCTGACTTGCTAAAGATTGGGGGATTGGTATTCTGGAAGTTTTTGAGTTTGGATCCATGATGATCCTGATTTCCATGGTTCTGATTGTTGTGAGCCATCTAGGCAATCTGCTGCAGGGTGGCTAGATTTTCTTGGCACTCTGCCCTACTAGCTTCACGGTCTGCAATGAGCGTCTGCAGAATCTGCAGCATTGGGTCTTCCGATGAGCTGCTCACTCCTTGGTTTCCACGAGTTATCTGAAGATTGAGGTAGATAATGGGGTAAGAGGGAAAGTTCTAAGGTTCATGGTTTTGGTTTCAAAGCTAAAACTTTCAGTTTGACTCAGGTTTTGTAACTAACTTCTTTTCATTCATTCAAGCAAAGCACACGATACAAACACACACACCACAACATGAAAGGAAAACAGATGGTTTTAAGAACCATTCTGTAAGCTAAGATACAATGGGACCGATACTTCTCACTCCTACGGTGGTGCTCTAGTGCATATACTCATCATCGATGAAGTCAGAGTCATCATCGTCAGTGTAGAAGTCCATGGCATCATCCTCCAGATAGTCATCATCATTGCGGAGGTACGAGTGAATATCCCCCTGGATGTCTTCACCTTCCTCTTCTTCTTCTTTTGCTGCAAGCTGAGCTTCCTGCTCCTTGATGGTCTTCTCGAGGTTAGCCACCTTCTTGCGAAGACGGTCGATGGTACAATCCTTCTTTGCGCGTTGACGATAAAGTGACTGACGATCCTTGACTAGCAGTGAGAAAGTCTGGGCCTTCTTGGCGGCAATAGCAAGGTTGTGGTTGGCGAACTCTCTAGCATTGTCCAATTCCTTCTGTCTGTCGTACAGTAGGAAGTCGAGGTTCTCCACTTGACGCTTCAACTCCGGGTGACTTGGCATCTCTAGAGGCATTCCCATAGAATCACGCCTTGCATAATGAGCAAAGCGGGTTCCCTGGATCAAGTTGACATTCTGTGCGCAAAGACGGCGAGAGCTGCATGCATTTCCCTGGCTAATCCATCTAGCCAGTTGTTCTCTCTCACGGTGAATTGAATCTTCTCGGACATTGGTGCCTCTAACTTGCCTCGAAGATCAGTAACTACTAGCCATTGTAAATCTCCTCCTGGGGGACCATTGAGTTGAGCTCCAAAGAATTCCGGATGTGGGCGCTCCAAGTACTCAGACAGTGCATCTAGATCCCTCTCGAAGACCAGTTGGCCTCCATTGCCCAACTGGTAGAACTTGTAGTACTGTGATGTCTACGAACATCTACTCTTGTAGACAGTTGTTGGGCCTCCAAGTGCAGAGGTTGGTAGAACAGCAGCAAGTTTTCCCTTAAGTGGATCACCCAAGGTTTATTGAACTCAGGGAGGAAGTGGTCAAAGGTATCCCCTCTCAAGCAACCCTGCAATCAAGATACAAGAAGTCTCTTGTGTCCCCAACACACCCAATACACTTGTCAGGTGTATAGGTGCACTAGTTCGGCGAAGAGATAGTGAAATACAAGTGGTATAGATAATTATAAGTGGTAACGGTGATAGAAAATAGCTTGATGGCGTGGAAGAGACTAAAGGAAAACTGAAATAAAGATGGAAGCAAGCAAACATGTAATAGATCTAATAGCAAATGGTGTTTCACTGATTAGAAACAAGGCCTAGGGATCATACTTTCACTAGTGAACACTCTCATATAAATATATTCGCTTTATGATACTACTCTTAACTACTCTCCGGTTGAACACTCTAATCGATGGTAGGGCTATAACAACACACCTCAAAGTTCGCTTTCCGCATCTAGATAACCCCACACTGTCACCTTGAGCACTAGATGGTTCAAACAAACACCAAATTCCATAAAGACATCCAACTCCAAATATAACTCATAACAAGTATTTGTAATCTCTAGCCTAAGTGCCACCATGGTGTGCACACTGTCAACTTCACACACATGGAGAGAGCAGAGATCTATTAAAGAACTTGAGTAGCGAGGTAGATCTATAGATTACAAGCTCATGATCTCAATAAGATCATGCATAGAGAGAGATGAACACATAGCTACCAGTAGAAACCTTAGCCTCGAGAGAGAACTAATCCCTCCTCATCATGGGAATCAACAACTGTGATGGAGATGGTGGTGGAGATCGATGGAGATGGCTCCGGGGGCACTTCCTCGTCCCGGCAGGGTGCCAGAACAGAGACTTTCTGTCCCCCGAATCTCCCCTTCGGTGGCGTCGGTGTTGCGGAACTTTTTGTGGCTGGAGGCTTGACGATTTAGGGTTTATGCATCAGGAGGCTCTTATAGGCGAGAGGGCAAGGTCGGTGGGAGGCCAGGGGGCCCACACCACCTGGTGGCGTGGCTAGGGGTAGCCCATGCCACCACATGGTGTGGCCGCCCTGTGGCCCCTCTCCGTCTCGTCTTCTGGCTCCGTGAGTCTTCCGGTAAAATATCAACTTTGGCTTTTGACCCATCCAGTTCCGAGAATATTCATTTTCTGTCTTTCCTGGAACCAAAAACAGCAGAAAACAGGCAGCTGGCACTGTGGCTCTTGTTAATAGGTTAGTCCAAGAAATCATATGAAAAGTACTCCAAAGTGTGGACAAAACATAAGAAAGTAGATAAAACCAAGCATGGAACATCAAAAATTACAGATACATTTGCAATGTATCAACACCCCCAAGCTTAACACCTGCTCGTCCTCGAGTAGGTAAGTGATAAAAAGAAAGAATAATTTTTGAGGTGACATGCACCATCATAAGCTTGATCAAAGTATTTGTGAAACATTCAAAGCTGGGATCATAGTACTTCAATCATAACATGAAAGACAAAGTTCTAGCAATAAGACAAACAAACTATGTTGCAACATGAAAAGGCACAAACAAAAGATTCATGAATAACAATGCTTTGCAAGACGTTTGTTTGTTTCACATAAAGAAAACATAGCATAGTGGCATTTAGCTTGTCCCTCATAGAGTAGCAAACATAAATGCATAAGACACCTTCAAAGTTCATAAGAGTGACTAGATACAAATAGTTTAAAACAAGCAATATCAAAGTTATGCATCAATCAACAAGTTTTGGGACAATGCACATAGAACTAAGAATGGCCACTATGCTCTCAAAGTAGGTGCATAAAGATAGAAGGTGGAGACTCAATATATAAGTGGAAGAAAGGCCTTCATAGAAGGAATTAGGGATTCAAGTCTCATAAAGAGCTTCCAAAAATTATGGTACTTATTAGCTTTCAGATCTCATTACCCCTATCATAAGCATCTTGAAGTGAACAAACTATGGTGTATATGCTTGACGAAGTATAAGTTGGAAATCTCATGTCCCTTGAATACGAGGGCCGCTCCTCATGCTACACAAGTTTAGTTACCGGTAAGTTCTTGTCATAGTAAGTACATGTGTATCATAGAGAACTGCCAACGGGGTACCCCTTGCCCAATGATACGGAAGAATCCCCATATCAAAATGACAAGGCAAGCAGACAACGAGCATCTCAGCAATCTTCTTATTTACCATGGGAATATGGTGCTTTTTTCTCTCTTTCCTCTTTTCATAATCTTTTTTTTATTTTTCTCCTTTTTCTCAATATAGGACTCTTTTTTATAAGAAGAATGATTCATAGACGGCTCATTATGGTTACGCTGCAGGTTTCCACCATGACAGCATGGATTAGACCAGCGGCCCAGACATTTCTCTAACACACATACATAACTCCATGGACTTACAAGCTCCCCTTTCATTTCACACCAATGACATCCATAGACAAAAGAGCATGATATCAACTAGGTACAAAGTACAAGTGCAATGTTGAAAGTGTTTCCCATGACAACAAGGTTCTGCTAATCCCCAACAAATAAGTGCAAGCATATACAACATAGATGACACAATGGTTCAAGTTTATTAAGGGCAAGAAAAGTAAAGTGTGCCATCAAGTCCTGAGAGCTTTAATCACTAGTTTTCTCATAACAAGTTTAATACAGAACGTAGATAAAACATGAATATACTTGGAATAGCATATGCTAATAGGTATGTATGGTGGACTCATTGGAATAACTTGGTTTTACGAGTTGGATGCATGAGTGGAACTCATACTTGGTTATGGAGGCTAGCAAAAGACTGGGAGCGACCAACTAAGAGTGCAATAATGGCCATAATCATGCAGAGCGACAAAACATCATTGATCAAAGCATAAAGTGATACTACAAGTTGAAAACTAAAGGATCATCAAGGCTATGGTGACTTGGGATAGTCATAACATGGTGTGAGCATGCGCCAAGTCAACCCAAATAAAGCATCAAAGGAGAATACCACTATACTATGCTTTAATATGCTAAAACAACACATGATCCTTCCAAGGCATATTAAGAAATCTCAATTGTTTATAACAAGTCATGCTACAGCAAAGAATACTAAGCATAAAGCCAAAACAATATCGAGCATGGCATGACAAAGCATAGGCCACAGTCAAAAACAAGCTCTCTTTACCACTTAAGCATGGACTTTCCTACTCTTTTCTAATCCAAACCAAACTATTTGAAAACCAATGCATGAAAGAGGGGGTCCAACCAATTTATTCAGCAAATTAAGCAAACCAAGCAAATGAAAAACCAAAACGAAAACGAAAAAGAAGACGCTCCAAGAACAACACAACTGTGCATGAAACAATAAAAATGAAGTGTTTGAAAGAAACCTGAGATTTTTATTGATGAAGAGGGGGATGCCTTGGGCATCTCCAAGCTTTGACGCTTGTAGTTCCTGGATATTTCTTGGGGTGACACGGGGTGGCATCCCAAAGCTCGAGCTTTAGTCCATTCTTCATCTCATTACATCATTCTCTCCATACACCTAAAAATTTTCCTTCATACAAAACTTCACACAATCTTTATTAGCAACATTAGTGCATTCAAGATAAATAAGTCTTAAGGTTCAGTTCTAACACCAATAAACTTCCATTAGAACACTAGCTACTGAAGCACTTCCCTCAAAAAGCTCAATTCCCCAAAAGAACTCAAAAAGGAACCAACAAGAAGCAAATGCAGATAATGGCAGAAATCTGTCAAAACAGACCAGCAGGTAAAGATGAATATTTTCGAAGACCTTCTGTTGCTAAAATCGAAAGTGTTGATCTAACAAAAGTTCGATAACAACCTGGGGCAGAAGCACAAAAATTCACGCCTCAAAACGATGTACAGATATTTTACACGAATTTTTACGGTGAAGCACATAAATCTGTTTCGGGACAGCAACTTTCCCAATCATTACTTCTCTCTCATTAGAGGTTACTCTTGGCACAAAAAGCAAATAAAAAGGATAATGAGCAGTTATTATAGAGGTAATAACTTCCAAGACTCATCTAAAACTTTTTGGTTATCTCCCAATAAGTACTTTTCTTTAACGCCTTTAAGTTAGGCTTGATAGTTTGAGAAGATGCTCGCATAAGAAATATGAATTGAAGTAAAAGAGAGCATCAAGAAGCAAATTCAAAACACATTTAAGTCTAACCCACTTCCTATGCATAGGAATCTTGGAAAGAAACAAGTCATGAAAGCACAAACAACAAGCATAGTAAAGAAAAACAAGTGCAACTTCAAGACTTTCAACATAAAGAGGGGAAACTTAATATTGTTGAGATACATAAAACCATATTTCCCTCTCTCATAATAACTTTCAGTAGCATCTTGAATAAAATTAACAATATAACTATCACATGAAACATTCTTATCATGAGCCACATGCATAAAATGATTATTACTCTCCACATAAGCATAGTCATTCTTATTAATTGTGGTGGGAGCAAAATCAACAAAATAGCTATCATTATTATTCTCATCACCATAATCATCAAATATAGGAGGCATATTGTAATCATAATTAATTTTCTCCTCAATAGTAGGTGGACTGAAAATATCATATTCATCATTGTAATCATCATATTTGGAGGTATAGTATCATCAAAGTAAATTTTCTCCTCCGTGCTTTGGGGACTAAAAATATCATGCTCATCAAAACCAGCTTCCCCAAGCTTAGACTTTTCCATAGCATTAGCAATAATGGTGTCCAAAGAATTCATACTAACAACATTGCTATTAGCATGCAAATAAAGTTCCATAGGTTTTTAAATTTTCTCTTCAAACACTTCATGTCCTAACTCAAGATAAATACTATAAAGCTCTCTAATTTTTTTTGTTTTCCGTTAAGCCTAACTAGTGAAAACAAGAAACAAAAAGACAAAATTGCAGAATCTAGAGGAAATAACTTCGAGCACTCACACACACTAGCAACTGTACTAGAAGATATCTTAGTAGCCAGAGCATGTGAGTACCTTTTACCTTACCTCCCCGGCAACGGCGCCAGAAAATAGCTTGATGTCTACGCACTTCTATTCTTGTAGACAGTTGTTGGGCCTCCAAGTGCAGAGGTTTGTAGAGTAGCAGCAAGTTTTCCCTTAAGTGGATCACCCAAGGTTTATCGAACTCAGGGAGGAAGTGGTCAAAGGTATCCCCTCTCAAGCAACCCTGCAATCAAGATACAAGAAGTATCTTGTGTCCCCAACACACCCAATACACTTGTCAGGTGTATAGGTGCACTAGTTCAGCGAAGAGATAGTGAAATACAAGTGGTATAGATAATTATAAGTGGTAACGGTGATAGAAAATAGCTTTATGGCGTGGAAGAGACTAAAGGCAAACTGAAATAAAGATGGAAGCAAGCAAACATGTAATAGATCTAATAGCAAATGGTGTTTCAATGCTTAGAAACAAGGCCTAGGGATCATACTTTCACTAGTGAACACTCTCATATAAATATATTCTCTTTATGATACTACTCTTAACTACTCTCCGGTTGAACACTCTAATCGATGGTAGGGCTATAACAACACACCTCAAAGTTCGCTTTCCGCATCTAGATAACCCACACTGTCACCTTGAGCACTAGATGGTTCAAACAAACACCACAATTTCATAAAGACATCCAACTCCAAATATAACTCATAACAAGTATTTGTAATCTCTACCCTAAGTTCCACCATGGTATGCACACTGTCAACTTCACACACATGGGGAGAACAGAGATCTATTAAAGCACTTGATTAGCGAGGTAGATCTATAGATTACAAGCTCATGATCTCAATAATATCATGCATAGAGAGAGAGAGATGCACACATAGCTACCAGTAGAACCCTTAGCCTCGAGAGAGAACTACTCCCTCCTCATCATGGGAATCAACAACGGTGATGGAGATGGTGGTGGAGATGGATGGAGATGGCTCCGGGGGCACTTCCCCGTCCCGGCAGGGTGTCGGAACAGAGACTTTCTGTCCCCCGAATCTCCCCTTCGGTGGCGGCGGCGCTACAGAACATTTTGTGGCTGGAGTCTTGACGATTTAGGGTTTATGCATCGGGAGGCTCTTATAGGCGAGAGGGCAAGGTCGGTGGGCGGACAGAGGGCCCACACCACCTGGTGGCGCGACCAGGGCTAGCCTGCGCCACCACATGGTGTGGCCGCCCTGTGGCCCCTCTCCGTCTCATCTTCTGGCTCCGTGAGTCTTCGGTAAAATATCAACTTTGGCTTTTGTCCCGTCCAATTCCGAGAATATTCATTTTCTGTCTTTCCTGGAACCAAAAACAGCAGAAAACAGGCAGCTGGCACTGTGGCTCTTGTTAATAGGTTAGTCCAAGAAATCATATGAAAAGTACTCCAAAGTGTGGACAAAACATAAGAAAGTATATAAAACCAAGCATGGAACATCAAAAATTATAGATACATTTGCAATGTATCATACTGAACTTCCATCTATAAGAATTTAGGATGAGAAAGTTAGTGAAGTGATCAAGTGTGTCAAAATTTTATGTAGTAATTGTAAGAATTTTTGAGGAACATGTAATTTTTTTGAGAGAAAGAATCCCAAGGGTAAGAGAGGAAATAGGTTTTCACAAATACTCACTTCTTTGTTTTTGAAACTAAGTTTTTGTTCGGACGTCCATTCTAACTAGGGTCTCCTATGGTCAGGATGGCTCTGATACCAACTTGTCAACACCTGGATTTTTAATCCCAGATGCCTGTTATGCCATACATCGCAATCCTAGGATTACCATTTTTGCGAGACATAACAAATTGGATATCACAGTACATCATCCATTACAAACCATAATAAGGTATTGCACAAATAAAGGATCTCATGATCCAGTCTTAGTACAAACAAGTAGCGGAATAAATAGCGTAGCGGTGGGCTCTATCTTTAGTGCCACATGCAATGCTGACGATGGGAGATGATCCTAGTTGTCGTAGCCGTCCTGCTGTCCTTCTTCCGGATAGTCCTCCTCATAGTCTGGCCACGGGAATAGCCAGGGACAAAGCCATGAGTACTCTTTAAGTACTCGCAAACTATCAGTAACAGGTAAGGTAGTTCTAGTAGGAATGCTAAACTCTAAGTTTATTTGTAAAGTTAAGTTTGAAACCTAAGCTGAGTTTAGAAATAAAGAAAGATAAAATAAAGTTCTAAATCACCTAAGTGGGAACTTAGTTATCATAGTCACAACCATGTTGTGGTCAAGTCATGTCACAATTCATTTCATAAGTCATTTTGAAAACATCTGACAACGGAACAGTATGGCCACTCCAACCGTCCATAACCACGGACGCGGCTATTCGAATAGTTTGACACTCTGCAGAGGTGGTACACTTTCACCACAAAATTCGATACATCTGTCAGGAATAACCCTAAATCGTCATACTTAGTATGCAGATAATCAAACATAACCTTTCCTTTACACACTCTAGTATAAGCACCTCTCCTACGAGCTTGGCCTCCCAGCCATGGCCATCTGCCATCCTGGGCACTGCATAGGTGGACAACATTGAGAGGTAGCCTTATCTCAGACCTCTCCCATGAGGGAACTAATACTAATGCATATAAACTTCCGGCTAAGCCTTACCCAATTCAGGTATTGTGGTCGTACGGTAAAATTGGAATGGTATCGCATCCGAACCCAACCATCAGTTTTTATAAAGGGCTAAGGCTCATGCCTCAACATTTTCACCATCATAAACCATTTGTGTTTCACAACACATGTCAAAACATCTCAATAGAATGACTCATCATTCCAAGGTTTTCATAAGTCATTTTCACCAAGTATTCCCATCTAGAGTGATCAAGTTTTTGGTTTATCTCTAAGATACTAAGTTAAGAGTGTTCACTAATGTGGGATGCTAATCTCAATCTCATGCCATAGAGTGACATCTAAATCTAACTAGATAAGACAAGTTTTATACTCTTTATGCTATCTATAAACAAAGTAAAGGACTTTGGTAAAGTAAAAGAAAGTAAAGCTTGTAAATAAAACTTGGAGTAGGTATAAGTCAAAATGTATAACCAAGTAAGCCTATTGCATCTTGCTTAGGTTATCTACATTGCAAGGTTTAGTTTGCATTGTTAATGATGGCTTGCCTTGGTTGGTGCAGTGGTTGAAATTCTCCTCTTCTTCTTTGGGGTAGAACTCCTCCTCCTTGTAGATTTGGTTGGTACTTTCGTCTATAAATACATACGAATACACAATCACCAGACAATACTTAACTAGGTTATTTAGCACACTAAGGCACACACTTGATGATCTAGTATCATCACATTTATCACAAGGCTTTTAATGAACTAGTTTCATTTATTTTATTTGAGAAAAGCAATTTCTACTCATTGAAAATATCTAAGATTTAATATTCTCCAATTAAAATATGGGATCATGTGGACACATGTCATCACAACATATTCCAATGTATGGGAATGTTATTTAAATGTTGGATCACATTTTAATAATTTTAAGATTAATATTTAATGATTTAAAGTGACTAGAAATGCCTATATAGCATTATTTTGGTACTAGTCCAAAGTCACTGCATGCAAACCTTAATATTATTACATATTCAGATAGGTATATTTAAATGTGATTTTTGAGAGGTGGAATCAACTCAAAAGCTATTATGGTTGATTTTCGAAAAATGTTTGAATGTGAAAAAGCCTTTGTCTTGTTATTTTTGCTAGGAGACATCTCTAACTCTAATTGATTTAAATCCAACAGGTGGATGGATATTTTCATTATCTTTCCAACAAAATTGGAATCATTAATTTTGGTGAAGTAGAACTTTCTAAAATGATTTTTAAACTAAAGGACAGAATTCAGTTTAAGCTAAAACCGAAAAAGATTTATTTGAATCTACTGGGTTGCGCGGGAAATAAATGGGCCGGCCCACTGTGCTCCAGGCAGCACCCGGGCTGGCTTAAGTGAGGGCCCCACCTGTCAGTGGGACATGGGCTGCCGAACAGGTATGGGAGGAGGGTGACCGTAGGATTAGATCCTGGATCAACGGCTCACATCCATCGTCCTCACTGGAATAGTACACGACGGGGAGGAACCCTAGCACGGTCGGTGAGGGTCTGGGGAGGCTTACCGGAGCTTTGGAGAGGGTTGGCAAGGCGGGCAACTAGACGAGTGGAGGATGGCGGTTCTCCTGGTACTGGCAGCGTCCCGGGAGATGGCTTGGATAAGTGGCACCCTTCTCCTTCCGCATCGGTCTCCGGCGAAATTGGGGCGCTTCGGGCAGTGGCTTGCTCCGATGGGGCTCTGGGAGGTCTCTAAGGTGGAGTGGAAGGAGGTGGTGTGAAGAATTGGTGCCGGGGGGCTTCCTTTTTATAGCGGGGCGAGGGGTGCATCACGACATGGGCAGAGATCGACAGGGGCAACGACACGGCAAGCTATAGGCATGGCTCGAGGGCTAGGATGGTGGGCGGTTCCCTAGCGAGCGTCATAGAGGTGCTCGTGCAGTGCAAGGTGGTCGGGAGAAGCGAGCATTGCTGCACGCACGTTGCCTCTGTCGACGGTGAGTTTCACGGTGGCTGGCGGCTACGGGGCACGGTCGAGGGAATGGGCATGTCCGTTGGCCTCCTGGGTCATTGGTGATCGTGTAGGCTGGCGGCGGGAGCAAGGTCGGGTTGAGAAGGGACAGTGCGTGAACTACGGGCGGCGTCGGCATGGCAGACACGGCCCGGGAACGGCGGTCCTAGCTCCTCCTCTCTCTGTCCTCGAGCCGGGGCTAGCCTGGAGGGGGAGTGGAGCACGAGCGACGTGCTAGACATGGTAGGCGAGGCTGGCGGTGCTAGGGTCGTGCTGTTTACGGTGGGGGTGCTCAAGGTGCTCGACCAGGGTGGCCATGACCATTTGGTCGTGTGCATAGTGGGTGGCTGTGCTGGTACAGGGTAGGGGGTGCACTAGGGGTGCTATGGTTGCAAAATGGGAGACCAAATTGGCCAGAACACTGCTCACAACAGTGTTTGTGATTTTTGCCAAATTTGTGCACCTAAGGTGTTTGACAAAATGGCCGAAAGAATTTAACTTTGAAACTTTTGAATGAAATTTTTTGAGTGATCTTCACTGTTGCTTGGTAGTGTGTGGTTGCTGGGGATTGTCAAATTGAATTCATTTGCATGGTTTTTGAAAAAGTGTGATCTAGGTTCATACACTTGATTCCATTTTCAAATGTCATTTAAAATTAGAGTTTAAATGTTTCTGTAAGAATTCAAAGTGGTCCTTGGTACCTCTTTACTTGTACTATCAAGGGGTGCAAAGATCCATAAATGTTTCTGTTTGAAATTGAGTTCTAGGAACACCCAAAGTGACCCAGTTGATAAAAATGGCAAAAGTTACCATTTCCATTTATTAATTCTATTTGATTTCTTTTTCTTTGGATTTTGCTTGGGAATGATCTAGATGATGTGGCATTCATCTTAGAATCATTTTACAACCATTAGAATAAACAATCATGGAAATTCAAAACAATTCCATATTAATGCAACACACATATGCATGCTTAATTATTTAAATGAGAAAAAGTTTTTATTAACCCTAAATTGGGTGATTTGGATCTTGATATATTGGATTAAAGTTTTGGGATGTTACATGACCACAGCAGCAAGTTTTCCCTCAGTTATGAAACCAAGGTTATCGAACCAGTAGGAGCAAGGAAACACCTCCAAGGTGTTGTTGTCAACTTGGAGTCCTGCACAACACAACCAAAGAACTTTGCCCCCATCTTACTGTGAGGTTGTCAATCTCACCGGTTTTGCTAAAAACAAAGGATTAAACATATTGTGTGGAAGGAAGTAAAAGCTTGCAGAAAGTAAACAGAAAACAATAAATAGTTGTAGATTGATGGTAAAAGAAAGGACCGGGGTCCATAGTTCACTAGTGGTGGTTCTCCTTAAGATAGATGACATGCTAGGTGAACAAATTATAGCGGGGCAATTGACAAACCTCGAGAAAGCATACATGCATATACTAATCATCTTGGCTCCTATGAGATTTGATTGGGCATTATAAAATTATACATAGAACGTAATCCAACTGCATCTATGACTAATAATCCACCTTCAGGTTATCAATCCGAACCCCCTCCAGTATTAAGTTGCAAGCAACAAATAATTGCATTACGCATTGCGTGTAAAGTAAACAATAAGATTGTTCTATGAACAAAGGATTGTTATTTTCTCAATAGTAGCAACAACACATCTAGTACCTTAGAGATTTCTGTCACTTCCCCAGATTACTAGAGGCATGAACCCACTATCGGGCATAAATACTAACTCTTGGAGTTGCTAGCATCTACTTGGCCAAGATAGCTACTAACAACGGAAAGCATGCAAGATCACAAATAACAATGACACCATAGAATCAATAATCAATCTGAAATAGCATCTCAATATCCATCGGATCCCCGCAAACACAACATGTATGATTACAAATAGATGATCTTTCCTATGGAGTATATGCTTGACAAAGTATAAGTTGGAAATCTCATGTCCCTTGAATACGAGGGCCGCTCCTCATGCTACTCAAGTTTAGTTACTAGTAAGTTCTTGTCATAGTAAGTACATGTGTATCATAGAGAACTGCCAACGGGGTACCCCTTGCCCGATGATATGGAAGAATCCCCATATCAAAATGACAAGGCATGCAGACAACGAGCATCTCAGCAATCTTCTTATTTACCATGGGAAAATGGTGCTTTTTTCTCTCTTTCCTCTTTTCTCATATCTCTCTTTTTTTCTTTTTCTCAATATCTATCTCTTTTTTTTATAACAAGAATGCTTCATAGACAACTCATTATGGTTACGCTGCAGGTTTCCACCATGATTAGGCATGGATTAGACCGGCGGCCCATGCGTTTCCCTAACACACATACATCACTCCATGGACTTACAACCTCCCCTTTCATTTCACACCGACGACATCCATAGACAAAAGTGCATGATATCAACTAGGTATAAAGTACAAGTGCAATGTTGAAAGAGTTCCCCATGAAAACATGGTTCTGCTAATCCCCAACATATAAGTGCAAGCATATACAACATAGACGACACAATGGTTCAAGTTTATTAAGGGCAAGAAAAGTAAAGTGTGCCATCAAGTTCGTGAGAGCTTTAATCACTAGTTTTCTCATAACAAGTTTAATTCGGAAGGTAGATAAAAACATGAATATACTTGGAATAGCAAATGCTAATAGGTAGGTATGGTGGAATCTTTGGAATAACTTGGTTTTATTTGGAGTTGGATGCATGAGTGGAACTCATACTTGGTTATGGAGGCTAGCAAAAGACTGGGAGCGACCAACTAAGAGTGCAATAATGGCCATAATCATGCAGAGCGACAAAACATCATTGATCAAAGCATAAAGTGATACTAAAACTGGAAAACTAAAGGATCATAAAGGCTATGGTGACTTGGGATAGTCATAACATGGTGTGAGCATGCGCCAAGTCAACCCAAATAAAACATCGAAGGAGAATACCACAATACTATGCTTTAATATGCTAAAACAACGCATGATTCTTTCAAGGCACATTAAGCAATCTCAATTGTTTATAACATGTCATGCTACAGCAAAGATCACTAAGCATAAAGACAAAACAATATCAAGCATGGCATGACAAAGCATAGGCCACAGTCAAAAACAAGCTTTCTTTTACCACTTAAGCATGAACTTTCCTACTCTTTTCCAAACCAAACCAAACTATTTGAAAACTAATGTATGAAAGAGGGGGTCCAACCAATTTATTCAAGAAAACTAAGGAAACCAAGCAAACAAAAACCAAAATAAAAAACAAATACGCTCCAAGAAAAACACAATTGTGCATGAAACAATAAAAACGAAGTGTTTGGAAGAAACCTGGGATTTTTATTGATGAAGAAGGGGATGCCTTGGGTATCCCCAAGCTTTGACGCTTGTACTTCTTGGATATTTCTTGGGGTGACACGCGTGGAATCCCCAAGCTTGAGCTTTCGTCCATTCTTCATCTCATTACACCATTCTCTCCATACACCTGAAAGTTTTCCTTCATACAAAACTTCACACAATCTTTATTAGCAACATTAGTGTACTCAAGATAATAAGTCTTTGGGTTCAGTTTCAACACCAATAAAACTTCCGTTAAAACACAAGCTACTGTAGCACTTCCCTTTAAAAGCTCAATTACCCAAAGAGAACTCAAAAAGGAACCAACAAGAAGCAAATGCAAATAATGGCAAAAATCTGTCAAAACAGACCAGCAGGTAGAAACAAATTTTTTCGAAGACTTTCTGTTGCTCAAATCAAAAAGTGTTGAACTAACGAAAGTTAGATAACAACCTGGGGCAAAATCACAAAAATTCACGCCTCAAAATGACATACATAGACTTTACACGAATTTTTACAGTGAAGCACAAAAATCTGTTTCGGGACAACAACTTTCCCAAGCATTACTTCTCTCTCATTAGAGGTTACTCTTGGCACAAAAAGCAAAATACAAAATGATAAGGAGCGGTTATTACAGAGGTAATAACTTCCAAGACTCATCTAAAACTTTTGGGTTATCTCCCAATAAGTACTTTTCTTTAACGCCTTTAAGTTAGGCATAAGAAGCAAGAAAAAGAATCAAGTGTTCTCAAATGAAGAAGCATTAAGAGCAAAATTTGTTTTCATAGGAGAGGAAAAAGGAATATTCTCTCTCTTCTTACGGAAGTGTTCTATACCTTTCTTGAGTGGTAGTTGATATTTAATGGTGCCTTCTTTCATATCAATAATGGCACCAACAGTTCTAAGAAAAGGTCTTCCCAAAGTAATAGGACAAGAAGCATTGCATTCAACATCCAAAACATAGAAATCAACAGGGACATAGGCATTGTTAACCATAATAAGAACATCATTAATACTCCCCATGAGTTTCTTTTTAGCATTATCATCAAGTAGGACATTCAAATAAAAATCTTCCAATGGTGGCAAATCAAGCATATCATAAATCTTTCTAGGCATAATAGAAACACTACTATGAAGATCACATAAAGCCTTAAGATCAAAATCATTCACTTTCATATTAATGATGGGTTCCCAACCATCTTCTAGTTTCATAGGGATAGAAGCTTTATGTTTCATCTTTTCTTATTTAATTTTTATGCTAGCATCAGTAATGTGTTTTGTAAAGGCCATATTCATAGCACTAGCATTAGGACTTTTAGCAAGCTTTTGTAGGAACTTAATAACTTCAGAGATATTGCAACCATCAAGATCAAAATCATAATTATCATCTAAAGTAGTAGGGCTATTACTAGCCTCAACATTAGTGGTAGTGATAGTAGAAACACTAATGTTTCTAGCAATTTCATCTTCTCTTTCCCACTTAGCATGCAATTCAGATAATAGTCTAACATTTTCATCAATTCTAACTTGTATGGCATTAGTAGCAGCAAAGGGATTATCAATAGTTTTAGGTTTAACAGCCATTTTATTCAAAGAAGATTGTGCTTCAGCCAACGATGCTATATTTCTTTCAGCATTAGAGAGTTTTTCCTCAATAGTTTTATTGAAAGTAGTTTGTTTACTAATAAAATCATTAAGCATAACTTCTAGTTCAGAGGGAGCACTCCTATTATTGTTGTAGGAATTTCCATAAGCATTACCATTATTGGGAGGATATGGCCTATAGTTATTATTACCAAAGTTATTCCTGTAGGCATTGTTGCTAAAATTATTATTTCTTATAAATTTCAAATCAACTTGCTCTTCTTGAGCAACCAAAGAGGCTAAGGGAACATGATTTGGATCAATATGAGCTTTCCCATTAACAAGCATAGACATAATAACATCAATTTTATCACTCAAGGAAGAGGTCTCTTCAACAGAATTTACCTTTTTACCTTGTGGAGCTCTTTCAGTGTGCCATTCAGAATAGTTAACCATCATATTATCCAGAAGCTTTGTTGCAGGACCCAAAGTAATGGTCATAAAGGTACCTCCAGCGGCAGAATCCAGTAGATTTCTTGAAGAATAGTCCAATCCTGTATAAAAGGTTTGGATAATCATCCAAGCAGTCAGTCCATGAGTGGGACAATTCTTTACCAAAGATTTCATTCTTTCCCAAGCTTGAGCAACATGTTCATTATCAGATTGTTTAAATTTCGTTATTTAACTTCTCATGGATATAATCTTAGCAGGAGGATAGTATTTTTCAATGAAAGCACCTTTGCATTTAGTCCAAGAATCAATACTATTTCTAGTTAGGGATTGCAACCATTCTTTAGCTTTTCCTCTCAAAGAGAAAGGAAACAATTTAAGCTTAATAATATCCCCATCTATATCCCTATGCTTTTGCATCTCACAAAGTTCAACAAAGTTATTTAGATGAGCAGCAACATCTTCAGTACCAATTCTAGAAAATTGTTCTCTCATAACAAGATTGAGTAAAGGAGGTTTAATTTCAAAGAAAGTATCTTCAGGAACAGGTGGAGCAATTGGTGTGCACATGAAATCATTGTTGTTGGTGCTAGTGAAGTCACACAACTTAGTGTTTTCAAGATTAGTCATTTTTTGTGTGTTTTTTAAAGAAAGCAAACTAGTAAAACTAATTTTGTGTGTGTTTTTGGTAAAGAAACAAGCAAACAAAGCAAAACAAAAACAACAAAGTAAAGAGATTGGTTATGAGGGACTCCCCTTGTGAAGATGTCCTTGACTCCCTGGCAACGGCATCAGAAAAAGGCTTGATGATCGGCTCAACACGTCGATCTCGTTGGGGAACCCCAAGAGGAAGGTATGATGAGCACAAAAGCAAGTTTTCCCTCAGTTATGTAACCAAGGTTATCGAACCAGTAGGAGCAAGGAAACACCTCCAATGTGTTGTTGCCAACTTGGAGTCCTACACAACACAACCACAGAACTTTGCCCCCAACTTATAGTGAGGTTGTCAATCTCACCAATTTTGCTAAAAACAAAGGATTAAACGTATTGTGTGGAAGAAAGTAAAAGCTTGCAGAAAGTAAACAGAAAACAGTTGTAGATTGATGGTAAAAGAAAGGACCATGGTCCATAGTTCACTAGTGGTGGTTCTCCTTAAGATAGATGACATGTTGGGTGAACAAATTACAGCGGGGAAATTGACAAACCTCGAGAAAGCATACATGCATATACTAATCATCTTGAGTCCTATGAGATTTGATTGGGCATTACAACATTATACATAGACCGTAATCCAATTGCATCTATGACTAATAATCCACCTTCAGGTTATCAATCCAAATCCTCTCCAGTATTAAGTTGCAAGCAACAGATAATTGCATTACGCATTGCGTGTAAAGTAAACAATACGATTGTTGTATAAACAAATAATTGCTGTTTTCTCCCTAGTAGCAACAACACATCTAGTACGTTAGAGAGTTCTGTTACTTCCCCAGATTACTAGAGGCATGAACCCACTATCGAGCATAAATACTCCCTCTTGGAGTTGCTAGCATCTACTCGGCCAAGATATCTACTAACAACAGAGAGCATGCAATATCACAAATAACAAAGACATGATAGAATCAATAATCAATCTGAAATAGCATCTCTATATCCATCGGATCCCCACAAACACAACATGTATGATTACAAATAGATGATCTTGATCATGAATGGAGCTCACAAGGTCTAGACATGGTAGCACAAAGGAGAAGAACCAACCATCTAGCTACTACATGGACCCGTAGTCCAAGGATGAACTACTCACGCATCACACCGGAGGCTTGCATGGTGATGAAGAAGGCCTCCAAGGTGAATTCTCCCCTCCGGCAGGGTGCCAGGAAAACAGATCCCTCCCGATCTAGGGATGGAGATGACGGCGGCTACAGACTCTTTCATGGAATTTTGACCGGGTACTTAGGGTTTCTGTATCGGAGGAATCTTATAGGCGAAAGGGGAGGCTGAGGGGGTGCCCTAGGCGGCCACACCACCCCCTGGCGTGGGCCAGGTGGTGTGGGCGGGCCCTGGCCCCTCTCCGTCTCATATTCTGGCTCCATGTCCCCCTCGGTGAAATACTGACCTCGGCTTTTGTCCCGTCCAATTCTGAGAATATTCATTTTCTGACTTTCCTGGAACCAAAAACAGCACAAAACAGGCAGCTGGCACTGTAGCATCTTGTTAATAGGTTAGTCCAAGAAAGTGTATAAAAAGTACTCCAAAGTGTGGACAAAACATAAGAAAGTAGATATAAACCAAGCATGGAACATCAAAATTTATAGATACGTTTGCAACGTATCAACATCCCCAAGCTTAACTCCTGCTCGTCCTCGAGTAGGTAAGTGATAAAAAGAAAGAATAATTTTTTAGGTGACATGCACCATCATAAACTTGATCAAAGTATTTGTAAAACATTGATAGCTGGCATCATAGTACTTCAACATAGCATGAAAGATAAAGTTCTAACAATAAGACATAGCAACTATGTTGCAACATGAAAAGGCACAAAGAAAAGATTCATGAATAACAATGCTTTGCAAGACATTTGTTTGTTTCACATAAAGAAAACATAGCATAATGGCATTCATCTTGTCTCTCATAGAATAGCAAACATAAATGCATAGGACACCTTCAAACTTTATAAGGGTGACTAGATACAAATAGTTTAAGAACAAGCAATATGAACGTTATGCATCAATCAACAAGTCTTGGGACAATGCACATAGAACTAAGAATGGCCACTATGCTCTCTCAATAGGTGCATAAAGATAGAAGGTGAAGACTCAACATAAAAGTAAAAGAAAGGCCTTCATAGAAGGAAGCAGGGATTCAAGTCTCACAAAGAGCTTCCAAAAGTTATGGTACTTATTAGCTTTCATCTCTCATTGCCGCTATCATAAGCATCTTGAAGTGATTAAGGTTAAAGTGAACAAACTACGGAGTATATGCTTGACAAAGTATAAGTTGGAAATCTCATGTCCCTTGAATACGAGGGCTCCTCCTCATGCTACTCAAGTTTAGTTACCGGTAAGTTCTTGTCATAGTAAGTACATGTGTATCATAGAGAACTGCCAACGGGGTACCCCTTGCCCGATGATACGGAAGAATCCCCATATCAAAATGACAAGGCAAGCAGACAACGAGAATCTGAGAAATATTCTTATTTACCATGGGAAAATGGTGCCTTTTTCTCTCTTTCCTCTTTTCTCATATCTCTTTTTTTTATTTTTCTCAATATCTATCTCTTTTTTTTGTAAGAAGAATGCTTCATATATAGCTCATTATGGTTACACTGCAGGTTTCCACCATGATTAGGCATGGATTAGACCGGCGGCCCAGGCGTTTCTCTAACACACATACATAACTCCATGGACTTACAAGCTCCCCTTTCATTTCACACCGACGACATCCATATACAAAAGAGCATGATATCAACTAGGTACAAAGTACAAGTGCAATGTTGAAAGCGTTCCCCATGACAACATGGTTCTGCTAATCCCCAACAGATAAGTGTAAGCATATAGAACATAGACGACACAATGGTTCAAGTTTATTAAGGGCAAGAAAAGTAAAGTGTGCCATCAAGTTCGTGAGAGCTTTAATCACTATTTTTCTCACAACATGTTTAATTCGGAAGGTAGATAAAAACATGAATATACTTGGAATAGCAAATGCTAATAGGTAGGTATGGTGGATTCTTTGGAATAACTTGGTTTTATTTGGAGTTGGATGCATGAGTGGAACTCATACTTGGTTATGGAGGCTAGCAAAAGACTGGGAGTTGGATGCATGAGTGCATAAAACATAAGAAAGTAGATATAAACCAAGCATGGAACATCAAAATTATAGATACATTTGCAACATATCAGCCTCCACCGGTAAAACATTTTATTTGCTTATTTTATTTTATTTGATAAACATAACATTTTGCAAACAGGTTTTTAGACAAATAAAATATATCCGGAAACACCAGGGTTTTGATTTGAAATAAAGGTGGGGGATATTCAGAAAACAAAGATAGGCTTTGAGAAAATAGTTTTAGGCAAAATATGCATGATGACATGACGATGCTCAAATGCTATGTGGCATGATGACATGAGCATGCGGTCATGATGATGCACAAAACAGAAGAACCAAGCGATTTTCTAGTAGTGGTTTTCTTAGGATGCTACAAGCAATGGAGGCTAAATATAGGAAGTTGTTGTTAAAGCACAAGATGAAGAAAGCACCAACTCACATCGTCGGAGACTCCGACGTTTGACGCAAGTTGGGATAGGACGCGTTCAAACCGGCAAAGGCCACCGCATAAATTGATTCAGAGGGGAGGCAAGTAATTCCAACTCCCACCCTCAACATGGTCGTCTCCAAGACCCTCCTCGAACAGGATAGGGCGCCAGAAGTGGTGGCTCAGGTTTATCACCTCGTAGCCAAGGCTTGCAAGCAACAAGAGAAGGCCACCTCACAAAGGCCCGAGTACAAATCGAAGCTTTGCCAGTCAACTCTAAATAGCTTCCGAAGGCCAAGATCTTCTCGCGACAAGGGATCCCATACAGGCTCCACGGAGCGAAGGCGGAGGGATGCGTGTGGCAAGGCCGATGCCATACCCATATATTTTGACAAGGGAGAGAAGGATCACCCTCGCCGATCGCTGCCACCACCTCCATCCCGGCGTCATGAGGAACAATAGCCACGCCACCACACAAGCATGCCACCCTGCAGGCGTCCTCAGGTCGGTATTGTCATACATGACCAGGGTGAGCAACCTCGGCACGCCAGAGAGCGCAGCAGCAATGAAGGACATAGGATCAGATCCCACAAGGAAGTACCATGTCCGATAAGCAATCGCTGTAGGCGTGAGGATTCACATGGAGGGAGCAGAAAGAAGGCTAACCCACCGCCGCCACCACCACCATCGCCACCCAGTAGCCACCATGGCGGAGGACATGGCGGATCGCGTGGATCGCACCACAACTCTCCTCCCCATGGCAGAAATGGGAAGCAACCGGAGCTGTATGATGCACGTTCGTGGCTTGACAAGATTCAAGAAGCCTGGGAACTCCCATACCTAGGGCCACATTTTTTTGGACTCGTAATATGGGCCACAACTTACCCCAAGGGTCTCCGGATCGACAAGAATATCAAGCCCTATGATGGTACTGTTAGGCCAGCTACATGCTTATAGGACTACAACAAAGCGATTCACATCACCGGGGGAAACCCTAATGTCACTGTCAACTACCTCCCACTAATGCTCACCGACATCGCCCGACAATGGATCGATGACTTGCTGGAGAAATCAATCTGCAATTGGTTGGACATGCATGAAGCGTTCACCAAGAACTTCGAGGGTATGTACAAACTTCCCTACAACACCGGTGACCTACAGTGATGTGTGCAAGAAAAGGATGAATCATCTCATGCTTACCCATCCTATTGGCTATATATGACAAATTCATGCGCGGGAGTACACGATCAAACCGCTATGGCCACCTTCATCGATGGCTTAGAAAAGGGGACATTGTTCAGACATACGCTGAAGCGCCATCAGGACAACGGCAAGATCAACCTCAACTCGATGATTGCCATTGCTAGCGAGTTCGCCGCCGCTGATGATGATGCTCGTGGATCATTGCTGTCACTAACCATCCCTACCCAGGCCAAGAGGAACAATAACAATAAGCAGAAAACTCCGCTTGAAGAGAAGCAAGCAGGCGACATGGTCACCACAATGTTCCGTGGAAGAGGCAGAGGCGCACAACATGGTCGTGGCCGGGGGGCTAGCCATGGGCAGCAGCGGAGTGACTCAACACCCTCAGCGCCCCACATTCCCCAAACATACGAAGAGTACCATGATATGCCGTGTTTCGTCCACCTTAACGCAAATGGCAAGGCCACCCACACCAACCGCCAATGCAAGTTTGTCAACGACCTCAAGGAAGACCCTGAGTCAGGCTACAAGCAAAGTCGGAAGAACAGACCTCGCAGAAAGGGAACGGGGAAGAAGAAGGATGAGGAATCCAAGGAATCAAGTGACATGGATGAAGATGTGGAACCCAAGCCCACTCACAAGGGCGATGGCAAGGGAAAGAACCCCTTCGAAAAAAAGACTCCTGTAACATCCCAATTTCGACAACCCTGATTAGTAGTCTAGAATGCAAAAATCAGGGGGAACACAAACTTTTCTTGTTAAATTTTCAGTGTTTTCTTGTTGTTTATTTGTGCTTATGCATCTAAAAGTGTAGTAGATAATATACTCTTACCTCACCCTCAATTGACAAAAGATATTTAACAAAACTATCTTGGCTCATCTTGTAGATTCTCAAATGTTCTGGCATTTCAAAAATCTAAGCCAAGATGCCTTTGCAACTATAACCATTTTAATAGCTTCTATTGAAAAAATTATGGAGATCTATAAGATATAATCTCCTTATGTTTCCAAGACAGAACTTTCAAGTACTCTTACCTCAAGGTTTTCCAAAACCTTTTTATAAAGCTTTCTGAATCCTACCCTTGGTAGAGATACCAAGGATTCTCACCTTATTAAAACTCCAACCTTTCAAAATAACCACCCTTACCCCAAGCTAGGTTGATGGTAACCCTAGTAGTAGATTGAAATTTCTTGGAACATGAATTACTTTGATCTGCTACTAGATGAATTGCCTCGATATGCTGCTTGACTTGTTTGCTTAGGAGTAGTATGAGCTAATCTAGGAGCTCATCCTCTAGGATCAAGCTAAATTAAGATTACAAGCCCTAAGAAAGTTAACCAAGCTTGATCTAATCTCTAGCCCCTAGGGTACCCATCTAATATCTTAACCAGATCAATCCAGAGTTAATCCTTTCTACAAACTTCCAAGTCAATGAAGACCAACTCTAAGCATGGTTTCTTTCTACTCAATCTAAACTTCAATATAATACCATTTATTATGGTTTGGAACTTTGCAACCAACCGAAAACATTACCTCTTGTGTTCTAGCCAAAAACCCTAAATCTGCCAAAAATGATCAAGTCTGGAATACTATATCAACATCACATATTTGAGTCTCTCCCTTTCTCAACCCTTGTGCATTTTTGGAAATGCACTTGAACCATATTAAGGACTACCAAGGCCCACTCTTGAACTTGGATATATCATCCTATAACACACTTGTTATTGATGGCTTTGCAAGCAATAAAGTAATCTTTTCGGCCAATCTTATCAACTAGCCTACTTTGGCAGAAGCTCACATCACCATACTATCTTATTTTAACCAGCCCTTGGTATGGTTGTGCTCTACTCATGAAGGTATATTCATCCCTACTTCACTTGTTTCATTTGGAGCTTTGTGCCTCCAAAACCCTCATGGTTTTGACGGCTACTTTATAATCTGCTATGGCACCCTTAATTTATTTAAAGTTTGGCACCAATTCTTGTAGAGCTTCAATCATGATCAAACTCAAACCTATGTACTAGGGTGATCAAAATAACTTGGTCTATCTATCCATCCATACCATGATCCCAGGGGAGCTCTAATCTCCAAGATCCAACAAGGTTTTGAAGGTATAAAAATAACAATGCCTAAGATCCTCTCTCTTCTTATCCTTCAAAATCAAGTTGAATTCTCGAAAACCCAAGGTAGAAAATGATGGATACATCTTGTGGATATAATCTACCATGGTGATGACCCACAAGTATAGGGGGAGTATCGCAGTATTTTTGATAAGTAAGAGTGTCGAATCCAACAAGGAGCAGAAGGTGCTGGCTAGTGGTATGGATCAGGAATTCTCTGCAAATACTTAGCAAACGGATTTTTAGGGGTTTTTGATAAAGCAAGTAAATGAAATACGAGTAATTAAAAGACAGCAGGACTAAATGCAGCAAGTGGCCCAATCCTTTATGCAGCAAAGGACAAGCCGATTGTATTACTTAAGATGACCAAACGTTCTCGAGGACACATGAGAAGACTGTCAAGTGCTTTCACTTCATATAGTTGATTAATCTTCTTTAGCTTGCTAAGTGTTGTGTGGGTGAACCTGTGCTAATGTACCGACCTTCCTAGGACTAATACATACTTGTGATTATACCCCTTTCAAACATCCGTAAGTACAAGAAAGTAATTAAGGTAGAAACCTAACCACAGCTTTAAACTCTAAGACCCTTACGTCCCTTGTGCAATGGTTTCCTAACGGGGGTTCATGTTTCTGTCACTCCGGCAACCCCTACGATTAGTAGCCAAATACACAATGCATTCCCCTAGGCCCATATAGGTGAAGTGTCATGTAGTCGATGTTCACATGACACCACTAGAAGAAGTACACCACAACTTAAATATCAAACTATTGAATCTTTGTCAACACAATTCCACTACTAACAACATGACTTCTCCCATGTCCTCAAGAACAAAACGAACTACTCACAAGACATCATATGGATCATGATCAGAGATGGAATAATGATGTATAACAATCTGAACATAAACAATAATTCAATGGTTCACTCAATAGCATTAAGTACAAAGAGTAATCAACACCGGCAAAGTTTCCCCTAAGAACTATGCAAGATTCAACTCAATTGTTACAGCAATATGGAGATGGTGATGAGGGTGCTGATGGTGATGATGGTGGTTATGATGATGATCCCGATGAAGTCCAGCTTGATGGTGGTGTTGATGGCGACGATCTCCCCTCTCTGGGAAGGAATTCCCCCGGCAGAAATCTATCTATCGGAGAGATCTTTCTCTCTCGGTGTTTTCCGCCCTGTAGAGGCGGCAGAATCTTTCTGTGGTCGCTCCCCGAGTCTTAGGGTTTCGGGAGGATAATATACGCCAGAGGGGAGTGCCAGGGGTGGACCAGGGTGGCCACACCACCTAGTGGTGCGGCCCAGGGTGGCCCGCGCCAGGGGGTGGTATGGGCCCCCTGTGGCCCATCTCCAGCCCCCTTCTGGCTTCCTTCGTCTTCTGGAAAAATAGGATTTTTCGTATATTTTCCCGGATTTTCTGATCTTCGCAAATTTTGCCTCCAAACAGCACCTTTTCCATCAGAATCCTGACTGCAGCGGTCCATGCTCCAAAAGTCATCAATCATGCAAAAACAGATGAAATAACATAAGTATCACCTCCCAATATGAAATATATCAATGAATAACAGTGAATTATGACATAGAATAGTGATGCAAAATGGACATATCAACTCCCCCAAGCTTAGACTTCGCTTGTCCCCAAGCAAAACTGAGTTCAATAAACATGGCCTCAGGTTTATGGAGTGAAGAGTCGAGAAAAGAATATGGACAAGAAGCATCACATTCATCAATACATAGATCATAATAGAAGGCAACTCACTATTATATAACTCAACTTGCAATGAGTAAAGGAAACACAATAAAGATACATAAAGTAAATCATAATTGGTAATGGCAAACTTATCTCTTGGTCGAAAAATAGTTGATAATTTGCTGGAGTTCACAAATAACTGGTTTTCAATGATAGCTTTCAAAGTAGTAAACATGAAGATAAGAGCAATGTGCAAAACAAGGAACATAAGAAACATGATTGAATAAATCATCATATGAATGAATGAAACACAACAACTCAAAATACTTGCTGAGATAGAAGGGAGTAGGTTTACTGACTCAACTAAAAAGTAAAAGAAAGGCCCTTTGCAGAGGGAAGCAGGGATTGCAAGTATCATAAAGAGCTCCCAAAAATTATGATACTTACTAGCTTTCAGCTCTCATTGCCTCTATCATAGGCATCTTTAGGTGATTAAGGTTAAAGTGATCAAATATGAGGATATACATTGACAAGTTGTAAGTTGAGAATCTCATGTCCCTTGAATACAAGGGCCGCTCCTCATGCTACTCAAGTTTAGTCACCGGTAAGTCCTTGTCATCGTAAGCATATGTGTATCATGGAGAACCGCCAATGGGGTACCCCTTGCCCAATGATACGGAAGAATCCCCATATCAAAATGACAAGGCAAGGAGACAACAAGCATCTCAACAATCTTCTTATTTACCATGGGAATATGGTGCTTTTTTTTTCTCTCTTTCCTCTTTTCATAATATCTTTTTTTTCTTTTCTCTTTTTCTCAATCTCTATCTCTTTTTTATAAGAAGAATGCTTCATAGATGCTCGTTATGGTTACACTGCAGGTTTCCACCATGTCAGCATGGGTTGACCAATGACCCAGTGCGTTTCTCTAACACACATGCATAACTCCATGGACTTACAAGCTCCCCTTTCATTTCACACCGACGACATCCATAGACAAAAGAACATGATATCAACTAGGTACAAAGTACCAGTGCAATGTTGAAAGCATTCCCCATGACAACATGGTTCTGCTAATTCACAACTTACAAAGTGCAAGCATATACGCAACATAGGTGAGCACAATGGTTCAAGTTTATTAAGTGCAAGAAAGTAAAGTGTGCCATCAAGTTTGTGAGAGCTTTAATCACTAATTTTCACATAACAAGTTTAATTTGGGAGGTAGATAAAACAAGAATTTACTTGGAATATCAATAATGCTAATAGGTAGATATGATGGACACAAATGGCAAAGGTTTTGGTTTTAAGGAGTGGATGCACGAGAAGAATTCCCTCTCAGTACAGGTTTTTGGCTAGCAAGGCTGGGTAGCAAGTATAAGAGTTGAAGGAAACCAAACATACAAGTGATAAAGACAAACATGCAATCTTCCTTGGAAGCACAAAAGATCTTAACTAGAGAATACTAAACTTATAAGCAAATCAAGAAAGAAAGACGAATTATTTTTGTTTAGAGTACTTCTATCTTTTTCATTCAACTCTCAAAAATAGTGTGCTACTGACCGAGCCAGGTTTGCCAAAACCAACTAAACTAACTCAATGATCCCAAAGTGATACCAATACTAACAACAAGATCAATCATATAACCCCGAATTGAAAACTAATATAAGATATGCAAAAGAGTAAATGATAGAACTTCTCATTAATATTCCATAACGGCAACTCACACCAAGGGATACATATCTAATGAGAGAGGGGACACTTCCAAAATGCAAACCATCCTACATAATAACTTCTCTATTCATGATATGACTCTACTAAAAAGGTAAAAAGATAGAAGATAGTGATGTGATACCGCGGCACTCCCCAAGCTTGGAACAAACCAAGGGGATGCCAAACCTGATGACGAATTACTCCTTCGGTGGTGGTGGTATCCTTTTCTTAGTTGACGTGAGGAAATCTTCCAGCATCTTGCGAAGCCTATTATTCTCCCATTGAAGCATGTCCACCTTCCTCTGCAAGTCTCGGTACTTATCGCAGAACTCCTTAGTGACTCATAGGGCTTCCGTTGATGCAGGACAAGAGACTAAAGGTACCAGCCCCTGCTTGGGGTCTTGGAGATCCTCCTCCATAGGCTCCTTCCCTTTATCCTTGGCAGACACCATTGTGCTTCTAAGCTTCAAAGATAGTTTCTAGCAGAAATAGATCGAAACAAAAACACGATTAAAACACGATATACGAACCTCGGGGGATCCGGGGGATTATATATTACAAAGTTTCATGACAAAAGGAAGACACTGGGAGAAAACGGGTCGGAGGCGGAGTCCGGGATGGACTCACCACCTGGTGGCATAGCCAGGGGTGTGCCCACGCCACAGGGTGTGGGAGCCACCCTGGCTCTGTTTCCATCCCTTTTTCACTTCGTATCTTTCCTTATTGACTAAAAACTGCAAAAATATAGTTGGATAGTATTTTCACAGAACTTTTCTTACCAGAACTATTACCTATTTGAAAGCGGGCTCTGCAGGTCTCTGAATTTGGTATCTAGTAGATTCTTCCGGAGTCACCACTTGAATAATCATCAGTATCTTCATCTTCATACACTTATTACTTGAGTCATAAAACCTTTCTCTTCCTTATTACACCATTATCTCCACTTCCTGGAAATTTCTTTCACACAAGACTTCACATAGTTCTCCTTAGCAACATTAGTATAAGTGAAGTGATAAAAACTTTTGAGTACACTTTCAACTAAAAACCATCAAAACATAGGCTACTGAAGCAACTTCTTCCGAAAACCCAAAAAGAATTCAAAAAGGCAATCTAATAAAGAAGCAAATGCAAGAGTGGCAAAATCTGTCAAAACAGACCAGCAGGTAAATATCAATTTTTTAGAAAATCTTCTGTTGTTCAAATCAAAAAGTGCAAAACTAACGAAAGTTAAATAACAACCTGGGGCAGAAGCACAAAAAATTACAGCTCAATCCGATATACAGAGATCTCTCACGATTTTTTACGGTGAAGCACAAAAATCTGGTTCGGGATAGCAACTTTCCCAAATCTTACTTCTCTCTCATTAGAGGTTGATCTTGACACAAAAACCAAACAAAACGAATAAGGAGCGGTTATTACCGAAGTAATAACTTCCAAGAGTCAAAGAAACAAAAACAAACTGAAAGCAAAAATAAACTGGGTTGTCTCCCAAAAAGCTCTTTCTTTATAGCCATTAAGATGGGCGTGATAATTTTGGAGATGCTCACATAGGAATAGGAATTGAAGTGAAAGAGAGCATTAAGAAGCAAAAATACACACATTTAAGTCTAACCCACTTCCTATGCAAGGGAATTTTGTAAACAAACAATTTGTTGAGATCAGAGGCTACTAGCATAGGAAGGCAAAAGAAGCGCAACATAAAAACTTTCAGCATAAAACGAGGAAACTTGATATTATTGAGATGCATACGAACACTTTTTCCTCTTTCATAGTAACTTTCAGTATCGTGCATAAACTTAACAATATAACTATCACAAGGACCATCGTAACAATGATCACTTATTCTAACAGAAAACACAGGAATACTAGCTCTCATAACACTACTTTGTGAAACAATATTAGAGGTATCCTTACAAAGGATAGTGTGTCCCTCTGCTACATATTTAGTAACAAAGTCTTTCACATTTGCTATTATGGGTTCATCAACCTTTTGTTTATCAGTTTCAACAGCTTCATTCGTACTTTCATTAACCATACTAGCTATCATAGAATGTTCCTTTATCTTAACTGGGAAAGGCATTTTATCAATGTAAGGTTCAGGTAAAACATGATTAGCAGTATAAACTTCAGTATTTCTTACAGGAACACACTTAGCAATATCTTTATAAGGTTCATGATACTTATTCCACTTCTTTTTAGGCACTTCAATGTAGGAAGCAAAAGCCTTAAAATAAGAAGCAATAGCTTGAGAGTCTAGACCATATGCATTTTTAATATTTTGGAAGTCATCAGTTCCCATAAAAGATTCAATGCATTCATAATCATAATTTATACCTGACTTTCTACCTTTTTCATTTTCCCAAGCTTTAGCATTGTCCTGAATACGGTCCAGAAGATCCCATTTAGCTTCTTCTTCCATGCGAGTGAATGATCCAGCACAAGAAGCATCCAATAAATCCTTGTCATGTAGAGGGAGCGTTGCATAAAAGTTATTGATAATAATATTGTTGGGGAGCTCATGAATGGGACATTTGAGCATTAGTAACTTCAATCTCCCCCAAGCTTGAGCTGTACTCTCTCCATCAAGAGGCCAAAAGTTGTATATTTGATTCCGATCTTTATGAATCTCACTAGGAGGATAAAACTTTGAATAAAAGAGAGGCACTATTTCCTCCCATTCCAGAGCTTGACCATTCTCCAACAGCTTATACCATTCCTCAGCTCTTCCTTTCAGCGATAATGAGAATAACTTCTTCTTAACTTGATCTATAGTAATACCTGCACACTTGAACAACCCGCATAATTCGTGTGTAAAGAGCAAATGATCAACGGGATGGACAATTCCATCCCCAACATAGTAGTTATCCATAACACGATCAATAATTCTTGTAGGTATTTTAAAAACATCATTCTCAGCAGGTGGTGGCTTATCTACTACCTTAGAAGTGGTAGTAGCATTACCAAATAAGAAACTCAGCAAATTATCCATAACGAAAATAAAGCAACTAGCATAAGTAAACAATACTCAAAGTAGAAGTTTCCTTTACCAGTTCCACTCGCCAATAGCGCTTCACTCCCTGGCAACGGCGCCAGAAAATAGTCTTGATGACCCACAAGTATAGGGGGTGTATCGTAGTATTTTTGATAAGTGAGAGTGTCGAACCCAATGGGGAGCAGAAGGTGCTGGCTAGTGGTATGGATCAAGAATTCTCTGCAAATACTTAGCAAACGGATTTTTAGGGGTTTTTGATAAAGCAAGTAAACGAAGTACGAGTAAATAAAGGACAGTAGGACTAAATGCAGCAAGTGGCACAATCCTTTATGCAGCAAAGGACAAGCCGGTTGCATTACTTAAGATGACCAAACATTCTCGAGGACACTTGGGAAGACTGTCAAGTGCTTTCGCTTCATATAGTTTATTAATCTTCTTTATCTTGCTAAGTGTTGTGTGGGTGAACCTGTGCTAATGTACTGACCTTCCTAGGACTAATACATACTTTTGATTATACCCCTTGCAAACATCCGTAAGTACAAGAAAGTAATTAAGGTAGAAACCTAACCACAACTTTAAACTCTATGACCCTTACGTCCCTTGTGCAATGGTTTCCTAACAGGGGTTCAGATTTTTGTCACTCCGGCAACCCCTATGTTTAGTAGCCAAATACACAATGCATACCCCTAGGGCCATATAGGTGAAGTGTCATGTAGTCGATGTTGTTTTATTGAAAGTAGTTTGTTTACTAATAAACTCTTTAAGCATAACTTCAAGTTCTAAGGGAGCACTTTTATTATTGTTGTAGGAATTTCCATAAGCATTACCATTGTTCGAAGGATATGGCTTATAATTGTTGTTACCAAAATTGTTCCTATAAGCATTGTTACCAAAATTGTTATTTATTATGAAGTTCACATCAACTTGCTCTTCTTGAGCAACCAAAGAAGCCAAAGGAACATTATTTGGATGAATATGGGCTTTCCCATTCACAAGCATAGACATTATAATATCGATTTTATCACTCAAGGAGGAGGTTTCCTCAATAGAATTTACCTTCTTACCTTGTGGAGATCTCTCAGTATGCCATTCAGTATAATTAACCATCATATTGTCCAGAAGTTTTGTTGCAGCAGCCAAAGTAGTAGTCATAAAAGTACCTCCAGCAGCAGAATCCAATAGGTTCCTTGAAGAATAGTTCAATCCTGCATAAAAAGTTTGGATGATCATCCAAGCAGTCAGTCCATGAGTGGGACAATTCTTTACCAAAGATTTCATTCTTTCCCAAGCTTGAGCAACATGCTCATTATCAAGTTGTTTAAACTTCATTATTTAACTTCTCATGGATATAATCTTAGCAGGAGGATAGTATTTTCCAATAAAAGCATCTTTGCACTTAGTCCAAGAATCAATACTATTCCTAGTTAAGGAATTCAACCATTCTTTAGCTTTTCCTCTCAAAGAGAAAGGAAACAATTTCAGCTTAATAATATCACCATCTATATCCCTATGCTTTTGCATCTCACAAAGTTCAACAAAGTTATTTAGATGGGAAGCAGCATCTTCATTACCAATACCTGAAAATTGTTCTCTCATAACAAGGTTGAGCAAAGCAGGTTTTATCTCAAAGAAAGTATTTTTAGCCACAGGTGGAGCAATAGGTGTGCTCATAAAATCATTGTTGTTCGTGCTAGTGAAGTCACACAACTTAGTGTTTTCAAGGGTAGTCATTTTTTTTGGGTTTTCAAATAAGAAAGCAAACTAGCAAAACTAATTTTTTTGTGTTTTTTTGAAGAACAAACCAAGCAAACAAAGCAAAAAGAAACTAAGCAAAACAAAAACAACAAAGTAAAGAGATTGGTTATGAGGGACTCCCCTTGTGAAGATGTCCTTGACTCCAAAGCTTGGCTTTTAAAATCGCTTGATGGCTCAATGCATGGCGCCTAGAAAATTGCTTGATGGCGGTGTTGATGTAGAGCTCGTTGGGAACCCCAAGAGGAAGGTATGATGAGCATAGCAGCAAGTTTCCCTCAGTTATGAAACCAAGGTTTAATCGAACCAGTAGGAGCAAGGAAACACCCCAAAGGTGTTACTAGCTGAGCCTTGGCAGGGTGCACTACCGGTGCTAGTAGCAATGTGGAGACCTGCATAACACAACCACAAAACTTTGTCTCCAACTTGCGATGAGGTTGTCAATCTCACCATGTTTTGCGGAAAACAAAGGATTAAATGTATCGAATGGAAAGAAGTAAAAGTTTGCAGAAAGTAAACATAAAGCAGTAAACAGTTTATAGATTGTATGTAAAAGACAAGGACCGGGATCCATAGTTCACTAGAGGTGGCTCTCCTTAGATAGATAACATGCTGGGTGAACAAATTACAGCGGGGCAATTGACAAACACCGAGAAAGCAATACATGCATATACTAATCATCTTGACTCCTTTGAGACTTGATTGGGCATTACAACATAATACATAGACCGCCATCCAACTGCATCTATGACTAATAATCCACCTTCAGGTTATCATCTGAACCCCCTCTAGTATTAAGTTGCAAGCAATAGATTATTGCTTTACGAACTACGTGTAAAGTAAACAATACAATTGTTCTATGAACAAAGGATTGTTGTTTTCTCCCTAGTAGCAACATCACATCTAGTACCTTAGAGATTTACATCACTTCCCAGTTACGGAGGCATGAACCCACTATCGAGCATAAATACTAACTCTTGGAGTTGCTAGCATCTACTTGGCCAAGATAGCTACTAACAACGGAAAGCATGCAAGATCACAAATAACAAAGACATGAAAGAATCAATAATCAATCTGAAATAGCATCTCAATATCCATCAGATCCCCACAAACACAACATGCAAATAGATGATCTTGATCATGAACGGAGCTCACAAGATCTAGACATGAAAACACAAAGAAGGAGAACCAGCCATCTAGCTACTACATGGATCCGTAGTCCAAGGATGAAATACTCACGCATCACATCGGATGCATGCATGGTGATGAAGAAGGCCTCCAGTGTGAATTCCCCTCTCCAGCAGGGTGCCGGGAAGAGCTTCAGATCCCTCCCGATCTAGGGATGGAGATGACGGCGGCTTCAGACTTTCGTGGATTTTTGATCGGGTACTTAGGGTTTTCATCCCGAGGGTAATATATAGGCGGAAGGAGAGGTGAGGCGCGGGGCCCACACCACCTGGCGGGCGGGCTGGCCGCATGGCCAGGTGGTGTGGTGGCTCCCTGGCCCTTCTCCGTCTCGTATTCTGGCACTTGATCACTTCCGGAAAATAGGCACTTTGGCTTTTGTCCCGTCCAATTCCAAGAATATTCATTTTCTGACTTTCCTGGAACCAAAAACAGCAAAAAACAGGCAACTGGCACTGTGGCTCTTGTTAATAGGTTAGTCCAAGAAATCATATGAAAAGTACTCCAAAGTTGGAATAAAACACAAGAAAGTGGATAAAACCAAGCATGGAACATCAAAAATTATAGATACATTTGCAATGTATCATTCACTCAATAGCATCAACTACAAAGAGTAATCAACACTAGGAAAGTTTCCCCTAAGAACTATGCAAGATTCAACTCAATTGTTACAGCAATATGGAGATGGTGATGAGGGTGCTGATGGTGATGATGGTGGTAATGATGATGATGATCCCGATGAAGTCTAGCTTGATGGTGGTGTTGATGGCGACGATCTCCCCTCTCCTGGAAGGAATTCCCTCGACAGAAATCTGTCTACCGGAGAGATCTTTCTCTCTTGGTGTTTTCCGCCCCACAGAGGCAGCGGAATCTTTCTATGGTCGCTCCCCGAGTCTTAGGGTTTAGGGAGGATAATATACGCCAGAGGGGAGTGCCAGGGGTGGACTAGGGTGGCCACACCACCTGGTGGCGCGACCTAGGGTGGCCCGCGCTAGGGGGTGGTGTGGGCCCCCTGTGTCCCATCTCCAGCCCCCTTCTGGCTTCCTTCGTCTTCTGGAAAAATAGGATTTTCCATATATTTTCCCGGATTTTTTGATCTTCGTGAATTTTGCCTCCAAACAACACCTTTTCCATCAGAATCCTGACTCCAGCGGTCCATGCTCCAAAAGTCATCAATCATGCAAAAACAGATGAAATAACATAAGTATCACCTCTCAATATGAAATATATCAATGAATAACAGTGAATTATGACGTAGAATAGTGATGCAAAATGGATGTATCACATGGATATATAAATTTATTAGGGGTTTTCCATAATTGTTTTGGCCCAAAACTTAATTAATTCTTTTATTTGACCAAAATCTCAAAACTCCCTATAGAAAAGAAAGTTTAGTTTTATCCAAAACACATCTCCATATTTAGGCACAATTGAAGCCTAATTATCATACCCTATCTTCCCACTTCAAAAATAAATATTTTTGAAGAGTGTTAAAAATTCTTTTTGCCTATTTTCTTAAATGGCAGAAATTGAATAATAAATGTTTTAAATAGTTTTACTCTCCAATAAATAATGGAAACTTCTCCGATCTGTGAACTCATAATAGGGACCATCTCAAACCAGAAACCCTCCTTGCCCAACTCAAAAATCTCAAATCAAATCAATAAAACACATTTAGCACCTTTTGGAGAATTAATATAAAAAGGATCTAGAATATTCAAATAAATCCCAATTAATTCTTGGAAGTGTATCTTGATCTCATCCATATACCAGCATCATTGTTCCCTCTTGACAAGATCCAGAATTTGAAACTTCCCTTAATGGACATCAAGTATGGTAGATTTAAATATTGAAACCCTTTGATCTAAAACTAAATCAAAACCCCACCAACCCCCATAGTTAACCACCACAACACTACACCTCATATTCTGGTCGAAAACCACTGTAACACTACAGTAGACAACCCCTACCTCTTGTCCCTTAGTGCTTGGTTGTGGTGAGAGATAGTAATACATGGAGAAAAATCCAAACCTTATGGTTTTGATCCCACACATTTTTTATCACTCCTGCACCCCTGGTCTGGATCATAGCTCACACACACCTACTCTGAGTGCTGGCTGCAGCCCTAGCCACCCTAGTACCCTCCTTCCCCTCCATTTTACTTTTTAAGCCGAAGCACATGCGTGCCAAGCAACCTTGCTATGTAAGCCATCTCATGCCATCACTCAGACCTCCTTGACCGCTTGGCACTATGCTCACTACCCCTCCTAGCCGATCCCTTGCCTCCTCCCCTTTTCTTGTCCAAAATGGACTAGGTCCACCATGAACCTTCCCCTCCTCGGTTAAAAGGGACATGGGATAATCCCAACCTCCACACCACCCTAATTTCCACCTCACAACCCCTCATAACCAAGCCCGGTGCTCTAGCCCTTTCCCCTGCTCTCCTTCGCCTTGGACACAGAGCTTCGAGCTTGGGCAACTACAAGGAAGAAGGAGATAGAGTACTCTCCATACTGCATCTTTCCCTCACGTTTTTGTTCTGGCGTGAGCACCACTACAAGCCCTATCTAACCCTCCCCTTGTCTTGGTCATGTAGACGCCCGAAGAGCCAATCCGATGTGCTTCCAAGAGCACCCGCTGGCGCGGTTGCGCGAGTACCTCCTTGTCTCTAAATCCGTCCCCATTGACCATCACCGAGGTCGCCGTTCAGTACCGCATCGCGTCCACCCCTCCTCCACTATTGGCGAACCTCTAGGTGAGCCTCCCGCCTGCTCCAGATCCTCCTAGGGTTTCCATGCCACTAAGATCATTGGGAGGAAGACGATGATCCTCCGCCGTTGGATCCACTCTAATCGTGCGACGTAGGATGCGCGATATCTCTTTGCCACCCATTGTCCCTAACAAGCGGGCCCTACTATCAGGCCCTTTAAACCCTGCTTCACGCGCCTAATCTCACCTAGTGGGCAGATTCGACGCTGTGAGGCTCGTCTCGGTAAGATCTGGCCCCTTATCAATTTTTTACAGAATCCCTTTTATTTTATTCCAGATCTACTGAATGGCTCCTAGAAATAAATACAAGGAAAGAATGGAAGACACCTAGTTTTGGCTAAATATAATTTCCTATGAGTACATGCACTTTTTCTCCAACATGCAATTTGTACTTTGCCCAAAATAATATCTCTCATTTTCTGGATTTTAATCCAATAAATAGTACTTTTTTAGTAAATAATTTCCACAAGGAGTTCCACATATCCAAATTGGATGACCCCAACATTCCCTGGTAACCTTTGAAGATACCTATCTATCTGTCGTGGCCTCATGCCAAGTGGAGCCTTAGTTTTACTTTAGTAATATTGACAAAATACCCTCAATTCTGACTTTAGAAAATTCCCTAGGCCAAATCATAGCCTATTTTGAGTTGATTCCAACTCCTAGAGAAGTGGTACTCTAATACCTAACTAATACCAGGAGATCAAGATTTATTGATCCATTTGTGATTTATGGTGATTTCAAATCCTCTGTATAGGGTTATTCCACCAAATAAATGCATTCTGTAGTTCTACAACTCCTAAAATGATGAATCTAATTTATACAAAAAGGTACTTGAAGTACCTACCTGATGCATTTGGTTTCATATTAAAATCTTCTAGAGAATAAATATAGTGAAAAAGACTGCTTGCAGAATTAACTTTGGGATTTTCCCAAGGGCATCTTGTTAATTATTTTGAGGTGATTCCAACTATCAAAAATCACAAACTCTAATATATACAAAACCCTCTGAGGAAAATTTATTTGAGCTCTAGATATTTTCTGGTAAATTATTCACCTAAACTAGGGTTTATTCCACTAGAAAATTCATATATAAGAAAAGTGATGAAATCATGAAACCACTTTTGTTGGCCTGGTTATTTCAATACCTATCTGTGGATATCATCTTTGTACACTGCTGTCATACAGACCCAAGCCTTAGTACAAAACCCCTTCTTTAAGTGGGTTTTGACAATTAATTCATAAAAGAAATTCCACCAATGCAATTAAAGTAATTCCAAATGCTATGGAATCAATCTATCAAAACCTATAGAAATTAGTATTGTGTTGATTGTTTGTTTGCTGTATTGTAATGATGTTTGTATGCCTTGTGTTGATTGTGGCTTTTTTTGCTTGCATGTGCTATCTTTAACGACGATAGATGCGATTATATCGAAGACCAGAAGAAGATGGTTACTATTATTGATTATTATGGTATTCTGAGAAGAAGTCCAGGGACATATTGCATATTGCTGATCATAGGCAAGCCACCTTCTTGCTCATAAGACTTGTGCTACTGTGTTACTTATGCATGTTTTACCTACTGTTTTATTACATCTGCATTGTTTTATTATATGATGATCTATGCCTGGTAGTGGCTTGGCTCCTCCAAACCATTACGCAATTGTAGTACTATGTACAACCCCCTTCATGACACCTATTTGTCCCTAGTATGGAAGATGGTGTATACCACCATACCCCTTTGGAGACCCTGTTTTAGCCGAAGTAAAACTATAGGATGGGAAGACCCCGAAAAAGTTCACAAAATGTTTTATGGTAAAACCTTGGTGAGGTTTGAACTACCAAGAGAGGTTTTAGAAAGGAAAAAGGTTTGTTTTACAAAATGCTGAAGAAAAGATGGAGGAAAAAGGTTTACAAAAGCACACCCATTTCTTTGCAGTTTTGCCAGAACAATTAACCCATGCAACCACATTACTCTAGAATGGGACATGGCTAGACTTGAAGTTTGCTACTCTGGTGTGGGAATTCTCATAACTACTTCTAAGGGATCATCTCCCTCTAATTCTGGGCTTCCTTTAAAGAAAGGGTCAACTATTAGACAGTCACCTAAAGGAAGTAGGATCACCCATGTGTGCGACCGGTCGATATTATGAGCCTCCCATTGAAAGTGCCCACTCTTGGGAGTCGGAATGCGCTCCGGTTGTTCCTTGGCCCGGACGTACCGGTGTTGGGAGGAACAACTCATAGGGTAGGGTCTATACTAGAGTGGCATCCGAAGAGTCTTGATCGTTTATTCGACCCACGATCCGTAGGTGATCAGGGTAGGGTAACCAGATGGTGTGGGTAAAGTGTATAACCTCTTCAGAGTGTAAATATATTCGAATTGCCGTATCCATTGTCATGGACGGTTGGGAAGGTTGCTGTAGAGCAGTGCTGGTTTTGATTTCAAAAAGGACTTTTGAAAAGCAAAGGCTTTGGAAATGTTTTGACCATCATATGGTCAGAAAGGAAGGAAAGGAGTTTGGTCATGGATGACCGAAAGTAGGAACAAATGGGTGACCCAATCCTAGTGATTTCCAAAACTTCGCAAAAGGGTTTCCAAAATGTTTTAAAAAAGTTTTCAACAAAGATATGTAGATGCTATATCTATAAGAGAAACTATTTGAGAAAAGAACCTCTCTTGGAGCCCTCCTACTACTACAGCCATATTGCATATCCTCTTGTTATTATTATTCTCTTAAGGTGGTTTGCGAGTACATTCAAAGTACTCACTGGCATTGTCCCTAGCTATTAACTTGGTCAGATCTTGAGAAGAAGGTGACGATGACTACTATGCGAGCTAGGCCATTCTACCAGTCAGTTTCCTGTAGGTTAAGGCATGGCTCGGGCTCTACGCTTGATGAAGTTTCGCTGACGTTGCCTGATGTAGCCATAATGGCAAATAAGGTATGACTTGTATTTGCTTAAGTAATGGATGTTTACTTTGATACTTGTCGGTTATGTGCCACGACACACTGATCATGGGATCGTGGTGTATGCATAACATGGATTCTCGGAGGATTAATCTGGGGGCCCCACAGACTTGGTATCAGAGCCATCCTGACTGTAGGAGAACCTTAGTTAGCATGGTCGTTATATAGGAAAAACTATTTTGGAAACACTAGCTTTTGAAAAGTATTTGCTCAAAGCCTTTCAAAAGATTCTACTTCTTATCTTATTATAATTTAAATGAATTCGAAAGTGGTTTATTCTATCTCTCATCCAAACCTCAAACTTACGGATTTCCAAACAAGTAAAACCTAGACCCCTACGAAGACGATGATACCAAGATAAAGAGAAGCAACTACAAGCAAACACAAGGAGACTACAAGATCGCCCTACTAGCGGAATCCTATTTATCAGAAGAAATCAAGTGCTGCACTATCGAGAAGATTCCAATGACCCAGCGAAGGCTTCATACACAAGATAGTGACCTGGACCATAAGAACGATGATATCTAGGATCAATAATCATAAGATAGGATTCCCTTATATCGCGAGTAGTTAACTCCTTGGTCTCTATAGTAGGCCGTGTTTTCTTGTCTAAATGCAATGATGTGATGCTTGATGTGTGTTGTTTGCGAAGTACATTGCGACCCTTTCGCTTTGTTCACCTTGCATGTATATTCTGGCTTGTTTGATCCTAGTCACATGTGTTCTGGGAATAGATACACCAACTAGGAACGCAGAAAACCCATGTTAGTGTCGCTAACAAGACCTGTATGAACCTCAGGAGTATATGAGAGGAAAAGCATCGCAAGAACTAGGAGTTTGACATCACTAAGTCAGAACAACTCGAAGACTCCACCTCAGCAGGATGGCATTACCCGTTCAACTTGTTGGGGTTCGCAACATAGAAAACAAAAATTTTCCTACGATGAGAAGTACATGCCAAGATCTATCTACTAGGTACAATGCAACAGGTGGACATACATCCATCGAGAACTTACCCTCGAAGACAACGAGTTTTGTTAACGAGTAGGAACTCGTGGTTGATGTAGTCGTACACTTGCTGATCTCAAGATCGTGAGGAAGTCCGAGCGCCGCAACTCAGCAGCGCATCCGTACTTGCACACACGTTGAAGCCACCGGAAAACCTCCACCTCCTCGCTCCAGTGATCCAGCAGAAGCAGCAAATCCTTCCAGACGAAATGCCACCGGGAACATGTATCTCGCTAATCCGAGACCATGGGGGAATAATTCTAGAGGGGAGAGAGATCCTTCACAAGGAGGTGTGAGGAATAAGGAGGAAGAGGGTGGCCTTTTATAGGAGGAGGGGGGGTGCCCCTCCTTCATGGCCCGCGCATGGGCGGGTGACTCCTCACCCCCCCATTCATGTGGTGGTAACCCCTCCATATTAAAATGCCTCTTCACATTCCCCTTTAAATTCCCTACTTTAAATGCATTAAAATTCTCCAAGTTTAATGCTCTCTCATTTAATAAAGCTCTTTTATTAAATTTATTCAGAATTTTTTTAATTACTTTAATTAACAAAAAATCACATATAACCCCTTGCAATATTTCAATATCACATGCAGAACCACTTTCTGCAATTTCACCCGAAACAATTTCCGGTTTCTATCGAGACAATTCCTGTGCTTTGCAATTCTTTCCTCTCAAACATATGTGCTCCAAAATGGTGTCCGGTAACTCTTAAGTGTATCACCCATTGGTTCGTGAATAATGCAGACATGATTGAGACTCCTCTCAGATCAATAATCAGAAACGGGACCTGGAGATCCATATTGACTCCTGCATATTCAACGATGACTTCTGTGATCGTGAGAACCTTTAACGCTTGTAACTAAATCCCTTTGTCTCGCAATATATTACATGTCCGATATTCGATCATCGGTATCTCCATACCTAGTTTGATTTCGTTGCCGACATGCACTCTTTTCTCGTTCCCGTGATATAACATTCTAGTGATCACATCACTTGCTTGCAAGCTATCTTAATGTGGTATCACCGAGAGGGCCCAGAGTATATCTATCCATCATCGGGATTGACAAATTCCACTCTTGATCCATGAGCCTCAACATAACACCTTCGTAGCACTGAACCCATATTTATAGTCACCCTGTTACGGTGTGATGTTGGATGTTATCAAGATACTCTTTCGGTGTTAGCAATTAACATGATCTCATGGTATAAGGATAAAGATTACTTCATATGATGTTATAGCAATATAAACATAATGACTTGATCGTAATGCTATACTTCGGATGAATGTTCATCACATCATTTCACAAATGCTGTGACCTTGTTATTAACAACATCCAATGTCCATGATCAGGAAACCTTGACCATCTTGTTAATCAACAAGCTAGTCTATAAGAGAGGCATAACTAGGAACCCTTTTTGTTTATTAAACACACATGTATTGACGTTTCCGATCAATACAATTATAGCATGAAAAATAAACATTTATCATAAACATGGAATAAGATAATAACCACTTTATTATTGCCTCTCACGCATATTCCCTCGAGTCTCCCACTTGCACTAGAGTAAATAATCTAGTTTGAAAAACTTTGTGTATTGAACACCTATGGCTTTCTGGTGTTGCATATACATGATTGCTAGTGGTTAACATAATCTGCGGATCTGACAGTTTCAGGTCCGTGTGTATTTGCATGTCTTTGCGTCTCTACGCATCACTCATTCGCAAATGAGATGGCATTGTATAAATTTGGTCCTTTGGTGAGACCTTTAGTTTGTTCGGGTTAAAATATGTTGATATTATTGTCACACAATATATCTTCATAGTATTAACCCACATTGAACCACACCTAGTTTGATAACAAACTACTTAACACAAATGCCCTCCTTTGCTGCTACTATAGCAGTTATATACTTAGCCTTTTGTTGTGGTATCCGTCACAATGTCTCAACTTTGGAACTCATCCAAATCCATCATGGAACATCCTTTCCATTACATTGTGACACCCATAGTCTAAATTGAGATAAATTTAATTTGTATCTTGTGACAAAACTAGTATCAATGTAACACTTTACAATGAACTAGCTTTAACTATTTTTCACTTATACATGATATATTCTTAGTTCTTCCAAAGCTCATAAGAATATCTTTACTATTGTCCAATGATCATCTTATGAATCATTCTGGTATGTGCTCATAACATTTAGAGCATAGGACATTCTGGATATGTACATATCATGGTATAATCGATCAAAATCTTCATGTGATTTTACTCACCAAGTGTTGAAACACTTGAATTTTGATACAATCCTTTCCATGAACCAAGAACCTTTCTTGTTGTTTCCATATTGAACCCTTTCAATATCTCATATATGTATGTCTGGCATAACCATATTAGCGCCTCAATATATCCATATAGATATTGATGCCAAATATTCTGGTTTTACCCAAGTCTTTCATCGAAATCTAATTTTAATGAAATTCTTAACTTGTGTCAATACAAGATATATCATTTCCAATCAACAATATGTCCTCTACATAATGTATTAGAAATATGTCTCAGCGCTCCCACTTAATTTCTTGCAAATGCAAGCATCTTCATCATCTCCGATGAATTTAAACTCTTTTAACAGTTTCATCATGGTGAAGATTCCAACTCCGCTATGCTTACTTCAACTATTGAAGTTTGCATGCCCTTTTAGCACCCTTTGAATTAATAGAAACCTTCGGACCATGTCATGCACATGTCCTAGGTAACCGTTCTATTAGAAGAACCTTGTTTTGTTTATTCAACTACCATAAACCAAATTATATGTAGTGGTTGCTACATTAATCCGTCAAGACTATACATCGCTATGAAAGATCAAATCTTGTCATAGTCAACTCCTTGAACATTGCCGTAAACTTCTTTCCGACATGTCGACTATTTTATAGATGTTAAACATCCATGTCTATTTCTTTATAGATCCAAACATGACTGATAGGCTTCACGCCTTTCCGGAGGGTCTTCCAAGTTCAGAAACTTGATTTCTCATGTATGGATACTATCACGGATTCTATGACTTCTAGTCATTTTACGGAGTCAGGGCCCATCATCGCTTCTTTGCATGTAGTCGGTTCATCATTGTCAAAACAATAACGACTTGCTTATCAAATCACTCTATTTGATTCTTACCGACCCACACGGTTCAATAGGAACTCTAATCTCTGAGATCACACCCTTTGTAATCACGGGAGCCATGAGCATTGTGGCCGCCACCGGGACACTTTCCAGCGCTGTGCTACTTAGCACATATAGCTAAGGTTCAACAACCTTATCAAAGTTCTATTGTCCTCCCACATAACTTTTCATGAAAAATTCCTTCTCAAGAAACTTGACGTTCCAAGTAACAAACTCTTTTGTCCTCGGTGTTATGGAGAAATTCCCAACAAATTCTTTGGGATAACCTACAAAGACGTGCTTATCTGACTTTGGTTGTAAACATTTTACTTATGCACAGCATACCAAATTTTAAGAAAAGACAAGTTGGGTTTTATCCCAAACCATAACTTATATGGTGTTAATTCAATGGATCACGATGGTGCTCTTTTTAGTGTAAAAGCGGTAGTCTCTAAAGCTTCAATCCTTAAAACATAATGGCAGTTTTATAAATGACACCTTTGATCTTACCATGTCAAACATTGTTTGATTTCATCTCTCGAATATGCCATACTCCTATGGTTTATCGGGAAACACAAATCATGGAACAATTCCTCAAATCTTAGGTGTTTTTGCTAAACATGTAACTCAAATATCTTCCTTTATGATCGAATCATAAACTCTTTATTTTCTTGTTACAATGATTTTCCACTTCATCTTGAAAGTCTTTGAACAACTTTCAAATGTTTCATACTTCTTCCTTATTAAGTAAATATATAGATATATTCACTCAAATTTCTCGAGAAAGCATATAAAGCAAAAAGATCCATCGCATATGGCTACATATAATGGACTATGCACATCAGCATGCACAATTTCCAATAAGCTAGTCATCCGTTCCTCTTTGGCCTATGAACGGAGTTTCAATTATCTCGAGGAAAGTTTCACAAGTGTCAATTGATCAAAATCAAAGACTCCAAAAATCCATCAACATGGAGTTTCTTCATGTTTTCTTTCCAATATAATTTAAAACAGCGATGCCACTTCATAAGTGATCTTTCAATCATTTGTCTTGCCACATTTTAGCAATAGTGTTTATGGATGTGATTTCTCCCACTAGACTTGTAAAAGTTCATCCATCCTTTATGGAATACGGTAATTATTTGAACAACCATTGTTCTCGTAATACCGGAACAAAATAACAATTATTAAAACAAATTTTGAAGGCTAGGTTTGATGACAACGAAAAACACAATAACACTTTATTTGTTTTCGATGAACATCAGCACTTATTCTCTTGCCAGTTTCTTAGGCCATTGCAGTTCATGAATTGCGTTGTCTTGTATGACACTTCATACCAACCAATTCGGTATCCAATACCGGTATCCAATACGTAAGAACCACATTGTTTAACAAGCAAGGAATACAACCATAACATGTATATCTTCTATATACCTAAGCTGGACATTTCCAACTTTTTCTTTTCTGCCAAATATTTTATAGATTCTCTTTTAGCAATTCCTTTTCCTTTTAAAAGAATCTATCAACATCAATTGTGGTGTCATTCACATGACACATAGTACAAAGCGTATATAGTCAAATACGAATACCTTTGGACTTGCACTTTGAAGTGGATCACCATCATCAAATGTTTGGTGTTCTTTCCAAAAACATTCTTTAGTAATCTTTTAGTGTAGTAAACATTTTACTTACATATTCTATTCATCCGCATCATGACAACTTGCATGATCAAGCTACTATAGCCTATAAGGAAGAATCACGAGTATAATATCAGTTCCCAAAACCTTTTTGGTAGATTAGGACGCATAGCGTCTCCAACCTTCACAAATTCTCATACAATATGAGAACATGTATTTTGCTAAATTATACTCTATCATAATGCAACCAAAAACATTGTTTCAGATATCACAATATCTTTCACACATGATGGTTTCTGAAACAATTCTTTCAGCTCCAATATAATCTTGATATTAAAACAACTTTTGAATATCAATAATCATGGAGGCAAACATGATACTTTAGATACTAACATTGGAATTCTTATTCTTGATTTAATACTACTTATTAAACTTCATGGAGTAAATAGAGTTTGCTGAAAGTTTGTAATAGGACTTCTAAACTTTAAATTGACATTCAAAACAATACGATACCAGTTCATAAAGTAAATATCCAGAATTATATAGTTCTATTATCTCAATTAAAACTAAGCGTAAGGTACTAAATAGATGCCAATGACTATAACAAATTATGCAATTTCACTTCGATTTAGTTTATGACAAATTGAGTTCGACTAATCCAAATTACTAATGAACTCCCACTCAAAAATGACATCCCTCGTGCCTTTTTGGTGATTACATGAACCAAATCCACTGCACCAAGTCCGATCATCACGTGAGTCGGTGTAGCTTTAAAGGCGAGCATCAATATGGGCATCACATCAACTATATAACTCATGTTAACCTTTCGGTCCGTGTTCCGAGGCCATGTCTGTACATGCTAGGCTCGCCAACTAAGAACCTTAGTACTCGCGTGTGTAAAACTGTCTTACACCCGTTGTATGAAAGCGTAGAGTCGAGTACACCCGATCATCACGTGATGTCCCAAAACATGATCCATAGAACGGTGCATACTTAAGGAAGAACACATTTTATCTTGATATCTAAATGAGGGATCATCTTACAATGCTACCAAAAACGCAAAACTAGCAGTATAAGATGCTAACATCTAATGTGTAAAGTGAGATGATATGGTCCATGCATTTGATCTCTATCATATGCATCATGGTATGACCTCTATCATTCCTTTGTGTGTAAGGCCAAGGTCTATGGAACTTACACGTCGAATGTGTTGTAAGAGTATCTATCATACATCTACTTACAACAATACCATATCAAGACACTAGCCCAACAACGATCTAAACTAGACGCCTCTAATTTATCAGTTGCAAGTTTTACGTGGCTTAGGGCTTTCGGAGATAGAACCGTTCTTACCTACAAACATGGAACCACAACGAGGATAACCAAGTTATTAGCAACTCGTTGTAAATCAGATATTGACTATAGTAGGAGAGACAGACACCCGCCAGCCACTTATGCAAAACTAGTTGCATGTCAGTCGTGGAACCGGTCTCATGTATGATGACATGTAAGGTTGGTCCGGGCCGCTTCATCCCACTAGGCCACCAATATCCAAAGTACATATAAGAAGCAATAACATGATCATCACCGCCCATATACTATTATGTGTTCTACCCGTGCAAAGCACCTACGCATAGATCAGGCTCTGATACCACTGTTGGGGTTCGCAGCATAGAAAACAAAAATTTTCCTACGATGAGAACTACACGCCAAGATCTATCTACTAGGTACAAAGAAATGGGTGGACATACATCCATCGAGAACTTACCCTCGAAGACAACGAGTTTTGTTAATGAGTAGGAACTCGTGGTTGATGTAGTCGTAAACTTGCCGATCTCAAGATCGTGAGGAAGTCCGAGCGCCGCAACTCAGCAAAAAATCCATACTCGCACACACGTTCAAGCCACCGGACAACCTCCACCTCCTCGCTCCAGCGATCCAGCGGAAGCAGCAACTCCTTCCAGACGAAATGCCACCGGGAACATGTATCTTGCTAATCCGAGACCATGGGGGAATAATTCTAGAGGGGGAGAGAGATCCTTCAGAAGGAGGTGTGAGGAAGAAGGAGGAAGAGGGTGGCCTTTTATAGGAGGAGGGGGGGTGCCCCTCCTTCATGGCCTGTGCATGGGGGGTGACTCCTCACCTCCCCCATTCATGTGGTGGTAAACCCTCCACATTAAAATGCCTCTTCACATTCCCCTTTAAAGTCCCTACTTTAAATGCATTAAAATTCTCCAAGTTTAATGATCTCTCATTTAATAAAACTCTTTTATTAAATTTATTCAGAATTTTGTTAATTACTTTAATTAACAAACATTCACATATAACCCATTGCAATATTTCAATATCACATGCAGAACCAGTTTCTGCAATTTCACCCGAAATAATTTCCGGTTTCTATCGAAATAATTCCTGCGCTTTGCAATTCTTTCGTCTGAAACATATGTGCTCCAAAATGGTGTCCGGTAACTCTTAAGTGTGTCACCCTATGGTTCGTGAATAATGCAAACATGATTGAGACTCCTCTCAGATCAATAATCAGAAGCGGGACCTAGAGATCCATACTGACTCCTGCGTATTCAACGATGACTTCTGTGATCGTGAGAACCTTTAACGCTTGTAACTAAATCACTTTGTCTCGCGATATATTACATGTCCGAGATTCGATCATCGGTATCTCCATACCTAGTTTGATCTCGTTGTCGACATGCACTCTTTTCTTGTTCCCGTGATATAACATTCTAGTGATCACATCACTTGCTTGCAAGCTATCTTAATGTGATATCACCGAGACGACCCAGAGTATATCTATCCGTCATCGGGATTGACAAATTCCACTCTTGATCCATGAGCCTCAACATAACACCTTTGTAGCACTGAACCCATCTTTATAGTCACCCTGTTACGGTGTGACGTTTGATGTTATCAAGATACTCTTCCAGTGTTAGCAATTAACATGATCTCATGGTCTAAGGATAAAGATTACTTTGTATGATGTTATAGCAATATAAACATAATGACTTGATCATAATGCTATACTTTGGGTGAATGTTCATTACATCATTTCACAAATGTTGTGACCTTGTTATTAACAACATCCAATGTCCATGATCAGGAAACCTTGATCATATTGTTAATCAACAAGCTAGTCTATAAGAGAGGCATAACTAGGAACCCTTTTTGTTTATTAAACACACATGTATTGATGTTTCCGATCAATACAATTATAGCATGAAAGATAAACATTTATCATAAACATGGAATAAGATAATAACCACTTTATTATTGCCTCTCGTGCATATTCCCTTCACAACTCACTTCTCAAGACTCGCCATCAGTACTGCACGCCAACACTCATCTGCCAACCATAGCAAGAATCCCGTGGAAGCTAGAAGTCGACCATCGAAGGCTCTCCACTATCCATAGGAAACCACAAGACTTGCTAAACCAGACACGAAGTAATGATCCGACTCCACTAACCTTGAGTATATTATAACTTCTGACATCCCCAGAAAGACCAACTATTCTAGTCAACCCTACCCCAAACCGACGAGAAGATTCTTCACCAAAAGGCTAGAATACTCCAAAATCCTGAAGACAAAGATGCATGAAGATAACGAGTCTAGTTCGTCATCAAGAAGAAACCACACCAATAATACAAGTAAAGATAACTCCTCCAAAGCTGGATGCCTCTATGATCACTAAAGACTAGCAAGAAGTGTCGATAACCGCTAACCTGCCTAGAGTTAACTCCTTAAAGCTTTGCTAGGAAACCAACTCTGACAAGGTTTGCACAATAAGGCATCGCTCGATGAACTCAACTCAAGACCCAGGGGAAATACAGCCTATCCTTAGTGAACTGTGGGGCCCCAGATTAATCCTCTGAGAATCGCTATTATGCATACAACCACGATCCCATGATCAGTTAGTCGTGGCACATAACAGACAAGTATCAAAGTAAACATCCAACATAATGAATACTTGTCATACCTTAGTTGACATTATGGCTACATCGATCAACATCAGTGGAACTTCATTAAGCGTAGAACCCGAGCCATGCCTTAATCTACAGGCAACTGACTGGGAGAACGTCCTAGCCTGCATAGCCGTCAACTTCATCCTCTTATTGATATCTGACTAAGTTAATAGCCAGGGACAATGCCAGTGAGTACTTTGAATGTACTCGCAAACCACTAGGATAAATTGAATAAGGAAATGCAATTCTGGCTGTGGCGAGATAGCTCTATCTAGGGTTGTTTTTGAAAAGCCTAGACTATCTCTTGTAGTTATGGCATCTCCATATCTTTGTTGAAAAAGAGTTTTGAAAACATGCTTCTATTTTTATAAATCAGGATATCCCCATATCCTTGCCGAAAACCTTTTTGAAAACAGTTTTGGAGAAAAACCCTTTTTAAACCTCTTTGACCACCTATGGTCAAAGCAAAACTTTAAACTCAGGTTCCCTCAGAACCTCCATACTTCCATCAATTTTTCCAAACACCACCATTTGGGTACTCCTAGCCATCACCTTTCCAACCGTCCTTGACCGTGGACGCGGCTATTCGAATAGATTATACTCTGCAGAGTTTGCGCACTTTCCCCACAAGAATCAATACATCCGCCAGGATAAAACCATGGCCCACTACACATGGTAGATGGGGGTCCGGATAATCAAACCTAACCTTTCACTTGTCGACCCTAGCAAAGGCTGCTTTTCGTTTTGGGTTTGTTCTCCCCGTCAACGAGTATGTGGCTCCCAGCCATAGTCACGCCAGACACGCCAGATACCCAAACCGCAGCTTGGCGTATACCTTAACTTGGTGACTCCACTTCCTTCCATACCACCTAAGTCATACTGTCCGCGGGAGACCCAATTGTTGCACCGGCACTCTTGTGATCTCCAAGATAATTGCAACTATCGTCGTCAGGGAGCACATATGCAAACAAGCAAGAGCACAATCAACACAAGGCATCCAAGCATCAATACATACAGCAAGCAATGAGCAAAACAAGTTTACAAATCAGTAGGTTTTGAGTGGTTGGCTTCTACACAAGTGGAATTACTTGAAATGCCTTTGTGGGTTTTCTTTAATGATTTCGAGGCCTAAACTACTTAATTAAAGGGGTTTAATTACCTGGTCCAAGTTCTGTAGGATACATTTATAGAGAAGATACCATCAGATAGGTATTGATAATATGAAACCAACAAAAGTGGTTTCACCAAATTATCAATTTCCATTGATTTATAAAGAATTTTCTAGTGGAAAGAACTCTAGTTTTAGGAAATAATTCACCAGAGATGTTCTGTATGTCCAAAAATTATTTCCTTGGGTAGTTTGGTAGGGCTTGATGAACTTGTTCTCTGAGAGTTGGAATCATGTCAAAATATTTAACAGAATTCCCTCAGGGAATTCCCAAAGGCAGTTCTGGAGGGTTTTTGTCTTTTTCACCGGATTTAATCAACAAAAGATTTTGATATGATTCCAAAGGTAAAGGATAGGTACTTTGAGTACCTTTCTGTAAGAATTGCAATCACATAATTTGGAGTTGTGGAACTCCTGTAGTGATTTATCTAGTGATAATACCACATACAAGAGTATTTAATTCACTAAGATTTAACAGAGGATCAATAAATCCTTATCTCCTGGTTTTAGATAGGTATTGATGGGACACTTCTCTGGGAGTTGGAATTAATAGATGATATAAATATGCCTAGGGATTTTTCTAAAGTCAGAACTGGAGGGGTTTTCTAAAGTCAGAACCATAGGGTGACATGCAGAGGGAGAGAGCAAAAGGGGAAGGAACCTTTCTCGATTTTGGAAAAGGGCCGAGGCTCCTTCTCCTCCTTCTCTTGGGCAACACAGACCAGGGGAGAGGGAGTGGAGTGCAGGGGAGGTGAGTGAGGGGGAGAGGGAGCAAATGAGTGGCAGAGGCGTGCTGGGGATGGCCTCTGGCCTTTATACCGAGAGGGAGAGATACATGGTGAAAATGTCCACTTTAGACATGGAGGAGGGGTAGTGCTGGCATGTGATTAGCCTAGAGGGCGGTGGAGAGGGGTGAGAGTGGGATTTGGTCGGGCAGAGAGATATGGAGGGAGTGGTGGAGCTTGCTGCTGCTTTTTAATACCAAGTTTTGCAATAAGTGTAATATATTTCTCTCTCTCACTCTTCAGAAGAACATTGGACCCAAGGGGGGAGTGCTACAGTAATTTCGACCAGGGGAGTGAGAGATGTGTTGTGCAAGCTTGGTTGACCAGTTTGGTGGTGGTTGGATTGGTTTAGAAGCTTGAGTTTGCAAAATCTCAAATATTGGCTAAAGAGATGATTGTTAAGCAAGTTTAAGAGTTTGATCTTGGCATGCTGGAACAGGGGTACTGGTAGATAGGTGTGACCAAGATACATGCCCTGTAATTATTTGTGATTTTTCTGAAGATTCCAGATCCCTTTCATATTAGTTATTCAAATATTGCTAAAATGGTTTTATCGATTTTCTTTGAGATATTTGAAATAGACAAGGTAAGATTTTGGTTTGGGAAGGTCCCAATTATGAATACACACTTTGAGGAATTTTCTCAAGATTTATTTATGAATAAATGTATTTAAAACAATTATTAATCCATTTCTGCCATTTAAGAAAATAGGCAAAAAGAAATAAATAAAGTCTTAAAAAATATTTATTTTTGAGATGGGAAGATAGAGTATGATATATGAATCTCAATTGAGCTAAAATTTTGGTAAGTACTTTGGCAAAAACCAAACATTCCTTTGCGAAAGGAGTTTTGGAGATTTTGTCTATTAAAGAGATTAATTAGATATGGAGCCATAATAATTATGGATAATATTTGATAAATCTTGAGGATCAAGGTAGATGATTTAGACAAGGTTTAGCAAGCATTTTCAACCTTGGTAATTGGAAATCCAACTTGAATTAGATGGAAAACAAGGAGTTGTGGATCTAGGGTGATGTTATTTTTATACCACCAAAACCTTGTTGGATCTTGGAGCTCAGAGCTCACCTTGATGCAAGGAATAGATGGATAGTTACACCAAGTCATATAGATGATCATGGAATAAGGAGTTTTGATTGGTTACATTTGAGGTGGTCTGGGAGTGATGGCAAACTTTGTTGAAAATAAGGCTGCCATACCAGATGAGTCATGATGCCTTATAAACCATGTGGGTTTAAGAAGCACAAAGATCCACTTGGAACAAGTGAAGTAGATGTTGATAAACCTATATGAGTAGAACACAACCATGCAAAGAGTTGGTCCATAGAAGGTTGGATGATGGTGTGAGCTTCTGTCAAAGTAGGCATGTTGACAAGATTTGCAGGAATAGTTATTTTCTTGCCTGCAAAACCATCAAGAACAAGTAGGTTGGAGGATGATCGAACCAAGGGAAAGAGTGGACCTTGGTAGTACTTATTATGGTTAACAAGATGGTTCATATGCATTTTCAAAAATGCACAAGGGTTGAGAAGGGGAGGCATTAAAAAATGTGATGGTGGAAATAGTTTTCCAGACTTAGCCAAATTTGGCAGATTTAGGGTTTTTGACTAGAGCATGAGAGGGGATGTTTTTGATTGGTTGCAAGGTACCCAAGCATGATCAAGTGGATGATGTTGAAGTGTATATTGAGTATAAAGGATCCATGCTTGATATTGGTATTCATTGAATTGTAAACTTCTAGAAGGGATATCTTCAGAATTGATCTGGTTAAGGGTTATAGGTGATCACCTAGTATCTAGAGATTAGATCCTGCTTTGTAGTCTTGTTTAGGGTGTGGTGATTTCAAAACCTTGATCCTAGTGATGAGCTCCTAGAGTAGCTCATACTATCTCATAAGCAGAAAAATCAAGCAGCAGATTAAGGCAATTCATCTTATAAACAAATGAACTACTACTAGGGTTACCATCAAGCTTAGCTTGAGGTAAGGATGGACAATTTTGAAAGGTTGGACTTTGAATAAGGTAAGATTCCTTGGTATCCCTACCAAGAGTAGAATTCAAAAGTTTTATACAAGGTTTTGAAAATCCTAGAGGTAAGAGTAGTTGAAGGTTTTGTCTTGAAAACATAAGGAGATTATATTATATATCTCTCCATAGTTTTGTTAGTAGAAGCTATTAAAATAGTTTTGGTTACATAAGTGTAACATCCCAAAACTTTAATCCAAGCTTATCAAGATCAAATCATCCAAAAATAGGGTTAACAAAAACTTTTCCAAATTTAAAATGAAAGCATTCATATGTGTGTGCATTTAAAATAGGAGTTGTTTGAATTGCCATGATTGAATGATCCAATGCTTGTAAAATGTTTCTTAGGTGATTTAAACATCATCTACATCATTCCCACACTTTTCCTAAAGAAGATCAAATCAAAAAGAATTAAAAAGGAGGAATGGTCATTTTGGCAAATTTAACTCTCATGCCTACTTTGGCTATTCCTAGTACTCAAAACTTAACAGGAATAATTCTTGATATTTGCACCCCTTGCTAGTACACATAATGAGGTACCAAGGCCCACCTTTGGATCTGCTAAAAACATTCTGTTAACTATTTTAAATGACAGTTTAAAATTGAATCTAATGCATATGCATAGATCACCCCTATTTCAAAAACCATCTATTTGAGCTCCATTTTCAAAACCCTTGCAACCAGAGACTACCTATCACTAGTGGAGATCACTCAAAAATTTTGAAACCAAAATTCAAAATTTTCTTTCATGCGGCCATTTCATCAAACACTTGGCATGCTTAATCTCTACTCTAATCCTAGCTCACTATTTACTACAGGGTTTTGCCCCCAATTAATCCCCATTGAATATCCTTGTCCCCTCTTGATATAACCAGAGCCTAACCAGCATCTGCCCTACCCCCTAGCTGCACTGCCATGCCATGCCGAGTACCGACTCGCCGGCCGACCGTGCACTCATAGCAGCAGCCCTCTCCAGCCCCTCTCCTCATGTCTAGCAACTTGCCTGTGGTCCACCTCCACCGCCCAACCAGCCCCAGGCGAGAGATAGAGAGCAGAGCGGCCAGGAACCGTCGCGCCCGGAGCCGGTCGAGCATGCTGATGCCGCCCCTAGAGCACGCCCTGTCCCCGCTCGCACAGACCACCCCTTGGCACCAGCCCGTGCCCGCCGCTCCAACTCGACCTAGAGAACACCCCAGACATCCCCGTTCGCTGCCCAAAGCCTCACAGCCACCGCTCGCCATGGACACCGCCGCCTCGGCCGCGCAGAGCGCCACCTCGCCCACACCACGTGCCACCGCCCCTACGGCCGCATTCAATTCCTAGAGCACCGCCAGGGAACCACACATCGATCGCCACCCCCAGCCATGCCTCTACCCCGCCGTAGCCATGTCGCCACCGTTGACTGCCCATCCGCTCGGTCTCACCGTCGGGCCTATAAAAGGAGCCCTTCCTAGCCTCTTCTCTCGACACCATTCCACTTCCCTCACCTCTCTAAACCTCACCCACCTCTAGCCGGAGGAAGTGGAGCAGCAGCTCGCCGGAATTGGAGCCGGAGCAGCCGCGGCAGGAGGAGAAGGGCACCGTTGATTGTGACCACCCCAAGCTCCGCCGCAACCCCGCCTCGCCTCGCCGTCGTCTTCCAGGTCGTTTTCCCACCTCGTCGACCCCGCTGGAGCCCTGGTATGCCCCCAGTAGACCCCCACGAGCCGCTAGGGTTCGAGCTCGCTGGCGACCTGTTCGTCGTTGACGACGACCCTCAGCCGTTGATCTCGCTTCTAATCCTACGACCCACATCTCGCGTACCGTTTCGCATTTTAAGTGCCGCTAACACGTGGGACCCCCTGTCACCTGAGCCCCGCGCCGCGGAGCGCCACTGGGCCGGCCCATTCCTTTTCCCGCACTAGGCCATAGATCCAAATCTGGATTTTTCTTTTTAGTTGAATCTAGTTTCTGTCCACTAGTTTAAAAATCAATTCAGAGAGTTTTAGAAATCCAAATTGTACGAAACCAATTTTGCCCGAAAGGTATTAAAATGATCTATCCAAGCCCATTGGATTTAATTCAATTAGAGTTATAGATCTCTCCTAATAAAAATGAGAAGACACAAGCTTTTGCAACTTGCAACATTTTTATAAAATCAACCAAGTTAGCTTTTGAGTTGATTCCAACTCTCAAAAATCACATTTCATCATATCTATCTAAATATGTAATAATATTAAAGTTTACATGCAGTGACTTTGGACTAGTACCAAAATAATGCTATATAGGCATTTCTAGTCACTTTAAATCATTTAAATAATGAACTTAAACCAGAGTAATATTGATCCAACCCTTAAATCTCATTCCCACATGTTAGAATATGTGGTGATGATAGGTGTCAACATGATCCCATGTTTTAAGTGGTAGTTAACTTAGATTCAACACTTTAACTTAGAATTATACTCCTTGTTAGTAGTAGTTTGCGAGTACTTAAAGAGTACTCATGGCTTTTGTCCCTGGCTATTATCATGGCCAGACTATGAAGGAGATTATCAAGATGATGGCCAGCAGGACGGCTATGATAACTAGGATTATCTGCCTTCGTCAGCATTGCCCGTCCCCTGAAGATGGACCCCACTGCTACGCTTATCTTTTCTTTCCACTCCTTGTTGTATTAAAGACTGGATCATGAGATCCTTATTTGTGTAAAACCTTATGTATGATTTGTAATGGATGATGTACTGTGATATCCAATTCGTTATGTCTCGCAAAAATGGTAATCCTAGGATTGCGAGGTATGGCATAACAGGCATCTGGGATTAAAAATCGGGTGTTGACAAGTTGGTATCAGAGCCATCCTGACCATAGGAGACCCTAGTTAGAATGGACGTTCAAACAAAAACTTAGTTTCATAACCAAAGTGAGTATTTCTGAAAAACTATTTCCCCTCTTACCCTTGTGAACTCATTCTTTCTCAAAAATTCACGTTCCTCAAAATTCTTACATTATGACTTAAAACTTGACACACTTGATCACTTCACTAACTTTCTCATCCTTAATCCTTGTAGATGGAGACTCAGTTCAGCAAGTTTTACCAGTTGGGAAACGGAGGTAAGCTGATCTTCGAGAGGGATCTGGATTCGCTGTCAGAGTTACTGGGACACCCTTATCCGGAGTTTCTTGGAGCTCAACTTCCAGGACCCCCAGGAGGAGACCTACAGTGGCTAGTCACCGTGGATCTTCAGGGAAGCATCGAAGTACCAACTTCCGGGAGAATTTAGTTCTCCGTGAGAGAGAACAACTGGCTAGATGGATTAGCCAGGGCAATGCATGAAGCTCTCGCACACCTATGTGCCCTCAGCGTCAACAAGATCCAAGGAACCCGTTTTGCCTACTCTGCAAGACGTGACTTCATGGGAATGCCGATGGAAATGCCAAGTCACCCAGAGTTGAGGCGTCAAGTGGAGAACCTTGATTTCTTGCTTCATGACAGATAGCAGGAACTGGACAATGCCAGGGAGTTAGCCAACCAGAACCGTGCCATCGCCGACCAGAAGGCCCAGACTTTCGCACTGCTCGTCCAAGATCGCCAGTCTCTTCGTCGCCAGCGTGCAAAGAAGGATCGCACCATCGTCCATCTTTGCAAGAAGGTGGCCAACCTCGAGAAGACCGTCAAGGAGCAGGAAGCTCATTTTGCCGCCAAGGAAGAAGAAGATGAGGGTGAAGACATCCAGGGAGATATGGATTCTTACCTCAGGAATGATGATGACTTTCTGGAGGAGGATGCTGTGGACTTCTACACTAATGATGAAGACTCCGACTTCATCGATGATGAGTAGATGCACTAGAGCACTGTCGTAGCATGAGATGTATCATCTCATTGTATCGTATCTTAAAGAATGGTTCTTCAAACCATCTGTTTTTCCCTTTGATTGTTGTGGTGTGTGTTGTATCGTGTGCTTGCTTGCATGAATGAAATGAAGTTAGTTGCAAAACCTGAGTTTAACTCAAAGTTTTAGATTTGAAAAACCCAAAACCATGAACCTAAGACTTTCCGTCTTACCCCTATATCTATCTCAATCTTCAGATGACTCGTGGGAACCAAGGAGGGAGCAGCTCGTCGCAAGACCCAATGCTGCAGATCTTGCAGAATCTCATCACGGACCGTGAAGCAAGCAGGGCCGAGCGTCAAGCCAACTTAGCAACACTGCAGCAGATCGCCCAAATGGCTCTCAACAACCAAGGACATGGAAATCAGGATCACCAAGGATCCAAACTCAAAAACTTTCAGAACACCAATCCCCCAATCTTTAACCTATCTGAAAACCCATTAGATGCTGATGACTGGTTACAAACCATGGAAAACAACTTAGAGGTTGCCAGAGTTGATGAGAATGAGAAAGTTCTCTTTGCCACCCACTATCTGGCGGGAGATGCAAGAGCTTGGTGGAATAGCATCCGCAATATGAACCATGGTCAAGTGATGACCTGGGAAGCATTAAAGGTCAAGTTCAGCTGCACCCACGTGCCGCAAGGTCTTGTCAACAGGATGAGAGATGAATTCCGCGAATTGAAGCAAGGAAGAATGACTGTGGTGGAGTATCATGACAGATTCTTGTCACTTGCCAGATATGCACCGGATGAGATCAACACGGAGGCCAAGAAGAAGTAGAGATTCTTAAACGGACTACATGATGAGATGCAGACTGTCCTCGTCAACATCCGTTTCGATGATCTTCGAAGAGCTAGTTGACTCTGCCATTCAGATGGAAGGGAAGATTAACCAGGCAAACGACAACCGCAAGCTCCGTATGATGCAACAGTCTGGATCCAGTAGTCACCAGAAGTACCGTCCTAACCCCTCACCAGGATATGCACCAAGGAACAACCGACCCCCAAATTCTCGCCCAAGCTACCCCAACCGTAGCGGAGGCAATGTGAAGTCCGGAGGAAACAATCACAACTCCGGCAATGCCAACAATTTCAACCGTGCCCCTCCCAAGAGCAACAACAACAACAACACTGCACCAGGCGCGGCAGCAATGTCATGCCTCGCCATCAAGGACAAGTCCCAGATCACTTGTTTCGAGTGTTGAGTAAAGGGTCACTACTCCAATGAGTGTCCCAAGAAGACTGCCGCCAATGCCCCTGTGAATGCCCAGCTCAGCAGCAGCGTCGTGTTCAACCGGGAAGGAGATTTGCCCCAGGGAACCCGCACAACCGCAACGGTCGTGTCTTCCACATGAACACAGAAGAAGCCCAGGAAGCGCCAGATGTAGTGCTGGGTATGTTTTCTGTCAACTCAGTTTTAGCAAGAGTATTGTTTGATTCTGGAGCATCGCATTCATTTGTCACCGAAGAATTTGTATGCACTAGTAAGATTCACCCAACCAACCTGAAGCATGTCATGATAGTTCAAATCCCCGGTTCAACAACAAAAGCTAGAAAAATTTGCAAAGCTGTACCTATCAAAATACATGGGATAGATTTTTATGCCAACCTAATTGTACTTGGAACCAAAGGATTGGAAGTAGTGCTAGGTATGGACTGGATGTCAAGGCATAAAGGACTGATAGACTGTGCTAAGAAAGCCATCACCATGACCAGTAGTTCTGGAGTAACAGTAGAGCATATCTCTGAAACCTTACCCCGTCAATTCAAGTGCAACAGGAGTGTAGCCCTTCCCACCATTGACCAAGTCAGAGTAGTCTGTGAATACCCCGACATATTCCCAGATGAATTTCCAGGTATGCCCCCGGATAGGGATATTGAGTTCATTATTGAACTAATCCCTGGAACTGGACCTATAGCCTAGAGACCCTATACCATGAACCCCTCAGAGTTAGTGGAACTGAAGAAGCAGTTGGATGCCATGTTAGCAATAGGATTGATTCAGCCAAGCGCATCGCCATGGATATCAGCAGTGTTATTCGTCGACAAGAAAGATGGAGGCAATCGTCTGTGTACAGATTACAGAAAGTTGAATGATGTCACCATCAAGAACAAGTACGCCTTGCCAAAGATAGAGGATCTATTTGATTAGTTGACATGAGCCCAGGTATTCTCAAAGATTGATCTTAGGACTGGTTATCACCAATTTAAGATTCATGCAACGGATATTCCGAAGACTGCCTTTACTACTCGCTATGGTTTATACGAGTATACGGTTATGTCTTTTGGATTAACCAATGCCCCTGCTTATTTCATGAATCTCATGAATAAGATCTTTATGAATTTCCTAGATAAGTTTGTAGTTGTGTTTATCGACGACATCCTTATCTACTCCAAGTCAGAAGAAGAGCATGAGCAACATCTGAGAATCATCCTAGAAACCCTGAGAGAGCATCCGTTATATGCCAAGTTCAGCAAGTGTGAGTTTTGGCTGAAAGAAGTAGGATTCCTAGGACATATTGTTTCTGTCGGAGGAGTCTCTGTTGATCCCACCAGGATCAAAGATGTCGAGGAATGGGAAGCCCCAACCAATCAAACCCAAGTTCGTTCATTTCTCGGATTAGCGGGATATTACCGCAAGTTCGTAGAAGGATTCTCGAGCATAGCCCGACCAATGACCCAATTGTTGAAGAAGGACAAGAAGTTTGAATGGACAGACAAATGTGAAGGCAGTTTCTAGGAGCTGAAGAAGAGATTGATATCAGCCCCAATTTTGATCATGCCATACATCAAGAAGCATTTGATGTGTATTGTGATGCATCCAAGATTGGCCTAGGATGTGTATTGATGCAAGAAGGCAAAGTCATCGCGTATCTGTCTCGACAATTGAAGCAACATGAGCAGAACTATCCGACCCATGATCTTGAGCTAGCAGCCGTGGTTCTAGCATTAAAGACATGGCGTCATTATTTGATGGGTAATCGCTGTGAGATTTACTCAGATCATAAGAGCTTGAAGTATATCTTCACTCAGAAGGAGCTGAATATGAGGCAAAGAAGATGTATAGAGTTAATCAAGGATTATGACCTTGACATTCACTATCACCCCGGCAAAGCCAATGTGGTAGCGGATGCTCTTAGCGGTTTGCCGTGTAGGCTTAACACCATGATCAAAGAGAAGCAACCAAGTTTGTATGAGGAGTTGGAGCAGTTCAGGACTGAGTTAGTTAGCAAAGGATTCCTAGCTAGCATTGAACTTCAACCCACTTTGATTAGCCAAATCAAGGAAGCCCAGAAGGGAAATGAAAGTATCGACAGAATCAAATGTCGTATTGGTACAGGAAAGGTACCTGGATTCACCGAAGACGAAGAAGGTGTACTGTTGTACAAAGGACGTATCTGTGTGCCAGCAGATTCGGAGCTGAAGGAAATTATCATGAAGGAAGCTCATGATACTCTTTATTCTATCCACCCCGGAGGAACGAACATGTATCAGGATTTGAAAGAGCAATTTTGGTGGCACAAGATGAAGAGAGAGATCGGAAGCTACATCGCCAAATGTGACATCTGTCAAAGAGTCAAAGCAGAGCATCAGAGACCTGCAAGACTATTGCAACCATGGCAGATTCCGGAATGGAAATGGGATTCCGTCGGAATGGACTTTATCACCGGTTTACCTACTTCTAGTAGGGGAAATGAGTCAATCTGGGTCATCGTTGATAGACTGTCCAAGGTAGCCCATTTTATACCTGTCAAGACTACCTACCAGAGTGCAAAACTAGCAGAGCTGTATATTGCTAGGATTGTTAGTCTGCATGGAATCCCCAAGACCATCGTCTCAGATCGAGGAACCCAGTTTACTTCAAGATTTTGGCAGAAAGTTCAGGAAGGTTTAGGAACCAAGTTGAACTTCAACACCGCTTATCACCCGCAAACAGATGGACAAACTGAGAGAGTCAACCAGATCTTAGAGGATATGCTTAGAGCTTGTGTCTTGGAACACGGATCAAAATGGGAAGGCACGCCTTTCAGAAATTCTCATATAACAACAGTTATCAGGCTAGTTTGCAGATGGCACCATTTGAATTCCTATATGGAAGAAAGTGTCGTACCCCTTTGAATTGGTCTCAAGTAGGAGAGAGTCAGATCTTTGGACCCGACATTCTCCGAGAAGCAGAAGAGAAAGTTCACAAAGTCCATGAGCACCTCAAGACCGCCCAATCCAGACAAAAGAGATATGCTGAACAGAGAAGGAGAGACCTGACTTTCAATGTCAGAGATTTCGTATATCTCAAGGTTTCACCATTGAAGGGAACTCAACGCTTTAGTCTTAAGGGAAAGTTAGCTCCCAGATATATCGGACCTTTCAAGATTCTGAACCACCAAGGAGAAGTATCATACCAACTGGAACTGCCTGAAGAGATGCCAGCCATCCACAATGTGTTCCATATCTCGTTACTTCGCAAATGCTTGGAAGTGCCTGAGAAGTCTGAAGTTTTCAAGAATATCGATCACAGAGCTGTGGAAATCAACAATGACCTGACCTATCGGGAAGTACCCATCTGTATCTTAGAAGAAGCCTACAGAACCACCAGGACCAGGAGTATCAAGTTTCTCAAGATTCAGTGGAGCAACCATACCGAGGAGGAAGCTACTTGGGAGCGCGAAGATTACATTAGAACAGAGTTCCTAGATCTCTTTAGTTCCTAGTTTTCTTTGTAAATCTCGGGACAAGATTTTTTTTAGGGGGGAAGGTTTGTAACATCCCAAAACTTTAATCCAAGCTTATCAAGATCAAATCATCCAAAAATAGGGTTAACAAAAACTTTTCCAAATTTAAAATGAAAGCATTCATATGTGTGTGCATTTAAAATAGGAGTTGTTTGAATTGCCATGAATGAATGATCCAATGCTTGTAAAATGTTTCTTAGGTGATTTAAACATCATCTACATCATTCCCAAACTTTTCCTAAAGAAGATCAAATCAAAAAGAATTAAAACGGAGGAATGGTCATTTTGGCAAATTTAACTCTCATGCCTACTTTGGCTATTCCTAGTACTCAAAAATTAACAGAAATAATTCTTGATCTTTGCACCCCTTGCTAGTACACATAATGAGATACCAAGGCCCACCTTTGGATCTGCTAAAAACATTCTGTTAACTATTTTAAATGACAGTTTAAAATTGAATCTAATGCATATGCATAGATCACCCCTATTTCAAAAACCATCTATTTGAGCTCCATTTTCAAAACCCTTGCAACCAGAGACTACCTATCACTAGTGGAGATCACTCAAAAATTTTGAAACCAAAATTCAAAATTTTCTTTCATGCGGCCATTTCATCAAACACTTGGCATGCTTAATCTCTACTCTAATCCTAGCTCACTGTTACCATAGGGTTTTGCCCCTAATTGACCCCCATTGAATCTCCTTGTCCCCTCTTGATCTAACCAGAGCCTAACCAGCATCTTCCCTACCCCCTAGCTGCACTGCCATGCCATGCCGAGAACCAACTCTTGGCCAGGCACACTGCACTCTCTCCAACCCCTCTCCTCATGTCTAGCAACTTGCCTGTGGTCCACCTCCACCGCCCAACCAGCCCCAGGCCAGAGACAGAGAGCAGAGCGGCCAGGAACCACCGCGCCCGGAGCCGGTCGAGCATGCCGACGCTGCCCCCAGAGCACGCCCTATCGCCGCTCGCACAGACCAACCCTTGGCACCAGCCCGTGCCCGTCGCTCCACCTCGACCTGGAGAACACCCCAGACATCCCCGTTCACCGCCCAAAGCCTCACAGCCACCGCTCGCCGTGGACACTGCCGCCTCGGCCGCGTAGAGCGCCACCTTGCCCAGACCGCGTGCCACCGCCCCTACGGCCGCATTCAATTCCTAGAGCACCGCCAGGGAACCACACATCGATCGCCACCCCCAGCCATGCCTCTACCCCGCTGTAGCCATGTCGCCACTTCGGTCTCACCGTCGGGCCTATAAAAGGAGCCCTTCCCAGCCTCTTCTCTCCACACCATTCCACTCCCCTCACCTCTCTAAACCTGACCCACCTCTAGCCGGAGGAAGTGGAGCAGCAGCTCGCCGGAATTGGAGCCGGAGCAGCCGCGGCAGGAGGAGAAGGGTGCCGTTGATTGCGACCACCCCAAGCTCCGCCGCAACCCCGCCTCGCCTCGCCGTCGTCTTCCACGTTGTTTGCCCGCCTTGCCGACCCTGCTGGAACCCTGGTATGCCCCAGTAGACCCCCACCGAGCCGCTAGGGTTTGAGCTCGCCGGCGACCTGTTCGTCGTTGATGACGACCCTCAACCATTGATCTCGCTTCTAATCCTACGACCCACATCGCGCGTACCGTTTCGCGTTTTAAGTGCCGCTGACACGTGGGCCCCCCTGTCACCTGAGCCCCGCGCCGCGTAGCGCCACTGGGCCGGCCCATTCCTTTTCCCGCGCTAGGCCATAGATCCAAATCTGGATTTATCTTTTTAGTTGAATCTAGTTTCTATCCACTAGTTTAAAAATCAATTCAGAGAGTTTTAGAAATCCAAATTGTACGAAACCAATTTTGTCTGAAAGGTATTAAAATGATCTATCCAAGCCCGTTGGATTTAATTCAATTAGAGTTATAGATCTCTCCTAATAAAAATGAGAAGACACAAGCTTTTGCAACTTGCAACATTTTTATAAAATCAACCAAGTTAGCTTTTGAGTTGATTCCAACTCTCAAAAATCAAATTTCATCATATCTATCTAAATATGTAATAATATTCAAGTTTACATACAGTGACTTTGGACTAGTACCAAAATAATGCTATATAGGCATTTCTAGTCACTTTAAATCATTTAAATAATGAACTTAAACCAAAGTAATATTGATCCAACCCTTAAATATCATTCCCACATGTTAGAATATGTGGTGATGACAGGTGTCAACATGATCCCATGTTTTAATTGGTGAATATTAAATGTTAGTTAATTTTTCAATGAGTAGAAATTACTTTTCTAAAATAAAAAGAAGGAAACTATTGAATTAAACTTGTGATGTTTGTGATGATAATAGATCATCAAATGTGTGTTTTAGAATGCTACTTAGCCTAGTTAAGTATTGTTTGGTGATTGTGCACTCCCTATTTATTTATAGATGCTAGTACTGACCAAGCTTACAAGGAGGAGGAGTGCTACCAAGAAGAAGAAGAAGAAAACTTCAACCACTACACCAACCAAGGCAAGCTATTATTGGCAAGCTAACCCTTGCAAAACATACCTTAGCAAGCCACCATTAACAGTGCAAGCTATTGTTAGCAAGCTAGAATTAATCTAGATAAATGAGCAAGGATGCTTTAGGCATGCTTTGATCACACCCCTTTTTAACTATTAGTACCCCAAATCTTACTTGCAAGTTTTATTACCCTTAGTATGCAAAGTTCATTACTTATTTTGAAGGTACCATAAAAATTATAAAACTTGACCTACTTAGAAACCTCTAGATGTCATTCCATGGCATGAGATTGATCCCATCCTTCCCCTTTTGTGAACACTCTTAACTTAGTATTTTAGAGCAGATCAAAAACTTGAGTCACTTTAGATGGGAACACTTGGTGAAAATGAATTGTGAAAACCTTGGAATGATGAGTCATTCTATTGAGATGATTTGACATGTGTTGAGAAACACAACTGGTTTATGATGATGAAAATGATGAGGCATGAGCCTTAACCCTTTTATAAAACTGATGGTTGGATTCGGATGCGATACCATTCCAAATTTACCGTACAACCATGCTACCTGAATTGGGTAAGGCTTAGCTAGAAATTTATATGCATTAGTATTAGTTCCCTTACGGGAGAGGTTTGAGATGAGGCTACCTCTCATGATGTCCACCTATGCAGTGCCCAAGATGACTGATGGTCATGGTTGGGAGGCCATGCTCATAGGAGAGGTGCTTATACTAGGGTGTGTAAAGGGAAGGTTATGTTTGATTATCTGCATACTAAGTATGATGATTCAGGGTTATCCCTGACAGATGTATCGAATCTTGTGGTGAAAGTGTACCACCTCTGCAGAGTGTCAAACTATTTGAATAGCCGCGCCCGCGGTTATGGACAGTTGGAATGGCCATACTATTTCGTTCTCAGATGTTTTCTAAATACTTTGAAGTAATGATAAATCTTTGACTTGACCACAACATGGTTGTGTTGGTGATAATAGCTTCCCAACTTAAGTGATTCTAGAACTTTACTTTATCTTTCTTTGCTTCTGAACTCAGCTTAGGTTTCAAACTTAACTTGTGAGTTAACTTAGATTCAGCACTTTAACTTAGAATTATACTCCTTGTTAGTAGTAGTTTGCGAGTACTTAAAGAGTACTCATGGCTTTTGTCCCTGGCTATTATCATGGCCAGACTATGAAGGAGATTATCAAGATGATGGCCAGCAGGATGGCTATGATAACTAGGACTATCTGCCTTCGTCAGCATTGCCTGTGCCCCTGAAGATGGACCCCACTTCTACGCTTATCTTTTATTTCCGCTGCTTGTTGTAATAAAGACTGGATCATGAGATCCTTATTTGTGTAAAACCTTTTGTATGGGTTGTAATGGATGACGTACTGTGATATTCAATCCGTTATGTCTCGCAAAAATGGTAATCCTGGGATTGCGAGGTATGGCATAACGGGCATCTGGGATTAAAAATCCAGGTGTTGACAATAAGCATCTTGGCTCATGTTTTGAAATGCCAGAACATTTGAGAATATGTAAAATGAGCCAGGATAGTTTTGTTAGATAGCTTTTGTCAACTGATGGTGAGGTAAGGAGTACCATATGGCATACACTCACATGCACAAGCACAAACAAACAACAAGCAAACACTGCACCAATGAACAAGAAAAAGTTTTTGTTGCCCCTGATTTTTGCATTCTGGAAAACTAATCAGGGTTGCAGAAATTGGGATGTTACAGACCTTTCCCCCTTAAAAGAATATCGTCCCGAGATTCAGGAGAGTAGGGTTAGGGGATTTTGAGTCGGGTTGATACTAGGTGTCTTACACGTACTATCTTATGGACTCCATCTTTGAAAGTGGTTACTACATCGATGAAGTTGAGCTTCAGTCTTCCGGGATGCACGGAGAGTTGGGGAGAGTCTAGTCCTGATTGCGAGGGATGACCTTCTTTTTCTTTCGGACTCTATATCTCGAGGGCTTAGACTGGGCAGACTATCTCGATGCTCAACTTCACAGAATACTCGTTGGAGGATAGAATCTATAGGTGGGAGTACCTCTGTCTAAGGATTCACAGCTCTTCCTTAGGGTCGTAGCGTATCCTATTTAACGATTTTAGGGTCGGGACTCCTGAGGTTGCTCCTGGCAGAGGGTTATTCTATTTTGTGGGATAGACGCAGTCTTTCCCCCTTAAGGTTAAACTAGGGTAGCACGGGGATAGCACATTCCTTTCTTCTTGGAGTCGTAGAATCTTCAGTTAGTTTTGCTTCTGATGTCTCACGGGTTGTTGTTTGGTGAGAAGGCGTCAAATCTGGCGGTCTTTCTGAAGTATCCTCAGGTAGATATTCTTCTGAAGATTGAGTGGGAGGACAAAGTCTTTCCACCTTGGAGCTTCACTAAGTTTCTTTAGGAGTGGTGCGAATCTTCTGTCTGGGAGTGCTTCCTGGCGATTAGCAGAAAGTTGTCTTGTTTCTGGGTCTTGATTGGAGTCTTCGAGTGACACCCTATTCTCATAAACCTTGGTGGGGGTGGTTTCCTAACGCAGCCTTTAAGGGGTTAGCTCAAGGTAAATTAGCGGTTTATGACTCTTCTTGCTAGAAATTAGCCAGGGTTGAAGCAGTCAGCGTCGGGTAAGTGGTCTTCATTGGAATTTCTTGCGTTGCTTCTGATTGATGGCAGAGTGGACTCGTTGTCTTCAAGCTTCCTGATCATCTGACTTTAGGGGTGGTTCTGACCTTTTAGGGAGGATCATTCCGTTAGTTTGGGTAGGGTCGACTAGATTAGTTAGTCTCCCGAGGCGGTCAGAAGCTCTAATACACTAAAGGTTAGTGTGGTTAGGTCTTCACTTCTTGTCTTGGTTGACTTATCGAGTGGTTTCTTATGGATATTGAGGATCCTTCGGTGGTTGACTTCCGGCTTCAACGGGATTCTTGCTGTAGTAGATTGAGGAACAAGGGAGTGTGGTGCCATTGAAGAGTCTTGCATGGTGAGTTTGACGAGGTATGCCGTCCTGCTGAGGTGAAATCTTCGAGTTGATTCTGACTTGACGATGTCGAACTCCTGGTTCTTGCAATGCTTTTTCTCTCATATATTCTCGAGGTTAGTCTGGGTCCCATTACCGATAGCTAGCACAGGGGTTTCCTGAGTTACTAGGTGGGTTATCATTCCTCGAGTCTCATTTTTAAAGAGGTCAAAGCAAACTAGAACATACAAACAAGGCGAACAGAGCGAGGGGATCGCAATGACCTCGGCAGACAACACACGTCAAGCCACACATAATGCACTTAGGCAAGCTAACACAGTCAATGTTAGGGACCAAGGAGTTAACTACTCGCGATGTAGGGGAATCCTATTCTTGGGACTATTGACCCTAGATATCGTCTTTCTTCAGGCCGGAGTCACTATCTTGCAGATGAAGCCTTCGTCGTATCTTGGACGCTTCTTGATAGTGCAACACCCGATGTCTTCTGGTTGTAAGGATTCCACGGGTAGGGCGATATTATAGTCACCTTGTGTTTGCTGATAGTTGCTTGTCTTCATCTTGTTCTCATTGTATTTTCCGAGTTCTAGATCCTCGTTATTTAAAATCCATAGGTTTGAAGTTTGGACGAGGGTTAGAGGAAACCATTTTCAAAAGCATTTACTTAGAGTAAGAGAAGAAGTAGAACTTTTTGAAACTCATTGGGAAACTAGTTTTCAAAAGCCAGGGTTTTCAAAATAAGGTTCCTGTCTAGCGACCATGCTAACTAAGGTTCTCCTACAGTCAGGATGGCTCTGATACCAAGTCTGTGGGGCCCCGGATTAATCCTCCGAGAATCCCTGTTATGCATACAACCACAATCCCATGATCAGTTAGTCATGGCACATAACAGACAAGTATCAAAGTAAACATCCAACATAACGAATACTTGTCATACCTTAGTTGCCATTATGGCTACATCGATCAACATCAGCGGAACTTCATTAAGCATAGAGCCCGAGCCATGCCTTAACCTACAGGCAACTGACTGGGAGAATGTCCTAGCCTGCATAGCCGTCAACTTCATCCTCTTCTTGATATCTGACCAAGTTAATAGCCAGGGACAATGCCAGTGAGTACTTTGAATGTACTCGCAAACCACTAGGATAAATTGAATAAGGAAATGCAATTCTGGCTGTGGCGAGATAGCTTTATCTAGGGTTGTTTTTAAAAAGCATAGACTATCTCTTGTAGTTATGGCATCTCCATATCTTTGTTGAAAAAGAGTTTTGAAAACATGCTTCTGTCTTTATAAATCAGGATATCCCCATATCCTTGCCAAAAACCTTTTTGAAAACAGTTTTGGAGAAAAACCCTTTTTAAACCTCTTTGACCACCTATGGTCAAAGCAAAACTTTAAACTCAGGTTCCCTCGGAACCTCCATACTTCCATCAATTTTTCCAAACACCACCATTTGGGTACTCATAGCCATCACCTTTCCAACCGTACTTGACCGTGGACGCGGCTATTCAAATAGATTATACTCTGCACAGTTTGCGCACTTTCCCCATAAGAATCAATACATCCACCAGGATAAAACCACGGCCCACTACACATGGTAGATGGGGTCCGGATAATCAAACCTAACCTTTTGCTTGTCGACCCTAGCAAAGGCTGCTTTTCCTTTTGGGTTTGTTCTCCCCGGCAACGAGTATGTGGCTCCCAGCCATAGTCCTTCCTTCCATACACGCGTATACCCAAACCGCAGCTTGGCGTATACCTTAACTTGGTGGCTCCACTTCCTTCCGTACCACCTAAGTCATACCGTCCACGGGAGACCCAATTGTTGCACCGGCACTCCTGCCAAGACATGCCCACTCTTGCCGAAGCAAGCTACATGCTCCAAATTCGTGGATCTGTTAGCGCCTGCCCGGAATTCAAGGGATTTCTCCCAATAAGTAGTGTACAAGTTGTGTCGGCTAAAGAAGATAAACTACGAGCTAAGCCCCAGCACCTGGGGTAATGTGGTTGCACGGATAAAAAATATTCTGGTAAAGGCATAGAACATCCCTTCTCTTTCTCTTGTCCATTTTCTCATTTCTCATCATCACCATTTCTTTCGTTAAAACATCCGCTTGGAACAATGCCTCTTCCCAAGGGTTTTACAAATCAGTTTTGAAACATTTGTAGTAGGGTAAATCCCAAAACAATCTTTTCAACAAAAATCCGTGGTTTCTCAACGGGGTAGGATGCTAATCATCATAACCTCGATCTAAAGGGGAGTAAATGGTAGGTTTACATCAGGTTGAGTGCCATGAGGGACACCAAGCCATAACTTGGAGGAGCCAAGTCATTAGCACAGTATTTATAAAACAAGACATGCAGATAAATAATGCAATTTATAAAGGGGGGGGGGGTACAAAACAGATACTAAAAAGAGTATGACAAGTATCAGAATTCGGGAGTGGTGGCTTGCCTGTGATCAGTGATAAGTCTCTGGACTTTCTTAGATAACCAAGAATACCCAATAATATACAATAATAACCATCTTCTTCTGATCTCCGAGATAATCGCAACTATCGTCGTCAGGGAGCACACATGCAAACAAGCAAGAGAACAATCAACACAAGGCATCCAGGCATCAATACATACAGCAAGCAATGAGCAAAACAAGTTTACAAATTAGTAGGTTTTGAGTGGTTGGCTTCTACACAAGTGGAATTACTTGAAATGCCTTTCTGGGTTTTCTTTAATGATTTGGAGGCCTAAACTACTTAATTAAGGGGGTTTAATTACCTGGTCCAAGTTCTGTAGGATACATTTATAGAGAAGATACCATCAGATAGGTACTGATAATATGAAACCAACAAAAGTGGTTTCACCAAATTATCAATTTCCATTGATTTATAAAGAATTTTCTAGTGGGAAAAACTCTAGTTTTAGGAAATAATTCACTAGAGATGTTTTGTATGTCCAAAAATTATTTCCTTGGGTAGTTAGGTAGGGCTTGATGTACTTGTTCACTGAGAGTTGGAATCATGTCAAAATATTTACCAGAATGCCCTCAGGAAATTCCCAAAGGCAGTTTTGGAGGGTTTTTTCTTTTTCAGCAGATTTAATCTACAAAAGCTTTTGATATGATTCCAAGGGCAAAGGATAGGTGTTTTGAGTACCTTTATGTAATAATTGGAATCACCTAATTTGGAGTTGTGGCACCCCTGTAGTGATTTATCTAGTGATAATACCACATACAGAAGTATTTAATTCATTAAAATTTAACAGAGGATCAATAACTCCTTATCTCCTGGTTTTAGATAGGTATTGATAGGCCAATTATCTAGGAGTTGGATTTATCCTAATAGATGTTGTAGATATGCCTAGGGAATTTTCTAAAGTCAGAACTGGAGGGATTTTGTTATTTTTACCAATGTTAAAACATAGTTCACCTTGACATGAGATAAATTTGACATGGTAGGCCTATAGTTATGTTATCAGGGGAACTTGATTTCATCCCTGTTGGAGATGTTTATCTCACTCGGGAATTTATTTACTAGAAAGGGTACATTTTAGTAGCTTTAATGTCAGTAAATAATGGCATTTACTTTTGGCAAGCTACCAATTCTGCATGTTGAAGAAAACCCTGGGGGACCATGTAAAATTGTCACCTGGACGAAATCATGCAGTTTTATATTTTATTTGGATTTAAACTAACAGGTATATTGCAGATCTAGAATTCCTAGAGAAAGAAAAAGGAAAAACCACTGCCGGGCCGGATCTAGAGGGAAGGTGGGCCGCAGAGGGAAAATCGGCCCGCTTGGGCGAGGCCAGCATGCGCGAGCACGGGTTCGAATCCGCCAGGCGTGGCCCGGGCGTCAGTGACAGGGGCCGGCGAAGGGGTATCAGGCACCGTCTGCCGTCCGATCTAGTCAGGATCAACGGCCACATGCTGTTTCCTACCTCGCTCCCGAGACCGCGGGGTGGAACCCTAACGACGGCAGGGTCCGGCGGAGGGGGAGCTCACTGGTGGCTGGGAGGCGACGACGGTGGCCCAGATCTATGCGGCGCGCGGAGAGGAGTCCGCAGAGGGGCGGCATCATCGCTCTCGTCGTCGGGACCTTGCTCGCGTAGTGGCGCCCAAGAGGGAGCTCGCCGGAGCTTGACCGAGGCGACCGTAGAGGTGTTCCTGGGCCAAAAGAAGGACATGATTAGATAGAGGAGGAGGGGGTCACCGCACGGTGACATGCAGAGGGAGAGAGCAAAAGGGGGAGGAACCTTGCTTGATTTTGGAAAAGGGCCGAGGCTCCTTCTCCTCCTTCTCTGGGGCAGCACAGAGCAGGGAGAGGGAGTGGAGTGCAGGGGAGGTGAGTGAGGGGGAGAGGGAGCAAACGAGTGGCAGAGGCGTGCTGGAGGTGGCCTCTGGCCTTTATACCAAGGGGGAGAGATACATGGTGAAAATGTCCACTTTGGACATGGAGGAGGGGTAGTGCTGGCATGTGATTGGCCTAGAGGGCGGTGGAGAGGGGTGAGAGTGGGATTTGGTCGGGCAGAGAGATATGGAGGGAGTGGTGGAGCTTGCTGCTGCTTTTTAATACCAAGTTTTGCAATAAGTGTAATATCTTTCTCTCTCTCACTCTTCACAAGCACATGGGACCCAAGGGGGCAGTGCTACAGTAATTTCGACCAGGGGAGTGAGAGATGTGTTGTGCAAGCTTGGTTGACTAGTTTGGTGGTGGTTGGATTGGTTTAGAAGCTTGAGTTTGCAAAATCTCAAATATTGGCTAAAGAGATGATTGTGAAGAAAGTTTAAGAGTTTGATCTCGGCATGCTGGAACAGGGGTACTGGTAGATAGGTGTGACCAAGATACATGCCCTGTAATTATTTGGGATTTTTCTGAAGAGTCTAGATCCCTTTCATATTAGTTATTCAAATATTGCTGAAATGGTTTTATCGATTTGCTTTGAGATATTTGACCTAGACAAGGTGATATTTTGGTTTGGGAAGGTCCCAATTATGAATCCACACTTTGAGGAATTTTCTCAAGATTTATTGATGAATAAATGTATTTAAAACAATTATTAATCCATTTCTGCCATTTAAGAAAATAGGCAAAAAGAAATAAATAAAGTCTTCAAAAATATTTATTTTTGAGATGGGAAGATAGATTATGATATATGGATCTCAACTGAGCTAAAAGTTGGGGAAGTGCTTTGGCAAAAACCAAAGTTTCCTTTGGGGAAGGAGTTTTGGAGATTTTGTCTATTAAAGTGATTAATTAGATTTGGAGCCATTATAATTATGGATAATATTTGATAAATCTTGATGATCAAGGTAGATGATGTATACAAGGTGTAGCAAGCACTTGCAACCTTGGGAATTGGAAATCCAACTTGAATTAGATGGAAAACAAGGAGTTGTGGATCTAGGGTGATGTTATTTTTATACCACCAAAACCTTGTTGGATCTTGGAGCTCAGAGCTCACCTTGATGCAAGGAATAGATGTGTTGTTAGACCAAGTCATATAGATGATCATGGAAGAAGGAATTTTGATTGGTTACATTTGAAGTGGACTGGGAATTTTGATTGGTCCATAGAAGGTTGGATGATGGTGTGAGCTTCTGTCAAAGTAGGCATGTTGACTAGATTTGCAGGAATAGTTATTTTCTTGCCTTCAAAAACCATCAAGAACAAGTAGGTTGGAGGATGATCTAACCAAGGAAAAGAGTGGGCCTTGGTAGTACTTAGGATTTTTAACAAGATGGTTCATATGCATTTTCAAAAATGCACAAGAGTTGAGAAGGGGAGGCATTCAAAAAGGTGATGTTGGAAATAGTTTTCCAGACTTGGCCAAATTTGGCAGATTTAGGCTTTTTGACTAGAGCATGAGAGGGGATGTTTTTGATGGGTTGCAAGGTACCCAAGCATCATCAAGTGGATGACGTTGAAGTGTAGATTGAGTAGAAAGGATCCATTCTTGATATTTGGTCTTCATTGACTTGGAAACTTCTAGAAGGGATATATTCAGAATTGATCTGGTTAAGGGTTTTAAGTGATCACCTAGTATCTAGAGATTAGATCCTACTTTGTAGTCTTGTTTAGGGTGTGGTGATTTGGAAACCTCTTGATCCTAGTGATGAGCTCCTAGAGTAGCTCATACTATCTCCTAAGCAGACAAAACAAGCAGTAGATTAAGGCAATTCATCTTATAAACAAGTCAACTACTACTAGGGTTACCATCAATCTTAGCTTGAGGTAAGGATGGAAAATTTTGAAAGGTTGGACTTTGAATAAGGTAAGAGTCCTTGGTATCCCTACCAAGAGTAGAATTCAAAAGTTTTATACAAGGTTTTGAAAATCCTAGAGGTAAGAGTAGTTGAAGGTTCTGTCTTGAAAACATAAGGAGATTATATTATATATCTCTCCAGTTTTGTTAGTAGAAGCTATTAAAATAGTTTTGGTTACATAAGCATCTTGGCTCATGTTTTGAAATGCAAGAACATTTGAGAATATGTAAAATGAGCCAGGATAGTTTTGTTAGATAACTTTTGTCAACTGATGGTGAGGTAAGGAGTACCATATGGCATACACTCACATGCAAAAGCACAAACAAACAACAAGCAAACACTGCACCAATGAACAAGAAAAGTTTTTGTTCCCCCTGATTTTTGCATTCTGGACAACTAATCAGGGTTGCAAAAATTGGGATGTTACATGAACCGCCAACACTCAAAGAAAGAAGATCCACACTAGTCTCGATGAACCTTAGTAAAGCTCTAAGGTGGAAAGCTTGTGTCTTTCCACACAATTCCAAAAGATCGCCTCTCGGAAGATACTCTAGGAAAATTTCCAACCCGACGCCTTCGCCAAGCACCAACTTGCGAGTCATCAGATGAGATACCAACTGAAGTTTTTACGAAGCCTCGCTGCTACTTTAGCTGAGGACCCACCTGAAGGACCACAGAATCACTAACTCCATCAGCTCTAACCTGCCTAGACGATCTGCGAACTCCACTGCTCAAATAGGCTAAGTACAAAAAGTAGTATATGAACCTCATAGGACCCAATTCATGGACGTTATCCGAAGGTTTCAAGTCTAGGCAGAAGATTGTGAAATCCACCTAACATCATTCGATGACTCCGAGAAGGAAGAAATGACGTCATCTTCATGTTACCTTAGTTAAATCCTAAGGGGAAAGACTACGTCTTTCCCACAAAATAGACTAACCATCTGCTAGAAGACCCCTTAGGAGTTAGATCTTAAGTCGTGAACTAGGATATGATAAGCCCTTAAGAGAAACACTTCAAATCCTTACAGAAGGAAGATCACTCATCACCATCAGAACTTAAGTCGGCTCAACTCTCCGTGCACCCCAAGAACACAGAAGTTCACCTTCACCGACATAGTAACCCTGTCCAAAGACTAAGTCTGGAAGTTAGTACACTCGAGACGCATAACACTAACCCCAACTTAAAGTCCCCTAACCCTTCTCTCCTGAATCTCGAGACGAGATTCTTTTAAGGGGGAAAGGTCTGTAACATCCCAATTCTAATAACCCTAATTAGTAGTCCAGAATGCAAAAATTAGGGGGAACAAAAACTTTTTCTTGTTAAAAGCTGTTGTGTTTTCTTGTTGTTTATTTGTGTTGATGCATCTGAAAGTGTAGTAGATAATATACTCCTTACCTCACCCTCAATTGACAAAAGCTATTTAACAAAACTGTCTTGGCTCATCTTGCAGATTCTCAAATGTTCTGGCATTTCAAAAATCCGAGCCAAGATACCTTTGCAACCTTAACCATTTTAATAGCTTATATTGACAAAATTATGGAGATCTATAAGATATAATCTCCTTATGTGTTCAAGATAGAACTTTCAACTACTCTTACCTCAAGGTTTTCCAAAACCTTTTTATAAAGCTTTCTGAATTCTACCCTTGGTAGAGATACCAAGGACTCTCACCTTATTCAAACTCCAACCTTTAAAAATACCCACCCTTACCCCAAGCTAGGTTGATCGTAACCCTAGTAGTAGTTTGAAATTGCTTGGAAGATGAATTGCGTTGATCCGCGACTAGATGAATTGCCTTGATCTGCCACTTGACTTGTTTGCTTAGGAGTAGTATGAGATACTCTAGGAGCTCATCCTATAGGATCAAGCTAAATTAAGATTACATACCCTAAGCAAGTTAACCAAGCTTTATCTGATCTCTAGCCCTTGGGGTACCCATCTAATATCTTAACTAGATCAATCCAGAGTTAATCCTTTCTACAAACTTCCAAGTCAATGAAGACCAACTCCAAGCATGGTTCCTTTCTAATCAATATAAACTTCAATACAATACCATGGATGATGGTTTGGAACTTTGCAACCAACCAAAAACATTACCTCTTGTGTTCTAGCCAAAAACCCTAAATCTGCCAAAAATGATCAAGTCTGGAAAACTATTATCAACATCACATATTTGAGTCTCTCCCTTTCTCAACCCTTGAGCATTTTTGGAAATGCACTTGAACCATCTTGTAAACCATCTTAAGGACTACTAAGGCCCGCTCTTGAACTTGGCTAGATCATCTTCCAACACACTTGTTATGGATGGTTTTGTAGGCAATAAAATAATCTTCCCTGCAAATCTTATCAACTAGCCTACTTTGGCAGAAGCTCACATCTCCATACTATCTTCTTTTGGCCAACCCTTGGTATGGTTGTGCTCTCACTACAAGAAAAGTTGGCTTTTACAACGGACGATTTTCGTGGTTGAAGGCCCATTTTTCGTGGTTAAAAAGTCTTCTACGATGGATGGCCTTCGTGGTAAAAGCCCCTTCACAAAAGAATCTACCACGGTTTTTTTCCTGACCGTGGCGGACCGTAGCCTTCAGCCATAAAAACTTATTCCGTTGTAGATCTGTTTGGCAGCTGCGTTGACTGCTGACATCATGCAAACTGCCATGTGGCAGCCGCCGCTAGCGACCGGTTACCACCGTTAGCAGTCATAGAAACCATGGCAGAAGCTAGGACCACCCAAGGCCTGCTAAATACCAAATGGGCGGCCCACAGGAGAGCCCAACAAGAAGATGGCCCGTTACTGTTTTGTCCTACACTGTTTGAAATGGGCCCAAAGTTGCAGCCAGCAGTGACCCGTGAACTTTCAGGCCTGATTCTGTATCGGCCTACAAAAGGCCCATGTTGGTCCAACACTCTGCGGCCCATTAGTAGCCTGCGCCAAGTCACTCCTGTATATTGAAGGCCTGCGATCATCCCATCACTATTTGTCGCAGCCCATCATGGGCCGCCTACTGACGGCCCTTCTCTGAGATGGTCCATTATTGTTCCGGCCTATTACTATTCTAGCCTTTCATTGTTCTGGACTTTAGTTGTTCAGGCTCGCAAGTGACCCTTTACTGTTCTAGTCTGGTAAATGTGTCTGCCTGTTACTGCCCTCACCTGGAAATTTCTCGGGCCATTATTGTTCAGGCTTGTCACTATTCTGGACTTTTACTGTTGCGACCCTTTACTGTTGAGGCCGGCTACTGTTTTGTCCTGTTACTGTTCTGAGATTTTATGGTTTCTTTCCTATTACTATGATGGCCTGTTTCTGTTCTAGCTTGCTACTGTTATGGCCTGCAACAGCCTATTACTATTATGGCATGTTACTGTTACGACATGTTACTGTACGACCTGTTATCACTTGCGGGTCGGTCCGTTATGTTTACGACATTTTATAGTTTCGGCCTTTTCTGAAGCCCATGCCAATATCATAAGACATGTATAACAATCTAGCATTTTTATTGTTCATCCTCGGCCGAATACACGACAGGCCAATAACAAAGCATGGTACTATTCCCTAATTGACCCGCCTGGCGTAGTTACCATAATGACTACCACCATGTGTGGACGGCGTCAACTAAATTCCTACATGGCCTATGCGAGTTATCTAGATATTACATCAGCTGCAAACGTCTTAAAATTATTAAATATTATCAACTCAAGGGAAAGAAAAATAGGCATTTCAGTTGACAATCAAGTTGATAGTAGAGTCCTCAATTTTCTTTCTCAATTGATCACCTGCATCTTCCTTTGAGTGTGATTGCTACATTGGAGGAGACATGATCTTGCAGCCCCCTCTTTGGTAGAGATAGCAATAATTGCAGTCTAAAACTAAGTAATAACAAGTTAATACATGAAACAAGACAAACTACTCATTTGACTGATATGACAGGAGCTATGAGCTGGAGTTTACAACTGGTTAATGGTTCAATTATTGACCAACACGTCTAACAAACAGGACAAGCAAGCATGCATTAAACAAGTGCCCTACCGTGAAACGAGAAATCAAAAAATGTGTGTATGTGTGGCTTAGAATTTTAGCAAAAATAAACTAGCCAGATCATTTCAACAAATATATATGGAAGCAGTTTTATACCCTAAAATGCAAGAGACGTTGGGTGACTCGAAATTTGCGCTGAGCTACAAAATGGCATGCAGTTACTGTCATAGTAAAAGAACGAATCAGATAGAAATTATAACCGCATTATACGAGAACTTGTAGAGTAGGAATGCAAACCACGAATGAACTATATATTGTAGAGGATAGTTATGTCATGTCTTAGGACGAACTAGACCCAGAACCAGATGCGAGATATAATGGCGTCGCTCGTGAACCTGTAGAACAGGACAAACAAGCATTAGACAAGTGTGCCTAGAATGAAATGAGCAATCAAACAAAGTGTTTCTTAGAATTTCAGCAAATATAAACAAGCAAGGTCATTTCGGCAAATATATATGGAAGCAGTGGCATCTCCTGGAATGCATAGAGTCATTAGGTGACTCAGAATTTGCTGTGAGCTACACAATGGCATGTAGTTACTATCATAGCTAAGAATCAACCAGATAGAAATTATAATGGCATCATAAGCGAACTTCTAGAGCAGGAATGCAAACCACGAGTGAACTACATAGTAGAGGACAGTTATGCCATTGCTCAGGACAAACCAGCACCAGATAACGAAGTAATGGCATCCCTTGTGAACCTATAGAATAGGCTATGCAAACTAACATGTTCATTGTTCCATTTTGAGCTATATGCAAGAAAAAGGAAATAGTTAGTGATGCAGCTTTTGAAGAACCAGATGGCAACAACAAAATTATAATCGAATTAGTACGAAGAGTTTAAATGGCTACTACAGGATAGTAGAACGTTGCCAAGGAGGAAATAATAGCAGGAACTGATCTCAGTATGAACCAGATAGATTCAACTGTAGAGCAGAGAATCCACACTAATATTTTCTGCTGACCTCAGATTTTGGAAGAATTACACGGTAGCAGGCAATTACTATTGTATGGAGTAGCTAAGAACATGTGCATGACAAAATAACAAACATGTCCATGAATTGAAATTTGTAGAGCAGCAAATGCAAACCAACATGTCTAATGACCTTGTACGTACTAGTAGGAAGAACATGCATGCCCACTGACTTGTATGTACGAGCACGATGACAAAAATGCAGTTCACAGTGATAAGCTTGAATCTGGTATACTGCTGACAAAACAAAAATAGGTTGTAGATTTGGTTAACCTTGGTCGAAGAGGCGTCTAAGCATCGTCGGTACCGTGCGAGTGACGTCTAGGTCACCGAGGGTGTTGCAGTTGTGGTCGCTGTTGGCGTCGGGGAAGTAGATCTTGGGAGGTCGATGCAGGTTTGAGCGTGGTGGACGAGAGCGTCGCTGAGGCAGATCCAGTGCAGTGAATGGCGACGACCGAGCATCTGGTCTAGAGCGGGGAACATGGAACTCCTTGAACTAGATCACGTCCTGTGTACACCAATGAAGTGGATCCGGTACGATTGGGTAGATTTCAGCGGCCGGGAAGCTGAGCTTGGGTGGTCGATGACGCCATCGGTATGGTGAATGACACCGTAGCTCCGGTGCATTGGCAGAGAGACTCGGTGAACCAGATCCGGTGGGTGAGCATCGGTGAAGCGGCTCCATGGCGGTGCACGAGACCGCATCTCAAGCGGTCCGGCCACCATGGAATTACCGCTGGCTGGTGCACGTGGTGGTCCTAGAGGTGAGGGCATGGGAGAGAGGGGGTGGGATTTTTGGAAGGACCAGCGGGAAAATCTGGGCGAATCCGTACTAAGGAAGTGAACAGAAACATAAATTATGATCGTGCCCCTAAGCTATCGACTTTAGCTTGCCCATAGGGCGTTAGAACAATGGGTAGAGTGGGAATTTTGAAGTTAAAAGTTTTTGTAACAGAGGGGCGGGAAATGCTTCAAGATCGGTGTGTGATTTTTCCGCTTGATTGAGATTTTTAATTTGGCGACCATCCATCTAATAATAATATAAAAATGGTACTGCCCTAGTGGGATATTTTGCCTCAAAGTTTTTGAAACGGAGGGGCGGGAAGTGCTTCAAAGTGAGTGTATGGTTTAGCCTCTCGATTGTGATTTTGAATTTGACAAGCGCCCATCTGATAATAATATGAAAATGGTACTCCCCCGATGGGAGATTTTTCCTCAAAGTTTTTGAAACTAAGGGGCAGCAAATGCTTCAAAGTCGGTGTGCGGTTTTACCACTCGATTAAGATTTTGAATTTGACTAGCACCCATCTTCTGATAATAATACAAAAATGGTACTCCCCTGGTGGGAGATTTTGCCTCAAAGTTTTTGAAATGGAGGGGGAGGAAATGCTTCAAAGTGGATGTGTGGTTTTTCTGCTTGATTGATTTTGAATTTGGCTAGCGTCCATCTAATAATAATAATATAAAAATGGTACTCCCTCGGTGGGAGATTTTGGCTCAAAGTTTTTGAAATGGTTAGGCGGGAAATGCTTTGAAGTCGGTGTGTGTGATTTTGCCACTCGATTGAGATTTTGAATTTTGCTAGAGTCCATGTACTAGTAGTAGTAGTAGTAAAAAAAGGTGGTAGAACATACGGCTATATGGTCAGGAATTCATGGCCGAGAGTCACATCAACTGATCATCCATATAACCACACTTGAGGTACTCCCTGTGTTTGATATTACTAGGCCGGAGTAGTACTAGTTCAGAGAATTAACTTCACCTACTCGCTTTATAGCTAGTTATTCCATGCAGTAGTAATCCTAAAATCTAGCTAATGCACGTGGCCACCGCATCTAATTGAAAACATGTAAGCCAATGGATGCACTCCCGTTTAAACAACATGATCAGCCAGGAGCATTACACGACGTGGTGGTTCATATTTTACAATCAACTAGAGGAGTAATTGAGAAAAACTAGGAGCATTAATTGGTCCTCCGGCCTAGCAATTGAGGCTGTAAAATAATTAAGAGGTATATATACCTTTTGACATGGGTATACCCTGCAGGTACTCGAGTCTTGTATATACGGTCCAGATACGGTGGAAGCCCACGGTGTTGCCACGGCCCAATAAAGACTTCGAGTGGCCTACAGACTCTCGATGACTTGCGGGACTAGAAGAAGTCTAAAGATAGAAAGTTTGAAGGGCAAACCCTAAACTGTAACCGACTCGACTTGCTACCCGAGACCTGGCCTATCTATATAAAGGCCATGAGGGGGCGATGAGGAGGAACACGCAACCCTAGTTTCCACAACTCTCGCCAGATTGCATCTGCGCGCCATTGTAATGTTTCATTCTTTCGTTAATTCCAAGAGAAGACAAGTAGGAGTAGGGACCTCTACAAGGCCTAAACCTGGGTAAACCTTACGTCCCTGTGTGCTTGTTTGCTAGCCGATTGATGCTTCCAGCGCTCCCTCCTTCTCCAAAACCTAAGTCCATAACAATGGGCATTGATGAGTTAAACCCTCGTTAATTGGCGCCATTTGTGGGAATTGGGAGTGCTGATGTTGCGGCTTCTTCGGCCTCATCAACCGCGATCTACAACTCCGCCACGGCAAAGATCCGCCAGCTCTTTGGCGCGTTCGACTTCACCGTCCACACGCCCACCACTCGCCCGGCTTTCGAGTCCGTGGGCGAGGGAATCAGCCTGGCGATCGAGAGCTTCCGCTTCCAAGTTGGTCAGATGGGCACGCTCTGCATGCCTGACCAGCCAACGGCATCTGCGATTGCTCCAGCATCGTGGTTCCTACCACCAATTGGCACCCTCAGCGAGCTCAACACCTAAGCAACAGCTGAGAGCACGGACAGCGACATCAGTCACGGATCTGATCTGGGCAGCCTAGCAACGGAAGACAGAGTATACGGCTCTGTATCCGAGAGTTGCGGGAGCAACAGCTTCCCCAACCACTTCATGTGCACCATCATCAACACTGGCGACTCCACCGTTTATCGCGAAAACGGTGCCAACGGTTCTGACCCACCCAATGGTGGCATACCTAACGGCGGACCACCTAATGGCGGCCTGATACATTGCAAATGTATCTATAATTATTGATGTTCCATGATTGGTTTTATCTACTTTCTTGTGTTTTGTCCACACTTTGGAGTACTTTTCATATGATTTCTTGGACTAACCTATTAAGAAGAGCCACAGTGTCAGCTGCCTGTTTTCTGGTGTTTTTGGTTCCAGGAAAGTCAGAAAATGAATATTCTCAAAATTGGACGAGACAAAAGCTAAAGTCGCTATTCTACCGGAAGGCATCTAGAGCCAGAATACGAGACGGAGAAGGGCTGGGGCCTGGCCACACCACCTGGCCACGCGGCTAGGCCTGGCCCACGCCAGGGGTGGTCTGGCCGACCCCAGCACCCCCTCGACCTCTCCTTCCGCCTATATATTGCCCTCGGGACCAAAACCCTAAGTACCCGATGAAAAATCCACGAAAGAGTCTGTATACGCCGTCATCTCCATCCCTAGATCGGGAGGGATCTGAAGCTCTTCTCGGCACCCTGCCGGAGAGGGGAATTCACCCTGGAGGCCTTCTTCATCATCATGCAAGCCTCCGGTGTGATGCGTGAGTAGTTCATCTCTAGACTACAGGTCCATGTAGTAGCTAGATGGCTGGTTCTCCTCCTTTGTGCTTTCATGTCTAGATCTTGTGAGCTCCGTTCATGATCAAGATCATCTATTTGTAATTCTGCATGTTGTGTTTGCGGGGATCCGATGGATATTGAGATGCTATTTCAGATTTATTATTGATTCTATCATGTCTTTGTTATTCGCGATCTTGCATGCTTTCTGTTGTTAGTAGCTATCTTGGCAAAGTAGATGCTAGCAACTCCAAGAGTTAGTATTTATGCTCTGGTAATCTGGGGATGTGACAGAAATCTCTAAGGTACTACATGTGCTGTTGCTACTAGGGAGAAAACAACAATCCTTTGTTCATAGAACAATCATATTGTTTACTTTACATGCAATTCATAAAGCAATAATCTGTTACTTGCAACTTAATACTGGAGGGGGTTTAGATGATAACCTGAAGGTGGATTATTAGTCATAGATGCAGTTGGATGGCGATCTATGTATAATGTTGTAATGCCCAATCAAGTCTCAAAGGAGTCAAGATGATTAGTATATGCTTGTATTCTTTCTCGATGTTTGTCAATTGCCCCGCTGTAATTTGTTCACACGGCATGTTATTTATCTTAAGGAGAGCCACCTCTAATGAACTATGGACCCCGATCCTTTCTTTTACATACAATCTACAAACTGTTTACTGCTTTGTGTTTACTTTCTGCGAACTATTACTTCCTTTAATCCTTTGTTTTCAGTGAAACCGGTGAGATTGACAACCTCATCGCAAGTTGGGGACAGAGTTATGTGGTTGTGTTGCGCATGTCTCCACGTTGCTACTAGCACCTGTAGTGCGCCCTGCCAAGGCTCAGCTAGCAAGACCTTTGGGGTGTTTCCTTGCTCGTACTGGTTCGATAACCTTGGTTTCATAACTAAGGGAAACTTACTTCTGTGCTCATCATACCTTCCTCTTGAGGTTCCCCAACGAGCTCATCAATCACGAGCCATCAAAGTATTTTTCTGGCGCCGTTGCCGGGGAGACAAGGACATCTTCACAAGGGGAGTTCCTCATAACCAATCTCTTTACTTTGTTGTTTTTGTTTTGCTTGCTTGTTTCTTTATCAAAAACACAAAAAAATTGTTTTACAAGTTTGCTTTCTTTATTAAAAACACAAAAAAATTAAGTCTCCTTTAGTTGTTACCTCTTCCTTAGCTCACCATGTTGATCCCTAAATTCACCCTGAAAGACTTTTCAATAGGGAGTGGTTCTATAATTGGAAAAGATAATATTGAAGAATTCTTTAATCATGTTAGTAAACATGAGGATATTGAGGATAGATCCCTTGCAGAACTTGCTCCAAGCTATGATTGCTGCAGCTTATTTAGTTCACATGTTGGAAGCTAGGTTTTTTAACCTCAACCCCTTAATGCAAGTAATGTTTCTTAAGCATAAAGAAATTGAGGACCCTGAAAAGAGGGATTTTATTCTAGAAACTTTGTTTAAGGAATTCTATGATGTTGCCAAGGAAGCTAGAAAAGTCTTTGAACGTTTCAATATGCTAGGCTCATGTGTAGATGTTGTTGGTACACGAGAAAAGATGAACAAAACTGAACCTAATGGGGAGGAAACTAAGATACCAATACCCTTTAAACTGGTAGCAATACATGAAGCCATAGAAAAGAATCTTGATTGGATTGTTCCTGAAAACCCTTTTGATAAAAATAGTGAACCTACGAGCATTGAGAGAGGATCCTCTAGAACTTATTTGGATGATATACCTTGCCTTGTTGAAGATATTTCTGGTATTAATCTTAATGCTTCTTCATTTGAGAACACTTGATTCTTTTTCTTGCTTCTTATGCCTAACTTAAAGGCGTTAAAGAAAAGTACTTATTGGGCCCAAAAGTTTTAGATGAGTCTTGGAAGTTATTACTCAGTAATAACCGCTCCTTATCCTTTTTATTTTCTTTTTGTGCCAAGAGTAACCTCTAATGAGAGAGAAGTAATGATTGGGAAAGTTGCTGTCCCAAAACAGATTTCTGTGCTTCACCGTAAAAATTCGTGTAAAATCTCTGTACGTCCTTTTGAGGCGCGAATTTTTGTGCTTCTGCCCTAGCTTGTTATATAACTTTCGTTAGTTCCATACTTTTTCATTTGAGCAACAGAAGGTCTTCAAAAAAATTCTTCTTTACCTGCTGGTCTATTTTGACAGATTTCTGCCATTTTCTGCATTTGCTTCTTGTTGGTTCCTTTTTGAGTTCTTTTCGGGAATTGAGCTTTTTGAGGGAAGTGCTATAGTAGCTAGTGTTCTAATGGAAATTTATTGGTGTTAGAACTGAACCTTAAGACTTATTATCTTGAGTGCACTAATGTTGCTAATAAAGATTGTGTGAAGGAAAAATTTCAGGTGTATGGAAGGAATGAGTAATGAGATGAAGGGTGAAATAAAGCTCAAGCTTGGGGATGCCAAGCGTGTCACCCCAAGAAATATCCAAGAAGTACAAGCGTCAAAGCTTGAGGATGCCCAAGGCATCCCCTTCTTCATCAATAAAAATTCCAGGTTTCTTCCAAACGCTTCATTTTTATTGTGTCATGCACAATTGTGTTGTTTTTGGAGCGTCTTCTTTTTCGTTTTCTTTTTGGTTTTTCGTTTGCTTTGTTTGCTTAGTTTGCTGAATAAATTGGTTGGACCCCCTCTTTCATACATTGGTTTTCAAATAGTTTGGTTTGGTTTGGAAAAGAGTAGGAAAGCTCATGCTTAAGTGGTAAAGAGAGCTTGTTTTTGACTTTGGCCTATGCTTTGTCATGCCATGCTTGATATTGTTTTGTCTTATAGCTTAGTATTCTTTGCTGTAGCATGAATTGTTATAAACAATTGAGATTTCTTAATGTGCCTTGGATGAATCATGCGTTGTTTTAGCATATTAAAGCATAGTATAGTGGTATTCTCCTTTGATGCTTTATTTGGGTTGACTTGGCGCATGCTCACACCATGTTATGACTATCCAAAGTCACCATAAGCCATTATGATCGTTTAGTTTTCAACTTGTAGTATCACTTTATGCTTTGATCAATGATGTTTTGTCGCTCTGCATGATTATGGCCATTATTGCTCTCTTAGTTTGTCGCTCCCAGTCTTTTGCTAGCCTCCACAACCAAGTATGAGTTCCACTCATGCATCCAACTCCCTAAACGAAGTTATTCCAAAGAGTCCACCATACCTACCTACTAGCTTATGCTATTCCAAATATATTCATGTTTTTGTTTACCTTCCAAATTAAACTTGTTATGAGAAAACTAGTGATTAAAGCTCTCACGAACTTGATGGCACACTTTACTTTTATTGTCCTTAATAAACTTGAACCATTGTGTCGTCTATGTTGTATATGCTTGCACTTATTTGTTGGGAATTAGCAAAACCATGCTGTCATGGGGAACGCTTTCAACATTGCACTTGGTACTTTGTACCTAGTTGATATGATGCTCTTTTGTCTATGGATGTCGTCGGTGTGAAAGGAAAGGGGAGCTTGTAAGTCCATGGAGTTATGTATATGTGTTAGAAACGCTTTGGGCATTGGTATAATCCATGCTGACATGGTGGAAACCTGCAGCGTAACCATAATGAGCTGTCTATGAAGCATTCTTCTTATAAAAAAAGAGTCCTATATTGAGAAAAAAAATAAAAAGAAAAAGAAAAAAAAGAGATTATGAAAATAGGAAAGAGAGAAAAAATCACCATATTCCCTTGGTAAATAAGAAGATTGCTGAGATGCTCGTTGTCTACTTGCCTTCTCATTTTGATATGGGGATTCTTCCGTATCATCGGGCAAGGGGTACCCCGTTGGCGGTTCTCTATGATACACATGTACTTACGATGACAAGAACTTACCGGTGACTAAACTTGAGTATTCAAGGGACATGAGATTTCTAACTTCTATTTCGTCAAGCATGTACACCATAGTTTGTTCACTTTAACCTTAATCACTTCAAGATGCTTATGATAGGGGCAATGAGAGCTGAAAGCTATAAGTACCATAATTTTTGGAAGCTCTTTATGAAACTTGAATCACTGCTTCCTTCTATGAAGGCCTTTCTTCCACCATTATATCGAGTCTCCACCTTCTACCTTTATGCACCTACTTTGAGAGCATAGTGGCCATTCTTAGTTCTATGTGCATTGTCCCAAGACTAGTTCATTGATGCATAACTTGATATTGCTTGTTTTAAACTATTTTTATCTAGTCAATCTTATGAACTTTGAAGGTGTCCTATGCATTTATACTTGCTACTCTATGAGGGACAAGCTGAATACTATTATGCTATGTTTTCTTTATGTGAAACAAACAAACGTCTTGAAAAGCATTGTTATTCATGAATCTTTTGTTTGTGCATTTTCATGTTGCATCATAGTTTCTTTGTCTTATTGCTAGAACTTTGTCTTTCATGTTATGATTGAAGTACTATGATCCCAGCTTTGAATGTTTTACAAATGCTTTGATCAAGTTTATGATGGTGCATGTCACCTCAAAAATCATTCTTTCTTTTTATCACTTACCCACTCGAGGACGAGCAGGAGTTAAGGTCGGGGATGTTGATACATTGCAAATGTATCTATATATTTTGATGTTCCATGCTTGGTTTTATCTACTTTCTTGTGTTTTGTCCGCACTTTGGAGTACTTTTCATATGATTTCTTGGACTAACCTATTAACAAGAGCCACAGTGGCAGCTGCCTGTTTTCTGCTGTTTTTGGTTCTAGGAAAGTCAGAAAATGAATATTCTTGGAATTGGACAGGACAAAAGCCAAAGTCGCTATTTTATTGGAAGGTATCTGGAGCCAGAATACGAGACAAAGAAGGGCTGGGTCCTGGCCACACCACCTGGCCACGCGGCCAGGCCTGGCCCACGCCAGGGGGTGGTCTGGCCGACCCCAGCACCCCCTCGGCCTCTCCTTCCGCCTATATATTACCCTCGGGACCAAAACCCTAAGTACCCGATCAAAAATCCACGAAAGAGTCTGTAGCCACCGTCATCTCCATCCCTAGATCGGGAGGGATCTGAAGCTCTTCCCGGCACCCTGCCGGAGAGGGGAATTCACCCTGGAGGCCTTCTTCATCATCATGGAAGCCTCCGGTGTGATGCGTGAGTAGTTCATCTCTGGACTACGGGTCCATGTAGTAGCTAGATGGCTGGTTCTCCTCCTTTGTGCTTTCATGTCTAGATCTTGTGAGCTCCGTTCATGATCAAGATCATCTATTTGTAATTCTGCATGTTGTGTTTGCTGGGATCCGATGGATATTGAGATGCTATTTCATATTGATTATTGATTCTATCATGTCTTTGTTATTTGTGATCTTGCATGCTTTCCGTTGTTAGTAGCTATCTTGGCCAAGTAGATGCTAGCAACTCCAAGAGTTAGTATTTATGCTCGATAGTGGGTTCATGCCTCTGGTAATCTGGGGATGTGATAGAAATCTCTAAGGTACTAGATGTGCTGTTGCTACTAGGGAGAAAACAACAATCCTTTGTTCATAGAACAATCGTATTTTTTACTTTACACGCAATTAAGTAAGCAATAATCATTGCTTGCAACTTAATACTAGAGGGGGTTCGGATGATAACCTGAAGGTGGATTATTAGCCATAGATGCAGTTGGATGGCGGTCTATGTATAATGTTGTAATGACCAATCAAGTCTCAAAGGAGTCAAGATGATTAGTATATGCTTGTATGCTTTCTCGATGTTTGTCAATTGCCCCACTGTAATTTGTTCACCCAGCATGTTATCTATCTTAAGGAGAGCCACCTCTAGTGAACTATGGACCCCGGTCCTTTCTTTTACATACAATCTACAAACTGCTTACTTCTTTGTGTTTACTTTCTCCAAACTATTACTTCCTTCCATTCGATACGTTTAATCCTTTGCTTTTAGCAAAACCGGTGAGATTGACAACCTCATCACAAGTTGGGGACAGAGTTCTGTGGTTGTGTTGTGCAGGTATCCACGTTGCTACTAGCACCGGTAGTGCGCCCCGCCAAGGCTCAGCTAGCAAAACCTTTGGGGTGTTTCGTTGCTCCTACTGGTTCGATAACCTTGGTTTCATAACTAAGGGAGACTTACTTCTGTGCTCATCATACCTTCCTATTGGGGTTCCCCAACGAGCTCATGAATCACGAGCCATCATGGCCCCACCAACGGTGGCAACGATGCATCCGTCAACAATGGAGGGGCAGTCAAACCCCCAACTATGGTGAACGAGCACACCGGCGAACGTGTCGTGATCAAGCTCACCGATCTCGAGTGGGCTCGCTGCCAAGACGCCCTACGAGGCAATCCTCTACCCCCAGGCACACCGCAAGAACTGCTGATGGGCTATCACTTGCTGCTCAAGGAAGAGTACATGCGCCAATTACAAACAATCGCACAACTCAAAGCGCGTAAAAAGGCGTCAGACGTGTCGACCTTTCGGAGGGCGGGCTCTCCTCCCACGGAGGATCCTCCTCCAAAGGCAACGAGTACGTGGCCAACAAGAGGCGATCTCAAATGGCTCACCTCACCGAGCAGGAACACATAGAAGCTGCAAAAGTCCTCAACTTAGGCTCCATGACAGTCGACACACGGGGCAACATGGTCCCAAAGACGCCACAAGCTGCGGTGACAGCGGCCACCATGTACCTCCTCAACAACCAACCGCCAGCTGGAGACCCCGAGCCGCCATGCACCGATCTACGATCGTGGGCTTGGGATTAATCGAGGCTGCTCTCGACAAAGAGCCAACACCGGTGCCAAAGAAAACCAAGGCTCTGGCAAAACGCTATTCCTCACCCTCGTCCAGCAACGACAGTCACGATCTGTCTCGACATCGCTGCTCACGGCGACACGACAACGACTACGACGCGCGTGACGACATCACGCAGCGCAAGATCGACAAGTCAAGGGAACGACGTGCCCGATCGACTGACTCAGAGGACGAAGATGTGGAGCTCTGTGGCGCCCGATGCTTCAGCAGAGCCATCAGGCAGAAGCGAATGCCCAAGGGGTTCAAAGTCCACTCAGAAAACCCAAAGTTTGACGGCCTGCAGGACCCGAAAATATGGTTGGAGGACCACATCTCCTCTGTCAGGCTCCATGGTGGGAGTCGAAGCACTGCCATGCAATGCCTACAGCTACAGCTACAAGGCGCCGCCCGAGCTTGGCTCAATAACCTCCCACTCGGATCCATTCGCAGCTGGGATGAGCTGGTCTACAGATTTGTGCGCAACTTCAAGGGCACCTACAAAAGGCCCACGTCAATCGAAGAGCTGAGATGCTGCCAGCAAAGGTCGGGCGAGTCATTACGCTCGTACATCCAGAGGTGGTCCATCATCAAGAACTCCACAGAAAATATCTCGGAGGACCGGGCGATTGACGCATTCAACAATAGCGTTCACCTCATAGAGCTCAGGGAGGAGCTGGGCCGCTCGAAGCCCAAAACCATTGACCACCTGATGGAAATCGCGAATCGGTGGGAAGATGGAGAAGATTCGGTGAAAAATCGCGTTCACTCCAACGATGAAGCAGAGCTTGAGCGTAGACGTGATCACCGAAGCAAACGTCGAATGCGCATCTACGATGACCGCGACAACGTCAACATGGTCGCAGCCGGCTACGCTGATAGGCGCGACGACAACCACAACAGCGGCTATTGCAGGGGTGGACACCACGACTCCGGGAAAACCACGCACGTATGGCAGCGCCGCACTCGCGAAGAGGCACCCGTGACATCAATCGAGGACAAACTGTTCGGGTCGTGCAACATGCACTTCTACATCGACAAGCACAACAGCAATAAGAAATCCAGCCATCTTCTCAAGGACTGCCGCTAGTTCCTCAAACTCCACGAGGGTCTGGCGTGGATGAATTGTGAGGCCGTCAACAGAGGCTACGGTGTCGCCCCAGGCGCTGTAGCACATGGAGCTCCTCCTCCACGATCAAGGCGGCGAGCCCTACCCACGGGCTATGGGCAACATGATGATCCAAAAAGGACGCCCCTCGAATCGGGTGCAGAAGGCCATCACTCGCTAAGTCAACTTGGCGACAAACTCAACACCATCTACCACTCAGTACCTCAGTGGAAGTGACTCCTGCATCACCTTCGACAAGTGCGACCACCCGCGTCAAATACCCTGCCCAGGCCATTGTCCCCTCGTACTCGAGGCACATATTGGAGGCTTCGACATGAGTCGTGTTTTCATGGATGGTGGAAGCGGCATTAACCTTATGTTTGCGAGTACCTTGCGAGCAATGAGGATCCCTCTGACCTGCCTAGAGGTCTCAGACACGACATTTCACGGCATCGTCCTAGGCAAGGGCATATATCCCCTTGGCAAAATCAACCTCGACGTCATCTTTGGCACGCCGAAAAACTTTCGACGTGAACGCATCGACTTTGAAGTCGTCGACTGACCCTCACAGTACCACTGCATCCTCAGACGTGTCGCGTTCGCCAGGCTCATGGCAGTGCCGCACTACGCCTACCTGCAGATGAAAATGCCAGGCCCCAACGACGTCATCACAATCAACGGGAGCTTTGAGAGGTCCCACAGTTGCGACAGGGAATTCAACAGAATTTCGCAGTCCTTCAGCATGCAGGAAGAACTCGCAAGATTAAAGGAGTCGACAGACAACAATCTGCCTCCCCTGAGCCAGCCAAGTTCACCCGACCTGTCCTTCGAATCGTCGGTGCACAGGAAGAAAGTTCAGTTCCACCCATCGGACCTGGCCAAGACGGCCCTCATCGCCAACAACTTGAGTCCCGCATAGGAACTCGCGCTCGTCGAATTCCTCCGTGAGCACTGGGAAATCTTCGCCTGGTTCCCAGCGGACATGCCAGGAGTTCCCAGGGAATTCGCCGAGCACGCACTCAATGTCAACCCAGACGCAAAGCCAGTCAAGCAAACAATTCGGTGACTGTTTGAGCCAAGAGAAAAAGCGGTCGGAATGGAGATCAACAGACTCCTCGATGCCAAATTCATACGCGAGATCAAGGAAAGCACTTGGCTATCTAATAAAGTGCTAGTACCAAAAAAGGACACGGATATCCTGCGGATGTGCGTGGATTTTACCTCTCTGAATAAGCATTGCTCAAAGGATCACTTCCCGCTGCGGCGAATCGACCAAATCATCGACTCCACCGCGGGATGTGAGCGCCACTGCTTCCTTGACGCCTACTCAGGCTACAATCATATTCAAATGAAGGAGGAAGATCAAGAGAAAACCGCGTTTACAACGTCTTTTGGTGTGTTCTGCTACAACACAATGCCCTTTGGGATAAAAAACGCAGGAGCAACCTATCCGCGGTGCATGCAGGCTTGCCTCAAGAACCAACTTGGTCACAACATCCAAGTCTATGTTGACGACATCGTAATCAAGACCAAAGAGGAAGCCTCGCTAATCGACGATTTACGCAAAACCTTCGCCAACTTCGACCACTACCAGATCAAGCTCAATCCGGACAAATGCGCCTTCGGTGTACAATCTGGGCAACTACTCAGGTATCTCATCTCCGCGAGAGGGATCGAGGAAAACCCAAAGGAAATAAAAGCCATACTGGCCATGGAGAAGCCGAAGAACGTAAGAGGTGTACAACAGCTGGCTGGGCGAATTGCGGCGCTCAGTTGATTCATCAGTCGAATGGGTGAAAAGGCACTGCCCTTCTACCAACTTCTCCGCAAAGCTGACAAGTTCGAGTGGACCAATGAGGCACAGGAAGCATTCGAAGACCTCAAGCGTCTACTATCTCCCTCACTAGTACTAGTGACCCCACGTCAAAGGGAACCACTATTTCTATACATATCCGCGACCAACCAGGTGGTTAGCACGGTACTCGTGGTGGAACGAGCCGAGGAAAACAAGGTCCACGGGGTATAGCGCCCAGTATACTACCTCATCGAGGTGCTCACGCCAACAAAACAGCAGTACCCGCACTACCAGAAGTTGGCATATGGGTTCTTCATGACAGCCAGGCGACTGTGCCACTACTTCCAGGAGCACCCAATCATGGTGGTCAATGACGCCCCGCTTGGGCATATCCTCAGCAACCCCGACGCCACCGGACGAGTCACGCTTTGGGGAATCGAGCTGTCTCCACGAGACATTACATATGAAAAGCGCGACGCTATCAAGTCGCAAGTTCTCCCTGAATTCCTCGTGCACTGGATGGAGAATCAGCTCCCTGAAAAACCAGATATGTCTTATCTCTGGACAATGTAGTTCGACGGATCCAAGCGAAAGGACGGAGCTGGTGCAGGTGTCATACTGACATCGCCTCAGGGAGACAAGCTGAAATACATCCTGCGAATGCAGTTCACCGCCTCCAACAACAAAGCTGAATACGAGGCCCTGTTGCACGAGATGCGGATAGCAAAAGCTTGTGGCGCCAAGAGGCTAATAATCTACGGCGACTCCAAACTGGTCGTCAACAAGACAATGCACGAGTGTGACGCACTGAATGACAATATGATCGCCTACCGCGACCTCTACGACACACTCGAAGGGGACTTCGACGGCTGCGAGCTGCGGCACGTAGGCCGTGAAACCAATGAAGAGGCGGACGCACTCACCAACATTGTCTCTACCTACACCCCCATACCACCTGGAGTATTTCTCGAGCGCATCCGCGAACGCTCCATCAAGCCAAAGGCCGCAGAGAAGAAAACAAGTGCAACAACAGACTCGAGGCTACGCCACCCAATGAGCCAATGGCACTCGACAACACGGAGCTCGACGCAGGACTCGAAGGACCAATGGCGATCATGATGATCGAACCCTCTTGGACTCAACCATACATCACATACCTTCTCAGCAAGAGGCTGCCGGACGACCCGACTGACGCGTGGCAAATCGCATGACGATCCAAGGCATTCGCCGTCATCAACGGCGAACTATACAAGCGCATCATCATAGTAGTACTCCAACGATGCGTCTCCAATGCTGATGGAAGAGCCGTTCTCCTCGACATCCATGAGGGAACTTGCGGGCACCACGCCGGCAATCGCGCCCTCGTCACCAAAGCTCTACGAGATGGATTCTATTGGCCTACGGCCATGCGTGACGCCAAGGACATCGTCCAAAAATGCAACGCTTGCCAGCGATTCACGGACAAACCACACGCACCTGGCGCGGAGCTCCGGCCAATACCATTGGCCTGGCCCTTCGCACAATGGGGACTCTACATGGTTGGCAAGCTCCCAATGTCCTCGCGAGGAGGCTACGTCTACCTGTTGGTCACAGCCAACAAATTCACCAAGTGGATAGAGGCCATGCCGGTGACTAACCAGTTAGGAGCCAGCACAGTCAAGTTCTTCGAGTCCATTGTCTATTGCTTCGGAGTGCCACACAGCATCATCACGGACAATGGAACCAACTTTACCTCTAAGGAGTTCCAGGGTTTCTGTGAAAACCTGGGAATCAACGTAAGCTATGCCTCCGTAGCTCACCCACAGACCAACGGTCAAGTTGAAAAGGCCAACAGGCTCGTCTGCGGCGGAGTCAAGAAGCGACTCCTTAGGCCACTCGAACAAGCCGCAGGATGCTGGCTAGACGAGCTGCAATCGGTAGTCTGGAGCCTACGCACAACCCCAAACAGTGCCACGGGATACACCCATTCTTCATGGTGCATGGTGCTGAAGCGGTGCTACCCGCAGAGGTACGATACAAAGCACCACGAGTGGTCGCTTACAGCAAGCAGGAGTCAACTCTCGCACTCGAAGACTCCGTCGACCTTCTTGATGAGGCACGGGAAATAGCAGCAGAAAGATCGACGATCTACCAGCAGAACCTGCGCAACTACCACAGCAGAAGGCTACGCCCCAGGTCCTTCGTCGAAGGAGACCTGGTCTTGCGACTGAAACAACAAGGGCATCTCAAGCTCGAGTCCCCTTGGGAAGGACCATACATGATTACAGAAGTAATCCCAGGTGGCGCCTATCGCCACAAAGATTTCAAGACAGGAGTCGCGTACTCCAACCCCTGGAACATCGTGCAGCTGCGGCGCTTCTACCCTTAGTCGTCTTTTATTTCTTACATTGCAAAGAAGGCTATTTAGCCACACATTGTACCTCGTACTATCCTACGAATAAATAAAGCTAGGTGCCCCAAACTCTGTGTTCTTTTATTTATTTTTCGCAATTTATCTACTCGGGGGTTGCGCCACCCTTTACACATATGTTCTACGAACCAATCACGATATCCTGAGTAGCTGACGCACTAATCGAACCCTTGACAAACACTAACCCAGCTGCAACACGCCTGACGGGTTGGCAAGGTGCTGCGATAAACACAAGTCTGGCTAATGAAAAGGAATCGCATAGTGCAGCGCACTCGCAAAAAATACGAGCTAGCAAGCTCCTCACATATCAATATTAATCAATTATATACAGCATACATACGAACTTTACAACACTGGTATACCTATGTGCAGGATACAAACTAAACTATTGTTGCAACAGAAGAACATTTGTCTGCTCCTCGAAGAAGTCGACAATATCCTCTGCTGGGTGATCCACCGCCTGGTAATGAGGAACCATATTCCAGGTGGAGCCTGCTGGCGGCGCTGGCGGTCTAGCAGCAATCGCTACAACATCCACATCAGGCCTGTGTAGTCGCACCAGCGACAGAGCAGCCTTGGCACCAGCCACTAACTGTTTCCGAACACACTTGTGGACTCCACTCAAGTCTTGAAACTTCATAGGAAGAGCCAGCAGGCTCGAGGGAACGACATCCAGCGGAAACATCGTCTGATAGATATTCCTTAAGCACGATTGTGATTTCTTCAAAAAATGAAGCACTCGCGAGGCACGATCCTACAGGGTCACCAGCGCGATTGCGCGATCGTGATCCACCCAGAAGTACCCACTCGCCTGAAGCTGCTTTTGGGTTAGGTCATTCATGCAAATGGCAATCCTGTCCTTCTCATCCTGCGGATGACGTGCGCTGACAACTATACCAAGCAAAGGCGAAAAGTATGAAGACAACGAACTACCACGAGTGGCTACAAGAAAAGATAAGGAAGCAGAAAGCTAACACTTGAATTGGTCGCCCAGCTGCGCCACCTCCCCTAGCAGATATTGCTCTCGGGCAGTGGCCTTCTCCGCTCTCGACTTCCATACATCCCCGTTACCACGGAGGACGGGCAGTTCATGCTCTAGCTGCTTAACACGGTCACGTAGTCGTGAAAGCAGAGACAACTCATCCACCTTTGAGCGCGACTGCGCTAAGGTATCATCAGTGGGTGGCAGATTCCGAGGCTCACCCGAAATACCACTTGATGTGCCCTATCACAAGCCAAGCAAGAGATAATAAGAAGACCAAGCAATACATGGACAAAAACTCAAGCGCATTCAAGCATAACAAAGTATCAACAGATACACTCGTGAACGGCATGTTCTAGACAAAAGGGGTCAAGCTATTCACTATTACAAATATGACTACTGAGGAGCAACTGGCTTCTTCAACTTGGACTTCGCTTTTGGGGGCCTCATCGAGTCTATGGCAGTATCAGACGCCACAGACTTCCCGCCGCCCCCTGACGCCGCAGCCTTCGCCACCTTCTTGGCTCGCTACAGCTCCTTAGAGTACTTCGCGACTGTGTTGATGAGCTGCGGCCCGTACTTGCCATAGGTAGTTGCAAAAGGAGCAAAAACTACCTATTGACCATCCGCGCTGACAGGCATCGCTTTGGAGACCGCAACAGGATCCACCTCGACTCCATGGGCTTGAACCATCGCGAGTGACATAGAAGCGCTAGCCGCACGAAGCGAGTTCTTGAAGCCTGCAGGAATGCCTCCAGCAAGGGACTCCACCAGATCATCTACATTCTCAATCAGCTCAGCTTTGGGTGCCAGCTCCTCATGGAGGCGACTAAGTACACCCTTGGCTTTGGTCAGCGTCCCCTGGATGGAAGCACTGCGATCTTCAACTGCTGCGATGGCGCCCGCCAAGGCATCATCACGATGGAGAGCCTGGGCGTCGAAGCTCAGACCGCCGGCATCTACACAGAGCAAAGTGTTGGCAAAAAAAGGTTAGCACAATAACAAATTCGAAAGAAAGGACACGACGGAAATCCAGACAAAAGAATACCTGAAAGAGCCTTGGGAATCGAGAAAAGTTGTTCTTCGAACAACTTCTCCCTAGCAGGGATGGAGGCGCGCAAATCCACTTCGCGTTTCCACGATTTGTCAAGCGCAACGACTGCCTCATCGCGGCCCTTCACCGCCACGGCGAGCGTCTTTTCGAGGGAAGTGGCGTCATGAAGAAGCGCATTATGCTCAGCTGCGAAACAAACAAAGACAGACCGTCAGTCGAGTATATCACAAGGATGAAGAAGAAGAAGCAAAAAGCACTCACTTTCAACCACGATATGGCGATTGTCCAGCATTGCATGCTGGCGACCCATTGCAAGCACCTGCTCCGCCAGGCGAGCGGCTTACTTCACAATAAGCTGCGACAGGAGAAACAACAAAGGATCAGCAGATGGTACGGATGATAAATTCGACTGCAAAAAAAAGCAACATCACACATACGTGATCCTCCAGTGACTCCGAAGTCGATTGACACGCATGTTCGGACAACCATCTAGTGCTCCACATCATGTGGAGAACGTGATGAATTGTGCCCAGAGTGGGCCACCAATGGAGGGGAAGGAGTCCGCTCAGCCACTTTCTTGGCCTTGGAGTCCACGACTCCAGATTCTTTAAAAAATTGGACATCGCCAGAAGATGACGATGCCGGTTGACTGCAGCACAAAACCAGCATCAGGAAAATGCAACTCCAAAAAAAGAAAAAAGAAAAGAATTGTATACTTACCAATCAAACTTGTCAAAATCGAAGGTTTGGCCCTCCGACTCTGACAACGACTCCTTCGGCAGCCACATCTTCTTACGGGAAGATGGCACCACAACACTCACAGGAACGGCAGGTATCGTCGACTCCGCACCAATAGCTGGGCCTTCCGGAGTTGAAGGAGGCGACGCATCTGAATCTTTGTTGCGCGAACACTTGCGAGTGTCCGGACCACTGGACTCGGGGGCTTCCTCCTCCTCTTCAAATGTGATGGTCGACTCTGACTCGTCCTCCTCATCTACTTCTCGAGGAATAACCCCCTCAGGAAGAGGGGGCAAACTGGGAGACACCTTCCAATCCTGCATACAAAAAACAAGTCAGCACAAGTCAAGCAAAAGAAGCACTCGACAAACAAAGCTACTTCGTAGCACGACCATATCTCAGGAGGAGGATTAGCAGCATCGAATGGAGGTACGACTGGTTCACTGGGGAGCACATCCTTGGCAGTGTACTTGGTGAGTAGTCACACCCTCTTATCTACTTCACTCGTGGAAATGCCATCGACAAATACGCGAGTGACATCGTCCATGCCAGCCCACTGAAACATAGGGTGGACTCTGGCCTGCAGGGGCTAGACGCGACGGTGCAACCACGTGCGAATAAGGGAGCAGCCTCCCTCTTCTTTTCCCATGCGACTCTCGAGGTCACAGACGCGCTCGTACAGCACATCTGTCTCCTCAGACTCGCCGGGCATCACCACGTTCTTCCAAGAGCGCCTCCTCCTGCACGGCGCCACGTGATCGAAAGGCGCGAGTCCGAAGTGGTCTCCGTCGGCCTTCTAGTCGCGGATGTAGAACCACTTGTCCCTCAACTCTTGGACAGACGCCATGAGCTTGATGTCAAAATATGTGACGGAGGAGTCGACATGGATACCGCAGCCTCCTACATCATAGACTACGGAGCCAGACGCTGACTGGCGCTTCAGCTTGAAGAGAAGCTTGAAGAGACCAAAGTGTGGCTCGATTCCAAGCCATCACTCGCAAAGCGTAATGTAGCAGGCAATGCGGAGGATAGAATTGGGGGACAGCTGGTGCAGCTGGAGCCCATAGAAACAAAGGAGGACCCTGAAGAAAGGATGCAGGGGCAGAGAAAGACCGCGGATGATGAATGCTAGGAACATCACCCGGAAACCAGCAGGAGGACAAGGGGTTACCTCACCACCTGGGACTCGCGAGTCACCGACCGCGGAAGACAGAACTCTGTCTTGGCGCAGAAGATGGAGCTCAGACGACTTGATGATGGACTCGCGCCACGCGCCATTGGTGATGTGAGTGCCCGTGCCCTTCTTCTTCCCGGCGACGGTGGTGCTGATGCCGCAGCGGCGGAGCCGCCCTTCTTATTGGCAGTGGAAGTGGCGTCGGCGGACTTAGTGGCAGCGCCTCCCTTCTTATTCCCCATCTTGCGGTGGCGATGAGAGCGAAGAAAATAACTTGGAAAAACACGGAGTTGGTCTAGCGCCGCGAACGGAACGAACTCACGGAGGCAGAGAGAAGAATAAATGGAGATGGAGGCACAAAGCAGAGAAGGAGCAGATGAGAAATTACCACAGCTGCGCTGCTACTTAACCCCCTGGAAGATGTAATCCAACGGCCAGCAGAAACCCTATCAGACATGTGGCGCACATCGCGATCGACACGTGGAGGACCTGAAGCATGAACCGTCCCCCACTACCCCCATTACGCGCGGAAATCGAGGAGGCGCGGTTAAAACAAAGATTACACATGCCCAGTCAAGTCAGGGTCAGAAAATGGGACCCACCGCTCGTCACGTCCCGTCAAATCCCCTCACGCGGGCAACTGAGATCATCACATCGTCAGAACTGATGTCATAAAAAACAAAGCACTAGAAGACTTTGACTACTTTAGTCCTTGCTCGAGTCTTCGACTCCATCAAGCACTCGGGGGCTACTCCCATAGGGAGCGCTGGTCGTGCACCCTACGATTTTTTTTTCTGCAGGAATATGGACATTCAAAGCATACCCAACCACTCGAATCCACGATCTGACTGTGGACATGGGTTACTCCCATAGGGAGCACCGGAAATAAATTCGACTGAAACAAGCAAATAATAGATGACAGCAGTCGCAAAAGTTCTTTAGTCCCTGCCTGAGTCTTCGACTCAACCAGGCACTCGGGGGCTACTCCCATAGGGAGCGCTGGTCGCACACCCTATGATTATTTGTACATCGTACTATGTGTCGATAACATCCACACTCAAAGTCTATGGCGACACCGCCTCATGTTTTTTCCTACAAAGAGACTGCGTCTCCTGGGTCACCCGAATCATCTCCGCGATGACAAAATTTCGGATGCCGCGCTTGCAGCGTGAAGATAAGACCTGAATAAGGCGTAGCAACGCATTTGCTGTGCACTACCAGAAATTTATCCATGCCTACAGGTGCTATGAACATGCCTTGACGGACGCGTTGAGTGCTCACACCCATATACTGGAATTCGACTACTGTAAGACCTATGCGGCTTGAGTCGAATTACACCAGCACTTTTCTGAATTCGAGTCCAGGGACTCGAGTTCGAGTAGATTGCGTTGTTTTACCCTAAGGTAGTTAACTGATACTGATACATCGGTTAAATCAGGCACGCACATCAACAATCCCTATGACACAAACAGAGCACTCGAAAAAAAATACTCGGTCATGCACTCGAAAGGCTTCATAAAGTCTCCAGTCAAATCTACGATTCCACTGGACACTCGGGGGCTACTAACATGGGTATACCCTGCAGGTACTCGAGTCTTGTTTATATGGTCCAGATACGGTGGAAGCCCACGGCATTGCCACGGCCCAATAAAGACTTCGAGTGGCCTACAGACTCTCGATGACTTGCGGGACAAGAAGAAGTCTAAAGATAGAAAGTTTGAAGGGCAAACCCTAAACTGTAACCGACTCGACTTGCTACCCGAGACCTGGACTATCTATATAAAGGCCAGGAGGCGGCGGCAAGGAGGAACACGCAACCCTAGTTTCCACAACTCTCGCCAGATTGCATCTGCGTGCCATTGTAATCTTCGATTCCTTCGTTAATTCCAAGAGCATACAAGCAGGAGTAGGGACCTCTACAAGGCCTGAACCTGGGTAAACCTTGCGTCCCTGTGTGCTTGTTTGCTAGCCGATTGATGCTTCCAACGCTCCCTCCTTCTCCAAAACTGAAGTCCATAACAATGGGCATTGATGAGTTAAACCCTCGTCAACTTTAGTCCCACATCTTGCACCACGAGAGCGTTTTAGTCCCACATATTGAAAAATGAGCAATACTTGATGGGGATATACTTTCTGGGTATCCTTACAGTTCCTCACTGACCAGGGTGGCCCACTTCGGGTTAGAGCTTTGCTTCACGGGTGACCCAGTCAGGGAGAAGAGACGGAGTCTAGTCCAGCTACGGGAAGGCCCAAAAGACTTACCGACATAGTCCCATAGTGTTACTTGTAGTTCAAGATGTACTCTGTAACCGACTCTTAGTCGTAGACGGATAGATCTCTCCTGTAAACCCTAGGCTGGATATCTATATAAACCATCCTAGGGAGAGCCTTTAGGGCACCCTCACAATAGTCTACACTCTCAACTCGCACAAGTGAAACCCTTGTAACCCATATACGGCTCTACTGTATTACTGGATTGCTAGCAGGAGTAGGATCCGTGCAAAGCTGGCAGATTCGAACCTAGGTAAACTTGTGTTCTCACCATCCCGGAATACCGTACGTCTCACACCCCTCTCTTCCACACGCCTCGAGGACCCCCTCATGGCATAATTGTCATAAATCCAACGACAGTTGGCGCCCACCGTGGGGCAAGTGAGCTTCGGATTTGCGTTCCGAGCAGAATCTGCAAGAATTGGAATCGCAAGACTATCACCGTCGGTCGCATCCTCTACTCTAGCGACGTCTGTCTCATCATTTTCGACGAGACCTAGATTCTGGCTCGGGAGGCTGTGACTGCCTACACCATCATGTCTTTCGTGCAGATCGACGTGTACATCGGATTCGCTGAACCTGCCCCACCCACCCCAGCGTTGATGATAGAGGCAGAAGAATTTCTGGATCCCCTTTGTCCGCGGAGGCGGCAGAGTTCCGGATCTCAGAAAATCCTAATCCTACCTAGCTCGCACCCGTTGCAGAGATAGAGGAGAAGTCCGAGCCTGAAGCAGACCTTGCGGTTCAAGTCGAATCTATAGTGGATCTCCCGAGTGAGGCCGAATCCTAGATCGATCCACCCGCTGAAGTCGAAATCTAGGAGGATCATAGCAACAACCTGGGTTCTGGTTCTGCCAACACCGGAACGGATCAACCGTTCCTGAGGCACACGTTGAGGCGCATGATTATGCAAGACGCAAGCATGGATGAGGTTCCCGAAACCATCAAGATCTTCGAGGAAGCCCACGAGGAAAGCCGCAACTACCTCGGGACCCACATGTCGCACTTCGTCGGATACATTTGATCTGGATCCGGCTCTGCCGATGCTGGAGAAAATACCGACTCAGTGCTGGAGGTGATCGGAACAAACACCGACTTACCCGCATCCTCGGATGACTCGATGACATCGGCAGATTTCTGAAAGTTCTCCGTGGAGTATGAAGAGGAGTACAACTCCAAAGCTGCAGAAGAAGGAGACGACATGGATGAAGGATCCAGGGAAAACTCTCCCAAAACGCAGGATGATATGGAGATCGGAGATAATCCCGAGCTCCAGATGTCCAAAAGTACCGATCAAAGCTTGACTCCGGGAAACGGACCCAAAACTGTCTTTGCTACCGGCGCTGCTAAGAAGGCAAAGAAGAAGAGAAAGAAGAACAAGACCTCGACAAAAGATCCTCTGGCAGAGGAGGTGATTGCCGAGGAATAGGAGGAAGACTTGGATGGAGCACTTATCCCAGAAGATCCTAAAGAAGAGTCCGTGGATGGACACGTGATCACCGAACATGCACGTAAACTCATCGATGCTGCACTAACCACACATATTCCTACAGCTGCAGAACTTACTGATGAAGAGCTGGATGAAAGGGCCCAGGCCCTAGAAGCGCGTCGCCAAGTACTCCTCGATGAGGCCAAAAACATTGAGAAAGAAAAGAAACGCATGGCAACTGCGGAGAAGTACATCTCTCGGCAGCATCACAAGACCCGGAAGCGTCACACTCGTGATGACCAATTCCCGGAAATTCACAAAGTCCTCTTTAGAGGAGACCATGGGATGCCTCGACGCGACAGCAAGGGAGACTGGGTGTATCCAACACCAGTGCAAAACACCGTTGCGGCTCGAGAAATCCTAGCAAGTAATCCAGGCTGAGATCAGATTCGATTGGGCATTAAACTACTCAACAAGGGTATATAGCAGCAGAAGGCCGCCCTGTCCGGAAGCAGAAAACTAGTCTCCCAATCTGACCAATGCCGCACGGATCCGGCCTGGAATGACATAATACCCCAACATGCTCCAGAACAGCATGACCATTCCGACCGTCGGGAAGATAACTACTCAAGAACCGGATCTTTAGGACATCATCACAAAGCTGCACGTGACTGGCGCAATGTTGCCCCATCTACGAAGCAAGAGGCAATTGCTGCACTGAATCCGAAGAATCCTCCCTGGCGAGAGTCAAACGATCACAGTGAAGAAGACAAAGGGAAACGTTGGGAGGAGGATCATCAAAGAATGCCACCTCCTAGACATACAAGCCGTCCGGCTGACGGACGAAGGAATGACAGACACCGTGCTGAGTAAGGCTGGCAGGGGGCTCGTCATAATGAAGATCCTCCCTGGAACCGGAATAACGACGCTTCGGACGGAGGCCGGCGATCAGCCGAAAACAATCCAGCTGCTCCAACCTCTCCACCAAGTAGCCATCACAATGGCTCCCAAGGAGGCCAAGGAGGGCACCGTGGCGGTGGAGGTGGTGGCAGAAGCCGAAGTCCGGCTCCAAGGCACCGCAGCCACAACCGTCATTCGGGATGATCTTTATCCCCAAGTGACGCAAGGCACATGATTAACTCCAACATAGAGGCACGGCGCTACGAAAATGATGATATATACGTGGGCCCAAAGTTCTTCGGACCACGCATAAGAGCCACAAAATTCCCGGAAGGATTAGCTATCTCAAGACACATTCAAGCCTACGACGGTATAGCTCGGCCAGATACGTGGCTCCAGGATTTTTTCCAGGCTTGCGGTATCGCCAAAGGCGGAAACAGCCTGGTCGTGACCCGATATCTCCCACTCATGTTGCGGAAGACGGCACGATCATGGCTCAATGAACTTCCAGAGAATACCATCCACAACTGGTATGACATGCAAAGTGTGTTCTTTCGGAATTTCAAAGGCACATATCGGGGGCCCTGTATAGTAGGAGACCTACGACGTTGCACCCAGAAAGCCAGAGAAACTTGCCGGGATTATCTCGGACGATGGATCGACACCAAGAACTCTTGTGAAGGAGTAAATGACCAAACTGCGATTGAAGCTTTCATTGCAGGACTCCTAATTGGTTTACTACGTCATCGCTTGAAGTGTGACAAGGTCATTGATTTGGGAGAGATGATATAAACAATGAGCAAGTATGCAGATGTTGACGACGATGCAGAGGGATTACTTAATGCCCTAGCTGTGCCATAGTCGGCAAAACTACCAAAGCAGCAAGCTCAGAAGCGCAAGAACACCTCGGAAGAAAAGCCCAACGTGGAAACGGCAGTAGTCACTACCACTTTCGGGTCTGGAGAATGAAGAGGGCGCGGCGGTGGCTGTGGACACGGTCATGGGACATCAAGAGTCCAGGGTAGAGGAGACCAACAACCCGGCAAAACCTACTCCTGGGCCGACATTGCCAATAACCCATGTGTGCATCACTTAGACGCCAATGGGGGCTCGTCCCACACAAATGCCGAGTGTCGTTTCAATGACGACATCAAGAAAGACGATACCGCTGGCTATAGGGCTAAGTGGAAGAAGGGAAAGAAGAATCCCAAAAAAGATAAAGAGACCAAGGATGATTCCGACATGGAGGAAGCCGATGCTTCAAATCCCAAGCCGGAAGGGGAAAAGAATTTCCCGAAAAAGAAAGACACTTATGTCACCTTGCTCGAATCTCAATCAGCTAAGGTCAAGAAAGCAGTTCTACATGAGCTCAACGCAATAGTTCCGGCTATCCCTCAATTCTTGGACTGGTCGGAAGTGGCAATCACCTTTGACCGTGTTGATCATCCGCCTAAGTTGCACATGCAAGGAAAATACTCCTTAGTCGTCAATCCACTTATTGATGGCTATGGTTTCTCCAAGACTCTCATGGATGGCGGCAGCATTAACATTCTGTATGTCGAAACGCTACGCCGGATGAAGATCTCTAAGACCCAGCTGAATTACAGCTCTGTGATCTTTCACGGAGTTGTCCCAGGAAGACAAGCAAATTCCCTAGGAGAAATCACTTTGGATGTCACCTTTGGAACTCCAAAGAACTACCGGACGGAAGCACTTTCCTTCGAAGTGGTTCTGTTCAAGAGCGCGTACCACGCTATATTCGGACGTCCGTCTTACTGGGATTTTATGGCTCGTCCGTGTTACATGTACAATATGATGAAAATTCCAGGTCCCAACGGCGTGATCACCATCAGGGGAGACCCGAAGAAAGCACGAGAGTGTGAGGATGGAAATGCTGCCTTTGCTGAAGCCGTGCTGCACGCCCAGGAGTACCAGGAGATCAAGAAGACCATAGATCCGTCCGAGATGCCCACGACCAAGAAGGAGGTGACAAAGACGAATCTGGAGTTCAATGCATCGGAAGAGATGAAGAAGACGCCGTTGAAGGATGATGAGCCTCCAAGGTGACCCAGATAGGCGTAGGCCTAGATAGCGCATAGGAAAGCGCACTCGTCAAGTTCCTCCAAACAAATCAAGACATCTTCGCATGGCAGCCATCTGACATGACCGAAGTTCCTAGGGAACTTGCCGAGAACTCTTTAAATGTACACCCAATTGCTAAACCCGTCAAACAGTCCCTACGAAGTTTTGGCGACGAAAAGCATAAGACAATAGCTAAGGAACTAGCACGGCTCGAGTTAGCCGAATTCATAGAAAAGGTTATCCACACTGACTGGTCGGCCAATCCTGTAATGGTCCCTAAAAAGGACACCACTGATTTAAGGATGTGTGTTGATTATACTACCTTGAACAAGGCTTGCCTAGGATTGATCAAGTTATCGATTCTACGGCAGGCTCGGAACTCCTATGTTTTCTCGACGCATATTCTGGTTGTCACCAAATCTGGATGAAGGAATCTGACAAAGTCAAAACTTCATTCGTAAACCCCTTTGGAACCTTCTGTTTCGTTACGATGCCCTTTGGGCTCAAGAACGGAGGAGCTACGTACCAACGCACTATGCAGCGTTGCCTCCACGATCAAATTGGACGCAATGTACATGCATTTGTGGATGATATTGCGATGATGTCCAAAAAGAAGGAAACCTTGATTTCTGACTTGGAGGAAATGTTTGCCAATCTATGAAAATACAACATAATGCTTAACCCAAAGAAATGTTTCTTTGGAATCCCAGCCGGAAAATTGTTAGGTTTTATCGTCTCTCAAAGAGGCATAGAGGTAAACCGAGACACAATCAAGGCTATACTCAATATTTCCAGCCGACTCGCCTGGAGGACGTTCAAAGACTAACTGGTTACATTGCCGTAGTCAGTCGGTTTGTAAGCCGGCTCGGTGAAAGAGCCGCACCACTATACAAGTTCCTGAAAAAGACCAAGAAATTCGTTTGGACCGACGAAGTTGAAGCTACACTACAAGACCTGAAAGCAGTACTCTCATCTGCTCCCATCCTCGCAGCACCAGAACCACAGGAACCGATGTTGCTCTATCTCGCTGCGACAAACAAGGTCATCAGTATCGTCATGGTGGTGGAGAGACCGGAGGAAAATCAGGAACACCTGGTGCAATGTCCGACTTATTATCTCAGCGAGGTCTTAGCTGAATCAAAACAGCGGTATCCGCATTATCAAAAGCTGGCTTACGGTGTGTTCTTAGCATCTCGTAAGTTACAACATTATTTTCAGGAACATCCAATTACCATGGTGAGCACAAGTCCCATGAGAGATATAATCAACAATAGTGACGCCACAGGACGCGTCGCCAAATGGGGCATATAGCTCTCTGCTTTCGACATTGAGTACAAACCTCGTACAGCAATCAAATACCAAATCCTCCCTGACTTTGTCGCTGATTGTACAGAGACAACGGAGAATATGACCCTGCTAGAGTCGGAATACTAGACCTTGCATTTTGACGGGTCTAAAGCGCTTGGGGGTTGGCGTGGTACTCAAGTCACCCCAAGGAGATAAACTTTTCTATGTATTGCAGATACACTTCACGGCAACAAAGAACATTGCCAAGTATGAAGCATTACTGCATGGAATCCGAATTGCTAAAGACATCGGCATCCGATGTTTAATGTTTTATGGAGATTCAGATCTTGTTGCACAACAAGTGTCGGATATCTGTAAGGCAAACAAGCACATGGCAGCATATAGGGCTATCGTAGATGAATTATCTAAATTGTTTGAAGGGTTTGAAGTTCAACACATCCCTCGAACAGAAAATGAGGAAGGAGGTGCACTATCTTGAATAGGCTCTGCTCGGAAAAAGGTCCCGGATGGCGCTTTTTTAGAGCACCTCAAAGTTCCCTCTATAAAGGGAGTGGACGAGGAATATACGACCAAATCTGACTCACCTTTAGTAGCGCCGCGAATCTCTGGAAGAAGGAGTGGAAATCTTACGAGAGATCCATGAAGGCGAGTGTGGTCACCACGCTGCAGCCAAATCTTTAGTGGCAAAAGCTTTCCGACACGGTTTTTTCTGGCTTATAGCCAAGGCAGATGCCGAACGGCTGGTCAAGACATGCAAGGGCTGCCAAAAGTACGCCAAACAAGCTCATGTTCCGGCTGATCAGCTGCGAACAATACCTATAACAGGGCCTTTCGCGGTCTAGGGGCTTGATATGGTAGGACCGTTTAAACGGGCTCCAAGTGGATTTACTCACCTCTTAGTGATGGTGGATAAGTTCACCAAATGGATTGAGGCTAAACCCGTCACTAGTTGTGATGGAGCAACAGCCAGAAGATTTGTTGAGGACGTTATAATCCGATACGGTTATCCGCATAGCATTATCACGAACAACGGGAGTAACTTTTCTATGGGAGAGCTTGTCGAATTCTACAATGAACAAAATATCCGGCTTGACATTGCGTTAGTCGCACATCCACAAGCTAATGGACAAGTCGAAAGAGAAAATGGTTTAATCTTGCAAGGCCTAAATCCAAGACTCGAAGCACCACTACGACGTGTTGCGGGGGATTGGGCAGAGGAATTACCTTCTGTAATATGGAGTTTACGAACAACTCCAAACAGGTCAACCGGATACACACCTTTCTTCTTGGTCTATGGCGCAGAAGCAGTTCTTCCTAGTGATTTGATTCACACTTCTCCTAGAGTGGCCGCGTATATTGAAAAGGATGCCGGAATTTTTAGACAAAATGATGTTGACTTAGTCGAAGAAGTTCGCCTCATTGCTGAGATGAGATCTACAGCCTATCAGCAGAAGTTACGCAAGTATCATAGCCAGAGAGTCAGAAACCGGTCTTTCAATAAGGTCTATTTGGTTCTCCAGCTTGTGTAGCAACGAAAGCACAAACTTTCCCCAATATGGGAAGGGCCATTTTTAGTTAGTCGAGTATTACACAATGGTTCATACTACCTAACTAATATGCGGCCAGTCAAAGAAAGACTTGCTACTAAGACGAGAAAGAGAGCTGGAGGCAGTACAAATCCGGATGAGTTAGACAGACCATGAAATATTTCTCAGCTACGTCCCTTTTATTCTTAGTTTATTTTTCTTTGTAATCATATATGTGTACATGTTCAATGAGAAATAAAGTCTTGGTTGCCTCAAAATCTTTCTGAAAAGTTTTTTACCATCTTATTTCTGAATGATTATGTCACAGTCGAAAATCCCAGAATACTTGAAAGTATTTTATGCTCATGTTTGTTCTAGTTTAGATTTCCGATTCTAAAATTGCTACCTTCGGGTATAAATCTAAAATTTCTAGTCTATACTTTGGTTATTTGTCTGATTGCTGGATGCAGGCATTTTCCGAGTAGTGAATTGTTGGTACTGGAAGCCAGCTTTGTTTCCGAGTTTAAACTGGTTTAGCAATTGAGTTCCGTTGCTCGGAAAAGTTTTCATGCTAAAAGTTGGCTGGCTCATGAAAGGGACAAAGCGGAAAGCCAGATAAATGATAAGTGCAGACAAAAAATACAAGTGCTTATGCAAACATTTCAGGCACAAAATATCAAAGCAAAAAGTGCTGAATAGATAAAATAAAGCTTAGCACTAGCAAAAGTATTATACTACTTATTTACAGACCCAAATTGTTTTCAGAATAACACATTGTTCTTTCTGATACTTTATGATGCAGGGGGAGAGGTAGGAGCTGCCGGCTCACTAGATACATCGGCCTCGTTTTGATAACATTGCGAGATGTTCAAATCCGATATGGTTTGATCATCGTCGGAAACTTCAGCTGTTTCTTCGGACGGTGGAGGCGGCGTGTCCACGCGGGTGAAGAAGGGAGTGTCGTAGCTGGTCAAATCAGCTATGTGGCACCCATATCCAACGCAGGAGTCCATGATAGCCTTGATGTCTTGCTCTTGTCCGTCTTCGTCCACCTTGTAGTACCCTCTTGTTACTTGCCAGATTTCCATGTTTCCATGGTGGCTCATAACCATGGTGAGAGCGTTCTGCGCTGCGGTTCGCGCATAGGACATGTTCCAGTCCTAAACAAGCTGCGGCATATCCTTGGCCTTGTCTCACCCCTCAAAATCGGACATACTATGCATGTCCAGAACCTTGAGAACTTCGCCAATATCTTCGAGGGATTGGCGGAAGTCATGCAGCAAATCACCGACTTGGGTAAGCCGGTTGGTGCGATATTTGGCAGAGGCTTAGTCCATCAAGTTCAGAGGACCTATGCATATAATGCAAAGGGTAATTCAAGTAAACCCGGACTCGAAAGAGTCGGAATAAGCAGATAATTCAGAAAAAGGGAAACATACCAAAGATGACATCGTCGACTTTGGCCTTCTCTTCCGGAAGACTCTAGAGTTCAGCCCGGAGTGCCTCGGAAATGTCCTTTTCTCTGAACAACTCATTACTGAGACCCGAGATTTTCTTATCTTGAAGTGTCATCTTACGATCACGCTCCTCGGTGGCCATGGAGGTGGATTTGAGAATTTGAGCAATGCTCTTCTCATGATCTGCCTTAAGCTTATCTAGCTCTTGGCGAAGTTCATTGTTTTCCACCACCAGGGTCTTAAGATTCTCGGCCTCTTTAATCATAGCACAAGACTGCTTTACCAGTGCTGTAAGTCAAAAGAATAACAGTTCAACAAAAAATTCGACTATGAAATACAAGACAAGGTTTGAGTTTCAAAATGTTTACCTTCGGCCTCATCCCTAGAAACTTGTAATTGTGCATTTACAAGCCGAAGAGCTCTAATTTCTTTCCGCTTGTTACAAACATTATTCAACAAATCCTGGTTATAGGAATATACTTTCTATAAGTCAGAATACCCAGAGTCAGAAGTCTACTAAAGACTCGGGCTAATATTTTTACTAATATCAGCATGAGCCTTGGGGGCTACACTAGTTCATTCTTTGGCATCCTAAGGAAGCATAAAACCGGATTTGATTTTCCAGCTTCATGCTTGGGGGCTAGAGGATATGATATGAAATAAGGAAAAACGGGAGTTGAAATTCTGACTTACATATTGTTCGTGAATGAGTTTGTCTAAAATCGTATTCACTTTGGTGGCAACCTTTTCAGCAAAGGTGAGGGGGATCACTGGCGCAATTGGAAGCTCGCCGAGCGTCAGCTTCTCGTCGCGAAGACGAACTTGTTCAAGAAGATCAGAGTGCTTGATATCCTCTGCTTCTTGTGCTTCTTCTTCGCCAGAGATAGTCCGGCTCTCCAGGCATTGCCGGGCTAGCCGTTGAATCTCCTCCACAGACTTCCGAGACAAGCCAAGTTTGGCAAGTCCCGGATTGTCTAGGAGATTGTCGGCGAAGGTCTCTTCCAAGGGATCATTACCCGAAGAGGGTTCACTCTTATCAAAACCTGAGTCACCGATGGTGACTTCAGTTTGCGATTCAAGGATCGCTGGCTCTGCTGATTGAGCCAGATCTTCTACAACGGTCGGAGATGGACTAATCTTCGGCGCTGCAGAAGGCTGAGGGGCAGGACTCGAAGGAGCCACGGCAGGAGAAGCCAATTTGAGCTTCGACTGATGCAGGGGTTTTGAGGCAGCTCGCTTCCCCTTGCCCTTGATGAGCTGTTTAGCTCTGAGAAGGTAGTAGAACAAAGAACATTACATCTCAGAACAAACTACGAGCAAAATACAAAGACCTTGTGAGGAAAGATTACCTCTTCACAACAGGCACTTCTTTTGTGCCAATGGACAATGTCAGAGCCTTGTGTTTCCGAGGAATGACGTCTGGCATTGGAACCAATTCACCCTCATCCTGAGAAAACTCAGGAGGATATCCCTCGATAGGAGCGAACTCCAGCTCGAGGAGGTCAGCAAGCTGAGAAGGAAAAGTATCTCAGTATTGCAAAAATAACATAAAGATGAGAACATAAAAAGAGTTGCTACTGGAGCTTACCGGCACAACGGGACCTTCCGATGTATGCATGTCCAGGGACATCTCCAGAATCTTCCTCTCTACCCACTCCCTTATCAGCCATCTGATTTGGCTTACATAATCTTTTGGCTCTAAGGTTTTGGGGCTGATGCGGAGGGAATCCTTCTTCGACGACGTGATGGAATGCATTAGTCGATCTCCATGATGTTGAAGGGGTTGGATCTGGCGTGCCACCCAGCATTGAACCAAGTCGGACCCTTTCAGGCCCTTGTGCTTCATCAGATATTCGATCCTCCTCTTGGCGAGGAGCAGATCATCACTGAGAGCCACAGCGAGCTCGTCCCAGGATTCTTGGGGCGTAGCGGCACCATCGACGAAAGCCGACAAAGCATGATCTTTGTCGGGAGCAGGGATATCCTTGTGATAGAAAAAAGTGGACGACCATTGTTTGACCGACTCACTAGCCATGATCCGGGGATAAACGCGCTCTCCCCTAACCGAAAAACTAATGGTACTAGTAAATAAGGATTACCGACAGTTATGGAATTTCTCCGGACATGAAAATAGTACCGGAAGAGAGTGAGGCTCGGCCTAATGCCGAGTTACCCCTCACACAAAGAGGCATACGCACTCACCTCGGGGGGAGATGATGGAGATGACCTCCGTAATGACTAATGACCTCGGAAAAGAAATCTGAGGTAGGAAAACTCAGTCCTCTGTCAAGGTGAGTGCCGAAGTGCACTCGCTCGTCGTCGCGGGGGTTGGGGACGGTTTCGCCGAAGCCGCTCCGCCAGTCGCCGGCACGGAGGACCCCTTCATCCTCAACGACACGGAGCTTGGGATCGTCGAGGACACACGGGATCCAAACCCCGCGGTAGCTCTCCTTCTCTGCCGCCGCCACTGCCGAGCCGGAAGATGATGCAGAAGCCATTTTTATGGTGCGCTGGTGACCTTGGATGGGCAGCGCTGGAGGTTTTTTGGGGAGCAGTGGAGCGCTAAGATCGTGCGAGGAGTAGAGGAGAAGGAAAAGGTGCAAGGAACTGGTGAAGGAGATGGGGAAAAAGAATCCTCACCACTTATATCCGTCAGACGCGTCAAGATTCGTGTAAACGCTACATTGAATATGCCACGCATCATGGAAAGGACTAGGAAACCCCCACGCGATGATTACACTGCCTCGATCTCCACACACACATTGAAATGGCGCCTCGGTTCCACGAAAAGCGGACCCACCAACGGTCGCGCTGACAGGAAATGTCTGTCAGTGATGTGACTTGACCATGACTGTTGTCAGATTACGTCAGAGACCAAGTTCCGTCTTAGTTTGAATTTCGATCTGGAAACACGAATAATTTATTTGTAGGTCTGACTCATTTTTTGAGACCCGGATCGTATCTTTTGTTTTGAAGTTTCAGGAACCCTTCAAGATTCTGCAAGCCGAAGATCAAGCTAGATGAAGCTGAATCTGACTTTGGATGTTGGAGGCTTCCAGGGGCTGCTGTTGGGGATATACTTTCCGGGTATCCTTACAGTTCCTCACTGACCAGGGTGGCCCACTTCGGGTTAGAGCTTTGCTTCATGGGTGGCCCAGTCAGGGGGAAGAGACGGAGTCCAGTCCAGCTACGGGAAGGCCCAGAAGACTTACCTACATAGGCCCATAGTGTTACTTGTAGTTCAAGATGTACTCTGTAACCGACTCTTAGTCATAGCCAGATAGATCTCTCCTGTAAACCCTAGGTCGGATATCTATATAAGTTGTCCTAGGGAGAGCCTTTAGGGCACCCTCACAATAGTATACAATCTCAACTCGCACAAGCGAAACCCTTGTAACCCATATCCGGCTGTGCCGTATTACTTGATTGCTAGCAGGAGTAGGATCCGTCCAAAGCCAGCGGATTCGAACCTGGGTAAACTTGTGTGATCACCGTCCCGGAATACCGTACGTCTCACACCCCTCTCTTCCACACGCCTCGAGGACCCCCTCATGGCGTACTTGTCATCATTCCGACGACAATACTAGTTCCACAACTTATATCTCGAGAGCATTTTAGTCCAATTTATTCGAATTTTAGTGAATTTGACTTAATTTGTCCACAAATGACGTTAAGTTTTTTAAATGACTTAATTTCTCCACAAATTTGACTTAATGTCCACAAATGAGGTTATGATACTACTACTACTAGTATCATCCTACACCTACACACTCGCGTGCTCCCAGGAATCGTACGCTGGTGTGCACGACTGTTATACCATAATTAGTGCGCGTGCACATGCGCGTGCCCGTGCTAGTTTGATGAAACGTGCATGCGGTTGCTGTGTGCATGCCGTCGTCTCGTTTCCACTCGATTCGCTTAGCTTTAAATGTGTGATGTGATCGAGACCACACGAACGCCATCATCCATGGCCGGCAAGAAGCAGGAGGACTCGCCATGGGCTGGTCTCCTTGAGGGACTCATCCAGAAGATAGGTGACATCTTCCTTTCGACAGACGACTTGAGGGACTCATCCATGGTCTGCAGCGCCTGGCACGGCTTCACGGAGTAGCGCTTTATGCCAGCCAACTAGATTGTTCTAGAGCATCAGTTATCGGAGGTGTATTGGGTTGACGACGCAGCCATCATGTTGCTGAACGTGAGAACTAGCCGCCACCTTGAGAAGAAGATTAGCCGGGTTATTCGTAGGTGCTTTCTTTATATTCATTTGTATATATGCAATCCTTTTTTGAATTCACATCCTATACTATCAGTTTTTCAAGTTCTGTTTCTTCGTCCACTTGTTGCCCAGGGTTTTGCTCCATCATGGTTTACCTCGATTGAATTTTAGTCTATTTACCTTGACTAAATCTTTGTTTCTCCTCCCTCTCTCTCTAGAAGGTACTTTTATGTCGGTAGGACAACCAGCAGCCTCCTTGTGCTTGGATAGAGGGTGCAGTTGTACAAGACCCGATTGTACAACCCCTTCTCGGGCGCTATCAAGCGCCTGAGGGAGGAGATACCGATCGAGCAGGTGGCTTCTATCACTGTGACAATGTTCCCATCATTGATGGTGTTTACATCAAACCATCAGAACACCACCATTTTGTGGTCAGATGAGAGCACGGAGGAAGGGGGTCACCTAGTCTTTGGTGAAGGGTGGTACTCGCCGTATGACTTTGCGGAACACTTGAGCATGACTTCTTACGCCGGTGATGTTTTCGTCGCAGATAGATACGGGTATGTCCTCTCGACTATGTGTGATGCTGCTCATGGAAATGTCCAGCTGCAGCGCTCCGCATGAACCCTGGAGATGCATCCCACCGTTGCAGGCCCTGTTTCGGGCTGCCAGTTCCCAGTGGATCGTTTTTACCTCGTCGAGTCTGACGCAGAGTTGTTGTTCGTTGTGAGTGGACCGGTCTATGATGGCAGGCCGGTTGTTTACCAGGTTGATACCCAAAACCATGTACTTCAGCCGGTTAGAGGCATCGGAAGTCATGCTCTCTTTGTTACTGACAATCGGTGCATCTGCGTTGACAATGCCAGGGTACCCACGGTGCAGGCCAGCAACATATACTATGCGGACCTATCCGAGATTAGATCTTACAACTTTGAGGCTCTTGCGTGGGAAGAGGAAGCCAAGGGTTGTATATGGGTATGGAGTACGAGGATTATGGATCAACGACCGTCCTTTCGAACTTGATCGATTGCTGGCAGAGTATTGCAGAATCATCGAGCATTCTGAGCTACAGATGGTGCCGCCTTATGGCTAGGATTTTACAACCCACTACGATTACTACGACGGCTATCCGTCAGATTGATGGATTGTGTGGGTCTGCTCCTGATGTATTCTCTTCAGCTCAGCTCTTTATGTGTTCACTTTGTTGAGTGAACGTCTATGAATTTTGCAAGTTCTATGGTGCCCATGTAATACAATGGATGTTCTCCCTGTTCCAGTAGTTCTGTGTTGTACCTCTTACAATTTCACTATTTTTCATGTGTGTGTAGTAATTCTGATAGATGCTCAGTTAGTAACAATCCTCAAACAACTTACTACTGCGAATTACAGTAGATTATTACAATCCTCAGTAAACTTGATAGTAATAAAATGAAGCATAAAGATTGCATTAGAGTCTAGACAACTAAAAAAACACCATAACTGGTGTTACAAAAAAGGTCTCTATGGAGCTTGCATCGCGAGACATGTAAAAACTGGCTTCCCATGAGAGCTGCAGATGAGATTATTAAGTATGTTCTCCGTCAAAGCTTGCCTTTTTTCAATTCATATAAGTCTTTGCGTGCTATGGTGATTACTGAATCTATTTTGTTGGCTTCTTTCTCAATAATATCACGGGCATCTTGGAGGTCATCCTCAAATAATCTTTCGGCTCGAAAAAGAGGATCAGTCGAAGCGGTTTGCCATGAGCAATAGGTATTGTCACTACTGCTGTGTGAAACAAAATGTAAGCTTGGAGAAGCGGGTCTTTGTTCGGCATTCAAAGGGTCATTTGCATCCTGAAACAAACACAAAACAAGTTATAACAGCATTACCATGCAATCACACCACCACGAATTTTAAATGTGTCAATGCGGTAATATATAAGGAAGGAAGCAATTAATAGTGGTGGCTCATACATCTATTTCTTATTGAATAAGTGGACCAGATGGCACCATGGAGCGATGCGAGCATGTGCTGCTCTATGAAATGACTGCTCTACTTGAAGATGGATGAGACCAAGACAAAACAAGTTACTTAAACAACAGACTTGGGAAACAAACTACAAGTTCATTTTGAATAAAAATGCGAGCAATCAACCAATGTACCTGATGCAGACTGCTCAAATTAGAATGTGCAAAACATGAATAAAATGAATATGAAAACTAAGACATTATGTTTCTCATATATAAACTAGCCAGGCACTACACAACAAAATCTGCCATTGATTTAATAATAGACAAAAAAGAGTAACTCAGCCAACAAAAACACATTAATTGTGAGCCTCGAATATGCTAGTCAGATAATTTCAGACAAACAATGAATCAAGCAATGATACATTGAATTATTCATGAATAGCCAGATAATTCAATGGTTCGGAGGCCTGAGAACAACAAACTGAACCATAAAGTGTCTCATATTAAAATATCCATTTCATGTAACTATGATACACAGTAGATACAAGAGTGAGATGAAGTGCACAAAGTTCCTTCTGATACATGTGTGGATCTTATCGCTAGTGTGGCCTTGTTCTTATTATCAGACAACTCAGATGTAATACACCCGGCCTCTCCATATCTAGGAAATTGAACTAAGCACATGGAACAAAAGTAGACCATAGTGGGGCTAAAATGTTTGACACTAATTTTTGGCAAAAAAATATGAAGACAAGAAAGAAAAATGGTAAATTTATGCAAACAAAAAACGTGGCAAGGACCAAACTTTGGGTGGGGGACCTTACAGTAGGTGTTACACGAGATCTACGGCGGCTCATGTGGACGGGTGGAGTATGTACTCCATTGTTGCTCCTCAGCATAAAGGTAAGGCCAACTGTAAATACAAACAGGTTCCAACATGATATATGTTGGCATGAAGTGAAACAAAAGTGATGGGGTCTTACAAGATTATAGGAGCCATTCACTCTATGATATTGTGTGCAAATTGAGGCTACTCCTTGCATAATAACAGCAAATAGTTTGAGCCGCAGGTTAAGAGGGATCAAATCGACAGTACATAATGGTCAAATAGTATGACGTGTGTAAACGTGTAGTATAGGATATCATGAGAATAGCACGATGGAAATACTATAGTTCATAAATCGGTGAATAAGAGAGATATTATATAATCATATCTAATGTGGATAGGTACAACTGAGAATGTAAACAAATATGTTAAGTGACTAATAATTCACAAATAAATAGTACAATACATAAAAATAGTTCAATGCGTGGAGTTTAAGTGTAACCATAACGGGTTAATTTAGTACATAACATGTGTATATCAAGTAAAGAACCTGTTAGTTAGGAAACTTATCACAAATATAGTACATTGCCATCAAACAAATCGCGCAGGGAGATCTGGTTTTACCTAGGTCAGGGCGGCGTCTAGGCCTCCTCCGCGTCCTCACGGGTCACGTCGATGTCGCCGAAAGTCTACGGTCATAGTGGGTGTCGACGACGGGGAAGCAGATCTTGGGCGGGCGAGGATACGAGCAGAATGTTGGACCACGGCATCCATGGAGTAGATCCTAGGCGGTTGATGATGTGCTCAGCGCGTCGGACAAGATGGTTCGTTGAGCAGATCAGGTGTGGCGGTTACGCCGGCTAAAGTGCAGCGGGGATGTTCCGGCCGGTGACCTATTCCTGGAGGAGAGAGGGGGGGTAGGGTTTAGGTACTACTAGCACTATACTAGGAAAATTACGAGTGAAGCCCTCCACCCACCGAATTTAATAGGGGTCGAATGGGAATTCCGAAGTATCTAAAATTTTGGGGCATGAACTATGTCTGGATACGCGGGATAGTTTACGCCGTACCCCCTTCGTGTTTAGGAATCCAAGGACGTACTCCCTCAATCCAACACCTCAACTCATCATCCATGGCCGTACTCCCAATGCTCAGGATCTCGAAGAAGAATGGATATCATACTTAGGAGTTTCAAAAAGTTATGAGATAAATTACATCATGTTGGGAGGATGATGTTATACAATCATGCAAATTTGCAATTTCCAACTATTATTCATTTCATGGTCATGTTAGGAGCCATCTTATCAACAACTTTTTACATACATAGGCGATGCCCTAAGGTCATCCGCAATGTGTAAAAAGGCACCCCTTAAGGCCTATGTGGCATCCGCTAATTAAGGTTCACCTTATACAATATAGAGAAAATAAAGTTACCTTTAAGCCTAAGGTGCATCTCAAAAGCTTATGGGTTGCCCATAGAAAATAGAAAAACCATTTCCCCTCTCTCCTTATTTCTCATGTGATCGTTTTTAAAAGGGGTTCAAAATTTTCAAGGTTCTAAATCTTAGCAAGAAGTTGAACATATCATCGAAACTCTCGCTGGTTTCTGATATATTAATTTTGACCCCTTGATGGGTACCTCCAAAAGCTTTTTTTTGTAAAACTATCAAAGCGGAAGCTACATCGCCAAGTGTGACATATGTCAAAGAGTCAAAGTAGAGCATCAGAGACCCGCAGGACTGTTGCAACCATTGCAGATTCCGGAATGGAAATGAGATTCCGTCGAAATGGACTTTATCACCGGATTGCCTACTTCTAGTAGGGGAAATGACTCAATTTGGGTCATTGTTGATAGACTGTCCAAGGTCGCTCACTTTATACCGGTCAAGACAACCTACCAGAGTTCGAAGCTAGCAGAGCTGTATATTGGTAGAATTGTTAGTCTGCATGGAACCCCCAAGACCATAGTATCAGATCGAGGAACCCAGTTTACCTCGAGATTTTGGCAGAAAGTCCAGGAAGGATTGGGAACCAAGTTGAACTTCAGCACCGCTTATCAACCGCAAACTGATGGACAGACTGAAAGAGTCAACCAAATCCTAGAAGATATGTTGAGAGCTTGTGTGTTGGAGTACAAATCAAAATGGGAAGACTGCCTGCCTTTCGCAGAATTCTCATATAACAACAGTTATCAAGCTAGTTTGCAGATGGCACCATTTGAGTTCCTATATGGAAGAAAATGTCGCACCTTGTTGAATTGGTCGCAAGTAGGAGAGAGTCAGATCTTTGGACCCGACATTCTCCGAGAAGCCCAAGAAAAGGTTCACAAAGTCCATGAGCACCTCAAGACCGCCCAGTCCAGACAGAAGAGTTATGCTGACAAGAGAAGGAGAGACATGACTTTCAATGTCGGAGATTTTGTATACCTCAAAGTTTCGCCATTGAAGGGAACCCAACGCTTTAGTCTGAAAGGAAAGTTAGCCCCCAGATATATCGGACCATTCAAGATTCTAAACCGTCGAGGAGAAGTATCGTATCAACTAGAATTGCCTGAAGAGATGTCAGCCATCCACAACGTGTTCCATATCTTGTTGCTTCGCAAATGCCTCGAAGTGCCAGAGAAGACCGAAGTTTTCAAGAACATCGATCACCGAGCTATGGATATCAACAAGGACTTGACATATCGTGAAGTGACCATCCGTATCTTGGAGGAAGCATCCAAAACCACCAGAACCAGGAGTATCAAATTTCTCAATATTCAACGGAGCAACCATACTGAATAAGAAGCCACCTGGGAGCGAGAAGATTACATGAGGACAGAGTTCCCAGATCTCTTTAGTTCCTAGTTTTCTTTCGTAAATCTCGGGACAAGATTTTGTTTAAGGGGGGAAGGTTTGTAACATCCCAAAACTTAATCCAAGGTTAATCAAGATCAAATCTACCAAATTTAGAGTTAACAAAAACTTTTCCACTTGAAAATATTAAAGCATTCATATGTGTGTGCATGTAATTTAGGAGTTGATTTGAATTGCCATGTTTAAGTTATCCATTGATTGTAAAATGATTCTAAGGTGAATTAAACATCATCTAAATCATTCCCAAACAAATCCCAAAGAAAAACAAATCAAAATGAATAAAATAAATAAATGATCATTTGTGCCATTTTAATCACCATGCCTACTTTAGCTATTCCTAGAACTCAAAACCTAATAGAAACAAATGTGGATCTTTGCACCCCTTTCTAGTACAAGTAGTGATGTACCAAGGCCCACTTTATGATCTACCAAAAACTTTCAAACACTAATTTTAAAGGGCATTTGAAAATTGAACCTAGTGTAGGTACCAAGATCACACTTATTCAAAAAAACCACTCAAATGAACTCCATTTTCAAATCCCAAGCAACCACAGATGCTTAGGCATGTGACTAACAACTCCACCAAAATTTACCTCAAAATTCAAAACTTGAACTCTTTCGGCCATTTCTACAAACACCTTGTGGGAAAAATTCAAACAAAAACCACAAACACTATTATGAGCAGTGTTTGGACCAATGTGGTATCCCATTTTGCAACCAAAGCCACCCCAGTGCACCCCCTAACCTTTTCTAGCCCGGCCACCCACTGTTCCACGACCAAATGGTCATGGCCATTAAGGCTGAGCACCATTGGACACCCTCACTGGCGACAGCGCGTCACAACAGCCGCTAGCCTCGCCCACCATGTCCAGCACATCGCCCGTGGTCCACCTCCACCGCCAAGCCAGCCCTAGCCCACGGACAAAGCAAGGAGCAGCCCAAAACCGCCACACCCGGAGCCTATCTGCCATGCCGACGCTGCCCGTAGAGCACGCACGGTCCCCGCTCATCCAGACCCCGCCTCGCTCCAGCCGCCTGCCTACACGATAACCATCATCCTAGGAAGCTAATGGACATGCCCGTTCCCCCGACCATGCCCCGTAGTCACCGACCGCCATGAAACTCGCCGTCGGCAGAGACATCATGCGCGCCGCTCCACTCACCTCTCCCGACCGCAAACCACTACACACGCACCGCCGTGATACTCACCAGGGCACCGTCCACCGTCTGTAACATCCCAAGACTTCAATCCAAGCTTATCAAGATTCGGAGCTGAAGGAAATTATCATGAAGGAAGCTCATGATACTCTTTATTCTATCCACCCCGGAGGAACAAAGATGTATCAGGATTTGAAAGAGCAATTTTGGTGGCACAAGATGAAGAGAGAGATCGGAAGCTACATCACCAAATGTGACATTTGTCAAAGAGTCAAAGCGGAGCATTAGAGACCTGCAGGATTGTTGCAACCATTGAGATTCCGGAATGGAAATGGGATTCCGTCGGAATGGACTTTATCACCGGTTTACCTACTTCTAGTAGGGGAAATGACTCAATCTGGGTCATAGTTGATAGACTATCCAAGGTAGCCCACTTCATACCAGTCAAGACAACCTACTAGAGTGCAAAACTAGCAGAGCTGTACATTGCTAGGATTGTTAGTCTGCATGGAACCCCCAAGACCATCGTATCAGATCAAGGAACTCAGTTTACTTCAAGATTTTGGCAGAAAGTTCAGGAAGGTTTAGGAACCAAGTTAAACTTCAGTACCGCTTATCACCCGCAAACAGATGGACAGACTGAGAGAGTCAACCAGATCTTGGAGGATATGCTTAGAGCTTGTGTGTTGGAATACGGATCAAAATGGGAAGACTGCCTGCCCTTCGCAGGATTCTCATATAACAACAGTTATCAAGCTAGTTTGCAGATGGCACCCTTTGAATTCCTATATGGAAGAAAGTGTCGTACCCCTTTGAATTGGTCGCAAGTAGGAGAGAGTCAGATCTTTGGACCCGACATTCTTCGAGAAGCAGAAGAGAAAGTTCACAAAGTTCGTGAGTACCTCAAGACCGCCCAATCCGCATGTAAAAGCTATGCTGACAAGAGAAGGAGAGACCTGACTTTCAATGTCGGAGATTTCGTATATCTCAAGGTTTCACCATTGAAGGGAACTCAACGCTTTAGTCTAAAGGGAAAGTTAGCTCCTAGATATATCGGACCTTTCAAGATTACGAACACGAGGAGAAGTATCGTATCACCGGAATTACTGAAGAGATGTCAGCCATCCACAATGTGTTCCATATCTCGTTACTTCGCAAATGTTTGGAAGTGCCTGCGAAGACTGAAGTTTTCAAGAATATCGATCACAGAGCAGTGGAAATCAACAATGACCTGACCTATCGGGAAGTACCCATCCGTATCTTAGAAGAAGCCTACAGAACCACCAGGACCAGGAGTATCAAGTTTCTCAAGATTTAGTGGAGCAACCATACCGAGGAGGAAGCCACTTGGGAGCGCGAGGATTACATTAGGACAGAGTTCCTAGATCTCTTTAGTTCCTAGTTTTCTTGTAAATCTCGGGACGAGATTTTATTTAAGGGGGGAAGGTTTGTAACATCCCAAAACTTCAATCCAAGCTTATCAAGATCAAGTCATCCAAAAATGGGGTTAACAAAAAAACTTTTCCAAATTTAAAATGAAAGCATTCATATATGTGTGCATTTAAAATAGGAGTTGTTTTGAATTGCCATGATTGTGTGATCCTTTGCTTCTAAAATGTTTCTTAGGTGATTTAAACATCATCTACATCATTCCCAAACTTTTCCTAAAGAAAATCAAATCAAAAAGAATTAAAATGAAGGAATGGTCATTTGGACAAATTTAACTCTCATACCTACTTTGGCTATTCCTAGTAATCAATTCTTAACAGAAACAATTCTTGATCTTTACACCCCTTGCTAGTACACATAAAGAGGTACCAAGGCCCACCTTTTGATCTACTAAAAGCCTTCTGTAAACTATTTTAAATGACAGTTTAAAATTGAATCTAATGCATATGCATAGATCACCCCTATTTCAAAAACCATCAAATTGAGCACCATTTTCAAAACCCTTGCAACCAGAGACTACCTATCACTAGTGGAGATCACCCAAAATTTTTGAACTCAAAATTAAAACTTTTTCTCTTGCGACCATTTCATCAAACACTTGGCAGGCAGAATCACACCTCTAATCCTAGCTCACTGTTTTGAAAAGAGTTTTGCCCCCATTTGATCCCCATTTACTCCCTCTGTCTCCCAATGATCTAACCAAAGCCTAAACACCCATCCCCTACACCCCTAGCAATAATGCCATGCCGACCCGAGCCATGCCTCGCCGGCCAAACTTGCAACCGCTGCAGCAGACCACCCCTCTCCCCCTCTCCATGTCTAGGAGGCAGCCAACACCGCACCGCCCCTCTCTGTCCCTTGTCCGATCCAAGACCAGCCATGGACCACAGAGGAGAACCCGCGCCCAGTGCCACCGAACCATGCCGACGCCGCCCGCAGAGCGCGCACTGTCCCCGCGTGCATAAGCCGCCGCTCGACACCAGCCCGCCCCCACCGCTCCGCCTCGACCTAGAGAACACCCCAGACACCTCCGTTCGCCGCCCAAAGCCCCACAGCCACCGCTCGCCGTGGACACAGCCACTTCGGCCACGCAGAGCGCCACCTCACCCCGACCGCATGCCACCGCCCCTACGGCCGCATTGAAGCGCTAGAGCACCGCCAGGGGACCGCCCATCAATCGCCATCCCCAGCCATGCCGCTAGCTCGCCGTTGCCATGTCGCCACCGTCGACCGCCCATCCCGCTCGGTCTCACCGTCGAGCCTATAAAAGGAGCCCTCCCCAGCACCAAAGACTCACACCATTCCACTCCTCTCACCTCTCTGAACCTCAACCACCCCTCGCCGGAGCAAGTGGAGCAGCAGCTCGCCGGAATTGGAGCCGGAGCCGCCGCCTCTGGAGAAGAAGAGTGCCGTTGATTCCGGCCACCGCAAGCTCCACCGCGACCACGCCTCGCCTCGCCGTCATCTTCCACTTCGTTCGCCCGCATCGGTGACCCTGCTGGAGCCCTGGTACGCCCCCAGTAGACCCCCACCGAGCCGCTAGGGTTCGAGCTCGCCGGCGACCCGTCCGTCGTTGACGACGACCCTCAGCCGTAGATCTAGCCTCTAATCGCACGACCCACAGCGCGCGTACCGTTTCGCGTTTTAAAGAGCCGCTGACAAGTGGATCCCCCCTGTCACCTGAGCCCCATGCCGCGTAGCGCCACTGGGCCGGCCCATTTCCTTTCCCGCGCAAGCCCGTAGATTCAAACCTAGGTTTGTCTTTTTAGTTAGAATATAGTTTCTGTCCAGTGTTTCAAAATTTAATTCTGTGAGTTTGACAAATCCAAATTACATGAAACGAATTTTGTCTGAAAGGTATTGAAATGCTCTATCCAAGCCCGTTGGATTTAATTCATTTAGAGTTATAGATTTCTCCTAATAAAAATAAGAAGACAGAAGCTTTTGCAACTTGAAACATTTTTGTAAAATCAACCAAGTTAGATTTTGAGTTGATTCCAACTCTCAAAAATCACATTTCATCATATCTATCCAAATATGTAATAATATTAAGGTTTACAGGCAGTGACTTTGGACTAGTACCAAAATAATGCTATATAGGCATTTCTAGTCACTTTAAATCATTAAATAATGAACTTAAACCAAAGTAATATTGATCCAACCTTTAAATCTCATTCCCACATGTTAGAATATGTGGTGAGGACATGTGTCCACATGATCCCATATTTTGGTGGTGAATATTAAAGTGTAGTTAATATTTAAATGAGTAGAACTTACTTTTCCAAAATAAAAAGGTTGAAACTATTGAATTAAAACTTGTGATGTTTGGGATGATAATAGATCATCAATTGTGTGGTTTAGAATACTACTTAGCCTAAGTTAAGTATTGTTTGGTGATTGTGCACTCCCTATGTATTTCTAGACGCTAGTACCGACCAAGCCTTCGAGGAGGAGGAGTTCTACCAAGAAGAAGAAGAAGAAAACTTCAACCACTGCACCAACCAAGGCAAGCTATTAGTGGCAAGCTAACCTTTGCAAACATGCTTTAGTAAGCTATTGTAGCAAGCTAGAATAAAACTAGATAGTTTAGTAAAGATGCCTTAAGCATACTTTGATCACACCCCCTTAGTTTACACAAAGTTCTTTAATTAATTTTGAAGGTAGCATAAAGAGTATAAAACTTGACTTACTTAGAAACCTTTAGATGTGATTCTATGGCATGAGATTGATTCCACCTTTCCACCTTAGTAAACACTCTTAACCTAGTGTTTTAGAATAGATCAAACTTGAGTCACTTTAGATGGGAACACTTGGTGAAAATGAGTTGTGAAAACCATGGAATGATGAGTCATTCTATTGAGATGTTTTGACATGTGTTGAGAAACACAATTGATTTATGATGATGAAAATGATGAGGCATAATCCTTAACCCTTTTATAAAAATGATGGTTGGATTCAGATGCGATACCATTCCAAATTTACCGTACAACCACATTACCTGAATTGGGTAAGGCTTAGCTGGAAATTTATATGCATTAGTATTAGTTCCCTCATGGGAGAGGTTTGAGATGAGGCTACCTCTCAATGATGTCCACCTATGCAGTGCCCAAGATGACTGATGGTCATGGTTGGGAGGCCATGCTCATAGGACAGGTGCTTGTACTAGGGTGTGTAAAGGGAAGGTTATGTTTGATTATCTGCATACTAAGTATGATGATTCAGGGTTATCCCTGACAGATGTATCGAATCTTGTCATGAAAGTGTACCACCTCTGTAGAGTGTCAAACTATTCGAATAGCCGCGTCCGCGATTATGGATAGTTGGAATGGCCATACTGTTTCGTTGTCAGATGTTTTCTAAATAACTTGAAATGAATGATGAACTTTGACTTGCCCACAACAGGGTTGTGTAGATGATAATAGCTTCCCCACTTAAGTGATTCTAGAACTTTACTTTATCTTTTCTTGCTTCAGAACTCAGCTTAGGTTTCAAACTTAACTTGATAGTTATTCTTTCAATTCAGAACTTTAACTTAGAATCATAACCCTTGCTAGTAGTAGTTTGCGAGTACTTAAAGAGTACTCATGGCTTTTATCCCTGGCTATTATCATGGCCAGACTATGAAGGAGATTATCAAGATGATGGTCAGTAGGACGGCTATGATAACTAGGACTATCTGCCTTCGTCAGCATTGCCTGTGCCCCTGAAGATGGACCCCACCGCTACGCTATCGTTTATTTCCGCTGCTTGTTGTATTAAATACTGGATCATGAGATCCTTATTTGTGTAACACCTTATGTATGGGTTGTAATGGATGATGTACTGTGATATCCAATCCGTTATGACTCGCAAAAATGGTAATCCTGGGATTGCGAGGTATGGCATAACGGGCATCCGGGATTAAAAATCTGGGTGTTGACACCGTCCTAGTCCACCGCCCACACCTCTAGCTCGCTGTACCATCGTCACCGGCGAGCACCGCCCATGCTCCTCTGCCGCTTCGCCGAGCCTATAAATAGAGGCCTCCCTAGCACCGTTTCCTCACACCACTCTCGTCCCCTCCCTCTCAGAACACTCCCAGAGCCCCACCGGAGCAAGCCACCATCCGCAGCGCCGAATTTCGCTGGAGTCTGCCGCGGAGGGAGAAGAAGGGGGTCGTTGATCAAGGCCACCTCTTGGGACGCCGCTAGTACCAGGAGAACCGCCGTCCTCGACTTGTTCATTTTCCTGCCTCGCCGACCCTCGCCGGAGCCCCGGTAAGCCGCCCCAGACCCCCACCGAGCCGCTAGGGTTACACCTCGCCGGCGACCTGTCCGTCGTCGATGACAAGCCACATCCTTAAATCTTCCTTTTAATCTAACTGTGCACGTCGCCCCGTACCGCTTCATGTTTAAAGAGTCGCTGACATGTGGTCCCCGCCTGTCAGCTGTTCGCTGCACCGCGGAGCACCATTGGGCCGGCCCATTAGTTTTCCCGCGCGACCCAGTTTGTTCAAATATAGATTTTTCTATTTTAGTTTAAACTCACTTCTGTCCCTTAGTTCAAAAATCAATTCCACAAGATCTACTAAACCAAATTGAGTTATTCAAATTTTATTGGAAAGCCTCTGACAAGATCTATCCAAACCAGTTGGAATTAATTCATTTAGAGTTAGAGATCTCTCCTAGTAAAAATAACAAGACAGAAGCTTTTGCACATTCAAACATTTTTATAAAATCAACCATAATAGCTTTTGAGTTGTTTCCAACTCTCAAAAATCACATTTAACCATACCTATCTGAATATGTAATAATATTAAGGTTTACATGTAGTGACTTTGGTCTAGTACCAAAATAATGCTAGATAGGCATTTCTAGTCACTTTAAATCATTAAATATTAAACTTAAACCTAATTAAATATGATCCAACCTTTAAATCACATTCCCTTATGTTAAAATATGTGGTGATGACATGTGTCCACATGATTCCATATTCTAAGTGGAGAATATTAAATCTTAGTTATTTTGAATGAGTAGAAATTACTTTTCTTAAATAAAAAGAATGAAGCTAGTTAATAAAACCTTGTGATGCTTATGATAATAATACATCATCAAATGTGTTCCTTAAAGTGCTAAGTAGCCTAGTTAAGTATTGGTTAGTGATTTATATCGCGTATGTATCTATAGACGATAGTACCGACCAAGCTTTCGAGGAGGAGGAGTTCTACCAGGAGGAAGAGGAAGAAAATTTCAACCACTGCACTAACCAAGGCAAGCTATTGTTGGCAAGCTAGAATTAAGTTAGATAACCTAAGCAAGATGCACTAGGCATGTTTTGGTTATACCAGTTTGAATATTACTTGCCCCAAGTTTTATTTCCAAGCTTTACTTTCTTTACTTTACCCAAAGTCCTTTACTTGTTTTGAAGGTAGCATAAAGAGTATAAAACTTGACCTATCTAGATAACTTTAGATGTTATTCTATGGCATGAGATTGAGATTAGCATCCCACCTTAGTGAACACTCTTAACTTAGTAGCTTAGAGCTAAATCAAAACTTGAGTCACTTTAGATGGGAATACCTGGTCAAAATGAATTATGAAAATCTTGAAATGATGAGTCATTCTATTGAGATGTTTTGACACGTGTTGAGAAACACAAAAGGTTTATGATAATGAAAATGTTGAGGCACGAGCCTTAGCCCTTTTACAAAAACTGATGGTTGGATTCGGATGCGATACCATTCCAATTTTACCATACAACCACAATACCTGAATTGGATAAGGCTTAGATGGAAATTTATATACATTAGTATTAGTTCCCTTGCGGGAGAGGTTTGAGATAAGACTACCTCTCAATGTTGTCCACCTATGTAGTGCCCAAGATGACAAATAGTCATGGTTGGGAGGCCATGCTCATATGAGAGGTGCTTATACTAGGGTGTGTAAAGGAAAGGTTATGTTTGATTATCTGCATACTAAGTATGATGATTCGGGGTTATCCCTGACAGATGTATCGAATCTTGTGGTGAAAGTGTACCACCTCTGTAGAGTGTCAAACTATTCGAATAGCCACGTCCGCGGTTATGGACAGTTGGAGTGGCCATACTGTTTCGTTGTCAGATGTTTTAAAAATGACTTATGAAAGGAATGATGAATCTTGACTTGACCACAACAGGGTTGTGACTATGACACTAGCTTCCCAACTTAAGTGATTCTAGAACTTTATTTTATCTTTCTTTGTTTCAGAACTCAGCTTAGGTTTCAAACTTAACTTTATAGTTAAACTTAGTGATGGGGGAATACCAATCGGGGTATACCCATGAAGCGGAGTCGCCAGCTGGATCGAGCCGATTGAAGCCAAGCCTAGAGCGGGTCGACTCGCCGTATACGGCAACTGACACATACTGGATCCAGACGCCACGCTGACTGAAGGCCCAAGACGGCGATTCCAATAAAAGGCCAATAGCACTTGTAAACTCTAACTGGCTGCATATATAAAGCCACCAGGAGAACCCCTAAGAACCATCTCTCATTAGATCCAATCTCCCCCTCCGTCTCCGGTGGCTCCATGTAAACCAATCTATGATCATATACTGGATTGATAGCAGGACGTAGCGATCCTCCACCGAGGGGACGTGAACCTGGGTACATCGCGTGCCAATCTCGCTCCCGGATTCTCCTAGGTCGTCTTGCCCTTTCCTCTACGTAAGCTACCCTGTAGTATTTGTCGTGGTCAATTCCACGACAGTTGGTGCCCATCGTGGAGCAAGCAGAGCTTGGAGTCATAATCCGGACGGGATCCCTCACCGTCGACCACGGCTAGATCGCAGCTGGTCGAATCATCCATGCGAGCGAGTAGGATTTCTTCATCGGCGGTTGTTTTGGTCGAGCCTCGGGGCTTGAGCGATCTGGATCCAGCCGACCGTGCGATGGCAAATCAACTCGGTTCAGTTGATTTCGCACAGCCGATCAGGCGGTGATGCACGACGGCCTGGCGCACATACCAGTTTAGCGTCTCAACTCACATAGATCAAGGCCACCCGTGCCATTAGCTGACTCCAGATCGGATTTTGTATCAAAAAAGCAATGATGGAGCGATGCAATACATGCATCCGATTTGAATAAACAATCTCTTTCCACTCAAGCATATTTTACTTATAATATTCGGTCATGTCTACTAATCTATTTGTATGTGCAAATACTAGGAGGATGAAGTCACGAAGGAGTGGCGGCACACTGTTCGCATCAAATACCTACAAGATCGACCGACCTCGCGATGCATCCAAAGATTGGCATGACTCGTCGACGATTGGATTAATTTGAAATCCGATGAATCTCTGTCATGATTACTCTCTCTATTGATTATTTTCTTAGATCTAATCTATTATATTTGTTTTGCATATGAGCGCCACAACGCCTGGATTTGGGATACCCGCATCCATGAAAATAAGATGGGGATGCCTCTTCCGAACATGGCCACGGATCGGCGAGTCTGGGCGGATCCGCCATGGCCAGTCTACTAGCAGACTACTTCATCTCAGTCATGACTCCTCGCCGCGGACTCGCCAGCACGAACTTTCCGGCACGTGGCGACTCCATCATCATGGACTCGCCACGCCGGACGCTCGCCGTGGACTCGCCTTCGCGGAATCGCCCCGCCGTGGAGTCACCAATAAAGGCCAGATCGCACTGACGTGCTGTTCAAGAACCGCTGTCCCAAGGCTCAAGTATTGGTGGCTGATCGGCCTCGTCAGCTACAAGATCGGTTTCACGGTGGCAGCTAAGTTTTTAATTACATCACATCTTGCTTTGATTAATTTATCAATTGATATTTTATTAAATCTAATCTCTTGTCATATGCCTATTATTGACATGCACTGATCGGTCTCGTACGAGAGTTGTAACTGGAACATGCCGCATGCAATGTCAGATATTATAGTCTGGTTTCAATCTCATCTATGTCATTAATTGTTCTATGGATTAATTATTCTACTTGGGTCTAATCTTGCATGCACCTCGCTTGAGTGAGTCGTTTGGAGGATTGACCAAGAATACACAACGGGATTTATTGGTACAGTCTGTTTGGTGGCGGGCGACTGCATTGTTGGAGTAATAAAATCTACAGCTATTGCAGCTAAGCATTTGTTTAACGCGCCATCACGGCCGGCCGGGTCGGCCGCGATCGACGAACAACTCTACATAGCTACACGATGCCTTGGATTGATTGGATTTCTAAGAATTTCAGTCATTTGATTATTCAGCCGATTCATTATTTCACTTATATCTAATCCTTTACGTATTTTTTTTTATACATGCACCACGCAAACGTGAATCGAGAGAGCCCTGCCTTAGAATCGGCTGATCATGGCCCTGCGACCCCTTTGTCGTCGGCTCCACGCTCGCTGCTATCCCTGGACTCGACAATCAATGAGGCTACCATACGTCCAGCGACCATCAGCACAGGCACAAGACGTGGAGATGGCCGATCCGGCCAAAAAATCCGGACGACTCCACCACGCGAGACCATATTCGGCATCAACTCCGCCATGCGACTCTGTCCGGCCAATGGTCCGATCGAGCTCGCTACCACTACTCGCCGCCGCGTCCACTCCTTCCGGCTAAACGCCGCGCACGGGGACTCGCCGCCCTCGCTGACTCTCCACGCTCGGGAACTCTTCTCGCCACGGACTCGCCATGGTTGCGGCCTCCTAATGTTTGGAGACTCGCCACGTCCGCGAACTCGCCCTCGTGGATTCGCCACTCGCCATGTTCGGGGACTCCCCATCATTGACTCGTCATGCTACCGGCTAAACGCCACACGACTTCGCCATAGCGCAACCTTCGTCCACCGCATCGACTTCGCCCTAGCGCGACCTCCGTCCGCCGCGTCGACTTCACCACAGCGCGACCTCCATCCGCCGCGTCTACCCCGTGTCCGCCGCGTCGACTTCGCCACAGCGCGACCTCCGTCCGCCGCGTTGACTCCGTGTTCGCCGCGTGGACTTCGCCATAGCGCGACCCCGTCTGCCGCGTGACCATATGTCCGCCGCATCGACTCCGCCAAAGCGCGACCTCCGACCACCGTGCAACCATATGTCCACCGCGTCGACTCCGCCAAAGCGCGACCTCCCTTCGCTAAAGCGCGACCATACTTCCGCCGCATCAAATCTTTCCGGCTACGTCGAATGCGAACGCCGCGCCTACTAAGGGACCTTCATCGTCCGAGTGGCCAGAGAGGGTCGCATGCCACGCTGCATGGACTCATTACTGGGCGTCTCTTTCCCTCGGGAAAAATCAATTCGCCTTTATCAACCTTTGAAAGAGCGACTCGCAATAGCCAAGTAGTGCGGACGAGGTCTCGCAAACCGAGCCTCAGATCGTCCATCAAAAACGCTAATCGAGAGACATCATTGGAGTCGCCTTGCTCGACTGGCCTTCTGGGCCAAGACAAATGGCAGTGCTACACAAACAGCACCATGTCCTCCTCAACCTTAGATAGTGCGACTTGCATGGCCAAGTACTGCGGACGAGGACTCGCAAACCGAGCCTCAGATCGTCCAGGAAGAACGCCAAGCCGAGAGCCATATTTGGAGTCGCCAAGCGACTGCCCCCCTAGGCCAAGACGAGACTCGCTAACAAAAACAGCACAATCAACGTCATCGCGGACTCGCAATCATCACGGACTCGCCACACTCGGGGACTCTCCTCTCACGGACTCGCAATCATCGCGGAATCGCCACCCACGGGGACTCTCCCCTCGCGGACTCGCAATCATCGCGGACTCGCCACACTCGAGGACTCTCCCCTCGCGGGCTCGCAATCATCGCGAACTCGCCACACTCGGAGACTCTCCCCTCGCGGACTCGCAATCATCGCGGGCTCGCCATACTCGGGGACTCTCCCCTCGTGGACTCGGAATCATCATGGACTCGCCGCCCTCAGGAACTCGGCGTGCTCCAGACAGCGGCACTCGCCGGTCACCCAACCTCGCCACTCGTCGCACTCCAGACAGTGCCGAGCGCTACTCGCCATGCTCGAGAACAACCTCTACTATGCATCCCTAAAGAGCCTCAAGTCGCCTCTACAAGCCAACTCGAGCCTCAGGGACTACTCCTAGGCATACTGCGTGTGCGCGTGGTTCCACGACCGTGGATCGCCACGCTTGGGGACTCGCCACCGTGGACTCGTCCTCACGTACTCAACACACTCGGGGACTCGCCACCGCGAATTCGCCCTCGCGTACTCAACACGCTCGTGGACTCGCAATCATCGCGGACTCGCTGCACTCGGGAACTCGGCGCGCTCTAGACAGCAGCACTCGCCGGTCGCCCAACCTCGCCACTCGTCGCACTCCAGAGAGTGCCGAGCGCTACTCGCCATGCTCGAGAACAACCTCTACTATGCATCTCTAAAGAGCCTCAAGTCGCCTCTACAAGCCAACTCGAGCCTCGGGGACTACTCCTAGGCATACTGCGTGTGCGCGTGGTTCCCCGATCGTGGATCGCCACACTTGGGGACTCGCCACCATGGACTCGCCCTCACATACTCAACACGCTCGGGGACTCGCCACCACGGATTCGCCCTCGCGTACTAAACACGCTCGAGGACTCGCCACCGCGGACTCGCCCTCACGTACTTGCCACGTTCGGGGACTCGCCACCGTGGACTCGCCCTCACGTACTCACCACGCTCGGGGAATTGCTATTGCGGGCTCTCCCTCGCGGGCTCATCTATCGCTGAATCGCATGCGCCGATTCGGCGACTTTGTCATCAACGACTTGGCGGCCTCCACGTCTTCTATTCATAAGCTTCTACAATAGCAAAATAGCAAGGCGCCAGTCAAACTTCTCCAAGGGGCGACTCCGTCCAATGGTGATTCGCCTGGCGCGTCGACTCGCCTAGGCGAATGGACTACTTCATGAGCTATTTTTCTATTTCAGGAGCTCACCAACGACTCGCCATTGACTCCATCCTGGAATCGCCTACACCAATTCGATAGTTTGAAGTCATCTCCAAGTCCCTGACGCGCTCGGGGACTACTGATTAGGGAATACCAATCGGGGTATACCCATGAAGCAGAGTCGCCAGCTGGATCGAGCCGACTGAAGCCAAGCCTAGAGCGGATCGACTCGCCGTATACGGCGACTGACACATACTGGACCCAGACGCCACGCTAACTGAAGGCCCAAGACGGCGATTTCAATAAAAGGCCCATTAGCACTTATAAACCCTAACTAGATGCATATATAAAGCCACCAGGGGAACCCCTAAGAACCATCTCTCATTAGATCCAATCTCCCCCTCCGCCTCCGGCGGCTCCATGTAAAGCAATCTATGATCATATACTGGATTGATAGGAGGACGTAGCGATCCTCCACCGAGGAGACGTGAACCTGGGTACACCGCGTGCCAATCTCGCTCCCGGATTCTCTTACGTCGCCTTGCCCTTACCCTGTAGCATCTGTCGTGGTTAATTCCACGACAGTTAGCATTCCTACTAGAACTATCTTACTTGTTAGTGATAGTTTGCGAGTACTTAAAGAGTACTCATGGCTTTTGTCCGTGGCTATTCGTATGGCCAGACTATGAAGGAGACTACGAAGATGACGGACAGCAGGACGACTATGATAACTAGGACTATATGCCTTCTTCAGCATTGCCTGTGTCCCAGAAGATGGACACCACCGCTACGCTTATTATTTATTTCGCTGCTTGTTGTATTAAGACTGGATCATGAGATCCTTTATTCATGTAAGACCTAATTATGGTTTGTAATGGATGTTATACTGTGATATCCAATCTGTTATGTCTCGCAAAAATGGTAATCCTAGGATTGCAATGTATGACATAACATGCATCTGGGATTTAAAAACCGGGTGTTGACAAGTTGGTATCAGAGCCATCCTGACCATAGGAGACCCTAGTTAGAATGGACGTCCGAACAAAAATTTAATTTCAAAACCAAAGTGAGTATTTATGAAAAACTATTTCCTCTCTTACCCATGGAATTCATTCTTTCTCAAAATTCATGTTCCTCAAATTCTTACATTACTACATAAAATTTGACACACTTGATCACTTCACTAACTTCCTTACCCTTAATTCTTGTAGATGGAGACTCAGTTCAGCAAGTTCTACCAGTTGGGCAATGGAGGCCAACTGATCTTCGAGAGGCACCTAGATTCACTATCTGAGTTATTGGGACGCCCGCATCCGGAGTTTCTTGGAGCTCAACTTCCAGGACACCCAGGAGGAGATTTACAGTGGCTAGTCACCGCTGATCTTCGAGGAAGCATAGAAGCACCAATGTCCAGGAGAATCGAGTTCTCCATAAGGGAGAACAACTGGCTAGATGGATTAGCCAGGGCAATGCATGAAGCTCTCGCACGTCTATGTGCCCTCAGTGTCAACCAAATCCAAGGAACCCGCTTTGTGCATTATGCAAGGCGTGACTTCATGGGAATGCCAATGGAGATGCCAAGTCACCCAGAGTTGAAGCGTCAAGTGGAGAACCTTTACTTCCTACTGTACGATCGCCAGAAGGAATTGGACAATGCTAGGGAGTTTTCCAACCACAACCGTGCCATTGCTGACCAGAAGGCCCAGACTTTCTCACTGCTTATCAAGGACTATCAGTCTCTTCGCCTCCAGCGCGAAAAGAAGGATCGCACCATTGCCCGTCTTCGCAAGAAGGTGGCCGACCTCGAGAAGACCATCAAGGAGCAAGAAGCTCAGCTTGCAGCAAAGGAAGAAGAAGAGGAAGGTGAAGACATCCAGGGAGATATGGATTCTTACCTCAGCAATGATGATGACTTTCTGGAGGAGGATGCCATGGACTTCTACACTGACGATGAGGACTCCGACTTCATCGACGATGAGTAGATGCACTAGAGCACTATCGTAGCATGAGATGTATCGGTCCCACTGTATCGTAGCTTGCAGAATGGTTCTTAAAACCATTTGTTTTCCTTGTTGTGGTGTATGTGTGTTTGTATCATGTGCTTTGCTTGAATGAATGAAATGGAGTTAGTTGCAAAACCTGAGTCAAACTCAAAGTTTTAGCTTTGAAACCCAAACCATGAACCTTAGAACTTTCCCTCTTACCCCTTTATCTACCCCAATCTTCAGATGACTCGCGGAAACCAAGGAGGTAGCAGCTCGTCGCAAGACCCAATGTTGCAGATCCTGCAGAATCTCATCGTAGACAGAGAAGCAAGCAGGGTAGAGCGCCAAGCTAATCTAGCAACACTGCAACAGATCGCCCAGATGGCTCTCAACAACCAAGGGCATGGAAATTAGGATCATCAAGGATCCAAGCTAAAGAACTTCCAGAATACCAATCCCCCAATATTTAGCACTTTAGAGAACCCATTGGATGCTGATGACTGGTTGCAGACAATGGAGAACAATTTGGAAGTAGCCAGAGTTGATGACAACGAGAAAGTTCTCTTTACCACCCACTACTTGGCAGGAGATGCAAGGGCATGGTGGAATAGTATCCGCCTGATGAACCATGGTCAAGTGATGACATGGGAAGCCTTCAAGATCAAGTTCAGTCACACCCACGTGCCGCAGGGTGTAGTCACCCGAATTAGGGATGAATTTAGAGAGTTGAAGCAAGGCAGAATGACTGTGGTGGAATACCATGACAGATTCCTGTCGCTAGCCAGGTATGCACCTGATGAGATCAACACGGAGGAAAACACGAAGGAGAGATTCTTGAACAGACTGCATGATGAGATGCAGACTGTCCTCGTCAACATCCGCTTTGAGGATCTCGAAGAGCTAGTCGACTCTTCCATTCAGATGAAAGGGAAGACTAACCAGGCAAACGACAACCGCAAAGGTCGTATGATGCAGCAACTGGATCCAACAGTCACCAGAAGTATCGTCCCAACCCCTCACCAGGATATGCACCGAGAAACAACCGACCCCCAATGTCTCGCCCAAGCTACCCCAACTGTAGCGGAGGCAATGTGAAGTCCGGAGGAAACAACAACTCCGGCAACACCAACAATTTCAACCATGCCCCTCCCAAGAGCAACCACAACAACAACAACACTGCACCCAGGACTGGAAGCAATGTTGTGCCTGTCGCAGCAAAAGACAAGTCCCAGATAACTTGTTTCGAGTGTGGAGTGAAGGGTCACTACTCTAATGAGTGCCCCAAGAAGGCTGCCGCCACTGCCAATGTGAATGCCCCAGCTCAACAACAGCGTCGTGTTCAACCAGGGAGAAGATTTGCCCCAGGGAACCCTCATAACTGCAACGGTCGTCTCTTCCACATGAACGCCGAGGAAGCCCAAGAAGCACCAGACGTAGTGCTGGGTATGTTTTCTGTCAACTCAGTTTTAGCAAGACTGTTATTTGATTCGGGAGCATCGCATTCGTTTGTCACCAAAGAATTTGCATGCACTAGTAATGTTCACCCAACCAACTTGAAGCATGTCATGATAGTTCAAATTCCCGGTTCAGCTAAAAAAGCTAGAAAAATTTGCAAAGTTGTGCCTATCAGAATACATGGGATAGATTTTTATGCCAACCTAATCGTACTCGGAACCAAAGGATTGGAAGTAGTACTAGGTATGGACTGGATGTCAAGGCATAAAGGAATGATAGACTATGCTAAGAAAGCCATCACCATGACCAATAGCTCGGGAGTAACAGTAGAGCATATATCTGAAACATTACCTCGTCAATTTAAGTGCAACAAGAGTCTAGCCTTACCCACCATTGACCAAGTTAGAGTAGTCTGTGAATACCCCGACGTATTCCTAGATGTATTGCCAGGTATGCCCCTAGATAGGGATATTGAGTTCATTATTGAACTAATCCCCGGAACCGGACCCATAGCCCAGAGACCCTATAGCATGAACCCCTCAGAGTTAGTGGAATTGAAGAAGCAGTTGGATGCCATGTTAGCAACAGGCCTGATTCAACCAAGCGCATGGCCATGGAGATCACCAGTGTTATTCGTCGACAATAAAGATGGAGGCAACCGTTTATGCACAGATTACAGAAAGCTAAATGACGTCACCATCAAAAACAAGTACCCTTTGCAAAAGATAGAGGATCTATTTGCTCAGTTGAGTGGTGCCCAGGTATTCTCAAAGATTGATCTTAGGACTGGTTATCACCAACTTAATATTCGTGCTACGGATATTCCGAAGACCTCCTTTACTACTCACTATGGTTTATACGAGTATACGATTATGTCTTTTGGATTAACCAATGCCCCTGCTTATTTCATGAATCTCATGAATAAGATCTTTATGAATTTCCTAGATAAGTTTGTCGTTGTGTTTATCGATGATATCCTTATCTACTCCAAGTCAGAAGAAGAGCATGAGCAACATCTGAGAATCATCCTAGAAACCCTAAGAGAGCATCGGTTATATGCCAAGTTAAGCAAGTGTGATTTTTGGCTAAAAGAAGTAGAATTCCTAGGACATATTGTGTCTGCCGGAGGAGTCTCTGTTGATCCCGCCAAGATCAAAGATGCCGAAAATTGGAATCCCCAACCACCCAAACCCAAGTCCGTGCATTTCTCGGATTAGCGGGATATAACCGCAAGTTCGTCGAAGGATTCTCGACCATCGCCAGACCCATGACCCAATTGTTGAAGAAGGATAAGAAGTTTCAATGGACAGACAAATGTGAAGCCAGCTTCCAAGAGCTGAAGAAGGTATTGATTTCAACCCCAATTTTGATCATGCCAGATATCAAGAAGCCGTTTGATGTGTATTGTGATGCATCCAAGATTGGTCTCAGATGTGTATTGATGCAAGAAGGCAAAGTTATCGCCTATTTGTCTTGACAACTGAAGCAACATGAGCAGAACTATCTGACCCATGATCTTGAATTAGCAGCCGTAGTTTTGGCATTGAAGACATGGCGTCATTATCTGATGGGTAATCACTATGAGATTTACTCAGATCACAAAAGATTGAAGTATATTTTCACTCAGAAGGAGTGATACGTCCATTTTGCATCACCATTCTATGTCTTAATTCACTATTATTCATTGATATATTTCGTATTGAGAGGTGATACTTATGTTAATTTCATCTCTTTTTGCATGGTTGATGACATTTGGAGCATGGATCGCTGCAGTCAGGATTCTGATGGAAAAGGTGCTGTCTGGAGGCAAAATTTGCGAAGATCAGAAAATCTGGGAAAATATACGGAAAATCCTATTTTTCTAGAAGACTCAGGATGCCAGAAGATGGAGTGGAGGTGGGCCATAGGGGGCGCACACCACCCCATGGCGTGGGAAGCCCTAGGCCACGCCTGGGACTGGTGTGGCCGCCCTGGCCCACTCCAGCCTCTCCCCTCTGGCGTATGTAAACCTCCCGAAACCCTAAGACTCGGGGAGCGACCACAGAAAGATTCCGCCGCCTCTGCGGGGCGGAAAACACCGAGAAAGAAAGATCTCTCCGGCAGAAAGATTTCTGCCAGGGGAATTCCTTCCCGGAGAGGGGAGATCGTCGCCATCAACACCATCATCAAGCTGTACTTCATTGGGATCATCATCATCATCACCACCATCATCATCACCATCAGCACCCTCATCACCATCTCCATATTGCTGTAACAATTGCGTTGAATCTTGCATAGTTCATAGGGAAACTTTCCCGGTGTTGATTACTCTTTGTAGTTGATGCTATTGAGTGAACCATTGAATTATTGTTTATGTTCAGATTGTTATACATCATTATTCCATCTCTGATCATTATCCATATGATGTCTTGTGAGTATTTCATTTTGTTCTTGAGGACATGGGAGAAGTCTTGTTGTTAGTAGTCGAGTTGCGTTGAGAAAGATTCAATAGATTGTTATTTAAGTTGTGGTGTACTTCTTCTAGCGGTGTCATGTGAACGTCGACTACATGACACTTCACCTATATGGGCCTAGGGGAATGCATTGTGTATTTGGCTACTAATCGTAGGGGTTGCGGGTGTGAAACCTGAACCCCCGTTAGGAAACCATTGCACAAGGGACGTAAGGGTCTTAGAGTTTAAAGTTGTGGTTAGGTTTCTACCTTAATTACTTTCTTGTACTTACGGATGTTTGCAAGGGGTATAATCACAAGTATGTATTAGTCTTGGATGGGGCGGTACACTAGCACAGGTTCACCCACACAACACTTAGCAAGCTAGAGAAGATTAATCAGCTATATGAAGCGAAAGCACTTAACAGTCTTCCCATGTGTCCTCGAGAACGTTTGGTCATCTTAAGTAATACAACCGGCTTGTTCTTTGATTCATAAAGGATTGGGCCACTTTTTGCATTTATTCCTACTTTCTTTTATTTACTCGTACTTTGTTTACTTGCTATATCGAAAACCCCTAAAAATCTGTTTGCTAAGTATTTGCAGAGAATTCCTGATCCATACCACTAGCCAAAGACCTACGCTCCTCGTTGGGTTTGACACTCTTACTTATCGAAAATACTGCGATACACCCCCTATACTTGTGGGTCATCAAGACTATTTTTTGGCACCGTTGCCGGGGAGTGAAGCACTATTGGAGAGTGGAACTGGCAAAGGAAACTTCTACTGTGAGTATTGTTTACTTCTGCTAGTTGCTTTATTTTCGTTATGGATAATTCGCTGAGTTTCTTATTTGGTAATGCTACTACCACTTCTAAGGTAGTAGATAAGCCACCACCTGCTGAGAAAGATGTTTTCAAAATACCTACAAGAATTATTGATCGTGTTATGGATAAATACTATGTTGGGGATGGAACTGTCCATCCCGGTGATCATTTACTCTTTATACACGAATTATGCGGGTTGTTCAAGTGTGCAGGTATTAGTACAGATCAAGTTAAGAAGAAGTTATTCTCATTATCATTGAAAGGAAGAGCTGAGGAATGGTATAAGCTGCTGAAGAATGGTCAAGCTCTGGAATGGGAGGAAATAGTGCCTCTCTTTTATTCAAAGTTTTATCCTCCTAGTGAGATTCATAAAGATCGGAATCAAATATACAACTTTTGGCTTCTTGATGGAGAGAGTATAGCTCAAGCTTGGGGAAGATTGAAGTTACTAATGCTCAAATGTTCCATTCATGAGCTCCCCAACAATATTATTATCAATAACTTTTATGCAAGGCTCCCTCTACATGACAAAGATTTATTGGATGCTTCTTGTGCTGGATCATTCACTAGTATGGAAGAAGAAGCTAAATGGGACCTTCTAGACCGTATTCAAGACAATACTGAAGCTTGGGAGAATGACAAAGGTAGAAAGTCAGGTACAAATTATGATTATGAATGCATTAAATCTTTTATGGGAACTGATGACTTTCAAAATATTAGTAATAGTTATGGTCTTGATTTGCAAGTTATTACGAATTGCTTTAGAGCTTTTGCTTCCTATATCGAAATTCCAAAAAGGGGATGGAACAAGTACCATGCACCTTACAAAGATATTGTTGACTATGCTCCTATTGGAAGTGCTCAGTATTGCATTATTGACCCCATCTTACCCGAACCTTATATCGAGAAGATTCCCTTCCCCGAAAAGGTAAAGGACCATCCTATGATAACTAATGTAATCACCAAAAGTGAAAAAAGAACTGTAAAACCTGATGAACAAATAAACATTGAACCTGTGGTAGCAATTGTAAAAGACCTTGTCACTAAAAGCGTAGAAGATGGGCACATAGTCTTTTGTGAGGATGCTTCTAATATTGTTTCACATCCCAATAGATCTAAAAAGTCTAGTGTTCCTTTGCTTTCTGTTAGAATTGGTGATCATTGCTATTATGGTTTATGTGATATTGGTGCAAGTTCCAGTGTTATTCCTTATGAGCTTTACTGAGAAATTATGCATGAAATCAGTCCTTGCAAGTTGGAAGAGATTGATGTGGTTATTCACCTTGCTAATAGAGAGACCATCTCTCCAATTGGTATTGTACGAGACGTGGAAGTTCTTTGTGGTAAGATTAAGTACCCTGCTGATTTTCTAGTACTTGGTTCAGCTGCTAGTAAAACCTACCCTATCATTTTTGGTAGACCTTTCTTGAATACATGTGGAGCTATTATTGATTGCAAGAGGGAGAAAATCTTGACTAAGTTTGATGGGGAATCTTATGAGTTTTATTTTTCGAAATTTACTAAAGAACCTTGCGAAGAGGAAACCCATAATGAGGATTTTAGGGTTGAACAACTTGCTTCTATTTCTCTTGCTCCTAACAATGCTTTGCAGCAATTTATGGAAGATCATGAAAGTGAAATCTTCATGGAAGAAAGGAATGAGATTGAAAGGATCCTCCGTGATCAACCTAAGATGCTTAAGCACGACTTGCATGTGGAAGACTTGGGTACCACGATGCCACCTAAAAAGGATCCAGTTTTCGATCGAAAACCTCTCCCTGATGATCTTAAATATGCTTTTATTGATGATAAAAAGATATATCCTGTTATTATTAGCGCTAAACTTTCAGGGGAGGAAGAAGAATGATTATTGGAGGTGTTGAGGAAACAGCGAGGAGCTATGGGTTATACTCTGGATGATTTGAAAGGGATTTCACCTACTATATGTCAGCATTCTTTCAACATAGAACCAGATGCGAAGCCAGTAGTGGAGCACCAACGATGTTTAAATCCTAAGATGAAGGAAGTGGTAAGAAATGAGGTATTGAAACTCCTTGATGCTGGTATTATTTACCCTATTGCTGATAGTGAATGGGTTAGTTCTGTTCATTGTGTTCCTAAAAAGGGAGGTATTACCGTTGTCCCTAATGATAATGATGAGCTTATTCCTCAAAGAATAGTGGTAGGCTATAGGATGTGCATCGATTTTAGGAAAGTCAATAAAGTTACTAAGAAAGATCACTACCCGCTTCCTTTTATTGATCAAATGTTGGAAAGGTTGTTTAAAAAGACCCATTTTTGTTTTCCTGATGGTTATTCTGGTTTCTCTCAAATTGCTGTTAAACAACAAGATCAAGAAAAAACTACTTTTACTTGCCCTTATGGAACTTATGCTTATAGACGTATGCCTTTTGGTTTATGTAATGCTCCTGCTACTTTCCAAAGATGCATGTCTGCTATATTTGATGGTTTTTGTGAGGAAATTGTAGAAGTGTTCATGGATGACTTTTATGTCTATGGAACTCCTTTTGATAATTGTCTGCACAACCTTGATAAAGTTTTACAGAGATGTGAAGAAACTAATCTTGTTCTTAATTGGGAGAAATGCCACTTCATGGTTAATGAAGGGATTGTTCTTGGGCATAAAGTTTCTGAAAGAGGCATAGAAGTTGATAGAGCTAAGCTTGAGGCAATTGAGAAGATGCCATGTCCAAGAGACATCAAAGGTATTCGTAGTATCCTTGGTCATGCTGGTTTTTATAGAAGGTTTATTAAAGATTTTTCTAGAATATCAAAACCCCTTACTAATCATCTTCAAAAAGATGTACCCTTCGTTTTTGATGATGATTGTAAGGAAGCTTTTGAAACTCTTAAGAAGGCTTTAACTACAACCCCTATTGTTCAACCACCTGATACGAGTTTACCCTTTGACATAATGTGTGATTCTAGTGATTTTGCTGTAGGTGCTGTCCTTGGGCAACGTATTGATAAAAAGTTAAATGTTATCCATTATGCTAGTAAGACTCTAGATGCTGCTCAAAGGAATTATGCTACTACTAAAAAGGAATTTCTTGTTGTTGTTTTTGCTTGTGATAAGTTTAGGCCCTATATTGTGGACTCAAAATTAACCATTCATACTGATCATGCTGCTATTAAATATCTTATGACGAAGAAGGACGCTAAGCCTAGGCTTATTAGATGGGTACTACTTTTAAAAGAGTTTGATCTACATATAGTAGATAGAAAGGGTGCTGAAAATCCTGTAGCTGATAATTTATCTCGTTTGGAAAACATCTTTTTTGACCCTATGCCTATTAATGATAGTTTCCCGAATGAACAGTTAGCTACAGTGGGGGTGAGCTCGCGAGGAAGCCCTTGGTATGCTGATTATGCTAACTTTATTGTCTCCAAGTATTTTCCTCCAACTTTTACAGCTCAGCAAAGAAGAAAGTTCTTCTATGATCTGAGACATTATTTTTGGGATGACCCACACTTATACAAAGAAGGAGTTGATGGTATTTTGTGAAGATGTGTTCCAGAATATGAACAAAAGAAGATATTGCGTAAATGTCATTGTAGTGCCTATGGAGGACATCAGGCAGGAGATAGAACTGCACAAAAGGTACTACAATCAGGTTTCTACTGGCCTACCCTTTTTAAAGATGCAAGAAAATTGTCTTATCTTGTGATGAATGTCAGCGTGTTGGTAATATTTCTAGACGCAATGAAATGCCTATGAACTACTCTCTAGTTATTGAACCTTTTGATTGTTGGGGATTTGACTTTATGGGTCCTTTCCCTCCTTCAAAAGGCTAGACTCATATTCTTGTTACCGTTGATTATGTTACTAAGTGGGTAGAAGCCATTCCTACGAAAAGTGCTGATGGGGAAACCTCTCTAAAAATGCTTAAGGACGTTATCGTTCCTAGGTTTGGAGTGCCTAGGTATCTCATGACTGATGGGGGTTCTCATTTCATTCATGGAGGTTTTAGGAAGACCCTTGCTAAATATGATGTTAATCATAGAATTGCTTCAGCTTATCACCCCCAAACTAGCGGGCAAGTAGAATTATCAAATAGAGAAATTAAATCTATCTTGCAAAAGACTGTTAATAGGTCTAGAAAAAACTGGGCTAAGAAGTTGAACGATGCTTTATGGGCTTATAGAACTGCTTACAAAACTCGTATGGGAATGTCTCCTTATAAAATGGTTTATGGGAAAGCTTGCCACCTACCGTTAGAATTAGAACACAAAACTTACTGGGCAGTGAAAGAATTAAATAGAGATTGTAAGCTCGCTGGGGAGAAAAGATTATTTGACTTAAGTTCTTTAGATGAATGGAGGAGTGAAGCCTGTGAGAATGCTAGGCTCTTTAAGGAAAAAGTTAAAAGATGGCATGACAAGTGAATACTTAAGAGAGAATTTCATGTTGGTGAGAAAGTTCTATTGTATAGGTCTCGTCTCAGATTTTTTGCAGGTAAGCTACTATCAAAATGGGAAGGACCTTTCGTCATTGAAGAAGTATACCGTTCAGGAGCAATACAAATTTTTTCTCTAAAAGATAATACTACACAAGTAGTGAATGGACAGCGACTCAAACACTATATTGCTAGAGATTCTTACAATGAAGATGTTGATGCTTTTCAAGTTATAGCTCTAGAGAAATTCATTGAGGACCAAATTCATAGACCTGTAGAGTCCGTTTCCAACTAGGTAACAGTTCTGGTAAGAAAAGTTCCGCGAAAATAGAATCCAACTATATTTTTGCAGTTTTCAGTGAATAAGGAAAGTTTCGAAGCAAAAGGGGCAGGAATCGGGCAGGTGGCCCACACCACCCCATGGCGCGGGCCCACCCCTAGCCGCGCCACCAGGTGGTGAGGCCACCCAGGACTACGCCTCCGACTCGTTTTCTCCCAGTGCCTTCCTTTTGATATGAAACTTTGTAATATATGACCACCCGGATCTTCCGAGGTTCGTATATCGTGTTTTCGTCATGTTTTTGTTTCGATCTGTTTCTGCCGGGTAGAATCCTAGATATGGAGCCACAATGTCTTCCTCTGGATCATCCAAGGGAGATTCCTTAGAAGATATCATCAACCCATACATGAGAGAATTGAAGATTCATCCCAAGGAGTTGTTGCTCGAAGGTGGGGAAGTCTGGATTAAAGAGGTTCAAGGCCCTAAAGGTGAAGTAAGTCTGGAGGACAGGATGGAAGCACTGGAGCAAGAAGTCTTTAGGTACAGGAAGATGGCATAGCGCGAAGTGGATATCATCCATAAGATCTGCTCCGAACTCATCACCGAGCACCAAAAGGAGACTACAGAACTCAAAAGACGAAGTCCTCTCACTCCGCCAAACAACCAACGAACTGCAAGCACAGTTCTATGACGTTCAAAATCAAAACTGTGAGTATGAGGCTAGAATTAAACACATAAGTGTTGCTGCAAGTTTCAGGATGTTGGAAACCACGATGTCCTTTGTTGACGGGAAGCCTTTACCCTGGAAGACGGACGAAGATGAGAAGACACCACCACCACGAAAGGAGTAATTCGTCATCAGGTTTGGCATCCTCTTGGTTTGTTCCAAGCTTGGGGGAGTGCCGCGGTATCACATCACTATCTTCTATCTCTTTACCTTATTAGTAGAGTCATGTCATGAATAGAGGAGTTATTATGTAGTATGGTTTGCATTATGGAAGTGTCCCCTCTCTCGTTAGATATGTATTCCTTGGTGTGAGTTTCTGTTATGGAATATTAATGAGAAGTTCTATCATTCACCCTTTTGCATAGCTTATATTGGTTTTCAATTCGTGGTTATATGATTGATCTTGTTGTTAGTATTGGTAGCACCTTGGGATCATTGAGTTAACTTAGTTGGTTTTGGCAAACCTGGCTCGGTCAGTAGCAACACCTTTTTGAGAGTTGAAAGAAAAAGATAGAAGTACTCTAAAGACAAAATAATTTCATCATCTTTCTTTCTTGATTTGCTCATAAGTCTAGTATTCTCTAGTTAAGATCTTTTGTGCTTCCAAGGAAGATTGCATGTTTGTCTCTATCACTTGTATGTTTGTTTGTTTCCTTCAACTCTTATACTTGCTACCCAGCCTTGCTAGCCAAAAACCTGTACTGAGAGGGTATTCTTCTCGTGCATCCACTTCCTTAAACCTAACCTTTGCCATTTGTGTCCACCATACCTACCTAGTAGCATTATTGCTATTCCAAGTAAATTCTTGTTTTATCTACCTCCCAAATTAAACTTGTTATGATAAAATTAGTGATTAAAGCTCTCACGAACTTGATGACACACTTTACTTTCTTGCATTTAATAAACTTGAACCATTGGGTCCTTCTTTGTTGCGTATATGCTTGCGCTTTATGAGTTGAAGTTAGCCGAACCATGTATCATGGGGACCGCTTTCAACACTTCACTGGGACTTGTACCTAGTTGATATCATGTTCTTTTGCTTATGGATCCCGGCAGTGTGAAATAAAAGTGGAACTTGTAAGATCATGGAGTTTATATGTGTGTTATAGAAACGCCTGGGTCGCTAGCCTAAGCCATGCCTAATCATGGTGGAAACTTGCAGCATAACTATAGTGAGCATTCTATGAAGCATCCGCAATAAAAACCTATGCAAATAGCAAATGAAAAGATCGCTGAGATGCTTACTATCTGCTTGCCTTGTCATTTTGATTATGGGATAGCTCCTGTGTCATGTGCAAGGGGTACCCCGTTGGCGGTTCTCGATGATACGCATGTATTTACGATGACAAGAGCTGCTCGTGACTAAAGTTGAGTGTCATGAGGATCGGTACTCATAAGTAAGGGGCATGAGATTTCAACTTATAACTTGTCAAGCATATCCTCTTAGTTGTGTCAATTTAACCTTAATCACCTAAAGATGCCTATGATAGGGGCAATGAGAGCTGAAAGCTAGTAAGTATCATAATTTTTGGGAGCTCTTTATGAGACTTGCAATCCCTGCTTCCCTCTTTGAAGGGCCTTTCTTTTACTTTGCAGATTGAGTCAGTAAACCTACTTCCTCTCTATCTCAGCAAGCATTTTGAGTTGATGTGTTTCATTCATTCATATGATGATTTATTCAATCATGTCTTATGTTCCTTGTTTTTCACATTGCTCTTATCTTGAAGTTTACTACTTTGAAAGCTTTCATTGAAAAAACCAGCTATTTGTGAACTCCAGCAAATTATCAACTATTCTTCGACCAAGAGCTAAGTTTGCCATTACCAATTATGATTCACTTTGTGTATCTTTATTGTGTTTCCTTTACTCATTGCAAGTTGAGTTATATAATAGTGAGTTGTCTTCTATTATGATCTATGTATTTGATGAATGTGATGCTTCTTGTCCGTATTCTTTTATCGACTCTTCACTCCATAAACTTGAGGTCATGTTTATTGAGCTCAGTTTCGCCTGGGGACAAGCGAAGTCTAAGCTTGGGGGGAGTTGATACGTCCATTTTGCATCATCAGAAACCCAAAGACTCGTGGAGCGTCCACAGAAATATTCCGCCGCCTCTGCGGGGCGGAAAACACCGAGAAAGAAAGATCTCTCCGGCAGACAGATTTCTGCCGGGGGAATTCCTTCCTGGAGAGGGGAGATCGTCGCCATCAACACCATCATCAAGCTGGACTTCATCAGGATCATCATCATCATCACCACCATCATCATCACCATCAGCACCCTCATCACCATCTCCATATTGCTGTAACAATTGCGTTGAATCTTGCATAGTTCATAGGGAAACTTTCCCGGTGTTGATTACTCTTTGTAGTTGATGCTATTGAGTGAACCATTGAATTATTGTTTATGTTCAGATTGTTATACATCATTATTCCATCTCTGATCATGATCCATATGATGTCTTGTGAGTAGTTCGTTTTGTTCTTGAGGACATGGGAGAAGTATTGTTGTTAGTAGTGGAGGTGCGTTGAGAAAAAATCAGTAGATTGTTATTTAAGTTATGGTGTACTTCTTCTAGTGGTGTCATGTGAATGTCGACTACATGACACTTCACCTATATGGGCCTAGGGGAATGCATTGTGTATTTGGCTATTAATCGTAGGGGTTGCCGGAGTGACAGAAACTTGAACCCCCGATAGGAAACCATTGCACAAGGGACGTAAGGTTCTTAGAGTTTAAAGCTGTGGTTAGGTTTCTACCTTAATTACTTTCTTGTACTTACGGATGTTTGCAAGGGGTATAATCACAAGTATGTATTAGTCTTGGATGGGGCGGTACATTAGCACAGGTTCACCCACACAACACTTAGCAAGTTAGAGAAGATTAATCAGCTATACGAAGCGAAAGCACTTGACGATATTCCCATGTGTCCTCGAGAACGTTTGGTCATCTTAAGTAATACAACCGGCTTGTCCTTTGCTGCATAAAGGATTGGGCCACTTGCTGCATTTATTCCTACTGTCTTTTATTTACTCGTACTTTGTTTACTTGCTATATCAAAAAACCCTAAAAATCCGTTTGCTAAGTATTTGCAGAGAATTCCTGATCCATACCACTAGCCAGCACCTTCTGCTCCTCGTTGGGTTCGACACTCTTACTTATCGAAAATACTGCGATACACCCCCTATACTTGTGGGTCATCAAGGAGCTGCATATAAGGCAAAGGAGATGGATAGAGTTGATCAAGGATTATAACCTTGACATTCACTATCACCCCAGCAAAGCCAATGTGGTAGCGGATGCTCTTAGCAGATTGTCGTGTAGGCTAAACACCATGATCAAGGAGAAGCAACCAAGTTTGTATGAGGAGTTGGAGCAGTTTAGAACTGAGCTTGTTAGCAAAGGATTCTTAGCTAGCATTGAAATTCAACCCACATTAATCAGCCAAATCAAGGAAGCCCAGAAGGGAAATGAAAGTATCGACGGAATCAAACGTCATATTGGTACATGAAAGGTACCTGGATTCACTGAAGACGAAGAAGGAGTTCTGTGGTACAAAGGACGTATCTGTGTGCTAGCAGATTCGGAGCTGAAGCAGGTTATGATGCAGGAAGCTCATGATAATCTTTATTCTATCCACCCCGGAGGAACGAAGATGTATCAAGATTTGAAAGATCAATTTTGGTGGCACAAGATGAAGAGAGAAATCGGAAGCTACATCGCCAAGTGTGACATCTGTCAAAGAGTCAAAGCCAAGCATCAGAGACCCACAGGACTGTTGCAACCATTGCAGATTCCAGAATGGAAATGGGATTCCATCGAAATGGACTTTATCACCGGATTGCCTACTTCTAGTAGGGGAAATGACTCAATCTGGGTCATTGTTGATAGACTGTCCAAGGTCGCTCACTTTATACCAGTCAAGACAACCTACCAGAGTTCGAAGCTAGCAGAGCTGTATATTGCTAGAATTGTTAGTCTGCATGGAACCCCAAAGACCATAGTATCAGATCGAGGAACCCAGTTTATCTTGAGATTTTGGCAGAAAGTCCAGGAAGGATTGGGAACCAAGTTGAACTTCAACACCGCTTATCACCCGCAAACTGATGGACAGACTGAAAGAGTCAACCAAATCCTAGAAGATATGTTGAGAGCTTGTGTGTTGGAGTAGGAATCAAAATGGGAAGACTGCCTTCCTTTCGCAGAATTCTCATATAACAATAGTTATCAAGCTAGTTTGTAGATGGCACCATTTGAGTTCCTATACGGAAGAAAATGTCGCCTCCCGTTGAATTGGTCGCAAGTAGGAGAGAGTTAGATCTTTGGACCCGACATTCTCCGAGAAGCCGAAGAAAAGGTTGACAAAGTCCGTGAGCACCTCAAGACCGCCCAATCCATACAGAAGAGTTATGCTGACAAGAGAAGGAGAGACCTGACTTTAAATGTCGGAGATTTTGTATACCTCAAGGTTTCGCCATTGAAGGGAACCCAACGCTTTAGTCTGAAAGGAAAGTTAGCCCCTAGATATATCGGACCATTCAAGATTCTGAACCGTCGAGGAGAAGTATCGTATCAACTAGAACTGCCTGAAGAGATGTCAGCCATCCACAACATGTTCCATATCTCCTTTCTTCGCAAATGCCTCGAAGTGCCAGAGAAGACTGAAGTTTTCAATAACATCGATCACCGAGCTGTGGATTTCAACAAGGACCTGGCATATCGTGAAGTGCCCATCCGTATCTTGGAGGAAGCCTACAGAACCACCAGAACTAGGAGTATCAAATTTCTCAAGATTCAATGGAGCAACCATACTGAAGAAGAAGGCACCTAGGAGCGAGAAGATTACATGAGGACAAAGTTCCCAAATCTCTTTAGTTCCTAGTTTTCTTTTGTAAATCTCGGGACGAGATTTTGTTTAAGGAGGGAAGGTTTGTAACATCCCAAAACTTAATCCAAGGTTAATCAAGATCAAATCTACCCAATTTAGAGTTAACAAAAACTTTTCCACTTAAAAATATTAAAGCATTCATATGTGTGTGCATATAATTTACGAGTTGATTTGAATTGCCATGTTTAAGTGATTGTAAAATGATTCTAAGGTGAATTAAACATCATCTAGATCATTCCCAAACAAATCCCAAAGAAAAACAAATCAAAATGAATAAAATAAACAAATGGTCATTTGTGCCATTTTAATCACCATGCCTACTTTAGCTATTCCTAGAACTCAAAACCTAACAGAAACAAATGTGGAGCTTTGCACCCCTTGCTAGTACAAGTAGTGATGTACCAAGGCCCACTTTGTGATCTACCAAAAACTTTCAAACACTAATTTTAAAGGGCATTTGAAAATTGAATCTAGTGTAGGTACCAAGATCACACATTCAAAAACCACTCAAATGAACTCCATTTTCAAATCCCATGTAACCACAGATGCTTAGGCATGTGACTAACAACTCCACCAAAATTTACCTCAAAATTCAAAACTTGAAATCTTTCGGCCATTTCTACAAACACCTTGTGGGCAAAATTCAAACAAAAACCACAATACCTATTATGAGCAGTGTTTGGACCAATGTGGTCTCCCATTTTGCAACCAAAGCCACCCCAGTGCACCCCCTACCCTTTTCTAGCCCGGCCACCCACTGTGCCATGACCAAATGGTCATGGCCATTAAGGCCGAGCACCATTGGGCACCCTCACCGGCGACAGCGTGCCACAACAGCCACCAGCCTCGCCCACCATGTCCAGCACGTCGCCTGTGGTCCACCTCCATCGCCAAGCCAGCCCCAGCCCATGGACAGAGCAAGGAGCAGCCTAGCACCGCGGCGCCCGGAGCCTGTCTGCCATGCCGACGCCGCCTGCAGAGCGTGCAACGGTCCCCGCTCAGCCAGACCCCACCTCGCTCTAGCCGCCCGCCTACGTGATCATCATCGTCCTAGGAAGCTAACGGACATGCTCGTTCCCCCGACCCTGCCCCGTAGTCGCCGGTCGCCGCGAAACTCGCCATCGGTAGAGACATCATGCGCGCCGCACCACTCACCTCTCCTGACCGCAAACCACTGCACAGGCACCACCATGACACTCGCCAGGGCACCGCCCACCATCCTAGTCCACCGCCCACACCTCTAGCTCGCTGTACCGTCGTCACCGGCGAGCACCGCCCATGCTCCTCTGCCGCTTCGCCGAGCCTATAAATAGAGGCCTTCACAACACCGTTTCCTCACACCACTCTCATCCCCTCCCTCTTAGAACACTCCTAGAGCCCCACCGGAGCAAGCCGCCGTCTGCAGCGCTGGAATTTCGCCGGAGTCTGCCGCGGAGGGAGAAGAAGGGGGCCGTTGATCAAGGCCACCTCTCAGGACATCACCAGTACCAAGAGAACCACCGTCCTAGACTTGTTCGTTTGCCTGCCTCGCCGACCCTCGCTGGAGCCCCGGTAAGCCGCCCCAGACCCCCACCGAGCCGCTAGGGTTACACCTCGCCGGCGACCTGTCCGTCGTCGACGACAAGCCACAGCCGTAAATCTTCCTTTTAATCTAACGGTCCATGTCGCCCCGTACCGCTTCACATTTAAAGAGCCGCTGACATGTCGCCCCCGCCTGTCAGCTGTTCTCTGCGTCGCGGAGCACCACTGGGCCGGCCAGTAAGTTTTCCCACGCGACCCAGTTAGTTCAAACATAGATTTTTCTATTTTAGTTTGAACTCACTTCTGTCCCTTAGTTCAAAAATCAATTCCAGAAGATCTACTGAACCAAATTGAGTGATTCAAATTTTGTTGGAAAGCCTCTAAAAAGATCTATGCATGCCAGTTGGAATTAATTCATTTAGAGTTAGAGATATCTCGTAGTAAAAATAATAAGACATAAGCTTTTGCACATTCAAACATTTTTATAAAATCAACTATAATAGCTTTTGAGTTGTTTCCAACTCTCAAAAATCACGTTTAACCATACGTATCTGAATATGTAATAATATTAAGGTTTACATGCAGTGACTTTGGACTAGTACCAAAATAATGCTAGATAGGCATTTCTAGTCACTTTAAATCATTAAATATTAAACTTAAACCTAGTTAAACATGATCCAACCTTTAAATCACATTCCCTTATGTTAGAATATGTGGTGATGACATGTGTCTGCATGATCCCATATTCTAAGTGGAGAATATTAAATCTTAGTTATTTTCAATGAGTAGAAATTATTTTTCTTAAATAAAAAGAATGAAGCTAGTTAATAAAACCTTGTGATGCTTGTGATGATAATAGATAATCAAATGTGTGCCTTAGAGTGCTAAGTAGCCTAGTTAAGTATTGTTTAGTGATTGTGTATCCCGTATGTATCTATAGACGATAGTACCGACCAAGCTTTCGAGGAGGAGGAGTTCTACCAGGAGGAAGAGGAAGAAAACTTCAACCACTGCACTAACCAAGGCAAGCTATTGTTGTCAAGCTAGAATTAAGTTAGATAACATAAGAAAGATGCACTAGGCATGTTTTGGTTATACCACTTTGAATATTACTTACTCCAAGTTTTATTTCCAAGCTTTACTTTCTTTACTTTACCCAAAGTCCTTTACTTGTTTTGAGGGTAGCATAAAGAGTATAAAACTTGACCTATCTAGATAACTTTAGATGTCATTCTATGACATGAGATTGAGATTAGCATCCCACCTTAGTGAACACTCTTAACTTAGTAGCTTAGAGCTACATCAAAACTTGAGTCACTTTAGATGGGAATACCTGGTGAAAATGAATTATGAAAACCTTGGAATGATGAGTCATTCCATTGAGATGTTTTGACATGTGTTGAGAAACACAAATGGTTTATGATAATGAAAATGTTGTGGAACGAGCCTTAGCCCTTTTACAAAAACTGATGGTTGGATTCGAATGCGATACCATTCCAATGTTACCATACAACCATAATACCTGAATTGGTAAGGCTTAGCCGGAAATTTATATACATTAGTATTAGTTCCCTCGCAGGAGAGGTTTGAGCTGAGTCTACCTCTCAATGTTGTCCACCTATGTAGTGCCCAAGATGACAGATGGTCATGGTTGGGAGGCCATGCTCATAGGAGAGGTGCTTATACTAGGGTGTGTAAAGGAAAGGTTATGTTTGATTATCTGCATACTAAGTATGATGATTCAGGGTTATCCCTGACAGATGTATCAAATCTTGTGGTGAAAGTGTACCACCTCTTCAGAGTGTCAAGCTATTCGAATAGCCACGTCCGCGGTTATGGACAGTTGGAGTGGCCATACTGTTTCATTGTCATATGTTTTAAAAATGACTTATGAAAGGAATGATGAATCTTGACTTGACCACAACAGGGTTGTGACTATGACACTAGCTTCCCAACTTAAGTGATTCTAGAACTTTAATTTATCTTTCTTTGTTTGTGAACTCAACTTAGGTTTCAAACTTAACTTTATAGTTAAACTTAGAGTTAGCATTCCTACTAGAACTATCTTACTTGTTAGTGATAGTTTGCGAGTACTTAAAGAGTACTCATGGCTTTTGTCCCTAGCTATTCCTATGGCCAGACTATGAAGGAGACTACCAAGATGACGGACAACAGGACAACTATGATAACTAGGACTATCTGCCTTCGTCAGCATTGCATGTTCCCCTAAAGATGGACCCCACCGCTACGCTTATTATTTATTCCGCTGCTTGTTGTATTAAGACTGGATCATGAGATCCTTTATTCGTGTAAGACCTTATTATGGTTTGTCATGGATGATATACTGTGATATCCAATCTGTTATGTCTCACAAAAATGGTAATCCAGGGATTGCGATGTATGACATAACAGGCATCTGGGTTTAAAAAACCGGGTGTTGACAGCAGGGTTAGCTAGGAAGCTTGAAAACCCATAAAACATGGGAATCGCAAGTACAACATATTGTCGATCCACTATCTATGTCTATCAACTTGGCTTGTGTAATCCACATCCAATATTCTTTGGACTTCTCTTTACGGAAAATAACAACTAACGTTGCTCGTCTACACTCGGAAAATGTAGAATTGAATGTTCTTTCCTGGTAGTTGGACACTCACACCCACGGTCCTGCTTACTACCAGAAAATGCACCCATCTACCTCTGAAATGACATTTAATTCAAGAGCTATCTATCGCACTTACTTGTAGCTCAAGTTTGACCTAATTTTGTTAAATTGTCAAGATGCAAAATCTTAGCAAGAAGTTGAACCTATCGTCAAACTCTCATTGTTTTCCGATATATTAATTGTGACCCCTCAATGGGTACCTCCAAATTAAAAGATTTTTCGTAAAACTTTCAAAGAAAAACCTACAATTTACTTGTAGTTTCAAATTTGACATAATTTTGATAAATCAACTTAAAGTAATTAAAATGGGTAGAGTTAGCTAGGATGTTTGAAAGCTCATAAAACATTGGAATCGCAAGTACAACATGTTGTCAATCCACTATATATGTCTGTCAACTTGGCTTGTGGCATCCACATCCAATATTCTTTGGACTTCTCTTTAAGGTAAAGAACAACTAACCTCACTCGTCCTCAGTCAGAAAATTTAGAATTGAATGTTCTTTCCTGATAGTTGGAAACTCACACTGACGACATTGTTTACTACAACAAGATGCACCGATCTACCTGTGAAAATACATTTAATTCAAGAGCAATCTATCACACTTACTTGTAGCTCAAGTTTGACCTAATTTCATTAAATTGTCAAGATGCAAAATCTTAGCAAGAAGTTGGACCTATCGTCAAAACTCTCGTTGTTTTATGATATATTAATTGTGACCCCTCGATGGGTACCTCCAAAAGATTTTTCGTAAAACTTTCAAAGCAACCTACAATTTACTTGTAGTTTCAAATTTGACCTAATTTCGATAAATCGATATAAAGAAATTTGGTCAAATGGGTAGAGTTAATTAATAAGTTTGAAAACTCATAAATAAAATATGGGAATCATTGGTACAACATGTTGGTCCACTATATATATGTGTCTGTAAACTTGGTGTGGCATTCACATCCAATATTCTCAGGACTTCTTACGAAAAAGAACAACCTCGCTCGTCTTCACGCGGAAAATGTAGAATTTAATATTCTTTCCTGATAGTTGGAAACTCATAGTGACGGCATTGTTTACTACAACTAGATGCACCGATCTAACTATGAAAATACATTTAGTTTAAGAGCAATCTATCACGCTTAATTACTTGCAGCTCAGGTTTGACCTAATTTCATTAAATTGTCAAGATGCGAAATCTTAGCAAGAAGTTGAACCTATCGTCAAAACTATAGGTGTTTTATGATATATTAATTGTGACCCGTCGATGGGTACCTCCAAAAGATTTTTTGTCAAACTTTCAAAGCAACCTACAATTTACTTATAGTTTCAAATTTGACCTAATTTCGATAAATCGACATAAAGTCATTCGGTCAAATGGGCAGAGTTAGCTAGGAAGGTTGAAAAATCATAAATAAAACATGGGAATCGTTAGTACAACATGTTGGTCCACTATATATGTTGGTAAACTTGGCTTCTGGCATTCAGATCCAATAATCTTCGGATATTTCTTTACGAAAAAGAACAACCTCGCTCATCATCACTCAGAAAATTGAGAATAATTGAATGTTCTTTCCTGATATAGTTGGAAAATCACACCGACGACACTGTTTACTATAAGAAAATGTACCCATCTACCTCTCTGAAAAGTCATATATTTCAACAACAATATATCACGCTTACTTATAGCTCAAGTTTGACCCAATTTCGTTAAATAGTGTCATGATGCAAAATCTTAGCATAAAGTCAAACCTGTTGTCAAAATCTCGGGTGTTCCTCATATATTGATTGTGTCCCCACGATGGGTACCTCCAAAAGCTTTTTCCTCAGACTTTCAGAGCAACCTACAATTTACTTGTAGTATATAGTTCAAATTTGACCTAATTTTAATTAATCGACATCGAGTCATTCAAGTGGGCAAAGCGATAAGCTATAGGAAGTTTGAGAACTCATAAAACATGGGAAATCGTAAGTACAATATGTTGGTCCACTATATATGTGTGAAAACTTGGCTTGTGGCATTCAGATCCATATTCTTCAGACTTCTTCCTTTATAGGAGAGAATAATCTCAACATCACTCGAAAAACTGAGAATGTTTTTTCCCGATAGTTGGAAACTCACACTGACTGCATTGTTTACTACAAAATGATGCACCCATCTACCCTTGAAAATACATTAAATTTCAAGAGAAATCTATCGCACTTATTTGCTTGTAACTCAAGTTTGACCTAATTTCGTTAAATTGTCAGGATGCAAAATCTTAGAAAGAAGTTGAAACTATCGTCAAAACTCTCGATGGTTTCTGACATATTGATTGTGACCCCTCGATGGGTACCCCCAAAAGCTTTTTCGTAGAACTTTCAAACCAACCTACAATTTACTTGTAGTTTCAAATTTGACATAATTTTGATAAGTCGATATAAATTCATTTAAATGGGCAGAGTTAGCTAGGAAGTCATCCAAATATCGACAGACATTTAATTCAAGAGCGATATTTCGTTCTTACTTGTAACTCAAGTTTGACCTAATTTTGTTAAACTTTCAAGATGCAAAATCTCAGCAAGAAGTTGAATGTGTCATCAAATCTCTTGGTGGTTTATGATATATTAATTGACCCCTGAATTGGTACCTCCAGAAGATTCTTCATAAAACTTTCAAAGCAACCTACAATTTACTTGTAGTTCAAAATTGACCTAAATTTGATAAATTATTGTCATAAAGTCATTCAAGTTGGCGGAGTTAGCTTGGAAGTTTGAAAGCTCATAAAACATGTGTGTCGTCAGTACAACATGTTGGTCCACTCTTTATGTCTGAAAACTTGTCTTGTGGTATTCAGATCCATATTCTTCAGAGTTTCTTTACGTAAAAGAAAAATCTCGTCATCACTCAAAAAATTGAGAATTAAATGTTCTTCCGTGATAGTTGGAAACTAACACCGACAACATTGTTTACTACATGAAGATGCACCGATCTACATCTGAAAATATATTTAATTCAATAGCAATCAATTGCCCGTACTTGTGTAGCAAATGTTTGACATGATTTCGTTAAATCGACAAAAAGTCACTAAAGTGTGCGAAGTTAGCTAGAAGCTTGAAACATCCTATTTCTAAAAACTTTGAAATTATAAGAACCATGTTCCACTTTGTCTGATAATCGGGGCAGTTCATTTTTTTTATTGTGGTAGGTCCTATAGGAGCGAAGTGCTTTAGTTAACACGCGGTCGGTGGAAGTACAAGTTACATCAAGAACCTCATAAAAATGAAAATTATATCCAAGTCCATGCATTTAGCACAAGATCCTTGAAACTAAGCAATGAAGTGTCTTTTGAGTTTTGTGTGTATTCTAAATATTGTAGAGCCAAAATTTATTCTAAAATAATCTACATTCTAGCTTTTACTACTAGTACGTATAGTAAACAAGAATCCATAAAACAGAGTGATTATACTCTCTATTGGAGTAGTAACTTGGATTGGTTTTTCACATATCTAATTACTACTACTAATTATAATTTCTCAAAAAAAGTATCACTAATAAATGCAGTACTAGTTTGTCTGATTTATTCTAAGATGTACTACTACTAGTACTAGTACTCCTTATGTCTGGGATTATTAAGGCCATTTAAATTTTATAATACTAAAAAAGTTAATTACAGACATGCATGCAGTCCTCGGTCTCTTCCCTGCAACACTATACACCCTGCACCAGGCCATTGAATTATCGTATCTCTCAAGGAGTAGATCTTCTTGCCTCTCACTCACCTAGATCTTCTTGCCTCGGTCTATCCCTCTGTCTGTACTGTACTGTCTGGTACAGTATAGCGTGACACCTGCTTTACTCACCTGTCAACTTTTTGCAGCCTTTTTTTTGACAAAGCATGTACAACGTGTGGACACTATCTGATAAAAAAGTGGCCAAGTGCAGCCGCCGTCGGTGCACCGATGCCTAGCGTATTCCTATACAATCGTACCAGTACAGTACAAAACTGAATCATTATACTATTCAGTATACCCACCCAACCCGGGTTTCTGGCCTGTGGGCACTACGTCGGCGAACCGATCTTCCCTCTGTAACCACTCCCACAAGTTCGTGTACCACGTCGGCGGATTCAACCATGAGCCGGCTGCTATGGACGCCATCTAGTATGAGGTGATGGTTGAGTGCGCCTATGGCGGCTGCTTTAGCTTGGTCGCCTTCGACAAGCTCGACGAGCACAAGATCGTATGCTCGCACGGCCCGTGCTCCTGCATGGATTCCATGTATGATTTTATTGCCTCGCCGGCAGGGCTCCTTTGTCAACACCCGGATTTTTAATCCCAGATGCCTATCATGCCATACATCACAATCCCAATATTACCATTTTTGCGAGACATAATAGATTGGATATCACAGTACATCATCTATTACAAACCATTATAAGGTCTTACATAAAATAAAGGATCTCATGATCCAGTCTTAATACAAACAAGTAGCGGAATAATAGCATAGCGGTGGGCTCCATCTTTAGTGTCACAGGCAATGCTGACGATGGGAGATGATCCTAGTTGTCGTAGCCGTCCTGCTGTCCTTCTTCCGGATAGTCCTCCTCATAGTCTGGCCACGGAAATAGCCAGGGACAAGCCACGAGTACTCTTTAAGTACTCGCAAACTATCACTAACAAGTAAGGTAGTTCTAGTAGGAATGTTAAACTCTAAGTTTATTTGCAAAGTTAAGTTTGAAACCTAAGCTGCATTCAGAAACAAAGAAAGATAAAATAAAGTCCTAATCACCTAAGTGGGAACCTAGTTTTCAAAGTCACAACCATGTTGTGGTCAAGTCAAGTCGGAAATCATTTCATAAGTCATTCGGAAAACATCTGACGACGGAACAGTATGGCCACTCCAACTATCCATGACTGCGGACGCAGCTATTCGAATAGTTGGACACTCTGTAGAGGTGGTACACTTTCACCATAGAATTTGATACATCCGTCAGGGATAACCCTGAATCATCATACTTAGTATGCGGATAATCAATCATAACCTTTCCTTTATACACTCTAGTATAAGCAGCTCTCCTATGAGCTTGGCCTCCCAGCCATGGCCATCTGCCATCCTGGGCACTACATAGGTGGACAACATCAAGAGGTAGCCTTAGCTCAAACCTCTCCCGTGAGGGAACCAATACTAATGCATATAAACTTCCGGGTAAGCCTTACCCAATTCAGGTATTGTGGTTGTACGGTAAAATTGGAATGGTATCACATCCGAACCCAACCATTAGATTTTATAAAGGGCTAAGGCTCATGCCTCAACATTTTCATCATCATAAACCATTTGTGTTTCTCAACACATGTCAAAACATCTCAATATAATGACTCATCATTCCAAGGTTTTCATAATCATTTTCACCAAGTATTCCCATCTAGAGTGATCAAGTTTTTGGTTTAGCTCTAACCACTAAGTTAAGAGTGTTCACTAAGGTGGGATGCTAATCTCAATCTCATTCCATAGAATGACATCTAGTATATGCCAAGTTTTATACTCTTTATGCTATCTATACTACTTTCTAAAATCTCACAAAGCATTACTAGAAGTAAAGAGACTTTGATAAAGCAAAAGTAAAACTTGTAAGTAAAACTTGGGATGGGTATAAATCAAGAGGTATAACCAAAGCATTCCTAATGCATCTTGCTTAGGTTAACCTGCATCTAGTGATGGCTTGCAAGTATTAGCTTGCCAATAATAGCTTGACTTGATTGGTGTAGTGGTTGAAATTCTCCTCGTCTTCTTCGGGGTAGAACTCCTCCTCCTCGTAGACTTGGTCGGTACTATCATCTATAAATACATATGGGATACACAATCACCAAACAATACTTAACTAGTATATTTAGCACACTAAGGCACACACTTGATGATCTAGTATCATCACGTTCATCACAAGATTTAATGAACTAATTTCATTTATTTTATTTGAGAAAAGTAATTTCTACTCATTGAAATTAATTAAGGTTTAATATCTACAATTAAAATATGGGATCATGTGGACACATGTCATCACCACATATTCTAATGCATGGTAATGTGATTTAAATGTTTGATCACATTTCACTAAATTTAAGTTTATTATTTAAATGATTTAAAGCGACTAGAAATGCCTTTATAGCATTATTTTGGTACTAGTCCAAAGTCACTGCATGCAAACCTAAATATTATTACATATTTAGATAGGTATTGTCAAATGTGATTTTTGAGAGTTGGAAACATCTCAAAATCTATTATGGTTGATTTTTGAAAAATGTTTGAATGTAGCAAAGTCTCTGTTTTGTTATTTTTGCTATATTGATCTCTAACTCCACTTGATTTAAATCCAATGAGATTGCATAGATATTTTAATTATCTTTCTAACACAATTTGAATCGTGCATTTTGGTTAAGTGGATCTCTCTGAAATGATTTTTAAACTAGGGGACAGAATCTAGTTTAAATGAATTAGAAAAACATTCATTTGAATTTTTGAGCCAGCGCGGGAAACTAAACGGGCCAGCCCAGTGGCGCTCCGTGGGGCAGAGGGCAACTAACAAGGGGGCCCCGCATGTCAGCGGCACTTAAAACCCGAAACGGTATGGGGTAATCTGGGCGCTACGATTAGAACAGAGATCAACAGCTGTGGTCATCATAGACGACGAACAGGTCGCCAGCGAGAACGAACCCTAGCGGCTCGGTGGGGGTTGATTGGGAGCTTACCAGGGCTCTAGCTAGCATGGCGATGGGGGCGATCGAACTGGTGGACGACGGTGGTGCTAGGCGTGGTCGCGGCGGCTCCTAGGGTGGTCGCAATCAGCGGGGCCCTTCTCCTCCAGTAGCGGCACTGCTGCAAATGGCTAAGGGGTAGACCCTTGATGGCATGGTTGGCACTAGGGAGACAATAGGAGAGGATTTAGGCCTTAGTGGCATTATATCACTGCTCTAAAACAGTAATTGTTTGCCAATTAGTTCAGTGCTCACTAAGTGTTCAACAAAATGGCCGCAAGAGACTTTTATTTGAATTTTGAGAAGATTTTTGGTGGTTGCTTTGATCTTATGCTTGGTAGACTGTGGTTGCTTGGGATGGTTAAGTGGAGTTCATTTGAGTGGTTTTTGAAAAAGTGGGATCTATGCATATGAAGTGGATTCAAATTTCAAATGCCACTTAAAATTAGTGGCTAAGGTTTTTTGTAAAATTGTAAAGTGGGCCTTGGTAGACCTTTACTTGTACTAGTAAGGGGTGAAAAGAGTTAGAATTATTTCTGTTAAGAATTGACTTCTAGGAACACCTAAAGTGGCCTAGTAGATTAAAATGGCACAAATGACCATTTGCATTTATTAATCTTATTTGATATCTTTTTCTTTGGATTTTGTTTGGGAATGATCTAGATGTTGTGGCATTCACCTTTGAATCAATTCACAACCATTAGAGCAATCAAACATGGCATTTTCAAGCAATTATATACTAATGCACAAACACATGCATTCATAATTGTTTTTAATAATAAAAGTTTTTGTTAACCCTAAATTGGGTGATTTGAACTTTATTAACCTTGATTAAAGTTTTGGGATGTTACATGTTTCCCCACATGAAGGAGGCCCACGGGGTCATAGTAACCAGGACCATCTACGATAGTGCCTTCTTTTGCCTCATCCCGACTCCGCCACCAACAAGCACGAGGGGATTCACGCGCTTCCTCTGCGGGGATGATGGTGTCGTGTTCGGCCTGACCATCAGCACGCTCAGCCTGGCCGCTGTCGTGTCCTTGGTATGCATCAGGTAGGACAGGTGCTTGTGGCCATGGTACATGGTGAAACTGTGTGCGCCTGGCCCGCTGGGGTCGGCGGACTTCTCGATGGTCGAGAGCCTTAATGCGGTAACTGAGCTGATGAGCAGCTTGTCGCCGGCCAACTTCTCGTCCGACAAGCTCAGGACGTGCCTCGGGGTACCGCCGTGGTTTCTGATGAAGGTTGGACAGTCCACCCATGTATCTTTCTGAATTTGCATCGACAGGAAAAATGATCTTAATCTACGGCTGATGATCAAGAATGTAATGGTGTATTAGCAGATAAATAGTACTACTAGTAGTACTATTTTACTACTCCAGTTTAATAGTAGTAGTCGCATATAGGTTCTCTTTTGGTTCTAGGCAGGATGCATTTTGGATGTAACCTAAGTTTGCTGCTAATGTTATTACGAAGTATTTAGGGGTTTATTATGACTTTTATGTAATTGTTTACTTCTACGACATGGACCAGAGATAAACACACTAACCATTCTTACGGTGCTTTGATTTTAGTCCTCTAACTCAATGATTATGGAATTTTATGCCCAAACTTGTCAATTCAACTTGATTTAAGTCTTGAACCAGGATTGCCGTCGAAATTGTGCTAGTGTGGACGACACATCGACGTGGGTCCAGCGTGCAGGATAGGCTGCCTTGGAATTTTTTCTAAATATCTAGAAAATAATATGAACATCTATGACATCAACTCAATATTATGAGAATCATCATGAACCATGTTTTCATATTATATGTGTTTGACATTATGTAAGTAAGTATGTTTGTACATATAGTTGGTCAAACTTTATAAATATTGACTTTGACAAAACCAAGTATGCTTTCTAATTTGGAAATGAGGGAGCATCTAAGTACTAAAATGCGTCGAAATACATACGTATCTAGACAAAGCCAAGTCAGTAAGTATTTTAGGATGGAGAGAGTAATTATTTATGAGTAATCTATTTTTCACAAATTTTTACCGCTACGGCACGTGCCCTTGACTAGAGCATGGACCAATGCATAATAATCACGCGACCATGCGGTGTCGATCTACTTCGTACTAGATTACCCTACGTGCGGAGACACACTAGTGGGGCACACGCTCGTGTCGTTCCTGAGTACGTAGTACTACTAGTATACGCAAATAGGAGTACAAAAATAGATAGATCTTGTTGCTCATCGTACTATTTTTTACCACTAAGGCAACCTGGACGTGACTACTACAGTACTATATTAGCACTACTTCTACTTTTAGCGCTACAAGATGAATGTGGAACTCTCTGTGTAACATTACTGTACTAGTACTTCTTGTACTCCATAGTTTTTCGGACGCGCAATAAAGTAGTGCAGTAAATTTGTTTGGCAAGCTACATGCAACGAGCATTGGTTTGACAGGACAATTCAGGTTTTTAGATATCCAAATTTCTACTTCAGCTCAATGTCTAAAGACACGAAGTAGCTAGTACTACTCTATCCTCCGGCTGTTGTCCAGATCAACATGAACAAGCAAAGAATTATGTATCTTGGAAATTTCCATAGCCATTTATTACCTGCAGAGCTTTATTTTGTTTCCTTTGAGGCACCTGCGAAGACTGATACGTACTAGTACTAGTAATAACGTGCTACGATTGGGCCCTACAACTAGTACTATACATAGACTCTAATAGCTACTCTCGTCACACTGAATTGTCCAAGAGGTGGAGTTCCTTTTTTTCTCCAAGAGGTGGAGTTCCTTTTTTTTCTGAGTGAGGAAACCTTTTTTATTCCTTCATTGATTCAAAGAAAACTCAAAGATTTTGTGAAGGATCTTGTCCCTTAGGAAATAATCCTACGATGTTTTTTTAATTCATAGGATTCCAATATATAGGAATTATGTCCCGTTTGGAACGCATGATAGGAAAAATATAGGAATAGGAAAAACACGGGAATTGAGATTCCTTCAAAGTATTCCTTTGCCCTCTATTTTTAGGAAAATTTCCATCCACTCCATCATCATGGTATAATTGCTTTGCTTTCCCTATGATTTAAACACAGACTTGATCCAAATTCCTGTAGTTTCCTCTTTCTATGTTTTGAGAATCATGCAAATCAAACGAGCCCTGAGAGTTGGTCTTTCTTTTTTTGTTTCTCTTTGATCATATTTTTTGTTTGAACATAGGGTCATAGAGCTTTCTCGAAACACGAGGAGGGTGGAAATTGCACAAACCTCCAACAATTGGATTCGAAATTGCAGGGAACTCTAGATAATCAGGATAGTATAGTTGCAAGAAACTACTACAATTACTTTTGGGTACAAATGTTGCAGATAGCACAATTTTTTTGATTATCCCTCTTAACATTATTTGTTACATACTCGGGGATCAACAGTTGGAGATCTTTGCACCTACGACTCTAATTGTTGGAGGTTTGTACAACTAGCCCCAATTGGTACCCCACGCCCACTCGCCCACCTTCTGCAGTACTACTAGTAGTACTACTACGCACCATCAGCCTTTGTCTTCTCCATCTCACCCCAGACGCCAGCTCACGCCAACAATCTTCCCTCCCTCCCCACCCCACCACACCCCAAAGAAAGCCCCCAAAACACCATCCGCAGACTCCTTCCATGGTGAAATCAAGGAAGGTCTGTAAAGATCCTGAGCAGTTTCAGAAGGTGTTCACCGAAGGCCATCTTCAAGTACTCATCAACCACTGCGACGCCACCACCGTCGTGAGCCTCGTCGGTTCCTCCAAACATATTCATCAATCAGCAAAAGATAGCAGAACTACGCCTTCTTCTCATCCATTTGGCTTCCCATGTGTTTTTCATTCTCACCCAATAATGAGACCATGGGAATCCAAAGACTCCTTCGAAGTGGCGGGAAGCCCATGCAATCTGATGCTGCTGGACAGGTTCTCCTCCGATGCTATGATGCCAAATGGTTTTGATGAGCAACGAGCAGGTGTCAATGGAGATTGGATCGTCACAGTTGGGCCTGATTTCACGTGGGACCTTGTCAACATATACACTCGTTGCAAGATTGTTATTCTGCAAGTGTCGGGGTTTGAAGCGATCGAAGGTTCTGCACTTACAGTTCAAGATGATGCTAATGAAGGTCGACGTACTAAACTGCAGAAGATAGTCATTTGCCAAGTTTCGACAACTGCTAGGGGATACAAAGATTTCTCTCTAGTCGCTATTTTTCGAATTCAAGATTTCTGTCATTAACAGGAATGATAGTCATGGATGGTCAGTTTGTGTGAACGAGTTCCAGGTCTACTTCAGATACTACGATGCTATTATCCAACACGATCGTGTGTTCACCGTGACCGAGAACGACTGTGTTTATGACTGGAAGTCTCTAGACCTTGGTAAATTCTCCTCCCTATGTATTTTATTAGCTTTATTCCTGAATCTATGCAAGCTAATTTTTCTGAACTTTCATTGGTTAGTAGGAATTCCATAAAAAAATTAATTTCTTTTATTCGAAGGAATTCCTTAGGATTTTTAGAGGAATGCAATCTTTAGGAAGTTTTCTTACATATAAGTAGTTTGTTTCCTATGATTGAGTTCTGCTGATAGTATTGCTTCGTCTCCTAGTACATCCCATGGAAAATATGGTATCTACTAGTAGTAAGTACTTATGTGAGACTCAGATATTATTCCTCAATCAATGTAAGTTATTTTTTCTGAAGTTTTGTTGGTTAGTAGGAATTTCATAGGAATTTTAGCCTCTTTGATTCGTACGAATTCCCTACGAATTTCAGAGGAATGCAATCCTTACTAAGTTTTCTTACATATAAGTAATTTGATTCATAGGATTGAGTTCTGCTGATACTATTGCCTTGTCTCCTAGTACTAGTACATCCATAGAAAATATGGTATCTACTAGTAGTATTTACGTGAGACTCAGATACTAGACATATGACCTATCATAACTATATAGAATTATAATACTAGGTAATGCTCAAAAAATTAGAAATTTGATCGACATCTATAAAGTATGGGTGCATATTTAGTTCTTGTATTTTCTATCATGTAGAAGTCAATGTTTATTAGTTACTAGTACTTGTATTGTTAACATGGTCTTGAGAAATGAAGGAGAAGATTCTAGAATGATGGAGAAGTGTGTTTTGAGAATTGTGCATAACATTCATTGTGCTAAAGACTATCAATAGAATCTTCGAGTAGATGCTAGAATGGAAAAGAAAATCCAACGGCTGGCAATATTGGGATTCGCAAGTCCTGATCCAGCAGTTAATATTGAAAGTTATTCATACACTATATAATTGTAAGGTAAGATAAGATAAGATATTAAACCTCCTAGAAATAATCCTTGCTGGTTTTCCTTTGGTATATAAGACACCAAAATCTTGTAGGATCCAACGTTTCTTTTTCCCCTATGAACTTTACATTCAAGATCCTATAGGATAATTTCCTATTTCATTTGATCCTATTAATCAAACCGTGTCTCTAGGAGAATTTCCATAGCATCTCCCCATTTCGAAAAGAATTAGAATTTCCATAGCATCTCACTTGGTTGACATTTTTTTACCTAATCAAATATCTTAAGTATAATCAAGATTTCTGAAAGTAGTACTGTATATCAACTTATACAATGTCAGATCAATATCAGTATTATTTCCATGTTACATTTCCTTTCCAGTTGAAGGTCCTATCCTTATCCTGCTGCCATGCGATGTGCTGTACCTGACACATGGGTTTGTTGAGGACGACGAGGAGAATGATCCTGGTAGGTGGTGGTTAGCAAGATCTGCCGGTGGTTCAAGACTTCTTCTGGTCTATACATATGGTGTCTCAGGCAATGCAATTGCTGATGATACTAGTGTTGTTCACTATGGTCGCACTGTTCGCACCTATCCTTCTGGGTTTGAGTGCATGGTGTTCTCGATGGACACAAGCCAGTTAACTGCAGCTAACCAATATAAAAGGGTTACTGACCTTGGATCATATTCTCTTTTCCTTGGCGTGAACTATCTGATCATCATTGTAGTAGGCGATGCAAATGATCTGCCAGGACATCTGACGAGAAGGAACTTTGTTTACAGATCACACCAAGAAATTGGTTAAGAGTACAAGCCGCGTCCTGAAATTTGCCGCTTCAGTCTGAATGGTGATGCAGCTCTTGGTTTCCACACCAACTGTGAACATCCGGATTTTTAAGTCCAGATGCCTATTATGTCGTACATCATAATCCCAGGAATACCATTTCTGCGAGACATAACAGAATTTGTAGCACAGTACATCATCCATTACAAACCATAATAGTCTTAAAAATAATTGATCTCATGATCAAGTCTTAATACACATCAAAGCAGCAGAAATAAACTTAGTAGACTCCATCTTCATTGTCATAGGCAATGCTAACGATGGGAGATGATACTAGTTATCGTAGACCTCCTGTTGTCCATCCTAGGGAGAGTCCTCTTCATAGTCTGGCCATGGGAATAGCTAGGGAGAAAGCCATGAGTACTCTTAAAGTACTCACAAACTATCACTAAGACAAGTAAGACAATTCTAGTAGGAATCATAAGGTCTAGTCTTGTTTGCAATAAGCCAATTTTATTTCAGGAGTACTTACGGAGTGGCATATCTAGATTACTCAAGTGGGAACCTAGTTTTCATTTCCACAACCCTGTTTTGGTCAAGTCAAAGCCATAGTTCAAGTCACAAGTCATTTTGAAAACATCTGACAATGGAACAGTATGGCCACTCCAACTGTCCATGACCGTAGATGCGGCTATTCGAATAGTTTGACACTCTGCAGAGGTGGTACACTTTGACCACAAAATTCGATAAATCCGTCAGGGATAACCCTGAATCATCATACTTTGTGTGCGGATAATCGATCCTAACCTGTCAATTACACACCCTAGTATAGGCACCTCCCCTATGAGCTTGGCCAACCAGCCATGGCCGTCCGCCATCCCGGGAACTGCATAGGTGGACATTCATATTCACGAGGTAGCCTCAGCTTAACCTCTTTTCCGCAAGGGAACCCATACTAAGACATATAAACTTCCAGTTAAGCCCTACCCAAATCAGATATTGTGGTGTACGGTAAAAGCTGGAATGGTATCACATCCGAACCCAACCATCAGTTTTTATCAAAGTCAAGGCACATGCCTCATTCAGTATCATTTTCAAGTCATTGTGTTTCAATACCCATGTCAGAACATTTCAATAAAATGACTCATCATTCCAAGATTTTCATAATCATTTGCTCCAAGTGTTCCCATCTAAAGTGATCAATTTTAGATTAGCACTAGCAACTATCAATGAGGATATCACTATTGAGGGGTGCTAATCTAGTGTAACTACTCAAGCTTAGTTCTATGCTCTTGAGGGCATCTATTTTATTTTCCACTAATCACCAATAAGTACTATTTAAGAAGCTTTACTAAAGGTAAAAGTAAAGCTTGTAGGTAAAAATTGGAATTGGTAAAGTTGCATCTCAATAGTATGCATAGGGTATCTGCACAAGTCAGCTTGCATAGTGGAGCTTGCCTTGGTTGCTACAATTGTCGAAGTTCTCTTCTTCTTCGTTGCAGAACTCTGCCTCCTCGTAGCATGGGTCGGTACTAGCGTCTGTAAATAAATTCGAGGTACACAATCACCAAACAATACTCAACTACTTCTATTTAGCACACAAGGGCTCACACTAGATGATCTAGCATCATCTCAATCACTACATGAAATATTGACATATTCTTATTTATCTTATTTTAGAAATGCAATTTCTACTCATTGAAAAATACTTAAGATTTAATATTCTCCAATTAAAATAGGGGATCATGTGGACACATGTCATGACCACATATTCCAATACTTGGGAATGTGATTTAAAGGGGTTGTCATATATTACAAAGTTTAATATTTCTTTTTAATAGAATTAATATGACTAGAAATGTCTATATAGTATTCTTTTAATACTAGTCCATGATTACTGCCTGTAAAACCATATATTTTCATATATTCAGATAGATCATGGAAATTGTGATTTTTTAGAATTGGAATCAACTCAGAAGCATTTATGGTTGATTTTAGAAAAATGTTTGGAGTTGTAAAAGTCTCTGCCTTGTTATTTTTACTAGGGGTGATCTATAACTTCAAACTGTTTGAATCCAACGGGATTATTTAGATATTTTCATTATCATTCTAACAAAATTGGAATCATACAATTTGGTTCAGTAAATCTTCCTGAATTCAATTTTAAAGTCATTGGAAGAATAGGGTTTTGGAATAAAAAGGAAAATCTAAATTTGAATCGCTGAGCGTGCGCGGGAACGATAATGGGCCGGCCCAACTGCACGGCGCGCGTGCAACGGGCTGCACTAACGCTGGTCACACATGTCAACGACTATTCTAACGCGAAGCGGTATGCGCGAATCTCAGCCACACGATTAGATTGCGATCAACGGCTCAGCGTCATCGTCTCCGTCGCACGACGCGCGGGGGATTTCAACCCTAGCTCTATGGTGGGGGTCGTCGGGGGCTTACTAGGGCTCCAGCTAGGTCCGGCGATGGGGACGAACGAGCTGGTAGACGATGTCGGTTCGAATGGTGGTCGTGGCGGCTCCTGGGGCGGCTCCAATCGCTGGCTCCATTCCACCACAACAACGGCGGGCTCCGATGAAATTCTGGCGATGTGCTTCTCGCCTTGCTCCAGGAAAGGGTCAGAGGGGTTTCTAGGGAAGAGGTGAGTCGCGTGGTGTGCATTTGGAGGCAGGGGAGGGTTCTATTTATACCCCAGCGAGAGGAGCGGTAAGGCATGGCTCGGGCTCGTCGGCAACGTTGCTACAGGGCGCTATCGGCATGGGTAAGGGCATAGGTCGACGCGGTGTTCCCTGGCGGTCATCATGCACATAGTGGCACGGCGTGGCATGGTCTTAATCGGACGGGGACGTCCATGCTCCGCTCGGGTATCACGGGTGTTCGTCATGGCATACAGTGGTCACGGGGCATGCGGCGTGAAGCGGGCATGTCTAGGAGGTTGCTGGCGACGCGGCGAATGCATTTATGCAAGGGAGAGCGAGGCGCGGCATGGCTGTGGGAGATGGCTCGACGCTCTGGCGTACGCGTCGGCATGGCAGAGAGATAAATGGGCGCGGCGATGCTGGCGTCTCCACTGGCTGTCATTGGCCGATGCGTGTACTAGGGAGTGCGGTGAGGTCACGCATATATGCTAGTGGTCGTGGGAGAGGGCGGGGAGGCTTGTGGCGTCGTGTCCATGTCTAGTGAGCATGGCATGGTCGGGTACGAGCTGACACTAGTCCAATTGGTGAGTAAGAGAGGCTAAATCGAATGGGCTGGTACTGGGGGTGATCGTGGGCTAGTAGTGGATCTCTGTCGAGTACAAAGATGATCACTAGATTGATCACAACAGTGTATAGTTGGTAGTGTTGTACTATGCTCACTAAGTGCTCGATCAAATGGCTACATGAACTAAACATTTGAATTTGAAAATTCAAATGGTGGGTGTATTGGTCATATGCTTGAGTGTCTCTGGTTGCAAGGATTGGTCAAGTGGAGAAACTTTGAGTGGTTTTTGAAAAATGGCTATCTTGATGTCTATGATGGATTCAATTTTGAACTGTCCTCTAAAAGAATTGGAATTTGTTTCTGTAAGTTTTGAAAGTTCACATGGGTTCATTGTCACTTGGTCTAGCAAGGTGAGAAAATAAATAGAATTGTTTCTGTTTGAAATCATTTACTAGAGATGCCCAAAGTGGGCTAGGTGTTAACTTTGGCAAAAATGACCATTAGATCATATGCCTTATAATTTGATTTTCCTTTGATTTGCTTTGGTTTGGATTTGACCTAAATGATAATGCTTTGATCCTTAAACTATTTCTCAACATATATAACAAACAAACATGGCATAACAAGCATTCATACATCATTATTAAACACACATGCATTCATATAGTGTTTACTAGTAAAAGCTTTTGTTAACCCTAATTTTGGTGATTGGAAATTGATATTATCCTTTAATATTTTTGAGATGTTACACCAATACTCGCTGGATATGGTTGTTGACTCCATTTTGGTTCATCCCAAGCTTCTCAAATGCCTTGGAGTTAAATGAGCCTGTTCAAGGATAGCTCATTTGGTCTCGGTCTTCTGTTGAACTTTTTCTTTTGGCTGGTTTTTTGCTGATGTACGAGTACTCAGCATTTAGTTTCACACCTGGTCCGGCTTGTAAAATACTCCGTATGACCAAAAACCCCTTTTGTACACTTGGTAGTTTCTCAAGTATGTATATTTCACCAAGCTTGTAAAAGAACCTTATTAGGAGTACAGTTGTACTCTACTACTACTATTTCATACATAATTTCTTCCAGAATGTTGTATAATAGTAGTATTGTTAGTATTACTCCTTGCATGTCCGTAGTTCTTGTTTCTTTTTCAATGCAGTTTGGGTTCAGAAGAAGTTGGATGTGTTGGTAAGTACTTCGCTCAGAAATTGCACGCGGTGGAAGGAACACGATGTTTCCAGTTTTACCAGTAAAAACATGTCGCTCATCATGGCATCGCTAGTGATTTGACATGGCAATACTGTACGACGGTGTGCTAGTCTATTTTTTGTTCTTATGAACAAGTACTGCTTGTCTACCTAGTAGTAGTAGTAATGGTCTACTAGTAGGAGTACTAGAGAACTCGATGAAGCTAGCTGGAGTAATACTATCAGTAGCTGCCGCAGAAGAGAGAGGGAGGGAGTTTTGCACGCACCGGTGCATGTGGCAGCGCATTCCTTCTAAGACAAGCTGGATTTAACTCCCTCACCGGCCTCCCCCCACGCACACACAACCTCTTTTACTCAGTACCTTCTTCCCATCTACTACCACGCCTGGCCTCTCGCTCCATATTGTTGCCGACTAGCTCCTCAACTCCGTCCTCTATAGGTGGTGGCGAGATCGACGCGACAAACCTTCTGTAGGGCGGTGGAGCTTCCGTCATCTTTGTCCCATGGCAGCAATGGCAGTTTGTGAAATACTAGAACACTCATACATATTCCCTTCGTTTCATAATATAAGATGTTTTAGCTTATGTGAAACGAGTGTATCTAGATTCACTCCAAACTTACATGATACAGTTGATGATGCGGTTAACTTTTTATCGTCGATTGCGCAACATTGTCATGTGTAGAGTAGTTCTTATCTCGGGTATGCATCCTTTTTTTGTAGACTAGGATTGCATAGAAGCTTGTTTTCTAGGCTAGATACCATAAGTAAGAACAATGGGGATCCATTCGAAGTTGGTAGTTTGACATCGCAAACTTTTGAACACTTCCATATATTTGTCAATCAACATCATGTAATCAATATTACAACTTGATGCAGAAGGAGATAGGGGAAGGAGCGAAAAGGAGGATTCTCGATGAAATAGGTTCCAATCCTGTGAGTTCTGCTATCCCAGATGACAAGGTAAATCAACAAAATGACGTATGTTCTTGTCGTCTCGCGCAGATGCTTTCGCTGTAATCTCTGTTTATCATGTAACCGTAGAAGCACAAAGTTGAAGAAGACACCACCTTGTTTACCTTATGTGGAGACTGATGCAGTTGCAGGTGCAGATGGTACTAATGAGCCTGCACCTGCCATCGTCGTGCCAGATGATGGAGGTGGTGGATTGGTTTTACCATCCGCGAAGACTTGTGTGCCTGGAGCTGGCAGTGAAGAGCCTTCAGAGGACATTGTGGTGCTCGATAGTCCACCTATTGTGGAGACTCGTGCTACCGGTGCTGGCACTGCTGTTGGTGCTGCTGATCCTACTCCCGAAATTATCGTGCCACCTGAAGGATGTGGTGATTTGGGTTTACAATTTGTAGAGACTGTTGCACCTGAAGGTGGTGAACTGTGATGTGGAGCTTTCTTTCTTATGATTTGTATGCTTTTTTATGGAACATGTATTATGGAGCTACCTTACGCATTTCTTACACTTTTGCCTATTGAACTATATTGTGGAGCTAGAACTACTCCTAGTATGTAATCACAATGTTCGGATGCTTATGTATTACCGATGATAAACCAATGCTAGCTAAGATGCACAAGAATTGGCCTCTACCACTTGCAAGCATGGTTCCTGGCTCATCTCCTTTTCACAAGAACGGTGAGAAGACGGTTCTGTTCCTTTTCTTGTACTGTCATTATGCTTGTGTTAATGATCTGACAATTTTATGCTGATTTTGTCACCCAATCTGCATTTATGTCTCTACATACAAACATATTTGTTCAAATTACTTGAAGATAAAACAATATCTTCTTTGCATCGACTAACACAAGGAGACATGCAAATATTTATTTATTTTTGAAACAAGGCAAAATATATGCCATTTTCATTGATAGAGAGGGACATGCAATTCAATTATATTACGATAACTACTCGTACAAGTCATAGAATGGTAGGGATTGCCATAGGAAATCATCACCTCCAGCATCTTGTTCTACATAAGGCATTATTACCAGATCCACAACCTTCTTTTCCTTGGGATGACAATGTCAAGTGTAGGATTTCGAATATAAACGCAATCCAGTGCAGGTTCATCAGGACAACCTCCAGCTGCATCATTCTCCACAAAAGGTACATTAGCGCTATGGCAGACACCGTTGGAAATGCAAGCTGAAGCTGTTGTTATACTCCTATCAGGACCACAAATAAGGGCCAGAAATTCAATCTCCGAAATCTAGGATTACAAAATAGACAAGAGGTTACCCCATCTGGCCAATTCATAGACAATTCACAGTGCAATTTGAGCGTCTTACATGATCCTTAGATCTTAGTCCATCCGGTATTTTTATTGGTGGAATGAAATTTGCTGGTACTTTTATTTCTGCGAAGAACCTACAAAACATAGCCAAGTCAGACGTCTGAATATATCTAACTTTTCTACAGTCTTATATGTGAAGATATGTTTGCATAACACTCACTTATCAAACTATCTACGAATATCTTCCCACTCCTTGGAAATGCGAAGACGGTGTTCTATAGGGTACATCCATCTATACTGTACTGTACCTCTAAGTACTTCCTTGTTAGGTACATCAACAGCCAAATGCTCCATCGTATCAAAGAAGGATGTGGAATATATCAGGTCAAAAGCTTGCACAAGATATTTGCCAAGTCCTTTTTATGATATTTTCGAACTCTTCTGTCCAGAGCTTTGCTATATATTTACCTAAAGGACGTACCTACCCAAATCTGCAAGCACCTTGTAAATCTAGATGGTCACAAGCTTTAACTATTTTTAGGAGAGGTGGAGAACAAACCAAAGCCAAGAAGAATGTCCAGTGCCTGAATCTAGCAGGCGAAGCATGGTGACCGCCCAGCTAACCGCCGGCCGGTGTGTCTCATGAAGAACAGCACGACCAATGGTGGTAGGTCGACACTGTTGATAGAAAGGCATCAAGAAGTTGTTTTTAAGGCGTGGAGAAGTTTGCGGCCTGGTTCTAATCCGGTGCATCTCCCATAGGAATGGCACAAAATTTGAAGAGATAGGGGCTGGTCGCTCGATTGAGGGCGGGCTTAGGAAAGTTTGGGGTCTCGGCGGAAAGTTTTGGCGGGCGCGGGGTGTTTGTCCACAATTTTCAGAGAAATATCTGTAAATATTTTATCGGATTTGCCAGTTCTCAAGAGTCACCTCTCTCGCCATTGGATTTACCTCGCGATTCGTGCAACATGAGGGTTACATATTTGTTACAACTAGCTTGTAACTGGGAATTTAATGAGTTGCAACTACTAGGTTACAACTGAGAATTAACACAATTAGTAGGGTGACGTCAGGGCCTTAACATAACAAGTTCTCAGGCGCCTGGGATCTAGGCGCTCATATTTTATACCTTTTTTTTCCTTGTTGACGTCTTTGTTTGAAATCTGGCCGAGCCCCAGCACGTACCTTGGGATTTTAACTATCGAGCCCAAGAAATTAGCCCATCCAGCCTCATTATAGCCCAAGACCTTAACACGGTCATGTTTTGGGTCATTCGGCCGTGCAAATAGCCTAGTTAGATTGGGCGAGAGCCCATGAAAAATAGCCCATCAATCCCTGCTTGGCCCATTTTTCTTCAATTCGGCCTTTTTGGGGCACTGTCCACCCACCCCTAAAAACACTCCGCCTATCCATGTTTTTTAAGTACTACCTAATACATTATTTATACTTAACATTTTTTAGTTGAGATGCTAGCAATCACACGTAGCAGATAGACAAGCAATTTTTAATAAGAAAAATAAATAAGTTATATACGATGTTAGTATACATTTTTTACGTTTTATAAACGCATAACAATTTTCTTGTGTAGTGGCAAAGCATGCAGTTTATCTGTAGCAATATTTTTGAACTGAGTGCCTGACATGGCCGACCCACCTGCCTGCAGCTAGCGTCCGTCAACCTTACCATACAAGAGATCAAGTTTAACGAGCGCGTTTAAAAAGTACTTGTATAACAGTCATGACCAGAAAAAGAAGACCAAGATCGACACGTTTCTTGTCGAGAGAGGCTGACACGTGGACCCCAACAGTAAGACCATACACGTCTGCCACATGAAACAACATTACCAAGGTCAAACCGGCAGACACGACCAAAAACAAATGTCCAACATACACACGTTTCCTCTACATAGGCGGCTGACACGTGGACCCAGCAGGAAGACATTATACAGGTGCTGTATCGAGCAACGTTGCCAAGTTCCAAATCGAGCGAATAAAAAAAAATCCTAGCATGCACACGTTTCCTGCACAGAGGAGGCTAACATGTCGGGCCCACCAGCCTATATAAACGGCTGAAGCAGCGAGCAACGCTGTCAAGTTCAGAACACGAAGGAACAATCGAGAGCAAAAAATCCATCATACACATGTTTATTCTAATGAGTGGATAACATGTGGGGCCCAGGAGGTTGATTAAACGGTAGATGCATCGAGCAACGCTATCAACTTCGGAATAGGGTACATAGCGCGAGCGAAGGAAAAATTCCATAATAAACACATTTCTTTTAATGCGAGTATGACATGTGGGTCCTAGCCGCCTGATTAAATGGTAGATGCATCGAGTAACGCTATCAACTTTGAAAAGGGTAGCACGAATGAAGGAAAAAAATTGCATCATACACATGATCCTTCTAATGAGAGGATGACATGTGGGACCTAGAAGCTTGACTAAACGGCAGACGCCTCGAGCAACGTTATCGAGTTCAAATCAGGGAGGCGCGATCGAAAAGTATGGTCCACTAGAGACACTAACGCCCGGGACCCACACGCCTCAAAAGACTTCAGCGAGTCAATACCACGCGAGGAAACGAAAATCTTGCTTCTGCCACACGCCAGCCGAGCTTCCTCCACGTATTTAGCGGCTCCGTCATAGTAGAGGGCCGCGAAACCAGAAAAAAAGTTTTCCATCATCCATGACCGAGCCGAGAAATTCATCGCGGAAGACATGCCTTCTACGAAGACCGTCGGGCCAAGTCATTGCGGAAGGAAACTTTTCTTGTAGTGTCTACTCATGAAGGTCTATCCATCCCTACTTCACTTGTTTCATTTGGAGCTTTGTGCCTCCAAAACCCACATGGTTTTGAAGGCTACTTTGTAATCTGCTATGGCACCGTTAATTTATTTAAAGTTCGACACCAATTCTTGTAGATCTCAATCATGACCAACCTCAAACCTCTGTACCAGGGTGATCTACATAATTTGTTCTATCTATCCATATGTACCATGAACCCAGGGGAGCTCTAATCTCCAAGATCCAACAAGGTTTTGATGGTATAAAAATAATAGTGCATAAGATCCTCTATCTCTTCTTCTCCTTCAAAATAAAGTTGAATTCTCTAAAACCCAAGATAGAAAATGATGGATACCTCTTGTGGACATAATCTACCATGGATAGATAAATTTATCAAGGGTTTTCCATAATTATTTTGGCCCAAAAGTTAATTAATTCTTTTATTTGACCAAAATCTCAAAACTCCCTATATGAAAGAAAGTTTAGTTTTGTCCAAAACACATCTCCATCTTTAGGCACAATTGAGGCCTAATAATCATACCCTATCTTCCCACTTAAAAAATAATTATTTTTTAAGAGTGTTAATAATTCGTTTTGCCTATTTTCTTAAATGGCAGAAATTGAATAATAAATGTTTTAAATAGTTTTACTCTCCAATAAATAATGGGAAAATTCTCCAATGTGTGAACTCATAATAGGGACCATCTCAAACCAAAAACCCTCCTTGCCCAACTCAAAAATATCAAATCAAATCAATAAAACACATTCAGCACCTTTTGGAGAATTAATATAAAAAGGATCTAGAATATTCAAACAAATCCCAAATAATTCTTGGAAGTGTATCTTGATCTCACCTATCTACTAGCATCATTGTTACCCATTGACAAGATCCAAAGTTTGAAACTTCCCTTAATGGACATCAAGTATGGTAGATTTAAATATTGAAACGCTTTGAGCTAAAACTAAATCAAAGCCCTAGCAACCCCCATAGTTAACCACCATAGCACTACAACTCATATTCTGGTCGAAACCCACTGTAACACTATAGTAGACAACCCCTGCCTCTTGTCCGTTAGTGCTTGGTTGTGGTGAGAGAGAGTAATACATGGATAAACAAAATCCAAACCTTATGGTTCCGATGCCACAACAATTTTTATCACTCCTGCACCCTGTGGTCTGGATCATAGCTCACACACACCTACTCTGAGTGCTGGCTGCATCCCTAGCCACCCTAGTACCCTCCTTCCCCTCCATTTTACTTTTTAAGCCGAAGCACATGCGTCCCAAGCAACCTTTCTATGTAAGCCATCTCCTGCCATCACTTAGACCTCCTTGACCCCTTGGCACTATGCTCACCATCCCTCCCAGCCAATCCCTCGCCTCCTCCCCTTTTCTTGTCCAAAATGGACTAGGTCCACCATGAACCTTCCCCTCCTCGGTTAAAAGGGACAGGGGATAATCCTAGCCTCTAGACCACCCTCATTTCCACCTCACAATCCCTTAGAACCATACCCGGTGCTCCATCCCTTTCCCCTATTCTCCTTCTCCCTGGACACGGAGCTTCCAACTCGGGTAACTGCAAGGAAGAAGGAGATAGAGTACTCTCCATACTGCATCTTTCCCTCTTGTTTTCATTCTGGCGTGAGCACCACTGAAATCCCTATCTAACCCTCCCCTTGTCTTGGTAATGCAGACGCCCGAAGAATAGCTCCGACGCACTTCCAAGAGCACTCGCGGGCGCGGTTGCGCGAGTACCTCGCCGTCACCAAATCCATCCCCGTTGACCATTGCCGAGGTCGCCGTTCAGTACCGCGTCGTGTCCACCCCTCCTCCGCCACCGGCGAACCTCTAGATGATCCTCCCACCCGCTCTAGATCCCGCTAGGGTTTCCATGCCACTGGGATCATCGGGAGGAAGACGATTGATGACGCACAAGTGTAGGTGGTGTATCGCAGTATTTTCGATAAGTAAGAGTTTCGAACCCAACGAGGAGCAGAAGGTGCTGGCTAGTGGTATGGATCAGGAATTCTCTGCAAATACTTAGCAAACGGATTTTTAGGGGTTTTTGATAATGCAAGTAAATAAAGTACGAGTAAATAAAAGACAATAAGAATAAATGCAGCAAGTGGCCCAATCCTTTATTCAGCAAAGGACAAGCCGGTTGTATTACTTAAGATGACCAAACGTTCTCGAGGACACATGGGAATATCGTCAAGTGCTTTCGCTTCGTATAGCTGTTTAATCTTCTTTAGTTTGCTAAGTGTTGTGTGGGTGAACCTGTGCTAATGTACCAACCTTCCTAGGACTAATACATACTTGTGATTATACCCCTTGCAAGCATCCGGAAGTACAAGAAAGTAATTAAGGTAGAAACCTAATCACAACTTTAATCTCTAAGACCCTGACGTCCCTTATGCAATGGTTTCCTAACGGGGGTTCAGGTTTCTGTCACTCCAACAACCCCTACGATTAGTAGCCAAATACACAATGCATTCCCCTAGGCCCATATAGGTGAAGTGTCATGTAGTCGATGTTCACATGACACAACTAGAACAAGTATACCACAACTTAAATAATTCCACTACTAACAAAAGGACTTCTCCCATGTCCTCAAGAACAAAACGAACTACTCACAAGATGTCATATGGATCATGATCAGAGATGAAATAATGATGTGTAACAATCTGAACATAAACGATAATTCAATGGTTCACTCAATAGCATGAACTACAAAGAGTAATCAACACCGGGAAAGTTTCCCCTATAAACTATGCAAGATTCAACCCAATTGTTACAGCGATATGGAGATGGTGATGATGCTGCTGGTGGTGATGATGATGATGTTCCCGATGAAGTCCAGCTTGATGGTGGTGTTGATGGCGACGATCTGCCCTCTCTAGGAAGGAATTCCCCTGGCAGAATTCTGTCTGCCGGAGAGATCTTTCTCTCTCGGTGTTTTCCACCCCGCAGAGGCAGCAGAATCTTTCTGTGGTCGCTCCCTGAGTCTTAGAGTTTCGGGAGGATAATATACACTAGAGGGGAGAGCTAGGGGTGGACCAGGGCAGCCACACCACCTGGTGGCGCGGCCTTGGCTGGCCCGCGCCAGGGGGTGGTGTGGGCCCCCTGTGGCCCATCTTAGCCTCCCCTTCTGGCTTCCTTCGTCTTCTGGAAAAATAGGATTTTCCATGTATTTTCCCGGATTTTCCGATCTTTGTGAATTTTGCCTCCAAACAACACCCTTTCCATCAGAATCCTGACTGCAGCGGTCCATGCTCCAAAAGTCATCAACCATGCAATAACATAAGTATCATCCCTTAATATGAAATATATCAATGAATAATAGAAAATTATGATATAGAATAGTGATGCAAAATGGACGTATCAACTCCCCCAAGCTTAGACTTCTCTTGTCCCCAAGAGAAACTGAGATCAATAAACATGGCCTCAGGTTTATGGAGTGACGAGTCGATAAAAGAATATGGACATGAAGCATCACATTCATCAATACATAAGTCATAATAGAAGACAACTCACTATTATATAACTTAACTTGCAATAAGTAAAGGAAACACAATAAAGATACATAAAGTGAATCAAAATTGGTAATGGCAAACTTAGCTCTTGGTCGAAGAATAGTTGACAATTTGCTGGAGTTCACAAATAACTGATTTTCAATGATAGCTTTCAAAGTAGTAAACACCAAGATAAGAGCAATGTGCAAAACAAGGAACATAAGAAACATGATTGAATAAATCATCATATGAATGAATGAAACACAACAACTCAAAATACTTGTGAGATAGAAAGGAACAGGTTTACTGACTCAACTAAAAAGTAAAAGAAAGGCCCTTCGTAGAGGGAAGCAGGGATTTCAAGTTTCATAAAGAGCTCCCAAAAATTACGGTACTTATTTGTTTTCAGCTCTCATTGCCCCTATCATAGGCATCTTTTAGGTGATTAAGGTTAAAGTGATCAAATATGAGGATATGCTTGACAAGTTGTAAGTTGAAAATCTCATGTCCCTTGAATACGAGGGTTGCTCCTCATGCTACTCAAGTTTAGTCACCGGTAAGTTCTTATCATAGTAAGAACATGTGTATCATGGAGAACCGCCAACGGGGTACCCCTTGCCCGATGATACGAAAGAATCCCCATATCAAAATGACAAGGCAAGCAGACAACGAGCATCTCAGCAATCTTCTTATTTACCATGGGAATATGGTGCTTTTTTCTCTCTTTACTCTTTTCTCATCTCCTTTTTTTCTTTTCCTCTTTTTCTCAATCTCTATCTCTCTCAATTTTTATAAGAAGAATGCTTCATAGACGCTCATTATGGTTATGCTGCAGGTTTCCACCATGACAGCATGGATTAGACCGGCGGCCCAGGCGTTTCTCTAACACACATGCATAACTCCATGGACTTACAAGCTCCCCTTTCATTTCACACCGACGACATCCATAGAGAAAAGAACATGATATCAACTATGTACAAAGTACCAGTGTAATGTTGAAAGCGTTCCTCGTGACAACATGGTTCTGCTAATTCACAACTTACAGAGCGCAAGCATATACACAACATAGATGGACACAATGGTTCAAGTTTATTAAATGCAAGAAAGTAAAGTGTTCCATCAAGTTCATGAGAGCTTTAATCACTAATTTTCACATAACAAGTTTAATTTGGAAGGTAGATAAAAACATAAATTTACTTGGAATAGAAATAGTGCTAATAGGTAGGTATGGTGGACACAAATGGCATAGGTTTGGTTTAAGGATTGGATGCACGAGAAGAATTCCCTCTCAGTACAGGTTTTTGGCTAGCAAGGCTAGGTAGCAAGTATAAGAGTTGAAGGAAACAAACAAACATACAAGTGATAAAAAACAAACATGCACTCTTCCTTGGAAGCACAAAAGATCTTAACCAGACAATACTAAACTTATGAGCAAATCAAGAAAGAAAGATGATGAAATTATGTTTCTTTAAGAGTACTTTTATCTTTTCCATTCAACCCTCAAAAATAGTGTTGCTACTGACCGAGCCAGGTTTTCCAAAACCAACTAAATTAACTCAATGATCCCAAAGTGATACCAATACTAACAACAAGATCAATGATATAACCACGAATTGAAAACTAATATAAGATATGCAAAAGAGTAAATGATAGAACTTCTCATTAATATTCCATAACGGCTACTCACACCAAAGGATACATATCTAACGAGAGAGGGGACACTTCCATAATGCAAACAATCCTACATGATAACTTCTCTATTCATGATATGACTCTACTAAAAAGGTGAAAAGATAGAAGATAGTGATGTGCTACCGCGGCACTCCCCCAAGCTTGGAACAAACCAAGGGGATGCCAAACCTGATGACGAATTACTCCTTCGGTGGTGGTGGTATCCTCTGAATGAGCTTTTTGATCAATTTCCCCAAGTCCTCGATCTCAAAGGTGAGATTACGAATCAATTCCAAGTTGTGCTCGACGCGGTGCATGATCATGTCAGATTGTGGATCCCAGATCTTGCAATTCTTTTTCCACTCTTCCTCCTTGAAGTCTTCTTTTCCTGCATGGCTAGAACGAGGCAAATCCCAATTGGAGGGTAATTTATCCTTTGGCATATTCAGGTGTTGATCCTTATGGATAAGGGTGTGCAAAGGATTCTTGGCGCGTGGAAGAAGTGATCGTGGAGCCAAACAGTGACACGGAGTTTTCCCTCCAGTTGACATCCGTGTAGTCCTCCTGACCCTGACAGATCTTGCCAACACTCCAATGCTTGCAATGGTAGTGCTAGTGTGCGGATGTTGGCCTTGCTTTGTCTCCTCTTCACCTTCACTCTTGATCTCCTTCTCCTACCCAGGGTCTTGGAGATCTTCCTCCATAGGCTCCTTTCCCTTATCCTTGGCGAACACCATTGTGCTTCTAAACTTCCAAGAATAGTTCCTGGCAGAAATAGATCGAAAAAAACATGATGAGAACATGATATACGAACCTCGGGGGATCCGGGGGATTATATATTATGAAGTTTCACAACAAAAAGGAAGGTACTGGGAGTAAACGGGTCGGAGACGGAGTACGAGGTGGCCACACCACCTGGTGGCGCGGCCAGGGGTGGGCCCGCGCCACAGGGTGGTGTGAGCCACCGTGGATCCGTTTTCGTCCCTCTTTCGCTTTGTAGCTTTCCTTGTTGGCTAAAAACTGCAAAAATATAACTGGACAGATCTTTCGTGGAACTTTTCTTACCAGAACTGTTACCTATTTGAAAACAGACTCTGCAGGTCTCTGAATTTGGTTTTTGATAATTTTTTCTGGAGTTATAACTTGAAAAGCATCAACATCTTCATTATAAGAATCTTCAGCAATGTAGTGCTTAAGTCGCTGCCCATTCACCACCTCTGTAGTGTTATCTTTTAAAGAAGAAAATTTTATTGCTCCTGAATGGTACACTTGTTCAATAACGAAAGGTCCTTCCCATTTTGATAGTAGTTTTCCTGCAAAAAATCTGAGACGAGACCTATACAATAGAACTTTCTCGCCAACATGGAATTCTCTCTTAAGTATTCACTTGTCATGCCATATTTTAACTTTTTCCTTAAAGAGTCTAGCATTCTCATATGCTTCACTCCTCCATTCATCCAAAGAACTTAAGTCAAATAATCTTTTTTCACCAGCAAGCTTACAATCTCTATTAAGTGCTTTAACTTCCCAATAAGCTTTGTGTTCTAATTCTAAAGGTAGATGACAAGCTTTCCCATAAACCATAGGATTTTTATAAGCAGTCTTATAAGCCCATAAAGCATCATTCAACTTTTTACCCCAGTTTTTTCTAGATCTATTAACAGTCTTTTGCAAGATGGATTTAATTTCTCTATTTGATAACTCTACTTGCCCACTAGTTTGGGGGTGATAAGCTAAAGCGATTCTATGATTAACATCATATTTAGCAAGGGTCTTTCTGAAACCACCATGAATGAAATGAGAACCTCCATCAGTCATGAGATACCTAGGCACTCCAAACCTAGGAAAGATAACATCCTTAAGCATTTTTAGAGAGGTCTCCCCGTCAGCACTCTTCGTAGGTATGGCTTCTACCCACTTAGTAACATAATCAACGGCAACAATAATACGAGTATAACCTTTCGATGGAGGAAAAGGACCCATAAAGCCAAATCCCCAGTAATCAAAGGGTTCAATAACTAGAGAGTAGTTCATATGCATTTCATTGTGTCTAGAAATATTACCAACACGCTGACACTCATCACAAGATCAAACAAATTTTCTTGCATCTTTAAAAAGGGTAGGCTAGTAGAAACCTGATTGTAGCACCTTTTGCGTAGTTCTATCTCCCGCATGATTTCCTCCATAGGCACTACCATGACATTTCCGCAATATCTCCTTTTGTTCGTATTCTGGAACACATCTTCGCATAATACCATCCACTCCTTCTTTATATAAATGTGGGTCATCCCAAAAATAATGCCTCAAATCGTAAAAGAACTTCCTTCTTTGTTGAGCTATGAAAGTTGGAGGCAAATACTTGGACACAATAAAGTTAGCATAATCAACATACCAAGGGCTCCCTCGTGAGGTTATCCCTATTGCGGCCAACTGTTCACTCGGGAAACTATCATTAATAGGCATAGGATCAAAAGAGATATTTTCCAACCGAGATAAATTATCAGCAACTGGATTTTCAGCACCTTTCCTATCTACAATATGAAGATCAAACTCTTGTAAAAGCAACACCCATCTAATAAGCCTAGGCTTAGCATCCTTCTTTGTCATAAGGTACTTAATAACAACATGATCAGTATGAATGGTAACTTTGGAGTCTACAATATAAGGTCTAAACTTATCACAAGCAAAAACAACAGCTAGGAATTCTTTTTCAGTAGTATCATAATTCCTTTGAGTAGCGTCAAGAGTCTTACTAGCATAATGAATAACGTTTAACTTTTTATCAATTCGTTTCCCAAGGACAGCACCTACAGCAAAATTACTAGCATCACACATTATTTCAAAGGGTAAACTCTAATCAGGTGGTTGAACGATAGGAGCTGTAGTTAGAGCCTTCTTAAGAGTTTCAAAAGCTTCCTTACAATCATCATCAAAAACAAAGGGTACATCTTTTTGAAGAAGATTAGTGAGGGGTTTTGATATCTTAGAGAAATCTTTAATAAACCTTCTATAGAAACCAGCATGACCAAGGATACTACGAATACCTTTGATGTCTCTTAGGCAGGGCATTTTCTCAACTGCCTCAACTTTAGCTCTATCCACTTCTATGCCTCTTTCAGAAACCTTATGCCCAAGGACAATCCCTTCATTAACCATGAAGTGGAATTTCTCCCAATTAAGAACAAGATTAGTTTCTTCACACCTCTGCAAAACTTTATCAAGGGGTTATGCAGACAATTATCAAAAGAAGTTCCATAGACGGAGAAGTCATCCATGAACACTTCCACAATTTCCTCACAAAAACCATGAAAGATAGGAGACATGCATCTTTGAAAAGTCGCAGGAGCATTACATAAACCAAAAGGCATACGTCTATAAGCATAGGTTCCGTAAGGGCATGTAAAAGTAGTTTTTTTCTCGATCTTGTTGTTTAACAGCAATTTGAGTGAAACCGGAATATCCATCAAGAAAACAAAAATGGGTCTTTTTAGACAACCTTTCTAACATTTGATCGATAAAAGGAAGTGGGTAATGATCTTTCTTAGTAACCTTGTTAACTTTCCTGAAATCAATGCACATTCTATAGCCTACTACTATTCTTTGGGGAATAAGCTCATCATTATCATTAGGGACGACGGTAATTGTAACATCCCAAATCTTTAATCCAAGTAATTAAGATCCAAATCACCCAATTTAGGGTTAACAAAAACTTTTTCCATTTAAAATATTTAAGCATGCATATGAGTGTTGCATTTAAATAGGAGTTGTTTTGAAATGCCATGATTGTGTGTTCTAATGGTTGTAAAATGGTTCTATGATGAATGTCACATCATCTAGATCATTCCCAAGCAAAAACCAAAGAAAAAGAAATCAAAAAGATTTAAATAAAGGAAATGGTCACTTTTTCCATTTTAAGCAACATGCCTACTTTGGGTATTCCTAGCACTCAATTTCCAAAAGAAACAATTGTGGATCTTTGCACCCATTGCTAGTACAAGTAGTGATGTACCAAGGCCCACCTTGTGATCTGCCAAAAACATTCAAACTCTAATTTTAAATGACACCTGAAAATGGAATCTAGTTCATATGTATAGATCACCTTAGTTCAAAAACCTCTCAAATGAATTCCATTGGACAAATACAAGCAACCATAGATGCTTAAGCATGTGACAAACCACTCCACCAAATTTCATTTCAAAATTCCAAACTTGAATTCTTTCGGCCATTTTGTCAAACACTTGGAGTGAACAGATCAGATGAAAATCAAAAACACTAGTGTGAGCAGTGTTCTGGCTAAACTTGTCTCCCACATTGCAACCAAAATCTCTCCACTACACCCCCTACTATTTTCTAACCCGGCCAAGCACTGTGCCCACGATCAAATGGTCATGGACATCAATGCCGAGCCCACATGAGCACCTCACCGGCGACAGCGCGCCCCTGACGCCGCCAGCCTCGCCCACCTTGCCCAACGCGTCGCTCGTGGTCCACCTCCTCCTCCAGGCCAGCCCCAGCTCGAGCACAGAGCGAGGAGAAGCCGGGAACCGCCGCGCCTGGAACGTGTCTGCCATGCCGACGGTCCCTGCTCAACCAGACCCCGCCTAGCTCTCTCCGCCCACCTACATGATCACCACCGCCCCAGGAAGCTACTAGACATGCCCCTTTCCCCGACTGTGCCCCATAGTCGTCGGCCACCGCAAAGTTCACTGTCGAAAGAGACATCGTGCGCGCCGCGCCGCTCATGTCTCCCGACCACAATTCACTGCACACGCACCTCCGTGACACTTGCCAGGGCACCGCCCACCGTCCTAGACCACCGCCCAAGCCTCTAGCCCGCTGTACCATCGTCACTAGCGAGCACCGCACATGCCTCACTACCGCCTCATCGCGCCTATATAAGAAAGCCACCCCAGCACCGTTTCCTCACACCACTCTCATCCACTCCCCCTCAGAGCACTCCTAGAGCCCCACCAGAGCAAGCCGCAGCCCGTAGCGCCGGAATTTCGCCGGAGTCTGCCGCGGAAGGAGGAGAAGGGCGCAAGTGATCCAGGCCATCTCCCGGGACGCCGCCGGTACCAGGAGAACCATTGTCGTCGTCTCGTTTGTTTGCCCGCCTTGCCGCACTCGCTAGAGCCCCGGTATGTCCTCACCACACCCCCACCAAGCCGCTAGGGTTCAGTCTTGTTGGCGACGTGTTCGTCGTTGATGACGACCGTGAGCCGTTGATCTAGTTCTAACCTTATGGTCCTTATCGCCCCGTACCGCTTCGCGTGAGATGTACCGCTAACATGTGGACCCCTCCCGTCAGCTGTCCTCTGTGCCGCGGAGTGAATCTGGGCCGGCCCAATTAGTTTCCCGCGCTGGCCCTGTGATTCAAATTAGGATTTTTCTTTTTAGACTTAGACTTAGTTCTGTCCCTTAGTTTGAAAATCAATTCAGACAGTTTTACAAATCCAAATTGAGTGATTCCAATTTTGTTGGAAAGATAATGAAAAATCTATCAAAGTCCGTTGGATTTAAATCATTTGGAGTTAGAGATCTCTCCTAGTAAAAATAACAAGACATAAGCTTTTTCACATTCAAACATTTTTATAAAATCAACCATAATAGCTTTTGAGTTGATTCCAACTCTCAAAAATCACATTTAACCATACCTATCTGAATAAGCAATAATATTAAGGTTTGCATGTAGTGACTTTAGACTAGTACCAAAATAATGCTATATAGGCATTTCTAGTCACTTTAAATCATTAATTATTAAACTTAAACTTATTAAAATGTGATCCAACCCTTAAATCACATTCCCATGTATTAGAATATGTGGTGATGACATGTGTCCACATGATCCCATATTTTAATTGGAGAATATTAATCTTAGTTGATTTCAATGAGTAGAAATTACTTTTCTCAAATAAAACAAATGAAACTAGTTCATTAAACCTTGTGATGTTTGTGATGATACTAGATCATCAAATGTGTACCTTAGTGTGCTAAGTAGACTAGTTAAGTATTGTTTGGTGATAGTACCGACCAAGTCTACGAGGAGGAGGAGTTCTACCAAGAGGAGTAGGAAGAGAATTTCAACCACTGCACCAACCAAGGCAAGCTAACACTTGCAATTATTATACCTAGGAAGCTATGATTGGCAAGCCAACCCTTATAGATAATCTAAGCAAATGCATTAGGCATGCTTTGGTTATACCCTTTGACTTATACCTACCCCAAGTTTTACTTACAAGCTTTACTTTCTTTACTTTACCAAAGTTCTTTACCTTGTTTATAGGTAGCATAAAGAGTATAAAAATTGGCCTATCTAGTTAGACCTAGATGTCATTCTATGGCATGAGATTGATATTAGCATCCCACATTAGTGAACACTCTTAACTTAGTAGTTTAGAGCCAAATCAAAAACTTGATCACTCTAGATGGGAATACTTGGTGAAAATGACTTGTGAAAACCTTGGAATGATGAGTCATTCTATTGAGATGTTTTGACATGTGTTGAGAAACACAAATGGTTTATGATGATGATGAAAATGTTGAGGCATGAGCCTTAGCCCTTTTATAAAAACTGATTGTTGGGTTCGGATGCGATACCATTCCAATTTTACCGTACAACCACAATACCTGAATTGGGTAAGGCTTAGCCGGAAGTTTATATGCATTAGTATGAGTTCCCTCACGGGAGAGGTTTGAGCTGAGGCTACCTCTCAATGTTGTCCACCTATGTAGTGCTCAGGATGACAGATGGTCATGGCTGGGAGGCCATACTCATAGGAGAGGTGCTTATACTAGAGTGTGTAAAGGAAAGGTTATGTTTGATTATCTGCATACTAAGTATGAGGATTCAGGGTTATCCCTGACAGATGTATCGAATTTTGTGGTGAAAGTGTACCACCTTTGCAGAGTGTCAAACTATTCGAATAGCCACGTCCACGGTTATGGACAGTTGGAGTGGCCATACTGTTCCGTTGTCAGATGTTTTCAAAATGACTTATGAAATGAATTGTGACATGACTTGACCACAATAGAGTTGTGACTATGACAACTAAGTTCCCACTTAGGTGTTTTCAAACATTATTTTATCTTTCTTTGTTTCTGAACTCAGCTTAGGTTTCAAACTTAACTTTACAAATAAACTTAGAACTTAGCATTTCCTACTAGAACTATCGTACTTGTTAGTGGTAGTTTACGAGTACTTAAAGAGTAATCATGGCTTTGACCCTGGCTATTCCTATGGCCATACTATGAGGAGGACTACCCTGAAGGAGGACAGCAGGACGGCTACGACAACTAGGATCATCTCCCATCATCAGCATTGCCTGTGACACTAAAGATGGACCCCACCGCTATGCTATATATTCTGCTACTTGATTGTACTAAGACTAGATCATGAGATCCTGTATTTATGTAAGACCTTATTATGGTTTGTAATGGATGATGTATTGTGATATCCAATCTGTTATGTCTCGCAAAAATGGTAATCCTGGGATTGCGATGTATGGCATAACAGGCATCTAGGATTAAAAATCCGGGTGTTGACAGTAATTCCCCCTTTTTAGGGACACAATGAACAGGACTAACCCATTCACTATCAACGGTAATTAATACCAGCATCAAGGAGTTTCAATACCTCATTTCTTACCACTTCCTTCATCTTTGGATTTAAACGCCGTTGGTTCTCGACCACTGGCTTTGCATCTGGTTCTATATTGATAGCATGCTGACATATAGTAGGAGAAATCCCTTTTAAATCATCTAGAGTATAGCCCATAGCCCCTCGGTGTTTCTTCAGTACCTCCAATAACCTTTCTTCTTCATTCCCTAAAAGTTTAGAGCTAATAATAACAGGATATATCTTATTGCCATCAATGTAAGCATATTTAAGATCGTCAGGGAGAGGTTTTAGATCGAAGACCGGATCCTTTTTAGGTGGCAACATGGTACCCAAGTCTTCTACAAGCAAGTTGTGCTTAAGCATCTTAGGTTGACGACGGAGAATCTCGTTAATCTCATTTCTTTCTTCCATGAAGATTTCACTTTCATGATCCTCCATAAATTGCTGCAAATCATTGTTAGGAGAAAGAGAGATAGAAGCAAGTTGTTCAACTCTAAAATCCTCATGATGTGTTTCATTTTCACAAGGTTCTTTAGTAAATTTCGAAAAATTAAACTCATAAGATTCCCCATAAAACTTAGTCAAGATTTTCTCCCTTTTGCAATCTATAATAGATCCACAAGTACTCAGGAAAGGTCTACCAAAAATGATGGGATAAGTTTTACTAGCAGCTGAACCAAGACTGGAAAATCAGCAGGATATTTAATCTTACAACAAAGAACTTCTACATACCAATTGGAGAGATGGTCTCTCTATTAGCAAGGTGAATAACCACATCAATCTCTTCCAATTCGCAGTGACTCATTTCATGCATAATTTCTTTGTAAAGCTCATAAGGAATGTCACTTGAACTTTCACCAATATCACATAAACGATAATAGCAATGATCACCAATTCTAACAGAAAGCACAGGGACACTAGCCTTTTTAGCTTTATTAGGATGTGAGACACTATTAGAAGCATCCTCACAAAATACTATGTGTCCATCTTCTATACTTTTAGTGACAAGGTCTTTCACAATTTCTACAACAGGTTCAATGTTTATTTGTTCATCGGGTTTTACAGTTCTCTTTGCACTTTTAGTGATTACACTAGTTAACATAGGATGATCCTTTACCTTATCCGGGAAGGGTATTTTCTCGATATAACGTTCAGGTAAGATGTGATCAATAGTGCAAAACTCAGTACTCCCAACTGGAACACAGTCAACAAGATATTTATAAGGTGGATGGTACTTGTTCCATCCCTTTTTTAGGATTTCAATATAAGAGGTAAAAACCTTAAAACAATTTGTAATAACTTGTAAATCAATACCATAAGCATTACTAATATTTTGAAAGTCATCAGTTCCCATAAAAGATTCAATGCATTCATAATCATAATTTATACCTGACTTTCTTCCTTTGTCATTCTCCCATGCTTTAGCATTATCTTGAATATGGTCCAGAAGATCCCATTTAGCTTCTTCTTCCATGCGAGTGAATGATCCATCACAAGAAACATCCAATAAATTCTTATCATGAAGAGAAAGCCTTGCATAAAAGTTATTGATAATAATATTGTTGGGGAGCTCATGAATGGGACATTTGAGCATTAGTAACTTCAATCTCCCCAAAATTGAGCTGTACTCTCTCCATCAAGAGGCCAAAAGTTGTATATTTTATTCCGATCTTTATGAATCTCACTAGGAGGATAAAACTTTGAATAAAAGAGAGGTACTATTTCCTCCCATTCTAGAGCTTGACCATTCTTCAGTAGCTTATACCATTCTTTAGCTCTTCCTTTCAGCGATAATGAGAATAACTTCTTCTTGACTTGATCTGTAGTAATACCTGCACACTTGAACAACCCGCATAATTCGTGTATAAAGAGCAAATGATGACCGATGGACAGTTCCATCCCCAACATAGTAGTTATCCACAACTCGATCAATAATTCTTGTAGGTATTTTAAAAGTATCATTCTCAGCAGGTGGTGGTTCATCTACTACCTCAGCAGTGGTAGTAGCATTACGAAATAAGAAACTCAGCAAATTATCCATATTGAAAACAAAGCAACTAACAGAAATAAACAATACTCACAGTAGAGGTTTCCTTTACCAGTTCCACTCTCCAACGGCGCCAGAAAATAGTCTTGATGACCCACAAGTATAGGGGGTGTATCGCAATATTTTCGGTAAGTAAGAGTGTCGAACCCAATGAGGAGCAGAAGGTGCTGGTGAGTGGCTAGGAGCAAGAATTCTGTGTAAATACTTAGCAAACAGATTTTTAGGTGTTTTTGATAATGCAAATAAATAAAGTACGAGTAAATAAAATACAATAAGAATAAATGCATCAAGTGGCCCAATCCTTTATTCAGCAAAGGACAAGCCGGTTGTATTACTTAAGATGACCAAACATTCTCGAGGACACACGGGAATATCGTCAAGTGCTTTCGCTTCATATAGTTGATTAATCTTCTTTAGTTTGCTAAGTGTTGTTTGGGTGAACCTGTTCTAATGTACCGACCTTCCTAGGACTAATACATACTTGTGATTATACCCCTTGCAAGCATCCGCAAGTACAAGAAAGTAATTAAGGTAGAAACCTAACCACAACTTTAAATTCTAAGACCATGACGTCCCTTGTGAAATGGTTTCCTAACGGGGGTTCAGGTTTCTGTCACTCCGGCAACCCCTACGATTAGTAGTCAAATACACAATGCATTCCCCAAGGACCATAAAGGTGAAGTGTCATGTAGTCGACGTTCACATGACACCACTAGAAGAAGTACACCACAACTTAAATATCAAACCATTGAATATTTCTCAACACAATTCCACTGCTAACAACATGACTTCTCCCATGTCCTCAAGAACAAAACGAACTACTCACAAGACATAATATGGATCATGATTAGAGATGAAATAATGATGTGTAACAATCTGAACATAAACGATAATTCAATGGTTCACTCAATAGCATCAACTACAAAGAGTAATCAACACCGGGAAAGTTTCCAATAAGAACTATGCAAGATTCAACCCAATTGTTATAGCGATTTGGAGATGGTGATGATGGTGCTGGTGGTGATGATGGTGATGATGATGATGATCCCGATGAAGTCCAGCTTGATGGTGGTGTTGATGGCGACGATCACCCCTCTCCGGGAAGGAATTCCCCTGGCAGAATTCTGTCTGCCGGAGAGATCTTTCTCTCTTGGTGTTTTCCACCCCGCAGAGGCAGCGAAATGTTTCTATGGTCGCTCCCCGAGTCTTAGGGTTTCGGGAGGATAATATATGCCAGAGGGGAGAGCCAGGGCTGGACCAGGGCGGCCACACCACCTGGTGGCGCGACCTAGGCTGGCCCGCACCAGGGGTGGTGTGGGCCCCCTGTGGCCCATCTCACCCTCCCCTTCTGGCTTCCTTTGTCTTCAAGAAAAATAGGATTTTCCATGTATTGTCCTGGGTTTTTTGATCTTCGCGAATTTTGCCTCCAAACAGCACCTTTTCCATCTCCTGACTACAGCGGTCCATGCTCCAAAAGTCATCAACCATACAAAAACAGATGCAATAACATAAGTATCATCCCTTAATATGAAATATATCAATGAATAACAGTAAATTACGATATAGAATAGTGATGCAAAATGGACGTATCAACGATGATCCTCCGTCGTTGATCCACTCTAATTGTGCGATGCAGGACGTGTGATACCTCTTCGCCTCCATGTGTCCCTGACGAGCGGTCCCTGCCGTTAGGCCCCTTTAAAACCTACTTCGTGCGCATAGTCTCGCCCAGTGGGCTGATTCGGCGCTGTGAGGCCCATCTCGATCAGATCTGGCCCCTTATCATTTTTTTACAGAATCCTTTTTCTTTTATTCCAGATCTTCTGAATGGCTCCTAGAAATAAATACAAGAAAAAAATGGAAGACACCTAGTTTTGGCTAAATCAAATTTCCTATGAGTACATGCACTTTTTCTCCAACATGCAGAATTGGGACTTTGCCCAAAATAATAACTCACATTTTATGGATTTTAATCCAATAAATAGTATCTATTTAAGCAAAAAATTCCACAAGGAGTTCCACATATCCAAATTGGATGATCCCAACTTTCTCTGGTAACCTTTTTTGAAGATACCTATCTATCTGCCTTGGCCTCATGCCAAGTGGAGCCTTAGTTTTACTTCAGTAAAAATGACAATATACCCTCATTTCTGACTTTAGAAAATTCCCTAGGACAAACCTTCACCTGTTTTGAGTTGATTCCAGCTCCCTGCGAAGTGGTATTCTAATACCTAACCAAAACTAGGAGATCAAGATTTGTTGACCCTTTGGTGATTTTTGGTGATTTAAAATCCCTTGTATAGGTTATCCCACCAAATAAATGACATTTGTAGTTCTACAACTCCTAAAACAATGAATTTAATTTCTACAGAAAGGTATTTGAAGTACCTACCTGATGCATTTGGTTTCATATTAAAATCTTCTATAGAATAAATCTAGTGAAAAATACAAGCTTCTTGTAGAACTGACTTTGGGATTTCCCCAAGGGCATGCTGTTAACTATTTTGAAGTTATTCCAACTCTCAAAAATCACAAATTCAAATATATACAAAACCCTTTGAGGACAAATTTATTTGAGTTCCAGATATATTCTGGTAAATTATTCACCAAAACTAGTGTTTATTCCACTAGAAAATTCGTATATAAATAAAGAAAAGTGATAAAATCATGAAACCACTTTTGTTGGCCTTGTTATTTCAATACCTATCTTTGGATATAATCTTTGTACATTAATGTCATAAATACCCAAGCCTTAGTAGAAAACCCCTTCTTTAAGTGGGTTTTGGCAATTAATTCATAAAAGAAATTCCACCAATGCAATTAAAGTAATTCCAAATGCTATGGACTCAATCTATCAAAACCTAAAAAATTAGTATTGTGTTGAATGTTTGTTTGGTGTATTGTAATGATGTTTGTATGCCTTGTTTTTATTGTGGCTTTGTTAGCATGCATGTGCTATCTTTAATAACGATAGATGCGATTATATCGTAGACTAGAAGAAGATGGTTATTATTATTGATTATTATGGTATTCTAAGAAGAAGTCCAAGGACATATTGCCATGTTGATGATCACAGGAAAGCCACCTTCTTGCTCATAATCCTTGTCCTACTATGTTACTTATGCATGTTTTACCTACTGTTTTACTAAATCTGTATTGTTTTATTATATGAAGATCTACGCCTGGTAGTGGCTTGGCTCCTCCAAACCATTACAAAATTGTACTACTATGTACAACCCCCTTGACAACACCTATTTTTCCCTAGTATAGTAGATGGTGTATACCACCATACCCCTTTGGAGACCCCTTTTTAGCCGACGTAAAACTAGGATGGGAAGACCCCGAAAAACTTTACAAAATGTTTTATGGTAAAACCTTGGTGAGGTTTGACCTACCAAGAGAGGTTTGAGAAAGGAAAAGGTTTGTTTTACAAAATGCTGAAGAAAAGTTGGAGGAAAAAGGATTACAAAAACGCACCCGTGTCTTTGTAGTTTTGCCAGAACAATTAACCCATGCAACCACATTACTCTGGAATGGGACATGGATGGACTTGAAGTTGCTACTCTAGTATGGGAATTCTCATAACATCTTCTAAAGGATCATCTCCCTCTAATTCTGGGCTTCCTTTATAGAAAGGGTCAACTATTAGATAGTCACCTAGAGGAAGTAGGATCACCCATGTGAGCAACCGGTCGATACTATGAGCCTCTCATCGAAAGTGCCCACTCTCGAGGAGTCGGAATGTGCTTGGTTGGTCCTTGGCTCGGGCATACCGGTGTTGAGACGAACAACTCATAGGGTAGGGTCTATAATAGAGTGGCATCCAAAGAGTCTTGATCAGTTATTTGACCCACGATCCGTAGGTGATCAGGGTAGGGTAACCAGATGGTGTGGGTAAAGTGTACAACCTCTACAGAGGGTAAATCTATTCAAATAGCCGTGTACACAGTCATGGATGGTTGGGAAGGTTTCTGTAGAGTGGTGCTGGTTTTGATTTCAAAAAGGACTTTGGAAATGTTTTGACCATCGGATGGTCGGGAAGGAAGGAAAGGAGTTTGGTCATGGGATGACCGGAAGGAGGAACAAATGGGTGACCCAATGCTAGTGATTTCCAAAACTTCTCAAAAGGGTTTCCAAAATGTTTTTAAAAAGTTTTCAACAAAGATATGTAGATGCTGAACCTCTCTTGGATCCCTCTAGTACCATAGACATATTACATATCATGTTGTTATTATTATTCTCTTAAGGTGGTTTGCGAGTACATTCAAAGTACTCAGTGGAATTGTCCCTGGCTATTAACTTGTTCAGATCTCGAGAAGAAGGTGATGATGACGACTATGCGAGCTAGGCCATTCTCCCAGTCAGTTGCGTGTAGGTTATGGCATGGCTTGGGCTCTACGCTTGATGAAGTTCCGCTGATGTTAATTGATGTAGCCATAATGTAAAATAAGGTATGCCTTGTATTCGCTTAAGTAATGGATGTTTACTTGGATACTTGTCAGTTATGTGCCACGACACACTGATCATGGGATCGTGGTGTATGCATAACAGAAATTCTCAGAGGATTAATCCAGGGCCGCACAACTCTAGTCTACCACACCTTCCTTAGCACTCCCACCATTCGGTCTCAGAAAACCTCACTAAGGATACTAATGTTTACCCTCCCTCCAGTTCCCTAGTACGTCAGGTGGTCAGAGATCCCAATCACCTGGGACAGAAAAGATCATCCATATCTCATCCCAACAGGGAACCAGTATGCCATGGTCATCAATCCCCTAATTGACGGCACATAGTTCACCAAGTGCCTCGTGGACAGTGGAAGAAACATCAACAACATGTACCTAGATACACTGCACAAGATGAACTTTATGGAGGCCCACCTAAGGAAGAGCAACACTGTGTTCCATGGCGTCGTTCTTGGCCGGCAAGCTAATTCCCTTGGCTGCATCACCCTTCCGGTCGCCTTTGGTGATGTCAACAACTACCGCCAAGAGCGCATGACCTTTGAAGCGGTGCCCTTGAAGAGCGTGTACCACGTCATATTTGGAGGCGACATCTTCCACTCCTTCCTTGCCAGGCCATGCTTCATATACAACAAGATCAAGATACCCGTACCAAACGACATCATCACCGTTGACGGAAGCTTCACCAAGGCAAGGGAGTGCGAGATGAGCGAAGCCGCCTTCGCCGAAGTGGTCCTCTACAGTGAAGAATTGAAGGATATCCAGAGCCAGATCAACGCCTCAGAGATGCCGGATTTGAAGAAGAAAATCACTACTGCCGAACCCACATTCAAGGCTGCCATCAAGACCAGGCAGGTGGAGCTTGTTGAGGGAGATTCCTCCAAGACCACCGCTATTGGCACGGACCTGGATCCCAAATAGGAAAGAGCGCTCGTCGAGTTCCTCCATGAGAATAGGGACATCTTCGCCTGGCAACCTACCGACATGAAAGGTGTACCTAGGGTACTTGCCGAGCACAACTTGAATATTGATCCTAAAGCAAAACTAGTGAAGCAACCTCTATGAAACTTTGGTGATGAAAGATGGCGGGCTATATGCAAAGAGATAGCTAGGTTACTTAAGGCTAGTTTTATCCGAGAAGACATTCACACCTAATGGGTGGAAAATCATGTACTTGTCCCCAAAAAGGGAACCAAAGAATTAAGAATGTGTGTTGATTACACCGGCTTGAACAAAGCGTGTCCAAAGTATACATTTGCTTTGCCTCGCATTGACCAAGTTATTGACTCGACGGCTGGCTCGGAACTTCTGTGTTTTCTCGATGCATACTCAGGGTACCACCAAATCAAGGAGTGAAAGGCAGACCAATTGGCCACTTCGTTCATCACATCTTATGACACATACTGCTATGTCACGATGCCCTTTGGGTTGAAAAATGCTGGTGATACCTACCACCGAACGATGTAGCGTTGCCTACACTAACATATAGGTCGCAACATACACGCTTACATGGATGATATCACGGTGATGTCAAAGAAATCAAACAACCTCATCGCCGACTTGCAGGAAACCTTTGATAATCTTTAGAAGTACAAAATGATGCTTAACCCTAAGAAGTGTGTCTTCGGGGTGCCATCCGGAAATTGTTGGGCTTCATCGTTTCGCATCGCGGAAGTGAGGTCAACTCGGAGAAAATTAAGGCCATCCTTGACATCAAACGCCCGACATGCTTGAAGGACATACAGAGGCTCACAGGCTGCGTTGCAACGGTAAGCCGTTCATCAGCCGGCTTGGATAGAAGGCAATGCCGCTCTACAAGTTGTTCAAAAAGGCGGACAAATTCAGATGGATGGACAAAGTAGATGCAACACTTCAAGAGTTCAAGAGAATACTCTCCTCCGCACCAATAGTCGCAGCACCGGTATCAATGGAGCCTATGTTAGTATACATGGTGACAACCAACCGGGTCGTCAGCATCGTCATCGTGGTCGAGCGCAAGGAGCCAGCGCATGAATACAGAGTCCAATGACCAGTTTACTATGTAAGCGAGGTCTTGACAGAATCCAAGTAGCATTAATCACACTACCAGAATCTAGCTTATGGAGTTTTCCTTGCTTCACGAAAGCTAAGGCATTACTTCCAGGAGCACCCTATCATAGTATTGAGCAAAGCTCCATTGTCCGATATCATCAACAACAGCGAACAACAGGAAGAGTGGCAAAGTGGGGCATTGAACTTTTTGCCTTTGAAATCTCCTACAAAAGACGCGACACTATAAAATATCAAGCATTAGCAGATTTTATCACAGATTGGACAGAAATGCTAGAAGACACTCCTATACCAGAGCCAGAGTATTGGGTCATGCACTTTGACGGATCCGAGTTGGTCAATAGCTCGGGGGCTGGTGTAATATTACAATCACCAATAGGAGAAAAGTTATAGTACGTCCTGCAGATCCACTTCAATGCTACCAACAACATGGCAGAGTATGAGGCCCTCATTCACGGACTTCGTGTGGCCAAGGATATTGGCATCAAGCACATAGTTTGCTATGGATATTCTGACTTGGTTGCCCAGCAGGTGGCTCTCACCTGGAACACGCAGAACCCTATGATGGCAGCATATCAAGACAAATATAGACAAGATAACCAAGTGCTTCAATGGCTATGAAGTTAAGTACGTCAAAAGGGAGGACAATGAAGCGGCAGATCTTCTATCTAAGCTTGGATCAGCTCGCCGATCAATTCTGCCAAGTGTTTTCCTAGAGCATTTGCAAACCCCATCCGTGAAAGGAGCGGACCCCGACAACCCGGACAGAGTGGACTCATTTGTTAATGCAGTAACAATGACCGCTCCGGCTTGGATGAAACCGGTCATGGACTATCTTCAAAATAGAACACTGTCCACCAAAAAAGTCGAAACCCGGCAGATAGTACGCAGAGCAAAAGGCTATGTCATCCTTGATGGCCAGTTATATAAAAGAAGTACCACTGGAATGTTCCTATGGTGCGTCTCCTAGCAACAAGGAATAGATATCCTTAGAGATACATCTCGGAGAGTGCGGGCATCACGATGCTCCCTGATCGCTAGCGGCAAAAGCCTTCTGGCAAGGATTTTACTGGTTAACTGCCAAGGAGGACGCCGACAAGTTGGTATGAACCTGTCTTGCGTGCCAGTTTTATGCACGGCAACCAAATGTACTAGCTGAAGAATTGCGAACAATACCAATTACTTGTCCATTCATAGTTTGGGGGCTTGACATGGTTGGGCCTTTACAAACAACACCTTGTGGATCTACCCATCTACTAGTTGTAGTGGATAAGTTCACTAAATGGATTGAAGCTAAACCCATTAGAAAGCTCGAAGGGGCAACAACCCTGAAATTTGCCCGGGATCTAGTGGTGAGATTTGGCCTCCCACATAGCATCATCACCGACAACGAAAGAAACTTGTCCCTAGGGGAAGTTGAGGAGTATTGTCATGAAAAAGGCAGCCACCTTGACCTAGCATCTGTGGCACATCCACAGTCAAATGTGCAAGTTGAGCGGGGCCAATGGACTAATTCTGCAAGGAATCAAGCAACACTTAGAGGCATTGCTACATAGAGCAGCTGGAGCTTGGGCGGATGAGTTGCCATCTGTGCTATGGAGTTTACGAACAACACCCAACAGATCTGTACTTAGAGGCATTGCTACAGAGATCCGCTATCTATCAGGAGAAAATATGGGGCTACCATAGTCGCCACGTTAGGCATCACTCGTTTAAAGAAGGGGATCTTGTGGTTGGACTCAAGCAGGAAAAATCACACAAACTATCCCCGCCTTTCGAAGGACCATTCGTCATAAGCAAAGCATTGCTCAATCGTTCCTATTACCTTGTTGATATTCGCAAGTTGAAACATAGGCCAAAGAAGTGCAAGCGCAAGCAACATGACTCCGATGATGATTTCCTAGAGACAAATCGACCATGGAACATAGCACAGATACATCCCTTTTACACTTAGCACATTTTATATTACGTAATAAGTACCTTATATGATCGATGAAATAAAGAATTTGGTTCACTCATATTTTCTGAGTCTTTTACCTCCTTTAGTTGTTCATTTTTGGATCATATAAACCCTTTATGTGCAAGTTTGCTTTTACACTTGTGAAAATTCCGCCTATGGGCATTAGCTTAAGTTTTCTGGTCTACACGTTTTCTGATGTTTTTATGTGGATTCTGGAGTAGTGATTTTTCGGCACTCAAAGCCGATGATTTTTCTCTTAGGTTGTTGACGGTGCTATTAAGCATCATCACCTAAGAGCGTAGTTCTGTGCTGCGGGTCTTCCGTCTCACGAAAGGTCAAGCATACGAACAAGAATAATGGATAAGCCAACACTTGCTTAAAAAAATATATACATCCTGGATCTAGTTAAGTAGCAGGAGGCTTGTAGCCATGTTTTCTACCATACATAAGTTTTCCGCATACAACACTGTAGAGATATATTTAATACAACAATGTTTTTATGGCTCTACTGTAGGGGACTTCGCTACTACATCAGCAGCAGCAGGAGAGCCAGGCCTAGAGAGCTCATCAAACTTGGAGGGTCCCGAACTAGATTTTGAAGAAGCTGGTTCATCGCCCATATCCTTTGCAGGCACGTAGACATCTGCCTTGGTCAGCTTGGAAACCTTGGTATCATAGCTAGCGAGGGAGTTCCATATAGCATCGCTATCGATCTCATTCCCTTCCTCGTGAAGCTTTGGCATGTCGGAGGTTATCAGGTCCATGCCGGCCTCGTCATAGTGCGCTTTGACCAAGGATAAGGCCATCCTTGCACCAGCTCGGACGCAAGAAGATTTCTAGTCCTTGATTTTCCCAGGGGCTCAACGCATGATATCTATATACTTGGCCATAGAATCTACCACCTTGATGTGATATCATGGGGCTGGGTTATCTCCTTGGCTTGAGTGATGGCAGTATTGATGAAGTTGTTGACAAGAGTCATGCATTCCTTTGGATCCGGAGCACCTTCACCCATGATGGTTAAACCAATGGGAGCTGCGTTTTCGTTAGAGACAAAGGGTGTGAGTATAAAAAGTACAAGTGACCGACTTACAGAATTGACTAAAGCTAGAGGAAAGTTACCCAAGATGCTCGTCTCAGCTTGATTGCAGGTTTCTTCCAAGATGTCATGCTCCTGCTAAAGTTTCTTGTACACCTCAAGGTTCAGATCATTCTGCTCTTTGGCAGCTTGGTTTTGCTCCTTGAGTTACTTAATTTCCTTCTTCAGGCATCGCATCTCGGAATCAGCAGATTCTTCAATCGCCTTCATTGCCTCTTCATGGCCCTTGACAACATCAGCCAGGTCTTTCTTCAAGATTTTATTATCATCATCGAGCTCCTAGATATGCCTGGATTGCAAGATGATGCTCTTGGCCTTGGTGATGGTCTCTCTAAGACGGAACATAGACATTATTATGAGAATAAGGATGACATGGTTCCATGCGGAAAGTAAGGAGATGCTGGAGGAAAACAAACACTTGCTATTTTTGATTTGTTCCTTCAAGAAGGCTGTTTTACCCTTTTCAATCTTCAGAGCATCCTGCAGCTTGGAATATTTCTCATTGGCGGCCTGCCTCCGGGCATTCTCATTCTTCAAAGAGACATAGTTCTTAGTTTCTCTAGAGCACCTAGCCAGAACTTCTCAGTTTCAACTAAATGCTTGGGGCAAAAGTATCAGATTTAAACCACATGTATTCTCTCTTAGAGCATCTAGTCGGAAATATTCTAACTAGAGATTCGGAGGCTACACTATCAAGTTCTACACTTAGTTCTTTGGAGCACTCAGGCCAAAAACTATTGGTTTTCAGCCCAAGAGCTCGGGGGCTATAGTGGGATATATTACAAAGCAAAAGAGCAAAATTTCAAGAGACTTACAATGGCAATAACCTTCAGATTGTTGGCCAAGTGAGCATATGCATTATGGAAGGTCCGGGCATTGTTGTAAACTACATCTGCCTGTTTGATGAGATCATCTAGGCTCAAGGTTGGAGGAGTTAGTGGCAGAGGAGTTGTAGAAGCCAGAGTCATGGATGAAGCCCGCATTGTCTCCTACATGATTATAGGAGTTTATGGCGTAGAGGCTCCCGCCTTTTTTGTTGTTCTTGCTTCTCCTTCCTCTCCCTCTACTGGCGGCTTACCTTTCTCAGTGGCATCCTTAGCTGGAGCTTCATCCACATTGCAGGAAATGCTCTCCTACATTGCTTGGCCACTGGGAGCAACGTCCATGCCGGCAGAACCTAAGACATCCCGAGTCGGATTGATGTCTATCTCCATGGCAGAGGTCTCAGGGATGATGAGGGATGAGACTCCGGTGGACCCTGTTGCAAGCTTGGTGACAGGGGTCGGGGGAGTAGCAGCGAGAGACTACTTGGAGAACATATCGGAAATATTCTTGGAACCTCCAACATCTTTGGAGGTCCGTCTCAAATGAACACCAGATTTCTTCCTGAAACATACATAGTATCAGTACATGAATTGAATAGTTACAAAGAAAAAATATAGCCGGAGAATGAGTATACTTGCACTATGGTAGATGCCTTAGCTAAAGTGATGCCGGTGGATTTTTTCTTCTCCGCCTCTAAGGCGGCAGTAGATTTTTGGAGACTCCACTCTCCATTTTCTTCTTCTTGCCCTCGACAGCAACTTTAGAGGTGGAGCTCTTCTGCTTTCATGCTGCCGGAGCTGGCTGATCCTTGGGAGCGTCATTATCAGACACAACATGGATATCTTTCAGCTTTGGATCATAGACTTTGTAGGCCATTTGATCCGCCGCCAAGGTCGCCAGCTGATAGATCAAGCAATGAGTCAAATGAGTAATGCATTCAAGACAAAAGACCTTAGAGTATATATATAACGAGCAACAAAGGAAGCATAGTTACCTCTGGGCACTTGCCGCCTTCGAACATGTCAAAGGTGATCTTGAAGCCACGCTTCCTGTCTTTCACTTTGACAATGTCTTTTAGCCGGAGCTTGATGGAGTCGTTGGAGAAGTTGTCCTCGGATATCCGCATGGGATCTTTTCTATCCTTGGAGTACTTATGCATCAGCTCGGCGTGGTGCTGCAGGGGTTGGATCAAACTTGTGAACCAACACAAGCCCTCCGTCCACCAGCCACTCGATCCACCTTACGAAACGAGAGGCCTCATCATCAGATGGGAGGAGGCCTTGGGATCTCCAGGTGGGGGCCTTGGTGGTGGATCCATCAACAAAATCAGGGTATGAGTCTTGGTGGCTGCTAGAGGGATATCTGGGATGTAGAAGTATGTTCGCTGCCAGTTCTTGCAGGACTCATGACCGATGATGTCGGGGAATCATTGGTGAGGATAGATCTTAAAACTAATTGTTCCGCAAATCCGTAGCTCATCCTTGGATTCTACAGACTCTCTCTTGACGGTGAAAAAATAGATAAATAGATCTAACCTAGGCTTAATTCCTAGGTATCCTTCGCACAAAGCTATGAAATTGCTGAGTACGAGGATCTTGTTGGGAGAGAGGTTGTGGGGAAGTACCTGGAAGTGTCGGAGGATCTCGAGGAAGAAGTCAGAGACTGTCAGGCTTACACCACGTACCAACTGAGACTTGAGGTAGACCTTTTCTCCGACTTGGGAAGAAGGGACCACCTCGCTGGCCGGCGCCAGCCACCAGGCTAAGCCCTCCGTTGTAGGAAGATAACCTTCTGCGACAAGCTCTTGAAGCTGTTTAGTGGAGAGGTCAGAGCCCCTCCCCACTCCCTTGTGGGAGTCATCATCTTCTTCTTCAGCGTCAGGCGCCACCCGTTTCTGGTCACTGCCGGTGGATTCCACCATGATTGAGACCAGAATCACCACCCCTTCTGGCGGTACAGAAACACCCTGTGAAGGCTCGACCGTAGCCTCGGGGACTGCCGCCGTTGAGGGTGTGCTACTGCTGGAGGTCATTGCGAAGTTGGATGGATATTTGGGGGAAGGAAGTAATCTGGCTAGGGTTTTCCGCTGGAAAGCTCGACGGTCGAGCGATGGGAGGAAGAAGAAGACACAGGGAAGAATGCGGGTAAAGTAAAATGCCTAAGCCACATTAAATATTTATAGACCCCACTGTCAAGATTCGTGCAAAGAAATCTAACGGATAAAACGTTTCCTATGTGTGGATGAACGTGCATGGTAATTTCGCCACATCCCCCGATTTGTCGCTTAACATTTCAGATTTTGCATCCGTGGAAATAGATAATGGTTAATTTACTACTATATGTGAGTTTCGAGGTAGCGTAGGGTGTAGCCTATGTCATCCTTCTGACCGTTGTAGTGGAAGAGTCACATCCGAAGATTCCATGCAAGGCGGAAATTATCCAACTCTGGAAAAAAGGACTTGAAGAATCTCCGGCTTACGTAATGAAAATGGAGAGTTTTGTAGGGTTCTTTGAGAGACCTTCGGGATATTGCTTGACGAATTGCCAACCTCACCTAGATGAGCATTCAAGATTGAAAGGCAATATGGCGCAAGATCTCAAAGTCCTCCGAGGGATACTATTGGGGATATGCTAAATGGATATCACCATTGCATGTCTCTAATCTGGCTAACCCAGGTGTCCCATAGTTGGTAGCACGGCTCATGGCCTTCTAGGCGGCCCAGTTAGATGGATCCAGAAGGGAGGCCCATGCCGGATGAAGGAAGGCTACGTTGAAGTCACCGACCTACTCGGAGCCTTGGAGTACAAGACACGAAGACTAGTTAGTATTAGTGTAGGACTCTGTAACTTGTCCAGCAAGGTCCTTTCCCTATAACCCTAGGTTCAGGTGCCTTTATAAACCAGACTTATGGGAGCCTTTAGGGCGAACAACCAAAGTACAACGTAAAACACCTCGCACAATGAACCGATCCCTGTAACTCGGCGTATTGCCATTATAGTGATTTATAGCAGGAGTAGAGTTCTGCCCCCGTCATGGGACTTGAACCTGGGTAAGCTGTGTTACCTCGTACCCGCCAACTCACCGCCTTCCCCCACCTCTCTAAACACGCTCTATGAGGACCACTCCATTGCGTACTCATCGGCAATACCACGACAGAGAGGCTGGGGATCATCGACACGTTGTTGGCCGATGGTGTGTCCAAGAAGCGTGTGCGTGAAGGGGTCAGGAAGAAGACCCCCCTAACCAAGCAGGTCATGCACCACATAGGCCTCCCTCCCGTGACCGCCTAGCCTTGTACCTTCACCGATGTGGCCGCCACGAATGACCACCATCTTTTCCCAGATGCTTTTCTCGCAATTACTAGTAGCACATGACGCCTGCATCCGAAGTAGCTCCAATGCTCATGCAGCCCCAAACTCATCCGTGGATCTTCTCAATGCAAGAAGGGTCGAGATCACAGACAACCATCTTCCATTCAGCGATGATGTCGATGTCGATGAGGAGGAGGATGCTGAATTGGAGGAGATCAAGGAGGAGGTCTTCATCACTATTGTATATTTTGGATTGTATGGTTGAACATTGCATCATTTGATGTAAAAACTATGATGGATTGTTTCGTTTGATTGTCCTAGTATTCATCACCGTTGTTTTAAATGCTGGTGCAAACACCTTTTTTTACCGTTCGGAATGATCCAGCGTAGAACAAAGCCCACAAACGCGACCAGAACGAAGGCCACAAATGTGACCTATGAAATTAACATTTGTGGGCTTCGTTCTACGCCAGATCATTTCAAAGTTGTACAATAGTATCTTCCCGATTAGCCAGTGAAAGATCTCTTTCAAAAGTCGCGTTTGCGGCCTTCGTTCTACGCCAGCTCATTTCGTACGTCAAAAAGCGTTTTCCATGGCCTGTATCCGTGTTTTACAGTTCATGAGTTTACACTCTTCGTTAGAGTTTCTCTTAGCAAGGCATCGCCGAGAAAGTAGAGGGCCACTGGAAGACAGAATTATTCTTCCATTAAGGGACATAAATAATTCATATCACTCAAATACTCTGGTGGGGGTTTAATATGATATGTGTCACACAGTATTACTTAGTGCATCCCCAGCGGGCCGACCCATTTGAGAAAACAAAAACGTCTATTTTTGTAACATCCCAATTTCAGCAACCCTGATTAGTTGTCCAGATTGCAAAAATTAGGGGGAACAAAAACTTTTTATTGTTAAGTGTTGCAGTGTTTGCTTGTTGTTTATCTATGCTTATGCATCTGAATGTATAACGTATGATATACTCCTTACCTCACCATTAATTGACAAAAGCTAGTTAACAGAACTATCTTGGATCATTTTACATATTCTCAAATGTTCTGGATTTCCAAAAACCTGAGCCAAGGTGCCTTTGTAAACCTAACTACTTTAGTGGCTTATATTGACAAAATTATGGAGATCTATATGATATAATCTCCTTATGTTTTCAAGACAAAGCTTTCAACTACTCTTACCTCTAGGTTTTTCTAAAACCTTTTTGTAAAGCTTTTGAATTCTACTCTTGGTAGAAATACCAAGGACTCTCACCTTATTCAAACTCCACCCTTTCAAAATACCCATCCCTACCTCAAGCTAGGCTTGGAGGTACCCATGGTAGTAGATTTGTTCTGTTTGTAAGATGAATTACCTTGATCTGCTGCTTGACTTGATTGTTTAGAAGTAGTATGAGCTACCCTAGGATCTCATCACCTAGCATCTATCTAATACAAGAGTGTCAACCCTAAAAAAGTTAACCAAGATGGATCTAATCTCTAGGCACTAGGTGCTCATCTAAAACCCTTAACCAGATCAATTCTGAAGTGATCCATTCTAGAAGTTTCCAAGTCAATGAAGACCAATATCAAGCATGGCACTATTAGACTCAACCTACACTTCAATATCATCCACTTGATGATGCTTTGATACATTTAAACCCATCAAAAACATCCCCACTCATATTCTAGTCAAAACCCCTGAATCTGCTAAATTTGACTAAGTCTAGAAACTATTTCAACATCACTTCTTTGAATGCCTCTGTTTCACAACTCCTGTGGATTTTTGGTAATGCACTTAAACCATCTTGGAAACCATCATAAGGACTACCAAGGAACACTATTTCCCTTGGCTAGTTCATCTTTCAACCCACTTGTTCTTGAGGGTTTTACAGGCAAGAAAATAACTTTTTCTGCAAATCTTATCAAGTAGCCTACTTGGTCAGAAGCTCACACCTTCATCCTATCCTGTTTGGAACAAATTTTTGGATGATTGTAATATACTCATGAAGGTTTATCAACGCCTACTTCTCTGGTTTCAATTGGATCCTTGTGCTTCTAAAACCCCCATGGTTTAGAAGGCTACTTGATAATCTGCTTTGGCAGGCTTATTTTATTCAAAGTTTGGAATCAATCCTGGAAAGCTCAAGCATGATTAAGCTCAAACCTCTACACCATGGTGATCTACATCACTTGGTCTATCCATCCATATATTTGATGCCCCAAGGGGAGATCTGATATCTAATATTCAAGAAGATTTTGAAGGCAATAAAATAACATTACCCTAGATCTTTAATCTCATGTTTTCCACCAAAATCAACTTTGATTCTCAACACCCAAGGTTGAAAATGCTAGATACACCTTGTTTACATCATCTACCTTGATTATGAAGGTTTATCAAATATTATCCATAATTATTTTGGACCAAAACCTATTTTAATCTCTTAAATTTACAAAAACTCCAAAACCTAATCTATAAAAGAACGTTTGACTTTCTACAAAACACATCCCAATATCAAGATTATTTGAAGTCTAGTTATCCTATACTATCTGCCCACTTCAAAAATAAATATTTTGAAGAGTTTTAATAATTCTTTTTGCCTATTTTCTTAATAGGCAGAAATGATAAAATAAATGTTTAAAATACTTTTATGCACCAATAAATCATGGGAAAATTCCTCAAAGGATGGATCCATATTTGGGACAATCCGAAACCAAAAACTAACTTTGTCCAATACAAAATTTTAGAAAGAAATCAATAAAACACATTCAACACTTTTTGAGTAATTGATAAAAAGAGTATCTGAGGTGTTTAGCCTGAACCATATCTATCTACTAGTACCCTTGCCCCACCTTGCCAAGACCCAGATTTCATAAATGCTTCATGTTGATCAATATGGCCCAATTTCTAAATATGATCAAACCAGGATCAAACCCCATCCCAAACCCCATCCAAGCTTGCCAAGCAATTCTCCTCAGCACCCTAACACTCCCTGATCATGTGCACTATAGAACTACTATAGCTATGCCCCCTGCTTGTCCTTAGTGCTTGGAAGAAATGCTAGAGAGAGACACACACACATAGAGCCAAACCTTGCTCACTTATTGTGCTGCAGCAGCCCTCCGTCCCTTCTGCACGACACCAGAGCCCACAGCCTATCTCCACCGCTCAACTTAGCCAATGAGCAAGGCATGGACCCAGCCCTAACCCTTTATGAACTTGGTGCACCATACACCCTCCCCCTCGAGTTAAATAGGGCAAAGGCTCTCCTGCCTCTTCTTCTGCCCTCATTTGCCCCCTCTGCTCCCCACTCACCTCCCCCGAGCTCTCCATCCCTTCCTTCCCTCTCTACTAGCCATAAGAAGAAGAACCACCCTTTTTCAGCCATTATTGAACTCCATATTGAGGTGTCCTCTCCCTGCTCCCCTCCACCTGCATGTGGCCTCACTCCAACCCCTACCCCTGATCTACTTTCTCCAAGCTGCAGAGCTCCTCCCAGCACCTGTATCGATGAGGAGAAGGAGAGTCCCTTCTCTCGGTTAGCTTCAAGAAATTTATTTGGTGGTCAACCTCCTGCTCTTCCCCTCCTGCATGTCACCTTACTAGACTCGCCTGAGCACGGGCTATCTAACCATGGTCTTATTCTTGCCCAGGACGGTCCCTTCCATTGTTGTCGTCGAGCTCTGACAAGGTAACCCTTGGTCGCCTTCACGCGAGCCCCTTCCCGGATGTGAACCCGACCGTGCCGCCCCTCGAACTGCTCGTCGTTGAGCACCGCTTCATCTCCGCCGCTCCTCCTCGCCTCCCAGCCCTTAGGTGACCCTCCTTGTGCTCTTCCGCCTCCAGCTAGGGTTCCGTCATCACCTGGCCGACACGAGCGAGGACGGCAAGCCACCGTCGTCCATCGCTCTCTAATCCAACGGCGTAAAACCGCCCATACCCCTTTGCCTCTCCACCCTTGCTGACAGTCGGGCCCTGCCTTGTGGGATTTGAACCCGCTGTCCCGCGCGTCGTGGGCCAATTTCACCCTCATTGGCCCAATCTGCCTCAACTCCAGCCCAGGAGCCCCTGAGCTCTCCCTTTTCTTTTTAATTTTAATCACAGATCTAGAACTGATGGTTTGGTTTAAAGCAAATTGAAAATGGAAACTAAGTATTTTTGCACAGATCCATTTTTGTACATGTTCTATAATAAATCCTCTAGCATGTTGTACTTTTGGTTGACTTAGATAATGTCCAGAATTATTGTAGTAAATCCTGTACCTAGATGTATCCTTATCACCAATAAATCTCTCCAGAGAGTTTTACAACCCCAAATTGACCACAACAACTTTGTACTGAAAGGTATCACAAATACCTTGTTGCTCACACTGGCCCTATATTAAATTGCTTCCTAGATTACCTGTAGTAAAAATAACAAAATCTACTCAGTTACGTCTTTAGAAAATTCCCTAGGTATATATACATCACCTTTTCGGTTGAATCCAACTCTCAGTGATGGGGTACTATAAATACTTCCAAACCCCAGGAGCTCCAGATTTATTGAGCTATTATTAATTTATAGGGAATTAAAACATCTCTGCCTAGCATCATTTCGCTCAATAAATCCTAGCAGAAGCTTTGTAACTCCAAATGATATGATTCCAACTGCTACTGGAAGGTATTCATAATACATATCCACTATACTAGGTATCCTGTCATTTGGACCTATAAAATAAATCTAGTTCAACAGACAATTTTACTACAGAATGGACATTGGGATTTTCCCAAGGGAATTCTGGTAATTATTTTGAGATGAATCCAATTCTCAAAAATCTTAAAAACCTAAGCCTACCAAAACCTCTGAGGACAAATTTATTTGAAGTCCATATATTTTTTGGTGATTTATTCACCTAAAATAGAGGTTATTTCACGAGAAAAATCATATCTAAATAAAGAAAATTGATAAAATCATGAAACCACTTTTGTTGTCCTTATTATTTCAATACCTATCTTTAGATATCATTTTTGTACATTGATATCATATAGACCCAAGCCTAAGTTCAAAACCTCCTTCATTAGGTGGTATTTGACAAATAAATTAAAAGGAATCCTACAAAGGAAATTAGTAATTCCAATTGCTACTATATCAATCTATCAAAACCTACTGAAGTGAATATGGTGTTGAATGTTTGTTTTTTATATTGAAATGATGCTTGCATGCCTTGTGTTGATTGTGGCTCTGTTTGCTTACATGTATCCTCTTTGATGACGATAGTTGCGCTTGTATTAATGCCGAGAAGAAGAAATCTTATTATTATTGGTATTGGTATTCTTGGTTATCTAAAGAAGAAGTCCAGGGACATATATGCCATATTTCTGATCACAGCCAAGCCACCTTCTTACTCATAAGCCTTGTCCTACTATTTTACTTATGAATGTTTTACCTACTATTTTATGAAAGCTACATTGTCTACATATCTACTACTAAGTACAACCCCCTCTAAGACACCTATTTTTCCCTATAATGGTAGATGGTGTATAACATCATAACCCTCTAGAGACCCTGTTTTAGCCGAAGCAAGGCAATATGATGGGAAGTCCCCGAAAAAGTTTTACAAAGAGTTTATGATAAAACCTTGGTGAGGTTTGACCTACCAAGAGAAGTTTGAGAAAGAAAAAGGTTTTCGTTTTACAAAAGATGCTGAAAGAAAGATGGAGGAGAAATGTTACAAAATCGCACCCGGTTCTTTGCAGCTTTAGCTATAACAACTTAACCTATGCAACCACACTACTCTGGAATGGGACAAGGCTGGACTTGAAGTTTGCTACTCTCGTGTGGGAATTCTCATAACTTCTTATAAGGGATCATCTCCCTCTAATTTCGGGGTTCCTTTACAAAAAGGGTCAACTGTTAGACAATCACCTGGAGTAATTGCGAACTACCCTTGGGAGCATCCGGGCGATACTATGATCCTCTCATTGAAAGTGCCCACTCTGGAGGAGTCAGAATGCACTCCGGTTGGTCTTTGGCCCAGACATACCGGTGTTGAGAGGAACAACTCATAGGATAGGGCCTATACTAGAGTGGCATCTAGAAAGTCTTGATCGGTTACTCGACCCACGATCGGTGTAAATCAGGGTAGGGTACCCGGATGGTGTGGGTAAAGTGTACAACCTCTATAGAGTGTAAATCTATTCGAATAGCTGTGTCTACGGTTATGAACGGGTTGGACAAACTACTGTAGAGCGGTGCTAGTTTTGATTTCAAAACGGACTTAGGAAAATCAAAGGCTTTGGAAATGGTTTGACCATGGGATGGTTGGAAAGGAAGGAACGGAGTTTGGTCATGAGATGACCGGAAGGAAGAAACAAATGGGTGACCCAATCCTAGTATTTTCCCAAAACTTTTCAAATAGGTTTTGCAGAAGGTTTTACAAAAAATTCAACAACAATATGTAGATGCTATATCTACAAGAGAAACTATTTGAGAAAAGAACCTCTCTTAGAGCCCTCCTACTACCACATCCATATTGCATATCCTCTTGTTATTATTGTTCTCTGAAGTTGGTTTACGAGTACATTCAAAGTACTCACTGGCATTGTCCCTGGCTATTGACTTGGTCAGATATCGAGAAGAAGGTGAAGTTGACAACTATGCGAGCTAGGACGTTCTCCTAGTTAGTGCCTGTAGGTTAAGGCATGACTCAGGCTCTACGCTTGATGAAGTTCCACTAATGATGATTGATGTAGCCATAATGGCAAATAAGGTATGGCATGTATCCTCTTAAGTAATGGATGTTTACTTTGATACTTGTTGGTTATGTGCCATGACTAACTGATCATGGGATAGTGGTGTATGCATAACAGGGATTCTCGGAGGATTAATCCGAGGGCCCCACAATTTTGATCTGTTTGGGTTGGTCCGTAGATAATAATATGCCCCTATTTTTTATAATATTTCATTTCAAACAAACTTAATGTACATAGAGAAAGAAATAAAAACATAGAACCGTAGAATTGGCTAGGGCATGCGGCAGCACCTCCTACTCATCATCATCCTGCGAACAATTGATGTACGGCGGTGGTGACCATGACACCGAGGGCCAGTGCACTGGCATGTGCTAGTTGTTGGAGATATACTTTACGGGTATACCCACTGTGGATCGTTAACCAAGGTGTCCCAGTTTGGGTTAGAGCTATTCTTCACGGGTGGCCCAGTCAATTAGAGAAGATGGAAGCCCATCTGGCTACGGTAAGGCCCAAAAGACTTACCAACTTAGACATGTAGGAATACTTGTAGTCCAAGATGTACTATGTAACTGACTCTGTATCGTAGCCGGATAGGACTCTCCTATAACCCTAGGACCAGATGACTATATACGCCACCCTAGGGACCAGCCTTTAGGGCACAAACACAATCAACCTCAACTTGCACAGGTGAAACCTCTCTTGTAATCTGTACTTTCGGCTGTACTAATATACTGGATTGCTAGTAGGAGTAGGATTTGTCCACCGCAGTCAGATTGGAAGCTGGGTAAGCTTGTGTGCTCACCGTCTTAGAACACTATACGTCTCACACCCCACATCTTTCCAAGCCTCGAGGACCCCCTCATGCCGTACTTGTCTTCAATCCGATGATAGTTGGCACCCACCATGGGGTAGGTGACCTTCAGATCTACGTTATGGGTGGAATTTGAGCGAATCGGAATCGGCAAAACAATCACCGTCGTTTGTGTCCTCTACGCCAGCGATGTCCCTCTCGTCCTTCTCGACGAGACTTAGATTCTGAGTAAGGATTCCATGAATAGCTACACCATCATGTCTTTTGGTGATATCAATGTTTGTCCCGGTTTCGCTGAACCTTCCCAACCCACCCCAGACGTGATGATAGAGGCAGAAGAAACTTCTGTATCTACTTTGTCCACGGGGGCGACAGAGATCCGGATTGCATAAAACCCTAAACCCACCCATCCCGCACCTGAACCGGAGATCATGGAGAAAATTGGATATGAAGAAGACCTTCCTTAGGAGGTTGAATCTTAATAAGATCAAAGTTGCAACAACTCTGTACCTAGCTCTACCGACGCTGGAGTAGGAAAATCACTCTTAAGGCTCACAAAGCGAGGCAGGTGATGCTACATGGTGATGCTAGTATGGATTCTATCCTCAAGACCATGAAAAGTTTCTAGGAAGCCAAGGAAGAGAGCCTCACCTACCTCAGGGCGCATGGATCTCACTTTGTCGGCTACATCAGCTCTGGATTTGGCTTTGTCGATGATGGAGACGACAACAACTCAATTATGTATGCAATCGGAACAAGCATCGATGATGAGTGCATATTTGAAACATGTTTTACATTATTATTTTGCATCGTAGATGTAGGATTTTGGTATTTGACAGTGCTCGTGCGCACATTTTATGTCTGTTTTCTCCAAGATTAGGACAAATGATGGATCCAATGGATACAATTCTTGGAGGAGTTGTACTATGGAGAAAAGGAGTCAAAAAAAACATAAATCACTTATTTGGGAAATATTAATAATACCAGAAGAAAACCAGAAGCGAACAAGGGAGGCAGAAGGTTAAACGACCAACTATACTGCGTGATCAAATTTTCCGGCCGTATAGCTCTGGCCATATAGTTGGCGTCGCCTCCGCCTCCTCAAATTGTTTCACCCCATGCAACTGGTTCGGGGGGACGACATATAGAATACCCAGAAATCGCAAAAACCTCACCTCCGGAAGGCATCTGGAGGGGAACTCATCCACCAGCGATCCATCTTCGCCCTGCGCAGATCCAGGAGGCTAAGGCATCGATCTTCATCATCCACCGCTGCATCACCACCATCTCCATCCATCCCATCTACATCTTGTCTAGATCTTGTTGTAATTCTCATACTTGTTGTGGATTTATACAAGTACTATTCATCTATGATTGTTTCTATTACCATTGCCATGATGTTGATTGCCTCCATGTCTGAGTAGATCTCTATTTCTTGGGGAGATGGAGAAATCCTAGTATGAGATTGAAATAAGATAATGTCTATTATGATATTCATCGTTGTGACCATGTGTTAGATTTTCTACATCTTGATGTTGAGAGAAGTCGACCTCTCAATATTTTCCTCTCATGGGGACTTGATGGAGGGAACTACTAGTTGGTAGACGGAGGCGTGATAGCACTTACAATGACTATAAAGGTGTTGGCACCCCTTACGTATCAACTTGGGAAACCAAGGAAACTCACGGAACATTATCCATGCCATGTGATACGTCCTACAGGATTACGTCCCTTAATAGCGCAGTAATTTGATTGATGTTGATTGCTGACTACTGTGGTTATGAGGATGATGTGAGCAGCGGTTGCTGCCTAATTGTCCAAATACGGAGTTCCTCCCACACATACATAGTTGAGAATGTTCATGATGATAATCTTTATTTTAGATCCTTATTATACTAGTGGTGTATCCGCTACTCCCTGAGAACGCTTTTTTCCCTATTGCAGTTCCAATCTCTCTTACATACACGATACTACTTTCTGTATTAAGTTATTTTACTTTACTTTATTATTGCTCCTATACCTAAAACCCCAAAACACCTTTTTACACAATACTTGCATCTTATCTTGTCACTTATAACTTAATCTAGAATTTCTATAGTAATATCTATTTCAAGAGTTATTAGACTTCAAACTCCTGCTCCCTGTGGGATTGATATCTTTATTCCAAAACTAGCTACAAATGATCTGTGCACTTGCAGTCATCAACCGACACACCAGCTTCCCTAGGGGATTCTGTGACATCGGCAGATCTCCGTGCGTACGAAGAAGAATTCAGAGAAGAACTCAACTCCAAGGCTGTGCAGGAAGGAGCAGAGTCAGATCCAAGTACCTACAATAGTATGGATGAAAGATACATAGAGAACTTTCCCGACTCGTAGGACAACATGGATCTCGGAGAAAATCTCGATGTCCAAATGTCTAAAAGAACTGACAGAAGCTAGACTCTAGGAAATGGACCAAAAGCCATCCTTGGCACTGGCACCTAGAGGGCCAACAAGGCAAACAAGGAGAATAAAAGCTAGACTCTAGCCAAGGATCTTCAGGCTGAGGAGATAATCAATGAAGAACTCTAGATGGAGGATTCGGATGACGCTCTGATCTCCCAGGAGCCGGAAAAATCTTCGATGGACAGACACATGGTTACCCCAAATGCCCGTGAAATCCTTGGAGAAACACTCAAAACACCGATCCCAACCGCTTCGGAGCTTACATCGGATGAGCTAGAGGAAAGGGCCCTGCTCTAGAAGCACATCGCCAATGACTCTTGGATGAGGCCACTCACCTCGTCGAGGAGAAGCAGCGCATGGCAGTAGCAGCACAGTTCAACTCCCTGTGGCATCAGAAGACCTGGAACGACCCTTTTCGAGGGAAAGATCGCAGACATAGTCGTGGGATAGCCTCGGATCGACAACAAAGGAAACCCGGTGTACAACACGCTGGTAGAAAACACTGCAATGTCTCGAGATATCCTAGCAAATAATCCAACTCCAGAACAGGTCCGGTTGAGTGTAAAATTACTCAACCAGGGCCTAGAGCAACATAAACCACCACGTCTTTTAGTGGAAAGATGGTCTCAAAATCTAACCAATGCCGCACAAACACGGGTTGGCAAGAAGATATAAGGCATCGTCAGGAATCGGATCGGCTTCACCATTCTGACCCTCAGGATGATACTCAAGAACCGACTCTTCAAGGCAGTGACATAGAACCACGCGTGATTGGAGCAATGTTGCCCAAGCCACAAAGCGATACACTGTAGTAGCACTGGTTCCATAGCAACCTCCCTAACGATAGTCGAATAACCACTGGGAAGAAGACGAAGCACGACGTCAAGAGAAAGATCGGCAATAGATGCCACCTCCTAGACACACAAGCCATCCGGGAAAATCTCGCCACAATGGTGATAATGACGAACAAACAAAAGATGAAAATTGCTCCGGATCAAGCCGGCACGGTGGCTGTCGCCATGGAGACTCTCCATGGAACTGGCATAATAAGGACTCGGACAGAGGCCGACGCTCACCGGAAATAATCCACCAACACCACCCTCTCCACCAAGGAGCGACCATAACAACTCGCACGGGAGCCAAGGAGGACACTGGGGTGGAGGCGGTGGCAGGAGAAGCAGAGATCCGACTCCACGGCACTATAACCAAGTGATGCTATGAACCGGATCAACTCCAACATAGAGGCGTGACGCTACGAGTCAAAAAATATATTCGTGGGTTCAAAGTGCTTCAGCCCACGAATCAGGTAAACAAGTTTTCCGGAAGGATTTTCTATCTTAAGACAAATTCAATCCTACGGCGGTGTGGCTCGGCCAGATACCTAGCTCCAGGATTGCTTTTAGGCCTGCTACACCACGAAAGTAGGAAATAGCCTGGTCGTAGTCCGGTATCTCCCACATATGCTGCGGAAGATGCCTCGATCATAGCTAATGAACTCTCGGAAAACACGATTGACAACTGGTATGATATGCAAAGTGTGTTCTTTTGGAATTTCAAAGGTACATACAGGAGGCCATGCACGGTCAGAGATCTGCAGCGTTGCACCCAGAAAACCGGGGAAACTTGTTGGTACTATCTCGGACGATGGATCGACACGAAAAACTCCTATGAAGGAGTAAACGACCAGACCGTGATCAAAACTTTCACCATGGGACTCCCAATCAGATTACTATGCCATCGACTGAAATGCGACAAAGTTACTGACTTGGGGGAGATGATAGAGACGACAAGCAAATATGCAGATGTTGATGATGATTTAGAGGGACTGCTAAATGCCCTAGCCATACCACAATTGGCTAAGCAGCCCAAGCAACAACAGACCCAGAAGTGCAAGAATACCTCGGAGCATAAACCCAATCCATAAAATGCAACTGTCAACACAACTTTTGGATCTAGATGACGAGGAGGACACGGAGGTGGCTGAGGATGAGGCCGTGGAACTTCCCAGGTCCAAGGTAGAGGAGACCAACAACCTAGTAAAACCTACTCTTAGGCCGACATTGCCAACAACCCATGTGTACATCACCTAGATGCTAACGGGGTCTCTTCCCACACAAATGGTGAGTGTCATTTTTACAATGACATCAAGAAAGATGAATCCGCAGGCTACAAGGCCAAGTGACAAAATGGAAAGAAAAATTCTGACAAGGATAAGGAGTCCAAGGAAGATTTCGACATGGAAGAGGCAGATGCCTCAAATCCCAAGTGGGATAACAAAAAGCCTTACACAACCAAGAAAGACACTTATGTTTTCTTCCTCGGATCCCAACCCGCCAAGGTCAAGCAGGCAGTAATGCATGAACTCAACACAACTGTTCTGGCCATCCCCTAGTATCTAGGCTGGTTGGAAGTAATAATCACCTTTGACCGGCGCAACCATCCGCCTAAACCCCATAGGCGAGGAGAGTATGCTCTGGTCGTCAATCCACTTATTGATGGCTATGACTTCTCAAAAACACTCATATATGGTGGAAGTAGCATCAACATCCTCTACATTGAAACACTACACCACATGAGGATATCAGAAACCCTGCTGAATTAGAATAGCATGGTCTTCCATGGAATCATCCCAGAAGGCAAACAACTTCTCTAGGAGAAATTATTCTAGATGTTACTTTTGGAACACTAGATAATTATCAGACTGAACCACTGTATTTTGAAGTGGTGTCGTTCAAGAGCGATATCACGCTATCTTCGGGCATCCAGTTGATACCGTCGATCCGCATTACGGATGTAGTATAGCTCTTTTTCCCTAGTAGACCTAGGTTTATCGAATCCTCGGGAAGTAGAAAGCATAGTGAAGTTACTTTAACGGACCTCCGGGATTTTTAGAATTCTTATTGTGTTTTATCGGACCAAGAGTTAACTGTTTTTTGTTGTTGTCGATGATGGAGAGAGAGGGCCTAGGGCTCTCGGTTTCACCTGTAGATGTGTAAAACATCTGATGGGAATAAAAGATAATAATAAAGTATGCATGTAATTGTTAGAGCAAGATAATTATATGTGGGTAGTGCATCCATAATTTGTATTGCCTTTGCAACCGCTTATAGCAATAACTACCAGTCTCATCCATAGAATAAAGAGAACTAATGATATGCATAGTGACGTCACCGTTAATCCCAAGTAAATCCCTCACATATAGCCGTACTACCCCTTCTGTCACTAGGGTTCCCAACCTGCAAATTTGTCATTACTCATCCTCCCTATACCTGGCTCAATCCTCTGGGTCTTGGGTACCTGACAAGTCCTTAGATTGAGGCAAGATAGGATACAATAAGCATCATGTCATACAAACTAATACATGATCCCATCTATGATAAATAACATGCACAAAATCTACATGGGTAGGCCATAGCCCTTATCCCAAAGAGAATTACTCACACATAGAGATGAAATCAACGATCATAAACATTGCAATGGAAATCATGAGATTGATAGCAAATAGTCTTACAATGTTGCCAATCAAAGATGAGATCTCCTATTACAAGTGGTGGAATATGGCTATGGTGGTGGAGAAGGGTTTGGAGATTAGATCTAAGTCTATTCCTTTAGCGACTCTTCGGTGTTGTGGATGCAGATTTCTGGGGGCGGCTGGCAACTAGCATGAGGCTGTTTCTCATTTCCCGAAGCCTCTTTATATAGGGTTACCTTCACAAAAGTTATTCTGTTTGACCTAGCGGTGTCGATGGCAACTATATGACCGGAACTATATAGCCAGAATTTTGTTCCTGTCGTATAGTTGGTCGTTAAAGCATCCATCTTCACTTCACAACCCCTGGTTGCTTTGGGTTGTTGGAAATCTCTTATCTTGGACTTGAATGTTGTGATTCCCATCATCAAACGTCATTATCTACGCAGGGAAAAATAGAAAGAAAGGATTGCATACCCCTTTGATCATTAGGCATTAGTGGCAGGGTTTAGAGAGATATTTCATCAAAAGTATGAATAATATCCAATTTAAATGTGGATGTAGATGGCTATATTTCACAGCCATCAACCTCCCCAAGCTTAAATTTGATCGTCCTAGAGCAAGAAAACCAAAATCAAAAAGGAACTCAGCATTTAAACTGAAATAACAAGATGATGATCTTACTCATGATTGGTAGCCTCATGTTTCCTCCACTTTATTAATCTGAAAAACTTTAGCATAGATAGAGTAATGGCAAGCATATCATATGGGTTTTTATGCATCCTTATAGCACAACAAATATTGTTAACATGGATGATTCAAATGAGTAAATTTTATTCCATGTCATGTAATCAACTCATAGGCTTGCCTTTGAACAATAAAGTATAATCATGTAAAATTGAGAGTGTGAGAGTTTTCCATGAAAAACATATACACTAGAGTATCTCAATTCTCCCACATCAATAAATCAAGACATTTCAAGCACTACTTTTCTATTCATTGTCCTTCAAGAATTTCAGTTCTTAAGTAATTGAGAGCATGCCAAAGATTTTAATTAGTTTATCGGGTTGTGATGGACACTCGTGGCATCACCAAGGTTTTTGTTCCTTTTGTACAATGATTACTCAGGAGTGATTCCATCTTGAAGATAGCTACCCGGGAATGCCAAGAATCTTACCCATTATAGCATTGGTGCTACATATGTTTAATCAAGTCATAGCCGAAATCTAGGAGTTTCCTCCATGAAGATCGTTCGTAGGCTAGCGGAGTTGTTGGCATCCCATGAAGTTTGACACACATAAAGCTCTATCATTCTTATGGTTCACAAGTCAAACTTTGGCATGCTCACAAAAACCGCTAAACATTAATTCAATCGAGCAAGTACTTTTAAAGAGAGCTATCAAGTCAATCATTATTTTTTGTGGTGTTGAGTGTCTCTATAAATAAGCCTTCAAGACTAAACACTACAACACCCAAGCCATCAATTGTGAGACTTTTTCTTATTACAATTGTTTAGCATATTTTTAGGCAAGACTTGGTTAACTACAAGAGATGGAACAAAACATACTCAACTAAATACCCATGCAAACAAAATTTTACTACAATATAAAGACTCACTCCATCCATATAAAATCTTATCATTTAATACTAACTAGCATGGGTTTCTCAAACTTCAAAAGTGGGGAGTCTTAAGGCATACCTCTCATGATTGGTTTCACTTCTCTCTTCCCTTTTAATTTGCTTCTTGGAAACTCGAAGTCGATCACTATCCTGCAAATATGTGAAAGCCACAAGGAGAACAGAAAAGAAGGAAGATGGAAAATAAAGACAAATGGAAAATTCTTTTTGTTGTTTTTAAGAGAGGAAATTAAAGAATAGAAAATTGGCGGTAAAGCTTGGCTAGAAAATCTCGAAAGAAATAGAAATAACTAAAGATAAAGTGTCACGGAAACCAACACGAGTTCTTATAAACTTGAATTAAAAACATAACCTCAAAATAAATAAAAACAAATGAACGCCAAATAAAGATAATGAGGAAACTTCCCCAAGCTTAGGCTTTTGCAATCCCTTCAAATCATAGTGGTGGCGTGATGACCCACAATTATAGGGGGTGTATCGCAGTATTTTCGAGGGAAGTGAAACCCAATTTATTGATACGACACAAGGGGAGCCAAAGAATATTTATAAGCCTTAACAACTGAGTTGTCAATTCAGCTGCACCTAGAAACAATCTTGCTCACAGCAGTTTATCAGTAGCAATAGTTTTGTAGTAGGAATAGTAAAGTAGCAGCAGTAGTAAAGTAAAGACAATAGTAACAACAGTAGTAAATAGTAGGATTCGAGTGCGGTAGGCATAGGGATGATGGACGGGCGTTGTGTTGGGAATATGCCCTAGAGGCACTCATAGTTGATGATATTTCCCAAAGTATTCATAAAGTAAAGTTTTCCTTATATGAACATCAGATATATATCACTGAATGCGTGATTCAGTTGTGGAACTATGTATTCATGATTGTTCATATTAGATTATCCTTGGTCGTTGAGGTTGTGCTAGGCACACAACTTAGACCAATGTGCAAGTCGGATGATGACACGGTTCCACTTGTCATAGGCATGGTGATGCTATTCCGACTTACACTGGTTCGACTAAAGATTTTAGAGAGCCGGACTGACCCACAGTTGAGATGCAACGAGCATGTTGTCATTTGCAGTCTCAAGCAATGGAATCCTTCGACCTGAGGTGATTGCATGATCCGAGTTGTGGATCGCCAACTTAGGTTCTATCAAACGTTGTTCCGTAAATACGCAGTTATAAAGGTAGAGTTCGGGTTGGTTGTGAAGCAAGCTGCGTGACGTGGATTACCAAGATGGGATTTGCCCCTCCGTAATGGAGAGATATTCTCTGGGCCCTCTCGTGTGATATGATTCGGAAGCATGGCCATGCGCTACTCAGTTAAGTGTTAACTGAGGAATCGGACTAAGAGTTAGTCCAGTGAATCACATATCATGGTACGAGAAGAGAGTTAAGCTATTTAAGGGATGGCAACTACTCGCCTATAGCTTAACAGATATATTGTGTGGCAAAGGGACTTGGACGAAAGTCACATTGAAGGTTCGTCTTCTGACTTTGCGGCACTTGGGAGTTGGCACGTCTCGCTAGAGGTTGCTACCATCTATCGACTTGAGACCGAGTGTTCATGGGAGTGAGTTGGACTCAAAGCCATGACGGGATACTTGGAGGAGTAGCTCATGTCGTGTCCAGGTGTACACGAACCTACAGGGTCACACACTTAAGGGTAAGGAGCCCATGTGGATTAGATCCATATGGAGATTGGAGTACGGCCTAGATGGGCCTCAAGCGTTGAGCCCAACTAGGAGTGTATATAACTAGAGTGACAAGGGATAGTCCCTGACCTAGCCGTCACTTTCTCCACTTCCATTTCGGGCTAGACAGGATCTAGCAGTCCTCTGTCCGAAGCTCCTTCCTGTATGTGTGGATACCGGTAGAAACGTTACACATGCGGCGCTGGAGACGGGGAAGCTCGTGAGGATCTAACGAAGGAGTTCGTGGGATTCGGAGGGCTATTCGTGGGATCGTTCGGCACTGCTTCGACGCGCTACATCAACTTCTGCATCTGCGCGTCTAGCGGTAATCTCGTGGCCTATAACCTGAGCTGGTTCTTGGGGGTACCGCGTTAAGGGAAAAAGTTTTGTTTACCTTTGCGTGGCCCAACACGTTGCATGGACAAGACAATTCACATAGCAACCAGAACATAGGGAATTGCAGATAAATAAGATAAAGTATCCGAGTACTAGATAATCCTAGGCATGTGTTACATATATAGTCATACGTGCTCGCAATGAGAACCTACAGATCATCTTTTGTCCTGCCAGCCTGTTTGCAGCGGGGCCTCAAGGGAACTACTAGCAATTAAGGTGATCCTTTTAATAGAGCACCGGATCAAAGCATTAACACTCCGTGAACACATGTGATCCTCACATCAAAGCCATTCCCTCCGGTTATCCCAATTTCTGTCACTTCGGGGCCATTGGTTCCGGATAACAACGTGTGTATACAACTTGCAGGTAAGACCAAAAACAATAATATGATAATGAATCAATAACATGTTCAGATCTGAAATCATGGCACTCGGGCCCTAGTGACAAGCATTAAGCATAACAAGTTGCAACGAAGTCATAAAGTACTAATAGAAGATACTAGGCACCATGCCCTAACAATCTGATGCCATTACATGAACGATCCCATCCAATCCCTACCATCCCCGTAGCCTACAGCGGGGGATTACTCACTCATAGATGGGGGAAACATGGATGGTCGATGGAGAAGCGATGGTGATGATGATGGCGATGATCTCCTCAAATTCCCCGTCCCAGCAGGGTGCCAGAACGGAGTTTCTGGTGCTGTTTCGTTGAATCTGGTGGTGGCGGCGGAGCGAAACTCCTTCTGAAAAACGTTAAACCCTCCTAGGTTTTTAGGTCAGAAGGCAACTTATAGGCGAAGAGGGAGACCGAGGGGGTGTCTGGCGCGGCCAGGTGGGGTGGCCTGGGCCTAGCCCCCGTCCGTCTCGTATTCTAGCTCCGGGAGTCTTCTGGTGAAATAGGATTTTTGGCATATTTTCTGGGATTTTTCCTGATAGTTGATTTTCTGCAGAAAAACTAGACACCAAGGCAATTCTGCTGAAAACAGCGTCAGTCCGTGTTAGTTGCATCCAAATCACACAAGTTTAGAGGAGAAACAATAGCAAAAGTGTTTGGGAAAGTAGATACGTTTTGGACGTATCAACTCCCCCCAAGCTTAGCTTATTGCTTGTCCTCAAGCAATTCAGTTGAAAACTGAGTGCGATAATAGAAACTTTCATGAACACATTTGCTTCAGATGATGTATATATTCTCAGCATGTGATCAACTACTTAGACAATTCATAATAAAGAGTGTGCAACTAAGTTTACTTAATAGGCATTGCAAGCTATGAAAAGATTCTAACTCAAAAATAATAAGTAGCATGAAGCATAAACATAAGCAACATTACAATGCTCATAACAAGGTATGATAGAGTGGTATCTCGCTTGCCTTTGATTGTGAATGCCAAGGCACCTCTGAAGTTCAAGTGAAGACTAGAAGTAAAGATGTCAAAGATACAAGCATCAAAGTCATAACACAAATAATCAAGTAATGAGACAAGCACAAAGAATGACAACTATGCTCTCAAGAAAGTGCTCATAGAATAGGTGGAGACTCAACAAAGAAATGAAAAGGTTTTGAATAGTTTGAAAGGCTTCCAAATGCTGAAAGTATGGTACCCATTAGCTTTGAGCTCTCATTGTCCCTATCATAGGCATCTTTAATATGGTTAAGGTGAAAGTGAGGTCCAATATGAGTTATATGCTTGACAGACTATAAACTGGAAATCCCATGTCCCTTGAGTACGAGGGCCGCTCCTCATGCTACTCAACTTTAGTTACTGGTAAGTTCTTGTCATCGTAAATACGTGCGTATCATAGAGAACCGCCAACGGGGTACCCCTTGCTCGATGATACGGAAGAATCCCCATATCAAAATGACAAGGCAAGCAGACAATGAGTATGTCAGCAATCTTCTTATTTACCATGGGAAAATGGTGCTTTTTTTTTCTCTCTTTCCTCCTTTCTCAAATCTCTTTTTTCCCCTTTTTCTCAATATCTATCTCTCTTTTTTTATAAGAAGAATGCTTCATAGATACTTATTATGGTTACGCTGCAGGTTTCCACCATGACAACATGGATTAGACCGTGCCTGTGCTTTCTAACACACATACATAACTCCATGGACTTACAAGCTCCCCTTTTATTTCACACCGACGACATCCGCAAACAAAAGAGCATGATATCAACTGGATATATATTTACAAGTGTTGAAAGCGTTCCCCGTGACAGCACGGTTCTGCTAATCCCCAACCTATAATTTGCAAGCATATAACTTTCATGGACAGTCACAATGGTTCAGGTTTATTAAGTGCAGGAAATAAAGTGTGCCATCAAGTTCGTGAGAGCTTTACTAACTAACTTTCTCATAACAAGTAAACATTTTATTCAGAAGAAAACAAGGCACATTGAATATGCACGGAAATAGCAAATGATGCTAATAGGTACGTATGGTGGACACTTTGGCAATATTTGCTTTTAGGGAGTTGGAAACATGAGTAAAACATACTCAGTGAAAGTGAAGGCTAGAAATAGTAAGGGAGCAACAAACGAGAGAGCAATAGATGTCATAATCATGCTTGCAACAAAACAGGACTAATCATGGCATGAAACTGATTCAAGACCCTCAAGGCAAAATAATTCATCGAGGCTTAACTGATTATTTCAGTCATATGCATGCATGAGCATGTGCCAAGTCAATTCAAATGAAACATTCAGAGGAGGATACCACGGTGTCATACCAAGTTATGAATAGAGTAATGCAAGCAAACATTCATATTACATGCTACAAACTATTAACAAGCCGGAACTAATCATGAGAAAGCAAGAACTACTAAGCTTCCATGAATAACATACACTCTACACGAACAGACTAAGCATGCCCACAATGATGAGTATATGTACAAAAATGAAAACAAATAGAGTTCGTTACCAACCTCTTAGCACACCTCAAGTTGTCATTAATCCTCATTATTGCCCTTCACTTGTGTGGCTTGAATAATAATAATATGAAACCAAATTCCACTGAGAACTGTTGAACCCTGCAACAAACTCATAAAACCAAAGAAGAACAACAAATATTTTTGGTGTTTTTGATTTTTAAAAGAAAGAACCAAAAAGGAAGAACAAGCAAAGCAAAATCTTTTTGGGGTTTTCGAATAGTTCAAACAAAGCAAAAAGGTAAAAACAAACCAAGGAAAAAGAAAAAGAAGCAAATCAAAGAGAAACAACAGAAATATTTTTGTGCTTTTTGTGTTTTAGAAAGAAAAAGCAAAGAAAGAACGAAAACTAAAAAGAGAATGAAACATGAATATACAAAGTACCGACACAAAATGATATGGAGATGAGTGTGATGTCGGTGTACCTCCCCCCAAGCTTAGGCTTTTGTAAGAATGATCGTAAGAATGATCGTAGTTAGGCCCGTGGGAAGAAGAAGAAGCTCCCCAATCATAAGTAGGTTGCTGATATGAAAACTCCCCCTCATTCGAGGGCTGGACCGAATTGTCTGTGACCTCCCTTCTAGTATCCTGCTCCTGTTGGGAGAGGTCTCCCAAGTACGTATCAAACTCCTCCTCCGTGAGGGACCATCCTACCCTGTTATCAAGGTTAAACAAAACAGGTGCAGGCAAAAGGACAACACGCTCGGACTTGCTCTTTCTCCAACCAGCTTTGAGAAAGGTTATTTCATAAGACAACTCACTCAAACTAGCCCAAGAGGAAACGAATTTATGCTGTATCATGGAATTAAGATCAAGCCTTTCTATGGGAAACTGTAGGTCTAGATGATGAGGCACTAAACCATGCAATGCTAGTAAACGAGAAGCAATGAGGCCCCCACAAATTCCACCTTTCTCGCGGTTAGCAGCAAGACGGAAAGCTATGAAAGCACCCAAGTTGTAAGACCTATCTCGTTTAAGAGCAGCATAAATGAATGCGAGATCATATGAGGATAACCTATTGGCAGTTTTCCTAGCAAGAACACACTTGGCAATAAAGTAGGCAAAGTAGCGAATGGAGGGGAGATGAATGTTACGTATTTTCCCACTCTCCTTCGAGAAGCTGCTCCCTTGGCAAATTTCTGCGTATAAATCTATGAGTGGTGCAGGTCGCTCTTTAATCCTTCCACATGATCCCCACTGAGGTACCTTAATAGCTGCACAAAAGTCATCGAGAGAAAGGTCGACAACAATATTGTAAATTTTGTAGTGGACCATGGGGTTAGGCAAAGAGTAACTAAATTGGAAGTCCTGCACCACAGACATGGTTAGCTTCACAAATTGACAAGGTTCATCTTCCAAAAAGTGCTCCAATCCTGCATTAGAAACCAAAGTGTGGAAATCCTGGAGAATTCATGTCGCTCTCATGAATTCAGAGCATGGATAAATGGAAGGAAAAACTTCCTCCTCCCGGTGAACATTCATAACCTTAGGCACCCATAGTTCATGTTGGTTTAGTTGATGCTCATTCATCTTCTATTCTGAAATTTAAACACCTATTAAACAAGTGATTGCAAAATGAATATAATGAAGGGCACTACTCATAGGGACTTGTAAGAGGCCTAAACATGCATCAAAACTATATCTCTAAGCACCAAACAAGATTTCAAGCTCACATAACCTGTCACCTAGAGTAGCAAAGTACTGAAGATATAATCCACTAAACACAAATCTACTTGGACAAGCTGAGGAGTCACATACCGGAGAACAAATGCTCCAAATTTCAGCAGCAAAGATGGGCTGAGTGTTGGGGTTTCGCATATGAAAACAATAATTTATATTCTACGCCCCTGAACCCCTGAAGCTTCCAGGACCTATCTATTAGTAATACAGTAACGGGAGGGGCGTTTCGCAAACTTACACTTGAAGACCGAAAAGTATTGTCAACGCTAGAGAGCATGGTTAATGTAGACGAGCCGAAGCCGACCTCAAGGTCGTGATGAAGTCCTTGCGCTCCTTGGCTCCAACGACTTGAGTGCCTCAATTGCGACACCTTGCGGGGAGTTACACATGTCCGGTGCCTGACGATGACTCATGCTTCCCCAATCCGCAGCAGTTGTGGAAGTAGAGCTCCCGGATCCGAATCCCGCAGCGTGATGGCGCTCCGCGATGAAGATGTCTCTCGCTCGCACAGTCCAGACTTGGGACCACGGTCATGAGAGAGAGAGGGGGAGAGATAAAATATCAACTGGAGGTCCTCCCAAAAGTGAGAAGACCTTTATTGATTATTGGTGTGTTTCAATTGGTCAAATACCCCCAATATATATAGGGGAGGAGGGGGTACACCCTCCCTCAAAGTTCCGGGGTGGGACTAAAGGAGAGGAAGGGGGCGGGGTGGCACCACCGGCCACCCCATGGGCCCCGCGTGGGGGGGGGCTGGCCCACTAGGGGTCGGGTCACCCCCTTGGCCCCTTCTCCCTCTCTCCTTTCCCCCAATGGGCCCTCTCCCTCCGGAAATTGGCCCATTAAGCCTTTGACCATTAAATTGATTTTTCTTTTTATTAAATAATTATGAATAAATGATTAAATCAACATTTAACATTCATTCACATATTATTCAATCTCCGTGGCCATGGAACACCTTCCACCTCCACTCCGGACATTCTCCAAACTTATCGAAACCCTTCCGGTTTTCTCTCTACAACTCTTCGGTGATTCCACCGATCCTATAAACACTCTCTAAGCATCATCAAGCCCTTAAGTGTGATACCCCACGGTTCGGGAACACTCCAGACATAGTCGGGACACTCCCGCACCAATGATCGACAGAGGGACCTGGATGGCCATGTGACCCCTTTGCGTTCCATGAAGATCTTTCGTCATTTGAACGAGGACAGTCGTGTCTTATTCCCTTTGTCACTCGATACTTGCATTGCCCGAGATCTGATCAATGACATCACCATATCGTGTTTAATCTCGTTACTGAACAATGCTACTTGACTCGTTCCGACAAGTGATATCCCTGTGATCAAATCACACGCTGTGCAGCTATTGGATATAACTTCTCCGAGTGGGCCCTTGAGTATCTTCCCGTCACATGGACGGACAAATCCCGCTCTTGACATATATTGCCTCTACGGTTTCCTCCGAGTACCTGAACACACCTTTATAACCACCGTATTACCAGATGGCGTTTGATGCTATCTAAGCACTCTCGGGAGACAGTGATTGATATATCCTCACGGTCTAAGGAATAGTCTATGAGGATCCATTTCTAATCATCATAACTTGAACTTCGTGACATGATCGGGTCACGATGTTTAGGTTGGGTATTCATTCATCATCTCATTCTCCGAATGATATGACCTCATTTCCAACTGGCATAAATGCCACATGATCAGTAAACTTGATCATCTATTGACCAATGAACCAGTGACTAGAGTTTCACTGGGAACCCCTGGTTGTTTGTATATCACACGTGTATTGATGTTTCCACTCAATACAGTTATAGCATGATATAAAACTTAATTATAAACTATATGAAATATGATAATAGTCCTTACTACTATTTGTCTCTAGAGCATATTTCCAATAGTCTCCCACTTGCACTAGAGTACAAATACACTAGCTGCATTTGTTCTCAATCATTGGCACCATATACCTGGTACCTTGAACATGCTTGCTCATGGAAGAGGTTGAGTCTTGGGTCTGTACATTACAGTCCCAAATCCTTTGCAACTTACTAATGTCACCTGGATTGACATTAATACTTTATCATCACATGATAGCATCTATGTGTATGCATCGTCGCTATGGCAGCAGAACAAGGCCTGATTCCAGGAGCCTACAGTGACGTTAGATCAACCTCGAGGGCTTTCTCATGGGCACTGTTCCCTGGGACACATCATTCTATGTTAAAAGCGAACTAGCCCCGCCATAACATTATACAACACTTTATATGGTACCCTTATCTATTATTATAAATGTATTCACCGAAACACTAGTGCAACTTTCGATGTTTTATTCACCTTGCTTCCTACTTGACTTTAATCGGTATTACAGGAGTTTCCAACATATTCCCTTATAACATAACCCTTTATGCTTTGAGATGTCATCCTTTTATGGATCTAGAAAACATGTCAACAGTTCTCTATTAGACACTGTGGACAAAACTCAGCTCAATGTTCTGTGATTCGAACTTAATCACTTTTAAACGTTCCTTATTTGGATCACATATTATGGTAAGTTATCATCATGGTTTACTAAGATAGAACCTATGTCTCAACATAGTGGATGATGATCATGCTTTTCTTTCTTTCAACCATTGATGCTAAACTTAATACTATTCCTAATTTGAGATATTAAGGACCAGTTCCTTAATTAACTTCTATTCTGAAACTCCTTTCAGAATCCCTTAAGGAATACTACATAATATCATAATACACCTATTATCAACTTCTACATCTTATAAATCATTATTTATAAGTATTTGCGCTTTTATTCTTAACACCCTTAAGAATTACTCCTATAAGCTCCTACTCAGAATATGTTCCTACATATTTGAATTTGAAACTTATATTGCTCCCACTTAAAAATATGTCAATCACATATTGTTTCAGGAAGACTTTCATAGCTCCCACTCAATTTTATGTAAATTGCATATCCACTCACTATTTTGAACAATTTCAAAATCTTTTGATTAAATATCAAAGTGAGAGATTTTACTATGAGATATTAGTACTTTACTAGTTTTAAATCCACTAGACATTTAGCCCACATAAATCAAATTCATTTGAATTTGTCCAATACTTGATGAATCGTGCTTTTGTCATTCACCCCTTTTCCACTATGGCTTTGCAGTCATTTGGGAAAATTCCAAGTAACCCCTTTTACTTGTGAGATTCAGCAATGAAGTGCTGTCTAATCTCAAGTGAATTTTGCTTCTAGGATTTCTCATAATTCTAGTTTACCATTATTTCCTTAGTAGTTCGTAGGTATGTCATATTCCAGTAATCATGACAAATGATTCACAAATGTTTCCATACAAGATATGGATTACATTTTTAATCCTACTTCATTTAGTGAAAACACTAGTGGGGAAAACACAATGATCAATATCATTGACTCTTTCCTTCTGTCAAGAGAATCGTTCAGGAACGTTGTCCGTTGCGCTTTTTAACACTCTGATGCAGGGTTTTGAATCCTCATCGTGTTTTACACTATTTTCCATTTGCCTCATAATTGAGAAACATCACTAAAAGTGGGTTTCCTCAAAAATGTAGCAAAATCCAAGCAATACGAATCTTGCTTTCCTTTTGGTTTCAGCTATGGATTTTGTATTCAATGTTTCCAATGAATACTCTACAAGGACTTATTCGCTATTGTTTTGGTTATATCGAATAATCCCAAAACTTTCACGAATTCAAATGGTTCACTACATTCTAATTGAGTGCTAACTATTTCTATCTAATGGTCTCTACATCTACACTACAACGATTTATTTGGTGCCTTCTATTCAACCCCTTTGATATCTAATATCACATTGTGATGCTTTGCATTTTGACGTTTCAAAATGCTTTGCATTTCACAATTTCATTTATGCCATTCTTATAAATTCGAATTTCATTACTATTGATCAAATCATAGTAATTGGATTCTCTTTTATATTTATACCCTTTTATTGATGAACCATTTTGATCAAATCAAATAGTTTCATATTCATGTTTCCTTTGGTAAACTACTTTACACATTTAAACAATCATATAATGATAATTACCATTTTCGTTAAAAACCCAATACATCGAATATATATTTACTTTTAACAATTCTTTAAACACTTTGTATTCAAGTAATACACGGTGTTCAAGTTAATTTGCCGAACTTAGGCATGATTTATATGTGATAAGAAATCGAATGACTTTCACATATTATCACATAACTTTAAATTTAAACAATGGTTTTTCATTCATTAATGAACATATCATTAAGTTGGGTATTTTAAACAAGGGATTTTAATGTTTTACAAATGTTCATGCATTATCAATTAGTTTCAAACAACAAGGATAATTCACACATAATCAAACAAGATATGACCACGAATAGAAATCATTCATAAAAGCATAACAACTGTTTGTTACAAACGCATATGAATAACCGTCTCACAAAGTGTGAGACACACTAAAGAAGTTCACAATCTCTTGATTACAATAATCATCCTAAAACATAAACTAAATGATAAATGTCGAGGGAGAGTGTCGTCGGCCGTCATCATTATGCTTGTCATCAACACGCAACGTCACCTCCTCTCCAGCAAGCACCTCTCATGCAGAAGGACCTGTTTTCAACAAAACAGAACAAGTATCAGATATACTTAACACTGTAAATGTGTTTGCATGATTATAACATTTATAAAACTGTATATCAAATATATACGTTTATCATCGATGACCTCTCCGGTGATTGGTTCAACCTTTACGTTCCTGAAACATAATATGAACTCATGGAGATCCAATGCTTCCCTATCACCACTCATGATACTATTCTAGACATGTCCTTCATAGCTAGGAGGAAACGATCGAAGTAGCACGTCTATCGCAAATGGATCAGCCATCCAGTAATCCACGAAGTGAACCAGTCTCATGTGTGCATCAAGCATGCGCTCCAAGTGAACCTTCAGACATGTATGCTCCTCCATCTGTATGGAAAGGAACTCTCCAAGCAGCTCGTGCTTCCACATGCACACATGGCCTATGAACTCTACTCTTAGTTGATCCACCATCGAATATGGATCAAGATCACCCATGAGCGGATGTAGTTCATCCACCATCCCGTAACGCATTATTATCTGAATGTAGGTGGACATCTCTTGACGATAGTAGCGGTCTGCCAGCTCTTGTGGGGTCTCATAGTAGTATGGCTCAGTCAAATCCATCGTGCGGCATATGTAGTCTACCACATGATTCCTAGTAAGGAGATCATTTAGGCGCACAAGCCAACTAGGGAAGTTGGATCCATCAAGTCTAAGTTTCTCACCCTTTACCTAATCCACAATGACAAAGTAAGCTTCACGGTGAGCCATCTACATTTATAATTACAAAAGGAATTTAGACTAAGTTTATAATTAAATGAGTTATTAATAAATCCACTTAGAAACACCTATCCCCAAAAGGGTTCCTAGTGATAACACGATCCCTATCAGCCACATCTTCCCTGATTAATCATGGCCATCGATGTGGGTTCAAAGGTGGACTCTAAACGTCGGTCACATCATTCATGTGACTCGTGCTCGATCTTTCGACCATCCATGTTTCGAGGCCACGCTTCTGTGGCGTGCTAGGCTCGCCAACTCAACCTTAGTGTATTCGTTGTGCAACATGGCTTACACCCACTGTATGCGAACGTAGATATGTCTGACACCTAGGCCTGTAACCCTGGATCGCCTCATACCGAAGAACTTTCTTGGTGGTGCACACTAAGGGGAACACAATCGTTGGTAATTTTAACAGGGATCATCTTATTAGGCTACTGTCGAGTATCTAATACTAGCACACAATAAGATATACAAACAATAACACTGAATCTAAATGCTATGTGATATGGTCCTTCACGTCGTGATCTCCATCCGCCGTCACCGGGTTCCGGCGCCAGGGTTCCGGCGCCGTAGACACCAGGGTACCGGTGTCATTTCGGCGTGGTAGTCTGTCACCTGCGTGACTATCTACTACTATGTAACAAAAGGTAATCACTACCTTTGCCACAACCATATCACAAAGCAACGCCCCCTGCAAAACAAAGATAGACGCCTCTAGTTTATCTTTGCATGTTTGACGTGACTGAATGGGCTTTCGCACAAGAACCGTTCTTACCTACGAACTTTCAGCACAACGCTGATCAAGTAGTTGTCTCTACTACACCCCTTTCGGGGCCCTCCATTGCAAATGGCATACCAACTAATGCGAGAGAGATAGACACCCCCCTAAGCCACTTTATACGGTACAAGCCGTATGTCAAGTGTGGGCCAGTCTCGCGAATGAACACATAAAGTCGGTTGGGGTCCGCTTCATCAAGCATTACTGCGGTATACACAAGTACACGTGGGAGGGTAACAACTAAAATATCAATGCCCACATGCTACATCTCGTGTGTTCTACCCATACTAGCATTACTACGCATAGATCTAGCTCTGATACCACTGTTGGGGTTCCGCGTATGAAAACAATAATTTTTATTCTACGCGCCCTGAACCCCTGAAGCTGCCAGGACCTATCTATTAATAATATAGTAATAGGAGGGGCTTTTCGTGAACTTACCCTTGAAGACCGAAAAGCGTTGTCAATGCTAGGGAGAGCATGGTTGATATAGACGAGCCGAAGCCGACCTCAAGGTCGTGATGAAGTCCTTGCGCTCCTTGGCTCCAACGACTTGAGTGCCTCAAGTGCAACACCTCGCGGGGAGTTACACACCTCCGGTGCCTGACGATGACTCCTGCTTCCCCAATCCAGCAGAAGTTGCAGAAGTAGAGCTCCCGGATCCGAATCCTGCAGCGCGACAGCGCTCCGCGGTGAAGATGTCTCTCGCTTGTGCAATCCAGACTTGGGACCACGGTCACGGGAGAGAGAGAGGGGGAGAGAGAAAATATCAACTAGAGGTCCTCCCAAAAGTGAGAAGACCTTTATTGATTATTGGCGTGTTTCAATTGGTGAAATACCCCCACTATATATAGGGGAGGAGGGGGTACACCCTCCCTCAAAGTCTCGGGGTGGGACTAAAGGAGAGGAAGGGGAGGGGTGGCACCGCAGGCCACCCCATGGGCCCCGCACGGGGGGCTGGCCCACTAGGGGGCCGGCTACCCCCTTGGCCCCTTCTCCCTCTCTCCTTTCCCCTAATGGGCCCTCTCCCTCCGGAAATTGGCCCATTAAGCCTTTGACCATTAAATTGATTTTTCTCTTTATTAAATAATTATGAATAAATGAATAAATGATTAAATCAACATTTAACATTCATTCACATATTATTCAATCTCCGTGGCCATGGAACACCTTCCACCTCCACTCCGGACATTCTCTGGACTTATCGAAACCCTTTCGGTTTTCTCTCTACAACTCCTCGGTGATTCCACCGATCCTATAAACACTCTCTAAGCATAATCAAGCCCTTAAGAGTTATACCCCACGGTTCGGGAACACTCCAGACATGGTCGGGACACTCCCGCACCAATGATCGACAGAGGGACCTCGATGGCCATGTGACCCCTGTGCGTTCCATATAGATCTTTCGTCGTTTGAACCGGGACAGTCGTGTCTTATTCCCTTTGTCACTCGATACTTGCATTGCCCGATATCTAATCAATGACATCATCATGTCGTGTTCAATCTCGTTATGGAACAATGCTACTTGACTCGTTTCGACAAGTGATATCCTTGTGATCAAATCACACGCTGCACAACTATTGGATATAACTTCTCCGAGTGGGCCCTTGAGTATCTTCCCGTCACATGGACGAACAAATCCTGCTCTTGACATGTATTGCCTCTACAGTTTCCTCCGAGTACCTGAACACACCTTTATAACCACCATATTACCAGATGGCGTTTGATGCTATCTAAGCACTCTCGGGAGACAGTGATTGACATAGCCTCACGGTCTAAGAAATAGTCTACGAGGATCCATTTCTAATCATCATAACTTGAACTTCGTGACATGATCGGGTCACGATGTTTAGGTTGGGTATTGGTTCATCATCTCATTCTCCGAATGAGATGACCTCATTTCCAACTGGCATAAATGCCACATGATCAGGAAACTTGATCATCTGTTGACCAATGAACCAGTGACTAGAGTTTCACTAGGAACCCCTGGTTGTTTGTATATCACACGTGTATTGATGTTTCCACTCAATACAGTTATATCCTGATATAAAACTTAATCATAAACTATATGAAATATGATAATATTCCTTACTACTATTTGTCTCTAGGGCATATTTCCAACACTGAGCAAGGAGATCTAAAAATCGAGGGAAAGCATAGCAAGAACGCGATTTTGAGCAATGAACTGGAGTTTACTCGGGAGAGAGAAGAAAGTGCCAAGTGAGAAAGTGGAGGGCCAGGGGTGGCCCACACCATAGGCTGGCACGCCCCAGGGCTGGCCACGCCACCAGGTGGTGTGCCTGCCTGGTGGGCCCCCTGGTACCGTCCAGGCACTCTTCTGCCCCTTTTTTCACGTAAAAATTTAATATGAATTTTCTGGAATTTTTTGAGACACTTTATTTTTGGGCATTTTTTAGGTATAGATGAATTATTTTCTGACAGAAAAAGAATTTCTGGAATGATGCAATGACAAAACAAGGCTAGAACTATAGAAGTTCCAAGACACTCTAACATGCAAGCAACTAACAACAGGGAAGAAAACTCAACAAAAACAAAAACTAAAATGATAGAATAGAAGTAAGCGGAGATAATCATGGTGAAAACATTGTTATGTTCAATGAAATCCTTTTGTTAACAAGGTTGATCAGGTCTTGTTACCAAAACAATTTCATATGAGACAAAACTTTGTATTCCACTAATGATTATGTTACCCTAACTTTGATATCAATGGTCCCAATCATAATAGTTTCAAATTTTTCTCTTGGTATGGGACAATATATTTCTACAACTTGAATGCCCTCAACATGTTCAATTGAATTCAATCCATAAGTCCTATCAATCTTCTTGGGGAAATAGACAGTATGTTCCTTTTCATTAACATTGAAGGTCACCTTCCCTTGATTACAATTAATAACAACTCCTGTAGTATTAAGAAAATGTCTCCCAAGAATAATAGACATATTATCATCTTTAGGCATTTCAAGCACAACAAAATCAGTTAATATCAAACAATTATGAGACACTTGAACAGGTACATCCTCACATATACCAACAGGAATAGTGGTAGATTTATCAGCCATTTGCAAAGATATATCAGTTGGTATTAATTTTTCCATTTGAAGTCTCTTATAGAGAGAGAAAGGCATAACACTAACTCTAGCTCCCAAATCACACAAAGCAGTTCTAACATAACTATTCTTAATAGAGCAATGGATAGTTGGAATCCCTGGGTCTCCAAGTTTCTTTGGGACCTTACCATTAAAGGAATAATTAGCAAGCAAAGTAGAGATTTCTTCATTAGGGATCTTCCTTTTATTCGAGACAATATCCTTCATATACTTTGAATAAGGAGGCAATTTAATAGCATTAGTCAAAGGAATTTGCAGGAATAAAGGTTTCATCCACTTTATAGTGTTCATCTTCCTTTGACTTGTGTTTCTTATCAGGGAAAGGCATAGGTTTTTGGACCCAAGGCTCTCTTTCACTACCATGTTTCTTAGCAATAAAATCTTCTTTAGTGTATTTAGTATTCTTAGTGTGCTTTTCAGGTTCTTCTTCAACTTTTTCTTTATCAGGAACATCATTTTCTTCATTACCACTTTACGTTTCAGCATCAGAAATAGATATACTATTAGGATCTATAGCAGGTTCAGAGGTTTCTACAATAGTTTTATGTTTCTTTTTCATTTTCTTACGAGTAGAGCCACTATTTTCAGCTTGTTGAGAATCCTGCTCGATTCTTTTGGGATGCCCCTTAGGATATAGAGGATCCTGGGTAGCAGCACCACTTCTAGTTCTAATTTCATAAGCATGTTTTTCTTTGGCAGCGTTAATTAGCAAGTCTCTTTGCACTTTAATGAGTTGGTCTATTTGAGTTTGAACCATTTGAAAGTGTTTAACAATCATTTTAACATCATTAGAGGTTCTTTCCACAATATCTTTTAACTCAACAATAGCTCTAGTGTTTTCCATTAGATGATTTTGCACCCTTTTTTTTAAATTTTCTTGCTTAACAATAAAAATATCAAATTCTTCTAAGCATTTATCAAGAGGTTTAGAGTAAGGGATATCACCTTCATCAAAGTGTTGGAGAGAGTGTACCTCAATAGTGGATGAGTAGGGGATAGGCTTACATAACTCTTCTATAGGAGGTAAATTCTTTTCATCTACAGCATTAATTCCCTTCTCCTTAAGACATTTCTTAGCTTCCTTCATCGCTTCATCATTTAATTCAATAACTCCCCTCTTATTTGATGTTAGAATAGGCACATGAATAGTTGGTTCAGGTATGATTACTTCAGGTATAGCTTGTTCAGGTATGATTACTTCAGGTATAGCTGGTTCAGGAGTCCAATCTTCATAATTCTTGCTTATTTTAGCCATTAATTCCTCAGCTTCCTTGGGAGTCCTATTCCTGAAAACACAATCAGCACAACTATCTAGGTATGTCCTAGATTCTTCAGTTAGTCCATTATAAAATATATCAAGAAGCTCATTCTTAGGTAATGGACTTCCACTGCATGAATCAAAGCACAAAACCTTGCCCATGATTCAGGCAATATCTCTTTTTCTCCCTGTTTAAAATCAAAAAGTTCCTGCAAAATAGCATGTCTAGCACTAGGAGGAAAATATTTCTGTATGAAAGTACTAATCAAGCAATCAGGGCTATCAATAGATCCAGGAGGTAAATTACTAAACCAAGTTTTAGCTTCTCCTTTCAGTGAAAAGGGGAAAATCTTAGCACGAAAGTAAGTACGCATCTTAATATCATCAGAAAACAAGCCACTCATGGTAGAAAACTCATTCATATGTGCTACCGCACTTTCATTCTTAGTCCCACAAAAAGGTTCTTTCTCAACAATAGCTATGTAAGATAGATCGAGAGAGAAATCATAATCTTTATCTTTAATGTTTATGGGAGAAGCAGCAAATTTAGCAATAGGAGACAATTTGGGTCTAATAGTATGCCTCTCAAGGAGACTCTTAGTAGTGATCCTATCATGGGTGTTTTTACATTCTTCAATAAATTCATCGGTCATCTCAACATAACCGTCTTCAATGTCATAACTCTCACTAGACTTAGGTGAACTAACAGGTGTAGTAGTGTCTTCATTAGGAGTTTCAGTATTTCCAGCTATAGTTCTAGCAATCGTAGCATCTAGGAAAGGACCTAATGAACCACTCTTATCAAGCATAGTAGAAGCAGCATCATAAGTATCAGAAATTTCAAATTCAGCAGTAGTAGCAGTTTGTGTAACATGTGTGTGTGGTGGTGTAACGAGCTTACTCATAACATAGGGTGAATCAAGAGCAACAGAGGTGTTCAGAACCGTACCTCTTCTTGTAGTGGATGGTAAAATAGGAACCTTGCCATCACGAGACTTACCCATGATGGATGGATAACAACGAACAATAGAGAATCCAAGTAGACTTGATAAATAAAGCTACGCTCCCCAGCAATGGCGCTAGAAAATAGTCTTGATGACCCACAAGTATAGGGGGTGTATCGTAGTATTTTCGAGGGAAGTGAAACCCAATTTATTGATTCGACACAAGGGGAGCCAAAGAATATTTATAAGCCTTAACAACTGAGTTGTCAATTCAGCTGCACCTGGAAACAATCTTGCTCACAGCAGTTTGTCAGTAGCAACAGGTTTGTAGTAGGAATAGTAAAGTAGCAGCAGTAGTAAAGTAAATACAGTTGTAACAACAGCAGTTAACAATAGGATTCGAGTGCGGTAGGCATAGGGATGGATGGACGGGCGTTGCATGGACATGAGAATTCACATAGCAACCAGAACATAGGGCAATTCCAGATAAATAAGATAAAGTATCCAAGTACTAGATAATCCTAGGCATGTGTTCCATATATAGTCATACGTGCTCGCAATGAGGACTTGCCCAACATCTTTTGTCTTGCCAGCTCATTTGCAGCGGGGCCTCAAGGGAACTACTGGCAATTATGGTGATCCTTTTAACAGAGCACCGGAGCAAAGGTTTAACACTCCGTGAACGCATGCGATCCTCACATCAAAGCCATTCCCTCCAGTTATCCTGATTTCTGTCACTTCGGGGCCATTGGTTCCGGACAACAACATGTGTATACAAGTTGCAGGTAAGACCAAAAACAATACTATCACAATGAATCAATAACATGTTCAGATCTGAAATCATGGCACTCGGGCCCTAGTGACAAGCATTAAGCATAACAAGTCGCAACAAAGTCATAAAGCACTAATAGAAGATACTAGGCACCATGCCCTAACAATCTGATGCCATTACATTAAAGATCTCATCCACTCCCTACCATCCCCATAGCCTACAGCGGGGGATTACTCACTCATAGATGGGGGAAACATGGATGGTCGATGGAGAAGCGATGGTGAGGATGATGGCGATGATCTCCTTCAATTCCTCGTCCTGGTAGGGTGCCAGAACGGAGTTTCTAGTGCTGTTTCGTAGAATCTGGTGGTGGCGGCGGAGCGGAACTCCTTTTGGAAAAACATCAAACCCCCCGTGAGTTTTTAGGTCAGAAGGCACCTTATAGGCGAAGAGGGAGACCGAGGGGGTGTCTGGGGTGGCCAGACCACCCCCTGGCGCGGCCAGGCCTAGCCCGCGCGGCCAGGTGGTGTGGCCTAGGCCCAGCCCCACTCCGTCTTGTATTCTGGCTCCGGGAGTCTTCTGGTGAAATAGGATATTTGGCATATTTTCTGGGATTTTTCCTGGTAGTTGATTTTCTGCACAAAAACTAGACACCAAGACAATTCTACTGAAAACAGCGTCAGTCCGTGTTAGTTGCATCCAAATCACACTAGTTTAAAGGAGAAACAATAGCAAAAGTGTTCAGGAAAGTAGATACGTTTTGGACGTATCATGGCGAGAAAAAGTCATAACTCTAGTTTGCAAATTGAGTTGATAAATTACTAGTTGTTTCTCAGCGGTTCAAGGAAAGGTTTTGCATTCTCTCCACAGTTCCTCTAAGTTCTTGGAAGTCTTGGTATGTAGCGAACCTGGTTGGTGTCTTCTCCTCTTATTGGTCCTCATCCTGATCCAGAATCTCCTCCTCGGGTTGGTGTTGCTCAACTTGCAATTCATATAGCAAACGTCCTTCCTCGATAGAGAAAATACCATTAGGCAAAGGAGCGGGGTAGAGACGCCCAACTCTAGCAATATGCAAGTAGTAAACACCACCTCTCCTATTGAGCATTCCACAAGATTTTAATGTAGAGAAACCAACACATCGCTCACCTAGCACTGGTTGCAACTCACCTAGGTTGATGCCTAGGGAAATGGCAAGAACGGTGATGATGCCTCCACCTGTAATTTGTCCTTGGCTTTGGGGGGATTGGTACTCCAGGTAGCACACAAGAATTGTGCCCAAGTTGAGTGAACATTTTGGTGTAGTTGATAGCAGCTTTTGCAAGGACTAAGATGTCCTCCTCACTGAGTCTCGTGAACTCATTTCATGCCTGCAAAGTGTTAGCAATAACATAGAACAAATACCGAATTGCAGGATGTTGAATATTCTTCCCCTTGCTTACACTAGAAGTGAAACTCATTCAATTATAATATTGTTCTAAGGAAGGGTCTAAGCCAGTAAAGGATGCGCGTAAGTCATTATCATTATTATTTAGAAAATTAAAACATGTGCACCATTCATCTAGTGATAAAGCATAATTGTTGTTCACAAGTCGGAAAGAAATCATGTCCTCTTCATTCCATGCTTTAACGGTGCTTTGCAAAGAACTTAGAAATTCAAGAGTAAACCGGCAATAAGTAGGCACATCATTGAATACAAAGTTTTGCAGGCCAACCCTATTACAACGTTAATTGAAGTCATTAGAAATACCGAGTTAATTCAATATAATGGGGCAAGCCCACTTGGTTGCCTTCACTTCTCGGTTCTTGATCTTGTTGAAGCGATCACATTGGAGCTCATCCCTGAAGGGTATCCCCATGCGTTCTTGAGTGGCAGCCCGAGAAGCACTAGCAGCAACACGAGCACGAGTTTGGCTCCTTGTGTTCATCTTCTAAAATAATAAAGAAAGACAAAAAATAAAACTTTTTGATCCAACAATAATAAGCATAACATATTCCTCATCTTAGCACACTAAAGAGTCCCCTCAAAATAATAATCTAGGTTAGAGAATCATAGCAATTAGTTCATAGTAGGTCTCACCCTAGATTGATAATGACAACAGATCGAGAATGAATTTGCAAAAAGTAATTGGAGGAGAAACATATCGTAGATCACTTGTGTGTGAGGAAATCGAATGAAATTAAGTAGAGATGAAGATCTCTTGAGGTTTTGAGAGAGTTTGGATGTAAAAGAGAGAGAAAAGATTGAAGTTTTGGTGTTGGGGGTACCTTATCATGGCGATTTTGTGGTCGGACACAAATATACGGCCGGAACAAATTGTTCTCGCCGTATAGTTGGTCTGCTGTCAAAAATATAGGGTTTCCACCTGGCGACACAATTGTATGGCCATAACTATACGGCCAGGATTTTTCATCCCCACCGTATAGTTGGTCGTCAAACTTTCTGTACCTAGAAAAGAAATTTTATGAAGGCATCGATATCTATACGGCCGAAACTATATGGCCAGAATTTTTATTCCCGCCGTATAGTGGTCGTTAAACCTTCAGTACCTAAGAAAGAAAATTTGTCGATGGCAAAGATATCTACACGACCGGAACTATACGGTCGGAATTTTTATTCCCGCTATATAGTTGGTCGTTAAACCTTCAGTAGTCATCAAAAAATTATGTTTCTTCGAGAATTATTTCTTATCCTGAAACTTAGCGAAACACCTAGTTTTTTAAAGAAAAATGATAGTAAAAATTGTCGACCAACATCAGCATGTATAAAGTAGGATTTTTAGTACTACCAAACTTCTTCTCCTCAACTAGAGCTTTCTAGCACTCTTTATTAAACATAAAACTTAAACTAAAACTTAAAATCTTTTACTCAAACCTTTATTTCACATGGGTGGCCTCCCATGAAGCGCTCTTTTATGGTCAATAGCTTGACCTTGATATTGCTCACTTAGGCCAGATGAATGGAACACCCACTCTAAAATAGTTGGCCTTCAAAGTGATGGCCTCCTTTTCATCATGCTTGGCTTTCTTCTTCCTGGGAAAATGAATAACAAAAGGATCCCACAAAGGCAATTGAAGCTTCACGTTCCCTCCATGTAGATTAATCAAAGCCTTAATAGTTCTTAAGAATGGACGACCTAATATAATAAGAGCAGTAGCATCTTCAGGCATGTCAACAATAACAAAATCAATAAGAGCAGGAAAACCTTTAATGTATACTAAAGTATTTTCTTTAATCCCTACAGCTTGTTTGTAGGTAGAATCTGCTAGATGTAATTTTAACTTGGTGATTTCAAAGGAGCCAAGATTTAACTTATTAAAAAGACTTTTTAGAATTGTTAAAACACTTGCACCTATATCACAAAGTGCAGCTATCTCATTGGTCCCAATTTTAATCTTAATAGTAGGCTCAAATATATCATCAAGCTTTATAGGTAATTTTTCAGCAATTTTCTTATATTCTTCCTCAAGCTCATGAACCTTTATTGCTACCTGATTAACAAAGTGTTGATACATAGCTTCCTCATTCCCTTCACTTATCGGAATCTTGATATTGATCCTTTTTACAAGATCTTCAATGTTGTAATTTGGTGAAGGAGCATTAGCATAATCAAGTTCTTCAGGCTCCTCACATTGGATTATTATCATCTCGAGGTCTTCAACAGGATTAGGCTCAACTTGACCTGCAAATTTTAGCTAGAATGATAGTTTGACTCCTGGTTATCTTACCTAGCTACGCCTGAACAATCCTTGTTCTTTCTTGGAGGGCCTGCAAAGCATTCCTCAAACTTATAGCTTGGTTAGATAATTTACCAAGCATAGCATCATGGTTCTCCATTATTTTAACAAGGATATTGTTTTGCTCATTTTGTGAGTTTATGAAGGACTTAAGTGTTTCTTGGAGACTACCATTACTTGTTCCCATATTATTATTAGAGTTACCTGCAGGACTAGAATAATGTTTCTGAAAATTAGGATTATAATTCTTCTTCCAAGCAGGGTTATAATCATTACGAGATATGAAGTCTATTTCTTCAATATTTGATTCTAGGATAGCTCTTACCTAGTTTTCCTTACCTTTTAGGGCTAATATGAGCTCATCCATCTTAGCATTGAGTTCTTCATTTTCTTGTGGTGAGACGGAGTTCACCTTCTTCGTGTTTGATCTATCCACATGCCACTGGGCATGGTTGTCTTGCATATTATCTAGTAGCTGCTTTGCTTCGGTAATATGTTTGCCCATAAATGTTCCTCCAGTAGCAGTATCAAGCATAGACTTAGGCATAGGGTTAAGATCATTATAAAATAAATGACTAAGTTAGTTTCTCATGCATTCTCTCATCCTCTCCCATGCAAGCGGTAGTGGCTCATGCTCTTCCTGTCTAAAACCAGTAATATTAGATGTTAGTTTCATAGTCTTTGCTGGTGGAAAAAATTTAATCATTAATAAAGAAGTACACTCCACCCATGATGCAATAGTATTTCTAGGTAAACATAGCAACCATTCATTTGCTCTTCCTCTAACATAGAAAGGAAATAAGCACAATTTGACCGCATCAGGGTCAACATCTTTTATGCGCATCATATCACATATTTTAGTGAAAGTATTCAAGTGCATACCTGCATCCTCAACAATAGAGTCTCCAAATTGATTCTTTTGAACCAAACTTAAATAATGGGGCTTAATTTCATAATCATTAGCAATAATTGTTGGCTGGGTAATAGAAGTATGCAAATAATCATTGTTGGGAGTTGCAAACTCCCCAAGCTTCTTTTTAGCCATATTTCCTATGTTTTTGGGTTTTCTTAAACAAAGACTTATGATAGTAAAAACAAGAAATTAAAGACTAACTATTTTTTTGGTTTTTCAAATAAAGACTAAAAGCAAACTAACAAAATTAAAAACAAGAATTAAAACTAGCAAGGTTCCTACTAACCTCACCAGGGTAGCTATTGCTTCCCCAGCAACGGTGCCAGAAAAAGGGTTGATACCTTCGATTCGTATTATGGATGTAGTATAGCTCTTTTTCCCTAGTAGACCTAGGTTTATCGAATCCTCGGGAAGCAGAAAGCATAGTGAAGTTACTTTAATGGACCTTCAGGAGTTTTAGAATTCTTTTTGTGTTTTACCAGACCAAGAGTTTGCTCTCTTTTGTTGTTGTTGATGATGGAGAGAAAGGGCCTAGGGCTTTCGGTTTCATCTGCAGTTGTGCAAATCATCTGATGGGAATAAAAGATAATAATAAAGTATGCATGTAATTGTTAGAGCAAGATAATTATATGTGGGTAGTGCATCCATAATTGCTATTGCCTCCGCAACCGCTTATAGCGATAACCTACTAGTTTCATCCATAGAAGAAAGATAACTAATGATATGCATAGTGACATCACCGTTAATCCCAAGTAAATCCCTCACATACAGCTATACTACCCCTTTTGTCACTAGGGTTCCCAACCTGCAAATTAGTCATTACTCATACTGTGGGGCCCCCGGATTAATCCTCCGAGAATCCCCGTTATGCATACAACCACGATCCCATGATCAGTTAGTCGTGGCACATAACCGACAAGTATCATTACAACATTCGAGAATATACCGAAATATAACTTACTTACATGTCGTTATGGCTACATCAATAATCAACAGCGGAACTTCATCAAGCGCAGAGCCCGAGCCATGCCTTAACCTACAGGCAACTAACTGGGAGAATGTCCTAGCTCACATAGTCACCATCACCACCTTCTTCTTGAAATCTGACCAAGTTAATAGCCAGGGACAATGCCAGTGAGTACTTTGAATGTACTCGCAAACCACCTTAAGAGAATAGTAATAGCAAGGGGATATGCAATATGGCTGTAGTAGTAGGAGGGCTCCAAGAGGGGTTCTTTTCTAAATAATTTCTTTTGTAGTTATAGTATCTACATATCTTTGTTGAAAACTTTTGTAAATCATTTTGGAAACCATTTTGAAAAGTTTTGGAAAACACCCGGACTAGGTCACCCATTTGTTCCCGTTTCAGGTCGTCCCATGACCAAACTCCTTCCATACCTCCCTGACCATCCCATGGTCAAAGCAGGTATCCTCCCCGACCATCCCATGGTCAAAACATTTTCAAAACCATTTCTTTTCCGAAAATCCTTTTGAAAACAAAACCAGCACCACTCTACAGAAGTTTGTCCAACCAGTCCTTAACCACGAACACGGCTATTCGAATAGATTTACACTCTACAGAGGTTGCGCACTTTACCCACACCATCCGGGTACCCTACCCTGATCTTCACCGATCGTGGGTCGAGTAACCGATCAAGACTCTCCGGAAGTCCACTCCAATATAAGTGCCTACCCTATGAGTTTTAATCCCCTCAACACTGGGACGTTGGGCGAGGACCAGCTGGAGCGCTTTTTCCACTTCTCGAGTGTGTGCTTTCAATGAGGGTCTCATAGTAATGCGTGGAGGTCTGCCGACCCTTTGTTCCTTCTCCAGGTTCCACCTTTATCGGAGAAGGCCCACCCTCCAGGGATCCCTGATCCCCTGTAGTTGTTGCGAGGCAGCTTATACCGGAATCAACAACCTTCAAATCCAACCCTGTACCATACCAGAGTAATGTGGTTGCACAGGTTAAGTTGTTATAGCTAGACTGCAAAGAACCAGGTGCGTTTTCGTAAACCTTTTTCCTCCGGTTTTCCTCCAGCAATTTGTAAAACAAAACATTCTCCTTTTTCAACATCTCTTGGGAGGTCCCACCTCACCAAGGTTTTATCATAAAACATTTGGTAAAACTTTTTCTGGGGTCTTCCCATCCTCTAGCTTTTGCTTTGGCTAAATCGGGGTCTCCAAAGGGGTATGGTGGTTATGCACCATCTACTCTACTAGGGACAATTAGGTATCACCAAGGGGGTTGTACTTAGTAGTACTAAAGTGTACTGGTTTGGAGGAGCCAAACCACTACCGTATATTCCTCAACAAATAATAAAAACAGTGTAGTTTCACAAATAGTAGACAAGACATGCATAAGTAAAGTAGTAGGACAAGGCTTATGAGCAAGAAGGTGGCTTGCCTGATGATCAGCAATATGGCATAAATGTCCCTGGACTTCTTCTTTAGATAATCCCAGAATAGCAATATCAATAATAAGTACCACTTCTTCCGCTCTCCGATTTCATCGCAACTATCGTCGTCTAGACAACACATGCAAACAAACCAAGCCACAATCAACACAAGGCATACAAGCAACAATACATACAGCAAGCACTTGAATAATACCAGATTAAGATTCAGATGGTTTGAGAGGATTGAAAATAAAAGATTGAGATGGCCTTGGAGAAGGGGATGAAAATCCCTTAGGATTTATAGTCTAGAAACTACCTAAGAGATGGACTTTGGAGCAAGACAATATTCTGTATGGTACCATTGTAAAAACATGATCCCAACAAATAGGTATTGATAATATGAAACCAACAAAAGTGGTTTCACTATTTTATCACCTTTCTTTATTTAGTTATGATTTTTCTAGTGAAATAACTTCTAGTATTAGGGAATAATTCACCAGAAGAGTTCTGGAGGTCCAAAAATTAGTCCCTTGGATGGTTCAGTAGGGTTTGATGTACTTGTTTACCGAGAGTTGGAATCAGGTCAAGAAAATTACCAGAATGCCCTTAGGAAATTCCCCAGGGCAGCCCTGGGGCTGTTTTGTCTTTTTCACCAGATTAAATCTACAGTAGCTTTTGATATGATTCCAGAGGAACATGGTAGGAACTTCCAATACCTTTCTGTAGAAATTGGAATCAACATTTTTGGATAAGAAGAACTACTGTAGTGAATTAAGAGGTGAATAAACTATGGACAAAATAGTTTAATTCACAGAAAAATATCGAAGGGTCAATAAATCATGAGCTACTGGATATTGATGGGACTTAGTGTAGCACACCGAGGATAATTGGAATTGGCTCAATTGGGCTAATTATTTGGTCTAGGGAATTTTCTAAAGTCAGAACTAGAGGGAATTTGTTATTTTCACCAAGGGCAAACTACTATTCACCTTGGCATGGGACCAAGGTCCAAGGATAGATGCTTCTAATATCTTTCAGAGGCAGTTGGTTTTACTCTAATTGGAGTTGTATAATTCCCTGAGGAAATTATCTAGTGTAATGGACACCTTCTAGTAGATTTATTTCCAGGACATAAATAAAATATATCTGGGCAAGGTCCTGGCTCTGCGTGTTGCACCAAACACACAGGAACAAATGGGAATTTTGTTTGGGAAAAAATACTCTATTTTCCATTTTTATTTCGATTTAAATTGAGCAGGGTTTAACGGATCTACTGGATTTAAATAAAAAGGAAAAAGCAGCAGGGCCGCTGGGCTGGAAACGGCCTGCTGGACACCACCACCGTGGGCTGGCCCAGGTAATGCTCGAAGGCGAGCACGCGCAGCCGCGCTTAAACCTGACGGGGAGGCCCGCCGGTCAGCGACGCGGGACGGCCAGGGGCGTATCGGTCATCTAGGGTCGTTCGATCCAGCCGAGATCGACGGCTCCTGCTCGTCTCCTTCCTCTATCCCAGCCCGACGAGGGAAACCCTAGGGGGCGGCGACGGCAAGGTCAGGGAGGCTCACCGGGGGCTCGGCAGGTGGCGAGGAGCGGTGGAGGTGACATGGCACTCAACGGCGAGCCTATGGAGGACGCCCGAGGGAGGACTCGTCAGAGCTCGACACCGGCGATGCACGGGGCAGTACCTGGCCACAAAACCACACCATCAGAGAGAGGGGAGGGAGGGGAGTGCAGCATGTGACATGCAGAGAGGGAGGGATAGAGGAGAGTGAGCTTAGCGCGAGTTTTGGAGAGGGCCTAAGCTTCTCTTCTCTTTCTTACTCGAGCAGAGGAGTGTAGTGGAGAGGGAGTGGGGGTGCTGGGGTGGTAAGAGGAGGCAGAGGGGGCAAATGAGCCATGAGCTAGGGGTTGGGGTGGCCTGTGCCCTTTTATCTCGAGTGGGGGAAGGTGCACCATGGACATGGTCCATGAGGAGTGAGGAGGAAGAGGTGAGACCAAGGGAGCGTTTTCTGGGGGCGGTGGAGGTGGTATCTGGTCGTGTTGCAGGTCAGAGAGGAGGAGTGGTAGCAGTAGCAAGGGGAGAAGGAGTTTGCAAGCAAAGCACTCATATGAGGCTAAGTACTAGTGTCCAAGCACTAGAGGACAAGATGCTACAGGGGATGCTACAGTGCTGGTCGACCTGGGGGAGTGTCCTGGCGCTGAGGAGATGCATTGGGCAAGATTGGTGGTGTTTTGGTTTGGTTTTGGATCAATGCTTGATTGATTTGGCAAGATTCACCACTTGGAGGTGTCTGAAGTAAGTTCCTCAAGTTGTATTGGACAAGGTGGGGAGATGATACTGGTAGGTAGATGAGGTCAAAATAGATATCCAGGAATTATTTGGGATGTTTCTAAGGATTTAAAGTCCACTTAAATCCATGTATCCAAAAAGTGAAGAAGTGGTTTATAGATGCTCATTAGATAATTTACATTGGGCAAGGTTGGTTTCTAGTTTGAGAGGATCCCAAATGTGAATACACACTTAGGGGAATTTTCCCAAGATTTATTGAGGCTTAAAAGTATTTAAAACATTTATTATTCCATTTCTGCTATTTAAGAAAATAGGCAAAAATAAATGATAAAACTCTTCAAAAATATTTATTTCTGAAGTGAGATGATAGGGTATGATATATAGGACTCAAAAGTGCTTATAGTTGGGGATGTGTTTTGGCAAAAACCAAACTTTCCTTTATGGAAGGAGTTTTGGAGATTTTGACTATTAAAGAAATTAAATAGCTTTGGGGCCTCAATAATTATGGATAATTATTGATAAATCTTGGAGATCGAGTTATGTGAGGTGGAAAAGGTGTAGCAAGAATTTGCAACCTTGTGGAATGGAAATCCAACTAGAAAAGGATGGAAAACCAGGAGTTGATGATCTAGGGTGGTGTTATTTTTATACCACCAAAACATGCTTGCATCTTGGAGGTCAGAGCTCACCTTGGGGCAAGGGATAGATGGGTGAGTCGACCAGGTCGTATAGATGACCATGGTAGGAGGAGTTTGAATTTAGAGAATTTGAGGTGATCTAGAAGTGATGGCAAACTTTGATGAAATTAAGGCTTCCATGTAGAAAGTGTCATGAAGCCTTCTAAACCAAGTGGGTTTATTAAGCTCAAGGGTCCACTTGGAACAAGTGAGGTAAGTTCTGATAGACATCAAAGAGTAGAACACAACCATTTAGAGATTTGGTCCATAGGGGTTTGGATGGTTGTGTGAGCTTCTAGCAAAGTTGGCATGATGACTAGTTTTGTAGGAAAATGTTAATTTCTTGCTTGCAAAACCATCATGGATCAGTGGGTTGGAGGAGGATCTATCCAGGGGCCAATGTGTTACTTGGTAGTCCATAGGATGGTTAACAAGATGGTTCAGATGCATTTCAAAAAATGCACATGGTTTGAGAAAGGAGGCATTCAAAAAGGTGATGCTCAAACTGTTTCCAGACTTGGCCAAATTTGGCAGTTTTGAGGAATTTGACTAGAGTATGAGAGGGAAAGCTCTTGGAGGAGTTGCAAGGTATCAGAGCTTTAGCAAGTGTATGATAGGGAAGTGTAGAGTGAGTAGAATAGATCCTTGCTTGATATTGGTCTCCATTGACTTGGAAGCTTCTAGAAGTAGATCACTTCAGAGATGATCTGATTAAGGTTTTTAGATGACTACTGGGTAGCTAGGGATCAGATCTAGATTGTATTCTTGCTTAGGGTGGGATGATTTGGAAACACATTGATCCTAGTGATGAGCTCCTAGAGTAGCTCAAACTATCTCCTAAGCAGACAATTCAATAGCAGATCAAGGCAACTCATCTTACAAACAAATCAACTACCACTGGGGTTACCACCAAGCTTAGCTTGAGGAAAGGATGGGTATGTTGAAATAGGTTGGAGTTTGAACAAGGTAAGGTCCTTGGTATCTCTACCAAGAGTAGAATTCAAATCTTTAAAAAGAGTTTTTCGGGAAACCTAGAGATAAGAATAGTTGAAGGTTCTGTCTTGAGAACATAAGGATATTATGTTATATAGCTCTCCATAGTTTTATCAATAGAAGTTAATAAAATAGTTTTGGTTTCATAAGCATCTTGGCCCAGATTTTGAATTGTCAGAACATTGGAGAATATGGAAAATAATCCAAGACTTTTTTGGTAAATAGCTTTTGTCAACTGATGGTGAGGTAAGGAGTAGTATAGGGTATACACTCACATGCACAGGTACAATCAAACAACAAGCAAACACTGCACCCACGAACAAGAAAAAGTTTCTGTTCCCCCTGTTTTTTGCATTCTGGACAACTACTCAGGGTTGCTGAAATTGGGATGTTACACATACTCCCTATACCTGGCTCAATCCTCGGGGTCTTGGGTACCTGACAAGTCCTTAGATTAATGCAACAGAGGATACAATAATCATCATGTCATACAAACTAATGCATGATCCCATCTATGATAAATAACATGCACAAAAGCTACATGGCTAGGACGAAGCCCTTAGACCAAAGATAATTACTCACACATAGAGATGAAATCAACGATCATAAACATTACAATGGAAATCATGAGATTGATAGCAAATAGTCTTATAATGTCGGCAATCGAAGATGAGATCTACTATTACAAGTGGTGGAATATGGCTATGGTGGTGGAGAAGGGTTTGGAGATTAGATCTAAGTCTATTCCTCTGGCAGCTCTTTGGTGTTGTGGATGCAGATTTCTAGGGGCGGCTGGCAACTAGCGTGAGGCCGTTTCTCATTGCTCGAAGCCTCTTTATATAGGGGTCCCTTCACGAAAGTTGTTTTGTTTGACCTAGCGGTGTTGATGGAAACTACACGATCGGAACTATATGGCCGGAATTTTATTCCCGCCGTATAGTTGGTCGTTAAAGCATCTGTCTTCACTTCACGACCCTTGGTTTCTTTAGGTTGTTTGAAATCTCGTATCTTGGACTTCAATGTTGTGATTCCCATCATCAAACATCATATCTATGCAGGGAAAAATAGAATGAAAAGATTGCATACCCCTTTGATCATTAGGCATTAGTGGCAGTGTTTAGAGAGATATTTCTTCAAAGTATGAATAATATCCAGTTGATGTAGATGGCTATATTTCACAGCCATCACCATCCTACTGGAAATTCATGGCTCACCCCTACTACATCTACAACATGTTGAAACTTCCGGGTCCCAAAGGCATTATCCAATCCAGGGAAACCCGAAGAAAGCACGAGAATGCGAGGACGGAGTTGCCACCTTCGCTGAAGCTGTACTACATACCGAGGAGTACCAGGAGATCAATAAGAACACCGATCCGTCCGATATGCCCGTGACGAAGAAGAAGGTGCTGAAGCCGACTCCAAAGTTCAAGGCATCGGAAGATATTAAGACAACATTGCTGAAGGACGAACACCCCTCCACGGTGACACAAATAGGCATAGGTTTAGACCACGCATAGGAAAGCGCGCACATCGAGTTCCTCAAAGCTAATAAAGATATCTTTGCATGACAACCTTCTAACATGACCAGAGTACCTAGGGAACTCGCCGAGCACTCTTTAAATATGTATCCCAATGCTAAATCTGTCAAACAATCCTTATGATGTTTCTGCAATGAAAAGCACAAAGCTATAGCTAAGGAGTTAGCCCGGTTAGACTTAGCCAGATTTCGAAGAGGTCATCCACACTAAGTGGTCAGCCAATCCTGTAACGGTCCCTAAAAAGGACACCACTGATTGAAGAATATGTGTCGATTATACTACCCTGAAAAAGGCTTGTCCTAAAGATCCGTTCACTCTGCCTAGAATCGACCAAGTCATCGACTCAACAACAGGCTCGGAACTCCTATGCTTTCTTGATGCATATTCCGGTTATCACCAAATACAAATGAAGGAGTCAGACAAGCTAAATACTTTGTTCATCACCCCCTTGGAACCTTCTGCTACGTAACGATGCCTTTCGGGCTAAAAACACAAGAGCTACATACCAACGCACTATGCAGCGTTGCCTCCACGATCAAATAGGATGAAATGTACAAGAATATGTGGATGTTATAGCTGTGATGTCCAAAAAAGAAGGAAACTCTAATTTACGACTTGGAGGAAATGTTCATAAATCTATGAAAATTCAACATAATGCTTAACCCGAAACGTGTTTATTCGGAATTCTGGCCAAAAATGGTTAGGTTTCATCGTGTCTCGGATAGGCATAGAGGTGAACCGAGCCAAGATAAAGGCTATACTCAACATTACTAGGCCGACTCACCTGAAGGACATACAACGGTGCTACATTGCTGTAGTCAGTCGGTTCGTAAGCCAGCTCGATGAAAGCACCACACCATTATACAAGCTCTTGAAGAAGACCAAGAAATTCGTCTAGACCGATGAAGCTGGGGCTGCACTCCAAGACTTGAAAGAAGTATTCTCATCCGCCCGTATCCTTGCAGCACCGAAACCTCAGGAACCCATGTTGCTCTACATTGCTGCGAGAAATAGAGTCGTCAGCATCATAATGGTGGTGGAACGAAAGGAGCAAAAATAGGAACAATTGGTGTAGCGTTTGTCTTACTACCTCAGCGAGGTTCTGATAGAATCAAAGCAACGGTATCCTTGTTACCAAAAGTTAGCCTATGGTGTGTTCTTTGCAGCTAGAAAGCTACAACACTAGTTTCTAGAGCACAAGATTACCATGGTGAGCACAACTCCCATGAGAGATATAATCAAGAACAACAATGCCACAGGATGCGTTGCTAAGTGGGGAATCAAGCTAGTAGCTTTTAACATTGAGTATAAACCACCAACAATGATTAAGTCCTAGATCCTTGCCATTTTTTTCTGATTGGACAGAGACGGCAGAAAGCATTAGTGCCCTGAAGTCGGAATTCCGGACCTTGCATTTTGACGGGTCGAAATCGCTCTAGGGCTCGGGGGCTAGCGTGGTACTCTAATCACCCCAAGGAGACAAACTATTCTATGTGTTGTAGATTCACTTCACGGCGACCAATAACATTGCCGAATATGAAGCCCTGCTACATGGAGTTCGAATCGCAAAAGACATTGGCATTCACTGAATCATGTGCTACAGAGACACGGATTTAGTTGCTCAGAAAGTATCTGATCATTGTAGGGCAAACAAGAACATGGTAGCATATCGAGCTGTCATGGATGAACAAGCAAAATCGTTTGAAGGGTTTGAGGTTCAACACATTCCCTCAACATAAAACAAGGAAGAAGATGCGCTAACAAGAATAGCTTCTACATAGAAAAAAGGTTCTAGATGGTGCTTTTTTGGAGCACATCAAAGTTCCCTCTATAACAAGAGTTGATAAGGAGTACCCGACCAAATCTGACTCACCACTTATAGCATTTCTGATTGTAATTCCTAGCTGGATAAAACTGTACCTTGATTTCTTAGTAGATGGAAAATTACCCGAAAACAAAGTTCTGAGTCGGCAGATCATTCGACGAGCAAAATCCTACACAATAATCAGTGGTGACCTCCATAAGAGGAGTGTATCTAGGGTTTTTTAGTGCTGTGTTTCTCCAGAAGAAGGAGTGGAAATACTAAGGAAAATCAATGAAGGCGAATGCAGAGATCACGCTGTAGTCAAATATTTAGTGGCAAAAGCTTTTCAACACAGATATTTCTAGCTTACAGCTAATTAGGATGCCGAGAAGTTGGTCAAGACGTGCAAAGGCTGCCGATGACTGCAAGTGTATAGATCGATTGTAGCTTGTTTCAAAATAAGAGTATCGAACCCACATAGATCTATTTGGTTAAGGTCTTTATGCCCCTCGTCATTGTCTACCAAAGGATACTTGTAAGATGCATTTGATTTCAAGTAAAGGGTGTTTGAAAGGTTTTTGGTTGAATGGAGAAAATTAAATAAAACAAGTAAATGAAAACAAGTAACTAAACCATTTGGAATGGTAGTTGAACTCGATAGGGCTAAAGCGTTCTCGGGGATGTATGATATACCGCTAGCATGTTGCAATTAATCATAATTAGGATAACCTATTTCTTATGTTATGACATGTGTGGAGATAGATCCATAATAAGATGTTCACCGCAAGGATTATAGGCAGTCACTTTGTTGAGCCAAGAAATGAGGTTATCTCTAAATAACCACCACGATGTCTAAGAGAAGTCACCCATACAAACCACCGCAATTAAGGGTCTCCCCGTGGATATCGTAATTAGCTTAGTGAATCTCTCTTTATTCCCCTTTGACCGTGCAGGTTATAAGCTAGTGCTTCTAGTCACAAATATCTCTAGGCATACTTCCAAGCACATCCAAAGGATTTCACCCTTTCCTTTAGACCCAAAGGAAAATGATATGTGGCCGACTACACATACCATCTAAAGATAGAGGTCAAACACACATCATCGATCAATAGATCATGGACACAAGTAATAAATCATATTTATTTAATTTCATAATCATGCTATGGTTTCTCCATCTCTCCAAGAATGAAGGAAACTACTCACACATGGAAACAATCAACAACATCATCATAATCAAATGGATGGATAAAAGTATAGGGATAAATCTAATGCAAACCACAACTAAATCTGGAATTACAACAAGATATAATAGATGTGAGATGGGGGTAGTAATGGTGATGGAGATGATGCGGTTGATAATGAAGGGGATGATGCATTGTCCTCCAATAATCCTTGAAGCAGCAAGTATTTGCCCTTCTCCAAGTTTCTCTTCCAAATCCCATTCTGATGTGTTTTTTGTGGCAGGAGGTTTCTGTGAATGTCGGATCTATGATCCGTCTTCATGAGGTGAAAGTATTTGACGAGGTATACGTGCTTCCATATGGTATGGGCGGATAGTATGGGCGGGCTTCGCCCATACCAGTGGTTGTTAAGGCCCCTGTGTCCTCCTCCGTGTATGCAAATCTCCCAGGTGCGAGGAAATGACTTTTATCACTTTAAAACATCATATTACAACATAATAAGATAGTCCCAATTGATATGTTCATAAGAGGTTTAGTAATTCGGGATCATGTTGAAACAAGGAAAAAAAGGTGCATGCAAACATAGTAAAATTCCAAAAACCCAACTCTACTTATGCAAAAACGGAAGGTAAATACGCTGCAGTTTTGGACTCATCAACTCCCCCAAGATAGACTCTTGCTCATCCCCGAGCAAGATGGTGGCTTATGGACAAGATCATCATCTTCATGAGGCACGAGTCATTACAATAAATGAGGCAAAAATTGACACAAGAATACAATATCAGATGTAGAGTGGCATCGTGTGTTTTATCACACCTTTACACATCACATGACGTAGAGGCTTCCACACATTTTTGTATCAAGAGTGTTACAAGAAGTTTTTTAAGCATTAGCATATTATATAATCATAAGGTTAAATTTGGTTGAGCACTTGATTCGACTAATGAAATATTCATGATCACCCTTTTTTTTCTTTTTTTCTCTACAAGCTCATACTTTTCTTTTGCCTTGAAATTCTTTTGATAGCTAGATCTCACTCTTTTTTTATATATAGCAGAGCTACCTGATCATGCTCACTACTTTTTGTGGCTCTTGTAAACCTAAACCTGTGACTATAATATGCTACCAAGTTTTTCTTCTCATAATGAATTAATACTTTTATTGGTGTGGAATACCCTAAAATCATAAAGGTTGAACAAGTATGATAACACTCATCCTAATTCAATCATCTGATATAATAATCATGAATCAAATTATTGCTTCAAATATTATGAAGTCTCAAAACTAAATGGATATAATTATTTCCTTGAATGAAGGTAGCTTGAAGATGATGCAAGTAATGCAAATTCTTGAATTAAAACCTAATATTCGTGCGGTAGATAAACATGCTAAAACTGTAAAATAGATTACAAGGTCTTCACAGATCCCCTCGATCTTGGAATCAAGGCAGGGAGGATCCCAAAAATCCTTGTGAGTACCTACTCCTTCTTCAGAGTGAAGAAATCATCCTCTTCTTCTTCCATGAGGCTGGAAGCATGAGCAATACATGCAAATCGAGTGGATAATTATGTGAGGCTAGAATGCTGATCTTTAATTATCTTGCAGAGCGTTTTCCTATCATTGGCCATATCAACAATAATATTAGTTAGTAATTGAACTCTACCATCGATGTCATCGACCCTCTTCTCGGGGTCCTTAACCATCATCTAGTAGGAGTCAATTCCTTCTCCAATAGGTTAAACACAAGATTTGGAAATATTTTCAAGGTTCTCAATCTTGTCTATAACCTCATCCTGTTTTTCTTCTTTCTAAGAAGAGGAACTAGGAGGATATTTGAGAGAGGATCCATGAAGGTTATACCTGTAAGGGTTGAGTTGGGGTTCTTCTTTGTTCTTCCTTTGTTCCACATACCTGAGCATCTCCAACTTGTGAGGAAACATGTACTCCTAGTTGGGCAGTGGAACCACTTGAGTAGACCTTCTAGTTGAGGAAGATGAATAATCCCTCTCAAATTCCCTTCTTTTGACTTGTGTTGCTGGTGCCTCTTCCTTCTTAGTCCAGATCTGCTTGATATTAAAAGGTTGTATGGTTCTTGAACGATCAAGTGAGATCTGATGTGTCATAGTAGAAGGCAAAGAAAGATGAACCCTAGATCGGTGATGGCAAAAGGTAAAAAGGAGAAAAAGCAAAAACAAAAAGTGAAAAAGCCTAGTTAAGTGGGTACAAAGTCGGCCGTGGGTAACAGTACGGGTGGGCCCTGTCCATACTGCGTGCCCATACCAGCATCTTAACAACCCTCCCTTTTTAAGTGAAAACGAGGGAGACAAAGTGTTGGTAATGACCCGTCGTATGGTCGATTGTGACTATATGACCCGGTCGTACCAAAATGCGAGAAAACATGAATAGGGTACTGATGGTTTAACGGCTAGTAGTATGGTTGTACGTGCCCGTACCACCCAGTCGTACCAAAATCTGAAAAAGAGGGAAAAACTAGAAGGAACATCAAGTTTGTAACGCACCGGTACGAGCGTGTCCGCCCATACGGCACGGTAAGATTAGGAAAATAAGAGGAAAGTAAAGAGCACAACAAGAAGCCCTGAAAAAGACTCCAGGAATGCATAAACGAAACAATTAAGATCTAGTTACCTTGCTTTGTTTGATGTATTCCTCCGCCGTGATAAAGAAAATCAGCTCAGCCGTGTTAATTTCCCCAACTTTGTAGTGTTTTAAACATTGCCCATTAACAATCCAAGATGAAGAAGAAGGGGTATTGTTTTTCAATTTTACCACCCTCAAGGGGTATGCCTCCCCTACTTCATATGGTAATTCCCACTTGGATTTTAGCTTTCCTGCAAAAATCTTAGACCTAGAATTGTAGAGCAAGACCTTTTCTCCAGATTTAAATTCCTTATTCTCTATTTTCGTATCATGCCATTTATTTACTTTTTACTTGAATATCCTTGTATTTTCATAAGCCTCATTTCTGAGTTCATCTAAAGCATGAATATCTAAGAGACATTTTTCTCCTGCAGCTTTAAAATAAAAATTCATAGTTTTAATAGCCCAACGAGCTTTATGTTCTAATTCTAATGGGAGATGGCAAGATTTACCGTAGACCATTTTATATGGCGTCATTACCATTGGGTTCTTGAATGTTGTATGATATACCCATAATGCGTTATTCAAATTCATATCCCAATCTTTTGGAGTGTGACTTTAATTTCCCGGTTGGACAGCTCCACTTTCCCTCTGGTTTGTGGGTGGTACGGTGAAGCTACTCGATGATCGACTCCATATTTTTAAAGTATCTTCCTAAAAGTACCCTACATAAAATGGGTTCCACCATTAGTAATGAAAAATCGAGGTACTCAAACCTAGGAAAAATGATGTTTTTAATCATCTTGATGGAAGTGGCCGCATCTGCATGCGAGGTGGGTATAACTTCTACCCACTTGGTAACATAGTCAACAACAACAATAATATGAGTATAACCGTTAGAAGGAACAAAAGGTCCCATAAAATCCATTCCCCAAACGTCAAATGGTTCTATTACGAGGTTATATTTCATAGACATTTCTTTTCTTTTGCCAAATGTTACTCATATGTTGACGTGCATCACAATTCCTAACATAATAATGAGCATCCTTGACCAAGGTCAGCCAATAAAATCCTTATTATAAGACTTTGGCGGCTGTACGATCACATGTGTGATGCACCCCATAGGGACTATCATGATATGCCTTAAGAATAGCTCTCATCTCGTGGTCAGGTACACATTTCCTAATTATCCCATCAATTCCATGCTTGTGTAAATAAGGATCGTCCCAAAAGTAATGCTTTAAATCATTAAAGAATTTCTTCCTTTGATCCTAGCTCATCCCTTTTGGTAGAAACTTGCCTACAAGAAAATTAGCATAATCTGCAAACCAAGGATCATGTGACTCTAGGGTTGCAAGATATTCACCTGGCATAGATTATTTAATAGGAATAGGATCTTCTATAATACCCTCCATACGCGAGAGATGATCGGCAAACGGATTATCCTTACCTCTTCTATCAACTATTTGTAGGTCCTATTCCTGTAGTAACAAGATCCATTTAATTATAAGGGGTTTTGCGTCCTTCTTAGCTAGGAGATGCCTTGAAACCTGATGGTCAATGTGAACTATTGATTTTGAATTAATAATGTAATTCCTAAACTTGTCACAAGCGAAAAGCACAGCTAAAAATTATTTTTGGTTGTTGCATAATTTCTTTGATCTTCATTGAAAACTTGATTAGCATATTGAATAACATTTAGGTTTAATGCGTCCCTTTGTCCTAAAAAAGCCCCAATAGCATAGTCACTAGCATCACGCATAATTTCAAAAGGCTCACCCCAATTTGGTGGTTGAATAACGGGTGCAAAAACTAGAGCCTTTTTCAATTGTTCAAAAGAGTCAATGCAATTTCTATCGAAAGTGAATGGGGGTGTCCTGGTCTAAGAGATAAGTTGAAGGAGCATCCAATTTAGCAAAATCCTTAAAAAACGCTTATAGAAACCAACATGCCTAATAAAGTTCTTGACCCGTTTTACGTCTATGGTACTGGTAACCTTTCTAAACTAATAATGTTTGAATTGTTAACCTCAATTCCTTTCTTAGAAATTTTATGAGTGAAAACTATACCTTCTCTCACCATAAATTGGCAGTGCTCCCAATTTAGAACAAGCTTGGTTTGTCTACACTGCTGCAAAACTCTATTGAGACTATAAATACATTGCTCAAAAGAAATTCCATAGACAACGAAGTTGTCCATGAGAACTTCCATAGAGCTTTTGACAAAACTATCAAATTTATTCAAAACGCATTTTGGAAAAGTGGCAGCTGCGTTGCACAAACCAAAGGGCATTGGTTTGTAAGCATAAGTTCCATAAGGGAAGGTGAAAGTAGTTTTTTCCTAGTCTTCGGGTTGGATAGAAATTTGAGAATATTCGAAATATCCGTTAAGAAAACAAAAATGAGAATTGTGAGATATCCTTTCCGAAATGCTATTCATGAGAGGTATCTGTTTGTGACTTTTTATAGTCTCCTTATTTAATTTTCTAAAATCTATGCACATTTTATACCCTCTATTGTCCTAGCAGGGATTAACTCATCTTTATAATTATTAACTATGGTTATGAAACCTTCCCTAGGTATGCAATGAGTCGGACTTACCCATTTGCTATTAGAAATCGGGTACATAATACCATTGTCTAACATGTGTATGACCTCCTTCCTCACCACTTCTTTCATTCTAGGATTCAACCTCTTTTGATTATCAACAAGTGGTTTAGCATTTTCAACCATAGGTATTTTATGAGTTACTATGGAAGGATCTATCCCTTTTATGTCTCTAAGAGTGTATCCAAAGGCTTCACATTGCTCGACAAGTACTTCTAACAATTTCTTATTTTCTTTAGGAGAGAGTTTATCATCTATAATCATAGGGAACTTACCTTCCTTGTCTAAAGATTCATACTTGATCCCTGGAGGGAGAGGCTTCAAAACGAGAGGAGGTGGGTCCTCATCTCCTTTTCTTTCTAGTTCTTTGAATTCATCTCTAAGGAGATTTTCAATTTTAGGTGCGACATTGAGGATTTTATCCAAATCTTATTTTGCAAAGTCATCTGGTTGTGAATCACTATTAGTCAAGCTTCTCTCCAACTCACATTGTGAAGTGCCAAAGTAAATTGCCTCCAATTCTTCAATAGTTCTTTCTTCTTTAGCGTCAATCTTCTTTTCGTATGTCAACTTTGTAAATTGTCTTCAATTAACCTTTAGAACTTCTTTCCCAAACTAGAGAGAAAAAACTTGTTTCTTATTGTCAATATCAATATTTATAGAGCTATAGAAATGACTACCAAATATCATAGGGCAAAAGAGATTCAGAGGCATATCCATAATATAAAAGTCAACTAGGTACACGAATGCTCCTACAAAAATGCAAGCATTGCGAAGAATTCCACGAGTCCACTACAAGGTTCTATCAGAAAGCATAAATGTCACTTTGCTTGGTTTAGGATCTCGTTCATCAAGATGGCACTTTAATCCTTCATAGATCACTTTGATTGTTATGGAAGATTTTAGGTCACAAAACCCAACACAAGTAGCTTCTCCTAAACAAAAAGGGATTTTCTGTTTACTTTTATTATTATCATCAGACTTTCCTCTAATTATATCAGAAGATTCTCTACCTACCATTATTACCTCATTCTCAAATATCTCAGGCTCCAGTAGTTCTTTTACTATGCAATGTTCTTCTTGATACTCCCTAGATCTCTAGTTAACTTACCTATCCTTTTATTTCCTTCACTTTCACCCTCTATTATTTTTGTAAGGATAGTTTCATCTTCAACTAGCATTTTCTTTTGCATTTGTGAGTATTTGTCTTATATAGTAGATCTAGGGGGTTTTACCTTACAAGGCGGTGTGTAGCGTTCCAAATCCTTTGGAATCCGCAAATTCTCACCGTAGATTTTAACAATTTGGACAATCATATGAGGGTCAAGGTTGACATTTCCAAGCAGTATTTGTACTTTACGTTAAGCTAGAAATTTTCTTAAGCAATTGTACTCTATAGGATCTTCATTAAATTCGACTCCACAACAAGATTTTTCCATCCAATATGCATGGTATCTAGCAAATTCTAGGATCTTTCAAGAGTAAATTCAGTAAATGGCTTATTGGTAAGGGAGTCCAGTTTATTTCTATTATTAGTATTCAAACCTGTGTAGAAGGTGTGTATTACCAACCAAGGCGGGAAGTTGTGGTGGGGGAAGCTATCAAGCAGTCCCCTAAACCTTGTGTATCCTTCATGCAAGCTTTCTTCAAGTCCTTTAAAATTAGTGATCATACGTCTAGTGCGAAGAGTTTTTGTCCTAGGAAAGAAATCAACTAAGAATGAAGAGGCCAACCTCTCCTATGAGTCAGTGATTTTTTTATGACTTTGCATATACCAAGAACAGGCCTCATCAATAAGAGTTTGAACAAAAAGAGAAGATTTAACCTCATCCTCATTGAATATATTAAGACGAAAAGTCCCACAGTTGTCTTCGAAGAACCCTACATGCTCATACAGATCTTATGTATCATCCCCTGCAAACTTTTTAGCATGCAAAAGGTCCAAAAGCATAGGGTTAATATCATACCCCTTAGGGTTGTTGGATTTTAAATAAGCATCCATGGGTGGATCAGAATTCTTTACAGCCTTGAGCTGAATTATCTGTCGGTACTCGCCCATGGTGTTTACCTGAAACTAGTAAACAACTTCAGTAATTTTTTTTGTAAAATAAGCAACTAAGAACAAAGACCAAAAGCGCGTAGCTCGCTAAAAACGGTGCCAGAAAATAGCTTGATGACTACAAGTGCACATATCGATTGTAGCTAGTTTTGAAATAAGTGTATCGAAACCACAGAGAGCTATTTTGTTAAAGCCCTTTATGCCCCACATCACTATCGACCAAAGGATACTTGTAAGCTACTTTTGATCTCAAGTAAAGGGTGTTTGAAAGGTTTTTGGTTGAATGCGGAAAAGTAAATAAAACAAGTAAAAGAAAACAAGTAACTAAAGCGTTTGGAATGGTAGTTGAACTTAATAGGGCTAAAGCATTTTCGAGGCTGTAGGATATACTGCTAGCATGTTGCAATTAATCATAATTAGGATAACCTATTTCTTATGTCATGACATGTGTGGAGAGAGCTCCATAATAAGATGTTCACCGCAAGTCTAGTAGACAGTCACTTTCTTGATCCAAGGATTGAGGTCATCTCTAAATAACCACTGCGATGTCTAAGAGCAGTGACCCATACAAACCACCACAATTAAGGGTCTCCCCATGGATATCGTAATTATCTTAGTGAATCTCTCTTTATTCCCCCTTTGACTTTGTAGGTTATAAGCCAGTGCTTCTAGTCACAAATAGCTCTGGCATACTTCCAAACACTTCCAAAGGATTTCACCCCTTTCTTTAGACCCGAAGGCAAATGATATGTGGCCGACTACACATACCATCTAATGAGAGAGGTCAAACACACATCATCGATCAATATATCATGGAAACAAGTAATAAATCATCTTTATTTCATTAAATAATAATTCTAGGGTTTCTCCATCTCCCTAAGAACAAAGGAAACTACTCACACATGGAAGCAATCAACAACATCATCATAATCAAATGGATGGATAAAAGTATAGGGATAAATCTAGTGTAAACCATAATTGAATCTGGAATTACAACAAGATCTAACAGATGTAAGATGGGATTAGTAATGGTGATGGAGATGCTGGTTGATGATGTATGAGATGATGCATTGTCCTCCAATAATCCGTGAAGTAGCAAGGATTTTCCCTTCTCCAAGTTCCTCTTCCAGATCACTTTCTGGTGTTGTTTTTCGTAGCTGGAGGTTGAATGTTGGATCTGTGATCCGTCTTCGTGATGTGAAAGTATTTGATGAGGCGGACGTGCTGCCGAATGGTACGGGCAGGCGGTATGGGCAGGCTCTGCCCGTACCAGTGGTCGTTAAGGCCCTTGTGCCATCCTCCACGTATGCAAATCTCCCAGGTGCGAGGAAAAATCAATTAAATGACTTTTATCACTTAAAAATATCATATTACAACATAATATGATGGTCCCAATTGATATGTCCATAAGAGATTCAGTAATTCAGGATCCTGTTGAAACAAGGAGAAAAGGTGCACAAACGCAGTAAAATGCCAAAAACCCTACTCTACTTATGCAAAAACGAAAGGTAAATATGCTTAAATTTTGGAATCATCAACTACCAAAAATACGCCAAGCATGCCCATGTTCTGGCTAAGCAGCTGCAAAAATTACGATTACATGGCCATTTGAGGTCTAGGCGCTTGACATGGTAGGACCATTTAAACAGGCTCCAATTGGATTTACTCACCTACTAGTAATGGTGGATAAATTTTTAAAATGGATTGAGTCTAAACCCGCCACAATTTGTGATAGAGCTACATCCATAAGATTCGTCGAGGATGTCATAATCCGATTCGGCTATCCACATAGTATCATTATAGACAACAGGAGCAACTTTTCAATGGGATAATTTGCTGAGTTTTGTGAATATCAAGGTATCCAACTCAATATTGCATCATTTTCACATCCACAAGCCAATGGATAAGTCGAAAGGGCAAATGGTTTAATTCTTCAAGGTCTCAAACCTAGGCTCCAAGCACCACTTCATCGTGCTATAGGGCCATGGGCAGACGAATTGTCGTCTATTGTATGGAGCTTACGAACAACTTCTAATAGCTCAACTAGATATACACCCTTCTTCTTGGTATATGGTACCGAGGCAATTCTTCTGAGTGATCTTATCCATCTTTCTCCCTGAGTCGAGCGTATGTTGTAGAGGATGCCAAAGTTTCTCGACAAAATGACCTCGATGTACTCGACGAAGTTTCCATCATTGCTGAACAGAGATCTACATCATATCAGCAGAAGTTACGCAAGTATCATAGTTAGAGAGTCAAAAATCGATCTTTTACAAAGGACGATCTGGTTCTACGACTAGTGCAACAAAGAAAGCACAAACTTCACCCAATTTGGGAAGGGCCCTTTATGGTTAGCAGAGTATTGCACAATGGTTCATACTACCTAACTAGCATGAGGCCAGACAAAGAAAGACCTGGTATTAGGAAAAGAAAGAGCTAGAGGCAGCAAAGACCCGGATGAGTTAGACCGGACATGGAATATTGCTCAGCTATGTCCTTTTTATTCTTATGTTTTCTTTCTTTGTAATTATATCAATGTACATGTTCAAAGTGAAATAAATTATTGGTTCCCTCAAGTTTTTTCTGAGAAGTTTTAAAGTACCATATTATTTCCAAATGATCATGTCGTAGTCAAAAATCCTAGAATACGTGAATGTACTTTATTCTCATGTTTGGTCTAGTTAGATTTCTGATTCTATAAAATGTTACCTTTGGGTGTAAGTCTCATTTTCTGTTTATACTTTGGTTTTTGTCTAATTGCTTAGACGCGGGTATTTTCCGAGTAGTGAATTGTTGGTACTGAAGACCTTCTTTGTTTTTGAGTTTAAACGATTTAGAAATTGAGCTCCATTGCTCGACAAATATTCTTTGCTAAAGGTTTGCCATCTCATGAAAGGGACGAGGCAGAAAGCCAGATAAACAATAAGTATGAAAAAAGTTCTTAAGTAATTTTCAAGCACAAAATATATAAAAAGTGCTAGAGTAAAGCATAAGTCGTTACAAAATAGCACCACAAAATAAAAAGTTTAACTATTACATCAACTTGCTTCAGAGTAATGCAAAGTTTTCTTGCGCATTCTATGTTGCAGGTGGAGATGGAGGATTTGTTGGCCAGCTGGTGCTACCACCCATGCCACCCTGATCTTTCTCCAAAACAAGTACGTAGGACTTAGTCTTCTTGTCGTCGTCAGAGGCTTCATCATGTTTAGATAGGGGGCTTGGAGGCACTTCGACAGATTGGAAGAATGGATTCTCATAGTTGGTCATATCGGCCACATGACAAGCGTATCCGACACAAGAATTCCAAATTTCTCTAACATTTTGAGTGTTGCCATCTACAATGAAAGCCGAATAACCGCTGATAACTTGCCAAATTTACATGTTGCCATGGTGGCTCATTACCATGGTAAGGGCATTCTGCGTTGGTGTATGAGCATACAACATTTTCCAATATTCAACCAGCTGGGGAATATCCTTAGCTTTATCACACACCTCAAAGGCGGAAAACTTGTCTAGGTCGGAGAGACCAACGGTATCACCAATCTCTTCAAGAGACTGGCGAAGATCATGGATTAGATCTCTGACTTTGACAAATCAACTGGTGCGGGATTCAGACGAAGACGAATCAAGGAGACTGAGAGGCTCTATGGAAGGAGCAGTGTTAACAAAATTCTAACAAAAATAGTCAGAAAATGATAAGACTAGAGATGGAATGTCAACAAACATACCAAAGATAGATTTATCTACTTTGGTATTTTCTCTCGTGGACTCTGGAGTTCATCCCGTAGATCTTGCGTGGTATCCCTCTGCCTTTCCATCTCTGCCTTCAAGATGTAGATTTCTTTGTCTTGGCGAGCAATCATCCGGTCACGCTCTCTAGTGGCATGGTTGATGGATTCAAGAACGTTGTTTATACTTTGTTCATCATCAACCTTAAGATTTGATAGCTTAGCTCGTAAATCGGCATTTTCAGCCTCCAAGACTACGAAACTATCATCTTGCTCCACAATTTTGCAAGACTTAGTCAGCAAGCCTGGATTTGGAAAAGATAAAGTTAGTCAAATTCAACATTCAGCATTGCATAAAATTTCGAGAACAGGTAGCTAGAAATAATTACTTTACGCTTCATCCTTCTTAACCTTAAGTTGAGCATTTTCAAGTCAGAGAGAATTGACCTCTCTCCACTTGTTGCAGATGTTCTTCAATAGTTCCTAGTTGTAAACATTAACTTTTTCTAAGTCAGAATGGTAACCAGAGCCAGAAGTCTACCAAAACTCAGTCTATTATTTTAACTAAGTTAAATTCCAACACGAGCCTTGGGGGGCTACACTACTTCATTATTTTGCATCGTATAAAAGCATAAACTCGGATTTCTGACTCTTCATGATTGGAGTCTACAGGATATGATATAAATACAATAGAGAGTCGGTGTTGGGGATATACTTTCCAGGTATACCCAATATGACTCGCTTACCAGGGTGGCCCACTTCGGGTTAGAGCTTTGCTTCACAGGCGGCCCAGTTAGGGAGAGAAGATGGAAGCCCGTTCGGCTACAGGAAGGCCTAGAAAACTTACCGACTTAGGCCTATGTAGTTACTTGTAGTACAAGATGTGCTCAGTAACCGACTCTGTATCGTAGCCGGATAGGTCTCTCATGTAACCCTAGATCAGACATCTAGAAAACTTACCGACTTTAGGGCACCCACAACTTACAACCTCAACTCGCACAGGCGAAACCTCTCTTGTAATCTGTACTTCTAGCTCTACCGTATTACTGGATTGCTAGTAGGAGTAGGATCCGTCCACTGCTAGCGGATTCAGACCTGGGTAAATCTCGTGTGCTCACCATCCCGGAATACCGTCATCTTACACCCCATATTTCTCGATGCCTCGAGGACCCCCTCTCGGCGTACATGTCTTCAATTCGGTGACAGTTGGCGCCCACCGTGGGGTAGGTGACCTTCAGATCTCTGTTCCGGGCAGAATCAGTGCGAATCAGAATCGGTAAGACAATCACAAACGGTTAGGTCCTCTGCGCCAACGATGTCCCCCTTGTCCTTCTTGACGAGACTTGGATTCTGGCTAGGGAACCTATGACCACCAACACAATCATGTCCTTCGGTGAGATCGATGTCTATCTCGGTTTTGCTGAACCTGCCCAACCCACCCCAGCGGTGATGATAGAGGCAGAAGAAATTTCTGGATCCACTTTGTTAGTGGAGGTGGCAGAGTTCCGGGTCCCAGAAAACCCTAATCCCACCTAGCCCGCACCTGAAGCGGAGATAGTGGAGAGGATCAGATCTGAAGCAGATCTCCCCAAGGAGATCAAATATTAGTAAGATCAAAGTAGCAACAACTCTGGATCTGGCTCTGCCGATGCTGGAGCAGGAAAATGACTCCCGAGGCACACCATGAAGAAGATGATGAATAGTGCCATAGTGAACACATATGCAATTCTCGAGACCATAAGAAGTTTTGAGGAAGCTAACAAAGAAAGTCACAAGTACCTCAGGGTACACACGTCGCACTTCGTTGGATACATTGGATCTGGATCTGGCTCTGCCGATGTTGATGACGATAATGACTCAGTGCTGGAGGTAATCGAAACAAATAGTGACATACCGACATCCTCGGATGATTCCATGACATCGGCAGAATTCTGAAAGTTCTTCGTGGAAATTGAAGAGGAGATCAACTCCAAGGTTGTTGAAGAAGGAAACGCTATGGATCAAAGCCCCTACAATAGTATGGATGAAGGATCTGGAGAAAACCCTCTCGAACCACATGATGATATGGATCTTGGAGATAATCCCGACGTCCAGATGTCCGAAAGTACTGATAGAAGCTTGACTCCAGAAATCGGACCCAAAGCCGTCTTTTCTACAGGTGCTACCAAGAAGGAAAAGAAGAAGAAGACTCCGGCTAGGGATCCTCCAGTTGAGGAGGTAATCGCTGAAGAATATGAAGAGGATTCAGATGGAGCTCTGAGCCATGACGAACCAAAAAGCACTCTGCTAGATGGACACGTGGTTACCCCTGGTGCCCATAAGATTCTCGGAAATGCACTCACAACACCAATCCCGACGGCTGCAGATCTTACTCCTGTAGAGTTGGAGGATAGGGCCCAAGCCCTAGAAGCACATCACCAGGTACTCCTTGATGAAGCCACTCATCTCCTCGAGGAGAAGCAGCGCATTGCAGCGGCTGGACAGCCTAGCTCCCTGCAGCCTCAGAAGACTCAGAACGACCCTAAGCTGGCTAATAAAAATCTAGAAGTTCACAAGACCCTTTTCGAAGGAGACATAGCCATGGGAAAGCCTCAGATCGATAGTAAAGAAAACCAGGTGTGTAACACGCCGGTAAAAAAACTACTGCGGTGCAAGAGATGCTGGAAAATAATCTAAGTCTAGACTAGGTCCGACTAAGTGTGAAACTACTCACCAAGGGCTTGGAGCAGCAGAAGGTCGCCACGTTCGGCAGCGGAAAACTGCTCTCCAAATCTGACCAATGTCGCACAAACACTGGTCGATATCCAGATGTAAGGCCCCGACGGGAACCAGAATGGCGCTACCGTCTCGACCCTCGGGAAGACAATTATTCAAGAACCACCTCTACAGGACAACAACACAGACCGACACAAAGCTGGAGCAACATTGCCCCTGCCGCAGAGCAAGACGTTGTAGCAGGAATTGTTCAACAGTAACCTCCCCGATGGCAGTCGGATAACTGCAGGGAAGATGAAGAAGCAAGACATCGAGAGCAGGACCAGCAAAGAATGCCCCCTCCTAGACACACAAGCTGTCTAGCTGAGTCACGTCACCATGATGACAATGAAGGATGAAGGAATGACAAACACCACGTTAGATCAATCCGACATGGTGGCCGATAGAACGAAGCTCCGGCTAGACGAAACAACCCACCGACACCACCCTCTCCACCAAACAGCTCCCATAACGGCTCCCATGGAGTCCAAGGAGGGAACCGAGGTGGAGGCGGTGGTGGAGGAAATAGAAATCTAGCTCCACGACACGGTAGCCATAGCGAACATCCAAGATGGTGCTCCCTGTCACCAAGTGACGCCAGGCACTAGATCAACACAAACATAGAGGCGCGGTTCTACGAGTCGGATAATACATACATGGTCCCAAAGTGCTTCGGGCCATGCATTCGACAAATAAATTTACCGAAGGGATTTGCTATCTCAAGGCATATTCAACCCAATGACGGTGTGGCTCACCCAGACACCTTACTCCAGGACTTCTTCCAGGCATGCTGCATCACCAAAGGAGGAAACGGCTTGGTAGTGTCCCAATATCTCCTGCTTATGCTGAGGAAGATGGCTTGATCATGGCTCAATGAACTCCCGGAAAACACCAACCACAACTGGTATGACATGCAAGTGCTTTCTTTCGGAACTTTGAGGGACCATACAGGAGGCCCTGCACGGTTGGAGATCTACGTGCACCCAGAAACCCAGAGAAACTTGCCGGGACTACCTCAGATGATGGATCAATGTGAAGAACTCCTGTGGAGGAGTAAATGACCAAACCGCGATCGAAGCTTTCATCGTGGGACTCCCAATTAGATTACTGCGCTATTGCTTAAAGTGCAACAAAGTTAAAGATTTGGGGGAGCTAAAAGAGATGGCAAGCAAATATGCTGACGCCAACGATGATTCAGAGGGACTGCTAAACATATTGGTTGTGCCACAATCGGCCAAGTAGCCGAAGCAACAACAAACCCGGAAATGCAAGAACACCTCGGAAAATAAACCCAATCTAGAATCTGTGACTATCAACGCAGCTTTCTGGTCTGGAGGACGAGGAGGCCATAGAGGCGGTCGGGGATGAGGCCGTGGAACTTCTAGAGTCCGAGGTAGAGGAGACCAACAACCTGGTAAAACTTACTCTTGGGCCGATATTGCCAATAATCCATGTGTGCATCACCTGGACAGCAACGGGGGCTCGTCCCACACCAATGCTGAGTGTCATTTCAATGACGACATCAAGAAAGACGATTCCGCTAGCTACAGGGCGAAGCGATGAAAAGAAAAGAAAAATTCTGACAAAGAGAAGGAGTCCAAGGAAGATTCAGACATGGAGGAGGCAGATACCTCGAATCCCAAGTCGGATGGAAAGAAGAACTTCCCAACTAAGAAAGACACCTACGTCTGCTTCCTTGGATCCCAACCAGCTGAGGTAAAAAGGCAGTGATGCATGAGCTCAACGCAACTGTTCCGGATATCCCTCAGTTTCTGGACTGGTTAGAAGTGACAATTAATTTTGACTGAAGCGATCATCCGCCTAAGCCACATAGGCGAGGAAAGTATGCTCTGGTCATCAATCCACTGATCGACGGCTACAGGTTCTCGAAGACCCTCATGGACAGGGGCAGTAGCATCAACATTATCTATGTTGAAACACTGTGTCGTATGAGGATATTGGAAACACAGCTGAATCATAGCTCTGTGGTTTCCATGGAGTTGTCCCTGGACGACAAGCAAACTCTCTAGGAGAAATCACCTTGGTTGTTACCTTTGGAACTCCAAGGAACTACCAGATGGAAGCACTATCATTCGAAGTGGTCCCATTCAAGAGCGCATACCATGCTATCTTTGGGTGACCGGCTTACTAGGCTTTTATGGATCACCCTTGTTATATTTACAACATGATGTAAATTCTAGGTCCCAGTGGAGTCATCATGATCCTGGGAGACCCAAAGAAGGCACGAGAATGTGAGGACGGAAATTCCGCCTTTGCTGAAGCCGTACTGCACGCCGAGGTGTACCAGGAGATCAAGAAGAACATTGAACCGTCCAGGATGCTCGTGACAAAGAAGGAGCTGACAAAGCCGACACTAGAGTTCAAGGCATTATAAGAAAGGAAGACGACATTGTTGAAGGATGATGACCCCTCCAAGGTGACTCAAATAGGTGTAGGTTTAGACCGTGCATAGGAAAGCACTCTCGTCGACTTCCTCAAACTAATAAAGATATCTTCGCATCATAACCATCTAACATGACCGGAGTACCTAGGGAACTTGCCGAGAACTCTTTAAACATGTATCCGAATGCTAAACCCATCAAATAGTCCTTACAACATTTCAGCGATGAAAAATGCAAAGCAATAGCTATGGAACTAGCCCGACTCGAGTTAGCCGAATTTATGGAAGAGGTCATCCACACTGAGTGGTCGGCCAATCCTGTAATGGTCCTTAAAAAGGACACCACTGTTTAAGGATGTGTGTTGATTATACTGCCTTGAAGAATGCTTGTCCCAAAGATCTGTTCACTCTGCCTAGAACTGACCAAGTTATCGACTCGATAGCAGGCTCGAAACTCCTATGTTTTCTCGATGCATATTTCGGATATCACCAAATTCAGATGAAGGAGTCATACAAACTAAAGACTTTGTTCATCACCACCTTCGGAACCTTCTTCTATGAATGATGCCTTTTGGGCTAAAAAATGCAGGAGCTATGTACCAGCGCACTATGCAACGTTGCCTCCATGATCAAATCAGATGTAATGTGCATGCATATGTGGACGACATAGCTGTGATGTCCAAAAAGAAGGAAACACTAATTTCCGACTTGTAGGAAACATCCAACAATCTACAAAAATACAATATAATGCTTAACCCGAAGAAGTGTTTCTTTGGAATACTAGCCGGAAAGTTGTTAGGTTTCATCGTGTCCCAAAGGGACATAGAGGTGAACCGAGACAAAATAATGGCTATATTCCACATTACCAGGCAGACTCACCTGAAGGACGTACAACAACTCACTGGCTACATTGTTGTGGTCAGTGAATTTGTGAGCTAGCTCAGACAAAGAGATGCACCTTTATACAAGCTCTTGAAAAAGACCAATAAGTTCGTCTGGACCGACGAAGCTGAAGCTGCATTATAGGACCTGAAAGCCATACTTTCGTCTTCCCCTATCCTTGTAGCACTGAAACCAAAGGAACTGATGTTACTCTACTTGGCTACGACAAACATAGTCGTCAGCGTCGTCATGGTGGTGGAACGGCCAGAAAAAAACAGGAACACCTAGTGCAACATCTGACTTATTACCTCAGCAAGGTCGTGACTGAATCAAAACAAAGGTACCCTCATTACCAAAAGTTAGCCAATGGTGTATTCTTTGCCTCCTGAAAGCTACAACATTATTTTCAAGAGCACAAGATTACCGTGGTGAGCATAGCTCCCATGAGAGACATAATCAACAACAGCGATGCCACATGACATGTTGCCAAGTGGGGAATTGAGCTAGCAGCTTTTGACATTGAGTATAAACCTTGTACAACAATCAAATCCTAGATACTTGCCGACTTTGTCACTGATTGGATAGAAATGGCAGAAAACACAAATCTCCCGGAATCAGAAGTTTGGACATTGCACTTTGACGGGTCAAAAGCGCTCGGGGGTTGGCGTGGTGCACAAGTCACCCCAAGGAGACAAATTATTCTATGTGCTACAAATTCACTTCACGGCGACAAATAACATTGCCAAATATGAAGCCCTGCTGCATGGAATTTGAACTGCAAAAGATATCGGCATTCACCAAATCATGTGCTACAGATATTCAGATTTAGTTGCTCATCAAGTATCCAACATCTTCAATGCAAACAAGCACATGGAAGCATATCGAACTATCATGGATGAACTAGCAAAATTGTTCGAAGGGTTTGAAGTTCAACACATTCCTGAAGAGAAAACAAGGAAGTAGATGCTCTATAAAGAATAGGCTCTGCGTGGAAAAAGATCCCGGATGGTGCTTTTCTAGAGCACTTAAGAGTTCCCTCTATCACATGAGTTGATAAGGAGTATCCTACCGCTCATAGCAGTTCTGGCTGTAATCCCCATCTAGACAAAACCCTACCTGGAATTCTTGGTAGACGGAAAATGACCCGAAGACGAAGTTCTAAGCCGACAGATCATCCGACGAGAAAAATCCTACACTATAGTGAGTGGTGAGCTCTATAAGTAGAGTGTCTATGGGGTCTTTCAGCACTGTGTTTCTCTGGAAGAAGGAGTGGAAATCCTAAGGAAAATCCATGAAGGAGAATGCGGACATCATGTCGCTGCCAAATCTCTAGTGGAAAAAGCTTTTCAACACGGACCTTTCTGGATTACATCTAAGGAAGATGTCGAGAGGCTGGTCAAGACGTGCAAAGGTTGCCAAAAATACGCCAAACAAGCCCATGTTCCGGTTGATCAGTTGCGAACAATTCTGATTACATGGACTTTTGCGGTCTCGGGGCTTGACATGGTAGGACCGCTTAAACGGGATCCAATTGGATTTACCCACCTCCTAGTGATGGTTGATAAATTTACAAAATGGATTGAGGATAAACTTCTCACAAGTTTTGATGGAGCAGTAGCCAAAAGATTCGTCGAGGATGTTATAATTCGATTCGGATATCCGCATAGTATAATTACAGATAACAGGAATAACTTTTCCATGGGAGAACTTGTCGAATTTTGCTATTATCAAGGGATCCGGCTTGATATTGCATCGGTCACACATCCACAAGACAATGGACAAGTCAAAAGGGAAAATGGTTAAATTCTTCAAGGCTGCCATCCTAGACTCGAAGCACCACTTCGCCGTGATGTGGGGGCTTGGGCGGACAAAGTGCCGTCTATTTTAGGGAGCTTAAGTGAAGGAGGTATACCCTAGAGGCAAATATTAAGGTGTTTTTATTTGATGTATCTCTTGTATATGATCATAATATGTTTTATGTCGTACTATAACCATGTTAATATGAAACATTAATACACTCGTGGTATGTAAACACACCATGTCTCTAGTTACCTCTAGTGAACTAGCTTATTGGTCATGATGATGATCTAGGGTTTCAAGATCATGGGCATTTATGCCAATTGTCAATGAGGTCATATCATTGGTTGAATGATGTGATAGAGAAACTCCCAAAATTTGTATCATAATAAGATCTAGGTACAAAGATTAGCATTGATAATAACGAAAAGAAAACCTCGCAACCTAATCATTGGACTGTGAGATAATGCAAATCACCGTTCTAGAGGGGAACTTAGATGGTATCGAGTATCAGACTGTAACTGGGTGATAAAAAGGGCACCACTCAAGTTTTCCAAAGGGATGCATAGAGGAGTAGATATCAAGACCAGGATTTGCCAATCCATGTAACATATAGATACACGTGGCCATCTCGGTGACATTGCATTAACGAAGCTTGCAAGCGTGTGACTAGGTCAAAGAATGCAACGACATGGGAACGAGTAAACAAGTTCATCAGTAACAAGATCGAACGAAGGTATGGAGATACCGAAGATCAAATCTTGGATGAATTAGGTATCAAGTGGCAAAGGGAATGGGAAACAACGTTGAAGGTTCAAGCAATAAATATTCGCCAAATGCACGGGGTCATCATGGGCACCCAAGTCTTGCTGATGATCATTTATATGAGAGAACTCTTGGTCATGTCCAGAGTATTTCCGAACTAAAGGGTGTCACGCTTAAGGGTGGGGACGCATAGGGATAGATACGGTACCGTAGGAGAAATAGAGATAGAGAAACTAGAATAGTTCCGGGTAATACCCGATGTTGATGGGGGGTCTGGAAGGTGTTTCATAGTGAAGAAATATAATATTATGTGTATTTTATATTAATTGGTTGAATTAATATTAAAAAATATATATTATTTTATTTATTATAGGCAACCCATTGCTAATGGGCCACACCCATAGGGGAGGCCCAAAGGGCCAAGGCGCCTTGGAAGGAGGGCTAGCTGACCAGGCCCTAGTGGGATCCCCACGTGGGGGCCCACCTAGGCCGAAGGCTCCCCCTTGGTGGCCGGCGGCTGTGGGAATAGTCCCACAAAGCCTTCCCCTTGGGTGGTTCCCCTCCCCTCCCACTATATATAGGGGTTCACCCCTCCCCTTGGAATCATCCCATTCTCTCTCTCTCTCTCATTTCCTTTGAAGATTTCTCGGTAATACTAGAGAGGACCTCGAGGGTTTTGAGTTCTCTAGTTTCACACTACCATTGTGTGATCTTCAGTCTGCCATCTTCCTCTTTCACTGCTCTGCTGGATCGGAGCCCGGGAGACGCCGCCTACACCGAACGTGTGTAGTACTTCGGAGGCGCCACACTTGGGGTGCTTGGAGCTGCTCGTCTTCATCAACATATGCCTTCCTGTGTAAGGTGTTCCTCGGTCTTCAAGGGTATGAATACCGTCTTCCTTTTTCCGTTACTTATGTCTACATAGTATATATCCTAGTATTAGTGTTCGTGTAGTTAGATTTTTTTTGTTTTCTGCTCCGGAACCCTATATTTGTATCAGAGCGGTTCTATGGGTAGGCATGTCATAAGGATAGAACACATAGCAATATGTGGGTATTGATTTTGTAGTTTCTACCCTCTTTTATGTTCTTGTTCATATCGCGACACTGTTTCACGAAGCAGCCCCAACCAACCTTACATGGTGATTCAGGAGACGGTTCCACAGTTAAGTGGCTTTGAGGGTGTCTATCTCTCTACAGTAGTTAATATGGCATCAACATTGGAGGGCCCTGAAAAGGGAAGGAAAAAGACAATCATTGAATCCATGTTGTGGCTCTATGTTCGTAGGTAGGAAGGGTTCTACTGCAAAATCCCTAAAGCCGCGTAAAACGTGCAAAAGATAAAGTAGAAGCGTCTAACTTTATTTTGCTAGGGGCATGTGTCGTGACATGGTAATGGTAAGTTCATGAAACATTCTCATTGGATCTCTCAATGGCGATCAAGGCGCTACAACCATGTTGTGACAACATAGTTTTAAAGTATTATTTATGCATCTTATTGTTCTTGTGTATTAGGATATACGACGATAGAATAATAGGATAAGTCCCTCACATAATTCCAATTATAGTGTTCCCCTCTGTGTTTGCACCACCAAGAAAGTTCTCAGTTATGAGGCAGGCTGTGATGATCGTGTGTCATACATATCTATGTTTGCATATGGTGGGTGTAATCCATGTTGCACAACAACACAAACAAGTTAGAATTGGTAATCTCTAGCATGTACAGACATGGCCTTGGAACACAAGATACTGAAAGGTGGAGCATAAGTCACATGTGATGTGAATGGCATTGAGAATCTCTAACTTTGAAACTGCATTGCCAGCCGTGACAATCGGGGTGATGTAGTGAATTAGGATCATGTGATCACCGAATGAATTGAGGGATATTCATTGAGTGGGAATTCCTTTTGTTTTAGTTTAAATAACATAGATTAAAACTTGAACTCATTATTATGAACATGGTCTAAACACTTTGCAAATACCTTGTAGATGTCTCCCCCACCCACCTTCAACCTTGGCACCTTCCTAGAGAAGGACAAGCTAAAAACTGATGGAACCAACTTCACCGCATGGTTCCGCAATCTGAGAATCCTCCTAGTCCCCTACAAGTTGACTTATGTCATCGAGGGTGAGCTGCCTGCTAAGCCTGCAAATTTTGCCTCCCAGGACAAAAAGAATGTCTAGCAGTCAAAGGCAGATGATTTCTCCCTCATCCATAGTGGAATGCTCTATGCCATGGAGCCGGAGCTTCAAAAGCGTTTTGAGAAGATGAATGCTTTTAAGATCATTGATAATCTCAAGGTTGTTTTTGATCCACAGGCTTGGGAGGAGAGGTATGATACTTCTAAGCTCTTCTTCTCTACCAAGATGGAAGAGCACAACAGTATAAGCGAGCACATAGTCAAGATGTCTGGCTACGTCAAATGCTTGAATTTCCCTGGATTGAAAGATCCTGGAAGGCCTCGCGATAAATAGGGTGTTGCACTCTCTACCCCTAGCTATAAGAGTTTTGTGATGAACTACAACATGCAAGGGATGACTAAGACCCTTGATGAAGTGTTCGCCATGCTCAAAAGTGCTGAGGTCGAAATCAAGAAGGAGCACATGGTGTTGATGGTCAATAAGACAACCAACTTTAAGATCCGGGGAAAAGGGCAAGGGCAAGAAGCCCAAGAAGGATGGCAAGCATGCTGACAACACTTCTAAGGCTGCCAAGCCCGGTCCTAAGCCCGGCGTCACGTGCTTCTACTATAAAGGGGACAGGCACTGGAAACACAACTTCCCTAAGTACCTTGAGGACAAGAAAGACAGAAAGATAGCCGCCAAAGACAAATGTATATTTGATATACAAATTATATATGTATTCCTTACTAGCGCCAGAAATGAGACCTAGGTATTTGATACTGGTTCGGTTGCTCATATTTTTAACTCTAGCAGGAGCTACAGAGTAAGAGGCGCCTGAGGAAGGACGAGGTGATGATGCGCATCGGCAATGGCTTGAAGGTCGATGTGGTCGCCGTCGGCACTCTACCTCTACGTCTGCCGTTGGGAATGATTTTGTTTTTGAATAAATGCTAATATGTACCCGCCTCTGTCCGAGCTCCTTCCTGTATGTGTGGATACCGGTAGAGGCATTGCATGTGCGGCGCTGGAGACAGGGAAGCTCGTGGGGATCTGGCGATGGAGGCCGTGGGATCCGAAGAAGCTGTCCGTGGGATTCGGAGGGTTGTCTGAGGGATCGTTCGGCACTGCTTCGACGCGCTACATCAACTTCCGCATCTGTGCGTCTAGCGGTAATCTCGTGGCCTATAACCTGAGCTAGATCTTGGGAGTACCGCATTAGGGAAAAAGTTCTGTTTATCTCTGCGCGGCCCAACACTATCAAGGAAGGACATTTTCTTTATGACTTGTAGGTTGAGCAACACCAACCCGAGGAGGAGATTCCGGACGAGGATTGTTGGAAATATGATCTAGAGACAAATAGTAGTAAGGACTATTATCATATTTCATATAGTTTATGATTAAGTTTTATATCATGCTATAACTGTATTGAGTGGAAACATCAATACATTTGTGATTTAAAAACAACCAGGGGTTCCCAGTGAAACTCTAGTCACTGGTTCATTGGTCAACAGATGATCAAGTTTCCTGATCATGTGGCATTTATGCCAGTTGGAAATGAGGTCATCTCATTCTGAGAATGAGATGATGAACCAATACCCAACCTGAACATCGTGACCCGATCATGTCACGAAGTTCAAGTTACGATGATTAGAAATGGATCCTCGTAGACTATTCCTTAGACCGTGAGGCTATATCAATCACTGTCTCCCGAGAGTGCTTAGATAGCATCAAACGCCATCTGGTAATATGGTGGTTATAAAGGTGTGTTCAAGTACTCGGAGGAAACCGTAGAGGCAATATATGTCAAGAGCGGTATTTGTCTGTTCATGTGACGGGTAGATGCTCAAGGGCCCACTCGGAGAGGTTATATCCAATAGCTACGCAGTGTGTGATTTGATCACGGGGATATCACTTGTCGGAAAGAGTTAAGTAGCATTGTTTAGTAAGAGATTGAACACGACATGGTGACATGTCATCGTACATGAGACCGGTTCCACGACTGACATGCAACTAGTTTTGCATAAGTGGCTAGCGGGTGTTTGTCTCTCCTACTATAGTCAGTATCTGATTTACAACGAGTTGCTAATAACTTGGTTATCCTCGTTGTGGTTCATGTTCGTAGGTAAGACCGGTTCTATCTCCGAAAGCCCTAAGCCACGTAAAACATGCAATTGATAAATTAGAGGCGTCTAGTTTAGATCGTTGATAGGCTAGTGTCTTGATATGGTATTGTTGTAAGTAGATGTATGATAGATACTCTTACAACTCACTTAACGTGTAAGTTCCATAGACCTTGGACTTACACACAAAGGAATGATAGAGATCATACCACGATGCAAATGATAGATATCAAATGCATGGACCATATCACCTCACTTCACACATTATATGTTAGCATCTTATATTGCTAGTTTGGCGCTTTTGGTAGCATTATAAGATGATCCCTCATTTAGATATCAAGATAAAATGTGTTCTTCCTTAAGTATGCACCGTTTTGTGGATCGTGTTTTGAGGCATCACGTGATGATCGGGTTTTCTCGACTCTACGCTTTCATACAACGGGTGTAAGACAGTTTTACACACGTGAATACTAAGGTTCTTACTTGACGAGCCTAGCATGTATAGACATGGCCTCGGAACACGGACCAAAAGTTTAAGCATGAGTCATATAGTTGATATGATGCCCATATAGATGCTCGCCTTTGAAGCTACACCGACTCACGTGATGATCGGACTTGGTGTAGTGGATTTGGTTCATGTAATCACCAAAAGGACACGAGGGATGTCGTTTTTGAGTGGGAGTTCATTAGTAATTTGGATTAGTTGAACTCAATCTATCATAAACTTAGTCTAAATATATTTTACAAATTCTGTTGTAGATGGCACCACACCTTTTAATTTCAATGTGTTCATGGAGAAAGAGAAGCTTGGGAATGGTAGCAACTTCACCAATGGGCTATGAATTTGAGGATTCTCCTCCTTTCTTTGCACAAAAGCAATATGTGCTAGAGGCACCGCTAGGCCCCCCACCAGCTCCTGATGCCCCTGACGAGGAAAAGAACATCTATATAACTCGTCAGGAGGACCACAACTTAGTTCATTGCGGCATATTGTATGGGCTAGAGCCAGAACTTCGAAAACGTTTCGAAAATGGCAATGCCTTTGATACCATGGGAGAATTGAAAATGATTTTCGATACTCATGCTACCGTAGAGAGTTATAATGCTTCTGAAAAGTTCTTTAGCTGCATGATGGAAGAGAACAGCTCCGTTAGTGAGCACGTACTCAAAATGTCTGGGTACGCCGATAAGCTTGTGTCCTTGGGAATAACGATTCCCATTGAATTAGGCATACATCATGTTCTCCAATCTCTGCCACCTAGCTACAAGATCTTCGTCATGAACTATAATATGCAGGGCATGAAGAAGTCTCTTCTCGAGCTTCTGTCAATGCTTAAGACTGCAGAAGTGGAGATTAGGAAAGAACATCAAGTGTTGATGATCAATAAGACCACCGGTTTCAAGAAGGACAGGAAAGGCAAGCAGAAGGGAAAGAAGGGCGGCAAATCTATTGTCGCGCCTGAAAGGAAACCCTGATATGGCCCTAAGTCTGACACCGAGTGCTACTATTGCAAGGGGACTGGCCATTGGAAGCGCAACTACCCCATGTATTTGGCAGACAAGAAGGCCGGCAAGGCAAACAAATGTATATGTGATATACATGTTATTGATGTGTACTTGACTAGTACTCGCAGTAGCACCTAGGTATTTGATACGAGATCGGTTGCTAATATATGTAACTCGGTTCAGGGGCTGCGGAACAAGCGACAACTAGCAAGGGATGAGGTCACGATGCGGGTCAGCAATGGATCAAGAGTTGATGTGATCGCCGTTAGAACGCTGCCTCTCCATATGCCGTCGGGATTAGTTATAAACCTAAATAATTGTTATTTGGTGCCTGCACTGAGCATGAACATTGTATCCGGATCGTGTTTGATGCAAAGTGGTTATTCGTTTAAGTCTGAAAACAATGGTTGTTCGATTTATATGAATAATATCTTTTATGGTCATGCACCTATGTTGAATGGTTTATTTCTTTTGGATCTGATTAAACTTGATAATGATATATCTGCATATATGTGGCATTGCCGTCTAGGTCATATTGGCGTTAAACGCATGAAGAAACTCCATTCTGATGGACTTTTGGAATCACTTGATTTTGAATCATTTGATACATGTGAACCAGGCCTTATGGGCAAGATGACTAGAACGCCGTTTTCCGGTTCAATGGAACGGGCGACAGATTTATTGGAAATCATACATACTGATGTGTGTGGACCAATGAGTGTGTCGGCGCGAGGTGGATATCGTTATTTTGTTACTTTCACGGATGATTTGAGTAGATACGGGTATATCTATTTGATGAAACATAAGTCTGAAACCTTTGAAAAGTTCAAAGAATTTCAGAATGAAGTGGAAAATCATCGTATGAGAAAGATCAAATTTCTGCGGTGCGACCGTGGAGGAGAGTATCTTAATTCTGAGTTTAGCACACATAAGAAAGAGCGTGGAATAGTTTCACAACTCACGCCTGCGGAACACCACAACGTAATGGTGTGTCGAACATAAATGTCGTACTTTATTGGATATGGTTTGATCTATGATGTCTCTTGACTTGCCTTGTCATTTTGGGGTTATGCCTGGAAACCGCTGCATTCACTTTAAATAGGGCACCATCTAAATCTGTTGAAAAGACAAGTATGAATTATGGTTTGGAAACAAACCTAAGATGTCATTCTTAAAGTTTGGGGATGCGATGTTTATGTGAAGAAGCTTCAAGGATAAACTCGAACCCAAAGCGGAAAAATCGTCTTCATAGGATACCCTAAGGAAACAATTGGGTATACCTTCTATCACAAATCCGAGGGCAAGGTTTTTGTTGCCAGAATGGATCCTTTCTTGAGAAGGAGTTTCATGAAAGGTGTGAGTAGGAAGGTAGAACTCGAAGAGGTTATTGAACCTTCTCTTCATGAAATGGCGAGTAGCACAGACCGGAAGTTGTTTGAGTTGACTTCACCTAATGAAGAGAGAGCTAATGATATTGATCATGAAACTCCGAAGAGGACACTCTAGAACCTCATGGTCAGCGGGACACGTCTGACTCCGAGCTGTACGGCAATCCTGTTATGAATTTCATGATTCATGAAATAGATGACCCTGGGACGTATGAAGAAGCGATGGTGAGCCCTGATTCCAACAAATGGCTAGAAGCCATGAAATCCGAGATGGAATCCATGTACGAAAACCAGGTTTGGACCTTGGTGGACTTACCTCACGATCAAAAGGCCGTTGAGAATAAATGGATTTTCAAAAGAAAAACTGATGCTAATGGTAATGTAACCATCTACAAGGCTCGACTTGTCGCAAAGGGGTTTCGACAAATTCAAGGAGTTGACTACGATGAGACATTCTCTCCTGTAGCGATGCTTAAGTCGGTTAGGATTATGTTAGCAATTGCTGCATATTTCGATTATGAAATATGGCAGATGGATGTCAAAACTGCGTTCCTCAATGGTAATATTGAAGAAGAGTTGTATATGATACAACCTAAGGGTTTTGTCGATCCTAAGGATGCTGATAAGGTGTGCAATCTTCAGCGATCCATCTATGGACTGAAGCAAGCATCCCGGAGTTGGAATCTCCGCTTTGATGAGGTGATCAAAGAGTTTGGATTTGTCCAAACTTATGGAGAGGCTTGTATTTACAAGAAAGTGAGTGGGAGCAATGTGGCATTTCTGATATTATATGTGGATGACATATTATTGATTGGAAATGTTATAGATCTTTTAAACAGTGTTAAAAGTTATCTAAACAGCAAATTGTCGATGAAGGACCTTGGTGAAGCTTCATATATATTAGGTATTAAAATCTATAGAGATAGATCAAGACGCCTAATTGGGCTATCACAGAGTACATACCTTGATAAGATATTAAAGAAGTTTAATATGGACGGAAGTAAGAAGGGGTACTTACCTATGTTGCAAGGCAAGACATTGAGTAAGACTCAAAGTCCATTTCTGGCGGAAGAAAGAGAGATAATGGATAAGATCCCCTATGCCTCAGCCATAGGCTCTATAATGTATGCCATGCTATGTACAAGACCAGATGTGGCACATGCTATTAGTTTGACTAGTAGGTACCAATCTGATCCAGGTTCGAAACACTGGATAACGGTCAAAAATATCCTTAAGTACTTGAGAAGAACTAAGGATATGTTTCTTGTATACGGAGGTGAAGAAGAGCTAGTCGCTAAGTGTTATGTCGATGCTAGCTTTGACACTGATCTGGATGACTGTAAGTCTCAATTTGGATACGTATTTCTCTTGAGCAGGCGTGATTAGTTGGAGGAGCTCCAAACAACTTGTGGTGGTTGGATCAACAACGGAGGCGGAATATGTTCTTTGCTTGAGCGGTACAGAAGCGATTTGGATGAAGGAGTTCATAACGGAACTAGTGTGGTTCCTAGTGCGTTGGACCCAATGGTGATCTATTGTGACAATAATGGAGCCATAGCCAACGCCAAGGAACCAAGGTCTCACAAGAATTCCAAGCATATTAAGCGCCGGTTTCACTCCATCCGCGAGCATGTCAAGGATGGAGATATAAAGATTTGTAAAGTGCACACGGACCTGAATGTAGCAGATCCGTTGACTAAAGTACTCCCTAGGGCAAAACATGATCATCACCAAAACTCCATGGGTGTTAGATTTATCACTATATAAACTAGATTATTGTCTCTAGTGCAAGTGGGAGACTAAAGGAAATATGCCCTGAGAGGCAATAATAAAGTTGTTATTATGTATTCCTTGTATATGATAGATGTTTATTTTGCATGCTATAATTGTATTGATAGGAAACATCAATACATGTGTGTTCAATAAACAAAAGGGTTCCTAGTTATGCCTCTCTTATAGACTAGCTTGTTGATTAACAAGATGATCAAGGTTTCCTGATCATGGACATTGGATGTTGTTAATAACAAGGTCACAGCATTTGTGAAATGATGTGATGAACATTCATCCAAAGTATAGCATTACGATCAAGTCATTATGTTTATATTGCTATAACATCATACAAAGTAGTATTAGTCCTTAGACCATGAGATCATGTTAATTGCTAACACCGGAAGAGTATCTTGATAACATCAAACGTCACACCGTAACAGGGTGACCATAAAGGTGGGTTCAGTGCTATGAAGGTGTTATGTTGAGGCTCATGGATCAAGAGTGGAATTTGTCAATCCCGATGACGGATAGATATACTCTGGGCCCTCTCGATGATATCACATTAAGATAACTTGCAATCAAGTGATCTGATCACTAGAATGTTATATCACGGGAACGAGAAAAGAGTGCATGTCGGTAACGAGATCAAACTAGGTATTTGGATACCGATGATCGAATCTCGGACATGTATTATATCATGGGACAAAGGGTTTAAATTTCTGACGCTAGAGGTTCTCATGATCACAGAAGTCATCGTTGAATATCTGAGTCGATATGGATCTCGGTCCGCTTCGATTATTGATCTGAGAGGAGTCTCAATTATGTCTGCATTATTCACGAACCATAGGATGATACACTGAAGGGTTTCGGGACACCATTTAGGAGCACATATGTTCCAGACAAAAGGTTTGCAAAGCGCAGGAAATGTTTCGATAGAAACAGGAATTGTTTCGATAGAAACCAGAATTGTTTCGGGTGAAATTGCAGAAAGTGGTTCTGCATGTGATATTGAAATTTTGCAAGGGGTTTTATGTGAATGTTTGTTAATTAAAGTAATTAACAAAATTCTGAATAAAATAAATAAAAGAGTTTTATTAATTGAGAGTTGCATTTAATTTGGTGGAAATTAAATACATGTGAGTGGGATTTTGGGTGGAGGCCATGTTTATGTGAGTGGAGGTTCACCACATGAATGAACGAGGGGAGGAGTCCCCCCCCATCATGCGCCGGCTATGGGAGGGGAGGGGTCTCCCTCCGTCCTATATAAATCCCCCTCTCCCCTCTCACAAACCACACCTCCTCGTGAAGGATCTCTCTCCCCCTCTAGATATTCCCCCATGGTCTCGGATTAGCGAGATACATGTTCCCGGTGGCCTTGCGTCTGGAAGGAGTTGCTGCTTCCGCTGATTCGCTGGAGCGAGGAGGTGGAGGTTGTCCGGTGGCTTGAACGTGTGTGTGTGAGGACGGATGCGCTGCTGATTTGCGGCGCTCGCACTTCCACACGATCTTGAGATCGACAAGCGTACGACTACATAAACCACGAGTTCCTACTCGTTAACAAAACTCGTTGTCTTCGAGGGTAAGTTCTCCATGGATGTATGTCCACCCGTTGCTCTGTATCTATAGATCTTGGCATATAGTTCTCATCGTAGGAAATTTTTTGTTTTCTATGCTGCGGACCCAACACTGGGCCCCGTCGTCAGCCACCTCCCTCGCCTCCTCGCCCTCACCTCGCCACCGCTGTCGCCACGGTCGACCTCGGCCTCCTCTCCTTGCCTCCCCATGGCCGCCCCCTCTTGGCTGCACCGCCGGGAGCTCCACCCACCGCCAGGACCTACAACGTCGGCCGTCGCTCCGTCCGCCTAGCCCCCCTGCGGCCCCGAGCCCGCATGCCCGAGCTCGCTGATGCCCCGTTCTCTGGGACGCCTCTGCGCGCCATGTTCCTCTCTGCCAGCGCCGTCAGCGCCTCCTTCTCGAGCAACCCTCCTCTCCACGTTCGGCAGCAGGCGGCAGTTGCCCAAGCGTGTTCGCGGCCTACCTCTACTCTGCATGCACAACCCCCGTCCTCGCTGCCTTCTGCCATGTGAGATCGACCCCACCGGCGTCGTTCTTCTGTTCCTCGTGCTAGTAGTGGCCATGTGTGCCCTGATGGTTCGAGCTGCCACTACAGCACAACTTCGATCAACGTAGTTATCTGCTGTTCTCGTTGCCGTGCGATTCGTCACTACAGTTTGGCTCGATCCGCCTCGGGGGTGTGGTGTACAGAGAATCCTAGTAGCGTTTTGCCCTAAGGTCTTCAATTCGTTGATGAATGTTGGGGTGTGATACTACAACAACAATTGTCGGTGACCTCCCGGTCGATAAGTTGGACAAGGACATCGGCGTGAGCGACAAGATCTTCCGAAGTACCACTCGAAGGCCACCGGTGTCGGATTCCGAGACCCACGGAACCCGATCACGGCGAAGCCATTTCCAAGATCTTCTTCACGGATCCGATGGTCGAGACCCTGAACCCGGAGATCTTCTTCATGTCACGACAAGTTCTCCTTTCTGGATCCGAAGGCCCCGTTCCCGGCGTCCCGAAGACCGATCCTGCTGAGCCCAAACCCCATCGAACCCCAAGATCTTCGGACCTTGATGTGTGACCCCTATCCTATCCCTATTTTTATAATATATAATATCAATATATTGCATTTAAATTGTTCATACATGCATACCTGTCTGTGGTTTGGGGGCATTATACCACTTCACCTAATAATTAAATATGGAGCGCTTATGCGGGTTATTCCTGTCTATTAGTGCCTCCATTTAAATTTGTGTAGCGAACCAATGCCATGTTTTGCCTTGTTAAGACAACATTTAAAATGCGGGGTATCTAAATAACTTGAACCTTTTAATTAATTGTCGGGACCCCGGTTCCGCTTAATACTACCTAATTGCACCGCACTTTTGCCATGCCATGCATCATACCATGAACATGCCGATTCTTCTGTCGTAGCATTAAATATTGCATCCGGTGTTTCTTCTAGTGTTTGCTTCTTCACGGACTAGGCCGATGAGTGGATGCGAGTATCGACAAGTTCTTCGGATGAATCTCCGGCAGTGTTTCCTCGGCGAGCATCTCTCCCCTTCTACCTATTTTGCATTTATAGTCTTTATTTCGTCTTGTTTTTCTATTGCTATCCATGTTGCGATGCTTTAGTTTCCGTATACCAGATATATTCCGTGCAGCCTCTATATTGCCATGGACACCTCTAATACCTGTTGTTTGGTAGATAGCTGGCCATGCGAGTCGTAGTTGCTTGCTCAGGTGCGATCTCTTGTTGTCGAGTACCATAGTTCTTGGTATGCTGGCAGATGTTTATGGTGGAGATGATCATGTCTTACAAGCTGGATGTGATGGACTTTATTTACCATGAGTTGATTGATGCCATGTTTAATAGGCTATCCATCCCATATGCTCCATACATCATGATGTTGATCAACCACCTGCTTCCCACTAAAGAGTTTAATATTGATGTGGAACACAAGGCGAAGAAGATCTACAACAAGGTGAGGAAGACCTCGCACCCATCTTATGGTCCTAAGGGTCTCATGCGAGATGCTCGTGCCAGTGATTATAGGCCCCCAGTGCCTCCTATTGCTCGTGAGATCAAGCACCTGAATTGGTTCCAGTGGAACATTCTTTGCATGGGAGTGGACACTCGCAAGGGACAGTATGAGTCCTACAAACAGCGCTACGAGAAACGGACTCATCCTCACAAGACGCAACCTCATGAGATAAGGCAAGAATCTGAACCAGGTGACCACATATAGTGTCATTGTTGCCTCCACTTGGGGTGATAGAATCATAGAAGAGACCCACCAAGCTAGCATACTAATGTCTACACACTTCTATTCTTGTAGACAGTTGTTGGGCCTCCAAGTGCAGAGGTTTGTAGAACAACAGCAAGTTTTCCCTTAAGTGGATCACCCAAGGTTTATCGAACTCAGGTAGGAAGTGGTCAAAGGTATCCCTCTCAAGCAACCCTGCAATCAAGATACAAGAAGTCTCTTGTGCCCCCAACACACCCAATACACTTGTCAGGTGTATAGGTGCACTAGTTCGGCGAAGAGATAGTGAAATACAAGTGGTATGGATAATTATAAGTGGTAACAGTGATAGAAAATAGCTTGATGGCATGGAAAAGACTAAAGTAAAACTGAAATAAAGATAGAAGCAAGCAAACATGTAATAGATCTAATTGCAAACGGTGTTTCAGTGCTTAGAAACAAGGCCTAGGGATCATACTTTCACTAGTAAACACTCTCATATAAATATATTCTTCTTTATGATACTACACTGAACTACTCTCCGGTTGGACACTCTAATCCATGGTAGGGCTATAACAGCACACCTCAAAGTTCACTCTCCCCATCTAGATAACCCCACACTGTCACCTTGAGAACTAGATGGTTCAAACAAACACCACAATTTCATAAAGACATCCAACTCCAAATATAACTCATAACAAGTATTTGAAATCTCTAGCCTAAGTGCCACCAAGGTGTGCACACTGTCAACTTCACACACATGGGGAGAGCAGATATATATTAAAGCACTTGAGTAGCAAGGTAGATCTATAAATTACAAGCTCATGATCTCAATAAGGTCATGCATAGAGAGAGAGATGAACACATAGCTACCAGTAGAACCTTAGCCTTGAGAGAAAACTACTCTCTCCTCATCATGGGAATCAGCAACGGTGATGGAGATGATGGTGGAGATCAATGGAGATAGCTCTCCGTCTCGTCTTCTGGCTCCATGAGTAAAATATCGACTTTGGCTTTTGTTCGGTCCAATTCCGAGAATATTGATTTTCTGACTTTCCTGGAACCAAAAACAGCAGAAATCAGGCAAGCCACCTTGTGGCACTTGTTAATAGGTTAGTCCAAGAAATCATATGAAAAGTACTCCAAAGTGTGGACAAAACATAAGAAAGTAGATAAAACCAAGCATGGAACATCAAAAATTATGGATATGTTAGCAACGTATCAACATCCCCAAGCTTAACTCCTGCTCGTCCTCGAGTAGGTAAGTGATAAAAAGAAAGAATAATTTTTGAGGTGACATGCACCATCATAAACTTGATCAAAGTATTTGTAAAACATTCAAAGCTGGGATCATAGTACTTCAAGCATAACATGAAAGACAAAGTTCTAACAATAAGGCAAAGCAACTATGTTGCAACATGAAAAGGCATAAACAAAAGATTCATGAATAACAATGATTTGCAAGACGTTTGTTTGTTTCACATAAAGAAAACATAGCATAGTGGCATTCAGCTTGTCCCTCATAGAGTAGCAAACATAAATGCATAGGACACCTTCAAAGTTCATAAGAGTGACTAGATACAAATAGGTTAAAACAAGCAATATCAAAGCTATGCATCAATCAACAAGTCTTGGGACAATGCACATAAAACTAAGAGTGGCCACTATGCTCTCAAAGTAGGTGCATAAAGATAGAAGGTGGAGACTCAACAAAAAAGTAAAAGAAAGTCCTTCATAGAAGGAAGTAGGGATTCAAGTTTCACAAAGAGCTTCCAAAAATTATGGTACTTTTTAGCTTTCAGCTCTCATTGCCCCTATCATAAGAATCTTGAAGTGATTAAGGTTAAAGTGAACAAACTATGGAGTATATGCTTGACAAAGTATAAGTTGGAAATCTCATGTCCCTTGAATATGAGGGCCGCTCCTCATGCTACTCAAGTTTAGTCACCGGTAAGTTCTTGTCATCGTAAGTACATGTGTATCATAGAGAACCGCAGCAGGTACCCCTTGCCTGATGATACGGAAGAATCCCCATATCAAAATGACAAGGCAAGCAGACAATGAGCATCTCAGCAATCTTCTTATTTACCATGGGAATATGGTGCTTTTTTCTCTCTTTCCTCTTTTCAGATATCTCTTTTTTATTTTTTCTCTTTTTTCTCAATATCTGACTCTTTTTTTATAAGAAGAATGCTTCATAGACAGCTCATTATGGTTACGCTGCAGGTTTCCACCATGACAGCATGGATTAGACCAGCGACCAAGGCGTTTCTCTAACACATATACATAACTCCATGGACTTACAAGCTCCCCTTTCATTTCACACTGATGACATCTGTAGAAAAAAGAGCATTATATCAACTAGGTACAAAGTACAAGTGCAATGTTATAGCGTTCCCCATGTGGGCAATATATGTTATTTGGTTTTTCATGCCCACTTGTGTCCCGTAGGCCCCGAGTACTTGATACCTGTTCCTTGACTATTTGCACTATCCACATCCGAGAGAGTCTATGAATACCCCTTAGACAGAGCTTGATTCATTTCTTACTTCTTGGGTCCACAAACTAGTTTGGGGCTTTATTACTATCCTGTACATATGCCATGCTTTACTGCTTTATTTATGATTGTGCGTGGAGCACCTGTAATGTTTTGGAACATGGAATGTTTTCGCGGTATCGACAAGCCCAGTCACACTTTCGGGTTCCCAGTCGTTTACAGCCATTGACACAAACCCTGGGTCCGTCTTGGAGCCGGACAACTTCGTTCCGGGTAGCTTAGTAGGGTAGCCCCCTGAAATATTTCATGAATCCTGTGATTGTTTTGTCGTGAAAGCCTCGTTGGGTTTTGATTTGGTTTTTCCGAGGTTGATCGTGTGTGTGTTGCTATTTGTGGACCCCTGCAGGGTAAATCTTGATGAAAGCCGTGTCCGCGGTTATGGACGACTTGGAGCACAGTATCTCGATCATAGACAAGCATAACTAAAGTAGTGGTATAAATTTGACTTAATATGTGACTAGTAATCAGCTTCACTACAATGGAATGGATAATAAAAGTGCCAACAACTAGTGGAACTGGTGTGTATCATGTCATGTTATACCTGCCTAGTAAGTATCGCAACTCCAATGGAATGAAATAAAAGTGCCAACAACTACTGGGTTTGGGATGTCACATGCTAATTGTATCTGACTAGTAAGTACTGCAACCACAACTGAATGGTTAATTAAAACTACCCACTACTTATGCTATCTGGATGACTCATGCTATCTATATCTGATTAGTAAATGCTGCAACTATAACGGAATGAATAAAACTACCAACTGTGTGAGTTCCTCGGTTTGACTTCCTCATTTGGTCTCGAGGGGGAATACCAGGATGGGTATGATTGGTGTTAGTATCAGCTTGGATTCGAGTAGGTCTTTCTTACCCCTCTCTAATATCCAACAGATGTATTGAGTCTCTATAGGTTGTTTAGTGCATCTTTGCGCCGCAGTCCACCATACCTATGTAGGCGAGAGCGCGAATTCTAACCTCGCTGTCTTGGCCTCGATCTTGGCGCTCCTCTTTTTCCTTTGCCCTTTGTCGGCACCCCTTTTGTTTTAGCAGGTTTAAGTTCGACGTCATTAGCAGGGTTACCCTTCCGGCTTGGCCTGGGCAGGGTTATGGACGCCATTGGTTATTCTTCAGGGCTCTTAGCCCAATTTGCTTCTTGTCCGTACTCGGACGTTGTATCGATTTGAAGGTGATTTGGATCTTTGTATTGTATATATGTATTCTTGACTCGTGGAGTCGTGTTATATATATATATATCTGTTCCGTGGGTTCCATCGTGGACTATTGTGTAATGGTATTACTTCGTTTTTTCCACCCGCACACAAGTGCTTGGTGGGCGTCCTTGAATCGTTTCTATGCGGGTTTGGCGGGAAGTGCTAAAACTTGCATAGGGCCGATTCGAGGGTGTTACAGAGTGGTATCAGAGCCGAGCAATTGCGATACCCCACAAGTCTAGCCTGTAGGATAACCTAGCTAACGAAAGATCTAGAGTGTCAAAACTATTTTGCAAAATTGGTTGGATAGATCTGATTAGGTCTGCTTTTACTCCTTAACCCTTTGTTATTCTCCTCTTACCTCTGCATGTTTTAGATCTATTCTCTTACCTTCTTCTAGTCCAGGATTTCTCGTGGTTGGGTTTTCTATCGAACCTTTAGGGTTCCGCTTCCTACTTTGGCAACGGTGTTTCTATCTCCGGACTTCATGCTATCTGAGTGATCTTTTATCTGTGGTACCATTCTTTGTTCCTTGTTTGTGCCTTCCGGTGTTTTCCAACGCGACGACATCATCTACGCCAGATCCGATGCAAAGCCGGCATCACTCCTTGTTTCTGAACCTCGTTTGATGAGATCTTCAGTCTGATTCCGAGAGTTGGTTGCATAATCCTGCTATTCATGTACGGAGTAATGATATGAGTGCGGGATGGAGTCACAACCATACCACTACCCTTATCATTCGCTTTTGTATATTGAATCGATGGATCCAGCAATTTACTCTGTTCACGGAAGCTAGAGGTGGCTTTATTCGTTGATACCTTTACCTTCCCCTTTGTTTATCCGAAGTGTTCTCTCGACGATCGCGGACAACGACCTCTCGTTAGTGGTGTCGCGAGGATCTACACGAAGCGAGAAGATTCAGCTCGCCGAGCTTCTTTCGGTACCATGAGGCGGATCTCGAGGGCGAGATCCCTTGTTAGTGGTGTCGAATTGTAGCACCCCGCTAAAACCACTACTAGAAAATCGCTGTGTTTCGTGCATTGCATCATCATGACCGCATGCTCATGTCATCATGCCACATTGCATTTGAGCATCGTCATGTCATCATGCATGGTTTTGCCTAAAACTATTTTCGAAAAGCCTAGTTTTGGTTTTCTAAATATCCCCGCCTTCTTTTCAAATTGTAAAACTCGGCTTTTTCGGATTATTTTGTTTTGTCTAAAACCTATTTGCTAAAATATTTTGTTTTGAAAATAAATAAATAACTTATTTTTACAAACCGAGGGAGGCCGCCACCTGCCAGGCCCAAAGGGCCCAACTGGCAGCAGTCTACTACCCCGAAACCCTAAACTTAAAATCCCCAAACCTAGTTTTAACCAAAACCCTAACCCAGCCGCCACCCACCCCGCTCCACACCATCCCAGTCCTGCACACCCCCTACCTACCCACGTGGTGCACCGCAACCCTCTCCCCTCGACACGGCTGCGCATACGTCGCACCCACCCGCGCATCGGAAGCCCACGATGGATCCCAAACCAATCCCCACATTGATGCGCCCCGACCCACCCCACGCTCGCGCGCAGCCCCGCCTACACGCGGTCAACCCCGTCAGCCCGACCCCACCATCCCTGTCTACGCCACCAACACTGCCCAGATCCCACCAGGACCCGGCCCACCCCGACACGTACACCCCCTCACTCTGCACGCGATGCACGCCTTGCATCCCCACCCCAATCACACCGCCGCCACTTGATCGAGACCCCTGACCCCTCCTTCATCCCCGGTCGACGCCAGGCCGAGCCGTCCCTGGCCTCGGCCTCACCCGAGCCACCTCCACCTCGCGGAGAACCTCCTTCGGCGCCCCTCTTCCCTGTCGGCCACAGAGACGATGCCGGCCCGCCAAGCTTCTCCTTGACCCAACCGCCGCTTGGTTGTGCCTTCTCCTGGCTTTCACCGTCGACCCGGGCCCCGTCGTCGGCCACCTCCCTCGCCTCTGTAGCATCCCAATTGTCTAACAATTGTAATGCTACTTGGTCTAGTAATATAAATGCTACTTCCTATATATAATTGTTGCATCATAATTATATCATGCTCATGTCATCATGCCACCTTGCATTTGAGCATCATATAAAACCCTTTTTCAATTTGGATCTCCTCTCATATGCATCATTAATTGTCTTTTCCTCTTGATATTGTATTTGGTTTTTGATATATTGTTTAAATGCCCAAGTTGAGTTGGGGGCATATCTTTTATTCCACTCCACCACCCTTTCTCTCACCACCTTATAATTCCACCATCCCATTATCCATGGGCTTGTATTTGATTCTCTTTTGGTATTTAATCTAGCTCATGGGAGATAGGATGGATCTACTCCTACAAATTCTTTTGCTTGGATTTTATTCCACTTTTGGGAATGCATAAGAATAATGCCATGTTAATATTATTGTTTTCAGAAGAATTTAATCATGGCAATTATCATTTTTGCATGGGCCATGCAAGAGTACCACCACCTTTAGCCATTTGTTTCTCTCTTGGTTTTGATGGGTTTTCTCTTATGGGGCCATATCCATCCATCATCCTCTACCCCTCTTCATGCTTGATCTTGTTGGTTCATGTTAAAACCCTACACCCATCCCCCATCCATGCAAGCCATGTGTGGGCATATTCAATCCTTCACTCTAAGCCACCACCACATTTACCCTCTCTCTCTAATCCTTTCTCCAAAAACCTAAACCTCATCTAAACCCTAACCAAGCCCCCCTCTCTCATCTCTCCTCTCTATACCATGCTGGTCCCATCTAGCCTCCTCACCCCCTCTATCCAAAACCCAAACCCTAATCACCTACACCACTATCACCCTCTACCATACCACCCCCTCGAGCCAAAACCGAGCCACCCCTAACCCATCCACCTGGCTCCACCCTAGCTCTAACCCCTCTCTAACCCGAGCCTCTCTCTCTAGCTAACCCTAGCTACCTGGCCACTCCCTCTCCCTGGCCCACGCCCCAGCCACACCTCTCTCTAACCCTAAGCAAAACCTAACCCAAGCCCCACCCGAGCCCTCTTTTGCACCACACCAAACCCATGTGCTCCTCCCTCCCCTCTCTACCCCAACCACCCCATCTCTCAGATCTCGATCTGGGATCCTCTTCATCCTCTCCTTCCTCCCCTATCTGCTCTCCTCAACCACCATGGCCATGGACAGCTCCATGTCCATCTCAAACCCTAGTTCGGCCAAGCTTCGAGAGGAGGCGGTTGCAGCTGTGCCAAGGAGGATCTAGGCGTCCAGGAGCCTGCCCTGCTTCCTCTCCAAACCCTAGAACCGCCAACCACACCGGAACCCTGCCGTAGACACCATGCCAGCGCCATGCCCGTGAGGACTGGAAGCTCCATGGACACGAGCGTCACCGTCGATCACCGCCTTCACAAGCTCCAGCGACCACACCGACGAGCTCCTGGTGAGAATCCTGAGCTACTTGACAAGGTCCCCCGCTTCCTTAACGCCTAACGCCAATCTTTTGTCCCGAGCATCCTGCAGCGCGGCCAGCGATGTTCTGTCGCTAGAGTCGTTCAGCGTCGTCGTTGTTTGTCTCTGTTCATCGAGTTCTAGAAGCCTCTGTGTTACTCATATGCAGATGCCCCCTGAACCAAAGTTGTAGCCCGTGGTTTCCTCTTCGTTTTTCGTTTTTGGGGCGACACGTTTCGTCCAGCGGAGGCATCGCCACCGTCGCCGGAAGACGGCCGGATCCGTGATCGAGCCGTGTCCGTCGAAGGCTGCGACCGATGGCCTTTTTGCGCTGGAGCCCCTGCCCTTTTTCCCGCCTGAACCCGCCGTCCCCGGAGCCCCACCTGTCAGCCCCGGTACATTCTTGCAAGAAAACCCCCGCGCTTTGTGGCTTCTCAACCCGCGCTCCCCTGGATCGCCCACGTGTCGCCCACCGGCTGGCCGTGCGCGTGAGTGGCCTCGCGGATCGGCCGGTCCCACCTGTTGGTCTCGGTGACTGAACAAAGCCTTGGCCGAAAAGTCCAGTTCAGTCCCATACACCGTGTCACTGCTCCTTGGCTGAGATAGCCCACTTGTCACTGCTAGTCGAGCTGAGTAACAAAAAGGAATTCTGTTTTCTGTTTTAATTTAAACTTTTCAAAATTGTTTTAAATTCAAATTTAAATCTGTTTTAAATAACTTTTCAAATATTATTCCAAATAATACATATAATATATGTTTTGAAATCAGAAAAATGTGAGGAATTCAAATATACCCTTCAAAATAATGTTTGAACACTTTAAATCTTCGAGTTGATTAAAATTACAATAAAATGCCCTTTTTCTTAATTAATTAATAACTTTTGTTTTACAACTCCGATTTTGACAAATAATATGTCTAAATTGATCAGCTCGACGAGACCTTTCTGTTTATGCATTCCATGTTCTGAATTGCAGCATGCATCATATAAATATAAAGTATACAGCAACTTATTTGAGGATAAAAGGTGACTAAAAATCAATAAAAGGCTTTATTCTTGTATTCCACACCTCACCCATGCCATGCTACATTAATGCCATGCAAATTGTGCATCATTCATCATGGCATTATTGTTTGCTTGTCGCATTTTATTCATATGCTTGTGCACTTTATTTATGTTGGCCCATGTTTGTTTGGTTCTTCTTCGAATAGACGCTGAGCAGGGGATATATCAAGAAACCCAGGAGCACTACCCAGATCCTTCTCTCGCTTCAACTGAGCTGCCAGGCAAGCACTACCACATGCTTGCATACATATAGTACCTATTGCCTCTATCTTATTCTTGCATCATTGAGTCGCGATTGCATTAAACTGAATCCCAAGTATTGCATAGCCTTTATTTTTAAACCCCACCGAAGCTTGTTCCTCCATCCCATGAGCCATTACTACAGGAGTTGTTTGAGCCATGCGGGTCGTAGAACAGCATGTGTACGGTATGTGAGTGTCTGATGGATAACGAGGTACCTAAACAACTTAACCTGAGTAGTAATGGGATAACTAATGAAAGTGGCACCGGTGAGCAATATCTGCTATTTGTTGTTTCATGCTCACTTGTGTCCCGTGGGACCCAGTACTTGATTCCTGTTCCTTGAATATTAGCGCTATCCACATCCGGAGGCTTATGAACCCCCTGAGCGAGCTTGATTCATTCTTATTTCTTGGGGCCACAAACTAGTTTGGGGTTTTATTACTATCTGTACTTATGCCATGCTTTCTTGCTTTATTTACGATTGTGCGAGGAGCACTTGTCTTGTTTAGGATCGTGACCGTTTCGCTGTATCGACAAGCCCAGTCACACTTCGGGTTCCCGATCGTTTTGTTGTCCACACAAACCATGAGTCCGTCTCGAGCCGCCAACCGTTGCGGGTAGCTTAATGGGTGGCCCCTTGAAATATTTCTGAATCCTGTGATCGCTTTGTCGTGACTGCCTCGTTGGGTTTTGATTTGGTTTTCCGAGGTTGATCGAGTGTGTGTTGCTATTTGTGCACCCCTGCAGGGTAAAACTTTCTGAAAGCCGTGTCCGCGGTTATGGACGAATTGGAGCACAGTTTCTCGATCATAGACAAGTATAACTAAAGTACCGCTTCTAATTTGACTAAGCACCTGACTAGTAAATAGTGCAACACTCATGGAATGGATAATAAAACGCCAGCGGATGGGGGTTGTTCGTCCAGCTTCCTCGTCGGTAAGCGAGGAGGAGGATGGATCTGTTAATATTACCGTTATAACTGTTGTTATTAATTCACGGACATCCGTCTATCTATGGTTAGGCGGATGGTTAGCGAGTTTTCTATAGAATTGTTAGGGATTATCTTTTGCTGCAATTGCGTCACCCCAGGTTGTGTCCCCTTTAGAGGCATAAAGACTTGCCGAGTACCCTATGGTCTCACCACGATAGATTGTTTGATTCAGATGGCGTAAACTCGCAAGATGGATCTGGGTGGAGGAGGCAGACGATGTGGGCAACGATCACTTGGTGTAGAGATTAGAGCGGGGATCCGTGAGATCTGTGGGCGGGATGCGTTTATTTATGGGGCATCTTATGCCGATTTGCTTCTTATCCGTACTCGGATCTTGTTTTCCGCTTCCGCCTGATACTCTGCTGTTTGGTGTATGAGGAGATATCCTAAACTATTATATCTATCTAGGATATTTGGATCTTGCCGTATGGCGTTGCAATATTTCTATTTCTTTTAGATGGAATGGCTCTGAGGACTGTTGTATGGTGGCTTGCATACATACTCATTTGTGTATGTAGTTGATCCCTTCGCCTGCCGATTACGCCGCTCGTTCTTGTCCTGATGTTTGGAAATGGTTAGGATGGCCGAAAGGTCCACCTGTGAGTGGCATTTGGCCCCACCGTACTATTTTAACCATTTCCGCTCATCCAGGCTTGTAATTAAGAGCGTAATTCACCGAGGTAGTTACAGCCTCCTTGCCCTCACCTCGCCACCGCTGCCGCCGCGGTCAACCTCAGCCTCCTCTCCTCGCCTCCCCATGGCCGCCCCTCTAGGCCGCACCGCCGGGAGCTCCACCCACCGTCAGGACCTACAACACCGGCCACCGCTCCGTCCGCCTGGCCCCCCTGCGGCCCCGAGCCCGCCTGCCCGAGCTTGCCGATGCCCCGTTCTCTCGGTCGCCTCTGTGCGCCATGTTCCTCTCCGCTAGCAGCGTCAGTGCCTCCTGCTCGAGCAACCCTCCCCTCCATGTTCGGTAGCAGGCGGCAGTTGCCCAAGCATGTCTGCGTCCTACCTCTGCTCCACACACACGACCCCCGTCCTTGCTGCCTTCTGCCATGTGAGCTCGACCCCACCGGCGCCATTCTTCTGTTCCTCGTGCTGGCAGTGGCCATTTGTGCCCTGATGGTTCGAGCTGCCACTTCAGCCCAGCTTTGATCAACGTAGTTGTCTGCTATTCTCGCTGCCGTGCGATTTGTCACTATAGTTTGGCTCGATCCGCTTCGTGGGTGTGGTGTACAGAGAAGCCTAGTAGCGTTTTGCCCCAAGGTATTCAATTCGTTGATGAATGTTGGGGTGTGATACTACAACAACGACTGTCAGTGACCTCCCGGTCGATAAGTTGGACAAGGACATCCGCGTGAGCGACAAGATCTTCCGAAGTACAACTCGAAGGCCACCGATGCCGGATTCCGAGACCCACGGAACCCGATCACAGCGAAGCCATTTCCAAGATCTTCTTCACGGATCCGATGGTCGAGACCCTGAACCCGAAGATCTTCTTCACGGCACGACAAGTTCTCCTTTCTAGATCCAAAGGCCCCGTTCTCGACGTCCCAAAGACCGATCCTGTTGAGCCTGAACCCCATCAAACCCCAAGATCTTCGGACCTTGATGTGTGACCCCTATGCTATCCCTATTTTTATAATATATAATATCAATATATTGCAATTAAATTGTTCATACATGCATACATGTTTGTGGTTTGGGGGCATTACACCGATTCACCTAATATATAAATATGGAGCGCTTATGCGAGTTATTCCTGTCTATTAGTGCCTCCATTTAAATTTGTGTAGCGAACCGATGCCATGTTTTGCCTTGTTAAGACAACATTTAAAATGCGGGGTATCTAAATAACTTGAACCTTTTAATTAATTGTCGGGACCCCGGTTCCGCTTAATACTGCCTAATTGCACCACACTTTTGCCATGCGATGCATCATACTATGAACACGCCGATTCTTCTGCCGTAGCATTAAATATTGCATCCGGTGTTTCTTCTAGTGTTTGCTTCTTCGCGGACTAGGCCGATGAGTGGATGCAAGTATCGACAAGTTCTCCGGATGAATCTCCGGCAGTGTTTCCCATGCGAGCATCTCTCCCCCTTCTACCTATTTTGCATTTATAGTCTTTATTTCCTTCTGTTGATCTATTGCTATCCGTGTCGCGATGCTTTAGTTTCCGTATACCAGATATATTCCATGCATACTCTATATTGACATGGACACCTCCTAATACCTGTTGTTTGGTAGATAGCTGGCTTTGCGAGTCGTAGTTTCTTGCTCAGGTGCGATCTCGTGTTGTCGAGTACCATAGTTGTTGGTATGCTGGTAGATGTTTATGGTGGAGATGATCATGTCTTTAATTACAACTATTAAATTGATGTGATAACTAATGAAAGAGGCACCGGTGGGCAATATATGTTATTTGGTTTTTCATGCTCACTTGTGTCCCGTAGGCCCCGAGTACTTGATACCTGTTCCTTGACTATTCGCACTATCCACATCCGGGAGAGTCTATGAATCCCCGTTAGTCAGAGCTTGATTCATTTCTTATTTCTTGGGGCCACAAACTAGTTTGGGGCTTTATTACTATCATGTACCTATGCCATGCTTTACTGCTTTATTTATGATTGTGCGTGGAGCACTTGTACTGTTTTGGAACGTGGAATGTTTTCGCGGTATCGACAAGCCCAGTCACACTTTCGGGTTGCTAGTCGTTTACAGCCATTGACACAAACCCTGGGTCCGTCTTGGAGCCGACCAACTTCGTTACGAGTAGCTTAGTGGGGTAGCCCCCCTGAAATATTTTATGAATCATGTGATTGCTTTGTCGTGAAAGCCTCGTTGGGTTTTGATTTGGTTTTTCTGAGGTTGATCGTGTGTGTGTGGCTATTTGTGCACCCCTGCAGGGTAAATCTTTATGAAAGCCGTGTACGCGGTTATGGACGACTTGGAGCATAGTATCTCGATCATAGACAAGCATAAATAAAGTAGTGCTATATATTTGACTTAATATGTGACTAGTAATCAGCTTCACTACAATGGAATGGATAATAAAAGTGCCAACAACTGGTGGAACTTGTGTGTATCGTGTCATGTTATACCTGCCTAGTAAGTATCGCAACTCCAATGGAATGAAATAAAAGTGCCAACAACTACTGGGTTTGGGATGTCACATGCTAATTGTATCTGACTAGTAAGTACTGCAACCACAACTGAATGGTTAATTAAAACTGCCCACTACTTATGCTATCAGGATGACTCATGCTATCTATATCTGATTAGTAAATGCTGCAACTATAACGGAATGAATAAAACTACCAACTGTGTGAGTTCCTCGGTTTGACTTCCTCGTTTGGTCTCGAGGGGGAATACCAGGATGGGTATGATTAGTGTTAGTATCAGGTTGGATTCGAATAGGTCTTTCTTACCACTCTCTAATATCCGACAGATGTATTGAGTCTCTATAGGTTGTTTAGTGTTTGCTATGCTGCCGCTTCAGTCCACCATACCTATGTAGGTGAGAGCCGCCGAATTCTAGCCTTGCTGTGTAGTGGCCTCAGTACTGACGCTCCTCTTTTTCCTTTGCCCTTTGTCGGCACCCATTTTGTTTTAGCAGGTTTAAGTTCGATGTCGTTAGCATGGTTACCCCTCCGGCTTGGCCTGGGCAGGGTTATGGACGCCATTGGTTATTCTTCAGTGCTTTTAGCCCAATTTGCTTCTTGTCTGTACTCGAACATTGTATCGATTTGAAGGTGATTTGGATCTTTGTATTGTATATCTGTATTCTTGACTCGTGGAGTCGTGTTGTATATATATTTGTTCTGTGGGTTCTATCGTGGACTATTGTGTAATGGTATTACTTCGTTTTTTCCACCCGCACGCAAGTGCTTGGTGGGCGTCCTTGAATCGTTTCTATGCGGGTTTGGCGGGAAGCGCTAAAACTTGCATAGGGCCGATTCAAGGGTGTTACAGGGCCCTCAAGTAAATGAGGGGGAAATGAAGATCTCTCTTGGTTAAGCTATAGATCAAGGCCTCCTCCTTCAATTCTCCAAAGATCAAAGACTTTGGATGGTTGGATGAAGAGATCTTGTTGATTTGGTGGCTCAAATGGACATGGTGTTCTTGAGGTGGACGAGCAGCTAGAACAAGGGGATAAGGTCCTCTATTTATAGCCCCTCGCATCAGTGAACCGTTTTCTGACCGTTGGAGAAGAAGCAGATCGGATACTCCGGTCACCACACCGGAGACTCCGGTCTACACCGGAGACTCCGGTCAACCTCCAGACCAGCCTCCGGACCGACCGACACTATTGTTAAAATCGTTGGTACATGAGCAACACCCGATAGCACGGACCATCATTCATGTGGTTTAGGAAACTTACACCAGTAATAAAGAGCAGGTGATGTGATCATGTTAAAAACTTGTTGTGGAGTTGGTACCAAAAAAATATGAGATGGTCAATCTAGGTGGGGCACCATACCGTATTCCTCCAGCCCTGCCAAAGATGGTGGATGCGACGGTCGGAGCTCGGGAAGGAGATTCTAATTGCAGCGATGAAGAGCTCCCCTACTTGATTGAGTTGGCTGGATGGAAGAAGACGTCCAGCAGAAGGCGAAGGCGTGCCTACAAAGGAGAGGGAGAGCTCGAAACGGCAGGGCTGCAAGGTCGCCATGGCACTAGGGTTCGGGAGCTGGCGATGGGGAGCGAGGGAAACCGAAAGAAGAGGATAGGATGAGGGGGAAGCATCCAGGGCTGGTCCTTATCCTTCTCCGGAGCAGCGGCGAGGATTTCCACGCAGGGCGGCCGGCGACGTGCAGACAGCGAGCTGCTTCGGCAGATCGAGAGGTCGACGAAGACTCTAGGAGACGACGAACAGGTAAGTGGGCTTGGGCCGTGATGGGCAATTGCAGGCGTGTCAGGAAGAGAGAGGGAGAAGGTGGGATAGCTAGGCTGTGGCCTGGTTAGCTAGTCTGACTTGTTTTTTTATTTCTAGAACATTTTCCATTTAGTTTTCTGTTTATATTTTCATTTCAAATTCTGTTTTGAATATTTCAAAATACCATGAACTTTTGGCAAGTACATGCCAATGGAGATAGATTGGGGAGGCCCCTCTGCAAACCCGAGGACTACTTCGGCAAACCCGAGGACTGCCTCAGCAAACCCGAGGACTGGTCAGCCAAACCTAGCGAGAATTATGTCGGTGGATGCAATGGAAATTGACGAGGAACCTTTCCCCATCCGAGCAATACCCGCTTGGGCCAAGCCGATATTTACTTCCTGAAAGAGGGAATCTTGCCGGGTGATGAGGTACTCTCAAGGCAGATCCAGAGAAAAGCAAAGGCCTATACCATTATCAACGCCGAATTATACAAGAGAAGTGTAACCACGGTGCTGCAGCGATACGTTGACCTGGAGGAAGGATTCGACATACTCCGAGATATCCACCAAGGAGAATGTGGTCACCATGCATCTTCAAGAGAATTAGTGGCAAAGGCATTCCGGCATGGATTTTATTGGCCAAGTGCTTTGGAGCAGATCTGTACCATCCGACATTAAAGGTAAAACGATGTTGTATACCATAGTTGAGCCTAGAATCTTGTCCCCCTTCGCAGAAAATCACCATATCCATTGAATGTAGCAGATCCGTTGACTAAAGTACTCCCTAGGGCAAAACATGATCATCACCAAAACTCCATGGGTGTTAGATTTATCACTATATAAACTAGATTATTGTCTCTAGTGCAAGTGGGAGACTGAAGGAAATATGCCCTGAGAGGCAATAATAAAGTTGTTATTATGTATTCCTTGTATATGATAGATGTTTATTTTGCATGCTATAATTGTATTGATAGGAAACATCAATACATGTGTGTTCAATAAACAAAAGGGTTCCTAGTTATGCCTCTCTTATAGACTAGCTTGTTGATTAACAAGATGATCAAGGTTTCCTGATCATGGACATTGGATGTTGTTAATAACAAGGTCACAGCATTTGTGAAATGATGTGATGAACATTCATCCGAAGTATAGCATTACGATCAAGTCATTATGTTTATATTGCTATAACATCATACAAAGTAGTCTTAGTCCTTAGACCATGAGATCATGTTAATTGCTAACACCGGAAGAGTATCTTGATAACATCAAACGTCACACCGTAATGTGGGTGACCATAAAGGTGGGTTCAGTGCTATGAAGGTGTTATGTTGAGGCTCATGGATCAAGAGTGGAATTTGTCAATCCCGATGACGGATAGATATACTATGGGCCCTCTCGGTGATATCACATTAAGATAACTTGCAATCAAGTGATCTGATCACTAGAATGTTATATCACGGGAACGAGAAAAGAGTGCATGTCGGTAACGAGATCAAACTAGGTATTTGGATACCGATGATCGAATATCGGACATGTATTATATCATGGGACAAAGGGTTTAAATTTCTGACGTTAGAGGTTCTCATGATCACAGAAGTCATCGTTGAATATACAGGAGTCAGTATGGATCTCCAGGTCCCGCTTCTGATTATTGATCTGAGAGGAGTCTCAATTATGTCTGCATTATTCACGAACCATAGGGTGACACACTGAAGGGTTTCGGGACACCATTTAGGAGCACATATGTTCCAGACAAAAGGTTTGCAAAGCGCAGGAAATGTTTCGATAGAAACCAGAATTGTTTCGGGTGAAATTGCAGAAAGTGGTTCTGCATGTGATATTGAAATTTTGCAAGGGGTTTTATGTGAATGTTTGTTAATTAAAGTAATTAACAAAATTCTGAATAAAATAAATAAAAGAGTTTTATTAATTGAGAGTTGCATTTAATTTGGTGGAAATTAAATACATGTGAGTGGGATTTTGGGTGGAGGACATGTTTATGTGAGTGGAGGTTCACCACATGAATGAACGAGGGGAGGAGTCCCCCCCTCATGCGCCGGCTATGGGAGGGGAGGGGTCTCCCTCCCTCCTATATAAAGCCCCCTATCCCCTCTCACAAACCACACCTCCTCGTGAAGGATCTCTCTCCCCCTCTAGATATTCCCCCATGGTCTCGGATTAGCGAGATACATGTTCCCGGTGGCCTTGCGTCTGGAAGGACTTGCTGCTTCCGCTGATTCGCTGGAGCGAGGAGGTGGAGGTTGTCCGGTGGCTTGAACGTGTGTGTGAGGACGGATGCGCTGCTGATTTGCGGCGCTCGCACTTCCACACGATCTTGAGATCGACAAGCGTACGACTACATCAACCATGAGTTCCTACTCGTTAACAAAACTCGTTGTCTTCGAGGGTAAGTTCTCCATGGATGTATGTCCACCCGTTGCTCTGTATCTAGTAGATAGATCTTGGCGTATAGTTCTCATCGTAGGAAATTTTTTGTTTTCTATGCTGCGGACCCAACACTGGGCCCCGTCGTCAGCCACCTCCCTCGCCTCCTCGCCCTCACCTCGCCACCGCTGTCGCCACGGTCGACCTCGGCCTCCTCTCCTTGCCTCCCCATGGCCGCCCCCTCTAGGCTGCACCGCCGGGAGCTCCACCCACCGCCAGGACCTACAACGTCGGCCGCCGCTCCGTCCGCCTAGCCCCCCTGCGGCCCCGAGCCCGCCTGCCCGAGCTCGCTGATGCCCCGTTCTCTGGGCCGCCTCTGCGCGCCATGTTCCTCTCCGCCAGCACCGTCAGCGCCTCCTGCTCGAGCAACCCTCCTCTCCACGATCGGCAGCAGGCGGCAGTTGCCCAAGCGTGTTCGCGGCCTACCTCTGCTCCGCATGCACAACCCCCGTCCTCGCTGCCTTCTGCCATGTGAGATCGACCCCACCGGCGTCGTTCTTCTGTTCCTCGTGCTAGCAGTGGCCATGTGTGCCCCGATGGTTCGAGCTGCCACTACAACACAACTTCGATCAACGTAGTTGTCTGCTGTTCTCGTTGCCGTGCGATTCGTCACTACAGTTTGGCTCGATCCGCCTCGTGGGTGTGGTGTATAGAGAAGCCTAATAGCGTTTTGCCCTAAGGTCTTCAATTCGTTGATGAATGTTGGGGTGTGATACTACAACAACAACTGTCGGTGACCTCCCGGTCGATAAGTTGGACAAGGACATCAACGTGAGCGACAAGATCTTCCGAAGTACCACTCGAAGGCCACCGGTGTCGGATTCCGAGACCCACGGAACCCGATCACGGCGAAGCCATTTCCAAGATCTTCTTCACGGATCCGATGGTCAAGACCCTGAACCCGGAGATCTTCTTCACGGCACGACAAGTTCTCCTTTCTGGATCCGAAGGCCCTGTTCCCGGTGTCCCGAAGACCGATCCTGTTGAGCCCAAACCCCATCGAACCCCAAGATCTTCGGACCTTGATGTGTGACCCCTATCCTATCCCTATTTTTATAATATATAATATCAATCTATTGCATTTAAATTGTTCATACATGCATACCTGTCTGTGGTTTGGGGCATTATACCACTTCACCTAATAATTAAATATGGAGCGCTTATGAGGGTTATTCCTGTCTATTAGTGCCTCCATTTAAATTTGTGTAGCGAACCGATGCCATGTTTTGCCTTGTTAAGACAACATTTAAAATGCGGGGTATCTAAATAACTTGAACCTTTTAATTAATTGTCGGGACCCCGGTTCCGCTTAATACTACCTAATTGCACTGCACTTTTGCCATGCCATGCATCATACCATGAACATGCCGATTCTTCTGCCGTAGCATTAAATATTGCATCTGGTGTTTCTTCTAGTGTTTGCTTCTTCACGAACTAGGCCGATGAGTGGATGCGAGTATCGACAAGTTCTTCGGATGAATCTCCGGCAGTGTTTCCTCAGCGAGCATCTCTCCCCCTTCTACCTATTTTGCATTTATAGTCTTTATTTCCTCTTGTTTATCTATTGCTATCCATGTTGCGATTCTTTAGTTTCCGTATACCAGATATATTCCGTGCAGCCTCTATATTGCCATGGACACCTCTAATACCTGTTGTTTGGTAGATAGCTGGCCATGCGAGTCGTAGTTGCTTGCTCAGGTGCGATCTCTTGTTGTCGAGTACCATAGTTCTTGGTATGCTGGCAGATGTTTATGGTGGAGATGATCATGTCTTACAAGCTGGATGTGATGGACTTTATTTACCATGAGTTGATTGATGCCATGTTTAATAGGCTATCCATCCCATATGCTCCATACATCATGATGTTGATCAAGCACCTGCTTCTCACTAAAGAGTTTAATATTGATGTGGAACACAAGGCAAAGAAGATCTACAACAAGGTGAGGAAGACCTCGCACCCATCTTATGGTCCTAAGGGTCTCATGCGAGATGCTCGTGCTAGTGATTATAGGCCCCCAGTGACTCCTATTGCTCGTGAGATCAAGCAGCTGAATTGGTTCCAGTGGAACATTCTTTGCATGGGAGTGGACACTCGCAAGGGACAGTATGAGTCCTACAAACAGCGCTACGAGAAACGGACTCATCCTCACAAGACGCAACCTCATGAGATAAGGCAAGAATCTGAACCAGGTGACCACATATAGTGTCATTGTTGCCTCCACTTGGGGTGATAGAATCATAGAAGAGACCCACCAAGCTAGCATACTGATGTCTACACACTTCTATTCTTGTAGACAGTTGTTGGGCCTCCAAGTGCAGAGGTTTGTAGAACAACAACAAGTTTTCCCTTAAGTGGATCACCCAAGGTTTATCGAACTCAGGGAGGAAGTGGTCAAAGGTATCCCTCTCAAGCAACCCTGCAATCAAGATACAAGAAGTCTCTTGTGCCCCCAACACACCCAATACACTTGTCAGGTGTATAGGTGTGGCATCCCGCAAAACCACTACTAGAAAATCGTGTTGATTTTGTGCATTGCATCACCATGACATCATCATACATCTATCTGTCTAAAACTATTTTTGCTAAAAGACCTACTTTGTTTTCTATATTAATATCCTTCCCCTTTGTTCAAACCAAATCGTCGGTCCAGCCAGATCTTTTATTTATCTAAAACCAATTACAAAATTTATTTTAAAAATAAAAGAAAACCCTAGTCGAAAATATCTAATCCCTAAACTACCCAGTCATATTCTACCCAGCCCCCTCCACCTCACCCCGACCAACCAGAGCTTGCCACCTCACCGTTCCCTCCACCTCATCACCCGACACAGCCACCTCACCAATCCCAGCCACCACCTCCCACCTCAGCCGGCCCCACCCCTGCAAGAACACACACTACACACCCGCACACCACACAGCAACACCCCACGCACGCACGCCTGCCCCAATCCCCACCCCCACTCCCTCTCTCCTCCTGGTCCCACCTCCCCTCGCCCACGCGAGCCAGAGCCCACCCACCCCGGTCAACACCTACACCCCACATCCTCCTACCAGCTCGGTCCCACCCCGGGGTCCCACTCCAACCGACCACCCCTGACCCGGTCGCCGCCCGACCCTGCTCCTCTCCCCGACCCTCTCCCTCTGGCCACCGTTCCCCTCGTCGAACCCGTCCCCCACCTACCCTCGCGAAGCCGCCTCCTCTCGCCCTCTCCCCGCTCAGTAGAAGTGCGCCGCCGCCAGGAGCTCCCCTGTACCGCCGCCGCTGGGCCGTCCTCATCCCCGCCCCCGGCCGGTACCCCTCGCAAGCTCCCCAAGCTCCTCCCCCGTTCGCTCTCGGCGCTGCCCCGCGTCGGCCTCGCCTTCTCCGGTCGCCGGCGCCTCCCTGCTTGCAAGCTCCGGCCGTCCCCGTCGCCCGTGGCCCTTGGCCTCGCCGCCTCGTAGAGGACCCCGCGCCTCGATTCTGTCTCCCCGCCGCCCGCTGCCTGCATGAGCCGCTCGCCTTTGGAACCTCCTCGCTTGCCTGCTGCGTCCACCTTCTCCCCGTGTGAGTGCAGCAAGCGAGCCAGAGCCGCCCCTTCATGGGTTCGTCCACTTCGTTTCTGCCATGATTCGATTCGGTACCCCTTCGGTCGCTCGCTCGCTGTACGTGCGTGCGTCTATGTGTGCTCGTGTATGTGTGCCAGATCCAGGGTTTTGCTGGTCTCCGGTTCCAGATCCCACCTCCTAGTGGGCCGTCTCCGACGAGCAAGTTGGGCGCTGGGAACCCTAGGGAGTAGGGATGGAGCGAGTGATGTATCGGTGGGAATTCTGGATACTTGGTGATGATGGCGTGGGGATGTTGGTGTTGTTGATCAAGACCTCGGTGTGAACAAGTACCAAGTTTGGGCAATGGTAACGATGCTGCTCGGACACACATGCCAAGATCTTCCGAAGAACATGCCATCCGACAAGTTCGTCATCGACCCCCATGACGCCAAGGTCGTCTACACGGAACGACAAGACCTCCTTCCTGGCTTCGAAGCCCGACCCCGTGGACCGACATGATCTCCTTCACGGATACGACAAGTACTTCCTCGAGGATGCCAAGTTCTTCACCCCGAACGCCAAATCCGAACCGATCCGTGGGCCCGACAAGATCGGCACCGACCAGGGCGGATCCGATGTGCCCCCGACGCCAACCAAGTCCTTCTTCACCGGAACGCCAAGCTCTCTTTCCGTTGTCCGAGAACAATCTCGTCGAGCCATTCTCCCGTCGAACCCTGAGACCCGACCCCGAACCCCTCGGAGCCCAAGATCGCCAAACCCTAATGTGATTCCCTATCCGAGACCCTATTATTTTATAATATGACATTATCAACTAATGCATATTAAATTGTTCATCTCGCATGCATGATTAGTGGTTTGGGGGCACTATGCCGATTCACCTCATAGTTAAATATGGAGTCTATATGCGGGATATCTTTGTCTCATTCCGGATTTCATTTAAATTGGTGTAGCGAACCAATGCCATGTTTTGTCCTGTTAAGACAACATTTAAATTGCGGGGTATCTGAACAACATGAACCTATTAACTAATTGTCGGGACCCCGGTTCCGCTTAATATGACCTAATTGCATCGCATCTTTGCCATGTCATACATCATACATGCATCATGCCCGATCTTTTGCCGTAGTATTAAATAGTGCATCCGGTGTTTATTCTAGTGTTTTGGTTCTTCGCGGATAAGGCCGTTGAGTTGATGCGAGTGTCGACCCGATCTTCGGTTGAATCTTCAGCAATGTTTTCAGGCGAGCACCTCCCCCTTTCTACCTATCTTACTTTTATAGTATTTATTTCCCTCCTGTTGATCTATTGCTATCTGAGTTGCGATGCTCTAGTTTTCGTGCCCGTGATAACCCTTGCAGCCTTATATTGCCTTGGACACATCCTATTACCTGTTGATTGGTAGATAGTTGGACTTGCGCGTCGTAGTCGCTTGCTCAAGTGTTGTTGCGTGTCGTCCAGCACCACAGTTGTTGGAGTCCTGCCGCATGTTAATGTTGGGGATGATCATGGCTTTAATTACTGTTTAATAACTAAAATTGAAGTTGGTAAATGCAGAGGCACCGGTGGGTGATAGACAATATTTGGTTTCCGACCGCTCCTTTGGTGTCGTGGGACCCGAGTTCTTGACACTGTTAGAGATCGAGCGCGCTAACCACATGTGGGATGTGTGGGCACCCCATCGATTTAGTACCTGATTCCAAGTATTGTACTGGGGGCCACAACTAGTTTGAGGTTTTATTTACTATCCTGTACTTATACCATGATTTACCGCTTTATTTAAATTGTGCGATGTACTGCACGTGTACTGTTTAGGATCGGGACACGTTTTCGCTGTATCGACAAGCCCAGTCATCTTTTCGGGTTCCCAGTCGTTTACAGCCGTCCACCCAAACCCTGAGTCCGTCTCGGAGACCGGCCGACTTCGTTGCGGGTAGACTTAGTGGGGTGGCCCCCATGTACTTGCTTTGGGTCTGGGAAATGTCATGACTTAGGCCCCGCCGACATACCGATGGGTGTATGTTAATTGATCTGGCAAAAAGGGTCGAAGTGCGTGTGGATATCTCATGCTAATTGCGTGTGGATACTTTGGTGCACCCCTGCAGGGTTAAATCTTTTCGAAAAGCCGTGTCCGCGGTTATGGACGACTTGGAGCACAGTTCTCGATCATAGACAACTATAACTAAAGTTCACTGTTATAAATTGACTTGTATCCGATATGACTAGTAATCAGATTCACTGCAACGGAATGGCTAACTAAAAGTACCAACAACTGCTGGGTTTTGGGATATCTCATGCTAATTGTATCTGACTAGTAAGTGTTGCAACTACAATGGAATGGTTCACTAAAATTGCCCACTGCTTATTTTATCAGGATGACTATCTTTACCTGACTAGTAATTGCTGCAACGATAACGGAATAAATAAAACTGCCAACTGTGTGAGTTCCTCGGTTGACTTCCTCGTTTGGTCTCGAGGGAGGAAATACCAGGATGGGTATGTTTGGTGGTAGAATCAGGTTGGTTCCGGATAGGCCTTTCTTCTCCCTCTCTGATAGCCGACAGTTATCTTGAGTCTCTATAGGTTCTTTAGTGCATGCTGCGCTGTCGCTCAGTCCACCATACCTATGTAGGCGAGGACCGCCGAATTCTAGTCTCGCCGTGTACTGGCCTCAGAATTGACGCTCCTCTTTTTCCTTTGCCCTTTGTTGGCACCCCTTTTGTGTTAGCAGGTTTCAACGTCGTTAGCAGGGTTACCCTTCCGGCTCGGCCTGGGCAGGGTTATGGACGCCATTGGTTATTCTTCAGGGCTCTTAGCCCCATTTGCATCTTGTCCGTAGTCGGACGCTCTATCGTTTTCAAGGTGATTTGGATCTTTGTACTGTATATCTGTATTCTTGACTCATGGAGTCGTGTTGTATATATATCTATTCTGTGGGTCCCATCGAGGACTGTTGTGTAATGTTATTACTTCGTTTTCCACCCGCACGAAAGTGCCTGGTGGGCACCTTTGAATCGTTTCTATGCGGGTTTGGCGGGATTCGCTAAAACTTGCATAGGGCCGATTCTAAGGGTGTTACAATAGGTGAACTAGTTCGGCGAAGAGATAGTGAAATACAAGTGGTATGGATAATTATAAGTGGTAACAGTGATAGAAAATAGCTTGATGGCGTGGAAAAGACTAAAGTAAAACTGAAATAAAGATAGAAGCAAGCAAACATGTAATAGATCTAATTGCAAACGGTGTTTCAGTGCTTAGAAACAAGGCCTAGGGATCATACTTTCACTAGTGAACACTCTCATATAAATATATTCTTCTTTATGATACTACACTGAACTACTCTCCGGTTGGACACTCTAATCCATGGTAGGGCTATAACAGCACACCTCAAAGTTCACTTTCCCCATCTAGATAACCCCACACTGTCACCTTGAGCACTAGATGGTTCAAACAAACACCACAATTTCATATAAAGACATCCAACTCCAAATATAACTCATAACAAGTATTTGAAATCTCTAGCCTAAGTACCACCAAGGTGTGCACACTGTCAACTTCACACACATGGGGAGAGCAGATATCTATTAAAGCACTTGAGTAGCAAGGTAGATCTATAAATTACAAGCTCATGATCTCAATAAGGTCATGCATAGAGAGAGAGATGAACACATAGCTACCAGTAGAACCCTTAGCCTTGAGAGAAAACTACTCTCTCCTCATCATGGGAATCAGCAACGGTGATGGAGATGATGGTGGAGATCAATGGAGATAGCTCTAGGGGCACTTCCCCATCCCGGCAGGGTGACGGAACAGAGACTTTCTGTCCCCTGAATATCCTCTTCGGTGGCGGCGGCGCTGCGGAACTTTTCGTGGCTGGAGGCTTGACTATTTAGGGTTTTTGCATCGGGAGGCATCTTATAGGCGAAGAGGCAAGGTCGGTGACGGGGCCCACACCACAGTGGCGCGCTGTGGCTAGCCCGCGCCACCATATGGTGTGGCCACCCTGTGGCCCCTCTCCGTCTCGTCTTCTGGCTCCATGAGTAAAATATCGACTTTGGCTTTTGTTCGGTCCAATTCCGAGAATATTGATTTTCTGACTTTCCTGGAACCAAAAACAGCAGAAATCAGGCAACTGGCACTGTGGCACTTGTTAATAGGTTAGTCCAAGAAATCATATGAAAAGTACTCCAAAGTGTGGACAAAACATAAGAAAGTAGATAAAACCAAGCATGGAACATCAAAAATTATGGATACGTTAGCAACGTATCAACATCCCCAAGCTTAACTCCTGCTCGTCCTCGAGTAGGTAAGTGATAAAAAGAAAGAATAATTTTTGAGGTGACATGCACCATCATAAACTTGATCAAAGTATTTGTAAAACATTCAGAGCTGGGATCATAGTACTTCAAGCATAACATGAAAGACAAAGTTCTAACAATAAGGCAAAGCAACTATGTTGCAACATGAAAAGGCATAAACAAAAGATTCATGAATAACAATGATTTGCAAGACGTTTGTTTGTTTCACATAAAGAAAACATAGCAGAGTGGCATTCAGCTTGTCCCTCATAGAGTAGCAAACATAAATGCATAGGACACCTTCAAAGTTCATAAGAGTGACTAGATACAAATAGTTTAAAACAAGCAATATCAAAGCTATGCATCAATCAACAAGTCTTGGGACAATGCACATAAAACTAAGAGTGGCCACTATGCTCTCAAAGTAGGTGCATAAAGATAGAAGGTGGAGACTCAACAAAAAAGTAAAAGAAAGTCCTTCATAGAAGGAAGTAGGGATTCAAGTTTCACAAAGAGCTTCCAAAAATTATGGTACTTTTTAGCTTTCAGCTCTCATTGCCCCTATCATAAGAATCTTGAAGTGATTAAGGTTAAAGTGAACAAACTATGGAGTATATGCTTGACAAAGTATAAGTTGGAAATCTCATGTCCCTTGAATATCAGGGCCGCTCCTCATGCTACTCAAGTTTAGTCACCGGTAAGTTCTTGTCATCGTAAGTACATGTGTATCATAGAGAACCGCCAACGGGGTACCCCTTGCCTGATGATACGGAAGAATCCCCATATCAAAATGACAAGGCAAGCAGAAAATGAGCATCTCAGCAATCTTCTTATTTACCATGGGAATATGGTGCTTTTTTCTCTCTTTCCTCTTTTCGTATATCTCTTTTTTCTTTTTTCTCTGTTTTCTCAATATCTGACTCTTTTTTATAAGAAGAATGCTTCATAGACAGCTCATTATGGTTACGCTGCAGGTTTCCACCATGACAGCATGGATTAGACCAGCGACCCAGGCGTTTCTCTAACACATATACATAACTCCATGGACTTACAAGCTCCCCTTTCATTTCACACTGATGACATCTGTAGAAAAAAGAGCATTATATCAACTAGGTACAAAGTACAAGTGCAATGTTGCAAGCGTTCCCCATGTGGGCAATATATGTTATTTGGTTTTTCATGCCCACTTGTGTCCCGTAGGCCCCGAGTACTTGATACCTGTTCCTTGACTATTTGCACTATCCACATCCGAGAGAGTCTATGAATACCCCTTAGCCAGAGCTTGATTCATTTCTTACTTCTTGGGTCCACAAACTAGTTTGGGGCTTTATTACTATCCTGTACATATGCCATGCTTTACTGCTTTATATATGATTGTGCGTGGAGCACCTGTAATGTTTTGGAACATGGAATGTTTTCGCGGTATCGACAAGCCCAGTCACACTTTTGGGTTCCCAGTCGTTTACAGCCATTGACACAAACCTTGGGTCCGTCTTGGAGCCGGCCAACTTCGTTGTGGGTAGCTTAGTGGGGTAGCCCCCTGAAATATTTCATGAATCCTGTGATTGTTTTGTCGTGAAAGCCTCGTTGGGTTTTGATTTGGTTTTTCCGAGGTTGATCGTGTGTGTGTTGCTATTTGTGGACCCCTGCAGGGTAAATCTTGATGAAAGCCGTGTCCGCGGTTATGGACGACTTGGAGCACAGTATCTCGATCATAGACAAGCATAACTAAAGTAGTGGTATAAATTTGACTTAATATGTGACTAGTAATCAGCTTCACTACAATGGAATGGATAATAAAAGTGCCAACAACTAGTGGAACTGGTGTGTATCATGTCATGTTATACCTGCCTAGTAAGTATCGCAACTCCAATGGAATGAAATAAAAGTGCCAACAACTACTGGGTTTGGGATGTCACATGCTAATTGTATCTGACTAGTAAGTACTGCAACCACAACTGAATGGTTAATTAAAACTACCCACTACTTATGCTATCTGGATGACTCATGCTATCTATATCTGATTAGTAAATGCTGCAACTATAACAGAATGAATAAAACTACCAACTGTGTGAGTTCCTCGGTTTGACTTCCTCGTCTGGTCTCGAGGGGGAATACCAGGATGGGTATGATTGGTGTTAGTATCAGCTTGGATTCGAGTAGGTCTTTCTTACCCCTCTCTAATATCCGACAGATGTATTGAGTCTCTATAAGTTGTTTAGTGCATGCTGCGATGCCGCTTCAGTCCACCATACCTATGTAGGCGAGAGCCGCCGAATTCTAGCCTCATGGTGTTTGGCCTCGTCTTGACCCTCCTCTTTTTCCTTTGCCCTTTGTCGGCACCCCTTTTGTTTTAGCAGGTTTAAGTTCGACGTCATTAGCAGGGTTACCCTTCCGGCTTGGCCTGGGCAGGGTTATGGACGCCATTGGTTATTCTTCAGGGCTCTTAGCCCAATTTGCTTCTTGTCCGTACTCGGACGTTGTATCGATTTGAAGGTGATTTGGATCTTTGTATTGTATATCTGTATTCTTGACTCGTGGAGTCGTGTTGTATATATATATCTGTTCCGTGGGTTCCATCGTGGACTATTGTGTAATGGTATTACTTCGTTTTTTCCACCCGCACACAAGTGCTTGGTGGGCGTCCTTGAATCGTTTCTATGCGGGTTTGGCGGGAAGTGCTAAAACTTGCATAGGGCCGATTCGAGGGTGTTACAGAGTGGTATCAGAGCCGAGCAGTTGCGATACCCCACAAGTCTAGCCTGTAGGATAACCTAGCTAACGGCCGATCTAGAGTGTCAAAACTGTAGGGTTTCGTAGCATGGAAAACAAAAAAATTCTACCGCATACAAACAAACAAGCCAAGATCTATCTACTAGATTGTAGCAACGACTCGATAGAATAACTCACCCTCGAAGATTCCAAAGTGTTTAACGAGAGCGGATTCTCGTGGGTGATGTAGTCGTACTCTTCCCGATCTCAAGATCGGCGTGAGCGATCCTTCGGCGCTGCGTTCGGCAGCGCTCCTTGATCGGTCACATGTTGATTTTCGATGAAGACCTTCCTCTCCCTTGTTCCAGCAGGCAGCGGAGGTTGTAGCACTCTCCTCGCGATTCAAAGGCAATGAGTGGTAACTGAAGTAAAGGGAGATCTCAGGGGCTTCGCCTTAAGCGGGCAGTATGGTGGAGTATGAGAGAGCTCTCGGCGATCTAGGTTTTAGACACACCAAGGAGGAGGTTCTAGCCGGTGGCTAGGGTTTGGGGCACCCCAAGTCGGCGGCTAGGACCTCGGGAGGTGGCGGCAGTGATGGGAGGTGGCGCCAATCTAGGGTTTTGGAGGAGAGGTACTTGTGTACTAGGAGGGGAAGCCCTGCCCCTCCCTTTATAGGTGGGAGGTGCGGCCAAGGGGAGGGGAGTCCCTCCCCAACTCGGCTTGGAGGTGGGCCGCCGGTTGGAGGAGGGAATTCCTCCCCAACTCGGTTTCCACCTCTCCTCCTCTTTCCAAAAACTTGCCGTTTGACTTTCAAACTAGCCGTTTGACTTTTCAAACTAGGATTTGAATAAACCCTTTATTTTGGACAGCTATGACACTTAGTACATGATGCAATCATACCAACTTGATATAACACATTCATGTACCCCTTCCCCCCGGAGTGCCGGACATTCCGGAACCTTTTAGAATGTTCCCGATGAAAACACCGGAATCATTCCCCAACTCTGAAACGGGACTTTCCTTATATGAATCTTATTCTCCGGACCATTCCGGATCTCCTCGTGATATCCCGGATCCCATCCGAGACTCCGAACAACATTCGGTCTCTTTCTCATCATTCCATAACTACTCAAACAACGTCGAATCCTTAAGTGTGTCTCCCTACGGTTCGTGAATTATGCAGACATGATCGAGACACTTCTCCGAACAATAACCAATAGAGGAATCTGGAAATTCATATGGCTCCCACATATTTCTACGATTACTTTGCGATCGAATGAACCACTTACATACGATACCAATTTCCCTTTGTCTCATGATAGTTTACTTATCCGAGGTTATGATCGTCGGTATCTCTGCATACCTAGTTCAACCTCGTTACTGATAAGTACTCTTTTCTCGTTCCCGTGATATGTGATCCCTTGTGAGCCAGTCACATGCTTGCAAGATAATTGGATGACATTTCACCGAGAGGGCCCAGAGTATATCTATCCGTCATATGGATGGACAAATCCAACTCTTGATCCATGTGTCTCAACCAATACTTTCCGAACACTCAATGCCACCTTTATAGCCACCCTGTTACGGTGTGGTGTTTGATGACATCAAAGCATCCATCTGGTAAAGGTGATATGCATGATCTCATGGTCGAAGGAATTAGGTTACTATGTATCAGAAAGCATATAGCAATTGAACTATTGAAATGACTTGATCTTTATGCTACGCTTATCTATAGGAGTATGTCCATCATATCATTCTCCTATCGATATGATCTTGTTGTTAATAACATCTCAATGTTCATGATAGGGAAACCACAATCATCTATTAACCAACAAGCTAGTATTATATAGAGGCTTTACTAGGAACTTCAAATTAAGTTTACAAATCACACAAGTATTAATGTTTCCTTGTTAATACTATTATAGCATGAATGTAAACATCTATCATAAACACAAAGATATAATAATAACCACATTTATTATTGCCTCTAGGGCATATCTCCAAAATAAACTATTTTGCAAAATCGGTTGGATAGATCTGATTAGGTATGCTTTTACTCCTTACCCCTCTGTTATTCTCCTCTTACCTCTGCGTGTTTTAGATCTGTTCTCTTACCTTCTTCTAGTCCAGGATTTCTCGTGGTTGGGTTTTCTGTCGAACCTTTAGGGTTCCGCTTCCTACTTTGGCAACAGTGTTTCTATCTCTGGACTTCATGCTATCTGAGTGATCTTTTATCTGTGGTACCATTCTTTGTTCCTTGTTTGTGCCTTCCGGTGTTTTCCAACGCGACGACATCATCTACGCCAGATCCGATGCAGAGCCTGCATCACTCCTTGTTTCCGAACCTCGTTTGATGAGATCTTCAGTCGGATTCCGAGAGTTGGTTGCATAATCCTGCTATTCATGTACGGAGTAATGATATGAGTGCGGGATGGAGTCACAACCATACCACTACCCTTATCATCCGCTTTTGTATATTGAATCGATGGATCCAGCAATTTACTCTGTTCACGGAAGCTAGAGGTGGCTTTATTCGTTGATACCTTTACCTTCCCCTTTGTTTATCCGAAGTGTTCTCTCGACGATCGCGGACAACGACCTCTTGTTAGTGGTGTCGCGAGGATCTACACAAAGCGAGAAGATTCAGCTCGCCGATCTTCTTTCGGTACCATGAGGCGGATCTCGAGGGCGAGATCCCTTGTTAGTGGTGTCGAATTGTAGCACCCCGCTAAAACCACTACTAGAAAATCGCTGTGTTTTGTGCATTGCATCATCATGACCGCATGCTCATGTCATCATGCCACATTGCATTTGAGCATCGTCATGTCATCATGCATGGTTTTGCCTAAAACTATTTTCGAAAAGCCTAGTTTTGGTTTTCTAAATATCCCCGTCTTCTTTTCAAATTGTAAAACTCGGCTTTTTCGGATTATTTTGTTTTGTCTAAAACCTATTTGCTAAAATATTTTGTTTTGAAAATAAATAAAAAACTTATTTTTACAAACCGAGGGAGGCCGCCACCTGCCAGGCCCAAAGGGCCCAGCTGGCAGCAGTCTACTACCCCGAAACCCTAAACTTAAAATCCCCAAACCTAGTTTTAACCAAACCCTAACCCAGCCGCCACCCACCCCGCTCCACACAATCCCAGTCCTGCACACCCCCCTACCTACCCACGTGGTGCACCGCAACCCTCTCCCCTCGACACGGCACAACGCCCACGTACGCACCCCACCCGCATCGCATGGAAGCCCTCGATGGATCCCAAACCAATCCCCACATCGATGCTCCCCGACCCACCCCACGCTCGCGTGCAGCCCCGCCTACATGCGGTCAACCCCGCCAGCCCGACCCCACCATCCCTGTCTACGCCACCAACACTGCCCAGATCCCACCAGGACCCGGCCCACCCCGACGCGTACACCCCCTCTCTCTGCACGCGATGCACGCCTTGCATCCCCACCCCAACCACACCGCTGCCACTTGATCGAGACCCCTGACCCCTCCTTCATCCCCGGTCGACGCCAGGCCGAGCCGTCCCTGGACTCGGCCTCACCCGAGCCACCTCCACCTCGCGGAGAACCTCCTTCGGCGCCCCTCTTCCCTATCGGCCACAGAGACGATGCCGGCCCGCCAAGCTTCTCCTTGACCCAACCATCGCTTGGTTGTGCCTTCTCCTGGCTGTCACCGTCGACCCGGGCCCCGTCATCGGCCACCTCCCTCGCCGCCCCTCTAGGCCGCACCGCCGGGAGCTCCACCCACCGTCAGGACCTACAACACCGGCCACCGCTCCGTCCGCCTGGCCCCACTGCGGCCCCGAGCCCGCCTGCCCGAGCTTGCCGATGCCCCGTTCTCTCGGTCGCCTCTGTGCGCCATGTTCCTCTCTGCTAGCAGCGTCAGCACCTCCTGCTCGAGCAACCCTCCCCTCCATGTTCGGTAGCAGGCGGCAGTTGCCCAAGCATGTCTGCGTCCTACCTCTGCTCCGCACACACGACCCCCGTCCTTGCTGCCTTCTGCCATGTGAGCTCGACCCCACCGGCGCCATTCTTCTGTTCCTCGTGCTGACAGTGGCCATTTGTGCCCCGATGGTTCGAGCTGCCACTTCAGCCCAGCTTTGATCAACGTAGTTGTCTGCTATTCTCGCTGCTGTGCGATTTGTCACTATAGTTTGGCTCGATCCGCTTCGTGGGTGTGGTGTACAGAGAAGCCTAGTAGTGTTTTGCCCCAAGGTATTCAATTCGTTGATGAATGTTGGGGTGTGATACTACAACAACGACTGTCAGTGACCTCCAGGTCGATAAGTTGGACAAGGACATCCGCGTGAGCGACAAGATCTTCCGAAGTACAACTCGAAGGCCACCGATGCCGGATTCCGAGACCCACGGAACCCAATCACGGCGAAGCCATTTCCAAGATCTTCTTCACGGATCCGATGGTCGAGACCATGAACCCGAAGATCTTCTTCACGGCACGACAAGTTCTCCTTTCTGGATCCGAAGGCCCCGTTCTCGACGTCCCGAAGACCGATCCTGTTGAGCCCGAACCCCATCGAACCCCAAGATCTTCGGACCTTGATGTGTGACCCCTATGCTATCCCTATTTTTATAATATATAATATCAATATATTGCATTTAAATTGTTCATACATGCATACATCTTTATGGTTTGGGGGCATTATACCGATTCACCTAATAATTAAATATGGAGCGCTTATGCGAGTTATTCCTGTCTATTAGTGCCTCCATTTAAATTTGTGTAGCGAACCGATGCCATGTTTTGCCTTGTTAAGACAACATTTAAAATGCGGGGTATCTAAATAACTTGAACCTTTTAATTAATTGTCGGGACCCCGGTTCCGCTTAATACTGCCTAATTGCACCACACTTTTGCCATGCGATGCATCATACTATGAACATGCCGATTCTTCTGCCGTAGCATTAAATATTGCATCCGGTGTTTCTTCTAGTGTTTGCTTCTTCGCGGACTAGGCCGATGAGTGGATGCAAGTATCGACAAGTTCTCCGGATGAATCTCCGGCAGCGTTTCCCATGCGAGCATCTCTCCCCCTTCTACCTATTTTGCATTTATAGTCTTTATTTCCTCCTGTTGATCTATTGCTATCCGTGTCGCGATGCTTTAGTTTCCGTATACCAGATATATTCCGTGCAGCCTCTATATTGACATGGACACCTCCTAATACCTGTTGTTTGGTAGATAGCTGGCCTTGCGAGTCGTAGTTGCTTGCTCAGGTGCGATCTTGTGTTGTCGAGTACCATAGTTGTTGGTATGCTGGCAGATGTTTATGGTGGAGATGATCATGTCTTTAATTACAACTATTAAATTGATGTGATAACTAATGAAGGCGGCACCGGTGGGCAATATATGTTATTTGGTTTTTCATGCTCACTTGTGTCCTGTAGGCCCCGAGTACTTGATACCTGTTCCTTGACTATTCGCACTATCCACATCCGGGAGAGTCTATGAATCCCCGTTAGTCAGAGCTTGATTCATTTCTTATTTCTTGGGGCCACAAACTAGTTTGGGGCTTTATTACTATCATGTACCTATGCCATGCTTTACTGCTTTATTTATGATTGTGCGTGGAGCACTTGTACTGTTTGGAACGTGGAATGTTTTCGCGGTATCGACAAGCCCAGTCACACTTTCGGGTTGCCAGTCGTTTACAGCCATTGACACAAACCCTGGGTCCGTCTCGGAGCCGGCCAACTTCGTTACGGGTAGCTTAGTGGGGTAGCCCCCTGAAATATTTTATGAATCCTGTGATTGCTTTGTCGTGAAAGCCTCGTTGGGTTTTGATTTGGTTTTTCTGAGGTTGATCATGTGTGTGTTGCTATTTGTGCACCCCTGCAGGGTAAATCTTTATGAAAGCCGTGTACGCGGTTATGGACGACTTGGAGCACAGTATCTCGATCATAGACAAGCATAAATAAAGTAGTGCTATATATTTGACTTAATATGTGACTAGTAATCAGCTTCACTACAATGGAATGGATAATAAAAGTTCCAACAACTGGTGGAACTTGTGTGTATCGTGTCATGTTATACCTGCCTAGTAAGTATCGCAACTCCAATGGAATGAAATAAAAGTGCCAACAACTACTGGGTTTGGGATGTCACATGCTAATTGTATCTGACTAGTAAGTACTGCAACCACAACTGAATGGTTAATTAAAACTGCCCACTACTTATGCTATCAGGATGACTCATGCTATCTATATCTGATTAGTAAATGCTGCAACTATAACGGAATGAATAAAACTACCAACTGTGTGAGTTCCTCGGTTTGACTTCCTCGTTTGGTCTCGAGGGGGAATACCAGGATGGGTATGATTAGTGTTAGTATCAGGTTGGATTCGAATAGGTCTTTCTTACCCCTCTCTAATATCCGACAGATGTATTGAGTCTCTATAGGTTGTTTAGTGTTTGCTACGCTGCCGCTTCAGTCCACCATACCTATGTAGGTGAGAGCCGCCGAATTCTAGCCTTGCTGTGTACTGGCCTCAGTACTGACGCTCCTCTTTTTCCTTTGCCCTTTGTCGGCACCCCTTTTGTTTTAGCAGGTTTAAGTTCGATGTCGTTAGCATGGTTACCCTTCCGGCTTGGCCTGGGCAGGGTTATGGACGCCATTGGTTATTCTTCAGTGCTTTTAGCCTAATTTGCTTCTTGTCTGTACTTAGACATTGTATCGATTTGAAGGTGATTTGGATCTTTGTATTGTATATCAGTATTCTTGACTTGTGGAGTCGTGTTGTATATATATTTGTTCTGTGGGTTCTATCATGGACTATTGTGTAATGGTATTACTTCGTTTTTTCCACCCGCACGCAAGTTCTTGGTGGGCGTCCTTGAATCGTTTCTATGCGGGTTTGGCGGGAAGCGCTAAAACTTGCATAGGGCCGATTCAAGGGTGTTACAGGGCCCTCAAGTAAATGAGGGGGAAATGAAGATCTCTCTTGGTGAAGCTATAGATCAAGGCCTCCTCCTTCAATTCTCCAAAGATCAAAGACTTTGGATGGTTGGATGAAGAGATCTTGTTGATTTGGTGGCTCAAACGGACATGGTGTTCTTGAGGTGGACGAGCAGCTAGAACAAGGGGATAAGGTCCTCTATTTTTAGCCCCTCGCATCAGTGAACCGTTTTCTGACCGTTGGAGAAGAAGCAGATCGGAGACTCCGGTCACCACACCGGAGACTCCGGTCTACACCGGAGACTCCGGTCAACCTCCAGACCAGCCTCCGGACCGACCGACAGAATGACCCAGCCCACTTGGGAGCCAAGTGAACCGGAGACTCCGGTCCCTCTACACCAGAGACTCCAGCCTGGGGCATGGATCGGAGACTCCGGACCAGCCTCCTGACCAACCTCCGGACCACCCTTCTGGCTGTCCCTGGCAGGAAACTAGAAGCCCTCTCCGGAGACTCCCGGGGAAACTCCGTACCACACCGGAGACTTCGGTCATGATAGACCGGAGACTCCAGTCTAGAAATCCCAAGAAGCAAGTAATAGTGTAGGGAATGCTTCGCAAGTTATTGGTCCTTTTCACTTTGTAAAATATCAACCTGTAGACAATAGCAAACTCTAAAATAGGTCTACTAGTTGTTAACGAACACCAAAAGTGATTTATTATAATAAATGTCCTTTCAACTATGTAGTACCAGCAATCTAATTAGAGCACTATATTAGTGGAACTTGTAAGTTGAGACAAAACTGTTGAGATCAAGTTCTTATGTGTTGTGGGAATGTCCTTTTGTTGCATAGTAGGCTCCGAATTGTACATGTTGTTGCGGGTGAGATATCCCTATTTACTATAGTCCACTATGCTCCTCTATATTTATGTGGTTGTGTCTAAATCCCACTTTATTTTGTTTTGACACCGTGACCATCACAGTGTGTATATCCTGGGTTGTTGAGGAGTTGAGAATCTCGTACATGATGACAAAACAGTAGTAGTACCGTAAACTAGCAAATGACCTGTACCAAATGTTAGATGTTCTTCTTGTCAATTTTATTAAGGTTTAAGAGTCCTTTGTAGATCTTTACAAAAAATTTACCTAGTTATACCTCAAGATACCTTTACCTATCTTTCCATGCATCATATGTTGTGATACTATTTCCGTGTTAACCATTGCTGCATTAATGGATGATCTGTTTGATCGATCTGATCCTCCTGTGTGTTTTCTTTTGCATCTGTTGTATGCAGATATCGTCATCTTCGCTCGTGCCAAGCAGCCCCAGAAGCTGTCCATATCCTACCTCTACAAAGTGACCAATGGATGCACCTCACACGGATGCTTGTTGAGATCGATGCCCGTGCTCTTGATCAATGGGAGCATCCCGGTAAGATTCCACGTTCCCTCCTTTTGTGGATGTGCCTCATTGGCATGCTTTAATATTTGACAATGTACATGAGATGGTTAATACATGGTGTTCTGTTGTGAACCATAGCCAGGATCATTGTTGGAAGGAGGTTGTCATTGATTCTAATTTATTTTTGTTTTTAGTTATAATGAGGACATAATCTAATTTCTTATTCATATAAATGCTTAATAAAAAATTTAAAAATTTAGTTTATATTGTGTTAATGAGCTTATGGGCCATTTCTAGCATTTCTGACTTCTTTTCTTGTTCAAGGTTTATGCTTCTTCTAATCTACAATCTTAGTTGTAGTGGACTGTGCTCTCATCTCCTTGTGTCTTGCAACTCAAAAGTTTAAATATATTCATCTTTGTGGCAGGTATGATATCTGGTGTAGCCTATGAGGCTATAAATCCTAACAACATTGATAGTGCATCTTCTACTGCACATCGGTCGAAGACAATACATCTTGATAACATTTTCAGGGGTTATCCTTTTTCTACTCCACATAAGTAAAAATTTACTGAATCTTTGCAACTACTGTTAGTAACAGTAGTGCACTATGTTGTTTGAACTAGAACAAGTTGAATATTATTAGTACTGCACTATGTTGTTTGAACACCTATGAATATTATTAGTAGTGCACTGTGTTGTTTGAGCTAGAACCTGTTGAATATTATTAGAACCTTGGGGTGCACCTAAAACTAACCTTGGATCATTAGACTGATAGACACACATAGTCTGCTCATGTCTATTTTCATGAACAAAAGAGTGAAAGGACACATGCTATGTAGCTCTTCTGATACTATGCTCATCCCCTGGAACACATGGACATATGCATTTCTTTGTCAAGCATAGCTAGTCGGTGGTGTTGGGTGATTAGGTGGCCGTGAAGCTCAATGCAATAACCCCTTTTTATTTCTTTGATGTTCCCATTTTCTATAGTTTGATTTTTGCTACTGTTTTATTCAAGGAAGAATTTTCCTATTGATACGGTCAAATAATGCAGTTCTTAAAATATGGACCCGTATTATAGTTCAAAAATACTATATATTGGTGTCAATTTTATGTTTCAAAACCATATTGTATATTGAAACATGCACATCAATTGTAATTGCACATTTAAATATTTTCATGGTTCATAATCATGCTCCATCTTATTTTTTCGTGCTTATGCTTCAGAACGTGAGGAGATGGCATTGATTCCATCACTCCAGCAAAGTTGGGAAGCAATGACGGAGCTTGGACCTAGACCTTGTGGATGTGATCATAGTCTAATGGAGTTTAGACTTATTTGTTCCTGTGTATGATTTGAAATATTGCAATATTGAAAAATTGATTCTGTTCATGCGTATGTTTTAAAATATTGTTGTAACTTATTGAAGATGTGTTCAACTAGATCTGAGAAGATCTGTTGGACTGGAATAGAATTCAAATTTCAATAAATCACAATTAAATGACTGAATAATGAAAAAGGAAAGGCCTATAAAAAGGCTAAAGCCTATTGAAACAAATAGACGTTAAAAGGCCAGGGCCCAAAACAAAATGCATCGTAAAAAGGCTATGTCTAAGCAAATAAATGCTAGAAATCCTCGGTGTAGCCCATCTAAATGAAAAGAAAAAGGCCAGAATTGTTGTGTTTGGCCCAGATAAACGATTGAATGGACCGAGCTGAATTCACTTCGTCACAATTTTGCCACGTAGAATTGACCACGTAGGATCTGACCTGGCCTAGCTAGATGGCCCATGACGATATTGAATCGTCATAAAGGTTATGGCGATCCTATATCGTCATAGACGATTATAACGATTTCACAAAGAACGTCGTTATAGTCAATTAGCGACGCACAGCTTTCAACGATCTCATTTTCGTCATAGGATCGCCATAGATGGACTACTATGACAATTCTTGGACGAAAATGGAGGGTCACAGAAGCCCAGATTCCTTGTAGTGTTTGGAAGATGGTTTCCTAAGTGTTTTTGGTCTGTGTGACCATGGTTTCACATATGGAGTCCCTGGAGTGATCGCATCTGTTCTTTTCGTAAACTACATTGATCCACTAGAGTCATTGATCTACATGACCACATTGCATTTGTTCTTTTCCTAAACCACATTGATCCACATGACCACACACACACTCAAGTGGATTCTGTGATGCAACATCTACCACACTAGTGCAACATGCAATGTGGAAGCTGCTCTCCTTAGTGTTTTTGGTCTCTATGACCATGGGTTGACACATGGTGTCCACTAGAGTCATTGATCCACAAGACCACATTGCATGTCTTCTTTTTCCTAAACCACATTGATCCATATGACCACACACACACTCAAATAGATTCTATGATGCAACTTCTTCCACACTGGTGCAACATGCAATGTGGAAGCTTATTTCCTAAGTGTTTTTGGTCTCTGTGACCACGGTTTGACACATGGAGTCCCTAGAGACATTGCATGTGTTCTTTTTCTAAACCACATTAATCCATATGACCACTGATGCGCTCGACTTTCGACGTAGAGCTCGTTGGGAACCCCAAGAGGAAGGTACGATGAATATAGCAGCAAGTTTTCCCTCAGTTATGAAACCAACGTTTAATCGAACCAGTAGGAGCAAGGAAACACCCCAAAGGTGTTACTAGCTGAGCTTTGGCAGGGCGCACTACCGGTGCTAGTAGAAACATGGAGACCTGCATAACACAACCACAGAACTTTGTCCCCAACTTGCGATGAGGTTGTCAATCTCACCGTGTTTTACGGAAAACAAAGGATTAAAGTATCGAATGGAAAGAAGTAAAAGTTTGTAGAAAGTAAACACAAAGCAGTAAAAGATTGTAGATTGTATGTAAAGTAAAAGGACCGGGATCCATAGTTCACTAGAGGTGGCTCTCCTTAGATAGATAACATGCTGGGTGAACAAATTACAACGGGGCAATTGACAAACACCGAGAAAGCAATACATGCATATACTAATCATATTGACTCCTCTGAGACTTGATTGGGCATTACAACATAATACATAGACCGCCATCCAACTGCATCTATGACTAATAATCCATCTTCCGGTTATCATCCGAACCCCCTCTAGTATTTAGTTGCAAGCAACAGATTATTGCTTTACGAACTGCGTGCGAAGTAAACAATACGATTGTTCTATGAACAAAGGAATGTTGTTTTCTCCCTAGTAGCAACAGCATATCTAGTACCTTAGAGATTTCTGTCACTTCCCTAGATGACCAGAGGCATGAACCCACTATCGAGCATAAATACTAACTCTTGGAGTTGCTAGCATCTACTTGGCCAAGATAGTACTAACAACGGAAAGCATGCAAGATCTGGAATAACAAAGATATGATAGAATCAATAATCAATCTGAAATAGCATCTCAATATCCATCAGATCCCCGCAAACACAACATGTATGAATTACAAATAGATGATCTTGATCATGAACGGAGCTCACAAGATCTAAACATGAAAGCACAAAGGAGGAGAAACCAGCCATCTAGCTACTACATGGATCCATAGTCCAAGGATGAACTACTCACGCATCACACCGGAGGCTTGCATGGTGATGAAGAAGGCCTCCAGGGTGAATTCCCCTCTCCGGCAAGGTGCCAGGAAGAGCTTCAGATCCCTCCCGATTTAGGGATGGAGATGACAGCGGCTACAGACTCTTTCGTGGATTTTTGATCGGGTACTTAGGGTTTTCGTCCTGAGGGCAACTTATAGGCGGAAGGAGAGGCCGAGGGGGTGCCGGTAGCCACCACACCACCCCTGGCGCGGGCCCAGCCTGGCCGCACGGTCAGGTGGTGTGGCCGGCCCGTAGACCTTCTCCGTCTCGTATTCTGGCACTTGATGCCTTCCGGAAAAATAGGCACTTTTCTTTTGTCCCGTCCAATTCCGAGAATATTCATTTTCTGACTTTCCTGGAACCAAAAACAGCAGAAAACAGGCAGCTGGCACTGTGGCTCTTGTTAATAGGTTAGTCCAAGAAATCATATGAAAAGTACTCCAAAGTTGGAACAAAACACAAGAAAGTGGATAAAACCAAGCATGGAACATCAAAAATTATAGATACATTTGCAATGTATCAACATCCCCAAGCTTAACTCCTGCTCGTCCTCGAGTAGGTAAGTGATAAAAGGAAAGAATGGTGACATGCACCATCAAAGACTTGATCAAAGTATTTGCAAAACATTCAAGGTTGGGATCATAGTACTTCAATCATAGCATGAAAGACAAAGTTCTAGCAATAGGCAAAGAGACTATGATGCAGTATGAAAAGGCACAAACAAAAGATTCATGAATAACAAGCTTTGCAAGACGTTTGTTTGTTTCACATAAAGAAAACATAGCATAATAGTATTCAGCTTGTCCCTCAATAGAGTAGCAAATATAAATGCATAGGACACCTTCAAAGTTCATAAGAGTGAATAGACACAATAGTTTCAAACAAGAAATAACAAGTTATGCATCAATCAACTAGTCTTGGGACAATGCACATAGAACTAAGAATGGCCACTATGCTCTCAAAGTAGGTGCATAAGGATAGAAGGTGGAGAATCAATATAATGGTGGAAGAAAGGCCTTTTGTAAAAGGAAGTAGGGATTCAAGTCTCATAAAGAGCTTCCAAAAATTATGGTACTTATAGCTTTCAGCTCTCATTGCCCCTATCATAAGCATCTTGAAGTGATTAAGGTTAAAGTGAACAAACTATGGTGTACATGCTTGACGAAGTATAAGTCAGAAATCTCATGTCCCTTGTATACGAGGGCGGCTCCTCATGCTACTCAAGTTTAGTCACCGGTAAGTTCTTGTCATCGTAAGTACATGTGTATCATTGAGAACCGCCAACGGGGTACCCCATGCCCGATGATACGGAAGAATCCCCATATCAAAATGACAAGGCAAGCAGACAACAAGCATCTCAGCATTCTTCTTATTTACTATGGGAATATGGTGCTTTTTTCTCTCTTTCCTCTTTTCATAGTATCTCCTTTTTCTTTTATTTTCAATTTTTTTTCTCAACATAGGACTCTTTTTTTTATAAGAAGAATGCTTCATAGATAGCTCATTATGGTTACGCTGCAGGTTTCCACCATGTCAGCATGGATTAGACCAGACCCAGTGCTTTCTCTAACACATATACATAACTCCATGGACTTACAAGCTCCCCTTTCATTTCACACCGATGACATCCATATACAAAAGAGCATGATATCAACTAGGTACAAGTAACAAGTGCAATGTTGAAAGCGTTCCCCATGAAAGCATGGTTCTTCTAATTCCCAACAAATAAGTGCAAGCATATACACCATAGAAGACACAATGGTTCAAGTTTATTAAAGGCAAGTAAAGTAAGGTGTGCCATCAAGTTCGTGAGAGCTTTAATCACTAGTTTTCTCATAACAAGAGGAAGGTAAACAAAAGCATGAATATACTTGGAATAGCATAAGCTAGTAGGTAGGTATGGTGGACTCTTTGGAATAATTTGGTTTAGGGAGTTGGATGCATGAGTGAAACTCATACTTGGTTGTGGAGGCTAGCAAAAGACTGGGAGCGACAAACTAAGAGAGCAATAATGGCCATAATCATGCAGAGCGACAAAACATCATTGATCAAAGCATAAAGTGATACTACAAGTTGAAAAATAAAGGATCATAAAGGCTATGGTGACTTGAGATAATCATAACATGGTGTGAGCATGTGCCAAGTCAACCCAAATAAAGCATCAAAGGAGAAAACCACTATACTATGCTTTAATATGCTAAAACAACGCATGATTCATCCAAGGCACATTAAGCAATCTCAATTGTTTATAACAAGTCATGCTACATCAAAGAATACTAAGCATAAAGCCAAAACTATATCAAGCATGGCATGACAAAGCATAGGCCACAGTCAAAAACGAGCTCTTTTTACCACATAAGTATGAACTTTCCTAATCTTTTCCAAACCAAACCAAACTATTTGCAAACCAATGTATGAAAGAGGGGGTCCAACCAACTTAGTCAGAAAACTAAGCAAACCAAGCAAACTAAAAACCAAAACAAAAACAAAAAAGAAGACGCTGCAAGAAAAACACAACCGTGCATGAAACAATAAAAATGAAGCGTTTGGAAGAAACCTGGGATTTTTATTGATGAAGAAGGGGATGCCTTGGGCATCCCCAAGCTTTGACGCTTGTAATTCTTGGATATTTCTTGGGGTGACACGCGTGGCATCCCCAAGCTTGAGCTTTAGTCCATCCTTTATCTCATTACTCGTTCCTCCCATACACCTGAAAATTTTCCTTCATACAAAACTTCACACAATCTCATTAGCAACATTAGTGCACTTAAGATAAATAAGTCTCAAGGTTCAGTTCTAATACCAAATAAACTTCCATTAGAACACTATATACTGTATCACTTCCCTCAAAAATCTCAATTCCCCAAAAGAACTCAAGAAGGAACTAACAAGAAGCAAATGCAGAAAATGGCAGAAATCTGTCAAAACAGACCAGCAGGTGAAGACGAATTTGTTTGAAGACCTTCTGTTGCACAAATCAAAAAGTATTCAACTAACGAAATTTAGATAATAACCTGGGGCAGAAGCACAAACAATTACAGCTCAATCCTACATACAGAGATCTCTCAGGAATTTTTACGGTGAAGCACAAAAATCTATTTCAGGACAGCAACTATCCCAATCATTACTTCTCTCTCATTAGAGGTTAATCTTGGCACAAAAAGCAAATAAAAAGGATAAGGAGAGGTTATTACAGAGGTAATAACTTCCAAGACTCATCTAAAACTCTTGGGTTATCTCCCAACAAGTACTTTTCTTTAACGCCTTTAAGTTAGGCATAAGAAGCAGAGAAAGAATCAAGTGTTCTCAAATGAAGAAGCATTAAAACCAACTTTCTTGCTCTTACCTCTCTTACTTTTATTCTTGACCTTGGCGAAAATATGATTGTTTGGTGGAGAAGAAAGGTGCATGGTCCCCTTTCCCACATCTATTATTGCTCCAAGGAGTTCTAATAGGGACCTTACAAGTGTAATTTGTCCTTTTCCTGCACATTCAATAACAAGATAATCAATAGAAATCGTTTTCCCAAGGATCCTTGTAAACACTCCTTTAGATATTCCAAGAGGTAATATGGTAGTATTATTAGTAAGAGATATTTCTTTTCCTCCTTCAATGATCCCCCAAGTGTTCAGAGATTTATAAATATCTTTGGGCATAAGGCAAAATTCAGACATGATATCACAGCGAGCTTGAAAAGTTTCATTGTTCATCTCAATATTTACTGTAGGGAACCACTTTGATGGTTCAGAGTTTTTTGGAACATAATCATGATGCTCCCTCAGCGTATTATAGCAACTCTCTAATCTAGTAATGCTAGCCTCAAGAGTGTCCACCCTAGCAAATATTTTTGCGAAAGAAGTATCAGTTTGGCTAGGCAAGTTGTAAGAGAGGATCAATTTCTTTATAGCATTAATAGCATCATCCTCATTACAATGGAGGAAATCTCCTCCCACAATAGAATCCAAAGCATATATATAGAAAAGAGCAATTCCAAGGTAAAAACTTCTAAGGAACAAGCTTTGAGTCATTTTAGGCTCAGTTTTTTCATGTAGAACAGAGATTCTAGACCAAGCTTCCTTAAAACTTTCCTCAATTTGTTGTTTAAAAGTAAAAATCATTTCCTCGGGTGACATAGTGACTGGAGCAAGGCTAGACATAAAGGCAACTTAAGAAATGAACTAATTTTTTTTGTGTTTTTGAAATAAGAAAGCAAACAAGTAAAACTAATTTTTTGTGTTTTTGAAGAACAAAACAAGCACACAAAGCAAAAAGAAAACTAAGCAAAACAAAAACAACAAAGTAAAGAGATTGGTTATGAGGGACTCCCCTTGTGAAGATGTCCTTGACTTCCCGGCAACGGCGCCAGAAAATCTTGATGCGCTCGACTTTCGACGTAGAGCTCGTTGGGAACCCCAAGAGGAAGGTACGATGAATATAGCAGCAAGTTTTCCCTCAATTATGAAACCAAGGTTTAATCGAACCAGTAGGAGCAAGGAAACACCCCAAAGGTGTTACTAGCTGAGCTTTGGCAGGGCACACTACCAGTGCTAGTAGAAACATGGAGACATGCACAACACAACCACATAACTTTGTCCCCAACTTGCGATGAGGTTGTTAATCTCACCGTGTTTTGCGGAAAACAAAGGATTAAACGTATCGAATGGAAAGAAGTAAAAGTTTGCATAAAGTAAACACAAAGCAGTAAAAGATTCTAGATTGTATGTAAAGTAAAAGGACCGGGATCCATAGTTCACTAGAGGTGGCTCTCCTTAGATAGATAACATGCTGGGTGAACAAATTACAGCGGGGCAATTGACAAACACCGAGAAACCAATACATGCATTAACTAATCATCTTGACTCCTCTGAGACTTGATTGGGCATTACAACATAATACATAGACCGCCATCCAACTACATCTATGACTAATAATCCACCTTGAGGTTATCATCCGAACCCCCTCCAGTATTAAGTTGCAAGCAACAGATTATTGCTTTACGAACTTCGTGTAAAGTAAACAATATGATTGTTCTATGAACAAAGGATTGTTGTTTTCTCCCTAGTAGCAACGTCACATCTAGTACCTTAGAGATTTCTGTCACTTCCCTAGATTACCAGAGGCATGAAACCACTATCGAGCATAAATACTAACTCTTGGAGTTGCTAGCATCTACTTGGCAAAGATAGCTACTAACAACGAAAAGCATGCAAGATCTCAAATAACAAAGACATGATAGAATCAATAATCAATCTGAAATAGCATCTCAATATCCATCGGATCCCCGCAAACACAACATGTATGAATTACAAATCGATGATCTTGATCATGAACGGAGCTCACAAGATCTAAACATGAAAGCACAAGGGAGGAGAAACCAGCCATCTAGCTACTACATGGATCTGTAGTCCAAGGATGAACTACTCACGCATCACACCAGAGGCTTGCATGGTGATGAAGAAGGCCTCCAGGTTGAATTCCCCTCTCCGGCAGGGTGCCGGGAAGAGCTTCAGATCCCTCCTGATCTAGGGATGGAGATGACGGCGGCTACAGACTCTTTCATGGATTTTTGATCGGGTACTTAGGGTTTTCGTCCCGAGGACAACTTATAGGCGGAAGGAGAGGCCGAGGGGGTGCCGGGAGCCACCACACCACCGCCTGGCGCGGGCCCATGCTGGCCGCGCGGCCAGGTGGTGTGGCTAGCCCCTGGCCCTTCTCCGTCTCGTGTTCTGGAATTTGATCCCTTCCGAAAAAATAGGCACTTTGGCTTTTGTCCCGTCCAATTCCGAGAATATTCATTTTCTGACTTTCCTGGAACCAAAAACAGCAGAAAACATGCAGCTGGCACTATGGCTCTTGTTAATAGGTTAGTCCAAGAAATCATATAAAGAGTACTCCAAAGTTGGAAAAAACACAAGAAAGTGGATAAAACCAAGCATGGAACATCAAAAATTATAGACACATTTGCAATGTATCAAGCACACACACTCAAGTGGATTATGTGATGCAGGTTCTGCCACACTGGTGCAACATGCAATGTGGAAGCTACTTTCCAAAGTGTTTTTGGGTCTCTGTGACCATGGTTTGACACATGAAGTCCCTGGAGTCACTCCATGTGTTCTTTTCCTAAACGACATTGATCCACTAGTCATTGATCCACAAGACCACATTGCATGTGTTCTTTTGCCTAAACAACATTGATGCACATGACCACACTCACACTCTAGTGGATTCTATGTTGCAACTTCTACCACACTGGGTAACATGAAATGTGGAAGCTGCTTTCCTAAGTGTTTTTGGTCTCTGTGTCCATGGTTTGACACATGGATTCCACTAGATTCATTGATCCACAAGACCACATTGCATGTGTTACTTTTCCTAAACCACAATGATCCACATGACCACACACACACACTCCAGTGGACTCGGTGATGCAACTTCTGCCACACTAGTAGAACAAGCAATTGGGAAGATGCTTTCCTAAGTGTTTTTGGTCTCTGTGACCATGGTTAGACACTTGGAGTCCAATAGAGTCATTGATCCACAAGACCACATTGAATGTGTAAGTTTTCCTAAACAACATTGATCCACATGACCACACACACACTCTAGTGGATTCTATGATGCAACTTCTGCCACACTGGTGCAACATGCAATGTGGACGCTACTTTCCTAAGTGGTTATGGTCTCTATGACCATTGTTTGACACATGGAGTCCCTAGAGTTATTGCATGTGTTCTTTTACTAAACCACATTGATCCACTAGTCATTGATCCATAAGACCACATTGCATGTGGTATTTTTCCTAAACACAACTATTTAAATGACCACACACATACCAGTCGATTTTGTGATGCAACTTCTAACACACTAGTGTAACATGAAATGTGGAAGCTGCTTTTCTAAGTTTTTTAGGTCTTTGAGACCATGGTTTGACACATGGAGTCCACTAGAGTCATTGATCCACAAGGCCACATTGCATGTGTTCTTTTTCCAAAACCACATTGATGCACATCACCACAAACACACACTCTAGTGGATTCTGTGATGCAACTTCTGCGAAATTGGGACAACACGCAATGTGAAAGATGCTTTCCTAAATGTTTTTTGTCTCTGTGACCATGGTTTGACACATGGAGTCCCTAGGTCATTGCATGTGTTCTTTTCCTAAACCACATTGATCCACTAGAGTAATTGATCCACATGACCACATTGCATGTGTTCTTTTTCCTAAACCACATTGATCTGCATGACTACACACACACTCCAATGGATTCTATGATGCAACTTCTATCATGCTTCTGCAACATGCAATGTGGAAGCTCCTTTCCTAAGTGTTTTTGGTCTCTGTGACCATGGTTTGACATATGGAGTCCCTAGAGTCATTGAATGCATTCTTTTCCTAAACCACATTGATCCAGAAGAACACATTGCATGTGTTCTTTTTCCTAAACAACATTTATCCACATGACCACACACACACTCCATTGGATTGTGTGATGCAACTTTTGCCACATTGGTGCAACATGCAATGTGGAAGCTGCTATCCTAAGTGTTTTTGGTCTCTATGACCATCGTTTGACACATGGACTCCCTAGAGTCATTGAATGTGCTCTTTTCCTAAACCACATTGATCCACAAGACCAAATTGTAGGTGCTATTTTTCCAAAACCACATTGATCCCCATGACCACACACACTCTAGTGGATTGTGTGATGCAACTTCTACCACACTATTGTAACATGAAATGTGGAATCTGATTTCCTAAGTGTTTTAGGTCTCTGAGACCATGGTTTGACACATGGAGTCCACTAGAGTCATTGATCCACAAGGCCACATTGATCCACATGACCACACACACACTCAACTGGATTCTGTGATGCCACTTCTGCCACACTGGTGTAACATGCAATGTGGAAGCTGCTTTCCTAAGTGTTTCTCTGTGACCATGGTTTGGCACATGGAGTCCCAAGAGTCATTGAATGTGTTCTTTTCCTAAAACAAATTGTTCCACTATAGTCATTGATCCACTAACCACATTGCATGTGTTCTTTTTCCTAAACCACATTGATCCATATGAACACACACACTCAAGTGGATTCTATGATGCAAGTTCTGCCACACTGGTGCAACATGCAATGTGAAAGCTGCTTTCCAATGTGTTTTTGGGTCTTTATGAACATGGTTTGACACATTAAGTCCCTATAGTCATTGCATGTGTTCTTTTTCCTAAACCACATTGATCTAGATGACCACACTCACACTCCAGTAGATTCTGTGTTGCAACTTCTACCACACAGGGGTAATATGAAAGGTGGAAGCTGTTTTCCTAAGTGTTTTGGTCTCTGTGATCATGGTTTGACACATGTAGTCCGCTAGAGTCATTGATCCACAAGACCACATTGCATGTGTTATTTTTCCAAAACTACATTGATCCACATGACCATACACACACCCTAGTGGATTATCTGATGCAACTTCTTCCACACTAGGTCAACATTCAATGTGAAAGCTACTTTCCTAAGTGTTTTTGGTCTCTGTGACCATGGTTTGATACATGGAGTCCCTAGAGTCATTTATTTTGTTATTGTCCTAAAATACTTTGATCCAAAAGACCATATTGCATGTGTTCTTTTTCCTAAACCACATTGATCCACATGACCACACACACACTCCAACGGATTCTTCGATGTAACTTCTGCCACACTAGTGCAGCATGCAATGTGGAAGATGCTTTCCTAAGTGTTTTTGGTCTCCATGACCATGGTTTGACACATGGAGTCCCTAGAGTCATCGCATGTGTTCTTTTCGTAAACCAAATTAATCCACTAAAGTCACTGATCCACATGACCACATTCCATTTGTTCTTTTTCCTAAACCACATTGATCCACATGATCACACACACACACTCAAGTGGATTTTGTCATGCAACTTCTGCCTCACTAGTGTAACATGCAATGTGGAAGCTGCTTTCCTAAGTGTTTTTGGTCTCTGTAATCATGGTTTGACACATGGAGTCGCTAGAGTCATTGCATGTGTTCTTTTCCTAATACAGATTGATCCACGAGAGTCATTGATCCACTGACCATATTGCATGTGTTCTTTTTCCTAAACCACATTGATCCATATGACCACATGGTTTGACACATGGAGTCCACTAGAGTCATTGATCCACCAGGCCACATTGCATGTGTTCTTTTTCCTAAACCAAATTGAGCTACATGAGCACACACGCACTCCAGTGGATTATGTGATGCAACTTCTGCAGAACTGGCGCAACATGCATTATGGAAGATGCTTTCCTATGTGTTTTTGGTGTCTGTGAGCATGGTTTGACACATGGATACCCTAGGTCATTTCATGTGTTCTTTTCCTAAACCACATTGATCCAGTAGAGGCATTGATCCACATGACCACATTGCATGTGTTCTTTTTCCTAAACCACATTGATCCGCATGAACACACACACACTCAGATGGATTCTATGATGCAACTTCTACCACGCTTCTGCAACATGCAATGTGGAAGCTCCTTTCCTAAGTGTTTCTGGTCTCTGTGATCATGGTTTGACACATGGAGTCCCTAGAGTCATTCCATGCGTTCTTTTACTAAACCACATTGATCCACAAGACCACATTGCATGCGTTCTTTTTCCTAAACCACATTTATCCACATGAACACACACACACTCTAGTGGATTGTGTGATGCAACTTTTTCCATGCTGGTGCAACATGGAATGTGGAAGCTGCTTTCCGAAGTGTTTTTGGTCTCTATGACCATGGTTTGACACATGGAGTCCCTAGAGTCATTGCATGTGCTATTTTCCTAAAATACATTGATCCACAAGACCATATTGCATGTGTTCTTTTTCCAAAACCACATTGATGCACATGACCACAAACACACACTCAAGTGGATTCTGTGATGCAACTTCTGCCACACTAGTGCAACATGCAACATGGAAGATGCTTTCCTAAGTGTTTTTGATCTCCATGACCATGGTTTGACACATGGAGTCCCTAGAGTCATCGCATGTCTTCTTTTCGTAAACCAAATTGATCCAGTAAAGTCATTGATCCACATGACCACATTCCATTTATTCTTTTTCCTAAACCACATTGATCCACATGATCACACACACACTCAAGTGGATTCTTTGATGCAACTTCTGCCTCACTAGTGTAATATGCAATGTGGAAGGTGCTTTCCTAAGTGTTTTTGGTCTCTATGATCATGGTTTGACACATGGAGTCGCTAGAGTCATTGCACGTGTTCTTTTCCTAATACAGATTGATCCACTAGAGTCATTTATCCACTGACCACATTGCATGTGTTCTTTTTCCTAAACCATATTGATCCATATGACCACACACACTCACGTGGATTCTATGATGCAGGTTCTTCCACACTAGTGCAACATGCAATGTGGAAGCTGCTTTCCTAAGTGTTTTTGGGTCTTTGTGACCATGGTTTGACACATGGAGCCCCTAGAGACATTGCATGTGTTCTTTTCCTAAACAACATTGATCCACTAGTCATTGATCCATAAGACCACATTGCATGTGTTATTTTTCCTAAACAACATTGACCCACATGACCACACTCACACTCTAGTGGATTCTGTGATGCCACTTCTACCACACTGGGGTAACATGAAATGTGGAAGCTACTTTCCTAAGTGTTTTAGGTCTCTGAGACCATGGTTTGACACATGGAGTCCACTAGAGTCATTGATCCACCAGGCCACATTGCATGTGTTCTTTTTTTTAAACCAAATTGATCAGCGTGACCACACACACACAATGCAGTGGATTCTGTGATGCAACTTCTGCCAAATTGGTGCAACATGCAGTATGGAAGATGCTTTCCTATGTGTTTTTGGTGTCTATGACCATGGTTTAACACATGGAGTCCCTAGGTCATTGCATGTGTTCTTTTCCTAAACCACATTGATCCACTAGAGTCATTGATCCACATGACCACATTGCATGTGTTCTTTTTCCTAAACCACATCTATCCGCATGAACACACACACACACACACTCAGATGGATTATATGATGCAACTTCTACCACGCTTCTACAACATGCAATGTGGAAGCTCCTTTCCTAACTGTTTTTTGTCTCTGTGACAATGGTTTGACACATGGAGTCCCTAGAGTCATTGCATGTTTTCTTTTCCCTAACCACATTGATCCACAAGACCACATTGCATGCATTATTTTTCCTAAACCACATTTATCCACATGAACACACACACACTCTAGTGGATTGTGTGATGCAACTTTTCCCACACTGATGCAACAAGCAATGTGGAAGCTGCTTTCCGAAGTGTATTTGGTCTCTATGACCATGGTTTGACACATGGAGTCCCTAGAGTCATTGCATGTGCTCTTGTCCTAAACCACATTGATCCACAAGACAAAATTGCATGAGTTATTTTCCTAAAATACATTGATCCACAAGACCATATTGCATGTGTTCTTTTTCCTAAACCACATTGATCCACATGACCACACACACACTATAGTGGATTCTGTGATGCAACTTCTGCTAAACTAGTGCAACATGCAATGTGGAAGATGCTTTCCTAAGTGTTTTTGGTCTCCATGACCATGGTTTGACACATGGAGTCCCTAGAGTCATCGCATGTGTTATTTTTATAAACCAAATTGATCCACTAAAGTCATTGATCCACATGACCACATTCCATTTGTTTTTTTCCTAAACCACATTGATCCACATGATCACACACACACACTCAAGTGGATTCTGTGATCCAACTTCTGCCTCACTAATGTAACATGCAATGTGGAAGCTGCTTTCCTAAGTGATTTTGGTCTCTGTGATCATGGTTTGACACATGGAGTCGCTAGAGTAATTGCATGTGTTCTTTTCCTAATACAGATTGATCCACTAGAGTCATTAATTTACTGACCACATTGCATGTGTTCTTTTTCCTAAACCACATTGATCCATATGACCACACACTCGAGTGGATTCTATGATGCAGGTTCTTCCACACTGGTGCAACATGCAATGTGGAAGCTGCTTTCCTAAGTGTTTTTGGGTCTCTATGACCATGGTTTGACACATGGAGTCCCTATAGTCATTGCATGTGTTCTTTTCCTAAACCACATTGATCCACTAGTAATTGATCCATAAGACCACATTGGATGTGTTATTTTTCCTAAACAACATTGATCCACATGACCACACGCACACTCTAGTGGATTTTGTGATGCCACTTCTACCACACTAGGGTAACATGAAATGTGGAAGCTGTTTTCCTAAGTGTTTTAGGTCTCTGAGACCATGGTTTCACACATGGAGTCCACTAGAGTCATTGATCCACCAGGCCACATTACATGTTTTCTTTTTCCTAAACTAAATTGATCCACATGCCACACAGACACACTCTAGTGGATTCTGTGATGCAACTTCTGCCAAACTGGCGCACCATGTAGTATGGAAGATGCTTTCCTAAGTGTTTTTGGTGTCTGTGACCATGGTTTGACACATGGAGTCCCTAGGTCATTCCATGTGTTCTTTTCCTAATCCACATTGATCTACATGACCACATTGCATGTGTTCTTTTTCCTAAACCACATTGATCCACATGAACACACACACACACTCAGATGGATTCTATGATGCAAGTTCTACCACTCTTCTGCAACATGTAATGTGGAAGCTCCTTTCCTAAGTGTTTTTGGACTCTATGACCATGGTTTGACACATGGAGTCCCTAGAGTCATTGCCTGCGTTCTTTTCCTAAACCACATTGATCCACAAGACATTTATCCACAAGACCACATTGCATGCGTTCTTTTTCCTAAACCACATTTATCCACATGAACACACACACTCTACTGGATTGTGTGATGCAACTTTTGCCACACTGGTGCAACATGTAATGTGGAAGCTGCTTTCCTAAGTGTTTTTGGTCTCTATGACCATGGTTTGACACATGGAGTCCCTAGAGTCATTGCATGTGCTCTTTTCCTAAACCACATTGATCCACAAGACCAAATTGCATGTGTTAATTTTCCTAAACCACATTGATCCCCATGACCACACACACTCTTTTTGATTGTGTGATGCAACTTCTACCACACTAGTGTAACATGAAATGTGGAAGATGCGTTCCTAAGTATTTTAGGTCTCTGCGACCATGGTTTGACACATGGAGTCCACTAGAGTCATTGATCCCCAAGGCCACATTGCATGTGTTCTTTTTCCTAAACCACATTGCTCCATATGACGACGAACACACTCAAGTGGATTCTATGATGCAACTTCTACCACACTGGTGCAACATGCAATGTGGAAGCTACCTTCCTAAGTGTTTTTGGTCTTTGTGACAATGGTTTGACACATGGAGTCCCTAGAGTCATTGCATGTGTTCTTTTCCTAAAATACATTGATACAAAAGACCATATTGCATGTGTTCTTTTTCCTAAACCACATTGGTCCACTTGACCACACACACACTCCAATGGATTCTATGTTGCAACTTCTGCCACACAGGTGCAACATGCAATGTGGAAGATGATTTCCTAAGTGGTTTTGGTCTCCATGACCATGGTTTGACACATGGAGTCCCTAGAGTCATCGCATGTGTTCTTTTCGTAAACCAAATTAATTCACTAAAGTCATTGATCCACATGACCACATTCCATTTGTTCTTTTTCCTAAACCACATTGATCCACATGATCACACACACACTCAAGTGGATTCTGTGATGCAACTTCTGCCTCACTAGTGTAACATGCAATGTGGAAGCTGCTTTCCTAAGTGTTTTTGGTCTCTGTAATCATGGTTTGACACATGGAGTCGCTAGAGTCATTGCATGTGTTCTTTTCCTAATACAGATTGATCCACTAGATTCATTGATCCACTAGGCCACATTGCATGTGTTCTTTTTCCTAAACCAAATTGATCTACATGAGCACACACACACTCCAGTGGATTATGTGATGCAACTTCTGCCAAACTGGCGCAACATGCATTATGGAAGATGCTTTCCTATGTGTTTTTGGTGTCTGTGACCATGGTTTGACACATGGATACCCTAGGTCATTTCATGTGTTTTTTTCCTAAACCACATTGATCCACTAGAGGCATTGATCCACATGACCACATTGCATGTGTTCTTTTTGCTAAACCACATTGATCCGCATGAACACACACACACTCAGATGGATTTTATGATGCAACTTCTACCACGCTTCTGCAACATGCAATGTGGAAGCTCCTTTCCTAAGTGTTTTTGATCTCTGTGATCATGGTTTGACGATGGAGTCCCTAGAGTCATTCCATGCGTTCTTTTACTAAACCACATTGATCCACAAGACCACATTGCATGCGTTCTTTTTCCTAAACCACATTTATCGACATGAACACACACACACTCTAGTGGATTGTGTGATGCAACTTTTTCCATGCTGGTGCAAAATGGAATGTGGAAGCTGCTTTCCGAAATGTTTTTGGTCTCTATGACCATGGTTTGACACATGGAGTCCCTAGAGTCATGCCATGTGCTCTTTTCCTAAACCACATTGATCCACAAGACAAAATTGCATTTGTTATTTTCCTAAACTACATTGATCCACAAGACCATATTGAATGTGTTCTTTTTCCTAAACCACATTGATCCACATGACCACACACACACTCAAGTGGATTCTGTGATGCAACTTCTGCCACACTAGTGCAACATGCAATATGGAAGATGCTTTCCTAAGTGTTTTTGATCTCCATGACCATGGTTTGACACATGGAGTCCCTAGAGTCATCGCATGTGTTCTTTTTGTAAACCAAATTGATCCAGTAAAGTCATTGATCCACATGACCACATTCCATTTATTCTTTTTCCTAAACCACATTGATCCACATGATCACACACACTCAAGTGGATTCTTTGATGCAACTTCTGCCTCACTAGTGTAATTTTCAATGTGGAAGCTGCTTTCCTAAGTGTTTTTGGTCTCTATGATCATGGTTTGACACATGGAGTCGCTAGAGTGATTGCATGTGTTCTTTTCCTAATACAAATTGATCCACTAGAGTCATTGATCCACTGACCACATTGCATGTGTTCTTTTTCCTAAACCATATTGATCCATACGACCACACACACTCAAGTGGATTCTATGATGCAGGTTCTTCCACACTAGTGCAACATGCAATGTGGAAGCTGCTTTCCTAAGTGTTTTTGGGTCTTTGTGACCATGGTTTGACACATGGAGCCCCTAGAGTCATTGCATGTGTTATTTTCCTAAACCACATTGATCCACTAGTCATTGATCCATAAGACCACATTGCATGTGTTATTTTTCCTAAACACATTGACCCACATGACCACAGTCACACTCTAGTGGATTCTGTGATGCCACTTCTACCACACTGGGGTAATATGAAATGTGGAAGCTACTTTCCTAAGTGTTTTAGGTCTCTGAGACCATGGTTTGACACATGGAGTCCACTAGAGTCATTGATCCACCAGGCCACATTGCATGTGTTCTTTTTCCTAAACCAAATTGATCCACATGACCACACACACAATGAAGTGGATTCTGTGATGCAACTTGTGCCAAACTGGCGCAACATGCAGTATGGAAGATGCTTTCCTAAGTGTTTTTGGTGTCTGTGACCATGGTTTAACACAAGGAGTCCCTAGGTCATTGCATGTGTTCTTTTCCTAAACCACATTGATCCACTACAGTCATTGATCCACATGACCACATTGCATGTGTTCTTTTTTCTAAACCACATTGATCCGCATGAACACACACACACACACACTTAGATGGATTCTATGATACAACTTCTACCACGCTTCTACAACATGGAATGTGGAAGCTCCTTCCCTAACTGTTTTTTTGTCTCTGTGACAATGGTTTGACACATGGAGTCCCTAGAGTCATTGCATGCGTTGTTTTCCTCAACCACATTGATCCACAAGACCACATTGCATGCATTCTTTTTCCTAAACCACATTTATCCACATGAACACACACACACTCTAGTGGATTGTGTGATGCAACTTTTGCCACACTGATGCAACATGCAATGTGGAAGCTGCTTTCCGAAGTGTTTTTGGTCTCTATGACCATGGTTTGACACATGGAGTCCCTAGAGTCATTGCATGTGCTCTTGTCCTAAACCACATTGATCCACAAGACCAAATTCCATGTGTTACTTTCCTAAAATACATTGATCCACAAGACCATATTGCATGTGTTCTTTTTCCTAAACCACATTGAACCACATGACCACACACACACTATAGTGGATTCTGTGATGCAACTTCTGCCAAACTAGTGCAACATGCAATGTGGAAGATGCTTTCCTAAGTGTTTTTGGTCTCCGTGACCATGGTTTGACACATGGAGTCCCTAGAGTCATCGCATGTGTTATTTTCATAAACCAAATTGATCCACTAAAGTCATTGATCCACATGACCACATTCCATTTGTTGTTTTTCCTAAACCACATTCATCCACATGATCACACAGACACTCAAGTGGATTCTGTGATCCAACTTCTGCCTCACTAATGTAACATGCAATGTGGAAGCTGCTTTCCTAAGTGATTTTGGTCTCTGTGATCATGGTTTGACACATGGTGTCGCCAGAGTAATTGCATGTGTTCTTCTCCTAATACAGATTGATCCACTAGAGTCATTGATCAACTGACCACATTGCATGTGTTCTTTTTCCTAAACCACATTGATCCATATGACCACACACTCAAGTGGATTCTATGATGCAGGTTCTTCCACACTGGTGCAACATGCAATGTGGAAGCTGCTTTCCTAAGTGTTTTTGGGTCTCTATGACCATGGTTTGACACATGGAGTCCCTATAGTCATTGCATGTGTTCTTTTCCTAAACCACATTGATCCACTAGTAATTGATCCATAAGACCACATTGGATGTGTTATTTTTCCTAAACAACATTGATCCACATGACCACACTCACACTCTAGTGGATTCTGTGATGCCACTTCTACCACACTTGGTAACATGAAATGTGGAAGCTGTTTTCCTAAGTGTTTTAGGTCTCTGAGACCATGGTTTGAGACATGGAGTCCACTAGAGTCATTGATCCACCAGGCCACATTACATGTGTTCTTTTTCCTAAACTAAATTGATCCACATTCCACACAGACACACTCTAGTGGATTCTATGATGCAACTTCTGCCAAACTGGCGCACCATGTAGTATGGAAGATGCTTTCCTAAGTGTTTTTGGTGTCTGTGACCATGGTTTGACACATGGAGTCCCTAGGTCATTCCATGTGTTCTTTTTTCCTAATCCACATTGATCCACATGACCACATTGCATGTGTTCTTTTTCCTAAACCACATTGATCCGCATGAACACACACAGTCAGATGGGTTCTATGATGCAACTGCTACCACGCTTCTGCAACATGCAATGTGGAAGCTCCTTTCCTAAGTGTTTTTGGACTTTGTGACCATGGTTTGACACATGGAGTCCCTAGAGTCATTGGTTGCGTTCTTTTCCTAAACCACATTGATCCACAAGACATTTATCCACAAGACCACATTGCATGCGTTCTTTTTCCTAAACCACATTTATCCACATGAACACACACACACACTCTAGTGGATTGTGTGATGAAACTTTTGCCACACTGGTGCAACATGCAATGTGGAAGCTGCTTTCCTAAGTGTTTTTGGTCTCTATGACCATGGTTTGACAATGGAGTCCCTAGAGTCATTGCATGTGCTCTTTTCCTAAACCACATTGATCCACGAGACCAAATTGCATGTGTTAATTTTCCTAAACCACATTGATCCCCATGACCACACACACTCTTTTTGATTGTGTGATGCAACTTCTACCACACTAGTGTAATATGAAATGTGGATGCTGCGCTCCTAAGTATTTAGGTCTCTGCGACCATGGTTTGACACATGGAGTCCACTAGAGTCATTGATCCACAAGGCCAGATTGCATGTGTTCTTTTTCCTAAACCACATTGCTCCACATGACGACGCACACACTCAAGTGTATTCTATGATGCAACTTCTGCCACACTGGTGCAACATGCAATGTGGAAGCTACTTTCCTAAGTGTTTTTGGTCTTTGTGACCATGGTTTGACACATGGAGTCCCTAGAGTCATTGCATGTGTTCTTTTCCTAAAATACATTGATACAAAAGACCATATTGCATGTGTTCTTTTTCCTAAACCACATTGGTCCACATGACCAGACACACACTCCAGTGGATTCTATGTTGCAACTTCTGCCACACTGGTGCAACATGCAACGTGGAAGATGCTTTCCTAAGTGGTTTTGGTCTCCATGACCATTGTTTGACACATGGAAACCCTAGAGTCATCGCATGTATTCTTTTCGTAAACAAAATTATTCCACTAAAGTCATTGATCCAAACGACCACATTCCATTTATTCTTTTTCCTAAACCACATTGATCCACATGATCACACACACACTCAAGTGGATTCTGTGATGCAACTTCTGCCTCACTAGTGTAACATGCAATGTGGAAGCTGCTTTCCTAAGTGTTTTTGGTCTCTGTAATCATGGTTTGACACATGGAGTCGCTAGAGTCATTGCATGTGTTCTTTTCCTAATACAGATTGATCCACTAGAGTCATTGATCCACTAACCACATTGCATGTGTTCTTTTTACTAAACCACATTGATCCATATGACCACACACATTCAAGTGGATTCTATGATGAAGGTTCTTCCACACTGGTGCAATATGCAATGTGGAAGCTGCTTTCCTAAGTGTTTTTGGGTCTCTGTGACCATGGTTTGACACATGGAGTCCCTAGAGTCATTGCATGTGTTCTTTTCCTAAACCACCTTGATCCACTAGTCATTGATCCATAAGACCACATTGCATGTGTTATTTTTCCTAAACAACATTGATCCACATGACCACACTCACACTCTAGTGGATTCTGTGATGCCACTTCTACCACACTGGGGTAACATGAAATGTGGAAGCTACTTTCCTAAGTGTTTTAGGTCTCTGAGACCATGGTTTGACACATGGAGTCGACTAGAGTCATTGATCCACCAGGCCACATTGCATGTGTTCTTTTTCCTAAACCAAATTGATCCACATGACCACACACACACTCCAGTGGATTCTGTGATGCAACTTCTGCCAAACTGGCGCAACATGCAGTATGGAAGATGCTTTCCTAAGTGTTTTTGGTGTTTGTGACCGTGGTTTGACACATGGAGTCCCTAGGTCATTGCATGTGTTCTTTTCCTAAACCACATTGATCCACTAGAGTCATTGATCCACATGACCACATTGCGTTTGTTCTTTTTCCTAAACCACATTGATCCGCATGAACACAGACACACACACTCAGATGGATTCTATGATGCAATTTCTACCACGCTTCTACAACATGCAATGTGGAAGCTTCTTTCCTAACTGTTTTTTGTCTCTGTGACCATGGTTTGACACATGGAGTCCCTAGATTCATTGCATGCGTTCTTTTCCTAAACCACATTGATCCACAAGACCACATTGCATGCAATCTTTTTCCTAAACCACATTTATCCACATGTACACACACACACTCTAGTGGATTGTGTGATGCAACTTTTGCCACACTGGTGCAACATGCAATGTGGAAGCTGCTTTCCGAAGTGTTTTTGGTCTCTATGACCATGGTTTGACACATGGAATCCCTAGAGTCATTGCATGTGCTCTTTTCCTAAACCACATTGATCCACAAGCCCAAATTGCATGTGTTAATTTTCCTAAACCACATTGATCCCCATGACCACACACACTCTAGTGGATTGTGTGATGCAACTTCTACCACACTAGTGTGACACGAAATGTGGAAGCTACGTTCCTAAGTGTTTCAGGTCTCTGAGACCATGGTTTGACACATGGAGTCCACTAGAGTCATTGATCCACAAGGCCACATTGCATGTGTTCTTTTTCCTAAACCACATTGCTCCACATGACCACGCACACACTCAAGTGGATTGCGTGATGCAACTTCTACCACACTAGTCTAACACGAAATGTGGAAGCTACGTTCCTAAGTGTTTCAGGTCTCTGAGACCATGGTTTGACACATGGAGTCCACTAGAGTCATTGATCCACAAGGCCACATTGCATGTGTTCTTTTTCCTAAACCACATTGCTCCACATGACCACGCACACACTCAAGTGGATTCTATGATGCAACTTCTGCCTACACTGGTTAAACATGCAATGTGGAAGCTACTTTCCTAAGTGTTTTTGGTCTCTGTGACCATGGTTTGACACATGGAGTCCCTAGAGTCATTGCATGTGTTCTTTTCCTAAAATACATTGATCCACAAGACCATATTGCATGTGTTCTTTTTCCTAGACCACATTGGTCCACATGAGCACACACACACTCCAGTGGATTCTATGATGCAACTTCTGCCACACTGGAGCAACACGCAATGTGGAATATGCTTTCCTAAGTGTTTTTGGTCTCCATGACCATGGTTTGACACATGGAGTCCCTAGAGTCATCGCATGTGCTCTTTTTGTAAACCAAATTAATCCACTAAAGTCATTGATCCACATGACCACATTCCATTTGTTCTTTTTCCTAAACCACATTGATCCACATGATCACACACACACTCAAGTGGATTCTGTGATGCAACTTCTGCCTCACTAGTGTAACATGCAATGTGGAAGATGCTTTCCTAAGTTTTTTTGGTCTCTGTAATCATGGTTTGACACATGGAGTCGCTAGAGTCATTGCATGTGTTCTTTTCCTAATACAGATTGATCCACTAGAGTCATTGATCCACTGACCACATTGCATGTGTTATTTTTCCTAAACCACATTGATCCATATGACCACACACACTCAAGTGGATTCTATGATGCAGGTTCTTCCACACCGGTGCAACATGCAATGTGGAAGCTGCTTTCCTAAGTGTTTTTGGGTCTCTGTGACCATGGTTTGACACATGGAGTCCCTAGAGTCATTGCATGTGTTCTTTTCCTAAACCACATTGATCCACTAGTCATTTATCCATAAGACCACATTGCATGTGTTATTTTTCCTAAACAACATTGATCCACATGACCACAATCACACTCTAGTGGATTCGGTGATGCCACTTCTACCACACTGGGGTAACATGAAATTTGGAAGCTACTTTCCTAAGTGTTTTAGGTCTCTGAGACCATGGTTTGACACATGAAGTCCACTAGAGTCATTGATCCACCATGCCACATTGCATGTGTTCTTTTTCCTAATCCAAATTGATCCACATGACCACACACACACACTCCAGTGGATTCTGTGATGCAACTTCTGCCAAACTGGCGCAACATGCAGTATGGAAGATGATTTACTAAGTGTTTTTGGTGTCTGTGACCATGGTTTGACACATGGAGTCCCTAAGTCATTGCATGTGTTCTTTTCCTAAACCACATTGATCCGCTAGAGTCATTGATCCACATGACCACATTGCATGTGTTCTTTTTCCTAAACCACATTGATCCGCATGAACACACACACACTCAGATGGATTCTATGATGTAACTTCTACCACGCTTCTACAACATGCAATGTCGAAGCTCCTTTCCTAACTGTTTTTTGTCTCTGTGACCATGGTTTGACACATGGAGTCCCTAGAGTCATTGCATGCGTTCTTTTCCTAAACCACATTGATGCACAAGACCACATTGCATGCATTCTTTTTCCTAAACCACATTTATCCACATGAACACACACACACTCTAGTGGATTGTGTGATGCAACTTTTTCCACACTGGTGCAACATGCAATGTGGAAGCTTCTTTCCGAAGTGTTTTTGGTCTCTATGACCATGGTTTGACACATGGAGTCCCTAGAGTCATTGCATGTGCTCTTGTCCTAAACCACATTGATCCACAAGACCAAATTGCATGTGTTATTTTCCTAAAATACATTGTTCCACAAGACCATATTGCATGTGTTCTTTTTCCTAAACAACATTGAACCACATGACCACACACACACTATAGTGGATTCTGTGATGCAACTTATGCCACACTAGTGCAACATGCACTGTGGAAGCTGCTTTCCTAAGTGTTTTTGGTCACCATGACCATGGTTTGACACATGGACTCCCTAAAGTCATCGCATGTGTTATTTTCGTAAACCAAATTGATCCACTAAAGTAATTGATCCACATGACCACATTCCATTTGTTCTTTTTCCTAAACCACATTGATCCACATGATCACACACACACTCAAGTGGATTCTGTGATGCAACTTCTGCCTCACTAGTGTAACATGCAATGTGGAAGCTACTTTCCTAAGTGTTTTTGGTCTCTGTAATCTTGGTTTGACACATGGAGTCGCTAGAGTCATTGCATGTGTTCTTTTCTTAATACAGATTGATCCACTAGAGTCATTGATCCACTGACCACATTGCATGTGTTATTTTTCCAAAACCACATTGATCCATACGCCCACACACAGTCAAGTGAATTCTATGATGCAGGTTCTTCCACACTGGTGCAACATGCAATGTGGAAGCTCCTTTCCTAAGTGTTTTTGGGTCTCTGTGACCATGGTTTGACACATGGAGTCCCTAGAGTCATTGCATGTGTTCTTTTCCTAAACCACATTGATCCACTAGTCATTGATCCATAAGACCACATTGCATGTGTTATTTTTCCTAAACAACATTGATCCACATGACCACACTCACACTCTAGTGGATTTGGTGATGCCACTTCTACCACACTGGGGTAACATGAAATGTGGAAGCTACTTTCCTAAGTGTTTTAGGTCTCTGAGACCATGGTTTGACACATGGAGTCCACTAGAGTCATTGATCCACCAGGCCACATTGCATGTGTTCTTTTTCCTAAACCAAATTGATCCACATGACCACACCGACACACTCCAATGGATTCTGTGATGCAACTTCTGCCAAACTGGCGCAACATGCAGTATGGAAGATGATTTCCTAAGTGTTTTTGGTGTCTGTGACCATGGTTTGACACATGGAGTCCCTTGGTCATTGCATGTGTTCTTTTCTTAAACCACATTGATCCGCTAGAGTCATTGATCCACATGACCACATTGCATGTGTTATTTTTCATAAACCACATTGATCCGCATGAACACACACATACTCAGATGGATTCTATGATGCAACTTCTACCACGCTTCTACAACATGCAATGTGGAAGCTCCTTTCCTAACTGTTTTTTGTCTCCGTGACCATGGTTTGACACATGGAGTCCCTAGAGTCATTGCATGTGCTCTTGTCCTAAACCACATTGATCCACAAGACCAAATTGCATGTGTTATTTTCCTAAAATACATTGATCCACAAGACCATATTGCATGTGCTCTTTTTCGTAAACCACATTGATCCACATGACCACACACACACTATAGTGGATTCTATGATGCAACTTATGCCACACTAGTGCAACATGCAATGTGTAAGATGCTTTCCTAAGTGTTTTTGGTCTCCATCACCATGGTTTGACACATGGAGTCCCTAAAGTCATCGCATGTGTTATTTTCGTAAACCAAATTGATCCACTAAAGTCATTGATCCACATGACCACATTCCATTTGTTCTTTTTCCTAAACCACATTGATCCACAAGACCACACACACACTCAAGTGGATTCTGGGATGCAACTTCTGCCTCACTAGTGTAACATGCAATGTGGAAGCTGCTTTCTTAGGTGTTTTTGGTCTCTGTAGTCATGGTTTGACACATGGAGTCGCTAGAGTCATTGCATGTGTTCTTTTCCTAATACAGATTGATCCACTAGAGTCATTGATCCACTTACCACATTGCATGTGTTATTTTTCCTAAACCACGTTGATCCATATGACCACACACACTCAAGTGAATTCTATGATGCAGGTTCTTCCACACTGGTGCAGCATGCAATGTGGAAGTTGCTTTCCTAAGTGTTTTTGGCTCTCTGTACCCTGGTCTGACACATGGAGTCCCTAGAGTCATTGCATGTGTTCTTTTCCTAAACCACATTGATCCACTAGTCATTAATCCATAAGACCACATTGCATGTGTTATTTTTCCTAAACAACATTGATCCACATGACCACACTCACACTCTAGTGGATTCAGTGATGCCACTTCTACCACACTACGGTAACATGAAATGTGGAAGCTACTTTCCTATGTGTTTTAGGTCTCTGACACCATGGTTTGACACATGGAGTCCACTAGAGTCATTGATCCACCAGGCCACATTGCATGTGTTATTTTTCCTAAACCAAATTGATCCACATGACCACACACAAACATTCCAGTGGATTCTGTGATGCAACTTCTGCCAAACTGGCGCAACATGTAGTATGGAAGATGCTTTCCTAAGTGTTTTTGGTGTTTGTGACCATGGTTTGACACATGGAGTAGCTAGGTCATTGCATGTGTTCTTTTCCTAGACCACATTGATCCACTAGAGTCATTGATCCACATGACCACATTGCATGTGTTCTTTTTCCTAAACCACATTGATCCGCATGAACACACACACTCAGATGGATTCTATGATGTAACTTCTACCACGCTTCTGCAACATGCAATGTGGAAGCTCCTTTCCTAACTGTTTTTTGTCTCTGTGACCATGGTTTGACACATGGAGTCCCTAGAGTCATTGCATGTCTTCTTTTCCTAAACCACATTGATCCACTAGTCATTAATCCATAAGACCACATTGCATGTGTTATTTTTCCTAAACAACATTTATCCACATGACCACGCTCACACTCTAGTGGATTCGGTGATGCCACTTCTACCACACTAGGGTAACATGAAATGTGGAAGCTACTTTCCTAAGTGTTTTAGGTCTCTGAGACCATGGTTTGACACATGGAGTCCACTAGAGTCATTGATCCACCAGGCCACATTGCATGTGTTCTTTTTCCTAAACCAAATTGATCCACATGACCACACACACACATTCCAGTGGATTCTGTGATGCAACTTCTCCCAAACTAGTGCAACATGCAGTATGGAAGATGCTTTCCTAAGTGTTTTTGGTGTCTATGACCATGGTTTGACACATGGAGTAGCTAAGTCATTGCATGTGATCTTTTCCTATACCACATTGATCCACTAGAGTCATTGATCCACATGACCACATTGCATGTGTTCTTTTTACTAAACCACATTGATCCGCATGAACACACACACTCAGATGGATTCTATGATGTAACTTCTACCACGCTTCTGCAACATGCAATGTGGAAGCTCCTTTCCTAACTGTTTTTTTCTCCGTGACCATGGTTTGACACATGGAGTCCCTAGAGTCACTGCATGCGTTCTTTTCCTAAACCACATTGATCCATAAGACCACATTGCATGCATTCTTTTTCCTAAACCACATTTATCCACATGAACACACACACACTCTAGTGGATTGTGTGATGCAACTTTTGCCACACTGGTGCAACATGCAATGTGGAAGCTGCTTTCCGAAGTGGTTTTGGTCTCTATGACCATGGTTTGAGACATGGAGTCCCTAGAGTCATTGCATGTGCTCTTGTCCTAAACCACATTGATCCACAAGACCAAATTCATGTGTTATTTTCCTAAACTATATTGATCCACAAGACCATATTGCATGTGTTCTTTTTCCTAAACCACATTGATCCACATGACCACACACACACTATAGTGGATTCTATGATGCAACTTATGCCACACTAGTGCAACATGCAAAGTGGAAGATGCTTTCCTAAGTGTTTTTGGTCTCCATGACCATGGTTTGACACATGGAGACCCTAAAGTCATTGCATGTGTTATTTTTGTAAACCAAATTGATCCACTAAAGTCATTGATCCACATGACCACATTCCATTTGTTCTTTTTCCTAAACCACATTGATCCACATGATCACACACACACTCAAGTGGTTTCTGTGATCCAACTTCTTCCTCACTAGTGTAACATGCAATGTGGAAGCTGCTTTCCTAAGTGTTTTTGGTCTCTGTGATCATGGTTTGACACATAGAGTCGCTAGAGTCATTGCATGTGTTTTTTCCTAATACAGATTGATCCACTAGAGTCATTGATCCACTGAACACATTGCATGTGTTCTTTTTCCTAAACCACATTGATCCATATGACCACACACTCAAGTGGATTCTATGATGCAGGTTCTTCCACACTGGTGCAACATGCAATGTCGAAGATGCTTTCCTAGGTGTTTCTGGGTCTCTATGACCATGGTTTGACACATGGAGTCCCTATAGTCATTGCATGTGTTCTTTTCCTAAACCACATTGATCCACTAGTAATTGATCCATAAGACCACATTGCATGTGTTATTTTTCCTAAACAACATAGATCCACATGACTGCACTCACACTCTAGTGGATTCTGTGATGCCACTTCTACCACACTAGGGTAACATGAAATGTGGAAGCTGTTTTCCTAAGTGTTTTAGGTCTCTGAGACCATGGTTTGACACATGGAGTCCACTAGAGTCATTGATCCATCGGGCCACATTGCATGTGTTCTTTTCCATAAACCAAATTGATCCACATGACCACACCGACACACTCCAATGGATTCTGTGATGCAACTTCTGCCAAACTGGTGCACCATGCAGTATGGAAGATGCTTTCCTAAGTGTTTTTGGTGTCTCTGACCATGGTTTGACACATGGAGTCCCTAGCTCATCGCACGTGTTCTTTTCCTAATCCACATTGTTCCACTAGAGTCATTGATCCACATGACCACATTGCATGTGTTCTTTTTCCTAAACCACATTGATCCGCATGAACACACACACACTTAGATGGATTCTATGATGCAACTTCTACCACGCTTCTGCAACATGCAATGTGGAAGCTCCTTTCCTAAGTGTTTTTGGTCTCAGTGACCATGGTTTGACACGTGGAGTCCCTAGAGTCATTGCATGCGTTCTTTTCCTAAACCACATTGATCCACAAGACATTGATCCACAAAACCACATTGCATGTGTTCTTTTTCCTAAACCACATTTATCCACATGACCACACACACACTCCAGTGGATTCTATGATGCAACTTTTTCCACACTGGTGCAACATGCAATGTGGAAGCTTCTTTCCTAAGTGTTTTTGGTCTCTATGACCATGGTATGACACATGGAGTCCCTAGAGTCATTGCATGTGCTCTTTACCTAAACCACATTGATCCAGAAGACCAAATTGCATGTGTTATTTTTCCTAAACCACATTGATCCCCATGACCACACACACACTCTAGTGGATTGTGTGATGCGACTTCTACCACACTAGCGTAACATGAAATGTGGAAGCTTCTTAGTTAATGAATTGTGATTAGTGGAAAATAAGATGGATACCATCAAGATCATAGAACTAGTCTTGTATACTTATACTTGATTAACACCCCTCAATAGTGATACCCTCAACATTAGTGGCTAGTGCTAATGTTAAAACTTGATCACTTTAGATGGGAATACTTGGAGAGAATGATTATGAAAACCTTGGAATGATGATTCATTCTATTGAAATGTTTTGACATGTGTTATGAAACACAATGGTTCGATGATGAAACTGAATGAGGCATGAGCCTGGACTTCAATAAAAACTGATGGTTGGGTTCGGATGCGATACCATTCCAATTTTACCGTACATGTACAATACCCGAGTTGGGTAGGGCTTAACTGGAAGTTTGTATGTCTTAGCATGGGTTCCCTTGCAGAATGAGGTTGAGCTGAGGCTACCTTGTGAAAAAGAATGTCCACCTATGCAGTGCCCAGGATGGCAGATGGCCATCGCTGGGAGGCCAAGCTCATAGGGGAGGTGCCTATACTAGGGTGTGTAATTGAAAGGTTAGGATTGATTATCCGCATACCAAGTATGATGATTCAGGGTTATCCCTAACGGATGTATCGAATTTTGTGGGGAAGTGTACCACCTCTACAGAGTGTCAAACTATTCGAATAGCCGCGTCCATGGTTATGGACAGTTGGAGTGGCCATACTGTTCCGTTGTCAGATGTTTTCAAATGACTTGTAACTGAAAAGATGACTTTGACTTGACCACATCAGAGTTGTGGACATGAAATCTAAGTTCTCACTTAAGTAATGTAGAGAACTAAATTAGGTCTTTACTCTTAAGTCTTTATGAAATAAACCTGGCGTTTTGCAAACAAACCTAGAGCTTATGATTCCTACTAGTGTTACCTTACTTATGTTAGTAATAGTTTGCGAGTACTTAAAGAGTACTCATGGCTTTGTCCCTCGCTATTCCCATGGCCAGACTACGAGGAAGACTACCCAAAAGATGGACAACAGGAGGTCTATGATAACTAGGATCATCTCCCATCATTAGCATTGCCTGTGACCATGAAGATAGAGCCTACTATGTTTACTTTCTGCTACTTTGATTGTATTAAGACTGGATCATGAGATCCTTTATTTGTAATACCTTTATTATAGTTTGTAATGGATGATGTACTGTGGTACCAATTCTGTTATGTCTCGCAAAAATGGTAATCTTGGGATTGCGATGTACAACATATCCGGCATCTGGACTTAAAAATCCGGGTGTTGACAAGTTTGTATCAGAGCCATCTTGACCATAGGAGATCCTAGTTAGAATGGATGTCTGAAAAACTTAGTTTCAAAACAAAGTAAATGAGTATTTACGAAAACCTATTCTCACTCTTACCCTTGAAATTCTTTCAAAAAGAGAACACTTGTTCCTCCAAATTCTTGCAATTTCACATAAATTTGACACACTTGATCACCTCACTAACTTACTCATCTTAATTGCTTATAGATGGAGATCAAATGTAACAAGTTTTACCAGTTGGGCAATGGAGGGGAGCTGATCTTTGAGAGAGATTTGGACCAGCTTTTCGAGTATCTTGGACGCTCGCAACTAGAGTTCTTCGGAGCGCAGCTCAATAACCACTCTGGAGGGGAGCTACAGTGGCTGATAGTTGCCGACCTGAGAGGCAAAATGAAGCCACCGCTTTCAGAGAAGATTCAGGTCAGCGTTAGGGAGAACAACTGGTTAGACGGTCTATCCAGGGCAATGCAGGAGGCACTTGCTCGCTTGTGTACTGAGAACATCAACTAGATTAGTGGCACCCGCAATGCCCACTATGCAAGACGTGACTCTACGGGACAGACTTTGGCAATGTTGTCACATCCGGAGTTAGGGCATCACGTGGACCACTTGGACTTCATGCTACATGAGACTCAGAAGGAGTTGGACAACTCCCGTGCTTATGGAAATCAGAACCATGCTGAAGCTATTGAGAGGAAGCAAACCCTTTCCATCCTCGTCAAGGAGCGCAAGTCACTTTATCGCCAGTGCAATAAAAAGGACCACATCATCGCCCGTCTTCGTCAGAAGATAGCCACCCTGGAGGAGACCATCCACGACCAGAAGATCCAGATGCAGGAGAAGGAGGAGGAAGGTGAAGATATCCGTGGTGATATTCACTCCTACCTCAGTGATGACGATGACTACCTGGAGGACGCAGCCATGGAGGACCACACTGATGAGGATGATGCTGACTTCATTGATGATGAGGAGCCCGACACCCCCGATGATGAGTAGTCGCACCTGAGCATTATCGTAGGTGTGAGTTGTATCCGGTGCCATTGTATCATAGCTTCACAGAATGGTTCTTAAAACCATCTATTTTCTAGTGTGGTGTGTATTTGTATTGTGTGCTTGGAATGAATGAATGAGAAGAAGTTGTTAGTTTTCAAACCTGAGTCATACTCAAAGTTTAAAGCTTTTTGAAAACAAACCCATGAACCATGGAAATTTTCCTCTTGTCTCATTATCTATCTCAATCTTCAGATGACTCACGGTAACCCCGGAGGAAGCAACTCATCTCAGGACCCCATGCTTCAAATCCTGTAGATGTTAGTTTCAGATTGTTAAGCCGGTAGAGATGAACGTCAAGCCAACTTAGCCACTCTTCAACAGATAGCCTAGATGGCCCACAATAATTAAGGCCATGGAAATGAAGATCACCATGGATCCAAACTCAAGAACTTCCAGAATACCAACCCTCCTATGTTTAGCAAGTCAGAAGAACCCTTGGATGCTGATGATTGGCTCCAAACCATGGAAAACAATTTAGAAGTCGCAGGAGTTGATGCAAATGAGAAGGTGTTGTTTGCCACCCACTATCTGTTAGGCTACGCGAGATCCTGGTGGAATAGCACCTGTACAATGAACGGAGGTCAGATGATGACTTGGGAAGAATTCAAACTCAAGTTTAGCAGGACCCATGACCCCCAGGTCTGATCAAGAGGATGAGGGATGAGTTCGAGATTTGAAGCAGGGAAGGATGACTATAGTTGATTACCATGAAAAATTTCTATCAATAGCTAGGTATGCCCCTGATGAGATTGACACTGAAGCGAAGAAGAAAGAGAGATTCTTGAATGGACTGCATGATGAGATGCAGACCGTGCTAGTCAACATTCCCTTTGATGACCTTGAAGCTTTAGTGGATTCCGCCATCCAGATGGAAGGAAAGATCAACCAAGCCAGTGAGAACCGCAAGCGTCATATGATGCACCAACCTGGAGCTCACCATAAGCCGAAGTATTGCCCCAACCTGTCTGCAGGATATGCCCCTAGAAACAACAGACCCCTAATGAACTGCCCGAACTATCCCAACCGTGGAGGAGGAAATCCAAGGCCCGGAGGAAACCACAACAATAACCCCGACAACCCCAATAATTTCAACCGTGCACCGCAAAAGTCCAGCAAAAACAACAACAATACTGCCCCAAGGACTGGAAGCAATATTGTGCCGGTCGAAGGGAAAGACAAGTCAATGATGACTTGCTTTGAATGAGGAGTCATGGGTCAGTACTCCAATGAGTTCCCCAAGAATCTTGACGCAGCAACCAATGTTACTACACCTGCCCAACAGTAGCGCCATGCCCAGCCTAGAAAGAGATTTGCCCTAGGAAACCCGCACAACCGTAATGGTCGTATGTTCCACATGAATGCTAAGGAAGCCCAGGCAGCGCCAGATGTCGTGTTGGGTATGTTTTCTATTAACTCAGTTCTAGCAAGAGTGTTGTTTCATTTTGGATCATCGCACTCGTTTGTTATAGAAGAATTTGCATGCACTAGTAAGATTCAACCAACAAATTTGAAGCATCTTATGATAGTTCAAATACCTGTTTCAACCACCAAATCTATAAAAATTTGCAAGGTCGTACCTATCATAATACATGGGATAGATTTTTATGCCAATCTAATAGTCCTTGGGACCAAAGGTTTGCAAGTAGTACTAGGGACGGATTGGATGTCGAAACATCAAGGATTAATCGACTGTCCCAAGAAAGCCATAACCATGACTAGTAGCACCGGAGTATCAGTAGACCATGTATCTGAGACGCTGCCCCGTCAATTCAAGTGCAACAATACTTTAGCCAAATCAACCATTGACCAAGTCAGAGTAGTCTGTGAATACCCTGATGTGGACCCAGATGAATTGCCCGATATGCCCCTAGATCGGGATATCGAGTTTATCCTTGAACTAGTTCTGGGAACTAGACCCATATCTCAAAGACCCTATAGTATGAACCCTTCTGAATTAGTGGATCTCAAGAAGCAACTTGATGATATGTGGGAAAAGGTTTGATACAACCAAGTGCATCGCCATTGAGGTCACCTGTTTTGTTTGTTGATAAGAAGGATGGTGCCAACCGTTTTTGTCCAGATTTTCGGAAGCTGAATGAAGTCACCATCAAGAACAGGTACCCACATCCGAAGATAGAAGATTTGTTTGATCAACTGACTGGTGCCAGAGTGTTTTCTAAGATTGATCTTACAACTGGTTATCACCAATTGAAGATTCATGCAGCAGATGTCCCAAAGACTGCCTTCACCACCAGATATGGATTGTATGAGTATAATGTCATGTCTTTTGGATTAACCAATGCCCCTGCTTATTTCATGAACCTCATGAATAACATTTTTATGAACTTCCTAGATAAGTTTGTCATTGTGTTTATCGATGACATCTTGTTCTACTCCAAGTCAGAAGAGGACCATGAACAACATCTAAGAACCATCATTGAAACCCTTAGGGAGCATTAGTTGTAGGCCAAGTTTAGGAAATGTGAGTTCTCGTTAAAGGAAGTAGGATTCCTAGGCCATATATTGTCGGTAGGAGGAGTTGCTGTGGATCTCTCCAAGATTAAGGATGTTGAAGAATGGAAAGCCCTGACCACCCAAACCGAAGTTCGTGCATTTCTTGGATTAGCCGGATAGTATCGCAAGTTTGTTGAAGGATTTTCAAGCATCGCCAGGCCAATGACCCAGCTATTGAAGAAAGACAAGAAGTTTGAATGGATGCACAAATGTGAAGCAAGTTTTCAGGATCTCAAGAAGAGATTGATTTTAGCACCAATTTTGATCATGCCAAATATCAAGAATCCTTTTGATGTGTATTGTGACGCATCCAAGATTGGTCTCGGATGTGTGTTGATGCAAGAAGCCAAAGTCATATCCTATATGTCCAGACAACTGAAGCAACATGAACAGAACTACCCTACCCATGACTTATAACTAGCAGCCATAGTTTAAGCTTTGAAGACAAGGCGTCATTACCTTATGGGTAACCACCGTGAGATTTATTCAGATCACAAGAGTCAGAAGTACATTTTCACCCAAAAGGAGTTGAATATGAGGCAAAGGAGATCAATAGAGCTAATCCAGGATTATGACCTTGATATTCACTATCACCCTGGCAAGGCCAATGTGGTAGCGGATGCTCTTAGTAGATAACCATGAAGATTAAACACCATGATTAAGGAAGACCAGCCAAGTTTGCATGAGTAGTTCGAAAATTTTAGAATGGATCTAGTTAGTGAAGGATTTCTAGCTAGCATAGAACTTCAACCCACCCTGACCAGTCAGATAAAGGAAGCTCAGAAAGGAAACACCAGTATTGATGGAATCAAGCATCGTATCGGCACAGGGAAAGTACCCGGATTCATCGACGATGAAGAAGGAGTTCTGTGGTACAAAGGATGTATCTGTGTGCCAGCAGATTCAGAGTTGAAACAAGTCATTATGCAGGAAGCCCATGATACCCTTTGTTCTATTCACCCGGGAGGAACCAAGATGTATTAGGATTTGAAGGAGCAATTTTGGTGGCACAAAATGAAGAGAGAAGTCGGAAGCTACATAGCCAAGTGTGATATCTGTCAGATAGTCAAGGCGGAACATCAGCGACCCGCAGGACTTTTGCAACCATTGCAGATTCCATAATGGAAATGGGATTCGGTCGGAATGGATTTTATCATAGGTTTGCCTACATCTAGTAGGGGAAATGACTATATTTGGGTCATAGTGGATAGATTGTCCAAGGTAGCTCATTTCATACCCGTCAAGACTACCTACCAAAGTTCGAAGCTAGCCGAGTTGTATATTGCTAGAATAGTCAGTCTACATGGAACCCCCAAGACCATAGTATCGGATCGAGGAACCCAGTTTACCTCAAGATTTTGGAAGAAGGTCCAAGAAGTATTAGGAACAAAACTGAATTTCAGCACATCTTATCACCCGCAAACCGACGGATAAACAGAAAGAGTAAACCAGATCTTAGAAGATATGCTAAGAGCTTGTGTGTTAGAGAATGGATCTAAATAGGAAGATTGTCTGCCTTTCGCAGAATTCTCATACAACAACAGTTATCAAGCCATTTTGCAAATAGCCCCATTTGATTTTTTGTATGGAAGAAAGTGCCGTACACCCTTGAATTGGTCGCAAGTAGGAGAGAGTCAGATTTTCAGACCCGACATCCTACGAGAAGCAGAAGAGAAGGTTCATAAAGTCTGTGAACACCTCAAGACCGCTCAATCCAGACAGAAGAGTTATGCTGATAAAAGACGTCGAGACCTGACCTTCAATATCGGAGATTTCGTGTATCTCAAAGTATCACCCTTGAAGGGAATGCAACGTTTTCAATAGAAAGGGAAGCTTGCCCCCTAGATATATTGGACCCTTCAAGATTTTAAACCGCCAAGGATAAGTATTCTATAAACTGGAACTGCCTGAGGAGATGCCAGCCATGCATAATGTGTTCCATGTCTCATTACTTCGCAAATGCCTAGAAGTTCCGGAGAAGACCGAAGTTTTCAAGAATATCGATCACAAAGCCATAGATGTCAACAAGGATTTAAGCTATCATGAAGTGCCCATCCGTATTTTGGAAGAAGCATCCAGAACCACTCGGACCAGGAGTATCAAGTTTCTCAAAATCCAGTGGAGTAACCATACCAAGTAAGAAGCTACCTGGGAGCAAAAAGATTATATTAGGACAGAGTTTCCCAATCTCTTTAGTTCCTAGTTTTTCTTGAATCTCGGGACGATATTCTGTTTAAGGAGGGAAGGTTTGTAACACCTCAAAAATATTAAACAAGCTTATCATGTTCTAATCACCCAAGTTTAGGGTTAACAAAAACTTCTATTATTAAACTCTATATGAATGCATGTGTGAGTTCCATTAATGCATGAATGCTTGCATTTGCAATGTTTGTTTGCTATTAATGTTAAGGATTAGTTTAAAGATGAATACGACATCATCTAGATCATTTCCAATCAAAATCAAATAAAAAGAAAATCATTTGTGAAGCATATGATCATATGGTCACTTTGGCAAAAGTTAACCACTAGCCTACTTTGGGCATCTCTAGTAAAAGATTTTGAAAAGAAACAATTCTACTTCTTTGTACCCCTTCTAGACAAAATGAAAATGAATCCAAGCAAACTTAACAAACTTATCGAAACTATTTTCAAATCCATTTAAGAGGAATTTCAAAATTGAATCAAGTGTAGGTACATAGATCATCACTTTTCAAAAACCACTCAAACCTCCACCACTTGACAATTCCTAGCAACTAGAGACTACCAAGCATGTGACCAGCTCACCCACCAAATATCTTGGAATAATTCAACAACTATCTACTATTTGGAATCCATCTTGTGCTTATTCTCGTACTGTAATTAACACAATAAATCTCCCACGATCACTCCCAGTACTTGGCCGTGCAAAGGAGTAACCTCACTCACCCCATGCGCCAGTGCCATGACCGTACCGAGCATGTCACGTCGGTCGACCATGGACCAGTCGCCACACGCCGTGCCGCCCTCTCCCATGATGTATAGAGAGTAGCCGTGACCTCACCGCCCCTCTCTGTCCACCCCTTGACCAACGACGAGAAGTGGAGAAGCTAGAATCGCCGTGCCCATTTAATTCTTTGCCATGCCAAGAGCACGGCGGTGTTGGAAATATGCCCTAGAGTCAAATAGTAGTAAGTACTATTATCATATTTCATATAGTTTATGATTAAGTTTTATATCATGCTATAACTGTATTGAGTGGAAACATCAATACACGTGTGATATACAGACAACCAGGGGTTCCCAGTGAAACTCTAGTCACTGGTTCATTGGTCAATGGATGATCCTGTTTCCTTATCATGTGGCATTTATGCCAGTTGGAAATGAGGTCATCTCATTCCGAGAATGAGATGATGAACCAATACCCAACCTAAACATCGTGACCCGATCATGTCACGAAGTTCAAGTTACGATGATTAGAAATGGATCCTTGTAGACTATTTCTTAGACCGTGAGGCTATATCAATCACTATCTCCCGAGAGTGCTAGATAGCATCAAACGCCATCTGGTAATACGATGGTTATAAAGGTGTGTTTAGGTACTCGGAGGAAACCGTAGAGGCAATATATGTCAAGAGCAGGATTTGTCCGTCCATGTGACGGGAAGATACTCAAGGGCCCACTCGGAGAAGTTATATCCAATAGCTACGCAACGTGTGATTAGATCACAGGGATATTACTTGTCGGAACGAGTCAAGTAGCATTGTTCAGTAATGAGATTGAACCTGACATGGTGATGTCATTGATCAGATCTTAGGCAATGCAAGTATTGAGTGACAAAGGGAATAAGACACGACTGTCCCAGTTCAAACCACGAAAGATCTTCATGAAACGCACAAGGATCACATGGCCATCCAGGTCCCTCTGTCGACCATTGGTGCGAGACTGTCTCGACCATGTCTGGAGTGTTCCCGAACCGTGCGGTATCACGCTTAAGGGCTTGATGATGCTTAGAGAGTGTTTATAGGATCGGTGGAATCACCGAAGAGAGTAGGGAGAAAACCGGAAGGGTTTCGGTAAGTCTGGAGGATGTCCGGAGTGGAGGTGGAAGGTGTTCCATGGCCACGGAGATTGAATAATATGTGAATGAATGTTAAATATTGATTTAATCATTTATTCATAATTATTTAATAAAGAGAAAATCAATTAAAGGTAAAAAAGGCTTAATGGGCCAATTCCCGGAGGGGAGTGGGCCCATTAGGGAAAGGCAAGAGGGGACAAGGGCCAAGGGGTGGCCGTCGGCCCTATCGAGCCAGCCCCCACGTGGGTCCCATGAGGGGGTGGTCGAAGGCGCCTCCCCCACCTCCTCCTCTCCTTTAGCCCCACCCCGGGGCTTTGAGGGAGGTAGTACCCCTCCTCCCCCTATATATAGTGGGATATTTGGCCAAGATAAATACACCAATAATCAATAAAGGTCTCCCCACTTTTGGGAGGACCTCTAATTGATATTTTCTCTCTCCCCCCTCTCTCTCTCGTGACCATGGTCCCAAGTCTGGACTGCACGAGCGAGAGACATCTTCACCACAGAGCGCCGTCACGTTGCGGGATTCGGATCCAGGAGGTCTACTTCCGCAACTGCTGCTGAATTGGGGAAGCGGGAGTCATCGTCAGGCACTGGACGTGTGTAATTCCCTGCGAGGTGTCGCACTTGAGGCACTCAAGTCATTTGAGCCAGAAGGAGCACAAGGACTTCATCACGACCTTGAGGGCCGCTTCGGCTCGTCTACATCAACCATGTTCTCCCGAGCATTGACAACGCTTTTCGGTCTTCAAGGGTAAGTTCGTGAAAATCCCCTCCCGTTATTGTATTACTAATAGATAGGTCCTGGCAGCTTCAGGGTTTCAGGGGCGTAGGGTAAAATTTTATTGTTTTCATACGCGGAACCCCTACAGTGGTATCAGAGCTAGATCTATGCGTAGTAATGCTAGTACGGGCAGAACACACGAGATGTAGCGTGTGGGTGTTGATCTATTAGTTGTTACCCTCCCACGTGTACTTGTGCATACCGCAGTAATGCTTGATGGAGCGACCCCCAACCGACTTTACGCGTTCATTCGCGAGACTGGTCCACGCTTGACATACGGTTTGTACCGTATAAAGTGGCTTAGGGGGCTGTCTATCTCTCTCGCATTAGTTGGTATGCCATTTGCAACGGAGGGCCCCGAAATGGGTGTAGTAGAGACAACTACTTGATCAGCGTTGTGCTGAAAGTTCGTAGGTAAGAACGGTTCTTGTGTGAAAGCCCATTCAGCCACGTAAAACATGCAAAGATAAAGTAGAGGCGTCTAACTTTGTTTTGCAGGGGGGCGTTGCTTTGTGATATGGTTGTGGCAAAGGTAAAGTGATTACTTTTTGTTACGTAGTAGTAGATAGTCACGGAGGTGACGAACTACCACGCCGAAATGACACCGGTACCCTGGTGTCTACGACGCCGAAACCCGGTGACGGCGGATGGAGATCACGACGTGAAGGACCATATCACATAGCATTTACATTCAATGTTATTGTTTGTATGTCTTATTGTGTTGTAGTATTAGATACTCGACGGTACTCTAATAAGATGACCCCTGTTAAAATTACCAACGATTGTGTTCCCCCTTAGTGTGCACCACCAAGAAAGTTCTTCAGTATGAGGCAGGCCATGATGATCGGGTGTCAGACATATCTACGTTCACATATAGTGGGTGCAAGCCATGTTGCACAGCGAATACACTAAGGTTGAGTTGGCGAGCCTAGCATGTATAGACATGACCTTGGAATGCAGATGGTCGAAAGATCGAGCACGAGTCGCATGAATGATGTGATCAATGTTTAGAGTCCACCCTTGAACCCACATTGATGGCCGTGATGATCGGGGAGATGTGGCTGATAGGGGTCGTGTTATCACTAGGAACCCTTTTGGGGATAGGTGTTTCTGAGTGGAGTTATTATTAACTCATTTAATTATAAACTTAGTCTAAATTCCTTTTGCAATTATAAATGTAGATGGGACCTTTCATGTTGACAATTGAATGGTTAGAAGGAGAGAAGCTCAGATTAGATGGATCGAACTTCTCCATTTGGGTTGCCAGTCTCCATGTTCTCCTTAGCGAGAACGACATGGTCGACTATATACTCGATGGGATGGATTTGGATTAGCCCATGGACCTTGAGACCCTAGAGGAGCGAAAAGACCGCTATCTCCGTCGTGAGATGGCCTCCTATATTTCAGTTGTGATGCGTTTCGGAATGGTGGACGAGCTGTGGTGTTTCGTGGCTGATGTCAACCATCGTTCGATAATGCTATAGCTTAGGACACATTTCGTGGAGCAGACACGCATTTGGGAGCATGAGCTGATGGGAGACTTCCTCTCCATTAAGATGGAGGAGAACTCATCACTGCACGACCACTTGGAGCACATGCATGATGTGTACATGAGGCCAGCATACTTCCTGGACGTCTGGATTACGCACTCTTTTACAAACGCCGTTGTGCTGCGGTCGCTGCCACCAAGCTACCAAGCACAAGTCAGGACATGCATAATGAGGGGCGACGCGGAAACAATGGAGTTCCACCGGTTCATGACACATCTCAGGAATGTGTTGGTTGAACCAACTGTCGCTCAGGTCGTCAATGACGAAGGTATATATTTGATATATAGTTTTATAAATGTTATAATCTTGCAAACACATTTGCAGTGTTAAGTATATCTGATACTTGTTCTGTCTTGATGAAAACAGGTCCTTCTGCATGAGAGGTGCTTGTGGGAGAGGAGGTGACGTTGCGTGTTGATGGCGAGCATGATGATGATGGCCGACGACATGCTCCTCGACATTTATCATTTAGTTGATGTCTTCGGATGATTAATGTAATCAAGAGATTGTGAACTTCTTTAGTGTGTCTCACATTTCGTGAGATGGTTATTCATATGAGTTTGTAACAAACAGTTGTTCTGCTTTTATGGATGATTTCTATTCGTGTTTATATCTTGGTTGATTATGTGTGAATTATCCTTGTTGTTTGAAACTAATAGATAATGCATGAACATTTGTAAAACATTAAAATGCCTTGTTTCAAATACCCAACTTAATGATATGTTCATTAAAGAATGAAACCATTGTTTAAATTCAAAGTTATGTGATAATATGTGAAAGTCATCGATTTCTTATCACATATAAATCATGCCTAAGTTCGGCAAATTAACTTGAACACCGTGTATTACTTGAATATAAAGTGTTTAAAGAATTGTTAAAAGTAAATACAAATTTGATGTATTGGGTTTTTAACGAAAATGGTAATTATCATTATATTATTGTTTAAATGTGTAAAGAAGTTTACCAAAGAAAACATGAATATGAAACTATTTGATTTGATCAAAATGTTTCATTAACAAAAGGTATAAATATAAAAGAGAATCCAATTACTATGATTTGATCAATAGTAATGGAGTTCAAATTTATAGGAATGACATAAAAGTAATTGTGGAATGCAAAGCATTTTGAAATGTCAAAATGCAAAGCATCACAATGTGATATTAGATATCAAAGGGGCTGAATAGAAGGCACCAAATAAATCGTTGTAGTGTAGACGTAGAGACCATTAGCTTAGAAATAGTTAACACTCAATTAGAATGCAGTGAACCTTTTGAATTCGTGATAGTTTTGGGGTTATTCGATATAACCAAAACAATAGAAAATAAGTCCTTGTAGCGTATTCATTAGAAACTTTGAATACGACATCCATAGCTGAAACCAAAAGGAAAAGCAAGATTCGTACTGCTTGGATTTTGGTGCATTCTGGAGAAAGCTCACTTTTAGTGATATTTCTCGATTATGGAGAAAATTGAAGATAGTGTAAAACACGATGAGGATTCAAAACCCTACATCAGATTGTTGAGAAGGTCAACTGACAACATTCCTGAACGATTCTCTGCACAGAAGGAAAGAATCAATGATAGTGATCATTGTATTTTTCCCCACCAGTGGTTTCACTACATGAAGTAGGATATAAGATGTAAATCCATATCTTGTATGGAGACATTTGTGAATCATTTTTCATGAGTTTTGGAATATGACATACCTACGAACTACTAAGGAAATAATGATAAACTAGAATTATGAGAAATACTAAAAGCAAAATTCCCTTGAGATTAGAAAGCAATTCATTGCTGAATCTCACAAGTAAAAGGGGTTACTTGGAATTTTCCCAAATGACTACAAAGCCATAGTGAAAAAGGGGGTGAATGACAAAAGCACAATTTGTCAAGTATTGGACGAATTCAAATGAATTTGATTCTAGTGTGCTGAATGTCTAGAGGATTTAAAACTAGTAATAGTACTGGTATCTCATAGTAAATCTCCAAATTTGATATTTGATCAAAGAATTTTGAAGTTATTCAAAATAGTGGGAGGATATGCAATTTGCATAAAATTGAGTGGGAGCTATAAAGGTCTTCGTGAAAAAATATGTGATTGACATATTTTTAAGTGGGAGCAATATATGTTTCAAATTCAAATAGGTGGGAACATATTCTGAGTGGGAGCTTATAGGGGTAATTCTTAAGTGTGTTAAGAATGAAAGGCGCAAATACTTATAAATAATGATTTATAAGATGTAGAAGTTGATAATAGGTGTATTATGATATTATGTAGTATTCCTTAAGGGATTCTGAAAGGAGTTTCAGAATAGAAGTTAATTAAGGAACTAGTTCTTAATGACTTAAATTAGGAATAGCATTAAGTTTAACATCAATGGTTAAAAGAAAGAAAAAGGATGATCGTCATCCACTATGATGAGACATAGGTTCTATCTTAGTATACCATGATGATCACTTAGCATAATATGTGATCCAAATAAGGAACGTTTAAAAGTGACTGAGTTCAAATCACAGAACGTTGAGCTAAGTTTGTCCGTAGTGTCTAGTAGAGAACTATGGACATATTTTCCAAATCCATAAAGGATAACATATCTTAAAGCTTAAAGAGTTATGTTATAAGGGAATATGTTGGAAACTCCTGTAGATACCAATCAAAGTCAAGCAGGAAGCGAGGTGAACAAAACATCGAAAGTTGCACAAAGTGCACTAGTGTTTCGATTAATACATTTATAATAATAGATAAGGGTACCATCTAAAGTGTTGTATAATGTTATGGTGGGGCTAGTTCACTTTTAACGTAGAATGATGTGTCCCAGGGCATAGTGCACATGAGAAACCCCTCGAGGTTGATCTAACGTCACTGTATGCTCCTGGAATCAGGCATCGTTCTGCTGCCATAGCGACGATGCATTCACACAGATGATATCATGTGATGATAAAGTATTAATGTCAATCAAGGTGACATTAGTAAGTTGCAAAGGATTTGGGACTGTAAAGTACAAACCCAAGACTCAACCTCTTCCATGAGCAAGCATTTTTAGGGTACCGGTTATATGGTGCCAATGATTGAGAAAAAATGCAGCTAGTGTATTTGTACTCTACTGCAAGTGGGAGACTGTTGGAAATATGCCCTAAAGTCAAATAGTAGTAAGGACTATTATCATATTTCATATAGTTTATGATTAAGTTTTATATCATGCTATAACTGTATTGAGTGGAAACGTCAATACACATGTGATATACAAACAACCAGGTGTTCCTAGTGAAACTCTAGTCACTGGTTCATTGGTCAACGAATGATCATGTTTCCTGATCATGTGGCATTTATGCCAGTTGGAAATGAGGCCATATCATTATGAGAATGAGATGATGAACCAATACCCAACCTAAACATCATGACCCGATCATGTCACGAAGTTCAAGTTACGATGATTAGAAATGGATCCTCGTAGACTATTCCTTAGACCGTGAGGCTATATCCCGAGAGTGCTTAGATAGCATCAAACGCCATATGATAATACGGTGGTTATAAAGGTGTGTTCAGGTACTCAGAGGAAACCGTAGAGGCAATATATTTCAAGAGCGGGATTTGTCCGTCCATGTGACGGGAAGATACTCAAGGGCCCACTCGGAGAAATTATATCCAATAGCTGCGCAGCGTGTGATTAGATCACAGGGATATTACTTGTCGGAACGAGTCAAGTAGCATTGTTCAGTAATGAGATTGAACATGACATGGTGATGTCATTGATCAGATCTTGGGAAACGCAAGTATCGAGTGACAAAGGGAATAAGACACGACTGTCCCGGTTCAAACGACGAAAAATCTTCGTGGAATGCACAAGGGTCACATGGCCATCCAGGTCCCTCTGTCGTTCATTAGTGCGGGAGTGTGCTGACCATGTATGGAGTGTTCCCGAACCGTGGGGTATCACGCTTAAGGGCTTGATGATGCTTAGAGAGTGTTTGTAGGATCGGTGGAATCACCGAAGAAGAGTAGGGAGAAAACTGGAAGTGTTTCGGTAAGTCCGGAGGATATCCAGAGTGGAGGTGGAAGGTGTTCCATGGCCACGGAGATTGAATAATATGTGAATGAATGTTAAATATTAATTTAATCATTTATTCATAATTATTTAACTAAGAGAAAATCAATAAAGGTAAAAAAGGCTTAATGGGCCAATTCCCGGAGGGGAGAGGGCCCATTAGGGAAAGGCAAGAGGGGAGAAGGGCCAAAGGGGTGGCTGGCGGCCCTATTTGGCCAGACCCCACATGGGGCCCATGAGGGGGTGGCCGACAGCGCCACCCCCCACCTCCTCCTCTCCTTTAGTCCCACCCCGGGACTTTGAGGGAGGTAGTACCCCTCCTCCCCCTATATATCCGGGATCTCTACTTCCACAACTACTGCTGGATCGGGGAAGCGGGAGTCATCATCAGGCACCGGACGTGTGTAACTCCCTGCGAGGTGTCGCAGTTGAGGCACTCAAGTCGTTAGAGCCAGAAGGAGCGCAAGGACTTCATCACGACCTTGAGGTCGGCTTCGGCTTGTCTACATCAACCACGCTCTCTTGAGCGTTGACAACGCTTTTCGGTCTTCAAGGGTAAGTTCGTGAAAAGCCCCTCCCCTTACTGCATTACTAATAGATAGGTCCTGGCAGCTTCAGGGATTCAGGGGCGTAGGGTAAAATTTTATTGTTTTCATACGCGGAACCCCTACAGACGGAGCACTGGAGCCGCCTCATGCAACCACGCCACGCCTCGCTCTCTCCGATCGTACCCACACTCACCGCGCGACTACGCGTGTGACGATCGTTGCGGTACACCGCGTCGACCCATGCCCTCCGCCATGCTTAGCGCGACCTATAGCAGCTTCACCGATGAGCCCGACCATGCCGCTCTGCCTCGAACATCGTGTATAAATAGGAGCCACCCTAGACCTCAAATAGCAGACCATCTCACTCCCCACTCTCTCAGAAACCACACCAACCCTTCCTAGAGCAAGGCGAGCACCACCCCGCCGGAATTTGACCGGAGCCTGCCGCTACAGTGAAGGAAGGGCGCCGTTGATTGGAGCCACCCCAGGAGCCGCCGCGACCACCGTTCGACTCGCTGTCGTCTACCAGCCAATTCACGCCCATCACCGGACCTAGCTAGAGCCATGGTAAGCCTCCCACGACCCTCACCATCGAGTTAGGTTTAGAATCTCGCCGGAGCTCTGCGACGTAGACGATGAACCTCAGCCGTAGATCTTATTCTAATCGTAGCGCTGAGATTTGTTGATACCGTTTCAGTTAGATAGAGCCGCTGACGTGTGGGACCAACCTGTCAGTAGCCCGCTGCGCGCGCTATGTAGTTGGGCCGGCCCATTTCTTTTCTGACGAAGAGCCCAGCGATTCAAATAGAAATTGTCTAGTTAGTTTAAAACACTATTCTGTTAGTAGATTAAAAATTCAATTAAAAAAATGTACTGATCCAAAATGCATGATTCCAATTTTGTTAGAAAGGTATTGAAAATATCTAATCACTCCCGTTGGATTCAAACCATTTAAAATTATAGATCATCTGTAGTAATAATAACAATACAGAGACTTTTACCACTTTTAACATTTTTATAAAATAAACCATAAAAGCTTTTGAGTTGATTCCAACTCTAAAAAATCACATTTGTTATGTTCTACATGAATATGTAAAAAGATTTGGTTTTAAAGATATTAAACATGGATCAGTATTAAAATAAATCTATATAGACATTTCTAGTCACTTTAATATTATTAAATAGTAATATTAAATCTTGTAATATATCACCACTACTTTAAATCACATTCCCAAGTATTAGAATATGTGGTGATGACATGTGTCAATTGATGACCAACAAGTATAGGGGGTGTATCGCAGTATTTTCTATAAGTAAGAATGTCGAACCCAATGAGGAGCAGAAGGTGTTGACGAGTGGCTTGGAGCAGGAATTCTCTGTAAATACTTAGCAAACGAATTTTTTAGGGGTTTTTGATAATGCAGGTAAATAAAGTGCGAGTAAATAAAAGACAATAATAATAAATGCATCAATTTGCACAATCCTTTCTTTAGCTAAGGGCAAGCCGGTTGTATTAGTTAAGATGACCAAACGTTCTCGAGGACACACGGGAATATCGTCAAGTTCTTTCACTTCATATAGTTGATTAATCTTCTTTAGTTTGCTAAGTGTTGTGTGGGTGAACCTGTGCTAATCTACCGACCTTCCTAGGACTAATACATACTTGTGATTATACCCCTTGCAAGCATCCGCAAGTACAAGAAAGTAATTAAGATATAAACCTAACCACAACTTTAAACTCTAAGACCCTGGCATCCCTTGTGCAAAGGTTTCCTAACGGGGGTTCAGGTTTCTGTCACTCCGGCAACCCCTACGATTAGTATCCAAATACACAATGCATTCCCCTAGGCCCATATAGGTTAAGTATCATGTAGTCGACGTTCACATGACACCACTAGAAGAATAACACCACAACTTAAATAACAAACTATTGAATCTTTCTCAACACAATTCCACTACTAACAACATGACTTCTCCGATGTCCTCAAGAACTAAACGAACTACTCACAAGACATCATATGGATCAAGATCAGAGATGAAATAATGATAAGTAACAATCTGAACATAACAATAATTCAACGGTTCACTCAATAACATCAACTACAAGGAGTAATCAACACCGGGAAAGTTTCCCCTAAGAACTATGCAAGATTCAACCCAATTATTACAGTGGTACGGAGTGGTGATGATGGTGGTGATGATGATGATGATCCCGATGAAGTCTAGCTTGATGGTGGTGTTGATGGCGATGATCTCCCCTCTCTGGGAAGGAATTCCCCTACAGAATTCTGTCTGTCGGAGAGATCTTTCTCTCTCTGTACTTTTCCGCCCCGTAGAGGCGGTGGAATCTTTCTGTGGTCGCCCCCCTGGTTTTAGGTTTTCGAGGGGGTAATATACGCCAAAGGGAAGAGCCTGGAGTGGGCCAGGGTGGGCACACCACCTACTAGCGCGGCCAAGGGTGGCCCACACCAGGGGTGGTGTGGACCCCCTGTGGCCCATCTCCACTCCCCCCTTCTGGCATCCGCCATCTTCTAGAAAAATAGAATTTTCCATGTATTTTCCCGGATTTTCTGATCGTCGCGAATTTTGCCTCCAAATAGCACCTTTTCCATCAGAATCCTGACTGCAGCGGTCCATGCTCCAAAAGTCATCAATCATGCAAAAACAGATGAAATAACATAAGTATCATCTCTTAATATGAAATATATCAATTAATAACAGTAAATTATGTTATTGAATAGTGACGCAAAATGGACGTATCAACTCCCCCCAAGCTTAGACTTCGCTTGTCCCCAAGCGAAAACTGAGCTCAATTAATATGACCTCAGGTTTATGGAGTGAAGAGTCGATAAAAGAATACGGATAAGAAGCATCATATTCATCAATACACAAATCATAATAGAAGACAACTCACTATTATATAACTTAACTTGCAATAAGTAAAGGAAACACAATAAACATTCATAAAGTAAATCATAATTGGTAATGGCAAACCTTGCTCTTGGTCAAGAATAGTTGACAATTTGTAGGAGTTCACAAATAACTGGTTTTCAATGATAGCTTTCAAAGTAATACTCTCTAAGACAAGAGTAATGTGCAAAACAAGGAACATAAGAAACATGATTGAATAAATCATCATATGAATGAATGAAATACAACAACTCAAAATACATGTTGAGGTAGAAGGGAATATGTTTACTGACTCAACTAAAAAGTAAAAGATAGGCCCTTCCCAGAGGGAAGCAGGGATTTCAAGTTTCATAAAGAGCTTCCAAAAATTATGGTACTTATTGGCTTTCAGCTCTCATTGCCCCTATCATAGGCATCTTTAGGTGATTAAGGTTAAAGTGATCAAATATGAGGATATGCTTGCCAAGTTATAAGTTGAAAATCTCATGCCCCGTGCTTACGAGTACCGGACCTCATGCTACTCAAATTTAGTCACGAGTAATCCCTTGTCATTTTATGTACATATGAATCATAGAGAACCGCCAACGGGCTACCCCTTGCACATGATACAGGAGCTATCCCATAATTAAAGTGACAAGGCAAGCAGACAATGAGCATCTCAGCGATCTTTTTATTTGCTATTTGCATAGGTTTTTATTGAGTATGCTTCATAGGATGCACATTATGGTTATGCTACAAGTTTCCACCGTGATTAGGCATGGCTTAGGATAGCGGCCCAGGCGTTTCTCTAACACACATACAAACTCCATGATCTTACAAGTTCCCCTTTTATTTCACACTGCCGGGATCCATAAGCAAAAGAATCATGATATGAATGGAATAATAAGTGCAATGTTGAAAGCGTTCCCCATGGTAACATGGTTCTTCTAACTCTCAACTTATAAAGCGCAAGCATATACACAACATAGAGGGGCACAATGGTTCAAGTTTATTAAGTGTAGAAAAGTAAAGTGTGCCATCAAGTTCGTGAGAGCTTTAATCACTAATTTTCACATAACAAGTTTAATTCGGAAGGTAGATAAAAACATGAATAGAAAAAAATGCTAATAGGTAGGTATGTTGGACTCAAATGGCACAGGTTTTGGTGTAAGGATTGGATGCACGAGAAGCATTCACTCTCAGTATAGGTTTTTGGCTAGCAAGGCTAGGTAGCAAGCATAAGAGTTGAAGGAAACAAACAAACATACAAGTGACAAAAACAAACACGCAATCTTCCTTGGAAGCAATAAATATCTTAACTAAAGAATACTAAGCTTATGAGCAAATCAAGAAAGATGATGATGAAATTATATTTCTTTAAGAGTACTTTTATCTTTGTCATTCAATTCTCAAAATAGTGTTGCTACTTATCGAGCCAGGTTTGCCAAAACCAACTAAATTAACTCAATGATCCCAAAGTGATACCAATACTAATAACAAGATCAATCATATAACCGAAATTGAAATATAATATAAGATATGCAAAAGAGTAAATGAAAGAACTTCTCATTAATATTCTATAACGGCAACTCACACCAAGGGATACATAGATACCTAATGAGAGGGGGGGATACTTCCAAAAACCATCCTACATGATAACTTCTCTATTCATGATATGACTCTACTAAAAAGGTAAAAAGATAGAAGATAGTGATGTGATACCGCGACACTCCCCAAGCTTGGAACAAACCAAGGGGATGCCAAAACCTGATGATGAATTACTCCTTTTGTTGTGGTGTTCTCTCGATTGGCGCGAGGAAATCTTCTAGTATCTTGCGAAGCCTGTTATTCTCCTCTTGAAGCATATCCGCCTTCCTCCTCAAGACTCGGTACTTGTCGCAGAACTCATCAGTTACTCGTAGAGCTTCCACTGTTGCAGGGCAGGAACTGAGATCTAGAGTGGGAGGTATCAGCCCCTTCATGCCTGCTGTCATGTCCATTACTTCCTCCCTGATGTTCTGATCCATGTCTTCGCACCTAATTGAAATCCTTTCTTGTTTCACCCGTCCCACGAGAGTCTCCCGCTCAAGATTGCGATGGAGCTCGTGATGGCGTCGCAGCTTGTAATCCTTTGAAGATGAACCCCTGAACGACATCTAAAAAAACAAATCGAAACAAAAACCACGACGAGAACACGATATACGAACCTCGGGGTATCCGTGGGATTATATATTACGAATTTTTACAACAAAAGGAAGGTACTGGGACAAAATGGGTCGGAGACGGAGTCCGAGGTGGCCACACCACCTGCTGGCGCGGCCAGGGGGGCCTGCGCCAGGGGGTGGTGTGAGCCACCCTGGCTCTGTTTTCGTCCCTCTTTCACTTCATTGCTTTGCTTGTTGGATAAAAACTGCAAAAATATAATTGGACAGATTTTTCATGGACTTTTCTTACATGAACTGTTACCTATTCGAGAATGGACTCTATAGGTCTCTGAACTTGGTCTTTGATAATTTTTTCAGGAGTTACCACTTGAATAACATCAATATCTTCATTGTAAGAATCTCCAGCAATATAGTGCTTGAGTCGCTGACCATTCAGCACTTGTGTAGTGTTATCTTTTAAAGAAGAAAATTTTATTGCACCTGAACGATATACTTCTTCGATAACAAAAGGTCCTTCCCATTTTGATAGTAGTTTCCCTACAAAAAATCTAAGATCAGACCTATACAATAGAACTTTCTCACCAACATGGAACTATCTCTTAGGAATTCTCCTGTCATGCCATATTTTAACCTTTTCTTTAAAGAGTCTTGTGTTCTCATACGCTTCACTCCTCCATTCATCCAACAAACTTAAGTCAAATAATATTTTCTCACCAGCAAGTTTGCAGTCTCTATTAAGTTCTTTCACTGCCCAATAAGCTTTGTGTTCTAATTCTAAAGGCAGGCGGCAAGCTTTCCCATAAACCATTTTGTAAGGAGACATTCCCATAGGATTTTTATAGGCAGTCCTATAAGCCCATAAAGCATCATTCAACTTTTTAGCCCAATTTTTTCTAGATCTATTAATAGTCTTTTGCAACATGGATTTAATTTCTCTATTTGATAGCTCTACTTGCCCACTAGTTTGGGGATGATAAGCTAAAGCAATTCTATGATTAACATCATATTGAGCAAGGGTCTTTCTAAAACCACCTTGAATGAAATGAGAACCTCCTTCAGTCCTAAGATACCTAGGCACTCCAAACCTAGGAACAATAATATCCTGAAGAATTTTTAAAGGGGTCTCCCCATCAGCATTTTTTGTAGGTATGGCTTCTACCCACTTAGTAACATAGTCAACAACAACAAGAATATGGGTATAACCTTTTGAAGGGGGAAAATGACCCATAAAGTCGAATCCCAAACAATCAAATGGTTCAATAACTAGAAAGTAATTCATAGGCATCTCATTGCCTCTAGAAATGTTACCAACTTGTTGGCACTCATCACATGATAAGACAAATTTTCTTGCATCTTTAAAAAGGTAGGCCAGTAAAAACCTGATTGTAGCACCTTATGTGCGGTTGTATCTCCTGCATGATGTCCTCCATAGGCACTACCATGACATTTCTACAATATCTCCTTTTGTTCATATTCTGGAATACATCTTCGCATAATACCATCTACTCCTTCTTTATATAAATGTGGGTCATCCCAAAAATAATGCCTCAAATCGTAAAAGAACTTCCTTCTTTGCTGAGTTGTAAGAGTTGGAGGCAAATACTTGGAGACAATAAAGTTAGCATAATCAACATACCAAGGGCTCCCTCGCGAGCTTACCCCTACTGCAGCCAACTGTTCATTTGGAAAAATATCATTAGCAGTCATAGGATCAAAAGAGATGTTTTCCAATCGACATAAATTATCAGCAATAGGATTTTTAGCACTTTTCCTATCTACAATATGTAGTTCAAACTCTTGTAAAAGCAAAACCCATCTAATAAGCCTAGTCTTAGAATATTACTTCGTCATAAGGTACTTAATAGCAACATGATTAGTATGAATGGTAACTTTTGAATCAATAATATAAGGTCTAAACTTATCACAAGCAAAGACAACATCTAAGAATTATTTTTTAGTAGTATCCTAATTATTTTGAGTAGCGTCAAGAGTCTTACTAGCATAATGGATAACATTTAACTTTTTATCTATTCTTTGCCCAAGGATAGCACTTACAGCAAAATCACTAGAGTCACACATGATTTCAAAGGGTAAGTTCCAATCAGGTGGTTGGACAATAGCAGCAGTAGTTAAAGCCTTCTTTAGAGTTTCAAAAGCTTCCTTACAATCATCATCAAAAACAAAGGGTACATCTTTTTGAAGAAGATTAGTGAGGGGTTTTGATATCTTAGAGAAATCTTTAATAAACCTTCTATAGAAACCAACATGACCAAGGATACTACGAATACCTTTGACGTCTCTTGGACATGGCATTTTCTCAATTGCCTCAACTTTAGCTCTATCAGCTTCTATGCCTCTTTTGGAAATCTTATGTCCAAGGACAATCCCTTCATTGACCATGAAGTGGCATTTATCCCAATTAAGAAGAAGATTAGTTTCATCACATCTCTACAAAACTTTATCAAGGTTGTGTAGACAATTATCAAAAGAAGTTCCATAGACGGAAAAATCATCCATGAATACTTCCACAATTTCCTCACAAAAACCATGAAAGATAGAAGACATGCATCTTTGAAAAGTAGCAGGAGCATTACACAAACTAAAAGGCATACGTCTATGAGCATAGGTTCCATAAGGGCATCTAAAAGTAGTTTTTCTTGATCTTGTTGTTTAACCTAGAGTATCCATCAAGAAAACAAAAATGGGTCTTTTTAGATAACCTTTTTAACATTTGATCAATAAAAGGAAGTGGGTAATGATCTTTCTTAGTAACTTTGTTAACCTTTCTGAAATCAATGCACATCCTATAATCTACTACTATTGTTTGGGGAATAAGCTCATCATTATCATTAGGCACAACGACAATTCCCCCTTTTTTAGGGACACAATGAACAGGACTAACCCATTCAATATCAACAATAGGATAAATAATACCAGCATCAAGGAGTTTTAATACCTCGTTTCTTACCACTTCCTTCATCTTAGGATTTAAACGACGTTGATGTTCTACCACTGTCTTTGCATCTGGTTCTATATTGATAGTGTGCTGACATATAGTAGGATAAATCCCCTTTAAATCATCTAGAGGATATCCCATAGCTCCTCGGTGTTTCTTCAATACCTCCAATAATCTTTCCTCTTCCTTCACTGAAATTTTAGAACTAATAATAACATGATATATTTTATTATCATCAATGTAAGCATATTTAAGATCGTCGGGTAAAGGTTTTAGATCGAAAATCGGATCCTTTTTAGGTGGCAATGTGGTACCCAAATCTTCCACAGGAAAGTTATGCTTAAGCATCTTAGGTTGACGATGGAGAATCTCGTCAATCTCATTTCTTTCTTCCATCAAGATTTCACTTTCGTGGTCTTCCATAAATTGCTGCAAAGCATTGTTAGGAGCGAGAGAAATAGAAGCAAGTTGTTCAACTCTAAAATCCTCATTAGGGGTTCCATTTTCATAAGGTACTTTAGTAAATTTAGAAAAAATAAACACATAAGATTCCCCATAAAATTTAGTTAAAATTTTCTCCCTTTTGCAGTCTATAATGGCTCCACACGTGTTCAAGAAAGGTCTACCAAAAATGATAGGATAGGTTTTACTAGCAGCTGAACCAAGTACTAGAAAATCAGCAGGATATTTAATCTTACCACAAAGAACTTCCACATCTCTTACAATACCAATTGGATAGATGGTCTCTCTATTAGAAAGGTGAACAACCACATCAATCTCTTCTAGTTCGCAAGGACTAATTTCATGCATAATTTCTTTGTAAAGCTCATAAGGAATAGCACTTGAACTTGCACCAATATCACATAAACCATAATAGCAATGATCACCAATTCTAATAGAAAGCACAGGATGTGAGATAATATTAGAAGCATCCTCACAGAAGACAATGTGTCCATCTTCTACACTTTTAGTGATAAGATCTTTCACAATTGCCACTTCAGGTTTAATGTTTATTTGTTCATCAGGTTTTACAGTTCTCTTTGTACTTTTATTAATTACACTCGTTATCATAGGATGCTCCTTTACCTTATACGAGAAGGGTATTTTCTCGATATAAGGTTCAGGTAAGATATGATCGATAGTGCAAAATTCAGTACTTCTAACAGGAACATAATCCACAATATCTTTATATGGTGCATGATACTTGTTCCATTCCTTTTTCGGAATTTCAGTATAAGAGGCAAAAGCCTTAAAACAATTTGCAATAACTTGAGAATCAAGACCATAAGCATTACTAATATTCTGAAAGTCATCTGTTCCCATAAAAGATTCAATGCATTCATAATCATAATTTATACCTGACTTTCTTCCTTTATCATTCTCCCATGCTTTAGCATTGTCTTGAATACGGTCTAGAAGATCCCATTTAGCTTCTTCTTCCTTGTGTGTAAATGATCCAGCACAAGGAGCATCCAATAGATCCTTGTCATGAAGAGAAAGTCTTGCATAAAAGTTTTGGATGATAATATTGTTGGGGAGCTCATGAATAGGACATTTGAGCATTAATAACTTCAATCTCCCCCAAGCTTGGGTTGTACTCTCTCCATCAAGAGGCCAAAAGTTGTATATTTGATTCTGATCTTTATGAATCTCACTAGGAGGATAAAATTTTGAATAAAAGAGAGGTACTGCTTCCTCCCATTCAAGAGATTGGACATTCTTTAGCATCTTATACCATTCCTCAGCTCTTCCTTTCAGTGATAATGAGAATAACTTCTTCTTGACTTGATCTGTTATTATACCTGCACACTTGAACAACCCGCATAATTCGTGTATAAATAGCAAATGATCACTGGGATGGATAGTTCCATCTCCAACATAATACTTATCCATAACACGATCAATAATTCTTGTAGGTATTTTAAAAGTATCATTCTCAGCAGGTGGTGGTTCATCTACTACCTTAGCAGTGGTAGTAGCATTACGAAATAATAAACTCAGCGAATTATCCATATTGGAATAAAGTAACTAGGAGAAGTAAAAAATACTCACAGTAAGTTTCCTTTACTAGTTCCACTCTCCAATAGCGCTTCACTCCCCGGCAACAGCGCCAGAAAATAGTCTTGATGACCCACAAGTATAGGGGGTGTATCACAGTATTTTCGATCAGTAAGAGTGTTGAACCCAACGAGGAGCAGAAGGTTTTGACGAGTGGCTTGGGGCAGGAATTCTCTCTAAATACTTAGCAAACATATTTTTAGGGGTTTTGATAATGCAGGTAAATAAAGTGTGAGTAAATAAAAGACAATAATAATAAATGCACCAAGTGTCCCAATCCTTTCTTTAGCCAAGGACAAGCCGTTTGTATTGGCTAAGATGACCAAACGTTCTCGAGGACACACGGGAATATCGTCAAGTCCTTTCGCTTCATATAGTTGATTAATCTTGTTTAGTTTGCTAAGTGTTGTGTGGGTGAACCTGTGCTAATGTACCGACCTTCCTAGGACTAATACATACTTGTGATTATACCCCTTGCAAGCATCCGCAAGTACAAGAAAGTAATTAAGATATAAACCTAACCATAGCTTTAAACTCTAAGATCCTGACATCCCTTGTGCAAAGGTTTCCTAACGGGGGTTTAGGTTTCTGTCACTCCGGCAACCCCAACGACTAGTAGCTAAATACACAATGGATTCCCCTAGGCCCATATAGGTGAAATGTCATGTAGTTGACGTTCTCATGACACCACTAGAAGAATAACACCACAACTTAAATAAAAAACTATTGAATCTTTCTCAACACAATTCCACTACTAACAAAATGACTTCTCCCATGTCCTCAAGAACTAAACTAACTACTCACAAGACATCATATGGATCAAGATCAGAGATGAAATAAAGATAAGTAACAATCTGAACATAACAATAATTCAATGGTTCACTCAATAGCATCAACTATAAGGAGTAATCAACACCGGGAAAGTTTCTCGTAAGAACTATGCAAGATTCAACACAATTGTTATAGCGGTATGGAGTGGTGATGATGGTGGTGATGGAGATGATGGGGGTGATGATGATGATGACGATGATCCCGATGAATTCTAGCTTGATGGTGGTGTTGATGGCGATGATCTCCCCTCTCCGGGCAGGAATTCCCCCGGCAGAATTCTGTCTGCCGGAGAGATCTTTCTCTCTTTGTAGTTTTCCGCCCCGCAGAGGCGGTGGAATCTTTTTGTGGTCGCTCCGCTGGTATTAGGTTTTCGAGGGGATAATATACGCCAAAGGGGAGATCCTAGAGTGGGCCAGGGTGGCCACACCACCTGCTAGTGTGGCCTAGGGAGGCCCACGCGAGGGGGTGGTGTGGGCCCCCTATGGCCCATCTCCACTCCCCCTTCTAGCATCCTCTGTCTTATGGAAAAATAGAATTTTCCATTTATTTTCCCGGATTTTCTGATCTTCGCGAATTTCGCCTCGAAACAACACCATTTCCATCAGAATCCTGACTGCGGCGTTCATCAGCCATGCAAAAACAGATGAATGAACATAAGTATCATCTCTTAATATGAAATATATCAATGAATAACAGTAAATTATGATATAGAATAGTGATGCAAAATGGACGTATCATCAATATGATCCTATATTTTAATTGGAGAATATTAAATCTTAAGTATATTTCAATGAGTAGAAATTACTCTTCCCAAAATTAGATAAATAAGAATGTGTGATTATTTCATGTGATGATTGAGATGATGCTAGATCATCTACTTTGAGCATTTGGATGCTAAATAGAAATATTGATGTGTTGTTTGGTGATTGTGTACCTCGTATGTATTTATAACGCTAGTACCGACCCAGGCTACGATGAGGAGTACTTCGAGGAAGAAGAAGAGAACTTCAACGACTGCACCAAACAAGGCAAGCTATCAGTGCAAGCTAACTAATATAAGCCATCCATGCAAGCTAACCTATGCAAGATGCACTAGGCATGCTTGGTTATGCCACTTTGATTATAGTCATCCCAAGTTTTACTTGCAAGCTTTACTTTTCCTTTTAGTAAAGTTTCTTACTTAGTTAATGAATTGTGATTAGTGGAAAATTGGATGGATACCTTCAAGATCATAGAACTAGTCTTGGATACTTATACCTGATTAACACCCCTCAATAGTGATAAAGTTAAAACTTGATCACTTTAGTTGGGAACACTTCGAGAAAATGATTATGAAAACCTTGGAATGATGATTCATTCTATTGAAATGTTTTGACATGTGTTATGAAAAACAATGGTTCGATGATGAAACTAAACGAGGCATGAGCCTAGACTTTGATAAAAACTGATGGTGGGTTGGGATTAACTGGAAGTTTATATGCCTTATTATGGGTTCCCTTGCAGAAAGAAGTTGAGCCGTGGCTACCTCGTGAAAATGAATGTCCACCAATGTTGTGCCCAGGATGGTAGATGGCCATGGCTGTGAGGCTAAGCTCATAGGGGAGGTGCCTATACTAGGGTGTGTAATTGAAAGGTTAGGATTGATTATCCGCATACCAAGTATGATGATTCAGGATTATCCCTGACGTATGTATCAAATTTTGTGGTGAAAGTGTACCACCTCTGCAGAGTGTCAAACTTTTCGAATAGCCGCGTCTGTGGTCATGGACAGTTGGAGTGAACATACTGTTCCGTTGTCAGATGTTTTCAAAATGACTTGTGACTGAAAAGATGATTTTGACTTGACCACATCAGAGTTGTGGACATGAAATCTAAGTTCCCACTTAAGTAATATAGAGAACTAAATTAGGTCTTTACTCTTAAGTCTTTATGAAATAAACCTGGCTTTTTGCAAACAAACCTAGAGCGTATGATTCCTACTAGTGTTACCTTACTTATGTTAGTAATAGTTTGCGAGTACTTAAAGAGTACTCATGGCTTTGTCCCTGGCTATCCCCATGGCCAGACTACGAGGAAGACTACCCAGAAGATGGACAACAGGAGGTCTATGATAACTAGGATTATCTCCCATCATCAGCATTGCCTGTGATCATGAAGATTGAGCCTCCTACGTTTACTTTCCGCTGCTTTGATTGTATTAAGACTGGATCATGAGATCCTTTATTCGTAAGACCTTTATTATGGTTTGCAATGGATGATGTACTGTGGTACCAATTCTGTTTTGTCTCGCAAAAATGGTAATCCTGGGATTGCGATGTACGGCATAATAGGCATATGGACTTAAAAATCTTGGTGTTTACATTTTTGGTCTCTATGACCATGGTTGACACATGGAGTCCCTAGAGTCATTGCATGTGTTCTTTTTCTAAATCACATTGATCCACTAGTAATTGATCCACAAGACCACATTGCATGTGGTATTTTTCCTAAACCACATTGATCTAAATGACCACACATACACTCTAGTGGATTCTGTGATGCAACTTCTACCACACTAGTGTAACATGAAATACGGAAGCTGCTTTCCTAAGTGTTTTATGTCTCTGAGACCATGGTTTGACACATGGAGTTCACTAGAGTCATCGATCCACAAGTCCACATTACATTTGTTCTTTTTCCTAAACCACATTCATCCACATGACCACACACACACATAGTCCAGTGGATTCTGTGATGCAACTTCTGCCACACTGGTGCAACATGCAATTTGGAAGCTGCTTTCCTAAGTGTTTTTCATCTCTGTGACCATGGTTTGACACATGGAGTCCTTAGAGTCATTGCAATTGTTCTTTTCCAAAACCACATTGTTCCACGAGACCACATTGCATGTCTTCTTTTTCCTAAACCAGATTCATCCACATGACCACACACACACTCTAGTTGATTCTGTGATGCAACTTCTGCCACACTAGTGCAACATGCAATGTGGAAGCTGCTTTCCTATGTGTTTTTGGTTTATGTGGCCATGGTTTGACACATGAAGTCGCTAGAGTCATTGCATGTGTTCTTTTCCTAAAACAGATTGATCCACTAGAGTCATTGATCTACTGAACACATTGCATGTGTTTTTTTCCAAAACCGAATTGATCCATATAACCACACACACTCTAGTGGATTCTGTGATGCATGTTCTGCCACACTAGTGCGATATTGTAACATCCCAATTTCAGCAAACCTTATTAGTTGTCCAGAATGCAAAAATCAGGGGGAACAAAAACTTTTTCTTGTTTAATGGTGAAGTGTTTGTCCGTTGTTTGACAATGTTTATGCTTATGAGTGTGTATTAGATGATATCCTCCTTACCTCAACACTAGTTGACAAAAGCTACTTCCCAAAACTGCCTTGGCTTAATTTCCATATTCTCAAATGTTCTGGCATTTCAAAACCTGAGCTAAGAAGCCTTTGAAAACCAACTATTTTAGTAGCTTCTATTTCCCTAAACTATGGAGAGCAACCTATTATAATCTCCTTATGTTTTATAGACAGAACCTTCAACCATTCTTATCTCTAGGTTTCCCAAAACCTCCTTTTTAAAGCTTTTGAATTCTACTCTTGGTAGAGATACTAAGGACCCTCATCTTATCAAAACCACAACCTTTTCAAAATATCCATCCTTACCTCAAGCTAAGCGTGATGGTAAACCTAGTAATAGTTGATTTGTTTGTAAGATGAGTTGCCTTGATCCGTTGTTTGACTTGATTTCTTAGGAAGTAGTAGGAGCCACTCTAGGATCTCATCACTAGGATCAAGATACTCTAATATCACCAAACCCTAAGAAAGAATACAATCTGGACCTAATCTCTAGATACTAGGTGATCATCTAAATCCCTTCACCAGATCTATTCTGAAGTGATCTAATCTAGAAGCTTCCAAGTCAATGAAGACCAATATCAAGCATGGATCCATTCTACTCAATATACCCTTCAACATCATCCACTGTATGATGCATTGATACCTTGCAAACCCTCAAAAACATCCCCACTCATGCTCTAGTTTAAAACCCTAAATCTTGTGCATTTTTGAATACCTCCCTTTCTCAACCCTAAGTCTGGAAAACTATTTCCAACATCACCTTTTTGAATACCTCCCTTTCTAAACCCTTGTGCATTTTTGAAAATGCATCTAAACCATCTTGTTAAACATCCTAAGGACTACCAAGGACCACTATTTCCCTTGGATAGATCATCCTCAAACCCACTTATTCTTGTTGGTTTTGTAGGCAGGAAAATAACTATTCCTGCACATCTAGTCAACATGCCTACTTTGAAAGAAGCTCACACCATCATCCAACCTTCTATGGACCAACTCTTTGCATGGTTGTATTCTACTATTATAGGTCTATCAACCTCTACTTCACTTGTTACAATTGTATCTTGGTACTTTTTAAACCCACATGGTTTTGAAGGCTATCTGATAATCTGCTTTGGCAACCTTATTTTATTCACAGTTTGAAATCAATTCTTGGTGAACTCAAGCAAGTTCAATCTCAAACCTCTATACCATGTTGATGTACATCACTTGTTCTATCCATCCATCTATCCCATGCCCCAAGGGGAGATCTAAGCTCCAAGATCCAACAAGGTTTTGGTGGCATGAAAACAATCTGACCCAAGATCCTTAAATCTCTAGTTTTCACCAAAATCAACTTGGATTCCCCAATCCTAAGGTTGCAAATGGTTGTCACACCTTGTATACATCATCTACCTTGATCATAAAGATTTATCAAATATTATCCATAATTATTATGGCTCCAAATCTAATTAATCTCTTTAATATAACAAATCTCCAAAACTTCCTCCATAAAGGAAAGTTTGGTTTTTGCCATAACACTTCCCCAACTTTTGGCTCAAATGAGGTCCAAATATGATACCCCATCTTACCACTTCAAAAATAAATATTTTTTAAGAGCTTTATTATTTCTTTTTGCCCATTTTCTTAAATGGCTGAATTGGAATAATAATTGTTTTAAATACTTTTATCTTCCAATAAATTTTGGGAAAATTTCCCTAAGGGTGTATTCACATTTGGGACCATCTCACATCAAAAAATCAACTTGTCCAATTCAAAAATACCAAATAAATTGCTAAAAACCATTTCTGCACTATTTGAATAATTGATATAAAGTGCATCTAAGATTCTCTGAAAAATCCCAAATAAATCTCAGAGATACATCTTAACCTTACCCATCTACCAGCATCCTAATCTCAGCTGGTCAAGACCAAAAATCAAGACATACCACTTAATCATCCCTTATGGCAGAATTGGATACTTAGCCTTTTTGAATCAACAACCCAAACACAATCACCACCAATCTTGCAAAACAATGCACCACACCCACCAGAACACCCCAGGTCGACCACTATTGTAGCTGCACTATAGCACTCCTTCTCCCTTGTCTTTTAGCCCTTGTTGCTAGTAGGAGAGAGAGGGACAACTACCACATGCCTTTGCATTCAAGCTTGTCACAACAGCAACCCTCCCTCTCTCTAACCTGCATCCCGACCAGATACCACCCTCTCCGCCCACAACATCCTCTCCCCCTGGTTTCCCTCCTCCCTCACATGCTCAATGGACCAATTCCATGATGGACTACTCCCTCCCACTTAAATAGGCCAGACGCCACCCCAGCTCCCCTCCCTGGCTCATTTTCCTCCCTCCCAATCCACCTCACCTCCCAAAGCCTCCTCTCCCTCACCCCTGCTCTATGCTGCCCGAGAGAAGGAGAGAGTGAAGCTTCGGCCTCCTACCTCTTTTCAAGATAGGCTCCTTCCTCCCCTCCTCTCCCCTTCTGCATGTCACCGTGCGACAACCCTCTGGATCTTCTGCATCTAACCATACCCTCCCCTTTTTCCAGGACCATCCCTACTAGCGCCGCCGCTGATCTCCGGCGACCTTGCTCCGGGCGTCGTCGCGCGTGCCAGTTCCTGGAGAGGAAAACACTGATGCCGCCCGTTGATCTGCTCACCATCGTCGCCCGCGTCTCCCCGTCGCGTCCACGGCCGTCAGAGAGCCCCCCGGTGAGCCTTTCCTATGCCGCCCCCATCGCTCTTGGGTTCCATCGCCGCCGGGATTCCTTCTCTGGGAACGACGATGCAAGGCCGTCCATGCCCACTTAATCGAACGGTCGGGGTTCGCCGATACCCCTTCGGCCTCCCGGAGTCACTGACCGGCGGGATCGGCTCGTCAGGATTTAAATCCCTCCCACGCTTGGATCCAACGCTAGCGGGCCGGCTGTTGCACTACACGGCCCATAATCCCCTGGAACCGGCCCAGTAAGCCCCCGGCCTCCCTCTCTTTTCCTTATTTTTGTCCAGATCCAGAATCCGACCATCAGTTTAAATCATTTTGAAAATGGAAACCAGCTCCAATTGCCTAGATCTAAATTTCCTAGGGTTACTGAATGTTTACTCTAACATGCAGTAGTTTTGGCTTCCTGAATTATTGCCCATATTCATTATGATAAATCTTCTGCTAAAATGTACCATATTTAACTATAAAAATCCCCCTATGAGTTTCACGACTCGAAATGGCGTAAACGCAAGTGCCCCTGGTAGGTATTGCATGTACCTACCTCATGACTTGGCCTCCCTCCAAGTGGAACCATTAAACTCTTGTAACAAAAAATAACAAAAACATACCTATTATGCCTTTAGAAAATTCCTGAGGTCAAACCAACATGGGTATTAACCTAAATAAACCTCCCATTGGTGTGGTACACTAAATACTACCAAATTCCAGGAGATCAAGAATTATTAAGCTTCTGAGTAATTTTAATGAATTAAAACCTTCTGCTTATGGTAGTTTCACTAGATAAATCATCACAGTAAGTCCACAACTCCAAAAAGGTTGAATCGAAATTCTACAAAAAGGTACCCTATAGGCCTACCTTGTTCCCTTGTAATAAAATCAAAAGCTTATGTAGATTTAATTTGGTGAAAAAGACAAAACAGCTCAAGAACTGCTTTTGGGAATTTCCTGAGGGCACTCTGCTGATTATTTTGGAGTGGTTTCAACTCTTAGCTACTTAGTACATAAAACCCTACTGAACCATCCAAGGAAATAATTTTCGGAGCTCCAGAACTTTTCTAGTGAATTATTTCCTAAAACTAGAGCTTTTATCACTAGAAAATTCATAAGAAATTAAAGAAAAGTGATAAAATCATGAAACCACTTTTGTTGGTCTTGTTTTGTCAAAACTTACCTGATGGTATTATGGTTGCACATTGATACCATACTTACCCAGGCCTTGGTCCCAAACCCCCTTTTATTAGTGGTTTTGACCATTTCCGGAATAAAGTGAATCCCACCACCGCAACTATGGTTTTTGCAATGGTTCTAAACATAACCACTCAAAACCTACTGATTATTATACTTGTTTTGTCCACTTTCGTGCTGTGTGAATGCCAACTTGTATGCTTTGTTTTGAATGTGGTATTGCTTGTTTGCATGTGTACTCGATGACGACGATAGTTGTGCTTGTATTGACGCCGAGAAGTAGAGATCTTATTATTGGTATAGGTGTTCTTGGTTATCTAAAGAAGAAGTCTAGGGACATATTGCCATATTACTGATCATCAGGCAAGCCACCTTCTTGCTCATAAGCCTCGTCCTACTGTTTTACTTATGCATGTTTTACTTACTGTTTTATGAAAACTGCATTGTTTCGCTATATGATGTTGTATATCTGGTAGTGGTTTGGCTCCACCAAATCATTACTCAATGGTGCTACTAAGTACAACCCTCTCGATGATACCTACTTGTCCTTAGTATGGTAGATGGTGTAACACACCATACCCCTTTGGAGACCCCGATTTAGCGGAAGCAAAGCTATAGGATGGGAAGAGCCCAGAAAAGTTTTACCAAATGTTTTATGATAAAACCTTGGTGAGGTGGGACCTCCCAAGAGTTGTTGAGAAAGAAAAAGGTTTTGTGTTACAAAATGCTGAAGGAAAGCTGGAGGAAAAAGGTTTACAAAAACGCACCCCATTCTTTGGAGTTTAGGTATAACAACTTAACCCGTGCAACCACATTACTCTGGAATGGGACAGGGCTGGATTTGAGGTTTGTCTATTCTGGTATAAGCTTCCTCGCACCTACTATAGGGGATCATGATCCCCGGAGGCTGGGCCTTCTCCCTTAAAGGTCCATGTGGTACATCGACCTGGAGAAGGAACGAACTGTCTGCGGGTAGCCAGGCGTTACTATGAGCCCCTCATTGAAAGCGCCCAATGTGTAAAGTGTAAAATGCGCTTTGGTTGGTCCTCGGTACCCGACGTCCCAGTTTTGAGGGGAGTAACACTCATAGGGTAGGCACTTATATCGGAGTGGGCATCTGGAGAGTCTTGATCGGTTACTCGACCCACGATCGGTGTAGATCAGGGTAGTTTACCCGGATGATGTGGGGAAGTGTACAACCTCTGCATAGTGTAAATCTATTCGAATAGTTGTGTCCGCGGTTATGGACGGGTTGGACAGACTTCTGTAGGGTGGTGCTGGTTTTGTTTTCAAAAAGAATTTCAGAAAAGAAATGGCTTTGGAAATGTTTTGACCATGGGTTGGTCGTAGGTTAAGGCATGGCTCAGGCTCTACGCTTAACAAAGTTCTGCTGATGATTGATCGATGTAGCCATAATGGCAAATAAGGTATGACAAGTATTCGTTATGTATTGGTTGTTTACTTTGATACTTGTCTGTTATGTGCCATGACTAACTGATCATGGGATCGTGGTTGTATGCATAACAGGGATTCTCGGAGGATTCATCCAGCGGCCCCACAAATATGTAATGTAGAAGCTGCTTTCCTAAGTATTTTTGGTCTTTGTGACCATGGTTTGACACATGGAGTCCCTGAAGTCACTACATGTGTTATTTTTCTAAACCACATTGATCCACAACACCACATTGCATGTGTTCTTTTTCCTAAACCACATTGATCAAAATGACCAAACACACACTCCACTGGATTCCGTGATGCAACTTCTATCACAGTGGTGTAACGGGAGATGTGGAAGCAGCTTTCCTAAGTGTTTTTGATCTCTGTGACCATGGTTTGACACATGAAGTCCACTAGAGTCATTGATCCATAAGACCACATTGCATGTGTTATTTTTCCTAAACCACATTGATCCACATGACAACACACAGACTCTAGTGGATTCTGTGATGCAACTTCTACCACTCTTCTGCAACATGCAATGTGGAAGCTCCTTTCCTAAGTGTTTTTGGACTCTGTGACCATGGTTTGACACATGGAGTCCCTAGAGTCATTTCATGTGTTCTTTTCCTAAACCACATTGATCCACAAGGCCACATTGCATGTGTTCTTTTTCCTAAACCACATTGTTCAACATGACCACACACACACTCCAGTGGATTCTGTGATGCAACTTCTGCCACACTAGTGCAACATGCAATGTGGAAGCTGCTTTCCTAAGTGTTTTTGGTCTCTGTGACCATGGTTTGATAGATGGTGTCCCTAGAGTCATTGCATGTGTTCTTTTCATAAACCGCATTGATCCACATGACCACATTGCATTTGTTCTTTTTTTCTAAACCACATTGATCCACATGACCACAGACACACTCTGGTGGATTCTGTGACGCAACTTATGTCACGCTTCTATAACATGCAATGTGGAAGCAGATTTCCTAATTATTTTTGGTCTCTATGACCATGGTTTGACAAATGGAGTCCCTAGAGTCATTGCACGTGTTATTTTCCTAAACCACATTGATCTACTAGAGTCATTGATCCAGAAGACTGTGGGGCCCCTAGATTAATCCTCCGAGAATCCCTGTTATGCACACCACCATGATCCCATGATCAGTCAGTCGTGGAACATAGCCGACAAGTATCAAAGTAAACACTCATTACTTAGATACAAGTCATACCTTATTTGCCATTATGGATACATCAATCATCATCCGCAGAACTTCATTAAGCATAGAGCCTGAGCCGTGCGTTAACCTACAGGCAACTGACTGTGACAACATCCTAGCTCGCATAGTCACCAACTTCACCTTCTTCTCAATATCTGACCAGGTTAATAGCAAGGGACAATGCCAATGAGTACTTTCAATGTACTCACAAACCACCTTTGGAGAATAATAATAACAAGAGGATATGCAATATGGGTGGGGTAGTAGGATGGATCCAAGAGAGGTTCTTTTCTAAAATACTTTCTCTTCTAGATATAGCATCTACATATCTTTGTTGAAAAGTTTTGTAAAACATTTTGGAATCCTTTTGAGTTTTTTGGAACACACAAGGATTGAGTCACCCATTATTTTCTTCCTTTCGGCCATCCCATGAACAAGCTCATTTGCTTCCTTTCTGACCATCCCATGGTCAAAACCTTTCCAAAACCTTTGCTTTTCCGAAATCCTTTTTGAAAACAAAACCAGCATGGCTCTACAGTAGTTTATCCAACCCGTCCATAACCACGGACATGGCTATTCGAATAGATTTACACTCTGCAGAGGTTATACACTTTACCTACACCATCCGGATACCCTTCCCTGATCACCTACGGATCGTACATCAAGTAACCGATCAAGACTCTCCGGATGCCACTCTAGTATAGGCCCTACCCTATGAGTTGTTCCCCTCCACACCGGGACGTCCAGGCCAAGGACCAACTGGAGCGCATTCTAACTCCTCGAGAGTGGGCACTTTCAATGAGAGGCTCATAGTATTGCCTGGCTGCTCCCTAGGGTAGTTCACAATTCCTCCAGGTGTTTGTCTAACAGTTGACCCTTTCTGTAAAGGAACCCCGACATTAGAGGGAGATGATCCCTTAGAAGTAGTTGTGAGAATTCCTGCACCAGAGTAGCAAACTTCAAGTCTAGCCCTGTCCCGTTCTAGAGTAATGTGGTTGCACGGGTTAAGTTGTTACAGCTAAAGCTGCAAAGAACCGGGTGCATTTTTGAAAACAATTTTGCTCCCCTTTGTTTCATCATTTTGTAAAACAAAACCGTTTTCTTTCCTCAAATTTCTCTTGGTAGGTCAAACCTCACCAAGGTTTTACCATAAAACATTTTTGTAAAACTTTTGTTGGTCTCTTCCCATCCTATAGTTTTTCTTCGGTTAAAACGGGTCTCCAAAGGGGTATGGTGTTATACACTAGCTACCATACTAAGGAAAAGTAGGTGTCATGGTTTGGAGGAGCCAAGCCACTACCGGATATAGATCATCATATAATGAAAACTGGAGTTTTCATAAACATTAGCTAAAACATGCATAAGTAAAACAGAGACAAGGCTTATGAGCAAGAATGTGGCTTTCCTGTGATCAGAAAACTGGCAATATATGTCCCTGGAATTCTTCTTAGAATACCATAATATCCAATAATAACCATCTTCTCATGTCTTTCTATATAATTGCAACTATCATTGTCAAAGTGGATACATGCAAGCAAATAGAGCCATAATCCACACAAAGCATACAAGAATCTTTACAATACAGCAAACAAACATACACACATCATTCATTTTAGTAGGTTTTGATAGATTGAGTTAATAGCATTTGGAAATACTAAAATTGCCTTTGTCGAATTTACTTTATGGTTTAATTGTCAAATACCACCTAATGAAGGGGTTTTGACTAAGGCTTGGGTCTATATGATAAAAATGTGCAAAAATGATATCAAAAGATAAGTATTGAACTAACAAGATCAACAAAAGTGGTTTCACTATTTTAGCACTTTTTTATTTAGTTATGATTCTTCTACTGGAATAAACTCTAGTTTGGGTGAATAAATCACCAAAGCAGATTTGGAGCTCAAATAATTTTTTCCTCAGAGTGTTTGGTATAAATTTAAGTTTGTGATTTTTGAGAGTTAGTTGATGGCTCTGAAATATAGCCATCTATGTCCACATTTAAACTGGATATTATTCATAATTTTGATGAAATATCTCTCTAAACCCTGCCACTAATGCCTAATATTCAGAGGGGTATGCAATCCTTTCTTTTATATTTTTCCTGCACAAATAATGTCGTTTGAAGATGGGACTCACTACATTAATGTGAAAGATACGGGATTTCAAACAACAAGAAGAAACCAGGAGCCATAAAGCGAAGACAGACGCTTTAACAACCAACTATACGACCGAAGCAAAAATTCCGGCCGTATAGCTCCGGTTGTATAGTTGGCGTCGCCACCAATAGGTCATGAAGGGCCCCTATATAAATAAGCCTCGAGCGACGAGTAAACAAGCTAGACCTCGCCAAAAAGTCTCTGCCACAGATCACTAGCCGCCTCCAGATCTCAAAACCCTTCTTCATCTCCATAGCCATATTCCACCACTTGTAATAGTAGATCTCTTCTTCGATTGGCGACATTTTAATACTATTGCTATCAATCTTATGATTTTCATTACAATGTTTGGAATTGTTGATCTCATCTCTATGTGTGAGTAATTCTCCTTGGGCTAAGGGCTTCGGCTTAACCATGTAGCAATTTTGCATGTTATTTATCATAGATGGGACATGATGATTATTGTATCCTCTCTTGCCTCAATCCAAGGACTTGTCAGGTACCCAAGACCCTAAGGGTTTGATCCAGGTATAGGGAGTATGAGTAATGACTGATCTATAGGTTGGGAACCCCAGTGACAGAAGGCGTAGTACGGCTGTATGTGAGGGATTTACTTGGGATTAACGGTGACATCACTATGCATATCATTAGTTCTCTTTATTCTATGGATGAGACTAGTAGGTTACTGCTATAAGCGGTTGCGGAGGCAATAGCAATTATGGATGCACTACCCACATATAATTTATCTTTCTCTAACAAGTACATGCATACTTTATTTCTATCTTATATTCCCATAAGATGTTTTGCACAGCTACAAGTGAAACCAAACGCCCTAGGCCCTCTCTCTCCATCATCGACAACAACAAAAAGACGCAAGCTATTAGTCCGGTAAAAACACAAAAGGAATTCTAGAACTCCCAAAGGTCCGTTAAAGTAACTTCACTACACATTCGCTTCCTGAGGATTCGATAACCTAGGTCTACTAGGGAAAAAGAAGCTACACTACATCCGTAATCCAGATCGAAGGTATCAACCCTTTTTCTGGCACCGTTGCCGGGGAAGCAATAGCTACCCTGGTGAGGTTATTAGGAAATTTGCTAGTTTTAATTCTTGTTTTTAATTTTGTTAGTTTGCTTTCAGTCTTTATTTGATAAACAAAAAAAATAGTTAGCCTTTAAATTATTCCTTTTACGATTATAATACTTTGTTTAAGAAAACCCAAAAACATAAGAAATATGGATGAAAGGAAGCTCGGGGAGTTTGTTACTCCCAAAAATGATTATTTGCATACTCCTATTACTCAGCCAGCAATTGCTGCTGATGATTATGAAATTAAGCACCATTATTTAAGTTTGGTTCAACAGAATCAATAAGGATGCTGTGCTATTGAAGACACATGTATGCACTTGAATACTTTCACTGAAATACGTGATATGATGCGTATAAAAGACGTTGACCCTGATGCGGTCAAATTACGTCTATTTCCTTTCTCTCTAAGAGGAAGAGCAAAAGAATGGTTGCTATCTTTGCCTTGAAATACTATTACATCATGGGTTGGATGTACTTCTTTATTTATGACTAAATTTTTCCCACCTGCAAAGACTATGTAACTCCGATCTAATATTACTGGCTTTAGACAGGGAGAGTGTGATCCACTAGCGCTTGCATCGGAATGGATGAAAGAATGCTTAAGAAACTGTCCTAGTCATGGGATGGAAGATTGGTTAATCCTCCATTTATTTTATAATGCGCTTAATCTTGTGGGTAAGTCTATGCTTGATACTGCAACTGGAGGAATGTTTATGGATAAACATATTACCGAAGCAAAGAAGCTATTAGACAATATGCAAGACAACCATGCCTAATGGCATGTGGTAAGATTAAACACGAAGAAGGTTGAACTCCATCTCACCACAAGAAAATGAAGAACTCAATGCTAAGTTGGATGAGCTCATATTAGCCGTAAAAGATAAGGAAACCCAGGTAAGAGCCACCCCTGAAACAAATATTGAAGAAATAGATTTTATAGCTCGTAATGATTACATCCATGCTTGGAAGAAGAGTTACAATCCTAACTTTCAGAAACATTATTCTAGTCCTGGAGGTAATTCTAATAATAATATGGGAACTAGTAATGGTAGTCTCCAAGAAACACTTAAGTCTTTTATAGAGTTACAAAATGAACAAAACAATATTCTTGTTAAAATAACAGAGAACTATCATGCCATGCTTGGTAAATTATCTAACCAAGCTGTTAGTCTAAGAAATGATTTATAGGCCCTCCAAGAAAGAACGAGGATCGTTGAGGCTCGTTGAGGCACAACTAGGTAAGATAACCGAGAGTGAAACTCTCATTCTAGCTAAATTTGCAAGTAAAGCTGAGCCCAATCCTGTTGAAGAACTCAAACTGATGAGGATCCAAAGGGAGGAGCCTGAAGAACTTGACAATAGTAATGCCCCTTCAACAAGCTACACCATCGAAGACCTCGTAAAGAGGATCAATGTCAAAACTCTAGTAAGTGAAGGTAACGATGAAGCCATGTATCAACACTTTGTTGATCAAGTAGCAATTAAGGTATGCTAGCTTGAAGAGGAATACAAGAAAATCGCTGAAAAGTTACCTGTTAAACTAGATGACATATTTGAGCCTACTATTAAGATAAAGATTGGGACTAATGAGAAAGCTGCACTTTGTGATCTAGGTGTAAGCGTCTCAACAATCCCGAAGAGTCTTTTTAATAAGCTAAAACTTGGCTCTTTCGAAATCACTGAACTAAAACTACATCTTGTAGATTCCACTTATAAACAAGATGTATGAATTAAGGAGAACACTTTAGTTTACATTAAAGGCTATCCTTCTTTAATTGACTTTGTTATTTTTGACATGCCTGAAGATACTATTGCCCCTATCATACTAGGACGTCCTTTCTTGAGAATTATAAAGGATTTAATTAACCTCCATTAAGGGAACGTGAAGCTGCAATTGCCTTCACGGGGTTCTTTTTTTATCCATTTCCCTAGGAAAAAGAAAGCCAAACATCACGAGAAGAAGGCCATCACCTTGCAGTTCAACTATTTTGGAGTGGGTGTTCCACTCATCAGGCTCAAGTGAGTAACGTCAAGGTTAAGCCATTGACCGTAAAAGAGCACTCCATGGGAGGCAACCCATGTTAATAAAGGTTTGAGTTAAAGTTTTAGTTTTTAGTTTAAGATTATGTATAATAAAGAGTTTTAGCAAATTCCATTTGAGGAGAAGAAGTATGGGAGTACTTAAAATTCTGCTACATACATGTTGTTTTTGGTCGATAATATTACTGCCAATTTCCTGTCGTAAACAAGGTATATCACTAAGTTACAGGAAAAGAAAAAATTCTCGAAGAAAGAGAAATTCTTTGATGCACACAAAGAGTTTAACAACCAACTATACTGCGGGAATAAAAATTCCGGTCATATAGTTCCGATCGTATAGATATCTTTGCAATCAAAAAGTTTTCTTTAAAATGTACTAAGAGTTTAATGACCAACTACCCAGTGGGAATAAAAATTCTGGCCGTATAGTTCTGGTCATATAAATATCTTTGCCATTGACAATTTTTCTTTCACATGTATAGAGAATTTAACGACCAACTATACGGCGGAAATAAAAAATCCAGCTGTATAGTTCTGGTCGTATAGATATCGATGCCTTTGTATATTTTCTATCCCAGGGATAGACCGCTTAACGACCAACTATACGGCGGGAACATTTTGTTCCCGCCGTATAGTTACAGCCCTATAGCTTCGGCGCCAGGAGGAACCCTAATTTTTGATAGAAGGCCAACTATACGGCGGGAACACAATGTTATGGCCATATAGTTGCGCCCGTATAGTTGCGTCCGACCACAAAATCGCACGAGAAGGTATCTCCAACTCCAAAACTTCAATCTTTTTTCTCTCTTCCACTTCAAACTCTCTCAAAACCTCAAGAGATCTTCATCTCTACTCAATTTCGTACGATTTCCTCGCACACAAGTGATCTACGGTATGTTTCTCCTCCGATCCTCCAATTACTTTTTGCAAATTCATCTTCGATATATTGTGATTATCAATCTAGGGTGAGACCTACTATGAACCAATTTCCATGATTTTCTTTCCTAGATTATTATTTTGAGGAGATTTTTTAGTGTGCTATGATGAGGAATATATTGCACTTACTGTTGTTGGATCAAATTTTTTTATTTTGTCTTTCTTCAATGTTTTAGATGACGAACACAAGGAGCCAAACTCGTGCTCGCGCCACCGCTAGCGCTTCTTGGGTTACCGCTCAAGAACGCATGGGGATCAAGTTCAAGGATGAGCCCCAACATGATCGCTTCAACAGGATCAAGAACCGCGAATTGAAGGCCACCAAGTGGGCTTGACCATTTATATTGAACCAACTCGGTATTTCTGAAGAATTTAATTTACTTTGCAATAGAGCTGGCCTACAAAACTTTGTGTATAATGATGTACCTACTTATCGCTGCTTAACCACTGAATTTTTAAGTTCATTGCAAAGCACCGTTAAACAATGGCAAGTAGAGGACACTATTTCTTTCCGATTCATGAATAACAGCTACACTTTAACATTAGATGAATGGTGCACATGTTTTAATTTTCCAAACAATGATGTTCATGCCTTGCGTGTATCCTTTACTGGCTTAAATCCTTCCCCTGAACAATACTATAATGGAATTAGTTTCAATACTAGAGTGAACAAGGGGAAAATATTCAACATCCTGCAATTCGCTATTTTTCTATGTTATTGCTAAAACCTTGCAGGCACGTAATGATTTCATGAGACTCAACGAGGAGGACATCCTAGTCCTCGCAAAGGATCCTTACATCAATTGCGACATGTCACTCCACTTGGATGCCATCCTTGTGCGCTACCTGGAGCACCAAGCCTCCCAAAGCCAAGGGCCAATCACAGGTGGAAGCGTCATCACCATGCTTGCCACTGCCCTAGGCATCAACCTAGGTGAGTTGCAACCCATGCTAGGTGAGACACGTGTTGGTTTCCCCACTTTGAGAGCCCGTGGAATGCTCACTATGAGAGGTGGTATTTATCATCTGCATATTGTTGGAGCTGGGTGTCCCTACCCCGCTCCTTTGCCTAATGGTCTTTTCTCTATCGAGGAAGGACGTTTGCTATATGATTTTTAGGTTGAGGAACACCAACCCGAGGAGGGGATTCCGGAATAGGATGAGGACCAAGAGGAGGAACAAGAAGTTCCTTGCCAAGAGGAGCAACCACAAACCCGATTCGCCACATACCAATATTTCCAAGGACTTGGAGGGACTATGGAGAGGATGCATAGCCTCTCTTTGAACCTCTGAGAATCAACTATTAACCTCTCAACTAAATTCACGAACTGGAGTAACGACTTTTTCCGGCCACCACAATGATTTTAAGGGCTTGCAAAAGCCTAAGCTTGGGGAAGTTTCCTCATGTATCATTATTTTGTGTTTATTTGCTTTTATTTATTTAGAGGTTGTGTTTTTATTTGAGTTTATAAATACTTGTGTTGGTTTCCCCAACACTTTATTTTCTAGTTCTTTCTATTTGCTTTCGAGATTTTCTAACTAAGCTTTGCCGCCAATTTTCTGTTCTTTAAATTCCCTCTCTTAAAACATCAATATTTCTCCATTTTTCCTTATTTTCCCTCTTTCTTTTCTTTCCGCCTCAAGGTCTTCATATATTTGCAAGAGAGTGATCGACTTCGAGTTTCCAAGAAACAAATAAAAAAGGAAGAGAGAAGTGGAACCAAACGTGAGAGGTATGCCTTATGACTCCCCGCTTTTGAAGTTTGAGAAAGCCATGCTAGTTAATAGTAAATGTTGTTGGTGGAGTGAGTCTTTGTATTGTAGTAACATTTTTCGTTTGCATGGGTATTTAATTGGGTACATTTTGTTTCAGCTCTCGTAATTAACCAAGTCTTGCCTAAAAATTGCTAAACAATTGTAATAAGAAAAAGTCTCACAATTCAAGACTTGGGTGTTGTAGTGCTTAGTCTTGAAGGTTTATTTCTAGAGACACTCAACACCACTGAAAATGTGGTTTGACTTGATAGCTCTTGTTGAAAGGATTTGTTCGAATGAATAAATGTTTAGCGGTTTTTGTGAGCATGCCAAAGTTTTATTTGTTAATCATAAGAATGATATAGCTTTATGCGTGTCAAACTTCATGGGATGCCAACAACTCTGCTGGCCTATGAATGATCTTCATGGAGGAAACTCCTAGATTTCGTCTATGAGTTGATTAAACACTTGTAGCAGGAATGCTATAGTGTGTAAGATTCTTGGCACTCCCGGGTAGCTGTAATCCTATTGGAATCACTCCTCTAGCTATTATGAGTAATCATTATGCAAAAGGAACAAAAACCTTAGTGATGTGATGAGTGTGCATCACAGCCCGATAAACTAATAAAAATCTTTGGCACGCTCTCAATTACTTAAAAACTGAAATGCTTGAAGGACAATGAATATAAAAGTAGTGATTGAAAAGTCTTGATTTATTAATGTGGGAGAATTGAGATACTCTAGTGTATATTCTTTTGATGATAACTCTCACACTCTTAATTTACATGATTATATTTTGTTGTTCAGAGGCAAGCCTATGAGTTGATTACATGACATGGAATAAAGTTTACTCATTTGAATCATCCATGCTAACAATAATTTTGCTACACTATCAGGATGCATAAAACCCGTATGATATGCTTGCCATTACTCTATCTATGCTGAAGTTTTTCAGATTTATGAAGTGGAGAAAACATGAGTCTACCAATCATGAGTAAGATCACCATCTCGTTATTTCAGTTTAAATGTTGAGTTCCTATTTGATTTTGGTTTTCTTGCTCGGGGACGATCAAGTTTAAGCTTGGGGAGGTTGATGGGTCTGAAATATAGCCATCTACATTGAAACACCCCAAATCTTTAATCAAGATTATCAAGTTCTAATCACTCAATTTAGGGTTAACAAAAAAATTATTAATAAAATGTATATGAATGCATGTGTGTTTGCATTAGTGTAGAATTGAGTGTATATGCCATGCTTGATTGTTCTAAATGATGTGAAATGGTTTAAGGATGAATACTACATCATCAAGACCATTTACAAACAAAATCCAAAGAGAAAGAAATCAAATAAGAATAAATAATTCAAATGGTCATTTTGACCAAAGTAAACCACTAGGCCACTTTAGGTGTTCCTAGAAGAAGATTTCTAACAAAAACATTTCCAACTCTTTTCACCCCTTGCTAGACCAAGTAAAAGCGTATCAAGGCCCACTTTACAAACTTACAAAAACATCTTGGAACTAAATTTAATGGACATTTGAATCTTGAATCTAGTTCATATGGGAAGATCCCACTTTTTCAAAAACCAACCAAATCAATTCCCCTTGACCTCTCCAAGAAAACCTAGTCTTTGAAGCTTAATTCAAGATCACTCAAAAAATTTGAATAAAAAATTCCAAACTTTGTTTCATGCGGCCATTAACACAAACACCTTGTCTGCACTAATTAAACCCCTGGCCTAACTTCACTGTTGTGCAAAGTAAACCTCAACCATTTGGTCCCCTCTTCACTCTTTAGTCTCCCCTAAGTCTAACCAGCACCTAGACAAGCCCCCCCTTGGCCGTGGAGTATAGTGGAGCACCGTCCGAATTTGGTCATCGCTGGCCGACCACGGCCAGCTTGCAGCAGACCGCCCCACGCCCATCCAGGATGACCAGGAGCTACACCACACTCTATCGCAACCCCCTGTCCAGGCCACCACCCTAGCTGAGCCATGGACCACCCTACCTACACCGCGCCCCGCCTCTCTATGCCATGTCCAGAGCACGCCAGTGCGCCGTGCCCGACAAGCTCTCCCATCTCATGCCTTGCCCTCACCATGCACGTGCAGCCCCGCAATCATCACGCCAACCCGGCAGACACCCCCGTTCGCAGTCAGAACCCGTTGCCGCTGACGCTCAGAACACTTCTGCACGCTGCACCACACCTCCCAAATCGCCCCCACGCCGCCCTTTGCCTAAGCCCATAAGAACCACCAGGAGACACCGCATCGTTCTACGCCCTCGCCCATGCCGTTAGCCGCCTGTAGCGACGCCACCGTCGAGCTCACCGCCACACCGCTCGGTCCACTCGCCGTGCTATAACAGTAGGCCACCCCCACCTCAGTTCTTCACACCACTCCTCTCCCCACTCCTCACTAGCCTCCCCCACCTCTCCCTGGAGCAAGGCGAGCACCACAGTGCTAGAATTTCACCGGAGTCTGCCGCTGCTGGAGGAGAAGGGCGCCGTCGATTCCGACCACCCCAAGCCCTGCCGTGACCGCGCCCTGCCTCACTGTCGTCTACCACGTCGATTGCCCCCGTCGTCAACCCTAGATGAAGCCTAGGTGAGCCCCGCGAGACCCCCATCACCGCGCTAGGTCACATTCCTCGCCGGAGCTGTTCGTCATCGACGATGACGCTCGGGCGTTGGATTAGAATAGGATCGCACAGTCCAAATGCTTAGATACTGTTTCGGTTAAACATAGTCACAGACTGGTGTCCCCCATCTGTCAGCAGCCCGCCGCGCCACGTAGTGCAGCTGGGCCATCCCGTTTAGCTTTCCCGCGCAGCCCAGGAAATTCAAATATCGATTTTCCTTTTTAGATGAAATCCTATTTTGTCCACATATTCAAAAATCTATTTGGAGAGTTTCACTTAACCAAATTGCATGATTAAAATTTTGCTAGAAAGGTAATTAAAATATCTATCCAAGCCCGTTGGATTTAAATCATTTGGATTTAGAGATAATCTTTAGTAAAAATAACAAGATAGAGACATTTGGAACTTCAAACATTTTTCAAAAATCAACCATATTAGATTTTGAGTTGATTCCAACTCTCAAAAATCACATTTGACAATATCTATCTGAATATGTAAAAATATCTAGGTTTGCATGCAGTGACATTGGACTAGTACCAAAAGAATGCTATTAGGGAATTTCTAGTCACTTTAAATTTATTAAATGGTAATCTCAAACTTTATAAAATGTGATCCACCTTTTAAATCACATTCCCATGTATTAGAATCTGTGTTGATGACATGTGTCCACATGATCCCATATTTTAATTGGAGAATATTAAATATTAATTAATTTCAATGAGTAGAAATTACTTTTCTCAAATAAACCAACTAAAACTAGTCATTATTTCATGTGATGATGCTAGATCATCAAGTGTGGACCTTAGTTTGCTAAATAGAAGTATTTAAGTATTATTTGGTGATTGTGTATCCCGTATTCCTTTATAGCCAAGAATACCGACCAAGGATACGAGGAGGAGGAGTTCTACCCCGAAGAAGAGGATGAAAACTTTAATCACTGCACCAATCAAGGCAAGATAACACTTGCAAGTTTCTTAACTATCCAAGCCATCACAGATTGCAGGATTAACCCAAGCAAGATGCATTAGGCATGCTTTGGTTATATACCTTTGATTTATACCCATCCCAAGTTTTACTTGCAAGCTTTACTCTTTTACTTTACTAAAGTTCTTTACTTTTAGTTAGTGCTTTGTGAGTACTTGGAAGGTAGTATAGATAGCATAAAGAGTATAAAACTAAGTCTATAATAGATGCCATTCTATGCCATGATATTGAAGACTAGCACCCTCATTAGTGAACACTCTTAACTTAGTGGCTACTGCTAAGCATAAAAACTTGATCACTTTAGATGGGAATACTTGGTGAAAATGATTGTGAAAACCTTGGAATGATGAGTCATTCTATTGAAATGTTTTGACATGTGTTGAGAAACACACATGAATTTGATGATGAAAATGTTGAGGCATGAGCCTTAGCCTTTAATAAAAACTGATGGTTGGGTTTGGATGCGATACCATACCAATTTTACCGTACAACCACAATACCTGAATTGGGTAAGGCTTAGCTGGAAGTTTATATGCATTAGTATGGGTTCCCCCTTGGAGGAGGTTTGAGCTGAGGCTACCTCTTGATGATGTCCACCTATGCAGTGCCCAGGATGGCAGATGGCCATGGTTGGGAGGCCAAGCTCATAGGGGAGGTGCTTATACTAGAGTGTGTAAAGGAAAGGTTATGATTGATTATCCGCATACTAAGTATGATGATTCAGGGTTATCCCTGACGGATGTATCGAATTTTGTGGTGAAAGTGTACCACCTTCTGCAGAATGTCAAACTATTCGAATAACCGTGTCTGCGGTCATGGACAGTTGGAGTGGCCATACTGTTCCGTCGTCAGATGTTTTCAAAATGATTTGTGAAGTGAACTATGATTTTGACTTGACCACAACAGGGCTGTGAATATGAAAACTAGGTTCCCAACTTAAAGTGATTTAGAACTTTTACTTAGTTTTCTTTACTTTACTCAGTTTAGATAAATCTGGCTTTTTGCAAATAAACTTAGAGCTTAGGATTCCTACTAGAACTACCTTACTTGTTAGTGATAGTTTGCGAGTACTTAAAGAGTACTCATGGCTTTGTCCCTGGCCATTCCCGTGGCCATACTATGAGGTGGACTATCAGGAAGATGGACAGCAGGACGGCTACGACAACTAGGATAATCTCCCATTGTTAGCATTGCCTGTGACACTGAAGATGGAGCCTGCTACTACGCTTATTATTTTGCTGCTTGTTTGTATTAAGACTGGATCATGAGATCCTTTATTTGTGTAAGACCTTATTATGGTTTGTAATGGATGATTTACTATGATATCCAATCTGTCATGTCTCGCAAAAGTTGTAATCCTGGGATTGCAATGTATGGCATAACAGGCATCTGGATTAAAAATCCGGGTGTTGACAAGTTGGTATCAGATCCATCCTGACCATAGGAGACCCTAGTTAGAATGGACTTTCTAACACAAAAACATAGTTTCAAAACAAAAGAGGTGAGTATTTATGAAAACCTATTCCCACTCTTACCCTTGGATCTCTCAAAAAAATACATGTTCCTAAAAAAAATTCTTACATTAGTACATAAAATTTGACACACTTGATCACCTCACTAACTTACTCATCCTAAATTCTTATAGATGGAAGTTCAGTATTGCAAGTTTTACCAATTGGGCAATGGAGGCCAGTTGATCTTTGAGAGGGATCTTGATGCACTGTTTGAGTACCTTGAGCGTTCGCATATGGAATTCTTCGGGGCACAATTCAAGGATCACCCAGGAGGATATCTACAATGGCTAATAGTTGTAGATCTCAGAGGCAAGATGGAAGCACCCCTTTCCAAGACGATTCAATTCACCGTGCGAGAGAACAACTGGCTAGATGGATTAGCCTGGGCTATGCATGAAGCTCTTGCCTGTCTGTGTGGACAAAACATCAACTTGATCCAGGGAACTCGCTTTGCGCACTTCGCAAGGCGTTATTCTATGGGAATGCCATTGGAGATGCCAAGTGACCCCGAGATGCAGCGCCAAGTGGAAAATCTTGACTTCCTCCTGTATGATAGGCAGAAGGAATTGGACAATGCTCGAGCCTACGCTAACCACAACCTTGCCATTGCCGCCAACAAGGACCAGACTCTCACCATGCTCGTCAAGGATCGCCAATCACTTCGTCATCAACGCAAGAAGAAGGATCGCACCATCGCCCGTCTTCGCAAGAAGTTGGCCGACCTCAAGAAGACCATCCATGAGCAAGAAGTCCAACTTGAAGCAAAGGAAGAGGAAGAAAGGTGAAGACATCCAGGGAGATCTTCACTCGTACCTCACTGATGACAATGACTACCTGGAGGATGATGCCATGGATTTCTACACTGATGATAATGACCCTGAATTCTTGATGATGATTATATGCACTTGATCACTACCGTAGGAATGAGTTATATCGGTCCCATTGTATCTTAGTTCACAGAATGGTTCCTAAAACCATCGGTTTTCCATTTATGTTGTGGTGTGTGTGTTTGTATTGTGTGCTTTTAATGAATGAATGAGAAGGAGTTAGTTTGCAAAACCTGCATCAAACTCAAAGTTTAAAGCTTTTCAAAACAAAACCATGAACCTTAGAACTTTCCCTCTTACCTTATTATCTATCTCAATCTTCAGATGACTCGTGGAAACAAAGGAGGAAGTAGCTGATCGCAGGACCCGATGTTGCAGATTCTGCAGATGCTAGTTTCCGACCGTGAAGCTAGTAGAGCCGAATGCCAAGCCAACCTAGCCACTCTTCAATAGATATGTCAGATGGCCGACAATAATCAAGGCCATGGAAATCAAGATCATCATGGATCCAAGATTTAGAACTTTAAGAATACCAATCCCCCTATCTTTAACAAATCTGAGGATCCCTTAGATGCTGATGACTGGCTGCAAACCATGCAGAACAATATGGAAGTCGCAGGAGTTGACGCCAATGAGAAGGTACTGTTTTCCACCCATTATCTGGCAGGAGATGCAAGTGCCTGGTGGAATAGCACCCGTACTATGAACCACGGTCAGATCATGACTTGGGAAGCTTTCAAGATCAAGTTCAGCCGTACCCATGTGCCGCAAGGTTTAGTCACCAGAATGAGAGATGAGTTCAGAGAACTGAAGCAAGGAAGGATGACGATAGTTGTTATACCGTGACAAATTTTTGTCCCTCGCTAGATATGCCCCCGATGAGATCAACACTGAAGCCAAGTGTCAACACCTAGATTTTTAATCCCAGATGCCTGTTATGTCATACATCGCAATCCTAGGATCACCATTTTTGCGAGACATAACAGATGAATATCACAATACATCATCCATTACAAACCAGTATAAGGTCTTACACGAATAAAGGATCTCAGTATCAAGTCTTAATAGAACAAGCAGCGGAATAAATAATAAGCGTAGCAGTAGGGTCCATCTTCACGGGCATAGGCAATGCTGATGAAGGCAGATAGTCCTAGTTATCATAGCCGTCCTGCTGTCCGTCATATTGGTAATCTCCTTCATAGTCTGGCCATGAGAATAGCTAGGGATAAAAGCCATGAGTACTCTTTAAGTACTCGCAAACTACCACTAACAAGTAAGATAGTACTAGTGGGAAAATGCTAACTCTAGGTTTATTTGTAAAGTTAAGTTTGAAACCTAAGCTGAGTTTAGAAGCAAAGAAAGATAAAATAAAGTTGGGAAGCTAGTGTCATAGTCACAACCATGTTGTGGTCAAGTCTAGATTCATCATTCATTTCATAATTCATTTTGAAAACATCTGACAACGAAATAGTATGGCCACTCCAACTGTCCATAACCACTGACGCGGCTATTCGAATAGTTTGACACTCTGCAGAGGTGGTACACTTTCACCACAAGATTCGATACATCTATCAGGGATAACCCTGAATCATCATACTTAGTATGCAGATAATCAAACATAACCTTTCCTTTACACACCCTAGTATAAGCACCTCTCCTATGAGCATGGCCTCCCAACCATGACCATCTGTCATCTTGGGCACTACATAGGTGGACAATATCGGGAGGTAGCCTCAGCTCAAAACACTCCCATGAGGGAACTAATACTAATGCATATAAACTTCTGGCTAAGCCTTACCCAATTCAGGTATCGTGGTTGTATGGTAAAATTGGAATGGTATCGCATCCGAATCCAACCATCAGTTTTATAATAGGGTAAGGCTCATGCCTCAACATTTTCATCATCATAAACCATTTGTGTTCCTCAACACATGTCAAAACATCTCGATAGAATGACTCATCATTCCAAGGTTTTCACAATTCATTTTCACCAAGTGTTCCCATCTAAAGTGACTCAAGTTTTGATTTAGCTTTAAGCTACTAAGTTAAGAGTGTTCACTAAGGTGGGATGCTAAGCTCAATCTCATGCCAGAGAATGACATCTAAAGTTATCTAGATAGGTCAAGTTTTATACTCTTTATGCTACCTTCAAAATAAGTAAAGGACTTTGGTAAAGTAAAGAAAGTAAAGCTTGGAAATAAAACTTCGGGTAGGTAATAGTCAAAATGGTGTAACCAAAGCATGTTTAATGTCTTTGCTTGGGTTATCTAGATTGCAAGGGTTAACTTGCATTGTTAATGATGGCTTGCTAAGTATTATACTTGCAAGTGTTAGCTTGCCAATAATAGCTTGCCTTGGGTAGTGCAATGGTTGAGGTTTTCCTCCTCCTCCTCTTGGTAGAACTCATCCTCCTCAAAAGCTTGGTCGGTACTATCATCTATGAATACATACGGAGTACACAATCACCAAACAATACTTAACTAGTCTACTTAGTACTCTAAGATACACATTTTATGATCTATTATCATCACAAGCATCACAAGGTTTTATTAACTAGCTTCATTCTTTTTATTTGAGAAAAGTAATTTCTACTCATTGAAATTAACTAAAATTTAATATTCTCCAGTTAAAATATGGGATCATGTGGACACATGTCGTCACCACATATTCTAACATATGGAAATGTGATTTAAGAGTTGGATCATATTTTAATAAGTTTAAGTTTAATATTTAATGATTTAAAGTGACTAGAAATGCCTATATAGCATTATTTTGGTACTAGTCCAAAGTCACTGCGTGCAAACCTTAATATTATTCCATATTCAGATAGGTATGGTTAAATGTGATTTTTGAGAGTTGGAATCAACTCAAATGCTATTAGGATGGATTTTATAAAAATGTTTGAATGTGCAAAAGCTTCTGTCTTGTTATTTTTACTAGGAGAGATCTCTAACTCTAAATGAATTAAATCCAACGGGCTTGGATATCTCTTTTCAGCAGCTTTCTAACAAAATTTGAATCACTGGATTTGGTTCAGTAAATCTTCCTAAATTGATTTTTTAACTAAGGGACAGAAGTTAGTTCAAACTAAAATAGAAAAACCTATATTTGAATTCGTGGGCTAGCACGGGAAAGGAAATGGGCCGGCCCAGTGACGCTCCGCGGCGCAGTGGGCGGCTGACACGTTGGTCCTGCTAGTCTCGAGACTTAAACCCGAAACGATATCTATCAATCTGGGCCACACGATTAGAACAGAGATCGATGGTCACAGTCGTCATCGACGACGGACTCGTCGCCGGCGAGACCAAACCCTAAACGGCCAGTGGGGGTCTACCGGGGACATTCCAGGGCTCTATCTACTACGGCGAGGTGGGCGATCGAACTAGACGGTGACAACGGGCTCAAGCGAGGTCGCGGCAGGGGCTACGATGGACGGAATCAACGACAGCATCTCCTCCTTTACAGCAGGCTCCTCCGCTGCAATTCCGGCGAACTATGGCTCGAGCGGCTCCGGCGAGAGGTGGGGAAGGATCAGTGATGAGAGGGGAGTTTAGTGGTGTGAGGAATTCATGCTCGGGAGGGCTCCTTATATAGGCTCCACGAGGGGACCGAGAGGGCGACGGCGAGCTCGTCGGTGACGTTGATACAGGCTGCTAGAGGCATGGGCTGGGTAGGCGGATGGTGGCTTGCCTCCTGGCGGTGCTCTATGGCTTAAAGGCACAGCTAGGGGCAGTGGATGGTGGTCGGGAGCATCACGCGCCGTGGGAGACAGAGGCGGTGCTCGACGCGGCGCTCGGCGACTGTGGGTCGCACGGCGGCGCATTGCCGTGTCTGGCGGAGTGCTGGGGTCGAGGCGGAGCGGCATGCGCGGTATTGGGTCGAGGGGAAGTCTGTGGCGTGCTGGCGAATATCGCGCTCTGGCTAGCTCGTAGACAGAATGGGCGGCGGTGCCGGGGTGTGGTCCAGGGCCTGGCTGGGCTTGGGGAAGGGGCATGGAGGTGCGGTAGGGTTGGGCGGAGCTAGAGGGCTTGCTGGTTTGGCACGGCGCTGTCCCTAGCGCTCTGCCCTCTTCTGGTCGGCGGCAACCACAAAGTGGCGGTGCTCCACTACTACTGCGGCTTAGGGGTAGGCCGGTGAGGGTCGGGTTGGACTCGGGGGATCAATGCAACTCAAATTGCTCGACAAGATTTGATCAAAAACAGTAATAATTAGGCTAATTTGATTCTGTCCGCAACCTGTTCGATCAAATTGCCGCAAGAAATTTAAATTCGAATTTTGAAAAGATTTTTGGTGTGTGATCTGATCTTATGCTTGGTAGTGTCTGGTTGCTGGGAAATGTCAAGGTGAATTGGTTTCGTTGGTTTTTGCATAAGTGGGATCTTATCATATGATTTGGATTCGATTTTCAACTACCATTTAAATTTAGTGTTTGAAAGTTTTTGGGGTGAAACAATGTGGGCCTTGGTACATCACTACTTGTACTAGCAAGGGGTGCAAAGATCCACATTTGTTTCTATTAAGATTTGAGTTCTAGGAATAGCCAAAGTAGGCATGGTGATTAAAATGGCACAAATGACCATTTGTTTATTTTATTCATTTTGATTTGTTTTTCTTTGGGATTTGTTTGGGAATGATCTAGATGATGTTTAATTCACCTTAGAATCATTTTACAACCAATGGATCACTCAAACATGGCAATTCAAAACAACTCCTAATTTAAATGAACACACACACGAATGCTTTAATATTTTTAAATGGAAAAGTTTTTGTTAACCCAAATATTGAGGATTTTGATCTTAATAACCTTGGATTAGAGTTTTGGGATGTTACACCAAGAAGAAGGAAAGGTTCTTGAATGGATTGCATGATGAGATGCAGACTGTGTTATTCAACATCCGTTTTGAAGACCTAGAGGAGTTAATCGAATCTGCCATCCAGATGGAAGGGAAGATCAACCAAGCCAATGACAACCGCAAGCGCAGAATGATGCACCAGACTAGGTCCCACAATACCCAGAAGTATCGCCCCAACCCGTTTGTAGGATATGCCCCAAGAAACAATAGACCCCCTATGTCTCGTCCCACCTACCCCAATCATAGCGGAGGAAATTTGAAGTATGGAGGAAACCCAAACAACAACCCCGGCAACTCCAACAACTTCAACCATGCACCGCCCAAGTCCAACAATAACAACAAAAATAATATTGCCCCAAGGACTGGAAGCAATGCCGTGCCTGTTGTAGCCAAAGACAAGTCCCAGATTACTTGCTTTGAATGTGGAGTCAAGGGTCACTACTCCAACGAGTGCCCCAAGAAGCTCACAGCCACAACCAATGTGAATGCCCCAGCTCAGCAGCAACGCCGTGTTCAGCCTAGAAGAAGATTTGCCCCAGGGAATTCGCTCAACCGCAACGGCCGTCTATTCCACATGAATGCTGAAGAAGCCTAGGAAGCGCTCGATGTTGTGCTGGGTATGTTTTCTGTTAACTCAGTACTTGCAAGAGTGTTGTTTTATTCTGGAGCATCGCACTCGTTTGTTACAGAAGAATTTTCATGCACAAGTAAGATTCAACCAACAAAATTGAAGCATGTTATGATAGTTCAAATACCTGGTTGAACCACCAAAGCTAGAAAATTTTGCAAGGCTATACTTATCAGAATCCATGGGATAGATTTTTATGCCAATCTAATAGTACTTGGAACCAAAGGTTTGGAAGTAGTACTAGGAATGGATTGGATGTCAAAACATAAAGGATTGATCGACTGTGCCAAGAAATCCATAACCATAACCAGTAGCTCTGCAGTATCAGTATAGCATGTATCAGAGACCTTGCCCCGTCAATTCAAATGCAACAAGAGTCTAGCCCAACCAACCATAGACCAAGTGAGAGTAGTCTATGAATACCCCAACATATTCCCAGATGAATTGCCCGGTATGCTCCCAGATCGTGATATCAAGTTCATTATTGAACTAATTCCTGGAACTGGACCCATAGCTCAGAGACCTTATAGTATAAACCCCTCTGAAATAGTGGAGCTGAAGAAGCAACTTGATGCTATGTTGGAGAAAGGTCTGATTGAACCAAGTGCATCGCCATGGAGATCGCCTGTTCTGTTTGTGGATAAGAAGGATGGAGGTAACCATTTGTGCACGGATTACCGGAAGATGAATGATGTCACCATCAAGAACAAGTACCCACTGCCCAAGATAGAGGATTTGTTTGATCAGTTGACTGGTGCCAGAGTGTTCTCTAAGATTGATCTTAGGACTAGTTATCACCAACTCAAGATTTGTGCAACGGATATTCCAAAGACTGCCTTTACCACCAGATATGGATTGTATGAGTATACGGTCATGTCTTTTGGATTAACCAATGCCCCCGCTTATTTCATGAATCTCATGAATAAGATTTTTATGAACTTTTTGGATAAGTTTGTCGTTGTTTTTATCGATGATATTCTAATCTATTCCAAGTCAGAAGAAGACCATGAGCAACATCTGAGAATCATCCTTGAAACCCTTAGGGAGCATCAGTTGTATGCCAAGTTTAGCAAATGTGAGTTTTGGCTGAAAGAAATAGGATTCGTTGGACATATTGTGTTAGCAGGAGGAGTCACTGTTGATCCCGCCAAGATCAAAGATGTTAAAGAATGGAAAGCCCCAACCACTCAGACCCAAGTCCGTGCATTTCTCGGATTAGCGGGATATTACCGCAAGTTCGTTGAAGGATTTTCGAGCATCGCAAGACCAATGACCCAATTGTTGAAGAAATATAAGAAGTTTGAATGGACCGACAGATGTGAAGCAAGTTTTCAAGAGCTCAAGAAGAGATTGATCTCAGCCCCAATATTGATTATGCCAGATATCAAGAAGCCTTTTGATGTGTATTGTGATGCATCCAAGATTGGTCTCGGATGTGTGTTGATGCAAGAAGGCAAGGTCATAACATATTTGTCAAGAGAAGTGAAGCAGCATGAGCAAAACTACCCTACCCATGATCTTGAACTAGCAGCTGTAGTTTTAGCTCTGAAGACATGGTGTCATTACCTTATGGGTAACCGCTGTGAGATTTATTCGGATCACAAGAGTTTGAAGTATATTTTCACTCAGAAGGAGCTGAATAGATCTAATCAAGGATTATGACCTTGACATTCACTATCACCCCGGCAAAGCTAATGTGGTAGCGGATGCTCTTAGCAGATTGCCGTGTAGATTAAACACCATGATTAAAGAATCCCAGCCAAGTTTGCATTAGGAGTTGGAGCAGTTTAGAACGGAGCTAGTTAGCAAAGGATTTTTAGCTAGCATTGAACTTCAACCCATGTTGATCAGTAAGATCAAGGAAGCCAAGAAGGGAAATGCAAGTATCGATAGAATCAAACATCGTATTGGTACAGGAAAGGTACCTAGATTCACCGAAGATGAAGAAGGAGTTTTGTGGTAGAAAGAACATATATGTGTGCCAGCAGATTCAGAGTTGAAGCAACTTATCATGCAAGAAGCTCATGATACTCTTTATTCTATCCACCCCAGAGGAACGAAGATGTATCAAGATTTGAAGGAGAAATTTTGGTGGCCGAAGATTAAGAGAGAAATTGGAAGCTACATAGCCAAGTGACACATCTGTCAGAGAGTCAAAGCGAAATATCAGAGACCCACAGGACTGTTGTAACCATTGCAGATTCCGAAATGGAAATGCGATTCCGTCAGAATGGACTCTATTTGGGTCATAGTTGATAGACTGTCCAAGCTAGCCCATTTTATACCTGTCAAGACTACTTACCAGAGTTCGAAGCTAGGAGAGTTGTACATTTCTAGAATTGTCAGTTTGCATGGAACCCCTAAGACCATAGTGTCGGATCGAGGAACCCAATTTACCTCAAAATTTTGGCAGAAAGTCCAAGAGGGATTTGGAACCAAGCTAAACTTCAGCACAGCTTATCACCCGCAAACCGATGGACAGACTGAAAGAGTCAACCATATTTTAGAAGATATTTGGAGAGCTTGTGTGTTAGAGTATGGATCAAAATGGGAAGATTGTCTGCCTTTTGCATAATTCTCATACAACAACAGTTATCAAGCCAGTTTGCAAATGGCCCCATTTGAATTTCCGTATGGAAGGAAATGTCGTACCCCCTTGAATTGGTCGCAAGTAGGAGAGAGTCAGATTTTCGGACCCGGCATCCTATGAGAAGCCGAAGAGAAGGTTCACAAAGTCCACAAGCACCTCAAGACCGCCCAATCCAGATAGAAGAGTTATGCTGACAAGATACATAGATACCAGACTTTTAATGTCGAAGATTTTGTGTATCTCAAAGTTTCGCCATTGAAAGGAATGCAGCATTTTCAGCTGAAAGGAAAGTTAGCTCCCAGATATATTGGACCCTTCAAGATTTTGAATCGCTGAGGAGAAGTATCCTATCAGCTGGAAATGCCAGAGGAGATGTCAGCCATCAATAATGTGTTCCATATCTCGTTACTTCGCAAATGCCTAGAAGTTTCGGAGAAGACCGAAGTGTTCAAGAACATCGATAACCGAGCCATTGATATCCACAAAGATCTGACGTATCGTGAAGTGCCCATTCATATCTTGGAAGAAGCTTTCAGAACCACCAGGACCCGCAGTATCAAGTTTCTCAAGATCCAATGGAGCAACCATACTGAAGAAGAAGCTACCTGGGAGCGAGAAGATTACATTAGGACTGAGTTCCTGGATCTCTTTAGTTCCTAGTTTTTTTAAGGAGAAGGTTTGTAACACCCCAAATATTTAATCAAGATTATCATGTTCTAATCACCTAGTTTAGGGTTAAGAAAAAAACTTTTATTAATAAAATGTATATGAATGCATGTGTGTTTGCATTAGTGTAGAATTGAGTGTATATGCCATGCTTGATTGTCCTAAATGATGTGAAATGGTTTAAGGATGAATGCTACATAATCTAGACCATTTACAAAAAAAATCCAAAGAGAAAGAAATCAAATAAGAATAAATAAAGCAAATGGTCATTTTGACCAAAGTAAACCACTAGGCCACTTTAGGTGTTCCTAGACTAAGACTTATAACAAAAACATTTCCATCTCTTTTCACCCCTTGCTAGACCAAGTAAAAGTGTATCAAGGCCCACTTTACAAACTTACAAAAACATCTTGCAACTAAATTTAATGGACAGTTGAAAATTGAATCTATTTCATATGGGAAGATCCCACTTTTTCAAAAACCCACCAAATCAATTCCCCTTGACCTCTCCAAGCAAACCTAATCTCTCAAGCTTAATTCAAGGTCACTCAAAAAATTTGTATAAAAAATTCCAAACTTTGTTTCATGCGGCCATTAACACAAACACCTTGTCTGCACTAATTAAACCCCTGACCTAACTTCACTATTGTGCACAGTAAAACTTGACCATTTGGTCCCCTTTGCACTCTTTGGTCTCCCCTAAGTATAACCAGCACCCAGACAAGCACCCCCTTCGCCGTGGAGTACAGTGGAGCATCGCCCGAATTTGGTCATCGCCGGCCGACCACGGCCAGTTCGCAGCAGACCGCCCCGCGCTGATCCAGGATGTCCAGGAGATACGCCACACTCCACCGCCACCCCCTGTCTAGCTCGCCCAGCTCGCGCCTTTCCCTCACCGCGCACGTGCAGCCCCGCCATGATCACGCCAACCCGGCAGACACCCCCGTTAGCCGCCGCGCGACACGCAGCCGCCGCACGCCGCTGCAAACACTTATGCTGCCATGCAGAGCACCGCACGCTCCCGACCGAACCACGCTGCCCCATGCCGCGCCTTTAAGCACATAAGAACCGCCAGGAGACACCGCGCCATCCTACGCCCTCGCCCATGCCATTAGCCGCCTGTAGCGACGCCATCGTCGAGCTCACCGCTGCACCGCTCGGTCCCCTCGCCGTGCTATAAAAGGAGGACACCCCCGCCTCCATTCTTCACACCACTCCACTCCCCACTCCTCACTGACCTCCCCCACCTCTCCCTGGATCAAGACGAGCACCACGGCGCCGGAATTTCACCAGAGTCTGCCGCTGCTGGAGGAGAAGGGCACCATCGATTCCGACCACCCCAAGCCCTGTCGTGATCGGGTGTCGCCTCGCCGTCGTCTACCACGTCGATTGCCCCCGTCGTTGACCCTAGCTGGAGCCCAGGTGAGCCTCGTGAGACCCCCACCGCCGCGCTAGGTCACATTCCTCGCCGGAGCTGTTCGTCGTCGACGATGACGCTCGGACGTTGGATTAGAATAGGATCACACGGTCCAAATGCTTAGATACTGTTTCGGTTAAACGGAGTCGCTGAATGGTGGCCCCCATCTGTCAGTAGCCCGCTTCGCCGTGTAGTCCAGCTGGGTCAGGCCGTTTAGCTTTCCCGCGCAGCCCAGGAAATTCAAATATTGATTTTCCTTTTTGTAGGGGTTCGTAGCATGGAAAACAAAAAAATTCTATCGCATACAAACAAACAAGCCAAGATCTATCTACTAGATTGCAGCAACGAGTCGATGGAATAACTCACCCTCGAAGATTCCAAAGTGTTTAACGAGAGCAGATTCTCGTGGGTGATGTAGTCGTACTCTTTCCGATCTCAAGATCGCGTAGACGATCCTTCCAGCGCCACGCCACGTTCGGCAGCGCTCCCGCAGTCGGTCACACGTTCGGTACTCGACGGAGACCTTCCTCTCCCTTGTTCCAGCCGGCAGCGGAGGTTGTAGCACTCTCCTCGCGATTCCGGCAAGACTGGCGTGGTACCGGAGGTAGAGGGAAATCCGAGGCTTCGCCTTAAGCCGGTGCGAGTATGGTGGAGCTTATGAGAGAGGCTATTAGTGGTCTAGTAATTAGACACACCAATTAGAGGGCTCTAAACCAATTAGAAGGCTCTAAACCGAAATAGCTCTAAACCGGGGTCTAGATCTAGGGTTTAGTTTAGAGGATAGGAAACTTGTGTGTCTTAGGAGGGGAGCCCTGCCCCTCCTTATATAGGTGGGAGGGCTGGCCGGCCAAGGGGAGGAGTTCCTCCCCAACTCGGCCTTGGGAGGTGCGCCGGCCAAGGGGAGGAATTCCCCTCCAACTCGGCCTCCACCAATCCTCCTCTTTTCCCACTTCCCAAAATTGCCGTTTGACTTTCAAACTAGCCGTTTGACTTTTCAATTTAGGATTTAAATAAACCCTTTATTTGGGACAGCAAGAATACTTAGTACATGATGCAATCATTCAAATATGTAATGACACATTCATGTACCCTTCCCCCTCCGGAGTGCCGGACATTCCGGGACCTTCTAGAATGTTCCCGATGAAAACACCGGAACCATTCCCCAACTCAAACGGGACTTTCCTTATATGAATCTTATTCTCGGACCATTCCGGATCTCCTCGTGATATCCGGATCCCATCCGAGACTCGAACAACATTCGGTCTCTTTCTCATAATACCATAACTACTCAAACAACGTCAATCCTTATGTGTCTCCCTACGGTTCGTGAATTATGCGGACATGATCGAGACACTTCTCGAACAATAACCAATAGAGGAATCTGGAAATTCATATGGCTCTACATATTTCTACGATTACTTTGCGATCGAATGAACCACTTACATACGATACCAATTTCCTTTGTCTCATGATATGTTACTTATCCGAGGTTATGATCGCCGGTATCTCTGCATACCTAGTTCATCCTCGTTACTGATAAGTACTCTTTTCTCGTTCCCGTGATATGTGATCCCTTGTGACCAAGTCACATGCTTGCAAGCTAATTGGATGACATTTCACCGAGAGGGCCCAGAGAATATCTATCCGTCATGTGGATGGACAAATCCCACTCTTGATCCATGTGTTTCAACCAATACTTTCCGAACACTCAATGCCACCTTTATAGCCACCCTGTTACGGTGTGGTGTTTGATGAAATCAAAGCATCCATCCAGTAAAGGTGATATGCATGATCTCATGGTCGAAGGAATTAGGTTACTATGTATCAGAAAGCATATAGCAATTGAACTATTGAAATGACTTGATCTTTATGCTACGCTTATCTATAGGAGTATGTCCACCATATCATTCTCCTAACGATATGATCTTGTTGTTGATAACATCTCAATGTTCATGATAGGGAAACCACAATCATCAATCAACCAACAAGCTAGTGAAGTATAGAGGCTATACTAGGGACTTCAAATTAAGTTTACAATTCACACAAGTATTAATGTTTCCTTGTTAATACTATTATAGCATGAATATAAACATTTATCATAAACACAAAGATATATAATAATAACTACATTTATTATTGCCTCTAGGGCATATCTCCAACACTTTTTAGATGAAATCATATTCTGTCCACATATTCAAAAATCAATTCAGAGAGTTTCACTTAACGAAATTGCATGATTAAAATTTTGCTAGAAAGGTAATTAAAATATCTATCCAAGCCCGTTGGATTTAAATCATTTGGATATAGAGATAATCTTTAGTAAAAATAACAAGACAGAGACTTTTGCAACTTCAAACATTTTTAAAAAATCAACCATAATAGCTTTTGAGTTGATTCCAACTCTCAAAAATCACATTTGACAATATCTATCTGAATATGAAAAAATATCTTGTTTTGCATGCAGTGACATTGGACTAATACCAAAATATTGCTATTAGGGATTTCTAGTCACTTTAAATTTATTAAATGGTAATCTCAAACTTTATAAAATGTGATCAACCTTTTAAATCACATTCCCATGTATTAGAATCTGTGGTGATGACATGTGTCCACATGATCCATATTTTAATTGGAGAATATTCTTAATTTATTTCAATGTGTAGAAATTACTTTTCTCAAATAAACCAAATAAAACTAGTCATTATTTCATGTGATGATTGTGATGATGCTAGGTCATCAAGTGTGGACCTTAGTTTGCTAAATAGAAGTAGTTAAGTATTGTTTGGTTATTTTGTACCCCGTATTCCTTTATAGACGATAGTATCGACCAAGGATACGAGGAGGAGGAGTTCTACCCTGAAGAAGAGGAGGAAAACTTCAATCACTACAGCAATCAAGGCAAGCTAACGTTTGCAAGTTTCTTAACTATGCAAGCCATCAATAATTCCAAGATTAACCCAAGCAAGATGCATTAGGCATGGTTTGGTTATATACCTTTGATTTATACCCATCCCAAGTTTTACTTGCAAGATTTACTCTTTTACTTTACTAAAGTTCTTTACTTTTAGTTAGTGCTTTGTGAGTACTTGGAAGGTAGTATAGATAGAATAAAGATTATAAAACTAGGCCTATACTAGATGTCATTCTATGGCATGAGATTGAAGACTAGCACCCTCATTAGTGAACGCTCTTAACTAAGTGTCTAGTGCTAAGCATAAAAACTTGATCACTTTAGATGGGAATACTTGGTGAAAATGATTGTGAAAACCTTGGAATGATGAGTTATCCTATTGAAATGTTTTGACATGTGTTGAGAAACACAAATGAAATTGATGATGAAAATGTTGAGGCATGAGCCTTAGCCCTTTATAAAAACTGATGGTTGGGTTCGGATGCGATACCATTACAATTTTACCGTACAACCACAATACCTGAATTGGGTAAGGCTTAGCCAGAAGGTTATATGCATTAGTATGGGTTCCCTCTCGAAGGAGGTTTGAGCTGAGGATACCTCTTGATGGTGTCCACCTATGTAGTGCCAAGGATGGCAGATGGCCATCGCTGGGAGGCCAAGCTCATAGGGGAGGTGCTTATACTAGAGTGTGTAAAGGAAAGGTTATGATTGACTATCCACATACTAAGTATGATGATTCAGGGTTATCCCTGATGGATGTATCGAATTTTGTTGTGAAAGTGTACCGCCTCTACAGAGTGTCAAACTATTCGAATAGCCGAGTTCACGGTCATGGACAGTTGGAGTGCCATACTGTTCTATCGTCCGATGTTTTCAAAATGATTTGTGAAGTGAACTATGATTTTGACTTGACCAAAACAGGGTTGTGAATATGAAAACTAGGTTCCAACCTTAAAGTGATTTAGAACTTTTACTTAGTTTTCTTTACTTCTGAACTCAGTTTAGTTAAATATGGCTTTTTGCAAATAAACTTAGAGCTTAGGATTCCTACTAGAACTACATTACTTGTTAGTGATAGCTTGCGAGTTCTTAAAGAGTACTCGTGGCTTTGTCCTTGGTTATTCCCGTGGCCAGACTATGCGGAGGACTATCAGGAAGATGGACAGTAGGATGGCTACGACAACTAGGATCATCTCCCATCGTCAGCATTGGCTATGACACTGAAGTTGGAGCCCGCTACTACGCTTACTATTCTGCTGCTTGTTTGTATTAAGACTGTATCATGAGATCCTTTATTTGTGTGAGACCTTATTGTGGTTTGTAATGGATTAGGTACTGTGATATCCAATCTATTATGTCTCGCAAAACTGGTAATCCTGGGATTGCGATGTATGGCATAAGAGGCATCTGGGATTAAAAATCCGGGTGTTGACTGATGGCTCAATGCACGACGCCCAGAAAAATGCTTGATAGCGGTGTTGATGTAGAGATCGTTGGGAACCCCAAGAGGAAGGTATGCTGAGCACAGCAGCAAGTTTCCCTCAGCTATGAAACCAAGGTTTAATCGAACCAGTAGGAGCAAGGAAACACCCCAAAGGTGTTACTAGCTGAGCCTTGGTAGGGCGAACTACCGATGCTAGTAGCAACATGGAGACCTGCACAACACAACCACAGAACTTTGTCCCCAATTTGCGATGAGGTTGTCAATATCACCGTCTTTTGCGGAAAACAAAGGATTAAACGTATCGAATGGAAAGAAGTAGAAGTTTGCAGAAAGTAAACACAAAGAAGTAAACAGTTTGTAGATTGAATGTAAAAGACAAGGACCGGGATCTGTCGTGGAAATGGCCACGGCAGTCGCTACCACTGGCAGCGATTAAGTGTTTCGTGAGGAAGAGTTGGCGGCCATCTGCGGTGCGAGATGGGGGCGGATGCACATGGGTTTACCCAGGTTCGGCCCCTCGGAGGGTAAAGACCTACTCCTCTAGATTAGATTATTGGAGAGCGAGTTACAGGGGTGCGAGCTCGGTGGCTAGGCAGCGAGTCGCTTGAGGGGGTGTATGATGGAACGTAAGTGTCTAGGATACCATAGGGAGGTTTATATATGAGGCACCTCGCTAGGGTTTACTAGTCATCACCGAACAAGATAAGGATCCGGAGGCTTTGACCTAATCCGACTGGGCTTCTGTTACACTTCTGGCCCCCCAATCGCCAGTCGCTGGGCCTTTCCTTCCTTCATAGTCCAGTCGCCGTCTTTCGGACGCACTCGCAGGCCCTTTGGCCCATTCGGAACGTCCTGCTAGGCATACCCCCTTCGGCATATCCCCATCAGTAGTCCCCGAGGCCATCGTTGATGTAGGCGCAGGCGTCCTTTTGGCGTTTAGAGTAGGCGAGCCCAATTTGGGCGTCCAGTTGAGTCGGCGATGGACTCCATTAGAGTCAAGGAGAATTTCCCCATGTTTCCATTCGCCGTTTCAATGAATGTTATTGCTGCCAAGTCGTCGTCTTGGCGAATGGAAAATACTGGCGGGTAGCGGGTGAAATAAAGGAGTTGGACCGTCAAATCTGGTCAAACTATCCGTTGGAATTTCCAACGGTAACTTCGGCGCAATTACCGTGAGTAACGGCTATCCCGATTTTGGCGGGTGGCGTTTCCCATATAAGGGGAGTGATGGTTCAGCTCTGCAAACCTTCTTCGCATCCTTCATTCTTCCTCATTCGTTCTTCCTACCTCCAATCTCCCTGCCTACGTCCTTCCGACTTGTCCTCCCCGCATCGTGCGATTCCACATCCTACCCTATAGCGCCTCCCAAAGTCTCATGGGGAAAATCCAAGTGTACCATGGCCCAGCTTAAATCTTTCAAGGACACCGGAGTGCTCCGCAAGGGGAACTGGCGGGTTCCCCCTCCTCCGAGACCGAGCCGAAGCCGTGACCCGGCGAGTTCATCTACTTCCCCAGTCATCTTGAGAGGGCTCTAGGATTCCCCACCTCACTCTTTTCCGGCGCTTCTGCGCGTATTACGCGATGAAGCCATCAGATCTTGGTCCGCATAGCATCGAGCAGCTGGCGATCTTCGTCGCCTTCTGCGAATGCTACCTCGGCTGCAGGCCGTATTTCCCGCTATGGATGGAGCTCTTCCACGGCCGCATCGTGCGCAAGGCGTCCAGCGGCTTGATGCTAGCCGTAGGTGGAGTCACATTTCAACTGAAGCCGAAGGCTAATTTCATTAAGCTCCTCCTACCGAAGAAGGCCGCCAACGAGTGGAAGAATAGCTGGTTCTACGTCAAGGAAGCCACTCCGTCCAGCGAGGTGGCTCTTCCCGAGTTCGTCGCCGAGAGGAGCGAGCCCTGTCAGTTGGCGCTGAAGAAGCTTCCCGAAGACCAGCGGATGGCCGTCGTAGAGATGATGGATCAGATCCAGAAGATGAAGGTCTAGGGGTTGATTCCGATCAACCTCTACAACTGCTGGCTCGGGCGGCGCCTGGTTCCGCTAGCGGCTCGGCGGCACTGGATGTACGAATACAGCGGGAAGCATGACCTATCCCGAACCAGCAAGGAATCATGGGAGGCCGAGGACTACAAGGCCGCCTTGAAGAAGATCACCGACACGGAGTTCACCAGTGTGGCGGTTGGGGTCGCCCCGTACACTCTTGTGAAGAATGAAGCCCCCACAGTAAGTTCTCTTCCCAATCGCTACGTCCGTGTTTCAGTTTTCAGTCTCCTCGTTTGGTGTTTTACTCGCAGTGGTTCTCAGCTTTTTCAGGTGTTTGAGGGCTGGATCCCTCCGCTCGATGAGGAGGTTCCCCAGGAATTGGAGGAAGACAACGAGGGGGACCCTTCCGACAGCGACGGGGAGGAGGAAGAGGTTCCTCCCCAGCGCCTGTGGCTCGCAAGACCCGTATGCAGAAACAACGTGAAGTCGAGGCAAGCCGCAGCCTGGACGAGCACGACGGAGGCGATGAGGTCGCACAGGAGCAAACGTCCCGACGTACCGCTACACCGTCGAAGCCCGCACGTAGGCCCAAGTCGCCAGCGAAAAGGCCCACGTCGCCGTCCAAGTCGGCGGTGGTGTTCGAGTCGGATGACGACTCCGATGATGAAGGTTCTCCCGAAGTCTCGCACAAGGCCCCAAAGGATGCAGTCCCGACGAAGGGGTTGGAGGGCAAGGACATGGAAGTAGTGGTAGACGTTCCCCTGTCCGCGATTGCGCCGACGGCCTCAGGGGTTCCAAGCCAAGAAGCGGCTGAGGCGATGACGTCCAAGTCGCCACAACCGTCAAGGGCGGCCGCGTCGGAGCCGGAGATCCCGGTGACTGCAGCTTCATCGTCGAGGAAGCCCGCGGTTTCGTGGGCTTCATATGTCTTCGAGAGGGGGCTCACCCGCAAGTTGGGTCCCGAATTGGACAAGCCCACCCACATCAGCATCGGGCTTTGCGTCCTCCAAGTCACTAAGTAAATACTGCTCCCTCATCCCGATTCACCTTGCTCTTTTGTATTGTCGTTATATTGATTGTGGGAACTCGTGTAGGTCGGGGGCCAAGAAGATTGGTCGTCCTTCGGTGGCTAAGATTCCACCGGCCATCCCCACGGTAGAGGGCGATCTCCCCAAGAAGAGAAAGGCCACCGGAGATGTGGCGACCGCCGAAGTCGCGAAGAAGCAGAAGGGGGTGCCGACGATGCTGCGGCCAAGGACAACACCGTGGAGCCAGATGCTGCACCAGTCGTGAAAGAGGTGGTGGCGACGCGATCAGAACCAGTCTTGGCTGCGTCCATGCCGGAAGCGCCTGTCCCGACAACCAGTGCCCCTGCGAGAGCGTCGGGGACGTTCCCGCGTTTCATGGCGAGGGGGTTTCCAAGTGTGGCAGACATGCAGTCTCCGCAGAGTCCAGAGATCATGGATGTAGACATTGTGTCCCGTCGCGGGCGCACTTCCTTCTTGATCCCGTCGACTGATGCCGGAGAACTTCATAGGATGCTCGACGCTGCTATTCAGCTATGTCCAGTCCCCGAGTTCCTGGTCGCTAAATTTCAGCGGCTGGGAACTGAACCTTTTGCTCCTCTCCAGTCCCCGAATTCCTAGTCGCTGAATTTCGGCGGCTAGGAATTTTAGTTTCTTTTCTCCTTCTCTAGTCCCCGAGTTCCTGGTCGCTGAATTTCAGCGGCTTGGAACTGAGTTTTATTTTGTCAAATGCTGAGGCGAGTTGTTTGTTTGGAGGGATTGCAAAGGGAGTCGACCGATCGGTAGGCCGCGAGAGAGTGCTTAGAGCGTGACTTGCACGGAGCACAAGAGGCAAACCAGCGGCTTCAGGAAACTATTGGTGAGTATCTGTTTGTCTTCATTCTCCTCTTTCGGGTGTGAGCTAGTCGTGTACAGTACACTGATGGCTTCTCCTGCAGATTGATTCTCGGCTAAGATCTCCAAGGCCCATGAGGGGTATGTTCCAGTCGCCGAGCTGGACGCGGCGAATGGACAAATAGCCTCCCTGGTAAAGGACTTAGAGGAGGCGAAAGCGGCCTCAATTTCTTCAGAGGAGCGAGCGAAGGCTGCCGTCGTTGCGGCTGAGGAAGAACGCAAAGCCACGGATTCCATCATCGTGGGGCCGCACAACGAGCAAACCGCCTTGGAGAAGCACGTCAAAGAGAACTCCCGCCAACTCCTTGATGAGTCTCTGTCTTCGCTTGACCTGTTTGTTGAGTCCCCGATTTGGGGGTTTCATAGTTTCACTGACACCTGACTTTGCAGCTATGGTAGGCCAAAGCGACCCGGTGGTGCATACTTACAATGCCTCGCAGTGCGTGACTGCCGTGGTGAACGTAGCCACGACCTCGGCGTTGTGCGTCCAAGCGGCTCTTCAGGGCATGCCCCCCACCGAAGTCATTCCTGGGGGGCTTACGGAGGTGTGGCGCTATCTGGAGGAGGTGCCTGCCGTTGTGGAGTGGATGACGCGTTCAGCGTTCAGGCGCGGGGCCACCACAGCGTTAAGCTTGGGTCTCGCCCACTTCCTCGACGACTTCGACCTTGACGATGTGACAAGTGGCTATCCATCAGCACCGGTACGGTGGAGATGTTAGAGGTGCTGACGCTGTCCGTGAAGGCCGCCCCTTACGCCGATTGGGTCTTGGCGATGGGGGATCTGCTGCCGTACCAGGAGACGGTGTTGGCGCCTGGCAACCCCGAGCCGGAGCATCGCGACATGAAGTCAGAGCAGCCCTTCCGGTCATCGTTGTCGAAGTCAATGACGACATACCCGACGAACCCGTGGCAGCCTTTTATTCGCGTCAAGGAGGGTGACGCTGCTTCTTCGTTAGGGCCTGTGGAGTAAACAATGTAATTGTCCAAGTTGTGATGTATGCCAATTGGCGAATGCTGTAAGATATTTTTGCAATATGTGCCAAGAGGAGTCGATCGACTCGTACTGCGACTAGGAAAGTGTGGTGTGTTTTGTTTATGCATTGTTTTGATTTAGTGAGTCCCCGAGCGCGTCCGCCCTTTAATGGGGTATAACTCGATTCTATACTTTTGTGTATTGTTTTGTTTGTGCATTGCTTTTATCCCTCGCGTCTTCTGAGGGGCGAGTCCCCAGGCGCGAGTAGGACTGACTTATAAGCGAGTACCCGAGCGTGGTGGCCGACCATATTGTTCATGCTCCTGTTGTAGGTTGTGAGTTCATTGTTTGTAAGGCGTCTCCTCCCCTGGCCTGAAGGGGCTAGTCGCTTGGCGAGTCCTAGGCAGCTCTCTTACTTGGTGTGTTCCCGAGCCGCGTGGTGGCTCCTGTTTTGCGGAGTCCCCGTCCGTGGTACTGAACTGTTCGAGTCGTTTTGCACGAGGGTGGGAGGGACAGGTCGCTGTGATAAGCGTATACTGGTTGTCTTGGCCCGGAGGGCCAGTCGGGCTAGGCGACTCCAATGGCGGCTCCGGGTTGCCGTTTTTCGTGGACGACCCAAGGCCTGAATTTTTTCATTGCCCTTGTACTGCACTACTTAGCCATGCAGGTCGCTCGACCAGAGGTTGAATTCCGTAAGTAGCGCATTGCTAGTATGTACGAGTGCGAGTGGCCCAAGAATATGGCGAGTGGACACAATTTGTGCGATCTGGATGAATTTCATTATATATTCCGATGGAGTACAATGTGAGGTTCTAAGTATAGAAATTTCTGAGGAGGTTTACATTCCATGGCCTCCTGACCTCCAGTTGGCCATCACCCCGTATGTCAATGAGGTAGTAGGAATCATTACCGAGAACTCGTCCTATGGCGAACGGCCCCTCCCATGGAGGAGAGAGTTTGTGCATGCCCTTCTGGTCTTGGGCCAGTCGCAGGACCATGTCGCCTTCCTGGAAGGTGCAAGTTCGCACTCGGCGGCTGTGGTAGCGGTGGAGTCCTTGCTGGTATATGGTGGTGCGGGAGCGTTCCAGGTCGCGTGCCTCGTCGAGTTGATCGATGTTGTTTTGGCGGGCAACCTCGCTGGCCGCCTCGACGTAGTTGGCGACTCGAGGTGAGTCATGCTCCTGGTCGGTTGGCATTACGGCCTCGGCACCATACACCATGAAGAAGGGCGTGAACCCGGTTGAGCGGTTGACGGAGGTGCGAATCCCCCATAACACAGAGGGTAGCTCGTCGACCCAGCATCCTGGGGTGCGCTCGAGGGGCCCTTAGAGTCGCTGCTTGAGCCCAAGGAGGACGCTCTGGTTGGCGCATTCTCCTTGGCCATTTGACTCCGGGTGAGCAACTGATGCGAGGTCGAGTCGGATGCCATGTTCTTCACAGAATTCCGCCATGGCCCCCTTGGCAAAGTTGGTGCCATTGTCTGTTATAATGTTGTGCGGGTAGCCATACCGGTAGATGGGTTCGCGTAGGAACTTGGTGGTCGTCTTGCCGTCGCACTTTTTTATCGGCTTGGCCTCGACCCATTTGGCGAACTTGTCGACTGCGACCAGGAGGTGAGTGAAGCCATACGGGGCCTTCTTGAACGGGCCTACCATGTCCATGCCCCATACGACGAATGTCCACGTGATGGGGATGGTCTTGAGTGCCGAGCCAGGGAGGTGCGTCTGGTTGGCGTACTTCTGGCACCCGACGCATCGTTGGACGATGTTGGCGGCGTCGGCGTGTGCGGTGAGCCAGTACAAACCGTGCCGCATGGCCTTGGCGACTAGCGACTTGGCGCGGGCGTGATGGCCACAGTCGCCAGCGTGAATGTCCTGGAGGATCTTGCGGCCTTCTTCTAGCTGTACGCTGCGCTAGAACACGCCGGTCACGCTGCCCTTGTGGAGCTCGCCATTGATGATGACGAAGGATTTGTAGCGGCGCACGATCATTCACGCCTCTGTCTCATTGCTCTGTAGGAGTTTGTGTTCCAAGAAGGCGACGTATGGTGCTATCCAGTCGCTAGGTTCCACGACCATGGCGACTAAGGCCGGTTCTAGTTGCAGTGGGATCCCGACGTCGATCTCTTTTGGTGGACTGACCGATGGTTTGCGGATGACGTCGAGGAAGACGCCCACTGGTGGGGCTTGTCGGGTCGATCCGATGCGGGAGAGGGTGTCTGCCTCCTCGTTTTTGCACCGGTCGATCCATTCGACGGAGTAGCCGTCGAAGTGTCCCCCAACTGGTCGACAACTTGGCGATACACGATCATTGTTGGGGAGACGGTGTCGCAGGTCCCGGCGACTTGGCCGACGACTAGGTCGGAGTCGCCATAGCATCGTAGGCGGTTGACATTCATCTCCTTAGCAGCTCTCATGCCATGGAGGAGGGCCTCATATTCTGCGATGTTGTTGGTGCAGGGCTTGAAGTTAAGGTGGAGCCCATAGCGGAGCTTGTCTCCTTTGGGGGAGGTTAGGATGACCCCAGCCCCTGCGTCGTCGGTGTTCTTGGAGCCATCGAAATGGAGCGACCAGTAGTGGAGATACGGGAGCTTCTCGTACTTGATGTTGTGGATGCCGATTTTGACGGCCCACTTGGCGACTCGCCCGGTCGCCTCGCGATTGCGTATGATGTCCTGCAGGGGCGCGGAGGAGACCACCGTGATTGGGTGCTCCTGGAAGTAGTGTGGGAATCGCCGCTATGCTCGAAATACCGCGTACACCAGTTTTTGGTATTGCGGGTAGCGCTGTCGTGAGTACGTTAGGACTTCGCTGATGTTGTAGATGGGGCGCTCCTTGCCCTCTTCCGGTCATTCGACGACCATCACGGCGCTCACGACTCGAGTAGAGGCCGCGACGTAAACGAGCATTGGCTCTTTGTCGAGTGGCACGGCGAGTAGTGGTGCCACGAGTAGCTTTGAGCGCTTTGAGAGCGTCGTCGGCCTCCACGTCCCATTGGAACGTGGGGTTCTTGTGCATCAGGAGGTAGAGGGGCATTTCCTTCTCGTCTAGTCGGGGGATGAAGCGACTGAGGGCCGCGACTCGCCCTACCAACTTCTGTACATCGCGCAGGCACTCCGGTTTCCCGAGTCGCGTGATGGTGTCGATCTTGGTGGGGTTGGCTTTGATTCCTCGCTTGGAGACTACATAACCCAGGAGTTGTCCGGTGGGGACGCTGAAGGTGCATTTTCTGGTTTTCAGCTTGATGTTGTACCTCTGCAAGTTTGCGAAGGTTTCGGCTAGGTCGGCGAGCAGGTCGTCCTAGCGGGTGGATTTTACCACCACGTCGTCGATGTAGACGTGAATGTTGCGACCAATTTGGCTCGCTAGACACTCCTGCATGCACCTCTGGTATGTGGCGTCTGCGTTCTTGAGGGCGAACATCATGGCCGTGTAGCAGAATGCGCGGAATGGCGTAATGAACACCGTTTTCTCCTCGTCTTCGACCGCCATCTTGATCTGGTCATAACCAGAGTAAGCGTCGAGGAAGCACAGTGACTCCGATCCCGCGGTCGAGTTGATGATCTGATCGATGCGCGGTAGGACGAACTCCTCCTTTGGGCAGGCTCTGTTGAGGTTGGTGTAGCCGATGCACATTCTCCACGTGTTGTTCTTTTTAGAACCAGGACTGGGTTTGCCAGCCACTTGGAGTACTTGATTGGCTGGATGAAGCATGCGGCTAGCAGGCGCTAAACTTCTTTGGCGATTACTCGATGGCTCTCTTCATTGAAGGGCCATAGCGACTGCTTTACTGGTCGCACTTTGCGGTCGGCGTTTAGTTTGTGCTCAGCGAGTTCCCTCGGGACACCTGGCATGTCAGATGGCTTCCATGCGAAGATGTCGCAGTTCTCACGAAGGAACCCGATGAGCACGCTTTCCTATGCGGGGCTCATGTGCACCGCAATGGTGACTGTCTAGCTGGAGTCGCCTGGGACGAGCTCGACGGTGCGGGTGTGCATGGTTGCCTCGAACGTGGAGTTCGCGGCGGTTGGTTTCTTCAGGATGGTGGGGTCGTCCTTGTTGATGTTGCCCACGTATTTCGCGAGCTCCTCCGCGTGGTCGGTCTCCGCGGCGATGACGGCGTCGGCAAGCTCGCCACCTTTGTCCTCGCATTCCACGGCCATGTCGGGGTCGCCGTGGACGGTGATGATGCCGCTTGGCCCGAGGAGCTTCATCATGTTGTAGGCATAGTGTGGGGTCGCCATGAACTTTGCGAATGCCTGGCGGCCCAGGACGGAGTGGTAGGGGCTGCGAAAGTTCACTAGCTCGAACATGATTCTTTCCATGCGGTAGTTTGCTGGAGTGCCAAAGGTGACTGGCAGCGCCACTTTCCCGATCGGGTACGCCTTCCGACCGGGGACGATGCCGTGGAAGGTCGTCAGTGTTGGCTCAATGGCTGCTTCTGGGAGCTGGAGCCTTTTGAACGTGTCGAGGTACAAGATGTTGATGGAGCTCCCACCGTCCATTAGTGTCTTGGGCAACCAGTAGTCGTCCACCTTGGGACTGACTACCAGGGCGACTCGCCCTGGGTATTCGATCCTTGGCGCATGGTCCTGGCGACTCCAGGTGATGCTCTGCTCGGACCAGTTTAGGAAGCGAGGGATGTCGACCTATGTTACCGCATTGACGGCGACCGCGGGGGCGAGCACCTTCTTCTCGCGCTTGGTGCCGAGTCCGGTGAAGGTGTGTAGCGAGCCGATGTTGGTGCCGAAGCCGCCGCCGTTCCCGTTGTCCCGAGGTGGGTTGTTGTTTGGGTCCTCCCTTGCTCGTCTCGCCTTCTCAATCTCTTTGAGAGAGTGGCAATCCGCGGTGGTGTGGGTGGCTGGTTTTCCCTCCCTGCTATGGTAGATGTAGGGCTGATTGAGCAGGGCGGCAGGGTCGAATTTCGGCCTTGTCGTGTTGTTGGCGCGGTAGTTCCCGCTGTCGCGGTAGTTTCCTCCGTCGCGGCGGTAGTTCTTGGGGTCGCGCTGGCCATAGCCGGCGTTGGCGACGAAGTCTACTCGGCATCCGTGCGGCGCTTGCTGGTGATGCGGGTGTTGCTGTAGTGCATGTCGCGTAGGCGCCCGTTGTCATGGATGCTAGTGCGGCGTCTTCCTCCGGACTCGTCGTCGGAGTCTTGGTTGGGGTCCTCCTTCGCATAGCGCTTGGCGATCTCGAGAAGGTCGGGGATGTTGTCGAGCGTCCGGTATACCCTCTTGATCTTGGCGACCAGGGGTTCATATCGGCACGCGTTCTTGAAACAGTGTATCACCGTGTCTGGGTGGATGCCGGAGGCGTTTATCCACAGCTCGTGCCATCTCTGGATCCAGCAGCGAGTCGACTCGCGTTGTCCCTGGATGCATCGCTCCAGGTCCTCTATGGTGGTGGTGCGGGTGTAGGAGCCCTGGAAGTGCCTGATGAAGGCGTCCCGCATTTCTTCCCAGGAATCGATGCTGTCGGCGGGGATTGTGTTGATCCATTGTCGGATCACACCTTCCATCATCAGGGGGAGGTAGCGAGTGGCGAGCAGGTCGGTGTGGCCTGCGATTCCCATTGCCATGAGGTATGTGTCTAGCCAGACAGCAGGGTCGTACGTCGGGTCGTACTTCTCAATCTCCTTGGGGGCCTTGAAGTTGGCAGGGTATTTTTCCCCGCGAATCATTGGTCCGAAGCATTGCGGCCCAACTCGACTAAGCGAGCCTCTTGGTTCCGGGTCCCCGCGGTTGGTGAGGGTGTGCCGCAGGTCATTGCGCTGGCGCGACCGCCACGCCTGGTTGTTGATGATGTTCGTTCGGGCATCGAGGGGCTGCCCGTTGGCGGAGGCCGTGTTGTTCGCCGGTCGCGGCTCGTTGGTTGACAGCGCAAGATTGGCGGCCTGTGGTTGGTTCACCAGGGGCTGGGGTGGTGGGCAAACTAATGCGTTGGCCACGGTGGGGTGGCCGCTTGATGCCGCCCTACTTGCTGATGAGCGGGAGTACATCCGCCCCTGCGGGTCGACTCCCGCGGCTTGTTGCTCGATGGCCTTGACGAGTAGGGCCTTGGCATACTGGATCTGTACCGTACCATCGCCTTGGACGTCGAGGTTGGTGATCACGGCGTCGGCCGCGATGATGTTGTCCACCGGGGTGGAGTATAACAGTAGCCCGTTGGCATCACGGGCTTGAGGCGAGATGATGATCCGCAGTTGGTCTGGCGGGGGCGTGCGGCCCATGGGTGGTGGAGGGGCCCCGGTTGCCGGTGCGCCAGGTGGTTGTCTCGCGGGGTTGCTCCCGCCTGGTGGCGCGTTGTCGCAGTATTCGCGCTCGGCGGCACGCGTGGATTCGCTTTCTTTGTTGAAGTTCAGGACGCGGCCCTGGACGTTGGAGTTCAGGAGGGTCCTGATGCGGCGCTGGTGATTAGCGAAGGCTCCCATGCTGTCTCTCGTTCAAGGCGGTATTTCGCCGCGAAGTTCGTTGCGCCCGCGCCGCGCAGCAGGCTTGCTCCACCTTCGTGGCCGTCGCAGTCGACGGGATCGGCGTGGTGAACGGATCTGGCGGGGCGGCCGTGCTGCCCGCCATGTAGATCACGTTGAAGCGATTGGATCTGGCGCGGAAATCTTTGGGGGACTCCGAGCCGGAATCGGAGTCAAAGATCCCCAGGATGGAGGGGTCCTCGAAGTCCTCGGGGTTGGAGACTCGCGTGATGGAGTCCTCCCGCGATGCGGCGGTGATGGATCCATCGACCGATGCAGGGGTCGCGGAGTCAGCGTCGTCATTTAGGGCATCGTCGTTAGTGGCGGCGTTAGTCTCGACCGCGTCGCTGGTGGCCGAGTCGTACTCGGTGACGAGGCTCCTGATGGAGCGGACCAGATCCTCCGAAAGCAGATCGCGGTGTGGCGGCGATCCGCCGACGATCACTGTTGTAGCTGGGTCGATCGCGCCGGTGAAGCCGACAAAGAGGTTGATGGAGGCGACCGGCATCACCGCGCAGTGAGTGACCAGGCGTGACACCGGGATGTAGCTGCTGGGCAGGATCTGTAATATCCCGCTGATGGCGATCATGCGACCGGTGGCGAGCGGCCGATCGATCGGCGAGTAGGGTCTCGCCACAGAACTCAGGCCAGTCCCGCTATGCCGCACGGTGGGCGCCACTTTCGTGGAAATGTCCACGACAGTCGCTACCACTGGCAGCGATTGAGTGTTTCGTGAGGAAGAGTTGGCGGCCATCTGCGGTGCCAGATCGGGGCGGATGCACATGGGTTTACCCAGGTTCGGCCCCTCGGAGGGTAAAGACCTACTCCTGCTAGATTAGATTATTGGAGAGCGAGTTACAGGGGTGGCGAGCTCAGCGGCTAGGCAGCGAGTCGCTTGAGGGGGTGTATGATGGAACGTAAGTCTCTAGGATACCCTAGGGAGGTTTATATATGAGGCACCTCGCTAGGGCTTACAAGTCATCACCGAACAAGATAAGTATCCAAAGGCTTTAACCTAATCCGACTGGGCTTCTGTTACGCTTCTGGGCCCCCCAGTCGCCAGTCGTTGGGCCTTTCCTTCCTTCGTAGTCCAGTCGCCGTCTTTCGGACGAACTCGCAGGCCCTTTGGCCCATTCGGAACATCCTACTGGGCATACCCCCTTCGGCATATCCCCATCAGGATCCATAGTTCACTAGAGGTGGCTCTCCTTAAGATAGATAACATGCTGGGTGAACAAATTACAGCGGGGCAATTGAAAAACATCGAGAAAGCAATACATGCATATACTAATCATCTTGACTCCTTTGAGACTTGATTGGGCATTACAACATTATACATAGACCGCCATCCAACTGCATCTATGACTAATAATCCACCTTCAGGTTATCATCCGAACCTCCTCCGGTATTAAGTTGCAAGCAACAGATTATTGCTTTACGAACTGCGTGTAAAGTAAACAATACGATTGTTCTATGAACAAAGGATTGTTGTTTTCTCCCTAGTAGCAACAGCACATCTAGTACCTTAGAGATTTCTGTCACTTCCCCAGATTACCAGAGGCATGACCCACTATTGAGCATAAATACTAACTCTTGGAGTTGCTAGCATCTACTTTGCCAAGATAGCTACTAACAACGGAAAGCATGAAAGATCACAAATAACAAAGACATGATAGAATCAATAATCAATCTGAAATAGCATCTCAATATCCATCGGATCCCCGCAAACACAACATGCAGAATTACAAATAGATGATCTTGATCATGAACGGAGCTCACAAGATCTAGACATGAGAGCACAAAGGAGGAGAACTATCCATCTAGCTACTACATGGATCCGTAGTCCAAGGATGAACTACTTACGCATCACACCGGAGGCTTGCATGGTGATGAAGAAGGCCTCCAAGGTGAATTCCCCTCTCCGGCAGGGTGCAGGGAAGAGCGTCAGATCCCTCCCGATCTAGGGATGGAGATGACGGCGGCTACAGACTCTTTCGTGGATTTTTGATCGGGCACTTAGGGTTTTCATCCTGAGGGCATCTTATAGGCCGAAGGGGAGACCGAGGGGGTGCCAGGGGCCACCACACCACCCCCTGGCGCGGGCCCAGTCTGGCCGCGTGGCCAAGTGGTGTGGCCGGCCTCTGGCCCTTCTCCGTCTTGTATTCTGGCACTTGATGACTTCCGGAAAAATAGGCACTTTGGCTTTTGTCCCATCAAATTCCGAGAATATTCATTTTCTGACTTTCCTGGAACCAAAAACAGCAGAAAACAGGAAGCTGGTACTGTGGCTCTTGTTAATAGGTTAGTCCAAGAAATCATATGAAAAGTACTCCAAAGTGTGGGCAAAACACAAGAAAGTGGATAAAACCAAGCATGGAACATTAAAAATTATAGATACATTTGCAATGTATCAACATCCCCAAGCTTAACTCCTTCTCGTCCTCGAGTAGGTAAGTGATAAAAAGAAAGAATAATTTTTGAGGTGACATGCACCATCAAAGACTTGATCAAAGTATTTCTATAACATTCAAACCTGGGATCATAGTACTTCAATCATAACATGAAAGACAAAGTTCTAGCAATAAGCAAAGAAACTATGATGCAACATGAAAAGGCACAAACGAAATATTCATGAATAACAATGCATTGCAAGACGTTTGTTTGTTTCACATAAAGAAAACATAGCATAATAGTATTCAGCTTGTCCCTCATAGAGTAGCAAATGTAAATGCATAGGACACCTTCAAAGTTTATAAGAGTGACTAGATACAATAGTTTAAAACAAGCAATAACAAGTTATGCATCAATCAACTAGTCTTGGGACAATGCACATAGAACTAAGAATGGCCACTATGCTCTCAAAGTTGGTGCACAAAGATAGAAGGTGGAGACTCAATATATAAGTGGAAGAAAGGCCTTCATAGAAGGAAGCAGAGATGCAAGTTTCATAAAGAGCTTCCAAAAATTATGGTACTTATAGCTTTCAACTCTCATTGCCCCTATCATAAGCATCTTGAAGTGATTAAGGTTAAAGTGAACAAACTATGGTGTACATGCTTGACGAAGTATAAGTTAGGAATCTCATGTACCTTGTATACGAGGGCCGCTCCTCATGCTACTCAAGTTTAGTCACCGGTAAGTTCTTGTCATTGTAATTACATGTGTATCATAGAGAACCGCCAACAAGGTACCCCTTGCCCGATGATACGGAAGAATCCCCATATCAAAATGACAAGGCAAGCGGACAACGAGCATCTCAGCATTCTTCTTATTTACCATGGGAATATGGTGCTTTTTTCTCTCTTTCCTCTTTTCATAGTATCTCCTTTTTTTCTCTTTTCTCTTTTTTTCTCAATATAGGACTCTTTTTTTATAAGAAGAATGCTTCAAAGACAGCTCATTATGGTTACGTTGCAGGTTTCCACCATGTCAGCATGGATTAGTCCAGCGACCCAGGCGTTTCTCTAACACATATACATAACTCCATGGACATCCATATACAAAAGAGCATGATATAAACTAGTTACAAGTACCAAGTGCAATGTTGAAAGCATTCCCCATGAAAGCATGGTTCTGCTAATTCCCAACAAATAAGTGCAAGCATATACAACATAGACGACACAATGGTTCAAGTTTAATTTTAGGGAAAGTAAAGTAAAGTGTGCCATCAAGTTCGTGAGATCTTTAATCACTAGTTTTCTCGTGACAAGTTTAATTTGGAAGGTAAACAAAAGCATGAATATACTTGGAATAGCATAAGCTAGTAGGTAGGTATGGTGGAGTCTTTGGAATAACTTGGTTTAGGGAGTTGGATTCATGAGTGGAACTCATACTTTGTTGTGGAGGCTAGCAAAAGACTGGGAGCGACACACTAAGAGAGCAATAATGGCCATAATCATGTAGAGCGACAAAACATCATTGATCAAAGCATAAAGTGATACTACAAGTTGAAAACTAAAGGATCATAAAGGCTATGGTGACTTGAGATAGTCATAACATGGTGTGAGCATGCGTCAAGTCAACCAAAATAAAGCATCAAAGGAGAATACAACTATACTATGCTTTAATATGCTAAAACAACGCACGATTCATCCAAGGCACATTAAGCAATCTCAATTGTTTATAACAAGTGATGCTACAACAAAGAATACTAAGCATAAATCCAAAACAATATCAAGCATGGCATGACAGAGCATAGGCCACAGTCAAAAATGAGCTCTTTTTACCACATGAGTATGAACTTTCCTACTCTTTTCCAAACCAAACCAAACCAAACTATTTGCAAACTAATGTATGAAAGAGGGGGTCCAACCAATTTATTCAGAAAACTAAGCAAACAAAAGCAAACGAAAACCAAAACAAAAACAAAAAATAAGACGCTCCAAGAACAACACAACTGTGCATGAAACAATGAAAATGAAGCGTTTGGAAGAAACCTGGGATATTTATTGATGAAGAAGGGGATGCCTTGGGCATCCCCAAGCTTTGACGCTTGTACTTCTTGGATATTTCTTGGGGTGACACGTGTGGCATCCCCAAGCTTGAGCTTTAATCCATCCTTCATCTCATTACTCATTCCTTTCATACACCTAAAATTTTTCCTTCATACAAAACTTCACACAATCTTTATTAGCAACATTAGTGCACTCAAGATAAATAAGTCTTAAGGTTCAGTTCGAACACCAAATAAACTTCCATTATAACACTAGATACTGTAGCACTTCCCTCAAAAAGCTCAATTCCCCAAAAGAACTCAAGAAGGAACCAACAAGAAGCAAATGCAGAAAATGGCAGAAATCTGTCAAAACAGACCAGCAGGTAAAGACGAATTTTTTCGAAGACCTTCTGTTGCTCAAATCAAAAAGTGTTGAACTAACTAAAGTTAGGTAACAACCTGTGGCAGAAGAACAAAAAATTACAGCTCAATGCGACATACAAAGCTCTCTCAAGAATGTTTACGATGAAGCACAAAAATCTGTTTCGAGACAACAACTTTCCCAATCATTACTTCTCTCTCATTAGAGGTTACTCTTGGCACAAAAAGCAAATAAAAAGGATAAGGAGCGGTTATTACTGAAGTGATAACTTACAAGACTCATCTAAAACTTTTGGATTATCTCCCAATAAGTACTTTTCTTTAACGCCTTTAAGTTAGGCATAAGAAGAAAGAAAGAATCAAGTGTTCTCAAATGAAGAAGCATTAAAACAAAATTTTGTTTTCATAGGAGAAGAAAAAGAAATCTTTTATGTCTTTTTAGGGAAGTGTTCTATGCCTTTCTTGAGTGGGAGTTGGTATTTAATGGTGCCTTCTTTCATATCAATGATGGCACCAACAGTTATAAGAAAAGGTCTTCCCAAAGTAATAGGACAAGAAGCATTGTATTCAACATCCAAAACATAGAAATCAACAGGGACATATGCATTGTTCACCATAATAAGAACATCATTAAGACTCCCCCCGAGTTTCTTTTAGCATTATCATCAAGTGGGACATTCAAATAACAATCTTCAAGTGGAGGCAAATCAAGCATATCATAAATCCTTCTAGGCATAATAGAAACACTACTATCAAGATCACATAATGCTTTGAAATCAAAGTCATTCACTTTCATATTAATGATGGGTTCCCAACCATCTTCTTGTTTAATAGGAATAGAAGCTTTATGTTTCATCTTTTCTTCTTTAATATTTATGAGAGCATCAGTAATGTGTTTTGTAAAAGCCATGTTCATAGCACTAGCATTAGGACTTTTAGCAAGCTTTTGTAGGAACTTAATAACTTCAGAAATATTACAACCATCAAGATCAAAATCAAATTTATCATCTAAAGTAGTAGAACTATTACTAGCCTCAAGACTAGTGGTGGTAATAGTAGAAACACTAATGTTTATAGCAATTTCATCTTCTCTTTCCCACTTAGCATGTAATTCAGTTAATAGTCTAACATTTTCATCAATTCTTACTTGTATAGCATTAGTAGCTGCAAAGGGATTCTTATTAGTTTCAGGTTTAGCAGCCATTTTATTCAAAGAAGATTGAGCTTCAGCCAAAGATGCTATATTTCTTTCAGCATTAGAGAGTTTTTCCTCAATAGTTTTATTGAAAGCAGTTTGCTTACTAATAAAGTCTTTAAGCATTACTTCAAGTTCAGAGGGAGCACTCCTATTATTGTTGTAAGAATTTCCATATGCGTTACCATTGTTGGGAGGATATGGCATATAATTGTTGTTACCAAAATTACTCCTATAAGCATTATTGCCAAAGTTGTTATTTCTTATGAATTTCACATCAACTTACTCTTCTTGAGCAACCAAAGAGGCTAAATAAACATTATTTGGATCAATATGGGCTTTCCCATTAACAAGCATAGGCATAATAATATCAATCTTATCACTCAAGGAGGAGGTTTCCTCAACAGAATTTACCTTCCTACCTTGTGGAGCTCTCTCGGTATGCCATTCAGATTAATTAACCATCATATTGTCCAGAAGTTTTGTTGCAGCACCCAAAGTAATGGTCATAAAGGTACCTCCAGCAGCAGAATCCAATAGGTTCCTTGAAGAATAGTTCAATCCTGCATAAAAAGTGTGGCATCCCGCAAAAACCACTACTAGAAAATCGTGGTGTTTTTGTGTTGCGCATCATCATGACTGCATGCTCATGTCATCATGCCACCTTGCATTTGAGCATCGTCATGTCATTATGCATTTGTTTGCATAAAACTATTTTCGAAAAGTCTAGTTTTGGTTTTCTAAATACCCCGTCTTTATTTCAAATCAAAACTCTGGTCTTTTCCGGGTCTTTTATTTGTCTAAAAACTATTTACAAAAGTATTTTAAAATAAAAATAAAAATAAATAAAATATTTTTAGGGGAGGCAGCTGGCCAAGCCCAAAGGCCCAGCCAGCTGGCCTACTACCCCAAACCCTAGAAAAATCCTAACCTACCTACCCCCCAGACCCAGCCTCCACCCGCCGCCAGCTAAAATTCCACCAACCCCACTCCCGCTCACCCTCCTCCTGGGCCCCACTCGCCTCCTGACCGCGCACGTCCCAGCCCACCTGGGAGCACCCTGATGCCACCTAACCCAATCCCTCTCACCACCTGCCCAAGCCCCAATCCCGCATGTGCCCCACCACCACCATGACTGCCCCACCTCAAGGCTGGTAATCAAGACCCCAGCCAGGCACGCTCACCCCCCCACCAACCACCCCGTTCCATTTTCCCCACCTACCCCGCTCCCCGCGTACAGCGGCCGGCGACCTCGCCCTCCCCGTTGCAGACCTGCACGGCACTGCCGCCCACCGCCTTCCGCCTCCTCCGCGCGAGCCCCGCGACGCCGCCGCCCTCCACCGTGGCCTCTGCCTCGTAGCGCCGCCCCTCCCCTCCGTCTTCACCACCGACCTCGTCCCGGATGGGATCTCCCGCAACCTCCGGCCGCCGCCATCCTCCTCGCCTCCCGACGCTCGCCGGCCTCCCGCGCCTCCTCGGGGCGCTACCCTGCCGCCGTGTACCCTCGTGCCCCGCGGAGTCGTCCTCGTCGGCCCCCGCCGCATCTGCTCGCCGGCCGTCCTCTGCCCGTCGGAGCCATCGCCATTCCTGGCGCCGTCCGTGCTTTCAGTCGCCCCGGCCTCGGCCTCCCTCACATCCGCCCTCGCCTTCCTCCTCCATGTCTCCTCTCCGTGCCCCGCGTGGCCGCAAGCCCCAACACCACCCACGTCCGCCACCAGTGTATGCCGACTCGCCTCCGAGCTCTAGCCCTACGAGCTCAATCACCGGCGCCCCCCCTCCCGTGTGGCTATTCCATTTGTTTCTGCTTGTCGTTTAGGCTGTGTGATGTTCTCTAGTGCTGCCTAGTACTGGATAAAGGAACGACTTTGATTTTTGTCTCAATGCAAGATCTTCCGAAGACCGTACCTTACCCGATGGCACTAGACAAACCCGACAAGATCGTCCCCAACCCGTCAAGTTCGCCTACCCGGACACCGTGCGACAAGACCTACTTCCCAGATGCCGAGACCCCTGTACCCGAAGGCGCCTCGACGCCAAACCAAGTACATCGTCGACAACCGAAGCCGGAACACCAAGATCTTCATCCCGGTACGACAAGAGCATCGCCTGTACCCGAAGACCAAACCTCGACACACCAAGATCTACTGTCTGGACGCCATGACCTTCACGGATCCGATGCCCGAGAACCCGGAACGACAAGCGCTTCATCTCGGATACGCCAAGTTCTTCACCCCGGATGCCAAGATCGACCCGGTACGCAGACCCAACAAGATCTTTGAGACGACAAGAGCGACACCGACCAGGGCGAATCCGATGCACCCCCGACGCCGAACCAAGACCTTCTTCCGGATGCGACAAGATCTACTTCCGTTGTCTGAGACCGATCCCGTCGAGCCGTTTCCGCCCCCGCCGATCCCTGTCAAACCCGGAAACCCCGGAACCAAGATCTTCCGAACCCCGAACCCCCTATTTTATAAATGCTATATATAAAACGTGTTGCATATTAATTGTTCATGCATGCATACTTGTCTGTGGTTTGGGGGCATTATGCCGATTCACCTCATAATTAAATATGGAGTGTTTATGCGGGGTATCTTTGTCTTATTCCGGACTCCATTTAAATTGCATAGCAAACCGATGACCTATTTCGCCTTGTTAATACAACATTTAAATTGCGGGGTATCTAAACAACTTGAACCTATTAATTAATTGTCGAGACCCAGCCCGCTTAATATCGCTTAATTGCACCAGATTCGCATCATATCATAAGCATGCCGGATCTTCTGCTGTAGTATTAAATATTGCATCCGGTGTTTCTTTTAGCGCTTTGCTTCTTTGCGGATTAGGCCGATGAGTTGATGCGAGTATCGACAAGTTCTCCGGATATGATCCTTCGGCAGTGTTTCCCAGGCGAGCATCTCTTCCCCTTCTACCTATTTTGTATTTATAGTCTTTATTTCTCCTGTTGATCTATTGCTATCCGTGTCACGATGCTTTAGTTTCCGAACACCAGTTATATCCCGTGCAGCCTCTATATTGCCTTGGACACCTCCTATTACCCGTGTTTGGTAGATAGCTGGCCCTGCGGTCGTAGTTGTTTGCTCAGGTGCGATCTCGTGTTGTCAAGTACCACAGTTGTTGAAATGCTGGCAGATGCTTGTTGGTGGAGATGCTTACTGGTGGAGATGATCACGACTTTAAATACAACTATTAAAAATGCTAGCTATAACTAATGCAGAGGCATCGGTGGGCAATAGATGTTATTTGGTTCTTCCACGCTCACTTGTGTCCCATAGGACCCCGAGTACTTGATACCTGTTCCTTGATTTTTCGCACTATCCACATCCGGCAGGCCTTATGGACCCCCCTGAGCCAGAGCTTGATTCATTTCTATTTCTTGGGGCCACAAAGTAGTTTGGGGCTTTATTACTATCCTATACTTATGCCATGCTTTACTGCTTTATTTACGATTGTGTGTGGAGCACCTGTACTGTGTAGGATTGCGGAGTGTTTTCGCGGTATCGACAAGCCCAGTCACACTTTCGGGTTCCTAGTCGTTTACAGCCATTGGTGCAAACCTTGGGTCCGTCTCGGAGCCGGCCAACTTCGTTGCGGGTAGCTTAATGGGGTGGCCCCCTGAAATATTTATGAATCCTGTGATTGCTTTGTCGTGAAAGCCTCGTTGGGTTTTGAGTTGGTTTTTCCGAGGTTGATCGAGTGTGTGTTGCTATTTGTGCACCCCTGTAGGGTAAAACTTTCTGAAAGCCGTGTCCTCGGTTATGGACGACTTGGAGCACAGTATCTCGATCATAGACAAGCATAACTAAAGTAGTGCTATAAACTTGACTTAATATATGACTAGTAAGCAGATGCAACTATAATGGAATGGATAATAAAAATTCCAACAAATGGTGGATCTGTGGTGATTTGTGACATAACTATACCTGCCTAGTAAGTATTGCAACTCCAATGGAATGTGATAAAAGTGCCAACAACTGCTGGGTTTTGGGATTCCTTAGGACAATTATATCTGATTAGTAAATGTTCCAACTACAACGGAATGACTAATTAAAACTGCCCACTACTTATGCTATCAGGATGACTCATGCTCTCTATATCTGATTAGTAAGTGCTCCAACTATAACAGAATGAGTAAAATTGCCAACGGTGTGAGTTCCTTGGTCCGACTTCCTTGTTTGGTCTAGAGAGGGAAATACCAGGATGAGTTTGTTTGGTGTTAGCTTCAGGTTGGATCCGAATAGGTTTTTCTTATCCCTCTCTGATAACCGCCGGTTGTACCAAGTCTCTATAGGTTGTTTAGTGCCGCTGCGCTGTCGCTTCAGCCCACCATACCTATGTAGGCGAGAGCCGCCGAATTCTAGCCTCGCCGTGTACTGGCCTCAGTACTGACGCTCCTCTTTTTCCTTTGCCCTTTGTCGGCACCCCTTTTGTTTTAGCAGGTTTGAGATCGACGTCGTTAGCAGGGTTACCCTTCCGGCTTGGCCTGGGCAGGGTTATGGACGCCATTGGTTATTCTTCAGGGCTCTTAGCCCCATTTGCATCTTGTCCATAGTCGGACGCTCTATCGTTTTCAAGGTGTTTTGAATCTTTGTACCTTATATCTGTATTCTTGACTCATGGAGTTGTGTTGTATATATATCTGTTCTATGGGTCCCATCGAGGACTGTTGTGTAATGGTATTACTTCGTTTTCCACCCGCACGAAAGTGCCTGGTGGGCGTCCTTGAATCTTTTCTATGCGGGTTTTGCAGAAAGCGCTAAAACTTGCGTAGGGCCGATTTGAGGGTGTTACAGAGTGGTATCAGAGCTCAGAAGTTGCGATACCCCACAAGTCCAGCCTGTAAGATAACCTAGCTAACGGCCCAAGTAGAGTGTCAAAACTATTTTTGAAAAATTGGTTGGATAGATCTGATTAGGTCTATTTTACTCCTCACCCCTATACTGTTCTCCTCTTACCTCTGTGTGTTTTAAATCTGTTCTCTCATCTTTTCTTCAAGTCTAGGGTTTCTCGTGGTTGGGTTTTCCATCGTACCTTCAGGGTTTCGCCTCCTCCTTTGGTAACGGTGTTTCTACATCCGGTCTTCGTGCTATCTGAGGAATCCTTCATCTGTTGGATTTCTCTCTGTTCCTCGTTTGTGCCTTCCGGTGTTTCTGACGTGATGACATCATCTATGCTAGATCCGATGCAGATCCTGCATCACTCCTTTGTTTCGAACCTCGATTGTCGAGATCTTCAGTCTAATTCCGAGAGTTGGTTGCATAAATCCCCTATTCATATGCAGAGTAATGGCTTGAGTGCACGATGGACTGATCACCATCCGACTACTCTTATCATTCGCTTTTGTATGTCGAATCAGTGGATCCAGCAATTTTACTCCGTCCACGGAAGCTAGACGTGGCTTTATCTGTTGATACCTCTGCCTTCGCCTTTTGTTTCCGGTGTGCCCTCTCGACGTTCACGGACATTGACCTCTTGTTAGTGGTGTCGCGAGGACCTACATGAAGCGAGAAGATTCAGATCGCCGACCTTCCTTCTGGTACCATGAGGCGGTTCTCGAGGGCGAGATCCATTGTTAGTGGTGTCGAATTGTGGCATCCCGCAAAAACCACTACTAGAAAATCGCGGTGTTTTTGTGTTGCGCATCATCATGACTGCATGCTCATGTCATCATGCCACCTTGCATTTGAGCATTGTCATGTCATTATGCATTTGTTTGCATAAAACTATTTTCGAAAAGTCTAGTTTTGGTTTTCTAAATACCCCGTCTTTATTTCAAATCAAAATTCTGGTCTTTTCTGGGTCTTTTATTTGTCTAAAAACTATTTACAAACGTATTTTAAAATAAAAATAAAAATAAAAATAATATTTTTAGGGGAGGCAGCCGGCCAGGCCCAAAGGCCCAGCCAGCTGGCCTACTACCCCAAACCCTAGAAAAATCATAACCTACCTACCCCCCACACCCAGCCTCCACCCGCCGCCAACTAAAATTCCACCAACCCCACTCCCGCTCACCCTCCTCCCGGGCCCCACTCGCCTCCTGACCGCGCACGTCCCAGCCCACCTGGGAGCACCCCGACGCCACCTGACCCAATCCCTCTCGCCACCTGCCCAAGCCCCAATCCCGCATGTGCCCCTCCACCTACCGCCCTGGCCCCACCCCGCGCCGTGTACCGCACCCCCCAGCGTGCACGCTCGCTCGTCCCCCCACCAACCACCCCGTTCCAATTTCCCCACCTACCTCGCTCACAGACAGTCGGGCGACTCGCCCTCCCGTACAGACCTGCACGCATCCGCGCCACCGCCTCCTCCATGAGCCCAGCCGACGCCGCCCTCCACCGCGGCCTCTACCCCGCAGCAGCGCCCCTCCCCTCCGTCTTCACCACCGACCCCGTCCCGGACAGGATCTCCTGCAACCTCCGGCCGCCGCCATCCTCCTCGCCTCCCGACGCTCGCTGGCCTCCCGCGCCTCCTCGGGGAGCTACCCTGCCGCCGTGTACCCCCATGCCCGCGGAGTCGTCCTCGTCGGCCCCCGCCGCGTCTGCTCGCTGGCCGTCCTCTGCCCGTCGGAGCCATCGCCATCCCTGGCACCGTCCGTGCTTCTAGTCGCCCCGGCCTCGGCCTCCCTCACGTCCGCCCTCGCCTTCCTCCTCCTTGTCTCCTCTCCGTGCCCCGCACGGCCGCAAGCCCCAACACCACCCACGTTCGCCACCAGTGTATGCCGACTCGCCTCCGAGCTCTAACCCTACGAGCTCAATCACCGGCGCCCCCCCCCCCCGTGTGGCTATTCCATTTGTTTCTTCTTGTCGTTTAGGCTGTGTGATGTTCTCTGGTGCTACCTAGTACTGGATAAAGGAACCACTTCGATTTTTGTCTCAATGCAAGATCTTCCGAAGACCGTACCTTACCCGATGGCACTAGACAAACCCGAAAAGATCGTCCCCAACCCGCCAAGTTCGCCTACCCGGACACCGTGCGACAAGACCTACTTCCCGGATGCCGAGACCCCCGTACCCGAAGGCGCCTCGACGCCAAACCAAGTACATCGTCGACAACCGAAGCCGGAACACCAAGATCTTCATCCCGGTACGACAAGAGCATCGCCCTATACCCGAAGACCGAACCACGACACGCCAAGATCTACTGTCCGGACGCCATGACCTTCACAGATCTGATGCCCGAGAACCCGGAACGACAAGCGCTTCATCTCGGATACGCCAAGTTCTTCACCCCGGACGCCAAGATCGACACGGTACGCGGACCCGACAAGATCTTCGAGACGACAAGAGCGACACCGACCAGGGCGAATCCGATGCGCCCTCGACGCTGAACCAAGACCTTCTCCCGGATGCGACAAGATCTACTTCCGTTGTCCAAGACCGATCCCGTCGAGCCGTTTCCGCCCCCGCCGATCCCTGTCAAACCCCGAACCCCCCGGAACCAAGATCTTCCGAACCCAGATGTGTGAACCTTTTCCCGAGCCCCTATTTTATAAATGCTATATATAAAACGTGTTGACATATTAATTCTTTATGCATGCATACTTGTCTGTGGTTTGGGGGCATTATGCCGATTCACCTCATAATTAAATATGGAGTGTTTATGCGGGATATCTGTGTCTTATTCCGGACTCCATTTAAATTGCGTAGCGAACCGATGACCTATTTCGCCTTGTTAATACAACATTTAAATTGCAGGGTATATAAACATCTTGAACCTATTAATTAATTGTCGGGACCCCGGTTCCGCTTAATACTGCCTAATTGCACCGCATCTGCATCATATCATAAGCATGCCGGATCTTCTGGCGTAGTATTAAATATTGCATCCGGTGTTTCTTTTAGCGCTTTGCTTCTTCGCGGATTAGGCCGATGAGTTGATGCGAGTATCGACAAGTTCTCCGGATATGATCCTTCGGCAGTGTTTCCTAGGCGAGTATCTCTTCCCCTTCTACCTATTTTGTATTCATAGTCTTTATTTCTCCGGTTGATCTATTGCTATCCGTGTCACGATGCTTTAGTTTCCGAACACCAGTTATATCCCGTGCAGCCTCTATATTGCCTTGGACACCTCCTATTACCCGTGTTTGGTAGATAGCTGGCCCTGCGGTCGTAGTTGCTTGCTCATGTGCGATCTCGTGTTGTCAAGTACCACAGTTGTTGAAATGCTGGCAGATGCTTGTTGGTGGAGATGCTTACTGGTGGAGATGATCACGACTTTAAATACAACTATTAAAAATGCTAGCTATAACTAATGCAGAGGCATCGGTGGGCAATAGATTTATTTGGTTCTTCCACGCTCACTTGTGTCCCGTAGGACCCCGAGTACTTGATACCTGTTCCTTGATTTTTCGCACTATCCACATCCGGGAGGCCTTATGAACCCCCCTGAGCCAGAGCTTGATTCATTTCTATTTCTTGGGGCCACAAAGTAGTTTGGGGCTTTATTACTATCCTGTACTTATGCCATGCTTTACTTCTTTATTTACAATTGTGCGTGGAGCACCTGTACTATTTAGGATTGCGGAGTGTTTTCGCGGTATCGACAAGCCGAGTCACACTTTCGGGTTCCCAGTCGTTTACAGCCATTGGCGCAAACCTTGGGTCCGTCTCAGAGCCGGCCAACTTCGTTGCGGGTAGCTTAATGGGGTGGCCCACTGAAATATTTATGAATCCTGTGATTGCTTTGTCGTGAAAGCCTCGTTGAGTTTTGAGTTGGTTTTTCCGAGGTTGATCGAGTGTGTGTTGCTATTTGTGCATCCCTGCAGGGTAAAACTTTTTGAAAGCCGTGCCCGCGGTTATGGACGACTTGGAGCACAGTATCTCGATCATAGACAAGCATAACTAAAGTAGTGCTATAAACTTGACTTAATATATGACTAGTAAGCAGATGCAACTATAATGGAATGGATAATAAAACTGCCAACAACTGGTGGATCTGTGGTGATCTGTGACATAACTATACCCGCCTAGTAAGTATTGCAACTCCAATGGAATGTGATAAAAGTGCCAACAACTGCTGGGTTTTGGGATTCCTCCGGACAATTATATCTGATTAGTAAATGTTCCAACTACAACGGATTGACTAATTAAAACTGCCCACTACCTATGCTATCAGGATGACTCATGCTCTCTATATCTGATTAGTAAGTGCTGCAACTATAACGGAATGAGTAAAATTGCCAACGGTGTGAGTTCCTTGGTCCGACTTCCTCGTTTGGTCTCGAGGGGGAAATACCAGGATGAGTTTGTTTGGTGTTAGCTTCAGGTTGGATCCAAATAGGTTTTTCTTATCCCTCTCTGATAACCACCAGTTGTACAAAGTCTCTATAGGTTGTTTAGTGCCGCTGCGCTGCCGCTTCAGCCCATCATACCTATGTAGGCGAGAGCCGCCGAATTCTAGCCTCGCCGTGTACTAGCCTCAGTACTGACGCTCCTCTTTTTCCTTTTCCCTTTGTCGGCACCCCTTTTGTTTTAGCAGGTTTGAGATCGACGTTGTTAGCAGGGTTAGCCTTCCGGCTTGGCCTGGGCAGGGTTATGGACACCATTGGTTATTCTTTAGGGCTCTTAGCCCCATTTGCATCTTGTCCGTAGTCGGACGCTCTATCGTTTTCAAGGTGATTTGAATCTTTGTACTGTATATCTGTATTCTTGACTCATGGAGTCGTGTTGTATTTGTATATATATCTATTCTGTGGGTCCCATCGAGGACTGTTGTGTAATGGTATTACTTCGTTTTCCACCCGCACGAAAGTTCCTGGTGGGCGTCCTAAAATCGTTTCTATGCGGGTTTGGCGGAAAGCGCTAAAACTTGCATAGGGCCGATTTGAGGGTGTTACAAAAAGTTTGGATGATCATGCAAGCAGTCAGTCCATGAGTGGGACAATTCTTTACCAAAGATTTCATTCTTTCCCAAGCTTGAGCAACATGCTCATTATCAAGTTATTTAAACTTCATTATTTCAGTTCTCATAGATATAATTTTAGCAAGAGGATAATACTTTCCAATGAAAGCATCTTTGCATTTAGTCCAAGAATCAATACTATTCCTAGTTAAGGAATTCAACCATTCTTTAGCTTTTCCTCTCAAAGAGAAAGGAAACAATTTCAACTTAATAATATCACCATCGATATCTCTATGCTTTCGCATCTCAGAAAGTTCAACAAAGTTATTTAGATGGGAAGCATCATCTTCATTACCAATACCAGAAAATTATTCTCTCATAACAAGATTGAGTAAAGCAGGTTTTATCTCAAAGAAAGTATCTTCAGGCACATGTGGAGCAATAGGTGTGCTCATAAAATCATTGTTGTTGGTGCTAGTGAAGTCACACAACTTAGTGTTTTCAAGAGTAGTCATTTTTTTGGGTTTTCAAATAAGAAAGCAAACTAGTGAAACTATTTTTTTTGTGTTTTTGGAATAACAAAACAAGCAAACAAAGCAAAAAGAAACTAAGACAAACAAAAACAACAAAGTAAAGAGATTGGTTATGAGGGACTCCCCTTGTGAAGATGTCCTTGACTCCTCGGCAACGGCGCCAGAAAAATCTTTGCTGGCGTGTAGTTGACATGGGAGTTTCTTCTTCTCCGTTCCACGGCAACGGCGCCAGAAAAATGCTTGATGGATCAATGCACGGCGCCCAGAAAAATGCTTGATGGCGGTGTTGATGTAGAGCTCGTTGGGAACCCCAAGAGGAAGGTATGATGACCACAGTAGCAAGTTTCCCTCAATTATGAAACCAAGTTTTAATCGAACCAGTAGGAGCAAGGAAACACCCCAAAGGTGTTACTAGCTTAGCCTTGGCAGGGCGCACTACCGGTGCTAGTAGCAACATGGAGACCTGCACAACACAACCACAGAACTTTGTCCCCAACTTGCGATGACGTTGTCAATCTCATCGTGTTTTGCGGAAAACAAAGGATTATACGTATCAAATGGAAAGAAGTAAAAGTTTGCAGAAAGTAAACACAAAGAAGTAAATAGTTTGTAGATTGAATGTAAAAGACAAGGACCGGGATCCATAGTTCACTAGAGGTGGCTCTCCTTAAGATAGATAACATGCTTGGTGAACAAATTACAGCGGGGCAATTACATGTGGCTCTCCTTAAGATAGATAACATGCATATAGTAATCATCTTGACTCCTTTGAGACTTGATTGGGCATTACAACATTATACATAGACTGCCATCCAACTGCATCTATGACTAATAATTCACCTTCAGGTTATCATCCGAACCCCCTCCAGTATTAAGTTGCAAGCAACAGATTATTGCTTTACGAACTGCGTGTAAAGTAAACAATACGATTGTTCTAAGAACAAAGGATTGTTGTTTTCTCCCTAGTAGCAACAACACATCTAGTACCTTAGAGATTTCTGTCACTTCCCTAGATTACCAGAGGCATTAACCCACTATCATCTAACTCTTGGAGTTGCTAGCATCTACTTGGCCAAGATAGCTACTAACAACGAAAAGCATGCAAGATCACAAATAACAAAGACATGATAGAATCAATAATCAATCTGAAATAGCATCTTAATAACCATCGGATCCCCGCAAACACAACATGCAGAATTACAAATAGATGATCTTGATCATGAACAGAGCTCACAAGATCTAGACATGAAAGCACAAAGGAGGAGAACCAGCCATCTAGCTACTACATGGATCCGTAGTCCAAGGATAAACTACTCACGCATCACACCGGAGGCTTGCATGGTGATGAAGAAGGCCTATAGGGTGAATTCCCCTCTCCGGTAGGGTGCCGAGAAGAGCTTCAGATCTCTCCCGATCTAGGGATGGAGATGACGGCCGCTACAGACTCTTTCGTGGATTTTTGATCGGGCACTTAGTGGTTTCGTCCCGAGGGCATATTATAGGCGAAAGGGGAGACCGTGGGGGTGCCAGGGGCCACCACACCACCCCCTGGCGCGGGCCCAGCCTGGCCGCACGGCTAGGTGGTGTGGCCGTCCTCTGGCCCTTCTCCGTCTCGTATTCTGGCACTTGATGACTTCCGGAAAAATAGGCACTTTGGCTTTTGTCCCATCCAATTCTGAGAATATTCATTTTCTGACTTTCCTGGAACCAAAAACAGCAGAAAACAGGCAGCTGGCACTGTGGATCTTGTTAATAGGTTAGTCCAAGAAATCATATGAAAAGTACTCCAAAGTGTGGGCAAAACACAAGAAAGTGGATAAAACCAAGCATGGAACATCAAAAATTATAGATACATTTGCAATGTATCATTGACATACGTCCACATTTAAACTGGATATTATTCATTATTTTGATAAAATATCTCTCTAAACCCTGCCACTTTTGCCTAATATTTAGAGGGGTATGCAATCCTTTCTTTTATATTTTTCCTGCGCAGATAATGTTGTTTGAAGATGGGAATCACTATATTAAAGTCAAATATACGACATTTCCAACAACCAGAAGAAACCAGGAGCAGTATAGCGGAGGTAGACGCTTTAATGACCAACCATACGACCAGAGCAAAAATTCTAGCTATATAGCTCCGGTTGTATAGTTGGCGCCGCCATTGTTAGGACAAAAAGAACAACTTATTGATTCCAGCTGTATCGGAGTATTTTCGAGGGAAGTGAAACCCAATTTATTTATTCGACACAAGGGGAGCCAGAGAATATTTATAAACCTTAAAAACTGAGTTGTCAATTCAGCTGCACCTGGAAACAATCTTGCTCACAGCAGTTTATCAGTAGCAACAGTTTTGTAGTAAGAATAGTAAAGTAACAGCAGTAATAAAGTAAAGACAGCGATAACAGTAGCAGTGAACAGTAGGATTCGAGTGCGGTAGGCATAGGGATGTGTGGGATCCCCGGATTATCCATCCAAGAATCCCAGTTATGCATACATCCATGTTCCCATGATTAGTGAGCCGTGGAACATAACCGACAGGTATCATTACATCATCCGAAACATAATGATTTACACGACTTACATAAATTCCATTCTGGCTACAACATCATTAACAGCGGAACATCATCATGCACATAGGCCAATCGCGCCTCAACCTACAGGCAGCTGATTGGGAAGACGACCTAGCTCGATGGACGTCACCTTAATCTTCTGATGTCGAACTTCTGAAAGTCTGGCCAAGTAAATAGCCAAGGACAAAGCCGTGAGTACTTTTGAATGTACTCGCAAACCACCAGGATAAATGAAATAAGGAAATGCAAGTCTGACTATGGCAAGATATCTCTATCTGGGGTTGTTTTAGAAAAGCATAGACTACCTCTTGTAGGTATGGCATCTCCATATCTTTGTTGAAAAAGAGTTTGAAAACATGCCTTTGTTTTATAAATCAAGACATCTCCATATCTTTGTTGAAAAGGAGTATTGAAATCAGTTTTGGAGTAAAACCCCTTTTTAAACCTCTTTGACCACCTCGGGTCAAAACAAAGCTTTCGAACTCGGGTTCCCCCGAAACCTTCATCCTCTTCGTCCTTGTTTCCCAAACAAGCACAGTTTGGGTACTCCTAGCCAACACCTTTACAACCGTCCTTGACCGTGGACACGGCTATTCGAATAGGTTATACTCTGCAGGGTTTGCGCACTTTCCCCACAAGAATCAATACATCCGCCTGGATACAACCACGGCCCACTACCATTGTAGATGGGGGTCCGGATAATCAAACCTAACCTTTCGCTTGTCTACCCTAGCAAAGGCATGCTCTTCCATTTGGGTTTGTTCTCCCCGGCAACGAGTATGTGGCTCCCAGCCATAGTCCTACCTTCCGTACACGCGCATACCCAAGCCACAACTTGGCGTATACCTTAAATCTTGTGACTTCACTTCCTTCCGTACTCCAAGTCATACCATCCACGGGAGACCCAATTGTTGCACCGGCCTCCTGCTAGTTCAGGCTCACTCTTGCCGAAGCAAGCGACAGGCTTTAGATCCGTGATCTGGTGGCGCATGCCCGGAATTCCAGGGATCTCTCCCTATAAACATGGTAGAAGCTGCCTCGGCTAATGCGGACAAACTACGAGCTAAGCCCCAGCACCTGGGGTAATGTGGTTGCGCGGATAAAAATTGTTCCGGTAAAGGCCTAGAACATCCCATCACCTTCTCATTTCTCATCATCACCATTTCTTTCGTTAAAACATCCGCTGGGAATGATGCCTCTTCCCAAGAGTTTTATAAAGCAGTTTGAAACCTTTATAGTGGGGGTAAATCCCAAAACAGTTTATTTTCTCAAAACCGGGGGTTTTCCAACGAGGTAGGATGCTAACCATCATACTCTTGATCTAAGGGGATAAACTGGTAGGTACATCGTGGTGGTGCCTCGAAGGACACAATGTCATAACTTGGAGGAGCCAAGTTACTATTGCAGTATTTGTAAAACAAGACATGCAGGTAGATAATGCAATTTATAAAGAGGATACAAAACAGGTAAAAGAGAGTAGGACATATATCAGAGTTCAGGAGTGGTGGCTTGCCTGTGATCAGCAATAAGTCCTTGGACTTCTTTAGAAAACCAAGAATACCCAATAAACAATTAATAAGAAATCCCTTCCTTCTTGACGTCAAACACTCACACTATCGTCGTCATCGGGTATACATGCAAGAAGACCAGTCCATAATCAATAAAAGGTAAACAAGCATCAAACCATAGGGCGAGCAAACATACTGAACACTACTGAACTTATGAGGTTTTGGAGAAGTTGGGTTCTGATGGTGTGAATTTACTAGATTGCCACTTTAGTGTTTTCTCTTGGAAGATAGTGGTCAACGCTAGATACAATGCATTTGGATTAGGGTTCTATGGTCGGTGGGCTACCAATGTGAAGCAAGGATGTCCTCAGATAGGTTTTGACAAAACAAAACCAACACAAGTGGTTTCACTTGATTATCAAATTCCTAGATTTAGTTATGCTTTTAATAGTGGATTAAACTCTAGTTTGAGGAAATAATTCCCAGAATGTATCTGTAGCTCCAAAAATTATTTCCTTGGATGGTTTGGTATTACTTGCTGTACTGAACGACCTAGAGTTGGAATTGTGTCAAAAGAAGTACTAGAATGCCCTCGGGAAATTTCCAAAGGCAGTTTTGTATAGTTTTTATCCTTTTTACCAGATTAAATCTACAGAGGATATTGAGTTAATTCCAAGGCCATGTGATAGGAACTTGGAATACCATTCTATAGAAATTGTATTCACTCTTTTTGGAGCTGCCAAACTCCTGGAGTGATTTATTTAGTGAAAATATCCATCATAGAAGTATTTAAATCACTAAAATTCAACCAGAGCTCAAGAAATTCTAAGTTGTTGGGGTTTTTTAGATATTGATACTAGGGTTTACTGGGATGTGGAATTAGGTCAATACCACATTTGGATTGTCCTAGAGAATTTATCCAAGGCAGAAAGTTGCTATTTTTGTTATTTTTGCTAAAGGCATCCATCTGTTCACCTTGGCATAGGACCCGTGCTAGATGGTAGGTATATCAAATACCTCTCAGTAGGACTTTGGATCATCTCAAAACAAGATGTATAACTCTCTGAGGAATTTAATTAGTGTAAAGTATACTTGTCAGCAGAATAATTACCAGCAATCTATGAAAATTATTTTGAACCAAGGGTTGCCTCTGCATGTTTGAGAAAACATCAGGGAACAACCAGAAATTTAGATCTTGGCAAGACAGGGTGGTTTCCATTTTTCTTTGGATTTAATCCTAGTAGTAGCTTTTCTGGAATATTAGATCAGCTAAAAGGAAAAAGGAAAAAGGGTGCAGTGGGCCGGATTTGGGGAGACACTAGGCTACAGAGGAGGATTCGGCCCACGGCAAGACGAGGCGGCTTGCGCTGGAGCGACGTTCGAACCTGATCAAGGCGGGCCTTGATGGCAGTGGAGGGCGCCGAAGCGGTATCGGCCAGATCTGGCCGTTGATTCAAGGCGCAATGGACGGCGAGGCTTCGTCGTCTACACGAAACAAGGCGGCCGGCGGCGGGAGCCCTAGGCAGCGGCGGAGAGGGAGGCGGGAGCTCAGCAGCAGGCTCGAGGAGGGTCGGGGAGGCTGCAGGTCGATGCGGTCGTCGATGATGAGTCGGTGGTGACCGGCCAAGTGGAGGTCCACTGAAACAGCTGCGGATTATGGCCAAGCGACCGGAGAGATCGCTGGTGAGGACGGGTGAGTTTGTCCTAGACAAAAAGAAGAGTACGGTCAGGTAGAGGAGGAGGAGGGGAACACATGGGCTAACATGCAGAGGGAATGGAGCAGGGGAGGAGGAGCCTTGCTCGATTTTTGTGACGAGGCCGAGACCTCTCCTTCTTCTTCTTTCGAGCAGCTCAGAGCAGGGGCGAGGGAGTGGATCTAGAGGAGTGTGAGTGGAGGTGAGAGGGAGCAAATGAGGGGCAGGGGCGTGCTGGGGAGGGCTGCTGGCCTTTATACCAAGGGGGAGGAGTAGATGAGGTAAATTACCCAGTTGGACAAGGTGGAGAGGATTGCTGGCCAGTGATTGGTCCAGAGGACCGTAGGGAGGGGTAGGATTGGTATTTGGTCATGCTGGATCAGAGAGGGAGGTGGTGGCAGCTGTTGTAATTAAATAGGACAAATCTTGTAAGATTTGCTTGCCCCTCTCTCTCTCTACTAGTAGTATAAGGGTAAAATGGGCAAAGCTAGGGTAGAGCTACAGTGCTAGTCGACCAAGGGGGTGTCCTGGTGTTGAGGATAAGCATTGAGCAAGTTTGATGGAATTTCGAAAAGGTTGGAGTAGTGGATTTGCTTAATTGGCAATTTTGATCCAATTGATGGTTGTGAAGGAAGTCCAAAATCTTGCATTGGACCAGAGGAGGAAATGATACTGGTAGATAGATGAGGTCAAGGTAGACTCCTAGGATTTTATTCGTATTTTTATGTGGGGTTTTAGTCCACTCAAATCCATTTACTCGAAAAGGGCAGAAGTGGATTTTAGAAGATTTTTTGATAAATTTGCATTGGACAAGGTTTGTTTTTCATGTGGGAGGGTCCCAAAGGTGAATACACACTTAGGGGAATTTTCCCAAGATTTATCGAGGCATAGAAGTATTTAAAACAATTATTATTCCAATTCAACCATTTAAGAAAATGGACAAAGAGAAATAATAAAGCTGCTCAAAAATATTTATTTTTTAGATGGGAAGATAGAGTAGGATATATGGAACTCACTTGAGCCAAAAGTTGGAGAAATGTTTTGGCAAAAACCAAACTTTCCTTTATGGAGGGAGTTTTGGAGATTTTGACTATTAAAAGAGTTAGATAGTTTTGAGGCCATAATAATTTTGGGTAATCATTGATATATCTTGAGTATCAATGTAGATCCAGTTGCAACCAGTTGCAACCTTTTGGAATGAAAATCCAACTTGTAGAAGATGGAAAACAAGGAGTTGATGATATAGGGTGATGTTATTTTTAAATCACCAAAACATGCATGAATCTTGGAGCTCAGATCTCACCTTGGTGCAACAGATAGATGGGTGGGTAAACCAGGTCATATAGATGATCATGGAAGGAGGAGTTTGAATTAATAGCATTTTAGGTGATCTAGAAGTGATGGCAAACTTTGTTGAAATTAAGGCTGCCATGCAAAATGAGTCATGATGCCTTATAAACCTTGTGGGTTTAAGCAGCATAGAGATCCACTTGGGTCAAGTGAAGTAGGTTTTGATAGAAATCAATGAGTAGATCAGAACCATGCAAAGAGTTGGTCCATAGGAGGTTGTATGAGGGTGTGAGCTTCTACCAAAGTAGGCATAATAATTAGTTTTGCAAGAAATGTTATTTTCTTGTCTGCAAAACCATCATGGACAAATGGGTTGGAGGACGATCTAACCAGGGGAAAATGTGGGCCTTGGTAGTCCTTAGGATGGTTAACAAGATGGTTCAGGTGCATTTCCAAAAATGCACATGGTTTGAGAAAAGGGGGCATTAAAAAGGTGATGTTGAAACTGTTTCCAGACTTGAGTAGGAGAGGAAATGTTCTTAGAGGAGTAGCAAGTATCAGAGCATCAACAAGTGGATGGTATTGAACTGTAGATTGAGTAGAAGCGATCCATGCTTGATATTGGTCTTCATGGACTTGGAAACATCTAGAATGGAGATCCTCAGAATTGATCTGGTTAAGGGTTTTAGATGATCACCTAGTGGCTAGGGATCATATCTAGGTTGGTTATTAGGGATTGAGGAGTTGGAAACATATTTATCCTAGTGATGAGCTCCTAGAGTGGCTCATACTACTTCCTAAGCAAACAAGTCAAACAGCAGATCAAAACAACTCATTAGACAGCAGATCAAGGCAACTCATCTTATAAACAAATCAACTACTCAAGGGTTACCATCAAGCTTATCTTGAGGTAGGGTTGGGGCATTTTGAAGAGGTTGAGTTTTGAATAAGGTGAGAGTCCTTGGTATCTCTACCAAGAGTAGAATTCAAATGCTTGGAAAAGGTGTTTTGGGGAACTAGAGATAAGATTAGTCGAGTGTTCTGTCTTGAAAACATAAGGAGATTGTATTATATATCTCTCCATATATTTGTCAATAGAAGCTACCAAAATAGTTTTGGTTACATAGGAATCTTGGCTCATGTTTTGGAATGCCAGAACGTTTGAGAATATGTAAAATGAGCCAGGATAGTTTTGGGTAAATAGCTTTTGTCAACTGAGGGTGAGGTAAGGAGTATCATAAGATACATTCATATAAGCACAAGTGTAGACAAACAATAAGCAAGCACTGCACAAGAAATTTTTTTTGTTCCCCCTGATTTTTGCATTCTAGACAACAAATCAGGGTTGCGGAAATTGGGATGTTACAGGATGGATGGACGGGCATTGCATGGACAAGACAATTCACATGGCAATCAGAACATAGGGCAATTACAGATAAATAAGATAAAGCATCCAAGTACTAGATAATCCTAGGCATGTGTTCCATATATAGTCATACGTGCTCACAATGAGAACTTGCACAACATCTTTTGTCCTGTCAGCCCGTTTGCAGCAGGGCCTGAAGGGAACTACTGGCAATTAAGGTGCTCCTTTTAATAGAGCACCGAAGCAAAGCATTAACACTCTGTGAAAACATGTTATCCTCACATCGAAGCCATTCCCTCCGGTTATCCCGATTTCTGTCACTTCGGGGCCATTGGTTCCGGACAACAACGTGTGTATACAACTTGCAGGTAAGACCATAAACAATACTATCATAACGAATCAATAACATGTTCAGATCTAAAATCATGGCACTCAGGCCCTAGTGACAAGCATTAAGCATAACAAGTCGCAACAATGTCATAAAGCACTAATAGAAGATACTAGGCACCATGCCCTAACAATCTAATGCCATTACATGAACGATCTCATCCAATCCCTACCATCCCCATAGACTACAGCGGGGGATTACTCACTCATAGATGGGGGAAACATGGATGGTCGATGGAGAAGCGATGGTGATGATTATGGCGATGATCTCCTCTAATTCCACATCCCGGCGGGCTGCCAGAACGGAGTTTCTGGTGCTGTTTCATGGAATCTGGTGGTGGCGGCAGAGCGGAACTCCTTCTGGAAAAACGTCGAACCCCCCTGAGTTTTTAGGTCAGAAGGCTTCTTATAGGCGAAGAGGGAGACCGAGGGGGTGTCTGGGGCGGCCAGACCACCCCCTGGCGCGGCCTGGGCTAGCCCGCGTGGCCAGGTGGTGTGGCCTAGGCCCAGCCCCCCTCCGTCTCGTATTCTGGCTCCGGGAGTCTTCTGGTTTAATAGGATTTTTGGCATATTTTCCGGAATTTGTCCTGATAGTTGATTTTCTGCACAAAAACTAGACACAAGGCAATTCTGCTAAAAACAGCGTTAGTCCGTGTTAGTTGTATCCAAATCACACAAGTTTAGAGGAGAAACAATAGCAAGTGTTCGGGAAAGTAGATACGTTTTGGACGTATCAACTCCCCCCAAGCTTAGCTTATTGCTTGTCCTGAAGCAATTTAGTTGAAAAATGAGTGCGATAAAAGAACTTTCACGAACACATTTGCTTCATATGATGTATATATTCTCAGCATGTGATCAACTACTTAGACAATTCATAATAAAGAGTGTGCAACTAAGTTTACTTAATAGTCATTGCAAGCTATGAAGAGATTCCAACTCAAAAATAATAAGTTGCATGAAGTATAAACATAAGGAACCTTATAGTGCTCATAACAAGGTATGATAGAGTGGTATCTCGCTTGCCTTTGATTGTGAATGCCAAGGCAACTCTGAAGTTCAGGTGAAGACTAGAAGTAAAGATATCAAAGATACAAGCGTCAAAGTCATCACACAAATAATCATGTTTTGAGACAAGCACATTACACTAAGAATGACAACTATGCTCTCAAGAAGGTGCTCAAAGAATATGTGGAGACTCAACAAGGAAATAAAAAGGTTTTGAATAGTTTGAAAGGCTTCCAAATGCTGAATGTATGGTACTCATTAGCTTTGAGCTCTCATTGCCCCTATCATAAGCATCTTTAATATGGTTAAGGTGAAAGTGAGGTCCAATCTGAGTTATATGCTTGACAGACCATAAACTGGAAATCCCATGTCCCTTGAGTACGAGGGCTGCTCCTCATGCTACTCAACTTTAGTTACCGGTAAGTTCTTGTCATCATAAATACGTGCGTATCATAGAGAACCGCCAATGGGGTACCCCTTGCCCGATGATACGGAAGAATCCCCATATCAAAATGCAAGGCAAGCAGACAATGAGTATCTCAGTAATCTTCTTATTGACCATGGGAAAATGGTTCTTTTTTCTCTCTTTTCTCGTTTCTCAAATCTCTTTTTTTTCTTTTCTTTTTCTCAATAGCTATCTCTCTCTTTTTTTATAAGAAGAATGCTTCATAGATATCATTATGGTTATGCTGCAGGTTTACACCATGATGGCATGGATTAGACCGGCGGCCCCGGCGTTTCTCTAACACACATACATAACTCCATGGACCTACAAGCTCCCCTTTTATTTCACACCGACGACATCCGCAAAAAAGAGCATGGTATCAACTAGGTATATATATACAAGTGTTGAAAGAGTTCCCCATGACAACACGGTTCTGCTAATCCCTAGCCTATAATTTGCAAGCATATAACTTTCATGGACAGTCACAATGGTTCAGGTTTATTAAGTGCAGGAAATAAAGTGTGCCATCAAGTTCGTGAGAGCTTTACTGAGTCACTTTCTCATAACAAGCAAACATTTTATTCGGAAGAAAACAAGGCATATTGAATATGCACGGAAGTAGCAAATGATGCTAATAGGTAGGTATGGTGGACACTTTGGAAATATTTGGTTTTAGGGAGTTGGAAACATGAGTAAAACATACTCAGTGAAAGTGAAGGCTAGCAATAGTAAGGGAGCGACAAACGAGAGAGCAATAGCTGTCATAATCATGCTTGCAACAAAACAGGACTAATCATTGCATGAAAGTGATTCAAGATCCTCAAGGCAAAATAATTCATCGAGGCTTAACTGATTATTTCAGTCATATGTATGCGTGAGCATGTGCCAAGTCAATTCAAATGAAACATTCAGAGGAGGATACCACGGTGTCATACCAAGTTATGAATAGAGTAATGCAAGCAAACATTCATATGACATGATACAAACTATTAGCAAGCTGGGACTAATCATATGAAAGCAAGAACTACTAAGCATCCAAAGATAACATACACCCTACACGAACAGACTAAGCATGCCCATAATGATGAGTATATGTACAACAATGAAAACAAATAGAATTGGTTACCAGCCTCTTACCACACCTCAAGTTGTCATTAATCCTCATTATTGCTCTTCACTTGTGCGGCTTGAATAATAATATGAAACTAATATCCACTAAGGACTGCCGAACCCTGCAACAAACTCACAAAGCCAAAGAAGAACAGCAAATATTTTTGATGTTTTCAATTTTTAAAGCACGAACCAAAAAGGAAAAACAAGCAAAGAAAAATCTTTTTGGGTTTTTCGAATAGTTCAAACAAAGCAAAAAGCGAAAAGCAAACCAAGGAAAAAAGAAGAAGAAACAAACCAATGAGAAACAACAGAAATATTTTTGGTCTTTTTTTGTGTTTTAGAAAGCAAAAGCAAAGAAAGAATGAAAACTAAAAAGAGAACGAAACATGAATATACAAAGTATCGACGTAACATGATAGGGAGATGAGTGCGATGTCGGCGTACCTCCCCCCAAGCTTAGGCTTTTGGCCTAAGTGGGTGTCAATCCAGATATGGGTAAGGGTTCCAAGCAGGAGGATCATGATAAGAATGATTGTAGTTGTGCCCTTGGGAGGAAGAAGAAGCTCCCCAATCATAGATAGGCTGCTGATAGGAAGACTCTCCCTCATTTGAGGGCTGGACCGAATCATCCGTGACCTCCCTTCTAGTATCCTGCTCCTGCTGGGAGAGCTCTCCCAAATACGTATCAAACTCCTCCTTCGTGAGAGACCATCCTACCCTATTATCAAGGTAAAAAAACTAGGTGCCGGCAAAAGAACAACACGCTCGGACTTGCTCCTTTTCCAACCGGCTTTGAGAAAGGTTATTTCAGAAGAAAACTCACTCAAACTAGCCCACGAGGAAACAAATTTATGCTGTATCATGGAATTCAGATCAAGCCTTTCTATGGGAAACTGTAGGTCGAGATGATGAGGCACTAAACTATGAAATGCTAGTAAACGATAAGCAATGAGGCCCGCACAAATTCCACCTTTCTCGCGGTTAGCAGGAAGACGGAAAGCTATCAACGCACCCAAGTTGTAAGACCTATCTTGTTTAAGAGCAACAGAGATGAATGCTAGATCATATGAAGATAACTTATTGGCTATTTTCCTAGCAAGAACACACTTGGCAATAAAGTAGGCAAAGTAGTGAATGGAGGGAAGATGAATGTTACGGATTTTTCCACTCTCCTTCGAGAAGCTGCTCCCTTGGCAAATTTCTGCGTATAAATCCATCAGTGGTGCATGTCGCTCTTTAATCCTTCCACATGATCCCCACTGAGGTACCTTAATAGCTGCACAAAAGTCATCGAGAGAAAGGTCGACAGCAATATTGTAAATTTTGTAGTGGACCATGGGGTTAGGCAAAGAGTAACTAAATTGAAAGTCCTGCACCACAAACATGGTTAGCTTCACAAATTGACAAGGTTCATCTTCCAAAGAGTGCTCCAACCCTGCATTAGAAACCAAAGTGTGAAAATCCTAGAGAATTCCTATGGCTCTCATGAATTCAGAACATGGGTAAATGGAAGGAAAAACTTCCTCCTCCCGGTGAACCTTCATGACCTCAAGAACCCATAGTTCATGTTGGTTTAGTTGATGCTCATTCATCTTCTATTCTGAAATTTAAACACCTATAAAACAAGTGATTGCAAAGTGAATATAATGAAGGGCACTACTCATAGGGACTTGTAAGAGGCCTAAACATGCATCAAAACTATATCTCTAAGCATCAAACAAGCTTACAAGCTCTCATAACCTGTCACCTACAGCAGCAAAATACTCAAGATATAATCCACCAAACACAAATCTACTTGGACAAGAGGAGGATTCACATACCAGAGAACAAATGCTCCAAATTTCAGCAACAAAGATGGGCTGAGCAAGGAGATAAAAAAAATCGGGAGCAAGCACAGCAAGAACGGGATTTTGAGCAATGAACTGGAGCTTACTCGGGAGAGAGAAGAAAGTGGCAAGTGAGAGACTGAGTGGAGGGCCAGGGGTGGCCCACACCATGACATGGATCCACCGAGGGCAGGCCGCGCCACCAGGTGGTGTGCCTGCCTGGTGGGTGTCCCTGGTACCTTCCAGGCACTCCTCTACCCCTTTTTCACGTAAAAATTTAATATGAATATTCTGGAATTTTTCGAGACACTTTATTTGGGCAATTTTCAGGCATAGATGAATGATTCTCTGACAGACAATTTTTTTTTGGAAATGATGCAATGACAAAACAAGGCTAGAACTACAAGAGTTCTAAGACACTCTAACATGCAAGCAACTAACAACAAAGAAAACTAAACGAAATCAAAACTAAAATGGATAGAATAAAAGTAAACGGAGATAATCACGGTGAAAATATTGTTTTGTTCAATGAAATCCTTTTGTTAACAAGGTTGATCAGGTCTTGTTACCAAAAAAATTTCATATGAGACAAAACCTTGTATTCCACTAATGATTATGTTACCTCAACCTTGATAGCAATGGTCCCAATCATAATAGTTTCAATTTTTTCTATTGGTATGGGACAATATATTTCTTCAACTTGAATGCCCTCAACATGTTCAACTTAATTCAAACCATAAGTGTTTTCAATCTTCTCGGGGAAATAGATAGTATGTTCCTTGTCATTAACATTAAAGGTCACCTTTCCTTGATTACAATTAATAACAGCCCCTGCAGTATTAAGAAAAGGTCTCCCAAGAATAATATACATATTATCATGTTCAGGCATTTCAAGCACAACAAAATCAGTTAATATCAAGCAATTATGAGCCACTTGAACAGGTACATCCTCACATATACCAACAGGAATAGTGGTAGATTTATCATCTATTTGCAAAGATATATAACTTGGTATTAATTTTTCCAGTTGAAGTCTCTTATAGAGAGAGAAAGGCAGAACACTAACTCCAGCTCCCAAATCATAGAAAGCAGTTCTAACATAACTATTCTTAATAGAACAAGGGATAGTTGGAATCCCAAGGTCTCCAAGGTTCTTAGGAACCTTACCATTAAAGGAATAATTAGCAAGCAAAGTAGAAATTTCGTCATTAGGGATCATCCTTTTATTCGAGACAATATCCTTCATATACTTTGAGTAAGTAGGCAATTTAATAGCATCAGTCAAAGGAATTTGCAAGAATAAAGGTTTCATCCCCTCAGAAAACTTATTATAGTGTTCATCTTCCTTTGACTTGTGTTTCTTATCAGGGAAAGGCATAGGTTTTTGGACCCAAGGCTCTCTTTCACTACCATGTTTCTTAGCAACAAAATCTTCTTTAGTGTATTTAGTATTCTTAGTGTGGTTTTCAGGTTCTTCTTCAACTTTTTCTTTGTCAGGAACATCATTTTCTTCATTACCACTTTCAGTTTCAGCATCAGAAATAGATATACTATTAGGATCTATAGCAGGTTTAGAGGGTTCTACAGTAGTTTTATGTTTCTTTTTCCTTTTCTTACAAGTAGAGCCACTATTTTCAACTTGTTGAGAATCCTGCTCAATTCTTTTGGGATGCCCCTCAGGATATAGAGGATCCTGGGTGGCAGCACCACTTCTAGTTCTAATTTCATAAGCATGTTTTTCTTTAGCAGTGTTAATTAGCAAGTCTTTTTGCACTTTAATGAGTTGATCTATTTGAGTTTGAACCATTTGAAAGTGTTTAACAATCATTTTAAAATCATTAGAGGTTCTTTCCACGATATCTTTTAACTCAACAATAGCTCTAGAGTTTTCCATTAGATGATTTTGCACCCTTTTATTAAAATTATCTTGCTTAACAATAAAGATATCGAATTCTTCTAAGCATTTATCAGGAGGTTTAGAGTTGGGGATATCACCTTCATCAAAGTGTTGGAGAGAGTGTACCTAAATAGTGGATGAGTAGGGAATAGGCTTACATAACTCTTCTATAGGAGGTAAATCCTTGACATCTGTAGCTTTAATTCCCTTCTCCTTAAGACATTTCTTAGCTTCCTTCATTACTTCATCATTCAATTCAATAATTCCCCTCTTCTTAGGTGATGGTATAGGCACAAGAATAGTTGGTGCAGGTATAATAACTTCAGGTATAGCTAGTTCAGGAGTAGTCCAGTCGTCATAATTCTTTCTTATTTTAGCCATTAATTCCTCAGCTTCCTTTGGAGTCCTACTCCTAAAAACACAATCAGCACAAGTATCTAGGTATGTCCTAGATTCTTTAGTTAGTCCATTATAAAATATATCAAGAAGCTCATTCTTAGGTAATGGACATCCAGCATGTGCATCAATCAAAGCACAAAACCTTGCCCATGATTCATGCAATATCTCTTGTTATCCCTGTTTAAAATCAAAAAGTTCCTGCAAAATAGCATGTCTAGCACTAGGAGGAAAATATTTCTGTAGGAAAGTACTAATCAAGAAATCAGGGCTATCAATAGATCCAGGAGGTAAATTACTAAACCAAGTTTTAGCTTCTCCTTCCAGTGAAAAGGGGAAAATCTTAGCAACAAAGTAAGTACGCATCTTAATATCATCAGAAAACAAGCCACTCATGGTAGAAAGTTCATTCATATGTGCTACCGCACTTTCATTCTTAGTCCCACAAAACGGTTCTTTCTCAACAATAGCTATGTAAGATAGATCAAGAGAGAAATCATAATCTTTATCTTTAATGTTTATAGGAGAAGCAACAAACATAGAAAGAGGAGACAATTTGGGTCTAATAGTACGCCTCTCAAGGAGACTCTTAGCAGCGCTCCTATCATGGGTGTCTTTACATTCTTTAATAAATTCATCGGTCATCTCAACATAACCATCTTCAATATCATAACTCTCACTAGACTCGGGTGAACTAATAGGTGTAGTAGTGTCTTCATTAGGAGTTTCAGTATTTCCAGCTATAGTTCTAGCAATCGTAGCATCTAGGAAAGGACCTAATGAACCACTCTTATCAAGCACAGTAGAAGCAGCATCATAAGTATCAGAAGTTTTAGATTCAGCAGTAGTAGAAATGTGTGTAGCATGTGTGTGTGGTGGTGTAACGAGCTTACTCATAACAGATGGTGAATCAAGAGCAACAGAGGTGTTCAGAACCGTACCTCTTCTTGTAGTGGATGGTAAAATAGGAACCTTGCCATCACGAGGCTTACCCATGATGGATGGATGCCAGCGAACAATAGAGAATGCAAGTGAACTTAATAAATAAAGCTATGCTCCCCGGCAACGGTGCCAAAAAATAGTCTTGATGACCCACAAGTATAGGGGGTGTATCACAGTATTTTCGAGGGAAGTGAAACCCAATTTATTGATTCGACACAAGGGGAGTCAAAGAATATTTATAAGCCTTAACAACTGATTTGTCAATTCAGATGCACCTAGAAACAATCTTGCTCACAGCAGTTTATCAGTAGCAACAGTTTTGTAGTAGGAAAAGTAAAGTAACAGCAGTAATAAAGTAAAGACAACGGTAACAATAGCAGTAAACAGTAGGATTCGAGTGCGGTAGGCATAGGTATGGATGGACGGGCGTTGCATGGACAAGACAATTCACATGGCAATCAGAACATAGGGTAATTGCAGATAAATAAGATAAAGCATCCAAGTACTAGATAATCCTAGGCATGTGTTCCATATAGAGTCATACGTGCTTGCAATGAGAACTTGCACAACATCTTTTGTCCTGCCAGCCCGTTTGCAGCGGGGCCTCAAGGGAACTACTAGAAATTAAGGTGCTCCTTTTAATAGAGCATCGGAGCAAAGCATTAACACTCCATGAACATATGTGGTCCTCACATCAAAGCCATTCCCTCTGGTTATCCCGATTTCTGTCACTTCGGGGCCATTGGTTCCGGACAACAACGTGTGTATACAACTTACAGGTAAGACCATAAACAATACTATCATAATGAATCAATAACATGTTAAGATCTGAAATCATGGCACTCGGGCCCTAGTGACAAGCATTAAGCATAACAAGTCGCAACAAAGTCATAAAGCACTAATAGAAGACACTAGGCACCATGCCCTAACAATCTGATGCCATTACATGAACGATCTCATCCAATCCCTACCATCCCCATAGCCTACAGTGGGGGATTACTCACTCATAGATGGGGGAAACAAGGGTGGTCGATGGAGAAGCGATGGTGATGATGATGGCGATGATCTCATCCAATTCCCCATCCCGGCAGGGTGCCAGAACGGAGTTTCTGGTGCTGTTTCGTGGAACCTGATGGTGGCGGTGAAGCGGAACTCCTTCTGGAAAAACGTCGACCCCCCCTGAGTTTTTAGGTCAGAAGGCTTCTTATAGGCGAAGAGGGAGACCGAGGGGTGTGCTGGGGGCGGACAACCTGGCGCTGCCTGGCTAGCCGTGCGGCGGTGGTTTGGCCTAGGCCCAGCCCTCTCCGTCTCAGCCCGCCGGGAGTCTTCTGGTGAAATAGGATTTTTGGCATATTTTTCGGGATATTTCCTGATAGTTGAATTTCTGCACAAAAACTAGACACCAAGGCAATTATGCTGAAAACAGCGTCAGTCCGTGTTAGTTGTATCCAAATCACACAAGCAAAAGAGTTCGGGAAAGTAGATACGTTTTGGACGTATCAATACCTCTGGTCGTATAGTTGGCGCCGCCATCGTTAGGTCAAAAATAACAACTTTCATGAAGGGACCCCTATATAAAGAAGCCTCGGGCAACGGGAAAACAAGGCAGACCTCGCCAAAAAGTGTCTGCCACAGATCACCAGCCGCCTCCAAATCTGAAAACCCTTCTCCATATCCATAGCCATATTGCACCATTTGTAATAGTAGATCTCTTCTTCGATTGGCGACATTATAAGACTTGCTATCAATCTTATGATTTTCATTACAATGTTTGTGATTGTTGATCTCATCTCTATGTGTGAGTAAGTCTCCTTGGGCTAAGGACTTCGTCCTAGCCATATAGCAATTGTGCATGTTATTTATCATAGATGGGATCGTGTATTAGTTTGTATGACATGATGATTATTGTATCCTCTCTTGCCTCAATCCAAGGACTTGTCAGGTACCCAAGACCCTGAGGGTTGATCCAAGTATAGGGAGTATGAGTAATGACTGATCTGAAGGTTGGGAACCCCAGTGCCAGAAGGGGTAGTACGAATGTATGTGAGGGATTTACTTGGGATTAATGGTGACATCACTATGCATATCATTAGTTATCTTTCTTCTATGGATGAGACTAGTAGGATATTGCTATAAGAGGTTGTGGAGGCAATAGCAATTATGGATGCACTGCCCACATATAATTTATCTTGCTCTAACAAGTACATGCATACTTTATTTATATCTTTTATTCGCATCAGATGTTTTGCACAGCTACAGGTGAAACAGAACGCCCTAGGCCCTCTCTCTCCATCATCGACAACCAACAAAAAGACGCAATCTATTGGTCCGGCAAAAACACAAAATGAATTCTAAAACTCTCGAAGGTCCGTTAAAGTAACTTCACTACGCATTTGCTTCCCGGGGATTTGATACCCTAGGTCTAGTGGGAAAAAGAAGCTACACTACATCCGTAATCCGGATCGAAGGTATCAATCCTTTTTCTGGCACCGTTGCCGCGGAAGCAATAGCTACCCTGGTGAGGTTATTAGGAAATTTTCTAGTTTTAATTCTTGTTTTTAATTTTGTTAGTTTTCTTTCAGTCTTTAGTTGATAAACCAAAAAATTAGTTAGCCTTTAAATTAGTGCTTTTACTATTATAATTCTTTGTTTAAGAAAACCCAAAAATATAGGAAATATGGATGAAAAGAAGCTTGGGGAGTTTGCTACTCCCAACAATGATTATTTGCGTAAGCCAAGGAGCTTGGGGAGTTTGCTACTCCCACCAATGATTATTTGCAAAACCTGAGTCAAACTCCAAGTTTAAAGCTTTTGAAAACAAAACCATGAACCTTAGAACTTTCCCTCTTACCTCATTATCTATCTCAATCTTGAGATGACTCATGGAAACCAAGGAGGAAGTAGCTAATCGCAGGACCCGATGTTGCAGATTCTGCAGATGCTAGTTTCCGACCGTGAAGCTAGTAGAGTCGAACGCCGAGCCAACCTAGCCACTCTTCAACAGATTTCTCAGATGGCCCACAATAATCAAGGCCATGAAAATCAGGATCATCATGGATCCAAGCTTAAGAACTTTCAGAATACCAATCCCCCTATCTTTAACAAATCTGAGGATCCCTTATATGCTGATGACTGGCTGCAAACCATGGAGAACAATCTGGAAGTCGCGGGAGTTGACGCCAATGAGAAGGTACTGTTTGCCACCCATTATCTGGCAGGATATGCAAGAGCCTGGTGGAATAGCACCCATACTATGAACCATGGTCAGATCATGACTTGGGAAGCTTTCAAGATCAAGTTCAGCCGCACCCATGTGCCACAAGGTTTATTCACCAGAATGAGAGATGAGTTCAGAGAACTGAAGCAAGGAAGGATGATGATAGTTGTATACCGTGACAAATTTCTATCCCTCGCTAGATATGCCCCTGATGAGATCAACACTGAAGCTAAGAAGAAGGAAATGTTCTTGAATGGATTGCATGATGAGATGCAGACTGTGTTATTCAACATCCGTTTTGAAGACCTAGAGGAGTTAGTCGAATCTGCCATCTAGATGGAAGGGAAGATCAACCAAGCCAATGACAACCGCAAGCATAGAATGATGCACCATACTGGGTCCCACAATACCCAGAAGTATCACCCCAACCCGTCTGTAGGATATGCCCCAAGAAACAATAGACCCCCGATGTCTCGTCCAAGCTACCCCAATCATAGAGGACGAAATTTGAAGTCTGGAGGAAACCATAACAACAACCCCGGCAACTCCAACAACTTCAACCGTGCACCGCCCAAGTCCGACAATAACAACAACAATAATACTGCCCCAAGGACTGGAAGCAATGCCGTGCCTATTGTAGCCAAAGACAAGTCCCATACTACTTGCTTTGAATGTGGAGTCAAGGGTCACTACTCCAACGAGTGCCCCAAGAAGCTCGTAGCCACCACCAATGTGAATGCCCCAGCTCAGCAGCAATGTCGTGTTCAGCCTGGAAGAAGATTTGCCCTAGGGAATTCGCTCAACTGCAACGGCCGTCTGTTCCACATGAATGCTGAAGAAGCCCAAGAAGCGCCAGATGTTGTGCTGGGTATGTTTTCTGTTAACTCAGTACTTGCAAGAGTGTTGTTTGATTCTGGAGCATCACACTCGTTTGTTACAGAAGAATTTACATGCACTAGTAAGTTTCAACCAACAAAATTGAAGCATGTTATGATAGTTCAAATACCTGGTTGATCCACCAAAGCTAGAAAAAATTGCAAGGCTATACCTATCAGAATCCATGGGATAGCTTTTTATGCCAATCTAATAGTACTTGGAACCAAAGGTTTGGAAGTAGTACTAGGAATGGATTGGATGTCGAAACATAAAGGATTGATCGACTGTGCCAAGAAATCCATAACCATGACCAGTAGCTCTGCAGTATCAGTAGAGCATGTATCTGAGACCTTGTCGTGTCAATTCAAATGCAACAAGAGTCTAGCCCAACCAACCATAGACCAAGTCAGAGTACTCTGTGAATACCCCGACGTATTCCCAGATGAATTGCCCGGTATGCCCCCAGATCGGGATATCGAGTTCATTATTGAACTAATTCCTGGAACTGGACCCATAGCTCAGAGACTTTATAGTATGAACCCCTCTGAACTAGTGGAGCTGAAGAAGTAAGTTGATGCTATGCTCGAGAAAGGTCTGATTGAACCAAGCGCATCGCCATGGAGATCGCCTGTTCTGTTTGTGGATAAGAAGGATGGTGGTAACCATTTGTGCACGGATTACCGGAAGCTGAATGATGTCACCATCAAGAACAAGTACCCACTGCCCAAGATAGAGGATTTGTTTGATCAGTTAACTAGTGCCAAAGTGTTCTCTAAGATTGATCTTAGGACTGGTTATCATCAACTCAAGATTCATGCAACGGATATTCCAAACACTGCCTTTACCACAAGATATGAATTGTATGAGTATACGGTCATGTCCTTTGGATTAACCAATGCCCCCGCTTATTTCATGAATCTCATGAATAAGATTTTTATGAACTTTCTAGATAAGTTTGTCATTGTTTTTATCGACGATATTCTAATCTATTCCAAGTCAGAAGAAGGCCATGAGCAACATCTGAGAATCATCCTTGAAACCCTTAGGGAGCATCAGTTGTATGCCAAGTTTAGCAAATGTGAGTTTTGGCTGAAAGAAGTAGGATTCGTCGGACATATTGTGTCGGTAGGAGGAGTCACTGTTGATCCCGCCAATATCAAAGATGTTAAAGAATGGAAAGCCCCAACCACTCAAACCCAAGTCCGTGCATTTCTCAGATTATGGGATATTACCACAAGTTCGTTGAAGGATTTTCGAGCATTGCAAGACCGATGACCCAATTGTTGAAGAAACATAAGAAGTTTGAATGGACCGACAAATGTGAAGCAATTTTTCAAGAGCTCAAGAAGAGATTGATCTCAGCACCAATCTTGATTATGCCAGATATCAAGAAGCCTTTTGATGTGTATTGTGATGCATCCAAAATTGGTCTCGGATGTTTGTTGATGCATGAAGGCAAGGTCATAGCATATTTTTCAAGACAACTGAAGCATCATGAGCAAAACTACCCTACCCATGATCTTGAACGAGCATCTGTAGTTTTAGCTCTGAAGACATGGCGTCGTTACCTTATGGGTAACCGCTGTGAGATTTATTCGGATCACAAGAGTTTGAAGTATATTTTCACTCAGAAGGAGCTGAATATGAGGCAAAGGAGATGGATAGAGCTAATCAAGGATTATGACCTTGACATTCACTATCACCCCGGCAAAGCCAATGTGGTAGGGGATGCTCTTAGCAGATTGCCGTGTAGATCAAACACCAGATTAAAGAATCCCAGCCAAGTTTGCATTAGGAGTTGGAGCAGTTTAGAACGGAGCTAGTTAGCAAAGGATTTTTAGCTAGCATTGAACTTCAACCCATGTTGATCAGTCAGATCAAGGAAGCCTAGAAGGGAAATGCAAGTATCGACGGAATCAAACATCATATTGGTACAAGAAAGGTACCTGGATTCACCGAAGATGAAGAATGAGTTTTGTGGTAGAAACGACGTATCTGTGTGCCAGCAGGTTCGGAGTTGAAGCAAGTTATCATGCAAGAAGCTCATGATACTTAAATTCTATCCACCCTGGAGGAACAAAGATGCATCAAGATTTGAAGGAGCAATTTTGGTGGCACAAGATTAAGAGAGAAATTGGAAGCTAGATAGCCAAGTGTGACATCTGTCAGAGAGTCAAAGCGAAATATCAGAGACCCGCATGACTATTGCAACCATTGCAGATTCTGGAATGGAAATAGGATTCCGTCGGAATGGACTTTTATCACCGGTTTGCCTACTTCTATTAGGGGAAATGACTCTATTTGTGTCTTAGTTGATAGACTGTCCAAGCTAGCCCATTTTATACCTGTCAAGACTACCTACAAGATTTCAAAGCTAGCAGAGGTGTACATTGCTAGAATCGTCAGTTTGCATGGAACCCAATTTACCTCAAAATTTTGGCAGAAAGTCCAAGAGGGATTTGGAACCAAGCTAAACTTCAGCACAGCTTATCACCCGCAAACCGATGGACAGACTGAAAGAGTCAACCAGATCTTAGAAGATATGTTGAGAGCTTGTGTGTTAGAGTATGGATCAAAATGGGAAGATTGTCTGCCCTTTGCATAATTCTCACACAACAACAGTTATCAAGCCATTTTGCAAATGGCCCCATTTGAATTTCTGTATGGAAGGAAATATCATACCCCCTTGAATTGGTTGCAAGTAGGAGAGAGTAAGATTTTCGGACCCGACATCCCACGAGAAGCCAAAGAGAAGGTTCACAAAGTCCACAAGCACCTCAAGACCGCCCAATCCAGATAGAATAGTTATGCTGACAAGATACGTAGAGACCTGACTTTCAATGTCGAGGATTTTGTGTATCTCAAAGTTTCGCTGTTGAAATGAATGCAGTGTTTTCAGCTGAAAGGAAAGTTAGCTCCCAGATATATTGGCCCGTTCAAGATTTTGAATCGCCGAGGAGAAGTATCCTATCAACTGGAACTGATAGAGGAGATGTCAGCCATCCATAATGTGTTACATATCTCGTTACTTCACAAATGCCTAGAAGTGTCGGAGAAGACCGAAGTGTTCAAGAACATCGATCACCAAGCCATTGATATCAACAAAGATCTAACGTATCGTGAAGTGCCCATTCATATCTTGGAAGAAGCTTTCAGAACCACCAGCACCCGAAGTATCAAGTTTCTCAAGAACCAATGGAGCAACCATACTGAAGAAGAAGCTACCTGGGAGCGAGAAGATTACATTAGGACTGAATTCCTAGATCTCTTTAGTTCCTAGTTTTTTTCTTAAATCTCGGGAGGAGATTTTTTTTAAGTAGAAGGTTTGTAACACCCCAAATCTTTAATCAAGATTACCAAGTTCTAATCACCCAATTTAGGGTTAACAAAAAACTTTTATTAATAAAATGTATATGAATGCATGTGTGTTTGCATTAGTGTAGAATTGAGTGTATATGCCATGCTTGATTGTTCTAAATGATGTGAAATGGTTTAAGGATGAATGTTGCATCATCTAGACCATTTACAAAAAAAATCCAAAGAGAAAGAAATCAAATAAGAATAAATAAAGCAAATGGTCATTTTGACCAAAGTAAACCACTAGGCCACTTTAGGTGTTCCTAGAATAAGATTTCTAACAGAAACATTTCCAACTCTTTTCACCCCTTGCTAGACCAAGTAAAAGTGTATCAAGGCCCACTTTACAAACTTACAAAAACATCTTACAACTAAATCTAATGGACAGTTGAAAATTGAATCTATTTCATATGGGAAGATCCCACTTTTTCAAAAACCCACCAAATATATTCCCCTTGACCTCTCCAAGCAAACCCAATCTCTCAAGTTAATTCAAGATCACTCAAAAAATTTGAATCGAAAATTCCAAACTTTGTTTCATGTGGCCATTAACACAAACACCTTGTCTGCACTAATTAAACCCCTGACCTAACTTCACTATTGTGCACAGTAAACCTTGACCATTTGGTCTCCTCTACACTCTCTGGTCTCCCCTAAGTCTAACCAGCACCCAGACAAGCACCCCCTTCGCCGTGGAGTACAGTGAAGCTCCGCCCGAATTTATTCATCGCTGGGAGACAATGGCCAGATCGTAGCAGACTGTCCCGCACTCATCCAGGATGTCTAGGAGATACGCCACACTCTATCGCCACCCCCTGTCCAGGCCATAACCCCATTCGAGCCATGGACCGCCCTAGCTACGTCGTGCCCCGCCTCTGTGCTCCGTGTCCAGAGCGCGTCAGTGCGCCGTGCTCGACCAGCTCGCCCAACTCGCGCCTTTCCCTCACCGTGCACGCGCAGCCCCGCCATGATCACGCCAACCCGGCAGACACCCCCGTTCGTCGCCGCGCGACCCGCAGCTGCTGCACACCGCTACAAACACTTATGTCGCCGCGCAGAGCACCACACGCTCCCGACCGAACCACGCTTCCCCATGCCACGCCTTTAAGAACATAATAACCGCCAGGATACACTGCACCATCCTACACCCTCGCCCATGTTGTTAGCCGCCTGTAGCGACGCCACCGTCGAGCTCACCGCCGCACCGCTCGGTCCCCTCGCCGTGCTATCAAAGGAGGGCACCCCCGCCTCCATTCTTCACACCACTCCACTCCCCACTCCTCACTGACCTCCCCCACCTCTCCCCGGATCAAGGCAAGCACCACCGCGCCGGAATTTCACCGGAGTCTGCCGCTACTAGAGGAGAAGGGCCCCGTTGATTCCGACCACCCCAAGCCCTATCATGATCGCGCCTCGCCTCGCTGTTGTCTACCACGTCGATTGTCCCTGTCGTCGACCCTAGCTAGAGCCCAGGTGAGCCCCGCAAGACCCCCACCGCCACGCTAGGTCACATTCCTCGCCGAAGCTGTTCATCGTCGACGATGACGCTCGGACGTTGGATTAGAATAGGATCGCACGGACCAAATGCTTAGATACCGTTTCGGTTAAACGGAGTTGCTGACTGGTGGCCCCCATCTGTCAGCAGCCCGCTGCGCCGCGTAGTCCAGCTGGGCCGGGCCGTTTAGCTTTCCAACGCAGCCCAGGAAATTCAAATGTTGATTTTTCTTTTTAGATGAAATCATATTCTGTCCACATATTCAAAAATCAATTCAGAGAGTTTCACTTAACCAAATTGCATTATTCGAATTTTGCTAGAAAGGTAATTAAAATATCTATCCAAACCCGTTGGATTTAAATCATTTGGAGTTAGAGATAATCTTTAGTAAAAATAACAAGAGAGAGACATTTGCAACTTCAAACATTTTTCAAAAATCAACCATAATAGCTTTTGAGTTGATTCCAACTCTCAAAAATCACATTTTACAATATCTATCTGAATGAGAAAAAATATCTAGGTGAAGCGACATTGGACTAATACAAAAAGACTGCTATTAGTGATTTCTAGTCACTTTAAATTTATTAAATGGTAATCTCAAACTTTATAAAATGTGATCAACCTTTTAAATCACATTCCCATGTATTAGAATCTGTGGTGATGACATGTGTCCACATGATCCCATATTTTAATTGGAGAATATTAAATTTTAATTAATTTCAGTGAGTAGATATTACTTTTCTCAATTAAACCAAATAAAACTAGTCATTATTTCATGTGATGATGCTAGGTAATCAAGTGTGGACCTTAGTTTGCTAAATAGAAGTAGTTAAGTATTGTTTGGTGATTATGTACCCCGTATTCCTTTATAGACGATAGTATCGACCAAGGATACGAGGAGGAGGAGTTCTACCCCGAAGAAGAGGAGGAAAACATCAATCACTACACCAATCAAGTCAAGCTAACACTTGAAAGTTTCTTAACTATGCAAGGCATCACTAATTGCAAGATTAACCCAAGCAAGATGCATTAGGAATGCTTTGGTTATATACCTTTGATTTATACCCATCCCAATTTTTACTTGCAAGCTTTACTCTTTTACTTTACTAAAGTTCTTTACTTTTAGTTAGTGCTTTGTGAGTACTTGGAAGATCGTATAGATAGCATAAAGAGTATAAAACTAGGCCTATACTAGATGTCATTCTATGGCATGAGATTGAAGACTAGCACCCTCATTAGTGAACTCTCTTAACTTAGTGGCTAGTTTTAAGCATAAAAACTTGATCACTTTAGATGGGAATACTTGGTGAAAATCATTGTGAAAATCTTGGAATAATGAGTTATTCTATTGAAATGTTTTGACATGTGTTGACAAACACAAATGAATTTGATGATGAAAATGTTGAGGCATGAGCCTTAGTCCTTTATAAAAACTGATGGTTGGGTTCGGATGTGATACCATTCCAATTTTATCGTACAACCACAATACCTGAATTGGGTAAGGCTTAGCCGGAAGTTTATATGCATTAGTATGGGTTCCCTATCGGAGGAGGTTTGATATGAGGCTACCTCTTGATGATGTCCACCTATGCAGTGCCAAGGATGGCAGATGGCCATGGCTAGGAGGCCATGCTCATAGGGGAGGTGCTTATACTAGAGTGTGTAAAGGAAAGGTTATGATTGACTATCAGCATACTAAGTATGATGATTCAGGGTTATCCCTGATGGGTGTATCGAATTTTGTGGTGAAAGTGTACCGCCTCTACAGAGTGTCAAACTATTCGAATAGCCGCGTTTGCGGTCATTGACAGTTGGAGTGGCCATACTGTTCTGTCGTCAGATGTTTTCAAAATGATTTGTGAAGTGAACTATGATTTTGACTTGACCATAATAGGGTTGTGAATATGAAAACTAGGTTCCCAACTTAAAGTGATTTAGAAGTTTTACTTAGTTTTCTGTACTTCTGAACTCAATTTAGATAAATCTGGCTTTTTGCAAATAAACTTAGAGCTTAGGATTCCTACTAGAACTACCTTATTTGTTAGTGATAGTTTGCGAGTACTTAAAGAGTACTCATGGCTTTGTCCCTGGCTATTCCCGTGGCCAGACTATGAGGAGGACTATCAAGAAGATGGACAGCAGGACGGCTATGACAACTATGATCATCTCCCATCGTTAGCATTGCCTATGATACTGAACATGGAGCCCTCTACTATGCTTACTATTCCGCTGCTTGTTTGTATTAAGTCTAGATCATGAGATCCTTTATTTGTGTAAGACCTTATTATGGTTTTTAATGGATGAGGTATTGTGATATCCAATCTGTTATGTCTCGCAAAAATGGTAATCCTGGCATTGCGATGTATGGCATAACATGCATCTAGGATTAAAAATCCGAGTGTTGACATACGTCCATATTTAAACTAGATATTATTCATTATTTTGATAAAATAACTCTTTAAACCCTGCCACTTTTGCCTAATATTTAGAGGGGTATGCAATCCTTTCTTTTATATTTTTCATGCACAAATAATGTTGTTTGAAGATGGGAATCACTACATTAAAGTCAAAGATACGAGATGTCCAACAACCAGAAGAAACCAGGAGCAGTAAAGCGGAGGTAGACGCTTTAATGACCAACTATATGACCAGAGCAAAAATTCCGGTTGTATAGCTCCAGTCGTATAGTTGGCGCCGCCATCGTTAGGTCAAAAAGAACAACTTTCATGAAGGGACCCCTATATAAAGAAGCCTCTTGCAACGAGAAAACAAGCCAGACCTCCCCAAAAAGTCTCTGCCACAGATCACCAGCCACCTCCAAATCTGAAAACCCTTCTCCATCTCCATAGACATATTACACCACTTGTAATAGTAGATCTCTTCTTCGATTGGCTACATTGTAAGACTTGCTATCAATCTTATGATTTTCATTACAATGTTTGTGATTGTTGATCTCATCTCTATGTGTGAGTAATTCTCCTTGGGTTAAGGACTTCGACCTAGCCATTTAGCAATTTTGCATGTTATTTATCATAGATGGGATCGTTTATTAGTTTTCCATGCCATGATGATTATTGTATCCTCTCTTGCCTCAATCCAAGGACTTGTCAGGTACCCAAGACCCTGAGGGTTGATCCAAGTATAGGGAGTATGAGTAATGACTGATCTGCAGGTTGGGAACCCTACTGCTAGAAGGGGTAGTACGATTGTATGTGACGAATTTACTTGGGATTAACGGTGACATCACTATGTATATAATTAGTTATCTTTCTTCTATGGATGAGACTAGTAGGTTATTACTATAAGAGGTTGCGGAGGCAATAGCAATTATGGATGCACCGCCCACATATAATTTATCTTGCTCTAACAAGTACATGCATGCGTTATTTATATATTTTATTCGCATCATATGTTTTGCACAGCTACAGGTGAATGAGAACGCCCTAGGCCCTCTATCTCCATCATTGACAACTAACAAAAATACGCAAGCTATTGGTCCGGTAAAAACACAAAATGAATTCTAAAACTCCCGAAGGTCCGTTAAAGTAACTTCACTACGCATTCGCTTCTCGGGGATTCGATAACCTAAGTCTACTAGGGAAAAAGAAGCTACACTACATCCGTAATCCGGATCGAAGGTATCAACCCTTTTTCTGGCACCGTTGCCGGGGAAGCAATAGCTACCCTGGTGAGGTTATTAGGAAATTTTCTAGTTTTAATTCTTGTTTTTAATTTTGTTACTTTGCTTTCAGTCTTTATTTGATAAACCAAAAAAAAATACTTAGCCTTTAAATTCTTGCTTTTACTATTATTAATTCTTTGTTAAAAAAACCCAAAAACATAGGAAATATGGATGAAGAGAAGGTTGGGGAGTTTGCTACTCCCAACAATGATTATTTGCGTACACCTATTACTCAGCCAGCAATTGTTGCTGATGACTATGAAATTAAGCCCCATTATTTAAGTTTGCTTCAACATAATAAATATGGATGCTCTGCTATTGAATACACAGGTATGCAGTTGAATACTTTCACTAAAATATGTGATATGATGCGATAAAAGACTCTAAGAGGGAGAGCAAAATAATGGTTGATATCTTTGACTTGAAATACTATTACATAGTGGGTGGGATGTACTTCTTTATTTATGGCTACATTTTTCCCACCTGCAAAGACTATGTAACTCCGATCTAATATTACTGGCTTTAGACAGGAAGAGCGTGAGCCACTAGCGCTTACATGGGAGAGGATGAAAGAATGCTTAATCCTCCAGTTATTTTATAATGATCTTAATCTTGTGTCTAAGTCTATGCTTGATACTGCAACTGGAGGAACATTTATGGGTAAACATATTACCGAAGCAAAGCAGCTATTAGACAATATGGAAGACAACCATGCCCAATGGCATGTGGAAAGATCAAACATGAAGAAGGTTGAACTCCATCTCACCACAAGAAAATGAAGAACTCAATGCTAAGTTGGATGAGCTCATACTAGCCGTAAAAGGTAAGGAAACCCAGGTAAGAGCCACCCCTAAAATAAATATTGAAGAAATAGATTTTATAGCTCGTAATGATTATAACCCTTCTTGGAAGAAGAGTTACAATCCTAACTTTCAGAAACATTATTCTAGTCCTGCAGGTAATTCTAATAATAATATGGGCACTAGTAATGGTAGTCTCCATGAAACACTTAAGTCTTTTATAGACTCACAAAATGAACAAAACAATATTCTTATTAAAATAACAGAGAACTATGATGCCATGCTTGGTAAATTATCTAACCAAGCTGTTAGTTTGAGAAATGATTTGCATGCCCTCCAAGAAAGAACGAGGATCGTTGAGGCACAACTAGGTAAGATAACCGAGAGTCAAACTCTCATTCTAGGTAAATTTTCAAGTAAAGCTGAGCCCAATCTTGTTGAAGAAATCAAAATGATGAGGATCCAAAGGGAGGAGCCTGAAGAACTTGACTATAGTAATGCCCCTTCACCAAGATACACCACTGAAGACCTCGTAAAGAGGATCAACATCAAAATTCCGGTAAGTGAAGGTAACGATGAAGCCATGTATTAACACTTTGTTGATCAAGTAGCAATTAAGGTACGCGAGCTTGAAGAGGAATACAAGAAAATCGCTGAAAAGTTACCTGTTAAACTATATGACATATTTGAGCCTACTATTAAGATAAAGATTGGGACTAATGAGAAAGCTGCACTTTGTGATCTAGGTGCAAGCGTCTCAATAATCCCAAAGAGTCTTTTTAATAAGCTAAATCATGGCTCTTTCAAAATCACTGAACTAAAACTACATCTTGCAGATTCCACTTATAAATAAGATGTAGGAATTAAGGAGAACACTTTAGTTTACATTAAAGGCTATCCTGCTTTAATTGACTTTGTTATTGTTGACATGCCTGAAGATACTATTGCTCCTATCATACTAGGACGTTGCTGACTCGTGTATTAACGAGCTCAGTGGGGAACCCCAGGAGGAAGGTATGATGATCACAGCAGTAAGTTTCCCTCAGTTATGAAACCAAGTGTATCAATCCAGTAGGAGCAAGGAAATAACCCAAAGGTGTAGCTAGCTGAACGTTGGCAGGGCAGACTACCGGTGCCAGCAGCAACGTGGAGACCTACACAACACAACCACATAACTCTATCCCCAACTTGCCATGAGGTTGTCAATCTCTCCGGTTTTGCTGAAAACAAAGGATTAAACGTATCGAATGGAAGGAAGTAATAGTTTGTAGAAAGTAAACACAAAACAGTAAACAGTTTGTAGATTGTATGTAAAAGAAATGATCGGGGTCCATAGTTCACTAGAGGTGGCTCTCCTTAAGATAGATAACATGCTGGGTGAACAAATTATAGCGTGGCAATTGAGAAACATTGAGAAAGCATACAAGCATATATTAATCATCTTGACTCTTTAGAGACTTGATTGGGCATTACAACATTATACATAGACCGCCATCCAACTGCATCTATGACTAATAATCCACCTTCAGGTTATCATCTGAACCCCCTCCAGTATTAAGTTGCAAGCAACAGATTATTGCTTTACGAATTACGTGTAATGTAAACAATACGATTGTTCTATGAACAAAGGATTGTTGTTTTATCCCTAGTAGCAACATCACTTCTAGTACCTTAGATATTTCTGTCACTTCCCCAGATTACCAGAGGCATGAACCCACTATCGAGCATAAATACTAACTCTTGGAGTTGCTAGCATCTACTTGGACAAGATAGCTACTAACAACAGAAAGCATGCAAGATCACAAATAACAAAGACATGATGGAATCAATAATCAATGTGAAATAGCATCTCAATATCCATCGGATCCCCTCAAACACAACATGCAGAATTACAAATAGATGATCTTGATCATGAACGGAGCTCACAAGATCTAGACATGAAATCACAAAGGAGGAGAACCAGCCATCTAGCTACTACATGGACCCGTAGTCCAGAGATGAACTACTCACGCATCACACCGGAGGCTTGCATGAAGATGAAGAAGGCCTCCAGGGTGAATTCCCCTCTCCAGCATGGTGGCGGGAAGAGCTTCAGATCCCTCCCCATCTAGGGATGGAGATGACAGCGGCTACAGACTCTTTCATAGATTTTTGATCGGGTACTTAGGGTTTTGGTCCCGAGGGAAATATATAGGCGGAAGGAGAGGCCGCGGGGGTGCTGGGGTCGGCCAGACCACCCCCTGGCACGGGCCAGGCTTGCCCGCGCGGCCAGGTTGTGTGGCCAGGCCCTAGCCCTTCTCCGTTTCGTATTCTGGCTCCAGATGCCTTCTGGTAAAATAGCAACTTTGGCTTTTGTCCCGTCCAATTCCGAGAATATTCATTTTCTAACTTTCCTAGAACCAAAAACAGCAGAAAACTGGCAGCTGGCACTGTGGCTCTTGTTAATAGGTTAGTCCAAGAAATCATATGAAAAGTACTCCAAAGTGTGGACAAAACAAACGAAAGTAGATAAAACCAAGCATGGAACATCAAAAATTATAGATACATTTGCAATGTATCAACATACCCAAGCTTAACTCCTGCTCGTCCTCGAGTAGGTAAGTGATAAAAAGAAAGAATAATTTTTGAGGTGACATGCACCATCATAAACTTGATCAAAGTATTTGTAAAACATTCAAAGCTGGGATCATAGTACTTCAATCATAACATGAAAGACAAAGTTCTAGCAATAAGACAAAGAAACTATGATGCAACATGAAAAGGCACAAACAAAAGATTCATGAATAACAATGCTTTGCAAGACGTTTGTTTGTTTCACATAAAGAAAATATAGCATAATAGTATTCAGCTTGTCCCTCATAGAGTAGCAAATATAAATGCATAGGACACCTTCAAAGTACATAAGAGTGACTAGATACAAATATTTTAAAACAAGAAATATCAAGTTATGCATCAATCAACTAGTCTTGGGACAATGCACATAGAACTAAGAATGGCCACTATGCTCTCAAAGTAGGTGCATAAAGGTAGAAGGTGGAGACTCAATATAATGGTGGAACAAAGGCCTTCATAGAAGGAAGTAGGGATTCAAGTCTCATAAAGAGCTTCCAAAAAATATGGTACTTATAGCTTTCAGCTCTAATTGCCCCTATCATAAGCATCTTTAAGTGATTAAGGTTAAAGTGAACAAACTATGGTGTACATGCTTGATGAAGTATAAGTTAGAAATATCATGTCCCTTGAATATGAGGGTCGCTCCTCATGCTACTTAAGTTTAGTCACCGGTAAGTTCTTGTCATTATAAGTACTTGTGTATCATAGAGAACCGCCAATGGGGTACCCCATGCCCGATGATACGGAAGAATCCCCGTATCAAAATGACAAGGTAAGCAGACAACGAGCATCTCAGCAATCTTCTTATTTACCATGGGAATATGTTGTTTTTTTCTCTCTTTCCTCTTTTCATAATCTTTTTTCCTTTTCTCTTTTTTTTCTCAATATCGAACTCTTTTTTATCAGAAGAATCCTTCATAGACAGCTCATTATGGTTACGCTGCAGGTTTCCACCATGTCAGCATGGATTAGACTAGTGGCCGAAGCGTTTCTCTAACACATATACATAACTCCATGGACTTACAAGCTCCCCTTTCATTTCACACCGACGACATCCATATACAAAAGAGCATGATATCAACTAGGTACAAAGTACCTGTGCAATGTTGAAAGCGTTCCCCATGACAGCATGGTTCTGCTAATCCCCAACAAATAAGTGCAAGCATATACAACATAGACAACACAATGGTTCAAGTTTATTAAGGGCATGAAAATTAAAGTGTGTCATCAAATTCGTGAGAGCTTCAATCACTAGTTTTCTCATAACAAGTTTAATTTGGAAGGTAAACAAAAACATGAATATACTTGGAATAACATATGCTAGTAGGTAGGTATGGTGGAATCTTTGGAATAACTTGGTTTAGGGATTTGGATGCATGAGTGGAACTCATAATTGGTTGTGGAGGCTAGCAAAAGACTAGGAGCGACAAACTAAGAGAGCAAAAATGGCCATAATCATGCAGAGCGACAAAACATCATAGATCAAAGCATCAAGTGATACTACAAAAGGATCATAAAGGCTTACGGTGACTTTGGATAGTCATAACATGGTGTGAGCATGCGCCAACTCAACCCAAATAAAGCATCAAAGGAGAATACCACTATACTATGCTTTAATATGCTAAAACAATGCATGATTCATCCAAGGCACATTAAGAAATCTCAATTGTTTATAACAAGTCATGCTACAGAAAAGAATACTAAGTATAAAACCAAAACAATATCAAGCATGGCATGACAAAGCATAGGCCACAGTCAAAAACAAGCTCTCTTTACCACTTAAGCGTGAACTTTCCTACTCTTTTCCAAACCAAACCAAACTATTTGAAAACCAATGTATGAAAGAGGGGGTCCAACCAATTTATTCATCAAACTAAGCAAACAAATCAAACGAAAAACCAAAACAAAAACAAAAAAAAAGACGCTCCAAGAACAACACAACTGTGCATCAAACAATAAAAATGAAGCGTTTGGAAGAAACCTGGGATTTTTATTGATGAAGAAGGGGATGCCTTGGGCATCCCCAAGCTTCGACGCTTGTACTTCTTGGATATTTCTTGGGGTGACACGCATGGAATCCCCAAGCTTGAGCTTTAGTCCACCTTTCATCTCATTACTCATTCCTTCCATACACCTGAAATTTTTCCTTCATACAGAACTTCACACAATCTTTATTAGCAACATTATTGAACTCAACATAATAGGTCTTTAGGTTCAGTTCTAACACCAATAAACTTCCATTAGAACACTAGCTACTATAGCACTTCCCTCAAAAATCTCAATTCCCCAAAAAAACTCAAAAAGGAACCAACAAGAAGCAAATGCAGAAAATGGCAGGAATCTATCAAAACAGACCAGCAGGTAAAGAGGAATTTTTTTGAAGACCTTCTGTTGCTCAAATCAAAAAGTGTTGAACTAACAAAAGTTAGATAACAACCTGGGGCAGAAGCAAAAAAAATCACGCCTCAAAAGGACGTACAGAGATTGTACACAATTTTTACGGTGAAGCACAAAAATCTGGTTCGGGACAGCAACTTCCCCAATCATTACTTCTCTCTCATTAGAGGTTACTCTTGACACAGAAAGCAAATAAAAAGGATAAGGAGTGTTTATTACTGAAATAATAACTTCCAAGACTCATCTAAAACTTTTGGGTTATCTCCCAATAAGTACCTTTCTTTAACGCCTTTAAGCTAGGCATAAGAAGCAAGAAAGAATCAAGTGTTCTCAAATGAAGAAGCATTAAAACCAAATTTTGTTTTCATAGGAGATGCAAATGAAATCTTCTCTCTCTTCTTAGGGAAGTGTTCTATACCTTTCTTGAGTGGGAGTTGATATTTAATGGTGCCTTCTTTCATATCAATAATGGCACCAACAGTTCTAAGAAAAGGTCTTCCCAAAGTAATAGGACAAGAAGCATTGTATTCAACATCCAAAACATAGAAATCAATGGGGACATGGGCATTGATAACCATAATAAGAACATCATTAATACTCCCCATGTGTTTCTTTTTAGCATTATCATCAAGTGGGACATTCAAATAACAATCTTCAAGTGGAGGCAAATCAAGCATATCATAAATCCTTCTAGGCATAATAGAAACACTACTATCAAGATCACATAAAGCTTTAAAATCAAAGTCATTCACTTTCATATTAATTATGGGTTCCCAACCATCTTATTGTTTTATAGGAATAGAAGCTTTATGTTTCATCTTTTCTTTTTTAATCTTTATGAGAGCATTAGTAATGTGTTTTGTACAGGCCATGTTCATAGTACTAGCATTAGGAGTTTTAGCAAGCTTTTGTAGGAACTTAATAACTTCAGAGATATTGCAACCATCAAGATCAAAATCATAATTATCATCTAAAGTAGTAGAGCTATTACTAGCCTCAACACTAGTGGTGGTGATAGTAGAAACACTAATGTTTCTAGCAATTTCATCTTCTCTTTCCCACTTAGCATGCAACTCAGCTAATAGTCTAACATTTTCATCAATTCTTACTTGTATGGCATGAGTATCTACAAAGGGATTATCAATAGTTTCACGTTTAGCAGCCTTTTTATTCAAAGAAGATTGAGCTTCATCCAAAGATGATATATTTATTTTAGCATTAGAGAGTTTTTCCTCAATAGTTTTATTGAAAGCAGTTTGTTTACTAATAAAGTCTTTAAGCATAACTTCAAGTTCAGAAGGGGCACTCCTATTGTTGTTGTAGGAATTTCCATATGCATTACCATTGTTGGGAGGATATTTCTTATAATTGTTGTTACCAAAATTATTCCTATAATCATTATTGGTAAAATTGTTATTTCTTATGAAGTTCACATCAACTTGCTCTTCTTGAGCAACCAAAGAGGCTAAAGGAACATTATTTGGATCAATATGGGCTTTCCCATACACAAGCATAGACATAATAATATAAATCTTATCACTCAAGGATGAGGTTTCCTCAACATAATTTACCTTCTTACCTTGTGGAGCTCTCTCATTATGCCATTCAGAATAGTTAACCATCATATTATCCAGAAGCTTTGTTGCAGCACCCAAAGTAATGGTCATAAAGGTACCTCCGGCAGCAAAATCCAATAGGTTCCTTGAAGAATAGTTTAATCCTGCATAAAATGTTTGGATGATCATCCAAGCAGTTAGTCCATGAGTAGGACAATTCTTTACCAAAGATTTCATTCTTTCCCAAGCTTGAGCAACATGTTCATTATCAGGTTGTTTAAACTTCATTATTTCACTTCTCATAGATATAATCTTAGCAGGAGGATAGTATTTTCCAATGAAAGCATCTTTGCATTTAGTCCAAGAATAAATACTATTCCAAGTTAAGGAATTCAACCACTCTTTACCTTTTCCTCTCAAAGAGAAAGGAAACAATTTCAGCTTAATAATATCACCATTTATATCCCTATGATTTTGCATCTCACAAAGGTCAACAAAGTTATTTGGATGGGCAGTAGCATCTTCATTACCAATACCAGAAAATAGTTCTCTCATAACAAGATAGAGTAAAATAGGTTTTATCTCAAAGAAAGTAGCTTCAGGCACAGGTGGAGCAATAGGCGTGCTCATAAAATCATCGTTGTTCGTGCTAGTGAAGTCACACAACTTAGTGTTTTCAAGAGCAGTCATTTTTTGTGTTTTTGATAAAGAAAGGAAACTTGTAAAACTAACTTTTTGTGTTTTTGATAAAGAAACAAGCAAACAAAACAAAAAGAAACTAAGCAAAACAAAAACAACAAAGTAGAGAGATTGGTTATGAGGGACTCCCCTTGTGAAGATGTCCTTGACTCCCCAGCAACGGCGCCAGAAAAATACTTGCTGACTCGTGTATTAACGAGCTCGTTGGGGAACCCCAAGAGGAAGGTATGATGAGCACAACAGTAAGTTTCCCTCAGTTATGAAACCAAGGTTATCAATCCAGTAGGAGGAAGGAAACACCCCAAAGGTGTAACTAGCTGAACGTTGGCAGGGCGCACTACCGGTGCCAGCAGCAATGTGGAGACCTACACAACACAACCACAAAACTCTATCCCCAACACACCGGTTTTGCTGAAAACAAAGGATTAAACGTATAGAATGGAAGGAAGTAATAGTTTGCAGAAAGTAAACACAAAACAGTAAACAGTTTGTAGATTGTATGTAAAAGAAAGGACCGGGGTCCATAGTTCACTAGAGGTGGCTCTTCTTAAGATAGATAACATGCTCGGTGAACAAATTACAGCGGGGCAATTGACAAACATCGAGAAAGCATACAAGCATATACTAATCATCTTGACTCTTTTGAGACTTGATTGGGCATTACCACATTATACATAGACCGCCATCCAACTGCATCTATGACTAATAATCCACCTTCAGGTTATCATCTGAACCCCCTCAAATATTAAGTTGCGTGTAATGTAAACAATACGATTGTTCTATGAACAAAGGATTGTTATTTTCTCCCTAGTAGCAACAGCACATCTAGTGCCTTAGAGATTTCTGTCACTTCCCCAGATTACTAGAGGCATGAACCCACTATCGAGCATAAATACTAACTCTTGGAGTTGCTAGCATCTACTTGGACAAGATAGCTACTAACAACGGAAAGCATGCAAGATCACAAATAACAAAGACATGATAGAATCAATAATCAATCTGAAATAGCATCTCAATATCTATCGGATCCCCACAAACACAACATGCAGAATTACAAATAGATGATCTTGATCATGAACGGAGCTCACAAGATCTAGACATGAAAGCACAAAGGAGGAGAACCATCCATCTAGCTACTACATGGACCCGTAGTCCAGAGATGAACTACTCACATATCACACCGGAGGCTTGCATGATGATGAAGAAGGCCTCCAGGGTGAATTCCCCTCTCTGGCAGGGTGCTGGGTAGAGCTTTAGATCCCTCCTGATCTGCGGATGGAGATGACGGTGGCTACAGACTATTTCGTGGATTTTTGATCAGGTACTTAGGGTTTTGGTTCCGAGGGCAATATATAGGCGAAAGGAGAGGCCGAGGGGGTGCTGGGGTCGGCCAGACAACCCCCTGGCGCGGGCCAGGCATGACCGTGCCGCCAGGTGGTGTGGCCAGGCCCCAGCCCTTCTCCGTCTCGTATTCTGGCTCGAGATGCCTTTCGGTAAAATAGCAACTTTTGCTTTTGTCCCGTCCAATTCTGAGAATATTCATTTTCTGACTTTCCTAGAACCAAAAACAGAAGAAAACAAGCAGCTGGCACTGTGGCTCTTGTTAATAGGTTAGTCCAAGAAATCATATGAAAAGTACTCCAAAGTGTGGACAAAACACAAGAAAGTAGATAAAACCAAGCATGTAACATCAAAAATTATAGATTCATTTGCAATGTATTAGATGTCCTTTCTTGACAACTATAAAGGCTTTAATTAACCTCCATGAAGGGAACGTGAAGCTGCAATTGCCTTCGCAGGATCCTTTTAATATTCATTTCCCTAGGAAAAAGAAATCCAAACATGACGAGAAGGAGGCCATCACCTTGAAGTCCAACTACTTTGGAGTGGCTGTTCCACTCATCTGGCTCAAGTGAGTAACGTCAAGGTCAAGCTATTGACCGTAAAAGAGCACTCCATGGGAGGCAACCCATGTTAATAAACGTTTGAGTTATGTTTTTAGTTTAAGTTTATGTTTAATAAAGAGTGTTAGAAAACTCCATTTGAGGAGAAGAAGTACGGGAGTACTTAAAATTCTTCTACATACATGTTGTTGTTGGTCGACAATATTACTGTCAAGTTACAGGAAAAGAAGCAATTCTCGAAGAAACAGAAAAGTTTTGATGCACACAAAGAGTTTAACGACCAACTATATGGGGGGAATAAAAATTCCGGCCGTATAGTTCCGATCATATAGATATCTTTGCCATCGAAAATTTTACTTTAAAATGTACCGAGAGTTTAACAACCAACTATATGGTGGGAATAAAAATTCCGGCCATATAGTACCGGTCGTATAGATGTCTTTGGCATTGACAATTTTTCTTTCACATGTATAGAGAATTTAACAACCAACTATACGGCAGGAATAAAAAATCCGGCCGTATAGTTCCAGTCATATAGATATCGATGCCTTTGTATATTTTCTTTTCGAGGGATAGACAGCTTAACGACCAACTATACAGCAGGAACATTTTTTTCCGGACGTATAGTTGTAGCCGTGTAGCTTCGCCACCAGGAGGAACCCTAATTTTTGATAGAAGGCCAACTATACGGTGGGAACACAATGTTCCGGCCGTATAGTTGCGCCCGTATAGCTGCGTCTGACCACAAAATCGCATGGGAAGGTATCTCCAACTCCAAAACTTCAATCTTTTTTCTCTCATCTACCTCCAAACTCTCTCAGAACCTCAAGAGATCTTCATCTCTACACAATTTTGTTCGATTTCCTCGCACACAAGTGATCTACAGTATGTTTCTCCTCCAATCCTCCAATTACTTTTTGCAAATTTATCTTTGATCTATTTTCATTATCAATCTAGGGTGAGACCTGCTATGAACTAATTTCCATGATTTTCTTTCCTAGATTATTATTTTGAGGAGATTTTTTAGTGTGCTATGATGAGGTATATATTGCACTTACTGTTGTTGGATGAAATTTTTTTTTTCTTTCTTCAATGTTTTAGATGATGAACACAAGGAGCCAAACTCGTGCTCGTGCCATCCCTAGCACTTCTTGAGCTACCGCTCAAGAACACATGGGGATCAAGTTCAAGGATGAGCCTCAACGTGATCGCTTCAACAGGATCAAGAACCCCGAAGTGAAGGCCACCAAGTGGGCTTGACCCATTATATTGAACCAACTCGGTATTTTGGATGACTTTAATATACTTTGCAATAGAGCTGACCTGCAAAACTTTGTGTATAATGATGTACCTACTTATCGCCGCTTAACCATTGAATTTTTAAGTTCGTTGCAAAGCACCGTTAAACAATGGCAAGTAGAGGAAACTATTTCTTTCCGATTCATGAATAACAACTACACTTTAACATTAGATGAATGGTGCACATGTTTTAATTTGCCAAACAATGATGGTCATGCCTTGCGCGTATCCTTTACTGACTTAAATCCTTCCCCTGAACAATACTATAATGGAATGAGTTTCACTACTAGAGTGAACATGGGGAAAATATTCAACGTCCTGCAATTCTCTATTTGTTCTATGTTATTGCTAAAAACTTGCAGGCACGTAATGATTTCATGAGACTCAACGAGGAGGACATCCTAGTCCTTGCAAAGGCTGCTTACATCAATTGTGACATGTCACTCAACTTGGACGCCATCCTTGTGCTCTACCTGGAGCACCAAGCCTCCTAAAGCCAAGGGCCAATCACAGGTGGAGGCGTCATCACCGTGCTTTCCACTGCCCTAGGCATCAACCTAGGTGAGTTGCAACCCATGCTAGGTGAGACACGTGTTGGTTTCTCCACTTTGAGAGCCTATGGAATTCTCACTATGAGAGGTGGTGTTTATTATCTGCATATTGTTGGAGCTGGGTGTCCCTACCCCGCTCCTTTGCCTAATGGTCTTTTCTCTATCGAGGAAGGACGTTTTCTATATGATTTGCAGGTTGAGCAACACCAACCCGAGGAGGAGATTCTGGAAGAGGATGAGGACCAAGAGGAGGAGCAAGAAGTTCCTTACCAAGAGGAGCAATCACAAACCCGGTTCGCCACATACCAATATTTCCAAGGACTTGGAGGGACTATGGAGAGGATGCATATCCTCTCTTTGAAACTTCAAGAATCAACTAGTAACCTCTCAACTCAATTCACGAACTGGAGTAACAACTTTTTCCATCCACCACAATGATCTGAAGGGCTTGCAAAAGTCTAAGCTTGGGGAAGTTTCCTCATGTATCGTTATTTGGTGTTTATTTGGTTTTATTTATTTAGAGGTTTTTTTATTTGAGTTTATAAGCACTTGTGTTGGTTTCCCCAACACTTTATTTTCTAGTTCCTTCTATTTGCTTTCGAGATTTTCTAACTGAGCTTTGCCGCCAATTTTCTGTTCTTTAAATTCCCTCTCTTAAAAAATCACAAAAATATTTATCCATTTTTCCTTATTTTCCCTTTTTCTTTTCTTTCCACCTCGAGGTCTTCATATATTTGCAAGAGAGTGATCGACTTCGAGTTTCCAAGAAACAAATAAAAAAGGAAGACAGAAGTGGAACTAGACATGAGATATATGCCTTATGACTCCCCACTTTTGAAGTTTGAGAACCACATTGATCCACATGACCACACACACACTCCCGTGGATTATGTGATGCAACTTCTACCAAACTGGTGCAACATGCAATGTGGAAGTTGCTTTCCTAAGTGTTTTTCGGTCTCTGTGACCATGGTTTGACACATGGAGTCCCTAGAGTCATTCCATGTGTTCTTTTCCTAAACCACATTGATCCACTAGTCATTGATCCACAAGACCACATTGCATGTGTTCTTTTTCCTAAACCACATTGCTCTACATGACCACACACACACTCCAGTGGATTCTCTAATACAACTTCTACCACACTAGTGTAACATGAAATGTGGAAGCTTCTTTCATAAGTGTTTTTGGTCTCTATGACCATGGTTTGACATATGGAGTCCCTAGATTCATTGCATGTGTGATCCACTAGAGTCATTGATCCACATGACCACATTGCATGTGTTCTTTTAACTAAACCACATTGATCCAGATGACCGCACACACACTCTAGTGGATTCTGTAATGCAACTTCTACCATACTGGTGCAACATGCAATGTGGAAGATGCTTTCCTAAGTGTTTATTTTCTCTGTGACCATAGTTTGACACATGGAGTCCGTAGAGTCATTTCATTTGTTCTTTTCCTAAACCGTATTGATCCACTAGAGTGATTGATCCACAAGACCACATTGCATGCGTTCTTTTTCCTAAACCACATTGATCCACATAACCACACACACACTCTAGTGGATTATGTGATGCAACTTCTGCCACACTAGTGAAACATGCAATTTCTAAGTGGTTTTGGTCTCTGTGACCATGGTTTGACACATGGAGTCCCTAGAGTCATTCCATGTGTTGTTTTCCTAAACCACATTGATCCACTAGAGTCATTGATCCACATGACCACATTGGATGTGTTATTTTTCCTAAACTACATTGATCCACATGACCACACACACACTGAGTGGATTCTGTGATGCAACTTCTATCACACTAGTGCAACATGCAATGTGGAAGATTATTTCCTAAGTGTTTTTGGTCTTGTGACCATGGTTGACACATGGAGTCCCTAGAGTCGTTGCATGTGTTCTTTTCCTAAACCACCTTGATCCACTAGAGTCATTGATCCACAAGACCACATTGCATGTGTTCTTTTTCCTAAACCACATTGATCCACATTACCACACACACACTCTAGTGGATTATGTGATGCAACTTCTGGCACACTGGTGCAACATGCAATGTGGAAGCTGCTTTCCTAAGTGTTTTTGGTCTCTGTGATTATGATTTGACACATGGAGTCCATAGAGTCATTTCATGTGTTATTTTTCTAACCCACATTGATCCACTAGAGTCATTGATCCACAAGACCACATTGCATGTGTTATTTTCCCTAAACCACGTTGATCCACATGACCACACACACACTCCAGTGGATTCTATGATGCAACTTCTACCACATGAGTGAAACATGTAATGTGGAAGCTACTTTCTGAAGTACTTTTTGGTCTCTGTGACCATGGTTTGACACATGGAGTCCCTAGATTAATTGCACGTGTTCTTTTCCTAAACCACATTGATTCAATAGAGTCATTCATCCAGGAGACCACATTGCATGTTGTAACATCCCAAAACTTTAATCCAAGGTTATTAAGATCCAAATCATCAAAATTTAGAGTTAACAAAAACTTTCCCAATTAAAATTATTAAAGCATTCATGTGTGTATGCTTTTAAACAGGAGTTGTTTTGAATTGCTTTGATTAAGTGATCCATTAATTGTAAAATGATTCTTAGGTGAATTAAACATCATCCAGATCATTCCAAAACAAAGCGCAAAGAAAAACAAATCAAAAGGAATAAAAGAAGCAAAGGGCCATTTGTGCCATTTTAATCAACATACCTACTTTGGCTATTCCTATAACTCAAAACCTAACAGAAACAAATGTGGATCTTTGCACCCCTTGCTAGTACAAGTAGTGTTGTACCAAGGCCCACTTTGTGATCTACCAAAAACTTACAAACACTAATTTTAAATGGCATTTGAAAATGGAATGTAGTTCATATGAGAAGATCATACTTATTCAAAAACCACTCAAATGAATTCCATTTTCAAAACCCAAGCAACCACAGAGGCTTAAGCATGTGCCTAGAAACTCCACCAAAAATCATCCAAAAATACAAAACTTGAATTCTTGCAGCCATTTCTACAAACACCTTGTGGGAAGAATTCAAACAAAAAACCAAAATCACTATTTTGAGCAATGTTTGGACCAAATTGGTCTCCCATTTTGCAACCACAGCCACCCAATGCACCCCCTACCCTTCTCTAGCCCGACCACCCACTATGCCACGACCAAATGGTCATGGCCATTAAGGCTGAGCACCATTTGGGAACCCCCACTAGCGACAGCGCGCCACAGCCACCGCCAGTGTCGCCCACCATGTCCAGGAGGTCGCCTGTGGTCCACCTCCACCGCCCAACCAGCCCCAGCCCGAGGACAGCGCCAAGAGCAGCCAGGAACCGCTGCACCCGGAGCCTGTCCGCCATGCCAAAGCCGCCCGCAGAACGCGCACGATTCCCGCACAGCCAGACCCCGCCTCGATCCATCCGCCAGTCTACACGATCACCACTGTCCTAGGAAGCTAACGGACATCCCTCCCGACCGTGCCCCGTAGTCACTGGTCGCCGCGAAACTCGCCGTCGGCAGAGACATCGTGTGTGCCGTGCCACTCACCTCTCCCGACCGTCATTCACTACACACGCACCTCCGTGACACTCGCCAGGGCACCGCCCACCGTCCTAGCCCACCGCCCACACCTCTAGCTCGATGTGCTATCGTCACCAGCAAGCACCGCCCATGCTCCTCTGCCGCTTCGCCGAGCCTATAAAAGGAGGCCTCCTCAGCACCAATTCGTCACACCACTCTCATCCCCTCTATCTCAGAACACTCCTAGAGCCCCACCGGAGCAAGCCTCCATCCGCAGCAGTGCTGGAATTTCACCGTAGTCTGCCGCGGAGGGAGAAGAAGGGGGCCGTTGATCAAGGTCATCTCTCGGGACACCGCTGGTACCAGGAGAACTGCCATCCTTGACTTGTTCGTTTGCCCGCCTCGCCGACCCTTGCCGGAGCCCCGGTAAGCCGCCACAGACCCCCACCGAGCCGCTAGGGTTCCACCTCGCTGGCGACCTATCTGTCGTCGATGACGATCCTTAGCCGTAGATCTTCCTTTTAATTGCACGGTCCACGTTGCCCCGTACCGCTTCACGTTTGATGTATCGCTGACCTGCGGGACCCCCCGTCAGTTGTTCCCCGTGCCGCGGAGCACCACTGGGTCGGCCCATTTTCTTTCCCGCGCTAGCCCACGAATTCAAATTTAGGTTTTTATAATTAGTTTTGAACTTAGTTTTGTCCCCTAGTTTGAAAATCATTTCAGAGAGATTTAGAAATACAAATGGAGTGATTCCAATTGTGTTGGAAAGCTTCTGAAAAGATCTATCCAAGCCCGTTGGATTTAATTCAATTAGAGTTAGAGATCTCTCCTAGTAAAAATAACAAGACAGAAGCTTTTGCACATTCAAACATTTTTATAAAATCAACCAAAATAGCTTTTGAGTTGATTACAACTCTCATAAATCACATTTAACCATACCTATCTGAATATGAAATAATATTAAGGTTTGCATGTAGTGACTTTGGACTAGTACCAAAATAATGCTATATAGGCATTTCTAGTGACTTTAAATCATTAAATTCTAAAGTTAAACCCATTAAAATGTGATCCAACCCTTAAATCACATTCCCATATGTTAGAATATGTGGTGATGACATGTTTCCATATGATCCCATATTCTTTATGGAGAATATTAAATCTTAGATATTTTCAATGAGTAGAAATTACTTTTCTTAAATAAAAAGAATGAAACTAGTTAATAAAATCTTGTGATGCTTGTGATGATATTAGATCATAAAATGTGTGCCTTAGAATGCTAAGTAGCCTAGTTAAGTATTGTTTGGTGATTGTGTACTCCGTATGTATTTATAGACGATAGTACCGACCAAGCTTTCAAGGAGGAGGAGTTCTATCAAGAGGAGGAAGAGGAAAACTTCAACCACTGCACCAACCAAGGCAAGACATCATTAACAATGCAAGCTAACACTTGCAAGCTATTGTTAGCAAGCTAGAATTAAGCTAGAGAAATTAAGCAAGATGCATTAGGCATGCTTTGGTTATATCCCTTGACTAGTACCTACCCTAAGTTTTATTTCCCAACTTCACTTTCTTTACTTTACCAAAGTCCTTTACTTGTTTTGAAGGTAGCATAAAGAGTATAAAACTTGACCTATTTAGATAACCTTAGATGTCATTCCATGGCATGAGATTGATCTTAGCATCCCACTTTAGTGAACACTCTTAACTTAGTAGTTTAGAGTAGATAAAAACTTGAGTCACTTTAGATGGGAACACTTGGTGAAAATGAATTGTGAAAACCTTAGAATGATGAGGCATTCTATTGAGATGTTTTGACCTATGTTGAGAAACACCAATGGTGTATGATGATGAAAATGTTGAGGCATGATCCTTGACCCTTTTACAAAACTGATGGTTGGATTCGGATGCGATACCATTCCAAATTTACCGTACAACCACAATATCTGAATTGGGTAAGGCTTAGCCGGAAGTTTATATGCATTAGTATTAGTTCCCTCGCGGGAGAGGTTTGCGCTGGGGCTACCTCTCAATGTTGTCCACCTATGCAGTGCCCAAGATGACAGATGGTCATGGTTGGGAGGCCATGCTCATAGGAGAGGTGCTTATACTAGAGTGTGTAAAGGAAAGGTTATGTTTGATTATCTGCATAGTAAGTATGATGATTCAGGGTTATCCCTGACAGATGTATCGAATCTTGTGGTGAAAGTGTACCACCTCTGCAGAGTGTCAAACTATTCGAATAGCCGCGTCCGCGGTTATGGACAGTTGGGATGGCTATACTGTTTCGTTGTCAGATGTTTTCAAAATAACTTATGAAATGAATGATGAATCTTGACTTGACCACAGCAGGGTTGTGACTATGACACTAGCTTCCCAACTTAAGTGATTCTAGAACTTTATTTTATCTTTCTTTGTTTCTAAACTCAGCTTAGGTTTCAAACTTAACTTTATAGTTAAACTTAGAGTTAGCACATTACATTAGAACTATACTACTTGTTAGTGGTAGTTTGCGAGTACTTAAAGAGTACGCATGGCTTTTGTCCCTGGCTATTCTCATGGCCAGACTATGAAGGAGACTACCATGATGATGGCCAGCAGGATGGCTATGATAACTAGGACTATATGTCTTCGTCAGCATTGCATGTGCCCCTGAAGATGGACCCCACCTCTACGCTTATTATTTATTCCGTTCCTTGTTGTATTAAGACTGGATCATGATATCCTTATTTGTGTAAGACCTTATTTATGGTTTGTAATGGATGATGTACTGTGGTATCCAATCTGTTATGTCTCACAAAAATGGTAATCCTGGGATTGCGATGGATGACATAACAGGCATTTGGGATTAAAAATCCGGGTGTTTACAAGTTGGTATCAGAGCCATCCTGACCATAGGAGACCCTAGTTAGAATGGACGTCCGAACAAAAACTTAATTTCAAAAGCAAAGTGAGTATTTATGAAAAACTATTTCCTCTCTTTCCCTTGGGAATTCATTCTTTCTCAAAAATTCATGTTCCTCCAATTCTTACATTACTACATAAAATTTGACACACTTGATCACTTCACTAACTTCCTCATCCTTAATTCTTGTAGATGGAGACTCAGTTCAGCAAGTTCTACCAGTTGGGCAATGGAGGCCAACTGATCTTCGAGAGGGATCTAGATTCACTGTCGGAGTTACTAGGACGCCCACATCCGGAGTTTCTTGGATCTCAACTTCCAGGACCCCTAGGAGGAGATTTAAAGTGGCTAGTCACCGCTGATCTTCGAGGAAGCATAGAAGCACCAACATCCGGGAGAATCTAGTTCTCTGTGAGAGAGAACAACTGGCTGGATGGATTAGCCAGGGCAATGCATGAAGCTCTCGCATGTCTGTGTGCCCTCAGTGTCAACCAAATCCAAGGAACCCTTTTTGCTCACTATGCAAGACATGACTTCATGGGAATGCCGATGGAGATGCCCAGTCACCCAGAGCTGAAGCGTCAAATGGAGAAACCTTGACTTCCTACTGTACGATCGCCAGAAGGAATTGGACAATGCTAGGAACTTCGCCAACCACCACCGTGCCATTGCCGCCCAGAAGGCCCAGACTTTCTCACTGCTTGTCAAGGACCGCCAGTCTCTTCGCCTCCAGCACGAGAAGAAGGATCGCACCATCGTCCGTCTTCACAAGAAGGTGGCCGACCTCGAGAAGACCGTCAAGGAGCAACAAGCTCAGCTTGCAGCATAGGAGGAAGAATAGGAGGGTGAAGACATCCAGGGATACATGGATTCTTACCTCAGCAATGATGATGACTTTCTGGAGGAGGATGCCGTGGACTTCTACACAGACGATGAGGACTCCGACTTCATCGACGATGAGTAGATGCACTAGAGCACTGTCGTAGCATGAGATGTATCGTTCCCACTATATCGTAGCTTGCAGAATGGTTCTTAAAACCATTTGTTTTCCTTGTTGTGGTGTGTGTGTGTTTGTATCGTGTGCTTTGTTTATGAATGAAATGAAGTTAGTTGCAAAACCTGAGTGAAACTCAAAGTTTTAGCTTTGAAATCAAAACCCTGAACCTTAGAACTTTCCCTCTTACCCCTTTATCTACCTCGACCTTTAGATGATTCGTGGAAACCAAGGAGGGAGCAGCCCGTCGCAAGACCCAATGCTGCAGATCTTGCAGAATCTCATCGCAGACCGAGAAGCAAGCACGGCAGAGCGCCAAGCTAATCCAACAACACTGCAACAGATCGCCCAGATGGCTCTCAACAACCAAGGGCATGGAAATCAGGATCACCAAAGATCCAAGTTGAAGAACTTCCAGAATACCAATCCCCCAATCTTTAGCACTTCAGAGAACCCATTAGATGCAGATGACTGGTTGCAGACAATGGAGAACAATCAAGAAGTATCCAGAGTTGATGACAACGAGAAAGTTCTCTTTGCCACCCACTACTTGGCAGAAGATGCAAGAGCATGGTGGAACAACATCCGCCTGATGAACCATGGTCAAGTGATGACATGGGAAGCCTTCAAAATCAAGTTCAGCCGCACCCACGTGCCGCAGGGCTTAGTCACCAGAATGAGGGATGAGTTCCGCGACTTGAAGCAAGGCAGAATGACTGTGGTAGAGTACCGTGACAGGTTCCTGTCACTTGCTAGATATGCACCTGATGAGATCAACACGAAGGCCGAGAAGAAGGAGAGATTCCTGAACGGACTGCATGCTGAGATGCAGACTGTCCTCGTCAACATCCACTTTGAGGATCTCGAAGAGCTAGTCGACTCTGCCATTCAGATGGAAGGGAAGATTAACCAGGCAAACGACAACCGCAAACATCATATGATGCAGTAATCTGGATCCAGCAGTCACCAGAAGTACCATCCCAGCCCCTCGCCAGGATATGCACCAAGGAACAATCGACCCCCAATGTCTCGCCCTAGCTACCCCAACCGTAGCGGAGGCAGTTTGAAGTCTGGTGGAAACAATAATCACCTCGACAACACCAGCAATTTCAACCATGCCCCTCCCAAGAGCAACAATAACAACAACACTGCACCTAGGATTGGAAGCAATGCTGTGCCCGTCGCAGCTAAAGACAAGTCTCGGATCACATGTTTCGAGGGTGGAGTGAAGGGCCACTATTCCAATGAGTGTCCCAAGAAGACTGCCTCCCCTGCCAATGTGAATGCCCCAGCTCAACAGCAGCATCGTGTTCAACCAGGGAGAAGATTTGCCCTAGGGAACCCTCACAACCGCAACGGCCGTCTCTTCCACATGAACGCCGAAGAAGCCTAAGAAGCGCGAGATGTAGTGCTGGGTATGTTTTCTGTCAACTCAGTTTTAGCAAGGGTATTGTTTGATTCGGGAGCATCGCATTCATTTTTCACCGAAGAATTTGCATGCACTAGTAAGATTCACCCAACCAACTTGAAGCATGTCATGATAGTTCAAATTCCCGGTTCAACTACGAAAGCTAGAAAAATTTGCAAAGCTGTGCCTATCAGAATACATGGGATAGATTTTTATACCAACCTAATAGTACTTGGAACCAAAGGATTGGAAGTAGTACTAGGTATGGACTGGATGTCAAGGCATAAAGGACTGGTAGACTGTGCTAAGAAATCCATCACCATGACCAGTAGCTCTGGAGTAACAGTAGAGCATATATCTGAAACCTTACCCCGTCAATTCAAGTGCAACAAGAGTCTAGCCCTACCCACCGTATACCAAGTAAGAGTAGTCTGTGAATACCCTGACGTATTCTCAGATGAATTGCCAGGTATGCCCCCGGATAGGGATATTGAGTTCATTGTCGAACTAATCCCCCGAACCGGACCCATAGCCCAGAGACCCTATAGCATGAACCCCTTAGAGTTAGTAGAGTTGAAGAAGCAGTTGGATGCTATGTTGGCAACAAGCTTGATTCAACCAAGCGCATCGCCATGGAGATCACCAGTGTTATTCGTCGACAAGAAAGATGGAGGCAACCGTTTGTGCACAGATTACAGGAAGTTGAATGACGTCACCATCAAAAACAAGTACCCCTTGCCAAAGATAGAGGATCTATTTGATCAGTTGACTGGAGCCCAGGTATTCTCAAAGATTGATCTTAGGACTGGTTATCACCAACTTAAGATTTGTGCAACGGATATTCCGAAGACCCCCTTTACTACTCGCTATGGTTTATACGAGTATACGGTTATGTCTTTTGGATTAACCAATGCCCCTGCTTATTTCATGAATATCATGAATAAGATCTTTATGAATTTTCTTAGATAAGTTTGTCGTTGTGTTTATCGACGATATACTTATCTACTCCAAGTCAGAAGAAGAGCATGAGTAACATCTAAGGATCATCCTAGAAACCCTGAGAGAGCATCGGTTGTATGCCATGTTCAGCAAGTGTGAGTTTTGGATGAAAGAAGTAGGATTCCTAGGACATATTGTGTCTGCCGGAGGAGTCTCTGTTGATCCCACCAAGATCAAAGATGTCGAAGAATGGGAAGCCCCAACCACTCAAACCCAAGTCCGTGCATTTCTCGGATTAGCGGGATATTACTGCAAGTTCGTCGAAGGATTCTCAAGCATCGCCAGACCCATGACCCAATTGCTGAAGAAGGACAAGAAGTTTGAATGGACCGACAAATGTGAAGCCAGTTTCCAGGAGCTGAAGAAGAGATTGATATCAGCCCCAATATTGATCATGCCAGATATCAAGAAGCTGTTTGATACATATTGCGATGCATCCAAGATTGGTCTCAGATGTGTACTGATGCAAGAAGGCAAAGTCATCACCTCGACAACTGAAGCAGCATGAGCAGAACTATCTGACCCATGATCTTGAGTTAGCAACCGTAGTTTTGGCATTGAAGACATGGCGTCACTATCTGATGGGTAATCGCTGTGAGATTTACTCAGATCACAAAAGCTTGAAGTATATTTTCACTCAGAAGGAGCTGAATATGAGGTAAAGGATATGTATAGAGTTAATCAAGGATTATGACCTTGACATTCACTATCACCCGTGTGGTAGCGGATGCTCTTAGTAGATTCCCGTGTAGGCTAAATACCATGATCAAGGAGAAGCAACCAAGTTTGTATGAGGAGTTGGAGCAGTTTAGAACTAAGATAGTTAGCAAAGGATTCTTAGCTAGCATTGAACTTCAACCCACTTTGATTAGCCAAATCAAGGAAGCCCAGAAGGGAAATGAAAGTATCGACGGAATCAAACGTCGTATTGGTACAGGAAAGGTACCTGGATTCACCGAAGACGAAGAAGGAGTTCTGTGTTACAAAGGCCGTATCTGTGTGCCAGCAGATTCGGAGCTGAAGCAAATTATCATGCAGGAAGCTCATGATACTCTTTATTCTATCCACCCTGGAGGAACAAAGATGTATCAAGATTTGAAAGAGCAATTTTGGTGGCACAAGATGAAGAGAGAAATCAGGAGCTACATCGCCAAGTGTGACATCTGTCAAAGAGTCAAAGCAGAGCATTAGAGACCCGCAGGACTGTTGCAACCACTGCAGATTCCTTAATGGAAATGAGATTCTGTCGGAATGGACTTTATCACCGGTTTGCCTACTTCTAGTAGGGGAAATGACTCAATCTGGGTCATAGTAGATAGACTGTCCAAAGTATCTCACTTTATACCTTTCAAGACAACCTATCAGAGTTCGAAGCTAGCAGAGCTGTATATTGCTAGAATTGTTAGTCTGCATGGAACCCCCAAGACCATAGTATCAGATCGAGGAACCTAGTTTACCTCGAGATTTTGGCAGAAAGTCCAGGAAGGATTGGGAACCAAGTTGAACTTCAGCACCGCTTATCATCCACAAACTGATGGACAGACTGAAAGAGTCAACCAAATCTTAGAGGATATGCTCAAAGCTTGTGTGTTAGAATATGGATAAAAATGGGAAGACTGCCTGCCTTTCATAGAATTCTCATATAACAACAGTGATACATCCATTTTGCATCAGTATTCTATGTCATAATTCACTGTTATTCATTGATATATTTCATATTGAGAGGTGATACTTATGTTATTTCATCTGTTTTTTGCATGGTTGATGACTTTTGGAGCATGGACCGCTGCAGTCAGGATTCTGATGGAAAAGGTGTTGTTTGGAGGCAAAATTCGCGAAGATCATAAAATCCGGGAAAATATACGGAAAATCCTATTTTTCAAGAAGACGAAGGAAGCCAGAAGGAGGGCTAGAGATGGGCCACAAGGGGCCCACACCACCCCCTAGCGCGGGCAGCCCTAGGCCGCGCCAGCAGGTGGTGTGGCCGCCCTGGCCCCCTCCAGGCTCTCCCCTCTGGCGTATATTATCCTCCCAAAACCCTAAGACTCGAGGAGCGACTATATAAAGATTCCGCCACCTCTGCGGGGCGGAAAACACCAAGAGAGAAAGATCTCTCCTGCAGACAGATTTCTGCTGGGGGGATTCCTTCCCGGAGAGGGGATATCGTTGCCATCAACACCACCATCAAGCTGGACTTCATCGGGATCATCATCACCATCATCACCACCATCATCACCATCAGCACCCTCATCACCATCTCCATATTGTTGTAACAATTGCGTTGAATCTTGCATAGTTCATAGGGGAAACTTTCCCGGTGTTGATTACTCTTTGTAGTTGATGGTATTGAGTGAACCGTTGAATTATTGTTTATGTTCAGATTGTTATACATCGTTATTCCATCTCTTATCATGATCCGTATGATGTCTTGTGAGTAGTTCGTTTTGTTCTTGAGGACATGGGAGAAGTAATGTTGTTAGTAGTGGAGTTGTGTTGAGAAAGATTCAATAGTTTGATATTTAAGCTGTGGTGTACTTCTTCTAGTGGTGTCATGTGAACGTCGACTACATGATACTTCACCTATATGGGAATAGGGGAATGCATTGTGTATTTGGCTACTAATCGTAGGGATTGCCAGAGTGACATAAACTTGAACCCCCATTAGGAAACCATTTCACAAGGGACGTAAGGGTCTTAGAGTTTAAAGTTGTGGTTAGGTTTCTACCTTAATTACTTTCTTGTACTTACGGATGTTTGCAAGGGGTATAATCACAAGTATGTATTAGTCCTAGGAAGGTCGGTACATTACCACAGGTTCACCCACACAACACTTAGCAAGCTAGAGAAGATTAATCAACTATATGAAGCGAAAGTACTTGATAGTCTTCCCATGTGTCCTCGAGAACATTTGATCATCTTAAGTAATACAACCGGCTTGTCCTTTGCTGCATAAAGGATTGGGCCACTTGTTGCATTTATTCCTACTATCTTTTATTTACTCGTACTTTGTTTACTTGCTTTATCGAAAACCCCTAAAAATTCGTTTCCTAAGTATTTGCAGAGAATTCCTGATCCATACCACTAGCCAGCACCTTCTGCTCCTCGTTGGGTTCGACACTCTTACTTATCGAAAATACTGCGATACACCCCCTATACTTGTGGGTCATCAAGACTATTTTCTAGCGCCGTTGCCGGGGAGTGAAGCGCTATTGGAGAGTGGAACTGGTAAAGGAAACTTCTACTGTGAGTATTATTTACTTCTGCTAGTTTCTTTATTTTCGTTATGGATAATTCGCTGAGTTTCTTATTTGGTAATGCTACTACCACTGCTAAGGTAGTAGATAAGCCACCACCTGCTGAGAATGATGTTTTTAAAATACCTACAAGAATTATTGATCGTGTTATGGATAACTACTATGTTGGGGATGGAACTGTCCATCCCGGTGATCATTTACTCTTTATACACGAATTATGCGGGTTGTTCAAGTGTGCAGGTATTACTACAGATCAAGTTAAGAAGAAGTTATTCTCATTATCACTGAAAGGAAGAGCTAAGGAATGGTATAAGCTGCTGATGAATGGTCAAGCTCTGGAATGGGAGGAAATAGTGCCTCTCTTTTATTCAAAGTTTTATCCTCCTAGTGAGATTCATAAAGATCAGAATCAAATATACAACTTTTGGCCTCTTGATGGAGAGAGTACAGCTCAAGCTTGGGGGATATTGAAGTTACTATTGCTCAAATGTCCCATTCATGAGCTCCCCAACAATATTATTATCAATAACGTTTATGCAAGACTCCCTCTACATGACAAGGATTTATTGGATGCTTCTTGTGCTGGATCATTCACTCGCATGCAAGAAGAAGCTAAATGGGATCTTCTGGACCGTATTCAACACAATGCTGAAGCTTGGGAGAATGACAAAGGTAGAAAGTCAGGTATAAATTATGATTATGAATGCATTGAATCTTTTATGGCAACTGATGACTTTCAAAATATTAAAAATGCTTATGGTCTAGACTCTCAAGCTATTGCTTCTTATTTTAAGGCTTTTGCTTCCTACATTGAAGTGCCTAAAAAGAAGTGGAATAAGTATCATGAACCTTATAAAGATGTTGCTAAGAGTGTTCCTGCAAGAAATACTGAAGTTTATACTGATAATCATGTCTTACCTGAACCTTATATTGAGAAAATGCCTTTCCCAGTTAAGATTAAGGAACATTCTATGATAGCTAGTATGGTTAATGAAAGTGCAAATAAAGCTGTTGAACCCGATAATAAAATGGTTGATGAACATATAATAGAAAATGTGAAAGACTTTGTCACTAAATATGAAGAAGAGGGACACACTATCCTTTGTAAGGATACCTCTAATTTTGTTTCGCAAAGTAGTGTTATGAGAGCTAGTATTCCTGTGTTTTCTGTTAGAATAAGTGATCATTTCTACGAAGGTCCTTGTGATAGCTATATTGTTAAGTTTATGCATGATACTGAAAGTTATTATGAGAGAGGTAAAAGTGTTCTTAAGCATCTCAATTATATCAAGTTTCCTCGTTTTGTGTTGAATTTTTTTATGTTGCACTTTTTTTTGCCTTTTTATGCTTGTAGCCTCTGGGTTCAACAACTTGTTTGTTTACAAATTTCCCTTGCATAGTAAGTGGGTTAGACTTAAATGTGTGTATGCTTGCTTCTTAATGCTCGCTTTCACTTCAATTCATATTCCTATGTGAGCATCTTCAAAATTATCTTGCCCATCTTACTGGCTATAAAGAAAGAGCTTTTTGGGAGACAACCCAATTTGTTTTTGCTTTCAGTTTGTTTGTGTTTCTTCGAGTCTTGGAAGTTATTACTTCAGTAATAACCGCTCCTTATCCGTTTTGTTTGGTTTTTGTGTCAAGATCAACCTCTAATGAGAGAGAAGTAATATTTGGGGAAGTTGCTGTCCCGAAACAGATTTTTGTGCTTCACCATAAAAAATTGTGAGAGATCTCTATATGTCGTATTGAGCTATAATTTTTTGTGCTTCTGCCCCAGGTTGTTATTTAACATTCAATAGTTTTGCACTTTTTGATTTGAGCAACAGAAGATTTTCGAAAAAATTGATCTTTACCTGCTGGTCTGTTTTGACAGATTTAGCCACTCTTGCATTTGCGTCTTTATTCCATTTCCTTTTTGAATTCTTTTTGGGTTTTTGGAATGAGTTGCTACAGCAGATTATGTTTTGATGGTTTTCAGTTAAATTTGAACTCAAAAGGTTTTATCACTTCACTTATACTAATGTTGCTAAGGAGAACTGTGTGAAGTTTTGTGTGAAAGAAATTTCCAGGAAGTGGAGATAATGGTGTAATAAGGAAGAGAAGGGTTTTATGACTCAAGTAATAAGTGTATGAAGATGAAGATATTGATGTTATTCAAGTGGTGACTCCGGAAGAATCTACTAGATACCAAATTCAGAGACCTGTAGAGTATGTTTTCAAATAGGTAACAGTTCTGGTAGGAAAAGTTCCGCCAAAATACAATACAACTATATTTTTGCAGTTTTCAGTCAATAAGGGAAGCTACAAAGCGAAAAAGGGATGGAAACGGAGCCAGGGTGGCTCACACCACCCTGTCGCGCAGGCCCTCCCCTGGCCGCACCACCAGGTGGTGAGTCCACCCGGACTCCGCCTCCGACTCGTTTTCTCCCAGTAGCTTCCTTTTGATATGAAACCTCGTAATATATAACCCCCCAGATCCCCCGAGGTTTGTATATCATGTTTTCGTTGTGTTTTCGTTTTGATCTGTTTCTGCCAGGACATAATATTTGAAAGATTAGAAGCACCATGGTGTCCGCCAAGGATAAAGGGAAGGAGCCTATGGAGGAAGACCTCCAAGACCCCGGGAAGGAGAAGGAGATCAAGAGTGAATGTGAAGAGGATCAAGGCCAACATCCGCACACCGGCACTACCATTGCAAGCATTGGAGTGGTGACGAAACCTGCCAGGATTAGAAGGACTGCATGGATATAGACTAGGGGAAAAGCTCCTCGTCATAGTTTGGCTCCACGGTCACTTCCTCCACACACCAAGAATCCCTTCCATACCTTTATCCATAACCATGCAGGAAAAGAAGACTCCAATAGGTAAGAACGGAAAAAGAATCACAAGAGCAGGGATCCACAAACTGAAATGATTATGAGCCGTATTGAGCACAACTCAGAGTTGATTCGTACTCTCACCTTCGAGATTGAGGACTTGGGGAAACTGATCAGAGAGCTCATTGAGAGGATACCACCACCAAAGGAGTAATTTGTCATCCGGTTTGGCATCCCCTTGGTTTGTTCCAGGCTTTGGGGAGTGTTGCGGTATCACATCACTATCTTCTATATTTTTACCTTATTAGTAGAGTCATATCATGAATAAGAGGAGTTATTATGTAGTATGGCTTGCATTATGGAAGTGTCCCCTCTCTCGTTAGATATGTATCCCTTGTTGTGAGTTGCCGTTATGGAATATTAATGAGAAATTCTATCATTTACTCTTTTGCATAGCTTATATTATTTTTCAATTCGTGGTTGTATGATTGATCTTGTTGTTAGTATTGGTATCACTTTGGGATCATTGAGTTAATTTAGTTGGTTTTGGCAAACCTGGCTCGGTCAGTAGCAACACTATTTTCGAGAGTTGAATGAAAAAGATAGAAGTACTCTAGAGAAAAATAATTTCATCATCTTTCTTTCTTGATTTGCTCATAAGTCTAGTATTCTCTAGTTAAGATCTTTTGTGCTTCCAAGGAAGATTGCATGTTTGTCTTTATCACTTGTATGTTTGTTTGTTTCCTTCAAGTCTTGTACTTTCTACCCAGCCTTGCTAGCCAAAAACCTGTACTGAGAGGGAATTCTTCTCGTGCATCCACTCCTTTAAACCAAAACCTTTGCCATTTGTGTCCACCATACTTACCTATTAGCATTATTGCTATTCCAAGTAATTCTTGTTTTGTCTACCTCCCAAATTAAACTTGTTATGTGAAAATTAGTGATTAAAGCTCTCACGAACTTGATGGCACACTTTAATTTCTTGCACTTAATAAACTTGAACCATTGTGCTCACCTATGTTGCGTATATGCTTGCGCTTTGTAAGTTGTGAATTAGCAGAACCATGCTTTCATGGGGAACTCTTTCAACATTGCACTGGTACTTTGTACCTAGTTGATATCATGTTCTTTTGTCTATGGATGTCGTCGGTGTGAAATGAAAGGGGAGCTTGTAAGTCCATGGAGTTATGCATACGTGTTAGAGAAACGCCTGGGCCGCAGGTCTAATCCATGCTGACATGGTGGGAACCTGCAGCGTAACCATAACGAGTATCTATGAAGCATTCTTCTTATAAAAAAAGAGATAGAGATTGAGAAAAAGAGAAAATAAAAAAAGACATATTATGAAAAGAGGAAAGAGAGAAAAAAGCACCATTTTCCCATGGTGAATAAGAAGATTGCTGAGATGCTTGTTGTCTGCTTGCCTTGTCATTCTGATATGGGGATTCTTCCGTATCATCGGGCAAGGGGTACCTCGTTGGCGGTTCTCTATGATACACATACGCTTACGATGACAAGAACTTACCGGTGACTAAACTTGAGTAGCATGAGGAGCGACCCTCGTATTAAAGGGACATGAGATTCTCAATTTACAACTTGTCAATGCATATCCTCATATTTGATCACTTTAACCTTAATCACCTAAAGATGCCTATGATAGGGGCAATGAGAGCTGAAAGCTAATAAGTATCATGATTTTTGGGAGATCTTTATGAGACTTGCAATCCCTGTTTCCCTCTTTGAAGGGCCTTTATTTTACCTTTTAGTTGAGTCAATAAACCTATTCCCTTCTATCTCAGCAAGTATTTTGAGTTGATGTGTTTCATTCATTCATATGATGATTTATTCAATCATGTCTTATGGTCCTTGTTTTGCACATTGCTCTTATCTTGATGTTTACTACTTTGAAAGCTATCATTGAAAACCAGCTATTTGTGAACTCCAGCAAATTATCAACTATTCTTTGACCAAGAGCTAAGTTTGCCATTACCAATTATGATTTACTTTATGTATCTTTATTGTTTTTCCTTTACTCATTACAAGTTGAGTTATATTAGTGAGTTGTCTTCTATTATGATCTATGTATTGATGAATGTGATGCTTCTTGTCCATATTCTTTTATCGACGCTTCACTCCATAAACCTGAGGCCATGTTTATTGAGCTCAGTTTCGCTTGGGGACAAGCGAAGTCTAAGCTTGGGGGGAGTTGATACGTCCATTTTGCATCACTATTCTATGTCATAATTCACTGTTATTCATTGATATATTTCGTATTGAGAGGTGATACTTATGTTATTTCATCTATTTTTTGCATGGTTGATGACTTTTGGAGCATGGACCGCTGCAGTCAGGATTCTGGTGGAAAAGGTGCTGTTTGGAGGCAAAATTCGCGAAGATCAGAAAATCCGAGAAAATATACGGAAAATCCTATTTTTCTAGAAGACGAAGGAAGCCAGAAGGGGGGCTGGAGATGGGCCACAGGGGGCCCACACCACCCGCTGGTGCGGGCAGCCCTAGGCCGCGTCAGCAGGTGGTGTGGCCGCCCTGGCCCACTCCAGGCTCTCCCCTCTGGCATATATTATCCTCCCGAAACTCGAGGAGCGACCACAGAAAGATTCCGCCTCCTCTGTGGGGCGGAAAACACCGAAATAGAAAGATCTCTCTGGCAGATAGATTTTTGCTGGGGGAATTCCTTCCCGGAGAGGGGAGATCGTCGCCATCAACACCACCATCAAGCTGGACTTGATCGAGATCATCATCACCATCATCACCACCATCATCACCATCAGCACCCTCCTCACCATCTCCATATTGTTGTAACAATTGCGTTGAATCTTGCATAGTTCATAGGGGAAACTTTCCTGGTGTTGATTACTCTTTGTAGTTGATGCTATTGAGTGAACCGTTGAATTATTGTTTATGTTCAGATTGTTATACATCGTTATTCCATCTCTGATCATGATCCATATGATGTCTTGTGAGTAGTTCGTTTTGTTCTTGAGGACATGGGAGAAGTCATGTTGTTCGGAGTGGAGTTATGTTGAGAAAGATTCAATAGTTTGATATTTAAGTTGTGGTGTACTTTTTCTAGTGGTGTCATGTGAACGTCGACTACATGATACTTCACCTATATGGGACTAGTTGAATGCATTGTGTATTTGTCTACTAATCGTAGGGGTTGCCGGAGTGACAGAAACCTGAACCGCCGTTAGGAAACCATTGCACATGGGACGTAAGGGTCTTAGAGTTTAAAGTTGTGGTTAGGTTTCTACCTTAATTACTTTCTTGTACTTACGGATGTTTGCAAGGGATATAATCACAAGTATGTATTAGTCCTAGGAAGGTCGGTAGATTAGCACAGGTTCACCCACACAACACTTAGCAAGCTAGAGAAGATTAATCAACTATATGAAGCGAAAGCACTTGATAGTCTTCCCATGTGTCCTCGAGAACGTTTGGTCATCTTAAGTAATACAACCGGCTTGTCCTTTGATGCATAAAGGATTGGGCCACTTGTTGCATTTATTCCTACTGTCTTTTATTTACTCGTACTTTGTTTACTTGCTTTATCGAAAACCCCTAAAAATCCGTTTGCTAAGTATTTGCAGAGAATTCCAGATCCATACCACTAGACAACACATTCTGCTCCTCGTTGGGTTCGACACTCTTACTTATCGAAAATACTACGATACACCCCCTATACTTGTGGGTCATCAAATAGTTATAAATCTAGTTTGCAAATGGCACCATTTGAGTTCTTATACGGAAGAAAGTGTCGGACCCCTTTGAATTGGTCGCAAGTAGGAGAGCGTCAGATTTTTGGACCCGACATTCTCCGAGAAGCCGAAGAGAAGGTTCACAATGTCCGTGAGCACCTCAAGACTGCCTAATCCAGACAAAAGAGTTATGCTGACAAAAGAAGGAGAGACCTGACTTTAAATGTCGGAGATTTTGTATATCTCAAGGTTTCGCGATTAAAGAGAACCCAACGCTTTAGTCTGAAAGGAAAGTTAGCCCCCAGATATATCGGACCATTCAAGATTCTGAATCGCCGAGGAGAAGTATCGTATCAACTGGAACTACCTGAAGAGATGTCAGCCATCCATAATGTGTTCCATATCTCGTTACTTCGCAAATGCATGGAAGTGCCGGAGAAGACTGAAGTTTTCAAGAACACCAATCACAGAGCTGTGGAGATCAACAATGACCTGACATATCGTGAAGTGCCCATCCGTATCTTGGACGAAGATTATAGAACCACCAGGACCAGAAGTATCAAATTTCTCAAGATTCAATGGAGCAACCATACCGAAGAGGAAGCCACTTGGGAGCGAGAAGATTACATGAGGACAGAGTTCGCAGATCTCTCTAGTTCCTAGTTTTCTTTCGTAAATCTCGGGACGAGATTTTGTTTCAAGGGGGAAGGTTTGTAACATCCCAAAACTTTAATCCAAGGTTATTAAGATCCAAATCATCAAAATTTAGAGTTAACAAAAACATTCCCAATAAAAATTATTAAAGCATTCATGTGTGTGTGTGCATTTAAATAGGAGTTGTTTTGAGTTGCTTTGATTAAGTGATCCATTTATTGTAAAATGATTCTTAGGTGAATTAAACATCATCTAGATTATTCCCAAACAAATCCCAAAGAAAAAAAATCAAAATGATTAAAAGAAGAAAATTGTCATTTGTGCCATTTTAATCAACATACCTACTTTGGATATTTCTAGAACTCAAAACCTAATAGAAACAAATGTGGATCTTTGCCCCCCTTGCTAGTACAAGTAGTGTTGTACTAAGGCCCACTTTGTGATCTACCAAAAACTTACAAACACTAATTTTAAATGGCATTTGAAAATTGAATGTAGTTCATATGAGAAGATCACACTTATTCAAAAACCACTCAAATGAATTCCATTTTCAAAACCCAAGCAACCACAGAGGCGTAAGCATGTGCCTAGCAACTCCACCAAAAATCATCCAAAAATTCAAAACTTGAATTCTGGTAGCCATTTCTACAAACACCTTGTGGGCAGAATTCAAACAAAAAATGAAAAACACTATTTTGAGCAGTGTTTGGACCAAATTGGTCTCCCATTTTGCAACCACAGCCACCAAGTGCACCCCCTACCCTTCTCTAGCCCGGCCACCCACTGTGCCACAACCAAATGGTCATGGCCATTAAGGCCGAGCACCATTTGGGCACCCCCACCGGCGTCAGCATGCCACAACCGCCGCTACCGTCACCCACCATGTCCAGGAGGTCGCCTGTGGTCCACCTCCACCGCCCAACTAGCCCCAACCCGAGGACAGCGCCAGGAGCAGCCAGGAACCGCCACGCGTGGAGCCTGTCCACCATGCCGAAGCTGCTCGCAGAGCGCGCACGGTTCCCACGTAGCCAGACCCCGCCTCGCTCCAGCCGCCCGTCTACACGATCACCATCGTCCTAGGAAGCTAACGGACATCCCCTTTTCCTCGATCGTGCCCCATAGTCGCCGGCCGCCGCGAAACTCGCCGTCGGCAGAGACATCGTGCGGGTCGTGCCACTCACCTCTCCCGACCGCCATTCACTACACACGCACCTCCGTGACACTCGCCAGGGCACCGCCCACCGTCCTAGCCCACCTCCCACACCTCTAGCTCGCTGTGCCGTCGTCACCGGCGAGCACCGCCCATGCTCCTCTGCCGCTTCGCCGAGCCTATAAAAGGAGGCCTCCCCAGCACCAATTTGTCACACCACTCTCATCCCCTCTCTCTTAGAACACTCCCAGAGCCCCACCGGAGCAAGCCGCCGTCCGCAGCGCCGGAATTTCGCCGCGGTCTGCCGCGGAGGGAGAAGAAGGGGGTCGTTCATCAAGGCCACCTCTCGGGACGCTGCCAGTACCAGGAGAACCACCGTCCTCGACTTGTTCGTTTGCCCGCCTCGCCGACCGTCGTCGGAGCCCCGGTAAGCCGCCACAGACCCCCACCGAGCCGCTAGGGTTCCACCTCGCCGGTGACCTATGTGTCATCGACGATGATCCTCAGCCGTAGATCTTCCTTTTAATCGCACGGTCCATGTTGCCCCGTACCGCTTCACATTTGATGTATCGCTAACCTGCGGGACCCACTGTCAGTTGTTCCCCGCACCGTGGAGCGCCACTGGGCCGGCCCATTTTCTTTCCCGCGCTAGCCCACGAATTCAAATTTAGGTTTTTCTAATTAGGTTTGAACTTAGTTCTATCCCCTAGTTTGAAAATCATATGAGAGAGATTTACAAATCCGAATGGAGTGATTCCAATTGTGTTGGAAATCTTCTGAAAAGATCTATCCAAGCCAGTTGGATTTAATTCAAATAGAGTTAGAGATCTCCCCTAGTAAAAATAACAAGATAGAAGCTTTTGCACATTCAAACATTTTTATAAAATCAACCAAAATAGCTTTTGAGTTGATTCCAACTCTCAAAAATCACATTTAACCATAGATATCTGAATATGTAATAATATTAAGGTTTGCATGCAGTGACTTTGGACTAGTACCAAAATAATGCTATATAGGCATTTCTAGTCACTTTAAATCATTAAATTCTAAACATAAACCCATTAAAATGTGATCCAACCCTTAAATCACATTCCCATATGTTCGAATATGTGGTGATGACATGTGTCCATATGATCCCATATTCTAAGTGGAGAATATTAAATCTTAGATATTTTCAATGAGTAGAAATTACTTTTCTTAAATAAAAAGAATGAAACTAGTTAATAAAACCTTGTGATGCTTGTGATGATATTAGATCATCAAATGTGTGCCTTAGAATACTAAGTAGCTTAGTTAAGTATTGTTTGGTGATTGTGTACTCCGTACGTATTTATAGACGATAGTACCGACCAAGCTTTCGAGGAGGAGGAATTCTATCAAGAGGAGTAAGAGGAAAACTTCAACCACTGCACCAAACAAGGTAAGCCATCATTAACAATGCAAGCTAACACTTGCAAGCTATTGTTAGCAAGCTAGAATTAAGCTAGAGAAATTAAGCAAGATGCATTAGGCATGCTTTGGTTATACCCCTTGACTAGTACCTACCCCAAGTTTTATTTCCCAGCTTTACTTTCTTTACTTTACCAAAGTCCTTTACTTGTTTTGAAGGTACAATAAAGAGTATAAAACTTGACCTATTTAGATAACCTTAGATGTCATTCTATGGCATGAGATTGATCTTAGCATCCCACTTTAGTGAACACTCTTAATTTAGTAGTTTAGAGTAGATAAAAACTTGAGTCACTTTAGATGGGAACACTTGGTGAAAATGAATTGTGAAAACCTTAGAATGATGAGGCATTCTATTGAGGTGTTTTGACCAATGTTGAGAGACACCAATGGTGTATGATGATGAAAATGTTGAGGCATGAGCCTTGACCCTCTTACAAAACTAATGGTTGGATTCGGATGCGATACCATTCCAAAATTACCATACAACCACAATATCTGAATTGGGTAAGGCTTAGCCGGAAATTTATATGCATTAGTATTAGTTCCCTCACGGGAGAGGTTTGAGCTGAGGCTACCTCTCAATGATGTCCACCTATGCAGTGCCCAAGATGACTGATGGTCATGGTTGGGAGGCCATGCTCATAGGAGAGGTGCTTATACTAGGGTGTGTAAAGGGAAGGTTATGTTTGATTATCTGCATACTAAGTATGATGATTCAGGGTTATCCCTAACAGATGTATCGAATCTTGTGGTGAAAGTGTACCACCTCTGCAGAGTGACAAACTATTCGAATAGCCGCGTCATGATTATGGACAGTTGGAATGGCCATACTGTTTCGTTGTCAGATGTTTTCTAAATAACTTGAAATGAATGATGAACCTTGACTTGACCACAACAGGGTTGTGTTAATGATAATAGCTTCCCAACTTAAGTGATTCTAGAACTTTATTTTATCTTTTCTTGCTTCAAAACTTAGCTTAGGTTTCAAACTTACCTTGATAGTTATTCTTTAAATTCAGCACTTTAACTTAGAATTATAACCCTTGTCAGTAGTAGTTTGCGAGTACTTAAAGAGTACTCATGGCTTTTGTCCCTGGCTATTATCATGGCCAGAATATGAAGGAGATTATCAAGATGATGGTCAGCAGGACGGCTATGATACTAGGACTATCTTCCTTCACGATTGCTGTGCCCTCGAAGATGGACCCACCACGCTTATCGTTTATTTCCGTTGTTTGTTGTATTAAGGACTGGGTCATGAGATCCTTATTTGTGTAAAACCTTATGTATGGTTTGTAATGGATGATGTACTGTGATATCCAATCCGTTATGTCTCGCAAAAATGGTAATCCTGGGATTGCGAGGTATGGCATAACGGGTATCTGAGATTAAAAATACGGGTGTTGACAAACGTGGTATCGACAACACCCCTACAAAGGCAGAGGCCAAAATATCCGCTACCCCCTTAAAGTTCACAAAGCCAGCCCAGGAGGATCCGAAGTCAAGCAAGGCATATGTTACACCTGCGGGGATCCGGGCCACTTCGCCCGAAAATGTCCAAACAAATACTGGATGACGTCCAAACAAGAATCTCTGGCACCTAAAAAGGGCAAGAAACCACGAGTCCCTCAAGCCAGAAGAATCAGGAAGCCACTATCCACAGAACCTCCCTTCCTCCGAGAAGGCATTTCCTGAGGAGAAACCTCCAACCTCAAAACGGCGACAAGACTCCGGACATTCCACCGAAGTAGTTTTCGCACCCGGGAACTCACCTATCTCAACATAGGTAGAGTTATGTATCGCCCATTCACCTGTTTTGTAAAACTCTAAATTCCCCGACCCTTGGTAGCCTAGATATTCTTCTGTAATGTTCAAGTATCCTCGCCATTGGTCGGGTTAGACATGTTAATCTTTGCGTGAACCCTTTTTGATGATATGCAAGTCAAGGCTTCAAACCTACGTGTTTTACCCAAGGCGTTGCATCATACTCAACCCGGAATGAGCTCATCCTATCAGACCGCCAGATTTGACGCCTTCTCACCAAACAACAACCCATGAGACATCAGAAGCGAAACTAACTGAAGATTCTACGACTCCAAGAAGAAAAGAATGTGCTATCCCCGAGTTGCCTTAGTCTAATCCTAAGGGGGAAAGACTGCGTCTTTTCCCCAAAATAGAATAAATCTTTGCTAGAAGCAAACTCAAGAGTATCGACCCCAACATCTTTAATAGGATACGTTACGACCCTAAGGAAGAGTTGAGGACCCTTAGAGTGAGGTACTCCCAACCATAGATTCTATCTTCCGACAAGTACCCCATGAAGTTCAGCATCGAGAAAGCCTACCCAGTCTAAGCCCTCGAGATTTAGAGTCCGAAAGGAAATGAAGGTCATCCCCCGCTATCGGAACTGGACTCTGCTCAACTCCCCGTGCATCCCGGAAGACTGAAGCTCAACTTCATCGATAGAGTAGCCACTTTCAAAGACGGAGTCCGTAAGATAGGACACGTAGGACACTTGGTATCAACCCGACTCAAAATCCCCTAACCCTACTCTCCTGAATCTCGGGACGAGATTCTTTTAAGGGGGAAAGGTCTATAACATCCCAATTTCAGCAACCCTGATTAGTGGTCCAGAATACAAAAATCAGGGGGAACAAAAACTTTTTCTTGTTCATTGGTGCAGTGTTTTCTTGTTGTTTGTTTGTGCTTGTGCATGTGAGAGTATGCCTTATGATACTCCTTACCTCACCATCAGTTAACAAAAGCTATTTAGCAAAACTATCCTGGATCATTTTACATATTCTCAAATGTTCTGGCATTTCAAAACATGAGCCAAGATGCTTGTGTAACCAAAACTAGTTTAGTAGCTTCCATTGACAAAAACTATGGAGAGTTATAACCTCCTTATGTTTTCAAGACAGAACCTTCAAATAGTCTTACCTCTAGGTTTTCCAAAACATTTTCTTTAAGCTGTTGAATTCCACTCTTGGTAGAAATACCAATGACTCTCACCCTATTCAAATCCAATACTTCAAAATACCCATACTCACCTCAAGCTAGGCTTGATGGTAACCCCAGTAGTGGTTTTGCTTAGGTTATAAGATGAGTTGCCTTGATCTGCTGTCTAATGAGTTGCCTTGATCTGTTGTTTGACTTGTTTGCTTAGAGTAGTATGAGCTACCCTAGGAGCTCATCCTCTAGGATCAAGGAACCTTTAAATCCCCAACCCTTAATCAAGAATACAATCTGGATCTAATCTCTAGATACAAGGTGACCATCTAAAACCCTTAACCAGATCAGTTATGTAGTGATCCATTCTAAAAGCCTCCAAGTAAATGAGGACCAATATCAAGCATGGATCCCTTATACTCAATCTACTCTTAACCACATCCACTTGATGATGCTTTGGTACCTTGAAATCAATCAAACACATCCTCCCTCTTATTCTAGTCAAAAACCCTAAGTCTGCCAAATTTGGCTATGTCTAGAAATCTGTTTCCAACATCACCTTTTGAATGTCTTCCTTCCTCAACCCTTGTGCTTTATGGGTAATGCACTTGAACCATCTTGTTAACCATCCTAAGGGATACCAATGACCACTCTTGCCCTTGGTGAAATCATCCTCCTACCCACTTCTTCTTGATGGTTTTGCAGGCAAGAAAATAACTATTCCTGCAAATCTAGTCAACATGCCTACTTTGATAGAAGCTCACACCATCATCTAACCTTCTATGGACCAACTCCTTGCATGGTTGTGATCTAATCATATAGGTCTATCAACATCTACTTCACTTGTTCCATGTGGATCTTTGTGCTACTTAAACCCACAAGGTTTTGAAGGCTAGTTGATAATCTTGTTTGGCAGGCTTATTTTATTCAAAGTTTGAAATCAATTCTTGGTAAACTCAAGCAAGATCAAGCTCAAACCTCTATACCATGTTGATGTACATCACTTTTTCTATCCATCCATCTATCCCATGCCCCAAGGGGAGATCTGAACTTCAAGATACCACCATTGTTTTGATGGTATGAAATTAACATCACTCTAGATCCTTAATCTAGGGTATTTCACCAAAATCAACTTGGATTCTCCAATCCCAAGGTTGCAAATGCTTGATACACCTTGTCTACATCATCTATCTTGGTCATAAAGATTTATCAAATATTATCCATAATTATTATGCCTCCAAATCAAATTAATCTCTTTAATAATCAAAATATCCAAAGCTCCTTTTATAAAGGCAAGTTTGGCTTTTACCAAAGAACTTCCCCAACTTTTGGATCAATTGAGATCCACATATCATACCCCATCTTCCCACTTCAAAAATCAATATTTTTGAAGAGCTCTAATAATTCTTTTTGCCCTTTTCCCTAAATGGCAGAAACAACAAAATAATTGTTTTAAATACTTTTAAGCCTCAATATGGGAAAATTCCCCTAAGTGTCTATTCACATCTGGGACCATCTCACCTCAAAAACTCCACCTATCCAATGTAAAATTATCAAATGACCTTCTAGAAACTACTTCTGTATGTTTTGAATAAATGATTTTAAATGGACTTAGAATACTCCGAAAAATCCCAAATAATTCCTGATATCTACCTTGACCTCATCTATCTCCTAGTACCATTTCCCCATCTGGTCAAATGCAAGTTTTTGGACTCCCTTCATAACCATCTATTTGATCAAATTGGGCAAACTAAGGAATTAGTGAGCCAAACCAAGAATCAATCACCACCAAGGCTCACCACCACTCACCACAGCAACCACCATCTCCTCTGGTCGTGATCACTGTACCAAATCACTATAGCAGCTTGTCCTCTAGTGCTTGGACACTAGAGCTTAGCCTCATATGGGTGTCTTTCTTTTCAGACCTCTTCTCCCCTTGCAAATGATGCACACTGCTCTCTCTGACCTACATCCAGACCAGATACCACTCTCCACGCCCACAGTAACGAGCCCCTAGTTTCCCTCCTCTCTCCCATGCCCAATGGACCAAGTCCATGATGGACTACTCCATCTCGGTTAAAAAGGCAAGAGGCCACCCAGTGCCTCCCCCTGCTCGTCATTTGCCCCCTCTGCTCCCGCTTACCACCCTATCACCCCCGCTCCCTCTCCCCTACTCGGTGCTACCCAAGAGAAGGAGGAGAAGAAGCCTCGGCTCTTCTCCAAAAATCGCACAAGGTCCCTCCCCTCTTGCTCTCTCCCTCTGTATGTCACCCTGCGGTGACCCCCTTCTCCTCCTCTACCTGACCCTAGTCTCCTTTCTGCCCAGGAACATCTCTACCATCGCCACCAGCGAGCTCCGGCGAGTTCCCTCTCGGGCGTGATCTGAGCAGGCGGGTCGTCTCCTAGCGTAGAACTGCACCTTGCCGCCCATAGTTGAGGTCACCGTTGTCCACCACGACCTCTCCGCCGCTCCCCGTCGCCTCCCCGTGGCCCCAGGTGAGCCCTCTGCCGCCGCCAAGCCCGCCTAGTGTTTCCCCCGCTTGTCTGCGCGTCGAGAGGAGGACGCCGCCCTAGGGCCATCGATCGTCATTTGATCGAGCGGCCACCATCGCCTCTTACCGCTTCGCCCGCCCCGGGCAGCTGACCGGCGGGCCCCGTCGTGGGGGTTTAAAATCCCGCCTCCAGCACGGCGCGTCCCTGGCGTGGGCCGAATCCGCTTCCCCGGCCTAGTGTGCCCCAGATCCGAGCCCAGTTCCGGCCAGCTCCTTTCCCTTTTTCTTTTCTATTATTCCATATCTGTAAAAAGGCCTGTCACTTTAAATCATTTCAAAAATACAAATCAACCTCAAACTACCAGATCTAAATTTTTACATGTTATATGGAGTATTCCCTGCCACCGAGAGCTAGTCTCATACCAATATCTTATACTAAAATGTGTCATTTACACTAAATAATTTCCTCACTAAGCTACCCAACTCCAATTGGAGTAAAACCAACTGCCTTTGAAAGGTATTAGAAGTACCTATCCCTAGCCCTTGGTCTCATGCCAAGGTGAACAGTAGCTTGCCTTTGGCAAAATAACCAAAAACACCCTTTATCTGAACTTAGAAAATTCCCTAGACCAAATCATAAGTCCAATTGACCCAAGTACAATTATCCTGGATGTGTTACACCACCTGTGCAAATCCGGGATCTCCTAATTTATTGAGCCTTGGATATTTTTCTGAAAATTAAACTATTATGTGCATGGTTTATTCACCTCTAAATTCACTACAGTAGTTATACAGCTCCAGAAAGGTTGAATCCAATTTCTACAGAAAGGTATTCCAAATACCTACAATATGTCTTCGGAATAAAATTAAGAGCTTCTGTAGATTTGATTTGGTGAAAAAGACAAAATAACTCCAGAACTCCTTTTGGGAATTTCCTGAGGGCATTCTAATAAATATTTTGGCATCATTCCAACTCTTGGTGAACAAGTACATCAAGCCCTACCTAAACACCCAAGGAAATAATTTTTGGAGCTCCAGAACTTTTCTGGTGAATTATCCCATAAAACTAGAAGTTATTTCACTAGAAAAATCATAACTAAATAAAGAAAAGTGATAAAATAGTGAAACCACTTTTTTTGGGTTCATTTCATCAATACATATCTGTTGGTATCATGTTTTTACAATAGTACCTTACAGAATATGTCCTTGGTCCAACCCCCCCTCTTAGGTAGTTCCTCGACAATAAACCCTAAGGGGTGTTCATCCCCTTCTCCAAGGCCATCTAGATGTCCTAAATCCCAACAATACTTATTTTGGTATTATTAAGTTGTTTGTTGTATTGTGTTGGTGCTTGTATGCCTTGTGTTGATTGTGCTCTTGCTTGTTGCATGTACACTCGATGACGACGATAGTTGCACTTGTTTTGACACAGAGAAGAAGAGATCTTGTTATTATTGGAATTGGTATTCTTGGTTATCTAAAGGAGAAGTACAGGGACATATTGCCATTTTGCTGATCATCAGGCAAGCCACCTTCTTGCTCATAAGCCTTGTCCTATTGTTTTACTTATGCATGCTTTATCTACTGTTTATTAAAACTACATTGTTTTTACTATATGTTGATGCATATATGGTAGTGGTTTGGCTCCTCCGAACTATTACACTTTGGTACTACTAAGTACAACCCCCTTGACGACACCTACTCGTCCCTAGTATGATAGATAGTGTAATATACCATATCCCTTTTGAGACCCCGTTTTAACTGAAGCAAAACTAGAGGATGGGAAGACCCCGGAAAAAGGTTTTACCAAATGTTTTCTGATAAAACCTTGGTGAGGTGGGACCTCCCAAGAGATATTGAGAAATAAAAAGGTTTTGTTTTACAAAAAGGCTGAAGGAAAGCTGGAGGAAAAAGGTTTACGAAAACACACCCGGTTCTTTGCAGTTTAGCTATAACAACTTAACCTTGTGCAGCCACACTACTCTGGAATGGGACAGTGCTGGATTTGATGTTTGTCTATTCTGGTATGAGTTGCCTCGCAACGACTACAGGGGATAAAAATCCCTGGAGGGTGGGCCTTCTCTGGCTGAGTCTATGTAAAACATCGACCGGGAGAAGGAACGGAGGGTCTGCTGGCCGCCACACGTTACTATGAGCCCCTCATTGAAAGCGCGCACGTGGGACGTGTAATATGCGCTCCTGTTGATCCTCGGTACCCAATGTCCCGGTGTTGAGGGGAACAACACTCATAGGGTAGGCACTTATACTGGAGTGGGCATCCGGAGAGTCTTGATCGGTTACTCGACCCACGATCGGTGAAGATCAGGGTAGCATACCCAGATAGTATGGGTAAAGTGTACAACCTCTGCAAAGTGTAAATCTATTTGAATAGCCATGTCAGCGGTTAAGGACGAGTTGGACAAACTTCAGTAGAGTGGTGCTGGTTTTGTTTTCAAAAAGGATTTCGGAAAATCAAAGGCTTTGAAAATATTTCGACCATGGGATGGTCAAAAAGGAGAAAGGTTTTGACAATGGGATGGTCAGAAAGGAATGAAAGGAGTTTGGTCATGGGACGACCGGGAGAAAGCAACAAATGGGTGACCCAGTCCTAATGTTCAAAACGGTTTCCAAAATGTTTTACAAAAGTTTATCAACAAAGATATGTAGATGCTATATCTACAAGACAAAATGATCCACTAGAGTCATTGATCCACAAGACCACATTGCATGTGTTCTTTTTCCTAAATCACATTGATACACATAACCACACATACACGCCAGTGGATTCTGTGATGCAACTTCTGCCACACTGGTGCAACATGCAATGTGGAAGTTGCTTTCCTTAGTGTTTTGGGGATTTGTGACCATGGTTTTACACATGGAGTCCCTAGAGTCATTGCATGTGTCCTTTTCCTAAACAACATTGATCCACTAGAGTCTTTGATCCACAAGACCACATTGCATGTGTTCTTTTTCCTAAACCACATTGATCCACATGACCACACACACACTCCAGTGGATTCTGTGATGCAACTTCTGCCACACTGGTGCAACATGCAATGTGGAAGCTGCTTTCCTAAGTGTTTTTTGTCTCTATGACCATGGTTTGACACATGGAGTCACTAGATTCAATGCATGCGTTCTTTTCTGAAACCACATTGAGCCACTTGAGTCATTGATACACATGACCACATTGCACGTGTTCTTTTTCCACATTAATCCGCATGTCCACACACACTCCAGTGGATTATGTGATGCCAGTTCTACCACACTGGTGCAACATGCAATGTGGAAGCTACTTTCCTAAGTGTTTTTGGTCTCGATGACCATGGTTTGACACATGGAGTCCCTAGAGTAATTGCATGTGTTCTTTTCCTCAACTACATTGATCCACTAGAGTCAATGATCCACAAGACCACATTGCATGTGTTCTCTTTCCTAAACCAGATTAGTCCACATGAGACACACCGTCTAGTGGATTTTGTGATGAAACTTCTGCCACACTGGTGTAACATGCAATGTGGAAGCTGCTTTTCTAAGTGTTTTTGGTCTCTGTGACCGTGGTTTAACACATGGAGTCTCTAAGGTCATTGTATGTGTTCTTTTATTAAACCACATTGATCAAGAAGAGCACATTGCATGTGTTCTTTTTCCTAAACCACATTGATCCACATGGCCACACACACACACTCCAATGGATTCTGTGATGCAACTTGTGCCAAACTAGGGCAACATGCAATGTGGACACTACTTTCCTAAGTGTTTTTAGTCTCCGTGACCATGGTTTGACACATGGAGTCCCTATAGTCATTGCATGTGTTCTTTTCCTAAACCATATTGATCCACAAGACCACATTGCATGTGTTCTTTTTCCTAAACCACATTGATCCACATGACCACACACACACTCAAGTGGATTCTGTGATGCAACTTCTACCACACTTGTGTAACATGAAATGTGGAAGCTGCTTTCATTAGTGTTTTTGATCTCTAGGACCATGGTTTGACAAATGGAGTCCCTAGAGTCATTGCATGTGTTCTTTTCATAACCCACATTGATCCAGTAGAGTCATTGATCCTCATGACCACATTGCATGTGTTCTTTTTCCTAAACCACATTGATACACATCACCACACACACTACAATGGGTTTTGTCATGGAACTTCTGCCACACTGGTGCAACATGCAATGTGGAAGCTGATTTCCTAAGTGTTTTTGTCTTTGTGACCATGGTTTGACACATGGAGTCCGTACAATCATTGCATGTGTTCTTTTCCTAAACCGCATTGATCCACTAGAGTCATTGATCCACAGGACCACATTGCATGTGTTCTTTTTCCTAAACCACATTGATACACATAACCACACATACACGCCAGTGGATTCTGTGATGCAACTTCTGCCACACTGGTGCAACATGCAATGTGGAAGTTGCTTTCCTTAGTGTTTTGGGGCTTTGTGACCATGGTTTGACACATGGAGTCCCTTGATTCATTTCATGTGTCCTTTTTCTAAACCACATTGATCCACTAGAGTCATTGATCCACAAGACCACATTGCATGTGTTCTTTTTCCTAAACCACATTGATCTACATGACCACACACACACACTCCAGTGGATTCTGTGATGCAACTTTTGCCACACTGGTATAACATGCAATGTGGAAGCTGCTTTCTTAAGTGTTTTTGGTCTCTATGACCATGGTTTGACACATGGAGTCACTAGAGTCAATGCATGCGTTCTTTTCTGAAACCACATTGGTCCACTAGAGTCATCGATCCACATGACCACATTGCACGTGTTCTTTTTCCACATTAATCCGCATGTCCACACACACTCTAGTGGATTATGTGATGCCACTTCTACCATACTGGTGCAACATGCAACATGGAAGCTACTTTCCTAAGTGTTTTTGGTCTCGTTGACCATGGTTTCACACATGGAGTCCCTAGAGAAATTGCATGTGTTCTTTTCCTAAACTACATTGATCCACTAGAGTCATTGATCGAAAAGACGACATTGCATGTGTTCTTTTTCCTAAACCACATTGATCCACATGACCACACACACACACTCTAGTGGACTCTATGATGCAACTTTGGCCACATTGGCGCAACATGCAATGTGGAAGAACCTTTCTAAAGTGTTTCTGGTCTCTTTGGCCATGGTTTGACACATGGAGTCACTAGAGTCATTGCATGTGTTCTTTTCCTAAACCACATTGATCCACAAGACCACATTGCATGTGTTCTTTTTACTAAACCACATTGATCCACATGACCACACACACACTCCAGTGGATTCTGTGATGCAACTTCTGCAAAAGTGGTGCAACATGCAATGTGGAAGCTGATTTCCTAAGTGTTTTTGGTCTCTGTGACCATGGTTTGACACACGGTGTCCCGATAGTCATTGCTTGTGTTCTTTTCCTAAACCACATTGATCCAATAGAGTCATTGATCCGCATGACCACATTGCATGTGCTCTGTTTCATAAACCACAATGATACACAAGACCACACACACTCTAGTGGATTCTGTGATGCAACTTCTGCCACACTGGTGCAACATGCAATGTGGAAGCAACTTTACGAAGAGTTTTTGGTCTTTGTGACCATGGTTTGACACATGGATTCCGTAGGGTTATTGCATCTGTTCTTTTCCTAAACCACATTGATCCACTAGTCATTGATCCAGAAAGACCATATTGCATGTGTTCTTTTTCCTAAACCACATGATCCACATAACCATACACACTCTAGTGGATTCTGTGATGCAACTTTTACCACACTAGGTGTAACATGAAATGTGGAAGCTGATTTCAAAAGTGTTTTTGGTCTCTATGACCATGGTTTGACAAATGGAGTCCCTAGAGTCATTGCATGTGTTCTTTTCCTAAACAACTTTGATCCACATGACCACATTGCATGTGTTCTTTTTCCTAAACCACATTGATCCACGTGATCACACGCACACTCAAGTGGATTCTATGATGCAACTTCTGCCACATTGGTGCAACGTGCAATAAGGAAGCTGCTTTCCTATGTGTTTTTGGTCTCTGTGATCATGGTTTGACACATGGAGTCCCTAGAGTCATTGCATGTGTTATTTTACTAAACCACAATGATCCACTAGAGTCATTGATCCACATGACCACATTCATGTGTTCTTTTTCCTAAACCAGATTGATTCACATGACCACACACACACTCTAGTGGATTATGTGATGCAACTTCTGCCACACTGGTGCCACATGCAATGTGGAAGCTTCTTTCCTAAGTGTTTTTGCTCTCTGTGACCATGGTTTGACACATGGAGTTCCTAGATTCATTGCATGTGTTCTTTTCCTAAACTACATTGATCCACTGGAGTCATTGATCCACATGACCACATTGCACGTGTTCTTTTTCCTAATCCCCATTGATCCACATGACCACACACACAATCGAGTGGATTCTGTGATGCAACTTCTGCCACACTAGCGCAACATGCAATGTGGAAGCTGCTTTCCTAAGTGTTTTTGGTTTCTGTGACCATGGTTTGACACATGGAGTCCCTGGAGTCATTGCATGTGTTCTTTTCCTAAATCACATTGATCTACTAGAGTCATTGATCCACATGACCACATTGCATGTGTTATTTTTCCTAGACCACATTTATCCACATGGCCACACACACACTCTAGTGGATTCTTTGATGCAACTTCTTCCACACTGGCACAACATGTAATGTGGAAGACACTTTCCTAAGTATTTTTGGTCTTTGTGACCATGGTTTGACATATTGAGTCCTGATGACCCACAAGTATAGGGGGTGTATCGCAGTATTTTTGAGGGAAGTGAAGCCCAATTTATTGATTCGACACAAGGGGAGCCAAAGAATACTTATCAGTCTTAACAACTGAGTTGTCAATTCAGCTACACCTGGAAACAATCTTGCTCACAGCAGTTTATCAAGAGTGCAGTTTTGTAGTAGGAATAGTAAAGTAAAAGCAAAGACAAGAGTAACAAAAGCAAAGAAATGGGATTCGAGTGCGGTAGGCATAGGGATGGATGGACAGGCGTTGCATGGATAAGACAATTCACATAGCAATCAGAACATAGGGCAATTGCAGATAAATAAGATAAAGCATCCAAGTACTAGACAATCCTAGGCATGTGTTACATATATAGTCATACGTGCTCGCAATGAGAACTTGCACAACATCTTTTGTCCTGCCAGCCCGTTTGCAGCGGGGCCTCTAGGGAACTACTAGCAATTAAGGTGCTCCTTTTAATAAAGCACCGGAGCAAAGCATGAACACTCTGTGAACACATGTGATCCTCACATCAAAGCCTTTCCCTTCCGGCTACCCTGATTTCTGTCACTACGGGACCATAGGTTCCGGACAACAACGTGTGTATACAACTTGTAGATAAGACCCAAAACAATACTATCATAAAGAATCAATGATAAGTTCAGATCTGAAATCATGGCACTCGGGCCCTAGTGACAAGCATTAAGCACAACAAGGTTGCAACAAAGTCATAAAGCACTAATAGATATACTAGGCACTATGCCCTAACACTGATGCCATTACATGAACGATCTCATCCAATCCCTACCATCCCCATAGCCTACAGCGGGGGATTACTCACTCATAGACGGGGGAAACATGGATGGTCGATGGAGAAGCGATGGTGATGATGATGGCGATGATCTCCTCCAATTCCCTGTCCCGGTAGGGTGCCAGAACGGAGTTTCTGGTGCTGTTTCGTGGAATCTGGTGGTGGCGGCGGAGCGGAACTCCTTCTGGAAAAACATCGAACCCCCCGAAGTTTTTAGGTCAGAAGGCTTCTCATAGGCAAAGAGGGAGACCGAGGGGGTGCCTGGGGCCACCACACCAGGCCCTAGCGCGGCCAAGCTACCATACCGAGGGGAGGGCTGTACAACCCCGTCCTCCCTGTCTCGTATTCTGGCTCCTGGAGTCTTCTGGAAAAATAGGCACTTTGGCTTTTGTCCCGTCCAATTCCGAGAATATTCATTTTCTGACTTTCCTGGAACCAAAACCAGCAGAAAACAGGCAGCTAGCACTATGGCTCTTGTTAATAGGTTAGTCCAAGAAATCATATGAAAAGTACTCCAAAGTGTGGACAAAACACAAGAAAGTGGATAAAACCAAGCATGGGGCATAAAAAATTATAGTTACATTTTCAATGTATCAAGTCCCTAGAGTCATTGCATGTGTTCCCTCCTAAATCACATTGATCTACTAGAGTCATTGATCCACATGACCACATTCCATGTGTTCTTTTTCCTAAACCACATTGATTTACATGACCACACACAGACTCTAGTGGATTCTGTGATGCAACTTCTTCCACACTGGTGCAACATGCAATGTGGAAGCTGCTTCCCTAAGTGTTTTTGGTCTCTATAACCATGGCTTGACACATGGAGTTCCTAGAGTCATTGCATGTTTTCTTTTCCTAAACCACATTTATCCACTGTAGTCATTGATCCACATGACCACATTGCATGTGTTATTTTTCCTAAACCACATTGATTCACATGACCACACACACAATCTAGTGTATTCTGTGATGCAACTTCTGCCACACTGGTGCAACATGCAATGTGGAAGCAGCTTTCATAAGTGTTGTTGGTCTTTGTGACCATGGTTTGACACATGCAGTCCCTAGAGTATTTGCATGTGTTCCTTTCGAAAACAACATTGATCCATAGGAACACATTGCATGTGTTCTTTTTCCTAAACCACATTGATCCACATCACCACACACACACTAGAGTGGATTCTGTGATGCAACTTCTGCCACATTGGCGCAACATGCAATGTGGAAGCTGCTTTTCTAAGTGTTTTTGGTCTCTGTGACCATCGTTTGACACATTGAGTCCCTGGAGTGATTGCATGTGTTCTTTTCCTAAATCACATTGATCTACTAGAGTCATTGATCCACATGACCACATTCCATGTGTTATTTTTCCTAAACCACATTGATTCACATGACCACACACACACTCTAGTGGATTCTGTGATGTAATTTCTGCCACATTGGTGCAACATGCAATGTGGAAGCAACTTTCCTAAGTGTTTTTGTCTCTGTGACCATGTTTTGACACATGGAGTTCCTAGAGTTATTGTATGTGCGCTTTTCATAAATCACATTGATCCACTAGAGTCATTGATTCATAAGATCACATTGCATGTGTTCTTTTTCCTAAACCACATTAATCCACATGACCACACACACACTCCAGTGGAATCTGTGACGCAACTTCTGCCACACTGGTGCAACATGCAATGTGGAAGCTGCTTTCCTAAGTAGTTTTGATCTCTGTGACCATGGTTTGACACATAGAGTCCCTAGATTCATTGCATCTTTTATTTTCCTAAACCACATTGATCCACGAGAGTAATTCATCCACAAGACCACATTGCATTTGTTCTTTTTCCTAAACCACATTGATCCAAATGAACTCACACAAACACACTCAAGTCGATTCTGTGATGCAACTTCTGCCACATTGGTGCAACGTGCAATGTGGAAGCTGCTTTCCTAAGTGTCTTTGGTCTCTATGACCATGGTTTGACACATGGAGTCCCAGAGTGATTGCATGTGTTCTTTCACTAAACCACAATGATCCACTAGAGTGATTGATCCACATGACCACATTCCATGTGTTCTTTTTCCTGAACCACATTGATTCACATGACCACACATAAACTCTAGTGGATTATGTGATGTAACTTCTGCCACACTGGTGCAACATGCAATGTGGAAGCTGCTTTCCTAAGTGTTTTTGGTCTCTGTGACCGTGGTTTAACACATGGAGTTCCTAGAGTCATTGCATGTGTTCTTTTCCTAAACCATATTGATCCACTAGAGTCATTGATCCACATGACCAAATTGCATGTGTTATTTTTCCTAATCCCCATCGATTCACATGACCACACACACAATCTAGTGGATTCTGTGCTGCAACTTGTACCACACTGGTGCAACATGCAATGTGGAAGCTGCTTTCTTAAGTGTTTTTGGTTTATTTGACCATGGTTTGACACATGGAGTCCCTAGAGTAATTGCATGTGTTCCTTTCCAAAACCACATTGATCCACTAGAGTCATTGATCCACAGGACCACATTGCATGTGTTCTATTTCCTAAACCACATTGATCCACATGACCACACACACACTCTAGTGGATTCTGTGATGCAACTTCTGCCACACCAGCGCAACATGCAATGTGGAAGCTGCTTTCCTAAGTGTTTTTCGTCTTTGTGACTATGGTTTGACACATTGAGTCCCTAGAGTCATTGCATGTGTTCTTTTCCTAAATCATATTGATCTAATAGAGTCATTTATCCACATGACCACATTCCATGTGTTATTTTTCCTAAACCACATTGATTCACATGACCACACACACACTCTAGTGGAATCTGTGATGCAACTTCTGCCACACTAGTGCACCATGCAATGTGGAACCTCCTTTCCTAAGTATTTTTGATCTCTATGACCATGGTTTGACACATGGATTCCCTAGATTCATTTCATGTTTTCTTTTCCTAAACCACATTGATCGACTAGAGTAATTCATCCACAAGAACACATTGCATTTGTTCTTTTTCCTAAACCACATTGATCCACATGAACACACACAAACACACACAAGTGGATTCTGTGATGCAACTTTTGCCACTTTGGTGCAACGTGCAATGTGGAAGATGCTTTCCTAAGTGTTTTTGTGTCTCTGTGACCATGGTTTGACACATGGAGTCCCCATAGTCATTGCATGTGTTCTTTTCCTAAACCACATTGATCCACTAGAGTCATTGATCCACAAGACCACATTGCATGTGTTCTTTTTCCTAAACCACATTGATCCACATGACCAAACATACACTAGTGAATTCTGTGATGCAACTTCTAACACACTAGTGCAACATGCAATGTGGAAGCTGCTTTCCTAAGTGTTTTTTGGTCTTTGTGACCATGGTTTGACATATGGAGTCCCTAGAGTCATTGCGTGCGTTCTTTTCCTAAACCACATTGATCCACTGGAGTCATTGATCCATATGACCACATTGAGCATTTTATTTTTCCACATTAATCCACATGGCCACACACACACACTCTAGTGGATTCTGTGATGCAACTTCTGCCACATTGGCGCAACATGCAAAGTGGAAGCTGCTTTCCTAAGTGTTTTTGGTCTCTGTGACACATGGAGTTCCTAGAGTCATTGCATGTGTTCTTTTCCTAAACCACATTGATCCATTGGGGTCATTGATCCACATGACCACATTGCATGTGTTATTTTTCCTAATCCCCATTGATTCGCATGACCACAGACACACTCTAGTGGATTTTGTGATGAAACTTCTGCCACACTGGTGCAACATGCAATGTGGAAGCTGCTTTTCTAAGTGTTGTTGGTCTCTATGCCCATGGTTTGACACATGGAGTCCCTAGAGTAATTGCATGTTTTCCTTTCCAAAACCATATTGATCCACTAGAGTCATTGATCCACATGACCACATTGCATGTGTTCTTTTTCCTAAACCACATTGATCCACATGACCACACACAAACACACTCAAGTGGATTCTGTAATGCAACTTCTGCCACATTGGTGCAACGTGCAATGTGGAAGCTGCTTTCCTAAGTGTTTTTGGTCTCTATGACCATGGTTTGACACATGGAGTCCCTAGAGTCATTGCATGTGTTCTTTTACTAAACCACAATGATCCACTAGAGTCATTGATCCACATGACCACGTTCCATGTGTTCTTTTTCTTAAACCACATTGATTCACATGATAACACATACACTCTAGTGGATTCTGTGATGCAACTTTTGCCACACTGGTGCAACATGCAATGTGGAAGCTTCTTTCCTAAGTGTTGTTGGTATCTGTGACCATGGTTTGACACATGGAGTCCCTAGAGTAATTGCATGTGTCCCTTTCCAAAACCACATTGTTCCACTAGAGTCATTGATCCACAGGACCACATTGCATGTGTTCTTTTCCTAAACCACATTGATCCACATGACCACACACACACTCTAGTGGATTCTGTGATGCAACTTCTGCCACACTGGCGCAACATGCAATGTGGAAGTTGCTTTCCTAAGTGTTTTTAGTCTTTGTGACCATGGTTTGACACATTGAGTCCCTAGAGTCATTACATGTGATCTTTTCCTAAATCACATTGATATACTAGAGTCATTGATCCACATGACCACATTCCATGTGTTATTTTTCCTAAATCACATTGATTCACATGATCACACACACACTCTAGTGGATTCTATGATGTAACTTCTGCCACATTGGTGCAACGTGCAATGTGGAAGCTACTTTCCTAAGTGTTTTTGGTCTCTGTGACCATGGTTTGACACATGGAGTTCCGAGAGTTATTGTGTGTGTTATTTTCCTAAATCACATTGATCCACTAGAGTCATTGATTCACAAGACCACATTGCATGTGTTCTTTTTCCTAAACCACATTAATCCACATGACCACACACACACTCCAGTGGAATCTGTGATGTAACTTCTGCCACTCTGGTGCAAGATGCAATGTGGAAGCTCCTTTCCTAAGTATTTTTGATCTCTATGACCTTGGTTTGACACATGGAGTCCCTAGATTCATTGCATGTTCTCTTTTCCTAAACCACATTGATCGACTAGAGTAATTCATCCACAAGACCACATTGCATTTGTTCTTTTTCCTAAACCACATTGATCAAAATGAACACACACACACACACACTCAAGTGGATTCTGTGATGCAACTTCTGCCACATTGGTGCAACGTGCAATGTGGAAGCTTCTTTCCTAAGTGTTTTTGGTCTCATTGACCATGGTTTGACACATGGAGTCCTAGAGTCATTGCATGTGTTCTTTTCATAAACCACATTGATCCACTAGAGTCATTGATCCATAAGACCACATTGCATGTGTTCTTCTTCCTAAACCACATTGATCCACATGACGAAACATACACTAGTGAATTCTGTGATGCAACTTCTACAAAACTAGTGTAACATGCAATGTCGAAGCTGCTTTGCTAAGTGTTTTTTGGTCTTTGTGACCAAGGTTTGACATATGGAGTTCCTAGAGTCATTGCATGCGTTCTTTTCCTAAACCACATTGATCCACTAGAGTCATTGATCCATATGACCACATTGCACGTGTTCTTTTTCCACATTAATCCACATGGCCACACACACACTCTAGTGGGTTCTGTGATGCAACTTCTGCCATACAAGCGCAACATGCAACGTGGAAGCTACTTTCCTAAGTGTTTTTGGTCTCTGTGACCATGGTTTGACACATGGAGTTCCTAGAGTCATTGCATGTGTTCTTTTCCTAAACCACATTGATCCACTAGGGTCATTGATCCACATGACCACATTGCATGTGTTATTTTTCCTCATCCCCATTGATTCACATGAGCACACACACACTCTAGTGGATTCTGTGATGAAACTTCTGCCACACTGGAGCAACATGGAACGTGGAAGCTTCTTTCCTAAGTTTTGTTGGTCTCTATGACCATGGTTTGACACATGGAGTCCCTAGAGTAATTGCATGTGTTCCTTTCCAAAACAACATTGATACACTAGAGTCATTGATCCACATGACCAAATTGCATGTGTTTGTTTTCCTAAACCACATTGATCCACATGACCACACACAAACACACTCAAGTGGATTCTGTGATGCAACTTCTGCCTCATTGGTGCAATGTGCAATGTGGAAGTTGCTTTCCTAAGTGTTTTTGGTCTCTGTGACCATGGTTTGACACATAGAGTTCATAGAGTCATTGCATGTGTCCTTTTCCTAAACCACATTGATCCACTAGGGTTATTGATCCACATGACCACATTGCATGTGTTATTTTTCCTCATCCCCATTGATTCACATGACCACACACACACTCTAGTTGATTCTGTGATGAAACTTCTGCCACACTGGTGCAACATGCAATGTGGAAGCTGGTTTCCTATGTGTTGTTGGTCTCCATGACCATGGTTTGACACATGGATTCCATAGAGTAATTGCATGTGTTCCTTTCCAAAACAACATTGATACACTAGTGTCATTGATCCACATGACCAAATTGCATGTGTTCTTTTTCCTAAACCACATTGATCCACATGACCACACACAAACACACTCTAGTGGATTCTGTGATGCAACTTCTGCCACACTAGTGCAACATGCAATGTGGAAGCTGCTTCCCTAATTGTTTTTGGTCTCTGTGACCATTGTTTGACACATGGAGTTGCTAGAGTCATTGCATGTTTTCTTTTCCTAAACCACATTAATCCACTGTAGTCATTGATCCACATGACCACATTGCACTTGTTATTTTTCCTAATCCCCATTGATTCACATGACCACACACACAATCTAGTGTATTCTGTGATGCAACTTCTGCGACACTGGTGCAACATGCAATGTGGAAGCTACTTTCTTAAGTGTTGTTGGTCTTTGTGACCATGGTTTGACACATGGAGTCCCTAGAGTATTTGCATGTGTTACTTTCGAAAACCACATTGCTCCATAGGAGCACATTGCATGTGTTCTTTTTCCTAAACCACATTGATCCACATGACCACACACACACTGTAGTGGATTCTGTGATGCAACTTCTGCCACATTGGCGCAACATGCAAAGTGGAAGCTGCTTTCCTAAGTGTTTTTGGTCTCTGTGACCATGGTTTGACACATGGAGTTCCTAGAGTCATTGCATGTGTTCTTTTCCTAAACCACATTGATCTATTGGGGTCATTGATCCACATGACCACATTGCATGTGTTATTTTTCCTAATCCCCACTGATTCGCATGACCACAGACACACTCTAGTGGATTTTGTGATGAAACTTCTGCCACACTGTGCAACATGCAATGTGGAAGCTGCTTTTCTAAGTGTTGTTGGTCTCTATGCCCATGGTTTGACACATGGAGTCCCTAGAGTAATTGCATGTTTTCCTTTCCAAAACCATATTGATCCACTAGAGTCATTGATCCACATGACCACATTGCATGTGTTCTTTTTCCTAAACCACATTGATCGACATGACCACACACAAACACACTCAAGTGGATTCTGTAATGCAACTTCTGCCACATTGGTGCAACGTGCAATGTGGAAGCTGCTTTCCTAAGTGTTTTTGGTCTCTATGACCATGGTTTGACACATGGAGTCCCCAGAGTCATTGCATGTGTTCTTTTACTAAACCACAATGATCCACTAGAGTCATTGATCCACATGACCACGTTCCATGTGTTCTTTTTCTTAAACCACATTGATTCACATGATAACACATACACTCTAGTGTATTCTGTGATGCAACTTCTGCCACACTGGTGCAACATGCAATGTGGAAGATGCTTTCCTAAGTGTTGTTGGTCTCTGTGACCATGGTTTGACACATGGAGTCCCTAGAGTAATTGCATGTGTCCCTTTCCAAAACCACATTGTTCAACTAGAGTCATTGATCCACAGGACCACATTGCATATGTTCTTTTCCTAAACCACATTGATCCACATGACCACACACACACTCTAGTGGACTCTGTGATGCAACTTCTGCCACACTGGTGCAACATGCAATGTGGAAGCTGCTTTCCTAAGTGTTTTTAGTCTTTGTGACCATGGTTTGACACATTGAGTCCCTAGAGTCATTACATGTGATCTTTTCCTAAATCACATTGATCTACTAGAGTCATTGATCCACATGACCACATTCCATGTGTTATTTTTCCTAAATCACATTGATTCACATGATCACACACGCACTCTAGTGGATTCTATGATGTAACTTCTGCCACATTGGTGCAACGTGCAATGTGGAAGCTACTTTCCTAAGTGTTTTTGGTCTCTGTGACCATGGTTTGACACATGGAGTTCCTAGAGTTATTGTGTGTGTTATTTTCCTAAATCACATTGATCCACTAGAGTCATTGATTCACAAGACCACATTGCATGTGTTCTTTTTCCTAAACCACATTAATCCACATGACCACACACACACTCCAGTGGAATCTGTGATGTAACTTCTGCCACTCTGGTGCAACATGCAATGTGGAAGCTCCTTTCCTAAGTTTTGATCTCTATGACCTTGGTTTGACACATGGAGTCCCTAGATTCATTGCATGTTTTCTTTTCCTAAACCACAGTGATCGACTAGAGTAATTCATCCACAAGACCACATTGCATTTGTTCTTTTTCCTAAACCACATTGATCAAAATGAACACACACACATACACTCAAGTGGATTCTGTGATGCAACTTCTGCTACATTGGTGCAACGTGCAATGTGGAAGCTTCTTTCCTAAGTGTTTTTGGTCTCTTTGACCATGGTTTGACACATGGAGTCCTAGAGTCATTGCATGTGTTCTTTTCATAAACCACATTGATCCACTAGAGTCATTGATCCACAAGACCACATTGCATGTGTTCTTCTTCCTAAACCACATTGATCCACATGGCGAAACATACACTAGTGAATTCTGTGATGCAACTTCTACAAAACTAGTGTAACATGCAATGTCGAAGCTGCTTTGCTAAGTGTTTTTTGGTCTTTGTGACCATGGTTTGACATATGGAGTCCCTAGAGTCATTGCATGCGTTCTTTTCCTAAACCACATTGATCCACTAGAGTCATTGATCCATATGACCACATTGCACGTGTTCTTTTTCCACATTAATCCACATGGCCACACACACACACTCTAGTGGGTTCTGTGATGCAACTTCTGCCATACAAGCGCGACATGCAATGTGGAAGCTACTTTCCTAAGTGTTTTTTGTCTCTGTGACCATGGTTTGACACATGGAGTTCCTAGAGTCATTGCATGTGTTCTTTTCCTAAACCACATTGATCCACTAGGGTCATTGATCCACATGACCACATTGCATGTGTTATTTTTTCTCATCCCCATTGATTCACATGACCACACACACACTCTAGTGGATTCTGTGATGAAACTTCTGCCACACTCGAGCAACATGGAATGTGGAAGCTGCTTTCCTAAGTTTTGTTGGTCTCTATGACCATGGTTTGACACATGGAGTCCCTAGAGTAATTGCATGTGTTCCTTTCCAAAACAACATTGATACACTACAGTCATTGATCCACATGACCAAATTGCATGTGTTTGTTTTCCTAAACCACATTGATCCACATGACCACACACACACTCTAGTGGATTCTATGATGCAACTTCTGCCACACTAGCGCAACATGCAATGTGGAAGCTGATTTCCTAAGTGTTTTTGGTCTCTGTGACCATGGTTTGACACATTGAGTCCCTAGAGTCATTGCATGTGTTATTTTCCTATATCACATTGATCTAATAGAGTCATTGATCGACATGACCACATTCCATGTGTTATTTTTCCTAAACAACATTGATTCACATGACCACACACACACTCTAGTGGATTCTGTGATGCAACTGCTGCCACATTGGTGCAACATGCAATGTGGAAGCTGCTTTCCTAAGTGTTTTTGTCTCTGTGACCATGGTTTGACACATGGAGTTCCTCGAGTTATTGTGTGTGTTATTTTTCCTAAATCACATTGATCCACTAGAGTCATTGATTCACAAGACCACATTGCATGTGTTCTTTTTCCTAAACCACATTAATCCACATGACCACACACACACTCTAGTGGAATCTGTGATGCAACTTCTGCCACACTAGTGCAACATGCAATGTGGAACCTCATTTCCTAAGTATTTTTGATCTCTGTGACCATGGTTTGACACATGGAGTCCCTAGATTCATTGCATGTTTTCTTTTCCTAAACCACATTGATCGACTAGAGTAATTCATCCACAAGACCACATTGCATTTGTTCTTTTTCCTAAACCACATTGATCCACATGAACACACACAAACACACTCAAGTGGATTCTATGATGCAACTTCTGCTACATTGGTGCAACGTTGAATGTGGAAGCTGCTTTCATAAGTGTTTTTGGTCTCTATGACCATGGTTTGACACATGGAGTCCCCAGAGTGACTTCATGTGTTGTTTTACTAAACCAGAATGATCCACTAGAGTCATTGATCCACATGACCACATTCCATGTGTTCTTTTTCCAAAACCACATTGATCCACATGACCACGCACACACTCCAGTGGATTCTGTGATGCAACTTCTGCCACACTAGCGCAACATGCAATGTGGAAGCTGATTTCCTAAGATTTTTTGGTCTTTTTGACCATGGTTTGACACATTGAGTCCCTAGAGTCATTGCATGTGTTATTTTCCTAAATCACATTGATCTAATAGAGTCATTGATCGACATGACCACATTCCATGTGTTATTTTTCGTAAACCACATTGATTCACATGACCACACACACACACTCTAGTGGATTCTATGATGCAACTGCTGCCACATTGGTGCAACATGCAATGTGGAAGCTGCTTTCCTAAGTGTTTTTGTCTCTAGGACCATGGTTTGACACATGGAGTTCCTAGAGTTATTGTGTGTGTTATTTTCCTAAATCACATTGATCCACTAGAGTCATTGATTCCCAAGACCACATTGCATGTGTTCTTTTTCCTAAACCACATTAATCCACATGACCACACACACACTCTAGTGGAATCTGTGATACAACTTCTGCCACACTAGTGCAACATGCAATGTGGAACCGCCTTTCCTAAGTATTTTTGATCTCTATGACTATGGTTTGACACATGAAGTCCCTAGATTCAGTGCATGTTTTCTTTTCCTAAACCACATTGATCGACTAGAGTAATTCATCCACAACACCACATTGCATTTGTTCTTTTTCCTAAACCACATCGATCCACATGAACACACACAAACACACACATGTGGATTCTGTGATGCAACTCTTGCCACATTGGTGCAACGTGCAATGTGAAGATGCTTTCATAAGTGTTTTTGGTCTCTGTGACCATGGTTTGACACATGGAGTCCCCATAGTCATTGCATGTGTTCTTTTCCTAAACCACATTGATCCACTAGAGTCATTGATCCACAAGACCACATTGCATGTGTTCTTTTTCCTAAACCACATTGATCCACATGACCACGCACACACTCCAGTGGATTCTGTGATGCAACTTCTGCCACACTGGTGTAACATGCAATGTGGAAGCTGCTTTCCTAAGTGTTTTTGGTCTCTATGACCATGGGTTGACACATGGATTCACTAGAGTCAATGCATGCGTTCTTTTCTGAAACCACATTGATCCACTAGAGTCATTGATCCACATGACCACATCGCACGTTTTCTTTTTCCACATTAATCCGCATGTCCACACACACTCCAGTGGATTATGTGATGCCACTTATACCACACTGGTGCAACATGCAATCTGGAAGCTACTTTCCTAAGTGTTTTTGGTCTCGATGACCATGGTTTGACACATGGAGTCCCTAGAGTAATTGCATGTGTTCTTTTCCTAAACTACATTGATCCAGTAGAGTCATTGATCAATAAGACCACATTGCATGTGTTCTTTTTCCTAAACCACATTAATCCACATGACTAGACACACCGTCTAGTGGATTCTGTGATGCAACTGCTGCCACATTGGTGCAACATGCAATGTGGAAGCTGCTTTCCTAAGTGTTTTTGTCTCTGTGACCATGGTTTGACACATGGAGTTCCTCGAGTTATTGTGTGTGTTATTTTCCTAAATCACATTGATCCACTAGAGTCATTGATTCACAAGACCACATTGCATGTGTTCTTTTTCCTAAACCACATTAATCCATATGACCACACACACACTCTAGTGGAATCTGTGATGCAACTTCTGCCACACTAGTGCAACATGCAATGTGGAACCTCCTTTCCTAAGTATTTTTGATCTCTATGACCATGGTTTGACACATGGAGTCCCTAGATTCATTGCATGTTTTCTTTTCCTAAACCACATTGATCGACTAGAGTAATTCATCCACAACACCACATTGCATTTGTTCTTTTTCCTAAACCACATTGATCCACATGAACACACACAAACACACACAAGTGGATTCTGTGATGCAACTTTTGCCACATTCGTGCAACATGCAATGTGGAAGATGCTTTCATAAGTGTTTTTGGTCTCTGTGACCATGGTTTGACACATGGAGTCCCAATAGTCATTGCATGTGTTCTTTTCCTAAACCACATTGATCCACTAGAGTCATTGATCCACAAGACCACATTTCATGTGTTCTTTTTCCTGAACCACATTGATCCACATGACTAAACATACTCTAGTGAATTATGTGATGAAACTTCTGCCACACTAGTGCAACATGCAATGTGGAAGCTGCTTTCCTAAGTGTTGTTGGTCTCCATGACCATGGTTTGACACATGGAGTCCCTAGAGTAATTGCATGTGTTCGTTTCCAAAACAACATGGATACACTAGAGTCATTGATCCACATGACCAAATTGCATGTGTTCTTTTTCCTAAACCACATTGATCCACATGACCACACACAAACACACTCAAGTGGATTCTGTGATGCATCTTCTGCCACATTAGTGCAACGTGCAATGTGGAAGCTGCTTTCCTGAGTGCTTTTGGTCTTTATGACCATGGTTTGACACATGGAGTCCTAGAGTCATTGCATGTGTTATTTTACTAAACCACAATGATCCACTAGAGTCATTGATCCACATGACCACATTGCATGTGTTCTTTTTCCTAAACCACATTTATTCACATGACAACATATACACTCTAGTGGATTGTGTGATGCAACTTTTGCCACACTAGTGCAACATGTAATGTGGAAGCTACTTTCCTAAGTGTTTTTGGTGTTTGTGTCCATGGTTTAACACATGGAATTCCTAGAGTCATTGCATGTGTTATTTTCCTAAACCACATTGATCCACTAGAGTCATTGATCGACATGACCACATTGCATGTGTTATTTTTCCTAATCCCCATTGATTCACATAACCACACACACAATCTAGTGGATTCTATGATGCAACTTCTGCCACACTAGTGCAACATGCAATGTGGAAGCTGCTTTATTAAGTGTTGTTGGTCTCTGTGACCATGGTTTGACACATGGAGACCCTAGAGTAATTGCATGTGTTCCTTTCCAAACCACATTGATCCACTAGAGTCATTGATCCACATGACCACATTGCATGTGTTCTTTTTCCTAAACCACATTGATCCACATGACCACACACACACTCTAGTGGATTCTGTGATGCAACTTCTACCACACTAGCGCAACATGCAATGTGGAAGCTTCTTTCCTAAGTGTTTTTGGTCTTTGTGACCATGGTTCGACACATTGAGTCCCTAGAGTCATTGCATGTTTTCTTGTCCTAACTCACATTGATCTACTAGAGTCATTGATCCACATAACTACATTCCATGTGTTATTTTTCCTAAACCACCTTGATTCACATGACCACACACACACTCTACTCGATTCTGTGATGCAACTTCTGCCACATTGGTGCAACATGCAATGTGGAAGCTGCTTTCCTACGTGTTTTTGGTCTCCGTGACCATGGTTTGACACATGGAGTTCCTACAGTAATTGCATGTGTTATTTTCCGAAACCACATTGATCCACTGGAGTCATTGATCCACATGACCACATTCCATGTGGTATTTTTCATAATCCCATAAATTCACATGACTAGACACACACACTCTAGTGGATTCAATAGTGCAACTTCTCCCACACTTGTGCAACATGCAATGTGGAAGCTGCTTTCCTAAGTGTTGTTGGTCTCTATGACCATGGTTTGACACATGGAGTCCCTAGATTCATTGCATGTTTTCTTTTCCTAAACCACATTGATCGACTATAGTAATTCATCCACAAGACCACATTGTATGTGGTATTTTTCCTAAACCACATTCATCCACATGAACACACACAAACACACTCAAGTGGATTTTTGATGCAACTTCTGCCACATTGGTGCAACGTGCAATATGGAAGCTGCTTCCCTAAGTGTTTTTGGTCTCTATGACCATGGTTTGACACATGGAGTCCCTAGAGTCATTGCATGTGTTCTTTTACTAAACCACAATGATCCACTCGAGTCATTGATCCACATGACCTCATTCCATGTGTTCTTTTTCCTAAACGACATTTATTCACATGACCACAGATACACTCTAGTGGATTCTGTGATGCAACTTCTGCCACACTGGTGCAACATGCAATGTGGAAGCTGCTTTCCTAAGTGTTTTTTGGTCTTTGTGACCATGGTTTGACATATGGAGTCCATAGAGTTATTGCATGTGTTCTTTTCCTAAACCACATTGATCCACTAGAGTCATTGATCCATAAGACCACATAGCACGTGTTCTTTTTCCACATGGCCACACACACTCTCTAGTGGATTCTGTGATGCAACTTCTGCCACACTAGCGCAACATGCAATGTGGAAGCTACTTTCCTAAGTGTTTTTGGTCTCTGCGACCATGGTTTGCCACATGGAGTTCCTAGAGACATTGTGTGTGTTATTTTCCTAAACCACATTGATCCAGTTGGGTCATTGATCCACATTACCACATTGCATGTGTTATTTTTCCTAATCCCCATTGATTAACATGACCACACACACACTCTAGTGGATTCTTTGATGAAACTTCTGCCACACTGGTGCAACATGCAATGTGGAAGCTGCTTTCCTAAGTGTTGTTGGTCTCTATGACCCTGGTTTAACACATGGAGTCCCTAGAGTAATTGCATGTGTTCCTTTCAAAAAACACATTGATCCACTCGAGTCATTGATCGACATGACCACATTCCATGTGTTCTTTTTCCTAAACCACAATGATCCACATGACCACACACATAGTCTAGTGGATTCTGTGATGCAACTTCTGCCATACTGGCACAACATGCAATGTGGAAGCTGCTTTCCTAAGCGTATTTGGTCTTTGTGACCATGGTTTGACACATGGAATCCCTAGAGTCATTTCTTGTGTTCTTTTCCTAAACCACAATGATCTACTACAATCATTGATCCACATGACCACATTCCATGTGTTCTTTTTCATAAACCACATTGATTCACATGAACACACACATACTCTAGTGGATTCTGTGATGCAACTTGTGCCACATTGGTGCAACATGCAATGTGGAAGCTGCTTTCCTAAGTGTTTTTGGTCTATGCAACAATGGTTTGACACATGGAGTTCCTAGAGTAATTGTATGTGTTGTTTTGCTAAATCACATTGATCCACTAGAGTAATTGATTCACAAGACCACATTGCATGTGTTCTTTTTCCTAAACCACATTAATCCACATGATCACACACACACTCAGGTGGATTTTGTGCAACTTCTGCCACACTAGTGCAACATGCAATGTGGAAGCTGCTTTCCTAAGTATTTTTGATCTCTATGACCATGGTTTGGCACATAGAGTCCCTAGATTCATTGCATGTTTTCTTTTCCTCAACCACATTGATCCACTAGAGTCATTGATCCATATGACCGCATTGCACGTGTTCTTTTTCTACATTAATCCACATGGCCACACACACACTCTAGTGGATTCTTTGATGCAACTTCTGCCACATTGGTGCAACGTGCAATGAGGAAGCTGCTTTCCTAAGTGGTTTTGGTCTCTTTGACCACGGTTTGACACATGGAGTCCGTAGAGTCATTGCATGTGTTCTTTTCCTAAACCACATTGATCCACTAGAGTCATTTATCCGCAAGACCACATTGCATGTGTTCTTTTTCCTAAACCACATTGATCCACCTGACCAAACATACACTAGTGAATTCGGTGATGCAACCTCTACAACACTAGTGCAACATGCAATGTGGAAGCTGCTTTCCTAAGTGTTTTTTGGTCTTTGTGACCATGGTTTGACATATGGAGTCCATAGAGTCATTGCATGCGTTCTTTTCCTAAACCACATTGATCCACTAGAGTCATTGATCCATATGACCACATTGCACGTGTTCTTTTTCCACATTAATCCACATGGCCACACACACACTCTAGTGGATTCTGTGATGCAACTTCTGCCACACTAGCGCAACATGCAATGTGGAAGCTGCTTTCCTAAGTGTTTTTGGTCTCTGTGACCATGGTTTGACACATGGAGATCCTAGAGTCATTGCATGTGTTATTTTCCTAAACCACATTGATCCAGTTGGGTCATTGATCCACATTACCACATTGCATGTGTTATTTTTCCTAATCCCCATTGATTCACATGACCACACACACACTCTAGTGGATTCTTTGATGAAACTTCTGCCACACTGGTGCAACATGCAATGTGGAAGCTGCTTTCCTAAGTGTTGTTGGTCTCTATGACCCTGGTTTAACACATGGAGTCCCTAGAGTAATTGCATGTGTTCCTTTCAAAAACCACATTGATGCACTCGAGTCATTGATCAACATGACCACATTCCATGTGTTCTTTTTCCTAAACCACATTGATCCACATGACCACACACATAGTCTAGTGGATTCTGTGATGCAACTTCTGCCATACTGGCACAACATGCAATGTGGAAGCTGCTTTCCTAAGTGTATTTGGTCTTTGTGACCATGGTTTGACACATGGAATCCCTAGAGTCATTGCTTGTGTTCTTTTCCTAAACCACAATGATCTACTATAATCATTGATCCACATGACCACATTCCATGTGTTCTTTTTCATAAACCACATTGATTCACATGAACACACACATACTCTAGTGGATTCTGTGATGCAACTTGTGCCACATTGGTGCAACATGCAATGTGGAAGCTGCTTTCCTAAGTGTTTTTGGTCTCTGCAACAATGGTTTGACACATGGAGTTCCTAGAGTAATTGTATGTGTTGTTTTGCTAAATCACATTGATCCACTAGAGTAATTGATTCACAAGACCACATTGCATGTGTTCTTTTTCCTAAACCACATTAATCCACATGATCACACACACACTCAGGTGGATTTTGTGCAACTTATGCCACACTAGTGCAACATGCAATGTGGAAGCTACTTTCCTAAGTATTTTTGATCTCTATGACCATGGTTTGGCACACAGAGTCCCTAGATTCATTGCATGTTTTCTTTTCCTCAACCACATTGATCCACTAGAGTCATTGATCCATATGACCGCATTGCACGTGTTCTTTTTCCACATTAATCCACATGGCCACACACACACACTCTAGTGGATTCTGTGATGCAACTTCTGCCACATTGGTGCAACGTGCAATGAGGAAGCTGCTTTCCTAAGTGTTTTTGGTCTCTTTGACCACGGTTTGACACATGGAGTCCGTAGAGTCATTGCATGTGTTCTTTTCCTAAACCACATTGATCCACTAGAGTCATTTATCCGCAAGACCACATTGCATGTGTTCTTTTTCCTAAACCACATTGATCCACATGACCAAACATACACTAGTGAATTCTGTGATGCAACTTCTACAACACTAGTGCAACATGCAATGTGGAAGCTGCTTTCCTAAGTGTTTTTTGGTCTTTGTGACCATGGTTTGACATATGGAGTCCATAGAGTCATTGCATGCGTTCTTTTCCTAAACCACATTGATCCACTAGACTCATTGATCCATATGACCACATTGCACGTGTTCTTTTTCCACATTAATCCACATGGCCACACACACACTCTAGTGGATTCTGTGATGCAACTTCTGCCACACTAGCGCAACATGCAATGTGGAAGCTGCTTTCCTAAGTGTTTTTGGTCTCTGTGACCATGGTTTGACACATGGAGATCCTAGAGTCATTGCATGTGTTATTTTCCTAAACCATATTGATCCATTGGAATCATTGATCCACATTACCACATTGCATGTGTTATTTTTCCTAATCCCCATTGATTCACATGACCACACACAGTCTAGTGGATTCTGTGATGAAACTTCTGCCACACTGATGCAACATGTAATGTGGAAGCTGCGTTCCTAAGTGTTGTTGGTCTCTATGACCATGGTTTGACACATGGAGTCCCTAGAGTCATTGCATGTGTTCCTTTCCAAAACCACATTGATCCACTAGAGTCATTGATCAACATGACCTCATTGCATGTGTTCTTTTTCCTAAACCACATTGATCCACATGACCACACACACACAGTCTAGTGGATTCTGTGATGCAACTTCTGCCATACTAGCACAACATGCAATGTGGAAGTTGCTTTCCTAAGTGTTTTTGGCCTTTGTGACCATGGTTTGACACATGGAATCCCTAGAGTCATTGCTTGTGTTCTTTTCCTAAACCACAATGATCTACTACAGTCATTGATCTACATGACCACATTCCATGTGTTCTTTTTCATAAACCACATTGATTCACATGAACACACACATACTCTAGTGTATTTTGTGATGCAACTTGTGCCACATTGGTGCAACATGCAATGTGGAAGCTGCTTTCCTAAGTGTTTTTGGTCTCTACAACCATGGTTTGACACATGGAGTTCCTAGAGTAATTGTATCTGTTGTTTTGCTAAATCACATTGATCCACTAGAGTGATTGATTCACAAGACCACATTGCATGTGTTCATTTTCCTAAACCACATTAATCCACATGACTACACACACACTCAATTGGATTTTGTGATGCAACTTCTGCCACACTAGTGCAACATGCAATGTGGAAGCTGCTTTCCTAAGTATTTTTGATCTCTGTGACCATGGTTAGACACATGGAGTCCCTAGATTCATTGCATGTTTTCTTTTCCTCAACCACATTGATCCACCAGAGTAATTGATCCACAAGACCACATTGCATTTGTTATTTTTCCTAAACCACATTGATCCACATGAACACACACACACACACTCAAGTGGATTTGGTGATGCAACTTCACAAGTGTTATTTTTCATTGCATGGTTTGACACATGGAGTCCCTAGAGTCATTGCATGTGTTCTTTTCCTAAACCACATTGATCCACTAGAGTCATTGATCCACAAGACCACATTGCATGTGTTCTTTTTCCTAAACCACATTGATCCACATGACCAAACATACACCAGTGAATTCTGTGATGCAACTTCTGCCACACTAGTGCAACATGCAATGTGGAAGCTGCTTTCCTAAGTGTTTTTTTGGTCTCTGTGACCATGGTTTGACATATGGAGGCCCTAGAGTCATCACATGCGTTCTTTTCCTAAACCAAATTGATCCACTAGAGTCATTGATCCATATGACCACATTGCACGTGTTCTTTTTCCACATTAATCCACATGGCCAGACACACACTCTAGTGGATTCTGTGATGCAACTTCTACCACACTAGCACAACATGCAATGTGGAAGCTAGTTTCCTAAGTGTTTTTGTTCTCTATGACCATGGTTTGACAAATGGAGTTCCTAGAGTCACTTCATGTGTTCTTTTCCTAAATCACATTGATCCACTCGGGACATTGATCCACATGACCACATTGCATGTGTTAACATGCAATGTGGAAGCATCTTTCCTAAGTGTTGTTGGTCTCTATGACCATGGTTTGACACATGGAGTCCCTAGAGTAATTGTATGTGTTCCTTTCCAAAACCACAATATCCACTAGATTCATTGATCCACATGAACACATTGCATGTGTTATTTTTCCTAAACCACATTGGTCCACATGACCACATACACACTCTAGTGGATTCTGTGATGCAACTTCTGCCACACTAGCACAACATGCAATATGGAAGCTACTTTCCTAAGTGTTTTTGGTCTTTGTGACCATGGTTTGACACATGGAATCCCTAGAGTCATTGCTTGTGTTCTTTTCCTAAACCACAATGATCTACTAGAGTCATTGATCCACATGACCACATTCCATGTGTTCTTTTTCCTAAACCACATTAATTCACATGACCACACACACACTCTAGTGGATTCTGTGATGCAACTTCTACCACATTGGTGCAACATGAAATGTGGAAGCTGCTTTCCTAAGTGTTTTTGGTCTCTGTGACTATGGTTCGACACATGGAGTTACTAGAGTTATCGTATGTGTTCTTTTCCTAAATCACATTGATCCACTAGAGTCATTGATTCACAAGACCACATTAATCCACAAGACCACACACACACTCAAGTGGATTTTGTGATGCAACTTCTGCCACACAAGTGCAACATGCAATGTGCAAGCTACTTTCCTAAGTATTTTTGATCTTTGTGACCATTGTTTGACACATGGAGTCCCTATATTCATTGCATGTTTTCTTTTCCTAAACCACATTGATCCACTAGAGTAATTGATCCACAAGACCACATTGGATTTGTTATTTTTCCTAAACCACATTGATCCACATGAACAAACACACACACACTCAAGTGGATTCTGTGATGTCACTTCTGCCAGATTGGTGCAACGTGCAATGTGGAAGCTGCTTTCCTAAGTGTTTTTGCTCTCTGTGAGCATGGTTTGACACATAGGGTCCCTAGAGTCATTGCATGTGTTCTTTTCCTAAACCACATTGATCCACTGTAGTCATTGATCCACAAGACCACATTGCATGTGTTCTTTTTCCTAAACCACATTGATCCACATGACCAAACATACACCGGTGAATTCTGTGATGCAACTTCTGCCACACTAGTGCAACATGCAATGTGGAAGCTGCTTTCCTAAGTGTTTTTTGGTCTCTGTGACCATGGTTTGACATATGGAGTCCTTAGAGTTGTTGCATGCGTTATTTTCCTAAACCACATTGATCCACTAGAGTCATTGATCCATATGACCACATTGCACGTGTTCTTTTTCCACATTAATCCACATGGCCACACACACACTCTAGTGGATTCTGTGATGCAACTTCTGCCACACCAGCGCAACATGCAACGTGGAAGCTGCTTTCCTAAGTGTTTTTCGTCTTTGTGACTATGTTTTGACACATTGAGTCCCTAGAGTCATTGCATGTGTTATTTTCCTAAATCACATTGATCTAATAGAGTCATTGATCCACATGACCACATTCCATGTGTTATTTTTCCTAAACCACATTGATTCACATGACCACACACACACTCTAATGGATTCTGTGATGCAACTGCTGCCACATTGGTGCAACATGCAATGTGGAAGCTGCTTTCCTAAGTGTTTTTGTCTCTGTGACCATGTTTTGACACATGGAGTTCCTAGAGTTATTGTGTGTGTTATTTTCCTAAACCACATTGATCCACTAGAGTCATTGATCCACATGACCGCATTGCAGGTGTTCTTTTTCTACATTAATCCACATGGCCACACACACACAATCTAGTGGATTATGTGATGCAACTTCTATCACACTAGGACAACACGTTACATGGAAGCTAATTTCCTAAGTGTTTTTGGTCTCTGGGACCATGGTTTGACACATGGAGTCCCTAGAGTCATTGCTTGTGTTTTTTGGCTAAACCACAATGATCCGATAGTCATTGATCCAATGACCACATTCCATGTGTTCTTTTTCCTAAACCACATTGATTCACATGACCACATATACACTCTAATGGATTCTTTGATGCAACTTCTGCCACACTAGTGCAACATGCAATGTGGATGCTACTTTCCTAAGTGTTTTTGGTCTCTGTGACCATGGTTTGACACATGGAGTTCCTAGAGTCATTGCATGTGTTCTTTTCCTAAACCGCATCGATCCACTGGAGTCAATGATCCACATGACCACATTGCATTTGTTATTTTTCCTAATGCCCATTCATTCACATGACCACACACACACACTCTAGTGGATTCTGTTATGCAACTTCTGCCACACTAGTGCAACATGGAATGTGGAAGCTGCTTTCCTAAGTGTTGTTGGTAGCAGTGACCATGGTTTGACACATGGAGTCCCTACAATAATTGCATGTGTTCCTTTCCAAAACCACATTCATCCACTAGGGATCTACAGGACCACATTGCATGTGTTCTTTTTCCTAAACCACATTGATCCACATGACCACACACACACTCTAGTGGATTCTGTGATGCAACTTCTGCCACACTAGTGCAAAATGCAATGTGGATGCTGCTTTCCTAAGTGTTTTTCGTGTCTGTGACCATGGTTTGACACATGGAGTCCCTAGAGGCATTGCTTGTGTTCTTTTCCTAAACCACAATGATCTACTAGAGTCATTGATCCACATACCCACATTCCATGTGTTATTTTTCCTAAACCACATTGATTCACATGACCACACACACACTCTAGTGGATTTTCTGAGGCAACTTTTGCCACACTCGTGCAACATGCAATATGGAAGATGCTATCCTAAGTGTTTTTGGTATATGTGACCATGGTTTAACACATGGAGTTCCTAGAGTTATTGCATGTGTTCTTTTTGTAAATCACATTGATCCACTAGAGTCATTGATTCACAAGACCACATTGCATGTGTTCTTTTTCGTAAACCACATTGATCCACATGACCACATACACACTCCACTGGATTTTGTGATGCAACTTCTGCCACACAGGTGCAACATGCAATGTGGAAGCCACTTTCCTAACTATTTTTGATCTCTGTGACCACGGTTTGACACATGGAGTCCCTAGATTCATTAGATGTTTTCTTTTCCTAAACCACATTGATCCACTAGAGTAATTGATCCACAAGACCACTTCTTTTTCCTAAACCACATTGATCCACATGAACACACACACATACACACACTCAAGTGGATTCTGTGATGCAACTTCTGCCCCATTGGTGCAATGTGGAAGCTGCTTTCCTAAGTGTTTTTGGTCTCTATGACCATAGTTTGACACATGCTTTCCTAATTGATGCACTAGAATCATTGATTCACAAGACCACATTGCATGTGTTTTTTTTCTAAACCACATTGATCCACATGACCAAACATACACCAGTGAATTCTGTGATGCAACTTCTCCCACAGTAATGCAACATGCAATGTGGAAGCTGCTTTCCTAAGTGCCTTTGGTCTCTGTGACAATGGTCTGACATATGGAGTCCCTAGAGTCATTGCATGTGTTCTTTTCCTAAACCACATTGATCCACTAGAGTCATTGATCCACATGACCACATTCAATGTGTTATTTTTCCAAAACCGCATTGATCCACATGACCACACACACACTCCACTGGATTCTATGATGCAACTTCTGCCACACTGGTGCAAAGTGGAATGTGGAAGCTTCTTTCCTAAGTGTTTTTGGTCTCAGTGACCATGGTTTGACACATGGAGTCCCTAGAGTTATTGCATGTGTTATTTCCTAAACCAGAATGATCCACTAGAGTCATTGATCCACAAGACCACATTATATGTGTTATTTTTCCTAAACCACATTGATCCACATGACCACATATACACTACAGTGGATTCGATGATGCAACTTCTACCACACTAGTGCAACATGCAATCTGGAAGCTTCTTTTCTAAGTAATTTTTATCTCTATGACCATGGTTTGACACATGGAGTCCCTAGATTCATTGCATGTTTTCTTTTCCTAAACCATATTGATCCACTAGATCAATTGATCCATAAGACCACACTGCATTTGTTCTTTTTCCTAAACTACATTGATCCACATGACCACACACACACTCAAGTGGATTCTGTGATGCAACTTCTGCCACACTGGTGCAACATGCAATGTGGAAGCTGCTTTCCTAAGTGTTTTTGGTCTCTGTGACAATGGCCTGACACATGGAGTCCCTAGAGTCATTGAATGTGTTCTTTTCCTAAACCACATTGATCTACTAAAGTCATTGATTCACATGACCACACTACATGTGTTCGTTTTCCTAAACCATATTGATCCAAATGACCACACACACTCCATTGGATTCTGTTATGCAACTTCTACAACACTTGTGCAACATGCAATGTGTAAGCTGCTTTCCTAAGTGTTTTTCGTCTCTGTGAGCATGGTTTGTCACATGGAGTTCCTAGAGTCATTTCATGTGTTGTTTTCCGAAACCACATTGATCCACATGACCACATTGCATGTGTTATTTTTCCTAATACCAATTGATTCAGATGACCACACACACAGACTCTAGTGGATTCTGTTATGCAACTTCTGCCACAATGGTGCAACATGCAATGTGGAAGCTGCTTTCCTAAGTGTTGTTGGTCTCAGTGACCATGGTTTGACACATGGAGTCCCTAGAGTAATTGCCTGTGTTCCTTTATAAAACCACATTGATCCACTAGAGTCATTGATCCACAGGACCACATTGCATGTGTTGGGCCCCCGGATTAATCCTCCGAGAACGCCTGTTATGCATACACCACGATCCCATGATCTGTTAGTCATGGCACATAACCGACAAGTATCAAAGTAAACATCCATCATTTGAACGGTACATGTCATACCTTATTTGCCATTATGGCTACATCGATCATCATAAGCGGAACTTCATAAAGCGTAGAGCCCGAGCCATGCTTTAACCTATAGGCAACTGACTGGGAGAATGTCCTAGCTCGCATAGTCATCAACTCCACCATCTTCTGGATATCTGACCAAGTTAATAGCCAGGGACAATGCCAGTGAGTACTTTGAATGTACTCGCAAACCACCTTAAGAGAATAGTAATAATAAGAGGATATGCAATATGGTTATGGTAGTAGGAGGGCTCCAAGAAAGTTTCTTTTCTCAAATAGTTTCTCTTGTAGATATAACATCTACATACCTTTGTTGAAAACTTTTGTAAGACATTTTGGAAACTTTCGAAAAGTTTGTGGAAACACTAGGATTGGGTCACCTATTCATTTTCTTCCTTTCCGTCATCCTATGACCAAACGCCTTTCCTTCCTTTCCGACCATCCCATGGCCAAAACATGTGTCCTTTTTGACCATCCCATGGTTAAAACATTTCCAAAGCCATTGCTTTTCCGAAATCCTTTTTGAAATGAAAACCAGCACCGCTCTACAGTAGTTTGTCCAACCCATCCATAACCACGAACACGGCTATTCGAATAGATTTACACTCTGCAGAGGTTGTACACTTTACCCACACCATCCGGGTAGCCTACCCTGATTTACACTGATCGTGGGTCGAGTAACCAATCAAGACTCTCCGAATACCCATTCCAATATAAGTGCCTACCGTATGAGTGTTTTTCCCCTCAACACCGAGATACCCTATATAGTTCCCAAGCCAACCAGAGCGCTTTTCCACTGCACAAAGTGTGCGCTTTCAATGAGGGGCTCATAGTAACGCGTGGAGGCCCGTAGACCCTTTGTTCCTTCTCCAGGTCGATGTCTCACATGGACCTTTATAGGAGAAGGCCCACCCTCCAGGATTTTTAAATCCCCTGTGGTAGTTGTAGGAAGCTTATACCAGAGTAAACAAACATCAAGCCCAGCCTTGTCCCATTCCATAGTAATGTGGTTGCATGGATTAAGTTGTTATATCTAAAGCTGCAAAGAACCGGGTGCGTTTTCGTAAACATTTTTACCTAGTCTTTCCTTCAGCATCTTTTGTAAAAATAAAACCTTTCTCTTTCTCAAACTTGTCTTGGTAGGTCAAACCTCCCCAAGGTTTTATCATAAAACTATTTGTAAAACTTCTCCATAGTCTTCTCATCCTATAGCTTTGCTTCGGCTAAAAGATGGTCTCCAAAGGGGTATGGTGTTATACACCAACTATTCTACTAGGGGCTAGTAGGTGTCATCAAGGGAGTTGTACTAATTAGTAAAAAAGTGTAATAGTTCGGAGGAGCCAAACCACTACCTTATATACATCAACATATAGTAAAACAGTGCAATTTTCATAAACAGTAGATAAAACATGCATAAGTAAAACAGTAGGACAGGGCTTATGAGCAAGAAGGTGGCTTGCCTAAGATCAGCAATCTGGCAATATATGTCCCTAGACTTCTCCTTAGAAAACCATAATAACCAGATAATAGTAACCAACTTCTTCTAGCCTCTGATATAATCACATCTATCGTCGATATGGATCACATGCAAGCAAACAAAGGTCACAATCAACAACAGGCATACAAACACCAATACCATATAGAAAATAAATCTTCAATGCATTATCCACTTCAGTAGGCTTTGATATATTGAGTTTATAGCAATTGGAAATACTTTATTTGCATTGGTGGAGTTTTGCTTACGATTTGTGTGGCATACATCACTTAATTGAGGAACTTAAGTCCAAGGCTTGGTTCTGTATAATATCATTATATAAAAATGATACCATCAGATAGGTAATGATATTATGAAGCCAACAAAAGTGGATTCACTATTTTATCAATTATCTAAATTTAGTTATGAGTTTTCTAGTGAAATAACCTCTAGTTTCGGTGAAAAATTCACCAGAAAAGTTCTGTAGTTCCAAAAATTATTTCCTTGGATGGTTAAGTAGGATTTGGTTAACTGATTCAGCTAGAGTTGGAATCACTTCAAAAAAATTACTAAAGTGTCCTTGGGAAATTCCCAAAATCAATTCTTGTGGGTATTTGTCTTTTTCACTAGATTTAATCTATAGGAGACTTTGATATGATTCCAAAGACACATATTAGGTATTTGAAATTCCTTTCTGCAGAAATTGGAATCACTCTTTTTGGAGTTACATAATTACTGTAGGCAATTTATTGGTGAATTAACCATGCATAGAAATGTTTAATTCATAATAAATCAAAAATAGCTCAATAAATATTGGGCTCCTAGGGTTTGAAGGGTATTGGGATTCACGTGTTCTGGGAGTTGGAATTAGGTCAAAACCATTCATGGTTTGACCTAGGTAAATTTATAAAGTTGAAACTAGGGACTTTTTGTTAGTTTTACCACTGTCTAACTGTTGTTCCACTTGGAATGAGATTAATGCCATGAGATAGTTACATGATATAACTACTAGGGGTATTTGGATTTATTCCAGTTGGAGATGTGAATCTCCTTGAGGTATTTATTGATTGATATAGATACATTTTGGTAAATAAATTTCCAGTAAACAATAAATATTAATTTTGGAAAAGGGCCAGCTCTGCATGTTTTATAAAACATGCCTGCAGATAGATAAATTTAGATCTAGGCATTTAAAGTTGTTTTCCATTGTCATTTTGAATTAAACCAAACAGCAACAAAAATGATCTGGAGTTTTCTTTTTTAAAATTAAAAGAAAAAGGCTAAAGGGGTGGATGGGATGGGTTTGGATAGATATGGGCCGCACGGTGGGGAATCGGCCCACCCGGGCAGGCGACGTGCACGGGAGGCTGGTTCGAACCCGCCAGGTGGGGTCCAGTGGTCAAAGGCACAGTAGATCGAAGGGGTAAGGGGCGCTCTCAGCCGCTGGATTAGAAGCGGATCCGACGGTCAGGCCATCGTCTTCCATCCCGCGGCGGTCACCTAAGAAGAAACCCTAGGAGGCGGGTGGGGCTGCGCGGGGAGCTCACCTGAGGGCCTGCCAGTGGCCGGCGAGCGGCGGAGGAGGAGCGGTGCTCCTTGGAGACTCCAGAGAGGGGCGACATGAGGGGTTCCAGCGACGGAGAGCGTCTCGCACGATGATGCCCGAGGCTGGTTCTTCGGAGCTCGCCGGAGACGGCTGTTGCGGCGCTTACTGAGGCAAGAAAAGGAGTGGGTTAGGTAGAGGGAAGCCTGGGAGGGACATGCATGTAGATCAAGGGCTTGGGGAAGTTCGGGGTGACTTGCAAGCTTGCAAACAAGCTCGGGCCCGAGAGGACCTCGCTGGAGTTCGGGGGCAGCGCCAGTGGAGCTAGTCCTGGGCAAGAAGAGAAGTAGGATTAGATTCATATATGCAAGGGGAACTCAGGAAGGCTACATGCAGATGGAGGGGAGAATAGGAGAGGGAGCTATACTTGGTTTTCGAAAATGGCCGGGAGCTCTTGTTCCTCTTCTTCTGGCCAGGATAAGGTAGGGAAGAAGGAGTGGCGCTGGGGGATGCTGAGTGAGATGGAGAGGGATCAAAATAGGGTAGAGTGGGGTGTTGGGTTGGCATGTGGGTACTTATCCTGAGTTGGGATGGTATATGGTGGACAAAGTACATTTGACGGAAAGGGGGTGCTGCTCAGATATTGGTCGATGGAGGAGGTGGCGGGGGTGAGGTGGGACACCAGGGTCGAGAAGTGAGTCACTACTAGGAAACAACCTATAGATAGACAACATGTTCAGTGGCGCATGAGCCAACCTATGCGCCACAGGAAGACATCAGTGGCGCACTGGAAAGCATGCGCCACAGAAGTTTGGTAGTGCTGTGGCGCATTTTCCAGAGCATGCGCCATAGAAGATTGGTGGGACCCGCCGGCGGGGGGGGGGGATGATCCAAGTTCTGTGGCGCATTCCGTAATATGCGCCACAGAAGAGGAAACTTCTGTGGCACATATTTACTCATGCGCCACAGAACATGGAGGGGGCCCCACCACGGAATCTAATTCACCCAAGTTCTATGGCGCATGTTGAAATATGCGCCACAGATGTGTTTCACTTCTGTGGCGCATATCCTAGCATGCGCCACAGAACTTGGGGGTGGGCCCCACAGAGGGAATCTTATTCACCCACTTCTGTGGCGCACATGGTAGAAATGTGCCACAGAAGTTTCATCATCTCAAGTTAATTACTAAGCTTATCCTCGGTTATAGAATATATCTGCTGTTTATAGTTCTTATCTTTGTATTCTGCTGTCACCACTCTTGGTATTGGTTCTGCTAATACCAGGTGCAACATAAGAAGTTTTATTGGAATTTTTCCTCTGCCAATAATGTTTCAGGTTATATTATGTTCTGTATGCTTCAGGTTTGGCTGAAATTTCCCTTTTATTTGGTATATATGGTGCTAGAATTATTTGGTACTATATGGTGCTGGGATTATTTGGTACTATATGGTGCTGGGATTATATGGTGGGATTATTTGGTACTATATGGTGCTATTTGATTCGATGGGGCTGTGGATGGGGGCTGTGAATAGGGCTGTGGATGGGGCTATTTTCTAGTGTGTGAATGTTGCAGGGATTTTATTTGAGTTGCCCATTTCTCCCGAAGTGTCGATTCACTTCCGTTTCGGTTGAGAAATGGGCACTCCTAGGTCAAAAAATTAGCAAAGGTCATGCCTAATTTTTCGGCCGAGATTTGTGCTAACATTTTGCCTCTTTTAAATAGAGTAGTGCAAACATGTCGGGCAACAAGGAGTCTGGCCCTTCTAAGCACATGATCAGCGTCGAAGAACAAGCTAGACAGGCCAACCAGTCATTCTGGCAGGGGTCCCAACAGGAGGAGGAAGAGGAGGTGGCGATGAGGATGACACCACCACCGGAGGAGGAGGCGACCGTCGCCAGAGCTGCTGGGGCCAATGAGGGCGGAGATCCTGATTACGAGGGGGACGAAGACGACTACGATGGAACTAGTGAAGGCGGCGGTGAAGAGGATGACACCACCGATGGCGGCGCCCGCACCGATGGCGGCGAGAGGACGGATGGCGGTAGCGGCAACCCGGCCGCTTCTCAGAAGAAGAATAAGAAGGAACAGAAGGAGCGGAAGGTGCCAGTGCTTGCCACTATCTGTGATGAGTTCACTGAGGTCACAGAAAGTGGCCAACCCATTGCGCCAGAGGCGATTGCTAAAGGGTACGGCCTGCAACTCGGGTGCATCATCCGGGAAAGCATGTCGATCAACACGAAGTACATCAGACATGCTGACCATGCAGCTTTGGTCTATAACCTCCTTAAGAAGCTTCACAAGCGATACAAATTCCCAGAGCAGTTTAGAAACCTCGAGAGAAATAAGAACCCGGTGAACAGACTAGCCCTCACGAAGATGAGCAATGCCTTGAGCAGCTGAAAAACCCAGGTGAAGAATAGCATTGACAAAGGTGAAAGCTGGGAGGTTATTAGTAAGAAAAATCCGATGCTCGACGAAGAGGAGTTTAGGATATTCAAGGCGGATATAGCTACCGCTGACGCTATAAAATGGACTTAATGGGGAAGGAGTATGCGGGAACAGAACATAGGTAACCACCACCTTGGAAGCGGCGGTTACAGGGGGAAACATGCCATTTGGGACAAGGAGGACGCCGAGCTTGAACGCCTTGGTAAAGACAAACCTTGGCTTAAAATCACGGACTTGTAGCTTAGGCAATTTGTTCGGGCCTTCTACTACCTAGACAAGGAAACAGGAGAGTTCATCACCGACGATCCGGAGGTGAAGGAATTCGAGAAGAATCTGGTAAGGAATTTATCGCCGATCTCAAGTCTATTGCGTTCTAATTAAGATAATGAAGCCAAGAATCTAAATGGGTTCACCTTTCCTTGTCCCTACAGGAGAAGGAACTGAACGCTACTGCCACAGAGTCGTCCCAGGATTCGACGGAGCCGTGGGACACGGTTTTCAACAGGGCGACCAATGCTTACAAGAAGAGGGACAAGGGGTTGCCGCCGTCCTCAGCTGGCCGTGTGTCCGGCTTCGGTATGAGCATAAAGTTCAAGGAGTTCTACAAAGAGGATGCCAGGAAAAGAAGGGACATGAAGAACCAGGATAAAGCCGCTGTTGCAGAGCTGAAGATGAAGGTGCAGACACTGGAGGAGAAGGCGGTGGACCAGAAAACGGTGGACAAGTTAGTGGAAGAGAAGCTCCGCTCGATGATCCCCCGAGTTTTTCGATGGGCTTACTGCTTGGAATGCGGGAGGTCGACAGGGGCCGATACATCTGCCTAGCTTAAGCGGCAGCAACTCGGGCATCAATGTTACCGTGTCGCCAGACCTGGTGACCCCGCTGGCCGTCAACGTCAAGACGCAGCCCCTCGTTTTGGTCACACCGACGCCCCCTCCCGCGAAAGATACCAATAAGGCGTAGCCGACGGTGGCGGTGCTTCATGAGGCACCCGAGCGGGAGATTGCAGATGATGATAGGCCGGCCGCCGATATCCGCCGTGTCTCTACATTAGCCGAGATCCACGCCATCACCAAGGTAACTAATTAGTTAGTGGACGTCATCTCCTTTATGCCTTTGATGCATGATTGTTGCCATCTCATGACGCCCAGCAACATGTTTTTCCTCAGGACACTTCTTGCATACTCCTGCTTAAAGTTGTCGGCGGTGAGTTGAAGGATGTTGCCAAGGGCACTCTTATACAACCGGCGAGCCGCACGATGCACAACAATCCAATGGATGATGACGTGATGAAGGTCAGGTTGGCTCGGGTGCTGCAAGGGTGCAACGACATGGACCCCCCCATTCAACCTCAGGGAGCCGACGAACACAAGACCCTTGGGGAATGATACAACTGGCCCTTGACATGGCCGAAGACCCAGATTCGTCTTGCGGGGGGGGGGGGAGCACCGGCGCCACCTCTCGACCGATCATCGCCCGACCACCACCTCAGAAGCCAGTAGCCGCCGTTGTCGCCACCACCAGCCGTCACCATCAACTCTTGGCAGCGTGTGCACCGCCACATGGCAAAGACGTTTTGCCGCAACCGCCGTCGCCCCCGCTACCACCACCACATGATGGAACCCATGAAGATGATGAGGAATTGGTCAACGTTGACGACTTCATCAACACCGGCGCCGCCAAAGGATTGTATATGCCTTCTGTGGATTAAGAACCCTTCGCAGCTCGCGACGACCATCAAGCTGATCGGCCCAATACATGCATGCAGCGCCTGGTCTTCCATGGTCTTTCTCAAGAGACGCCTCCGGCCGCCGATCCACCACAATAGAAACCGGGATTGGTTTTCAGCCCCAACACACTCTGAAAGGTGACTGATGAGCAGATGGCAATGGCTGACACTGTTGTGAAGAAGAAGCACTACAGGAAGAGAGGTAATAGTAATAAGAAGGGTGCGAGCCAGCCTCTTCCGAAGAGGATCCAGGGTCAGGACGCCATCATCATACCATCCACACAATTTGGCTTGCCCCGAGTGCATGTAGCTGGTGATCCGATATTGACTTCGGATATGATCCACATTGCAGTTGGAGCCATGTTAACTTTGCACGAGGGTGTCAAGACACTAGAGGCCCTCCTTCTTAAAGAGGACGATCCAAATTACCCGGTTTTCACGGCCAAGGTGCCATTGGACGTGGGCTTCATCGACGAACCCCCCGCGGATATATTCTTCATAGCGTTCGAGGACATATTCACGCTGTTTCTCACAAAACGGCTGGACTATAACTTGGTCCGCCTATACGCTCAATCGGCGCCACGATCAAGAGAAAGTACCCCGGAAATCGCGATAGTGGATCCCTACTACATGCGGGACAGCCAGTTGGTCGAAGGATCAGAGACACGGACCAAGGCGACAGCGTACCTCGAGAAGTTCATGGTGGACAACAAGAGGAAGGGCACACTTATTTTGCCTTTCTTTCCTGAGTAAGTACACACACTCGCTCATCGTCACCGTAACTTATGCATTTCTTATACATTTCTTTCCTTTGCTCTTTTTCCAACATTCCGTTCCAATTGTGTTGCGCAGAGACAAATACTGCACGGTCATCGTCCTTGCGCAGAGACAAACTTGATTCCGTTCTCAAGGGCTACACCAAGAAGGGATGCACCTTCGTAGATAGGGGGAATATATGAAGGATGGCAAACACGTGTTCAAGGACGTGCTCGACTTCCTCAAGGCCAAGCGATCATTGCTGGTGCCAAGGAGGCCTTCTACGTCCTCCATCACCTTAAAGGCTATGTTCGGGATTGCCATAACCTAACGCTGCCATCTAGTCTCCGAGGATGGGCCGAAACTTTGGCGAAAATCGACGATGCTGATCTTAGAGAAGACTTCCATCGCATTCAGATGAAGTTGTCGCAAATCATCATTGAAGATGTCAACACAAGGGGCGGTGCCCTACAACAAGCCAGAGGGTTGAGTAAGAGGGAGATCGAAGAACGCCTCCGTAAGCAGGGTGACACAAGGACGTGGATGACGAAAGAGGGCTATCTACCGTTCCTGAAGCCGTGCCAGAAGAGGAAGTCTTCATCGTGATCGATGTGTGCCTCTAGCATGATCCAGTGTGTGTATATTCTTGATGGACGCCTGCTGTATTAGTGTGTGTGTGTCATAAACTTTACTATCTCGATCATGGTTGAAATGGTCATTGTTGTTAGACTTAAACTACCTTGTGGTCGTGCTGTCGTTGAACTTATTGCTTCTATGATGATCTAACTTTTAGGTTTATGGATCCTTTGTTTTATATTCTATGAACATATATATATGGATGTGAACCCTTTATCCACATGGCCACACACACCCTATATATATATATGGATGTGAACCCTTTATCCATATGTGGATTCTGTGATGTAACTTCTGCCACACTAGCACAACATGCAATGTGGAATATACTTTCCTTCTGGTTTTTGGTCTCTAGACCATGGTTTGACACATGGAGTCCCTAGAGTCATTGCTTGTGTTCTTTTCCTAAACCATAATGATCCACTAGTCATTGATCCACATGACCACATTCCAAGTGTTCTTTTTCCTAAACCACATTGATTCACATGATCACACAAACACTCTAGTGGATTCTATGATGCAACTTCTTCCACACTGCTGCAACATGCAATGTGGAAGCTGCTTTCCTAAGTGTTTTTGGTCTATGTGACCATGGTTTGACACATGGAGTTCCTACAGTCATTGCATGTGTTCTTTTCCTAAACCACATTGATCCACTTGAGTCATTGATTGTAACACCCTCGAATCGGCCCTATGCAAGTTTTAGCCCTTTCCGCTAAACCCGCATAGAAACGATTCAAGGACGCCCACCAGGCACTTTCGTGCGGGTGGAAAACAAAGTAATACCATTACACAACAGTCCTTGATAGGGCCCACAGAATAGATATATATACAACACGACTCCAAGCGTCAAGAATATAGATATACAATACAAAGACCCAAATCACCTTGAAAACGATACAGCGTCCGAGTACGGACAAGATGCAAATTGGGCTAAGAGCCCTGAAGATTAACCAATGGCGTCCATAACCCTGCCCAGGCCAAGCCAGAAGGGTAACCCTGCTAACAACGTCGATCTCAAACCTGCTAAAACAAAGGGGGTGCCGACAAAGGGCAAAGGAAAAAGAGGAGCGTCAGTACTAAGGCCAGTACACGGCGAGGCTAGAATTCGGCGGCTCTCGCCTACATAGGTATGGTGGGCTGAAGCGGCAGTGCAGCGGCTCTAAACAACCTATAGAGACTCGATACAACTGGCGGTTATCAGAGAGGGATAAGAAAGACCTATTCGGATCCAACCTGAAGGTAACACCAAACAAACCCATCCTGGTAGTTCCCCCTCGAGACCAAACGAGGAAGTCGGACCAAGGAACTCACAAAGTTGGCAATTTTACTCATTCCGTTATAGTTGCAGCACTTAATAATCAGATATAGATAGCATGAGTCATCCTGAAGCATAAGTAGTGGGCAGTTTTAATTAACCAATCCGTGGTAGTTGGAACATTTACTAGTCAGATATAATTGTCCTGGGGAATCCCAAAACCCAGCAGTTGTTGGCACTTTTATCACATTCCATTGGAGTTGTAATACTTACTAGGCAGGTATAGTATGACACAGATCACCACAGATCCACCAGTTGTTGGCATTTTTATTATCCATTCTGTTGTAGTGAAGCTGAATTACTAGTCACATATTAAGTCAAATTTTGGCACTACTTTAGTTATGCTTGTCTATGATCGAGATACTGTGCTCCAAGTCGTCCATAACCGCGGACACGACTTTCAGAAAGTTTTACCCTGCAGGGGTGCACAAATAGCAACAAACACTCGATCAACCTCGGAAAAACCAACTCAAAACCCAACGAGGCTTTCACGACAAAGCGATCACAGGATTCATAAAATATTTCAGGGGGCCACCCCACTAAGCTACCCGCAACGAAGTTGGCCGGCTCCGGAACGGACCCAGGGTTTGTGTGGACGGCTGTAAACGACTGGGAACCCGAAAGTGTGACTGGGCTTGTCGATACAGCGAACACGTGTCACGATCCTAAACAGTACATGTTCTCCACACATAATCGTAAATAAAGCAGTAAAGCATGGCATAAGTACAGGATAGTAATAAAGCCCCAAACTAGTTTGTGGCCCCAGAAATAGAAATGAATCAAGCTCTAGCTCAGGGAGGTCCATAAGGCCTCCTGGATGTGGATAGTGCGGAAAATCAAGGAACATGTATCAAGTACTCGGGGTCCTACGGGACACAAGTGAGCATGGAAGAACCAAATAACATCTATTGCCCACCGATGCCTCTGCATTAGTTATATCTAGCATTTTAATAGTTGTATTTAAAGTCATGATCATCTCCACCATAAACATCTCCCAGCATTCCAACAACTGTGGTACTTGACAACTCGAGATCACACCTGAGCAAGCGACTACGACTCGCAAGGCCAGCTATCTACCAAACAACAGGTATTAGGAGGTGTCCATGGCAATATAGAGGCTGCACGGGATATAACTGGTGCACGGAATCTAAAGCATCGCGACACGGATAGCAATAGACCAACAGGAGGAAATAAAGACTATAAAAGCAAAATAGGTAGAAGGGGAAGGGATGCTCGCCTAGGAAACACTGCCGAAGGTTCATCCGGAGAACTTGTCGATACTCGCATCAACTCATCGGCCTAATCCACGAAGAAGCAAACATTAGAAGAAACACCGGATGCAATATTTAATACTACAGCAGAAGATCCGGCATGATTATGATATGATGCAGATGCGGTGCAATTAGGCAATATTAAGCGGAACCGGGGTCCCGACAATTAATTTGATGGTTCGAGCTATTTATCTACCCCGCAAATTAAATGTTGGATTAACAAGGCGAAACAGGGCATCGGTTCGCTACACAAATTTAAATGGAGTCCGGAATAAGACAAAGGTATCCCGCATATCGACTCCATATTTAATTATGGGGTGAATCGGTATAATGCCCCCAACCCACATGAGATGCATGCGAGATGAACAATTAATATGCAACAAGTTTTATATATAATATTTATAAAATATGGATAGGTAGGGGTCACAGATGTCGAATCGATGATCTTAGGGCTCGGAGGGGTTCGGGTTCGGTATCGCTGGGATCGGTCTTCGCGGCCTTCGAGGATAACTTTGCGTGCCGAGGGTTCGGACTTGCTACGAATGGTGGCTTGGACTGTCGATAGTACGCGACGCCATCTCAAGGACACTTGGACTTCGGGAGATCTTGGTGAGGGTGCTAGACCTCGGGTCATCTTCCATCCTGTTGGTCGAGGCAGCGCATTTGCCTTGTTCACACCGTACCACAATACCGAACATCATCATACCATCAACCTATGCCATCGGTACCAAACGTGACATAAGACATCATCATCGCTCCAACGATTACATGAATAGGACAGAACAGACACCCACTCAAATGCATCACCTAGCAGGCACACACTACTGCAGGGAGAGGTCGACGCGGGGACGAGCTAGGACACGCGGCCCACAACTGGGATTCGTGAGGCGCTGCAGATCGGCAGGCTCGTGGCAGAGGCACTGCAGGGATGGCGTGGGGCACCGCGCGGGCGACCAGAGACGAGGGCTTGGCCCAGAAGCAGAGGAGAGGGCAGCCTTGGGCTCGGGGAAGATGAGCCACGTCCATGGCGCCAGGACGCCAGGAGGATCCCAAGGCGGCGGAGCTCCGGGTAGGACGGCGTGACGGGGCACAACAGAGGTCGAGGGAGGCCGGGCGGCCGGAGGCGGGTGACCAGAGGTGAAGTAGGGGCGGCGACCGGAGTAGAAGGGGCCCGCAGCGACAGGGCAGGCATGGCGTGGTCGTGGTAGAGGGGATCGACATGGGAGGAGCGCCGACCGTGGCGCACTTGGAGGTCGAGCGCGACGGAGCTCTGGGGAGGGCGCGGCCGGCGGTCGAAGGGTGCGGCCAGCGACGGCGGCCCGAGCTTGGGGCGAGGGTGGCGAGGTGGAGCTCGCGGGGCGGTGATCTTGACGGGGACGGCGGGCTCCTGGAGAGGGCGCGGCTATAGGGGTGGGCGGCGCCATGGGAAGGGCGATGGAGGTGGGGCGCGCCCCTGGCGGCGGTGGCGGTTCCTCAGACGAGGAAGGCGAGGGCAGCGTGTAGGGGTAGGTGGGGTGGGGGAAAACGCGTGCGGGTCGCGGGCGAGTGGGTGGGGCCGGGGAGAGACGTGTCGTGTGCGTGTGCGTGCCGTGCAAGACGGGGTGGCCAGGGCGACATGGCGCGGGGCAATGGTCAGTGGGCGTCACGCGCTTGGTGGGGCCAGACGGGCGGCACTAGGGATGTGGCCTGGTGGGAGGTGGGGACTGGCTCGCGCGGGGTAGGCGGGAAAGAGGGGGTTGGGGAGCGCGCCCAGGTGGCGGTGGCTGGGAGGGATTGGCGGTGTGGGCTGTGGAGGCTGCTGGTGGGTGAGCTGAGTTCTGCTAGCGGTATGTAGGTGGGAAATTGGAGGGGGAAGGGGGAATAGGGGTAGGTGGCTCGGGTGGTTAGCTAGGGTTTTCTTTTGGGTAGTTTTAGTTTGGAGGTGGCCGGCTGGGCTTTCGGGCCTGGCGGTTTGCCTCCTAAAAACAATTTAAAAAAAAATATTTATTTAAAACGGGGATTTTGCAAACCGTGTTTAGACAAACCAAAATATTCCCGAAGCCCGGGTTTTGTACTTGAATAAAGGCTAGGTATTTGGAAAACAGAAATAGGGTTTTTCAAAAATAGTTTCAGACAATAGATGCATGATGATGAAGATGCTCAAATGCAATGTGGCATGATGACATGAGCATGCGGTCATGATGATGCAATGCACAAAAACACAACGATTTTCTAGTAGTGATTTTAGCTGGGCGCCACAATTCGACACCACTAACAATGGATCTCGACCTCGAGATCCGCCTCATAGTACGGGGAAAAAGATCGACGATCAGATTCTTCATGCTTCGTGTAGATCCTCGCGACACCACTAACAAGAGGTCGTTGTCCCTGATCGTCGAGAGAACACTCCGGGAACAAAGGCGAAGGTAGAGGTATCAACAAATAAAGCCACCTCTAACTTCTGTGGACGGAGTAAAATTGCTTGGTCCACCGATTCGATGTACAAAAGCGAATGATAAGAGTAGTCGGATGGTGATCGGTCCATCGCGCACCCAAACCATTACTCTGCACATGAATAGGAGAATTATGCAACCAACTCTCGGAATCAGACTGAAGATCTCGACAATCGAGGTTTGGAATGAAAGGGGTGATCTAGAATCTGCATCGGATCTGGCGAAGATGATGTCGTCGCAGAAACACCAGAAGGCACAAACAAGGAACAAAGAGAATCCAACAGATGAAGGATTACTCAGATAGCATGAAGTCCGGAGGTAGAAACACCCTTACCAAAGGAGGAAGCGAAAACCTGAAGGGACGCCGGGAACCCAACCACGAGAAATCCTGGACTAGAAGAAGGTAAGAGAGCAGATCCAAAACACGCAGAGGTAAGAGGAGAACAGCAGAGGGGTAAGGAGTAAAAGCAGACCTAATCAGATCTATCCAACCGATTTTTGCAAAAATAGTTTTGACGCTCTACTTCGGCCGTTAGCTAGGTTATCCTACAGGCTAGACAAGTGGGGTATCGTAACTGCTGAGCTCTGATACCACTCAGTAACACCCTCGAATCGGCCCTATGCAAGTTTTAACCCTTTCCGCCAAACCCGCATAGAAACGATTCAAGGACGCCCACCAGGCACTTTCGTGCGGGTGGAAAATGAAGTAATCCCATTACACAAAAGTCCTTGATGGGGCCCACAGAACAGATATATATACAACACAACTCTAAGAGTCAAGAATACAGATATACAATACAAATACCCAAATCACCTTGAAAGCGATACAGTCTCCGAGTACGGACAAGATGCAAATTGGGCTAAGAGCCCTGAAGATTAACCAATGGCGTCCATAACCCTGCCCAGGCCAAGCCGGAAGGGTAACCCTGCTAACGACGTCGATCTCAAACCTGCTAAAACAAAGGGGGTGCCGACAAAGGTCAAAGGAAAAATAGGAGCGTCAGTACTGAGGCCAGTACACGGCGAGGCTAGAATTCGGCGGCTCTCGCCTACATAGGTATGGTGGGCTGAAGCGGCAGCGCGGCGACTCTAAACAACCTATAGAGACTCGATACAACTGGCGGTTATCAGAGAGGGATAAGAAAGACCTATTCGGATCCAACGTGAAGCTAACACCAACCAAACCCATCCTGGTAGTTCCCCCTCGAGACCAAACGAGGAAGTCGGACCAAGGAACTCACAAAGTTGGCAATTTTACTCATTCCGTTATAGTTGCAGCACTTAATAATCAGATATAGATAGCATGAGTCATCATGAAGCATAAGTAGTGGGCAGTTTTAATTAACCAATCCATGGTAGTTGGAACATTTACTAGTCAGATATAATTGTCCTGAGGAATCCCAAAACCCAGCAGTGGTTGGCACTTTTATCACATTCCATTGGAGTTGTAATACTTACTAGGCAGGTATAGTATGATACAGATCACCACAGATCCACCAGTTGTTGGCATTTTTATTATCCATTCTGTTGTAGTGAAGCTGAATTACTAGTCACATATTAAGTAAAAATTTGGCACTACTTTAGTTATGCTTTTCTATGATCGAGATACTGTGCTCCAAGTCATCCATAACCGCGGGCACGACTTTCAGAAAGTTTTACCCTGCAGCGGTGCACAAATAGCAACAAACAATCGATCAACCTCGGAAAAACCAACTCAAAACCCAACGAGGCTTTCACGACAAAGCGATCACAGGATTCATAAAATATTTCAGGGGGCCACCCCACTAAGCTACCCGCAACGAAGTTGGTCGGCTCCGGAACGGAACACGAAAGTGTGACTGGGCATGTCAATACAGCGAACACGTGTCACGATCCTAAACAGTACAGGTTCTCCACGCACAATCGTAAATAAAGCAGTAAAGCATGGCATAAGTACAGGATAGTAATAAAGCCCCAAACTAGTTTGTGGCCCCCAGAAATAGAAATGAATCAAGCTCTAGCTCAAGGGGCTCCATAAGGCCTCCCGGATGTGGATAGTGTGAAAAATCAAGGAACGGGTATCAAGTACTCGTGGTCCTACGGGACACAAGTGAGCGTGGAAGAACCAAATAACATCTATTGCCCACTGATGCCTCTGCATTAGTTATATCTAGCATTTTAATAGTTGTATTTAAAGTCATGATCATCTCCACCATAGACATCTGCCAGCATTCCAACAACTGTGGTACTTGACAACACGAGATCGCACCTGAAAAAGCAACTACGACTCACAAGGCCAGCTATCTACCAAACAACAGGTATTAGGAGGTGTCCATGGCAATATAGAGGCTGCACAGGATATAATTGGTGCACGGAATCTAAAGCATCACGACACAGATAGTTGCTTCTGCCACACTGGTGCAACATGCAATGTGGAAGCTGCTTTCCTAAGTGTATTTGGTCTCTGTGACCATGGTTTGACACATGGCGTCCCGAGAGTCATTGCGTGTGTTCTTTCCGAAACCACATTGATCCACTAGAGTCATTGATCCACATGACCACATTTCATGTGTTATTTTTCCTAAACCACATTGTTCCACATGACCACACACACACTCCAGTGTATTCCATGGTGCAACTTCTGCCACACTAGTGCAACATGCAATTTGGAAGCTGCTTTCCTAAGTTATTTTGGTCTCTGTGACCATGGTTTCACACATGGAGTCCCTAGAGTCATTGTGTTTTTTCCTAAACCACATTGATCCACCTGACCATATTGCATGTGCTCTTTTTTCTAACCACATTGATCCACATGAACACACACACACTCTAGTGGACTCTTTGAAGCAACTTCTCCCACACTGGTGCAAAATTCTATGTGGGAGCTGATTTGCTAATTGTTTTGGTCTCTATTACCATGGTTTGACACATGGAGTTCCCAGAGACATTGCATGTGTTCTTTTCCTAAACCACATTGATCCAGCAGAGTCATCGATCCACATGACCATGTTGCATGTGTTCTTTTTCCTAAACCACACTGATCCACATGACCACACACACACTCTAGTGGATTCTGTGATGCAACTTCTGCCGCACTAGTGCAACATGCAATGTGGAAGATGCTTTCCTAAGTGTTTTTGGTCTCTATGACCATGGTTTGACACATGGAGTCCCTAGAGTCATTGAATGTGTTATTTTCCTAAACCACATTGATCCACTAGAGTCATTGATCCACATGAACACATTGCATGTGTCCGTTTTCCTAAACCATATTGATCCACATGACCACACACACACTCCATTGGATTCTAGATGCAACTTCTGCCACACTCTTGAAACATGCAATGTGGAAGCTCCTTTCCTAAGTAGTTTTGTTCTCTGTGACTATGGTTTGACACATGGAGTCCTGAGAGTCATTGCATGTGTTCTTTTCCTAATCCTCATTGATCCACTAGAGTCATTATCCACATGACCACATTGCATGTGTTGTTTTTCCTAGACCACATTGTTCCACACGACCACACACACTCTAGTGTATTCTATGGTGCAACTTCTTCCACACTGGTGCAATATGCAACGTGGAAGCTAATTTCCTAAGTGCTTTTGGCCTCTATGACCATGGTTTGACAAATGGAGTCCCTAGAGTCATTCTGTGTGTTTTTTTCCTAAACCAAGTTGATCCACTAGAGTCATTGATCCACATGACCACATTGTGTATGTTCTTTTTCCTAAACCACATTGATCCACATGACCACACACACACTCTAGTGGATTCTGTGATGCAACTTCTGCCACACTGGTGCAAAATGCATTGTGAGAGCTTCTTTCCTAAGTGTCTTTGTTCTCTTTGACCATTTTTTGACACATGGAGTCCCTAGAGTCATTGCATGTGTTCGTTTCCTAAACCACATTGATCCAGCATAGTCATTGATCCACATGACCACATTACATGTGTTCTTTTTCATAAACCACACTTATCCACATGACCACACACACACTCTAGTGGATTCTGCGATGCAACTTCTGTCACACTGGTCCAATATGTAATGTGGAAGCTGCTTTCCTAAGTGTGGTTGGTCTTTGTGACCATGGTTTGACACATGGAGTCCCTAGAGTCATTGCGTATGTTCTTTTCCTAAACCACATTGATCCACTAGAGTCATTGATCCTCATGACCACATTTTATGTGTTATTTTTCCTAAATCACATTTATCCACATGACCACACACAACACACTCAGTGGATTCTATGATGCAACTTCTGCCACACTGGTTCAACATGCAATGTGGAAGCTGCTTTCCTAAGTGATTTTGGTCTCTATGACCATGGTTGACACATGGAGTCCTTAGAGTCATTGATAGTCGGTGGAACTTAACCCTAGCATCCAATTGTAGCCATCATACCGGGTCTTCTCGAAGCCGCGAGTGGTTGCTGGTTAGCTCTGCATCCTGATTGATAGTCACCGTCAGATTGGGGAGTGTGGAAGATAAGGATGTCCTTCGTAAGGGTGATCCGCGAGTAGTCTGTTCTGCGACCTGAATGGTAGTGGCAACCACAAGTGGGCCTACCTCCTTGCCCTTATCCTCATAATGCCATAACCATGGGGCCGAAGCTCCGATCATGTTCCTTCCTTGCCATGGAGAGGCCCAAAATCAACTTGTATGAGGCTCATATGCTCTCCCACTACGACATACTCGCGCTGATACTTGCGATGCTTATGGCAGGCTTCGAGCTCAACTACGCCAGGGTGCGAGTCACGCCTCTCCTTCGTGACAACACGTTGGCAAGGCAAATCGAGGAGCTCCACCGCCTGAGTGGAAGAGGGCAATGGACTGGTACTCGCGCACGAGCACGTACTGGCCAAAGCGGTTCAAGAAGTAGCGGATGGCGTTCATTTCACTATGTGGAGACCACCGGTGCAAGATCCACCCGGACCTGCGCAACCCTGAAGGGAGGTAGCGCTTTTGGGTAGTGCCTAGGCGTACGACCTCCACTATTATTGAGGAAGTGGGCCGTGAAGAATTCATGGGGAGGAGGAACATGGTGGGGAACATCGACATTGATTCCGACGCGGAGGAGGCAGACGGGTATGTGGATGATGTCATCGATGATGAAGGGCGGGAGCATCATAGTTGATTAGGCTGACTTGAGCCTAAATTTTTCTATGTATGGTAGCTTAATGTCCTCTTTGGATTGAAAATATTTCAAAGGAATTTTGTGAGGAATTCAATTTATAGAATATCATAGGGCATATATTGGCCATTTTTAGGTGTCTTTGTCTTTGAAACTAATCAAAAGTTGTGCAGTTCTGAAAAACAAAGTTCGCGCGTTCCTAGCACATCTGCTGGGACAATACACTGACTCTATTGTTGGCACTTTGTGGCACAGCCATAATTTTGGAGTGCGCCAGAGGAGAAGGGGACGAGTGTGTTGTTCCAGATGGTAATCCAAGGGATATGGGAACTAGTGGCTGCGTCGATGTACAGGTAAAAAATTAATGTAATAATATTTCAATAGTTGTAATCTGGTCCACATGACCCCATCACAGACACGTTGCATGCACCAGATATGAATAAAGACGACACGACTAGTTTAGTTTCAATGATAATTAAAGAAATAATGTTACTGTGACCGCTTCTTTCTGCTCCTCTTATTAGTCTGAGAGCCCGCACTGCATTAAACAACAATTGATGATGATGGAAACAAAAATGATAAAACTGGATAATAAAATAATTTTTAAGCTTACCTTCCATTTGGAGAAACATATAGAGATGAAATTAGCAGGGATTTATTATTTCTCATTCATTTAGCATAAAGATCCTCAAGAAAATCCTCAATCACCCCTGCAATCTTTTCATATTCTAATACACCTCCATTATTTTCATTTTACTTCCCGTTCCGTTTACCCTTTTGTTTCTTTTCACCCCTATCCTCATCGACACCTCCACTTCTTGATCAATTTGCTGCTTACCGATGTTTTCCTCCTAATGCTCATCACCGTTTTCCTCCACCCATTGCACTTACTCAAGTTCTTCGTCTTCCTGTTGCTCTTCCTCCAGTTCTGGCTGAAAAGCCCCATATTCTGCCTGCTGCTCTTCCTCCAATTCTGGCTAAAAAGCCTCATTTTCTTCCTCTAGGGTGTGAATAGGGACAAGATCATGTGGAAATGGGTTTTTGCACAACCTCTTGATATGGCTGAAACCTCCACACCATTCTCATTTCCTTTTCCTTGCTCCTAGCCTTGAACCTTTATCAATTGAGGCTTTGATCCTTAGCTTTCTAGGCCTCCCAGGTGGCCTCCTAAAAAATGGTGGTTGAAGTTTGAACCCTGGATCAACAATCTCCTAATCATTTTCATCAGCCATAGGTGGTACGTTTTCTGCATAAGTTGCAGCAAAGTTGTAGTTATGAACATGGTTCTCTATTTCATCTCTGCTACCTCTCAACTTTAAGATGAAGTACAGTGCATGGTGACATGACATACCAGTAATCTGCCATTTCCTGCATGAACAAGGCCTATTTCTAATGTCTACAGTATACCTCCGTTCAATTCCATGCTTGTATTCTGCATAAACCTCGGCCAATGTACTAGAACTTCTGACCATCCTCATCTTCATCATTCTCATTGCCCTGGTACTTGCATTTAGTAATATAACCACCTTTGGAACTATTTTATGGCCTAAAATTTTTCTTGCACAAATTCTTTGTGTCAAATATATCTTCACCATTATCCAATATCTTATTGCATCCAACAAAATAACAATTTCAAGTGTCTTCATGCTCAAAATCTTAGAATTGAAACTCTCTGCCAAATTATTGCAAACATAATCGACCTTTCTTAACTCTCCAAACATGCTTCTCGCCCATAGCTTGGTGTGATGTCCTTCAAGGTATTTTTTCACCTTTGGCACTATATACATGTTCTTCATGTAAGTAGCACACACACTTGGGGTGTATGTGTATACCAATCGCCACAAGTTCTCTTCAAAAATCTTTCCTTTGAACTTCTTCGCCAAGTTAGTAGCAAGGTGCATCATGCATTATCTATGCTCAACCCCAGGAAACACAGCATCAACAACATTCTCAAGCCCCTTGCATGCACCAGTGTGTATCACCAAGCCTTCAGGGTGACCAATTACTGCCCATAGTCTCTGCATGAACCATGTCCAACTTTCATCTGATTCACCCTCAAGAACATCATAAGCTATGGGAATAAGCCAATTATGCACTTCCACTACACAAGCAAAAGCAACATGTCCCCTGAACCTCCCTATTAAATAAGCTGTGTCTATTGCCAAGAATGGCCTGTAGCTGTCTAGGAAACCCTTCCAGCATGCCTTTAGGTAGACAAAACACCTCCTGAAGCATTTCTTATCTGCCTTCTTATACCTGACCCCCTTGAGACCTTTTCTCATCCTTCCACAACCTCTTAATCAATGTCAACAACACTACCAGGTGATGTTTTCTCTACCTCGGCTTTGAAACTATACAACATATGAAAACAGTCTTTCCACTTGCCTTGAATAAAGTCTAGAGCCATCTCATTCCCATCAAAGACTGTGGTAAGGAATAAGAATGTTAATTTTTTTGCTAATATTTGTTCTGAGTTCAGCACATCTAATGTTATGATCCTGCCTCACCCCAATCAAGTACAGTAGCAGCAGGCCACTTGGTTGTCACTTGTCTAGTTTCATCACTTAAAGAAGTATTAGCAAAGTTGTGTTTCTTCGTGTTTACCTTGACATGCGTTTGATAAGAATCCAAATAAATCAGAGGACATATCAACAAAATAAATATGAGAAGACTGAAACTAAATGTACCTATTGCAACCAGAAATGGGTGTCCACCCCGCATTGGAGATGCAGACAATTTCCATTTACACACATTACTTTCCCTACAATGCACCCTAAATCTCTTTTGGTCGCTCTTTTCAGTGATAAATTGAACCCAACTCTTATTGCATAGGTAGCAACTGCATATATGTTATCCTCCACAGTCTCAAGGATAATCTCCTCATCAATTATAGGATTGTCCCTGTCAAAGTGTATCATTGGCCTGTCCTTGTCTTTGCCATCGTATTTGCATCCCATTTCCACATCTTCACATTCCTCTTCCTCATCAGTCCCCTACTCAGGCTCAAAGTCCAAATCACTCTTCATCCTATCAGGGTCGGCCGACACGTCTAGATATGCTTTCGCATCATCGTCAACATCTTCGAGCACAAAATCATCCACACCGCCACCCATTTCAATGTCTTCATGCTCTCTTGAGAAAGCATCATGCTCAAGGACAAGCTGGGCAGGTGTCCTACGGTTACCAACACATATCTTCGTCACCACCACGGGACTAGAAACGGTAATTGGGGAATGCATAGAAGGAATTACAGTTCTTACCCTTCAAGGAGGACATATGACACCTTCGCTGGGCTCCAGACCTCCAAATCTTTGCACCCCGCTTCCTCTTACCCTATTCCGTTCTCCTCTATGCTCTCCAGACTTGAAGGAGATTTCGTGCTCTCTAGCCATGCAAGACCCATCTATGTGTTCTCTGGCCGTGCAGGATCCATCTCCGAGCGGGATCTAGATCACCAGCGTCGTTGGGCGCCTAACCCAACGCCAGACTCTTGGTTTTCGTTTCTAGACATGCCTAGGCAGTGGATGGCGGCAAGGAGACATGGAAGACAGGGGAGGGGAGGGCAGGGCAGGAGGATGATGGCACAAGGCGAGGACGAGAGTGGTGCATGATAGAATGGAGTGGTGGCGGGAGGACTAGAGGAGCAGAACGGAGCGGAGCTGGGAGTGACAAAATATGGAAAATTGCACAATAATGGGGGGGCACTAGTCCTCGTACATGGGACGCGCGCCATCGACGGAAGGTGGCGAGCCCGCCAATCAGAAAAATGCCACGTCGTCTTCCCCTGTTTTTGATGGTGTTGCTATAATTCGATGATTCATAGTGGCACAGGAATATTATCGTGTAAACATAAAGCAACGGTCATAAATATATTTAAAATAGAACTTGGTTTGTTTGGTATTCTACCTGTCCTGGTAAATTGCCTGATCCGATGGGCAGCCACGTCCGATCTTTTTAATATATTCGCACTCTTATGCTGAGAAGGGAAATAAATATTGAGCGGTTAGTGCAACGAGTGTCGAATTATTACCCTCCCAGGAAATAGGAGAGGATTATTTTCACGCGTGCCCGGACTCCACACCTACTGTCACTTACCTTCTCCGACTAAACCCACTTCCCCTTGCGCATCTCCATTACGAAGCAGCACCTAGGTTAATATGGCTCCGCCGAAGCAGCCACCACCAAAACTTGGGTATTTGGCCCCTCTAAGGCAGGCCATGAAGCTCTACTTCAAGGCTGGTCTCCCATTGCCATCCCAGGCGGATGATTTCGCACATTGTGCTACATCAGCGGCGGCTGCGGCCAGCAAGGCCAAGCGAGCACTATGGAGAAAGTGTGCAGCGGCATTATGGCGTGATCTAAGCAGGGGAACAAGGTACGTCTCAAATCATTCATGGTAGCATTCCGCTGAGGGTTCAAACTCTCGAACATGGTAGCGCCAAGGTCTAGGAACTTTTGCATCCATGATTCAGCCTGGGCGACCTTACTGTAGTGGGGGTGGGGATGGGAACATGCCATTTCTGGCAAAGTCGATCCATCCAATGCATCGTCGAAGGCTAGACCACGTTGGCGACCATCCATCTATACTCAGCCTGTTGGATTGTTCAGCAGCTGGAGCCGACGGCGGGGAACAGTTCAGCGCCGAAATTTAGGTTCTGATTCACATGGACCTATGATCCTTGCCATGAGATGCCGAATATCACATTGAAAGAAATCATTACGGCGACACGGATAGTCATACTGAACGGGGCTTGTTCAAGTAGAGAGGACATGCATGAAAGAATGTAGATCTCTTGAAGTTTGGCAGGAAGGAAAAAGATCATTTGGGGTTGAATGATCACTAAACTTAGATCCTCTCAACACAATTGGCCAGCCAACTTTTCTGGTGGATATTTGTAGTTTCTTTACCGAAGAATAGTTAAGTTCATACTGAAGAATGACTTTTGTAGATGGAATGCTGATGCATTGTAATGAAACTAGTAGGAAGTTTAGCCCACTTTTACTGATGTAAACAAATACTATCAAGTATCTATTTATTCAATTACTACTCGTGGTTAAATCTACTTAACTGCCATATTTATCCCAGACAGGTAAATTCAGACAACATTTATGTACTGATTTTGCATGGTTTATTCATGCATGTTCCATACAAAAACTCGGACCATTTAGAACAAATCTCGGTAAATATTATAGTCAAGCAATTTAGACATAACATTTTGCATTTTCACTAGAACTGGATCAATCTGAAGACACTGTCTCGTAGGCTTGGCCGTGTTGAACATGACCCTTCCAACAAACTGAGTCCTAGTGGCACAGTCCTAATTACGGGGTTTGAACTAAGGATACATTCCTATAAAAACCCGTTTTTCATTTTTCTTGTGTTATCTGCAAAATGGTCATGTAGTTCGCGTGTTACAAAACCAGTAGACAGTGTTATAAGGATCATCAGGAAATGTTTGTTTGAAACAAGAATCTTTTATTGTCTTACGGATCGCTCATCACTTGGCAAAATAATCTAGCTACCTTGTACCTAAAGAGGACATGAACTAAATTTTCCTAGCAACAACATAATTGGCATTGCTCATTGCCATTCCACCCTCTTTTCAGGAGGTTCTCCTTGGTTATTCATAGAAATTATAAAGCACAGTGTTCAATACAGATGCATTAGACAGACATACTTCAGATTCATTAGCCACACATATTACATCAATTCAAACTATGACATATTTTTAGTCCATGCTAATAACCTACTCCGCTCTCCATCTACAAATTCATTATCCAGTAGCCACACATACTACACAAATTCACTAGAGCTCTCTCTTCACTCGAGGCAAATCAGAACCACCAGCTTGTCCATGCCCAGTTCCCCTACCGAAACTATGTGCGTTGTCGCAAAATGGTGGTGGTCTTGTGCCATCGATCCTTCCAAGCTAACACTACAAGAGATGAGGATGCTTTCTGGCCGCCTCGTCGGGGTCATGAATGCCATGTACTGATTCTAGAACATCTTCTAGGTGGATGATGACCAGGTGCTTCCAGCTAAGTTGTTGTCATGCCCTGCTTGGTATCTCCACCTCGTACATCTTAGGAACAGCGTCTGGATATTTCAGCCACTCCTTTACCTCGATGATCCATCTATCGCTCGGTGGCACAATCACCACCAGCTCACCGCCAAGGCTACTGACGACCTGCTTTAGGGCCTCCGGCTCCCAAGCATTCAATGGGAGGTCGTCAAATCCGAGTTTGGAGAACGAAGCTTCCCCAAGCGATCCTCCCACCCATAGGCGTGATGCTAATGCATGAAGCTCATTTTCACCCCATAGCACTCAAAAGAATGGGAAGAATCCAGAACACGCTCGGTGTCTGAGATGTACTCGAACTGGATGAAAAAATCGAATGGCGGCTGCTGACTGCAAGTGCGCAGATTGTTTGTAGCTAGTTTCCAAATAAAGATATCGATCCCACACAGAGCAGTAAGCAGAAGACTAAAATTCTTTTAACTATAACTAAACGAAGTACTTAAGAAATAACTTTAGGATGCAAGATAAATAGAGTTGTTTTTGGGTTTTTGGTTGAACAAGGTAATTTAAAGTAAAGCAAAACTTAATGCAGAAATTAAGAACCGCGTGTGTAATAGAACTTTGGACTACAATAGGGAAAAAGGCATTCTCGGGGAATAGTAGATACACCACTAGCAATTTAGACTAAGAAATCAAGATTATTATAACGAATATTCTCATAATGTGTATGTATGTGGGAGGAGCTCCATATAGGGACGATTTGCTAGCAACCGCTGCACACATCATCCTCATAACCACAGGAGACATCAATCGACATCAATCGAGTTACTGCGCTATTAAGGGATCTCTCCCATGGCATGGACATGGCTTTATGAGTTCTCCTTGATACCCCCAAGTTAGTACATAAGGATTGATAACAGCTTTATAGTCATAGTAAGTGATATCATCCCTCCGTGTACCAACAAGTAATCCCCTTCATGGAGTCCCCATAAGAGGCAAATATTAAGGAGGTGCACAACTCCCAACATCAAGATGAAGACAATTAACACATACACATAATGATGTATAACATAATAATCTCTATCTCATCTCAATCATATGCTAGGGTTTCTCCATCTCCCCAAGAACTGGAGATCTTCTCAGACATGGAGGCAATCAACATCATAGCAATGGTAATGGAAACAATCATAGATGAATAGTACTTGTATAAATACACAACGAGTATGGGAATTACAACAAGATCTAGACACGATGTTGATGGGATGGATGAAGATGGTGGTGATGTAGTGGTGGTTGATGAAGATCGATGCCTTAGCCTCCCGGATCTATGCAGGGAGAAGATGGATCCCTAGCGGATGAGTTCCCCCTCCAGATGCCTTCCTGAGGTGAGGTTTTCGCGATTTCTGGGTGTTCTGTATGTCGTCTCCTCGAACCAATTACAGGGGATGAAACTATCTGACGAGTCAGAGGCGGCGCCAACTATACGTCCAGAGCTATATGGCCAGAAAATTGCTCCTGCCGTATAGTTGGTCGTTTAACCTTCTGCCTCCCTTGTTTGCTTCTGGTTTCTTCTAGTATTATTAATATTTCCCAAATAAGCGTTTTATTTTGTTTTTGACTCATTTTCTCCACACTAGAACTACTCCAAGAATTGTATCCATTGGATCCATTATGTATCCTGATCCTGGTGAAAACAGACATACAATGTGCACGCGATCACCGTAAAATACCAAGATCCTACATCTACAATGCAAAATAACAATGTAAAACATGATGCAATATGCACTCATCAACTTCCCCAAGCTTAGACTCTTTCTTGTCCCGAGCAAGTTTTAGCTTAATGGATGTGATCCTCATATTCATGAAGCTGAGTCCATTAAAATAAATGAGGCAGTTGCAGCATGTGTCTATCATATAAGATATATAGGAATAAGTTCGTGAATAGTAACTTACTCGAACCATCTGAATAGTATTAGAAGGCTTCCACACCTTAGTTATCAACAGTTCATAAAAGATGAATCTCAACATAATGTAGAAGTATCCGGTTCAACCAAATGAGTTAACGAGGTAGCCCCATGTGTTTTAGGATCAACGTATTCACTTGGGATTCAAAATCTCAAAAGTGTCTCTTTGTCTTACTACAATAGATTGGTATATGCCTATTTGCTCTTTGCACACTCTCTCTTTTTCTTCTTTCTTTTCTTTTCTTTTGCATAGATGCTCACACTTTTGTTTTAAGTGTTGTGCAAAGGAGCTAGCCATATATTCCACCTAATGTAGGAATTCAAAGTTTAACAATCTCAATTATCAAATTCAAACTGTATATGAAGCATTCTTATGACTTGGAGATTCTACCTCGACTTGTTCTCACTCTATTTTGATAGCACCTTCATTTCCTTTGTTTAAGGTTTATCATTCAACTTAATTGTGTAGATATTTTTTCTTTTGTAAATAAAATCGTAGACTTACAGAATATTGACCAAATTATCTTTATGTGTTCCATTAATACCAATGGTGTGGAAGACTCCTATTACTATCATCAAGTTTAAGTAAAATCATACTCAAGCCACTCATATATCATTAAAGCAAACACAAACTCAATATTGCTCCATATATAATAATAAACACAGAATTTCATTAAAGGGATCAACTATTCCTGAAGGGGATTCTAATGATGCAAACTGCGGGCCCCAGATTAATCCTCCGAGATTCCCTGTTATGCATACAACCACGATCCCATGATCAGTTAGTCATGGAACATAAACGACAAGTATCAAAGTAAACATCCGATAATTAACGCAAACATATCATTCCTTAAATGCCATTATGGATACATTGATCAACAACAACGGAAAATTCCTTAAGCGCAGTGCCCGAGCCATGCCTTAACCTACAGACAACTGACTGGGAGGACGTCCTAGCTCGCATGGACGTCAACTTCATCCTCTTCTTGATATATGACCAAGTTAATAGCCAGGGGCAATGCCAGTGAGTACTTTGAATGTACTCGCAAACCACCTTAAGAGAAATAATAATAACAAGAGGATATGCAATATGGATGTGGTAGTAGGAGGGCTTCAAGAGAGGTTCCTTTCTCAAATAGTTTCTCTTGTAGATATAGCATCTACATATCTTTGTCGAAAACTTTTGTAAATATTTTGGAAACCTTGTTGAAAAGTTTTGGAGAACATCAGGACTAGGTCACCCATTGGTTCCTTCTTTTCGGTCATCCCATGACCAAACTACTTTCATTCCTTTCTGACCATCCCATGGTCAGAACAAGTATCCTTCCCGACCATCCCATGGTCAACTTTTCCAAAGCCATTTCTTATTCGAAATCCTTTTTGAAAACAAAACCATCACCGCTCTACAATAACCTTCCCAACCGTCCATGACCGCGGACACGGCTATTCGAATAGATTTACACTCTACAGAGGTTGCGCACTTTACCCACACCATCCGGGTACACTACCCTGATCTACATTGATCATGGGTCGAGTAACCGATCAAGACTCTCCTGATTCCCACTCCAATATAAGTGCCTACCCTATGAGTGTTGTTCCCCTCAACACCAGGACGTTGGGTACCGAGGACCAATCGGAGCGCTTTTTCCCCTTCTCGAGTGTGCGCTTTCAATGAGGGGCTCACAGTAACACGTGGAGGCCCGCAGACCCTTCGTTCCTTCCCCAAGTCGATGTCCCACATGGACCTTTATCGGAGAAGGCCCCCCCTCCAGGGATCGCGATCCCCTGTAGTAGTTATAAGGCAGCTTATACCAGAATAGCGAAACATCAAATCCATCCCTGTCCCATTCCAGAGTAATGTGGTTACACAGGGTTAATTGTTCTAGCAAAACTGCAAAGAACCGGGTGCGTTTTTCTAAACCTTTTTCCTCCATCTTTCCTTTAGCATTTTGTAAAACAAAACCTTTTTCTTTCTCAACATCTCTTGGGAGGTCCCACCTCACCAATGTTTTATCATAAAACATTTGGTAAAACTTTTCCGGGGGTCTTCCCATCCTCTAGTTTTGCTTCGGCTAAAAACAGGGTCTCCAGAGGGTTATTTTGATATGCACCATCTATTCTTCTAGGGACAAGTAAGTATCACCAAGGGGATTGTACCTAATAGTACAAAGATGTACTAGTTCGGAGGAGCCAAACCACTACCATATATATACATCAACATATAGTAAAACAGTGCAATGTTCATAAATAGTAGATAAACATGCATAAGTAAAACAGTAGGACAAGGCTTATGAGCAAGAAGGTGGATTGCCTAATGATCAGCAATACGGCAATATGTCCCTGGACTTCTTCTTAGAATACCCAATAATACCAATAATAACCACTTCGTCAGATCTCCAATTTAATCGCATCTAGTTTCGTTATGGATCACATGCAAGCAAACAAAGGGTGAAATCAACACAAGGCAAATAATCACCAATCCATATAGAAACAAAAATACCACATAATACTTCAGTAGTTTTGATAGATTGAGATCATAGCATATGGAAATGCTTTAATTGCCTTTGAGAATCTCCCTTTGTGATTTGTTTGTCAAATACCACATGCGGAAGGGGTTTTGACTAATGCTTGGTTAAGTAAGATACAAATGTGCACAAAAGATACCATCAGGTAGGTATTGCCAAAACAAGGCCAACAAAAGTGGTTTCATGAATTTATCACTTTTCTTTATTTAGTTATTAATTTTCTAGTGAAATAAACTCTAGTTTAGGAGATAAATCACTAGAAAATTCTGGAGCTTCAAAAATTATTCCCTTGGATGGTTCAGTAGGGTTTTATGTACTGATCCAAATAGAGTTGGAATCATGTCAAAATATTTAACAGAATGCCCTTAGGAAATTCCCAAAGGAAGTTATGCAGGCAAGTTGTCTTTTTCACCAGATTAAATCTATAGAAGCTTTTGATTTGATTCCAAGGACACATGGTAGGTACTTAGAATACCATTCTGTAGAAACTGGAATCAACCCTTTTGGAGTTACAGAACTACTGGGTGGTTTTATTACTGAAATAACCCTAGACAGAGATATTTAAATCACCAGAATTAAATAGTGGTTCCATAAATAGGGATATCCTAGGGTTGGATAGCTAATGATGAAGCACATCATTGAGAGTTGGAATTAGGTTAGTCCCATCTTTGGTTTGTTCTAGGGAATTTTCTAAAGACAGAAATGAGGATCCTTTGTCATTTTTACCAAGGTGAAACTAGAGCTCCCCTTAGCATGAGGCTCAGTCCCTGAGATAGGTACATGGAGTACCTACCAGAGGAACTTGGGTTTACCTCCATTGGGGTTGTATAACTCCTAGAAATGATTTAATGGAAAACAGGACACCTCTTGGTACATGATTTATTACAAATAAGTTAAATCCTAATTTTTTACATTTTTGATATTGCATGATAGACAAAACCCTAAGGTATCCCAGGAAATTTGTATTAGATCATTTAAAGGAATTAAAAACTTTGCTTGCATTTAAAGGAAACAGCTAGATCTGGATTTATTGAAAATGGCTAAAAGAAAAGGGGACGGAGCATTGTTGGGCTAGGATCTGGCCGGAGATGGGCCGAGGGTGGTGGATTCGGCCCAGGTAGGGCGACACCGCGCGCGGGAGGGGGGAGTTCGAACCTGACTAGCGGAGCCCTCTAGTCATCGACGGAGGAGCGCCGAAGCAGTATCGGGGAACATGGGCCGTCGGATCTAGTGGGAATCGGCGGTTGTGGTTCGTCTTCCTTGTGAAACGAGCATGTGAGGAGCTAACCTAGGAGGATCTAGCGACGGGGAGCTCACTGAGGCTTGCCAATGACGAAAAGCGGCGGGCCGATCACGGTGCATCGCGCCGAGTCCGGAGAGGGGCGGGAAGGCAGGGTTTGACGCCGGGATCTCGCTCATGCGATGACATCTGAGGCGAGCTTTGCCAGAGCTCAACGGTGCTGTCTGGAGCAGCGGTTCCTGGCCCAAAATCTAGGTGGGTTAGATGTAGGAGGGCGAGGGGGTTGTGGTACAATGACATGCAGAGGGAAAAAGGCTGGGGGAGAGCCTAGGGCTCAGATCTTGCAGATGGCCAAGGAGGCCTTTCTTCTTTCCTCCTGGCCAGTACAGGGCGAGGGAGGGGAAGTGGAGCTAGGGGTGGTGAGTGGAAGGGAGAGGAAGCAAATGAGGGGCAAAGGCGTGGAGGGCCTCTGGCCTATTTAAACTGAGGTGTGAGCTCAAGAGGGGAAATGTCCATTTTGGACATGGAGGAGGAGGTGCTGGCAGGGGATTGGTCGAGGGAGGAGGTGGAGGGGGTGTGGTGGGTCTCAGAGTCGGGCAGGGAGATAGGGAGGGAGTGGTGAAGGCTGTTACTGCTTTTAATACCAAGATCTTTGAGATAAAAAGGGCAAGGGGGAGGGATTGCTACAGTGTATTTTGACAAGAGGGAAGAGAGGTGTGTTGTGCAAGTTTGTTTGATCAAAATGGTGTAGGTTTGGTGGGTTTTTGATTTGAGGATTTGCTTACTTGGCAATTTTGATCGAATAGGTGGTTATGAAGAAAGTCCAAAAACTTGCATTGGACAAGATGAGGAAATGGTACTGGGAGATAGATGAGGTTAAGGGACCTCTCTAGGAATTATTTGGGATTTTTCAGAGGATTTTAATTCCACTTACAATTATTTATTCAAAAAGTAAAGAAGTTGTTTCTAGGAGATCATTTGATAATTTTACATTGGACAAGGTTGTTTTTTGGTTTGAGATGGTCCCAAATGTGAATACACACTTAGGGGAATTTTCCCAAGATTTATTGGAAGATAAAAGTATTTAAAACAATTATTATTCTAATTAAGCCATTTAAGAAAATGGGCAAAAATAAATAATAAAGCTCTTCAAAAATATTTATTTTGAAGTGGGAAGATAGGGTATGATATATGGGCCTCAAAAGTGCTTAGAGTTGGGGAACTGTTTTGGCAAAAACCAAACTTTTCTTATGTTTGGAGCCATAATAATTATGGATATTATTTGATAAATCTTGATGATCAAGGTATATGATGTAGACAAGGTGTAGCAAGCATTTTCAACCTTGGGAATTGGAAATCCAACTTGAATTAGATGGAAAAACAAGGAATTGAGGATCTTGGGTGATGTTATTTTTATACCACCAAAACCTTGTTGGATCTTGGAGCTCAGAGCTCACCTTGATGCTAGGGATAGATCGATAGTTAGACCAAGTCATATAAGTGATCATGGAAGAAGGAGTTTGGATTGGTTACATTTTAGGTGGTCTAGAAGTGATGGCAAACTTTGTTGAAAATAAGGCTGCCATACCAGATGAGTCATGATGCCTTATAAACCATGTGGGTTTAAGAAGCACAAAATCCACTTGGAACAAGTGAAGTAGATGATGATAGACCTATATGAGTAGAACACAACCATGCAAAGATTTGGTCCAGAGAAGGTGGGATGGTGTTGTGAGATTCTATCAAAGTAGGCATGTTGACTAGATTTGCAGGAATAGTTATTTTCTTGCCTGCAAGACCATCAAGAACAAGTGGGTTAAGAGGTGATCTAGCCAAGGAAAAGAGTGTGCCTTGGTAGTACATAGGATGTTTTACAAGCTGGTTGAAATGCATTTCCAAAAATGCTCAAGGGTTAGGAAAGGGAGGCATTCAAAAAGGTGATGTTGAAACAGATTCCAAACTTAGCCAAATTTGGCAGATTTAGGGTTTTTGACTAGAGCATGAGAGGGGATGTTTTTGATGGGTTGCAAGGTACCAAAGCATCATAAAGTGGATTATGTTGATATATATATTGAGTAGAAAGGATCCTTGCTTCATATTGGTCTTCATTGACTTGGAAACTTCTAGAATGGATCACTTCAAACTTGATCTGGTTAACGGTTTTAGATGATCACCTGGTGGCTAGAGATTAGATCCAGATTGTATTCTTGCTTATGGTTTGGTGATTTTTAAAAGTATCTTGATCCTAGTGGATGAGCTCCTAGAGTGGCTCACCTAGCTCCTAAGCAAACAAGTCAAACAGCAGATCAAAGCAATTCATTAGACACAAATCAAGGCAACTCATCTTACAAACCAAGCAAACCTACTATTAAGGTTACCATCAAGCCTAGCTCGAGGTAAGGATGGTTATTTTTAAAAGGTTGGAGTTTGAGTAAGATGAGAGTCCTTGGTATCTCTACCAAAAGTAGAATTCAAACGCTTTAAAAGGAGGTTTTGGGAAACCTAGAGATAAGAATGGTTGAAGGTTGTATCTATAAAACATAAGAAGATTATAATAGGTTGCTCTCCATAGTTTAGGGAAATAGAAGCTAATAAAATAATTGGTTTGCAAAGGCTTCTTGGCTCAGGTTTTGAAATGCCAGAACATTTGAGAATATGGAAATTCAGCCAAGACAATTTTGGGAAGTAGCTTTTGTCAACTGGTGTTGAGGTAGGGAGTATATCTTCTAATACACATTCATAAGCATAAACATTATCAAACAACAAACAAACACTTCATCACTAAACAAGAAAAAGTTTTTGTTCCCCCTGATTTTTGCATTATAGACAACTAATCAGGGTTGCTGAAATTGGGTTGTTACACAAACTTTATTTCTAGTTTGAACTAATGCAAAAAAACAGTAATATAGAACTTATAAGAAAGATCACAATGTATTTAAAGATCTCCCGAAGCTTGGAATCAAACCAAGCGGGATCAATTAACTCCTTGTGGGTACGTATTCCTCCTCTTGAGTAGAAAGAGCGTCGCCTTCTTCTTTTATGTTGCCCTCTTTAACAAATTGAATGCTAAGCTCGGCCATGTCATATTGGAGCTTCAACATTTTCCTCTTGAGGAATTTCTTCTCATTTGTCAACTCAAAGACAGTTTTAATCAATAAACCAACCCTACCATCAATTGCATCGACCTTATTCTCAAGGTCTTTGCTCATCATCTAGTAGGAGTCAATACCTTTTCAATGCATGACTTAGAAGACTTTTCTAACTCACAGACCTTATCATGAATCTCATCTTGCTGCAGACCAAGAAGAGGTTTATAATAGGATCCTATGTTGTAACGATAAGGATTAGGGAGGTGCTCATCCTTGTTTCTTCCCTGCTCAGCTTGTCTCATCATCTCCATCCTTCGCGGGAACATGTCCTCCCAATTTGGGAGAGACTTGATCTCCGGGCCGGATGATGACGATGATCCTTTGAATTCTGCTTATTCGATCCTCTTCACGGGGTTCTCTTCTTTCTTCTTCCAGATCTTGGCTTAGCTGCACGGATGTTGTCAAAGGGCTTGTATAGGGATGTCGAAGATCTTTCGAGGCTGGAGGTTATGGCTCTACGAAAACTTAATGAAAAAGGTTAGATGCGATCAAATTTAAAAGGAGGGGTAAAAAACCCTAGCCACTTTGCGTAACGAGCAACTATACGGGCGCGACCCGTATAGCTCTCGCCGTATAGTTATGAACCAACTATAGATTTACATCAACGGTGGAACCAGCTATACGGCCGAAACTATACAGGCGGAAATTTTTACTCCCGCCATATGGTTGGTCGTTAAACTCTCTGTATTCGAAATATTTTTTTTGGAGATGGGTCGATAACTATACGATCGCAACTATACGGGCGGAATTTTTAATTCTGGCCGTATAGTTGGTCGTTAAACTCTTAGTACTCCAGAAATTATTTTGGCAGAGGTGTTGACAACTATAAGACCGCAACTATACGGGCGGAATTTTAATTCCGGCCGTATAGTTGGTCATTAAAATCTTAGTACCTTTTGTGGATGGAACGTGTGATGTCGCAACAACTATATGACCGGAATTTTTATTCCCGCCGTATATTTGGTTGTTAAACCTTCTGTGTCCACCAAAACAAATTCTTCTTCTCCTACGATTCCTATTAATCTGAAAATTAACAAAATATCAAGTTTTGATGGAAAAATGTCAGCTTACATTTTCGACCAACTTTGGCTTTACTAATCTCCCTTATTCTTTGCTAGAGCATCAAATGTTTCTTGTTTCGCACAATATCCAAATAAAACTTTAACTGAAATTTTAAAAACTTACTCAAACCTAATTTCACATGGGTTGCCTCCCATGAAGCACTCTTTGATGGGAAATAGCTTGACCGTAGCATTGCTCATTCCTCCATTCTTATTGTAGTTGTCGTTCCTTGTATATTTTTGCTTAATCACTTCTTCTGGAGTGATCAACTCTATGGTGACTACACTTATATCTTCTCTTACTTGATATTGCTTCAAACATTGTCCATTTACCACCCATGCAAGAGAGGGTGTTTTTCCTTGGAGCTTCACTGCTCCCGATCGGTAAGCTTCTTCAACTATATATGGGCCTTCCCACTTTGATCTGAGCTTTCCTGGAAACAACTTAAGACGAGAATTATAGAGCAACAGATTATCTTGACTTATAAAAGTCTTATTCTCTATTTTTCTATCATGCCATCTTTTCACTTTTTCGTCAAACAACCTACCATTCTTGTAGGCTTCACTTCTCAACTCATCTAAAGCATGAATATCTAATAAACGCTTTTCTCCAGCTGCTTTAAAATCATAATTTGGGTTCTTGATTTCCTAGAAAGCTTTGGGGTCCAATTCTAAAGGTAAATGGCATGCCTTACCGTACACCGTCTTGTAAGGTGTCATACCCATTGGATTTTTAAACGTAGTACGGTATGCCCATAGAGTGTCATTTAACTTGTATGACCAATCTTTTCTTGATTTGTCCACCGTCTTCTCGAGTATGGTCTTCAATTCTCTATTAGAGAGTTCCATTTGACCACTCGTTTGAGGATGATATGGTGAGGCAAAACGGTGAGTTAGTCCATACTTGCTAAGGATTTTCCTGAAAGTTCCCTTCATAAAATGAGAACCACAATCAGTAATTAAAAATCTAGGAAGTCCAAACATGGGGAATATGACATCCTTGATCATATTTACTGAGGTAGCTGCATCTACATGATTTGTTGGAATAGCTTGAACCCATTTAGTAACATCATCAACAGCAACAAGACTATGAGTATAACCATTAGACTCTATAAATGGTCCCATGTAATCCATTCCCCATACATCAAAGGGTTCAATTATGAGACTATAATTCATTGTCATTTCTTGTCTCCTACCTATATTAACTCTTCTTTGGCAAGCACCACAGTATTCCACATATTGTGTGCATCCTTTAGCAAGGTAGGCCAATAGAATCTAGATTGAAGTACTTTTGCAGCAGTTCTCTTACCTATATGATGCCCTCGATACGGACTATCATGACAAACTTTCAATATCGCATTCATCTCATGGTTAGGAACACACTTCTGTATCATTCTATCAAGTCCATGACGATATAGATACGGATCGTCCCAAAAGTAATATTTAAGATCATTAAAGAATTTCATTCTTTGATTTCTTGACATACCAGGAGGAATAAATTTTGTTGCTAGATAATTAGCATAATCTGCATACGAAGGATTAGCGATTTCAACGTTTGCTAAATATTCTCCAAAAATGATTCATTAATAGGCACGAGGTTATTGATTATTCCCTCCATCCTAGAGAGATGATCTGCTACCGGGTTATCTTTACCCCTCCTATCTACTATTTCCAAATCATATTCTTGTAGTAATAAAACCCACCTAACCAACCTGGGCTTAGCATCCTTTTTCACAAGGAGGTGATGCAAAGCTTGGTGATCCATATGAATTATTACCTTAGAATTAATTATGTAAGATCTTAATTTGTCACAAGCAAAAATTATAACTAGAAACTCTTTTTATCTACTAGCATAGTGTTTCTGAATCTTATTAAGAGGTCCACTCGCGTAATAAATAACATTCAAATTCTTTCTATCTCACTGTCCCAACATAGCTCCTAAAGCATAGTCACTAGCATCACACATGATTTCAAAAGGTTCATCCCATTTTGGAGATTGCATAATAGGTGCTGAAACTAGTTAATCTTAAGGTTCTCAAAAGCTGTAGTGCAATCATGATCTAAATAGAATGGAGTTTGTTTATCAAGAAGATTGGTGAGGGGCATAGCTATCTTAGAAAAATCCTTTATAACCGCTTATAAAAACCTGCTTGTCCCAAAAACATTTTTAGATTATTAACGTCCTGAGGTATTGGAAGATTTTCTATAGCATTTATACTAGTTCTATCTATTTCTATTCCCTTCTCTGAAACTTTATTCCCAAAAACTTTACCTTCTCTTTCCATGAAATGGCATTGTTCCCAATTCAAAACCAAGTTTGATTGCCTACATTTCTGCAAGACTTTGGTTAGATTTTAGAGGCAATTATCAAAATTTGTTCTACAAAGAACAAAATCATTTGTTAGAACTTCCATAGTATTCTCAACAAAATCATTAAAAATCTTTAGAACACATTCCAGAAAAGTTGCTGCTGCATTACATAAGCCAAACGGAATTAATCTATAAGCATATGTGCCATAAGGACAAGTGAAAGTTGTTTTCTCTTGATCTTCCGGCTGCATGGAAATTTGAGAATATCCGGAATAACCATCAAGAAAACAAAAGTAAGAATTATTACTAAGTCTTTCTAATATTTTATCGATGAATGATATAGGTTTATGATTATTTTGTGTCTCACGGTTTAGCTTCCCAAAATCGATGCACATGTGATATCCTATTATGGGCCTTACAGGGACTAGCTCACCATCCTCATTCATAGTAGCATCAAGAACACCTTGTCTTGGTATGCAATGAGTTGGGCTAACCCACTTACTATCGGAAATAGGATATATTATGCGAGCATCTAGTAAGCGTATAACCTCTTTTCTTACTACTTCCTTCATCTTCGGATTAAGCCTTCTTTGTGTATCTACTATAGGTTCAGCATCATCAAGCATGGTAATCTTATGTGTTACGATATATGGATCTATTCCTTTAATATCACTCAATATATATCCAAAGGCTTCATGATGCCTAACCAAAACTGAAATGAGTTTATTTGTTGCATTTTTCGATAAATTCTTACTAATAATAACAGGACATTTATTTTCATTAACTAAAAACTCATACCTCATATTATTTGGAAGTTTTTTCAATTCTATTGGTGGATGTTCTTCATCTCCTTTTTTACCAGTTCCTCACAGTCATCTGGATTTTGTGCTTCCAGAATTGAATCAAGGTAATCATCCATGTCTTCTTTCTCCTCATCATTTGGTGCTTCCTCCCAATTTATCAGACTCCTCTCTAATTCATCCTATGGAGTACGAAAATGAATTGCCGCTAGCTCGGCAATCGTCTTCTCTTCCTTGATATCCTCCACTTCATATGTCCTCTTCTTTAGTTTGGCGAAGTAGAATGTTATTTCCTCTTCTCCAAACTTCAGGGAAATAGTCTCCTTCTTATTATCAACTCGAGATTTGGTGATGGAAATAAAAGACCTGCCTAAAAGGATAGGACAAAAAGAATCTCGAGGCATATCAACAAGATGAAAGTCAAGCGGTTACATGAGCAACCCAATAAATACATAGATATTTTTGATTACTCCTTCTAGTTTTATATTGGTTCTATTGGACAATTTAATAGTAGTGTCTACCGGTTCCACATCTAGATTATTTAAATTGTAGCGGAGTTCCTCATAAAGTGATGAAGGCATCATATTTATAGTGGGAATTGGCTCACAAATTCCATATAAGAAAGTTTCTCCACAATATATAGGGGTCATTGGTTAGAAGTTTCATTACCTCGAACCTTACCTTTGATGAATTCTGAGGTTCAAGGTCTAGCATAACCACTTCATCGTCCACTATTCGTGCTTCCATAAGATCCTTGAATATAACATTATTTATATTGGTAGCTTCGGGGTTCTTTTCTGGTTTCATTGATTTCTTCTTTATTTGTTCTTCCTCTTTTTGCGCTTTTTCGACAATCCCTTGAATAGGTATTAAGGAGAACTCTTCTATCAGCGATCTTCCACGCTTATTTTCTTCGAGGGGTTTATGGGTTTCCCATTCTGTAGGTACCTACAAGTGTCCTGCATAATTCTCAATAATTTTATTTACTGAGTAGGAATCAATACCAAGGGTTTTAATCATTGCATTTGTCCTCTCATCTGTAAGGAAATCGTTAATGCAAGCATATTCTGAAAAACTATTTCTAATATTTTCTTTATCTTTAAGATTTTCCATTGCTTCTCTCATTTTTATTATTAGTTTCCAAGCTTCATCATAGGTATAAGCTAGAAAACTGCCATTAGAAGCAGTGTCTATATTCATCCTATTTTCAATATTTAGCCCTCCATAAAAGGTATGAGTGATTAACCAATCAGGCAAACGATGATGGGTGCAATTATCTAGGTAACTTTTATACCTTAGATATCCTTCATATAAGCCCTCACTAGGATTATTTTTGAAACTGATAATAATAACTCTCATCTTGTGAGCTTTGCTTTCGTAATAATATTTTGATAGTAATTTGGTTATCAATTCCTCCCAAGTCCTTGGTGCTTCTGCACAAGAAGATCTGTACCAGTCGCAAACATTATTAGAGAGAGTTTGTCTAAACAACTAGGTTTTAACCATATCGAGATTACAGTCGTCGAAATAAAGGAACTGAAAACGTCTTCAAAGAATTGTAGGTGTCCATATGGACTTTCTTCATTGGTTCCTGCAAATTTCTTAGAATGCAATAATTTAAATAATAAAGGGTGGATCTCGATTCCATCCGGATTTATGCTTTTATTGACAGCTATAAAGGCGTCCATGGGCGAAACCATTTTCCTTACTGCCTCAAGCTGGTTTAATTGCTAAGTGTTGTCCATTGTTGTGGTCCTACAACTCAAGTAAAAATTAGTACAATGAAAGTAAATAACTAAAATTAACGTGACTTATAGCGCTAAGCTCCCTGGCAATGGCGCCAGAAAATAGCTTGATGACTGCAAGTGCATAGATCGTTTGTAGCTAGTTTTATAGTAACAGTAAGTGTTATCATCCCTCCGTCTACCAACAAGTAATCCCCTTCATTGAGTCCCCATAAGAGGCAAATATTAAGGAGGTGCACAATTCCCAACATCAAGATGAAGACAATTAACACATACACATAATGATGTATAACATAATAATCTCTATCTCATCTGAATCATATGCTAGGGTTTCTCCATCTCCCCAAGAACTAGAGATCTACTCAGACATGGAGGCAATCAACATCATAGCAATGGTAATGGAAACAATCATAGATGAATAGTACTTGTATAAATCCACAACGAGTACGGGAATTACAACAAGATCTAGAGATGATGTAGATGGAATGGATGGAGATGGTGGTGATGTGGCGGTGGTTGATGAAGATCGATGCCTTAGCCTCCCGGATCTGCGCAGGGCGAAGATGGATCCCTGGCGGATGAGTTCCCCCTCCAGATGCCTTCCCGAGGTGAGGTTTTCGCGATTTCTGGGTGTTTTTGTATGTCGTCTCCTCGCACCAATTGCACGGGGTGAACCTATTTGACGAGGCGGAGGCGGAGGCGGAGGCGGAGCCAACTATACGGCCGGAGCTATATGGCTGAAAAAGTTGCTCCCGCCGTATAGTTGGTCATTGAACCTTCTGCCTCCCTTGTCCGCTTCTGGTTTTCTTCTAGTATTATTAATATTTCCCAAATAAGCGATTTACATTTTTTGACTTCTTTTCTCCATAGTACAACTTCTCCAAGAACTGTATCCATTGGATCCATAATCTGTCCTGATCCTGGTGAAACGAGACATAAAATGTGCACGCGAGCGCAATAAAATACCATGATCCTACATCTACAATTCAAATTTATAATGTAAAACATGATGAAAAAATGCACTCATCAGCGCGTGCATACCTCAATCTTGACCACATTTCGTGTGATCCCAAAACGAGAGCTGAAAGCCGATAGCAAGTCTGTCGGCGACATGGCTAGACGGATTCCCAACATGGTGGCCATGAGAGCATGGTCTTCGAACTGCTTTGCCGATCAGTCAAGATCGCCCGATGGGACATGCTCCGCCGTGCGAGAAGGACTATCAAGAGGTGAGAGACTAGGCTAGGGACACGAAGCTCCGATACTGTGAATGATGTGATCGTGATGGTTGTGAGCTTAAATTACGGGCGTGGGAGGTTGACTGGACATGGCGGGGACGCAAGAAGAGCAAGTGCAAGCTCCAATCTGAGACGTACAAACGGATCTTAGAAAAAGATATGGGGATGGAAACATGGGAGAAGAGCAGAGCAGAGAAGTAGATCTGGTCTTTGAAGGGGTAAACTAGTCCACAACCAACAAGGATAACGAGGAATACTGATAGGGCGAGCCAAGAAGAGTTGACCTAACAGCCGTATTTGATTTCAACCGGTTTTCGTCTGGTTCAAATGACCATTTTCCTGTTAGATTTGCATTCACCCCATTTGGCCTCTCTGGGCAATTAGCAAAGCTACTTCAGATCCTACGCAAGATTACAGACAACTCGGGCCCCACTATGCACTCGCCCGACAAATTTTGGGCCACAAACCAACAAGCCCCATCACGTGGTGCTTTGAAATGATGAACTTTCTTACTGGTGCATACTATGGAAGAACATATTATTTTCTTGATATTTAGTGACATGTATCATCTTATATTGTTACCACCGAGAACTAAGAAAGACATACGCATACTATGTAGTACAAGTTCAGTACTTAGTTGAGACTAGACCTTAGATAGACATCTGGAAACCTAAGCTTCGTGTGATCAAAGGATGGTGGTCATTATTATCAAGTCACTTCGGAGTAATTGACAAGGTGTTATAGAGTTGACATTAATATAGAAAGCTAGGATAAACTTTAAATAGTTAAGCTGTCCTAGCTTGGTCATCAGAAGTCAAGCTAGTGTAATATGAAGATTAGAGTATGAGTTACATGGAGTAGTTGAATCCATGGTATATTGACCAAGACATATAAGAGCAACCTTGGATTATAGGAGTAGTACCCTAACTCTTCTAGAGAGTTGTGATCACTTGTGATATATTGAGAATTGTACTCTTACAGCCTTTGGGAGAATATTGGGATGGATGTTAAGTGAGTTTATGCTAGAAGTTAGAATCCATCATTTTAGTAAATCAGAGGATACCACGAGTAGTTAGAGTTAAGTAGGAGTGTCAGACAGAAGTATCTTGCCAGACTCTAAGAATCATAAGTGAGAATAGGATAAGTGGGTAGTGGTGAGAGATTAGTTAATAAGTGGGGTCATCCTATTCAACCATGAGTATGGTGAATATGGTGTAATAGAATATATAGGAAAGGTATTCCTTGAATAGAAGCCAAAGCTTATGAAGTATGGAAGATAGGAAATTCTTGATAAACTTTTAACTAAAACCCATATCAATCCATGACAACTTCCATATTTATTTCATATGTCTTGCTAAATGTCGTGTCGCGGTTTACGATGCCGGGGGTATTAGTCCCCCTTTGTTGTTCAGCCAGCGGTAAAATGTACAGCGAGAATGATCGGTGAAATAGACGGACACCATCATAGAGAGAAACATGGTTTTTTACCCAGGTTCAACTCCACCGTGAGCGGAGCACTATGTCCTGCAATGTTCACTATCTGACTATCACTAGACTACAAATCGTTCCTTCCCCTAGGAAGGAATCCTCTTCCGAGTTAACTCTCCCCCTCTTCTTTTCGACATGCGACTCCTTTTATATCAAAAGGGGACACCATAGGGGTCGAAACACACGTGGCGGCGCGATCACAACCATGCGGCTTGCCGAGGCATGCAACGTGTCTACGTGGTCCTGCCCTAGCATTGTGTGCTTCCTGGCTCCTGCTGACTGACGTAGAGGCTAGTCACATCACCCTGAATCTTGCCCCTGTGTCCCATCCACGTGGGGTACACGACCGGGACTTTTGCTAGGCTTATGGGTGTCCTAGCGGAAGCCTCCACACGTCCTTCTTATTGGGCTGCGGCTCGCCCTGTCTTGGACTGAGGGATGTCCCTGCTTGTCTCCCACACGGTCTTCTTCCTGGGCTGTGTCCGGCTTGCCTTATCTTGAGTACCCCAATTCATGTGCATGCGATAGTATCCCTTGGGCGTGCCCTAGCAAAGTGGCGTTTGGCTGGGGACACGTCCTTATCTCGACTAGGCCTATGATCGCCATCATAGGTTTATCATGCGAGTCTCTACCGAGCTACCTGCAAGGTGTTGCGTCGGTCTTCAAATGTGTAATCAGGTCCGTCCGTCATTCTATGACTGTCCTCGATTGTAATTGCGGGTAGAGGGTGGGTGGATAGGTTTCATAGGGTTGATCCTATAAAGAAACAGAATCTGTTGCTCCTCCATTCAACACATCCTCCACACATACTTCTTCTTCCACTTCGACCTTGGTCATATCTTGTTGCCATGGCATGGATGTTGAGCCAAGGATATTCAGGGGGTCTTTGACTAGAACCCCATCTAGAATCTACGAGCATCGCAAGCCCTCAAGGGCTCACCTTTCATCCACTATAGATCAACCCAAACTCAAGGGCCTGAAGTTGTTGGTGGCCGACGAGAACCATGAGAACGGAGCCACCATGCTCCACTGCCCTGGTGGGGGTGTCGAGGAAGGGGAAATGCCTATTTATTGTTGCTTTATCAAAATAGGCCCGGTTCCCCCTTTTTCCGACTTCTTTCTGGAGGTGATGTCTTTGTATGGTCTCCATCTAGTTCAGATTCACCCAAATGCTCTGCTACCATTGTCCTCCTTCGCTCATTTGTGCAAAGGGTTTTTTGGGGTGATGCCTTCAGTGGTCCTATTCCGCCATTAGTTCGCTCCTCGGGTTGACAAGAAACCGAAGATAGAGGGGGCATTACATTCCATCTTCGGAACAATCTCTCCAAGAAGTACCTCTCGAGGAAGTTCAAATCCAAGTGGGAAGAATGGCGCGGCGAACACTATGTGGTGCATGTTGAAGGCCAGTTCCCATGGGTGTACGACCCTCGAGATGCGGTGCAACCTCTTCTAGGGTGGGGGAGGCTAAGCTTGCAAGACACGGAACTGAAGCCTGCGACTGACATGATTCAGGCCCTGGCCTCCACGGGCTTGACCGTGCACGTCGTTATTTCTGACTATCTTTGGCGGTGTCTGGTCCATTGCAGAGGATGTCTCGTTTGGATTGGGCCTACCAAGGCCCCGTGGATCCAACTTGGCTTCACCCTGGGAAGGATCACGATATGACCAGGGAAGCATACACTAGCCTAATGAAAGAGCTTCTATTCCCGATGGCCACCGGTGCCACCAGAAAGGGCTCTTCCACCTCTTCTTTGATAAACACCAAGACATAATAGTCGGGATCATTCCTCCCTTATCCGCCAGGGCTTTGGTCGAGGCCGATGAGTCCTCCTCCGACACTGGAGAGGGCGCACAGGATGAGGAGGCACTCTCCAAAGCTAATGCTGGCTTGTCGCTCGCAACTGACTCGTCCACGGGCGGCTCTTCTCACGGGGAGTCGCCTCCACGAGCCGATAGCGGGTCCACGGAAAACACAACCCTCGCTAGCTTCTTCATCGCCATGACCCAGCCGTGACTCCTAGAGGGAGAGGCGCCTCCCTCGAGAGGGGTCCCGGTGCCCAGACATCTCGTATGGATCTAAATTCTCCACGCGGAGGAGCAACTGATGACCGGGAGGTGATTCCGTGTCACGGGGTTCCTGCTGGGCTGGTTGGTGAGGTTCCTCTCATTTCTTGTTGCTCGGGTGAGGTCTTGGTATCTTCCATTTGACGGTTGCTTCTTTCTTTTAGGACCTCTAGCTTCACATAAGGACCTCTCAGGACGGGCCGATAAGGCCCCGACACCCCCGAAAAGACCTTCACCCGGATCTGTTCCCCGGAGGGAGACAGGGGAGGGGTCCATGCTGGCACCCTTGGCGGGAGCACGAGCACTTGAGTCCTCTGCTAAAAAAGTCGGTCCTAGTTCAGCATGCCCGCTCCCTCGAGTAGTTCCGGATAGAGCGGGTGACCGGGGGGTCCCAGGTCGCACGGTTCTCACGGGCGCAGGGAACACTGCGCCCCAGCCAGCCGGTGAGGCGTATTGTCGGAAGCAGCTCCTAAGTAACGCAGGATCCCCCAGGCAGTCCTTCCTAGACAACCCGTGCCCCCCGGGAAGAGACCTTTCATGCCAGGGGTCTCTTCCTGGACTACATATAGAGGGTTTAGTGCATGAAATCCTAGATATATGGGGCACGGGAGGAGGCCGAGGAGGTGATGCACGGTCTTCACGAGGAGCGAAGGGCCAGCGATGGAGACTCAACCTCTTTCCTCTAGGTGGATTCCAAGATAAACAGCCACCTCGAGTCCCTTCATCTGCTACTAGTCGAGCTACCGATCCTGGGGGCTGGTCCCGTCCTGACTCTGTTGTCTTCTCTGCAATCCTGGCTTGAGGTTCTACGCACATTCATAGACTTGGCGATGCTAGAGGAAGGAAAGGATGTGCCGAGCTGCGTAGCCTAAGAACTGTTGTCTTGGGTTCACCACAATATCCCCGACTTCGATGTTGAAGTGATCTTCTAGCCCCCCTTCCCGGGAGGGAGCCTGCATGCTTCCCAGAAGGATGTGGAGGCCGCGATGTCCAGGGTGGTTGCGTGCCTTCATCACGACCGGGCTGCTTGAAGTCGTCCACTTATTAATATTTTAGTCTAGGAATAATAGAGGCGAAGCGTTGAGCTTGGAAATCCTATAATTCTTCTGGCCTACACTTACTCTGTCTATTTTATTCTAATAAAAATTGCTTTGGGTATTCCCAAGTTTGGTGCCAACCCTTAACAGAGTACTCATTGTCCAATTCTCTCTAGGGGAATGTTTGACGTGACTACACCAGCCATAGGACTAGGAGCCAGACTCCCTAGTAACGACTAGGGTGTGCATTCCTACCTTGCGATCTCATCACCTTTCTGTCGAGAGCGCCCAACACTGAGGACCCTAGGCCAGACCCGGGTGACTCCCAAGGGGACGCTTCCTTCCTAGGGCGCCCTTCGTACGGTTAGGGGAACGCTTGTAATGGTGAAGCTGCTCAGAGGCAGCACACTCAAGACACGATTATGCCTTTTTGTTCACAAGAAATCTTACTGGAGATTCACAACTGAAATACACTTATCTTTTGATCAAACTCGGAGGGCGCGCATGGCGTGTGCTTGATACTAACTCGGCTCGATACTGACTTTGCTCGATATTGGCTCTCGGACTCAGGGTACGGCTCAAGGCGATCTTCAGAGGGGTGTCGTGACCAGAATGGTGTTTGGTCCCGGGGTCGCTCATTTGACCTAACAACTCGGCTAATTCGCCCCTCTCACCGCCCTATGGTAGCCAACGCGAGGCTGCTCCGTCGGTGTGGCGCTGTGCCAACATTCCCCCTATGTTCCCTCAAATGTTGAACCCATGCGCATACCAAAACCATGCATTAGGCACGGTGCTCTCTATGAGAAAACCCGCCCGAGGCCTACACCCCATCTTTCGACTTGTGTCCCTGGAGGGGTATCCCGAGGGCCCCTCGACCCGCCTATCATCTCCCCGGGCTCTATTTCCTATCAAAGATTTTGGTTATGGACCCCGGGGTCCACCCCTCCTTGCCAAGGACAACTCATCTTCTTTAATCCCGCGTAGAGGCCTGCCACGCCGAACAGGCCGGACACCATTCTCATGCCCCAGACTCGTATTTCTCTCCGGAGGAGTGCATACTGTGTTCCCCTCCGAACGGCCTAGATGACAAGAGCGGGTGGAGCCTCATGCACGGTGTCGAGGATGATTCATAATCAATGCAGGTAGTCCCGGAGGCGTTCCCCTGGCCATTGGTGGAGATCGATGAGGTTGCTGATGGATCCAGGTCAGTGCTTCCATCTAGGTAACCATACCCTTTTTCGGGTACATATGGTCGCTTGGGAGACGGGCTGCCCTGGTAGCACAACGGACACAGGGTGGAGCAGAAGGGTTGGGGCCGCTGGTGCGGGCGACGACACACCTCCTCTACTAGCCTCTCCTAGAGGCACCAAGGATAGCCAAACCCCCAAGCCTTCCTTCGAGCCCCAGGTGAGTCTTTCTTTACCCAGGAGCTGATAGGGGCCCTAGCCATGATCCCTGCTTGACCTTGGGTTGATGGATACGGCCGTTGAATGTCGACGGGGTTACGCCCCTACCTGGTGTGCCAGATGTCCTGTCGCGGTTTATGACACCGAGGGTATGAGTCCCCCTTTGTTATTCGGCCAGGAGCGCAATGTTCGGCGAGCACGATCAACAAACTAGACGGACACCCTCACAGAGAGAGGCACGGTTTTTTACCTAGGTTCAGGTCTGCCGTGAGCGGAGCCCTACGTCCTACAATGTTCACTATCTGACTGTCACTAGACTACAACTCGTTTCTTCCCCGGGAAGGAATCCTCTTCTGAGTAAACTCTCCCCTCTTCTTCATGCGGATGGCGAGGCATGCACCGTGTTTGTGCGGTCCTTCCCTAGCATCACGTGTTGCATGGCTCCTACACATATTGATGTAGAAGCTAGTCACGTCACCCTGACTCTTGTACCTCGTGTCCCATCCACGTGAGGTAACCGGTCGGGACTTCCCCCAGGCTTATGGGTATCCAGGCGGAATCCCCCGCATGGCCTTCTTCCCGGGCTGCGCCTCGCCCCGTCTGGGACTAAGGGATGTACCACCTTGTCTCCTGCACAGTCTTCTTACCAGGCTGCGGCCGGCTCGCCTTATCTTGAGTACCCATGTCTATGCGACGCTAAACAAATTCCATGTTTCCAATGGTTTCTAGGAATATTTCTTATAGCGAGTTCTTTAAACTGTACTTCATTGATCCAAACACTAAAACCAAGTTTGCTTGGGGAAAATCCAAATCACATTTTCTCATGAATCACATTAGAAAACAACCTTGGTTATCTTATTATTGATTTTAATACCATTCTTAACTACAAACCCTAAGGCAATGTTCTTTAAACATAGCTCTTTGGTGTAACACCCCCTAATCGGCCCTATGTAGATTTCAGCGATTCTCGCCAAACCCGCATAGAAACGATTCAAAAATGCCCACCAGGCACTTCCGTGCGGGTGGACAACAAAGTAATACCATTATACAATAGTCCACAATGGAACCCACATAAACTTATATATACAACAACGACTCAATGAGTCAAGAATACAGATATACATCACAAAGATCCAAATCACATTGAAACGATACAACATACGAGTACAAATAAGAAGCAAATGGGGCTAAGATCCCTGTAGAGTAACCAATGGTGTCCATATCCCTACCCAGGCCAAGCCAGAAGGGTTACCCTGTTAACGACGTCAAACTCATACCAGTTAAACAAAAGGGGTGCCGACAAAGGGCAAAGGAAAAAGGGAGCGGTCAGTATTGAGGCCAGTACACGGCGAGTCTAGAATTTGGTGGCTCTCGCCTACATAGGTATCGTGGACTTAAGCGGCAGCAAAGCATGCACTAAAAAACCTATAGAGACTCGATACAACTGTCCGCTATCAGAGAGGGATAATAAGGACCTATTCGGAACCAACCTAATACTAACACCAAACATATCCATCCTGGTATTTTCTCTATCGAGACCAAATGAGGAAGTCATTTTGAGGAAACTCACACAGTTGGCAGTTTTATTTATTCATTCCATTGTGGTTGTCCAACTTACTAGTCAGATATAGATAGCACGAGTCATCCTAATATCATCAGAAGTGGGCAGTTTTAGTTAACCATTCCGTTGTAGTTGCAATACTTTCTAGTCAGGTACAATTAGCATGAGAAATCCCATATCCAGTACTTGGTGGCACTTTTATTTACTCATTCTGTTGTAGTTGAAACTGTTTACTAGACATGTCAAAGTCAATTTTATAGCACTACTTTAGTTATGGTTGTCTATGAGCGAGATACTATGCTCCAAGTCGTCAATAACCGTGGACACGACTTTCATAGAGATTTACCCTATAGGGGTGCACAAATAGCAACACACACACGATCAACCTCAAAAAACCAAATAAAAACCCAACGAGGCATCATGACAAAGCAATCACAAGATTCATAAAATATTTCAAGGGGCCACCCCAATAAGCTACCCGCAATGAAGTTGGCAGGCTCCAAGATGGGCCTAGGGTTTGTGATGATGGCGGTAAACGGTTGGGAACCCAAAAGTGTGACTGGGCTTGTCGACACAGCATAAACATGGAACGGGGTTCCTAAACAGTACATGTGCTCCATGCACAATAGTAAAGAAAGCAGTAAAGCATGGAATAAGTACATGATAGTAATAATGCCCCAAACTAAAAACAAGGTCTCTAGTGAGCTCACCAGGATTGCGAAATTGCTTCCCCGACAACGGCTCCAGAAAAAGGGTTGATACATTTGATCTGGATTCACGGATGTAGTATAATAGCCTTTTCCCTAGAAGACCTAGGTTTAATAGAACCTCAACAAGCAATGCTAAAAGGAAACAAAAAAGACACGTCAACAAGAGTTTGTTTGTTCGGTTTACCTTAGTTTACCGGACCAATCTAGTTTACATTATAATGGGTTGAATCAATGGATGGAGATAGGACATGGTTGAAGATCCACCTTGCAGCTGCACATCATATGGGATAAAAGATAATAATAAGCATAGTCATGTGTAATGTTTGAACGGAGATAATCTCTTGTGGGCAACACATCCTAATATACTAGAGCCCTTATGATGTAGCGTGCATAGCAATAGTCTTTTAATCTAACCGAGTGCACACCGAAGCAATGGGCTATAAATGATTATTAAGTGTAAAACACAGATCAAAGCTTTAAGTGGTGATGTTGTTGTGATTACGAATCGGTTGCTAAGTGAAGACCATACTACCCTTTTTATCACTGAGGTTCCTATGAGATCGCAGCTAGCCAAATATATCACCTCAAGACTTTATCATTCTATGGGATTTTGGGTACCTACAAGTCCACAATTTGAGACAAGAGACAAAGAAACAAAATATACAAATCTCAATTGCAAACAAAATACAATACTCCCATGATGTAGATGCACATAATCGCTGTGAGGTTTCTCCCCAACCCGCAGCCCGTGAGGACTACTCAGTCATAAAAAATATATCGAAGATAGAAAACATCATACAAATACTTAGATTGAAATCAAATATTCTTACAATGGTCACCAAATCACAAGGATATGTAAAGTACAAAGAAAGGGCTATGGCTAGTGGATGGGATGGATGGTGGAAGTGATGAACAATGGATGAACAATGGTGTGGATCTCCTATGGTGGTGTTGTGATGTAATCTGAGAATGGCGGCTCTCTGGCCAACAGTTGGAGCCTCAAAATATATAGGCGTCTTCACGAAAGTTGTAGGGTTTGACAAGACGAAGCCGTTGCCACCTAGTACGAGTGGACGGTACAGGCGGGCCCTGTCCGTACCAGTGGTCGTTAAGTGTGTTGACGCCCGCTATGTGGACTTCCTCAAAATCCTTCATTATGACTCCTTATTTCGCCTTAAAAGCGTGATTTCTTGCATAACATGATTCAAAGAGAGGTTTTGCATATCTTTGCAGTTATTAGTCATTTGTGCCAAGGATTGTAGGTTGTTGGCAATTGCTTGACCAAAAACAATGTTTAAACAATTATTGGATCCATCAACTTCCCCAAAGCTCAAACCTTGATCGCCCTCGAGCAAGAAGAAACAAATGAACTAGAAGGAATTTAGTGTTTAAACATGAAACAACGAGAATAAGAATTCACTTACGGTTGGTAGTCATATGTGCTCAACACTTCATTCATTTGCGAGGCTTATCAAACTTAGAGAGATGACAAGAATACTATACCAGCTTCGATAAGTCAAGACAATCAAAGTAAAGTTTAATATAAGTATAAGTAACTGGAAGTGTAGCAATCAATCCAGTTGTTCTAATTAACTCTCAGCTTGCCAAGGAACACTAGGATGTTTAAATAGCATAATTGAGTAAGAGGGTTTCATGTCCTAAGTAGTATAACAATGAAGTATCTTATTTACACCCACATCAATAAATCAAGTCTATCAAAAACACTTCTAATCCAATCATTGTTTTTCAAGAAAAACTCGTAAACTAGTAATGAGACCATGCTAAGGACTTGTTATGTGGATCCTCATAGATATCTCTTTTTTATTCTTTCAAGGATCGTTGGATGTTTCTTTTGCAAGTGTTTGCACAACCTTTGACAGTACCAATACTTTTGCCCATATATTGACACGTATGCCACTCATTTCATCAACTCATAGACGAAATCCGGGGTTATACAATAGATCATTCAAAACCTAGCAGAGTTGTTGGCATCCCAAAGGTGTGCATTAGAGACATAGAACAAAGTTGTCTCACTTTTTTTAGCTAGGACCGCAGTTTGATCCACAAGGTTAGCTTTCGCATGCATCACAATTACCACTAGACTTAATTTCAATCAAAAAACTCCTTTCATGAGTGTCGTCAAGGCTATCAAAATACCTATGGGGTTAAGTATCTTCAAGGGTATACTCTCAAGACAATCATTAATCAAACAACTCTTGAATTTTAGACTTTTTCTTATTATACTTATTTGGAAGTATTATTTCCAAGGCAAGACTCGATTAACTAAAATAACTAGAGCAAGAGCTTCAACAACTAATAATCATACTAATAAAATTCCTTACTCTAACCATATTATATTACTTCCCACTAGCATGGCATCTTAGCAAATCAACCAACTAAGATAAACAATTCAAACCTCATAAGTGGGAGACATAGGACAGACCTCTCATAAGTAACTTCATAATCCTCTTCCTTATAGGGATGTGTTCCTTAAAAACTTAAACACGATTACTCTCATAATGATATTAAAGCAAAGAGGCAAAGTGCGAATCCACATTTACGAAAAAGGAAGAACAGAAAAATCTTTTTGTATTTTCGAGGATAGGGATTTAAAGAATATAAAAGAAATTGTGACCAAGCAAGGGTTTTAAGAAAATATAAACAAACTAAAAATGAAAGCAAACTAAAAAGCAAAGTGTTGGAGCAAGACAACATGAGTGTTTCAAAGCTCCCAAGGAGCTGGAGTACAACTTTGTTATTACACAAATAAATTTGTCGGGGAACACATCCCCAATCTCAGGCTTTTGCAAGAACTTTTGTTGCTCATTGTGGTGGAGGTGGATAATCTCCCACTTTCCATTGGCTTCTCCAATCATGGAACTAGGTGGCGAGGCTTGCATTAGCATCTCGAAGGTTGATGGAGAGGTTGTTCATGTTTTTAATATTTCCTTCGAGTACGTAGATATCTTCATAGGTGGTGGTGTAGTTTGGTGGCTACTCATCTTGTCCGGGTGCTCCTTGTTCTACTTCTTCATCTTCTCCACCTCCCATGGGTATTTCTTGTTGGGGTTGGTTAGCTTCAACCTGCACGTCAAAACGCAAATGTCCATCCTTGATAGAGAATAAACCGTTGGGAAAAGTAGCTGGGATCAAGTGATCCGCTCCAAGTATATCAAAGAAGTATCTATCATGAGTTTTAGAAACCATACCACATGCTCTTAGAGTAGAAAGACCGAGATGGTGACGTCTTGTAAACGATTGGATGTTAAATAGGTTGATGCGAAGTGTGCGTGCAAGAACGATTACAACTCCTCCACATATGGGTCCTCGAGATTGAAGAGCCTGATGCTTACGTAAAACACGAGAAGAGCACCCAAATTTGGCATTAAGTTACAATTAATAATAGCACCATTTTACGAGGATCAACATGTCCTCCTCATTAACTCTAGTAAACTCACCACGTGCCTACAAAGTGTTAGCAATCACATAGAATAAATATCGTATAGCAGGATGATCAATTTGGTTCCCCATGGGTGTGTTTCCAGGAATCTTCATTAAATTAAAGTACTTAATACGGAAAGGATCTAAAAAAAGTAGTTGTGCATACATCGGTGATGTTGTTGGCAAACCCAATGCATTGAGCCCATTGGCTGAGTGTCAAAGTGTACTCACAGTTCATAAGGCGGAATTTGATGCGATCAACTCCGGGCCTTTGTTCCTCGGTGCAACCGTAAGGATCCACTGTGTGTCCAGGTGGTTAAGAACTCAAGCGTCATTCAACGATACGTGGCAACATCCTGAAAGACAAAATCATACAAACCAACATTGTTGCAAAGTAAATCGAAATCAGCATGAATGCTAAGTTGGTTCAGGATATAAGGACACGCCCACTTGGTGGACTTGATTTCTCGGAGCTTGAGACAATTGAAACAATTCAGCTGAAACTCCTCGGTGAACTCGATACCAAGTGACTCGGGGGTCAACGTATCAACAAGTGGTGCAGAGGATTACACAGCCATCTCACGTGTATGGCTCCTTGTGTTTATCTAAAAATAAAAATAAGATAAAGTAAATAAAATTTCTAATAATTTTTTTGGTCCAATAGAATCATAACATAAGTGATTCTCTACACTAACTATAAAAGAAAATCCTCTAAAAACACTAAGTATGCTCAATTTCAAGAATGAATCAAGAACAAGACCTAAGTATAGATTGACATTGATGAAAGATTGAGTGAAGCTTTTGCACAAATAAGTTGAGGATCGGAGGAGAATCATACCTTAGATCGAATGAGTGCGAGGAATCAAAGAAAGATTGAGTAAATTCGAAGATCCAATGGAGGTGGTTAGGAGTTTGGAGGAAGAAGAAAGAGAAAGATTTGTTTTGGGAATTTTTTGGTTACCTCCTCGGGCTGAGTATGGCAGCGGCGTACGTGGTACGAGCGTGTAGTACGGCCAGAGCCCGCCCGTACCAGGTGACATACCTTGGGGCGACGGCTGCTCCTAGGCGGTGCACTCGGTACGAGTGCGAGGTACAGTCGTGCATGCCCGTACTGCTGGTCGTTATCGGTTCAGTACTTTTGCTTGAAATCTGATGTTTGCTCGAGGGGTACGGTATGGGGCACGGTACGAGCGCGTCCAGCCGTACCAGTGGTCGTTACGAGCACTGATCCATGCAGCAAAAATCTGAATTTCTATCTTCCTTCGGCTTGATGTGGTACGGGCACATGGTACGGTCCCTTCCGGTCGTACCAGTGGTCGCTCAGAGCATTATGAGCTACAAAACTCAATTTTTTTGATTAGAAGCTTCGTGTGCCTTTGCACATCTTATCAAAGGACAAAATAATAACAAATATACTACATAAAAATCAGTAATACTTCTTAGGCCATGTATTAGTAAAATAAAATATAGAGGATTACCTTATTTCTTCTCCTCTCTCCAAAGGTCTTCTTGAACACTCTTTATTCAAAACAAAAACAAAACTAAACTAACATAACATAACAAAAACTAACACATAAAGAAATTTTTTATTTCACATGGGTTGCCTCCCATGAAGCGCTTCTAGTTAAGGTCAATTATCTTGACACCAATGTCAATCACTTAGATTAAAGAAGTGGAACACTCACTCCAAAATAGTTGTCTTTTAAAGTAATTACACCATCATCATCATTAGGCTTGGCCTTCTTTTTCCTTGGGAAGTGGACTATAAAAGTATCTCTAGATAGTAGCCCTATTCTCACATTCCACTCATGTAAATTAATCAAAGCTTTAATAGATCTTAGGAATGTCCTACCTAGAATTATAGGTGTTATGGGATCTTCAGGCATGTCCACAATAACAAGATCAATAAAAGCAGGACTACCTTTAATTTCAATAACTATATTTTCTTCAACCCCAATTGCTTGTTTATACGTTGAATTAGCTAGATGGAGTCTCAATTCTGTAGTAACAAATGGTCCCAAGTTTAATTTGTCGAATAAGCTTTTGGAAATTGTTGAGACGCTAACACCAAGATCACAAAGTGTGCATATCTCATTGACTCCCAACTTAATTTTAATAGTGGGCTCAAATATATCATCTAGCTTAGATGGAAGCTTATAAGCTAGGCTTTTGTACTCCATCTCTAAATCGTGAACTTTAGATGTTACTTGGTGTATAAATTGTTGGTACATAGCATCATTACCTTCTTCTATACCTGGATTCTTCACGGTGATTATCTTTAATAAATATTCCACGGTATATTTGGATGTTGGCGCGTTGCTATAATCTAGCTCTTCAGGTTTATCTTCATTGGTTACCACCCTCATCATGTTGAGGTCTTCTATCGGATTTGGCTCGGGTTTTGCAGCAAATTTTGCTAGTATGAGAGTTTGCCTCTCAGCTACCTTACCTAGCTGAGCCTCCATGTTCTTTGTCCTTTCTTGTCAAGCGTACATATCATTTCTAATTGCAACGTCCTGGTTAGATAATTTCCCTATACTACTTTCATGGTTCTCCATGATTTTAATAAGCATATTATTTTGCTTGGTTTGAGCTTGTATAAATGTTCTAACGGTTTGCCCAAACAAGAGATTGCCATGATTTGCTCCATTAGTGTTATCATAATTTTTATAAGGAGCTCTTGCACGATTAGAATGATATTTTTGAACATTAGAAGCATAATTATTTTTCCATGCAGGATTAAAAGGAGTGCGAGCTATAAAATTGACATCATTAACATCGGTAGCGATAGCATTAATTTGGGTATGTTCTTTACCCTTTACTAAGCTAAGAATCTTGTCTACCTTAGATGTAAGCTCTTCATTATTTACCTCGGTAATTGAACTTACTCTCTTCGAGGTTCTTTCCACATGCAATTGGGTACGGTTGTTTTGCATATCATCAAGTAACTTATTTGCAACACTAACTTGCTTTCCCATGATTGTTCCTCCTGCTACAGTATCTAGCATAGACTTAGGCATTGGGTTAAGACCATTATAAAACAAATTTAATATGAGCCACTCTTCCATCCCATGACTATGACAGTTCATTATGGCTTTTTTCATCCTTTCCCATGCAAGCGCTAGTGGCTCACGGTCTTCTTGTCTAAAGCTTGTAATGTTGGATCTTAGCTGCATAGTCTTAGTTAGGGGGAAAATTTAGTCATAAACAAGTTAGTACATTCCTCCCAAGATTTAATAGTGCCCTTTGGTAGAGCTAGCAACCAATCCTTAGCATTTCCTCTAAGAGAGAAAGGAAACAATCTTAAGTTAACATCATTTGGATCTACATCCTTAATACGCATCATGTCGCAAATTTCAGTGGAAGTGTTTAAGTGCAAACCTGAATCTTCAGTGGATGAGCCCCCAAATTGGTTTTGTTGAACCAAACTTAAAAGGTTAGGCTTTATCTCATATGTTTCTACATCAACTACGGGCTATGTGATGGGTGCCCTAATCTCTTTTGAGCCATGGCTCTTATATTTTTGGTATTTTTTAAGTAATGAAAACAAATTACAAGTAACTAATTTTTTTGGGTTTTCAAATAAATAACAAGAAAGTAAACTACTAACAAGAATTAAACTACAAACTAATAACACTACAAGAAAAGTTAGCTTTTACAACGGGCGATTTTCATGGTTGAAGGCCTGTTTTTTGTGGCTAAAAAGTCTTCTATGATGGATGCCCATCGTGGTAAAATCCCCGTCACAAAAGAATCTACCATGTTTTTTCCTGACCGTGGCAGACCGCACCCTTCAGCCATGAAAACTTGTTCCGTCGTAGATCTATTTGCGAATCACATTGACTGCTAACGTCATGCAAAATGCCACGTGGCACCCGCTGTTAACGGCCGTTACTGCCATTATCGGCCACAGACACCGTGGTAGAAGCCAGGCCTAGCCAAGGCCTGCTAATAATTAAGTGGGACGGCCCATCAAGAGAGCCCAATAAGATTATAGCCCGTTACTGTTTCGTCCGACAATGTTTGAAATGCGCCCAAAGATATGGCCAGCAGCGGCCCGTGAATGTCAGGCCTGTTACTATTTCGGCCTAAAAAAGCCCACACTTTTTGAATACTTTGCGGCCCATTAACATGCTGCGTCAAGTAGGCCCAATACTGTTAAAGCCCACGGTCAGCCTGTCACTATTCTCCCAGCTCGTCATGGGCTGCCTACGAACGGCCCACTTTTCAGAAGGTCTAACACTGTTCTGGCCTTTTACTATTCAGGCTCGTTACTGTTCTCGCCGTTTACTATTCATGTCCTCTACTGTTGTGGCCCTTTACTGTTTTGGCCCATTACTGTGTTGGTTGCCCCTGCTCTAGCTTGTTACTATTCTGGCTTGTTACTGTTCTGGCCTATTAGTATTTAGGCATGTTACTGTGCTGGATTGCCACTGTTCTGGTATGCTGGTGTTTTGGCCTGCTCCTGGTTGGCATGTTACTATTTAGGCCTATTATTATTTTGGCATGTTACTATTTTGGCCTGGTACTCTTTCGACCTGTTCTTGTTTGGCATATTCTTGTTTTGGCCATTCTTGTTCGATGCATTACTATTTCGATGCATTCTTGTTTTGGCATGTTGCTGTTTTAGCCAGTTACCATTGCTGTTTTGGTATGTCACTATTTTGTCATGTTACTGTTCCTGATCGACCTGGCTGGCACAGTTATGGTACAACCATGCGTGGACGTCATCAACTAAATGCCTACATGTCCTATGTGAGTTATCTAGATTTTTAAATCAGATCCAAACTTCTTAAAGATATTACAAAATATGAACAAAAGGGAAAGAAAATTCAGCTCTTCAGTTGTGAATCAAGTTGATAGCAGAGTCCTCAATTTGCATTCTCAATCCATCAACTGCATCTCCCTTTGAGTGTGAAAACTACATTGGAAAACCACCTTGAGATATGATCTTGCAGTCCCCTCTTTGGTGGCGATAACAATAATTGCAGTCTGAAACTAAGTAATAACAAGTTAATACAGCAAAGAAGACAAACTACTTATAGCTAAGAATGAGCCAGAGAGGAATTATAACTACATAATACAAACTTGTAGAGCAGGAATGCAAACCATGAATGAACTATATAGTAGAGGATAGTTATGTCGTTTCCTAGGACGAATTAGAACCAGATACGAGATATAATGGTGTGGCTTGTGAACCTGTAGAACAGGACAAACAAGCATTATACAAGTATGCCAACAATGAAATGCGCAATCAAACAAAGTGTTTCTTAGAATTTCAGTATAAACTAGCCAAGTCATTTCAGCAAATATATATGGAAGCAGTGGTATCTCCTGGAATGCAAGAGACATTGGGTGACTCGGAATTTGCGGTGAGCTACACAATGACATGCAGTTATTGTCATAGCTAAGAATGAACCACATAGAAATTATTACCGCATCATACCATAACTTGTTGAGTAGGAATGAACTATACAGTAAAGAATAATTATGTCGTTGATTAGAACGAACCAGCACCAGATACAGAAAATATATAATGGCATCGCTGGTGGACCTGTAGGCTATGCAAACTAACATGTTCAGTGTTGCATTTTTGAGCTCTATGCAAATAAAACAAAAATAGTCAGTGTTGCAGCTTTTGAAGAACCAGATGGCAACAACAAAATTATAATCAAACTAGTACGAAGAGTTTGAACGGGTACCACAGGATAGCGGAACGATGCCTGGGAGGAAATAATAGCAGGAACTTAGCTCAGGAATAACCAGATAGAGTCAGTAACTGTGTAGCAGGGAATCCACACTAATATTTTCCACTGCTATTACATTTTGCAAGAACTACACAATAGCAGACATTTACTGGTCTACGGAGTAGCTAAGATAAGAACATGTGCATGACAAAATAACAGACATATGCATGACTTGATATTTGTAGAGCAGCGAATGCAAACCAACATGTCTAATGAAATCATGTGTCTATGAGCTTTGTATTTCTCTTGGAGACGGGAAATTGTCAAATCCTTGTAGTGACCAGCACCATTACATCATGAGCAATATGAGTAAGGTGGAAACTACAGATAACAAATCCAAAATTAAACCAGATTCTCATTTCAAAAAAATAAACCAAATTCTCGTTTCACAATCCAAATTCAGCTGCACACATCATGCAAGCTCCACAGTGGTACCGCAAATGGCAAAGAACCATAGAGGCATATTTCCCAAACATGGGAAATAGAACCGACATGAAAAGGGCCATACTTTAGGGTTTGCCTTCTTAGCTAGCACATGAATAGTCCTGGCCTTAGTAATAAGTGGCAACAGATCAGAATGACTTTGTTTCTGCAAATCATTATGCAACAAAAATGATCAGTATATTTTAGGGGACATTTTAAGTAATAGAGCGCTCTTTATCAAAAAAAATGTTTTCGGGGACAAAGCATAGGTTACTAAAATTCTAGCAAACCAGCTTGATACATAAAAACACTTGTCACTCGATAATGCCTCCTCCACAGGTGGGACATGCGCATGATGCTAAATGAAATGCAACAAAACCAGTAAATTTTAGGAAAGAACACATCAACTTCGCAATGCAAAGAAGGATATGTGCGTTAATATGATGCCAAGGATTGGGCGTGTTTCCCTTTAATGAACAATATAATTTAAAGAACTCAGTAATGCAGGACACCAGCAAACAACAATCTGTTTATGAACGTTATGCAACAAATTACATCTGCATTGTTTAGTAGAGGACCGTTCTATGAAATAAAGCCAGGGGCAAGCTTCCCATCCTCAAAAGACTCTTCTTGGCAGCATATACTTACCTATTTTCAGTGAACCTTATAACTAATTCCATGGCTACATCCATGGTGATCCCAGCTTCCTAATGTGGCATATAGATTTACTATTTCAAATAGAAATCACCTAAACAACCATCCGGATGGTTGCAGAATCACCAGAGATTGCACTTATGCGATGGAAAGGTGGACGCTACTGGGTAAGGAAGGTGCGTGACGGGGGAGGTGCACAAATGTGCAAAAAATGTAGCGATGCTCGTATATAGATAGAGAAACCAGTAACACATAAACCAGATCAATTAGTAGTAACCAGAAACTCCAGAAGGCTATAAGCAGACTGTCCACTACTCCCATATTAATTAACCTAGTGTAATTTAACGTGGCAGTACTATGAGATGGTGAGTACTAGTAAACAAAACGGGATTACTTAATTATTAGTGGAATCTATGGCCAGCCACCAAAAGCATCATGAGCATGCTAAATATGTAGATTGCAGACCATACTTGGTTAAGAACCTAATGTCCAGCTCTAATTACCCAAATCTAAGAGCATCTATCCTATTTACGACTGAGTGCAGTGAGTTGGAGACATCCGTTAACTCTGCAGCCATGTCATCAGCATGCATCTGATGGCGCTCCTGCTCCTCCTCTTCGAGGTCATCGTGGATATCGAGCTGTAACCACAGCGAGATCATCGCGCGCTGCAGCGAAAGTGAGTGTGGTAGATCTACCCAGTGGACCAACGTGCAGCGCTCACATTCGTAGTTGCAACCCAAGAACTTGCAGCTGAAGTTTGTTCCCTCGAACGCGATGCGGCGATGGGGCACCAGGGCACAGTCCCATCAGAGCCGGAGATCCGCATCGGTAACAATGTTGTACCACTCCACGTCTACCATCCGTGCTGGCATCTAAACCCAAGAAACATCATCGACCGAGACTGGCAGAATAGAGAAAAACCCCAAAAGGAGAGAACCCATAAGCTGAATTCGAGAAAATAAGTTGAGACGGTGAACTCTGGTGTACTTACCCTAACCCAGCCACCTTGCGCATCAAGATCCCCCGTCGTTCGCCGAACCGGCATGACTGAATCCGCCTACATTGCTCAAAAAAATAGCGCGCCTTCAAAGCCTAGCGCAGAGGCTTCGTGGAGATGAGGTAGGGGAGCCGGTCCTCACATTCGCTGGCTACTACTCTGTATTGGATTTAACTTGACCATTGATAACTAGGGCCCGCGCTAGAGATCCCGTGGGCCCCCAAACATCACTCACCTAGTTTGACTTGCATTACATGGAGTACTTTTGGAAAATAGATCAAAACTCAATAAGTAAATAAACTAAAGTACCCCCTCTCTTTTTGCGAAAACCCATTACAAAATGGAGACGCTCACAAATGCGTACACACACTCACCCCTATGAATTCAGGTACGCACACCCTACACCTATGAGCACTTCAGAAAGACTGGATCCTAACACTGATCCCGTGGGGCTTGACCTTGACGAAGTCACCATAGGCACCTAGCTATATATTGACGGGAACATCGCCTCTCACTAACCTCATAACCATACTTCAAAGTCGAGCGCCGAGGCTTCGTGGCGAAGGAAGTGCTAGAGGTTGGAGCTCATATTCGTTGGCTTCTATGGGATGTAATTGAACCACTAATAATGTGGCCCTCGGTAGTGTGCCCATAGACCCTAGACACCAGTGACCATTACAATTACTTTTGGAAAACCGAGCAAAACTTAATACAAACATAAGGCCCATCTCTCTCATTTTTGCAAAAATACACTACAAAACGCACACGCTAACAAATGCATACACACACTCACCCCTATGAATGCATGAACACACATTCTACCTCTATGAGCACCTATGAAAGATTGTGTCTTCAGACTATCCGGTGGGAGGCTTGAGCTAGACGAAGTCACCATAGGCACCTACTGCCCTCGTAACCATCCTTCAAAGCCGAGCGTCGAGGCTTCATCGAGAAGGAAGAGATAGAGGAGTCGGAGCTAACATTCGTTGGCTGCTATAGGATATAACTAGACATCTAATAACAATGGGGCCCAACGGTCGTGAGCCCATTAGCCCCAGACATCAAAGCAAGCACGGTGTCAAGTCTTATACATATATCTTAATGGTGGAGTAGGTAGTGCTAACAAAAAGATTCTTCAAGGTGATTCTAGTGCTAGACTTATGTCTAAGAGAATCAATTGGGAGGGACCACTATTCAGTGGATAACAGTCTATTTTTCTTTTTAGCATGGTTGTGTGTACCCACTTCAGTTCTAAACGCTGGACCCAAAGTAGTTTTCATAGCTACTTCTAGACACTGCACACACCCTTACTATACGTAGCTTAGAAATTTACTAGCCTCGTGTCTAAGAAAATTGAAGGTTGCTTTGAAAGTTTTTCGAAAAAGCTTTTGGAGGTACCCATCGAGGGCTCAATTAATATATCACAAAACACCAAGAGTTTTGACAATAGTTTTAACTTCTTGCTAAGATAAATTTTGCATCTTGACAATTTAATGAAATTACGTCAAACTTGAGCTACAAGTAAGCACGATATAGATTGCTCTTGAATTAAATGTCTTTTCGGAGGTCTATAGGTGCATCTTGTTGTAGAAAACAATTCCATCACTATGAGTTTCCTACTATCTAAAGAAAGAACATTCTCAATTTTCCGAGTGTGATGACGAGATTGTTCTTTCCCGTAGACCAAGTCTAAAGAATATGGATCTGAATGACACACAAGGAAAGTTTTCAGACATATATTGTGGACCCACATGTTGTACTTATGATTTTCCATGTTTTATGAGTTCTCAAACTTCCTGGCTAACTTCACCCACTTGATTGATTTTATGCCGATTTATCAAAATTATTAGGTACAAATTGAACTGCAACAAGTAAATTGTAGGTTGCTTTGAAAGTTTGACGAGAGATCTCTCTTGGAGGTACCCATATCTATCGGGGGAGGGGTCAATTAATATATGGAAAACCACCAAGAGTTTTGATGATATATAGGTACGGTTCAACTTCTTCCTAAGATTTTGCATCAATTTAATGAAATTAAGTTAGCCTTGAGCTACAAGTAAGCTTGATAAACTGCTCTTGAATTAAATGTCTTTTCAGAGGTAGATGGGTGCATCTTCTTATAGTAAACAATGTCGTCGGTGTGAGTTTCCAAGTACCAGGAAAGGACATTATCAATTTTCCGAGTCATGTCATGATCATTCTCTCTTGTAAAGGAAGTCCGAAGAATATTGATCTAAATAAATGCCACAAGCCAAAGTCTTCACACGCACACACACACATAGGCACGTGCCAAACTCGTATGTACTATATGAAATGTGATTTAACGAACATTAAGTTATTATTAACCAATAGTCTTGTTAGAGAAAAAGGCATATATTAATTATATTAATAATAACTATCTATAACATGGTGGAGTTTGCTCAAGATACTGTTCAACACGAATCCAACTACTCTGAACCATTGGATCTAACAGCCCAACGACCACGATTGGTACTATAGATCCAATTCAAAACTGCCTACCTAACTCCACCCACTTGAATGACTTTATGTTGATTTATCAAAAATAGGTCAGATTTGAACTTGTATAAGTAAATTTTTGGTTACTGTGAAAGTTCTACGAAAAAGTTTTTGGAGGTACCCATCGGGGGTCACAATTAATATATGAGAAACCATCCAACGAGTTTTGACGACAAGTTGGACCAAGACTCGCAAATCCAAACATTTTTCTTACTATTGGATCTTCTTTTCCATTCCTAACATCTAAAAAGATTCTACTAATAGTCTTGATGAGAACGATGAACGCTAGTATGTGTAACCTCAAAACAGACACTTGATTGGTCAGTTTTAGGGTCCTTGTGCTAAATGCATGGACTTGGATGCCATTTTCATTTTTATGAGGTCCTTGATATGTAACTTGTACTTCCACTGACCGTGTTCACTCTCAAGAACATCGCACCTACTAGACCAACCATTAGATCCACCATTCGTAGTACTTCTTATTATCTTATCTTTATCTTGTCCTATCTCTTACAATAATGTACCATACCACGCACTACATATAGTGTATGGATTAACTTTGAACATTGACCGTTGGATCAAGACTGGCAAATCCAATCATTGCTAACCGTTGGATCTTCTTTTCCATTCTTAGCATCTAGAAATATTCTACTAATAGTCTTTAGCATGATGCCCGCTAGTATACGTAAACCTCTAGCTCAAAACACACAATTTATTGCTTAGTTTCAGGGTCGTCCTTGTGCTAAATGCATGGACTTGGATGCAATTTTCATTTTTATGAGTTTATTGATGTAAATTGTAATTCTACCCACCGTGTTAATCTCAAAGCACCTCGCTTCCTACGAGACCTACCATTAGATCGACTATTCGCAGTACTTCTTATCTTACCTTTATATGTGTCTCTTATCTCTTACAATACCATGCATACCACCACTACATAGTGTAGGGATTAACTTATTTGAACATTGACCCTTGGATCAAAACTAGCAAGTCCAAACATTGCTAACCGTTGGATCTTCTATTCCATTCTTAGCATCTATAAATATTCTACTGATAGAATTTAGCACGATGAACACTAGTATGCACAAACCTCAAAACACATAGTACTTCATTACTCGGTTTAAGGGTCCTTGTGCTAAATGCACGGACTAGTTGGATGCAATTTTCATTTTTTATGAGGTCCTTAATGTAACTTGTACTTCCACCGACCGTGTTAACTCTCAAGCACCTCGCTCTTACGAGACCTACCATTAGATCGACCATTCGTAGTAGTTCTTACCTTATCTTTATCTTGTCTCTTATCTCTTACAATACCATACCACTACATATAGTGCAGAGATTAACTTTGAACATTAATAGTTGGATCAAGACTAGCAAATCCAAACACAATTACTAACCTTTGGATATTCTTTTCCATTCTTAGCATCTAGAAAGATTATACTAATAGTCTTTAGCACGATGAACGGTAGTATGCGCAAACCTCAAAACACAATACTTCATTGCTCAAATTCAGGGTCCTTTGCTAAATGCATGCATGGACTTGGATGTAATTTTCATTCTTTATGAGGTCCTTGATGAAACTTGTATGTACTTTCACCGACCGTGTTAACTCTAAAGCACCTCGCTCCTACGAGACCTACCAAGGTTAAATGAAAATGCAACCGCCCCAATTATCACACAAACTAGACCACTATTTCTTATACATAATACCCAAGTTTTTAGTACTAGGATTCCTAGCTAACTTTGCGCACTTCAGTGACTTCTTGTCAATTTAATGAAATTAAGTCAATTTTTAGCTACAAGTAAGTGTGATAGATTGTTCTTGAATTAATTGTCTTTTAGGAGGTAGATGTGTGTATCTTCTTGTAGTAAACAATGTCATCGGTGTGAGTTTTCAACAATCAGGAAAGAAAATTCTCAGTTTTCTGAGTGATGACGAGATGATTCTTTTCTGTAACGAAAGTCCGAAGAATATGGATCTCATTGCCATAAACCAAGCTTCTAGACATATTACCTAGGTGGACCAATGTGTTTTACTTACGATTCACATGTTTTATGAGTTTTCAAGGTTCCTAGCTGACCCCGTCCACTTGTTGAATGACTTTATGTCGATGTATCGAAATAAAAGGTCAAATTTGAATTACAAGCAATAAATCGTAGATTGGTTTAAAAAATTTATGTAAAAAGATTTTGGGGGTACCCATCGAGCGGTCAATTAATATATCAGTTGAGACTGTTCGATTCTAGCTACTAAGATTTTGCCTCTTGAAAATTTTGAACCCCTTTTGAAAACGATCACATGAAATAAGGAGAGATGGGAAATGATTTTTCTATTCTCTATGGTCAACACACAAGCTTGAGGTTCACCTTAGGCTTAAAAAGACTTTATAGTTTCCACTATGTATAAGGTGAACCTCATGGGATGAAACATACTAGGCCTTATTAAGGTGTGCTTTTTATCTATATATCTACTACTATAATGGAGCAGTTTTGAATTGGATCCATATATAGCACTAATCTTGACCATTGGGCTGTTAGGTCCAATGGTTCAGAGTAGTTGGATTCGTGTTGAATAGTACCTAGAGAAAACTCCACCGTGTTGAACCATCATGAATAAAGATATCTTATCTTATCTTATCTTATCTTATGACTATATAAATGTACAAATAACTTTGAATATTGACCGTTGGATCAAGACTCGTGAATCCCATCATTTCTAGCCGTTGGATCTTCTTTTCCATTCTAGCATCTAGAAGATTCTATTAATAGTCTTCAGCATAATGAATGCTATGCACAAACCTCAAAACACACTTCTCCATCATACTAGAATCTTCTCCCTCGCAGCTAATAATCGTTGACTTCTACATGATCTTATCTTATCTTACCACTATATAGTGTATGGATAACTTTGAATGTTGACCATTGGATCAAGACTCGCGAATCCCAGCATTTCTAGCCGTTGGATCTTCTTTTCCATTATAGAATCTAGAAGATTCTATTGATAGTCTTGAACACAATGGATGCACTATGCATATACCTCTCAAAACACACTTCTCCATCATACTAGAATCTTCTCCCTCGTTTCTCTAGACCATGTTACCAAAAATTTCTAGTGTTAGGTAGATAAGAATCTTTGACTTCTACACATGATGATACAAAGTACAAGGACCAAATATACACCCATACTTTATAGATGTTGATCAAATTTATAATTTTTTGTGCTTTACCATTTCTAATTATATATAGTGATGATATGTCATAAGTTTACTATATAAGCCTTATTAAGGTGTGCTTTTTACACAATGCGGGAGTAGTATATTTCTTTGCTTAGACATATGGTCACCTCTGTCCACGCGCTGTACATGCTGAGAGAATAAAACGTTGGCAGGGGAAGAGGGCAGCAGCGAAGAGAAGTTGAAGGCGGTTGCATGTCAGAGCAAAGTTATGATAGGTTTCTGACACGAGGTACTCCTGTGGCCTTATAGTGTACACTCTACTAGTAGTAAATTTCAGGACCTATGCACGCAAAAAAAATCATGTGTTTTCTCTCTCCTTCCCTATGCTCCATCTCTCCTCCCCTTTCCCCTCGCACACCGGTCCGACTGATCTCTCTCCCCTCGTCCACATTGTGGTGTTGTGCATGTGTGCCTTGGTACAACGACTCTGTGTCTCTGGCGTGTTCGGCAGCTGCCCGTTGGTGTGGAGTAGGGACGAGGAGTAAATAGGAAGGAAACCACTTTGGTCCTTGGCGGCAAAAAAATTCAAACTTTTCCGGTTTTCGAAATTTTCACTTGCTTCCGAAACATCGGGAGGGAAGGTTATCCAAAAGATCAGCCAAACATCGGGAGGGAAGGAAATTTTGAACCAGTTTTGAACATTAACTGTTGGATCAAGACTGGCAAATCCAAACTTTGAACATTGCCCATTGGATCAAGACTGACAAATCCAAACTTTGCTAACCGTTGGATCATCTTTTCCATTATTAGCATCTAGAAAGATTCTACCGATAGTCTTTAGCATAATGGACGCTAGTATGCACATACCTCAAAACACACACTTCATTGCTTAGTTTCAAGGTCCTTGTGCTAAATGCATGCCTAGACTTGGATGCAATTTTCGTTTTTATGAGGTCCTTGATGTAACTTGTACTTCCAATAACCGTCTTAACTCTCAAGCACCTCGCTCCTATGATACCAACCATTAGATCGGCCATTTGGGGTACTTATTATCTTATCTTTATCTTGTATTATCTCTTACAATACCATACCACCATTCTATAGTGTACGAATTAACTTCGAACATTGACCGCTAGATCAAGACTGCCAAGTCCAAACAATGCTAACCGTTAGGTCTTCTATTTCCCCGTAGCATCGAGAAAGATTCTACTGATAGTCTTTAGCACGATGAACGCTAGTATGCGCAAACCACAAAACACACACACTTCATTATTCAGTTTTAGGGTCATTATGTTAAATGGATGGACTTGTATGCAATTTTCATTTTTATGACGTCCTTGATGTAAGTTGTACTTCCATCGATCGTGTTAACTCTCAAGGACCTCTCTACTATGAGACCTACCATAGTTAAAAGAAAATTCAACCACCCCAATTATCACACAAACAGGACCAACGGTTTCTTATACGTAATGCCCAAGTTTTTAGTACTAGGATTTTTCAAGCTTTGTCCTAGAAAACTTTGCACACTTCATTGACTTCTTGTCGATTTAACGAAATTAGATCAAACTTGAGCTACAAGTAAGCGCGATATATTTCTCTTGAATTAAATGTATTTTCGTAGGTAGATGGGTGCATCTTCTTCTAGTAAACAATGTCGTCGGTGTGAGTTTCTAACTATGAGGAAAGAAAATCCTTAGTTTTTCGAGTGATGACGAGATGGTTCTTTTATGTAAAGAAAGTCTGAAGAGTATGGATCTGAATGCCATAAGCCAAGCTTTTAGACATATTAAGTGGACCAACGTGTTTACTTACGATTCCCATGTTTTATAAGTTTTCAAACTCCCTATGTAACTAATTAACTTTGCACCACTTGAATGACTTCATGCCTATATTTATCGAAATTTAGTCAAACATGAACTACAACAACTAATTATTGTAGGTTGCTTCTAAATAATTACAAAAAACTTTTGGAGGTGTACCCATTGGGGGCTCAGTTAATATATCAGAAAACAACCGAGAGTTTTGACAATAGGTTTTGAACTCCTTTCTAATTAAGATTTTGTATATTGACAATTTAACGAAAAATTAGCTCAAACTTGAGCTACAGGTAAGCGCGATAGATTTTTATTTAATTAAATGTCTCTTTGGAGGTAGATGGATGCATCTTCTTGTAGTAATCAATACCGTCGGTGCGAGTTTCCAACTATCAGGAAAGAACATTCTCAATTTTTTGAGTGATGATGAGATTATTGTTCGTTTTCGTAAACAAAAGTACAAAGGATATGGACCTGAATGCCATAAGCCAAGCTTTCAGACATATATAGTGGAGCCTCATGTTGTACTTATGATTCCCGTGTTTTATGAGCTTTCAAACTTATTCTATGGCTAACTTTCCCACATAAAATTGATTTTATGTCGATTTCTTGAAATTTGTTCAATTTTGAACTACAAGTAAATTGTAGGTTGCATTGAAAGTTTTACGTTTGTTGGAGGTAACCATTGGGGGCTGATTTAATATATCACAAACCACCATCGATAGTTTTTACAACAAGCTTAACTTCTTGCTAAGATTTTTCATCCTGAGAATTTAACGAAATTATATCAAACTTGAGCTACAAGTAAATGTGATATATTGCTCTTGAGTTAATTGTATTTTCGGAGGTAGACGAGTGCATCTTCTTGTAGTAAACAATGTCGTCGATGTGAGTTTCCAAATATCAGGAAATATCATTCTTAATTTTCTGAGTGACGACGAGATTGTTCCTTTCTGTAAAGCCAGACTGTAGAGTATGGATATAAATGCCACAAGCCATGTTTTTAGACATCTTATCTTACCAATATATAGTGTACGAATAACTTTGAATATTGACTGTTGGATCGAGACTCGCGAATCCGAATATTTCCAGCCATTGGATCTTCTTTTCCATTCTAGCATCTAGAAGATTCTATTGATAGTTTTGAACACAATGAATGCACTATGCATAAACCTATCAAAACACACGTCTCCATCATACTAGAATCTTCTCACTCGTTTCTCAAGACCATGTTACAAAAAATTTCAAGGGTTAGGTATCTAATAATCTTTGACTTCTAGACATAATGATACAAAGTAGAAGAACCAAATATGCACCCATACTTTATAGATGTTGATCAAATTTATATTTTTTCCACTTTACCTATTATAATTTTATATAGTGATGATATGCTAGACGTCTATTATCTGAGCCACATGTGCAGGGCAGGTGCAACCTACTAGTATCTTAACTTATCTTACCACTATATAGTGTACGAATAACTTTGAATGTTGACCGTTGGATCAAGACTCGCGAATCCCAGTATTTCTAGCCGTTGGATCTTCTTTTCCATTCTAGCATCTAGAAGATTCTATTGATAGTCTTCGGCATAATGAATACTATGCATAAACCTCAAAACACACTTCTCCGTCATACTAGAACCTTCTCCCTTGTTTCTCTAGACCATGTAATCAAAAAAAATCATGTGTTAGGTAGCTAATAATTTTTGACTTCTACATGATGATACAAAGTACAAGGACCAAATGTACACCCATACTTTATCGATGTTGATCATATTTATAATTTTTTGTGCTTTACCAATTATAATTGTATATATTGATGATATGCCATACGTTTACTATTTGAGTCTCACGTGCAACTTACTAGTATCTAATAATCATTGACTTCTACATGATCTTGCCACTATATAGTGTACAACCAACTTTGAATATTGACCGTTGGATCAAGACTCGCGAATCCCAACATTTCTAGTCGCTGGATCTTCTTTTCCATTCTAGCATCTTGAAAAATTCTATTGATAGTCTTCTTTACAAACCACTATATAGTGTACGAATAACTTTGAATGTTAACCACTGGATCAAGACTCGCGAATCCAAGCATTTCTAGCCATTGCATCTTCTTTTTCATTCTGGCATCTAGAAGATTCTATTGATAGTCTTGAACACAATGAATGCACTATGCATAAACCTCTCCAAACACACTTCTCGATCATACTAGAATCTTCTCCCTCTTTTCTCTAGACCATGTTACCAAAAATTTCAAGTGTTAGGTAGCTAATAATATTTGACTTCTACACATGATGATACAAAGTACAAGGACCAAATATACACCCATACTTTATAGATGTTTATCAAATTTATAATTTTTGTGCTTTACCAATCATAATTTTATATGGTGATGATATGTCATACGATTTACTATATGAGCCTTATTAAGGTCTGATTTTTTACACAATGCGGGAGTAGTATATTTCTTTGCTTAGACATATGGTCACCTCTGTCCACACGTTGTACATGCTGAGAGAATAAAACGTTGGCAGGGTAAGAGGGAAGTAGCGAAGAGAAGTTGAAGGTGGTTCCATGTCAGAGCAAAGTTATGATGGGTTTCTAACACGAGGTACTCCTGTGGCCTAACAGTGTACACTCTACTAGTAGTAAATTTTAGAACCTATGCACGCAAAACAAATTGTATGTTTTTTCTCTCCTTCCCTATGCTCCATCTCTCCTTCCCTTTCTCCTCGCGCACCGGTCCGGCTGATCTCTCTCCCCTTGTCCATAGCGTGTCGTGCGCATGTGTGCCTTGATAAGGCTGCTCTGTGTCTCTGGCGTGTTCGGCAGCCGCACGTTGGTGTGGAGTAGGGACGAGGAGGAGTACATAGGAAGGAAACCACTTTAGTCCTTGGCGGCACAAAAATTCAAACTTTTCTGGTTTTCGAAATTTTCACTTGCTTCCCAAACATCAGGAGGGAAGGTTATCCAAAAGATCGGCCAAACATCGGGTTTATTTCAACCCAAATGACCAAGGTCATCAAGGCCATATTGACATCATAGTTTACAATTTGATAGAGTTCCCACGATAGTTTGGTAGATGGGTGCATCTTGGCGTAGTAAGCATTGTTGCATGTCGGAGTTTCCAATAATTAGGAAAAAAAGAATTTCAATTTTCCCAGTGAGGAAAGTGATATTTTTTTGTGAAGAAAGCCCAGATAATATGGTTCAGAATGCCACAAGCCACACATAATGTAGTTGATCATGGTTCCTATCTAACTTAGGCTAAAAGTTTACATATTATAATGGGTCATGACACGCGGTACTAGTACACATACTACAGTACTACGTAGTAGATTTTCTCTCTCCTTCACCCCCCCCTCTCACCATCCATCCACTATCCTCTCCATTTCTCCTTCCTTCCCGTGTAAGCTTTATGCAATGATTATACTTCTAGTCTGAGATGCAGCGGTGCAGAAAAAGATGAGGCCCACACCATACCACCATCAATCCAGTTCGCTGACGCAACTTTGTGAAGAGTATACGTATACTAGTAGTACTGTAGCTAGATAAGTTTGTACTATTATAGACACTTAATTTTTAATGGAGGAAGTAAGAGACATCGAGTAATTCAGCACGATCTACATGATTCTCTTCATTTTTGGATAAAGCGGGGTGCCTTCTGAATTCTCTAGAACGAGAAATATCAAGAATGGACAAGTCTAGTATAATCCTTTTTTTGTGGACGGCACGAGTATGGTACAATCTATTTATGATATTTTGGGATAGTTTTCAGGGTATTAACACAAGCACAACTATAAATAGACATTATAAATTGCAATAATACGCACCCCTAATTTCACCCAAAACACCCAACCCACCGTTGCTTAGAACTTGATCTCTCTCTCTATTTCCTTCCAAAATATCGTATGACAAATCTCTCCAGAACACGTCAATTGACCTGGCAAATGGGAAAGGCCCCGAAACTCCACCTGGAAGCCCAGACTCAGTCGACGGGCCATGGCTGCCGCCACTGTCTGACTCCTCTGATGAAGAAGATAGCCATTGGCAGCGCTTTTTCAAAGGGACACCACCACCAACGTTGAGCGACTCTGATAAGACGGAAGATGAGACTAAGGAAGAGGAGGAGTATGAGTTTGACCTTGAGGAAGAGGCCGAAGACGATGATAGGGAGGAGGCTGAGGACAACAACGGGGAGGAGGCCAAGGAAGACAACGAGGAGGTATCTTCCCACGCCCCACCGAACAAGTGTGCTCGAGAGAAAAATTAAATGGCGTCCAGAGAAGAGGCGGGCAGTGTACTATATCTCGTTCTACGAAGCATCTTGGATTTGGTAAATAATTTTAGGAAAATGCTTTTCAATTTCCAAGTGATAGGATTTGTTTTTAGTAATTAAGTATGTCCGGATAATTAGGCATAGAGTGCACTCACTGTATTCTAGCAAAATATAGATAATTTCCACCGCATGTTAGTACTATATGAAAATACTTATTTCAATGTGTGTCACGATACATAGTTTTTTTGCGGGAGGGGGGTGATAATGATACATAGTTGAAACTTAAATGGTGTCCTCTTATATTTGTGCTTGTTTGGACGAAAACTACGAACATGGATTTCGACAACTTTCGAAAAACATGCTACATAATAGTAGAATAACCATGTATGAACATTGTTCACATTTTAAGCCAAGTTACCAATGTCAAGGTCATATCTGCATCACTCGTCTCATTTATTGGGATAAATTAAAGAAAAGTAAAGAAAACAATAAAAAAATGCTAAGCACTTATGTATGTTGTCCTCTTTCGTAAATGATAAACATGAATTTTGACATGGTTTAAAAACACTTCTTCACAATATGACCACTGATGTGTTAATATATACTTGGATTTCAAGTTAAATAATGACAAAGGTCGTGTCTATTTCGGGTAGACGAGGTGCATCTTAGCATGGCATACTAATTTTGTTAATTGGACTTTTCAACTTTATGTATAGAATTTTGTTAAATTATTTTAGAAGTGCCACATATAATTATTTTTTAAAGAAAAGGCAAAGAGTATGGCTCCAAATTCCACAACACACTAAATTTCACACAAAATAGAGTATGTTTCATGGTTAACAAGTTTCATGAATTTTTAGGCCTTCTAGCTAATTTCTCATAATTAAATGGCATTTTGTGAATAAAACCAAAGTAGGTAAATTTTGAACTACAAGTGCATGATATATTGCTTGTAAATTTGTAAGAAATTCATATAGTACTAATTATTGTACCCATGCAGTCATACTGAAAACCGACTATTGTTTTGAAATATACAACTTCTTTGTATGGATTTTCATGCTGACACATCTGACCATGTTTCAAAAAAGTGAAAGAAAATAAGGAAACATGCACACACCCTTTTAGTAGTACTCCTATTAAAAATTCATACTTGTAAAACAGTAAGGACGGCGCTGTTAAAGTTTCAACACAAGACACCTGGGCACCTTCACCGGCCCTCCAGAATTAACCTTTCTTCCTCTTAGACTTTGCAGTTATGGCTCCGATGATCGGAGCTCACCGTGGAAAGAAGAAGACCCAGGTGGCAGCGACAAAGTACGTGGAGAAACAGAAGTCATGTCGCTGGCTTCCGAATCCTACTCTGGCCACTCCAAGTCACAGTCTCGCACTAGGCAGCCGTAGGAAGAAGCAGGTGTCGAGGTTCATCAAGCCCGGGCTGCATTTTACCCATCAGCCGGATCGGGCACTACCTCAAGGAGGGTCGGTACTCCCAGCGCATAGGCTTCCGGGATCCCATCTACCTCGCAGTCGTTCTCGAGTACCTCACCGCGGAGGTGCTGGAGCTTGCCGAGCAAGCCGCGAAGGACAGCAAGAAGATTCGCATCATCCCGAGACACGTGATGCTCGGCGTCATGCGTGACGAGGAGCTCAGCAAGATGTTGGCCGGTGTTACCATCACGCATAGCAGCGTGCTGCCCAGCATCCACGTGTCACTGCTTGGCGATGGTACCGTGGAGGACGCTACAAAGTTGCCCACGGAGGATGCTGCCAAGTCGCCTGAGAAGACCGCGGAGTCCCCCTAGAAGTTGTTAAGTTGTACTACTACTACTCCGTATGTGTTTGGGTTTGCTCTGTTTGCAGTTGGGTTAATCATCAGTGTCAATGTAATATTCAGATCTATGATGCTAAGAAAAAGCTTGTAAGGGTTCTAAAAAATGTTGTTTTCCTAATCTTATCCTATATTCCATTTATTTAATACTCCCTCTATTCAGAAATATAAGAAGTTTTAGCTTTCTGAATCGAATGTATCTAGACGCCCATACACTAAAAGGCTTCTTGATACATTCATTTCACAACGCTAAAACGCCTTATATTTCTAAACGGTGGGAGTATTACTTAGCATATTAGGTTTAGTCAAAGTCAACCATTAGAAAGTTTGACCAAACTATATACAGTATTAAATAGTATACTCATTGAAAAAAAATCAATATACAGTAAACAATGTCGTCGGTGTGAGTTTCAAACTATCAGGAAAGAACATTGAATTCTCAATTTTCCGAGAGGTGACAAGCGAGGTTGTTATTTTTCATCAAGAAAGTCCGAAGAATAAGGATCTGAATGCCACAATCTAGGTTTTCAGACATATATATATATAGTGGACCGACATGTTGTACTGACGATACGCATGTTTTATGTGCTTTCAAACTTCCTACCTAACTCTGCCAACTTGAATGACTTTATCCCGATTTATCCAAATTATATTAGGTCAAATTTGAACTACAAGTAAATTGTAGGTTGCTTTGAAAGTTTCATGAAAAATCTTTTGGAGGTACCCTTCAGGGGAGGGGGTGAATTATTATATCAAAAACCACTATGAGCTTTGATGATAGGTTCAACTTATTTCAAAGATTTTGTATCTTGATAATTTAACAAAATTAAGTCAGAATGGAGCTACATGTAAGCGCGATAGATTGCTCTTGAATTAAATGTCTTTTTGGAGGCTTCTTCTAGTAAACAATGTCATCGGTGTGAGTTTCCAATTATCAGGAAAGACCATTCTCAATTTTCTGAGTGATCTCAATATTATTCTCTCTCATAAAGGAAGTTCGAAGAATATTGATCTAAATGCCAGAAGCCAAGTTTTCACACACATATATATAGTGGACCAACATATTGTACTTATGATTTCCTGTGTTTTATGAATTCTCAAACTCGCTACCTAACTTTGCCCACTTGAATGACCTTATATCGATTCATCAAAATATGGTCAAATTTGAACTACTACAAGCAAATTGTACGTTACTGTGAGAGTTTTACGAAAAAAAATTTGAAGGTAATCATTAGGGGGTCACAATTAATATATGAGAAACCATCCAACGAGATTTTTTTACGACAAATTGAACTTCTTGGTAAGATTTTGCATCTTGCCAGTTTAACAAAACTAAGCCAAACTTTAGCTACAAGTAAGTGCAATAGATTCCTCTTGATTTAAAAGTCTTTTCGGAGGTAGATATAGGTGCATCTTCTTGTAGTAGACAATGCCGCCAATGTGAGTTTCCAACTATCTTAGGAAAGAACATTCTTATTTTTTATGTGATGACTAGATTGTTATTTCCCCTAAAGAAAGTCCAAAGACTATGGATCTGAATGCCACAAGCCAAGTTTTCACACATATATAGTGGACCAACACGATGCACTTACAATTTCCCATGATTTATCAGTTCTCAAATTTCCTAGCTAACTTCACCCACTTGAATGATTTTATGTCGATTTATTGAAATTAGTTAAAATTTGGAAACTTCACCCATTCCGTATTACAGGTAAATTGTAGGTTGCTTTGAAAGCTTTACGAAAAAGTTCTTGGAGGTACCCATCGGGAGGAAGGGTCAATTAATATATATCAGAAACCATCGAGAGTTTTGACGACAGGTTCATCTTCTTGCTAAGATTTTGCATCCTAACTATTTAATGAAATTGGGTCAAACTTTGCTCACTGTTTCATGAAATTAGGTCAAACTTTGCTAACCAATTAACTTTGAACATTGACCGTTGGATCAAGACTGGCAAATCCAAACATTGCTAACCGATGGATATTCTTTTCCATTCTTAGCATCTAGAAATATTCTACTGATAGTCTTTAGCATGATGAACACTAGTATTTGCAAACCTCAAAACACACAGTACTTCATTATTACTCGGTTTCAGGGTCCTTGTGCCAAATGCACGGACTTGGACGGAATTTTCATTTTTTTATGAGGTCCTTGATGTAACTTGTACTTCCACCGACCACTCGAGCACCTCTCTCTTACAAGACCTACCATTAGATCAGCCATTTGTAGTACTTCTTATCTTTATCTTGTCTCTTATCTCTTACAATACCATATATATCACCAATACATAGTGTAGGGATTAACTTATTTTGAACATTGATCGTTGGATCTCAAGACTGGCAAATCCAAACATTAATAACCGTTGGATCTTCTTTTCCATTCTTAGCATCTATAAAGATTCTATTGATAGTCTTTAGCATGATAAACACTAGTATGAGCAAACCTCAAAATACATAGTACTTCGTTACTCGGTTTCAGGGTCCTTGTGATAAATGCATGGACTTGGATGCAATTTTCATTTTTTATGAGATCCTTGATGTAAATTGTAATTCTACCCACTTTGTTAACTATCAAGCACCTCGCTCTTACGAGACCTACCATTAGATCGGCCATTCGCAGTACTTCTTATCTTATCGTTTATCTTGTCTCATATCTCTTACAATACCATACCACTACATAGTGTAGGGATTAACTTTGAACATATTAACCGTTGGATCAAGACTAGCAAATCCAAACATTGCTAACCGTTGGATCTTTTTTCTGTTCTTAGCATCGAGAAAGATTCGATCTATTGATAGTCTTTAGCATGATGAATGCTAGTATGCGCAAACCTAAAAACATAGTACTTCATTGCTTAGTGTGAGGGTCATTGTGCTAAAATGGATGGACTTGGATGCAATTTTCAATTTTTACGAAGTTCTTGATGTACCTTGTACTTCCACCGATCTTGTTAACTCTCAATTACCTTACTCCTATGAAACCTACCATTAGATCGACCATTCATAGTACTTCTTATCTTACCTTTATCTTATCTCTTACAATACCATGCATACCACCACTAAATAGTGTAGGGATTAACTTATTTGAACATTGATCTTTGATCAACACTGGCAAATCCAAACATTTCTAACCGTTGGATCTTTTCCATTCTTATCATCTAGAAAGATTCTACTGATAGTCTTTAGCACGATGAAAACTAGTATGCGCAAACCTCAAAACACATAGTACTTCATTACTCGGTTTAAGGGTCCTTGTGATAAATGCATAGACTTGTTGGATGCAATTTTCATTTTTTGTGAGGTCCTTAATGTAACTTGTACTTACACCGACCATGTTAACTCTCAAGAACCTCTCTCTTACGAGACCTACCATTAGATCGGCCATTCGCAGTACTTCTATCTTATCTTTATCGTGTCTCTTATCTCTTACAATATATACCATACCGCTACATATAGTGTAGAGATTAACTTTGAACATTAACAGTTGGATCAAGACTAGCAAATCCAAACATTGCTAACTGTTCGATCTTCTTTTCCATTCTAGCATCTAGGTCTGTACTCCCTCGCTCCGTCCCAAAATATAACGCGCCTAAGGACTGGTCAAAAGTCAAACCTTACTAACTTTGACCAAATATTTTTTAAAAATATCTACATCTACAATATTGAATGGACATATTAAGAAAATATACTTTATGGTGAATCTATTGATATTAATTTAGTATTCTAAATTTTTATATTTTTTGTATAATCATGGTCAAACTTAAAAAATGTTGAGTTTTGACTAATCCTTAGGCGCCTTATATTTTGGCGGAGGGAGTACTATTCAACACGAATCAAGTTGCTCTCAACCATTAGATCTAACAGCCCAACGGTCATGATTAGTGCTATAGATCCAATTCAAAACTGCTCCACTACAATAGTATATAAGTAGAGAGAATATAGTCTACTGTGTTATGAAATTTTGGGGGTGGTGACATGATGGTTGTAGAACATGCATGGTGGAGTTTTCTCTAGGTACTATTCAACACGAATCCAGCTTGTCTGAACCATTGGATCCAACAGCCCAACGGTCAGGATTGGTGGTATGGATCCAATTCAAATCTGTTCCACTATAGTAGTATAGATGTTCATCAAATTTATAATTTTTGTGTTGTACCAATTATAATTTTATATAGTGATGATATGTCATACGTTTACTATCTGAGCCTTATTAAGGTGTGCTTTTTTACACAATGCGGGAGTAGTATATTTCTTTACTTAGACATATGGTCACCTCTGTCCACGCGTTGTACATGCTGAGAGAATAAAACGTTGGAAGGGGAAGTGGGCAGTAGCAAAGAGAAGTTGAAGGCGGTTCCATGTCAGAGCAAAGTTATGATGGGTTTCTGACATGAGGTAGTCCTATGGCCTTAGAGTGTACACTCTACTAGTAGTAAATTTCAGGACCTATGCACGCAAAACAAATCGTGTGTTTGCTCTCTGCTTCCCTATGCTCCATCTCTCCTCCCCTTTCCCCTCACGCACCGGTCCGGTTGATCTCTCTCCCCTCGTCCACAGCGTGGCACTGCGCACGTGTGCCTTGGTACAGCGGCTCTGTGTCTCTGGCGTGTTCGGCAGCCGCGTGTTGGTGTGGAGTAGGGACGAGGAGGAGTACATAGGAAGGAAACCGCTTTGGTCCTTGGTGGCACAAAAATTCAAACTTTTCTGGTTTTCGAAATTTTCACTTGCTTCCAAAAGATCAGGAGGGAAGGTTATCCAAAAGATCTGCCAAACATAGGGAGGGAAGGCAATTTTGAACCAGTTTTGAACATTGACCGTTGGATCAAGACTGGCAAATCCAAACTTTGAACATTGACCGTTGGATCAAGACTGGCAAATCCAAACTTTGCTAATCGTTGGATCTTCTTTTCCATTATTAGCATCTAGAAAGATTCTACCGACAGTCTTTAGCACAATGGACGCTAGTCTGTGCATACCTCAAAACACACACTTCATTGCTCAGTTTCAGGGTCCTTGTGCTAAATGCATGCATGGACTTGGATGCAATTTTCATTTTTATGAGGTCCTTGATGTACCTTGTACTTCCACTAACCGTCTTAAGTCTCAAGCACCTCGCACCTACGAGACCAACCATTAGATCGGCCATTCGCGGTATTTCGTATCTTATCTTTATCTTGTCTTATCTCTTACAGTACCATACCACCATTGTATAGTGTACGAATTAACTTTGAACTTTGACCATTGGATCAAGACTACGAAATCCAAACATTGCTAACCGTTAGATCTTCTATTTTCCCTTAGCATCGAGAAAGATTCTATTGATATTCTTTAGCACGATGAACGGTAGTATGCGCAAACCACAAAACAAACACACTTCATTATTCAGTTTTAGGGTCATTGTGTTAAATGTATGGACTTGGATGCAATTTTACTTTTTTATGAGGTCCTTGATGTAAGTTGTACTTCCATCGATCGTGTTAACTCTCAAGCACCTCTATCCTACGAGACCTACCATAGTTAAAAGAAAATGCAACCACCCCAATTATCACACAAACTGGACCAATGGTTTCTTATACGTAATGCCCAAGTTTTTAGTACTAGGATTTTTCAAGCTTCGTCCTAGCAAACTTTGCACACTTTAGTGACTTCTTGTCGATTTAACGAAATTAGATCAAACATGAGCTACAAGTAAGCGCGATAGATTGCTCTTGAATTAAATATATTTTCGTACGTAGATGGGTGCATCTTCTTCTAGTAAACAATGTCGTCGGTGTGAGTTTTTCACTATGAGGAAAGAAAATCCTCAGTTTTCCGAGTGATGACGAGATGGTTCTTTTATGTAAAGAAAGTCTTAAGAATATGGATCTCAATGCCATAAGCCAAGCTTTTAGACATATTAAGTGGACCAACGTGTTTTACTTACGATTCCCGTGTTTTATGAGTTTTCAAACTCCCTATGTAGCTAATTAACTTTGCCCCACTTGAATGACTTCATGCCTATATTTATCGAAATTTGGTCAAACTTGAACTACAACAACTAAAATTATTGTAGGTTGCTTCTAAAGAATTACAAAAAACTTTTGGAGTTTTACCCATTAGGGGCTCAGTTAATGTATCAGAAAACAATCGAGAGTTTTGACAATAGGTTTTTAACTCCTTTCTAATTAAGATTTTGCATCTTGACAATTTAACGAAAAATTAGCTCAAACTTGAGCTACAAGTAAGCGCGATAGATTTTTATTTAATTAAATGTCTCTTTAGAGGTAGTTGGATGCATCTTCTTGTAGTAATCAGTACCACCGGTGTGAGTTTCCAATTTTCAGGAAAGAACATTCTCAATTTTCCGATTGATGATGATATTATTGTTTGTTTTCGTAAACAAAGTACGAAGGATATGGACCTGAACGCCACAAGTCAAGCTTTCAGACATATATATTGGACCCTCATGTTGTACTTATAATTCCCGTGTTTTATGAGTTTTCAAACTTATTCTATAGCTAACTTTACCCACTTGAAATTGATTTTATGTCGATTATTGAAATTAGTTCAATTTTTAACTACAAGTAAATTGTAGGTTGCATTGAAAGTTTTACGTTTTTTGGAGGTAACCATTGGGGGCTGATTTAATATATCACAAACCACCACCGATAGTTTTTACAACAAGTTCAACTTCTTGCAAAGATTTTGCATCTTGAAAATTTAACTAAATTATATCAAACTTGAGCTTCAAGTAAATGCGATAGATTGCTCTTGAGTTAATTGTCTTTTCGGAGGTATACGGGTGCATCGTCTTGTAGTAAATAATGTCGTCGAGGTGAGTTTCCAAATATCAGGAAATATCATTCTTAATTTTCCGAGTGACGACAAGATTGTTCCTTTCTCTAAAGATAGTCTGGAGAGTATGGATCTGAATGCCACATGCCATGTTTTTAGACATATTATCTTAGTACTTTATAGTGTACGAATAACTTTGAATATTGACCATTGGATAGAGACTCGCAAATCCGAATATTTCTAGCCATTGGATCTTCTTTTCCATTCTAGCATCTAGAAGATTCTATTGATAGTCTTGAACACAATGAATGCACTATACATAAACCTCTCAAAACACACGTCTCCATCATACTAGAATCTTCTCCCTCGTTTCTCTGGACCATGTTACCAAAAATTTCAAGTGTTAGGTAGATAATAATCTTTGACTTCTACACATGATGATACAAAGTAGAAGAACCAAATATACACCCATCCTTTATAGATGTTGATCAAATTTATATTTTTCCACTTTACTTATTATAATTTTATATAGTGATGATATGCCAGACGTCTATTATTTGAGCCTCACCTGCAGGGCACGTGCAACCTACTAGTATCTTATCTTATCCTATATTATCTTATTATCTTATCTTACCATTATATAGTGTACGAATAACTTTGAATGTTGACCATTGGATCAAGACTCATGGATCCTGCATTTCTAGCCATTGGATCTTCTTTTCCGTTCTAACATCTAGAAGATTCTATTGATAGTCTTTGTCACAATGAATACTATGCACAAACCTCAAAACACACTTCTCCATCATACTAGAATCTTCTCCCTTGTTCCTCTACACCATGTTATAAAAAATTTCATGTCTTAGCAGGTAGCTAATAATCTTTGACTCCTACACATGATGATACAAAGTACAAGGACCAAATATACACCCATACTTTATATATGTTGATCAAATTTAGAATTTTTTGTGCTTTACAAATTATAATTTTATATAGTGATGATATGTCATACATCTACTATCTGAGTCTCATGTGCAACTTACTAGTAGCTAATAATTGTTGACTTCTACATCATCTTACCACTATATAGTGTACAAATAACTTTGAATATTGACCGTTGGATCAAGACTCACGAATCCCAACATTTCCAGTCGTTGGATCTTCTTTTCCATTCTAGCATCTTGAATATTCTATTGATAGTCTTCTTTATAAACCACTATATAGTGTACTGATAACTTTGTCTTTTGACTTTTGGATCAAGACTCGTGAATCCCAGCTTTTCTAGCTGTTGGATCTTATTTTCCATTCTAGCATCTGGAAGATTCTATTAATAGTCTTCGACATAATGAATGCTTTGCACAAACCTCAAAACACACTTCTCCATCATACTAGAATCTTCTCCCTTGTTTCTCTAGACCATGTTATAAAAAAATCAGTGTTATCTAGCTAATAATCTTTGACTTCTACATGATGATACAAAGTACAAGGACCAAATATACACCCATACTTTATAGATATTGATCGAATTTATAATTTTTTGTTCTTTACTAATTATAATTGTATATAGTGATGATATGTCATACGTCTACTATCTGAGTCTCACGTGCAAGGCACATGCAACTTACTAGTATATATAGTGGACCAACATGTTGTACTAACGATTCCTATGTTTTATGAGTTTTCAAACTTCCTAGCTAACTCCGCCACTTTAATGACTCTATGTAGATTCATAAAAATTAGGTCAAATTTGAACTACAAGTAAATTGTAGGTTGCTTTGAAAGTTTTAAGAAAAAGCTTTTGGAGGCACCCATCGGACAGTCAATTAATATACTCCGTATAAGAAACTTCATAGAGTTTTGACAAGAGGTTCAACTTCTTCCTAAGATTTTGCATCTTGACAAAGTTGAACTACAAGTATGCGTAGATACTTGTCTCGAATTAAATGTCTTTTCAGAGTTAATTAATGAAAAAAGACTAGTAGTATATGATTCTACTTCCTCCGTTTAGAAATATAAGGCGCTTTAGCTTTGTGAGATGAATGTATCTAGACGAATTTTAGTGTATAGGTTCACTCTTAACCTCTACGAACCCATACACTAAAAGACGTCTAGATACATTCGATTCATAAAGCTAAAACGTCTTATATTTCTAAACGAAGGGAGTACAACCTAATTAATTAGGCCTTTGTGTGACACTACACACATGTTGTTATCCACTATGATGAAGGTACATGTGCAAGTTACTCGAGTAGTCTAAGTTATTTAGCACTATGTGACCATCCTAAATCAGAACGAAGGTGTACGTACTATATGCCTTAAAGGCACCTGTTCCGCCGCGCTTCAAGCTGTTCACCACTCGTGTCAGCTCTCACTGGTCAGACGGATAAAGCCACTGACTTGTTGATTTGGTACTATATATCATTGATCTTCTTCCGTCACTGACAGAGAATAAATTCTTCTGCCGATTCTAGGCGCGTGTTTTCATGGAGCTACAACCAGTAGCTCAGATGACTACTACTCCCGCGTGGCGCTCGAGCAATTGCGACCATACGTTCATAATGGACGCGAAGCATTAGGAAATGGATTTTCTTTTGGTGGATGGTTGATTTTTTTAAGAGATTGTCAACTTTTTTTCTTTATTGAACTGAGAGATGTTCGATTTTGGGTCTAGTAAGGCCGACAGGGGAGAGGAAATTGGCGGTGTGGCAGGCAAGCTTATTTGATATGGCAGCGTGTGGGTGTATAGATGGTACTGTCATACTGGTAACCATTTTGTGAGCATTTTGTTATTCTACTATACAAGATTTCGAGATTAGTAGTATTCCAGTTTTGGTTCCTTAATTACCAGTAGAACCTTTATGTGTTTATTAGTTACAGTAGTAGTACAGTTGTACAATAGTACTTGTTCCAAATGTGACTGCAGAAGATGATGAATGTAGAAGATCAAAGGATTATTACGTTCGGCAAGAGGAGCTCCGAGTATACTCCAAACTGTCTCTCTGCCATGACCATTTATTTGAGAGGACAGTACAGCTCCATCCCGTGCTAGGCTAGGCCTGACCTATTTACTCGATAGGCACCAGGAAACGCAGAGAAGAGAGAAAAACCACGCTCGGTAGTCGGTATGATTTCAATTGATTTATTCTGTTTTCCTCTGCTCTCCTTCCTCTTCCTCTCCATCTTCTCGTTAATCCCCACTCGCCCACCTTTAGCACACGCCAACGCCGCCATGCCGCTTTGGGAGCATCTCCGTAGCCTAGTTCGATAGGCATTGTAGATTTAGCAGAGAGAAAGAAGGCACACTTGGTTTGATTTCATTCCGTATTTCTCTTTGCCTCGATCTCCATCCTCACTTCACCTCCAGCGTCCTGGCGATGACCATTACCACTCGCACACCAATACAGGAACGTGCCAACGCCGCCATGCCGCTTTAGGATCAGCTCCAGCGCCCAGTTTGATAGACTGTTTTCTGTCTCACCCTGCCAGCTACCGCTCGCTCTTTCCTCCAAAACCCCCAATCAAAACCAAATGCCATCGCCCCCACCTACTCGAGCCCTTGCTCGGGTTGGCCCAATTGATCAATGACAGTGACACTTCTAGGGTGTTTTCTGAAGGCCCCCTTGAAGAAATCTCTGCTAGATGCGACATCATCACCGCCGCGAGCCTCGCCGCCTACTGCAAACGTTATATTTACTCAGCAACACATAGTGCATCCCTATCGAAATCTCATCCGTTTGTTCTCCCCTGTGTTCTTCACTCTCACTTAACTGACGTACCTAGTGAGTACAATGTCTTCTACCGCGACAATCGCATGAATAAGTTCTACATGGGCAACTACTATTGCGGTAGGGCAAGCAGTAGCCATAGAAGAAGTTCGGGTGGACCTTGTGCAAGCTGATGCCGCTGGACAGGTCCTCCTCTGATGTTGTGATGCCAGATTGTGAGGGTAAGAAGTGGGAGGCGCCCATGGAGATTGAATCGCCACTGTTGGCCTCGCCTGGAACTGGGAGCTTGTGAATGTGTTCACTCGTCGTCGGATTCCTCTACCAGCGATCTTCGATTTAAGGCCACACCCGAGGTACTTAAGTTTATCGCGGTTGGTCATCCTACTAATCTACTGAAGATAGCCATTTGCCAAGTTCCCACAGCTGCTGGGAACTATAAGGATTTCTCTGTCCTGGCCATCTTCGACACGGTAATTTTCTTCCTTGATGGTTCTCGTGGTATGTGGATGGTTCTTGAGAACCAGTTCAGCATGTTTAGCTACCGCGATGCAATTATCCATAATGGAGTTGTCTATGATGTAACTCAGATTGGCAATGTTTACGAATGGGATCCTCGGTCATGGGGTAAAATTTCCATCCTTAAATTTTCAAGCTTCATCATTCAAATTTTGCTCAGCTGACCTCTGAATGTGCTTTCCTTGCAAGGTCCTGTGTGTCTTTCGGGGCCACCTGAATTAGACGGTAATCGTGAGTACAGTCCTGATCCGTGGTGGTAGCAAGATCTCTTGATGGTGGTAGCCTTATTCTGATCAATACTGTGGGCGTTAGTGCTGGGCGGTATGACACTAGTTATCCTGTGGCTGAAAATGTTGGTTATCATCATGGCCGCAATATTCACATCTATTCTATTGGGTTTTGCTCCCATGTGTTCTCGACTGACACTAGTATGTTACTTCGACCGAGGCAATGTCGGAGGGTTTTAGACCTTGGAGCATTTTCTATCTTCCTTGGATTGAACTATCCAATTACCATTCCAGTTGGCGCGACAGGACTTGACCCTGGAGATCTAACGAGGAGCAACTATGTATACACCTCGCAGCATGCAGTTAGTCTCGGTGGATTTAATATTTGTCTTGAAATATGTCGCATCAGTATGAATGCTCAAGACGCTGCTGTTGGTTTCTCAACCAACATTGGCTAGAATTTCCCTAAAAAAACATTGGCTCGAATTGGCAGCAGACTCCGTTGTGGTTCATCCCAAGCTTGGCCAATGCAAAGGATTGGAACCGGCATAATTAACGGTTCAAGGGAGACATATGGAATAGGGATTTGCGTATCTTGAATTATTTCCTTCGCCTTACTTGTATCATATGGCCTCAGCCATTAACTTACTATACTCTAACACTCATTTTGCTAAAATATAGTGCAAGGCCTGCGATTTGATCAGACTCCTTCTGTATGCAATCTATAGTTTTAGTCAGTGTGGGTTGAATATTCTGCAACTCGTTGCGCCCGCAAACCTTTATTATTTGTGGCACTTTCGAGTTCTCAAAAAATGTGAAATAAATCCGGAACATTGGCTATGTTGTATCTTGTGCATCTACAATATTTGGTCCCACAATAAGATCTTATGTGACCTGTGTCAATGAAAAAAGAAAAAACCTAAGCGAATAATATCTTATGTTCATTTGTTTATTTTGTGGTGGCCAGGCCATGTACTAGTAATATTTTTGGGATGGAAATTTATAGATGAACTATATAAATTTGATCTTTGTTCATGATTTATTTCACATTTTCTGAAAACTTGGAAGTGCCACATGCAACAGCTTGTTGCCGGTGGAGCTAGTTGCAAATTGTAATTTCCGGCATGGACGTACCTAGTGGCTCCAAGCGCATGGTGCATGCATATGCTCACTGGCAGGTGGAGCCGACCTTAACAGGGCCCACATGTCAGTGAATCAGAGCCACACAAAGTCATGCACGTTGCCTGACTTGAGCGAAATCTGGTGTCCTTGCACGTCTCTCATTTTGCTACGCGGTTGCATCTTGTACACGTGTAATTCCATGTACCTTGTACAAGAACATATATGAACACATGCAACATGCCAAAAATACCATGGACACACCTATACTATGCATTATATCCGATGTATATATTTTCGGTTCCGTGCTACAAGTTCTGCATGTAGGGGAACAAGATGAAAGTACATGTGACCATGTCGTGACTACTACTACTAGTAGTAGTTCGTCCTCCTATTTTCCATTGAAAATACTAGTACACTATGTTGAAATGAAACCTGTAAAAAGAAATCCCTCTGGTCAAACTGGTGTGACTAGACAATACAGTACCTCTGATACGTAGTAAGCAGGAGTATTGTCAAATTACTAGCTGCGTGGCGTGCTAGTCTAACATACAGTAAAGTCTAGACGGTGGTGTCCTCGATGTTGTTGTTGACTAGACAGAGCAAGTAAGTAAAATCTCCTCCCTCGTTTTTTCTTTGCCTCTCCATCTTCTTCCCCAGTCCCCCACTCTGCCCACGATCTCCCCCACGCTCTCTCTTCTAAGGCTCCCCTCCTCCTGCAGAAAACCCCAGCCGCACTTGGCATCTGCCTAAATCCATTCGGCTATGATGGCCGATTCGAAGCTCAGCGGGGAATGCAAGTGGGATCAACTCAGCGCGGATGATGTCGACCTCATCGTTGAGCGTCTGGACATTTCCAGCACCGTCAGGATAGCCACATGCTGCAAGCTGTTGTACAATCGTATTGCCAACAACGAAGGTACGAAATGGACTGTTCACCATTGGAATGAACCCTGCCTACTAATGCCTCAACCTGCTTATTGGTTCGATGAGCACTATGACGATACGAGGGTACATCGTCTGCACGGCACGGTGTACGACGTGGTGCCCCTTGACCATCCTCGGCGCACCGCCATCCCGCCCTTCATGCATGGAAAATTCTGGGTTGGCATGAACGGCGACTGGCTCGCCGCGGTGGACCAGCGCGGGGTCTGGTTCGTAGCAAACATCTACACCTATCGAGTAATCGACCTTCCATCGATGGATACTTGTGACATTGTGGCTGCCTCACATCCACAATATAACCTGTAATGCTACTAGCCAGCTAGGGTTCCCCCATTTGCATGTAGTCATTTCTGAACTCATTCACATTTCAAAAGTTTTTTTTTGGCAAATCTGTAGGTATGGACAAAAGTTCAATAAGTCGTGGGATGGATCTCTTGAGCTGTTGAAGATCGTAATCTGCAGAGTGCCCACAGAAGCTGGGGGTTACGCAGACTATAAGCTCCACACATTGTTCGATGGTGAAATCGCCTACCTAGAAGGCAGTAGCCAAGTTTGGAGATGTCTAGAGCATTCAGGTCTTGGAAGACGATAGTACTATGTTGCCATTGAACATGGTGGCCTCATTTTTGCGGGTACAAGTCAAGGCTGCACCTACTGCTAGGATCCCACATCGCATGGTAATTCTAGTTCCATGATGATACATTGCGAGTGATTCGGTGAAGTTGTTCTTTAACTACCTTGTTTATGTTTTACCTTTCGTATGACTGAATGAGCATACGCTTTATGTCCTAAAAAAGAATGAACCATTGCTAGTAATGAATTAGTACCAGCAATATGCCTTCCAAAAATATAGTGTATGACAATGTCCCTACAATACTAAGTTCGTCCATTGTCAAAATATGAAAGGTATTATTAACCAGCATCTCAATTGTGAGCGCAACACAGTGAAGCCAGATTTCTTTATCTGTTTGTACTTTCAGGCCCTCCTCGAATTGTAGGAATCACATAGGATTTTTGTAGGACACCAATCTTTCCTTTTTGGATTTTGCCTTAGGATTCAGAGGAATTGTGTAGGATTTTTGTAGGATTTGGATCCTTAGAAAAAAATTCTATAAAATGCTATTTGATTCGAAAGAGTATAATCCTTACGAATTCCTTCAATGGATTCCTTTGCACTCTATTTTGGAGGGAAATTTCCATCCACTCCAACCTCTTTGTACAATTCCTTTGGTCTTCCTGTGCAATCAAACACCACTTGATCCAAAATACTGCAGGCATCTAATCCTATAGGATTCAAGTGGACATGCCTCTATATAAAAAAAGTGGCGCTTCCTCTTTTGAAACTTACAACAACTAGGAAACTAAGATAAGCAAGAAATCCAAATGTTCGGAATAGCAGAGTAAGAAATGCAATTCCTAATGTTGTTAATTTATTGAGTAATATTATTGTCAGGATTTTCCTATTCACACTGTTAGCATGAAAAATGAAGAATGCTGGTGTTAGAATATGTATGCCAGTAATGCACTTTTTGTCTCAAATTCGGACGTTGCAGGAAACAAGGAGCTTCCGTTTGTAATCCCAACACCTATTCTGAATGATCGGCCGGGCATGTGGTTCCTCGTGGATCGGCTGATGGTGAACGCTTGATGATCATAATTACAACATATGGCATGGGGGTTGCCCATGGCGAAGATGGTGAAATCATTCATCATGCTCAAAATAGGACTAACCTACGCCTATATCCTGCCTCTCGTGTCTACATTTTTGAAGAGGATCCTAGCTCTGCTGGAGCTCCAAGGGTCATTGTTCGGAGGCAGGTTAACAGCCTGGGGGACAAATCTCTGTTTCCTGGTCTCAATTATCCAATCATTGCCAAGATGATGAAGAAACGCGGATGCAAGGCTACTGATGGCACATTGTTCCCATTCATGAGGAAAAACTGTGTGTACATAACATACAACAACTTTCACGGAATACAATTCCCTCAGATTAAACGCTGCAACTAGCAGCCAACTGAAGGTGAGCCTGTGGCAGTTATCAGCCTTCCCAAAGATGGTTGGAACTCTGTGCGACAGGCGGAAATTTGGTTTAGGCCTAGTTTAGGTTTGGTATGCTCGTTGTGCCATCCCTAGACTGAGTTATGGATCTTTCTGGTGTATCGTTGTGTCATCTTTTTTGCATCGTGGTTCAACAGTTGACTGTTAGTACACTGGTTTTAGTGGACAGCTTGAATTAGTTTATATGAGCTCTGTCGTGCTTTTGTATTTAGTATTGCCTTCCATGGTATAATGCATGCAGCCGTGCTTATTTCGTAGCGTGATTTCTATACTGTAGTTTTCACTACTATTACTGGCTTGTAGTATATACGTGACTTGTGCATTTTTTTGAACCATCGCACCTCGTGCAGCTTTGTGTTTTGAGAGGAATATTCCTTCTTTCTTCTTAGCGAACAAGGGAAAGTAGGTTACTACTTCTTATAGGGCCACGAAACAGGCCTTAATTGGGCCGTAATTGATCTTGCCTTGGTATGCCAAAGCAGGCCCAGAAGCCCTAGGATGATAGCCGCAAATGTTTATGCCGATATTACCCCATAGTCTCTGATACATGGCATACTTTTGGCTCTACCATGAAATTACTTGTTCAATATAGTATGTATCCTTGCACATTCTTCTGTATGTGAAATGAACAACTCAAGATCTGATGTGACATGAACAAGTCAAGCACTGATGTGCTGACATTGTACTGTCTGTGCTAGTGTACAAACTGATTGTACTGTCTATGAACTAAATGTGCGAATTCTGAGCCTTTTTGCATGATGACAATGCCACATGTTGGCGCTAATTGCGGCATGTACTAATTTCATCGTACGGAAGGATACAACTTCGAGTGATCCGTTTAAGTTGGTGCTTACCCGAGCTGTCTGCGGATGGGCAAGTCACGGCGACCGTGTATCTATCGCCAACAGTTTATATGGCATGATTACAAGGTTTTGAGTACATCAAATCGATTGGGCACTTAGGCAGATTCAAAGCCACCCAAACCATCTCGAAATATATCCTTTGCTGAAAAGATGATTACGCGCTATAAGACTTGATATGATACGATTTTATGTCAATCAGTCAAACTTTCTCTAGTACTTTCCATGTTCGAGTCATGCGTTGTCCAAGTTCCTCGCTATGTTTGCTATATATAATAAGGCGCAATATCGGTCACTTTTCTCCATTTCCAACTTCATTGTTTCGAATTCGGCGTAGGTACAGCTAGATCAGGTGGACCATCGATGTTCAGTACAATATATTTTTACTACTCAGCCTATGAAAACGAATATTTCAACCCCACTTCGGACAAAAAACTTCCCATACTCTTGTTTCAAAAGAAAAAACCTTAATTAACCTTTCGTGGTGAGAAGAGTATATATTTTTTAGGGTACCAACTGCATTTTTCTGGAGGATGGGGTATGAACTACATTGAATTTTCACTAATGACCTAGCGAAAAGATTGCACATTCGACCCAACACTGGCCCAAAACCTTGCAAATTTAGCCTGCCGGGTCAGGTGGACTGTCGACCCATGACATATTAAGTACATTGAATTTTCAGTGAGGAGGTTATTAGAAAATAGTACTACATTGTCAACACCTGGATTTTTAATCCCGGATGCCCGTTATGCCATACCTCGCAATCCCAGGATTACCATTTTTGCGAGACATAACAGATTGGATATCACAGTACATCATCCATTACAAACCATACATAAGGTTTTACGCAAATAAGGATCTCATGATCCAGTCTTTAATACAACAAGCAGCGGAAATAAACGATAGCGTAGCGGTGGGGTCCATCTTCAGGGGCACAGGAAATGCTGACGAAGGCAGATAGTCCTAGTTATCATAGCCGTCCTATTGACCATCATCTTGATAATCTCCTTCATAGTCTGGCCATGATAATAGCCAGGGACAAAAGCCATGAGTACTCTTTAAGTACTCGCAAACTACTACTAGCAAGGGTTATGATTCTAAGTTAAATTGCTGAATTGAAAGAATAACTATCAAGTTAAGTTTGAAACCTAAGCTGAGTTCTGAAGCAAGAAAAGATAAAGTAAAGTTCTAGAATCACTTAAGTGGGGAAGCTATTATCATCTACACAACCCTGTTGTGGGCAAGTCAAAGTTCATCATTCATTTCAAGTTATTTAGAAAACATCTAACAACGAAACAGTATGGCCATTCCAACTGTCCATAATCATGACGCTGCTATTCAATAGTTTGACACTGCAGAGGTGGTACACTTTCACCACAAGATTCGATACATCACATCGTGGATAACCCTGAATCATCATACTTAGTATGCAGATAATCAAACATAATGTTCCCTTTACACACCCTAGTACAAGCACCTCTCCTATGAGCATGGCCTCCCAACCATGACCATCAGTCATCTTGGGCACTGTATAGGTGGACATCATTGAGAGGTAGCGTCAGCTCAAACCTCTCCCGTGAGGGAACTAATACTAATGCATATAAATTTCCAGCTAAGCATTACCCAATTCAGGTAATGTGGTTGTACGGTAAATTTGGAATGGTATCGCATCCGAATCCAACCATCAGTTTTATAAAAGGGTTAAGGCTCATGCCTCATCATTTTCATCATCATAAATCAATTGTGTTTCTCAACACATGTCAAAACATCTCAATAGAATGACTCATCATTCCAAGGTTTTCACAACTCATTTTCACCAAGTGTTCCCATCTAAAGTGACTCAAGTTTGATCTATTCTAAAACACTAGGTTAAGAGTGTTCACTAAGGTGGAAAGGTGGAATTAATCTCATGCCATGGAATGACATCTAAAGGTTTCTAAGTAGGTCAAGTTTTATACTCTTTATGCTACCTACAAAATTAATTAAAGAACTTTGTGTAAACTAAGGGGGTGTGATACAAGTATGCTTAAGACATCTTTACTAAACTATCTAGTTTTATTCTAGCTTGCTACAATAGCTTACTAAAGCATGTTTGCAAGGGTTAGCTTGCCACTAACAGCTTGCCTTGGTTGGTGTAGTGGTTGAAGTTTTCTTCTTCTTCCTCTTGGTAGAACTCCTCGTCCTCGAAGGCTTGGTCGGTACTAGCGTCTAGAAATACATAGGGAGTGCACAATCACCAAACAATACTTAACTTAGGCTAAGTAGTATTCTAAACCACACAATTTATGATCTATTATCATCCCAAACATCACAAGTTTTAATTCAATAGTTTCTACTCATTGAAATATTAACTACACTTTAATATTCACCACCAAAATATGGAAAAGTAATTTCTACTCGTTGAAATATTAACTACACTTTAATATTCACCACCAAAATATGGGATCATGTGGACACATGTCCTAACCACATATTCTAACATGTGGGAATGAGATTTAAAGGTTGGATCAATATTACTTTGGTTTAAGTTCATTATTTAATGATTTAAAGTGACTAGAAATGCCTATATAGCATTATTTTGGTACTAGTCCAAAGGCACTGCCTGTAAACCTTAATATTATTACATATTTGGATAGATATGATGAAATGTGATTTTTGAGAGTTGGAATCAACTCAAAAGCTAACTTGGTTGATTTTACAAAAATGTTTCAAGTTGTAAAAGCTTCTGTCTTCTTATTTTTATTAGGAGAAATCTATAGCTCTAAATGAATTAAATCCAAAGGGCTTGGATAGAGAATTTCAATACCTTTCAGAAAAAATTAATTTCATGTAATTTGGATTTGTCAAACTAACAGAATTGAATTTTGAAACACTGGACAGAAACTATATTCTAACTAAAAAGAAAAACCTAGATTTGAATCTACGGGCTTGTGCGGGAAAGGAAATGGGTCGGCCCAGTGGCGCTACGCGGCACGGGTCTCAGCTGACAGGGGGTCCACTTGTCAACGGCTCTTTAAAACGCGAAGCGATGCAGCGCCTTTGTGGTAGATGCGGTTAGAGGCTAGATCTACGGCTGAGGGTCGTCGTCGACGATGGACGGGTCGCCGGCGAGCTCGAACCCTAGCGGCTCGGTGGGGGTCTACTGGGGGCGTACCAGGGCTCTAGTAGGGTCAGCGATGCGGGTGAACGAAGTGGAAGACGACGGCGAGGTGAGGTGTGGTCGCGACGGAGCTTGGGGTGGCCGGAATCAACGACACTCTTCTTCTCCAGAGGCGGCGGCTCCGGCTCCAATTCCGGCGAGCTGTTGTTCCACTTGCTCCGGCGAGGGGTGGTGAGGTTGAGAGAGGTGAGGGGAGTGGAATGGTGTGAGTCTTTGGTGCTGGGGAGGGCTCCTTTTATAGGCTCGACGGTGAGACCGAGCGGGATGGGCGATCGACGGTGGCGACATGGCTACGGCGAGCTAGCGGCATGGCTGGGGATGGCGACCGATGGGCGGTCCCATGGCGGTGCTCTAGCGCTTCAATGCGGCCGTAGGGACGGTGGCATGCGGTCGGGGTGAGGTGGCGCTCTGCGTGGCCGAAGCAGCTCTGTCCACGGCGAGCGGTGGCTATGGGGCTTTGGGCGGCGAACGGAGGTGTCTGGGGTGTTCTCTAGGTCGAGGCGGAGCGGTGGGCGCGGGCTGGTGTCGAACGGCGGCTTGTGCAGGCGATCTGGCGCTCTGCAGGCGTCGGCAAGATGGTTCGGTGGCACTGGGCCCGGGTTCTCCTCTGTGGTCCATGGCTGGTCTTGGCTCAGGCAAGGGACAGAGAGGGGCGGTGCGGTGCTGGCTGCCTCCTAGACATGGAGAGGGGGAGAGGGGTGGTCTGCTACAGCGGTTGCAAGTTTGGCCAGCGAGGCATGGCTCGGTTCGGCATGGCATTGTTGCTAGGGGTGTATGGGATGGGTGTTTAGGCTTTGGTTAAATCATTGGGAGAAAGAGGGAGTAAATGGGGATCATATGGGGGCAAAACTCTATTCAAAACAGTGAGCTAGGATTAGAGGTGTGATTCTGCCTGCCAAGTGTTTGATGAAATGGCCGCAAGAGAAAAAGTTTTGAATTTTGAGTTCAAAATTTTTGGGTGATCTCCACTAGTGATAGGTAGTCTCTGGTTGCAAGGGTTTTGAAAATGGTGCTCAATTTGATGGTTTTTGAAATAGGGGTGATCTATGCATATGCATTAGATTCAATTTTAAACTGTCATTTAAAATAGTTTACAGAAGGTTTTTAGTAGATAAAAAGGTGGGCCTTGGTACCTCATTATGTGTACTAGCAAGGGGTGTAAAGATCAAGAATTGTTTCTGTTAAGAATTGAGTACTAGGAATAGCCAAAGTAGGCATGAGAGTTAAATTTGTCCAAATGACCATTCCTTCATTTTAATTCTTTTTGATTGGATTTTCTTTAGGAAAAGTTTGGGAATGATGTAGATGATGTTTAAATCACCTAAGAAACATTTTAGAAGCAAAGGATCACACAATCATGGCAATTCAAAACAACTCCTATTTTAAATGCACACATATATGAATGCTTTCATTTTAAATTTGGAAAAGTTTTTGTTAACCCCATTTTTGGATTACTTGATCTTGATAAGCTTGGATTGAAGTTTTGGGATGTTACAAACCTTCCCCCCTTAAATAAAATCTCGTCCCGAGATTTACAAGAAAACTAGGAACTAAAGAGATCTGGGAACTCTGTCCTAATGTAATCCTCGCGCTCCCAAGTGGCTTCCTCCTCGGTATGGTTGCTCCACTGAATCTTGAGAAACTTGATACTCCTGGTCCTGGTGGTTCTGTAGGCTTCTTCTAAGATACGGATGGGTACTTCCCGATAGGTCAGGTCATTGTTGATTTCCACTGCTCTGTGATTGATATTCTTGAAAACTTCAGTCTTCTCAGGCACTTCCAAACATTTGCGAAGTAACGAGATATGGAACACATTGTGGATGGCTGACATCTCTTCAGGCAATTCCAGCTGATACGATACTTCTCCTCGGCGGTTCAGAATCTTGAAAGGTCCGATATATCTGGGAGCTAACTTTCCGTTCAGACTAAAGAGTTGAGTTCCCTTCAATGGTGAAACCTTGAGATATACGAAATCTCTGACATTGAAATTCAGGTCTCTCCTTCTCTTGTCAGCATAGCTTTTCTGTCTGGATTGGGCGGTCTTGAGGTGCTCACGAACTTTGTGAACTTTCTCTTCTACTTCTCGGAGAATGTCGGGTCCAAAGATCTGACTCTCTCCTACTTGCGACCAATTCAAAGGAGTACGACACTTTCTTCTGTATAGGAATTCAAAGGGTGCCATCTGCAAACTAGATTGATAACTGTTGTTATATGAGAATTCTGCGAAGGGCAGGCAGTCTTCCCATTTTGATCCGTATTCCAACACACAAGCTCTAAGCATATCCTCCAAGATCTGGTTGACTCCTCGATCATCCCATCTGTTTTGCGGGTGATCTGTACTGAAGTTTAAATTGGTTCCTAAACCTTCATGAACTTTCTGCCAAAATCTTGAAGTAAACCGGGTTCCTCGATCGTCACGATGGTCTTGGGGGTTCCATGCAGACTAACAATCCTAGCAATGTACAACTCTGCTAGTTTTGCACTCTGGTAGGTTGTCTTGACTGGTATGAAGTGGGCTACCTTGGATAGTCTATCAACTATGACCCAGATTGAGTCATTTCCCCTACTAGAAGTAGGTAAACCGGTGATAAAGTCCATTCCGACGGAATCCCATTTCCATTCGAATCGCAATGGTTGCAACAATCACCGCAAGTCTCGATGCTCGCTTTGACTCTTTGACAAATGTCACATTTGGCGATGTAACTTCCGATCTCTCTCTTCATCTTGTGCCACCAAAATTGCTCTTTCAAATCTGATACATCTTTGTTCCTCGGTGGATAGAATAAAGAGTATCATGAGCTTCCTTCATGATAATTTCCTTGACTCGAATCTCTGGTACAGATCGTCCCTTGTACCACAGTACACCTTCTTCGTCTTGGTGAATCCAGGTACTTTGCACTGTACCTGTCTGACGTTTGATTCCGTCGATACTTTCATTCCCCTTCCGGGCTTCCTTGATTTGGGTAATCAAAGTGGGTTGAAGTTCAATGCTAGCTAGGAATCCTTTGCTAACTAACTCAATCCTGAACTGCTTCAACTCCTCATACAAACTTGGTTGCTTCTCTTTGATCATGGTGTTAAGCCTACACGGCAATCTGCTAAGAGCATCCGCTACCACATTGGCTTTGCCGGGGTGATAGTGAATGTCAAGGTCATAATCCTTGATTAACTCTATCCATCTTCTTTGCCTCATATTCAACTCCTTCTAGGTGAAGATATACTTCAAGCTCTTATGATCTGAGTAAATCTCACAGCGATTACCCATCAAATAATGACGCCATGTCTTCAATGCTAGAACCACCGCTGCTAGCTCAAGATCATGGGTCGGATAGTTCTGCTCATGCTGCTTCAGTTGTCGAGACAGATACGCGATGACTTTGCCTTCTTGCATCAATACACATCCTAGACCAATCTTGGATGCATCACAATACACATCAAACGGCTTCTTGATGTCTAGCATGATCAAAATTGGGGCTGATATCAATCTCTTCTTCAGCTCCTGGAAACTGGCTTCACACTTGTCTGTCCATTCAAACTTCCTGTCCTTCTTCAACAATTGGGTCATTGGTCGGGCTATGCTTGAGAATCCTTCTACGAACTTGTGGTAATATCCCGCTAATCCGAGAAATGAACGAACTTGGGTTTGATTGGTTGGGGCTTCCCATTCTTCGACATCTTTGATCTTGCTGGGATCAACAGAGACTCCTCCGGCAGACACAATATGTCCTAGGAATCCTACTTCTTTCAGCCAAAACTCACACTTGCTGAACTTGGCATATAACTGATGCTCTCTCAGGGTTTCTAGAATGATTCTCAGATGTTGCTTATGCTCTTCTTCTTACTTGGAGTAGATAAGGATGTCGTCGATAAACACAACTACAAACTTATCTAGGAAATTCATAAAGATCTTATTCATGAGATTCATGAAATCTTGAGGGCATTGGTTAATCCAAAAGACATAACCGTATACTTGTATAAACCATAGCGAGTAGTAAAGGCGGTCTTTGGAATATCCGTTGCACGAATCTTAAGTTGGTGATAACCAGTCCTAAGATCAATCTTTGAGAATACCTGAGCTCCAGTCAACTGATCAAATAGATCCTCTATCTTTGGCAAGGGGTACTTGTTCTTGATGGTGACATCATTCAACTTTCTGTAGTCTGTACACAGATGGTTGCCTCCATCCTTCTTGTCGATGAATAACACTGGTGATCTCCATGGTGATGCACTTGGTTGAATCAAGCCGGTTGCTAACATGGCATCCAACTGCTTCTTCAGTTCTACTAACTCTGAGGGGTTCATGGTATAGGGTCTCTGGGCTATAGGTCCGGTTCCGGGGATTAGTTTGATAATGAACTCTATATCCCTATCCGGGGGCATACATGGCAATTCATCTGGGAATACGTCGGGGTATTCACAGACTACTCTGACTTGGTCAATGGTAGGCAGGGCTACACTTTTGTTGCATTTGAATTGACGGGGTAAGGTTTCAGAGATATGTTCTATTGTTACTCCAGAACTACTGGTCATGGTGATGGCTTTCTTAGCACAGTCTATCAGTCCTTTATGCTTTGACATCCAGTCCATACCTAGTACTACTTCCAAACCTTTGGTTCCAAGTACAATTAGGTTGGCATAAAAATCAATCCCATGTATTCTGATAGGTACAGCTTTGCAAATTTTTCTAGCTTTTGTTGTTGAACCGGGGATTTGAACTATCATGACATGCTTCAGGTTGGTTGGGCGAATCTTACTAGTGCATACAAATTCTTCGGTGACAAACGAATGCGATGCTCCAGAATCAAACAATACTCTTGCTAAAACTGAGTTGACAGAAAACATACCCAGCACGACATCTGGTGCTTCCTAGGCTTCTTCTGCGTTCCTATGGAAGAGACGACTGTTGCGGTTGTGCGGGTTCCCTAGGGCAAATCTCCTGCCTGGTTGAACACGACGCTGCTGGTGAGCTGGGGCATTCACAGGGGCATTGGAGGCAGTCTTCTTGGGACACTCATTGGAGTAGTGACCCTTTACTCCACACTCGAAACAAGTGATCTGGGACTTGTCCTTGACTGCGACAGGTACAGCATTGCTGCCAGTTCTGGGGCAGTGTTGTTGTTGTTGCTCTTGGGAGGGGCACGGTTGAAGTTGTTGGCGTTGGAGTTGTGATTGTTTCCTCCGGCTTCACATTTCCTCCGCCACGGTTGGGGTAGCTTGGCGAGAATTTGGGGTCGGTTGTTCCTTGGTGCATATCCCGGTGAGGGGTTGGACGGTACTTTCCGGTGACTCTCGGATCCAGATCGCTGCATCATACGACGCTTGCGGTTGTCGTTCTGGTTAATCTTCCCTTCCATCTGAATGGCGAGTCGACTAGCTCTTCAAGATCCGAAGCGGATGTTGGCGAGGACAGTCTGCATCTCATCATGCAGTCCGTTTAAGAATCTCTCTTTCTTCTTGGCCTCCGTGTTGATTTCACCCGGTGCATATCTGGCAAGTGACAAGAATTTGTCACGGTACTCTACTACAGTCAATCTTCCTTGCTTCAGTTCAAAGAATTCATCTCTCATCCTGTTGGCAAGACCTTGCGGCACGTGGGTGCGGCTGAACTTGACCTTGAATGCTTCCTGTGTCATCACTGCCATGGTTCATGTTGCGGACGCTATTCCACCAAGCTCTTGCATCTCCCGCCAGATAGTGGGTGGCGAAGAGAACTTTCTCATTCTCATCTACTCCTGCAACTTCGAGGTTGTTTTCCATGGTGCGTAACAGTCATCAGCATCTAATGGGTTTTCAGATTGGTTGAAGATTGGGGGATTGGTGTTCTGAAATTTTTTGAGTTTAGATCCATGGTGATCCTGATTTCCATGTCCTTGGTTGTTGAGAGCCATTTGGGCGATCTGCCGCAATGTCGCTAAGTTGGCTTGACGCTCGGCCCTGCTTGCTTCACAGTCTGCGATGAGATTCTGCAAGATCTGCAGCATTAGGTCCTGCGATGAGCTGCTCCCTCCTTGGTTTCCACGAGTCATCTGAAGATTGAGATAGATATAGGGGTAAGAGGGAAATTCTAAGGTTCATGGTTTTGGGTTTTCAAAGCTACAACTTTGAGTTAGACTCAGGTTTTTCAACTAACTTCTTTGTCATTCATGCAAGCAAGCACACGATACAACACACACCACAACAAGCAAAGGGAAAAACAGATGGTTTGAAGAACCATTATGCAAACTACGATACAATGAGATGATACATCTCATGCTACGACAGTGCTCTAGTGCATCTACTCATCGTCGATGAAGTCGGAGTCTTCATCATCAGTGTAGAAGTCCACATCATCCTCTGCCAGAAAGTCATCATTGTTGCTGAGGTAAGAATCCATATCTCCCTGGATGTCTTCTCCCTCATCATCTTCTTCCTTGGCAGCAAGCTGAGCTACCTGCTCCTTGACGGTCTTCTCGAGGTCGGCCACCTTCTTGCGAAGACGGGCGATGGTGCGATCCTTCTTTGCACGCCTTGACGAAGAGACGGCGAACTTGGACGGCAAAGGTGAAAGTTTGGGCCTTCTGGTCGGCGATGGCACGGTTCTGGTTGGCTAACTCTCTGGCATTGTCCAGTTCCTGCTGTCGGTAATGAAGCAAGAAGTCAAGGTTCTCCACTTGACGCCTCAACTCTGGGTGACTTGGCATCTCCATCGGCATTCCCATGAAGTCACGTCTTGCATAGTGGGCAAAACGGGTTCCTTGAATTTTGTTGACGCTAAGGGCACATAGACGTGCGAGAGTTCATGAATTGCCCTGGCTAATCCATCTAGCCAGTTGTCCTCTCTCACAGAGAACTGAATTCTCCCGGAAGTTGGTGCTTCAATGCTTCCTCGAAGATCTGCGGTGACTAGCCATTGTAGGTCTCCTCCTGGGGGTCCTGGAAGTTGAGCTCCAAGAAACTCCGGATGTGGGCGTCCCAGTAATTCTCACAGTGAATCCAGATCCCACTCGAAGATCAGTTGACCTCCATTTCCCAACTGGTAAAACTTGCTGAACTGAGTCTCCATCTACAAGAATTTAGGATGAGGAAATTAGTGAAGTGATCAAGTGTGTCAAATTTTAAGTAGTAATGTAAGAATTTTGAGGAACATGTATTTTTGAGAAAGAATGAGTTCACAAGGGTAAGAGGGGAAATAGTTTTTCATAAATACTCACTTTGGTTTTGAAGCTAAGTTTTTGGTTTGGACGTCCATTCTAACTAGGGTCTCCTATGGTTAGGATGGCTCTGATACCAACTTGTCAACACCCGGATTTTTAATCCCGGATGCCCGTTATGCCATACCTCGCAATCCCAGGATTACCATTTTTGCGAGACATAACGGATTGGATATCATAGTACATCATCCATTACAAACCATACATAAGGTTTTACACAAATAAGGATCTCATGATCCAGTCTTTAATACAACAAGCAGCGGAAATAAACGATAGCGCAGCGGTGGGGTCCATCTTCAGGGGCACAGTAATGTGACGAAGGCGATAGTCCTAGTTATCATAGCCGCCCCCACCATCATCTTGATAATCTCCTTCATAGTCTGGCCATGATAATAGCCAGGGACAAAAGCCATGACTACTCTTTAAGTACTCGCAAACTACTACTAGCAAGGGTTATGATTCTAAGTTAAAGTGCTGAATTGAAAGAATAACTATCAAGTTAAGTTTGAAACCTAAGCTGAGTTCTGAAGAAAGAAAAGATAAAGTAAAGTTCTAGAATCACTTAAGTGGGGAAGCTATTATCATCTACACAACCCTGTTGTGGGCAAGTCAAAGTTCATCATTCATTTCAAGTTATTTAGAAAACATCTGACAACGAAACAGTATGGCCATTCCAACTATCCATAATCATGGACGCTATTCGAATAGTTTGACACTCTGCAGAGGTGGTACACTTTCACCACAAGATTCGATACATCTGTTAGGGATAACCCTGAATCATCATACTTAGTATGCAGATAATCAAACATAACCTTCCCTTTACACACCCTAGTACAAGCACCTCTCCTATGAGCATGGCCTCCCAACCATGAACATCAGTCATCTTGGGCACTGCATAGGTGGACATCATTCAGAGGTAGCCTCAGCTCAAACCTCTCCCGTGAGGGAACTAATACTAATGCATATAAATTTCCAGCTAAGCATTACCCAATTCAGGTAATGTGGTTGTACGGTAAATTTGGAATGGTATCGCATCTGAATCCAACCATCGGTTTTATAAAAGGGTTAAGGCTCATGCCTCATCATTTTCATCATCATAAATCAATTGTGTTTCTCAACACATGTCAAAACATCTCAATAGAATGACTCATCATTCCAAGGTTTTCACAACTCATTTTCACCAAGTGTTCCCATCTAAAGTGACTCAAGTTTGATCTATTCTAAAACACTAGGTTAAGAGTGTTCACTAAGGTGGAAAGGTGGAATCAATCTCATGCCATAGAATGACATCTAAAGGTTTCTAAGTAGGTCAAGTTTTATACTCTTTATGCTACCTTCAAAATTAATTAAAGAACTTTGTGTAAACTAAGGGGGTGTGATCAAAGTATGGTTAAGGCATCTTTACTAAACTATCTAGTTTTATTCTAGCTTGCTACAATAGCTTACTAAAGCATGTTTGCAAGGGTTAGCTTGCCACTAATAGCTTGCCTTGGTTGGTGCAGTGGTTGATGTTTTCTTCTTCTTCCTCTTGGTAGAACTCCTCCTCCTCGAAGGCTTGGTCGGTACTAGCGTCTAGAAATACATAGGGAGTGCACAATCACCAAACAATACTTAACTTAGGCTAAGTAGTATTCTAAACCACACAATTGATGATCTATTATCATCCCAAACATCACAAGTTTTAATTCAATAGTTTCTACTCATTGAAATATTAACTACACTTTAATATTCACCACCAAAATATGGAAAAGTAATTTCTACTTGTTGAAATATTAACTACACTTTAATATTCACCACCAAAATATGGGATCATGTGGACACATGTCCTCACCACATATTCTAACATGTGGGAATGAGATTTAAAGGTTGGATCAATATTACTTTGGTTTAAGTTCATTATTTAATGATTTAAAGTGACTAGAAATGCCTATATACCATTATTTTGGTACTAGTCCAAAGTCACTGCCTGTAAACCTTAATATTATTACATATTTGGATAGATATGATGAAATGTGATTTTTGAGAGTTGGAATCAACTCAAAAGCTAACTTGGTTGATTTTACAAATATGTTTCAAGTTGCAAAAGCTTCTGTCTTCTTATTTTTATTAGGAGAAATCTATAGCTCTAAATGAATTAAATCCAACGGTCTTGGATAGAGCATTTCAATACCTTTCAGACAAAATTAGTTTCATGTAATTTGGATTTGTCAAACTCACAGAATTGAATTTTGAAACACTGGATAGAAACTATATTCTAACTAAAAAGAAAAACCTAGATTTGAAACTACGGGCTTGCGCGGGAAAGGAAATGGGTCGGCCCAGTGGCGCTACGCGGAACGGGGCTCAGCTGACAGGGGGTCCACTTGTCACTTGTCGGCTCTTAAAACACAAACACGATTGTATACTGTCAATGCGATTAGAGGCTAGATCTACTGGTGAGGGTCAAATGTCGACGACGGACGGTCGCCAAGAGCTTGAACCCTAGCGGCTCGGTGGGGGTCTCACTGAGGCGTGCAGGGCTCCAGCGGGTCGCATGGCGGGCGAACAAAGTGGAAGACGGCAGGCGAGGCGAGTGGCGGAGCTTGGGGTGGCGGAATCAACGCACTCTTCTTCTCCAGAGGCGGCGGCCGCTCCAATTCCGGCGAGATCTTGCCCACTTGCTCGCGAGGGGTGGTTGAGGTTCAGAGAGGTGAGGGGAGTGGAATGGTGTGAGTCTTTGGTGCTGGGGAGGGCTCCTTTTATAGGCTCGACGGTGAGACCGAGCGGGATGGGCGATTCCACGGTGGCGACATGGCTACGGCGAGCTAGCGGCATGGCTGGGATGGCGATCGGCGGTCCCGGCGGGTTTCTAGCGCTCAATGCAGCCAGGGGCGGTGGCATGCGGTCGGGTGAGGTGGCGCTCTGCGTGGCTGGCTGTGTCCACGGCGAGTGGTGGCTGTGGGGCTTTGGGCGGCGAACGGAGGTGTCTGGGGTGTTCTCTAGGTCGAGGCGGAGCGGTGGGCGCGGGCTGGTGTCGAGCGGTGGCTTGTGCACGCGGGGATAGTGCGCGCTCTGCGGGCGGCGTCGGCATGGTTCGTGGCACTGGGCGTGGGTTCTCCTCTGTGGTCCATGGCTGGTCTTGACTCGGGCAAGGGACAGAGAGGGGCGGTGCGGTGCTGGCTGCCTCCTAGACATGGAGAGGGGGAGAGGGGTGGTCTGCTGCAGCGGTTGCAAGTTTGGCCGACGAGGCATGGCTCGGGTCGGCATGGCATTGTTGCTAAGGGTGTAGGGGATGGGTGTTTAGGCTTTGGTTAAATCATTGGGAGACAAAGGGAGTAAATGGGGATCAAATGGGGGCAAAACTCTGTTCAAAACAGTGAGCTAGGATTAGAGGTGTGATTCTGCCTGCCAAGTGTTTGATGAAATGGCCGCAAGAGAAAAAGTTTTGAATTTTGAGTTCAAAATTTTTGGGTAATCTCCACTAGTGATTGGTAGTCTCTGGTTGCAAGGGTTTTGAAAATGGTGCTCAATTTGATGGTTTTTGAAATAGGGGTTATCTATGCATATGCATTAGATTTAATTTTAAATTGTCATTTAAAATAGTTTACAGAAGGTTTTTAGTAGATCAAAAGGTGGGCCTTGATACCTCATTATGTGTACTAGCAAGGGGTGTAAAGATCAAGAATTGTTTCTGTTAAGAATTGAGTACTAGGAATAGCCAAAGTAGGCATGAGAGTTAAATTTGTCCAAATAACCATTCCTTCATTTTAATTCTTTTTTATTTGATTTTCTTTAGGAAAAGTTTGGGAATGATGTAGATGATGTTTAAATCACCTAAGAAACATTTTAGAAGCAAAGGATCACACAATCATGGCAATTCAAAACAACTCCTATTTTAAATGCACACATATATGAATGCTTTCATTTTAAATTTGGAAAAGTTTTTGTTAACCCCAATTTTGGATGACTTGATCTTGATAAGCTTGGATTGAAGTTTTGGGATGTTACATACATTCTACCCAATAGAGAACTTTTCTTGTAGTGTAATAAAAATAAAAGAAGGTCTCTAGTGACCTCACCAGGATAGATAAATTGCTTCCCCGGCAACGGCACCAGAAAAAGGGTTGATACCTTCGATCCGGATTCACGGATGTGGTATAATAGCTTTTTCCCTAGAAGACCTAGGTTTAATCGAACCTCGGAAAGCAATGCTAAAAGGAAATAAAAAGGACACGTCTAGAAGACTTTGTTTGTTTGTCTTGCCTTAGTTTACCGGACCAATCTAGTTTACTTTATAATGGGTTGAATCAATGGATGGAGATAGGACAGGGTTGAAGATCCACCTGCGGCTGCACATCATATGGGATAAAAGATAATAATAAGAATAGTCATCAACAGGGATAATCTCTTGTGGGCAACACATCCTAATATACTAGATCCCCCATGAAGCAGTGGGCATAGAAATAGTCTTTTAATCTAATCGAGTGCACACCGAAGCAACGGGCTACAAACAATTATTAAGTGGTGATGTTGTTGTGATCCCGAATAGGTCGCTAAGCTAAGAACGTACTACCCTTTTTTTCACCGAGGTTCCTATGAGATCGCCGCTAGTCAAGTATCTCACCTCAAGCCTTTATCAATCTACGGGATCTTGGGTACCTACAAGTCCACAGATCGAGACAAGAGACAAAGAAACAAAACATAAAAATCTCAATTGCAAACAAAATACAATACTCCCATGATCTAGATGCACATAATCGCGAGGTTTGTCCCCAACCTGCAGCCCGTGAGGACTACTCACTCATAACAAATAGATCGGAGATAGAAAACATCATACAAATAATTAGATTGAAATCTAATATTCTTACAATGGTCACCAAATCACAAGGAGATCTAAAGTACAAAGCAATGACTATGGCTAGTGGATGGCTTGGATGGTGGAAGTGATGAACTATGGATGAACAATGGTGTGGATCTCCTTTGGTGTTGTTGTGATGTAATTTGAGTATGACGGCTCTCTAGCCGATGGCTGGAGCCTCAAAATATATTGGCGTCTTCATGAAAGTTGTAGGGTTTGATGAGATGAAGCCATCGCAACCTGTTATGGGTGGAAGGTACGGGTCGTTAAGCGTTCTGACGTCCTGGAATAACTTCCCAATTACTTGGTCGTGTGGACTTCCTCAAAAACCTTCATTATGACTCCTGATTTCGCATTAAAAACCGTGATTTCCTGCACAACATAATTCAAAGAGAGGTTTTGCATATCTTTGCAATTATTAGTGATTAGTTGCAAGGATTGAGAGTTTCTTGGCAATTGCTTGACCAAAAACAATGTTTAAACATGGTAGAAGATGGCAAATATTGGATCCATCATCTATGATCGAGATAATATGCTCCAAGTCATCCATAACCACGGACACGGCTTTCAAAAAGATTTACCCTGTAGGGGTGCACAAATAGAAATACATGGACGATAAATCTTGGAAAAACCAAATAATAACCCAATGAGGCATCATGACAAAGCAATCACAAGATTCATAAAATATTTTAGGGGGGTACCCCAATAAGCTACCCGCAACGAAGTTGGCCAGTTCCGAGATGGACCCAGGGTTTGTGACTACGGCGGTAAACGACTGGAAACCCGAAAGTGTGACTGTCCTTGTCGATACAACATAAACATGGCACCAGGTTCCTAAACAGTACAGGCGCTCAATGCTCAATAGTAAAGAAAGCAGTAAAGCATGGCATAAGTATAGGATAGTAATAACGCCCCAAACTAGTTTTTGGCCCCAAGAAATAAGAGATAATTCAAGATCTGGCTAAGGGGATTCATGGTTCCACATACGGATAGTGCAATGGTCAAGGGACATGTATCAAGTACTATGGGCCTACGGGACACACGTGAGTGATTAAAAACCAAATATTAGCTATTGCACACTGGTGCCTCTGCATTAGTTATATCTATTCCTAGCATTTTAATTATCAAGTTGTAATTAAGGCCATGATCACCTACAACATTAAGCATGTGGCAACCTCCAACAATTGTGGTACTTGACAACTCAAACCAACACCTGAGCAAGCAACTATGACTCGCAACGCCAACTGTCTACCAAACAACAGGAAATAGGAGGTGTCCAAGGCTATATAGAGGCTGCAAGGAATATAAAAGGCAGAGAAACTAAAGCATCACAACACGGATAGTAATAGATCGATAGGAAGTAAGTAAAGACTATAAATGCAAAATAGGTACAAAAGGGGAGATTGCTCACCTGAGAAATATCGCTGAAGATACATATCCGAAGAACTTATCAATACTTGTGTCAACTCAACAGCCTAATCCGTGAAGAAGCAAAGCATTAAAAGAAACACCGGATGCACTATTTCATACTACGGCAAAAGATCGGGCATGATGCATGGTATGATGCATGACATGGCAAAGGTGCAATGCAACTAGGCAATATTAAGCGGAATTGGGGTCCCAACAATTAATTACATGGTTCATTTTGTTTAGATACCCTACAATTTAAATGTTTGCTTAATAAGGCAAACATGGCACCGACTTGCTACACAAATTTAAATGGAGGCAAGATAAGACAAAAATAGACCGCATATAGTCTCCATATTAAAATATTGAGTAAATCAGCATAATGCCCCCAAACCACACAATATGTATGTGACATGATCAAATATATGAAACAAGTATATATGAATGGAAATTTATAAAATAGGGGTTCAGAATGGGTCACACATTAGGGTCCGAAGATCTTGGGGCTTGTAGGGGTTCGGGTCCTAGAGTCGGCGGGATCGGTCTTCACGCTCAGGGATCGGGGTCTTCTGGGTCTCTACCATCAGATCCGTGATGGAGAACTTGTCGTCCTGTGATGGAGTTCTCGAGTCACCGGGTCCAAGAAGGCGATCCAAGAATCCCGACTTCTAGATCAGTGGGGAAGTTGTTCGATGCCGGGGATCTTCAGATGATCTTGGCAAAATTCCAAGTCCTAGCAAGCGTCAGCGACAAGATTGAAAAATATTCTAAATCATCGACACCACCAACAAGGGGTCGTTTCTCACGTTCGCTGAGAGAACACTCCGGAGAAACACAAACGAAGGTAGAGGTCTCAAAAGGTAAGGCCACCTCTAACTTTCGTGGAAGGAGTACAAATTTCATTGACCCACCTATTCAATGTGCAGAGCAAATGATAAGAGTAGTCGTATGGTCGCGACTCCATCCCGCACTCAAAGCATTACTCTGTACATGAATAGAAGAATCATGCAACCAACTCTCGGAATTTAGATAGAAGATGTTCATAAGCAATGTTCGGAACAAAGTAATGATGTCGACTCTTCATCGGATCAGATGTAGATGATGTCGTCGCTTTTAAAAACACCAGAAGATACAAAGAAAATTTTAGTGAATTTTTGGCACTAAAAGATACAAGAGATGAGGGACTCCCCAGATAGCAAGAAGATCGGATGTAGAACACTGTTGCAAAGGGAGGGAAGCGAGACCCTAAAGGTATAACGGAAGCCCAACCACGAGAAATTCTGGACTTGAAGAAAGGTAAGAGAGCATATTCAAAATACGCAAAGGTAAGAAGATAAGAGCATAGAGATACAGAGTAAAAGAAGACCTAATCACATATATCCAACTGAGCTTGCAAAAAATAGTTTTGACACTCTACATCAACCGTTAGCTAGGTTATCCTATAGGCTGGACCAGTGGGGTATCGAAATTGCTCAGCTCTGATAACATTTTGTAACACCCCCGAATCGGCCCTATGCAGATTTCAGTGATTCCCGCCAATCCTGCATAGAAATGATTCAAAGATGCCCACCAGGCACTTGCGTGCAGGTGGAAAATGCAGTAATACCATTACACAATAGTCCATGATGGAACCCACAGAAACATATATATACAACAATGACTCAACGAGTGAAGAATAGATATACGACACAAAGATCCAAATCACATTGAAACGATACAACATCTGAGTACGGATAAGAATAAAATGGGGCCAAGAGCCCTAAATAGTAACCAATGGCGTCTATAACCCTGCCCAGGGCAAGACAAAAGGGTAACCCTGCTAACAAGGTCAAACTCATACCTGTTAAACAAAAGGGGTTCTGACAAAAGGGCAAACGAAAAAAGGGAGCGAACAGTACTGAGGCCAGTACCCAGCGAGTCTAAAATTCGACAGCTCGCTCCTACATAGGTATGGTGGACTGAAGCAGCAGCGAAGCATGCACTAAACAACCTATAGAGACTCGATACAACTGTCGGCTATTAGAGAGGGATAAGAAGGACCTATTTGTAAATAACCTGATACTAACAACAAATGTACCCATTTTGGTATTTTCCCCCTCAAGACCAAACGAGGAAGTCATCCCGAGGAAACTCACATAGTTGGCAGTTTTCTTTATTCATTCCATAGTGGTTGTCCAACTTACTAGTCAGATATAGATAGCATGAGCCATCCTGATATCATAAGAAGTGGGTAGTTTTAGTTAACCATTCTGTTGTAATTGCAATACTTACTAGTCAGATACAATTAGCATGAGACATCCCAAATCCAGCAGTTGTTGGAACTTTTATTTACTCATTCCGTTGTAGTTGAAACTGTTTACTAGACATGTCAAAGTCAAATTTATAGCACTACTTTAGTTATCATTGTCTATGGTCGAGATATTGTGCTCCAGGTCATCCATAACTGCAGCGGGGAGGAGCATGGCTGGCGACGGCTCATAGAGGACGGTCGGCAAGGTCAATGGGACCGTGCACGAAAAGCAACGGTGACGTGGGATGATGAGGCCGCAGTGGGGAGAGTCGGGGCACCGTGCCTCGACTTGGCAGCATGGTCGGTGAGTGGACAATGGTTGCTAGCGGCGACCGGAGACGCATGGGGTCAGGTGGGGCTTGGGGACCGATGAGGGGGCGCGCTGCAGCGGAATTGGGGCGGATCGAGGGAGAGGGGTTAGTGGGGAAGCAGGGGTGCGGGATGGGGCGAGTGGTTGGGCCATGGGGGTAGGACCAGGGCGCTAAGGTGGCGATGTGGGGTGGGGCCTTGCATGGGGGTTGGATTGAGAGAGCAAGGGAGCGGGTCTGAGCTGAGCGGGTGAGGCGGGGTGATACGTTCATTTTGCATCACCATTCTATATCATAATTCACTATTATTCATTGATATATTTCATATTAAGAGATGATACTTATGTTATTTCATCTGTTTTTGCATGGTTGATGACTTTTGGAGAATGGACCGCTATAGTCAGGATTCTAATGGAAAAGGTGTTGTTGGAGGCAAAATTCGCGAAGATCAGAAAATCCAGGAAAATACATGGAAAATCCTTATTTTCCAGAAGACGAAGAATGCTAGAAGGGAAAGTGGAGATGGGCCACAGGGGGCCCAAACCACCCCCTGGTGCGGGCCACCCCAGGCCGCGCCACTAGGTGGTGTGACCGCCCTGGTCAGCTCCAGCCTCTCCCCTCTAGCGTATATTATCCTCTCGAAACCCTATGACTCGGGGAGCGACCACAGAAAGATTTCGTCGCCTCTGCGGGGCGGAAAACACCGAGAGAGAAAGATCTCCCCGGCAGACAGAATTCTACCGGGGGAATTCCTTCCCAGAGAGGCGAGATCGTCGCCATCAACACCACCATCAAGATGGACTTCATCGGGATCATCATCATCATCACCACCATCATCTCCACTAGCACCATCATCACCACCTCCATACCGCTGTAACAATTGGGTTGAATCTTTCATAGTTCTTAGGGGAAACTTTCTGGGTGTTGATTACTCCTTGTAGTTGATGTTATTGAGTGAACCATTGAATTATCGTTTATGTTCAGATTGTTACACATCATTATTTCATCTATGATCATGATCCATATGATGTCTTGTGAGTAGTTCGTTTTGTTCTTGAGGACATGGGAGAAGTCATGTTGTTAGTAGTGGAATTGTGTTGAGAAATATTCAATAGTTTGATATTTAAGTTGTGGTGTACTTCTTCTAGTAGTGTCATGTGAACATCGACGACATGATACTTCACCTATATGGGCCTAGGGGAATGCATTGTGTATTTGGCTATTAATCGTAGGAGTTGCAAGAGTGACAGAAACCTGAACCCCCGTTAGAAAACCATTACACAAGGGACGTCAGGGTCTTAGAGTTTAAAGTTGTGGTTAGGTTTCTACCTTAATTACTTTCTTGTACTTGTGAATGCTTGCAAGGGGTATAATCACAAGTATGTATTAGTCCAAGGAAGGCCGGTGCATTTGCACAGGTTCACCCACACAACACTTAGCAAACTAAAGAAGATTAATCAACTATATGACGCGGAAGCACTTAACAATATTCCCATGTGTCCTCGAGAACGTTTGGTCATCTTAAGTAATACAACCGGCTTGTCCTTTGCTAAAGAAAGGATTGGGCCACTTGCTGCATTGATTCTTATTGTCTTTTATTTACTCGTACTTTATTTACTTGCATTATCAAAAACCCCTAAAAATCCGTCTGTTAAGTATTTACAGAGAATTTTTGCTCCAAGCCACTCGTCAACACCTTCTGGTCCTCGTTGGGTTCGACACACTTACTTATCGAAAATACTACGATACACCCCCCTATACTTGGGGGTCATCAAGACTATTTTCTGGCGCCGTTGCCGGGAGTGAAGCGCTTTTGGAGAGTGGAACTAGTAAAGGAAACTTCTACTGTGAGTATTGTTTACTTCTGTTAGTTGCTTTATTTCCAATATGGATAATTCGCTGAGTTCCTTATTTCGTAATGCTACTACCACTACTAAGGTAGTAGATGAACCACCACCTGCTGAGAATGATACTTTTAAAATACCTACAAGAATTATTGATCGTCTTATGGGTAACTATTATGTTGGAGATGGAACTGGCCATCCCGGTGATCATTTGCTCTTTATATACGAATTATTCGGGTTGTTGAAGTGTGCAGGTATTACAACAGATCAAGTCAAGACGAAGTTATTCTCATTATCACTAAAAGGAAGAGCTGAGGAATGGTATAAGCTGCTGAAGAATGGTCAAGCTCTTGAATGGGAGGAAATAGTGCCTCTCTTTTATTCAAAATTTTATCCTCCTAGTGAGATTCATAAAGATCAGAATCAAATATACAACTTTTGGCCTCTTGATGGAGAGAGTACAGCTCAAGCTTGGGGAGACTGAAGTTACTAATGCTCAAATGTCCCATTCATGAGCTCCCCAACAATATTATTATCAATAACTTTTATGCAAGGCTTTCTCTTCATGATAAGGATTTATTGGATGCTTCTTGTGCTGGATCATTCACACGCATGGAAGAAGAAGCTAAATGGGATCTTCTAGACCGTATTCAAGACAATGCTGAAGCATGGGAGAATGACAAAGGAAGAAAGTCAGGTATAAATTATGATTTTGAATGCATTGAATCTTTTATGGGAACTGATGACTTTCAAAATATTAGTAATGTTTATGGTCTTGATTCTCATGTTATTCCAAACTGTTTTAAGGATTTTGCTTATTATATTGAAATTTCAAAAAAAGGGATGGAACAAGTATCATGCACCATATAAATATATTGTTGATTGTGTTCCTTCTAGGAGTACTGAATTTTGCACTATTGATCACATCCTACCTGAACTTTATATCGAGAAAATACCCTTCCCAGATAAGGTAAACGAGCATCCTATGATAACTAGTGTAATCAATAAGTGCAAAGAGAACTATAAAACCTGATGAACAAATAAACATTGAACCTATTGTAGCAATTGTGAAAGACCTTGTCACTAAAAGTGTAGAAGATGGACACATAGTCTTCTGTGAGGATGCTTCTAATATTGTCTCACATCCTAATAGAACTAAAACGGCTAGTGTCCCTGTGATTTCTATTAGAATTGGTGATCATTGCTATTATGGTTTATGTGATATTGGTGCAAGTTCAAGTGCTATTCCTTATGAGCTTTACAAAGAAATTATGCATGAAATCAGTCCCTGCGAACTAGAAGATATTGATGTGGTTATTCACCTTGCTAATAGAGAGACCATCTCTCCAATTGGTATTGTACGGGATTTAAAAGTTCTTTGTGGTAAGATTAAATATCCTACTGATTTTCTAGTACTTGGTTCAGCTGCTAGTAAAACGTATCCCATCATCTCTGGTAGACCTTTCTTGAGTACTTGTCGAGCTATTATAGACTGCAAAAGGGACAAAATATTGACTAAATTTGATGGGGAATCTTATGAGTTTAATTTTTTGAAATTTACTAAAGAACCTTGTGAAAATGAAACCCATAATGAGGATTTTAGAGTTGAACAACTTGCTTCTATTTCTCTTGCTCCTAACAATGCTTTGAAGCAATTTATGGAAGACCACGAAAGTGAAATCTTCATGGAAGAAAGAAATGAGATTGACGAGATTCTCCGTCATCAACCTAAGACGCTTAAGCATAACTTGCCTATGGAAGATTTGGGTACCACATTGCCACCTAAAAAGGATCCGGTCTTTGGTCTAAAACCTTTACCTGACGATCTTAAGTATGCTTACATTGATGATAATAAAATATATCCTGTTATTATTAGCTCTAAACTTTTAGGGCAGGAAGAGGAAAGATTATTGGAGGTATTGAAGAAACACCGAGGGGCTATGGGCTATACTCTGGATGATTTAAAACGGATTTCTCCTACTATATGTCAGCATGCTATCAATATAGAACCAGATGCAAAGCCAGTGGTAGAGAACCAACATCGTTTAAATCCTAAGATGAAGGAAGTGGTAAGAAACGAGGTATTGAAACTCCTTGATGCTGGTATTATTTACCCTATTGCTGATAGTGAATGGGTTAGTTCTGTTCATCGTGTCCCTAAAAAAGGGGGGATTACCGCTGTTCCTAATGATAATGATGAGCTTATTCCCCAAAGAATAGTAGTAGGTTATAGGATGTGCATTGATTTCAGGAAAGTTAACAAAGTTACTAAGAAAGATCATTACCCACTTCCTTTTATTGATCAAATGTTAGAAATGTTGTCTAAAAATACCCATTTTGTTTTCTTCATGGATACTCTGGTCTCTCTCAAATTGCTGTTAAACAACAAGATCAAGAAAAAACAACTTTTACATGCCCTTACGGAACCTATGCCTATAGACGTATGCCATTTAATTTATGTAATGCTCCTTCAACTTTTCAAAGATGCATGTCTGCTATCTTTCATGGTTTTTGTGAGGAAATTGTGGAAATATTCATGGATGACTTCTCCGTCTATGGATCTTGTTTTGTTAATTGTCTGCACAACCTCGATAAAGTTTTGCAGAGATGTGAAGAAACTAATCTTGTTCTTAATTGGGAGAAATTCCACTTCATTGTGAACGAAGGGATTGTACTTGGACATAAGGTTTCTGAAAAAGGCATAGAAGTTGATAGAGCTAAAGTTGAGGCAATTGAGAAAATGCCCTGCCTAAGAGACATCAAACGTATTCATAGTGTCCTTGGTCATGTTGGTTTCTATAGAAGGTTTATTAAAGATTTCTCTAAGATATCAAAACCCCTCACTAATCTTCTTCAAAAGGATGTACCCTTTGTCTTTGATGATGATTGTAAGGAAGATTTTGAAACTCTAAAGAAGGCTTTAACTACTGCTCCTATCATTCAACCACCTGATTGGAGTTTACCCTTTGAAATAATGTGTGACGCTAGTGATTTTGCTATAGGTGTTGTCCTTGGGAAACGAATAGATAAAAAGTAAAATGTTATCCATTATGCTAGTAAGACTCTTGACATTGCTCAAAGGAATTATGCTACTACGGAAAAAGAATTCTTAGCCATTGCCTTTGCTTGTGATAAGTTTAGACCTTATATTGTTGACTCAAAGGTTACCATTCATACTGATCATGCTGCTATTAAGTACCTTATGACGAAGAAAGATGTTAAGCCTAGGCTTATTAGATGGGTGCTACTCTTACGAGAATTTGACCTACATATTGTAGATAGGAGAGATGCTGAAAATCCTATAGCTGATAACTTATCTCGATTGGAAAACATCTCTTTTGATCCTATGCCTGTTAATGATAGTTTCCCAAATGAACAGTTGGCTGCAGTAGGGGTAAGCTCGCGAGGGAGCCCTTCGTATGCTGATTATGCTAACTTTATTGTCTCCAAGTATTTGCCTCCAACTTTCACAGCTCAGCAAAGAAGGAAGTTCTTTTACGATTTGAGGCATTACTTTTGGGATGACCCACATTTATATAAAGAAGGAGTGGATGGTATTATGCAAAGATGTGTTCCAGAATATGGACAAAAGGAGATATTGCGGAAATGTCATGGTAGTGCCTATGGAGGACATCATGCGGGAGATAGAACTACGCAAAAGTTGCTATAATCAGGTTTCTACTAGCCTACTCTTTTTAAAGATGCGAGAATTTTTTTTTATCTTGTGATGAGTGTTAGCGTGTTGGTAATATTTCTAGACTCAATTAAATGCCTATGAATTACTCTCTAGTTATTGAACCCTTTTACTATTGGGGATTTGACTTTATGGGTCCTTTTCCTCCCTCAAAAGGTTATACTCATATTCTTGTTGCCATTTATTATGTCACTAAGTGGGTAAAAGCCATACCTACGAAGAGTGCTGATGAGGAGACCTATCTAAAAATGCTTAAGGATGTTATCTTTCCTAGGTTTGGAGTGCCTAGGTACCTTATGACTGACGGAGGTTCTCATTTTATTCATGGTGGTTTTAGAAAGACCCTTGATAAATATGATGTTAATCATAGAATAACTTCATCTTATCATCCCCAAACTAGTGGACAAATATAGTTATCAAATAGAGAAATTAAATCCATCTTGCAAAAGACTGTTAATAGGTCTAGAAAAAATTGGGCTAAAAAGTTGAACGATGCTTTATGGGCATATAGGACTGCCTATAAAAATCCTATGGGAATGTCCCCTTACAAAATGCTTTATGGCAAAGCTTGTCACCTGCCTTTAGAATTAGAACACAAAGCTTATTGGGTAGTTAAAGAACTTAATAGAGATTGTAAGCTTGCTGGTGAAAAAAGATTATTTGACTTAAGTTCATTGGATGAATGGAGGAGTGAAGCATATGAGAATGCTAGACTCTTTAAGGAAAAAGTTAAAAGATGGCATGACAGGCGAATTCTTAAGCGAGAATTCCATGTTGGTGAGAAAGTTCTATTGTATAGGTCTTGTATCAGATTTTTCGCAGTGAAACTACTTTCAAAATGGGAAGGACCTTTTGTTATTGAAGAAGTGAATCGTTCAGGAGCAATACAAATTTCTTCTTTAAAAGACAACACTACACAAGTGGTGAATGGTCAGCGACTCAAGCACTATATTGCTGGAGATTCTTACAATGAAGATATTGATGCTATTCAAGTTGTAACTCCAAAAAAATTTATCAATGACCAAATTCAGAGACCTGCAGAATCCACTTTTGAATAGGTAACAGTTCTGGTAAGAAAAGTTCCACGCTTAATTCTGTCCAGTTATATTTTTGGAGTTTTTATCCAACAAGTAAACCTACGAAGTGAAAGAGGGACGGAAATGGAGCCAGGCTGGCTCACACCACCCCCTGGCGCGGCCCCACTGGCCGCGCTAGCAGGTGGTGTGGCCACCTCGGACTTCGTCTCCGACCCGTTTTCTCCTAGTACCTTCCTTTTCTTGTGAAACTTTGTAATATATAATCTCCCACATCCCTCGAGGTTCGTATATCGTGTTCTTGTCGTGTTTTTGTTTTGATCTATTTCTGACAGGTAGAGTCCCATATCTGGAGCCACAATGTCTTCCTTTGGATCAGCCAAGGAAGATTCCTCAGCAGATATCATCAACCCATACATGAGAGAGTTGAAGATTCATCCCAAGGAGTTGTTGCTGGAAGATGGGGAGGTTCGAATAAAATAGGTTCAAGGCCCTAAAGGTGAAGGAAGTCTGGAGGACAGGATAGAAGCACTAGAGCAAGAATTCTTTAGGTACAAGAAGATGGCGGAACACGAAGTCGATATCATCCACAAGATTTGTTTCGAACTCATCGCCGAGCACCAAAAGGAGACTGCTGAGCTCAAGGATGAAATTCTCTCACTCCACCAAACAACCAACCAACTGCAAGCACAGCTCTACGATGTTCAAAATCAAAACTATGAGTACGAGGTTAGGTTTAAATGCATAAGTGCTGCTGCAGGTTTCAGGATGCTGGAGACCATGATGTCTTTTGTTTATGGGGAGCCCTTACCTTGGAAGTCGGACGATGACGAGAGAATACCACCACCACCGAAGGAGTAATTCGTCATCAGGTTTTGGCATCCCCTTGGTTTGTTCCAAGCTTGGGGGAGTGTCGCGGTATCACATCACTATCTTCTATCTTTTTACCTTTTTAGTAGATTCATATCATGAATAGAGAATTTATCATGTAGGATGGGTTGCATTATGGAAGTGTCCCCCCTCTTGTTAGATATCTATGTATCCCTTGGTGTGAGTTGCCGTTATGGAATATTAATGAAAAGTTCTATCATTTACTCTTTTGCATATCTTATTTAGTTTTCAATTCATGGTTATATGATTGATCTTGTCATTAGTATTGGTATCACTTTGGGATCATGGAGCTAATTTAGTTGGTTTTAGCAAACCTGGCTCGGTCAGTAGCAACACTATTTTGAGAATTGAATGAAAAAGATAAAAGTACTCTAAAGAAATATAATTTCATCGTCTTTCTTTCTTGATTTTCTCATAAGTTTAGAATTCTCTAGTTAATATTCTTTTGTGCTTCCAAGGAAGATTGCATGTTTGTTTTTATCACTTGTATGTTTGTTTGTCTCCTTCAACTCTTATGCTTGCTACCCAGCCTTGCTAGCGAAAAACCTGTACTGGGTGGGAATGCTTCCCGTGCATTCAATCCTTAAACCAGAATCTATGCCATTTGTGACCACCATCCCTACCTATTAGCACTATTGCTATTCCAAGTAAATTCATGTTTTTATCTACCTTCTGAATTAAACTTGTTATGTGAAAATTAGTGATTAAAGCTCTCACGAACTTGATGGCACATTTTACTTTCATGCATTTAATAAACTTGAACCATTGTGCCCATCTATGTTGCGTATATGCTTGCGCTTTATAAGTTGTGAATTAGCAGAACCATGTTGTCATGGGGAACGCTTTCAACATTACACCGGTACTTTGTACCTAGTTGATATCATGTTCTTTTGTCTGTGGATGTCGTCGGTGTGAAATGAAAGGGGAGCTTGTAAGTCCACGGAGTTATGTATGTGTGTTAGAGAAATGCCTAGGCTGCCGGTCTAATCCATGTTGTCATGGTGGAAACCTGCAGCATAACCATAATGAGCATCTATGAAGCATTCTTCTTATAAAAAAAGAGATAGAGACTGAGAAAAAGAAAAAAATAGATGATAAAAGAGGAAAGAGAGAAAAAAGCACCATATTCCCATGGTAAATAAGAAGATTGTTGAGATGCTTGTTGTCTGCTTGCCTTGTCATTTTGATATGGGGATTCTTCCGTATCATCGGGCAAGGGGTACCCCGTTGGCGGTCCTCTATGATACACATGTACTTACTATGACAAGAACTTACCGGTGACTAAACTTGAGTAGCATGAGGAGCGGCCCTCATATTCAAGGGACATGAGATTTTCAACTCACAACTTGTCAAGCATATCCTCATATTTGATCACTTTAACCTTAATCACCTAAAGATGCCTATGATAGGGGCAATGAGAGCTGAAAGCTAATAAGTATCATAATTTTTGGAAGCTCTTTATGAAACTTGAAATCCCTGCTTCCCTCTGCGAAGGGCCTTTCTTTTACTTTTTAGTTCAGTCAGTAAACATATTGTCTTCTACCTCAGCAAGTATTTTGAGTCGTTGCGTTACATTCATTCATATGATGATTTATTCAATCATGTTTATTATGTTCCGTGTTTTGCACTTTGCTCTTATCTTAGTTTCTACTACTTTGAAAGCTATCCTTGAAAACCAGTTATGTGTGAACTCCAGCAAATTGTCAACTATTCTTCAACCGAGAGCTAAGTTTTCCATTACCAATTATGATTTACTTTATGCATCTTTATTGTGTTTCCTATACTTATTGCAAGTTAAGTTATATAATAGTGAGTTGTATTCTATTATGACTTATGTATTGATGAATGTGATGCTTCTTGTCCGTATTATTTTATCGACTCTTCACTCCATAAACCTGAGGTCATGTTTATTGAGTTCAGTTTCGCTTGGGGACAAGTGAAGTCTAAGCTTGGGGGAGTTGATACGTCCATTTTGCATCACTATTCTATATCATAATTCACTATTATTCATTGATATATTTCATATTAAGAGATGATACTTATGTTATTTCATTTGTTTTTGCATGGTTGTTGACTTTTGGAGGATGGACCGCTGTAGTCAGGATTCTAATGGAAAAGGTGTTGTTTGGAGGAAAAATTCACAAATATCAGAACATCCGGGAAAATACATGGAAATCCTATTTTTCCAGAAGACGAAGAATGCCAGAAGGGGAAGTGGAGATGGGCCACAAGGGGCCCACACCACCCCTGGCGCGGGCCACCCTAGGCCACACCACCAGGTGGTGTGGCCACCCTTGTCCACTCCAGCCTCTCCCCTCTGGCATATATTATCCTCCCGAAATCCTAAGATTCCGGGAGCGACCACAGAAAGATTCCGCCGCCTCTGCTGGGCTGAAAACACCGAGAGAGAAAGATCTCTCTGGTTGACAGAATTCTCCCGGGGAATTCCTTCCCGGAGAGGGGAGATCGTCGCCATAAACACCACCATCAAGCTGGAATTCACCGGGATCATCATCATCACCACCATCATCTCCACCAGCACCATCATCACCACCTCCATACCGCTGTAACAATTGGGTTGAATCTTGCATAGTTCTTAGGGGAAACTTTCCTGATGTTGATTACTCCTTGTAGTTGATGCTATTGAGTGAACCATTGAATTATCGTTTATGTTCAGATTGTTACACATCATTATTTCATCTCCGATCATGATCCATATGATGTCTTGTGAGTAGTTTGTTTTGTTCTTGAGGACATGGGAGAAGTCAGGTTGTTAGTAGTGGAATTGTGTTGAGAAATATTCAATAGTTTGATATTTAAGTTGTGGTGTACTTCTTCTAGTGGTGTCATGTGAACGTCGACTACATGACACTTCACCTATATGGGCCTAGGGGAATGCATTGTGTATTTGGCTACTAATCATAGGGGTTGCCGGAGTGATAGAAACCTGAACCCCCGTTAGGAAACTATTGCACAAGGGACGTTAGGGTCTTAGAGTTTAAAGTTGTGGTTAGGTTTCTACCTTAATTACTTTCTTATACTTGCGGATGCTTGCAAGGGATATAATCACAAGTATGTATTAGTCCTAGGAAGGTCAGTACATTAGCACAGTTCACCCACACAACACTTAGCAAACTAAAAAAGATTAATCAACTATATGACGCGAAAGCACTTGACAATATTCCCATGTGTCCTCGAGAATGTTTGGTCATCTTAAGTAATACAACTGGCTTGTCCTTTACTAAAGAAAGGATTGGGCCACTTGCTGCATTTATTCTTATTATCTTTTATTTACTCGTACTTTATTTACTTGCATTATCAAAAAACCCTAAAAATCTGTTTGTTAAGTATTTACAGAGAATTCCTGCTCCAAGCCACTCGTCAACACCTTCTGCTCCTCGTTGGGTTCGACACTCTTACTTATTGAAAATACTGCGATACACCCCGTATACTTGTGAGTCATCACGGGGTTGGTGGCTACACATGTCTGGCGGGTGGGCGACGCGATGCTACCGCTGCAGGGTGGGGCTAGCCATGTGTGGTGTGGGTGGGTGGTGGCGATACATGGGGTTAGGTGGGGTTGTGGGTGTGTGCGTGCCAGGTAGTTGTAGCGGTAGGGTGGTGTACTGGTGTGGCTAGGTTTTGGTCTAGGAGGGGTATTAGGTGGCTGCCAGCCCTTTGGGTTGACTGGCTGCCTCCCCCGATTTTAAATAAAAATATTTTGTTTTATATTATTTTTAAAACATACATACAAAGATATTTTTAGACAAATAAAATACCACAGAAAAGCCTATGGTTTTAATTTGAAATAAAGGAGAGGAGTAATGTCAAACAAAAATAGGGTTTTCGCAAAATTCTTTTATAGAAAAACATGCATGATGATGCACAAAATAAAAATAACAAGCGATTTTCTAGTTGTGGTTTTACGCGGGGTGCTACATTTTGCAAGATCCATGAATAAATGGAATGTAGTATCTCATCTCGTATCCAAATAAAATATTTGCAACTAAAAACCCTAGTATGAAGGTAATGTTACATATAATGTGTGTCACATTTGCCACTTAAGCAATACTTATTACAAAATATTATATGTAACCTCTACCAGGAAATGAATCAAACCTAAAAAGGTAGTGAACAATTAGAATAAGAGTTCATTCTTGTTTAATTAAAAATATCAAGTGCTATTGTGCATGATTAGCAACTCTGCAAGAATATATGTATGAAGCCTTATCATATCCTATATTTATTTTAGTCACAATAATAAAACCATTTCCTATATTTAGTTAGCCACAAGAATCTTCCTAAGTATATTTAAACTATATTTCTTTATTCCTAATCACTAAAACCAACTAACTATGGAATAGGGTGAGATCACAATTTTTTGAATTACAAATTTAAACCATCATGGTGAAAATTCCAATTATTATATGATATATATATATAAAAATCTTATGATATTATTATTAATCACCTTACTTCTTTGATATTAATTTTATCAAGGGATGAACACAATCATATATTTTTAGAAGACTCTTCAAATAATGAACAAAATCCTAAAATCTAATTTCTATTTACTATTATTTAGGAAAAAACATTTAAATTAGTGAGAATTTTGAAAATATAAAAAGATTATGCAAATCACTTACTAATCCTAAACCCCTGCAACATTTTTAATGTCTCACAAGAATCTTTGATATTTTAAATCTTGTGAAAATCATATTTGAAGAGTTTTTGTTAAAATAGAAAATAGAATCGAAATAAAGGAAATCCTATATAACTAAAAAGATCGCCCCCACTAACCTATTTATCTTGACATGCAGCATATCCACATCAGCAGGGTGCCAAATCAACAGTTTCCATCAGGCTATCCTGATGCAGCCCGTCCTACGGACGCTCCTACATCTACACCACCAAGTCCCCCAAGTGGACCGATGACCTGTGCCCGAGCCAAGCTCCTTCAAGCTAAGGTGAATTCGCTCCTCTCATCATGTGAATTTGACATACACTTGGATGGCTTGCTACTTCATACCACTACTCTGTGCAACATCAGGTACGAACCCCCGCCGTGTCGACCCATGAGCCCTGAAGCTGCAACTGTCCTAAAGCTGCCTGAGCCGGAGTGTCCGCCCGAATCCAGCCGGAGTGTCCGGCGCAGCTGGAGTGTCCGACCTGCCCCATCCCCAACCTAGCAGGGACATTCAGAAGGCTAGTTCGAACACTACCCGGAGTGTCCGGCCAACCCAGACTGTCCAGTCAACTCGACCCGGACTGTTCGGCCTGAAGATGGGCATGCGAGCCTTAGCTGGGCCCTGTGGCCCATGTACCCCTCTACTTTGCCCAGAACTCTACTTTAATGCCTGAATTACCCCTAAACTTGTGGTTGGCCTATATATAGTCCCCCACCTCCATTGTAAACCCTAGGCATGATATTCTGAATTAGTGGAAACGCCTTGTCGATCTATCTAGTTCTTGCCTCATGCTCCTTTGACAAAGGAGCACCAAATATCCCAAAGCTCATTGGAGTTTGCATCATGCCTCCGTGTTCTACAAGGCCTAGGCATCGGAGTCCCTTTGCCTAGACGTCAAGATCTCACCGAGTCTCCCATCTCGCTGTGTCAGTTCGAGAGAGATTCCTCCGCCCGTCGCCGATCCTAGGGATTGCGCCGGACCGGTCACCGCTGGCGTGAGCTATTGGTGTGTATCAAGGTTTTGCGTGTGTGTGTTCATCACTTTCTTCATGCGTGAGTTCATCGTGTTCATCCTCCCCTCCGCCCCCCGCACTCCATCCTCGATTTGAGTCGGATTCGTGAAAGGTCGGGCCACCCTAGAGGTTTTCCCTCAACATATTGGTATCAAGAGCTTCGTTGCTCACGAATTCCCCCAAAATAAATTCTTCTATCCACCAAAAATTCAAAAATCCCCAAAAAACAGCCCCATATTTGCCTTTGGATCGATCTCTTGATTGGGAGTGTTATTTGTGGTTTTGATCCGACCAAACCTTATCTTAGGAGTTGGTCTAGCTTTATCTGCGTTTTCCTAGCCCGATTTGGCCAGTTTTTCGCGGATTTGAGGCCTTAAGATGAGAATTTCCGTTCAAGAACACAAGCAGGAAACCCGCACCGGAGTGTCTGGCCTGACCCGACCAGAGTGTCTGGCCAAACCTGACCGGAGTGTCCGGCCAGACCGGAGTGTCCAGCACAGACAGTCCGGAGTGTCCGGCTATAATGCCAGTTTTGACAGTTTTGCCTCATTTTTCGTGTTGGCTAATTTCCTTTGTTTTCTCGTGTCCCGTGTGCGTGTCAGCAACTAACAGCAAGCTTCCGTATCAACAATCCCCGTGCTCATTGACACCACGGCCCACGAACATCATCCCACAACACTGACGGCAAGTTCATCATCACCGACGAAGGTATAACTTGCGTCACCTTGTTAACCCATATCTTCCTTTGTGTGTACCTATCCCATGAGAGTGGTTCATCTTGTGTTTGCTTGAGCATTGTGCATTTGTCCTTGGATAGTGAGAGTGCAAGAGCACTATCAAGTGTGACTAGTTAGCATCAAGGGAGAGAGAAAAAAGAAAGAAAAATATACAAAGCAAAAGAAAAATAAAAATAGTCTCCCATTGCAAAAGAGAGTCTCAAAGATTGTAAGCAAGAGAGAAAGAAGAGCGCCCAAGGCAAGTGCACAAATCCGTTGCTCATTTTTCTTCTTTGCAAACGAGCCATGGTCTCTCCTTACATTGGTACGACAACGAGCTTAGTCTTTGTTAGGACATTTTGTTTGCTCATTTTCATAGTTGTGTCAATCCCAACAATCTCCACGTGTGTGTATATATTCGTAGGTTCCCGTCACCCCTTTGAGTTATTGACCTTCGCCTTTGACTTGAGTTTTGTTGGATTTTACCGACTTTTGACTATCCTTTTTCTTTTGGTTGGTTCTTTGGCATTCCACAATCCTAACCTACCACCAACAAGATTTTGAGAGTTAGTTCTTTCTTTACTTTGAGTTTTCTTTGCAATTACACTTTGCACGCTTATAGCTCTCACTTGTGGTTTCTAGTTTGGTGCAATCCCCAAGGCGAGGTACAAGGCTAACACCACCATATTCCACTTCCATATACAATACTTGTGTGTTTTGCATGATGGATAGGCACGGTGAGTCGATCCAACCACCTCCCCAAGAAGAAGATCAAGGACCGTACATGACGCGCACAAGTCACTTCATCGTTCTACAAGAATTCTGTGAACATTGCCAAGACCTTGAGATGCGACAAGATGAACAATTTGGCGAGATGCAAGTCGAGCTCAAGAACATCGACAGCCGCTTCATGATACGTCCAAAACATATCTACTTTCCCGAACACTTTTGCTATTGTTTTTCCTCTAAACTTGTGTGATTTGGATACAACTAACACGGACTAACGCTATTTTTAGCAGAATTACCTTGGTGTCTAGTTTTTGTGCAAAAATCAACTATCAGGAAAAATCCTGGAAAATATGCCAAAAATCCTATTTCACCAGAAGACTCATGGAGCTAGAAGACGAGATGGAAGAGGACCACGAGGGGCCGACACCACCTGGCCGTGTGGGCCAGGCCAGGCTGCACCTGGGGGTGGTGTGGACGCCTCGGTCACCCCCTCGGCCTCCCTCTTCTCCTATAAGTTTCCTCTTGACCTAAAAACCAAGGGGGGTTCGACGTTTTCCCAGAAAGAGTTCCACTGCGCTGCGACCACCAGATTCCACGAATCGGAACCAGAAATTCCGTTTTGGCACCCTGCCGGGCTAGGGAATTGGAGGAGATCATCTCCATCATCATCATCGCTTCTCCATCAACCATCCATGTTTCCCGCATCCATGAGTGAGTAATCCCCTGCTGTAGGCTATGGGGAGGGTAGGGATTGGATGAGATCGTTCATGTAATGGCATCAGATTGTTAGGGCGTGGTGCCTAGTATCTATTATTAGTGCTTTTTGACTTTGTTGCAACTTGTTATGCTTAATGTTTGTCACTAGGGCCCGAGTGCCATGATTTCAGATCTGAACATGTTATTGTTTCATTATGATAGTATTGTTTATGGTCTTATCTACAAGTTGTATACACATATTTTTGTCCGGAACCAAAGGCCTCGAAGTGAAAGCAATCGGGATAACCGGAGGGAATGGCTTTGATGTGAGGATCACATGTGTTCACAGAGTGTTAATGCTTTGCTCCGGTGCTCTATTAAAAGGAGCACCTTAATTGCTAGTAGTTCCCTTGTGGCCCCGCTGTAAACGGGTTGGCAGGACAAAAGATGTTGTGCAAGTTCTCATTGCGAGCACGTATGACTACATATGGAACACATGCCTATGATTATTTAGTACTTAGATGCTTTATCTTATTTATCTGCAAATGCCCTATGTCTTGATTTCCATATGAATTGTCTTGTCCATGCAACGCCCGTCCATCCATCCCTATGCCTACCGCGCTTTAATCCTATTGTTAACTGCAATTGTTAGTATTGTCTTTACTTTTACTACTGCTTTGCTTTACTATTGCTACTACAAAACTGTTGCTACTGATTAACTGCTATGAGCAAGATTGTTTCCAGGTGCAGCTGAATTGACAACTAAGTTGTTAAGGCTTATAAATATTCTTTGGCTCCCCTTGTATCGAATCAATAAATTGGGTTTCACTTCCCTCAAAAATACTGTGATACACCCCCTATACTTGTGGGTCATCAAGACTATTTTCTAGCGCCGTTTCCGCGGAGCATAGCTCTATTTATCAAGTTAACTTGGAATCACTATTGTTTGCTTCCCTCCATTCATCATGGGTAAGTCTCGTGATGGAAAAGTTCCTATATTACCATCCACTACAAGAAGAGGTACGGTTCTGAACACCTCTGTTGCTCTTGATTCACCGTCTGTTATGAGTAAGTTCCTTACACCACCACATACATATGCTACACATACTGCTACTACTGCTGAATCTGAAACTTCTGATACTTATGATGCTGCTTCTATTGTGCTTGATAAGATTTGTTCATTAGGTCCTTTCCTAGATGTTACGATTGCTAGAACTATAGTTGGAAATACTGAAACTCCTAATGAAGACGCTACTACACCTGTCTGTTCACCTAAGTCTAGAGAAAACTATGATATTGAAGAAGGTTATATAGAGATGACCGATGAATTTATTAAAGAATGTCAAAACACCCATGATAGGAGTGCTATTAAGAGTCTCCTTGAGAGGCGTACTATAAAACCCAAATTGTCTCCTAATGCTAAGTTTGTTGCATCTCCCATAAACATTAAAGATAAGGATTATGATTTCTCTCTTGATCTATCTTACATAGCTATTGTTGAGAATGAACCTTTTTGTGGGACTAAGAATGAAAGTGCGGTAGCACATATGACTGAGCTTTGTACCCTGAGTGGCCTGTTTTCTAATGATATTAAGATGCACACTTACTTTGTTGCTAAAATTTCCACTTTTTTGTTGAAAGGAGAAGCTAAAACTTGGTTTAATAATTTACCTCCTGGATCTATTGATAGCCCTGATTGCTTGATTTGTACCTTCCTTCAGAAATATTTTCCACCTAGTGCTAGACATGCTATTTTGCAGGAACTTTTTGATTTTAAACAGGGAGAAAAAGAGATATTGCCTGAATCATTGGCAAGGTTTTGTGCTTTGATTCACGCAAAGGCTGGATGTCCATTACCTAAGAATGAGCTTCTTGACATATTTTATAATGGACTAACTGGAGAATCTAGGACATACCTGGATAGTTGTGCTGATTGTGTTTTCAGGAATAGGACTCCCAAGGAAGATGAGGAATTAATGGCTAAAATAAGCAAGGATTATGATGACTGGACTCCTCCTGAACCAGCTATTCCTGAGACAACTATACATGAACCAACTATTCCAGCGCCTATACCAACATCAAACAAGAGGGGAGTTAATGATCTAAATGATGAAGTGATGAAGGAAGCTAAGAAATGTCTTAAGGAGGAGGGAATTAAAGCTGCAGACATCAAGAATTTACCTCCTATAGAAGAATTATGTAAGCCAATATCCCACTATCCACTATTGAGGTACACTCTCTCCAACATTTTGATGAAGGTGATATCCCTTAATCTAAACCTCTTGATCAATGCTTAGAAGAATTTGATGTTTTTATTATTAAGCAAGATAATTTCAATAAAATGGTGCAAAATCCTTTAATGGAAAACTCTAGAGCTATTGTTGAGTTAAAAGATATTGTCGAAAGAACCTCTAATGATGTTAAAATGCTTGTTAAACATTTTTAAATGGTTCAAACTCAAATTGACCAGCTTATTAAGGTACAAAAAGACTTGCCAGTTAATGCTGCTAAAGAAAAACATGCTTATGAAATTAGAACTAGAAGTGGTGCTGCTACCCAGGATCCTCTATATCCTGAGGGGCATCCTAAAAGAATTGAGCAGGATTATCAACAAGCTGAAAATAGTGGTACTACTCCTAAGAAAAGAAAAAAGAAACATAAAACAATTGTAGATCCTTCTAAACCTGCTAAAGATCCTAATAGTACATATGTCTCTGATGCTGAAACTGAAAGTGGTAATGAAGAAAATTATGCTCCTGGTAAATAAAAAGTTGAAGAAGAACCTGAAATACACACTAAGAATACTAAATACACTAAAGAAGATTTTGTTGCTAAGAAACATGGTAGTGAAAGAGACCCTTGGGTCCAAAAACCTATGCCTTTCCCTGATAAGAAACACAAGTCAAAGGAAGATGAACATTATAACAAGTTTTGTGAGTGGATGAAACCTTTATTCTTGCAAATTCCTTTGAATGATGCTATTAAATTGCCTCCTTATTCAAAGTATATGAAGGATATTGTTTCGAATAAAAGGAAGATCCCTAATAAAGAAATTTCTACTTTGCTTGCTAATTATTCCGTTAATGGTAAGGTTCCTAAGAAACTTGGAGACCCAGGGATTCCAACTATTCCTTGCTCTATTAAAAATAGTTATGTTAGAACTGCTTTGTGTGATTTGGGAGCAGGAGTTAGTGTTATGCCTTTTTCTCTCTATAAGAGACTTCAACTAGAAAAACTAATACCAACAGATATATCTTTGCAAATGGCTGATAAATCTACTACTATTCCTGTTGGTATATGTGAGGATGTACCTATTCAAGTGGCTCATAATTGCTTGATATTAACTGATTTTGTTGTCCTTGAAATGTCTAAAGATGATAATATGTCTATTATTCTTGGGAGACCTTTTCTTAATACTGTAGGAGCTGTTATTAATTGTAATCAAGGAAAGGTGACTTTTATTGTTAATGACAAGGAGCACACTATCTATTTCCGCAAGAAAATTGATAGGACTTATGGCCTAAATTCAATTGAACATGCTGAGGGCATCCAAGTTGGAGAAATATATTGTCCCATACCACGAGAAAAATATGAAACTATTATGATTGGGACCATTTCTATAAAGGTTGAGGTAACATAATCATTAGTGGAATATAAAGTTTTGTTTCATATAAAATTGTTTTGGTAACAAGACCTGATCAACCTTGTTAACAAAGGAATTTTAATGAACAAAACAATGTTTTCACCATGATTATCTTTGCTTACTTTTATTTTATCCATTTAGTTTTTGCCTTCATTTAGTTTACTTTTCTGTTGTTAGTTGCTTGCATATTAGAGTGTCTTATAACTTCTGAAGTTTTAGCTTTGTTCTGTCATTGCATCATTCCAGAAACTTTTTTCTGTCAGAAAATCATTCATCTATACCTGAAAATTGCTCAAAAATAAAATGTCTCGAAAAATTCTAGAAAATTCATATTAAATTTTTATGTGAAAAAAGGGACAGAGAAATGCATGGAGAGTACCAGGGGGCCACCAGGCAGGCACACACCCTGGTGGCGCGGCCAGCCCAGGGGCGCGCCTGGCCATGGTGTGGGCCACCCGTGGCCCTCCACTCACTTTCTCACTTCCCACTGCCTTCTCTCTCCCGAGAAAACACCAGTTCGTTGCTCGAAATCGCGTTCTTTCTATTCTTGTCCATGATTTTTCGATCTCCTTGCTCAACCCATCTTTGCTTCTGAAATTTGGAGCATTTGTTCTCCGGTATGTGACTCCTCCGCTTGTCCAAGTAGATTTGTGTTTAGTGGTTTATATCTTGAATATTTTGCTACTGTAGGTGACAGGTTATGAGAGCTTGTAAGCTTGTTTAATGCTTAGAGATATTGTTTTGATGCATGTATAGGCCTCTTACAAGTCCCTGTGAGTAGTTCCCTTCATTATGTATTTACTTTGCAATCACTTGTATAATGGATGTTTAAATTTCAGAATAGAAGATGAATGAACACCAACTCAACCAACATGAACTGAGGGTGCCCGAGGTTATGAAGGTTCACCGAGAGGAGGAAGTTTTTTCCTTCCATCTATCCATGCCCCGAATTCATGAGGGCTGTAGGAATTTCTCAGGATTTCCATACTTTAATTGCTAATGCAGGATTGGAGCATTTTGTGGAAGATGAACCTTATCAATTTGTGAAACTAACTATGTCTATAGTGCAGGACTTTCGATTTAGTTTCTCTTTGCCTAACCCCATGGTTCACTACAAAAATTACAATATAGCTGTCGACCTTCCTCTTGATGACCTTTGTGTAGCTATTAAGGTACCTCAGTGGGGATCGTGTGGAAGGATTAAAGAGCGACCTGCACCACTCATGGACTTGTATGCGGAGATTTGCCAAGGGAGAATCTTCTCAAAGGAGAATGGGAAAATTCGTAACATTCATCTCCCGTCTATTTGCTACTTTGCTTACTTTATTGCCAAGTGTGTCCTCGCTAGGAAAACTGCTAATAAGTTATCCTCATATGATCTAGCATTCATCTCAACTGCTTTAAAACGAGATAGGACTTATAACTTGGGTGCCTTGATATCTTTCTGTCTTGCTGCTAACCGCGAGAAAGGTGGAATTTCTGGAGGCCTCATAGCCTCTCGTTTATTAGCTTTGCATGGTGTAGCGCCTCATCATCTAGACCTACAGTTTCCCATAGAGAGGCTTGACCTTAATTCCATGATACAACATAAATTTGTTTCTTCTTGGGCTAATTTGAGTGATTTGTTTTATGAAATAACCTTTCTCAAGGCTGGCTAGAGAAGGAGTAAGTTTGAGCGAGTTGTTCTTTTGCCTGCACCTATTTTGTTTAACCTTGATACCAGGGTAGGATGGTCACTCACCGAGGAAGAACTCGATGCAAACCTAGGGGAGCTCTCCCAATAGGAGCAGGATACTGGAAGGGAGGTTATAGATGATTCTCCCTCAAATGAGGGGGAGTCTTCATATTAGCAGCCTACCTATGATTGTGGAGCTTCTTCTTCTTCCCAAGGGCCTAACCATAATCATTCTTACAATGACCCGCCTGCTTGGAACCCTTACCCGCGTTGGGGTTGATACCCACTTAGGCCAAAAGCCTAAGCTTGGGGGGAGGTACACCGACATCACACTTATCTCCATATCATGTTTAGTCGGTACTCTGTATATCCATGCTTCGTTCTCTTTTTAGTTTTCGTTCTTTCTTTACTTTTTCTTTCTAAAACACAAAAAGACCAAAATACTTCCGTTGTTTCTCTTTGTTTGCTTCTTTTTCTTTTTGGCTTGGTTTGCTTCTTCCTTTTTGCTTTGTTTGAATTATTCGAAAAACCCAAAAAGATTTTCGCTTTGCTTGTTCTTCTTTTTTGTTCTTTCCTTTAAAAATCAAAAACACCAAAAATATTTGTTGTTCTTCTTTGGTTTTGTGAAGTTTGTTGCAGGGTTCAGCAGTCCTCAGTGGAATTTGGTTTCATGTTATTATTCAAGCCACACAAGTGAAGGGAAATAATGAGGATTAATGACAACTTGAGGTGTGGTAAGAGGCTGGTAACGAACTCTATTTGTTTTCATTTTTGTACATATACTCATCATTGTGGGCATGCTTAGTCTGTTCATGTAGGGCGTATGTTATTTATGGATGCTTAGTAGATCTTGCTTTCTTATGATTAGCTCCAGCTTGCTCATAGTTTGTAGCATGTCATATGAATGTTTTCTTGCATTTCTCTATTCATAACTTGGTATGACACTATGGTATCCTCCTCTGAATGTTTCACTTGAATTGACTTGGCACATGGTCATGCATGCATATGACTGAAACAATAATCAGTTAAGCCTCGCTGAATTATTTTGCCTTAGGGATCTTGAATCACTTTCAAGCCATGATTAGTCATGTTTTGTTGCAAGCTTGATTATGACAGTTATTGCTCTCTCGTTTGTCACTCCCTTACTATTGCTAGCCTTCACTTGCACTGAGTATGTTCTCTAGTCGTGTTTCCAATTCCCCCAAACCAATATTGCCAAAAGTGTCCACCATACCTACCTATTAGCATCATTTGCTATTCCGTGCATATTCAATATGCCTAGTGTTCTTCCAAATAAAATGTTTGCTTGTTATGAGAAAGTTAGTTAGTAAAGCTCTCACGAACTTGATGGCACACTTTATTTCTTGCACTTAATAAACCTGAACCATTGTGACTATCCATGAAAGTTATATGCTTGCAAATTATAGGCCGGGGATTAGTAGAACCGTGTTGTCATGGGGAATGCTTTCAACACCTGTAAATATATACCTAGTTGATATCATGCTCTTTTGTTTACGGATGTCGTCGGTGTGAAATAAAAGGGGAGCTTGTAAGTCCATGTAGTTATGCATGTGTGTTAGAGAAACGCTTGGCCCGCCGGTCTTATCCATGCCTAATCATGGTGGAAACCTGCAGTGTAACCATAATGAGCTGTCTATGAAGCATTCTTCTGATAAAAAAAGAGAAAGAGTCAGATATTGAGAAAAAGAGAAAAAAAGGAGATATGAGAAAAGAGTAAAGAGAGAAAAAAGCACCATTTTCCCATGGTAAATAAGATTGTTGAGATGCTCGTTGTCTGCTTGCCTTGTCATTTTGATATGGGGATTCTTCTGTATCATCGGGCAAGGGGTACCATGTTGGCAGTTCTCTATGATACGCATGTATTTACTATGACAAGAACCTACAGGTAACTAAAGTTGAGTAGCATGAGGAGCATCCCTCATACTCAAGGGACATGAGATTTCCAGTTTATGGTCTGTCAAGCATATAACTCAGATTAGACCTCACTTTCACCTTAACCATTTAAAGATGCTTATGATAGGGGCAATGAGAGCTCAAAGCTAATGAGTACCATACTTTCAGCATTTGGAAGCCTTTCAAACTTTTCAAAACCTTTTCATTCCCTTGTTGAGTCACCACCTATTCTATGAGCACTTTCTTGATAGCATAGTTGTCATTCTTAGTGTGATGTGCTTGTCTCAAAACTTGATTAATTGTGTCATGACTTTGATGCTTGTATCTTTGACACCTTTACTTATAGTCTTCACTTGAACTTCAGAGGTGCCTTGGTATTTATGTTTGCTCTACAATCAAAGGCAAGCGAGATACCAGTCTATCATACCTTTTTATGAGCATTGCAATGTTGCTTATGTTTATGTTCCATGCTACTTATTATTTTTGAGTTGGAATGTCTTCATAGCTTGCAATGACTATTAAGTAAACTTAGTTGCATACTCTTTATTATGAATTTCCTGAGTAGTTGACCATATGCTGAGAATATATACATCTTATGAAGCAAATGTGTTCATCAAAGTTTCTTTTATCGCACTCAATTCAACTGAATTTCTTGAGGACAAGCAATAAGCTAAGCTTGGGGGGAGTTGATACGTCCAAAATGTATCTACTTTCCCAAACACTTTAGCTATTGTTTTTCCTCTAAACTTGTGTGATTTGGATACAACTAACACGGACTGATGCTGTTTTCAACAGAATTACCTTGGTGTCTAGTTTTTGTGCAAAAATCACTTACCAGGAAAAATCCCGGAAAATATGCCAAAAATCCTATTTCACTAGAAGACTCACGGAGCCAGAAGACGAGACGGAGGAGGAACACGAGGGCCGCACACCACCTGGTCAAGTGGGCCAGGCCAGGTCGCGCCTAGGGGTGGTGTGGCCGCCTCGGTCACCCCCTCGGCCTCCCTCTTCGCCTATAAGTTGCCTCTTGACTTAAAAACCAAGGAGGGTTCAACGTTTTTCTAGAAAGAGTTCCGCTGCGCCGCCACCACCAGATTCCGCGAATCGGAACCAGAAACTCCGTTCTAGCACCCTGCCCGGATGGGGAATTGGAGGAGATCATCGCCATCATCATCATCATCATCGCTTATCCGTCAACCATCCATGTTTCCCCCATCCATGAGTGAGTAATCCCCCGCAGTAGGCTATGGGGATGGTAGGGATTCGATGAGATCGTTTATGTAATGGCATCAGATTGTTAGGCATGGTGCCTAGTATCTATTATTAGTGCTTTTTTGACTTTGTTACAACTTGTTATGCTTAATGCTTGTCACTAGGGCCCGAGTGCCATGATTTCAGATGTAAACATGTTATTCATTCATTATGATGGTATTGTTTATGGTCTTACCTGCAAGTTGTATACATATTGTTGTCCGGAACAAAAGGCCCCAAAGTGACAACAATCGGGATAACTGGAGGGAATGGCTTTGATGTGAGGATCACATGTGTTCACGGAGTGTTAATGCTTTGCTCCGGTGCTCTATTAAAAGGAGCACCGTAATTGCCAGAAGTTCCCTTGAGGCCCTGCTGCAAACGGGCTGACAGGACAAAAGATGTTGTTCAAGTTCTCATTGCGAGCACGTATGACTATTTATATGGAACACATGCCTATGATTATTTGGTACTTAGATGCTTTATCTTATTTATCTGCAAATGCCCCATGTCTTGATTGCCATATGAATTGTCTTGTCCATGCAATGCCTGTCCATCCATCCCTATGCCTACCGCGCTTTAATCCTACTGTTTACTGCAATTGTTACTATTGTCTTTACTTTTACTACTACTATTACTTTACTATTGCTACTACAAAACTATTGCTACTGATAAACTGATGTGAGCAAGATTGTTTCCAGGTGCAGCTGAATTGACAACTCAGTTGTTAAGGCTTATAAATATTCTTTGGCTCCCCTTGTGTCGAATAAAAAATTGGGTTTCACTTCCCTCGAAAGTACTGCGATACACCCCCTATACTTTTGGGTCATCACTTCGACGGCCTCGAACAACAATTGCATGCAACGGCCACCAAAATGAAGCGCTTCAATGCTCCATCACCGAAACAAATGACAATCTATGATGCCTCATCGATGAAATGGCAAGACCATGTTCACGTGCTTCAAGCTCTTCAAGTTCTTCGCATCGTCATGCACCTCTTCAACAAGATCTACATCCAAGTGCTCCAAGACGCAATCATGCCCCCGTGGTTGAAGATGGAAGTTCTTCCAAATATGTACCTTCCCCACGACACGCCGCAATGTCAAGCTATGATGGTGATTTCTCTTCAAGGCCACGAGCAAGGCAAGAAGCACACCGTCATCACGCAAGGGCATTGGTGATCCAACAAGAGCAACCACAAGAGGAACCGTAAGTGCAACCGCAAGTCTACCACCATCGCTCGCGACACATACTGGACACAACAAGTGATGACTCCAATTTGGAGAATCAACCACGTCATCAACGTGAAGCTCTCCAAGATCCTCCTCCTCGTCATCAACGTCATGAACGTCCACACCGACAACATGGTCATCACGAGGCGCCTCTTCCACACCAAAACATGGAGCGTCAAGTGGTACAAGTTGAGCGACGCCCACCATGTCAAGAGGCTCAAGACCATGATTTTCGCCGTCAGGCCCATGTGCCTAACCAACATCACCAACCGAGGAACGATCCTCCTCTTCGTCGTCAACCACGTCATGAGGCTCCTCTTCATCCTCAACACCCTCATGAGGCCCAAGAGCCCCAACATCGTCAATAATCGCGCCAAGAGAAAGAGCAAGCTCCACAACAACAATATCAAAAGCAAGCTCCGCAACAAGGTCGCGAGAACCAAGTTCCACCTCCTCAACCACAAGATCATCAACAAGGTCACCAAGCTCATCGCAATGACCGCAACGATGAAGAAACTTTCAGCAAGCCCAAGTTCACCGGATCCAATGACCCCGAAGAATACCTCTCGTGGGCACTCAAGGTCGACAAGATCTTCTGCATGCACAACTATAGCAACGAGAAGATGGTCGCCATGGCTTCGCTTGAGTTTGATGATTATGCCAACCTTTGGTGGGAACAAGTTCAAGTTTCTCGTGATGCAAGACAAGAACCGCCAATCACAACTTGGCATGACATGAAGGCTCATATGAGATCTCGTTTTGTCCCCGCGCACTACACGCGTGACCTCTTCAACAACCTTCAATCGCTTCGTCAAGCGACAAAGACCGTGGAAGAGTACTTCAAGGAAATGGAACTCAACTTGATCCGCGCCAACATTGATGATTGCATGGAGCAAACTATGGCACGTTTCCTTATTGGCTTGAATCACCCAATCAAGCGCATCGTCGAGTTCCAAACATACAACACCATGGTTGAGCTTGTGCACATCGCAAAAAAGGCCAAACGTCAAGTGCAAGAGGACATCAAGTACCACAAGACCAAGACGCACTTCACATACAAGCAAGCTTCAACCGCTACGCCAACAACTTTCAATGGAAGCTCCTCAAGTACCTCCAAGCCTTCCTTCAAGCCCACACTTCCTCAAGAAAAATTGCCCCCAAGTGGCAAACAAGCAAAGAGTGATACACCTTTCAATGGTGAATGCTACAAGTGTGGAGGTAAAGGACACAAGTCGGCCGAATGTGGAAACAAGAAGGTATTGTTCATCCATGACAATGGCGACGAAGAGTACTTGAGTGAAGATGAATTTGATGCCCGAGTCAAGGAAGCAATGGCAAGGCAACGGGTAGAAGATGACCAAGAACTCCTCATGTGTGAACATGACGCAAGTCCATCACTTGTCGTCACAAGGATCTTGACCACTCAAGCACAAGAGCATGAAGACCAATGCTCCAACATCTTCCAAACGCGAGCTGGCATCAATGGCAAATCTATAAAAGTGATCATCAACGGAGGGAGTTGCCACAACCTTGCTAGCACCAAGTTGTGTGATAAGCTCAACCTCACCCTCCATCCGCACAAGCACCCCTACCACGTGCAATGGCTAAGTGACCAAGGGTCCGTGAAGATCAAGCATACCGTATCGGTCTCCTTCGTCATTGGTCCTTACAAAGACACGGTGGAGTGTGATGTGGTTCCCATGATAGTTTGCCACATGCTTCTTGGTCGACCGTGGCAATTTGACAAGGCTGCTCAACATGATGGTCGCACCAATGTATACACCTTCAAATGGCTCAAAAAACATGTGTTTTGCAACCAATGACTCCTAGCTAAATAATTGCGGACAATGCAAAGGCTTTAGCGAGGGCGCAAAGAACAACACCTACTTGTGAGAAGAGCGGTGAGAGAGAGAACCACCTCATGGTGAGTGAGAGCCACATGCCAAACTCGAGTGGAAAAGCTAAGAGTGTTCTCCTTGCCACCAAAAGTGAGATGAGAGATGTTCGGAACAACCCATCCATCTTGCACTATGTCCTCCTTTTCAAGGGACTAGCGCAAGGAACTAATGAATTAACCAATGTTCCTCCATCTTTGATGATTGTTTTGTAGGAATTCATGGATGTATTTCCCGAAGAACTTACACATGGACTACCTCCTCTTCGCAGCATCGAACATCGCATTGACCTCATCCCTAGTGCACCACTTCCCAACTGCGCCGCTTACCGCACGAACCCGTAGGAGACAAAGGAGATTGAACGTCAAATCAACCAACTTGTCTCCAAAGGTTTGATCCAAGTTAGCACTAGTCCAAGTGTCGTACCCGTGATACTTGTTCCAAAAACGGATGATACGTTATGGTTATGCATGGACTGCCATCCAATCAATGCTATCCTCATGCGTTATCGACATCCCATACCACGTCTCGATGACATGCTTGATGAATTGTGTGGAGCCACTATTTTTTCGAAAACTGATCTTCATAGTGGTTACCATCAAATACGCATGGCTGAGGGTGATGAGTGGAAAACCGCCTTAAAGACCAAACCGGGTCTCTATGAATGGTTGGTTATGCCATTTGGTTTATCTAATGCACCATCTACCTTCATGTGCCTTATGAATCACATCTTGCATTCTCTCATTGGAAAAAGTGTTGTTGTCTATTTCGATGATATTCTTGTTTATAGCAAATCACTTGAGGACCATATAACACATGTCAAAGAAGTTTTGCAAATCATTCGACATGAAAAGCTTTATGCAAATCTTTCCAAGTGCACTTTTGCTAAAGATAAGTTGATTTTTCTTGGATTTGTCGTTCTTCGAAGGGCATTGAAGTTTATGTGTCTAAGGTAAAGGACATACGAGATTGGCCCATCCCAACAAATGTGAGTGAACTCTGAAGTTTTCATGGATTGGACGGTTTCTATCATTGCTTTGTGAAAGACTTTTCCACCATTGCTTGTCCTCTCAACGAGTTGACGAAAAAGAATGTCACCTTTGTGTGGGGCAAAGCGCAACAAAAAGCTTTTGATGAACTTAAAAAGAGGCTCACCGAAGCACCTCTCCTTGCGTTAGAGGATTTCACAAAAACTTTTGAGATAGAGTGTGATGCTAGTGCTATTGGCATTGGAGGAGTCCTTATGCAAAACGGACGTCTTATAGCCTACCATAGCCAGAAACTTGATGGTGCTCGCCTTAATTATCCAATTTATGAGAAAGAGCTTTTTGCCTTAGTTTGTGTTATTCAAGTTTGGCAACACTACCTATGGCCCAAGGAATTTATCATACATTCCAACCATAAGTCGTTGAAATATCTGAAAGGCCAAGCCAACTTGAGTAAGAGACACGCTAAGTGGGTTGAGTTTATGGAGTATTTTCCGTACATTGTCAAGTATAAGTAGGGCAAAGATACTGTAGTTGCGGACGCTTTGTCTCGCAAGCACACAAGCCTTCTTACGAGACTTGAAATCAATGTGTTGGGTCTTGAGGAAATAAAATCTTTATATGCTTCCAACCCATTCTTTGAACCAATTTTCGCAAAGTGCTCCATTGACAAAGGAGTTGATGATTTCTATTTGCATAAGGGCTTTCTCTTTAAACAAAACAAGCTTTGCATTCCGAAATCGTCGCTCAACCTTATGTTTCTCCAAGAATATCATGGTGGAGGCCTTAGGGGTCACTTTGGCCGTGACAAGACATTGGACATGCTCTCGACTCACTACTTTTGGCACAAAATGAAGCGCGACGTGGAGCGCTACGTTCAACGATGCACGACATGTGTTCAAGCTAAGTCGCAAGCTAACCCTTATGGTATTTATATGCCATTGCCTATTCCTCATACACCTTGGTCCGACATTAGCATGGATTTTGTGTTAGGATTGCCTAGATCTAAGCATGGTCATGATTCTATCTTTGTTGTCGTGGATCGCTTTTCCAAAATGGCACACTTCATACCATGCCATAAGACCGATGATCCTTCACATGTTGCCAATTTGTTTTTCAGGGAAATCGTCCGTCTTCATGGTGTGCCACGAACAATTGTCTTCGACCGTGACAGCAAATTCATGAGCTACTTATGAAAGACCCTCATGGCCAAGCTCGGCGTCAAGCTCCTCTTTTCATCCGCGTCGCATCCGCAAACCCATGGACAAACCGAGGTTGTCAACCGAAGCCTCGGAACTCTTCTACGTGTGTTGATCAAGAAGAACTTGAAGGATTGGGAGGAATGCATTCCCCACGCCAAATTTGCCTACAACCGAGCCAAGCACTCAACAACCAAGATGAGTCCCTTCATGATCGGCTATGGTTTCAAGCCTCTCACCGCGCTCGACGTCCTACCACTACCTCTTCATGAGCGCACCAACATGGACGTCGAGAAGCGCGCACAAGCTATGAAGAAACTTCATGAAGAAACAAGAGCTACTATCGAGCAACAAGTCCTTTGCCAAGCTTTAAGGTTAAACAAGGATAAGAAGGAGATGGTATTTGAAGAAGGTGATCTTGCGTGGATACACCTAAGCAAAGACCGCTTCCCCAAGGAACGCGACTCCAAGCTCAAGCCAAGAGGAGATGGTCCCTTCAAGGTCCTCAAAAGAATCAACAACAATGCCTACATCATCGACATACCGACATCCAAGTACCTTGCAAGCAATACATTCAACGTCAAGAATCTCTCACCCTACCATGGAGATGTTCAAGATGACAACCATGTAGATTCAACGATGACTCTTTCCCAAGGGGGGGGGGGAAGTTGATGCAGCCCGTCCTACGGACACTCCTACATCTACACCACCAAGTCCCCCAAGTGGACCGATGACCCGTGCCCGAGCCAAGCTCCTTCAAGCTAAGGTGAATTCGCTCCTATCATCATGTGACTTTGACATACACTTGGATGGCTTGCTACTTCATACCACTACTCTGTGCATCATCAGGTACGAACCCCCGCCATGTCGACCCACGAGCCCTCAAGCTGCACCTGTCCTGAAGCTGCCTGAGCCGGAGTGTCCACCCGAATCCAGCCGGAGTGTCCGCCGCGACTCAGCCGGAGTGTCCGGCCTGCCCCAGCCCCAACCTAGCGGGGACATTCAGAAGGCCAGTTCAGACACTACCCGGACACTACCCGGAGTGTCCGGCCACCACGGACTGTCCGGTCAACTAGACCCGGACTGTCCGGTCAACTAGACCCGGACTGTCCAGCCTGAAGATGGGCCTGCGAGCCTTAGCTGGGCCCTGTGGCCCATGTACCCCTCTACTTCGCCCATAACTCTACTTTAATGCCAGAATTACCCCTAAACTTGTGTTTGGCGTATATATAGTCCCCCACTTCCATTGTAAATCCTAGGCATGATATTTGGAATTAGTGGAAACCCCTTGTGGATCTATCTAGTTCTTGCCTCATGCTCCTTTGATAAAGGAGCACCAAATATCTCAAACCTCGTTGAAGTTTGCATCGTGCCTCCGCGTTGTACAATGCCTAGGCATCAGAGTCCCCTTTGCCTAGACGTCAAGATCTCACCGAGTCTCCCATCTCGCCGTGCCGGTTCGAGAGAGAGTCCTCTGCCTGTCGCCGATCCTAGGGATTGCGCCGGACCGGTCACCATCGGCGTGAGCTATTGGTGTGTATCGTGGTTTTGCGTGTGTGTTCATCGCTTTCTTCGTGCGTGAGTTCGTCGTGTTCATCCTCCCCTCCTTCCCCCGCACTCCATCCTCAATTTGAGTGGGATTCGTAAAAGATCAGACCACCCTAGAGGTTTGCCCTCAACATATCCACTCATCAAGCATGCCATGTCATCAATTTTCGTATCCACGTCATCCAACTCAGGAGCATAGTGCGTCTTCCCTGGCTGCAGCAATTAAATCCTCAGTATTGCTTCCTCCCCCATGGAAGTTGAATCGAGGGAAGCCCACCTGAACAATCCCACAATCCGCGTCTCTTCCACTGGTTTGACATTACACTTCCGCCTCTTTAATGGTGATTTTCATTTATATTGCCCTCCCGTTATTCAATCTCCTCATTCCTATTCTTTCTACGTACTATTTCAGTCTGTGTCCCCTTACCCCAGGTCACCAATGGTGTTGACAGCCCCTCCTATCAGTTTTGCTGCTTTGGATCCTACATCGAACACAAACACTTTGGATCCCACATCGAACGCAAGCACTAAATATGCTATATATCACGGAGATGAGGGAATCATCAGCTTGGGGTTATCCTGGCCTTGGCCAGTTGGTCCCTGTTGTCACCTGCCGGCTCCATTCGCCAAAGGTGACCGGCTGGCCGCATCAGGATTCACGAGTCAGGACTGTGGTCATGGCCTCTTATGGAGTCGTGGGGAATGTCTGTGAAGATTCTTTCTCGGCCTAAAGCTGTTCATTTGGGTGTATGTGTTATGCAAGTCCTAACAAATTTTTAGTCTTCTTTAGAGGTTATAGTTGAACGAGAACTATGGGTTATCACTAATCTCGATAAGTTGTATCTACATATTTAGTTTTACCTACATATTTGCATATAGTTTAGATGGCTAGGAAGCTGTAGGCCGGTGAAGCTTCAGTCTAGACAAAAATGGCGAGATGTTGAGTTGCCGTTGTGTGAAGTAGCGTGCATGGCGAGATGCCATGGTGCTGTGTGATGCAGTACCGCTGTGTGAAGCGGCATGGAGGAAGAAGTAAGGGCTGCATAATCTAGTATCAATCGAGTGAATCGGTGGACGTTTCAGTTAGTTGGTAGCTGCATGCGTATTTGCTGCCAGGTCAAGTGGTGCAGAGTGACTCTAGGAAAGGTTCATCAGGTCTGTGAGCGCATGTATAGCTAGTTGTGTTAGTGGCTGGTGTGGCCTAGGAGCATGGGTTAGTGGGTGCGTGTGTTAGCCTATATAAAGGCTTGTAATCAACATGTTTATTGGTGAGGATAAGGAGAATAGAGAGAAGGAAATTTTGGGCTGTGTGAGGCAGCACAACACCAAAAAAACAACTACTTGTCTTCATCGTGTTCCTTTGTGAGTTGAGTAGAATCTAAAGATAGGAGAAGAAGAGGGGCTGCGAGAGCAGCTCCAACAATTGGTATCAGTCCTACCGATCCGAGGAGACGACGGCGGCGCAGAGGACTCCATGTGAGGTGGAGGTCAACGCTGCGAGAGGTGAAGGTTGTTGGCGGCGCGATGCCATGGGTGGCCGCTTGCGGTACGATGGCGCAAGATGGTGATGGCGTGGTGATCGGTGTCACGAAGGCGTCGGCCACGTCAAGAGGTGGCCGCTGCGTATGTCAAGACGACGTGGTGATGAGCTGCGCCGGCATCCATGGCAAGGAGAAGGCAATTGCTAAGTCAAGTGGTTGTGGGTGACCTGCATGGAAATTGGGATATCAATATTACGGGGTGAATGTTAGCACTAATCTTGATAAGTTGTATCTGCATATTTAGTTTTCTTTTCATTTGCATATAGTTTAGATGGCTAGGAAGCTACATGCTAGTGAAGATTCAGTCCAGACGAAAATGGCGAGATGCCGAGTTGCAGTTGTGTGAAGCAGCATGCATGGCGAGATGCCATGGTGCTATGCGATGCACTACCGCCGTGTAAAGCTGTATGGAGGAAGAACGACGGGCTACATAGTCTAATCTCAGCCAAGTGAATCGATGGCCGTTTCACTTAGTTGTTAGCTGCATGCGTATTTGCTGCCAGGTCGAGTGGTGCAGAGTGACTCTAGGAAAGGTTGATCAGGTCCGTGAGCGCATGTATAGCTAGTTGTGTTAGTGGCCGGTGTGGCCTAGAGCATGGGTTAGTGGCTGCGTGTGTTAGCCTATATAAAGACTTGTAATCCGCATGTTTATTGGTGAGGATAAGGAGAATAGAGAGAAGAAAACGTTGGGCTGTGTGAGGCAGCAGAAGACAAAAAAACTACTTGTCTTCATCGTGTTCCTTTGTGAGTTGAGTAGAATCTAGAGATAGGATAAGAAGAGGGGCTACTAGAGCAGCTCCAAGAGATAGTGTCCAAGAACACACAAACGAATCGAACGGTGAGCATCTCATCCTTTTAGCTGCCAATTGTTCCTTCCGTTGGAACCTCACCCAGATCTATGCTTGCAGAGGTAAATGTTTTGCAAGATCTTTTTTCGTCTTGCTCATTTGTTACAACCCTGTGCAATTTCTTCAAGGGTCATTTTTATTAATTGAGATGTGTTATTCTCCTCTGTCTCCATATGTCTTTGTATGTGCGTGCAGATTACTCCAAGTATTTGTTTGCAGCTGATATTTTATAATGAGCAGAAGACGATGCAATAAGAAGAGAAAATGTAACACCCATCCTCAACCGCAGAATTATAGTTTTACAGGTTTACAATTGCTCTTTCTGCTTCTAGCTAGATACTTTTGTTTCTCTTTGATTACATTTTTCCATGCATTGGTGTATGCCTATTTTTCATAGACTCTACCACATCGCCTAATTTCTTATGGTACCTAAACAATTATCTTCAAGTGATGTACATTTTATGTATATAATCCTAGATCATGTTAGAAAAATAGTTGTCATTTACCACTATGTCTGTCCTTTTGGCTTGCACGGTATGAATTTGACAGGTCACATGTTATACCTAACATGTATTTCCAATCCAACCTGAATGAATTCTGATATGAGAAACTTTTCATTCTACTTGGATTATAAAGCTCTGGTGGCAAAGGGAAGGAAATTATACATACCTACGTAAATTATTATTATTTTTAGTATAGTTGAGTTCATAATGTTTGGTGCCATAAAATTCTGTAATTAATTGACCTATTAATATAGAGAAAGTTTTAATATATGGCCATCCTTTCAAATTTAGATATTCATAGATGAGTATTATTTACACGTATTATAAGCTTTAAGTTTTTACAAAATTATTTTAGGTGCTCTATTCACTAAAAAGATAGCCACATGGTCCCGCAGTAACGTGCGGGATATTATCTAGTATAAATAGATCCTAAGCTAACATGTGGGCCCAAACCTTCATATCTCTCTTATTAGCCATCCAACATAGCAAACTGTGGGCCACCTCAGCCCAGACCAGCCCAACCAGCCCCATACTGGTTTGTCGTCTTTTTCCTCGTGTCGAAACAACTCGGTGGTGTTGCGGAGGTCGTCACTGCGATGCGCGCTAGCGCTGAGATCCATGCTGCTACCCTGAAGGAGGATAAGAGCGCCGCATTACCCTCTATCCCTGATCTTCCCTCTCTCTCTTAGACCGTCTCTCGTTCCCCAACTCTAAATCCTAACCATTGGAGATCAAAGGCTCCTCTTCTCCTTGCCTCCCCTCGCTCAGGTGAGATGATCAATGTGTTCGCCGTGATCACCTCGCTTGATAGCCCCCTCTCGTGTAAGATGAACAAGCCCTAGACGCCTCAATTGTTACCTCTGTCCTCGATGCCATCCACCGCCACAACCATTGATTTCGGCCTCCCCGAGCATCCGATTATCGTGGTCATGGTGAGCTACAATTCTCTAGGACATCTCCTCCATCTCGATTACCGTCTGTAGCATGCTTGTGTCGTGCACCTGGGGAAGCCCCAGCTGACCATCGTCGTACGCGTCACTCTAGTAATTGTTTCTTGGCGGCACCACCACTAGATAGTTCCCCCAGTCGCGCTGGTTCGAACGAGAATAAGCATGCATCCCCTTTCGCTCCCTATCACCGCAAGTGGCCACCACCCGATGCGCTCGCCAGCGTGCCAACGTGGCGCTGGTGTGTCACCCACATGGTGTACACGTAATACCAACGTGGCCCCGCGTGGCACTAACATGTTGCGCCTTATGATATAAACGCGCTACGTCAACGTGCAAGAGAAAATATTTGTTTTTGGAAGGCTAATTAATAGTGTTTTTGGAATAACGTCACGTTTTTTGATGTGGATCTCAACTGCGCCCCTAGAAATAGTTTGACAGTATATTGCACCTGAAAAGTCTGCTAAACCATCGTTCGAGAAAGACTGAAAAGAATAAAAATTATACGTACGCTTTTATACAACGCAGAATGTTAAATGTAGATACTTCATTACACACACAAAATTCTCTTTGCGCCCCCCGGGGCACGGCCGGTAGGAAGAAGACCTTATGATAGAATCACGCTACACCCACTTACAAGGGAAAAGACATGCTCTCAGAATGCTAAGTGATAGTTTTTCTAGAAAACAATTTCGTGTTCTCATGGTGTGGGTCTCAGCGTGGCTGAAAACCAGTCTCACAATACTAAGTCCTATTAAAGTCTTCCGGAAAACATAGTATATTGCTCAATCGGTGCCAAATCCGTGCATTTGTAATGGTGTCGTAGGTACGTCGGTGTTTACCATGGCTGAGTAGTAAGATAGGGCACATAGCATTATAGGACTACGGAAAAACAATTTGTTTGATGATAAAATTGGTCGATAGCTCGGCGAATCCATCGATCCGTCCCAGGTAGAGCAATAGCGGAAATGGTTAGACACTAATACTGTGTAAGATTTGATTGTACATGTTTTATTTTGATAGCTAACAAGCTATTGCGCGATGACTCATATGTAGACACGGTCTAAATAAAGCGCTAGATGAAAGAAAGAAACAATATGTAAAGATATAAAGTAAATATTATTCATTGTTCATGGAAATTATTACAACTTCTTCCTATGTCCTCCGGGGAATGGCCGGTAGTAAAAAACGGCTTATGATACCAGATGCAAGAGGAACGATCTGCTCTTGGGACGATAAGTGATATTTTGTTCGGGAACAACATCGAGTTCTTATGGTGTGGGTCCAAGAAAGAATGTTTAAGACGCTAAGATGTTATACACGTGCAGACGACGCAAATTTGAATATTCGATTACCATGTTCTTTGGTGTTGCTCATCTCAATTTTGATAATATATATTGTTTATCAGTAGTTGGAGACACGATCCCTCATCTAAACATGGCGTTAGCGCTCAATCTTCCAAGTACACGTCCAAGTGTCGCATGCACGCTCCCTAGTCCAAGAGTCATGTCCACTCTCCGTTGTCAAAGTATCCACGCTCCCTCGTCCAAGTACGGTGTTGCCGCTCAATCTTCCAAGTGTCATGTCCACACTCTCTCATCCAAGTGTCCTGTCCACGCTCCATCGTCCAAGTAACGTTTCCACCCTCCCTTGTTCAAATACAGTATCCCACGTTCAAGTAGAACTATGTGCAGACCGCCGCGTTATGCGGTCTAGAAGCATGCGGTCCAAGCACGGCGTTGACGCTCAATCTTCCATGTACACGTCCAAGTGTCATGTCCATGCTCTCTAGTCCAAGTGTTTTGTCCATGCTCCGTCGTACAAGTATCTTGTCCATGCTCCCTCGTCCAAGTACGGCGTTGCCACTTAATCTTGCAAGTATACGTCCAAGTGTCATGTCCACGCTCTCTTATCCAAGTGTCTTGTCCACGATCTATCATCCAAGTATCGTTTCCACCCTCCCTCATCTAAGTACAATATCACAGGTCCAAGTAGCGTTCTATGCAGACTTCCACGTTACGCAGCCTAGACGCATGTGTTATTATTGTTTTAGATGTTTTCTCTTAGTTAAAATTTAAGCATCCCCATTTACTTAGCCGCAGTCTATATGATGGCAGATACGGCTCTGTAAAAGCCCTAAGACCTCGGCTGTTAGCTTGAGTCCGGGCCGTTCTCATTATCACAAACTTGTGTGATGACAACCAAGCCAAGTAGTTAGGCAACGTACCGTCCAGAGCTAACAAACTAAGTCCGATCTTTCACAGGTTACATCATCATAAGCTTCACAACCACGCCGAAACAAAGTTTCCCAAAAAAAAGTAGAAAAAAGAAAAAAAAATAAGAAGACAAAATACATAGAGAGATAAAAAAATAGTCGAAATAGCGGATTAGAAATCTAAGAACAGAAATGGGAAAAAGTATTCAGACGGCAAAGACATCGAAGGTATAAAAAAGAAAGAACTCGACAGTAAAATGAAAACAAAGAAGCGAGACAATAACATCATGATGTCTTTTAAAATCGATGGAAATAAGCAAAAACAAATGCACGGAAAACATAGACAAAAGAGCAAATGCAAAGATGCGTCAAATACATATAGGAATAAAAGCAAAAAAATAAAAGATGTAGTGCGAAAGAAGAAAAGGCAACATTAAGAAGGCGAGCCTAGCTCTACATGTCGCGCAGAAAGAATGGCACGGTTTGCTGCCGGCTACCGTCGTAGGCGCCCCGAACATCCCGGCAACATTCACGGAACGACAGTGGTCAGAAGGCACATGATCCTATCCAGGGAAGCAGTCAACACTCGCCATATGTTTCATGATAGTTCATCGGAAGGGTGGTAGCGTCCGTCTATGCCCAGCGCACCGCTACCATAGGCTGTTGTTCATCTCCCGCCAGTGAGCAGCTCCACCATCCAGTCTAGGTGTGTTCACCGGACGGCCGGATGAAACTAAACACAGGAGAGAGACACGAAGTGAAATAGCTACACATGCGGAGATCGAGAATGAGAAGAGGGTTTTATAGATGAAATGTTAGCGAGAAACGCAGACGCGACGCGTGTCAGAAAGCCTTGCGGTGAACGTTTTTAGCCACCCAGGAGAACCCACGGATGCCTAAAATTTACTATGACACCTGTTCCATCGGCAGCGACCATAATCACCCTAGTAGAAATGCTCACACACGCACGATAATGTTGCTAGATCGTTTATATGTTTGCGATAAGTTGCGTCTTCTACAACGTACGTTTCCAGCCGACATGGTTTATGCAGCCACGTCGCATCTAGACAAGCCCACAGACGCGAGAAACCACCGCCGGCTATAGCCTACCACACCACATATGCTCTAAATGTCCCCCACATCAGCGAGAATCCGCGTTGAACATAGGCTTAGGGCACCATGTTAACACATGGCAGGACCCATGAATGTGAGAGACCGCACGCTGCATGGGCTCACACCTCCACTCTGTGTTTTGGCGGATCCCATGACCACGAGAGTCCATGGCCAGCATGGGCTAACGGCGTCACATCGTCTCTTGGAGGGCCCTACGAACGAGAGGTGCAGTGAGTTGTCGCGCAGAGGATGTCTTTCCCATAGCGTGTTCCATGTTTCAACCCATGGACGCTAACGGTGGGCCCATGTGGCATGCACGCCCCACCTTCTAGTGATGCGAGGTATGGAGGCGCGCGATACACCCGTTCGCGGTATGGAATATTTTTCCCTAGCCCACAGCGAGGCCCGCCTCAAAGGATAGCAGGGCTTTATTGCTACGTTGCCGCGTGTCCTCCTCTGTGTCCATCCCACGACAAAAAAGAATCAGGACGACGTGGATAACAGTTTGAGCCGAAACAATCTAGCACTATTATTTACTCCTGATACATACTTCTCGATAGATTAGAGTAACGAATAAATAGCAAGATTACATTAGAATGATTGTGTAATAAATAAAAAGTATCATAGTAAATCTACATATAGAAGGCACTTAGATAGACTACAAATCAATCAGACTGGATATCTCTGAAGTCGTTGATGACAATAGGATAGTTAAATTTTGATAGGTGTATCCGTTTCAGCAGTCGTAGGACTTCGCCTGAGTCATTGTGTGGGTTCACGCCGAATTTCTGAAGACAAGCAGTATAGTCCACTACAAAACATTTTAGATTTTTCTCGACCTCCGCTAGACTACGCTCGGCGGGGACACATAGAGGAACGTAATTCTCGCGGATGAGCTCCAAGTAATCTTGGCACGTGCCATCGATAGCATCGATCGTCGCCACGTATCCTCTGCACAACTCTATCATAGAATCTTTCCTGGTCTTCGCTTCCAATTTAAGTCGAAGTATCGAGACTATTGCCGCCTGATCTCTGCTTCTGTCGTTCTGTATTTTGTGTACGTGTAGTCATGTAGATTCACATGTTGTAATCTTTCCATGTAGCCTATGGCATGGTACACGGAGTTGTCTTCGATGTCTTCAACACTATAATTGTCGTGGGAATGACCACGGCAGTCGCTACCAGGGGTAGCGAGATGAGGGCAAAGACACAGGGATTTACCCAGGTTCAGCCCCCCGTAGGGTAAAGACCTACTCCTGCTTGATTGTATTATCGGCGAGTGAGTTACAGGGGTGGCAAGATCGACGGCTAGGCAGCAAGTCACTTAGATGGGGTGTATGATGGAACGTAAGTACAGGGAGTATCCTAGGGAGGTTTATATAGGGGGTACCTCGCTAGGGTTTACAGATATACAACCGAATCAGTTAGGGACTCGGAGGATTTGACCTAATCCGACTGGGCTTCAGCTATGCTTCTAGGCCTCCATCTTCTAGTTGCCAGGATCCCTCTCAGTCGCATTCCAGTCGTCGTCCTACAGGCCCACTCGTAGAGCCCTCGGCCTAGTCAAAACGTCCTGCTGGGCATACCCCATTAGGCATATCCCCATCAGTGGTCCCCGAGGCCAACATTGGTTCGGTACAGGTGTTCATTTGGCAGTCAGACTAGGCAAGTCCAATTTGGACGCCCAGTCGAATCGGTGGTGGACTCCCTCAATGAAGGAGGAAGTCTCTCCAGCATGTCTTCAGTCGCAGCTTTGGCGAATGGAATTAGGCTCGAGTCGCCACACCTAGTCGAATGGAAGGGCGAGATAGCAGCGAGTCGAGTGAGTGAAGTTGGACCATCAAGTTGGTCAAACTAGCCGTTGGGTAACCCAACGGTAATTTCAGCGTGATTACCGCGAGGTAACGGCTAGCCCGAGATTGGTGGGTAGCGTTGATGACTCAAAATATATTCGAGCTCGTTGGGGAACCCTAAGAGGAAGGTATGATGAGCACATCAGCAAGTTTTCCCTCAGTTATGAAACCAAGGTTATCGAACCAGTAGGAGCAAGGAAACACCTTGTAACATCCCAAAACTTTAATCCAAGTGATCAAGTTCAAATCTACCCAACTTAGGGTTAACAAAAACTTTTTCTATTTAAAATCCTTAAGCATTCATATGTGTGGGCATTTAAATATGAGTTTTTTTGAATTGCCATCATTGAGTGATCTATTGGTTGTAAAATGACTCTAAGGTGAATTCCACATCATCTAGATCATCCCCAAGCAAATCCCAAAGAAAAAGAAATCAAAAAGAATAAATAATGGAAATGGTCACTTTTGCCATTTTAATCACCTAGCCCACTTTGGTTGTTCCTAGCCCTCAATTTCCAACAGACACAATAGTGGTTCTTTGCACCCCTTTCTAGTACAAGTAGTGATGTACCAAGGCCCACTTTGTGATCTCCCAAAAACATTTGAACTCTAATTTTAAATGACATTTGAAAATTAAATCTAGTTCATATGTATAGATCACACTTTTTCAAAAACCACTCAAATGAATTCCATTTAACAAATCCTAGCAACCTCAGTCTACCAAGCATCAGATCAAAGCACCCACCAAAAATCTTTCAAAAATTCAAATAAAAGTTTCATGTGTCCATTTTGTCGAATACTTGGCAGACATGAATCACACTCTAGTTTTAGCTCACTGTTTCTATAGGGTTTTGCCACCCATTTGACCTCAATTTATTCCCTCTGTCTCCATTTGATCTAACCAAACCATAATCACCCCATCCCCTAGTCCCTAGCAGCAGTGCCGCGCCACCTGAGCGCCATGCTCGCCGGTCGAGCATGGACAGCTCCTAGCCGACTGCCCCTCTCTCTCTCTCTCTCACCGTGTCTAGGAGATAGACCCGACCACACCACCACTCCCTTTCCACCCCACGATCACCGCCAGCCCCTGGACCACCCCAGAGAAGCGCCGTCCTTTCCTCTCTGCACCGTGCCAGAGTGTCGTCGCTGCCAACACGCCACAGACCGCGCCTCGACACTAGACCGCGCACGACACTCCGCCTTGACCATACCAACCCGCCAGACACGGCCGTGCACCGCCGCGCCACCCACAATCGCCGGGAAACACGTCGAGCACCGCCTCTGTTCCCCAGAGCGTGCAAAGCTCCCGACCAATTGCCACCGCCCCTAGCGTCGCCATTACGTTGTAGAGGACCATGAAGGAGTTATGCCCTAGAGGCAAATAATAAAGAGTATTATTTGATATACCTCCCGTATGTTCATAATACGTTTCATACTGTGCTATAACTGTGTTAATATGAAACATTAATACACGTGTGGTATGTAAACAAACCGTGTCTCTAGTTACCTCTAGTGAACCAGTTCATTGGTCATGAGGATGGTCTATGTTTCAAGAACATGGACATTTATGCCAACTGACAATGAGGTCATGTTATTAGTTAAATAATATGATAGACAAACATCCAACCGTTATATCGTAATGAGATCTAGTTACAAAGTTCACCATTGATGATAAAACACAGAGAACCTCGCAACCTGATCCTTTGACTGTGAGGTAATGCAAATCACCATTCTGGAAGAAGCTTAGATGGTTATCAAGAATCATCTCGTAACAGGGTGATCAAAAAGGTGCCACTCAGATTTTCCGAAGGAATGCGTAGAGGAGTACATATCAAGACTAGGATTTGTCTATTCCATGTAACGGACAGATACATGTGGCCATCTCAGTGACGTTGCATTAATGAAGCTTGCAAGCATGTGACTAGGTCACGGAATGCAACGACATGAGAACGAGAAAACAAGTTCATTGGTAACGAGATCGAACTAAGGTATAGAGATACCGAAGATCAAGTCTCGGATGAATTAGGTATCGTATGACAAAGGGAATGGGGAACGACTATCTCACGGTTCGAGCGATTGTATTCGTGAAACACATGGGGGTCACATGGCCATCCAAGTCCCTCTGTTGATCATTGATATGAGAGTGGTCTCTATCATGTCTGGAGTGTTTCCGAACCGAAGGATGTCACGCTTAAGGGTAGGGACGCTTAGAGTAGATGAGGCATCATATGAGAAATAGAGAGAGAGACCGGAATAGTTTCGGCAACATCCCATGGAGATCGGAAAGGGGTCCGGAAGATGTTCCGGAGTGAAGGAATAATATAATATGTGTATTTGAATGTTAATTGGAGAACTAATATTAAATATATATTTTATTTTTGAAGGCACTATATTGCTAATGGGCCTCACCCGAAGGGAGGCCCAAGTGGGCAAGGCGCCTAGGGGGTGGGGGCCAGCCGGCCTAGGGCTAGTGGGCCACCCGAGTGGGGCCCACCTAGGGCCGGCGGCTGCCCCAAGGTGGCTGGCGGGTGTGGGAATAGTCCCACACCGCATGGCCCCTGGGTGTTGCGCCCCCCCTCCTACTATATAAAGGGGTCCCCCCTCCCCTTGGAACACACCCATTCCTCTCATTATCTCTCTCTCATCTGCTGAGGGCTTCCTCGTAATATTGGGGAGTACTTCGTAGTTGAGTTCTCCACATTCACACTACCGTCGTGTGATCGGAGATCCGGCATCTACTTCTTCTGCTGCTCGGCTGGATCGGAGCCCGGTTGACGTCCACTACACCGGACGTGTGACGAACTTCGGAGGCACCACACTTGGGGTGCTGCTCGTCTTCATCAATATACGCCTTCCTGCATAAGGCGTGCCTCTCTCTGCAAAGGTATGGATACTGTATTCCTTCTCCGTTACTTATGTCTACATAGTATACATCCTGGTATTAGTGTTCGAGTAGATAGAAAATTTTTGTTTTCTGCTATGGAACCCTTCAGTGGAATCAGAGCGGGTCTATGGGTAGACATGTCGTACGGATAGAACACATAGCAATATGTGGGCATTGATTCTCTAGTTGCTACCCTCTTTAGTGTTATTGTTCATATCACGGCACTGTTTGATGAAACGGCCCCCAACCGACCTCACGTGGTGATTCACGAGACTGGTCCACAAATCAAAGTGGCTTAGGGGGGTCTTTGTCTCTCTACAGTAGTTGATATGGCATTAACATTAGAGGGCCCTAAAAATGGAAGAAGAACGGCAATCATTGAATCCATGTTGTGGCTCGACGTTCGTAGGTGGGAAAGGGTTCTACTGCGAAAGCCCTAAAGCCGCGTAAAACATGAAATAGTTAATATAGAAGCGTCTATTTTTATTATTGCATAGGGGCAAGTATTATAAAATGGCAATGACAAGTTTGTGAAACTCTCATTGAAGCTATTGATGTTGATCATAAAGCTATAACCATGTCATAACACTTTACTTTAGAAGTATAACTTATTGTGCTAGTATACTTACTAGACGGTAGCATAATAAGATAATCCCTCATAGTATTCCAGTTATCGTATTCCCCTTGTGTGTGCACCACCAAGAAAGTTCTTTGGTAGGAAGCGATCCAGGGTGACAGGCCTGGGTGTCAAACATATCTACGTTCACATACAGTGGGTCTAAGCCATGTTGCACTACAACTACACACGAGTTAGGACTGGCGAGCCTAGCACGCTAGAGAAGCGTGGCCTCGGAATACAAGAGACCAAAAGGTCGAGCATGAATCACATGGTTGATGTGATCGACATTAGGGAATGTCCACCTTTGATACTGCACTGATGGCCGTGACGATCGGGGGAGGTGCAAAGGATAGGGATCATGTGATCACTGAACGAGTAGAGGGATGTTTTTTTAAGTGGGAGTTCTTTTAGTTAAAACTCGAACTCATTATTATGAACATAGTCTAAATACTTTGCAAATTCCTTTGTAGATGTCTTGCCCATGCACCTTCAACCTTAGCAGTTTCCTCGACAAGGACAAGCTGAAAACTGATGGAACCAACTTCACCGCATGGTTCCGCAATCTTAGGATCCTCCAAGTCCCCTACAAGTTGACTTATGTCATCGAGGCTGAGCTTCCGGCTAAGCCTGCAGATTCCGCCTCTCAAGACAAAAAGAATGTTTGACAGTCCAAGGCGGATGATTTCTCCCTCATCCAGAGTGGAATGCTCTATGCCATGGAGTCGGAGCTTCAAAAGCGTTTTGAGAAGATGAATGCTTTTGAGATCATTGAGGATCTCAAGGCTATCTTTGCTCCACAGGCTCGTGCAGAGAAGTATGATGCTTCCGAGCTCTTCTTCTCTGCTAAAATGGAAGAGCATAGCAGTATTAGTGAGCACGTGGTCAAAATGTCTGGCTACGTTAAACGCTTAAACGCCCTGGATTACAAAATCCCGGAGGAACTCGCTATAGATAGGGTGCTGCATTCGCTGACCCCTAGCTATAAGGGTTTTGTGATGAACTACAACATGCAAGGGATGACTAAGACCCTTGCTGAGGTGTTCGCCATGCTCAAAATTGCTGAGGTTGAAATCAAGAAGGAACACACGGTGTTAATGGTCAACAAGACCACTAACTTTAAGAAACCGGGGCAAAAGGGAAAAGGCAAGAGCAAGAAGCCTAAGAGGGATGGAAAGTTTGTTCCCACCACCTCAAAGGCTGCCAAGCCTGGCCCTAAGCCCAGCACTTCGTGCTTCTACTGCAAAGGGGATGGGCACTGGAAACGCAACTGCCCCAAATACCTTGAAGACAAGCGAGCTGGCAAGATAGCCATTCCGGACAAAGGTATATATGATATACATGTTATTGATGTATTCCTTACAAGCGCCAGGGGTAATACCTGGGTATTTGATACCGGATCTATTTCTCACATTTGTAACTCTCAGCAGGATTTGCAGAGTAGGAGGCGCCTGAGGAAGGACGAGGTGATGATGTGCGTCGGCAATGGCTCGAAAGTCGAAGTGATGGCCGTCGGCACCCTGCATCTACGTTTACCGTCAGGATTATTGTTGATTTTCAATAAATGCTATTATGTACCCGCACTGAGTATGAATATTGTGAGTGGGTCTTGCTTGTTGCAAGACCATTATTCGTTTAAATCAGGAACAAATGGTTGTTCAATTTATATGAATGATGTTTTCTATGTTCATGCACCTGTAAGTGACGGTTTATTCTTACTTGATCTTGATTGTGATACACACATCCATAGTGTTGATGCTAAATGTTGTAAGCACAGTGACGATAATTCCATGTACATATGGCATTGCCGTCTTGGTCATATTGGCGTAAAGCGCATGAAGAATCTTCATTCAGAAGGGCTTCTTGGATCATTGGACTTTGAATCCCTTGATACATGTGAGCCATGTCTCATGGGCAAGATGACCAGGACACCATTCTCCGGCATAATGGAGAGAGTTGTAGACCTACTTGGGATCATACATACAGATGTATGTGGACCAATGAGTGTCTCAACCCGCAATGGTTATCGTTACTTTGTTTCGTTTACTGACGACTTAAGCAGATATGGATATATTTACTTGATGAAGCACAAGTCTGAAACCTTTGAAAAGTTCAAGGAATTTCAGAAAGAGGTAGAGAATCAACTTAAAAAGAAAATCAAGCACCTTCGATCGGATCGAGGAGGCGAGTATTTGAGTTATGAGTTTAACATGCAGTTAAAGGACTGTGGGATTGTACCACAGCTTACGCCAGCCGGAACACCACAACGTAATGGTGTGTCGGAACGTTGTAACTGAACCCTATTGGATAGCGTACGGTCCATGATGTCTTTAACTGATTTGTCTGTGTCTTTTTGGGGATATGCATTAGAAACCGCCGCTTTTATTTTAAACCGAGCACCATCCAAATCCGTGGAGACACCCTCATATGAGATGTGGCATGGCAAGAAGACATTGTTGTCATTTCTGAAAGTTTGGGGTTGTGAGGCTTACGTTAAGAAACTGCAGCCTGACAAACTCGAACCCAAATCAGAAAAATGTATCTTCGTAGGATACCCGAGGGAAACCATTGGGTATACCTTCTACAACCAAGCCGAAGGCAAAACGTTTGTCGCTAAAAATGGCACCTTTCTCGAAAAGGAGTTTCTTGCAAAGGGAGTGAGTGGAAGGAAAATAGAGTTAGATGAAATTGTTGACCCTTCTCTCCTTATTCCGAGTAGCGCAACGAAAACTGTTCTGAAACCGCTCTCCAACATGGAGGAAGAGCCCATTGATGCTGATCAAAACAATGACATCGAGACTACTGAGGTTTGCAGGTCTACAAGGGTTCGTGCCACTCCAGATTGGTACAGTAGCCTTGTAATGTCTGTCATCTTAGATGATCAGGAAGAACCTGCAAACTACAAAGAAGATATGGATAGTGGTGACTCCGAGAAATGGCTACAAGCCATGAAATCCGAAATAGGATCCATGCATGAAAACCAAGTTTGGACCTTGGTGGATCTTCCAGAGGGTCGCAAGGCCGTGGAAAATAAATGGATCTTTAAGAAAAAGACAGATGCGAATGGTAATGTAACCTATCACAAAGCTCGACTTGTCGCAAAGGGGTTTCGACAAATTCAAGGAGTTGACTACGACGAGACTTACTCTCCCGTAGTGATGCTTAAGGCTGTTAGGATTTTAATAGCAATTGCTACACATTTCGACTATGAAATTTGGTAGATGGATGTCAAGACCACGTTCCTCAATGGTCACATTGATGAAGAGTTGTATATGATGCAACCAGAAGGTTTTGTTGATCCTAAGGATGCTGGAAAGGTATGCAAGCTCCAACGGTCCATTTATGTGTTGAAGCAAGCATCTCGGAGCTAGAACCAACGTTTTGATCACGTGATCAAGAGTTTTGGATTTATCCCAAACCAACAAGAGTTCTGTGTTTACAAGAAAGCGAGTGGGAGCTCGGTAGTTTTCTTAGTAGTATATGTGGATGACATATTACTCATGGGAAACGATGTGGATCTTATGAATAGCGTGAAAGCGTATTTGAGCAACCAATTTTCCATGAAGGATCTAGGTGAAGCTGCATACATATTAGGAATCAAGATCTATAGAGATAGATCAGGACACCTAATAGCATTAAGTCAGAGTACTTACATACATAAGATTTTGAAGAGGTTCAAAATGGAAAACACCAAGAGGGGTTTTACACCTATGATGAAGAATTGCAACTTGAGTGTGACTCAATGTCCTGTAATGGACAATGATAGAGAGAAGATGTCTGACGTCCCCTATGCTTCTGCAATAGGATCTATCATGTATGCAATGCTTAGTACCCGACCTGATGTGGCATTGGCTCTTAGTTTGACGAGCTGATATCAGAGTAATCTAGGACCGGATCACTGTACAGCTGTGAAAAATATCCTAAAGTATCTGACAAGAACAAGGGATATGTTCCTAATCTATGGAGGAAATGATGAAGCTCTGAACGTAACAAGTTACGTAGATGCGACCTAGAATACAGATCATGATGACTCTAAGTCTCAAACAGGATTTGTTTTCTTGGTGAATGGTGGGGCCGTAAGCTGGAAAAGCAAGAAGCAGCCGGTGGTGGCACAATCTTCAATGGAGTCTGAATACATTGCTGCAGCAAATGAAGCTGTTTGGCTAAGGAATTTTGTCATCGAACTAGGAGTTTTTCCCAACACACAAGACCTCGTGACAATCTATTGTGATAACAAGGGAGCTATTGCAAATGCAAGGGAACCAAGAACTCATTCCATAGCCAAACACACCAAGCTTAGATTTCACGTCATCCGGCAGATTGTTGACGAAGGTGAAGTCAAGATTTGCAAAGTAGATACGGAACTGAATGTAGCAGATCCTTTGACTAAAGCTCTCCAACATGACAAGCACGAACAACATCGAGATTCCATTGGTGTTAGGTTCCTGCCTATTGTAAACTAGTTTTGTATACTCTAGTGCAAGTGGGAGACTGAAGGAGTTATGCCCTAGAGGAAAATAATAAAGTGTATTATTTGATATACCTCCTGTATGTTCATAATATGTTTCATATCATGCTATAACTATGTTAATACGAAACGTTAATACACGTGTGGTATGTAAATAAACTGTGTCTCTAGTTACCTCTAGTGAACTAGTTCATTGGTCATGAGGATGGTCTATGTTTCAAGACCATGGGCATTTATGCCAACTGACAATGAGGTCATGTTATTAGTTAAATAACATGATAGACAAACATCCGACCATTATATCGTAATGAGATCTAGTTACAAAGTTCACCATTGATGATAAAACACAGAGAACCTCGCAACCTGATCCTTTGACTGTGAGGTAATGCAAATCACCATTATGGAAGAAGCTTAGATAGTTATCAAGAATCATCTCGTAACAGGGTGATCAAAAAGGTGCCACTCAGGTTTTCCGAAGGAATGCGTAGAGGAGTACATATCAAGACTAGGATTTGTTTATTCCATGTAACAGATAGATACATGTGGCCATCTCGGTGACGTTGCATTAATGAAGCTTGCAAGCATGTGACTAGGTCACGGAATGCAACGACATGAGAACGAGAAAAGAAGTTCATCGGTAACGAGATCGAACTAAGGTATAGAGATACCAAAGATCAAGTCTCGGATGAATTAGGTATCATATGACAAAGGGAATGGGGAACGACTATCTCACGGTTCGAGCAATTGTATTCGTGAAACGCACGGCGGTCACATGGCCATCCAGGTCCCTCTATTGATCATTGATATGAGAGTGGTCTCTATCATGTCCAGAGTGTTTCTGAACCGAAGGATGTCACGCTTAACGGTAGGGACGCTTAGGGTAGATGAGGCATCATATGAGAAATAGAGAGAGAGAGACCGAAATAGTTTCAGCAACATCCGATGGAGATCGAAAAGGGGTCCGGAAGATGTTCCGGAGTGAAGGAATAATATAATATGTGTATTTGAATGTTAACTGGAGAATTAATATTAAATATATATTTTATTTTATTTTTGAAGGCACTATATTGCTAATGGGCCTCACCCGAAGGGAGGCCCAAGTGGGCAAGGCGCCTAGGGGGTGGGGGCCAGCCGGCCTAGGGCTAGTGGGCCACCCGAGTGGGGCCCACCTAGGGCCGCCGGATGCCCCAAGGTGGCCGGCGGGTGTGGGAATAGTCCCACACCGCCTGGCCCCTGGGTGGTGCGCCCCCCCTCCTACTATTTAAAGGGGTCCCCCCTCCCCTTGGAACACACCCATTCCTCTCATTCTCTCTCTCATCTGCTGAGGGCTTCCCCGTAATATTAGGGAGGACTTCATAGTTGAGTTCTCCACATTCACACTACCATCGTGTGATTGGCGATCCGGCATCTACTCCTTCCGCTGCTCAGCTGGATTGGAGCCCGGTTGACGTCCACTACACCGGACATGTGACGAACTTCGGAGGCACCACACTTGGGGTGATGCTCGTCTTCATCAATATATGCCTTCCTGCGTAAGGCATGCCTCTCTCTGCAAAAGGTATGGATATTGTATTCCTTCTCCGTTACTTATGTCTACATAGTATAGATCCTGGTATTAGTGTTCGAGTAGATAGAAAATTTTTGTTTTCTGCTACGGACCCCTTCAGACCGCCAGCAGACCACCCACCATCCGCCTACCTCGCCCACGCCGGTAGCCCCTGTGTCGTCGTCACCGACGAGCTCCGCCCGCACCCTTCGGTCCCCTCGTCGAGCCTATATAAACAAGCCTCCCCAGCATCATTTCTTCACACCATTCCACTCCCCTCTCTCCACTGATCGTTTCCCCTCTCTAGAACGCGACCCAAATCCCACCGAAACGCCCGAGCAGAGCATTGGAGGAGTAGTCGTCAGTCATTTACGCGGTCATCGAGCCTGGGCACCGCCCCACAGTCCACCTTACCTCGAGTCCACCATCGCCCACCAGTTCGCCTGCCTTCATGGAGCCTGATAAGCCCCGTGCACCCCCGCCGAGCCGCTACGGTTAGCTCTCGCCGGTGACCTGTTCGCCGAGGACGACGATCCTCGATCGTTGATCCCTGTTATAATCGTAGCGCCCAGATTACCCCTGCACTGCTTCGGGTTTTGGTACACCGACATGCGGACCAGCCTGTCTCGATTGCCCGCCGCTGAGTGCCACTTGGCCAGCTCATTTAGTTTCCCGCGCTGACCCAGTAATTCAAATATAGGTTTTTCTATTTTAATTAAAACTTAGTTCTATCCACTAGTTTAAAAATCAATTAAGAGAGTTTTACCAATCCAAATTGAGGGATTCCAATTTTGTTGGAAAGATAATGAAAATCTCTATCCAAGCCCGTTGGATTTAAATCATTTAGAGTTAGAGATCTCTCCAAGTAAAAATAACAAGACAAAAGCATTTTCACATTCAAACATTTTTATAAAATCAACCATAATAGCTTGAGTTGATTCCAACTCTCAAAAATCACATTTAACCATACCTATCTGAATATGTAATAATATTAAGGTTTTGATGCGGTGACTTTGGACTAGTACCAAAATAATGCTATATAGGCATTTCTAGTCACTTTAAATCATTAAATATTAAACTTAAACTTATTAAAATGTGATCCAACATTTAAATCACATTCCCATGTGTTAGAATATGTGGTGATGACATGTGTCCACATGGTCCCATATTTTAATTGGAGAATATTAAATCTTAGTTCATTTCAATGAGTAGAAATTACTTTTCTCAAATAAAATAAATGAAACTAGTTCATTAAACCTTGTGATGTTTGTGATGATATTAGATCATCCAATGGTGTGCCTTAGTTTCTAAGTAGACTAGTTAAGTATTGGTTGGTGATTGTGTATCCCGTATGTATTTATAGACGATAGTACCGACCAAGCTTTCGAGGAGGAGGAGTTCTACCAAGAGGAGGAGGAAGAAAACTTCAACCACTTCACCGACCAAGGCAAGCTATTATTGGCAAGCTAGCACTATACAAGTTAACCCTTGCAAGTTTTACTTGCAAGCCATCATTAACAATGCAAGCCATCATTAACCTACGCAAAGGCATTAGGCATGCTTTGGTTATACCATTTTGACTTATACCTATTCCAAGTTGTATTTACAAGCTTTACTTTCTTTACTTTACCAAAGTACTTTACTTGTTTAAAGGTAGAATAAAGAGTAAAAAACTTGACCTATTGAGTTAGACTTAGATGTCATTCTATGGCATGAGATTGATCTTAGCATCCCACATTGGTGAACACTCTTAACTCAGTAGCTTAGAGCCAAACCAAAAACTTGATCACTTTAGATGGGAATACTTGGTGAAAATGATTTGTGAAAACCTTGGAATGATGAGTCATTCTATTGAGATGTTTTGACATGTGTTGAGAAACACAAATGGTTTATGATGATGATGAAAATATTGAGGCATGAGCCTTAGCCCCTTTTATAAAAACTGATGGTTGGGTTCGGATGCGATACCATTCCAATTTTACCGTACAACCACAATACCTGAATTGGGTAAGGCTTAGCCGGAAGTTTATATGCATTAGTATTAGTTCCCTCGTGGGAGAGGTTTGAGCTGAGGCTACCTCTCAATGTTGTCCATCTATGCAGTGCCCAAGATGACAGATGGTCATGGTTGGGAGGCCATGCTCATAGGAGCGATGCTTATACTAGAGTGTCTAAAGGAAAGGTTATGTTTGATTATCTGCATACTAAGTATGATGATTCAGGGTTATCCCTGACAGATGTATCGAATCTTGTGGTGAAAGTGTACCACCTCTACAGAGTGTCAAACTATTCGAATAGCCGCGTCATGATTATGGACGATTGAGTGGCAATCGTTCGTTGTCAGATGTTTTCAAAATGAATTATGAAATGAAATAGGACATGGCTTGACCATAACAGAGTTGTGACTATGACAATTAAGTTCCCACTTAGGTGATTTTAACCTTTATTTTATCTTTCTTTGTTTCTAAACTCATCTTAGGTTTCATACTTAACTTTACAAATAAACTTAGAGTTAGCATTACTACTAGAACCATCCTATTTGTTAGTGGTAGTTTGCGAGTACTTAAAGAGTACTCATGGCTTTTGTCCCTGGCTATTCCCGTGGCCAGACTATGAGGAGGACTATCCTGAAGGAGGACAGCAGGACGGCTATTAGAACTAGGATTATCTCCCATTGTCAGCATTGCTATTAGAAGATGGACCCCACCGCTATGCTTATTAATTATTCCGCTGCTTGTTGTACTAAGACTGGATCATGAGATCCTTTATTCGTGTAAGACCTTATTATGGTTTGTAATGGATGATGTACTGTGATATCCAATCTGTTATGTCTCACAAAAATGGTAATCCTGGGATTGCGATGTATGGCATAACAGGCATGTGGGATTAAGCATCCGGGTGTTGACACACCTCCAAGGTGTTGTTTCCAACTTGGAATCCTGCACAACACAACCATGGAACTTTGCCCCCAACTTACAGTGAGGTTGTCAATCTCACCGGTTTTGCTGAAAACAAAGGATTAAACGTATTATGTGGAAAATAGTAATTACTTGCAGAAAGTAAACAGAAAACAGTAAATAGATTGTAGATTGATGGTAAAAGAATGGACCGGGGTCCATAGTTCACTAGAGGTGATTCTCCTTAAGATAGAAGACATGTTGGGTGAACAAATTACAGCGGGGCAATTGATAGACACCAAGAAAGCATACATGCATATACTAATCATCTTGACTCCTATGAGATTTGATTGGGCATTACAACATTATACATAGACTGTAATCCAAGTGCATCTATGACTAATAATCCACCTTCAGGTTATCATCCGAACCCCCTCCAGTATTAAGTTGCAAGCAATAGAGTGTGTAAAGTAAACAATATGATTGTTCTATGAACAAAGGATTGATGTTTTCTCCCTAGTAGAAACAACACATCAAGTACCATAGAGATTTCTGTCACTTCACCAAATTCCTAGAGGCATGAACCCACTATCGAGCATAAATACTCCCTCTTGGAGTTGCTAGCATCTACTCGGCCAAGATAGCTACTAACAACAGAAAGCATGCAAGATCACAAATAACAAAGACATGATAAAATCAATAATCAATCTGAAATAGCATCTCAATATTCATCGGATCCCCACAAACACAACATGTATGATTACAAATAGATGATCTTGATCATGAACGGAGCTCACAAGATCTAAACATGGTAGCACAAAGGAGAAGAACCAACCATCTAGCTACTACATGGACCCGTAGTCTAGGGATGAACTACTCACGCATCACACCGGAGGCAGGCATGGTGATGAAGAAGGCCTCCAGGGTGATCTCTCCCCTCCGGCAGGGCGTCGGGAAGAGCTTCAGATCCCTCCCGGTCTAGGGATGCAGATGGCGGCGGCTACAAACTGGGAATTTTTATTGGGTACTTAGGGTTTCTGCATCAGAGGCTTCTTACAGGGGAAAGGGGAGGTCGAGAGGATGCCCGAGGCTGTTGCACCCCCCTAGCGTGGGCCATGCCAGGCCGCGTGGCCAGGGGGTGTGGCCCCCTCGAGGCCCTTCTCTGTCTCATCTTCTGGCTCCGTGTTCCCCACGGTGAAATATTGACTTTGGCTTTTGTCCCGTCCAATTCCGAGAATATTCATTTTCTGGCTTTTCTGGAACCAAAGACAGAAGAAAACAGGCAAATGGAACTGTGGCATCTTGTTAATAGGTTAGTCCCAGAAAATGTATAAAAATACTCCAAAGTGTGGACAAAACATAAGAAAGTAGATATAAAACAAGCATGGAACATCAAAAATTATAGATACGTTCGCAACATATCAAGCGTCTCCTTTATAAGAAGAATTGAGAGGGAGATGCGAATATTTGCATTTCTCCATCCCCGCGCACTCGCAGTCTCTAGATCCACTCCCGATCTGAAATCTCCGGACACAGCGACCTCCTTCCTCCCTCAATGACGCCTCCAAAAGATCTATGGGGAAGGTCGAAGTGCACCAACGCTGCCTTGAAATCTTTCAAGGACACGAGCATCCTCTACAAGGGGAATTGGCCGATTCTCACGTCCAACAAGACAGGGCCCAAGCCTCACCCTGGGGAATTCATCTGCTTCCTGAGCCATCTGGAGAGGGGTTTGGGATTCCCTACTTCTATCTTCTTTCGGCGATTCTGCGTGTACTACGCGATCAAGCCATCGGACCTGGGGCAGCACAGCGTGGAGCAACTCGTGATCTTCATCGCCTTATACGAGAGCTATCTTGGATGTCGCCCTATTTTCCCTTGTGGTTGGAGATGTTCCACGGCCACGTTGGTTGCAAAGGAATGGGTAGTCCCATCCTGGCGGCGGGCGGCGTCACGTTCCAGCTGAAGCCCAAGGCCACTTTTGTGAAGCTTCTGCTGCCGAAGAAGGCGGCCAGCAAGTAGAAGAAGGGTTTGTTCTATGTAAAGGAATCCACTCCCGATGGCGAGGTGGCGCTCCAACCGTATACCGCCGAGAGAAGCGAGCCACACCAGCTGTCGGCGACCACACTTCCTGAAGACCAAAGGATGGTTGTCGATGAAATGCTAACACGGATCAAGGAGTTAAAGAAGGAGGGTCTTGAGATCATTAATCTGTATAAATGCTGGCTCGAGCGGCGACTGGTTCCACTGGCCACCCGAGCCCACTGGATGTACCAGTATACCGACAAGGATGATGCCACAAAGGAAAGCAAGGAGGTCTGGGAGGCCGACGACTACATCGCCGCGCGGAAGAAGACAACGAAGGCAGAGTACAACAACCCGAAGGCCGGGCTCGCTCCATACACTGCTATTGGGAAGCGTGAGGCACCCACAGTAAGCCTCATTTCCTTTCTTTGATTTTGCAGTCATAGTCTTGCAGCCGCGGTTTTGATCACTTCTATATCTTTGCTAGCTGTTCCAGGTCATGGAGAATAGGCTTCCCCCACTTGATGAGGAAGTTCCCAAGGAGCTCGAAGAGGAGGAGGAAGGATCCTCCGACAGCGAGGATGAAGTGGCGGAGGTCGCTGCGCCTGTACCTGCAGCTCAGAATACTCGCATACAGAAGCAGCATGAAATCGAGGCAAGTCGTAGCCTTGAAGAGCGCGACAGTAATGACAACACGAAGGATCACAACTCGCAACGCGTGTCTACGCCGGCAAAGCCTGCACGGAAGCTGAAGTCGCCTACAAAGAAGCCAGCCCCAAGGTCTTCGTTGCCACCCAAAGCGGTGACGGCTTTTGAGTTAGACGAGGAGACCCGCGACAAGGAGGCTGATGTCTCAGCCAGGATCTCAGAGGACCCATCTCCGATGAAGGGAATAGGGACCGCAAACGCGGTGGTGGAATCGGCGGTTCCACTTGCCGTGATCATACTGACAGTCTCGGGGGCCCTGGAGCCAGGAGTTGCTGAGAACACGGGGCCGAAGTTGCCGCCACCGAAGGAGGTTCCCGTGTTGCTTGGGCCAGAAGTTCCCGCAGCCGCGACCTCGATGTTGAAGAAGCCCACGGTGTCGTGGGCTGCGAGTGTGTTTGTGAAGGGGCTCACGCGCAGGTTGGCCCAGAACTGGAGAAGCCTGCCCATATTAGCACTGGTTTGGGCACTCTCCCCGTCGCCAAGTAAGTTTGATGCTTTCTTTCTCGTGTTTCTATATTTTCTTGCATCATCAACTTCCTGACCGTGGCAATTTCACAGGTCTGGTGTCAAGAAGACCGGCTTCCCTTTGGTGGCCAAGGTTCCTCCAGCCGACACCGAGGGGGAGGTCGACCCCTCCAAGAAGAGAAAGGCTGCCGAAGTCGAGGCGCCAGGTGAAGGTGCGAAGAGGCAAAAGGAGAGCGACTCCGCTACCGTGGCAGAAGAAGACGTGGGGAAGGGCGGTTCCGCCGTTCCTGCTGAAGGTGAAGTGGTCGCCAGCTTGCAGCCAAGCAAACCAACCGAGCCAGCGGGGTGCCGATGCCCGCAGCCAGCGCTCCAGCAACGATGGCGCGATGTTCCCTCACTTTGTGGCAAGTGAAGGGAATATGCCCGAGAGGCAATAATAAAGTGGTTATTATCTTATTCCTTGTTTATGATAAATGTTTATTTTGCATGCTATAATTGTATTAATTTGGAAACGTTAATACATGTGTGTTTAATAAACAAAATACAAAGTTCCTTGTGATGCCTCTCATATAAACTAGCTCGTTGATTAACAAGATGATCAAGGTTTCCTGATCATGGACATTGGATGTTGTTAATAACGAGGTCACAACATTGGTGGAATGATGTGATGAACATTCATCCAAAGTATAGCATTACGATCAAAGTCATTATGTTTATATTGCTATAACATCATACGAAGTAATCTTAGTCCTTAGACCATGAGATCATGTTAATTGCTAACATCAGAAGAGTGACTTGATAACATCAAACGTCACACCGTAAAAGGGTGACTGTAAAGGTGGGTTCAGACACTCCGAAGGTGTTATGTTGAGGCTCATGGATCAAGAGTGGAATTTGTCAATCCCGATGATGGATAGATATACTCTGGGCCCTCTCGGTGATATCACATTAAGATAGCTTGCAAGCAAGTGATGTGATCACTAGAATGTTATATCACGGGAACGAGAAAAGAGTGCATGTCGGTAATGAGATCAAACTAGGTATTGGGATACCGATAATCGAATCTCGGACATGTAATATATCGCGAGACAAATGGATTTGGTTACGATGTTAAAGGTTCACATGATCACAAGAGTCATCGTTGAATATGTCGGAGTCAGTACAGATCTCTAGGTCTCGCTGTTGATTATTGATTGGAGAGGGGTCTCAATCATCTCTGCATTATTTGTGAACCGTAGGGTGACACACTTAAGGGATACCGACACCATTTGGAGAAAATATGTTTCAGATAAAGATTTAAGAAAGCGCTGGATTCATTTCGGTGGAAATCCGAATTATTTCGGGTGATTGCAGAAACTGGTTCTGCATGTGATATTGAAATGTTACAGGGGATTTTATGTGAATGTTTGTTAATTAAAGTAATTAACAAAATTCTGAATAAAATAAATAAAATAGTTTTATTTAATGAGAGCTTGCATTAAATTTGGTGGAAATTTAATGCATGTGAGTGGAAGTGTGAGTGGAGGCATATTTATGTGAGTGGAGCATCCACCACATGAATGATGGAAGAGGTGGGGGAACCACCATGGATGCCACGCCATGGCCCTTGGCTGCCCCCTCTCTTCCCTATAAAAGGCCCCCCTCTCCTCCTCACAACACACACCTACTCGTGAAGGATCTCTCTCCCCCTCTAGTTATTCCCCATGGTCTCGGATTAGCGAGATACATGTTCTCGGTGGCTTTATCTGGAAAGGAGTTGCAGCTTCTGATGCTTTGCTGGAGCGAGGGACGGAGGTTGTCGGGGTACCGGACGTGTGTGCAATCATGGATGCACCGCTGCTTTGCGGTGCTGGACTTGGTGGTGCTGGACTTGCTGGAGCTGGATCTGATGGACATGCTGGAGCTGGACCTGCTGGACTTCATCACGATCTTGAGATCGGCAAGTGTACGACTACATCATCCACGAGTTCCATCTTGTTAACAAAGCTTTGTTTTCATCCAGGGTAAGTTCTCTATGGATGTATATCCACCCATTGCTTGTATCAAGTAGATAGATCTTGGCGTATAGTTCCCATCGTAGGAAATTTTTTGTTTTCTATGTTGCGAACCCAACAGCAAGGGACTTTGTCACGCCCACTGGAGCATAGTCACCGCAGGTTCTTGAGGTCGTTGATGGCGATGACGGGCAACGTCACGGACGTACGTCGTTCGTGGTTGCTTCAACAGATGCTAGCGAGCTTCACAACATGGTAGGTGCTGCTATACAGGTATGTCCAGTCCCTGAGGGTCTAGTCGCTGAATTTCAGCGGCTAGACACTCAAACTTTGATTGTCCAGTCCCCGAGGGTCTAGTTGCTGAATTTTAGCGGCTAGACACTCAAACTTTGATTTTCTAGTCCCCGAGGGTCTAGTCGCTGAATTTCAGCGGCTAGACACTTAGAACTTTTAGTAGTTGAATCTCTCATTGCTTTATGTCTGCAGGGCCTACAAAGGGAATCATCCGATCGGCAAGCCACTAAGGAATGCCTGGAACGTGACTTGTGCAGTGCGCAGGAAGCCACCCGGCGACTCCAAGTGTCTGCTGGTGAGTTGACTTTATCTTGATGATTTTGGGCTTTTGAAGTTGGGCGAAGATTGAACTGTGGTCCTTTTATCCTTTAGATTATCTTCCTACTGCAATTGCCAAGGCCCACGAGGGATACATTCCGGTCGCCGAGCTGGATGCTGCGAAGGCGTCATTGGGCACGACAGAGGAGCGGGTCAGCTCGCTGGTGAAGGAGCTAGAGGAGGCGAAGGCTGTGATGGTTTCTTCTGACGAGAGGGCCAAGGCTGCATTTGTCACTGTGGAGGATGAGCGGAAGTTCTCCGACTCAATCATCCTTGGGCTGCAGGAGAAGTTGTCTGCACTCGAGAAGTTCGTGACCGAGAGCTACTGCAAACTCCTTGGTGAGGATTGCCTTCTTCTACTCCTTCTTTGTTGTCTTTGGCGAGTCCCCGGGCAGGTTACTCCTCGATCAAGTGAGTCTTCTAGCTTGCTTTCTCGTGGTCTTGATTTTCTAACATTGCAGTTGCGATAGGTCAAAGCGACCCGGTGGTACAGACCTTTGACACCTCGGAGTGCGTGATGGCGGTGGTGAATGTGGACACCGCTTCGGCGCTTTGCGTCCAAGCTATTCTCCAAGGGATATCTCCTACCGAGGTGATTCCCGTTGGGATGACGGAGGCGTGGCGCTATCTTGAGGAGGGGCCTGCAGTGGTCGAGTGGATGGCACGGTCGGCCTTCCGACACAGGTCCACCACGGCGCTTAGTCTTGGGCTCGTGCATTTCCCCGACAACTTCGACCTCGACGATGTCACCACTAGGTATCCCTCGATGACTGGGTAGGTGGAGATCGCGAGGTTCTCAGGTTGACCGCCAAGGCCGCTCCATTCGCAGAGCGGGTGTTAGCGATGGGGGATCTGCTGCCGTATCAGGAGGCGGTGGCGGCGCCAGGGACTCCGAGCTGGAGCATCGTGACCTGAAATCGGAGAAGCCCTTCCAGTCATTGTTGGCGAAGAATTTGATGACGTACCCGTCGAACCCTTGGGATCCATTTGTCTGGGTCAAGGGCGATGGTGGAGCTTCTTCTTCGAGTCCTGCAGAGTGAGGGAATTTCCCTAGGGCATTGTGTTAGTCGTGGAGACTGGCCGCGTTTGTGGCAAGTCCCCGAGCGTGGTAACCTTTTGAGTCGCTGTGCGCCGGGGTGGGGAGGACGGGTTTGCTATGAGATGCGTGTTCGGTTGTCTTGGACTGGTAGGCTAGTCGAGCGAGGCGACTCTGATGTTGGCTCCGGGTTGGCATTTTCGTGGACGACGCAACGCCCGAATATTTTCGGTGTCCTTGGGTCGCACTACTTAGCCGTGTCGGTCGCTCGACTAAGGGTTGACTTCTATGGGTAGCGTATTTCTGAATGTACGAGTGCGATTGGCACAAGGAAACGGTGAGTAAACACAATTTGTGTGGTCTGGTTTTATTTCATCATGTATCAGCTGAGTACAAGTTTTAGTTCTATGTATAGAACTTTCGGAGGAGGTTTACATTCCATGGCAACCCGACTTTGAGCTGGCCATTGCCTCGTACGTCGATGAGGTAGTAGGCGTCGTTGCCGAGGACTCGTCCTATGGAGAATGACCCCTCCCATGGGGGAGACAGCTTGTTCATACCCTTCTTGTCATGGATCAGTCGCATGACTAGGTCGCCCTCCTGGAAGGTGCGAGTCCAGACTCGGCGGCTGTGGTAGCGTGGAGTCCCTGCTAGTAGATGGCGGTGTGAGAGCGAGCTAGGTCGTGTGCTTCGTCAAGCTAGTCGACCCCGCCTTGACAGGCAATCTCGTTGTCCGCCTCCGCATAATTGACGACCTGAGGTGAGTCGTGTTCTAGGTCGGTTGGCCTGATGGCCTCAGCGCCGTACACCATGAAGAAGGGTGCGAACCCTGTTGAGCGGTTGACAGAGGTGAGGATGCCCCATATCACGGAGGGGAGCTCTTCGACCCAGTACCTAGGAGTTCGCTTGAGGGGGACCCGCAATCGCGGCTTGAGGCCATGATGGACGCTTTGATTAGCGTGTTCCGCTTGGCTCCGGGTGGGCGACTGAGGCAAGGTCGAGTCGAATGCCATGTTCTTTGCAGAAATCAGCCATGGCGTCCTTGGTGAAGTTGGTGTCGTTGCCTGTGATGATGTTGTTCGGGTAGCCGTACCGATAGATGAGCTCGTGGAGGAACTTGGGGGCGGTCTTGCGGTTGCACTTCTTGATTGGCTTGGCCTCCACCCATTTGGTGAAATTGTTGACTGCGACCAGGAGGTGGGTGAAGCCAGATGGGGCCTTTTTGAACAGGCCCACCATGTCGATGCCCCATACGGCGAATGGCCAGGTGATGGGAATGGTCTTGACGGCCGAACAAGGTATGTGCGTCTGGTTGGCATACTTCTGGCACCCAACGCATCGTTGGACAATGTCAATGGCGTTGGCGTGTGTGGTGAGCCAGTAGAATCCATGTCACATGGCTTTGGCGACTAGCGACCGGGTGCCGGCGTGGTGGCCGCAGTCACCGGCATGGATGTCTTGGAGGATCTTGCGCCCTTCTACTGGTTGTACGCAGCACTAGAATACGCTAGTCACGCTATGTTTGTGGAACTCGCCATTGATGATGACGAAGGATTTGCAGCAGCGCACGATCATTCGTGCCTCTGTCTCATTGGTGGGAAGGATCTTGTGCTATAGGTAGGCGACATATGGCGCGGTCCAGTTGCCAGGCTCCATGATCATGGCGACCAGGGCAGGCTCGGGTTGTAGAGGTATCCCGATGTCTATCTCCTTCGGCGGGGAGACTGAGGGCTTGTTGATGATGTCGAGGAAGACACCCACGGGTGGCATTTGGTGAGTCGACCCATTGCGAGAGAGCGCGTCAGACTCCTTGTTCTTGCGCTTGTCGATCCATTCGACGGAGTAGCCGGCGAATTGGCCCCTAGCTGGTCCACCGCTTAGTGGTATGCTATCATGCTGGGAGATGGCGTCGCAGGTACCGGCGACTTGTGCGGTGACGAGGTCGGTGTCGCTGTATTACTGGAGGAGATTGACGCTCATCTCCTTGGCAGCCTGCATGCCGTGAAGGAGGGCCTCATATTTGGCCATATTGTTGGTGCAGGGCGTGAAGTCGAGGTGCAGTACGTAGTGGAGCTTGTCGCCTTTGGGGGAGGTGAGTAGGATCCTGGCCCCCGCGTCGCCCGTGTTCTTGGACCCGTCAAAGTGGAGCGACCAGTAGTGGATAGGGCAGCTTCTCTGGCTGTTGTGCTTCTTCCCAGTCGGTGAGGAAATCGGCCAAGGCTTGTGACTTGATCGCTTTGCATGGCTCGTACTTGATGTTGTGGATGCCGATTTCGACGTCCCACTTGGCGACTCGCCTAGTTTCCTCGCGGTTGCAGATGATGTCCTGTAGCAGCACAGAGGAGATGACCGTGATGGGGTGCTCCTAGAAGTAGTGCGGGAGCCGTCACTGGGCTCTGAATACTGCATACACCAGTGTCTGGTATTGCGGGTACCGCTGCCTTGAGTCCATTAGGACCTCGCTGATGTAGTATACCGGGCGATGTACGAGGCTCTCCTTGCCCTCCTGAGGCCGCTTGATGATCATCACACGCTAACGACTCGGGCAGAGTACGCAACGTAGACGAGCATTGGCTCTTTGTCGACTGGGGCGGCGAGCAGTGATGCTGCGACTGAGAGCCGCGACTCGCCCAGCCAGCTTCTGGATGTCGCGCGGGCACTCGAGTCTACTGAGTCGCGCTATGGTGTCGATCTTGGTGATCTTTTCTTCAATGCCTCGCTTGGAGACTACGTACCGTGGGATCTGTCCGGTGGATATGCCGAAGGTGCACTTCCCCGGGTTGAACTTGATCTTGTACTTCCACAGGTTTGCAAAAGTTTCGGCTAGGTACGCAAGTAGGTCGCTCTAGCGAGTTGACTTCACCACCACGTCGTCAATATAGAAGTGGATGTTGCGGCCAATTTGGCTCACAAGGCGCATACATGGAGGTGAAACAAAAGAAGAAAACATGCACATGCCAATGGAAATAATCACTTACATGATGGTCCGAACATAAACATGACCTGCATGTGATCCAAAGAGAGTGATCCACGATGCAAGATCAGTGTCTTCTGTGATCGTTCAGTGCATCAAAGAAGCAAGTAAGGAGACAAAAAATAAAGGATTGGTGACACAGTAAGGAATGGAGGCGTTGCTGCAAAACGCTTAGTGAGAGGAGAGAGGGATAGCGAGCAAGAAAAGAATAGTCACGTGGTGGCAAGGCTTTATAAGTAAGAAGATAGAGTGAGAGCGAGAGCAAAGGACAAATAGATGGTGACATGTTCCCAAGTCTTGAAATGTAACAAGCTTGAAAACCCAGGTCTCACTAGGCCCCACCGCCCGAGGCCCCTTGGATGGCCACCGTTTCTTCTGCCAGGTCGGCTCTCGGCCGCGAGAACCCACGTCCACCATGGGAGAATAGGACGAAGCTCTCGTCCACGAGAACCCATGTCCACCGTGGGAGAACAAAGCGATGCTCTCGTCCGTGAGAACCCGCATTGATCGTGAGAGAATAAAACAGACAAATACGAGGAACGTAGCTACGGAAGAGACCATGCAAGCATCGTGAGGGCAGTGAAGGAACAATGGCAAAAAATAGTCACGGAAAAACCGCCCACGAAACGGACGAAACCATAAAGAAACTGTATGCCGCATGTATGCTAAGCCAGTAGATTAATAGTGGCACAAAAAAAGGCAACGGACAAACGTTGGTAGAAGATCAAACATAAAAAATCAAACCACTGCATTATTATATGCGTTACCATCAAAACAAGAATTAAGCATGCAAACATACAGAGTCACATATCCAAACACTTGCCTTTATATATATTATAACGTCGTTTACAACAGAATTCACGTATACATATTAATCCATGGCTAAAGCTAAACAACATTTACAATAGCATTTTTGCTTCTAGAAAGACCGAGACAAAGGAGTACCATCGCGAAGCATGCCGTCGCGAATAGAGTCCTGGTCGTTGCCTCACGAAAAGCACAACCGGCGAAAAAGGTCAGCTATCGAGAAGTTCCCGGAAAGTCTGTATGTCAAAAAGGTCATTCATCTAGAAGCTTCCTTTGCGTACACTCGAAGTCATCCGCGACGCTCTGTTGATCATTCCGGAAACGCGCGAGGAAGAAGATCAAATCCTACACAGCAAAGGAAAAAATGAATTAAGTATAGAAGCCAAAGTACGTAGAAGAATATAGATGAAGAGAACAATTAACCGTAGACCTTAAGGAGACGCTAATATGGAGACATATTTTGTCCCATCATCGTCCTGTGTTGCCCGTAAAATTCTAAAGAAAACATCGAAATACTACGAACCAAGGGAAAAAACGAAAAAAGGAAGAGCGAAAAACGTAACATCACCTCGAAGACATGTTCATCCGAGCGATGAACGAACGTCTTCTCATCCACACCTCCTATACCAATGAAACACTTAAACCCAAAAAAAGAAGACATGTAGACCAAAAGTGTTAGGCCAAAAAGCGAAAGAACACGATGAAAAAAGAAGAGTACTTACCGCTCACACCAGAAGCACTATGTTTCTCTCCTCAACTAGTACATCCGATGATTAACATACGATACTAATGAAGAAAATAAACCGTCGCCGAGCACACATGATATGGAAATGAAAAGAAATGACGAAGAAGAGAAGACGACAATAATGTAGCGAACAAACCTTGTCAATCCACCGTTGCCGCCGGAGTACAAGACGTCAAGAAATCATCGCGATCCTGAGCCTCACCGAGCGAGGCCCTGAGCTACGAGTGCAACGAAGCGCAGGAGCCTAGGCGTCATCACGTGTATCTCCGCTCCGAGAGCACTAGTGGGCCATGGGAACCGCTCCTGGCTAGAGCCTGCGTCACCCTATGGGCCCTGAACAACCCCACGTCCGCGAGAATTTGTATCCGTATGGGCTTACACCACCAGGTCGTCTCCGTTATGGTCCCATGACCATGAGAAGACGCGACTGACATGGGCTGATCGTACCATGTCGTCTCTTCGCGGTCCTCGCCACCCAGCGGGTGCGGAGCGTTGTTGCCCCTAGAACACCTCTCACGGAGCACGTTCCTGCCCGTGTCGGCTTATGGCGAGACCATGTCGCGCACGCGGCCCACCCTTCTGTGACACGGGGCACGACAATGTGCGCGACACCGACCCGTGATATGGAATCTTTCATCCTGGTCCGCAGCGGGTCCCATGTCGTCATGTGTTTTTTCGGCCTCCATCCCAAGGCCAAAAAAAATCGGAACGACGTGGATAGCAGTTTGAGCTGAAACAATCTAACATTATTATTTACTCCTAGTAATTCGTATTTATCAAATATACCTTAGAAAAATAAAATCCTAGAAAAATCATATTTTATTAACTAAAATTTGTAAAAAGACATATTATATACCAAGATGATCAAAAAAATAATACCTACATTATAAAAATATTATATCCTACTTTTAAAATGAATAAAAACTATAATCATTTAATAAAACTTATTTAAACCTTTTCCTTTTATTACTAATTTATAAAAATCATAAAAACACATTGCTGATACTTTAATATTATCTAATTAAGCTTTGGTTAGTGATAATGATATCAATTGTTGTTTATCCTAAGTAAAACCATTTTCCATTACCTTAGAGATATTTTCTAAAAAACTACCATTATAAATAAGGGTATATAAATTCCTAAAAAGAATAAATAAAATACTCAATTATCAAATACTGGACTTCTCGCTACACCCTCCCCTCCGTGGCTCAACAAGTTAGCACAAGACAAAAGACCTTAAGAAGTATAACATGGTAAATACGTCGATAAAAAAATAGTCGATGACCAAATCGTTCGAATCTATCAACCATAGCGTTTTACAACATGTCGATGAAGTAAAGAAAGTAAAATCTTATAGTTTCATATGACCATGTTCATTATGAAAGTAAAAAAAATACCAGAATGAGACCGCTCTAGAACGTCGAGATAATACATGTACGAGAATCATACACGACGTGCGTCCGAGAAAACGCTTATACAACAATATAAGAGACATTCTCGCGTACGTTCGATACCCATGACCCGGCCTATGAAGCATACACGATGTGCATCCGAGAAAACTCTTATACATCGATATAAGAGATAATCTCGCACACGTTCGATACCCACGCCCCAACCTACGAAGCTACCTTTGTAGCTCGAACCGAACATAAAACCGATAGGTTGACCATTAAAAACTTGGCAGCCGAAAATTCAAAGCGATGTGCGAAAAATAAACGGATGAAACTCGACTAGCAAGAAAACACATTAACCGGCATTCTTTTTTTATTATTTAATCTGACTATAGATCCAAGAACTAGAAAACAAAAGTTGTTCTCACATACGCATACACGTAAAACGGCGGAAATTTATTGATTCAGTCCGATGAGAAACATATGTATAACTATTATAGATAAAACGAAACAAAATATCTTCTCACATACGCATACACGTAAAACGATGACAATTCATTTATTCAATCTGATTAGAAACATAAGTATAGGTATTATAGAGACAATGATCTGCTTACCAAGTCTAGCGTCATAACAACGCTTTTTTTGTCTCGTGCAAACGAACACATTGTGTGACAACTTATTTTTTCAATTACAGACCAAAGTATTATAGACACAATATTTCCAACAGCTAAACACAAATTCGATTAAAAAATAAAGCCGACAAAACACACATTTCTTTAATATGACTCAAACAAACACATTACATATTTTTTAATTTCTTGTCAAACGTAACTATTAAACAAGTACACTTTTTTCAAGCAAACTAAGCGAGTAAATAGTATTATCGGGCAGCTTACCCCTACTCCTATCTATCCCTACTCTTATTCCAAGTCACCAGAATAGTCGGAAGAATCCAGCTCTAGAATCTCGTTGTCCATGACCATAGGCGTGAAGACCTGTCCATGGAAGCAATAGGCACGCAGATGGCAATCCTCCCAAAGTGTCGGCTGTCATCCTGCAACATCGACGACCATAGACGGCGTAGCACTTAGGCTACTCCCGGCACAAAAGAAGATCAAGGGAGAGATGTACGGATGATCACAGTGTGGTTATTGAGGTGACGACGCTTGTCCTCTCCATCTTTGCTGCCTACCCGCGTTGCCGGAATTAGAGCATCTATGAGTATGGACAAAGAAATGATGTAAGAATCTAAAAACGGATTGAGCACGATGGAAAGAAGAAAAAAGGAGACGGAAGAGCACCTTACTAGCGTACGCGACGAAGGAAGAAGTAGATGGTACCGAGACAACCACGAAGTCGGTCTCGTGGCTAGATCGTTCGTCATGTACATCGAAGTGGTTCTAGGCACACACCATGTTCGCCCTAAGTGGCAATGCCGAAAGCGGGATGCCATAGCTAAAGAAAGAATAGCGGAGGTAGGAGATAAGAAAGGGTACGCAATGCATTGAGGAGGAAGGAGATGTCGCTCATTATTTTATAGCCAATGTATGGGTGCGAAAATCTAGGATGTTGAAAACTTGTCTCTGCACCGCGATAACCCGTGGATACCTATAGTTTGGGAAGCCAGCTGGGATCTTACTCGTGAGAACCCGTGTCCATCAAGAGTTTCATTGGCCACGATGGCCTGAACGGGACCCAACGTAAGACCTGACCACGGGGATCTATGCCCTACGATGCTAGCTCTGCTATTACCAGGACCCATCATACGATATCACCATGAGAAAATGCGGACGCCTACGCTCTATGCTGCCATCTCGTCTCTCCACCGCGAGAACCAGCATCTTTCCATGCCATCCGATGACACCTTAGCTGCCAGCTCGCCTCTCCGTTGCGAAAAAATGTGTTTGTCAAAGGCCCATGACACCACATATGCTCGTATAGGGTCTCACCACCCATCGGGTGCGGAGGCGTGTCACACCGGGAACGCCTCTCACAGAGAGTAGTACTGCCTGCGTACGCTGATGGTGGGCCCATGTCACACGCGCACCACGTCATCCAGCAACGCGGGGTACAGTGGCATAGTACACCCATACACGGAAGGGAATCTTTCGCCCTAGACCACAGCGGGCCTGCCTCACATGATAACATGGCTCCGTTGCGATGTCACCATGTGTCCTTTTTGGCCCCCAACCCACGTCCGAAAAGAGTCAGGATGACATGGATAGCAGTTTGAGATAAAAATAATCTAGCACTATTATTTACTCCTAATATTGATCATAAAATTGATAGTCTTTTCCCTAATTATTGCTCTTCACCAATCATTGAGTTTATTGAAACTAGACATCTCTCTACGCCCCTAGGGCATGGCCATGAGGCAAGCCGCTATATGTCATCGCTTTTACGCAGGTCCTCTTATTATATTCTCAAACTCCATCAGCTATTATTGTTAGGCGTATCACTTATTGACAGATTCGTGGATAGAGAGAGCATACACGTCATCTGTCCATGAGGCAAAGTTGCAGCATAGGCAACACACAAACACATAGAAAACATATATGCGTGATTAGAAGCGTCTGCTCTTATAGCCATCGCAACACTCGATCGAACCGTAGCAAAGTAGGAGTACTTAATTTGGATGACGTGTGCTCTACAGTATTGTCTCGTCACGCCAATCAACTGTACCATCATGACAGAAGATTAGGTCACAGTCGTGAGAAATGGAGAAGACATCGAAGAGATGAGGTTGCTGGTGATGCGTTCAGTGGTGGTTGACGTGTAGAGAAATAGAAAACATTGAAAACTATTTCACAACAATGTATCTGGATTATATGCCTTATTTTTCCGTCGCATGTCACATATGGTTAAGCAAATTGTGTGATCAGGTGGCAAAAGTGTGTCGGTCCTCACACATACAGGCTATCTTTTTTCTAGCGACTCTAGAACGCTATCGAAATGGAGCAAAGCACGTGTACTGAAAGTGCATGTAGAGTGCTTTGAAACATCGTGTAGTCCAGCCAACGATTGTACTACTCTCTGCGGCAGTCGTTACGTGGAGAAGTAAGAAACATTAGAAGTTTTTGAAAATAGATCGTCTCTTTGCCTCGTATTTCCCAAAACCGTCCAAAAAGACGCTTGGAATGACCACACAATATTTAAATAAATATGAATTGTCCAAAACCGAGACATGAAATAACTCATTATGTCAAACTTTTTACTCCAAAGTTCTAGACGACACATGACTTAGCAAAACAAACGCAGGAAAGAAAAACATAATTTAAAATAAAATGACTACTTATTCAGCCTCCTGGAGGGCGCTCGGCCTCGCCATTGTCACGGCAATGCCTGCTGGTCGCGGAACTGCCACCATGGTGGTCGCCATCATCATCGTCACCGATAGAGGAGTGACCGAGCCTGCTGCTCGACACCGCCTCCTCATCTTTGTCATCTTCCTCCTCCTTGTTCTCCGCCTCCTAGAACTCATTATGCGAGTCGTACTCCACGTGGTCCTCTCCCTTACCATCGGCGCCTTCCTATTCCTCGCACTCCTCCTCGTCCTAGTCCTCATCATAGTCCTCTTCATGGTCGGTGTAATCCAGCAACTCATTATGTTGGAACTCCCTCGTCTCGACCACCTCCCGTGCCACCATCAGTTGCGCCCTACGCGCTGCCCTACGCTTCTCATGCCGCTCCTCTTCCTCTCCCTCCTCATATATACCCCTCCACATGGACTTGCTTCTCTCGCTAGAGTCGCCACCGTCAGCATGCTCGGTGGAGTGACCGGCGCCAACATTGACATTGTTGGAACCACTGGCATGCGCATTCTCATGGTCGTCGCTTTCGATGTGGCCGAGAGCAACAACCTTGGCATCCTCGATGCTGGACGCATTGGCCAGGACGTAGGCAACAGTCCTAGCATGGCCGGTGCTAGAAGTGTTAGTATCAGAGCCACCGCGGGAACACATCACCGAAAGAGAAAGTTGTGAAAGAGGATTTTTCCAAGAAGTCGTCTACATGATTAGCGGGATTAGGATGGGAACATAACCAGCCGTAAAGTTGAAGAGAAAATATTTTAATAGGCATAACGACGCATGGCAGGAAGAACGTAGATTAATACCTTTCCATGCAACGCCTCGACATACATGTATGCACTCGTATCCATTCTCAGCATGATCCTCTTTCCATCTTTTTCACATGCAACGCGTTCGCATCCAACGGTTTAGCTCTTAAACATGCAACATGCAAAGGACGTAACAAAGTCAGAATAGGAGAAGGCAAAAGAGGAACCAAAAAATAAAAGGCAAAAGAACATGACATAAAAGAGGGAGAAGTGAGAAAAAGCAGAGTAGCGAACAAAAAAGTCAAAAGCAAAAACTAAAATGGCGAAGAAAGGCAAACAAAATGGAAGCTCATACTTATCTAGAGCTCGTGGCGTTGTATACGATCGCTCGTACTACCACCGGTCGCGAGGTCATCCACGATTGTAGCACCCCAAATCACGCCATGGTCAAAAGTTCGACCAGCATCGACATGAAGCCAAACCGTACGGAAATGTCTAGAGCAATCCCCAGGCTACTATAACAATACCAAAGTGCAGGAGGCGAGGTGCTCGTCGCGTGTTTCGTCATTTAGCATGCTCTCTCCTCTACCAAGCATACCTCCATGGGCATCCATATCGTCGGAACGAGTGTGTTCAGCGGAACGATGCATGCGACCAAAGATAGGAGCGATCTAAAAGAGGAAAAGGTGACACAAGAGAAGGGCTACATCTAACAGCCACCCGCAACTCGCATTTTTTACTAAGGCTACGTTGTGGGAACCCGCGCACAACTACTATCTACGATGCCAGATCCTGTGATAGAGCCTCGCCACGAGAACCCGAGCACACCTAGTGTCTACGATGCCACCTCCCGTGTCAGGGACTTGCCACGAGAACCTGCACGCACGTACTGTCTATGATGCCAACTCCCGTGCCAAGTGAGATATTGCTGCGAGTTTGTTCTTCTATGGGTCCCCTTGCATAACCTCGCCGTGAGACCTCACGGACGTCTACGGTCTAGGCTGCTAACTATGCCATCCGCCCACGATCAACCGCATCGCGTGCAGTCTACGTTGATGTATGGTACGGGTTTACATCGCCATGTCAACTCTAGATGGATACGATGTCCGCGAGAAGTCACAGACAAACTGGGCTAATGACGCCACTTAGACCATAATCAGCACCCATGTCCATGGAAACACACGTTAAAAGAAAGGCCATAGCGCCACATTGGAACTGAATGGACCCTGAGAAACATGGTTGGCTATGGTCCACTCTTCCACGTAGGATCCGTCCTGGGTTTGTGTCCACGAGAGTCTACAGGATGCATGGGCTCCCGACGCCACGTTGGCTCAAGGCAGGCTGCGACACCCGGTGGGTGTGGAGGCCTATTACACTAGGAACGCCTCTCAGAGAGCCTAGTCCTGCTCGCGTAGGCTGACGGCGGGCCCATGTCATGTGCGCAGTTCCTCTTCCAGTGAAGGGGTGTACAACAGAGTGTTGTACACCCATCTGCGGTATAGAATCTTCCGCCCTGGCCTGTAGCAGGACCCGCCTCACCGGATAGCAGAGCTTCATTGTGACATTGGCGTGTGTCCTTCTCGGACTCCATCTCATAGAAAAAAGAATTGGGACGACGTGAATATCAGTTTGATCCAAAACAATCTAGCTCTATTAATTACTCCTGATCCAAAAGAAAATTCTTAAGTAATTAAGGGTATGACTTACCCATAAAAATAAAATATTATCACCATTTACTATATTACAAAATTAATTCCATTAACTTTGAATCAGAGTAAATAATATTGCTATATTTTTTGGCTCAAATTGCTATCCACATGGTCCCAATTCTTTTCTGTTATGGGACAAATGCTGGAAGGACATGCGAAGACGTCGCAATGAAGCCCTGCTCTCTCGGGAGGCAAGACCCGTTGCGGGACAGGATGAAAGATTCCCTACCGCGGATGGGTGTCGCACGCGCCGTCGTACCCTGCGTAGCTGGACGGTGAACCACACGCTTGAGATGGGCATGTCGTCAGTGTATGCAAGAAGGACCACACTCGGTGAGAGGTGTTACCATCGTGACATGCCTTTGAACCCATCAGGTTGTGGGGCCCACTAGGAGATGACATGGCGTGGTGAGCCCATGACGGGATCGAATTATCATGGTCATGGGTCCCGCACGAAGATGACGCGACATCATAAATCCTAGCCGGTCGTGGTTTCTCGCGTACGCAGGGCCTGTCCAGAGATGACGTGGTGCCGTAGACTATAGTCGTCCGTAGTTCTACATGGCGGAGGGGACTACAGACATCTGATGTGGCATAGTAGGCCCGAGCCGGATGCGGTTCGTCTTGGTAGAGGGCCAAGCTGGCATCATAGACTCTAGGTGAAATGGGTATACCCTACAGGTACTCGAGCTTGGTATATACGGTCCAAATACATACAGGCCCACGGTGTCGCCAAGGCCCGGATGGAGGGACTCGAGTAACCTACGGACTCTCGATTGCTTGAAGGACAAGAAGAAGCTAAAGATAGAAAGTTTGAAGGGGAAAACCCTAACTTGTAACCGACTCGACTTGCTACCTGAGATGCAGCCTATCTATATAAAGGCTAGGAGGGGGTGGCGAGGAGGACACACGCAACCCTAGTTTCCACAACCCTCGCCAGATTGCATCTGTGCACTATTGTAACTTTCGACTCCTTCGATAATTCCACGAGCAGACAAGCAGGAGTAGATACCTCTACGAGGCCTGAACCTGGGTAAATCCTTCGTCCCCTGTGTGCTTGTTTGCTAGCCGATAGATGTCTCCAGCGCTCCCTCCTCTAAAACCCAAGTCCATAACAATGGGCATTGACGAGTTAAACCCTCGTCAATTGGCGCCGTCTGTTGGAACTGGGAGTGCTAATGTTGCGGCTTCTTCGGCCCCATCAAACGCGATCTACAACTCTGCAAAAGCGGAGATTCGCCAGCTTTTTGGCGCCTTCGACTTCACCGTCCACACGCCGGCTACTCGCCCAGCCTTCGAGTCCGTAGGCGACGGAATCAGCCTGGCGATTGGGAGCTTCCGCTTCCAAGTTGGTCAGATGGACACGCTTCGCATGCCCGATCAGCCGACAGCACCGGCGATTGCCCCAGCATCATGGTTCCCTCCATCGATCGGCACCCTCAGCAAGCTCAATGCTCCGGCAGCAGTCGGGAACATGGTCAGCGACAGTAGTCGTGACTCCGATCTAAGTGATCTGGCCACTGAAGATGGAACCTACGGTTCCGGATCTGAAAGTTGTGGAAGCAACAGCTTCCCAAATCACTTCATGTACGCCGTCATCAACGCAGGCGACACCTCCGCCAACCGCGGAAACAGTGGTAACACCGGCAACGGCACCGACCCGCCCAACGCCGCCAACGGCGGCAACGGCAGCAATGGAGGAGCAGTCGAACACCCCAGCATAACCAACGAGCAAACCGGCGAACACGTCGTGATCAGGCTCAACGAGCAAGAGTGGGAACGCTGCCGCGAAGCCCTACGAGGTGCACCTCTACCCTTCGGATCCCCTCAGGAACTACTAATGGGTTACCACTGGCTCCTAAAAGAGGAATTCAAGCACCAGAAACAAGCAATCGCGCAACTTGAGGCACGTAAAAAGGCGGCGGACGAGTCAAGGCTTCGTCGCGCTGGGCTCTCCTCCTACGAAGGATCCTCCTCAAGAGGCAACGAGCATCTCGCCAGGAAGAGGCAATCGCGGATGGCTCACCTCAGTGAACAAGAACGCATAGATGCCGCGAAAGTCCTTGACTTCGGCTCTATGACAGTCGACACGAGAGGCAACGTGGTTCCGGGGCGCCACAGCCGCAGCGTGATGCCGCCACCATGTACCTTCTCAATAACCAGCCACCGGCTGGAGATCCCCGAACGGCCATGCACCGATCTACGATCGCGGGCCTGGGGCTAATCGAGGCCGCCCTCGACAAAGAACCAGTACTAGACCCACAAAAGGGCAAAGCGTTAGCAAAACGATGCTCCTCGCCCTCGTCGAGCGATGACAGTCACGACCTGTCTCGGCGCCGCCGTTCACGACGACATGATCGCGACTACGATGCACACAACGAACTCACGCAGCGCAAGATCGACAAGTCAAGGTCACGACGTGCTCGGTCGACTGACTCAAAAGAAGAAGATGGGGAGCTCTACAGCGCCAGATGCTTCAGCAGATCCATCAGGCAAAAGCGAATGCCTAAAGGGTTCAAACTCCCATCAGAGAACCCGAAATTTGACGGTCTGCAGGACCCCAAGATCTGGCTAGAGGATCACATCTCCTCCGTCAGACTGCACGGAGGCAGTCGAAGTACTGCCATGCAATGCTTGCAGCTACAACTGGAGGGCGCCGCCTCGGGCATGGCTCAATAACCTCCCACGCGGATCCATTCGCAGCTGGGATGAGCTGGTCTACAGCTTCGTGCACAATTTTAAGGGCACGTAAAACGACCCGCTTCAATCGAAGAGCTGAGATGCTGCCAGCAAAAATCTGGCGAATCGCTGCGCTCTTACATCCAAAGATGGTCCATCATTAAGAACTCCACGGAGAACATCTCAGAAGACCGCGCTATTGATGCATTCAATAGTGGTGTCCGCCGCATGGAACTCAGGGAGGAGCTAGGCCGCTTGAAGCCCAAGACCATCAACCACCTGATGGAGATCGCAAATCGGTGGGCCGATGGGGAAGATTCGTTGAAAAACCGCGTTCACTCTGACGAGGAGGCAGAACTCGAACGAAGACGCGACCGCTGTAGTAAACGTCGTATGCGCGTCTACGACGATCGCGATGACGTCAACATGGTCGCAGCCGGCTACACCGATAGACGCGACGATAACCGCAATAGCGGATACCGCAGCGGCGGATACCGCGACTCCGGGAAAACCACGCAAGTATGACAACGCCGCACTCGCGATGAAGCACCCGCGACCTCCGTCGAAGACAAACTGTCCGGACCATGCACGGTACACTTCTACATCGACAAGCATGATGGCAAGAGAAAGTCCAGTCACCTCCTCAAGGACTGCCGCGAGTTCCTCAAGCTACATGAGGGTTTGGTTCGGATGAACCGCAATGCAGTCGAAAGAGGCTACGGAACCGCTCCAGGCGCAGTGGCACATGGCGCACCATCACCACCACCTGGGTCACCCCTAAACGGAGCTGCACCGGAGCAGCACCATGGAGGCGAACCATACCCACGGGCCATGGGTACCATGATGATCAAAAAGGGACGCCCCTCTAATAGGTTGCAGAAGGCCATCACTCGCCAAGTCAATTTGGCCACGCACTCGCCACCATCCACCACTGAGTACCTCAGTGGTAGTGAGTCGTGCATTACCTTCGACAAACGCGACCACCCGCCTCAAGTACCTCGCCCAGGTCATTGCCCCCTCGTACTCGAGGCGCAAATTGGAGGCTTCGACATGAGTCGCGTCTTCATGGATGGCGGAAGCGGTATCAACCTCATATTCGCGAGTACCTTGCGAGCAATGAGGATCCCTCTAACCTGCTTGGAGGCATCGGACACAACGTTCCACGGCATCATCCCAGGAAAATGTGTATACCCCCTGGGCAAAATCAACCTCGACGTCATATTCGGCACACCGAAGAACTTCCGGCGCGAGCGCATCGACTTTGAAGTTGTCGACTGGCCCTCACAATACCACTGCATCCTCGGGCGCGTCGCGTTCGCTAGGTTCATGGCAGTACCTCACTACGCCTACCTGCAGATGAAAATGCCAGGTCCCAACGGCGTCATCACGATCAACGGGAGTTTCGAGCGATCTGACAGTTATGACAGGGAATTCAACAGAATCTCCCAGTCCTTCGGCATGCAGGAGGAGCTCGCGTGATTGAAGGAAACGACAGACAACAGTCTGCCCCCCCTGAGTAGGCCAAGCTCACCTGACCTCTCCTTCGACTCATCTGTGCACACAAAGAAGGTGCAGGTCCATCCATCAGATCCCGCTAAAACGGCCCTCATCGCCAACAACTTGAGTCCCGCATAGGAACTCGCGCTCGTCGAATTCCTCCGTGAGCACTGGGAGATTTTCGCCTGGTGTCCTGCGGACATGCCAGGAGTTCCCAGGGAATTCGCCGAGCACGCACTCAACGTCAACCCCGACGCAAGGACAGTCAAGCAAACAGCGATCGTATCGAGCCACGGGCACAGGCAGTCGGAATGGAGATCAACAGACTCCTCGAGGCCAAATTCATACACGAGATCAAGGAAAGCACTTGGCTCACCAATACGGTGCTGGTGCCAAAAAAGGACACGGATATCCTGCGGATGTGCGTGGACTTCACTTCTCTAAACAAGCACTGCCCAAAGGATCACTTCCCGCTACCACGGATCGATCAAATCATCGACTCCACTGCTGGATGCGAGCGCCTCTGCTTCCTCGACGCCTACTCAGGCTATAACCAAATTCGAATGAAGGAGGAAGACCAGGAGAAGATCAGTTTACATAACGCCTTCGGCGTGTTCTGCCACAACACAATGACCTTCGGGCTAAAAAACGCGGGAGCCACGTACCAGCGGTGCATGCAGGCCTGCCTCAAGGAGCAACTTGGTCGCAACATCCAAGTCTATTTCGACGACATAGTAATCAAGACCAAGGAAGAAGCCTCTCTAATCGACGCCTTGCGTGAAACCTTCGCCAATCTCAATCGCTACCGGATAATGCTCAATCCGGACAAATGCGCCTTCGGCGTACCCTCTGGGCAACTGCTCGGGTATCTCATCTCCGCGAGAGGGATTGAGGCAAACCCGAAAAAGATAAAGGCCATACTGGCCATGGAGAAGCCAAAGAACATAAGAGGCGTTCAGCAACTAGCCGGGCGAATCACGGCCCTCAGTCGATTTATTAGTCGAATGGGAGAAAAGGCGCTGCCCTTCTATCAGCTCCTCCGCAAAGCTGACAAATTCGAGTGGACCAACGAAGCGCAAGAAGCATTCGAGGACCTCAAGCGCCTGCTATCCACCTCGCCAGTATTGGTAACTCCACGAGAAAGGGAACCACTACTGGTGTACATCTCCGCCACCAACCAAGTGGTTAGCACAGTGCTCGTCATCGAACGGGCCGAGGAAAACAAGGTCCACGGCGTACAACGCCCGGTATACTACCTCAGCGAGGTCCTCAAGCCAACAAAACAGCGGTACCCGCACTACCAGAAGCTGGCGTACGTCGTCTTTATGACCGTCCGGCGACTGCGCCATTACTTCCAGGAACACCCAATCGTGGTAGTCAACGACGCCACATTGGGACATATCCTCAATAGCCCTGACGCCACAGGGCGAGTCACGCTTTGGGGAATCGAACTGTCTCCACGAGACATCACATATGAAAAGCGCGGCGCAATCAAGTCACAAGTTCTCCCTGACTTCCTCATACATTGGATGGAAAACCAACCCCCGGACAAGCCAGACATGTCCTACCTCTAGACAATGCACTTCGATGGGTCCAAGAGGAAAGATAGAGCAGGAGCAGGTATCATACTGACATCGCCTCAAGGGGACAAGCTGAAATACGTCCTGCGAATGCAGTTCACAGCCTCAAACAACGAGGCTGAATACGAGGCCCTGTTACACGGGATGAGAATGGCAAAAGCCTGCGGCACAAAGAGGCTAATCATATATGGCGACTCCAAGTTGGTCGTCAACCAAACAATGCACGAGTGCGACGCACTAAACGACAACATGATCGCATACCGCAACCTCTATGACACACTTGAAGGAGACTTTGATGGTTGCGAGTTGCGACACATAGGTCGCGAAAGCAATGAGGAGGCGGACGCACTCGCCAACATAGGCTCCACCTGCGCACCCATACCACCTGGGGTATTTCTCGAGCGCATATGCAAACGCTCCATCAAGCCAAAGGCCGCAGAGAAGAAAACAAGTGCAGCAACGGACTCGGGGGCTACGCCACCCAATGAGCCAATGACAATCGATGACTTGGAGCTCGACACAGGACTTGAGGGACCAATGAGCGTCATGATGATCGAACAATCCTGGACGCAGCCGTACATTACGTACCTCCTCAGTAAGCGCCTACCGGATGACCCGACAGATGCACGACACATCGCGCGACGCTCCAAGGCATTTGCCGTTATCAACGGCGAACTGTATAAACGCAGCATCACAGGCGTGTTACAGCGATGCGTCTCCCTAGCCGATGGAAGAGCAGTCCTCCTCGACATCCATGAAGGGACCTACGGGCACCACGCCGGTAGTCGCGCCCTCGTTGCCAAAGCTCTACGAGCTGGATTTTACTGGCCCACGGCCATGCGCGACGCCAAGGACATAGTCCAAAAGTGCAATGCTTGCCAGCGATTCGTAGACAAACCAAACGCACCAGGCGCAGAACTCCGGCCTATCGCATTGGCCTGGCCCTTCGCCCAGTAGGGACTCGACATGGTTGGCAAACTTCCAAGTTCCTCGCAAGGAGGCTACGTCTACCTCTTGGTCGCAGTCGACAAATTCACCAAATGGATTGAGGCCATGCCAGTGACCCAGCAATCAGGGCACAGTGCAGTCAAGTTCTTCGAGTCCATCGTCTACCGCTTCGGCGTGCCACACAACATCATCACCGACAACGGAACGAACTTTACATCCAAGGAGTTCCAAGATTTCTGCGAGAACCTGGGGATCAACATCAGCTACGTCTCAGTAGCACACCCGCAGACCAACGGTCAGGTGGAAAAGGCAAACGGGCTCGTCTACGGCGGCATCAAGAAGCGACTCCTCCGTCCACTCGAACAAGCCGTGGGCTGCTGGCCAAACGAACTGCAATCCGTACTCTGGAGCCTGCGTACAACTCCAAACAGCGCCACCGGCTACACACCATTCTTTATGGTACATGGAGCAGAGGCAGTACTACCCGCCGAGGTACGGTACAAAGCGCCATGCGTAGTCGCCTACAGCGAGAAGGAGTCATCCCTCGCACTCGAAGACTCCGTCGACCTCCTTGACAAAGCAAGAGAAATGGCCACAGAAAGATCTACGATCTACCAGCAAAACCTGCGCAACTACCATAGCAGAAGGCTTCGCCTAAGATCCTTCGTCGAAGGTGACCTGGTCCTGCGACTGAAGCGGCAGGGGCATCTCAAGATCGAGTCCCCCTAGGAAGGACCGTACGTGATTACAGAAGTAATCCTGTGGCGCCTATCGTCTTCAAGATTTAGAGGCAGAGTCGCATACTCCAACCCTTGAACGTCGCACAACTGCGACGCTTCTACCCTTAGTCGTTTCTTCTTTACTTTTACATCGCAAATAAGGCTATTCAGCCAAGGCTACTTAGCCGCACATTGTACTACGTACTGTTCTTCGAATAAATAAAAGCTAAGTGCCCCAAAACTCCGTGTTCTCCTTTCTTTTGTCAACTTTCATACTCGGGGGCTACGCCACCCTGTACACACATGTTCTTCGAACAAAAACGCGACATCCTGAGTAGCTGGCACATCAATCGAACCCCTTAACACAAACTCAACACAGCTGCAACGCACCTGACAGGTTAACAAGGGAACGATACAAAGATGGCCAGGCTAACGAAAAGGACTTGCATAAGTGCAACGCACCCCACGCTTATAAAGCTATTTGTATACATTCAACAATAAATTATCTACAAATATATATGAGCTTTACAACACCAGTACACTTATGTGCAGGATACATATTTGGCTACCCTTGCAACAGAAGAACATTAGTCTGTTCCTCGAAGAAGTCGACGATCTCCTCGGCTGGACGATCCACCGCCTGATAGTGCGGCACCATGTTCCAGGAAGATCCTGCTGGTGGCACCGGTGGCCCAGAGGCAATGGCGGCGACATCCATGTCAGGCCTGTGCAAACGCACCATGGAGAGGGCAGCCTTGGCACCAGCCACCAACTGCTGCCTCACGCACTCGCGAACCGCGGACATATCTTGAAATTTGGTCAGAAGGGCCAGCAGGCTTGATGGAGTATCATCCAGCGGGAACATCGCCCGGTAGATGTTCTTCAAACACGACTGCGACTTCTTCAGAAAGAGCAGCACTCGCGAGGCGTGGTCCTGCAGGGTCGCTAACGCAGTCGCACGATCATGATCTACCCAGAAGTATCCACTCTCCTGAAGTTTCTCCTGGGTGAGATCATGAAGGCGGATGGCAATCATATCCCTCTCCTCTTGCGGACGGCGTGTGCTAACAACTACATGAAGCAGCATCAACTGCATGAGTACAACGTACCATTGCGATTAACTACAGAGGAAAATACGAGGATGAGCAAACTAACATTTAAACTGGTCGCCCAGTTGCGTCACCTCGCTAAGCAGATATTGTTCACGGGCGGCGGCTTTTTCAGCCTTTGACTTCCACACGTCCGTGCTACCGCGGATCACGGGCAATTCATGCTCCAGTTGCTTCACGCGATCACGAAGTAGCGAAAGCAAGGACAACTCCTCTACCCTGGAGCATGGTGGTGCCATTGCATCCTCAAGAGATGGCGAGTACGGGGTTCCCCCCACAGGACCACTTGATGTACCCTACCAAAAATCAAGCCAGAGGCAAAATAAGGCGACCAACTCAAAAGTCAAAAGTAACAGATGCATTCAGGATCAATAAAAGTATCTACAAACACATTCGCCAACTGGCATGTTCTCCAATCAAAAGAGCAAGTTCATCAGCTATTACAAGAAACTAACTACGGAGTAGCTGGCTTCTTCGACTTCGATGACCTCGGGGGCTTCATCAAGTCCGTGGCGATATCGATGCCATCGACTTTCCGCCGCCCCGAGGTCAAGTTTTCACCGCCTTCTTTGCGATTGAGCTCCTCCGAATACTTGGCAACAGTGTTTATCAAGGAATGGCCATATTTGGCACGGTCACAAAGGGGCGAATCTTTCTTGACCATCCGTGCCAACAGGCATTGTCTTCGACACCGCAGAGGGATCCACTTCGACTACGTGGGCTTGCACCATGGCAAGTGACATGGTCGCGCCAGCTGCGCGGAGGGAGTTCTTGTACGCGGCAGGGACACCCCAGCGAGCGACTCCACCAGCTCTTCCACATTGTCGACCAGCTCCGCCTTCGGCATCAGCTCCTCCCAGAGGCGACTCAGGGTGGCCTTGGCTTTGGACAACGTATTTTGTACAGCGGTGCTACGATCTTCGACCGCAGATACCGTGCCCGCCAGAGCGTCATCGCGACCAAGGGCTTGTGGATCAAAACTCAAGCCGCCAGCATCTACACCAAAATACACACATGGATCAAACTTCTAATGTCACCGGCACTACAGAGGAAGAGAAGAACATCAATAAAATATCTACCAAGTAAAGGTACCTGAGAGGGCCTTGGCGACTGAGAACAGTTGCTCTTCGAACAACTTCTCCCTGGACGCAAAGGAGGCACGCAGATCCTCTTCGCGCTTCTGGGCTTCATCACGAGCCTCGATTGCCTCGTCGCGCCCCTTCACAGCTACGGCTAGTGTCTTCTCCAACGTGGCGACATCACGCAGTAAAGCATTATGCTCAGCTACATGGCAGTCAAAAATTTGGCTGTCAGTCGATTATACCAAAATACAGAGAAGACGAAAAGAATAAGTATAGAACACTCACTCTCGACCACGCGGTGGCGCGTCTCCAGCATCGCATGCTGACGACCCATCGCCATCACTTGCTCCACCACCTGCGCGGCTTTCTTTACAAGGAGCTGTCGCACAAAACATGGATTTAGGAGATGGCAACAAAGGGCGTTGACTGCCAAATTATAAAAGAAAGAAAGATATACTTACATGGTCCTCCAGCGACTCCAAAGAAGATTGCTGAACCGGCATCCGAGCAACTACTCGATGCTCCCCTACGTGAGGAGAGCTCGAAGAATTGTGCCCGGAGTGGGCCGCCGCCGAAGGAGAAGGAGCGCGCTCGACCTCTATCTTGGCCTTTGAGGTCGCGACTCCTGATTCCTTCAAAAATTCGACGTCGCCAGAAGATGACGACGCCTCTTGACTGCAAGACAAAAGCCGCACTCAGAAAAGGAAAACTCCAGGACAAAGCCAACAAGAAGAAAACAAGAGAAGAATGAATGCTTACCAGTCAAAATTGTCAAGATCAAACATGGCCTCCGTCGACTTCGACGAAGACTCCTTGGGAAATCGCATCTTCTTGCGAGAAGACGGTGCCACAGCCCTCACAGGAATAGCTGGAATTGGCGACTCTGCGTCAACACCCGTGCCTCCTGGAGATGAAGGAGTCGACGCGTCGGAATCCCCGCTACGTGAACGCTTGCGAGTATCCGGACTCTCGGACTCGGGGGCTTCCTCTTCCACATCGGAAGGGACAGTCGACTTAGATTCGTCCTCTTCCAAAGCTTCACGAGGAATAATCCCCTCAGGGAGGGGAGGCATCCACACCGCCCACTCCTGCATACAAAAAGTAAAGATCAGCAAACACAATAGGAAACGCAATCGAGAAAATAAGCTACTACGTAGCGCAACTGTACCTCGGGAGGAGGATTCGAAGCATCAAAGGGAGGAACGACTGGCTCGTTCGAAAGCACATCTTTGAGGGTGTACTTCGTGACCAGTTGCACCCTCTTATCTACCTCACTCGCGGACATGCCATCAGCAGACACGCGAGTGGGATCATCAGCGCCACCCTATTGGAACATGGGATGGACCCTGGCCTGGAGAGGCTAGACGCGACGACGCAGCCAAGTCCTGACAAGGGCACAACCTCCCTCTTCTGCGCCTATGCGACTCTCGAGGTTGCAGACGCGCTGATATAACACGTCTGTCTCAGCGAGTTCAGAAGGCATGATCACGTTCTTCCAAGAACACATCTTCTTGCAGGGAGTCGCAGGATCGAAAGGCGCGAGTCCAAAGTGCTCGTCTTTGGCCTTCTGGTCGCGCACATAGAACCATTTGTCCCTCCATCCCTGGACGGACTTGGTAAGCTTGATATCGAAGTAGGTGGCGGATGGGTCAACGTGGATTCCGCAACCACCTACGTCATAAACTAAAGAGCCAGATGCGGACTGACGCTTCAATTTAAAGATGCGCTTGAAAATACCAAAGTGTGGCTCGATTCCGAGCCAGCACTCGCAGAGAGTGATGAAACAAGTGATGTGGAGGAGAGAATTTGGGGATAGCTAATGGAGCTGGAGCCCATAGAAACAAAGAAGACCCCGAAGAAAGGGGTGAAGAGGCAAGGAAAGACCGCGAATGGTGAATGCAAGAAACATCACTCGATAACCAGCGGGAGGCACAGGAATGGTCTCGCCGCTGGGGACGCGCGAATCGGCGACTGCTGCAGAAATCACTCTGTCTTGGCGAAGAAGACGGAGATCCGACGCCTTGATGATAGAGGGGCGCCATGCGCCATTGGTCACGCGAGTGCACGCGACCTTCTTCTTCCCGACGGCGGCGGCACTGGTGCCCGCAGCAGCGGAGCCACCTTTCTTCTTCGCTGCAGCGAGGGTGGCCACGGAATCAGCGGCAGCGCCTCCCTTCTTCTTCCCCATTGCACGGCGGCGATGAGAGCGAATAAAGTAGCTTGGGAACGAATGGAGCTGGTCCAGCATCGTGGAGAAGATGGGCGCAGAGGAAAGCAGAAAAGCAAACGGCAATGGCGATGGCAGCAAGGAAGAAAGAGCACAGATGGGAAATTACCGCCGCAACATCACTACTTAACCCCTGGGAGATGCAATCCAACGGCTGACAAAAGTCCTATTGTACGCGTGGCACGCATCGCGTAGGACACGTGGAGAAGAGGAAGCGCGAACCGTCCCCCCACTTCTACCATTACACGCGGAAATCGAGGAGGCACAGTTAAAAATAAGATTCCGCACGCCCAGTCAAATCAAAGTCAGAAAGTGAGACCCACCGCTCGTCACGTCCCGTCAAAACCGCTCACGCGGGCAACTAAGGTCATACAAGCGTCAGCAATGACGTAACCAAGGCTATGCAGTGGGAAACTTCGACTATTTTTAGTCCTTGTTGGAGTCTTCGACTCCACCAAGCACTCGGGGGCTACTCCCATAGGGAGCGCTGGTCGCGCACCCTACGACTTTATTTTTCTTGTTGCAAGAACATGGACAATCACAAAAGCAAACCCAACCACTCGAAACACAGTTCGATTATGGACATGTGTTACTCCCATAGGGAGCGCCGGAAACAAGCAGGCAAAAGACGACAGCAGTCGCAAAAGTATTTTAGTACCTGCCTGAGTCATCGACTGAAACAAGCAGGCAAAGGACGACAGCAGTCGTGAAAGTATTTTAGTACCTGCCTAAGTCATCGACTAAACAAGCAAGCAAAAGACGACAGCAGTCGCAAAAAGTTCTTTAGTCCCTGCCTGAGTCTTCGACTCAACCAGGCACTCGGGGGCTACTCCCATAGGGAGCGCTGGCCGGGAACCCTATGATTATTTGTACGAAAAAAAACTGTGTGTTGATAACATCCACACTCGAAACTCATGGCGACACTGCCTCATAATTTTTCCCTACAAAGAGACTGCGTCTCCTAGGTTACCCGAATCGTCTCCGCGATGATAAAATTCGGATGCCGCGCCTACGGCGTGAAGGTAAGACCTGAATAAGGCCTGGCAACGCATTTAACTGCGCACTACCAGAAACATATCCGTGCCTACAGGCATGATGAACATGCCTTGACAGACACGTCAAGTCCTCACACCCATATAACTCGAATTCGACTCCTGTAAGACCTCCGCGGCCTGAGTCGAATTACACCAGCACTTTTCCGGATTCGAGTCTGGGGACTCGAATTTGAGTAGATTGCGTTGTTTCACCCAAAGGTGGTAAACTGATACCGATACTTCGGTTATATCAGGCACGTATATCTACAATCCCTATGACACAAATAAAAGCAATCGAAATGTACTCATTTAGGCACTCGAATGCTTCAAAAAGTCCCTAGTCGAATCTGCGATTCCACTGGACACTCGGGGGCTACTGACATGGGTATACCCTACAGGTACTCGAGCTTGGTATATACGTTCCAAATACATACAGGCCCACGGTGTCGCCAAGGCCCGGATGGAGGGACTCGAGTAACCTACGGACTCTCGATTGCTTGAAGGACAAGAAGAAGCCAAAGATAGAAAGTTTGAAGGGGAAAACCCTAACTTGTAACCGACTCGACCTGCTACCTGAGACCTAGCCTATCTATATAAAGGCTAGGAGGGGCAGCGAGGAGGACACACGCAACCCTAGTTTCCACAACCCTCGCCAGATTGCATCTGCGCACCATTGTAACTTTCGACTCCTTCGATAATTCCACGAGCAGACAAGCAGGAGTAGGGACCTCTACGAGGCCTGAACTTGGGTAAATCCTTCGTCGCCTGTGTGCTTGTTTGCTAGCCGATAGATGTCTCCAGCGCTCCCTCCTTCTCCAAAACCCAAGTCCATAACAATGGGCATTGACGAGTTAAACCCTCATCACTAGGTGTTAGCGTTTTATTGCGGATGATAGCATAGCTAGTAGCATAGACTCTATGCCTCGAAAATACGCTTCGGTCTATGATGGCCCTATAGCTTAAACCTTACTCTTACCTCTTCTATATAAACTTCTTGTTGCATCACTTCTTCGGCATCCTATCAAATATTTCTTTTCCATAGCATGCTACTAAATGAAGGGGTTCGGGGCAGAAAACATAAAATTTTCCTATGTGAACACACCTAACTATCAGGATCTATTTAGGAGTAATACTATAATGGCGGAGTTTTAGATACATACACTTGTAGTCCAAAATTGGTTAACATTCTGAGGGGAACATGGATAATATAGTCGTACACGTAGCCGACCTCAAGGTCGCAAAGCTCCTCGCAAGTCACCCCTTTCTCCATCGTGCAACAGTCTAGCTCACGACAATCAAGGTTCCACAAGTGGCAGCACACTTGTGGTTTTGCACACATGTTGTGTACAATGACAACCTTCAGTTCTCTAATCCTTGCCAAGAGTGCCGAAGTAGATCCTCTAGATGAAATCCCTGCAGTGCAACAGTGTGTTGTTGGTGTGTCGTCTCTTGCGTGTATAGTCCTTCCAGGGACCATTGCATCATAAGAAGGCAATAATAGATACAAATTATTCCCTGAGGAAAATGCCCCAGAGAATTATTGTGTGTTTATTTCCACCCATAGGCACCCCTTTATATAGGTGGTTCCCTCCCCAAAGGGTTGCCCATGTGGGACTAACCAAGGAAGAGGGGAGGGGGAGGCGCCATGGGCTGGTGGGGCGCCATGGTCCAGCCGGCTAGGGTGGGCCCCACCCCCACGCATGGCTGCAAGCTGGTCGAGTGAGCCCCTAGGCGGCGGTGGCTAGGCCCCTGGCCTTCCCTAGGGCGGTTTCTCCTCTTGGATCTTGTTCCTTCAGGAACTTGGCCAATTAGGGAAGTTACCCTTTCAAATTAGATTTTCATAATATATTTCATATTAATTACATTAATTAATATGAAATACATATTATCAAATCCTACTTAACCCGAAACATCTTTCGGTTCCCTCCGAACTTTCGATCCTACCGGAACGATTCCGGCTCTCTCACAGAACTCTTTCGGTTTTCTCTTCTCTCTCATCCTGTGATTTCGATGCTTCCGTAATGATCTCCAAGTGTCACCGTACCCTTAAGTGTGTTACCAGAATGGCTCGGGAACATCACAAACATGATCGAGACACCTCTGATATCAATGACCATTAGCGAAGCCGGGATGCCCATAATGACCCTTGTGCATTCCATGATGTAATGTCATTTGAATCGTAAATGTCGAGTCAAATTTACTTTGTTAATTCAATACTGACTTGTCCGAGATCTGATCAATGGTATCACTATACCTAGTTCAATCTCACTACTGACAAGTTCTGTTTTACTTTTTCCCGTGATATTCCATCATATGACCTAGTCAAATGTTGCAACATTATGGATGTAATCTCACGAAGTCGGTCGTGTGTATGTTCCCGTCACGTGAGTGAACAAATCCTGATCTTGATACATAGGCCTCAATTGTTCCTCCGGAATACCTAACATACACCATTATAGTAACACATTTACAGACATGACGTTTGATGCAGCTAAAGCAACCTCGGGATATAGTGATTAATATGATCTCACGGTCTAAGGAGAAGGATACTACACTTCTAACTATTGCAATGATAAACCCTATGACTTGATCGTGCCGAAATAGTTATCTTTGGGTAATGTCCATCACATCATTCATAATGAAATGAGCTCGTTGTCAGTTGACGTTAAATCAGTCCATGATCGGGAAACCTCGCTCATAAGCTTCCCAATGAACTAGTATAATTAGAGGCTACTAGGGACTTAGTCTGTTTCATCCCACACATGTATCAATGTTTTCACTTGATATAGTTATAGAATAGTATAAAACTATTATGAACTAATTGAGATATGATAATAAAATCGATTTATTATTTGCCTCTAGGGCATATCTCCTTCACTAAAGGCTCGGCTTGTTGCACCCTGATTCTTTCGTAGAGCTCACGAGTTGCACCGTTTGAGCTCCGAGTAGAGAAGGGTGTGGTTGTTCGACCTTGTAATCCATCTCACCTTGCCAGCCTCTATTCATCTCTTCGGCATTTGACGCCCTGATGCCACTGCCCAACAATGTCTTTCCTGTGGTTTCAGTGGCGCTTCATGGCCGCTCAGTTATGTTTGTCTACGGTTCCTTTGTCTCGCCAACGTCACCTGATGATGAGGCATGTTTCTAGCGGATGCCTCCCGTGTAGGATGTCCCTAGATAAGCGCCTCTAGCCGCATTTTTTGTCTCTCTCCGGCGTCCTGCTTACCAAGCATCACCGTCTCTCCAAGTGCCGATCTAATTCGATGCTCCTCCCTCCAATGTCCTTCTTACTAGATGTAGACGCGTCACCGCAGGCCTCACCACGGTGATGTTGTGCCTTCAACGCAGACGAGAAGGTGTACGTCTACGGAGGAGGAGGTCTCGCCCTGGATGAGGAAGGAAGGATTTCTCTGATAAAGTAGTGTAGTCCCGATTAGTCTTTAGCAGTGTATAAAGTCTGTATTTCCGTTTTTAGGTTGTTGTGTCGTCTTTAGCAGTAGGTGTTTCCTTAGCTTTGTAACCTCATGTCTAGCTAAGTGTATTCTGTAATAGTTATTCGTATTGTGTTAAATAAATTTTTATTTTCTGTTCTTTCTTGCGTTCTGCCGTGAATTCCTCTGGTGACTACTTTGGCACCTGTTCTATTAGTTATACTTATATGTTGTGAAAGTCTACTTCCTGGCGTATCATACTTACTTTTCGTGGTGTGTTTTTTGCAGCTTTGCATGTTACAATTTTTATGAGGGGATAACTTTGCATCATTGGAACCGTCGCTTGAATGTGGTACAAAAAAGTGTTTGATGCCTCCCGTCTTTTCGACAAAATGAAATGCTGAATCAGAAACTATAAGTCATGCATGAATCGTGTTTCTTATGTTCGGAGGTAAATTCGTCTTTTTCAACGTGTCATTGTTTCAGTTCCATGCATGGTATGAAAATCATCAGTGTTATTTACTGCCCTCGGTACTTATTATATAGATGATATCGTTAGCTCTTCACGTTTATTGCGCATGTTGAATCTTACAGTACATGGTCTTGCGCAGGAGAAAACGTTCTTCGTATGCGTTATATGACGTTTAATGGCACGTCATGCCAGATTTTGCGTTGTCGCTTTGATGCCACATATCTCTTGGCGTAGTCTGTACCGTGGCGTTCTCTATCACAGTTAACCGAATATGTAGCCCGAGTCACGTATATGTCTTTCTCTCTTATCTCTTATTGCTATTTATGCGTGCCTCCTGGGTTCCTCATACGCCTCTCCATCTTTTCCTATTCTCAGTTCCCACAATGGCACCTCTGACTAGCAGCTGCTGAGACAAGTAGGTGTGCATGTTTCTCACTCGGTTGACTTTGCTGTCTCAGTTGTTCCCGAGAAGTTGCACACGTCCAGCCCGTACGCCTATAGGGTTTGTTTCGTTCGATCCATCTAGAAAGACATCGCAGTCCGACGTGATACACTGATACTTCTCTTCTACTTCCAGGACAGGGCGGTGATGAGGATCTGTAATGGTTTCAGCTTTGCGAGCACGAATATGTTGAGCGTGCGTGGGAGCAAAAAGAGGCACAAGAAGAGGAGGAGGTCGCGAAGAACGCTTGCATCGTGGAAGCCGCTAAGGAAGCAGTGTGAGAACCTATCCACAAAGAGCATACGCGTGCGACCGAGGCCGCGTGTTTTGCAATGGTGGCTATCGAAGAAATCTAAAGAGCTGTCGATGCAAAGATTTTCGTGGTGGGCATCGCTCTATCAGTGGCTTAGGCGGTCTCAAAGTATCCTCCTATGGACTAAAAGGATGACCTGGATCATGAGTCGTTTTGGGAGAACCTGATGTTGGACTCTGACAACGAAGAAAACCTACATAGCAATGGGTCTACATAGGATTTAACATGGTTCTATATTGAAAAAACTTCCATCAATAATGAATAATATTTACTTTCTATGTTTACATATTGTTTCTTTATTTCGTCTAGCATTTTACTTAGACTGTGTCTACGTATAAGTCGTCGCGCAATAGCATGTTAGCTATCAAAAAGTGTACAGTCAAATCTTACACAATATTAGCATCAAAGCATTTACGATATCGACGCTACACGGGATAGATCAACAGATTCACCAAGTTGTCTACCAATTTTATCATTAAACCGATTTTTTTTCCACAGCGCTTATAACGCAATGTGCTCTCAATGTGCTCTCTCTTACTACTCGGCCATGGTAAACACCGACGCACGTACGGCAGCATCATGATGCACGGATTTAGCGCTGATTGAGCCGTATACTATGTTCTTTTGAAGAGTCTCATAGGACTTAGCGGTGTGAGACCGGTTTTCAGCCGCACTGAGACCCACACCATAAGAACGTGAAGTTGTTCTCTAGAAAAGCTATCACTTAGTGTTCAGAGAGCAGATCTTTTTTGTTGCCATGTGTATATAGCGCAATCATATCATAAGGTGTTTTGTCTACCGTCCGCGTCCCGGGGGAGGCGTAGAGAGAAGTCTAGTAGTAATAATATTACATTTATTTCATCCTTAGGCAATAATATGAAATAAACATAATGTTTTATAATAATGTTTTCAAGTCTTAAAGAAAAGCCAAGATGTTTTATTCATTAATAATGTTAATTTATTTACTAATAACAACTTAGAGTTAGGTTAAACCCTAAGAGTATCTAATTGTAAGTTGAATGCCCTTGTTCAATTCTATAAGTTTTTCTTAAAATGTTATTCTTTTAAATAATACATCACAAATAACTTTAATCATCTCTTTATGTCCAACATGAGTAACCAACTTTTATAAAATAAGTTTCTAACTCTTTATCAACATGTGTATGCTACTCTATTGTATGTTATCTTATTTATATCTAATAATAAAGCACGAAGTGTTTCTTGCAGTTCAACACTTTTTTGGACAGGTTTACCCTCCCATCAACGCCCATATTACATGGGGATGCCACTGTACCACCAATTTGAGATTATTACCTACTTGTGCCACCACAAGTGAAAATCGTCCGATGTCGCTGGTTTGTTCCCCGCGAAACATTTCGGTTTGTTGCCCGCAAAATATTTTCTTCGAGTCGAGACCTGATAGGTAACTCAACAAACGCAAGGAAATATCATGGGGACGGCCGGAGGAGGCGGACAACTCAACAAACGGTGAATGAGGGAATTATGAATGAAATCACCATTGCTTTTTTTTTCTGATAGGTAACTCTGGATCTAAAACATCTCAACAAATAAATAATCCATCAAATCAAACCTAGAGCGCACCACGCATTAAGGTTCAGGTAGAGAGAGTATAGTGGATCTGAAAACTAAAAATAACTAAAGCTAGCACCACAAGCATCATCTTGAATAACTAGGACACTGAATGGATTTCTGGACTACTACATGTTGGGGGAGGCAGGTCAGACGTGGTCAAAGTGTTTTAGCAGATAGAGAGCGATGGATTTCCGATCAGGGGCGATTGTAGATGTGGGAAAACAGAGAAGAGATGAGTGGATTGGTATGAGAAAGAATCGGGGCGGTGGGGATGAACAAAGCTTTTTCTTCAAGAGAGGGGGACGAACCAACCTAGGCTTTTTTTGAGATTTTTTTAGAGAATTCTGAACCGAGCTGGGTGTGCCTGGGCTTAGTGGTTGCTTCGGCTGGGACTCTTGGACTGGTGTAGCTGGGCCAGTCCATGGAGTCATGGACTGCTACGTCTGGAGATGTACTGAGTCTAGACAGAGTATGGACTGCTTCGGCTGGGCGCCTAATTCTTTATAGAAGTAATAGAAAATAGATAAGGCGTAAGGATATTTTGGGTTGAATGGTCCCACCTTGTTCCCTTACAACCAGTTTATATATAGTCCCAATTCTTCTAGAATATTAACAAGCAACAACAAGGTTGATTGGTATGAAATATAATGATCAAGTGCAAGGATTTAATGGGACTCTGTTTTTGGGTTGCTGCCTCCATGAATAAAGGAGTATGAAAGGATGACGCATATGGGGGAGCGGGGCTTGCTGCCTCCAAGAATGGGCTGCATGATTAATCATCCTGATTGAAAGTATGGTTGGAACCTCCAGATGAATGGAAAGAGGACTCTGCCGGTATGTATAGGAGTATGACCTAAACTATAAATCGACAATAGGCAAACTAAGGGGTTACTGTGGCTTCGGAAAATGTTTTCCGAAAACAATTTATTCTCATGTCACAATACACAGGAAAAATTGAGTACATATATGAGTGTATGTGAAGAATATTTTTCTTCTGGTGCAAAGAACGGGCACTTTTTCTAGTTACACTTATAAGTCATTCATCAACTTCACAAGCTTAATAAGAATAGCAAGTGTTAAATTGATCTAAAAAAGACAATACATCCCAAGGAAATCATCACAAGTGCACAACCCAAGATCATTGACATTTATTCCAGGAATTTTGGGTTTAAAACGATTGCATCACATTTCTTATGCATAATAGCATCTTGCTTCTTTAAACATTAGTCCTTACCGGACCAATGATGTTGGTTTCAGATATTGAAGTTTATATTGTCCCGAAGACCCTGGATAATCTTGTAGTCAAAAAGGCAAGTTCATACTTGTTCATGTTCTTTGATTATTTTCGATGAAGTATTTACAATTTATTTTTGTTATCACCTGCATTTCAAAAAGGATGGTAGAAAATATTATTTTCATAATAATATGACTATTTGGTTATCGACCCGAGTGGTGGTAGCCTTGTATGGCGGGCAAATGGAACCATGGTATGATATATATGGTTGGTGGAGGTTCCATTTGCATGGTAAAGTATCATCTAGGGCTTAATAACCAATTTCGCTAGTGATTCTAGCGATGTATAATATGCGTTAACCATAAGATCTGGAGTGTCGAAGAGAAGTTAGCTGGATCTTCTTCCTTTCATATATTGATGGACGATCTTATCATGACGTTGTCGATTACTCGTGGAGGATCCAACATATGGATGGGACCCCTTAGTGCCCCGCGATACTTAGTGTCTATGATCGTCTGCAAGGGGCTATCTGGCGGGGGCTACCAGGGGCAAGTTCTTCTTACATAATTGGGTGGGCATTCGGGGTTGTGGAGAAGGGCAGTGATTGTCTTGGATCTTAGATCAGACCCCATACCAAGGAAGTGTGGACGAGCTCATGACTCGGATGTGCAACAAGGCTAAGGTCTCTTATGGGTAAAGTAACACACCTCTGTAGAGTGTACAAAATGTGACATGTTACTCCCTGTTCTAGGAATGAGCTACGAACATGGTAGGAAAGGAACTCCATGAAGTTCTGGTAAACTTATGAAGGCTGGCAGACATAGACCTTCACAATAAAAGCAACCTTTGAAAAAATGTTTATGAAAATCTGCATAGCCTAGGACCTATGGTCTATGGTTGTAGATCATGCATTAAATAGTCCTCTTTAATGAACTTGCTGAGTATGCTCGTACTCAACCGTACCTTCTTAACGCTTGCTAGATTCTGAAGCCATCAAATAAATCATCAACACCTACCAGGAGTCAATGTCTACATCTAGCAAAGAGAAGGAAAATTTCTATAATAAATAGGAATAGTAATCTCTAGCTTATAGAAGATATTTCTGTAGAACACTATAATAGAAGCAATCGCAAGACAGATAGTATTAGAAGTTGCCTTATTCGTTGATTAGTTGATGAGTTTTTATTTCTGGTTTATCCTTCATAGGATTATTCTTCCTCTTTGTACTTAAGAGTATGTCAACACCCGGATTTTTAATCCCAGATGCCCATTATGCCATACCTCGCAATCATAGGATTACCATTTTTGCGAGACATAATGGATTGGATATCATAGTACATCATCCATTACAAAGCATACATAAGGTCTTACACAAATAAGGATCTCATGATCCAGTCTTTAATACAACAAGCAGCAGAAGTAAAAGTTAAGCGTAGTAGTGGGGTCCATCTTCAGGGGCACAGGCAATGCTGACGAAGGCAGATAGTCCTAGTTATCATAGTCGTCCTGATGGCCATCCTCTTGATAGTCTCCTTCATAGTCTGGCCATGAGAATAGCAAGGGACAAAAGCCATGAGTACTCTTTAAGTACTCGCAAACTACTATTAACAGGTACTATAGTTCTAAGTTAAAGTGCTAAATCTCAGTTTAACTATAAAGATAAGTTTGAAACCTAAGCTAAGTTCTGAAGCAAAGAAAGAATAAATAAGGTTCTAGAATCACTTAAGTTGGGAAGCTATTGTCATACACACAACCCTGTTGTGGTCAAGTCAAGATTCATCATTCATTTCAAGGTATTTGGAAAACATCTGACAACGAAACAGTATGGCCATTCCAACTGTCCATAATCATGAGGCTTATTCAATAGTTTGACACTCTCAGAGGTGGTACACTTTCACCACAAGATTCGATACATCCGTCAGGATATCCTGAATCATCATACTTAGTATGCAGATAATCAAACATAACCTTCCCTTTACACACCCTAGTATAAGCACCTCTCCTATGAGCATGGCCTCCCAACCATGACCATCAGTCATCTTGGGCACTGCATAGGTGGACATCATGAGAGGAAGCCTCAGCTCAAACCTCTCCCGCGAGGGAACTAATACTAATGCATATAAATTTCCAGCTAAGCCTTACCCAATTCAGGTAATGTGGTTGTACGGTAAATTTGGAATGGTATCGCATCTGAATCCAACCATCAGTTTTATAAAAGGGTTAAGGCTCATGCCTCAACATTTTCATCATCAACCATTTGTGTTTCTCAACACATGTCAAAACATCTCAATAGAATGAATAATCATTCCAAGGTTTTCATAATTCATTTTCACCAAGTGTTCCCATCTAAAGTGACTCAAGTTTTTGATTTACTCTAAATTACTAAGTTAAGAGTGTTCACTAAGGTGGAAGTAATGGGTTCAATATCATGCCATAGAATGACATCTAAAGGTTTCTAAATAGGTCAAGTTTTATACTTTTTATGCTACCTTCAGAAAAAGTAAAGAGCTTGGTGTAAACTAAGGGAGGTAAAAACTTGTAAACAAAGACTTGAGGTAACTACTATTAAAAGGGGTGTTATCAAAGCATGCTTAAGGCATCTTTGCTAAACCATCTATTTTGATCCTATCTTGCTAAGCACTAAACTTGCAAGTGTTAGCTTGCACTGTTAATGGTGGCTTGCCTTGGTTGGTGCAGTGGTTGAAGTTTTCTTCGTCTGGATAGCACTCCTCCTCCTCGTAAGCTTGGTCGGTACTATCTTCTATAAATACATACGGAGTACACAATCACCAAACAATACTTAACTAGGCTAGATAGCATTCTAAGACATACAATGGAGGATCTATTATCATCACAAGCATCTCAAGTTTAAATCTCTAGTTTCATTCTTTTTAATTTAGAAAAGTAATTTCTACTCATTGAAAAATTAACTAAGATTTAATATTCACCACTTAAAATATGGGATCATGTTGACACATGTCATCACCACATACTCTAATATGTGGGAATGAGATTTAAAGGTGGGATCATAATCACTTTGGTTTAAGTTCATTATTTAATGATTTAAAGTGACTATAAATGCCTATATAGCATTAATTTGGTACTAGTCCAATGTCACTGCATGTAAACCTTAATATTATTACATATTTAGATAGATATGATGAAATGTGATTTTTGAGAGTTCAATCAACTCAAAAGCAAACTTGGTTGATTTTATAAAAATGTTGTAAGGTGCAAATGCTTCTGTTTGTTATTTTTATTAGGAGAGATCTATAACTCTAATTGAATTAAATCCAACGAGCTTGGTTAGATCATCTCAATACCTTTCAGACAAAATTGGTTTCATGCAATTTGGATTTATATAACTCCCAGAATTGAATTTTAAACTAGTGGACAGAAACTAGATTCAACTTAAAAAGAAAAATCTAGATTTGAATGGTTGGGCTAGCGCGGGAAAGAACTTGGGCCGGCCCAGCGGCGCTAAGCGGCGCGGGGCTCAGCTGATAGGGGGGTCCCGCTTGTCAGTGGGTCTTAACACACGAAACGGTACGCGCGCTGTGGGCCGTAGGATTAGAAAGGGGATCTACGGCTAAGGGTCGGTCCGACGATTTAACAGGTCAAACGAGCTTGAACCCTAGCGGCTCTGGGGGGTCTGCTGGGACGCATGGGGCTCCAGGGGGGTAGGCGAGGCAGGCAAACAAATTGGAAGGCAGGCGGCAAGGCGTGATTCTGGCGTGAGCTTGGGGTGCCCTAAATCGCATGCGCCCTTCTCCTCCTGCTGCGGCTGCTCCGGCTCCAATTTCGGCGAGGCAGAGCTTGCTTGACTCCGGCGAGAGGGGTGAAAGGATTAGTGAGAGGTGGGGAGTGAGTGGATGTGGAGAAATGGTGCGGGGGAGGCCGGTTTATATAGGCCCGACGGTGAGACCGAAGGGTATGGGCAGGCGACTCCGGCGACATGGCTACGGGCGGCTAGCGGCATGGCGGAGGATGGCGATCGAGAGGTGGTCTCCTGGCGTTGCTCTAGGAAGTGAATGCGGGTGTAGGGGCGGTGGCATGCGCGGCTTGGCTGGCGCTCTGGATGAGGACGTGCGTGTCCACGGCGCGGTGGCTAAGGTGAGTTAGGCGGCCAGCGGGGTGTCTGGGTGTTCCCAGTGTCATGGCGAAGCGGGCTGGCGGCTAAGGCCAAGCGGTTTGCACGCGGAGACAGAGCGTGCTCTGCGGGCGGCGTCGACATGGTCGACCAGCTCCGGGCGCGGCGGTTCCTGGTCGCTCTGCTCTCTGTCTCTAGCCTGGGGCTGGTTGGACGGTGGCGGTGGACAAGGCGAGAGAGGCTGGAGAGGTCTGCTGCTGCGAGTGCACGGTCGGCCGCCGAGGAGTGGCTCGGCATGGCAATGCAGTGCAGCTAGGAGGTAGGGGATGTGCTGGTGTGGATCTGGTTGGGCTTGAGGGAGACAAAGATGATCAAAGCACTTCAATTTGCTAGACAAGATCAACCCTAAAACAGTAATAGTTAGGCCACTTTGATCTTGCCAGCAAGGTGTTTGATGAAATGGCCGAAAGAGAAAAACTTTTGAATTTTGATTTCAAAATTTTTGGGTGTTCTCCACTAGTGCTAGGTAGTCTCTGGTTGCAAGGGTTTTGAAAGTGGATCTTGTTTGAATGGTTTTTGAAAAAGTGGGATCTTCCCAGATGAAATAGATTCAATTTTGAACTATCATTTAAGATTTTTGCAGATCACAAGGTGGGCCTTGGTACCTCATTATGTGTACTAGCAAGGGGTGCAAAGATCATGAATTGTTTCTGTTAAGAAATGAGTGCTAGGAACACTCAAAGTAGTGTAGTGGATTAAAATGGCCAAAATGACCATTCCTCCTTTTTAATTCTTTTTTATTTGATTTTCTTTGGAAAAAGTTTGGGAATGATGTAGATGATGTTTAAATCACCTAGGAAACATTTTACAAGCATTGGATCACTTAAACAAGGCACTTCAATTCAACTCCTATCTTAAATGCACACACATATGAATGCTTTCATTTTTAATTTGGAAAAGTTTTTGTTAACCCTATTGTTGGATGATTTGATCTTAATAAGCTTGGATTAAAGTTTTGGGATGTTACAGAGTATCTCTAGATATTTTGTGTCTTTGAGATGTAATCTATAGTTATGCCTGTGACCAGTGATGTTTCTGTTGTACCACTCTGAGGGATGTAATACTGGTGGAACGATGTTTCATTAGTGTTATGTTAATGGATTGCATCCTACACCATGCAGTGGTATGATGGGTCACTTCATCATGATAATATGAGTGAATTAGATTCTGCAAATCCATAATAGAGTTTAGGTATTGCAACAATATGAATGTAAATGAGATGTAGGGGATATTGATGATGATAAATATGCAATAGTTGATGATGATTATAATGCTTCAACATCCAATTATCTTCGTAATGGTGAGGATGGATTCCCATTTGTGAGTTCTCCCTCAAGATCCCTTCCACATGTGAGGATTCTGCGAGTTGTGGTGTCTCTGAATGTTGGATCTCCAGTCCATATACACGGGTTGAAAGTATTTAATATGGAGGATTTGACAACGCATGGTACATATGGGAGGTAGGGGTGCCCCAAACATACCTATGGCCATTAAAACCCCTAATTTCCTCTCTCTCTCAACTTGTTTTCTCCTTGGCTTCCTTCCCAAGTGCGTGAATAATTGTTTGGAAGACTTTAATGGCCTCCAATTAGCACACATGTGTCCAAAAATGATTGATATAATTCATTTGTCCATCAACTCCTTTAATTTTGGGATCCTGGTGAAACAAGCATAAAAGGTATGCGTGAGTGCGGTAAAACACCAGAATCCTATCACTACTCATGCAAAAACACGAGGTAAATATGATGCAAGAATGCACACATCATGGGGCAGGACAGAACCGCACGGAACACAGCCGCCAGGGGTGGGGGATCTCGGGCTCGGGCCCACACGATCCTATCTCTCAAAAGAGGGCTCCACTTTTATGATGTCGCACATCCTCCCCTTCATCCATCCGATGACCCCAAATAATCAGGGTGACATGGATAACAAATTTGTCTAAAACTTTCAGTAGCTATTATTGACTCTAATTTGGAGCACCTGTAGGATTAGGATATGGTTTTTGAGATTTCGAGCCATAATTATTTCGAGCAATGAAGTCAACTAACTCAACATTAGTAATAGTAATGGCATTAACTTGGGTTTCCTCCTTACCCTTAATTCTACATATAAGTTCATCCATCTTTGTGGTAAGTTCTTCATTTTCTAATTGCTGATAGAGTTCACCTTCCTTGAGGAGGATCTTTACACATGCCATTGGCCATGGTTGTTTTGCATATCATCAAGAAGCTTTGTGGCCACATTTACTTGTTTTTGCATGAACATGCATCTAGGTACAGTGTGAAGCACAGACTTAGACATTAGAGTCAATAATAGCACATGAATGTTTTGGCCGAATATGCTATCCATGTCTCCCTGATTATTTCTTTTTGTGGGATGGACGACAGGAGGACACAAAACGACATCGCAGCGGAGCTAGCTCTCCCAGGTAGGCAGGCCTCACTGCCACTAGTTTCTTATAGCAGAGAGTTCATGCGCCCTTTCTTGCCTCGCATCGTTGGATGGTGGGCCACACACCATCACCTAGCCCATGCGTCAGTGCCTGTGCACGAGGGTGCTCCACATGAGAGGCGTTGGAGGGATACAAGATCTCCGCACCCTCTAGGTGGTGGGGTCATGGATGCCCGACATGGAAGTGGAGACCCTTGACGTCTACAGGTTCTCGCAATCATGAGACGAGATAGCAGTGGAGACTCTCGCCCACCATGGTTTCTCACGGATGAGGGATGAGTTGGCAGCTGATGAGTGCACTTTTGAAGCATGTTTACCTTATGTTTTTCCATGAGTAGAAATAGGATTTTGGTATTTTATAGCGCTCACACGCATATTTTACGCATGTTTCAGAAGGATCCCAATATATAGAGGCATTGATGAATATATCACTATGTGCAATCATATTGGAAAAAATATGATATTTCTGAAGTAATAAAAGCCATTATTATGATTTACCACGCACCTCGGAGAAAATTCATCATGAGGAGAAGTTAATGAAGCATTAACAAGCGTTGGTACTGGCGGACACCGCCCATACTGCATGCATGTACCATGTGGCAGCTGCTTCGCCTCATCAAATACTCTCACCTCGCGTAGACGGATCCGAGATCTAACATCCAGAGACAACATAAAATGCAGAAAACTCACCTCCGGAAAGTATCTAGAGGGGTAACTTGTAGAGGGAATCATCCTTGCTGCTACATAGATCATCGGAGGCCTAGGCATCATCTCCACCATCACCAACCACTCCATCTTCATCACCATCACCATTTCCAATCTCATTTACCTCCATCTTGTTGTAATTCCAATTACTACTATGGATTTGCACTTGTTATTATCCATCTACTCGTATTCATTCCATATATCCATGATAACATTGTTGATTGCCTCCAAGACTGAGTAGTTTTAGGGTCCCTGGAACATGGGGTACAATGACCCACCGGTCATTGGGGCCACTGCCAAAGCAACGGTGGGCTCGACGAGGCCGCATGCCCACAACAGGCATGCTCGGGTACCTGTGGTGAACTCGGGCAGGCCTTTGCAAGGCTCATTCTGCAAGGGGGTTACCACAACCGGGTTGCCTCCAGAAGGGAGTCTACCAGGGAGAGTTGGAACCCCCTCGGCAAGAGCCTCGTATCCACTCCCATCGTGTCCCTAAGGTACTCCCATAATCCTGTTGCCAAGGGGAAAGATGACAAGCCCAACGGGCGGCAGCCTTGACCTTGTGGTATGCCTCGGTAAAGAGGGCATGTTGTTAGGACACTTCGGTGATAAATAAGGGTTGACGGCGTCTACGTCAGCCCCCTCTCTTGCCTTACCACTTTAGTGCAATAAGGTGGAGGTGGGTGACATGCAGCAGGAAGGACGTCAGCGACGACCACAACTTTATGCGGGACTAGCAGTACCGGAAGGTCCTAGACCTAGTCCATGTAAAGTAGACTTGTAGACCAGCTCTCCCTAGGAGGCAATTTGGTATGCCTTCCCGCCCAATGAATTGAAGGAAGAGGTTTGATGCCACTATAAAAGAGGATCTACCCCTACCTTAGAACAGGTCGATCCCAGGGATCGAAACCCTATGCTTTCTCTAGCCATTATAACCTTGCAAAGAAGATCAAGCACTACAACCAAGCAGGAGTACGGGCTTTACCTCATCACGAGGGTCCCGAACCTAGGTAAAAAACCAGCATGCCAACTCTCTGTTGTGTGTGAGCCTTATCGCTGCCATCATCACTAGGGACACTTAAGCATGTGTTTAGTCCCCTCTCGAATCTAGGGTTTTATTGGTACCCCTGATTACTTTGCGGGACATCAAACTCCGACATGTGACGCGCCAGGTAAGGGACTGAGGCAGTCTTTTAGGGTCTTCTTCAACCTCATCGACATGGCGACTCGCACTGAGGCATAGGCCGAATGTGCCCTCCGCCGCGCTACGAGCAAGTCTCAAACAAAGCCTACTCCGTGACGCTCCACCACCAAGTAAACCCCATTGATGGAGGATGAACAAAGATCCTCCTTTCGCTCGTCACAAGACCACTCGCTCTGTACCCGCGGTAACACGTCGATCTCCTGCACCGCGTAGTCACGTGACAAGGGCGACCTGCCCACTCTAGAGGCAGCCAAACTCATGGCTTAGGAGCTTCTTTGCTACCCACTCACCAAATCCATGCAGAAGAATGGTGCACACACCTTTCCTAGCTTGTCGACATCTCCGTCTGCTCTTCAAACAAGGCGAGGCTGGGTGCTCGGGTCGAAGAAGTCGTCATGGGGGCTATGACCTTATCTCCACCACTGAGAAAGTGCCAGGGCACCGGCGGAGCTCTCCAGCCTCAGGATGCCACGCTGCCCCGTGGCAACAGCTTCCAAATCATTCCTATGCCAGATATCACCCGTGTGGCTACGGTTCCCCATCGAGGTCGTGAGGATCGCATCGTCGAGGAGATCGCCACGGCTAGCCGATAGAACCCGGAAGCCCTCGCCAACGGCAACAAGGTATAGGGCAAATGTAACATCCCAAAACTTTAATCCAAGGTTATTAAGATCCAAATCATCAAAATTAGGGTTAACAAAACCTTTTTCAATTGAAATTATCAAAGCATTCATATGTGTGTGCATTTAAAAATAGGAGTTATTTGAATTGCCATGGTTCTGTGATCCATTGATTGTAAAATGATTCTTAGGTGAAATAAACATCATCTAAAACATTCCCAAACATTTCCCAAAGAAAAACAACTCAAAATGAATAAATGAAGTGAATGGTCATTTTTGGCCAAATTAACTATCATGCCTACTTTGGCTATTCCTAGTACTCAAAACCTAATAGAAACAATTATGGATCTTTGCACCCCTTGATAGTACACATAATGTTGTACCAAGGCCCACTTCGTGATCTGCCAAAAACATTCAAACACTATATTTAAATGGCATTTGAAAATTGAATCTATTTCATATGGGAAGATCCCACTATTTCAAAAACCCCTCAAATGAGCTCAAATTTCAAAACCCAAGCACCCACAGAGTCTCAAGCTTATGCCTAGAACACCCACCAAAAATCTTTTCAAAATTCAAAAAGAGAGTTCTTGTGGCCATTTCATCAAACACATGGCAGGCAGAATCAAACACTAATAGCTAGCTCACTGTTTGCAACAGGGTTTTGCCTCCAAATGATCTCCATTTAATCCCTTTGTCTCCCCTTGATGCAACCAGGCCCTAACCACCCATCCCCTACCCCCCTAGTGGCAATGCAAGGCCATGCCGAGCACCAACTCGCCGGCCAACCTTGCCCTCACGACAGCAGACCATCTCCCTCCCTCTCACCATGTCTAGCATCTAGCTCACACCTCACCGCCACCCTCTGTCCCCTCCCCAAGCCAGGACAAGCCGTGGACCACCGAGGAACCGCCGCGCACTGCCTGTCTGCGCCATGCCGAGCATGCGCCAGAGCGCCGTGCCCGACACGCGTGTAGACGCCGCCCCTCGACCGGAGCCCGCGTCCACCGCTTCGCCATGACCCAGGGAGCACGTCGGACATGCCCGTTCACCTCCCAACGCACCACAGCCACCGCTCGCCATAGAAGCCGCCGCCTCTGCCGCTTAGAGCGCCAGCACTGCCCGACCGCATACCACCGCCCCTAGTCCCGCATTGATCACATAGAGCACCGCCAGGAGACCAGTGACCGTCCCCTACCTCGAGCCACGCCGCTAGCACGCTGTGCAGCTCTCGCCGGAGCCGCTCGCCCATTCCTCTCGGTTGGGTCATCATCCTATAAATAGAGGCCTTCCCTAGCCATTTGCAGCACACCACTCACCTCCCCTCACCTCACTGACCATTCCCCATCTTTAGCCAGAGCAAGGCGAGCAGCCGTTCGGCGGAATTGCACCGGAGCAGGCCGCCTCTAGAGGAGAAGGGCGTCGCTGATTGCGACCACCCCCGGAGCTGCCTCGACCATCCCTAAGCTCGCCGTCGACCACCAGTCCGTTTGCCCCCATCACCGTCGTTGTTGCAGCCCTGATACACCAATATGCACCCCCACCGAGCCGCTAGGGTTATAGTTCGCCGTCGACCAGTTCATCGTCACCGACAATCCCCAGCCGTTGATCCCCGTTCTAATCCAACGATCCATATTGCCTCGTACCGCTTCACGCGTTATGAGTCACGGCCGTGGACCCCACGCTGAGCCTCGCCACGTGGTGTCCTTTGGGCCCCATTAGCTTTCCCGCGCGACCCAGTTAGTTTGAATTAGGATTTTTCTTTTTAGTTTAAACCGAGTTCTGTTCCCTAGTTTGAAATTTAATTCAGAGAGATTTACAAATCCAAATAAAGTGATTCCAATTTTGTTAGAAAGCTGCTGAAAAGATCTACCCTTAAATCATTAAATAATGAACTTAAACCAAAGTAATTATGATCCACATGATCCCATATTTTAAGTGGTGAATATTAAATCTTAGTTAATTTTCAATGAGCAGAAATTACTTTTCTAAAATAAAAGGAATGAAACTATTTAGTAAGACTTGTGATGATTGTGATGGTAATAGATCACCAATTGTGTGCCTTAGAGTGCTAATTAGATTAGTTAATTATTGTTTGGTGATTGTGTACCCCATATGTATTTATAGACGATAGTACCGACCAAGCTTTCGAGGAGGAGGAGTTCTACCAAGAAGAAAAAGAAGAAACCTTCAACCACTGCACCAACCAAGGCAAGCTACTAATTGAAAGCTAACACTTCCAAGTGTTATACTTAGCAAGCTAGGATTAAACTGGATGGTTTAGCAAAGATGCCTTAGCCATGCTTTGGTTAAACTACTTTGACTATTCTTTACCCCAAGTACTATTTTCAAGCTTTACTTCCTTTATTTTACCCAAAGTTCTTTACTTATTTTGAAGGTAGCATAAAAAGTATAAAACTTGACCTATAGAGATAACTTTAGATGTCATTCTATGGCATGAGATTGATCCCATCATTTCAACCTTAGTGAACACTCTTAACTTTGTAATCTAGAGTAGATAAAAACTTGAGTCACTTTAGGTGGGAACAATTGGTGAAAATGAATTGTGAAAACCTTGGAATGATGAGTCATTCTATTGAGATGTTTTGACATGTGTTGAGAAACACAAATGGTTTATGATGATGAAACTGTTGAGGCATGAGCCTTAACCCTTTTATAAAACTGATGGTTGGATTCGGATGCGATACCATTCCAAATTTACCGTACAACCACATTACCTGAATTGGGTAAGGCTTAGCCAGAATTTTATATGCATTAGTATTAGTTCCCTCGCGGGAGAGGTCTGAGCTGAGGCTACCTCTCAATGTTGTCCACCTATGCAGTGCCCAAGATGACTGATGGTCATGGTTGGGAGGCCATGCTCATGGGAGAGGTGCTTATACTAGGGTGTGTAAAGGAAAGGTTATGTTTGATTATCTACATACTAAGTATGATGATTCAGGGTTATCCCTAACAGATGTATCGAATCTTGTGGTGAAAGTGTACCACCTCTGGAGAGTATCAAACTATTCGAATAGCCGCGTCCGCGGTTATGGACAGTTGGAATGGCCATACTATTTCGTTGTCAGATGTTTTCAAAATAGCTTATGAAAGGAATGATGAATCTTGACTTGACCACAACAAGGTTGTGTTTATGACAATAGCTTCCCAACTTAAGTGATTCTAGAACTTTATTTTATCTTTCATGGCTTCTGAACTCAGCTTAGGTTTCAAACTTAACTTTACAGTTAAATATAGAGTTAGCACTTTACTTTAGTACTATACTACTTGTTAGTGGTAGTTTGCGAGTACTTAAAGAATACTCATGGCTTTTGTCCCTGGCTATTCTCATGGCCAGACTATGAAGGAGACTACCAAGATGATGGTCAGCAGGACGACTACGATAACTAGGACTATCTGCCTTCGTCGGCATTGTCTGTGCCCCTGAAGATGGACCCCACCGCTACACTTATCTTTTATTTCCGCTGCTTGTTGTATGAAGACTGGATCATGATATCCTTATTTGTGTAAGACCTTATGTATGGTTTGTAATGGATGATGTACTATGATATCCAATACGTTATGTCTCGCAAAAATGGTAATCCTGGGATTGCGAGGTATGGCATAACGGGCATCTAGGATTAAAAATCCGGGTGTTGACAAGTTGGTATCAGAGCCATCCGGACCATAGGAGACCCTAGTTAGAATGGACGTCCAAACAAAAACTTAATTTCCAAACCAAAGTGAGTATTTATGAAAAACTATTTCCTCTCTTATCATTGGGAATTCCTTCTTTCTCAAAAATTCATGTTCCTCCAATTCATACATTACTACATAAAATTTGACACACTTGATCACTTCACTAACTTCCTCATCCTAAATTCTTGTAGATGGAGACTCGGTTCAGCAAGTTCTACCAGTTGGGAAACGGAAGTCAACTGATCTTCGAGAGGGATCTGGATTCACTATCGGAGTTACTGGGACGCCCACATCTGGAGTTTCTTGGAGCTCAACTTCCAGGACCCCCATGAGGAGATTTACAGTGGCTAGTCACCGCTGATCTTAGAGGAAGCATCGAAGCACCAACATCCGGGAGAATCCAGTTCTCCGTGAGAGAGAACAACTGGCTAGATGGATTAGCCAGGGAAATGCATGAAGCTCTCGCACGTCTATGTGCCCTCAGCGTCAACCAACTCCAGGGAACCCGTTTTGTTCACTATGCAAGACGTGACTTCATGGAAATGCCGATGGAGATGCCAAGTCACCCAGAGTTGAGGCGTCAAGTGGAGAATCTTGACTTCTTGCTGCACGACAGACAGCAGAAACTGGACAATGCTAGAGAGTTAGCCAACCAGAACCGTGCCATTGCCGACCAGAAGGCCCAGACTTTCACACTGCTTGTTCAGGATCGCCAGTCTCTTCGCCGCTAGCGTGCAAAGAAGGATCGCACCATCGCCCGTCCTCGCAAGAAGGTGGTCGACCTCGATAAGACCGTCAAGGAGCAGGAAGCTCAGCTTGCAGCAAAGGAGGAAGAAGAGGAGGGTGAAGACATCCAGGGAGACATGGATTCTTACCTCAGCAATGATGATGACTTTCTAGAGGAGGATGCCGTGGACTTCTACACTGACGATGAGGACTCCGACTTCATCGACGATGAGTAGATGCACTAGAGCACCATCATAGCATGAGATGTATCGGTCCCACTGTATCGTAGCTTACAGAATGGTTCTTCAAACCATCTGTCTTCTTTTGATTGTTGTGGTGTGTGTTGTATCGTGTGCTTGTTTGCATGCATGAAATGGAGTTAGTTGAAAAACCTGAGTCTAACTCGAAGTTTTAGATTTGAAACCAAAACCATGAACCTTAGAATTTCCCTCTTACCCGTGTATCTACCTCAATCTTCAGATGACTCGTGGAAACCAAGGAGGGAGCAGCTCGTCGCAAGACCCAATGTTGCAGATCTTGCAGAATCTCATCGCAGACCGTGAAGCAAGAAGGGCAGAGCACCAAGCCAACTTAGCAACACTGCAACAGATCGCCCAGATGGCTCTCAAGAACCAAGGGCATGGAAATCAGGATCAGCATGGATCTAAACTCAAAAAAATTCAGAATACCAATCCCCCAATCTTCAACCAATCTAAAAACCCACTAGATGCTGATGACTGGTTACAGACAATGAAAAACAACTTAGAAGTTGCAGGAGTTGATGACAACGAGAAAGTTCTCTTCGCCATCCACTATCTGGCGGGAGATGCAAGAGCTTGGTGGACTAGTATCCGCAATATGAACCATGGTCAAGTGATGACATGGGAAGCTTTTAAAACAAAGTTCAACCGCACCCACGTGCCGCAAGGTCTAGTCACCAGACTGAGGGATGAGTTCCCAGAGTTGAAGCAAGGAAGAATGACTGTGGTGGAGTACCGTGACAGATTCATGTCACTTGCCAGATATGCACCTAACGAGATCAACACAGAGGCTAAGAAGAAGGAGAGATTCTTGAATGGACTTCATGATGAGATGCAGACTGTCCTCGTCAACATCCATTTTCAGGATCTCGAAGAGCTAGTCGACTCTGCCATTCAGATGGAAGGGAATATTAACCAGGAAAACGACAACTACAAACGTTGTATGATGCAGCAATCAGGATCCAGGAGTCACCAGAAGTACCCTCCCAACCCCTCACCAGGATATGCACCAAGGAACAATCGACCCCCAACATCTCGCCCAAGCTACCCCAACCGTAGTGGAGGCAATGTGAAGTCCGGAGGAAACAACAACAACTCTGGCAATGCCAACAACAATTTCAACCTTGCACCTCCCAAGAACAATAACAACAACAACAACACTGCACCCAGAACTGGCAGCAATGTTGTGCCTGTCGCAGCCAAGGACAAGTCCCAAATCACTTGTTTCGAGTGTGGAGTGAAGGGTCACTATTCCAATGAGTGTCCCAAGAAGACTGCCGCTAATGCCAATCTGAATTCCCCAGCTCAACAGCAGCGTCATGTTCAACTAGGGAGAAGATTTGCCCCAGGGAACCCTCACAACCGCAACGGTCGTCTCTTCCACATGAACGCAGAAGAAGCCCAAGAAGCGCCAGACATAGTGCTGGGTATGTTTTCTGTCAACTCAGTTTTAACAAGAGTATAGTTTGATTCGGCAGCATCGCATTCATTTTTCACCGAAGAATTTGCATGCACTAGTAAGATTCACTCAACCAACCTAAAGCATGTCATGATAGTTCAAATCCCCGGTTCAACAACCAAAGCTAGAAAAATTTGCAAAGCTGTGCCTATCAGAATACATGGGATAGATTTTTATGCCAACCTAATTGTACTTGGAACCAAAGGATTGGAAGTAGTACTAGGTATGGACTGGATGTCAAGGCATAAAGGACTGATAGACTATGCTAAGAAAGCCATCACCATGACCAGTAGCTCTGGAGTAACAGTAGAGCATATATCTGAAACCTTACCCCGCCAATTCAAGTGCAACAAGAGTCTAGCCCTACCCACCATAGACCAAGTCAGAGTAGTCTGTGAATACCCCGACGTATTCCCAGATGAATTGCCAGGTATGCCCCCGGATAGGGATATTGAGTTCATTATCGAACTAATCCCCAGAACCGGACCCATAGCCCAGAGACCCTATAGCATGAACCCCTTAGAGTTAGTGGAACTGAAGAAGCAGTTCGATGCTATGTTAGAAAAGGCTTGATTCAACCAAGCGCATCGCCATGGAGATCACCAATATTATTTGTCGACAAGAAAGATGGAGGCAATCGTTTGTGCACAGATTACAGAAAGTTGAATGACGTCACCATCAAGAACAAGTACCCATTGCCAAAGATAGAGGATCTATTTGATCAATTGACTGGAGCCTAGGTATTCTCAAAGATTGATCTTAGGACTGGTTATCACCAACTTAAGATTCGTGCAACGGATATTCCAAAGACTGCCTTTACTACTCGCTATGGTTTATACGAGTATACGGTTATGTCTTTTGGATTAACCAATGCCCCTTCTTATTTCATGAATAAGATCTTTATGAATTTCCTAGATAAGTTTGTAGTTGTGTTTATCGACGACATCCTTATCTACTCCAAGTCAGAAGAAGAGCATGAGCAACATCTGAGAATCATCCTAGAAACCCTAAGAGAGCATCAGTTATATGCCAAGTTCAGCAAGTGTGAGTTTTGACTGAAAGAAGTAGGATTCCTAGGACATATTGTGTCTGCCGGAGGAGTCTCTGTTGATCCCGCCAAGATCAAAGATGTCGAAGAATGGGAAGCCCCAACCACTCAAACCCAAGTCCGTGCATTTCTCGGATTAGCAGGATACTACCGCAAGTTCGTAGAAGGATTCTCGAGCATCACCAAACCCATGACCCAATTGCTGAAGAAGGACAAGAAGTTTGAATGGACAGACAAATGTGAAGCTAGTTTCCAGGAGCTGAAGAAGAGATTGATATCAGCCCTAATATTGGTCATGCCAGACATCAAGAAGTCGTTTGATGTGTATTGTGATGCATCCAAGATTGGTCTAGGATGTGTATTGATGTAAGAAGGCAAAGTCATTGCGTATCTGTCTCGACAACTGAAGCAGCATGAGCAGAACTATCCGACCCATGATCTTGAGTTAGCAGCTATAGTGCTGGCATTGAAGACATGGCGTCATTATCTGATGGGTAATCACTGTGAGATTTACTCAGATCACAAGATCTTAAAGTATATTTTCACTCAGAAGGAGCTGAATATGAGGCAAAGGAGATGGATAGAGTTAATCAAGGATTATGACCTTGACATTCACTATCACCCCGGCAAAGCCAATGTGGTAGCGGATGCTCTTAGCAGATTGTCGTGTAGGCTAAACACCATTATCAAGAAGAAGCAACCAAGTTTGTATGAGGAGTTGGAGCAGTTCAGGACTGACTTAGTTAGCAAAGGATTCTTAGCTAGCATTGTACTTCAGCCCACTTTGATTAGCCAAATCAAGGAAGCCCAGAAGGGGAATGAAAGTATCGACGGAATCAAGCATCGTATTGGTACATGAAAAGTACCTGGATTCACTGAAGATGAAGAAGGAGTTCTGTGGTACAAAGGACGTATCTGTGTGCCAGCAGATTCGGAGCTGAAGCAAGTTATCATGAAGGAAGCTCATGATACTCTTTATTCTATCCACCCCAGAGGAACAAAGATGTATCAAGATTTGAAAGAGCAATTTTGGTGGAACAAGATGAAGAGAGAAATCGGAAGCTACATCGCCAAATGTGACATCTGTCAAAGAGTCAAAGCAGAGCATCAGAGACCCGCGGGACTATTGCAACCATTGTAGATTCCAGAATGGAAATGGGATTCCGTAGGAATGGACTTTATCACCGGTTTGCCTACTTCTAGTAGGGGAAATGACTCAATCTGGGTCATAGTTGATAGACTGTCCAAGGTAGCCCACTTCATACCTGTCAAGACTACCTACCAGAGTGCGAAGCTAGCAGAGTTGTACATTGCTAGGATTGTTTGTCTGCATGGAACCCCCAAGACCATAGTATCATATCGAGGAACCTAGTTTACCTCGAGATTTTGGCAGAAAGTGCAGGAAGGATTAGGCACCAAGTTGAACTTCAGCACCGTGTATCACCCGCAAACTGATGGGCAGACTGAGAGAGTCACCCAGATCCTAGAGGATATGTTAAGAGCTTGTGTGTTGGAATACGGATCAAAATGGGAAGACTGCCTGCCTTTCACAGAATTATCATATAACAACAGTTATCAAGCTAGTTTGCAGATGGCACCATTTGAGTTCCTATACTGAAGAAAGTGTCGTACCCCTTTGAATTGGTCGCAAGTAGGGGAGAGTCAGATCTTTGGACCCGACATTCTCCGAGAAGCCGAAGAGAAAGTTCACAAAGTCCATGAGCACCTCAAGACCGCCTAATCCAGACAGAAGAGTTATGCTGACAAGAGAAGGAGAGACCTGACTTTCAATATCGGAGATTTTGTATATCTCAAGGTTTCACCATTGAAAGGAACCAACGCTTTATTCTGAAAGGAAAGTTAGCCCCCAGATATATTGGGCCCTTCAAGATTCTGAACCGTCGAGGAGAAGTATCGTATCAACTGGAACTACATGAAGAGATGTCAGCCATCCACAATGTGTTCCATATCTCGTTACTTCGCAAATGCCTGGAAGTGCCGGAGAAGACTGAAGTTTTCAAGAACATCGATCACAGAGCTGTGGAGATCAACAATGACCTGACCTATCATGAAGTGCCCATCCGTATCTTAGAAGAAGCCTACAGAACCACCAGGACCAGGAGTATCAAGTTTCTCAAGATTCAGTGGAGCAACCGTACCGAGGAGGAAGCCACTTGGGAGCGAGAAGATTACATTAGGACAGAGTTCCCAGATCTCTTTAGTTCCTAGTTTTCTCTGTAAATCTCGGGACGAGATTTTCTTTAAGGGGGGAAGGTTTGTAACATACCAAAACTTTAATCCAAGGTTATTAAGATCCAAATCATCAAAATTAGGGTTAACAAAAACTTTTTCAATTGAAATTATCAAAGCATTCATATGTGTGTGCATTTAAAAATAGGAGTTGTTTGAATTGCCATGGTTCTGTGATCCATTGATTGTGAAATGATTCTTAGGTGAAATAAACATCATCTAAATCATTCCCAAACATTTCCCAAAGAAAAACAACTCAAAATGAATAAATGAAGTGAATGGTCATTTTTGGCCAAATTAACTATCATGCCTACTTTGGCTATTCCTAGTACTCAAAACCTAACAGAAACAATTATGGATCTTTGCACCCCTTGATAGTACACATAATGTTGTACCAAGGCCCACTTTGTGATCTGCCAAAAACATTCAAACACTATATTTAAATGGCATTTGAAAATTGAATCTATTTCATATGGGAAGATCCCACTATTTCAAAACCCCTCAAATGAGCTCAAATTTCAAAACCCAAGAACCCACAGAGTCTCAAGCTTATGCCTAGCACACCCACCAAAAATATTTTCAAAATTCAAAAAGAAAGTTCTTGCGGCCATTTCATCAAACACATGGCAGGCAGAATCAAACAGTAATAGCTAGCTCACTGTTTGCAACAGGGTTTTGCCCCCAAATGATCTCCATTTGATCCCTTTGTCTCCCCTTGATGCAACCAGGCCCTAAACACCCATCCCCTACCCCCCTAGTGGCAATGCAAGGCCATGCCAAGCACCAACTCGCCGGCCAACCTTGCCCTCACCGCAGCAGACCATCTCCCTCCCTCTCACCATGTCTAGCAGCTAGCTCACACCTCACCGCCACCCTCTGTCCCCTCCCCAAGCTAGGCCAAGCCGTGGACCACCGAGGAACCGCCACGCACAGCCTGTCTGCGCCATGCCGAGCACGCGCCAGAGCGCTGCAGACGACACGCGTGTAGACGCCGGCCCTCGACCGCAGCCCGCGTCCACCGCTTCGCCATGACCCAGGGAGCACGCCGGACATGCCCGTTCGCCGCCCAACGCACCACAGCCACCGCTCGCCGTGGAAGCCGCTTCCTCTGCCGCTTAGAGAGCCAGCACCGCCCGACTGCATACCACCACCCTATTCCCGCATTGATCACGTAGAGCACCGCCAGGAGACTAGCGACCGTCCCCTACCTCGAGCCATGCTGCTAGCACGCTGTGCAGCCCTCGCTGGAGCCGCTCGCCCATCCCTCTTGGTCGCGCCCATCCTATAAATAGAGGCCTTCCCCAGCCATTTGCAGCACACCACTCACCTCCCCTCACCTCACTAACCATTCCCCACCTCTAGCCGGAGCAAGGCGAGCAGCCGTTCGCCGGAATTGCACCGGAGCAGGCCGCCTCTGGAGTATAAGGGCGCCGCTGATTGCGACCACCCCCGGAGCTGCCTCGACCGTCCCTGAGCTCGCCGTCGACCACCAGCCCGTTTTCCCCCATCACCGTCATCGCTGGAGCCCTGGTATGCCCCCTATGCACCCCCACCCAGCTGCTAGGGTTAGGGTTCGTCGGCGACCAGTTCGTCGTCGACGACGATCCCCAGCCGTTGATCCCCATTCTAATCCAACGACCCATATCGCCCAGTACCGCTTTGCGCGTTATGAGCCGCTGACCGATGGACCCCCCTGTCAGCTGAGCCCCGCAGCATGTAGTGTCACTGGGCCGGCCCATTAGCTTTCCCGCGCGACCCAGTTAGTTTGAATTAGGATTTTTCTTTTTAGTTTAAACCTAGTTCTGTTCCCTAGTTTGAAATTCAATTCAGAGAGATTTACAAATCCAAATGAAGTGATTCCAATTTTGTTAGAAAGCTGCTGAAAAGATCTACCCAAGCCCGTTGGATTTAATTCAATTAGAGTTAAAGATCTCTCTTAGTAAAAATAACAAAACAGAAGCCTTTGCACCTTGCAACATTTTTATAAAATCAACGAAGATAGCTTTTGAGTTGATTCCAACTCTCAAAAATCACATCTCACCATACCTATCTGAATATGTAATAATATTAAGGTTTACATGCAGTGACTTTGGACTAGTACCAAAATAAAGCTATATAGGCATTTCTAGTCACTTTAAATCATTAAATAATGAACTTAAACCAAAGTAATTATGATCCAACCCTTAAATCACATTCCCACATGTTAGAATATGTGGTGATGACATGTGTCCACATGATCCCATATTTTAAGTGGTGAATATTAAATCTTAGTTAATTTTCAATGAGTAGAAATTATTTTTCTAAAATAAAAGGAATGAAACTATTTAATAAGACTTGTGATGCTTGTGATGGTAATAGATCACCAATTGTGTGCCTTAGAGTGCTAATTAGATTAGTTAAGTATTGTTTGGTGATTGTGTACCCCGTATGTATTTATAGACGATAGTACCGACCAAGCTTTCGAGGAGGAGGAGTTCTACCAAGAAGAAGAAGAAGAAAACTTCAACCACTTCACCAACCAAGGATTAAACTAGATGGTTTAGCAAAGATGCCTTAGGCATGCTTTGGTTAAACTACTTTGACTATTCTTTACCCCAAGTACTATTTTCAAGATTTACTTCCTTTACTTTACCCAAAGTTTTTTACTTATTTTGAAGGTAGCATAAAAAGTATAAAACTTGACCTATAGAGATAACTTTAGATGTCATTCTATGGCATGAGATTGATCCCATCATTTCAACCTTAGTGAACACTCTTAACTTTGTAATCTAGAGTAGATAAAAACTTGAGTCACTTTAGGTGGGAACAATTGGTGAAAATGAATTGTGAAAACCTTGGAATGATGAGTCATTCTATTGAGATGTTTTGACATGTGTTGAGAAACACAAATGGTTTATGATGATGAAACTGTTGAGGCATGAGCCTTAACCCTTTTATAAAACTGATGGTTGGATTCGGATGCGATACCATTCCAAATTTACCGTACAACCTCATTACCTGAATTGGGTAAGGCTTAGCCGGAAGTTTATATGCATTAGTATTAGTTCCCTCGCGGGAGAGGTCTAAGCTAAGGCTACCTCTCAATGTTGTCGACCTATGCAGTGCCCAAGATGACTGATGGTCATGGTTGGGAGGCCATGCTCATGGGAGAGGTGCTTATACTAGGGTGTGTAAAGGAAAGGTTATGTTTGATTATCTACATACTAAGTATGATGATTCAGGGTTATCCCTGACAGATGTATCGAATCTTTTGGTGAAAGTGTACCACCTCTACAGAGTATCAAACTATTCGAATAGCCGCGTCCGCGGTTATGGACAGTTGGAATGGCCATACTATTTCGTTGTCAGATGTTTTCAAAATAACTTACGAAAGGAATGATGAATCTTGACTTGACCACAACAAGGTTGTGTTTATGACAATAGCTTCCCAAGTTAAGTGATTCTAGAACTTTATTTTATCTTTCTTGGCTTCTAAACTCAGCTTAGGTTTCAAACTTAACTTTACAGTTAAACATAGAGTTAGCACTTTACTTTAGAACTATACTACTTGTTAGTGGTAGTTTGCGAGTACTTTAAAGAATACTCATGGCTTTTGTCCCTGGCTATTCTCATGGCCAGACTATGAAGGAGACTACCAAGATGATGGTCAGCAGGACGGCTATGATAACTAGGACTATCTGCCTTCGTCAGCATTGCCTGTGCCCCTGAAGATGGACCCCACCGCTATGCTTATCTTTTATTTCCGCTGCTTGTTGTATGAAGACTGGATCATGAGATCCTTATTTGTGTAAGACCTTATGTATGGTTTGTAATGGATGATGTACTATGATATCCAATCCGTTATGTCTCGCAAAAATGGTAATCTTGGGATTGCGAGGTATGGCATAACGGGCATCTGGGATTAAAAATCCGGGTGTTGACAGCAATGGTGCCTCGCGTTCACCAAGGATCTGCGTCGTGTGGTGTGTCCACACAAGTTCAGACCAGAGATGCCACCATGCTACATTGGTTCTGTGAACCCCGGCGAGTTCCTGCAGCTCTACACCACGGGCATCGAGGCGGCTAGTGGCGACGAGCGTGTCATGGATAATTGGTTCCCCATGGGCCTGAAGGACGCGGCTTGCACCTAGCTTATGAACCCCCTCGAGGACTCCATCGACTCGTGGCCTGCTTTCAACGCTCTCTTCATCGCCAACTTCAAGAGGACCTACAAGCACCCTCTCTCCTACTACAACCTCCACCAAGTTCGGTAGCAGTCCGACGAGACCCTCTTCAAGTTTCTGCAACGGTTACGCCAAGTCCGCATGAATATACCAAAGATCTCCGACTCCAATGTCATCATTGCCTTCTTGGAGGGTGTCAAGGACATCAGGATGCAGGAGAAAATCGGCATCCTTGGGAGAACCTCACCATGGAGGCAGAGCTCTTCACCATGGCAGGAAAGTGTGCCAAGGCTGAGGCGAGACTTATGTTCAGCCTCGCCGAGGGTGAGAGCATGCCCAAGTCCTCAAACACATCCAAGAGCAAGAGCAAGGATGCTAAGTGCAAGTCCCCGACTGTCCTCATGGCAGAGCTCGAGCGAAAAATCCCTCTTGGAGGAGACAAGGAAGGGGAACAGTACGATCGCCCATACTGCATGTTCAACAAGAGGCATGGACACGCTATGAATGACTTCTACGAACTCAAGAAGCTATGTGATGAGCGTAACAGCTAGAGGAAAGGTAAGTGATGGCTCAAAATATATCGAGCTCGTTGGGAACCCCAAGAGGAAGGTATGATGAGCACAACAGCAAGTTTTCCCTCAGTTATGAAACCAAGGTTATCGAACCAGTAGGAGCAAGGAAACAACCCCAAGGTGTTGTTTCCAACTTGGAATCCTGCACAACACAACCACAGAACTTTGCCCCAACTTATAGTGAGGTTGTCAATCTCACCGGTTTTGCTGAAAACAAAGGATTAAACGTATTGTGTAGAAGATGGTAATTGCTTGGAGAAAGTAAACAGTAAATAGTATATGGTTTATCAATGGTAAAAGAATGGACCAGGGTCCATAGTTCACTAGAGGTGATTCTCCTTAAGATAAATAACATGTTGGGTGAACAAATTATAGCCGGGCAATTGACAGACTCGAGAAAGCATACCATGCATATACTAATCATCTTGACTCCTATGAAATTTGATTGGGCATTACAACATTATACATAGACTGTAATCCAATTGCATCTATGACTAATAATCCACCTTCAGGTTATCATCCGAACCCCCTCCAGTATTAAGTTGCAAGCAACAGATAATTGCATTAAGAAAAGTGTGTAAAGTAAACAATACGATTGTACCATGGAAAAAGGATTGTTGTTTTCTCCCTAGTAGCAACAACACATCTAGTACCTTAGAGATTCCTGTCACTTCCCTAGATTACTAGAGGCATGAACCCACTATCAAGCATAAATACTCCCTCTTGGAGTTGCTAGCATCTACTTGGCCAAGATAGCTACTAACAACGGAAAGCATGCAAGATCACAAATATCATAGACATGATAGAATCAATAATCAATCTGAAATAGCATCTCAATATCCATCGGATCCCCACAAACACAACATGTAAGATTACAAATAGATGATCTTGATCATGAACGGATCTCACAAGATCTAAACATGATAGCACAAAGGAGGAGAACCAACCATCTAGATACTACATGGACCCGCAGTACAAGGATGAACTACTGACGCATCACACCGGAGGTAGTCATGGTGACGAAGAAGGCCTCCAGGGTGATCTCTCCCCTCCGACAGGGTGCCAGGAAGAGCTTCGGATCCCCCCTGATCTGGGGATCGAGATGGCGGAGGCTACAGACTCTTCCATGGATTTCTATGGGATTTTGATCCGGTCCAATTCCGAGAATATTTCCTTACTAGCTTTTCTGAAACCAAAAACAGTAGAAAACAGTCAACTGGGACTTGTGGCATCTTGTTAATAGGTCAGTTCCAGAAAATATATAAAACAGGCAACATAAGAAAGTAGATGCTAAACAAGCATGGAACATCAAACATTATAGATACGTTTACGACGTATCAACATACCCAAGCTTAACTCCTGCTCATCCTCGAGTAGGTAAGTGATAAAAAAGAATAATTTTTGAGGTGACATGCACCATCACAATCTTGATCAAGGTATTTGTAAAACATTGAAAGATATAGTTCTAACAATAAGACATAACAACTATGTTGTAACATGAAAAGGTACAAACAAAAGATTTATGAATAACAATGCTTTGAAAGACGTTTGTTTATTTCACATATAGAAAACATAATGAGAATGGTATTCAACTTGTCCCTCATGGTATAGCAAAATAGAAATGCATAGGACACCTTCAAAGTTCATAAGGGTGACTAGATACAAATAATTTAAGAACAAGCAATATCAAAGTTATGAATCAATAAACAAGTTTTGGGACAATGCACATTAAACTAAGAATGACCACTATGCTCTCTCAATAGGTGCATAAAGATAAAAGATGGAGACTCAACATAAAAGTAAAAGAATGGCCCTTCATAGAAGGAAGCAGGGATTCAATTCTCATAAAGAGCTTCCAAAAATTATGGTACTTATTAGCTTCCAGCTCTCATTACCCCTATCATAAGCATCTTTAGGTGATTAAGGTTAAAGTGAACAAATATGAGGATATGCTTGACAAGTTATAAGTTGAAAATATCATGCCCCTTGCTTACGAGTACCGAACCTCATGCTACTCAACTATAGTCACGAGTAGGTTCTTGTCATTGTAAGTACATGTGTATCATAGAGAACCGCCAACGGGGTACCCCTTGTCCCATGATACAGGAGCTTTCCCATATCAAAATGACAAGGCAACAGACAATGAGCATCTCAGCGATCTTTTTATTTTCTATTTGCATAGGGTTTTTTATTGAGGATGCTTCACAGATTGCTCACTATGGTTATGCTGCAAGTTTCCACCATGATTAGGCATGGCTTAGGCTAGCCACCCAGGCGTTTCTCTAACACATATACAAACTCCATGAGCTTACAAGCTTCTCTTTTATTTCACACCGTTGGGATCCATAAGCAAAAGAACATGATATCAACTAAATAAAGTGCAATGTTGAAAGAGTTCCCCATGGTAACATGGTTCTGCTAATTCACAACTTACAAGGTGCAAGCATATACGCAACATAGATGGGCACAATGGTTCAAATTTATTAAGTGCAAGAAAGTAAAGTGTGCCATCAAGTTTGTGAGAGCTTTAATCACTAATTTTCACATAAAAAGTTTAATTCGGAAGGTAGATAAAAACATGAATATACTTGGAATAGCAATAATGCTAATAGGTAGGTATGGTGGACTCTTTGGAACTTGGTTTTATTTGGAGTTGGATGCATGAGTGGAACTCATACTTGGTATACGTGGAGGCTAGCAAAAGATTGGGAGAGACCAACTAAGAGAGAAATAATGGCCATAATCATGCAAAGCGACAAAACATTATTAATTAAAGCATAAAGTGATATTATAAGTCGAAAACTAAATGATCATAGAGGCTATGGTGACTGGTTCATAGTCTTAACATGGTATAAGAATGCGCCAAGTCAACCCAAATAAAGCATCAAAGGAGAATACCACACTATTATGCTTTTGTATGCTAAAACAACGCATGATTCTTTCAAGGCACATTAAGCAATCTCAATTGTTTGGAACAAGTCATGCTACAGAAATAATCACTAAGCATAAAGTCAAATCAACATCAAACATAATATGATAAAGTCTAGACCACAGTGAAAACAAGACTCCTTTTATACCACTTATAAGCATGAACTTTCCTACTCTTTTCCAATCCAAATCAACTTATTTGAAACTATGTATCAATGCGGGGGTCCAACCAATTTATTTAAGCAAACTAAGAAAAAGAAAACTAAAAACAAAAACGAAGACGCTCCAAGAACAACACAATTGTGCATGAAACAATAAAAATGAAGTGTTTGAAAGAAAACCTGAGATTTTTATTGATGAAGAAGGGGATGCCTTGGGCATCCCCAAGATTCGACGCTTGTACTTCTTGAATATTTCTTGGGGTGACATGGGTGGCATCCCTAATCTTGAGCTTTTGACCATACTTCATCTTATCACATTATTCTTTCCTACACTTTAAAATTACCTTCATACAAATCTTCACACAATCTTCATTAGCAACATTAGTATACTCAAGATAATAAGTCTTTAGGTTCAGTTTCAACACAAGTAAAACTTCCATTAAAACACAAGCTACTGTAGAAATTCCTTTTAAAAGTTCAAGTGATCAAAGAGAACTCAAATAGAAAGAGATTAAGAGGCAAATGCAAACAATGGCGGAAATCTGTCAAAACAGACCAGCGGATAAAAACCGATTTTTCCGAAGACCTTATCTTTATCAAACCGAAAAGTGTTAAACTAATGAAAGTTAGATAACAACCTGGGGCAGAAGCATAAAAATTTATAGCTCAATCCGACATGCAAAGATTTTTCACAAATTTTTACAGTGAAGAACAAAAATCTGTTTCGGGACAGCAACTTTCCCAAGCATTATTTCTCTCTCATTAGAGGTTATTATTGGCACAAAAACCACACAAAAATGATAAGGAGAGGTTATTACTGAGGCAATAACTTCCGAGACTCAACAGAAGAAAAATTTATTGACTAAAAATTTGGGTTATCTCCCAATAAGTGCTTTTCTTTAACGCCTTTGAGCTGGGCATAAAAAGCAAGAATCAAGTATTCTCAAATGAAGAAGCATTAAGACCAAAATTCTGGCCCCTACCTTTCTTACCTTTATTCTTATCTTTAGGGAATGTACGATTGTTTGGTAGAGAAGCAAAATGCATGATGCCCTTTTCCACATCTATTATTGTTCCAAGGAGTTTTAGTAGGGATCTTCCAAGTGTAATTTGTCCTTTTCCTACACATTCAATAACAAGATAATCAGTAGACACCACTTTCCCTAGGATCTTTGTAAACACTCCTTTAGCTATTCCAATGCGTAATATTGTGGCATTATTAGTAAGAGATATTTCTTCTCCTCCTTCACAAAGTCCCCAGAGATTTAAAGATTCATAGACATCTTTAGGCATAAGACAGAATTCAGACATGATAACACAACGAGCATAAAAAGATTCATTATTTGTAACAACTTTTACTGTAGGAAGCCATTTTGAAGATTCAGAATTTATTAGAACATATTCATGATGCTCTCTAAGCATGTTATAGCATTCTTTTAAACTAGCTGTGTTGGTCTCAAGAATATTCAATCTAGCAATAATATTTGTAATGGAGGAATCAGATTTGCTAGGCGAGTCGTATGCTGCAACCAACTTTTTTATGTCATTAAAAGCTTCACCCTCATTGCACTGGAGGAAATCTCCTCCTACTACAGCATCCAAAGCATATCTATAGAAAAGAGCAAGTCCAAAGTAGAAACTGCTAAGAAACAAGATTAGAGTCATTTTAGGTTTAGTTTTTTCATGTAAATCCGAGATTTTAGACCAAGATTCTTTGAAACTCTCTTCAATTCCTTGTTTGAAACTAAAAATCATTTCCTTAGGTGACATGGTGATTGGAGCAATGCTATACATAATGGCAACTTGAGATAGGAACTAATTTTTTTGTGTTTTTGGTATAAAGAAGCAAACCAGTACAACTAATTTTCTTGTGTTTTTGATAAAAGAAACAAGCAAACAAAGAAGAAATAAACTAAGCCAAAAAAACAAAAAACAAAGTAAAGAGCTTGGTTCTGAGGGACTCCCCTAGTGAAGCTGTCCTTAACTCCCCGGCAACGGCGCAAGAAAAAAGGCTTCATAGCTCAAAATATATCGAGCTCATTGGGAACCCCAAGAGGAAGGTATGATGAGCACAGCCGCAAGTTTTCCCTCAGTTATGAAACCAAGGTTATTGAACCAGTAGAAGCAAGAAAACAACCCCAAGGTGTTGTTTCCAACTTGGAATCCTGCACAACACAACCACAGAACTTTGCCCCAACTTATAGTGAGGTTGTCAATCTCACCGGTTTTGCTAAAAACAAAGGATTAAACATATTTTGTAGAAGATAGTAATTGCTTGCAGAAAGTAAACAGTAAACAGTAAATAGTAGATTTTTATCAATGGTAAAAGAATGGACCAGGGTTGCTGACTCGTGTATTAACGAGATCGTTGGGGAACCCCAAGAGGAAGGTATGATGAGCACAACAGTAAGTGTCCCTCTGTTATGAAACCAAGGTTATCGAACCAGTAGGAGCAAGGAAACACCTCCAAGGTGTTGCTAGCTGGACTTTGGTAGGGCGCACTACCGGCGCCAGCAACAACGTGGAAACCTGCACAACACAACCGCAGAACTTTGCCCCAACTTACAGTGAGGTTGTCAATCTCACCGGTTTTGCTGAAAACAAAGGATTAAATGTATTGTGTGGAAGAAAGTAATAGTTTGCAGAAAGTAAACAGAAAGCAGTAAATAGTTGTAGATTGATGGTAAAAGAAAGGACCAGGGTCCATAGTTCACTAGTGGTGGCTCTCCTTAAGATAGATAACATGTTGGGTGAACAAATTATAGCGGGGCAATTGACAAACATCGAGAAAGCATACATGCATATACTAAACATCTTGACTCCTTTGAGATTTGATAGGGCATTACAACATTATACATAGACCGTAATCCAATTCCATCTATGACTAATGATCCACCTTCAGGTTATCATCTGAACTCCCTCCAGTATTAAGTTGCAAGCAACAAATAATTGCATTACACATTGCGTGTAAAGTAAACAATATGATTGTTCTATGAACAAAGGATTGTTGTTTTCTCCCTAGTAGCAACAACACATCTAGTACCTTAGAGATTTCTATCACTTCCCCAGATTACTAGAGGCATGAACCCACTATCGAGCATAAATACTAACTCTTGGAGTTGCTAGCATCTACTTGGCCAAGATAGATACTAACAACGGAAAGCATGCAAGATCACAAATAACAAAGACATGATAGAATCAATAATCAATCTGAAATAACATCTCAATATCCATCAGATCCCCGCAATCACAACATGTAGGATTACAAATAGATGATCTTGATCATGAACGGAGATCACAAGATCTAAACATGATATCACAAAGGAGAAGAACCAGCCATCTAGCTACTACATGGACTCGTAGTCCAACGATGAACTACTCACGCATCACACCGGAGGCTTGAATGATGATGAAGAAGGCCTCCAGGGTGAATTTTCTCCTCTGGCAGGGTGCCGGGAAGAGCTTCAGATCCCTCTCGATCTAGGGATGAAGATGACGGTGGCTACTGATTATTTCGTGGAATTTTGATCGGGTCCTTAGGGTTTTTGTATCGGAGGCATCTTATAGGCGAAAGGGGAGGCCGAGGGGGTGCCCTGGGTGGCCGCACCACCCCCTAGCGCGGGCCAGGCCTGTCCACGCGGCCAGGTGGTGTGGCTGCCCCCTGGCCCCTCTCCGTCTAGTATTGTGGCTCCGTGTCCCTCTTGGTGAAATACTGACTTTGGCTTTTGTCCCGTCCAATTCCGAGAATATTTATTTTCTGACTTTCCTAGAACCAAAAACAGCAGAAAACAGGCAGGTGGCACTATGGCATCTTGTTAATAGGTTAGTCCAAGAAAGTGTATAAAAAGTACTCCAAAGTGTGGACAAAACATAAGAAAGTAGATAAAACCAAGCATGGAACATCAAAAATTATGGATACGTTAGCAACGTATCTACATCCCCAAGCTTAACTCCTGCTCGTCCTCGAGTAGGTAAGTGATAAAAAGAAAGAATAAGTTTTGAGGTGACATGCACCATCATAAACTTGATCAAAGTATTTGTAAAACATTGATAGCTGGGATCATAGTACTTCAACATAGCATGAAAGATAAAGTTCCAACACAATAAGACATAGCAACTATGTTGTAACATGAAAAGGCACAAACAAAAGATTCATGAATAACAATGCTTTGCAAGACGTTTGTTTGTTTCACATAAAGAAAACATAGCATAGTGGCATTTAGCTTGTACCTCATAGAGTAGAAAATATAAATGCATAGGACACATTCAAAGTTCATAAGAGTGACTAGATACAAATAGTTTAAGAACAAGCATTATCAAAGTTATGCATCAATCAACAAGTCTTGGGGACAATGCACATAGAACTAAGAATGACCACTTTGCTCTCAAAGTAGGTGCATAAAGATAGAAGGTGGAGACTCAACATAAAAGTAAAAAAGAAAGGCCTTCATAGAAGGAAGTATGGATTCAAGTTTCATAAAGAGCTTACAAAAATTATGGTACTTATTAGCTTTCAGCTTTCATTGCCCCTATCATAAGCATCTTTAGGTGATTAAGGTTAAAGTGACACAACTAAGAGGATATGCTTGACATGTTATAAGCTGAAATATCATGCCCCTTACTTACGAAGACCGAACCTCATGCTACTCAACTTCAGTCACAAGTAAGCTCTTGTCATTGTAGGTACATATGTATAATAGAGAATTGCCAATGGGGTACCCCTTGCACATGATACAGGAGCTATCCCATAATCAAAATGACAAGGCAAGCAGACAATGAGCATCTCAGCGATCTTTTTATTTGCTATTTGCATAGGTTTTTTTATTGAGGATGCTTCATAGAGTGCTCATTATGGTTATGCTGCAAGTTTCCACCATGATTAGGCATGGCTTAGGCTAGTGGCCTAGGCGTTTCTCTAACACACATACAAACTCCATGATCTTACAAGTTCCCCTTTTATTTCACACCGCCGGAATCCATAAGCAAGAGAACATGATATCCACTAGGTACAATGTACAAGTGCAATGTTGAAAGCGTTCCCCGTGATACATGGTTCTGCTAACTTCAACTTATAAAGTGCAAGCATATATGCAACAAAGATGCACGCAATGGTTCAGGTTTATTAAATGCAAGAAAGTAAAGTGTGCCATCAAGTTCGTGAGAGCTTTAATCACTAATTTTCACATAACAAGTTTAATTCGGAAGGTAGATAAAAACATGAATATACTTGGAATATCAAATGCTAATAGGTAGGTATGGTGGACTCTTTGGAATAACTTGGTTTTAGGAGTTGGATGCATGAGTGGAACTCATACTTGGTTATGGAGGCTAGCAAAAGACTGGGAGCGACCGACTAAGAGAGCAATAATGGCCATAATCATGTAGAGCAACAAAACATCATTAATCAAAGCATAAAGTGATATTACAAGTCAAAAATTAAAGGATCATAAAGGCTTATGGTGACTTGGGATAGTCATAACATGGTGTGAGCATGTGCCAAGTCAACCCAAATAAAGCATCAAAGGAGAATACCACAATACTATGCTTTAATATGCTAAAACAACGCATGATTCTTTGAAAGGCACATTAAGCAATCTCAATTGTTTTTAACATGTCATGCTACAGCAAATATCACTAAGCACAGAGCCAAAACAATATCAAGCATGGCATGACAAAGCATAGGCCACAGTCAAAAACAAGCTCTCTTTACCACTTAAGCATGAAGTTTTCCTACTCTTTTCCAATCCAAACCAAACTATTAGAAAACCAATATATGAAAGAGGGGGTCCAACCAATTTATTCAGCAAACTAAGAAAACGAAGAAAACGAAAACCAAAACCAAAACGAAAAATAAGACGCTCCAAGAACAACACAAGTGTGCATGAAATAGTAAAAAATGAAGTGTTTAGAAGAAACCTAGGATTTTTATTGATGAAGAAGGGGATGCCTTGGGCATCCCCAAGCTTTGATGCTTGTACCTCTTGAATATTTCATGGGGTGACACGGGGTGGCATCCCCAAGCTTGAGCTTTAGTCCATTCTTCATCTCATTACATCATTCTCACCATACACCTGGAATTTTTTCTTCATACAAAACTTCACACAATCTTTATTAGCAACATTAGTGCACTCAAGATAATAAGTCTTTAGGTTCAGTTTCAACATCAATAAAACTTCCATTAAAATACAAGCTACTGTAGCACTTCCCTCAAAAAGCTCAATTCCCCAAAAGAACTCACAAAGGAACCAACAAGAAGCAAATGCAAATAATGGCAGAAATCTGTCAAAACAGACCAGCAGGTAAAAATCAATTTTTTCGAAGAGATTCTGTTACTCAAATCAAAAGGTGTTGAACTAACGAAAGTTAGATAACAACCTGGGGCAGAAGCACAAAAATTCACGCCTCAAAACAACGTACAGAGATTTTACACGAATTTTTACTGTGAAGCACAAAAATCTGTTTCGGGACAACAACTTTCCCAAGCATTACTTCTCTCTCATTAAAGGTTACTCTTGCCAAAAAAAGCAAATAAAAAGGATAAGGAGAGATTATTACTGAGGTAATAACTTCCAAGACTCATCTAAAACTTTTGGGTTATCTCCCAATAAGTACTTTTCTTTAACGCCTTTAACCTAGGCATGATAATTTCGATTATGCTCACATAAGAAATATGAATTGAAGTAAAAGAGAGCATCAAGAAGCAAATTCAAAACACATTTAAGTCTAGACCAGTTCCGATGCATAGGAATCTTATATGCAAATAAATTCACAAAGAACAAAACGACATGCATAGGAAGATAAAACGAGAGTAACTTCAAAACTTTCAGCAAATAGAGAGGTGTTTCAGTGCCATGAAAACTTTTACAACCATATTTTCCTCTCTCATAATAATGTTCAGTAGCCTCATGAATGAACTGAACAATATAACTATCACATAAAGCATGTTTTTCATGATCTACCAACACTAGAGCTTTATTATAAACATTTTCAAAAGAATCCTCGGGAACATAACATTCATCCTCCTTTAGTAAGCATGGGGGACAATCAAATATTGTAAGGGGAAAATAGTTACTTTCAATAGAAGTTAGGAATGGGTAGATCCATTCTTCCTCCTCTATATCATCACTCTCCTCCTCTTTTTCATCCAATGAGCTTCCAGTTTCAGCAATTTCTTCTTCCATAGGCTCCTGCAAAGCATTAGTCTCTTCCGCTGGTGGAGAGCACATATTAAGATATTCAAGAATATAGCCATTTTCTTCCTTGTAATTATCAAAGAAAAATTGAAGTATATCATAAACCTCATATTTATAAGGTGCATCATCAGTATTTTCAAGCAAATAAGCTAGTTCGAATGCACCCTTCCAAGCAATAAATTCTTCAATTGTTCCACATCATAAAAGTCATAATTTCCCTTAACATAAGAAGATATGGTAACATCATCATTATACTCACATTGAAAAGGGAGGTGTTTATACCTCTTACAGCAACAAGATTTATTAAAGCAATAAGTAACATTATAAGTAGAGCACACATTTCTAGCAATGGTATACAATTTATCAATTTGTTCCCATAAGTGTTTCCCTTTTTGTGACAAGCGGTGTTCCTTATAATAATATTTTTGTTCTTCCGTGAACCACCCTTGCCAATTAGATTCAGTTTCAAAGAAACCAATCATTTATAGAAAGCATGATAAAGCAAGACAATAATAGACCAATGAAAATAACAACTATAGTAGGAAATAATTTTTTTGTATTTTTGATAAAAAGAACAAGCAAACAAAGCAGAAATAAACTAAGAAAAACAAAAATAACAAAGTAAAGAGATTGGTTATGAGGGACTCCCCTTGTGAAGATGTCCTTGACTCCCCGGCAACGGCGCCAGAAAAGTACTTGCTGACTCGTTGATGGCTCAATACACGGCGCCCAGAAAAGTGCTTGGTGTGTGGTGTTGATGTAGAGCTCATTGGGAACCCCAAGAGGAAGGTATGATGAGCATAACAACAAGTTTCCCTCAGTTATGAAACCCAGGTTTAATCGAACCAGTAGGAGCAAGGAAACACCTCAAAGGTGTTACTAGCTGAGCTTTGGCAGGGCGCACTACCGGTGCTAGTAGCAACGTGGAGACCTGCACAACACAACCACGGAACTTTGTCCCCAACTTGTGATCAGGTTGTCAATCTCACCGTGTTTTGCGGAAAACAAAGGATTAAACGTATTGAATGGAAAGAAGTAAAAGTTTGCAGAAAGTAAACACAAAGCAGTAAAAGATTGTAGATTGTATGTAAAGTAAAGGACCGGGATCCATAGTTCACTAGAGGTGGCTCTCCTTAGATAGATAACATGCTAGGTGAACAAATTACAGCGCGGCGATTGACAAACACCGAGAAAGCAATACATGCATATACTAATCATCTTGACTCCTTTGAGACTTGATTGGGCATTACAACATAATACATAGACCGCCATCCAACTGCATCTATGACTAATAATCCACCTTCAGGTTATCATCCGAACCCCCTCTAGTATTAAGTTGCAAGCAACAGATTATTGCTTTACGAACTGCGTGTAAAGTAAACAATACAATTGTTCTATGAACAAAAGATTGTTGTTTTCTCCCTAGTAGCAACAGCACGTCTAGTACCTTAGAGATTTCTGTCACTTCCCCAGATTATCAGAGGCATGAACCCACTATCGAGCATAAATACTAACTCTTGGAGTTGCTAGCATCTACTTGGCCAAGATAGCTACTAACAACGGAAAGCATGCAAGATCTCAAATAACAAAGACATGATAGAATCAATAATCAATCTTAAATAGCATCTCAATATCCATCAGATCCCCGCAAACACAACATGTATGGATTACAAATAGATGATCTTGATCATGAACGGAGCTCACAAGATCTAAACATGAAAGCACAAAGGAGGAGAAACCAGCCATTTATCTACTACATGGATCCGTATTCCAAGGATGAACTACTCACGCATCACACCGGAGGCTTGCATGGTGATGAAGAAGGCCTCTAGGGTGAATTCCCCTCTCCGGCAGGGTGCCGGGAAGAGCTTTAGATCCCCCCTGATCTAGGGATGGAGATGACGGTGGCTACAGACTCTTTCGTGGATTTTTGATTGGGTACTTAGGGTTTTCGTCCTGAGGGCAACTTATAGGCGGAAGGAGAGGCCGAGGGGTCTGGGTCGGCGGACCACCTGGCTGCCGGCCTGGTCGCGTGGCCAGGTGGTGTGGCCGGCCCCTGGTCCCTCTCTGTCTCGTATTCTGGCACTTGATCCCTTTCGGAAAAATAGGCACTTTGGCTTTTGTCCCGTCCAATTCCGAGAATATTCATTTTCTGACTTTTCTAGAACCAAAAACAACAGAAAACAGGCAGTTGGCACTATGGCTCTTGTTAATAGGTTAGTCCAAGAAATTATAATAAAAGTACTCCAAAGTTGGAACAAAACACAAGAAAGTGGATAAAACTAAGCATGGAACATCAAAAATTATAGATACATTTGCAATGTATCACTCGTGTATTAACGAGCTCGTTGGGGAACCCCAAGAGGAAGGTATGATGAGCACAGTTGTAAGTTTCCCTTAGTTATGAAACCAAGGTTATCGAACTAGTAGGAGCAAGGAAACACCTCCAATATGTTGCTAGCTGGACTTTGGCAGGGCGCACTACCGGCGCCAACAGCAACGTGGAAACCTGCACAACACAACCGCATAACTTTGCCCCAACTTACAATGAGGTTGTCAATTTCACCGGTTTTGCTGAAAACAAAGGATTAAACGTATTGTGTGGAAGAAAGTAATAGTTTGCAGAAACTAAACAGAAAGCAGTAAAGAGTTGTAGATTGATGGTAAAAGAAAGGACCGGGGTCCATAGTTCACTAGTGGTGGCTCTCTTTAAGATAGATAACATGTTGGGTGAACAAATTACAGCGGGGCAATTGACAAACATTGAGAAAGCACACATGCATATACTAAACATCTTGACTCCTTTGAGATTTGATTGGGCATTACAACATTATACCTAGACCGTAATCATACTGCATCTATGACTAATAATCCACCTTCAGGTTATCATCCGAACCCCCTCTAGTATTAAGTTGCAAGCAACAGATAATTGCATTACGCATTGCATGTAAAGTAAACAATACGATTATTCTATGAACAAAGGATTGTTGTTTTCTCCCTAGTAGCAACAACACATATAGTACCTTAGAGATTTCTGTCACTTCCCCAGATTACTAGAGGCATGAACCAACTATCGAGCATAAATACTAACTCTTGGAGTTGCTAGCATCTACTTGGCCAAGATAGCTACTAACAACAGAAAGCATGCAAGATCACAAATAACAAAGACATGATAGAATCAATAATCAATCTAAAATAGAATCTCAATATCCATCGGATCACCGCAAACACAACATGTAGGATTACAAATAGATGATCTTGATCATGAACGGAGCTCACAAGATCTAAACATGATAGCACAAGGAGAAGAACCAGCCATCTAGCTACTACATGGACCCGTTGTCCAAGGATGAACTACTCACACATCACACCGGAGGCAATCATGGTGATGAAGAAGGCCTACAGGGTGATCTCTCCCCTCCGACAGGGTGGCGGGAAGAGCTTCGGACCCCCCCCCCCCGATCTAGGGATCGAGATGGTGGCGGCTACAGACTCTTCCGTGGATTTCTGTGGGATTTTGATCCGGTCCAATTCCGAGAATATTTCCTTACTAGCTTTTCTGAAACCAAAAACAGCAGAAAACAGGCAACTGGCACTTGTGGCATCTTGTTAATAGGTTAGTTCTAGAAAATGTATAAAAATATCTCAAAGTATGAACTAAACATAATAAAGTAGATACTAAACAAACATGGAACATCAAAAATTATAGATACATTTACGACGTATCAGTAAGCAAGGTGGAGGGCGGAACAATGGTCGGGGTGGCCATCAAGGGAGATGGCACCAGAAAAATAACCACGGAGGTGGTGGCGCTCAGCAGTAGGGTCACCAAGCCAACACTGCACAACAACACCACGACATCGCGAGGGGAGGCCTCTCCGAGGAGAATACTTAGGGCTACCAGGAGCCAAGGGGCGCCATCCCTTGCATCCTCCGCGGCCCCCAGGCCCCCGCATCTAACTGGCACTTCAAGCAGCTCACACACGAGATCCCCGCTGCTCACCCGGGGGCTCCCTCACCGAATATCAAGTGGTCCTAGTATGCCATCACCTTCGCCCCCAACAACCACCCCACCTCCACCAGAGCTATGGGCACCCTCTCCATGGTTTGCAATGTTACCATCAACAACATTGATGTGGCCAAGAAGCTCATCAATAGCGCTGTCGTCCTGAACGTGATCTCCAATGAGACGTTCACCAAGCTAAAAGTGACGTATGATAGGCTCATGCCCACCATGGCCTTCTCCGGGGTCACCGACAAAACTACCTTACCCATCGGGCAGGTATGTCTCACCATCATGTTTGGAACCCGCGACAAGTACAGAACTGAGCTCATCGACTTCAATGTGGCACACATTGGCCTCCCCTACAATGTCATCCTGGGCTACCATGCCGCTGGCCAAGTTCATGGTAGTTACCCATCATGCTTACAACATCGTCAAGATGCCTGGCGGCAATGGGGACATCATCACCATCCGCTGCGATGAAAAAGAGGCCCAACACTCCCTCGAGTACGCCTGCAAGGCCGCAACCATAGCGTGACAAAAATATGTGGACGCCCTTGGCTACGTCGGAGGAACCGTGAGGAAAAATCATATGGTGGCACAGGAGAACACAGAGGCAAAAGGAGCAGTAGATGTGTCACGCCTCCTCGTCGAGGTCCACGTTGCAGGAAGCACTCAAGGCGCCAGGAGTAGGCCATCTCCTCAAGGCCTTGTCCTTGCTGAAAAGGCTCAAGGAAGCGATGAGGACTCGGGGGCTTATGAATGCCCCGTGAACTGCTCCCAGCGACTAGTCAACACCGAGAATCTCTCCCCCACCATCTGACGGCCTTGGATCAGGAGGCAACGCCAAGCGCCGATGAGGCAGACAAACCTCTCCAAGCGGCAGAGCCTACCCACCCTACTTTTGGATGGTGACACCCGATGCTTATTCATGGAGGCATTGTAATAAGCGTGGACCTTCCTGGCATTTTTTTGGATCTTGCGCCATGCGCTAGCCTTGCTATTTTGCCTTCCACTCTAAGTTTGTTGCCTCTCCATTCATTTAGAAGTTTTCCTACATGCACCATACCAGTGGGGGCTAGGCACGGTGTCTATCACTAAGCCACCCACCGTCAACGCCGAGGCCTAAAGTGTCGAGATCGGACTTGCGGACTGGCTCTAGCAATAAAGTAACCTCACCCACAGTTCTGGGTGCTTGAAATCCTCACACGGAACATACGCGGAAACTAATAAGCACACAAGTAGCAGCCTAAAATCATGTAAGTCCTATGGATACCTCCTCGAGGAGCTTACAATAAATACATTGTCCTACGATCTCCTCCATGAGGGACCTATGGGGCGGCTCATGAGGGCACTCCTTCTCAAGCAGCCTAAAATCATGTAAGTCCTACGACTACCTCCTCAAGGAGCTTACGAGAAATACATTGTCCTACAGTCTCCTCCACGAGGGACCTACGGGGCGGCTCACGAGAGCACTCCCCCTCAAGAAGCCTAAAATCATGTAAGTCCTATGGCTACCTCCTCAAGGAGCTTACAGGAAATACATTGTCCTATAGTCTCCTCCATGAGGGACCTATGGGGTGGCTCACGAGGGCACTCCCCCTCAAACAATTTAAAATCATCTAAGTCCTATGGCTACCTCCTTGGGGAGCTTATAGGAAATACATTGTCCTACAGTCTCCTTCACGAGGGACCTATGGGAAAGCTCACGACGGCACTCCCCCTCAAGCAGCCTAAAATCATGCAAGTCCTACGGCTACCTACTCGAGGAGCTTATAGGAAATACATTGTCCTACGATCTCCTCTAGGAGGGACCTACGCGGAGGCTCATGAGGGCACTCCGCCTCAAGCAGCCTAAAATCATTTAATTCATATAACTACCTCCTTATGGAACTTACATGAAATACATTGTCCCACTGGATCCTCCATGAGGGACCTATGGGGCGGTTCACGAGGGCGCTCCCCCTCAAGCATCCTAAAAACGAGTAAGCCCTATGTATTAATCCTCAAGGAGCCTACAAAAAACATCCTGCCCTATGGTCTCCTCCTCGAAGGACTTATGGGGTAGTTCTTGAGGGCACCCCTCGCACGCAGCCCGAAACCATGCAAGGCCTACGAGTTCTCCCTCAAGGAGCCAATAGGACACGCATTTGGCCCATGGTTTTCTCCACGAGGGACCTGCAGGGTGGCCGCCAAGAACATAACCCCTCAAAGAGCCTAGAATCGCTAGAACCCCATGGTTATCCTTCCCAAAGGAAATAACGGGAAATGCGCATGCCCTATGTTTTCTCGGTAGGGGAACCAACAATAGCACCCTCTCCCTTGTCTCACTCAATTGAGGGTAGGGCACGGTGCCTTAGAGAAAATCTAACGGTGCCCGTAAAATCATGACCTATAAATCGTGTTTACAGGTCACGGAAAACCACTTTTACCATATGAAAATAGAACCTGCAAACTTGCCCATAAAAGAGAATATTCTATTTTACGGGGTGAGTTTTCTGGTTCCATATTCTCTTTTACGAGGCGAGTTTGAGGGTTACATTCTACGTCAGCGGTAAAAGTCAGGTTCTCAATATTTTCATAGGTCAGGGTTTATGCAAATTGCTTCAATCAGCAGATTCAAATGATGATCCACATTATTCAAATCAAATTACAACAATCAAATTACAAAAATCAAATTGACCCAAATAGTTTCAATCAAATCATATAATAACAATGTTTAATGGTACACAAACACAATGTAGATCATTGGCCTCCATTCCTCGCTAAGTGGTGCTTGATGAGATCCTTTTGGAGCTGCGCATGGGTTCCCTCGTGCTCAATTTTCTTGTACGAATCAGGAAAAGCTTGAAAGTAGTTGGGGTTCCTTTGTGGTTTCACTCTGCTCCCAACATTGGCATAGAAACACTCCAAGTCTAGATCTCTCTCATTCTCGATGATCATGTTGTGGAGAATGACACAACATGTCATGATATTCTTGAGGGTTGGCATGTCCCAAAAAATTATCAAGAATAGAAATTCTTGCTTGCAAAACTCCAAATGCTCTCTCAATATCCTTTCGGGTTGCCTCTTGTGCCTTGGCAAATACAGCTTCTTTCCTCGTTTCGAATATGAATAGTCTTCACTAGAGTTTCCCAATCAGGATACATGCCATCGGCTAGATAGTATCGCATTGTGTTCTCATGTCTCCCAATTTTGTAATTGTAAGAAGGAGCTTCTCCCTTGGAAAAATTTGTAAATAGATGGGATCGATGTAATACATTTATGTCATTCAGCGATCCCAGCAAGCCAAAGAAACAATGCCAAATCCACAAGTCCTCCGATGCTACGCCCTCAAGCACAATCACTGGATCATGACTTTTACCACAGTACTGCCCATGCCATGCTTTCGGGAAATTCTTCCACATTAAGTGCGTACAGTCCACACTTCCTAGCATTTACGGCCAACATCTCCTATTGTTCATGTACATCAATCGGATGGTGTCTGCTTCATTGGGAGATCGAAGATACTCTTCACCAAACAAGTGAATCACTATCCTAGCAAACTGCCACACATATTTAGTGGTTGTATCTTCACCAATACGAATATGCAATCACACGCATGGTTGCGGAGATTTTCTGGTAAAAGCTGAACCCGAAAACCCCTGCTGCATCTCGACAGTGTTGAAAGAATGTGTTGTTGGCCTCACAAGTTTCCACGATTTTTACAAACAATTATCGACGCATTCGATACATCCTACAGAAGAGTTGCGGGGTTAGGTTGGTACCTCAACAAAGTAATCTTGCATGAGGGAGTGGTGGCTGAGCGATTGATTGTGCGGGAGGCAAACACGACTGGGCACCAAGCGACATAGCCGATTCACAAGCATGAACCTATCCTCAATCTCCTTGATGGCGAGGATGATGGCGCACTATTCGGTTTCGTTGTTTAGGAGAAGTTCATCGAGGTCAGAATCGTCAGAGGAGGACAAGTCATCAAAAAAGAACTCCTTGCTCTTGCTTAGCTCCGAAGACAACTGCTGCAAACACACAGGCCATAAAAAAGGTGTAAGGCTAGGTCGACTCAGGTGGTGGTGGCAAGGGGGCGGATCTTATCACGATGGGGTGGGCCAGGTTGATTTCGTCGATTTTAGTGTTTTTGGTAGTGGTGTCACACACAACAGAATGTGTGGTAGCTGGATCTGTTCGCCTGCATGTAGAGTGCCAGGGAGGAAGTCGACAAGGATGAGGTGGCGGCAGGCGGATGGTGGTGGCAATGGGTGAAAGGGGGAGAGGGTGAGAAAATATTAGTGCGCCAACCTCTACAGCAAGAATAGCATTCGCTCTCAGGTAGGTTTCTTTCCCCGGGAATGTGCAGTTTTATCAACAGTTTTCTCCGTCGCCCAAAACAAAATTAAGGGCAAGCGGCTTTTATGGTTACCACTAGAGCACCACTATTTTCGGAAACCAACCAATGGCATTATTTTACAGTTTTTTGACTATACGGGCTCTATTAGAGCTCCTCTTAGTCGGGACAATCCCATCAACACCAGACCTAGAGAGCATTGCCCCACCTCGGGGGAACTCCTCTCCATGCAGGCGAGGAAGAACGTCCTTCACGAGGATATTCGTCGCTAAAGCTAAGGTTCAGAGTTTTCAGTATCATTCCTCCATCATGCTCTCTCTGTTTCATACTCTCTGCGAGGCTTTTCTGTCATGTGAAACCATTGACCCGCTAATGGGGGCCCGAGAAACAATCTCGTGGCCATACCAATCACCTTGTCTAGACCATGGGGCTCGCTGGTTCTGATAACGCCAGTGTTCAGGGCCACCCTTTCCTGAGGGCTTACCCCTAACAACATGTCACGGCAGAACACGAGAAAGAAAATAGGCTTCGTGAGGAACTAGAAATAGAGCTGCAGGGAAATCTACCGAAATATATCCATTACAGACATGCCCATGAGGCAAATACTAGAACATTACTACGTATTAATGTTCATAGAACCAACGACACTCCGGTACAAAAGTGGCCAGACTGCTAAGCTATGACAGGGCCGAGGAGGACTAGGGTGGAAACATGCCTACACCATCTTGCGGTGTACTACAATAGCAATATCGGGGAAGATCGCCTACATGCTCCAAAGGTGGCGGGGGTAGTCGACACGACACACCGAGATGTAGAACATGGCGACAGAGAATTTCCCTCTGTCGTGGTAGCGACACCGTAGCAAGGATCCGTGCCTGATGTTGTAGTCATGGACGAAGTTCTCCTAGCAAAAGGTGAAGAACATGACCCCCAGTGTCGGGGCCTCGATGTTCACACTCTAGACATCGCATACCTCAGAGTGTTGGATCCTGGCGCCCCCTGGCATGGTATGTGTGGCCCCGAGTGCGAAACACTTGGGGAGCTTCACCCTTCGGGCCCAATCCAGCTCGTGGAGGATGACGACGAAGTCGATGATCATCTCGAGCACATCCCCAACCTTCATCACTATTGGGGATGGCACAAGGGGTGGTAGCGACGCCGACCCTAACCACCGCCTCGGCCGACATTGTGGCCCCTGCAACATCCTCTTCTGCTCCCGCAAGGGCGACTACGGCCGCCCGTAATTGGCGCTCCTCCCTCAACCGCGGTGGCAACCATGGAAGTCGACGCGCTGTCGTGACCGTCACCACATCCACGGTGCTCGCCATGGCTGTTCCTACGCGACCACCCCAGGTCACGCTTCACCAGCGGAACCTCCTCCTTCTCCACGACCAGAAATCTATGCTTGTTAGCGGCAGAAGCTCTCTTTGGCACCATGGGAAGGATCTAGGAGCTAGAACGAGAGATTAGGGAGAAAGGAGAAGGAGTGGAGTGGACAATGATGGATGGGAAAAGCTTCAAGCCTTCACTCTTAGAGCCAATTCAGAAGGGCATGTTGCTGCCTTTATTACCAGGCATTAACTGTCGGCCCATCCCACGTGCCATCAATCATAGTGGAGAAACTTCCAAGACGTGACCGGGTTCACGACAGTTCCCGATCAGACGGTAGGGGATGCATGGACAGTTGGTGTGCAAGGTTGGGATGCTCACGGTCATGAATCTACACGAACTTAGAGAGGCAGCAGCAGACCCATCGAAAGTTTGGGCCCTTGCCCCTTCGTTTCCGTTGAAGGACATGTGTGAGGCAAGCACCCGGGGGCAACTGTAGGGTCCCTAGCACATGGGGTAACATGACCCACCGGTCGCCGGGCCCACTGCCAAAGAAACGGTGGACTCAGCAAGTCCGCATGCCCATGATGGGCCTACTCCGGTACTTGTTGCGATCTATGGCAGGCCTTCACGAGGCTCATTCCGTATGGGTGGTACCACAATCAGGTTGCCTCTAGAAGGGAGATTACCTAGGAGAGGTGCCCCCTGATTGGCAAGAGCCTCGGATCTACTCCCAGCACTCCCCAGGGGTACTCTTGTAATCCCATCGCTAGGAGAAAGATAACAAACCCAATGGGTGGTAGCCTTGACTACACGGTCCACCTCGGTAAAGAGGGGATGTTGTCGGGCCTCTTTGGTGAAAAAGAAGGGCTGATGGACGGTGCCTCCCTCTCACACCTTACCACTTTAGTGCAAGAAGGCAGAGGACGGTGCCATGCAGCAGGAAGGATGTCAGCAACTACCACAACTTTATGTGGGACTGGCGGTCCCCAAAGGTTCTAGACCTAGTCCATGTAAAGTAGACTTGAAGACCAGCTCTCCCTAGGCGGCAATGTGGTAGCGCTTCCCGCCCAATGAATTGGGGGAAGAGGTCTGGCGCCACACTAAAAGGGTAGCTACCCCTACCTTAGAACAGGTCGACTCTAGGGATCAAAAACCCTAGGCCCTCTGTAGCCATTGTAACCTCGTGAAGTAGAGCGAGCAATACAACCAAGCAGGAATAGGGGCATTACCTCCTCACGAGGGTCCCAAACCTAGGTAAAAAAGCACTATGCCAACTCTCTGTCATGCGCGAGCCTCATTGCTACCATCGTCGTTGGGGAGACTTCATCATGTGTTCAGTCCCCTGTCGAATCCGTTGTTTTGTTGGTACGTCTTGTTCCTTTGTGGGACATCAAACTATGATAGTAGTTTACCCTGTTCTTGGGGAGATGGAGAAACCCTAGCAATATTATGATATGAAATAAAATTGATCTATAACTTTGGTTCATGATTATGTGTTGGTTTTCTCTCTAGATATTATGTGAAGTCGACCATGTAATATTTGTCTTTAGGGCTACAGAGGAAACTACCATTAGGGATATGGTAGTACATATGGTGCTAAGTGACATAACGTGTCGATGTGCTATTCAAATGGTCAAGGGGGATAAGGAGAGATTCACTAAGCTCATATCGATATCCTTGGGGAAATTCTTAATTGTGAGGGATCAGAGTGGCTTGCTTATGATCATCGCAGTGGTCATTAGGGATAAAATAACAGATGACTTTATGTGATCATTCATTTATGGGGCTCTCCCCACACATGTCATGAATAAAGATATAGATTTATCCTAATCATAATTAGTACCAATGCTAGAGGTGTATCCTATAATACCTGAGAACACTTCGACACAGTGCATTTTCATTACCTTTTACATCGCGTTTGTCTCCTTGTTTCTTTACTCTCGCACAATACAGACCTCTCAAAACACTCTTACTTGAGATAAAGGGAATCTTACAAGCAATCATTGATAGATAGTGACGAGGGGCATGAAGACCCTAACCAAATAGCTCTTCGTGGTTCAATACTCTTATTTCGGAAAGTAGCTACATCGTGCATGTGCTCTCATAGTCATTAGCAGCGTAAACTCTCACTGTCCGTGGGTTCTCACAGACGATAGTTGAGCTGGAAGTGGAATATCCTCGTCGTTCATTGTTCTCACATTGCAGGTGTGCGGTGGGTCCCATCTATGGAGGAAACAGGCTTTCACATATGGTGGGATTGTTTTTTACTGTAAAAACCATAGGGGAAGACCCCTATGGTGTAATTTTCATTTTATATTAAAACACACAGATCGTACAAAAGATTGGTGGTGCAATTACATCAAGGAGGGTAGAAGTTATGGTGATATTGTGTGGTGGCAATGTTCTTGCGGTAAAATGGTTCTCACATACTGCAGAAACAATTGAAGACTCAGATGATTCGACTGGCTCAAAGCCGATGCGCGCTGCTCTTGTTTCATCGGCTCGGCCATAGATGAAACTATTCCACTTTACGCAGGATGATTCCTCGTAAGTATTGCTTGTCCTTTCTTGATTCTTGTAGTTGGTAGTTTTATAGAGTTCTTATTTTGCTTCTATAGTGGTGATGATGAGGAAGATCCTCCCATGTACCCTCTTGGTATTTATGTTGATCCTCCTCTGGTTAAGTCTCCTAAACCATCAGTGGATCCAAAGGGAACGCACGCATCTCATGCGGAAAAAACTATCCAAAAGGATGTTGCCACTTCACCGAAGCTGCTGCCGCAAAAAAGAAGAAAACATGCGAGCAAGGGTGTGGTGATATCCGAAAATCCTGTCAAGGTGGACGTGCAGGATGTAAGTACTTTTTCGGATATTGTTGTCGTGGCTTGATCCTTTCTCTTATTTTTCTGACTTCCTGCTCTTTGTATTGATAACCGCTGATGCGTGAGATGGTTGATATGGCCTCTCACTTTATCAAGATCCACAATGAAGCTGAAGGATCCAAAAGTTTGTTTCCATCATATTTTAAGAAACTTGCATCATTTACCTCAATTGATTGTATGCCCTCTTTCGATTGTCCAACACTGCCAAAGAGTCCCAGGCTATCCAGGACGAGGCAATAAAGCATTTCGATGATTTAGAGGCCAAACGGCGGGTTGGTGAAAAAGCTCTAGAGGAGGCAAAGATGTAACATCCCAAAACTTTAGTCCAAGGTTATCAAGATCAAATCATCCAAAAATAGGGTTAACAAAAACTTTTCCCAATTTAAAATGAAAGCATTCATATATGTGTGCATTTAAAATAGGAGTTGTTTGAATTGCCATGATTGAATGATCCAATGCTTGTAAAATGTTTCTTAGGTGATTTAAACATCATCTACATCATCCCCAAACTTTTCCTAAAGAAAATCAAATCAAAAAGAATTAAAAAGGAGGAATGGTCATTTTGGCAAATTTCACTCTCATGCCTACTTTGGCTATTCCTAGTACTCAAAACTTAACAGAAACAATTCTTTATCTTTGCACACCTTGCTAGTACACATAATGAGGTACCAAGGCCCACCTTTGGATCTGCTAAAAACATTCTGTTAACTATTTTAAATGACAGTTTAAAATTGAATCTAATGCATATGCATAGATCACCCCTATTTCAAAAACCACCTATTTGAGCTCCACTTTCAAAACCCTTGCAACCAGAGACTACCTATCACTAGTGGAGATCACTCAAAAAATTTGAAACCAAAATTCAAAACTTTTTCTCTTGCGGCCATTTAATCAAACACCTTGTTGGCAAGATAATATTGGCCTAACTAATTTTGTTTTGGATTGATTTTTGTCTAGCCATTGCAATGTGCTTTGATCATATTGTCCCCCTCAAACCTGACCAGACCAACCCCAGTCTCTTCCCTACCCCCTAGCCAAGCCTTTGCCCGCCATGCCGAGCCCTCTCGCTGCAGCAAAGGGCAAGCCCTCTCCAACCCCTCTCGCCATGTCTAGTACACTGCCAGTGGTCCACCTCCACCGCCCAACCAGCCCCAGGCCAGAGACAGAGGGCAGAGCGGCCAGGAACCGTCGTGCCCGGAGCTTATCGAGCATGCCGACGCCGCCTCCAAAGTGTGCACTGTCCCCGCTCGCACAAACCGCCCCTTGGCAGCAGCCCGCGCCTGCCGCTCCGTCTCGACCTGGAGAACACCCCAGACACCCCCGCTGGCCCCCAAAGCCTCACAGCCACCGCTCACCGTGGACACCGCCGCCTCTGCCTCTCAGAGCGCCACCTCGCCGTGCCAGGTACACCGCCCCTCACGCATTCAAGTTCTAGAGCACCGCCAGGAACCGCCCATCGATCGCCACCCCACCATGCCTCTACCCTCTTTGTAGCCATGTCGCCACTGCCGATTGCCCATCCCTGGTCTCACTGCTTGCCTATAAAAGGAGCCCTCCCTAGCCTCTTCTCTCCACACTATTCCACTCCTATCACCTCTCTGAACCTCACCCACCTCTAGCCGGAGAAAGGCGCGCTCTGCCTTGCCGGAATTAGAGCCGGAGCAGCCGCGGCAGGAGGAGAAGGGCGCCGTTGCTTGCGACCACCCCAAGCTCCACCGCAACTGCGCCTCGCCTCGCCGTCGTCTTCCACGTCATTTGCCCGCCTCGCCGACCCTGCTGGAGCCCTGGTACGCCCCCAGTAGACCCCCACCGAGCCGCTAGGGTTCAAGCTCGCCGACGACCTGTTCGTCGTCGACAACGACCCTCAGCCGTAGATTCCTATTCTAATTGCACGACCCACATCACGCGTACCGTTTCACGTTTTAAGTGCCGCTGACACGCGGGACCCCTCTGTCAGCTGAGCCTCGTGCCATGGAGCGCCACTGGGCCGGCCCATTTCTTTTCCCGCGCTAGCCCACCCATTCAAATCTGGATTTTTTCTTTTTAGTTAAATCTAGTTGCTGTCCCTTAGTTTGAAAATCAATTCAGAGAGTTTTAGATATCCAAATTGCATGAAACCAATTTTGTCTGAAAGGTATTGAAATGATCTATCCAAGCCCGTTGGATTTAATTCAATTAGAGTTATAGATCTCTCCTAATAAAAATAAGAAGACAGAAGCTTTTGCAACTTGCAACATTTTTATAAAATCAACCAAGTTAGGTTTTTAGTTGATTCCAACTCTCAAAAATCAAATTTCATCATATCTATCTAAATATGTAATAATATTAGGGTTTACATGCAGTGACTTTGGACTAGTACCAAAATAATGCTATATAGGCATTTCTAGTCACTTTAAATCATTAAATAATAAACTTAAACTAAAGTAATATTGATCCAACCTTTAAATCTCATTCCCACATGTTAGAATATGTGATGAGGACATGTGTCCACATGATCCCATATTTTGGTGGTGAATATTAAATTTTAGTTAATATTTCAATAAGTAGAAATTACTTTTCTAAAATAAAAAGAAAGAAACTATTGAAATTAAACATGTGATGCTTGTGATGGTAATAGATCATCAATGGTGTGTCTTAGAATGCTATCTAGCCTAGTTAAGTATCGTTTGGTGATTTTCTACTCCGTATGTATTGTTATAGAAGATAGTACCGACCAAGCTTACGAGGAGGAGGAGTGCTATCAAGACGAAGACGAAGAAAACTTCAACCACTGCACCAACCAAGGCAAGCTATTATTGGCAAGCTAACCCTTGCAAAACATACTTTAGCAAGCCACCATTAACAGTACAAACTACCCTTAGCAAGCTAGCAATACCCAAGATTAACCCTTCCAAGTTTAGGACTTAGCAACTAGAATCAAACTAGATGGTCTAGCAAAGATGCCTTAAGCATGCTTTGATCACACCCTTTTGACTATTAGTACCCCAAGTCTTACTTACAAGTTTTACTCCCCTTAGTACACAAAGTTCTTTACTTGTTGTCAAGGTAGCATAAAAAGTATAAAACTTGACCTACTTAGAAACCTTTAGATGTCATTCTATGGCATGAGATTAAACCCATCACTTCCATCTTAGTGAACACTCTTAACTTAGTAGTTTAGAGTAAATCAAAAACTTGAGTCACTTTAGATGGGAACACTTGGTGAAAATGAATTATGAAAACCTTGGAATGATGAGTCATTCTATTGAGATGTTTTGACATGTGTTGAGAAACACAACTGGTTTATGATGATGAAAATGATGAGGCATGAGCCTTAACCCTTTTATAAAATTGATGGTTGGATTCGAATGCAATACCATTCCAAATTTACCGTACAACCACACTACCTGAATTGGGTAAGGCTTAGCTGGAAATTTATATGCATTAGTATTAGTTCCCTCACGGGAGAGGTTTGAGCTGAGGCTACCTCTCAATGTTGTCCATCTATGCAGTGCCCAAGATGACTGATGGTCATGGTTGGGAGGCCATGCTCATAGGAGAGGTGCTTATACTAGGGTGTGTAAAGGGAAAGTTATGTTTGATTATCTGCATACTAAGTATGATGATTCAGGGTTATCCCTGACAGATGTATCGAATCTTGTGGTGAAAGTGTACCACCTCTGCAGAGTGTCAAACTATTCGAATAGCCGCGTATGTGGTTATGGACAGTTGGAATGGCCATACTGTTTCGTTGTCAGATGTTTTCTAAATACTTTGAAGTAATGATGAATATTGACTTGACCACAACAGGGTTGTGTTTATGACAATAGCTTCCCAACTTAAGTGATTCTAGAACTTTACTTTATCTTTCTTTGCTTCAGAACTCAGCTTAGGTTTCAAACTTAACTTTATAGTTAAACTTAGCTCTAGCACTTTAACTTAGCATTATACTACTTCTTAGTGGTAGTTTGCGAGTACTTAAAGAGTACTCATGGCATTTGTCCCTGGCTATTATCATGGCCAGACTATGAAGGAGATTATCAAGATGATGATCAGCAGGATGGCTATGATAACTAGGACTATTTGCCTTCGTCAGCATTGCTTGTGCCCCTGAAGATGGACCCCACCGCTACGCTATCTTTTATTTTCGCTGCTTGTTGTATTAAAGACTGGATCATGAGATCCTTATTTGTGTAAAACCTTATGTATGGTTTGTAATGGATGATGTACTGTGATATCCAATCTGTTTGTCTCGCAAAAATGGTAATCCTAGGATTGCGAGGTATGGCATAATAGGCATCTGGGATTAAAAATCCGGGTGTTGACAAGTTGGTATTAGAGCCATCCTGACCATAGGAGACCCTAGTTAGAATGGACGTCCAAACCAAAAACTTAGCTTCAAAACCAAAGTGAGTATTTATGAAAAACTATTTCCCCTCTTACCTTTGTGAACTCATTCTTTCTCAAAAATTCATGTTCCTCAAAATTCTTACATTACTACTTAAAATTTGACACACTTGATCACTTCACTAACTTCCTCATCCTTAATCCTTGTAGATGGAGACTCAGATCAGCAAATTTTACCAGTTGGGAAACGGAGGTCAGGTGATCTTCGAGAGGGATCTGGATTCACTGTCGGAGTTACTGGGATGCCCACATCCGGAGTTTCTTGGAGCCCAACTTCCAGGACCCCCAGGAGGCGACCTACAGTGGCTAGTCACCGCGAAACTTCGAGGAAGCATCGAAGCACCAACTTCCCGGATAATTCAGTTCTCCGTGAGAGAGAACAACTGGCTAGATGGATTAGCCAGGACAATGCATGAAGCTCTCGCACGTCTATGTGCCCTCAGCGTCAACAAGATCCAAGGAACCCGTTTTGCCCACTATGCAAGACGTGACTTCATGGGAATGCCGATGGAGATGACAAGTCACCCAGAGTTGAGGCGTCAAGTGGAGAACCTTGACTTCTTGCTTCATGACAGACCGCAGGAACTAGACAATGCCAGGGAGTTAGCTAACCAGAACCATGCCATCACCGACCAGAAGGCCCAGACTTTCGCACTGCTCGTCCAAGATCGCAGTCTCTTTGCCGCCAGCGTGCAAAGAAGGATCGCACCATTGCCTGTCTTCGCAAGAAGGTGGCCGACCTCGAGAAAACCGTCAAGGAGAAGGAAGCTCAGCTTGCCGCCAAGGAAGAAGAAGATGAGGGTGAAGACATCCAGGGAGATATGGATTCTTACCTCAGCAACAATGATGACTTTCTAGAAGAGGATGATGTGGACTTCTACACTGATGATGAAGACTCCGACTTCATTGACGATGAGTAGATGCACTAGAGCACTGTCGTAGCATGAGATGTATCATCTCCTTGTATCGTAGCTTGCAGAATGGTTCTTCAAACCATCTGTTTTCCCCTTTGATTGTTGTGGTGTGTGTTGTATCGTGTGCTTTCTTGCATGAATGAAAATGAAGTTAGTTGAAAAACCTGAGTCTAACTCAATGTTTTAGCTTGAAAACCCAAAACCATGAACCTTAGAATTTCCCTCTTACCCCTATCTCAATCTCAATCTTCAGAGAACTCGTGGAAACCAAGGAGGGAGCAGCTCGTCGCAGGACCCAATGCTGCAGATCTTGCAGAATCTCATCGCGGACCGTGAAGCAAGCAGGGCCGAGCGTCAAGCCAACTTAGCAACATTGCAGCAGATCGCCCAAATGGCTCTCAACAACCAAGGACATGGAAATCAGGATCACCAAGGATCCAAACTCAAAAACTTTCAGAACACCAATCCCCCAATCTTCAACCAATCTAAAAACCCATTAGATGTCAAGGATGGTTCTGGACCATGGAAAACAACTTAGAGGTTGCCAGAGTTGATGAGAATGAGAAAGTTCTCTTCGCCACCCACTATCTGGCGGGAGATGCAAGAGCTTGGTGGAATAGCATCCGCAATATGAACCATGGCCAGGTAATGACCTGGGAAGCATTCAAGTTCAAGTTCAGCCGCACCCACATGCCGCAAGGTCTCGTCAACAGGATGAGAGATGAATTCCGCGAATTGAAGCAAGGAAGAATGACTGTGGTGGAGTACCGTGACAGATTCTTGTCACTTGCCAGATATGCACCAGATGAGATCAACACGGAGGCCAAGAAGAAGGAGAGATTCTTAAACGGATCGCATGATGAGATGCAGACTGTCCTCGTCAACATCCGTTTCGATGATCTCGAAGAGCTAGTCGACTCTGCCATTTAGATGGAAGGGAAGATTAACCAGGCATACGACAACCGCAAGCGTCGTATGATACAGCAGTCTGGATCTGGTAGTCACCAGAAGTACCGTCCCAACCCCTCACCAGGATATGCAGCAAGGAACAACCGACCCCCAAATTCTCGCCCAAGATACCCCAACCGTAGCGGAGGTAATGTGAAGTTCAGAGGAAACAATCACAACTCCAGCAATACCAACAATTTCAACCGTGCCCCTCCCTAGAACAACAACAACACTGCACCCAAAATTGGCAGCAATGCTGTGCCTATCGCAGTCAAGGACAAGTCCCACATCACTTGTTTCGAGTGTGGAGTGAAGGGTCACTACTCCAATGAGTGTCCCAAGAAGACTGCCGCCAATGCCCCTATGAAGGCCCCAGCTCAGCAGCAGCGTCAGTTTCAACCAGGAAGGAGATTTGCCCCAGGGAACCCTCACAACCGCAATGGTCGTCTCTTCCACATGAACGCAGAAGAAGCCCAAGAAGCGCCAGATGTAGTGTTGGGTATGTTTTCTGTTAACTCAGTTTTAGCAAGAGTATTGTTTGATTCTGGAGCATCGTATTCATTTGCCACCGAAGAATTTGTATGTACTAGTAAGATTCACCCAACCAACCTGAAGCATGTCATGATAGTTCAAATCCCCGGTTCAACTACAAAAGCTAGAAAAATTTGCAAAGCTGTACCTATCAGAATACATGGGATAGATTTTTATGCCAACCTAATTGTACTTGGAACCAAAGGATTGGAAGTAGTACTAGGTATGGACTGGATGTCAAGGCATAAAGGATTGATAGACTATGCTAAGAAAGCCATCACCATGACCAGTAGTTCTGGAGTAACAGTAGAGCATATCTCTGAAACCTTACCCCGTCAATTCAAGTGCAACAAGAGTGTAGCCCTGCCCACCATTGACCAAGTCAGAGTATTCTGTGAATACCCCGACGTATTCCCAGATGAATTGCCAGGTATGCCCCCGGATAGGGATATTGAGTTCATTATCAAACTAATCCTCGGAACCGGACCTATAGCCCAGAGACCCTATAGCATGAACCCCTTAGAGTTAGTGGAACTGAAGAAGCAGTTGGATGCCATGTTAGCAACATGCTTAATTCAGCCAAGCGCATCACCATGGAGATCACCAGTGTTATTCGTCGACAAGAAATATGGAGGCAACCGTCGGTGTACAGATTACAGAAAATTGAATGACGTCACCATCAAGAACAAGTACCCTTTGCCAAAGATAGAGGATCTACTTAATCAGTTGACTGGAGCTCAGGTATTCTCAAAGATTGATCTTAGGACTGGTTATCACCAACTTAAGATCCGTGCAACGGATATTCTGAAGACCGCCTTCACTACTCGCTATGGTTTATACGAGTATACGGTTATCTCTTTTGGATTAACCAATGCCCCTGCTTATTTCATGAATCTCATGAATAAGATCTTTATGAATTTCCTAGATAAGTTTGTAGTTGTGTTTATCGACGACATCCTTATCTACTCCAAGTCAGAGGAAGAGCATGAGCAACATTTGAGAATCATTCTAGAAACCCTGAGAGAGCATCAGTTATATGCCAAGTTCAGCAAGTGTGAGTTTTGGCTGAAAGAAGTAGGATTCCTAGGACATATTGTGTCTGTCGGAGGAGTCTTTGTTGATCCCACCAAGATCAAAGATGTCGAAGAATGGGAAGCCCCAACCAATCAAACCCAAGTTCGTTCATTTCTCGGATTAGCGGGATACTACCGCAAGTTCGTAGAAGGATTCTCGAGCATAGCCCAACCAATGACCCAATTGTTGAAGAAGGACAAAAAGTTTGAATGGACAGACAAGTGTGAAGCCAGTTTCTAAGAGCTGAAGAAGAGATTGATATCAGCCCCAATTTTGATCATGCCAGACATCAAGGAGCCATTTGATGTGTACTGTGATGCATCCAAGATTGGCCTAGGATGTGTATTGATGCAAGAAGGCAAAGTCATCGCGTATCTGTCTCGACAACTGAAGCAGCATGAGCAGAACTATCCAACACATGATCTTGAGCTAGCAGCTGTAGTTCTAGCATTGAAGACATGGCGTCATTATTTGATGGGTAATCCCCTGTGAGATTTACTCAGATCATAAGAGCTTGAAGTATATCTTCACTCAGAAGGAGCTGAATATGAGGCAAAGAAGATGGATAGAGTTAATCAAGGATTATGACCTTGACATTCACTATCACACCGGCAAAGCCAATGTGGTAGCGGATGCTCTTAGCAGATTGCCGTGTAGGCTTAACACCATGATCAAAGGGAAGCAACCAAGTTTGTATGAGGAGTTGGAGCAGTTCAGGACTGAGTTAGTTAGCAAAGGATTCCTAGCTAGCATTGAACTTCAACCCACTTTGATTAGCCAAATCAAGGAAGCCCAGAAGGGGAATGAAAGTATCGACGGAATCAAACGTCGTATTGGTACAGGAAAGGTACCTGGATTCACCGAAGACAAAGAAGGAGTATTGTGGTACAAAGGACGTATCTGTGTGCCAGCAGATTCGGAGCTGAAGGAAGTTATCATGAAGGAATCTCATGATACTCTTTATTCTATCCACCCCGGAGGAACAAAGATGTATCAGGATTTGAAAGAGCAATTTTGGTGGCACAAGATGAAGAGAGAGATCGGAAGCTACATCGCCAAATGTGACATCTGTGAAAGAGTCAAAGCAGAGCATCAGAGACCTGCAGGATTGTTACAACCATTGCAGATTCCGGAATGGAAATGGGATTCCGTTGGAATGGACTTTATCACCGGGTTACCTACTTCTAGTAGGGGAAATGACTCAATCTGGGTCATAGTTGATAGACTGTCCAAGGTAGCCCACTTCATACCTGTCAAAACAACCTACCAAAGTGCAAAGCTAGCAGAGCTGTATATTGCTAGGATTGTTAGTCTGCATGGAACCCCCAAGACCATCGTCTCAGAACGAGGAACCCAGTTTACTTCAAGATTTTGGCAGAAAGTTCAGAAAGGTTTAGGAACCAAGTTGAACTTCAGTACCACTTATCACCCGCAAACAGATGGATAGACAGAGAGAGTCAACCAGATCCTAGAGGATTTGCTTAGAGCTTGTGTGTTGGAATATGGATCCAAATGGGAAGACTGCCTGCCTTTTGCAGAATTCTCATATAACAACAGTTATCAAGCTAGTTTGCAGATGGCACCATTTGAATTCCCATATGGAAGAAAGTGTCGTACCCCTTTGGATTGGTCGCAAGTAATAGAGAGTCAGATCTTTGGACCCGACATTCTCCGAGAAGCAGAAGAGAAAGTTCACAAAGTTCGTGAGCACCTTAAGACTGCCCAATCCAGACAGAAGAGCTATGCCGACAAGAGAAGGAGAGACCTGACTTTCAATGTCGGAGATTTCGTATATCTCAAGGTTTCACCATTGAAGGGAACTCAACGCTTTAGTCTGAAGGGAAAGTTAGCCCCTAGATATATCGGACCTTTCAAGATTCTGAACCGCCGAGGAGAAGTATCGTATCAACTGGAACTGCCTATAGAGATGTCAGCCATCCACAATGTGTTCCATATCTCGTTACTTCGCAAATGCTTGGAAGTGCCTAAGAAGACTGAAGTTTTCAAGAACATCGATCACCGAGCTGTGGAAATCAACAATGACCTGACCTATCGGGAAGTGCCCATCCGTATCTTAGAACAAGCCTACAGAACCACCAGGACCAGGAGTATCAAGTTCCTCAAGATTCAGTGGAGCAACCATACCGAGGAGGAGGCTACTTGGGAGCACGGAGATTACATCAGAACAGAGTTCCCAGATCTCTTTAGTTCCTAGTTTTCTTTGTAAATCTCGGGACGAGATTTTGTTTAAGGGGGGAAGGTTTTTAACATCCCAAAACTTTAATCCAAGGTTTTCAAGATCAAATCATCCAAAAATAGGGTTAACAAAAACTTTTCCAAATTTAAAATGAAAGCATTCATATATGTGTGCATTTAAAATAGGAGTTGTTTGAATTGCCATGATTGAATGATCCAATGCTTGTAAAATGTTTCTTAGGTGATTTAAACATCATCTACATCATCCCCAAACTTTTCCTAAATAAAATCAAATCAAAAAGAATTAAAAAGGAGGAATGGTCATTTTGGCAAATTTCACTCTCATGCCTACTTTGGCTATTCCTAGTACTCAAAACTTAACAGAAACAATTCTTGATCTTTGCACCCCTTGCTAGTACACATAATGAGGTACCAAGGCCCACCTTTTGATCTGCTAAAAACATTCTATTAACTATTTTAAATGACAGTTTAAAATTGAATCTAATGCATATGCATAGATCACCCCTATTTCAAAAACCATCTATTTGAGCTACACTTTCAAAACCCTTGCAACCAGAGACTACCTATCACTAGTGGAGATCACTCAAAAAATTTGAAACCAAAATTCAAAACTTTTTCTCTTGCGGCCATTTAATCAAACACCTTGTTGGCAAGATAATATTGGCCTAACTAATACTGTTTTGGGTTGATTTTTGTCTAGCCATTGCAATGTGCTTTGATCATCTTGTCCCCCTCAAGCCTGACCAGACCAACCCCAGTCTCTTCCCTACCCCCTAGCCGCACTGCACTGCCATGTCGAGCCCTCTCTCGCCGGCCGACCGTGCACTTGCATCAGCAGCCCTCTCTAACCCCTCTCGCCATGTCTAGTACACTGCCAGTGGTCCACCTCCACCGCCCAACCAGCCCCAGGCCAGAGACAGAGGGCAGAGCGGCCAGGAACCGCCGCGCCCGGAGCTTGTTGAGCATGCCGACGCCGCCCCCAAAGCGTGCACTATCCCCGCTCGCACAGACCGCCCCTTGGCAGCAGCCCGTGCCCGCCGCTCTGCCTCGACCTGGAGAACACCCCAGACACCCTCGCTGGCCGCCCAAAGCCTCACAGCCACCTCTCGCCGTGGACACCGCCGCCTCTGCCTCTTAGAGCGCCACCTCGCCCAAACCGCGTGCCACCGCCCCTACGGCCGCATTCAAGTTCTAGAGCACCGCCAAGGAACCGCCCATCGATCGCCACCCCCAGCCATGCCTCTAACCCGTCGTAGCCATGTCGCCACTGTCGACTGCCCATCCCGCTCGGTCTCACCGTCGGGCCTTTAAAAGGAGCCCTCCCCAGCCTCTTCTCTCCACACCATTCAACTCCCCTCACCTCTCTGAACCTCACCCACCTCTAGCCGGAGCAAGGCGAGCTCTGCCTCGCAGGAATTGGAGCCGGAGCAGCCGCGGCAGGAGGAGAAGGGCGTCGTTGATTGCGACCACCCCAAGCTCCGCCGCAACCGCGCCTCGCCTCGCTTTCGTCTTCCACGTCGTTTTCCCGCCTCGCCGACCCCGCTGGAGCCCTGGTACTCCCCCAGTAGACCCCCACCGAGCCGCTAGGGTTCGAGCTCGGCGGCAACCTGTTCGTCGTCGACGACGACACTTAGCCGTAGATTCCTATTCTAATCGCACGGCCCACAACGCATGTACCGTTTCGCGTTTGAAGTGCCGCTGACACGCGGGACTCCCTGTCAGCTGAGCCCCGCACCACGGAGCACCACTGAGCCGGCCCATTTCTTTTTCCGCGCTAGCCCACCCATTCAAATCTGGATTTTTCTTTTTAGTTAAATCTAGTTTCTATCCCCTAGTTTGAAAATCAATTCAGAGAGTTTTAGAAATCCAAATTGCATGAAACCAATTTTGTCTGAAAGGTATTGAAATGATCTATCCAAGACCGTTGGATTTAATTCAATTAGATTTATAGATCTATCCTAATAAAAATAAGAAGACAGAAGCTTTTGCAACTTGCAACATTTTTATAAAATCAACCAAGTTAGCTTTTGAGTTGATTCCAACTCTCAAAAATCATATTTCATCATATCTATCTAAATATGTAATAATATTAGGGTTTACATGCAGTGACTTTGGACTAGTACCAAAATAATGCTATATATGCATTTCTAGTCACTTTAAATCATTAAATAATAAACTTAAACTAAGTAATATTGATCCAATCTTTAAATCTCATTCCCACATGTTAGAATATGTGGTGAGGACATGTGTCCACATGATCCCATATTTTGGTGATGAATATTAAATTTTAGTTAATATTTCAATAATTAGAAATTACTTTTCTAAAATAAAAAGAAAGAAACTATTGAAATTAAACTTGTGATGTTTGTGATGATAATAGATCATCAATGGTGTGTCTTAGAATGCTATCTAGCCTAGTTAAGTATTGTTTGGTGATTGTCTACTCCGTATGTATTGTTATAGAAGATAGTACCGACCAAGCTTACGAGGAGGAGGAGTGCTATCAAGACGAAGACGAAGAAAACTTCAACCACTGCACCAACCAAGGCAAGCTATTATTGGCAAGCTAACCCTTGCAAAACATACTTTAGCAAGCCACCATTAACAGTACAAACTACCCTTAGCAAGCTAGCAATACCCAAGATTAACCCTTGCAAGTTTAGGACTTAGCAACTAGAATCAAACTAGATGGTCTAGCAAAGATGCCTTAAGCATGCTTTGATCACACCCTTTTGACTATTAGTACCCCAAGTCTTACTTACAAGTTTTACTCCCCTTAGTACACAAAGTTCTTTACTTGTTGTCAAGGTAGCATAAAAAGTATAAAACTTGACCTACTTAGAAACCTTTAGATGTCATTCTATGGCATGAGATTGAACCCATCACTTCCATCTTAGTGAACACTCTTAACTTAGTAGTTTAGAGTAAATCAAAAACTTGAGTCACTTTAGATGGGAACACTTGGTGAAAATGAATTATGAAAACCTTGGAATGATGAGTCATTCTATTGAGATGTTTTGACATGTGTTGAGAAACACAACTGGTTTATGATGATGAAAATGATGAGGCATGAGCCTTAACCCTTTTATAAAATTGATGGTTGGATTCGAATGCAATACCATTCCAAATTTACCGTACAACCACACTACCTGAATTGGGTAAGGCTTAGCTGGAAATTTATATGCATTAGTATTAGTTCCCTCACGGGAGAGGTTTGAGCTGAGGCTACCTCTCAATGTTGTCCACCTATGCAGTGCCCAAGGTGACTGATGGTCATGGTTGGGAGGCCATGCTCATAGGAGAGGTGCTTATACTAGGGTGTGTAAAGGGAAAGTTATGTTTGATTATCTGCATACTAAGTATGATGATTCAGGGTTATCCCTGACAGATGTATCGAATCTTGTGGTGAAAGTGTACCACCTCTGCAGAGTGTCAAACTATTCGAATAGCCGCGTCCGCGGTTATGGACAGTTGGAATGGCCATACTGTTTCGTTGTCAGATGTTTTCTAAATACTTTGAAGTAATGATGAATCTTGACTTGACCACAACAGGGTTGTGTTTATGACAATAGCTTCCCAACTTAAGTGATTCTAGAACTTTACTTTATCTTTCTTTGCTTCAGAACTCAGCTTAGGTTTCAAACTTAACTTTATAGTTAAACTTAGCTCTAGCAATTTAACTTAGCATTATACTACTTGTTAGTGGTAGTTTGTGAGTACTTAAAGAGTACTCATGGCTTTTGTCCCTAGCTATTATCATGGCCAGACTATGAAGGAGATTATCAAGATGATGGTCAGTAGGACGGCTATGATAACTAAGACTATCTCCCTTCGTCAAGATGCTCGTGCCTCAAGATGGACCCCACCGCTACGCTATCTTTTATTTCCGCTGCTTGTTGTATTAAAGACTGGATCATGAGATCTTTATTTGTGTAAAACCTTATGTATGGTTTGTAATGGATGATGTACTGTGATATCCAATCCGTTATGTCTCGCAAAAATGGTAATCCTGGGATTGCGAGGTATGGCATAACAGGCATCTGGGATTAAAAATCCGGGTGTTTACAAAAGAAGAACGCCAAAGCTGACACAAAGAGAGGGAGAAACAAATAGTTGTGCTTGCCAAACGTGATGAAAATCTTCGGAAGCGATTGGAAACCCTCAACACTTCTTTGACTCGTGAGTTTCCTGTCTTCAAAAGATAATTTGTATTTTGTTTCTGATATTTTCCTTTGGTTCTTGGCTTTTCACTTATGAGTTTCTATATTGCAGAACTCACTGGTCAATCTTTGGTGTTGGACGAGGACAAGAGAGTTGACCCTTTATCGAATGTTGTTGATACTTATAACACCCTAGAATCGGCCCGGTGCAGGTTTTAGCGACTCCCGCCAAACCCACATAGAAACGATTCAAGGATTCCCACTAGGCACTTGCGTGCGGGTGGAAAACAAACTAATATCATTACACAATAGTTCACGTTGGAACCCACAGAATATATATATACAACAACGACTCAATGAGTCAAGAATACAGAGATACAATACAAAGATATAAATCACCTTGAAAACGATATACATCTGAGAATGGATAAGAAGAAAATGGGGCTAAAAGCCCTAACGAATAACCAATGGTGTCCATAGCCCTGCCCAGGCCAAGCTGGAAGGGTAACCTTGCTAACAACGTCGAACTTATACCTGTCAAAACAAAAGGGGTGCCGACAAAGGAAAAGAAAAAGGGGAGTGGTCAGTACCGAGGTCAGTACATGACGAGTTTAGAATTCGGCGGCTCTCGCCTACATAGGTATGGTGCACTGAAGCAGTAGTGAAGCATGTACTAAGAAACCAATAGAGATTCGATGCAACTATCGGCTATCAAAGAGGGATGGGAAAGACCTATTCGGAACCACCCAGATACTAACACCAAAATATACCCATCCTGATATTTCCCCCTCGAGACCAAATGAGGAAGTCATTCCAAGAAAACTCACACAACTGGTAGTTTTATTCATTCATTCCATGGTGGTTATTCAACTTACCAGTCATATCAGATCCACGTCAATAGTAATAATAATTCTTTAGTTATAGTTGTCTATGATCAAGAAACTATGCTCCAAGTCGTCGATAACAGCGAACATGGCTTTTCAAAAATATTTAACCCTGTAGGGGTGCACGAAAGTATCCACACACACTTCAACCGTTATTTTCAGATCCGATATGAGCAAGTTCCTCAATATACACCCAACGGTATGTCGACGGGACTTCATACATGACGTTTCCCATACCCAAAGCAAGTACATGGGGGCCACCCCACTAAGCTACCCGCAACAAAGTCGGCCATCTCAGATACAGACCCAGGGTATGTGGTGACGGCTTTAAACGACTGAGAACCTGAAAGTGTGACTGGGCTTGTCGATACAGCGGAAACGTGACACGAGGTTCCTAAACAGTACATGCGCTCCACACGCAATAGTAAATAAAACAGTAGAGCATGGCATAAGTACAGAATAGTAATAAATCCCAAACTAGTTTGTGGCTCCCAACACAGTACTTTGAAACTAGGTAATAAGCCGATGGGGTGCCCACACACCCACCTGTGATTAGCGCGCTCAATCTCGGAATAGGTGTCAAGAACTCGGGTCCCAGGTGGACACAAGTGGACGGTTAAAAACAAATATTGACTATTACCCACTGGTGCCTCTACATTATATTTATTTCAGCATTTTATTGACAAGTTATATTGAAATTCATGATCATCTCCCCCATTAAGCATGTGTCAACCCCCAACAACAGTGAAACATCGACAACATGAAGCAGCACCTAACCAAGCAACTACGGCTCACAAGGACGGCTATCTATCAAACAACATGCAATAGGAGGTGTCCAAAGAAATATAGAGGCTGCAAGGAATATAAATGATACATGAAAACTAAAGCATCACAACATGGATAGAAATAGATCAACATAGGGAGTAAACTTTATAAATGAACAAAATAGATAGAAACGAGGGAGAATGCTCGCCTGAGAAACATATCCGAAGGTTCATCCGAAGATCGGGCCGAAGCTCGTATCAACTCAACGGCCTAATCTGTGAAGAATCAAAGCACTAAAAGAAATTCCGGATACACTATTTAATACTATGGCTGAAGAACGGTCATGTGCATGTATGATGTATGACATGGCAAAGATGCGATGCAACTAGGCAATATTAAGCGAAACCGGGATTCCGACAATTAATTATATTGTTCATGTTGTTTAGATACCCCATAATTTAAATGTTCTTAAAAAGAGAAAACATGGCATCGGTTTGCTACACATATTTAAATAGAGCCAATATAAGATTAGAATAGCTCGCATATAGCCTCCATATTTAATTATAAGGTGAATTGACAAAGTGTCCCCAATCCACAAAATATGTATGTAAGCATGTACAAATTCAATATGCACAAATTAAATATCATGTTATAGAAATATAGGGGCTTAGGGTCACACATTGGGATTCGGATCCGGGTTCTCGGGGTTTGACGGGGATTGGTCTTTGGGTCCTCGACTAAATTAGTGGAAGCGAACATTCGTAGCATTCATTGATCATTGACAAAAGAAGAAAAAGAAGCTGTACGACAACTTAAGGAATCTTTAGATTTGGGGATCGGGGTCTTCGGTTCCTATCGGTGGCCTTGGGGTTTCCGAGTCGAAGTACTTGAGGTTCCAACTCCGAGATTGGTGGCGAACTTGAACGGCACGAGGTGCTCGTGCTCGTGTTCACGCATCGGAGACCTTGACGTGTTGTGGAATGGCAGGCGCACACTTCTAGAGATGAAGGATCTTGACTTCATGGCTACATACACATAACTACATATATGAAAGCGATGCGTTTGAGCGATCGTTTCGTGATTCCACGTCATCTGATGTATTGTAGAAATACAAGTCTTGCTCTTCTATAGTGCCGGCCGGCGATCTGTTTCCCCTTTGTTTTCTCGGGATTCTAATCTCCTTTGTTAAACTGCGTGCTGCCACGTTGGTTTCTGTACGTGTCCTCTCCTCTTTCTTTCCTTTCCTGGCCAGCCTCTTCTCTACGATTCAGTTTCGCGGACTTAGGCACGTCCGACGCAGCGTTTCCACTGGCAATTTCTCTCCCATCTGATCGATCCCTTTTTTTTTTTGGAACCTCCGGTATGCGGTATGGATTCCATTGTTTCTGCTGTTGGGGGTGACCTCGCCGGCTCCTCCTTTCCTCCGGCCTTCTCTTCTTCGGAACGTGGTCCTCCTCTCGTGGCTGCCCGGCCTCCTTCTCGACGGCGTGCTCGGGAACGCGGTCGCGGGTCTACTTTTGACGATCCTCCCTCTTCTTCTTCTTCCAGTCTAGCTTCTTCGGTGTTGGCTGGTCGGTGTCCGTCTCCAGAACGTGCTCGCGGTCGCTGCCCCGCAGACTGGTTTCCCGACGGCCTCATCTGGTCAAAAATCGCTATGTCGCCTCCTTTCTTCAGATCCCGTAAATCCCGTAGTCGGTTTGGGTCAGCATCTAGAAACATCTAGGTTTTCCACCGCTTTGTGTCCTGCCGCTTTGACCGGCCGCTGGGGGAGCGGAACAGATTTCCTGAGTGAGATGAACTCTGAGGTCCCAGCCCACGGAACCGAGTGCTCCTTGGCGACGGCTGGCGTGTTCTTGGCTCCACGGTGAGCGGCAGCGGTACCCGGCGAGCGTGAGCTCGGGCCCGAGCGTCCCCTACTCCATAGGATGGCTCAGCCAGCTGCTTGACTGCGCGGCCACCACAGAGCTGCAAGGTGTTCTCTTTTGCTATACTAATGTGTGTTTGCGATTTCTATTTGATCTATCTAATTGAGTTCATTAGACTACATACTTTGATCTAAACATCAGGTTCATGGATGATATGCAGCAGGGATTCTTGCTATGCGCCAAATCTCGACCATGGTGACCACAGAGACAACAGCTACCAAGTGGTAGGGATGAGCATCTGCCGGCAGCGAGCTGACAGCAGGGAGAAACGGCGGCGACAAGCAGGAATCAGGGACGAGTATCACAGAGTAGTAGTGGCAGGCCAGTAGCAAGGACATTCCCTGCCTCCTCGGTAGCTTCCTGCAAAAAATTGAAATATCGATACACGTGAGCTGATTAGCATCAACAATTTTTTCTTTCCCATGCTTGATTTTAATCCAACGGATTAAACTTTGAGCGTCTAGCATCTACCGATGGATTAAACTATGAGCATCTGACATTCTTTACTTTGTAGGTGTTTGTGTTTACGGCTAACACAGACTGCATCATGCTCACAGTCCAGCTAAGGCAGGTCACCAGGTGTATCGGGTTCGCCGATTGAGATTAGCTGACTTCGCGGCGTGCAGCCACAGGTGTGTTGTTGAGGACAGCGACCACATCTGCGTGGTGGTGTCCAAACTGTGGAGGACGGCTGTAACGACCACCGCACTGAATAAGGTGCAAGTGCCACAATCGCGCCATGGACTCCGTAGGCGTTGCTCTACATCTGACCGTCTGCTAGGACTCATGATCGTTTTGTGGACTGACAGTGGCCAACATGATTCAACTGTATGTGTAACTTTTTTGAAATATATATTCAACAAGTATATACCTTTGCTGCAGTATACTGATTTTTTGGTGCACATGTTTTCTGCAGGTTGTTATAAGTTTTTTTTGCTTTTGATTTGGTTTCCATGGGACAATGGCATTGAGTATGGACTGTTGCAGGCTGAACTCGTATGCTTTTGGATAAGGTAACTCATATACTTCTCTACCTCCTGTCAACCTGAATGTGTATTTTAGCTGCTCACAATCATTTTGGACTTTAAGTATCAACACCTCTAGCTTGGTATGGATTGTTGCTGGTGCTGCGTGCTTACATCTGTTAGCATGTGCGTTATGAAGTACACTAAGTCATGTTTAAATCAAGCTCTAAAGAACCTTTTTGGTGTAAACATGTTGGAATGTTGCAACATGTATCGATGTGAGCATTCTTTCTGGTGCTATATTTACGTGTTGTACTCACTAAATTGGGGCGTATATTGTCCAAGTCTCAGTAATTTTGATAATTCTTTGAAATAGTTTCCATATTTGTTCCTTCAGTGCATGAGCTCGAAAGATAAAAATTCCAGCTGACACTAGCATTTGAACATTATTTTATAGTTGCTTCTAATTAAGTGTGCTGAGATATACTGACGCGGTCCACATGAAGTACTGAGATTGAACAAAACTAGAGATTTAAGGGGTCAGATTTTCCTCTATACTATTGTTATTATTTCTGAAATTCGGTCACTGCGTGCCAATTTTTACTGTCTTACTCTTTTTAGTAATATTAGAATAGCAAAATTGTGATGTCCAAAAAAATGGCAGCCGGTCGTGGAAGCAAAGCGATAGTTAGAGACCTGGGGTCTAAACAAGGGTTTCGTAGGGAGGGTCATGGTTGCAGGGGAGTTCTCATTTGGAAATAATTCTTTTTGTTTCATGTTGGTTTCGGCTGTGAGTGTTTTATTCTGAGGTTGCTGCCGATCTGTCCACAGGAATTCAATAACAGGAAGATAAAATATAGAGGTATAATTCTTCCCTACTCAGTTTCTTGCCATAACCAATAAAATATGCTTGGTTCTCTGATTTTTGAGTTGCATAACACCTTTAGATTTATACAAGTAAACGTAGATTTTCTCAAGAAAAAGGGATGAACGCAATAGCATATTGAATTCATTCCGTTGGTTCCTGCTTCTAGAGTAGCAGCCTATCATTTGTTCCTTTACGCAAGTCTTTTGGGTTTGTTATAATATATGGATATAGAATGGAGGGATGATTCAGTTTCTGTTATCTTCTTTCGAAATAGTGAGAAAAGACAAGGTCGAGATAAGGATTGACGGTATTTAGTTGTTTCACACACTTCTTATGTTCAGTGGGAAGGAACATTCTTTGGCCTTCCAGCTGAAAAGTTTCTCCCTCTTGGTCATCAGTTGAACGGGGATCAGTTTCACATCTATGTTGGATAATCGCAGCAGGAATGGATGAAGGATTTCTCCCTTCGTCATCAGTTGAAAAAGGATCAATTTCATATCCATGTCTGAATAATTGCAGCAGCAGTGAATTCAGCTAGAGGATCATCAAGCTATGATGATACAGGGAAGATCTTTTTATGCAGTGCCATCATTGCAGCCCTCTCTAAGCCGACAATGAAGATTTAGTATGTCTAACAACTCGGTTGATTTTGGTCGGTCATCAATACCATCCCAACGATACTTCCTATAGTTACATCTTCTCATTCTTTGCACATATCGCATACTGGCTAGCTAAACCACTACTTATGTAAATCAGCTCTATCGATTACATAGTCCAGTAGAAATTTGTAAATAAGAAAGTTTTTTTACTATTGTTATTTATCTTACAATTCTCAAGAATTTTATATTAATATGTTGAGGACTCCTGTACACTTACAGACCGCATGAGTACCGTTTAACAGCCATAAAGACAGAATTCTACACATTAGAAAAATTCTTGGAGCAACACAATTTAGCAGCGTTTACACCGGTTGATGCCACCGCAGGGGCGCGGCATCTCGCCGCACAAGGTTTCCTAGTATACAAAAACGGTGGCGATGATGACAAACTATGGGCGAGGGCACCGGATGTCGTCCATGGAAAACAGGAGCGCACACCAGGAGGTCAACGTGGAGGCAGGAGGTGCTCTGTAGGGCCGCAACAAACGACAGAACTTTGGCGACCAGAAGAAAGGACACTAGCGAGGTGGGAGGCGTGCGACGCAGTCAGAGTAGGGACGGCCGGCAGACGATGACCGGAGATGCTGGCGCGCAAGAAGCATGATGCCGGAGACGAGGCGGAAGCTGTGCAGGGGAAGGACGAGGGCTGCCTTTTTCTCGAGGGGGAGGATGACAGCGGCATTGGTTCCCAGCGCCACGGCGAAGTGAGGAAGGCAACGACGTGTAGATCTGAAGAGGTGACGCGGATGGGGCACCAGCGGCGGCCTAGGCGGCGTCTCGCGTGGAGGCGGGAGGACGACCAGAGGCAGCGGCCGGCGGAAGAGGGCGACGGCGACGCGGAGCTCTAGAGGAGGGTGTGGCGCGCCTAACGGTGACTCGAGGAAGTGGCCTCACGCGGCGGTGGGGCTCAGATCGAGAGGATCAAGGTGGAGGAGGCGCTTGTCCGACTGGGAAGGTGCGCGGCTAGGACGAGGGGATGGGAGCGGCGGTGCCATGGAGGGATACTCGTGGGCGGCGACGGAGGTTGGCGAGGAAGGTAGCAGGGAGGATCACGGGGTCGGGGTAGCGTCGATAGGAAGATGGGGTGATTGGGGAGAGAGACGCGGGGTCAGCAGACGCAATTTGGTGGGGACGGGCGAGCGAACGCGAGTGGCATGACTGGAACGCGGGGCGTGTCATGTTGCGATGCGACGTGTGGGGTTGGTGTGACGCAGGGACAACGAGGTGGTGGGGTTGGGGTGAGCGACGTGTGCACGCGGTGTGTAGAGGGCAGGGTCGCGACGCGAGTGTGCAGCGCATGCGAGTGAGTCAAGCGGCCGGATCGGGTACGTCCGGTTCCGGGTATGGTCGGGTCAGGGTCAGGTGACTTGCGTCGACTGTGTGTCGGCGGGGCAGGTGGTGTGGTGTGGAATAGATAGTGCGGCTAGGGTTAGGTAGATTTAGGGTTTGATTAGGTTGGGGTGGTAGGCTTTGGGCCTAGCGGCTGGGGGCCTCCCCTAAAATATTTTTATTTCAAAGTTTTATTTTTAAAAGACTTATTTAGATTGTTTTTAGACAAACAAAAAGTCCAGAAAGACCAGGGGTTTTTTAATTTGAAATAAAGATGGGACACTTAGAAAACAAAGGTAGACTTTTAGAAAATAGTTTTTAGCAAACTTATGCATGATGACATGACGATGCTCAAATGCAATGTGGCATGATGATATGAGCATGCAGTCATGATGATGCACAAAATAAAAACAACAAGCGATTTTCTAGTAGTGGTTTTACCCGGGGTGCTAAAATTCAACACCACTAACAAGGGATCTCGCCCTCGAGATCCGCCTCATGGTCTGGGGAAGAAGGCTGATAATCTGGATCTTATCGCTTCGTGTAGATCCTCGCAACACTACTAATAAAGATTCTTGCTCCATCTTGAAATTATCGATACCACGAACAAGTGGTCGTTGCTTATGTTCGTTGAGAGAACACTCCAGAGAAACAAACATGAAGGTCGAGGTTTCAAAAGGTAAGGCCACCTCTAACTTCTGGGAAAGAAGTAAAATCAATTGATCCACCATTCAATGTACAAAACCGAATGATAAGAGTAGTGGTATGGTAGCTACTCCATCCGGCGCTCAAAGCATTACTCTGTACATGAATAGAAGAATTAAACAACCAACTCTCGGAATTCAGACTAAAGATCTTGACAAGCAATGTTTGGGAAACAAAGGAGTGATGCAGGCTCTTCATCGGATCTGGCGTAGATGATGTCGTTGTGTTGAAAAACACCAGAAGATACACAAGAAATCGTATGAAAAGACACAATGATTAGGCTCCGTGATTGTTCCATTGGTATGAACAACACATTCTCAAGGTATACTCCAACTTCACCAATGCTCATCCTTCTCATAGTATTTTTCAACGATACGGATATCCGTCAAGGTGCAGATACATATAAAGAGTTCAAGGACAAAAGATTGGATGAAGGTACAACAAACCAAATGCATATTTGATGATTGTAGCTAACCGTTATAGAAGGGAGGAAGCGCAACCCTGAAGGTACGACGGAAACCCAACCATGAGAAATCATTGACTCGAAGAAAAATAAGAGAGTAGATTCAAAACACGCAAAGGTAAGAGGAGAATAGCACAGAGGTAAGAAGTAAAAGAAGACCTAATCAGGTCTATCCAACTGATTTTGCAAAATAGTTTTGACACTCTACATCGTCAGTTAGCTAGGTTATCCTGTAGGATGGACCAGTGGGGTATCGCAACTAATGAGCTCTGATACCACTTTGTAAGACATTATAATCGGTCATGTGCAAGTTTTAGTGACTACCACCAAACCCACGTAGATGCGATTCAAGGATGCCCACCGGGAATTTGCATGCGGTTGGAAAACAAAGTAATATTATTACACAATAGTTCACGATAGAACCCACCGAACATATATATACAACAACGACTCAATGAGTCAAGAATATAGAGATAAAATACAAAGATCCAAATCACCTTGAAAACGATACACATCCGAGTACGGATAAGAAGCAAATGGGGTAAGAGCCCTGGACAATAACCAATGGCATTCATAACCCTGCCTAGGCCAAGCCAGAAGGGTAACCCTGCTAACGACGTCGAACTTATACCTTCCAAAACAAAAGGGGTGCCGACAAAGGGCAATGGAAAAAGGGAGCGGTCAGTACTGAGGCCATTACACGGCGAGTCTAGAATTCAGCGGCTCTCACCTACATAGGTATGGTGGACTGAAGCGGCAGTGAAGCATGCACTAAAAAACCTATAGAGACTCGATACAACTATCTGCTATCGGAGAGGGATAAGAAAGATCTATTCGGAACAACCCTGATACTAACACCAAACGTACCCATCCTGATATTTCCCCCTCGAGACCAAACAAGGAAGTCATGCTGAGGAAACTCACACAGTTGGCAGTTTTATTATTCATTCCATGGTGGTTATTCAACTTACTAGTCATATCAGATCCACGTAAATTGTAAGAGTAGTTCGTTTGTTATAGTTGTCTATGATAGGGAAACTATGCTCCAAGTCGTCTATAACTATGGACACGGCTTTTCGAAAAGATTTAACCCTGTAGGGTGCACCAAAGTATCCACACACACTTTAAACCTTGTTAGATCCGATATGAGCAAGATCCTGAACATACACCCAACGGTATGTCCACGGGGCTTCGGACACGATGTTTCCCAGACCCAAAGCAAGTACATCGGGGCCACAGATGAGTCCAAATTTGAAGCATATTTACCTTTTGTTTTTGCATAAATAGAGTAGGGATCTTTGTATTTCACCGCGTCTACACACACTATTTTGTTCTTGTTTCTATAGGATCCCAAATCATAGAGTCATATATGAACATATCATTTAGAGCTATCATATTGTGTAATTATATGATATTTCTAAGTGATAAAAGTCATTTTATGAATTTAACTTCGCACCTGTGAGAATACCAAGCAAGGAGGAGGCATTAATACCGATAACGACCTCTGGTACGGGCGGATCCCGCCCGTACCGTCCGCCCGTACCAGGCACCATCATGACCGCCTCATCAAATACTTTCTCCTGGCAAAGACGAGATGGAGATCTGATATTCATAGCCACCAAAAACCATGAAAAACCACTTCCGAGAGGGATCTGAAGGAGGAAATTGGCTGGGGCAAACTCCCATCGGCTTCACGGATCATTGGAGGACAACGCATCATCCCCTTCATCTTCAATCGCTGCATCTCTATTACCACCATTACCCCCATCTTTCATCTATTAGATCTCATTGTAATTCCAGATTTAATTGCGGTTTGCATTAGATCTAACTCGGTACTTTTATCCATGCATTTGATTACGATAATGTTGTTGATTGCTTCCATGAGTGAGTAGTTCCTTTGTTCTTGGGAGATGGAGAAACCCTAGCACCATTATGAACTTTTAATAAAGATGATCAATTCTTGTGTCCATATGACTTGCTTGTCTATGATATAATTATGATTTGTGTTTGATCTCTCTCTTTAGATGGTATGTGCAGTCGGCCGCATATCATTTTCCCTCGGGACTAAAGGGAGGGAGAAATCCTTTGGATGTGTCTTGGAAGCGTACCCGAAATTTCTCGTGACAGATTGGTGTCAGCTCGTAACTTACATGGTCAAAGGAGGATTAAAGAGGGACCCCCTAAGCTAATTACAATATCCACGGGGAAACCCTTAATTGCGGTGGTTTGTATGGGTGACTTCTCTCAGACATCATAGTGGTTATTTAGAGGTAACCTCACTTTTGGCTCAACAAAGTGGCTTCCTACGAGCCTTGTAGTAAACTTCTTATTATGGGGCTCTCTCCACACATATCATGACACAAGGAGTATGTTATCTTGATTACATATAACAATAATACTATGCTAGTGGTGTATCCTATATCCCCGAGAATGTTTTAGCCCTATTGAGTTCCAGTACGCTTTCATATAAACTTGTTACTTGTTTTCTTTTACTTGTTTTAATTACTTTTCTACAAACAACCATAAACCTTTCAAACACCCTTCACTTGAGATCAAAGGCAGCTTATAAGTATCCTTTGGTAGATAGTAACGAGGGGCATAAAGACCTTTACCAATAGCTCTCTGTGGGTTCAATATTTTTACTTTGAAACTAGGTATAATTGATACGTGCACTTGTAGTCATCAAGCTATTTTCTGGCGCCGTTGCCGGGGAGCTAAGCGCTTTTGGTCTTTGTTCTTAGTTACTTATTTTACTAAAGTTGTTTACTAGTTTCAGGTAAGCACCATGACTGTACTCAGACTGATTAATCAACTCGATGCTACTAAATACCTCGGAAAGTTCAATAGAGGACTCGTCAAAGAATTCCTGAGTGGGAGCGAACCAGAATACGAGGTCAACCCTTGTTTTATCGCTATTATTAAAGAGAAAACTTTTGCAGGAGATGATCTCGATGAGGATCCTTATAATCATTTAATGTATTTTACCGAGCTATGTTGGACCCTTAAATTGAGAGGCTGTTACGATGATGAATTAAAACTTAAACTGTTTAGCCAATCTCTAACGAACACTGCTTTGGCTTGGTTTAGAATTTGCCCTGCAGAGAAAATTGATACGTGGGAAAAACTTAAAGGAGAATTTGTGTTTCAATTCTTTCCAAAGGTAAAAACTACTGAAGTAGGAATTTAATCAAGTACATTAGTACATTCAGATTGCAATCTCTGATCCCACTGCATCTGATTGCAGAATCTGTCCATGGGGAAGTTCCACCTTCACATCAGCCAAATTCTATATCTTCATATTTTCCCAATCCCTCGGGACATTACCCTACAAGCTATCTGGAAATCTAAATGTCTACCAAAATTGCATGTCTTTGATTGGTTAGTGCTAAAGGATAGACTAAATACGAAAGAGCTCATGCTTAAAAAAATTGGCATCTTGATGATGGCCAGAATGTGTTTTATGAAACAACCAGACAGTTGAATCAAGAGATCATTTGTTCTTCCTATGTACATTTGCCGTGGCTTGCTGGGATTTTATCAATATCCATTGGGACTGTGCCCTTTCGATCTCACAGCGTTTTGTGTCTGCTCAAAGACAGTACATGGGTCCTTGCTTCATGGAGATTGTCACATGTGCTGCTTGGAATATTTGGAGGGAAAAGAATGACTACATCTTTAAAGCCCAGCCCCCCTATTTTGGAAGATGGAAAGTTCGGTTTCAAAGTGATATATTGCTACACCAACATCGGGTGAAGTTGGATTTGGTTCAACCCCTCCTTGACTGGATTCTCTCCACCTTTATTTAATGGCTAGGCTTCTTGTTCATTTTTATCCCCATGAGCATCTTACTACTTTGTACTCCCCTTTGTACTTCACTTTGTTCTTCCCCGTGTATCCCTTCCTCCTGTTTATAAATAAAAGAAAATTCACACCCTAGGGATTTTTCCCTACGGTAACCTTGTCAAAAAAAACTGCTGAAGTAAGAAGGGCAATTACAAACTTCAAGAACCGCCCAGGTGAAGGTTTGGTAAGAACTTACAAAAGGTACAAGTCTCTACTTCATAAATGTCCCCATCATGATTTACCTGAATGGTATGTTTTGCATATCTTTTATGGAGGACTTAGTCTAGAAATTAGGCATGAGATTGACATGAATTCGGGAGGCTCTTTCATGGAGTTAGCTATAATTAAAGCTTGGGAACTTTTATAACGAATTTGCCGTAATAGAGAAACATGGAGAATTGATTTAGGAGAAAAAGGAGGTATAGAAATTGAATATGATTGTCTCAATGCTTATAAAGACTCTGAAAGAGTAAAAGAAACTGCTAATGAACTGCAACTTGATGATGATATTATTTTGCAAATCCTTCAGCCTTTTATAGAACATATTAAGGCTCCTAAGAAAGACTCGCTCCATTATACTCCACCACGTGAGCTAGTTGTAGAAGAAGTCCAATGATCACGACCTCTGTCGAGCCATTAAAGGAGGTACCCCCATATGTTGAACCCTTTCCATTCCCAAGGACGGTGAGAAAGCATATGATGGCTCGGCAACTAGAGGTTCAACGCAAAGAAGAAGAACTATTTCTCAAGGAGTTGGAAGAGGAAACACAAAGAAGAAAAACTGAAGAAGAACCTGTACAAGAGGCAGAGGCATCAATAAAGGAAGATATTCTAACCATGTTTGCACACTGCAACTTAATTGAGCTAGATACCGAAGCTTCGCAATTCATTGAAGGAAAGGTAAAAGCTAAAGAAGTTGGTAATCCTATTCCCCCATGCACATTTGGAGGAACTTCCTATTATGGCCTTTGTGATATTGGTACAACTGTTAATGTCACCCCTTTCATTTTTTATTTAAAAATTCAAAATGAATTAACTCTAGCCAAACTGGAAGATACGGATATGACTATAATGCTTGGAGATAAAACACTCAGAGTCCCTATGTGAGTAATTAGGAATGTTCCAATTTGTGTTGGACCATATAAGTATCCCACTGATTTTGTGTTTATCGATATGCCCACTAATGTTTATTGTCCCATCATTTTTGGAAGAACTTTTCTAAATACCGTAGGACAAACATAGATTGCAAAAGGCAAACCGTGTCTCTCAAGTTTGGTGAAGAGAAGATGGATTTTCACTTCTCTAAATTTGACCATAAGTCAGATATTGAAGAATTGGATGATAATGAGTACGAACATGAGGAAGAAGGTAATATCGTAAATTTAGCCTCAATAGTCATCAAGACTCCTAAAGATGATTTAGCAAGAAGTTTAGTCAATAATAATAATATACTTCAAGGCATAGAAAAAGCCGAAATAGATGATTATATTGACTCCACACGTGAGGTGGACACCGAGATTAATCAAAAATATGAAGAACCCATAAGGAAAGGAGACGATGCTCTCCCCCTCCAATCCTTAAAACTCTAAAATATAGGTTTCTTGATGAAAGCAATAAATTTCCTGTTATTATAAGTGCTAACCTTGTAGAGAAATAGGAGGAAAACTTAATGAAGGTCCTCCGCATGCATCGAAATGCTCTTGGGTATTCGATGAGTGACTTGAAGGGGATTAGTCCCTCGATAGCCACCCATAGAATATTCATGGAAGAATATTCATTGTGTTCCTAAGAAAGGTGGGTTTACGGTTGTAGAAAATAAACATAATGAAATGGTACCTACTAGAACTATTGTTGGACCCATGATGTGCATTGACTATAGAAAAATTAATAAGGAAACTCGGAAGGACCATTACCCTTTACCGCTTATAGATCAAACTTTAGAAAGGCTTGCTATGCATTCTCATTTTTTTACTTAGATGGCTATTCTGTTTTTTCCCAAATTGTTGTTCACCCTGATGATCAACTTAAAACTACTTTTATTTGTCCTTATGGCCTTTATGCTTATCTCCGTATGCCTTTTGGTCTTTGCAATGCTCCCACCACTTTTCAAAGATGAATAACTGCTATATTTGCTGATTATGTTGAAAGAATTATGGAATTATTCATGGGTGACTTCTCTGTTTATGGAACTTCCTTTAATCATTGTCTCCATAATCTTCATAAAGTTTTGTAAAGATGTGAAGACACTAACTTAGTCTTGAACTGCGAGAAATGCTATTTTATGGTTCAAGAAGGCATAGTGCTCAGTCACAAAGTCTGAGGTAAGGACATATAAGTATATAAAGCAAAGATTGAATCAATACAAAGGTTACCCCCTCCTCGAGACATAAAAGGTATAATAAGCTTCTTAGGTCATGTATGATTTTATAGAAGATTCATTAAGAATTTTTCTAAAACAGCTAGACCTTTAACTAACCTTCTTCAAAAGGATGTTTGTTTTAATTTTGATGAAAAGTGTCTTACTTCTTTCAACATATTAAAACAATCCCTCCTTGAGGCACCCATTATAAAACCACCTAATTGGAAGAAACCTTTTGAGCTGTTTTGCGAGGCTAGTCATCAAGCTGTAGGATCAATTCTTTCTCAGTATGATGATGATCTTAATATCATTCAAAATGCTAGCCGCACCTTAAACGGGGCCCAAAAGAACTACCCTATGGTAGAAAAAGAATTATTCGCAGTGGTTTTGTACCGTGATAAATTTAGATCTTATACCATGGACTCTAAAGTAAGAGTACACGCTGATCATGTTGGCTTAAAGGAAACCCTAGAAAGGGCCGATGTTAAGCCAAGTATGATCTGTTGGACTTTACTTCTGCAAGAATTTGATTTATAGATCCTACAAAGAAAGGAAGATATGGTGAAAACATTCATGGACACTCAAGAAGTTTCTCATCCTAAGGAGGTGTCATCCGTGTGTATACTTGTGGGAACCACACTACCAAAAAGGAAGTTCTCTATTTCTTCTTGCAATGGTTTCGATGATTTTCTACGACCAACTTTATTCAAAGAGAGGAAGAAAAACATACTCAAATGAGTTCATGTTCCCTCGATGATCATAGCTTATGAAATCCTAAACACATCTTTGTTCTGGATGAGTTTCGCATATCTGAATTCCTTTTGTTCTTCTGAGTTCCGTGCCGGTCTCACAAGCTCGGTACGGGCAGGCAGTACGGCCGGACCTGCCCGTACCACTAATCATTAAGCCCACTGAGAACTTCATGTCATTTTCACAGAACCAGTACGACCGCGCCATATGGGCATAGCCCCTCCCCGTATGACTGGTCATTATCAGTTCGGTGCCCCTTCTTGTAACATCCCAAAACTTTAATCCAAGTGATCAAGATCAAATCTACCCAATTTAGGGTTAGCAAAAAACTTTTCCCTTTAAAAATCTTTAAGCATTCATATGTGTGTGCATTTAAATAGGAGTTGTTTTGAATTGCCATGATTGAGTGATCTATTGATTGTAAAATGACTCTAAGGTGAATTACACATCATCTAGATCATCCCCAAGAAAATCCCAAACAACAATAAATCAAAAAGAATTAAATAAGCAAATGGTCACTTGTGCCATTTTAATAACCTAGCCTACTTTGGCTATTCCTAGCACTCAATATCAAACAGAGACAATTGTGGATCTTTGCACCCCTTGCTAGTACAAGTAGTGATGTACCAAGGCCCACTTTGTGATCTCCCAAAAATATTCAAACTCTAAATTTAAATGACATTTGAAATTTTAATCTAGTTCATATGTATAGATCACACTTTTGCAAAAACCACTCAAATGAATTCCATTTAACAAATCCTAGCAACCACGGTCTACCAAGCATCAGATCAAAGCACCCACCAAAAATCTTTCAAAAATTCAAAAGTTTCTCTCATGCGGCCATTTGATCGAACACCTTGTTAGCAGAATCATTATGGCCTAACTAATACTGTTTTGGAGAAAATCTTGTCAAGCCAATTGATGCACATTGATCACCTTGGTCTCCCCTAGGCCCAACCAGACCAAAACTACCCCATGCCCTAGCCCCTGGCGCCAGTGCACCACCACCCCGACGCCATGCTCGCCAGCCAAACATGCACAAGCCACAGGCGACCACCAGCCCCTCTCCGCCGCTCCAGGGAGTGAGGCGTGACCTTATCGCCGCCCACGGTCCACCCCACGGCCCCTGCTAGCCACTGGACCACCTCAGAGCTGCGCCGCCCTTTCTCTCTACGTGCAGCCAGAGCGCGATCGCCGCCAGCACTCCACAGACCAAGCCTCGACACCAAATCGTGCATGCCTCTCCGCCTTGACACCCACACCCTGCCAGACATGGTCGTGCACCGCCGCGCGACCCACAGTCGCCATGATCACCGTCGAGCACCGCCTCTGTCTCCCAGAGCGCGTGAAGCCCCCGACCGTTTGCCACCGCCCCTATCATCGACATTACGCCATAGAGGACCCCTAGCAGACCGCCCACCGTCTGCCTACCTCGCCCACGCTGTAGCCTCAGATTACGCTACCAACGAGCTCACACCCGCTTGGCCCACTCGTCGAGCCTATATAAGGAGGCCACCCCCAGCCTCATTCTGCACACCATCTCACTCCCCTCTCTCCACTGACCATTTCGCCTCTCTCGCCGGAGCCGCTCGACTAGCACATCGCCGGAATTCTGCCGGAGGTAGCCGCTGCAGAGAAGGAGAAGTCCCCGTCGATTTCGTCCACCTCAGCCTCTGCGACTTCTCGCTCGAGCCTGCTGCCGTCCAGTTGTTTGCCCGCTTGCCGCACTAGCTGGAGCCCTGCACGCCCTAGTAGACCCCACCGACCTCTCTAGGGTTCAGCTCATGACGTAGTCTGTCGATGATGACCGTGGACCGTTGATCCTTGTTCTAATCGTAGCGCCCAGATTGCCCCGTACCGCTTCGGGTTATAAGTGTCGCTGACATGCGGGACCAGCCTGCCAGTCGCCCTCTGCGCCGCGGAGCGTCACTGGGCCGGCCCATTTAGTTTCCCGCGCTGACCCAGTTAATTCAAATTAAGATTTTTCTATTTTAGAGTTAAATCAATTATGTCCCTTAGTTCAAAAATCAATTCAGAGAGTTTTATAAATCCAAATTGAGTGATTCCAATTTTGTTGGAAAGGTAATGAAAATCTCTATCCAAGCCCATTGGATTTAAATCATTTAGAGTTAGAGATCTCGCCTAGTTAAAATAACAAAACAGAAGCTTTTGCACAATCAAACTTTTTTATAAAATCAACCATAATAGCTTTTGAGTTGTTTCCAACTCTCAAAAATCAAATTTAACCATACCTATCTGAATACGTAATAATATTAAGGTTTGCATGCAGTGACTTTGGACTAGTACCAAAATAATGCTATATAGGCATTTCTAGTCACTTTAAATCATTAATTATTAAACTTAAACCTATTAAAATGTGATCCAACCCTTAAATCACATTCCCATGTGTTAGAATATGTGGTGATGACATGTGTCCACATGATCCCATATTTTAATTGGAGAATATTAAATCTTAGTTAATTTTATTGAGTAGAAATTACTTTTTTCAAATAAAATAAATGAAACTAGTTAATTAAACCTTGTGATTGTTGTGATGATAATAGATCATCAAATGTGTGCCTTAGTGTGCTAAGTAGACTAGTTAAGCATGGTTTGGTGATTGTGTATCCCGTATGTATTTATAGACGATAGTACCGACCAAGCTTTCGAGGAGGAGGAGTTCTACCAAGAGGAGGAGGAAGAAAACTTCAACCACTACACTACACAAGGCAAGCCATCATTAACAGTGCAAGCCTAGCACTGCAAGTAAACTGAGCAAGCTATTATGAGCAAGCTAGATTTAAGCTAGATAACCTAAGCAAAGGCATTAGGCATGCTTTGGTTATACCAGTTTGACTAATACCTACTCCAAGTTTTATTTACAAGCTTTACCTTCTTTGCTTTACCAAAGTCCTTTACTTGTTTAAAGGTAGCATAAAGAGTATAAAACTTGACCTATCTAGTTAGACTTAGATGTCATTCTATGGCATGAGATTGACATTAGCACCCCACATTAGTGAACACTCTTAACTTAGTAGTTGGAAGAAAACCAAAACTTGATTCACTTTAGATGGGAATACTTGGTGAAAATGATTTGTGAAAACCTTGGAATGATGAGTCATTCTATTGAGATGTTTTGACATGTGTTGAGAAACACAAATGGTTTATGATGATGAAAATGTTGAGGCATGAGCCTTAGCCCTTTTATAAAACTGATGGTTGGGTTTAGATGCGATACCATTCCAATTTTACCGTACAACCACAATACCTGAATTGGGTAAGGCTTAGCCGGAAGTTTATAAGCCTTAGTATTAGTTCCCTCGTGGGAGAGGTTTGAGCTGAGGCTACCTCTCAATGTTGTCCACCTATGCAGTGCCCAAGATGACAGATGGTCATGGTTGGGAGGCCATACTTATAGGAGAGGTGCTTATACTAGGGTGTGTAAAGGAAAGGTTATGTTTGATTATCTGCATACTACGTATGATGATTCAGGGTTACCCCTGACAAATGTATCGAATCTTGTGGTGAAAGTGTACCACCTCTGCAGAGTGTCAAACTATTCGAATAGCCGCGTCCACAGTTATGGACAGTTGGAGTGGCCATACTGTTCCGTTGTCAGATGTTTTCAAAACAACTTATGAAATGAATTGTGACATGACTTGACCACAACAAAGTTGTGACTATGACAATTAAGTTCCCACTTAGGTGATTTCAAACTTTATTTTATCTTTCTTTGTTTCTGAACTCAACTTAGGTTTCAAACTGAACTTTACAAATAAACTTAGAGTTATCATTCCTACTAGAACTATCTTACTTGTTAGTGATAGTTTGCGAGTACTTAAAGAGTACTCATGGCTTTTGTCCCTGGCTATTCCTACGGCCAGACTATGAAGGAGATTACCAAGATGAAGGACTGCAGGACGGCTATGATAACTAGGACTATCTCCCATCGTTAGCATTGCATGTGACTCTGAAGATGGACCCCACCGCTACGCTACTTATTCTGCTACTTGATTGTACTAAGACTGGATTATGAGATCCTTTATTTGTTGTGAGACCTTACTATGGTTTGTAATGGATGATGTACTGTGATATCCAATCTGTTATGTCTCGCAAAAATGGTAATCCTGGAATTGCGATGTATGGCATAACAGGCATCTGGGATTAAAAATATGGGTGTTGACAAGTTGGTATCATAGCCATCCCGACCATAGGAGACCCTAGTTAGAATGGACGTCCGAACAAAAACTTAGTTTCAAAAACCAAAGTGAGTATTTACGAAAACTATTTCCTCTCTTATCCTTGGGATTCTTTCTCTCAAAAAAATCCATGTTCCTCCAAATTCTTACATTACTACATAAAACTTTGACACACTTGATCACTTCACTAACTTTCTCATCCTAAATTCTTATAGATGGAAGCCCAATACAACAAGTTCTACCAGTTGGGCAATAGAGGACAACTGATCTTCGAGAGGGATTTGGATGCACTGTTTGAGTTCTTGGAGAGTCCTCATCTAGAATTCCTTGGAGCTCAACTCCTGGGTCCACCAGGAGGAGATTTACAATGGCTAGTGACTGTTGATCTTCGAGGCAAGATAGAAGCACCAGTATCTGGGAGGATTCAGTTCTCGATGAGAGAGAACAGCTGGCTAGATGGATTAGCCAGAGCAATGCATGAAGCCCTCGCACGTCTGTGTGCCCTGAGTGTCAACCTAATCCAAGGAACCCGTTTTGTTCACTATGCAAAGGCGTGATTCCATGGGAATGCCGCTAGAGATGCCAAGTCACCCAATACTGAAGCATCAAGTGGAGAACCTCGACTTCCTACTATACGATAGACAGAAGGATTTGGACAATGCTAGAGAGCTCGCCAACAACAATCTCGCCATTGCAGCCTAGAAGGCCTAGACTTTCTCACTGCTCGTCCAGGATCATCAGTCTCTTTGCCGTCAGCGTGCAAAGAAGGATCGCACCATCGACCGTCTTCGCAAGAAGGTGGCCGACCTTGAGAAGACCATCAAGGAGCAAGAAGCTCAGCTCGCCGTAAAGGAAGAAGAAGAAGAGGAAGGTGAAGATATCCAAGGGGAGATTGACTCCTACCTCAGCAATGATGATGACTTTCTGGAGGAGGATGTCGTGGACTTCTACACCGACGATGATGACTCCGACTTCATCGATGATGAGTAGATGCACTAGAGCACTGTCGTAGCATGAGGAGTATTGGTCCCATTGTATCTTAGCTTGCAGAATGGTTCTTAAAACCATCTGTTTTCCTTTGATGTTGTGGTGTGTGTGTGTTTGTATCGTGTGCTATGCTTGAATGAATGAAAAGAAGTTAGTTGCAACAACCTGAGTCAAACTCAAAGTTTTATCTTTGAAATCAAAACCATGGAACTTAGAACTTTACCCCTTACCCCTTTATCTACCTCAATCTTCAGATGACTCGTGGAAACCAAGGAGGGAGCAACTCATCGCAAGACCCAATGCTGCAGATTCTGCAGACTCTCATTGTAGACCAGGAAGCAAGCAGGGCAGAGCGCCAAGCTAATCTAGCAACACTGCAGCAGATTGCCTAGATGGCTCACAACAACCAGAACCATGGAAATCAGGATCATCATGGATCCAAACTCAAAAACTTCCAGAATACAAATCCCCCAATCTTTAGTACTTTAGATAACCCACTAGATGTTGATGACTGGTTGCAGACAATGGAGAACAACCTAGAAGTAGCAGGAGTGGATGACAACGAGAATGTTCTTATCGCCACCCACTATTTGGCAGGAGATACAAGAGCATGGTGGAACAGGATCCGCACAATGAACCATGGTCAAGTGATGATATGGGAAGCCATCAAAATCAAGTTCAGCCACACCCACGTGCCGCAGGGTCTAGTCACCTGAATGAGTGATGAATTCAGAGAGTTGAAGCAAGGCATAATGACTGTAGTGGAGTACCGTGACATATTCTTGTCCTTAGCCAGGTATGCACCTGATGAGATCAACACGGAGGCCAAGAAGAAGGAGAGATTCCTGAACGGACTGCATGATGAGATGCAGACAGTCCTCGTCAACATCCGTTTCCAGGATCACGAAGAGCTAGTCGAATCTGCCATTCAGATGGAAGGGAAGCTTAATCAAGCAAACGATAACCGCAAACGTCGTATGATGCACCAAGCTGGATCCAACAGTCACCAGAAGTACCGTCCCAACCCTTCAGCGGGATATGCACCGAGGAACAACCGACCCCTGATGGCTCAGTGTTGATGTAGAGCTCGTTGGGAACCCCAAGAGGAAGGTATAATGAGCACAACAGCAAGTTTCCCCAGTTATGAAACCAAGGTTTAATCAAACTAGTAGGAGCAAGGAAACACCCCAAAGGTGTTGCTAGCTGAGGCTTGGCAGGGCGCACTACCGGTGCTAGTAGCAACATGGAGACCTGCATAACACAACCACATAACTTTGTCCCCAACTTGCGATGAGGTTATCAATCTCACCGTGTTTTGCTGAAAACAAAGAATTAAATGTATCGAATGGAAAGAAGTAAAAGTTTGCAGAAAGTAAACACAAAGTTGTAAATAGTTTATGGATTGTATGTAAAGAAAAGGACCAGGATCCATAGTTCACTAGAGGTGGCTCTCCTTAAGATAGATAACATGCTGGGTGAACAAATTACAGCGGGGCAATTGACAAACATCGAGAAAGCATACAAGCATATACTAATCATCTTGACTCCTTTGAGACTTGATTGGGCATTACAACATTATACATAGACCGCCATCCAACTGCATCTATGACTAATAATCCACCTTCAGGTTATCATCCGAACCCCCTCTAGTATAAAGTTGCAAGCAACAGATTATTGCTTTACGAATTGCGTGTAAAGTAAACAATACGATTGTTCTATGAACAAAGGATTGTTGTTTTATCCCTAGTAGCAAGAGCACATCTAGTACCTTAGAGATTTCTGTCACTTCCCCAGATTACCAGAGGCATGAACCCACTATCGAGCATAAATACTAACTCTTGGAGTTGCTAGCATCTACTTGGCCAAGATAGATACTAACAACGGAAAGCATGCAAGATCACAAATAACAAAGACATGATAGAATCAATAATCAATCTGAAATAGCATCTCAATATCCATCAGTCCCGAAATCACAACATGTAGGATTACAAATAGATGATCTTGATCATGAACGGAGATCACAAGATCTAAACATGATATCACAAAGGAGAAGAACCAGCCATCTAGCTACTACATGGACCCGCAGTCCAAGGATGAACTACTCACGCATCACACCGGAGGCTTGGATGATGATGAAGAAGGCCTCTAGGGTGAATTCCCCTCTCCGGCAGGGTGCCTGGAAGAGCTTCAGATTCGTCCCGATCTAGGGATGGAGATGACGTTGGCTACAAACTCTTTCGTGGATTTTTTGATCGGGTCCTTAGGGTTTTCGTCCCGAGGGAATCTTATAGGCGGAAGGAGAGGCCGAGGGGGTGCCTAGGCTGGCCACACCACCTCGGCGGCTAAACTCGGCCAGGTGGTGGTGGCCGCCTCCGCCCTTCTCCGCCTCGTATTCTAGCATCCGATGACTTGGAAAAATAGGCACTTTGGCTTTTGTCCCGGCCCAATTCGAGAATATTCATTTTCCGACTTTCTTGGAACCAAAACAGCAGAAAAGCAGGCTGCAATCGTGGCTCTTGTTAATAGGTTAGTCCAAGAAATCATATGAAAAGTACTCGAAAGTGTGGACAAAACACAAGAAAGTGGATAAAACCAAGCATGGAACATCAAAAATTATAGATACATTTGCAATGTATCAACATCCCCAAGCTTAACTCCTGCTCGTCGTCGAGTAGGTAAGTGATAAAAAGAAAGAATAATTTTTGAGGTGACATGCACCATCAAAGACTTGATAAAAGTATTTGTAAAATATTCGAAGCTGGGATCATAGTACTTCAATCATAACATGAAAGACAAAGTTCTAGCAATAAGACAAAGAAACTATGATGCAACATGAAAATGCACAAACAAAAGATTCATGAATAACAATGCTTTTCAAGACGTTTTTTTGTTTCACATAAAGAAAACATAGCATAATAGTATTCAGCTTGTCCCTCATAGAGTAGCAAATATAAATGCATCGGACACCTTCAAAGTTCATAAGAGTGACTAGATACAGATAGTTTAAAACAAGCAATATCACGTTATGCATCAATCAACTAGTCTTGGGACAATGCACATAGAACTAAGAATGGCCACTATGCTCTCAAAGTAGGTGCATAAAGGTAGAAGGTGGAGACTAAATATGATGGTGGAAGAAAGGCCTTCATAGAAGGAAGTAGGGATTCAAGTCTCATAAAAGCTTCAGGTACTTATAGCTTTCAGCTCTCATTGCCCCTATCATAAGCCTCTTGAAGTGATTAAGGTTAAAGTGAACAAACTATGGTGTACATGCTTGACGAAGTATAAGTTAGAAATCTCATGTCCCTTGTATACGAGGGTTGCTCCTCATGCTACTCAAGTTTAGTCACCGGTAAGTTCTTGTCATCGTAAGTACATGTGTATCATAGAGAACCGCCAACGAGGTACCCCTTGCCCGATGATATGAAAGAATCACCATATCAAAATGACAAGGCAAGAAGACAACGAGCATCTCAGCAATCTTCTTATTTACCATGGGAATATGGTGCTTTTTTCTCTCTTTCCTCTTTTCATAATCTCTTTTTTTCTTTTTCTCTTTTTTCTCAATATAGGACTCTTTTTTTATAAGAAGAATGCTTCATAGACAACTCATTATGGTTACGCTACAGGTTTCCACCATATCATCATGGATTAGACCAGCGGCCCAGGCATTTTTCTAACACATATACATAACTCCGTGGACTTATAAGCTCCCCTTTCATTTCACACCGACGACATCCATATACAAAAGAGCATGATATCAACTAGGTACAAGTACCAAGTGCAATGTTGAAAGCGTTCCCCATGACAGCATGGTTCTGCTAATTCCCAACAAATAAGTGCAAGCATATACAACATAGACGACACAATGGTTCAACTTTATTAAGGGCAAGAAAAGTACAGTGTGCCATCAAGTTCGTGAGAGCTTTAATCACTAGTTTTCTCATAACAAGTTTAATTTGGAAGGTAAACAAAAGCATGAATATACTTGGAATAGCATATGCTAGTAGGTAGGTATGGTGGACTCTTTGGAATAACTTGGTTTAGGGAGTTGGATACATGAGTGGAACTCATACTTGGTTGTGGAGGCTAGCAAAAGACTGGGAGCGACAAACTAAGAGAGAAATAATGGCCATAATCATGCAGAGCGACAAAACATCATTGATCAAAGCATAAAGTGATACTACAAGTTGAAAACTAAAGGATCATAAAGGCTATGGTGACTTGAGATAGTCATAACATGGTGTGAGCATGCGCCAAGTCAACCCAAATAAAGCATCAAAGGAGAATACCACTATACTATGCTTTAATATGCTAAAACAACGCATGATTCATCCAGGGCACATTAAGAAATCTCAATTGTTTATAAAAAGTCATGCTACAACAAAGAATACTAAGCATAAAGCCAAAACAATATCAAGCATGCATGACAGAGCATAGGTCACAGTCAAAAACAAGCTCTTTTTACCACATAAGCATGAACTTTCCTACTCTTTTCCAAACCAAACCAAACTATTTGAAAACCAATATATGAAAGAGGGGGTCCAACCAATTTATTCAGAAAACTAAGCAAACAAAAGCAAACGAAAAACCAAAACAAAAACAAAAAAGAAGACGCTCCAAGAAGAACACAACTGTGCATGAAACAATAAAAATGAAGCGTTTGGAAGAAACCTGGGATTTTTATTGATGAAGAGGGGGATGCCTTGGGCATCCCCAAGCTTTGACGCCTGTACTTCTTGGATATTTCTTGGGGTGACACGCGTGGCATCCCAAGCTTGAGCTTTAGTCCATCCTTCATCTCATTACTCATTCCTTCCATACACCTGAAAATTTTCCTTCATACAAAACTTCACACAATCTTTATTAGCAACATTAGTGCACTCAAGATAAATAATTCTTAAGGTTCAGTTCTAACAACAAATAAACTTCCATTAGAACACTAGCTACTGTAGCACTTTCCTCAAAAAGCTCAATTCCTCAAAAGAACTCAAAAAGGAACCAACAAGAAGCAAATGTAGAAAATGGCAGAAATCTGTCAAAACAGACCAGCAGGTAAAGACGAATTGTTTCGAAGACCTTATGTTGCTCAAATCAGAAAGTGTTGCACTAACAAAATTTAGATAACAACCTGGGGCAGAAGCACAAAAATTCACGCCTCAAAAAGACGTTCAGAGATTTTACACGAATTTTTACGGTGAAGCACACAAATCTGTTTCGGGACAGCATCTTTCCCAATCATTACTTCTCTCTCATTAGAGGTTACTCTTGGCACAAAAAGCAAATAAAAAGGATAAGGAGCGGTTATTACTGAAGTAATTACTGAATTAATAACTTCCAAGACTCATCTAAAACTTTTGGGTTATCTCCCAATAAGTACTTTTCTTTAACGCCTTTAAGTTAGGCATAAGAAGCAAGAAAAAGAATCAAGTGTTCTCAAATGAAGAAGCATTAAGACCAAATTTTGTTTTCATAGGAGAAGCAAAAGAAATCTTCTCTCTCTTCTTAGGGAAGTGTTCTATACCTTTTTGAGTGGGAGTTGATATTTAATGGTGCCTTCTTTCATATCAATAATGGCACCAACAGTTCTAAGAAAAGGTCTTCCCAAAGTGATAGGACAAGAAGCATTGTATTCAACATCCAAAACATAGAAATCAACAGGGACATAGGCATTATTAACCATAATAAGAACATCATTAAGACTCCCCATGAGTTTCTTTTTAGCATTGTCATCAAGTGGGACATTCAAATAACAATCTTCAAGTGGAGGCAAATCAAGCATATCATAAATCCTTCTAGGCATAATAGAAACACTACAATCAAGATCACATAAAGCTTTAAAATCAAAGTCATTCACTTTCATATTAATGATGGGTTCCCAACCATCTTCTTGTTTTATAGGAATAGAAGCTTTATGTTTCGTCTTTTCTTCTTTAATCTTTATGTGAGCATCAGTAATGTGTTTTGTAAAGGCCATGTTCATAGCACTAGCATTAGGACTTTTAGCAAGATTTTGTAGGAACTTAATAACTTCAGAGATATTGCAACCATCAAGATCAAAATCAAAATTATCATCTAAAGTGGTAGAACTATTACTAGTCTCAACACTAGTGGTGGTGATAGTAGAAACACTAATGTTTCTAGCAATTTCATCATCTTTTTCCCACTTAGCATGTAATTCAGCTAATAGTCTAACATTTTCATCAATTCTTACTTGTATAGCATTAGTAGCTGCAAAGGGATTATCATTAGTTTCAGGTTTAGTAGCCATTTTATGCAAAGAAGATTGAACTTCATCCAAAGATGCTATATTTCTTTCAGCATTAGAGAGATTTTCCTCAATAGTTTTATTGAAAGCAGTTTGTTTACTAATAAAGTCTTTAAGCATAGCTTCAAGTTCAGAGGGAGCACTCCTATTATTGTTGTAAGAATTTCCATAAGCATTACCATTGTTGGGAGGATATGGCTTATAATTTTTGTTACCAAAATTACTCCTATAAGCATTATTGCCAAAGTTGTTATTGCTTATGAAGTTCACATCAACTTGCTCTTCTTGAGCAACCAAAGAAACCAAAGGAACATTATTTGGATCAATATGGGCTTTCCCATTCACAAGCATAGACATAATAATATCAATTTTATCACCCAAGGAGGAGGTTTCCTCAACAGAATTTACCTTACTACCTTGTGGAGCTCTCTCAGTATGCCATTCATAATAATTAACCATCATATTGTCCAGAAGTTTTGTTGCAGCACCCAAAGTGATGGTCATAAAGGTACCTCTAGCAGCAGAATCCAATAGGTTCCTTGAAGAATAGTTCAATCCTGCATAAAAAGTTTGGATGATCATCCAAGCAGTCAGTCCATGAGTGGGACAATTCTTTACCAAAGATTTCATTCTTTCCCAAGCTTGAGCAACATGCTCATTATCAGATTGTTTAAACTTCATTATTTCACTTCTCATAGATATAATCTTAGCAGGAGGATAGTATTTTCCAATAAAAGCATCTTTGCACTTAGTCCAAGAATCAATACTATTCCTAGTTAAGGAATTCAACCATTCTTTAGCTTTTCCTCTCAAAGAGAAAGGAAACAATTTAAGCTTAATAATATCACCATCTACATCCCTATGCTTTTGCATCTCACAAAGTTCAACAAAGTTATTTAGATGGGCAGCAGTATCTTCATTACCAATACCAGAAAATTGTTCTCTCATAACAAGATTGAGCAAAGCAGGTTTTATCTCAAAGAAAGTATCTTCAGGCACAGGTGGAGCAATAGGTGTGCCCATAAAATCATTGTTGTTTGTGCTAGTGAAGTCACACAACTTAGTGTTTTCAAGAGTAGTCATTTTTTTGTGTTTTTGAATAAGAAAGCAAACTAGTAAAACTAATTTTTGTGTGTATTTGATAACAAAACAAGCAAACAAAGCAAAAAGAAACTAAGCAAAACAAAAATAACAAAGTAAAGAGATTGGTTATGAGGGACTCCCTTGTGAAGATGTCCTTGACTCCCCGGCAACGGCGCCAGAAAAGTGCTTGATGGCTCAGTGTTGATGTAGAGCTTGTTGGGAACCCCAAGAGGAAGGTATGATGAGCACAATAGCAAGTTTCCCTCAGTTATGAAACCAAGGTTTAATCGAACCAGTAGGAGCAACGAAACACCCCAAAGGTGTTACTACCTGAGCCTTGGCAGGGCGCACTACCGGTGCTAGTAGCAACGTGAAGACCTACACAACACAACCACAGAACTTTGTCCCCAACTTGCGATGAGGTTGTCAATCTCAGCGTGTTTTGCTGAAAACAAAGGATTAAACGTATCAAATGGAAAGAAGTAAAAGTTTGTAGAAAGTAAACACAAAGGACCGAGATCCATAGTTCACTAGAGGTGGCTCTCCTTAAGATAGATAACATGCTTGGTGAACAAATCACAGCGGGGCAATTGACAAACATCGAGAAAGCATACAAGCATATACTATTCATCTTGACTCCTTTGAGACTTGATTGGGCATTACAATATTATACATAGACCGCCATCCAACTGCATCTATGACTAATAATCCACCTTCAGGTTATCATCCGAACCCCCTCTAGTATTAAGTTACAAGCAACAGATTATTGCTTTACGGATTGCGTGTAAAGTAAACAATACGATTGTTATATGAACAAATGATTGTTGTTTTCTCCCTGGTAGCAACATCACATCTAGTACCTTCGAGATTTCTGTCACTTCCCTAGATTACCAGAGGCATGAACCCACTATCGAGCATAAATACTAACTCTTGGAGTTGCAAGAGCACACAACACACAGTCTGCAAGAGCGTGCTGGCGAAGAAGCCAGAACTTCCGCCCCTCCGCGGCTGAAGGACCCAGTGGAGGCCGCCATCGACCGACTCCTCACTCCGGTTTACCTCAGGGATGATCCGGAGGAGGCCATCACAAACTTTGCCATGGAGAGGCAGCTCCTCCTGCGGGAGGTCATCGACCTAGCGGCCACCAAGAAGCAGGTCGACATCACCATGGGTGAATATGATCGTGCTCACGGCCACACTCCGGCTACCAAGGAGCCAAGCCGGCGCCGGAAGGTGCGACGCCGGGGCAGCAAGCTAGGCGGAAGATTGGAGAGGTACGGTGAGTCGGATCCATCGCCTCTTATTGCCCGGCCTACCTACAGTACGCCCATCAAGAGCATGCGCGTGACGTGAGCCACGACAAACGAGCTGCCCAACCTAGAGGGCGAGGAGCAAGAGCGATAGAATGCGCGGGTGCATGAGCTTCTCTGGATCGCGGACGAGCAGGCCAATGTCATCCGGAAAATCCACGAAACCCCAGCGGCTCCAGGGGAGCAAGCCGCTCGGCAACAACAAGGGTGCACCCCATGAGACCTAGCAGGCATCCTATCCTCCAACAGGTAAATACCGCAGGAAGCTCCATGACTCGGGCCACAAGGGCCAGCCACGCCAGGGGCAAATGGTGAACAGCAACCCAACACCGCCCCTCCCCCAACCAGAGAACCACGACCTGCCGGTTCCCGTCTCTCGGGCCTGATAGGAGCGCCCAATCCAGATACCCCAGACGCCCGTGACCGCATCGAGCCGATGTCTATGCACTTATATTCTTGTAGACAGTTGTTAGGCCTCCAAGTGTAGAGGTTTGTAGAACAGCAGCAAGTTTTCCCTTAAGTGGATTACCCAAGGTTTATCGAACTCAGGGAGGAAGTGTCAAAGGTATCCCTCTCAAGAAACCCTGCAATCAAGATACAAGAAGTCTCTTGTGTCCCCAACACAACCAATACACTTGTCAGGTGTATAGGTGCACTAGTTCGGCGAAGAGATTGTGAAATACAAGTGGTATGGATATAAGACAACGGTGCGAGAAAATAGGTTGATGGCGTGGACGAGACTAAAGGCAAACTGAAATAAAGATGGAAGCAAGCAAACATGTAACATATCTAGTTGCAAATGGTGTTTCAATGCTTAGAAACAAGGCCTAGGGATCATACTTTCACTAGTGAACACTCTCATATAAATATCTTCTCTTTATGATACTACTCTTAACTACTCTCCGGTTGGACACTCTAATCGATGGTAGGGCTATAACAACACTCCTCAAAGTTCGCTTTCCGCATCTAGATAACCCCACACTGTCACCTTGAGCACTAGATGGTTCCAACAAACACCACAATTTCATAGAGACATTCAACTCCAAATATAACTCATAACAAGTCTTTGTAATCTCTAGCCTAAGTGCCACCATGGTGTGCACACTGTCAACTTCACACACATGGGGAGAGCAGAGATCTATTAAAGCACTTGAGTAGCAAGGTAGATCTATAGATTACAAGCTCATGATCTCAATAAGATCATGCATAGAGAGAGAGAGAGATGAACACATAGCTACCGGTAGAACCCTTATCCTCGAGAGAGAACTACTCCCTCCTCATCATGGGAATCAGTAACGGCGATGGAGATGGTGGTGGAGATCGATGGGGATGGCTCCGGGGGCACTTCCCCGTCCCGGCAGGGTGCCGGAACAGAGACTTTCTGTCCCCCGAATCTCCCCTTCGGTGGCGGTGGCGCTGCGAAACTTTTTGTGGCTGGTGGCTTGACGATTTTGGGTTTTTGCATCGGGAGGAATATATAGGCGAAGGGGCAAGGTCGGTGGGCGGCCAGGGGGCCCACACCATGCCCTGGTGCGGCCTGGGGGACCCGCGCCTAGGGGTGGTTTGGCCACCCTGTGGCCCCCCTTCGTCTCTCCTTCTGGCTCATGAATCTTCCGGGAAAATAACGACCTTGGCTTTTTGTCCGGTCAAATTCCGAGAATATTCATTTTCTGATTTTCTGAACCAAAAACAGCAGAAAACAGGCAACTGGCACTGTGGCTCTTATTAATAGGTTAGTCCTAGAAATCATATGAAAAGTACTCCAAAGTGTGGAAAAACATAAGAAAGTAGATTAAACCAAGCATGGAACATCAAAAATTATGGATACGTTTGCAACGTATCAACATCCCCAAGCTTAACTCCTGCTCGTCCTCGAGTAGGTAAGTGATAAAAAGAAAGAATAATTTTTGAGGTGACATGCACCATCATAAACTTGATCTAAGTATTTGTAGAACATTGATAGCTGGGAGCATAGTACTTCAATCATAACATGAAAGACAAAGTTCTAACAATAAGGCAAAGCAACTATGTTGCAACATGAAAAGACACAAACAAAAGATTCACAATTCTTTGCAAGACGTTTGTTTGTTTCTCATAAAGAAAACATAGCATAGTGGCATTCAGCTTGTCCCTCATAGAGTAGCAAACATAAATGCATAGGACACCTTCAAAGTTCATAAGAATGACTAGATACAAATAGTTTAAAACAAGCAATATCAAAGCTATGCATCAATCAACAAGTCTTGGGACAATGCACATAGAACTAAGAATGGCCACTATGCTCTCAAAGTAGGTGCATAAAGATAGAAGGTGGAGACTCAACATAAAAGTAAAAGAAAGTCCTTCATAGAAGGAAGTAGGGATTCAAGTCTCATAAAGAGCTTCCAAAAATTACGGTACTTTTTAGCTTTCAGCTCTCATTGCCCCTATCATAAGCATCTTGAAGGTGATTAAGGTTAAAGAGAACAAACTATGGTGTACATGCTTGACGAAGTATACGTTAGAAATGTCATGTCCCTTGAATACGAGGACCGCTCCTCATCCTACTGAAGTTTTGTCACCGGTAAGTTCTTGTCATCGTAAGTACATGTGTATCATAGAGAACCGCCAACGGGGTACCCCTTGCTCGATGATACGGAAGAATCCCCATATCAAAATGACAAGGGAAGCAGACAACGAGCATCTCAGCAATCTTCTTATTTACCATGGGAATATGGTGCTTTTTTCTATCTTTCCTCTTTTCTCACATCTCTTTTTTTCTTTTTCTCTTTTTCTCAATATCTGACTCTTTTTTTATAGGAAGAATGCTTCATAGACAGTCATTATGGTTACGCTGCAGGTTTCCACCATGACAGCATGTATTAGACCAGCGGCCCAAGCATTTCTCTAACACACATACATAACTCCATGTACTTACAAGCTCCCCTTTCATTTCACACCGACGACATCCATAGACAAAAGAGCATGATATCAACTAGGTACAAAGTACCAGTGCAATGTTGAAAGCGTTCCCCATGACATCATGGTTCTGATAATCCCCAACAAATAAGTGCAAGCATATACAACATAGACGACACAATGGTTCAAGTTTATTATATGCAAAAAAGTAAAGTGTGCCATAAAGTTCGATAGAGCTTTAATCACTAGTTTTCTCATAACAAGTTTAATTCGGAAGGTAGATAAAAACATGAATATACTTGGAAAAGCAAATGCTAATAGTTAGGTATGGTGGACTCTTTGGAATAACTCGGTTTATTTGGAGTTGGATGCATGAGTGGAACTCATACTTGGTTATGGAGGCTAGCAAAAGACTGGGAGCGACCAACTAAGAGAGCAATAATGGCCATAATCATGCAGAGCGACAAAACATCATTAATAAAAGCATAAAGTGATACTACAAGTAAAAAACTAAAGGATCATAAAGGCTTATGGTGACTTGGGATAGTCATAACATGGTGTGAGCATCTACCAAGTCAACCCAAATAAAGCATCAAAGGAGAATACCACAACACTATGCTTTAATATGCTAAAACAACGCATGATTCTTCCAAGGCACATTAAGCAATCTCAATTGTTTATAACAAGTCATTCTACAACAAAGAATACTAAGCAGAAAGCCAAAACAATATCAAGCATGGCATGACAAAGCATAGGCCACAGTCAAAAACAAGCTCTCTTTACCACTTAAGCATGAACTTTCCTACACTTTTCCAAACCAAACCAAACTATTTGAAAATCAATGTATGAAAGAGGGGTCCAACCAATTTATTCAAGCAAACTAAGCAAACCAAGCAAACGAAAACCAAAAACAAAAACGAAGACGCTCCAAGAACAACACAACTGTGCATGAAACAATAAAAATGAAGTGTTTGGAAGAAACCTGAGATTTTTATTGATGAAGAAGGGGATGCCTTGGGCATCCCCAAGCTTTGACGCTTGTACTTCTTGGTTATTTCTTCGGGTGACACGGGGTGGAATCCCCAAGCTTGAGCTATAGTCCTTTCTTCATCTCATTACATCATTCTCTCCATACACCTGAAATTCTTCCTTCATACAAAACTTCACACAATCTTTACTAGAAACATTAGTGCACTCAAGGTAATAAGTCTTTGGGTTCAGTTTCAACACCAATAAAACTTCCATTAAAACACAATCTACTGTAGCACTTCCCTTGAAAAGCTCAATTCCCCAAAGAGAACCCAAAAAGGAACCAACAAGAAGCAAATGCAAATAATGGCAGAAATCTGTCAAAACAGACCAGAAGGTAAAAACCAATTTTTTCGAAGACCTTCTGTTGCTCAAATGGAAAAGTGTTGAACTAATGAAAGTTAGATAACAACCTTGGGCAGAGGCACAAAAATTCACGCCTCAAAACGACGTACAGAGATTTTACACGAATTTTTACAGTGAAGCACAAAAAGCTGTTTCAGGACAGCAACTTCCCCAAGCATTATTTCTCTCTCATTAGAGGTTACTCTTTGCACAAAAAGCAAATAAAAAGGATAAGAAGCGGTTATTACTGAGGCAATAACTTCCAAGACTCAACAAAACTATTGGATTATCTCCCAAGAAGTACTTTTCTTTAACGCCTTTAAGTTAGGCATGATAGTTTGAGAAGATGCTCACATAAGAAATATGAATTGAAGTAAAAGAGAGCATCAAGAAGCAAATTTAAAGCACATTTAAGTCTAACTCACTTCCTATGCATAGGAATCTTGTAAAGAAACAATTCATGAAAGCACAAAGCAATAAGCATAGTAAAGCAAAACAAGTGCAACTTCAAAACTTTCAACATAAAGAGGGGAAACTTAATATTGTTGAGATACATAAAACCATGTTTCCCTCTCTCATAATAACTTTCAGTAGCATCATGAATAAAATTAACAATATAACTATCACATAAAACATTCTTATCATGAGCCACATGCATAAAAGAATTAATACTCTCCACATAAACATAGTCATTCTTATTAATTGTAGTGGGAGAAAATTCAACAAAATAGTTATCATTATTATTCTCATCACCATAATCATCAAATATAGGAGGCATATTGTAATCATAATTAATTTTCTCCTCAATAGTAGGTGGACTGAAAATATCATACTCATCATTGTAATCATCATAAATCGGAGGTATAGTATCATCATAAGCAATAGAATAGTTATCTTCCAAAGTGTGTTCATTTGTAAACATATCATCATTGGAGGGAACATGGATAGCACTAATAGTACAGGAATTATCATCATTTTCAGAATTGGTACCGAAGAGATTTTCAATATCAAAAGTAGTGTGCTTTTCCCAGTCATGATCACTACTATAGGTAATAGGCATAGGAACATCATCGAGTTTAGACTCATCAAAAACTATAATAGGAGCAACATGCTTAGGGGAAAATACCGTATCCTCTCTCCTTTTACTCCTCCTTTTCTTATTTTTCTTCTTCTTCTTCTCTTTAGGAGGGAGAGGCTTGAACGGAAGCTTCTCCATATACCCTGGTTCATTGTTAGAGACAATAGAAGAAACTTTGGAGGATTCCTCCTTTTCATTAATAATACCAAAACACATATTAGTCATGTCATATTTTGGTAAGATCTCATCTTCTAGGATATTTTGTATGTAAGTATTTGTGTGGCAATTATCAACACAATAAATATGACAACCATGCAGGACACTATTCATATCAAAAGCACTCATATCTACCAAAGAGGTTTTTCTTGATAACTCTTCACACCCCAAAAATAATGTAAGTTGATCATGCTGATTAGGAGTGATCATGTCAGCACAATACAAACTTGCAGTACTCATTAGATTTGAAGGGCTATTATTATGGCCTGAGCATTGGAAATTGAAATGACCCACTTCAAAGAAAAGTTCACAAATAAAAGGATAGAGGGCACAAACTTTTTTACCAAGATCATTTAGAGCCCTATACCATGTTCTAGTTTTTTCATTCCTGTGGGTGATACAATATTCTTCTTCAATTTGATTATTCTCACAAGGTCTATGTATTTCACAAAAATTAACATGCTTATAAGGAATACTACTTTTAGAGGTTTGAGCATGTTTATTGCTATCATTAATAACAATTTCATTATCCCTGCAAGTGTCTTTAAAAGGCTCATGATACATGTCCCATTTTTCTTTAGGAGCATTAATATGAGAAGCAAAGGTTCTAAAACAATCAATAATAATTTGAGGATCAAGACCATATTTAGCACTAAGCTCTTGAAAATCAGCAGTTTTAGCGAAAGACTTAATGCAATTATACTCATAGTTTATACCTGGTTCTTTACCTTTGTTGTTATCCCAATCTTCGGTATTGCTTTGAATTGTTTCAAGAAGATCCCACTTAGCTTTGACCTCCTTACTCATGAAGGATCCCTCTAAATAAGTATCTAGATAGTCCTTGTAATGTCCTGAAAGCCTTGCATAGAAGTTATTAATAACAATATTACTGGGGAGCTCATGAATGGGACATTTGAGCATTAGTGACTTCAGTATCCCCCATGATTGGGTAATACTTTCTCCATCACGTGGATGAAAATTATAAATGTAATTTCTATCTTTATGAATTTCATGAGGAGGATAAAATTTAGAGTAAAAGAGAGATTCATGTTCCTTCCACTCCAAATGATGAGGATCATCTAGTAGCTCATACCACTCCCTTGCTTTTCCCTTAAGTGAAAGACGGAATAGCTTCCTCTTAACTTGGTTCATTGAAATACCTGCACACTTGAACAACTCGCATAATTCGTGTATAAAGAGTAAATGATCACCAAGATGGACAGTTCCATCTCCCAAATAATAGTGGTTCATAACACGTATGGGAGATAAAGTATCATCAAGGCAACTTTTCTTCTTTAAAGCTGGGGAACTAAAAAGATCATTTTCATAAAAACTAACTTCCCCAAGCTTAGACGTTTCCATAGCATTAGTCACAAAGGTGTTCAAAAGATTCATACTAATAACATTGCTATTAGCATGCAAAGAAAGTTCCATGGGTTTTTTAATTTTCTTGTCAGACAATTCATGTTCTAACTTAGGAAAAATACTAAAAAGCTCTCTAATTTTGTTCTTGTTTTCCATTAAGCTTAACTAGTGAAAACAAGAAACAAAAAGACAAAATTGCAGAATCTAAAGGAAATAACTTCGAGCACTCACACTAGAGGATGTGAGTACCTTTTACCTTACCTCCCCGGCAACAGCGCTAGAAAATAGCTTGATATCTATGCACTTCTATTCTTGTAGACAGTTGTTGGGCCTCCAAGTGCAGAGGTTTGTAGAACAGCAGCAAGTTTTCCCTTAAGTGGATTACCCAAGGTTTATCGAACTCAGGGAGGAAGTGGTCAAAGGTATCCCTCTCAAGCAACCCTACAATCAAGATACAAGAAGTCTCTTGTGTCCCCAACACACCCAATACACTTGTCAGGTGTATAGGTGCACTAGTTTGGCGAAGAGATAGTGAAATACAAATGGTATGGATATAAGACAACGATGCGAGAAAATAGCTTGATGGCGTGGAAGAGACTAAAGGCAACTTGAAATAAAGATGGAAGCAAGCAAACATGTAACAAATCTAGTTGCAAACGGTGTTTCAATGCTTAGAAACAAGGCCTCGGGATCATACTTTTACGTGTGAACACTCTCATATAAATATCTTCTCTTTATGATACTACTCTTAACTACTCTCTGGTTGGACACTCTAATCGATGGTAGGGCTATAACAACACTCCTCAAAGTTTGCTTTCCGCATCTAGATAACCCCACACTGTCACCTTGAGCACTAGATGGTTCCAACAAACACCACAATTTCATAGAGACATCCAACTCCAAATATAACTCATAACAAGTATTTGTAATCTCTAGCCTAAGTGCCACCATGGTGTGCACACTTTCAACTTCACACACATGGGGAGAGCAAAGATCTATTAAAGCACTTGAGTAGCAATGTAGATCTATAGATTACAAGCTCATGATATCAATAAGATCATGCATAGAGAGAGATGAACACATAGCTACCGGTAGAACCCTTAGCCTCGGGAGAGAACTACTCCCTCCTCATCGTGGGAATCAGCAACGGCGATGGAGATGGTGGTGGAGATCAATGGGGATGGCTTCGGGGGTACTTCCTCGTCCCGGCAGGGTGCCGGAACAGAGACTTTCTGTCCCCCGAATCTCCCCTTCAGTGGCGGTGGCGCTGTGGAACTTTTTGTGGCTGGAGGCTTGATGATTTAGGGTTTTGCATCGGGAGGAATATATAGGCGAAGGGGCAAGGTCGGTGGGCGGCCAGGGGGCCCACACCATGCCCTGGCGCGGCCTAGGGGGACCCGTGCCTAGGGGTGGTTTGGCCACCCTATGACCCCCCTTTGTCTCTCCTTCTGGCTCCGTGAATCTTCCGGGAAAATAACGACTTTGGCTTTTGTCCGGTCCAATTCCGAGAATATTCATTTTCTGACTTTCTAGAACCAAAAACAGCAGAAAACAGGCAACTGGCACTGTGGCTCTTGTTAATAGGTTAGTCCAAGAAATCATATGAAAAGTACTCCAAAGTGTGGACAAAACATAAGAAAGTAGATAAACCAAGCATGGAACATCAAAAATTATGGATACGTTTGCAACGTATCACGAGCTCCTGGCTCAAGCGTGTAACACAGACCGGTTTGTTTTGGACCTCGCATCCGGAATGAGCCATTCCGGGGTAAGTTCACTCTGCCAGGAGACACCCCCAAGTATGACAGCAGCATGAAACCGGAAGATTGTCTGACCGACTATGCCACGATAGTCAGTATCGCCCATGGGAACAAGCGTGTGGCTCTGGGCTATGTCCCCCTCATGCTGACCGGGTCGGCGAGGACATGGCTCAACAACCTCACGCCCAATAGCAACAATGCATGGCCTGACTTCAAGAAGATTTTCGTCCGCAACTTCAACCGCATGTACAAGCGTCCGGGACACCTTCACGATCTGGCCCTATGCATCGAGGGAGACCGCGAGTCGGACCACGAGTACCTCGCCAGGTGGACAGATCTACGGAACACTTAGGAGGCCATCCTAGAGAGCCAGGTGATAAGGTTCTTCGTGGAAGGTTGCCGGGAAGGCACCATGCTTTGCCACCGACTATTGTGTGACGAGCCGAAAACCATGGCAGAACTCATGACGGTTGCAGACCAGTATGCTATGGCTGACACAGCAATGTAGAAACCCCTCCGGGTGAACGCCGACGGTCGACCGATCCCTACGGATCCGGGTCACGAACAACCAAGTAACCCGGGTGGAGAAGCCGGATCATCTAGACGGCAAGGCAATGACAACCGCTTCCCGGGTGATTGCTAAGCCAGACAACAGAAGCCCCACTACCACGCAAGGCAAGTTAATGCTATGGAGGGTGCGCCAGAGGCGCCGGCTGGAAACGCAAGGAGGCAGAAGTCGCGGTTCACCTTTGAACAGATGTTGAAAGGCCCGTGCAAGTGGCATAGCGGACCCTTCAAGCCAGCTACACACACCACCCGGAATTGCAGCTGGACCCACCAGATGAAGGACCAAGGAGGCCTACCTCATCCACCACAACCCCACCCCGGTGGTCCACCACCACCGGCTAGGGGAGATGGCAACAACAACGGCAACAATGGCAATAATAGCTACCCACAGCCGCATGCCGCCTACCACATCTTCGAGACCGAGCCGGATGACAAGTACAGCCATAGGCAGCGCTCCAAGGAGGTGAACGCCATCATCTCCCTGGTCCCCCAATACCTGAACTCGTTGGAGACTCACATTACCTAGGGTCGGGAGGATCAGCCGGGTCGCTTGCCGAATCCCGGGGGCTACACGATACTGCTTGACCCCCTCATTGTCTCCAATAAGTGCACCTGCCGCTTCTCTCGCATCCTCATTGACGGGGGCAGCAGCCTCAACCTGCTCTACCAGTCTTCCCTGGAGAAGCTAGGCATACGCAAGTGCGACTTGCGCCTGACTACCACGGCATTCCACGGTGTATTGCGGGGGCCAGCTTGTAGTCAGTTGGGGAAAATCCGGCTAGACGTCATCTTCAAAACCGAGGAGAACTTTTTCCACGAGCTGGTGTGGTTCGAGGTGGTGAACCTGGAAAGCTCCTACCACGCTCTCCATGGGCACCCCATCCTCGCCAAGTTCATGGCCATCCCCCACTATGCATACCTCAAAATAAAGAGGCCGGGGCCTAACTACATGATCATCGTGGCCGGCTATTTCAGGCGGCTGATGGAGTGCGCATCGGCGGGCTCGAAGATGGCAGAATCCCTCATCATTGCTGAGGAGAAGCGTGGGATCATGCACAATGTTGTGTTGGCTCAGCAAGAAGTGCCGGCTAGCAGGAAGCCGACTGGAGATGCGGCCTTCCAGCCGGCCAAGGAAACAAAGAAGATCCTGCTCAACCCGACCAATCTGACCAAGTTCATGACCATCGGTGCTGGCTTGGACAACAAATAGGAAGGCGCGCTCGTTGACTTCCTCCGTGAGAATCAGGACATCTTCGCATGGTCACCAAAGGACATGCCGGGTGTTCTGAGGGAGTTTGCCGAGCATTCACTTCATGTGCGGCCGGATGCCAAGCCCGTCAAGCAGCCCCTCCGTGGGTTCGCGAAAGAAAAGAGGAAGATCATTGGCAATGAGATCACTCGGCTTCTCGTAGCCGGATTCATCATGGAGGCGCACCACCCAGACTGGTTAGCTAATCTAGTCCTGGTGTTCAAGAAAAATAATACCTGATGCATGTGTATCGACTTGCCCCGTATCGATCAAGTTATCGATTCCACGCCCGGTTGCGACCTATTGTCCTTCCTGGACTATTATTCCAGCTACAATTAGATCTGGTTAAATCTGGCTAACCAGCTGAAGACGTCATTCATCACCCCGTACGGGGCTTTCTGTTACATAACCATGCCTTTTGGTCTGAAAAATGGAGGCGCCACTTATCAGCGATGCATGCAGAAATGGTTGCACTCGCAGATCGGCTGGAATGTGCATGCCTATGTGGATGATGTCGTCATCAAGATGAAGGAGAAGCGCACCCTTCTCGAGGATCTAGGGGAAACATTCGGAAACCTTCGCCGATACTAGATGAAGCTGAACCTAGAGAAGTGTATCTTCGGCGTCCCATCCAGCCAGCTCCTCGGTTTCCGCATCTTGCAGTGAGGAATCGAGGCAAATCCGGAAAATATTGCAGCCATCGAGAGGATGCAGCCGCCCAAGAGCTTGCTTGGAGTCTAGAAATTCACCGGGTTCCTAGCCTCCCTCAGCCAGTTCGTCAGCCGGCTGGACGAGAAGGCACTCCCGCTATACCAGATGATGAAGAAGACGGACAAGTTCTCCTAGACCTCTCAAGCGGATGTCGTGTTTCATGACCTCAAGCGCATGCTATCCACAGTGCCGGTGCTAGCCACGCTGGCTAGCAAGGAGCCAATGTTGCTCTTTGTAGAAGCCATCAGCTGGGTCATCATCGTCGTCCTAGTGGTGGAGCGACCCAAGGAAGGCAAGGCTCAGCCGGTTCAGAGGCCCGTCTACTACCTCAGCGAGGTTCTCTCCCTCTCCAAGCAAAACTATCCCCACTACTATAAGATGTGCTAAGGAGTGTACCTGGCGTGCAAGAAGCTCAAGAACTACTTCTAGGAGCATCCGATTAAGGTGGTGTGCACCGCACCCCTTTTGGAGATCATCGGCAACACGGATGCCACCGGCCGAGTTTCCAAGTGGGCACTCGAGCTTGCTGCCTACTCCGTCCAGCACGAGCCGAGGCTCACGATCAAGTGGCAAGCTCTGGTGGACTTCCTGGTCGACTGGGCCGAAACCTAGTACCTCCCGCCGGTTCCCGACTCAGATCACTAGAAGATGCACTTCGACGACTCTAAGATGCTCGGGGGCTTGGAAGCCGACATCATCCTCACCTCGCCCAATGGAGACTGGATGGAGTACGTTCTCTAGATCCACTTCAAGGACTACAACAATGTCGCCGAGTATGAGGCATTGGTGCATGGCCTCCAGCTCGCCAAGGAGATTGGCATCAACCGGATCATTTGCTTCGGCGATTCAGATCTGGTGGTGCACCAAGTATCCGGAGAATGGGACGCCCGCGATGTGAACATGGCCATCTACCGCTTCCACGTGCAGAAGCCCAGCGCCTGTTTCGATGGATGTGAGTTCCATCATGTCGCCCGTATCAACAACGAGGAAGTCGACTCGCTCACCCGAGTCGGATCCACCAGGCAGGCGATCCCGCCAGGGGTCTCCTTGGAGCATCTACGCAAACCCTCCCTTACCCCATCTCCCGAGTCCGACTCCATCATTTGGCCTGGAAGCCCGAGGGCTGCCGACTCAGCTGACCCGGAGCCCTCGAGGCCAGCAAAGAAAAAGGCCCACACTGACTCCGGCGCACCGGCACCCTCTAGCTCGAAGGACCCGGGGGCTGCCGACTCATCAAGTGGCTCAAGGACTGCCATTCTAGGTACCCCACCCGGACGGCCCCCTGACATCCTCCAGCCGGAGCATGAGAGCGTCCTTACCATCCGGGAGATACCATCTTGGGCACAATCCTTCATGAACTACATCGCCAATGGGTAGCTTCCGGATGACGAGGTGGAGGCCAAGCAGATGCGGCGACGCGTGCACACGTTTGCCATCATCAACAAAGAGCTGTACAAGCGCAGCGTATCCAGCATATTCCAGCGATGTGTCGATGTGGACACGGGCTCCCGGCCACTAAAGGACATCCACCAGGGCGAGTGCGGGCACCACGGTTCATCTCGGGCAATAGTCGCCAAGGTGTTCCGCCACAGCTTCTATTGGCCCATCGCCCTCGAGGATGTGGAACAGCTGGCTCGCGCGTGCAACGGGTGCCAACGCTTCAGTCAACTAAGGCACATGCCGACTGCAGTGCTCCAGACCATCCCGATTACATGTCCCTTCGCTGTTTGGGGATGGACATGGTTGGCCCCTTCAAGCGGGCGCGCGCAGGCATGACCCATCTGCTGGTGGCGGTGGACAAGTTCACCAAGTGGATAGAGGCAAATCCTATCGTGAAGCTGGACGGGGCGACATTTGTCACCTTCTTCACAGACATCATCAATCGCTTCGACTACCCCAACAAAATCATCATGGACAACGACACAAACTTCGCCAAGGGGGACTTCACCCTGTTCTGCAACAACAAGGGGATCCGGCTAGACCTCACATCCGTCACGCACCCGTAGTCCAATGGGAAAGTCAAAAGGTCAAATGGCCCAGTGCTAGCTAGATGCTGGATCGTGAACTTCTGGCTGTGACTCATCGAGCCTTTGGAGCGATCAAGCCGCGACTCATCGAGCCTTTGGAGCGGTCTCCGGATGCTGGATCGAGGAACTTCTGGCTGTGCTGTGGAGCCTCCGCACCACCCCGAATCAGTCAACCGGCTTCACCCCATTCTTCCTCGTCTATGGCTTGGAGGCTGTTCTCTCTATGGACATCAAATTCGACTCGCCTCGCAAGCTCCTCTACGACGAGAAAGCCAACCAAGAGGCACGAGAGGATGGCGTCGACCTCCTCGAAGAGGCCCACGAGCTGGCGTTGTCCATATCGGCACTGTACCAGCAAAGCCTGTGCCTCTACCATTCGAACTGGATCTGACCCATCATGTTCCGCAAGGGCAATCTGGTTCTCCGGCTGGTGCAAGACACAAAGGGTATGCACAAGTTGTCGCTGCCTTGGGAGGGCCCCTTCATCATCAGCCGAGCGCTGCACAACAACTCCTACGACCTCATCGATGCGCAGTAGCCGGGCAAGAACAAGATGGACAAGTCAGATGAGTAGCCAGAGCGCCCCTGGAACAGGGCCCTGCTCCGTCCATTTTACACCTAGTCTTCTGACAGTGTATGTGTCTCATGAACCCTATGGATGGATGAAATATGTGGAACCCCGGGAGACACTCTAGGGCTCCTTGCTAGAAATTTGCATATCGTTCTTCTTTGATTTAGTTTTTCCGGCTCCGGCAACCCCTACTCGGGGCCTCGCCGGTTGGCCTGACCTGATAATTCTGTAAACCGTTTGAGTAGTGTGCGATGGTGTCAGAGGCCCACTCTTCGTCTCAGCTACAGACTGCAACCCGGCCGTTCGGCTAGCAAGAGCAAAAGCCCAAGGCATCCCACATGAAAAACAACGAAAATATGTGACAGATTGGACGTTCTGGCCTTGTGCCTAGTTTGAAATTTTCTAGCTACCAAGCCTCCAATACCGTGTGCAATGTATTGTCAGCTCCCCCTTCGGTTCCGGCTCCAGACCACAACCCAACAGCCCAGCAAGGACACATCGTAAACAACAGAGCGCATGAGAAAGTGACTAAGTGTCCAGAGAAGTGCAAGCTAGCTTAAAAACCGAAGACCTTACCCAGTTAATAATACACATACTAGCCGACTAATATATTAAACAAATCCATCTATATGTCTATTTTGCATGACTACCCTGAGTCGACTATCAAAAGCAATGAAGATTCAAAGTCCTTGCCTTCACCAAGTGCTCGGAATCTCGGGGGCTACACCCACTTGGTGCGCTCCTGCGCCCCTAGTGGAATCACGTAGTTCCAACCAGCTAAAGGAGTTTTAGCCAGATATTCGGGCCCAGGTGAGGGCAAGGAAAAGAGCAAGAGAAGATATGATTCGAAGCACTTGGCTTCACTAACTACTCTGAACTCAGGGCTACACCCAATGGGTGCGCTGACGCGCCCCCACTGCTGGTCGTGGTTGTCCGATGGGTCAAGGAAGGTCCGGCTGTCCGGCTGAAGGTGTTCAGTGATGTCTGCAAGTGCACAAATTGTTTGTAGCTAGTTTCGAAGTATAGATATCGATCCCATAGGCAGCCCAAAGGTAAGTGTTGATGAAAAAAATTCTGTCACACTCAAAGTTGTCACAGGTCTTTGAGTGAACTGACTGCAAGTGTGGATATAAGAATGAAATTTGGATTAAACTGGATGTATTTAAATAAAACTAAAATGTAAACTTCAGGAATAAAAAGCATAAAAGTAAAGAACAATTCGATTGTTTGTGGTTTTCTGCAGATGACAAAGAAGCCGTGGGGAGATACAGTTCATGGTGATAGTGACTGTGCTAGGTGAACGAATGATGAATGTAACAATTATAATCTTATAAATATATGTGTAGGCGAGCAACCCATAATTAGCTAGAACTCCTCTTGGTAGATTTCATCCGAACTTCAATAATCCTACTAGGCTGTTACCAAAACCATGGTCAGTCACTAGACGATTAAGATCCTTCAGGTTGCTCAACAATTAAGCTCCTTGGATCGGACTAATGCAATAAGCATAGTGGTTCCTCGTGATCCTCGATATCCACGTGTCACTCGGGGGGTCGCCGGTCTGCTAGCGAACAAGATCCTATCTATGTAGAACAAAGCATCATGTTGTCTGGGCCCTTAATTGAACAACAAGCATTAGGCATCCCACATATAGTCAAGCACACATAATATAATAACTAAAATCGATGACAAATTAATGGAAAATATATGGAGGCACATCACATCTCACCAATCCCTTACATCTCCCGCGCCCGAGGAATTTACTCACACATGAGAGAACAAAGCATCATCGATATATTTAAATAAAGGGAGTTCTGCTCGATATTACCGTGGAGATCCACAATAAGAATAGAAAAGTAATCCGATAATTCAAGTTAGGAAGAAACAATCCCAAACCCTAGTCTTGCAAGGTGAAATTCTCTCTCTCTCAACTACAAGTAATGGCTATGAGGGTGTGATGGCTAGGAAGTCGAAGATCATGGAGCAAGATGAAGAACGTCTTCCCCTTCTTCTACGGATCTCTTCTTTCTCCCTTTTGGATGGGATGGCGGCTGCTGTGTTATGATTTCGTGTCTGGCCTCTTCACGAATGTTGTCCCTTTTGACAAGACGGAGGCAACGACAGCTATACGACAGGAACTATACGGCCGGAAAAATATTCCCGTTGTATAATTGCTCGTCAAAGCTTCTGTACGCCTCCCTTGATTGCTTCCAAAAATGGACTTGCTTGTTTTCTCCTGACGATTGTGTTTCTCTTGTTAAAACCTTCAGTTGACATTCAGAACCCGAAACACACATTAAAAACCAAGTTTTCTTTGCTACCGAAGTATTAGCGTTAGGTAAAGCTAGAAAACAATCAAATCCAGGAGAAAACCATCAATAAAAACCATCAAAAATATGTCAAATCTCACAGCTATCATTCAACCGGAGTGAAGGTTAGGCTATCCGGCTGAAGATGTTCAGCCGGAAAGAACTGAGAATCTAACGGAAAGAAAGAAGGAGAGAAGATTCGAAGTCCTTGTCTTCATCAAGCACTCCGAATCTTGGGGGCAACACCCAGTGGGTGCACTGATGCACCCCCATTGAAATTAGTAGTCCTCCGACTAAAAGAGTTTAGCCGGATGAAGATAGTCGGTGATAACCCACAAGTATAGGGGATCGTGTGTAGCCTTTTCGATAAGTAAGAGTGTCGAATCCAAAGAGGAGCTAAAGGTAGGATAAATATTCTCTCAAGTTCTATCAACCACTGATACAACTCTACGCACACTAAACGTTTGCATTATCTAGGAAATAAAACTAGAGCAACAATACGAGTAATAGAGATAGCTTTGCATGATAATCAATAACAAGAAAATAAAGCTAGTTGCTGCAGCAATAAAATACACTAAACTAACAAAGCCATGAGTGTGGAATAGTGGTGGTAATTGTGGTGGCTTTGTCCAAATTTAAATAGCGAATAGATCGGGTTCATTGTCTTCTATGAAGTTTTCTATGTGGGAGAGGCTAAATATACATGCGGTTCACTACATGGAATTACATGTACTATATGATTGGATTGTTAGAAAACATCCGTAAGTACTAATCAATGCTTTATGGTTTCCCCAACCATAGCCTTAAGTTTAATGGTCCTCTTACTCCCATACGTGCAACGCTCCGGTTCGCATCCTTAGGTTGTTGTCACTCCAGTAGAACTTCCCCCTTCCTCTTACAGATAGTACAAACCCTATGATGTTTAATCCATACGTGCACAAATATAATGGACACCAAAGGACTGTACCATATAAACATACAACTCTAATGAACCAAAGACGTTTAACCATTCAATCTAAGAAGAAAGAAACTACGGAAACATGACATAGATCATAGGATTATATCTTATAGCATCAAACACCATGTTTACATATGTAGCATCCCAATTGTCTAACAATTGTAATGCTACTTGGTCTAGTAAGATATGGCTACTTCCTATATATAATTGTTGCATCATAATTATATCATGCTCATGTCATCATGCCACCTTGCATTTGAGCATCATATAAAACCCTTTTTGTTTTGGTTCTTCTCTCATATGCATTGTCAATTGTATTTTGCCTCTTGATATTGTATTTGGTTATTGATGTATTGTTTAAATGCCCAAGTTGAGTTGGGGGCATATCTTTTATTCCAATTCCACCACCTCTCCTTGTCACCACCTTATAATTCCACCATCCCATTATCCATGAGCTTGTTTCTCTTTTTCTGTTGATTTTATTCTAGCTCATGTGGGTGGGGTGGATCTAATTCTATAAATCCGTAGCTTGGCCCTTACCCCATCTTTTGAGGATGCACATAAATAAATGCCATGGGATTTTATTTTGTTTTCACAAGATTAACACATGGCATAAAATACTTGCATGGGCCATGCAACCATCACCATCTTTTGTCCTCCTTTGGTTTTATTTGATTTTGAGTGGATCATCTTCTCATCTCTCTATTTCTCTCAATCCGCCCTACCTTGCTTTGTTTCTTGCCTTGTGCCTTCAATCCTCATCAACCTCACTTGAGTAGTGCCATGCATGAGCTTGTAAGATCATCACCTTGTCCATCCTTTTCTCTCACTTGATCATGCATACCAACACTCCTCACCACCATCCCTCGCTCTACCACTCCTTTTGCTTGATCTTGCTTAAGACCCTACCACCATGTCTCTCTCTCTCTCCCTCTCTCTCTCTCTCTCTCTCTCTCTCTCTCTTTGCTCTTCGAAACCTTACCTCCTCCTCTCTCTCTCGGCCAGCAAGGTCCCACCAGCCCTAACCCTACCCCAGGCCGAAGCCTACCCCATCTCTAAAGCCCTAACCGAGCTACCCCTCCCTCTAACCCTAGCTCTAACCGAGCCTCCCTCTCCCTCTCTCCCTGCCTTGCGACCCCACCAGCCCGAGTCTGCCCCGCCTTGCCTCCCCTGGCCCACCTGCCATGCTCCCGTGCCTGCCCTTGTCGAGCCCCAGCTCGCGCACGTGAAGGAGGGGAGGAAAAGGTGGCCGAAGCCACCTTTACCCCTAACCCAATCCCCCACGGCACCCCGCTCTCCCTCGCCTTTATCTCCACCCTCCCTCTCTTTCGTACCGACCACAGATCCCCAGAGCCATGCCCTTCCTCCTCTTCCTCCCCCTTCTACCCCACATCCACCTCGTCGGCCACCACGCCGGTGTCGACGACCACCTCTCGATCTAGGCGGCGGGCGCGGTGCTCAGGTGTCGAGGAAGCTCGGCGAGGTTCCCGGCGTCGCCCCTGTGCACGACAGCGAGGAGGAGATGTCCTGTACCGCGGCAGTACCGCGACGCTCTCCCAAACCCTAACGCTGGTGTCCGTCTGCGTCCTCGCCGCTGCGACGTCCCCCCAGACCGATCCAACCCCACCGACGACCCTGCGGTAAGCCCCGCTTCCTCCTGGACATCTCCTCTCGTGCCATCGAGGCCTGTACCCGCCGGTCTTTTCGCCGAATGATCTCTGACACAGGCGCAAGGCGTCAGACGCCCACGCAGATAGCGCCTTTCCTAGCCGCCCATCCCTCCTAACAACGCCCCCACCTACCGCAGGCTGCACTCCAGCCGCGTACCCAGGTCCCCAGTTCGAGCCCTCACATACACACAAGGCTGCGACAGATCCGCCCGACGCGTAGAAGAAAAACAGTACCGCCGCGCTTTTTGCTCAAAAACCCCTCGTTTTATTCTGCTAAACCCGCGGTCCAGCCAGTCCCACATGTCAGCCTCTCGGCCTTTTTGCAAAAAGGTACCCCAGAGTCCAGAACCTCAACCCGCAGTCCCCCGGATCCGCCACGTGTTGCCTACCGGCTGGCCGCGCGCGCCGTGGACCCTCAACCCCACTAGCCCCACCTGTCAGCCGCATGGGCTAGCTCAGCTTGCGGTGAGAAAGGTTTCTCCGCGTCGTTTTCTTCGCTAGGTCAGCCCGGGCCCATCTGTCACCCTCTGTGGCTAGTAAGCGCCGCGGTGAGAAAAACAATTCCTGGACGCTGTGTCGCCCAGTCAGCCTGGCCCCACTTGTCACTGTCTGTGGCTAGGTCTGGGCTGAGTAACAAAAGGTTCTCAGTTTTTCTGTTTTAAATTAAACTTTTCAAATTTGTTTTAAATTCGAATTCAAATCTGTTTTCAAATATCTTTTAAGATATAATTCCAAATTAAACATGTAATATATGTTTTGAAATCAGAAAAATGTGAGGATTTCATATATGCCCTCCAAAATATATTTTGAACACTTTAAATTTCGAGTTGATTAAAATTACAAATAAAATGCCCTTTTCCTTACTTAATTAATAACTTTTGTTTTATAACTCCGAATCTGACAAATGATATGTCTAAAATGATCAGCTCGACGAGACCTTTCTGTCTATGCATTCCTTGTTCTGAATTGCAGCATGCATCATATAAATATAAAGGTTACAGCAACTTATTTGAGGATAAAAGGTTACTAAAACTCCATAAAATGCTTTATTCTTGTATTCCACACCTCACCCATGCCATGCTACATTATTGCCATGCAAATTGTGCATCATTCATCATGGCATGATTGTTTGCTTGTCGCATTTTAATTCATATGCTTGTGCACTCTATTTATGTTGGCCCTTGTTTGTTTGGGTCTTCTTCGAATAGACGCAAAGGGGATATATCAAGAAACCCAGGAGCACTACCCAGATCCGTCCCTCGCTTCAACTGAGCTGCCAGGAAAGCACTACCACATGCTTGCATACATATAGTACCTATTGCCTCTATCTTATTCTTGCATCATTGAGTCGCGATTGCATCAAACTGAATCCCAAGTACTGCATAGCCTTTACTTTTAAACCCAATCAAGCTTGTTCCTCCATCCCATGAGCCATTACTACAGGAGTTGTTTGAGCCATGCGGGTCGAGAACAGCATGTGTAGGGTATGTGAGTGTCTGGATAACGAGGTGCCTAAACAACTTAACCCGAGTAGTAATGGGATAACTAATGAAAGTGGCACGGTGAGCAATATGCTATTTGGTTCTTCATGCTCACTTGTGTCCGTGGGACCCCGAGTACTTGATTCCTGTTCCTTGAATATTCGCTATCCACATCCGGAGGCTTATGAACCCCCCAGGCGAGCTTGATTCATTCTTATTACTTGGGGCCACAAAGTAGTTTGGGGCTTTATTACTATCTGTACTTATGCCATGCTTTCTTGCTTTATTTAAGATTGTGCGTGGAGCACCTGTCTATTTAGGACCGTGACATCGTTATTGTATCGACAAGCCCAGTCACATTTTCGGGTTCCCGATCGTTTCTGCGTCCACACAAACCACAGGTCCGTTTGAGCCGGCCAACTTCGCTACTGGTAGCTTAGTGGGGTGGCCCCTGAAACATTTCTGAATCCTGTGATCGCTTTGTCGTGAATGCCTCGTTGGGTTTTGATTTGGTTTTTCCGAGGTTGATCGAGTGTGTGTTGCTATTTGTGCACCCGGTAAATCTTTCTGAAAGCCGCGTCCGCGGTTATGGATGACTTGGAGCACAGTTTCTCGATCATAGACAAGTATAACTAAAGTACCGCTTTTAATTTGATTAAGTAACTGACTAGTAAATAGTGCAACACTCATGGAATGGATAATAAAACTGCCAACTGATGGGGGTTGTTCGTCCGCTTCCTCGTTGGTAAGCGAGGAGGAGGATGGATCATTAATATTATGTTATAACTGTTGTTACCAATTCACGGACATCCGTCTATCTTTGGTTAGGCGGATGGTTAGCAGTATCCTAGAATTGTTAGGTATTATCTTTTTGCAATTGCGTCACCCAGGTTGTGTCCCCTTTAGAGGCATAAAGACTTTGAGTACCCTAGGGTCTCACACGATAAATTGTTTGATTCAGATGGACAGGTAAACTCGCAAGATGGATCTTTGGGTGGAGAGACAGACGATGTTGGCAACGATCACTCGGTGTAGAGATTAGGAACGGGATCCGTGAGATCTATGGGCGGGATGTGTTTATTTATGGGGCATCTTATGCCGATTTGCTTCTTATCCGTACTCGGATCTTGTTTTCCGCTTCCGCCTGATACTTTGATGTTTGATGTATGAGGAGATATCCTAAACTATTATATCTATCTAGGATATTTGGATCTTGTCGTATGGCGTTGCAATATTTCTATTTCTTTTAGATGGAATGGCTCTGAGGACTGTTGTATGGTGGCTTGCATACATACTCATTTGTGTATATAGTTGATCCCTTTCCGCCGATTACGCCGTTCTTGTCGATGTTTGGAAATGGTTAGACGGCGAAAGGTTCACTCGTGAGTGGCATTTGGCCCCACCGTACTATTTTAACCATTTCCGCTCATCCAGGCTTGTAACTAAGAGCGTAATTCACGGAGGTAGTTACAATTGGTATGAGAGCCATCCCGCCCTTCAGGGTCTCAGCCAAATGGTCGTTGTCAGTCTAGCAAATATTTTGGTAGCTATGTATACTAGGGAAAAACAAAACGTGAGAGTAGGACTGCTTCCACTTTTCTTCTTACCCACCCACCCACCCTTTTCTGCTAAGAAAGTGTAACGTTTTCAATCCTCTTCTTAAAATTCAAACTAGGATTCACGTGTTCTGGGTTTCCGTAGTACCATAGAAAGTGTGTGTGTGTGTGTAATTCCTTGTCTATCTGTTGCATCCAAAATGTTATCTTTATCTGCCTTTTGGTTATCAACTGTTGGTACATTCCATACCGACAGGCTTTTGCAAACCGACGCGATCTATCTGATTTGTTGTTTACCGCCGCGATCTGTCTTACTCTTTGTTATCCGACGTTATCTTGTTTGGGGTGTTCGTTTCCGTAGTTACTAATCTTTAGGTTCATCTTGAGAAGAAGGTGTTGGGATACGTGTTCTACTTATTCATGTGCGGAGTAATGATTTGAGTGCGGGATGGAGTCGCGACCATACCACTACTTTTATCATTCGCTCTTGTATATTGAATTGGTAGAGTCACTAATCTTGATTCGTTAAGTGATTTTGCGCATCTATTGGTATTTTAATGCCGAAAATACGGAAAAATTTTCTTTGATACATCTGTGTACCACACTCCTTTTCAGTCGTGTGCGATATGCTTAATATCTTCTAGGTGCTTTGAACTTTGTTGATATTTTAATATCATCTTAGTAAATTGTATCCTTTAATCTTGGTTAATTCCATCTTGGTACTAATTTGGATTATTATTATTCTCCATTATAGTATTGACTTGTGTTTTATACCAATCACAGGATGGCACCACCACGCCGTTCTGAGGAGGACATACAACCTGAACTGGGGGCCGCGTTGTCAAGCATCGCCAATGCCTTGGCAGCAATGCAATGAGAACCAGCGTTTTGAAGAAAGTGTCAGGAGGAATGAGTTTGTTCCGCTACCTCCACCTCCCAAGCGAGGAGACATCAAAAGCTTCCTGAAGTTCAACCCACGTCAATTTGATGTGTCCGATCAACCACTTGATGCTGATGATTGGTTGCGTGAGATGTCAAGGTTACTGGTGACTGCTGATGTTCCTGAGCAAGAATGGGTAAAATGTGCCACTCACCTTCTGAAGGGAGATGCAGCTCTGTGGTGGGAGAATTACCTGAAGGCAAACATCACTGGTTTTCAGCCTACTTGGGAACAATTCACTAGAGCTTTCAAAGAGCAGTATCTGTCAGAAATTGTCATGGAGAGGATGAAGGAAGTGTTTCTCAACCTCAAGCAGGGCAATGACAATGTCAATACCTACATCAGAAACTTCATGAACCTTTCTCGTTATGGTGGCGATGAGATCTCTGATGACAAGAAGAAGCAAAAGAGGTTCAGACAAGGGCTCAATGCATCGATTAAATATGCAATCACACATGCAAGGCCGGTGTCTTTTCTGGAACTTCAGCATACAGCTCTGGAGGAAGAAGCAAGTAGGCAAGTGTTTGAGGAGTCAAAGAAACACAACCGCGATGCAGCAAGCTCTTCAGCTATGTCAACTCCTTCTAAACGTCGTGTCTGGGTTCCTAACACCCTACCGTCGCTCCCGGCTCCACCAAGACCTTCAAGCTACGCGGCAAGGCCACCAAACTTCCTCACTGCTGCTCCCAGGGGCTACAACCACAACTACCCTGGAGCGCCTGGCGGAGTCCCTGGCTACGTTGCTCCACGTCCACCTGGTGCTTGTTACACTTGTGGAAACACTGGGCATCAACACTGGAACTGTCCATTGAACAACAAAGCTCTTCCTCCACCACCTCCAAGACCTGCGGCAAGCTCTCCTATGGTTCGTGCACCACCACCTCGGGCTCTCAACATCAACACCAAGCCCGGGTCTACTGTTGCTCGTGCCAACTGTGTCAACGCCGCTCAAGCTGAGCATGCACCTGGAGTTGTGATGGGTATGCTTCCTGTTAACTCAGTCCCTGCACGAGTTTTGTTTGATTCTGGTGCTTCGCATTCTTTTGTTTCTCATAAGTTTTCTCATGAGCATGATCTGGATATGGTTCCCTTAATGCATCGTCTGGTGGTATAATCTCCTGGCTCAAACATGAGGGCTGCTCATATCAGCCATAACAACCAAATTGAGATTGGTGGCTCTTCGTTCTCGGCGTCCTTAATTATTATGGGCAATTCTGACATTGATGTTATCTTGGGCATGGATTGGTTGACAGCAAATGCAGCTGTGATTGATTGTCTTTGAGCTCGGTTTCTCTGAAAATTCACGAAGGCCATATAGTCTATTCTCCAAGTCGACTCCTGCTATTCAGCTTTTCTCTTTGGCGGCTCTGAATGCTGATGCTATGGAAGCTATTGAGTGTTCCGTGTGAGTTCCCATATGTCTTTCCTGAAGAGTTGCCAGGTATGCCTCCGGATCGTGAGGTTGAGTTTGTAATTGAGCTTGAACCTGGAACGGCTCCTATCTCCAAGCGTCCTTATAAAATGGGTCCTGCTGAGTTGGCGGAACTCAAACGTCAGCTTGATGAACAAGATAAGTTGGGTTTCATTCAACACAGTACTTCTTCTTGGGGTAGCCCAACCATCTTTGTGAAGAAGCGAGACAAGACTGATAGACTTTGTGTTGACTATCGGGCTCTCAATGCTAAAACCATCAAGAATAAATATCCCCTTCCGCGGATTAATGATCTCTTCGATCAGCTAGCTGGAGCTGTGGTATTCTCTAAGCTTGACTTGAGAAGTGGTTATCATCAAATCAAGATTCGCAAGGAAGATGTTCCTAAAACAGCTTTCACCACCCGCTATGGCCTGTATGAGTACACGATCATGTCTTTCGGTCTCACCAACGCACCTGCCACCTTCTCGAGGCTTATGAACTCGGTTTTCATGGAGTATCTTGATAAGTTCGTTGTGGTCTATATGGATGACATCCTAGTCTATTCTAAGTCAAAGGAAGAACATGAAGAACACCTTTGGTGTGTCCTAAACAAGCTTCGTGAGAACCGCCTGTATGCAAAGTTCTCCAAATGTGAGTTTTGGTTGCCTCAAGTCACCTATCTTGGTCACGTCATCTCTGCCAAGGGCATTGCCGTCAACCCGGAAACTGTAAAGACAATTGTTGACTGGCTTCCTCCTGTAAATGTCAAAGAAGTCCGGAGCTTCCTTGGTTTGGCTAGTTATTGCCGTCGCTTCGTTCAGAACTTTTCGAAGATAGCGAAGCCTCTTACCGATCTCCTCAAGAAAGGCAAGAAATACCTTTGGACTCCTGCATGTCAAGCAAGCTTTGAAACACTCAAAGAGAAGCTCACTTCCACACCAGTCTTGGTTCCTCCAGATACATCCAAGCCTTTCTAGATATTCTGTGACGCATCTTTGCAAGGATTGGGTGCGGTCCTTATGCAAGAAAAACAAGTTGTTGCTTATGCCTCTCGATAGTTGAAGACGCATGAGATCAACTATCCTACACATGACCTCGAACTCGCAGCAGTTGTCTTTGCTTTGAAAGTATGGAGGCATTACTTGCTTGGCAACCGTTGTGAAATCTTTTCTGATCACGAGAGTATGAAGTATATCTTCACACAACCTGATCTCAACCTTCGTCAGAGGAGGTGGATTGAAGCAATCAATGATTTCGATTTGACCATCAACTACACTCCGGGCAAAGCTAATGTCATGGCCGATGCTCTCAGCCGCAAAGCTTATGTCAGCAACCTCATGTTGGAAGAACAACAACCGCTCTTGTGCGAGGAATTCCGTCAGCTCAACCTTGAAATTGTGGATCAAGGGTATCTTCTGAACCTTCTGGCAACCCCTCTCTTGGAAGAAAAGGTTCACTCCATTCAACTTGGTGATCCGTACACCAAAAAGATCATCTCCAACATGCAGCTTCCGAAGTATGAGTCCTTCCACGTCGATGACCAAGGCACGCTTTTCTTTCAACACCGGATGTTTGTTCCGAACTACCCGGGTTTGAGAGAGCAAGTTCTAAAGGAGGCGCATGATTCTGTTCTTTCTATCCACCCTGGCAGCACAAAGATGTACATGGACTTGAAAACACAATATTGGTGGCCGGGATTGAAATGATATTGTGCCAAGTATGTCTCGGAGTGTGATGTCTGCCATAGAGTTAAAGCTGTCCATCAGAAACCTTCCGGTCTTCTACAGCCATTGAAACCCCCGGAATGGAAATGGGAGAAAGTAGAGATGGACTTCATCACTGGTTTTCCAAGGTCGCAGAAGGGCAACAATGCAATCTTTGTTGTCATTGACAGGCTTTCTAAAGTGGCTCACTTCTTTCCCGTCAAGGAAACAATTTCTGCAATTCAGTTGGCTCAGCTCTATATCAACAGAATTGTCTCTCTGTATGGGGTTCCTCTTGAGATCAGTTCATACCGTGGAAGCATCTTCACTTCCAAGTTCTGGGGAAGTTTCCAAAATGCTTTGGGAACAAAATTGAACTTCAGCACAGCTTACCACCCTCAGTCGCAAGGACAAGTTAAAAGGATCAATCAGATTCTGGAGGATATGCTCCGTGCTTGCGTCATCTCTTTTGGCATGAAGTGGGAAGAATGTCTTCCTTATGCTGATTCTCTTACAACAACAGCTTCCAGAAAAGTCTAAAGATGGCACCATTTGAGGCTCTCTATGGTCGCAAATGCAGAACTCCGATTGGTTGGTCGGGTGCAGGAGAAAGAATATTGTTTGGCCTCGACATTGTAACTCAAGCGGAGGAGAAGGTTCACATCATTCTTGAAAATCTGAAGATTGCTCAAAGTCGCCAGAAGAGCAATTATGACAGAAAGCACACGGACATGGAGTATGTCCCTGGTGATCTCGTTTACCTTCGTGTCACTCCCATGAGAGGCACGCACCGCTTTGGTATCAAAGGGAAGCTGGCTCCTAGATACATCGGTGCATTCAAAATTCGTGGAAGAAGAGGAGAATTTGCTTATGCTCTTGAGCTCCCAGAAAAACTCAAGGTCCATGATGTTTTCCACATCTCTCAACTCAAGAAGTGCTTCATGGATCCCGGCAGGACCGTGGACCATGAGCTTATCAATCTCCAAGAAGACCTGTCTTATCAAGAACACCCCACAAAAATCCTTGAAGTCGCAGAGAGAAGGACTCGCAACAAGTCCATCAAGTTCTGCAAGGTCCAGTGGTCGCACCATTCCGTGGATGAAGCCACTTGGGAACGTGAAGATGAGCTCCGTGCCAAGTATCCTACCCTCTTTGAGTCTTCTTCTTATTCCTAGAATCTCGGGGCGAGATTCTTGTTTAGTGGGGGAGAGTTGTAGCATCCCAATTGTCTAACAATTGTAATGCTACTTGGTCTAGTAAGATATGGCTACTTCCTATATATAATTGTTGCATCATAATTATATCATGCTCATGTCATCATGCCACCTTGCATTTGAGCATCATATAAAACCCTTTTTGTTTTGGTTCTTCTCTCATATGCATTGTAAATTGTATTTTGCCTCTTGATATTGTATTTGGTTATTGATGTATTGTTTAAATGCCCAAGTTGAGTTGGGGGGATATCTTTTATTCCAATTCCACCACCTCTCCTTGTCACCACCTTATAATTCCACCATCCCATTATCCATGAGCTTGTTTCTCTTTTTCTGTTGATTTTATTCTAGCTCATGTGGGTGGGGTGGATCTAATTCTATAAATCCGTAGCTTGGCCCTTACCCCATCTTTTGAGGATGCACATAAATAAATGCCATGAGATTTTATTTTGTTTTCACAAGATTAACACATGGCATAAAATACTTGCATGGGCCATGCAACCATCACCATCTTTTGTCCTCCTTTGGTTTTATTTGATTTTGAGTGGATCATCTTCTCATCTCTCTCTTTCTCTCAATCCGTCCTACCTTGCTTTGTTTCTTGCCTTGTGCCTTCAATCCTCATCAACCTCACTTGAGTAGTGCCATGCATGAGCTTGTAAGATCATCACCTTGTCCATCCTTTTCTCTCACTTGATCATGCATACCAACACCCCTCACCACCATCCCTCGCTCTACCACTCCTTTTGCTTGATCTTGCTTAAGACCCTACCACCATGTCTCTCTCTCTCTCTCCCTCTCTCTCTCTCTCTCTCTCTCTTTGCTCTTCGAAACCTTACCTCCTCCTCTCTCTCTCGGCCAGCAAGGCCCCACCAGCCCTAACCCTACCCCATCTCTAAAGCCCTAACCGAGCTACCCCTCCCTCTAACCCTAGCTCTAACCGAGCCTCCCTCTCCCTCTCTCCCTGCCTTGCGACCCCACCAGCCCGAGTCTGCCCCGCCTTGCCTCCCCTGGCCCACCTGCCATGCTCCCGTGCCTGCCTTGCGAGCCCAGCTCAGACGTAGGAGGGGAGGAAAAGGTGGCCGAAGCCACCTTTACCCCTAACCCACTCCCCCACGGCACCCCGCTCTCCCTCGCCTTTATCTCCACCCTCCCTCTCTTTCGTACCGACCACAGATCCCCAGAGCCGTGCCCTTCCTCCTCTTCCTCCCCCTTCTACCCCACATCCACCTCGTCGGCCACCACGCCGGTGTCGACGACCACCTCTCGATCTAGGCGGCGGGCGCGGTGCTCAGGTGTCGAGGAAGCTCGGCGAGGTTCCCGGCGTCGCCCCTGTGCACGACAGCGAGGAGGAGACGTCCTGTACCGCCGCAGTACCGCGACGCTCTCCCAAACCCTAACGCCGGTGGCCGTCTGCGTCCTCGCCGCTGCGACGTCCCCCAGACCGATCCAACCCCACCGACGACCCTGCGGTAAGCCCCGCTTCCTCCTGGACATCTCCTCTCGTGCCATCGAGGCCCGTACCCGCCGGTCTTTTCGCCGAACGATCTCTGCGCGCCGGTGTGCGCTGGCGTCTGCACGCCCCGCGCCGCATAGCGCCTTTCCTAGCCGCCCATCCCCCTCCTAACAACGTCCCCCACCTACCGCAGTGGCTGCCGCCTCCGCGCGCGTACCCCAGGTCCCCAGTTCGAGCCCCCGCCTCGCCGCGCCGCGCGCCGCGCGTCAGACAGATCCGCCCGACGCGTAGAAGAAAAACAGTACCGCCGCGCTTTTTGCTAAAAAACCCCTCGTTTTATTCTGCTAAACCCGCGGTCCAGCCAGTCCCACATGTCAGCCTCTCGGCCTTTTTGCAAAAAGGTACCCCAGAGTCCAGAACCTCAACCCGCAGTCCCCCGGATCCGCCACGTGTCGCCTACCGGCTGGCCGCGCGCGCCGTGGACCCTCAACCCCACCGGCCCCACCTGTCAGCCGCATGGGCTAGCTCATTCATGATGATAAAGGTTTCTCCGTCGTTTTCTTCGCCAGTCGGCCGGGCCAATCACACCCTCATGGCTAGTAAGCGCCATGTGAGAAAAACAATTCCTGGGCCTGTGTCAACTGGCCCCACTTGTCACTATCTGTGGCTAGGTCTGGGCTGAGTAACAAAAGGTTTTCTGTTTTTCTGTTTTAAATTAAACTTTTCAAATTTGTTTTAAATTCAAATTCAAATCTGTTTTCAAATATCTTTTAAGATATAATTCCAAATTAAACATGTAATATATGTTTTGAAATCAGAAAAATGTGAGGATTTCATATATGCCCTCCAAAATATATTTTGAACACTTTAAATTTCGAGTTGATTAAAATTACAAATAAAATGCCCTTTTCCTTAATTAATTAATAACTTTTGTTTTATAACTCCGAATCTGACAAATGATATGTCTAAAATGATCAGCTCGACGAGACCTTTCTGTCTATGCATTCCTTGTTCTGAATTGCAGCATGCATCATATAAATATAAAGGTTACAGCAACTTATTTGAGGATAAAAGGTGACTAAAACTCCATAAAATGCTTTATTCTTGTATTCCACACCTCACCCATACCATGCTACATTATTGCCATGCAAATTGTGCATCATTCATCATGGCATGATTGTTTGCTTGTCGCATTTTAATTTATATGCTTGTGCACTCTATTTATGTTGGCCCTTGTTTGTTTGGGTCTTCTTCGAATAGACGCTGAGCAGGGGATATATCAAGAAACCCAGGAGCACTACCCAGATCCGTCCCTCGCTTCAACTGAGCTGCCAGGCAAGCACTACCACATGCTTGCATACATATAGTACCTATTGCCTCTATCTTATTCTTGCATCATTGAGTCACGATTGCATCAAACTGAATCCCAAGTACTACATAGCCTTTACTTTTAAACCCCACCGAAGCTTGTTCCTCCATCCCATGAGCCATTACTACAGGAGTTATTTGAGCCATGCGTGTCGTAGAACAGCATGTGTAGGGTATGTGAGTGTCTGATGGATAACAAGGTGCCTAAACAACTTAACCTGAGTAGTAATGGGATAACTAATGAAAGTGGCACCGGTGAGCAATATCTGCTATTTGGTTCTTCATGCTCACTTGTGTCCGTAGGACCCAGTACTTGATTCTGTTCCTTGAATATTCGCGCTATCCACATCCGGGAGGCTTATGAACCCCCCTGAGCCAGAGCTTGATTCATTCTTATTTCTTGGGGCCCCAAAGTAGTTTGGGGCTTTATTACTATCCTGTACTTATGCCATGCTTTACTTCTTTATTTAAGATTGTGCGTGGAGCACCTGTACTGTTTAGGACCGTGACACGTTTTCGATGTATCGACAAGCCCAGTCACATTTTCGGGTTCCCAGTCGTTTACCGCCGTCCACACAAACCCTGGGTCCGTTTCGGAGCCGGCCAACTTCGTTGCGGGTAGCTTAGTGGGGTGGCCCCCTGAAACATTTCTGAATCCTGTGATCGCTTTGTCGTGAATGCCTCGTTGGGTTTTGATTTGGTTTTTCCGAGGTTGATCGAGTGTGTGTTGCTATTTGTGCACCCTGCAGGTAAATCTTCTGAAAGCCGTGTCCATGATTATGGACGACTTGGAGCACAGTTTCTCGATCATAGACAAGTATAACTAAAGTACCGCTTTTAATTTGACTAAGTACCTGACTAGTAAATAGTGCAACACTCATGGAATGGATAATAAAACTGCCAACGGATGGCGGCTGTTCGTCCGCTTCCTCGTTCGTAAGCGAGGAGGAGGATGGATCTGTTAATATTACTGTTATAACTGTTGTTACCAATTCACGGACATCCGTCTATCTTTGGTTAGGCGGATGGTTAGCGAGTATCCCTAGAATTGTTAGGTATTATCTTTTGCTGCAATTGTGTCACCCCAGGTTGTGTCCCCTTTAGAGGCATAAAGACATGCTGAGTACCCCTAGGGTCTCACACGATAAATTGTTTGATTCAGATGGACAGGAAAACTCGCAAGATGGATACTGGGTGGAGGAGACGGACGATGTTGGCAACGATCACTCGGTGTAGAGATTCCGGGAACGGGGATCCGTGAGATCTGTGGGCGGGATGTGTTTATTTACGGGGCATCTTATGCCGATTTGCTTCTTATCTGTACTCGGATCTTGTTTTCCGCTTCCGCCTGATACTCTGATGTTTGATGTATGAGGAGATATCCTAAACTATTATATCTATCTAGGATATTTGGATCTTGTCGTATGGCGTTGCAATATTTCTATTTCTTTTAGATGGAATGGCTCTGAGGACTGTTGTATGGTGGCTTGCATACATACTCATTTGTGTATGTAGTTGATCCCTTCGCCTGCCGATTACGCCGCTCGTTCTTGTCCCGATGTTTGGAAATGGTTAGGACGGCCGAAAGGTCTACCTGTGAGTGGCATTTGGCCCCACCGTACTATTTTAACCATTTCCGCTCATCCATGCTTGTAACTAAGAGCGTAATTCACCGAGGTAGTTACAACATAGGACGGTACAGAGGTGTGTGGGAGGATGAACCACTACATACTAGAAGGATTAGGTGATGGAGATGGCAGTGATGTTGGTGAAGAGGGCGGCGGCGGCGCCAGCGGCGGTGCGGGGGACTCCTTCCCCGCCGCCGATATCATGGGGGAGCACCGCCCCTTAGCCCCCTTCCTTCATGGCTTCTTGGGAGCCCTCCACCATGGAGATGGGATCCATGAGGGAGGCAAAAACGTGGCTTTGATGGCTGCAAATTCGTGGGTGGAGATGCCCTGGGCGAATTAGGTTTCCTTCCTTTATATAGCTTCTCGGATTCCCGTCACCCCATCTTGCGCTGCAGTAAATCGGGACTAAAAGGCCCGTCCGGACTCGACAAATTTCCAACAACTGTGTAGTTGAAGATTTTTCTGTTTGACGCCGTCTTCGACTAGAAACGTGACCATCTTCAAAATGAATTCTGAGACAGATTTCTGGAAAAATCTCAATTTGATTCCAACAAGGTTTCCACTTGTATTCCTGGTAATTCCTACACATCAAAGTGTAAAACAAGAACATTGTGCACTTTTGCAACTATTAGTAGGTTAGTCCAAATAAACCATAAACTTTATACAAAAAGGAGTGTCAAAAGCATATTATTAGCATGAAACCATCAAAAATTATAGATACATTATGGACGTATCAGTCGGACAGGCCTAATAGGCAAAAGTCAAAAGGAATGCAAGACACAGAAAATCAGAAGGGAAAGCGAAAGGCAAGCATAGGATGCATTAAATATAAGGGGAGTCGAAGCTCCACTAGTTCACCATCATACACACAAGTTCAACAAAAGAAAGTCACTACAGAGTGACAAGAAAATAATGAAGAATAGCGGAGATTTGATACTGCAATAAAAGAATTTATAAGCTTGAATTGGTGTCAAATTCTTTTCTTCATAATTGCTGCAATCTTAAACATGATCATACAAGTATTCACAAGATTGCACTGAGTCCATTTACTAACCACATATAGCTGGCTAGCAAATAAATCATATGCCCGAGCAAGTGTCAAACATTTAGTTAGGAAAGTGAAACAAATTCTTTTGGTGTCTCTCTTTGTTGAGAGATGAAAACGTTTTGCTCTTGTTTCCTTAATCAACTAAGAATACTCAAGTTGGCACCGAAAACATTCAATTTAAGAATAACTAATCTATTCCCATGTCAAAATTTCAAGACTCTCAAAGCACCTTTTTCCTTTCCTTGTTTTTCAAAACATCAGCCCTTTCATAGAGAAATCATCCGAGTGTTTTTAACATATTAATTGGGACTATGTTGCGCACTCGTGACTATGCCAATAAACAATTGTTGAGCAATAGTGGGTCATAGGAGTACTACCACTTCACTTGGAACGTGAAACCATGAGGATAATAAAAATTTACCCGTCATAGCATTGCTGCTATAGGCGCTTACATAACTCAACAGACAAAATTAAGAGGTTTCCCATATTTAGATCGTTCCTTGGCCAGCGGAGTTAATAGTTCCCCATGGTGCACGAGAGTGTTGTAATGACATGCGTAAAGCAATATCTTACTGTAATTATTAGAAAAATTAGTGGCATAATCTCTTCTACTTCAAAGCATCCATTTTATTAGACAACTTCATTCAAGGGTGCTATCGAGTCTATTTACATTATGCTCAAATGGGGTCGAGTAGTTCTAAAATCAAATCCTTTGGGCTAAACATGGACTCAAGTCATCTTTTGGATGCTTTTTCTTCTTGTAAAAATGTAGGAAATATTTTAAACCAAGTTCATTGCTCATTATTTCAAAGCTAAAAAGGAGACACTAGCAAAGGAATAGAATTTATAGGATAGCAAGCTAAGTGGGGAGTGGCTCAAGTGCAAGCAAGTAAACAATTGTAGGATCAATTTAAAGTTGCAGAAAAGGTGATGAAAGGAATGTGGTACCTCCTCTTGCTTGCTCGATTATCGTACTTGAGTCGAACCCCCTCTATATTTCCCTATTGCCAAGTCATCTGAAATTGAACAATCTCCGAAAGAAACAAAGAAACAAATTTGCAATAAAAGTTACACCTTTTTTTTGTATTTTTGGTTTATGAATGCAAACTGAAAGTAAACTTATAATTTTGAAGAAGTAAAATAAATCAAAAGAAGAAATAAAAATTTCAAACCTCCCCCAAGCTTAGGCTATTGCTAGGCTCAGTTGTTGCCATCATTCGGCGGCTGGTGCAGATACTGCTGGTAATTGTCAGGGAAGTGGGTCATTAAGTGACTGGAGTTGTGAGTTAAGGCACTCACATCTTCATTCACTCATTGTAGAGTGCGGTCAATCTCCCCAACGCGTTGGTTGAGGTGCTAAAATTCTTGATAGGGGACGTAGTTTAACCCCTGCTGCGGCTGATTGGGCCATGGCTCCCAGGATCCCCCTTGCTGCTGTTGTCCCTCCCAAGTAGGATTGTATTCCTGCTCCTGCTCCTGCTCCTGCTCCTGCTCCTGCTCATGCTCATCCTCATCCTACTGCTCTCCTTCTTCATTTTCTTCTTGATCAGGCTGGAATTCAGCCATGATGTCCACCACTTGATCCTTGGCGAGGGTCCAGTTGTCCTTCTCAATAATCGTGAAGGCTTGTGGACAGGGCAACGAAACTTGCTCAACCTGTGCACCACCAAGATAACCAAACTGATATGATCGAAGCCTCTTGTTAGCTCGGTAGACATCGAGGAAACCACAAGCAGTTAAAATCTGACATCCATAATTTTGGAGCCAGCAACAGGTTGCATCACAGGTAATATAATATTCAATGCTAGGGAAAGGTGGGTTACCAATCCACCAATGCGAATATCACCTTTCTTTTTGTTGCTCTGGTGACGAAAGTGCTGGATGAGTAGAGCCACGAGATTGGGGCTTTGCGGTGCATTGGGGAAGAGTGCCTTGGTGATCATGGCCATGTCCGCATTGGCCATTGAACCGATATCTCTTCTTCCCAGCAGTGTATTAGCGAGGAACAAGGCATAGTAGCGAATTGTTAGGTTCTGAATGGTGGACATCTTCTTTTGGTAGAAGTCCCTACCACCGTTAACAGAAATAACATCCCAAGTTTCTCCACTTGAGACGCTATATAAATTTGTAACAGTTGACTCCCCATCACTAGGGAAGCCAAAAGCATCACAAAATTGTTCAAAAGTTATTTCATAATGCTACTGGTTCATGGTGAAGCTTACCGTGCACGCATTACCTTTCTCCCTATGGTCATTGTAGAAAGAGGCAAGGAACTCATAGGTGAGCTCGGTGTAGGTATTGTGGCTTGCGTAGGTGAGTAGAGCTAGCCTTGAATTTACACACATGAGGTCAAAGTGCACCCTCAACCCTACCACTGTGAGGAAGCTATCATCGACCCAACTTGTGGGCATCACCCTCCTTGATGAAACCATGGCCAACTTACTATTGAGCTAGGCCCGGAGCCCCGATCTCTCGCCACATTGGCGCTTGGTCTCGTGGAAAATGCTACCAATTTTGTTCATCTTGATGCACTGAAAAATTTCACCATGAAACCTTAGGTATATAGTTTCTACATGATATGCGAATGATTCTAAATGGAAAAATTTATTCCTAAGTTGAGAAATCAAAAGGAAAAACAAAATAAGCTTGAGGTCATCCACTAAATCAATGTGAGAGTTTCAACCATTGAATTCTGAAAATAAAGCTTGGATGGAGAGAAACATACCAATCTGTTGATTCTCCAACTCAAACGAACAAAATCTGTGAAGAATCAAGAATTCTAGGTGGGTTTTGAGAGGTTTGGAGCGAGAATATGAGAGAAAAAGTGAGCAGGAGGAAGAACCCTAGCCGCCCCGGTGCTATTAAGTGGTTGCGCCGACCTATACATGCGGGATATGTAGTTCCCATTGTATAGTTGAGGCAGTGTCGACAATTAGGGTTTCTTTATGCAAGACCATAGATATATGGGCGTAACTATACGGCCGAATCAAAATGGTCCTGTCGTATAGTTGGTCGTCAAATATTCTGTGTCCTCGAGATAATTGTTTTAGATAGGCATCGATAACTATACGGCCAAACTATACGGCGGGAATTTTTATTCCCACCGTATAGTTGGTCGTTAAACCATCAGTACCCTAGAAAGAAATTTGACGAAGGCATCGATATCTATATGGCCTGAACTATACGGCCGAAATTTTTATTCCCACCGTATAGTTGGTCGTTAAACTTTCTATTCCTAAGAAAGAAAATTTGTTGATGGCAAAGATATCTATACGGCCGGAATTTTTATTCCTGCCGTATAGTTGGTCGTTAAACCTTTAGTAGTCATAAAAAAATGTATTTCTTTGAGAATTCTTTCTTATCCTGAAACTTAGTGATACACCTTATTTTTGATACAAAAATGATAGTAAAAATTGTTGACCAACAACAGCATGTATAGAGCAGGATTTATAGTACCATCGATCTTCTTCTCCTCAACTGGAGATTCACTTTTAATTTGGACAAAATGATTAAGCTAGTTTTTGTAGATAAAACTCAAACTTTTATTTTTATATTTATTCTACGCTTGTTCAATTGATATTTCTACTACTTTTTGACAGCTGCATCTTCACGGGCGTGCTTCCGCAAGAATGTCTGTGAAAAAGTTGTAGGAATGCGATGAACATTTTATTCGTTGATTGATTTTATTAATGTGATGGGTTGACTCCCATTAAGAATTTTATTAAGAATGGTTGAATAACTCAACCTCTTCTCTGTTCTTGAATTCTTACCTTGGGTTTCCCCTTATCAAAGGAACTTACCACATGAACTCGTTTTGCCGGTGGAATATATCTTTCTCTTGCTTCTAGCTTCTTTGGAAAATACTGGATGATTTTAGCATCATAAACATTGAAGATTATTTTTCGCTCAGCATAATCAACTGATGCAACTGTAGTACTAAGGAAAGGTCTTCCAAGTATTATGGATAATTTTTCATCCTCTGGCATTTTAAGAATAATAAAATCAGTGGGAATAACATGCTCATCTATTCTAAGTAGAACATCGTCAATCATACCAATGGGTTATTTAGTGGATTTGTTAGCCATCTATAAAGTGATAGTAGTAGGGAGATACTCCCCTAATCCTAACCTTTTATAGAGGGAATATGGCATTACACTAACTCCTGCACCTAAATCACACAAGGAATTGTGAACATCTATTTTGCTGATTGAGCATGAAATAGTTGGTATTCCGGGATCTCTTTTTCTTCTCTTGTATCAACCGTCTATGCATCAGAGTCATAACGGTCACCCTATGCATCATTTTTTTCCTCCATGGTTTGATCTTGTGTTTCTTGAGCAGTTTCATCTTGAGGATCCACCAGTGTATCATCTTCTTGGCTTGTTTTGAGCAAGGTTTTTTCTTTTCGATCTTTTTTAGCTTCATATTTTGGTGGTCCTAATGGTCCTGTAACAACTGCACCTCTTCTTATAACAACATTAGTAGAAACCGGAATATCTATATCATCTTGAACAAAAATTTGATAACCAGATGCTATTTGTTCACATTGGGTTTCAATCATACTAAGATACTTGTGAAATAATTTTATTTGTTGGCCAATCTCATCATATTTTTCTGTGCGTTCTGCCAAAATCTTTTTATGTTTTTGAAAATGCTTATGCAGGTTATTATGAGATTTTGCTTGTCGATGTTTTAATTCTTGAAAAACTTTTCTAGTTTCATCTTCTTTAGTAAAAACTTGTAACAAGTCTACTTTGTTTTCCTTAACAAATTCAGAAGGTATACCTTTTTCTTTCATTGATTTGCGTACTTCAGGCACAAGATCTAGAGTTATATGAAGTATCCCTTTTTCCAGCTTAGTGCCGAAATCAGGATTATATAAAGAATCATTCTTAGCCCTAGTAGACATCAATTCCAAAGATGCTTTATTAGTTAAAGTATTTATCGATCCTCCTGCTGATATGTCAAGCAACTCTCATCATTGAGTATTAAGACCATGGTAAAATAAATGGCAAATATTTGATTCAGAATAGCCATGATTAGGAATACTATTGATCATTCCAAAAAATATATCCCAAGCTTGTGGGTAGTTTTCTCCCACGTTCTAACTGAAGTTTCCTATATTCTTTCTAGTTTTAGTTACCTTTTTTAAAAGGATTAAACATGTTTATGAATTTAACAATACAATTTTCCCAACACTTAATGTAATGACAAGGGAGAGAATATAACCAGTCTAGAGCCTTACCTTTAAGAGACCAACAAAAAAAATTTAGATGAGAGAAGTCTCTTGGTAAACCTTTTGGTCCAAGTGTAGTCATCACATCGTCAAACTCTCTAATATGTCTTCCTAGGTCTTCATCTTCCCTTCCACTGAAATCTTTTTCCTGGCAAATTTTAATAATTCCACCATTAAATTGATATTCTCGAACTCCAGGATTAGGAAATTCTATTGTTTGTTTAAGGAAAGCAGAGTTTGGATCACTGTATTATCTAAGAGTTTTCCTAGGTTTCTTGGGAGTTGTCCTGTAAATGGACATGATTTCCATAAAATCACTCACGTTTTCAACTCCAACCTTATCTGATCTTAAAAGTTTTTCAATAATTTCCTCGCGACGTTGAATAGGCACGTGCTCAAAATAATCTGGTAAATAGGTCCTACCAGAGCATGTAGACCCTTTGTCTCCCAGGGAGACCATTTTGTAATAGTAACACCTAAAATGTCAGGAGATAAATAGTTAGCGCTTAGGTCCCCGGCAACATCGCCAGAATATAGCTTGATGTCTGCAGGTACATAGATCATTTGTAGCTAGTTTCGAAGTATAGATATCGATCCCACAGGGATCCCAAGGTAAGTGTTTATGAATAAAATCTCTGTCACACTCAAAGTTAACATAGGTATTACAGTGAATTGACTGCAAGTGTGGAAATAAGAATGAAATTTGGATTAAACTGGATGTATTTAAATAAAACTAAAATGTAAACTTCACGAATAAAAAGCATAAAAGTAAAGAACGATTCGATTGTTTGTGGTTTTCTGTAGATCACAAAGAAGGCGCGGGGAGATACAGTTCATGGTGATAGTGAATGTGCCAGGTAAACGAATGATGAATGTAACAACTATAATCTTATAAATATATGTGTAGGCGAGCAACCCATAATTAGCCGGAACTCCTCTTGGTATATTTCATCCCAACTTTAGTAATCCTACTAGCCTGTTACCAAAACCATGGTCAGTCACTAGACGATTAAGATCCTTGAGGTTTCTCAGCAATTAAGCTCCTTGGATCGGACTAATGCAATAAGCACAGTGGTTCCTCGTGATCCTCGAGTCAAACTAGTTTCCCATTAATATCCCTGTGTTACTCGGGGGTCCGGTCTGCTAGCGAACAAGATCCTATCTATGTAGAACAAAGCATCATGTTGTTTAGGCCCTTAATTGGACAAGAAGCATTAGGCATCCCACAAATAGTCAAGCACACATAATATAATAATTAAAATCAATCACAAACTAATGGAAAATATATGGAGGCACATCACATCTCACCAATCCCTTACATCTCCCACGCCCAAGGAACTTACTCACACATTAGAGAAGAAAGCATCATAGATATAATTAAATAAAGGAAGTTCTTCTCTATATTACCATGGAGATCCGCAATAAGAATAGAAAGGTAATCCAACACAATTCAAGGTAGGAAGAAACAATCCCAAACCCTAGTCTTTCAAGGTGAAGATCTATCTCTCTCTTAAGTACAAGTAATGGCTATGAGGGTGTGATGGCTAGGAGGTCGAAGATCGTGGAGCGAGATGAAGAACGTCTTCCCCTTCTTCTCCGAATATCTTCTTTCTCCCTTCTAGATGGGATGGTGGCCGCCGTGTTATGATTTTGCGTCTGGCCTCTTCACGAAAGTTGTCCCTTTTGACAAGACGGAGGCGGCGGAAGCTATACGGCAGGAACTATACGACCAAAATAATATTCCCACCGTATAGTTGCTCGTCAAGGCTTCTGTATGCCTCCCTTGATTGCTTCCAAAAAGGGACTTGCTTGTATTCACCTGAATATTGTGTTTCGCTTGTTAAAACCTTCTGTTGATGTTTAGAACCCGAAACACACATTCAAAACCAAGTTTTCTTTGCTACCGAAGTATTAGCGTTAGGTAAAGCAAGAAAACAATCAAAATTCAGGAGAAAACCATCAATAAAAACCATCAAAAATATGTCGAATCTCACAGCTATCATTCAGCCAGAGTGAAGGTTAGGCTGTCCGGCTGAAGATGTTTAGCCGGAAAGAACTGAGAATCTAACGGAAAGAAAGAAGAAAAGAAGATTCGAAGTCCTTGTCTTCATCAAGCACTCTGAATCTTGGGGGCTACACCCAGTGGGTGCGCTGACATGCCCCCCACTGAAATCAGTAGTCCTCCGACTAAAAGAGCTTAGCCAGATGAAGATAGTCGGATGGGCCTAATAGGCAAAATTCAAAAGAAATACAAGACACAGTAAATCAGAAGGAAAAGCAAAAGGCAAGCATATGATACATAAAAGATAAGGGGAGTCAAAGCTCCCGTAAGTTCACCATCATACACACAAGTTCAACAAAAGAAACACTATTAGGAAACAACCTATCTGTGGCGCATGAAAAGGAGACTTCTGTGGCGCATATCTTTGTCGCCACTGATAACTACTTCCTGTGGCGCATATGGATATGCGCCACAGAAGTTCCAGACTTCTGTGGCGCATTCCTTCATATGCGCCACAGGAATAACTTCTGTGGCGCATTTACGTGTATGCCATGCGCCACTAACTATATAATTATATGCGCCACTGATTGTGTAACATGTATTCGAAGTAAAATACTTTCCTGGTGTATAATCAGGTATTTATACAGGATTTATCCAGATGAGTATAAAATACATTGCACAAGTAGTAGATGCATGAAAACTGACATATATATAATACAAACACTTAGAGCCCGATCGAGATACATATATAGTGTCAAGTGCCAAATTTTTACACAAGCGCCGAATACAAAGTTCATATCATCTCACATTAGAAATATGAAGTGGCCACCACCGCCTACACTAGGATCAAATAGAATACAACTGTGATAATGGTGATCAAGAGCATTAGCCCGACCAATATCTTCATCCGGTTCTTCTTCCACAAGTGGTTCCTCCACTTGGCTATCGCCTCCTCTCTAGTCGCGTATCCTTTGTAGATGTTGCCGCTAAACTTGTTCACTTGTTTGTGGCAATCCTCCCACTCCTCGTAGACTCCTGGAACCCTACCCATGTACACCACATACCACCTCGTCGCCATCTCTATAGACGACAAGGCATATTAGTAAAAATACAACGAAAAGAATGAATAAAGGGTTCACATCCATATATATATATGTTCATAGAATATAAAACAAAGGATCCATAAACCTAAAAGTTAGATCATCATAGAAGCAATAAGTTCAACGACAGCACGACCACAAGGTAGTTTAAGTCTAACAACAATGACCATTTCGACCACGAGATAGTAAAGTTTATGACACACACACACACTAATACAACAGGCGTCCATCAAGAATATACACACACTGGATCATGCTAGAGGCACACATCGATCACGATGAAGACTTCCTCTTCTGGCACGGCTTCGAGAACGGTAGATAGCCCGCTTTCGTCATCCACGTCCTTGTGTCACCCTGCTTACGGAGGCGTTCTTCGATCTCCCTCTTACTCAACCCTCTGGCTTGTTGTAGGGCACCGCCCCTTGTGTTGACATCTTCAATGATGATTTGCGACAACTTCATCTGAATGCGATGGAAGTCTTCTCTAAAATTAGCATCGTCGATTTTCACCAAAGTTTCGGCCCATCCTCGGAGACTAGATGGCAGCGTTAGGTTATGGAAATCCCGAACATAGCCTTTAAGGTGATGGAGGACGTAGAAGGCCTCCTTGGCACCAGATCATCGCTTGACGAGGGAAGTCGAGCACGTGCTTGAACACGTGTTTGCCATCCTTGATACATTCCCCCTATCTACGAAGGTGCATCCCTTCTTGGTGTAGCCCTCGAGAGCCTCATTGAGAACACCCCTTATTCTAGTGTAGTCTTTCTTCTTCGTCAAACTCCCCGAGTCGAAATACGTGGCTAGCGAATACCTCGGGGCAAGGACGAAGAGCGTGTAGTATTTGTCTCTGCGCAACACAATTGGAACGGAATGTTGGAAAAAGAGCAAAGGAAAGAAATCTATAAGAAATGCATAAGTTACGGTGATGATGAGCGAGTGTGTGTACTTACTCGGGAAAGAAAGGCAAAAGAAGTGTGCCCTTCCTCTTGTTGTCCACCATGAACTTCTCGAGGTACGTCGCCGCCTTGGTCCGTGTCTCTGATCCTTCGACCAACCGGCTGTCCCGCATGTAGTAGGGATCCACTATCGTGATTTCCGGGGTACTTTCTCTCTTGATCGTGAGCGCCAGATTGAGCGCGTATAGGCGGACCAAGTTATAGTCCAGCCGTTTCGTGAGAAACAGCTTGAATATGTCCTCGAACGCTATGAAGAATATATCCGCGGGGGGTTCATCGACGAAGCCCACGTCCAATGGCACCTTGGCCGTGAAAACCGGGTAATTTGGATCGTCCTCTTTAAGAAGGAGGGCTTCTAGTGTCTTGACACCCTCGTGCAAAGTTAACATGGCTCCAACCGCAATGTGGATCATATCCGGAGTCAATATCGGATCACCAGCTACATGCACTCGGGGCAAGCCAAATTGTGTGGATGGTATGACGACGTCCCCGGATCCTCTTCGGAAGAGGCTGGCACCCTTCTTATTATTATTACCTCTCTTCTGTAGTGCTTCTTCTTCACAAAGTGTCCATTGCCATCTGCTCATCATCGCCTTCGAGTGTGTTGGGGCTGAAAACCAATCCCGGTTTCTCTTGTGGTGGATCGGCGGCCGGAGGCGTCTCTTGAGAAAGACCATGGAAGACCAGGCGCTGCGTGCATGTATTGGGCCCATCAGCTTGATGGTCGTCAGGAGCTGTGAAGGGTTCTTCATCCACATAACGCATATACAATCCTTTGGCGGCACCGGTGTTGATGAAGTCATCAACGTTGACCAATTCATCATCATCTTCATGGGTGCCATCATGTGGTGGTGGTAGCGGGGGTGACAGCGGTTGCGGCACAACATCTTTGCCATGTGGCGGTGCACATGCTGCCAAGAGTTGATGGTGACGGCTGGTGGTGGCGACAACGGCGGCTACTGGCTTCCGAGGTGGTGGCCGGGCGATGATCGGTCGAGAGGTGGCGCCGGTGCCCCCCCCCCCCGCAAGACGAATCTGGGTCTTCGGCCATGTCAAGGGCCAATTGTAGCATTCCCCAAGGGTCTTGTGTTCGTCGGCTCCCTGAGGTTGAATGGGGGGTCCATGTCGTCGCACCCTGGCAACACCCGAGCCAACCTGACCTTCATCACATCATCATCCATTGGATTATTGTGCATCGTGTGGCTTGCCGGTTGTATAAGATTGCCCTTGGCAACATCCTTCAACTCACCGTCGACATCTTTAAGCAGGAGTACACAGGAAGTGTCCTGAGGCAAAAACATGTTGTTGGGCGTCATGAGATGGCAACAGTCATGCATCAAAGGCATAAAGGAGATGACGTGCACTAACTAGTTAGTTACCTTGGTGATGGCGTGGATCTCGGCTAATGTAGAGACACGGCGGATGCCGGCGGCCGGCCTATCATCATCTACAATCCCCCGCTCGGGTGCCTCACGAAGCACCGCCGCCGTCAGCTGCGCCTTATTGGTATCTTTCACGGGAGGGGGCGTCGGTGTGACCAAAACGAGGGGCTGCGTCCTGACGTTGATGGCCGGCGGGGTCACCAGGTCCGGCGACACGGTAACATTGATGCCCGAGTTGCTCCCGCTTAAGCTGGGCAGATGTATCGGCCCCTGTCGACCTCCCGCATTCCAAGCAGTAAGCCCCTCGAAAAACTCAGGGGGGATCATCGAGCGGAGCTTCTCTTCCACTAACTTGTCCACCGTTTTCTGGTCCACCGCCTTCTCCTCCAGTGTCTGCACCTTCATCTTCAGCTCTGCAACAGCGGCTTTATCCTGGTTCTTCCTGTCCCTTCTTTTCCTGGCGTCCTCTTTGTAGAACTCCTTGAACTTCATGCTCGTACCGAAGCCGGACACACGGCCAGCTGAGGACGGTGGCAACCCCTTGTCCCTCTTCTTGTAAGTATTGGTCGCCCTGTTGAAAACCGTGTCCCACGGCTTCGTCGAATCCTAGGACGACTCTGTGGCAGTAGCGTTCAGTTCCTCCTCCTGCAGAGACAAGGAAAGGTGAACCCATTTAGATTCTTGGCTTCATTATCTTAATTAGAACGCAATATACTTGAGATCGGCGATAAATTCCTTACCAGATTCTTCTCGAATTCCTTCACCTCCGAATCATCGGTGATGAACTCCCCTGTTTCCTTGTCCAGGTAGTAGCGGGCCCGAACAAATTTCCTAAGCTGCAAGTCCATGATTTTAAGCCAAGGGTTGTCTTTACCAAGGCGTTCAAGCTCGGCGTCCTCCTTGTCCCAAATGGCCTGTTTCCCCTTGTAACCGCCGCTTCCAAGGTGGTGGTTACCTATGTTCTGTTCCCGCATACTCCTTCCCCATTGAGTCCATTTTATAGCATCAGGGGTAGCTATATCCGCCTTGAATATCCTCTTCGTCGAGCATCGGATTTTTCTTACTAATAACCTCCCAGCTTTCACCTTTGTCAATGCTATTCTTCACCCGGGTTTTCCAGCTGCTCAAGGCGTTGCTCATCTTCGTGAGGGATAGTATGTTCACCGGGTTCTTATTTCTCTCGAGGTTTCTAAACTGCTCTGGGAATCTGTATCGCTTGTGAAGCTTCTTAAGGAGGTTATCGACCAAAGCTACATGGTCAGCATGTCTGATGTACTTCGTGTTGATCGACATGCTTTCCCGGACGATGCACCCGAGTTGCAGGCCATACCCTTTAGCAATCGCCTCTGGCGCAATGGGTTGGCCACTTTCTGTGACCTTAGTGAACTCATCACAGATAGTGGCGAGCACTGGCACCTTCCGCTCCTTCTGTTCCTTCTTCTTCTTCTTATTCTTCTTCTTCTTCTTCTTCTGAGAAGCGTCTGGGTTGCCGCTACCGCCATCCGTCCTCTCGCCGCCATCGGTGCGGGCGCCGCCATCGGTGGTGTCATCCTCTTCGCCTCTGCCTTCACTAGTTCCATCGTAGTCGTCTTCGTCCCCCTCGTAATTAGGATCTCCGCCCTCATTGGCCCCAGCAGCTCTGGCGACGGTCACCTCCTCCTCCGGTGGTGGTGTCATCCTCATCGCCTCCTCCTCCTCCTGTTGGGACCCCTGCCAGAATGACTGGTTGGCCTGTATAGCTTGTTCTTCGACGCTGATCATGTGCTTAGAAGGGCCAGACTCCTTGTTGCCCGACATGTTTGCACTACTCTATTTAAAAGAGGCAAAATGTTAGCACAAATCTCGGCAGAAAAATTCGGCATGACCTTTGCTAATTTTTTGACCTAGGAGTGCCCATTTCTCAACCGAAACGGAAGTGAATCGACACTTCAGGAGAAATGGGCAACTCAAATAAAATCCCTGCAACATTCATACACTAGAAAATAGCCCCATCCACAGCCCCATTCACAACCCCCATCCACAACCCCATTCATAGCCCCCATCCATAGCCCATTGAATCAAATAACATCATATAGTACCAAATAATCCCACCATATAATCCCAGCACCATATATACCAGATAATCCCAGCACCATATAATCCCAGCAGTAATCCCAGCACCATATATATCAAACAACACCATATAATCACTGCAGTAACCAGCGGTTACTCTCAGCAGTAAGCACTTGGAGAACAACAACACATATGCTATGATATATTGATAACATACTATTAATGGAATTTCAGGATATTACAATTAATGGAATTTCAAATATCAATAAGCAGTTACTATCAACAAAAGGATGCAACAACACAACTCAGATACTACTTTTATGTGCTTAGAAGGAAAACTTGATATCTGGATCAGGCAGTGCTTAGTAGGATTAGTATCTACTCGATACAATTAAATTAAAAATGAGCAATTGATCAGGCAGTGCTTAGTAGTAGTATCAGACAGTGCTTAGTAGGCAGTGTATAGCCATGCCACTCGGTACAATTAAAAAATTGAAACAGGAGCAAAAGTCAATAAACATAATGAACTTATACACATTGCAAACAACAAAGAAAGGTGGACATTTAATTGTATATGTTGCTGGAGAAAACTTATCGCTACAATATTATCACTCTTCTGTCTTTTGCACTAAACAAGTAATTCCAATCAAATCGGTGAACATTTTTTTGAAGTTGTACAGAAAGTTCCCCACTCTGTTTTTGAAATCCTTAAAACAATAGATTAAACAGATGCATATTTTTAGAAAACAACCATTCATTTACCTATAGTTGGATATATATACAAGTTACTAAGCACGGTTCAGATAGTGGCTTCCTATGCTGCAATAAACTATAGAATATCTATCTATCTATATTTTAAAAAAGAAAACAGTGATAGCCCAGCCCAGCTATGAACATATACGTTGTGCAATCTATGAACATATACTAGTAGGTGCTTGGCCAAACTGAAACTGCACGGTCATGTTAGGCTTGGCTTCAAAAACATATGTTTGGTATGCTTCGAGTCTTTTTTGTGCTGAAAGAAATAGTACCACTTTTGTGACTTGTAATTCCTAAGAAGATACACTGTCTCGATTTATTCTACAAATGAATAAAACTAACCACCATTACATCCTCCATAATGACATAGCAGAACATCAGTTCATAACATAAATATATAATATCTCAAAATATACACTGAATTCATATACACTGAATATCTCAAAATATACACTCATATGCACTGAATATCTCAAAATATACACTCATATACACTGAATATCTCAAAATACACGTATGAATTATTCATTTTAACTGAAGCTTGTTCTCTGTATTTGCTTGTTCTCTGTATTTAACTGACAGAGAAAGGGGAAGAGCATCAGAGGGGGGTGGGGGGACGAACCGTGGGGGGGTGGGGGTAGGGGGACGAACTTGCTGCGGTGGTTGACGATGACGAGGGTTGTAGGGTCCGGCGCGGCGGCTCCTCCTCCAGCGGCTCTTCCTCCACGGGCTACAGGGCGGCTCCTCCTCCGGCGGCTCCTCCTCCACGGGTTCGTCGGGCGGCTCCTCCTCCGCTGGTTCACCGAGCGGCGCGGCGGTGGCAGCTCCGGTAGCAAGGGCTAGCGCAGCGGTGTGACGTCTGCGGTCGTCTAGGGCTAGTGCGCGGCGGTGACTGAGAATGGGGAGAAGGGGTGAAGCAGGCCGAACCATTTATTTCGCTAAGTCCTGAGGTTGTATGGCGCATTTCAGCAATATGCGCCACAGAAGTTGGAACTCCTATGGCGCATACTGCCGAAATGCGCCACAGAACCTCAGGACTTAGTACAAAAGGCGGCGCGCGTGGTAGTATGACAAGATCACACACTTGCCTTAGTGGTCTCTGCTGCTTGCTTGTGCCATTCTAAACCTGGGGCAGCCAGGTTCGAATCCTGGCTGTCTCACACTTTTTTATTTTTTAAAAATATATTTTTAATTATAGATCTGTTTAAAATAAAGCAAGAACATATACAAACATTCATATTTATTCAAAAAACTCTCTCCCCGAACATATACAATCATGTAATATGTTTTTAATTATATATATGTCTAAAATAAAGCAAGAACATATACAATCATTCATATTTATTCAAAAAACTCTCTCTCCGAACATATACAGTCATGTGATGTGTCGAGCTAGTGTCTCTCCACAATCTTCTTGCCCTTTTTCGCCGTGGTTGAATACTTTAGCCCGTGCACTTTGAGATTTCTTCTTGTGAATGGACAACCTTTAGTAGGCAGTGTGGTCTTCCTTCTTACTTTAGTAGTAGTAGGCATGTCGAAGTACTTGTCGAATTCCTCTTCGATCTTCGGGTCGCTGTTTTTGTCGAAGTTTTGCTCGTTGGCGGCTCCTTCCATTCCGATGATGCTCCTCTTGCCCCTCCTAACTACAACACGGTTGGGATTTGACGGGTCGGTAATAAAAAATCATTGATCAACTTGGTTAGGGAGTACCCAAGGCTCATTTTTTGTGGAGGCGTTCTTTGTTGATTTGGCATCTGGTATAACCATTGTGGTGAAATAGCGGCCTTCTTTTTCCACATTCTTGGCCCATCTAACACGGAACATCAGTACGATCTCTCCACAGTAGTCGAGCTCCCATATCTCCTCGATCCTTTCATAGAATTTTTCCATCACAGTACTCTCGTCATTAGCAAAGGATAACATAGTTACTCCTGAGTTTTGATATTCACTATTCTTGTCCTTTTCCTCGGTGTAGAATCTGTAACCGTTTATGTCGTATGACTGATAGGTCCTTAGGTTGTGCCCTGGGCCCTGTGACAAGGAGAATATGAGTTTTTGATCTTCCATAGAATGCGTCTGTGGGGGATTGTCCAGTTGCCTTTTCTTGAACCAACCCGTGAAGCTAGAGTTGTGCTCTCTGGTTACATCTCCCTTCTTCCTCGGCCGGCCCTGGTCGACGTACTCCTGCTCGATTAAGCTTCTGTGATCTTCGACCCAAGGGCCGACCACTTCAATGTGTTGTAGCACGACTCGGTGTGCCCTTTCAAAATCAGTGCGTTGACCATCAATGCCGACATGTAGTGAGCGGCAGCCCTCACGGTGACCATATCCACCGAGCCTGCCGAGGTGCTTCTTTGTGGGTATTCCAACATCCTCGTTCTCGGTGGTTAGATAATTCTGGCAGAAGGAGATGCACTCATAGATCAGAAAGCCCTTGGCTATGCTTCCATCTGGAAGAGACCTGTTGCGAACGAATCCTTTGATGACACCGTTTAGCCTTTCAAATGGCATCATGTTGTGCAGGAATGTCGGCCCGAGCTGGATGTTGTCGTCCACGACATGTACAAGCAGATGCACCATGATGTCGAAGAATGCGGGCGGGAAGTAAATCTCAAGCTCACATAGTACCATCACGATCTCTTCCTGTAGCCTGTCGAGCTGCTTCACACCGATCGACTTCCTAGATATGACGTCGAAAAAGTTACAGAGGCCAAACAACGTCCCATGGACATGCTCGTCCATTATCCCACGGATCGCAAGAGGGAGTATCTGCGTCATCAGCACGTGACAGTCGTGGGACTTCATACCGCTGAACCTCTTCTTCGCCACGTCCAGGTATCTGCTTATCTTCCCCGAGTAACCGTGAGGAACTTTCACTCCTAAGAGGCACCTGAAAAACTGCTCGAGCTCCTCCAGACTCAGAGTGAAGCGCAGCCAAGCACCACCTCATTCTTCTTAACTCTTTTGCGGCAACCTTGAGTCCCTTCCTGATGATGATGATGATCATCATCATCATCACTATCAGGGTACTAAAGATCTTTCTTTATGCCAAGCAATTTAAGGTCCTTTCTTGCTTTCGGCCCATCCTTGGTCCTCTCCGGAATGTTCAGTAGAGTGCCAAGCAGACTCTCGGTAACGTTCTTCGTGATGTGCATTACATCGAGGCTATGGGGAGTATGAAGTACCTTCCAATACGGCAGGTCCCAGAAAACAGACCTTGCTTTCCATACACCCAGCAGCGGCTTTGTCCTCGGTCGTTTTTTTCCAGGCGCAGGGCAATCTACCCAATTATTCAAAAGCTCCTCGATTTCTTCGCCGCTCCTCGGACGCGGGGCTCTTTCGAGCTCGTCCTTACCATTGAACAGGTCACCACGTTTTCTCCACAGGTGATCCATGCGGAGCCACTTTCGAGTACCTTGGAACACGGTTTTCGAAGACCCGGGATCCCTTGGTAGCTGGAGATGCGGTGTCTCATCCATGCACTTGACGCATGCATTGTGTCCGTGGTTCACCTGGGCCGATACATATGCGTAACCAGGATAGTCCTGCACGGTCGTGAGCAACGCGGCTCTCAGATGGAAATATTCTTTAGTGTAGGCGTCCCACGTACGAGCCGGCGTCTCCCACAAGCGGGCTAACTCCTCTCTCAATAGCCCGAGATACAGATGCATATCGATACCTGGTTGTTTCGGCCCCTGAATAAGAATGCTCATGTGTACATACCTTTGCTTCGTGCATAGCCACGGGGGGAGGTTGTATGGCCATACAAACACGGGCCAGGTGCTATGCGTGCTACTCTGGTTTCCAAAAGGATTGAGTCCATCGGTGCTCATACCCAGCCTGACGTTCCTTGTATCGCCCCCGAACTCTTCGAACTCGATGTCTAATGCGTTCCACTGGCTAGCGTCTGAAGGGTGTGTCAGGATCTTGCCCTTCTCTGGATCATCTTCGGGTTTCTCTCTTTCCGCGTGCCATTGCATGAGCTTTGCTTCCTTAGGATCTATGAAATATCGCTGCAGACGAGGGGTGATAGGAAAGTACCATACCACTTTTCGAGGAACTTTCTTGTTCCCTCTCTTGTACCGTCCTTGGCCACACACCAGACAAGTGGTTCTATCCGTGTACTCGTTCCGATAAAGTGCACAATCATTGATGCATGTGTGGTATTTAATGTGTGGTAGGTCGAGAGGGCACACGATTTTCTTGGCCTCCTCGATACTTGTTGGCAATGTGTTCCCCTTAGGAAGTCGGTCGTGCCAGTATTCCATGTTCGCGTTGAATCTCATATCGGTCCATTTGTGTTTGGCCTTCATCTCTAGAGCCTTAAGCGTTACACTCAAACGTGTATCCTCGGGGCGACACCAAGGATACAATGGAGTCATCCCATCTACCTCCATTTGGGCCAGCTTGGCTTTCTCTCTGGCTACAGCTTTGTCGTTGCTCGTCTCCTTGAGGAGCAGTTCTTGAACATGAGGGTCCTGCAAGATCAAAGTTAGCGGCGTCTGTGTGTTCGCGTCTTCTCCTTCTTCATGATCATGCCCGTCGTCATCTCCTTCTCCATGCTGATCATGCCCGCCGGCATCTCCTTCGTCATGATGATCATGCCCGCTGGCATCTCCATCGTCATGATGATCATGCCCGGTAGACTCTTCGTCTTCTCGCCCGCCCACGTCTTCGTGACCACCACCATGTCCTGCCGGCGCCTCATTGAGGTCGCGCATGAAACCGCGCCTAAGCAGGTGACCCTCCAATTGTCCAGATTCAGGGTCGATCCAGCGCTGCAGTTTTCATGTTCGACATGGACATCTTATCATGGTCTTGTTGTTCAGAATCATGTCCTCCTTCGCGCCTTTCTTGTACCTAGCAATTCGACCTTCGCTCATCGTGAGGACCATGGTTGCCTGAGCAGTCAAAATAGAGAATATAGGTGAGAACCACACCATATGAACACACACATGCATGAATGCTAGACGGAAAAATTTCGGCATGACCTTTCCTAAAATTAGGACATATGTGTAGTGCAAAAATTTGCCGAAATGGAAATGAATCAACATTTCGGCAAACATCGATGAAACCACACCGGCCGGGCCCGACAACAACAAGAAAACAACAAAAAACTTCCTCCCATTGCAAACATTCATGCACCACACACAAGCATCGTCTCATCATGGATCGCACACACACACCGCCCGCGCGACAAGCTTCACCTACATGATCATGATGGCCAAGTACTCACCTAGCTATAGTAGACACAATAATAGCGAGACGAGACCGCGCGATGAGAGAGTATGGACAAATAGATCTACAATGCAAGTTGGTGGAGAGGAAATTAGTAAACAAATAGAGAGATGTGAGAGGGAAAAGTAAGGAACTTTTAGATCTAGAAGTTGGAGCTTCTACTTACCAATCTATGGATTAAAGTAGGTTTAGATATAAGAAAATGGAGAAACTATGGGCAAGATGGGGTGTGAGGGAGGAGGAAGACGAGTTGGGAGGAGGTAGAGATGTGAAATGGGTGGTGGTGGGATAGATAGATAAGAAAGCTAGCTCATGTCACCTTTTTAACATATGGACCTAGACGCCCTCATCTGTGGCGCATATGGAGGAAATGCGCCACAGATGCTAAAACTTCTGTGGCGCATTTCTACCATGTGCGCCACAGAAGTGGGTGAATAAGATTCCCTCTTTGGGGCCCACCCCCAAGTTCTGTGGCGCAAGCTAGGATATGCGCCACAGAAGTGAAACACATCTGTGGCGCATATGTCAACATGCGCCACAGAACTTGGGTGAATTAGATTCCGTGGTGGGGCCCCCCTCCATGTTCTGTGGCGCATGAGTAAATATGCGCCACAGAAGTTTCCTCTTCTGTGGTGCATATTACAGAATGCGCCACAAAACTTGGATCATCCCCTCCCGCCGGCGGGTCCCACCAATCTTCTGTGGCGCATGCTCTGGAAAATGCGCCACAAAACTTCCAAACTTCTGTGGTGCATGCTTTCCAGTGCGCCACTGATGTCTTCCTGTGGCGCATAGATTGGCTCATGCGCCACTGAACATGTTGTCTATCTATAGGCTGTTTCCTAGTAGTGAAAGTTACTACAATTCCACCGGCATCCCGGGGTTCAGATCTAAATGGCGGAGCCCTTGCCATGGGGCTGGTCCTGGCTGGCCACGGCTTCAGGCGAAGGAGGAGGCGCACTGGAGGTTCTGGCTCCGGCTTCTCCACCATCCGGCTGCTAGGCAGCTCGGCCTCCGTCTCTGGCATCCCGGTGGACTCCGAGTCGGTGAGGACCTCGTCGACATCAGTGTAGCCGGCGAGCTTGATGGCAGAAGTGCGAAACTCCGGATGAGCCTGGCGGACGGCAGCAAGATGCGCACCAGCGCGGAATCCCCCGTCGATCTTCTCGATGCGCACATCCTTGTACCAGAAAAGCTTTAGAGCTAGCGCCATCTCGGCTCTGGCCCGTGCCGCCAGGTCTCTCAGTCGGTAAATGGCAACCAGTACATCCGCGACCTTCGCTGCTAGCTGGGAAATAGTGTCCGGCGCAGCCGCGTACGGCCACAGGAAGTCAAAGATGGTGTGGGAAGCCTTTTGCAGGTCAGTGGCCTCCTCGCCAAGAAGGGTGACAAGCTCCTGGGAGGTGGGATGCTCTCCCAACTAGTTCACCTGGAGCCGGTTGTAGGCTAGTAGGTGTACTCCCAGATAATACGCTAATAAGTAAAACGAAGTTAGGTCTAGATACCAGATCCGGACGAAGAAAAAGACTCGGCAAGAAATCTTACCTTTGGCGGTGCGGCCAATTTGCATCAGTTCCTCTAGGAGAGCCTTCTCCCGCTCCGCCAGCCGCTTGACCTCCTTCTCCTGGTCCTTGCATTGGGTGTCGAGGATCTCGAAGGCTTTGGCCCGGCTAGCAAGGGAACTATCGTGCTCCTTGATGACGGCCTCTAGCTTGTCCACCTTTGAGTGTCCCTCCTTGTTCTGGAGGCGGAGGGTGGAGTTGCTTCAGGTGAGGCCTTGTTCTCCTTGGACAGCCAGTCAATCTCCGACTGAGCACAGACCATGATGGCTATAGGAATAGCCGCATGAGAAAAGCAAAAAAAGAAGGAGGCAGAGGAAGAAACTATAACCGGATAAAGAGACTTACTGTGGGAGGTGCCGCTCGCCGTAGCGAGCTTCTTCTCCAGCGTCCGACTAGCCTCGAGTGAGGCCTTGAGCAGCCGGACCTCCTTCACCGTCACCTCCAAGGTAGCGGCCAGAGTAGCCAAGGATGCGGAGGAGGAGGAAGAGTCATCCGCAGCGTTGAGGGTCAAGGACTCCTCCGTCTAGTGGAGCGCCACCCACCACTCTTCCCCCTGCTCGCTGTCGAAGTTGTCGTCGGCTACCACCACCAGCTCTTTGCAGGTTGTGGACGACCTCTCCCCCGCAGAAAAACCTCTGCTGCTACCCGGGTTTGGCGCGGTGTTGTCCGGCTAGACCACACTAGCTAGTAGGGCATCACCGGCCCCGGTCGCTGTAGCCGGATCCGCGTGGCATGGAGGCCGGGTCTAGGGCGGAGGAGGAGGGGCAGCGGCAGAGGCAGGGGCCCGATCGGCAGATGGGGCGCGAGGCAGCGAGATAGTGGAAGCACGCGCAGGGATCGCGATGCTAAAAGAAAGAAGGGAACTGCAACGAGAAAGATAAAGCCAGTAAGAAAAGGAACAAAAGCAAGTACGAACAGCGGAAAGAAAAAGAACAGATAGAGGAAGGAGAAAGTCCTACCCTTGGACGACCGGGGCCGGCGCCTTCTTGCGGCCACCACGACTCGGGTTCGGCGCGCCGGTCCGGCTCCTCTTGGCTGCCGGATCCTCCACCGTGGGATGGCTGGATCCGCCTCCCCCTGCGGCGGACCAACTAGAGTCAACATTTGCCCCCTGACGCTGGGTAGGTTCGGGAACCGGGACGGTCTCCTCTTCCTCGACAACCGGCACGTGGGTGTCGTGCCCCGGCTCGCCGTTCTGGTTGGGGAAGACGTCAACCACTATCAGATTCCTCGCCGGATAGCTGTGCGCGCGGCTTCGGAAGATCGATGGTAAAGGCCTAGAGGGAGGGGTCTTGCCCTCCCCCCGGATGATGCAGGGGAAATTCTTTCGCAAGGGAAAAAGACAAAACGTTAGCTAGATGAACATATAAAGCAAGAAACGGAAGACAAGAACCAGAGAAGAGGACTTACCCGGGGCGCGCGGTTCTCACGCGTGTACGGAGCCAGCCCGAACTTCCAGTTCTCTGATAGCTTCTCCTTCATGATCGTCCACACCCACTCCTTGAGGTTGTGGTTGCAGGGATCACGGCGGGCGAGCCGGGTCGGGTCTAGCCGGCTAGAGTAGAAGCACATCTTGTGCACCCGGCGCTCCAGGGGCATCATCAGCTAGGACATCCAAGAGAGGGTGATGTCTAGGCGGTCAGACCGGCGGTGACGAGCAACCTCAGCCGCACCAGCATCGCGTCCGACTCTGCATTCTCGCTATTGATCTTCAGGTCCCTGTTCTGCCAGCTGGACTCCACGTCCTGGAAGGCCAGAAGGTTGATCCGGTTAGTGTCGGTGACATTGCTGACGTAGAAATAAGACTGCTGCTAGAGTCAGACCGTGTCGTGCAGCCAGAACTTTGGGTAGCCGGTTTGTGCGCGGGAGTAGATAGAGCAACCACCACAGGGGACCAGCGGGCCCGGGCGAACTGGACCTGCAGCCTGACGCAAAAGAGCCGGCAGGAGAGCCCGAGATCCGGCTGGATCCCGAGGTAGCACTCGTAGAAGGCGACGAAGTGCGCTAGGATGCCGATGGCGTTGGCACCGAGGTGGAGGCACAGGTCGAAGAAGGCGAGGAAAGTAAGGAAGAAAGGGTTCACCGAGATGGCAAAGCCACGTGCGAGGTGGGACAAGAAGATAACCCGCTCCCCCTCCTAGGAGTGCAGCTACTCCTCCTCTGGCGGCGCGAGACGCACCGCCACCTCAGAATCCAGCAGGAGGACCCGTGTGGCGCGGTACTTGGCGATGTGATCCTCCGTCACCAAAGAGCCGCACTAGGCGCCGCGGTCCGCTGCCATCACTTCTTCCTCGGCCGTGGTCGCGGGCACTGAGAAGCAAGGACCCATGTCTCTAATGACAACGAACGGGCGGCGCAGATGGTTCAGCAGCAAGCAACTGGCGGCAGAGCAAGCGGCAGCAATAGGCGCTGGAGTAGAAGTGGGGAAGGAAAGCAGCGAGGTGGGGGGAACTGCTCCCCTGGGCGGTATTTAACCCTAGGGAGAGCAACCATCCAGGTCGCCGCGTGGCGCCCGTTGGGCCGTGCCGCACCCCCACCAACCACTCTGAATTACATGTGACCACACCGCACGCTGATACGCTGTAAACGTATCTATAATTTTTGATGTTCACCCAACATGTCTTTCAGTTGCCCCGCCGTAATTTGTTCACCCAACATGTCATCTATCTTAAGGAGAATCACCTCTAGTGAACTATGGACCCCGGTTCATTCTTTTACCATCAATCTGCAATCTATTTACTGTTTTCTATTTACTTTCTGCAAGAAATTACTATCTTCCACACAATACGTTTAATCCTTTGTTTTCAGTAAAACCGGTGAGATTGACAACCTCACTGTAAGTTGGGGGAAAACTTCTGTGGTTGTGTTGTGCAGGATTCCAAGTTGGAAACAACACCTTTGAGGTGTTTCATAGCTCCTACTGGTTCGATAACCTTGGTTTCATAACTGAGGAAAAACTTGTTGTTGTGCTCATCATACCTACCTCTTGGGGTTCCCCAACGAGCTCGATACATTTTGAGCCATCAAGCACTTTTTCTGGCGCTGTTGCCAGGGAGTCAAGGACATCTTCACAAGGGGAGTCCCTCATAACCAATCTCTTTACTTTGTTTTTTGTTTTGCTTAGTTTATTTCTGTTTTTTTGCTTGTTTCTTTTATTGAAAACACAAATTAGTTTTACTAGTTTGCTTCCTTTATCTAAAACACACAAAAATTTTATTAGTTCTTTCTATAGTCGTTACCTCGTTCTTAGCTCACCATGTTGACCCCTAAGTTCACCCTGAAAGACCTTTCAATAGGTAGTGGCTCTATAATTGGGAAAGATAATATTGAAGAATTCTTTAATCATGTTAGCAAGCATGAGGATATTGAGGATATATCCCTGATAGAACTTACTCCAAATTATGAAATTGCCGTAGCTTCTTTAGTTCACATGTTGGAAGCTAGGTTTGTTAACCTTAACCCCATAATGCAAGTAATGTTTCTTAAACTTAAAGATATTGAGGACCCTAAAAAGAGAGATTTTATTCTGGAAACTTTGCTTAAAGAACTCTATGATGTTGTTAAGGAAGCCAGAAAAGTCTTTGATCATTTTAATATGCTAGGCTCATGTGTAGATGTTATTGGTACACGAGAAAAGATGAATAAAACCGAACCTAAAAATGGAGAGGAAATTGAAATATCGATACCTTTTAAACTTGTAGGAATGCCTGAGGCCTTAGAAAAGAATTTCGATTGGATTGTTCCCGAAAACCCGTTTGATGAAAATAGTGAACCCAAGAGTAGTTAGAGAGGATCCTCTAGGACTTATTTGGATGAGATATCTTGCCTTGTTGAAGATATTTCTGGTATTGATCTTAATGCTTCTTCATTTGAGAATACTTGATTCTTGCTTCATATGCCTAGCTCAAAGGAGTTAAAGAAAAGCACTTATTGGGAGATAACCCAAATTTCTTTAGGAATCTTTTGTTAAGTCCTGGAAGCTATTGCTTCAGTAATAACCTCTCCTTATCATTTTTGTGTGATTTTTGTGCCAAGAGTAACCTCTAATGAGAGAGAAGTAAGACTTGGGAAAGTTGCTGTCCCGAAACAAATTTTTGTGCTTCACCGTAAAAATCCGTGAAAAACTTTGTAAGTAGGTTTGAGCTGTAATTGTTTACGCTTCTACCCCAGGTTATTATCCAACTTTCATTAGTTCAACACTTTTTTATTTGAGCAACAGAAGGTCTGCAAACAAATTGGTTTTTACCTGCTGGTCTGTTTTGACAGATTTCTGCCATTATTTGCATTTGCCTCTTAATCTCTTTCTCTTTGAGTTCTCTTTGATTGCTTGAGATTTTTAAAGGAAGTTCTATAGTAGCTTGTGTTTTAATGGAATTTTTACTTGTGTTGAAACTGAACCAAAAGACTTATTATCTTGAGTGCACTAATGTTGCTAACGAAGATTGTGTGAAGTTTCGTATGAAGGAAATTTTAAAGTGTAGGGAAGAGTAATGTGATAAGATGAAGTATGGACAAAATCTCAAGCTTGGGGATGCCACCCGTGTCACCCCAAGAAATATTCAAGAAGTACAAGCGTCAAAGCTCGGGGATGCCAAAGGCATCCCCTTCTTCATCAATAAAAAAATCAGGTTTCTTCCAAACACTTCATTTTTATTGTTTCATGCACAATTGTGTTGTTCGTGGAGCGTCTTTGTTTTCGTTCTTAGTTTTTGTTTGCTTGGTTTGCTTAAATAAATTGGTTGGACTCGCGCATTCATACATAGTTTCAAATAGGTTGATTTGGATTGGAAAAGAGTAGGAAAGTTCATGCTTAAGTGGTATAAAAGGAGCTTGTTTTTGACTGTGGCCTAGGCTTTATCATGTCATGCTTGATATTGCTTTGACTTTATGCTTAGTGATTATTGCTATAGCATGACTTGTTTCAAACAATGGAGATTGCTTAATGTGCCTTGAAAGAATCATGCGTTGTTTTAGCATATAAAAGCATAGTATTGTGGTATTCTCCTTTGACGCTTTATTTGGGTTGACTTGGCACATGCTCACACCATGTTAAGACTATACCAAGTCACCATAGCCTCTATAATCATTTAGTTTTCGACCTGTAATATCACTTTATGCTTTAATTAATAATGTTTTGTCCCTTTGCATGATTATGGCCATTATTTCTTCATGGGTTTGTAGCAGGGAAAACAAAAAATTTCTATCACAAGAACGAATAGAACCAAGATCCAATCTAGGAAAAGCCAAGATCTAATCTATTAGATAAGTGCAACGAGACAGATCTGTACTAACCCTTGTAGATCTGAAAGCCTTGTGCGAGATCGAATCTCGTGGTTGATGTAGACGATCACTTGCCGATATCAAGATCGAATAGACGATCCTTCCGGCGCCGTGTTCCGGCAGCGCTTCCGCAGACGGTCACACGTGCGAAGTCGATGTAGACCTTCCTCTCCCCGTTCCAGCGAGCAGCGGAGGTAGTAGATCTCCACGGAATCCTGGCAGCACGACGGCGTGGTGGTGGTGGTGGAGAGAGATTTCTACAGGGCTTTGCCTAAGCCAGAGATGGAGGATGGTGGAGGAGAGAGGCGGCCAGGGTTTAGGGTGGAAGGTGCAAGGGGGGAGGCTCCCCACCCCTCCTTTATATAGAAGGGGAGGCGGCCTAGGGCTGGCCCCCTTGCCCCCCTAGGGTTTGGTGTGGCAAGGGAGGGGGGAAGTTTTCTTCCCCCCCAAGTATTCCCCTTTCTTACTTTCTTGGTTTTCAAGCAAACTCTATGGAAACTTCTGGAACTTTTCGGAACACTCTGAAACCTTCTAGAACGTCCATATGAATACTCCAAAACATTTCTGAAACCCAGAAAATGATCTGCATTATATGAATCATATTCTCCGGACAATTCCGGATCTCCTCGTGATGTCCCGGATCCAATCCGAGACTCCGAACAACATTCGGTCTCCAACGCATATTCCATATCTATCTAAACAACATCGAACATTAAGTGTGTAATCCTATGGTTCGTGAATATGTAGACATGATCGAGACACCTGTCCGATCAATAACCATCAGCGGGATTTGGAGATCCATAATGGCTCCCACACACTCAACGATGACTTCGTGATCGATAGAACCATTAACATATGAAACCAATTCCCTTTGTCACGCGATACTCTACTTATCTGAGGTTTGATCATCGGTATCTCCATACCTTGTTCAACCTCGTTACCGATAAGTACTCTTTACTCGTTTGGTGATATGTCATCCCTTGTGACCTAGTCACATGCTTGCAAGCTAATTAAATGACATTCCACTGAGAGGTCCCAGAGCATATCTATCCGTCATATGGATGGACAAATCCTAGTCTTGATCCATGCGCTTCAACACATACTTTTAGATTACCTAATGCCACCTTTATAACCACCTAGTTACGAAGAAACGTTTGATGTCATCAAAGCACTCATCCGGTGATGGTGATTAACACAATCTCATGGTCGAAGGATTAGGTTACTATGTATTTGAAAGCTTATAGAAAAACGAACTTAATGACTTAATATTACGCTATGCTTACTATGGGTGTGTGTCCATCACATTGTTCTCCTAATGATACTATCTTGTTATCAATAACATCCAATGTCTATGATTAGGAAACCATGATCATCTATTAATCAACAAGCTAGTCTTAACAAGAGGCTTACTAGGGACTCTTTTATGTTTACAAAACACACAAGTATTAGTGTTTCCTAATAATACAATTATAGCATGGGATGTAAACATTCATCATAAACACAAAGATATAATAATAACCATTTTATTATTGCCTCTTGGGCATATCTCCAATAGTCTCCCACTTGCACTAGAGTCAATAATCTAGATTACATTGTAAATCTTTAAGTCGCCATCTTGGACATACTCGCGAATAGCATGGAAATGTAGCTTGATGTGCTTCAGCTTGCTGTGTGACCTTGGCTCCTGTGCATTGGCTATGGCACCCGTGTTGTTACAATAGATGGCCATCGGGTCCAACGCACTAGGAACCACACCAAGCTCAGTAATGAACTCCTTCATCCATATCGCTTCTTGTGCAACCTCCGAAGCAGCTATATATTCCGACTCAGTTGAAGGTTTTGCCACAATGCTTTGCTTGGCGCTCCTCCAGCTCACTGCAGCACCATTCAAGATAAATACGTATCCATACTAAGCATCTTGATCAATATCTATAAATCTTGATGCCTAAAATGTATGCCGCTTCACCAAGATCCTTCATCAAAAAACTATTATTCAAATAGGCCTTGACACTTTCAAGAAGTTCTATATCATTCCCAATCAACAATATGTCATCCACATATAGTATTAAGAATGCTACAGAGCTCCCACTCACTTTCTTGTAGATACAAGCTTCTCCATAAGTTTGTATAAATCCAAAGTTTTTGATCACCTTATCAAAACATAGATTCCAACTCTGGGATGGTTGCTTTAGTCGATAAATGGAGCGCTGAAACTTACACACCTTGTCAGCATCTTTAGGATCGAGAAAACCTTTGGGTTGTACCATATACAAGTCTTCCTCAATGTCACCATTAAGGAAAGTCGGAACCCTTTCGCGACAAGTCGAGCTTTATAGACAGTAACATTACCATCAACATCTGTTTTTCTTTTAAAGATCCATTTGTTCTCGACAACCTTGCGGCCATTCGGTAAGTCCACCAAAGTCCACACTTGGTTTTGGTACATGGATCCCATTTCGGATTTCATGGATTCTTGCCATTTGTCGGAATCTAGGCTCATCATAGCTTCCTCATACGTCGTAGGGTCGTCGATGTTGTCCACCAACATGACATTCAACACAGGGTCGTACCAATCAGGAGTGGCACGAACCCTCGTCGACCTGCGAGGTTCAATAGCAACTTCATTCGAAGTTTCATGATCATCATCATTAGCTTCCTCTCTTATTGGTGCAGGCGGCACAGAAACATCTTCCGGTGCTGTGCTACTCTCAAATCCGAGAGAAGGTTCAACAACCTCGTCGAGTTCTACTTTCCTTCTAGTCACTTCTTTTGAGAGAAACTCCTTCTCAAGAAAGGATCCATTCTTAGCAACGAAAACTTTGCCCTCAGATCTATGATAGAAGGTATACCCAATTGTTTCTTTAGGGTATCCTATGAAGACGCATTTTTCTGCTTTGGGTTCAAGCTTGTCGGGTTGTAACTTCTTTACATACGCTTCGCAGCCCCAAACTTTAAGGAACGACAACTTAGGTTTCTTGCCAAACCACAATTCATACGGTGTCGTTTCAACGGATTTAGATGTTGCCCTATTTAAAGTGAATGTGGCTGTCTCTAATGCATAAACCCAAAATGATAACGGTAAATCTGTAAGAGACATCCTAGACCGAACCATATCTAAGAGAGTTCGATTATGACGTTTGGACACACCATTACGCTGTGGTGTTCCCGGCGGTGTCAACTGCGAAAGTATTCCGCATTTCTTTAAATGCATGCGAAACTCTTAACTTAGATATTCACCTCCGTGGTCAGAACACAGAAACTTAATCTTCTTGTTACGATGATTTTCTACTTCACTTTGAAATTCCTTAAACTTCTCTAAAGTCTCGGACTTATGTTTCATAAAGTAGATTTACCCATATCTACTCAATTCATCCATGAAAGTAAGAACATAACGATATCCACCATGCGATGCTACGCTCATTGGGCCACACACATCGGTATGTATTATTTCCAATAAGTCTGTAGCTCGCTCCATTATCCCAGAGAATGGAGTCTTAGTCATTTTTCCCATTAGACATGCTTCGCATCTTTCAAGTGATTCAAAATCAAATGATTCAAGAAGTCCATCGGAATGGATTTTCTTCATGCGCTTCACTCTAATGTGACCAGGACGACAGTGCCACATGTATGTAGAATTATCATTCATTTTTATCCATTTAGCATCTATGTTGTGAACATGTGTATCACTACTATCGAGATTCAATATGAATAAACCATTCATCTCAGGTGCATTACCATAAAAGATATTACTTATATAAATCGAACAACCATTATTCTCAGACTTAAACGAGTAACCATCTCGCAATAAACAAGATCCAGAAATAATGTTCATGCTTAACGCAGGCACCAAATAACAATTATTCATGTTCAAAACTAATCCCGAAGGTAGATGAAGAGGGAGCGTGCCGATGGCGATCACATCAACCTTGGAGCCATTTCCAACACGCATCATCACCTCGTCTCTCGCCAGTCTTTGTTTATTCCGCAGCTCCTATTTCGAGTTACAAATATGAGCAACCGAACCAGTATCAAATACCCAGGCACTACTACGATTACTAGTAAGATACACATCAATAACATGTATATCAAATATACCTTTCTTCTTGACGTTGCCATTCTTCAGGTCTGCCAGGTACTTGGGGCAGTTGCGCTTCTAGTGACCTTCACCCTTGCAGTAGAAGCACTCAGTATCAGGCTTAGGACCAGCCTTGGGCTTATTAGCAGGTGCGGCAGCTTTCTTGTCGTCCTTCTTGAAGTTGTTCTTGTTCTTAGGCTTGCCCTATTTCTTGAAATTGGTGGTTTTATTGACCATCAACACTTGGTACTCCTTCTTAATCTCCACTTCAGCAGTTTTCAGCATGGAGAAGAGTTCAGGCAACGTCTTGTTCATGCAATGCATATTGTAGTTCATCACAAAGTTCTTATAACTAGGTGGCAGTGATTGGAGGACACGATGAATCCCCAACGCATTAGGAATCGTTATTCCCAACTCTTGGAGCCTATTCGTGTGCCCAGACATTTTGAGCACGTGCTCGCTAACGGAGCTGCCCTCTTCCATCTTACAGTTAAAGAACTTCTCGGACGCCTCATAGCTCTCCATGGCCGCATGAGTCTCAATGATCAGCTTGAGCTCATTGATAATCTCAAAAGGGTCGCAGTGCTCAAAGCGCTTTTGAAGCTCCGATTCTAAACCATATAGGATGGCACACTGAACTGGGGAGTATTGATTTTTCCGAGTGACGAAAACATTCTTAACATCATCGGAGGCATCCTATGTAGGTGGGTCACCTAGCGGTGCATCGAGCACATAGCTCAACTGACCAGCGCCGAGGACAATCCTCAATCCACGGAACCAGTCCGTGAAGTTGCTTCCATTGTTTTTCAGCTTTTCTTTCTCTAGGAATGCATTAAAATTGATGGAGGCGGTCTCCATGATCTACAACATATTTGCAAAGAGTTTAGACTAAGTTTATGATAAATTGAGTTAAAATTTAACTCTTAAATTAACTAAGTGAACTTCCACTCAAAACAACATCCCTCGCGTTGCCTTAGTGATTACATGAACCAAATCCACTACACCAAGTCCGATCTTCATGAGAGAAGATGTAGCTTCAAAGGCGAACAATCAACATGTTCATCATATCATTCATATGACTCATGCTTTACCTTTCAGTATTCCGTGTTCCGAGACCATGTCTGTACATGCTAGGCTCATCAAGATTAACCTTAGTATCCGCATGTGCAAATCTGGCTTGCACCCGTTGTATGCACACATAGAATCTATCACACCCGATCATCACGTGATGCTTCAAAACGACGAGTCTTAGCAATGGTGCCTACTAAGTATGAACACTTTATTACTTGATATTTTAGTGAGAGGGATCATCTTATAATGCTACCTTCGCGATCTAAGCAATACAAGATGCAAAAAGGATTAACATCACATGCAATTCATAATATGTGACATGATATGGCCTTCCTTCTTGTGCCTTTGATCTCCATCTCGAAAGCACGGACATGATCTCCATCATCACCAGCATGGCGTCAAGGTAAGTGGCGCCGCTTCATGGTTGTCCATCACTAATAGCAACTATAACAACTACTTGGAATAAAGCTATTACATGACGAATAGACACACAGATCTTAACAAAATTTAAAGACAACCATTAGGCTCCTGCCGGTTGCCATATTACAATAAGGATCATTGCATACATCAAATATTTTCACAGTCACATCGTGGCCATATCACATCACATGCTCTGCAAAAACAAGTTAGACGCCTCTAATTTTCTTTGCATGTTTTACATGGTTTGGGGCTTTCGTATAAGAACCGATCTTACCTACGAACAAGAACCACTACGCTGATACAAGTGTCGTCAGATGCTAATTGTAAATTGAATCTTAACTATGGTGGGAGAGACAGACACCCGCAAAGCCATTTGTGCAATGCAAGTTGCATGTCAAGCGTGGAGCAAGTCTCATGTACGAGGACATGTAAGGTTAGCCCGAGCCGCTTCATCCCACCATCCCGCAAGATGCAAAGTACATGTGAAGACAACGACAACAAAAGCATCAACGCCCACAATAACCATTGTGTTCTACTCGTGCAACAGATCTACGCATAGACACGGCTCTGATACCACTGATGGGTTTGTAGCAGGGAAAACAAAAAAATTCTACTACAAGAACGAATAGAACCAAGATCCAATCTAGGAAAAGCCAAGATCTAATCTATTAGATAAGTGCAACGAGATAGATCTGTACTAACCCTTGTAGATCCGAAAGCCTTGTGCCAGATCCGATCTCGTGGTTGATGTAGATAATCACTTGCCGATCCCAAGATGGAGTAGACGATCCCTCCGGCACCGTGTTCTGGTAGCACTTCTGCAGACGGTCACACGTGCAGAGTCGATGTAGACCTTCCTCTCACCGTTCCAGCAAGCAGCGCAGGTAGTAGATCTCCATGGAATCCCAGCAGAATGATGGTGTTGTGGTGGTGGTGGAGAGAGATTTCTATAGAGCTTCGCCTAAGCCAGAGCAGGAGGATGGTGGAGGAGAGAGGCAGCCAGGGTTTGGGGTGGAAGGTGCAAGGGGGAGGTGCCCCACCCCTCCTTTATATAGAGGGGGAGGAGGCCTAGGGCTGGCCCCCTTGCTGAAGGGAATATGCCCGAGAGGCAATAATAAAGTGGTTATTATCTTATTCCATGTTTATGATAAATGTTTATTTTACATGCTAGAATTGTATTGATCGGAAACATCAATACATGTGTGTTTAATAAACAAAAAGGGTTCCTAGTTATGCCTCTCTTATAGACTAGCTTGTTGATTAACAAGATGATCAAGGTTTCCTGATCATGGACATTGGATGTTGTTAATAACAAGGTCACACCATTGGTGGAATGATGTGATGAACATTCATCCGATGTATAGCATTACAATCAGAGTCATTATGTTTATATTGCTATAACATCATACGAAGTAATCTTTATCCTTAGACCATGAGATCATGTTAATTGCTAACACCGGAAGAGTATCTTGATAACATCAAACATCACACCGTAACAGGGTGACTATAAAGATGGGTTCAGTGCTACGAAGGTGTTATGTTGAGGCTCATGGATCAAGAGTGGAATTTGTCAATCCCGATGACGGATAGATATACTCTAGGCCCTCTCGGTGATATCACATTGAAATAGCTTGCAAGCAAGTGATGTGATCACTAGAATGTTATATCACGGGAACAAGAAAAGAGTACATGTCGATGCGAGATCAAACTAGGTATGGAGATACCGATGATCAAATCTCGGACATGTAATATATCGGGACAAAGGGATTTAGTTACTAGCGTTAAAGGTTCTCACGATCACGAAGTCATCGTTGAATGTGTAGGAGTCGATATGGATCTCAGTCCTGCTGCTGATTATTGATCGGAGAGGGTCTCGATCATGTACGCATTATTCACGAACCGTAGGGTGACACACTTAAGGGATACCGACACCATTTGGAGCAAATATGTTTCAGATAAAGATTTAAGAAAGCGCTGGAATTATTTCAATAGACACCGAAACTGTTTCGAGTGAAATTGCTGAAATTGGTTCTGCATGTAATATTGAAATGTTGCAGAGGGTTTTATGTGAATGTTTGTTAATTAAAGTAATTAACAAAATTCTGAATAAAAATAATAAAAGAGTTTTATTAAATGAGAGAGCATTAAATTTGGAGAAATTAAATGCATTTAAAGTGGAGACTTTAAAAGAGAATGTGAAGGGGCAAATTTATGTGGAGGGAGTTACCACCACATGAATGGAGGAGGTGAAGAGTCACCTCCTCCATGCGCCGGCCATGAAGGAGGGGCAACCCCCTCCTCCTATAAAAGGCCACCCCCTCCTCACTTCTCACACACACCTCCTTGTGAGGGATCTCTCTCCCCCTCTAGTATTATTCCCCCATGGTCTCGGATTAGCGAGATACATGTTCCCTGTGGCTTTATCTGGAAAGGAGTTGCTCCTTCCGCTGCTTTGCTGGAGCGAGGGACAAAGGTTGTCGGGGTACCAGACGTGTGTGCGATCACGGATGCACCGCTGCTTTGCGGTGCTGGACTTGGTGATGCTGGAGCTGGATCTGATGGACGTGCTGGAGCCGGACCTGCTGGACTTCATCACGATCTTGAGATCGGCAAGTGTACGACTACATCAACCACGAGTTCCTACTCGTTAACAAAGCTCGTTGTCTTCGAGGGTAAGTTCTCCATGGATGTATGTCCACCCGTTGCTCTGTATCTAGTAGATAGATCTTGGCGTGTAGTTCACACCGTAGGAAATTTTTTGTTTTCTATGCTGCGGACCCAACAGTGGTATCAGAGCCTGATCTATGCGCAGGTGCTTAGCACGGGTAGTCCACATATGTTGATATGTGGGCGATGATGATTATGTTATTGCATCTTCTATGTATTTTGGATATTGGTGGCATAGTGGGATGAAGCGGCCCGGACCAACCTTACATGTCATCGTACATGAGACCGGTTCCACGACTGGCATGCAACTTGTTTTGCATAAGTGGCTGGGTGTGCATCTCTCCTACTATAGTCAATATCTGATTTACAACGAGTTGCTAATAACTTAGTTATCCTCGTTGTGGTTCATGTTCGTAGGTAAGAACGGTTCTATCTTTGAAAGCCCTAAGCCACGTAAAACTTGCAATAAATTAGAGGCGTCTAGTTTAGATTGTTGCTAGGCTAGTGTATTGATATGGTATTGTTGTAAGTAGATGTATGATAGATACTCTTACAACACACTCAACGTGTAAGTTCCATAGACCTTGGCCTTACACACAAAGGAATGATAGAAATCATACCACGATGCAAGTGATAGAGGTCAAATGCATGGACCATATCATCTCACTTTACACATTAGATGTTAGCATCTTATACTGCTAGTTTGGCGCTTTCTGTAGCATTATAAGATGATCCCTCATTTAGATATCAAGATAAAAATGTGTTCTTCCTTAAGTATGCACCGTTTTGTGGATCGTATTTCGAGACATCACGTGATGATCGGGTGTACTCGACTCTACGCTTTCATACAAACGGGTGTAAGACAGTTTTACACATGCGAGTACTAAGGTTCTTACTTGGTGAGCCTAGCATGTACAGACATGGCCTCAGAACACGGATCGATAGGTTAAGCATGAGTCATATAGTTGATATGATGCCCATATAGATGTTCTCCTTTGAAGCTACATCAACTCACGTGATGATCGGACTTGGTGTATTGGATTTGGTTCATGTAATCACCAAAAAGGCACGAGGGATGTCGTTTTTGAGTGGGAGTTCATTTCTAATTTGGATTAGTCAAACCAAATTTGTCATAAATTAAATCAAAGTGAATTTGCATAGTTTGTTGTAGTCATTGGCATTCGTTTTCTACCTTATGCTTAGTTTTTATTTGAGATAATAGAACTATAGAATTCTGGATATTTACTTTATGAACTGGTATCGTATTGTTTCGAATGTCAATTTAAAGTTTATAAGTCCTATTGCAAACTTTCAGCAAACTCTATTTACTCCATGAAGTTTAATAAGTAGTATTAAATCAAGAGTAAGAATTCCAATGTTAGTATCTAAAGTATCATGTTTGCCTCCATGATTATTGATATTCAAAAAGTTGTTTTAATATCAAGATTATATTGGAGCTGAAAATTGTTTCAGAAACCATCATGTGTGAAAGATATTGTGATATCTGAAACAATGTTTTTTGGTTGCATTATGATAGAGTATAATTTAGCAAAATACATGTTCTCGTATTGTATGAGAATTTGTGAAGGATGGAGATGCTAGGCATCCGAATCTACCAAAAAGGTTTTGGGAACTGATATTATACTGGCGATTCTTCCTTATAGGCTATAGTAGCTTGATCATGAAAGTTGTCATGATAAGGATGAATAGAAGATGTAAGTAAAATGTTTACTACACTAATAGATTACTAAAGAATGGATTTTTGAAAGAACACCAAACATTTGATGATGGTGATCTACTTCAAAGTCCAAGTCCAAAGGTATTAGTATTTGACTATATACGCTTTGTACCATGTGTGATGTTGATGACACCACTATTGATGTTGATAGATTCTTTTAAAAGAAAAGGAATTGCTGAAAGAGAATCTATAAAATATTTGGCAGAAAATAAAAGGTTGGAGATGTCCATCTTAGGTATATAGAAGATATACATGTTATGGCTATATTCCTTGCTTGTTAACCAATGTGGTTCTTAGGTATTGGATACCGAATTGGTTGGTATGAAGTGTCATACAGGACAACACAATTCATGAACTACAATGGCCTAAGTAACTAGCAAGAGAATGAGTGATGATGTTCATCGAAAACAAATAAAGTGTTATTGTGTTTTTCGTTGTCATCAAACCAAGCCTTCAAGATTTGTTTAAATAATTGTTATTTTGTTCCGGTATCATGAGAACAATGGCTGTTCAAATAATTACCGTATTCCATAAAGGATGGATGAACTTTTACAAGTCTAGTTGGATAAATCACATCCATAAACACTATTGCTAAAATGTCACAAGACAAATGATTGAAAGATCACTTATGAAGTGACATCGCTGTTTAAATTATATTTGAAAGAAAACATGAAGAAACTCCATGTTGATGGATTTTTGGAGTCTTTGATTTTGATCAATTGACGCATGTGAGACTTTCCTCGAGATAATTGAAACTCCGTCCATAGGCCAGAGAGGAACGGATGACTAGCTTATTGGAAATTGTGCATGCTGATGTGCATAGTCCATTATGTGTAGCCATATGCGATGGATCTTTTTGCTTCATATGCTTTCTTTGAAAATTTGAGTGAATATATATGTATATTTACTTAATAAGGAAGATGTATGAAACATTTGAAAATTGTTCAAAGTCTTTCAAGATGAAGTGGAAAATCATTGTAACAAGAAAATAAAGAGTTTACGATTCGATCATAAAGGAAGATATTTGAGTTACATGTTTAGCAAAAACACCTAAGACATGAGGAAATTGTTCCATGATTTGTGTTTCCCGATAAACCATAGGAGTATGGCATATTCGAGAGATAAAATCAAACCATGTTTGACATGGTAAGATCAAGAGTGTCATTTATAAAACTGCCATTATGTTTTAAGGATTGAAGCTTTAGAGACTACCGCTTTTACACTGAAAAGAGCACCATCGTGATCCGTTGAAATGACACCATATGAGTTATGGTTTGGGATAAAACCCGAATTGTCTTTTCTTAAATTTTGGTATGCTATGCATAAGTAAAATGTTTACAACCAAAGTCGGATAAGCACGTCTTTGTAGGTTATCCCAAAGAATTTCTTGGGAATTTCTCCATAACACCAAGGACAAAAGAGTTTGTCTCTTGGAACGTCAAGTTTCTTGAGAAGGAACTTTTCGTGAAAAGTTAAGTGGGAGGACAATAGAACTTTGATAAGGTTGTTGAACCTTAGCTATATGTGCTAAGTAGCGCATCACCGGAAAGTGTCCCGGTGGCGGCCACAATGCTCATGGCTCTCGTGATTACAAAAGGTGTGATCTCGGAGATTAGAGTTCCTATAGAACCATGTGGGTCGGTAAGAATCAAATAGTAAGATTTGATAAGCAAGTCATATTGTTTTGACAATGATGAACCGACTACATGCAAAGAAGCGATGATGGGCCCTGACTCCATAAAATGACTAGAAGTCATAGAATCCATGATAGTATCCATACACGAGAAATCAAGTTTCTGAACTTGGAAGACCCTCCGGAAAGGCGTGAAGCCTATTGGTTGTGTTTGGATCTATAAAGAAATAAGACATGGATGTTTAACATCTATGAAATAGTCGACATGTCGGAAAGAAGTTTACGGCAATGTTCAAGGAGTTGACTATGACAAGATATGATCTTTCATAGCGATATATAGTCTTGACGGATTAATGTAGCAACCACTACATATAATTTGGTATATGGTAGTTGAATAAACAAAACAAGGTTCTTCTAATAGAATGGTAACCTAGGACATGTACATGACATGGTCCGAAGGGTTTTGTTAATTCAAAGGGTGCTAAAAGGGCATGTAAACTTCAATAGTTGAAGTAAGCATAGTGGAGTTGGAATCTTCACCATGATGAAACTGTTAAAAGAGTTTAACTTCATCGGAGATGATGAAGATGCTTGCATTTGCAAGAAATTAAGTGGGAGCGCTGAGACATATTTCTAATACATTACGTAGAGGACATATCGTTGATTGGAAATGATGTATCTTGAATTGACACAAGTTAAGGATTTCATTAAAATAAGATTTCGATGAAAGACTTGGGCAAACCCAGAATATTAGGCATCAATATCTATATGGATAGATTAAGGCGCTAATATGGTTGTGCCAGACATACATATATAAGATATTGAAAGGGTTCAATATGAGATATTGAAAGGGTTCAATATGGAAACAACAAGAAAGGTTCTTGCTGCATGGCAAGGATTGTATCAAGATTCAAGTGTTTCAACACTTGGTGAGTAAAATCACATGAAAATTTTGATCGATTATACCATGATATGTATATATCCAGAATGTCCTATGATCTAAATGTTATGAGCATATACCAGAATGATTCATAAGATGATCATTGGACAATAGTAAAGATATTCTTATGAGCTTTGGAAGAACTAAGAATATATCATGTATAAGTGACAAATAGTTAAAGGTAGTTCATTGTAAAGTGTTACATTGATACTAGTTTTGTCACAAGATAGAAATTAAATTTATCTCAATTTAGACTATGGGTGGCACAATATAATGGAAAGGATGTGCCATGATGGATTTGGATGAGTTCCAAAGTTGAGATATTGTGACGGATACTACAACAAAAGGCTAAGTATATGACTGCTATAGTAGCAGCATAGGAGGGCATTTGTGTTAAGTAGTTTGTTATCAAACTAGGTGTGGTTCAAAGTGGGCTAATACTATGAAGATATATTGTGTGACAATAATATCAACATATTTAAACCCGAACGAACTAAAGGTCTCACCAGAGGACCAAATTTATACAATGCCATCTCATTTGAGAATGAGTGATGTGTAGAGACGCAAAGACATGCAAATACACACGAACCTGAAACTGTCAGATCCGGATATTATGTTAACCACTAGCAATTGCGTATATGCAACACCATAAATCCATAGGTGTTCAATACACAAAGTTTTTCAAACTAGATTATTGACTCTAGTGCAAGTGGGAGACTGAAGGGAATATGCCCGAGAGGCAATAATAAAGTGGTTATTATCTTATTCCATGTTTATGATAAATGTTTATTTTACATGCTAGAATTGTATTGATCGGAAACATCAATACATGTGTGTTTAATAAACAAAAAGGGTTCCTAGTTATGCCTCTCTTATAGACTAGCTTGTTGATTAACAAGATGATCAAGGTTTCCTGATCATGGACATTGGATGTTGTTAATAACAAGGTCACACCATTGGTGGAATGATGTGATGAACATTCATCCGATGTATAGCATTACAATCAGAGTCATTATGTTTATATTGCTATAACATCATACGAAGTAATCTTTATCCTTAGACCATGAGATCATGTTAATTGCTAACACCGGAAGAGTATCTTGATAACATCAAACATCACACCGTAACAGGGTGACTATAAAGATGGGTTCGATTACTCTGAAGGTGTTATGTTGAGGCTCATGGATCAAGAGTGGAATTTTTCAATCCCGATGACGGATAGATATACTCTAGGCCCTCTCGGTGATATCACATTGAAATAGCTTGCAAGCAAGTGATGTGATCACTAGAATGTTATATCACGGGAACGAGAAAAGAGTACATGTCAGTAACGAGATCAAACTAGGTATGGAGATACCGATGATCAAATCTCGGACATGTAATATATCGCGGGACAAAGGGATTTAGTTACTAGCGTTAAAGGTTCTCACGATCACAGAAGTCATCGTTGAATGTGTAGGAGTCAGTATGGATCTCCAGGTCCCGCTGCTGATTATTGATCGGAGAGGGGTCTCGATCATGTCTGCATTATTCGCGAACCGTAGGGTGACACACTTAAGGGATACCGACACCATTTGGAGCAAATATGTTTCAGATAAAGATTTAAGAAAGCGCTGGAATTATTTCAATAGACACTGAAACTGTTTCGGGTGAAATTGCTGAAATTGGTTCTGCATGTAATATTGAAATGTTGCAGAGGGTTTTATGTGAATGTTTGTTAATTAAATTAATTAACAAAATTCTGAATAAAAATAATAAAAGAGTTTTATTAAATGAGAGAGCATTAAATTTGGAAAATTTAATGCATTTAAAGTGGAGACTTTAAAAGAGAATGTGAAGGGGCAAATTTATGTGGAGGGAGTTACCACCACATGAATGGAGGAGGTGAAGAGTCACCTCCTCCATGCGCCGGCCATGAAGGAGGGGCACCCCCCTCCTCCTATAAAAGGCCACCCCCTCCTCACTTCTCACACACACCTCCTTGTGAAGGATCTCTCTCCCCCTCTAGTTTTATTCCCCCATGGTCTCGGATTAGCGAGATACATGTTCCTGGTGGCTTTATCTGGGAAGGAGTTGCTGCTTCCGCTGCTTTGCTGGAGCGAGGGATGGAGGTCTCTCCCCCCCAAGTATTCCCCTTTCTTACTTTCTTGGTTTTCAAGCAAACTCTATGGAAACTTCTGGAACTTTTCGGAACACTCTGAAACCTTCTAGAACGTCCATATGAATACTCCAAAACATTTCTGAAACCCAGAAAATGATCTGCATTATATGAATCATATTCTCCGGACAATTCCGGATCTCCTCGTGATGTCCCGGATCCAATCGAGACTCCGAGCAACATTCGGTCTCCAACGCATATTCCATATCCACCTAAACAACATCGAACATTAAGTGTGTCACCCTACAGTTCGCGAATATGTAGACATGATCGAGAAACCTCTCCGATCAATAACCATCAGCGGGATCTGGAGATCCATAATGGGTCCCACACACTCAACAATGACTTCGTGATCGATAGAACCATTAACATATGAAAACAATTCCCTTTGTCACGTGATACTCTACTTATCCGAGGTTCGATCATCGGTATCTCCATACCTTGTTCAACCTCGTTACCGATAAGTACTCTTTACTTGTTCCGTGATATGTCATCCCTTGTGACCTAGTCACATGCTTGCAAGCTAATTAGATGACATTCCACCGAGAGGGCCCAGTGCATATCTATCTGTCATATGGATGGACAAATCCCAGTCTTGATCCATGCGCTTCAACACATACTTTCAGAATACCTAATGCCACCTTTATAACCACCCAGTTATGAAGCAGCGTTTGATGTCATCAAAGCACTCACCCGGTGATGGTGATTAACACAATCTCATGGTCCAAGGATTAGGTTACTATGGATTTGAAAGCTTATAGCAAAACGAACTTAATGACTTGATCTTATGCTATGCTTACTATGGGTGTGTGTCCATCACATCATTCTCCTAATGATACGATCTTGTTATCAATAACATCCAATGTTTATGATCAGGAAACCATGATCATCTATTAATCAACAAGCTAGTCTTAATAAGAGGCTTACTAGGGACTCTTTTATGTTTACAAAACACACAAGTATTAGTGTTTCCTAATAATACAATTATAGCATGGGATATAAACATTCATCATAAACACAAAGATATAATAATAACCATTTTATTATTGCCTCTTAGTTGGTTGCTCCCAGTCCTTTGCTAGCCTCGGTACCTAGAATGAGTTCCATTCATGCATCCAACTCTAAATTAAACCAAGTTATTCCAAAGAGTCCACCATACCTACCTATTAGCATTTGCTATTCTAAGTATATTCATGTTTTTATCTACCTTCCGAATTAATCATGTTATGTGAAAACTAGTGATTAAAGCTCTCACGAACTTGATGGCAAACTTTTCTTTTCTTGCACTTAATAAACTTGAACCATTGTGCCCATCTATGTTGCGTATATGCTTGCGTTTTGTAAGTTGTGAATTAGCAGAACCATGTTACCATTGGGAACGCTTTCAACATTGCACTTTATTTAGTTGATATCATGTTCTTTTGCTTATGGATACCGGCGGTGTGTAATGAAAGGGGAGCTTGTAAGGCTCATGGAGTTCGTATATGTGTTAGAGAAACGCCTAGGCGGCTGGTCTAAGCCATGCCTAATCATGGTGGAAACCTACAGCATAACCATAGTGAGAAATCTATGAAGCATCCTCTATAAAAAAACCTATGCAAATAGGAAAGAAAAAAAGAGATAAAGAAAAAAGAGAGGCCTATGCAAATAGGAAATAAAAGGATTGCTGAGATGCTCATTGTCTGCTTGCCTTGTCATTTTGATATGGGGATTCTTCCAATCATCGGGCAAGGGGTACCCCGTTGGAGGTTCTCTATGATACACATGTACTTACAATGACAAGAACTTACCTATGACTAAACTTGGGTAGCATGAGGAACGATACTCGTAAGCAAAAGGCATGAGATTTTTAGCTTATAACTTGTCAAGCATATCCTCATATTTGTTCACTTTAACCTTAATCACCTAAATATGCTTATGACAGGGGCAATGAGATCTGAAAGCTAATAAGTACCATAATTTTTACAAGCTCTTTATGAGACTTGAATCCCTGCTTCCTTCTATGTAGGGCCTTTCTTTTACTTCTAATGTTGAGTCCCCATCTTCTATCTTTACGCACCTATTGAGAGAGCATAGTGTCCATTATTAGTTTAATATGCATTGTACCAAGACTTGTTGATTGATTCATAACTTTGATATTGCTTGTTCTTAAACTATTTGTATCTAGTCACCCTTATGAACTTTGAAGGTGTCCTATCCATCTATGTTTTGCTACACTCTGAGGTACAAGCTGAATACCATTCTCATTATGTTTTTATATGTGAAACAAACAAACGTCTTTCAAAGCATTGTTATTCATTAACCTTTTGTTTGCACCTTTTCATGTTATAACATAGTTGCTATGTCTTATTGTTAGAACTATGTCTTTCATGCTATGTTAAAGTACTATGATCCCAGCTATCAATGTTTTATAAATACCTTTATCACGATTATGACGGTGCATGTCACCTAAAAGATTTTTTTTTTTATCAATTACCTACTCGAGGACGAGCAGGAGTTAAGCTTGGGGATGTTTATACGTTGTAAATGTATCTATAATTTTTGATGTTCCATGTTTGTTTTATATCTACTTTCTTATGTTTTGTCCACACTTTGGAGTATTTTTACACATTTTCTGGAACTAACCTATTAACGAGATGCCATAGTGCCAGTTTCCTATTTTCTACTGTTTTTGGTTTCAGAAAAGCTGGAAAAGAAATATTCTCGGAATTGGACCGGACAAAAGCCAAAGTCAATATTTTACCGGAAGACTCACGGAGACAGAAGACAAGTCGGAGAAGGGCCACGAGGTGGCCACACCACCTGGTGGTGTGGTCTAGGCCAAGCCACGCCAGGGGGTGGTGTGGGCCCCTCGAGCCTCCACTGACCTTGCCCCTTCGCCTATAAAAGTCTTTCGAGATGAAAACCCTAAGTACCCGATCAAAATTCCATGAAAGAGTCTGTAGCTGCCGCCATCTCCATCCCTAGATCGGGAGGGATCTGAAGCTCTTCCTAGCACCCTACCGGAGGGGAGAGATCACCCTGGAGGCCTTCTTCATCACTGCCTCCAGTGTGATGCGTGAGTAGTTCATCCCTGGACTACGGGTCCATGTAGTAGCTAGATGGTTGGTTCTTCTCCTTTGTGCTACCATGTTTAGATGTTGTGAGCTCTCTTCATGATCAAGATCATCTATTTGTAATCTTACATGTTTTTGCAGGGATCCGATGGATATTGAGATGCTATTTCAGATTGATTATTGATTATATCATGTCTATGTTATTTGTGATCTTGCATGCTTTCTGTTGTTAGTAGCTATCTTGGCCGAGTAGATGGTAGCAACTCCAAGAGTGAGTATTTATGCTCCATAGTGGGTTCATGCCTCTAGTAATCTGGGGAAGTGACAGAAATCTCTAAGGTACTAGATGTGTTGTTGCTACTAGGGAGAAAAGAACAATCCTTTGTTCATGGAGCAATCGTATTGTTTACTCTACACACTTTGCTTAATGCAATTATCTGTTGCTAGCCACTTAATACTGGAGGGGGTTCGGATGGTAACCTGAAGGTGGATTATTAGTCATAGATGCAGTTGGATTACGGTCTATGTATAATGTTGTATGCCCAATCAAATCCCGTAGGAGTCAAGATGATTAGTATATGCATGTATGCTTTCTGGGTGTCTGTAAATTTCCCCGCTATAATTTGTTCACCCAACATGTCATATATCTTAAGGAGAATCACCTCTAGTGAACTATGGACCCTGGTCCATTCTTTTACCATCAATCTACAATCTATTTACTGTTTTCTATTTACTTTCTGCAAGCAATTACTATCTTCCACACAATACATTTAATCCTTTGTTTTCAGCAAAACCGGTGAGATTGACAACTTCATTGTAAGTTGGGGGCAAAGTTCTGTGGTTGTGTTGTGCATGATTCCAAGTTGGAAACAACACCTTGGAGGTGTTTCCTTGCTCCTACTGGTTCGATAACCTTGGTTTCACAACTAAGGGAAAACTTGTTATTGTGCTCATCATACCTTCCTCTTGGGGTTCCCAAACAAGCTCGATACATTTTGAGCCATCACGCGCACAGAAGATCCGGGGGCGGAAACCGAAGAGCCAGGCGACGGTTCCCTAGGCAACGTGCGATGGGACACAAAGCTGCGCGTGGCATCACAATGATGGCGCGTGCAAGTGTGGCATCACAATGATGGTGCATGCGAGCATGGACAGCGTCAGCACTGATGTAACAGGGCAGCGCAACCGCCAGTTCGTAGCTGGACGCAAATTCAAAAAAGGAGGGGAGTGCAGGCACATTTCACCTAAGGGCGAAATCCACACGCGCTCGGGGGCTAGTGTCAGGGGATGATCCCCGGATAGCCTAGCCGGACAAGAATAAAGGAAAACAGGTCATGCCTGGCTAGAAGATCCTAGCCGGACGCGGGCACAAGATGGCATATAAGGTAGCTGAAAAAGGGAAGGACGGAAAGACGTGGATCCGGTTAAACGACCATAGCGGGACGCAATCAAGTCGAAGGTAGGGCGATGAGCCGCACAATGCACGGTTCGCCCTAGTACAGCGACAAGACACCAGGAGGACAAGGACCATGCCGAAGACTTTGTGGGTGATGGGGCTGTAGTGGCCGGTTGCTGATGCTAGGCCCGCACGGTGTCCACTGTGGCCATGATGACTCACATGGCGTGTACCCTCGACAAGACTCGCCACTACGTAGCACTATAGATGACCAGCCGGCTAGGGACCGCCTATGGGACCTGCCAGCCGGCCTAGCCAGTAAGATCGCTATCCCAGCCTATATAAGGGGGGTAGGGCTCTCGTAGAAAGGGTTGGCGATTGGAGTAGCTAGATAGTTGATACAGCTCGAGGAGCAGCTTGTATTCTACATATCACACCTTAGTCAGATCGGCAGGAGTAGGGGTGTTACCTCCACACGAGGGCCCCAAACCTGGGTACTTCCTGCGTCTTAGTTACGTTGGCTTGTATCCAATCCCGCTTAAGGACGGTGTCGATAGCTTCCCTGCCGTTTGCCCACACCTCTATTTATCCTGTTTAGGCAATGCCGTTTCCAATACAACGACAAGACTGGCGAGGTGGGGAGGTGTGCGACATGGTCGGAGGAGGGATAGCCGGAAGAGGATGGCCGCAGATGCTGCGTGCAAGCAGCATGGCGTCAGAGACGAGGCAGAAGTCGTGCAAGGGAAGACGAGGGCGGCCTTCTGGTCGAGAGGGAGCATGACGGCGGCGGTGGTGCCCAGCCCCACGATGAGGTGAGGAAGGCGGCAGCACGCAGATCTGAAGAGGCGGCACAGATGCGGCACCAGCGGCGGCGGCTCACGGGAAGGCGGGGCGATGACCAGAGGCAGCAACCGGCAGAAGAGGGCAAGAGAGACACAGAGGTCGAAAGGAGGGCGCGAGACGTGTGACGGTTACTCGAGGAAGTGGCCTCGTGCAGCGGTGGAGCTTACATCGAGAGGACCCAGGCAGAGGAGGCGCTCGTCCGGCTGGGAAGGTGCGCGGCCAGGGCAAGGGGCTAGGAGCGGTGGTGCCATAGAGGGATACTCATGGATGGTGGCGGAGGTTGGCGAGGAAGATAGTAGGGAGGATCGCAGGGTCAGGGTGGCGTCGATAGGAAGACGAGGTGGTTGCGGACAGAGGCACGAGGTCAGTAGACACGTTTTGGTGGGACCGGGCGAGCGAATGCGAGTGGCATGACTGGAACGCGGGGCATGTCGTGTTGCGACGTGACGTGCAGGGTGGGTGTGACGCGGGGACAACGAGGTGGTGGGGCTGGGGTGAGCGACGTGTGCACACGCTGTGCAGAGGGCAGGGTCGCGATGTGAGTGTGCATCACGTGCGAGCGAGTCAAACGGCCGGGTCGTGTAGGTCCGGTTCCGGGTATGGTTGGGACAGGGTCGGGTGATTTGTGTCGAGTGTGCGGCGGCGGGGCAGGTGGTGTGGCGTGCAATAGGTTGGGAAGCTAGGGTTAGGTAGATTTAGGGTTTGATTAGGTTGGGGTGGTAGGCTGCGGGCTACTGGGCTATGGGCCTGGTGGCTGGCGGCCACCCCTAAAATATTTTTATTTCAAATTGTTATTTTTAAAAGACTTCTACAAATTGTTTTTAGACAAATAAAAGTTCCGGAAAGACCAGGGGTTTTAATTTGAAATAGAGATGGGGATACGTAGAAAACAAAGGTAGGCTTTTAGAAAATAGTTTTTGGCAAACTTATGCATGATGACATGACGATGCTCAAATGCAATTTGGCACGATGACATGAGCATGTAGTCATGATGATACACAAAATAAAAACAACAGGCGATTTTCTAGTAGTGGTTTTACCCAGGGTGCTACAGTACTTTATAAGCCAATAGTATTCATGGGTGCAATCTTCTAATTCGTTCACACCCCGCATTCAAGAGTCTCCATGCCGAGATTTTTCCAACCAAAGAGGTGTCGGTGGATTTCAACGATCTTGTCGCAGTTTTTAGTGCTGATTCGAACCCACTAGTGGGCTACAACGTGACACAGTAGAAGAGTAGCGCTGACACTTCCATGGCTTTGGAAATGGTGCACGATGAGAAGGTCGACTAGCGGAAGGTTAGCTCCTCTAATCTAGTAGCCCATGATGGCCAAGCAGTTGATCTAAAGCCCTTCATTGAGACGGCCAATAAATATTCTCGTCTTCTCCTAGGTATAGGTGCCGATCCGAAAAAGTCCGCCGCTCATTCTTTAGCTGGCGCTTGATGTCTGCAAGTGCACAGATCGTTTGTAGCTAGTTTTGAAATAAATATATCGATCCCATAGGGAGCAGGAGTCTTAAGTCTAATAAATCTTGAAATAAATATTACAATAGAAATGCAAGATTAAGTTCTAAGTGACAAGATAAAATGCGATTATTGTGTAAAAAGGTGTTTTTTGGGGTTTAGGTATAAGAGCAATAATAAAGTAAAGTAAAATAACTGAATATAGGAAGTAAGTATCGCGTATGTAAGAAAGATTGGAATTGTAGTAGGGAAAAACGATCTCAGCGAGTAGCGGATACACCGCTAGTATTATAAGGATCTAAGATAAAGATTATCATCATGAACATTCTCAACTATGTATGTGTGGGAGGAACTCTGTATTTTGACAATTAGGCAACAACCGCTCCTCTCATCATCCTCATAACCACATCAGTCAGCAATCGACATCAATGGGGTACTGTGCTATTAAGGGACGTAATCCCGCAGGATGTATCCCATGGCATGGATAGTGTTCCGCGAGTTTCCTCGGTTTCCCAAGTTGATATGTAAGGGGTGCCAACAGCTTTGTAGTCACTATAAGTGCTAGTAGACCTCCATATACCAACTAGTAGTTCCCTCCATCAAGTCCCCACGATAGGCAAATACTGAGAGGTCGACTTCTCTCAACATCAAGATGTAGAAAATCTAACACATTGTCACAACGATGAATATCATAATAGACATTATCTTATTTCAGTCTCATACTAGGGTTTCTCCATCTCCCCAAGAACTAGTGATCTACTCAGACATGGAGGCAATCAACATCATAGCAATGGCAATGGAAACAATCATAGAAGAACAGTACTTGTATAAGTCCACAATGAGTATGGGAATTACAACAAGATCTAGACAAGATGTAGATGGGATGGATGGAGATGGTGGTTATTCAGCGGTGGATGATGAATTTCAATGCCTTAGCCTCCCGGATCTGTGTAGGGCGAAGATGGATCGTTGTGGATGAGTTCCCCTCTAGATGCCTTCTAGAGGTGAGATTTCTGTGATTTCTATGTGTTCTGTATGTCGTATCCTCGAACCAATTGTACGGGGTGAAACTATTTGACGAGGAGGAGGTAGTGCCAACTATACGGCCGGAGCTATACGGCCGGGAAACGTGCTCTAGTCGTATAGTTGGTCGTTGGACCTTCTGCCTCCCTTGTTCGCTTCTGGTTTTCTTCAGGTATTATTAATATTTCCCAAATAAGCGATTCACGTTGTTTTTGACTCCTTTTCTCCATAGTACAACTGCTCCAAGAATTGTATCCATTGGATCCATCATCTGTCCTGATCCTGGTGAAAACAAACATAAAATGTGCACGTGAGCGCCACAAAATACCAAGATCCTACATCTACAATGCAAAATAATAATATAAAACATGATGCAAATATGCACTCATCAACTCCCCCAAGTAGACTCTTGCTCATCCCAAGCAAGTTTTAGCTTAATGGATGTGATCCTCATATTCATGAAGCTGAGTCGATTAAAATAAATGAGGCAGTTGCAGCATGTGTTTATCATATACGATACATAGGAATAAGTTCATGAATAGTACCTTACTCGAACCATCTAAATAATATTAGCAGGCTTCCACACCTTAGTTATCAATAGTTCATAAAAGATGAATCTCAACATAATGTAAAAGTATCCGGTTCAACCGAATGAGTTAACGAGGTAGTCCCAAGTGTTTTAAGATCAAATGTATTCATCTGGGATTCAAAATCTCAAAAGTGTCTCTTTGTCATAGTACAATACAGTGTTATATGCCTATTTTCTCTTTGCACATTAGCTCTTTTTCTTCTTTCTTTTTCTTTTCTTTTGCATATGTGCTCACACTTTTGTTTTAAGTGCTGTGCAAAGGAGCTAGCCACATATTCCACCTTATGTAGGAATTCAAAGTTCAACGATCTCAATTATCAAATCCAACTGTATATGAGCATTCTTATGACTTGGAGATTCTACCTCGACTTGTTCTCACTCTATTTTGATAGCACTTTCATTTTATGTTGTTCAAGGTTTCTTTTTCAACTTAATTGTATAAATAATTTTTCTTTTGTAAATCACACCATAGAGTTATAGTATATTGACTAAATTATCTTTATGTGTTCCATTAATACCAATGGTGTGGAACACTCCTATTGCTATCATCAACTGCAAGTAAAATCATACTCAAGCCAATCATATATCATTAAAGCAAACACAAACACAATATTGCTCCACCATATAAAAATAAACTCGGAATTTCATTAATAGGATCAACTATTCCTGAAGGGAATTCTAATGATGCAAACTTTATCTCTAGTTTGAACTAATGCAAAAACAATAATAAGAACTTGTAGGATAGATTACAAGGTCTTAAAGATCTCCCCAAGCTTGGAATCAAGCTAGGCGGGTTCAAATAATCCCTTGCCATTATTTGATACCGTGATTGCTATAGATCACTGTGGCGCCATGGCGTGTAACACCATGGTGCATAGCTTCTTGTTGGTCTCCTCCAGAGTAGTTATGCGGTGGGAGCACCTGTGGAGATCAGATTGCAGAGTGTCCACTCTATCTGCAAGCTTAGTCACCAATGGAAGGACGTCTTCCTTCTTCTCCAGCTCATTGATATGGTGACAGACTTCAACGCGATGGAGTAGCTCCTGCTTCTGATATATCTCTAGTGCCCGCACGTGATCCTTGGTCCTAGGGACAACTTCTTCTTCCTCATCCATAATTGATGGATCAGGGAAGTGGAAACCGTACCTCCACTCTTCTTGAGGCTTAACCTTCATATGAGCACCAATGGTTGGCTTCAAGAGTGGAATCTCCCCTTCCTTGCTAGCAACTGCACCAATATTAGATAATTACTTATGCTTGTGTGGCCTTGGATCTCTGGTGATGAACTTGACCATGCCCACACGCCCTTTCCCATGTGGCTTGCGATCTTCTCTCTCTTGTTGAGCTTTCTTCATTGCTGCCCAATTGATCTCCGGTGGATCATAGAAATCTCGGTGGATGTAGATGTCAACCACATCATTTTCAGAATCGTTGTTGAAGTAGCTTGGCTCGACGTACTCCTTGTACCTCGGGCTAAACCTCTCCACCTCCTCGTCATCGTCCTCCATGTACGGGCTGCTAGATCAGTCCCTGGGTTTCCCACGGACTGGGACGGGATAGCGCATTGCTAGATTGGTTCCTGTAGATTGTGATTAGAGAGAGAGAAAATGGCAGTATAAAAGATTATAAAGCAAAGGGGGGTCAGAGGTCGGCAAAACTCGCGAGAAACACCAAATTATCGTCCTATAAAAGAATCTAAACAAAATAGGGAAAGAAATCATGGAGTTGGAAGTGTCCTGCCGTGTAATGACCAACTATACGGGAGCGACCCATATAGGTCCGGCCATATAGTTGGTTCCGGGTAGATATATCCAAATATCTCGAGTCCAGGTCGATTAAATCATGACTCGGAACCGACAAATAATGTTTTTTGAAACATTATGAACGAAAATCAAATGAGAAGTGTCTGAGAGTTTAACGACCAACTATACGTCGGGAATTTTGGCTCGGGTCGTATAGTTGCGACCGTATAGATACAAACACCATAAATCAAAAGTGTCTAAGAGTTTAACGACCAACTATATGGCCAGAATTTTGGCTCCGGTCGTATAGTTGCGACCGTATAGATACAGACACCAAAAAGCAAAACTATCTGAGAGTTCAATGACCAACTATACGGCCGGAATTTTAGCTCCGGTCGTATAGTTGTGACCGTATAGGCTCAGATATCGAGAACAATTTCACAAACATTATACAAAGAGTTTAACGACCAACTATACGGCGGGAACTCCCTCTCTGATCGTATTGTTCCGCCCATATCGTTGGTAAAAACCATCTAAAACTTCAGAAAAACACAAGGAATCAAGAGGAAGAATTTTTAGGAGTAAAATTTGTGAAAACAAATCACCTATTTGGGTAAGAACACTTACCTTGCACTTACCATTTGCTTATTCAGGGATGAGAAAGTTCCTCTAACAACAAAGACTTCTTCTCTCTTGAAGGAATTGACCTCAATTCTTTGAATAATTCCTGTAAACAAAAATCACCAAGACTAAAGTTCCTCTCAACAAGATTGGTGTCTTGTCGGGCAATCATGGACACTGCATTTTACATCTTTATTTCCTGCCTCTACATAATCTGCAACTCAAATTCTTGACGTGAAAGAATCCAACGGATCAGTCTTAACTTATGTTCTTTCCTCTCAAGGAGTTCTTTTAAACCATCACGATCTGTATGAACTCTTACCTTTGCATCAACAATGTAAGAACGAAATTTATCACAAGAGAAAAATACAACAAACAGTTCATTTTCTTCCTTTGGGTAATTCTTCTGAGCACCATTTAGAGTTCTACCAGCATGATATATAATATTAAATCTGCGATCAATATGTTGTCCCATAGTTACTCCTACAAAATCATCACCACCTTCACATAAGTCAAAGGTTGTATCCTAGATAGGTGGTTTAATGATTGGAGCACGATATAAAGCATTTTTGAATTTATCAAAGGCTTCAAGACATTTATCATCAAAATTAAATATTACTCCCTTTTGCAGGAGGTTAGTCAAAGGTTTAGATATTCCAGAGAAATTTCTAATGAACCTTCTATAAAAACCCACATGACCAAGGAAACTTCTTATACCTCTAATATCCCTAGGTCGTGGTATTCTGTCAATTGCCTCAACCTTAGCTCTATCACCATCAATTCCCTTACCTAATACCTTGTGTCCAAGGACTATACCTTCTTTGACCATAAAATGACATTTCTCCTAGTTTAGAACAAGATTGGTTTCTTCGCAACGCTGCAAAACTCTTTTGAGATTATCCAAGCAAATAGTAAAAGAAGTTCCATAGACAGAAAAGTCATCCATAAATACTTCCATTATAAGTTCTATGAAATCTGCAAAAATAGCAGTCATACATCTTTGAAAAATAGCCGGAGCATTACATAAACCAAAAGGCATATGTCGGTAAGCATGTAAACCATAAGGATTGATGAAAGTTGTTTTAAGTTGGTCATCAGGATGAACAACTATTTGAGAAAAACCAGAGTATCCGTCCAAGTAACAAAAATGAGTATGGTTTTCTAAACTCTCTAAAGTTTGATCTATGAACAGTAAAGGATAGTGATCTTTCCTAGTTTCTTTATTTAATTTTCTGAAGTCTATGCACATCCTATGCCCAACAATAGTTCTAGTAGGTATCAATTCATTATTTTCATTAGGAACAACAGTGAAAACGCCCTTCTCAGGGACACAATGAACAAGACTTACCCATTCACTTTCTTTAATAGGATAAATTATACCTGCGTCTAGTAGGCATACAATTTCTTTTCTTACTACTTCTTTCATTTCAGTCTTTAATCTTCTATTAAATTCCACGACTGGTTTAGCACCTTCCTCCATGATAATTCGATGGATGGATATCATGGGACTGATGCCCTTCAAGTCATCCATTGAGTACCCAAAGGCCTTGCGATGCTCCTTAAGTATCTCCATAAGTTCTTCTTTTTCTTTCCCTGAAAGTTTAGCACTGATAATAACAGGAATTTTTTTTGTATCATCTAGAAACCTGTATTTGAGATTATCTGGTAGAGTCTTCAACTCTGGGGGTGGTAGTTCCTCATACCCCTCTTTTCTGGATCTTCAAAATCCTCATTAGTTGGAGGTCCCATTATAGGAAGTGAATCGAATTCATCTTCTAGTTCTTCCAGGGACTTGTCCTCCATAACTATTTCTTCATAATTTGGATCTTAATTTATTTCATCTTCTTGACTACCAAAGAAAAGTGTAACATCCCAATTTCAGCAACCCTGATTACTTGTCCAGAATGCAAAAATCAGGGGGAACAAAAACTTTTTCTTGTTTAATGCTGGAGTGTTTGCTTGTTGTTTGGATATGCGTATGCATATGAATATGAATGTGTATTAGATGATATACTCCTTACCTTAACACTAGTTGACAAAAGCTAATTTCCAAAACAGTCTTGGCTTAATTCCCATATTCTCAGATGTTCTGGCATTTCAAAACCTGAGCCAAGAAGCCTTTGCAAACCAACTATTTTAGTAGCTTCTATTGGTCAAACTATGGAGAGCTATAGAATACCATCTCCTTATGTTTTCAAGACAGAACCTTCTAATACTCTTACCCCTAGATTTAACAAAACCTTTTTGTAAACTTTTGAATTCTACTCTTGGTAGAGATACCAAGGACCTTACCTTGTTCAAACTCCAACCTATTTCAAAATACCCACCCTTACCACAAGCTAAGCTTGGTGGTAACCCCAGTAGTAGTTGATTTGTTTGTAAGATGAGTTGCCTTGATCTGCTGTTTGAATTGTATACTTAGGAGATAGTATGAGCTACTCTAGGAGCTCATCACTAGGATAAATATGTCTCCAAATCATCCCACCCTAAGAAAGAATACATTCTAGATCTAATCCCTAGCTACTCAGTAGTCATCTAAAAACCTTAACCAGATCATCTCTGAAGTGATCTACTTCTAGAAGCTTCCAAGTCAATGGAGACCAATATCAAGCATGGATACTTCCTACTCAATCTACTCTTCAACCTCATTCACTTGATGATTCTTTGGGTACTTTGCATCCCATCAAAATCATCTTCACCAACATTCTAGTCAAAAACCCTAAATCTGCCAAATTTGGCTGTCTGGAAAACTATTTCCAACATCACCTTTTTGAATGTCTCCCTTTCTCAACCCTTGTGCATTTTTGAAAATTCATCTGAACAATCTTGGTAACCATCCTAAGGACTACCAAGGCCCACTCTTTCCCTTGGTTAGAGCATCCTTCAACCCACTTGTTCTTGATGATTTTGAAGGCAAGATGATAACTTTTCCTGGAAATCTAGTCAACATGCCCAGTTTGGTAGAAGCTCACACCACCATCCAACCTTCTTTGGACCAACTCTTTGCATGGTTGTGTTATACCCATATAGTTCTATCATTACCTACTTCACTTGATCCAATTGGATCCTTGAGCTGTTTACACCCACAAGGTTTTAAAGGCTAGTTGATAATCTGCTTTGGCAGGCTTATTTTATTCAAAGTTTGAAAGCCTGTCTTGGTGAGCTCAAGAAGGATCAAGCTCAAAACTCTACACCATTGCAATCTAAATAACTTGGTCTATCTATCCATATATCCGATGCCCCAAGGGGATCTCTGAGCTCCAAGATCCAACCTGGTTTTAATGGTATGAAATTAACATCACCCTAGATCCTCAATCTAAGGTATTTCACCAAAATCAACTTGGATTATCCAATCCCAAGGTTGCAAATGCTTTCTACACCTTTTCTACACCATCTACCTTAATCACCAAGATTTATCAATGATTCTCTATAATTATTATGGCTCCAAATCTAATAAATCCCTTTAATAGTCAAAATCTCCAAAACTCCTCTAAAGGAAAGTTTGGTTTTTGCCAAAACACTTCCCCAACTTTTGGCTCAATTGAGTCCTATATATCATACCCTATCTTCCCACTTCAAAAATAAATATTTTTGAAGAGCTTTATTAGTTCTTTTTGCCCTTTTTCTTAAATGGCAAAAACAAGAAATAATGGTCTAAAAATACTTTTCCTTCCCAATAAATCCCAAGAAAATTCCCCAAGCTGTGCCTTGCTATCTAGGACCATCTCACTTCAAAATCCAACAATGTCCAATGTAAGAATATCAAATGAGCTCCAATACTTCATTTCTGTAGTTTTTGAGTAAATAGATTTAAGTAGACTTAAACTCCTCTGAAAAATCTCAAATAAATCCTGGAAGTGTATCTTGACCTCATCTACCCACCAGTACCATCTCCCCACCTTGCCAAGTGCAAAATATTAAACTTCCTTCACAAGCCTCATTTTGATCAAATGAGGCAAACAAAGGAATTAGTGGCCTAGACCAAATTAAAATCACCACCAAGGCTCACCACCACTCACCACAGCAAACCCCACCTCCTATGGTCGTGATTACTGTAGCTAATCACTGTAGCAACTTGTCCCATGTGCTTGAGAGAGAGAGATACAAACATGTGGACCAATTTATTGCAACAGCTCTCCCTGCCTCTCCCAGCCCTGGTACACGAATCTATACCCTTCTCACCCCTCCCCACTGCCCACATTGCCCAATAGCAAGGCCATGGACCATGTCCAAGATCCCCAATGTACCAAGCTCCCCATGGACCTCCCCACTCGGATTAAAGGGCTGGAGACCAGCACAACTCTCCCTTGCTCTCAGACCACTCCTACCTTATCCCCTCACCCTCCTCGAGCTCCAGATCTAGATCCCGAGCTCCCCATTTCCATGGAGGAGAATAAGCCCTCCTCTCGGTCTCCTCCGGGTAGTGGAGTTCTTGGTAGACTTCAACCTTCCCCATCCCCTCATTCCATGCCCAAACATCCTCGGAGCCACCCTACATCCCCCTCTCCCTTCCCCTGGCTTCCCCTGCCCTGGAACCCGAGGCTTCGACCCATGGAGCTTTGAGGAAGGAGAAGGCCATCGCAGGGCTACACTACTCCGTTTCCTCCCATTCTTTCTCTGACAAGATCCTCTCGTCAAGCTCCACCTAACCCAACCATTTTCTCCAACATGCAGGTGCCCCTGAGTGTGCACCGGTGAGCTCCCGAGCTCCTCCCTCGGTGCCCCTGCGGGGAACGTCTCTGCTTGCCAAAACCCTCCTCTTCCAACCGTCGCCAGGACCGCAGCCGACCACCGCGTCGCCCTGCACCGTTGCTGGCCCCTCCCCGGGCCTCTGGTAAGCTCCCCGAGCCCCGCTCAGAGCCACCTAGGGTTCCGGTGAGACCCCTCCGTGTCGGAGGTCGACGATGCTTTGTCACCGTCAGATCTCTCTTAGCCCAACGGCCTGGATCCGCGCGTGCCCCTTCGCCCTCCACCCTCTCTGACCGCTGGACCCTGGCTGTCAGCGGTTTCAAACCCACTCCCGTGTGCCCGCCTGCCCCGGTTGGGCCGCCTCCTCGCCTCCCGGCCCAACTACTACCAGATCCCAGCCGAGCAGCCCTTGCCTCTTTTCTTTTTATTTAATTCCTTTTCTATATCTGTTAATTAGGCTTCTTGGTTTAATTCAAAATAAAAATGGAAAACCCCATATTTTGTATAGATACAAATTTATACATGTTCCCACATGAATTGTCTAACATGCAGAACCAGCCCCTTGCCAAAAATAATTTTTCTTATTTTCTAGCATTTATTCTTTCAAAGAGTATACTTTTACACTAAATAAATTCCCTAGAGAATATTACATATCCATTTGGGATGAACCCAAGTCCTCCTAGAAGGTAATTTCTATACCAATCAACCAGCATAGGTCTCATGCCAAGGTGAACAGTAGTTTGCCCTTGGTAAAAATAACAAAATCTCTCCAGTTCTGACTTTAGAAAATTCCCAAGACCAAATCATGAGTCCAATTGACCCAAGTCCAATTATCCTGGATGTGGTACACTAAGGCCTATCTAAATCCAGGAGATCATGATTATTGAGCCTTGGATGTTTTTTTGTGAATTAAACTATTCTATGCATGGTTTATTCACCCCTAAATTCACTACAACAGTTTTACAACTCCAAAAAGCTTGATCCCAATTTCTACAGAAAGGTATTTCAAATACCTACACTGTGCCTCTAGAATCAAATCAAACTCTGCTGTAGGATTAATTTGGTGAAAAAGACAAAATGTCTATAGAACTACCTTTGGGAATTTCCTGAGGGCATTCTGGTAATTGTCTTGACCTGATTCCAACTCTCAGTGAACAAGTACAGCAAGACCTACCTATCCATCCAAGGTAATAATTTTTGGAGCTCCAGAACTTTTCTGGTGAATTATCCCCTAAAAACTAGAGCCTTTAGCACTTGAATATTCATAAGTATTTCAATAAAAGCGATAAAATAGTGAAACCACTTTGGTTGATTTCATTTTATCAACATCTATTTGTAGGTACCATTTTTATACAATGGTATCATACAGAATATGTCCTGGTCCAAAATCCATCTCTTAGGTAATTTCTAGACTATAAATCCTAAGGGATTTTCATCCCCTTCTCCAAGACCATCTCAACCTCCTAAATCCAATCCTCTCTAAAACTACTAAACCTTAATTGGAGTTTATTCCATTGCTTGTTTGCTGATTGGTAGTGGTGTTTGTATGCCTTGTATTGATTGTCTCCTTTTGTTTGTTTGCATGTGTTCCCTATCGACGATAGTTGCGATGAAATTAGAGAGCAGAAGAAGCGGTATTCATAATTGGAATTGATTATTTTGGGTATTCTAAATAAGAAGTCCAGGGACATATTGCCATATTTCTGACCTCAGGCAAGCCACCTTCTTGCTCATAAACCTTGTCCTACTATTTTACCTTTGCATGTTTTTTCTACTATTTGTGAAACTGCATGGTTTTACTATATGTTGATGTATATTTATATATATATATATGGTAGTGGTTTGGCTCCTCCGAACTACTACTCTATTGTACTACTAAGTACAACCCTCTCGATGATACCTACTTGTCCCTAGTATGGTAGATGGTGTAACACCATACCCCTTTGGAGACCCCGATTTAGCCGAAGAAAAGCTAGAGGATGGGAAGACCCCGGAAAAAGTTTTACTAAATGATTTCTGATAAAACCTTGGCGTGGTGGGACCTCCCAAGAGATGTTGAGAAAGAAAAAGGGTTTTGTTTTTACAAAATGCTAGAGGAAAACCGGAGGAAAAAAGTTTACAAAAAACGCATCGGTTCTTTGCAGTTTTGCTAGAACAATTAACCCGTGAAACCACATTACTCTGGAATGGGACAGGGCCGGATTTGAAGTTTGTGTATTCTGGTATGAGATGCCTCGCAACAACTACAGGGGATCAGGGATCCCTAGAGGGTGGGCCTTCTTCGATGAAGGTGGGACCTAGAGAAGGAACAAAGGGTCGGCAGGCCTCCACGCGTTACTATGGGCCCCTGATTGAAAGCGCACACTCTCGAGGAGTGGAAAAATCGCTCCGGTTGGTACTCGCCCAATGTCCTGGTGTTGAGGGGATTAACACTCACATGGTAGGCACTTATATTGGAGTGGGAATCCGGAGAGTCTTGATCGGTTACTCGACTCACGATCGGTGAAGATCAGGGTAGGGTACCCGGATGGTGTGGGTAAAGTGTACAACCTCTACAGAGTGTAAATCTATTCGAATAGCCGCGTCATGATCATGGGATTGGGAAGGTTGCTGTAGAGCGGTGCTGGTTTTGTTTTCAAAAAGGATTTCGGAAAAGCAAAGTCTTTGAAAATGTTTTGACCATGGGATGGTCGGAAATGATACCTGCTTTAACCATGGGATGGTCAGAGAGGTACGGAAGGAGTTTGGTCATGGGATGGCCATAAAAGAAGAAGCAAATGGGTGACCCAGTCCTAATGTTTTCAAAACTTTTCAAAAATGTTTCCAAAATGTTTTACAAAAGTTTTCAACAAAGATAGGTAGATGCTATATCTACAAGAGAAACTATTTGAGAAAAGAACCCCTCTTGGAGCCCTCCTACTACCATAGCCATAGTGCATATCCTCTTGTTATTAATGTTATCTTAAGGTGGTTTGCGAGTACATTCAACATACTCACTGGCATTGTCCCTGGATATTAACATGGTCAGATATCGAGAAGAAGGTGAAAGGGACGACTTTGTGAGCTAGGACGTTCTCCCAGTCAGTTGTTTGTAGGTTAAGGCATGTCTCAGGCACTGCGCTTAAGGAATTTCCGCTGTTGTTGATCAATGTAGTCATGATGGCAAATTAAGGTACTATATGTTATCGTTATTATCGGATGTTTACTTTGATACTTGTCGGTTATGGGCCACGACTAACTGATCATAGGATCGTGGTTGTATGCATAACAGGGATTCTCGGAGGATTAGGGGCCCCACAGACTTGGTATCAGAGCCATCCTGACTGTAGGAGAACCTTAGTTAGCATGGTCGCTAGACATGAACCTTATTTTGAAAACCCCGGTTTTTGAAAACTAGTTTCAAAAAGTTCTACTTCTTCTCTTACTCTAAGTGAATGCTTTCTAAAATGGTTTCCTCTACCTCTCGTCCAAACTTCAAACCTACAGATTTTAAATACCTAGGATCTAGAATCCGGTGAAGGCAATGAGAACAAGATGAAGACAAGCAACTCCAGCAAACACGAGGATACTACAATATTGCTCTACCAGCGGAATCCTCATAATCAGAATACCTCAGGTGTTGCTCTACCAAGAAGCGCCCAAGATATGATGAAGGCTTTATCAACAAGATAGTGACTCTGACTTGAAGAAATACGATATCTAGGGTCAATAGTCCTATGAATAGGATTCCCCTACCTCGCGAGTAGTTAACTCCTTGGTCCCTAACGTTGACTGTGTTTGCTCGCCTAAGTGCATCCTATGTTGCTTGATGTGTGATGTTTACCGAGGACATGGCGATTCCCTCGCTCTATTCGTCTTGTGTGTATGTTCTGGATTGCCTTGACCTCCCTAAAAATGTGACTCGAGGAGCGATAACCCACCTAGTAACTCAGGAAACCTCTGTGTTCGCTGTCGGTATTGAGACCCAGAATAACCTCGAGAGTATATGAGAGGAAAAGCACCGCAAGGCCCAGGTGTTCGACATCGTCAAGTTAGAAACAATTCGAAGACCTCACCTCAGCAAGACGACATACGTCGTCAAACTCACCTTGCAAGACTCGTAAATAGCTCCACACTCCCCTGTTCCTCAGTCTACTACAACAAGAATCCTGTTGAAGCCGGAAGTCGATCACCAAAGGAACCTCAATATCCACAAGAAACCCCTCGATAAACCAACCAAAACAAAAAGTGAAGACCTAACTATGCTGACCTTCGGTACATTAGAACTCCCGACCACCTTAGGCGACTACCTATTATAGTCGACCCTACTCAAAACGACAGAAGTTCCTCCCGAAGAGTCAGAAGTACCCCAGAATCCGGATGATAAGGAAGCATGAAGACAACGAGTGCACTCTGCCCTCAATCAGAAGCAACACAAGAAAAGCAAATGATGAGCGTTTACCCGACGTTGACTGTTTCAACCCTGCGTAACTACTAGCAAGAAGAGTCGTAAACCACTAACTTACCCTAGGCAAACTCCCTAAAGGCTTCGTTAGGAAACTAACCCCGCCAAGGTTGATAAAATAAGGCATCACTCGAAGACCCCAGCTCAAGACTCCGGGAAGATACAGCCTCCCTCAGCAAGTCGCCGTCCAAGACAGAAGCTCCAAACCATTCCCGAAGCACCTTAGTGAAGCTCTAAGGTGGAAAGACTGCGTCTTTCCACTAAAATCCTGAGAAGACTGTCTACCAGAAGATACTTTAGAAAATACCTTCGGATCTGAAGTCTCTCTGCCAAGCAACAATCCGTGAGTTATCCGATGAGAAACTAACTGAAGATTCCACAAAGTCCCTCCGCTACTTCAGCTGAATACCCACCCGAAGGACCACCGAACCGCTAAACCCTAGGTTCTTGATGCTTAGAGGACGTGAGACTCCAATGACTCCACCAGGCTAAGTATGAATAATAGTAGTATATAAGCCCCATAGGACATAGCTTCGCGGACGCCTTCTGAAGACCTCGACTCCAGGAGAAAGATGGACGACAATCCTCAGAACCGCCACCAATGACTTCAAGAAGGAAGGACTTGTTATCCCCGAGCTAACCTAGTCTAATCCTAAGGGGGAAGACTGCGTCTTTCCCACCAAAAATAGAGGAACCCTTCCCTGAAGCACACTCAGGAGTCCCGACCCCCTAAAAAATCGTTAAATAGGATACGCTACGACCCTAAGGAAGAGTTGTGAATCCTTAGAGCAGGAACTGTAGACTCTATCCTCCGACGAGTACACCGTAAAGTATAACATCGAGATAGTCAGCACAGTCTAAGCCCTCGAGATGTAGATCCCGGAAGGAAAAGAATGCCATACCCTCGCAATCAGGACTGGACTTTGCTCAACTCTTCGTGCCTCCCTGGAAGACTGAATCTCAGCTTCATCGACATGGTAGTCACCCGCAAAGACGGAGTCCGTAAGATAGCACGCTTGAAACCAGTAGCGCTAACCTTGACTCAAAACCCCTAACCCTACCCTCCTGAATCCCGGGACGAGATTCTTTTAAAGGGGGAAAGATCTGTAACATCCCAATTTCAGCAACCCTGATTAGTTGCCCAGAATGCAAAAATCAGGGGGAACAAAAACTTTTTCTTGTTTAATGCTGAAGTGTTTGCTTGTTGTTTGGATATGCGTATGCATATGAATATGAATGTGTATTAGATGATATACTCCTTACCTTAACACCAGTTGACAAAAGCTAATTTCCAAAATAGTCTTGGCTTAATTCCCATATTCTCAAATGTTCTGGCATTTCAAAACCTGAGCCAAGAAGCCTTTGCAAACCAACTATTTTAGTAGCTTCTATTGATCAAACTATGGAGAGCTATAGAATACCATCTCCTTATGTTTTCAAGACAGAACCTTCTAATACTCTTACCCCTAGATTTAACAAAACCTTTTTGTAAACTTTTGAATTCTACTCTTTGTAGAGATACCAAGGACCTTACCTTGTTCAAACTCCAACCTATTTCAAAATACCAACCCTTACCTCAAGCTAAGCTTGGTGGTAACCCCAGTAGTAGTTGATTTGTTTGTAAGATGAGTTGCCTTGATCTGCTGTTTCAATTGTCTGCTTAGGAGATTGTATGAGCTACTCTAGGAGCTCATCACTAGGATCAATATGTCTCCAAATCATCCCACCCTAAGCAAGAATACAGTCTAGATCTGATCCCTAGCTACGCAGTAGTCATCTAAAAACCTTAACCAGATCATCTCTGAAGTGATCTACTTCTAGAAGCTTCCAAGTCAATGGAGACCAATATCAAGCATGGATACTTCCTACTCAATCTACTCTTCAACCACATTCACTTGATGATGCTTTGGGTACTTTGCAACCTATCAAAATCATCTCCACCAACATTCTAGTCAAAAACCCTAAATCTGCCAAATTTGGCTAAGTCTGGAAAACTATTTCCAACATCACCTTTTTGAATGTATCCCTTACTCAACCCTTGTGAATTTTTGAAAATTCATCTGAACCATATTGTTAACCATCCTAAGTACTACCAAGGCCCACTCTTTCCCTTGGTTAGAGCATCCTTCAACCCACTTGTTCTTGATGGTTTTCTAGGCAAGATGATAACTTTTCCTGCAAATCTAGTCAACATGGCTAGTTTGGTAGAAGCTCACACCACCATCCAACCTTCTTTGGACCAAATCTTTGCATGGCTGTGTTCTACCCATATAGTTATATCATTACCTACTTCACTTGATCCAATTGGATCCTTGAGCTGTTTAAACCCACAAGGTTTTAAAGGCTAGTTGATAATCTGCTTTGGCAGGCTTATTTTATTCAAAGTTTGAAAGCCTGTCTTGGTGAGCTCAAGAAAGATCAAGCTCAAACCTTAACACCATTGAAATCTAAATAACTTGGTATATCCATACATATATCCCATTCCCCAAGGGGAGCTCTGAGCTCCAAGACCCAACCTGGTTTTAATGGTATGAAATTAACATCACCCTAGATCCTCAATCTAAGGTATTTCACCAAAATCAACTTGGATTATCAGATACCAAGGTTGAAAATGCTTTCTACACCTTGTCTACATCATCTATCTTAATCACCAAGATTTATCAATGATTCTCCATAATTATTATGGCTCCAAATCTAATAAATGCCTTTAATAGTCAAAATCTCCAAAACTCCTCTAAAGGAAAGCTTGGTTTTTGCCAAAACACTTCCCCAACTTTTGGCTCAATTGAGTCCTATATATCATACCCTATCTTCCCACTTCAAAAATAAATATATTTGAAGAGCTTTATTAATTATTTTTGCCCTTTTTCTTAAATGGCAGAAACAAGAAATAATGGTCTAAAAATACTTTTCCTTCCCAATAAATCCCAAGAAAATTCCCCAAGCTGTGCCTTGGTATCTAGGACCATCTCACATCAAAATCCAACAAAGTCCAATGTAAGAATATTAAATGAGCTCCAATACTTCATTTCTACAGTTTTTGAGTAAATAGATTTAAGTAGACTTAAACTCCTCAGAAAAATCTCAAATAAATCTTGGAAGTGTATCTTGACCTCATCTACCCACTAGTACCATCTCCCCACCTTGCCAAGTGAAAAATATTAAACTTCCTTCACAAGCCTCATTTTGATCAAATGTGGCAAACTAAGGAATTAGTGGCCTAGACCAAATTAAAATCACCACCAAGGCTCACCACCACTCAACACAGCAAACCCCACCTCCTATGGTCGTGATTACTGTAGCTAATCACTGTAGCAACTTGTCCCATGTGCTTGAGAGAGAGAGATACAAACATGTGGACCAATTTAGTGCAGCAGCTCTCCCAGCCTCTCCCAGCCCTGGTACACGACTCTATACCCTTTTCGCCCCTCCCCACCGCCCACATTGCCCAATAGCAAGGCCATGGACCATGTCCAAGTTCCCCATGCACCAATCTCCCCATGGACCTCCCCACTCGGTTTAAAGGGCTAGAGACCAGCACAACTCTCCCCTGCTCTCAGACCACTTCTACCTTATCCCCTCACCGTCCTCGAGCTCCAGATCCTGATCCCGAGCTCCCCATTGCCATGGAGGACAATAAGCCCTCCTCTCAGTCTCCTCCAGGTAGTGGAGTTCTTGGTCGACTCCGACCTTCCCCCATCCCCTCATTCCACCCCCAAACGTCCTCGGAGCCACCCTAGATCCCCCTCTCCCTCCCCCTGGCTTCCCCTGCCCTGGAACCCGAGGCTTCGACCCATGGAGCTTTGAGGAACGAGAAGGCTATCACAGGGCTACACTACTCCGTTTCCTCCCATTCTTGCTCTGACAAGATCCTCTTGTCAAGCTGCACCTAACCCAACTATTTTCTCCAACATGCAGGTGCCCCTGAGTGTGCTCTGGCGATCTCCCGAGCTCCTTCGGCGGCGCCCCTGCGGGGAACGTCTCCGCTTGCCAAAACCCTCCTCTTCCGACCGTCGCCGGGACCGCAGCCGACCACCGCGTCGCCCTACACCATCGCTGGCCCCTCCCCGGGCCTCTGGTAAGCTCCCCGAGCCCCACTCAGAGCCACCTAGCATTCCGGCGAGACCCCTCCGTGTCGTAGGTCAACGATGCTCTGGCATCGTCAGATCGATCTTAGCCCAACGACCTAGATCTGCGCGTTCCCGTTCACCCTCCACGCTCTCTGACCGCTGGGCCCTGGCCATCAGCGGTTTCAAACCCCCTCTCGCGCGCCCGCCTGCCCCGGTTGGGCCGCATCCTAGCCGCCCGGCCCAACTACTCCCAGATCCCAGCCCAGCAGCCCTTGCCTCTTTTCTTTTTATTTAATTCCTCTTCCAGATCTGTTAATTAGGCTGCTTGGTTTAATTCAAAACAAAAATGGAAAACCCCATATTTTGTACGGATACAAATTTATACATTTTCCCACATGAATTGTCTAACATGCAGAACCAGCCCCTTGCCAAAAATAATTTTTATTATTTTCTAGCATTTATTCTTTCAAAGAGTATAATTTTACACTAAATAAATTCCCCAGAGAATATTACATATCCATTTGGGGTGAACCTAAGTCCTCCTCGAAGGTAATTTCTATACCAATCAACCAGCATAGGTCTCATGCCAAGGTGAACGGTAGTTTGCCCTTGGTAAAAATAACAAAATCTCTCTAGTTCTGAATTTAGAAAATTCCCTAGACCAAATCATGAGTCCAATTGACGCAAGTCCAATTATCCTGGATGTGGTACACTAAGGCCTATCTAAATCCAGGAGATCATGATTTATTGAGCCTTGGATGTTTTTCTGTGAATTAAACTATTCTGTGCATGGTTTATTCACCCATAAATTTACTACAGTAGTTTTACAGCTCCAAAAAGGTTGATCCTAATTTCTACAGAAAGGTATTTCAAGTACCTACACTGTCCCTCTGGAATCAAATCAAACTCTTCTGTAGGTTTAATTTGGTGAAAAAGACAAAATGTCTACATAACTGCTTTTGGGAATTTCCTGAGGGCATTCTGGTAATTGTCTTGACCTGATTCCAACTCTCGGTGAAAAAGTACATCAAGGACTACCTAACCATCCAAGGAAATAATTTTTGGAGCTCCAAAACTTTTCTGGTGAATTATCCCCTAAAAACTAGAGACTTTAGCACTAAAATATTCATAAGTATTTCAATAAAAGCTATAAAATAGTGAAACCACTTTGGTTGGTTTCATTTTATCAACATCTATTTGTAGGTACCATTTTTATACAATGGTATCATACAGAATATGTCCTGGTCCAAAATCCATCTCTTAGGTAATTTCTAGACTATAAATCCTAAGGGATTTTCATCCCCTTCTCCAAGACCATCTCAACCTCCTAAATCCAATCCTCTCTAAAACTACTAAACCTTAATTGGAGTTTATTCCATTGCTTGTTTGCTGATTGGTAGTGGTGTTTGTATGCCTTGTATTGATTGTCTCCTTTTGTTTGTTTGCATGTGTTCCCTATCGACGATAGTTGCGATGAAATCAGAGAGCAGAAGAAGAGGTATTCATAATTGGAATTGATTATTTTGGGTATTCTAAATAAGAAGTCCAGGGACATATTGCCATATTGCTGACCTCAGGAAAGCCACCTTCTTGCTCATAAACCTTGTCCTACTATTTTACCTTTGCATGTTTTTTCTACTATTTGTGAAACTGCATGGTTTTACTATATGTTGATGTATATATATGGTAGTGGTTTGGCTCCTCCGAACTACTACTCTACTGTACTACTAAGTACAACCCTCTCAATGATACCTACTTGTCCCTAGTATGGTAGATGGTGTAACACCATACCCCTTTGGAGACCCCGATTTAGCCGAAGCAAAGCTAGAGGATGGGAAGACCCCGGAAAAAGTTTTACTAAATGATTTCTGATAAAACCTTGGCGAGGTGGGACCTCCCAAGAGATGTTGAGAAAGAAAAAGGGTTTTGTTTTACAAAATGCTGGAGGAAAACTGGAGGAAAAAGGTTTACAAAAACGCACCTGGTTCTTTGAAGTTTTGCTAGAACAATTAACCCGTGCAACCACATTACTCTAGAATGGGACAGGGCTGGATTTGAAGTTTGTCTACTCTGGTATGAGCTTCCTCGCAACAACTACAGGGGATCAGGGATCCCTGGAGGGTGGGCCTTCTCCGATAAAGGTTGGACCTGGAGAAGGAACAAAGGGTCGGCAGGCCTCCACGCGTTACTATGGGCCCCTCATTGAAAGCGCACACTCTCGAGGAGTGGAAAAAGCGCTCCGATTGGTCCTCGCCCGATGTCCCGGTGTTGAGGGGATTAACACTCATAGGGTAGGCACTTATATTGGAGTGGGCATCCGGAGAGTCTTGATCGGTTACTCGACCCACGATCAGTGAAGATCAGGGTAGGGTACCCGGATGGTGTGGGTAAAGTGTACAACCTCTGCAGAGTGTAAATCTATTCAAATAGCCGCGTCCGCGGTCATGGACGGTTGGGAAGGTTGCTTTACAGCGTTGCTGGTTTTATTTTCAAAAAGGATTTTGGAAAAGAAAAGGCTTTGAAAATGTTTTGACCATGGGATGGTCGGAAAGGATACCTGCTTTAACCATGGGAAGGTCAGAGAGGTATGGAAGGAGTTTGGTCATGGGATGGCCGTAGAAGAAGAAGCAAATGGGTGACCCAGTCCTAATGTTTTCAAAACTTTTCAAAAAGGTTTCCAAAACATTTTACAAAAGTTTTCAACAAAGATAGGTAGATGCTATATCTACAAGAGAAACTATTTGAGAAAAGAACCCCTCCTGGAGCCCTGCTACTACCACAGCCATAGTGCATATCCTCTTGTTATTACTGTTATCTTAAGGTGGTTTGCGAGTACATTCTCTCACTGGCATTGTCCTTCGATATTAACATGGTTAGATATCGAGAAGAAGGTGAAAGGGACGACTCTGCGAGCTAGGACGTTCTCCCAGTCAGTTGCTTGTAGGTTAAGGCATGGCTCGGGCACTGCGCTTAAGGAATTTCCGGTGTTGTTGATCAATGTAGCCATGATGGCAAATTAAGGTACGATATGTTCTTGTTAACTATCGGATGTTTACTTTGATACTTGTCGGTTATGGGCCACGACTAACTGATCATGGGATCGTGGTTGTATGCATAACAGGGATTCTCGGAGGATTAATCCGGGGGCCCCAAAAAAAGATCCGCCATTTCTTCAATAGTTCTGTCTCTCTTCTTCTTCTTGTATTTGTGGAGGCCTGTCTTTAAATTTGAAAAAATGGAATTTATATTCCGTTCCCCCAAGCTTAAGAGACACAATATCCTTCTTGAAATTGACATAGGCACCTATATCACCCAAAAAGTCTCTTCCAAATATAATAGGGCAAAGAGTGTCAGCTGGCATATGAACAACTACAAAATCGATGGGATAGTTTTTATTGCCAATTGTGGCAGTTGCATCTTCAACTACTCCAATTGGAATTCTAAGATTTTTATTGGCTAACATAATTGTCATATCAGTATTTTCAATTGTAGCAGGTTCTATTTCTTCTTTTATTTCTAAATAGAAATCATAATATATAACATTAACTTCGGTGCCAAGATCACATAAACCATAATTCGAGGTTTCTTTAAATATGCAGGGAAGAATAGGCTTACGCACATCTTTTACCTTTGTTTTACCTTCAACCAATATGGAAGTCTCTTCATAAAGTTCAACTATGTTACAATGTGTGTACATAGCCATAATTGCTTCCTTGTTTATCTCTTCATTTTTGGTTTCCTCCAGATGTTCCAAGACTTCTGGCATATTTTCTTCTTCCTTTTTTATCTTGTACTGCTTTGACCTATTCACATTCAAGAATATGCTTTTGTGCAGTGTTAGGAAAGGGAATTTCATTTATTGGGTTCTAAGGAGGCTAGTGTTGCTTTATCTTCTCTTTTCTTCTCAGGTTCGGGTGGTGGATCATACTTGACCGGTCCCTCTTTTGGAGCTTTAATATGTTCTTTAAAAGCTTTAAGAACTTGCAACACAAGATCTGAATCCAAGTAAAGTTCTTTAGATAATTCTTTAACATTGCCTTTTTTATTATAGTCATGAATACAATCATGTTCTATTTCTACGCCTCCTTCACTTCCTAGACCAAAATTCCATGAAACTCTATGATCACGAATTCTATTAAGTAAAGCCCAAGCTTTAGGTATAGGAAGATTCATAAAGGCTCCTTCTATTAAAGAGTCTATTTCAATTTTACTAGATTCAATTAAACCGCCATAAAATATATTCAATAAATACCATTCAGGTAAATCATGATGCGGACATAGACGTAGTAAGTCTTTAAATCTGATATAAGCTCTTACTAGTCCTTCGTTAAAATGTTTTTTCCAAGTCATTATAAGACGCCTGATTCCAAAAGATTTTGACAATGGATAATATTTTGCTAGAAATTCACAGGCTAGATTATCCCAAGTAGTAGTGGCTTCAGGTGGTAGAGATCAATACCATGAGAGAGTCATACTAGTCAAAGTCAGACTAAAAAGTTTAACCCTTACCTCATCAGTGGTATATCCCATCAATAGAAAAGTGCCACATATATCTTTGAAACATGCAATATGCTCATATGGATCAGGATCTTCTTCATCTCCAGTAAATTTCTTCTTATGTAGAATACTAAGTAGTAGAGGATTTATTTCAAACCCCCTTGTCTTCTCATTGGAGTTATCTCTTCTATAAATATCATAGGGATTCCCAAAACAGTTGAGTGAGTTAGCACTAGTCATATGCTCAAACTCTATCATGTTGGTGGGATCCTATAACTCAAAACAAAATTTAGCAAGACAAGAATAAATAAGAAAAAACTAAAAGACCTACATCGCTTAGCTCACCGAAAACGGTGCCAGAAAATAGCTTGATGTCTACAAGTGCATAGGTAGTTTGTAGCTAGTTTCAAAATAAAGATATCGATCCCATAGGGAGCAGGAGTCTAAAGTCTAATATCTCTTGAAATAAATATTATGATAGAAATGCTAGATTAAGTTCTAAGTGACAAGATAAAATGCGAGTATTGTGTAAAAAGGTGTTTTTGGGTTTTAGGTATAAGAGCAATAATAAAGTAAAGTAAAATAACTGAATACAGAAAGTAAGTATCGCGTATGTAAGAAAGATTGGAATTGCAGTAGGGAAAACATTCTCAGGGAGTAGCGGATACACCACTAGTATTATAAGGATCTAAGATAAAGATTATCATCATGAACATTCTCAACTATGTATGTGTGGGAGGAACTCCGTATTTGGGAAATTAGGTAACAACCGTTGTTCTCATCATCCTCATAACCACAACAGTCAGCAATCGACATCAATTGAGTTACTGCGCTATTAAGGGACGTAATCCCACAGGATGTATCCCATGGCATGGATAGTGTTCCGTGAGTTTCCTCGTTTTCCCAAGTTGATATGTAAGGGGTGCCAACAGCTTTGTAGTCACTATAAGTGCTAGCACACCTCCATCTACCAACTAGTAGTTCCCTCCATCAAGTCCCCACGAGAGGCAAATATTGAGAGGTCAACTTCTCTCAACATCAAGATGTAGAAAATCTAACACATGGTCACAACAATGAATATCATAATAGACATTATCTTATTTCAATCTCATACTAGGGTTTCTCCATCTCCCTAAGAACTAGAGATCTACTCAGACATGGAGGCAATCAACATCATAGCAATGGTAATGGAAACAATCATAGATGAATAGTACTTGTATAAATCCACAACGATACGTGAATTAGAACAAGATCTAGGAAATATGTAGATGGGATGGATGGAGATGGTGGTGATGCAGTGGTGGATGATGAAGATCGATGGCTTAGCCTCCCGGATCTGCGCAGGGCGAAGATGGATCCTTGTGGATGAGTTCCCCCTCCAGATGTCTTCCGGAGGTGAGGTTTCTGTGATTTCTATGTGTTCTGTATTTCGTCTCCTCGAACCAATAGTACAGGGTGAAACTATTTGACGAGGCGGAGGCAGCACCAACTTGTTAGCTTCTGCCTCCCTTGTTAGCTTCTAGTTTTCTTCTGGTATTATTAATATTTCCCAAATAAGCGATTTATGTTGTTTTTGACTCCTTTTCTCCACAGTATAACTGCTCAAAGAATTGTATCCATTGGATCCATCATCTGTCCTGATCCTGGTGAAAACAGACATAAAATGTGCGTGCGAGCGCCGTAAAATACCAAGATCCTACATCTACAATGAAAAATAATAATATAAAATATGATGTAAATATACACTCATAAGCGCTGCCTCAGGGAGTGCTGCCCCAGTTATCCCTTCATCGGCTGAAGCCCTATCTGCTAGTGCCACTTTGTCTATGGAGAGGACTTCCCCATAGCTTTTAGTTTGTCGTCATAGGGGCCTCCTTTTTATTTTTCTCTGTAATGAACTTGGATACTTTTGTTTAATCACTCCTTTTGCTAAAAAAGATCTAGTGTTTATGTTTATTGTGTGTGCAAATTGCCGTTCGTGTACTGAAACTCATGTACTTTCGTCTGCTCTACCAGATATTCTATGACTGAGCGGCTCCATTTGGGTCCACTTAGGCTTTGGATGCGCATCCATCTTCATCTAGGGTGGGCGCATCCGAGACTGCTATTGCTCGCGTGATCAATCCGCCATTATGTGCGGAAAAAATTGATCAGATGAAGAGGATTGAGGGTAATCTTTGGCTTGTTCAAGCAATGGTGGACATATCCTAGTCAAAGATGCGCAAGGCCCTAGATCGTGAAGCATATTTCTTAGAGGAAATTTCTAGGGTGAGCGAAAAGATGCTATGTAAGTTTTCCCCAACGCTTTTGATCTTTTCATGCTCAGTCGTGAGAATTTATCTTCTTTGTTTTCTCTCAGTATTCGACTATGAGAGAGGGAGTAAAACCAACAACTTCACAGTCGAATGAATGCTCTGGTAGCTGCCTCTCAAGGTACCAATATTGATTTCTAGGCTGATCACTGCCATGCGTATGCGGTGGCGTTGCTGCAGGATCGTGTGTTGGAGGTGGAGAAATTCGTCGAGTGATGCCAGAGATCCTTCACTATTGTGTATAATACTATGTTTCCCTGGAATCCTCAGCCCTAGAGCCTGGCTGAATTAATGGCAGAATTTCTGCAAGGTGAAAGGATTCACCACTTTGTGAAGCTGCAGCTCGTGGCGGGTGCTAAACTTGCACTTTCTTGGGTGCGCATGCATCATCCTAGGTTGGATTTAGATGTTGTGTCACTGGGACTACCTTCCCCTCCTGGCGGTGGGTTGGTTAATATGGCGCCTAATTACGCGAACGCCCGTAGGCCTGCCATCAGGATTGTCCGAAGGTTCCTAGAGGAAGACGAAGATTTCTTCCTAAACTTCGGCATCTGAATGTTTGCTGCATGAACATTGTATATGTTTGTATTCACTGAGTAATGTATGTTGCCTTTGTTTTTAGCAAACAGGTCATAAATTTATATGAGATTTTTTTTATCACGCGAGACCGTTTTGTTTTCCTGACGCCTCGAGGCTGAGTCAGCTATTTAGGTCAAATGCGCATTATATTGGAGACGACGATTTTTATGTGGTACGCTTGGCAAAGACCACGAGTATCGGGTGGGTTGATGAATGAAATAGAACAGAAGAAAGCTCGAGACCCAGTTTTGGGAATTTATCTTATTTATCGTCGATCATATAGGATACATGTTTTGGCGTGCTCGCCTGGCCGTTGGCCTTATTGAATGTAAAATGCATAAAAGTAAAAGAACATCCGAAAATATACGGCTTCTATATGGAGGTAATCCATTGCTATCTTGTTACGTTCCTTGTAGGTTCAAGGGGGTTTTAACCTTTCGATTGGAGGCACAACTTCTGCGTGGTCGACCAGAGAAAAAAACGTGTGTTTTGCTAGATCGCTTTGGATTGGAAAGTTAATGCACACGCGAAGTCTAGTGCTTTTCTTCGGGATGACTATTGGGTTAGACACCCATGTTTCTTTTGTTATCCCTATTATGAGCCAGGAATTGGTGAGTGATGACCCACAAGTATAGGGGGTGTATCGTAGTATTTTCGATAAGTAAGAGTGTCGAACCCAACAAGGAGCAGAAGGTGCTGGCTAGTGGTATGGATCAGGAATTCTCTACAAATACTTAGCAAACGGATTTTTAGGGGTTTTTGATAAAGCAAGTAAACGAAGTATGAGTAAATAAAAGACAGTAGAAATAAATGCAGCAAGTGGCCCATTCCTTTATGCAGCAAAGGAAAAGCCGGTTGTATTACTTAAGATGACCAAACGTTCTCGAGGACACATGGGAAGACTGTCAAGTGCTTTCGCTTCATATAGTTGATTAATCTTATTTAGCTTGCTAAGTGTTGTGTGGGTGAACCTGTGCTAATGTACCGACCTTACTAGGACTAATACATACTTGTGATTATACCCCTTGCGAACATCCGTAAGTACAAGAAAGTAATTAAGGTAGAAACCTAACCACAGCTTTAAACTCTAAGACCCTTATGTCCCTTGTGCAATGGTTTCGTAACGGGGGTTCAGGTTTCTGTCACTCCGGCAACCCCTACGATTAGTAGCCAAATACACAATGCATTCCCCTAGGCCCATATAGGTGAAGTGTCATGTAGTCGACGTTCACATGACACCACTAGAAGAAGTACACCACAACTTAAATATCAAACTATTGAATCTTTCTCAACACAACTCCACTACTAACAACATGACTTCTCCCATGTCCTCAAGAACAAAACGAACTACTCACAAGACAACATATGGATCATGATCAGAGATGGAATAATGATGTATAACAATCTAAACATAAACAATAATTCAATGGTTCACTCAATAGCATCAACTACAAAGAGTAATCAACACCGGGAAAGTTTCCCCTATGAACTATGCAAGATTCAACTCAATTGTTACAGCAATATGGAGATGGTGATGATGGTGCTGATGGTGATGATGGTGGTGATGATGATGATGATGATCCCGATGAAGTTCAGCTTGATGGTGGTGTTGATGGCGACGATCTCCCCTCTCCGGGAAGGAATTCCCCCGGTAGAAATCTGTCTACCGGGGAGATCTTTCTCTCTCGGTGTTTTCTGCCCCGCAGAGGCAGCAGAATCTTTCTGTGGTTGCTCCTCGAGTCTTAGGGTTTCGGGAGGATGATATACGCTAGAGGGGACAGCCAGAGGTGGGCCAGGGCGGCCACACCACCTGCTGGCGCGACCTAGGGCTGCCCGCACCAGGGGGTGGTATGGGGCCCATGTGGCCCATATCCACTCCGTCTTCTGGCATGCTTAGTCTTCTGGAAAAATAGGATTTTCCGTATATTTTCCCAGATTTTCTGATCTTCGTGAATTTTGCCTCCAAACAGCACCTTTTCCATCAGAATCCTGACTGCAGCGGTCCATGCTCGAAAAGTCATCAACCATGCAAAAACAGATGAAATAATATAAGTATCACATCTCAATACGAAATGTATCAATGAATAATAGGGAATTAATACATAGAATAGTGATGGAAAATGGACGTATCAGTGAGGCAAGGGGCCTGTTGTCCAACGGACCTGATTTGTTGGGTGGACCATGCATTGTCTGTGTGTAGTTTGACTAAGTGCTCGTCGGTTCCTTAGGGATTTCTTGTATATTGATTGAGTCCAAAAGAGTCTCCCAATTCTCATGGGGGAAACCGACGAGCGTGCCTTCCTATGTAGGACCAATGCTGGAGGTCGGATAGGTCGCCTTTGCATTTGCATGGTGCACCTGATTTTCTAGAGTCTGTTCGATGGGGACATGTCCTTCGGGTAATAGCACTATGTCTCCAATTTTTAGCTGGCCAAATTTTGCTTCAATCCCGAAAGATTCTGATATTTTTTGAACTCTAGGTCACAATTATCCAAGCAAGTGAAGCTTCCTCATATGGTTATGATTACATTGGGGGATGAAATTTTTAGTACCAGGTATGCATAGTGGGGTACTACCAAGAACCTAGCGAAAGATGGGCGTCCCAGGATCACGTGGTACTATGATGGCTAGTCCATGACATTGAATTCGAGTTTTTCGCGCCTAAAGTTGTTCCTTAATCTGAAGACTACGTCAAGATAGACTTTTACAAGAGGAATCTTGGCTTTTCCTAGAACTATCCCTTGGAAAGTTATATCCGTGGGTGCTAGATTTGTCAGGGGCCAATTCATTACCGCAGGGTTTGGGATAAATTAGGTTGATGTTGCTTCCTACATCTAAGAAAACCTTGCTCATATTGAACCGGCTGATTTGTGCCTCCACTATTAAAGCTGATTGACCCGGTCACGGCACTCGAAGAAGGTGATCATCTCTACTGAACATGATTTCCGTCTCTGACTAGTGGAGATACTCGGGTGTAGGCGGTGGCACTGTTATTAGCATATTGACTTTTCTTGTGATCTACTTCTCGGTCCTGTTAGATGGTCGTCCTTTTTCAATCATCGGCATTGTGCCATTAGACCTTGGGTATTTGTCATCTTGATTTGTTGTTTTTTGTGGCAGCCCCGCTAGCGGATGTACTGGTGGTGGCGGTGGTGCGCCAATGGCTAAAGCTTCGGGTGTGGTGGTGTATCCTCGGTTGGCTGCTTCAGTTGTCTTTGCATTGCACACCTCCTACATCTTTAAAAACGTTCGACAATCCTTCATGAGGTGGTTTGATTGCCTTTTTTCCTTTTGAATCGACGTAGAAGTACATATTGCAGGGTCCTTACAACATTTGTATTGCGGACATTGTTGGGTCCCAAGCTCTTGGTTGGTATCGCTGTGTTGGTTGGCTCCCACCAACATCATCTTTATTGCCGCGGTATCCATTGTTGTGATTGTCATTTCTTCGGTTGTCCTCTCCTGAGAACACGGCTGCAATGTAGCTTGATCCACCGTGTTCGTAGCTGGTTTGTCGTCTTCTATCGTTATTGCGCAAGTCTCGGTCTTCTTCCGGTGAACGTGCTTGCTTGTTGTGTAATGCATCTTCTCCATCGGCCCAGCGATTTGTCATGTCCATCAGCTATGAAATTGTTTTGGGCTTGACCCGTCCCATCTCTTCTATGAATTCTCATTGGCGAAGGCCGTCATTGAAGGCGTCAATGGACCTTTCGCCGAATATAGCCTCGGCCGAATTTTTGATGCTATTCCACCGCTGGATGAAGGGTTGTATTGATACTTTGGATTTTTGTTTGCACCCTCGCAATTGCTCCAAGGATGCAGGTCGCTTGAACATGGAATGGAAATTTCAGATGAACTTGTCTTCAGGATTGTTCCAGCTGCTGATGGATTCTTCGGGTAACTACCTTAGCCAAGATCAAGCGGCACTGGTCAAGTGCAACCTAGGATTTGCATTCCGGTGGCCTTGGAGCCACCTTGTAATTTTACGGTAGCCAGATAACCTACCAACCAAGCTTTGGGTTCCTAGAGGCTGTCGTACTTCTGGTGGTCGTGAGGGAGTTTGAAATAATTTGGTACTAGAGTCTTGCGAACCCGTCGGGTAAAACAACTGGCTCCACAATCATACTCATCCTCACTGTCACCATCATAGTATCTTTGATTGTTGCGCTCTTCCCCGGATCTTTCGATCCTGCGCTATGTGATGTCGTCTCTTGCATTGTTTCGTGGCTCAGAGCCCAAAAAGTGCACCCAATGTGGCGACCGTGATCGTCTGGTGTGCCCCACCTTCTGAGGGATGCTGCAATAGCGTGGGGATCTGTCGGGTTGTTGTTTGATTCCCTGTTTCATTTGTGCAAGAGATGCGCCCACCATGCCGAGGTTCATGAGAGTGGAGCGATGGAGAGTTGCACGAGGATCACCGAGTGCGGGTGATCAAGTATGTTTGCGCAACTACGATGGCATAAACGATAAATTGAGATCTCAGGTCAGCTCGTTTCTTTTAGCTTCTAGGATATTTTGCAGTCATGAGGTTCCTCTCCTTGGTGGTGCTCCTGTGGTTACGCTTCCTAACCCTCGAGTGGAGCTTAGTTGCGCCCGCCAAAGGCTGGATTCTTTGGGTAGACTTTTTCTTTCGTCGAGTTGCCTCTTCATCCTTAGTAGATCCCTTTTTTTGTGATTAAGCAAATATTGGTAGGCCATTATATATTCACGGGTGGCCTCGACTGTCATTGGGACCACACCCGAAATTTCCTCCCTTGCTTTTTGCCATGCTTCGGCTGGCAGCTGGAGAATTTGCCGCTCACCTCTACGTGGTTCTCCTCCTCCTTGGATTATGCGGTTCTTTGTCGGATCTCCTTCATTTCCGTGATTTCTTTGTTTTCATGATTTGTCATCCGACAAAATATCATCGGGGTCAAGGATAGGGTTACTGTTAGAGCCGCCTGAGTTGAGGCGTCCCTGATGATTACGCACACTTGGTGGTGAGTTATGTATGAAGTAGTGACATCATCATAGGTCTAAGGGCTCCCCGGATTATCCATCCGAGAAATCCCTGTTATGCATATATCCACGTTCCCATGATCTTTGAGCCGTGGAACATAACCGATAAGTATCATTACAACATCCGAAACATAACGAAATACAAGACTTACATAGATGCCATTATGGCTACACCATCCTTAGCAGCGGAGTATCCTCATACGCAGAGCCCAATCGTGCCTCAACCTACAGGAAGCTGACTGGGAAGACGGCCTAGCTCTCGTGGATGTCACGTGAATCTTCCGAAGTCGAAACTCTGAAAGTTTGGCCAAGTAAATAGCCAGGGACACAGCCGTGAGTACTTTTGAATGTACTCGCAAACCACCAGGATAATGACATAAGGAATTGCAAGTCTGGCTATGGCGAGATAGCTCTATCTGGGGTTGTTTTCGAAAAGCCTAGGCCAACTCTTGAAGTTATGGCATCTCCATATCTTTGTTGAAAAAGAGTTTTGAAAACATGGCTTTGTTTTATAAGTCAAGACATCTCCATATCTTTGTTGAAAAAGAGTTTTGAAAACAGTTTTGGAGTATAAACCCTTTTTAAACCTCTTCGACCACCTCGGGTCAAAACAAAGCTTTCAAACTTGGGTTTCCCCGGAACCTTCATCCTCTTCATCCTTGTTTTCCAAACAAGCACAGTTTGGGTACTCCTAGCAAACACCTTTACAACCATCCTTGACCGTGGACACGGCTATTCGAATAGGTTATACTCTGCAGAGTTTGCGCACTTTCCCCACAAGAATCAATACATCCACCGGGATACAACCATGGCCCACTACCACTGTAGATGGGGGTCCGGATAATCAAACCTAACCTTTTGCTTGTCGACCCTAGCAAAGGCTGCTTTTCCTTTTGGGTTTGTTCTCCCCGGCAACGAGTATGTGGCTCCCAGCCATAGTCATGCCTTCCGTACACGCGCATACCCAAGCCACAACTTGGCGTATACCTTAAATCTGGTGACTCCACTTCCTTCCGTACTCCAAGTCATACCGTCCGTGGGAGACCCAATTGTTGCACCGACCTCCTGCCAGAACATGCTCACTCTTGCCAAAGCAAGCAACATGCTTCAGATCCGAGATCTGTTAGCACCAGCCCGGAATTCCAGGGATCTCTCCCTATAAGCATGGTACAAGTTGCCTCGGCTAATGCAGACAAACTACGAGCTAAGCCCCAGCACCTGGGGTAATGTGGTTGCACTGATAAAAATTGTTCTGGTAAAGGCGTAGAACATCCCTTCACTTTCTCATTTCTCATCATCACCATTTCTTTCGTTAAAACATCCGCTGGGAACGATGCCTCTTCCTAAGGGTTTTACAAAGCAGTTTTGAAACATTTGTAATGGGGTAAATCCCAAACAGTTCATTTTCTCAAAACCGAGGTTTTCAAGGAGGTAGGATGCTATCCATCATACTCTTGGTCTAAAGGGAAAAATGGTAGGTACATCAGGGTGGTGCCACGAGGGACACAAATTCATAACTTGGAGGATCCAAGTCACTAGCGCAGTATTTATAAAACAAGACATGGAGGTAAATAATGCAATTTATAAAGAGGATACAAAACAGGTAGAAGGGAGTAGGACAAGTATCAGAGTTCAAGAATGGTGGCTTGCCTGTGATCAACAATAATTCCCTAGACTTCTTTAGATAACCAAGAATACCCAAAAAATATAGTAAGAAATCCCTTCCTTCTGGTCGTCAAATACTCACACTATCGTCGTTATCGGGTATACATGCAAACATACAATACCACAATCAATACGAGGCATGCATGCATGAATGCATACAGCAAACAAACATAAGGAATCCTACTTAACTTAGTAGGTTCTGGAGGAGTTGGGTATTGACAGTGAAATTACTATGATAAATACTATGAACTTGGAGTGGGCTTCTGGGGTCAGTAGGCTACAAAAGGGTAACCATGATAGCCTCATATAGGTCTTGACAAAACAAAACCATCACAAGTGGGTTCACTTGAATATCAATTGCCTAGATTTAATTATGATTTTTATAGTGGTAATAACTCTAGTTTGAAGGAATAATTCACCAGAATTTATCTGGAGCTCCAAAAATTATTTCCTTGGGTGGTTAGGTGGTTATTTATGTATTGAACCACCTAGAGTTGTAATTTTTTCAGAATAATTACCATAATGCCCTCAGGAAATTCCCAAAGGCAGTTTTGTAAAGTTTTTCTCTTTTTCAGCAGATTAATTCTACAGAAGCTATTGGGTTGGTTCCAAGGGCATGTGGTAGGCACTTAGAATACCTTTATGTAGGAATTGGATTCACCCTTTTTGGAGATGTCACAGTCCTGGAGTGATTTATTTAGTGAAATAACCCATTATAGAAGTATTTAAATCACTAAAATTTGACTAGAGCTCAATAAATTCTAAGATACTGGGGTTTGATAGAGGTTGATACTATGAGGTACTATGAGGTGGAATCAGGTCATTACCACATTTGGTTTGACCTAGATAATTTATCTAAGGTAGATAAAGGCTGATTTTATTATTTTTGTTAAAGGCATCCTTCTGTTCACTTTGGCATAAGACCTATGCTAGAAGATAGGTATATCAAATACCTTCCAGTAGAGTCTTGGTTCTCCCCAAATGGAGATATAAACCTTTCCGAGGAATTTATCTAGTGCAAAGTATACTTGGTAGTAGAATAAATTCTAGCAATTAATGGGAATTAGTTCGAACGTGGGGTTGCCTCTGCATGTTTGAGAAAACATCTGGGAACAACTAGAAATTTGAATCTTGGTATTTGGACTTGATTTATATTTTCAAAAGGATTTAATCCTACTTGCATTTATCTGGATCTGGAAGTAAAAGAAAAGCAAACAAAGCAGGCTGGGCTGGCTCTATCAACAGAGCTACTGGGCCGGCCAAGAGGGAATCGCCCTGACGGGGCGCAGAGCAGGCCATGGTTTGAACCACAAAGGGGCCCGGAGGTCAGCAAGAGGGGGACCCCGAAGGGGTATCGGCAGATCTCGGTCATTGGTTTAAGTCGCGATGGACGGCGGAGCATTGTCGTCCTCGACAGAGCAGAGTCCACGGCGGCAGAACCCTAGCTCATCGGAGAGGGAGGCGGGAGCTCACCAGAGGGCTTGGGAGGCGTCGGGCAGGGTGCAGGGCGACACAGTCGACAACGGCGAGCAGACCGAGGGGTGGCAAAACGGGGTTGGCCTCCGGGAAGTAGCTCGCACGACGATGGCCGAGGATGACCCCGTCAGAGCTTGCTGGCGAGGACGGAGAAGTCGTTCCTCGACAGAAAGAAGGGTACTGTTAGATAGAGGAGGAGGAGGGGAACACATGAGCCAACATGCAGAGGAAGGGGAGCAGGGGAGAAGGAGCCTTTCTTGATTTTTGAAGGAGTCCGAATCCTCTCATTCTTCTTCTCCTGGACAACACAGAGCAAGGGAGAGGGAGTGGAGCTGGGGGAGGTGAGTGGGAGGGGAGAGGGGGCAAATGCAGGGCAGGGGGCTTGCTGGGGTAGCCTCTGGCCTATATATCAAGGAGGGAGGAGTAGATGGAGTAAATGTCTCATTTGGACATGGGGGAGGGGTAGAGCTGGCCAGGGATTGGTTCAAGGGACAATGGGGAGGGGTAGGAAGGGGTTTTGGTCGTGCTGGGTCAGAGAGGGACGGGGTGGCAGCTGTGGTAATTAAGTGGGGGTAAAACTTTGTAAGATCTTGTTGTCTCTCTCTCTTTCTACTAGTACAAGGGCAAAATAGGCAAAGCTGGGGTGGAGCTACAATGGTGTCTACCTGGGGTGTGTCCTGGTGTTGAGAATAAGCATTGGGCAAGTTTTGATGAAATTTGGAAGTGGTTTGAGTAGTTGATTTCCCTACTTGGCAATTTTGATCAATTGGTGGTTATAAAGAAAGTCCAAAAACTTGTATTGGACAAGATGGGGAAATGGTACTAGTAGATAGATGAGGTCTAGGTAGACTCCTAGGATTTATTTGAGATTTTTATAAGGTGTTTTAGTCCTCATAAATCCATGTATTCAAAAAGGGCAGAAGTAGTTTCTAGAAGATCTTGTGATATTTTTACATTGGACAAAGTTGGTTCTTGGTTGGAGAGGGTCCCAAATGTGAATACACACTTAGGGGAATTTTCCCAAGATTTATTGAGGATTAAAAGTATTTAAAACAATTATTATTCCAATTCAGCCATTTAAGAAAGTGGGCAAAAAGAAATGATAAAGCTTCTCAAAAATATTTATTTTTGGTATGGGAAGGTAGGGTGTGATATATGGAACTCACTTGAGCCAAAAGTTGGGGAAGGGTTTTGGAAAAAACCAAACTTTCCATTGGGAGAGTGGTTTTGAGATTTTGTCTATTAAAGGAATTAAATAGATTTGGAGCCATACTAATTATGGGTAATATTTGAGAAATCTTGATGATCAAGGTAGTTTATGTATACAAGGTGTAGCAAGCATTTTCAACCTTGGGAAATGGAAATCCAAGTTGATTAAGATGGAGAACGAGGTGTGGATCTAGGGGATGTTATTTTTATACCACCTAAACCTTGTTGTATCTTGGAGTTCAGAGTTCTCCTTGATGCAAGGGATAGATGGATTGTTAGACCAAGTCATATAGATGATCATGGCAGAAAGAGTTTGAATTAATTGCATTTGAGGTGACCCAGAAATGTTGGCAAGCTTTGTTGAATTTAAGGCTGCCATACCAAAAGAGTCATGATGCCTTATAAACCATGTGGGTTTAAGCAGCACAAGGATCCACTTGGAACAAGTGAAGCAGATGTTGATAAACCTATATGAGTAGGTCACAACCATGCAAAGAGTTGGTCCATAGAAGGTTGTATGAGCGTGTGAGCGTCTGTCAAAGTAGGCATGATGACTAGTTTTGCAGGAAAAGTTATTTTCTTGCCTGCAAAACCATCAAGAACAAGTGGGTTGGAGGATGATCTAGCTAGAGGCAAAAGTAGGCCTTGGTAGTCTTTAGGATGGTAATTAAGATGGTTCAGGTGCATTTCCAAGGATGTACATGGGTTGAGGAAGGGAGGCATTCAAAAAGTTAATGTTGAAACTATTTCCAGACTTTGTCAAATTTGGCAGTTTTGAGGATTTTGACTAGAGTATGAGAGGGAAAGTTCTTGGAGGGGTTGCAATGTATCAAAGCATCAACAAGTGGAGGGTGTTGAAGTGTAGATGGAGTGTAAGGGATCCATGCTTGACATTGGTCCCCATGGACTTGGAAACTTGTAGAACGGAAGTCTTCAGAATTGATCTGGTTAAAGGTTTTGGATGATAACCTAGTAGCTAGGGATCAGATCTAGGTTTGTATTCTTGCTTGAGGGATGAGGATTTGGAAACAACTTGATCCTAGTGATGAGCTCCTAGAGTATCTCATACCACTTCCTAAGCAAACAAGTCAAACAGCAGATCAAAACAACTCATCAGACAGCAGGTCAAGGCAACTCATCTTATGAACTAAGTGAATCCACTACTGGGGTTACCATCAAGATTAGCTTGAGATAAGGTTGGGGGCATTTTGAAGGGGTTAGGGTTTTGAGTAAGATGAGCGTTCTTGGCATCTCTACCAAGAGTAGAATTCAATAGCCTTGAAACGAGGTTTGGGAAAACTAGGGATAAGGTTAGTTGAGGGTTCTATCTTGGAAATAAGGAGATTATATTATATATTTCTCCATAGTTTGGTCAATAGAATATACTGAAATAGTTTTGGTTGCATAAGCATCTTGGCTCATGTTTTGAATTGTCAGAATGTTTGAGAATATGTAAGTTGAGCTAGGATAGTTTTGGTAAATAGCTTTTTGTCAACTGAGGGTGAGGTAAGGAATATCATAATATACACTCTCATATGCACAGGAAACAACAAGCAACAAGAAAGCACTGCACCGATGCACAAGAAAAAAATTTGTTCCTCCTGATTTTTGCATTCTTGACAACTAATCTGGGTTACTGAAATTGGGATGTTATAGACCTTTCCCCCTTAAAAGAATCTTGTCCCGAGATTTGGGAGAGTACGGTTAGGGGATTTGCCTTTGAGTTAGTGCTATGTGTTTCTTGCGGACTAACTTGCCGACTTTGTCTTGGGACAGGGTTACTTCGACAAGGAGGTTGAACTTCAACTTGTTGAAACACAAGGGCAGAGAAGGCTTCAACCAGGGTTGCAAGCAGTGGTCTTCCAGCTTTCAGGGTTCATGGCGCCTGTCCTAGGGGATTATGGTAACCTAGCATACGTGCTTGGGTCCAACGGTTGGATTATTTCGAGCAGAGGGTTATTCCATTTTGCGGGAAAAAGGCAGTCTTTCCCCCTTAGGATTATACTAGGGTAGATCGGAGAGTTACAAACCGGGGACATCCGTATGGGGGCGGCAAAATACAGTTCCTCAGGTAGCGGTCAACAGCTCAAGAGAGGGTAACATCATAGGTGTTGTTCCCAATAGAAATGGGCTAGTTTATTTCATGTTGCACTTGCCGATGTTCCGGGAGTCCGAGAGTGGGTTAAGGAGCTTCTCTCTTGATCTTTACTTCCACTGGGTGTTGTCGCCTATAGAAGCGCGGGAAATATTCAGTTTTGAGTTGCGGGGCTGCGAGCGGTAAGGTGACCATCTTTTCTAAAGATAAGAGCCCTGGGTGCTTTCGGGGTTCTCTTTTGCGGAAGTCTTGACGGGTTTTCTCTGGGGGCATTCTCGGCTGAAGTGACCGGGCAGACTACATGTGAAACAGGGGCTTTTCTTTCAGCGTAATGGAGTTGATGACTTTTCTATGCTGACATCGGGAGGTTGGCACGCCTTGCTAATGAGGGGATATATTGGGCATTTGACAGGGACGTGGTCTTGGCCTTCGCAGAGGAAACAAGTGATAAGCCGAGTTGGGCAAGCTTTGGTCGAGTGAGGTTCTCCGCAGTTTGGGCAGTGGCCGGGACATCTGCTGGCTTGGTGTCTTCTATCTCCGCAATGGCTACATGCCTTCTTCGAGCTTCCGGTCTTCAGGGTCAACCTGGGAGGTTCCTGTTGGTGGTACGTGTTCCAGGTTGGGTCTGATGCAACGTCTTGGGTAAAACACGCAAGAAGGAAAGCAAATCAAGCAAGCATATCCATCCAAGGAAGTTATTACAACATCAACCAATCTGCACCCTAGGGTGCTAATAGTACTTAAATATTACAAAACGTGTTCATGGACGATACATGACTCTACCCTATTGCTAAACGGGCGAGTACCGCAACATGGATGATTACTCGGAGGGTGCATTTGTGGTGTCGTGGCTAGCTTCTGGCGGAGTAGTGGAGGTTTCCAGCATCTCCTTGATAGGCTTGAACCTACGGAGATACTGACTGGCGGTGGTGCACTTCCTTCTTTGCTTGGGGGCTGCTTCACTCAATGTTCCTTCAGCGGCGGTGGTTCGTGCTTGGTTTCTTTGCAGGGTTTCCAGAGCTTCCATATGGGTGGGAATGGCTTGTACGTGTCGGAGCTCCATCTGGGAGTGGCGGTATTCATCAATGACTACTGTTAACACCTCATTGCTAGAGTAACTGAATCAGGTCTAAAAGGAGAGAGCAGGTTATGCCAGGCTGGGGTCTTGAGATCCTCCGGTGCAGTCGACATTTCCCTTCATGGGGAGGTAGAATGTTGTGGGCTGTCTCATCTCTGGGAGGGAGCTACGGATGTGCATCAAAGCTTCTCGGGCTACCAAATCAAGAGCAAGTACGGGACTAGGCATCCGAGGTCCAGTGGAGTAGATAGGGCTTCCATTGGTTCCCGGCTTGGCTAGTATGACAATTTGTCCCACATAATCTCCTGATTCCAGTCCGTTGTGGAGGGTGTAGGTAGGTTTCTGCTGGTAACCGCACAGTTGCATAGAGTCCCGGAGTAGTCGAGAAAATCCAATCTTCAGCCACTCTTCACCAATAAGTTCCATCTACAAAAGTGTTTAGGGCCAGGTTGGGTTAGTGATAGGTGTGCAGGATTTTAAGCTTATGAAATCATATTAATGCAAGTAGTTTTCAAAATGGAGGGGAAAGGGCATAAGCACTTTTGCAAATAGTCATCTCTTCCCTTTGTCTTTTATAAAATAGGATTGTCGCTTCCTGTCTAGCGTCCATGCTAACTAAGGTCTCCTACAGTCAGGATGGCTCTAATACCAAGTCTGAGGGCTCCACGGATTATCCATCCAAGAAATCCCTGCTATGCATATATCCATGTTCCCGTGATTAGTGAGCCGTGGAACATAACCGACAAGTATCATTACAACATCCGAAACATAACGAAATACAATACTTACATAGATGCCATTATGGCTACAACATCCTTAGCAGCGGAGTATCCTCATGCGCAGAGCCCAGTCGTGCCTCAACCTACAAGCAGCTGACTGGGAAGACGACCTAGCTCCGTGAACGTCACCTGAATCTTCCGAAGTCGAAACTCTGAAAGTCTGGCCAAGTAAATAGCCACGGACACAACCGTGAGTACTTTTGAATGTATTATGGTAATCCATCTAGGAATCTTAGGAGAATACCTATTCTCTATACTGATCTTGAAGCCATGAAATTCTAAATAGACCTTGAGTTGGTCTATATGATGAAAGAAATTGCTTTTGTAGGACGAGAATATGAAGATCCAAGTGATCATCTGACAAAGGTTCATTACCTTTGTGATACTCTTAAACCAGATGGACTACCAAAAGAGTGTGTACTCCTACAACTTTTTTGCTTGCCTTGCCTAGGTTACTATCCTTGCCTAAACATACTATAAAAAGTTGGACGGATTGTATCTGATAATTTACTATGCTTCTGTAGACAAGCATGATATATCAAATTTCTTTCAGAAAGTTGGAGAAAGTTTCTCACGAGCTTAGGTTTGATTATATGGGATGATTATGATAGTACAAAATCATGGTTTTAAGGAGCATTTTATCATACAATATTTTTATAATTGACTCACGGATGACTCCAACCAAATGGTTGATTTAACTGCAGGAGGAAGTTTGAGAAAGTTGATGCTACCAGAATGCATAGATCTTTTTGTGGTAAGATCCTTCAATGATAAACAATATAATCATGATGAATATTTTAAATCAAAGAAAGGTATGATTCATATACCTCCAGAACTTATGCCGGAAGTTAAAAAGTCCATAGACGAAAAAGGTATATCAATGGAACTTATTAAAGAAAATCAAGTTGATGTTCTCCAAACTTTTATAATAGAACACGAAATGAATCTTGCTATGCAACAATGTAAACATCAACAAATTAGGTTCCGTGATAGTTATAATAAACATCTCATCCTCCACAAGAAAGATATAAAAGAATTGACTGCAGTCTTTGATGATCTAGGACTTGCTGCTAGACATCTTGATAAACATATTAGTATGGTTAAAATTCAATGTGATCAAATATCCAAGACTCAAGATTTGACTTCAAATCAAAGTAATCATTATTACAATACCATGTCTACTAATATTGTCACTAGACGTGGTATAGTGTAACATCCCAGCATTAGAGCTTACAATTAAGCTGAGATGAGATGTGTGCATTGCATTCATGCATAGAAAATATGCATAATGTTCACGCTTTTAAATAAAACTTGTCAAAGTGATTGAAGCTTCTCTTAACTTGGTGGAACTGAAATAAATCATCAAGTTGACTGCGATAAGTTCCAATATGACTTTTGCTAAAACCTTATTGGCGAGGGTAAACCTCGGCAATGTCCATGGTGAAGCACTTATGGTTTCATGAAAAAGAGAACGCTGGGGATTTCGTCGGATGTCAGGAAAACAATGGAGTCAAAGTCACCTAAATATTGAGTAATCACACTATTACAAGTTTGCTGGGATATTTTTTGGTACCCTCACTTGGGCTTCGCCCGTGCTATATATAATAGGCTGGGTCTCAAAGTTGTATGCGGATAGGTTTTACATACGCGTGATTACAATACCAACACATTGTCGGTTTAGAAAGTCATTCCTAATACAATCAAAGTCTTTGTTGGTTGCTTCCTTGGGCTATCATCTGAAATCTTCATGGGCTGTAAGCCTTTTACCAATTATAGGGTAGCGGATCATAAGCATCCGAGTAATCATACCTATGTCAGTAGCTCCTGAGACTCTACTTGAACCGTAGTTTCAGGTTGAGTATCAAAGTTTCTTTTTCCTTCTTTTCCTTTATTTTTATCTCTTTTTATATTTTATAGGAATTTGGTACAACAAGTCTGATGCTTCCGATGAATCAGGAATCAGTTAATTGCTCCTGGGTAAAAACAAGGTTGTCCTACATCAAATTCAAGTCCCAGGCCTGAACTCGGAATTTACTACTGGCGTAATTTAGTTCGGGCCGCCGAGGTCTTATCGAGTACTGAATCCCAGTTTTATTTTATCGGGTACCCAACGCGTCCATCAGGATTTTTCATCGTATCGTTGATACGGATAACTTACTGGCAGAGCGCATTCTTGTGCAATTACTAGGCCACACACGACGAATCCTAGGGTCTTACCTTCATGTTTCTTAACATGGCATTCGGATTTTTGTCGCGTTTGGGCACGATCTGAGAGTTTTTGATTTTTCATCGGTTGGCTTGCTGAGCCACCGATTTTTCTAACCTCCATCAGATAGTTTTAATGCTTTATGACAACTCTCGATGGGAGTAATCTTTTTGAGGATACATCAACGTAAAACTCATAGGTATTTTCAATCATGAACACTTTTGTTTTAATCATACACAATTGGATTTCTATCAGGTGCACGCCAGCGCTCCCGATGGGAGTAGCACCCGAGGCTATGTTCGGATGCCTGTATCTAGACATAGGCTCATAGTAGCTATTAGCTTGAAAAAAAATGTGGGACCCCCGGATTAATCCTCCGAGAATCCCTATTATGCATACAACCACGATCTTATGATCAGTTAGTCGTGACACATAACCAACAAGTATCAAACCAGACATCCAATACATAACTAATACATGACATACCTTATCTGCCATTAATACTACATTGATCAATAACAGCGGAACTTCATTAATCGTAGACGCCGAGCCATGCCTTAACCTACAGGCAACTGACTGGGAGAACGTCCTAGCTCGCCTATTCGTCCCCTTCACCTCCGTCTTGATATCTGACCATGTTAATAGCCAGGGACAATGCCAGTGAGTACTTTGAAAGTACTCGCAAACCACCTTAAGAGAATAGTAATAACAAGGGGGTATGCATTATGGCTGTAGTAGTAGGAGGGCTCCAAGAGGGGTTCTTTTCTAAATAGTTTCTCTTGTAGATATAGCATCTACATATCTTTGTTGAAAACTTCTGTAAATCATTTTGGAAACCGTTTTGGAAAGTTTTGGAAAACATTAGGACTGGGTCACCCATTTGCTTCTCCTTTAGGGTCATCTCATGACCAAACTCCTTCCTTACCCCTCTGACCATCCCATGGTCAAAGTGTTGGGTCCGCAGCATAGAAAACAAAAAAATTCCTACGGTGTGAACTACACGCCAAGATCTATCTATAGCCTGGAGGAGCCAAGCCACTACCAGATATACAACATCGTATAGTAAAACAATTTAGTTTTAGAAATAGCAGGTAAAACATGCATAAATAAAATAGTAGGACAAGGCTTATGAGCAAGAAAGTGGCTTGCCTGATGATCAGCAATATGGCAATGTGTCCCTAGACTTCTTAGAATACCAAATAATACCAATAATAATTACCACTTCTCCTGCTCTCCGATTTCATCACAACTATTGTCGTCCAGACATCACATGCAAACAAACACGGGCACAATCAACACAAGGCTTGCAAGCACCAATACAATACAGCAAACAAATGAGCCATACAAGTTCACCATTCATTAGGTCCTAGGAGGAATGGATTTACTAGGATTGGCTTTGTCTTGGAAATATGAAAGGGAACCCTCTTAGGATTTATAGTCTAGGAAAATACCTAAGAGATGGATTTTTGAACAAGACCATATTCTGCAGGGTACCATAGTAAAAACATGATACCAATAGATAGGTATTGATAAAATGAAACCAACAAAAGTGGTTTCACTATTTTATCACTTTTATTGAAATACTTATGCATATTCTAGTGAAGAAGGTTCTAGTATTAGGAAATAATTCACCAGAAAAGTTCTGTAGATCCAAAAATTATTTCCTTGGATGGTTAGGTAGGGATTGATTTACTTGTTCACCGAGAGTTGGAATCAAGTCAATATAATTACCAGAATGCCCTCAGGAAATTCCCAAAGACAGTGATGTATGAATCTTCTCTTTATCACCAGATTAAATCTATAGGAGATATTGAGTTGGTTCCAATGGCAGGTGATAGGTATTTAAATTACCTTTCTGTAGGATTTAGATTCACCCTTTTTGGAGTTGTGAAACTCCTGGAGTGATTTATTTAGTGAAAATACCCATCATATGAGTATTTAAATCTCAAAAGTTTAACCAGAGCTCAATAAATTCTCATCTTCTAGGGTTTGATAGATACTGATCCTAGGAGGTACTGGAATTGCAATCAGGTCAGAACAATTACCAGAATGCCCTCAGGAAATTCCTAAAGGCAGTTATGTACACAACTTGTCCTTTTCACCAGTTTAACTCTACAGTAGCTTTTGATTTGATTCCAAGGACACATGTTAGGTACTTCCAATACCTTTCTGTAGAAATTGGAATCAACATTTTTGGATTAGCAGAACTAATGTAGTGAATTAAGAGGTGCATAAACTATGCACAGTATAGTTTAATTCACAGAAAAACATCTAAGGCTCAATAAATCATGAGCTCCTGGGTTTAGATAGGCCTTTGTGTACCACATCCCGGATAATTGGATTTGGGTCAATTGGACTCTTCATTTGGCCTAGGGAAATTCCTAAAGTTAGATCAGAGATGTTTTTGTTATTTTTACTAAGGACAACCCACTATTCACCTTGGGCTGGCACCAAGTCCATGAAATAGGTACAAGTAAAATCTACCAGGGGAAGTTGGTTTTTCTCCAATTGGGGATGTGAATCTCACAAAGGAATTTAATTAGTGGAATAGACACATTTTTTGGGTGGAAATAATGCCCAGAAATAATGAAAATTATTTTGGGAAAAATACCAGTTCTGCATGATGTGGAAAACCCTAGGGGATCATGTAAAATTGTCACCTGGACGAGATCCTGCAGTTTTGTATTTTATTTTGATTTAAACTAACAGGGGTATTTCAGATCTAATATTCCCAGAGAAAAAGAAAAGGGAGAAATCGTTGTCGGGCCGGATCTGGAGGGAGATGGGCTGTGAGGGCGGATTCGGCCCAGGTGGGCTGGACAGCGAGCAGGAGGGGCGGCTTTGAACCTGGTGGGCGGGGCCTGCTGGTCAGCGACCGCGGCGGCCGAAACGGTACGGGAGACCGTGGGCCGTTCGATCAAGTCGGGATCGACGGTTCCCGCGGCGTCTTCTACCTCGCGCCAGCGACAGAGGGAGGAAACCCTAGGGAGGCTCGGGCGACAGCGGGGAGCTCACCTGGGGCGCGGAGGGACGCCGGGGAGGTACCGAGGCGACGCGGTGGACAACGGCGACCTCAATGATGGGGGGCATGGGCGGGTTCGACGACGGTGCATGGCTCGCGCGAGCACGCCCGAGGGAGATCTCGTTGGAGCTCGATGCCGACGATGAAAGGGGCGGTCCCTGGCAGGAGGACCTGGGGATCTTGGGAGCGAACATGCAGAGGGGGAGGGGCAGTAGGGGGAGTCCCTTGCTCGGTATACGGGGGAGGGCTGAAGCTTCTCCCTTGCTCTCTCTCGAGCAGGGCAGAGCAGGGGAAAGAGAGAGGGGTGCTCTAGGGTGGTGAGTGGAGGGACACAAATGAGGGCAGTGGAGAGCTGGTGAAGGCCTCTAGCCATATATACCAAGAGGGAGGAGTAGATGAGGCAATTTACTCATTTGGGCATGGGGGAGAGGGGATGCTGGCCAGTGATTGGTCCAAGGCTCGATGGGGAGGGGTAATATGGGTATTTGGTCGTGCAGGGAGGGGTGGCTGGCCTACTGCAGCAACAATGTCCACCAATTGCAATTTCCACACTCTCTCACCCTCCATTTAGCTCCAAGCACTAAAGACAAGGGGAAGAGGTTTACTAAAGTGGTGATACAGTGCATTCTGACCACAGGGTGAAGAGGTTTGCTGGGGAAGCTTACTTGACCAGGCTAGTGAGATTTTGTGGGTTTTTGATTTGAGGAAATTGTCTCCTTGGCAATTTTGACCAAGTAGAGGGCTATGAAGAAAGTCTCAAAATTTGCATTGGCCAAGATGGGGAAATGATACTGGTGGGTAGATGAGGTCAAGGCATAATTCTAGGAATTAATTGGGATTTTTCTAGAGATTTAAAGTCCACTTAAATCCATTTATTCAAAAAGTACAGAAGTAGTTTCTAGGGGATCATTTGTTAAATTTACATTGGACAGGTGGACTTTTTGATGTGGGATGATCCCAAATGTGAAAACACACTTAGGTGAATTTTCCCAAGATTTATTGGGGATTAAAAGTATTTAAAACAATTATTATTCCAATTCAGCCATTTAAGAAAATGGGCAAAAATAAATAATAAAGCTTCTCAAAAATAATTATTTTTGATATGGAAAGATAAGGTATGATTAGTGGGACTCACATGAGTCAAAAGTTGGGGAAGTGTTTTGGTAAAAACCAAACTTTCCTTTATGGAGGGGGTTTTGGAGATTTTGACTATTTAAGGAATTAAGTAGTTTTGGGGCCATAATAATTATGGGCAATTATTGATAAATATTGAGGATCATTGTAGATGAGATAGGCAAGGTGTAGCAAGAAATTGCAACCTTGTGGAATGAAATCCCAACTAGAAAAGGATGGAAAATACTGAGTTGATTGATCTAGGGTGGTGTTATTTTTATACCACCAAAACATGCTTGCATCTTGGGGATTAGAACTCACCTTGGTGCAAGGGATAGATGGATAGGTAGAGCAGGTCATGTAGATGATCATGGCTGGAGGAGTTTGAATTAATTATATCTGAGGGGATCTAGAAAGGATGGCAAAGTTTGTTGAAACTAAGGCTGCCATGCAGAAAGTGTCATGAAGCCTTCTAAATCAAGTGGGTTTAATAAGCTCGAAGGTCCACTTGGGACAAGTGAAGTAGGTTTCGATAGAAATCAAAGAGTACAACACAACCATGCAGAGAGTTGGTACATAGGAGTTTGTATGAGGGTGTGAGCTTCTACCAAGGTAGGCATGATGACTAGTTTTGCAGGAAATGTTATTTTCTTGTCTGCAAAACCATCAAGGATGAGTGGGTTGAGGGATGATCTCACCAGAGGCAAATGTGGGCCTTGATAGTACTTAGGATGGTTAACAAGATGGTTCAGGTGCATTTCCAAAAATTCACAAGGGTTGAGAAAGGGATACATTCAAAAAGGTGATGTTGAAACAGATTCCAGACAGCCAAATTTGGCAGATTTAGAGATTTTGACTAGAGTATGAGAGGGAATGTTTTTGATGGGGTGCAGGGCACACAAGCATCATCAAGTGGATGATGTTGAAGTGTAGATTGAGTAGAAAGTATCCTTGCTTGATATGGGTCTTCATAGACTTAGAAACTTCTGGAATGGAGCACTGCAAACTTGATCTGGGTAAGGGTTTTAGATGATCACCTGGTGGATAGAGGTTAGATCCAAATTGTATTCTTGCTTAGGGAGTGATGATTTGGAACCATCTTGATCCTAGTTCTGAGCTCCTAGAGTAGCTCATACTACTTCTAAGCAATCAAATCAAACAGCAGATCAAGGCAACTCATCTTACAGACAAATCAACTACTACTGGGGTTACCACCAAGCTTAGTTTGAGGTAAGGATGGGTATTTTGAAATAGGTTGGCGTTTGAACAAGGTAAGGTCCTTGGTATCTCTACCAAGGGTAGAATTCAATTCTTTGAAAAGAGTTTTTGGGAAACCTAGAGGTAAGAAAAGTTGAAGGTTCTGTCTCCAAAACATAAGGAGATTATATTGTATAACTCTCCATAGTTTTGTCAATAGAAGTTACAAAAATAGTTTTGGTTACATAAGCAATCTTGGCTCATGTTTTGAAATGCCAGAACATTTGAGAATATGGAAATTAAGCCAAGACTGTTTTGGAAAGTAGTTTTTGTCAACTGGTGTTAAGGTGAGGAGCATATCATCTAATACACATTCATATGCATAAGAATATCCAAATAACAAGCAAACACTTCAGCATTAAACCAGAAAAAGTTTTTGTTCCCCCTGATTTTTGCATTCTGGACACTAATTCAGGGTTGCTGAAATTGGGATGTTACAAAAAACATAGATCTTTTGAACGTATATAATTAATAAAGAACTTAAGGTACGAAAAACTTTTCTTTTATACATAAGGCAAAAAACCGATGATACATTATTTTTGGCAGATGGCGCCTAGCCGTTGGCCTAGATATTCTGGCTTGAGAAACCGAACCGTAATCTTATCGCATTGCAAGTAATCTTATGCGTAAAAGCGTCGCAGCAGCGCTACGTTCCATGGATTGGATTATTTGACTCCTGTCTTCTTGTCTTGTAGTTGATATGCTCCTCTGGGGATAACTTCTGTGACGATGTATGGTCCTTCACATGGCGATTCTAACTTTCGGTGTCCATCTTTCTTGAGGTGAAGAACTAGGTCCCTTACTGTGAAGGACCTAGGCCGCAATCATCAGCTATGGTAATTGCGAAAGTTTTGTTGGTACATAGTTGCTCTTTGTAGGGCTTCATCTCCATCTTCATCAAGTGCATACACATCATCTTAGAGTGCTTCTCTTGATTCCTCTTCATCATATGTAGCTACTCTTGGGGATTCATGTGATACCTCAACAGGAAGCACATATTCTGTGTCGTGGACTAGAAAGAAAGGTGTCTCTTGTGTCGAATTGTTTGGAGTTATACGTAACAGATGGCAATTCATCAACCCATGCTCCTTTTGCTCTGTCAAGTGGTGCTAGTAGTCTTTTCTTGAGTCCAGCAGTAACTAGTCCACTGGCTTTTCTACTTGTCCATTTGTTTGCGGGTGAGCTACTAGGCGTAGCTTGCTTCGATGCCCATCTCCTGGCAGTACTCCTTGAACTCATTGGAAGTGAAGTTAGTCCCATTGTCTGTGATGATGCTGTTCGGTATGCCAAACCAAAATACTATGGATTTAATGAAATTCAAAGACGAAGTTCCATCTTGGGTGGTGACAGGCATTGCTTCTATCCATTTAGTAAATTTGTCGACTACTACTACTAAAATACGTATCCTTCTAGCGATGATTTGTGAAGTTTTCCCACCATATCTAGTCCCCACTGAGCAAAAGGCCAAGCCAGAGGTATATGATTTAACTCAACGGAGGGTGCTCCAGGCTTTGTTGCGAATCGTTGTCATGCTTCACATGTTTTGATGATATCTTTTGCATCTTGAATTGTAGTCAGCCAGTAAAATCCTACCTTGAATGCTTTGTCAGCAATTTCTCGGCTACTAGCATGATGACCACAAACTCCTTCATGTATATCTTTGAGTATGGTTTTTCCTTCTTCGGGTGTCACAGAGCACTGCAACACACCCGAAATACTTCTCTTATACAGTTCCCCTTTGATTATTCTGAAGGCCTTCGATCTTTGGGTAATTCGCCGGGCTTCTATAACATCTTTAGGTAGTTCGCCCTTAGTCATATATGCTACATATGGCTGCATCCAGGTAGGTTCAATTAGCATGACCTCTCCAATTTCCTGTTCTTCTTCTTCAATGGCCTCTTCTATATTCTTGGCTTCCGTTGGAGCCTCCGAGTCTTTTTGCGGGTGTCTCTTTTTTCCCGTTTTTGGTGCTACGACCTCGGAGACTCTTTTTGCTTTGATCGATCGCTTCGTTATTTCTTTCCAAAAAAACCTAGGTGGCACTTGGACACAAGGATCCGATGTTTGCTAGATTGTCGGCTTCTTCATTGCTTGCTCTTCCTATGTGCGATACTTTGCATCCATCAAATTTAGCTTCCATAATGCCATATAAATTGCGGTAAGCAATCATATTATCATTGATGGCATCGCACTTGTTCATTGCTTGCTGTGCCACAAGATTGGAATCTCCAAAGATTTTGAGGCGAGTTGCACCGCAGGCTTTGGTCATTCGCATGCCGTGCAACAAGGCCTCATATTCAGCTTCGTTATTGGATGCCTTTGCAAAGCTCATTCGAAGTATATAGCGCATTTTGTCGGCTTGTGGTGATACTAGTATAACTCCTGCTCCTGCTCCTTCCGTTCTTTTTGATCCATCAAAGTACATTGTCCATGCACTAGAAAGGTTAGGTGGACCCGCACATTGCAACTCTGTCTATTATGTGATGAAATTCTGCAAAAACTTGTGACTTGATTGCTTTGCGCATCTCATACATGATATCTCTAGGGGATAATTTGATGCCGCATAGAGAGACACGCCAGTTGCTTCTGGATTGTTGAGGATGTTTGACAAAGGTGCTTCATTAACCACTATGATCGAATGTTCCGAAAAATAATGGCATAGCTTTCATGCTGTCATAAATACCCGATATGCTAGTTTTTGGTAATGTGCGTACCTTTGTTTGGATGGTGATAAGACCTCACTCAGGAAGTAGACTGGCCTATGTACGCCATGGGTTTTCACTTCTTCGGGTCGCTCCATGACCAAGACCGTGCTGACCACCTGATTTGTGGCAGCGATACAAAGCAGTAAAGGCTCTTTTTCTTTTGGCGACATGATGACAGGAGATGTCGAAAGTGTCCTCTTAAGATCTTCAAAGGCGCGTTGAGCTTCTTCCTTCCATTCGAATTTCTCCGATTACCTCATGAGGGCGTAAAATGGTAACACTTTTTCTCCTAATCTTGCAATGAAACGACTGAGTGCCGCTACTCGCCCCACCAGCTGTTGTACACCATGTAGATTTGTTTGCTTTTTTGTTGTTAAACTTTCTTGTATTTTCTCGGGATTATCCTCGATTCCTCTTGCTGATACCAAATATCCGAGAAGTTGCCCTGCCGGGACTCCAAAGTAACATTTCTTCGGGTTCAGCTTGGTGCTAAAATTGTAGAGATTTTTGAATGTTTCCTCGAGGTCCTTGATGAGTGCGGATCCTTGTATTATTGTAACTATAACATCATCGATATATACTTTTACATTCGTGCCTATTTGGCTTCCCAAACATTTCTGCATCATCCGCTGATGTGTTGCTCCGACGTTCTTGAGACAAAAGGGCATTGTTGTGTAGCAGTATACACCATAAGGCGTGATAAATTCTTTTTTCTCCATATCTTGTTCCTTCATCCTAATCTGGTGGTATCCCGAGTAAGCATCCAAGAAATAAAGACGTTCACATCCCACGGTTGCATCGATTATTTGGTCGATCCGTGGTAATTTGAAGTGATCTTTTGGACAATGTTTGTTCAGTGCAGTAAAGTCGATGCACATCCGAAGTTCTGTAGTATTTTTCTTTGGAACACATACTGGGTTTGTGACCCACTCTGCTTTTGTTAGTTCTTTGATAAAGTTGGCGTCAGTAAGGCGATGGAGATCCTTTCCATTAACTATATGCTTTGGTTCTGCGAAGCGATAAAGCGGTTGTTTTACTGGCTTCGCCTTTGGATCCAAATTTAATGCCTACTCTGCGAGTTCCCTGGGAATTCCCGGCATGTCAGAAGGTAGCCATGCGAAGATCTCCCTATGCTCATGGTGGAACTCGATGAGCACGCTTTCCTATGCGGGACCAAGATTGGAATCCACAAATGTTGTTTTCATCGGGTCGACGGGGTGGATCTGCACTTCTTTAGTGTCTTTTTCCATGTCAAAAGCCTGGTCGGGATTGACACGCGCTACTTCTAGTGGTTCTGCAATTGCCAAAGTTTTGAGTTGTTCAAACTCCGTTGCCATCCTGAAAGATTTGGAAAATTTGTTGAACTCCCGATCGCAATTGTCGGCACGTGTGAACCTTCCTTTTATTGTGATGATTCCCTTTGGTGCTGGCACTTTCATGACTAGGTACGCATAATGTGGCACTACTATAAGCCGTCTAAAAGCTAGTCATCCCAAGATCGCATGATATTGTGATGGCCAGTCCATGACTTTGAATTCGAGTTTTTCTCGCCTGAAATTTACTTCGGATCCAAAAACAACATCAAGAAATACTTTGCCTAAAGGAATTTCGGCTTTACCTGGTACTATTCCATGGAAAGATATTTCTATTGGCGCGAGATTGTCCAGAGGGTAGCCCATTATTCTTAGTGTTTTTGGGTGGATCAAATTTATGTTGTTTCCTGCATCCATGAAGACCTTGCTCATATCGACCCCACCAATTTGTGCTTCGACTATCATGGCTAAGTGACCCGGTCGTGGGACCCAAAGTGGGTGATCAACTCTGCTAAATGTGATTTCTTGCTGTGACCAGTGGAGATATTCGGGTGTGGTTGATGTTGTTGTTTCCGCCATGTTGATTTGTCTTGTGATGAGCTTCTGGGTTCTGTTGGATGGATGTCCTTTCTGAATCATAGACATTGCTCCTTTTGACCTGGGGTATTCATTGCTTTGGTTAGTTGTGTTTTGTGGTAGTACTGCTGGTGATGGTGGTGGTGGTGCGCTGATGGATACTGTGCCACATGTGGATGTGTATCCTCGGTTTGCCGCTTCAGTTGCTTTTGCATTACATATCTCCTGCATGTTCAAGAGTGTCCAGTAGTATTTCATGAGGTGGTTAGATTGTCGTCTGCCTGCTGAGTCGACGTAAAAATGCATATTACAGGGTCCTTCCAGCATTTGCATCACGGACATGGGTGGGTCCCGTGCTCTTGGCTGATACAACTGTGCTGACTGACTTCCTCTGCCATCGTCCCTGTTCTGGCGGTATCCACCATTGTAGTCGCTACTTTTGTTGTTACCTTCACCCGAGAAAGCGGCTGCGACATAACTTGGTCCCGTGTTTCCATCGTTGTTCCTTCTTCTTCTATCGTTGCCGAACTTATCCCTATCTTCTCCGGGTGATCGCGTACGCTTATTATGCAACACATCTTCTCCATCAGCCCAGCGATTTGCTATTTCCATTAATTGTGAGATTGTTTTGGGTTTAACCCGTCCCAGTTCCTCTATGAATTCTCGGCGACGAAGGCCGTCGTTGAAGGCATCAATGGCCCTTTCATCAGATATGGACTCAACTGAGTTTTTTATGATATTCCATCGTTGGATAAATGCTCTTATTGATTCCCTAGATTTTGTTTGCATGCCCGCAGCTGCTCCAAGGATGCGGATCATTTGAATGTAGATTGGAAGTGTTGGATAAACTTATCTTCTAGGTCATTCCAGCTACCGATGGAATCTTTGGGTAAGTTTCTGAGCCATGATCTTGCGGCGCCGGTGATATGTAGTTGTAAGCTTTGGATTGCGCTAGTTGTGGAGCCGCCTTGTAATTTGACAGTGGCCAAATAATCTGCTAACCATGCTTCAGGTTCCTAGATTTCGTCGTACTTTTGGCGGTCGTGCAGAAGTTTGAAGTCTTTTGGTACTGAGGTTTTGCGAATCCGCTGAGTAAAACAGTTAGACTCACATAGCCCGTAATCATCTTTGTTGTATCCATCGTGGTATCGTCGGCTGCGGTTTCCGTCTCTTGCTCCATCATTCCTGTGTTGCGTGTTGTCATTTCTTCTGTTGCTTCGCGGCTCGGGTCCTATGAGATGTGCCTGGTGTGGCGATGTACTAATAATATTCTGAGATTGTAGTTCTGGATAGATCTTCGCCATCCTTTTTTCGAAGTCGATGTTTTCGCTGCTTTCTTCGGGTTCTGAATTTGTCGGGTTTGCTTTGCATGGTGGAGTTGGCTGAGGACCTGACCCGAGGGAGAGATTACCATGAAGGCCATCAAGGTCCCCCAGGTCCGTCTCGGTTTGCTCGTTTTCTTTGCCTACTTTGATCTGTGTTGCGACGTTTGTGGAGGATGCGACAGAAGATGCTGGTACCACCATTGGCGTAGGTTTTTGCACTGACGGTTCTGATGTGATCAGAGCCGAAGGGTGCGATTCTTGCGGGTCTTCTACTTGGAAGTGGAAATTTCTGATGATCCGATTGGATCCGTCGTTGAAATCGGCGGGTACCAGTATAGGGGTGGGCGGGTGTGGATCTGCTTTTGTCGGGTTGATGCTTGGTGGAGAGTGGTCCGCCAAATCCATGGTTCCAGCATTCAGGATCCCCACGATCGGCGCCAATTGACGAGGGGTAACCTCGGCAATGTCCATGGTGAAGGACTTAGGGTTTCGCGGAAAAGAGAACGCTAGGGATTTCGTGGGATGTTAGGAAAACAATGGAGTCAAAGTGGCCTGAATATTGAGTAATCGCACTATTACAAGTTGCCTGGGAGATTTTCTGGTACCCTCTCTTGGGCTTCTCCCGTCCTATATATAATAGGCCGGGTCACAAAGATGTATGCAGATAGGTTTTACATACGCGTGATTACAATACCAACACATTGTCGGTTCAGAAACTCTTTCCTAATACAATCAAAGTCTTTGTCGGTTGCTTCCTTAGGCTATCATCTGAAATCTTCATGTTGTAAGCCTTTTACCCACTATAGGGAAGCAGATCATAAGCATCCGAGTAATCATACCTATGTCACTTATCTTTGGGTAATATAATTTGATCTATGGGTAGATCAAATGGAATCAAACTAGACCCGTAACACATTATTTAATGAATAACAAAGAATCTTATAGAGCTCATATCATGGTATTCATTATAATCACTCTTGAATACCCAATCAAGAATGTAACTCCAAGAAAAGAAACTCAATAACTAGACCTTGATACACTTGCTTGCTATAGATGTTCCTACCATGAGGAACATGGTAGTTCTTAAACATTAATTCTTATCACAAATCGAGTAGAAAAGGGAAGTGAAGCCAAGACTATTCATCACATATCTTTGTTGTCATGTTAATAGATGGCAATCCTATTTAACCAAGTCTTAGTGTCAATTTCTCATGAGTGATCGAGTGATCAATTCTTGACCTAGCACTTATTGACTCTTAGATTTGACCTAATATACTGACCTTCCAAACACCTTAAGTAAATTAATAAGAAGTAGTAACTAGTTATGGTAGAGTGTGCCATCATCAATGGAATGTGATCCTTAGTGGAGATCAAACCATCAGATGTTGGAGGAATTAACTCACTCATGAGTTAACTAGCAGAAGTATCTAATCCTAAGAGTTAATCTAGAAATTATGAAGCTATGAGAAAGCTAGTAGTGCTAGGGTATCAAATAATAATCTTGTTAAGCCAAGTTGGTATAAGCTTAGAGTAAGCTTACTTAACAAGATAAACTCTATAAAGAGACTAGTACAAGTCTACTACTTAATTGATAATAGATCTTGATCAAACAATTAGAAGCCTAAGCTTAGTGTGATCAAAGGATGGTGGTCATGATTCTCAAGTCACTTGAGAATAGATGACTAGATGATGAAGAAGAGTTGTGAGAATACCAAATTAGGCAAAACCTAGTAAGATGAATCATCTAGCTTGATCACAAGTAGTCAAGCTAGAGTATGAGGAAGTATATAATATGAGTTGTATGAAGTAGTTGGATGGATAGTAGTTTAACCAAGCTAATACAAGAACAAACTTGTATTATGGGAGTAATACCATACCTCTTCTAGAGGATTGATATCCCTTGTTATATATAGTGAGGATGGTAATCTTGCAAGCCTTGGAAGTAGTTGCAAGATGGATATAAAGGAGTTAGTAGATGGAGTTAGAAATAGCTACATTGTTAGATTCATTAAGGGTAGCTTATAGATGAAAGTTATATACTAGAAGAATAATGGAAAATGAGTATTGTTGAAGTAATATGACCATGTCATCATCTGATGATGGATATGGTGGAGTCAGATGATTAACTTATTCAGAAGGATGTGATCTTTGTGAATAAGGTAAGGGTGATATACATAGAATATTTAGGAACGGAATTCCTTAACTAAAGACAAGCCTAGTGAAGGAATGAGGATAGGAATACTTGAGAAGCCTTTAACCAAGGTCTTATCAAGCATGAAGTTTCAAAACCTTAGAATCTAGATGATAGTAAAACCAATTCCTAATTTTAAACAGCCAAAGAATAGTATCTCTTGGTCAAATAAAGTCCTAAGAGATAAGTAGAATACCAGTTGATAGTGTATTGATTGAAGCCTTGTCCACCTTATTGTCCTAAACCCTAATAAAGACCTAGTATCATATACCATCAAGATCACATTAGTAAAGCAATCTCAATATCTCATTCTAAGTAAAATATTGTTCATGCTCACAAAACAAGAAGGCAATGTCTCTTAGCTCAGGATAACCACTTCCCAATAGAATGTGAGTCTATTCAATATCTCATTCTAAGTAACCACTTCCCAATATTTTTCATCCATAATAGAATGTGAGTCTATTCAATATTCCCAAAAATCAGGATAACCACATCTAAATGAATATCTTCATTGTTCCAGTATTGATTGTTATTTGTGCATATGGACTCAACCAAGATTGTTCTATGCTAGTTCTAAACCCCACAAACTAAGTAGAGTTTAAATAGGAAAAATCACTAAATATGGCAAACCATGAAACTCAAATAATCATATTATGAATCACGAGGTTTAATACCTTATAATGTATATTCATATAATTACTTTATGAGGTTAAGTATTAAAAAGATTCTCTATACATCATTAACCATTTTACGCCATTACCATTAAAATTATTAAGTGAAAACAAAATCATCTTTAAAGGATCTTTGAATAAGAATTAGTTCCTAAAAAACTAATCCCTAATTACTTTGATTAATCAACAAGTTCCTATATAATAGTGGAAATTGTAACACACTAAGAGCAAGTCTAACAACGCACTTATTCCTCTGGCCCTTAAAACGCGAGTAAGGGCGATTGTACTGTGTTTTTACACTTTGAAAACTGCCGGCGGAGATCAGCACCCTTATTCATAGCCTATAAAACTGAATTTTCTGTTTTACATGTGTGATAAGGGCGCGGATTGATGACACATGTTTCCTGGCCCGTAAAAACAGGAATTCTAGCACAAATGCAAGTTGCAAACATTTCATGCATAGTTTCAACATCAAATCAACAACATAGTTCGCATCAAATCCATACGTAGAATAGGTCATGACAAATCCAAATTCATAGTTCATAGGTCTACCAACATGCAAGGAAGAATCAAGCTCTGGAATTGTCTCCATGCTCAGCTGAAGCACCTCCGGTTCCAATTTGATGAAGGAGCCTTCTTCTCTCCGTGATCTCTGCGGTGATCAATAGTTACATCACTAGGAGTATTCAATGTCACCGCATCAATGGCCGCACTCCACCAGCTATAAGCCGTTTTGATCACCTCCTAATGGCCTTGGAGCGATCGAAAACTACGAGCCACAGGCTTCCACACTCGAGGTATGAGCTGGTAAAACCTATCCTCAATGCGCTGCCAATACCGCTTCCCGGTTTGATCAGTGCCTCGATGCAGCATCCATTCCAACTTGTTCCCAAGCACGTCACAAAGTTGTTTCCTTGATCTCCATGTAATTCATGGCTCTCTTCTTTGTCTACCATCTCCTCATCGGTCGGTAACCTCTACCATCTCCTCGTCGTCAGTCTCCTCGTTGTCGGTCGGCTCATCAGCATCAACGTCACCCAAATTCTGCTCTTGTTCACCGCCGAAAGGAGCTAGAGGTGGATCGGAGGTGTTGACAGCGGTCCATGCCGTTAGTATCCGGCCACAGTGGTGCAGGAGATGGCGAGGGCACGAAGATCGGCGGTGGCGTTGGTGGCGGTGGGCGGGCGGGAAGGGGAAACGAGCTGAAATCTCTCAGGCGCAAAGGAACGATGGAGTACGGAGCACGTTCGGGTCTCCCTCTCCAACCCTGGTTTGTGCGGGTGGAGAGCAGGTTTACGAGTCGGCCCTTACTTTTTTTAAGGATCGTGTGATTTGAGGGTACGGATCGCCGCTGATTTCTCGATCAAAACCTTAAAACCACGGTTATTTTGAGGGTTTGCCCTGTTTAAGGGTGCTGTTAGACTTTCTCTCACAAGGTTAGGTCAATCAACTAATACCATGTCCTTTGAAATGTTTGAAATACTATCTAAAAGATTTAATGCTTAAAGGGTTGAAATTTGAATTGAAAATGAATTATGAAAACAGAAAATCGAAATAGAAAAGGAAAAAAGCAGTGCAGCAGTACCAGACCATGGCCCAGGTCGTCCCTTTGCTAACTGTCGCTCGCGTATGCCAACTTCCGCTGCTCGCTCACTTCAGAACAGCCCAACACCAGCCCGGTTCGTCTCTCTCTCACTGACATGTGGGTCAGTAGATGGACCGCGGGTTGAGTCTAGAAATCAGCCAGGTGCTTTTTGTGCAAAATGTTCATCGTCATCTTCTTCGCGTCATAAGCAGCTCGCTGGAGCTCGCGCCGCTGCTGGATGGCAATCACCGGCGTTAGTAGAAATAAACCGCCGCAATGCCCACCGTCGTCCTCGACAAGCATAAGAACGCCACCGCGACGCCCCAGCCCATCCTCATCCTCATTTCCCTCTCTCTTAGGAGCTCTCGCTCTCTCTCCCGCTGCACACCCGAAACCCTAGCTAGAGAGGCTAACACATTGCCGCAGTTAGAAGCAGCTCCAAGGTCAGCCGAGGATGCCACGAGCTCTGCCGGGTTGTTCTTCATCTCCATGGTGAAGTAATCAAGCTGAGACGCTCTCAATCGGCCGCATCAACCTCATCTTCTCCAAGCCAGACGACCACTGTTGTGCACCTCGCCGTTGATACAGTCATGCTCAGCTCCATTTGAGACTAGAAATGCATCGAGGGTAAGCCCCTGATTCTCGTGCGCCTCTTAGATCCCTTCCTTGCTTGCTATACCACCGTTGCGTCGAGCGCTGACGTTCACCGCTGCCAGTCGTCGATGTCGATGTTCCGATGACCAATACGGGGCCACACGACCACAATTAGACTTCTCGTACTCTGCTCGTTCCAACACACCCCTACACAGCCGCGCGCAAGCTTGCAGACGTCATCGTCGATGACCATCTGGTGGTGGCCGGCGAGCAGACATCATGCTGACGTCAAGCTCACGTCAGCCCGCACCCAATCCATTGGTTGACTGGTCTTCTCCACACGTGGAAGATGATGTGGCCTAGACCCCACATGTCTATGTCTTAGGGTAGAATCTATGTGTGTAACCAAAGTAGCAGTGACGTCAGCATGAGATATTAAATCTTTTGGAAATTAGTTTTATAATTTCAAAAATTGATTAAATCTTAGAAATTTAATATCTCTTGTTTTATAACTCAGAAAAATATATATTATATATCAAAATCTTTAGGAAAACAAACTCTATACTTTAAACTTATTATCGTATTTTATTTTTGAACTTAAATAAAAATAATTATTATTAGTAAATAGACTAATAAGGATAAATCTTTTAAAAAGCATATTTTCTTATTTAAAATTTAGAAAAATAAGAATATATCAAAATCCTTAGAAAAGCAAAATCTACATTTATAAACTTGTTTCATATATTTTTGTGTTACTTAACTAAAGAGTATTATCTATTAAGTGTTTATAAAGTGATAAAACTTATAAAATCACATCTTATTATTTAAAAATCACAAATATATATATATAATATATCAAAATGTTCACAAAAATAAAATCTACAAATTAAAAATATAACCCTCCACACTTGAAATAAAATAAATGAAAAGGTTTAATAAGTCTTGTTAAAACCAATTTCTTCGATTTTAATGGATTAAAAATATATAAATCTTTACTATTGCCTTTACCTTGTTTGTTTAAAGTCTAAAAGTGTAAAAACAAGTTCAATTGATGTTTACATGAAGTCAAAATTGATCCAACCATTTTAAAGCATAGTTCCTACAACTACCATTCAAAATAATTATATTCTATTTCTTAAAACAATTTTATCAATTATAAAATCATTAACAAAGAGTATATTGTTTGTCTGGAGGATTATCCTCATTTAGAAAATCACCAAGATAATATTTACTAATTCTATCGCAAGTTTGGGGATCTACTTAACTAATTAAACCAAGTTTTTAAGTAATTGAAGTAAGGCCTTTCTGTGTTTATAAAGTCTAACTATTAAGTATAAAAGATAGGTAAATGATTTCATTCCCTTATAATCTCAATGAAAACCACCCATAAAAGCAACAACCCTTATACACCACCTTCATGGAATGTTAAGAAGTGAACTACCTGTAATAAGATGCCATATTCTAAATATATAAGTCTCCACTTGCTAGTGGAATAGCTATTCAAAAATGCTAATTGTTTTATTCTCTAATACTCATAGCTAGTAAGAAAACCTTAAAGTGTTTGCTTTAAGTTTATATGCTTTTACTTGGTAAAGTAATCTTTTCCTCAAAAGTTATTCTTTTAAGAAATATTAACAAGTAATCCTTAAAACAAATTTGTGAAGCCACTAATGATGTGACAATCCTATTCAAGCAATTTTTATGTGCCATTCCACACTTGAGTGCTTTAGTATTGTATGCTATTTGTGGTATTTACTTATTTTTCCACAGAGTCTCACAAGCCTTAATAAGAAGCACAAGTGTCAAGCTGGTATAAAAGTGCAACACATTCTGAAGATATCACCACAAGCTTCCAAACCCTAGATTAGATACGATTATTCTGGGCATTCACGTTTATCTAAATGCATTACATTACATATGGATAATTGCATCTTGCTTCTTTAAACATTAGTCCTTACCAGTCTAATGATACTATTTTTAGAATTTGGATCTTCTATTGTCTTGAAGACCATGAGTGCATAATCTTGAAGTCAAAAAAGGCAAGTTCACACTTTGCTCATGTCCTTTGGTTATTTTCTATCAAATACTTGTAACACAAATGTTGTCATTACCTACTTTTCACAAAGGTCAGAAAACACTATTTTCATAATAATATGATTATGGATTATTTACCAAGTGGTAATAATCTACTTATACAGTTCTGGTGGTAAAGGAACATAATATGTAGGACTTAACAACCAATGTCGCTAGTGATTCTAGTGCTATATATTACGCATTAACCATGAGATTTGGAATGGGACAGAGAAGTCAGCTAGATCTTCTTCCTTTTGCTTGGACAAATGACCTTATCGTGAAGGTATAGATTTCTCGTGGAGAATCCAGCACATGGGTGGGACCCCTTAGTGCCTCGCTATATTGGTGTCTAGATTATCTGTGCATAGCTGTCTTGGTGGAGGTTCACCATAGTTGATGGTGGCTGTTAGGCAGAGCTGCTTACCGAGTCTTCGAGAGGCTACCCGGACTGTACTCGTGGTAAACCTTCTTGGGGGATCATGTTCTCATGCGGGGTCGTAGAAAAGGGCAGTGATTTACTTGGATCATCTACTAGGCCCCACATCACGGAATTATGGACGGGAAAGATTGCCAGGTTGTGAAACAAGGATTTGGTCTCTCATGGGTAAAGCAACACATCTCTGCAGAGTGTAACAATTGTGACATGTTACTCTCTGTTCCGGGAAGGAGCTACGAACGCAGCAGGAAAGGAACTCCATGAAAGTTCTGGTAAAACTATGAACGCTGATGGACATAGATTTTTAGAATAAAAACAATATTTGATGAAATGTTTACGAAAACCTGCATTGCCTACTGATACATCGTAAACGTATCTATAATTTTTGATGTTCCATGCTTGTTTAGTATCTACTTTCTTATATTTTGTCTACATTTTGAGATAGTTTTATGCATTTTCTGGAACTAACCTATTAACAAGATGCCATAGTGCTAGTTGCCTGTTTTATGCTGTTTTTGGTTTCAGAAAAGTTGAAAATGAAATATTCTTGGAATTGGACCGGACAAAAGCCAAAGTTCCTATTTTTTCCGACACGAGAGGGAGTCCAAAGCAGAGAGGGAGGAGGGCCAGGGGCTGGCCACACCATACGGTGGCGTGGGTCCCCCTGGCCGTGCCACAAGGTGGTGTGGGCCCCTGGTCCACCCTCTGAGATCTCCCTTTCGCCTATATAAGCCCCCCGGTACGAAAACCCTAAGTACAAGATCAGAATTCCACGAAAAGTTCTGCAGCGTCACCGCCATCGAAGAGGAGATTCGAGGGACAGAAGTCTCTGTTCCGGCACCCAACCGTGACGGGGAAGTGCCCCCGGAGGCATCTCCATCTACTCCACTGCCATCTCCATCATCGTTGCTGAGTCCCATGATGAGGAGGGAGTAGTTGTCTCTCGAGGCTAAGGGCTCTACAAGTAGCTATGTGTTCATATATTTCTCCATGCATGATCTTATTGTGATCATGAGCTTTGTAATCTATAGGTCTATTCTGCTACTCAAGTGCTTTAATGAATCTCTGCTTATCCCCACGTGTGTGAATTTAACAGTGTGCACACTGTGTGGCACTTTGGCTAAGATTACATAAATACCTGTCATGAGTATAATTTCAGTTGGATGTCTCTATGATATTGTGGTGTTTACTGGAACCATCTAGCGCTCAAGGTGATAGTGAGAGGTTATCTAGATTAGGAATGTGGACTTTAAGGTGTGCTATTATAGCCCTACAACATAGAACCAGAGAGTAGTTCAGGGTAGCATCATGAAGAGAAGATATTTATATGAGAGTGTCCACTAGTGAAAGTATGATCCCTAGGCCTTGTTTCTAAGCATTGAAACACCCTTTACAATCAGTTCTGTTAGATATTTGCTTGCTGCCACTCTTATTTCAGATTGCAATTACCACTTATAATCATCCATGTTACTTGTATTTCACTATCTCTTCGCCGAACTAGTGCACCTATACATGTGACAACTATATTTGGTGTGTTGGGGACACAATAGCCTTCTTGTATCTTGATTGCAGGGATGCTCGAGAGGGATACCATTGACCACTTCCTCCCTGAGTTCGATAAACCTTGGGTAATCCACTTAAGGGAAACTTGCTGCTGTTCTACAAACCTCTGCACTTGGAGGCCCAACACTGTCTACAAGAATAGAAGCGTGCGTAGACATCGAGCTATTTTCTGGCGCCATTGCCGGGGAGGTAAGGTAAAAGGTACTCACATCATCTGGCTACTAAGCTATCTTCTAGTACTGTTGCTGGTGTGTGAGTGCTCGAAGTTATTTCCTTTAGATTCTGTAATTATATCTTTTTGTTTCTTGTTTTTATTTTCACTAGTTAGGCTTAATGGAAAACAACAACAAAATTAGAGAGCGTTTTAGTATTTTTCCTAAGGTAGAACATGACTGGTCTGAAAAGAAAATAAAAACCCGTGGAACTTTCTTTGCATGTTAATAGCAATGTTATTAGTATGAATCTTTTGAACACCTTTGTTACTAATGCTATGGAAATGTCTAAGCTTAGGGAAGTTAGTTTTTATGAAACTGATCTTTTTAGTTCCCAAACTGTAAAGAAGCAAAATTTGCTCTGATGATACTTTATCTCCCATATGTGGTAATTCTAATGATACTTGTGATATTTTAAATCCACATACTGAAAGCTTCCCTTGTAAAATACCTATGGAAATTGTTGAACGTGTTATGAATAACTGTTATTTTGGAGATGGAACTGTCTATCCTGGTGATAATTTACTCTTTATACATGAATTATGTGAGTTGTTCAACTGTGCAGGTATTTCAATGAACTAAGTTAAGAGAAAACTGTTCTCTTTATCCCTTAAGGGCAAAGAAAGCAAGTGGTATGAGCTACTAGACGATCCTCATCATTTGGAGTGGAAGGAACTTGAATCTCTCTTTTACTCTAAATTTTATCCTTCTCATGAAATTCATAAAGATAGGAATTACATTTATAAATTTTCATCCTCATGATGGAGAAAGTATTTCCCAAGAATGGGGCATATTGAAGTCACTAATGCTCAAATGTCCCATTAACAAGCTCCCTAGTAATATGATTATTAATAATTTTTATGCAAGGCTTTTAGGACATTACAAGGACTATCTAGATACCTGTTTAGAGGGATCCTTCACAAGTAAGAAGGTCAAAGCTAAGTGGGATCTTCTTGAAATAATTCAAAGCAATACCGAAGATTGGGATAACGACAAAGGTAAAGAACCAGGTATAAACTATGAGTATGATTGCATTAAGTCTTTCGCTGAAACTACTGATTTTCAAGAGCTTAGTTCCAAATATGGTCTTGATCCTCGAATTATTGTTGATTGTTGTAGAGCCTTTGCTTCTCATATTAATGCTCCTAAAGAAAAATGGGACATGTATCATGAGCCTTTTAAAGACACTTGCATGGAAAATGAAATCGTTATTTATGATAGCAATAAACATGCTCAAACCTCTGAAAGTACTATTTCTTATAAGCATGTTAATTTTTGTGGAATACATAGACCTTGTGGAAAGAATCAAATTGAAGAACAATATTGTATCGCCCACAATAATCAAAAAACTAGAATGTGCTATAGGGCTCTAAATGATCTTGTTAAAAAAGTTTGTGCCCTCTATCCTTTTATTTGTGAACTTTGCTTTGAAGTGGGTCATTTCAATTTTCAATGCCCAGGCCATAATAATAGCCCTTCTAATCCAATGAGTACTGCAAGTTTGTATTGTGATGACATGATCACTCCTAATCAGCATGATGAACTTACATTATTTTTGGGGTGTGAAGAATTATCAAGAAAAACTTCTTTGGGAGATATGAGTGCTTTTGGTATGAATAGCGTCCTGCATGGTTGTCATCTTTACTATGTTGATAATTTCCACACAAATATTTACATACAAAATATTATAAAAGATGAGATTTTACCAAAATATGACAGGACTAATATGTGTTTTGATCTTATTAATGAAAAGAAGGAATCCTCCAATGTTTCTTCTATTGTCTCTAATAATAAACTAGGGTATAAGGAGAAGCTTCCTTTCAAGCCTCTCCCTCCTAAAGAGAAGAAAAAGATGAAGAGGAGGAGTAAAAGGACGGAGGAAACGGTATTTTCCCCCAAGCATGTTGCTCCTATTATAGTTTTTGATGAGTCTGAACTCGATGATGTTCCTATGCCTGTTACTTATAGTAGTGATCATGATTGGGAAAAGCACAAATCTTTTGATATTGAAAATCTCTTTGTTACCAATTCCGAAAATGATGATATTAATAATTGTTGTACTATTAGTGCTATCCATGTTGCTTCCAAGGATGATATGTTTACAAATGAACACACTTTGGAATATAACTATTCTATTGCTTATGATGATACTATACCTGCAATATATGATGATTACAATAATGAATATCATATTTCTAGTCCACCTACTATTGAGGAAAAAATTAATTATGATTACAATATGACTCCTATGTTTGATGATTATGGTGATGAGAATAATAATGATAGCTATTTTGTTGAATTTTCTCCCACTAAAATTAATAAGAATGACTATGTTTATGTGGGGAGTATTAATTCTTTTATGCATGTGGCTCATGATAAGAATGTTTTATGTGATAGTTATATTGTTAATTTTATTCATGATGCTACTGAAAGTTATTATGAGAGAGGTAAACATGGTTTTATGTGTCTCAACAATATTAAGTTTCCCCTATTTATGTTGAAAATTTTGAAGTTGCACTTGTTTTGATTTCGTATGCTTGTTGCTTTGTGCTTTCATGACTTGATTCTTTACAAGATTATTTTTCATAGGAAGTGGGTTAAACTTAAATGTGTTTTATATTTTCTTCTTGAAGCTCTCTTTTACTTCAATTCATGTTTCTTATGTGAGCATCATCGAAATTATCGTGCCTACCTCAAAGGCGTTAAAGAAAAGCACTTATTGGGAGATAACCCAAATTTATATTCAGTAGGTTTTTCTTTTGTTGAGTCTTAGAAGTTATTGCCTCAGTAATAACCTCTGATTATCCTTTTTGTTTGGTTTTTGAGCCAAGAATAACCTCTAATGAGAGAGAAGTAAGACTTGGGAAAGTTGCTTTCCCGAAACAGATTTTTGTGCTTCACTATAAACATCCGTCAAAAATCTCTGTACATCGGATTGAGCTGTAATGTTTTGTGCTTCTGGCCCAGGTTGTTATCTAACTTTCGTTAGTTTAATACTTTTCAATTTGAGCAACAGAAGGTCTTCAGAAAAACCAGTTTTTACCTGCTGGTCTGTTGTGACAGATTTCTGCCATTATTTGCATTTGCCTATTAATCTCTTTCTCTTTGAGTTCTCCTATCATTTGAACTTTTAGAAGGAATTGCTACATTAGCTTGTGGTTTAATGGAAGTTTTACTTGTATTGAAACTGAACCTAAAGACTTATTATATTGAATACACTAATGTTGCTAATGAAGATTGTGTGAAGTTCTGTATGAAGGAAATTTTCAAGTGTAGGGAGAGAATGATGTGATGAGATGAAGTATGGAAAAAATCTCAAGCTTGGGGATGCCACCCGTGTCGCTAAAAGAAATATTCAAGAAGTACAAGCGTCAAAGCTTGGGGATGCCCAAGGCATCCCCTTCTTCATCAATAAAAATCTCAGGTTTTTTCCAAACACTTCATTTTTACTGTTTCATGCACAATTGTGTTGTTCTTGGAGCATCTTTGTTTTTAGTTTTCATTTGTTTGGTTTGCTTTAATAAATTGGTTGGATCCCAACACACTTCTTTTGGAGAGATACACACCCTATTATTCATTGCCTAGAACACTCTAGTTTCCACTCTTATTGTTCTGCGAGTGTTCTCCTTTGCTAGCACTACGTTTAGCTTTAGTTTTCGATTGGTGTTGGAAAAGAGTAGGAAAGTTCATGCTTATAAGTGGTATAAAAGGAGCTTGTTTTTACTATGACTTAGGCTTTATCATGTCATGCTTGATATTGATTTGGCTTTATGCTTAGTGATTATTGTTGTAGCATGACATGTTATAAACAATTGAGATTGCTTAATGTGCCTTGAAAGAATCATGCGTTGTTTTAGCATATAAAAGCATAATATTGTGGTATTCTCCTTTAATGCTTGATCTGGGTTGACTTGGCGCATGGTCACACCAAGTTAATACTCTACCAAGTCACCATGGCCTCTATGATCATATAGTTTTTGATTTGTAATATCACTTTATGCTTTAATTAATGATGTTTTGTCGCTTTGCATGATTATGGCCATTATTACTCTCTTAGTTGGTTGCTCCCAGTCTTTTGCTAGCCTCTATACCAAGTATGAGTTCCACTCATGCATCCAACTCCAAATAAAACCAAGTTAGTCCAAAGAGTCCACCATACCTACCTATTAGCATTTTCTATTCCAAGTATATTCATGTTTTTATCTACCTTCCGAATTAAACTTGTTATGTGAAAATTAGTGATTAAAGCTCTCACGAACTTGATGGCACACTTTACTTTTCTTGCACTTAATAAACTTGAACCATTGTGCCCATCTATGTTGTGTATATGCTTGCGTTTTGTAAGTTGTGAATTAGCAGAACCATGTTATCATGGGGAACGCTCTCAACATTGCACTTTATTTAGTTGATATCATGTTCTTTTGCTTATGGTTCCCGACGGTGTGAAATGAAAGGGGAGCTTGTAAGGCTCATGGAGTTCATATATGTGTTATAGAAACGCCTCGGTGGCTGGTCTAAGCCATGCCTAATCATGGTGGAAACCTGTAGCGTAACCATAGAAAGCAATCTATGAAGCATCCTCTGTAAAAACCCCCTATGCAAATAGGAAAGAAAAAAGAGAGAAAAAAGAAAAAGAAAAAAAGCCTATACAAATAGGAAATAAAAGGATTGCTGGGATGCTCATTATCTGCTTGCCTTTTCATTTTGATATGGGGATTCTTCTGTATCATCGGGCAAGGGGTACCCCATTGGCGGTTCTCTATGATACACATGTACTTACAATGACAAGAACTTACCTGTGACTAAACTTTAGTAGCATGAGGAACGGTACTCGTAAGTAAGGGGCATGAGATTTTTAGCTTATAACTTGTCAAGCATATCCTCATATTTGTTCACTTTAGCCTTAATCACCTAAAGATGCTTATGATAGGGGCAATGAGAGCTGAAAGCTAATAAGTACCATAATTTTTGGAAGCTCTTTATGAGACTTGAATCCCTGCTTCCTTCTATGAAGGGCCTTTCTTTTACTTTTTATGTTGAGTCTCCATCTTTTATCTTTATGCACCTATTGAGAGAGCATAGTGGTCATTCTTAGTTTAATGTGCATTGTCCCAAAACTTGTTGATTAATTCATAACTTTGATATTGCTTGTTCTTAAATTATTTGTATCTAGTCACCCTTATGAACTTTGAAGGTGTCCTATGCATTTATGTTTTCCTATACTATGAGGGACAAGCTGAATGCCATTCTCATTATGTCTTCTATATGTGAAACAAACAAATGTCTTTCAAAGAATTGTTTTTCATTAATGTTTTGTTTGTACCTTTTTCATGTTATAACATAGTTGCTACGTCTTATTGTTAGAACTATATCTTTCATGATATGTTAAAGTACTATGATCCCATCTATCAATGTTTTACAAATACCTTGATCACAATTTTGATGGTGCATGTCACCTCAAAAAATATTTTATTTTTATCACTTACCTACTCGAGGACGAGCAGGAGTTAAGCTTGGGGATGTTGATATGTTGTAAATGTATCTATAATTTTTGATGTTCCATGCTTGTTTAGTATATACTTTCTTATGTTTTGTCTACATTTTGAGATACTTTTGTGCATTTTCTGGAACTAACATATTAACAAGATGCCACAGTGCCAGTTGCCTATTTTCTGCTATTTTTGGTTTCAGAAAAGTTGAAAAAGAAATATTCTCAGAATTGGACCGGACAAAAGCCAAAGTTCCTATTTATCTCGACACGAGATGGAGTCCAAAGTAGAGAAGGAGGAGGGCCAGGGGCTGGCCACCCCATAGGGTGGAGCGGGTTCCCCTGGCCACGCCACAAGGTGGTTTGGGACCCTGGTCCAGCCTCTGACATCTCCCTTTCGCCTATATAATCCCCCCCGGACGAAAAGTTCCGCAGAGCCACCGCCACCGAAGAGGAGATTCGGGGGACAGAAGTCTCTGTTCCGGCACCCTGCCAGGACGGGGAAGTGCCCTCGGAGGCATCTCCATCGACTCCACCACCATCTCCATTGCCGTTGCTGACTCCCATGGTGAGGAGGGAGTAGTTCTCTCTCAAGGCTAAGGGCTCTAAAAGTAGCTATGTGTTCATCTCTCTCTATGCATGATCTTATTGAGATCATGAGATTTCTAATCTATAGATCTATTCCGCTACTCAAGTGCTTTAATGAATCTCTGCTTATCCCCACGTGTGTGAAGTTAACAGTGTGCACACCGTGTGGCACTTTGGCTAAGATTACATAAATACTTGTCATGAGTATAATTTGAGTTGGATGTCTCTATGAGATTGTGGTGTTTGTTGGAACCATCTAGCACTCAAGGTGATAGTGAGGGGTTATCTAGATTGGGAATGCGAAATTTAAGGTGTGTTGTTATAGCCCTACATCGTCCAACCGGAGAGTAGTTCAGGGTAGCATTATGAAGAGAAGATATTTATATGAGAGTGTCCACTACTGAAAGTATGATCCCTAGGCCTTGTTTCTAAGCATTGAAACACCCTTTACAATCAGTTCTGTTATTTATTTGCTTGCTGCCACTCTTATTTCAGATTGCAATTACCACTTATAATCATCCATGTTACTTGTATTTCACTATCTCTTTGCCGAACTAGTGCACCTATACATGTGACAACTATATTTGGTGTGTTGGGGACACAATAGCCTTCTTGTATCTTGATTGCAGGGATGCTTGAGAGGGATACCATTGACCACTTCCTCCCTGAGTTCGATAAACCTTGGGTAATCCACTTAAGGGAAACTTGCTGCTGTTCTACAAACCTCTGCACTTGGAGGCCCAACACTGTCTACAAGAATAGAAGTGTGCGTAGACATTACCTACGACCTTTAGTCTTTGGCTGTAGATAGTGCATCAAACACTCCTTTTTAGTGAACTTTCTGAATACGCTCATACTCAACTGTACCATCTTAACCCTTGCTAGATTCTGAAGCCGTTGAAGACGATGTCAACATCAACTTTGTGCTCAAGAAACCATAATCAACCACTCAAGTTCTCCAATAAAGTCAATAAAGTTAACATATACATCAATTGAAGTGAAGACGAAGTTCAGGATTAGCTAGGAATAGATTCTCTACCCATTAAACCTACTTCTGTAGAGCATTGCAATAGCAGGAATTGCAAGCCAGATAGTTTCGATGCTAGTCTTAGTCACTAGTTAGTTCTGAGTTGTTATTTCTGGTTCTTCTTTGTAAAGAGTTGTTTTCTTTCTCTTTAAACTAGAGTGTTCTCTGGATCTTTTGTAAAGCGTTGAGTTGTAATCTATAGTCATGTCTTGGATCTGCTGTGTTTCTATTGTACCACTCTGAGGGAAGTAGTACTAGTGAATGGTGTGTCATTGGTGTTATGTCAACGACTATAGTTTACTACATTATGAAGTGGTATGCTGGGTCACCGCATATATAAACACAGGAACCTCCAGCGCCACCTTGGTAGCAATAAGAACAGGCACAAAAGGCAAAGGATACTCGGGAAGCGAGTCAAGAAGAAGAGGATATTGTTTATCTACAAGATGACATTGATTCTTGAAGCCCAAAGAAATTATAAAGAAGCTTCAATGGAAAATGAAGAAGATGAAGAGGAAGGAGATAAAAATAAACAAAATGACTCTAATGCTAAAACTGTCCATCCAAGATAAGAAGTTGAGCTTTGCCGTGAACAAGAGAGGAAGTGATTATATCAAAGGAAAAGCAAGTTGAAAAGCTGAAGCCATAAATGAAGAAGAACCAAAAAGATACTCAGTCAACGCCCAAGGTAAAATCAACTAAAAAGAAAATCCCTTATCCTAATCGTGTTCAATATGAACCTAATAATAGTATATATGATTCCTTTGTCGAGGATCTAAGTAATATTCATTTAGAGCTTCCTCTAGCTTATGCAATTCAAGTCCCTACCTACAAAAACTTCATGCGAGATATTCTTAACATAAAGAAAAAGGTACTAAGATTGTAGCGGTAATGAAAAGCTATGGAGATAAGCTTCCCGCTAAGCTTGGGGATCATGTATACCAAATATTTCTTATGCTATTGGAAAAAACTAACATCTGCAATGCCCTATGTGATTTAGATGCAAGTGTTAGTGTCATGCCTTATTCCCTCTTCAAGAAATTAATCATGGAGAATATTCTCCTACTTCTATTACCTTGCAAATGGCAGATAAAACCACTACATAACTCATTGGTATGATCAAAGATGTTTTAATTTGAATTAAACAACATGTCATACCCACTGATTTTATTATACTTGATTTCCAAGAGATGTCAAATTTTCAATCGTCCTTGAAAGACATTTTCTTAGAGCTATAGGAGTTAATGTTGATTGCACTAGTGGGAAAATTGTATTCAACATCTATGATGATCATGTTGTTTATTACTTCCCGAAGAAAAAATAAGATGGTGGAAAATACGTACCACCACCTAAACATGTTCAAGTAGTAAGTACCCCCGACAAAGGGCAGCTTAGGGTATGTGCTAAAAACTCAGAGGTCGTTTGAGTAATCAACCACTTCCAAATAATGTTAGATGGGTGTCAACCCATCTTTGAATAAAGATAGTGTAGTTATCTTTGTGTTTAGTTTTTCTAATAAAACTTTTGTAGCCAATGTTTTGGAAGGAAAATAGGCTGATAAGAAGTTGTGGTTCAAGTTTGAAGGAAGATATTGAAAAGAAAAGAATAAAGATGTCTTTAGAGCCTTTAACAACCAACAGTATGACTGGAGGGACCCGTACCGCGTGTCCGTACCGAAGACCCACAAGAGGCATAATTTACTCTGTAGAGACATAGCTTTTAACGAGCTATAGTATGACCGAACGGGCCCATACTGCGTTCCCGTACTGAGTCTCAATGAACTAAGCAACTTTTTGTTCCAAGTTACTACACGGATAACAGTCAATAGTATGAACGATGCTCGTACCGTCCACCCATATCGAGGCTCAAGTTCGATCTCAAACCCTAACCGACGTATCAAATGGTGATGACCAATAGTATGGGCGGGACTCGCCCGTACCGTGTGCCTGTATCGTGTGCCCATACTGAGTTCGGCGCTACTCAAAAATGATGACAACTGGCTAGGCAACCAAGCCGTCCATCTTCTTCCTCTCTTTTTTCTCTCTTTCTTTCTCAAACTCAAACCCTAACCACCTAGAATCCTTGATTCTTCTCTGATTTCATTCGTTTGAGTTGGGGAATCTTCACATCGATAAGTTTCTCACCTGTTCCATGCTTTATTTTCTAAAATCCACCTTGAATCACTCACATTGGCTATCTAGATGAGTACTAAATTATTTTTCAATTCTTTTTAATTCCTCACATTAGGGTTCAATTTTTTCACCTGTAATTGTCTGTTTATATGATAGAAACCTTACGCCTATAGTTTTGTTTTCAAATTTTTGGTGCAATGAATATTGGAAAGCTTTACCACGCTAGAGGGAAGCTTGGAGGCTCGAGAACCTCTGAGAGCTCCGTCGCGTTGGGTACGAAGAAGAGGCTCCAAGTGGGGGATGATATGAAGTCCGCCTTGAGCAAGAACTACGCGAGAGTGAGTGCTCGCGATGTGCTTCCCCCAAGTGGGTGTGCAAAAAGTTCCTGCCTCGACATGGTTTGAAGGAGGACTTCGACATGATGGATGGGAATGCTGGTATGACCGCCATTACTACCCACGTAGTCGACACCTTCAAGTGCTCCATGCATGAGTTCCTCTCTACTTTCCACGATGACCTTGCACTCCTACAACTCCATTGCACTGTAAGTTTCGTACTCAATGGGAAGCCCAAGAGTCTTACTTTATTTGAGTTTCATGATTGCTTCGGGTTCTTCTATGAGGGGAAGCTCGATATTACTGAAGAAGTCCTCGGAAAGGCAATGGTTTTTTGGGAGAAAATTTTTGTTCACAAGGATGTTGATTTTATGCAGAAGAAGACCACCGCCATCTAGAATCCCACCATTCGTTACTTCGCCACTTTCTTGGCAAATTCTAATTTTGGGAAGGGAGACACATGGGCAATGGATAGCCCCGAGATATGTGTGCTCTACATGGCACTCCACAAGGATATGGTGCATAAGGTAAACTTGGGTGCATTGCTAATCCAACATTTTCGCTGCTAATGGTTAGCCCATTTAGGAGATATTCATTGTGGTGGCTTTATCACTCAAATCACCTATGGAAGTGAGTTGACGATGCTCCAAGAAAGACCGATACTAGGTAGTAAGTACTTGGACGTTGTTCATAGAGAAAGCAAAAAATACATGGGAGTCTACAGGGCTCACCATCCTTCCCCTCCTATTAATTTTATTATGAACCTAATAGTGAAGTTCACCAAATTATGATTCCTTTTGTTTAAGCTTTTGGTTTGCCAGGAAAGTAGAGTTGGGTCCTCGATGAGGAGGAGTTCCAACAAGTAATGATCATCTTGGGCATGTCAACACCTCTAGAAAGAAAACCCGCTTCGGAAAATGCTATAGTGGACCAAGAGTAGCACCAACGGGAGGAGCAAGGCTAGAACACCATGGACTGGGATGACTATGGCCAGCAACACCAGCACCATGAACATATTCCCCGGTACTAGCAGTAGCCAAACATGCCACCACCCTAGCCAGGATACAACTATGTCCCAAGAGGTGAGTTTGATCAGTTGGTGTCTCGTGTCACTGGTATGGAGAACACACTACATGACGTGAATGCCAATGTCACTTCCCTCACTCAGAACTTCACCCATTTCATGTCCGAATTTGCAAACTACTACTTATACAATCCGCATCAGTAGCCGCCGCCCAAGGATGGCGACGGTAATTGATCCAAAATATACCAAGAGTCTAATCTTGGGTAGGTTGAACTCCTCCACAACTTTTGCATTCATATTTTGTTCTTTTAATTTGATTACTTTTATGTAGTTGCATGTTTACTTTCAGTTTTCATTGATAAAAATAAAAGAAAAACAAAATTAGAGTACCTTTCATCTTATTTTAAGTGAAGCTCTCTCGGTTTTATTTTTGATTTTTCATAGATTATTCACTTCAAGTGACTTAGTGTTGGAGAAGAACATGAGGAGTCAATTTAAGTGTGAAATAAGCAAGCGAGAGGAGGTACCACATTCTTATTCTTCCCTCTTCTTGAAAGTTTATTCATGAATATTTTATTTTTGTTCGGTTGGACTTGAGTCTCGTTCCCCGCTCATATTGTTGTATTTTTTAACTTACTCTCGAAGCTAGTGTCACTACCTTTGTTTTTACTTATGACATTTACTCTTATTTTGAAAAACAACTACATTGGATCAATTCCAACATTTTTAAGAACAAGAGAAAGTGTCTCTATGACAACTTTGGTGCCATGTTTTTGTCTTAAGGGATTAATCTTACCAGTACTCAACCCCAAATCTTAAAGGTTTTGACTTGGTAACACTTTTTGAAAAAATAATTGTTTGAAGGAATGGAAATTTTGCGGTTGTTGAGGGAGATTCCAAACTTGTTTTGATGAGTTGAAAGGAAATGTTTTAAGCCAAAGTGAATTGTGAAAGTACCAAAATTTTATGGAAATAAAAACTTCGATGGCCTACGAACTATCTTGAGTTCATCACAAATTTTGGCAATGAGTTGGCTAAATATTTGTAGCAATGATGTGGTGTGCAAAATTTTAGTACCATGGGCTGAAGTACTAAGGCTAAACTGAGTTCCTATCGTAGTTTGTGCTAAATTTATTTGATCCAAATGAAAGTATTGGCATCACCTCACTACTAAAGAATTAAAGTTCTTGAAAAACAAGGAAAATATTGATTGTTAGAAGGCCACGAAATTCGAAGTGGGTGTTAATGAAAAGTTCTAAGTTTATCCTTCTTTTGATATTTACTAGTGCATCCTTAATTTGACTCCTCAAAAATAATTTTATTCTCATAAGAAGAGAGGCGTTGAAAGAATTGATTCACAAGTCTAACCAAATTCTTGACAATCCCTTATGAGTTTAAAGATTTATTAGCTAGCAAGTTACACGTGGTTAGAAGGCAAACTTAAGTGCAACTATTCAAATATATTATGCTCATGTTTAAGGTTGCAAGATTTCTAATGATGGAATATGATAGCACCTTGGACTTGTAAGTTTCTCTACCTAAGTTTATTTCTCGCTATTATTCTTTATCGCTTTATAACTAGAGGGCAAGTAATAGCTAAGCTTGGGGAGCTTGATAGATCCAAATTTTGACACGTTTTATCGAGGATTTTCCATTGGTTTTCACTTAGTTTCATTGATTTTGAACTATCAACTAACGCTGATATCACAAGTTAGCGAAACCTTGTTAATTTTCGATGACTTTCAAATAATGGACACTTTTGTAAGATCCGAGAGCATTTATGGGCTAAGCACACCCAAATGAGAAAGTCTCGAATTGAAGACATTTCCATCAGAGGCTTACTGGGGGCTAAACGACCTACAGTACGATCGGAGTCTAACCGTATTGTTCGCCCGTATGATATGCCATCATATTCATTATATCAATACAATCATATTTTGTGAAGGAAACGAGGGCAGAATTCATACACAACTGCCACACACCACCCCAAAAGAGAGGAGATCAGATCTGAAGAAGAAGAAGAACTCCACCTTATCCTTTGAATATGTCTTGCTTGTTAATCATCAAACTCCATCATAATTCCCCACATGTACTGAGAGTGAGAGAGGGATTCATAGTTGTAAGGTTGGGGGTCGAACCTTATTCCTACTTTGAGTTGTACTTGATTTGATCTTCAACTTCATTGTGGTTTGCTACGGTAAAGTCGAGGTGATTTCCATTTGCAATATGAATATGTCTTTGGTCTATTCTCCTTTCATGTGTGAGTAAATCCCTATAGGCGTGGGAGATGTAGGGAATTGGTGAGATGTGATGTGCCTCCTTATTTCCATCCATCTGTGATTCTTGTTGTGATTAATGTATTTTCAGAAAGATTATCTATGTATGCATAATGCTTGTTTTCCAATTTAAGGTACCACATAACATAATCCTGATATATCATAGGTATGAACTTGTTACTAGCGAATCGGCGACCCTCAAGTGAAACGGCCAATATCAAAGAGGAGCTAGTATAACTCGGAGACAACAAGGAACCATCAATATTAAATCCTTGATCTGGTCGAAAGACCTTTATTGATGTGTTTACCATAGCTTTGGTAAGATGTAGAAGGATCATTGAAATCGAGAAGAATCTACCAAGAGGTCTCTTGATTGGTATATGGGTTTCCCTCCTACTCACCTATGAATAAGAAGTACTCTATTAACTTACCCATCTTATTGATGCCTGTGATATACAACACTTTTTAGCAATATAAATTGTGTCATTTGCCTATCATATCATGCTCCATCTAACTATTGCTATGCTTAATATGCATGATTGCTTGTTTTTGTTCAATTCAATATGAGCCTTGCACATTTAGTAGTTTAGGTAGAATTTTATCCCTCTTCCTTGTCTTTGACATGTGTGTAGGTGTTGATGATGATTATGGACAAAACAAAGGCAAAGGGAACAATGAGAGCATAGTATGGAGGAGCTGTAGGGACCAGACTTAGCCATTTGAGAAATTGAAAAACTGATTTTTTCCAACTTCTCAAAATAAATATCCAAGACCACAGTATTGTAGCCCTCGATGGTACGAATTCAACGATCCCAAGAACACCCAAAATGGAGTTCCTATGAAGCAATGGCGGTCAAAATACTAAAAGCAGCTACAAGTTTAACGAGCAACTATATGGCCGGAGCTATATTTTTGGTCATATAGCTCCGCCATATAGTTGCCAAAAAGGTAGGAAATGACTAGATTTCACCCCAGAAAAGCTCCAGAACCTTCGCTAAGTCATATGACGGTATTGGGGGAACCCTAGGGCACCCCCAAGGCCTATATAAAAGAGGGAGGACCCAAGAGAGAGCCACCAAGCCATAGCACTTCAGGGGCAGAGCTCTACCGCCGCCACCACCCATCTAATCTCCAGTGCGGCGGAGATCTGCCTCAACCACACCTCCGAGATCTAGATCTACCTCAACACCATCACCATCAAGGCATCCAAGCAAGAAGAAGGGGAGGAGAAGGAAGACATCACCACAACCATGCATCAATCTCCATCTCCATCATCATCTCCATCTCCCTCTCTCTCTTGTGTTTAGTAATTATAAGATTGAACACGATTGTGATATCATTATATATTTATATATGTTTTGTTGTTAATCCATGTGTGTGCGATTGACTCAACTCTAGGTTGAGGTATGATCTATTGCTCTAAGTTAGAATTTATTGTGATCTAAGATGAGTTTATGTGATCCTTTGGTCCGGAAGTGCCTCTTGCCTTGCGGTGACACGTGAGAACCATGCATAGTGCACACAGTGTGACAGCCTGGTAATCAAATGGGGAACATTTATTTGTCTGAGTAATCTCTTATAGGTCACACATATATTTTCCCATCTAGTACTGGTGAGACCTAAGCCCTCTCTCATTCCATTCAATCCTACAACTATAATCTCTTTAATTCAGTTCATGTTCCTGTTTACTTTCTATCTTAGTTTATTTTGTTCTTGTTAAAAGTTCTTTGTTATTAGATACTTTAAACCTCTCTCAATTATTGCTATTCTAGTAACTTATAAAATAGTCTATTTCCAAACCACGGTTTGGGTGCGAAACGTGGACGCATTGACAACGTGGCTGCGGGGTCATGTTGTTTCCATTCGACGATCGACCATCGGAACAAACTCTTAAATATTTGCTGCTACAAGTACTACAATAACCCTGTTGTTGGTGCAGGAATCCAGTCATCAAATTGGCGCCGTTGCCGGGGACATAAGAGTTCGGTTATTACCTTCCTACTCGCACATAGTTTATTTCTGTTTGTTTCTATTTATCTTACTACTTTTGATTATTTGAAAAGAACAAAAAAATCAGTTTACCTGATTAAGAGTATTATAAAATAAATGGAGGATTAACCAATCTTCCATCCCATGACTAAGACAGTTTCTTAAGCATTCTTTCATCCTCTCCCATGCAAGCGCTAGTGGATCACGCTCTTCCTGTCTAAAGCCGGTAATATTATATCTGAGTTGCATAGTATTTGCAGGTGGGACAAATTTAGTCATAAATAGAGAAGTACATCGCACCCATGATGTAATAGTATTTCTAGGCAAAGATAGCAACCATTCTTTTGCTCTCCATCTTAGAGAGAAAGGAAATAGACGTAATTTGACCGCATCAGGGTCAACGTCTTTTATACGCATCATATCACATATTTTAGTGAAAGTATTTAAGTGCATACATGCGTCTTCAACAATAGAGCCTCCAAATTTATTCTATTGAACCAAACTTAAATAACGGGGCTTAATTTCATAGTCATCAGTAGGAATTGCTGGCTAAGTAATAGGAGTACGCAAATAATTATCGTTGGGAGTAGAAAACTCCCAAAGCTTCTTTTCAGTCATATTTCCTACATTTTTGGGTTTTCTTAAGCAAAGAATTATAATAGTAAAAGCAAGAATTTAAAGGCTAACTAATTTTTTGGTTTATCAAATAAAGACTAAAAGAAAACTAACAAAATTAAAAACAAGAATTAAAACTAGCAAGGTTCCTAATAACCTCACCAGGGTAGCTATTGCTTCCCCGGCAACGGCACCAAAAAATGGGTTGATACCTTCGATCCAGAATACGGATGTAGTGTATCTTCTGTTTCCTATTAGACCTAGCTTATAGAATCCTCAGGAAGCGAATGCGTAGTGAAGTTAATTTAATGGACCTTCAGGAGTTTTAGAATTCCTTATGTGTTTTACCAGACCAATAGCTTGCGTATTTTTGTTGTTGTCGATGATGGAGAGAGAGGGCCTAGGGCATTCGGTTTCACCTGTAGTTGTGCAAAACATCTGATGGGAATAAATAAAGATAGAAATAAAGTATGCATGTACTTGTTAGAGCAAGATAAATTATATGTGGGTAGTGCATCCATAATTTGTATTGCCTCCACAACTACTTATAGCAATAACCTACTAATCTCATCCATAGAATAAAGAGAACTAATGATATGCATAGTGATGTCACCATTAATCCCAAGTAAATCCCTCGCATACAGCAATACTACCCCTTCTGTCACTGGGGTTCCCAACCTGCAGATCAGTCATTACTCATACTCCCTATACCTGGATCAAACCTCGGGGTCTTGGGTACTTGAAAAGTCCTTGGATTGAGATAAGAGAGGATACAATAATCATCATGTCATACAAACTAATACACGATCCCATCTATGCTAAATAACATGCACAATTGCTACATGCCTAGGCCGAAGCCCTTAGCCCAAGGAGAATTACTCACACATAGAGATGAGGTCAACAATCACAAACATTCTATTGAAAATCATAAGATTGATAGCAATAGTCTTACAATGTCGCCAATTGAAGAAGAGATCTACTATTACAAGTGGTGGAATATGGCAATGGAGATGGAGAAGGGTTTGAGATCTGGAGGCGGCTGGTGATCTGTGGCAAAGACTTTTTGGCGAGGTCTGGCTTGGTTTCTCGTTGCCCGAGGCTTCTTTATATAGGGGTCCCTTCACGAAAGATATTCTGTTTGACCTAACGGTGGCGGCACCAACTATACGACCGGAGCTATATGGCTAGAATTTTTGCTCCGGTCGTATGGTTGGTCGTTAAAGCGTCTGCCTCCGCTTTACGGCTCCTAGTTTTATCTGGTTGTTGGAATTCTCGTATCTTTGACTTTAATGTAGTGATTCCCATCTTCAAACGATATTATCTGTGTAGAAAAAATATAAAAGAAAGGATTGCATACCCCTCTGAATATTAGGCATTAGTGGCATGATTTAGAGAGATATTTCATCAAAATTATTAATAATATCCAGTTTAAATGTGGATATATATGGCTATATTTTAGAGCCATCAAGCTTTGTAACTCATATCATGGTAATATCCATCACAATGTAACAACTTTGGAACTCATCCAAATCCATCGTGGAACTTTCTTCCATTTCACCGTGCCACCTTATTTCTTAAAACATATCCTAAATTGATATAAACTTTATTTGTGTACGCAAAAAAACTAGTATCAATTTAACACATTACAATAAACTATTTTCTCACATCTACATACAAAACATGTTTTTGGTCTTCCAAAGCACACAAGAATACCATTACTATTGTCCAATGATCATCTTATTAATCAATCTGGTATACACTCATAACATTTAGAGCATAGGATTTATTTAAGCATGTACATATCATGGTATTTAAGATTGGTGAAAATCATTCATGAGATTCACTCTCGAGTTGTGAATACAATTTAATCTTGCTTCAACCTTCTTCCATGTGGCAAGAACTTTTCTTAATTCAATATTTCATATATGTACTTTGGAAAAACTATATTAGCACTTCAATGTATCTGTATAGACCTTGATGTCTAATATTCTCGTTTCGCCTAAGTCTTTCATCGAAATCCAAATTTTAATGAAATTATTAATTTGCATCAAAATAAAATATAGAACATTTCCAATCAATAAAAATATCTTCTACATAAATCATGGGAAGTATCTATTAGTGCTCCCACTTACTTTCTTATAAATACAAACATCTTCGTTCTATCTGATGGAATTAAACTCTTTAATAATTTCACCACGATGAAGATTCCATCTCCATGATGCTTACTTCAACCATTGAAGTTCACATACCGCTTAGCACCCTTCGTATCAACAAAAACCCTTTGGATAGTGTCATGGACACATCCGAGGCAACCATTCTATTAGAAGAACGTTGTTTTGTTTATTTAACTACCATATTTCAATATGCAGTGGTTGCTACAATAATCCGTATAGACTAAAAATCGCTACGAAAGATCAAATCTTGTTGCAATCAACTCTTTGAACATTGTCGTAAACTTCTTTCTAACATGTCGACCATTTCACATATGTGAACATCCACACATGTTGCTTATAGATACATCTATGCTTGAAAAGTTTCACAGCTCCCAAAGCGTCTACCAAGCTCATAACTTGATTTCGTATACGGATAATATCACAGATTCTTATGTCTTCTAGACATTTAACGGAGTTGGGGCCCATCATTGCTTCTTTGTATGTAGTCAGTTTATTATTGTCCAACAATAATACTTTGTTCTCAAATCTTTCTATTTGATTATTATGCAACCTACAAGGTTCAATAGGAACTTAGATCTCCGAGACTATAACATTTGTAGGCATGGGAGCCATGAGCACTCTAGCTACCCCCAGAACACTTTCAGGCGCTGTGCTACTTAGCACATGTCACTTAGGTTTGATAACCTCATCAAAAATTTCTATTGTCCACCCACTAAATATTTCATGAAAAACTCCTTCTCAAAGAACTTGTTGTTCTTAGCGATAAACACTTTCCTCTTTAGTGTTATAGTGGATGAATATCCAATGGTTACTTTTGGATAACCTACAAATACATGCTTCTCTAAATTTGCTTGTAATTTTTTTGCATATGCCTTGTGATGAAGGGTAGTTTTCATTTATCCCTCCACAGTCTCACTTCCGAGGAACGAAAGAGAGTTTAATTGTTCGAAAATCAGCACAGGTAAGAAGGTTTGTATCTCTCAGAGACAAAGATGAAGGTATATGTGTAATGATGCCCGATGAGAGATAAATCTAGAGCTATGACTAATGCTAATGGAGAATACTTGGGGGATTATGTCTTGTCATTTTCAAGTGAATGTCCTTCAGTACTTATAGGCGTTTATGGTAGTAGAGTATTCCTTAATCACTTCAGGTCTTCATCTTGTCTTGCATGTAATATTGATCTTCGATCTCCCTAGCACATACGCCTAGTTATCAGGATCTCCATAGTGCCATGTTGTAACCCCGCAGGTCAGGTCAATTGAGGTTGGGTCAGTTGAGAGCTTCTAGATGCAGGACTTCGGGTCCTTGATCGCAGAGGTAGGAGTGAGAAGGAATCGTGGATTAATGCCCATGTGTGGTATTGTCAGAGATTTGTCCCGCAAAGGAAGTAGGGTCCAACGATCCCTTGGTTCGGGAGGGGGCTGAACACACGCAATTGTGAAGGAACTCAGCGACAATGGCGACGATGGAGCGAGCACATGATAGAGAGATGACACCGGGGTATTTTACCCAGGTTCGGGACCCTGCTCCTGCTTTGTTGTATTGCTCGCGTTCTTCACGAGGGTGCAATGGAGGATGAATGTCTAGGGTTTTAGATCTCAAGGATCAATCTCTTACAAGGTAGAAGAAGGGCTCCTTATATAGGGCGGCGTCAGGCCTCTTCCACCTGTCTATTGGTGGGAAGGTTCTCCATAGTGTCATTCCCCAAGGTCCTAGTCTACAAGGTTGCTTTTTGGTGGACTAAGTCTTGGACGCCAGGCACTTTTCCATCCTCTAGCAAAGTGGCATTCCTTTTCCTTGTTCATCCTTGCTCGGCGCTGCCTGCTGTCTCCTTAGCACGAAATTGTCAAGCTGGTGCGCCTACCACACTGACGTTGTCTGTCCTTCTACTGCAGGAAAGAGGGGGCGGACCGGACCTTCCTTTAGTGAGGTGCACTATGGGCAGCGGCGACTGGGCCCTTTGTTGGGACTTTCCTCTTCTGCTAGCTACTTGGCGAAGTTACCAATAAGCCCCGGAGTATCCCCCAGGGTATCCAAAGTTGGGTTCAACAATAGAGCCTCCTCAGGAGGGAATCACCTCGCGCAGCGGACCCTTGCGAGGGTTCTCCCGCCGGTGCTGCCTCTGGAGGCATCGAAGCCTCTCGAGGGCACGTCGTCTTAAGTCACTAGGGGCCGCTAACCCGTCGGGACGTGGGAACCCAGTTGCCAGGGCCTCGACAGTAGCCCCGGGCATTTGGCCTGCATGTATCCCTTGATGGACTCGAAGGGCCAAGCGGCCTAGGATGGTTGGTGGGCCTTGGTGCCTGCTCGGTTAACCATGGGCCTGCCACACACCTATCTTGACTATGGACTCGAAGTGTCCGCAGGTTTATAACCATGGGTCTTCGGCACCTCCCTACCTCGGTAGTCGTTCCCACGATGTGACAATGTGTGGGGCCTTGCAGTTATACCGCGTGCATGTGGCAGTGATGTGTCTTTTTGGCTGGCCCCGTTTATACCGGGACATGAACATGTGGGATCTTTCCCTGTGCCACTATTCCTCTTCCCCCTGTGGCACGCTTGTGCGAGGACTCATTCCCCATGGCGCGCAAGCGTTTCTCTCCACCGAGAAGGGCAAAGCCATGGAGACGACTACAGGAAGATCCCTTTGGCCAAGCGAGGCTGGGGGCAGCCGCTGGGCTGTGGCTATCGCACATTCTCAGGAAGGACCTCCACCCAAGTCACTCTGGAGGCGGGGAGGAACACTCCCGAAAGGCATGGCGGGGTGTGTGCGGGTTGCGGGTGTCAGCACCATTATTCTGGCTCAAAGGTCAACCCGGGCCATGCGCCGTCCCGATCAGGGATCAAAGTTGAAGATGAAGGAGAGCCCGAGCCAATCACCGACTTTGTCCTAGTCCTGAAGGATGACGACTAGTCCACTAAGGTACAACTCCCATCACATTTCGGCCTCACTACAGCTGCCCATCTCCAGGAGTCTGTGCCTCTATGGCACTCAGGGGGCGGTTACTGGTGGGCAATGGAGGTCGATATTCCTGCGCCCGGGGAGGTGTACCTGGCCTCAGGTTGCAAGAGATTCATCCATGATCATGATATCGGGCGTGGCTTGATGTTGAGGTTCCGCTACGACACCGAGAAGGGCTAAACAGTGGTGGTGTACGACCCCATGTCGTGCCACACGGATTACCTCCATTTCCTCTAAAGAGGACTAGGGTTCAGGACATAGCCATGGCACCGTCACTGGGCTTCGCACGCCCCTGGTAGGATATGGGTCGTGACCTCCTCTTGTTCCCTGTCTTATGGCTAGGTTTGTGATAAAGAGTATCATGGAAGTTTGTACGTGAACCTCTATGCTTGTTACTTCTCCTTTTGCATGTCTTCGCTATGATGCTCGGAGTTTTGTTCATAGCATGGAGCTGGTCCGGTGAGGCTGGCAGCATCCGGCAGCCTTGCCCATCCCCCTGCAAGCCTGCCCATGGTTTGGCGTTTGGAGGGGCTCGCAGAGACCATGCCTAGTCATGTGACCTCCAGAAGTGACGCCAGGAGACAACATCCTCACCGGGTGCCTCTGGTCGGTGGTCCCGCCTGGTGTACCGGAGGCGGGCGAGGGGGGAGGGGAGGTGTGATGGCTCGCGAGAAGCCTGTGCGTGTTTTTGGGCCTGGCTGATTGGGCGGTGCTTCCCTCTAGACCCTTGCACATGTTGTTTCCTCGAGCCTCACGGGGAGCACGCCCCTGCTCAAGGTTTTTACCGCTGGTGGTGCGACTTGTCGCTGGGCCCTCATGGTTCCCTCGTGGATCCTCTTGAGGTCGATACCGTAGAGGAAGGTACGTGCGTTGCGGGGAGGGCCCTGTAACGACCTTGTGCGGCAAGTTATGAGCATCGATAGCCGTTCGTGAGTTAACTTAATGCCACGGTCGGGCGGTAAGTTCAAGGTTCAATGTACTAGGCCCTGCAATTTCCTGGCTGCCTGAAGGGTGAGTGCCTCACGAGACAGGTTGCAAACCTCTCTAGGAGAAGGTCGTCAGGTTTAGCGCGAGGATTTTTGGCTTTATAGAGGTCTGAAACCGTTGGTGAGCTAAGTCACAACCGAGGGATGGGCCGTGAGTTTAGAGCTCGCCACTTTATCTCCCAACGAGCTCAGGCCGCAGAGGGGCGGTGTCTTGCGAGACGTTGTGACGATAAAAACTGGGCCAGGAACTGTGAGTAAGGTAAGTCATAGCCAAGGAATGGGCCATGAGTTTAGAGCTCGACGCTTTAGGTCCCAACAAGCTTAGGCCACGGAGGGGCGATGTCTCGTGAGACGTCGCGAGGATGAAAACTGGGCCAGGAACCGTGGGTGAAGTAACTCACAGACGAGGAACGAGCCATGAGTTTAGAGCTTGACACTTTAGGTTCTGACGAGCACAGGCCGCGGCGGGGCTGTGCCTCATGAGATGTCGCGAGGATAAAAACTGGGCCAGGAACCGTGGGTGAGGTAATGCATACCCGAAGAACAGGACGTGATTTCAGAGCTTGATACTTTTGGTTCAGACGAGCTTAGGGCACGGAGGAGCAGTGCCTCACGAGATGTCGTGAGGATAAGAACTGGGTCAGGAACCGTGAGTGCAGTAAGTCACATCCAAGGAACGGGCCGTGAGTTTAGAGCTTGACACTTTAGCTCCAGACGAGCTTAGGCCGCAGAGGGGTAGTGCTTAACGAGCCATCACGAGGATAAAATTATGGGCTAGGAACCATAGGTGAGGTAACTCATAGTCGAGCGACGGGCCGTGAGTTCAGAGCTTGACACTTTAGGACCCGACGAGCTCAGGCCGCGGAGGGGCGGTGTCTCGCGAGACATTGCGAGGATAAAATCTGGGCCAGGAACCATGGGTGAGGTAACTCACAGCCGAGGAACGGGCTGTGAGTTCAGATCTCGACACTTTGGGTCCTAACGAGCTCAGGTCACGGAGGGGTAGTGCCTCACTAGCCGCCGCGAGGATAAAAACTACGCCAGGAACCATGGTGTACCTCACAACCAAGGAATGGGTCGTGAGTTCAGAGCTCGACACTTTAGGTCCTGACTAGCTGCCCCGTAGACCTTACCAGGAGAGGTCCGTTAGGAAAAGTACGCACCGCTAGAGGTCCGTGCACGTTCCGCATGAGGATCTCAAGCACCAGGAACCGTGGGAGAGGTGAATCATGTCCGAGATATTCCCGTTAGTTCAGAGCTCAATGCTTTAGGCTTTGATGTTGACGGGAGAATGGCCCAGTGAAGGGTACCGTCCATAGCAACCACTCGTGCGGCGTGTGTGAGGGAAATCTGGCGGCGCGGTTTTTGGAGAAATGCTTTTTTGACCGAAAACCAAATAATAAAGCGTGCGTGCTGCATAAGATCCAAAAGGGCGCCGGCGGTACGATCTTATTACAATGCCACCATGGCCTGCACAGGGTCTTACAAGATATAAAGCTATAAGGGATGAGGGTTTTTCGAGGGTCACCTTCAAAAAGTCATGGAGTTAGGCATACCATTCGGAGAGGTTTGTCCACCTTCTAGCAGCCCAATCGGTTGGCTCATCCGGTAGTTCAGTCACCACTGTGAGAGTAGCTGGCTTCATACAAACACTAAGAGTAGTCCATAAGGAAGTCCGGAGCCTGCATATCATTACTAACCTCGGGAGGTTTCGCGTCTACCGTGAGGACAAGCGGGGGTAGTCCGGAGCTCCTCTTGAGGTCGCGGGCACCGACCACACCCTGCCCCTCACGAGGCAGAAACAGAGCGGATGTTGCCCTCTTCGCCATGGTGTTCTCCTGGGTCATCATCTGCTTCCTCCTGGTGGAGCCTCCGACGTAGTCCAGGGCATCCACATCCTTGGGATAGATGGTAGATGCGGTTTTGTAAGCATGCTCCACGGAGTGTAAGGCTTCCACTTTGTCACAACGGAATGTGATGACTCTGCCATTGCCGTCAGGAATCTTGATCATGTGGTAGGCCTGGTGAGTAGCGGCCATGAACTTGGCCAGCGCTGGGTAGCCAAGGATGACATTGTACGGGAGGTTGATGTGCGCCACGTTGAAATATATGAGATCAGTGTAGTAGTTGTCGTGCGTCCTGAACATGACGGAGAGGCGCACCTGCTCGATTGGTATGGTGGATCTGCTAGTCACCCCGGAGAACTGCATGGTTGGCATCAGCCTGTTGTACGGCACCTACAGTTGGGCGAAAGTTTCGGTGGAGATCATGTTCAGGCCTGCGCCTCCATCGATGATGGTCTATGCAACCACGATGTTGTTGATGGTGGGCGTGCATATCATGGGGGCAGGGCCCACGGGCCTGGTGGATATTGGGTGGTCACTTGCATCGAAGGTGATGGCACACTGGAACTACTTGAGCTTCAGCGATGGGACTCCTAGTTTGGCAGTTGCGACCTCGCGGGTGAGTACCTTGATGTGCCGGTTGGATGTCGGGGCCTAGAAGCCATCAAGTATGTAGGCTATGGTAGCCCCCGGGATCCTCAGCACGCCCTTTCTCCTAGGGGTGAGGGTGCTCTTGTGCGGCATTGACCTAGTAGCCCGCCGAAGGGGGGTTGCGGCCGCTGGAGTTTTTCTCTAGCAGTCGCCTTTGCGACTGCCTCCGTTCTGGTCCCCTCGCTCGCTGCCCGGCCTTCCCTTCCTCGGGCTGCTGCGTAGGTCGCGGAGCTTCTTGAGCTCGTAGAAATCGTCGGTGGGGTGGCCTAGCTTCTTGTGGAAGTGGTAGTACCAGCTGTCGTCCCGCTCCCTCTCGCCATTCCCCTCGTGGGGACTCTGCTGGTCTGGCTCTGCTGCCAGGACGGTGGCGGTCTTGCGCTTGGGCTCCTTGTCCTTGACCTTGGAAGAGCCTGAGGCCTTGGGGGTAGTTTCTCCCTCTGCAAGGCCAAACATCCACCCCGCCTCTGCCTTGGCGCACTCCTCGGGCATGATGAAGAGCTCATCAGCGGTAGTGAGGCTCTCGCCCGAAAGCCAATCTTCTCCCTCATCTTGACGTCTTTCACGCCCTCAGAGAAAGCGGTTATGACGTTGGAGTCTGAGATTTTGGAGATCTTGTTGCGGACTTGGCTGAACCTCTGTAGGAAGTTGAAGAGGGATTCTCTAGGCTATTGTCATATTTGACTGAGGTCATAGTACATGAGTGGATGCTCGTAGGTCCCCTTGAAGTTGGCATTGAAGAGGGAGTTGAGCTCCACCCATGAGTCGATTGATTCCTCGGGGAGGTTCATCAGCCAGGTACTGGCCATCTCCTTCAGGCACAGGGGGAACTAGTTTTCCATGACGCAGTCGTCTCCCCCCACGGCCTCAACGACTGTGGTGTAAAGATGGAGGAACTCAAACGGGTTGGTCGTTCCGTCGTACCATTCCAAGTGTCTCCGAGCATAACTTGTGTGGCCAGACCACGCGGTGGAGACTATTGGTGAAGGCGAGACGGCCGTTTGCCTAGATCTCCTTGACGTTGGCAAGGGCCGCACGATTCTGCTGGCCCGCGGCGGTGATTTTCTCGGCGAGACGGTCCGCACACTCGTGTGGTGGCATCGCTGCCGCAGGAGGTGAGATGATCTGGCAGCTGTTTGCCGACAGTAGAGTGGTGTTGCCAGGCTTGGGGGCATCCTCACGGCAGCGAGGAGGGAGCGAGCCCCCAACCCCTGGCGCCCCACCTTTGGGCCGAGCCCCTAGGCCCTCGGGGGAGAAGGTGGCAGAGTCGAGAAGCTCGGCTATCTGGTCGCGCCACCTCTCCTGGCCCTGCTCAGCCGATGGGTGGTCTAGGAGCTCGCACACCATGTGCTTGGCAGGGTCCTGGGTGAGATTCTCAGGGTGTCTGCGAGACAACGTGGTCCGGGAGAGCAACGTGACACCATGCGTGGAGAGAGCGGGCTCCCGCGATTGGAGGTGGGAGGGCCCCCTTCGTCCTCCATCCACATGACCTGCTCAGAGGAGGCGCATTGTAGAGCCGGCTCTGTATGGTCCTTGCTTGCCGTGCGAGGGAGGTCTCGCTCGGCACACATCTCGTTGTCGGCCGACATGTCATCGAAGGTCTTGGAAGCACGCCTCAGCCCCCTACCTAGCGCACCAAATGTCGGAGAATTGTTTCGCGAAGGAACTAGGGTCCAATGATCCCTTGGTTCATGAGGGCGCCGAACACATGCGATTTCGAAAGAACTCGGCGATAATGGTGATGATGGAGCAAGCACATGATACAGAGATGACACCGTGGTTTTTTACCCAGGTTCGGGACACTCGTGAGGAGGTAAAGCCCCTACTCCTTCTTTATTGTATTGCTCGCATGCTTCGCGAGGGTACAATGGAGGATGAAAGTCTAGGGTTTTAGATCTCAAGGATCGATCCCTTCCAAGGTAGAAGAAGGGCTCCTTATAGGGTGGCATCGGGCCTCTTCCCTGGTTTATAGGCGGGAAGGGTATCCACAATGCCGTTCCCAGAGATCCTGGTCTACAGGGCCGCCTTTTGGTGGATCGAGTCTTGGACGCTAGAAACTTTTCCATCCACTAGCAAAGTGGCCTTCCTTTTCCTCGTTCGTCCTTGTCCGGTGCTGCCCACTATCTCCTTTGCAAAAAAATAGGCAAGGTGGTGCGCCTGCCATACTGACATCGTCTGTTCTTCTACTATAGGAAAGAGGGGGGCGGACTGGACTTTCTTTACCGAGGGGTGCTGCCGGCAGCGGTGACTAGGACCTTTTTCGAGACTTGCCTCTTCTGCTAGCTACTTGGAGAAGTTACCAATAAGCCCCGGAGTATCCGCTGGGGTATCTGAAGTTGAGTTCTGGAAGGAGCCTCCTGGGAGGAAAGCCTCCTACAGGATGGAATCGCCTCGCGCAACGGACCCTCATGAGGGTTCTCCCGCTGGTGCTGCCTCTGGAGGCATCAAAGCCTCTCTAGGGAACGTCGTCTTGAGGCACTGGGGGGCGCTAACCTGTCGGGACGTGGCACCTCGGTTGCTAGGGCCCCGACAGGTACATGCCTAAATCCACGCATCACTCACAAGCCCCCGATCAGTAACTTTAATAAGAGAGCCTTCCTTTCAGTAGAGTTTATTTAGCTTATGCCCAACCTCCGCCTGGTGAGCTCGATTACTTCTTCTTGGTCTTGAGATGTGATGTCCTGGTGATTGCTCGAGGTCTTGGTGTAAGGTCTCCCTCGTACTCTCATCTCGATCGCACAAAACTTTATGTGCGCTTGTCTTTAGAGAAGGTCTAATGAGCCTTGCCATCTCAGATGTCCCAAGGTAATGGGCTTACGACGAGGTAATGCAAAACGGTTAAGAACAAAAGGGGAAATGATCCGTTGGTGTAGAGGTGTGGATACCTTGATAACCATAGAAGGTTGAGGGAGAGGTCCCTTATGTGACGTGGAGTACTAGACCGAGAGGTCATGGAGGTCTCTGTAATCTTAGCTCTCATCATGTTGGAAGCTTGCATGTGGACCCATCTGACACAGTGAGGTCATAGTGGGGTGTAGTTCTAGTCTTGGATGACATAATCAGTAATGCTGACAGCTGTTTTAACTTCTCCACTGACCCGAGGAGGCCTGTTGAGAGAATATTTTCCGTGGGTATGAGGACCCAAATATGAAATTGTTGGAGAGGTCTTTTTGAGTAACTATTGCTTCACAGAGCTCTTCTGCCACGTGAATCTTTTCTATTCGGCGAAATTGAAGGTGGTGATCATAATGTGATTCCTGTCCACGATCCTGACCGACAGGACCTGATCCCTTGTAAACACGGAGTAAGCGATTCGCCTCTCATGATACGATTACCCCTTGGGTTTTTGTCCTTAAGTAGAGTTCTTTTCGTCTTTGTGAACCATATCCATTGATCCAATTTCATGAGTCGTGACCTCCTGGGCTCTTTCCTCATAAATACCACTGCTCAGAGCTTTATTTTCTCATCCCCTCTGGCTCTTTCCTACCATTTCACCGAAAAAACCTTGCCCCAGAGCACCTTATTTATGCCCGATGATAGCAGCTCTCTCTCTCTCGTGGATTCAAATCGCGCGCACCCAAGCCACGAAGAGGATGGCAAAATCTTGACATTAGTATGGAGGAATTCCATACTTTGTTGAGCCTCTTGTTGAGGCGGTGATCCTCGTCCTCCTGAGGGAGATACACGCCAGAGAATAGAAGTGGCGCATAACATTCCGGTGACGTCGTCAGGAGGCATCCCCATGCACCAATCCCCCGATGGTGACATGTACTAATCCTCTTTTCCTGAATTCCTTCCGATCTCGCAACTTTCCCCAAAGCCTTCCCTTTCTTTTGGTACTATCGCTGAGTGTCCCGACTTTCAATTCCCTGCTTTTAGGACCTCCTGGACTAGTCTTCCCTTACACCTTTTACCGTTCTAGTGGGAGCATAAGTACTAAAATGTTTAATATGCTTTCTCTTTTATGGATACATGTCTTAAGTGTTTTGCGTGTTTTTGGTTGTAGATCAATGGAACCTAGTAGCAGTCTCCCTCAGTTGTCCAGTTTTGCGTTGAGGTTGTTCCTAGAGAAAAATAAGCTTAATAGAACTAATTTCACCAGCTTGTTGAAGGGAATATGCCCTAAGAGGCAATAATAAAGTTGTTATTATACATATTCCAAGTATATGATAGATGTTTATTTTGCATGTTATAATTGTATTAATTTGGAAATGTCACTACATGTGTGTTTAATAAACAAAAGGAAAGTTCCTAGTTATGCCTCTCTTATAAACTAGCTCGTTGATTAACAAGATGATCAAGGTTTCCTGATCATGGACATTGGATGTTGTTAATAACGAGGTCACAACATTAGTGGAATGATGTGATGAACATTCATCTGAAGTATAGCATTACGATCAAAGTCATTTTGTTTATATTGCTATAACATCTAACGAAGTAATCCTAGTCCTTAGACAATGACATCATGTTAATCACTAACACTGGAAGAGTATCTTGATAACATCAAACGTCACACCGTGAAAGGGTGATTATAAAGATGGGTTCAGTACTACGAAAGTGTTATGTAGAGGCTCATGGATCAAGAGTGGGATTTGTCCATCTGATGACAGATAGATATTCTCTGGGCCCTCTCGGTGATATCACATTGGTTAGCATGCAAGCAAGTGATGAGATCACTAGAATGTTATATCAGGGGAACGAGAAAAGTGTACATGTGGGTAATGAGATCAAACTAGGTATGGAGATACCAATGATGGAATCTCGGACATGTAATATATCGCGAGACAAATGGACTTAGTTATTAACGTTAAAGGTTCTCACGATCACAAGTCATCGTAGAATGTATAGGAGTCAGTATGGATCTCCAAGTCCCGCTTCTGATTATTGATCTGAGAGGGGTCTCGATCATGTCTGCATTATTCATGAACCATAGGGTGACACACTTAAGGGACACCAACACCATTTGGAGAAAATATGTTTCAGACGAATGAATTGCAAAGCGCTTGAATTATTTCAATAGACAACGATACTGTTTCAGGTGAAATTGTTGAAATTGGTTCTACATGTAATATTGAAATGTTGCAGGGGTTTTTATGTGAATGTTTGTTACTTAAATTAATTAACAAAATTCTGAATAAAATTAATAAAAGACTTGTATTAAATGAGAGAGCATTAAATTTGGAGAAATTTAATGCATTTAAAGTAAAAACTTTAAAGAGGAATGTTAAGGGACAAATTTATGTGGAGGGGGTTACCACCACATGAATGGGGAGCCGGCCATGGGGAGGGGTACCCCCTCCTCCTTTAAAAGCCCACCCTCTCACCCTTCTTCCACACACCTCCTCGTGAAGGATCTCTGTCACCCTCTAGTATTATTCCCCCATGGTCTCGGATTAGCGAGATACATGTTCCCAGTGGCACTTTGTCTAGAAGGAGTTGCTGCTTTCGCTGCATCACTGGAGTGCAGAGGCGGAGGTTGTTCGGTGGCTTGAACGTGTGTGCGAGTGCACATGCGATGCTGGTTTGCGGCGCTAGGACTTCCATATGATCTTGAGATCGGAAAGCGAACGACTACATCATCCACGAGTTCCTGCTAGTTAAAAAAACTTTGTTGTCTTCGAGGGTAAGTTCTCCATGGATGTATATCCACCTATTGCTTGTATCTAGTAGATAGATCTTGGCGTATAGTTCCCATTGTAGGAATTTTTTGTTTTCTATGCTGTGAACCCTTCAGTGGTATCAGAGCCTGATCTATGCATAGGTGCTTTGCACGGGTAGAACACATAAGAGTATGTGGGCGATGATGATGATGTTATTTCTTCTTATATGTACTTTGGATATTGGTGGCATGGTGGGATGAAGCGGGTCGGACCAACCTTAAATGTCATCCCACATGAGGTCGGTTCCACGACTGACATGCAACTAGTTTTGCATAAGTGGCTAGCGGGTGTCTGTATCTCCTACTATATTCAATATCTGATTTACAACGAGTTGCTAATAATTTGGTTATCATAGTTGTGGTTCCATGTTCGTATGTAAGAACGGTTCTATCTTCGAAAGCCCTAAGCCACGTAAAAACTTGCAATTGATAAATTAGAGGCGTCTAGTTTAGATCGTTGCTGGGTTTGTGTCAAGATATGGTAATATTGTAAGTTGATGTATAGTTGATATTCTTACAACACACCTAACGTGTAAGTTCCATAGACCTTGGCCTTACACACAAAGGAATGATAAAGATCATACCACGATGCATATGATAGTGATCAAATCCAAGAACCATATCATTTCCCTTTACACATATGATGTTTGCATCTTATATTGCTTGTTTGGCGTTTTAGTAGCATTATAAGATGATCCCTCATTTAAATATCAAGATAAAAATGTGTTCTTCCTGAAGTATGCATTGTTTTGTTGATCATGTTTCGAGAAATCACGTGATGATCGGGTGTACTCGACTCTACACTTTCATACAATGGGTGTAAGACAGTTTTACACACACGAGTACTAAGGTGCTTACTTGGCGAGCCTAACATGTACAGACATGGCCTCGGAACACAGACCGAAAGGTTAAGGATGATTCATATAGTTGATATGATGCCCATATAGATGCTCGCCTTTGAAGCTACACCGACTCACGTGATGATCGGACTTTGTGTAGTGAATTTGCTTCATGTAATCACCAAAAAGACAGGAGGGATGTTGTTTTTGAGTGGGAGTTTAGTTGAACTCAATCTATCATAAACTGAGTCTAAATAAACTTTACAAATTCTGTTGTAGATGGCACCACCTGCTTTTAATTTCAAATGTGTTCATGGAGAAAGAGAAACTTGATGCGAATGGTAGCAACTTCACCAAGTGGGCCATGAATTTGAGGATTCTCCTCTCTGCTGCACAAAAGCAATATGTGCTAGAAGCACCGCTAGGCCCCCACCAGCTCCTAATGCCCCTGACGAGGAAAATAATGTCTATGTGACTCATCAGGCTGACCACAACTTAGTTCATTGCGGCATACTGTATGGGCTAGAGCCAGAACTGCGAAAGCGTTTTGAAAATGGCAATCCCTTTGATACCATGGGTGAACTGAAAATGATTGTCGATACCCATGATGCCGTAGAAAGTTATAATGCTTAAGAAAAGTTCTTTAGCTACATGATGGAAGAGAACAACTCCGTAAGTGAGCATGTAGTCAAAATGTCTGGGTACGCCGATAAGTTTGTGTACTTGGGAATAACGATTCCCATTGACTTAGGCATACATCGTGTTCTCCAATCTCTGCCACCTAGCTACAAGAGCTTCGTGATGAACTATAACATGCCGGGCATGAAGAAGACTCTCCCCGAGATTTTGTCAATGCTTAAGAGTACAGAAGTGGAGATTAGGAAAGAAGATCAAGTTTTGATGGTCAATAGGACCACCGGTTTCAAGAAAGACAAGAAGGGTAAATAGAAGGGAAAGAAGGGCGGCAATCTGTTGCTGCGCCTGAAAAGAAATCTCGGGCTGGCCCTAAGTCTGATATCGAGTGCTACTATTGTAAGGGGTTTGGCCATTGGAAGCGCAACTGCCCCAAGTATTTGACAGACAAGAAAGCCGGCAAGGCAAACAAATACTACCGAAAAGTTTCCTTCTGCAACGAATTGGCCCGACGGTCGTTGTAGAAGGTGCGTCTTCCGCGACGAAATTCTCGGCTCGGCCGTGGCCGATGGAAAACTTTTTTTTCCGGTTTTGCGGCCCTCTACTACGATGGATCTTCTAAAAACATGGAGGAAGCTCGGTTGGCGTGTGGCAGACGCAAGATTTTCGTTTCCTCGCGTGATGTTGACTCGCCGAAGTCTTTTGAGGCGTGTGGGTCCCGGACGTCAGTGTCTCTAGTGGACCATACTGTTCGGTCGCGCCTCCCGGATTTGAACTCGATAAGGTAGGTCGAGGAGTCTGTAGTTTAGTCCGGCTGCTAGGTCTCACATGTTAGCCTCTCATTAAAAGGATCGTGTGTATGATGGAATTTTTTTTCCTTCACTCGCGCTATCCTGTTTCGAAGCTGATAGCGCTACTCGATGCATCTACCGTCTAATCAACCTCCTGGGACCCACATGTCATCCTCTCATTAGAAGAAACATGTGTATGATGGAATTTTTTCCTTCACTGGCGCTAACCCGTTCTGAGTTGATAGCGCTGCTCAACGCATCTACTGTTTAACCAACCTCCTGAGCCCCACATGTCATCCTCTCATTAGAAGAAACGTGTGTATGATGGATTTTTTTCTTTCGCTCACGCTACCCTGTTCCAAACTTGATAGAGTTGTTCGATGCATCTACCGTTTAATCACGATGCTGGGTCCCACATGTCATCCTCTCATTAGAAGAAACGTGTGTATGATGGATTTTTTACCCTCTGTCGCGCCTTTGTGTTTCAAACTTGATAGCGTTGCTCACTGTATCAGCCGTTTAATCAAACTCCTGGACCCCACAAGTCATCCTCTCATTAGAAGAAATGTGTGTATGATAGAATTGTTTCCTTGATAGCGTTGCTCGCTGCATCAGCCGTGCTGGTGGGTTCCTTATATCAGTCTCACATTACAAGAATCATGGGTATGACGTACTTTTTTTTCTACTCTAGCGCCACCCTGTTCCTAACTAGATAGCGTTGCTTGACGAATCTTCCGTATAGTCACGCAGCTGGGTCCCACATGACAACCTCTCATTAGAAGGATCAGTTGTGTAGCACCCCGGGAAAATCACTACCAGAAAATCGTGTGGTGTTTTTTTTTGTACATCATCATGACCACATGCTCATGTCATCATGCCACATTGCATTTGAGCATTATCGTCATCATGCATATGTTTTTTTAAACTATTTTCTAAAAGCCTAGTTTGTTTTCTAATTACTTCCTCTCTTTATTTCAAATCAAATTCCCGGTCTCTTTTGGATATTTTGTTTGTCTAAAAAAATATTTGCAAAAGTGTTTAAATAAAAATAAATAAATAAAACTACTTTTTGTCAAATCGGGGAAGACAGCACAGCCGTTAGGCCAGGCCACCTACAACCCCGGCCCAACAAAAACCCAGACCAAACCCTAGCCTACGCACACCACCGACAACCACCCGCACACTTGGTCCCTATCGCCGCCACCGCATACACCCAACCCCGCACGTACGATGCATGCACACGAGGTGCACCGCCAAAACACCCTGCGCGCAAGCCGTGTACGCGGCCAAACCGCTCGCCTCACGTCCCTGTCGCCCTGGCCCCACCTAGCTAATTCCACCTCTCCCTCGTTCGGTCATCCACGCGCTTGGCCTCGATCCTATTTCCCGCGTCGCCTCTCCCCGCGACTCCTTCCTCCCCGAAATCCCCATCACCAACCTCCGCCACCACCACTTCTCTCCACCTTGCCCGCTGCCCGAACGTGCCCCTACAGTGGCCAGTTCCCGCCGCCGGGTCCTCCTCCTCGAGCCGGCGCCGCTCGGCCGCGCCCAGCTCTGCCCCTCCTCAGCGAGCCTGGCCCTGCCGCCAGATGCCCTGTGCACCGCCACGGCCGCCCGAGTCCGGGATCCTCATCGTCGGCCTTTGCACCCCCTCTACAACCGGCCACGTGGCTCGCCGGCCCCGTGTCTCCTCTCTCCTGCGCGCCCGCACCCGCCTCGACCTCACCTCGTGCCGACCCCGCCCCTGGACACTTCGACCTTGTCTCCCGCATCGTTGTTCCTCCCTGCCAGCGAGCCCGTCACCGACCACCTGCGCACCTTCCGCTTGCCCTGCTCTCTCTGTGTGCGGCTGTGCTCTGCAGCGAGCCTTCCACCGCAACCAGCGGCCATCTCTGCTGTTGATGCCCGTCTAGCTGCTGATGTTCAGGTCGTCTGGCCTCCACCGACAACAGGCCTCTATTCGTCCTGTTGCTGTGACCTATTTGAGTAGAGAACAAGTCGACCCATGCCTCTTGTGTTGCGTATGTTGTAAGTTCCTGCACATGTTGCATGTATGAGACGGGAGAAGGGGTGAAACATGGAAGGGAAGTTCATCGTGTGGCCATATAATTCCTCTTCTCGCCAGTGCTTTCTAGTACATATAATTCTTTCAAGATCTTCCGAAGACCCTGGCATCGAACAAGTTCCCCACCAACCTAGAAGCCGAGAATTCCAAGATCGCCTTCTCGAACCTCAGCACCCCGAGATCTACATCCCTAATCACCAAGACCCTACCCGGAGATCTTCTTCATGTCACGCCAAGTCCTCCAACACGAAAACCAAAGACCCTGGATTCAAAGATCCGAAGACCGTTCCCGCCCACGCCAAGACATTCTCCTTCTCGGAAGTCGAAGGCCATTATCCCGAAGACCGAACCCGAACCCCTCCTAACCCACAAGATCTTCGACCCTGAGATGTCTGACCCCTACCTATCCCTATGTTATAAATTGCCATATATCTTGATGCATATAGATTGTCATGCTTGCATACATGTTTATTTGTTTGTGGGTACTTTGTCGATTCACCTCATAATTAAATATGGACACCATATGCGGGCTTTTCTAGTCTATATTGGCTCCATTTAAATTTGTGTAGCAAACCAATGCCATGTTTGCCTTGTTAATTCAACATTTAAATTGTGGGTAGCTAAATAACTTGAACCATATAATTAAATGTCGGGACCCCGGTTCCGTTTAATATTGCCTAGTTGCACCACATCTTTGCCAGGCCATGCATCATATCATAATCATGCCGAATCTTCTGCCGTAGAATTCAATAGTGCATTCGTGTTTCTTTTAGTGCTTTGATTCTTCGCGGATTAGGCCATTGCATTGATGCGAGTATCGACAAGTTCTTTGGATAATGTATCTCCGGCAGTGTTTCCTAGGCGAGCAATCTCCTCCTTTCTACCTATTTTGCGTTTATAGTCTTTAGTTCCCCCTGTTGCTCTAATACTATCCTTGTTGCGATGCTTTAGTTTCCGTGCACCATTTATATCCCCTATAGCCTCTATATTGCCTTGAACACGTCCGATTGCCTGTTGTTTGATAGACAGTCGGCCTTGCGAGTGGTAGTTGCTTGCTCAGGTGCTGCTTTACGTTGTTGTTCCATCATTGTGGGAAGGTTGGCACATGCTTAATGGTGGAGATGATCATGACTTTAATTAAAACTGATTATTAAAATGTTGGGAATAGATATAACTAATGTACAGGCACCGGTGAGCAATAGCTAATATTTGGTTCTTCCACGCTCACTTGTGTCCCGTAGGCCCCGAGTACTTGATACCTGTTCCTTGACTATTCGCACTATCCACATACGGGAGACTCTATGAATCCTCCTTTGCCTGAGCTTGATTCACACTTTATTTCTTGGGGCCACAAACTAGTTTGGGGCTTTATTACTATCTTGTAATTATGCCATGCTTTATTGCTTTATTTACAATTGTGCATGGAGCACCTGTACTATTTTGGAATGTGTAGTGTTTTAGCGATATCGACAAGCCTAGTCACACTTTCGGGTTCCCAGTCGTTTACAGCCATTGACGCAAACCCTGGGTCCATCTCGGAGCCGGCCAACTTCGTTGCGGATAGCTTAGTGGGGTGGCCCCCTGAAATGATTTATGAATCATGTGAATGCTTTGTCGTTAGGCCTCGTTGTGTTTTATTTGTGTCTTCCCGAGATTGATCTTGTGTGTGTTGCTATTTGTGCACCCCTGCAGGGTAACACTTTCTAAAAGCCATGTCTGCTGTTATGGATGACTTGGAGCACATTATCTCGATCATAGACAACTATAACTAAAGTAGTGCTATAAATTTGATTTGGACATGTCTAGTAATCAGTTTCACTACAACGGAATGAGTAAATAAAAGTGCCAACAACTACTAGATTTGGAATGTATTATGCTAATTGTATCTGACTAGTAAGTGCCACAACTATAATGGAAGGAATAAAACTACCAACTGTGTGAGTTCCTCGGTTTGACTTCCTCGTGCGGTCTTGAGGGGGAAATACCAGGATGGGTATGTTTTGGTGTTACTATCAGGTTGGATTCAAATAGGTCTTTCTTATCCCTCTCTATTAGCCGATAGTTGCATCGAGTCTCTATCGATTGTTTAGTGCATGTTGCGCTGCCGCTTCAGCCCATCATACCTATGTAGGCGAGAGCCGCCGAATTCTAGACTCGCCGTGTACTGGCCTCAGTACTGACCGCTCTCTTTTTCCCTTTGCCCTTTGTCGGCACCCCTTTTGTTTAGCAGGTATAAGATCAATGTCGTTAGCAGGGTTACCCTTCCGGCTTGGCCTGGACAGGGTTATGGATGTCATTGGTTATTCTTCAGGGCTCTTAGCCCCATTTGAATCTTATCTGTACTCAGATGTTGTATCGTTTTTACGGTGATTTGGATCTTTGTATGGTATATCTATATTCTTGACTCATGGAGTCATTGTTGTATATATATGTTCTATGGGTTCCATCGTGGACTATTGTGTAATGGTATTACTTTGTTTTTCCACCCGCACGCAAGTGCTTGGTGGGCATCTTTGAATCGTTTCTATGTGGGTTTGGCGGGAACCGCTAAAACTTGCATAGAGCCGATTCGAGGGTGTTACAAAGTGGTATCAGAGCTCAGAAGTTGCGATACCCTACTGGTCTAGCCTGTAGGATAACCTAGCTAACGAACGAAGTAGAGTGTCAAAAATAGTTTTGCGAAATCGGTTGGATAGATCTGATTAGGTATGATTTTAATCCTTAACTCTATGTTATTCTCCTCTTACCTCAACGTGTTTTGAATCTACTCTTATCTTTTCTTCGAGTCCATGATTTCTTGTGGTTGGGTTTTCGTCGTACCTTCAGAGTTTCGCTTCCTTTCTTTTATAACGGTGGCGCTATAATCATCTAATATGTATCTCGTTTGCTGTACCCTTCATCCAATCTTTTTGGTCCTTGAACTCTTTATCTGTATCATGAGAAAAACATATGAGCAGGACACACATTGGTGAAGTTGGAGTATACCTTGAGCATGTGTTGTTCATGCCAATGGAAGCATCGCAAAGCCTAATCATTGTGTCTTTTCCTATGATTTCTTTTGTATCTTCCAGTGGTTTCCAAAGTGACGACATCATCTACATCAGAAGATCCTACATTAATCCTTTGTTTCCGAACATCGCTTGTTAAGATCTTCAGTCTAAATTTGGAGAGTTGGTTGCACAATTCTTTTGTTCATGTACAGAGTAATGCTCCGAGTGCGGGATGGAGTAGCTACCATATCACTACTCTTATCATTATCTCTCGTACTTTGCATGGTGGATAAATGCGATTTTACTCCTTCCATGGAAGTTAAAGGTGGCCTTATCTTTTGAGACCTTTACCTGTGTCTTTGTTTCCCCGGAGTGTTCTCTCAATGAACATGAGCAGTGATCCCTTGTTGGTGGTGTCGCCGAATTCAAGATGGAGCAATGATCTTTGTTAGTGGTGTCGCGAGGATCTACATGAAGCGAAAACATTTAGAACGTCGGCCTTCTTCCCCGTACCATGAGGCGGATCTCGAGGGCGAGATCCATTGTTAGTGGTGTCGAATTGTAGCACCTCGAGAAAATCACTACTAGAAAATCGTGTGCTGTTTTTGTTTTGTGCATCATCATGACCACATGATCATGTCATCATGCCACGTTGCATTTGAGCATCATCGTCATCATGCATATGTTTTTCTAAAACTATTTTCTAAAAGCCTAGTTTGTTTTCTAATTACTTCCTCTCTTTATTTCAAATCAAATTCCCGGTCTCTTCCGAATATTTTGTTTGTCTAAAAAAATATTTGCAAAAGTGTTTAAATAAAAATAAATAAATAAAACTACTTTTTGTCAAATCGGGGAAGACATCACAGCCGTTAGGCTAGGCCACCTACAACCCCGGCCCAACAAAAACCCAGACCAAACCCTAGCCTACCCACACCACCGACAACCACCCACACACTTGGTCCCTATCGCTGCCGCCGCATACACCCAACCCCGCACATACGATGCACGCACGCGAGGTGCACCACACCATCACGCCAAAACACCCCACGCGCAAGCCGTGTATGCGGCAAAACCGCTCCCGCACGTCCCTGTCGCCCTAGCCCCACCCAGCTAATTCTGCCTCTCCCTTGTTCGGTCAACCACGCGCCTGGCCTCGATCCTATCGCCTCTCCCCACGACTCCTTCCTCCCCGAAATCACTATCGCCAACCTCCGCCGCCACCGCTTCTCTCCACCTCGCCCGCCGCCCGAGCGCGCCCCTGAAGTGGCCGGTTCCCACCACTTGGTCCTCCTTCTCGAGCCGGCGCCGCTCGGCCGCACCGAGCTCTGCCCCTCCTCAGCAAGCCTGGCCCCGCCGCCAGATGCCCTGCGCGCCGCTGTGGCCGCACGAGCCCGGGCTCCTCATCTTTGTCCTGTGCACCCCCTCTATGACCGGCCGCGCGCCTCGCCAGCCCCGTGTTTCCTCTCTCTTGCACGCCTGCCTTGACCTCGCCTCAAGCCGACCCTGCCCCTGGCCACTTCGACCTCGTCTCCCACGTCGTCGTTCCTCCCCACCAGCGAGCCCGTCGCCGACCACCTGCGCACCTGCCGCTCGTCCTGCTCTCACTATGTGCGGCTGTGCTCTATAGCGAGCCCTCCACCGCAACCAGTGGCCATCTTCATTGTTGAAACCCGTCCAACTGCTGATGTTCAAGTCGCCTGGCCTTCATCGACAATAGGCCTCTGTTCGTCCAGTTGTTGTGACCTATTTGAGTACAGAACAAGTCGACCCATGCCTCTTGTGTTGCGTATGTTGTAAGTTCCTGGACATGTTGCAAGTATGAGATGGGAGAAGGGGCGAAACATTGAAGGGAAGTTCATCATGTGGCCATCTAATTCCTCTTGTCGCCAACGCTTGCTAGTACAAATAATTCTATCAAGATCTTCCGAAGACCCCGACATCGAACAAGTTCCCCACCAACCTAGAAGCCAAGATTCCAAAATCGCCTTCTCGAACCTCGGCACGCTGAGATCTACATCCCAGATCATCAAGACCCCACCCGGAGATCTTCTTCATGTCATGCCAAGTCCGCCAACACGGAATCCAAAGACCCTAGATCCGAAGATCTGAAGACCGTTCCCTCCCACGCCAAGACATTCTCCTTCTCGGAAGTCAAAGGCCGTTGTCCTGAAGACCGAACCCGAACCCCTCTGAACCCACAAGATCTTTGACCCTGAGATGTGTGACCCCTACCTATCCCTATTTTATAAATTGCCATATATCTTGTTGCATATAAATTGTCATGCTTGCATACATGTTTATTTGTTTGTGGGTACTTTGTCGATTCACCTCATAATTAAATATGGGCACCATATGCGGGCTTTTCTAGTCTATATTGGATCCATTTAAATTCGTGTAGCGAACCGATGCCATGTTTGCCTTGTTAATTCAACATTTAAATTGTGGGTAGGTAATAACTTTAACCATATAATTAAATGTCGGGACCCCGGTTCCGCTTAATATTGCCTAGTTACACCGCATCTTCGATAGGCCGTGCATCATGGCATAATCATGTTGGATCTTCTGCCGTAGAATGAAATAGTACATTCATGTTTCTTTTAGTGCTTTGATTCTTCACGGATTAGGCCATTAGTTGATGCGAGTATCGACAAGTTCTTCGGATAATGTATCTTCGGCAGTGTTTCCTAGGCGAGCAATCTCCCCTTTCTACCTATTTTGCGTTTATAGTCTTTACTTCCCCTGTTGCTCTATTACTATCCTTGTTGCGATCGTTTAGTTTTCGTGCACCATTTATATCCCCTGCAGCCTCTATATTTCCTTGGACACATCCTATTGCCTGTTGTTTGATAGAAAGTGGGCCTTGTGAGTGGTAGTTGCTTGCTCAGGTGCTGCTTCGTGTTGTTGTTCCACCGTTGTGGGGAGGTTGGCACATGATTAATGGAAGAGATGATCATGACTTTAATTAAAACTGATAATTAAAATGTTGGGAATAGATATAACTAATGTAGAGGCACCGGTGAGCAATAGCTAATATTTGCTTCTTCCACGCTCACTTGTGTCTCGTAGGCCCCGAGTACTTGATACCTGTTCCTTGACTATTCGCACTATCCACATACGGGAGACTCTATGAATCCCCCTTCGCCTGAGCTTGATTCACACTTTATTTCTTGGGGCCACAAACTAGTTTGGGGCTTTATTACTGTCATGTACTTATGCCATCCTTTATTGGTTTATTTACAATTGTGCATGGAGCATCTGTACTGTTTTGCAATGCGGAGTGTTTTCGCGGTATCGACAACCCAGTCACACTTTCGGGTTCCTAGTCGTTTAGAACCATTGATGCAAAACCTAGGTCCGTCTCAGAGCTGGCCAACTTCATTGCAAGTAGCTTAGTTGGGTGGCCCCCTGAAATGATTTATGAATCCTATGAATGCTTTGTCGTGAGGCCTCGTTGCGTTTTATTTGGTTCTTCCCGAGGTTGATCGTGTGTGTTGCTATTTGTGCACCCGTTCAGGGTAAAACTTTTTGAAAGCCGTGTCCGCGCTTATGGACGACTTGGAGCACAGTATCTCGATCATAGACAACTATAGGTAAAGTAGTGCTATAAATTTGATTTTGACATGTCTAGTAATTAGTTTCACTACAACGGAATGAGTAAATAAAAGTGCCAACAACTGCTGGATTTGGAATGTATTATGCTAATTGTATCTAACTAGTAAGTGCCACAACTATAATGGAAGGAATAAAACTGCCAACTATGTGAGTTCCTCGGTTTGACATCCTTGTGTGGTCTCGAGGGGGAAATACCAGGATGGGTATGTTTTGGTGTTACTATCAGGTTGGATTCGAATAGGTCTTTCTTATCCCTCTCTAATAGCCGACAGTTGCATCGAGTCTCTATCGATTGTTTAGTGCATGTTGCGCTGCCACTTCAGCCCACCATACCTATGTACGCGAGAGCCGCCGAATTCTAGACTCGCCGTGTACTAGCCTCAGTACTGACCGCTCTCTTTTTCCCTTTGCCCTTTGTTGGCACCCCTTTTGTTTAGAAGGTATAAGATCGACGTCATTAGCAGCGTTACCCTTTCGGCTTGGCCTGGGCAGGGTTATGGACGCCATTGGTTATTCTTCAGGGCTCTTAGCCCCATTTGAATCTTATCCGTACTCGGATGTTGTATCGTTTTCAGCGTAATTTGGATCTTTGTATGGTATATCTGTATTCTTGACTCCTGGAGTCGTTGTTGTATATATATGTTCTGTGGGTTCCATCATGGACTATTGTGTAATGGTATTACTTCGTTTTTCCACCCGCACGCAAGTGCTTGGTGGGCATCTTTGAATCGTTTCTATGCGGGTAAGGCAGGAATCGCTAAAACTTGCATAGGGCCGATTCGAGGGTGTTAGAGGTTGTATGATTGACATTTTTCTCTGCTCACGCTCCGTGTTTCGAACTAGATAACGTTGCTAGCTGCATCAGCTATTTTTTCAGACTGCTGGGTCCCCCCATGTTAGCCTCTCATTAGAACAAACTTGTGCATGATGGACTTTTTGTTGCTCGCGCCTCCCTATTTCGAGCTTAGCAACGTTGCTTGATACAACACCTATATAAGGACGCACTGGTGGGACCCACATGTCGGTTTATCTTTAAATGAAATATGCGTATGTATGATAAACCTTTTTTTCGGCCGCGTCTGCTGTTTTGGACTTCCAATAGATTTTAACTGTGTGTGTCGGCACTACGCTAAATATATTTATAGAAAATATATTATTAAACATTCCTTAGTACCATCAAGTTATGTATAATGGACTAGTTTCTTAGGAGGCGTTGGTGGGCAGCCTCCTAGCATTTCAATTTATAAAATGCCACATATATAATGGACTAGTTTCTTAAAAATATAGCGGAGTTTTTTTAAGAGGTGGATGCGGAGTTTATTTAAGAGGTGGGGGGCAATGCTCAAAAGGCCGAATTAAAAATATTTTTGGCTACTCTACATGGTCCATCTACATGCGGTATACTCCATGGGCTCCTTTCTTAAATTTCACTAGGCTATGCTAAGCAGTCCCTTGACCCTAACAAGGCCGAATTAAAATGTTCTTGCCTATGCTCCATGGGATCCTTTCTCAAATTTCACTGGCCTGTGCTCAGCAGTTCCCTGACCCTGCGCTAAAAAAATAGTTCCGTGACCTCGAAAAGGCGTGTGTGTATGTTGGACTATTTTTTCAGGTCGAACTTGATAACGTTGTTGGGTCCTCCATGTTAGCCTATCAACACGCTGGACTTTTTTCTCACTCGCGCCTCCCTATTTCGAACTTGGCAATATTGCTTGATACATCATCTCTATAAGGACGCGCTTCTAGGTCCCATGTGTCAGCCTCTCTATAAATGAAACATTCGCATGATGGACCTTTTTTCAGCCCCGTCCGCTGTTTCGACATCGGTCCGTTGCTAGGTCTAAATATACATGGTACAAAGTAAAGGACCAAATATACACACATACTATATAGATGTCGATCAAATTATATATTTCTTTGAAAATTATCTATTATAATTTTATATAGTGATAATATTTCATATGTCTATTATCTAGTTCTCATGTGTAGGGTATGTGGAACTTACTAGTAATGCAGTAGTTTCAACAAAACAACATAGGTAGGAGGAGCTTTTTCTAGGAGGGGGCTGGGGAAGGGGATGACCATAAAGGCCGAATTAAAAAGATTCTAGGATAACTGGGGGCGGATGCCCTATTCTTCATGGACTCACTCCGAAACTGAATGCGCTATGGTCGGCGGCCACAAGACAATGAAAAGGCTGAATTGAAGGTTTTGGGGTATGATTGGGCCTGATGGGCTAATTTGATGGGCTCAGTAATAAAAATTTCAGACCTCAACAAGGAAGAAAAAAATGAGGGAGAAAATTTTGGCCGATATTTTTGCGTGAAAATTGTTGACACCCAGGACGCATACCCCGCGCGCGCAAAAACTTTCCCACTCGCGCCTTCACTCTAGCAGCCAGCTACTGTCTCTTTGCGCCATTCTTCTGGAGACGCGCAGGCGGTCAAAACCACAAGCCGCGCACCAAAACATTCACACTCCGTATATCAGCCGGGGCGGCCTAACACCATTGCTGGCGACACTGTTCTTTTCAAGACGCACACAGGCCGGCGGTCAGCTGGTCGATCCCCACAATACGCTTATAATATCCTTAGTTCGCTCAATCATTCCCTAGAAGTAGTTTCCTACTCGATCTGCTCGTTTGACATTGTTCTACACTTGATTTATTTGTTTGAGTTGGTTGTCCTCGTTCGATCTGTTCTCTCAAATATGTAACATAGTTCTGCACTCAATTTTTGAAATAAGCTAAAATTACGTGGCATTTATAGTTCTATATTCAATCAGGTTGCTCAGATATCTTCGCTTAATTAGATCTGTAATCAACCTGTTGGGTGAAGTATCTTGAAAGCTTCTGACCATCTCTATCCACAACAGATGGACATATATTGGATATTGAATGGAAAAAAAGCAGCACCTTCATATTCGGAAGGTGTTAATGAATTCATGAAGTTTGTTAAACAGCATAAAGGCGACTCGGATGTGTTTTGCCCATGCCGACAATGCCTTAATTATAAAAATTTGAGTCAGAGTAGGGTCGCAGACCATACTTTCGTTAATGGGATGCAACACACATATATTAGGTGGACTAAACATGGTGAACCATATGATCAGCCTGTTCTTGAACCTCTAGCTGATGCTGATCCACCTGAAGCTCACCAGATCGAGGATGAGGTGCTACTTCTCTTAAAAGTGGGGTTAAGGGACCTGTACCCCACTTCAAGCAAAAAGGTGCTACTTCTCTTAAAAGAACACTTTTCTCTGACTTGGTAGAAGATGCCAAGTGTTCAGTGGACCCTGATTCTGGTATCTCAAGATTTGAACTGGTAATGAAATTACTAAAGGAGAAGTTGTTCAACAACATTACCAACAAAACTTTCGATTCAGTGATTAAGGTGTACAGCGAGTCAATCCCTAGGGAAGGACTTCCAAAATCCTTTTATGAGATGAAACAGTATATCAAGGTACTTGGACTATCGTATGAGAAGATCCATTTTGGTCCAAATTACTGTGTACTATTCTGGGAGGATTATGAAAACCTCGATGGATGCCCAGTATGTAACGAATCATGATGGAAAAATGGTGATAAAAACAAGAAAGATCCTTGTAAGATTCTGAGATATTTTTCAATTATAGATAGATTGAAGAAGTTGTTTCAGTCAGAACAAACATCTAAGGAAAACAAGATGGCATAAAGATATTCTCAAGCTAGACGATTACTTACTTAGACATCTAGCTGATGGCGATGAATGGAAGAACTTTGACAAGGCCCATCCAGGATTTGCATGGGATCCAAGGAACCTGAGACTTTGCCTAGCTACAGATGGATTTAACCCATTTCGCAACATGAGTAACTCGTACAACATGTGGCCAGTACTTGTTACAATTTACAACCTGCCTCCCTGGGCATGCACTGATCAGTCAAACTGCTTGCTGGCTTTACTCATCCCAGGTCCCAAATCACCTGGGAAGGATTTTGATCTGTTCATGTAGCTTCTTATACAAGACTTGCATGAACTTTGGAAGGGTGTCATGACTCCTGATATCCTTGCCAGCAACCACGAAGATGCCAAGTTCCCTATGCATGCTGCTATGTTATTCTGCACCCATGATATTCCAGCTCTTGGCACTATGTCAGGCAGAGTGACAGCTGGTGACAAGGGTTTAACTCGTCAATGCCCATTATTATGAACTTGGGTTTTGGAGAAGGAGGGAGCGCTGGAAGCATCAATCGGCTAGCAAACAAGCACACAAGGACGCAAGGTTTACCCAGGTTCAGGCCTCGTTGAGGTCCCTACTCCTGCTTGTCTGCTCTTGGAATTAATGAAGGAATCGAATATTATAGGGGCGCGCAGATGCAATCTAGCGAGAGTTGTGGAAACTAGGGTTGCGTGTGTCCTCCTTTCCGCTTCCTCCTAGCATTTATATAGATAGGCCAGGTCTCGGGTAGTAGGTCGAGTTAGTTACAGATTAGGGTTTTCCCTTCAGACTTTCTATCTCCAGACTTCTTCTTGTCTCGCAAGTCATTGAGAGTCTATGGGCCACTCGAAGTCTTCATAGGGCCATGGTAACACCGTGGGCTTCCACCGTATTTGCACCGTATATACCAAACTCGAGTACCTTTTGGGGATACCCATGTCAGTAGCCCCCGAGTGCCCAGTGGAATCGCATATTCGACTGGGGACTTTTACGAATCCTTTCAAGTGCATGACTGAGTATTGTTCGAGTGTTCTGTTTATGTCATATGTATTGTTGATATGCGTGCCTGATTTAACCGATGTATTGGTATCAGTTAACTACATTAGGGCAAAACAACACAATCTACTTGAACTCGTGTCCCCGGACTCGAATTCGGAAAAGTGCTGGTGTAATTCGACTCAAGCCGCGGAGGTCTTACATGAGTCGAATTCCAGTATAAGGGTGTGAGCACTCGACACGTCCGTCAAGGCATGTTCATCGTACCTGTAGGCACAGATATATTTCTGCTAGTGCGCGGCAAATGCGTTGCCTGGCCATTATTCAGGTCTTATCTGCACGCTGCAAGCGCGACATCCGAATTTTGTCATCACGGAGATGATTCGGGTGACCCAGGAGACGCAGTCTCTTTGTAGGGAAAATATAGGCGGTGTCGACATAGACTTCGAGTGTGGATGTTATCAACACACAGTACGATGTACAAATAATCATAGGGTGCACGACCAGTGCTCCATATGGGAGTAGCCCCGAGTGCCTGGTTGAGTCGAAGACTCAAGTAGGGACTAAAGAACTTTTGCGTCTATTGTCGTCTTTTGTTTGCTTGTTTCAGTCGAATTTATTTCCGGCGCTCCCTATGGGAGTAACCCATGATCCATAATCGAATTGTAGATTCGAGTGGTTGGGTATGCTTTGAATGTCCATATTCCTGCAGAAAAGAAAATCGTAGGGTGTGCGACCAGCGCTCCCTATGGGAGTAGCCCCCGACTGCTTGGTTGAGTCGAAGACTCGAGCAAGGACTAAAGTAGTCGAAGTATTCTAGTGTTCAATTTGGTGACATCAGTGCTGACAATGTGATGACCTTAGTTACCCGCGTGAGCGGCTTTGACGGGACATGACGAGAGGTGGGTCCCATTTTCTGACCCTGACTTGACTAGGCGTGCGTAATCTTTTGTTTTAACTACGCCTCCTCGATTTCCATGCGTAATGGAGGTAGTGGGGGACGGTTCATGCTTCAGGAACTCCACGTGTCGATCATGATGTGCGCCACGCGTCTAATAGGGTTTCTGCGGGCCGTTGGATTGCATCCGCCAGGGGGTTAAGTAGCAGCGCAGCTGCGGTAATTTCCCATCTGCTCTTTCTCTGCTTTGTGCCTCCATCGCCATTGCTACTGCTCTCTGCCTCCGAGAGTTCGTCCCGTTCGCGGAGCTGGACCAACTCCGTGTGTTTCTGAGTTATTTTCTTCCCTCACATCGCCACCGCAAGATGGGGAAGAAGAAAGGAGGCGCTACCGCTGAGTCCGCCGCCGCCATTTTTGCTGCCAAGAAGAAGGGCGTCTCCGCCATTGCGGGCACTAGCACCACCATCGCCGGGAAGAAGAAGGGCGCAGGCACTCGTGTCACCAATGGTGCGTGGCGCGTGTCCATCATCAAATTGTTCGAGCTTCGTCTTCTGTGCCAAGATGGAGTTCTGTCTTCCGCGGTTGGTGACTCGCGAGTCCCAGGTGGTGAGGTAACCCCTTGTCCTCCTGCTGGTTTCCGGGTGATGTTCCTAGCGTTCATCATCCACGGTCTGTCTCTGCCCCTGCATCCTTTCTTCAGGGGCCTCCTTTGTTTCTATGGGCTCCAGCTGCATCGGCTATCCCCCAACTCTATTCTCCACATCGCCTGCTATATTACACTTTCCGAGTGCTGGCTCAGGGTCGAGCCACACTTTGGTCTCTTCAAACAACTTTTCAAGCTGAAGCGCCAGTCAGCATCTGGCTCCTTAGTCTACGACGTAGGAGGCTGCGAGATCCATGTCGACTCCTCCGTCACATACTTAGATATCAAGCTCATGGCGTCCATCCAAGGGTGGACGGACAAGTGGTTCTACATTCGCGACCAGAAGGCCGATGGAGAACACTTCAGACTCGCGCCCTTTGATCCCGCGATACCGTGCAGGAGGAGGCGTTCTTGGAAGAACATGGTGATGCCCGGCGAGTCTGAGGAGACAGATGTGCAGAACGAGCGCGTTTGCGACCTCTAGAGTCGCATGGGTAAAGAAGAGGAAGGTTGCACCCTCATTCGCACATGGTTGTGCCATCGCATCCAGCCCCTGCAGGCCAGAATCCACCATATGTTCCAATGGGCTGGTGCGGACAATGTCACTTGCGTATCTGCCGATGGCATTTCCGCGAGTGAAGTAGATAAGAGGGTGCGACCGCTGAACAAGTACACTGCAAAGGATGTACTGCCCAGTGAACCAGTCGTACCTCCATTTGATGCTTCTAACCATCCTCCTGAGGTATGATTGTGCTATGAAGTAGCTTTATTTGTCGAGTGCTTCTGATTTTCTTGACGTGTGCTGACTTGTTTTCTATATGCAGGATTGGAAGGTGTCTCCCAGTTTGCCCCCTCTTCTTGAGAGGGTTATTCCTTGAGAAGTAGATGAGGAGTATGAGTCGAAGTCGACCATCCCATTTGAAGAGGAGGAGGAGGCCCCCGAGTCCAGCAGTCTAGACACTCGCAAGCATTCGGCGCAACGAAGATTCGGATGCGTCATCTCCTTCGACTCCAGAAGGCCCAGATATTTGTGCGGAGTCGCCAATTCCTACTATTCCCGTGAGTTCCATGGCGCCATCTGCCCGCAACAAGATGAGGCTGCCGAAGGAGTCGTCAGAGTCAGAGGACCAAACCTTTGGTTTTGATAAGTTTGACTGGTAAGTATACAATTCTCATCTTGGTTCTTTTCGGAGTTGCATCTCCTGATGTTGGTTTTGTTCCGTAGTCAACCGGCGTCATCATCTTCTGGCGACATCCAATTTTTGAAAGAATCTGGAGTCACGGGCTCCAAGGCCAAGGAAGTGGCTGAGCGAACTCCTTCCCCTCCATTGGTGGCCCACTCCAGGCACAATTCATCAAGTTCTCCACACGCTGTGGAGCATCAGATGGTTGTCCGGACGACTGCATGGCAATCGACTTTGGAGTCTTTGGAGGAGCACGTATGTGAGATGTTGCTTTTACTTTCAGTCGAATTAGTCATCCATGCTATCTGCTGATGCTTTTGTTTTTCTCCTGTTGCAGCTTATTATGAAGGAAGCTGCTCGCCTGGCAGACCAAGTACTTGCAATGGGTCGCCAGCATGCATTGCTGGACAATCGCCATCGCGTGGTTGATAGTGTTTTTGCTTCTTCTTCTTCATCATTTGTATACTCGACTAATGGTCTATCTTGTATGTTTTGTAGTTGAGCATAACGTTCTTCTTCACGAAGCCGCTTCTCTTGAAAATACGCTCACCGCGGCGGTGAAGAATCGCGACGAGGCAGTCGCTGCGCTTGATGAATCGCGGAAACGCGAAGAGGATTTGCACGCCTCCATCGCTGCCAGGGAGAAGTTGTTCAAAGAATAGCTTTTCTCGATTGCCAAGTCTCTTTCAGGTATTTTTCCTTTTGTGTCTTGGCTTCTTTTTTCTTCAATGTCTTGCTTTTGTGCTGATGTTTTTGTTCTGTGTAGATGCTGGCGGTCTGAGCTTCGACGCCTAGGTGCTTCGTCACGATGATGCTTTGGTAGGCGCCGTCGCGGCAGTCGAAGACCACAGCGCTTCCATTCAAGGAATGCTAACCAATGCTAAGGGTGTACTCAGTCGCATCCGCGAGGAGCTGTGTAGCATCCCAATTGTCTAACAATTGTAATGCTACTTGGTCTAGTAATATAATGGCTACTTCAAATATATAATTGTTGCATCATCATTGTATCATGATCATGTCATCATGCCACCTTGCATCTGAGCATCATATAAAACCCTTTCTCATTTGGTTCTTATCTCATATGCATTATTAATTGTATTTGCCTCTTGATATTGTATTTGGTTCTTGATATATTGTTTCAATGCCCAAGTTGAGTTGGGGGCATATCTCTTATTAACTCCACCACCTTTTTCTTTCACCACCTTATAATTCCACCATCCAACTAAATATGAGCTTGGCACTTATTGGTTTTACCTCTAGCTCATGTGGGTTGGGATGGATCCAATTCTTGTCCACATGCTCTCATCTTAGCATCATGTTGTTTTCACATCATTGATATATGAGAGCCACATGGCCACCTTTGCATGCCTTGTGAGTGGAACCTTTCTCCTAGCTTCCATATGGTTCATCATGGAATTATGCTAATGTTGGAATATTTTGGGACTATTGATCATCTAGTGGAACATACACACTAGCATGTCCCATTCTATTTCAAACATGGCTATCTCCATCTATTCCACTTGGAATTCTTTCTAGATTCTTTTGCTTGGGCCTTACTCCAATTTTGGGAATGCATAATAATAATGCCATGTAATAACATTGTTTTCACAAGAATCAACATGGCATTAAATATTTGCATGGGCCATGCAAGTACCACCTTTTGCTTGTCATTTGGTTTTTACTTGTTTTTGGTTGGATCATGCCATCTCTCATCTATCTCTCACTCCTTTTAGCTTGATCTTAATTTGATCTAGCTTAAACCCTATCATCACACCCCTCTCTCTCTTTTCTTGTCTTGTTTTTGTTTGATCTTGGTTAGTCTTGGCTTGTCCTTGTCCATAGCAAACCCTAGCTACAAATCTCTCCATCTCCTCTAATCTACCCATACCCCCCCATCTAAGCAAAACCCTAATCCACACCTAATCTAGACCAAACCCTAAACCTACCTCTCTCTCTCGGCCTCTCTCCTTCTCTCACTAGCTGGCCCCACCATGCCACCTAGCTGCTACCCCACCCCAGACCCTAGCTACACCGAGCCATACCTAACCCTAACCCGAGCCTAGCTCTAACCCTACCCGAGGCTACCCCCTCTCCCTCTAGCTCTCCCTCTCCCTGCCTTGTGGCCCCTACCCGAGCCTCCCCGCCTCCTTGGCCTCACCTGCCCACAGGCCCTGCCTGCCCTGCCCGAGCACGTGAGGGTGGAGGAGGAAAAGGTGGCCGAGCCACCTTTATCTCCAACCACTCCCCCACGGCAGCCTCTCCCTCCCTCTGCTTATCTCCTGCCTCTCTGCCTCGCCAGACCATCCCCAGATCCACCCCAAGGACGCCCTGCTCCCTCCCCTCTCTCCTCCACCACCGTCTACCCCCCCTCGCCGGAAAACCCTCGGCCTCCACCGCCCTGACTCAAACCAGCCGGCGGCGTGACGCGCTAGGTGTCGAGGAAGATCGAGGAGGCTCCCCTGGCGTCCGGTGGCCGCCAGAAGGAGAGGAGTACCAGAACCACCAGGCCGACGCTGCACCGACGAGAAACCCTAGTCTGCTCGGCCCCTGCATCACCGTCGATCGCCTGCGCCTCGAGCCGAACCACCGCCACCGACAGCCTCGCGGTGAGCCCCTCTCCCTCCCTGACACGGTCCGCCTCGCCGTGCCGCCCTAGATTCGCCGGACGTTTCGTCGTGCACGCTCCGTGCGCCGGCGTCGCGCTCGGTCCGCCTCGCTGTAGCGTCGCAGAAGCCCTAGCTAGGCCGCGCCCACCTCTCTGTCACCTAGCCCAAGCCACCGCAGCGGTAGCCGCGTCATGTGAGCCCAGTCGAGATCGATCCCATACGCCGCGCTGCGTCTGTCGCGCATCGACCGCTCGTCAGAGATGCAGAGAAGAGAAACAGTGCGCGCGTGGTCGTTTTGCGCATACCCCCCCACGTTTTGTCTGCGTCAACCCGCGATCCTAACGGACCCACTAGTCAGCCGCGCCAGCGTTTTTGCAGAGAACCCCCTGGCCTCTAGTAATCTCAACCCGCGCTCCATCTTGGCCCCATCTCGATTGCGCCTTCGCCCGTGACACGTGGGCTCTTGACCGATTGGCCCACTGTCGCCTCTGGGCTAGCTATCTGCTTGTGAGAAAGCTTTTGTCTTTGCCTGTTGTGATGCTGAGTGAGCCTGGCACCACCCGTCAGCGATAGTTGCTAGGTCTGCCTGGGTATAAAAAGTAATTCAGTCTATCTGCTTAAATTCAAATATTTTTTTTTCAAATTAATTCAAATTCAATTTAAATTCTGTTTTCAAATATCTTTTCAATTATTAATCCAAATAATATAATTAATATATGTTTTCAAATCAGAAAAATGTGAGGATTTCAAATATGCAATCCGAAATATATTTTGAACATTCAAAATTCCAAGTTTATTTAAATTACAATAAAATGCCCCTTTTCTTTAATAAATTAATAACTTTTGTTTTATAACTCCAAATTTAATAAATGATATGTCTAAAATGATTAGCTCGACGAGACCTTTCTGTTTAGGCATTCCATTATCTGTTCTGCAGCATGCATCATATAAATATATTGTGTACAGCAAGTAATATGAGGATAAAATGTGACCAAAACTCAATAAAATGATTTAATCTTGTATTCCACACCTCACCCATGCCATGCTACCTTATTGCCATGCGAATTGTGTATCATTCATCATGGCATGATTGTTTGCTTGATGGATTTAATTCATATGCTTGTGCACTTTATTTATGTTGGCCTTGTTTGTTTGGTTCTTCTTCGAATAGAGGCTGAGCAGGGGATATATCAAGAGAACCAGGAGCACTACCCAGATCCTTCTCTCGCTTCAACTGAACTGCCAGGCAAGCACTACCACATGCTTGCATACATATAGTACCTACTGCCTCTGTCTTATTCTTGCATCATTGAGTCGCGATTGCATTACATTGAATCCCAGGTATTGCATAGCCTTTACTTTTAAACCCCACCGAAGCTTGTTCCTCCATCCCATGAGCCTTTACTACAGGAGTTGCTTGAGCCATGCGAGTCGTAGAACATCATGTGTAGGGTATGTGAGTGTCTGATGGATAACGAGGTACCTAAACAACTTAACCTGAGTAGTAATGGGATAACTAATGAAAGTGGCATCGGTGGGCCATATTTGCTATTTGGTTTTTCAGGCTCACTTGTGTCCGTGGGACCCGAGTACTTGATTCCGTTCCTTGAATATTCGCTATCCACATCCGGAGGCTTATGAACCCCCGAGCAGGAGCTTGATTCATACTTATTTCTTGGGTCCACAAAATAGTTAGAGTTTTTATTTCCTATCCTGTACTTATTACATGCATTACTGCCTTATATAAATTGTGCGAGTCTTGCACTGCATCTTTATTTAGGTCATGACCCGTTTTATTGTCGACAGCGGTGATCCACTTCGGGTTCCCAGTCGTTTACAGCCGGCCACACAAACCTTGAGTCCGTCTCGTAGCCGGCCAGCTTCGTTGCGGGTAGCTTAATGGGGTGGCCCCCTGAAATATTTCTGAATCCTGTAATTGCTTTGTCGTGACTGTCTCGTTGGGTTTTGATTTGGTTTTTCCGAGGCATATCGAGTGTGTGTTGCTATTTGTGCACCCCTGCAGGGTAAAACTTTCTGAAAGCCGTGTCCACGGTTATGGACGACTTGGAGCACAGTTTCTCGATCATAGACAAGCATAACTAAAGTACCGCTTTTAATTTGACTAGACTAGGTACCTGACTAGTAAATAGTGCAACACTCACGGAATGGATAATAAAACTGCCAACGGATGGGGGGTTGTTCGTCCGCTTCCTCGTCGGTAAGCGAGGAGGAGGATGGATCTGTGGACATTACCGTTATAACCGCTATAACTGTTGTTATTAATTCACGGACATCCGTCTATCTCTGGTTAGGCGGATGGGTAGCGAGTATCTATAGAACTGTTAGGGTTTATCTTTTGCTGCAATTGCGTCACCCCAGGTTGTGTCCCCTTTAGAGGCATAAAGACTTGCTGAGTACCCCTAGGGTCTCACACGATAAATTATTGGTTCAGATGAACAGGTACACTCGCAAGAGGGATACTGGGTGGAAGAGACGGATGATGTGGGCAACGATCATTCAGTGTAGAGATTCCGGGAACGGGGATCCGTGAGATCTGTGGGCGGGATGTGCTTATTTATGGGGCATCTTATGCCGATTTGCTTCTTATTTGTACTCGGATTTTGTCTTCCGCTTCCGCTTGATACTCTGTTGATTGATATATGAGGAGATATCCTAAACTATTATATCTATCTAGGATATTTGGATCTTATCATATGGTGTTGCTATATTTCCTTTCTTTTTAGATGGAATGGCTCTGATGTACTGTTGTATGGTGGCTTGCATACATACTCATTTGTGTATGTAGTTGATCCCTTCGCCTGCCGATTACGCCGCCCGTTCTTGTCCCGATGTTTGGAAATGGTTGGGACGGCCGAAAGGTCTACCTGTGAGTGGCATTTGGGCCCCACCGTACTATTTCAACCATTTCTGAACATCCAGGCTTGTACTAGGAGCGTAATTCACCGAGGTAGTTACAAGCTGGCGCCCAAAGCTGAGGTGATCGAGAATGTGGATGACCTGGTGGAGTCCCTTGCTAGAGGTATTCCTGTAGGCTTCAAGAACTCGCTTCGTGTGACTGGCGCTTCCATGTCACTCGCGATGGTTCAAGCCCATGGCGTGGAGGTGGATCCTGCTGTGGTCTCCAAGGCGATGCCTGTCAGCGGAGATGGCCAACAGGTAGTTTTTTCTCCTTTTGCAACTGCTTGTGGCAAGTACGGGCCGCAACTCATCAACACAGTCGCCAAGTACTCTGAGGAGCTGCGGCGAGCCAAGAAGGCGGCGAAGGCTACAGCGTCAGGGCCGGCGGGAAGTCTGTGGCGTCTGATACTGCCACGGACTCGATGAGGCCCCCAAAACCGAAGTCCAAGTCGAAGAAGCAAGCTGCTCCGCGGTAGTGATATCTGTAATAGTTGATAGCGCGACTCCTTTTTGTTGAAAACATGTCGCTGGCTAAGTGTCTCTGTTGATACTTTTGATATGTTTGGATGCACTTCAGTTTTTGTCCATGTGTTGCTTGGTCCCTTATTGTCTCTTGCTTGGCTTGTGATAGGGTACATCGAGTCTTCCTTGGAGTGAGCCTCGGGATCCGCCATCCGTTGGTGATACCTTAGTGTAGTCGCACTCAAGGGTGGATGAGTTGTCCCTGCTTTCACGATTGCGTGATCACGTTAAGCAGCTAGGACGCGAATTGCCCGTCCTCCGCGGTAACGCGGATGTCTGGAAGTCCAGGGCGGAGAAGGCCACAGCCCGAGAGCAATATCTACTAGGGGAGGTGGCGCAGCTGGGTGACCAGTTCAAGTGTTAGCTTTCTGCCTCCTTATCTTTTCTTGTAGTCAATCGCGGTAGTTCGTTATCTTCATACTTTTGCTTCTTGCTTGGTATAGTTGTCAGCGCACGTCATCCGCAGGATGAGAAGGACATGATCACCATTTGTATGAACAACCTGACTTAGGAACAACTTCAGGCAAGTGGGTACTTCTGGGTGGATCATGATCGTGCAATCGCACTTGCGACCCTGCAGGATCATGCCTTGCGATTGCTTCATTTTCTGAAGAAGTCGCAACCATGCTTTAGGAATATTTATCAGACGTTGTTTCCGCTCGATGTCGTTCCCTCGATCCTGCTGGCTCTCCTTGCTAAATTTCAAGACTTGAGTGCCGTCTGCGAGTGTGTGCGGCAACAGTTATTGGCTGGTGCCAAGGCTGCGTTGTCGCTGGTGCGACTACATAGGCCTGATGTTGATGTTGCAGCTGTTGCTGCTGGTCCGCCGACTCCTCTGGCGGGTTCGACCTGGGATATGGTTCCTCATTACCAGGTGGTGGATCGCCCAGCGGAGGAAATTGTCGACTTCTTCGAGGAGCAGACAAACGTTCTTCTGTTGCAACAGTAGTGTTAACTTTGTATCCTGCACATAAATGTACCAGTGTTGTAAAGTTCATATATATATGCTGTGTATAATTGATTGACATGTGTAAAGAGCTTGTTAGCTCGTATGTTTTGCGAGTGCGTTGCACTATGCGATTCCCTTTCGTTAGCCTGACTTGTGCTTATCTCAGCACCTTGTCAACCTGTCAGGTGCGTTGTAGCTAGGTTGGTGTTTCTCAAGGGTTCGATTAATGCGTCAGCTACTCAGGATATCGCGATTGTTTCGTAGAACAGCTGTGTAAAGGGTGGCGCAGCCCCCGAATAGATAGATGGCGAAACATAATGGAAAAACGCAGAGTTTGGGGCACTTAGCTTTATTTATTCGTAGAACAGTACGAGGTACAATGTGGGGTTAAGTAGCTTTGGCTGAATAGCCTTATTTGTAATGTAAGAAAGAAAAGACGACTAAGGGTAAAAGCATCGCAGCTGCGCGACGTTCCAGGGGTTGGAGTACGCGACTCCTGTCTCGAAATATTTAGGGCGATCGCCACCTGGGATTACTTCTATAATCACGTATGGTCCTTCCCAAGGGGACTCGAGCTTGAGATGCCCTTGCTGTTTCAGTTGTAGGACCAGGTCTCCTTCGACGAAGGACCTGGGGCATAGCCTTCTGCTGTGGTAGTTCCGCAGGTTCTGCTAGTAGATCATCGATCTTTCTGCTGCAATTTCTCGTGCCTCATCAAGGAGGTCGACGGAGTCTTTGAGTGCAAGAGTTAACTCCTGCTCACTGTAAGCGACCACTCGCGGTGCCTTGTATCGTACCTCTGTGGGTAGCACCACTTCAGCACCATGCACCATGAAGAACAGGGTGTATCCCGTGGCACTATTTGGGGTTGTGCGTAGTCTCTAGAGTACGGATTGTAGCTTGTCTGGCCAACATCCTGCGGCTTGTTCGAGTGGCCTAAGGAGTCGCTTCTTGATTCCGCCGCAGACGATCCCGTTGGCTTTTTTGACTTGAGCGTTGGTCTGTGGATGAGCTACGGAGGCATAGCTTACATTGATTCCCAGGTTTTCGCAGAAACCCTGGAAGTCCTTAGAGGTGAAGTTCATTCCATTGTCCGTGATGATGCTGTGTGGCACTCCGAAGCTATGACAATGGACTTGAAGAACTTGATTGCACTAGCTCCTGACTGGTTAGTCACCGGCATGGCCTCTATCCACTTGGTGAATTTGTCGGCTGCGACCAAGATGACGTAGCCTCCTCGTGACGATTTTGGGAGCTTGTCGACCATGTTGAGTCCCCATTGTTCAAAAGTCCAAGCCAATGGTATTGGCCGGAGCTCCGCGCCAGGTGCGTGCGGTTTGTCCGCGAATCGCTGGCAAGCGTTAAATTTTTGGAGGATGTCCATGGCATCATGCATGGCCATGGGCCAGTAGAATCCAGCTCGTAGAACTTTGGCGACGAGGGCGTGACTGCCGACGTGGTGCCCACAAGTCCCCTCATGGATGTCGAGGAGGACGGCCCTCCCATCTGCATTGGAGACGCACCATTAGAGTACCCCTGTGATGCTACGCTTGTATAGTTCACCGTTGATGATGGCGAACGCTTTGGAACATCATGCGATATGTCGCGCGTCAGTCGGGTCGTCTGGTAGCCTCTTGTTGAGAAGATATGTGACGTAGGGTTGAGTCCAAGATGGCTCGATCATCATGACCGCCATTGGTTCTTCGAGTCCTGTGTCGAGCTCCAGGTTATCGAGTGCCATTGGCTCATTGGGTGGCATAGCCCCCGAGTCTGTTGTTGCACTTGTTTTCTTCTCTGCGGACTTTGGCTTGATGGAGCGTTCGCAGATACGCTCGAGAAATACCCCAGGTGGTATGGGGGCGCAGGTAGAGACAATGTTGGTGAGTGCATCTGCCTCTTTGTTGCTTTCACGGCCTACGTGCCGCAGCTCACAGCCGTCAAAGTCCCCTTCGAGTGTGTCGTAGAGGTCGTGGTAGACAATCATATTGTCATTTAGTGTGTCGTATTCGTGCATTTTCTGGTTGACGACCAGCTTGGAGTCGTCGTAGATGATGAGCCTTTTGGCGCCGTAGGCTTTTGCCATCTGCATCCCGTGCAACAAGGCCTCATATTCAGCTTCATTGTTGGAGGCGGTGAACTGCATTCGCAGAATGTATTTCAGCTTGTCTCCTTGGGGCGATGTTAGTATGACGCCTGCGCTAGCCCCGTCCTTACGCTTGGATCCGTCGAAGTGCATTATCCAGAGGTAAGACATGTGTGTTTTTTCGGTGAGCTAGTTCTCCATCTAGTGTACGAGGAACTCAGGGAGGACTTGTGATTTGATCGCGTCGCGCTTTTCATATGTAATGTCTCGTGGAGATAGTCGATTCCCCAAAGCGCGACTCGTTCAGTGGTGTCGGAGTTGTTGAGGATGTGTCTAAGCGGGGCGTCGTTGACCAGCGTGACTGGGTGCTCCTGGAAGTAGTGACGCAGTCGCCTGGCTGTCATGAAGACGCCGTATGCCAACATCTGGTAGTGCGGGTACCGCTGCTTTGTTGGCATGAGCACCTCGTTGAGGTAGTAGACTGGGCGCTGCACCCCGTGGACCTTGTTTTCCTCGGCTCGCTCCACCACGAGCACCGTGCTGACCACCTGGTTAGTGGCAGAGATGTATAGCAACAGTGGCTCTCTTTCTCGTGGGGTCACCAGTACTGGTGAGGTAGATAGTAGACGCTTGAGGTCTTCGAATTCTTCCTGTGCCTCATTACTACACTCGAACTTGTCAGTTTTGTGGAGAAGTTGGTAGAAGGGCAGTGCATTTTCACCCATTCGACTGATGAATCTACTGCGCGCCGCAATTCGCCCAGCCAGCTGCTGGACGCCTCTTACGTTCTTCGGCTTCTCCATGGCGAGTATGGCTTTTATTTTCTTTGGATTTTCCACGATCCCTCTCGCAGAGATGAGATACCCGATTAGTTGCCTAGATGGTACGCTGAAGGCGCATTTGTCCGGATTGAGCTTGATCCGGTAGCGGTCGAGGTTGGCAAAGGTTTCGCGTAAATCGTCGATGAGTGTGGCTTCCTCTTTGGTTTTGATGACGATGTCTTCAACATAGACTTGGATGTTGCGACCAAGTTGATTCTTGAGGCAAGCTTGCATGCACCGCTGATAGGTGGCTCCTGCGTTTTATAGCCCGAAGGGCATTGTGTTGTAGTAGAACACACCAAAAGGCGTTCTAAACGTTGTTTTCTCTTGATCTTCCTCCTTCATTCGAATATGATTATAGCCTGAGTAGGAATCGAGGAAGCAGAGACACTCACATCCCACAGTCGAGTCGATGATCTGGTCAATTCGCGGCAACGGGAAGTGATCCTTTGGGCAGTGCTTATTCAGGGAGGTGAAATCGACGCACATCTATAAGATATTCCTGTCCTTTTTGGGTACCAGCACCATGTTGGCGAGCCAAGTACTTTCCTTGATCTCGCGTATGGATTTGGCGTCGAGGAGCCTATTGATCTCTATTCCGACCGCTTTTGTTCTTGGCTCAAACAGTCGCTGAATTGTTTGTTTGACTGGCCTTGCGTCTGGGTTGACATTGAGTGCATGCTCGGTGAATTCCCTGGGAATCCCTGGCATGTCCGCTAGACACTAGGCGAAGATTTCCAAGTGCTCACGGAGGAATTCGACGAGCGCGAGTTCCTATGCGGGACTCAAGTTATTGGCGATGAGGGCCGTCTTGGTCGGGTCCGATGGGTGAACCTGAACTTTCTTCGTGTGCACCGACGAGTCGAAGGACAGGTCGGGTGAACTTGGCCGGCTTAGTGGAGGCAGACTGTTGTCTGTCAACTCCTTCAATCTTGCGAGTTCCTCCTGCATGCCAAAGGACTGGGAAATTCTGTTGAATTCCCTGTCACAGCTGTCGGACCTCTCGAAGCTCCCGTTGATTGTGATGACGCCGTTTGGGCCTGGCATTTTCATCTGCAGGTTGGCGTAGTGTGGTACTGCCATGAACCTGGCAAACGCGACACGTCCGAGCATGCATTGGTACTGTGAGGGCCAGTCGACGACTTCGAAGTCGATGCGTTCACGTCAAAAGTTTTTCGGCGTGCCAAGGATGACGTCGAGGTTGATTTTGCCTAGGGGATATATGCCCTTGCCTGGTACGACGCTGGAGGAATTCCTTCCCGGAGAGGGGAGATTGTCGCCATCACCACCCCCATCAAGCTAGACTTCATCGGGATCATCAGCATCATCATCACCACCATCATCACCATCAGCACCCTCATCACCATCTCCATATTGTTGTACTAATTGGGTTGAATATTGCATAGTTCATAGGGGAAACTTTCCCGGTGTTGATTACTCTTTGTAGTTGATGCTACTGAGTGAATCATTGAAATATTGTTTATGTTCAGATTGGTATACATCATTATTCCATCTCTGATCATGATCCATATGATGTCTTGTGAGTAGTTCGTTTTTTTCTTGAGGACATGGGAGAAGTCATGTTGTTAGTAGTGGAGTTGTGTTGAGAAAGATTCAATAGTTTGATATTTAAGTTCTGGTGTACTTCTTCTAGTGGTGCCATGTGAACGTCGACTACATGACACTTCACCTATATGGGCCTAGGGGAATGCATTGTGTATTTGGCTACTAATCGTAGGGGTTGCCGGAGTGACAGAAACCTGAACCCCCGTTAGGAAACCATTGCACAAGGGAAGTAAGGGCCTTAGAGTTTAAATCTGTGGTTAGGTTTCTACCTTAATTAATTTCTTATACTTGCGGATGTTTGCAAGGGGTATAATCACAAGTATGTATTAGTCCTAGGAAGGTTGGTACAATAGCACAGGTTCACCCACACAACACTTAGCAAGCTAAAGAAGATTAATCAACTATATGAAGCGAAAGCACTTGACAGTCTTCCCATGGTCCTCGAGAACGTTTGGTCATCTTAAGTAATACAACCCGCTTGTCCTTTGCTGCATAAAGGATTGGGCCACATGCTGCATTTATTCCTAGTCTTTTATTTACTCGTACTTTGTTTACTTGCTTTATCAAAAAACCCTAAAAATCCGTTTGCTAAGTATTTGCAGATAATTCCTGATCCATACCACTAGCCAGCACCTTCTGCTCCTCGTTGGGTTCGACACTCTTACTTATCGAAAATACTGGATACACCCCCTATACTTGTGGGTCATCATTACCCACCAAGATGATCCTAGTGGTTGTATGGTAACTGAACGAGCTCACCTCGATGAAAATTTGATTGCCAGAGGCGGCTCTGCGCATGATGGACAAGTAGATTTCACTTTCGAGGTTAGTGTAGTCGACAAAGATAGGAATAAACTGGTTCTACCTCATGAATTTTAGGACATGTATGAAGAATGGCAAGGGGAAGAAGATCCAACCAGTGGGAATATGTGGATCTAGAACGCGGCAGTGCCGAATGCGATGATGGTGACGATGATTATAATGTTGTTTCATATTATGAAGTGATATGATGAACAATGATTCGTATTGGTTTTCTCTTTGTAAAATGTATGCGACATGATGACAATTTCCTGTTGGATTGTAATCCTAGACTAATTCTTTTCCCTATCTAAATTGGATTAAGCTTAATTCGAGAAGTGCAAACATATAAAGAGTAGGTTCACTTGGCATGCAGCAGAAACATTGGTTCAGTACATTAATTAATTATCAACCACGGGACCATTTTCATACAGAAGGGGGAATATGCACCTCGTATCAGTAGAGATGGGCGAGCACATTGTCTCGGCAGCTAGGGAAGCTAGCGTTGGTCTCAAACCAATTGAAGATTCACTTGCGGTGGTATGGATGGTTGCATCCCCGGAGACACACCATTGTGCGCTTTGACAGCGCCTGCATGCATCTACTGCAGTGGCCATCCTCCTGCTCAAACGGGTACCAACTTTCTTGAAGCGCCGACAAGTTGACGATGAGCCGGAGATTCCGGCTAAGGGTTAGGTCGAAGTGGAACCCGACGACCCACATACACGCCTCAACCCAAAGCTGGTGCAGAATGTTGTATGGCATCATGACGTCCCACTCCTCCATGATGAGTTGCAGGTTCTTCAGCAGCCGTACACGGACAAGAACCTTGCGCATAGATCCCACGACCTTGCTCGCTCTTTGCAGCTTGTTGGGAGGCAGGCTGAGATTCAACACTTCCTCTTTGCAGGGTGTGGTCATGACATCGTCCTCTTCTAGAGGGGCTAGGATGGAGCCAGGCATCCTCCTGAGCTCGTACGTCCTCGAGAAGAAGATCTTCAGTGTCATTGTGCATGACATCGCCACGTTAACTAACTGCGGCTCGAAGATGGAGAAGTCGGTTGTGGCTACGGAGACACCATAGGCACGGAAGACATGGGGTCCAGACTCGATGATGCGCTCCTGTGAGGAGCGCTCAAGTTTTGGCGGCACCGCCATTTGGGGATTTATTTGGGGGGGTGGGGGAGGGGAGGGGGGAGGGCTAGTCCATGCTGCTGGCCTGGATGAGGGGGAAGAGGCCAGGGGAAATGGGTGAGGGCCTATTTGATTTGTAGGATAGGAAAATCATAGGAATAGGAAAAATTTAGGATTGCATTGTCATGTTCACTCCAATCCTATAGGAATTCATATGCACCAAAGTGTGTTTGATTCCACCATAGTAGGAATCTAAAAAATAGGTATGGGTGAATGTTTGATTTCCTACGAAAACTAGTACTATACAAAGGAATCCTACATGTATTGCCAACGTCATCCCTGGCTCATCACTCCCCAACGTCATCCCTGGCTCGTCATCTCTTCATGGTTCTATTTAATTTCATCATAGTTCTAGTGGGAGTAATTTGGGTAGTACATAGTCCTACATGTATTGCCAACTAAGCATTTAAATGACATGTCATGCAATTAAATGATGAGAGAGAGCCTTGGGGTAACTAGCTATGTTACTGTAAGGGCATCTCCAATGTGAAAATAAGGTCGGATATAAGACACCTGTTGTCGACCTTAATGGAATTTAAACATTGTAGCACCCAGTCTTAAGCTAAGAAACCTTGTGGTCGACCATACCAGTATGACCCAGCTATAAGAACTAGAAAATCATTGTTTCTCTCTCCTCACTACACAGTGCGCTTGCGGCAGAATTTGTAGACAAAATGAGTCTACATTGCAATAAATAAGACATTGCATGATACCACACCTATGTTACTTTCCACTATGGAGGTAGTAGCTTATTTTATCTTATTTTGCAAAAATAGAGGTAGTAACTTATACTAGTAACATATGCATGTTAAGTTACTCCCCACCATGACCAGCCTAAATATACTAGTAACTTGCATATGTTATTGTCTTCATAGTGGGTGATAACATGTGTAGGTTCCAAACTCGTATAAAAGTGTGATGTTATGGTAATACCTCCCTCTTTTTCATCATTAATTATCATGTCATGTCACCAATACATGCAAGTTACTACTCCCATGTGACGAGAGGGATGGCTGTTGTCTCTGCATTAAATAGACAAAGGGTTGTTGAGCTGGACAGGAAAGACAATTATTTTAACATATCCTTGATTTTTTTGTGTGGCATCGTCTATGCAGCATCAAACAATTTTCCAAAACATTGTGTGCATGTGATACATTGCAAATGTATATATAATTTTTGATGTTCCATGCTTAGTTTTATCCACTTTCTTGTGTTTTGTTCCAACTTTGGAGTACTTTTATTATGATTCCTTGGACTAACCTATTAACAAGAGCCAAAGTGCCAGCTGCCTGTTTTCTGTTGTTTTTGGTTCCAGAAAAGTCAGAAAATGAATATTCTCGGAATTGGACGGGACAAAAGCCAAAGTGCCTATTTTTCCGGAAGGGATCAAGTGCCGAATCACGAGACGAGAGGGCTGGGGCCGCCACACCACCGGCCAGCGCCAGCCCGGCCGCCAGGTGGTCTGGCCGACCCCAGCACCTCTCGGCCTCTCCTTTCGCCTGGACGAAAACCCTAGGTACCAGATCAAAAATCCACGAAAGAGTCTCTAGCCGCCGTCATCTCCATCCCTAGATTGGGGGGATCTGAAGCTCTTCCCGGCACCCTGCCGGAGAGGGGAATTCACCCTGGAGGCCTTCTTCATCACCATGCAAGCCTCCGGTGTGATGCATGAGTAGTTCATCCTTGGACTACGGATCCATGTAGTAGCTAGATGGCTGGTTTCTCCTCCTTTGTGCTTTCATGTTTAGATCTTGTGAGTCTGCTCATGATCAAGATCATCTATTTGTAATCCATACATGTTGTGTTTATGGGATCCGATGGATATTGAGATGCTATTTCAGATTGATTATTGATTCTATCATGTCTTTGTTATTTGAGATCTTGCATGCTTTCTGTTGTTAGTAGCTATCTTGGCCAAGTAGATGCTAGCAACTCCAAGAGATAGTATTTATGCTCGATAGTGGGTTCATGCCTCCGTAACTGGGAAGTAAATGTAAATCTCTAAGGTACTAGATGTGTTGTTGCTACTAGGGAAAACAACGATCTTTTGTTCATAGAACAATTGTATTGTTTACTTTACATGCAGTTCGTAAAGCAATAATCTGTTGCTTGCAACTTAATATAGGAGGGGGTTCGGTTGATAACCTGAAGGTGGATTATTAGTCATAGATGCAGTTGGATGGCGGTCTATGTATTATGTTGTAATGCCCAATCAAGTCTCAAAGGAGTCAAGATGATTAGTACATGCATGTATTGCTTTCTCGGTGTTTGTCAATTGCCCCGCTGTAATTTGTTCACTCAGCATGTTATCTATCTAAGGAGAGCCACCTCTAGTGAACTATGGATCCCGGTCCTTTTTCTTTACATACAATCTACAATCTTTTACTTCTTTGTGTTTACTTTGTGTAAACTTTTACTTCTTTCCATTCGATACGTTTAATCATTTGTTTTCTGCAAAACACGATGAGATTGACAACCTCATCGCAAGTTGGGGACAAAGTTCTGTGGTTGTGTTGTGCAGGTCTCCATGTTGCTACTAGCACCGGTAGTGCGCCCTGCCAAAGCTCAGCTAGTAACACCTTTGAGGTGTTTCCTTGCTCCTAGTGGTTCGATTAAACCTTGGTTTCATAACTGAGGGAAACTTGTTGGGGTAGTCATCATACCTTCCTCTTGGGGTTCCCAACGAGTTCTACATCAACACCACGCACCAAGCACTTTTCTGGGCGCCGTGTATTGAGCCATCAGCATGCAATATGCACCACGGCCATGCCAAAGCACTACTCATGCAAGGAAAAGAGATTTAGCCCAAAAACAAGAGGTGTATCAAACCAGTGTGGAAAATGTCAACACCCGGATTTTTAATCCCAGATGCCCATTATGCCATACCTCGTAATCCCAGGATTACCATTTTTGCGAGACATAACGGATTGGATATCACAGTACATCATCCATTAGAAACCATACATAAGGTCTTACACAAATAAGGATCTCATGATCCAGTCTTTAATACAACAAGCAGCGGAAATAAAAGATAAGCGTAGCGGTGGGGTCCATCTTCAGGGGCATAGGCAATGCTGACGAAGGCAGATAGTCCTAGTTATCATAGCCGTCCTGATGACCATCCTCCTGATAGTCTCCTTCATAGTCTGGCCATGAGAATAGCCAGGGACAAAAGCCATGAGTACTCTTTAAGTACTCGCAAACTACTATTAATAGGTACTATAGTTCTAAATTAAAATGCTAAATCTAAGTTTAACTATAAAGTTAAGTTTGAAACCTAAGCTGAGTTCAGAAGCAAGGAAAGATAAGATAAAGTTCTAGAATCACTTAAGTTGGGAAGCTGTTATCATAAACATAACCCTGTTGTGGTCAAGTCAAAGTTCATCATTCATTTCAAGTTATTTAGAAAACATCTGACAACGAAACAGTATGGCCATTCCAACTGTCCATAACCGCGGACGCGGCTATTCGAATAGTTTGACACTCTGCAGAGGTGGTACACTTTCACCACAAGATTTGATACATCTCTCAGGGATAACCCTGAATCATCATACTTGGTATGCAGATAATCAAACATAACCTTCCCTTTACACACCCTAGTATAAGCACCTCTCCTATGAGCATGGCCTCCCAACCATGACCATCAGTCATCTTGGGCACTGCATAGGTGGACATCATGAGAGGTAGCCTCATCTCAAACCTCTCCCGTGAGGGAACAAATACTAATGCATATAAATTTCCAGCTAAGCCTTACCCAATTCAGGTAATGTGGTTGTACGGTAAATTTGGAATGGTATCGCATCCGAATCCAACCATCAGTTTTATAAAAGGGTTAAGGATCATTCCTCATCATATTCATCATCATAAACCAGTTGTGTTTCTCAACACATGTCAAAACATCTCAATAGAATGACTCATCATTCCAAGGTTTTCACAATTCATTTACACCAATTGTTCCCATCTTAAATGACTCAAGTTTTTGATCTACTCTAAAATACTAAGTTAAGAGTGTTCACTAAGGTGGAAGGATGGGATCAATCTGATGCCATAGAATGACATCTAAAGTTTTCTAAGTAGGTCAAGTTTTATACTTTTTATGCTACCTTCGAAACAAGTAAAGAACTTTGTGTAAACTAAGGGAGGTAAAACTTGTCAATAAGACTTGAGGTACTAATAGTTAAAGGGGTGTGAGCAAAGCATGCCTAAGGCATCTTTGCTAAACCATCTAGTTGTTTCTAGTTTGCTGATCACTAAACTTGCAAGAGTTAAATCTTGGGTATTGCTAGCTTGCTAAGGATAGCTTGCACTGTTAATGGTGGCTTGCCTTGGTTGGTGCAGTGGTTGAAGTTTTCTTTGTCTTCGTCTTGATAACACTCCTCCTCCTTGTAAGCTTGGTCGGTACTATCTTCTATAACAATACATACGGAGTAGACAATCACCAAACAATACTTAACTAGGCTAGATAGCATTCCAAGACACGCAATTGATGATCTATTATCAGCACAAGCATCACAAGTATAATTCAATAGTTTCTTTCTTTTTATTTTAGAAAAGTAATTTCTACTCATTGAAAATTTAACTAAGATTTAATATTCACCACTTAAAATATGGGATCATGTTGACACATGTCATCACCACATATTCTAACATGTGGGAATGAGATTTAAGGGTTGGATCAATATTACTTTGGTTTAAGCTCATTATTTAATGATTTAAAGTGACTAGAAATGCCTATATAGCATTATTTTGGTACTAGTCCAAAGTCATTGCATGTAAACCTTAATATTATTACATATTTGGATACATATGATGAAATGTGATTTTTGAGAGTTGGAATCAACTCAAAAGCTAATTTGGTTGATTTTATAAAAATGTTGCAAGTTGCAAATGCTTTTATTTTGTTATTTTTATTAGGAGAGATCTATAATTCTAATTGAATTAAATCCAACGGGCTTGGATAGATCATTTGAATACCTTTCATACAAAATTAGTTTCATGCAATTTGGATTTCTAAAACTATCTCAATTGATTTTTAAACTAGTGGACACAAACTAGATTTAATCTAAAAAGAAAAATCCAGATTTGAACGGGTGGGCTAGCGCGGGAAAAGACTTGGGCCGGCCCAGTGGCGCTCCACGGCACGGGGCTCAGTTGACAGGGGGTCCCGCTTGTCAGCGACACTTAACACGCGAAACGGTACGCGCGCTGTGGGCCGTAGGATTAGAATAGGAATCTACGGCTGAGGGTCGTCGTCGACGACGAACAGGTCGCCGGTGAGATCAAACCCTAGCGGCTCGGTGAGGGTCTGCTGGGGACGTACCAGGGCTCCAGAGCGGTCGGCGAGGCGGGCAAACAAACTGGAAGACGACGGCGAGGCGAGGTGCGGTTGCGGCGGAGCTTGGGGTGGTCGCAATCAACGGCGCGCTTCTCCTCTAGAGGCGGCTGCTCCGGCTCCAATTCTGGCGAACTACTGCTCCCTTTGCTCAGGCGAGAGGTGGGTGAGGTTCAGAGAGGTGAGGGGAGTGGAATGGTGTGGAGAGAAGAGGCTGGGGAGGGCTCCGTTTATAGGCCCGATGGTGAGACCGAGCGGGATGGGCAGGCGATGGTGGCGACATGGCTACGGCGGGGTAAAGGCATGGCTGGGGGTGGCGATCGATGGGCGATTCCCTGGCGGTGTTCTAGAACTTGAATGCGAGCGTAGGGGCGGTGGCACGCGGTCTGGGCGAGGTGGCGCTCTGAGAGGCAGAGGCGGCGGTGTCCACGGCGAGGGGTGGCTGTGAGGCGTTGGGCAGCCAGCGGGGGTGTCTAGGGTGTTCTCCAGGTCGAGGCGGAGCGGCTGGCGCGGGCTGTGGCCAAGGGGCGGTCTGTGCGAGCGGGGACAGAGCGCGCTCTGGGGGCGGCACTGGCATGGTGCGGTGGCACTGGGCACGGTTTGTGCTTGGTGGTCCACTGCTGCTCTTGGCTCGGGCAAGGGACAGGGGGTGGCGGTGAGCTCTTGGCTACCTCCTAGACATGGTGAGGGAAGAGGGAATGGTCTGTTGCAGCGGGGCAAGGGTTGGTCGGCAAGGCATGGCTCGGCATGGCATGGCATGGGGACTAGGGACAAGGGAGAGGGGTGTTAGGGGTTTGGTTAGATCAAGAGGGGACAGAGGAGATAAATGAAGATCATTTGGGGGCAAAACCCTGTTGTAAACAGTGAGCTAGGATTAGAGTAGAGATTATGCATGCCAAGTGTTTGATTAACTGGCCGCATGAAAGAAAGTTTTGAATTTTGGTTTCAAAATTTTTGAGTGATCTCCACTAGTGATAGGTAGTCTCTGGTTGCAAGGGTTTTGAAAATGGAGCTCAAAGAGATGGTTTTTGAAATAGGGATGATCTATGCATATGCATTAGATTCAATTTTAAACTCTCATTTAAAATCCTTAACAGAATGTTTTTAGCGGATCAAAAGGTGGGCCTTGGTACCTTATTATGTGTACTAGCAAGGTGTGCAAAGATCAAGAATTGTTTCTGTTAAGTTTTGAGTACTAGGAATAGCCAAAGTAGGCATGAGAGTGAAATTTGCCAAAATGACCATTCCTCCTTTTTAATTCTTTTTTATTTGATTTTCTTTAGAAAAAGTTTGGGAATGATGTAGATGATGTTTAAATCACCTAAGAAACATTTTACAAGCATTGGATCACTTAATCATGGCAATTCAAACAACTTCTATTTTAAATGCACACACATATGAATGCTTTCATTTTAAATTTGGAAAAGTTTTTGTTAACCCTATTTTTGATGATTTAGATCTTGATAAGCTTGGATTAAAGTTTTGGGATGATACAGAAAATATCATGAAGAAAGAAGTAGTAATAACCATGTATGCGTGACGATGAACAATTTGAGAACACAGCCTGCGGCTGAAGACCTGCCTCATTGCACTCATGTCAATCATAGCTTCAAACCACTCGCCCACCATAGAGCCGTCTTCTTCAACTGCAGCGGATCTGAGAGTGATTTTGAGACCGAGCGAGAGAGCAGAGGGAGGAGAGAAGATCTGAGAGGGTTGATGAGAGCGAGTGAGAGAGAGTGGTACAATAGTTAAATACTAGGAGTACTAGACTCCTCATCTCACTCTAGGAAATATCGTCCGTCCATCCAAATTCAACGGCCATTAATCGATACCTTATATCTTTGGCAAGAGACTTGCACAGAGAAAACTACGGAAGCACTGTGTTCCCCGATTAATTATCTCCCTTTGACCCGGTGTACATGTCGCTTTGACGACCTAGGGCTACGTGGAAGACTAAATATTGTACTCTAGTACTACTCCGGGATGGAGGTACTAGTACTACTACTCTACCTCTGTTTGGGATGAGAGTACGAGATTAGCCACAATGGTGGTATCCGGTGGTACATACTGTATCATGCATTAGGCCTTTCACAATGGGGTGTAGCTTAGCACGTTACCATAGGAGTTATAAATACCTAATAGACAAACTCTCCAATGCATTGTATTTTAGAGGTTGTATCTTAATTTAATGTTTTTTCTCTCATGCGTGCATTTTATTGGGCAATCAACTCTTTTTCCTATGATTACGTGCAAGGGGTGTATCTATGCTACTAATTGACATGCCATAAAAGCATTTTTCCTAGTATGCCGCGCTAAGAGACTCCCCATTTTCAAAGACCTTATTACATGCATGGAAAATGCTTATGTGTCACGACAATTAATAATGAAATAGATTGTGGTGGTATCACTGAAAAATAATTATAATTTTGAGCCACGTCCATAAAGTATAGGGTGTATAATTGGTTCTTGAACCTTGTGTCATGTAGAAATGAACCTACTATAATGATGAAAGACATTGTGCTGGTATCACTGAAAAATAATTATAATTTTAGCCACGTCCATAAAGTATAGGGCGTATAATTGGTTCTTGTACCTTGTGTCATGTAGAAATCAACCTACTACTACTAGCTACCTATTACTCGTTATTCTCAAAAGAAATGACGAAGAAGATTCTAGAATTATTGAGAAGTGCGTTCTGAGGTTTGTGCATAGCGTTCACTATGCTAAAGACTATCAATGGAATATTCTATATGCTAGCAGGGATAGAAGATCCAGCAGTTTGCAATGTTGTGATTTGCAAGGCTTGCTCAATTTTTCAAAGTTCAAAGTGCTGCATACACAATATAGTGTGGTAAAATTATATAATATAGGTACAGCTCAAAAATATGAATACGCGAGTCTCACGTGTCGGAGTACTTTTATATAGTGACTAGTAAGTTGCATGTGCCATGCACGTGAGACTCAGATAATATACGTATGACATATCATGGGTACTATTCAACATGGTGTGTCTAGAACATGGTGGAGTTTTCTCTAGGTACTATTCAACATGAATCCAGCTTCTCTAAACCATTGGATCTAACAGACTAACTATAAGGATTGGTGCTATGGATCATTCATATTCAAAACTACTCCATTATAGTGGTAGAGAGAATACAGCCTACTGTGCTATGAAATTTTTGGGGTGGTGACATGATGGTTCTAGAACATGCATGGTGGAGTTTGATCTAGGTACAATTCAACACGAATCTAGCTGCTCTGAACCATTGGATCTAACAGCCCAACGGTCAGGATTGGTGCTATGGATTCAATTCAAAACTGCTCCATTATAGTAGTAGAGATAATATGAGATACTATACGGTCAGGCATGTGCAACTTATTACTACTTTATACTGGAGTACATACTCCAAGAATTTACCAGACTCGTTGCTCGAGCTGCCAGCTGCTCGCCACCTTTGTTTTGAGAGTGTATAGTACTACTACTCCTACTTTCCAATTAGACTGCGGCCAGCTGAAAGTACGGCTGCTACAAGTACCGATATGACATTTCTCTTGTGATTTAATGCCCCGGACAACCACCGACTACGAAAAAACTCACGCGCCGCCAAGCGGTCGCTCTGCATACTCCTTGGATCATCTAAAAAAGTACTACTCCTTGGAGATATGCTGGGTCAAAACTGAGTAGCACCGCTAGTAGTACTACTAGTACTATACTTTCTCCTTCATTCTACTCTACGGCGAAATTTCTTTCTTCCACCAAAGGCATGTTACTCTTATAGGCAAGAGGGGAGACCGAGGGGGTGCCAGAGGGGCCCACACCACCCCCTGGCGTGGCCTGGCCTGGCCCGCGGCACCAGGTGGCATGGCCACCCTCTGGGCCTTCTCCGTCTCATATTCTCACTCCATGTGTCCCCCGGTAAAATAATAACTTTGGCTTTTGTCCCGTCGAATTCCGAGAATATTCATTTTCTGACTTCCTGTAACCAAAAACAGCAGAAAACAGGCAGCTGGCACTGTGGCTCTTGTTAATAGGTTAGTCCAAGAAATCATATGAAAAGTACTCCAAAGTGTGGACAAAACACAAGAAATTAGATAAAACCAAGCATGGAACATCAAAAATTATAGATACGTTAGCAACGTATCAACATCCCCATGCTTAACTCCTGCTCGTCCTCGAGTAGGTAAGTGATAAAAAGAAAGAATAATTTTTGAGGTGACATGCACCATCATAAACTTGATCAAAGTATTTGTAAAACATTGAGAGATGGGATCATAGTACTTCAATCATAACATGAAGGACAAAGTTCTAACAATAAGACATAGCAACTATTGTTGCAAACATGAAACGGCACAAACAAAAGATTCATGAATAACAATTCTTTGCAAGACGTTTGTTTGTTTCACATAAACAAAACATAGCATTGCGGCATTCAGCTTGTCCCTCATAGAGTAGCAAACATAAATGCATAGGACACCTTCAAAGTTCATAAGAGTGACTAGATACAAATAGTTTAAAACAAGCAATATCAAAGTTATGCATCAATCAACAAATCTTGGGACAATGCACATAGAACTAAGAATGGCCACTACGCTCTGAAACTAGGTGCATAAAGATAGAAGGTGGAGACTCAACAAAAAGGTAAAAGAAAGGCCTTCATAGAAGGAAGTAGGGATTCAAGTTTCATAAAGAGCTTCCAAAAATTATGGTACTTATTAGCTTTCAGCTCTCATTGCCCCTATCATAAGCATCTTGAAGTGATTAAGGTTAAAGTGGACAAACTATGAAGTATATGCTTGACAAAGTATAAGTTGGAAATCTCATGTCCCTTGAATACGAGGGCCGCTCCTCATGCTACTCAAGTTTAGTCACCGGTAAGTTCTTGTCACTGTAAGTACATGTGTATCATAGAGAACCGCCAACGGGGTACCCCTTGCCCGATGATACGGAAGAATTCCCATATCAAAATGACAAGGCAAGTAGACAACGAGCATCTCAGTAATATTCTTATTTACCATGGGAATATGGTGCTTTTTCTCTCTTTCCTCTTTTCATATATCTCTTTTTTTCTTTTCTTTTGCTCTTTTTTCTCAATATCTGACTCTTTTTTATAAGAAGAATGCTTCAGAGACAGCTCATTATGGTTATGCTGCAGGTTTCCACCATGACAGCATGGATTAGACCAGCGGCCTAGGCGTTTCTCTAACACATATACATAACTCCATGGACTTACAAGCTCCCCTTTCATTTCACACCGACGACATCCATAGACAAAAGAGCATGATATCAACTAGGTACAAAGTACAAGTGCAATGTTCAAAGCGTTCCCCATGACAGCATGGTTCTGTTAATCCCCAACAAATAAGTGCAAGCATGTACAACATAGACGACACAATGGTTCAAGTTTATTCAGGGCAAGAAAAGTTAAGTGTGCCATCAAGTTCGTGAGAGCTTTAATCACTAGTTTTCTGATAACAAGTTTAATTCAGAAGGTAGATAAAAACATGAATATACTTGGAATAGCATATGCTAGTAGGTAGGTATGGTGGACTCTTTGGAATAACTTGGTTTTAGGAGTTGATGAGTGGAACTCATACTTGGTTGTGGAGGCTAGCAAAAGACGGGGAGCGACCAACTAAGAGAGCAATAATGGCCATAATCATGCAGAGCGAAAAAACATCATTGATCAAAGCATAAAGTGGTACTACAAGTTGAAAACTAAAGGATCATAAAGGCTATGGTGACTTGGGATAGTCATAACATGGTGTGAGCATGTGCCAAGTCAACCCAAATAAAGCATCAAAGGAGAATACCACTATACTATGCTTTAATATGCTAAAACAACGCATGATCCTTCCAAGGCACATTAAGCAATCTCAATTGTTTATAACAAGTCATGCTACAACAAAGAATACTAAGCATAAATCCAAAACAATATCAAGCATGGCATGACAAAGCATAGGCCACAGTCAAAAACAAACTCTCTTTGCCAGTTAAGCATGAACTTTCCTACTCTTTTTCCAATCCAAACCAAACTATTTGAAAACCTATGTATGAAAGAGGGGGTCCAACCAATTTATTCAGCAAACTAAGCAAACCAAGAAAACGAAAAACCAAAATGAAAATGAAAAAATAAGACGCTCCAAGAACAACACAAATGTGCATGAAACAATAAAAATGAAGCGTTTGGAACAAACCTGGGATTTTGATTGATGAAGAAGGGGATGCCTTGGGCATCCCCAAGCTTTGACGCTTGCACTTCTTGGATATTTCTTGGGGTGACACGCGTGGCATCCCCAAGCTTGAGCTTTAGTCCAATCTTCGTCTCATTACTCATTCCTTTCTTATACCTGAAATTTTTCTTCCATACAAAACTTCACACAATCTTTATTAGCAACATTAGTGCACTTCAAGATAATAAGTCTTTAGGTTCAGTTCTAACACCAATAAAACTTCCATTAAAACACAAGCTATTGTAGCACTTCCCTAAAAAAGCTCAATTCCCCAAAAGAACTCAAAAAGGAACAAACAAGAAGCAAATGCAAATAATGGCAGATAACTGTCAAAACAGACCAACAGGTAAAGAAGAATTTTTTCTAAGACCTTTTGTTGCTCAAATCAAAAAGTGTTGAACTAACGAAAGTTATTTAACAACCTGGTGCAGAAGCACAAAATTCACGCCTCAAAACGATGTACAGAGATTTTACACGAATTTTACGGTGAAGCACAAAAATCTGTTTCGGGACAGCAACTTTCGCAAGCATTACTTATCTCTCATTAGAGGTACCCTTGGCCCAAAAAGCAAATAAAAACGATAAGGAGCGGTTATTACAGAGGTAATAACTTCCAAGACTCATCTAAAACTTTTGGGTTATCTCCCAATAAGTACTTTTCTTTAACGCCTTTAAGTTAGGCATGATAGTTTGAGAACATGCTCACATAAGAAATATGAATTGAAGTAAAAGAGAGCATCAATAAGAAAATTCAAAGGACATTTAAGTCTACCCCACTTCCTGTGAATAGGAATCTTGTAAAGAAACTAGTCATGTAAGAACAAAGCAACAAGCACAGTAAAGCAAAACAAGTGCAACTTCAAAATTTTCAACATAAAGAGGGGAAACTTAATATTATTGAGACACATAAAACCATGTTTCCCTCTCTGATAATAACTTTGAGTAGCATCATGAATAACATTAATAATATAACTATCACATAAAACATTCTTATCATGAGCCACATGCATAAAAGAATTAATACTCCCCACATAAGCATAGTCATTCTTATTAATTGTAGTGGGAGCAAATTCAACAACATAGCTATCATTATTATTCTCATCACCATAATCATCAAATATATGAGGCATATTGTAGTCATAATTAATTTCCTCCTCAATAGTAGGTGGACTGAAAATATCATATTCATCATTGTAATCATCATATATTGGAGGCATAGTATCATCAAAGTAAATTTTCTCCTCCGTGCTTGGGGGACTAAAAATATCATTTTCATAAAAACTAACTTCCCCAAGCTTATATGTTTCCATAGCATTAGTAACAAAGGTGTTCAAAAGATTCATACTAATAACATTGTTATTAGCATGCAAAGAAAGTTCCATGGGTTTTTTAATTTTCTTTTCAGACAATTCATGTTCTAACTTAGGAAAAATACTAAAAAATTCTCTAATTTTTCTGTTGTTTTCCATTAAGCCTAACTAGTGAAAACAAGAAACAAAAAGACAAAATTGCAGAATCTAAAGGAAATAACTTCGAGCACTCACACCGGAGTATGTGAGTACCTTTTACCTTACCTCCCCGGCAACGGCGCCAGAAAATAACTTGATGTCTACGCTCTTCTATTCTTGTAGACAGTTGTTGGGCCTCCAAGTGCGGAGGTTTGTAGAACAGCAGCAAGTTTTCCCTTAAGTGGATTACCCAAGGTTTATCAAACTTAGGGAGGAAGTGGTCAAAGGTATTCCCTCTCAAGCAATCCAGCAATCAAAATACAAGAAGTCTCTTGTGTCCCCAACACACCCAATACACTTGTCAGGTGTATAGGTGCACTAGTTCGGCGAAGAGATAGTGAAATACAAGTGGTATGGATAATTATAAGTGGCAACTGTGATAAAAAATATCTTGATGGTGTGGAAAAGACTAAAGTAAAGCTGAAATAAGGATGGAAGCAAGCAAACATGTAATAGATCTAATAGAAACGGCGTTTCAGTGTTTAGAAACAAGGCCTAGGGATCATACATTCACTAGTGAACACTCTCATATAAATATCTTCTCTTTATGATACTACTCTGAACTACTCTCCGGTTGAACAATCTAATCGATGGTAGGGCTATAACAACACACCTCAAAGTAAGCCTTTCCCATCTAGATAACCCCACACTATCACCTTGAGCACTAGATGGTTCCAACAAACACCACAATTTCATAAAGACATCCAACTCCAAACATAACTCATAACAAGTATTTGTAATCTCTAGCCTAAGTGCCACCCTAGTGTGCACACTGTCACTTTCACACACATGGGGAGAGCAGAGATCTATTAAAGCACTTGAGTAGCAAGGTAGATCTACTACATTACAAAGCTCATGTTCACAATATGATCATGCATAGAGAGAGAGATGAACACATAGCTACCGGTAGAGCCCTTAGCCTCGAGGAAGAACTACTCCCTCCTCATCATGGGAATCAGCAATGGTGATGGAGACGGTGGTGGAGATTGATGGAGATGGCTCCGGGGGCACTTCCCCATCCCGGCAGGGTGCTGGAACAGAGACTTTCTATCCCCCGAATCTCCCCTTCGGTGGCGGCAGCGCTGCAGAACTTTTTGTGGCTGGAGGCTTGATGATTTAGGGTTTATGCATCGCGAGGCTCTTATAGGAGAGAGGCGAGACCGAGGGGGTGCCGGAGGGGACCACACCACCCCCTGGCACGGCTTGGCCTGGCCCGCGCCACCAGGTGGTGTGGCCACCCTCTGGCCCTTCTCCATCTCGTATTCTTGCTCCAAGTGTGTAACACCCTCGAATCTGCCCTATGCAAGTTTTAGCGAATTCCGCCAAACCCGCATAGAAACGATTCAAAGGTGCCCACCAGGCACTTGCGTGCGGGTGGAAAACGAAGTAATATCATTACACAATAGTCCACGATGGAACCCACAGAACAGATATATACAACAACGACTCCATGAGTCAAGAATACAGATATACAGTACAAAGATCCAAATCACCTTGAAACGATACAGCGTCCGACTACGGACAAGATGCAAATTGAGCTAAGAGCCCTGAAGGATAACCAATGGCGTCCATAACCCTGCCCAGGCCAAGCCGGAAGGGTAACCCTGCTAACGACGTCGATCTCAAAACCTGCTTAACAAAAGGGGTGCCGACAAAGGGCAAAGGAAAAAGAGGAGCGCCAAGAAAGGCCAAGACAGGCGAGAGGCTAGAATTCGGCGGTCCTCGCCTACATAGGTATGGTGGACTGAGCGGAAGCGCATCATGCACTAAACAACCTATAGAGACTCGATATAACTGTTGGCTATCAGAGAGGGATAAGAAAGACCTACTCGGAACCTTTCTGATGCTACCACCAAACATACCCCTCCTGGTATTTCCCCCTCGAGACCAAACGAGGAAGTCATCCGAGGAACTCACACAGTTGGCAGTTTTATTCATTTCGTTATAGTGGTGGCAATTACTAGTCAAATATAGATAGCATGAGTCATCCTGATATAATAAGCAGTGGGCAGTTTTAGTTAACCATTCAGTTGTAGTTGCAACACTTACTAGTCAGATACGATTAGCATGAGATATCCCAAACCCAGCAGTTGTTGGTACTTTTATTTAGCCATTCCGTTGCAGTGAAGCTGATTACTAGTCATATCGGAAACAAGTCAATTTCTAACAGTAAACTTTAGTTATAGTTGTCTATGATCGAGAACTGTGCTCCAAGTCGTCCATAACCGTGGACACGGCTTTTCGAAAAGATTTAACCCTGCAGGGGTGCACCAAAGTATCCACACGCACTTCGACCCTTTTTGCCAGATCAGTTAACATACACCCATCGGTATGTCGGCGGGGCCTAAGTCATGACGTTTCCTGCACCAAAGTACATGGGGCCACCCCACTAAGTCTACCCGCAACGAAGTCGGCCGGTTCTGAGACGGACTCGGGGTTTGCGCTTGGTCAAACGACTGGGAACCCGAAAATGTGACTGGGCTTGTCGATACCGCGAAAACACTTCGCTTACCTAAACAGTACAGTGTGCAGTACCTCGCACAATTTAAATAAAGCAGTAAAACATGGCATAAGTACAGGACAGTAACAAAGCCCCAAACTACTTGTGGCCCCCATTACAATACTTGGAATCAGGTACTAATCGATGGGGGTGCCCATACACCCCACCTGTGGTTAGCGCGCTCGATCTTGGAACAGGTGTCAAGAACTCGGGGTCCTACGGGACACCAGTGAGCGGTTGGAAACCAAATATTGTCTATCACCCACCGGTGCCTCTGCATTTACCTACTTCAATTTTAGTTGTTAAACAATAATTAAAGCCATGATCATCTCCAACATTAAACATGCGGCAATACTCCAACAACCGTGGTACTTGACGACACGCAACAACACTTGAGCAAGCGACTACGACGCGCAAGTCCAACTATCTAACAATCAACAGGTGATAGGATGTGTCCAAGGCAATATAAGGCTGCAAGGGATATCACGGGTGCGAAAACTAGAGCATCGCAACACAGATAGCAATAGATCAACAGGAGGGAATAAATACTATAAATGTAAGATAGGTAGAAAGGGGGAGGTGCTCGCCTGAAAGCATTGCCGAAGGTTCATCCGAAGATCGGGTCGACACTCGCATCAACTCAACGACCTTATCCGCGAAGATCCAAAACACTAGAAGAACACCGGATGCACTTTTTATTACTATGGCAAAAGATCGGCATGATGCATGTATGATGTATGGCATGGCAAGGATGCGATGCAATTAGGTCATATTAAGCGGAACCGAGGCCCCGGCAATTAATTAATAGGTTCATGTTATTTAGATACCCCGCAATTTAAATGTTGTCTTAACAAGACCAAATATAGCACCGGTTCGCTACACAAATTTAAATGGGGCCAATATTAGGCTAGATTTGCCCGCATATGAATCCCATATTTAATTTAGGTGAATCGGCATAAGGCCCCCAAACCACACACATGTATGCGACATGAATGGTTTAATGCAACAAGGTGATAATGTAATATTAAAAAAAAATAGGGTCTCGGATAAAGGGGTCACACATTAGGGTTCGGCGAACTTGGCTCCGAGGGGTTCGGGGTCGGGTCTCAGGGTCCGGATCTAGGGTTCGGTCTCGGCGGGATCGTTCTCTGATAACAGAGGTAGATCTTGTCGCATCCGGGTCTTCGGGATCGGTCTTCGGAGGTTGTCGAAGGACTTGGCTCGGTGTCGGCGGCTCATCGGTTTCGCCCTGGTCGGTGCTGATCTTGTCGTCACGAAGATCTTGTCGGGTCCTCGTATCGGGTCGGTCTTGGCGTTCGGGACGAAGATCTTGGCGTTCCGCGGCGAAGTGCTTGTCGTACCGGGATGAAGACCTTGGGATGCCATCTCGATCATCGGTCAACTCGTTGGAAGTAGAACTTGGCATCCGACTCCCGGGCATCGGTGCGGGAAGGCGGTCTTGTCGTACCGGGGTCTCGGCGTCCTTGAATTCCGATTGAAGATCTTGGCGTTCGGCGGGATCGGTCTTCGGGTCTTGGTCGGGTCGCCGGTAGATCTTGGTGTCCAGGGATGCTTCGGGTCCGGGGGGGGGGGGGGGGGGTTCTCCGCTCCGTGAGGTAGATCTTGCCATACCGCGTCATCGCCTCCGGGTTCCTTGTGGCTATCTTCGGGTCGCAAAGTCCGCGTAGTAGATCTTGTCGGTTTCCTGTCGAAGGCCTTGGCGCTCCGGATCGGTCTCGGATCCATGAAGCAGATCTTCGCGTTTGAAACATCCGGCTCGCAACGGGCTTGAGCTTCGCATTGGTACCGATCCACGAGCAGTCCAAAGATCATGACGTCCGTGTAGATGATCTCCCGGGTCCTTTAATGTGTGACGAAGGTCTTGTCATCATACGGTTCTTGCCTAGGGGGTTCTCCGGGACGGACGTCACCACCCTCGGGTTCCAGCTTCGAGCACCAATGCCGCAATCTTGAACCGGTGCCGGGTCTCTAGAGGGCACTGCCATCTTCACATGCTTGACACCGCAATTTAACGACCTTGCTCGTACCGGAGCCAGATTGTCGTTCTACACCAATCTCGGGTGGTCTTCTTCGCTGCAGCACCATATCCCACAGAGACAAAAGCACAAGCAGGTTCTGGACACATCCACGATAGGAGGATGGAGAACGCGGTCTCTGGTTCGAGGTGAGCAGGGGCACGCCTCAAGTGGCGACGCAGATGACGTGGAGGTCTTGCCTGGATCGGGGAGAAGCGGCGGCCGACAGCAACACATGGGGAAGAGGAGGCGGGTAGGGTGGCGAGGCATCACGATGAGGTCGAGCTCGCGAGGCACAATGGAGGCGTGGGATCGCTTGCCGGTGCAGGCCTTTGCTTTGCTGACGCTACTGTGCCTGCAGAGGCGGCCGACGGAGGAGGCGCAGGCGGCTCGGTACCGCGGGAGAGGGGGCTCGCGGTCGAGGACAACGGGGGTCGGAGGCGGCGCGGAGGCGAGGGCCTACGGCGGAAGACCGGGGTTGAGGTCTAGCACCAACTCGGGAAGGAGGGCGACGACCTTGTTCATTGGAAGCTCGAGAACGAGCGGGGCGCAGGGCGGCCGGAGCGAAGGCCGGCGGGGAAGGGCTTGGGCGAGGGGAATGGCCGAGGGCGCGGCGGAGAGGCGGGGTCGACGAGGAGGGGCCTCGCGGGCTCGGGATGACCTGGGTCGGCGCAGGGGGAGGCGAGGCCGACGGGGCAGGAACAGCAGGTGGGGTCGCGGGCCAGGGGCGACGCGGTCGGGGCGGGGACTCCGAGGCGGTTCAGGGGGAGTGGGTCGGGCGGCAGGTGCGGGTGGGAGCACGGGAGCGCGTGTGTGGCGTGGGTGTGCGCGGTGGGACCGCAGGGTGGAGACCAGGTGGAAAAGAGAGAGAGGCGGGTGAGGTGGCGGGCTGGGGGGAAGGAGAGATGAGGTGGCGAGCCGTGAGTGGTGGGAGTGAGGTGGAGGCAGGGTGGGTAGATTAGGTTGGGTAGGAAAAGGGTTTAGGTAGACCGGTTTTGTACTGGGGGTGGCCGACTGGGTCGGAACGGCCCGGTATGGCTGCCCCCCTAAAATAAAATATATATTTTTAGTATTTACAACGGGGCTTTTGAAACCCATTGGTAGACGAAACAAAATAATCCGGAGACCCGGGTTTTGGATTTGAAATAAAGGCGGGGTATATAGAGAACAAAATATGTTTTTCGAAAATAGTTTCAGACAAACAAATGCATGATGACATGACGATGCTCAAATGCAATGCGGCATGATGACATGAGCATGCGGTCATGATGATGCAATGCACAAAAACAACGCGATTTTCTAGTAGTGGTTTTGCGGGGCGCCACAATTCGACACCACTAACAAGGGATCTCGCCCTCGAGATCCGCCTCATGGTACCGGGAAGAAGGGCGGCGATCTGCGTCTTCTCGCTTCGTGTAGTTCCTCGCGACACCACTAACAAGAGGTCGTTGTCCGTGATCGTCGAGAGAACACTCCGGGATCAAAAGGTCGAAGATAGAGGTATCAACAAATAAAGCCACCTCTAACTTCGATAGAAAGAGAGAACCGATGCATTCTCATCCACTTCAATGTACACAAGCGAATAGAGTAAGTAGACGGCATGGGGGCCAATCCATCACGCACCCAAACTATTACTCTGCACTCTCGGTAGAAAAAGCGTGCAACCATTCTCGGAATCAGACTAAAGATCTCGACAATCGAGGTTCAGAAACAAAGGAGTGATGCAGACTCTGCATCGGATCTGGCATAGATGATGTCGTCGCGTCGGAAAACACCGGAAGGCACGAGAAGGAACAAAGAGAAGTCCACCAGACAAAGGATTCCTCGGATAGCATGAAGACCAGATGTAGCAACACCGTTACCAAAGGAGGAAGCGAAACCCTGAAGGTACGATGGAACCCAACCACGAGGAATCCTGGACTCGAAGAGAGAGAAGAGAGCGGATTCAAAAAGACGCAGAGGTAAGAGGAGAATAGCAGGGGGGTAAGGAGTAAAACAGACCTAATCAGATCTATCCAACCGATTTTTCCAAAATAGTTTTTGACACTCTACTTCGGCCGTTAGCTAGGTTATCCTACAGGCTGGACTTGTGGGGTATCGCAACTGCTGAGCTCTGATACCACTCTGTAACACCCTCGAATCTGCCCTATGCAAGTTTTAGCGAATTCCGCCAAACCCGCATAGAAACGGTTCAAAGGTGCCCACCAGGCACTTGCGTGCGGGTGGAAAACGAAGTAATATCATTACACAATAGTCCGCGATGGAACCCACAGAACAGATATATACAACAACGACTCCATGAGTCAAGAATACAGATATACAGTACAAAGATCGAAATCACCTTGAAACGATACAGCGTCCGACTACGGACAAGATGCAAATTGAGCTAAGAGCCCTGAAGAATAACCAATGGCGTCCATAACCCTGCCCAGGCCAAGCCGGAAGGGTAACCCTGCTAACGACGTCGATCTCAAAACCTGCTTAACAAAAGGGGTGCCGACAAAGGGCAAAGGAAAAAGAGGAGCGTCAGTACTGAGGGCAGTACACGGCGAGGCTAGAATTCGGCGGTCCTCGCCTACATAGGTTCAACCTATAGAGACTCGATATAACTATTGGCTATCAGAGAGGGATAAGAAAGACCTACTCGGAACCTTTCTGATGCTACCACCAAACATACCCCTCCTGGTATTTCCCCTCGAGACCAAACGAGGAAGTCATCCGAGGAACTCACACAGTTGGCAGTTTTATTCATTCCGTTATAGTGGCGGCAATTACTAGTCAAATATAGATAGCATGAGTCATCCTGATATAATAAGCAGTGGGCAGTTTTAGTTAACCATTCAGTTGTAGTTGCAACACTTACTAGTCAGATACGATTAGCATGAGATATCCCAAACCCAGCAGTTGTTGGTACTTTTATTTAGCCATTCCGTTGCAGTGAAGCTGATTACTAGTCATATCGGAAACAAGTCAATTTCTAACAGTAAACTTTAGTTATAGTTGTCTATGATCGAGAACTATGCTCCAAGTCGTCCATAACCGCGGACACGGCTTTTCGAAAAGATTTAACCCTGCAGGGGTGCACCAAAGTATCCACCGCGCCCGACCCTTTTGCGGATCAGTTAACATACACCCATCGGTATGTCGGCGGGGCCTAAGTCATGACGTTTCCCAGACCCAAAGCAAGTACATGGGGGCCACCCCACTAAGTCTACCCGCAACAAAGTCGGCCGGTCTCCGAGACGGACTCAGGGTTTGTGTCAGTGGCTGTAAACGACTGGGAACCCGAAAATGTGACTGGGCTTGTCGATACCGTGAAAACTCTCCGCTTACCTAAACAGTACAGTGTGCAGTACCTCGCACAATTTAAATAAAGCAGTAAAACATGGCATAAGTACAGGAAAGTAACAAAGCCCCAAACTACTTGTGGCCCCCATTACAATACTTGGAATCAGGTACTAATCGATGGGGGTGCCCATACACCCCACCTGTGGTTAGCGCGCTCGATCTCGGAACAGGTGTCAAGAACTCGGGGTCCTACGGGACACCAGTGAGCGGTTGGAAACCAAATATTGTCTATCACCCACCGGTGCCTCTGCATTTACCTACTTCAATTTTAGTTGTTAAACAATAATTAAAGCCATGATCATCTCCAACATTAAACATGCGGCAATACTCCAACAACCGTGGTACTTGACGACACGCAACAGCACTTGAGCAAGCGACTACGACGCGCAAGTCCAACTATCTACCAATCAACAGGTGATAGGATGTGTCCAAGGCAATATAAGGCTGCAAGGGATATCACGGGTGCAAAAACTAGAGCATCGCAACACAGATAGCAATAGATCAACAGGAGGGAATAAATACTATAAAAGTAAGATAGGTAGAAAGGGGGAGGTGCTCGCCTGAAAGCATTGCCGAAGGTTCATCCGAAGATCGGGTCGACACTCGCATCAACTCAACGGCCTTATCCGCGAAGATCCAAAACACTAGAAGAACACCGGATGCACTATTTATTACTATGGCAAAAGATCGGCATGATGCATGTATGATGTATGGCATGGCAAGGATGCGATGCAATTAGGTCATATTAAGCGGAACCGAGGCCCCGGCAATTAATTAATAGGTTCATGTTATTTAGATACCCCGCAATTTAAATGTTGTCTTAACAAGACCAAATATAGCATCGGTTCGCTACACAAATTTAAATGGGGCCAATATTAGGCTAGATTTGCCCGCATATGAATCCCATATTTAATTTAGGTGAATCGGCATAAGGCCCCCAAACCACACACATGTATGCGACATGAATGATTTAATGAAACAAGGTGATAATGTAATATTATAAAAATAGGGTCTCGGATAAAGGGGTCACACATTAGGGTTCGGCGAACTTGGCTCCGAGGGGTTCGGGGTCGGGTCTCAGGGTCCGGATCTGGGGTTCGGTCTCGGCGGGATCGTTCTCGGATAACAGAGGTAGATCTTGTCGCATCCGGGTCTTTGGGTTCGGTCTTCGGAGGTTGTCGAAGGACTTGGCTCGGTGTCGGCGGCTCATCGGTTTCGCCCTGGTCGGTGCCAATCTTGTCGTCACGAAGATCTTGTCGGGTCCTCGTATCGGGTCGGTCTTGGCGTTCGGGATGAAGATCTTGGCGTTCCGCGGCGAAGTGCTTGTCGTACCGGGATGAAGACCTTGGGGTGCCATCTCGATCATCGGTCAACTCGTTGGAAGTAGAACTTGGCATCCGACTCCCGGGCATCGGTGCGGGAAGGCGGTCTTGTCGTACCGGGGTCTCGGCGTCCTCGAATTCCGATTGAAGATCTTGGCGTTCGGCGGGATCGGTCTTCGGGTCTTGGTCGGGTCACCGGTAGATCTTGGTGTCCAGGGATGCTTCGGGTCCGGGGGGGTTCGCCGCTCCGTGAGGTAGATCTTTCCATACCGCGTCATCGCCTCCGGGTTCCTTGTGGCTATCTTCGGGTCGCAAAGTCCGCGTAGTAGATCTTGTCGGTTTCCTGTCAAAGGCCTTGGCACTCCGGATCGGTCTCGGATCCATGAAGCAGATCTTCGCGTTTGAAACATCCGGGCCTGGCAACGGGGCTTCGAGCTTCTCGCATTGGTACCGATCCACGAGCAGTCCAAAGATCATGACGTTCGTGTAGATGATCTCCCGGGTCCTTTAATGTGTGACGAAGGTCTTGTCATCATACGGTTCTTGCCTAGGGGGTTCTCCGGGACAGACGTCACCACCCTCGGGTTCCAGCTTCGAGCACCACTGCCGCAATCTTGAACCGGTGCCGGGTCTCTAGAGGGCACTGCCATCTTCACATGCTTGACACCGCAATTTAACGACCTTGCTCGTACCGGAGCCAGATTGTCGTTCTACACCAATCTCGGGTGGTCTTCTTCGCTGCAGCACCATATCCCACAGAGACAAAAGCACAAGCAGGTTCTGGACACATCGACGATAGGAGGATGGAGAACGCGGTCTCTGGTTCGAGGTGAGCAAGGGCACGCCTCGAGTGGCGACGCAGATGACGTGGAGGTCTTGCCTGGATCGGGGAGAAGCGGCGGCCGACAGCAACACATGGGGAAGAGGAGGCGGGTAGGGTGGCGAGGCATCACGACGAGGTCGAGCTCGCGAGGCACACCGGAGGCGCGGGCTCGCTTGCCGGCGACGAGGGTTTGCTGCGGGGCAGACGCGCGACGCGCCTGTGCCGAGAGAGGCGGCCGACGGAGGAGGCGCAGGCGGCTCGGTACCGCGGGAGAGGGGGCTCGCGGTCGAGGACAACGGGGGTCGGAGGCGGCGCGGTGGCGAGCTCGGGACCGGCGTAGATCGAGGCGCCGGCGGCGGCTTTGCGGGCGGAGGCGAGGGCCTACGGCGGAAGACCGGGGTTGAGGTCTAGCACCAACTCGGGAAGGAGGGCGACGACCTTGGGCACTGGAAGCTCGAGAACGAGCGGGGCGCAGGGCAGCCGGAGCGAAGGCCGGCGGGGAAGGGCTAGGGTGGAGCGGGGCAAACGGGGCGGCGGCCGGCGAGGGGAACGGCCGAGGGCGCGGCGGAGAGGCGGGGTGGACGAGGAGGGGCCTTGCGGGCTCGGGATGACCTGGGTCAGCGCAGGGGGAGGCGAGGCCGACGGGGCGGGAACTGCAGGTGGGTCAGAGGCTGTCATGAGGCGGTTCAGGGGGAGTGGGTCGGGCGGCAGGTGCGGGTGGGAGCGCGGGAGCGCGTGTGTGGCGTGGGTGTGCGCGGTGGGACCGCAGGGTGGAGACCAGGTGGAAAAGAGAGAGAGAGAGGCGGCTGAGGTGGCGGGCTAGGGGGAAGGAGATATGAGGTGGCGAGCCGTGAGTGGTGGGAGTGAGGTGGAGGCAGGGTGGGTAGATTAGGTTGGGTAGGAAAAGGGTTTAGGTAGACCGGTTTTGTACTGGGGGTGGCCGACTGGGTCGGAACGGCCCGGTATGGCTGCCCCCCTAAAATAAAATATATATTTTTAGTATTTACAACGGGGCTTTTGAAACCCATTGGTAGACTAAACAAAATAATCCGGAGACCCGGGTTTTGGATTTGAAATAAAGGCGGGGTATATAGAGAACAAAATATGTTTTTCGAAAATAGTTTCAGACAAACAAATGCATGATGACATGACGATGCTCAAATGCAATGCGGCATGATGACATGAGCATGCGGTCATGATGATGCAATGCACAAAAACAACGCGATTTTCTAGTAGTGGTTTTGCGGGGCGCCACAAAGTGTCCCCCGGTAAAATAACAACTTTGGATTTTGTCCCGTCCAATTCTGAGAATATTCATTTTCTGACTTCCTGGAACCAAAAACATCAGAAAACAGGCAGCTGGCACTATGGCTCTTGTTAATAGGTTAATCCAAGAAATCATATGAAAAGTACTCCAAAGTGTGGAAAAAACACAAGAAAGTAGTTAAAACCAAGCATGGAACATCAAAAATTATAGATACGTTAGCAACATATCAACCCTCACAAATACTTGATGGAATCCCGGTGGATTGGCTGTGTCGTCCTCTGAGGTCTGCTTCGGCTCGAGGCCAGGACCCAAAACAGTTCATCCGATGGTAACATGTCGCCATTGGAGCCGCCTCTGCAGAGCACCTGGTCGCCTGCGATAAACGTGCATTGGCCCTACCAGCCGACGACGCGATTTTGGGCCCGCTCGAGGCTACTGATCCTGTGCTGGCCATGTCACGAAGGCGTCAACACGACAAGCGAGCAAAAGTGGACCTCTACAACAAAGCGCCGGTCCTGGTGGGCCTCCCTTTCGACTGTGATGGAGCTGCGTCCGGGCAGGCGCTCTGGCTAGACATCAACCGTGGCCAAGTTAAGCCCGTGCAAGACAGCGGCCAATCCTTCCACCGAGAACCTGCAACCAGCGATAATGCGACAGGGGCAGACAACTCGGGTGGGTGCTGGGTTGCCGTGGCCATGGCTGATGTTGTTCTGGGTCCCCTCGACCCTATCGATCCTATGCTGGTCCTTGCTTACGATCAGGACATGCTCGAGTTTGAGCTCGTGCGCGAGGAACCTATGGAAAGCGAGCATGCGACCGGGGCAGACAACTCAGGTGGGCGCCAGGTCGCCGTGGCCGTGGCAGACGACGCCATCCTGGGTCCCCTCGAGCCTATTGATCTTATGTTGGCCCTTGCTCACCATCAGGATATGCTCAAGTTTGAGCTCGAGCACGGGGAACCTACGGTCGGCGAAGGTGCGGCTGGGGTAATCGACTCGGTAGGGGGGCAGTGTGCTCCTCTACTCATTTTGAGCAATCTCGTCCCTTTCGACCATGATCAACACGCAGGTGCGCACTGTGTTTCGTGCGTGACGCAAACAATAGTAGTAAGAGTATGCCACAGCTGCTCTACGTCTGGGTGAAATTAGCTACTCCCTCTGACCTAAATTAGTTGACTTAGATTTGTCTAGATTCATGTATCTAGAGTTGTATTAGTGTTAGATACATCTGAATCTAGATAAAACTAAGTCAACTAATTTGGGTCAGAGGGAGTCTAAAATTAAGCTTGAAATATATAACATGTAATTTATCCAACAAATTCATGTAGTGCTAGTAGTAAACTAATAAGTTGCATGTGCCTTACACGTGAGACTCAGATAATAGACGTCTAACATATCATCACTATATAAAATTATAATAGGTAAAGGAGAAAAAAATATAAATTTGATCAACATCTATAATATATGGGTGTATATTTGGTTCTCGTACTTTGTATATCATGTAGAGTGAACGATTATTAGCTAATCTAAAACTTCAAAATTTGGTAACATGGTCTAGAGAAATGAGGGAGAAGATTCTAGAATGGTGGAGAAGTGTTTTGAGGTTCCCATGTTTCCGGACATAGCGAACCACCCATGTTTTACTTGTGATTCCTAGGTTCTTTGAGTTTTCAAGGTCCGCAGATGCCATTACTGATTAGTATTTGTATGCCGACAAATTTGATCGCGTATGGAAAACATTCAAACAAAATAAAGCGTAAAACAAAAACAGGAGACTTCATTACGATTGGGGTACTTTTCCTAGTAGTATTATTAATTGGCAAGAAAAATGATAAACATGAGATTTGACAACCTTAGGGAAAACGGATTCATATTATATCCCACCATGATGTGACATTATTAATTCTTGGTTTTCAGCACGAATGACCAATAAGGTCATGGCCTTCTCTATTGATGTATACCCTAGCTACACTTTTACATATGGTTTTGACATCGGGTAGATGGGTGTGTCTTGGCCTAGTAAACAATGTTGCCCATGGGAGTTTCAAACAATTAGGAAAAACATTTTTTACTTCTCCAACTGATTATGGGGATGTTTTGTACTAGCAGTAAAGAAAATCTGAAGAATGTGGCACTGAATGCGAGAAGCCCGCCATGTTTCCGGACATAGTGAACCATCCATGTTTTACTTGTGATTCCTAGGTTCTTTGAGTTTTCAAGGTTCACAGATAAATTAACCCAATTAAATTACACTATTGTATCTGATTTAAATTAATATTCTCAGATTTTTCTAGATTCGGATAAATGTATCTAGCACAGAAACATGACTAGATACATTTGAATCTAGATGAATCTATGAACATTAATATGGATCGGAGGGAGTCTGTTGAAATTAGGTCAAATTATATCGAACCACATGTGAGCTGCCAATTGCTCTTTAAATTTCACAAAAATCTTTTCAAGTTTCACACTAGATAGCCAATATATCGAGAACACGACCAGGAGTTTTCAAAGATTCAACTTCTTTCTAGACTTTGCATGCCGGCAAAGTTGACCTTGCTTTGGAAAAAAGAGAGAGAAATAGGCAACAAAAACAGGGGGACTCATGCATGGCATCCTTTTTTCTTGTATTGCCTACCATGAAAAATAATAAACATGACTTTTCACAACTTTTGAAGATACTCGCTTCACAAAAATGGCCTACCACGTATAAGTATGAACACGTTTCAGGACGAGCGACCAAGCAAGGTCATGGACATATCCACATCATAGTTTATGGTAATTTAGTAGTACTACAAGAAAGTAGATGTGTGCATCTTGGCATTGGTAAACAACTTTGCCAATGCGAGTTTCGAAATACTAGGAAAAGTAACAACTCTACTAAACGATGAAAATATTTTTCTATATAGCAAAGTACTCCACCTCATTCTGTACTGCTACTCCAAAAGGTAGGCAGGGCGAGAGCAGCGAGAAGAGTGTCCTTCACGTGAGACTCAGATAATAGATGTATGACATATCATCATTATATGAAATTATAATAGGTAAAGCACAAAAAATTATAAATTTGATCAACATACATAAAGTATGGGTGTATATTTGGTTCTTGTACTTTATATCATCATGTAGAAGTCAAAGATTATTAGCTACCCAAACCACTTGTTTTTTTGGTAATATGGTCTAGAGAGACGAGGGAGAAGATTCTAGTATGATGGAGAAGTGGGGTTTGAGGTTTATGCATAGCATTCATTATGCTGAAGACTATCTATACAATCTTCTAGATGCTATAATGGAAAAGAAGATCCAACGGTTGGAAATATTGGGATTCGCGAGTATTGAGATCCAACGGTCGACATTCAAAGTTATTGGTATAATCTTATCTTACCAAGTACTATATAGTGTATGAATACAAATAACTTTGAATATTGACCGTTGGATCAAGACTCGCGAATTCGAATGACATTTCCAGCCATTGGATCTTCTTTTCCATTCTAGCATTTAGAAGATTCTATTGATAGTCTTCAACATAATTAATTTTTTGCACATAACTCAAAACACACTTCTCCATCATACTATAATCTTATCACTCGTTTCTCTAGACCAATCTTACTACCAAAAATTTCAAATGTTAGGTAGCTAATAATCTTTGACTTCTACACATGACGATACAAAGTAGAAGAACCAAATATACACCCATACTTTATATATGTTGATCAAATTTATATTTTTCTGCTTTACCTATTATAATTTTATATAGTGATGATATGTTAGACGTTTGTTATTTGATTTGTCTCTGATTCAAATTAATGATCTTAGATTTGTCTAGATTCGGGTATATGCATCTAGCACAAAAACATGACTAGATACATTTGAATCTAGATGAATCTATGAACATTAATATGGATCGGAGAGAGTCTGCCAAAATTATGTCAAATTATTTCGACCCACATGTGAGCTGCCAATTGCTCTTTAAATTCCACGAAAATCTTTTGAAGTTGCCCACCATATAGCCAATATAAGGAGAACACGACCGAGAGTTTTCAAAGATTCAACTTCTTTCTAGACTTTGCATGCCGGCAAAGTTGACCATGCTTTGAAAAAAGAGAGCGATATAGGCCAAAAAACAGTGGGACTCATGCATGGCGTCCTTTTGCTTGTACTACCTGCCATGAAAAATAATAAACATGAGTTTTTCAAAACTTTTGAAAAAATCCGCTTCACAAAAATGGCCTACCATGTATAAGTATGAATAGGTTTCAGGACGAGGGACCAAGCAAGGTCACGGACATATCCATGTTTATGGGAATTTTGAAGTAGTACTACAAGAAAGTAGATGTGCGCATCTTGGCGTTGGTAAACAACTTTTCTAATGGGATTTCCCAAATACTAGGAAAAGTAACAACTCCAATTTTCTAAGCGATGGAAATATTTTTCTCTGTAAAGCAAAGTACTCCACTTCCGTACTAGTACTACTCGAAAAGTGAGGCAGCTCCTTCACCAAAAAAAGGAGGCAACACGAGAGCAGCGGGAGGAGCAGTCAGAAGGCGGTGCGATGTCAGAGCAAAGCTATGATGGGATGCTGACACGAGGTACACTCCACTAGTAGTAAATATATGGACCTACTAGTAGTAATATGCATGCAAAAGAAGTTGTTTTTTCTCTCTCCTTCGCTGGCTCTCACCATCCATCCTCCATCGATCTCTTCTCTGCAGCCGCAAGTGCACAGTCCGACTTGTCTCTTCCTCGTCCACAGCATGGCGCTGCGCACGTGTGACTCGGTACGGTACACCGATCTACTTCCAGCAACCGTTTTTCCCCTCGAAATTCAAGCCATCTACTGGATTAATAATCATCTTAACCAATACAAAAAAAGTCTCAAAAGTAATAATAATAATTACAAAAATGTCCTCAGACCACATTGCGACGACTACAAACCCTAGTGTGCTAATTTGAGTGTCTCACTCCTTCAGGACCTAAGGTACCCAGGTTCCAAAAAAGAAATAAAGAATGCCACTGCCCTAATTTTCAGACTAAGTGTACCATGCTTTCTTACAATTCCCAAGTTTTAGGATTTTCCAAGCGGGCATAGCAATATTTTTCATTTTATTCCTGTTTAATCTTCTTGCTTTTTGATGAGGTTGCTGCACGTAATGCTAGTTGTTCTATAGTTCAAATGTTAGGTATTGTACAAGCTGGTATAAAGCTGGCAATAGATGATGTGTCACTTTGTTATACCTAACACTCGGTTATACTATTGAACTAGCTCTCACGCACTTGTAGAATATTAATTTAGAACTAATTTGACAAATCGATGAAAAGTCATCTGAGTGGGTGAAATTAGCTAGAAAATTAAGCTTAAAAAATATAACATGTAATTTATCCAACCACTTTATGTACTATAGTAAATAAATGGCACATGCTATGAACTCTAAGACATATTGATCGCACATCCTTCCAAAAAATACTTTTACTTCTTTACAATGCATGCTAACATGCACCGACCTAGCTATACCAAAATATGGGCACACGGTCATTATCTTGATGAAGACATGGTATGTCCATGACCTTGGTCATTTGGCTTGAAACCCAAGAAAGTTCATACATAGTGGTACATGATATAGTAGGCAATACAAGAAGTGTGAGTTTTTTAAGTACTTTTACTGGTAGAAAAATAAGAAACAATGGCCCCACCAAATTTTCATACAAAGTGGACGATTCTTTCTTACAGTTCCCAAGTTTAAGTATTTTTCAAACTTCCAAGCTAAAGCTCCACATGCACTTAAATGCATGACTCTAAGTCGATTAAATGAAATTAGGTCAAACTTGAATACATGTGAGTGTGATAGACTATTACTCCTGAAAATATCCAAAATTCTTTTGAAGGTACCCAGGCAGCCAATATATCATGGGCCAACAATAGTTTTGAAAAATGCCATTACTGATTAGTATTTGCATGCCGATAAATTTGACTTTGTATGGAAAACATTCAAACAAAATAAAGCGTAAAACAAAAACATGAGACTTCATTACGATTGGGGTACTTTTGCTAGTAGTATTATTAATTGGCAAGAAAAATGATAAACATGAGATTTGACAACCTTAGGGAAAACGGATTCATATTATAGCCCACCATGATGTAACATTATTAATTCTTGGTTTTTAGCACGAATGACCAATAAGGTCATGGCCTTCTCTATTGATGTATACCCTAGCTACACTTTTACATATGGTTTTGACATCGGGTAGATGGGTGTGTCTTGGCCTAGTAAACAATGTTGCCCGTGGGAGTTTCAAACAATTAGGAAAAAACATTTTTTACTTCTCCAACTGATTATGGGGATGTTTTGTACTAGAAGTAAAGAAAATCTGAAAAATGTGGCACTGAATGCGAGAAGCCCGCCATGTTTCCGGACATAGTGAACCATCCATGTTTTACTTGCGATTCCTAGGTTCTTTGAGTTTTAAAGGTTCGTAGATAAATTAACCCAATTAAATTACACTACTATATCCGATTCAAATTAATATTCTTAGATTTGTCTAGATTCGGATATATGTATCTAGCACAGAAACATGACTAGATACATTTGAATCTAGATGAATCTATGAACATTAATATGGATCAGAGGGAGCCTGTCGAAATTAGGTCAAATTATATCGAACCACATGTGAGCTGCCAATTGCTCTTTAAATTTCACAAAAATCTTTTGAAGTTGCCCACTAGACAGCCCATATATCGAGAACACGACCGGGAGTTTTCAAAGATTCAACTTCTTTCTAGACTTTGCATGCCGGCAAAGTTGACCTTGCTTTGGAAAAGAGAGAGAGAGAAATAGGCAACAAAAATAGGGGGACTCATGCATGGACTCCTTTTTCTTGTATTGCCTGCCATGAAAAATAATAAACATGAGTTTTCACAACTTTTGAAGAAACCCGCGTCACAAAAATGTCCTACCATGTATAAGTATGAACAGGTTTTAGGACGAGCGACCAAGCAAGGTCATGGACATATCAACATCATAGTTTATGGTAATTTGGTAGTACTACAAGAAAGTAGATGTGTGCACCTTGGCATTGGTAAACAACTTTTCCAATGCGAGTTTCCAAATACTAGGAAAAGTAACAACTCTACTAAGCGATGGAAATATTTTTTTCTATAAAGCAAAGTACTCCACCATATTCTCTGTACAGCTACTCCAAAAGGTAGGCAGCGCGAGATCAGTGAGAGGAGTGCCCTGCACATGAGACTCGGATAATAGACGTATGGCATATCATAATTATATAAAATTATAATAGGTAAAGCACAAAAACTTATAAATTTGATCAACATACATCAAGTATGGGTGTATATTTGGTTCTTGTACTTTGTATCATCATGTAGAAGTCAAAGATTATTAGCTACCCAAAAAACTTGATTTTTTTGGTAATATGGTCTAGAGAGACAAGTAAGAATATTCTAGTATGATGGATAAGTGTGTTTTGAGGTTTATGCATAGCATTCATTATGCTGAAGACTATCTATACAATCTTCTAGATGCTATAATGGAAAAGAAGATCCAACGGCTGGAAATATTGGGATTCACGAGTATTGAGATCCAACGGTCGTCATTCAAAGTTATTCGTACAATCTTATCTTACCAAGTACTATATAGTGTACGAATACAAATAACTTTGAATATTGACCGTGGGATCAAGACTCGCGAATCCGAACAACATTTCCAGTCGTTGGATCTTCTTTTCCATTCTAGCATCTAGAAGATTCTATTGATAGTCTTCAGCATAATTAATGCAATGCACAAACCTTAAAACACACTTCTCCAGCATACTAGAATCTTATCACTCGTTTCTCTAGACCAATGTTACTACCAAAAATTTCAAGTGTTAGGTAGATAATAATCTTTGACTTCTACACATGACGATACAAAGTAGAAGAACCAAATATACACCCATACTTTATATATGTTGATCAAATTAAAATTTTTCTACTTTACCTATTATAATTTTATATAGTGATGATATGTCAGATGTCTCTTATCTGATTTGTCTATGATTCAAATTAATGTTCTCAGATTTGTCTAGATTCGGGTATATGCATCTAGCATAGAAACATGACTAGATACATTTGAATCTAGATGAATCTATGATCATTAATATGGATCGGAGGGAGTCTGTCGAAATTATGTCAAATTATTTCTAACCACATGTGAGCTACCAATTGCTCCTTAAATTCCACAAAAATCTTTTGAAGTTACCCACCAGACAACCAATATATGGAGAACACGACCGAGAGTTTTCAAAGATTCAACTTCTTTCTAGACTTTGCATGCCGGCAAAGTTGACCCTGCTTTGAAAAAAGAGAGAGATATAGGCCAAATAAACAGGGGGACTCATGCATGGCGTCCTTTTGCTTGTACTACCTGCCATGAAAAATAATAAACATGAGTTTTTTACAACTTTTGAAAAAAGCCGCTTAACAAAAATGGCCTACCATGTATAAGTATGAACAGGTTTCAGGACGAGCGACTAAGAAAGGTCACGGACATATTCATGTTTATGGGAATTTTGTAGTAGTACTACAAGAAACTAGATGTGTACATCTTGGCGTTGGTAAACAACTTTGCCGTTAGATCTTCTTTTCCATTCTAGCATCTAGGAGATTCTATTTTATAACGGTCTAGAAGATTTTATTGATAGTCTTCATCACAATGAATGCTATGCATAAAACTCAAAACACACTTTCCTCATTATTCTGGAACCTTCTCCCCCGTTTCTCTAGACCATGTTACCAAAAAATTCATGTTTTAGATAGCTAATAATCTTTAACTTCTACATGATCTTATCTTACCACTATATAGTGTACGAACAACTTTAAATATTGACTGTTGGATCAAGACTCATTAATCCCATCATTTCGAGCCGTTGGATCTTCTTTTCCATTCAAGCATCTAGAAGATTCTATTGATAGTCTACATCACAAAGAATGCTATGCACAAAACTCAAACAATACTTATCATTCTAGAATATTCTCCCCTGTTTCTCTATACCATGTTACCAAAATTTTAAAGTTTTATATAGCTAATAATTGTTGACCTCTACATGATATCCAATAGCTAGAAATATAGGATTCACGAATCTTGATCCAACGGTCAACATTCAAAGTTATTCGTACACTGTATAGTGGTGAGATAAGATAAGATAAGATCATGTAGAAGTCAACGATTATTAGCTACGAGGGAGAAGATTCTAGTATGATGGAGAAGTGTGTTTTGAGTTTTGTGCATAACATTCATTATGCTGAAGACTATCAATAGAATCTTCTAGATGCTATAATGGAAAAGAAGATCCAACAGCTGGAAATGTTGGGATTCATGAGTCTTGATCCAACGGTCAATATTCAAAGTTATTCGTACACTATATAGTGGTAAGATATGTCTATCTCTACTACAATAATGGATCAGTTTTGAATTGGATCCATAGCACCAATCCAAACCATTGGGCTGTTTGATCCAATAATGGTTCAGAGAAGCTGGATTCGTCTTGAATAGTACCTAGAGAAAATTCCACCATGCATGTTCTAGAACCATCATGCCACCACCCCAAAAATTTCATAGCACGGTAGGTTGTATTCTCTCTCTACTATAGTGGAGCAGTTTTGAATTGGATCCATAGCACCAATCTTGACCATTGGGTCGTTAGATCCAATGGTTTAGAGCAACTGGTTTCGTGTTGAATATATAGTACAAACCTAGAGCAAACTCCACCATGTTCTAGAACCATCATGTCACCACCCCCAAAATGCATAAATTAAGTCCATTAATAATAACTATCTACACATATTGAGAATACAACCTACTATGCTATGAAATTTTGGGGGTGGTGAAATGATGGTTCTAGAACATGGTGGAGTTTTCTCTAGGTACTATTTAACACGAATCTATCTGCTTTGAACCATTGGATCTAACAGCCCAACGGTCAGGATTGGTGCTATGGATCCAATTCAAAACTGCTCAACTATAATAGTAGAGATAATTTTATATAGTGATGATATGTCAGGCCTCTATTATCTGAGTCTCACGTGTAGGGCATGTGCAATTTACTAATAGTGGTAAGATACGAATAGCTTTGAATGATGACCGTTGGATCAATACTTGTGAATCCCAATATTTCCAACCGTTGGATCTTCTTTTCCATTTGAGCATTTAGAAGATTCTATAGATAGTCTTCAGCAGAATGAATGCTATGTAGAAACCTCAAAACACACTTCTCCATCATACTCCTAGAATCCTCTCCCTCGTTTCTATAGACCATGTCACCAAAAATTTCAAGTGTTAGGTAGCTCATAATCTTTGACTTCTAAATGATGATACAAAGTACAAGAACCAAATATACACCCATACTTTATATATGTTGATCAAATTTATAATTTTTTGTGCTTTACCTATTATAATTTTATATAGTTATGATATGTCATATGTCTATTATCTGAGTCTCATATGCATGGCACGTGCAATTCACTAGTAGCCTACAATGCATGAACATTCTTGGGTTTTAGTCCGAAGGACCAATAAGGTCATGGCCATATATATCGATACCCTAGCTACACTTTATGATACGGTTCTCACATCGGGTAGATGGGTGCGTCCTAGCGTAGTAAACAATGTTGACCATGGGATTTTCGGACAATTATGAAAGAACATTTTTCACTTTTCCAAGTGATTAGGAGGATGTTTCGTACTAGTAAAGGAAATCAGAAAAATTTGGCTCGGAATGCGACAAGCGCGCCATGTTTCCGAACATTGTGGAGCATGCACGTTTTCCTTGTGATTCCTAGGTTTGTCTGCCTAAATTAGTTCAAATGAGTTATCATATGCATATGTGCACCGTTTAGCTAAGAAACCCAAGTTCACTCAGCCGTTTCGCTCACTACAGTATATGGGCTCCATTCATACAAATAACTTTGAATGCTGACCGTTGGATCAATTATTTACATGAATTTAAAATATTTATTTATTTTTTATGAGGGCCACGGCTGGCAGCCAGCACCATCCCAATTTTCTTTTTCATATATCCGCCACCATACTAGACTTCAACTTTTCTTCACAAGCAGCACACGCCACCGTCCCATCGCATTCGATGCGTGCTGCTTTTCGAGCCTTCCTTTTAATACTACTCGGGAGGTGAGCCAAGAGTGATTCAACACTAAATTTTTGCATGATATTGGCGGGATCTTCTAGTTTAAAATTTTAGAGGATTATTGGCGGGACCCTCCCTTCTACCTTCCCCAAAATTTAACTCTTCCTTCACTTCTTAGTTCTCGGCAAACGCTAGCTACCTCCATCTTGTGGGCCTCTCGCTGCTTTCTTGACTCCACAATCCATACTCACATCATCCTCTATCCCATCCCTCCGCATCCGACTTCCAGGTCACTGGAGTCTACTCAGCGACGCCGTCATCAACGCTACCGTCGTTGCTTTGTCACATATGCTTCCCCCACTCAGAGTGTCAGCTTCCCCACCACCCCAACCGAGAGATGCGTACCCCACGCAGACCCCTCACCAGGGCGATGGTTAGAACTCCATACAACCGAGACGAAGGTTGCTGCACACGTACTGACGAGGGTTTAAGTCATCAATGCTCATTGTTATGGACTTGGGTTTTGGAGAAGGAGGGAGCGCTGGAAGCATCAATCGGCTAGCAAACAAGCACACAGGGGACTCGAAGATTTACCCAGGTTCAGGACTCGTAGATGTCCCTACTCCTGCTTGTCTGCTCGTGGAATTAACAGAGGAATCGAAGATTACAATGGTGCATAGATGCAATCTGGCGAGGATTGTGGAAAACTAGAGTTGCGTGTGTCCTCCTCGCCGCCCCCTCCTAGCCTTTATATAGATAGGCTAGGTCTTAGGTAGCAGGTCGAGTCGATTACAGGTTAGGGTTTTCCCTTTAAACTTTCTATCTTTAGCTTCTTCTTGTTCCGCAAGCAATCAAGAGTCTGTAGGTTACTCGAATTCTCCATTTGGGCCTTGGCAACGCCATGGGCTTCTGCCGTATTCAGGCCGTATATACCAAACTCGAGTACCTATAGGGTATACCCATGTCAATAGCCCCCGAGTGTGCAGTGGAATCGCAGATTCGACTGGGGACTTCATGAAGCCTTTCGAGTGCATGACTAAGTATTTTTTCGACTGCTCTGTTTGTGTCATAGGGATTGTTCATGTGCATGCCTGATTTAACCGATGTATCTATTGGGGATCGGTGCGGAAAACAAAAAATTTCCTACGATGTAACCCCAAAACTGCCTAGGATCTATCTATGTAGTAATGCAGTAACGACTAGAGCATAGAGAATACATACCCTTGTAGGTATGCTGTGATGCGCGTTCATGGGAACGTGGTTGAAGTAGTCGTACTCGTAGCCGACCTCAAGGTCGTGAAGCTCCTCATGAGTCACCTTGCTCCTTCTTCATCTTCATCGTGCAACATCTCTGGCTCACGACATTTAAGCGCCCGAAGTGTTGCGCCTCGTGTCTTCGTACACATCCGGTGCACGATGAGACCTCCGGCTCCCCAATCCTGCTGGGAGTGCGGAATTTGATATCCAGCTAGGAATCCCTGTAGCACAACGGCATACTGCAGGTGTGCCTCGATCGCACAGCCCATACTTGGGGCCATGGTCACAAGGTATAGAGAGAGGGAGGGAGAAAGTTAACCAAAGGACTTCTCTAGTTGTGTTTTTAATCCCAACCATGGGCACCCCTTTATATAGGGGTAGGGGGTGTGCCCTCCCCTTTGGGTTTCCCATGTGGGACTATTCAAGGGAGAGGGGGGGCGCATGGGCCCTTAGGGCTTCATAGGCCACCCGGCCAGGGGTGGGCCCCACCCAGCGCATAGCCCAAGGCTAGCTAGGTGGGCCCCCTTGTGGCGTTTGGCCCTTGGCCCTTCCCTCCTTCGGTTTTCCTTCATGGGCCTTTATTCACTATGAAGTTTGTCCCAGTAGGGAATAACCCTTCAAATTAGATTTTAATATTAATTACATTAATTAATATGTAAGTACATATTACAAAATCTGTCTTGACCGAAACACCTTTCGGTTCCCTTTCAATTTCTCCCGAACGACTTCGGATCTTTACCGGAATGATTCCGGTCCTTTATTCTTTCTCGGAACAACTTCGGATCTCTCCATGGAACAATTCCGTCTTTCTCTTTCTCTATTGTGATTCTGTCTTACGAATGATCGCTCTCATTGTACCCTTAAATGTATCCTCTCACGGCTCGGGAATGCTCTAGACATGATCTGTATCAATGATCAAAAGAGGGACCAGGGATATCCATGTGACCCCTATGCATTCCTGATGACAATGTCGTTTGATCCGTCTAAATGTAGCATCCTCTTCCTTTTGTTTCTTGATACAACTTGTCCGAGATCCGATCATTGGTATCCCATACCTTGTTCAATGTCGTTCACAACAAGTTATGTTTTCTTGTTACCGTGATATTACATCCCCGTGACCTAGTCACATGTTCCAACATTTATCGATGTAATCTCACCAAGCCGACCATATGTATCTTTACCTGTCATGTGGGTGAACAAATCCCGGTCTTGCAGTCGCATGTCATCAACTGTTCCTTTGCAATACCCAACATACACCTTTATGGCCACCATATTACCAGATGACAGTTGATGTAGTCAAAGCAGCCTCGGGAAACAGTGAGTAATATGAGCTCACGGTCTAAGGAGAAGGAGTCTAGGTATATTTGTTGCAACAATGAACTATATGACTTGATCGTGTTGCAATCCTTCGAGGAATGTCCAACCACATCATTCTCCAATGATATGATCCCGTTGTCAGTCGGCATAAATGCCCATGATCTTGAAACCCAGATCATCTTCGTGACCAACGAACTAGTATTAACAGAGGATACTAGGGACTTTGTTGTTTCATACCACACCTGTACCAATGTTTCTACTTGGCATAGTTATAGCACAATATGAAACTCTTATAAACTAATTGAGATATGACAATAAAAACCTATTTATTATTTTCCTCTAGGGCATATCTCCTTCAGTCTCCCACTTGCACTAGAGTACAAATAATCCAGCTCGCATTTTACTCATATAAACCATATACCATATGCGTTTACAGATCATGCACGCTCATGGGAAACGTCATGTCCATGTTCTTTTTTACTATATCATTATGTCTTTTGCAAATCGTTAATGTCTTCTATCTTTGACATTCACACCATTATCTTATAATGGGTCGAAGCATTTGTTTGGAAACAAAGTGAGACTTTTGTTTCTAGTGTTTATGATGACGGTCGTTTACACCGTTGTCATCTAAACTTCAAAACACACTTTGCTATCCTTTGTGTATATACTATAGTCATGGCAGCAGAACGGGGCTGGATTCCAGGAGCTTACAATGACTTTAGATCAACCTCGAGGGCTTTCTCATGGGCACTAGGCCCTAGGACACATCATTCTATGTTAAAAGCAAACTAGCCCCGCCATAACATTATAAAGAACATCAGATGTAGCCTTTATACTTATATATCTATGTAGATCCTAGTGCATGAAATGCATCTATGCCACTTACATTGCTTCTTGCCATTTATGTACAAACTTAATTCTGGTTCAGTGATCAACTCAGGAATCACTTAAAGACATGTTCTTATAGTTAAGACTTTGTCCTACCAACCAGAACTTCGTGTCACTTTATGTCGAGTATACAGCATGGTTATATGGAAGAACCTATGACTGGGGCATAGGAGATGCAACGCATCTCTTTCTTCCAACCATAGTTGCAATACTAACGCAATGCTTCATATAGTAAGAACTACTTTCTCACCTTGTTCTATTCTGAACTTCTTCAGAATCTTGCTTAGGACATTCGGAACATCTTTCAGAATCAAGTCCAGGAAGCATTTGACATTCAGTGTTTATTAAACTTACCGATCTATCTCGATAGATCTCTTTGTTTAATAACTTCAACTTCATCCTTATTTATCTAACTTAAACATTATTAACACCAATCACATCATTCACATATGTCGTCCACATATCTCAGAATGATTTCACGCTCCCACTCAAATATGACATTCATGTTTGAGATCCAGGGAATTCACTTAGCTCCCACTCAAATATGACATTCATGTTTGAGATCCAGGGATTTCACTTAGCTCCCACTCAAATATGACATTCATGTTTGAGATCTAGGATTTCACTTAGCTCCCACTCAAAATATGCCAGCTACATATTATGAATTAGCCAAGCTAATTTTCTCCCACTCAAATATAGGTCCTCCCGAAAATCTTGCACATTCCAAAATTCTTTGATCATTATCAATTTCAGAATTCCAATTAAGAGACTAAAATATCCATATATATTTCCAGTGTAAATCCAAAAGACTTAAGCATCACTACTGTTGTAGTCAACTCCTTGAATTTGTCCAAACTTGTGACAAATCAAGCTTTTTGTCATTCATTAAGTTTCATTTACTTCTGATGACTTTGCAGTCGTTCAGAAATATCAAGTAAACTTCTTTACTTTAATAAGATCAAGTAACATGTTACTTTGCAATCTTAAATGTAACTTAATATAGGATTTTATGACTCCTAGTCATTTCTTGCACTCAGATCCATCACGCTTCTTTGTAATTAGTAGGTATGTCTTGTTCAAAACATGACAAGTGAATCAATAATATAATTCCACAAACTTGTAGAATATATAGTTGAATCATACTTTCTTTAGTAAAAGTATTCACTGAAACTTTATGATCATTATCATTGGTTTCACCTCTATTTTGTAGAGTTTGGATTCAGGAAACAAATTCCGCTGCGCCACTCAACAATTCAGAGGTAAGGTCAAATACCTTGTGTTGATCTTTTACTTTCTTCCTCCTGTATCTTCATCAAGACACGTCATCTTTGGACAACAGCAGGTTTACCCCTTTCGTGGAAGATGCATTCATAGCTTCATAAGAATGCTCTACAAAGACATGTTTATTCGCCACGATTTCGACTTGTCAAAATCACCAGAAACTCGAACTTGCCATAACACTTATGGTGTTGTTTCCACGAATCTTTTAGATGTTCCTTTCTATTTCAAATGAGTGTTTGCTTATTTCGATCTTTAAATCTAAACAACAACTATAACCCCAATAAGAGATAATATTATACCATATGTATCTAATACATATTGATTATGATGTTTAGACATTTCAACATAGTTTGAATTCGTCCAATTATCATAATTTGTGAAACATCTTTCACAAGTTCCTTTTATGATAAACTTAACTTGAATACCTTAGTCATGTTGATCAAATCGAAGAGACTTGTTAATTCAGTTAATTCAATATCCCATTTAGTTATGAATTCATTTGAACAATTCAAATCATTTCAAACATCATGTTTCATTAAGTAAATACACTTATTCACTTAAGTCCACAATGATTTCCACTACGTGCTGAAAATATGATACATCACTATGTATAAGATTCAACATTTCTTCGCATATCACTATTTATCAGAATGCGGAGTTTTAGTCATTCTGCCTAAGAGGCATGGTTTCGGAAAGTTTCTAGATTAAGCATCTAGGACCCCGATCTTTCATAAAGAACATGCAATAACCAAAATGACTTAAACTGTAGTGTCTTTTCATTATTAAGCTTTGGATATCTTTTAGCATTCTAATCCTTTATAAATGTTTAAACTATTATCATTAACATAGTGATGAGAATAACTTATTTGTAATCGTAATGTGACCATAAGGTATTGTTCATAAGAATAGTACAAATTGGTTTGTAACTTGTTCATATGAATAATCGTCTTGCCATAAGCAAGACACAAATACATGGATTCAAAATTATATTCAAGTCCACTAATCCAAATGATAAACTGTGAGGAAAGTGGTGATGTCGGTCATCAACTATTTTGCTTGCCGTTATCAAATCACGCTGCCTCAAAACGAGTAATTCTCAAGCAGATCCTCACAAAACGGGACAAGTATCAAATACTTTGCAAATTGCAACGAGTTTTGCAAGAACCACATTCATAATTTTTATATCTTACATATACCTTTTTATCCATGACCTCCAATTGCAATCAAGCCCTTCCAACAGTTCTCAACTCTAATGCAAGACTGCTAAGTGTTTTTCCAAATAATCTCTTTTCATCCATGTTGGAGGAAAACCCATCCAACGGCTCATACTCTATATGCCTTATTCTACAGAATACAAAATGTAGCCCAACTCTCCATCGAATGGAGAATGGCTTATTGGATGATTATGAGGAAAACACAAACATTCCAGAGTCATCAAACTATCTCCTAATGGTTATTGTATCAAGAAGAGAAGATCACCTTTTACGATGATATCCCTCAGGCGTGGGTATTAATCTATGAAGTTGGGCCCTTTTGCTAAGTTTCGAATTAAGCAATATATTCCCATGGTCGCAAAGGAACTCAATGGGATAGGCTAAGATTTACTAAGACATTTGCAAATAGACATCTAGATCGGCTCTGATAGCACTGTTGGGGATCGGTGTGGAAAACAAAAAAAATCCTACGATGTAACCCCAAAAATGCCTAGGATCTATCTATGTAGTAGTGCAGTAATGGCCGGAGCATAGAGAATACATACCCTTGTAGATCGTATGTGGTTAACGTTCCGCGGGGAACGTGGTTGAAGTAGTCGTACTCGTAGCCGACCTCAAGGTCGCGAAGCTCCTCGCAGGTCACCCCTTGCTCCTTATTCATCTTCATCATGCAACAGCTCCGGCTCATGACATTTAATCGCCCCAAGTGTTGCGCCTCGTGTCTTCGTACACATCCGGTGCACGATGAGACCTCCGGCTCCGCTATCCCATCGGGAGTGCGGAAGTTGATATCCGGCTAGGAATCCCTGCAGCGCAACGGCATACTGCAGGTGTGCCTCGATCGCACAACCCAGACTTGGGGCCATGGTCAAAAGGTATAGAGAGAGGGAGGGAGAAAGTCAACCAAAGGACTTCTCTAGTTGTGTTTTTAATCCCACCCATGGGCATCCCTTTATATAGGGGGAGGGGGTATGCCCTCCCCTTTGAGTTTCCCATGTGGGACTATTCAAGGGAGAGGGGGGAGGCGCGTGGGCCCTTAGGGCTTCATGGGCCAACCGGCCAATGGTGGGCCCTACCCCGTGCATAGCCCTAGGCTGGCCGGGTGGGCCCCCTTGTGGCGGTTGGGCCTTGGCCCTTTGGCCCTTGGCCCTTCCCTCCTTCAGTTTTCCCTCATGGGCCTTTATTCACTAGGAAGTTTGTACCATTAGTGGAATAACCCTTCAAATTAGATTTTATTATTATATTTAATATTAATTACATTAATTAACATGTACATACATATTACAAAATCTGTCTTGATCCGAAATACCTTTCGGTTCCCTTTCGATTTCCCCTGAACGACTTCGAATCTTCCCCGGAATGATTCCGGTCCTTTATTCTTTCTCCGAACAACTTCAGATCTCTCCACGGAACAATTCCAGCTTGCTCTTTCTCTACTATGATTCTGTCTTATGAATGATCGCTCTCATCGTACCCTTAAGTGTATCCTCTCATGGCTCGGGAATGCTCTAGACATGATCTGTATCAATGATCAACAGAGAGACCAGGGATATCCATGTGACCCCTATGCATTCCTGATGACAATGCCATTTGAACTGTCTAAATGTAGCATCCTCTTCCTTTTGTTTCTCGATACAACTTGTCCGAGATCTGATCATTGGTATCCCATACCTTGTTATTCTCGTTCACAACAAGTTTTGTTTTCTTGTTACCGTGATATTACATCCCCGTGACCTAGTCACATGTTGCAACATTTATGGATGTAATCTCCCCAAGCCGGCCGTATGTATCTTTACCCGTCATGTGGGTGAACAACTCCTGGTCTTGCAGTCACATGTCATAAACTGTTCCTTTGGAATACCCGACATACACCTTTATGGCCACCGTATTATGAGATGACGGTTGATGTAGTCAAAGCAGCCTCGGGAAATAGTGAGTAATATGAGCTCACGGTCTAAGGAAAAGGAGTCTAAGTATAGCTGTTGCAACAATGAACTATATGACTTGATCGTGTTGCCATCCTTTGAGGAATGTCCAACCACATCATTCTCCAATGATATGATCCCGTTGTCAGTCGGCACAAATGCCCATGATCTTGAAACCCAGATCATCTTCGTGACCAACAAACTAGTATAAATAGAGGCTACTAGGGACTTTGTTGTTTCATACCACACATGTACCAATGTTTCTACTTGGCACAGTTATAGCACAATATGAAACTATTAGAAACTAACTGAGATATGACAATAAAAACCTATTTATTATTTGCCTCTAGGGCATATTTCCTTCAGTATCGGTATCAATTAACTACCTTAGGGTAAAACAACACAATCTACTCGAACTCGAGTCCCCGGACTCGAATTCAAAAAAGTGCTGGTGTAATTCGACTCAAGCCGTGGAGGTTTTACAGGAGTCGAATTCTAGTATATGGGTGTGAGCACTCGACGCGTCCGTCAAGGCATGTTCGTCGTACCTGTAGGCACGGATATATCTCTGGTAGTGTGCAGCGAATGCGTTGCCAGGCCTTATTCAGGTCTTATCTTCACGCTGCAAGCGCGACATCTGAATTTTGTCATCACGGAGATGATTCGGGTGACCCAACAGATGCAGTCTCTTTGTAGGGAAAAATCATGACGCGGTGTCGCCATAAGCTTCGAGTGTGGATGTTATCGACACACAGTACAATGTACAAATAATCATAGGGTGCACGACTAGTGCTCCCTATGGGAGTAGCCCCCGAGTGCCTGGTTTAGTCGAAGACTCAGGCAGGGACTAAAGAACTTTTGTGACTGCTGTAGTCTTTGGTTTGCCTGTTTCAGTCGAATTTATTTCCGGTGCTCCCTATCAGAGTAACCCATGTCCATAGTCGAATCACGGATTCGAGTGATTGGGTATGCTTTGAATGTCCATGTTCCTGCAGAAGAGAAAAAGAAAAATCATAGGGTGTGACACCGGTGCTCCTATGGGAGTAACCAAAGTGCTTGGTGGAGTCGAAGACTAGAGCAAGGACTAAAGTAGTCGAAGTCTTCTGCTGCTCAATTTTGGATGACATCAGTGCTGACAATGTGATGATCTCATTTGCCCGCGTGAGCGTGTTTGACGGGACGTGACGAGCGGTGGGTCCCATTTTCTGACTCTAACTTGACCGGGCATGCATCATCGTTGTTTTAACTGCGCCTCCTTGATTTTCGCGCGTAATGGGGAAGTGGGGGATGGTACACGCTTCGGGTCCTCCACGTGTCGATCATGATGAACGCCACGTGTCTGATAGGGTTTTTACTGGCCGTTGGATTATATCTTCCAGGGGGTTAAGTAGTAGTGCTGCGACGGTAATTTTTCCCATCTGCTCTTTTCTCTACCTTTGCCTCCGTCGCCATTGCTGCTACTCCTCTGCTTCCTAGAGTTCATCTTCCTCGCGGCACACGACTAGCTCCGTGTATTTCCTAGTTACTTCCTCCGGTCGCATCGCCACCGCAAGACAGGGAAGAAGAAAGGAGGTGCCGCGGCTGAATCCGCCGCCACCACTGTTGCTGCCAAGAAGAAGGGCAGCTCCACCGCTGCGGGCACAAGCGCCGCCGTCGCTAGGAAGAAGAAGGGCGCGGGCACTCGTGTCACCAATGGCGCATGGCGCGCGTCCATTATCAAGTCTTCTGAGCTCTGTCTCCTACGCCAAGATGGAGTATTTTGTTCCGCGGTCGCTGACTCGCGTGTCCCAGGTGGTGAGGTAACTCCTTGCCCCCCTGCCGGTTTCCGGGTGATGTTCCTAGAGTTCATCATATACGGTCTCTCGCTGCCCCTGCATCCTTTCTTTAGGGGCCTTCTTTGTTTCTATGGGCTCCAGCTACACCAGCTGTCCCCCAACTCCATCCTCCATGTAGGTTGCTACATTACACTTTGCGAGTGTTGTCTCGAAATCGAGCCACACTTCGGTCTCTTCAAACGTCTCTTCAAGCTGAAGCGCTAGTCAGCGTCTGGCTCCGTATTCTATGATGTAGGCGGCTGCGGTATCCACGTCGACCCCTCCGTCACGTACATCGACATCAAACTCAGGGCGTCCATCCAAGGGTGGAGGGACAAGTGGTTATGCATCCACGACTAGAAGGCCGACGGAGACCACTATGAACTCGCGCCCTTCGATCCCGCAACGCCGTCCAAGAGGAGGCGCTCCTAGAAGAACGTAGTGATGCCCGACGAGTCCGCGGAGATAGATGTGCTATACGAGCGCGTCTGCGACCTCGAGAGTTGCATGGGCAAAGAAGAGGGAGGGTGCGCCTTCATTCGCACGTGGCTTCGCCACCACGTCTAGCCCCTGTAGTCCAAAGTCCACCCTATGTTCTAGTGGGCTGGCGCGGACGATGTCACTCGCGTAACTGCTGATGGCATTTCTGCGAGTGAGGTAGATAAAAGGGTGCGACTGGTCACCAAGTACAGCGCCAAGGATGTGCTCCCCACTGAACCAGTCGTACCTCCATTCGATGCTGCTAATCCTCCTCCTGAGGTACGGTTGTGCTACGAAGTACCTTTGTTTGTCGAATGCTTCTCTTTCCTTGATTTGTGCTAACTTGTTTTCTGTATGCAAAATTGGAGGGTGTCACCCTGTATGCCCCCTCTTCCTGAGGGGGTTATCCCTCATGAGGCCTTGGAAGAGGACGAGTCGGAATCGACCGTCCCATCTGGGGGGAGGAGGAAGCCCCTGAGTCCAGTAGTCCGGACACTCGCAAGCGTTCGTGCAGCAAGGACTCGGATGCATCATCTCCTTCGACTCCGGAAGGTGCATCTATTGGTGCAGAGTCACCGATACCTGCCGTTCCTGTGAGTGCTATGGCGTCGTCTTCCCGCAAGAAGATGCGTCTGCTGAAGGAGTCATCGTCAGAGTGGGGGGATCAACCTTTGATTTTGACAAGTTTGATTGGTAAGTATATGAGTCTTCCTTTTAGTTCTTCTTTGGAGTTGCATTCTCTTGATGTTGGTTTTGTTCTGCAGTTAGCCGGCGTCGTCATCTTCTAGCAACGTCCAATTTTTGGAGGAATCTCGAGTCGCAACCTCCAAGGTCAAGAAAGTGGCTGAGTGCACTCCTTCTCCTCCATTGGCGACCCACTCCGGGCATAATTCACAAGGTTTTCCACACGATGTGGAGCACCAGATGGTTATCCGGATGACTGCGCGTCAATCGACTTCGGAGTCATTGGAGGATCATGTATGTGTAGTGTTGCTTCTTCTGATTTTTGCAGTCGAATTTTTTCATCCATACCATCTGCTGATCGTTTACTGTTTCTCTTGTCGTATATCATTGTGAAGGAAGCCGCTCGCCTGGCGGAGAGGTGCTTGTGATGGGTCGCCAGCACGCAATGCTGGACAATTGCCATCGCGTGGTTGAAAGTGAGTGTTTTTTTGCTTCTTCTTCTGCATCCTTGTGATATATTCGACTGACAGTCTATCTTTGTTTGTTTCGTAGCTGAGCATAATGCGCTACTTCGTGACGCCGCTTCCCTTGAAAAGGCGCTCGTCGCGGCGGTGAAGAGTCGCGATGAGGCAATCACAGCACATGACAAGTCGCGGAAACGCGAAGAGGACTTGCGTGCCTCCATCGTAGCTAGGGATAAGTTGTTTGAAGAATAGCTTCTCTCGATTGCCAAGGCCCTTTCAGGTATTTCCTTGTCTGGAGTTTCATCGTGTCTTTTCTTTCGAATTTGTCATTGTGCTGACTTTTATGCCAATGCTTGATTTGTGTGTAGATGCCAGCGGTCTGAGCTTCGACGCCCAGGCACTCTATCAGGATGATGCCTTGGCAGGTGCCATCTCGACAGTCGAAGATCGCAGTGCTGTCGTTCAGAGGACACTCACCAAGGCCAAAGGCGTGCTCAGTCGCCTCCGTGAGGAGCTGGCACCCAAGGCTGAGCTAATCGAAAATGTAGATGATCTGGTGGAGTCCCTTGCTAGAGGAATTCCTTCAAGCTTCAAGAATTCCCTCCGTGCGGCTTGTGCTTCGATGTCACTCGTGGTGGTTCAAGCCCATGGAGTCGAGGTTGATCCTGCTGAAGTCTCCAAGGCGATGCCTGTAAACACGGATGGCCAACAGGTAGTCTTTGCTCCTTTCGCAGCTGCCTGTGGCAAGTACGGGCCATATCTAATCAATACAGTTGTGAAGTACTCTGAGGAACTACAGCGAGCCAAGAAGGCAGCAAAGGCTGCGGCGTCAGGGGCCGGCGGGAAGTTTGTGGCGTCTGATACTTCCACAGACTCTATGAGGCCCCCAAAGCCGAAGTCCAAGTCGAAGAAGCCAGTTGCTCCTCAGTAGTCGTGTCTATAATAGTTAAATAGCATATCTCTTTTCTCGGGAACATGCCTTTGGCGGGTGTATCTGTTGATACTTTATTATGCTTGAATGCACTCGAGTCTTTTTTCCATGCATCGCCTTAGTCTTCTTATTATCTCTTGCTTGCCTTGTGATAGGGCACATCGAGTGGTCCTTCGAGTGAACCTCGGAATATGCCTTCCACAAATGATACTTTGGCGCAGTCGCGCTCAAGGGTGGATGAGCTGTCTCTGCTCTCGCGACTCCGTGATCGCGTGAAGTAGTTGGAGCGCGAACTTCCTGTGCTCCGTGGTAACGCGGATGTATGGAAGTCGAGGGCGGAGAAGGCCGTCGCCCGAGAGAAATATCTGCTAGGGGAAGTGACGTAGTTGGCCGACCAATTCAAGTGTTAGCTTTCTTCTTCCTTATCTTTTCCTTGCAGTCACTCGCAGTAGTTTGTTTTCTTCATACTTTGCCTTTGCTTCGTATAGTTGTCAGTGCACGCCATCTGCAGGATGAGAAGGAAAGGATTGCCATTCACATGAATGATCTGACCCAAGAGCAGCTTCAGGCGAGTGAGTACTTCTGGGTGGACCATGATCGTGCGATCGCACTTGCGACCCTACAGGATCATGCTTTGCTAGTGCTTCATTTCCTTAAGAAGTCGCAATCGTTCTTGAGGAATATTTATTAGACGGTGTTCCCGTTGGACGTCGTTCCATCGAGCCTGCTGACACTTCTTGCCAAATTTCAAGACTTGAATGCAGTCCGCAAGTGTGTAAGGAAACAGTTAGTGGCTGGTGCCAAGGTGGTGGATTGCCCAGCGGAGGAAATCATCGACTTCTTCGAGGAGCAGACCAATGTTCCTTTGTTGCAACAGTAGTTTAGTTTGTATCATGCACATAGTTACACCCATGTTGTAAAGTTCGTATATATATGTTGTGTATAATTGATTGACATTGATGTATATAAAGAGCTTGTTCGCGTGTCTGTTTTGCGAGTGCGTTGCACTATGCGATTCCTTTTCGTTAGCCTAACTTGTGTTTAGCTCAGCACCTTTCCAACCTGTTAGGTGCGTTGCTAGTGGGTTGGTGTTTGTCAAGGGTTCAATTAGTACGTCAGCTACTCAGGATATCGTGTTAGTTCGTAGAACAGATGTGTATAGGGTGGCGCACCCCCCGCGTAGATAATTTATAAAAAATAAAAGGAACACAGAGTTTTGGGGCACTTAGCTTTATTTATTCGCAGGATAGTATGTGGTACAATGTGTGGCTAAGTAACCTTGGCTGAGTAGCCTTATTTGCAATGTAAAAATAAAAGACGACTAAGGGTAGAAGCGCCGCAGCTGCGCGACGTACCAAGGGTTGCAGTACACGACTCCTGTCTCGAAATCTTTAAGGCGATAGGCGCCACCTGGGATTACTTCTGTAATCACGTATGGTCCCTCCTAGGGGGACTCGAGCTTGAGATGCCCTTGCTGTTTCAGTCGCAGGACCAGGTCTCCTTCGATGAAGGAACTGGGGTATAGCCTTCTACTTAGGTCATTGCCCAGGTTCTGCTAGTAGATCATTGATCTTTCTGTGGCGATTTCCCGTGCCTCGTCAAGGAGGTCGAAGGAGTCTTTGAGTGCGAGAGTTGATTCCTGCTCGCTGTAAGTAACCACTCGCGGTGCTTTGTATCGTACCTCTGCGGGTAGCACCGCTTCAGCACCATGCACCATGAAGAACGAGGTGTATCCCGTGGCACTATTTGGAGTTGTGCGTAGGTTCCAGAGTACCGATTGTAGCTCGTCTGGCCAGCAGCCTGCGGCTTGTTCGAGTGGCCCGAGGAGTCGCTTCTTCATGTCGCTGCAGACGAACCCGTTGGCTTTTTCGACCTGACCGTTGGTCTGTGGCTATGCAACGGAGGCATAGCTTACATTAATTCCCAGATTCTCGCAGAATTCTTGGAACTCCTTGGATGTGAAGTTCGTCCCATTGTCCGTGATGATGTTGTGTGGTACTGCGAAGTGATAGACGATGGACTCGAAGAACTTGACTGCGATGTATCCTGACTGGTTAGTCACTGACATGGCCTCTATCCACTTGGTGAATTCGTCGACTGCGACGAGGAGGTAGACGTAGCCTCCTCGTGAGGACTTTGGGAGCTTGCCGACCATGTCGAGTCTCCATTGCACGAAGGGCCAGGCCAATCGAATTGGCCGAAGCTCCGTGCCAGGTGCATGTGGCTTGTCCATGAATCGCTGGCAAGCGTGGCATTTTTGGACGATGTCCTTGGCGTCACGCATGGCCGTAGGCCATTAGAATCAAGCTCGTAGAGCTTTGGCGACAAGGGCTCGACTACCAGTGTGGTGCCCGCAAGTCCCCTCATGGATGTCGAGTAGAACAACTCTTCCGTCGGTGCTAGAGACGCATCGTTGGAGTACTCCTATGATGTTGCGCTTGTAAAGTTCGCCGTTGAGAACAGCGAATGCCTTGGATCGCCGTGCAATGTGCCGTGCGTCGGTCGGGTCGTCCGGTAGCCTTTTGTTGAGAAGGTATGTGATGTACGGTTGAGTCCAAGATGGCTCGATCACCATGACGCTCATTGGCCCTTCAAGTCCTGTGTCAAGCTTCAGGTCTTCGAGTGCCATTGGCTCATTCGGCGGTGCAGCCCTCGAGTCTGTTTTTGCACTTGCTTTCTTATCTGTGGCCTTTGGCTTGATGGAGCGTTCGCAGATGCGCTCGAGAAATACCCCAGGTGGTATGGGGGCGTAGGTAGAGCAAATGTTGGCGAGTGTGTCCGCCTCTTCATTGCTTTCACGGCCTATGTGCCGTAGCTCGCAACCGTCGAAGTCCCCTTCGAGTGTGTCGTAGAGGTCGCGATAGGCGATCATATTGTTGTTCAGTGTGTCGCACTCGTGCATTGTCTGGTTGACGACCAGCTTGGAGTCGCCGTATATTATGAGTCTCTTGGTGCCGTAGGCTTTTGCCATCCTCATCCCGTGTTGCACCAACGTAAGAGTTGTTCTACTCGACATCCTCCTTCAGTTTTGACTTGTCGCAAAGGGGTTTCGACAAATTCAAGGAGTTGACTACGATGAGACATTCTCTCCCGTAGCGATGCTTAAGTCGGTTAGGATTATGTTAGCAATTGCTGCATATTTCGATTATGAAATATGGCAGATGGATGTCAAAACTGCGTTCCTCAATGGTAATATTGAAGAAGAGTTGTATATGATACAACCTAAGGGTTTTGTCGATCCTAAGGATGCTGATAAGGTGTGCAAACTTCAGCGATCCATCTATGGACTGAAGCAAGCATCCCGGAGTTGGAATCTCCGCTTTGATGAGGTGATCAAAGAGTTTGGATTTGTCCAAACTTATGGAGAGGCTTGTATTTAAAATAAAGTGAGTGGGAGCAATGTGGCATTTCTGATATTATATGTGGATGACATATTATTGATTGGAAATAATATAGATCTTTTAAACAGTGTTAAAAGTTATCTAAACAGCAAATTTTCGATGAAGGACCTTGGTGAACCTTCATATATATTAGGCATTAAAATCTATAGAGATAGATCAAGACGCCTAATTGGGCTATCGCAGAGTACATACCTTGATAAGATATTAAAGAAGTTTAATATGGACGGAAGTAAGAAGGGGTACTTACCTATGTTGCAAGGCAAGACATTGAGTAAGACTCAAAGTCTGGCTACGGCGGAAGAAAGAGAGATAATGGATAAGATCCCCTATGCCTCGGCCATAGGCTCTATAATGTATGTCAAGCTATGTATAATACCGGATGTCGCACATGCTATTAGTTTGACTAGTAGGTACCAATCTGATCCAGGTTCGGAACACTGGATAGCAGTCTAAAATATCCTTAAGTACTTGAGAAGAACTAAGGATATGTTTCTTGTATACGGAGGTGAAGAAGAGCTAGTCGCTAAGTGTTATGTCGATGCTAGCTTTGACACTGATCCGGATGACTCTAAGTCTCAATCCGGATACGTATTTCTCTTGAACGGAGCAGCAGTTAGTTGGAGGAGCTCCAAACAACCTGTGGTGGCTGGATCAACGACGGAGGCAGAATATGTTGCTGCTTCAGAAGCGGCGCAGGAAGCGGTTAGGATGAAGGAGTTCATAATAGAACTAGGTGTGGTTCCTAGTGCGTTGGACCCAATGGTGATCTATTGTGACAATAATGGAGGCATAGCCAACGCCAAGGAACCAAGGTCTGACAAGAATTCCAAGCATATTAAGCGCCGGTTTCACTCCATCCGCGAGCATGTCAAGGATGGAGATATAAAGATTTGTAAAGTGCACACGGACCTGAATGTAGCAGATCCTTGACTAAAGTACTCCCTAGGGCAAAACATGATCAACACCAAAACTCCATGGGTGTTAGATTCATCACTATATAAACTAGATTATTGTCTCTAGTGCAAGTGGGAGACTGAAGGAAATATGCCCTGAGAGGCAATAATAAAGTTGTTATTATGTATTCCTTGTATATGATAGATGTTTATTTTTCATGCTATAATTGTATTGATAGGAAACATCAATACATGTGTTTAATAAACAAAATGGTTCCTAGTTATGCCTCTCTTCTAGACTAGCTTGTTGATTAACAAGATGATCAAGGTTTCCTGATCATGGACATTGGATGTTGTTAATAACAAGGTCACATCATTTGTGAAATGATGTGATGAACATTCATCCGAAGTATAGCATTACGATCAAGTCATTATGTTTATATTGCTATAACATCATACAAAGTAGTCTTAGTCCTTAGACCATGAGATCATGTTAATTGCTAACACCGGAAGAGTATCTTGATAACATCAAACGTCACACCGTAACAGGGTGACCATAAAGGTGTTATGTTGAGGCTCATGGATCAAGAGTGGAATTTTTCAATCCCGATGACGGATAGATATACTCTGGGCCCTCTCGGTGATATCACATTAAGATAGCTTGCAAGCAAGTGATGTGATCACTAGAATGTTATATCACGGGAACGAGAAAAGAGTGCATGTCGGTAACGAGATCAAACTAGGTATTTTGATACCGATGATCGAATCTCGGACATGTATTATATCATGAGACAAAGGGATTAAATTGCTGACATTAAAGGTTCTCATGATCACAGAAGTCATCGTTGAATATGCTGGAGTCAGTATGGATCTCCAGGTCCCGCTTCTGATTATTGATCTGAGAGGAGTCTCAATCATGTCTGCATTATTCGCGAACCGTAGGGTGACACACTTAAGGGTTGCCGGACACCATTTAGGAGCACATATGTTCCGGACAAAAGGTTTGCAAAGCGCAGAAAATGTTTCGATAGAAACAGGAATTGTTTCGATAGAAACCAGAATTGTTTCGGGTGAAATTGCAGAAAGTGGTTCTGCATGTGATATTGAAATGTTGCAAGGGGTTTTATGTGAATGTTTGTTAATTAAAGTAATTAAAAAAATTCTGAATAAAATAAATAAAAGAGTTTTATTAATTGAGAGTTGCATTTAATTTGGTGGAAATTAATACATGTGAGTGGGATTTTGGGTGGAGGCCATGTTTATGTGAGTGGAGGTTCACCACATGAATGAAGGAGGGGAGGAGTACCCCCCCCCTCATATGCCGTCTATGGGAGGGGAGGGGTCTCCCTCCCTCCTATATAAAGCCCCCCTCTCGCCTCTCACAAACCACACCTCCTCGTGAAGGATCTCTCTCCCCCTCTAGATATTCCCCCATGGTCTCGGATTAGCGAGATACATATTCCCGGTGGCCTTGCGTCTGGAAGGAGTTGCTACTTCCGCTGATTCGCTGGAGCGAGGAGGTGGAGGTTGTCCAGTGGCTTGAACGTGTGTGCGAGGACGGATGTGCTGCTGATTTGCGACGCTCGGACTTCCACACGATCTTGAGATCGGCAAGCGTACAACTACATCAACCACGAGTTCGTACTCATTAACAAAACTCGTTGTCTTCGAGGGTAAGTTCTCCATGGATGTATGTCCATCCGTTGCTCTGTATCTAGTAGATAGATCTTGGCGTATAGTTCTCATTGTAGGAAAATTTTTGTTTCCTATGCTGCGGACCCAACAAACACTGCCTAAACTTCTGCCCAATTTTATTTTTAATTTAAATACTAGATGATTACCGACTGGTGTGAGTTTCAGTTTTCAGCTGTACAAAGAGTTGTCTTGTGTATATCATGCACCCGGCGATGAATAAACAGACAGATGCCATGTTGGAATAGTCCTATTATTGCGTGCTAGTGATAAAATTCTTATTAGTATGATCAGATAGCTATACTTTTACTACAATATATATGATGCATAATCAGCCATGCCAACTTGTCAGATTTGTTCATAGACACGGTAAATGTGTTGTCTGCATGTTTCTCTGTATTAGATTTTCTTCTCTCACCCATGTCTACCAACTGATAACCTTACAGATTAAATTGAATGAGGAGATGGAAAAACCTAGGAAAGATGGTCTAGAACAAACCCAAGAAGAATGTCTAGAAACATTTAAAATGGTACTAAAAGGTGAAGGTCATCGTAAAAGCACGTTCCTGCGTAATGCTGGGTTGTGGCAGTGCAAGTCCAAGTCCAAGTCCAAGTCCAAGTCGCCGTATTTGTCTAGTCAGGAAGAAATTGTAGCACTACGGGCTGAACATGAAGTCTATAGACGAGCAATCGATGATATGGGATAGAGACTTGTCTAAATTGAAGATGTTATGAGATCAGCAGAATTCTCGAGAGCCCGTAGATGAAGAGACTTGTCTAAATTGAAGATGAACCCTGACAATGAAAGGTGAGTACAATGGTCCTGTGAAATGGTTCTTGCTATAGAGCCCGGGTTGTGTTTGGGGCCATGTAACAAAAATGGAGGGAGTATTTGTTTCGCATCATGCTTTTATCTATTTACTGTATGCTTGATGCATAAAAATCATGTGCCCCAACCTCACTCTCTCAGCCTTGGATTCATGAACCTCACAAAGGTTTTTTCTTCTTTGGACAACCGCCAAATTCAAAATCTCAGCCCATCGACAAATCATACCGCCTACCCCGTTTGAATCGGAGATTATGTTTTCAATTTCTTTGCCAATATGGTAAGTATGTTGATGATCAGTTGATGTGAATCAGCCTTAAATTCGTACCGAGGGAGTACCATTAACGGAGTTAAAAAATCTCAGTAGAGCGGCAAATGCAGCCAACCCTGTTTGAATCGGAGTTATCCAATTTTCATTATGGATGATAAGTTAATGTCACTCTCGGCCTTTAATTCCTGAATAGGGAGTACACATTTTATCCAAATATTGCCTGGACGCTAGCCAAATTCAAAATATCAGTCTGCACAATTATTAAGCTCATGGATGATTAGTTGATGTGACTCTAGGACTTGAATTCCTGGACAGATAGTGTACGATCTACTAGCTTTTTTCTATTATTATTTGGACAGTAGCCAAATTCAAAATATCAATCGAGCGGCAAAATCACACACTGACCTTGAAGCATTTCCTGCCCCACCGTTTCAAAAATTTGTGGCAAAATCTCCCACCGGGGAGTACCATTTTTGTGTTAGTATTATTTGGCCGGTAGTGAAATTCAAAATCTGTGTGGAGCGGCAAAATCAAAAACCGACTTTGAAGCATTTCCCGCCCCACCGTATCAAAAACTTTGAGGGCAAATCTCCTACCGGGGAGTACCATTTTTATATTATTATTATTTGGCTAATAGACAAAGTCAAATCTCTGTCGAGCGGCAACATCAAACACCCTCTTAGAAGTATTTCCCGCCCCAGTGTTTCAAAAACTTTAAGGCCAAATCTGCCACCGAGGAGTTCCATTTTTCTATTTATTATTATTTGGCTAGTAGCCAAATTCAAAATCTCTGTCAAGTGGAAAAATCACACACCGACTTTGAAGCATTTCCCACCCCACCGTTTCAAAAACTTTGAGGTCAAATCTCCCACCGAGGAGTACCACATTTCTACTAATTATTATTTGGTTGGTAGCCAAATTCAAAATCTCTGTCGAGCGGCAAAATCAAACACTGACTTTGAAGCATTTCCCGTCCCATTGTTTCAAAACCTTTGAGGCCCAATCTCCCACCAGGGAGTACCACACTACTATTAATTATTATTTGGCCTGTAGCCAAATTCAAAATCTCTGTCGAGCGGCAAAATCAAACACCGCCTTTGAAGCATTTCTCGCCCCACCGTTTCAAAAACTTTGAGGTCAAATCTCCCACCGGGGAGTACCACATTTCTATTAATTATTATTTGGCCGGTAGCCAAATTCAAAATCTTTGTCGAGCGGCAAAATCAAACACTGACTTTGAAGCATTTCCCGCCCCACTGTTTCAAAAACTTTGAGGCCAAATCTCCCATCGGGGAGTACCACTTTACTATTAATTATTATTTGGCCTGTAGCCAAATTCAAAATCTCTGTCGAGCAGAAAAATCAAACACCGATTTTTAAGCATTTCCCGCCCCACCGTTTCAAAAACTTTGAGCCGAAATCTCCCACCGGGGAGTCCCACTTTTCTATTAATTATTATTTGGCCGGTAACCAAATTCAAAGTCTCTGTCGAGCGGTAAAATCAAAAACCGACTTTGAAGCATTTCCCGTCCCACTGTTTCAAAAACTTTGAGGCCAAATCTCCCACCGGGGAGTACCACTTTACTATTAATTATTATTTGGCCTGTAGCCAAATTCAAAATCTCTATTGAGCGGAAAAATCAAACACCGACTTTGAAGCATTTCCTGCCCCACTGTTTCAAAAACATTGAGCTAAAATCTCCCACCGAGGAGTACCACTTTTCTATTAATTATTATTTGGCCGGTAACCAAATTCAAAATCTCAGTCAAGCGGCAAAATCAAAAACCGACTTTGAAGAATTTCCCGCCCCACTGTTTCAAAAACTTTGTGGCCAAATCTCCCATCAGGGAGTACCACTTTAATATTAATTATTATTTGGCCAGTAGCCAAATTCAAAATCTCTGTCGAGCGGCAAAATCTAACACCGACTTTGAACCATTTCCGGCCCCACTGTTTCAAAACAATTGAGCCGAAATCTCCCATCGGGGAGTGACATGGGTATACCCTGCAGGTACTCGAGTCTTGTATATACGGTCCAGATGCGGTGGAAGCCCACGGCGTTGCCACGGCCCAATAAAGACTTTGAGTGGCCTACAGACTTTCGATGACTTGCGGGACAAGAAGAAGTCTAAAGATAGAATGTTTGAAGGGCAAACCCTAAACTGTAACTGACTCGACTTGCTACCCGACACCTAGCCTATCTATATAAAGGCTAAGAGGAGGCGGCAAGGAGGAATACGCAACCCTAGTTTCCACAACTCTCGCCAGATTGCATCTGCACGCCATTGTAATCTGTGATTCCTTCGTTAATTCCAAGAGCAGACAAGCAGGAGTAGGGCCCTCTACGAGGCCTGAACCTGGGTAAACCTTGCGTCCCTGTGTCCTTGTTTGCTAGCCAATTGATGCTTCCAGCGCTCCTTCCTTCTCCAAAACCCAAGTCCATAACAATGGGCATTGATGAGTTAAACCCTCGTCAATTGGCGCCGTCTGTGGGAACTGGGAGTGCTGATGTTGCGGCTTCTTCATCCTCATCAACCGCGGTCTACGACTCCGCCACGGCGGAGATCCGCCAGCTCTTTGGCGCGTTCGACTTCACCGTCCACACACCCGCCACTCGCCCGGCTTTCGAGTCCGTTGGCGAGGAAATCAGCCTGGCGATCGGGAGCTTCCGCTTCCAAGTTGGTCAGACGGGCACGCTCTGCATGCCTGACCAGCCAACGGCATACGCGATTGCTCCAACATCGTGGTTCCCGCCACCAATCGGCACCCTCAGCAAGCTCAACACCTCAGCAACAGCTGAGAGCACAGACAGCGGCAGCAGTTGCGGATCCGATCTAGGCGGCCTAGCAATGGAAGATGGAGTCTATGGCTCTGGATCCAAGAGTTGCGGGAGCAATAGGTTCCCCAGCCACTTCATGCGCGCCGTCATCAACACTGGCGAATCCACCGTTAATCGTGAAAACAGTGGCAACGGTTCTGACCCACCCAATGGTGGCATACCTAACGGCGGACCACCTAATGCCGGCCCCACCAACAGTGGCAACGGCGCGCCCATCAACAATGGAGGGGCAGTCGAACCCCCAACTATGGTGAACGAGCACACCGGCGATCAAGCTCAACGATCTCGAGTGGGCTCGCTATCGAGACGCCCTGCGAGGCAATCCTCTGCCCCCAGGCACACCGCAAGAACTACTGCTGGGCTATCACTGGATGCTGAAGGAAGAGTACAGACGCCAATTACAAAAAATCGTGCAACTCGAAGCGCGTAAAAAGTAGGCAGATGAGTCGAGCCTTCGGAGGGCCAAGCTCTCCTCCCACGGAGGATCCTCCTCCAAAGGCAACCATGTACCTCCTCAACAACCAACCACCAGCTTGATATCCCCGAGCCGCCATGCACCGATCTACGATCGCGGGCTTGGGATTAATCGAGGCCGCTCTCGACAAAGAGCCAACACCAGAGCCGAAGAAAAGCAAGGTATTGGCAAAATGCTATTCTTCACCCTCGTCTAGTGACGACAGTCACGATCTGTCTCGACGTCGCCATTCATGGTGACACGACAATGACTATGACGCACGTGATGACATCACGCAGCACAAGATCGACAAGTCAAGGGCCCGACGTGCCCGATCGACTGACTCAGAGGACGAAGACGTGGAGCTCTATGACACCCGATGCTTCAGCAAAGCCATCAGGCAGAAGCGAATGCCCAAGGGGTTCAGACTCCCCTCAGAAAACCCAAAGTTTGTGGCCTGCAGGACCCGAAAATATGGTTGGAGGACCACATCTCCTCCGTAAGGCTCCATGGTGGGAGTCACAGCACTGCCATGCAATGCCTACAGCTACAGTTGCAAGGTGCCGCCCGAGCTTGGCTCAATAACCTCCCACGCGGATCCATTCGCAGCTGGGATGAGTTGGTCTGCAGCTTTGTGCGCAACTTCAAGGGCACCTACAAAAGGCCCGCGTCAATCGAAGAGCTGAGATGCTGCCAGCAAAGGTCGGGCGAGTCATTACGCTCGTACATCCATAGGTGGTCCATCATCAAGAACTCCGCAGCAAATATCTCGGAGGACCGGGCGATTGACACATTCAACGGCAGCGTTCGCCGCATAGAGCTCAGGGAGGAGCTGGGCCGCTCGAAGCCCAAAACCATTGACCACCTGATGGAAATCGCGAATCGGTGCGCAGATGGAGAAGATTCGGTGAAAAATCGCGTTCACTCCGACGATGAAGCAGAGCTCGAGTGCAGACGCGATCATCGAAGAAAACATCGAATGCGCATCTACGATGACCGCGACGACGTCAACATGGTCGCAGCCGGCTATGCTGACAGGTGCGACGACAACCGCAACAGCAGCTATCGCAGCGGTGGACACCGCGACTCCGGGAAAACCATGCAAGTATGGCAGCACCGCACCCGCGAAGAGGCACCCGTGACAACAATCGAGGATAAACTGTTCGGGATGTGCAACGTGCACTTCTACACTGACAAGCACGACGACAAGAAGAAATCCATCCATCTCCTCAAGGACTGCCGCGAGTTCCTCAAACTCCAAGAGGGTCTGGCGCGGATGAATTGCGACGCCGTCAACAGAGGCCACGGAGTCGCCCCAGGCGCTGTAGCACATGGAGCTCCTCCTCCACCACCTGGAGTGCCACCACCCGCGACCTTACCGGTCCATGATCAAGGCAACAAGCCCTACACACGGGTTGTGGGCAACATGATGATCCAAAAAGGACACCCCTCGAATCGGGTGTAGAAGGCCATCACTCCCCAAGTAAACTTGCCAACAAACTCACCACCATCCACCACTAAGTACCTCAGTGGAAGTGACTCCTGCATCACCTTCGACAAGCGCGACCACCCGCGTCAAGTACCCCGCCCAGGCCATTGTCCCCTCATACTTGAGGCACAGATTGGAGGCTTCGACATGAGTCATGTTTTTGTGGATGGTGGAAGCGACATTAACCTTATGTTCACGAGTACCTTGCGAGCAATGAGGATCCCTCTGACCTGCCTAGAGGTCTTGGACACGACATTCCATGGCATCCTCCCAGGCAAGGGCATATGTCCCCTTGGCAAAATCAACCTCGACATCATCTTTGGCAGGACGAAAAACTTTTTATGTGAACGCATCAACTTCGAAGTCGTCGACTGGCCCTCACCGTACCACTGCATCCTTGGACGTGTCGCGTTCGCCAAGTTCATGGCAGTGCCGCACTATGCCTACCTGTAGATGAAAATTCCAGGCCCCAACAGCGTCATCACAATCAACGGGAGCTTCGAGAGGTCCGATAGTTGTGATAGGGAATTCAACAAAATTTCCCAGTCCTTTGGCATGCAGGAAGAACTCGCAAGATTAAAGGAGTCGATAGACAACAGTCTGCCTCCCCAAAGCTGGCCAAGTTCACCCGACCTGTCCTTCGACTCGTCGGTGCACACGAAGAAAGTTCAGGTCCACCCATCAGACCCAGCCAAGACGGCCCTCATTGCCAACAACATGAGTCATGCATAGGAACTCGCGCTCATCGAATTCCTCCGTGAGCACTGGGAAATATTCGCCTAGTGTCCAATGGACATGCTAGGAGTTCCCAGGGAATTCGCCGAGCACGCAAAAAATATCAACCCAGACGCAAAGCCAGTCAAGCAAACAATTCGGCGACTATCTGAGCCAAGAGAAAAAGCGATCGGAATGGAGATCAACAGACTCCTCGATGCCAAATTCATATGCGAGATCAAGGAAATCACTTTGCTCGCTAATACAGTGCTAGTACCAAAAAAGGACACGGATATCCTATGGATGTGCGTGGATTTTACCTCTTTGAATAAGCACTGCCCAAAGGATCACATCCCGCTGCCGCAAATTGACCAGATCATCGACTTCACCGCGGTATGTGAGCGCCTCTATTTCCTCGACGCCTACTCAGGCTACAATCAGATTCGAATGAAGGAGGAAGATCAAGAGAAAACGGCGTTTACAACGCCTTTTGGTGTGTTCTTCTACAACACAATGCCCTTCGGGCTAAATAACACAGGAGCAACCTATCAGCTATGCATGCAGGCTTGCCTCAAGAACCAACTTGGTCGCAACATCCAAGTCTATGTTGACGATATTGTAATCAAGACCAAAGAGGAAGCCTCGCTAATCGACGATTTACGCGAAACCTTAGCCAACCTCGACTGCTAAAAGATCAAGCTCAATCCGGACAAATGTGCTTTCGGCGTACCATCTGGCAACTACTCGGGTATCTCATCTCCGCGAGAGGGATTGAGGCAAACCCAAAGAAAATAAAAGCCATCTTGGCCATGGAGAAGACGAAGAACATAAGAGGTGTACAGTAGCTGGCTGGGAAAATTGCGGCGCTCAGTCGATTCATCAGTCGAATGGGTGAAAAGGCACTGCCTTTCTACCAACTTCTCCGCAAAGCTAAAATGTTCGAGTGGCCAATGAGGCACAGGAAGCGTTCGAAGACCTCAAGCCTCTACTATGTACCTCACCATTACTGGTGACCCCACGCGAAAGGGAACCACTGTTGCTATACATATCCGCCACCAACCAGGTGGTTAGCACGGTACTCGTGGTGGAACGAGCCGAGTCTACGGGGTACAGTGCCCAGTCAACTACCTCAGCAAGGTGCTCACGCCAACAAAACAGCGGTACCCGCACTACCAGAAGTTGGCATATGGGGTCCTCATGATAGCCAGGCGACTGCGCCACTACTTCTAGGAGCACCCAATCGTGGTGGTCAGCGACGCCCCGCTTGGGCATATCCTCAGCAACCCCGACGCCACCGGACGAGTCGTGCTTTGGGGAATCAAGCTATCTCCACTAGACATTACATATGAAAAGCGCGACGCGATCAAGTCGCAAGTTCTCCCTGACTTCCTCGTGCACTGGATGGTCAATCAGCTCCCTGAAAAACCAGATATGTCTTATCTCTGGACAATGCACTTCGACGTATCCAAGCGGAAGGACAGAACCGGCGCAGGTGTCATACTGACATCGCCTCAGGGAGACAAGCTGAAATACATCATGTGAGTGCAGTTCACCGCCTCCAACAACAAAGCTGAATACGAGGCCCTGTTGCACGGGATGCGGATAAAAAAGCTTGCAGCGCCAAGAGGCTAATAATCTACGGCGACTCCAAACTGGTCGTCAACCAGACAATGCACGAGTGCGACGCACTGAATGACAATATGATCGCTACCGCGACCTCTACGACACACTCGAAGGGGACTTTGATGGCTGCGAGCTGTGGCACGTAGGCCGTGAAAGCAATGAAGAGGCGGACACACTCGCTAACATTGGCTCTACCTACGCCCCCATACCACCTGGACTATTTCTCGAGCGCATTTGCAAACGCTCCATCAATCCAAAGGCTGCAGAGAAGAAAACAAGCGCAGCAACGGACTCGGGGCCTACGCCACCCAATGAGCCAATGGCACTCGACAACACGGAGCTCGACATAGGACTTGAAGTACCAATGGCGATCATGATGATCGAACCCTCTTGGACTCAACCATACATCACATACCTTCTTAGCAAGAGGCTGCCGGACGACCCGACTGACACGCGGCAAATCGCACGACGATCCAAGACATTCACCGTCATCAACAACGAACTATACAAGCGCAGCATCACAGGAATAGTCCAACGATGCATCTCCCATGATGATGGAAGAGTTGTTCTCCTCGAGATCCAAGAGGGAACTTGCGGGCACCACGCCGATAGTCGCACCCTCGTCGCAAAAGCTCTACGAGCTCGATTCTACTGGCCTACGGCCATACGTGACGCCAAGGACATCGTCCAAAAATGCAATGCTTGCCAACGATTCACGGACAAACCACACGCACCTGGCACGGAGCTCCGACCAATACCATGGGCCTGGCCCTTCGTGCAATGGGGACTCGACATGGTCGGCAAGCTCCCAAAGTCCTCGCGAGGAGGCTACATTTACCTTTTGGTCACAGTCGACAAATTCACCAAGTGGATAGAGGCCATGCCGGTGACTAACCAGTCAGGAGCCAGCGCAGTCAAGTTCGTCGAGTTCATTGTCTATCACTTCGGAGTTCCACGCAGCATCATCACAGACAATGGAACCAAGTTTACCTCTAAGGAGTTCCAGGGTTTCTGCGAAAACCTGGGAATCAACGTAAGCTATGCCTCCGTAGCTCACCCACAGACCAACGGTCAAATTGAAAAGGCCAACGGACTTGTCTGCGGCGGAGTCAAGAAGCGACTCCTTAGGCCACTCCAACAAGCTGCAGGATGCTAGCCAGACGAGCTGCAATCGGTAGTCTGGAGCCTAAGCACAACCCCAAACAGTGCCACGGGATACACCCCGTTCTTCATGGTGCACGGTGCTGAAGCGGTGCTACCCGTAGAGGTATGATACAAAGCACCGCGAGTGGTCGCTTACAGCGAGCAGGAGTCAACTCTCGCACTCGAAGACTCCGTCGACCTTCTTGATGAGGCACGAAAAATAACAGCAGAAAGATCGACGATCTACCAGCAAAACCTGCACAACTACCACAGCAGAAGACTATGCCCTAGGTCCTTCGTCGAAGGAGACCTGGTCTTGCGACTGAAACAACAAGGGCATCTCAAGCTCGAGTCCCCTTGGGAAGGACCATACGTGATTACAGACGTAATCCTAGGTGGCACCAATCGCCACAAAGATTTCGAGACAGGAGTTGCGTACTCCAACCCCTGGAACGTCGCGCAGCTGCGGCGCTTCTACCCTTAGTCATATTTTATTTCTTACATTGCAAAAAAGGCTATTCAGCCAAGGCTACTTAGCCACACATTATACCTCGTACTATCCTAAGAATAAATAAAGCTATGTGCCCTAAACTCTGCGTTCTTTTATTTATTTTTCGCAATTTATTTTTCGTACTACCCTCAGGGGCTGCGCCACACTTTACACATCTGTTCTACGAAACAATCGCGATATCCTGAGTAGGTCTCGCACTAATCTAACCCTTGACAAACACTAACCCAGCTGCAACACGCCTGACAGGTTGGCAAGGTGCTAAGATAAACACAAGTCAGGCTAACAAAAAGGAATCGCATAATGGAGCGCACTCGCAAAAAATACGAGCTAGCAAGCTCCTCACATATCAATATTAATCAATTATATACAACATACATACGAACTTTACAACATTGGTATACCTATGTGCAGGATACAAACTAAACTATTGTTGCAACAAAAGAACATTTGTCTACTCCTCAAAGAAGTCGACAATATCCTCCGCTGGGCGATCCACCGCCTGGTAATGAGGAACCATATTCCGGGTGGAGCCTGCTGATACCGCTGGCGGTCCAGCAGCAATCGCTGCAACATCCACATCAGGCCTGTGCAGTCGCACCAGCGATCGAGCAGCCTTGGCACCAACCACTAACTGTTGTCGTACACACTCGCGGACACCACGCCTCGATGACTCATTTGGCTCCAGTGACCCACAGTGGTCTTCAGCTTCGGTGACTCGGGGGCTCCTTCGGTAGCGGCAACCCGATAAATATTTTGGCGGCAGCAGACCGCCAAAACTTTCGGGTGCGGCGACCCTCTACAGTATTCAGATGCAGCGACCCACTACAATCTTCGATTACGACAACACACTACCGCCATCGGCTTCGACGACCCACTGCCGCTTTGACTCTAGACCTCCACATCGGCTCTCGAACGCCGCCTCGACTACACCGACCACATCGAATCTACACATGGGGGCTCCCTCAGCATCAGCCACCCTCTGCGGTCTTCGGGTCCAGTGACTAGGGGGCTCCTTCGACTTTGGAGTCCTGCTTCGGTCTTCAACTCCATCAACCGATGTGGTCTTCTACTCCAGTGACCCACCGTGGTCTTCGATTCGGGTGACCCGCAGGTTGCATCGGCTCCCGCGACCATGAACCGTCACCGCCATCGGCCAGCGACCCACTGCAGTCTTCAGCTGCAGCTACCCACTAAAATCTTCAGTTAATGGCGAGTCACACGTTCGTGTCGAGTTTGTCCGCCACTTCAACAACTGATAAAGCTAAGTTCCCCTCTACTTAGAACTGATTATTTTTAAACTCGCACCCGAAACACTCGGGGGTTGCGCCCTCTTCGAGTCAACTAATGTCCCATCGACCCCACGCACTCGAGGACCTCATACGTGACAACCCGAGTAGCTGATTCTGCCTGATCGTCGAATCCTTGAACTCCGAGTACTTTGGCAAGGTACTGAGACTAAGGGTAATCAGGCTAACGAAAATGCCTAGCATGCAGTGCAAAATTGTCTACTCGATTGGCACCAAAATTTTACGTTGCAAACCGACATGCAAATATTCTTTACAAGATACAAGTACTTCACAATTCTTAATGTTTTATGCAGCTTACAAGGATGTCGACTGCGTCGAGATATTCTATCCGGTCCTCTAACAAGAGTCAGCAAAACAATTGGCTACGACATACACTCAAGACCTGAGTCGAGTCCCTCCTTGGATGCTTGCATCGCTTGATGCTACACACACGCGACTTTAGTCATGCACCCGACAGAAGTGACTGCGTTGACTCCATACACATCGCCGACTCACCCGGCTAATCGCTGCATGACTCCGCTACGTCGACTCCGACTACATCGTCGACTCTTGGCTCCTTATGCGTGAGACACTAACACGATGTACTTTTGGGTCAGTGGTTTCTCCTCGCGTTATTTTCGACTACGATTGCAAGATACAAGACTCGAGTCTCTGCCCGAGTCTACGACTCCACCAGAAACTCGAGGGCCACTCCAAACTGGAGCGTTGGACGCGCATATACAAGATCTTCAAGTGGCACGCTCTGAATCCTCACTCGAATCCACGGTTCGACTAAGGACTCGGGGGATACTCCCATAGGGCACGCTGGTCACGCATTTGGATAAGTGCCGGCGTTGATGGTATCCGCAAGATCATCCGAAGTACTTCCGGATTGTTTTGTCTACGACTCGAACAGACACTCGGGGGATACTCCCATAGGGAGCGCTGGTCGCGCACCCTATAGAAAACAAAAGATTTACAGTATAGTCCATTGTATCGACTGCGTCCACAATGTCAACTCTCTTATAGCAATCGAACGCATTGGCGACTTTGCCCGCTATACACTACAATGTCAAGTTCAGAGACAATGTCTCCTTGGCCACCTGAAACACCTCCGTGGTGACAAACATTCGGATGCTACGTATACGACGTAAAGATAAGACCTACAGATACAATCTGATACCCTGGAAACCGCATCCGCTACGCTCTACCAGAAAAATACCGTGTCTACGACATGAAGAAAATCCCGACGGACGTGTTGGGTACACGTACTTATCAACTGGAGTTCATCTCTGTAAGACCTCTGCGGCATGAGTCGAACTACGCCAGCAATTTCCAGATTCGAGTCCGGGGACTCGAGTTTGAGTAGGTCGCGTTGTTTTTGCCCTAGAGCAATTAACTGGTCCCGATCCATCGAGCGCACCAGGCATGTTTATCGTCATCCCTAAGAACTACTACAAATTTGACTGACCCGATGAAATTCCAGGTGAAGTGCTTCTAAGTCTCCACCCGAATATATGATTCGCATGGACACTCGGGGGCTACTGACATCGGTATGCCCAACAGGCACGTGACTACAGCCTACCTGGTGCGGCCCGATGGAAGGCGCACTCGACGACCTGCACAGGTCCATGACGCCCATGACGGTTCAACTGATATGAAGCCCATATGGACACGGACTCCCAAATGCACAAGACAAGGAAAACTCAAGACTAGAGTATGGATACAGCTCGTAACCAACTCGTATTGGTACCTGAGACCTAGCCTCCCCATATATAAAGGCTAGGAGGGTGCAACGAGAAGGCAATCGCGACTCCCCCAATAGACAGATCTACGATCGCCACAATAGATAGAACACAATATATCTAGACATACGCTAGATCCAATCTGTGCATACACCGCCATCAGTGACATTGTAATCCTTCGGATCATCATCAATCAAGAGCAGACAAGCAAGAGTAGGGTCCTCTGCAAGGCCTGAACCTGGGTAAATCTTGAGTCCCTGTGTGCTTGTTTGCTAGCCGATCGAGATTTCCAGCGCTCCCTCCTTCTCCAAAACCCAAGTCCATAATAGTGGGAATTGATGAGTTTAACCCTCGTCAAGGTTAGTTCCAGAAAATGTATAAAAATACCTCAAAGTATGAACAAAACATAAGAAAGTAGATACTAAACAAGCATGGAACATCAAAAATTATAGATACGTTTACGAAGTATCAACATCCCCAACCTTAACTCATGCTTGTCCTAGAGTAGGTCAGTGATAAAAAAGAAAGAATAATTTTTGAGGTGACATGCATCATCATAATCTTGATCAAGGTATTTGTAAAACATTGATAGCTGGGATCATAGTACTTTAACATAGCATGAAAGATATAGTTCTAACAATAATACATAGCAACTATGTTATAACATGAAAAGTTACAAACAAAAGATTCAGAATAACCTTGCTTTGAAAGACGTTTGTTTATTTCACATATAGAAAACATAATGAGAATGGTATTCAGCTTGTCCCTCATAGTGTAGCAAAACATAAATGCATAGAACACCTTCAAAGTTCATAAGGGTGACTAGATACAAATATTTTAAGAACAAGCAATATCAAAGTTATGAATCAATCAACAAGTTTTGGGACAATGCACATTAAACTAAGAATAACCACTATGCTCTCTTAGTAGGTGCATAAAGATAGAAGATGGAGATTCAACATAAAGGTAAAAGAAAGGCCCTTCATAGAAGGAAACAGGGATTCAAGTCCCATAAAGAGCTTCCAAAAATTATGGTACTTATTAGCTTTCAACTCTCATTGCCCCTATCATAAGCATCTTTAGGTGATTAAGGTTAAAGTGAAGAAATATGAGGATATGCTTAACATGTTATAAGCTGAAAATCTCATGCACCTTACTTACGAGTACTGTTCCTCATGCTACTCAAGTTTAGTCACAAGTAAGTTCTTGTCATTGTAAGTACATGTGTATCATAGAGAACCGCCAACGGGGTACCCCTTGCCGATGATACGGAAGATTCCCCATATCAAAATGACAAGGAAAGCAGACAATGTGCATCTTAGCAACCCTTTTATTTCCTATTTGCATAGGCTCTTTTTTTCTTTTTTTCCTCTCTCTTTTTTCTTTCCTATTTGCATAGGTTTTTTTATAGAGGATGCTTCATAGATTTCTCACTATGGTTACCCTACAGGTTTCCACCATGATTAGGCATGGCTTAGACCAGCCACCTAGGTGTTTCTCTAACACATATACGAACTCCATGAGCCTTACAAGCTCCTCTTTGATTTCACACCACCAGGATAAATAAGCAAAAGAACATGATATCAACTAAATAAAGTGCAATGTTGAAAGCGTTTCCTGTGATAACATGGTTCTGCTAATTCACAACTTACAAAACGCAAGCATATACGCAACATAGATGGGCACAATGGTTCAAGTTTATTAAGTGCAAGAAAAGTAAAGTGTGCCATCAAGTTCGTGAGAGCTTTAATCACTAATTTTGACATAACAAGTTTAATTCGGAAGGTAGATAAAAACATGAATATACGTGGAATAGCAATAATGCTAATAGGTAGGTATGGTGGACTCTTTGGAATAACTTGGTTTTATTTGGAGTTGGATGCATGAGTGGAACTCGTACTTGGTACATGTGGAGGCTAGCGAAAGAGTAGGAGCGACCAACTAAGAGAGCGATAATGGCCATAATCATGCAGAGCGACAAAAAATTATTAATTAAAGCATAAAGTGATATTACAAGTCGAAAACTAAATGATCATAGAGGCTATGGTTACTTGGTATAGTCTTAAGATGGTGTGAGCATGCGCAAGTTAACCCAAATAAAGCATCAAAGGAGAATACCACAATATTATGCTTTTATATGCTAAAACAACACATGATTCTTTCAAGGCACATTAAGCAATCTCAATTGTTTGTAGCAAGTCATGCTACAACAATAATCACTAAGCATATGGTGAAAGCAACATCTAGCATGACATGATAAAGTCTAAGTCACAGTCAAAACAAGCTTCCTTTTGTACCACTATAAGAAGGAAACTTCCTACTCTTTTCCAACACCAATTGAAAACTAAAACTAAACGTAGTGCTAGCAAAAGAGAACACTCGTAGAACAATAAGAGTGAAAACTAGAGTGTTCTAGGCAATGAATAACGAGGTGTGTCTCTCTCCAAAAGAAGTGTGTTGGGATTCAACCAACTCATTTAAGCAAACCAAACAAAAGAAAACTAAAATAAAAACAAAGACACTCCAAGAACAACACAATTGTGCATGAAACAATAAAAATGAAGTATTTTGGGAGAAAACCTGAGATTTTTATTAATGAAGAAGGGGATGCCTTGGGCATCCCCAAGCTTGGACGCTTGTACTTATTGAATATTTTTTGGGGTGACACGGGTGGCATCCCCAATCTTGAGCTTTTGTCCATACTTCATCTTATCACATTGTTCTTCCCTACACTTTAAAATTTCCTTCATACAAAACTTCACACAATGTTCATCAAGATAAAAAGTCTTTAGGTTCAGTTTCAACACAAGTAAAACTTCCATTAGAACACAAGCTACTATAGAAATTCCTTTTAAAAGTTCAAATGATCAAGGAGAACTCAAAGAGAAAGAGATTAAGAGGCAAATGCAAATAATGGCATAAATCTGTCAAAACAGACCAGCAGGTAAAAACCGATTTATCCGAAGACCTTCTGTTGCTCAAATCTAAAAGTGTTAAACTAATGGAAGTTAGATAACAACCTGGGGCAGAAGCACAAAACATTACAGCTCAATCCGACATATAGAGATTTTTCACGAATTTTTACAGCGAAGCACAAAAATCTGTTTCGGGACAGCATCTTTCCCAAGCATTATTTCTCTATTATTTGAGGTTATTCTTGGCACAAAAACGACACAAAAAGGATAAGGAGAGGTTATTACAGAGGCAATAAATTCCAATACTCAACAAAACAAAAATAAACTGAAAGTAAAAATAAAATGGGATGTCTCCCAAAAGTTGTTTCTTTATAGCCATTAAGATAGGCATGATAATTTCAATGATGCTCATATAAGAAACATGAATTGAAGTAAAAGAGAGCATCAAGAAGAAAATATGGAACAAATTTAAGTCTAACCCACTTCCTCTAAAAAAATAATCTGGTAAATAAACGAGTCATGAAAGCACAAAGCAACAAGCATAGGAAAGCAAAACAAGTGCAACTTCAAAAATTTCAACATAAAGAGAGGAAACTTAATATTGTTGAGACACATAAAACCATGTTTCCCTCTCTCATAATTATTTTCAGTAGCATCATGAATAAAATTAAAAATATAAATATCACATAAAACATTCTTATCATGAGCCACATGCATAAAATAATTATTACTCTCCCTATAAGCATAGTCATTCTTATTAATCATAGTGGGAGCAAATTCAACAAAATAGTTATCATTATTATTCTCATCACCATAATCATCAAATATAGGAGCCATATTGTAATCATAATTAATTTTCTCCTCAATAGTAGGTGGACTGAAAATATCACATTCATCACTGTAATCATTATATACTGGAGGTATAGTATCATCATAGGCAATAGAATAGTTATCTTCCAAAGTGTATTCATTTGTAAACATATCATCATTGGAAGGAACATGGATAGTACTAATAGTGCAGCAATTATTAACATCATCAATTTCAGAATTGGTACCGAAGAGATTTTCAATATCAAAAGTATTGTGCTTTTCACAATCATGATCACTACTATAGGTAATAGGCATAGGAACATCATCGAGTTCAGACTCATCAAAAACCATAATAGGGGCAACGTGCTTAGGGGAAAATATTGTTTCCTCTCTCCTTTTAATCCTCCTTTTCTTCTTTTTCTTCTTCTCTTTAGGAGGGAGAGGCTTGAAAGGAAGCTTCTCCATATACCCTGGTTTATTATTAGAGACAATAGAAGAAACTTTGGAGGATTCCTCCTTTTCATTAATAAGAACAAAACACATATTAGTCCTATCATATTTTGGTAAAACCTCATCTTTTATAATATTTTGTATGTAAGTATTTGTGTGGCAATTATCAACACCATAAAGATGACAACCATGCAGAACGCTATTCATATCAAAAGTACTCATATCTACCAAAGAAATTTTTCTTGATAACTCTTCGCACTCCGAAAATAATGTAAGTTCATCATGCTGATTATGAATGATCATGTCATCACAGTACAAATTTGTAGTACTCATTGGATTAGAAGGGCTATTATTATTGCCTGAGCATTGAAAATTGAAATGACCCACTTCAAAGCAAAGTTCACAAGTAAAAGGATAGAGGGCACAAACTTTTTTACCAAGATCATTTAGAGCCCTATACCACATTCTAGTTTTTTCATTCCTGTGGGTGATACAATATTATTCTTCAATTTGATCCTTTTCACAAGTTCTATGTATTCCACAAAAATTAACATGCTTATAAGAAATAGTACTTTTAGAGGTTTGAGCATGTTTATTGATATCATTAATAACAATTTCATTTTTCATGCAAGTGTCTTTAAAAGGATCATGATACATGCTCCATTTTTGTTTAGGAGCATTAATATGTGAAGCAAAGGCTCTACAACAATCCACAAGAATTTGAGGATCAAGACCATATTTAGCACTAAGATCTTGAAAATCAGTAGTTTCAGCGAAAGACTTAATGCAATCATACTCATAGTTTATACCTGGTTCTTTACCTTTGTCGTTATCCCAATCTTCGGTATTGCTTTGAATTCTTTCAAGAAGATCCCACTTAGCTTTGACCTCCTTACTTGTGAAGGATCCCTCTAAACAAGCATCTAGATAGTAGTTGTAATGTCCTGAAAGCCTTGCATAAAAATTATGAATAATAATATTACTAGGGAGCTCATGAACGGGACATTTGAGCATTAGTGACTTCAATCTCCCCCGTGCTTGGGCAATACTTTCTCCATCATGAGGGTGAAAATTATAAATCTAATTCCTATCTTTATGAATTTCATGAGGAGGATAAAATTTAGAGTAAAAGAGAGATTCAAGTTCCTTACACTCCAAATGATGAGGATTGTCTAGTAGCTTATACCACTCCCTTGCTTTGCCCTTAAGTGATAAAGAGAATAGCTTTCTCTTAACTCGGTTCATTGAAATACGTGCACACTTGAACAACTCACATAATTCATGTATAAAGAGTAAATGATCACCCGGATGGACAGTTCCATCTCCAAAATAGCCGTTATTCATAACATGTTCAACAATTTCCATATGTATTTTAAAAGGGACGCTTTCAGTATGTGGATTTAAAATATCACAAGTATCATTAGAATTACCACATATGGGAGATAAAGTATCACCAGAGCAAATTTTCTTCTTTAAAGATGGGGAACTAAAAAGATCATTTTCATAAAAACTAACTTCCCCAAGCTTAGACGTTTCCATAGAATTAGTAACAAAGGTGTTCAAAAAATTCATACTAAAAACATTGATGTTAGCATGCAAAGAAAGTTCCATGGGTTTTTTAATTTTCTTTTCTGACCATTCATGTTCTACCTTAGGAAAAATACTAAAAAGCTCTCTAATTTTGTTGTTGTTTTCCATTAAGCCTAACTAGTGAAAATAAAAACAAGAAACAAAAAAGATATAACTACAGAATCTAAAGGAAATAACTTCGAGCACTCACACACCAACAATAGTACGAGAAGATAGCTTAGTAGACATAAGATGTGAGTAACTTTTACCTTACCTCCCTGGCAACGGCGCTAGAAAATAGCTTTGATGGCGCGTGGTTGATGTGGGAGCTTCTTCTTCTTCAATCCCCGGCAACGGCGCCATAAAATATCTTGATGTCTATGCACGCTTCTATTTTTGTAGATAGTGTTGGGCCTCCAAGTGCAGAGGTTTGTAGAACATCAGCAAATTTCCCTTAAGTGGATCACGCAAGGTTTATCGAACTCAGGGAGGAAGTGGTCAAAGGTATCCCTCTCAAGCAACCCTGCAATCAAGATACAAGAAGTCTCTTGTGTCCCCAACACACCCAATACACTTGTCAGGTGTATAGGTGCACTAGTTCAGCGAAGAGATAATGAAATACAAGTAATATGGATGATTATAAGTGGTAATTGCAATCTGAAATAAGAATGGTAGCAAACAAACATGAAACATAACTAATTGTAAATAGTGTTTCAATGCTTAGAAACAAGGCCTAGGGATCATACTTTCACTAGTGGACACTCTCATATAGATATCTTCTCTTCATGATGCTACCCTGAACTACTCTCCGGTTGGATGATGTAGGGCTATAACAACACACCTTAAAGTTCGCATTCCCCATCTAGATAACCCCTCACTATCACCTTGAGCGCTAGATGGTTCCAACAAATACCACAATCTCATAGAGATATCCAACTCAAATTATACTCATGATAAGTATTTATGTAACATTAGCCAAAAGTGCCACACGGTGTGCACACTATTAACTTCACACACGTGGGGATAAGTAGAGATTCATTAAAGCACTTGAGTAGCAGAATAGATCTATAGATTACAAAGCTCATGATCTCATAAGATCACGCATAGAGAGCGATGAACACATAGCTACCGGTAGAGCCCTTAGCCTCGAGAGAGAACTACTCCCTCCTCATCATGGGAGTCAGCAACGGTGATGGAGATGGCGATGGAGTCGATGGAGATGGCTCCGGAGGCACTTCCCTATCCCGACAGGGTGCTGGAAGAGAGACTTCTATCCCCCGAATCTCCTCTTCGGTGGCGGAGGTGCTGCAGAACTTTTCGTGGAAATCTGATCTAGTGTTTAGGGTTTTCGTCCCAAGAGGCATATATAGGCGAAGGGGCACGGTCAATGGAGGCCTGAGGGGCCCACACCACCCCCTGGCGCGGCCTGGCCTGGCCCGTGCCACCAGGTGGTGTGGCCAACCCCTGGCCCCTCTCCGTCTTGTCTTCTGGCTCCGTGAGTCTTCTGGTAAAATATTGACTTTGGCTTTTGTCCGGTCCAATTCCGAGAATATTTATTTTTCAGCTTTTCTGAAACCAAAAATAGCAGAAAACAGGCAACTAGCACTATGGCATCTTGTCAATAGGTTAGTTCTAGAAAATGTATAAAAATACCTCAAAGTGTGGACTAAACATAAGAAAGTAGATACTAAACAAGCATGGAACATCAAAAAATATAGATACATTTACGACATATCATAAACATTCCTCCGAAGTATAGCATTACGATCAAAGTCACTGTGTTTATATTGCTATAACATCTAACGAAGTAATCCTAGTCCTTAGACCATGAGATCATGTTAATCACTAACACTGGAAGAGTATCTTGATAACATCAAATGTCACACCCTAAAAGGGTGATTATAAAGATGGGTTCAGTACTACGAAAGTGTTATGTAGAGGCTCATGGATCAAGAGTGGAATTTGTCTATCCTGATGACGGATAGATATTCTTTGGGCTCTCTCGGTGATATCACATTGGTTAGCTTGCAAGCAAGTGATGAGATCACTAGAATGTTATATCACGGGAACAAGAAAAGAGTACATGTCGGTAACGAGATCAAACTAGGTATGGATATACCGATGATCGAATCTCGTACATGTAATATATCACGAGACAAAGGGATTTAGTTACTAATGTTAAAGGTTTTCACGAACATAGAATTCATCGTAGAATGTGTAGGAGTCAGTATGGATCTCCAGGTCCCACTTCTAATTATTGATCTGAGAGGGGTATCGATCATGTCTGCATTATTCACGAACCGTAGGGTGACACACTTAAGGGACACCAACACCATTTGGAGCAAATATGTTTCATACAAATGAATTGCAAAGCGCTGGAATTAATTCAATAGACACCAAAACTGTTTCGGGTGAAATTGCCGAAATTGTTCAAAATCCCGGGCTAGCCCTAAGTCTGATACCGAGTGCTACTATTGTAAGGGGACTGGCCATTGGAAGCGAAGCCGCCCCAAGTATTTGACGAACAAGAAAGCCGGCAAGGCTAACAAAGGTATATGTGATATACATGTTATTGATGTGTACTTGACTAGTACTCACAGTAGCACCTGGGTATTTGATACCGGATCAGTTTCTAATATATGTAACTCGATACAGGGGATGCGGAACAAGAGACAGCTAGCAAGGGATGATGTCATGATGCGTGTCAGCAATGGATCAAGAGTTGATGTGATCGCCGTTGGAACGCTGCCTCTCCATATGCCATCGGGATTAGTGACAAACTTAAATAATTGTTATTTGGTGCCTGCGCTGAGCATGAACATTGTATTCAGATCGTGTTTATTGCAAAGCGGTTATTCGTTTAAATCAGAAAACAATGGTTGTTCGATTTATATGGATGATATCTTTTATGGTCATGCACCCGTGATGAATGGTTTATTTCTGTTGAATCTCGATAGTACTCATACGCATATCCATAATGTTGATGCTAAAAATATTAAACTTAATGATGATAGATCTACATATATGTGGCACTACCATCTAGGTCATATTGGCATTAAACACTTGAAGAAACTCCATTCCGATGGACTCTTAGAATCACTTGATTTGAATCATTTGATACATGTGAGCCATGCCTTATGGGCAAGAAGACTAGACCGCTGTTTTCTAGTTCAATGGAACGGGCGACAGATTTATGGGAAATCATACATACTGATATATGTAGTCCAATGAGAGTGTCGGCGCGAGGTGGATATCATTATTTTGTTACTTTCACGGATGATTTGAGTAGATACAAGTATATCTATTTGATGAAACATAAGTCTGAAACCTTTGAAAAGTTCAAGGAATTTCAGAATGAAGTGGAAAATCATCGTAATAGAAAGATCAAATTTCTGCGGTCCGACCATGGAGGAGACTATCTTAGTTACGAGTTTAGCGCACACATGAGAGATTGTGGAATACTTTCACAACTCACACATGTCGAAACACCACAATGTAATGGTGTGTCAGAACATCGTAATTGTACACTATTGGATATGGTTCAATCTATGATGTCTCTCACTGACTTGCCACTATCATTTTGGGGTTATGCACTGGAAAACGCTACATTCACTTTAAATCGGTCACCGTCTAAATCCGTTGAAATGACACTGTATGAATTATGGTTTGGAAACAAACCTAAGCTATCATTTCTTAAAGTTTGGGGATGCGATGTTTATGTGAAGAAACTTCATCCTGATAAACACGAACCCAAAGTGGAAAAATGTGTCTTCATAGGATACACTAAAGAAACAATTGGGTATTCGTTCTATCACAGACCCGAGGGCAAGGTTTTCGTTGCCAAGAATGGATCCTTTCTATAGAAAGAGTTTCTCATGAAAGGTGTGAGTAGTCAAAAGGTAGAACTCGAAGAGATTATTGAACCTTCTCTTCATGAAATGGTGAGTGGCACAACACCGGAAGTCGTTCTGGAGTTGACTTCACCAAATGAAGAAGGAACTAATGATAATGATCATGAAACTCCGAAAGAGGACACTACCAAACCTCGCGGGTCAAGCAGGACACGTGCAGCTCCTGAACTATATGGGAATCCTGTTGTGAATTTCATGGTTGATGAAATAGATGACCCTACGACGTATGAAGAAGCAATGATGAGCCTGGATTCCAACAAATGGCTATAAGCCATGAAATCCAATATGGAATCCATGTACCAAAACCAGGTTTGGACCTTGGTGGACTTACCTCACGACCTAAAGGTCGTTGAGAATAAATGGATTTTCAGAAGAAAAACTGATGCTGATGGATACGTATTTCTCATGAACGGAGCAGCACATGAAGCAGTTGAGGAGCTCCAAATAACCCGTGGTGACAAGGTCAACAACGGAGGTGGAATATATTGCTGCTTCAGAAGCAACACAAGAAGCAGTTTGGATGAAGGAGTTCATTACCGAACTGGGTGTGGTTCCTAGTGCGTTGGATCCAATGGTGATATATTGTGACAACAATGGAGCCATAGCCAACGCGAAGGAACCAAGGTCTCACAAGAATTCCAAGCATATTAAGCGCCGGTTTCACTCCATCCGTCAGCATGTCAAGGATGGAGATATAAAGATTTGTAAAGTACATACGGATCTCAATGTAGCAGATCCGTTGACTAAAACTCTCCCTAGAGCAAAACATGATCAACACCAGAACTCCATGGGTGTTAGATTTATCACCATATAACTAGATTATTGTCTCTAGTCAAGTTGGAGACTAAAGGGAATATGCCATCAGAGGCAATAATAAAGTTGTTATTATACATATTCCAAGTATATGATAGATGTTCATTTTGCATGCTATAATTGTATTAATTTGGAAACATTAATACATGTGTGTTTAATAAACAAAACGAAAGTTCCTAGTTATGCCTCTCTTATAAACTAGCTCGTTGATTAACAAGATGATCAAGGTTTCCTGATCATGGACATTGGATGTTGTTAATAACGAGGTCACAACATTAGCGGAATGATGTGATGAACATTCATCCAAAGTACAACATTGCGATCAAATTCATTGTTTTTATATTGCTATAAAATCTAACGAAGTAATCCTAGTCCTTAGACCATGAGATCATGTTAATGACTAACACTGGAAGAGTATCTTGATAACATCAAATGTCACACCGTGAAAGGGTGATTATAAAGATGGGTTTAGTACTACGAAAGTGTTATGTAGAGGCTCGTGGATCAAGAGTGGGATTTGTCCATCCCGATGATGGATAGATATTCTCTGGGCCCTCTCGGTGATATCACATTGGTTAGCTTGCAAGCAACTGATGAGATCACTAGAATGTTATATCACAGGAACAAGAAAAGAGTACATGTCCATAACGAGATCAAACTAGGTATTGGAGATACTGATGATCGAATCTTGGACATGTAATATATCGCGAGACAAAGGGATTTAGTTACTAACGTTAAAGGTTCTCACGATCATAGAAGTCATCGTAGAATGTGTAGGAGTCAGTATGGATCTCTAGGTCCCGCTTCTGATTATTGATCTGAGAGGGGTCTTGATCATGTCTGCATTATTCACGAACCGTAGGGTGACACACTTAAGGGACACCAACACCATTAGGAGAAAATATGTTTCAGACGAATGAATTGCAAAGCGCTGGAATTATTTCAATAGACACCGAAACTGTTTCGGGTGAAATTGCTGAAATTGGTTCTGCATGTAATATTGAAATGTTGCAGGGGTTTTTATGTGAATGTTTGTTAGTTAAAGTAATTCAAAAAATTCTGAATAAAATTAATAAAAGAGTTTTATTAAATGAGAGAGCATTAAATTTGGAGAAATTTAATGCATTTAAAGTAAAGCCTTTAAAGAGGAATGTTAAGGGACAGATTTATGTGGAGGGGGTTACCACCACGTGAATGGGGGAGGTGAGGGGTCTCCCCCCATGGGGCGCCGGCCATGGGGAGGGGTACCCCCTCCTCCTATAAAAGGCCACCCCTCTCACCCTTCATCCACACACCTCCTCGTGAAGGATCTCTTTCCCCCTCTAGTATTATTCCCCCATGCTCTCGAATTAGCGAGATACATGTTCCCGGTGGCATTTCATCTAGAAGGAGTTGTTGCTTCCGCTGCATCGCTAGAGCGAGGAGGCGGAGGTTGTTCTATGGCCTGAACGTGTGTGTGAGTGCGGATGCGCTGCTGGTTTGTGGCCCTAGGACTTCCACACGATCTTGAGATCAGGAAGCGAATGACTACATCATCCACGAGTTCCTACTCGTTAACAAAACTTTGTTGTCTTTGAGGGTAAGTTCTCCATGGATGTATATCCACTTGTTGCTTGTATCTAGTAGATAGATCTTGGCGTATAGTTCCCACGGTAGGAATTTTTTTGTTTTCTATGCTGTGAACCCTTCACTTGTATCATAATCTGAGAATTGTTCTCAAACAAGAAAATAGGGAACATGTTCTAAACAACCCACTTTTAGATGAGTTGAATGAGAATGCGAGTGTCTCCATCACCAATGCCTACCTATGACTCGAGATGGGTCCACATAAATTAGTTGTCTTATTCTTGCTCACATTGAATCGGACTTGCAGCAGCAGTTCAAGAATGTTGGGGCCTACGATATGCTCAAAAGCCTCAAAAGTATGTTTCTGGCTCAGGCAAAGACCGAGAGATATCAGGTATCTCAAGCTTTGTTGAGTTGTAAGATTAAGGATGGTGATCCACCGAGTCCGCATGTGATCAGGATGGTTGGTTATGTGTAGTGCCTGGAAAGGCTGGGCTAACCAATTAGCGAAGATTTCGCCACAGACATAATTATGAACTCTCTTCCTAGTGCATATGGTTTATTCATCTCGAACTACCACATTCCTGGTATGGATAAGAAGCTCACTAAATTACATGGGATGCTCAAGCAGGAAGATGCTGATCTCAAGAAAGGCGCCATTCAACTATTGATGGTGCAGAATAAGGCTAAGTTTAAGAAGAATTCTTGGACTAAATGGAAGAAGGCTAAGTCAGAAGGAAAGGCTCAGAACTCGTCCTAGAGCACTGCCTCAGGGACTAAGCCATCTCCTTAAGCCGGATCCTCTTACTTATATTGCAAGATGGATGGCCACTGGAAATGGAATTGCAGCAAGTATTGGCCTGACAAAGCCAAGAGTGGAGGTGTGACTTCCAACTTAGTTATGCTTGTATGCATTGTTATAGACATTTATCTTTCCAATGCACCTAACAGTTCTTGGGTATATGATACCGGATCAGTAATTCACATCTAGAACTCGTTGTAGGGATTGGTAAGAACTAGGAGTGTGGCAAGAGGCGAGGTTCACATTCGGGTTGACAACAAAACAAAAGTCTCTACATTGGAAGTTGGCATGATGCAACTTCATTTACCTTTATGATTCATAATGGACCAGAATAATTGTTATTATGTTCAAGTGCTAAGTCAAAACATTCTTTCTGCCTCATGTTTGATGAGACAAGTCTATGAGTCGAATATTAAGAATAATGGTTGTTCATTATATTTGAAATACATGTTTGATGGCTTTGCACCCATCCAGGACGGGTTGTTGATTTTGAATCTTGGTGGTGAATCATTCTATAAAATAAATGTGAAAAGTTTGAAACTAAATGATCTGAATATGACTTACTTTTGGCATTATCGGCTTGGTCATATAAGTTGGAAACGCATGAAGAAGCTCCCTGATGATGGACCCCTAACTTTTTTTGACTTGGAGTCATTCGATACATGTGAATCCTTCCTACTTAGAAAAATGACCAAAACACCTTTTGCAAAGAGTTGTGAAAGGGTGTCTGACTTGTTGGGAATAGTACATAGTGTTGTATGTGGCACGATGAGCATGACAACTAGAGGTGGTTATGAGTACTTCATTACCTTCATTGATGATTATAATAGGTATGGATATATCTATTTGACGAAACACAAGTCAAAAGCCTTTGAAAAGTTCAAGGAATTCTAGAGTGAGGTACGGAATCAACTCAACAAGAAAATAAAGTATCTTCAGACGGATCAAGGAGGCGAGTACATGATCCACGAGTTTGATGACCATATGAAGAGTTGTGGGATAGTTCCCCAGCTCACTCCACCGGTGATGCCGCTAAGAAATGGTGTGTTAGAAAGGGGCAATCAGACCTTGTTGACCATGGTACGATCAATGATTAGCCACATAGATCCGCCTTTATCATTTTGGGGTTATTGTTTAGAAACTACATCGTTCACACTAAACAGAGTACCATCAAAGTCAGCAGAGAAGACAACGCATGCGATGTGGATTGGCAAAAGGCCAAGTTTTTCTTTTCTTAAGATTTGGGGTTGTCAAGCATTTGTCAAGTGCCTTCAGTCGGACAAGCTCGCAGGCAAATCAGAGAAGTGTATTTTCACTGGGTATCCTAGGGAAACCTTAGGGTACAACTTCTAAAACTGTGAAGAGGAACATGATAATAGCAAATTGTAGGCAAATTGTACAACTTCTACAACTTCTAAAGTGTTTGTCGCTTGGAACTATCTCTTCTCTGCTGATTGTAGGCAAATTTGACAGGAACATGATAATAGCATGTCGACAAAAACCATAGAGGTTGAGCTGATTGTGGTAGATGAACCGACAATTACACCTGCACCACGAAGATCGGCCAGATTGAGAAGTGTTCGTGATGTATTACTATTAGATAGTGATGAGCCGACAACTTATCCGGAAGAGATGGTGGGATCTGATTCTGAGTCGTGGCTTAGAACAATGACATCCTAGTTAAAGTCCATAGATGAAAATCATGTTTTGAACTTGGTTGATCTATGAACGGTGCAAGACCCATCGAGTGCAAATGGGTCTTTAAGAAGAAAACTAATATGGATGGAAATATTTCTTTCTATAAAGCACATATTGTCATGAAGGTGTTCTGACATGTTGTAGGAGTTGACTATGATGATACTTTCTCAGTCGTAGAAATGCTTAAGTTAGTTCAGATCATGTTAGCCATAGAAGCCTATTTTGGCTATGAGATATGGCAGGTGAATCTCAAGACGACTTTCCTTAAAGGAAATTTAACCAAGGACATGTATATGATACAACCAAGGGTGTTGTCGATCCGGCTAATGCTGACAAGGTATGCAAACTTGAGAAATCCTTTTATGGGTTAAAGCAAGCATCAAGGAGTTGAACATTTGCTTTGATGAGGTAGTAAAATCATGTGGTTTCATCAGGATTGAACATGATTATTGTTTATACAAGAAGTTTAGTGGGAGCAATGTAAAATTTCTGATCATATATGAGGATTACATGTTATTAATTGGTAATATTATCTAGATGTTGCAAGAAACCAAGGAATCATTGGAAAGGTGTTTCTCGATGAAAGACTTGGGTGAGGAAACTTACATACTAGGAATTAGTATCTATAGATATAGTTCAAGGCCTCTCATTGGATTGACTCAGAGTACATATTTGGACATAGTGTTGAAAAAGTTCAACATGGAATCATGTAAGAACAGGTTCTTACCGATGTCCCATGGTGTAAAACTAGCAAGACTCATTGTCCTTCGATAACTGATGAGCGAAGTCAGATGAATGTGATTCTGCACGCTTCGATAGTCAGATCCATCATGTATTCCATGATTTGTACTAGGCCAGATGTTTCCTATGATCTAAGTGTTACGAGAAGACACTAGTCTAACTATGGCAAAAGCCACTAGGTAGCGGTTAAAACCATCCTTAAGTACTTGAGAAGGCTAAGGATATGTTCCTACTTTATGGAGGTGAGGTTAAACTCGGTGTAAAGGGTTACACGGATGTAGGCTATCGTATTGACTCAGATGATTCTCGTTCGCCATCTGGATATGTGTTTGTAATAAACAGAGGGGCTGTGAGCTAGAAGAGTTCCAAGCAAGAGACTGTGTGTTCATCTATAATAGAGGTTGGGTATATTGTTGCCTCGGAGGCACCAAAGGAAGTCGTTTGGATGAAGAACTTCCTGATGGATCTTGGTGTGGTTTAGGAAAAGTCCATTCAGTTAGACGAGTATTGTGACAACAATGGTGCTATTGCACAAGCCAATGAACCTAGAAAACACCATAAGAACAAATATATGCTCACAGTATAAGAAAAGTTGGCTTTTACGATGGACGGTTTTCGTGGTTGAAGGCCCGTTTTTTGTGGCAAAAAATTCTTCCACGATGGATGGGTACCCGTGGTAAAAGCTATATCACCAAGAATCAACCATGCTTTTTTTTGTGAACATGGAGGATCGAACCCTTCAAGCACATAATTATGTGTTGTTGTAGTTCAGTTTTGCCAGCCCCTGCTGACGTCATGCAAATTACCACGTGGCAAGCGCCATTAACGGTCACAAAACCATGGTGGAAGCCAAGGCTCGGTGAAGGCCTGCTAGTTATTAAGTGGGCTGGCCCATGAGAAAACCCCAATAAGAAGATGGACCTTTACTATTTTGGCCTATCACAGGCTTGCGCAGATTGAAGGGTCAAATCACTTTGCAGCCCAGCTATGACACTTAAACTTTCTGATCTGTTACTATTTCGGACTACATAAGGCCCAACTTGGTCCATCACATATGGCCTATTAGCGGCCTATGCCATTTCAGTCTGCTACTGTTAAGGCCTACTTTAGGCCCATCCCTGTTTTTAAAGCCCGTGGTTGGCCACTCAATGCAGGCCCATTTGCGAGAAGGCATGTTACTATTCTGGAGTTTCACTGTTCGAGTCTGCATGTGGCAGGCCGCCTACTAACAGTCCATTTGCGAGAAGATCCGTTACTATTCTAGCCTTCAACCATTTTGGCCTTTCACTATTCAGGTTTGTTAATGTTCAAGTCTTTCATTGTTTATACCTGTAAGGATGTAGAATTTTATCACTTTGCGGCATACTATTATTTTGGCCTTTTTACTGTTCCGACATTTACTATTCATGGAGCCTATTCATGGCGGCATTTTACTATTTTGTCTATTCTGAGGCCTGTGACAATCACAATGATCAAAAAGGTGCATATTGACCATCAGCGAGCATCATTTATTGTTCATTGTATGTCCAATACAAAATGTACCAATACCAGAGCCCAATCAACCTAGTTATGGTACCGCCTACCGCCAGGTGTGGACAACGTCAACTAAATGCTTACATGGCCTATGTTATTTACCTAGATATTACATCGACTGCAAACTTCTTAAAATCATTGCAAATCAACAACGAACTAAAGGGTAAGAAAATTCAGAATTTCAATTGCCAATCGAGATTGAGCCTTCTCAATTTTGTTTCTCAATCTATCAACAACATCTACCTTTTCAGTGTGGTAGCTACATCGGAAAACCACCTTGAGACATGATCTTGCAGTCCCCCTTTGGTGGCGATAGCTGTCGTGGTGGTGTCACGGCAGATGCCATGGATAGGCTAAAGGTGGGGACTAATATGCGCTAGGGGAATCCAGGGAGGATAGTGGAGTGATTCTCCACACAGAAGTTTGTATTGCTATATTTCCAAGATTACAAGTGCTCCTTGAGCTGTATTGGCGAGAGGAGGAAGAAGGTGCTCCCTTACTCTTGCCTACTATCTTGCCCAAGAACCCTAGATCAACTAGTGCTATGGAACTACCAAACCAACTAGTGCTCAACCAACCGCCGCTACCAGAACCCTAACCCCCCTTATATAGAGGAGGTTCGGTCCTGGCCTAGGGCATACGTGGAGGCATATTCCTAAGAATATGCCCCCTCCCAAAGTGGTAACCCGAACGGGGTGCTTTTCCCCTGTGTCACACATGCTTTAGCGACGTAACCCTCAGCGGCGCCCACGTCAGCCGACGTGAGCATCGTCACCCTTGTCGGCCATGACCCGGTGGTCCTGCCCTTGCTTTATTCGCTCATGCAGTGCGTACCGGACCTTCTTTTTTGACCAGAGAGATTCCTTCCTGCTCCCAGAAGCTAAGCGAGGATCCGGATCATAGTAGATCCGGCCACACCTGTCCCTGCATATAAGTTAGACAAGCACTCCTGAATTACTCCTTAAGTCGGATGAGACGATGTTAGGCGACCCCCCTGGTCCGGGTTACTCCATGATTCGGACTGCCTTGAGGTGACCCGGTCAGCATCCGCTTTGACCTTGCCGAACCTCGGCTAACTCGGTCGTTATACCCCAGAGTGACCCTACCCGGGGTATCCCCCCAACATTAGTCCCCGAAGCTGGTGCGGTCTTAGCTGCCTCGGGCACTAAGGCCGCATCAGGTTCATTTACATTCGAGCCTCGGACGTTTAATTCCGAGTTAGCTCCTTATCTTGGATTATATGGATTTACGTTCCCTTCGCACGTTCCAAGTTTTCACTTGCCGGCTGGGTCACCACTTTGGCTCGGATCCCATGTTTATCATGGTTTGATCCGGGCCCCGTTTCCTGCTCTCATACGCCAACCCACGTGGAGGCTAATCATTACCTTGTCTTATTTTAAGGGCCTACACAGTAACCGCCGCAGTAATTGTCAGTTTCACTGTGCGTGGGTCACGTCATGCCTGCCTCCTCGTTTACCACAATAGCATGTCGCGTCATGGGATCACTTCTACTCTATGGCCCCCTGTGTGGCTTTTCTCTGATTGGCTGATGCCGGTGATACACGGCCACACCGTGTGGCTCGTCGGCGCAGCGCGATCCCACTCATCGATCACTGGGGTGGTTAAATAGGGGAGGGGCGCGTCCCTTAGCGTTTTTCCACCTCTGCGCCCCTTTGCCCGTTGCGTTTTCTCCTTCGTCTTCCCTGCAACAACGCCACCGCCGGTGCTTTCTAGCAACAGCGCCGCCGCCGCACCTCCCCATGCCTCCGCACCGCAGCCACCGCTGCGCAGCTTCTTCACCACGGGTCCATGCCAATCTTGGCCTCAGATCCCCGCCGCCGCTAGCTCCAGCGAGGATAGCGGATACGAGATGACGGAGGAGGAGCTCGTCGTCGCCGAGAAGGAGATGGAGGAGGACGCCGGCGTGGCGGACCGTGGTGCGTGGGCTGGGTCATAGGTCTGTCAAGATGACCTTGACTGGCTCTACCGGACCATGCGCATTCCCGCCGGCGTCACCGCTCGTCTCCCCTCCTCGGAACTGGCCCCCTCACCCAATCTGGGTGAGTTCGTTGTATTCCTGTCCCACTTCCAACGGGGATTTGGCCTTCCGGTGAGCGATTTCTTCCGGGATTGGGTTAGGACGTATCACCTGCAGCCGCACCATCTCCTAGCGAACGCAATCACCTCTCTTTCTGCCTTTGCCTCTACGATCAAGGGCTACACCGGACTATGGCCCACGAAGGAGCTGTGGATCCAGTTCTTCAGCCTCCGTCGCAACGTTGTCCCTAACATCCACGTTGAGTCGGAGGACAAGCAGCTCACCCAGTTCGGAGCTGCCTCCATCTCGCCCCGGAGATTTTCAGTCTTTCCCCGGGTCACCGGGCTTGACTCCTGCAAAGGATGGGCCCGGACCTTCTTCTACGTCCAGAACGAGGGTACCGAAGATTTGATTCGGTTGCTGCCCTACGCTCCGGGCCCACCTGACACGGATTTCTGGGAGGATGTCCCCAAGAAACCTACAGCTCTGGCCAACCAAGTTAACAAGAGGTTCGCAGAGCTGAAGAAGCTCGGATTGCGCCACGAGGATGCTATGATCACATTCGTGCGCAACCGAATTTCTCCCCTCCAGAAGCGCAACCACAAGTTGTGCCACATGAGCTTCGGCCGTGACCCCAACCGAACCTCCTCCTTCGAGTTGAGCAACACGGAGATCTTTCACCGGGTTAAAGCTCTTTTCACCACCCACAAGGATTTCTCCGCTGAATGGACGTGGGGAATCGAGCACTACTGCCGTGACAGGCTCCCTCCCTGGTAAGCTTCACGGGGCAAACTTATTTCGGATCAAGTATGTGTCGGTTTTTGTCATATTTTTGACTCTGCTCTTTGTGCTTTTTCTCAGCTGTTTCTTCAGCAAACTCTCGAGGATGGCACGGATCCGACCCTTAAGTGGGCGCCGGACCGAGAAATCCCGGATGAGGAGGAGCCGGACCAGGAGATGTTCCTCCCTATGACCGACGCCACCAAACGACCCAGCGGTAAATTCTCTTCTCTTAGAGATTGGCCCGATGATGAGGATGACTCGGATATCGACGTGATTGAACCCGTTGAAGTTGTCCCTCTTTCTTTTGCCTTTCCGACATCATCTAACCCCGGTGGGAATATCCACGAGGATCCTCCACTTGCTACGGGTGAGCCGGTTCCGGTGGCGTCGAAGAAGAAGCGCGGAGCCGCATCAAGTTCTTCCTCTGAACCTTCTCATCCCACAAAAAGGCAAACGAAGGCCGGAGACAAGACTGCCTCCAAGCGGGCAGGCAAAGCCCTGGCACGGAGGGCCCGGAAACCCAAGGAGGCCGAAACCTCGGATGCGTAAGTCATTTCTCATTATGTAACTCACCTTTCCTTGCAACGCGGTAATTTCACTCCTGACATTATTCTCTTTTTCAGGCCTCCTGTGGAGGTCCCTCAGAGCGGATCGAGCATCTCTTCTCCCCTTCGGTCCGACCCTTCTCCTCCTCGTGACGACGAGTCACGCCCGCTGAGCCCTATTCCGGAGGGCTCTGCGGCTGCTCCGGGTTCCGCAGTACCTCATCGAGAGGAACACGACCTCGGAGCGGGAGGGGTCGGTTCGGCCGAGGCGACGGCGTCCACCACTTCGGCATTGCCGCAACCAGCAACCACTGAGTCTATCACAACACCAGCACCAACAACAGCTCCAGTACCAGAAACCGAGCCAGCACCTGCCCCGGCACCAAGGAAACCAACAACAGCTCTAGTGCCAAGTTCCTCTGCCTCTTCCGAGTCATCTCAGCCTCGGCGAGGAACCATTCCAGCAATTTCCAAAGGGAAATCCACCGTGGTTACTTCTTCCCAGCAAGCTAAAGGCAAGAAGGCTCCGGATACTGCCAAGTCTACATCCGTCGAGGCCGGGCAGCGAACCCTGTCGTCGATGCTTCCGAAGAAATCACTAGCAGCGACGGATGTTCCTGCTGAGCCAACAGATGCGCAGCTGATGGTTCTGGACACCAGCCCAGCTCTTGCTCTAGTTGAGAGGAAGGAAGCTCATGTGAAGGGCTTGGTGGCACCACACATGCCCACTGGCGAACGGTACCCTCCGAGCCTTATCGAGTTCGTTATGAACTGGAACAAGGCGGAGTTCGTCCACAACGACGATCTCCCGGAAAAGTTCGGCCCTGCAGAATTTTCTGCCCAGATGAATACTACCGCCAAGGCAATTAACCTCGCGGGGCGAATGCTGGAGGTATGTAAACTTCAAAACCAACGTAGATAATAGCTGGGTTTGGGAAAAGTCCTTTACATGCTGTAGATAATAACTATTAGTCCCCGAGCCTCCGGGGTAGTAGCTTGTTACTCGGCCGGATGCTCATTAGAAAACCAACGTAGCTGTATGTAAATTTCAAATATGCACACACCTAGAGCCGGCTTAAGTTCCACTTGGCCCGGATGTCGCACACTTCGAATATGCACACACCTAGAGCCGGGTTAAGTTCCACTTGGCCCGGATCTTGTACACTTCGAATATGCACACACCTAGAGGCGGGTTAAGTTCCACTTGGCCCGGATCTTGTATACTTCGAATCTGCACACACCTAGAGCCGGGGTAAGTTCCACTTGGCCCGGATCTTGCACACTTCGAATATGCACACACCTAGAGCAGGGTTAAGTTCCACTTGGCCCGGATCTTGCACACTTTGAATATGCACACACCTAGAGCCGGGTTAAGTTCCACTTGGCCCGGACCTTGCACACTTCGAATATGCACACACCTAGAGCCGGGTTAAGTTCCACTTGTCCCGGACCTTGCACACTTCGAATATGCACACACCTAGAGTTGGGTTAAGTTCCACTTGGCCCGGATCTTGCACACTTCGAATATGCACACACCTAGAGACGGGTTAAGTTCCACTTGGCCCGGGTCTTGTACACTTCGAATATGCACCAAGCTAATTTTACACTTCTGTACTTCTTTCAGGTAACCACCAATCGCCGGAGCGCCGAATTTCAACGCCTGCTTGATACCCACAAGATCCTGCGCGCAAAACATGTTGCACTTGGTGCAGAACATGAAAAGAGAGGTAATTTTCTCCCTCGACACCTCTCCGTTTTTCTTTACTTTCTTTCGCCGAACTAATCTCCTCATTCGGTTTTTGCAGCTAGGGTAGAGGCTGAGAACAAAATTATACGGAAGAACTTGGACGAAATCCGGGGTATGTCCTCTTTTGTTCGACCTCGTAGAGTTTTCCATTTCTTCTTCTCCTCGGCTCGGCAAACATTCACTCCTCGGCTCTGCCGGGTCAACATACTATTTCAGCATTGCTTGAGGATAGTGTGCCCGTGCCTGATATGATGCTGCATTTTCTCGAACAAGCAGGGCAACATCAAGCTGAGATGAAGAAAAAGAATGATGAACTTGCTCTCCTCCGGACTAAAAACGACGAGATTGCCAAGCTCAAAACTGAGATGGAGAAGATGAAGGCCCAGCACCGAACTGAGCTCCAAAAGGTTGGCCAGGACTTCACAGAAGAGCGTGAGCGTCTTACTCTCCAGGTCTCCAAGGACCCGGACCTACTCAAAGAATCCGACCTCCAGCTTGGGTCGGCAAACGCTGAGCTTGAGCAACTTCGTAAAAGACGCGATGCCTGCATCAAGGAGTTAACCCGGATCCATAGCCATATTTCTCGTAAGTTCTTTTCCCTTGTCCGACATAACTCTCCGGGTTACCTCATATGTCTTTTCTTTGCCAAATTTCACCGAGAGAGGGGTACCCCCATTGCTCCTAATGGTGAGAACATTCCTCTGGACATGGAGGACCTATTGGTCAGCTTGTCCTCTCGCGTGGAGACCATCAAGAATTATGGCAAGGATATCCTCGATGTTGCAATGCGCATATTCAATACGTTCTGGCCCGGTGAGAGTAGCCCGGAGACCATCGCAACTCTCGTCGAGAAATTAATGGAAGTCAAGACCCAGCTTGACCTCTGGAGAGAATCTGCCGGTCGTGCTGCAGCTGACACCATCCTTCATCATATTCTCACATGGTACGAGAAGATCGACCTCAGCCTCCTCACACGCCGGCGCACCGGATCCAGATGGACCGATGATCCGGAGTGGGTAGCTCGGCGCCAGGCCTGCGCCTACAGCCTCGTCGAATATTCTCCTATTCATGACTGGATTGAAGGGCCGAGCTTCCTGGAATCCGCTAGGGACGAGCAGAATGAGAATGTTGAAGATGGGTCGGATGAGGACGGGGAAGATGATGCTTCAGATATTGAAGACATCAATGACGACGCCGAACCTGCTCCTCCTGCTGCTCCTTAGTTCTAAAAAACTTGAAAATTTATCAGATCCCCGGTATGCCCGGTGCAATTGTATGCTGGATATGTGATATTTTGCTAATACGTTTTTATGCCGGATTAACTTGGGCGTAGTCCCCGAGTTTCATTTTGTTGTTCGTCCAATTCTTTGGCTCAGTCCGTCTCTGCCTTGATTCGGTTTTACGACTTACGAATCCAAGCTTCAAAAATTGTCTTAACAATACTTAGAAACTTTTGGGGCTTGGCGCAAAATAATTCAGAATAATAACTTGAAAATAAAAACAGGGTTAGTCCAAAAAAACAAACGTTAGCTCGAATAAATTCGTTTCCTTAGTCGTTTTTCATGTGCTACGCAATTCCAAACTTGTTCCCTTGCTTGCCATGAAGCCAATTCTTGTTGGACAGCAGCAAGTCGAAGGGTTGGGTTTTTGGTGCTCACACATTACTAATCCAGGTTAAGTAGAACGACTTATTCCAGCTACCGCATAAGAAATTAGGACAAACATTATTAAGGCAGTCCCTGAGTTACTGCTCGAGGTGCTGCTATTTCATTGATAAGCTCGTTGCCGACATACATACCGACATATGAGATGACTCGGATACATACACTTCTTAGCTAAGTGTAGAAGGGACGAAGTAGTGCTACATTCCACGGTCGCTTGGATTCTTCTCCGGACCTGTCCGCCTTGTTCTTTTCCTATGGCTTTGCATCTATAAGATAGTAAGAATCATTGTGCAATGCTTTGCTCACAATGAATGGCCCTTCCCATGGGGGGATAGTTTATGCATGCCAGTAGTACATTGTACCAACCGGAGCACCAGATCGCCTTCCCGGAAGACTCGGGGGCACACTTTCCGGCTATGATAGCGTCGGAGATTTTGCTGCTATATGGTAGATCTGGACAGTGCCAGTTCTCTCGCTTCTTCCAGCAGATCAACATCATTTTGCCGGGCTTCTTGCACTTTGGTTTCTGTGTATTGGGTGACCCTAGGCGAATCATGCTCTATGTCGGCTGGTAATACAGCTTCTGCCCCATATACCAGAAAGAATGGCGTATAGCCTGTCTTCTGTGTATTGTATCCCCCCAACAATAGCAATAATTGCAGCCTAAAACTATGTAATAAAAAGTTAATACAACAAAAAAGTCAAAAAAACAACCATCTTCATTATAAAAGAATTTGAAACTACTCATTTGACCGATGACAAGAACTACAAACTATACTTTACTACAGTCCATGGTTCAATTATTGACCAACACGTCAAAGAAACAAGACAAGGAAGCATTACATAACTGTGGCTAAAATGAAATGAGCAATAAAACAAAGTGTTCCTTATAATTTCAGAAAATATAAACTAGCCAGGTCATTTCAACAAATATATATGGAAGAAATTGTATATCCTAGAATGCAAGAGACACTATGTGACTCAGAATTTGCGGTGACCTACACAATGGGATGCAGTTACTATCCTAGCTACGAATGAAACAAATAGAAATTATAATGGCATCATATGTGAAGTTTTAGAGAGCAGGAATGCAAACCACAAATGAACTACACGGCAGAGGATAGCTCTGTCATTGCTTAGGACGAACTAGCACCATATGCATAATATAATGGCATCGCTCGTGAACTTGTAGAGCAGGAAAAGAAAACATTAAACAAGTGTGCCTATAATGAAATGAGCAATGAAACAAAGTGTTTGTTAGAATTTCAACATATATAAACTAGTTGGGTCATTTCAGCAAATATATATGGAAGCAGTTGTATATCCCGTGGATCATAATTTGTGGTGAGCTACACAATGGCATGCGGTTAGTGTCGTAGCTAAGAATGAATGAGATAGAAATTATAATGGCATCATCCATGAACTTGTAGAGCAGGAATGCAAACCACGAATCAACTACATAGTAGAGGATAGTTATTTAGATTCTTACGATGAACTAGATCTAGATACAAAACTGTGAATCTGTAGAGCAAGCTTTGCGAACCAAATCACTTGTGAACCTGTAGAACAAGCTTTGCAAGCCAACATTTTCAATGTTCCATGTTTGAGCTCTATGCAAAGAAGGAGAAAATAGGTAGTGTTGCAGATTTTGAAGAACTATATGGCAACAAAAAAATTATAAAGGAATTAATGGGAAGAGTTTAAACGGGTACTAAAGGATAGCGAAAGGATGCCAAGGAGGAAACAACAATAGGAACTTAGCTCAGGACAAACCAGATAGATGTTAGCAACTGTGGAGCAGGGAATCCACACTAATATTTTCCACTAACTTTTAGATTTTGCAAGAAGTACACAATAGTAGGCAATTATTGTTGTATGGGGTAGCTAAGAACATATGCATGACAAAATAACAAACATGTGCATGACTTTAAATTTGTATAGTAGTGAATGCAAACCAACATGTCTAGTGCCAAGTGACTTGTATGTACTCGCACGATTACAAAATATAGTTCACTACGATAGGCTTGAACCTGCTATACTCCTGACAAAACAAAAAAAGGTTGGAGATTTGGTTACCTTGGTCGAAGATACGTCTAAGTATCATACATACCGTGCGGGTGACGCCCAGGTCACCGAGGGTGTTGCGGTGGTTGTTGGCATCGGGAAGAAGATCTTGGGCGGTCAATGACGGCTTGAGAGCAGTGGATGAGAGCATCGCTGACACATATCTGGTGTAGTGTATGGAAACACCTGTGCAGCTGGTCTGGAGCGGTGGACATGGAACTCGTTGAACTAGATCTCGTCCAGGGGACATCGGTGAAGCGGCTCCAGTACGGTTAGGTAGCTGCCGGCGGTGAGGAAGGAGAGCTTGCACGGTTAGGTAGCTATCGGTGGCGGTGAACAAGACCGTAGCTCTAAAATGTTGCTGAGAGATCCGGTGAACTAGATCATGTGTGGTGGGCATCGATAAAGCGGCTTCGATGCAGCACACAAGACCACATCTCAAGCAGCTCTGACTATAGGCCCATGCACACGGTGGTCATGGAGGTGAGAGAATGAGAGAGGAGGTTGGGATTTTTAGGAGGGTCAGCGGGAAATACTGCAAAAATCAGGACTATAGAGGTGAACATAAAAATAATTACGATTGTTCCCCCAAGCTACTGACTTTAGCATGCCCATTTGTCGTCGGAACAATTGGTAGAATGGGAATTTTAAAGTAAAAAGGTTATGAAACGGAAGGGGCACAAAATTCTTCAAGGCCAGTGTGTGATTTTTTTGCTTGATTGAGATTTTGAATTTTGCTTGCGTCCATCTACAATAATAGATAATAAAAATGGTACTCCCCCGGTTGGAGATTTTTTCTAAAAGTTTTTGAAACGGAGGGGAGAAAAATGCTCCAAAGTCGGTGGGTGATTTTGCCGCTCAATTGATATTTTGAATTTGTCTTACTTTCATCTATCTACTAATAGAAAAATGGTACTCCCCGGTGCGAGATTTTTCCTCAAAGTTTTTGAAACAGTGGGGCAGGAAATGCTTCAAGGTCTGTGGGTGATTTTACCACATCATTGTGATTTTGAATTTTGCTACTAGCCAAATAATAATAGAAAAAAGATAGTAGACCGTATGTTACCTATCTAGAAATTCAAGGCCGAAAGTCACATCAACTGATCATCCATGACCATAATAATTGCGCAGACTTGTATTTTGAATTTGGCTAGCATCCAAGCAAGAATATAAAAAACGGGTACTCCCTCTTCAGGAATTGAAGGACGAGAGTAATGTCAACTGATCATCAACCATATGCTATTTGTCCAAGAATTTAAGGCCGAGTGTTATGTCCATGAGCATAATTCCGCATAAACTTGGATACCTCTAATTCAAAACGGAGTAGACGCGTGGTAAATTTTGCATCCCTGCTGAGATTTTGAATTTGGCTAGCATCCCATGAAGATCCTGAAACTGTTTTGTCCAAATATATCCCATTTAAGGCCTATTAAACATAGTAGTCCTGATTTGTTGCATTGCCTGGATGGCCAATTTTTTAGTCTATTATGTTGGCCATTTAGATAAAAGTCATGAATGGGAATCCAATTTGGAAGCATCATTTTCTGGATACAACAAAGGAAGGAATCAATAATAGTAGCTCATAGAGATTAAAGTATATAGAGTATGGATAACATGCATATAGTGAATCAAATAGGTAGAATTTTTGTGCTTCATGGTATAACCAGAAACCTCAATAAAATCAGGCAACTACTCAGCTAAACGAAGCACTATAAATTACTTTTCCTATAACTACTCGAGACAAGAAGCATTTTCAGTATAAGAAAAACAAGTAATCATGTACCACATATAAACTAACTAGATCATTTTGCAGTTGGAGATAAAATAAGCAGAAACGATGTCGTAAGTAGAAATCAAGCTTCTATATGCTACTTTCCTCTAACTATTGTATCTTTAACTGCTGACGGAAGACTTGTTTTAGTCATCGATAGATTCAAAATTAAAATAAAATTAGAATCTAAATTTTTCAAAGTTATGGGGCTAATATAGACTATCAGTAAAATGAAATGAGATCTTTTTTGTGCACAATATAATGAAATGAGTAACTTGGTATTGTTTGCCTTAAGTCAACAGACATGTAATATTAATGGAAAAACAAGTAATTTACATATCGTGTGCCTAAATAATAAATACAGAATGAAATAAGCAATTAAAACTATGTCTACCTCATGTATGCAATCAGATCATTCTGTAGTTAGAGAAGCAATAGTGAGATCATTCTGTGGAATTGATTTATCAATTCAACATGGGTATCCTAGAGATATAGAGTGTGAGGAATGGGAAGACTTTATTTTCATAAAAATCGGATAAAAAAGCTAATGACTAAGCACATCAAACTAAAACGAGGGACTTACAATAGAACTTTGCAGCGTCAGACAACAACTCATGGTGTTGTCGGTTGGCTGGTTGAAGGAGATCAGTTCGTTTGCACTGTGGAGTGGGTGAACATTATCATGTGTAGTGAACGGCATCGCGGGAAAGCAGATCCAATGTCGCGTGGGTCAGGTTTGGTGGACAAGAGAGTCGACACACGTCTCGTGTTCTGACGAGGGAGTTGACACACAGCGATGATGATGAAGCACTTCTGGTTGCGCATGGTGGCTCTGATAGATTGGAGGATGAAAATGTGCGGCGGTGGGCAGGCGAAGTACGGCGCGTGGTGTGGGGAAGGGCTTATGCATGGATCTGGACTATAGAGATGGTGAACGGAAAATATTACAAACACCCCCCAACCGTTAGACTTCACTGCAGCCATGGTCATCTACGAGACGGGTCGAAGGGGAATTGCACATTGTTTGAAATGTAGGGGCGCAAAATGTTTCGGGGTCGATGGGAAATTTCGCCTGACATTGTATGAAACAGAGGGGAACGATATGTTTTGAGATCAGTGGGATATTTTTCTGCTCTATTGAGATTTTTAATTTTGCTATCGTCCAAGTAATAATAAAAAAATGGTAGTAGTAGGTTGTACTATATCTGTTCAGTATTTAAGGCCGAGAATAATCACATCCACTGATAATCCCTGACCACAATATTTGATACGTCGAATTCAATCAAATTGGTCGTACATCGTACCTCCTATCAATAGGAATCCAAGTCTGAGTTGTATTAAGAGATCATACATGACCCAGCTTCGAAAGAATATTTATAAACTTGGATACCTCTGATTCAAGCAAAATTAGGGTAGGAAGTTGTCAACACCCGGATTTTTAATCCCAGATGCCCGTTATGCCATACCTCGCAATCCTAAGATTACCATTTTTGCGAGACATAACGAATTGGATATCACAGTACATCATCCATTACAAACCATACATAAGGTTTTACACAAATAGGGATCTCAGGATCCAGTCTTTAATACAACAAGCAGCGGAAATAAAAGATAGCGTAGCGGTGGGGTCCATCTTCAGGGGCACAGGCAATGCTGACGAAGGCAGATAGTCCTAGTTATCATAGCCGTCCTGCTAACCATCATCTTGATATTCTCCTTGATAGTCTGGCCATGATAATAGCCAGGGACAAAAGCCATGAGTACTCTTTAAGTACTCACAAACTACTACTAACAAGGAGTATAATTCTAAGTTAAAGTGCTAAATCTAAGTTAAGTTTGAAACCTAAGCTGAGTTCAGAAGCAAAGAAAGATAAAGTAAAGTTCTAGAATCACTTAAGTTGGGAAGCTATTATCATAAACACAACCCTGTTGTGGTCAAGTCAAAGTTCATCATTCATTTCAAGTTATTTAGAAAACATCTGACAACGAAACAGTATGGCCATTCCAACGGTCCATAACCACGGACGTGGCTTTTCGAATAGTTTGACACTCTACAGAGGTGGTACACTTTCACCACAAGATTCGATACATCTGCCAGGGATAACCCTGAATCATCATACTTAGTATGCAGATAATCAAACATAACCTTCCCTTTACACACCCTAGTATAAGCACCTCTCCTATGAGTATGGCCTCCCAACCATGACCATCAGTCATCTTGGGCACTGCATAGGTGGACAACATTGAGAGGTAGCCTCAGCTCAAACCTCTCCCGTGAGGGAACTAATACTAATGCATATAAATTTCCAGCTAAGCCTTACCCAATTTAGGTAATGTGGTTGTACGGTAAATTTGGAATGGTATCATATCCGAATCCAACCATCAGTTTTATAAGAGGGTTAAGGCTCATGCCTCATCATTTTCATCATCTTAAACCAGTTGTGTCTCTCAACACATGTCAAAACATCTCAATAGAATGACTCATCATTCCAAGGTTTTCACAATTCATTTTCACCAAGTATTCCCATCTAAACTAACTCAAGTTTTTATCTACTCTATAATACTAAGTTAAGAGTGTTCACTAAGGTGGAAGGATGGGATCAATCTCATGCCATAGAATGACATCTAAAGGTTTCTAAGTAGGTCAAGTTTTATACTTTTTATGCTACCTTCAAAATAAGTAAGGAATTTTGCATACTAAGGGGAGTAAACCTTGTAAGTAAGACTTGGGGTACTAATAGTTAAAAAGGGGTGTGATCAAAGCATGCCTAAAGCATCCTTGCTCATTCATCTAGCTTAATTCTAGCTTGCTAACAATAGCTTGCCTTGGTTGGTGTAGTGGTTGAAGTTTTCTTCTTCTTGGTAGAACTCCTCCTCCTCGTAAGCTTGGTCGGTACTATCTTCTATAACAATACATACGGAGTAGACAATCACCAAACAATACTTAACTAGGCTAGATAGCATTCTAAGACACACAATTGATGATCTATTATCATCACAAGCATCACAAGTTTAATTTAATAGTTTCCTTCTTTTTAGTTTAGAAAAGTAATTTCTACTCATTGAAAATTTAACTAACATTTAATATTCACCACTTAAAACATGGGATCATGTTGACACATGTCATAACCACATATTATAACATGTGGGAATGAGATTTAAGGGTTGCATCAATATTACTTTGGTTTAAGTTCATTATTTAATGATTTAAAGTGACTACAAATGCCTATATAGCATTATTTTGGTACTAGTCCAAAGTCACTGCATGTAAACCTTAATATTATTACATATTTATATAGATATTTTTGAGAGTTGGAATCAACTCAAAAGCTAACTTGGTTGATTTTATAAAAATGTTGCAAGTTGCAAAAGCTTCTGTCTTCTTATTTTTATTAGGAGAGATCTATAACTCTAATTGAATTAAATCCAACGGGCTTGGATAGATCATTTTAATACCTTTCAGACAAAATTAGTTTCATGCAATTTGGATTTCCAAAACTCTCTGAATTGATTTTCAAACTAGGGGACACAAACTAGATTTAACTAAAAAGAAAAATCCAGATTTGAATAGGTGGGCTAGCGCGGGAAAAGAAATGGGCCGTCCCAGTGGCGCTGCGCGGCGCGGGGCTCAGCTGACAGGGGGGTCCCACATGTTAGCGGCACTTAAAACACGAAATGGCACTTAAAACACAAACACGATTAGAAGCAAGATCTACGGCTGAGGGTCGTCCAATCCATTTAATAGGTCGCCAAGTAGCTCGAACCCTAGCGGCTCGCTGGGGTCTCATGGGGCATTAGGGCTCCAGCAGGGTTGGCGAGGCGGGCAAACGACGTGGAAGACGACAGCAAGGCGAGGCGCGGTTGCGGTGGAGCTTGGGGTGGTCGCAATCAACGGCGCCCTTCTCCTCCTGCCGCGGCTGCTCTGGCTCCAATTCCGGCGAGCTGCTGCTCCCTTTGCTCCGGCGAGAGGTGGGTGAGGTTCAGAGAGGTGAGGGGAGTGGAATGGTGTGGAGAGAAGAGGAGAGGAGCCACATGAGAAGATATAAAATCAAATTAAGTTTCAGTCTTCGGCCATGAGCATTGTTCCTGAAATCAAATTAAATTAACACGATTTCGAAAAAACAAGATATAAAATGAGAAATAGTATGTTGAGGATAGGAGCCACATGAGAAGTACAATCTCCCTGAAATGAAAAGTGTACCTCGTCAGAATCTTGAGGAGTGGAGTAGCGTGAGCTCGAGTGGACCAGCAGCTGTGCCGGGGAGGAAGCAGGGCAACATGTCTAGTGGTGGCGGCGGTAGATCTAGATATGGATCTCCGCTCCACTTGAATGATGAGTAGCGGTCATTAGAGCGAGGAAATGCAACAAGGAGGGAAATTTAGGAACGGTGGTATGTTTGTCCGAACGTCTAGAAAAAGAAGTCATTGAAGAAAAAAAGAAGTGAGGATACTTTGATCTACTATAGTAGACTAGTAATAAATTGCACGTGCCTTGCACGTGAGAATTAGATAATAGAAGTATGAAATATCAATTTTTATATAAATTTATAATAGGTGAAGCTCAAAAAATAACTATAATTTCGAGCCACATCAATAAAGTATCGGGTATATATTTGGTTCTTCTACTTTGTAAGAGTATCATGTAGAAATCAATCGGTTAGTACTCAACATTCTCTAGAGAAATGACGATTTGTGCATAGCATTCATTATTTTAAAGTCTATAATTAGAATCTTCTAGATGCTAGAATGGAAAAGAAGATCGAACATCTAACAATGTTGGGATTTTCCTATCTTGATCTAAGGGTCAATGTTCAAAGTTATTCGTACACTATATAGTGGTAAGATTAGTAAGTTGCATGTGCCTTTCACGTGAGAATCAGATAATAGAAGTATGACATATCATTTTATATACAAAATCATAATAGGTGAAGCTAAAAAATAATTATAATTTCAAGCCACGTTAATAAAGTAGCATGTGTATATTTGGTTCTTGTACTTGTATCGTGTAGAAATTAACCTAGTAGCTACCTAATAGAAAACATTTTATATAGAAATGACGGAGAAATTTCTAGAATTATTGAGAAGTGTGTTTTCATTGTGCTAAAGACTATCTATAGAATCTTCTACTATAGATGCTAGAATAAAAAATAAGATCCAACAGTTGGTAATGTTGGGATTTGGCAGTCTTGATCTAACGGTCAAAGTTAAAAGTTATTCATACACTATATAGTGGTAATATAAGATAATATTATACTACTCCCTCCGGTTCATATTAATGGTCTCATCTTTGCCAAGATAAAAATTCATGTAGTCTAAATACTTAACTAGATACATCCAAATCTAGATAAAGTTGAGGCCATTAATATGGATCGGAGGGAGTAGGTAAAGATCAACAAATTATATGTTTGAGCCACTTCTATAAAGTATGGTTGTATATTTGGTTCTTGAACATTATATCATGTATAAATACATGTTTATTAGATACCTAATCTTACCACTATATAGTATACGAAAAACTTTGAACACTACCTATTGCATCAAGACTAGCAAATCCCAACATTCCTAGCCGTTTCATCTTCTTTTACATTCTAGCATGTTTAAGAATTATATTGATAGTCTTCAACACAATCAACGCTATGCACAAACGTCAAGACACACTTCTTCATCATTTCAGAATCTTCTCTATCATTTCTCTAGAACATGTTATCAAAATTTTCGAGTACTAGGTAGCTAATAAAGCTTGATTTCTACATAATATGAAGTACAAGAACCAAATATACACCAGAGAATTCATGGATGTGGCTCAAATTTATAATTATTTTTTGAGATTTACCTATTATCTTACCACTGGTATTCGACTAACTTTGAACATTGACCATTGGATCAAGACTCTCAAATCCCAACATTGCTAACTGTTGGATCTCCTTTTCCATTCTATAGGATCTAGAAGATTCTATTGTGATAGTCTTTAGCACTATGCACAAACCTTAAACACACTTCTCCATAATTCTAGAATCTTATCTATCATCTCTCTAGACCATGTTACCAAATTCTCAAGTACTAGGTAGCCAATAAATGTTGATTTATACATGATATAAATTAAGAGAACCAAATATACACCAATACTTTATAGATTTGGCTAAATTTTATAATTTTGAGATTTACCTATTATAATTATATATAGTGATGATATGTCATTCTCCTACTTCTATTATGTGGGTCTCACGTGCAAGGCATGCACAACTTGCTCTCACTTGAGAATATTGGTACCATGGTCTAGGGAAATGACGTAGAAGATTCTAGAATGATGGACAAATGTGTTTTGAGGTTTGTGCATAGCGTTCATTGTGTTAAAGACTATCAATAGAATCTTCTAGATGCTTGAATGGAAAAGAAGATCCAGCGGTTGACAATTTTGGGATTTGCAAGTCTTGATCCAACGGTCAATATTAGTTATTCGTACATTATACAAGGCTTGTTTGAATTGTAGGATTATCATAGGAATGATTTCTTATGGGATTTTTCCTACCAACATCGTTTGATTCATAGGAATAGAACCCTCGAGATTATTTTGTATGGAACTTCCCTAGTCTATTTCAAAGGAAAATTTTCATTAGGTTTGAGGTTTTGGAAAAATTCCTCTGGCTAGCTTAGTTGGGAAATGCTACTTGTTTGAAATCTCAAACCTCATACAATAATATTATACTTTTCCCGATATCTATGGTTTTCCTACACTACCATTAAACACTCACTTGTGCTAACTCCCATGGTTTTCATTCCCATAAAATTTAATGAGGCATTCCACACCAATCCTATATTTTTTCTAATCCTTCATTTTTCCAGTGTCTGGGAAGGAAGTGAAAAATTCCAAACCTGGAAAGTTTGAATTCTAGTAATTTTGTCTGCCAAGACCCAAGTTGGTTCCTTCCTAGCTAGTACACCAATGCAGCTAACGAACACGCTAGAGAGCACAAAGCCTCCGAACCAAGGCACACGTGCGCAGCGCAGCGCCTCGCTGTGGACAAGGGAGATATCAGTCAGCCAGTGCACGTGGGGTTACCGAGGAGAGATGGATACTGAGAGAGAAAAAACAAATTTGTTTTGGGTGCATATAGGTCCTGCAATTTATACTAGTACTAGAGTGTGTACGCTCTAAAGGTTGTAGTAGTATAGTACCTCATGTCAGGAACCCATCATAACTGTGCTCTGACATTCCATTGCCTTCAACTCCTCCTTGCTGCTACCCTCTCGCGATGCCTTCCTTTTATTCTCTAATATCATAGTATCCTCTTACTCTTTGGTTTTTCTCCTCTATTTCTAGCCATACTCTTTGTTGTAGTAGTACTGTACTTGATTTTTACTACAGAAGAAACATTCCTATCACATGGAAAATTGAGATTGTCTCTTTATCTAATACTTATTGGAAACTCCCCTTTGCAACATTGTTTACCATGCCAAGATGCACCAATCTACTACCTAATATGGTAAAATTAGCATACACTATGGTGTCGATAGGGTCATGACCTTGGTTGTTCAGCTTGAAACCTGTTCATACATGGTAGGCAAGCGGGTTTTTAAAAAGTTGCCAAAACTCATGTTTATCATTTTTAATGCATGGGAGGTGGTACACGCAAAAGGATGCTATGAGTAAGTCATGTTTCATTGGATTTTTATTTATTTTCTTCTATTGTTTTCATAACAGGGTCAACTTCGCCGACACGCAAATTATGAGAAAAAAGTTTAATTTTTCAAAACTCTCGGTCATTCTTGTAACGTCCCAATTTCAGTAACCATGATTAGTTGTCTAGAATGCAAAAATCAGGGGGAACAAAAACTTTTTCTTGTTGATTGATGCAGTGTTGCTTGATTGCTTGTCTATGCTTATGCCTTTGAAGGTGCAACAGATAATATACTCCTTACCTCAAACTCAGTTGACAAAAGCTATTTAACAAAAACTGTCTTGGCTTATGTTTCATATTCCCAAATGGTATGGCATTTCACAAACCTGAGCCAAGATGCCTTGCAACCCTGCAACCTTTTTAGTAGCTTCTATTGACAAAATTATGGAGATCTATATGATATAATCTCCATATGTTTTTAAGGCAAAACTTTTAACTACTCTTACCTCTAGGTTTTTCTGAAACCTTTTTATAAAGATTTTGAATTCTACTCTTGGTAGGAATACCAAGGACTCTCACCTTATTCAAACTCCACCCTTTTAAATACCCATCCCTACCTTATGATAGGATTGAAGGTACTCATGGTAGTAGATTTGTTCTGTTTGCAAGATGAGTTACCTTGATCTGCTACTGCACTTGATTGCTTAGAAGTATAATGAGATAACTAGGAGCTCATCATCTAGCATCTATCTAATCCAAGAGTGTCAATCCTAAACAAGTTAACCAAGGTGGATCTAATCTCTAGCCACTAGGTGCTCATCTAAAACCCTTAACCAGATCAACTCTAAAGTGATCCATTCTAGAAGTTTCCAAGTAAATGAAGACAAATATCAAGCATGGATCTATTCTACCCAATCTACACTTCAACATCATGCATTTTATGATTCTTTGATACCTTGCAAACCCTCAAAAACATCCCCACTCATATTCTAGTCAAAAACCCTAAATTTGCTAAATTTTGACTAAGTCTGGAAACTATTTCGACATCACTTCTTTGAGTGCCTCTCTTTATCACCCCTTGTGCCTTTTTGTTAATGCACTTGAACCATCTTGTAGACCATCATAAGGACTACCAATAACCACTCTTTCCCTTGGTTAGACCATCCTCTAACCCCCTTGTTCTTGATAGTTTTGCAGGGAAGAAGATAATAATTCCTGGAAATCTTATCAACATGCCTACTTTGGAAGAAGCTCACACCTATATGTTATCTTCTTTTCACCAACTCCTTGCATTATTGTGTTCTACTGATAAAGGTATAGAAATACCTACTTCACTTGTTCCAAATGGATCCTTTTGCTTCAAAAACCCATAAGGTTTTGAAGGCTATTTGGTAACCTACTTCGGCAGTCTTATTTTATTCGAAGTTTGGAATCAATCCTGGGAGATCTCAAGCATGATCAAGACAAAAAATTTGTACCATGGTGATCTACATAACTTGGTATATCTATCCATATAGCCCTTGAACCAAGGGAAGCCTTGATCTCCAAGATACAACCATGTTTTGATGGTATGAAAATAACCTTGCCCAAGATCCTTTATTCCTTGTTTTCTTCCTTAAATCAAGTTGAATTTCCAAAACCAAAGGTTGAAAATCGTATATACAACATGTGGGCATAATATACCTTGAATATAAAAAATTACCAAACATTATCCATAATTATTATGGCTCAAAAACTATTTAATTCATTTATTGGGCAAAACCTCCAAAACACCTTCTATTAAGGAAAGTTTGGTTTTCTCCAAAACACTTGCCCATAATTAGGCATCCTTGAGGCCTATAAATCATGCCCTATCCTCCCACTTCAATAATAAATATTTTATAGGAGTTGTATTATTCCTTTTTGCCCTTTTTCTTATATGGCAGAAACAAGAAATAATTACTTAAAGATACTTTTCTATCTCTATAAATTCCAGGAAAATTCTCCCAGGTGTAACTTGGTATTCCAGACCATTTCACACCAAAAACCAACTTGGCCCAATGAAATAATATCAAATTAGCTTCTGAAAACCCATTCAACACTTTTTGGATAACTAATAAAAAAGGGATATAAGCAATTCAGAAAATTCCCAAATAAATCAGGGACATGTATATTGACCCTACCCATCTACCAGTACCCTTAACTCACCTTCCCAGGATCAAATTTGGAGAACTTGACCATGATCATTCTATATGGCAGATTTGAACTTTCATCAACCTTAAACCAAAACTCAACCAAACCCTCACCAAATGTGTACATGTGACCACCACAGAAACTCTAACACCCCCTGGTCGTGTGCACTGTAGCAAAATACGGTAGCACCACCACCACACCTTTGTTGCCTTATGTTTAAAAGGAGAGATACATGGCTTTTAAAGCAAATCCTAGAAAGAAGGGAGCAGTAGCAGCCCCCACTATCCCTCTGCCCTAGGCACGACTCCAGAGCACACCCACCACCTCTACACCACCCATGCTGCCCAATGCATGGCCACCTCCCTCCCTCCAAGATCACATGGACCTAGTCCCCCCCATAGACCCTCTCCCTTCGGTTTAAAGGCAAGAGGCCACCCCCAGCATGCCTCTGCCTCTCATTTGCCTCCTACCCCTCACACCTACCTTCCCCGAGCCCCTCATCCAGTCTCTTGCTCTGCCTCATCTAGGATGAACAAGAGAAGGCAGCTCGGCCTCCCCCAAAAATTGAGCATGGTGCTCTATCCTCTGCCCCTCCCTCTCTGCATGTCACCCTGCTATGACCTCCTCCTCCCCCTGCATCGGACACTGCCCTCATTTCTTCCCAGGTCCCTCTGAGGTGCTGCTACGGTCGAGCTTGGAGCCGCCGCCCTCTGACCGACGCGGGAACCACATCCCCACCCTGGAACCAACCGTGCCGCCCATCCCCGAGCTCCCCATACTCAACCGCGCCGCCTCGTCAACTCCTCGCAATCCCTCCCGCACCCAGGTGAGCTCCTCGCTACCGCCCAAAACCGCCTAGGGTTTCCATGCACTGTCGTGCCTCGAAGGTGGACGACGAGCTCCGCGTTGTCGATCCCCTCTCTAATCGAATGGCCAGGGGCGCCTCATACCCCTTTGCCTCGTCGAGCCGCTGACGGGCAGGCCCCACATCACGTTTTGGACGTTCCAGCGTGCGTGCTCCTGCTGGCGAGGTTGGGCCGGCCTGGCCTGGTGTGGCTATCAACACGCAGATTTTTAATCCCAGATGCCTGTTATGTCATACATCGCAATCCCAGGATTACCATTTTTGCGAGACATAACAGATTGGATATCACAGTACATCATCCATTACAAACCATAAATAAAGTCTTACAAAAATAAGGATCTCATGATCCCGTATTAATACAACAAACAGCGGAATAAATAATAAGTGTAGCGGTGGGGTCCATCTTCAGGGCACAGGAAATGCTGACGAAGGCAGGTAGTCCTGGTTATCATAGCTGTCCTCCTGGCCGACATCTTGGTAGTCTCCTTCATAGTCTGGCTATAGGAATAGCCAGGGACAAAAGCCATGAGTACTCTTTAAGTACTCGCAAACTACCACTAACAAGTAGTATAGTTCTAGTGGGAAAAGCTAAAGCGAAGTTTAACTAAGAAGTTAAGATTGAAACCTAAGCTAAGTTCAGAAACAAAGAAAGATAAAATAAAGTTCTAGAATAACTTAAGTTAGGAAGCTAGTGTCATAGTCACAACCCTGTTGTGGTCAAGTCAAGATTCATCATTCAATTCATAAGTCATTTTGAAAACATATGACAACAAAACAATATGGCCACTCCAACTGTCCATAACCGCGGACGCGGCTATTCGAATAGTTTGACACTCTGTAGAGGTGGTACACTTTCACCACAAGATCCGATACATTTGTCAGTGATAACCCAGAATCATCATACTTAGTATGCAGATAATCAAACATAACCTTTCCTTTACACACCCTAGTATAAGCACCTCTCCTATGAGCATGGCCTCCCAACAATGACCATCTGTCATCATGGGCACTGGTTAGGTGGACAACATTGAGAGGTAGCCTCATGTCAAACCTCTCCCGCGAGGGAACTAATACTAATGCATATAAATTTCCGGCTAAGACCCAATTCAGGTATTGTGGTTGTACGGTAAAATTGGAATGGTACCGCATCCGAATCCAACCATTAGTTTTTGTAAAAGGGCTAAGGCTCATGCCTCAACATTTTCATCATCATAAAACATTTGTGTTTCTCAACAGATGTCAAAACATCTCAATAGAATGACTCATCATTCCAATCTAAAGTGACTTAAGTTTTGATCTAGCTCTAAGCTACTAAGTTAAGAGTGTTCACTAAGGTGGGATGCTAAGATAAATCTCATGCCATATAATGACATCTAAAGTTATCTAGATAGGTCAAGTTTTATACTTTTTATGCTACCTTCAACAAGTGAGGGACTTTAGTAAAGTAAAGAAAGTAAAAGCTTGAAAGTAAAACTTGGAGTAGGTACTAGTCAACTTGGTATAACCAAAGCATGCCTAATGCATCTGGCTTAGGTTATCTAGATATTCTAGCTTGCTAATAATAGCTTGCCTTGGTTGGTGCAGTGGTTGAAGTTTTCTTCCTCTTCTTCTTGGTAGAACTCCTCCTCCTTAAAAGCTTGGTCGGTACTATTGTCTATAAATACATACGGAGTACACAATCACCAAACAATACTTAACTAGTCTACTTAGCACTCTAGGGCACACATTTGATGATCTATTATCATCACAAGCATCACAAGGTTTTATTAACTAGCTTCATTCTTTTTATTTCAGAAGAGTAATTTCTACTCATTGAAAAATAACTAAGATTTAATATTCTCCAATTAAAATATGGGATCATATGGACCCATGTCATCACCACATATTCTAACATATGGGAATGTTATTTAAAGGTTGGATCACATTTAAATAAGTTTAAGTTTAATAATTAATGATTTAAAGTGACTATAAATGCCTATATAGCATTATTTTGGTACTAGTCCAAATTCACTACATGTAAACCTTAATATTATTACATATTCAGATAGGTATGGTTAAATGTGATTTTTGAGAGTTGGAAACAACTCAAAAGCTATTATGGTTGATTTTATAAAAATGTTTGAATGTGCAAAAGCTTCTGTCTTGTTATTTTTACTAGGAGAGATCTCTAACTCTAAATGAATTAAATCCAACGGGCTTGGATAGATCTTTTCAGAGGCTTTCAAACAAAAATTTGAATCAATCAATTTGGTTCAGTAGATCTTATGGAATTGATTTTTAAACTAAGGGACAGAAGTGAGTTCAAGCTAAAATAGAAAACTCTACATTTGAACTAACTGGGTCGCGCGGGAAAACTAATGGGCCGACCCAGTGGCGCTCCGCAGCGCGGATGACAACTGACAGGGGGTCCCGTAGGTCAGCGACACATCAAACAAGAAGCGCTGCGGGGCACTCTCAGTGCTATGATTAAAAGGGGGATCAACGGCTGAGGATCGTCGTCCCTGGTGAATAGGTCGCCGGCGAGAGCTAACCCTAGCGGCTCGGTGGGGGTCTAGGGTGGCTTACCAGGGCTCCAGCTAGACGTGGCAATGGGGGTGATCGAGCTGGTGGAAGATGGCGGTTCTAGGCATGGTCGCGGCGGCTCCTGGGGCAATCGTAATCAACGGCTCCTCTCCTCCCCTACTGCGGCAAGCTCTGGCAAAATTCCGGCAAACGGTGGCCCGCCTTGCTCCGGGGATGGGGTGGAAGGATCAGTGGAGAGAGGGGAGTAAGATGGTATGAGGAGTTTGTGCTGGGGTGGCCTCCTTTTATAGGTCGACGAGGGGACCAAACGGGATGGGCTGGCGACTCCGGCGAGGGCTGTACCACGTGCTATCGTCGTGGCTGGAGGTAGGGGATGGTGGCCTGCCTCCTGGCGGTGCTCTACGTCTTAAATGCACGGCTAGGGGCGGTGGCGTTTGGTCAGGAGCGTCCCATGCTCTGGGAGACAGAGGCGGTGCTCGACGCGGCGCTCTGCGACTGTGGGTCGCGCAGCGGCGCATGGCCGTGTCTGGCGGGTTGCTAGGGTCGAGGCGGAGCGGTGTGCATGTTATTGGGTCGAGGGGCGGTCTATGGCGTGCTGGTGGTGAGGGCGCTCTGGCGCGCTCTGGCTGCGCGCAGAGAGAATGGGCGGCGACGATGGGGAGTGGTCTAGTGGTTGGCCGTGGGGTGGACCGTGGGCGGCGGTAGGGTGGTGCCTAGCTTCCTGGAGCAGAGGAGAGGGGCTGGCGGTCTGCTGCTGCGTTGGCAACGTTGGCCGGCGAGCATGGCGTCGGGGCGGTGTAGCACTAGCACCAGGGGCTAGGACTAGGGTGGGTTTTGGTCTAGTTGGGCTCAGGGGAGACAAGAATGATCAATGCAATTCAAATTGCTCGACAAGATTTGACCAAAAACAGTAATAGTTAGGCTAATTTGATTATGTCTGCAAGGTGTTCGGCACAATGGCCGCATGAACTATTTTTTTGAATTTTGGGCTGAATTTTGGTTGAGTTGTTGGTCACATGCTTGAGCATCTCTGGTTGCTTGGGATTTGAAAATGGAGTTCATTTGAGGTGTTTTTGAATAAGTGTGATCTTGATACCTACACTAGGTTCAATTTTCAAATGCCATTTAAAATTAGCGTTTGAAAGTTTTTGGTAGGTCACAAAGTGGGCCTTGGTACCTCACTACTTGTACTAGCAAGGGGTGCAAAGATCCATATTTTTTTCTGTTAAGAATTAAGTTCAAGGAATAGCCAAAGTAGGCATGTTGATTAAAATGGCACAAATGACCATTTGCTTCTTTTATTCATTTTGATTTGTTTTTCTTTGGGATTTGTTTGGGAATGCTCTAGATGATATTTATTTCACCTAAGAAGCATTTTACAATCAATGGATCACTTAATCATGGCAAATCAAATCAACTCCTAAATTATATGCACACACATATGAATGCTTTAATAATTTTAAATGGAAAAGTTTTTTGTTAACCATAATTTTGATGATTTGGATCTTGATCACTGGGATTAGAGTTTTGGGATGTTACAGCGGCCCGGCTCCCTCCAGATCTGGCCCGCGGCGCCCTTTTCTTTTTTGTTTTCCTATATTTCCAGATTTGTTCAAAGGATGTTTAGTTTAAATTGGAATAAAAATGGAAAACACCCAGTTCTGTCCAGATCCAAATTTCCAGGTATTACCACATGTTTTGTGCAGCATGCAGAGCAAGAATCTTGCCAAAATAAATTTTCATTATATTTTCGCTATAAAACTTCTAAGAAGTATCTAAATTAGTAGATAAATTCCCTAAGGATGTCTACACCTCCAAAAAGGGTAAACCCAACTTCCTATGGAAGATATTAGGAGTGGCTATCTAGTGGTATTAATATTCCATCAAGTGGAGCTATGTTTCCACTATAGAAAAAATAACAAAATCTATCCAAATCTTACTTTAGAAAATTCCTTAAGAAAAACTATAGGATGTTTTGAGTTGATTCCAACTCTCTATGATGTGGCACTAAGGTCTATCAAAATCTAGGAGATTAAATTTTATTGAGGCTTTGTTTAAATTTGGTGAATTAATCATCTCTGCCTAGGGTAGTTCAAGTAGAAAAATCACTATAGAAGTTTTACAAATATAAATTGGGCGATTCCAATCCCTACATAAAGATAATTCAAATACCCATAATGTGTGTTTGGAAGCATATCAAAAGCTTTTGTCGAATTAATCTGGTGAAAAAGAGAAAACAGCTACATAACTGACTTTGGGAAATTCCTAAGGGCATTCTGGTAATTATTTTAACATGATTCCAACTCTTAGTTAATAAGTACATCAAACCCTACACAACCACCCAAGGAAATAATTTTTGGACTCATAGAACTCTTCTGTGGAATTATCTTCTAAAACTAGAGTATTTTCCACTAGAAAATCCATTATAAATCAATGGATTTTGATAAAATAGTGAAACCACTTTTGTTGGTTTCATTTTATCAACACCTATCTGCTAGTATCATTTTTATACAATGGTATCAGGAATAATAGGCCTTGGTCTAAATGCCCTCTCCTAAATATTTTTCTAGCATATAAACCCTATAGGATTTCCTTCAAATGCTTCAAAGAAAATTTCAATCTTCTAAATCGACTCTTATCAAAACCTACTGAATCATCAACTTGTAGTGTACCCTTTCTTGCTGGATGTATGTACACTTGTATGCCTTGTTTTGATTGTGGCCTTGCTTGTTTGCATGTATACTCGATGATGATGATAGTTGCGCTTGTATTGACGACAAGAAGAAGAGATCTTATTATTATTGGTATTGGTATTCTTGGTTATCTAAAGAAGAAGTACAGGGAGATATATGCCATATAGCTTATCCACAGGCAAGCCACCTTCTTGCTCATGAGCCTTGTCCTACTGGTTTACTTATGCATGTTTTATCTACTATTTATGAAACTACATTATTTTATTACATGATGAGTTATCTCTAGTAGTGGAATGGCTCCTCCAAACCATTACACAATGGTACTACTGAATACAACCCCCCTCGATGATACCTACTTGTCCCTAGTATGGTAGATGGTGTAAAACACCATACCACTTTGGAGACCCTGATTTAGCCGAAGCAAAGCTATAGGATGGGAAGACCCCGAAAAACTTGTACAAATGTTTATGGAAAAACCTTGGTGGGGTTTGACCTACCAAGAGAAGTTTGAGGAAAATAAAAAGGTTTTTGTTTTACAAAATGTTGAAGGAAAGGTGGAGGAAAAATGTTTACAAAAATGCACCCAGTTCTTTGCAGTTTTGCTAGAACAATTAACCCGTGCAACCACATTACTCTGGAATGGGACAAGGATGGATTTGATGTTTATTTACTCTGGTATAAGCTGCCTACAACTACTATAGGGGATTTAAAAATCCTGGAGGGTGGGCCTTCTCCTGTAAAGGTCCATGTGAGACATCAACCTAGAGAAGGAACGAAGGGTCTATGGCCTCCACGCGTTACTATGAGCCCCTCATTGAAAGCGCACACTTCGTGTAGTGCAAAAAGTGCTCTGGTTGGCTTGGGAACTATATAGGGCGTCCTGGTGTTGAGGGGAACAACTCTCATAGGGTAGGCACTTATATTGGAGTGGGCATCCAGGATTCTTAATCAGTTACTCGACCCACGATCGGTGTAGATCAGGGTAGGGTACCCGGATGGTGTGAGTAAAGTGTACAACCTCTACAGAGTGTAAATCTATTCGAATAGCCGTGTCCACGGTCATGGATAGTTGGGAAGGTTGCTGTAGAGCGGTACTGGTTTTGATTTCAAAAGGGATGTCGGAAAAGCAATGGCTTTGGAAATGTTTTAACCATGTGATGGTCGGAAGGAATACATGTTTTGACCATGGGATGGTCGGAAAGGAAGGAAAGGTGTTTGGTCATGGGATGACCGGAAGGAGGAACTAATGGGTGACCTAATCCTAGTGTTTTCCAGCACTTTTCGAAAAGGATTCCAAAATGTTTTACAAAAGTTTTCAACAAAGATATGTAGATGTTATATCTACAAGAGAAACTATTTGAGAAAAGAACCCCTCTTGGAGCCCTCCTACTACCACAACCTTATTGCATATCCTCTTGTTATTATTATTCTCTTAAGGTGTTTTGCGAGTATATTCAAAGTACTCACTAGCATTGTCCCTGGCTATTAACTTGGTCAGATATCAAGAAGATGATGAAGTTGATGACTATGCGAGCTAGGACGTTCTCCCAGTCAGTTGCCCGTAGGTTATGGCATGGCTCGGGCTCTACGCTTGATGAAGTTCCGTTGATGATGGACGATGTAGCCATAATGGCAATTAAGGTATGACAGGTATCCGTTTAAGTATTGGATGTTCACTTTGATACTTGTCGGTTATGTGCCACGATAGACTTATCATGGGATCATGGTGTATGCATAACAGGGATTCTCGGAGGATTAATCCCGGGGCCCCTAAATTCTCGTATATTGGCTTCCTAGTATTAGGTACCTTGAAAGCCCTTTTGTAAAATTAAAAGAGCAATGCACCACTTACTTGAAGTAGTTCAAATTAACTTGACCTAATTTCGATAAGTAATTTTAGCTAGGAAGCTTGAAAACTCTTAATTTTTTGGAACAGTAAGTAAAACAGCCGTGGTCCACTATGTCCGAAAACATGGGCTCTGTGGAATTCCGAGTCATGTTCTTTGGACCATCTTTATAGAAAAACATCACCATTATATCGTCACTACAAAGATAGAAAACATTTTTTCCTACTTGTTGGAAACTCCCACATTAAACATTGCTTCCTATGCCAAGAGGCACCCATCTACCATAGTAATGTGGGAACTATATCATATACTATGATGTTGAAACCCAAGAATAATATTCATACACGGTGGGACAATATGTGTGATGCTGTTTTTTAGAAGTTATCAAAATCCAATGGTTATCGCGTTCATGGCAGGTAGTACACGTGACGTGATAGGACTCCATGCGTAAATCTTTTGTTTTTCTATTTTTTCTTTTTTTGATGTGTGATTGTGTTACAAACATATTCAAAGTTGACAAGATGCACATTCTTATGAAGAAATTCAACCTATCAAAACTCCCAGTGATTTCTGATATATTAACTACCTAATGGGTCCCTCCAAAAGCTTTTTTTTTGAACTTAGTTAAAAAGAAATCTATAATTAACTTACTTATAGTCCAATTAATTTGACCTATATCTAGTTTCAATAAATCATCATAAAGTCATTCAAGTGGGAGGAATTTGTTGGAAAGGTTGAAAATTCATAAAACTTGGGAATTGTAAGCTAAGCATGGTCCACTATGCCTTTAAACTGGTATTGTGGCATTCGGAACCATAGTATTTAGACTTCATTTACAAAAAATAACTTACCTGTCATCACTTAGAAATTTGAAAATAGATTTTTTAATAGTTGGAAACTCCCACCGACCATATTGTTTACTACAAGAAGATGCACCCATCTACCAGATGTGGGAATTGTATCATAAAATATTATTTTGATAGGGTCATGACCTTGTTGGCCATTCGGGTCGAAACCCAAGAATATTCATACACCATAGGACAATATTGCGAAGCAGCCAAAGAAGTTTTTTCTGTTCAAAGCTATCCAAACACATGGTTCTCATTTTTTTAAGGTCAGTAATACACATAAGAGAACGCCACGGGAAATTATTTTATTTTTTCTTTGTTTTATTTTAATGTTTTCAAAATGGGATGGAATTCGTGAGAGTGTAGATTCTTAACATGAAGTTAGTTGCATTTTTCACAACTCTCAGTGGTGCTTTATGTATTGACATCGTGTGCACCTTCAGACGAAAATTCAAGAGGAATCTATCGTGCTTACTTGTAGTCAAATTTTACCTAGTTTCTATAAATCAACATAAAGTCATTTAAGTGGACGCAGTTAGCTAGGGAAGCTTGAAATGTGCTAAGACTTCTTGGGAATTTTAAGAAAACATGGTCCACTTTTTCTGAAAACCGGGTGGTGGCACTTTGTTTTTACTGGGGTATGTCCCGAGGGAGCGTGATGCTTCAATTAACGCGGTCAGTAGATGTACTTGTTACATCAAGGACCTAAAACACTACAAGAAAAGTGTCAATCCGCAACGACTTGGCCCGTTGGTCATTGCAGAAGGCCCGGCTTCCACAACGAATTTCCTGGCTCAACCGTGGCCGATGGAAAAATATTTTTCTGGTTTCACGGCCCTCGACTATAATGAAACCGCTAAAAGAATGGAGGAAGCTCAGCCAGCGTGTGTCAGAAGTAAGATTTTCGGTTCCTCATGTAATGTTGACTAGCCGAAGTCTATTGAGGCATGTGGGTCCTGGATGTTAGTGTCTCTAGTGGAACAAACATTTCGTTTGCTCCTCCCTGATTTGAACTCGATTAATAATGTTGTTCGATGCATCTGCCGTTTAGTCAGGTTGATGGGACCGAGATGTCAGCCTCTCATTAGAATAATGGTTTGTATGATGGAATTTTTTTTCCTTCGCTCGCGCTACCCTGTACCGAAGTTGATAGTGTTGCTCGATGCATATACCGTTTAATCAGGCTACTAGGACCCACATGTCATCCTCTCATTAGAAGAAATGTGTGTATGATGGAATTTTTCCTTTGCTCGCGCTATCCTATTCCGAACATGATATGCTACTTGATGCATATGCCGTTTAATCACGATGCTGGGACCCACATGACATCCTCTCATTAGAAGAAACGTGTGTATGCTGGATTTTTTTTCCATCGGTTGCTCCTTCGTGTTCCGAACTTGATAGCGTGGCTCGCTGCATTAGCGATTTATTCAGGCGGGTGGGTCCCTTATGTCAGCCTCACATTAGAAGGATCGTGGGTATGATGGAATTTTTTCTTCTCTAGCGCTATCCTGTTTGGTCACGCTATTGGGTCCCCCATTTTAGCCTCTCACTACAAGAAACGTGTGCATGCTGAAATTTTTTCTCGCTCATGCCTCCTTGTTTTGAGCTAGAAACGTTGCTCGATGCAGCATCTGTATAAGGTCGCGCTGTTGGGTCGCACATATTAACCTCTATGTAAATGAAACGTGTGGATGATGGACTTTTTTTACCTCGTCCGCTGTTTTGACCATATCAACCTCTATGTAAATGAAACATGCGTATGGTAGACTTTTTTGGCCGAGTTTGTTGTTTTGATCTTGGCAACTTGTTGGGTCCTAGATGTCAGCCTACTCTATACAGGAAATGTGTCTATGCTAGGTCCTAGATGAAAGCTTCTATTTGAAAGAAATGTGTGTATGTTGGACTATTTTTGGGTCCTAGATATGAGCCTCAGAGTAACAAAAATGTTAGTCTACAATAACACGAATTTCCTAGGATTAGAACTCGAGGCCTCGATCAGCAGCGGTGAATTGCATGCCTTGCCACTATGCAAGAAACACTTCGTACACTAGAAATGTTAAACGACAACACTATAACTTATGAATTCATCTCCTAAATAAGACTTTCTTTTTCCATGTTTATCTCCCTTCAAATAATAAGGCGGCACTCCTGGCAGATCAATTAAAAGCTGCTACATAATGTAGTAGTTTCTACACAAGAACATAGGTAGGTAGACCTTCTGGGGGAAGGGGGCTGAAGGGAGGAAATGATCATAAAGGCAGAATTAAAAATATTCTAGGCTAACTCGGGGCGGAGGCCCTATTCGTCATGCGTTATATTCCATTCGCTCACTCATAGATTGAATGGGCTATGGTTGGCGGCTAGAAGACCATGAAAAGGCCGTATTAGAAGGTTTTGGGCTATACTTGGGGCTGATAGGCTAATTTCATAGGCTATGCTTGGGCATGCTGGGTCCGACATGTCAGCTTCTCTGTAATGCAATGTGTGTATGATGGACATTTTTTGGCCACGTCCGCTATTTTGACCTTGGCAGTCGTGTATGCTCTTACTGCTGGGGCCCCTATGGCAGCCAATCTGGTATGTTCTGGCTTGTGGGTCCATGATGCAGCCTTGTATGTTCTATCTGGTTGGTCCCCGATGCCAGCCTCTCTGTATAAGTGACATGGGTATACCCTGCAGGTACTCGAGTCTTGTATATACGGTCCAGATACGGCGGAAGCCCACGGCGTTGCCACGGCCCAATAAAGACTTCGAGTGGCCTACAGACTCTCGATGACTTGCGGGACAAGAACAAGTCTAAAGATAGAAAATTTGAAGGCAAGACCTAAACTGTAACCGACTCGACTTGCTACCTGAGACCTGGCCTATCTATATAAAGGCCAGGAGGGCGCGGCAAGGAGGAACACGCAACCCTAGTTTCCACAACTCTCGCTAGATTGCATCTGCGTGCCATTGTAATCTTCGATTCCTTCGTTAATTCCAAGAGCAGACAAGCAGGAGTAGGGACCTCTACGAGGCCTGAACTTGGGTAAACCTTGCATCCATGTGTGCTTGTTTGCTAGCCGATTGATGCTTCCAGCGCTCCCTCCTTCTCCAAAACCCAAGTCCATAACAATGGGCATTGATGAGTTAAACCCTCGTCAATTGGCGCCGTCTGTGGGAATTGGGAGTGTTGAAGTTGCGGCTTCTTCGGCCTCATCAACCGCGATCTACAACTCCGCCACGTGGAGATCCGCCAGCTCTTTGGCATGTTCGACTTCACCGTCCACACGCCCGCCACTCGAGTCCGTGGGCGAGGGAATCATCCTGGCGATCGGCAGCTTCCGCTTCCAAGTTGGTTAGATGGGAAGGCTCCGCATGCCTGACCATCCAACGGCATCTGCGATTGCTCCAGCATCGTGGTTCCTGCCACCAATCGGCACCCTCAGCGAGCTCAACACCTCAGCAATAGCTGAGAGCACGGATAGCGACAACAGTCACGGATCCGATCTGGGCGGCCTAGCAATGGAAGATGGAGTCTATGGCTCCGGATGCGAGAGTTGCGGGAGCAACAGCTTCCCCAGCCACTTCATGTGCGCCGTCATCAACACTAGCGACTCCACCGTTAATCGCGAAAATGGTGGCAATGGTTTTGACCCACCCAACGGTGGCATACCTAATGGCGGCCCCACCAACGGTGGCAACGGCGCGCCCGTCGACAATGGAGGGGCAGTCGAACCCCCAACTATGGTGAACAAGCACACCGGCGAACGTGTCGTGATCAAGCTCAACGATCTCAAGTGGGCTCGCTGCCGAGACACCCTGCGAGGCAATCCTCTGCCCCCAGGCACACCGCAAGAACTGCTGATGGGATATCACTGGCTGCTCAAGGAAGAGTACAGACGCCAATTACAAACAATCGCGCAACTCGAAGCGCGTAAAAAGGCGGCAGACGAGTCGAGCCTTCGGAGGGCCGGGCTCTCCTCCAAAGGCAACGAGTACGGGGCCAAAAAGATGTGATCTCGAATGGCTCACCTCATCGAGAAGGAATGCATAGAAGCTGCAAAAGTCCTCAACTTCGGCTCCATGACAGTCGACACACGGGGCAACGTGGTCCCAAAGACGCCACAAGCTGTGGTGACAGCGGCCACCATGTACCTCCTCAACAACCAACCGCCAGCTGGAGATCCCCAAGCCACCATGCACCGATCTATGATCATGTGCTTGGGATTAATCCAGGCTGCTCTCGACAAAGAGCCAACGCTGGAGCCGAAGAAAAGCAAGGCTCTGGCAAAACGCTATTCCTCACCCTCGTCCAACGACGACAGTCACGATCTGTCTCGACATCGCCGCTCACGGCGACACGACAATGACTACGATGCGCGTCATGACATCACGCAGTGCAAGATCGACAAGTCAAGGGTACGACGTGCCCGATCGACTGACTTAGAGGACGAAGACGTGGAGCTTTGTGGCGCCTGATGCTTTAGCAGAGCCATCAGGCAAAAGCGAATGCCCAAGGCGTTCAAACTCCCCTCAGAAAACCCAAAGTTTGACGGCCTACACGACCCGAAAATATGGTTGGAGGACCACATCTCCTTTGTCAGGCTCCATGGTGGGAGTCGAAGCACTGCCATGCAATGCCTACAGCTACAGCTGCAAGGCGCTGTCCGAGCTTGGCTCAATAACCTCCCACGCGGATCCATTCGCAGTTGGGATGAGCTGGTCTACAGCTTTGTGCGCAACTTCAAGGGCACCTACAAAAGGCCCGCGTCAATTGAAGAGCTGAGATACTGCCAGCAAAGGTCGGGCGAGTCATTACGCTCGTACATCCAGAGGTGGTCCATCATCAAGAACTCCGCAGAAAATATCTCGGAGGATCGGGCGATTAACGCATTCAACGGCGGTGTTCGCCGCATAGAGCTCAGGGAGGAGCTGGGCCGCTCGAAGCCCAAAACAATTGACCACCTGATGGAAATCGCGAATCGGTGGGCAGATGGAGAAGATTCGGTGAAAATCGTGTTCACTCCGACGATGAAGCAGAGCTCGAGCGCAGACACAATCGTCGAAGCAAATGTCGAATGCGCATCTATGATGACCGCGACGACGTCAACATGGTCGCATCCGGCTACGCTGACAGGCGCGACGACAACTGCAACAGCGACTATCGCAGCGGTGGACACCGCGACTCCAAGAAAACCACGCAACTGTACGGGCACCCATGACAACAATCCAGGACAAACTGTACGGGCCGTGCAACGTGCACTTCTACATCGACAAGCATGACGGTAAGAAGAAATCCAGCCATCTCCGCAAGGACTGCATGAGTTCCTCAAACTCCACGAGGGTCTGGCGCGGATGAATCGCGACACCGTCAACAGAGGCTACGCAGTCGCCCCAGGCGTTGTAGCACATGGAGCTCCTCCTCCACCACCTGGAGTTCCACCACCCGCGGCCGCACCGGACCATGATCAAGGCGGCGAGCCCTACCCACGGGTTGTGGGAAACATGATGATCCAAAAAGGACGCCCCTCGAATCGGGTGCAGAAGGCCATCACTCGCCAAGTAAACTTGGCGACTGATGTCTACACACTTCTATTCTTGTAGACAGATGTTGGGCCTGCAAGTGCAGAGGTTTGTAGAACAGCAGCAAGTTTTCCCTTAAGTGGATCACCCAAGGTTTATCGAACTCAGGGAGGAAGTGGTCAAAGGTATCCCCTCTCAAGCAACCCTGCAATCAAGATACAAGAAGTCTCTTGTGTCCCCAACACACCCAATACACTTGTCAGTTGTATAGGTGCACTAGTTCGGCGAAGAGATAGTGAAATACAAGTGGTATAGATAATTATAAGTGGTAACGGTGATAGAGAATAGCTTGGTGGCGTGGAAAATACTAAAGGCAAGCTGAAATAAAGATGGAAACAAGCAAACATGTAACAGATCTGGTAACAAACGGTGTTCCAATGCTAAGAAACAAGGCCTAGGGATCATACTTTCACTAGTGAACACTCTCATATAAATATATTATCTTCATGATACTACTCTCCGGTTGGACACTCCTCAAAGTAAGCCTTTCCCATCTAGAAAACCCCACACTGTCACCTTGAGTACTAGATGAGTCCAACAAACACCACAATTTCATAGAAACATCCAACTCCAAATATAACTCATAACAAGTATTTGTAATCTCTAGCCTAAGTTCCACCATCGTGTGCATGCTGTCACTTTCACACACATGGGGAGAGCATAGATCTAATAAAGCACTTTACTAGCAAGGTAGATCTACTTGATTACAAAGCTCATGATCACAATATGATGGACACATAGCTACTGGTAGAACCCTTAGCCTCAAGAGAGAACTACTCCCTCGTCATCATGGGAATTAGCAATGGTGATGGAGATCGATGGAGATGGAGATGGCTCTGGGGGCACTTCCCCGTCCCGGCAGGGTGCCGGAACAGAGACTTTCTGTCCCCCGAATCTCCCCTTCGATGGTGGCCGTGCAGAGGAACTTTTCATGGATTTCTGATTGACTCTCTAGGGTTTATGCATCGGGAGGCTTATTATAGGCAAAGAGGCAAGGTCGGTGGAGTTCCAGGGGGCCCACACCACCTGGTGGCGCGGCTAGGGCTAGCCCGCGCCTGGGGGGGTGTGGCCAGGCCCTGGCCCTCCTCCGTCTCGTATTCTGGCTTCGTGAGTCTTCTAGGAAAATATTAACTTTGGCTTTTGTCCCGTCCAATTCCGAGAATATTCATTTTCTGACTTCCTGGAACCAAAAACAGCAGAAAACAGGCAACTGGCACTGTGGCATATTGTTAATAGGTTAGTCCAAGAAATCATATGAAAAGTACTCCAAAGTTGGAACAAAACACAAGAAAGTGGATAAAACCAAGCATGGAACATCAAAAATTATAAATACATTTGCAATGTATCAACATCCCCAAGCTTAACTCCTACTCGTCCTCGAGTAGGTAAGTGATAAAAAGAAAGAATAATTTTTGAGGTGACATGCACCGTCAAAGACTTGATCAAAGTATTTGCAAAACATTCAAAGCTGGGATCATAGTACTTCAATCATAACATGAAATACAAAGTTCTAGCAATAAGCAAAGAAACTATGATGCAACATGAAAAGTTACAAACAAAAGATTCATGAATAACAATGCTTTGCAAGATGTTGGTTTGTTTCACATGAAGAAAACATCTCATAATAGTATTCAACTTGTCCCTCAATAGAGTAGAAAATATAAATGCACAGGACACCTTCAAAGTTCATAAGAGTGACTAGATACAATAGTTTAAAACAAGCAATATCAAGTTATGCATCAATCAACTAGTCTTGGGACAATGCACATAGAACTAAGAATAGCCACTATGCTCTCGAAGTAGGTGCATAAAGGTAGAAGGTGGAGACTCAATATAATGGTGGAAGAAAGGCCTTCGTAGAAGGAAGCAGAGATTCAAGTTTCATAAAGAGCTTCCAAAAATTATGGTACTTATAGCTTTCAGCTCTCATTGCCCCTATCATAAGCATCTTGAAGTGATTAAGGTTAAAGTGAACAAACTATGGTGTACATGCTTGACGAAGTATAAGTTAGAAATCTCATGTCCCTTGTATACGAGGGTCGCTCCTCATGCTACTCAAGTTTAGTCACCTGTAAGTTTTTGTCATCGTAAGTACATTTGTATCATAGAGAACCGCCAACGGGGTACCCCTTTCCCGATGATACGGAAGAATCCCCATATCAAAATGACAAGGCAAGCAGACAACGAGCATCTCAGCATTCTTATTATTTATCATGGAATATGGTGCTTTTTTTCTCTCTTTCCTCTTTTCATAATCTCTTTTTTTTCTCTTTTTTTCTCAATATAGGACACTTTTTTTTATAAGAAGAATGCTTCATAGACAGCTCATTATGGTTACGCTGCAGGTTTCCACCATGTCAGCATTGATTAGACCAGCGGCTTAGGCGTTTCTCTAACACATATACATAACTCCATGGACTTACAAGCTCCCCTTTCATTTCACACCGATGACATCCATATACAAAAGAGCATGATATCAACTAGGTACAAGTACCAAGTGGAATGTTGAAAGTGTTCCCCATGAAAGCATGGTTCTGCTAATCCCCAACAAATAAGTGCAAGCATATACAACATAGACGACACAATGGTTCAAGTTTATTAAGGGCAAGTAAAGTAAAGTATGCCATCAAGTTCGTGAGAGCTTTAATCACTAGTTTTCTCATAACAAGTTTAATTTGGAAGGTAAAAAAGCATGAATATACTTGGGATAACATAAGCTAGTAGGTATGTATGGTGGACTCTTTGGAATAACTTGGTTTAGGGAGTTGAATGCATGAGTGGAACTCATACTTGGTTATGGAGGCTAGCAAAAGACTGGGAGAGACAAACTAAGAGAGCAATAATGGCCATAATCATGCAGAGCGACAAAACATCATTGATCAAAGCATAAAGTGATACTACAAGTTGAAAACTAAAGGATCATAAAGGCTATGGTGACCTTGAGATAGTCATAACATGGTGTGAGCATGCGGCAAGTCAACCCAAATAAAGCATCAAAGGAGAATACCACTATACTATGCTTTAATATGGTAAAACAACGCATGATTCATCCAAGACACATTAAGCAATCTCGATTGTTTATAACAAGTCATGCTACAACAAAGAATACTAAGCATAAAGCCAAAACAATATCAAGCATGGCATGACAAAGCATAGGCCACAGTCAAAAACAAGCTCTCTTTACCACTTAAGCATGAACTATCCTACTCTTTTCCAATCCAAACCAAACTATTTGAAAACCAATGCATGAAAGAGGGGGTCCAACCAATTTATTCAAGAAAACTAAGAAAAACCAAGCAAACGAAAAACTAAAATGAAAAAGAAAAAGAAGACGCTCCAAGAACAACACAACTGTGCATGAAACAATAAAAATAAAGCGTTTGGAAGAAACCTGGGATTTTTATTGATGAAGACGGGGATGCCTTGGGCATCCCCAAGCTTTGACGCTTGTACTTCTTGGATATTTCTTGGGGTGACACTCTTGGCATCCCCAATATTGAGCTTTAGTCCATCCTTCATCTCATTACTCATTCCTTCCATACACCTGAAATTTTTTCTTCATACAAAACTTCACACAATCTCATTAGCAATATGAGTGCACTTAAGATAAATAAGTCTCAAGGTTCAGTTCTAACACCACATAAACTTCCATTAGAACAGTAGCTACTGTAGCACTTCCCTCAAAAAGCTCAATTCCCCAAAAGAACTCAAAAAGGAACCCATAAGAAGCAAATGCAGAAAATGGCAGAAATCTGTCAAAACAGACCAGCAGGTAAAGACAAATTTTTTCGAAGACCTTCTGTTGCTCAAATCAAAAAGTGTTGAGCTAACGAAAGTTAGATAACAACCTGGGGCAGAAGCACAAAAACTTACAGCTCAATCCAACATATAGAGCTCTCTCACGAATTTTTCGGTGAAGCACAAAAATCTGTTTCGGGACAACAACTTTTCCAATCATTACTTCACTCTCATTAGAGGTTACTCTTGGCACAAAAAGCAAATAAAAAGGATAAGGAGCGGTTATTACTGAAGTAATAACTTCCAAGACTCATCTAAAACTCTTGGGTTATCTCTCAACAAGTACTTTTCTTTAACGCCTTTAAGTTAGGCATGATAGTTTGAGAAGATGCTCACATAAGAAATATGAATTGAAGTAAAAGAGAGCAGCAAGAAGAAAATTCAAAGCACAATTAAGTCTAACCCACTTCTTATGCATAGGAATATTGTAAAGAAACAAGTCATGAATGCACAAAGCAACAAGCATAGGAAAGCAAAACAAGTGCAACTTCAAGACTTTCAACATAAAGAGGGGAAACTTAATATTATTGAGATGCATAAAACCATGTTTCCCTCTCTCATAATAACTTTCAGTAGCATCATGAATAAAATTAACAATATAACTATCACAAGAAACATTCTTATCATGAGCCACATGCATAAAAGAATTAATACTCCCCACATAAACATAGTCATTCTTGTTAATTGTAGTGGGAGCAAATTCAATAAAATAACTATCATTATTATTTTCATCACCATAATCATCAAATATAGGAGGCATATTATAATCATAATTAATTTTCTCCTCAATAGTAGGTGGACTGAAAATATCATACTCATCATTGTAATCATCATATATTGGAGGTTTGGTATCATCATAAGCAATAGAATAGCTATCTTCCAATGCTGGGGAACTAAAAAGATCATTTTCATAAAAACTAGCTTCCCCAAGCTTAGACTTTTCCATAGCTTCAACAATAATGGTGTCCTAAGAATTCATACTAACAACATTGCTATTAGCATGCAAATAAAGTTCCATAGGTTTTTTAATTTTCTCTTCAAACACTTCATGTCCTAACTCAAGATAAATACTATAAAGCTCTCTAATTTTTTGTTATTTTGCATTAAGCCTAACTAGTGAAAACAAGAAACAAAAAGACAAAATTGCAGAATCTAAAGGAAATATCTTCGAGCACTCACACCGGAGGATGTGAGTACCTTTTACCTTACCTCCCCGGCAACGGCGCCAGAAAATAGGCGTTTCCCGTGGGAGGTTCTTCTTCTTTAATCCTCCGGTGTGAATACCTTTTACCTTACCTCCCCGGCAACGGCGCCAAAAAATAGCTTGATGTCTACACACTTCTATTCTTGTAGACAGTTGTTGGGCCTCCAAGTGCAGAGGTTTGTAGAACAGCAGCAAGTTTTCCCTTAAGTGGATCACCCAAGGTTTATCGAACTCAGGGATGAAGTGGTCAAAGGTCTCCCCTCTGAAGCAACCCTCCAATCAAGATACAAGAAGACTCTTGTGTCCCCAACACACCCAATACACTTGCCAGGTGTATAGGTGCACTAGTTCGGCGAAGAGATAGTGAAATACAAGTGGTATAGATAATTATAAGTGGTAATGGTGATAGAGAATAGCTTGGTGGCGTGGAAAAGACTAAAGGCAAACTGAAATAAAGATGGAAACAAGCAAACATGTAACAGATCTAGTAACAAACGGTGTTTCAATGCTAAGAAACAAGGCCTAGGGATCATACTTTCACTAGTGAACACTCTGATATAAATATATTATCTTCATGATACTACTCTCCAGTTGGACACTCTAATCCATGGTAGGGCTATAACAACACACCTCAAAGTAAGCCTTTCCCATCTAGAAAACCCCACACTATCACCTTTAGTACTAGATGAGTCCAACAAACACCACAATTTCATTGAAACATCCAACTCCAAATATAACTCATAACAAGTATTTGTAATCTCTAGCCTAAGTGCCACCATGGTGTGCACGCTGTCACTTTCACACACGTGGGGAGAGAAGAGATCTAATAAAGCACTTGAGTAGCAAGGTAGATCTACTTGATTACAAAGCTCATGATCACTATATGGTCATGCATAGAGAGAGAGATGAACACATAGCTACCAGTAGAACCCTTAGCCTCAAGAGAGAACTACTCCCTCCTCATCATGGGAATCAGCAATGGTGATGGAGATGGTGGTGGAGATCGATGGAGATGGCTCCGGGGGCACTTTCCCGTCCCGGCAGGGTGCCGGAACAGAGACTTTCTGTCCCCCGAATCTCCCCTTCGGTGGTGGTGGTGCAGCGGAACTTTTCGTGGATTTCTGATTGACTCTCTAGAGTTTATGCATCGGGAGGCAAGGTCGGGGAGTGCCAGGGGGCCCACACCACCTGGTGGAGCGGCTAGGGCTAGGCCCTGGCCCTCCTCCGTCTCGTATTCAGGCTCCGTGAGTGTTCCGGGGAAATAGTAACTTTGGCTTTTCTCCCGTCCAATTCCGAGAATATTCATTTTCTGACTTCCTGGAACCAAAAACAGCACAAAACATGCAACTAGCACTGTGGCATATTGTTGATAGGTTAGTCCAAGAAATCATATGAAAAGTACTCCAAAGTTGGAACAAAACACAAGAAAGTGGATAAAACCAAGCATGGAACATCAAAAAATTTAGATACATTTGCAATGTATCAGCGACAAACTCACCACCATCCACCACTGAGTACCTTAGTGGAAGTGACTCCTGTATCACCTTTGACAAGCGTGACCACCCGTGTCGAGTACCCCGCCCAGGCCATTGTCCCCTCGTACTGGAGGCACAAATTGGAGGCTTCAACATGAGTCGCGTTTTCATGGATGGTGGAAGCAGCATTAACGTTATGTTCGGGATTACCTTGCGAGCAATGAGGATCCCTCTGACCTGCCTAGAGGTCTCGAACACGACATTCCACGGCATCGTCCCAGGCAAGGGCATATATCCCCTTGGCAAAATCTACCTCGACGTCATCTTTGGCATGCCGAAAAACTTTCGACGTGAATGCATCGACTTCGAAGTCGTCGACTGGCCCTCACAGTACCACTGCATCCTCGGACGTGTCGCATTCGCCAGGTTCATGGCAATGTCGCACTACACATGCCTGCAGATGACAATGCCAGGCTCTAACGACGTCATCACAATTAGCGGGAGCTTCGAGAGGTCCGACAATTGTGACAGGGGATTCAACAGAATTTCCCAGTCCTTCGGCATGTAGGAAGAACTCGCAAGATTAAAGGAGTCGATAGACAATAGTCTACCTCCCCTGATCCGGCCAAGTTCACCCGACCTGTCCTTCAACTCGTCGGTGCACACGAAGAAAGTTCAGGTCCACCCATCGGACCCAGACAAGACGACCCTCATCACCAACAACTTGAGTCCCGCATAGGAACTCGCGCTCGTCAAATTCCTCTGTGAGCAATGGGAAATCTTCGCCTGGTGTCTAGTGGACATGCCAAGAGTTCCCAGGGAATTCGGCGAGCACACACTCAATGTCAACCCAGACGCAAAGCCAGTCAAGCAAACAATTCGGCGACTCTCTGAGCCAAGAGCAAAAGCAATCGGAATGGAGATCAACAGACTCCTCGATGCCAAATTCATACGCGAGATCAAGGAAAGCACTTGGCTCGCTAATACAGTGCTAGTACCAAAAAAGGACACGGATATCCTACGGATGTGCGTGGATTTTACCTCTCTGAATAAGCACTGCCCAAAGGGTCACTTCCTGCTACCGCGAATCGACCAGATCATCGACTCCACCGCGGGATGTGAGTGCCTCTACTTCCTCGACGCCTACTCAGGCTACAATCAGATTCGAATGAAGGAGGAAGATCAAGGCACAACAGCGTTTACAACGCCTTTTGGTGTGTTCTACTACAACACAATGCCCTTCGGGCTAAAAAACGTAGGACCAACCTATCAGCGGTACATGCAGGCTTGCCTCAAGAACCAACTTGGTCGCAACATCCAAGTCTATGTTGACGACATCGTAATCAAGACCAAAGAGGAAGCCTCGCTAATCGATGATTTACACGAAACCTTCGCCAACCTCGACCACTACCGGATCAAGCTCAATTCGGACAAATGCGCCTTCGGCGTACCATTTGGGAAACTACTCGGGTATCTCATCTCCACGAGAGGGATCAAGGCAAACACAAAGAAAATAAAAGCCATACTGGCCATGGTGAAGCCGAAGAACGTAAGAGGTGTACATCAGCTGGCTGGGCGAATTGCGGCGCTCAGTCGATTCATCAGTCGAATGGGTGAAAAGGCACTGCCCTTCTACCAACTTCTCTGCAAAGCTGACAAGTTCGAGTGGACCAATGAGGCACAGGAAGCATTCGAAGACCTCAAGCGTCTACTATCTACCTCACCAGTACTGGTGACCCCATGCGAAAGGGAGCCACTGTTGCTATACATATCTGCCGCCAACCAGGTGGTTAGCACGATACTCGTGGTGGAACGAGCCGAGGAAAACAAGGTCCACTGGGTACATCGCCCAGTCTACTACCTCAGCGAGGTGCTCACGCCAACAAAGAAGTGGTACCCGCACTACCAGAAGTTGGCATATGGGGTCTTCAGGACAGCCAGGCGACTGCACCACTACTTCCAGGAGCACCCAATCGTGGTGGTCAACGACGCCCTGCTTGGGCATATCCTTAGCAACCCCCGACGCCCGGACGAGTCGCGCTTTGGGGAATCGAGTTGTCTCCACGAGACATTACATATGAAAAGCGCGACGCGATCAAGTCGCAAGTTCTCCCTGACTTCCTCGTGCACTGGATGGAGAATCAGCTCCCTGAAAAACCAGATATGTCTTATCTCTAGACAATGCACTTCGACAGATCCAAGCAAAAGGACGGAGCTGGTGCAGGTGTCATACCGACATCGCCTCATGGAGACAAGCGGAAATACATCCTGCGAATGCAGTTCACCGCCTCCAACAACGAAGCTGAATACGAGGCCCTGTTGCGCGGGATGCGGATGGAAAAATCTTGCGGCGCCAAGAGGCTAATAATCCACGGCGACTCCAAACTGGTCGTCAACCAGACAATGCACGAGTGTGACGCACTGAACGACAATATGATCGCCTACCGCAACCTCTACGACACACTCGAAGGGGACTTCGACGGCTGCGAGCCGCGGCATGTAGGCCGTGAAAGCAATGAAGAGGCGGACACACTCGTCAACATTGGATCTTCCTGTGCCCCCATACCACCTGAAGTATTTCTCGAGCGCATCTGTGAATGCTCCATCAAGCCAAAGGCCGCAGAGAAGAAAACAAGTGCAACAACGGACTCGGGGTCTGCGCCACCCAATGAGCCAATGGCACTCGACAACACGGAGCTCGACGCAAGACTCGAAGGACCAATGGCGATCATGATGATCGAACCCTCTTGGACTCAACCATACATCACATACCTTCTCAGTAAGAGGCTGCGAGACGACCTGACTGATAGGCGGCAAATCACATGATGATCCAAGGCATTCGCCGTCATCAATGGCAAACTATATAAGCACAACATCATAGGAGTACTCCAACGATGCGTCTCCAGCGCTGATGGAAGAGTTGTTCTCCTTGACATCCATGAGGGAACTTGCGGGCACCACGCCGGCAGTCGCGTCCTCATCGCCAAAGCTCTACGAGCTGGATTCTACTGGCCTACGGCCATGCGTGACGCCAAGGACATCGTCAAAAAATGCAACGCTTGCCAGCGATTCACGGACAAACCACACGCACCTGGCGCGGAGCTCCGGCCAATACCATTGGCCTGGCCCTTCGCGCAATGGGTACTCGACATGGTCGGAAAGCTCCCAAAGTCCTCGCGAGGAGGCTACGTATACCTTTTGGTCGCAGTCGACAAATTCACTAAGTGGATAGAGGCCATGCCCGTGACTAACCAGTCAGGAGCCAGCACAGTCAAGTTCTTCGAGTCTATTTTCTATCGCTTCAGAGTGCCACACAACATCATCACGGACAATGGAACCAACTTTACCTCTAAGGAGTTCCAGGGTTTGTGCGAAAACCTGGGAATCAACGTAAGCTATGCCTCCGTAGCTCACCCACAGACCAACGGTCAAGTTGAGAAGGCCAACAGGCTCGTCTGCAGCAGAGTCAAGAAGAGAATCCTTAGGCCACTCAAACAAGCCGCAGGATACTGGCCAGACAAGCTGCAATCAGTACTCTGGAGCCTACGGACAACCCCAAACAGTGCCACGGGATACACCCCGTTCTTCATGGTGCACGGTGCTGAAGTGGTGCTACCCACAGAGGTACGATACAAAGCACCGGGAGTGGTCACTTACAGCGAGCAGGAGTCAACTCTCACACTCGAAGACTCCGTTGACCTTCTTGATGAGGCACGGGAAATAGCAGCAGAAAGATCACACCTGGTCTTGCGACTGAAACAACAAGGGCATCTCAAGCTCGAGTCCCCTTGGGAAGGACCATACGTGATTATAGAAGTAATCCCAGGTGGCGCCTATCGCCTCAAAGCTTTTGAGACAGGAGTCGTGAACTCCAACCCCTGAAACGTCGCGCAGCTGCAGTGCTTCTACCCTTAGTCGTCTTTTATTTCTTACATTGCAAAGAAGGCTCTTCAGCCAAGGCTACTTAGCCACACATTGTACCTCGCACTATCCTACGAATAAATAAAGCTAAGTGCCCCAAACTCTGTGTTCTTTTATTTATTTTTCACAATTTATCCACTAGGGGGTTGCGCCATGCTTTACACATCTGTTCTACGAACCAATCGCGATATCCTGAGTAGCTGACGCACTAATCGAACCCTTGATAAACACCAACCCAGCTGCAACATGCCTGACAGGTTGGCATGGTGCTGAGATAAACACAAGTAGGGCTAACAAAAAGGAATCGCATAGTGCAGCGCACTCGCAAAAAATACGAGCTAGCAAGCTCCTCACATATCAATATTAATCAATTATATACAGCATACATACGAACTTTACAACATTGGTATACCTATGTGCAGGATACAAACTAAACTATTGTTGTAACAGAAGAACATTTGTCTGCTCCTCGAAGAACTCGACAATATCCTCTGCTGGGCGATCCACCGCCTGGTAATGAGTAACCATATTCCAGGTGGAGCCTGCTGGCGGCGCTGGTGGTCCACTAGCAATCGTTGCAACATCCACATCAGGCATGTGTAGTTGCACCAACGACAGAGCAGCCATGGCACCAGCTACTAACTATTGCCGTACACACTCGCGGACTCCACTCAAGTCTTGAAACTTCACAAGAAGAGCCAGCAGGCTCGAGGGAATGACGTCTAGTGGAAACATCGTCTGATAGATATTCCTTAAGAATGATTGTGATTTCTTCAGAAAATGAAGCACTCGTGAGGCACGATCCTGCAGGGTCGCCAGCGCGATTGCACGATCGTGATCCACCCAGAAGTACCCACTCTCCTGAAGCTGCTCTTGGGTCAGGTCATTCATGCGATTGGAAATCATGTCCTTCTCATCCTGCGAATGACGCGCCCTAACAACTATACCAAGCAAAGGCGAAAAGTATGAAGACAATGAACTACCGCGAGTGGCTACAAGAAAAGATAAGGAAGCAGAAAGCTAACACTTGAATTGGTTGCCCAGGTGCACCACCTCCCCTAGCAAATATTGCTCTCAGGCAGTGGTCTTCTCTGCCCTCGACTTCCATACATCCGCGTTACCACGGAGGATGGGCAGTTCGTGCTCCAGCTGCTTAACGCGGTCACGTAGTCGCGAAAGCAGAGACACCTCATCCACCCTTGAGCGCGACTGCGCTAAGGTATCATCAGTGGGTGGCAGATTCCGAGGCTCACCCGAAGGACCACTTGGTGTGCCCTATCACAAGCCAAGCAAGATATAATAAGAAGACCAAGCAATACATGGACAAAAACTCAAGCGCATTCAAGCATAACAAAGTATCAACAGATACACTCGCCAACGGCATGTTCTAGACAAAAGGTGTCAAGCTATTCACTTACAAATATGACTACTGAGGAGCAACTGGCTTCTTCGACTTGGACTTCGGTTTTGGGGGCCTCATCGAGTCTGTGGCATTATCATACGCCGTCGTAACCTTCGCCGCCGTCTTGGCTCGTTGCAGCTCCTCGGAGTACTTCACGACTGTGTTGATGATATGTAGCCCGTACTTGCCACATGCAGTTGCAAAAGGAGCAAAAACTACCTATTGACCATCCGCGCCGACAGGCATTGCTTTGGAGACCGCAGCAGGATCCACCTCGACTCCATGGGCTTGAACCATCGCGAGTGACATAGAAGCGCCAGCCGCACGAAGTGAGTGCTTGAAGCCTACAGGAATGCCTCCAGCAAGGGACTCCACCAGATCATCTACATTCTCAATCAGCTCAGCTTTGGGCGCCAGCTCCTCACGGAGGCGACTGAGTACACCCCTGGCTTTGGTCAGTGTCCCCTGGTTAGAAGCACTGCAATCTTCGACTGCTGCGACCGCGCCCGCCAAGGCATCATCACGACGGAGCGCCTGGGCATCGGAGATCAGACCGCCGACATCTACACAGAGCAAAGTGTTGGAAAAAAAAGGTCAGCATAATAAAAAATTCGAAAGAAAGGACATGACGGAAATACAGACGAAAGAATACCTGAAAAAGCCTTGGCAATCGAGAAAAGTTGTTCTTCGAACAACTTCTCCCTAGCAGCGATGGAGGCACACAAATCCTCTTCGCGTTTCCACGATTCGTCAAGCGCAGCGACTGCCTCATCGCGGCCCTTCAGCGCCGCGGCGAGCGTCTTTTGGAGGGAAGCGGCGTCATGAAGAAGCGCATTATGCTTAGCTGCGAAACAAACAAATACAGACCGTTAGTCGAGTATATCACAAGGATGAAGAAGAAGAAGAAGTAAAAAGCACTCACTTTCAACCACGTGATGGTGATTGTCCGGCATTGCATGCTGGCGACCCATTGCAAGCACCTGCTACGCCAGGCGAGAAGCTTCCTTCACAATAAAATGCGACAGGAGAAACAACAAAGGATTAGTAGATGGTACGGATGATAAATTCGACTGCAAAAAAAGCAACATCACACATACTTGATCCTCTAGTGACTACAAAGTCGATTGACGTGCAGTCGTCTGGACAACCATCTGGTGCTCCACATCGTGTGGAGAACTTGATGAATTATGCCCGGAGTGGGCCACCAATGGAGGGGAAGGAGTCCGCTCAGCCACTTTCTTGGCCTTGGAGTCCGTGACTCCAGATTCTTTCAAAAATAGGACGTCGCCAGAAGATGACGATGCCGGTTGACTACGGCACAAAACCAGCATCAGGAAAATGCAAATCCAAAAAAATACCCAAGAAAAGAATTGTATACTTACTAATCAAACTTGTCAAAATCGAAGGTTTGGCCCTCCGACTCCGACGACGACTCCTTCGACAGCCGCATCTTCTTACGGGAAGATGGCGCCACAGCACTCACAGGAAAGGCAGGTATCGGCGACTCTGCACCAATAGCTAGGCCTTCCAGAGTCGAAGGAGATGATGCATCCGAATCTTTGCTGCGCGAACGCTTGCGAGTGTCCGGACCGCTGGACTCGGGTGCTTCCTAGTCCTCTTCAAATGGGACGGTTGACTCCAACTTGTCCTCCTCATCTACTTCGCGAGGAATAGCCCCCTCAGGAAGAGGGGGTAAACTGGGAGACACCTTCCAATCCTGCATATAGAAAACAAGTGAGCACAAGTCAAGAAAAAGAAGCACTCGACAAACAAAGCTACTTCGTAGCACGACCATACCTTAGGAGGAGGATTAGCAGCAGCGAATGGAGGTACGATTGGTTCACTAGGGAGCACATCCTTGGCGGTGTACTTCGTGAGTAGTCGCACCCTCTTATCTACTTCACTCGCGGAAATGCCATCGGCAGATACGCGAGTGACATCGTCCGCGCCAGCCCACTAAAACATAGGGTGGACTCTGGCCTGCAGGGGCTGGATGCGACGGCGCAACCATGTGTGAATAAGGGTGCAGCCTCCCTCTTCTTTTCCCATATCACTCCCGAGGTCGCAGACGCGCTCGTACAACACATCTGTCTCCTCAGACTTGCCAGGCATCACCATGTTCTTCCAAGAGGACCTCCTCCGCGGGATAGAAAGGCGCGAGTCCGAAGTGGTCTCCGTCGGCCTTCTGGTTGCGGATGTAGAACTACTTGTCCCTCAACCCTTAGACAGACGCCATGAGCTTGATGTCAAAATACATGACGGAGTAGTCGACATGGATACCGCAGCCTTCTACATCATAGACTATGGAGCCACACGCTGACTGGCGCTTCAGCTTGAAGGGACGCTTGAAGAGACCAAAGTGCAACTCGATTCCGAGCCAGCACTCGCAAAGCGTAATGTAGCAGGCAATGTGGAGGGTAGAATTGGGGGACAACTAAGTGCAGCCGGAGCCCATAGAAAACAAAGGAGGCCCCTGAAGAAAGGATGCGGGGGTAGAGAAAGACCGCGGATGATGATTGCTAGGAACATCACCTAAAAACAGCAGGAGGACAAGGGGTTACCTCACCACTTGGGACTCGCGAATCACCGACCATGGAAGACTGAATTCCGTCCAGGCGCAGAAGACGAAGCTCGGACGACTTGATGACGGACGCACGCCACACGCCATTGGTGACATGAGTGCCCACGCCCTTCTTCCTAGCGACGGTGGTGCTGGTGCCCGTAGCGACGGAGCCGCCCTTCTTCTTGGCAGCGGCAGTGGCGGCGGCGGACTCAGCGGCAGCGCCTCCCTTCTTCTTCCCCATCTTGCGGTGGCGATGAGAGCGAACTAAATAACTCAGGAAAACACGGACTTGGTCCAGCACCGTGAATGGAACGAACTCACGGAGGCAGAGAGCAGCAGCAATGGACATGGAGGCACAAAGCAGAGAAGGAGCAGATGAGAAATTACCGCAGTTGCGCTGCTACTTAACCCCCTGGAAGATGTAATCCAACGGCCAGCAAAAACCCTATCAGACGCGTGGCGCACATCGCGATCAACACGTGGAGGACCTGAAGCACGAACTGTCCCCCACTACCCCCATTACACGCGGAAATCGAGGAGGCGCGGTTAAAACAAAGATTACGCATGCCCGGTCAAGTCAGGGTCAGAAAATGGGACCCACTACAAAGAATCTCGCTATATATGACCCTCAATTTTCGTCATAGAATCGTCACAATAGACCGTTTATAACGATTCTATGACGATTTTGAGATCGTCAAAACCTGGGCGTCGCTAATGAACTATAACGACGATTTTAGCAAAATCGTCATAACCTCTATGACGTGGCATACAATCAGCCTAGCCCATTTCACCTATTTATATGGGCCAAGCCCAGCAATTCAGCCTATTTATGTTTTTTTTCTTGGTAGTTCTATCATACCAAACATTCCAGCCTTTTTATTTATGGGCCTTAGCCTATTTAAAATCCAATTTAATTCAAATTCAGCCATTTTAGGACCTGGTTCCAGTTTTCAGATAGGTGCCACTTGTCATGTTCAGCTCAAAATTTGTACCCACGCGTACGAAGGGTCCAAAATGAGATTAATTTCAGTCATGGATTTCTATTCACAAGTTTGAGATCACATAAATAATCAGTATCTGAGACAAATCAAAGAGAACACATGTAACTACTCAAAATAACTGCTGAAATTAAGCTACTCCCTCCGACCCAAATTAATTGACTTGGATTTGCCTACATTCGGATGTCTCTAGCTCTAAAACATGTCTAGATACATCCGAATCTAGAAAAATTCAAGTCAATTAATTTGGGTCGGAGGGAGTATTACAATTTTACACGGCCTAGTACAACCCAGATATGCCTAACTATTACAAGAAATTAGACTACTCTTTGATCCGTAGTACAACTGCTGAAATTAGGCTACTCTTTGATGGCTTCTCTTCACAGCTTGACTGACTTCATGTTTCTTAGGGCTAGAGCTCCTTTAAATGAGAAAAAACTACACTTTTAGTCTCAATGAAAGACGTAATTTAAATACAAAAACTCAATCTGGCAACCAATTGCAATCAAGCATGTTTCAGTATTTTCATATAAAAATACCACAATAGCTAGCAACAGAAGAATTAACAAATCATGAAGCAGCTAGAAGACGATCCTGAAGCATGAGGGTTGGATAACAAAAATTTCTATAATAGAAAATGTTAAATTGGAGGAAAAAACTAAGTAAATCATTAGTAAAAGTAGCATAAGACTCATGAAGTAATGAATTCATAAGATATGATATGCATTCTAAGGAAGAAAACAAAAACCTGAATGATTATTTTACATTTTAAATCATACACTGGATTAGCTAGATATATGTATGATAAGGCTCGCTTGAAGCGAATGTTCAAAATAAAGGCTTCCTTGAAGCAACATTATCAGGGCTTCAGCTATGAAAACATTAGTCAGGACCATACATGTGCTTAGAAGTAAAAGGTCATCATTCCATCACAACACATATGCAACAGGAAAAATAACAGGTGATGGCTTAGTTAACTCAAAAATATGATAAAATAGGAAGCTAATCACACGATCATCACACAAAGTTTCGAAGTAGAACTGTACAAGCAGAATCATGTTATCACGGTTGCAGGGTCACCATACCTTTGGTTCTGAAAAGGACAATCGCAACCTCGTCACTCCTATTCTAAACTAGCTGCAGAGTGCAAGAATACAGAGGCAATGGTGCTCGATCAAGAGTCGAGGTGGATGCCTATTTAAACAAATGTCACCACCAATAAAAACAAAAAGTTAGCAACATTTACTCAGTAAGCCAATTGTAATATGAACAAGATAATTACTTGTCCCCAAGATACTACTATCATTTGTTTCTACTTGTCCCCAAGACACAAGAGATGATAGGACACATACAAGTCAAGTACTCAGTGGAGTAGAAAAGTTTCAGAGAGTGGTGCAAGTAGACAGATTGGGCATGGAAAGCATTGAGGAAGTTCATTTTTAGGAAGTCCATGTAACTACTCTAGTCCTACTCCTACCCAGGTTTGTTCTAGTTTACTTCATTCCAGGATTACTAGGTGCCAGGTTAAAATTACACATATCATGCACGAGTACAAAGCACTAAATCAAGAATCATGACAGGAGCAAGGGATTACAGGACCAAACATTGGCGAGCATGGTAAAATATTTGACCATACAGCAATTGAGGAAATCTAATAAGTTAAGATGTTATTAGTCACGTTCTCCATCATCAACTAGACAAAATCACAGCCTATACTACTATGCTATTATTTTCAATCACAGGGAGATAATGTGTGCATTTCAAGATAACCAAATGCCAGCAGAAACAAATGGCAAAAGTAATATACAAGATAGTTCCAGGACTAAACCAAATTCCAGCAGAGGGCACCAGAAACCCACCTGCAACCTATCACTACAGGGTGGGTTTCAACTAACATAGCTGCAGGAGATGGATATTTAGATCAACCTGTTGCAAAATTTACTGACTAGCAAGCTTTTGCAAACAAGTACGACCACTAACCAAGAAATTTAGACAAACTAAGTAGCCATGTATGCTATAACTGTGCATGCTAAGAGATTCAGATAGAGCAGGGTACTAAAATATTTAGAGGGAGCATCGCAAGATATCAATATGTTCTTAGTCTTGCATATCTAGGCACATACTAGGTGATCGATCTGCTGCATAGTGCCCATCATGGCATGGGGTGTAGTAGTGTAGGACGCTTACCTGAAACATGGGGAGATCTAGTGGTCACTCGAAGAGATGATGTTAGTTGTCGCCGTGGAGGATGTAGCAGAATCCTCGGGGAAGTGCCCAACACCGCGAGGAAGTTTCCGACGATGCATGGAAAGTACCAACCGCCACGGGGAAGTCGCCGACTCCACGGTAATCACCAGCACCGCGAGGATGTAGCCACCGCCGCGGGGGAAGTGGCCGCCACCGGAAGGGGAGTCGCTGCCGCTGTGGGAGAGTGTCCAAGGACGTGACGATGTACCAGTTGCCGCGTCGGAGTTGATGACGCCCGAGGATCACCGGGGACGTGAGGATGTGGCCGACGCCGCGGGGATCACCGGTGACGTGAGGATGTGGCCGCGCCGCGGGAGAAGTGGTTGATGTTATGGGGAAGTCGTCTCCGCCATGGGGAAGCCACCGAGGGCGGTGATGTAGTACATGCGAATCCGAATCGATGGAGGAATCGATGAGAGGAGGGAGTGTTGGCGGCGGCCAGCAGATCCACGGCCGCTGCTAGTGCTCCCATCCCTACGGCTGGTTCGTCGAGGTAGTGAGGGGAGGCGGCGGCGCATCTAGAGGAACTAGCCTCCCTTCCCCGCAGCTCGAGAGAGAGGAGAGGTGGGAGAGAGCTGGGTCGGGATTGAATGGTGACTGGTGAGCGGTGCGGTGAGGAGAGGTGGGTCGCGAACTCGCGATGGGGATTAGGGTTGCGGACCTTGCAGTGAAGAGCGGTTGTCGAGTGACAGAGAGGAAGAAGTGGTGGTGGGGTCTGGGAAGAGGAGCGAGGGGATTAGGGTTTGGGGGCCGGTCCCTCTCGATCGTGTTCTGTCTGTGACGGGATATGACGAAATTACCCATGATCACTTCTTTGCGAAGTGTATAGGAACAGTAGGGCGTTTCTGTCATTTCGCGTGCAAAGAAAGGGGGACAAGGAGGCGTGGGATGAAATTTCAGATGTTGGATGCAGGGCTTGTAGATGGCTGAGATTAGGTTTGGTGGGGTAATCGGTGGGTACTCGAATTCTCTATTCTGATTGGCTCGCACTATTTTTCTATTTTCCGAGTGCTAAAAACTGGGTGTTTTGTGAAACAAACACCAAATTAAAGTTTCAAAATGGTACCATCCCATTTTCAAAAATACTAGACCATCTAACATGGACAATGTCCCAACCGGGGTATTTCAAACTTTTACGTCCATCCCTCGTGAAAAAGACAAATCCATACTGAATCGGTAGGAAGTGGGTCAGATTTGAACTACAGGTACATGATCTAATTCCCATGATTTTTTGCAAAAAATATTTTTAGATTCACAATATGTTATTTCATCTGAGATCCAATGCAAGTTTAGCGAGGCTCGGCCCCGAGCTAAGAATCTTCGTTCCCGCCGTTTTGACCATAACTTGAAACGGGGATAAGAAATTCAAAAACGATCCGAATAATGTGAAACCTTCATGTGGCGTCATATTATGCGACATAGTTGCAAGAAAAAATATCAAACTTGTTATATTGATTGCATCTCGAAAAAACCTTCAGAAAAATGACCTATCATGTTCGAGGTTTCATGGCTTTCAAGCCAAAAGCCCAATGTTATGACCAGAATCGCAGCATAGTTTATGATAATGTGTCCATATTATGCACTCATGTATCTTGGAATCGAGAACAATGTTATAGGAGGAAGTTTTCCTTTTCATCATGTAGAAAAGACATTTTCTATTTTTCGAGTGCGAAAATCGGGGCGTTTTGTGAAGCAACACCAAACGGTGAATACACAAATGCTACCACCCTATTTTTCAAAAATACTAGACCACTTTACATGAATAATATCCCAACCGAGGATTTGAAAACCTTTCCGTACACCCTTGGTGAAAAAGACAAATATATGTCGAATCGATAGAAAGTGGGTCCGGTTTGAACTACGGGTCCATGATAAAATGCTCATGATTTTTTGAAAAAATCATTTTTAGACTCACAATATGATGTTTCTTCAGAGATCCAATGCAAGTTTAGCGAGACGCATCCCCTATCTTCATGCCCGACGTTTTGACCATAGTTCGAAACGAGATAATTTGAAAACGGGCATAAGAAATTCAAAAATGATCTAAACAAGACGAAACCGTCACGTTGTGTCATATTATGGGACATAGATGCAAGGTAAAATACCAAACATGGTATATTGATTGGATCTCGAAAAAACCTTCTCGGAAATACCTATCATGTTCGAGGTTTCGTGGTTGTCGACCAATGTTATGACTAGAATCACGACATAGTTTGTGATAATATGCCCATATTGTGCAGGCATGTGCATCTTGGAATGGCAAACAATGTTGCAGGAGGAAGTTTTCCTTTTCGTCGCACGGAAAAGCCATTTTCTATTTTTTGAGTGCCAAAATCGGTGCGTTTTATGAAGCAACACCAAATGTTCAATTCAAAGATGCCACCACTCGATTTTTCAAAAATACTAGACCACCTTACATGAACAATTTCCTAACTAGGGATTTTAAAACCTTTTTGTCCATCCCTGGCGAAAAAGACAAATTCCTGCCGAATCGGTCGGAAGTGGATCAGATTTGAACTACAGGTACATGATCTAATGCTTGTTATTTTTTGTAAAAATAATTTTTAGACTCATAATATCATGTTTCTTCAGAGATCCAATGCAAATTTAGCAAGGCTCGACCCCGAGCTAAGAACCTGCATGCCCGTCATTTTGACCATAGTTTGAAACAGGCATAAGAAATTAAAAAATGATCCAAACAAGGCGAAACCTTCGCGTTGTGTCATATTATGGGACATAGTTGCAAGGAAAAATACCAAACATGGTATATTGATTGCATCTCGAAAAAACCTTCACAAAAATGACCTATCATGTTCGAGGTTTCACGGCTTTCGGGCCAAACGACCAGTGTTATGGATAGAATCGCGTCATAGTTTGTGATAATGTGTCCATATTGTACACGCTTGTGTATCATGGGACGATGAACAATGTCGCAGGAAGAAATTTTCCTTTTCGTCGCCAGGAAAAGCCATTTTCTATTTTCTGAGTGCGAAAATCGGGGTGTTTTGTGAAGCAACACCAAATGTTCAATTCACAAATACTACCAAACTATTTTTCAAAAATAATAGACCACCATACATAGACAATATCCCAACTGGGGATTTTAAAACCTTTTCATCCACCCCTCGCGAAGAAGACAAATATCTGCTGAATCGGTAGGAAGTGAGTCTGGTTTGAACTACTGGTACATGATTTAATGCTCATGATTATTTGAAAAAATCATTTTTAGACTCGCAATATGATGTTTCTTCAGAGATCCAATGCAAGTTTAGCGAGGCGCATCCCCTATCTTCATGCCCGCCGTTTTGACCATAGTTTGAAACGGGAAAAAAGTGGAAACGGGCATAAGAAATTCAAAAACGGTCCGAACAAGGTAAATCCTTTGCGTGATGTCATATTATGTGACCTAGTTGCTAGCAAAAATATTGAAATTGGTATATTGATTGCATCTCGGAAAAACCTTCACGGAAATGACCTATCATGTTAGAGGTTTCACAGCTTTCGGGCCAAACGACCAGTGTTATGGCTAGAATCGTGGCATAGTTTGTGATAATGTGTCCATATTGTGCATGTGCGTGTATCATGGGACGACGAACAATGTTGCAGGAGGAAGTTTTCCTTTTCGTCGCACGAAAAAGCCATTTTCTATTTTATGAGTGCCAAAATTGGGGCGTTTTGTGAAGCACCACCAAATGTTCAATTCACAAATGCTACCAAACCATTTTTTAAAAATACTAGACCATATTACATAGACAATGTCCCAACCGGGGATTTTAAAACCTTTTCATCCACCCCTTGCTAAAAAGACAAATATCTGCTGAATCGGTAGGAAGTGAGTCCGGTTTGAACTACAGGTACATGATCTAATGCTCGTGATTTTTTGAAAAAATCATTTTTAGGCTCACAATATGATATTCTTTCATAATCATTCATCCATTTCACTCATCAAAAATGTTGAATTCAAAACCGTAGTTTCAAATCATATTTTTGTTGGAGATATGCCCAAGAGGCAATAATAAAGTGGTTATTATTATATCTTTATGTTTATGATAAATGTTTACATCCCATGCTATAATTGTATTAATAGGAAACATTAATACTTGTGTGTTTTGTAAACATAAAAGAGTCCCTAGTAAGCCTCTTATTAAACTAGCTTGTTGATTAATGGATGATCATGGTTTCCTGATCATGGGCATTGGATGTCGTTAATAACAAGATCATGTTATTAGGAGAATGATGTAATGGACACACACCCATAGTAAGCATAGCATAAGATCAAGTCATTAAGTTCGTATTGCTATAAGCTTTCAAATGCATAGTAACCTAATCCTTCGACCATGAGGTTATGTTAATCACCATCACCGGATGGGTACTTTGATGACATCAAACACCGCTTCGTAACTGGGTGGTTATAAAGGTGTCATTGGGTATTCTGAAAGTATGTGTTGAAGCGCATGGACCAAGATTGGGATTTGTCCATCCATATGACGGATAGATATGCTCTGGGCCCTCTCGGTGGAATGTCATCTAGTTAGCTTGCAAGCATGTGACTAGGTCACAAGGGATGACATAACATGGAACGAGTAAAGAGTACTTATTAGTAACGGAGTAGAACTAGGTATGGAGATACCGACGATCAAACCTCGGATAAGTAGAGTATCGCGTGACAAAGGGAATTGGTTTTGTATGTTAATGGTTCTATCGATCACGAAGTCATCGTTGAGTATGTGGGAGCCATTATGGATCTCCAGATCCCGCTGATGGTTATTGATCGGAAAGGTGTCTCCATCATGTCTTCATATTCACGAACCGTAGGGTGACACACTTAAGGTTCAAAGTTGTTTTTAAGTAGATATGGAATATACGTTGGAGACCGAATGTTGTTCGGAGTCTCGGATTGGATCCGGGACATCACGAGGAGATCCGGAATTGTCCGGAGAATAAGATTCATATATTGGGGATCATTTTCTAAGTTAGGAAATGTTCCGGAGTGTTTGTATGGAGATTCTAGAAGGTTTCGGAATGTTCTGAAGGTTCTAGAAGATTTCTTGGAGTTTGCTTGAAAACCAAGAAAGGATCAAGGAGTCTTTGTGGGGCAAGACACAGATTCGTGGGGGAGGAGGATTCCTCCCCCCCTCCCAATCCGCCGGCCAAGGAGGGAGGGGAGTCCTACAAGGACTCCCCCTCCCATGGCGCCTCCCTCCTTTAAATAGAGGGGAGGGGGCGCCACCCCTACACCTCTCCCATAACAAACCCTAGCCGCCGCCTCTCTCCTCCTCCTTCGCTCTGCTCCGGCTTAGGCGAAACCCTGCAGAATTCTCTACTCCACCACCACCACCACACAGTCGTGCTGCTGGGATTCCATGGAAAAGATCTACTACCTCCGCTGCTCGTTGGAACATGGAGAGGAAGGTCTGCTTCAACTCTGCACGTGTGACCGACTGCGGAAGCGCTGCCAGAACGCGGCGCCGGAAGGATCGTCCACATGATCTTGAGATTGGCAAGTGATCGACTACATCAACCCCGAGATCTAATCTCATAACGCTTTTGGTTCTACGAGGGTTGGTACAGATCTATCTCGTTGCACATATATAATAGATTAGATCTTGGCTTTTATCTAGATTAGATCTGGGTTTTGTTCGTTCTTGCGGTAGAAATTTTTTGTTTTCCATGCTACGAACCCATCAATTTTGAAATATGATATTATCCCTACAATAGACTAATATGAGATTAGTAAATCCACTATTTTTAAATAGTCAAAGTATTTCTAATTAACACCTTAAGATGATCTACTAAATTTTATAAAAATTTAAAGACAAAAATCAATTCTTTTGGACTTCTTATGAAAAAGATAAAAAAAATTAAAAAACAGAAAAAACAAAAAAAAAAGAAAAAACTACCCTAAATGGACCGCCGAGCTAGCCCATACAAGTATACTACATGCAAGGCCAAGGCCCTCCCAGAAATAATATAGTACAGCCCATATGCCATCCCACTAAGGCCCATTCCAGAGATAACTCTGCCCCAACCCAACAAACGATTACTCGTTATTAGGCCGCGTTATTGTAGCATGACAAGAGTGATTCGCTAGCCTAGTGGTAAGGCGCGGTGTTTAAGTGCGAGGGGCACGAGTTCGAATCCCTGCGCCCTCCTTTTTGCGAAATAATTCCACATCTTTCCTTTAAACGGGTCCCACGTGTTATTATGTGATGTTGTCCGTCTGTCCGGTTAAAATGGGTCCCACGTGTCAATTTGTGGTAACTATGTGTCTTGGTAGAGATTCAAATAGTGCCACATAAGTAAATATTGACACATGGATACGCCACACAATCAATAACTGACACATAGACATGACACATAGGAACAACTAGTGATGTGGCTGACAACTCATTTCAAGTTATCCTAATTTGGATGCCATGACGATTTTAAATCGTCGTAGTGAGCTACAAATAACGTCCTAGGCTACACCCAGTAGGTTATGACGATTTCAACTAACGAAACTATGATGTTTTTGAGCAAAATCGTCATAATTTTTTAGGGTTTTAAACCTCTTGTAGTCCTTACCACCATCTAGTACGAAATCATCATAACACTATGACGATTTTATCCATGGTCACTATCAAAAGGTCATAGAATAACACATTTCTTGTAGCGTCCCGTCAATGCCGCTCACACGGGCAACTGAGGTCATCACATCGTCAGCACTGATGTCATAAAAAAAGCACTAGAAGACTTCGACTACTTTAGTCCTTGCTCGAGTCTTCGACTCCATCAAGCACTCGAGGGCTACTCCCATAGGGAGCGCTGGTCTCGCACCCTACGATTTTTCTTTTCTGCAGGAATATGGACATTGAAAGCATACCCAACCACTCGAATACACTATCCGACTATGGACATGTGTTACTCCCATAGGGAGCACCGGAAACAAATTCGACTGAAACAAGCAAAGAAAAGACGACAGCAGTCGCAAAAGTTCTTTAGTCCCTGCCTGAGTGTTTGACTCAACCAGGCACTCGGGGGCTACTCCCATAGGCAGCGCTAGTCGCGCACCCTGTGATTATTTGTACATCGTAATGTGTGTCGATAACATCCACACTCGAAGTCTATGGCGACACCGCCTCATAGTTTTCCCTAGAAGGAGATTGCGTCTCCTGGGTCACTCGAATCATCTCCGTGATGACAAAATTTCAGATGCCACGCTTGCAGCGTGAAGATAAGACCTGAATAAGGTCTGGCAACGCTTTTGCTGCGCACTACTAGAAATTTGTCTGTGCCTATAGGTGCGATGAACATGCCTTGACGGACGCGTCGAGTGCTCACATCCATATACTGGAATTTGACTACTGTAAGACCTCCGCGGCTTGAGTCGAATTACACCAGCACTTTTCCGAATTCGAGTCCGGGGACTCGAGTTCGAGTAGATTGCGTTGTTTTACCATAAGGTAGTTAAATGCTACCGATACATCGGTTAAATCAGGCACACACATCAACAATCCCTAAGACGCAAACAGAGCACTCGAACAAATACTCGGTCATGCACTCGAAAGGCTTCATAAAGTCCCTAGTCAAATCTGCGATTCCACTTGACACTCGGGGGATACTGACATGGGTATACCCTGCAGGTACTCGAGTCTTGTATATATGGTCCAGATACGGTGGAAGCCCATGATGTTGCCACGGCCCAATAAAGACTTCGAGTGGCCTACAGACTCTCGATGACTTGCCGGACAAGAAGAAGTCTAAAGATAGAAAGTTTGAAGGGCAAACCCTAAACTGTAACCGACTCGACTTGTTACCCGAGAACTGGCCTATCTATATAAAGGCCATGAGGGGGCAGCGAGTAGGAACACGCAACCCTAGTTTCCACAACTCTCGCCAGATTGCATCTTCACGCCATTGTATTCTTCGATTCCTTCGCCAGACAAGCATGAGTAGGAACCTCTACGAGGTCTGAACCTAGGTAAACCTTGCGTCCATGTGTGCTTGATTGCTAGCCAATTGATGCTTTCGGCGCTTTCTCCTTCTCCAAAACCCAAGTCCATAACAATGGGCATTGATGAGTTAAACCCTCGTCAATAAGTATTTAAACCCACCGTCAAAAAAAATCGATGGACGCTACAGGCTGGTTGGTCCGTGATGTCAGTCTCTCCTTAATGCGATATTGCTAAAATAAAAAATGTAAACCCAAGATCTATATATATGTATATATATATGCACGCAAAGGCGATTCGAACAAAAGACCTTCAAATCAAATAAACGTAAACTGAGTGCATTGGCACTACAACAAAGATATTTATAGAAAAAATATCATTAAACTTTTATTAGTACTACAAATTGTGTATTAGTCTTCTTAATAATATTTTTTGTGTATCTGTTTATCTCTTTTATCATATCAAAGGGCAGCGCTCCTGGGATCTCAATTTATAAAATGCCACATAATGGAGTATTTTCTTAAAAACATGGGTAGGCAAAGTTTTTTATTTATTTTAAGAGGTGGGGGGCAATGCCCAAAAGGCTGAATTAAAAAGAGTTTGGCTATTATACAGAAGCTGCTCTACATGGGTTATACTTCATAGGCTATGCTCCATGGGCTTCTTTCTCAAATTTCATTGGGTTATGCTCTGTTGTCCCCTGGCCCCTAAAAGGCCGAATTAATATGTTATTGGGTATGCTCCATGGGCTCCTTTCTCAAATTTCACTGGGATGTGTTCAGCAATCCCCTGACCCTGAAAAGGCCGAATTAAAATGTACTGGTCTATGCTCCATGGGCTCCTTTCTCAAATTTCTCTAGGCTATGCTTGGGAGTCGCCTGAACCGGAAAAGGTCGAATTAAAATGTTGTGGGATAAAGAGGGGCCGAATGAGCTAAAGATGTAGCTCGCCTAGATTCAAAACACAGACCTCGGAGAGGGAGGGGAAAAGCGATAATTATTTTTGGTAGATATTCATGTCAAAATTTAGAAGTACATAATAAGAAAAAAATTATCAACAAATTTGCAGTTCATATTCAACAACACTTAACAAATTCAGTAGCATTTTAAAGTGACAAATTCAGCAATACAGACACTGAAATACAATAGCAGTATAGAGAGAACCAGTTCTTGTGTCATCTCTAAAAACCTTGTCACGCGATCAGTTTGCCCTTTTCTCCAAACACGCTTGACCATTGGAGCAAGCAAACCTGACGATCAAGACTTCTTTGAGTACCTTCTTCTCACAACAATGCTTATGTGACCCCCGTATGCAACCCAAAATGACCAAGTTCATCTAGATTGTGACAAGGCCATGTTTCAAAAGAAAAGAAAGACTATCTACTACCCTTGACTTAAAAAAGTACCATTATATCAGTATTAGTTCCACAAAGTTCTTTAGTAATGGCAACGACAGAACATTTAAGAGATTCAGTAGCTTTCCTGCTTGAAATTCAATAGTAGTATAGAGAGAATCAATTCTTATTCTAGCTCAAAAACATTGGCGCATGATCAGTTTTGCCTATTCTCCGAACATACTCGATCATTGGAGCAAGAAAAACTGACAATCAAGTTTGCTTCTATGTGAATACCTCCTCCTTACATCAATGCCCGTGTGACCGCCCATATGCAACCCAGAATTCCCAAGACTCATCTAGATAATTGTGACAATGCTAAGTTTTAAAATAAAAGGAAGACAATCTGATGCATTTCATCTAAAAAAGTACTAGTACATCACAGTCCGTTCTACAAAATATTGTACTAATAGTATCGACATAACATTTGAGAGATTCGGTAGCATTTGAAAGATTCAGTAGTATAGAATAAGATTGTAAAAATATCAGACAGATTCTCAGTTCTTATTCAGCAACACTTGATAGAGTCATCACAACATTTCAAGTGACCCACTGGCAGTACACAAACAGTGACCAAAAGAATTGACAGATTTAGCAATGCAGACATTGAAATTCAGTAGATGTAGCATGGCCTGATTCAAAAGGGAAGCGTGACCATATTCTACACTCGATCGGTCAATCCGAACAAGTACCGACCAATTTTTTTGACAGTTTCGGTAGCATTTAAAAGATTTAGCAACACATAATAAGAAATAAAAATATCGACAGATTCCCAATTCATATTCAGCATCACTTGGACAGATTCAACAACATTTCAAAATGATTGATTCAGCTTTCCCTTTTCTCTGAACACTCGATCATTGGAGCAAGCAAAATTGACGATCAAGTCTGCTTTTATGTGCATACCTCCTTCTCACACCAATGCTGGTGTGTGACCTCCATTGGCAACTCAAAATGCCCAAAGCCTCATCTATATTATGAGTTTATGACAATGCCAAGTTACAAAATAAAAGCAACAGCTTTTACTGTACTTCATCTAAACAAGTAACAGTACATCACTATTAGTTCTATATAATACTTAGTTAATAGCAACGGCAGAGCAATGGAAAAGCATTACCATCTTCTTCCCTTGATCTAAAAAAGTATCCGTATATAGTACAAAATACTCTGAAATACAAGAACCAGTACTATACTAGTACAACTTTGCAGCCAAAATAGTTCAATAGGGTTGATACCAAATGAGCTATCTTATTACATAGTATTACGATTACTTACGGTAACTAGGTTCCAATCCTGGGCATTGGTGAAGCTCGGGATGAACCATAATGGAGTATGTGGAGATTTGCATGCAAAGTTGTTTGAGAAACCAACAACTGCTTCTTCGGTATTTAGATTGAAGCAGCATATTTCAGGAAACGACATATATCTAAGTCCTATTGCATGGTGGGATATGTACAATTGCTTCTCGTCAGATATCCTGGGGAAAAAGCTACACCACGTACTACAATGTTAATTGGATAGTTGAATCCAAGGAAAAGGGAATATGCTCCCAAGTCAGCAATCGCTATCCATGGCTTAGGTGGATACAAGTAAGTAGTGTCACCTTGCAGCCAAACATAGTAGAATAGGTGCCAAAAGTGTGACCGCAATGATCAACACTATGATCAGCAATAGGATTGCCATGACCCTAATAAGTACCACCATAAAACTACTCATCAGTAGTGCCCTTTGTATGGATAAGAAGAAGGCGAGATTCATCTTCAAATATTGCTAAGAACCATAAACCAGGTTCATACTTGTCATCATCTATGGAAGCAAGGTTTCCCTCGTCAAGATGCGCACCAGGTGGTGACGGGAGAAGAATAGGACCTTGAAAAAGAAATGATGGCCAAATTAGCCAAAAATAGTTTACATCCATTAAAACTGAAGCTAGTGTTTACAACATGAGTGGATCACCAAAATATATATGATTCAAGACATAAACACTGCCACTCAAAGAGGCTGCAAACACTAGACCCTTGTGGATAACTGCATCACTGTATCTGAAATAGCACTGGAACTGGTTCTCAGGAACAGTCCATGCATACTCATTGCCATCAAGGGTAACAATTGAGTAGTCAAAGATAGCGACAAGTGAGAAATCTAAATAATCCGCAGCAGCTGCGGGAGCTCGACAATAGCAATCTTTCGGAGGAGAATAGGGTAATCATTATGCATGAATGTAAACGGATCGTTGGTGGGTACAAACTCATTGACTTGTGAGAGAGGAATGCGTTGATGAGTGTACACATTTACAATCTCCCACTTGCACTCGCACCCAACAATGGTGATCCAATCTCCATTGGCACCTACCCACTGCTTACCCATACAATTCGAGAACACAACATCAAAGGAAAACTTGTCCAGCAGCGTCAGCTTGCATGTCGTTCCCTTGCCCTCGAAGTACTCATTGCATTCCCATGGTTTCCTAGTCAGGTGATAATGAAGAACACAGGGGAGGCCAAACGGCTAAGAAGCATGTAAAGTTGCACTATATTTTTCCAAGTCAATAAGATGTTTGGACGAACTGGCTAGGATCACAATAGTGATAACGTCGCATCTGGTTATGAGTACTTCAAGCGGGACTTTAGTAAAAACCTCCTGGAACAGCTCAGGATCGTCATTGTTCTTGCTTGGTCTTGCCATCACAAGGGAGCTGACGGAAGTTGGGACGATCTCTTGATTTTGTTTTCTGGAAAAGAGGGAAGATTGGTGAGGGTAGGCTGGACATGGACATGAATAAACACTCTCACACCGTGAAGTGAACTAGATTGGAAAAAGGCATTGTGGAGGATAAGAACGGTGGCGCTTGCGTAGAGGTAGGGGAATGGGGGACTTGGGATAGAGAGTATAGGCGAGGTTGAATAAAATAAAAACGGAGGTATGTTTCTCTGCTCTAGTTCCCTTTAGAATAGTACTAGAATGTAGGGGTAGGTGTAGGAGTAGCGATCCACCTGTAATAATATTTTCTCTGTTCTCATGCTCTTTTGTGGTACTAGTTTCCAACAAAAAACTCTTCTATAATTTTTGGTCACATTGATGGCCATACCAATTTATAAGAATGATTTCCATATATATATGGATCAAAACACCCTAGAAAGTATGTGGTGCTATATCGATGCGTTTTATTTGTACAAGTACGTACTTCACAAAACAACACTTTTTTTGCTCCTTGAAATTGAATATCCTATTTTTGAACATAAAGGGTCCAACCATACACTAGAAACATTGTTTACCATTCCACGATGAACCCATCTAGTAAAAATATGGGGACATTATCATAAACTACGAAATAGATATGGCATTTGGCCTCGGTAATCTTGCTTGAAACCTAGGAATGTTAATACATATAGTAGGCCATATTGCGAAACATGGTTTTTCAAAGGCTACCAAAGAAATTGTCCTTGTTTTGAAAACAATCAAACGGAAAATAATGAGTACTAATAACAAAAGAATTCGCACGATGTTCTCCTGCATGTACTACTTTCCATGAAGATAAACATGAGTTTTGATAACTGTTTGAAGATAAACATGATTATGAACATTTTTAAATTTCAAGCCGAAAGACCAAGGTCAAGTCCATATCTACATCATACTTTATGTTGATGATCCCATATCCAATAATTTACATGCCAACAAATTTGGTCATATTTTGAAAGCAATCGAAGATGAAGTAGTATGAATAGTAGGGCTCGATCATCTACTCTCTCGGGAAGGAGCCGAACCTGATTGTTTTCCTTCCTTAATTTTAGGGTCCTTTGTGCTAAACATACGGACCACAGTGTAATTTTCCCTTTTTAGGTCCTTGAAGCAAGTAGTACTCCCTCCTTCCCGAAATAGGACGCGTATTAATTTTGGTCAAACTCAAATTTAATAAACTTTGACTAAGTATATGACATCAACTCAATGTTATTAGAATCATCATGAACTATATTTTCATATTATATGCATTTGTCATTAGAAAAGTCAGTATGTTTTTACATATAGTTGGTCGAACTTTATAAAAAATTGACTTTGACCAAACCTAATATGCGTCCTAATTTGGGAAAGAGGAAGTAGTATGAAGAGTAAGGCTCGGTCAGCTTGTCTCTCGAGAAGGACCGAAACCTGACTATTTTCCTTGCTAAATTTTATGGTCTTTTGTGCTAAATGTATGGACCTAAATTTAATTTTCCCTTTTTAGGTCCTTCATGTAAAATATACTCCCACCATTCGTGCAAAATTTTAACTAGAGGAGTACAAGTAAATTTGGTACATTTCTCTTAAATTTTTCCAAAAATCATTCGAAGCTAACTAGGAATTCAGTATAGAAAAACTATCGAGAGTTCTAAAAAATTCAAGATCTTATCTATGCAATAAATAGGCATCGTGGTGTTCCCATGTTTGGTATATGGGTGCTTTGTTCTTGGCATGGTGAACGATAACACTGCTAATGGAATTTTTGAACTTATAGGAACAAAAAACATAATTTTCGAAGTGTTGAGAATGTTTTTCCATAAGCAAGCATGAAGAAAAATGGCTCGGAATTCCACAACCCTAGTTTTCACACAAAATGTGGACCATGACTCACTTACGCTTAAATACCACGATAAAAATGAGTATGAACATTCTTGGATTTCTAGCTGAACGACCAAGGTCATGCTTGACCTCCTTCACCTATGCGGGTGTGCGATCTATTCGATCTTCTTCATGGACTCAATAGTCCACTACACCATATATTCTTCACCAACGCTCTTGTGCAGCGCCTCGAATCGATAATTAGTCGTAACATATCTACTTTATAGATGACTCCGTGCAATAAACCGGATCTCCTTCACCAGCCATCTTGTCAAGCAAGCCATATCCATCAACAACCTACACAGATCTTCTTCACCGACACCACCGGGATCAATCTTATTCAGCATGACTCACCACTACCGGGAACCCTCGGCGTCCTTGAAGTGACCCGTAAAGATGTTGTGTATGCGTAGACGATGTCGTGACCTAGGTAAACTAGATTTGCTTGTTTGCTTCAGTATAGAAGGTATAAGCCTGTGATAGTGAACTGCATTTCTGTATTGGTGGTAAATTCCTACCTCAATACGGGCTTAATTAATATCCCACTGTCCCTTGATAAATTTAGTGTAGTCTATGTTAAATCCAGACATTAAACTACTCCTTCCGTTTCAAGTTATAAGGCATCCTTATTCTACGTGTTTTTCTTTGACCAACCATTACTCTTAATATATATAAATAATTTGGGTAGTACAACACTGACATCATTAAAGTTCATTGGTATTATGAAGTTCATCGCAAATATTAATTCACTGGACATCTAAACCTTTCTACATGTTCTATAAGTTCGCAAGTTATGCCACCATAATGTACATTTTCTTTGTCTGCTGCTACAACACCGACTGCATGTAATTTTGGAGTTCATTAGTATTTTTAAGCCATAGAACATGTAGGTTAACATTCCTTGATCTACAAATTCAGAATTTATGCTATTTTAATTTCAATCTGGTTATACTAAGAAACCACAGTAATTGTCTTCTCTTATGTAATTCATCACAAAATTTATGTCATTGAACATGTTGGGTTTGCATTCCCTCTGCAAGTTATGCCATTATTATTTGTTTCAATTAAGCTCCAACAGTAGTTGCCGCCTATTGTGTACTACATCTGTTTCGTAAAAGAAGTCATATACTTTGACCAAGCTGATAGAAAAATATATTAAGGGTTAATTTGTGGCATTTGCGTCTATGAAAATATATGTCTCGATTGAAAGGGAAACGGACGTCACCTAAAGGGGGGTAAATAGACATTTTAAAATTATTACGGTTTAGGCTCTAATAAATGCGGAATAAAACTTAACATTTAATTTATCAAGCCAAAACCTATATTCACTAGGTTCACTAAGTGCACCAACAACCTATGCTAAGCAAGACAAGCAACAAGGTGATAACAAGATGAAATATTTCAAGAATGATGGCTATCACAATGTAAATTGCATAAGTAAAAGGCTCGGTTGAGAGATAACCGATGGACGTGGAGACAATGATTTGTTTTCCGAAGTTCACTTTCAAAGAAGCTACGTCTCCGTTGGAGAGGTGTGGGGACGCAATGTACTTCAAACGCCACAAATGTGTCAACACCCAGATTTTTAATCCCAGATGCCCGTTATGCTATACCTCGCAATCCCAGGATTACCATTTTTGTGAGACATAACGGATCGGATATCATAGTACATCATCCATTACAAACCATACATAAGGTTTTACACAAATAAGGATCTCATGATCCAGTCTTTAATACAACAAGCAGCGGAAATAAACGACAGCGTAGTGGTGGGGTCCATCTTCAGGGGCACATGCAATGCTGACGAAGGCAGATAGTCCTAGTTATCATAGCCGTCCTGCTGATAATAGCCAGGGACAAAAGCCATGAGTACTCTTTAAGTACTCGCAAACTACTACTAGCAAGGGTTATGATTCTAAGTTAAAGTACTGAATTGAAAGAATAACTATCAAGTTAAGTTTGAAACCTAAGCTGAATTCTGAAACAAGAAAAGATAAAGTAAAGTTCTAGAATCACTTAAGTTGGGAAGCTATTTTCATCTACACAACCCTGTTGTGGTCAAGACAAGGTTCATCACTCATTTCAAGTTATTTAGAAAACATCTGACAACGAAACAGTATGGCCATTCCAACTGTCCATAACCGCGGACACGGCTATTCGAATAGTTTGACACTCTGTAGAGGTGGTACACTTTCACCACAATATTCGATACATCTGTCAGGGATAACCCTGAATCATCATACTTGGTATGCAGATAATCAAACATAACCTTCCCTTTACACACCCTAGTACAAGCACCTCTCCTATGAGCATGGCCTCCCAACCATGACCATCAGTCATCTTGGGCACTGCATAGGTGGACATCATCGAGAGGTAGCCTCAGCTCAAACCTCTCCCGTGAGGGAACTAATACTAATGCATATAAATTTCTAGCTAAGCCTTACCCAATTCAGGTAATGTGGTTGTACGGTAAATTTGGAATGGTATCGCATCCGAATCCAACCATAAGTTTTATAAAAAGGGTTAAGGCTCATGCCTCATCATTTTCATCATCATAAACCAATTGTGTTTCTCAACACATGTCAAAACATCTCAATAGAATGACTCATCATTCCAAGGTTTTCACAACTCATTTTCACCAAGTGTTCCCATCTAAAGTGACTCAAGTTTGATCTATTCTAAAACACTAGGTTAAGAGTGTTCACTAAGGTGGAAAGGTGGGATCAATCTCATGCCATAGAATGACATCTAAGGGTTTCTAATTAGGTCAAGTTTTATACTATTTATGCTACCTTCAAAATTAATTAAAGAACTTTGTGTAACCTAAGGGGGTGTGATCAAAGTATGCTTAAGGCATCTTTACTAAACTATCTAGTTTTATTCTAGCTTGCTGCAATAGCTTCCTAAAGCATGTTTGCAAGGTTTAGCTTGCCACTAATAGCTTGCCTTGGTTGGTGAAGTGGTTGAAGTTTTCTTCTTCTTCTTCTTCTTCTTCTTCTTGGTAGAACTCCTCCTCGAAGGCTTGGTCGGTACTAGCGTCTAGAAATACATAGGGAGTGAACAATCACCAAACAATACTTAACTTAGGCTAAGTAGTATTCTAAACCACACAATTGATGATCTATTATCATCCCAAACATCACAAGTTTTAATTCAATAGTTTCAACCTTTTTATTTTGGAAAAGTAATTTCTACTCATTGAAATATTAACTAAAATTTAATATTCACCACCAAAATATGGGATCATGTGGACACATGTACTCACCACATATTCTAACATGTGGGAATGAGATTTAAAGGTTGGATCAATATTACTTTGGTTTAAGTTTATTATTTAATGATTTAATGTGACTAGAAATGCCTATATAGCATTATTTTGGTACTAGTCCAAAGTCACTGCCTGTAAACCTAAATATTATTAAATATTTGGGTAGATATGATGAAATGTGATTTTTGAGAGTTGGAATCAACTCAAAAGCTAACTTGGTTGATTTTACAAAAATGTTTCAAGTTGCAAAAGCTTCTGTCTTCTTATTTTTATTAGGAGAAATCTATAACTCTAAATGAATTACATCCAACGGGCTTGGATAGAGATTTTCAATACCTTTCAGACAAAATTAGTTTCATGCAATTTGGATGTGTCAAACTCACAGAATTGAATTTTGAAACACTGGACAGAAACTATATTCTAACTAAAAGGAAAATTCCTAATTTGAATTTAAAACGTGCGCGGGAACGAAATGGGCCGGCCCACTGCGCTCCGCGCAGCGTCGCGGGCTGGCTTAAGTGAGGGCCCCACTCGCCAGTGGAATAGGGGGGTACCGAAGGGGTATGGATGAAATGTGGCCGTGCGATTAGAGGGAAAATCGACGGCTCACAGCTATCGTCCTCGTCGGAACAGGACACGACGGGAGCTAACCCTAGCGCGGTCGGTGAGGGTGCAGTGGGGGCGTACCGGGGCTCCAGCGAGGTCGGCGATGCGGGCGAACAAAGTGGAAGACGATGGCGGTTCTCCTGGTACAAGCGGCACTTCCTGGGATGGCCTGGATCAACGGCGCCCTTCTCCCCCCGAGGCGGCGGCTCTGGCTGCAATTCCAGCGTCCTGGTGCTCGAGCGGCTCCGGCTGGCTGTGGGGAGTGAGAGTGAGAGGTGGGGATGAGAATGGTGTGAAGAGAGCTTGCTGGGGAGGCCTCCTTATATAGGCGAGCGAAGGGTGCAGAGCGGCATGGGCAGAGCTCGACGTGGGCGACGACACAGCGAGCTAAGGGCATGGGCGAGGTAGGCGGACGGTGGCCGGTCTCCTGGCGATCCTCTATGGCTTGATGGCGCGGCAAGGGGCTGTCTCTATTGGTCGGGAGCTTCCGCGCACTGCACGGTGGCCGCAGGTGCTCGACAAGAAATGCGGCGGCATACGGGCGTGTCTGGTGAGGTGCTAGGCCTGCTGCGAGTGCCGCCTAGGGCTTGGCGAGGCCGGTGCTGCTCTGGCGGACGCGGCGCTCCGGGGTGATCGGCATGGCTCACAGAGGCGTGGGCACGAGCAACTGGGGATTGTCCTCCGCTCGATTTTGGTCAGGGGCTGGTCGAGGCGGTGCGGTGTGATGGCGCCTGTCTGCCAGCGGGCGAAGGAGAGCGCGGGGCGAGCGAAAGGTATCCATGGTCGACCAAGCATGGCGCATGGCGGCTTGGCACCGCAGCTAGGTGAGAGGAGAGAGCTAGGGCGGGGTTTGAGCTGGGGGACAAGGGGACCGAGTTAGGCCCAAATGGTGATAAGAAGCACGCACACTATAGTGTTTTGAAAATGGTCTGACGTCTCCGCCACTGTTTGATGAAATGGCCGCAAGAGGCCAAAGTTTGAATTTTGAGTTCAAAATTTTTGAGTGATCTCTACTAGTGCTAGGTAGTCTCTGGTTACAAGGGTTTTGAAAATGGTGCTCAAATAGATGGTTTTTGAAATAGGGGTGGTCTATGCATATGCATTAGATTCAATTTTAAACTGTCATTTAAAATAGTTTACAAAATGTTTTTAGTAGATCAAAAGGTGGGCCTTGGTACCTCATTATGTGTACTAGCAAGAGGTGCAAAGATCAAGAATTGTTTCTGTTAGGAATTGAGTACTAGGAATAGCCAAAGTAGGCATGAGAGTTAAATTTGTCAAAATGACCATTCCTTCATTTTAATTCTTTTTGATTTGATTTTCTTTAGGAAAAGTTTGAGAATGATGTAGATGATGTTTAAATCACCTAAAAAACATTTTACAAGCATTGGCTCAATCAATCATGGCAATTCAAACAACTCCTATTTTAAATACACACATATATGAATGCTTTCATTTTTAATTTGGAAAAGTTTTTGTTAACCCCATTTTTAGATGATTTGATCTTGATAAGCTTGGATTGAAGTTTTGGGATGTTACAACTTTCACCTTCCAGGAGTGTGATCTCCTTACAGACATGAACGTTACATAAAGAAAATAATCAGTTTCTTTGCTTCCCTCCATTTTCATTAGAAATCTAATGGCTACATCTATTATTATGAAATCTAATGGTTCCAACAATTTGATGATCCAGATTTGACTACTTCGAAGGAAACTATTACAAAGGTAAAAAATCACCTTAAAATAGAAAATAATATATAACACATGGGAAATATGGAAGTGTCGCATCTACATCCTGCATCCATACAGATTATGAAACAGAAACTGGCTTGCTATAGTCTGTAGATACGTGAAGCAGGCAAGCAACTAACACAAAGCTAAATATGAAACCATGTGATTATCTTGTTGATCCTAGCCAGATTGGATCATCTCATCACGTATCATGGCTGCAAAATTCATAAATATCTTATTTCCTCTATTACCTTTTTAATAGCTCCCCTAACAAATTAGTTGATTGTGGTACTACCTAAATATATAACACGACATTATCAGATTACTAATAGAAGTAGAATTACAAAAAAAATAGAAACAGTGGCACAATGAGAGTGTGTTTATGCCAGCACAGGCATGATTCTAATCAAATAACTTAGCTCAATTACTTAATGAAGGCTCTCCATGGCTGAAGTTTAAGTTCAAGTAGCTCGTTGTTGCTTCGCGCAAAACACATCAAGTGGGAATATATACGGAAATACTTGAACCTTGAACCTGAACGCACTCAGCTATCTAGTATTTCTTGACTTGCATATTGTTCTCACAAACCACACAAACAACAATGGACTGAAGCAGTACATTAAAAGAAATGGTCTGAAGTGCAACCATTTGACTCAGCATGACCTAATGAATTAGTATATGCATCACGCCCCATTGGTATGTATTTACATGTACCTGATTTTCACCTATATATAGCTTTGAGCCTCTGATCAAACTTAATCTTCTTATCAAGTTAGAGCAAGATCATACAAGCAACATAGCTGAATGATTAGATGTCTCACCATATAGAATGGTTCAGCTAAGCCCCTAATATCGGTTGCACACATGAACTCATTCCATGATTTCATCTCAATAATCCCCATAAAGGGGTCCAAAGGGAACTGGTCGGACAAAAAGCTTGACAACAGGCAGTCTTGTCCTGCTGGACTGGTGTCCTTAGACTCCATCGTTGTGTATGTGTGGAAGCTCATCTCAGCATGGAATCGATCAACCTAATGACACTTAGCAAATAGTTACAACTCAGAGCATTGAGGTATTCAGCTCAGAGAGCTAGGCAAACCCAAACAAGGTACATTCAGTAATGGATAATTATGTGAAATGAGACAAAACAAGAACAAGAAAACTAAAGGAAAGGAATATGTATGCCTCACACAAGCCTTGAGCCAAAACACCATTGTCGATTACATGGTAGAATTTTAGTCCTCATATATTTGAAATCTGAAACTTATTCGTAAACCCAAACCATGGTCATACCTGGCCGGCGGGATGGATGGCAGAACAAGGAATAGCCGTAGCCACAACAGTCGCCGCATCGCTGGCATACCACCACCAGGGCACCGGTTGCTTCCCAAGTGGCGTCAGCTGCAGCTCGCCGCTTTCAGCTAGATCTAGCACATGTTTTGAAATGCCACACAAAATTTTTTCGAGCTTTTCTTATTGAAATTATGAGAGGCACTCATCTGCCATTTTTACCGATCTAAAGACAATATCAACAATTTTGTAGAAACTAAATATTCTAAACAAGTGCATGTATAAGAATCTCACAGGAACAGGATGGAATAAACAACCACTCAAACAAAAGATGGAATAAACAACCACTCAAAAAAAGATGGACTAAACAACAGTACAACAGAAGTTAACCACATATATACTCACATCTGGGACGGAAAGGAGACTCACTCCGGTACGATGGACACCATGTTGACATGCACAACTCACTCCAGTAGCACCACACCTACACGCCACCGTCCTCGCTGAAGTCTAACTCGCTGGGATGACCAGGAACGCCAACAGTCTCTTCCGGTCGTTGAAGGTGTCCACGAACACCTTGTCGATGGACACCTGCCCCTGCGCGACCTCGAAGTGGTTCTTGATAGGAAGGGGAAGCCATGAACCCAATCCACGCCACGCTAGCCCAACGCCAATCTCGCCGATTCAGTGTGGACGCTACCGGTCCGTTGTGTCGGCGAACGGCGTCGTTTGCTTCTCCGGCTACATATAAGCTTAGACTTAAGTGGTCTGCTGGTGGTGGTGGCAATGGAGACAACTCGGGCAGCGATGAGATGGGCGGAAGGATCTTGGTAGCGGGGATTTTGGGTCGTGAGGAACCGTAGCAGCACAAGTGGGGAATGGCGAGGGGAATTACCAGGACGTGTGGGCGAGCAGGCAGGCCTCTCTGTGGTGGCAGAGCCCAGTAATTTGTTCTGAAGTTGAGGGGCAGTTGTAGAGCGCCGTACGACCATCACGACGTCTTTGTCTTTAATAAGTAGTAGAGATAACATTGCTCGATGTGTTTACCGTTTAGTTAGGCTGTTGGTCCCACATGTTAGCCTCTCATTAGCAGAATCGTGCGTATGATGCATCTGCCGTTTAATCAGGCTGCTGGGTCCCACATGTCATCCTCTCATTAGAAGAGGCATGTGCATGATGAATTTTTTTCTTGGATATTGCCTCCCTGATTTTAACTCGATAACATTGCTCGATCTATCTGTCGTTTAGTCACACTGCTGGGTCCTACATGTCAGCCTCACATTACAAGAATCGTGTGTATGATGGAATTTTTTTCTTCGCTCGCGCTACCTGTTCCGAACTTGATACCGTTTCTCGATTCATCTACCACCTAATCAAACTCGTGGACCCCACATGTCATCCTCTCATTAGAAGAAACGTGTGTGTGATAGATTTTTCCCCTCTGTCGCGCCTCCATGTATCGAACTTAATAGCGTTGCTTGCCACATCTACCATTTAATCATGCTGCTGGGCTCCACATGCCATCCACTCATTAGAAGAAACATGTGTATGATGGAATTTTTGCCCTTAGTCGTGCCTCTGTGTTTCAAACTTGATAGCGTTGCATGATGCATCAGCCGTTTTTTAGGCTGCTCGGTCCCCCATGTGAGCCTCTCATTAGTAGAAACGTATGCATGCTAGACATTTTTCTCGCTCGCGCCTCCCTATTTTGAACTTGGAAACGTAGCTCGAGGCAACACCTATACAAGTTCGTGCTACTGGGTCCCACATGTCTTTCTCTCTGTAAATGAAACATGTGTATGATGGACTTTGTTTTGGTCGCGTCCGCTATTTTGACCTTGGCAACTTTGCTTGATGCGGCAGTCATGTATGGTCTTGCTGCTGAGGCCCCCATGTCAGCCTCTCTAGTATGCTCTGGCTTGTGATTCCTCGATGCAGCCTTTTATGTTCTGGCTGGTGAGTCCCCGATGACAGCCTCTCTGTAGAAGTATTTAACTTTTTTTAAACCCGACCATTAAACCCGAGGGATGCTGTAGGCTGGTGGATCCGCGATGTCAGCCTCTCCGTAATGCGATATTAAAATGTAAACCCTTTCTCAAAAAATGTAAACCCAGGATATATATGTATATGTACACATAGGGGATTCGAACTAAAGACCTTCAAATCAAATCTATAAACACAAACTGAGTGCTTTGCCACTACACCAAAGATATTTATAAATATTAAATCATTAAACATGTATTAGTACTACAACTTATGTATCAGTCTTCTAAAAATATTTTGTGTGTTTTCTAAAATATAAAATGGCAGTGCTCAGGCATCTCAATTTATAAAATGTTACATAATGGAGTAGTTTAAAATATGGGTATGCAGAGTTTGTTTTTATTTTTAGAGGTGGGGGCAATGCCCGAAAGGCCGAATTAAAAAGAGTTTGCCTATCTACATGGCCTCATTTCTCAATTTTCACTAGGTTGTGCTCAGCAGTCCCCTGACCCTAAAAGGCCGATCTAAAATCTGTTCAAGGCTATGCTCCATGGGCTGCTTTCTCAAATTTCTCTGGTTTGTGGTCAACATTCCCCCATGTCAGCCTCTCATTACAAAAAACGTGTGCATGCTGGACTTTTTTCTCGCTCGCCGCTCACTATTTCGAACATCTTAGAAGATCAGGAAAGAGCGACTCAATAGGGGAAAGACTTAGCAGTGCTTCGTTGGCTCGCATCAAGTCTTCCACTCATTTGGTAAACATTGCTGGATACAGCACCTATATAAGGTCTCTCTACTTTGTCCCACATGTCAGTATCTCTGTAATGTAACTTGTTTATAATGGACTTTTCTTTCGGCTATGTCTATTGTTTTGACCTTGGCAATGTTGCTCGATGCGGCAGTTGTGTATGGTCTTACTGATGGGGCCCACATGTCAGTCTCCCTGGTATGTTCTAGCTTGTGCATGTCAGCCTCCCTGGTATCTTTTAGCTTGTGGGTCCCCGACACCAGCCTCTGTGTACAAGTACTTCACTTTTTTTAAACCTGCCCATCAAACTCGAGGGACGTTGTAGGCTGGAGGGTCTGCAAGCCTCTCCATAAATGAATATTGCTAGAAAAAAATGTAAACCCAAGATAATTTTATGTCAAGCACAGAGAATCAAACTCAAGACTTTAAAACACATATAAACCGTGTGTGTTGCCACTACGTCAAACAAATAATATGAACATTATCATTAAAAGCTTTATAGTACATAGAACTTATGTATTAGTCTTAAAAATATTTTATGTGTCCATGTTATCTATCTTAAAATAAAAGGGAAGCAATCCTGGCATCTCAATTTATTAAATGCCACATAATGGGGTAGTTTCTTAACAACATGGGTAGGCGGGTTTTTGAAACGGAAATTCTAAAAACACCAAATTAAAGATTTTGGGCTATTCTACATCTACTATACTCAATGGGGTATACTCCATGCTCTATTCATCATGGGCTCCTTGATAAAATTTAAATGGGTTGTGGTCAGCAAGTCCCCTAACCTCTAAAAGGCCAAATTAAATTGTTCTGGGCTAAAGAGGGGCCAATATGGGCTAGTTTTATCTCCTCATTAGTAAAATTTGCATTGTGCTGTGGCTCGGCCAGATTCAGAGCACAGATCTCATACCGGAGAAAAAAGCAATAATTCTATTGACATATATTTATGTAAACATATGTAAAGAACAAGGGACACAGACCGCGTGTGCCAAAACTGGACTGGTATCCTAGGACTTCACTTGGTACCCTCTCATCTTTGTCCAAAACACATCCATCGGTTCCGATGACACACATGGAAAACCTCTAGTGCATGTAGCCCAGCAGCAGCGACATAACTTTTCACAAATTTTGTAGCATTTTAAAGATCTGGTAGTACAGAATAATACAAAAATATCGATAAAATACTTTTTCATATTCAGCAGCACTTGACAGATTCTACAACATTCCAAAGTGACTGTTTCAGCAATACAGACAGTGAAACTCAATAGCTGTACAGAGGGAACATGTTCTTGTGCCATCTGTAAAAACCTTGTCGCACGATCAGTTTGCCCTTTTCTCCAAACACAGTCGATCATTGCAACAAGCAAAATTGACAATCAAATATGCTTCTGTGTGCATACCTTCTCTTCACATCAATACTAGTGTGACCCTCATATATACGTCCCAATATGCCCAAGCCTCATCTAGATTGTGAAAAGGCCAAGTTTAAAAAGTAAGACAAGACCATCTACTGGACTTGATCTAAACAAGTACCAGTACATCGGTATTACTGCTAAAAAATACCTTAGTAATATTAACGACATAACACTTGACAGATTGAGTAGCATTTGAAGATTGAGTAGCACAGAATAAGATAGAAAAAATATCGACAGATTCCTAGTTCATATTCAGCACCACTTGATAGATTCAGCAGCATTTCAAAGTGACCAATTCAGCAGTACAGACAATGGCCAAAATAAATGACAGATTCAGCAATGGAAACATTGAAATTCAATAGTTGTAGCAAGGCCATGACTCAAAAGGAAAGAGAGTCCATATTCATCACTCGATCGGTCGATCTAAACAAGTACCAATCCATATGTATTATTACAAAATAGATTAGTAGTAGCACACCTCCATACAAAATACTCGACATAACGCAACAGTGTGTCCAAGTGCTGGCCGGGTAGCGCTTTCTTTCCTTCCTATAATGCTTTCCTTGTCACACTGTCACCAGTGGGCCCACTATGTCTGCAGCGTACATTCGAAATAGGTATACATTTCCGCAATCTTGTTCCACCTCTCCCCATACAAATTGAATCTCTCACCAACATAAAATAGTAATTAATTAGTATGACGTTACATATCTTAACATTGGGATCATCATAAGAAGATTTAGATGTTTTATCTCACTTTTGGAACTTGTCAATGCAATACTCCTAATCCACAGGGAATTCCGACGAACGGTTCAGAAGCTTCTAGGTAACACCGCGGCTACAACAGGTACGACATGAGGCCTTCCAGGGTGACTTCAGCTGATGACAGCTTGCTCGTCAGCTCATATGTCACCACCATTTCGGCCGCTTGGAGATCATGCCATAGAGACGGCGACCACTACAAGAAAAGTTGGCTTTTACAACAGACGATTTTCGTGGTTGAAGGCCCGTTTTTTTGTGGCTAAAAAGTCTTCTATGGCGGATGGCCTTCGTGGTGAAAGCCCCGTCACAAATGTATCAACCATAGTTTTTTTTGACCGTGGAGGATCGCACCCTTCGGCCACGAAAACTTATTCCGTCGTAGATCTGCTCGCAAGCCGCGTTGACTGCTGACGTCATGCATATAGCCACGTGGCAGCCGCCATTAACGGCCTATTACCTCTATTAACGGTCAGAGAACCCATGGTAGAAGCCACGCCCAACTAAAGCCTGCTAATTATTAAGTGGACCGGCCCATGAGGAGAGCCCAATAAGTACACACCCGTTACTGTTTCGTCCTGCACTGCTTGAAGTGGCCCCATGAATGCAGCTAGCTTTGGCCCACGAACTTTCTGGCTCGATACTGTTTTGGCCTATAGGAGGCCCACCTTGCTCCAACACTATGTGGCCCATTAGCAGTCTATGCCAAGTAAGCCTGCTGCTAGCCCATCACTCTTCATGTAGCCCATAGTGGGTCGCCTACTGACGACCTTTCTTTGAGATGGTCTATTACTATTATGGCCTTCTTGTTCCGGGCGTCTACTATTTAGGCCCACAGGTGGCCTGTTACTATTCTGGCCTGGTAATTCTATCGGCCTGTACTGTTCTCGTCTGGAAATTTCACGGTTCGTTACTATTCTAGACTTTAACTACTTTGGCCCTTTACTGCTGTGGCCTACTACTGTTCTGGCCCGTTAATCCTCTGGCCTGTCACTATTATGGACTTTTAATGTTTTTGCCTTCTACTGTTGAGGCCTGTTACTATTATGGCATGTTTCTGTTCGGGCCTGCTACTTTTCTAGACTCTTACTGTTATGGCCTGCAACTGTTACTAGGTCCCACATGTGGGTCAACCCATTACATTTACAGTCTTTTGCAGTTTCGGACTTTCTAAAGCCCATGCCAATATCATTAAAGGTGTATAATTAGTGAGCATGTTTACTGTTCATCGTTGTCCGAGTACAAGATGGGCCAATAAAAAAGCACGATATTGTTCCCTAATCGACCTTCCTGGTGTAGTTACAGTAACGACTGCTGCCATATGTGGACGGCATCAACTAAATGCCTACATGGCCTATGTGAGTTATCTAGATATTACTTCAACTGCAAAATTCTTAAATTTTTTACATATTATGAACTCAAGGGCAAGAAAATTCAGCATTTCAGTTGGTAATCGAGTTGATAGCAGAGTCCTCAATTTGCTTTCTCAATTGATAAACTGCATCTTCCTTTGAGTGTGACAACTACATTGGAGGAGACATGATCTTACATCCCCTCTTTTGTGGCGATAGCAATAATTACAGTCTGAAACTAAGTAATAACAAGTTAATACATCAATCAAGACAAACTACTTATTTGACTAATATGACGGGAGCTATGAATTGGAGTTTACAACTAGTCAATGGTTCAATTATTGACCAACACATCAAACAAACAAGACAAGCAAGCACACATTAAACAAGCGTGCCTACCGTGAAATGAGCAATCAAAAAATGTGTGTCTGTGGCTTGGAATTTCAGCAAATATAAACTAGCCACGTCATTTCAACAAATATATATGCAAGCACTTGTATACCATGCAAGAGACGTTGGGTGGCTCAGAATTTGCGTTGAGCCACAAAATGACATGCAGTTACTGATACGTCCAAAACGTATCTACTTTCCCGAATACTTTTGCTATTGTTTTTCCTCTAAACTTGTGTGAATTGGATGCAACTAACATGGACTGACGCTGTTTTCAGCAGAATTACTTTGGTGTCTAGTTTTTGTGCAGAAAATAAACTATCAGGAAAAATCCCCGAAAATATGCCAAAAATCCTATTTCGCCAGAAGACTCATGGAGCCAGAATACGAGACGGAGTGGGGCTGGGCCCATGCCACACAACCTGGCCGCGCGGGCTAGGCCTGGCCGTGCCAGGGGGTGGTCTAGCCACCCTAGACACCCCCTCGGTCTCCCTCTTCGCCTATAAGTTGCCTTCTGACCTAAAAACTCAGGGGGGGTCGAAGTTTTTTTAGAAAGAGTTCTGCTGCACCGCCACCACCAGATTTCACGATTCGAAACCAGAAACTTTGTTCTGGCACCCTGCCGGGACGGGGAATTGGAGGAGATCATCGCCATCATCATCATCATCGCTTCTCCATTGACCATCCATGTTTCTCCCATCTATGAGTGAGTAATCCCCCGTTGTAGGCTATGGGGATGGTAGGGATTGGATGAGATCGTTCATGTAATGGCATCAGATTGTTAGGGCTTGGTGTCTACTATCTACTATTAGTGCTTTTTGACTTTGTTGCAACTTGATATGCTTAATGCTTGTCACTAGGGCCCGAGTGCCATGATTTCAGATCTGAACATGTTATTGATTCATTATGATAGTATTGTTTATGGTCATACCTACAAGTTCTATACACACGTTGTTATCCGGAACCAAAGGCCCCGAAGTGACAAAAATAGGGATAACCGGAGGGAATGACTTTGATGTGAGGATCACATGTGTTCACGGACTATTAATGCTTTGCTTCGGTGCTCTATTAGAAGGAGCACCTTAATTGCCAGTAGTTCCCTTGAGGCCCCGCTGCAAACGGGCTGGCAGGACAAAAGATGTTGTGCAAGTTCTCATTGCGAGCACGTATAACTTTAAATGGAACACATGCCTATGATTATCTAGTACTTGGATGCTTTATCTTATTTATCTACAAGTGCCCTATGTTCTGATTGCTATATGAATTGTCTTGTCCATGCAACGCCCGTCCATCCATCTGTATGCCTACCACGCTTTAATCCTATTGTTTACTGCAATTGTTACTACTGTCTTTACTTTTACTACTACTATTACTTTACTATTGCTACTACAAAACTGTTGCTACTGATAAACTGCTGTGAGTAAGATTGTTTCAAGGTGCAGCTGTATTGACAACTCAGTTGTTAAGGCTTATAAATATTCTTTGGCTCCCCTTGTGTCGAATCAATAAATTGGGTTTCACTTCCCTCGAAAATACTGTGATACACCCCCTATACTTGTGGGTCATCAAGACTATTTTCTAGCACCGTTTACAGGGAGCATAACTTTATTTATCAAGTCCACTTGGAATCATTATTGTTCACTGCCATCCATCCATCATGGGTAAGTCTCGTGATGGCAAAGTCCCTATTTTATCATCCACTACAAGAAGAGGTACGGTTCTGAACACCTCTGTTGCTCTTGATTCACAATCTGTTATGAGTAAGTTCCTTACACCACCACACACACATGCTACACACACTGCTACTACTGCTAAATCTGAAACTTCTGATACTTATGATGCTGCTTCTACTATGCTTGATAAGAGTGGTTCATTAGGTCGTTTCCTAGATGCTATGATTGCTAGAACTATAGCTGGAAATATTGAAACTCCTAATGAAGACACTACTACACCTGTTAGTTCACCTGAGTCTAGAGAGAGCTATGATATTGAAGACGGTTATGTTGAGATGATCGATGAATTTATTAAAGAATGTCAAAACACCCATGATAGGAGTGCTGCTAAGAGTCTCCTTGAGAGGCGTACTATTAGACCCAAATTGTCTCCTAATGCTAAGTTTGCTGCTTCTCCCATAAACATTAGAGATAAAGATTATGATTTCTCTCTTGATCTATCTTACATAACTATTGTTGAGAAAGAACCTTTTTGTGGGACTTAGAATGAAAGTGCGATAGCACATATGACTAAGCTTTCTACCATGAGTGGCCTATTTTCGGATGATATTAAGATGCGTACCTACTTTGTTGCTAAGATTTTCCCTTTTTCTCTAAAAGGAGAAGCTAAAACTTGGTTTAATAATTTAGCTCCTGGATCTATTGATAGCCCTGATTGCTTGATTAGTACTTTCCTGTAGAAATATTTTCCTCCTAGTGCTAGACATGCTATTTTGCAGGGACTTTTTGATTTTAAACTGGGAGAAAAATAGATATTTCCTAAATCATGGGCAAGGTTTTGTGCTTGGATGTCCATTACCTAAGAATGAGCTTCTTGATATATTTTATAATGGACTAACTAAAGAATCTAGGACATACCTGGATAGTTGTGCTGATTGTGTTTTCAGGAAAAGGACTGCCAAGGAAGCTGAGGAATTAATGGCTAAAATAAGCAAGAACTATGAAGATTGGACTCCTCCTGAACCAGCTATACCTGAAACAATTATACCTGAACCAGCTATACCGGCTCCTATATCATCATCAAAGAAGAGGGGAGTTATTGAACTAAATGATGAAGTGATGAAGGAAGCTAAGAAATGTCTTAAGGAGAGGGGAATTAAAGCTGCAGATGTCAAGAATTTACCTCCTATAGAAGAATTATGTAAGCCAATTCCCCATTCATCCAATATTGAGGTACACTCTCTCCAACACTTTGATGAAGGTGATATCCCTTACTCTAAACCTCCTTATCAATGCTTAGAAGGATTCGATATTTTTATTGTTAAGCAAGATACTTTTAATAAAAGGGTGCAAAATCATCGAATGGAAAACTCTAGAGCTATTGTTGAGTTGAAGGATATTGTGGAAAGAACCTTTAATGACGTTAAAATGCTTGTTAAACATTTTCAAATGGTTCAAACTCAAATAGATCAACTTATTAAAGTGCAAAAAGACTTGCTAGTTAATGCTGCTAAAGAAAAACATGCTTATGAAATTAGAATTAGAAGTGGTGCTGCTACCTAGGATCCTCTATATCCTGAGGGGCATCCCATAAGAATTGAGAAGGATTCTCAATAAGCTAAAAATAGTGGTACTACTCGTAAGAAAATAAAAAAGAAACATAAAACTATTGTAGAACCCTCTGAACCTGCTAAAGATCCTAATAGTATATCTATCTCTGATGCTGAAACTGAAAGTGGTAATGAAGACAATGATGTTCCTGATAAAGAAAAAGTGGAAGAAGAACCTGAAAAGCACACTAAGAATACTAAATACACTAAAGAAGATTTTGTTGCTAAGAAACATGGTAGTGAAAGAGAGCCTTGGGTCCAAAAACCTATGCCTATCCCTGATAAGAAACACAATTCAAAGGAAGATGAACACTATAATAAGTTTTGTGAGTGGATGAAACCTTTATTCCTGCAAATTCCTTTGACTGACGCTATTAAATTGCCTCCTTACTCAAAGTATATGAAGGATAATAAAAGGAAGATCCCTAATGAAGAAATCTCTACTTTGCTTGCTAATTATTTCTTTAATGGTAAGGTTCCAAAGAAACTTGGAGACCTAGGGATTCCAGCTATTCCTTGCTCTATTAAGAATAGTTATGTTAGAACTACTTTGTGTGATTTGGGGGCAGGAGTTAGTGTCGTGCCTTTCTCTCTCTATAAGAGACTTCAACTGGAAAAATTAGTACCAACAGATATATCTTTGCAAATGGCTGATAAATCTACCACTATTCCTGTTGGTATATGTGAGGATGTACCTATTCAAGTGGATCATAATTGATTGATATTAACTAATTTTTTTGTGCTTGAAATGCCTGAAGATGATAATATGTCTATTATTCTTGGGAGACCTTTTCTTAATACTGCAGGAGCTATTACTAATTGTAATCAAGGAAAGGTGACAAGGAACATACTGTCTATTTCCACAAGAAGATTGATAGGACTTATGATTTGAATTCAATTGAAAATGTTGAGGGCATTCAAGTTGGAGAAATATATTGTCCCCTACCACGAGAAAAATTTGGAACTATTATGATTGGGACTATTGCTATCAAGGTTGAGGTTACATAATCATTAGTGGAATACAAAGTTTTTGTTTCATATAAATTTTTTTTGGTAACAAGACTTGATCAACCTTGTTAACAAAAGTATTTCATTGAACAAAACAATGCTTTCACCATGATTATGTCCGCTTACTTCTATTCTTTCCATTTTAGTTTTTGCTTTCGTGTAGTTTAATTTTCTATTGTTAGTTGCTTGCATGTTAGAGTTTCTTAGAACTTCTGAAGCTCTAGCCTTGTTTTGTCATTGCATCATTCCAAAAAAATCTTTCTATCAGAAAATCATTCATCTATACCTGAAAATTTCTCAAAAATAAAGTGTCTCTGAAAATTCCAGAAAATTCATATTAAATTTTTACGTGAAAAAAGGGGCAGAGGAGTGCCTGGAAGTTACCAGGGGGCCCACCAGGCAGGCACACCACCTGGTGGCGCGGCTAGCCTAGGAGCGCGCCTGGCCATGGTGTGGGCCACCCCTGGCCCTCCACTCACTCTCTCACTTGCCACTTTCTTCTCTCTCCCGAGGAAACACCAGTTCATTGCTCGAAATCGCGTTCTTGCTATTCTTGCCCTCGATTTTTCGATCTCCTTGCTCAGCCCATCTTTGCTGCTGAAATTTGGAGCATTTGCTCTCTAGTATGTGACTCCTCCGCTTGTCCAAGTAGATTTGTGTTTAGTGGTTTATATTTTGAGTATTTTGTTGTTGTAGGTGACATGTTATGAGAGCTTGTAAGCGTGTACAATGCTTAGAGATATAGTTTTGATGCATGTTTAGGCCTCTTACAAGTCCCTATGAGTAGTGCCCTTCATTATATTCACTTTGCAATCACTTGTTTAATAGATGTTTAAATTTCATAATATCAAACATGAACAACCATACCTTTGGAGAAATATTTGAGAGGGATACACCTAGGAGGTCAAGGCCCTCAAGATCAGCCTCTCAGTTTAGGCTATCATACAACAAAGATCTCATTGCACCTCGCATTGGTAATGAAGGAGATGATGGGGATGCTCACCCATCTACTTTTCCTTGTTTTACTTTCTTACAAGCTACAGGGATTCTTGATGATTTTTTCCTACTGATTCAGAGGGTTGGTTTGACCTCATACATGCAAGATGAGAGTGAGCAATATGCTATGCTCACCAAAACTTTTGTTGAGAGCTTCATTTTTACTAACACGCCCTATCAGTGAACTGTTTCTTTTAGAATTTATAATCTGCCCTTTACCATGCCATTGGAAAGAATTTGTAGTATTATAGGTGTAGGCATGATAGGGACCGTGAAGAAGATTCCAGGGCGACCCGCTGATTTGCTGGAACTCTATCAGGGTGTGACCAATGACGATGACCACGTAGCTCAGCGTAGAAAGATAAGAAACATCCAACTCCCTGCTCTTAGATACTTTGCCTATTATCTTGCTACTAGTGTTCTTGATAGGGAGAATACGAATAATATCTCCAATTATCATTTAGCCTTCCTCGCTGTTGCGCTTAACAATGATACTCGATACAATCTTGGCTCTCTTATTGCTCACCGCCTAGCTGCTAGGGGGCCTATTTATGGGGGCATCATCGCTTCACGTATGGTTAATGCATTAGAGCTTTTGGTGGTTCCAAATGATACTATATTGGCACCACAAAGGCTTGACCTTGCTGCCATGAAAACACATCACTTCGTCATTGCTGACTCCGACATGGACAATCTAGTGTATAGGATGTTGTTTACTGACAGGGATGAAAGAGACATTCCTTTGCTGCAGTCTACTTTGTTCAGTGTTCACAAGAGGTCGTGGTCGCGCTCCAAGGAGGAAGTGGACGAGCAGCTCCGCTTGCTAGGCTTCCACAGGCAGCACCAGGAGGATGTGCCCTCCTACGATTACTCTGCACATTATGGTGGGGTGTCCTCGAGCTCGCACCAGGACGAGGGTACCTCCTCACCGTACTACAGAGGCACTCCATCCTGGCCAGTTTGGGATTGATACCCATTTAGGCCAAAAGCCTAAGCTTGGGGAGAGGTACACCGACATCACACTCATCTCCATAGCATTTTGTGTTGGTACTTTGTATATTCATGTTTCGTTCTCTTTTTAGTTTTCGTTCTTTCTTTGCTTTTGCTTTCTAAAACACAAAAAGACCAAAACTATTTCTATTGTTTCTCTTTGTTTGCTTCTTCTTCTTTTTGCCTTGGTTTGCTTTTCCTTTTTTTGTGAGTTTGTTGCTTTGTTTTAACTATTCAAAAAACCCAAAAAGATTTTGCTTTTCTTGTTCTTCCTTTTTGGTTCTTATTTTAAAAATCAAAAACACCAAAAATATTTTTTGTTCTTCTTTGGTTTTGTGAGTTTGTTGCAGGGTTCAGCAGTTCTTAGTGGAATTTGGTTTCATATTATTATTCAAGCCACACAAGTGAAGGGCAATAATGAGGATTAATGACAACTTGAGGTGTGGTAAGAGGATGGTAACAAGCTCTATTTGTTTTCATTTTTGTACATATACTCATCATAGTGGGCATGCTTAGTCTGTTCGTGTAGGGTGTATGTTATTTATGGATTCTTAGTAGTTCTTGATTTCATATGATTAGTTGTATCTTGCTAATAGTTTATAGCATGTCATATGAATATTTGCATGCATTACTCTATTCATAACTTGGTATGACACCATGGTATCCTCCTCTAAATGTTTCATTTGAATTGACTTGGCACATGCTCACGCATGCATATGACTGAAATAATCAGTTGAGCCTCGATGAATTATTTTGCCTTGAGGATCTTGAATCACTTTCATGCCATGATTAGTCCTGTTTTGTTGCAAGCATGATTATGACAGTTATTGCTCTCTTGTTTGTTGCTCCCTTACTATTGCAAGCCTCCACTTGCACTGTGTATGAGCTCTACTCGTGTTTCCAATTCCCCAAAACCAATATTGCCAAAAGTGTCCATCATACCTACCTATTAGCATCATCTGCTGTTCCATGCATATTCAATATGCCTTGTTTTCTTCCAGATAAAATGATTGATTGTTATGAGAAAGTTAGTTAGTAAAGCTCTCACGAACTTGATGGCACACTTTATTTCCTGCATTTAATAAACTTGAACCATTGTGACTGTCCATCAAAGTTATATGCTTGCAAATTATAGGCCGGGATTAGCAGAACCGTGCTGTCACGGGGAACGCTTTCAACACCTATAAATATATACCAGTTGATATCATGCTCTTTAGTTTGCGGATGTCATCGATGTGAGAAAAAGGGGAGCTTGTAAGTCCATGGAGTTATGTATGTGTGTTAGAGAAACACCTGGGTTGCTGGTCTAATCCATGCTGTCATGGTGGAAACCTGCAGCGTAACCATAATGAGTATCTATGAAGCATTCTTCTTCTAAAAACAAGAGAGAGATAGCTATTGAGAAAAAGAAAAAAGGAGATATGAGAAAAGAGGAAAGAGAGAAAAAACACCATTTTCCCATGGTAAATAAGGAGATTACTGAGATACTCGTTGTCTGCTTGCCTTGTCATTTTGATATGGGGATTCTTCCGTATCATCGGGCAAGGGCCCCGTTGGCGGTTCTCTATGATACACACGTATTTACTATGACAAGAACTTACCGGTAACTAAAGTTGAGTAGCATGAGGAGAAGCCCTCGTACTCAAGGGACATGAGATTTCAAGTATATAGTCTTTCAAGCATATAACTCAGATTAGACCTCACTTTCACCTTAACCATATTAAAGATGCTCATGATAGGGGCAATGAGAGCTCAAAGCTAATGAGTACCATACTTTCAGCATATGGAAGCCTTTCAAACTATTTAAAACCTTTTTCATTTCCGTGTTGAGTAATCACCTATTCTATGAGCACTTTCTTGAGATCATAGTTGTCATTCTTAGTATAATATGCTTGTATTATTACTAGATTAATTGTTTTATGACTTTGATGCTTGTATCTTTGATATCTTTACTTCTAGTCTTCACCTGAACTTCAGAGATGCCTTGGCATTCACAATCAAAGGCAAGCGAGATACCACTCTATCATACCTTGTTATGAGCATTGTAATGCTGCTTATGTTTATGTTTCATGGTACTTATTATTTTTTAGTTGGAATCTTTTCATAGCTTGCCATGCCTATTAAGTAAACTTAGTTGCATACTCTTTATTATGAATTGTCTAAGTAGTTGATCACATGCTGAGAATATATACATCACATGCTGAATTGCTTGAGGACAGGCAATAAGATAAGCTTGGGGGAGTTGATACGTCCAAAACGTATCTACTTTCCCAAACACTTTTGCTATTGTTTTTCCTCTAAACTTGTGTGAATTGGATGCAACTAACACGGACTGACGCTATTTTCAGCAGAATTACTTTGGTGTCTATTTTTTGTGCAAAAAATCAACTATCGGGAAAAATCCCGGAAAATATGCCAAAAATCCAATTTTGCTAGAAGACTCACGGAGCCAGAATACGAGACGGAGTGGGGCTAGGCCCAGGCCACACCACCTGGCCGCGCGGGCTAGGCCTGGCGGCACCAGGGGGTGGTCTGGCAACCCCAGGCACCCCCTCGGTCTCCCTCTTCGCCTATAAGTTGCCTTCTGACATAAAAACTCGGGGGGGTTCGACGTTTTTCAAGAAAGAGTCCCTCTGCGCCGCCACCACCAGATTCCGCGATTCGGAACCAGAAACTCCGTTCTGGCACCCTGCCGGACGGGGAATTGGAGGAGATCATCACCATCATCATTACCATCGCTTCTCCATCGACCATCCATGTTTCCCCATCTATGAGTGAGTAATCCCGTGTTGTAGGCTATGTGAATGGTAAGAATTGGATGAGATCGTTCATGTAATGGCATCAGATTGTTAGGGCCTGGCACCTAGTATCTACTATTATTGCTTTTTGACTTTGTTGCAACTTGTTATGCTTAATGCTTCTCACTAGGGCCCGAGTGCCATGATTTTAGATCTGAACATGTTATTGATTCATTATGATAGTATTGTTTATGGTCTTACCTGCAAGTTGTATACACACGTTGTTATCTTGAACCAAAGGCCCCGAAGTGACAGAAATCGGGATAACCGGAGGGAATGGCTTTAATGTGAGGATCACATCTGTTCACGGAGTGTTAATGCTTTGCTCCGGTGCTCTATTAAAAGGAGCACCTTAATTGCTAGTAGTTCCCTTGAGGCCCCACTGCAAACGGGTTGGCAGGACAAAAGATGTTGTGCAAGGTCTCATTGCGAGCACGTATAACTATATATGGAACAGATGCCTATGATTATCTAGTACTTGGATGCTTTATCTTATTTATCTGCAAATGCCCTATGCTCTGATTGCTATATGAATTGTCTTGTCCATGCAACGCCCGTCCATCCATCCCTATGCCTATCACGCTTTAATCCTACTATTTACTGCAATTGTTACTACTGTCTTTACTTTTACTACTCCTATTACTTTACTATCGCTACTACAAAACTGTTGCTACTGATAAACTGTTGCGAGCAAGATTGTTTCCAGGTGCAGCTGAATTGACAACTCAATTGTTAAGGCTTATAAATATTCTTTGGCTCCCCATGTGTCGAATCAATAAATTGGGTTTCACTTCCCTCGGAAATACTGCGATACACCCCTATACTTGTGGGTCATCGGTTACTATCGTATCGAACAATGAACAATATAGAAATTATAACCGCATCATAAGAGCACCTGTAGAGCAGGAATGCAAACCATGAATGAACTACGTATAGTAGAGGATATTTATGTCGTTGCTTAGGACGGACCAGAACCAGATGTGAGATATAATGGCATCGCTCGTGAACCTATAGAATAGGACAAACAAGCATTAGACAAGTGTGCCTAGAATGAAATGAGCAATCAAACAAAATGTTTCTTAGACTTTTAGCAAATATAAACTAGCCAGGTCATTTCAGCAAATATATATGGAAGCACTGGTATCTCCCGGAATGCAAGAGTCGTTGGGTGATTCAGAATTTGCGGTGAGCTACACTATGGCATGTAGTTACTCTGCTAGCTAAGAATCAACCAGATAGAAATTATAACGGCATCATAAGAGAACTTCTAGAGCAGGAATGAAAACCACGAGTGAACTACATGGTAGATGATAGTTATGCCGTTGCTAGGTACGAACCGACACCAGATAAGGAAATAATGGCATCCCTTGTGAACCAGTAGAATAGTCTATGCAAACCAGCTTGTTCATTGTTCCATTTTGAGCTCTATGCAAGAAAAAGAAAATAGTTAGTGATGCAGCTTTTGAATAACTAGATTGCAACAACAAAATTATAATCAAATTAGTATGAAGATTTTAAACAGCTACTACAGGATAGTAGAACGATGCCAAGGACGAAATAATGACAGGAACGGATCTCAGGGCGAACTAGATAGATTCAGTAACTGTAGAGCAGGGAATCCACACTAATATTTTCTACCGACTTCAGATTTTGCAAGAATTACAAGGTAGTAGACAATTACTATTGTACGGAGTAGCTAAGAACATGTGCATGACTTTAAAATTTGTAGAGCAGCGAATGCAAACAAACATGTCTAGTCACCTTGTATGTAGTGTGTACAATAGGTGACGAGGGGTTAACTCATCAATGCCCATCACAGATGGACTTTGGTTCGAGAAAGTGGGGAGTGCTAGAGGCATCGATCGGCTATCAAAGAAGCACATAGGGATGCAAGGTTTACCCAGGTCCAGGCCTCGTAGAGGATCCTACTCCTGCTTTTCTACTCTTGGAATTATCGAGGGAGTAGAAAGTTACAGGGGGTGCGCAGATGCAATCTAGTGATGGCATGGAAACTAGGGTTGTGATTGTCCTCCTCGCCGCCCGTCCTAGACTTTATATAGATAGGCTAGGTCTCGGGATAGCAGGCCGAGTCAGTTACAAGTTAGGCTTTTCCCTTTAAACTTCTATCTTTAATTTGGCGTGTGCTACAAGCAGTCGGAGTCTCTGGGTCACCCAAAATGTTAGTTGGGCCTCAGCTACATCGTGTGCATCTTCAAAGTTGGACCGTATATGCCAAGATCGAGTACCTGTAAGGTATTCCCATGTCAATAGGCGTGCGAATTGACTTGGTGTGTAGCACGATTACAAAAATTCAGTTTACTGCGACAGGCTTGAACCTGCTATACTTCTGACAAAACAAAAACGGGTTGGAGATTTGGTTATCTTGGTAGGAGAGGCATCTAAGCATTGTCAATACCGTGCGGGTGACGTCCAGGTCACTGAGGGTGTTGCAGTTGTGGTGGCTGTTGGCGTCCGGGAAGCAGAACTTGGTTGGTCGATGCTGCTTGAGCGTGGTGAACGAGAGTGTCGCTGAGGCAGATCGGGTGTAGTGAACGGCAACGGCCGTGCAACTGGTCTGGAGCGGCGTACATGGAACGCCTTGAACTAGATCATGTCCGGTGGACACCGGTGAAGCGGATCCGGTACGCTTGGGTAGCTTTCGGCGGCAAGGAAGCAGAGCTTGGGCAGTCGATGACACCATCAGTGGCAAGGAAGCAGAGCTTGGGCGGTCGATGATGCCATCGGTGCCAAGGAAGCAGAGATTGGGCAGCTGATGTAACATCTCAAAAATATTAACAAGCTTATCAAGTTCTAATCACCCAAGATTAGGGTTAACAAAAACTTTATTTCTTAAACCCATATGAGTGCATGTGTGATTTCTACTAATGCATGAATGCTGACCTTTGCCATGTTTGATTGCTATAAATGATAAGGATTAGTTTAAAGATGAATACCACATCATCTAGGTCAATTCCAAACAAAATCAAATAAATAGAAAATCAAATATGAAGCATATGATCAAATGGTCACTTTGGCCAAAATTAGCCACTAGCCCACTTTGGGCATCTCTAGTAAAAGATTTCCAACAGAAACAATTCTATTTATTTTCGCCCCTTGATAGACCAAGTAAAAATGAACCCAAGCAAACTTTACAAATCTACATAAACCCGTTTAGAACCTATTTGAGAGGAAATTTAAAATTGAATCAAGTATAGGTGCATATATCACCATTTTGCAAAAACCACTCAAACCAACACCATTTGGAAATCCCTAGCAACCAGAGATACTCAAGCATGTGACCAACACACCCACCAAAATTCATTCAAAAATTTGAATGTTTAGCTCATGCGGACATTTAGTCGAACACCTAGCAGACAAAGTACAGATTACCAACTATCTACTGTTTATGATCAGGCAAATGCTCACCAATTGTACCGCAATCAGCCTGAGTAACTCACCCACGATCACCCCTGTACCTGGCCGTGCAATGGATAAGCTCTCGTTCGTCGTTGCACCAGTGCCATGTCGTACCCGAGCATGTCCATGATAGTCGACCATGGACACGACGCCACACGGTGGGCCGCCGTCTCCCACGACCACGAGAAGACAGGCATGAGCTCACCGCACCTTTGTGTCCACCCCTTGACCAACGGAGAGCAGTGGAGAAGCTAGCGCAGCCGCGCCCATTTAACTCACAACCATGCCGAGAGCACGCCAGAGTGCCGAAGCTGCCTCGCGCAGCCACGCCACGCCTCACTCTCTCCGCGTGTACCCGCACTCGTGGAAAATACCAGCCACCTCCCAGACACGACCATTCGCCGCCCCGTGCCCCGTGACCGCCGTACCCGCACAGAGCATGAACCTCTCCCAACTGATTGAGACCGCCCCTTGCCGTGCCACTATGTGCGTGACTATCGCCAAGTCCACCGCATCGACCCATGCCATCCGCCATTCCTATCGCGACCTATAGCAGCATCGCCGATGAGCCCGAGGCACGCCGCCATGCCTCCATCACTAGTGTATAAATATGACCCTCCCTAGACCTCAGATGGCACACCATTCCCCACCTCTCTCCCTCAAAAACCTCCCAGACCCTTCCCCGGAGCAAGGTGAGCACCACGTCGCCGGAATTTGGCCGAAGCCTGCCGCTGCAATGAAGGAAGGGCGTCGTCGATTGGATCCACCCAGGAGCCACCGCGACCATCGTTCCACTCACCGTCGTCTACCAGCCCATTTTGCTCCCTTGTCGGGCCTAGCTGGAGCCCTGGTAAGCATCCGATGACCTCCACCATGCTGCTAGGTTTACAATCCCGCGAGACCTCTACAACATAGACGATGAACCTCGGCCATAGATCTTGTTCTAATCGTAGCGCTAAGAATTGCTGATACCATTTCACCTAGCTGCTACCGCTGACGCATGGGACCAACCTGTCAGCAGCCCACTGCACGCGTGTTATGTAGTTGGGCCGGCCCAAGTTCTTTCCCGCGCAGAGCCCAACGATTCAAATAGAATTTTGCCATTTAGTTAAAAACCATATTCTGTAGCTGTATTCAAAATTGAATTCAAAGAGTTGTACTGAACTAAATTGCATGATTCCAAATTTTTTAGAAAGGTATTTAAAATATCTAAGCACTCTCATTGGATTCAAACCATTTGAAATTATAGATCAGCTATACTAAAAATAACAACACACAGACTTTTATCAATTCAAACATTTTTATAAAATCAACCATAAATGCTTTTGAGTTGGTTCCAACTCACAACAATCACATTTTCCATGCTCTACATGAATATGTAAAAGATTTGGATTTACAAATATTAAACATGGATTGGTATTAAAAGAATGCTATATAGGCATATTATTAAATAGTAATATTAAATCTTGTAATATATGACCACCACTTTAAATCACATTCCCAAGTATTATAATATGTGGTGATGACAAGAGTCAATATGATCCCATATTTTAATTGGAGAATATTAAATCTTAAGTATTTTCAATGAGGAGAAATAACTTTTCCCAAAATAAGATAAATAAGAATGTGTCATTATTACATGTGATGATTGAGATGATGCTAGATCATCTAGTGTGACCCTTTGGGTGCTAAATAGAAATAGTGAAGTGTTGTTTAGTTATTGTGTACATCGTATGTATTTATAGACGCTAGTACTGACCCGGGCTACGACGAGGAGGAGTACTTCGAGGAAAAAGAAGAGAACTTCAACGACTGCACTCAACAAGGCAAGCTATCAATGGAAGCTAACTAATGAAAGCTAACCTATGCAAAATGCACTAGGCATTCTTGGTTATGAAACTTTGATTATACCCATCCCATTTTTTACTTGCAAGCTTTCCTTTTCCTTTTACTAAAGTTTCTTACTTAGTTAATGAATTGTGATTACTAGAAAATAGGATGGATACTATCAAGAACATAGAGCTGGTCTTGGATATTTATGCTTGAGTAGCACCCCTCAATAGTGATACCCTCAACACTATTGGCTAGTGCTAAGCTAAAACTTGATTACATTAGATGGGAACACTTGGAGAAAATGATTATGAAAACCTTGGAATGATGATTCATTCTATTGAACTATTTTGCCATGTGTTATGAAACACAATGGTTTGATGATAAAACTGAAAGACGCATGAGCCTTGACTTTGATAAAAACTGATGGTTGGGTTCGGATGCGATACCATTCCAATTTTTACCATACACACAATACCTTAGTTGGGTAGGGCTTAACTAGAAGGTTATATGTCTTAGTATGGGTTCCCTTGCGGAAAGAGGTGAAGCTGAGGCTGCCTCGTGAATATGATTGTCCACCTATGCAGTTCCCGGGATGGCAGTTGGCCATGGCTGGGAGGCCAAGCTCATAGGGGAGGTGCCTATACTAGGGTGTGTAATTGAAAGGTTAGGATTGATTATCCGCATACCAAGTATGATGATTCAGGGTTATCCCTAACGGATGTATCGAATCTTGTGGTGAAAGTGTACCACCTCTTCAGAGTGTCAAACTATTGAAATAGCCGCGTCCGCGGTTATGGACAGTTGGAGTGGCCATATTGTTCTGTTGTTAGATGTTTCCAAAAAGACTTGTGACTTGAACAATGACTTTGATTTTACCACAACAGGGTTGTGAACATGAAAACTAGATTCCCTGTTAAGTAATCTAGAGCACTAAATTAGGTCTTTGCTCTTTAAGTCATTCTGAAATAAATATGGCTTTTTTCAAATAAAACCTAGAGCTTAAGATTCCTACTGTCTTTAATTTACTTATGTTAGTTATAGTTTGTGATTACTTAAAGAGTACTCATGGCTTTGTCCCTGGCTATTCCCATGGCCAGACAATGAGGAGGACTACCCGGAAGATGGACATCAGGAGGTCTATGATAACTAGGATCATCTCCCATCGTCAGCATTCCCCGTGACCATGAAGATGGAGTCTACTACGTTAAGACTTGATCATGAGATCAACTATTTGTAAGACTATTATCGTTTGGAATGGATAATGTACCGTGGTACCACTTCTGCTATGTCTCGCAAAAATGGTAATCCCGGGATTGCGATGTACAACATAACAAGCATCTGGACTTCAAAATCCGGGTGTTGACAAGTTGGTATCAGAGCCATCCTGATAATAGGAGACCCTAGTTAGAATGGACGTCTCAAAAACCTAGTTTCAAAATAAAGAAGGTGAGTATTTACGAAAACCTATTCTCACTCTTACCCTTGAGATTCTTTCCAAAAAGGAGTTCACATGTTCCTCAAAACTCTTACAATTCTACATAAAAATTGACACACTTGATCACCCCACTAAGTTACTCATCTTAATTGCTTATAGATGGAGGTTGAATATATCAAGTTTTACCAGTTGGGCAACGGGTACAACTCATCTTTGAGAGGGATTTGGATCAGCTCTCGGAGTATCTTGGACGCCCACGTCCAGAATTCTTCGGAGCACAGCTCAATGAACAACAAGGAGGGGAACTACAGTGGTTGATAGTTGCGGATCCGGGAGGAAAAATGGAACCACCTCTTTCAGAGAAGATTCAGTTCGGCATCAGGGAGAACAGCTGGTTAGATGGTCTAGACAGGGAAATGCTGGAGGCACATGCTCGTCTGTGTGCACAAAACATCAACCAGATCAATGGCACGCATTTTTCCCACTATGCAAGACGTGACTCTATGGGACAGTCTTTGGCCATGTCGGCACATCCGGAGTTGAAGCATCATGTGGACGACATGGACTTCATGTTGCACAAGACTCAGAAGGAGTTGGATAACACCCGTGCCTACACCAACCAGAATCATGTTGAAGCCACTGAGAGGAAGAAAACCCTCGCCATTCTCGCCAAGGAGCGCAAGTCACTTCTTCGCCAGCATGACAAGAAGGATCGCATCATCGCCCCTCATCATCAGAAGATAGCCACCTTGGAGGAGACTATCCACGACTAGGAGATCCAGCTGGAGGAGAAGGAGGAGGAAGGTGAAGATATCCGTGGTGATATCCACTTGTACCTCAGTGTTGATGATGACTACCTAGAGGACGTTGGCATGGATGACCACACTGACGAGGATGATGCAGACTTCATTGATGACGAGGAGCCCGACAATCCTGATGACGAGTAGTCGCACATGAGCACCATCGTAGGTGTGAGTTGTAGCCGGTCACACTATATCATAGCTTCACAGAATGGTTCTTAAAACCATTTGCTTTCATAGTTGCGGTGTGTTTTTGTATTGTGTTCTTGGAATAATGAATGAGAAGGAGTTGTTAGTGTTCAAACCTTAGTGATACTCAAAGTTTTAAAAGCTTTTGAACCATACCAATAAACCATAGAAAATTTCCCTCTTGTCTTGTAATCTATCTCAATCTTAGATAACTCGCGAAAAACCTGGTGGGTGCAGCTCATCCTAGGATCCAATGCTGCAGATTCTACAGATGTTAGTTTCTGACCGTGAAGCCGGTAGAGCTGAACGTCAAGCCAATCTAGCAACTCATCAACAGATAGCCTAGATGGCACATAACAATCAAGGCCATGGAAACGAACATCACCATGGATCCAAACTCAATAACTTCCAAAACACCAACCCGCCCATGTTTAGCAAGTCAGAAGAACCCTTAGATGCTGATGAATGGCTGCAGACCATGGAAAACAACTTACAAGTGGCATGAGTAGATGCCAATGAGAAGGTACTATTTGCCACCCACTATCTGGCAGGCTATGCAAGATTTTGGTGGAACAACACCCGTACCATGAACGGAGGTCACATGATGACTTGGGAAGAATTCAAACTCAAGTTCAGTAGGACCCATGTGCCCCCAGGTTTGATCAAGGGGATGAGGGATGAATTCAGGGAGCTGAAGTAGGGAAGACTGACTGTGGTAGAGTACCGTGACAAATTTTTGTCTCTACCTAGGTATGCCCCTGATGAGATTGACACTGAAGCGAAGAAGAAAGAGAGATTCTTGAATGGCCTGCATGCTATCCAGATGGAAGGAAAGATCAACCAAGCTAGTGAGAACCGCAAGCGTCATATGATGCACCAACCTGGACATCACCAGACCCCGAAGTATCGCCCCAGCCTGTCTGCAGGATATGCACCAAGAAACAACAGATCCCTGATGTCCCGTCCGAACTATCCCAATCGTGGTGGAGGAAACCCGAGGCCTAGAGGCCACAATAACAACAACCTCGGCAACCCCAATAATTTCAACCGTGCACCGCCATGGTCCAACAACAGCAACAACAACAACAACAACAACAACAATACTGCCCCAAGGACTGGAAGCAATGTGGTGCCTGTCGCAGGGAAAGACAAGTCAATGATAACTTGCGTTGAATGTCGAGTCATAGGTCACTACTCCAACAAGTGCCCTAAGAAGCTTGCCACAGCAACCAATGTCATTGCACCTTCCCAGTAGCAGCGTCGTGTCCAGCCTGGAAAGAGATTTTCCCTAGGAAACCCACACAACCGTACCGGTCATCTATTCCACATGAATGCTAAAGAAGCCCAGGAAGCGCCCGATGTCATGCTAGGTATGTTTTCTGTTAACTCAGTATTAGCAAGAGTTTTGTTTGATTATGGAGCATCACAGTCATTTGTTACAGAAGAATTTGCATGCACTAGAAAGATTCAACCAACAAATTTGAAGCATGTTATTATAGTTCAAATACCTGGTTCAACCACCAAAGCTAGAAAAATTTAAATGGTCGTACCTATCAGAATACATGGGATAGATTTTTATGCCAATCTAATAGTACTTGGAACCAAAGGTTTGGAAGTAGTACTAGGAATGGATTGGATGTCGAAACATCAAGGATTAATCGACTGTGCCAAGAAAGCCATAAGCATGACCAGTAGCACCGGAGTATCAGTAGAACATGTATCTAAGTCACTACCCCGTCAAGTAAAGTGCAACAAAAGTTTAGACAAATCCACTATTGACCAAGTCAGAGTAGTGTGTGAATACCCCGATGTGTTCCTAGATGAATTGCCCGGTATGCCCCCATATCGGGATATCATTGAACTAGTTCCTGGAACTGGACCCAGTGCTCAAAGGCCATATAGTATGAACCCATCTTAATTAGTGGAGCTAAAGAAGCAACTTTATGATATGTTGGGAAAAGGTTTGATACAACCAAGTTCATCGCCATGGAGATCACCTGTTTTGTTTGTGGATAAGAAGGATGGTGCCAACAGTTTGTGTACGGATTACCAGAAGCTGAATGATGTCACCATCAATAACACGTACCCACTACCGAAGATAGAAGATTTGTTTGACCAACTGACTGGTGCCAGAGTGTTTTCTAAGATTGATCTTAGAACTGGTTATCATCAATTGAAGATCCGTGCAACAAATATTCCAAAGACCGCCTTCACCACCAGATATGGATTGTATGAGTACAATGTCATGAATTTTGGATTAACCAATGCCCCCGCTTATTTCATGAACCTCACGAATAAGATTTTGATGAACTTCCTGGATAAGTTTTTCATTGTTTTTATCAATGACGTTCTAATCTACTCCAAGTCGAAAGAAGACCATGAGCAACACCTAAGAACCATCCTCGAAACCCTTAGAGAGCATCAGCTGTATGCCAAGTTTAGCAAATGTGAGTTCTGGTTAAAGGAAGTAGGATTTTTAGGCCATATCTTGTTGGCAGGAGGAGTTGCTGTAGATCCCGCCATGATTAAGGATGTTGAAGAATGGAAAGCCCCAACCACCCAAACCGAAGTTCGCGCATTTCTTGGATTAGCCGCATATTACCACAAGTTTGTTGAAGGATTTTCGAGCATCGCAAGGCCGATGACCTAGTTTTTGAATATTTTTTTTTGAATGGACGGACAAATGTGAAGCATGTTTTCAAGACCTCAAGAAAAGATTGATTTCCGCCCCAATTTTGATAATGCCGGATATCAAGAAGCCTTTTGATGTATATTGTGATGCATACAAGATTTGTCTCAGATGTGTGTTGGTGCAAGAAGGCAAAGTAATATCTTATTTGTCCTGATAACTGAAGCAACATGAGTAGAACTATCCTACCCATGACTTAGAACTGACAGCCGTAGTTTTATCCTCGAAGACATGGCGTCATTACCTCATGGGTAACCGCTGTGAGATTTATTCGGATCACAAGAGTTTGAAGTATATTTTCACTCAGAAGGAGATGAATATGAGGGAAAGAAGATGGATAGAGTTAATCAAAGATTATGACCTTGACATTCACTATCACCCCGACAAGGCCAATGTGGTAGCGGATGCTCTTAGTCGACTACCGTGTAGGTTAAATACCATGATCAAGGAAGACCAGCCCAGTTTGCATGAGGAGTTGGAGAATTTTAGAATGGGGCTAGTTAGGGAAGGATTTCTAGCTAGCATACAACTTGAACCCACCCTGATTAGTCAGATAAAGGAAGCCCGGAAAGGAAACACAAGTATTGAAGGAATCAAGCGTCTTATCGGTACAGGGAAGGTACCCGGATTCATCGAAGATGAAGAATGAGTTCTATGGTATAAAGGACGTATCTATGTGCCAGAAGATTCAGAGTTGAAACAAGTCATTATGCAGGAAGCCCATGATACCCTTTATTCTATTCACCCGAGAGGAACAAAGATGTATCAGGATCTGAAGGAGCAATTTTGGTGGCACAAAATAAAGAGATAAGTCGGAAGCTACATAGCCAAGTGTGATATCTGTCAGAGAGTCAAGGCGGAATATCAGCGACCCGCAGGACTTTTGCAACCATTGCAGATTCTGGAATGGAAATGGGATTCTGTTGGAATGGATTTCATCGCAGGTTTACATACATCTAGTAGGGGAAATGATTCTATTTGGGTCATAGTGGATAGACTGTCCAAAGTAGCTCATTTCATACCGGTCAAGACCACTTATCAAAGCTCGAAGCTAGCGGAGTTATACATTGCTAGAATAGTCAGTATGCATGGAACCCCCAAGACCATAGTGTCAGATCGAGGAACCCAGTTTACCTCAAGGTTCTAGAAGAAAGTCCAAGAAGGATTAGGAACCAAACTGAACTTCAGCACAGCTTATCACTTGCAAACTGATGAACAAACAAAAAGAGTAAACTAAATACTAGAAGATATGTTGAGAGCTTGTGTGTTGGAATATGGATCTAAATGGGAGGATTCTCTGCCTTTCACAGAATTCTCATACAACAATAGTTATCAAGCTAGTTTGCAAATAGCCCCATTTGAGTTTTTATATGGAAGGAAGTGTCGTACCCCCCTGAATTGTTCGCAAGTAGGAGAGAGTCAGATATTCGGACCTGACACCCTACGAGAAGCCTAAGAGAAGGTTCACAAAGTCCGTAAACACCTCAAGACAGACCAATCCAGATAGAAGAGTTATGCTGATAAAAGATGTCGAGACCTGACCTTCAATATCGGAGATTTCGTCTATCTCAAAGTATCACCCTTGAAAGGAATGCAGCTTTTTTGACTAAAAGGGAAGCTTCCCCCCAGATATATTGGACCTTTCAAGATTTTAAGCCGTAGAGGAGAAGTATCCTGTCAACTGGAACTTCCTGAGGAGATGTCTGTCGTAGATGATGTGTTACATATCTCGTTCCTTAGTAAATGCCTAAAAGTTCCGGAGAAGACCGAAGTTTTCAAGAACATCGATCACAGAGCCATAGATATCAACAAGGATCTAACTTATCATGAAGTCCCCATTCATATCTTGGAAGAAGCCTTCAGAACCACCTAAACCAGAAGTATCAAGTTTCTAAAGATCCAGTGGAGTAACCATACCGAAGAAGAAGCCACCTGGGAGCGAGAACATTATATTAGGAAAGAGTTTCCCTATCTATTTAGTTCCTAGTTTTTCTTGAAACTCGGGAAGAGATTATATGTAAGGATGGAAGGTTTGTAACATCTCAAAAATATTAAACAAGCTTATCAAGTTCTAATCACCCAATATTAGGGTTAATAAAAACTTTATTTCTTAAACCCATATGAGTGCATGTGTGATTTCTACTAATGCATGAATGCTTGCCTTTGCCATGTTTGATTGCTATAAATGATAAGGATTAGTTTAAAGATGAATACCACATCATCTAGGTCAATTCCAAACAAAATCAAATAAAAAGAAAATCAAATATGAAGCATATGATCAAATGGTCACTTTGGCCAAAATTAGCCACTAGCCCACTTTGGGAACCTCTAGTAAAAGATTTCCAACAGAAACAATTGTATTTCTTTTAGCCTCTTGCTAGACCAAATTAAAATGAACCCAAGCAAACTTTACAAATCTATAGAAACCAATTTCAAACCTATTTGACTGGCAATTCAAAATTGAATCAAGTATAGGTGTATAGACCACCATTTTGCAAAAACCACTCAAACCAACACCATTTGGAAATCCCTACCAACCAGAGATACTCAAGCATGTGTCCAACACACCCACCAAAATTCATTCAAAAATTTGAATCTTTATCTCATGCGGCCATTTAGTCGAACACCTAGCAGACAGAGTACAGATTACCAACTATCTACTGTTTGTGATCACTCAATTGGTCACCAATTGTACTGCAATCAGCCTCAGTAACTCACCCACGATCACCTAGTACCTGGCCATGCAATGGAGCAGCTCTCCTTCGTCTTTGCGCCAGTGCCATCTCGTAGTCGAGCATGTCCATGCTGGTCGACCATGGACACGACGCCACACGCCACGCGACCCTCTCCCACGACCATGAGAAGACATGCGTGACCCCACCACACCTCTTTGTCCACCCCTTGACCAACGGCGAGCAGTGGAGAAGCCAGCGCAGCCGCGCCCATTTAACTTGCAGCCATGCCGAGAGCACGCCAGACTTCCAAAGTCGCCTCGCGTAGCCATGCCATGCCTCGCTCTCTCCGCGTGTACCCACACTCGCCGCGTCACCAGCCACCTCCCAGACATGACCATTCGCCATCGCGTGCCCCGTGACCGCCGTACTCGATGACGAACACCGCCGTACCCGCATAGAGCACGGACCTCTCCCGACCGACTGAGACCGCCCCTTGTTGTGCCACCACACGCATGATGATCGCCGCAGTCCACCGCGTTGACCCATGCCATCCGCCATGCTTATCGCGACCTACAGCAGCGCTGCCGATGAGCCCGAGTATGTCGCCCTGCCTCCATCGCCGGTGTATAAATAGGACCCTCTCCAGACCTCAAACGGCACACCATTCCACTCCTATCTCTCTCAGAAACCTCCCAGACACTTCGCTGGAGCAAGGATAGAACCATGTCACCAGAATTTGGCTGGAGCCGCCGCTGCAGTGAAGGAAGGGCGTCGTCGATTGGGCCACCCTAGTAGCCGCCGCGACCACCGTTCGACTCAACGACGTCTACCAGCCCATTTGCCCCCCTCGCTGGACCTAGGTAGAGCCCTGGTAAGCCTCCGACGACCCCCACCATGGCCCCAGGTTTAGAATCCCGCAAGACCTCTGTGACATAGACGATGAACCTCAGTCATAGATCTTGTTCTAATCGCAGCACTGAGAATTGATGATACTGTTTCTCCTAGCTGTTGCCACTGACACATGGGACTAACCTGTCAGCAGCCTACTGCGCGTGCACTGTGCAGTTGGGCCGGACCAAGTTCTTTCCCGCACAGAGCCCAATGATTCAGATAGATCTTTTCCATTTAGTTAAAAACCCTATTCTGTAGCAGTTGGGCCAGCCCAAGTTCATTCCAATCTCAAAAATCACATTTGCCATGCTCTACATGAATATGTAAAAAGATTTGGCTTTACAGATATTAAACATGGATTAGTATTAAAAGAATGCTATATATGCATTTTTAGTAACTTTAATATTATTAAATAGTAATATTAAATCTCGTAATATATGACCACCACTTTAAATCACATTCCCAAGTATTAGAATATGTGGTGATGACATGTGTCAATATGATCCCGTATTTTAATTGGAGAATATTAAATCTTAAGAATTTTCAGAGAGTAGAAATTACTTTTCCCAAAATAAGATAAATAAGAATGTGTCATTATTTCATATCATTATTGAGATGATGCTATATCATCTAGTGTGACCCTTTGGGTGCTAAATAGAAATAGTGTTGTTTGGTGATTGTCTACCTCGTATGTATTTATAGACGCTAGTACCGACTCGGGCTACGACGAGGAGGAGTACTTCGAGGAAGAAGAAGAGAACTTCAACGACTGCACTCAACAAGGCAAGATATCAGTGCAAGCTAAGTAATGAAAGATAACCTATGCAAAATGCAATAGGCATGCTTGGTTATGCAACTTTGATTATACCCATCCCAAGTTTTACTTGCAAGCTTTACTTTTCCTTTTACTAAAGTTTCTTACTTAGTTAATGAATTGTGATTAGTGGAAAATAGGATGGATACCATCAAGATCATAGAACTGTTCTTGGATACTTATGCTTGACTAGAACCCCTCAATAGTGATACCCTCAACACTAGTGGCTAGTGCTAAGCTAAAACTTGATTACTTTAGATGGGAACACTTGGATAAAATTATTATGAAAACCTTGGAATGATGATTCATTCTATTGAAATGTTTTGACATGTATTATGAAACACAATGGTTTGATGATGAAACTGAAAGAGGCATGATCCTTGACATTGATAAAAACTAATGGTTAGGTTCGGATGTGATACCATTCCAATTTTACTGTACACCCACAATGCCTGAGTTGGGTAGGGCTTAACTGGAAGTTTATATGTCTTAGTATGGGTTCCCTTGCGGAAAGAGGTGAAGCTGAGGCTGCCTCGTGAATATGATTGTCCACCTATGCAGTTCCTGTGATGGAAGTTAGCCATGGCTGGGAGGCCAATCTCATAGGGGAGGTACCTATACTAGGGTGTGTAATTGAAAGGTTAGGATTGATTATCCGCATACCAAGTATGATGATTCAGGGTTATCCCTAACGGATGTATCGAATCTTGTGTTAAAAGTGTACCACCTTTGAAGAGTGTCAAACTTTTTGAATAGCCGCATCCGTGGTTATGGACAGTTGGAGTGGCCATACTGTTCCGTTGTCAGATGTTTCCAAAAATACTTGTGGCTTGAACAATGACTTTGATTTGACCACAACAGGATTGTGAACATGAAAACTAGATTCCCACTTAAGTAATCTAGAGAACTAAATTAGGTCTTTACTCTTTAAGTCATTCTGAAATAAACCTGCCTTTTTGTAAATAAAACCTAGAGCTTAAGATTCCTACTAGCTTTACTTTACTTATGTTAGTGATAGTTTGCGAGTACTTAAAGAGTACTCATGGCTTTGTCCCTAGCTATTCCCATGGCTAGACTCTGAGGAGGACTACCCGGAAGATGGACAACAGGAGGTCTATGATATCTAGGATCATCTCCCATCATCAGTATTGTTTGTGACCATGAAGATGGAGTCTAGTACGTTATATTCCGCTGCTCTGATTTGTATTAAGACTTGATCATGAGATCAACTATTTGTAAGACTATTATGGTTTGTAATGGATGATTATACAGTGGTACCACTTCTGTTATGTCTCGCAAAAATGGTAATACTGGGTGTTGGGGGATACCCCCGGGTAGGGCAACGCCGGGGTATAAGGGCTGAGTTAGCCGGGGTACGGCACGGTCAAAGCAAAGTGCTAACCGGGTCACCACAAGGCAGGCCGAATCACGGTGTGGCCCGGCCCATGGGGCATTTCCTTGACAATGGTCCGGCTGGCATAAGATCTATGCCGGCCATGCTTATCTGTTTTACAGGTACTTTGGTAGGCCAGATTAGCTATATGCTAGCCAGATTATCTTGGCTTCAAAAAGAAGGAATCCCCCGCTGGTCAAAAGGTGGCTTTATTAGCTGAAGCATGTGCAAAGTAAAGTAAAGGAGAGGACCAGCGGGTCAGTGGCGACCAAGGTGACACGGGCAAAGCCGGATGACGTAGCCCGTGACGCCAAAATACAAGGATGATGTTGTGGGTTACGTCCAAAGTCCGGACGAGCCGTTAAAGAAGAATAAAGAAGCATCTGTTTTATTAAAGGAGCATATTCATAGAATATGCTGCCACCTAAGCCCTAGAATTGTAACCCGGGCTCCCCTATATAAGGAGCACCAGGGCGTCCATAGAGAGGGATGGCATTTAGAGGAATCACTCTCTGTCTAAGGTAGAACTCGAGGGCTAGTTGGTGAGGGGTAAGAGACATTGTCTCCTTCTTGCTAAGGGCCTCAAGAACACTTGAAAAACACCATTGATAGAGAGAATACAAAAACTTCCGTTCGTGGAATCACCACGCTCTCCCTCCCTGGATTCCCCTAGCACACATTGGCCCCATCTTTAGCCTATCCATGGCATCTGCCATGCCACCACCACGATAGTTGGCGCCCACCGTGGGGCTAGCGGTGCTAGTAGGGGTGAAAATCCAGACGGGAAACTTCTCGAGTATCGGCGAGCGTATCGTCTCAGGCTTGGATCAGCGCTTTGGAGCGCTGGACTACGTCAGCGATAACGCGGGAAGCTTCGGCAGGAACCCTCCACCGTGCAACGACATCTTCATCAAGCTTGGCGCGCACAAGATCTACGTCGGGGTGGATGAGTCATGCGTTCACCCGCGGCACATCGTCGACGGTGGCGAACCATCTCTCAGCGCCGCCCGTGGAGTGCGTATCGCTCGCCCCACTAGCAGCGTTGAAGTCCTGATGCCAGATGAGGGACCGAGGAAAGATCCAGCGCCAGAGCCACAGGTAACGCCCAAACATACTAGTTCTAGGTTTCCTCCGCTAGAGAAGCCAGAGAATGTGCTCCAGCAAGCGATAGATAGCTTAGAAACACCAATAGCACCTGTGGTAGATCCGGCTCAAGCGCAAGTTGAGCTAGAGGAGACTAGGCAGATGATGTTAGATGGAGCAAAGAAGGTAGCCGAGCTACATCAGTCGCTGAACATCACCTTGAGAGAGTACGCTAAGGCAAACCGTATCGATGGAGTGAAAATCCGAGGCAGAAACCTGATCACTGAGATTGACAAGGAGTACGAGCCTAGGCCGGGCCAGACATCTACTATAATGACAGCAGGGCTGGATCGGTAGAGTACCCCGGCAAAGAACCTCGGAGCAGCAAACGTGACCGCATCCGAGCTAGAAGGTTTGACCGGTGAGGCTCGGCAGAGGCAACAAGAGAGAGTGAATCACTTGTTGAGGGTCGCGTGTCAACAAAATGAAGAAATAAACAAAGCTAACCTGGCACCACCAGGAGCTTCACAGGTGGTACATTCAGCCAGAAATAACCAGGCAAGATCCAGAGGAGCCGCATCATCTCTGGGTCATGATCCTAGGAGAGAAGAGGTAGTTGACTCCGGGAGAAGAAACAAGTAAATGGTCCCTTATGGCCCGGTAAGAGCTGGAAAAGGAAAAGCAGTGCAAGTTGATGAGGATCGCCACAGTACCAACCGAGGTATGGCTGCTCGGGGTGATCATGACCAAGGCAATGCCTGTCAAAGAAATGCTGCCAACGGCAATGCCGGACAGCGCAATCCTGTGGGAGCGGGGCAAAATGTGCCTCAAGCGCAACAGCGTGAACCTCAGCAAGGAGGAAGTGCAGGACAAGCAGCACAACAGCTTCTTGCGCAACCGAATCAAGAAAGATACAATGATGGTTATTTGGCTATGGTTAACGATGGATACCTTAGACCAGATCATCATGTAATTGGATCACGGTTGGGAAGCAGGAACTTGCAACAAGATGATGCGAGGTTGAAGTTGGATAGGATTTATAGGTCGGAGCAAATCGAGTTAGAAGGTCCACCAGGTCCAGCGTGTTTCGAGCCCCGAATCATGAATGAGCCACCAGTGTCGAACTTCCAGCTGGCCAGGGGAACCCAAACTTATGATGGAAGCACCAGGCCAGAAGAATGGTTGATTGATTATGCCATAGTTGTCAAGATCGCAATAGGGAATTTGAGATGGGCAGTAAGATATGTACCACAGATGCTGGAAGGACCAGCGCGAGTTTGGCTGAATAACTTGCCACCAGGGAGTATCAACTGTTGGTTGGATTTCTAGGAACTATTTGTTAGCAACTTCTCAAGCACTTACAAGAGACCCAATAGACCGCAAACCCTTGCACTATGTCGATAGAGACCGAATGAGCTAGATAGAGATTTCCTGACTCGGTGGTGCAACGTGTGAATCTCATGCGAAGGGGTGATCGAATCACAAGCAATTGCATGGTTCGCTTAGGGATGCAGGTATGGGAGTATGTTGTGGCAAAGGTTACAGCGGTATATGCCAACTACCTTGTCCGAGACAATTCGGATTGCAGATTCATATGCCTTGGGAGATCCAACTCAACCTCGGCTGATGTCTAGCGAAGCAAAAGAGGAGTATTACAACCGAGATATCTCCGGGTCATCAAGGAGGAATGATTTCCGAGGAAAAAGAAGGGATGAGCGGCCGGATTATCGGTATAACTCGCAGCAGGTTGCAGTAGTGGACTGGGATCAGCCTAATGCCAGAGCAAGCCAACGCCAGAAAACTTGAGGGCAAAACTGGTAGCATAAAAGCGAAGGAAGAAAGCCTTGGACCCCGGAGCAGAAAAAGCAATGGCAGGAACGAAAGGATAGGCCGAGGTATATGTTCGAATCTATGCTAGATCAACCTTGCAAATTTCATACGCGAAGTCTGAATAGTCCAGCGAATCATACGACCCGCCAATGTGAATGGATGAGCAATTGGAACAGGTGGGTTCGGGGAATGCTTAGGCACCTCGGAACGAAGCACCTAGGAATGAAACACCCCAGCCACCGTTACTAACTAGGGGAAATGGATAGCAACTGATGCTGCCACCACCTCCGCCGAGGTACGAGAATCCGAAAAGAAGGGAAGCTGTACATCAAGTGGGCAATAACCAGCAACAAGGCCAAGGTTACAACGAGAATGAGGGACGAAATGAGTACATGGAACATCATCAAAGCTATTGTGTATTCACCATAGAAGAGAATGACCGGAAAAGCTTACAGTGTCGGCATATGGAGGTGAATGCAGTAATGCGGGCTATGCCGAGATATATGCCTTGGGCGGACCAAGAGATCACATGGAGTATCAAGGATCACCCGAAGATCATGCCAAGCCCAGGAACCTACGCTCTAGTCTTGGAACCAATTGGAAAGGTCCGGGTTGACGTGTTATTCGGCACAAGAGACAACTGCCTCACTGAGAACTTAGAATTTGAAGTAGTAAACCTTGAAACTGCTTATCACGCATTACTCGGCAGGCCAACGCTGAGCAAATTCATGGCAACTACCCATGTCAGTTACCTTAAGATGAAGTTGCCCGGACCAAGGGGTGTGATAACTATATTAGGGGACTTCTGGCGTTCGATCGAATGCGCTTCAGCCGGATCTAATTTAGTCAAGTCACTCGTGATAGCTCAAGAGAAAAGGAAAATACTAGAGGTGGCGGAATTGGCTCAATCTGCGCAACAACATATGCCGGCCCTGACCAACCCGCACGGGAGCGTATCGTTCCAAGCGACTAAGGATACGAAGAAAGTGCAAGTTGATGATCTGTTCCTAGAGCGCACCGTTACCATAGGTGCCGGGTTGAGCAACAAATAGGAAAGCGATCTCGTCAACTTCCTCCGTGAGAATCGGGATATCTTTGCTTTGTCCACGCAAGATCTGCAAGGTGTACCGAGGGAGTTGGTTGAGCACTCATTGAATGTAAAACCCGGGGCTAAGCCGGTAAAGCAGCCTCTCAGGCATTTCGCAAAAGGTAGAATAAAAGTAATTGGAGATGAGATAGCAAGATTGCTAGCGGCCGGATTTATCATGGAGGTACTTTATCGGGACTGGATCTCTAATCCGGTGCCGGTGGAGAAAAAGAAAGATGATCCGAATGTGGCAGTGGTATGGCGCATGTGTATTGATTACACGAACCTGAATAAGGCGTGTCCAAAAGATCCATTTCCAGTCCCTAGAATAGATCAAGTCATAGACTCAACTGCCGGATGTGAGCTACTATCATTCATTGACGCGTATTCTGGTTTCCATCAGATACCCCTGAATCTGGATGATCAAATAAAGACAGCGTTCATTACCCCGTATGGGGCTTATTGTTTTCAAACTATGCCATTTGGACTACATAATGCAGGAGCAACGTACCAGCGATGTATGCAAAAATGCTTGGATGACCAGATAGGTCGGAATGTATAGGTATATGTGGATGATGTGGTGATAAAAACCAAGGAAAGCAATACACTCCTTGAGGATATCCGGCAGACATTCGCGAACTTGAGAAGGTTCCGAATGAAACTGAACCCGGAGAAGCACACCTTCAGCGTACTAGCAGGAAAGTTACTCGGTTTCTTGGTATCTAGCCGCGGCATTGAAGCTAACCCAACGAAAATCCGGGCCATAGAAAGAATGGAGTTACCAAAGTGTCTTAATGATGTCCAGAAGTTCACTGGTTGCCTGGCATCGTTGAGTCGGTTTGTATGTCGGCTAGGAGAGAAGGCCTTGCCCCTCTATCAGTTAATGAAAAAGGCAGATATGTTCACATGGATGCCACAGGCGGATCTTGCATTTCGAGAGTTGAAAAAGATGCTATCTACCGCGCCAATCCTAGCTGCACCGATACCTAAGGAACCAATGTTGCCTTACATAGCCGCGACCAACCGATTCGTAAGCGCAGTGATCGTAGTGGAGCGTGAAGAGGAAGGAAAGTCGGTGCAAATGCCGGTGTATTATCTGAGAGAAGTATTGCCAACGTCAAAACAGAACTATCCTCATTATCAGAACATGGCGTATGGTAGATATATGTCGGCCAAGAAGCTCAAGCACTATTTCGAGGAACACCCCATCAAGGTGATATGTGAGGCGCCCATTTCGGAGATCATGAGCAACAAGGACGCAAGCGGTAGAATAGCGAAGTGGGCAATCGAATTAGCTCCATACGCGCCACAGTTCAACAGAAGATATGCGATTAAATCACAAGTAGTGGCAGATTTCTTTGTGGACTGGGCTGAAATGCAATACGAGCCACCCTTGTCGGACTCCAATTATTGGCAAATGCACTTCGACGGATCGAAACTAAAAGACGGATTAGGCGCTAGAGTGGTGCTTACCTCGCCCGAGAAGGATCAACTGAAGTACGTCCTACAGATCCATTTCAGTGACTCAAATAATGTGGCGGAGTACGAAGCATTGGTACATGGTCTCAAAGTGGCAAAGGAAGTGGGGATACGCCGGATACAGTTCTTTGGAGACTCGGATTTGGTGGTGCAGCAAGTATCTGGAAACTGGGATGCTCTGGATGCTAACATGGCCTTGTATAGGTTCCATGTCTAGAAGATAAGCAGGTTTTTCGAAGGGTCTGAATTCCATCACGTACCTCGGAGCGAAAATGAGGCAGCGGACACACTATCCAAGCTAGGCTCATCTCGGCAACCCATTCCGCCAAATGTGGCTTTCGAGCACTTGAGAAACCGTCTATCACACCGTCACCCGAATCAGATTCAATTTATATCCCGGCGCTCACCAGATCAGGAGCTGCACCTATGGAGATAGAATGGGGAAGCACCTCAGCAAACCCAGGGACTGTGCAGTTTGATCCGGAGGGGGTTATGTCGGTGGATGCGATGGAAGTGGATGAGGAACCATTTCCCGTCCGACCTATACTGTCTTGGGCCAAGCCAATTTTTGATTTCCTAAAAGAGGGAATCTTGCCGGATGATGAAATAAGTTCAAGGCAAATTTAGAGAAGGGCAAAGGCTTATACCATTATCAACGCCGAATTATACAAAAGGAGTGTGACAATGGTACTACAACGGTGCGTTGATCCGGAGGAAGGACTCGACATACTCCGAGATATTCACCAAGGGGAATGTGGCCACCATGCCTCCTCAAGGGCCCTAGTAGCAAAGGCTTTCCGGCATGGGTTTTATTGGCCTAGTGCTTTGGAGCAAGCAGAAAACTTGGTGAGAAAATGCAATGGTTGTCAAAGATACGCCACGAAAACTCACCTGCCAATGTCGGAGCTGAAAACTATCCCAATTACATGGCCATTTGTTGTATGGTACCTAGATATGGTAGGACCATTTAAGCCGGCCAAAGGAGGGATGACCCATATGCTGGTCATGGTTGACAAGTTCACCAAATGGATCGAAGTGAAACCAATTCAGAAATGTGATGGGGAAACAACAGTAAGATTCCTCAAGGATATAATCTTAAGGTACGGCTACCCCCATAGCATCATAACTGATAACGGGACAAATTTTGCTGAAGGAGCATTTGCGAGGTTCTGCCAGGAAAAGAAGATCTGGTTAGATGTCGCCTCAGTTGCCCACCCCGCGTTAAATGGGCAAGTGGAAAGATCCAACGGATTGGTATTGTCCGAGATAAAACGCCGACTCATAGAGCTGTTGCAAAGATTTGCGGGGTGTTGGATGGAAGAACTACCAGCGGTACTGTGGAGTTTAAGAACAACTCTGAATCGATCAACGGGCTATACGCCATTCTTTTTGGTATATTGGGCAGAAGCTGTATTACCAGCCTACATAGAGCATGACTCTCCTAGGGTCACCCAATACATAGAATCCAAAGTGCGCAAAGCCCGGCAGAATGATGTTGATCTACTGGAAGAAGCGAGAGAACTGGCCTTGTCCAGATCCACCATATACTAGCCAAATCTCCAACGCTATCATAGCCGGAAAGTAAACCCCCGTGTTTTTTGGGAAGGTGATTTGGTGCGAAGGATAATACAGTGCACCGCTGGCATGCATAAGCTATCTCCCCCATGGGAAGGGCCCTTCATTGTGAGCAAAGCTTTGCACAATGATTCCTACGATCTTATTGATGCACAGCCCCAACAAAAGAACAAGGCGGACAGGTCCGGAGAGGAATCTAAAAGACCATGGAACGTAGCACTACTGTGTCCTTTCTACACCTAAGAGGTGAATGTATCCGAACTATTCATATGTCGGTATGTATGTCGACAGTGAGCTTATCAATAAAAACTTTGCTACCCCGAGCAGAGACTCGGGGACTGCTATAGCACTTGTCTTGTTTTCATATTCTTTATGTCGGATGGGTTAAGTCGCTTACGTCATAGTTGGATTAGTAATGTGTTAGCACAAAAAACCTAACTCTTCGACTTTGCTGCTATCCAACAAGAATTGGCTTCATGGCAAGCAAGAGAACAAGTTTGGAATGGCAAAGCACATGAAAAACAACTAAGGAAGAAGAGCTTAAGCGGGCCGACATTGGTTTTTTGGCTAACCCTTAGTTTGTTTTCTTCACTAAAATGCCAAATCATTTTGAGATAATCTCAAGGTTTCAAGTACTGTTAAGTCAATTTTTTGAACCTCGGACTCGTATGTCAAAAAACCGAATCAAGGTAGACGCGAGCCGAGTCAAAAATTGGAGGAACAAGAAAATGAAACTCGGGGACATCGCCCATGATAATCCGGTAGTAAAAAATTAGTTCGAAACATGAAATTGTAGCACAAACAATCCAAAGTATTTAATTACATTTGCGCCCGGCATTACTTGGATCTGATAAGTATGATAAGTGTTTTTCAAGGGGCAGAAGCAGCAGGAGAATCATCTGTTGAAGGAGGTACTCCGGAATGTGCGGGAGGAGCACTGGCTTCGGCTTCATCCTCCGGGTCAAATTCGTTGTCCTCCGGGTCTTTGGCCTCGTCGTCTAACTCGGAGTCCTCGCTCTCATTCCCTTCTTCAGCTCCAGAGACAATCTCATCATCAACAACATCAAGGAAGCTCGGCCCCTCATTCCAGGCATGGCAGAAGGAGTATTGAATGAGATTGTTCGCACAGGCCTGGCGGCGCGTGATCCACTCTGGATCCTCGCACCACTTAGACCCAGTGCGCATATGCTTGAGCAATGCCAAGTCAATCCCTTCATACCATGAAAGCGCAAACTTCAGAGCGATGTCGGCTCCAGCCCGTGCTGCAGATTCGCGCCACAGGTGCAGTTGAGTGTCACATTCCATGAGTTTAGCTATGAAGTCTGAAGTTTTCTTGGGAATGGTCTCACTGGGCCAGAGGCAGCCAAACATCCGTGTCGCTGCTAGGATAATGTCTGCGCCAAAATTCTTTACTATGTCGAGACGAGCGGTGAGACTCGCTAGGAGATCCTCTGTGGTATAAGGAATCGGCTCGGCATCAGGCCCAACAGGAACTCCACGCTGCTCACGGGATTCGCGTACGGCGGAGGCAGCGAATGTGTCGCTCTCTAGAAATTTGCCTAAGGATAAGAGGAGCAACGTTGAGCGGCTGGACCAAATCCGAACTGTAACAAATCAAGCAAGAGCGTAGAACTTACGCGCAATATGGAAGAGAAGCCGCTGAAGCTCGGAATTAGTGTTGGCGTTGTGGACTTGGAGTTTTTCATACTCAGTGATTGCCGATGTAAGTTTGTGATGACCCACAAGTATAGGGGGTGTATCGCAGTATTTTCGAGGGAAGTGAAACCCAATTTATTGATTCGACACAAGGGGAGACAAAGAATATTTATAAGCCTTAACAACTAAGTTGTCAATTCAGCTGCACCTGGAAACAATCTTGCTCACAGCAGTTTATCAGTAGCAACAATTTCGTAGTAGGAATAGCAAAGCAACATCAATAGTAAAGTAAAGACAACAGTGACAATAGCAGTAAACAATGGGATTCCAGTGCGGTAGGCATAGGGATGGATGGACGGGCGTTGCATGAACAAGACAATTCACATAGCAATCAGAACATAGGGAAATTGTAGATAAATAAGATAAAGCATCCAAGTACTAGATAATCCTAGGCATGTGTTCCATATATAGTCATATGTGCTCGCAATGAGAACTTGCACAACATCTTTTGTCCTGCAAGTCCGTTTGCAGCGAGGCCTCAAGGGAACTACTGGAAATTAAGGTGCTCCTTTTAATAGAGCACCGGAGGAAAGCATTAACACTCCGTGAACACATGTGATCCTCACATCAAAGCCATTCCCTCCGGTTATCCCGATTTCTGTCACTTCGGGGCCATTGGTTTCGGACAACAATGTGCGTATACAACTTGTAGATAAGACCAAAAACCATACTATCATAATGAATCAATAACATGTTCAAATCTGATATCATGGCACTCGGGCCCTAGTGACAAGAATTAAGCATAACAAGTCGCAACAAAGTCATAAAGCACTAATAAAAGATACTAGGCACCATGCCCTAACAATCTGATACCATTACATGAACGATCTCATCCAATCCCTACCATCCCCATAGCCTACAGCAGGGGATTACTCACTCATAGATGGGGGAAACATGGATGGTCGATGGAGAAGCGACGGTGATGATGGTGGCGATGATCTCCTCCAATTCCTTGTCCCGGTAGGGTGCCAGAACAGAGTTTCTGGTGCTGTTTCGTGGAATCTTGTGGTGGCTATGGAGCGGAACTCCTTTTGGAAAAATGTCGAACCCCCTGAAGTTTTTAGGTCAGGAGGCTCCTTATAGGCGGAGAGAGAGGCCGAGGGGGTGCCTGGGGGGCCCACACCACCCCCTAGCGTAGCCTGGCCTGGCACGCGCCAGCAGGTGGTGTGGCCACCCCCTGGCTCTTCTCTGTCTCGTATTCTGGCTCGGGTGAGATAGGATTTTTGGCATATTTTCTGGGATTTTTCCTGATAGTTGGTTTTCTGCACAAAAAGTAGACACCAAGGCAATTCTGCTGAAAACAACGTCAGTCCGCATTAGTTTCGTCCAAATCACACAAGTTTAGAGGAGAAACAATAGCAAAAGTGTTTGGGAAAGTAGATACGTTTTGTACGTATCAACTCCCCCCAAGGTTAGCTTATTGCTTGTCCTCAAGTAATTCAGTTGAAAACTGAGTGCGATAAAAGAACTTTCACGGACACATTTGCTTCATATGATGTAAATATTATCAGCAACGTGATCAACTACTTAGACAATTCATAATAAAGAGTATGCAACCAAGTCTACTTAATAATCATTGCAAGCTATGAAGAGATTCCAACTCAAAAATAATAAGTAGCAAGAGGCACAAACATAAGCAACATTACAATGCTCATAGAAAGGTATGATAGAGTGGTATCTCGATTTCCTTTGATTATGAATGTCAAGGCACCTCTGAAGTTCAAGCGATGACTAGAAGTACAATTATCAAGGATACAAGCATCAAAGTCATAGCACAAATAATCAAGTAATGGAACAAACACAAAGAATGACAATTATGCTCTCAAGAAGGTGCTCAAAGAATAAGTGGAGACTCAACAAGTAGAAGAAAAGGTTTTGAATAATTTGAAAGGCTTCCAAATGCTGAAAGTATGGTACTCATTAGCTTGGAGCTCTCATTGCCCCTATCATAAGCATCTTTAATGTGGTTAAGGTGAAAGTGAGGTCCAAACTGAGTTATATGCTTGACAAACTATAAACTGAAAATCCCAAGTCCCTTAAGTACGAGGGTCGCTCCTCATGCTACTCAACTTTAGTTACCGGTAAGTTCTTGTCATCGTAAGTATGTGCGTATCATTAAGAACCGCCAACGGGGTACCCCTTGCCCGATGATACGGAAGAATCCCCATATCAAAATGACAAGGCAAGCAGACAATGAGTATCTCAGCAATCTTATTATTTACCATGGGAAAATGGTGCTTTTTTCTCTCTTTCCTCTTTTCATAAATCTCTTTTTTTTTGTTTTTGTCAATAGCTATCTCTCTCTATTTTTTAAGAAGAATGCTTCATAGATATCATTATGGTTATGCTGCAGGTTTCCACCATGTCAGCATGGATTAGACCAGCGGCCCAGGCGTTTCTCTAACACACATACATAACTCCATGGACATACAAGCTCCCCTTTTATTTCACACCGACGACATCCGCAAACAAAAGAGCAAGGTATCAACTGGGTATATATTTACAAGTGTTGAAAGCGTTCTGTGACAAGATGGTTCTGCTAATCCCCAGCCTATAATTTGCAAGCATATAACTTTCATGGAGAGTTCACAATGGTTCAGGTTTATTAAGTGCAGGAAATAAAGTGTGCCATCAAGTTCGTGAGAGCTTTACTAACTAATTTTCTCATAACAAGCAAACATTTTATTCGGAAGAAAACAAAGCATATTGAATATGCACAAAAGTAGCAAATGATGCTAATAGGTAGGTATGGTGGACACTTTGGAAATATTTTGTTTAGGGAGTTGGAAACTTGAGTAAAACGCTCAGTGGAAATGAAGGCTAGCAATAGTAAGGGAGCGACAAATGAGAGAGCAATAGCTGTCATTATCATGCTTGCAACAAAACAAGACTACTCATGGCATGAAAGTGATTCAAGATCCTCAAGGGAAAATAATTCATCGAGGCTCAACTGATTATTACAGTCATGTGCATGCGTGAGCATGTGCCAAGGCAATTCAAATGAAACATTCAGAGGAGGATACCATGGTGTCATACCAATTTATGAATAGAGCAATGCAAGCAAGCATTCATAAGACATGCTACAAACTATTAGCAAGCTAGAGCTAATCATAAGAAAGCAAGAACTACTAAGCATCTAAAGATAACATACACCCTACATGAATAGACTAAGCATGCTCATAGTGATGAGTATATGTACAAAAATGAAAACAAATAGAGTTCGTTACCAGCCTCTTACCACGCCTCAAGTTGTCATTAATCCTCATTATTGCTCTTCACTTGTGTGGCTTGAATAATAATATGAAACCAATATTCCACTGAGGACTGCCGAACCCTGTAGCAAACTCACAAAACCAAAGAAGAACGACAAATATTGTTGTTGTTTATGATTTTTAAACAAGAACCAAAAGGGAAAAACAAGCAAAACAAAATCTTTTTGGGTTTTTCAAATAGTTCAAACAAAACAAAAAGGGAAAAACAAACCAAGGCAAAAAGAAGAAGCAAACCAAAGAGAAACAATAGAAATATTTTTGGTCCTTTTGTGTTTTAGAAAGCAAAAGCAAAATAAGAACGAAAACTAAAAAGAGAACGAAAACATGAATATACAAAGTACCGACGCAACATGATATGGAGATGAGTGCGGTGTCGGGCATTCTCCCCAAGATTAGGCTTTTGGCCTAAGTGGGTATCAATCCCAAGCTGGCCAGGATGAAGTGTCACCCTGGTACGACGAAGAGGTCCCCTCGTCCTGGTGCGAGCTCGAGTACGTCCCTCCATAATGTGCGGAGTAATCATAGGAGGGCACATCCTCCTGGTGCTGCTTGTGGAAACCTAGCAAGCGAAGCTGCTCGTCCACCTCCTCCTTGGAGCGCGACCACGGTATCCTGTGAACACTAAACAAAGAAGGCTATGGGAAAAGGATCTCCCTTTCATCCCCGTCAGTGAAAAGCATCCTATATACTAGATTGTCCAAGTCAGAAGTAGCAGTGACAAAGTGATGAGCTTTCATAGCAACAAGGTCAAGCCTCTATGGTGCCAGCATAGCATCATAGGGATCCACTGAAAGACCTAATGCATTGACTATACGCGAGGCAATGATGCCCCCATAGATAGGCCCCCTAGAAGCTAGGCCGCGACCAATAAGCGAGCCAAGATTGTACCGAGTATCATTGTTAAGCGTAGCCGCAAGGAATGCTAAATGATAGTTGGAGATATTACTTGTGTTCTCCCTACCAAGTACACTAGTAGCAAGATAATATGCAAAGTATCTAAGAGGAGGGAGTTGGATATTTCTTATCTTTCCGCGCTGTGCCACACGGTCATCATCATTGGTCACCCCTCGGTAAAGCTCCAACAAATCAGTGGGTCGCCCTTGAATTTTCTTCACGGTCCCTTTCATGTGTACACCTACAATACTGCAAAATCTCTCCAAAGGCATGGTGAAGGGCAGATTATAGATTTTAAAAGAGACAGTCGACTGATAGGATGTGTTGGTGAGCATAGCGTATTGTGCACTCTCATCTTGCATATATGAGGTCAAACCAACCCTCTCAATCAGTAGCAAGAAATCATCAAGAATACCTGCAGCTCGTAAGAAAGTAAAACAAGGAAAAGAGGATGGGTGAGCATCCCCATCATCCCTCTCACTACCAATACGAGTTGCAATGAGATCTTCGTTTTATAATGGCCTAGCTTGAGAGGCTGTTCTTGAGGGCCTCGACCTCCTAGGTGCATCACTCTCAAATATCTCTCCAAAAGTATGGTTGTTCACGCTTGGTATTCTGAAATTTAAACACCTATTAAACAAGTTATTGCAAAGTGAATATAATGAAGGATTCTACTCATAGGGACTTGCAAGAGGCCTAAACATGCATCAAAACTATATCTCTAAGCATCAAACAAGCTTACAAGCTCTCATAACCAGTCACCTACAGCAGCAAAATACTCAATATATAATCCACTAAACACAAATCTACTTGGACAAGGGGAGGAGTCACATACCAGGGAACACATGCTCCAAATTTCAGCAAGAAAGATAGGCTGAGCAAGGAGATCGAAAAAATCGAGAGCAAGCACAGCAAGAACACGATTTTGAGCAATGAACTGGAGCTTACTCGGGAGAGAGAAGAAAGTGGCAGGTGAGAGAGTTAGTGGGGGGCCAGGGGTGGCCCACACCAGGGCATGGCGCCACCCAAGGCTGGCCACGCCACCATATGGTGTGCCTGCCTGGTGGGCCCCGCTGGTACCTCCCAGGTACTCCTCTGCCCGTTTTTCACGTAAAAATTGAATATGAATTTTCTGGAATTTTTCGAGACACTTTATTTTTGGGCATTTTTCAGAAATAGAACAATGATTTTGCTGACAGACAGATTTTTATTTATTTTGGAAACAATGATGCAAGGACAAAACAAAACTAGAACTATAGAAGTTCTAAGACACTCTAACATGCAAGCAACTAACAACAAAAAGAAAACTAAACGAAAGCAAAAACTAAAATGCAAACGGTAGAAATAAACGGAGATAATCATAATGAAAACATTGTTTTGTTCAATGGAATCCTTTTGTTAACAAGGTGGATCAAGTCTTGCTACCAAAACAATTGCATATGATACAAAACTTTGTATTCCACTAATGATTATGTTACCTCAACCTTGATAGCAAGGGTCCCAATCATAATAGTTTCAAATTTTTCTCTTGGTATGGGACAATATATTTCTCCAACTTGTATGCCTTCAACATGTTCAATTGAATTCAAACCATAAGTCCTTTCAATCTTCTTGGGGAAATATACAGTATGTTCCTTGTCATTAACATTGAAAGTCACCTTTCCTTGATTACAATTAATAACAGCTCCTGCAGTATTAAGAAAAGGTCTCCCAAGAATAATAGACATATTATCATCTTCAGGCATCTCAAGCACAACAAAATCAGTTAATAACAAGCAATTATGAGCCACTTGAACAGGTACATCCTCACATATACCCACAGGAATAGTGGTAGATTTATCAGCCATTTGCAAAGATATATCAGTTGGTATCAAGTTTTCAAGCTGAACCCTCTTATAGAGAGAGAAAGGCATAACACTAACTCCAACTCCCAAATCACACAAAGCAGTTCTAACATAACTGTTCTTAATAGAGCAAGGGATAGTTGGAATCCCTGGGTCTCCAGGTTTCTTAGGAACCTTACCATTAAAGGAATAATTAGCAAGCAAAGTAGAAATTTCTTCATTAGGGATATTCCTTTTATTCGAGACAATATCCTTCATATACTTTGAGTAAGGAGGCAATTTAATAGCACCAGTCAAAGGAATTTGCAGGAATAAAGGTTTCATCCACTCACAAAACCTATTATAGTGTTCATCTTCCTTTGACTTGTGTTTCTTATCAGGGAAAGGCATAGGTTTTTGGACCCAAGGTTCTCTTTCACTACCATGTTTCTTAGCAATAAAATCTTGTTTGGTGTATTTAGTATTCTTAGTGTGGTTTTCAGGTTCTTCTTCAACTTTTTCTTCATTAGGAACTTCATTTTCTTCATTACCACTTTCAGTTTCAGCATCAGAGATAGATATACTATTAGGATCTATAGCAGGTTCAAAGGGTTCTACAACAGTTGTATGTTTCTTTTTCCTTTTCTTACGAGTAGAACCACTATTTTCAGCTTGTTGAGAATCCTGCTCAATTCTTTTGGGATGCCCCTCAGGATATAGAGGATCTTCGGTGGCAGCTCCACTTCTAGTTCTAATTTCATAAGCATGTTTTTCTTTAGCAGCATTAACTAGCAAGTCGTTTCGTACTTTAACGAGTTGATCTATTTGAGTTCGAACCATTTGAAAGTGTTTAACAATCATTTTAACATCATTAGAGGTTCTTTCCACAATATCTTCCAACTCAACAATAGCTCTAGTGTTTTCCATTAGATGATTTTGCACCCTTTTATTAAAATTATCTTGCTTAACAATAAAGATATAAAATTCTTCTAAGCATTGATCAGGAGGTTTAGACTAAGGGATGTCACCTTCATCAAAGTGTTGGAGAGAGTGTACCTCAATAGTGGGTGAGTAGGGAATAGGCTTACATAATTCTTCTATAGGAGGTAAATTCTTGACATCTGCATCTTTAATTCCCTTCTCCTTAAGACATTTCTTAGCTTCCTTCATCACTTCATCATTTAGTTCAATAACTCCCCTCTTCTTTGATGTTGGAATAGGCACAGGAATAGTTGGTTCAGGTACAATTACTTCAGGTATAGCTTGTTCAGGAGGAGTCCAATCTTCATAATTCTTACTTATTTTAGCCATTAATTCCTCAGCTTCCTTAGGAGTCATATTCCTGAAAACACAATCAGCACAACTATCTAGGTATGTCCTAGATTCCTTGTTTAGTCCATTATAAAATATATCAAGAAGCTCATTCTTAGGTAATGGACTTCTAGTATGTGCATGAATCAAAGCACAAAACCTTGCCCAAGATTCGGGCAATACCTCTTTTTCTCCCTGTTTAAAATCAAAAAGTTCCTGCAGAATAGCATGTCTAGCACTAGGAGGAAAAAATTTCTGCAGGAAAGTACTAATCAAGCACTCAGGGCTATCAATAGATCCAGGAGGTAAATTACTAAACCAAGTTTTAGCTTCTCCTTTTAGTGAAAAGGGGAAAATCTTAGCAACAAAGTAAGTACGCATCTTAATATCATCAGAAAACAAGCCACTCATGGTAGAAAGTTCATTCATATGTGCTACCGCACTTTCATTCTTAGTCACACAAAAAGGTTCTTTCTCGACAATAGCTATGTAAGATAGATCGAGAGAGAAATCATAATCTTCATCTATAATGTTTATGGGAGAAGCATCAAACTTAGCAATAGGAGACAATTTGGGTCTAATAGTACGCCTCTCAAGGAGACTCTTAGCAGTGCTCCTATCATGGGTGTTTTTACATTCTTTAATAAATTCATCGGTCATCTCAACATAACCATCTTCAATATCATAACTCTCACTAGACTTAGGTGAGCTAACAGGTGTGGTAGTGTCTTCATTAGGAGTTTTGGTATTTCCAGCTATAGTTCTAGCAATCGTAGCATCTAGGAAAGGACCTAATGAACCACTCTTATCAAGCACAGTAGAAGCAGCATCATAATCATCAGAAGTTTTAGATGTGGCAGTAGTAGCAGTGTGTGTAGCTTGTGTATGTGGTGGTGTAAGGAACTTACTCATAACAGATGGTGAATCAAGAGGAGCAGAGGTGTTTAGAACCGTACCTCTTCTTGTAGTGGATGGTAAAATAGGAACCTTGCCATCACGAGACTTACCCATGATGGATGGATAACAGTGAACAATAGAGAATCCAAGTGAAGTTGATAAATAAAGCTATGCTCCCTGGCAACAGCGCCAGAAAATAGTCTTGATGACCCATAAGTATAGGAGGAGTATCGCAGTATTTTCGAGGGAAGTGAAACCCAATTTATTGATTCGACACAAGGGGAGCCAAAGAATATTTATAAGCCTTAACAACTGAGTTGTCAATTCAGCTGCACCTAGAAACAATCTTGCTCATAGCAGTTTATCAGTAGCAACAGTTCTGTAGTAGGAATAGTGAAGGAATAGCAATAGTAAAGTAAAGACAGCAGTAACAATAGCAGTAAATAATGGGATTCGAGTGCGATAGGCATAGGGATGGATGGACGGGCGTTGCATGAACAAGGCATTTCACATAGCAATCAGAACATAGGGCAATTGCAGATAAATAAGATAAAGCATCCAAGTACTAGATAATCCTAGGCATGTGTTCCATATATAGTCATACGTGCTCGCAATGAGAACTTGCACAACATATTTTGTCCTGCTAGCCCGTTTTAGCGGGGCCTCAAGGGATCTACTAGCAATTAAGGTGCTCCTTTTAATATAGCACCGGAGCAAAGCATTAACACTCTGTGAACACATGTGATCCTCACATCAAAGCCATTCCCTCCGTTTATCCCGATTTCTGTCACTTCGGGGCCATTGGTTCCAGACAACAATGTGTGTATACAACTTGTAGATAAGACCAAAAACAATACTATCATAATGAATCAATAACATGTTCAGATCTGAAATCATGGCACTCGGGCCCTAGTCACAAGCATTAAGCACAACAAGTCGCAACAAAGTCATAAAGCACTAATAAAAGATACTAGGCACCATGCCCTAACAATCTGATGCCATTACATGAACGATCTCATCCAATCCCTACCATCCCCATAGCCTACAACGGGGGATTACTCACTCATAGATGGGGGAAACATGGATGGTCGATGGAGAAGCGATGGTGATGATGGTGGCGATGATCTCCACCCCATCTCAAAGGTGCAGCGTAACAGAGTTTCTGGTGCTGTTTTGTGGAATCTGGTGGTGGCGGCGGAGCGGAACTTCTTCTGGAAAAACGTCGAACCCCCCAAAGTTTTTAGGTTAGGAGGCTCCTTATAGGCCAAGAGAGAGGCCGAGGGGGTGCCTGGGGGCCCCACACCACCCCATGGCGTGGCCTGGCCTGGCCCGCGCCAGCAGGTGGTGTGGCCACCCCTGGCTCTTCTCCGTCTCGTATTCTAGCTCCTGGAGTCTTCGGTTGACATAGGATTTTTGGCATATTTTCCGGGATTTTTCCTGATAGTTGGTTTTCTACACAAAAAGTAGACACCAAGGCAATTCTGCTAAAAACAGCGTTAGTCCGCATTAGTTTCATCCAAATCACACAAGTTTAGAGGAGAAACAATAACAAAAGTTTTCGGGAAAGTAGATACATTTTGGACGTATCAGTTTGACGTCGTCTTCCTCCAGTAAACCCTTGTCCTTAGAGATTTGCGTAACTAGACGCTCCTTCTCTTCGGCAAACTCCTGACCAGGCTTCTCCAGTGCAGACTAATGAGAACTCTTGAGTCTCTGGATTTCGGCATTCAGCCGAGTAATCTCCGAGTCCTGCTGCTGGAGCCGAGCTATCTCAGCATCCTTCTTCTTCAGTTCAGCTTCATACTTCCCTGATTGTTCTAGGCAGTGGGTCATCAGTTCAGGCATAGGAACACTATCCTCAAGAGCAACTGCAGCATGATCCGGAGGACCCAAAATATGAATGTCCGCCGGATAAAGTATGGAGGGTACAATGATCACGTGAAGGGGATGAAATTACCTTTGATCTCCGCAAGATTCTTCCTCATAATTTTATTCTTAGCCTCAACCCCGGCTACGTAATCCGGACAAAACATTCATATAAGCTCTAAGAAGTTGGAATGAACAAGGAAGGGAGAGAAATGGAAACTAACCCCTCTTCTGGTACTCCTCCAGGAGTTTACCATGACGCCCGCGTATGTCTTTGTAGGAGTCCAGCAGGCGCTGGAACTCGGTGGACCAGCGGTTAGTGGTAATCTGAAACAAGAAAGAGACAAAAGTTTAGAGATAGTGGAAATTATTTGAAGTCTACAAGATCCGGGCCAAGTGGAACTTAACCCGGCTTTAGGTGTGTGGATATTCGAAGTCTACAAGATACAGGCCAAGTGGAACTTAACCCGGCTCTAGGTGTGTGGATATTCGTAGTCTACAAGATCCAGGCCAAGTGGAACTTAACCCGGCTCTAGGTGTGTGGATATTCGAAGTCTACAAAATCCGGGCCAAGTGGAACTTAACCCGGCTCTAGGTGTGTGGATATTTGAAAACTACATGATCCGGGCCAAGGGAACTAGACCCGGCCAAAAATTTAGTGCAAATTAATGACAATATGAACAGAAACTAGGGAGCATCTGACCGAATAACATGTTATTCCCTCGGAGGCTCGAGGACTGGGATATACCTACAGATGCTAAGTTATGAAAAACATTAACAGTAGAGAAAAAGGATTACCTCCATCATCCGGCCAGCCAAGGAGATAGCTTGAGTGGCGGAGTTCATTTGCGCGCTGAACTCAGCAGGGCCGAACCTTTCTGGGAGATCGTCCTGAGGGTCGATGATGTCGGCGTTGTTCCAGTTTTTCACCTACTCAAGGAGATGTGGACTATATCTCTTGCCACTCGCAGAATGGCTCGTCACTAGGCCCTTCACATGGGCCTCGCGCCTGGCGGATTGAGCCGCAGCGGGGCTGGTGTGCAAAACCAGCTCTTTGATGCCCTTTGATCCGGAAGCTAGCACGGACGAAGCTGACCCAGAAGTCTTCGTAGATTTGCCGGATGAGGGTTGAGGAGCATGTTGAAAGAGATCAGCGATTGAAGGGGCAGACCCGGTGGGGGCCGAAGGAGCTTTCCCCTTAGGAGGCTTGGAGGTTGTTCTTCTGTTGTCCGCTGGTGTCATGGTGCTGGTGCTGCTGCTTGTCACCTTGGCTGGTGCTGGTGTTGTTGTTGCTGGTGCTGTTGCTGCTGCTGGTGTTGCTGGTGCTGTTGTTGGTACTGGGGATACTGGGGACGGCGCCAATGAAGCTGGCACCTCAACGTTGGGCACAGAGGCCGAGGAGCTGGACAGATCCGGCATTGCCGTATCCAGATCCGGCCTGCTACCCCCCACGTCGACGTTGCCCTCCTCTTGACGAGGTGGACTCTGGTCAGGCGCGGCCGCAGAACCCTCATGAATAGGGCTAGGCGGACGCTGGTCATCGTTGCGGGTGGGGAGGGGGAGAGGGATTGCTCCGGAGTGGGGAGGCTATGTCGGAACTGCTCTGGGAGATATCCACAAGAGCTGTGAGAAAAGGAAGGACAGCAAGTCAAAAGGAAAGAACCAACTAGAGACTAAGGCAAGCAATGGAAGAATTCGAGATAGAAATGCTAAAAGGACTTACTCGTCAACGGTAGGAGGAGCCCGAGGCTTGGGTGCCTTCCGGACTGTGCTCTTGGCGGCAGGCTGGCCGAGGGTTTAACCCCGGACTTCTTTTGCCTCTTCTTGGGCGGCGGCACCTCCGAAGCTGTGGCCATGGTAGCTACGCGCTTCTAGGAAGGGGCTGGGGCCGGACCACCGGTAGCAAGCGGAGGAACCTCATGGACCTGAGCGTCCGGGTTAGCTAAACATTCGAACATAAGCCAGGTGCAAATAAGAGATAAGAACCGGATCAAGTACCTCAAGGACCTCAACATCCGAATCATCATCATCTGGCCAATCCCTTAGAGAAGAGGCCTTACCAGCGCTGCGTTTGATGATGTCCGGGGCAGGCAAGAAGGCCTCCGAGTAAGTCTCCACCTCGTCTCCCTCAGGGCGGTCCTCCAAGCACTTGCTGGCCAGAACCTCGCCATCCTCCAGCGTTTGCTGGAGAAATCTCTGAAAAAATAATAGCTAAGTTACAAGGGGAAATCAACATACAAAGAAAATCCGGATAGCAAAAGAAGGTTAACTTACCCTTGGAGGAGGGTTGGCGCGAGTGAAGGGATCAAGTCCCCACTCCTAGGCCTCGGTGAACTCCTTCTCCATGTTGAAGACGGCCTTAACCAGGCGGTAAACCACGGAGTTATCCAGCTCAAAGGAGGAGGTCCGGTGAGGGTCAAGAGGACCGCTGAGGTAGCAGATCTTGTGGGCTCGCTTCTGGAGGGGGAGACCCAGCTGCGGAGGAAAGTGATCATGATATCCTCCCCCCGGAGATGCTCCTTAAGCAGCTCCATGATCCGGCGAGCCACTTGATTCGCTAGGGCTGTAGCGCGCTTGGGAATGCTTTCCCATCGAGATGTATCTGGAGGACCAAGTCTGAAGGGGAGTAGCCGGATCTGGTCCTCCTTGGTGGTATTCCGGATGTAGAAGAAGGTCCGGGCCTAGCCCTTGCAAGATTCGAGCCCGGTGACCCGAGGGAAGACGGACTATTTCCGGGGCGAGATGTAGGCGGCGCCACACTGGGTCAGGTGCTTGTCCTCCGGGGAACGCTCCTTGTCCGGAACCACATTTCTTCGCAGACGAAAGAACTTGATCCACAGTTCTTTTGTTGGCCAGAGGCTGATGTATCCCTCAATGCCTGAGGCAAAAGAGGACAGAGAGGTGATAGCATTCGCAGGAAGATGATGCGTTTGCAATTTGTAGGTGCAGATGAAATCGAAGAAGAAATCAGAGGTGGGAAGGCCGAAGCCGCGTTGGAAATGCGACAAGAAAACTACGTACTCCCCAGATTTGGGGGTGGGAGTAATCTCACTGGAGGGGAGGCGGCAGGCGATGCTGGCGGGGATGCGACGGCAGGCGTAGAGCCAAGCCAGGTCCTCCTCACGGGCGATGGAGCCATCCCAGCATCCGCGCTCATGGCCCTCCGCCCCTTCCTCCTGCTGCACCACCATTGCAGCTTCTGCTTAAGTGATGGCGAGATTGAAGCTTTCGAGGGGATAATCTGAGTAATGGTAGCCGGATGAGGGGAAACGGTAAGCGCACGGCCCCATGGTGGCGAGTGGCACTGGAAACGGTGGCGCTGGCGTGAAATACCGTCGGAGCACGGTCACAGTGGCGCACGAGGAGAGGAAAACCGGCGGAGGGGAGTCGCAGTGAACAAGAGAAAGAGCAGGGGTGGCGCACGAGACCGCAGATCAAGCCGGTGCACGCAGTTGCCATGGAGGCGATAGAGGAACTTGGGATTTGTGGGAGGGCCAGCGAGAAAAACTGCATGAATCGGGACCATAGATGTGAATAGCAAAATAATTACGATCATGCCCCCGATCTACTGACTTTAGCATGCCCATCTATCGTTTGAACAATGGGTAGAACAAGAAATTTAAAGACAAATGTTTTTGAAATAGAGGGGCGCGAAATGCTTCAAGGTCGGTGTGTGATATTGCCGCTCGATTGAGATTTGAATTTGTCCAGGGTCCAGCTAATAATAATAGAAAAATGGTACTATCCGGTGGGAGATTTTGACTCAACGGTTTTGAATCAGTGGGGCGGGAAATACTTCAAATTCGGTGGGTGATTTTGCCTCTCAGTTCATATTTTGAATTTGGCTAGCATACATCCAGTAATAGAAAAAGGTAGTAGACCGCAACCTATCTGTCTAGGAATTCAAGGCCGAGAGTTACATCAACTGATCATCCATATCCATACTCGTAAAAGGCATGGGTCACATACATATATATTGTCTCAAATGTGATTTAACAAACATTAAGTCAATAGTCTTGTTAGAGAAAACGTGCATGCATTAAGTCTATCAATAATAACTATCTACACATATTAAGAATACAACCTACTGTGCTATGAAATTTTGGTGGTGGTGACATGATGGTTCTAGAACATGGTGGAGTTTGCTGTAGGTACTTCTCCTTCAAAACAAATCCAGATGCTCTGAACCATTGGATCTAACAACCCAACGGTCAGGATTTGTGCTATGCATCCAATTCAAAACTGCTCCATTATAGTAGTAGAGATTTTTGCATGCAACATTGGATACCTACAATTCACACATCCTAGGCTGTAAATTTTGCCGCTTCAGCGAGATGTCTCAAAATAGATGTCTCAAACTTATCAAGTATATTGCACAACCTCGTTTCAATCTCTCAAGTATATTCCACAAAGTAGTTGTGCATGCACCCCTTTTTATTTGTCGTACTTTCAAGTTCTCAGAAATTATGAGATAATAAATCATGAATGTTGGTTGTGCTGCATCTTGTGCATTTATCTAGTTCCTTCATCCTCAAATAAGTGTACTTCTAGAGTTTGTTTTAAATCAAACTTAACTATTTATGACCAAGTTTAATTTATAAATGTAGTAATATTTATAACACAAAACTAGTGCTGCAAGTTAATTACTTTTGAAATGTACTTTCATAATATGTAGATTTCATGTTATATATATTTCTCGATTAGTTTTAAAAAGTAGTCAATTTTTCAAAAAGTTTGACTTAGACTAAGAGTTACTAAAAGTACACTTATTTGTGGACAAAGTGAGTATGCAAGAACTTGGCGGCGTGGTGGTCCCGTATTTGGTACGAGCACATAGGTGCTTCCTCGCATGATGAATAATATTGCCACTAGGAGTTTCCCCCGTGTTGAAAAAAAAACTGGGAGAGAGAAGAGACTGAGATCACACAGGAGGCAGCGCGAGAGCAGCGAAGAGGAGAATTTTCCAAAAAACTTTTGAAGCTAACCAGGAATTCAGTACATCGAAACCCACCGAAAAGTAATTTCATAAAACATTCAAAGGAACCTACAATTTACTTGTAGTTCAAATTTGACCTAATTTCGATAAATGGCACAAAGTCTCATTCAAGTCGGCAGAGTTAGCTAGTAAGTTTTAAAATTTGCAAACATGGGAAAATTGAGAATGTTCTTTCCGGATAGAAGGAAACTCACATCGACGACATCGTTTACTAAAAGAAGATGGACCCAGCTACCTTCGAAAAGACAATTAATTCAAGAGCAATAAATATCACACTTACTTGTAGCTTAAGTTTGACCTAATTTTGTTAAATTGTCAAGATGACATTTTAATGTATAGGTTCATAGATGTTCACTCTAAATAACACATTAAAATATGACTAGGTATAGAACCTTCACATACCCAAAACAACTTTGTCAACACCCAGATTTTTAATCCCAGATGACCGTTATGCCATACCTCGCAATCCCAGGAATACCATTTTTGCCAGACATAACGGATTGGATATCACAGTACATAAACCATACATAAGGTCTTACACAAATAAGGATCTCATGATCCGGTCTTAATACAACAAGCAGCGGAAATAAAAGATAAGCGTAGAGGTGGGGTCCATCTTCAGGGGCACAGGCAATGCTGACGAAGGCAGATAGTCCTAGTTATCATAGCCGTCCTGCTGGCCGTCATCTTGGTAGTCTCCTTCATAGTATGGCCATGAGAATAGCCAGGGACAAAAGCCATGAGTACTCTTTAAGTACTCGCAAGCTACCACTAACAAGAAGTATAGTGCTAAGTTAAAGTGCTAAATCTAAGCTTAATTAAAAATTTAAGTTTGAAAACTAAGCTAAGTTCTAAAGCAAATAAAGATAAAATAAAGTTCTAGAATCACTTAAGTTGGGAAGCTATTGTCATAAACATAACCCTGTTGTGGTCAAGTCAAGATTCATCATTCATTTCATAAGTTGTTTTGGAAAACATCTGACAATGAAACAGTATGGCCATTCTAATTGTCCATAACCGCGGACGCGGATATTTGAATAGTTTGACACTCTGCAGAGGTGGTACACTTTCACCACAAGATTCGATACATCTGTCAGGGATAACCCTGAATCATCATATTTAGTATGCAGATAATCAAACATAACCTTTGCTTTACACACCCTAGTATAAGCACCTCTCCTATGAGCATGGCCTCCCAACCATGACCATCTGTCATCTTGGGCACTGCATAGGTGGACAACATTGAGAGGTAGCCTCAGCTCAAACCTCTCCCGCGAGGGAAATAATACTAATGCATATAAACTTCCGGCTAGGTCTTACCCAATTCAGTTAGTTTGGTTGTACGGTAAATTTGGAATGGTATCGCATCTGAATCCAACCATCAGTTTTATAAAAGGGCTAAGGCTCATGCCTCAACTTTTTCATCATCATAAACCATTTGTGTTTCTCAACACATGTCAAAACATCTCAATAGAATGACTCATCATTCCAAGGTTTTCATAATTCATTTTCACCAAGTGTTCCCATCTAAAGTGACTCAAGTTTTTATTTACGCTAAACTACTAAGTTAAGAATGATCACTAAGGTGGAAAGATGGGATCAATCTCATGCCATAGAATGACATCTAAAGGTTTCTAAATAGTTCAAGTTTTATACTCTTTATGCTACGTTTAAAACAAGTAAGGGACTTTGTGTAAAGTAAAGGAAGTAAAGCTTGGAATTAAGACTTGGGGTAACTAGTAGTCAAAGTGGTATGATCAAAGCAGGCCTAAAGCATCTTTGCTTGGGTTATCTAGATTGCAAGGATTTGCTTGCATTGTTAATGGTGGCTTGCAAGTACAACTTGCAAGGATTAACTTGGATAGTGCTAGCTTGCCTTGGTTGGTGAAGTGGTTGAAGTTGTCTTCTTCCTCTTGGTAGCACTCCTCCTCCTCGTAAGCTTGGTCGGTACTATCTTCTATAAATACATATAGAGTACACAATCACCAAACAATACTTAACTAGTTTAATTAGTACTCTAAGGCACACAATTGATGATCTATTATCATCACAAGCATCCAAGTTTTATTCAATAGTTTCCTCCTTTTTATTTTAGAAAAGTAATTTCTACTCATTGAAAATTTAACTAAGATTTAATATTCACCACTTAAAATATGGTATCATGTGGACACATGTTATCACCACATATTCTAACATGTGGGAATGTAATTTAAGGGTTGGTTCATAATTACTTTGGTTTAAGTTCATTATTTAATGATTTAAAATGACTAGAAATGCCTATATAGCATTATTTTGGTACTAGTCCAAAGTCACTGCATGTAAACCTTAATATTATTACATATTCAGATAGGTATGATGAAATGTGATTTTTGAGAGTTGGAATCAACTCAAAATCTATCTTGGTTGATTTTAGAAAAAAATTGCAAGGTGCAAATGCTTCTGTTTTATTAATTTTACTAGGAGAGATCTATAACTCTAAATGACTTAAATCCAACGGGGTTGGATAAATCTTTTCAGTAGCTTTCCAGCAAATTTGGAATCACTTCATTTGGACTTGTAAATATCTCTGAGTTGATTTTCAAACTAGGGGACAGAACTAAGTTTAAACTAAAAAGAAAAATCCTAATTCAAACTAACTGGGTCGCGTGGGAAACGCTAGCGGGCCGCCCAGTGTGAGTCCACAGCGCGAGGCTCAGCTGACAGGGGGGTCCACCAGTCAGCGGCTAATAACTCGCGAAGCGGTACGGGCCAATGTGGGATGTTGGATTAGAGTGGGGATCAACGGCTGGGGATTGTCGTCGACGACGGACCTCTCTCCGGCGAGCTCTAACCCTAGCGGCTCGGTGGGGGTGCATAGGGGGCGTACCAGGGCTCCAGCAACGACGGCAAGGCGAGAAAACGGACTGGTGGTCGATGGCGAGCTCAGGGACGGCCGAGGCAGCTCCGGGGGTGGTTGCAATCAGCGGCGCCCTTCTCCTCCAGAGGCGGCCTGCTCCGGTGCAATTCCGGCGAACTGCTGCTCCCCTTGCTCCGTTTAGAGGTGTGGGACGATCAGTGAGGTGAGGAGAGTTGAGTGGTGTGCTGCAAATGGCTGGGGGTGCTCTCCTTTTATAGGCTCGATGGTGGGACTACGCGGCATGGCTAGTCGACGGTGGCAACATGGCTACGGGCTGCTAGCAGCATGGTTGCGGGCGACGATCAACGTGGGGTCTCCTGGCCGTGCTCTAGGACTTTAATGCGGGCTTAGGGGCGGTGGTATGCGGTCGGGCGGAGCTGGCGCTCTGAGAGGCAGAGACGGCGGCTTCGACAGCGAGTGGTGGCTGTGAGGCGTTGGACGATGAACGGAGGTGTCTAGCGTGCTCCCTGGGTTGTGGCGACGCGGTGGGCACGGGCTGCGGTCGAGCGGCGGCTTGGGCACGCGTTTCGGGCACGGCGCTCTGGCGCGTGCTCGGCATGGCTCAGCTGCTCTGGGCACGGGGGTTTGGTGGTGGTCCACTGCTTGGCCTGGCTCGGGGAGGGGACATTGGGTGGCGGTGAGGTGCTGGCTAGCTGCTAGACATGGAGAGAGAGGGGGAGGTGGTCTGCTGGGGTAATGGCATGGTCGACCGGCGAGTTGGGGCTCGGCTTGGCATGGCCATGTTGCTAGGGGGTAGGGGATGGGTTAGTTAGGTCCTGGTTTGATCAAGGGGGACAATGGGAGCAAATGGGGGTCAAATGGGAGACAAGTTTGGCCAGAAAACTATTTAAAATAGTGAATTTGGTTTTGTTTGAAATCTGTCCACAAGGTGGTTGATGAAATGGGCGCATGACTTTACTTTTGAATTTTGAAAAGATTTTTGATGGGTGTGCTAGTACTAAGCTTGAGACTCTGTGGGTGCTTGGGTTTTGAAAATTGAGCTTGATTTAGTGGTTTTTGATATAGTGGGATCTCCCCATATGAAATAGATTCAATTTTAAACTGTCATTTAAAATTAGTATTTGAATGTTTTGAGCAGATCACAAAGCGCGCCTTCATACCTCATTATGTGTACTAGCAAGTGGTGTAAAGATCCACAAATGTTTCTGTTAAGTTTTGGGTATTAGGAATAGCCAAAGTAGGTATGATAGTTAATTTGGCAAAAATGACCATTCCCTTCATTTATTCATTTTGAGTTGTTTTTCTTTGAGAAAAGTTTGGGAATGATTTAGATGATGTTTATTTCACCTAAGAATCATTTTACAAGTAATGAATCATGGAACCATGGCAATTCCAATCAACTCCTAATTTAAATGCACATACACATGCATGCATTCATATTTTGAAATGGAAAAGTTTTTGTTAACACTAATTTTTATGATTTGCATCTGGATAAGCTTGGATTCAAGTTTTTGGGATGTTACAAACTTATATATATTCAAACTGAGGGAGTACTACTTACTGGACTTCGAGTAAGCTCCACCGTTTAGATTGTGTCTAAACGAGATGGTCCATGGGACCTACTAAACTAAAGATGCTAACTTTTGCATAGGAGTTTTATAGCTTGGTCATACACTACCAAGTGGGCCCATTATTTGCTTTTTTGTTAGGGCATCTGTAATAATGTGTAAAAAACACACCTTAAGGCCTATGTGGCTTCTCCTAAGGTTCACCTTATACATTGTGGAGAACATAAAGTTGTCTCAAGCTTAAGGGTTGCCATAGAGAATATAAACATCATTTACCCTCTCTCCTCTCTCTTGCAAGGAACAATATGATAAGCTATATGGGTCCTATCTTGTGGAAAATGTTAACCTTATACATTGTGGTAATTTCCATATAAGCCGGGTGGGTCTTAAATTACGGATGCCCTTAGACACTCGTGCCTTGTACTCCCTTCCCCATCGCACAAGACTTGTGGGTCCTAAACTATGATGTGGATATGGCCATGACCTTGATTGGTCACTCAAGCCAATTTTTCATTATGAAAAAACTAATCAGTGCTAGCATTTTTCAAAACTATTGTTGGCCCATGATATATTTGCCGTCCGGGTTCCTTTAGAAGAATTTTGGAAATTTTCAAGAGTAATAGTCTATCGCATAGAGTCATTTAAGTGTGTGGATCTTTGGCTTGGAAGTTTGAAAAATCCTTAAACATGGGAAACTGTAAGAAAGAATTGCCCACTTTGTACGAAAATTTGTGGGGGAGGGGGCATTCTTTGTTATTTAATTTATTCTACCAGTAAAATACTTGAAAAACTCACTTCACGGTATGGCCTACTATACCATGTACTCCGTGTGAACTTTCTTGTGTTTAAAGATAAATGGCTAAGGTCATGGACATACTCTATATATCTATAATGACGACGTGTCAATATTTTTGTATAGGTTGGTACATGTTAGCATGGTAAAGAAGTAAAAGTTTATTTTCAGAACAAAGTACGCTTAATATGGCTAAATTAGTGTTCATAGCATGTGCCATTTATTTACTAGTACATAAAGTGGTTGGATAAATTACATGTTATATTTTTCAGGATTAATTTTTTACTTAATTTAACCCACTCAAATGACTATCCATCGATTTGTCAAATTAGGACTAATTTAATAATCTACAAGAACAACGTGAGAGCAAGTTGAATAGTATAACCAAGTCTTAGGTATAACAAAGTAACATGTCGTTTACTACCGACCTTATACCAACATATACAATACCTAGCGTTCAAACTATACAACATCTAGCATTATGATGCAACAACCTCGTCAAAAACAAAGAAGTTTGGACATGAATAAAATGCATACCCTTTCTATGTCCGCCTTGAAAAAACCTAAAACTTGGGAATTGTAAGAAATCATGCTACACTTTGTCTAAAAATTGCGGTGGTGGCATTATTTATTTATTTTTGGAACTAGAGGTCGTGGAGGAGCGAGACGCTTCTGTTATCGCGCTAGGGTTTGTTGTCGTCGAAAGGTGGTCTGAGGATCTTTTTGTAATTATTTTTACCTTTGAGCCTTTTTGTACTGGTGTTGATGATTATTTTGACTTTCGGAAGAGAAAAAACGGTTGCTAGAAGTAGATCGGTGTGACGTACCATGGCACACGTGCGCAACACCACGCCATGGACGAGGAAGAGACAAGCCGGACTGTGCACCCGCGGCTACAAAGAAGACATCGATGGATGATGGATGGTGAGAGCCGACGAAGGGGAGAGAAAACGCAACTTGTTTTGCATGCATATACTAGTAGTAGGTCGATAAATTTCCTACCTAGTGTCAGCATCCCATCATAGCTTTGGTCTGATATCGCAATGCCTTCAAGTCCTCCTCTACGCTGCTCTCGTGCTGCCTCTGTTTTTCCTTTTTTTTGAAAGTCTCACGCTGTCTCCATCTTGTTCTCTTACCTATGTAGTTCAGCTTTGACCAAATTTCGTTAAAAGTACAAGATGCAAAATCTTATCAAGAAGTTAAACCTGTTGTCCAAACACTCGGTGGTTTCCGATATACTCCTAATTGACACCTGATGGGTACCTCCAAAAGCTTTATTGAAAAACTTTCAAAGAAACATACAATTTACTTCTAGTTCAAATTTGAAAGATTCAGAAGTACTTAATAAGACAGAAAAATATCATAGATTCATATTCAGCAGCACTAGACAAATTCAGTAGCATTTCAAAGGGACCAATTCAGCAATACAGACACTGAAATTCAATAGCAGTATAGAGAGAATCGGTTCATGTTTCAGCTCTCAAAAACTTGGCATAGGATGAGTTTGCCCTTTTTCTCCAAACACACTCCATCATTAGAGCAAGCAAAACTGACGATCAAGTCTGCATTTGTGTGGATACCTTGTTCTTACATCAATGCATGTGTGACCAACATATATGGAACCCAAGAATCCCATGCCTCATATAGATTGAGAAGGCCATGTTTCAAAAGAAAAGCAAAACAATCTAGTACCATTGATCAAAACAAGTACTAATACAATAGTATTAGTTCTACAAAATACTTTAATAATAACAACATTAGCACATTTGAGAGATTCGGTAGCTTTTGAAAGATTCAGCAGTATAGGCCATATTCTGCACTCGATCTGAACAATTCCTAGTACATAGGAATTATTACAAAATATATTAGCAGTCACAGAACTCCATAGAAAATACTCGGTAGAAGTATAAAACTACTCGTAGTAGTAGTGTAAGCTAGCTAGGAACAATTACATGTCCCATATTATACTCCAAACATGCATGAGAGAAAAGAGAGAGGTTTGAATCACCATAAGATCTATATGCCAACGATTCAGCATGTCCAAATCGTGGCTGGGTAGCGCTTGCTTTCCGACCTGGCACGCTTCTCTCGTTTTACAGTCATCTGTAGATCCTCATAATAGGCTTTCGCCTCTTCACCATCTGCAAGATAGATATAAAATTCACGGATCTTTCCAGAAATTTCCACCACTCTAATTGCGAAGGGAATCGTCCACTAACATAAATAAAGTAATTAATATTCGAACAGAGGGACTATAAAATTACATACAGTAGTACATTCATATTAGGACCATCAGGAGAATATTAAGATTGAGGAGCTTGACAATAATGGGTTGATGTCGTCTTGGACCCAATATTGGAACTCCACGAGGAACTACGAACAAAGATTGAGGATCTTGACAATAAGTCCGCGACACTAATAGAAAATGGTTGAGTGCATCCAGCGCCACTTTGGCTTCCGACTCCACAATCTTTGGCTCAGAATAAAACCCAAGTTGATAGAACCCACCAAAATAGACCAATGAAAAAAATCCTCACCTCGTACTCCTCCAATTCCCACACTTCTGACCTTACACAGCTGATGCATAGGACAATCTCCGTGTTGTGCCCGTCAATGTGGATGATGAATAGTGTGCCTATCTTCCCGGTATTGATGACATTTTTTCACTGCGAGCACCCTACGAGCACCCTACAAGCACCGACATTTTTCCACTGTTTGATGTTGTAGAGGACTATGTGAACCTCGATATAGTGGCTGGATTTGAGGTGAAGATAGAAAGTATGAAGAGTAAGGCTCGGTCAGCTTCTCTCTCGAGAAGGACCGGAACCCGACTATTTTCCTTGCTAAATTTTATGGTCCTTTGTGATAAATGTGTGGAACTAAATGTAATTTTCCCTTTTTAGGTCCTTCATGTAAAATTTACTCCCACCATTCGTGAATTTTTTTAACTAGAGGAGTACAAGTAAATTTGGCAGATTTCTCTTAAATTTTTCCAAAAATCTTTTGAAGCTAACTAGGAATTCAGTATAGAAAAACCACCGAGAGTTCTAAAAAATTCAAGATCTTATCTATGCAATAAATTAGCATGGTGGTGTTCCCATGTTTGGTATATGGGTGCTCCGTTCTTGGCATGGTGAACAATAATACTGCTCATGGGATTTTCAAACTTATCGGAACAAAAAACATAATTTTCGAAGTGTCGAGAATGTTTTTCCGTCAGGAAGCACGAAGAAAAATGGCTCGGAATTCGACAACCCTAGTTTTCACACAAATTGTGGACCATGACTCACTTACGCTTAAATACCAAGATAAAAATGAGTATGAACATTCTTGGATTTCAAGCTGAACGACCAAGGTCATGCTTGACCTCCTTCACCTATGCGGGTGTGCGCTGTATTCGATCTTCTTCATGGACTCAATAGTCCACTACACCAGATCTTCTTCACCGATGCTCTTGTGCAGCGCCTCGAATCCATAATTAGTCGTAACAGATCTGCTTTACAGATGACTCCATGCAATAAACCTAGTCTCCTTCACCGGCCATCTTGTCAAGCGAGCCATATCCATCAACAACCTCCACAGATCTTCTCCACCGATGCCACCGTGATCTATCTTCTTTAGCATGACTCACCACTACCGGGCACCCTCGACGTCCTTGACGTGACCCGTAAAGATGTTGTGTATCCGTAGATGATGCCGTGCCCTAGGTAAACCAGATTTGCATGTTTGTTTCAGTATAGAAGGTATAAGCCTGCGATAGTGAACTGCATTTCAGTATTGGTGGTAAATTCCTACCTCAATACAGGCTTAATTAATACCCCACTCTCCCTTGATAAATTCGGTGTAGTCTATGTTAAATCCAGACATTAAACTACTACTTCCATTTCAAGTTATAAGGCATCCTTATTCTACGTGTTTTTTCTTTGACCAACCATTACTCTTAATATATATAAAGAATTTGGGTAGTACGACACTGACATCATTAAAGTTCATTGATATTATGCAGTTCATGGCAAGTATTAATTCACTGAACATCTAAAGCTTTCTACATGTTCTATAAGTTCGCAAGTTATGCCATCATAATGTACATTTTCTTTGTCCATTGCTACAACACTTACTGCATGTAATTTTGGAGTTCATTAGTATTTTTAAGCCATAGAACATGTATGTTAACATTCCTTGATCTACAAATTCAGAATTTATGCTATTTTAATTTCAATCTGGTTATACTAAGAAACCACAGTAATTGTCTTCTCTTATGTAATTCATCACAAAATTTATGTCATTGAATGTGTTGGGTTTGCATTCCCTCTGCAAGTTATGCCATTATTATTTGTTTCAATTAAGCTCCAACAGTAGCTGCCACCTATTGTGTACTACATCCGTTTCGTAAAAGAAGTCATATACTTTGACCAAGCTGATAGAAAAATATATTAAGGGTTAATTTGTGGCATTTGCGTATATGAAAATATATGTCTCGATTGAAAGAGAATCTGTCGTCACCTAGGGGGGGTGAATAGGCGTTTTAAAATTATTACGGTTTAGGCTCCAATAAATGCGGAATAAAACTTAACATTTAATTTATCAAGCCAAAATCTATATTCACTAGGTTCACTAAGTGCACCAACAACCTATGCTAAGGAAGACAAGCAACAAGGTGATAGCAAGATGAAATACTTCAAGAACGATGGCTATGACAATGTAAATTGCATAAGTAAAGGGCTTGGTTGAGAGATAACCGATGGACATGGAGACAATGATTTGTTTCCCGAAGTTCACTTCCAAAGAAGCTACATCTCTATTGGGGAGGTGTGGGGACGCAATGTACTTCGAACGCCACAAATGGCTCACCTCTAGGTGTGGTGGCTCGATGCTCACCCAATGCCACACAAGGCCTCACCAAGGATGCGAAGCCACACACCTCACTGACACCACAAAATGCTCACCCTATTCTCTCGTGACGTCACCACAAAGGGCTACTCATGTTTAACTATGGGACACTTGAGGGCGTTCACCTAACCCGTACAAGGCGTGGGGAAAACTCCACAACTCAATTGGAAGGCTCCCAAGAAATGCCACAAAGGCTCCACAATGCCACAAAAGGCCAACAAGCTTGGGGAATCTCCACAACTCAATTGGAGGCCTCAAGAACACACCACAACTCCACACAACTTTCTAGGGTTCCAAGAACCCAAGAGAAACAAGCCCAAGAGCTTGAACTCACCGAATCTCCGAGGAGAACTCAAACCTATGCACCAAATGCAAGAGGCAAGTCCTTATCTCTCAAATTCCACCAAAGGTACAAAAGCTATAGGGGGAATAAGAGAGGAAGAACACAAGAGGAGAACACAAAACTCTCCAAGATCTAGATCGCAAAGATTCCTTTACAAATAAGGGATTTGGTATGGTGGCGGTTGTAGATCTAGATCTCCTCTCTCAAATCCCTCAAAAAGATGCAAGAATCATAGGAGGGCTAAGGGGAGAGGGGAAGCTCCCAAGGCAACAATGGAGGAGAGAGAGAAGGTCAAAAACCAAGAAGAACAAGTGACCCCACAAAGGGAAGGGGGGATCCGTTTAAAGGGCTCCCTGATCTGGCCATTATGCACAAATTTGTGCACAGCTGGTAATACCGGTGGGTGGCCGGTACTACCGGTGGCACCTAGCCAACGGTCAGAAACGCGTATGTGAGAAGAACCAAAACACGAGCCTGGCCAGTACTATCTCCAACCACCGGAACTTCCAGCGGGGATGGTACTACCGCCAAAAAATCCGCTGAAGTTTCATCAAATAGCGCACACAAAACTGAGAGGGTGCTGAACTGAAATAGGGATTACCAGAATTTGGTCCGGAATTAAGACTGGTGCTACCGGCGGCAAATTCCCTAGCGGTACTACCGGTGGACGGCCGGAACTTCCGGTCAAGACAAAAATCCAGAACCAAAACAGCCACAACTTCTGCATCCAAACTCCAAACAAGACCTAACCAATTTTATTGGAAAGATAGCAACGTGTAGAATATATATGTGAGAAAATACCATAAACATATATGTGAGATACCTCCCAGGGTGTGGAGCCGGAAAACCCTCAAGATCAAAAACACAATAATATATGCAAGGGAAATCTATTTTTGACGAACTAGAGCTTATTATGAAGATAACCACAAGCTCTAGATCCTCACATGGACAAGAACTAAACAACAACCAAGAAAGATGATGCTTTGTATGCAAAGGTTTGATCTCTCCGAAAGATACGAACGAGTCACCCACTCGAGAGCCCCTCTTGATAGTACGACTATCTATCCTAAACCTGGTCTCCCAACACTACAATAGACCGGTAAAATAGAAAACCTATCCAGATCATACCTTTCCCTTCTTGTCCACTTGAGATTGATGTAGACCTTCTTGTCCTTCTCCAGATGGATTGCCTATATTGACTGCACTTGCTTGCTCTTGCTTGATAAACACTTGAGAAATGCTCCCCCATACTCCAAGGGGGAGCCTCTTCTTAAAACTTGTCTTCAACATTCCATGATTGCCAAGGATGGCAAGCTTCAAGCATGAGATCTTCTAGAGATGACACATCTTGAGCTTGCACTTCAATTCTTGACGATGTCTTGAAGATAGCCATGAGGAACTCCATCTTCTTCTTCTTCTTCAAGACATACTTGGTCTTCTTCTTCTACTTGATTCCAATAGGCACAAAGCCCTTGGATATTGTTTCTTCCTTTTCAACCTTGAGACCAACACAAGGTCCAAGCGATGCCAATGGACAAACCTACAAGTGAAACTCAATTTGCACATTAGTCCATAGGATTTTAATTAATTACCAAAACCACACATGGGGCATACATGCCCTTTCACTGATGTATCGAATCGCATTGGTTTGGCATGGTAGATGTTCCTGGTATGTTCTACAAACTTGGTCGAATTTTGCATTGATTGACTTGTGAAAAATGTATTCGCCTTATTTATTTTGGATTGGATGCTATATAACATGACAAGTGTAACATCCCAATTTCAGCAACCTAGATTAGTTGTCCAGAATGCAAAAATCAGGGGGAACAAAAACTTTTTCTTGTTTAAGGCTGAAGTGTTTGCTTGTTGTTTGGATATACTTATGCATATGAATGTGTATTAGATGTAACTACCTCGGTGAATTACGCTCTTAGTTACAAGCCTGGATGAGCGGAAATGGTTAAAATAGTACGGTGGGGCCAAATGCCACTCACAGGTAGACCTTTCGGCCGTCCTAACCATTTCCAAAACATCGGGACAAGAACGAGCGGCGTAATCAGCAGGCGAGGGGATCAACTACATACACAAATGAGTATGTATGCAAGCCACATACAACAATCCTCATAGCCATTCCATCTAAAAAGAAATAGAAATATTGCAACGCCATACGGCAAGACCCAAATATCCTAGATAGAGATAATATTTTAGGATAGCTCCTCATACATCAAACATCAGAGTATCAGGCAGAAGCGGAAGACAAGATCCGAGTACGGATAAGAAGCAAATTGGCATAAGATGCCACATAAATAAACACATCCCACCCACAGATCTCACGGATGCCCGTTCCCGGAATCTCTACACCGAGTGATCGTTGCCAACATCGTCCGTCTCCTCCACCCAGTATCCATCTTGCGAGTATACCTGTTCATCTGAATCAAACAATTTATCGTGTGAGACCCTAGGGGTACTCAGCAAGTCTTTATGCCTCTAAAGGGGACACAACCTGGGGTGACGCAATTGCAGCAAAAGATAATACCTAACAATTCTATAGATACTCGCTAACCATCCGCCTAACCAAAGATAGACGGATGTCCGTGAATTAATAACAACAGTTATAATAGTAATATTAACAGATCCATCCTCCTCCTCGCTTACCAATGAGGAAGCGGACGAACAACTTCCCATCCGTTGGCAGTTTTATTAACCATTCCATGAGTGTTGCACTATTTACTAGTCAGGTACTTAGTCAAATTAAAAGCGGTACTTTAGTTATACTTGTCTATGATCGAGAAACTGTGCTCCAAGTCGTCCATAACCGCGGACACGGCCAGAAGATTTACCTAGGTGCACAAATAGCAACACACACTCGATCATCCTTGGAAAAACCAAATCAAAACCCAACGAGGCATTCACGACAAAGCGATCACAGGATTCAGAAATGTTCCAGGGGGCCACCCCATTAATCTACCCGCAACGAAGTTGGCCGGCTCCGAGATGGACCCAAGGTTTGCGTCAATGGCTGTAAACGACTGGGAACCCGAAAATGTGACTGGGCTTGTCGATACCGCGAAAACACTCCGCATCCAAAACAGTACAGGTGCTCCTCGCACAATCTTAAATAAAGCAGTAAAGCATGGCATAAGCAGGATAGTAATAAAGCCCCAAACTACTTTGTGGCCCCAAGAAATAAGAATGAATCAAGCTGGCTCGGAGGGTCCATAAGGCCTCCCGGATGTGGATAGTGCGAATAGTCAAGGAACAGGAATCAAGTACTCGGGGTCCTACGGGACACAAGTGAGCATGAAGAACCAAATAGCAGATATTGCTCACCGGTGCCACTTTCATTAGTTATCACATTACTACTTAGATTAAGTTGTTTAGGTACATCGTTTTCCATTAGACTCTCACATACCCTACACATGATGTTCTACGACCCGCATGGCTCAAACAACTCCTGTAGTAATGGCTCATGGGATGGAGGAACAAGCTTCGGTGGGGTTTAAAAGTAAAGGCTATGCAGTACTTGGGATTCAATTTAATGCAATCGCAACTCAATGATGCAAGAATAAGATAGAGGCAGTAGGTACTATATGTATGCAAGCATGTGGTAGTGCTTTCCTGGCAGCTCAGTTGAAGCGAGGGACGGATCTGGGTAGTGCTCCTAGGTTTCCTGATATATCCCCTGCTCAGCGTCTATTCGAAAGAAGAACCAAACAAACAAGGGCCACCATAAATAGAGTGCACAAGCATATGAATTAAAATGCGACAAGCAAACAATCATGCCATGATGAATGATGCACAATTTGCATGGCAATAATGTAGCATGGCATGGTGAGATGTGGGGTACAAGAATAAAGCATTTCATTATTTTTTTAGTCAAGTTTTATTGCCATAAACAGTTCAGATTTTTAATAATGACATGATGCATGCTCCAATTCAGAACAAGGACTGCATAGATAGAACGGGCTCGTCGCACTGATCGATTTAGACATATTATTTGTCAAATTTGGAGTTATAAAACTAAAGTTATTCATTAATTAAGAAAAAGGGCATTTTATTGTAATTTTAGTTACCTCGAAATTTTAAAGTGCTCAAACATTATTTTGAAGGGCATATTTAAAATCCTCACATTTTTCTGATTCAAAAACATATATTATTTGTATTATTTGGATTTGTAAATTAAAAGTTATTTGAAAACTGATTTGAATTGAATTTAAATAATTACTGAAATTGATTTGTCAAAACAGATAAGTGGCTAGACTTTTTACACCCAGGCAGAGCCAGACGCAGACGCTGACGAGTGGGCCATGCGCTGACTCAGCAGCCGGTGGGGCGCAGAGGGTCCGCCGGGCTTTTCTCACCGTCGGGGTGTCTAGCCACAGAGAGTGACAGGTGGGCCACCGGGCGACGGGGCCACAGCACGCGCGCGGCTAGCGGGCGACTGACACGTGGGCGATCCAGGGCAGTGCGGACGGAGAATCTCCAGACGGCGGGTTTTTCTTGCAAGAATGCACCGGGGCTGACAGGTGGGGCTTCTGGGACTGCGGGTTCAGGCGGGAAAAAGGGCAGGGGCCCAAGTGCAAAAAGGACATCGGCTGCTGCTGCGCGCTGACGGTCAGGCTCTGACGGCGGCGGACCTGGCCGTCTTCCGACGACGGTGGCGACGCATCCGCTGGACGAAACGCGTCGCGCCAAAAATGAAAATCGTAGAGGGGACCACGGGCTACATCCTTCGTTCAGCGAACTCGCACGGAGGCGGTCTACAGCGTGCGGGACAGGGTGAGGAACAGGGGCGGTCGGATGCTGCGGTTGCTGTTGCAGACACGATGGACAGCGCAGCGGCGGCGCATGGAGCCCGCTCGACGGAACGCCCGGCGAGTCTAGGCTGCTAGGAGGAGGACAGACTTGTCTAGGAGATTGAGAGGCTCACCAGGGGGTCGCCCGTGACGTCGCTAGCACGAAGGGTGGATCGGGTCGGAGCAGAGGCAGGGGTTCTACGAGTTTCTGATCCAGGTGGCTGCAGCGTGTCCGGGGAGCTACAGAGGACTCCGGCGAGGCGTGGCCGGTGCAAGGTGAGGTAGAGGAGACAGAGGGAGGTCCTGGTATGCCCGGGCGTGCTGCAACTCACCGGGCCGACGAGGGAGGTGGTAGACCGAGCTAGGTTTAGGGTTCTTCGGGCGTGGCCTTGCCTTGGTTGGTTGGCCGAAGGGGGAGGAGGAAGAGGGAGCCTGGCGAGGTGGATCTCGATCTGGGGTCGGTGGAAAAGATGAGGGTGGGAGGGAAGAGCACATGGGAGGATGGTAGCTTTTTGGCAAGGTAGAGAGAAGGCCTCGGGTGACTTCTTTTCCTCTCTCTCTTGTTGCTTTGGTAAGAGAGGAAGAGAGGGGACCAGGGGAGGGGCATGCGATGGAGCTGGTGGGGCATGCTCAAAGGAGAGAGGGATAGCCCGGGTTTAGCTAGGCATATTAGGGAGGGTGGCTCGGTTTAGGGCTTTAGGAGGGCATGGAGGGTAGCCTCGGCAAGAAGTAGAGAGAGAGCTAATGGGGTGGGCCAGCCTGGTAGAGAGATATGGAGAAGAGAGAGAGAGAGGTGAGGTAGGGTTTTGCATGATTAAAATCGAGCCTCACCAAGTGTGGATATGACATGGAGGTAGGGATGGGAGAAAAAGTGGTGAGGGAATGATCTCATATGTCCAAATATGGGTACATGCACTTGTGAGAGAAAAGGAGGAAGGAGGCTTAATGCACATGACAAAGATATAACATCAAGGTGGAAAGGTCGAGAGAAGAGAGGGAGCAAAAGAGATAAGGCACGCAAAAATTCAAATAAAATCCAAAAGACTGGAAGGTGGTGGTGCTTTTATGGCCCATGCCAAATATTAAATGCCATGATTTAATCTTTTGAAAACAAAGTTAATGGTCATGGCATTTATATATGCATTCCAATATATGGAGATAAAGCCATGCTAAAGGAAATAGAATTTAGATCCATCCCAACCCACATGAGCTAGAATAAAATCAAAATAAAAAGAAATACAAGCTCATGGGTAATGGAATGGTGGAATTATAAGGTGGTGAAAAGAAAGGTGATGGAGTTGAATAAAAGATATGCCCCCAACTCAATTTGGGCATTAAACAATATATCAAAAGCCAAAAACAATATCAAGAGGCAAATACAATTAATAATGCATATGAGAGAAGAACCAAAGAAAAAGGGTTTTATATGATGCTCAAATGCAAGGTGGCATGATGACATGACCATGATATAATTATGATGCACAAATATATGTAGGAAGTAGCCATTATCCTATTAGACCAAGTAGCATTACAATTGTTAGAAAATTGGGATGCTACATTAGATGACAAAAGCTACTTCTCAAAACAGTCTTGGCTTAATTTCCATATTTTCAAATGTTCTGGCATTTAAAATTCTGAGCCAAGAAGCCTTTACAAACCAACTATTTTAGTAGCTTATGTTTCCCTAAACTATGGAGAGCAACCTATTATAATCTCCTTATGTTTTATAGACAGAACCTTCAACCATTCTTATCTCTAGGTTTCCCAAAACCTATTTTTAAAGCTTTTGAATTCTACTCTTGGTAGAGATACCAAGGACTCTCATCTTATCCAAACCACAACCTTTTCAAAATACCTATCCTTACCTCGAGCTATGCTTGATGGTAACCCTAGTAGTAGGTTTCCTTGGTTTGTAAGATGAGTTGCCTTGATCTGCTGCTTGATTTGTCCGCTTAGGAGATAGTATGGGCTAATCTTGGAGCTCATCACTAGGATCAAGATGTTTCCAAATCACCAGACCCTAAGCAAGAATACAAAGCTGGATCTGATCTCTACATACTAGGTGTTCATCTAAAACCCTTAACCAGATCAATTCTGAAGATATCCCTTTTAGAAGTTTCCAAGTCAATGAAGACCAATATCAAGCATGGATCCCTTCTACTCAATCTACTCTTCAACCTCATCCACTTGATGATGCTTGGGTACCTTGCAACCCATCAAAAACATCCCCTCTCATACTCTAGTCAAAATCCTCAAAACTGCCAAATTTGACTATGTCTGGAAACTGTTTCAACACCACCTTTTTGAATGTCCCTTTTTCTCAAACCTAGTGTATTTTTGAAGATGAATTTAAACCATCTTGTTAAACATCCTAAGGACTACCAAGGCCCACTATTTCCCTTGGTTATATAATCCTCCAACCCACTTGTTCTTGATGGTTTTGCAGGCAAGAAAATAACTATTCCTGCAAATCGAGTCAACATGCCAACTTTGATAAAAGCTCACACCATCATCCAACCTTCTATGGACCAACTCGTTGCATGGTTGTGTTCTACTCATATAGTTCTATCAACATCTACTTCACTTGTTCCAAGTGGATCTTTGTGCTTCTTAAACCCACATAGTTTACAAGGCATCATTACTAATCTATGATGGCAGCCTTATTTTCAACAAAGTTTGCCATCACTTCTAGACCACCTCAAATGTAAGCAACCCAAACTCCTTCTGCCATGATCATCTATATGACTTGGTATAACTATCCCTCTATCCCTAGCATCAAGGTGAGCTCTGAGCTCCAAGATCCAACAAGCTTTTGGTGGTATAAGAATAACATCACGCTAGATCCACAACTCCTTGTTTTCCATCTAATTCAAGTTGGATTTCCATTTCCCAAGGTTGCAAATGCTTGCTATACCTTGTCTACATCATCTACCTTGATCACCGAAATTTATCAAATTTTATCCCTATTTATTATGGACCAAAACTATTTAATTCCTTTAATAGGCAAAACCTCCAAAACTTCTTCCATAAAGGAAAGCTTAGTTTTTGCCAAAGCACTTCCCCAACTTTTGGCTCAAGTAAGATCCACATATCATACCCCACTTTCCCATCCCAAAAATAAATATTTTTGAGATCCCTTATTTTTTCTTTTTGCCTATTGTCTAAAATGGCACAAATGGAATAATAATTGCTTTAAATACTTTTAAGCCACAATAAATCTTGGGAAAATTCTCCTAAGTGTGTATTCACATTTGGAACCACCTCACATCAAAATCCAATAGGTTCCAATGTAAAAATATCAAATGAGCTCCAATACTTCACTTCTGCCCTTTTTGAATATATGAATTGAGGACTAACACCCCTTATAAAAATCCCAAATAAATCCTAGATAGACTTCTTGACCTCCTTTATCTTCCAATAACTTCTCCCCATCTTGTCCAATGCAAGTTTTTAGAGTTCCTTCATAGCCACCTATTTGATCAATTTTGCCAAGTTAGCAAACCCTCAGATCAAAAACCCACTAAACCTACACCAATTTGGTCAAACAATCTTGCATAGCACACCTCTCATCCCTCTGGTGGAAATACACTGGAGCACCCCCCTTGTCTCATGTGATTGGCAAGGTAGTAGAGAGAGAGTGAGAAAGGAGAGACAAGCCACTTGTGGCCAACCAACAGCAGCACTACCTCATCCTCTTTGTCCATGCCGACCAGATGACTCACACCACCCCTCCACCGCCCTCCTTGACCAATCCCAAGACAGCTCCACCCCCCCCCCCCTCCATGTCTAAAATGGACATTTCCCCTCTTGAGATCCCACCTCAGTTTAAATAGGCCAGAGCCTCCCTTGCCCCCTCATTCTACTCCTCTCCCCTCCAGTTACCTCCCTAGAGCCCCCTCTCCTCCTCCCTTGCTCTGTTCTTCTCAAGAGAAGGAGAAAGAGGAGCCTCGGCCCTTTTCCAAAATCGAGAAAGGCCCCCTCTCCCAAGCTTCCCCCTCTCTGCATGTAAGCTTGCTGAGATCCCCTGGCTATGCTGCATCTAATCGTCCTCTCCCCTTTGCTCAGGACCACCTCTTCGAAAGTAGCCATTGGCCACCGACGAGTTCCCGTACAGGCGCCGTTGCGCGAGGTCTCTTCCGTCGTGGAACCTTCCACTTCCGCCCCTCCCTGGACTCGCCCCGGAGTCCTCTATCCCTCAGCACCCTCCCCGGCACCTCTCGAGCCCTCTGGTAAGCTCCGCCACCGCCACCCGAACCCTCTAGGGCTTCCTCTTGTTGCCACCGTCGTGAGCTCGACGATGAGCGCTGGCCGTTGATCAGCAATTGATCATGCGGCTCAGGATCCCCCGTACCGCTTCGGTGCTCCGCTCCACTGAAGGGCGGGCCCAACCTGTCAGGTTCAAAGTAACGCCGCGCACACTGCCTCTGGCACGGAAATGTGCCGGCCCTGCGCTGTTTTGCCCAGATCCCTCAGATTCAGCCTAGTACCGCCCTTCCCTTGCCTTTAATCTTTTCTCCTAGATCTGCTGGTATGCCCTTACGGTTTAATTCCAGATAAAATTGAAAAATACATGCAAACTGCTAGATCCAAATTTTATCAAATGCCCAAGAGTTTTCTCAAACATGTAGAGCTGACCCTTTTCCAAAATTAATCTTTATTATTTACTGGAAATTTATTTACCAAAATGTATCTATATCAATCAATAAATACCTCAGGGAGATTCACATATCCAAGTGGAATAAATCTAAATGCCCCTGGTAGGTATATCATGTAACTATCTCATGGCATTAATCTCATTCCAAGTGGAACAACAGTTGGAATATGGTAAAAATAACAAAAAGTACCTAGTTTCAAATATATAAATTTCCCTAGGTCAAACCATGAATGGTTTTGACCTAATTCCAACTCCCAGAACACATGATTCCCAGTACCCTTCAAACCCTAGCAGCCCAATATTTCTTGAGTTGTCTTGGATTTATTATGAATTAAACATTTTTGTGCATTGTTAATTCACCAATAAATTGAATTATGTAACTCCAAAAAGAGTGATTCCAAATTCTACAGAACTGTATTCAAAGTACCTATCATTTTCCCTTGGAATCATATCAAAAGCTTCCGTAGAATTAATCTGGTGAAAAAGACAAAACATCTACAGATTTGATTTTGGGAATTTCTCAAGGACACTTTTATAATTGTTTTGAAGTGATTCCAACTCTCACTGAACCAGTCAATCAAATCCTACTTAAATATCCAAGGAAATAATTTCTGGAACTACAGAACTTTTCTGATGAATTATTTCCTAAACCTAGAGCTCTTATCACTAGAAACGTGATAAAATCATGAAACCACTTTTGTTGGTCTTGTTTTGTCAAAACCTTCCTGATGGTTTTCTGGTTGCACATTGATACCGTACTTACCCAGGCCTTGGTTCCAAACCCCTTCATTAGTGGTATTGACCATTTCCCGAACAAAGGAAATCCCACCACTTCAAATAGGGTTTTTGCAATGGTTCTAAACCCAACCACTCAAAACCTACTGAATAATTATACTTGTAATGTACACTTTATTGCTGTGTGAATGTCCACTTGCATGCCTTGTTTTGATTGTGGTCTTGCTTGTTTGCATGTATACTCGATGAGGACGATAGTTACGCTTGTATTGATGGCGAGAAAAAGAGATCTTATTATTATTGGTATTGGTATTCTTGGTTATCTAAAGGAGAAGTCCAGGGACATTGCCATATTGTTGATCATCAGGCAAGCCACCTTCTTGCTCATAAGCCTTGTCCTACTGTTTTACTTATGAATGTTTTATCTACTGTTTATGAAAATTGCACTGTTTTACTATATGTAGATGTATATATTTGGTAGTGGTTTGGCTCCTCCGAACTAGTACACCTTTGTACTATTAAGTACAATCCCCTTGGTGATACCTACTTGTCCCTAGTAGAATAGATGGTGCATATCACCATAACCCTCTAGAGACCCTGTTTTAGCCGAAGAAAAACTAGAGGATGGGAAGACCCCCAGAAAAGTTTTACCAAATGTTTTATGATAAAACCTTGGTGAGGTGGGCCCGCCCAAGATATGTTGAGAAAGAAAAAGGTTTTGTTTTACAAAATGCTGAAGGAAATATGGAGGAAAAAGGTTTACAAAAACGCACCCGGTTCTTTGCAATTTTGCTAGAACAATTAACCTTGTGCAACCACATTACTCTGGAATGGGACATGGCTGGATTTGATGTTTGGCTATTCTGGTATAAGATGCCTCGTAACTACTACAGGGGATCACGATTCTGGAGGGTGGGCCATCTCCGATAAAGGTCCATGTGGGACATCGACCGGAGAAGGAACGAAGGGTCTGTGGGCCTCCACGCGTTACTATGAGCCCCTCATTGAAAGCGCACACTCGAGAAGTGGAAAAAGCGCTCCGGTTGGTCCTCGGTTCCCGACGTCCTGGTTTTGAGGGGAATAACACTCATAGGGCAGGCACTTATACTGGAGTGGGCATCCGGAGAGTCTTGATCGGTTACTTGACCCACGATCGGTGTAGATCAGGGTAGTGTGCCCGGATGGTGTGGGTAAAGTGTGCAACCTCTGTAGAGTGTAAATCTATTCGAATAGCCGTGTCTGCGGTCATGGACGGTTGGGAAGGTTGCTGTAGAGCGGTGCTGGTTTTGATTTCAAAAATGATTTCGGAAAATAAATGTCTTTGGAAATGTTTTGACCATGGGATGGTCATAAAGGAGAAAGGTTTTGACCATGGGATGGTCGGAAGGAGGAGCAAGGAGTTTGGTCGTGGGACGACCTGAAGATGGGAACAAATGGGTACCCCAATCCTAGTGTCTCCAAAATTTTCAAAAAGGTTTCCAAAATGTTTTACAAAAGCTTTCAACAAAGATATGCAGATACTATATCTACAAGAGAAACTAATTGAGAAAAGAACCTCTCTTGGAGCCCTCCTACTACCACAACCATAATGCATATCCTCTTGTTATTATTGTTAACTTAAGGTGGTTTGCGAGTACATTCAAAGTACTCCCTGGCATTGTCCCTGGCTATTAACTTGGTCAGATATAAAGAAGAGGAGGAAGTTGACGGCTAAGCGAGCTAGGATGTTCTCCCAGTCAGTTGCCTGTAGGTTAAGGCATGGCTCAGGCTCTACGCTTAATGAAGTTCCACTGATGTTGATCGATGTAGCCATAATGGCAAATAAGATATGACATGTATTTTTTATGTATCGGATGTTTACTTTGATACTTGTCGGTTATGTGCCACGACTAACTGATCATGGGGTCGTGGTTGTATGCATAATAGGGATTCTCGGAGGATTAATCAGGGGGCCCCACAGACTTGGTATCAGAGCCATCCTAACTATAGGAGAACCTTAGTTAGCATGGTCGTTAGACAAGAACCTTATTTTGAAAACCCTGGTTTCGAAAACTAGTTTCTCAATGAGTTTCAAAAAGTTCTACTTCTTCTCTTACTCTAAGTAAATGCTTTCGAAAAAGGTTTACCCTAACTCTTGTCCAAACTTCAAACCTACGGATTTTAACTAACTAGGATATAGAATCCGGTTAAGACCATGAGGACAAGACGAGGACAAGAAACTACCAGCAAACACAAGGAGACTACAATATCGCTCTATTAGTGGAATCCTCGTAATCAGAAGACATCAGGTGTTGCACTATCAAGAAAGGTCCAAGATACGATGAAGGCTATCGGAAAGATAGTGACTCCGACCTGAAGAAAGACGATATCTAGGGACAATAGTCCTAAGAATAGGATTCCCCTACATCACGAGTAACTCCTTGGTCCCTAGCGTTGACCGTGTTTGCTTGACTAAGTGCATCCTGTGTTGCTTGATGTGTGTTGTTTGCCGAGGACATTGCGATCCCCTCGCTCTGTTCGCCTTGTTTGTATGCTCTTGTTTGCTTTGACCTCCTTAAAAATGTGACTCGAGGAGCAATAACCCACCTAGTAACTCAGGAAACCCGTGTGTTAGATGTCAGTAATGAGACCCAGACTAACCTCGAGAGAATATGAGAGGAAAAGCATCGCAAGAACCAGGAGTTTGACCTCGTCAAGTCAGAATCAACTCAGAGATTTCACCTCAGCAGGACGACATACCTCGTCAAACTCACCTTGCAAGACTCGTCAATAGCACCACACTCCCTTGTTCCTCAGTCTACTACAGCAAGAATTCCGTTGGAGGTTGAAGTCGATCACCGAAGGATCCTCAATATGCATAAGAAACCACCTGATAAGTCAACCAAGACAAGAAGTTAAGACCTAACCACACTAACCTTTAGTGTATTAGACCTTCCAACCACCTCAGGAGACTAACTAATCTTTTCGACCCTACCCAAACTAACAGAATGATCCTTCCTAGAAGGTCAGAACCACCCCTGAAGTCAGATGCTTAGGAAGCGGGAAGACAATGAGTCCACGTCGCCATCAAGTAGAAGCAATGCAAGAAACGCCAATGAAGACCGCGTACCCGATGCTAACTTCTTCAATCCTGACTAGCTACTAACAATAAGTGTCGTTAACCACTAACCTACCTAGAGTTAACTACTAAGACTTTGTTAGGAAACCACCCGGCCTGGATCACGCAATAGAATGTCTCTCGGAGACCTCAACCCATGACCCAAGGAGATACATACTTCTGCAGCATCATGCCAGCCCCTCAAGACGGAAGATCTCCACTACTCTTAAAGCACCTTAGTGAAGCTCTAAGGTGGAAAGACTGTGTCTTTCCACTCAATCTTCAGAAGACTATCTACCCGGGGATACTTCAGAAAGACTGCCAGATTTGACGCCTTCTCCCCAAACAACAACTCGTGAGATATCAGAAGTGAAACTAACTGAAGATTTTACGACATCCCTTCACTACATCAGCTGAAAACCTATCTGAAGGACCACAGGATCGCTGACCACTCAGTTCCATTCGCTTAGAAGACGTGAGACTCCAACGGCTCCAACAGACTAAGTACGAATAATTGTAGTACATAAGCCCCGTAGGACCTCCCTTCACGGACGTCTTCGGAAGATTCCAACTCTAGGAGAAGGAGTGACGACAGTCTTCAAAACATCCATCTGTGACTCAAAGAAGGAAGGATTACTTCCACTCCTAGAATTCTACCCTAGTTGAATCCTAAGAGGGAAAGACTGTGTCTTTCCCACCAAAATAGAGTCGTGGACCATGGGATGGTCGGAAGGAGGAGCAAGGACTTTGGTCGTGGGACGACCTGAAGACGGGAACAAATGGGTACCCCAATCCTAGTGATTCCAAAACTTTTCAAAAAGGTTTTCAAAATGTTTTACAAAAGCTTTCAACAAAGATATGTAGATGCTATATCTACAAGAGAAACTAATTGAGAAAAGAACCTCTCTTGGAGCCCTCCTACTACCATAGCCATAATGCATATCCTCTTGTTATTATTGTTAACTTAAGGTGGTTTGCGAGTACATTCAAAGTACTCACTAGCATTGTCCCTGGCTATTATCTTGGTCAGATATCAAAAAGAGGAGGAAGTTGATGGCTAAGCGAGCTAGGACGTTCTCCTAGTCAGTTGCCTATAGGTTAAGGCATGGCTCGGGCTCTACGCTTAATGAAGTTCCGCTGATGTTGATCGATGTAGCCATAATGGAAAATAAGGTATGACATGTATTCGTTATGTCTCAGATGTTTACTTTGATACATGTCAGTTATGTGCCACGACTAACTGATCATGGGATCGTTGTTGTATGCATAACAGGGATTCTTGGAGGATTAATCTGGGGGCCCCACAACAAGTTTTAAGGCACTTAACATGGTTATCTGCATGCACTGCTCTATAAATTCAAGTTTCTCAATTATAATTTCTATAGCAACAGTGTCTACCTTCTATTATGCAGTTCATGGCATTTTAAGTCAATTCACATATGGGTTTGCATTTCCTGCTCTATAAATTCACGAGGTATACCATTAATGTCTATCTTGTTCATCCTAATGTTAGTACAGTAACTGCCTGCTCTGTAGATTGTGTCAATTTTTATGGCACTTCTCATATTTTTTTGTAATCCTATTTCACAAGTTAAATCATTGTAATTTCTCTCTTGTTCATGCTAAGGAGTGACCGTAAATGCATTCTATTTTGTTGCCATGGCAAACTTTATGTCAGTTAAATGTATTTGTATATTCTATCATTCCCTACTCTACATGTTCACAAGTGGTTATACTATAATGTTCGCAATTTTGGTGATGATCTATTCTTTCTATATTTGAATTATGTTCATATATCTATCTATTCGTTAACTAGACCATGATTAGCTGGTGGTGATTTTTGTATATCAACTTTTATGATATATTTTTCTTCTGTGTAACAAAGCCCAAACGTAAATCTCTCGATTTATAATTCAATTTTCTCACTCAATCATGGTGATGATCTATTCTTTGCTATATTTGAATCATCATCATCTCTATCTATCTATATATGTGTTAACTAGACTATGATTTGGTGCTGGTAATTTAAGTATATCCACTTGTATGCTAATTTATAGTCTATTATAGTATTTTTCTGCTATACTTAAGAGCTTGTATGCACTCTGGAGATAGTCACATTGTCTTGTGTCGGCACCACATGAGTTGGCCAATGATTAGAACAAGATTACCTTTAACGATACTGCGCAAAGACCAAACATAAATCCCTTGATTTATAGTTCACTTTGCTCACTCAATCTTGGTGGAAATCTCGGTTTTCTATATTTGACTGATGATCATCTATCCATCTATATACACGTTAACTAGACCATGATTAGGTTGTGCAGATTGAAGTATATCCACTTTCATGCTAATTTATATTCTATTATAATATTAGAGATCGCCACCATTGTTGAGCTTATATGCACTCTGGAGGTAGTAACATAGTCTAGTGTTATATGTATGAGACTATTCTAAGTTACTTGGTCTTGGTAGGGAGTAACATAGATTAGTAAAAATGCATACAATACTAGTCCAAGTTACTCTACCAACACTAAAGGGGGTCTAGATTAATTCGTTTCATAAAACCATAACATCTTATATTTCTAAATAGAGGGAGTTCTATCTAGACTACTGATAGTGAGATTGGCATTGCTAGTATCATCTAATATATGTTGTCATCATTGCTGCATCATACTCTCAAAATGACTAGCCTAGTAGAATTTAATAGTATGTATAGAGTGCACTTTTGATTGAGAGAATCAGCAATGTTCTCCCTCTATATAAAAAGCATAATTACGCTTTGTATGCTACCCAGTTACTATATATATGTACTATAACCATCTTAATATGATCTGGAAGTCTATCGTGCACCTGGTGTTTGATTGCTTAATTCATTACCTGAATAGCTAATCTACATGATGCACACATATTCTATTGCCAATTTGATTCTTTAGTTTTCTCATGATTAAAGTAATGTGATTATTTTCTTAACTTAAACGATGGAAATTTTTGTGAGAAATACAATGTTTGATTACTAAGAAACATGAGACATTATGCATATGTTCTGACTCATGTCTGCTAGATTTCATCTATACATGATCAGATGATCTTGCTAGTTTAATATTAGCCACTAGATGGTTTAATTCGTTATCAGTCCTTTGCATTTTTAGTTTACTTGTGATTGCAACAATGAGATATTCTATGGTGGTTCCCATGGATATAATGTGAATAACAGAGCTCGTACACCTTTACTTGACATTATATATGTTGGATTTTTTAAAATAATCTAGAAGTTTATATGATGCACATGGCGTATGATTGCTTCATTTCCTATTTACCTACTATATATGGTGCACAAAGTGCTTCTAACCAAAGAATGTCACATTCTGCTTAATTTGATCTGCCACTTCATACCAGACATACATTGTTTAAATACTTCATTAACCTTGCTAGGTGCATAATTTATCATTTGCTTGTTTGTCTACTGGATTTTCTTGTATGGTTATATGTACAATGATACTGTCAGCAACTGGAAATACAATAGTTGTAGGAATTACAAAAAGGTGTGTGCTACTTTTTGGTTGCATCCAACTATTGTTTTGGCAGCAAATGACCCATCTCTTTGTTTCTCTTCTTCTTTTATTTACTGTTCCGATGATCGAAATATTTGAATGATCTGGATACTGAAAAGCATAGTGGTTGATATCTTGTTTCTCTAAAATGCTGCTGGTATTCTATTTAAGAGACACACTTGATCTATTGCTTGTTTTTCTGAGATACTATCATAGTTTGCCAATGATTAAGATAATGCCACCTTCAGTGGTTTGAGGTCCAACCATATGTTTTCAAACTGCGCATTTATCTGGCTCGTTCATACAATAGACCATTTCTAAAGGCTATTTTTATATTATAGGTTAATGATTTGTTGTCCCAACTATTTCTAAGAAGCTCAAGCAATTTTCTATATTTTCGTTATGCAGTGATATGATTAGTTTACGAGGGAAAGAGTCTAGTTGCTTGATTTAATACATTCATTGCCACACTAGTTTAGTTAGTCTGCATTAGACACACATGTTGATTGCTTGATTTGTTATATTAGGACAATGCTAATTTTGAAATTCTTTGACAACAAACATGGTGTTTTTTGCCAGCTCTGCTGCTCTAACTTAATATGTCTTAGTTTCAGCATGCAAATAATCGGTAGCGTTTGTTCCATAGAGCGGTTGTGATACTAGCACATGTACACATAGGCACATGCACATCACTGATTACTCTTGGCCAATGATGCATTAGAATTATTTTACATATAAGATGGCCGCTAGTTAGCTGGTACGCTGTTGTGGCATCCCGCTAAAACCACTACTAGAAAATCGCTGTGTTTTTGTGCATTGCATCATCATGACCGCATGCTCATGTCATCATGCCACATTGCATTTGAGCATCGTCATGTCATCATGCATGGTTTGTTTAAAACTATTTACGAAAACCTATTTTTTGTTTTCTAAAATACCCATCTTCTATTTCAAATTAACAACCTCGGGTCTCCGGAATATTTTGTTTTGTCTAAAGACGGATTTCAAAAGCCCCGTTTTAGATAAATAAATATTTAAGTTGTTTTTAGGAGGCAGCCCGCCAGGCCCGAAAGCCTAGCTGGCCGCCACCAAATAAAATCCTAGCCTAACCAAAACCCTATCTAGTTCCTCCCCTAACCCTAATCGCCACAGCCTACCTAACCCCTCCTTTTCCCGCCTCCCGCATGCCATCCACCACCTGCTGCCCGACAGCCCTACACCCTGCACACCTCCCTACTCCACCTGGTCGCCAACCACCACCCCTCCACCTCACTCCCTCCACTCGCAGCGCGACACATCACCCCACTGACTTCCCCTCCCCACCACCCTACCCAGTTGGCCCTCTCGCGTCACCTGCCAAGCCAACCGATCAGGATCCCCACTCCTCCTCGATCCCATCCCCCACCTACCCCGCTCCTCGGGCCCACCCACGCGATCAACACGGCGTGACCGTGTCCTTCCCTGACCAGGCCTGTCCTCTCTCTCCCTGCCCCGTTTCCCCTTCCCCTTCCCCCGTCTCCTCCTCCGACCCCGCAAGCTCCCCGCGTCGCCGCCCACTGGAGCCACGCCGGGCGCCCCCTCTTCCCTGCCTCAATCCCCTCTGTCTTCCCCGCCGCCGGCCGCATCGAGCTCGCCCCAAGCTGCTGTCGGCCACCAACCTCCTCCTTGTCCGCTCCACCCCGCCGTCCTCGTCGAGGCCTCCCTCGACCCACCCTGCCCGGCAGCCCTGCTCCGCCCCCTCTCTGTCGACCTCGCGCGTGAGCACGACCCCGCCGCCGAGGCACTCCGCCACAGTTTCCCCCGAGTTCACCGCCCGCGGGTCCGTCCGCCTCCAGCCCGCTCATCCTCACCGGCTCTCCCTGCGCCCTCTCTGCACCCCGCCATCGGAGTTCTGCAACGCTGCCCCGGCCCGCCTCTCCCGCCAGCGAGCACCGCCGCCGCCTCGCGGGCTCCCTCCCCGGCGACCCCTTCCGCATCGAGCCATCGCCCTCTTCCCATCCTCCTGTCGTCGAGCATGCCTTTGGTGTATCGCCCCGCACGCATTCTCTGTCTGGAGATGACCGTCTAGGTCCCGCAGCGACATCTATGATCCTCATCCGTGTGCTCGTGTGCACGTCGTGTGCTCAATGTTGTCCGGGGGGGCGATGGTGAGATCGGCTCGTGTGCACCCGTTGCAGCTCAAGTTCGTTCCGGTGTCATTTCAAGTGCGCCGTCAACCAAAGCATCCAGAACCCGGACATCTACCCCTCGACACCCGAAGATCTACCGACACCGAACAATTCACCTCGACCACGGATGCCGAAACAAGAACTTCCGGCGTCGAACCCCAAGACCTTCGAACCGAACATCGAGCTCTTCACCCCAAGACCGCCTTCTAGACGCCATGACCTTCTTCTTGGAACAACGAGACCTCCGTCGCGGATCCAAGATCGCCATCGACATCGAAGATGGAACCCCAAGGTAGACGTCAAGGAACCAAAGATCGACCCCGGAGACCCGAGCGCCACAACCCTAGTACATCATCGACCAATAAAGACGGAACTCCAAGACCTCCTTGCCGCACCGACACCCGACTACCGGATGCCATGTCCGTCGAGATCCCCGGAACGCCAAGTCCTTCTTCTCGGAACGCTAAGCTGTCCTTCCGTTGTCCGAGACTGATCCCTCCGAGTCCGATCCCCGTCGAACCGTGGGACCGAACCCCGAACCTCCGGAACCCAAGATCTTCCGAACCCAGATGTGTGACCCTAAGCCTCTATTTTTATAATATGGCATATACCTGTCGCATAATTAAATCATCATGCTTGCATACATGTCATCTGGTGGGTTGGGTTAAATAGTCGATTCACCTAAATTAAATATGGAGTGTTTATGCGGGATACATTTGTCTTATTCCGGACTCCATTTTAATTTGTGTAGCGAACCGATGCCATGTTTTGCCTTATTAATGCAACATTTAAATTGCGGGGTAGATAAATAACTCGAACCGTCTAATTAATTGTCGGGACCCCGGTTCCGCTTAATATTGTCTAATTGCACCGCATCTGCATCATATCATAATCATGCCGGATCTTCTGCCATAGTATTAAATATTGCACCCGGTGTTTCTGCTAGCGTTTGCTTCTTTGCGGATTAGGCCGATGAGTGGATGCGAGTATCGACAAGTTCTCCGGATATGAACCTTCTGCAGTGTTTCCCAGGTGAGCATCTCTCCCCCTTCTACCTATTTTGCATTTTTAGTCTTTATTTCCTCCTGTTGATCTATTGTTATCTATGTCGTGATGCTTTATTTTCCGTGCACCATTTATACTCCTTGCAGCCTCTATATTGCCATGGACACATCCTATTGCCTGTTGTTTGATAGATAGTCGGCCCTGCGAGCCGTAGTTGCTTGCTTTTGTGTTGCTTCGCGTCGTTGTCGTTCCACCGTCGACGGCAAGTTGGCACATGATAAATGGTGGAGATGCTTAAAGGTGGAGATGATCATGACTTTAAACACAACTATTAAATTGCAATAGATGTTATTTGGTTCTTCCACGCTCACTTGTGTCCCGCAGGACCCCGAGTACTTGATACTTGTTCCTTGATTTTTCGCACTATCCACATCCGGGAGGCCTTATGGACCCCCTGAGCCAGAGCTTGATTCATTTCTATTTCTTGGGGCCACAAACTAGTTTGGGGTTTTATTTACTATCTTGTACTTATGCCCTATTTACTGCTTCATTTAAGATTGTGCATGGAGCACCTGTACTGTTCAGGATCGCAGAGTGTTTTCGCGGTATCGACAAGCCCAGCCACACTTTCGGGTTCCCAGTCGTTTATAGCCATTGACGAAAACCCTGGGTCCGTTCCAGAGCCGGCCAACTTTGTTGTGGGTAGCTTCATGGGGTGGCCCCCTGAAATATTTTATGAATCCTGTGATCGCTTTGTCGTGAATGCCTCGTTGGGTTTTGAGTGTGTGTTGCTATTTGTATCTGACTAGTAACTGCTGGGTTTGGGATGTCACATGCTAATTGTATCTGACTAGTAAGTACTGCAACTACCACTCAATGGTTAACTAAAACTTCCCACTACTTATGCTATCAGAATGACTCATGATATCCATATCTGACTAGTAAGTGCTTCAACTATAATCGAATGAATAAAACTGCCAACTGTGTGAGTTCCTCGGTTTGACTTCCTCGTTTGGTCTCGAGGGGGAATACCAGCATGGGTATGTTTGGTGTTAGTATCCGGTAGGATCCGAATAGGTCTTTCTTATCTCTCCCTAATAGCCCACAGTTAATCGAGTCACTATAGCTTGTTTAGTGCATGTTGCGCTGCCGCTTCAGTCCACCATACCTATGTAGGCGAGAGCCGCCGAATTCTATCCTTGCCGTGTACTGGCCTCAGTACCGAGGATCCTCTTTTTCCTTTGCCCTTTGTCGGCACCCCTTTTGTTTTAGCAGGTTTGAGATCGATGTCGTTAGCAGGGTTACCCTTCCGTCTTGGCCTAGGCAGGGTTATGGACGCCATTGGTTATTCTTCAGGGCTCTTAGCCCCATTTGCATCTTGTCCGTAGTTGGACGCTCTATCGTTTTCAAGGTGATTTGGATCTTTGTATAGTATATATGTATTATTGACTCATGGAGTCGTTGTTGTATATATCTATTCTGTGGGTCCCATCGAGGACTCTTGTGTAATGGTATTACTTCATTTTCCACTCGCACGAAAGTGCCTGGTGGGCATCCTTGAATCGTTTCTATGCGGGTTTTGGCAGAAAGCGCTAAAACTTGCATAGGGACGATTCGAGGGTGTTACAACTATGCTCACTTGTTTTGTTTGTTTTAGGCTACACATGAAGCTATGGGGAGGAATGGAGGACTCCTACATTAAGTATTGAGGTTATTTGACAAAGCAGCAGTGACAGTGGTTATTGCTTGTGTGAGCCCACTGATCTAGTTTTTTTTAGCACAAAGAGGTTACAACTGCACTCCAAACAATTGATTTAATTGAACAAGAAACATATGGAATAATCATGATTAAACTTGAATAGTTACAGGAACTGAAAGATCGACAAGATTGGATGAATTGTCTACTTTATAATCTTTTCTACAACTGTCATGCTAAGCAAGTTGTTACTTGTATGGCGATGTAAGCTCCATAGCAGAAACCCTGTTCCAACCCCTGTTTGGCGATGTCCCTGTAATGCTTCATCTTGTTTTTGTTGAAATTCAGGTCTATAATAAATTTCTATTTTTTCTTTTAATGTAATATGGTGATCCTCGCGCGGCCATTTGAGGGCCTAAATGTAACATCCCAATTTCTGCAACCCTGATTAGTTGTCCAGAATGCAAAAATTAGGGGCAACAAAAACTTTTTCTCTTTCGTTGGTGAAGTGTTTGCTTGTTGTTTGTTTGTGCTTGTGCATGTGAGTATATACCATATGATACTCCTTACCTCACCATCAGTTGACAAAAGATATTTAATAAAACTATCTTGGCTCATTTTACATATTCTCCAATGTCTGGCATTTCAAAACCTGAGCCAAGAAGCTGTTGCAAACCAACTATTTCAGTAGCTTCTATTGGAAAAACTATGGAGAGATATATAATATAATCTCCTTATGTTTTCAAGACAGAACCTTCAACTACTCTTACCTTTAGGATCTCCCAAAAACCTTTTTGCAAGCTTTTGAATTCTACTCTTGGTGTAAATACCATGGACTCTCATCTTATTCAAAATCCAACCTCTTCAAAATGCATCAACCTTACCTCAAGCTAGGCTTGATGGTCACCCTAGTAGTAGTTGATTGGTTTGTAAGATGAGTTGCCTTGATCTGTTGTTTGACTTGATTGCTTAGAAGTAGTATGAGCTACTCTAGGAGCTCATCCTCTAGGATCAAGATACTTCAAGATCACCAAATCATAAGAAAGAATACAAGATGGACCTAAAACCCTTAACTAGACCAATTCTGCAGTGATCCATTCCAGAAGTTTCCAAGTCAATGAAGACCAATATCAAGCATGGATCACTTCTACTCAATCTACTCTTCAACCACATCCACTTGATGATGCTTTTGTACCTTGAAATCAATCAGAAACATCCTCCCTCTTATTCTAGTCAAAAACCCTAAATCTGCCAAATTAGGCTAAGTCTGGAAAACTATTTCCAACATCACCTTTTTGAATTCCTCCCTTTCTCAACCCTTGTGCATTTTTGAAAATGCACCTGAACCATCTTGTTAAACATACTAAGAACTACCAAAGACCACTCTTTCCCTTCGTTATATCATCCTCCAACCTACTTGTTCTTGATGGTTTTGTAGGAAAGAAAATAACTTTTCCTGCAAATCTAGTCAACATGCCTACTTTGACAGAAGCTCACACCATCATCCAACCCTCTATGGACCAACTCTTTGCATGGTTGTGTTCTACTCTTATAGGTCTATCAATATCTACTACACTTGTTCCAAGTGTATCTTTCTGCTTCTTAAACCCACAAGGATTTGAAGGCTAGTTGATAATCTGCTTTGGCAGGCTTATTTTATTCATAGTTTGAAAGCATGTCTTGGTGAGCTCAAGCAGGATCAAGCTCAAACCCACAAACCAATGCAATCTACATCACTTGGTCTATACACCCATATATCCCATGCCCCAAGGCGAGATCTGATCTCCAAGATACAACCATGTTTTCATAGTAGGAAATTAACATCACCATAGATAATTAATCTAGGGTATTCCACCAAAATCAACTTGGATTCTCCAATCCCAAGGTTGCAAATGCTTGCTACACCTTGTCTACATCATCTACCTTGATCATCAATATTTATAAAATATAACCCATATTTATTTTGGCTCCAAATCAATTTAATTCCTTAATAGACAAATTCCTCAAAACCTCTTTCATAAGGGAAAGTTTGGATTTTTCCAAAGCACTTCCCCAACTTTTGGCTCAATTGAGGCCCACATATGATACCCCATCTTCCCACTTCAAAAATAAATATTTTTGAAGAGCTTTATTATTTCGTTTTGCCCATTTTCTTAAATGGCTGAAATGGAATGATAAATGTTTTAAATACTTTTAAGCCCCTATGTGTGTATTCACATTTGGGACCATCTCACATCAAAAACCAACCTGGTCAAATGTAAAAATATCAAATGAACTTCCCGAAACTACTTCTGCACTTTTTGAATAAATGGTCCTAAGTGGACTTTAAATCCTTAGAAAAATCTCAAATAATCCCTAGAGAGGTATCTTGACCTCATCTATCTACCAGTACACTTGTCTCATCTCATCCATGTCAACTTAATTATTTATCTTCATGAGCATACCCATGATCAAAGTGGACATTAATCAAATCCATGAGCTAAATCAAATCAAAACCTCGTCAAAATATCTCCATCAACTTCCACCAGCACCAGCACACCCCCTCTGGTCAAGCTGCACTGTAGCCTTACTGTAGCATTGCACCCTTTTTGTCCTTTAGCTATTGGAGCAAGTGAGAGAGATAGAAAGAGCAAATCAATGCCATCCCTTGTAAAATCTTCTCAGCAGCTGCAGCATGCCCCCTCTCCCTCTCTGGTCAACATATGACCCCACTCCTCTCCCCTCTACACCACTGTCAGCCAACCTAGATCTCCCTAGCCCTCTTCCCTCTCTCCTCCCTTTTCTTTTAACCGAGGTAAAAAGGGTGGAGCACCCAAGGCTCCCAGGGAATTCTCTGGTCCTTGGCACCACACCACCCTCTCCACCATCCATATCGACCAACCAACGCCCAACCCCCTCCTCCCATGGCTCATTGTGATCGGTTCACCATAGACCGAAATCCCTCGGTTAAATAAGACAGACGCCACCCCAGGGCCTCTCATGCCCTCATTTGCATCCTCACACCCCCACCTACCCTCCCCACAAGCCCCAACTCCTCCTACCGCTCCACGATGCAGAGGAGAAGAAAAACTCTCCCCCTCGGCCATGGTCAAGATCAAGCTCGCTGGGCCTCCTCCTTGCCCTATTCCTCTCTGCATGTCACCCCACTGACCTCTCCTTGATCTCCTCTCTCTAACCCCATATTTTTCACCTCTCAGGGAGATCCCAGATGTCGCCGCCGCCGAGCTCTGGAAATCTTGCCTCGGATGCCCCCGCGTGATACCATTCTAGACGTGGAACTGGCCCTTCCCGCCCCTCGTTGGAACCGCTGTCAAGTACCGCGTTGCCCCCGCGTCTTCCCTGCCGCCGGTATGACCTCAGGTAAGCCCCCTGTCGCCGCCAGAGCCACCTAGGGTTCCGGCGAGTCCTCCCCACGGCGGAGGTGGACGATGCTCTGGCACCGTCGGATCGTTTTTAGCCCAACGACCTAGATCGACGGATACCCCTTCGCCCCTCCACCCTCACTGACCGGCGGTCCCTCCCCGTCAGGTTCGAACCACACGGTGCGCGCGTCCCCGGCGTGGTGCTGGGCCGGCCCGGCGCTTTGCGGCCCAGTACCCTCAGATCTGGCCTAGTGACCCCCCCTGCGTTTTATTCTTTTGCCCATATTTAAATGCTGGTACTTTAGTTTAAATCAATTTGAAAATGGTAAATACCCCCTTATGACCAGATATGAAATTTCTAGGATACCTTTGGGTTTTGTCTACCATGCAGTACCAAAAGTCTGGCCATATACCATCTGTAGATTTTCTGTAGATTTATCTCCTAGATAACACCTTTTTCAATCAATAAATCTTCAAAGTAATTCCACATCACCAAATGGAGTAAATCCAACTGCAACTGCTTGGTATCTGAAATACCTGTTAGCAAGACTTGGTCCCATGCCAAGTGGAGCCTTGGAGTTGCTGTACCAAAAATAACAAAAACAGTCATAATCTGACTTTAGAAAATTCCCTAGGTAAATCTGAAACATATTTTGGGTTGCATCCAAATCCCGGTGATGTGGTACATCAATACCTCTCTATACCCAGGAGCTCACTATTTATTGATCATCTGTTGAGTTTTAGTGATTTAATTACTTCTGTAAGTGGTTTCATCACCAAATAAATCACTCCAGGAGTTTGGCATCTCCAAATAGAGTGAATCCAATTCCTACAGAAAGGTATTTGAAATTCCTACCACATTCCATTGGAATCAATTCAAGAACTTCTGTAGAATTAATCTGGTGAAAAAGACAAATTGTATACAAAACTGCATTTGGAAATTTCCTGAGGGCATTCTGTTAAATATTTGGACATAATTTCAACTTTTAGTGAACAAGTACATAAAACCCTACTGAACCATCGAAGGAAATAATTTTTGGACCTCCAAAACTTTTCTGGTGAATTATGTCCTAAAACTAGTCTTTTTCACTATAAAAATCACTATAAATCTTTGGTAGGTGATAAAATAGTGAAACCACTTTTGTTTGTTTCACTTTATCAACTCCTTTCTGTTGGTATCAGTTTTACCCAATGGTAACCTACAGAATATGTCCTTGGTTCAAAAACCATCTCTTAGGTAATTTCTGGGCTATAAACCCTAAGTGATGTTCATCCCCTACTCCAAGGCCCTCTCAAATCTCCTAAATCCAATCCTCTCAAAACCATCTGAATCTAATCTGGTATTAGTCAATTTCTTGTTGTATTGTATTGGTGATTGTATGCCTTGTGTTGATTGTGTCCTTTTGTTTGTTTGCATGTGTTCCCTGTCGACGATAGTTGCGATTATGTCGGAGAGCAGAAGAAGATGGTTATTATTGTATATTATTGGGTATTCTAAGAAGAAGTCCAGGGACAATTATGCCATATTGCTGATCTTAGGCAAGCCACCTTCTTGCTGATAAGCCTTGTCCTACTGTTTTACTTATGCATGTTTTATCTACTATTTATGAAACTGCATTGAACTACTACACTTTTGTACTAGTGAGTACAACCCCCTTGGTGAAACCTACTTGTCCCTAGTAGAATAGATGGTGTATTACACCATACCCTTTGGAGACCCCGGAAAAAGTTTTACCAAATGTTTTATGATAAAACCTTGGTGAGGTGGGACCTCCCAAGAGTTGTTGAGAAATAAAAAGGTTTTGTTTTACAAAATGCTGAAGGAAAGATAGAGGAAAAAGGTTTACGAAAACGCACCTGGTTCTTTCCAGTTTTGCTAGAACAATTAACCCTGTGCAACCATAGTACTCTGGAATGGGACAGAGCTGGATTTGATGGTTGTTTACTCTGGTATAAGTTGCCTCGTAACTACTACAGGGGATCGCGAATCCCTGGAGGGTGGGCCTTCTCACGTAAGGGTCCATGTGGGACATCAACCTAGAGAAGGAACGAAGGGTCTACAGACTTCTGCGTGTTTCTATGAGCCCCTCATTTTAAGCGCGCACGTGGGACGTGCAATATGCGCTCTGGTTGGTCCTCGGTACCCGACGTCCCGGTGTTGAGGGCATTAACACTCACAGGGTAGGCACTTATATTGGAGTGGGCATCCGGAGAGTCTTGATCGGTTACTCGACCCACGATCGGTGAAGATCAGGGTAGTGTACCCGGATAGTGTGGGTAAAGTGTACAAACTCTGCAGAGTGTAAATCTATTCGAATAGCCGCGTCCGCGGTCATGGCCGGTTGGGAAGGTTGCTGTAGAGCGGTGCTGGTTTTGTTTTTAGAAAGGTTTTCGGAAAAGAAATGGCTTTGGAAATGTTTTGACCATGGGATGGTCGGAAATGATCCCTGTTTTGACCATGGGATGGTCAGAAAAGGGATGGAAGGAGTTTGTCATGGGATGATCGTAAAGGGAGAACAAATGGGTGACCCAGTTCTAGTGTTTTCCGAAACTTTTCAAAAAGGTTTCCAAAATGTTTACAAAGAGTTTTCAACAAAGATATGTAGATGCTATATATACAAGAGAACTTATTTGAGAAAAGAACCTCCCTTGGAGCCCCCTACTACCACGGCCATAATGCATACCCTCTTGTTATTATTTTTATTTTACGGTGGTTTGCGAGTACATTCAAAGTACTCACCGGCATTGTCCCTGGCTATTAACTTGGTCAGATTTCAAGAAGAAGAGGATGTTGGTGACTATGCGAGCTAGGACGTTCTCCCAGTCAGTTGCCTATAGGTTAAGGCATGGCTCGGGCTCTGCATTTGATGAAGTTCCGCTGATGATTATTGATGTAGCCATAACGACATTTATGTATGTCTTGTAATTCGGTATATTCTCGGATGTTGTAATGATACTTGTCGGTTATGTGCCACGACTAACTGATCATGGGATCATGGTTGTATGCATAACATGGATTATCGAAGGATTAATCTAGGGGCCCTACACTAAATATTAATAGGTTGTTTAAAACAAGAATTGCGCCATAGTTGTAGAATACGCAAATATGACGACTAGCAGATGGGCTCAGTAAATAGTAAAAGGCTATAAGTGGCAGGTCAAAATCATATGAGGCCGCATAAGCAACCGAAGGCCTTAAAACATATAGTCCTCAACAACAACATGCCAGAATATTAAAAGGTTTGAACAGTTAAAGGCCTGAATAGTAAAAGGCCGAATAGTCAAGGGACCAAAGAGTAAAATGCTTGAACATGGAAAGAATAGTAATTGGCCATAGCCGTAAAAGGCTAGAACAGTAAAATGCCAGAATAGTTAAAGGCCAGAATATTAAAAGGCCAAAACATTAAAAGTCCATAATAGTAAAAGACCATAATAGTAAATGGCTAGAACAGTGGCAGACCCTAAAAAGAAAAGGGCCCTCATTGGGTGGCCCACGACGGGCTATAAGAATAGTAACGGCTGACTGTAGGTCTTAACAGTACCAGACCGACTTGGCGTGGGCCGCTAATGGGACGCATAGTATTGGACCAAAGTGGGCCTTCTGTAGTCGAAAATAGTAATGGTTCTAAAAGCGTACGGGCCACAACGTGATGTACTAATGGGCCACAGTGCCTTCAACGTGATTTTACCACGAAGGAAATCCGTCATAGAAACTTTTCAACAACGAGAAACGGGCCTTCAACCATGAAAATCGGCCGTTGTAAAAGCCACTTTTTCTTGTAATGAAAAAAGTGAGAATTACATCTAAATCCATTCATTTAGCACAACGTACCCTAAAACAAGCAAGGAAAAGTAGTTGGGTATAGCTCCTTCTCAACCACGGAGCGGAGTCATGCTCTTCATAGTAGTACCAGTAAGTTTCACGTGCCTTGCACGTGAGACTCAAATAATAGAAGTATGACATATCATCACTATATGAAATCATAATAGGTAATGCTAAAAAAATTATAAATTTGAGCCACATATATAAAGTATGGGTGTATATTTGGTTCTTGTACTCTATATAATGTAGAAGTAAATGTTTATTAGCTACCTAATACTTGAAAATTTTGGTACCACTACAAGAAAAGTGTCCATCCGCAATGACTAGAACCGACAGTCGTCGTAGAAGCCGTGTCTTCCGCGACGAAATTCTTGGCTCGACTGTGGCTGATGGAAAGCTATTTTTTTCTGGTTTTACAACCCTCTACTACGACAGAAATGCTAAAAACATGGAGGAAGCTCAGCTGGCGCACTGAAGAAGCAAAATATTCGTTTCCTCGCACGTTGTTGACTCGCCGAGGTCTTTTGAGGCGTGCGGGTCCCGGACGTCAGTGTCTCTAGCGGACCATACTTTTCAGTCACGCATCCCTGATTTGAACTTAACTAGTTGAACGCACGTGCGTTGCCAGGTCTCTAAAATTTCTTTGCTTATGGCATGTGAAAATTATTTTTGTTGTAGAATATATGCGGACCAAGAAAGATTTTGAATCAACATTTCAACAACACAATCTATCAGAGGAGAAGATCATGCAATTTGGATTACACAATCTAATGGCATTCTTTTGACATGCGTCATCACAGAAATCTAGAGGGATGTTGCTTTGACGTTGCATTTGATGTCGTTGACACGGCCTCTCAATTTCTTTTCTTGTAGCATGTGAAAATTATGGTGTTGTACTATATCTGCGGACGAAGAAAGCTTTTTAATCAACATTTCAACAATACGATCCATCAGAGGAGAAGAGGAGAAGATCATGGAACTTGGATTACACAAACTAAATGGCATGCTTTTTACATGTGTCATTAGAGAAAACTAGAGGGATGTTGCTATGACGTTGCATTTGATGTTTTTCGTTGGTTCACACATGAAAGAATTATAAGAAAGATGTATATTTTAGGTTTTTTGCAAATTTGTATACCATTTTATTATTATTCTCTTGATTCTTTCTTAGAACTTTTGGTAATGAGAAAATTTGTTTTCTAGAAAATTTATATCTACTTTTTGGTGGTTTATCATTACCTTTTCTACTTATTTTTACTTATTACTATATCACATGTATTCTCTAAATTAATATCTAGTGATGTGATTTACATAGACGTCACAGCAGACAAAAAAATCAAATGGACCAAAAGCTATGGAAAACAATGATGTTGAGAGAGACATACTCAAATGGTTTATCAATTCCTCTATCTCAAGTTACATGTGTGTTGCAATGAAAATAGAAAAAACAAAATGTACTATGTTGTGTGCACTCGTGTATCAAGACATGTGCCAGAAGACTTGTGTCCTCCTATTTGCGCTTATCACGCCATCTTAGTCTTACACGTATCCTCCCATTCTTTTGACCATTTACCCTAACTACTTGCTTCTTCTTGGGTTGGCCATCTTATACCACGAGATAAACGTATGTAGTCTTCCACCTCCACACTCATTGTTCGCCAGCTTTGCCTCAAGTTACATCTCCAATTTTTGTGGATCCGCCTTCTTTACCCAAAGTCATTTCACACTAATACGGCACATAAAAAAGATACAAAAAGAGGCTACAGTTTAACAATGAATTGTTGAAAGCACATATACACACTGCAAAGGAAGAAGATACAAATCCACGGTAAGCATTGTCAATCTTTACTATTGAGTCGGTCACAAAAATTATGTCCCTAACCTGTAATCAGGGATAGCTAGCTCCTAGTAAACACCATTTTTATTTTATGATAAAAGTATTAGTGAGTATTGCTAATGTGTTAACCAAAACAAACTCGCTAGCTTGTAAGTATGAATTGATAATGTATAGGGAAATATGCATTGGGAGTGATGCATGGACCAACTACAGACGATCCTACCGAGGGTATGTGTAGTACAAGATGGTTGGATAGATAGATAGATAAGACACAATGCTCAACCGCCCCTGCAATTTTCTTTCAAGGGAAGAACTATTTTGATCATAAATTTGTTACATTCCGAGAACTTGCTTAGGACAATGAAACTCCACAAATCAATGTGGCTCATAGGACAGTATTTTATGGTGCAAAATAAATAAATGCATTATGGCAGTAATACTCTAGTTAGAAAGGTAAAAAAGTTGTGCAATAAATCCAAAGTAGCAAAAAAAGTAGTTAGTGATAAAACTTAATGACTGCATGGCACATACAAGAAGACTTGGATTTGTTAGTCGAAGCCATACATGTAGTTAATGGTGACATTTTACTTGCTCCTATGGCGAACATCAGATTACATTTTATCTTAATGGTTAATCAGGTTGAAGTCTCCCCCTACTGTTTCTTAGGTGGCAAAATCCAAAAATATCATGAATGCATGGCCTGCAAATACATAGGTAAACAAATAGCCCAAACTTTATTTAGTTAACATCCACAGAATTTTCATCTTTTCCTTTATAAAATGTAATTTGCTTCATCTATAAGTGAAGCATTTTCCTTCTTTGAGGAATCATCACTTTTGAGCAACCTCTTGACATTAAACCTGCAACAAGAGAAGAAAGACATCACTGGACTAACAACGTCAAACTGGGATATAGAGAATGTTTCAGTAAGCATAGTAGCATCCGATGCACAGTCGATCTCCAGCTTCCTAGTATGCTAGTAACACTCATCCCATCCTTCCCTGCTAGCAGAAAAGAGCCATACAATTTACACCCTACTAACTTGATTCTAAAGCTCAAGTACCTCTCTCAATAGTGGTACAAAAATAGTGGAAATAGTTACCTGCTAGACCTTGAGCAACTGGAAAAACGTTGGTATATGCAGCCATGCAAATATACCCCGAATGTCTTCCATGCATAGCACTAAGACTGATGATGTGACAAAGACGCTTCCGGAGCGGTGGTGGCGTGTTAGCAGGTCTTTTTCTTTGCTCCGGTCTCTATTGAACAAATGTATGCCACATGACATCCACAATGTCGTTGCACATATCTCCACTATGAAACCACTCCAACTATCTGAGATGTTGTCAGAATGTCCATGCCCAATGACTGCAAGATTAGCTTGAGAAATATTTTAAAATTAAAGAAGGTAAACTGGCCAAGCCTAAAATACGGGCCCTGATGGTCCAAAACAGATAAAATTGTGTTCTACAACAAAAAAACTTTAAATCTCTAGCTTGTTTATTTACTCAGGATAAAAATACCCTCCAGGCTCCTCACATGATGTAGCTTGCTTCGAATTGAATCATCAATTCTTTGAGCACATCTGTTTTCAAAAAAAAAAACACAGAGAATAGATCCGTGTAGTGAGTAGTGACTACTTTCAGATGAGGCAACACACATTCTTTGGCACTATTTGTATCTGAAAAGTATATAGCTGAAGTTTGATTTATCATTTCTCAAGTATGTCAGTCTTTGCACAACATTGTTTCATATCATTAAATGGAGAAGGAAATTCATATCAATTTTTAAACATAAAAAATATCTTACTTGATGTACTGGAGAGCCAATGTTCTCCATCGAAGCTGGATATCAAAGAACCATATGAGCCACTCACATCTGCCAAATTTAAAACCATGCTTTGTGTCTGCCTCCTCAAATGTCTTAAAATAAGATAAAATTAACATGGAAAGTTAGAATTGCTAAGTGAAAAACAGAAATATGAGTTTGCTTCCAGGGATCAAGGAACTAACAAATAATACTTGTACTGAATTGGAAAAACAAAAGAAAACAACATTCATGTGATTCACTGAAAATAGGATTATTTCTAGTAAAATATATAGGGACTGCGAATGATTGTAGAAGTCAATAGAAAGAATGGAAATTAGTATATAATACAATCATACAATAATACATGCTTTATCAGCCATTTAGCCATAATATTGCGCAACTATGTGTTGCCGCATATAAGAACTGATTATGAGATTCACTGCCGAAGTACAAACACAAATCGGTATTTAAAAAATATAGAAGAAAGGGGACATATATTTCATCACTTTCACCTTCTAGGAGTGTGATCTCCTTAGAGACATGAACGTTACATAAAGAAAAGAATCAGTTTCTTTGCTTCCCTCCATTTTCATTAGAAATCTAATGGCTACATCTATTATTACGAAATCTAATGGTTCCAACAAATTGACGATCCAGGTTTAACTACTTATAAGAAAACTATTACAAAGGTAACAATCACCTTACAAATAGAAAATAATATACAACACATGGGAAATATGGAAGTGTCGCATCTACATCCTGCATCCATATAGATTATGAAACAGAAACTGACTTGCGGAAGTCTGTAGAGACGTGAAGCGGGCAAGCAACTAACACAAAGCTAAATATGAAGCCATGTGATTATCTTGTTGATCCTAGCCAGATTGGATCATCTCATCACGTATCATGGCTGCAAAATTCATAAATATCTTATTTCCTCCATTAACTTTTTAATAGCTCCCCTAACAAATTAAAATTGCACAAAATGAACGCCGCCCAATTAGTTGATTGTGGTACTACCTAAATATATAACTTGACATTATCAGATTACTAATAGAAGTAGAAGTACAAAAAAATTAGAAATAGTGGCATATTGAGAGTATGTTTATGCTAGCACAGGCATGATTCTAATCAAATAACTTAGCTCAATTACTTAATGAAGGCTCTCCATGGCTGAAATTTAAGTTCAAGTAGCTCGTTGTTGCTTCGTGCAAAACACATCAAGTGGGAATATATACGGAAATACTTGAACCTTGAACCTGAACGCACTCAGCTACCTTGTATTTCTTGACTTGCATACTGTTCTCACAAACCACATAAACAATAATGGACTGAAGAAGTACATTAAAAAATGGTCTAAAGTGCAACCATTTGACACAGCATGACCTAATGAATTAGTATATGCATCACACCCCATTGGTATGTATTTACATGTACCTGATTTTCACCCATATATAGCTTTGAGCCTCTGATCAAACTTAATCTTCTTATCAAGTTAGAGCAAGATCAGATAAGCAACATAGCTGAATGATCAGATGTCTCACAATATAGAATCGTTCAGATAAGCCCCTAATATCGGTTGCACACATGAACTCATTCCATGATTTCATCTCAGCAATCCCCACAAAGTGGTTCAAAGGGAATTGGTCGGACAGAAAGCTTGATAGCAGGTAGTCTCGTCCTGCTGGACAGGTGTCCTTAGACACCATCGTTGTGTATGTGTGGCCGCTCATCTCAGCATGGAATCGATAAACTCAATGACACTTAGCAAATAGTTACAACTCAGAGCATTGAGGGATTCAGCTCAGAGAGCTAGGCAAACCCAAACAAGGTACATTCAGTAATGGATAATTATGTGAAATCAGAAAAAACAAGAACAAGAAAACTGAAGGAAAGGAATATGTATGCCTCACACAAGCCTTGAGCCAAAACACCATTGTCAATTACATGGTAGAATTTTAGTCCTCATATATTTGAAATCTAAGACTTATTCGTAAACCCAAACCATGGTCATACCTGGCCGGCGGGATGGATGGCGGAACAAGGAATAACCGTAGCCACAACAATCGCCGCATCGCTGGCATACCACCACCAGGGCACCGGCTGCTGCCGAAGTGGCGTTAGCTGCAGCTCGGCGCTTTCAGCTATATATAGCACATGTTTTGAAATGCCACACAAATATTTTTCAACCTTTTCTTATTGAACTTATGAGAGGCACTCATCTGCCATTTTTACCGATCTAAAGAAAATATCAACAATTTTGTTGAAACTAAATATTCTAAACAAGTGCATGTATAAGAATCTCACAGGAATAGGATGGAATAAACAACCACTCAAAAAAAAGATGGAATAAACAACAGTACAACAAAAGTTGACCACATATATACTCACATCTGGGACGGAAAGGAGCCTCACTCTGGTAGCACCACACCTACACGCCACTGTCCTCGCTGAAGTCTAACTCGCTGGGATGACCAGGAACACCAACAGTCTCTTCCGGTCGTTGAAGGTGTCCACGAACACCTTGTCGACGGACACCTGCCCCTGCGCGACCTCGAAGTGGTTCTTGATAAGAAGGGAAGCCACGAACCCAATCCACGCCACGCCAGCCCAACGCCAATCTCGACGATTCAGTGTGGACGCGACCGATCTGTTGTGTCGGCGAACGGCATCGTTTGCTTCTCCGGCTACAGATAAGCTTAGACTTAAGTGGTCCGCTGGTGGTTGTGGAAATGGAGACAGCTCGGGCCGCAATGAGATGGGCGAAGGATCTTGGTAGCGGGGATTTTGGGTCATGAGGAACCGTAGCGGCGCGAGTGTGGAATGGTGAGGGGAATTACCAGGACATGTTGGCGAGCGGGCAGGCCTCTCTGCGGTGGCAGAGCCCAGTAATTTGTTCTAAAGTTGAGGGGCAGTTGTAGAGTGACGTACGACCATCACGATGTCTTTGCCTTTAATAAGTAGTAGAGAAACGTTGCTCGATGCGTCTACCATTTAGTTAGGCTGTTGGTCCCACATGTTAGCCTCTCATTAGCAGAATCATGCGTATGATGGAACTTTTTCTTTCGCTCGCGCTACCCTGTTCTGAACTTGATAGTTTTGCTCGATGCATCTGCAGTTTAATCAGGCTGCTGGGTCCCACATGTCATCCTCTCATTAGAAGAGGCGTGTGCATGATGATTTTTCTTTCTTGGATATTGCCTCCCTGATTTTAACTCGATAATATTGATCGATCTATCTGTCATTTAGTCACACTGCTGGGTCCTCCATGTCAGCCTCACATTACAAGAATCGTGTGTATGATGGAATTTTTTCTTTGCTCGCGCTACCTGTTCCGAACTTGATAGCGTTTCTCCATGCATCTACTATTTAATCAAACTCGTGGACCCCTCATGTCATCCTCTCATTAGAAGAAACGTGTGTATGATATATTTTCCCCTCGGTCGCGCCTCCATATTTCGAACTGGATAGCATTGCTTGCTGCATCTACCATTTGATCATGCTGCTAGGCTCCACATGCCATCCACTTATTAGAAGAAACATGTGTATGATAGAATTTTTGCCCTCAGTCGTGCCTCTGTGTTTCGAACTTGATAGCGTTGCATGATGCATCAGCCGTCTTTTAGGCTGCTCGGTCCCCCATGTGAGCCTCTCATTAGTAGAAACGTGTGCATGCTGGATATTTTTCTCGCTCACGCCTCCCTATTTTTAACTTGGAAACGTAGCTCGAGGCAGCACCTGTACAAGTCCGTGCTACTGGGTCCCACATGTCTTTCTCTCTGTAAATGAAACATGTGTATGATGGACTTTGTTTTGGCCGCGTCCGCTATTTTGACCTTGGCAATGTTGCTCGATGCGGCAGTCATGTATGGTATTGCTGTTGAGGCCCCCATGTCAGCCTGTCTGGTATGTTCTGGCTTTTGGTTCCTCGATGCAGCCTTTTATGTTCTGGCAGGTGAGTCCCTGATGACAGCCTCTCTGTAGAAGTATTTAACTTGTTTTTTAATTCCGACAATTGAAGTCGAGGGATGTTGTAGGTTGGTGGATCCGCGATATCAGCCTCTCTGTATTTTGATATTAAAATGTAAACCCTTTCTCAAAAAAATGTTAACCCAAGATATATATATATATATAAATATGTACACATAGGGATTCGAACTAAAGACCTTCAAATCAAATCAATAAACATAAACTGAGTGCTTTGCTACTACACTAAAGATATTTATAGATATTAAATCATTAAACATGTATTAGTACTACAACTTATGTATCAGCCTTCTAAAAATATTTTGTGTGTCTTCTAAAATATAAAATGGCAGTGCTCAGGCATCTCAATTTATAAAATGCCACATAATGGAGCAGTTTAAAATATGGGTAGACAGAGTTTTTTTATTTTGAGAGGTGGGGGGCAATGCCCGAAAGGCCGAATTAAAAAAAGTTTGCCTATCTACATGGCCTCGTTTCTCAATTTTCACTAGGTTGTGCTCAGCAGTCCCCTGACCCCTAAAAGGCCGATCTAAAATCTTTTCAAGGCTATGCTCCATGGGCTGCTTTCTCAAATTTCTCTGGGTTGTGGTCAACATTCCCCCATGCCAGCCTCTCATTACAAGAAACGTGTGCATGCTAGACTTTTTCTCGCTCGCCCTCACTATTTCGAACATCTTAGAAGATCAGGAAAGAACAACTGAATAGGGGAAGGCCTTAGCAGTGCTTCATTGGCTCGCGTCAAGTTTTCCACTTGTTTGGTAAACATTGCTAGATGCAGCACCTAGCTTGTGCATGTCAGTCTCCCTGGTATGTTCTAGCTTGTGGGTCCCCGACGCCAGCCTCTGTGTACAAGTACTTCACTTTTTTTAAAACCTGCCCATCAAACTCGAGGGACGCTGTAGGCTGGCGGGTCTGCAAGCCTCTCCATAAAGCAAAATTGGTAGAAAAAATATGTAAACCCAAGATAATTTTATGTCAAGCACAGAGAATCAAACTCAATACTTCAAAACACATATAAACCGTGTGTGTTGCCACTACGACAAACAAATAATATGAACATTATCATTAAAAGCTTTATAGTACCTAGAACTTATGTATTAGTCTTCTTAAAAAGATTTTATTTGTCCATGTTATCTCTCTTAAAATAAATGGGAAGGAATCCTGGCATCTCAATTTATTAAATGCCACATAATGGAGTAGTTTCTTAACAACATGGGTAGGTGGATTTTTGAAAGGGAAATTCCAAAATCACTGAATTAAAGATTTTGGGCTATTCTACATCTACTGTAATCAATGGGCTATACTCCATGATCTATTCACCATGGGCTCCTTGATAAAATTTAAATGGGTTGTGGTCAGCAAGTCCCCTAACCCCTAAAAGACCGAATTAAATTGTTCTGGGCTAAAGAGGGGCCAAATGGGCTAGTTTTATCTCCTCATTAGTAAAATTTGCATTGTGCTGTGGCTTGGCCAGATTCAGAACACAGATCTCATACCGGAGAAAAAAAGCAATAATTCTTTTGACATATATTTATGTAAAAATATCTAAAGAACAAGGGACACAGACCGCATGTGCTAAAACTGGACTGGTATCCTAGGACTTCACTTGGTACCCTCTCATCTATGTCCAAAACACATCCAACGGTTCCGATGACACACATGCAAAACCTCTAGTGCAAGCAGCCCAGCAGCAGCGACATAACTTTTCACAAATTCTGTAGCATTTGAAAGATCTAGTAGTACAAAATAAGACGAAAATATCGATAGATTACTACTTCATATTCAGCAGCACTTGATCGATTCTGCAGCATTCCAAAGTGACTGTTTCAACAATACAGACAGTGAAACTCAATAGCAGTACAGAGGGAACATGTTCTTGTTCTAGCTCTAAAAACCTTGTCGTACGATCAGTTTGCCCTTTTCTCCAAACACAGTTGATCATTGAAGCAAGCAAAATTGATGATCAAAAATGCTTCTGTGTGCATACATTCTCTTCACATCAATACTAGTGTGACCCCCATATATGCGTCCCAAAATGCCCAAGCCTCATCTAGATTGTTAAAAGGCCAAGTTTAAAAAGAAAAACAAGACCATCCACTGCACTTGATCTAAACAATTACCAGTACATCAGTATTAGTTCTAGAAAATACCTTACTAATATTAACAACATAAGCCTTGACAGATTGATAGCATTTGAAGATTAAGTAGTACAGAATAAGATAGAAAAAATATCGACAGATTCCCAGTTCATATTTAGCACCACTTGATAGATTCAGCAGCATTTCAAAGTGACCAATTCAGCAGTACAAACAATGGTCAAAATAAATGACAGATTCAGCAATGCAAACATTGAAATTCAATAGTTGTAGCAAGGCCATGACTCAAAAGGAAAGAGAGTCCATATTCAGCACTCGATCGGTCGATCTGAAAAAGTACCAATCCATATGTATTATTACAAAATAGATTAGTAGTAGCACACCTCCATACAAAATACTCGACATAACGCAACAGCGTGTCCAAGTGCTGGCCGGGTAGCGCTTTCTTTCCTTCCTATAACGCTTTCCTTGTCACACCGTCACCTGTGGGCCTACTATGTCAGCAGCGTACAATGGAAATAGGTATATATTGCCGCAATCTTGTTCCGCCTCGCCCCATATAAATTGAATCTCTCACCAACATAAAGTAGTAATTAATTAGTATGACGTTATATATCTTAACATTGGGATCATCATAAGAAGATTTAGATGTTTTATCTCACTTTTGGAACTTGTCAATGCAATACTCCTAATCCACAGGGAATTCCGACGAACGTTCAGAAGCCTCCAGGTAACACCGCGGCTACAATAGGTCCGACTTGAGCCCTTCCAGGGCGACTTCAGCTGACGACAGCCTGCTCGTCAGCTCATATGTCACCACCATTTCGGCCGCATGGAGATCATGCCATAGAGACGGCGACCACTACAAGAAAAGTTTCTTTTACAACAGACGTTTTCATGGTTGAAGGCCCATTTTTTGTGGCTAAAAAGTCTTCCGTGGCGGATGACCTTCATGGTGAAAGCCCCGTCACAAATGGATCAACCACAATTTTTTCCGACCGTGGCAGATCGCACCCTTTGGCCACGAAAACTTGTTCCGTCGTAGATCTGCTTGCAAGCCGCGTTGACTGCTGACGTCATGCAAATAGCCACGTGGCAGCCCCCATTAACGGCCGGTTACCTCTGTTAACGGTCAGAGAACCCATTGTAGAAGCCACGTCCATTGTAGAAGCCTGCTAATTATTAAGTGGTCCGGCCCATGAGGAGAGCCCAATAAGTACACGCTCGTTACTATTTCGTCCAGTACTGCTTGAAGTGGCCCCATTAATGCAGCTAGCTTCGGCACGTGAACTTTTTGGGCCGATATTGTTTTGGCCTACAGGAGACCCACCTTGCTCCAACACTATGGGGCCCATTAGTAGTCTATGCCAAGTAAGCCTGTTGCCGGCCCATCACTCTTCATGTAGCCCATAGTGGGTCACCTACTGACCACCTTTCTTTGAGATGGTCTGTTACTGTTCTGGCCTTTTAGTGTTTCGGGCGTCTGCTATTTAGGCCCATAGGTGACCTGTTACTATTCTGGCCTGGTAATTCTATCGGCCTATACTGTTCTCGTATGGAAATTTCACGGTTCGTTACTATTCTAGACTTGAACTACTTTGGGCCTTTACTGTTGTGGCCTACTACTATTCTGGCCCGTTAACCCTATGGCCTGTCACTATTCTAGACTTTTACTGTTTTTGCCTTTTACTGTTGAGGCCTGTTACTATTATGGACTGTTTCTGTTCGGGCCTGCTACTTTTCTAGACTCTTAGTGTTACAGCCTACAATTGTTACTAGGTCCCAAATGTGGGTCAGCCCATTACGTTTACAGTCTTTTGCAGTTTCGGTCTTTCTGAAGCCCATGCCAATATCATTAAATGTGTATAATTAGTGAGCATGTTAACTGTTCAACGTTGGCCGAGTACAAGATGGGCCAATAAAAAAGCATGATATTGTTTCCTAATCGACCTGCCTGGTGCAGTTACAGTAACGATGACTGCCATATGTGGACAACGTCAACTAAATGCCTACATGGCCTATGTGAGTTATCTAGATATTACATCTACTGCAAAATTCTTAAAATTATTACATATTATGAACTCAAGGGAAAGAAAATTCAGCATTTCAGTTGACAATCGAGTTGATAGAAGAGTCCTCAATTTGCTTTCTCAATTGATAAACTCTATCTTCCTTTGAGTGTGACAGCTACATTGGAGGAGATATGATCTTACAACCCCCTCTTTTGTGGCTATAGCAATAATTGCACTCTGAAACTAAGTAATAACAAGTTAATACATCAAACAAGACAAACTACTCATTTGACTGATATGACAGGAGCTATGAATTGGAGTTTACAACTGGTCAATGGTTTTATTGATCAACACATCAAACAAACAAGACAAACAAGCACACATTAAACAAGTGTGCCTACCGTGAAACGAGCAATCAAAAAATGTGTGTGTGTGGCTTGGAATTTCAGCAAATATAAACTAGCCACGTCATTTCAACAAATATATATGGAAGCACTTGTATACCATGCAAGAGACGTTGGGTGACTCAGAATTTGCGTTGAGCCACAAAATGACATGCAGTTACTGATACGTCCAAAACGTATCTACTTTCCCGAACACTTTTGCTATTGTTTTTCCTCTAAACTTGTGTGAATTGGATGCAACTAACAAGGAATGACACTATTTTTAGCAGAATTACTTTGGTGTCTAGTTTTTGTGCAGAAAATCAACTATCAGGAAAAATCCCGAAAAATATGCCAAAAATCCTATTTCGTCAGAAGAATCACGGAGCCATAATACGAGACAGAGTGGGGCTGGGCCCAGGCCACAGCACCTGGCCACATGGGCTAGGCCTGGCGACGTCAGGGGGTGGTCTGGCTGCCCCACACACCCCCTCGGTCTCCCTCTTTGCCTATAAGTTGCCTTCTCACCTAAAACTCAGGGGTTCGACGTTTTTCCAGAAATAGTTCTGCTGCGCCACCACCACCAGATTCCGTGATTCGTAACCAGAAACTCCGTTCTGGCACCCTGCCGGGACGGGGAATTGGAGGAGATCATCACCATCATCATCACCATCGCTTCTCCATCGACCATCCATGTTTCGCCCATCTATGAGTGAGTAATCCCCCATTGTAGGCTATGGGGATGGTAGGGATTGGATGAGATCGTTCATGTAATGGCATCAGATTGTTAGGGCTTGGTGCCTAGTATATACTATTAGTGCTTTTTGAATTTGTTGCAACTTGTTATGCTTAATGCTTGTCACTAGGACCCGAGTGCCATGATTTCAGATCTGAACATGTTACTGATTCAATATGATAGTATTGTTTATGGTCTTACCTGCAAGTTGTATACACACGTTGTTCTCCGGGACCAAAGGCCCTGAAGTGATAGAAATCGGGATAACCGGAGGGAGTGGCTTAGATGTGAGGATCACATGTGTTCACAGAGTGTTAATGCTTTGCTCCGGTGCTCTATTAAAAGGGGCACCTAAATTTCCAGTAGTTCCCTGTAGGCCCCGCTGCAAACAGGCTAGCAGGACAAAATATGTGCAATTTCTCATTGCGAGCACGTATGACTATATATGGAACACGTGCCTATGATTATCTAGTACTGGATGCTTTATCTTAATTATCTGCAAATGCCGTATGTTTTGATTGCTATACGAATTGTCTTGTCCATGCAATGCCCGTCTATCCATCCCTATGCCTACCGCGCTTTAATCCTACTATTTACTGCAATTGTTACTACTGCTTTACTTTTACTACTGCTATTACTTTACTATTGCTACTACAAAACTGTTGCTACTGATAAACTGCTATGAGCAAGATTGTTTCCAGGTGCAGCTGAATTGACAACTCAGTTGTTAAGGCTTATAAATATTCTTTGGCTCCGCTTGTGTCGAATCAATAAATTGGGTTTCACTTTCCTCGAATATACGGTGATACACCCCTATACTTGTGGGTCATCAAGACTATTTTCTGGCGCAGCATAGCTTTATTTATCAAGTCCACTTGGAATCATTATTGTTCGCTGCCATCCATCCATCATGGCTAAGTCTCGTGATGGCAAGGAGAGGTACGCTGAACACCTATGTTGCTCTTGATTCACCATCTGTTATGAGTAAGTTCCTTACACCACCACACAGACATGCTACACACACTGCTACTACTGCTGAATCTAAAACTTTTGATACTTATGATGCTGCTTCTACTGTGCTTGATAAGAGTGGTTCATTGGGTCCTTTCCTAGATGCTACGATTGCTAGAACTATAGCTGGAAATACTGAAACTCCTAATGAAGACACTACTACACTTGTTAGTTCAACTGAGTCTAGAGAGAGCTATGATATTGAAGACGGTTATGTTGAGATGACCGATGAATTTATTAAAGAATGTCAAAACACCCATGATAGGAGTGCTGCAAAGAGTCTCCTTGAGAGGCGTATTATTAGACCCAAATTGTCTCCTAATGCTAAGTTTGCTGCTTCTCCCATAAACATAAAAGATAAAGATTTTGATTTCTCTCTTGATCTATGTTACATAGTTATTGTTGAGAAAGAACGTTTTTGTGGGACTAAGAATGAAAGTGCGGTAGCACATATGACTAAGCTTTCTACCATGAGTGGCCTGTTTTCGGATGATATTAAGATGTGTACCTACTTTGTTTCTAAGATTTTCCCTTTTTCACTAAAAGGAGAAGCTAAAATTTGGTTTAATAATTTACCTCCTGGATCTATTGATAGCCCTGATTGCTTGATTATTACTTTCCTACAGAAATATTTTCCTCCTAGTGCTAGACATGCTATTTTGCAGGAACTTATTGATTTTAAACAGGGAGAAAAAGAGATATTGCCTGAATCATGGGCAAGGTTTTCTGCTTTGATTCATGCACAAGGTGGATGTCCATTACCTAAGAATGAGCTTCTTGATATATTTTATAATGGACTAACTGAAGAATCTAGGACATACCTAGATAGTTGTGCTGATTGTGTTTTCAGGAAAAGGACTCCCAAGAAAGCTGAGGAATTAATGGCTAAAATAAGCAATAACTATGAAGATTGGACTCCTCCTGAACCAGCTGTACCTGAAACAATTATACCTGAACCAGCTATACCAGCTCCTAGACCATCATCAAAGAAGAGCGGAGTTATTGAACTAAATGATGAAATGATGAAGGATGCTAAGAAATGTCTCAAGGAGAGGGGAATTAAAGCTGCAGATGTCAAGAATTTACCTCATATAGAAGAATTATGTAAGTCAATTCCCCATTCATCCACTATTGAGGTACACTCTCTCTAACACATTGATGAAGGTGATATCCCTTACTCTAAACCTCTCGATCAATGCTTAGAAGAATTCGATATTTTTATTGTTAAGCAAGATAATTTTAATAAAAGGGTGCAAAATCATCTAACGGAAAACTCTAGAGCTATTGTTGAGTTGAAGGATATTATGGAAAGAACCTCTAATAATGTTAAAATGCTTGTTAAACATTTTCAAATGGTTCAAACTCAAATAGATCAACTTATTAAAGTGCAAAAAATGCTAGTTAATGGTGTTAAAGAAAAACATGCTTATGAAATTATAACTAGAAGTGGTGTTGCTACCCAGGATCCTCTATATCCTGAGGGTCATCCCAAAAGAATTGAGAAGGATTCTCAACAAGCTGTGCAAAAAATGCTAGTTAATGCTGTTAAAGAAAAACATGCTTATGAAATTAGAACTAGAAGTGGTGCTGCTACCCAGGATCATCTATATCCTGAGGGGCATCCCAAAAGAATTGAGCAGGATTCACAACAAGCTGAAAATAGTGGTACTACTAGTAAGAGAAGAAAAAAAACATAAAACTATTGTAGAATCCTCTGAACCTGCTAAAGATCCTAATAGTATATCTATCTTTGATGCTAAAACTGAAAGTGGTAATGAAGAAAATGATGTTCCTGATAAAGAAAAAGTTGAAGAAGAACCTGTAAAGCACACTAAGAATACTAAATACACTAAAGAAGATTTCGTTTCTAAGAAACATGGTAGTGAAAGAGAGCCTTGGGTCCAAAAACCTATGCCTTTCCCTGATTAGAAACACAAGTCAAAGGAAGATGAACACTATAATAAGTTTTTTGAGTGGATGAAACTTTATTCCTGCAAATTCCTTTGACTAACGCTATTAAATTACTTCCTTACTCAAAGTATATGAAGGATATTGTCTCGAATAAAAGGAAGATCCCAAATTAAGAAATCTCTAGTTTGCTTGCTAATTATTCCTTTAATGGTAAGGTTCCAAAGAAACTTGGAGATCTAGGGATTCCAACTATTCCTTTCTCTATTAAGAATAGTTATGTTAGAACTGCTTTGCGTGATTTGGGGGTAGGAGTTAGTGTCATGCCTTTCTCTCTCTATAAGAGACTTCAACTAGAAAAAATAATACCAACTGATATATCTTTGCAAATGGCTGATAAATCTACCACTATTCATCTTGGTATATGTGAGGATGTACCTGTTCAAGTGGCTTATAATTGCTTCATATTAACTGATTTTGTTGAGCTTGAAATGCCTGAAGATGATAATATGTCTATTATTCTTGGGAGAGATTTTCTTAATACTGTAGGAGCTCTTATTAATTGTAATCAAGGAAAGGTGACCTTCAATGTTAATGACAAGGAACATACTATCTATTTCCCCAAGAAGATTATTAGGACTTATGGTTTGAATTCAATTGAACATGTTGAGGGCATTCAAGTTGGAGAAATATATTGTCCCATACGACGAGAAAAATTTGAAGCTATTATGATTGGGACTATTGCTATCAAGGTTGAGGTAACATAATCATTAGTGGATTACAAAGTTTTGTTTCATATAAAATTGTTTTGGTAACAAGACCTAATCAACATTGTTAACAAAATGATTTCATTGAACAAAACAATGTTTTCACCATGATTATCTCCGCTTACTTCTATTCTTTCCATTTTAGTTTTTGCTTTCGTTTAGTTTACTTTTCTGTTGTTAGTTGCTTGCATGTTAGAGTGTCCTTAGAACTTCTGAAGTTCTAGCCTTGTTTTGTCATTGCATCATTCCAAAAAAATCTTTCTGTCAGAAAATGATTCATCTATACCTGAAAATTGCTTAAAAAAGTGTCTCAAAAAATTCCAGAAATTTCATATTAAATTTTTAGGTGAAAAAAGGGGCAGAGGAGTGCCTGGAAGGTACCAGGGGGGCCCACTAGGCAGGCACACCACCTGGTGGCGTGGCCAGCCCAGGGGTGCGCCTGACCATGGTGTGGGCCACCCCTGGCCCTCCACTCACTCTCTCACTTGCCACTTTCTTCTCTCTCCCAAGAAAACACCATTTCATTGCTCGAAATCGCGTTCTTGCTGTTCTTGCCCTCGATTTTTCGATATCTTTGCTCATCCCATGTTTGCTGCTGAAATTTGGAGCATTTGCTCTGGTATGTGACTCCTCTGCTTGTCCAAGTAGATTTGTGTTTAGTGGTTTATATTTTGAGTATTTTGCTTCTGTAGGTGACATGTTAAGAGAGATTGTAAGCATGTTCAATGCTTATAGATATAGTTTTGATGCATGTTTAGGCCTCTTACAAGTCCCTATGAGTAGTGCCCTTCATTATATTCACTTTGGAATCACTTGTTTAATAGATGTTTAAATTTTAGAATATCAAACATGAACAACCATACCTTTGGAGAAATATTTGAGAGGGATACACCTAGGAGGTCAAGGCCCTCAAGATCAACCTCTCAGTTTAGGCCATCATACAACGAAGATCTCATTGCACCTCGCATTGGTAATGAAGGAGATGATGGGGATGCTCACCCATCTACTTTTCCTTGTTTTACTTTCTTACAAGATGCAGGGATTCTTGATGATTTCTTGCTACTGATTCAAAGGGTTGGTTTGACCTCATACATGCAAGATGAGAGTGTGCAATATGCTATGCTCACCAAAACTTTTGTTGAGAGCTTCGTTTTTACTAACACGCCATATCAGTCATATGTTTCTTTCAGAATTTATTATCTGCCCTTTACCATGCCATTGGAAAGATTTTGCAGTATTATAGCTGTAGGCATGATAGGGACAGTGAAGAAGATTCAAGGGCGACCCGCTGATTTGCTGGAACTCTATCGGGGTGTGACCAATGACGATGACCGCGTAGCTCAGCGTGGAAAGATAAAAAACATCCAACTACCTGCTCTTAGATACTTTGCCTATTATCTCGTTACTAGCATTCTTGGTAGGGAGAATACGAGTAATATCTGCAATTATCATTTAGCCTTCCTCGCTGCTGCGCTTAACAATGATACTCGGTACAATCTTGGCTCTCTTATTGCTCGCCGCCTAGCTGCTAGGGGGCCTATTTATGGGGGCATCATTGCTTCACATATGGTCAATGCATTAGAGCTTTCGGTGGATCCCAATGATACTATATTGGCACCACAAAGGATTGACATTACTTCCATCAAAACACATCACTTCGTCACTGCTCACTCTGACATGGACAATTTAGTGTATAGGATGTTGTTTACTGACGGGGATGAAAGGGAGATTCCTTTACCGTAGTCTACTTTGTTCAGTGTTCAAAGGAGGCCGTGGTCGCGCTCCAGGGAGGAGGTGGACGAGTAGCTCCGCTTGCTGGGATTCCACATGCAGCACCAGGAGGATGTGCCCTCCTACGATTACTCTGCACATTATGGTGCGGTGTCCTCGAGCTCGCACCAGGACGAGGGTACCTCCTCACCGTACTACGGAGGCGCTCCATCCTGGCCAGCTTGGGATTGATACCCATTTAGCCCAAAAGCCTAAGCTTGGGGGGAGGTACACCGACATCACACTCATCTCCATATCATTTTGCGTCTGTACTTTGTATATTCATGTTTCGTTCAATTTTTAGTTTTTGTTCTTTCTTTGCTTTTGCTTTCTAAAACACAAAAAGACCAAAAATATTTCTGTTGTTTCTCTTTGATTGCTTCTTCTTCTTTTTGCCTTAGTTTGCTTTTTCTTTTTTTTGTGAGTTTGTTGCTTTGTTTGAACTATTCGAAAAACCCAAAAAGATTTTTCTTTTCTTGTTCTTCCTTTTTGGTTCTTGTTTTAAAAATCGAAAACACCAAAAATATTTGTTCTTCTTCTTTGGTTTTGTTAGTTTGTTGCAGGGTTCAGCAGTTCTTAGTGGAATTTGGTTTCATATTATTATTCAAGCCACACAAATGAAGGGCAATAATGAGGATTAATGACAACTTGAGGTGTGGTAAGAGGCTGGTAACAAACTCTATTTGTTTTCATTTTTGTACATATACTCATCATTGTGGGCATGCTTAGTCTGTTCGTGTAGGGTGTATGTTATTTATGGATGCTTAGTAGTTCTTGCTTTCATATGATTAGTTCCAGCTTGCTAATAGTTTGTAGCATGTCATATGAATGTTTGCATGCATTTCTTTATTCATAACTTGGTATGACACCATGGTATCCTCCTCGTAATGTTTCATTTGAATTGACTTGGCACATGCCCACGCATGCATATGACTGAAATAATCAGTTGAGCCTCGATGAATTATTTTGCCTGGAGGATCTTGAATCACTTTCATGCCATGATTAGTCCTGTTTTGTTGCAAGCATGATTATGACAGTTATTGCTCTCTCGTTTGTCGCTCCCTTACTATTGCTAGCCTCCACTTGCACTGAGTATGAGCTCTACTCGTGTTTCCAATTCCCCAAAACCAATATTTCCAGAAGTGTCCACTATACCTACCTATTAGCATCATCTGATGTTCCGCGCATATTCAATATGCCTTGTTTTCTTCCGGATAAAATGATTGCTTGTTATGAGAAACTTAGTTAGTAAAGCTCTCACGAACTTGATGGCACACTTTATTTCCTGCATTTAATAAACTTGAACCATTGTGACTATCCATGAACGTTATATGCTTGCAAATTATAGGCTGGGGATTAGCAGAACTGTGCTGTCACGGGGAACACTTTCAACACCTGTAAATATATACCAGTTGATATCATGCTCTTTTGTTTGAGGATGTCGTCGGTGTGTAATAAAAGGGGAGCTTGTAAGTCCATGGAATTATGTATGTGTGTTAGATAAACGCCTGGGCCGCTGGTCAAATCCATGCTGTGATGGTGGAAACCTGCAGCGTAATCATAATGAGTATCTATGAAGCATTCTTCTTATGAAAAAAAGAGAGAGATAGCTATTGAGAAAAAGAAAAAAAAGGAGATATGAGAAAAGAGGAAAGAGAGAAAAAAACACCATTTTCCCATGGTAAATAAGGAGATTGTTGAGATACTCGTTGTCTCCTTGCCTTGTCATTTTGACAGGGGGATCCTTCCATATCATTGGGCGGTTCTCTATGATATGCATGTATTTACTATGACAAGAACTTACCGGTAACTAAAGTTGAGTAGCATGAGGAGCGGCCCTCGTACTCAAAGGACATGAGATTTCAAGTTTATAGTCTGTCAAGCATATAACTCAGATTGGACCTCACTTTCACCTTAACCATATTAAAGATGCTCATTATAGGGGCAATGAGAGCTCAAAGCTAACGAGTACCATACTTTCAGCATTTGGAAGCCTTTCAAACTATTCAAAACCTTTTTCATTTCCTTGTTGAGTCATCACCTATTCTATGAGCACTTTCTTGAGAGCATAGTTGTCATTGTTAGTATAATATGCTTGTCTCATTACTAGATTAATTGTGTTATGACTTTGATGCTTGTATCTTTGATATCTTTACTTCTAGTATTCACCTGAACTTCAGAGGTGCCTTGGCATTCATAATCAAAGGCAAGCGAGATACCACTCTATCATACCTTGTTATGAGCATTGTAATGTTGCTTATGTTTCATGCTACTTATTATTTTTGAGTTAGAATCTTTTCATAGCTTGCGATGCCTATTAAGTAAACTTAGTTGCATACTCTTTATTATGAATTGTCTAAGTAGTTGATCACATGCTGAGAATATATACATCATATGAAGCAAATGTCTTCGTGAAAGTTTCTTTTATCGCACTCAGTTTTCAACTGAATTGCTTGAGGACAAGCAATAAGCTAAGCTTGGGGGAGTTGAAACGTCCAAAACGTATCTACTTTCCCAAACACTTTTGCTATTGTTTTTCCTCTAAACTTGTGTGAATTGGATGCAACTAACACGGACTGATGCTGTTTTTAGCAGAATTACTTTGGTGTCTAGTTTTTGTGCAGAAAATCAACTATCAGGAAAAATCCCAGAAAATATGCCAAAAATCCTATTTCGCCAGAAGACTCACGGAGACATAATACGAGACGGAGTAGGGCTAGGCCCAGGCCACACCACCTGGCCGCGCGGGCTAGGCCTGGCCACGCTTGGGGGTGGTCTGGCCGCCCCAAACACCCCCTCGGTCTCCCTCTTCGCCTATAGGTTGCCTTCTGACCTAAAAACATAGGGGGGTTCGACATTTTTCCAGAAAGAGTTCTGCTGCGCCACCACCACCAGATTCGGCGATTCGGAACCAGAAACTCCGTTCTGGCACCCTGCTGGGACGAGGAATTGGAGGAGATCATCACCATCACTTCTCCATCGACCATCCATGTTTCCCCATCTATGAGTGAGTAATCCCCCGTTGTAGGCTACGGGGATGGTAGGGATTGGATGAGATCGTTCATGTAATGACATCAGATTGTTAGGGCTTGGTTCCTAGTATCTACTATTAGTGCTTTTTTACTTTGTTGCAACTTGTTATGCTTAATGCTTGTCACTAGGGCCCAAGTGCCATGATTTCACATCTGAACATGTTATTGATTCATATGATAGTATTGTTTATGGTCTTACCTGCAAGTTATATACACACGTTATTGTCCGGAACCAAAGGCCCTAAAGTGATAGAAATCGGGATAACCAGAGGGAATGGCTTTGATGTGAGGATCACATGTGTTCACGGAGTGTTAATGCTTTTCTCCGGTGCTCTTTAAAAGGAGCACCTTAATTGCCAGTAGTTCCCTTGATGCCCCGCTGGAAACAGGCTGGTAGGACAAAAGATGTTGTGCAAGTTCTCATTGCGAGCACGTATGACTATATATAGAACACATGCCTATGATTATCTAGTACTTGGATGTTTTATCTTATTTATCTACAAATGCCCTATGTTCTGATGGCTATATGAATTGTCTTGTTCATGCAATGCCCGTCCATCCATCCCTATGCCTACCGCGCTTTAATCCTATTGTTTACTGCAATTTTTACTACTTTCTTTACTTTTACTACTACTATTACTTTACTATTGCTACTACAAAACTTTTGCTACTGATAAAATGATGTGAGCAAGATTGTTTCCAGGTGCAGCTAAATTGACAACTCATTGTTAAGGCTTATAAATATTATTTGGCTCCCCTTGTGTCGAATCAATAAATCGGGTTTCACTTCCCTCGAAATACTGCAATACACCCCCTATCCTTGTGGGTCATCAGTTACTATCGTATCGTAGAAATCCATATAGAAATTATAACCGTATCATAAGAGCACCTGTAGAGCAGGAATGCAAACCATTAATGAACTATATATATAGTAGAGAATAGTAATGTCGTTGCTTAGGACGGACCAGAACCAGATGTGAGATATAATGGCATCACTCGTGAACCTGTAGAACAGGACAAACAAGCATTAGACAAGTGTGCCTAGAATGAAATGAGCAATCAAACAAAATGTTTCTTATACTTTTATCAAATATAAACTAGCCAGGTCATTTCAGCAAATATATATGGAAGTAGTGGTATCTCCCGGAATGCAAGAGTCGTTGGGTGACTCAGAATTTGTGGTGAGCTACAGAATGGCATGTAGTTACTTTGCTAGCTAAGAATCAACCAGATAGAAATTATAATGACATCATAATAGAACTTCTAGAGCAGGAATGAAAACCACGAGTGAACTACATGGTAGAGGATAGTTATGCCGTTGCTCAGGACGAACCGACACCAGATAGGGAAATAATGGCATCGCTTGTGAACCTGTAGAATAGTCTATGCAAACCAGCTTGTTCATTGTTCCATTTTGAGCTCTATGCAAGAAAAAGAAAATAGTTAGTGATGCAGCTTTTGAATAACTAGATTGCAACAACAAAATTATAATCAAATTAGTATGAAGATTTTAAACATCTACTACAGGATAGTAGAACGATGCCAAGGAGGAAATAATAACAGGAACTGATCTCAGGGCGAACTAGATAGATTTAGTAACTGTAGAGCAGGGAATCCACACTATTATTTTCCACTGACTTCAGATTTTGCAAGAATTACAAGGGAGCAGACAATTACTATTGTATGGAGTAGCTAAGAACATGTGCATGACTTTAAAATTTGTAGAGCAGCGAATGCAAACAAACATGTCTTGTCACCTTGTATGTAGTGTGTATAATAGGTGGCGAGGGGTTAACTCATCAATGCCCATCACAGATGGACTTTGGTTCGAGGAAGTGGGGAGTGCTGGAGGCATCGATCGGCTAGCAAACAAGCACACAGGGACGCAAGGTTTACCTAGGTCCAGGCCCTGTAGAGGACCCTACTCCTGCTTTTCTACCCTTGGAATTATCGAGGGAGTCGAAAGTTACAGGGGATGCGCAGATGCAATCTAGCGATGGCGTGGAAACTAGGGTTGTGATTTGTGAGACCCTGGCGCATGGCTCAATAGGATTGATAGGAAACCCATACCAACAAGTTGCAACTTCTTTTCCAGAAGCTCATTCGAAAAGAACTCTAAGGTTAAGCGTGCTTGGCCTAGAGCAATTCTAGGATGGGTGACCGACCGGAAGTGGTAACCAGTGCGCATGAGTGAGGACAAAGTGCAGAAAAGACTAGTGTTGGTGCGTGGAGTTAGTCTAGAGATCCTATTGAGCTGTATGATAGCCGTCGGTCCGGAGTGACCGGGGGTGTTACAAATTGGTATCAGAGCCGACCCTCGCGGTTAAACGGGCGTGTGCGGGTCAGTGGTGGACATGTGGCGCATGGCGCGTGTGGCCCAGAGTGGACACGGCATGACACATGTGCAAGACCTTTGGACGCATGTGCCAAGAGGGGACGCCTGGCTTAGGTTGATCGACGAGGACGCCGATCTTCTAAGGGTGGTGTATGTGAGACTCGGCATGGCTCAATAGGATTGATAGGAACCCATACCAACAAGTTGCAACTTTTTCCTAAGCTCATTCGAAAAGAACTCTAAGGTTAAGCTTTGGCCTAGAGCAATTCTAGAATGGGTGACCGAAGAAGTGGGTAACCAAAGCATGAGTGAGGACAAAGTGCGCAGAAAAGACTAGTGTTGGTCTGTGGAGTTAGTCTAGAGATCCTATTGAGCTTCCAGAAGTGACACAGCCGTCGGTCCGGAGTGACCGGGGGTGTTACATGATTGTCCTCCTCGCCGCCCCCTCCTAGCCTTTATATAGATAGGGTAGCTCTCAGAATAGAAGGCCGAGTCGGTTACAGGTTAGGCTTTTCCCTTTAAACTTCTATCTTTAATTTGCCGTGTGCTGCAAGCAGTCGGAGTCTCTGGGTCACCCAAAATCTTAGTTGGGCCTCATCTACGTCGTGGGCGTCTTCAATATTGGACCGTATATGCCAAGCTCGAGTACCTGTAAGGTATTCCCATGTTAATAGGCGTGCGAATTGACTTGGTGTGTAGCACGATTAAAAAATTCAGTTTACTGCGACAGGCTTGAACCTGCTATACTTCTGACAAAACAAAAACGGGTTGGAGATTTTGTTATCTTGGTAGGAGAGGCGTCTAAGCATCGTCGATACCGTGCGGGTGACGTCCAGGTCACTGAGGGTGTTCCTGTTATGGTGGCTGTTGGCGTCCGGGAAGCAGAACTTGGTTGGTCGATGTCGCTTGAGCACGGTGGACGAGAGTGTGGCTGAGGTAGATCGGATGCAGTGAACGGCGACGGCCGTGCAGCTGGTCTGGAGCGGTGGACATGGAACGTCTTGAACTAGATCATGTCTGGTGGACACCGGTGAAGCGGATCCGGTACGTTTGGGTAGCTTTCGGTGGCAAGGAAGCATAGCTTGGGCGGTCGATGACGCCATCGGTGGCAAGGAAGCAGAGCTTGGGCGGTTGATGACGCCATCGGTGGCAAGGAAGCAGAGCTTGGGAAGTTGATGTAACATCTTAAAAATATTAAACAAGCTTATCAAGTTCTTATCACCCAAGATTAGGGTTAACAAAAACTTTATTTCTTAAACCCGTATGAGTGCATGTGTGATTTCTACTAATGCATGAATGCTGGCCTTTGTCATGTTTGATTGCTATAAATGATAAGGATTAATTTAAAGATGAATACCACATCATATAGGTCAATTCCAAAGAAAATCAAATAAACAAAAAATCAAATATGAAGCATATGATCAAATGGTCACTTTGGCCAAAATTAGCCACTAGCTCACTTTGGGCATCTCTAGTAAAATATTTCCAATAGAAACAATTCTATTTCTTTTCTCCCCTTGCTACACCAAGTAAAATGAACCCAAGCAAACTTTACAAATCTACATAAACCAGTTTAGAACCTATTTGAGAGGCAATTCATAATTGAATCAAGTATAGGTGCATATATCACCATTTTGCAAAAACCACTCAAACCAACACCATTGGGAAATCCCTAGCAACCAGAGATACTCAAGCATGTGACCAACACACCCACCAAAATTCATTCAAAAATTTGAATGTTTATCTCATGCGCTCATTTAGTCGAACACCTAGCAGACAAATTACAGATTACCAACTTTCTACTATTTGTGATCACGCAAATGCTCACCAATTGTACTGCAATCAGCCTTAGTAAATCACCCACGATCACCCCTGTACCTGGCCGTGCAATGGAGCAGCTCTCCTTCGTTGTTGCACCAGTGCCATGTCGTACCCGAGCATGTCCATGCCAGTCGACCATGGACACGACGCCACACGCCGCGCCGCCATCTCCCACGAACACGAGAAGACAGGCATGAGCTCACCGCACCTTTGTGTCCACCCATTGACCAACGGCGAGCAGTGGAGTAGCCAGCGCAGCCACGCCCATTTAACTCACAGCCATGCCGAGAGCACGCCAGAGTGCCGAAGCCGCCTCGCGCAGCCACGCCACGCCTCGCTCTCTCCGTGTGTACCCGCACTCGTGGAAAATACCAGCCACCTCCCAGACACGACCATTCACCGCCCCTTGCCCCGTGACCACCGTACTCGATGACGAACACTGCTGTACCCGCATAGAGCATGAACCTCTCCCGACCGACTGAGACCGCCCCTTGCCGTGCCACTATGCGTGTGACGATCACCGAAGTCCACCACATCGACCCATGGCATCTGACATGCCTATCGTGACCTGTAGCAGCATCGCCGATGAGCCCGAGCCATGCCGCCATGCCTCCATCGCTGGTGTATAAATAGGACCCTCCCTAGACCTCAAACAGCACACCATTCCACTCCTCTCTCACTCGGAAACCTCTAGACCCTTCCCCGGAGGAAGGTGAGCACCAGATCGCCGGAATTTGGCCGGATCCCGCCGCTGAAGTGAAGGAAGGGCGCTGTCGATTGGAGCCACCCTAGAAGCCACCGTGACCACCGTTCGACTCACCGTTGTCTACCAGCCCATTTGCCCCCCTCGCCGGACCTAGTGGAGCCCTGGTAAGCGTCCGATGACCCCCACCGTGCCGCTAGGTTTAGAATCCCGCAAGACCTCTGCAACATAGATGATGATCCTCAGTCATAGATCTTGTTCTAATCATAGTGCTGAGAATTGCTGGTACCGTTTCACCTAGCTGCTACCGCTGACGCATGGGACCAACCTGTCAGCAACCCGCTGCACGCGTGCTGTGCAGTTGGGCCGGCCCAAGTTCTTTCCCGCGTAGAGCCCAACGATTCAAATAGAATTTTGCCATTTAGTTAAAAACCATATTCTGTAGATGTATTCAAAATTGAATTCAAAGAGTTGTACTGAACTAAATTGCATGATTCCAATTTTTTTTGTAGAAAGGTATTGAAAAGATCTAAGCACTCCCATTTGATTCAAACCATTTGAAATTATAGATCACCTATACTAAAAATAACAAGACACTTTTATCACTTCAAACATTTTTATAAAATCACCCATAAATGCTTTTGAGTGGATTCCAACTCTCAAAAATCACATTTGCCATGCTCTACATGAATATGTAAAAAGATTTGGCTTTACAGATATTAAACATGGATTAGTATTAAAAGGATGATATATATGCATTTTTAGTCACTTTAATATTATTAAATAGTAATATTAAATCTTGTAATATATGACCACCACTTTAAATCACATTCCCAATTATTAGAATATGTGGTGATGACATGTGTCAATATGATCCCATATTTTAATTGGAGAATATTAAATCTTAAGAATTTTCAATGAGTGGAAATTACTTTTCCCAAAATAAGATAAATAAGAATGTGTCATTATTTCATGTCATGATTGAGATGATGTTATATCATCTAGTGTGAGCCTTTGGGTGCTAAATAGAAAATAGTGAAGTGTTGTTTGGTGATTGTCTACCTCATATGTATTTATAGACGCTAGTACCGACCCGGGCTACGACGAGGAGGAGTACTTCGAGGAAGAAGAAGAGAACTTCAACGACTGCACTCAACAAGGCAAGATATTAGTGCAAGCTAACTAATGAAAGATAACCTATGCCAAATGCACTAGGCATGCTTGGTTATGCAACTTTGATTATACCCATCCCAAGTTTTACTTGCAAGCTTTAATTTTCCATTTACTAAAGTTTCTTACTTATTAATAAATTGTGATTAGTGGAAAATAGGATGGGTACCATCAAGATCATAGAACTGTTCTTGGATACTTATGCTTGACTAGAACCCCTCAATAGTGATACCCTCAACACTAGTGGCTAGTGCTAAGCTAAAACTTCATTACTTTAGATGGGAACACTTGGAGAAAATGATTTTGAAAACCTTGGAATGATGATTCATTCGATTGAAATGTTTTGACGTGTGTTATGGAACACAATGGTTTGATGATGAAACTGAAAGAGACGTGATCCTTGACTTTCATAAAAATTGATGGTTGGTTTTGGATGCGATACCATTCCAATTTTACCGTACACCCACAATGCCTGAGTTGGGTAGGGCTTAACTGGAAGTTTATATGTCTTAGTATGGGTTCCCTTGCGGAAAGAGGTGAAGCTGAAGCCACCTATGCACTTCCTGGGATGGAAGTTAGCCATGGCTGGGAGGCCAATCTCATAGGGGAGGTACCTATACTAGGGTGTGTAATTGAAAGGTTAGGATTGATTATCCGCATACCATGTATGATGATTCAGGGTTATCCCTAACTGATGTATCAAACCTTGTGTTGAAAGTGTACCACCACTACAGAGTGTCAAACTTTTTCAATAGCCGCGTCCGCGGTTATGGACAGTTGGAGTGGCCATACTATTCCGTTGTCAGATGTTTCCAAAAAGACTTGTGACTTGAACAATGACTTTGATTTGACCACAACAGGGTTGTGAACATGAAATCAGTTTCCAAAAATACTTGTGACTTGAACAATGACTTTGATTTGACCACCCACTTAAGTAATCTAGAGAACTAAATTAGGTCTTTACTCTTTAAGTCATTCTGAAATAATCCTGGATTTTTGTAAATAAAACCTAGAGCTTAAGATTCCTGCTAGCTTTACTTTACCTATGTTAGTGATAGTTTGCGAGTACTTAAAGAGTACTCATGGCTTTGTCCCTAGCTATTCCCATGGCTAGACTATGAGGAGGACTACCCAAAAGATGGACAACAGGAGGTCTATGATAACTAAGATCATCTCCCATCATCAACATTGCTTGTGACCATGAAGATGGAGTCTACTATGTTATATGTCCACTGCTCTGATTTGTATTAAGACTTGATCATGAGATCAACTATTTGTAAGACTATTATGGTTTGTAATGGATGATGTATTGTGGTACCACTTATGTTATGTCTCGTAAAAATGGTAATACTGGGATTGTCATGTACGGCATAACAGGCATCTAAACTGAAAAATCCGGGTGTTGACAGTTGATGATGCGATCGACATGGTGAACAAAATCACAGCTCCGTTGAAGTGGCAGAGAGACCCGGTGAACTAGATCCTGTGGGTGAGCATCGGTGAAGAGGCTCCGCGGTGGCGCACGAGATCGCAGATCAAGTCGGTGCGCGTGGTTGCCATGGAGGCGATAGAGGAGCTTGGGATTTGTGGGACGGCCGGCGGAAAAACTGCATGAATCGGGACCATAGATGTGAATAACAAAATAATTACGATCATGCCCCCGATCTACTGACTTTAGCATGCCCATCTATCGTATGAACAATGGGTAGAGAAAGAAATTTAAAGACAAATGTTTTTGAAATAGAGGGGCGCGAAATGCTTCAAGGTCGGTGTGTGATATTGCCGCTCGATTGAGATTTGAATTTGTCCAGGGTCCAGCTAATAATAATAGAAAAATGGTACTATTTGGTGGGAGATTTTGGCTCAAAGGTTTTGAATCAGTGGGGCGGGAAATGCTTCAAATTCGGTGGGTGATTTTGCCTCTCGGTTCAGATTTTGAATTTGGCTAGCATACATCTAGTAACAGAAAAAGGTAGTAGACCGCAACCTATCTGTCTAGGAATTCAAGGCCGAGAGTTATATCAACTGATCATCCATATCCATACTAGTAATAGGCATGTGCCACACACATATATATTGTCTGAAATGTGATTTAACAAACATTAAGTCAATAGTCTTGTTAGAGCAAACATGCATACATTAAGTCTATTAATAATAACTATCTACACATATTGAGAATACAACCTACTGTGCCATGAAATTTTGGTGGTGGTGACATGATGGTTCTAGAACATGGTGGAGTTTCCTCTAGGTACTTCTCCTTCAACACGAATCCAGATGCTCTGAACCATTGGATCTAACAGTCCAACGATCAGGATTTGTGCTATGCATCCAATTCAAAACTGCTCCATTATAGTAGTAGAGATTTTTGCACGCAACATTGGATATCTATGATTCACATATCCTAGGCTGTAAATTTTGCTGCTTGACCGAGATTTTGAATTTTGCTAGGGCCCAAATAATACTCCCTCCGTCCCAAAATAGATGTCTCAAATTTATCAAGTATATTGCACAACCTTGTTTCAATCTCTCAAGTATATTCCAGAAAGTAGTTGTGCCCGCACCCCTTTTTATTTGACGTACTTTCAAGTTCTCAAAAATTATGAGATAATAAATCATGAACGTTGGCTGTGCTGCATCTTGTGCATTTGTCTACTTACTTCATCCTCAAATAAATGTACTTCTAGAGTTTGTTTTAAATCAAACTTAACTATTTTTGACCAACTTTAAATGTAGTAATATTTATAACACAAAAATAGTGCTGCAAGTTTATTAGTTTTGAAATGTACTTTCATAATATGTAGATTTCATGTTATATATATTGCTCGATTAGTTTTAAAAAGTAGTCAAATTTTTAAAAAGTTTGACTTAGACTAAGAGCTACTAGAAGTACACTTATTTGTGGACAGAGGGAGTATGCAAGAACTTGGCATGGTGGTGGTCTCGTATTTGGTACGAGCACATAGGTGCTTCCTCGCATGATGAATAATATTGCCACTAGGAGTTTCCCTAGTGTTCAAAAAAACTGGGAGAGAGAAGAGACTGAGAGCACACAGGAGGTAGCGCGAGAGCAGTGAAGAGGAGAATTTTCCAAAAAACTTTTGAAACTAACCAGGAATTCAGTACATCGAAACCCACCAAAAAGTAATTTCATAAAACATTCAAAGGAACCTACAAATTACTTGTAGTTCAAATTTGACCTAATTTCGATAAATGGCACACAGTCTCATTCAAGTCGGCAGAGTTAGCTAGTAAGTTTTAAAATTTGCAAACATGGGAAAATTGAGAATGTTCTTTCCTGATAGCGGGAAACTGACACCGACAACATCGTTTACTAAAAGAAGATGGACCCAGCTACCTTTGAAAAGACAATTAATTGAAGAGCAATATATATCACACTTACTTGTAGCTCAAGTTTGACCTAATTTTGTTAAATTGTCAAGATGACATTTTAATGTATAGGTTCGAAGAGGTTCACTCTAAATAACACATTAAAAGATGACTAGGTACATATCCTTCACAAACCCAAAACAACTTATATATATTCAAACCGAGGGAGTACTACGTACTGTACTAAACTAAAGATGCTAACTTTTGCATAGGAGTTTTATAGCTTGGTCATACACTACCAAATGGGCCCATTATTTGCTTTTTAGTTAGGGCATCTGGAATAATGTGTAAAAAACACACCTTAAGGCCTATGTGGCTTCCGCTAAGGTTCACCTTATACATTATGGAGAACATAAAGTTGTCTCAAGCTTAAGGGTTGCCATAGAGAATATAAACATCATTTACCCTCTCTCCTCTCTCTTGCAAGGAACAATATGATAAGCTATATGGGTCCTATCTTGTGGAAGATGTTAACTTTATCAATTGTGGTAATTTGCGTATAAGCTGGGTGGGTCCTAAATTACGAATTGTAACATCCCAATTTCCGTAACCCTGATTAGTTGTCCAGAATGCAAAAATCAGGGGGAACAAAAACTTTTTCTTGTTTAATATTGAAGTGTTTGTTTGTTGTTTGGATATGCTTATGCACCTCCTTGTGTATTAGAAGATATACTCCTTACCTGAACACTAGTTGACAAAAGCTCTTCCCAAAACTGTCTTGGCTTAATTTCCATATTCTCAAATGTTCTGGCATTTCAAAACCTGAGCCAAGAAGCCTTTGCAAACAAACTATTTTAGTAGCTTCTGTTTCCCTAAACCATGGAGACCAACCTATTATAATCTCCTTATGTTTTATAGACAGAACCTTCAACCATTCTTATCTTTAGGTTTCCAAAACCACTTTTTGAAAGCTTTTGAATTCTACTATTGGTAAAGATACCAAGGACTCTCATCTTATCCAAACCACAACCTTTTAAAAATACCCATCCTTACCTTGAGCTAGGCTTGATGGTAACCCTAGTAGTAGGTTTGCTTGGTTTGTAAGATGAGCTGCCTTGATCTGCTGCTTGATTTGTCTGCTTAGGAGATAGTATGAGCTACTCTAGGAGCTCATCACTAGGATCAAGATGTTTCTAAATCATCACACCCTAAGCAAGAATACAAATCTGGATCTGATCTCTAGCAACTAGGTGATCATCTAAAACCTATAACCAGACCCCTTCTGAAGTGATCCCTCCTAGGAGCTTCCAAGTCTTTGAAGACCAGTATCAAGCAAGGATCCTTCCTCCTCAATCTACACTTCAACATCATCCACTTGATGATGTTTTGGTACCTTGCAACCCATCAAAATCATCACCACCCGCATTCTAGTAAAAAACCCTAAGTCTGCCAAATTTGGCTGTCTGGAAAACTATTTCCAACATCACCTTTTTGAATGCCTCCTTTTCTCAACCCTTGTGCATTTTTGAAAATGCATTTAAACCATCTCGTTAAACATCCTAACGAATACCAAGGCCCACTCTTGCCCTTGGTTATATCATCCTCCAACCCACTTGTTCTTGATGGTTTTCCAGGCAAGAAAATAACTATTCCAGCGAATCTAGTCAACATGCCTACTTTGACAGAAGCTCACCCCACCATCCAACCTTCTATGGACCAAATCTTTGGATGGTTGTATTCTACCCATATAGGTATATCAATATATACTTCACTTGTTCCAAGTGGATCTTAGTGCTTCTTGAACCCACATGGTTTTGAAGGCTATCTGATAATTTGCTTTGGCAAGCTTATTTTATTCAAAGTTCGAAAGCCTGTCTTGGTGAGCTCAAGCTGGATCAAGCTCAAAACTCTATAGCATTGCGATCTACATCACTTGGTATATACATCCATATATCCCATGCCCCAAGGGGATCCTTGAGCTCCAAGATCCAACAAGGTTTTGATGGCATGAAAACAATCTTACCCAAGATCCTTAAATCTCTAGATTTCACCAAAATCAACTTGGATTCTCCAATCCCAAGGTTGCAACTGCTTGTTACACCTTGTCTACATCATGTACCTTGATCATCAAGATTTATCAAATCTTATCCACATTTATTATGGACCAAATCTATTTAATTCCCTTAATAGACAAAATCTCCAAAACTCCTTCCCCAATGGAAAGTTTGGTTTTTGCCAAAACCCTTCTCCAACCTTTTGATCAATTGAGGTCCATATATCATACCCTACCTTACCATCTCAAAAATAAATAATTTTGAGATCCTTTATTATTCCTCTTTGCCCTTTTTCTTAATGGCAGAAATGGAATAATAATTGTTTTAATAACTTTGAAGCCACAATAAATCTTGGGAAAATTCCCCTAAGTATGTATTCACATTTGGGACCATCTCACATCAAAAACTCAACTTGTCCAATTCAAAAATATCAGATAAATTCCTAAAAACCCTCTCTGCACTATTTGAATAATTGATAAAAAGTGCATCCAGAATTCTCTAAAAATCCCAAATAAATCCTAGTGATGCATCTCAACCTTACCCATCTACCAGCAGCATTGGATCATCTGGACCTGGTACAAATCTAAGAAGTTCTTCATAAGCAATCATATGACCAAGACTTGATATAAGTCAAGCTCATAATCTAAACTCTCTCCAACCTTCATAAAAACTTGCTCAGTACCTCTCCTCAGCACCACGACACACCCAGGTCAACCAGCACTGTAGCATCACTGTTCATCTTGTCCTCTTATGTTTGGAAGTGAGAGAGAGAGACAAGCATGTGAGGCCAATTAATTGCAGCAGCTATCACTCCCTCCCTCTCCGAGCTCCAGCACGACTAGAGCAATCCACCTCTCTCCTAAGCACCGCCCAACCCGACCAATCCTCTGCCTGGCCACCTCCATGTCCTCCCCATGGAACAAGTCCATCATGGCCTCTCCTCTCGGGTTAAATATCGCAGGCCACCCAGCTCTCCCCTCTCTGGCACATTGCCCCCTCACACGCCACCTCACCTCCCCATAGCACCCTCTCCCTCTCCCCTACTATGTATTGCTCGAGAGGGAGAGAGAAGAAGAGCTTCGGCCTCCTCTCTCTAGTTGAGCTAATCTCCCTCTCCCCTGCTCCTCCCTCGCTGCATGTCACCGTGCTGAGATCCCCTCCCCCTCCTCCATCTAATCCGGCATCTTTTTCTGCACAGGACCACCCCTGCTGCTGGCCCAGACCGGCACCGACGAACTCGCCTCGGGTCATACCGTGCCAGCTGCGCTCTGGAAGCAATCACCATCATGCCGCCCCTCGATCTGTTTGCCGTTGACGACCGCGTCTCCCTGCACCCTCCCCGGCCCTTCTCCGACCTCTGGTAAGCCTCCCCGTGCCCTTTCGCTGCCAACTAGGGTTCCGCCGCCGCTGCTCTGGTTCGTGGAAGAAGATGAAGCACGGCCGTCGATCTACACTTGATCGAACGACCGGTGGTTCCTGGTACCGTTTTGCCGCCCACGGCGGCCGATAGCTGGGCCCGCACCGCAGGATTTTGAAATCCCTCCTGCACGTCGCCTCGCGTGCTGTGGCCCCAATTTTCCCCTGGACAGCCTAGTAGACCCTAGATCCCAACCCGCGACCCCTTTTATTTTATTCTTTTTGCCCAGATCCAGTAATTTTGACCCTCAGTTTAAATCAATTTGAAAATGGAAACCAACTCCATTTGCCTAGATATAAATTTCCCAGGGTTTTTGAATGTCTCTTTAAACATGTAGTACCCCTAGCTTGTCCAAAAGTTGTCCAGATTTAATATGATAAATCTAACTCTTAGATGTGTCCTTTTTATATACTAAATCTTTCTATGAGTTTTATAACTCCATTTGACTTGAATCCTTTTTGTAATGACAGGTATGAGTCATAACTTGAAAATCACACTGGCCCTCTAGTCTTTTGCTTCTTATTTTTCCCATAGTAAAAATAACAAAAACAACACAGATATGACTTTAGGAAATTCTCTAGGTCAAACCAAAATGGGTATTGACCTAATTCCAACTCCCCGTACACATACACACCAATATCTACCCAAAACCAAGAAGATCATATTTTAATAAGCCAATATGGATTTATTATGAACTAATCTTCTCTAGGCACAGTTAATTTACTAATAAAATCACCTAAGTAGTTCTAAAAATCGAAAAAGAGTGATTCAAATTTCTACAGAAAGGTATTAAAAATACCTATAATGTTCCCTTGGAATCAACTCAAAAGCTTCTGTAGATTTAATCTAGTGAAAAAGACAAAAAAAACTCTAGAACTGCCCTTGGGAATATCCTGAGGGCATTCTGGTAATTATTTTGGAGTGATTCCAACTCTCCGTTATTCAGCACACCAAACTCTACCGGACCATACAAGGAAATAATTTTTGGATCTCCAGAAATTTTCTGGTGAATTATTTCCTAAACTAGAACTTTTATCACTAGAATTTTCATAAGAAATTAAAGAAAAGTGATAAAATAGTGAAACCACTTCTGTCGGCCTTATTCTGTCAATACCTACCTGATGGTATCACCTTTGCATATTGATATCATACATACCCAAGCCTAGTTCTAAATCCCCTTAACTGGTGGTATTTGGACAAATACATCCTAAAACAAAGACCACAAGGGCAATTAAAGTAATTCCAATTACAACCAACTCAATTTATCAAAACCTACTGATTTGAATAATGTGTGGTATGTTTTTTTGCAGTATTGTAATGATGCTTGTATACCTTGTGTTGATAGTGGTTTGGTTTGCTTGCATGTGCTATCTTGATGACGATAGTTGCGGTGAAATCGGAGATGAGAAGATGGTTCTTATTATTGGTTATTATGGTTTTCTAAGGAGAATTACAGGGAAATATACGCCACATTGCTTCACAGGCAAGCCACCTTCTTTCTCATAAACCTTGTCCTACTATTTTACTTATGCATGTTTTATCTTCTGTTTTATGAAAACTGCACTATTTTACTACATGTTGTTGTATATCTGGTAGTGGCTTGGCTCCTCCAAACCATTACTCAATGGTACTACTAAGTACAACCCTCTCGATGATACCTACTTGTCACTAGTATGGTAGATGGTGTAATAGACCATACCCTTTGGAGACCCCGTTTTAGCCAAAGCAAAACTAAAGGATGGGAAGACCCCGAAAAAGTTTTACCAAATGTTTTATGATAAAACCTTGGTGAGGTGGGACCTCCCAAGAATTGTTGAGAAAGAAAAAGGTTTTGTTTTACAAAATGCTGAAGGAAAGCTGGAGGAAAAAGGTTTACAAAAAGGCACCTGGTTCTTTGTAGTTTAGCTATAACAACTTAACCTGTGCAACCACATTACTCTGGAATGGGACATGGCTGGATTTGATGTTTGTCTATTCTGGTATAAGCTGGCTCGCAACTACTACAGGGGATCGCGATCCCTGGAGGCTAGGCCTTCTCCCTTAAAGGTCCATGTGGGACATCGACTTGGAGATGGAACGAACTGTCTGTAGGCAGCCATGCGTTACTATGAGCCCCTCATTGAAAGCACCCACTGTGTAAAGTGTAAAATGTGCTCTGGTTGGTCCTCGGTACTCGACGTCCTAGTTTTGAGGGGATTAACACTCATAGGGTAGGCACTTATATTGGAGTGGGCATCCGGAGAGTCTTGATCGGTTACTTGACCCACGATCGGCGTAGATCAGGGTAGTGTACCCAGATAATGTGGGGAAAGTGCACAACCTCTGCAGAGTGTAAATCTATTCGAATACCGTGTCCATGGTCATGGATGGGTTGGACAAACTTCTATAGAGCGGTGTTGGGTTTGTTTTCACAAAGGATTTCGGAAAAGAAATGGCCTTGGAAATGTTTTGACCATGGGATGGTCGTAAACGAGAAAGGTTTTGACCATCGGATGGTCGGAAGGGGGAGAAAGGAGTTTGGTTGTGGGATGACCTGAAGACGGGAACAGATGGGTACCCCAGTCCTAGTGTTTACAAAACTTTTAAAAAGGTTTCCAAAATGGTTTACAAAAATTTTCAACAAAGATATGTAGATGCTATATCTACAAGAGAAACTATTTGAGAAAATAACCTCTCTTCAAGCCCTCCCACTAATACAGCCATATTGCATATCCTCTTGTTATTATTATTTTCCTGAGGTGGTTTGCGAGTACATTCAAAGTACTCACTGGCATTGTCCCTGGCTATTAACTTGGTCAGATATCAAGAAGAGGATGAAGTTGACGGCTAAGCGAGCTAGGACGTTCTCCCAGTCAGTTGCTTGTAGGTTAAGGCATGGCTCGAGCTCTACGCTTAATGAAGTTCCGCCGATGTTGATCGATGTAGCCATAATGGCAACTAAGGTATGACATATATTCATTATGTATTGGATGTTTACCTTGATACTTGTCTGTTATGTGCCACGACTAACTGATCATGAGATTGTGGTTGTATGCATAACAGGGATTCTCGAAGGGTTAATCCGGGGGCCCCACACGGATGCCCTTAGACACTCATGCCTTGTACTCCCTTCCCCATCGTGCTAGACTTGTCGGTCCTAAACTATGATGTGGATATGTCCATGACCTTTTTTGGTCACTCAAGCCAATTTTTCATTATGCAAATACTAATCAGTGCTAGCATTTTTCAAAACTATTGTTGGCCCATGATATATTCCCCGTCCGGATTCCTTTAGAAGAATTTTGGAAATTTTCAAGAGTAATAGTCTATCGTGCTAACATGTATTCAAGTTTGACCTAATTTCGTTTTATCGTCATAGAGTCATTTAAGTGCGTGGATCTTTGGCTTGGAAGTTTGGAAAATCCTTCAACATGGGAAACTGTAAGAAAGAATTGTCCACTTTGTATGAAAATTTGTGGGGGAGGGGGCATTCTTTGTTATTTAATTAATTCTACCAGTAAAATACTTGAAAAAATCACTTCACGGTATGGCCTACTATACCATGTACTTCGTGTGAACTTTCTTGTGTTTAAAGAGAAATGGCTAAGGTCATGGACGTACTCTATATATCTATAATGACGATGTGTCCATATTTTTGTAAAGGTTGGTACATGTTAGCATGGTAAAGAAGTAAAAGTTTATTTTCAGAATGAAGTACGGTTAATATGGATAAATTAGAGTTCATAGCATGTGCCATTTATTTACTAGTATATAAAGTGGTTGGATAAATTACATGTTATATTTTTCAGGCTTAATTTTTTACTTAATTTAACCCACTCAAATGACTATCCATCGATTTGTCGAATTAGATCTAATTTAATAATCTACAAGAATAGCATGAGAGCAAGTTGAATAGTATAACCGAGTCTTAGGTCTAACAAAGTGACACGTCGTTTACTACCGGCCTTATACCAACATATACAATACCTAGCGTTCAAACTATACAACATCTAGCATTATGATGCAACAACCTTGTCAAAAACCAAGAAGATTGGACATGAATAAAATGAAAACCCTTTCTATGCCCGCCTTGAAAAATCCTAAAACTTGGGAATTGTAAGAAAGTATGCTACACTTTTTCTAAAAATTGCGGTGGTGGCATTCTTTATTTATTTTTGGAACTAGAGATCGTGGAGGAGCGAGACGCTTCTGTTATCGCGCTAGGGTTTGTTGTCGTCGAAAGGTGGTCCGAGGATCTTTTTGTAATTATTTTTACCTTTGAGCCTTTTTGTACTGGTGTTGATGATTATTTTGACTTTCGGAAGAGAAAAACCTGTTGCTAGAAGTAGATTAGTGTGACGTACCATGGCACACGTGCGCAGCACCATGCTTTGGATGAGGAAGAGACAAGCCGGACTGTGCACCCGCGGCTGCAGAGAAGAGATCAATGGATGATGGATGGTGAGAGCCAACGAAGGAGAGAGAAAACGCAACTAGTTTTGCGTGCATATACTAGTAGTAGGTCCACAAATTTACTACTAGTGGAGTGTACCCTGCACCTCGTGTCAGCATCCCATCATAGCTTTGGTCTGATATCGCACTGCCTTGAAGTCCTCCTCTGTGCTGCTCTCGTGCTGCCTCTTTTTTTTCTTTTTCTTTGAAAGTCTCGCGCTGCCTCCATCTTGTTCTCTTACTTGTGTAGTTCAGGTTTGACCAAATTTCGTTAAATTGACAAGATGCAAAATCTTATCAAGAAGTTAAACATGTTGTCCAAACTCTCGGTGGTTTCCGATATACTCCTAATTGACACCTAATGGGTACGTCCAAAAGCTTTATTGAAAAACTTTCAAATAAACATACAATTTACTTCTAGTTCAAATTTGAAAGATTCAGAAGTACTTAATAAGATAGGAAAATATCACAGATTCATATTCAGCAGCACTAGACGAATTCAGTAGCATTTCAAAGGGACCAATTCAGCAATACAGACACTGAAATTCAATAGCAGTACAGAGAGAATTAGTTCAAGTTTCAGCTCTCAAAAACTTGGCATAGGATGAGTTTGTCCTTTTTCTCCAAACACACTCCATCATTGGAGCAAGCAAAACTGACGATCAAGTCTGCATTTGTGTGGATACCTTGTTCTTACCTCAATGCATGTGTGACCAACATATATGGAACCCAAGAAGCCCATGCCTCATCTAGATTGAGAAGGCCATGTCTCAAAAGAAAACCAAAACAATTTACTACCATTGATCAAAACAAGTACCAATACAATAGTATTAGTTCTAGAAAATACTTTAATAATAACAACATCAGCACATTTGAGAGATTTAGTAGCTTTTGAAAGATTCAGCAGTATAGGCCATATTCTGCACTCGATCTAAACAATTCCCAGTACATAGGAATTATTAAAAAATATATTAGCAGTCATAGAACTCCATAGAAAATACCCTGTAGAAGTATAAAACTACTCGTAGTAGTAGCTTAAGCTAGCTAGGAACAATTACATGTCCCATCATATACTCCAAACATGCATGAGAGAAAAGAGAGAGGTTAGAATCACCACAAGATCTATATGCCAACGATTCAGCATGTCCAAATCGTGGTCGGGTAGCGCATGCTTTCCGGCCTGGCACGCTTCTCTCGTTTTACAGTCGTCTGTAGATCCTCATAATAGGATTTTGCCTGTTCCCCGTCAGCAAGATAGATGTAAAATTCACGGATCCTTCCAGCAATTTCCACCACTCCGATTGCGAAGGGAAACGTCCAATAACATAAAGAAAGTAATTAATATTCGAACAGAGGGACTAGAAAATTATATACAGTAGTACATTCATATTAGGACCATCAGGAGAATATTAAGATGTCATATCTCATAATGGGTTGTTGTCGTCGTGGATCCAATATTGGAACTCCACAAGGAACTACGAGCAATGATTGAGGAGCTTGACAATAAGTCCGCGACACCAACATGAAATGGTTGAGCACATCCAGCGCCGCTTTGGCTTGCGGCTCCACAATCTTTGGCTCAGAATAAAACCCAAGATGATAGAACCCACCAAAATAGTCCAATGACGAGATCCTCACCTCGTACTCCTCCAATTCCCACACTTCCGACCTTACACAGCTGACACACAGGATAATCTCCGTGTTGTGCCCGTCAATCTAGATGATGAACAGCATGCTTGTCTTCTCGATGTTGATGACAATTTTTCTCCGTGATCACCCTGAAGGCACCGACTTAGACGGGTTCCACTGTTTGATGTTGTAGAGGACTATGGGCACCTCGATATAGTGGGTGGATTTGAGGTGCAGATAGAAAGGTAATTTGTTGCTGGCCTAGTTGCATCCTAGATCCGTGTAGATAAATGGGCTATGGATGCAGGAGATCATGTGGGCATAGAGTTTGTTGAGGGAGACCACTTTCGAGTAGTTGTAGTTTGGGCAGTTGTAACCTTCTCCGCCAGCGACTTGGAAGTGTAGCTCCTTGGAGCATGCGGCCAGCCGGATGATGCTTTTAGCATCCAGACGCTCAGCAATTTTGTTGATGACATTGTCACCGACCTTGCTAAAGTTGCTGCACCGACGGCTCTCCCTCGAACCTCTCCAAATTTTGTACAGACGATCCCCCATCATCTCTAGGTGGATTGGGGGCGAGGGCGGAACTATATAGAACTGTTTGGGGTTTTTTCAAGGAGAGGATGGTGGTCTAGAAGGAGATATGCACCAAGCGAGATGGCAAGGAAAATGTGTGAACCTTGCGGTGGATAGGATCCCAAATGCAGCCAGGCGGCGTCAGCGAGTGGGTAAACTAATCGGAGATGGGTAAGATGGGATGGCTCTTTGAAAGAGGTTTTTTCTTTTCTTGTAATAAATTAACCATGTCACCTCCTGGCACAGTATAGTCTCATGATGTCAATTTGACTAGACAGATTATTTATTTATAGGTTCTACTATAGTATTTTCATAAGTAGGAGTAGTTGGTAGTATTATTACTCTATCTCCGTGCCGAGGAATGAGGCGTTCTCATTTTGCGTGTTTTTTCTTTGACCAAGATTTACTCTAAATATATATAAACAATGTTGGTACAAAATTTGCATTATTGGAAAGTATTACTCTACCTCCAACATTTCAGACAAAGTGGACCATGATTTCTTATAACTTCCTTGTTTTAGAATTGTTGAATCTTCCTATCTAGGTAACTTCCCCCACTTAGAGGACTTTATGACGATTTAATGAAATTATGTCATATATGAACTACAAGTAAGCGTGATAGGTTGCTCTTGAATTTTACAAATGCCTTTTGTTGATACCAATGTTGTCAATATATCGAGAACCATCGTGAGATTTGAAAAATGCAACTAACTTCGTTCTAAGAATATGCATGCCTACAAATTTGATAATGTTTTGAAGACACTGAAATAAAACAAATAATAAACCAAATACTTTCATTTGGCATCCTCTTATGCGTATTGCTCGCCATAAAAAATCAGAAATAAGTGCTTGATACTTCTTTTCAAAAGAAAAAACTGCTATGTTGCTTCACAATTTCCATACCACTATATAGTGTACGAATAACTTCGAACATCGGTAGTTAGATACAGATTGGCAAAACCAGAAATTGTTGACCATTGGATATCTTTTAGTACATTTGATTCTGTAATGTCTAGCATATAGAAGGTTCCATTATTGTTGGCCTCTAGTACCATGAATATACTATGTAGAGAAAGTACACAGAACAAGTTTTACATGCCACAAGCCAAGTTTCCAGATATAGTGGACAATGTTTTATGTATGATTCCCAAGTTTTATGAGTTTTCAAAGCTGCCAAGCTAACTCAGCCCACTCAAATGACTTTATGTCTCATTTAACAAAATCAGGTCATTTTTGAACTAGAACCTCTAGAAAGTGGTAGATTGCTATCGAAGTTCTACAAAAAGCTTTTGGAGGTACCCATTAGGTTAATATATTGGAAACAATCGAGAGTTTTGACCAATTCAGCTCCCTTCTAAGAATTTGTAACCCGTTTTGAACCAATCACGTGTAATAAAGAAAAACAGAAAAACAAATATTTACGCATGGCATCCTATCACGTCACATGTACAGCCTGCCAAGAAACTGATAACCATGGGATTTGACAACTTCTGGAAACCAGCCCCGTGATATTTTCCCACCATGTCTGAATATTATTTGGTTTCAACCCTGATGACCAAAAAAGGACATGGCCATATAGACATCATAGTTAATGTATTGTTCCCACATTAATTTGGTAGGTGCATCTTGGCGTAGTAGGAAATGTTGCCCGTTGAGTCTCAACATTGGGCCTATTTGATTCGCGGGATAGGAAAAACAAAAGAATAAGGAAAACACAGTATCATTAGAATACCATGTCCAGTTGAATCCTATAAGATTTGGAGCCTACAGGAATTTTTCTTAAAGAAATGTTTGATTCATAGGAAATTAAAGGAATTATAACATGAGGTTGAGGTGGATTGTGCCTAAAATTTTTACGGAATACATGTGCATGGCATCCTTTTGCATGTATCACATGCCATGCAAAATGATAAACTTGAGTTTTGACAACTTCTCAAAAACTAGGTTCACAAAATTTTCATGCAATGCGTATGAATAGGTTTCGAGTCGGAAGATCAAGGCCAATGCCATATCCTGTGATCAACATCATAGTTTATGGTAATTTCCACATATTATGTAGATTTGTGCAATTTGGAATTATTGTAAACAATATTTTGCTAAGGGGAGTTTCAATAAGTATTATGAAAAGAGATGATCTCAATTTTCCAAGTGACGGGATTTTTTTGCGAAAACTAGAACGTTGTCTTCCATAAAGAAAATGGTAGTACTAGGAAAAAGAAGGATCGAAATGGAGAGGGGAAATGAAGAGCTACTGTAGAAGAGATTATGGGGTTAGAGAAGGCAACCCGAGAGGGCTGTAGTGAAGAGGTGTTAAACGTGGTTTGATGTCAGACCAAAGTTATGAAAAAAAGATAAAAAAAGAGCCGTCGTAGTGCGTTTTGAGTTTTGCGCATAATAGCGTTCATCGTGCTAAAGACTATCAGTAGAATCTTTCTAGATGCTAAGAATGGAAAAGAAGATCCAATGGTTAGCAATGTTTGGATTTGCCAGTCTTGATCAAACGTTCAATGTTCCGTACACTATAAAGTGGTATGGTATTGTGAGAGATAAGACACAATAAAGATATGATAATAAGTACCACGAATGGCCGATCTAACTTTAGGTCTCGTAGGAGCGAGGTGCTTGAGAGTTAAGACAGTCGGTGGAAGTACAAGTTACAGCAAGCACCTCATAAAAATGAAAATTATTGCATCCAAGTCCATGCATCATTCAGCACAAGGACCTAGAAACTGAGCAATGAAGTGTGTGTTTTGAGGTTTGCACATACCAGCATTCATTATCATGCTAAATACTATCAATAGAATCTTTCTAGATGCTAAGAATGGAAAATAAGATCCAATGGTTAGGAATGTTTGGATTTGCCAGTCTTGATCCAACGGCCAATGTTGAAAGTGCATCTATACACTATGAAGTGGTATGGTATTGTAAGATATAAGACAAGATAAACATACGATAAGAAGTACTACGAATGGCCGATCTAATGGTAGGTGTCGTAGGAACGAGATGCTTGAGAGTTAACACGGTCGATGGAAGTACAAGTTACATCAAGGACCTCGAAAAAAATTCATCCAATTCCATGCATTTAGCACAAGGACCCTAAAACTAAGCAATATAGTGTGGTTTAGAGGTTTATGTATACTCGCGTTCATCGTGCTAAAGATTATCTATAGAATCTTTCTAGATGCTAAGAATGGAAAAGAAGATCCAATGGTTATTAGCAATGTTTGGATTTTCCAGTCTTGATCAAATGGTCAATGTGTCATACACTGTATAGTCATGGTATGATATTGTAAGAGATAAGAGAAGATAAGGATAAGATAAGAAGTATTATGAATGGCCGATCTAATGGTAGGTCTCGTAGGAGCGAGGTGCTTGAGAGTTAACACGGTGGGTGGAAGTACAAGTTAAATCAAGGACCTCATAAAGATGATAACTACATCCAAGTCCATGCATTTAGCACAAGGACCGTGAAACTGAGGAATGAAGTGTGTGGTTTGAGGTTTGTGCATACTAGCATTGATCGTGCTAAAGACTATCAGTAGAATCTTTCTAGATGTTAAGAATGGAAAATAAGATCCAATGGCTAGCAATGTTTGCATTTGCTAGTCTTGATCCAATGGTCAATGTTCAAAGTTATTCCGTACACTATGCAATGGTATGGTATTGCAAAAGATAAGATAAGATAAAGATAATATAAGAAGTACTACGAATGGCTGATCAAATAGTAGGTCTCGTAGGAGCGAGGTCCTTGAGAGTTAACACGAACGATGGAAGTACAAGTTACATCAAGGATCTCATAAAAACATGAAAATTGCATCCAAGTCCATGCATTTAGCACAAGGACCCTGAAACTGAGCAATGAATGAAGTGTGCATTTTGAGGTTTACACATACTAGCGTTCATGGTGCTAAAGACTATCAGTATAATCTTTCTAGATGGTAAGAATGGAAAAGAAGATCCAACGGTTAGCAATGTTTGGATTTGCTAGTCTTGATCAAACAGTCAATGTTCCGTAAAGTATACAGTGGTATGGTATTTTAAGATATAAGACAAGATAAAGATAAGATAAGAAGAATAGTACTGCGAATGGCCGATCTTTTGAATAACCTTCACTCCTAATGTTTGGGAAGCAAGTGAAAATTTTGTAAATCAGAAAACTTTAAATTTTTTGTGCCGCCAAGGACCAAAGTGGTTTACTTCGTATGTACTCCTCGTCCCTACTCCACACTAATGCGTGGCTGCCGAACACGCCAGAGACACATAGCCGCCGTACTAAGGCACACTTGCACATCGCCACGCTATGGACGAGGGAGAGATCAGCACGAGGGGAAAGGGGAGAAGAGATGGAGGATAGCAAAGGAGAGAGAAAACACACGATTTGTTTTGTGTGCATAGGTCCTGAAATTTACTACTAGTAGATTGTACACTCTAAGGCCGAGGAGTACCTCGTGTCAGGAACCCATTATAACTTTGCTCTGACATGGAACCGGCTTCAACTACTCTTCGCTGCTGCCCTCTTCCGCTGCCAATGTTTTATTCTCTCAGCATGTACAACGCGTGGACAAAGGTGACCATATGTCTAAGCAAAGAAATATACTACTCCTGCATTCTGTAAAAAAGCACACCTTAATAAGGCCTACTATGTGGCATCCGCTAAGGTTCACCTTATACATAGTGGAAAAAATAAAGTTATCTTTAAGCCAAGGTGCACCTCAAGCTTGTGGGTTGCCCATAGAGAATACAAAAATCATTTCCCCTCTATCCCTATTTCATGTGATCGTTTTCAGAAGTGGTTGAAAATTTTCAAGATGCAAAATCTTAGCTAGTGGTCGAACCAGTCGTCAAAGATCTTTGCGGTTTCTGATATATTAATTGACTGCTCGATGGGTACCTCCAAAAGATTTTTTTCATAAAAATTTCAAAGCAACCTACAATTTATTACTTGTAGTTCATTTGACCTTATTTATATACATCAACATGAAGTCACTCAAGTGGGCAGAGTTAGCTAGGAAGCTTGAAAACTCATAAAACATCAGAATCACAAGTACAACATGCTGTTCATCCACTGTATATGTGTGAAAACTTGGCTTGTGGCATTTAGATCGAATATTCTTCGCACTTTCTTTATATAAAAGAATGATCTCGTCATCAATTAAGAATGTTCTTTCCTGGTAGTTTATTGATGCTCTGTCCCACTTTGGTGATTTAATCATCTCTGGCTAGGGTATTTTCAGTAGAAAAATCACTATTGGAGTTCCACAACTCCAAATAGGTTGATTCCAATTTCTACAGAATGGGTATTTCATCTACCTACCATGTGCCCTTGGAATCAAATCAAAAGCTTCTGTAGATCTAATCTGGTGAAAAAGACAAGTTGTGTACAGAACTGCTTTTGGGAATTTCCTGAGGGCATTCTGGTAATTATCTTGACTTGATTCCACCTCTCAGTGAACAAGTAGAGCAAACCTTACTGAACCATCCAAGGAAATAATTTTTGGAGCTCCAGAACTTTTCTGGTGAATTATTTCCTCAAACTAGGGCCTTTATCCCTAGAAAAGTCATAGGAAATCAAAGAAAAGTGATAAAATAGTGAAACCACTTTTGTTGGTTTCATTTTATCAATACCTATCTGTTGGTATCATGTTTTTACAATGGTACCATACAGAATATGCTCTGATTCCAAAACCCCTCCTAGGTAATTCCTAGACTATAAATCCTAAGGGATTTTCTTCCATATTACCAAGACAAAGCCAATCTTATCAAATCCTTCCCTCCTAGGACCAAATGAATGGTGAACTTGTATGGCTCATTTGTTTGCTGTATTGCATTGGTGCTTGCAAGCCTTGTGTTGATTGTGTCCGTGTTTGTTTGCATGTGATGTCTGGACGACGATAGTTGTGATGAAATCAGAGAGCAGGAGTAGTGGTAATTATTATTGGTATTATTGGGTATTCTAAGAAGAAGTCCAGGGACACATTGCCATATTGCTGATCATCAGGCAAGCCACCTTCTTGCTCATAAGCCTTGTCCTACTATTTTACTTGTGCATGTTTTATCTACTATTTGTGAAACTGCATTGTTTTTATTATAAGATGATGTATATATGGTAGTGGTTTGGCTCCTCCGAACTACTACTCTTGGTACTACTAAGTACAAACCCCTTGGTGACACCTATTTGCCCATAGTGGAATAGATGGTGTATTACATCATACCCATTTGGAGACCCCGATTTAGCCGAAGCAAAAGCTAGAGGATGGGAAGACCCCAGAAAAAGGTTTTACCAAATGTTTTATGAGAAAACCTTGGTGAGGTGGGACCTCCCAAAAGATGTTGACAAAGAAAAAGGTTTCGTTTACAAAATGCTGGAGGAAAACCAGAGGAAAAAGGTTTACAAAAACGCACCTGGTTCTTTGCAGTCTAGCTATAACAACTTAACCCTGTGCAACCACACTACTCTGGTATGGGACAAGGATGGATTTGATGTTTGTCTACTCTGGTATGAGCTACCTCAAGAACAACTCTGGGATCGGGATCCTGGAGGTGGGCCTTCTCCGATAAAGGTGGGACCTAGAGAAGGAACAAAGGGTCGGCAGGCCTCCACGCGTTACTATGAGCCCGTCATTGAAAGCGCACACTCGAGAAGTGGAACAGGCGCTCCGGTTGGTCTTCACCCGACGTCCTAGTGTTGAGGGGATTAACACTCATAGGGTAGGCACTTATATTGGAGTGGGCATCCGGAGAGTCTTGATCGGTTACTCGACCCACGATCGGTGAAGATTAGGGTAGTGTACCCGGATGGTGTGGGTAAAGTGTACAACCTCTGCAGAGTGTAAATCTATTCGAATAGGCGTATCCGCGGTTAAGGACGGGTTGGAGAAACTTCCGTAGAGCGGTGCTGGTTTTGTTTTTGAAAAGGATTTCGAAAAAGCAAAAGCTTTGAAAATATCTTGACCATGGGATGGTCGAAAAGGAGAAAGGTTTTGACCATGGGATGGTCGGAAAGGATCCCAGTTATGACCCTAGGATGGTCAGAGAGGGATGGAAGGTGTTTGGTCGTGGGACGACCGAGAGAGGGAAACAAAAGGGTGACTCAGTCCCAATGTTTTCCAAAACGGTTTCCAAAATGTTTTACAAAAGTTTTCAACAAAGATATGTAGATGCTATATCTACAAGAGAAACTAATTGAGAAAAGAACCTCTCTTGGAGCCCTCCTACTACCACAGCCATATTTCATATCCTCTTGCTATTATTATTTTCTTGAGGTGGTTTGCGAGTACATTCAAAGTACTCACTGGCATTGTCCCTGGCTATTAACTTGGTCAGATCTCAAGACAAGGTGAAGTGGACGACTATGCGAGCTAGGACGTTCTCCCAGTCAGTTGCATGTAGGTTAAGGCATGGCTGGGGCTCTGCGCTTGTTGAAGTCCGCTGCTGATTATTGATGTAGCCATAATGGCATTTATGTAAGTCTTGTATTTTGGTATATTCTCGGATGTTGTAATGATACTTGTCGGTTATGTGCCATGACTAACTGATCATAGGATCGTGGTTGTATGCATAACAGGGATTCTCGGAGGATTAATCCGGGGGCCCCAGAGACTTGGTATCAGAGCCATCCTGACTGTAGGAGAACCTTAGTTAGCATGGTCGTAGACAGGAACTTTATTTTGAAAACCCCGGTTTTCAAAAAATAGTTTCTCAAAGAGTTTCAAAAAGTTCTACTTCTTCTCTTATTCTAAGTAATTGCTTTCGAAAATGGTTCCCTCGAACTCTCGTCCAAACATCAAATCCACGGATTTTTAAATAACTAGGATCTAGAACCCGATGAAGACAATGAGAACAAGATGAAGATAAGCAACTACCAGCAAACACAAGGACACTACAATATTGCTCTACCCACGGAATCCTCACAATCAAAAGGCCTAAGGTGTTGCCCTATCACGAAGCGTCCAAAGATATGATGAAGGCTTCATCTGCAAGATAGTGACTCCGACCTGAAGAAAAACGGTATCTAGGGTCAATAGTCCTAAGGATAGGATTCCCCTACATCGCGAGTAGTTAACTCCTTGGTCCCTAGCGTTGACCGTGTTTTCTTGCCTAAGTGCATCCTGTGTTGCTTGATGTGTGTTGTCTGCCGAGGACATTGCGATTCCCTTGCTCTATTCGCCTTGTTTTTAGGTTCTGGTTTGCCTTGACTTCCTTCAAAATGTGAATTGAGGAGCGATAACTCACCTAGTAACTCAGGAAGCCCCTGTGTTAGATGTCGGTAATGAGACCCAGACTAACCTCGAGAGTATATGAGAGGAAAAGCATCGCAAGAACCAGTAGTTCGACATCGTCAAGTCAGGGTCAACTCGAAGATTTCATCTAAGCAGGACGGCATACCTTATCGAACTCACCGCGCAATACTCGTCAATGACACCACACTCCCTTTGAAGGAAATATGCCCTGAGAGGCAATAATAAAGTTGTTATTATGTATTCCTTGTATATGATAGATGTTTATTTTGCATGCTATAATTGTATTGGTAGGAAACATCAATACATGTGTGTTTAATAAACAAAAAGGGTTCCTAGTTATGCCTCTCTTATAGACTAGCTTGTTGATTAACAAGATGATCAAGGTTTCCTGATCATGGACATTGGATGTTGTTAATAACAAGGTCACAGCATTTGTGAAATGATGTGATGAACATTCATCCGAAGTATAGCATTACGATCAAGTCATTATGTTTTTTTGGGGTTATGCACTGGAAACCGCTGCATTCACTTTAAATAAGGCACCATCTAAATCCGTTGAAAAGACACCGTATGAATTATGGTTTGGAAACAAACCTAAGTTGTCATTTCTTAAAGTTTGGGGATGCTATGTTTATGTGAAGAAACTTCAGCTGGATAAACTTGAACCCAAAGCGGAAAAATGGGTCTTCATAGGATACCCTAAGGAAACAATTGGGTATACCTTCTATCACATATCCAAGGGCAAGGTCTTTGTTTCCAAGAATGGATCCTTTCTTGAGAAGGAGTTTCTCGCGAAAGGTGTGAGTAGTCGGAAGGTAGAACTCGAAGAGGTTATTGAACCTTATCTTCATGAAATGGCAAGTAGCGCAGCTCGAGAAGTTGTTTCGGAGTTGACTTCACCTAATGAAGAGAGAGCTAATGATATTGATCATGAAACTCCGAAAGAGGACACTACCGAACCTCGCAGGTCAAGCAGGACACGTGCAGCTCCTGAACTGTACGACAATCCTGTTATGAATTTCATGATTGATGAAATAGATGACCCTACGACGTATGAAGAAGCGATGATGAGCCCGGATTCGAACAAATGGCGAAGCCATGAAATCCGAGATGGAATCCATGTATGAGAACCAAGTTTGGAACTTGGTGGACTTACCTCACGATCGAAAGGCCGTTGAGAATAAATGGATTTTCAAAAGAAAAACTGATGCTGATGGTAATGTAACCATCTATAAGGCTCGACTTGTCGCAAAGGGGTTTCGACAAATTCAAGGAGTTGACTACGATGAGACATTCTCTCCCGTAGCGATGCTTAAGTCGGTTAGGATTATGTTAGCAATTGCTGCATATTTCGATTATGAAATATGGCAGATGGATGTCAAAACTGCGTTCCTCAATGGTAAGATTGAAGAAGAGTTGTATATGATACAACCTAAGGGTTTTGTCGATCCTAAGGATGCTAATAAGGTGTGCAAACTTCAGCGATCCATCTATGGACTGAAGCAAGCATCACGAAGTTGGAATCTCCGCTTTGATGAGGTGATCAAAGAGTTTGGATTTGTCCAAACTTATGGAGAGGCTTGTATTTACAAGAAAGTGAGTGGGAGCAATGTGGCATTTCTGATATTATATGTGGATGACATATTATTGATTGGAAATGATATAGATCTTTTAAACAGTGTTAAAAGTTATCTAAACAGCAAATTTTCGATGAAAGACCTTGGTGAAGCATCATATATATTAGGCATTAAAATCTATAGAGATACATCAAGGCGCCTAATTGGGCTATCGCATAGTACATACCTTGATAAGATATTAAAGAAGTTTAATATGGACAAAAGTAAGAAGGGTTTCTTACCTATGTTGCAAGGCAAGACATTGAGTAAGACTCAAAGTCCAGCTACGACGGAAGAAAGAGAGATGATGGATAAGATCCCCTATGCCTCGACCATAGGCACTATTATGTATGCCATGCTATGTACAAGACTGGATGTGGCACATGCTATTATTTTGACTAGTAGGTACCAATCTGATCCAGGTTCGGAACACTGGATAGCGGTAAAGAACATCCTCAAGTACTTAAGAAGAACTAAGGATATGTTTCTTATATACGGAGGTGAAGAAGAGCTAGTCGCTAAGTGTTATGTCGATGCTAGCTTTGACACCGATCCGGATGACTCTAAGTCCATATCCGGATACGTATTTCTCTTGAATGGAGCAGCAGTTAGTTGGAGGAGTTCCAAACAACCTGTGGTGGCTAGATCAACAACGGAGGCGGAATATGTTCTTTGCTTCGAGGAAGCGAGCTTTGGATGAAAGAGTTCATTACGGAACTGGGTGTGGTTCCCAATGCGTTGGACCCGATGGTGATCTATTGTGACAACAATGGAGCCATAGCCAACGCAAAGGAACCAAGGTCTCACAAGAATTCCAAGCATATTAAGCGCCGGTTTCACTCCATCCGCTAGCATGTCAAGGATGGAGATATAAAGATTTGTAAAGTGCACACGGACCTGAATGTAGTAGATCCGTTGACTAAAGTACTCCCTAGGTAAAAACATGATCAACACCAGAACTCCATGGGTGTTAGATTTATCACTATATAAACTAGATTATTGTCTCTAGTGCAAGTGGGAGACTGAAGGAAATATGCCCTGAGAGGCAATAATAAAGTTGTTATTATGTATTCCTTGTATATGATAGATGTTTATTTTGCATGCTATAATTGTATTGGTAGGAAACATCAATACATGTGTGTTTAATAAACAAAAAGGGTTCCTAGTTATGCCTCTCTTATAGACTAGCTTGTTGATTAACAAGATGATCAAGGTTTCCTGATCATGGACATTGGATGTTGTTAATAACAAGGTCACAGCATTTGTGAAATGATGTGATGAACATTCATCCGAAGTATAGCATTATGATCAAGTCATTATGTTTATATTGCTATAACATCATACGAAGTAATCTTTATCCTTAGACCTGAGATCATGTTAATTGCTAACACCGGAAGAGTATCTTGATAACATCAAACGTCACACCGTAACAGGGTGACTATAAAGATGGGTTTAGTACTATGCAGGTGTTATGTTGAGGCTCATGGATCAAGAGTGGAATTTGTCAATCCAGATAACGGATAGATATACTCTAGGCCCTCTCGGTGATATCACATTAGGATAGCTTGCAAGCAAGTGATGTGATCACAAGAATGTTATATCACGGGAACAAGAAAAGAGTGCATGTCGGTAACGAGATTAAACTAGGTATGGAGATACCGATGATCGAATCTCGGACATGTAATATATCGAGAGACAAAGGGATTTAGTTATAAGCGTTAAAGGTTCTCACGATCATAGGAGTCATCGTTGAATGTGTAGGAGTCAGTATGGATCTCCAGGTCCCGCTGCTGATTATTGATCGAAGAAGGGTCTCGATCATGTCTGCATTATTCGCGAACCATAGGGTGGCACACTTAAGAGTTACCGGACAACATTTTGGAGCACATATGTTTCAGACAAAAGAATTGCAAAGCGCAGGAATTGTTTCAATAGAAACCGGAAATTGTTTCGGGTGAAATTGCAGAAGGTAGTTCTGCATGTGATATTGAAATATTGCAAGGGGCTATAAGTGAATGTTTGTTAATTAAAGTAATTAACAAAATTCTGAATAAATTTAATAAAAAGAGTTTTACTAAATGAGAGAGCATTAAATTTGGAGAAATTTAATGCATTTAAAGTGGAGACTTTAAAAGGGAATGTGAAGAGGCATTTTAATGTGGAGGAGTTACCACCACATGAATGGGGGAGGTGAGGGGTCACCCCCCCATGCACCGGCCATGGAGAGAGGGGGCAGCCCCCCTCCTCCTATAAATGGCCACCCATTCCCTCCTTCATCCTCACACCTCCTTGTGAAGGATCTCTCTCCCCCTCTAGAATTATTCCCCCATGGTCTCGGATTAGCGAGATACATGTTCCCGGTGGCATTTCGTCTGGAAGGAGTTCTTGCTTCACTGGATCGCTAGAGCGAGGAGGTGGAGGTTGTCCGGTGGCTTGAACGTGTGTGCGAGTGCGGATGCGCTGCTGAGTTGCGGCGCTCGGACTTCCTCACGATCTTGAGATCGGCAAGCATATGACTACATCAACCACGAGTTCCTACTCGTTAACAAAACTCGTTGTCTTCGAGGGTAAGTTCTCCATGGATGTATGTCCACCCGTTGCTCTGTATCTAATAGATAGATCTTGGCGTATAGTTCTCATCGTAGGAAATTTTTTCTTTTCTATGCTGCGGACCCAACACCCTTATCATAAGTCTACTATAGTAAGAAATTCCGTTGAAGCCAGAAGTCAACCCCCAAAGGATCCCTAATATCCACAGGAAACCACCAGAAATGTCCACCAAGACAAGTAGTGAAGACCTAACTACGTTGTTTCCCGGTATGATAGACCTTCCAACCACCTCCAGAGACCAGTTATTCTAGTCGACCCTACCCAACCCAACGAGAAGTTCCTCACCAGAAGGACCAGATAATCCAGAAACCTGAAGACAAGGATGCATGAAGACAACGAGTCCACTCCGCCCTCAAGCAGAAACAACGCAAGAGATTCGAGTGAATACCCCTTCTTTGACGATGACCGCAGCCACCCTAACTAAAGACTAGCCAGGAGAGTCACAAACCGCTAGCTTGCCCGAAGCTAACTCCATAATGGATTCGTTGGAAACCATCCCCGCCAAGGTTGATAAAATAAGGCATCACTGGAAGACCCAACTCAAGACTCCGAGAAGATACAGCCTTCCGCTAGCATTAGGTCAGCACTCCCAGACAGAAGATGTCCACCAATCAAGCACCTTAGTGAAGCTCTAAGGTGGAAATACGGCGTCTTTCCAGTCAAATCTTCAGAAGATTGTCTACTAGAAGATACTTCAGAAAATATCCTCGGATCCGAAGTCTTCCCGCCAAGCAACAACTCATGAGTATCCGATGAGGAAATAACTGAAGATTCTACAAAGTCCCTCCGCTACTTCAACTGAAGACCCACCCGAAGGACCACCGAACCGCTAAACCCTAGGTTCCATAAAGCTCAGAGGACGTGAAACTCCAACAGCTCCACTAGGCTAAGTACGAATAATAGTAGGATATATAAGCCCCATAAGCCATAGCTTCACAATAGTCTTCCGAAGATCTCGACTCCAGGAGAAGGATGGACGGCAATCTTCAGAACCCCCCCCCCAATGAAGTCAAGAAGGAAAGAATGCGTTATCTCCGAGCTAACCCAGTAAAATCCTAAGGGGGGAAAGACATAGTCTTTCCCACAAAAATAGAGTAACTCTTCGTCAGAGCAAACTCAAGAGTTTCGAACCAAGAATCGTTAAATAGAATACGCTACGACCCTAAGGAAAAGCTGTGAATCCTTAGAGACAGATACTCCCTGCTGTAAATTCTATCCTCCGACGAGTACCCCGTGAAGTTCAGCCGCAAGAGAGTCTACCCAGTCTAAGCCCTCAATGATATAGAGTCCGGAAGAGAAGGTCATCTCTCAATATCAAGACTGGACTTTGTTCAACTCTTCGTGCCTCCCCGGAAGACTGAAGCTAAACTTCATCGACAGAGTAGTCACTTTCAAAGAAGGAGTCCGTGAGATAGTACATGTAAGACACCTAGACTCATTTTCCCCGAACCCTACCCTCCTGAATCTCGGGACGAGATTCTTTTAAGGGGGAAAGATCTGTAACATCCCAATTTCAGCCGCCCTGATTAGTTGTCCAGAATGCAAAAATCAGGGGGAACAAAAACTTTTTCTTGTTTAATGCTGCCGTGTTTGCCTATTGTTTGAATATGTTTATGTTTGTGATTGTGTATTAGAAGATATACTCCATACCTCAACACCAGTTGTCAAAAAGCTATTTGACAAAACTATCCTAGCTCACTTTACATATTCTCAAATGTTCTGTCATTTCAAAACCTGAGCCAATAAGCCTTTGCAAACCAACTATTTTAGTAGCTTCTATTGATCAAACTATGGAGAGCTATAGAATACTATCTCCTTATTGCTTCCAAGACAGAACCTTCTAATACTCTTACCTCTAGATTTAACAAAACCTTTTTATAAGATTTTGAATTCTACTCTTGGTAGAGATACCAAGGACCTTACCTTGTTCAAACTCCAACCTATTTCAAAATACCCATCCTTACCTCAAGCTAAGCTTGATGGTAACCCTAGTAGTAGTTGATTTGTTTGTAAAATGAGTTGCCTTGATCTGTTGTTTGACTTGATTGCTTAGGAGATAGTATGAGCTATTCTAGGAGCTAATCACTAGGATCAAGATGCCTCCAAATCATCCCACCCTGAGCCGGAATACAATCTGGATCTGACCCCTAGCTACTAAGTAATCATCTAAAACCCTTAACCAGATCAATGCTGCAGTAATCCATTCTAGAAGTTTCCAGGTCCATGAAGACCAATATCAAGAAAAGATACTTTCTACTGAATCTACCCTTCAACCACATCCACTTAATGATGCTTTGGTACCTTGCTACCCATCAAATTCATCACAACCCACATTCTAGTCAAAAACCCTAAATCTGCCAAATTTGGCTAAGTCTGGAAAACTATTCCCAACATCACCCTTTTGAATGCCTGTTTTTCCCAACCCTTGTGCATTTTAAGTTCAACTCTTGCCCATGGTTAGATCATCCTCCTACCCACTTGTTCTTGATGGTTTTGCAGGCAAGAAAATAACCTTTCCTACAAATCTAGTCAGCATGCCTACTTTGGTAGAAGCTCACACCACCATCCAACCTTCTTTGGACCAACTCTTTGCACGGTTGTGTTCTACTCATATAGATCTAGCATTACATACTTAACTTTATCCAATTGGATCCTTGAGTTGTTTAAACCCACAAGGTTTTGAAGGCTAGTTGATAATCTGCTTTGGTAGGCTTATTTTATTCAAAGTTTGAAAGCTTGTCTTGGTGATCTCAAGCAAGATCCAGCTCAAACCCCTACACCATTGCAATCTACCTCACTTGTTCTATCCATCCATCTACCCCATGCCCCAAGGGGAGATCTGAACTCCCAGATACAACCATGTTTTGATGGTATGAAATGAACATCACCCTAGATCCTTATTATAGGGTATTTCACCAAAATCAACATGGGTTATTCAATCCCAAGGATGCAATTGCTTGCCACACCTTGTCTACATCATCTACCTTAATCACCAAGATTTATCAATAATTTTCCATAATTATTATGGCTCCACATCTAATAAATCTCCTAAGTAATCAAAATCTCCAAAACTCCTTCCATAAAGGAAGGTTTGGTTTTTGCCAAAACACTTCCCCAAATTTTGGCTCAATTGAGTCCTATATATCATAACCCATCTTCCAACTTAAAAAATAATTATTTTTGAAGAGCTTTATTATTTCTTTTTGCCCATTTTCTTAAATGGCCGAAATAAGAAATAATTCTTTAAAAATACCTTCCCACCCCAATAAATCCAAATAAAATTCCCCAAGGTGTGATATGGTATCTAGGACCATCTCACATCAAAAAACTCTACATGTCCAATGTAAAATTATCAAATTATCTTCTAGAAACTACTTCTGTACCTTTTGAATAAATGATTTTAAGTGAACTAAAAATCTTCAGAAAAATCCCAAATAATTCCTGGACATCTACCTTGACCTCACCTATCAACCAGTATCATCTCCCCACCTTGTCCAATACAAATTTTGGAACTTACTTCACACACCTCCAAGTGATTAAAATTGCCAAATCAATCAAGCCTTGATCCAAAACCACACCCAAACCCCACCAATATTGCAAAACAATGCACCATAGCACCCAACACTCACCCTGGTCGTGTGCACTGGAGCTAAGCTACTGTAGCAACCCTTCTCCCTTGTCTCATGTGCTAGAGAGAGAGAGACAAGTGGGACCAAATTTGTGCAGCAGCCTCCACCACCCCCTCCCTATCTCCCTGCTGACCAGATGACCCTCCTACCCCTCCTCACCGCCCCTTGAGCCAATCCCAGGCTAGCCCCGCTCCTCCCCATGTCCAAAGAGGACATTTACACCCTCCTCCTCTCCACCTCAGTATAAATGGGCCAGAGGCCTCCCAGCATGCTCTGCCCCCTCCATTTGCTTCCCCTCCCCACCACTCACCTCCCCAAAGCCCTCCCTTTCTCCCCCTTGCTCTATCATGCTCAAGAGAAGGAGAGAGATGAGCCTCGGCCTCTCCCATGGTGTTGAGCTAAGCTCCCCTTCCCCTGCATGTCGCTATACTGCGGCCCCTCGACCCCCTCTCTCTAACCCTACCCTCAGTTTTGCCCAGGACCGCCCCTACCGTCGGCTCGGCCAAGCTCCGGCGAGCTCCCTCTTGGGCACCACGACACGAGCAGGATTCCAACATCGAGGCCCACCTTGCCGCCCATCGTTGGGACCGCCATCGAGCACCGCTCCACCTCTGCCCCTTCCCGGCTCCTCTCTGCCCTGCTGGTAAGCCCCTGCCGCTGCCCTGCTCCGTCTAGGGTTCCGGTGCCGCCGCGCGTTCGTCGTCGAGGACGACGACGGTCAGCCGTCCGCTCCAACTTAATCGGACGGCCCCTATAGTGCCATACCGCTTCGCCCCGCTGGCTCGCTGACCGATGGGCCCCGCCCGTAGGCGGTTTTAAATCGTCCCACGCGAGGCGCCGCTCTAGGTGGGTCGTTTTCCCCGGTGAAGCCCATCTGCGTCTGGAATCCGGCCTAGTGGTTGTTTCCCTTTTTCTTTTAATAATTCCATTAACTCTAGATCTACTTCTGGCCATTCAATTTAATTGCTAAATAAAATAAAAATCACTCCGTTCTGGACAGATAAAAACTTATACATGTTCTCACATATTTTGCCCAACATGCAGAACCAAAATCCTTGCCTAATATTATTCCCACTCTATGTAGAAATTAAAATGCTAGCATTTATCCTTTTCACTAATTAAAATCCTAACTAAGCTACCTAACACCAATTGGAGTAAAAACAACTGCCTCTGGTAGTTATCCCAGATACCTATCTCATGCCCTTTGTCCCATGCCAAGGTGAACAATAATTTGGCCCTGGTAAAAATAACAAAAACCATTAGTTTCTGACTTTAGGAATTTCTCTAGGTCAAACAAACAAAGTTTTGGACCTAATTCCAACTACCTGGGATGTGGTACCCCAATTTCTATCAAAACCCAGGAGATCAAATTTTATTGATGCTCAGTCCCACTTTGGTGATTTAATCATCTCTGGCTAGGGTATTTTCAGTAGAAAAATCACTACCGGAGTTCCACAACTCCAAATAGGTTGATTCCAATTTCTACAGAAGTGTATTTCAACTACCAACCATGTACCCTTGGAATCAAATCAAAAGCTTCTGTAGATTTAATCTGGTGAAAAAGACAAGTTGTGTACAGAACTGCCTTTGGGAATTTCCTGAGGGCATTCTGGTAATTATCTGGACTTGATTCCAACTGTTGTTGAACAAGTACAGAAAGCCCTACTGAACCATTCAAGCAAATAATTTTTGGAGCTCCAGAACTTTTCTGGTGAATTATTTCCTCAAACTAGGGCCTTTATCCCTAGAAAAGTCATAGGAAATCAAAGAAAAGTGATAAAATAGTGAAACCACTTTTGTGGGTTTCATTTTATCAATACCTATCTGTTGGTATCATCTTTTTAGAATGGTACCATACAGAATATGCTCTTGTTACAAAACCCCTCCTAGGTAATTCCTAGACTATAAATCCTAAGGGATTTTCTTCCATATTACCAAGACAAAGCCAATCTTATCAAATCCTTCCCTCCGAGGACCTAATGAATGGTGAACTTGTATGGCTCATTTGTTTGCTGTATTGTATTGGTGCTTGCAAGCCTTGTGTTGATTGTTCCCTTGTTTGTTTGCATGTGATGTCTGGACGACGATAGTTGTGATGAAATCGGAGAGCAGGAGAAGTGGTAATTATTATTGGTATTATTGGGTATTCTAAGAAGTCAAGGGACACATTGCCATATTGCTGATCATCAGGCAAGCCACCTTCTTGCTCATAAGCCTCGTACTACTATTTTACTTATGCATGTTTTATCTACTATTTGTGAAACTGCAATGTTTTTATTATAAGATGATGTATATATATGGTAGTGGTTTGGCTCCTCCGAACTACTACTCTTTGTAATAGTAAGTACAACCCCCTTGGTGATACCTATCTTCCCATAGTGGAATAGATGGTGTATTACACCATACCCCTTTGGAGACCCCGATTTAGCCGAAGCAAAAGCTAGAGGATGGGGAGACCCCGGAAAATGGTTTTACCAAATGTTTTATGAGAAAACCTTGGTGAGGTGGGACCTCCCAAGATATGTTTAGAAAGAAAAAGGTTTCGTTTTACAAAATGTTGGAGGAAAACCGGAGGAAAAAGGTTTACAAAAACGCACCTAGTTCTTTGCAGTCTAGATATAACAACTTAACCCTGTGCAACCACACTAGTCTGGTATGGGACAGAGCTGGATTTGATGTTTGTCTACTCCGGTATGAGCTACCTCGCAACAAATACAGGGGATTGGGGATCCCTAGACGGTTGGCCTTATCCGATAAAGGTGGGACCTGGAGAAGGAACAAAGGGTCGGCAGGCCTCCACGCGTTACTATGAGCCCCTCATTGAAAGCGCACACTGAAGAAGTGGAAAAAGCACTCTGGTTGGTCCTCGCCCGACGTCCCGGTGTTGAGGGGATTAACACTCATAGGGTAGGCACTTATATTGGAGTGGGCATCCGGAGAGTCTTGATCGGTTACTCGACCCACGATTGGTGAAGATCAGGGTAGTGTACCCGGATGGTGTGGGTAAAGTGTACAACCTCTGCAGAGTTTAAATCTATTCGAATAGCCGTGTCCGCGGTTAAGGACGGGTTGGACAAACTTCTGTAGAGCGGTGCTGGTTTTGTTTTTGAAAAGGATTTCGAAAAATCAAAAGCTTTGAAAATATCTTGACCATGGGATGGTCGAAAAGGAGAAAGGTTTTGACCATGGGATGGTCGAAAAGGATCCCTGTTATGACCCTAGGATGGTCAGAGAGGGATGGAAGGAGTTTGGTCGTGGGACGACCGGGAGAGGGAAACAAATGGGTGACTCAGTCCTAATGTTTTCCAAAACTTTTCAAAACGGTTTCCAAAATGTTTTACAAAAGTTTTCAATAAAGATATGTAGATGCTATATCTACAAGAGAAACTAATTGAGAAAAGAACCTCTCTTGGAGCCCTCCTACTACCATAGCCATATTGCATATCCTCTTGCTATTATTATTTTCTTGAGGTGGTTTGCGAGTACATTCAAAGTACTCACTGGCATTGTCCCTGGCTACTAACTTGGTCAGATCTCAAGACAAGGTGAATTGGACGACTTTGCGAGCTAGGACGTTCTCCCAGTCAGTTGCCTGTAGGTAAAGGCATGGCTCGGGCTCTGCGCTTGTTGAAGTCCGCTGCTGATTATTGATGTAGCCATAACGACATTTATGTAAGTCTTGTATTTCGGTATATTCTTGGATGTTGTAATGATACTTGTCGGTTATGTGCCACGACTAACTGAACATGAGATCGTGGTTGTATGCATAACAGGGATTCCCGGAGGATTAATCTAGGGGCCCCACATAAATGGAGGATGGATGGTGAGAGCCAGCGAAGGAGAGAGAAAATACATCTTGTTTTGCATGCATATTACTACTAGTAGTAGGTCCATATATTTACTACTAATGGAGTTTACCCAGTACCTCGTGTCAGCATCCCATGATAGCTTTGCTCTGGCATCGCACCGCCTTCGACTCCTCCTCTCGCTGCTCTCGCGCTGCCTCCCTTTTTTTTGAAAGGAGTTTCCCCCTTTTGGGGTAGTAGTGCGGAAGTGGAGTACTTTGTTTTATAGAAAAAATATTTCCATCTCTTAGAAAATTGGAGTTGTTACTTTTCCTAGTATTTGGAAACCCCCATTGTAAAAGCTGTTTACCAATGCCAAGATGCGCATATCTACTTTCTTGTAGTACTACTACCAAATTCCCATAAACTATGATGTGGATATGTCCATGACCTTGCTTGGTCGCTCGGCCTGAAACCTATTCATACTTATACATCGTAGGCCATTTTTGTGAAGCGGGTTTTTTCAAAAGTTGTGAAAACTCATATTTATTATTTTTCATGGTAGGTAATACAAGCAAAAGGACGCCATGCATGAGTTCCCATGTTTTTTTGCCTATTTTTCTCTCTCTCTCTCTCTTTTCAAAGCAGGGTCAACTTTGTCGGCATGAAAATTTAAGAAAGAAGTTAAATATTTCAATACTCTCGGTCGTGTCCTCGATATATTGGCTGTCTGGTTGGCGACTTCAAAAGATTTTTGTAAAATTTTAAGAGCAATTGGCAGCTCACAAGTGGTTTGAACTAATTTTACCTAATTTTGACAGACTCCCTCCGATCCATATTAATGTTCATAGATTCATCTAGAGTCAAATGTATCTAGTCATGTTTTGTGCTAGATACATATAACCGAATCTAGACAAATCTGAGAACATTAATTTGAATTGGAGACTATAGTGTAATTTAATTGGGTTAATTTATCTATGAACCTTTAAAACTCAAAGAATATAGGAATAGCAAGTAAAACATGCATGGTTTGCTATGTCCGGAAACATGGCACACTTGTCGCATTCTGAGCAAAATTCTTCTGATTTTATGCTAGTACAAACATACCTGTAATCACTTAGGAAAGTGAAAAATGTTGTTTCCTAATTGTTCAAAACTCCCACAAGCAACATTGTTTACTAGGCCAAGATGCACCCATCTACCCAATGTGAGAACCCTATCTAAAATCAAATAGATCACTTGAATTTCGGAACAGAAAAAATGGTTGCTGGAAGTATATCAGTGTGCCGTACCATGGCACACGTACGCAGCGTCACGCTATGGATGAGAAAGAGACAAGCCGTACTATGCGTCCGCGGCTAAAGATAAGAAATCAATGGAGGATGGATGGTGAGAGCCAGCGAAGGAGCTCGAAAACACAACTTGTTCTGCATGCATATATTAGTAGTAGGACCATACATTTACTACTACTAGAGTGTACCCTATACCTCGTGTCAGTAGCCCATCATCGCTTTGCTCTGACATCGCACCGCTTTCAAGTCCTCTTCTGCGCCGCTCTCGTGCTGCATCTTTTTTTGAAAGTGTCGTGCTGCCTCCGTCTTGTTCTCTTACTTGTGTAGCTCAGGTTTGACCAAATTTCTTTAAATTGTCAAGATACAAAATCTTAGCAAGAAGTTAAAACTGTTGTCTAAACTCTCGGTGGTTTCCGATATATTCCTAATTTACCCTTGATGGGTACCATGAAAAGCTTTTTCGTAAAACTTTCATAGAAACCTACGGTTTACCAGTCGTCGTCCTCCTCTCCGTCGTGGACCTCCATCACCGCGCTCGGACGCCGCTCTACACCATAGCCGTCACCTTCAAAAAGATGCACCCATCTACCTTTGAAAACACAATTAATCCAAGAGAAATCTATCATGCTAACTTGTAGCTCAAGTTTGACCTAATTTCATTAAGTTGTCAAGATGCAAATTCTTAGCAAGAAGTTGAACGTGTTGTCCAAATTTCAGGATCTTACTATATACATGCACGCAAAACAAATTATGTTTTCTCTCTCGTTCACTTCCTCATCACCATCCGCGCACACCACGGCCGGCTGATCTCTCTGTCATCCATAACATGGCACGTGCGTCGACCTGCCTTGTCATTCCATTTCACACCCTACGAATAGGAAGCACCAAGCACACCCCCAGCACGCTGGTTCGAAAGTGTGAGAAGAATTTTTTTGTGTGTGAAGCGAGTACAGTAGTACGAAGGGCCGGGTATGACTCGGTTGCTCGCTCAAGGAGGACCCGACTACTTTTCCTTGCTTAACTTTAGGGTCCTTTGTGCTAAATTTATGGAACTCTATGTAATTTTTATCTTTTTTGAGATCTTTGATGTAAATTGTACTCGCTCCCACCAATCATGTCAAATTTTAACTACAAGTAAGCACGATAGATAAATTTCTCTTAAAATTTTCCAAAAACTTTTGAAGCTAACCAGGAATTCAATACATCGAAAACCACTGAAAAGCTTTTTTGTAAAACTTCCAAACCAACCTACAATCTACTTGTAGTTCAAATTTGACCAAATTTCAATAAATTGGCACAAAGTCTTATTCAAGTCGGCAGAGTTAGCTCGGATGCCTTAAAATTCACAAAACATGGGAAAATCGAGAATGTTCTTTCCTGATAGTTGGAAACTCACACTAATGGCATTGTTTACTAAAAGAAGATGCACCCATCTACATTTGAAAAGATAATTAATCCAAGAGCAATCTATCGCGCTAACTTGTAGCTCAAGTTTGACCTAATTTAGTTAAGTTGTCAAGATGCATATTTTAAGCAAGAAGTGGAACGTGTTGTCAAAATTGAACGAACTTTACTATACATATGCACGCAAAACAAATTATGTTTTCTCTATCCTTGACTATCTCATCACCATCCACGCACAGCCTGGCCCGCTGATCTCTCCCTCGTCTACAATGTGGCGCTGCCGACATGTGCATTGACATGCCTTGTCGTTCCATCTCACACCCTATGAAGATGAAGCACCAAGCACACCCCCAGCACGCTGGTTCTAAAGTGTGAGGAGCGTTTTTTTGTGTGAAGCAAGTACAGTAGTACGAAGGATATGGCTCAGTTGGTCGCTCGAGAAGGACCTGACTACTTTTCCTTGCTTATCTTTAGGGCCTTTTGTGCTAAATTTATGGACCTCTATGTAATTCTATCTTTTTTGAGGTCTTCGACATAAACCGTACTCGCTCCCACCGACTGTGTCAAATATTAACTACTAGTAAGCACAATAGATAGATTCCTCTTAAAATTTTCCAAAAAACTTTTGAAGCTATAACCAGGAATTCAGTACATCGAAAACCACCGAAACGATTTTTCGTAAAACTTCCAAAGCAACCTATAATTTAATTGTAGTTCAAATTTGACCTAATTTTGATAAATTGGCATAGAGTCTCACTGAAGTTAGCAGAGTTGGCTAGGAAGTTTTAAAATTTGCAAAACATGGGAATATCAAGAATGTTCTTTCCTAAATGTTGGAAAACTCACACCGACGACATCGTTTACTAAAAGAAGATGCACCCATCTACCTTCAAAAAAACAATTAATCCAAGAGCAATCTATCACGCTAACTTGTAGCTCAAGTTTGACCTAATTTCATCAAGTTATCAAGATCCAATTTCTTAGCAAGAAGTTGAACGTGTTGTCACAATTTTAGGACCTTTACTACATATATGCACTAAAAACAAATTATGTTTTATCTCTCCTTCACTATCTCATCACCATCCACGCACACCCCGGCCGGCTGCTCTCTCCCTCGTCCACAACATGGCACCGCCCATGTGCGTCGATCTATCTTGTCGTTCCATTTCACACCCTGTGAAGAGGAAGCACCAAGCACACCCCCCATCACATTGGTTCAAAAGTGTGAGGAGTATTTTTTGTGTGAAGCAAGTATAGTAGTATGAAGGGTATGGCTCAGATTCTTGCTCAAGAAGGACCCACCTGCTTTTCCTTGCTTATCGTTTGGGCCCTTTGCGCTAAATTTATGGACCTCTACATGTAATTTTCTCTTTTTGATTTCTTTGATCTAAACCGTACTCCCACCGATCGTGTCAAATTTTAACTACAAGTAAGCACGATAGATAGTTTCCTCTTAAAAGTTTCCAAAACCCTTTTGAAGCTAACTAGGAATTTAGTACATCGAAAACCACGGAAAAGCTTTCTCGTAAAACTTCCAAATCAACCTAAATTTACTTATAGTTCAAATCTGACCAAATTTCAATAAATTGGCACATAGTCTAATTCAAGTCAGCAGAGTTAGCTAGGAAGTTTTAAAATTCACAAAACATTTTAAAATCAAGAACGTTCTTTCCTGATAGTTGGAAAATCACACAGATGACATCGATTACTAAAAGAAGATGCACCCATCTAACTTCAAAAAGACAATTAATCCAAGAACTATATATCATGCTTACTTGCAGCTAAAGTGTGACCTAATTTCATTAAGTTGTCAATATGTAGAGTCTTAGCAAGATGTTGAAGCTGTTGTCAAAATTTCAGGACCTTTACTATATATATGCACGCAAAACAAGTTGTGTCTTCTCTCTCCTTCACACTTCTTCATCACCATCCACACACACGCCGATCGGCTGATCTCTCCATTGTCCACAATGTGGTGCTACCCACGTGCGTCGACCTACCTTGTCGTTCCATTTCACACCCTGCAAAGAGGAAGCACCAAGCACAACCCAGCAGGCTCCTCCGGAAGTGTGAGGAGCATTTTCTGTGTGTGTTTGAAGCAAGTACACTAGTACGAAGGGTATATGGCTAAGTTGCTCGCTTGAGAAGGACCCGACTGCTTTTCCTTGCTTAACTTTAGGGTCGTTTATGCTAAATTTATGGACCTCTATGTAATTTTCTCTTTTTTTAGGTCTTCTATGTAAATCGTACTTTCTCCCACTGTCCGTGTCAAATTTAAACTACTAGTAAGCGTGATAGATAGATTCCTCTAAAAATTTCCCAATAAACTCTTGAGGCTCTAACCAGGAATTCAGTACATCGAAAACCACTGAAAAGCTTTTTCATAAAACTTCCAAAGCAATCTACAATTTACTTGTAGTTCAAATTAGACCTAATTTCGATAAATTGGCACAAAGTCTCATTCAAGTTGGTAGAGTTAGCTAGGAAGTTTTAAATTTCGCAAAACATGGGAAAGTTGAGAATGTTCTTTCCTGATAGTTGGAAACTCACACCGACGGCATCGTTTACTAAAAGAAGACGCACCCATCTACCTTCGAAAAGACAATTAATCCAAGATATATCTATCACGCTTACTTCTATCTCAAGTTTGACCTAATTTCGTTAAGGTGTCAAGATGTAGAATCTTAGCAAGAAGTTGAACCTCTTGTCAAATTTTTGGGACCTTTACTATATATATGCACGCAAAACAAAATGTATTTACTCTCTCCTTCCCTGCCTCATCACCATCCACACACACCCTGGCCCGCTGATCTCTCCCTCGTCGACAACATGGCGCTGTCCACGTGCGTCAACCTGCATTGTCATTCCATTTCACACCCTGCTAAGAGGAAGCACCAAGCACACCCCCAGCACGCTGGTTCGAAAGTGTGAGGAGAGTTTTGTGTGTTTGTGTGAAGCAAGTACAGTAGTACGAAGGGTATGGCTTAGTTTCTCACTCGAGAAGGACCTGAGTTCTTTTCCTTGCTTAACTTTAGGGCCCTCTATGCTAATTTTATGGACCTCTATGTAATTTTATCTTTTTTGATGTCTCCGATGTAAACCGTACTCCCACCGACCATGTCAAATTTTAACTACAAGTAAGCACGATAGATACATTGCTCTTAAAATTTTCCAAAAAACATTTGAAGCTAACTAGGAATTCAGTACATCAAAAACTATCGAATAGCTTTTTCTTAAAACTTCCGAGTTATAGACAAATTCTGCCACATACATAGGTGATGCCCTAATACTAGTATGAAAATAGAAGTCGTGAATAGTAAATAATATGTCGAGTCAAACTGACGTGATGAGAATGTACTGCGCTAGGAAGTGACATATTTAATTTATTACACAGGGGCACGTTACACACATTCACGCTAGCCAACGTCCTCCATGCAGCCGCTTCTTACAATAGAAGAAAAGAAAAAAACCTGTTTCAAATAGCCATCCCATATTCCCCGTCTCCGTTTAGGTTATCCCCACTCGCCGATGCCGCCTGGCCGCATCTCTGGCGTGTGCTCCACACATTTTACTCGCCATCTTGCCCACTGCATCACTCCCTCTAGGCCACCATCCCTCTTGTCCAAAACCACCAACAACTCTACATAGATCCACACTCGCTCCTAATCCATCTAGACACGATGGCGGATTTGAGGCACAACCTGCGGCAGTACAACTAGAGCAAGGTCATCGATGATGTCTTCAATGATATCACTATGCGTCTGGACACTACCAGCATGGTTAGTCTAGCCGCATGCTCCAAAGGGCTATACCGCCAGGTTGCCAGCGAAAAAGGTAGTAGGTGCCCCAACGATCGTTGTTGTTCACTGGTCTCTTACAATGACATCTATGAGAAAAAGATCTAGTGTTGCGACGCGCCATGCGCAGCCTGCACGGAGCGAGGATGTGAGTTCATCACCCGGCCAATGATGGTCACGAGCTCTTTGAGCACATGAAACTTGCCCACAATAATGGCCGAAGTGACCTACTCCAACAAGCACTGGTACCCGACTGACCCAGTGCCCGCACCAGAGATCATCGGCATCAAGAAAGAGGGCACGGAGTTTGGCGCCCTAATTGAAGGATACACCACGGACATCTTCCTATCCCTTGGGTATGTTTGGTTGGCTGCGTGCAAATCGCCGTGGTACAAGGTGATGTTATGGTCGCTGCGTCATGGGATAAGCACCATTCGATTGAAATGGTAGCGACATCTGAGCACATGAGCAGGCCTTCATCGGTTGAAGTCGCGCTGAAAGGTCTCATATCATACCTGTTGAAACCATGACGTTATCTACGAGCTTCTCAAGATGTTGTCGGAAGTCCCACTAGATTACAAGAATATCAACCAAGAGTGACTTAACACATATAAATCTTCTTGTGATGATCCTAACATGAATATATGTAATGTTGTACTAATTAATTAATTTATGTTGGTCACAGTCCTAATTGGTATGGGCTCTCCAGCCAAATATTTCTTCATGTTCAATGCTTGCTGATGCAGTCCCATGGAACTGCGTGGTGCCTGGCTATGAGTTCGCCGCAATTCCGTTTGTGCTCCACTCCCACCTCAGAGAAGCCCATGCCATGAGGTTGTGCATTTTACACTATGGTAGGAAAGGCAGGTACATATCTAAACTGGTACCGGCATCGGGCTCGCAAAATGTAGATATCGGGTTAACCGGGTACGATGAAACGGTGTTCGGCATGCTATTTGATAGGCATGACGATGTCATCTTGATATCCGTCGTGTGCGTCAGGCTGGCAATGTCATCTTGTCTCTGCAGTTCAGGGTGAAATTGAGCTCTACACATACAAATGGCCTGTGTGAGAAGGTATTCTATGCGAATCCTAAAGCCACTTGCTCTTTGTCGGTTTGTCGGTCTAATATGTTCGCTCGTCGTCAGAATCGACCATCGGAGTTCATCGTGGAATACAAGCTTCATATCGACAAGATTCTTAGAGATTAACACATCTTTATCTTCTTGTGATGATCCTAACTTGAACACATGTACTCCTTGACAGGATTTTTCTTATCATTTTGGCACATGTGGTTCCTAGCTTAAGTTAGTTTTGAGTACTTTGTATGGAGTTCTTCCACTTCTAGTCTATTTTGTAGCAGGAGTAATACATATGTACTGGTACTTGTTCAGACCGATGAATCTAGTGCAGAATATTGTCTCTCGTTCCCGTTGAATCATGGCCTTGCTACATCTACCGAATTAAAATGTCTACATTGCTGAATCTATCAATTCCTTTGGTCACTATCTATACTGCTAAATCATTCACTTTGAAATGGTGCTAAATCTGTGAAGTGCTGCTTATTATCAACTGGGAATTTGTTGATATTTTCCTGTCTTATTCAATACTGTTGAATCTTTCAAATGCTAGTGAATCTGTCAAATGTTTCGTTGTTGCTATTACTAAAGTATTTTTTAGAACTAATAGTGATGTATTGGTACTTGTTTACATCAAGACCATTAGATGGTATTGCTCTTGTTTTGGAACATGGACAGAATATGTTCACTCTGTCCTTTTGAAATATGGCCTTGCTATGTCTATTAAATTTAAGTGTCTGCATTGTTAAATCAGTCAGAGTGAAATGTTTTTGAATCTGTCAAGTGCGGCGGGTTATGTATTTGGAATCTATTGATATTTTTATATTTTATTCAATGCTGCTATCTTTCAAATAGTAGTAAATCTGTCAAATGTTCTATCGTTTTTACTAGAGTACTAAAGTATTTTGTAGAACTAATACTGACGTACTGGTACTTTTTAGATCAAGGGCAGTAGATGGTCTTACTGTGCTTTTGAAACATGGCCTTGTCACAATCTAGATGAGGCTTGAAGCAATTTTGGTTTTCATATGTGGGTCACACAGTCATTGATGTGAGTAGAAGGTTTGCACAAAAAAGCAGACTTGGTCGTCAGTTTTTCTTGCTCTGATGATCGAGTGAGTTCGGGAAAAGCGACTGCTCCCGCACCAAGTTTTTTAGTGCTGAAACAATAATTGATTCTCGCCGTCCTGCTATTTAATTTTAGAGTCTGTATTGCTGAATCGATCACTTTGAAATGCTGCTGAATATGAATTGGGAACCTGTCATTATTTCACCAACCATGACGAAATTTAGGCCGTGGGTTCTTGCCTTCCTAGAACTTTCAGCAATTTTAGCAGGTTTTCCAATCTTTTCCAAGGGGTACCTTTCTAGAAAGTTCATATGAGGTTTAGCATCTTGGTATTTTGGTACGTACTATGAAGTACCGAAAAACGTAAGTGACTCAACTTACAACTACTCTGTCTAACTGATGTGAATCCTGACAAAGTTTAGTCCATTAGAATATGAACTAGAGGGAGTAGTATAAAAATGGAAGAAGTAAATAAATCATCGCTCAGTTCTAAAAACTGAGATGTGATGAGAGGACACTCCATGGCAGCGTGCCACTCTAGAGTACCTATAGTACTCCCTAATCCATAACTCTAGTCATCATGCTCGATGCATACACCCGACAGAAGGAAGCCGAAGGAGCACGGCAAAACCCCCTCCTTCAAAGTGCCATCCCCAACTCTGAGGGGCTGCAATTGGATCTTCTCGAGCGCACACTTCACACATTTTCCTCACCATCTCACCCGCAGCATCGATCCTTCCAGGCTGACACCCCTCTCCTTGCCCCCAATCCATTAAGACATGATGGCTATGGATTCGAGGAACAACCGACTGAACAACGTCTGGATGAAGGTCGGCGACGATGTCTTCAACGAAATAGCTAAGCATCTGGACACTACCAGCACCGTCCGGCTGGCCGCATGCTCCAAGGAGCTATACCGCCAAGTCGCTGGCAGAAAAGGTAGTAGATGCCCCAACGACATCTGCTGGACTTTGGTCTCCTACAAGGACGTCTACCACCACAAGATCGTGTGCAACTACCACCGGTTTGTCTGCCTGGAGCCAGGATGCGAGTTCACCAGCGTCAAGAAAGTGGTCGTCGAGCACCTCATATCTGCCCACTCAATGATAGTACCTAGATACAGCACCAAAAAATGGAACCTGTCTACGCCGGTTCATGCATCGGGCTCGCTCAGAGCTAAGGTCATCGGCATCAGGATGGAGGGAAACAAGTTCATCGCCCAAATTGACTGGCATAGCACAAACTTGTCTTGTCTGTCAAGCCAGTCAGTTCAGCGGCATGCGAATCGCCGTGGTACGAGGTGAGGTTTTGGTCATTGGTCTGGTTCACTAGTTTCAACCAGGTTATAGTAACGAGGTCATCTGAGACGACAATTAGGCTATCGCCAACCAACACCACGCAGGAAGTGCTCACGTCTTTTTTGTCCAAGACGTGGCTTTACTAGCATACTAATGATCCTGTCGTCAGACAAGATTCACCGGTGAGATATCACATCTTAATCCTCTGGTGATGATCCTACTGTGAGTGTATGTAATGTTGTACTAATTAGCTAGTGGTTGGTGGCAGATTCCCTTCGTAATTGTTGCCGAAATTAAGGATCCCGAATTTCCTGGTTTGTCTTATGAATTTTGCATGTATGTTGTTGACCTAGAGGCCGACAGGCGACAATGAAATGAGAGAAGCGTCCCAGGAAGGAAATCAAGCACGCATCCTAGCCAGCACTTTGACACGCTTAAGCATTCTATTTTCTTCGAGTATGTATTATGGGACATGTACTGGTTTCTAGCTTAGTGTAAGCTTGTAGTTCTACACTTCTACTAAGTATTTTGTATGGAGTTTAGCTACTAATAATATATTTTGTAGTAATACCTATGTACAGGTACTTATTCAAATCGAGTGGAGAAAATGCATGGTCTCGCTTTCCTTTTGAAACTTGGCCTTGCCGCATTGTTGTACATCCATTGAATTTCAATGTCGGCATTGCTGAATCTGTCAAATTTTTTTGGTCATTTTCTGCCACCGTTGAATGAGTCACATTAAATTGCTGCTGAATTTGTCATGTGCTACTGAATGTGAACCGGACGCGTGCTCGTCACCCTTGTACAATGTGTTGATCCATGCCTATTACCCGATAATAGAGCTGGGGTTTTGGACCAGTGCAATCTACAGTTCCTCCAAACCTGGGATCTGGGTGGTGTCGAGCATCATCCTGAGGAAAAAGCATTCCTTTTTGTTGTTCCATGAACCATCTCATATTACTAGGGCCTGCATTACTCAATATGCACCAATCTCTGTGTGTTGGAGGGTGGATTTTGGATGCATAGTAGTACTAGTTCTTGTACTTCGGAGTATTTTGTACTATATACTAGTAGTACTTGTTTAGGTTAAGGGAAGGAGATGGTCTTGCTTTGCATTTGTTTTGTCATTGCTATTACCAAAGTATTTTGTTGAACTAATAGTTATGTACTATTACTTGTTTAGATCTAGTGCAACAGATTGTCTTGTTTTTCTTTTGAAACCTAGTATTGTCACAATTATCTAGATGAGAGTTGGGCATTTTCGGTTGCATATGGGGGGTCACACAGGCATTGAAGAAATGAGGTGGTATTCACACAGAAGCAGACTTGACCGTCACTTGCTTGTTCCAATGATCGAGCCTATTTGGAGAACACGGCAAACAGATTGCGCGCCATGGTTTTTTGAGATGGAACAAGAACTTATTATCTTTGTACTTCTATTAAATTTAAAGCAGGAAAGTTACTAAATCTCTCAAATGTTCTTCCATTTCTATTACTAAAGAATTTTGTGGATATACTGTTGTATTGGTACTTGTTTAAATCAAGGGCAGTAGATAGTCTTGGTTTTCTTTTGGAACATGGCCTTGTCACAATCTATATGAGACTTGGGCATTTTGGGTTGCATACGGGGGTCACACAAATATTAATGTGAGACGAAGGTACTCAAAGAAGACTCGATCGTCAGTTTTGCTTGCTCCAATGGTCGAGTGTGTCTTGTGAAAACGGAAAACTGATCACGCGACAAGGTTTTTAGAGCTGAAACAAGAAGTGGTTCTCTCTGTACTGCTATTGTATTTCATTGTTTGTATTGCTGAATTGGTCACTTTTGAAATGCTGCTGAATTGGTCAAGTGCTGCTGAATATGAACTTCGATTCTGTTGATAATTTTTCTATCTTATTCTGTAATGTTGAATTTTGACATGAATATCTGCCAAAAAGAATTATCGCTTTTCCCCTCCCTATCTGAGGTCTTTGTTTCGAATCCGACCGAGCACATCACAATGCAATTTTTATGAACCAGGAGAAGAAATCTAGTAGCTCATTTGGCCCCTCTTTAGCCCAAAACATTTTAGTTAGGTATTTTCGGGGTCAGGGGACTGCTAACCATAGCCTAGTGAAATTTGAGAGAGGAGCACATGGAGCATAGATGAGAAAATATTAATTCGGCCTTTTAGGGGTCAGGGGACTGCTAAGCACAACCTAGTGAAATTTGAGCAAGAAGCCCATGGAGCATAGCCTATGGAGTATCACCCATGTAGAGCAGTCTATGTAAAATAGCCAAACTATTTTTAATTTGGCCTATGATATTTTTTTATAAATATCTTTGTTGTAGTGGGAATACACTCAGTTTAAGTTTATTTGATTTGAAGGTCTTTTGTTCGAATCGCCTGTGTATGTGTGTCTCTAGTTTACATTTGTTTTAGCAATATCACATTACGGAGAGGCTGATATCATGGACCCACCACCTGCAGCATCCCTCGAGTTTATTTTTGAGGGTGGGTTTGAAAAAAAGTTTAAATACTTGTGCAGAGAGCCTGGCATCAGGGACCCACTAGACAGAACATAGAAGATAACATTGGGGACCCATGATCCAGAACATACCAGAGAGGCTGACATAAGGGCCCTAGCAATAAGACCATACACGGCTGCCACGGTGAAAACAGCGGAGGCAGCCAAAAAAAGTCCATCACACATATGTTGCACTTATAGAGAAGCTGATATGTCCAGCAGGCCGAAGCATAGCCCATGAAATTAGCCTATCATCCCCAAGCATAGACCAAAACCTTCTAATTTGGCCTTTTCGTGGTCTTGTGGCCACGGACCATAGCCTATTCAATTTAGGACTGAGCCCATGGAATATAAGCCATGACGGATAGGGCATCCGCACTGAGTTAGCCTAGAATCTTTTTAGTTCGGCCTCTATGAGCATTCTTTGTACTCTGAGGCTGACATCTGGGACCCAAAAAACATTTCAACATAGACACGTTTCTTTCAAATAGATGTTGTTAGCTGGGACCCAGCATGTTGCAAAGGTCAAAACAGCGGACATGGCCAAAAAAAGTCCATCATACGCACGTTTCATTTATAGAGAGGCTGATATGTGGGACCCAGCAGCACGACCTTATACAGATATTGCATCGAGCAATGTTGCTAGTTCTAAACAGGGAGGCGCGAGTGAGAAAAAATTTCAGCATGCACGCGTTTCTTGTAATGAGAGGCTGAAATGATGGACCCAGCAGCGTGAGAAAACGGAAGATTCGTCGAGCAACGCTATCTAGTTTGGAACAGGGTAGCGCTAGAGATGAAAAATATTCCATCATACCCATGATTCTTCTAATGTGAGGCTAACATAGGGGACCCACCAGCGTAAATAAACGGCTGATGTAGCGAGCAACGCTATCAAGTTCGGAACACGAAGGCACGACTGACGGCAAAAAATCAATCATACACACGTTTCTTCTAATAAGTTGATGACATGCGGGGCCTAGGAGGTTAATTAAACGGTAGATGAATCGAGCAGCTCTATCATCTTCGGAATAGGGTAGTGTGAGCGAAGGAAAAATTTCCATCGTACACACATGTCTTCTAATGAGAGGATGACATGTGGCTCCTAGAAGCCTGATTAAACAGTAGATGCATCGAGTAACGCTATCAAATTCAGAAAAGGGTAGCATGAGCGAAGGAAAAAAATTCCATCGTACACACGATTCTTCTAATGAGAGGCTGGCATGTGGGACCCAGCAGCCTGACTAAACGACAGACACCTCGAGTAGCATTATCGAGTTCAAATCAGGGAGGCGCGATCGAAAAGTATGGTCTGCTAGAGACACTAACTTCTGGGACCCACATGCCTCAAAAGACTTTGGCAAGTCAACATCGCGCGAGGAAACGAAAATCTTTCTTCTGCCATGCGCTAGCTGAGCTTCCTCCATATTTTTAGTAGTTCCATCATAATAGAGGGCTAGGAAACCGGAAAAAAGTTTTCCATCTGCCACGGTCGAGCCAAGAAATTCGTCGCGGAAGACGCGCCTTCTACGTTGACCGTCGGGCCAAGTTGTTGCGGAATGAAACTTTTATTGTAGTGGACCAAAGCTTCACCTTGTACCACGACGATTTGCACGCCCCTGAACTAATGAACCTGGGGGATATGACAATGTCCGTGGTATGGCCATCAATTTGGGTGACGAACATGGTGCCCTCTTTCCTAATACTAGTGATATCCTCTCTCCGTGAGCCTCTTGTGGGCACTGGCTTAGACGTCTCCTAGTGTTTGTGGCTATAGGGCATTATGGATGCAGTCCTCAAGTGGGAAACTCTGAGGTGGAGGACGAGCTCTAACATAGGTGTTAGCTCTACGGACAAGGTGATGAACTCGCATCCAGGCTCCGTGTAGACCTTCTGGCCATGAAAGCACCAGATTATGTGGTCGTAGACGTCGTCGTAGGGGACGAATGTCCCATAGTGGTTGTTGGGGCATCTGCTACCTTTTCCGCCCACGACTTGGCGGTACAGCTCCTTGGAGCATGCGTCTAGCCAGGCGACGCTGGTAGTGTCCAGATGCATAGCGATTTTGTTGAAAACATCGTCGCCAACCTTTCTCCAAAAGCCATGCAGCGGGTTGTGGGTCGATTGCGACACCGGGATGGATTTGGGGAAGAGGTTGGACCAGAGTATGACTGTTGAGGGACTTTTGGAGAGGGGTGGCATGGCCTACAAGATCCGATGCAGCGGGCGAGATGGTGAGGAAAATGTGCAAAGCATGCACTAGAGACGATTCGAAATGTGGCCAGGTGGCGGTTGTGAGTGTGGATAAAAATAGATGAGATGGGGAAGATGGGATGGCTCTTTGAATGTGGTTTTTTTTGCAAGGCGTCTAGAGGTACATCCAGGATGCCGACTATAGCTTGGATGGCATGCCGCAGTGCACTAAATTAACCACCAAAATCCCTAGCACATTTTATAGCTAGGCTGGCACAATGTCGTGCACTAAATAAACCATGCCACATCCTGGGCCATTATAGCTATGTCGGCACGCTGCCGTGTACACCGACTAGAGTTACTACTACTATCATGTTGACCAGATGATGTTTATTTATAGCTTCTACAGTATTTTCCTAAAGGAAGTGGTGGCAAGATTCTTGAATACCAGAAAGTATCCTACCTTCAAGTGATGTGCTTTCACAAAATCTAGCTATCCTTCATCAATAATTACCTTGCCATCTTGCTTCTTCAAGTCGACATCCCAGCTGTAGGCTTTGCATATCTTCAACTTGATGGCTTCTGGATACTCACTACTAAACGTTGGAAAAAGGAGTTGGGTATGCTCCGCACGTCTAACCCTCTAATACGTTGCTAATGTATCTAAATTTTTTGATGTTCCATGCTTGTTTTATATCTACTTTCTTATGTTTTGTCCACAATTTGGAGTATTTTTATACACTCCAAATTAACAAGATGCCACAGTGCCAGCTGCCTGTTTTGTGCTGTTTTTGGTTCCAGGAAAGTTAGAAAATGAATATTCACGGAATTGGACGGGACAAAAGCCAAAGTCAATATTTCACCGAGTGGGGCATGGAGCCAGAATACGAGACGGAGAGGGGCCATAGGCCGACCACACCACCTGGTCGCGCGGCCAGGCCTGGCCCACGCCAGGGGGTCGTGTGGCCGCCTAGGGCACCCCCTCGGCCTCCCCTTTCACCTATAAGATGCCTCCGATACAGAAACCCTAAGGACCTGATCAAAATTCCACGAAAGAGTCTGTAGCCGACGTGATCTCCATCCCTAGATCGGGAGGGATCTAAAACTCTTTCCGGCACCCTGCCGGAGGGGAGAATTCACCCTGGAGGCCTTCTTCATCACCATGCAAGCCTCCGGTGTGATGCGTGAGTAGTTCATCTCCGGACTATGGGTCCATGTAGTAGCTAGATGGTTGGTTCTTCTCCTTTGTGCAACCTTGTTTAGATCTTATGAGCTCCGTTCATGAGAAAGATCATCTATTTGTAATCCTACATGTTGTGTTTGTGGGGATCCGATAGATATTGAGATGCTATTTCGGAATGATTATTGATTCTATCATGTCTTTGTTATTTGTAATCTTGCATGCTCTCTGTTGTTAGTAGATATCTTGGCCGAGTAGATGCTACCAACTTCAAGAGGGAGTATTTATGCTCGATAGTGGGTTCATGCCTCTAGGAATCTGGGGAAGTGACAGAAATCTCTAAGGTACTAGATGTGCTGTTTCTACTAGGGAGAAAACAACAATCCTTTGTTCATAGAACAATCATATTTTTTACTTTACACACAATGCATAATGCAATTATCTGTTGCTTGCAACTTGATACTGGAGGGGGTTCGGATGATAACCTGAAGGTGGATTATTAGTCATAGATGCAGTTAGATTGCCCAATCAAATCTCATAGGAGTCATAGATGCAGGGTGTTCGGATGATAACCTGTATAATGTTGTAATGCCCAATCAAATCTCATAGGAGTCCAGATGATTAGTATATGCATGTATGCTTTCTTGATGTTTTTCAATTGCCCTGCAGTAATTTGTTCACCCAACATGTCATCTATCTTAAGGAGAATCACCTCTAGTGAACTATGGACCACCCCGTTACTTTCTTTTATTATCAATCTACAACATGTTTACTATTTTCTGTTTACTTTCTGCAAGCAATTACTATCTTCCACACAATATGTTTAATCCTTTGTTTTTAGCAAAACCGGTGAGATTGACAACCTCACTATAAGTTGGAGCAAAGTTCTGTGGTTGTGTTGTGCAGGATTCCAAGTTGGAAACAACACCTTGGAGGTGTTTCCTAGCTCCTACTGGTTTGATAACCTTGGTTTCATAATTGAGGGAAAACTTGTTGATGTGCTCATCATACCTTCCTCTTGTTGTTGCGCAACGAGCTCGATATATTTTGGGTCATGAAGCTATTTTTCTGGCGCCGTTGTCAGGGATTGAAGAAGAAGAAGCTCCCACGTCAACCACGCGCCATCAAACTATTTTTCTGGCGCCATTGTCGAAGAGTCAAGGACATCTTCACAAGGAGAGTCCCTCATAACCAATCTCTTTACTTTATTTATTTGTTTTGCTTAGTTTATTTTTGCTTTGTTTGCTTGTTTCTTTATTAAAAACACAAAAAAATAGTTGTACTGGTTTGCTTTCTTTATTAAAAACACAAAAAAAAATTAAGTCTTTCTATAGCTGCTACCTCTTTCTTAGCTCACCATGTTGATCCCTAGGTTCACCCTGAAAGACCTTTCAATAGGTAGTGGCTCTATAATTGGAAAAGATAATATTGAAGAATTCTTTAATCATGTTAGTAAGCATGAGGATAGATCCCTTGCAGAACTTGCTCCAAATTATGAAATTGCTACAACGTCTTTAGTTCACATGTTGGAAAGAGAGATTTTATTCTGGAAACCTTGCTTAAAGAATATTATGATGTTGCCAAGGAAGCTAGAAAAGTCTTTGAATGTTTTAATATGCTAGTCTCGTGTGTAGATGTTATTGTTACACGAGAAAATATGAACAAAACCGAACCTAATTGGGAGGAAATTAAGATACCAATACCTTTTAAACTTGTAGCAATGCATGAAGCCGTAGAAAAGAATCTTGATTGGATTGTTCCTAAAAACCCATTTGATGAAAATAGTGAACGCAAGAGCATTGAGAGAGGATCCTCTGGAACTTATTTGGATGAGATACCTTGCCTTGTTGAAGATATTTCTTGTATCAATCTTAATGCTTCTTCATTTGAGAATACTTGATCATTTTTCTTACTTCTTATGCCTAACTTATAGGCGTTAAAGAAAATTACTTATTGGGACATAACCCAAAAGTTCTAGATGAGTCTTGGAAGTTATTACCTCTGTAATAACCGCTCCTTATCCTTTTTATTTTCTTTTTGTGCCAAAAGTAACCTCTAATGGGAGAGAAGTAATGCTTGGGAAAGTTGCTGTCCCGAAACAGAATTTTGTGCTTCGCTGTAAAAATTCGTGCAAAATCTCTGTACATTGGTTTGATCTATAAATTTTGGTGCTTCTGCCCCAGGTTGTTATCCAGCTTTCGATAGTTCAACACTTTTCGATTTGAGCAACAGAAGGTCTTACAAAAAAATGGTTTTTACCTGCTGGTCGGTTTTGATAGATTTCTGCCATTATTTGCATTTGGTTCTTGTTGATTCCTTTTTGGGTTCGATTTGGGGAATTGAGCTTTTTGAGGGAAGTGCTACAGTAGCTTGTGTTTTAATGGAAGTTTTATTGGTTTTGAAACTGAACCCAAAGACTTATTATCTTGAGTATACTAATGTTGCTAATAAAGATTGTGTGAAGTTTTGTATGAAGGAAAAAATTCAGGTGTAAGGAGAGAATGATGTAATGAGATGAAGAATGGACTAAAGCTAAAGATTGGGGATGCCACCCTGTGTCACCCCAAGAAATATCCAAGAAGTACAAGCGTCAAAGCTTGGGGATGCCCAAGGCATCCCCTTCTTCATCAATAAAAATCTTAGGTTCTTCAAAACACTTCATTTTTATTGTTTCATGCACTCTTGGAACGTCTTCATTTTTTTGTTTTTGGTTATCGTTTGCTTGGTTTGCTTAGTTTGCTTGAATAAATTGGTTGGACCCCCTCTTTCATACGTTAGTTTTCAAATAGGTTGGTTTGGATTGGAAAAGAGTAGGAAAAGTTTATGCTTAAGTGGTAAAAAGGAGCTTGTTTTTGACTGTGGCCTATGCTTTGTCATGTCATGCTTGATATTTTTTGGATTTATGCTTAGTCATTTTTGCTCTAGGATGACATGTTATAAAGAATTGAGATTTCTTAATGTGCCTTGAAATAATCATGCGTTATTTTAGCATATTAAAGCATAGTATTGTGGTATTCTCCTTTGATGCTTTATTTGGGTTGACTTGGCGCATGCACCATGTTATGACTATCCCAAGTCACCATAGCCTTTATGATCCTTTAGTTTTTGACTTTTAACATCACTTTATGCTTTAATTAATGATGTTTTGTCACTTTGCATGATTATGGCCATTATTGCTCTCTTAGTTGGTCGCTCCCAGTGTTTTGCTAGCCTCCATAACCAAGTATGAGTTCCACTCATGCATCCAACTCCAAATAAAACCAATTTATTCCAAAGATTCCACCATACCTACCTATTAGAATTTGCTATTCCAAGTATATTCATTTTTTTATCTACCTTCCAAATTAAACTTGTTATGAGAAAACTAGTGATTAAATCTCTCACGAACTTGATGGCACACTTTAATTTTCTTGCCCCTAATATGCTTGAACCATTATGTCATCCATGTTGTATATGCTTGCACTTATATGTTGGGGATTAGCGGAACCATGCTGTCATGGGGAACGCTTTCAACATTGCACTTGTACTTTGTAGCTAGTTGATATCATGCTCTTTTGTCTATGGATGTCGTCGGTGTGAAATGAAAGGGGAACTTGTAAGTACATGGAGTTATGTATGTGTTTTAGAGAAACGCGTGGGCCACTGGTCTAATCCATGCCTAATCATGGTGGAAACCTGTAGTGTACCCATAATGAGCAATCTATGACGCATTCTTCTTATAAAAAAAGACACGGAGTTTGAGAAAAAGAGAAAAAGAAAACAAAAGATGAGAAAAGAGGAAAGAGATAAAAAAGCACCATTTTCCCCTAGTAAATAAGAAGATTGCTGAGATGCTCGTTGTCTACTTGCCTTGTCATTTTGATATGGGGATTCTTCCGTATCGTCGGGCATGGGGTACCCCGTTGGCGGTTTTCTATGATACACATGTACTTACTATGACAAGAACTTACCGATAACTAAACTTGAGTAGCATGAGGAGCGGCCCTTGTATTCAAGGGACATGAGATTTCCAACTTATACTTTGTCAAGCATATACTCCATGGTTTGTTCACTTTAACCTTAAATCACTTGAAGATTCTTATGATAGGGGCAATGAGAGCTAAAAGCTAATAAATACCATAATTTTTGGAATCTCTTTATGAGACTTGAATCCCTGCTTCCTTCTATGATGGCCTTTCTTTTACTTTTATATTGAGTCTCCATCTTCTATCTTTATGCACCTATTGAGAGAGCATAGTGGGAATTCTTAGTTTAATGTGCATTGTCCCAAGACTTGTTGATTGATGCATAACTTTGATATTGCTTGTTCTTAAACTATTTGTATCTAGTCACCCTTATGAACTGTAAAGGTGTCCTATGCATTTATGTTTCGCTACTCTATGAGGGACAAGCTGAATACCATTCTCATTATGTTTCCTTTATGTGAAACAAACAAACGTCTTGCAAAGCATTGTTATTCATGAATCTTTTGTTTATGCCTTTTCATGTTACAACATAGTTGCTATGTCTTATTGTTAGAACTATATCATTCATGCTATGTTAAAGTACTATGATCCCAGTTATCAATATTTTACAAATACTTTGATCAAGTTTATGATGGTGCATGTCACCTAAAAAAATATTCTTTCTTTTTATCACTTACCTACTCCAGGACGAGTAGGAGTTAAGCTTGGGGATGTTGATACGTTGCTAACGTATCTATAATTTTTGATGTTCCATGCTTGTTTTATATCTACTTTCTTATGTTGTGTCCACACTTTGGAGTATTTTTATACACTTTCTTTGACTAACCTATTAACAAGATGCCATAGTGCCAGCTGCCTGTTTTCTGCTGTTTCTGGTTCCAGGAAAGTCAGAAAATGAATATTCTCGGAATTGGATGGGACAAAAGCCAAAGTCAATATTTCACTGAGGGGGACACAGAGCCAGAATACGAGACGGAGAGGGGCCAGAGGCCGGCCACACCACCTGGTCGCGCGGCTAGGCCTGGCTCGCGCCAGGGGGTGGTGTGGCCGCCTAGGGCACCCCCTCGGCCTCCCCTTTCGCCTATAAGATGCCTCTGATATAGAAAGCCTAAGGACCCAATCAAAATTCCACGAAAGAGTTTGTAGTCGTCGTCATCTCCATCCCTAGATCGAGAGGGATTTGAATCTCTTCCTGTCACCCTGACAGAGGGGAGAGTTTGCCCTGGAGGCCTTCTTCATCACCATGCCTGCCTCTGGTGTGATGCGTGAGTAGTTCATCCCTGGACTATGGGTCCATGTAGTAGCTAGATGGGTGGTTCTTCTCTTTGTGCTACCATGTTTAGATCTTGTTCCATCCAATTCTCCTTTTCATGATCAAAATCATCTATTTGTAATCCTACATGTTGTGTTTGCGGGGATCCGATGGATATTGAGATGCTATATCAGATTGATTATTGATTCTATCATGTTTGTCTTATTTGTGATCTTGCATGCTCTCCGTTGTTAGTAGATATCTTGGCCGAGTAGATGATAGCAACTTCAAGAGGGAGTATTTATGCTCGATAGTGGGTTCATGCCTCTAGGAATCTGGGGAAGTGACTGAAATCTCTAAGGTACTAAATGTGCTATTGCTACTAGGGGGAAAACAACAATCCTTTTTTCATAGAACAATTGTATTGTTTACTTTACACGCAATACTTAATGCAATTATCTTTTGCTTGCAACTTAATACTGGAGGGGGTTCGGATGATAACCTGAAGGTGGATTATTAGTCATAGAGCCAGTTGGATTACGGTCTATGTATAATGTTGTAATGCCCAATCAAATCTCATAGGAGTCAGGATGATTAGTATAGGCTTGTATGCTTTCTCGATGTTTGTAAATTTGCCCCGCTGTAATTTGTTCACCCAAGATGTCATCTATCTTAAGGACCCCGGTCCTTTATTTTATTATCAATCTACAAGTTGTTTACTATTTTCTATTTAATTTCTGCAAGCAATTACTATCTTCCACACAATACATATAATCCTTTGTTTTAAGCAAAACCGGTGATATTGACAACCTCACTTTAAGTTGGGGGCAAAGTTCTGTGGTTGTGTGGTGCAGGATTCCAAGTTGGAACCAACACCTTGGAGGTGTTTCCTTGCTGCTACTGGTTCGATAACCTTGGTTACATGACTTAGGGAAAACTTGCTACTGTGCTCATTGATACGTCCATTTTGCATCACTATTCTATGTCTTAATTACTTATTATTCATTGATATATTCCGTATTGAGAGGTGATACTTATGTTATTTCATCTATTTTTGCATGGTTGATGACTTTTGGAGCATGGACCGCTACAGTCAGGATTTTGATGGAAAAGGTGTTGTTTGGAGGCAAAATTCGAGAAGATCAAAAAATCCGGGAAAATATACGGAAAATTCTATTTTTCTAGAAGACTCAAGATGCCAGAAGATGGAGTGGAGGTGGACCACAGGCCCACCACCCCCATGGTGCAAGCCAGGTGCCAGTGCGCCAGTGGTGTGGCCACCCTGGAACACTCCAGCCTCTCCCCTCTGGCGTATATCTTCCTCCCTAAACCCTAAGACTCAAGGAAGTACCACAGAAAGATTCCTCCTCCTCTGTGTGGCGTAAAACACCGAGAGAGAAAATCTCTCCGGCAGACGGATTTCTGCCGGGGGAATTCCTTCCCGGAGAGGGGAGATCGTCACCATCAACACTACCATCAAGCTGGACTTCATCAGGATCATCATCATCATCATCACCACCATCATCACCATCAGCACCCTCATCACCATCTCCATATTGCTGTAACAATTGCGTTGAATCTTGCATAGTTCATAGGGGAAACTTTCCCGGTGTTGATTACTCCTTGTAGTTGATGCTATTGAGTGAACCGTTGAATTATTGTTTATGTTCAGGTTGTTATACATCATTATTCGATCTCTGATCATGATCCATATGATGTCTTGTGAGTAGTTCATTTTGTTCTTGAGGACATGGGAGAAGTCTTGTTGTTAGTAGTGGAGTTGCGTTGAGAAAGATTCAATAGATTGTTATTTAAGTTGTGGTGTACTTCTTCTAGTGGTGTCATGTGAACGTCGACTACATGAGACTTCACCTATATGGGCCTAGGGGAATGTATTGTGTATTTGGCTACTAATCGTAGGGGTTGCCGGAGTGATAGAAACCTAAACCCCCATTAGGAAACCATTGCACAAGGGACGTAAGGGTCTTAGAGCTTAAAGCTGTGGTTAGGTTTTACCTTAATTACTTTCTTGTACTTACGGATGTTTGCAAGGGGGTTTAATGACAAGTATGTATTAAGTCTTGGATGGGATGGTACATTAGCACAGGTTCACCGAGGCAACACTTAGCAAGCTAGAGAAGATTAATCGACTATATGAAGCGAAAGCACTTGACAGTCTTCCCATGTGTCCTCGAGAACGTTTGGTCATCTATAGAAATACAACCGGCTTGTCCTTTGCTGCATAAAGTATTGGGCCACTTGCTGCATTCGTCCTTACTGTCTTTGGTTTACTCGTACTTTGTTTACTTGTTTTATCGAAAACCCCTAAAAATCCGTTTGCTAAGTATTTGCAGAGAGTTCCTGATCCATACCACTATCCAGCACCTTCTACTCCTCGTTGGGTTCGACACTCTTACTTATCAAAAATACTGCGATACACCCCCCATACTTGTGGGTCATCACGACTATTTTCTGGCACCGTTGATGGGGAGTGAAGCGCTATTGGAGAGTGGAACTGGTAAAGGAAACTTCTACTGTGAGTATTGTTTACTTCTGCTAGTTGCTTTATTTTCGTTATGGATAATTCGCTGAGTTTCTTATTTGGTAATGCTACTACCACTGCTAAGGTAGTAGATAAGCCACCACCTGCTAAGAAAGATGTTTTCAAAATACCTACAAGAATTATTGATCCTGTTATGGATAACTACTATGTTGGGGATGGAACTATCCATCCCGGTGATCATTTACTCTTTATACACGAATTATGCGGGTTGTTCAAGTGTGCAGGTATTACTACAGATCAAGTTAAGAAGAAGTTATTCTCATTATCGCTGAAAGAAAGAGCTGAGGACTGGTATAAGCTGCTGAAGAATGGTCAAGCTCTGGAATGGGAGGAAATAGTGCCTCTCTTTTATTCAAAGTTTTATCCTCCTAGTGAGATTCATAAAGATCGGAATCAAATATACAACTTTTGGCCTCTTGATGGAGAGAGTACAGCTCAAGCTTGGCGGAGATTGAAGTTACTAATGCTCAAATGTCCCATTCATGAGCTCCCCAACAATATTATTATCAATAACTTTTATGCAAGGCTCCCTCTACATGACAAGGATTTAATAGATGCTTCTTGTGCTGGATCATTCACTCGTATGGAAGAAGAAGTTAAATGGGACCTTCTAGATCGTATTCAAGACAATGCTGAAGCTTGGGAGAATGACAAAGGTAGAAAGTCAGGTTTAAATTATGATTATGAATGCATTGAATCTTTTATGGGAACTGGCAACTTTCAAAATATTAAAAATGCTTATGGTCTAGACTCTCAAGCTATTGCTTCTTATTTTAAGGCCTTTGCTTCCTATATTGAAGTGCCTAAAAAGAAGTGGAATAAGTATCATGAACCTTATAAAGATGATGTTAAGAGCGTTCCTGCAAGAAATACTGAAGTTTATATTGCTAATCATGTTTTACCTGAACCTTATATTGAGAAAATGCCTTTTCCAGTTAGGGTAAAGGAACATTCTATGATAGCTAGTATGGTTAATGAAAGTATGAATAAGGCTGTTGATCCCGATAAACAAATGGTTGATGAACCTATAATAGAAAATGTGAAAGACTTTGTTGCTAAATATGAAAAAGAGGGACACACTATCCTTTGTAAGGATACCTCTAATATTGTTTCACAAAGTAGTGTTATGAGAGCTAGTATTCATGTGTTTTCTATTAGAATAAGTGATCATTGCTATGATAGTCCTTGTTATAGCTATATTGTTAAGTTTATGCATGATATAGAAAGCTACTATGAGAGAGGGAAAAGTGTTCTTATGCATCTCAATAATATCAAGTTTCCCCGTTTTATGCTGAAAGTTTTTATGTTGCACTTCTTTTGCCTCTTATGCAAGTTGCCTTTAGTTTCAATAACTTGTTTGTTTACAAAATCCCCTTGCATAGGAAGTGGGTTAGACTTAAATGTGTGTGTGTTTTTCCTTCTTAATGCTCTCTTTCACTTCAAATCATATCCCTATGAGAGCTTCTTCAAAATTATCATGCCCATCTTAATGGCTATAAAGAAAGAGCTTTATGGGAGACAACCCAATTTGTTTATGCTTTCATTTTGTTTTTGTTTCTTTGAGTCTTGGAAGTTATTACTTCGGTAATAACCTCTCCTTATCCGTTTTGTTTGGTTTTTGTGTCAAGATCAACCTCTAATGAGAGAAAAGTAATATTTGGGAAAGTTGCTGTCCCGAAACAGACTTTTTGTGCTTCACCGTAAAAATTCGTGAGAGATCTTTGTATGTCGGATTTAGCTGTAATGTTTTGTGCTTCTGACCCAGGTTGTTATTTCACTTTCATTAGTTTTGCACTTTTTGATTTGAGCAACAGAAGATTTTAGAAAAAATTGATCTTTGCCTGCTGGTCTGTTTTGACAGATTTTGCCAATCTTGCATTTGCTTCTTTATTCGATTTCCTTTTTGAATTCTTTTTGGGTTTTCGGAAGGAGTTGCTGCAGTAGCTTTTGTTTTGATGGTTTTTCAGTTGTAGTTGGACTCAAAAGGTTTTATCACTTCACTTATACTAATGTTTCTAATAAGAATTGTGTGAAAGAAATTTCCAGGAAAGTGGAGATAATGGTGTAATAAGAAAGAGAAAGGTTTTATGACTCATGTAATAAGTATATGAAGATGAAGATATCGATGATATTCAAGTGATGACTCCGGAAGGATCTAACCAAATTCAGAGACTTGCAGAGTCTGTATTCAAATAGGTATGATTACGGTAAGAAAAGTTCATGAAAATACAATCCAACTATATTTTTGCAGTTTTCAGTCAATAAGAAGCTATGAAGCGAAAAGGGGCGGAAGCGGGCAGGGTGGCCCACACCACCCCATGGCGCGGGTCCACCCCTGGCCGCGCCACCAGGTGGTGAGGCCACTCCAGAATCCGCCTCCGACTCGTTTTCTTCCAGTACCTTCCTTTTGATATCAAACTTCGTAATATATAACCCCCCGGATCTTCCGAGGTTCGTATATTGTATTTTCGTCATGTTTTTGTTTCGATCTGTTTCTGTCAGGACATACTCTATGAGAGCTTAGAAGCACCATGGTGTCTGCCAAGGATAAAGGGAAGGAGCCCATGGAGGAAGACCTCCAAGACCCCAGGAAGGAGAAGGAGATCAAGAGTGAAGGTCAGGAGGAGCAAGGCCAACGTCCGCACACCAGCACCACCATTGCAAGCATTGGAGTGGTGAAACTACCAAGATCAGAAGGACGGCACGGATGTCAACTAGAGGGAACCCTCCGCGTCACTGTTTGGCACCAAGGACACCCTCTCCAAACACCAAGAGTACCTTCCATACCTTTACCCATAACCATGTAGGAAAAGAAGACTCCAAGTGGGAAGAATGGAAGAAGAATCACAAGAGCTGGGATCCACAAACTGAAATGATTATGGGCCGCATTGAGCACAACTCGGAGTTGATTCGTACTCTCATCTTCGAGATTGAGGACTTGGGGAAACTGATCATAGAGCTCATCGAGAGGATACCACTACCACCAAAGGAGTAATTCGTCATCAGGTTTGGCATCCCCTTGGTTTGTTCCAAGCTTGGGGGAGTGCCGCGGTATCAAATCACTATATTCTATCTTTTTACCTTATTAGTAGAGTCATATAATGGATAGAGGAGTTATTATGTAGTATGGTTTGCATTATGGAAGTGTCCCCTCTCTCGTTAGATTTGTATCCCTTGGTGTGAGTTGCCGTTATGGAATATTAATGAGAAGTTCTTTCATTCACTCTTTTGCATAGCTTATATTAGTTTTCAATTCGTGGTTATATGATTGATCTTGTTGTTAGTATTGGTAGCACTTTGGGATCATTGAGTTTATTTAGTTGGTTTTGGCAAACCTGGCTCGGTTAGTAGCAACACCCTTTTTGAAGAAAAAGATAGAAGTACTTGAGAGAAAAATAATTTCATCATCTTTCTTTCTTGATTTGCTCATAGTTTAGTATTCTCTAGTTAAGATCTTTTGTGCTTCCAAGGAAGACTGCATGTTGGTCTTTATCATTTGTATGTTTGTTTGTTTCCTTCAACTCTTGTACTTGCTACCCAGCCTTGCTAGCCAAAAACCTGTACTGAGAGGGAATTCTTCTCGTTCATCCACCTCCTTTAAACAAAAACCTTTGCCATTTGTGTCCACCATACCTACCTAGTAGCATTATTGCTATTCCAAGTAAATTCCTGTTTTGTCTACCTACCAAATTAAACTTGTTATGAGAAAATTAGTGATTAAAGCTCTCACGAACTTGATGGCACACTTTATTTTCCGCACTTAATAAATCTGAACCATTGTGAACTCTCCATGAAAGTTATATGCTTGCAAATTATAGGCTGGGGATTAGCAGAACCGTGGTGTCACGGGGAACGCTTTCAACACTTGTAAATATATACCGAGTTGATACCTTGCTCTTTTGTTTGCAGATGTCGTCTGAGTGAAATAAAAGGGGAGCTTGTAAGTCCATGGAGTTATGTATGTGTGTTAGAGAAACGCCTGGGCCGCTGGTCTAATCCATGCTGACATGGTGGAAACCTGCAGCGTAACCATAATGATATCTATGAAGCATTCTTCTTATAAAAAAGAGAGAGATAGCTATTGAGAAAAAGAAAAGAAAAAAAGAGATACTATGAAAAGAGGAAAGAGAGAAAAAAGCACCATTTTCCCATGGTAAATAAGAAGATTTCTCAGATACTCATTGTCTGCTTGCCTTGTCATTTTGATATGGGGTTCTGCCGTATCATCGGGCAAGGGGTACCCCGTTAGCGGTTCTTAATGATACGCACATACTTACGATGACAAGAACTTACCGGTAACTATAGTTGAGTAGCATGAGGAGCGGCCCTCGTACTCAAGGGACTTGGGATTTTCAATTTATAGTCTGTCAAGCATATAACTCAGATTGGACCTCACTTTAACCTTAATCACCTAAAGATGCCTATGATAGGGGCATTGAGAGTTGAAAGCTAGTAAGTATCATAATTTTTGGGAGCTCTTTATGAGACTTGTAATCTCTGCTTCCCTCTTTAAAGGGCCTTTCTTTTACTTTGTAGTTGAGTCAGTAAACCTATTCCCTTCTATCTCAGCAAGTATTTTGAGTTGATGTGTTTCATTCCATCATATGATGATTTATTCAATCATGTTTCTTATGTTCCTTGTTTTGCACATTGCTCTTACCTTGAAGTCTACTACTTTGAAAGCTTTCACTGGAAAACCAGCTATTTGTGAACTCCAGCAAATTATCAACTATTCTTCGACCAAGAGCTAAGTTTGCCATTACCAATGATGTTTTACTCTATGTATCTTTATTGTGTTTTATTTACTCATTGCAAGTTGAGTTGTATAATAGTGAGTTGTCTTCTATTATTATCTATGTATTTGATGAATGTGATGCTTCTTGTCCGTATTCTTTTATCGACTCTTCACTCCATAAACCTGAGGTCATGTTTATTGAGCTCAGTTTAAACTTAGGGACAAGCGAAGTCTAAGCTTGCGGGGAGTTGATACGTCCATTTTGCATCACTATTCTATGTCTTAATTCACTATTATTCATTGATATATTTCGTATTGAGAGGTGATACTTATGTTATTTCATCTGTTTTTGCATGGTTGATGACTTTTGGAGCATGGACCGATGCAGTCAGGATTCTGATGGAAAAGGTGCTGTTTGGAGGCAAAATTCGTGAAGATCAGAAAATACGGGAAAATATACGGAAAATTCTAATTTTCCAGAAGACTCAAGATGCCAGAAGATGGAGTGGAGGTGGGCCACAGGGGGCCCACACCACCCCATGGCGCGCGCAAGCCCAGGCCGCGCCAGGGAGTGGTATGGCCACCCTGGCCCACTCCAGCCTCTCCCCTCTAGCGTATATTTTCATTCCGAAACCCTAAGACTCGAGGAAGGACCACAGAAAGATTCCGCCGCCTCTACGGGGCGGAAAACACTGAGAGAGAAAGATCTCTCCGGCAGACAGATTTCTGCCGGGGGAATTCCTTCCCGGAGAGGGGAGATCGTCGCCATCAACACCACCATCAAGCTGGGCTTCATCAGGATCATCATCATCATCATCACCACCATCATCTCCATCAGCACCCTCATCACCATCTCCATATTGCTGTAACAATTGCGTTGAATCTTGCATAGTTCATAGGGGAAACTTTCCCGGTGTTGATTACTCCTTGTAGTTCATGCTATTGAGTGAACCGTTGAATTATTGTTTATGTTCAGCTTATTATACATCATTATTCCATCTCTGATCATGATCCATATGATGTCTTGTGAGTAGTTCGTTTTGTTCTTGAGGACATGAAAGAAGTCTTGTTGTTAGTAGTGGAGTTGCGTTGAGAAAGATTCAATAGATTGTTATTTAAGTTGTGGTGTACTTCTTCTAGTGGTGTCCTGTGAATGTCGACTACATGACACTTCACCTATATGGGCCTAGGGGAATGCATTGTGTATTTGGCTACTAATCATAGGGGTTGCCGGAGTGATAGAAACCTGAACCCCGTTAGGAAACCATTGCACAAGGGACGTAAGGGTCTTAGAGTTTAAAGCTGTGGTCAGGTTTTACCTTAATTACTTTTTTGTACTTACGGATGTTTGCAAGGGGGTTTAATCACAAGTATGAATTAAGTATTGGATGGGACGGTACATTAGCACAGGTTCACCCACACAACACTTAGCAAGCTAGAGAAGATTAATCGACTATATGAAGCGAAAGCACTTGACAATCTTCCCATGTGTCCTCGAGAACGTTTGGTCATCTATAGAAATACAACCGGCTTGTCCTTTGCTGCATAAAGGATTGGGCCACTTGATGCATTCATCCTTACTGTCTTTTGTTTACTCGTACTTTGTTTACTTGCTTTATCGAAAACCCCTCAAAATTCGTTTGCTAAGTATTTGCAGAGAATTCCTGATCCATACCACTAGCCAGCACCTTCTGCTCCTTGTTGGGTTCGACACTCTTACTTATCGAAAATACTGCGATACACCCCCTATACTTGTGGGTCATCACTCATCATACCTTCCTCTTGGTGTTCCCCAACGAGCTCGATATATTTTGGGCCATCACCCTCCCGGTATTAACATCATCTTGCATAACTCATTACAGGTGTTCTCCACTTGGGTGTTCCTGGCTTGCCAGTCCATCTAGACTACACAGGGATCTCTTTTCTTCTTTGATGATGAGTGTCTCCAAGCTTGAGCTTCTTGCCCGAACACTAGAAAAAAAATCCCGTGGGCAGATAATGTGTCTACCAGCTGTCAATAATTGTGAAATAGTATAGTATTAGCTGATAGAGTACGATACAAGATTAGCTAAGAAAGTAATGTGGAGCAATTTTGTTGTCAAAGTACACAAAGTCTTAACTCTGGCTAGCATGAACGCCGATTATATTAGTACTACCAAGGTCTAGGCATCACATCTGTGCAGTTCATTTTCGAGTAGTACATATATCGAAAACTCGGAAACAGACGAACGAACGAACGAACAGGATGAGCTCTATCTGTTGCCGATGCTAGAGATGCATACATATAGTTGAAATTTTGGGAAATTAAAGGGACCTCCGCCCCTGAGACCAAACAAGCAAAACATGCCAAGTGGCCTCCCAAATCTTCATCAGTCGTGGATCGATTAATACAAAATTTGAACTTATTATTATAGTTCACCGTAGATCTAGCCCTAGAACAAGCACTACAAGAAAAGTTTCCTTCCGCAATGACTTGGCCTGACGGTCGTTGTAGAAGGCGCGTCTTCTGCGACGAAATTCTCGGCTCGGCCGTGGCCGATGGAAAACTTTTTTTCCGGTTTCTTGGCCCTCTACAATGAAAGATCCGCTAAAAATGTGGAGGAAGCTCTGCTAGCGCGTGGCCGAAGGAATATTTTTCTTTCCTCGCGCGATGTTGACTCGCCGAAGTCTTTTGAGGCGTGTGGGTCCCGAACGTTAGTGTCTCTAGCGGAGCATACTTTTCGGCCGCGCCTCCCTGATTTGAACTCGATAATGTTGCTTGATGTGTCTACCATTTAGTCAAGCTACTAGGTCCCACATCTCAGCCTCTCATTAGAAGGATCGTGTATATGATGGAATTTTTTTCCTTCACTCGCGCTACCCTGTTCCGAAGTTGATAGCACGGCTCGATGCATCTACCATTTAATCAACCTCCTGGGACCCACATGTTATCCTCTCATTAGAAGAACCGTGTGTATGATGGAATTTTTTCCTTCACTGGCACTACCCCGTTCCGAAGATGATAGCGCTGCTCGCCGCATCTACCGTTTAACCAACCTCCTGAGCCCCACATGTCATCCTCTCATTCGAAGAAATGTGTATGATGGATTGTGTTCCTTTGCTCGTGCTACCCTGTTCCGAACTTAATAGCGTTGTTCGATGCATCTACCATTTAATCACGTTGCTGGGCCCAACATGTCATGCTCTCATTAGAAGAAACGTGTGTATGATGGATTTTTTACCCTCTATTGCGCCTTCGTGTTCCAAACTTCATAGAGTTACTCGCTACATCAGCCGTTTATTCAGGCTGGTGGGTCACTTATGTTAGCCTCACATTAGAAGAATCGTGGGTCTAATGGATTTTTTTCTGCTCTAGCGCTACCCTGTTCCGAACTAGATAGCATTGCTCGACGAATCTGTCGTTTGCTCATGCTGTTGGGTCCCCTATTTCCGCATCTCATTATAAGAAACGTGTACATGCTGAACTTTTTTCTCGCTCGCCCCTCCCTATTTCGAAATGGCTACGCTGCTCGATGCAGCATCTGTATAAGGTCGTGCTGCTGGGTCCCACATATCAGCCTCTCTATAAACGAAACGTGTGTATGATGGACTTTTTTGGCCATGTCCACTATTTTGACCTTGGCAGCTTGCTGGGTCCCAGATGTCAACCACCTCTGTGTAGAAAACGTGTATATACTGGGACTCAGCTAACAGCCTCTATTTGAAGGAAACTTGTGTATGTTGGATTTTTTTCGGGTCCCAGATGTCAGCCTCAGAGTACAAAAAATGCTCATAAAGGCCGAATTAAAAAGATTCTGGGCTAACTCGGGGCGGCCCTATTTTTCATGGCTTATATTCCATGGGCTCACTCCTAAAATTGAATGGGCTACTGTCGGTGGCCACAAAGCCCATGAAAAGGACGAATTAGAAGGTATTGGGCTATGTTTGGGGCTGATATGCTAATTTCATGGGCTATGCTGGGGCCTACTAGGTCTGACATATCAACTTATCTGTAAGTACAACGTGTGTAGGATGGAGTTTTTTTGGCCACATCCGATGTTTTCACCATGGCAGCCGTGTATGGTCTTACTGCTGGAGCCCTTATGTCAGCCTCTCTAGCATGTTCTAGCTTGTGGGTCCCTGATGTAGCCTTGTATGTTCTGTCTGGTGGTTCCCTGATGCGAGCCCCTTTGTACAAGTATTTAACCTTTTTTAGAATCCACCCTCAAAACAAACTCCTGGAACGCTGCATGCTGGCGGGTCTGTGATGTCAGCCTCTCTGTAATGCGATATTGCTAGAAAAAAAATGTAAACCCAAGATACAATTTGAACAAAATACCTTCAAATCAAATAAACATAAACTGAGTGTGTTGACACTATAACAAGAATATTTATAGAATAAATTTAATTAAACTTGTATTAGTACTACAATTTATGTATTAGTCTTCTTAAAAATATTTTGTGTGTCTACGTTTATCTCTTTTAAAATATAAAAGAGCAGCGCTCCTAGCATCTCAATTTATAAAATGCCACATAATGAGTAGTTTGTTAAAAACATGGGGATGCAGAGTTTTTTTTTATTCTGGGAGGTGTGGGGCAATGCCCAAAAGTCCAAATTAAAAAGTGTTTGGCTATTCTACATAGGCTGCTCTACGTGGGTTATACTAGGTAGGCTATGCTCCATGGGCTTCATTCTCAAATTTTAGTGGGTTGTGCTCAGTAGTCACCTGGCACTTAAAAGGCCGAATTAATATGTTCTCGGCTATGCTCCATGGGCACCTTTTTCATATTTGACTGGGCTATGGTCAGCAGTCCCCTGAACCCGAAAAGACCGAATAAAATTATTCTGGGCTAAAGAGGGGCCGAATGAGCTACTAGATTTCTTCTCCTGGTTAATAAAAATGGCATTGTGATGTGCTCGGCCGAATTCGAAACAAAGACCTCAGAGAGGGAGGGGGAAAAGCGATAATTCTTTTTGGCAGTTATTCATGTCAAAATTCAGCAGTATATAATAAGGTAGAAAAAAACTTGGCGCACGAACAGTTTGCCATGTTTTCTGGAGAGACCATCAGAGCAAGCAAAACTGGCGATCAACTCTGCTTTTGTGTGAATACCTCCTCCTTACGTCAATGCCTATGTGACCTCCCATATGCAACCCAAACTACCTAAGACTAATGTACATAATTGTGACAATGCTAAGTTTCAAAAGAAAAGCAAGACAATCTGATGCACTTCATCTAAACAAGTACTAGTACCTCACAGTTCGTTCTACAAAATATTGTACTGATAGTAACGACAGAGCATTTGAAAGATTCAATAGCATTTGAAAGATCCAGCAATACAGAATAAGACCGTGAAAATATCAGACCGATTCCCGATTGATATTTAGCAGCACTTGACAGAGTCAGCACAACATTCAAAGTGACCGGTTGGCAGTACACAGACAATGACCAAAAGAATTGACAGTTTCAGCAACATGGACATTGAAATTCAATATATGTAGCAAGGCCTGATTCAAAAGGAAAGCGAGACCATATTCTGCACTCGGCCGGTCGATCTAAACAAGTACCGAACAAAACTTTTGATAGGTTCAGTAGTATTTGAAAGATTCAGCAATACATAATAAGAAAGAAAATATCGACAGATTCCCAGTTCACATTCAGCGGCACTTGGATATATTCAGCAGCATTTCAAAGTGACACATTCAGTTTGCCCTTTTCTCCCAACACTTGTCATTGGAAGAAACAAAACTTACGATCAAGTCTGCTTTTGTGTGCATGCCTCCTTCTCACATCAATGCATGTGTGTGACCTCCATAGTAACTCAAAATTCCTAAAGCCTTGTCTAGATTATGATTTTATGACAAGGCCAACTTACAAAAGAAAAGCAAGACCATCTACTACACTTGATCTAAACTGAGCTATCCTATTACATAGTATTAGGATTACTTACGGTAGTTTGTTTCCAACTTACAAATGGAGTCTCCGGAGATTTCCATGCAATGTTGGTTGAGAAACCAATAGCTGATTGTTCAGTATTTAGACTAAAGCAGCATATTTCAGGAAACGGCGTATATCCAAGTCCTATTGCATGGTGGGAGGTGTAGACACAGTGACTTCTCGTCAGATATCCGGGGGCAACATCTGCACCGCCTACCGCAATATTAATCATATAGTTCAATCCAAGGAAAAGGGAATATGCTCCCAGGTCAGCAATCTCTATCCATGGCTTAGGTGGATACAAGTAAGCAGTGTCCTTTGAGTATAGCATAGGTGCCACAAGTGCGACCGCAGCGATCAACACTATGATCAGCAACAGGATTTCCATGACCATAATAAGTACCACCATAAAACTTCTCATCAGTAACAACCACAGTATGGATAAGAAGAAGGTGAGATTCATCTGCAGATATTGCTAAGATTCATAAACCAGGTTCATGCTCGTCATCATCTATAGCATCAAGGTTGCCCTCCTCTAGATGCTCGGAATAGGACCTTGAAAAAGAAATAACGGCTAAATCATCCAACACTAGTTTACATCCATTGAAACAGAAGGTTTAGAATAGGAGTGGATCAAACTTACCAAAACACACATGATTCCAGACATAAACAATGCCACTCTCAGTGGCTGCAAACACCAGACCCTTGTGGATAAGTGCATCGTTGTATCTGAAATAGCACTGTAACTAGTTCTCAAGAACTATCCATGCATACTCATCGCCATCAAGGGTTGCAATTGAGTAGTCGAATATAGCGACAAGGGAGAAATCTAAATAATCCACCATAGTTGTGGGCGCTCGGCAAATAGCAATCTTCCAGAGGAGAATAGGGCGATCATTATGCATGAATGTAAATGGATAGTTGGTGCGTACAAACTCATTGACTTGTGGGAGAGGAACGATTTAATGAGTGTACACATTGACAAGCTCCCACTTGCACTCGGACCCAACAGTGGCGATCCAATCTCCATTGGCACGTACCCACTGCTTTCCCATACAATTCGAGAACACAACATCGGAGGAGAACCTGTCCAGCGGTGTTAGCTTGCATGTTGTGCCCTTGCCCTCGGAGTACTCGTTGCATTCCCATGGTTTCTTAGTCGGGTGAGAATGAAGAAAACAGGGGAGGCCAAACGGCTGAGAAGCATGTAAAGTTGCACTATATTTTGCCGAGTCAAGAAGATTTTTAGACAAACTGGCAAGAATCACGGCGGTGATGATGTCGCATCTGGTTATGAGTTCTTCAAGCGGGCCTTCAGTAAAAACATCCTAGAACAGCTCAGAATCATCACTGTCCTTGCTCGGTCATGCCATCGCAAGGGAGCTGATGGAAGTTGGGACAGCGACTTGATTTGGTTTCTCTAAAAGAGGGAAGATCGATGGCGGCGGGTGGGATAGGGAGAATAACAAACACTCTGATACCATGCGGTGAATAGGATTAGAAACAACATTGTGGAGGAGAAGAACAGCGGCGCTTGGCGTAGAGGTAGGGTAATGGGGAAGTGAAGATAGAGCGTATAGGTGAGGTTGACTAAAATGAAAATGGACGCATGTTCCTCTGCTCCAGTTCCCTTCAGAATAGTACTACCCTGATCCAGTACCCTCCACAATAAATCTTTCTTGTAAATCGAAGAGGAAGTAGTATGAAGAGTAGGGCCCGATCATCTCCTCTCTTGAGGAGCCGAACCAAACTGTTTTCTTTGCTAAATTTTATGGTCCTTTATGCTAAATGCATGGACCTTAGTGTAATTTTACCTTTTTTAGGTCCTTGGTGTAAAATATACCCCCACCATCCATGTAAAATTCTAACCAAAAAGTGTAAGTGGTGAAATTTGAACAAATTTAAGCTTAGTTGTCAACGAGTATGAAAATTCTTGGATTTCAAGCCGAATGACCAAGGTCAAGGACATATCAACATCATACTTGATGGTGATGACGCCATGTCCAAGAATTAGCATGCCAATATATTTGGACATATTTTGAAAACAATCGAAGATGAAGTAGTATGAAGAGTATGGCTCGATCAGCTGCTCTCTCGAGAAGGAGCCATACACGAGTATGAACAATTTTGAAAACAATTCTAACCTAAAAGTATAAGTGGTGAAATTTAGATGATTTTAAGCTTACTTGTCAGCGAGTATGAACATTCTTGGATTTCAGTCGAACAAACAAGGTCAAGGCCATATAAACATCATACTTTATGCTGATGATCCCATATCAGAGAATTTGCACAGCAACAAATTTGGCCATATTTTGAAAATAATCAAAGAGGAAGTAGTGCGAACAGTTTGGCTCAAATCAACTGGTCTATCGATAAGGAGTTGAAATAGAAAGTTTTCCTTTGTAGGGTCCTTTGTACTAAATGTATGGACCTATATGTAATTTTCCTTTTTAGGTCCTTGATGTAAAATGTACTCCCACCGACCTTGTAAAATTCGAACCTAAAAGTAAGTGGTGAAATTTAAACAAATTTAAGCTTAGTTGTCAACGAGTATGAACCATATTCTTGGATTTTCAAGACAAATGGCCAAGTTCAAGGCCATATCTACATCATACTTTTTGCATATCATCCCATATCCAAGAATTTGCATGCCAACAAATTTGGCCATATTTTGAAAACAATCGAAGATCAAGTATTGTGAAGAGTATGGCTTGATCAGCTGCTCTCTACAGAAGGAGTGAAACCCGACTATTTTCCTTGCTTAATTAAGGATCTTTTGTGCTAAATGTATGGACCTCAATGTAATTTTCACTTTTTAGGTCCTTGATGTAAAATGTACTTCCACGCCCGTGTAAAATTCTAACCTAAAAGTGTAAGTGGTGAAATTTCGACGATTTTAAGCTTACTTGTCAACAAGTATGACCATTATTAGATTTTAGGTCGAATGACCAAGGTCAAGGCCATATCAACATCATACTTTATGTTGATGATCCCATATGAGAGAATTTGCATGGTGACAAATTTCCCAATTTTGAAAACCATCGAAGAGGAAGTAGTGTTTAGAGTTTATCTCAGATCAACTGATCTCTCGAGAAGGAGCCGAACCAGAAAATTTTCCTTTTAGGGAGCTATATGATAAATGTATGGACCTCGATGTAGTTATTACTTTTTTCAGGTCCCTGACGTAAAATGTACTCTGACCAACCGTGTAAAAATCTAACATTAAAGTAAGTGGTGAAAATTAAACAAATTTAAGCTTAGTTGTTAATGAGTATGAACCATTCTAGGATTTCAAGATGAACAACCAAGGTCATGATCCATATTCAAGAATTTTCACCCCGACAAATTTTGCCTTATTTTGAAAACAATCAAAGATTAAGTAGTATGTAGAGTATGGCTTGATCATCTACTCTCTCGAGAAAGATCTGAACCCGGCTGTTTTCCTTGCTTAATTTTAGGGTCCTTTGTGCTAAATGTATGGACCTCGATGCAATTTTCCCTTTTTTAGGTCCTTGATGTAAAATGTACTTCCATGCCCATGTAAAAGTGTAACCTAAAAGAGTAAGTGGTGAAATTTCGACGATTTTTTATCTTACTTGTCAACGAGTATGACCATTATTGGATTTCAAGCCGAACAACCAAGGTCAAGGCCATATATATCAACCATCATACTTTATGTTGATGATCCCATATGAGGGAATTTGCATGGTGACAAATTTGGCCGTATTTTGAAAATAATCAAATAGGAAGTAGTATGTAGAGTTTGGCTCAGATTCGCTGAACTCTCGAGAAGGAGCCGAACTAGAATTTTTTTCTTTTAGGGAGCTTTATGATAAATGTATGGACCTTGATGTAATTTTTTGTTTTTTCAGGTCCCTGATTTAAAATGTACTCCGACCAACCATGTAAAAATCTAACCTAAAAGTAAGTGGTGAAATTTAAATGAATTTAAGCTTAGTTGTCAACAAGTATGAACCATTTTGGGATTTCAAGATGAACGACCAAGGTCATGATCCCATATCCAAGAATTTGCATGCTAACAAATTTTGGCCATATTTTGAAAACAATCGAAGATGAAGTACTATGAAGAGTATGTCTCGATCAGCTAGTCTCTCGAGAAGGATCCAAACCCGACTATTTTCCTTCCTTAATTTTAGGGCCCTTTGTGCTAAATGTATGGACCTCGATGTAATTTTCCCTTTTTAGGTCCTTGATGTAAATTGTACTTCCACGCCCGTGTAAAATTCTAACCTAAAAGTGTAAGTGGTGAAATTTTACGGTCCTTTGTGCTAAATGTATGGACCTCGATGTAATTTTACTTGCATAATTTTAGGGTCCTTTATTCTAAATGTATGGACCTCGATGTAATTTTCCCCTTTTTAGGTCCAAAAGTGTAAGTGGTGAAATTTAGATGATTATTTGAAGCTTACTTGTCAATGATTACGAACATTCTTGGATTTCAAGACGAACAACCCAGGTTAAGGCCATATCAACATCATACTTTATATGCTGATGATACCATGTCATAGAATTTGCATGGCAACAGATCTGGCCATGTTTTGAAAACAATCAAAGAGGAAGTAGTATGAAGAGTTTGGCTCGGATCAGCTAATCTCTCGAGAAGGATCCAAACCAACAAAAGGTTTTCCTTTTAGGGTCCTTTGTGCTAAATGTATGGACATCGATGTAATTTTCCCCCTTTTTAGGTCCTTGATGTAAAATATGCTCCCACCGACCTTGTAAACTGCTAACCTAAAAGCAAGTGGTGAAATTTAAATGAATTTATGCTTAGTTGTCAATGAGTATGAACTTTCTTAGATTTCAAGTCGAATGACCACAAGGTCAAGTCCATATATCTGCATCATACTTTATGTTGATGATCCCATATCAAAGAATTTGCATGGTGACATATTTGTCCATATTTTTAAAAAAATCAAAGAGGAAGTAGTATGAAGCGTATGGCTCGATCAGCTACTCTCGTGAGAAGGAGCCGAACCCAACTATTTTCCTTGCTTGATTTTAGGGTCCTTTGTGCTAAATGTATGGACCTCGACGTAATTTCCCCCCTTTTTAGGTTTAAAAGTGTAAGTGGTGAAATTTATATGTTTATTTTAAGCTTACTTGTCAACGAGTATGAACATTCTTGGAGTTCAAGCCGAATGACCACGCTCGCAAAGTCCATATAAACATCATACTTTATGCTCATGATCCCATGATAGAGAATGCACATTCTAACAGATTTGGCCATGTTTTGGAAACAATCAAAGAGGATGTAGTATTAATAGTTTGGCTCAGATCACCTAATCTCTCGAGAAGGAGTCGAACCAAAATTTTTTCCTTTTAGGGTCCTTTATGCTAAATGTATGGACCTCGATGTAATTTTTTCTTTTTTGAGGTTGCTGATGTAAAATGTACTCCGATCGACCATGTAAAGTTCTAACCTAAAAGTAAGTGGTGAAATTTAAACGAATTTAAGCGTAGTTGTCTACGAGTATGAACCATTCTTCAATTTCAAGATGAACCACCAAGGTCAAGGCCATATCTATATCATACTTTATGCTTATGATCCCATATCCAAGAATTTGCATGCCGACAAATTTGCACATATTTTGAAAACAATCGAAGATGAAATAGTATGAAGAGTGTGGCTCGATTAGCTACTCTCGTGAGAAGGAGCCGAACCCCACAGTTTTCCTTGCTTAATTTTAGGGTCCTTTGTGCTAAATGTATGGACCTCAATGTAATTTTTCTCCTTTTTAGGTTTAAAAGTGGAAGTGGTGAAGTTTAGACGATTTTAAGCTTACTTGTCAATGACTATGAACATTCTTGGATTTCAAGCCGAATGAGCAAGGTCGTCCAGGCCATATCAACATCATACATTATATGGTGGTGATCCCACGTCAGAGAATTTGCATGGCAATAGACTTGGCCATGTTTTGAAAACAATCGAAGAGGAAGTAGTATCAAGTTTTGGCTCATATCAGCTCATCTCTCGAGAAGGAGTCGAACCAGAAAATTTTCCTTTTAGGGTCCTCTATGCTAAATATATGGACCTCGATGTAATTTTTGCTTTTTTGAGGTCCCTGATTTAAAATGTACTCCGGTCGACCATGTAAAGTTCTAACCTAAAATTAAGTGGTGAAATTTAAATGAATTTAAGCTTAGTTGTCAAAGATGAAGATAAAGTAGTATGAAGCTTAGTTGGCTATATTTTGAAAAAACAAAGATGAAGTAGTATGAAGAGTGTGGCTCGATCAACTACTCTCTCAAGAAGGACCTGAACCTGACGGTTTTGCTTGCTTAATTTTAGGGTCCTTTGTGCTAAATATATGGACCTCGATGTAATTTTCATCCTTTTTAGGTCCTTTTTGTAAAATTTACTCCCATTATCCGCATAAAATTCTAACCTAAAAGTAAGTGGTGAAATTTAAACGAATTTTAGCTTATAGTTGTTAATGAGTATGAACATTCTTTGATTTCAAGCCGAACGACCACAAGGTCCAGGCCATATCTCTACATCATACTTTATTCTGATGATCAAGTATCCAAGAATTTGGATGGTGATAGATTTGGCCATATCGTGAAAACAATCGAATATAAAGTAGTATGAAGAGTATGGCTCGATCAGCTACTCTCTCGAGAAGGAGCCAAACCCGATTGTTTTCTTTGCTCAATTTTAGGGTCCTTTGTGCTCAATGTAAGGACCTCGATGTAATTTCCCCATTTTTAGGTCCTTGATGTAGAATGTACTCCCACCAACCGTGTAAAATTCTAACCTAAAAGAAAGTGGTGAAATTTAAATGAATTTAAGCTTAGCTGTCAACGAGTATGAACTTTCTTGGATTTCAAGTCGAACAACCACAAGGTTAAGGCCATATCTCTACATCATACTTTATGATCCCATATCCAAGAATTTGCATGGCGATAGATTTGGTCATATTTGTAAAACAATCAAAGAGGAAGTAGTATCAAACGTATGGCTCGATCAGCTGCTCTCTCGAGAAGGAGCCGAACACGACTACTACTCCCTCCGGCCCAAATTAATTGAGTTGCATTTATCAGATTCGAATGCAACTAGCACTAGAAGATGTTTATATACATCTGAATCTAGACAAATTCGAGTCAAGTAATTTGAGGGAGTACAATAGAGTAACAATTCAAACTTTCCTGTTTCAAAATTTTCACTTCCTTCACAAACATCTGGGGGGAAGGATATTCAATAGATCGCCATTCGCGATACTACTAGTACTACAGGGTAAAGTGAGTAGTAACAAAAGAAACTTTTTTGACAAAAGTACCAAAAGAAACTTCATTCAGCCATTAACATAACTGCACGAGTTTACCTATAAAGGACTCGCTGCTGAAATAGTGCAGGTCCGGCTCCTCCTAGCACCTAGTCTGCGCCGCCAGTGGCAGCTCGTGCCATCGGCACCAACGCCAGCTCCTGTGACACAACTGACTCCTGACTCATCGGCATCTCCGGATAATGCGTCGGAACCTCCGGATAAGGCGGCGGCACCTCCAGAGACATCAGTGGCACCTCCAGATAACGCGACGGCACCTCCGGATAAGGCGGTAGTACCTCCTGAGCCATCAGCGGCACCTCCTGATATGGCGGTGGTACCTCCGGAGCCATCGATAGCTCCGGGAGGATACTGTGGATGAACTTCCCGTTGTTGGGGAACCGGTCCCAGTAGTTGGTGAAAATGTTGGCGCCGGTGAACACCACCATCTCGCAGCCACAGTGGAAGGCCTGGCCATAGAGGAGACGGGTGTTCCAGAAGCTGATGACCTTGACCTTCAACGTCCCGTCCGGATTGTCGTGGAGGCGATACATACGGTACTTGCAGCGACCGTAGCCAGCATCGAGGAAGGCGCACACTAGCTACCACCTTGTTCTCCATGGGGAGAAGGCCCAAATGCGTAGGGCATTGTCCTCCTGTGCAGCGATGTCGGGGTCTTTGCACTCCGGTATGGCAGGCGGCAGCCGGAAGGTTGCCATGGATGACAGACGAGGATGGAGATGGTTGCTGGAAGCGGGGGATTAGAGATGGATTGATGCGGGGAAGGGGTGAGGATAAATGTCAACACCCGGATTTTTAATCCCAGATGCCTGTTATGCCATACATCGCAATCCCAGGATTACCATTTTTGCGAGACATAACAAATTGGATATCACAGTACATCATCCATTACAAACCATAATAAGGTCTTACACAAATAAAGGATCTCATGATCCAGTCTTAGTACAAACAAGTAGCAGAATACTAAGCGTAGCGGTGGGCTCCATCTTCAGTGTCACAGGCAATGCTGACGATGGAAGATGATCCTATTTGTCGTAGCCCTCCTTATGTCCTTCTTCCGGATAGTCCTCCTCATAGTCTGGCCACGGGAATAGCCAGGGACAAAGCTATGAGTACTCTTTAAGTACTCGCAAACTATCACTAACAAGTAAGGTAGTTCTAGTAGGAATGCTGAACTCTAAGTTTATTTGCAAAATTAAAATTTGAAACCTAAGCTGAGTTTAGAAACAAAGAAAGATAAAATAAAGTTCTAAATCACCAAAGTGGGAACTTAGTTTTCATAGTCACAACCCTGTTAAGAAGGAAGCAAGAAGGATCCTGACAAGCTATTGTACTTAGGACTACTAGCCACTATTGCTCCTGGATGGAACTATGGAACTTTTATAGCAACTATAAGTACTAGTAGTAGTACTCATGTATTAATCCTATTTCTATTATTAGTACTCAGTTTTTGGTGCCTACTCGATCTCGTACTGTTGCTATTTTTTAAAATAATACGATTTATTTAACTAATTTCACGAGTAATACACGAATTTGAGGAATTGCAAATCTAGCGCGACATTGGTGTTTGAAACACCGACCAGTACCTATCGGCATTTGAAATACTGACTAGACCTATCAGCATTGAACAACCGACTGGGCTCTCTTTCCTTTGTTAAGGACAAGATCATGACATGTGTGGTCGGTATTTCAAATGCTGATAGGTACTAGTCAGTATTTAAAATGTTGATATGTACTAGTCGGTATTTCAAATGCTGATAGGTACTGGTCGGTATTTCAAACACCAACGCCGCGCTATATTCGCAATTCCTCGAATTCGTGTATTATTCATGAAATTTGTTAATTAAGTCGTATTATTTTAAAAAAAAATAGCCGTACTGCTGGCAAGGCGAGCAAGGGCTCCTTCCACCACAATTAGTTTGCCTTGTTTATTTTTAAATGTTCCTCCACCCAAAATTATGTCTGGTCGCTATCTTTCATGAGAGAAAAGGCCCCTGGTGAAGGAGAATCATCCTCGCTCTCTCCTCCTCAATGCGGCATTGGATGCTATGCTCAACACATGCATCTATGTCTGGCACTTGTTCAGGTGGGAAGCATCGCAACAGTCATCTCTTCCTTCCCATGTAAGCTTCCTCCCCTGGCAAGGCGTAGCAGTGCAGAGAAAGTTGGGGCCCGTGGTGGTCCACCCTAACTTTCCTTCTGTTTGCCTCGTGCTTCGACCCAAAAATGAGCTCTGGCTAGATGTTTTCTTTCTCTTCCATATTAGGCTGCTCTTCATAATGCTAAATAACTTAGGCTACTAAAACTTTCACATGTTATGACAGTACCTTCAAAGTGTATTGGGTGAAAATAAATATACACCGTTACTTTTTATAGATGTGTCTCTTTCATATTTTTTTGAGCTTTACCTATTATAGAGCATAATTTTATATAGTGATGATATGTCATACTCTCTCAAAAAGAACCATAGTACAGAAAGGAAAGGCGTAATCAGGTAGATCTTCATTGATTATCAGCGGTGGTATATAAAGAAAGTAACGGCTCGAGGCCAGATCAGAGAGTCCTCATTCCCCCCACCCAAATTGCAATGCTCGGGACGGTCACTCTAAAGATGGAAAGCATCGTTCTCAATTGTTCCTCCTGCTCCCAGCCCCTCAAGCCCCGGCGGGTCTACAAGGTCTCTCCATTTCTCCCTCACAATCCATTGATTTTTCTTTTGTCAGTTCGTCTGTGCAACTATTTTATTTTTCGAACTTCCATTTCTACAGTGTGTGGATATTCATCTAGTCTTCCACTGCTGCGTCCGCAATATCACCTCTTGCGATGTGCGACTTGCCGGTGTATAGGGTGAGGATGTGGGCGGAATGCTCGTCGCTGCTCTCCTTGATGGACGGGAGGAGGAGGACCAGCACCATGATGGTGGAGCTCTACTCGTCGAGCTCCGCTAAGCCGGGCGATGTCGCATTTGAGGACCTTACATCTTACCTGGCGACGCCAGCTCATTACCTGGTCGGTCCTGCTACATCGAAGGAGTTGTGTATCTTCTTTCGTGTCGAGTTTTAGTGGTGATGTAAGCTGCTATTAATTGGTTTAATTGCAGAAAGATCGGTTGCATACCAGGAATGGTGGATTTTGTAGTAGTAGTACTCTATCTCCGTCCCAAGAAATAAGGCTCCCTTATTTTTCTTGTTTTTTGTTTGACCAAGATTTACTGTAAATATATATAAAGAAGGTTGGTACTTTACAAATTTAGCATCATTGGAATATGTGTTTCAATACGAATTCAACGAAACAAATTTTACACTATATAAGTAAATTTTAGTTGCTCCATTTATTCAGTCAAACTTTACTTTGGAGCGCGTGTGTGCCTTATTCCTTGAAATGGAGGTAGATGAGTTTGGTGGATGTACTCTCCTGAGTATTTTTCATGAAGTCTTAACTTCCGATGGGTTGGGTGGATGTACTCTGCTGAGTAGTAAGCTGAATACGATTAAGGCTCTCTATTTAGGAAGGCCAGATGGCCAATTCACAATACTACCAAGTAAATGAGTTATTCACTCTAATTAATTTATGCATGCACTACTAGTTCTACATGCATGAGACGCTAGATAAAAAAAGGGTACATGATGGGAGATGAAACAACATGCATTGGGAGATTGAGAGAAAATAGAGATATCTAAATTAACGAGTCACGGGAATTAAGACAATAAAGAAGCTCTCTGGCCTAATAATCCCAAAGAGAGGTACGAGTACTGGTCAACATACATTTGGGAGTACTAGTATGTACTACTCCGTAGTAGTAGTACAATAGTAGAGTACGGTAGTAGTAGTACTCCCCTCCGATTCATATTAATTGTTACTTGATTGGATATACTCGTATCTAGCACTAAAACATGATTAGATACATCCATTTATGCGATAAGTAAATATAGCCATTTTTGGAGTAGTACTAGTTTAGTTGGAAGAAATCATATTTTTGCCGCAGTAGGGATGGTGGTTTTTGCTAGTAGTAGTACTAGTACATAGCAGGTAGTAGTAATATATATGTTTATACTGTACTAACTCAACATACATTCGGGCAATCGACAAAAGTTCATCTTGCGGCTCTACTGCTATAGTGCTACTAGAAGTTTTTTAGGTGCCCATTCACCCTCTGTCTTTCAGCAGTACTCCGCCCTTAAGAAGTATAAATGGGATTACTCAAACAAAGTCTCTACCACTATCAATTTATAATCTGCCATGGTTGTCGATTGACAAGACAATTCATTGAGATGGTGTGGGTTATTGGCGTGCTACGACTCCTACTCCTTCCATCACTCTGCAGTAAAAAAAAAGAAACAACTGCAATTCCTTGCATTAATTCTTGCCTCCGCCCCTTGCATGCCTGAAGTATATACATGCATTAACTTCTGTGAGTAGTAGTACAAGTAGGAGTAGTATCAAGCAAGGATATACCGAAAGGCAAAGATATACTCGTAGATCACATGGTTTACCATTCTGAGTCTTCTTCTTCTTCTTTGGTCTGCTTTCCATTGCCCTTGCCCTTCTTCCTTAGTTCTTTTTTTGGTTGAACATTTCGAGAGTTTTTGACCCCTCTCGAAGTTGACTATCCGCTCGTATACCTCATAGGTCATGTAGGCATCGAGGCTTGCATACTTGATCTGCCCTTTGGTCAGGGGCATGTTTCCCCACTGCTTGTGGTCCACATACTTCTCCTTTTCTTCATGACTTTGTAACGGATGTCTATGAGGGCCACCGTGTATTCAGCCAAAGAATCCTTCATATTCGTAGAGCCGGCAGGCTTCCACCTCTTCTGGATGTCCATGAAGTTCATCACTAGTACTAGAGAATGCCTACGCCTGATACCGTCGTTGCCGATGTCGACGCCTGCAAAGGAAATTTTAGGGTTGGCGAGGAACTCTGCTAGCTTCGAGCATGGCTGGTCGGCCTGGCAGCCGGGTGACAGAAAAGGAATGGGATAGAGAAGAAAGGAACCGCTAGGAAGATCGAGAGATGCATGCATGAGCGGTTCTAGAGATGAAAGGGCATGCAGTTTCCCCCCAGCCTCGCCCACGCACTCCTATAGAATAGAATTTATTTACGGATCAGTTTTATGGACGTGGATTATTTACGGCTATAGGTTGATTTCTAGATTATACAAAAAGTAGAAGAACCAAACACACAGGATACTTTATGAACGTGGCTCGAAATTTTAATTTTTTTTTAGTTTCACCTACTACTATAATTTTATATAAAAAATAATATGTCGTACTTATATTATCGGATTCTCACGTGCAAGGAACTTGCAACTCACTAGTTATTTCTTACCTTATCTTACCACTATATCTCTACTATTATAATGGAGCAGTTTTGAATTGGATCCTTAGCACCAATCCTGACCATTGGATTGTTAGATCCAATGGTTCAGAGCACCTTGATTCATATTGAATAGTACCTAGAGCAAACTCCACCATTTTCTAGAATCATCATGTCAGCACCCCCAAAATTTCATAGCATAGTAGGTTGTGTTCTCTCTACTACTACTTCAATGGAGAAGTTTTGAATTGGATCCATAGCACCAATCCTGACCGTTAGGCTGTTAGATCCAATGGTTCATAGAAGCTAGATTCGTTTTTAATAGTACCTAGAGCAAACTCCAACATGTTTTAGAACCATCATGTCACCACCTCCAAAATTTCATAGAACAGAAGGATGTATTGTCAATATGGGTAGATAGTTATTACTAATAGACTTAATGTATGCATTTTTTCTAACAAGAAAATTGGTTAATAACAACTTAACATTTGTTAAATCACATTTCATATAGTATATACGTGTGTAGAACGTCCCTTTTGACCAATGTAAGAATCAGATAATAGACGTCTGACATATCACCACTATATAAAATAATAATAGGTAAAGCATAAAAAATATAAATTTGATCAACATCTATAACGTATGGGTGTATATTTGGTTCTTGTACTTTGTATATAATTTATAAGTCAACAAATATTAGCTATCTAAAACTTGAAAATTTTGGTATCATGGTCTAGAGAAACAAGGGAAAAGATTCTAGAATGATGGAGAAGTGTGTTTTGAGTTTTGTGCATACAATTCACTGTGATGAAGACTATCAATAAAATCTTCTAGATGCTAGAATGGAAAAGAAGATCCAACGGTCAATATTCAAAGTTTGTCGTACACATTTCCAGCGCTGGATCAAGACTCTCGAATCCCAACATTGCCATCAGTTGGATCTTCTTTTCCATTTTAGCATCTAAAAAATACTACTCCCTCCATCCATAAATAAATTACTTGGGTTTGTCTAGATTGGAATGTATCTAGACACTAAAATGCGTCTAAATACATTCCAGTCTAGGCAAAACCAACTCAGTTATTTCTAGACGAAGGGAGTACTTTTGATAGTCTTTAAAACAATGTATGCATATTACTACTCCAAGTTACTTACTACTTAGACCAGCCTTAGAGCATCTCTAGCAGGGGAAAAATAGTGTGCTATTTTAAGCTATTTAGTGTGATATAGCGTATTTGGAGAGTCCACGATATTTTTTAAAGATTTTGCTCGCTATGGAGCTATTTTTAAATAGCTTGCTATATCATGCTAAAACATCATATCGTTAGAGCTATTTTAAGTATAGGACGTTATTTTTTATTGGAGGGTGTGGAGTAAGATAACATATGATGAATATGTCGAGTAAGCAAACATACAATGAAAATATGATTGTTAAACTCAAGTGATCGTGTCAAGCCATCGCCTCTTCCTACAACACCTGGCGTTGTACCTAGATTCAGCCCTGCCGGTTATCCTCCAACTTGGATAGCACCGAAATCTATTATGCATGTACAAGTATTACTCTAGGCAATTCATTAGATGCTTAAATCGTTTATATTCATGATATACCTATTATATTTTTAAATTTTTAAAAAAATATGTTTTGTAAAATAGCGTGTTATTAAATAACACGCTAGTATTTTTTGCCTTGATCTCTAGTGGGTTGTGTAAATTTGGTAGTCTCTTAGAGCATCTCTAGTGGCTTGTCTAAATTTGGTAGTCTACATCTTCACTTTATAGATAATGGTGTAAAAAGATTCCATTTTACATGACTTTAGTTTTCTAGTGGATAGTCTAAATTTGATAGTCTATATGTCCATCTACACACAAATAGTCAATATACATAGCAAATCAGTACAACAAATGCTCTGATTTGGCGCGAGAGCGAGCTCACGAGCGACCAACTTTGCTTTATACATGGTGGCTCGGTTGTCCAAATATGGACAACGAGTAGCCTATTTCGAGGATGTCTAAATTTTAGACCACCACATACACAAGCCACTAGAGGCATTTTTTGGTTCATGGTGGTCTATATTTGGCTTAGACTACCGGATACACTAGCCACTAGAGATGCTCTTAGGATGGTCTTAGTGGGAAACATACTAGTTCATGTTACTACCTTCATGTGTGTACATAATTGAGCCGAAGGTAGAGACCTTTATTTTTGAAGAAATGGCTCCGGAAATACTCCGTACGTAGAAAGGCTAGGAAATTACAATAAACTAATTTTTCTAGTCATTGGACTATAGCTACTCCTAGGATAGCATAGGGTATTATTATTCTATATCTTTTGAGATGTATAGCCAAATTCAAAATCACAGATCGACAAATTCTCCCGCCTCACCTCAACCGAAATATTTCGAGTGGTCACACGCCCCAAGTTGTAGCCATACGAAATTCCTTTTTTACCCCATAAAAATGGCCTACCTACTAATGTCGGGGCGTGGGTATGGTTTGTAACCCCCTCCCCCCGGGGGGGCGGGGGTCCCCACAACTCTGAAGCTGGGTAGTCCACCTTCCACCGATGCCATTTCCCCCATAGCACTCTGAAAAACCCTAACCGCTTTGTCACCTCGGGCTCCTGCACCACCGCACCGGAGCATCCCCGCAGCGCTTCACCGGCCTACATGCCACCCAACACCCTCTGACCTCCAACACCTGCACCACCGCACTATAATCATCTCCGCCCAACTACACGCCACCCAACCACCTATCTCACCTCCAGCTCCTACACCACCGCTTACGAATATCACCGCCACACTTTGCCTGCCCACACGCCACCCCAAACCCCTATCCTACCTCTGGCTCCTGCACCACCGCACTTCGCCGGCCTACGTGCCATACCTCCATACCATATACTCCTGACCAGTCTATGGGATCAGCCGATGTCCACCTTATCAAACCTAGTTTGCTGACACCGGCTTCCATACAACCATGTTAGTTTTGCCGACACCCTAGTCCACAGCACCTAAACTGCTTCACCTACGCAGGTGTGTGCTACATTAGATCTACTTCACAGAATCAATGGTCCACTACACCAAATCTGCTTCACCAACGCTCTTATGCAGCGCCTCGAATCCATAATCGGTGGTTGATACGTTGCTAACATATCCATAATTTTTGATGTTCCATGCTTGGTTTTTATCTACTTTCTTATGTTTTTTTCCACCTTTGGAGTAGTTTTTATATACTTTCTTGGACTAACCTATTAACAAGATTCCACAGTGCCAGTTGCCTGTTTTCTGTTGTTTTTGGTTCTAGAAAGTCAGAACCTTATTAACAAGATTCCGCAGTGCCAGTTGCCTGTTTTCTGTTGTTTTTGGTTCTAGAAAGTCTGAAAATGAATATTCTTGGAATTGGACCGGACAAAAGCCAAAGTCGATATTTTACCGGAATACTCACGGAGCCAAAAGACGAGACGGAGAGAGGCCACAGGGTGGCCACACCACCCCTAGGCGCAGGTCCCCCTTGGTCGTGCTAGGGCATGGTGTGGCCCCCCTGGCCGGCCATCGACCTTGCCTCTTTCGCCTATATATCTCCCCTGAGGCAAAAACCCTAGATAATCAAGCCTCCAGCCACGAAAAGTTCCACAGCGCCGCCGCCACCGAAAGGAAGATTCAAGGGACAGAAAGTCACTGTTCTGGCACCCTGCCGGGACGAGGAAGTGCCCATGGAGCCATCTCCGTCAATCTCCACCACCATCTCCATCACCATTGCTGATTCCCATGATGATGAGGGAGTAGTTCTCTCTCGAGGCTAAGGGTTATACCGATAGCTATGTGTTCATCTCTCTCTCTCTATGCATGATCATATTGTGATCATGATCTTTGTAATAAAGTATATCTACCTTGCTACTCAAGTGCTCTAATAGATCTCTGCTCTCCCCATGTGTGTGAAAGTGATAGCGTGCACACCATGGTGGCACTTAGGCTAGAGATTACAAATACTTGTTATGAGTTATATTTGGAGTTGGATGTCTTTATGAAATTGTGGTCTTTGTTGGAACCATCTAGTGCTCAAGGTGATAGTGTGGGGTTTTCTAGATGGGAAAGGCTTACTTTGAGGTGTGCTGTTATAGCCCTACCATGGATTAGAGTGTCCAACCGGAGAGTAGTTAAGTGTAGTATCATAAAGAGAAGATATTTATATGAGAGTGTTCACTAGTGAAAGTATGATCCATAGGCCTTGTTTCTAAGTATTGATACACCATTTGCAATTAGATCTGTTACATGTTTGCTTGCTTCCTTCTTTATTTCAGTTTGCCTTTAGTCTTTTCCCCCACATGACAACAAGCTATTTTCTGGCACCGTTACCACTTATAATTATCCATACCACTTTATTTCACTATCTCTTTGCCGAACTAGTGCACCTTATGGAAGAAGAAATTGATGAACCTGAAAACTCACTAGATGAAAAAGAGGAGTAGAGTGATGAACAAAAGGAGGAAGAATGGATTAGCTACCCATGCCTACCTTCTAATGAGAGTAACTCTTTATCCCTTACATTATTTGATTGTCCCCCATGCTTACCAAAGGAGGATCAATGTTACGCTCATGTTATCTGTGATAATCCTTTATTTGTGCCTAACTTCGAGATGCATGGTACTAAAGAGTTTTGCTTAGAAATTGTTTATGATAAATCTCTAGACGATGGTCCTATATTGAATGATCAGTCATCGTGTTATAGAATTGTTAAAAGTGGGTTTGAAGGTTTTAATCCCACTATTTTTGAGCTTGATAAAAATTATGTGTTTGAAGATCATGAAAAGCATGATTTATGTGATAGTTATATTGTTGAGTTTATTCATGAGGCTACTGAAAATTATTATGAGAGCGGAAAATATGGTTGTAGAAGTTTTCATGGAATTGAAACACATCTCTATGTGCGGAAAGTTTTGAAGTTACTCTTGTTTTATCTTCCTATGTCTGTCACTTTGTTCTTTGCGAATTTATTTACATACAAGATTCCTATGCATAGGAAGTGGGTTAGACTTAAATGTGTTTTGAATTTTCTTCTTGATGCTCTCTTTTACTTCAATTCATATTTCTTATGTGAGCATCCTCTCAAACTATCATGCCTAGCTGAAAGGCGTTAAAGAAAAGTACTTATTGGGAGGTAACCCAAAAGTTTTAGATGAGTCTTGGAAGTTATTACTTCTGTAATAACCGCTCTTTATCCTTTTTATTTGCTTTTTGTGTCAAGAGTAACCTCTAATGAGAGAGAAGTAATGGTTGGGAAAGTTGCTGTCCCGAAATAGATTTATGTGGTTCACCATACAAATTCGTGTAAAATATCTGTACGTCCTTTTGAGGCGGGAATTTTTGTGATTCTTACCCAGGTTGTTATCTAACTTTTGTCAGTTCAACACTTTTTGATTTGAGCAACATAAGGTCTTCGAAAATATTCGTCTTTACCTGCTGGTCTATTCTGACAGATTTCTGTCATTTTCTGCATTTGCTTCTTGTTTGTTCCTTTTTGAGCTCTTTTGGGGAATTGAGCTTTTTGAGGGAAGTGCTACAGTATGTGTTTTAATGGAAGTTTTATTGGTGTTATAACTGAACCTAAAGACTTATTATCTTTAGTGCACTAATGTTGCTAATAAAGATTGTGTGAACTATTGTATGAAGGGAAAATTTCAGGTGTATGGAAGGAATGAGTAATGAGATGAAGGATGGACTAAATCTCAAGCTTGGGGATGCCACCCGTGTCACCCCAAGAAATATCCTAGAAGTACAAGCATCAAAGCTTGGGGATGCCCAAGGCATCCCCTTCTTCATCAATAAAAATCACAGGTTTCTTCCAAACACTTCATTTTTATTGTTTCATGCATAGTTGTGTTGTTCTTGGTGCGTCTTATTTTTTGTTTTTGTTTTGGTTTTTCGTTTGCTTTGTTTTCTTAGTTTTCTGAATAAATTGGTTGGACCTCCTCTTTCATACATTGGTTTTCAAATAGTTTGGTTTGGTTTGGAAAAGAGTAGGAAAGTTCATGCTTATGTGGTAAAGAGAGCTTGTTTTTGACTGTGGCCTATGCTTTGTCATGCCATGCTTGATATTGTTTTGGCTTTAGGCTTAGTATTATTTGTTGTAGCATGACTGGTTATAAACAATTGAGATTGCTTAATGTGCCTTGGATGAATCATGCGTTGTTTTAGCATATTAAAGCATAGTATTGTGGTATTCTTCTTTGATGCTTTATTTGGGTTGACTTGGCACATGCTCACACCATGTTATGACTATCCCAAGTCACCATAAGCCTTTATGATCCTTTAGTTTTCAACTTCTAGTATCACTTTATGCTTTGATCAATGATGTTTTGTCGCTCTGCATGATTATGGTCATTATTGCTCTCCTAGTTGGTCGCTCCCAGTCTTTTGCTAACCTCCACAACCAAGTATGAGTTCCACTCATGCATACAACTCCCTAAACCTTGTTATTCCAAAGAGTCCACCATACCTACCTACTAGCATATGCTATTCCAAGTATATTCATGTTTTTGTTTATCTTCCAAATTAAACTTGTTATGAGAAAACTAGTGATTAAAGCTCTCACGAACTTGATGGCACACTTTACTTTTCTTGCCCTTAATAAACTTGAACCATTGTGTCGTCTATGTTGTATATGCTTACACTTATTTGTTGGGGATTAGCAAAACCATGCTGTCATGGGGAACTCTTTCAACATTGCACTGGTACTTTGTACCTAGTTGATATCATGCTCTTTTGTCTATCGATGTGAAATGAAAGGGGCGATTGTAAGTCCATGGATTTATGTATATGTGTTAGATAAACGCCTGGGCCGCTGGTCTAATCCATGCTGACATGGCGGAAACCTGCAGCGTAACCATAATGAGTTGTCTATGAAGCATTCTTCTGATAAAAAAGAGTCTGATATTGAGAAAAAAGAGAAAAAAAGAGATTATGAAAAGAGGAAAGAGAGAAAAAGCACCATATTCCCATGGTAAATAAGAAGATTGCTGAGATGCTCGTCGTCTGCTTGCCTTGTCATTTTGATATGAGGATTCTTCCGTATCATCGGGCAAGGGGTACCCTGTTGGCGGTTCTCTATGATACACATGTACTTACGATGACAAGAACTTACAGGTGACTAAACATGAGTAGCATGAGGAGCGGCCCTCGTATTCAGGGGACATGAGATTTCTAACTTATACTTCGTCAAGAATATACACCATAGTTTGTTCATTTTAACCTTAATCACTTCAAGATGCATATGATGGGGGCAATGCAAGCTGAAAGCTATTACGTACCATAATTTTTGGAAGCTATTTATGAGACTTGAATCCCTACTTCCTTCTATGAAGGCCTTTCTTCCACTTATATGTTGAGTCTCCACCTTCTATCTTTATGCACTTACTTTGAGAGCATAGTGGCCATTCTTAGTTCTATGTGTATTGTCCCAAGACTTGTTGATTGATGCATACCTTGATATTGCTTGTTTTAAACTATTTGTATCTAGTCACTCTTATGAACTTTGAAGGTGTCATATGCATTTATATTTGCTACTCTATGAGGGACAAGCTGAATACTACTATGCTATGTTTTCTTTATGTGAAACAAACAAACGTCTTGCAAAGCATTGTTATTCATGAATCTTTTGTTTGTGCCTTTTCATGTTGCATCATAGTTTCTTTGTATTATTGCTAGAACTTTGTCTTTCTTGTTATGATTGAAGTACTATGATCCCAGCTTTGAATGTTTTACAAATGCTTTGATCAAGTTTATGATGGTGCATGTCACCTAAAAATATATTCTTTCTTTTTATCACATACCTACTCGAGGACGAGTAGGAGTTAAGCTTGGGGATGTTGATACATTGCAAATGTATCTATAATTTTTGATGTTGCATGCTTGGTTTTATCTAACTTCTTGTGTTTTGTCCACAATTTGGAGTACTTTTCATATGATTTCTTGGACTAACCTATTAACAAGACGCACAGTGCCAGCTGCCTGTTTTCTGCTGTTTTTGGTTCCAGGAAAGTCAGAAAATGAATATTCTTGAAATTGGACGGGGCAAAAGCCAAAAATCCTATTTCAACAGAAGACTCCCAAAGCCAAAATATGAGAAGGACTAGGGCTGGGGCCAAGCCACAACACCTGGCCGCGCGGGGTGGGCCTGGCCACGCCAGGGGGTGGTCTGGCCGCCCCAGGCACCCCTGGGTCTCCCTCTTCGCCTATAAGATGCCTTCTGACCTAAAAACTCACGAGGGTTCGACGTTTTTCCAGAAGGAGTTCCGCTCCGCCGCCACCACCAGATTCCACGAAGCAGCACCAGAAACTCCGTTCTGGCACCCTGTCGGGACGGGGATTAGAGGAGATCATCTCCATCATCATCACCATCGCTTCTCCATCGACCATCCATGGTTCCTCCATCTACAAGTGAGTAATCCCCTGCTGTAGGCTATGGGGATGGTAGGGATTGGATGAGATTGTTCATGCAATGGCATCAGATTGTTAGGGCATGGTGCCTAGTATCTATTATTAGTGCTTTTTGACTTTGTTGCGACTTGTTATGCTTAATGCTTGTCACTAGGGCCCGAGTGCCATGATTTCAGATCTGAATATGTAATTGATTCATTATGGTAGTATTGTTTATGGTCTTACCTACAAGTTGTGTACACACGTTGTTGTCCGGAACCAAAGGCCCCGAAGTGATAGAAATCGGGATAACCGGAGGGAATGGCTTTGATGTGAGGATCACATGTGTTCACGGAGTGTTAATGCTTTGATCCAGTTCTCTATTACAAGGAGCACCTTAATTTCCAGTAGTTCCCTTGAGGCCCCGCTGCAAACAGGCTGGCAGGACAAAAAAGATGTTGTGTAAGTTCTCATTGCGAGCATGTATGACTATATATGGAACACATGCCTAGGATTATCTAGTACTTGGATGCTTTATCTTATTTATTTGCAATTGCCCTATGTCCTGATTGCTATGTGAATTGTCTTATCCATGCAACGCCCGTCCATCCATCCCTATTCCTACCGCACTCGAATCGTACTGTTTACTGCTATTGTTACTACTATCTCTACTTTCCTATTCCTACTACAAAACTGTTGCTACTGATAAACTGTTGTGAGCAAGATTGTTTGCAGGTGCAGCTGAATTGACAACTCAGTTGTTAAGGCTTATAAATATTCTTTGGCTCCCCTTGTGTCGAATCAATAAATTGGGTTTCACTTCCCTCGAAAATACTGTGATACACCCCCTATACTCGTGGGTCATCACTCTTCAAGAAACCTATTGGATTCTGCTACTGGAGGTACCTTTATGACCATCACTTTGGGTGCTGCAACAAAGCTTCTGGATAATATGATGGTTAATTACTATGAATGGCATACTGAGAGAGCTCCACAAGGTAAGAAGGTAAGTTCTGTTGAGGAAACCTCCTCCTTGAGTGATAAAATTCATATTATTATGTCTATGTTTGTTAATGGGAAATCCCATATTGATCCAAATAATGTTCCTTTAGCCTCTTTGGTTTCTCAAGAAGAGCAAGTTGATGTGAACTTCATAAGAAATAACAATTTTGGCAATAATGCTTATAGGAATAATTTTGGTAACAACAATTATAAGCCATATCCTCCCAACAACGGTAATGCTTATGGAAGTTCTTACAACAATAATAGGAGTGCTCCCTCTGAACTTGAAGTTATGCTTAAATATTTTATTATTAAACAAACTGTTTTCAATAAAACTATTGAGGAAAAACTCTCTAATGCTGAAAGAAATATAGCATCTTTGGCTGAAGCTCAATCATCTTTGAATAAAATGGCTGCTAAACCTGAAACTAATAATAATCCCTTTGCAGCTACTAATGCTATACAAGTTAGAATTGATGAAAATGTTAGACTATTAGCTGAATTACATGCTAAGTGGTAAAGAGAAGATGAAATTGCTAGAAACATTAGTGTTTCTACTATCACTACCACTAGTGTTGAGGCTAGTAATCACTCTACTACTTTAGATGATAAATTTGATTTTGATCTTAATGGTTGCAATATCTCTGAAGTTATTAAGTTCCTACAAAATCTTGCTAAAAGTCCTAATTCTAGTGCTATGAATATGGCCTTTACAAAACACACTACTAATGCTCTCATAAAAATTAAAGAAGAAAAGATGAAACATAAAGCTTCTATTCCTATGAAACAAGGATGGTTATGAACCCATCATTAATATGAAAGTGAATGATTTTGATTTCAAAGCTTTATGTGATCTTGATAGTAGTGTTTCTATTATGCCTAGAAGGATTTATGATATGCTTGATTTGCCACCATTGGAAGATTGTTATTTGAATGTCCCACTTGATGATAATGGTAAAAAGAAACTCATGGGGAGTATTAATGATGTTCTTATTATGGTTAACAATGCCTATGTCCCTGTTGATTTCTATGTTTTGGATGTTGAATACAATGCTTCTTGTCCTATTACTTTGGGAAGACCTTTTCTTAGAACTGTTGGTGCCATTATTGATATGAAAGAAGGCACAATTAAATATCAACTCCCACTCAAGAATGGTATAGAAAACTTCCCTAAGAAGAGAGAGAAGATTTCTTTTTCCTCTCCTATGAATTTTTTTTTTGGTTTTAATGCGTCTTCATTTGAGAACACTTGATTCTTTTTCTTGCTTCTTATGCCTAACTTAAAGGCGTTAAAGAAAAGTACTTATTGGGAGATAACCCAAAAGTTTTAGATGAGTCTTGGAAGTTATTACTTCAGTAATAACCGCTCCTTATCTTTTTTATTTGCTTTTTCGGCCAAGAGTAACCTCTAATGAGAGAGTAGTAATGATTGGGAAAGTTGTTGTCCTGAAACAGATTTCTTTGCTTCACCGTAAAAATTCGTGTAAAATCGCTGAACGTCCTTTTGAGGCATGACGTTTTGTGCTTCTGCCCCAGGTTGTTATCTAACTTTCATTAGTTTAAAAATTTTTCATTTGAGAAACACAAGGTCTTCAAAAAAAACCGTCTTTACCTGCTAGTCTGTTTTGACAGATTTCTGTCATATTCTGCATTTGCTTCTTGTTAGTTCCTTTTTATGTTCTTTTGGGGAATTGAGCTTTTTGAGGGAAGTTCTACAGTAGCTAATGTTTTAATGGAAGTTTTATTGGTGTTAGAACTGAATCGAAAGACTTATTATCTTGAGCGCACTAATGTTGCTAACAAAGATTGTGTGAAGTTTTGTATGAAGGAAAAAATTTAGGTGTATGGAAGGAATGAGTAATGAGATGAAGGATGGACTAAAGCTCAATCTTGGGGATGCCACACATGTCCCCCCAAGACATATCCAAGAAGTACAAGTGTCAAATCTTGGGGATGCCCAAGGCATCCCCTTCTTCATCAATAAATATTCCTGGTTTCTTCCGAACGCTTCATTTTTATTGTTTCATGCACAGTTGTGTTGTTCTTGGAGCTTCTTCTTTTTCGTTTTCGTTTTGGTTTTTCGTTTGCTTTTTTTTCTTAGTTTGCTGAATAAATTGGTTGGACCCCCTCTTTCATACATTGGTTTTCAAATAGTTTGCTTTGGTTTGGTTTGAAAAGAGTAGGAAAGTTCATTGCTTTTTTTTAACTGTGGCCTATGCTTTGTCATGCCATGCTTGATATTGTTTTGGCTTTATGCTTAGTATTGTTTGCTGTAGCATGACTTGTTATAAACAATTTAGATTGCTTAATGTGCCTTGGATGAATCATGCGTTGTTTTAGCCTATTAAAGCATAGTATAGTGGTATTCTCCTTTGATGCTTTATTTGGGTTGACTTGGCGCATGCTCACACAATGTTATGACTATCCAAAGTCAGCATAAGCCTTCATGATCCTTTAGTTTTCAACTTCTACTATCACTTTATGCTTTGATCAATGATGTTTTGTCGCTCTGCATGATTATGGCCATTATTGCTCTCTTAGTTTGTCGCTCCCAGTCTTTTGCTAGCCTCCGCAACCAAGTATGAGTTCCACTCATGCATCCAACTCCCTAAACCAAGTTATTCCAAAGAGTCCACCATACCTACCTATTAGCATATGCTATTCCAAGTATATTCATGCTTCTGTTTACCTTCCGAATTAAACTTGTTATGAGAAAACTAGTGTTTAAAGCTCTCACGAACTTGATGGCACACTTTACTTTTCTTGCCCTTAATAAACTTGAACCATTGTGTTGTCTATGTTGTATATGCTTGCACTTATTTGTTGGGGATTAGCAGAACCATGCTGTCATGTGGAACGCTTTCAACATTTTACGGGTACTTTGTACCTAGTTGATATCATGCTCTTTTGTATATGGATGTCGTCGGTGTGAAATGAAAGGGGAGCTTGTAAGTCAATGGAGTTATGTATATGTGTTAGAGAAACTCCTGGGCTGCTGGTCTAATCCATGCTGACATGGTGGAAACCTACAGCGTAATCATAATAAGATGTCTATGAAGAATTCTTCTTATAAAAAAAGAGTCCTATATTGAGAAAAAAGAGAAAAAGAAAAAAAAAGATTATGAAAAGAGGAAAGAGAGAAAAAAGCACCATATTCCCATGGTAAATAAGAATATTGATGAGATGCTCGTTGTTTGCTTGCCTTGTCATTTTGATATGGGGATTCTTCCGTATCAGCGGGAAAGGGGTACCCTGTTAGCGGTTCTCTATGATACACATGTACTTAAGATGACAAGAAATTACAAGTGACTAAACTTGAGTAGCATGAGGAGAGGCCCTCATATTCAAGGGACATGAGATTCCTTACTTATACTTCGTCAAGCATGTACACCATAGTTTGTTCACTTTAACCTTAATCACTTCAAGATGCTTATGATAGGGGCAATGAGAGCTGAAAGCTATAAGTACCATAATTTTTGGAAGCTCTTTATGAAACTTGAATCTCTGCTTCCTTTTATGAAGGCCTTTCTTCCACCATTATATTGAGTCTCCACCTTCTACCTTTATGCACCTACTTTGAGAGCATAATGGCCATTCTTAGTTCCATGTGCATTATCCCAAGACTAGTTGATTGATGCATAACTTGATATTGCTTGTTTTGAACTATTTGTATCTAGTCACTCTTATGAACTTTGAAGGTGTCCTATGCATTTATATTTGCTAATCTATGAGGGACAAGCTGAATACTATTATGCTATGTTTTCTTTATGTGAAACAAACAAAAGTCTTGCAAAGCATTGTTATTCATGAATCTTTTGTTTGTGCCTTTTCATGTTGCATCATAGTTTCTTTGTCTTATTGCTAGAACTTTGTCTTTCATGTTATGATTGAAGTACTATGATCCAAACTTCGAATGTTTTACAAATACTTTCATCAAGTTTATGATGGTGCATGTCACCTCAAAAATTATTCTTTCTTTTTATCACTTACCTACTCGAGGACAACCAGGAGTTAAGCTTGGGGATGTTGATACATTGCAAATGTATCTATAATTTTTGATGATCCATGCTTGCTTTTATCTACTTCCTTGTGTTTTGTCCACACTTTGGAGTACTTTTCATATGATTTCTTGGACTAACCTATTAACAAGAGCCACAGTGCCAGCTGCCTGTTTTCTGCTGTTTTTGGTTCCAGGAAGTCAGAAAATTAATATTCTTGGAATTGGACGGGACAAAAGCCAAAGTTGCTATTTTACCGGGGGACACTTGGAGCTAGAATACGAGGCAGAGAAAGGCCAGAGGGCGACCACACCACCTGGCCGCGCTGCCAGGCTTGGCCCACGCCAGGGGTTGGTGTGGCCTGCCCAGGCACCCCCTCGGCCTCTCCTTCCGCCTACATATTGCCTCTGATACGGAAACCCTAAGGACCCGATCAAAAATCCACGAAAGAGTCTGTAGCCGCCGTCATCTCCATCCCTAGATTGGGAGGAATCTGAAGCTCTTCCTGGCACCCTGCCGGAGAGGGGAATTCACCCTGGAGGCCTTCTTCATCACCATGCAAGCCTCCGGTGTGATGCGTGACTAGTTCATCTATGGACTACGGGTCCATGTAGTAGCTAGATGGCTGGTTCTCCTCCTTTGTGCTTTCATGTCTAGATCTTGTGAGCTCCTATCATGATCAAGATCATCTATTTGTAATTCTGCATGTTGTGTTTGCGGCGATTCGATGGATATTGAGATGCTATTTCAGATTGATTATTGATTCTATCATGTCCTTGTTATTTGTGATCTTGCATGCTTTCCGTTGTTAGTAGCTATCTTGGCCAAGTAGATGCTAGCAACTCCAAGAGTTAGTATTTATGCTCGATAGTGGGTTCATGCCTCTGGTACTGTAGGGAAGTGACAGAAATCTCTAAGGTACTAGATGTGATGTTGCTACTAGGAAGAAAACAACAATCCTTTGTTCATAGAACAATCGTATTGTTTACTTTACATGAAATTCATAAAGCAATAATCTATATCTTGCAACTTAATACTGGAGGGGGTTCGGATGATAACCTGAAGGTGGATTATTAGTCATAGATGCAGTTGGATGACGGTCTATGTATAATATTGTAATGCCCAATCGAATCTCAAAGGAGTCAAAATGATTAGTATATGCTTGTATGCTTTCTCGATGTTTGTCCATTGCCCCGCTGTAATTTGTTCACCCATCATGTTATCTATCTTAAGGAGAGCCACCTCTAGTGAACTATGGACCCCGGTCCTTTCTTTTACATACAATCTACAAATTGTTTACTGCTTTGTGTTTAATTTCTGCAAACTATTACTTCCTTCCATTCGATACGTTTAATCCTTTGTTTTCAACAAAACCGGTGAGATTGACAACCTCATCGCAAGTTGGGGACAGAGTTCAGTGGTTGTGTTGTGCAGATCTCCACGTTGCTGCTGGCACCGGTAGTGCGCCCTGCCAACGTTCAGCTAGCTACACCTTTGGGATGTTTACTTGATCCTACTAGATTGATATCCTTGGTTTCATAACTGAGGGAAACTTACTGCTGTGCTCATCATACCTTCCTCTTGGGGTTCCCCAACAAGCTCGACATCAACCACGAGCCAGAAGTGATAACAGTTCTACTTCACTGATGATGCCATGCACTACACCAGATCTCCATCACTGGCCATCTTGTCAAGCAAGCCATACCCATCAACAACCTCCACAGATCTGCTTCACAGACACCACCGAGATCTATCTACTTTAGCCTAAATCACCACTACCGGGCACCCTCGGCGTCCTTGACGTCGCCCGCAAAGATGTCATGTATGCATAAACGACGTCGTGGTCTAGGTAAACCAGATCTGCTTGTTCGTTCGTTTCAATATAGCAGGTATAAGCCAGCGATAGTGAACTGCATTTCTGTATTGGTGGTAAATTCCTAACTCAATACTCTCTTAATTCATATCCCACTCTCCCTTGATAAATTCGGTGTAGTCTATGTTAAATCTAGGCGTTAAACTACTCCTTCTGTTTTGAGGTATAAGGTGTCCTCGTTATGCGTGTTTTTTCTTTGACCAACAATTACTCTTAATATACATAAACAATTTTGGTAGTACAAAACAGACATCATTAGAGTTCATTGGTATTATGCAGTTCATGGCAAATGTTAATTCACTGAACATCAGAAGATGCCTACCTGTTCTACAAGTTCACAAGTTATGTCATCATAATGTGCATTTGTGTTGTCTGTTGCTACAATACTGACTGCATGTAATTTTGGAGTTCATTGGTAGTTTTAAGCCACTGAACATGTAGGTTAGCATTCCCTGCTCTACAAGTTTAGAATCTATGCTATTTTAATTTCATTCTCGTTGTTCTAAGGAACCAGTGTAACTGCCTTCTCTTATGTAATTCATCGTAAATTTTATGTCATTGAACTTGTTGGTTTTCCATTCCCTCTGCAAGTTATGCCATTATTTTTTGTTTCAATTAAACTCCAACAGTAGCTGCTGCCTATTGTGTACTACTCCCTCTATTTCAAAATATAAGATGTTTTAGCTTTGTGAAAGGAGTGTATCTAGACACCATTTAGTGTGTAGGTTTACTCCAAACCTACATGAACCTATATAGTAAAATTGGTCTAGATGATGAAACATAGGGAGTACATCCATTCCGTAAAATAAGGCCTATACTTTTTTAAAGTCAAACAATGATGACTTTTACCAAGCTCATAGAAAAATATATCAAGGGTTAATTTGTGGCATTTGCGTTTATGAAAATATATGCCCGGATGTATCGAATGGCGTTGGGTTGGCATGGTAAATGTTCCTGGTATGTTCTACAAACTTGGTCCAATTTTGCGTTGATTGACTTGCGAAAAATTTATACGCCTTATTTACTTTAGATTGGATGTAGTATTAAATGGCATATTTTAAGGAATTTAACATGGTTATTTGCATGCCCTGCTCTATAAATTCAAGTTTCTCAACTATAATTTTGTAGCAGCAGTATCTACCTTCTATTTTGTAGTTCATGGCATTGTAATTCACTTCACATATGGGTTAGCATTCCCTGCTCTATAAGTTCACGAGATATACCATTGTAATGTCTATCTTGTTCATCCAAATGTTAGTATAGTAACTACCTTCTCTGTAGATGGTGACAAATTTTATGGCACTTCTCCTATTTGTTTACAATCCTATTTCACAAGTTAAATCATTGTAATTTCTCTCTTGTTTGTGCTAAGGAGTGACTACAACTGCATTCTATTTTGTCACCATGGAAATCTTTATGTCATTTAAATGTTTATTTATATTCCAACATTCCCTGCTCTATGTGTTCACAAGTGATTATACTATAATGTCTATCTACTCCCTCTGATCCACAATACTTGTCATTAAAACGGATGTATCTTGTACTAAAACATGTCTAGATACATCCATTTTTACGACAAGTAATATGGATCGGAGGGAGTAGTTCTTTGTAATGGCAACATCCACTATCTGATATTATTTCCTCTCACATGGAACATGGAGAATCGTAGAGTGAATCGCCCCTACAATCTTCTAAGTACCTGTTGCTTTGTATTGCTGAATGCAAACCTGTTTTATGTGAATGAGTGGCCTGAACCTATATGTAGAGGAGCAACAATAAAGTACATGGATCATCTATCCAAGTACTAGATGCGGTGGATGTCTTCAAAGAATGAATTGACAACAGGATATCCTACAATGGGACTGCACAAAAAGAAATAGTAAGTCTCTTGTTTTTACTAAGATGTGCTTAGTGTCAGATGCTTGTTTGTACAAGGTACCACATGATTCGGCTAATTATTAGAACAAGGTTTACCTTAAACAAGACTGGACAAAAACCAAACGTAAATCCCTCGATTTATAATTTAATGTGCTCACTTGATTTTGGTGATGATCTATTCTTTCTATATTTTAGTTGTGTTCATCTATCTATCTATCTATATGTTAACTAGACCATGATTAGGTGGTGGTGATTTAAGTATATCCACTTTTATGCTATATTTTTCTAATATGTAACAAAGACCAATTGTAAATCTCTTGATTTATAATTCATTTTTTCACACAATCATCATGATGATCTATTATTTTCTATATTTTACTCATCATCATATCTATCTATCTATCTATCTATCTATCTATCTATCTAAATATGCATCAACTAGACTATGATTATGTGATGGTAATTTAAGTATATCCACTTTTATGCTAATTTATAGTCTATTATTGTATTTTTTCTGCTATAATTAAGAGTTTGTATGCACTCTGGAGGTAGTCGCATTGTCTAGTCCCGGCACCACATGAGTTGGCCAATGATTAGAACAACATGACCTTTAACGGTAATACATTGACCAAACATAAATCCCTTGATTTATAATTCAATTTGCTCACTCAATCATGGTGGAGATATCCTTTTGCTATATTTCACTGATGATCTCCTATCTATATATATACGTTAACTAGACCATGATTAAGTGGTGGTGATTAAAGTATATTCACTTTATTCTAATCTGTATTCTATTATAATATTAGAGATCGCCACCATGATTGAGCTTATATGCACTCTGGAGGTAGTAACATAGTCTAGTGTTATATGTATGAGACTAGTATAAATTACTTGGTCTTGGTGGAGAGTAACTTGGACTAGTAAAAATGCATATAATATTAGTCCAAGTTACTCTACCAACACTAAAGGGTGTCTAGATACATTCATTTCACAAAAGACATAATATCTTATATTTTGAAATAGAGGGAGTTCTATCTAGACAACTCATAGTGAGATTGTCATAGCTATTATCATCTAATATGATCCCCAGTTACTATATATATGTACTATAACCATGTTAATATGATCTGGAAGTCTATCGTGCACCTGTTGTTTGATTGCTTAATTCATTACCTCAATAGCTACTCTACCTGATGAACATATAGAGTCTATTGCCAATTTGATTCTTTAGTTTTCTCATGATTAAAGAAATGTAATGATTTTCTTAACTTAAATGGTCAGAGCACCACCCTGTCCAGGCGGAAGCTACGGGTTTGAGCCCCATCGGTCCCAAACTAAGGATGGCAATTTCTTTGAGAAATACAATGTTTGATTAATAATAAACAAGGGATTTTCATCTATACATGATTAGATGATCTTGCGAGTTTAATATTAGCCACTATATGGTTCAATTGGGTATGGTTCCTGTGAATTTTTAGTTGAATTGTGATTGCATCGAACCTATATTCTGACATGGTTCCCAGACATACATTCTTTGAATACTTCATTGACCTTACAAGGTGCACAATGTATCATTTGCTTGTTTGTCTACTGGATTTTCTTGCCTGGTTATATGTATAATGATACTGTTAGTAGTTGGAAATACAATAGCTGTAGGCATTATAAATAAGGTTTGTGCTACTTTTTGGATGCATCCAACTATTATTTTGGCAGCAAATGACCCATCTCTTTGTTTCTCTTCTTTTTTTATTTACTGGCCCGACTATCAAAATATTTCAATGATCTAGCTACTGAAAAGGAATGGTTGATATGTTGTTTATCTGAAATGATTCTGGTAGTATATTTAAGACACTTGATCTATTGCTTGTTTTTCCAAGGTACTATCATAGTTCCCTGATGATTAAAGCAATGCCAGCTGTGGTTGAAGGTCACTTTTTTGGCTAGTTCATAGTATAGACCATTTTAAACGCTATTTTTATATTTTAGGTTAATACTTTGTTGTTCCGACCAGTTCTAAGAAGCTGGAGGAATCTCATGCACCTCTTTTTGTTATATTTTCTATATTTCCGTTATGTAGTGATATGATTAGTTTATGATGGAAAGAGTCGAGTTACTTGATTCCCTACATTTATTGTCACACTAGTTCTGTTAGTCTGCATGAGACACACATGTTGATGGCTTGATTTATTATATTAGGACAATGCCAATTTTGAAATTCTTTGACAACAAACATGGTGTTTTTTCGCCTGCTTTGCTGCTCTAACTTAATATGTCTTAGTTTCAGCATGCAAATAACCTGTAGTGTTTGTTCCAGGGTGGCTATGATACTGGCACATGTATGCATCGGTCCAGGACATTGATAGTTCCTGTTATTCTGGAAAGAGATTGTTCCTGGCCAATGATGAATTAGAATTATTTTACATATAAGATGGCCGCCAGTTAGCTGGTACGCTATGCTGACTTGTTTTCTTTGTTTCAGGATGCACATGAAGCTATGGGGGCAGAATGGAGGAATGCTACGTTAAGTATTGAGGTCATTTCACAAAGCAGAAGTGACAGTGATTATTGCTTGCATCAGCCCATGGTTTTAGTTTTTCCAGTAGAAAGAGGTGTTACAGATGCACTCCAAACAATTAATTTAATTGAACAATAAACATAGCAAATAGATGGAATAATCATGATTACTTGTGAACAGATACAAGAACTGAAAGATCGACAAGATTTGACATATCATCTACTTGATAATCTCTTCTGCAGCTATCATGGTATGCCAGTTGTTACTGAAGGAAATATGCCCTGAGAGGCAATAATAAAGTTGTTATTATGTATTCCTTGTATATGATAGATGTTTATTTTGCATGCTATAATTGTATTGATAGGAAATGTCAATACATGTATGTTTAATAAACAAATAAAAGGTTCCTAGTTATGCCTCTCTTATAGACTACCTCGTTGATTAACAAGATGATCATGGTTTCCTGATCATGGACATTGGATGTTGTTAATAATGAGGTCACAGCATTTTTGAAATGATGTGATGAACATTCATCCGAAGTATAGTATTATGATCAAAGTCATTATGTTTATATTGTTATAACATCATACGAAGTAATCTTAGTCCTTAGACCATGAGATCATGTTAATTGCTAACACCGGAAGAGTATCTTGATAACATCAAACGTCACACCGTAACAGGGTGACTATAAAGGTGGGTTCAGTGCTTACGAAGGTGTTATGTTGAGGCTCATGGATCAAGAGTGGAATTTGTGAATCTCGATGACGGATAGATATACTCTAGGCCCTCTCGGTGATATCACATTAAGATAGCTTGCAAGCAAGTGATGTGATCACTAGAATGTTATATCACGGGAAGGAGAAAAGAGTGCATGTCGGTAACGAGATCAAACTAGGTATTAGGATACCAATGATCGAATCTCGGACATGTATTATATCATGAGACAAAGGGATTAAGTTGCTAGCGTTAAAGGTTCCCACGATCACAGAAGTCATCGTTGAATGTGCAGGAGTCAGTATGGATCTCTAGGTCCCGCTTCTGATTATTGATTTGAGAGGGGTCTCAATCATGTCTGCATTATTCGCGAACCGTAGGGTGACACACTTAAGGGTTTCTGGACACCATTTTGGAGCACATATGTTTCAGACAAACAAATTGCATAGCACATGAATTGTTTCGATAGAAACCGGAATTGTTTCGGGTGAAATTGCAGAAACTGGTTCTGCATGTGGTATTGAAATGTTGCAAGGGGTTTTGTGTGAATGTTTGTTAATTAAAGTAATTAAAAAAATTCTGAATAAAATAAATAAAAGAGTTTTATTAATTGAGAGTTGCATTAAATTTGTTGGAAATTTAATGCATGTGAGTGGAATTTTGGGTGGAGTCAAAATTGATGTGAGTGGAGCTTCCACCATATGAATGAGGAAGAGGTGGGGGCACCCCCCTTGGCCGCCGGCCATGGGAGGGGAGGATCCCCCTCTCCTATAGAAGCCCCCCTCTCCTCCCTCACAAAGCACACCTCCTTGTGAAGGATCTCTCTCCCCCTCTAGATATATTCCCCCATGGTCTCGGATTAGCGAGATACATGTTCCCGGTGGCCTTGCGTCTGGAAGGAGTTGTTCCTTCCGCTGATTCGCTGGAGCAAGGAGGTCGAGATTGTCCGGTGTCTTGAACATGTGTGCGAGGACGGATGCGCTACTAATTTGCGGCGCTAGGACTTCCACATGATCTTGAGATAGGCAAGCGTACGACTACATCATCCATGAGTTCCAACTCATTAACAAAACTCTGTTGTCTTCAGGGGTATGTTCTCTATGGATGTATATCCACCCCTTGCTTGTATCTAGTAGATAGATCTTGGCGTATAGTTCTCATCGTAGGAAAAAATTTGTTTTCTATGCTGCGAACCCAATAGTGGTATCAGAGCCTGATCTATGCGTAGGTGCTTTACACGGGTAGTACACATATGTTTATATGTGGGCGATGATGATCATGTTATTGCTTCTTTCATGTATTTTGGATATTGGTGGCATAGTGGGATGAAGCGGCCCGGACCAACCTTACATGACATCGCACATGAGACCGGTTCCACGACTGACATGCAACTAGATTTGCATAAGTGGCTGGCGGGTGTCTGTCTCTCCTACTATAGTCAATATCTGATTTACAACGAGTTGCTAATAACTTGGTTATCCTCGTTGTGGTTCCATGTTCATAGGTAAGAACGGTTCTATCTCCGAAAGCCCTAAGCCACGTAAAACTTGGAATGGACAAATTAGAGGCGTCTAGTTAAGTCGTTGCAGGGCTAGTGTCTTGATATGGTATTGTTGTAAGTAGATGTATGATCGATACTCTTACAACACACTTAACGTGTAATTTCCATAGAACTTGGCCTTACACACAAAGGAATGATAGAGATCATGCCACGATGCATATGATAGAGATCAAATGCATGGACCATATCATCTCACTTTACACATTAGATGTTTGCATCTTATATTGCTAGTTTGGCGCTTTTAGTAGCATTGTAAGATGATCCATCATTTAAATATCAAGATAAAATGTGTTCTTACTTAAGTATGCACCGTTCTATGGATCGTGTTTCGAGACATCACGTGATGATCAGGTGTACTCGACTCTACGCTTTCATACAACGGGTGTAAGATAGTTTTACACACGTGAATACTAAGGTTCTTACTTGGCGAGCCTACCATGTACAAGTATGGCCTCAGAACACGGACCGAAAGGTTAAGCATGAGTCATATAGTTGATATGATGCCCATATAGATGCTCTCCTTTGAAGCTACAGCGACTCACGTGATGATCGGACTTGGTGTAGTGGATTTGGTCCATGTAATCACCAAAAATACACGAGGGATGTCGTTTTTGAGTGGGAGTTCATTAGTAATTTGGAATTCTATTGTAGATGGCACCACCTTCTTTTAATTTCAATGTGTTCATGGAGAAAGAGAAACTTGCTGCAAATGGTAGCAACTTCACCAACTGGGCTATGAACTTGAGGATTCTCCTCACTGCTGCACAAAAGAAATATGTGCTAGAGGCACCACTAGGCCCCCCACCAGCTCCTGATGCCCCTGACAAGGAAAAGAATGTCTATAAAACTCGTTAGGAGGACCACAACTTAGTTCATTGCGGCATACAGTATGGGCTAGACCTAGAACTTCGAAAGCGTTTCAAAAATGGAAATGCCTTTGATACCATGGGAGAATTGAAAATGATTTCTGATACCCATGCTGCCGTAGAGAGTTATAATGCTTCTGAAAATTTCTTTAGCTGCATGATGGAGGAGAATAGCTCTGTTAGTGAGCACGTACTCAAAATGTCTGGGTACGCCGATAAGCTTGTGTCCTTGGGAATAACGATTCCCATTGACTTAGGCATACATCATGTTATCCAATCTCTGCCACCTAGCTACAAGAGCTTCGTGATGAACTATAACATGCAGGGCATGAAGAAGTCCCTTCCCGAGCTTCTGTCAATGCTTAAGACTGCAGAAGTGGAGGTTAGGAAAGAACATCAAGTGTTGATGATCAATAAGACCACCGGTTTCAAGAAGGACAAGAAAGCCAAGCAGAAGGGCAATAAGGGCGGCAAATCTGTTGCCGCACCTGAAAAGAAATCCCGACCTGGCCCCAAGTTTGATACCGAGTGCTACTATTGCAAGGGGACTAGCCATTGGAAGCACAACTGCCCCAAGTATTTGGCGGACAAGAAGGCCGGCAAGGCAAACAAAGGTATATGTGATATACATGTTATTGATGTGTACTTGACTAGTACTCGCAGTAGCACCTGGGTATTTGATACGTGATCGGTTGCTAATATATGTAACTCGATTCAGGGGCTACGGAACAAGCGACAGCTATCAAGGGATGAGGTCACGATGCGGGTCGACAATGGATCAAGAGTTGATGTGATGGCCGTCGGAACGCTGCCTCTTCATATGCTGTCGGGATTAGTGATAAATCTAAATAATTGTAATTTGGTGCCTGCACTGAGCATTAACATTGTATCCGGATCGTGTTTGATGCGAAGTGGTTATTCATTTAAATATGAAAACAATGGTTGTTCGATTTATATGAATGATATCTTTTATGGTCATGCACCTGTGATGAATGGTTTATTTCTGTTGGATCTCGATAGTAGTATTACGTATATTCATAATGTTGATACTAAAAGGATTAAACTTGAGAATGATATGTCTTCATATATGTGGCAGTGTCGTCTAGGTCATATTGGTGTTAAACACATGAAGAAACTCTATTCTGATGGACGTTTGGAATCACTTGATTTTGAATCATTTGATACATGTGAGCCATGCCTTATGGTCAAGATGACAAGAACGCCGTTTTCCGGTTCAATGGAACGGGCGACAGATTTATTGGAAAGCATACATACTGATGTGTGTGGACCAATGAGTGTGCCGGCGCGAGGTGGATATCGTTATTTTGTTACTTTCACGGATGATTTGAGTAGATACGGGCATATATATTTGATGAAACATAAGTCTGAAACCTTTGAAAACTTCAAGGAATTTCAGAATGAAGTGAAAAATCATCATAACAAAAAGATCAAATTTCTGCGGTCCGACCGTGGAGGAGAGTTTCTTAGTTACGAGTTTAGCACACATATGAAGGACTGTGGAATAGTTTCACAACTCATGCCTGCCGGAACACCACAACGTAATGGTGTGTCTGAACGTTGTAATCGTACTTTATTATATATGGTTCGATCTATGATGTCTCTGACTAACTTGTCACTGTCATTTTGGGGTTATGCACTAGAAACCGCTACATTCACATTAAATCGGGCACCATCTAAATCCATTGAAACGACACCGTATGAATTATGGTTTGGAAACAAACCTAAGCTGTCATTTCTTAAAGTTTGGGGATGCGATGTTTATGTGAAGAAACTTCAGCTGGATAAACTCGAACCCAAAGCGGAAAAATGCGTCTTCATAGGATACCCTAAGGAAACGATTGGGTATACCTTCTATCACAGATTCGAGGGCAACGTTTTTGTTGCCAAGAATGGATCCTTTCTTGAGAAGGAGTTTCTCGCGAAAGGTGTGAGTAGTCGGAAGGTAGAACTCGAAGAGGTTATTGAACCTTCTCTTCATGAAATGGCAAGTGGCACAACATCGGAAGTTGTTTTGGAGTTGACTTCACCTGATGAAGAGAGAGCTAATGATAATGATCATGAAACTCCGAAAGAGGATATTTCCGAACCTTGCAGTTCAAGCAGGACACGTGTAGCTCCTGAACTTTACAACAATCCTATTATGAATTTCATGATTGATGAAATGGATGACCCTGCGACGTATGAAGAAGTGATGATGATCCCGGATTCCAATAAATGGCTAGAAGCCATGAAATCCGAGATGGAATCCATGTACGAAAACCAGGTTTGGACCTTGGTGGACTTACCTCATGATCGAAAGGCCGTTGAGTATAAATGGATTTTCAAAAGAAAAACTGATGCTGATGGTAATGTGACCATCTATAAAGCTCGACTTGTCGCAAAGGGGTTTCGACAAATTCAAGGAGTTGACTACGATGAGACATTCTCTCCCGTAGCGATGCTGAAGTCGGTTAGGATTATGCCAGCAATTTGCTGCATATTTTGATTATGAAATATGGCAGATGGATGTCAAAACTGTGTTCCTCAGTGGTAATATTGAAGAAGAGTTGTATATGATACAACCTAAAGGTTTTGTCGATCCTAAGGATGCTGATAAGGTGTGCAAACTTCAGATATCCGTCTATGGACTGAAGCAAGCATCCCGGAGTTGGAATCTACGCTTTGATGAGGTGATCAAAGAGTTTGGATTTCTCCAAACTTATGGAGAGGCTTGTATTTACAAGAAAGTGAGTGGGAGCAATGTGGCATTTATGATATTATATGTGGATGACATATTATTGATTGGAAATGATATAGATCTTTTAAACAGTGTTAAAATTTATCTAAACAGCAAATTTTCGATGAAGGACCTTGGTGAAGCTTCATATATATTAGGCATTAAAATCTATAGAGATAGATCAAGGCGCTTAATTGGGCTATCGCAGAGTACATACCTTGATAATATATTAAAGAAGTTTAATATGGACGGAAGTAAGAAGGGGTTCTTACCTATGTTGCAAGGCAAGACATTGAGTAAGACTCAAAGTCCGACTACAGCGGAAGAAAGAGAGATAATGGATAAGATCCCCTATGCCTCAGCCATAGGCTCTATAATGTACGCCATCCTATGTACAAGACCGGATGTGGCACATGCTATTAGTTTGACTAGTAAGTACCAATCTGATCTAGGTTCGGAACACTGGATAGCGGTCAAGAATATCCTTAAGTACTTGACAAGAACTAAGGATATGTTTCTTGTATACAGAGGTGAAGAAGAGCTAGTCGCTAAGTGTTATGTCGATGATAGCTTTGACACCGATACGGATGACTCTAAGTCTCAATCCGGATATGTATTTCTCTTGAACGGAGCAGCAGTTAGTTGGAGGAGTTCCAAACAACCTGTGGTGGCTGGATCAACGACGGAGGCGGAATATGTTGTTGCTTCAGAAGCGGCGCAGGAAGCGGTCTGGATGAAGGAGTTCATAATGGAACTAGGTGTAGTTCCTAGTGCATTGGACCTAATGGTGATCTATTGTGACAACAATGGAGCCATATCCAATGCCAAGGAACCAAGGTCTCACAAGAATTCCAAGCATATTAAGTGCCGGTTTCACTCCATCCGCGAGCATGTCAAGGATGGAGATATAAAGATTTGTAAAATACACACGGACCTAAATGTAGCAGATCCGTTGACTAAAGTTCTCCCTAGGGAAAAACATGATCAGCACTAGAACTCCATGGGTGTTAGATTTATCACTATGTGAACTAGATTATTGTCTCTAGTGCAAGTGGGAGACTGAAGGAGATATGCCCTGAGAGGCAATAATAAAGTTGTTATTATGTATTCCTTGTATATGATAGATGTTTATTTTGCATGCTATAATTGTATTGATAGAAAACGTCAATACATGTGTGTTTAATAAACAAATAAAAGGTTCCTAGTTATGCCTCTCTTATAGACTAGCTCGTTGATTAACAAGATGATCAAGGTTTCCTGATCATGGACATTGGATGTTGTTAATAACGAGGTCACAGCATTTGTGAAATGATGTGATGAACATTCATCCGAAGTATAGCATTACGATCAAAGTCATTATGTTTATATTGCTATAACATCATACGAAGTAATCTTAGTCCTTAGACCATGAGATCATGTTAATTACTAACACCGGAAGAGTATCTTGATAACATCAAACGTCACACCATAACAGGGTGACTATAAAGGTGGGTTCAGTGCTTACGAAGGTGTTATGTTGAGGCTCATGGATCAAGAGTGGAATTTTTCAATCCCGATGACGGATAGATATACTCTGAGCCCTCTCGGTGATATCACATGAAGATAGCTTAGAAGCAAGTGATGTTATCATTAGAATGTTATATCACGAGAACAAGAAAAGGGTGCATGTCGGTAACGAGATCAAACTAGGTATTAGGATACCGATGATCGAAGCTCGGACATGTATTTTATCATGAGACAAAGGGATTAAGTTGCTAGCATTAAAGGTTCTCACGATCACAGAAGTCATTGTTGAATGTGCAGGAGTCAGTATGGATCTCTAGGTCCCGCTTCTTATTATTGATTTGAGAGTCATCTCAATCATGTCAGCATTATTCGCAAACCGTAGGGTGACACGCTTAAGGGTTGCCGGACACCATTTTGGAGCACATATGTTTCAGACAAAAAATTGCAAAGCACAGGAATTGTTTTGATAGAAACCGGAATTGTTTCGGGTGAAATTGCAGAAACTAGTTCTGCATGTGATATTGAAATGTGCAAGTGGTTTTATGTGAATGTTTGTTAATTAAAGTAATTAACAAAATTCTGAATAAAATAAATAAAAGAGTTTTATTAATTGAGAGTTGTATTAAATTTGGTGGAAATTTAATGCATGTGAGTGGAATTTTGGGTGGATTCAAAATTGATGTGAGTGGAGCTTCCACCACATGAATAAGGAAGAGGTGGGGGCACCCCCTTGGCCGCCGGCCATGGGAGGGGAGGAGCCCCCCCTCTCCTCCCTCACAAAGCACACCACCTCGTGAAGGATCTCTCTCCCCCTCTAGATATATTCCCCCATGGTCTCGGATTAGCGAGATACATGTTCCCGGTGGCCTTGCGTCTGGAAGGAGTTGCTGCTTCCGCTGATTCGCTGGAGCGAGGAGGTGGAGGTTGTCCGGTGGCTTGAACGTGTGTGCGAGGACGTATGCGCTGCTGATTTGTGGTGCTAGGACTTCCACACGATCTTGAGATCGGCAAGCGTACGAGTACATCATCAATGAGTTCCAACTCGTTAACAAAATTGTGTTGTCTTTGAGGGTAAGTTCGCTACAGATGTATATCGACCTGTTGCTTGTATCTAGTAGATATATCTTGGCGTATAGTTCCCATCGTAGGAATTTTTTTGTTTTCTATATTGGTAACCCAACAGTTAGTTGTATGGGGATGTAAGCTCTGTAGGAGAAACCCCGTTCCAATCCATGTCTGGCGATGTCTCTATAATGCTTCATCTTGTTTTTGTTGAAATTTTCGTCTGTAATAAATTTCAAAAAATATATGTTGATGTAATAGGCTGATCCTAGCACGGCCATTAGCGGGCTGAAATATTAATGGATTGTTTAAAACTAGAATTGCACCATAGTTATAGAATATGCAAATATGTTGGCCACTAGATGGGCCCAATAAATAGTAAAAGGCCGTAAGTGGCCGGTCAGAATATTGGTGGGCCTCATAAGCGGCCAAGGCCCTGAAAACATAAAGAGCTAAACAGCAACAAGCCAGAATAGTAAAATGCCCAAACAGTAATGGGCCCAGATATTAATATACTTGAATAGTAAAGAGCTGAAACAGTAAAAGGCCTGAACAGTAAAAAGCTCGCGCAATAGAGGGCCCACAGAGCAAAACGGACAGAAGAGTAAAAAGGCCTGAACAGTAAATGGCCGGAACAGTAGAAGGACATAAGAGCAAAAGGCCTAAACAGTGAATGACTGGAACAGTAGAAGGCTAGAATAGTGAAAGGCCAGAATAGTAAAGGATCCTAGCAATGGCAACCCAGAAATGTAAAAGGCCATAAAAGCAAATGGGTAGAATATGTGCAGACTCCATGGGCTCTAGGAATAGTAACGGGCCGCCTGAAGGCCTTAAAAGTGCCTGACCTACTAGAGCAGGCCCCTAATGGGTCGTATATTATTCTACCAAAGTGGGCCTTCTTTAGGCCAAAATTGTAATGCGCCTGAAATCGTACAGGTCCTGGATGGATTCATTAATGGGCCACGTCAAATAGTACATGACGTGAGAGTAAAGGGCCATAATCTTATTGAGCTCTCCTCGTGGGATAGTCCACTTAACAATTAGCAGGCCTTGTCTGGGCTAGGCTTCTTCCATGGTTTCTGTGACCGTTTTAACGGCGGGTGCCACGTGGCATTTAGCATGAGATTAGTAGTCAACGCGGCTGGCGAACAGATCTATGACGGAACAAGTTTTCATAGAGGAAGGGTGCGATCTGCCACGGTCAGAAAAAAACCGTGGTAGATTCTTTTGTGACGGGGCTTTTATCATGAAGGGCATCCGTCGTAGAAGACTTTTTAGCCACGAAAAATGGGCCTTCAATCACAAAAATCGTCCATTGTAAAAGCCAACGTTTCTTGTAGTCTAGATTGCATGTGTAAAACTGTACTTTAGTATACAAACAGGTTAAATGCACTAGATGAGAACTACTCAACACCAACCCGTTGATAACCAAGTGTTAATAAAAGCTTGACCACATCTCATCATCGAGATCAAGAGTTTCGGGGATTATGTACATACCGCACTGGGACCACGATGTTTGAGGAATACGACGGCTCTATAGATGAGGTTGTAGAGCCCACCGCCCGCAGTCGACCCGCCTGAGACGAGTAAGTTGCAGCAGTCATGGTTGTCAATGGAGGGAAGCGCAATGGCGAATAATGAGTGTTATGTGAGAAAGAGCTAGGGCTGGGGCTGTGGCTGGGTCTAGTGAGGGAATAAATGCAGCGAGGTCAGACATATGTGTGGACAAAGCAAACCTTCCCTTTATTTCACGGTAGTTTCTCTGCAATATCCACCGTATCGCAAATCCAACATCCACCAATATAGTAATAGTAATTGTCATGCCAATATTAATAGCCTAGAAAATTGGGCACGTTAACTTGAGTGCTTGAATAGGGAAACATCAAACACATACTATGAAAGTATATTATTACGTACATGGTGCCTAGTACAAGCAATAGTCGAAATAATGTTGCATGTGCTTATACTACAATACAGTATGAAAGTACTATATACGTAGTATTGTACATTACATGGTGACAAGTACTAGCTATAAAAATGTTGTTGCGAGTGTTGATAATCAGTTTTTCTACATTTTGGTCAAACTTCACATACTTCTAACGAGGCAGGGTTGGCACGAACCATATTGGCGCCTCGAACATTTGCTCCCGATGTTCTTCTCTAGTTTAGTTAACCGATCAACCTATGGCAGCCCCGCCCATTGATGTGCAAGCGACTCCAATCTGGAACTGGCTGTAGAAAACACGTAGTCTGCTCTGAACATAGGCAGATCTTTGTCAACATCGGCAGCACCAAGTTTAGGGTTTGTAGGAGGCTCGAGGATGAATGGATGGTTGATTCCCACAAACACTGACCTCCCTTCAAGACTATCCCTTCTGATCTAGTCTAGTGCTATAGGGTCATCCAGATTATGGGCCCTCTAGAAAACGTGGCAGTGGAGCGAGAGATAAGAGAGCAGCTCTCTACACATGTATGATATAGGAACACCATGGCTGCTGGTTTGTGCACCCCTGGTGTAAATCCACAGGATATCCTAGCCAAGCTCTGCAAGTACTAGTTGCATAATGCAATATCTTCAGCCTCGTCATTGTCACCAGCTTAGCATTTGCTGGCTCTTCAATTACTATAACTTGTATGACATGTGGGCCTACAAGTATACCTATGTGTGCATTTCAGTTGGAAAAAGTATCATGGACAATGAAGTTGTAAGTAATTTATATATTTTACATTTAAATAATAGGACTCACTCCACTTGTTTGGTTCCCAGACAAGAACATCTCCTCGCGGTTATGTCACCGTGTATATGTGATCAATAGAACCACTGATTAGACTCGTGGAAATGGCATCAACATACGTTGCTGGTGCAAGATAGTCATTTCGAAGGATAATCCAGTCCATGTGACTAGGAAAATCTATTGTAGCAATGAATTTGTCAAACACCGCCATCGCGTTGTTGTTCCATTGGTTGTCAAATCTGTATGGTTTCTTTGTTATTTGTATCTTCAGCATCTTGATACTCGTGTCCTTGTAGATGTAAGTGCATGGGGGGCTGGGGAAACACTGGTTACCCGATGGATAAATATCAACAGGCTGCACACGTGGCAGCTTGATACGTGCCATACTGTAGACATTTTGGAGGTACCAGCGCCCAGATGCTTTGCAATCGTAACCCATTCTCCATTGGCACCCACAGCAACCCTTGATTCAAATCCTTCATCATCCCATGTTCCGGGTATGTCATCATCAACTCGTACAAAGGCTTCTACTATCTGATTGTCTAGTGGCATCAGCAACGTACGCGTGCATGCCCTGCAATAGATTTTCTTCATATCTAGGGGCATGCAAGGTGTTTGACAAAGGGGGAGTGCTAGCTAGCTTTGCGGAAAAACTAATGTCTGAAAGTTGTAGAAATATGATGAATAAATCATGAATGCATGCAGACAAACACACCAAGGAATAAGTTCTTGTTTGCATTAAATAAAAGGTGTAGGAATAGGAAAGTTTCCTATGCTGGCACATCTCAGCCGTTTGGTTCAGTGGAATGGACTAGAGGAAAAAACGCAGGCAATTCTTTAAAAACGTAGGAATAGGAAAAACCCAGGATTGTCATGATAGGTACAGTAAATTCATATTAGGAATTAAAAACGTAGGAGTTATGTAACATGTGTCTTTGGATGGTGAATAGGAAACAAACACATGACTTTTGCAGGAATATAGTGTGAGTGCATTGGACTTCTCAAATGAGAAATAGAATGAGGTTGGAGCTCATGTTTAGATTCTTATGAAATGGAGGGCATAGTAACTAATAAGGGACTCCATAGGAATTTGATATCTTCAAAAATCCTATGGGTTAGAATCCCCCAAAACTCATATGCACTTCTTCATATCCAACTTAGACCTTTTTTTATCAAATTACAATGCATGCAAAGATTAGGAATGAGGTCCTAAGAGACACGATAACATCATAAATATACTCTCTCGTGAGGTTTGATTTTGATTTTATCATGTTTTAAATTAATCCTATGTTTTTGTATTCATGAAAACCAAATAGCCAATTTTTTACAGAAATCTTGTGTTTGAAAAACATATGAAACTTAAAATATAACGACAACCTTCATTGGCCAATACACCGTCCGTTACAGGTATCAACAGTCTTCGGCCTCTTTGGATCACAGGATTGAGAACACAGGAATGTCAAAGATTTACGGGTGAAAAACAGGCGATTGTAAAACTTAGGAAAACTACCTACCTGAATGGCAGGTTTCCATCCTACGCACATGATGAGAGTTGATGCTCAAGTAGATGTTCTAATTCCTATGGGATTTAAGCATGGGTGGGGGAGTAGTTCAAAATAATTTAGGTACCACGATTCCTTTGATCCAAATGCAATCCATAGGAAAGAATCTAAGAATTCGAATCCTACATAAATCATGCAAAACTGATTTTTTTACCTGCTCGTCACGATCTAGTGGCCATGTCTGTGGGTCAGAGTGAAGTAGGGAGGGCAAACGAAATGGAAGAAGGATCTTCCGCAATCCCCCGATGCATCCCAACCATGCCACGAGCCAGAAGAGTGGTGCTCAGAAGATCATCATGACTAGTGATATTGCTCAGCGGTACGTAGTGGAGGTTGCCCAATCCCATTGCCTGGCTATAGCGCTCAGATATCCTACACTTCATCGCTCTAGATGTCATTCTGGCGAAGAGTAATGCGGAAGATTAGTCGGGATGGGTTGGAGCTTTCTAGCTTTCTGCAAGGGTGGAGAGGGGCTATGATGGTACGTCGATGGTACACAAGGGGTATGCGGTTTCTTAGCAAAAAAAGATGGGGGCGGTTCTCCTGCGGTTGTCGGATCGACTCCTCTGACCCAATATATTAGGACAAAACAAACATGGTACGATAACATTGACGCTTATGCAAAATGGAATAATGACAGAAAGTTAGTATATTTCTTAAACGCTCCGGCCCGCAACACTAGCCGCTAGTTTGAGGTTCTACTATTTTTTTCCTATAGGTAGCTGGAGCATAGCAAATCACACCGTGCCGAAGAAAAAAAGTTCAAAATGTCCTCAAATTTTTTTTGCATGTGGGGATGGTGACGAGGCACTGAAGGAGAGAGAAAACATAATTTTTTAGTGCATATATACTACTCCCTCCGATCCACATAATGTTCTCAGATTTATCTAGATTCTAATGTATATAGTCATGTTTTAGTGCTAGATACATTCGAATCTAGACAAAATTGCGAACGTTATTTTGGATCGGAGGGAGTACTACTATAGTAAAGGGCGTGAAATTTACTACTACTCTATACTACAAGTACTACTAGTTTTTTTGCGAATACAAATACTACTAGATGACTGTACCTTGTACCTCGTGTCAGGAAGTCATCACAACTTTGCTCTGATATTACATCGCCTTCAACTCCTCCTCTTCGCTGCTCTCTCGAGCTGCCTCCTTTATGCTCATAGTTTCACTTCTTACTCCCTTTTTTCTATAGAAAATACTTATTATTCCTACTTTCTATACATAAAATACACTCATGTCACTTGGATTTGTTTCCTGATGATTAGAAACACCAGTGGCGACATTGTTTACCATGCCAAGATTCGCCCACCTACTCCCAAATATGGGATCATCATGGATGATGGGAGTACATTTTACATCAAAGCAAAAAAGATAAAACTACATCGAGGTCCATACATTTACTATGAAGCACCCTAAAATTAAGCAAAGTAAACATTCAGGTATGCCCCTTATTGAAATCCAAGAATGTTCATACTCATTGACAAAAATCTTAAATTCGTTTAAATTATACAACTTACTATTAGGTTTGAATTTTACATGGATGGTGGGAGTATATTTTACATCAAAGACCTAAAAAAGATAAAATTACATCAAGGTCCATACATTTAGCACAAAGCACACTAAAATTAAGCAAGGAAAATAGTCAGGTCGGCTCCTTCTATAGAGAGTAGCTAACCAGATCTTGGTCCTCTCAGCATCAGCATGATGTATGAATTTGATATGGACATCACCTTGGTCGTTCGGCTTGAAATCCAATACTTTTCATACTCATCAACAACTAATGTTAATTTTGTTTAAATTTTACCATTTTCTTTTGGGTTCAAATTTTACACGAGTGGGAGTAGATTTTACAGCAAGGACATGAAAAAGGTAAAATTACATCAACATCCATACATTTAGCATGAAGGACCATCAAATTAATCAAGCAAAACAGTCGGGTTGGCCTCTTCTCGAGTGAGAATCTGATCGAGCCATAGTCTTCATACTACTTCCTCTTCATTTCTTTTCAAAATATTGCCAAATTTAGCAGCATGCAAATTCTTGGATATGGGATCATGAAACATCAGCATAAAGTAAGATGTAGATATGGCCATGACCTTGGTCGTTCGGCTTGAAATCCAAGAATGTTCATACTCATTGACAACTAAGCTTAAATACGTTTTAATATTATCACTTATTTTTAGGTTCAAATTTTACATGGACGGTTGGATTACATTTTACATCAAGGACCTAAAAAGGTAAAATTAGATATAGGTCCATACATTTAGCACGAGGAACCCTAAAATTAAGTAAGGAAAACAGTCAGGTCGGCTCCTTCGATTCTCGAGAGAGCAGCTGATCGAACCATAATCTTCATACTAGCTACTTCCACTTTGATCGTTTTTAAAATATGGCCAAATTGGTAGCATGCAAATTTTTGGATATGGGATCATCATCAGCATATAGTACGATGTAGATATGGCCACATGACCTTCATCGTTCGGCTTGAAATCGAAGAATCTTCATACTCATTAATAACTAAGCTTAAATTCGTTTAAATTTTACCACTTACTTGGACAGTGGGAGTATTTTCTACATTAAGGACCTAAAAACCGAAAATTACATAGAGGTCCATACATTTAGCACGAAGCACCCTAAAATTAAGCAAAGAAAACAATTGGGTTCGTCTCTCATACTCTAGAGAGCAGCTGATCGAGCCATACTCTTCATACTACTTCCTCTTTGTTTGTTTTCAAAATATGGCAAAATTAATTAGAGGACATGCAAATTCTTGGATATGGGATCATCATCAGCATAAAGTATGATGTAGATATGGCCTTGACCTTGGTCGTTCGGCTTGAAATCCAAGAATGTTCATACTCATTGGCAACTAAGCTTAAAATTGTTCAAATTTTACCACTTACTTTTAGGTTTGAATTTTACATGGACGGTATGAGTACATTTTACATCAAGAACCTCAAAAGGGGGGAAATTTTATCGAGGTACATACATTTAGCACGAAGCACCCTAAAATTAAGCAGGGAAAGAAGTCGGGTTTGGCTTCTTCTCTAGAATGCGGTTGATCGAGCCATACTCTTGGATAGAGGGTCTTGCTTAGATCCAAATGTTTTTTGGATAATTTTAAGAGCAGTCTATCATGCTTATTTTTATTAAAATTTGACATGGTCGGTGGGAGTACAGTTTATATCGAAGACCTCAAAAAATATAAAATTACATAGAGGTCCATACATTTAGCACAAAGGGCCCTAAAATGAAGCAATTTAATGAAAAGCAGTCGAGTCCTTCTCATGAGAGCGGTTGAGTCATACCCTTCGTAATACTACTACTATTGTACTTTCAACGAGCGTGCTGCGGGTGAGCTTGGTGGCTTCCTCTTCGTAGGGTGTGAAATAGAATAATAATGGAGTAATACAGAGTACAGTAGGAAAGTTGTCCAGATCATAAATAAGTGCATCAAATGCGATGGTATGTACTTCATACATTATAAACAATCCCTTGTGTGCCACTATCTTTTGAATAACCTTCCCTTCGGATGTTTGGGAAGGAAGTGAAAATTTCAAAACCAGGAAAGTTTGAATTTCAACACTAATACTATCTTCAGCCGGCAAGCCCCAAAATGGTGCTACATATAGAGTAGAGACTAATACTATCTTCGGCCGGCAAGCCCCAAAAATTAAGTAAGGAAAATAGTCGGGTTTGGCTCCCTCTCGAGAGAGCAGCTGATTGAGCCATACTCTTCATATTACTTCCTAATCGTTTGTTTTCTAAATGTAGCCAAATTTGGCCGAAAGCAAATTCTTGGATATGGGATCATCATCAAGATAAAGTATGATGTAGATATGGCGATGACTGCATGGCCGTGCTACATATGGTTAAGAGTTAACCTAGTAAAGGGATTCCAAATCACAGTATCGAGAAAGAGAGGTTAGCTTGGAGCTAGACCAAATATCGTGAGGCAAAGGGAAAAACATGTACTCAACCTTGTGATGGTTCGTCCGAATGATCTTTATATGCGTTTAGGAGTTGACACGTCTTGCTAGAGGCCGCTACCAACTATTGACAGAGTAAGTGTACTCGTGTCATGTCTATACGTGTATGAACCTATAGGGTCACACAGTTTAGGGGATGGAAGCCTAATGAGGATTGGATCCCAATTAGACTAGGCTTAGGCTGCTAATGGGCTGCTAATGTAGAAGCCCACCAGGGATGCCTATATAAAAGACAGTGAGGCGAGCTGAATAGGGTTGAGCATTCCACCTAGCCGCCACTCCTCTTCCGCCTGTGTTGCACGTGCAGACCTAGCAGTCTGGCGTGTGACGGCTTCCACTCCGGACATGTGGATACCTCGGAGGTGCTGCAGCTGTAGCATTTGGACGAGCCACGCAAAAGGGAGCTGCTCGTGGGACGAGGACGAGGAGGAGACATAGAACATCTACACTGCCCCGACGTGCTTCATCGAGTTCCGCAATTGCGCATCTAGTGGTAATCCCGTGATCTATGACAATAGTATTCCTGGTTGACGCGGTAGAAAATTTTGATTTACGCTAGTGTAGCCTACCCGTTTCCCTACAGTGGTATCAGAGCCGATGCTGTTCAGTCATAGGTTCAGGAAATTTTCATATGGTGATATGTAGATTGATATGGATGATGTGATCGTCTGTATGGCGGTGGTTCTAGATTGATCTACGATCTTACTTTCCGTGATTGTGATTCTAAGGTCGTCGAACGACTTACCCCTACCGGTCGGTTTCCGCCATCGGGGTAGACAGTGACACATAAATCCTTTTGAATCACGCGAAGATCAATATGATTGATCGAATCGGGAATTAGATCTGAATCGACGTACCATGATCAAAGGAGTTTGGTCGAATTGGAACTATGGTCGGTTTATGGTAAATTTGATTTGCCGATCAAAATCCTTAAAGAAAATTGTATAGATACCGTGAGGGGCGCTGCCCCTTCGAACCTCGCAGGGGGAGACCAGCTAGACCCCCTTAATCGTAGCCCCCTTTTGGTATCACGTTAAGGTTCATAGGTGCTACGATTTCACATGATCCGGTAGAATGCGATTCTCTGCACAACTTGTTTTTGTAGGATTTATGTGATCATTATGGCCCAAAAATGTATGTGATGCATGTATGTATTTTTCATGACCTGCGTGTCGTGAGTAGGGCAACACGGCTGGAGCCATATGTGTTGTCAATTATTGTAATGGCCTGCATGCCAACTTGTGATGATCCCAATACCATGTAATTTTGATTACTAGCTGTTAGGAGTAATAGCTTGTATTAGTTCTTGGAGAACTCATCACTTGGAGGATGGCTCGCATAGAGCATGAAGATGGAGATCATCATGGTGGACAGGTTCTATGGTGATGGAGATCACCATGAGAAAAATGGGCCATACTGTATCACATCTATGTGAATGCTATTCTTATACGTTTTACTACTATGCATGCTTAGATGATAGAAGTAGAACGATCCCTCACAAAGTTTAAGTTAAACCATGCCCTCCCAACCAAACCTTGCACCATCCTATGCCATGTACAATCGTTGGTGGGTCTCTGAAATTAGGGTGCCGCGGTTTTCCTTGGCTGGATGGGTTTCTATCGGATACCTACACGCATAAGGGTTGGTGAGCTTAACAAGGTCATCTTAACAGTTAAGGACCTTGGGGCATAAAGGTTGGGCGCCTAGTTTTGACATAGAGATGTCACCCAACAACAAGAGTCATATGTGATATGATTAGCAAAGGTTGCTTACCGATTTACCTTGTCTTCTAGCAGTGATGCTAAATCTCACTAGTCGACTTGTTAATTGTGGATCTTGAATCACTTAGTATCAATAGAGGGATGTTGATTTAAGTGGGAGTATATGCTATTAAATTGTTTAATATGTTTTACTCTTTCAAGGTTACGTGGCTTAGTATTTTGCATATTTTTGTTGTAGATCAATGGCACCGAACAATTCATCACCATCTGCTTTGCGTTCGATTCTTGAGAAGGATAAACTAAATGGAACAAACTATTTGGACTGTGTCCGTAACCTGAGAATTGTTCTTAGGGCTGAGAAAAAGGAACTGTTCTGGATACCCCAATCCCGGATGAACCTGCTGATAATGCAATTGCTTCCCTTAAGAATGCCTACAAGAAAGCATGTGATGAATCTCTTGAGGTTAGTTGTCTTATGCTTGCATGCATGGAACCTGATCTTCAAAAGCAGTTTAAGGATCAGGAAGCATACGATATGATCGTTGCGCTTAAGGACATGTTCCAGACTCAGGCTAGGACTGAGAGGTACAATGTCGCTAAGTCCTTTGTGGAATGCAAGATGGCAGAGGGAGCAGCTGTAGGCCCCCACGTGATCAAAATGGTTGGTTACAGTCAGAATTTAGAAAATCCTTGTTTTCCATTAGGCCAAGAGTTGGCCACTGATTTCATCTTGGCATCTCTTCCATCTAGCTATGGGCATTTCATTTCGAACTACCATATGCATGGGGTGGAGAGGGGCCTTAATGAATTATGTGGGATGCTGAAAACAGTAGAATGTGACATTAAGAAGTGTGCAGGGCATAGCCATGTGATGGCTGTGCAGAACAAGCCTAGCTTCAAGAAAAAGGGCACTTCTTGGCAGAAGAAGAAGAGCAAGGCTAAGGATACGATCCCTAAGCCAAACCCTGCACCCAAGCAAAAGGCTGGACCTGTAGAAGACACTGAGTGTTTCTTTTGTCATGAATATGGCCACTAGAAGAGAAACTGTAGCAAGTATCAGGCTTCTTTGAAGAAGGGTGGAAGTAAGATTACTTTCCACTCAGGTACGCTTGTTGTAAATGTTGTGGACATTTTTTCGCAGATTCTTATGTTAACTCTTGGGTATTTGATACCGGATCGGTTGCTCATATTTGCAATTCGATGCAGGGGCTAATAAGAACTAGAGAAGTGCAGAAAGGCGATGTGGATTTTCGCGTCGGAAATAAAGCAAGGGTTGCTGCATTGTTCATCGGCATCATGCAACTTCACCTTCCGTCAGGATTTATTATGGAGTTAAATAATTGTTATTACATTCCTAATATGGGTCGAAACATTTTATCACCTTCATGTTTGATGAGGGATGGTTATTCATTCGCGAGTACAAACAATGGTTGTGTAATCTCTAAGAATGCTATGTTTATGGCTGATGCTCCCATTGTGAATGGGTTATTTATTTTAAATCTTGATAATGCATGTGTTTACAATGTTAGTGCTAAAAGGCTTCAGCCAAATGATTTGAGTCCTACCTATTTATGGCATTGTCTTTTGGGGCATATAAGTGAAAAGCGCATGAAGAAGCTCCATGGTGATGGTCTTCTAACTTCGTTTGATTTTGAATCATACGAGACATGTCAAGCTTGTTTACTTGGAAAGATGACCAAGACGCCTTTAACGGGGTTTCCCGAGAGAGCGACAGACTTGTTGGAACTCATACATACTGATGTATGTGGACCAATGAGCACGAAAGCCAGAGGAGGATATCACTACTGCATTACTTTCACTGATGATTTCAGTAGATCTGGCTATGTCTACTTGATGAAGCATAAGTCTATAACTTATGAAAAGTTCAAAGAGTTTCCGAATGAGGTAGAGAATCAACGTGGCAAGAAAATAAAGGCCTTGTGATCTGATCGTGGAGGTGAATATTTGAGTCACGAGTTTAGCAATCATCTTAAGAGTTGCGGAATTGTTCCACAGCTAACGCCGCCCGGAATGCCTCAAAGTAACAGGGTCTCTAAACGGCGTAATTGAACTTTTTTGGACATGGTTCGATCGATGATGAGACAGTCGGATTTACCATTATCATTTTGGGGTTACGTGCTAGAAACAGCAGCTTTCACACTAAACAGGGTACCGTCTAAATCTGTTGTTAAGACACCATATGAGATGTGGACTGGAAAGAATCCCAGCTTGTCTTTTCTAAATTGGGGTTGTGATGCATTTGTCAAGCGACTTCAGTCGGACAAGCTAACACCCAAATCGGATAAGTGCATTTGTGTGGGATACCCAAGGGAAACCTTAGGGTATTACTTCTACAACCGAGAAGAGGGCAAAGTGTTTGTCGTCAGGCGGTGTTTTCCTAGAGAAAGAGTTTCTCACAAAGGGAACGAGTGGAAGGTCGGTGCGACTTGAAGAAGTTCAAGATGAGCCAGTCAGGGATGCTTCTGCGAGTGATGCTATTGTAGCAGAACAAGTTGAGGAACCCGTGGCAATAGAAGCACCACAGCCGCGAAGGTCGGCGAGGCTCCGCAAAGCGCGAGAGTTATTATTGTTAGACAATGATGAGCCTGCGACCTATGCAGAAGCGATGGTGGACCCAGACTCTGAGAAATGGCTGATTGCCATGAGATCCGAGATAGAGTCCATGGGAGACAATCAAGTTTGGAACTTGGTTGACCAGCCTGATGGTTTTAAAGCCATCGAGTGCAAGTGGATCTATAAGAAGAAGATTGATATGGATGGAAATGTTCACATCCATAAAGCTCGACTTGTTGCAAAAGGTTTTCGACGAGTTCAAGGAGTTGACTATGACGAGACTTTCTCGCCCGTAGCAATGCTTAAATCTATACGGATTAGTCTAGCCATTGCTGCATATTTCGATTATGAGATATGGCGGATGGACGTCAAGACGGCTTTCTTAAATGGAATCCTTACTGAGGACGTGTATATGATGCAGCCTGAAGGTTTTGTCAATCCAAACAATGCTGGAAAGGTATGCAAACTTCAAAAGTCTATTTATGGGCTGAAGCAAGCATCTCGAAGTTGGAACATTCGATTTGATGAAGTTGTAATGGATTTTGGCTTCATCAAAAACGAACAAGAACCTTGTGTGTATAAGAAAGAAAATGGGAAATCGCTTCTATTTCTAATCTTATATGTAGATGACATATTACTGATTGGAAATGACATTCCTTTGCTCGATTCTGTTAAGACCTCATTGAAAAATAGTTTTTCTATGAAGGACTTAGGAGAAGCGGCATATATTCTGGGTATCAAGATCTATAGAGATAGATCAAGGAGGCTAATTGGATTAAGCCAGAGTACGTACATTGACAAAGTGTTGAAATGGTTCAGCATGGAAGAGGCTAAGAAGGGGTTCTTGCCCATGTCTCACAGCATTAAACTTAGCAAGAATCAGTGTCCTTCAACCACTGATGAGTGAGAGCGCATGAGTAGGGTTCCATATCCTTCGGCTATTGGATCCATCATGTATGCGGTGACATGTACTCGCCAAGATGTTTCCTATGCTCTAAGTGTTACGAGAAGATACCAGGCTGATCCAGGTGAGAGTCACTGGACAACGGTAAAGAATATCCTTAAGTACTTGAGAAGGACTAAGGATATGTTCCTAGTTTATGGAGGTGAGTTTGAACTCAGTGTAAAGGGTTACACAGATGCGAGTTACCTTAACGACTCAGATGACTCGAAATCGCAATCAGGTTATGTGTTTGTCATGAATGGTGGTGCTATGAGCTGGAAAAGTTCCAAGCAAGATATAGTGGCCTCCTCTTCAACAGAAGCTGAATATATTGCTGCCTCGGAGGCTACAAAGGAAGCTGTTTGGATTAGGAATTTCCTGATCGCTCTTGGTGTGTTTCAAGGCACATCCAATCCCATGGATGTTTATTGTGACAACAACGGTGCTATTGCACAAGCCAAGGAACCTAGACAACACCAGAAAAACAAACATATTCGCATGCGTTACCATCTAATTCGTGAGTTCATTGATGATGGTAGTGTCATGTTATGCAAAATACATATAGACTCAAATGTTGCTGATCCCTTGACTAAGCCTCTCCCGCAGCCTACGCATGAAGCGCACACAAGAGCAATAGGTATTAGATACTATTTAGATTGACTCTAGTGCAAGTGGGAGACTGAAGGAAATATGCCCTAGAGGCAATCATAGAGATGATTGTATTTCATGTGTATCCATGAGTTTTTATAATGTTCCTTGAATATCCATATACCAGGCAACTTGTATTGATTGGCAATTATGTGAATTGTTTGTGAAACTCTTTACTTGTATGGTTATCTAATAATTGTCCCTAGTCGGAGTTCATGTGAGGACACACGTGAATATTAGACTAGCACATCGATTGGTTGATGACTATGTTTCACAAGTCATAGGCATGGAGATGTTAAACCAATGATGTGAACACATGTTATGAACGTGGGGTTGGACTAATCCAACTTGAGACTAGCAATAATACTTGCAGCTCTCTCTACACATCGTGTACGTTTTGTCCTTACACCTGAGATTGTCACATGTACTTGAGATGTGGATCGACCTACTTTGGGGCTATCAAACACTACCCCGTAGCTGGGTAGTTATAAAGGTAGCTTTCGGGTTTGTCCTAATACATGCTGCAAGGCATCGGTCAATCAAGATGGGATTTTCCCCTCTCTACTTGAGAGAGACATCTCTGGGCCCCTCGAGTGATCGGATCCAGAAATGCATGGCCGTGCTACATATGGTTAAGAGTTAACCTAGTAAAAGGATTCCAAATCACAGTATTGAGAAAGAGAGGTCAGCTTGGAGCTAGACCAAATATCATGAGGCAAAGGGAAAAACATGTACTCAACCTTGTGATGGTTTGTCCGAATGATCTTTATATGCGTTTAGGAGTTGGCACGTCTTGCTAGAGGCCGCTACCAACTATTGACAGAGTAAATGTACTCGTGTCATGTCTATACGTGTATGAACCTATAGAGTCACACACTTTAGGGGCTGGAAGCCTAATGAGGATTGGATCCGAATTAGACCAGGCTTAGGCTGCTAATGGGCTGCTAATGTAGAAGCCCACCAGGGATGCCTATATAAGAGAGAGTGAGGCGAGCTGAATAGGATTGAGCATTCCACCCAGCCGCCACTCCTCTTCCGCCTGTGTTGCATGTGCAGACCTAGCAGTCTGGCGTGTGACGGCTTCCACTCCAGACGTGTGGATACCTCGGAGGTGCTGCAGCTGTAGCACTTGGACGAGCCGCGCAAAGGGTAGCTGCTCGTGGGACGAGGACGAGGAGGAGACATAGAACATCTACACTGCTCGACGTGCTTCATCGAGTTCCGCAACTACGTGTCTAGTGGTAATCCCGTGATCTATGACAATAGTATTCCTGGTTGACGCGGTAGAAAATTTTGATTTTACGCTAGTGGAGCCTACCCGTTTCCACACATTTAGCACAAAGTACCCTAAAATTAAGAAAGGAAAAAATTCTTGTTCGGCTCCTTCTCGGGAGAGAAGCTAATTGAGCCATACTACTCGAATTACTTCCACTTCGTTTGTTTTCAAAATATGGCCTAATTTTGGTGGCATGCTAATTTTTCGATAGGGTATCATGAATCATCAGCATAAAGTATGATGTAGATATGGCCACGACCTTGGTCGTTCGGCTTCAAATCCAGTAATATTCATACTCATTGACAACTATGCTTAAATATGTTTAAATTTTACCACTAACTTTTAGGTTCAAATTTTACATGGACGATGGGAGTACAATTTACATAAAGGACCTAAAAGGGGGAAAATTACATAAGGTCCATACATTTAGCATGACACACCATAAAATTAAGCAAGGAAAATTGTCGTGTTCAGCACCTTCTCAAGAGAGAAATAGATCAAGGCATACACTTCATACTACTTCTCTTCGTTTGTTTTCAAAATATATGGCCAAATTTGGCGGCATGCAAATTCATGGATGTGGGATCATCATCAGCATAAAGTATGATGAAGATATGGCCATGACCCTGGTCGTTCGGCTTGAAATCCAAGAATGTTCATACTCATTCACAACTAACCTTAATTTCATTTAAATTTTACAAATAACTTTTAGGTTCGAACTTTACACGGATGATTGGAGTACATTTTACATCAAGGACCTAAAAAGGGGGAAATTACATTGAGGTTCATACATTTAGCATGAAGTACCCAAAAATTAAGCAAATAAAATAGTGGGGTTTGGCTCCTTCTCGAGAGAGTAGATGATCTAGCCATACTCTTCATAATACTTGGATATGTGATCATCATCAACATAAAGTATGATGTAGATATGGCCATGACCTTGGTCATTCCGCTTGAAATGCAGGAATATTCATACTCATTGACAACTAATAATCTTAAATACCTTTAAATTTTACCACTTGCTTTTAGGTTCAAATTTAACACCGACGGTGGTAGTAAATTTTACATCATTAACCTAAAAAGGGCGAAATTTCATCGAGGTCCATACATTTAGCACGAAGCACCCTAAAATTAATCATAGAAAATTGTCGGGTTGGGCTCCTTCTCGAGAGAGAGGCTGATCAAGCCATACTCTTCATAGTACTTCCTCTTCGTTTATTTTGAAAATATGGCCAATATGGCACATGCAAATTCTTGTATATGGGACCATCGTCAGCATAAAGTATAATGTATATATTTCCTTGAACTTGGTCGTTTGGCTTGAAATGCAAGAATGTTCATACTCATTGACAACTAATAAGCTTAAATAGTTTAAATTTTACTACTTGCTTCTATGTTCGAATTTTACACTGACGATGGGAGTATATTTTATAGAAAGGACCTAAAAAGGGGTAAAATTATATCAAGGTCCATACATTTAGCATGAAGCACCCTAAAATTAAGAAGGTAACATAGTCAGGTTTGGCTCCTTCTCGAGAGAGAAGCTGATCGAGCCATACACTTCATGCTATTTCCACTTTGTTTATTTTCAAAATATGGCCAAATTTGGCGGTATGCAAATTCTTGGATATGAGATCATGAATCATCAGCATAAAGTATGATGTAGATATGGCCATGACCTTGGTCATTCGGCTTGAAATCCAAGATTGTTCAAACTCATTCAAAACAAACCTTAAATTTGTTTAAATTTTACCACTAAGTTTTAGGTTTCAATTTGACACGGACGGTGGGAGTACATTTTATATCAAGGACCTAAAAGGGGGAATTACATCGATGTCCATACATTTAGCACGAAGCACCCTAAAATTAAGCAAGGAAAATAGTCAGGTTTGGCTCCTTCTCAATTGAGAAGCTGGCCGAGCCATACTCTTCAGACTACTTTATCTTTGTTTTTTTCAAAATATGGCCTAATTTTGGCGGCATGCTAATTCTTGGATCTGGTATCATGAATGATCACCATAAAGTATGATGTATATATGGCCACGACCTTGGTCGTTCGGCTTGAAATCGAATAATATTCATACTCATTGACAACTAAGCTTAAATATGTTTAAATGTTACCACTTACTTTTAGGTTCGAATTTTACATGAACGATGGGAGTACAATATACATCAAGGACCTAAAAGGGGGAAAATTACATGAGGTCCATACATTTAGCATGACGCACCGTAAAATTAAGCAATGAAAATTGTCAGGTTCGGCACTTTCTCAAGAGAGAATTAGATCAACGCATACACTTCATAATATATGGACAAATTTGGCAGCATGCAAATTCATGGATGTGGGATCTTCATCAGCATAAAGTATGATGAAGATATGACCATGACCTTGGTCGTTCGGCTTGAAATCCAAGAATGTTTATACTCATTCACAACTAACCTTAAATTTGTTCAAATTTTATGAATAACTTTTAGGTTCAAATTTTACACGGACGATTGGAGTACATTTTACATCAAGGACCTAAAATGGGGGAAATTACATTGAGGTTCACACATTTAGCACGAAGTACCCAAAAATTAAGAAAATAAAAAGGTGGGGTTCGGCTCCTTCTCGATAGAGTAGCTAATCTAGCCATACTCTTCATAGTACTTCCTCTTTGTTTGTTTTCAAAATATGGCCAATTTTGGCAATATGAAATACTTGGATATGTGATCATCATCAGCATAAAGTATGATGTAGATATGGCCATGACCTTGGTTGTTTGGCTTGAAATGCAAGAATGTTCATACTCATCGGTAACTAATAATCTTAAATACATTTACATGTTTCCGCTTTCTTTTAGGTTCGAATTTAAAATGGATGCTGAGAGTACATTTTACATCAAGGAACCTAAAAAATGTAAAATTACATCGATGTCCATATATTTAACACGAAGAATGCCTTAAAATTAAGCAAAGGAAAATAGTCATGTTTAGCTCCTTCTCAAGAGAACCTGACCGAGCCATACTCTTCATACTACTTCCTCTTCATGTGTTTTCAAAATATGGCCAAATTTGGCGGCATGCAAATCCTTCAATATGGGATCATGAATCATTAACAAAAAGTATGATGTAGATATATCCATGAACTTGGTCTTTCTACTAGAAATGCAAGAATGTTCATACTCATCGACAACTAATAATCTTAAATATGTTTCAATTTTACCACTTGCTTTTATGTTCGAATTTTACACGGATGGTAGGAGTACATTTTACATCAAGGACCTAAAAAGGGGGGGAAATTACTTCTAGTTCCTCCATACATTTAGCACGAAGCACCAGGGGATTAAGCAGGGAACACAGTCAGGTATGGCTCCTTCTCTCGAGAGAAGCTGATCGAGCCATCCTCTTCATAGTACTTCCTCTTTATTTGTTTTCAAAATTAGGCCAAATTTGGCGGAATGAAAATTCTTGGATATGGGATCATGAATCATCAGCATAAACTATGATGTAGATATGGCCATGACCGTGGTTGTTCGGCCTGAAATCCAAGACTGTTCATACTCATTGACAACTAACCTTAAATTCGTTTAAATTTTACCACTAACTTTTAGGTTCGAATTTTACACAGACGGTGGGAGTACATTTTACATGAAGGACCTAAATGGGGGAATATTACAACGAGGTCCATACATTTAGCACGAAGTACAATAAAATTAAGAAAGGAAAATAGTCGGGTTCGACTCCTTTTCGAGAGAGCAGTTGATTGAGCCGTACTCTTCATAGTACTTCCACTCTGTTCGTTTTCAAAATATGGCCAATTTTGGCGGTATGAAATTCTTGGATATGTGATCATCATCAGCATAAAGTATGATCTAGATATGGCCATGACCTTTGTTGTTTGGCTTGAAATGCAAGAATGTTCATAGTCATCGGCAACTAATAATCTTAAATACATTTACATGTCTCCACTTGCTTTTAGGTTCGAATTTAACATGGAAGCTAAGAGTACATTTTACATCAAGGAAATTAAAAAAGGTAAAATTACGTCGACGTCCATATATTTAGCACGAAGCACCCAAAAATTAAGCAAGGAAAACTGTCAGGTTTGACTCCTTCTCGAGAGAGAAGCTGATCGAGCCATACTCTTCATACTTCCTCTTTGTTTGTTTTCAAAATATGTCCAAGCTTGGCAGCATGGAAATTCTTGGATATGGGATCATGAATCATCAGCATAATGTATGATGTAGATATGGCCATGACCTTGGTCGTTCGGCTTGAAATACAAGAATGTTCATACTCATTGACAACTAATAATCTTAAATATGTATAAATTTTACCACTTGCTTTTAGGTTCGACTTTTACATGGACAATGGGAGTACATTTTACATCAAGGAACTAAAAAAGGTAAAATTACATCAACGTCTAGCACGATGCATCCTAAAATTAAGCAAGGAGAACAATCAGGTTTGGCTCCTTCTAGAGAGAGAAGCTGATCAAGCCAAACTCTTTATAATAATTCCTCTTTGTTTGTTTTAAAAATATGGCCACAAGATGCCACAAGAATATTATCCTTTTTATTCTTTATTTGAAGTGTTATTTAAACTATCTCAACTTTGTCGGCATGCGGATGCATAACAAGAACATGTTTTTTTGATCTTTTGGTGGTTTTCGATGTACCGACTTCCTTATTAGCTTCAAAAGATTTTTGGAAAATTCTAAGAGCAATTTATCGCGCTTAATTTTAGCTAAAATTTGAGAAGGTCGGTGGGAGTACAATTTACAATGAAGGCCTCAAAAAATAGAGGATTACAAAGAGGTCCATACATTTAGCTCAAAGGGCCCTAAAATGAAGCAATGAAAAACAATCAGGTCTGGGTCCTTATCAAGCGAGCGGCTGAGCCATACCCTTCGTACTACTCCTATTGTAATACTTTCAAACTAGTGTGTTGCGGGTGTGCTTGGTGACTTCCTTTTTGTAGGGTGTGAAATTGAACGAGAATGGAGTTCTACGTAGTGATATAGCTGGCAAGATCATAATGGAGTACATCGAATGCGATGGGACGTACTGCATATAGTGTAAACAATCCCTTGTGTACCACTGTCTTTTGAATAACCTTACCTCCGGACATTTGGGAAGGAAGTTAAAATTTTCAAACTGGGAAAGTTTGAACTCTGACTCTAATAGTAATAGTATGTGTACTGTAACTTTTGCCGCCAAGCCCAAAAATGGTTCCTTCTTATGCACACCAATGTAGCACGCCTGATACGGACACGACGCTGCCGACAAGGCAGGTCGACACACATGCGTAGTGCCATGTTTTGGACAAGGGAGAGATCAGCTAGCCGGGGGTAATGAGGCAGTGAAGGTGAGAGAAAACATAATTTGTTTTACGTGCATATATAGTAAAGGTCCTGAAATTTACTACTAGTTCCATACTACTAGTACTACTAGGTGACTGTACCTTGTACCTTGTGTTAGGAAGCCATCACAACTTTGCTCTGATATCGCACCGGCTTCAACTCCTTCTCTTTGATGCTCTCTCGACCTGCCTCCTCTGTGCTCATAGTTTCTCTTCTTTCTCTTTGGTTTTTTTAACAGAAAATACATATTCTTCCTACTTGCTTTATAGAAAATAGACTCATGTCTCTTGGGAAATTGATATTTTTTCCTACTGGTTGGAAACTCCGAGTGGAAACATTGTTACCATGCCATGATTCACCCATTTGGCGGTATGCAAATTCTTGGATATGGAATCATCATTAGCATAAAATATGATGTAGATATGTCCATGACCTTGGTCTTTCGCCTTGAAATGCAAGAATGTTAATACTCATCGACAACTAATAAGCTTAAATACATTTAAATTTTACCACTTGCGTTTATGTTCAAATTTTACACTGACGGTGGGAGTACATTTTATATCAAGGTCCTAAAAGGGGGAAATTACATCGAGTTCCATACATTTCTCACGAAGCACCCTAAAACTAAGAAGAGAAAACAGTCATGTTTTCCTCCTTCTCGAGAGATAAGCCGATCAAGCCATACTCTTCATACTACTTCCTCTTCGTTTGTTTTGAAAATATGGCCAAATTTTGTGACATACAAATTCTTGGATATGGGATCATGAATCATCAGCATAAAGTATGATGTAGATATTCCATGACCTTGGTCATTCAGCTTTAAATGCAAGAATGTTTATACTCATTAACAACTACTCCATCCATCTAGAAGTAGCTTAATTGGGTTTGTCCAGGTTCGAATGTATCTAGATGCACACTGCGTTTTGATACATTCGAATATGGACAACCCCAAGTCAATTATTTTTGGATGGAGGGAGTAATAATCTTAAATACATTTAAATTTTACCACTTTCTTACAAGTTCGGCTTTTACATAGACGGTGGGAGTACAATTTACATCGGGGATCTAAAAGGGAGAAAATTACATTGAGGTCCTTATATTTAACACGAAGCACCCTAAAATAAATCAAGGGAAATAGTCGGGTCTGGATCCTTCTTGAGAGTGCAGCTGATCAAGCCATACTCTTCATACTACTTTCTCTTTGTTTGTTTTCAAAATATATGGCCAAAATTGGCAGCACGCAAATTCTTGGACATGGGATCATCATCATCATAAATCATGATGTAGATATGTCCATGACCTTGGTCGTTTTGCTTGAAATACAAGAATGTTCATACTCATTGACAACTAACCCTAAATTTGATTAAATTTTACTACTTACTTTTAGGTTCGAATTTTACACAGACGGTAGGATTACATTTTACATCCAGGACCTAAAAAGATAAAATTACATTGACATCCATACATTTAGCATGAAGCAAGGAAAATAGTCGGGTTAGCCTCTTCTCGAGGGAGAATCTGATCGATCCATACTCTTTATACTACTTCCTCTTCGTTTGTTTTCAAAATAAGGCCAAATTTGGCGGCATGCAAATTCTTGGATATGGGATCCTGAATCATCAGCATAAATTATGACCTAGATATGGCCATGACAATGGCCGTTTGGCTTGAAATCCAAGATTGATCATACTCATTCAAACTAACCTTAAATTCATTTAAATTTACCACTAACTTTTAGGTTCAAATTTAACACGGACGGTGGGAGTAAATTTCACATCAAGGACCAAAAAGGGGGGAAATTACATAAAGGTTTGTACATTTAGCATGAAGTACCCTAAAATAAAGCAAATAAAATAGTCGGGTTTGGTTCCTTCTCGAGAGAGTAGCCGATTGAGCCGTCCTCTTCATAGTACTTCCTCTTTGTTCTTTATCAAAATAAGTCCAATTTTGGAGGTATAAAATTCTTGGATATGTGATCATCATCAACATAAAGTATGATGTAGATATGGCCATGACATTGGTCATTCTACTTGAAATGCAAGAAGGTTCATACTCATCGGCAACTAATAATCTTAAATATGTTTACATGTTACCACTTTCTTTTAGGTTCGAATTTAACACGGACGGTGGCAGTACATTTTACATCAAGGACCTAAAAAAGTAAAATTACACGACATCCATACATTTAGCACGAAGCACCCCAAAATTAAGCCAGGAAAACAGTCAGGTTTGGTTCCTTCTCGAGAGAGAAGCCGATCGAGCCATACTCTTCATACTACTTCCTATTTGTGTCTTTTCAAAATATGGCCAAATTTGGCGGCATGACCTTTTTTGGATATGGGATCATGAATCACTAGCATAAAGTATGATGTAGATATGACCATGACCATGGTCATTCGGCTCGAAATGCAAGAATGTTTATACTTATTACCAACTAATAATCTTAAATACCTTTAAATTTTATCACTTGCTTTTAGGATCAACTTTTACATGAACGGTGGGAGTACATTTTACATCAAGGACCTAAAAAGGGGGAAATTATATCGAGGTCCTCCATACATTTAGCATGAAGCAGCCTAATATTAAGTAGGGAAAATAGTCAGGTTTGGCTCCTTCTTGAGAGAGAAGCTGACCGAGACATACTCTTCATACTACTTCCTCTTCATTTGTTTTCAAAGTAACGCCAAATTTGGTAGCATGCAAATTCTTGGATATGGGATCATGAGTCATCAACATAAAGTATGATGTAGATATGGCCATGACCTTGGTCGTTTGGCTTGAAATCCAAGATTGTTCATACTCATTCAAAACTAACCTTAAATTTGTTTAAATTTTACCACTAACTTTTAGGTTCAAATTTTACACGGATGGTGGGAGTACATTTTACATCGAGGAACTGAAAAGGGGGAAAATTACATCGAGGTCCATACATTTAGCACGAAGTACCCTAAAATTAAGCAAATAAAATAGTCAGGTTCGACCCCTTCTCGAGAGAGCAGCTGATCGAGTCGTACTCTTCATAGTACTTCCTTTTTGTTAGTTTTCAAAATATGGCCAATTTTCGTGGTATGTAATTCTTGGATATTCGATCATCATCAGCATAAAGTATGATGTAGATATGGCCATGACATTGGTCATTCGGCTTGAAATGCAAGAATGTTCATACTTATCGACAACTAATAATCTTAAATACATTTAAATTTTACCACTTGCTTTTAGGTTCTACTTTTACACGGACGGTGGGAGTATAATTTACATCAAGGACCTAAAAAGGTAAAATTACATTGACGTCCATACATTTATCACGAAGCACCCTAAAATTTAGCAAGGAGAACAATTAGGTTTGGCTCCTTTTCGAGAGAGAAGCCGATCGATCCATACTTTTCATACTACTTCGACTGTGTTTGTTTTCAAAATATGGCCAAATTTCGCCACATGCAAATTCTTACATATGGGATCATCAACATAAAGTATTATCGAAACCAAACAATAATTAATAATGTTTGTATTATACTTTTTATAATGCGTGTTTCTGGATACACGGAATATGACGCGACAAAAAAATATTATATTTTTTATTCTTTATTTGAAATGTTATCAAAACGATGTCAACTTCGTCAGGATGCGGATGCATAGCAAGGACATGATTTTTTCAGAAATTTCAGTCGTTTTCGATGTACCAAATTCCTCTTTAGCTTCAAAATATATTTGATTTAGTTAAAATTTGAGAAGGCCGGTGGGTGTATAGTTTACATCGAAGACCACAAAAAATTGAAGATTACATAAAGGTCCATACATTTAGCACAAAGGGCCATAAAATGACGCAGTGGAAAGCAGTCAGGTCCGCGTCCTTCTCGAGCGAGCGGCTGAGCCATACCGTTCAAACTACTCCAACTATACAACTTTAGAACCAGCGTGCTGCAGGTTTGCTTGGTGGCTTCCTCTTCACAGGATGTGAAATGGAACAAGAATGGAGTACTACAGAGTAGTGGTAAAGCTGGCCAGATCATAATGGAGTGCATCGAATGTGATGGGACATACTGCATACAGTATAAACAATCCCTTGTGCACCACTATATTTTGAATAACATTCCCTCCGGATGTTTTGGAAGGAAGTGAAAATTTCGAAACCGGGAAAGTTTGAACTCCGACTCTAATAGTAATAGTATGAGTACTGTACCTTCCGCCGCCAAGACCCAAAATGGTTCCTTCTTATGCACACCAACGCAGCACGCCTAATACTGACACAGAGCTGCAGACAAGGCAGGTCAACACATGTGCGCAACACCACACTTTGGATGAGGGAGAGATCAGCTAGCCAGGGTGATGAGGCAGTGAAGGAGAGAGAAAAGACAATTTTTTGTGTGCATATATAGTAAAGGTCCTGAAACTCACTACTAGCTCCGTACTATTAGTACTACTAGGTTACTTTATCATGTACGTCGTCTCAGGAATCCATCACAACTTTGCTCTGATATTGCACCGCCTTCAACCCCTCCTCTTTGCTGCTCTCTCGAGATGCCTCCTATGTGCTCATAGTTTCTTTTCTTTCTCTTTGTTTTTTTCTACAGAAAATACATATTCTTCCTACTTGCTTACAGAAAATAAACTCATGTCACTTGGAAAATTGATTTTTTATTGTCCTAATGGTCGGAAACTCTGAGGGGCAACATTTTTACCATGCCATGATTCACCCATTTACTCCCAAATATGGGACCATCACGGACGGTGGGACTAAAATTTACATCGAGTACCTAAAAAGGGAGAAAACATATTGGGGTCCTTACATTTAGCACGAAGCACCCTAAAATTAAGCAAGGGAAATAGTCTGGTCCGACTCCTTCTCGAGAGAGCGGCTGATCGAGCCATACTCTTCATACTGCTTTCTCTTTGTTTGTTTTCGAATATATGGCCAAATTTTGCTGCATGCAAATTCTTGGACATGGGATCATCATCACCATAAAGTATGATGTAGATATGTCCATGACCTTGGTCGTTCAGCCTGAAATGGAAGAATTTTCATACTCATTGACAACTAATAAGCTTAAATACGTTTAAATTTTACCACTTGCTTTTATGTTAGAATTTTACACGGACAGTCGGTGTACATTTTAGATCAAGGACATAAAAAGAGGGGACATTACATCAAGGTTTATACATTTAGCAGGACGCGACATAAAATTAAACAGGGGAAATAGTCATGTTTTTCTCCTTCTCGAGAGAGAAGCTAATCGAGCCATACCCTTCATACTACAACCTCTTTGTTTGTTTTAAAAATATAGTATATTTTGGCGGCATGAACATATTTGGATATGGGATCATCAGCATAAAGTATGATGTAGATATGGCCATGACCTTGGTAGTTTGTCTTGAAACTCCAAGAATGTTCATACTTATTTACAACTAATAATCTTAAATATGTTTAAATTTTACCACTTGCTTTTAGATTTGAATTTTGGATGGACGGTGGGAATATATTTTACATCAAGGACCTAATAAGGTAAAATTACATTGACGTCCATATATTTAGCACAAAGTACCCTAAAATTAAGGAAGGAAAACAATTGGCTAGGATGCTTGAAAACTCATAAAACTTGGTAATCAATCGTAAGTGTATCAAGGTCTATGCTTTGTCCAAAAACTAGGGTTGTTGTTGTGGTACTCTGAGCCATTTTTCTTCGTACTTGCTTACAGAAAAAACCTTGTGTCTTCAAAAATTGAAAAAGCTCTATTGTTCCTATAAGTTGGAATTTTTGGTTGCCGCTATTTTTCAACTTGCCAAGATGCACACATCTACCAAATATGGGAATATTACAATACAATACGGTGTGCATATGGTTGTTACCTTTGTCATTCATCTTGAAACCCAAGAATGTTCATACACTATGGGCCATATATTGTGTAACTAATTTTTCGTAATTTATGATGACTCACATTTATTAATTATTTTTCATTGCAAATAGTAGTACACGCAAGAGGATGCCATGAAGAAGGCTTCATTTTTAGGGTTTTCATTATTTTTGTTCATAGCTAGTGAGGATCAAATTGTCAACATGCATATTCATAGCAAGAACTTAAATTCTACAGAACTCTCGTTGGTTTTTTAAGTATAGTCCGCCTTGGTACCATAAAGACTCAAAGGATGTTTGTAACCTTTTAAGAGCATTCTATCACGTTTACTTGTAGTTCAAATTTGAAAATGATGTTTTTGTTCCAATTTTGGAAACTCCTAGTACTGGTAGCATTAGTTTTCACCATGCCAAGATGAACTCATCTACCTAATATGGGAACATTACCATAAAGTATGTTGTACATATATAACGCCATTTAGCTTGTCTTTTGGCCTGAAACCTAATGATGTTCATACATGGCAGGCCATATCTTCAATTAGTTTGTTTTTTAAATGATGTGAACTCTCTTGATAATAATCATTTTTCACGGCAAGCAGTACAAGTCAAAGGATATGATGCAATGTTTTTAATGTTTTCAAATAAAAGTCAAATTTTCTACATGCAAATTCTTACCAAGAAGTTGAATTCAACAAATTCATTAGTTTCTGATATATTGACAGCCTGGGTGGGTACCTTCAAAAGATACTTGTATAACAATAAGAGCAATCTACTACTTACTCATAGTTCAAATTTTAAATAACATTGACAAATCATCTTAAATTAGTTTAAGAGTGTGAAGTTTGCTAGGAAACCCTAAGAACTCAAAAAACATTGTAATCGTAAGTGAAACATGTATAAACTTTGTCTCGAAACTGGGCTTGTGGCATTTTGATCCATATTCACTGTGCTTTCTCTCAAGAAAATAAATCTCGGGAAAATAATTATCTGCTTTAAGTTTATGACAAATCGAGGTGCTTTTTGTGTGTGGTGTAAGAAACAGACATATATCGTGCGTCCGACACTTTAAAAGAAAATCTTCGATGGACATTTGGTTATGTGAATCAAACACCAAATCTTATGTACAAACAAGTTATGTTCAAAAACAAGTTTATTACGACCAAATAAAGCCTTCAAAAATTCAATGTATGAGAGACAAATTTTGGTACCTTTGTGTAAACATTGACGTTTCATATGAAATAAGTCTCTTACATCCTAGCTACATGCATCCAAAAACTATTGTGAGTGATAAATATCCTTAGCATCTAGTTTTTAGCATCATTCGATATATCTGTGTGAATGGGAGCAATGACATTCGTGGTCCACTTGTCAGTATTGCTACCAATGAGGTTAAATCAGTTATTACAGGACTAATTGGCCAAATTTCTACATATTAGGCCAAAAATGTTTATAATGTGCAAAAATGACATCCGCCAAGTGTTTTGTGCAAAAGTGCGATGAAAAGATGGTGGATTGTGCAATTTCCTCTATCTAAAAAATGTTTTATACTACCATGGAGGGTATACAAAGTATTGTACTGTACTTACTACTAGCAAAATAGGTACCAGATGGAAGTTTGAAACCTAAAGGGTACCCACTATTTTAATCGATTCAATGAAATGAAGAAGTTTGTCAAAAAGTGATGATATGTGAAATGTAGTTCTTTTTTCATAGTATCATACCACTAAATTGGATAGAGGGCTACCCACTGCCATGATCTAACTCCCACCACCATTCCCTCTCTCACTATCACATTACCACACTGACCTCTCAACTCTTAGTCGTTAACCTAGCCATTGCTTTGATGAAACCAATGCCAAAACCTTTGTTTGTGGTTGAGCTGAGGTCCTCATCAAGCTCTTCTTTGGAACTGCAGGTGGATTGTTCGATTCCGCTAGCTGCACCGCCTTTTCTAAAGAATCCTTCTCCTTTTGCGTGTGTGCGGGTTTCACCCAAGGCGAGGTATCTATCGCCCTAAGGGTTTCGGTCGGCCATGTTGAAACCCTCATCCCCCGCCGAGCGGTCGTCCAAGCCTCCGGCGCCATGTGTGTTGGGACCGAATGTTCGTGCGGCGGCATACACGTCCTTTTTATCTATAGGTTGGACTCTCATTCCCAATGTGCCAAATTTCAGAGTGTACGCGGTGAAACCCATATCGATGGCTCCCCTTCATCCGTGATTGTCTGTGCTTATTCGGTGTATGTGGCTGGTTCTTCATTAGTGGCGCCCTGTTCAACTGCTCAACCCATCAACCAATATGCAAGTTCGTGCCCCCACTGCAACAAGGTTAGATCTATAGGATTGGGGCTTTAACCCAAATCCGACGTGCATCTAGTCAGATTTTTGCAACGCATACTACAGGTCCTTTGTTCTATTCTTTATATGTCATATTCTTGATAATTGTCTTTTGTTCTATTCTTTATATGTCATATTCTTGATAATTGTCTTTTGTGCTGTTCTGCTTAGTTATGGAATATTCTTGATGACGATGATGTCGGGTTCTGTTTTGGTACTTAGATGATGCATTGTGCTGTTTAGGAATTTTCCATGACGTGTTATGTTGTTTTGGTATTTTTTATGATGCATTGTGTCATGTCTCCTTACTATGTTGTTTCGTCCATTTTGATATGTGTTCTACTATTTAGGATTAAACGGTATGGCTTCTAGGTATTCAGGTGGTTTCAATGACCCATCAGTTTAGGTAATTTTGATTATGCAGACACTATTTATTAAAATTAATTACATGATACCTTGTGCTGTTTTGATATTTTTGATGATGCACTACATCTATGCTATTTTGTTTATCCAGATAATGCATTGTGCTTTTTTATCCATTCAGATTATGCATTGTGTTGTTTAATCAATCTTATTAAGTGGTATGCCTTCTAGTAGCTGTTTAGAAAATTTTGAGGACCCATTGGGTTAGGTGATTGTAACATCCCAAAACATTCATCCAAGGTTATTCAAGATCCAAATCATCAAAATTAGGGTTAACAAAAACTTTTCCAATTTAAAATTATTAAAGCATTCATATGTGTGTGCATTTAAATAGGAGTTGTTTTGAATTTCCATGATTAAGTGATCCATTGCTTGTAAAATGATTCTTAGGTGAAATAAACATAATATAGATCATTCCCAAACAAATCCCAAAGAAAACCAAATCAAAATGAATAAAATAACCAAATGGTCATTTGTGCCATTTTAATCAACATGCCTACTTTGGCTATTCTTAGTACTCAATTCTTAACACAAATAAAAGTGCATCTTTGCACCCCTTTGTCAACACCCGGATTTTTAATCCCAGATGCCCGTTATGCCATACCTCGCAATCCCAGGATTACCATTTTTGCGAGACATAACGGATTGGATATCACAGTACATCATCCATTACAAACCATAAATAAGGTTTTACACAAATAAGGATCTCATGATCTAGTCTTTAATACAACAAGCAGCGGAAATAAACGATAGCATAGAGGTGGGGTCCATCTTCAGGGGCACAGGCAATGCTGACGAAGGCAGATAGTCCTAGTTATCATAGCCGTCCTGCTGACCATCATCTTGATAATCTCCTTCATAGACTGGCCATGATAATATCCAGGGACAAAAGTCATGAGTACTCTTTAAGTACTCGCAAACTACTACTAACAAGGATTGTAATTCTAAGTTAAAGTGTTGTATTTAAAGAATAACTATCAAGTTAAGTTTGAAACCTAAGATGAGTTCTGAAGCAAGAAAAGATAAAGTAAAGTTCTAGAATCACTTAAGTTGGGAAGCTAATTTCATTAACACAACCCTGTTGTGGTCAAGTCAAAGGTCGTCATTCATTTCAAGGTATTTAAAAAACATCTGACAACGAAACAGTATGGCCATTCCAACTGTCCATAACCGCGGACGCGGCTATTCGAATAGTTTGACACTCTGCAGAGGTGGTACACTTTCACCACAAGATTCGATACATCTGTAAGGGATAACCCTTAATCATCATACTTAGTATGCAGATAATCAAACATAACCTTCCCTTTACACACCCTAGTACAAGCACCTCTCCGATGAGCATCGCGTCCCAACCATGACCATCAGTCATCTTAGGCACTGCATAGGTGGACATCATTGAGAGGTAGCCTCAGCTCAAACCTCTCCCGTGAGGGAACTAATACTAATGCATATAAATTTCCAGCTAAGCCTTACCCAATTCAGGTAATGTGGTTGTACGGTAAATTTTTAATGGTATCGCATCCGAATCCAACCATCAGTTTTATAAAAGGGTTAAGTCTCATGCCTTACCTTTTTCATCATCATCAACCCATTGTGTTTCTCAACACATGTCAAAACATCTCAATAGAATGACTCATCATTCCAAGGTTTTCATAACTCATTTTCTCCAAGTGTTCCCATCTAAAGCGACTCATGTTTTGATCTATTCTAAAATACTAAGTTAAGAGTGTTCACTAAGGTGGAAAGATGGGATCAATCGCATGCCATAGAATGACATCTAAAGGTTTCTAAGTAGGTCAAGTTTTATACTCTTTATGCTACCTTCAAAATTAATTAAAGAACTTTGTGTAACTAAGGGGGTAAAACTTGTTAATAAGACTTGAGGTACTAAGAGTTAAAGGGGTGTGATCAAAGTATGCTTAAGGCATCTTTACTAAACTATCTAGTTTTATTCTAGCTTGCTACAATAGCTTACTAAATCATGTTTGCAAGGGTTAGCTTGCCACTAATAGCTTGCCTTGGTTGGTGTAGTGGTTGAAGTTTTCTTCTTCTTCTTCTTCTTCTTGGTAGAACTACTCCTCCTCGAAGGCTTGGTCGGTACTATCGTCTAGAAATACATAGGGAGTGCACAATCACCAAACAATCCTTAACTAGGCTAAGTATTATTCTAAACCACACAATTTATGATCTATTATCATCACAAGCATCACAAGTTTAATTCAATAGTTTCAACCTTTTTATTTTGGAAAAGTAATTTCTACTCATTGAAAAATTAACTACAATTTAATATTCACCACTAAAACATGGGATCATGTGGACAATTGTCCTCACCACATATTCTAACATGTGGGAATGAGATTTAAAGGTTGGATCAATATTACTTTGGTTTAAGTTCATTATTTAATGATTTAAAGTGACTAGAAATGCCTATATAGCATTATTTTGGTACTACTCCAAAGTCACTGCCTGTAAACCTTAATATTATTACATATTTGGATAGATATGATGAGATGTGATTTTTGAGAGTTGGAATCAACTCAAAAGCTAACTTGGTTGATTTTATAAAAATGTTTCAAGTTGCAAAAGCTTCTGTCTTCTTATTTTTATTAGGAGAAATCTATAACTCTAAGTGAATTAAATCCAACGGGATTGGATAGAGCATTTCAATACCTTTCAGACAAAATTAGTTTCATGTAATTTGGATTTGTCAAACTCACAGAATTGAATTTTGAAACACTGGACAGAAACTATATTCTAACTAAAAAGAAAAACCTAGATTTGAATCTACGGGCTTGCGCGGGAAAGGAAATGGGCTGGCCTAGTGGCGCTACGCGGCACGGGGCTCAGCTGACAGGGGGGTCCCACTTGTCAGTGGCACTTAAAACGCGAAACGGTACACGCGCTGTGGGCCGTGCGATTAGAGGCTAGATCTACGGCTGAGGGTCGTCGTCGACAACGGACGGGTCGCCGGCGAGCTCGAACCCTAGCGGCTCGGTGGGGGTATACTGGGGGCGTACCAGGGCTCTAGCGGGGTCGGCGATGCGGGCGAACAAAGTGGAAGACGACGGCGAGGCGAGGCGTGGTCGCGGCGGAGCATGGTGTGGCCGGAATCAACGGCACCCTTCTTCTCCAGAGGCGGCGGCTCCGGCTCAAATTCCGGCGAACTGCTGCTCCACTTGCTCCGGCGAGAGGTGGGTGAGGTTCAGAGAGGTGAGGGGAGTGCAATGGTGTGAGTCTTTTGTGCTGGGGAGGGCTCCTTTTATAGGCTCGACGTTGAGACCGAGCGGGATGGGCGGTCGACGGTGGCGACATGGTGACGGCGAGCTAACGGCATGGCTGGGGATTGCGATCGGTGGGCGGTTCCCGGGCAGTGCTCTAGCGCTTCAATGCAGCCATAGGGGCGGTGGCATGCGGTCGGGGCGAGGTGGCGCTCTGTGCGGCCGAAGCGGCTGTGTCCATGGCGAGTGGTGGCTGTGGGGCTTTGGGCGGCGAACGGAGGTGTTTGGGGTGTTCTCCAGGTCGAGGCGGAGCGGTGGGCGCGGGCTGGTGTCGAGCGGCGTCTTGTGCACGCGGGGACAGTGCACGCTCTGCGGGCGGCGTCGGCATGCTCGACAAGCTCCGGGCGCGGCCTGGCGGTTCCGCCGCCTCTGCCTCCGCCTGGGGCTGGTTGGACGGTGGAGGTGGACCACTGGCCAGGTACTAGACATGGCGAGAGGGGCTGGAGAGGGTTGCTGCTGCAGGTGCACGGTTGGCCGGCGAGATGGTGCTCGGCATGGCTGTGCAGTGCGGCTAGGGGGTAGAGAAGAGGCTGGTTTGGTCTGGTCTGGCTTGAGGGGGCAAGATGATCAAAGCACTACAGAATTGCTAGACAAAATCATCCCAAAACAGTAATAGTTAGGCCTTAATGATCTTGCTAACAAGGTGTTTGACAAAATGGCCGCAAGAGAAAAAAAATTGAATTTTGAGTTCAAAATTTTTGGGTGATCTCCACTAGTGGTAGGTAGTCTCTGGTTGCAAGGGTTTTGAAAATGGTGCTCAATTAGATGGTTTTTGAAATAGGGGTGATCTATGCATATGCATTAGATTCAATTTTAAACTGTCATTTAAAATAGTTTACAGAAGGTTTTTAGTAGATCAAAAGGTGGGCCTTGGTACCTCATTATGTGTACTAGAAATGGGTGCAAAGATCAAGAATTGTTTCTGTTAAGAATTGAGTACTAGGAATAGCCAAAGTAGGCATGAGAGTTAAATTTGTCCAAATGACCATTCCTTCATTTTAATTCTTTTTTATTTGATTTCTTTTAGGAAAAGTTTGGGAATGATGTAGATGATGTTTAAATCACCTAAGAAACATTTTAGAAGCAAAGGATCACACAATCATGGCAATTCAAAACAACTCCTATTTTAAATGCACACATATATGAATGCTTTCATTTTAAATTTGGAAAAGTTTTTGTTAACCCCATTTTGGATGATTTGATCATGATAAGCTTGGATTGAAGTTTTGGGATGTTACACCGTTGCTAGTACATGTAATGATATACCAAGGCCCACTTTTTGATCTGCCAAAAACTTTCAAACACTAAATTTAAATGGCGTTTGAAAATTGAATCTAGTTCATATGGGAAGATCCCACTATTTCAAAAACCACTCAAATGAGCTTTATTTTCAAAACCCAAGCAACCACAGATGATCAAGCTTATGACTAACACACCCACCAAAAATCTTTTCAAAATTCAAAACTAAATTTCTTGCGGCCATTTTCACAAACACTTGGCAGGCAGTAAGCAAACTCTAATCCTAGCTCACTGTTTTCTATAGGGTTTTGCCCCCATTTGATCTCCATTTAATCCCTCTGTCCCTTCTAGCTCTAACCAAAGCTTAAGCACCTCACCCCTTTGTCCCTAGCAGCAGTGCCATGCCACCCCGAGCACCATGTCGTGGGCCTAACTTGCCAACACCGCAGCAGACCGCCTCTCTCTCGCCATGTCTATGAGCTAGCCCAGACCGCACCGCCACCCTCTGTCCCCTCCCCGAGCACAGCCGAGCCGTGGACCACCCGCAGCGCGCCGCGCACAGAGTGTCTACGCCATTCCGAGCACGCGCCAGAGCGCCGCGCCTGACAAGCATGCACACGCCGCCTCGGCCGCATCCGTGCTCATCGCTTCCACGACCAGGGAACCCCAGACATCCCGTCACGCCAATTGAACCACAGCCACCGACCGCCGTGAAGACCGTTGCCTCTGCCGCTCAGAGCGTGAGCACCGCCTGACCGTTTGCCACTGCCCATAGTCCCACATTTAAGCCGTAGCGCACCGCCAGGAGGCAGGCCACCGTCCCCTACCTCGAGCCACGCCGCTAGCACGCTGTACAGCCCTCGCCGGAGCCGCCCGCCCATCACTCTCGGACGCCTCGTCGAGCTATAAATAGAGGCCACCCCAGCACAAACCACTCACACCATTCCACTCCCCTCTCCTCACTGGTCCTTCCCCACCTCTAGCCAGAGCAGCACGAGCACTTGTTCGCCGGAATTTGGATGGAGGAGCCCGCTACAGAGGAGGAGAAGGCGATGTCGATTTCGTTCACCCCCGGAGCTGCCTCGACCACCCATGAGCCCGCCGTCAACAGCCAGTTTGTTTGCGCCCATCGCCATCGTCGCTGGAGCCCTGTTACGCCCCTGAGCACCCCCACCGAGCCGCTAGGGATTGTCCTCGCCGGCAACCTGTCCATCGTCGATGACGAGCCCCCGTCGTCGATCCTAGTTCTAATCTAACGGCCCACATCGCCCCGTACCGCTTCGCGTGTTATGAGCCGCTGACCGGTGGACCCCTCCTGTCAGCTGTGCCCCGCGCCGCGGAGTGTCACTGGGCCGGCCCGTTAGCTTTCCCGCGCGACCCATTTAATTCAAATTAGGATTTTTCTATTTTAGTTTGAACTTAGTTATGTCCCTTAGTTTGAAAATCAATTCAGAGAGATCTACAAATCCAAATGGAGTGATTCCAATTTTGTTGGAAAGCTACTAAAAATATCCATCGAAGCCCGTTGGATTTAATTCATTTAGAGTTAGAGATCTCTCGTAGTAAAAATAACAAGACAGAAGCTTTTGCATATTCAAACATTTTTATAAAATCAACCATGATAGCTTTTGAGTTGATTCCAACTCTCAAAATCACATTTAACCATACTTATCTGAATATGTAATAATATTAAGGTTTACCTGTAGTGACTTTGGACTAGTACCAAAATAATGCTATATAGGCATTTCTAGTCACTTTAAATCATTAAATAATGAACTTAAAACAAAGTAATTGTGATCCAACCCTTAAATCACATTCCCACCTGTTAGAATATGTGGTGATGACATGTGTCCACATGATCCCATATTTAAGTGGTGAATATTTAATCTTAGTTATTTTTAATGAGTAGAAATTACTTTTCTTAAATAAAAAGAATCAAGCTATTAATAAAACTTGTGATGACTTGTGATGATAATAGATCATCAAATGTGTGCCTTAGAGTGCTAATTAGACAAGTTAAGTATTGTTTGGTGATTGTGTACTCCGTATGTATTTATAGACGATAGTACCTACCAAGCTTTCAAGGAGGAGGAGTTCTATCAAGAGGAAGAAGAAAACTTCAACCACTGCACCAACCAAGGTAAGCTAACGCTTGCAAGTATAATGCTTAGAAAGCTAGAATTAAGCTAGATGATTGAGCAAAGATGCTGTAGGCATGCTTTGGTCATACCACTTTGACTATTACTTAACCCAAGTATTATTTTTCCAAGCTTTACTTCCTTACTTTACCAAAGTCCCTTACTTGTTTTGAAGGTAGCATAAAGAGTATAAAACTTGACCTATTTAGATAACTTTAGATGTCATTCTATGGCATCAGATTGACCCCATCTTTCCACCTTAGTGAACACTCTTAACTTAGTATTTTAGAGTTAGATAAAAACTTGAGTGACTTTAGATGGGAACACTTGGTGAAAATGAATTGAGAAAACCTTGGAATGATGAGTCATTCAATTGAGATGTTTTGACATGTGTTGAGAGACACAAATGGTTTATGATGATGAAAATGTTGAGGCATGAGCCTTAACCCTTTTACAAAACTGATGGTTGGATTTGGATGCAATACCATTCCAAATTTACCGTACAACCACGATACCTAAATTGGGTAAGGCTTAGCCAGAAATTTATATGCATTAGTACTAGTTCCATCGTGGGAGATGTTTGAGCTCAGGCTACCTCTCAATGTTGTCCACCTATGCAGTGCCTAAGAAGACAGATGGTCATGGTTGGGAGGCCATGCTCATAGGAGAGGTGCTTATACTAGGATGTGTAAAGTAAACGTTATGTTTGATTATCTACATACTAAGTATGATGATTCAAGGTTATCCCTGACAGATGTATCGAATCTTGTGGTGAAAGTGTACCACCTCTGCAGAGTGTCAAACTATTTGAATAGCCACGTCCACGGTTATGGACAGTTGGAATGGCCGTACTGTTTCGTTGTCAGATGGTTTCAAAATAACTTATGAAATGAAGGATGAATCTTGACTTTATCACAACAGGGTTGTGTGTATGACACTAGCTTCCCAACTTAAGTGATTCTAGAACTTTATTTTATCTTTCTTTGCTTCTAAACTCAGCTTAGGTTTCAAACTTAACTTTATAGTTAAACTTAGTTAGTACTTTACATTAGAATTATACTACTTGTTAGTGGTAGTTTGCGAGTACTTAAAGAGTACTCATGGCTTTTGTCCCTGGCTATTCTCATGTCCAGACTATGAAGGAGACTATCAAGATCATGGCCAGCAGGACGGCTATGATAACTAGGACTATTTGACTTCGTCAGCATTGCCTGTGCCCCTGAAGATGGACCCCACCGCTACCCTTACCTTTTATTCCGCTGCTTGTTGTATTAAGACTAGATCATGAGATCCTTATTTGTGTAAGACCTTATGTATGGTTTGTAATGGATGATGTACTGTGATATCCAATCTGTTATGTCTCACAAAAATGGTAATCCTGGGATTGCGATGAATGACATAACAGGCATCTAGGATTAAAAATCCGGGTGTTGACAGTGATTCCCATGATGCATTGTGCCCTATAGGCAATTTAATTTACCTGATACCTTGTGTTGTTTAGGTAATTTTTATGGTGCAACGACGCATTGTGATCTTTAGTCAATTTATACAATGCATTGTGGTGTTTTCATAATTCCAAAGGACTGACCCAGTGATAATTTTCATGTAGGACGACCCAATTGTAATTCCGAAATTAGAATACGTTCTTGACCGGACCGCTCCAGCCCAGGTGGCTATTAAGATGCTCTCCCCATCATACCAAGGGAGTTAAAACTGCTGGGCAGGAGAGTGGAGGCCTTGTCAAGGGCAAGTGCTGCCAGGTCGGTCGCTAGTTCTGCCAAACCAAGAAGACGCCCTAGGTCAGTCAGACACCATGCCACCGCGCATTGTCCTAGACGCTTCAACATCCAGTTAGTCTAGCATGACTTGTATATGCTGATCATCCCGACTTACTTCAAGCCTTATGTGAAGGGACGCCCCTAACCACAACTACTGGTGGTCCAAACATGCGAGGAATGCGAGTGGGTTGTCCATGCCAACCACAACAAAAACCAGATCGTCCTGGACAAAGAGTGGTCTACCTTTGCTGCTTTCCATTAGTTGATGGAGGGTGACTGCCTTATGTTCAAGGTCACGGCAGACGTGTTCAAGATGAAAATCTACGACCGCATCACCTCCTGCTGGAAGGTGTTCGTCTGTCATGAGCATGCAGATCTTGATTAAGGGCCTCTTTGGATCGAAGGATTTTCAAAGGAATTTTGGAGGGATTCAACCCATAGGATTTTTTCATAAGGAAGCCCTTTAGATGAAAGGAATCATACCTCCAAAATTCATATGGATTGCATTTATACACCCCAATCCCATAGGAATTTCAACATCCACTTTTTTACACTCATTCGCGTAGGATTGAGGCAATTTTCCTTCGTGTTTCATTTGTTTCATCGAAATTACTTTAAGCCTGCAGATTTCCTCTGTTTTATACCTGCAACCCTGTTATACTATGTTCTGAAATCCTATGATCCAAAGAAATCTATTTCCTATATTTTGCAATTCATTGTTTTGTACCTATGACCTAGTCAAATTCATGTGTTTTTAAATCTTGTTATACAAAGAAGCCCTAAGTTATCTTTATGTTTGCCGTTTGATATTTTGGTAACCGTTTGTGATGATTATGCGTCAAGCCCTAAGTATATTCATTGTGACTACTACTACTAGTACTACTACTATGAGCAAGCACAATGTGAGCCGTTACTAGACGTGGCTCAGAAATATACGTACTAGACTTTTTTCTGAATCTACTAGTAGAAATTTACTAGACTGGCTGGTAAAAACCAATTCTTAAGATGGGACCCACTGAGTAAAGCATAATCCAATTGATTGTACTACTATGTATGTAGCCAAATTTGTCCATAAGCTAGGACCCAGCTGCCATCTCACACATTGTTGTGATTGGAATTTATTTCTATTTCTATTTGTACTTAATAATAATATTTTAATGCTTATGGACTACCCTCAAGGGTCACCTTTAAGTTTTTGAGCTGATGAATAGGATCCACTACGTATATAAAACTCTTATCCATGTTTCCCTTATGGATAGCTTGTGACCAACATAATCCATTTTCCCTTATGTATAGCTTGTAGCCAACATAGTGGATGCAGTAAGAAAATAAAATCTGCTCCAGCGTTTAGACCAGGTAGGGGACCCGCCCATCTGAGTAGAAAAGAAAGAATAATTTTTTTATGAGTTACTCCATTGCGCGTACTAGCTGAACAAGCAAGTAAAAAACACGTCTCTTGGCTGGAATCTTGTCCACTTCTTTGACAAGACATTATTACTACTACTACAAAACACTAGGTGGGTCGTAAATATTTACAGCTAATATGATGGCCTATCCATAGTCTACTACGAAGAATATAGTGATACCACCCTCTATATGATACCATGATATCAGACCTCAAAAAATAAGTTTCTAAAAAATTCAAAAATAATTGTGAGTGTTCACATAATGTGTGTTGATAGACTCTAAAATTTTCAAAACTAAATATAAAACACATGTAGAGAAAAAATGACAAATCGATATAAATCGTATCACAAAAGACACCACAAATGACACTATTCACCTATCAGTTTATCTTATTTGTTTCTATTTGTGTATTTTGAATTTGGTTCCGAAAATTTTAGGGACTGTGAACACACATCTTGTGAACATACAAATTGTCTTTTCGATTTTTTTAACTTGAATTTTTGATTTCTTAGAACTAATATCATGGTATAATATAGAGGACGGTATCACTAGATATTTTCTCGTCTACTCTGATACACCTATGTTTTCCTTGCTACTGCGGCAGAGCCTTGATCCTGCCCACTGGGTCTTGGATGGACCAACGAGATTGCTCAAAGGCTGGAGACGAGACCCAGACCTTGACATTTTTCTTCCACAATTCACTCTCCTCTCTCCTCCTACTAGTACTACCTTGCTCCGTCTTCGAAGATACCATTTTCTTCCACTACTCCTCCCTTGCTTCTTTACTTCTTCATCCAGTGATGTCACAAAATAACTTGTCTTGTTGGAAGAACTACAAGATGAAGGTGGTTAGAGCCATGGAGAAATCCTGTCGGCAGGGTGACCTGCAGGCTCGGACCAAGAAAGGAGACCAGCCATGGGGTGAGGGCTCGTCTTTGCGCATGTATCCAAAGAGCGGCTATCATGGGGACCAAGAGTCCAGGTAGGTTTGTACTTCCATTGATTCTTGGGTTGTCTGCTCTTACTATTGAATAGTCTCTGTACATCTTCTAGGGCAGGCGGCTCAAGCGTCAAATTTTCCACCCCACGGGTCGATAGCACGACGGATATCTCTAACGCGTATGATGCCGTCACGCCCGCTCTTGGTTGAAGAAGCTATGTACTGTAGTCACTATACATGTATTGGCATTTTATGTTCTTCTCAGCATGCACTCCATGCTCTCTTACTGATGATACATTTTCCATGTAGGAATTCAGGGTGAGAATCTCGGCCAAAGTAGATGAAATCAACAGCCATAACATCAAAATTCTGCAGAAAAACTTCAAGTTCAACCTAGAGTGTGATTACCTCCGAGCTAATTTGGCTTTTCAACCTAGAGTGTGATTACCTCGATGCTTCGCGCTTAGTGCAAATATTTGAAGAAGGAAGTCACGAAGCTCCATAGCCAGCATGTAAACACCTGGATTATTAATCCCAGATGCCCGTTATGCCATACCTCGCAATCCCAGGATTACCATTTTTGCGAGACATAACGGATTGGATATCACAGTACATCATCCATTACAAACCATACATAAGGTTTTACACAAATAAGGATCTCATGATCCAGTCTTTAATACAACAAGCAGCGGAAATAAACGATAGCATAGCGGTGGGGTCCATCTTCAGGGGCAAAGGCAATGCTGATGAAGGCAGATAGTCCTAGTTATCATAGCCGTCCTGCTGACCATCATCTTGATAATCTCCTTCATAGTCTGGCCATGATAATAGCCAAGGACAAAAGCCATGAGTACTCTTTAAGTACTCGCAAACTACTACTAACAAGGATTGTAATTCTAAGTTAAAGTGCTGAATTTAAAGAATAACTATCAAGTTAAGTTTGAAACCTAAGCTGAGTTCTGAAGCAAGAAAAGATAAAGTAAAGTTCTAGAATCACTTAAGTTGGGAAGCTAATTTCATTAACACAACCCTGTTGTGGTCAAGTCAAAGGTCATCATTCATTTCAACGTATTTAGAAAACATCTGACAACGAAACAGTATGGCCATTCCAACTGCCCATAACCGCGGACGCGGCTATTCGAATGGTTTGACACTCTGCAGAGGTGGTACACTTTCACCACAAGATTCGATACATCTGTCAGTGATAACCCTGAATCATCATACTTAGTATGCAGATAATCAAACATAACCTTCCGTTTACACACCCTAGTACAAGCACCTCTCCTATGAGCATGGCCTCCCAACCATGACCATCAGTCATCTTGGGCACTGCATAGGTGAACATCATTGAGAGATAGCCTCAGCTCAAACCTCTCCCGTGAGGGAACTAATACTAATGCATATAAATTTCCAGCTAAGCCTTACCCAATTCAGGTAATGTGGTTGTACGGTAAATTTGGAATGGTATCGCATCTGAATCCAACCATCAGTTTTATAAAAGGGTTAAGGCTCATGCCTTATCTTTTTCATCATCATCAACCTATTGTGTTTCTCAAAACATGTCAAAACATCTCAATAGAATGACTGATCATTCCAAGGTTTTCATAACTCATTTTCACCAAGTGTTCCCATCTAAAGTGACTCAAGTTTTGATCTATTCTAAAATACTAAGTTAAGAGTATTCACTAAGGTGGAAAGATGGGATCAATCTCATGCCATAGAATGACATCTAAAGGTTTCTAAGTAGGTCAAGTTTTATACTCTTTATGCTACCTTCAAAATTAATTAAAGAACTTTGTGTAACTAAGGGGGTAAAACTTGTTAATAAGACTTGAGGTACTAAGAGTTAAAGGGGTGTGATCAAAGTATGCTTAAGGCATCTTTAATAAACTATCTAGTTTTATTCTAGCTTGCTACAATAGCTTACTAAAGCATGTTTGCAAGGGTTAGCTTGCCTTGGTTGCTGCAGTGGTTGAAGTTTTCTTCTTCTTCTTCTTGGTAGAACTCCTCCTCCTCGAAGGCTTGGTCGGTACTATCGTCTAGAAATACATAGGGAGTGCACAATCACCAAACAATCCTTAACTAGGCTAAGGATTATTCTAAACCACACAATTGATGATCTATTATCATCACAAGTATCACAAGTTTAATTCAATAGTTTCAACCTTCTTATTTTGGAAAAGTAATTTCTACTCATTGAAAAAATAACTACAATTTAATATTCACCACTAAAACATGGGATCATGTGGACACATGTCCTCACTACATATTCTAACATGTGGGAATGAGATTTAAAGGTTGGATCAATATTACTTTGGTTTAAGTTCATTATTTAATGATTTAAAGTGACTAGAAATGCCTATATAGCATTATTTTGGTACTAGTCCAAAGTCGCTGCCTGTAAACCTTTATATTATTACATATTTGGATAGATATGATGAGATGTGATTTTTGAGAGTTGGAATCAACTCAAAAGCTAACTTGGTTGATTTTATAAAAATGTTTCAAGTTGCAAAAGCTTCTATCTTCTTATTTTTATTAGGAGAAATCTATAACTCCAAATGAATTAAATCCAACGGGCTTGGATAGAGCATTTCAATACCTTTCAGACAAAATTAGTTTCATGTAATTTGGATTTGTCAAACTCACAGAATTGAATTTTGAAACACTGGACAGAAACTAAATTCTAACTAAAAAGAAAAACCTAGATTTGAATCTACGGGCTTGCGCGGGAAAGGAAATGGGCCGGCCCAGTGGCGCTACGCGGCATGGGACTCAGCTGACAGGGGGCCACTTGTCAGTGGCACTTAAAACGTGAAATGGTACGCGCGTTGTGGGCCGTGCGATTAGAGGCTAGATCTACGGCTGAGGGTCGTTGTCGACGACGGACGGGTCGCCGGCAAGCTCGAACCCTAGCGGCTCGGTGGGGGTCTACTGGGGGCGTACCAGGGCTCCAGCAGGGTCGGCGATGCGGGCGAATGAAGTGGAAGACGACGGCGAGGCGAGGCATGGTCGCGGCGGAGCTTGGGGTGGCAGGAATCAATGGCACCCTTCTTCTCCAGAGGCGGCGGCTCCGGCTCCAATTCCGGCGAACTGCTGCTCCACTTGCTCCGGCGAGGGGTGGTTGAGGTTCAGAGAGGTGAGGGGAGTGGAATGGTGTGAGTCTTTTGTGCTGGGGAGGGCTCCTTTTATAGGCTCGACGTTGAGACCGAGCGGGATGGGCGGTCGACGGTGGCGACATGGCTCTGAGCTAAGCGGCATGGCTGGGGATTGCGATCGGTGGGCAGTTCCCTGGCGGTGCTCTAGCGCTTCAATGCGGCCGTAGGGGCGGTGGCATGCGGTCGGGGCGAGGTGGCGCTCTGCACGGCCGAAGCGGCTGTGTCCACGGCGAGCGGTGCCTGTGGGGCTTTGGGCGGCGAACGGAGGTGTCTGGGGTGTTCTCGGTCGGCGGAGGCGGTGGGCGGGCTAGTGCCAAGGCGGTCGGTGCGCGGGATGGTCTGCAGCTCTGCGGCGCGGCCGGCATGGTTCGGTGGCATTGGGCGCGGGTTCTCCTCTGTGGTCCACGGCGGCTCTTGGCTCGGGCAAGGGACAGAGAGGGGCGGTGTGGTGCTGGCTACCTCCTAGACATGGAGAGGAACGAGGAGGTGGTCTGCTGCAGCGGGGCAAGTTTGGCCGGCCAGTGTGGTGCTCGGCATGGCATGGCATTGCTACTAGGGTGTAGGTGATGGGTTGCAAATGGCATGGTTTGATCAGAGGGGGACATAGAGATTAAATGGAGATCAATTGGGGGCAAAACTCTGTTCAAAACAGTGAGCTAGGATTAGAGGTGTGATTCTGCCTGCCAAGTGTTTGATGAAATGGCCGCAAGAGAAAAAGTTTTGAATTTGGAGTTCAAAATTTTTGGGTGATCTCCACTAGTGATAGGTAGTCTCTGGTTGCAAGGGTTTTGAAAATGGTACTCAATTAGATGGTTTTTTAAATAGGGGTGATCTATGCATATGCATTAGATTCAATTTTAAACTGTCATTTAAAATAGTTTACAGAAGGTTTTTAGTATATCAAAAGGTGGGCCTTGGTACCTCATTATGTGTAGTAGCAAGGGGTGCAAAGATCAAGAATTGTTATTTTTTAAAGAATTGAGTACTAGGAATAGCCAATGTAGGCATGAGAGTTAAATTTGTCCAAATGACCATTCCTTCATTTTAATTCTTTTTGATTTGATTTCTTTTAGGAAAAGTTTGGGAATGATGTAGATGATGTTTAAATCACCTAAGAAACATTTTAGAAGCAAAGGATCACACAATCATGGTAATTCAAAACAACTCCTATTTTAAATGCACACATATATGAATGCTTTCATGTTAAATTTGGAAAAGTTTTTGTTAACCCCATTTTTGGATGATTTGATATTGATAAGATTGGATTGAAGTTTTGGGATGTTACACAGTAGCTACCATTGTAGAGATCGTCTGTCACACCCTGCTAAGTAGGAAGAGAGAAGCCATCTCATGTTGGCCGTCGAGGTCACGACCATTGCGGAGGTCGTTGAGGTCGTGCCTCCGCAGGGTGGCCACAGTTTTGCAATCGGCGAATCTGAGTAAAGTAAAGATTTTGCATTGGAGTAGGAACTATGAAGGGAGAAGACTTCCCTTGGCCCTCATTTTTTCATTTGGGTGCATGGATCGTTATATCTCATCCGTCTTCGTATAATTATATTGCACTCTTAACAATCGAATACGCTCTGTGGAGCTTTTGTAACGATATACTTGTTGTATAGTAGTCATTGTTTAGTGTACATATACATGCAAATTTATTCAAAATTGTGACATCCTATTTAATTAGGTTGGAGGGCGTTTTTAGAAAAATTAGGATGGAGGGAGAGTATGTGTGATAAATAAAAATAATTAAATTGTAAATGAGTGATCTTTAAATTTGGTCATACTTTCTACTTTGTCAGATGTGTAGGGATCCAATGTCTAGAAATACTATCAACTGTTCTACCTCCCCTATATGTGGCCCCTATGTCAACGAGTGAGTTATTGAATGATTTTTTTGCTCTTACCTATTAAAATATTGTGGTTATGATATAGAGGAGATAGTATAGGGTTTCTTCTGGATATAAGCAAAATTTAGGGCAAGAATCTTTTTAGGCTAGTCATAGTGCAAATAACTTCATGAGTAACTAAGGGTCCAACTCGGTAACATTGCTTATGTGGCAGTGGGTTAATCACACATACCAAGGTAAAATGAGTCTATTACCTAATAAATGGACTACTCCTCTATTAACATTGACTAATAACTTATGCATGTTATAGTTTATGTTACTCTCCACTATGACCAACCTTTAGGAGAGGCCCCTACATATACACACATAGGGGAGAAAATGTAGGCATGCTGCTGGACTTTCTCTTAACTTACAAGTTTGTTCAACCTTGTTCTCTTCTCTGGTTCCTTTTTCTTTTCTTTATTGCACTAGACATTGTGTATAGTAGTACTAGACTCACCTCAGGGAATCTTTTTCTTACTCAACTGCTCCACCATTTAGACATATAATGTCAGGAGGCGGTGTCTATCTAGTACTGAAGTAGAAAAGAAAATGCCCCATCAGCATCAAGAATATCCATCTATTGTCTGGAGTACTTTGGGTCACAAGCACAGTTACCCCTATAGACTACCCAAGGACACCCAACGATTCCTTGCATAGGCATTCGTGCTAGAGCCTCCGTAGGGAAGGTATCCGCTTTGACTGCAAACTATAGTTTGTGTGAGCTGCGTTGATTAGCAAGAGTCAATCAGCGGCCAGGGGCCTCGACCGACCAAAAAAATGTTTGTCACTCAATAAAAGAGATGGAGCTTGTGCGCGATGCATGCAACTTAGTAACTAGACTATGATCAATTCATATATGGAGAGATAATACAAGTAATATGATCAACCCAATAGAATCCACTCATTACTACACGATGCATGGAACTCCGTATCCTAATAATATCATGCACGTAAACACGTAAGTACTTTCTTTAGCTGCATGCATTCACTCCTAAACACCATAAGTAAAAGTTTGAACTCGTGGATCGCCAAAATCACATACGCCCCAGCTAGCCCGATTAATGGTATGCTAATACAGTAACCTACACATCTACCCATGTTGTCTATTCTAGAACACCTAGCTATTGCTTGCATAGGCGTCCGCACCAGAGCCTTCGAAGGGAAGCTATCCCCTCTAGCCTGTTGATTTGGGATGGACGAACAAGATTGCTATACGGCCACGTGGTTCCCACTCCCTCAAGCCCCTCCATTTCAAACACTGCGAAATTTCATGGGCCCCTCCATTTCAAACAATAGCAAAATCACGTGGTCCCCACTCCCTCTTGCCCCTCCATTTCAAACACCACAAAATTTCTCGCGCCCGGAACCTCCCGCAACACTTCTCCAGGCTAGCTTTGCCCGCCGAAACATGACACCATGCACTCCTCACCCAATAGTATAATGGAGTTGCATCAGCTGCGGTCTCATCCAAAGCACCATTGCTGCTTCACCGATGTCCAACGCACCCGATCCAGGTCACCGAGTACGTCGTCCTCCACCACACCTGATTTCCTTTTCCCACTTTCTCGTCCATGGTGTTGAATCCATCAACGACTGACCAAGATCTGCTTCAATGCTACTAGCATCCTCCCCACACGTATTGTACTAGAGCTACCGTGCAGTGCACTGATTCTCCCTCGTCTACCGCGCTCAAGCCGGCATCGAGCGCCCAAGATTTTCTTTCCCGATGCAAACAGCCGGCGCAACCGCAGCACCCTCGGTGACAAGGATGTTGATGGCCCAAAATATATCGAGCTCGTTGGGGAACCCCAAGAGGAAGGTATGATAAGCACAGCAGCAAGTTTTCCCTCAGTTATGAAACCAAGGTTATCAATCCAGTAGGAGCAAGGAAACACCTCCAAGGTGATGCTAGCTAGACTTTGGCAAGGCGCACTACCGGTGCCAGCAGCAACGTGCAAACCTGCACAACACAACACCCCAACTTACAATGAGGTTGTCAATCTCACCGGTTTTGCTGAAAACAAAGGATTAAACATACTGTGTGGAAGAAAGTAATAGTTTGCAGAAAGTAAACCGAAAATAGTAAACAGTTATAGATTGATGATAAAAGAAAGGACCGGGGTCCATAGTTCACTAGTGGTGGCGCTCCTTAAGATAGATGATATGTTGGGTGAACAAATTACATCGGGGCAATTGACAAACATCAAGAAAGCAATAAAAGCATATGCTACTCATCTTGACTCCTTTGAGACTTGATTGGGCATTACAACATTATACATAGACCGTAATCCAACTGCATCTATGACTAATAATCCACCTTCAGGTTATCATCCGAACCCCCTCCAGTATTAAGTTGCAAGCAACAGATAATTGCATTATGCATTGCGTGTAAAGTAAACAATACGATTGTTCTATGAACAAATGATTTTTGTTTTCTCCCTAGTAGCAACAGCACATCTAGTACCTTAGAGATTTATGTCACTTCCCCAGATTACTAGAGGCATGAACCCACTGTCAAGCATAAAAACTAACTCTTGGAGTTACTAGCATCTACTTGGCCAAGATAGCTACTAACAACGGAAAGCATGCAAGATCAAAAATAACAAAGACATGATAGAATCAATAATCAATCTGAAATAGCATCTCAATATCCATCGAATCCCCACAAACACAACACATAGGATTACAAATAGATGATCTTGATCATGAATGGACCTCAAAAGATCTAAACATGATAGCACAAAGGAGAAGAACCAGCCATCTATCTACTACATGGACCCGTAGTACAAGGATGAGCTACTCACGCATCGCACCGGAGGCTTGTTGCATGGTGATGAAGAAGGCCTCCAGGGTGAATTCTCCCCTCTGGTAGGGTGCCGGGAAGAGCTTCAGATCCATCCCAATCTAGGGATGGAGATGACGGCGGCTACAGACACTTTCGTGGAATTTTGATCGGGTACTTAGGGTTTCTGTATTGGAGCCGTCTTATAGGCGAAAGGGGAGGCCGAGGGGGTGCCCGAGGCGGCCAGACCACCCCCTGGCGCGGGTCAGGCCTGGCCGCATGGCTAGGTGGTGTGGCGGCCCCCTGGCCCCTCTCCGTCTCCTATTCTGGCTCCGTGTGTCCCTTAGTCAAAAACTGACTTTGGCTTTTGTCCCGTCCAATTCCGAGACTATTCATTTTCTGACTTTCCTGGAACCAAAAACAACAGAAAACAGGCAACTGGCACTATGGCTCTTGTTAATAGGTTAGTCCAAGAAAGCGTATAGAAAGTACTCCAAAGTGTGGACCAAACATAAGAAACTAAATAAAACCAAGCATGGAACAACAAAAAATATGGATACGTTAGCAACGTATCAACATCCCCAAGCTTAACTCCTGCTCATCCTCGAGTAGGTAAGTGATAAAAAGAAAGAATAATTTTTTAGGTGACATGCACCATCATAAACTTGATCAATGTATTTGAAAACATTGATAGCTGGGATCATAGTACTTCAATCATAACATGAAAGATAAAGTTCTAACAATAAGAGAAAGCAACTATGTTGCAACATGAAAAGGCACAAACAAAAGATTCATGAATAACAATGCTTTGCAAGATGTTTTTTTTGTCCCTCATAGATGCATAGCACACCTTCAAAGTTCATAAGAGTGACTAGATACAAATAGTTTAAGAACAAGAAATATCAAAATTATGCATCAATCAACAAGTCTTGGGACAATGCACATAGAACTAAGAATGGACACTATGCTCTCAAAGTAGGTGCATAAAGATACAAGTTGGAGACTCAACATAAAAGTAAAAGAAAGGCCTTCATAGAAGGAAGTAGGGATTAAAGTTTCATAAAGAGATTCCAAAATTATGGTACTTATTAGCTTTGAGCTCTCATTGCCCCTATCATAAGCATCTTTACGTGGTTAAGATTAAATTGACACAACTAAGAGGATATGCTTGACAAGTTATAAGCCAAAATCTCATGCCCCTTACTTATGAAGACCGAACCTCATGCTACTCAACTTTAGTCACAAGTAAGCTTGTGTCATTGTAAGTACATATGTATCATAGAGAACCGCTAACGAGGTACCCCTTGCACATGATATAGGAGCTATCCCATAATCAAAATGACAAGGCAAGGAGACAATGAGCATCTCACCGATCTTTTTATTTGCTATTTGCATAGGTTTTTATTGAGGATGCTTCATAGAGTGCTCATATGGTTATGCTGCAAGTTTCCACCATGATTAGGCATGGATTAAGCTAGCATCCCAGGCGTTTCTCTAACACAAATACAAACTCCATGATCTTACAAGTTCCCCTTTTTTTCACACCGCTGGGATCCATAAGCAAAAGAAAATGATATCAACAGGGTACAAAGACCAAGTGGAATGTTAAAAGAATTCCCCATGATACATGGTTCTGCTAACTTCAACTTATAAAGCGCAAGCATATACACAACAAAGATGGACGCAATGGTTCAAGTTTATTAAGTGCAAGAAAGTAAAGTGTGCCATCAAGTTCGTGAGAGCTTTAATCACTAATTTTCTCATAACAAGTTTAATTCGGAAGGTAGATAGAAACATGAACATACTTGGAATAACAAATGCTAATAGGTACGTATGGTGGACTCTTTGGAATAACTTGGTTTTAGGAGTTGGATGCATGAGTGGAACTCATACTTGGTTATGAAGGCTAGCAAAAGACTAGGAGAGACCGACTAAGAGAGTAATAATGGCCATAATCATGCAGAGCGACAAAACATCATTAATCAAAGCATAAAGTGATATTACAAGTCGAAAACTAAAGGATCATCAAGGCTATGGAGACTTTGGATAGTCATAACATGGTGTGAGCATGCGCCAAGTCAACCCAAAATAAAGCATCAAAGGAGAATACCACAATACTATGCTTTAATATGCTAAAACAACGCATGATTCTTCCAAGGCACATTAAGCAATTTCAATTGTTTAGAACATGTCATGCTACAGCAAAGATGTAGCATCCCAATTGTCTAACAATTGTAATGCTACTTGGTCTAGTAATATAATGGCTACTTCAGATATATAATTGTTGCATCATAATTATATCATGCTCATGTCATCATGCCACCTTGCATTTGAGCATCATATAAAACCCTTTTCATTTGGTTCTTATCTCATATGCATTGTTAATTGTATTTGCCTCTTGATATTGTATTTGCTTCTTGATATATTGTTTAAATGCCCAAGTTGAGTTGGGACATATCTCTTATTAACTCCACCACCTTTCTTTCACCACCTTATAATTCCACCATCCAACTAAATATGAGCTTGGCACTTATTGGTTTTACCTCTAGCTCATGTGGGTTGGGATGGATCCAATTCTTTTCCACATGCTCTCATCTTGGCATCATGATGTTTTCACATTAGTGATATATGAGAGCCACATGGCCACCTTTGCATGCCTTGTGGGTGGAACCCTTTTTCCTAGCTTCCATATGGATTATCATGGAATTATGCTCATGTTGGAATATTTTTGGGACTAGTAATCATCTAGTGGAACATACACACTAGCATGTCCCATTTTATTTCAAACATGGCCATCTCCAACTACTCCACATGGGGCATCCTTTTTAATTCTTTTTGCTTGGCTTTTATTCCAATTTTGGGAATGCATAATAATAATGCCATGGGATAATATTGTTTTCACAAGAATCCTCATGGCAATAAATATTTTGCATGGGCCATGCAAGTACCACCTTTTGCTTGTCATTTGGATTTTATTTGTTCTTGGAGTGGATCATTTCTATCTCTATCTTTTCTTTTGGCTTGATCTATTTTGATCTTGCTTAAAACCCTAGCATCACATCCCTCTCTTTTCCTTGTCTAGATCTTGTGGGTGCTTGAGCTTGTCTTAATCATGCTTGATCTAGTCACAAGGAACCACTCCATCCATCTCTTCTCTCTCTCTTTTTCCACATGTTCTTGCTTGATCTAAGCTTGGAGCATGCAAGCTCCTAAAAAGCCTAAGTCATCACCATATCCTCTACATAAATCCCACTCTAATCATCCACATGCCCCTCCCTTGCATGGTCATGGGGATCATGTCTAAGATCATCACCATACCCCCCCTCTCTCCTAAACCCTAATCTATACCTAATCCAAACCAAACCCTAAACCTACCTCTCTCTCTCTCGGCCTCTCTCTCTCACCTAGCTGGCCCCACCGGCCACCCTCTCTCCCTAGCCACCTCACCCCTGCCCTAGCTACCCTCTACCCGAGCCTACCTCCAAACCCTAACCTAGCACGAGCCTACCCCCTCTCCTTTCTCTAGCTCCCCCTCTCTGCCATCAGGGCCCCTCCAGCCGAGCATGTCCTGCCTCCTTGGCCTCACCCTGGCCCCACATGCCAGCTACCTGCCTGTCCTGCCCTGCCGACCCTAGCACGTGAGAGGAGGAGGAGAGGAAGGTGGCACCGAGCCACCTTTTTATCCATCTACCCGCGCCCACGGCACCTCCCCCCTCTCTGCTTTATCCCCATCTCCACGTCCCCTCGCGCCGTCCAGATCTACCCCAGGCCCTGCCTCTCCTCACCTTCCTCTCCACCATCGGCCACCTCCATCGCCGGCCAAACAGTCGGCCTCCACCGCACCCCGACAAACCAGCAGTGTAGCACGTCGTGGAGGTGATAGAGGAAGGCCACGCAGTGCTCCTGCAACCCCCTGTACCCGTCGTCGAGGAGGAGAAGGACCGGAGCCGAAGGACCCCGCAACGCCCACCCCGAAACCCTAGCTCGCTGGGCCTCTGCATCATCGTCGTCCTGCTTCTCGCCGACCCGATCCACGCCACCGACACACTCGCGGTGAGCTGACCTACCTCCTAGACAACCCCCTCTGGCCGATCTCGCCCTAGCGCCGCCGTGATTTTCGTCGAGCACCGTCGGAGTGCAATGGCGTCTGCACGCTCTTGCTCCGCGTAGCCCCTCATCTAGGCTTCGCCCACCTCCCTGACACCAACCCACCCCTACCGCAGTGGCTCCGCCTCGCCACGCCCAGGTCGCGTTCGAGCCAGCGCCAAGCTGCCGCCGCTGTGCACCGATCTGTCGGCGAGAGAGAAGAAGCCTGGCTGTGGTGCAGTTTCCGCTTAACCCCCTGCTAGTTTTTATGCTTAACCGCGGACCCCTTTTGGCCCACCCGTCAGCCTCGCGTTCGTTTTTGCAGTTAGCACCCCCAGCTTCCCAGGCTCCCAACCCGCGATCCCCAGCTGGGCCACGTGGTGGTGCAAGGTTCGCCCGCTGGCAGCTGGGCCCGCGAAGCCTCCAGGCCCACCTGTCTGTCTCTGAGTCTGGGCAGGCCGCGGTGTAAAACGTTTTTCTGCGCGCGTGGACGCCCAGTCAGCATGGCCCCACTGGTCATTGGCTGTGGCTAGGTTCTGTGCGTGTAACAAAAGCTTTTCTGAATATCTGTTTTAATTCAAACCTTTTCAGAATTAATTCAAATTCAAATATTCAAATCTGTTTTATAATAACTTTTAATTCTTAAACTTCAAATAATACAAATAATATATGTTTTCAAATCAGAAAAATGTGAGGAATTCAAATATGCCATTCAAAATATATTTTGAACACTTTATTTTCCAAGTAGATTAAAATTACAACAAAATGCTCTTTTTCATTAATAAATTAATAACTTTTGTTTTATAACTCCAAATTTAACAAATAACATGCATTCCATGTTCTGTTTTGCAGCATGCATCATATAAATATAAAGTATACAGCAACTTAATTGAGGTTAAAATGTGGCTAAAATTCAATAAAATGATTTATTCTTGTATTCCACACCTCACCCATGCCATGCTACATTATTGCCATGCAAATTGTGCATCATTCATCATGGCATGATTGTTTGCTTGTCGCATTTTTATTCATATGCTTGTGCACTTTATTTATGTTAGCCCTTGTTTGTTTGGTTCTTCTCCGAATAGACGCTGAGCAGGGGATATATCAAGAAACCCAGGAGCACTACCTAGATCCTTCTCTCGCTTCAACTGAGCTGCCAGGCAAGCACTACCACATGCTTGCATACATATAGTACCTATTGCCTCTATCTTATTCTTGCATCATTGAGTCGCGTTTGCATTAAATTGAATCCCAAGTATTGCATAGCCTTTACTTTTAAACCCCACCGAAGCTTGTTCCTCCATCCCATGAGCCATTACTACAGGAGTTGTTTGACCCATGCGAGTCGTAGAACAGCATGTGTAGGGTATGTGAGTGTCTGTTGGATAACGAGGTACCTATACAACTTAATATGAGTAGTAATGGGATAACTAATGAAAGTGGCATCGGTGAGCCATATTCGCTATTTGGTTTTTCAGGCTCACTTGTGACCCGTAGGACCCCGAGTACTTGATTCCTGTTCCTTGAATATTCGCGCTATCCACATCCGGGAGGCTTATGAACCCCCCTGAGCCAGAGCTTGATTCATTCTTATTTCTTGGGGCCACAAACTAGTTTGAGGTTTTATTTACTATCCTGTAGTTATGCCATGCTTTACTGCTTTATTTAAATTGTGCGAGGTAATCGCACCTTTGTCTTAGGAAAGCGGAGTGTTTTCACGGTGTCGACAAGCCCACCACATTTTCGGGTTCCCAGTTTCACAGCCATTGACGCAAACCTTGAGGACATCTCGAGTCATTAACTTGCTATGGTAGCTCAATGGGGTGGCCCCAAATTTTTCTGAATCCTGTAATTGCTTTGTCGTGACTGCCTCGTTGGGTTTTGATTTGGTTTTTCCGAGGCATATCGAGTGTGTGTTGCTATTTGTGCACCCCTGCAGGGTAAAACTTTCTGAAAGCCGTGTCCGCGGTTATGGACTACTTGGAGCACAGTTTCTCGATCATAGACAAGCATAACTAAAGTACCGTTTTCAATTTGACTAGACTAGGTACCTGACTAGTAAATAGTGCAACACTCATGGAATGGTTAATAAAACTGCCAACGGATGGGGTTGTTGTTCGCTTCGCTTCCTCGATGGCGAGGAGGAGGATGGATCTGTTAAGATTACCGTTATAACTGTTATAACTGTTGTTATTCATTCACGGACATCCGTCTATCTTTGGTTAGGCGGATGGTTAGCGAGTTTCTATAGAATTGCTAGGGTTTATCTTTTGCTGCAATTGCGTCACCCCAGGTTGTGTCCCCTTTAGAGGCATAAAGACTTGCTGAGTACCCCTAGGGTCTCACACGATAAATTATTGGTTCAGATGAACAGGTACACTCGCAAGATGGATACTGGGTGGAAGAGACGGATGATGTGGGCAACGATCATTCAGTGTAGAGATTCCGGGAACGGGGATCCGTGAGATCTGTGGGCGGGATGTGCTTAATTATGGGGCATCTTATGCCGATTTGCTTCTTATCCGTACTCGGATTTTGTCTTCCGCTTCCGCTTGATACTCTGATGTTTGATGTATGAGGAGATATCCTAAACTATTATATCTATCTAGGATATTTGGATCTTGCCGTATGGCGTTGCTATATTTCCTTTCTTTTAGATGGAATGGCTCTGATGTACTGTTGTATGGTGGCTTGCATACATACTCATTTGTGTATGTAGTTGATCCCTTCGCCTGCCGATTACGCCGCCTGTTCTTGCCCCGATGTGTGGAAATGGTTGGGACGGCCGAAAGGTCTACCTGTGAGTGGCATTTGGGCCCCACCGTACTATTTCAACCATTTCTGCTCATCCAGGCTTGTAACTAGGAGCGTAATTCACCGAGGTAGTTACAAAAGATCACTAAGCATAAAGCCAAAACAATATCAAGCATAGCATGACAAAGCATAAGCTACAGCCAAAAACAAGCTCTCTTTACCACTTAAGCATGAACTTTTCCTACTCTTTTCCAATACAAACCAAACTATTTGAAAACCAATGTATGAAAGAGGCGGTCCAACCAATTTATTCAGCAAACTAAGAAAACCAAGCAAACGAAAACAAAAACCAAAAAAACGAAAACGCTTCAAGAACAACACAACTGTGCATGAAACAATAAAAATGAAGTGTTTGGAAGAAACCTAGGATTTTTATTGATGAAGAAGGGGATGCCTTGGGCATCCCCAAGCTTTGACACTTGTACTTCTTGGATATTTCTTGGGTGACACAGGTGGCATCCCCAAGCTTGAGCTTTACTCCATTCTTAATCTGATTACATCATTCTCTCCATACACCTGAAATTCTTCTTCATACAAAACTTCACACAATCTTTATTAGCAACATTAGTGCACTCAAGATAATAAGTCTTTGGGTTCATTTTCACACCAATAAACTTCCATTAAGACACAACCTACTATAGCACTTCCCTCAAAAAGCTCAATTCCCCAATGAGAACTCAAAAAGGAACCAACAAGAAGCAAATGCAAATAATGACAGAAATCTATCAAAACAGACCAGAAGGTACAAACCAATTTTTTCGAAGACCTTATGTTGCTCAAATCAAAAAGTGTTGAACTAATGAAAGTTATATAACAACCTGGGGAAGAATCACAAAAATTGATGCATCAAAATGACCTATAGAGATTTTACAAGAATTTTTACAGTGAAGCACAAAAATCTGTTTCGGGACAGCAACTTTCCCAGTCATTACTTCTCGCTCATTAGAGTTTACTCTTGGCATAAAAAGGAAATAAAAAGGATAAGGAGCAGTTATTACAGAGGTAATAACTTCCAAGACTCATCTAAAACTTTTGGGTTATCTCCCAATAAGTACTTTTCTTTAACGCCTTTAAGTTAGGCATAAGAAGCAAGAAAAACAATCAAGTGTTCTCAAATGAAGAAGCATTAAGAGAAAATTTTGTTTTCATAGGAGAGGCAAAAGAAATCTTCTCTCTATTCTTGGGGAAGTGTTCTATACCTTTCTTGAGTGGGAGTTGATATTTAATGGTTCCTTCTTTCATATCAATAATGGCACCAACAGTTCTAAGAAAAGGTCTTCCGAAAGTAATAGGACAAGAAGTATTGCATTCAACATCCAAAACATAGAAATCAACGGGGACATAGGCATTGTTAACCATAATAAGAACATCATTAATACTCCTCATGAGTTTCTTTTTACCATTATCATCAAGTGGGACATTCAAATAACAATCTTACAATGGTGGCAAATCTTGCATATCATAAATCCTTCTAGGCATAATAGAAACACTACTATCAAGATCACATAAAGCTTTGAAATCAAAATCATTCACTTTCATATTAATGATGGGTTCATAACCATCTTCTTGTTTCATAGGAATAGAAGCTTTATGTTTCATCTTTTCTTCTTTAATTTTTATGAGAGCATCAGTAGTGTGTTTTGTAAAGGCCATATTCATAGCACTAGAATTAGAACTTTTAGCAAGCTTTTGTAGGAACTTAATAACTTCAGAGATATTGCAACCATCAAGATCGAAATCATAATTATCATCTAAAGTAGTAGAGCTATTACTATCCTCAACACTAGTGGTAGTGATAGTAGAAACTAATGTTTCGAGCAATTTCATCTTCTCTTTCCCACTTAGCATGCAACTCAGCTAATAGTCTAACATTTTCATCAATTCTAACTTGTATGGCATTAGTAGCAGCAAAGGGATTATCATTAGTTTCAGGTTTAACAACCATTTTATTCAAAGAAGATTGAGCTTCAGCCAATGATGCTATATTTCTTTTAGCATTAGACAGTTTTTCCTCGATAGTTTTATTGAAAGCAGTTTGTTTACTAATAAAATCTTTAATCATAACTTCAATTTCAGAGGGAGCACTCCTATTATTGTTGTACGAATTTCCATAAGCATTACCATTGTTGGGAGGATATGGCCTATAGTTATTATTACCAAAATTATTCCTGTAGGCATTGTTGCTAAAATTATTATTTCTTATAAAGTTCACATCAACTTGCTCTTCTTGAGCAACCAAAGAGGCTAAGGGAACATGGTTTGGATCAATATGAGCTTTCCCATTAACAAGCATAGACATAATAACATCAATTTTATCACCCAAGGAGGAGGTTTCGTCAATAGAATTTACCTTCTTACCTTGTGGAGCTCTTTTAGTGTGCCATTCAGAATAGTTAACCATTATATTATCCAGAAGCTTTATTGCAGCACCAAAAGTAATGGTCATAAAGGTAACTCCAGCAGCAGAATTCAATAGATTTCTTGAAGAATAGTTCAATCGTGCATAAAAGGTTCGGATAATCATCCAAGCAGTTAGTCCATGAGTGGGACAATTCGTTACCAAAGGTTTCATTCTTTCCCAATCTTGAGCAACATGTTCATTATCAGATTGTTTAAACTTCATTATTTCACTTCTCATAGATATAATCTTAGCAGGAGGATAGTATTTTCCAATGAAAGCATGTTTGCATTTTGGCCAAGAATCAATACTATTCCTAGCTAAGGAATTCAACCATTCTTTAGCTTCTCCTCTCAAAGAGAAAGGAAACAATTTAAGCTTAATAATATCTCCATATATATCCCTATGCTTTTGCATCTCACAAAGTTCAACAAAGTTATTTAGATGGGCAGCAGCATCTTCATTACCAATACCAGAAAATTGTTCTCTAATAACAAGATTGAGTAAAGCTGGTTTCATTTGAAACAAAGTAGCTTCAGGAACCGGTGGAGCAATAGGTGTGGTCATGAAATCATTGTTGTTGGTGCTAGTGAAGTCACACAACTTAGTATTTTCAAGAGTAGTCATTTTTTTGTGTTTTTAATAAAGAAAGCAAACTAGTAAAACTATTTTTTTGTGTGTTTTTGATAAAGAAACAAGCAAATAAAGCAAAAAGTAAACTAAACAAAACAAAAATAACAAAGTAAAGAGATTTGTTATGAGGGACTTACCTTGTGAAGATGTCTTTTACTCCCCGGCAACGGCGCCAGAAAAATAGCATGATGGCCCAAAATATATCGAGCTTGTTGGGGAACCACAATAGGAAGGGGCTTGTTCGTCTGCGGTACCAAAGTTGGCAGGCCAGCGCATGGCGGTACCTAAGTTGCCTGAAATTACCGCGTTTCGAAAAGTTGGGCCGCCAACTACCGAGAGGGGCCATTTCGATGCAAACTCGTCTCACCCCTACCAAATCCGAGCATGTCGTGAAACTGCCCCGTAAAGTAGACGGTCAGGACCCTCATGTCAGTAATATTTCCGTGACGTGAGCGTGAACACGGCAACCACGTAGGCGAAACGAGATACTAAAGGAGCATCGTGCGTTGACCCTAGCACCAGCGGTGTCGAAATCCCCTCTCCAACCAGAATGATCTCTTCAGGCATTTGATTTCTGGCGCCAAGTTGCTGCGCCTACTCATTGCTTCCGAGCTCTAATGCCGAATGTCGTGCCAGCCGTTGCGACGATCTAGCCCGCCTCTACCGCCGACGAGCTGAGCAGCGCGAAGGATGGCAGATCCATTTGCTGAGGAAGAAGTACTTCTGGCTAATTTTGGGTGAGCTACTCTTCTCTTTGCTATTCGCACTACCTATAACTGCTAGCTGGCTATTGGCATTACAGAGATATATTGAACATAGAATTGTTTGCTAGCACGATGCTGACAAACAATTCTTATCTTTTGTGTCCAATTTTCTGTCAACTAGGATCTCCACTGAACCCAATACATGGTTCTGGTGAGCATCTGCGGCTACCTCGTTAAATTAGCACATGGGAAGAGCACGTAGAAACAGGCTCAGATTCTGAAGATGGAAGTAGCGCCTGTGCAGTTAGGCACTGTCCCTGGTTTGGTTGCTGAAGTGCGTGAACTTTCTAAAATGAGGCCAGAGCAGACTGCACGGTTTAGCATCATTGATGAACGAGGCTTCAGGGTTCCTATAGCGTGTGACAGTCAGCTAATTGGGTTGATGAAACAGCATGTTAGGCTTCATGTGGTTACGCTGGTGTGTAACATAGTGGATGAGGAAGCTCCAGCTATTGGGAGTCGCCCAGCTATTATTGGACAGGGAGGTCTAACTCGAACCCCTGCAGTTGTTGAGCAAAATGTGGTTCCTCGTCCGCGACATGCTTCTGTCAGGCAACCTACTTGTAGGAGTCCTCATTGCCGTTAGGAAAACTCGCTCGAATCTGGTACCGTGGTCGCCCCGTCCCTCGTGCTGTTGTTGTGGCTGCTGCTCACCCAATCCATGCCGCTGCTGAGCAAACTAAGGCGTCCGGAGGCTGCCCCGCTGTTGTTGCCAAGACCGCCGCCTTGTGTGCTGCTCCTCCTTGAAACCGTCCTCAAGTTGTGCGAACCCGTGCTCTGGAATCTGCTGGTACTGGTCGTCCTCGTGTTGTTGTTGATCTGGACGCTGTTGACCCAATCCCTGCTGCTGTTGAGCAAACTAAGGCTTCCGGAGGCTGCCCCACTGTTGTTGCAAAGACTAAACCATTCTCTCCTCCTCGAACCTGTGCTCGGGTTCAGCGAGCTGCTGGTCTGAAGCTAGCTCATGGTCTAGACTCTGCTAGCACTCGAAACACTTCTGTTGTGGGAACTGCTCCTGATCATCGAGGTGGCATGGCAGTAGCTGATCCTATTGTGGCTGCCGTTAGAAGGGTCCCTGCCTATCCACCATGTAATGTAGCTCCCGCTGCTAAGGGCCCTCGCCTTGCTCCTGGTAATGGTACTTCCACCGAGGTTGATCCAGCTAACGATGACGCTGGTGATGGCGGTGGTGGCATTGGGGCTGGGTCTGATGGTGCCGCTCCATCTCTCGAACCTCTCAGAGGTTTCTATCTTGACGAACCTGATGATGGCAAAGTAATCGTTCGTATCGGTGTCGCGGATTATACTGCAAAATTAGATGATGGCACAGAAAAATTCTATGACGAGTTTGATGTAATCCTTGGCAGATACGACGCTGAAGTGGTAGAGTTATCTGACCTGATGGCATCGTTACGTGTGAAGGTGCTGTGGGGGTCCTCCCAAGAAGTACGTTTGTTATATTATGGTTACAGGAGCAAAAAGGCTATCGAAGTGAAAGATACCAGGGATTTAGTCGTACCGTTTACAAGGAAACATTATAGAGGTGAAGTTTACTTCCACTTGGTAGTGCTCACGGTTGGAGAGGAATTGAAACTCGACAATAGCGATGATGGACTTTTAGAAGGCATGCATGACCTGATCCATGGCATCACTGGGGCTGGTGCGACTGAGGGTGGCTTCTAATAGAGGAGAGTCTTACAGAGGAGCGTCATAAAGAGGAGCAGGAAGAGCATCCCCAGAAAGGGCACCCCTAAGAAGAACGTCACCAAGGAGACCACGCCAGAGAAGAGGACGCCCAAGAGTCGCACGAAAAAGGCACCATGCCGCAGAGTACACCACTGAGATCCAGTCAAAATGCCTCACCGAACGGTAGCAGCAAAAACGCTAAGAGGGCTAGCATGGTGGTGAACACTCCTAGGAGTGGTAGAAAAGAGGCGAAGATGGCCAGCACGGAGGATACCACACCCAATGGGAGCAGAAAAAACACTAATTTGGAGCGAAACACGCCGCTGTCAGGGAATTATGCCAGCACGAAGGAGAACATGCCCAATAGTAGCAGCAAAAGGGCTAATTCGGAGCAGAACACGCCGCTGAGGTCAGGCAATAATTCCAGCACAAAGGAGAAGACGCGCAATAGTAGCAGCAAAAGGGCTAATTTGGAGCGGAACACGCCGCTGGGGTCAGCCAATAATGCCAGCACGAAGGATAACACGCCCAATAGTAGCAGCAAAAGGGCTAATTCAAAGAAGAACACGCCGCAGAGGTCAGGAAATAATGCCAGCACCCTGGAGCCAACACCCATGAGGGGAGGCAGTAAGGAGATCACACCCAAGAGCGGTAGCAAAAGGCCTAGTTCGATGGGGAAAGGAACACGGATGTCAAGCCCTACTGATACCATCAGGAAAGATTACATCAGGAAGGAGGATGTACATAGTAAGAGCAAGAGGGTTCTGTACACTCAAGATGAAATTCATTCTGACTACTATTTGTCCACTGAAGTACCTGGGATGTGTGCAAACGTAAGACCACCCCATGTGGTTGCAGCAGAACCAACCGAGTGTCTTGGAGAAAACAGAATTGCTAGTGAGGTGGACTGGGGCAATGTTCCTGTCCATCCGGGTGGAGACGATGGTGCAGCCCCACCTATGGGAGTCAATATGATGTGTACAGTACTAGGCATTAGAGATGATGGTGAAGATTCTGAATCAGATGAAGAAGCAGGCACTGTGGAGGATCAAGAATCTGGTGATGATGAAATAGACAAGGAACTTAACGATGAGGCTGGTATTCCATTCGATGAGTTGGATGTTGAAGTAGAAGAAATGAAACATGACCACGAGTATCCTATAATTTCGGTCGGCACCGAGTTTAGGAGCATGCATGAGTTCAGGATGTCGTTCCGGCATTTTTGTATCAAGGGGGAGTTCGATGTTTATCGACTGAAGAACTCTGCCGAGAGGTATGAGGCCGTTTGCAAGTTAATGTGGATGAATGGACGGGCCGAGGTACATTGTCCATGGAGGATCACAGCAAGATCCTTACCTGCGTCGACTGCAATTAGGGTATTGGGGCAATGGATGCAGCAAACCATTAGAACTCTCTCTCTCTCTCTTTTCACTCTATAACTACAATTGATGTGCGATATCTTCCTGGCAACTAGTCGACTCTGCTTATCTTTTAAATGAATCTGTGTTGTAGGTGAATAGAATGGGCCCTGCACACATGTGTCCGACAGGAAGCAAACTGAAATCCTCAATGGCTGATACGGAGTGGGTGGCTATGCAATCTATGTCCATACTAAAGGATAACCCTAAGGAGACCGCGAAGAATATTTAGACTAGCCTCGGTTCTAAATACAACATTGTCCTTCTGTATTAGACGGTTTGGAAACGTAAAGAGAAAGCTCTGGGGGTCTTGCACGAGGATTGGACCAATAGCTTCAGGATGATGTACAACTTCAAGGCGGAGGTACAAGCTAGGTGTCCGGGGAGTGTTGTGGAGATTCACACCAAATCAGAACATGGTAAAATATATTTCAAAAGATTTTTCATGGCGCTTAAACCTTGCATCGATGGATTCAAGGGTAGCTGTAGCCGTATCTGAGTGTAGACAGCACTGTCCTAACTGGCAAATGGAATGGCTGCCTGCCATCTGCCACAACACTTGATGGTCACAATTGGATGTTCCTAGTGGCATTCGGGCTGTTTGAAACAAAAACGGAGGAAAACTGGGTCTGGTTTATGAGGCATCTCAAGAGATCAATAGGCCACATGGATCCATTGGCTATATCCACGGATGCATGCAAAGGGATGACGAATGCAGTGAAGGAGGTGTTCCCGCGAGCTGAAGGTAGAGAATGTCATGCCCATATGATGCTCAACTTGTACTCACACTATGCAGGCAGTGTATTTCGTTACATGTTTCCTGCTGCTAGAGTTTACAAACCTAGTAGCAGCGATTATTTCATGAGCAAGATTTTTGCCGAAGCCCCTGAACTTCTAGAGTACTTAGCCATCCATCATTCGCAGTTATGGAAGAGGAGTCAATTAAACCCTGACATCAAAGTTGATTACATAAACAACAACCTTGCAGAATGCCTGAATAACTGGGTGAAGGACATAAAAGTGCGTCCTGTTCATATCTTGATGGACATCATACGTGGTATGATCATGAAGCTGTTAAATGTAAGGAGAGAGATCGGTAGGGGACTTAGAGGACATATGCTACCGCCAGTTGTATAGCAACTGCACAAGAGAAGCCGAGGACTTGCTCATCTTAATGTTCTCCCGTCACCCAACAGAAGTTGTGAGGTGGTCGATATGTCCAAGAGTGGCAAAAGGGATGTTGTGAACATCCAGCTGTGAGAATGCACCTACTTAGAGCGGCAGCATACCGGGAAACCTTGCGACCACGCCTTGGCCTTCTTGGTGAAGAAAAGAACTCTACCACATTTGGATCAGTATTTGTCAGCCTACTACTCTATGGAAAAGTTCGGAGCTGCGTACGCTGGATCCGTCGAGCCATGTATAGACCCATCTCAGTGGCCTCAAGTCGAACTGTCTTTTGAGCTTTGCCAGCCAGTTACAAAAAGGGGCAGAGGAAGACCCCAGGTGAATAGGTTTAAGAATTTTCTCGAGAAAAAGGATTCAGCTTTCTGTGCTACAAAGAAGGGCAAAAACAGATGCAAGACCTGCCATCATATAGGCCATAGAGCAGCTGGATGTCCCCTTAATGCTCCCAAACCTAGGTATGAGATGGTACATTAACACAAAAAAATTGTTTATAGTCTATAGATATAAGGTAGTAATCCATGTACTGTTTTTTTTACAGGAAGAACAAGGTAAGAAACAAGACAGCCGACTAAGTGATTTTGCTGCAGGAAGAAAACCAAAACGAGTGGAGTGATGATACCGGACAAGATTCTGGTGCTGATTGGCCTGACTTCCCTCGGCCCAGAGATGCAGGGTACGTGAAGGTAAGAAAATTGGCACCCAGGAGGAGGAAGAAGGCAGGAGATGAAGAAGCCAGTGGATGTGCATGAAAGAGGAAGAAAGTTGGCACCCAAGCAGAGAAAGAGGGCTAGTAGTGTAGCAGCCTAATGATGTATTGAACTTGAACCTATATATGTAGTTCGGTTAAACTCTAGAGCTGTGTGCTTGGAACTTCTCGGGTGAAACAATCTGCCTCTCGTACTCGGAGTAAAATGTATCGTGACTTTAGGATTTGATACGGCCGAGGCCACTAGTTGAATCCAAAACTGTGACTGTGCCACTACTATCTGAACCATCGCGATAGCTGAGCGGTTAAATCCTCTCCAAAATCGATGGGTGTTAGTGGCACAGACATGATTTATTTATAGGCGCTTAATAAATCATTGTTGTTGGCATTACACTTATGATAAGTTTATGGGCTGGAAAACAATTTCTTAACCTGGCCGCTACACTCCACGAAGCAGCAACTTATTTCAGCTGCTGGACAACGACATGGCAACATAAACTGCAAATGCAACAGATAATGCCTAGATAATGACGAAATTGTGTCCACTATCTGGCCTAATCTTGAGCCCGTCTGTCTCACCACCTCCCTGCCCCTGCCTCCCCTACACCTGGCGAAGCTCCCGGATCTCTCGCTCCATCACACGAATCTCCTCTTTCTTGTCCCACACAGCATCACGCAGATCCTGAACAAGCTCTCTGTGAAAACCTGTCAGTGGCTTTTCGATCCACACAAACTTGTCACAGCCAGTCCCCCTCCCTTCCTGCGTAGTAGATCGAAGGAAACAAAGAAAGAATTACATTACGCTTTCCGGATCCAGGTTACCATTGTACCTATAGTAGGAACTTACCGCTCTGATGCTGCAGTTGCTGAATTTTCCTGCAGTATTTTCGTCGGTCCACGAAATCCATCTCGGCATCTTCTCACCACACAAACACAGCATATCAGGGTAGTAATCGTAGGGCCCCCTCCGGTACCTGATAGGGGCACCCGCTTGATGGTGTTGAGCCGACCCTGATTCCGCCCGAGACGAACTGCACGAGCTGCAAGCCATGAGCGAGGAGAGCGAGGGCAGAAGAAAGAGGAGCCTTTGAATGTCAGGGTAGTGGTGAAGCGTGATTTATCCCTACTTAATAACTCGGGAAGAATCCTACCGTCCACATTCGGCTGATAGGTGGGGGACCTAGCGTGTGGACTTGTCAAAAAAAATCGCGCCTTCGTGGTTCAAAAGCCCTGTCACGCGCATTGGACAAAAATTTTTGGTACCTTGCCCGCGTACATATCACTAGGAGGTCTTGCTCAGGGACCAGATACGTCTGGCCCACAATCTTACTCCCTCCTAGGAACTTGTTATGGCTCGCGCCGGCAGATCCATCCGCTCCACTGCTTCCGGTAGGGCTCGCCGCGGTGGATCCACCCCAACATCCTACCGTCGCAGTATCAAATGGCCATGGTTTCTTGAGAGGAGCGATGATGCTACGTATGCGATCTCGTCCCCTCCTACCTGTAGAAGGACTGATGTGGCGTCGAGCTCGAGCAGGAGCCACCAGGCGTGACGGCGCTCGGTCCACGCCAACCCCGTCACCTTCATCATTATCGATTCCGATGTGGAGGGCGACGGGGACGAAGCTGTGCAGAACACCATTGTTGCCTCCTTGGCGAAGGGCAAGCCACGGGAGGGAGTGGATGTCGCCGGGAAGGGCACGGCGGTGTCACCAATCGAGGTGGACTCCGACGACAGCTGTGTGATGTGGGTTTAGATGTTGTTTAGGATGGTTGGAATTTCGGTTATGTTTAAAGCGAGTATAATTATTGTAATGTGTTTGTCGAGCTATATTAAGAAATGTGTGCAATAGCATCCGGTGAGTGCTTCCACTTTAGAAATTGTGTCTGTGCCATTTGCATGTTGCATTATAAACATAGATTACTTGTAAACAATCCAATGAAAATCATCAGATTACAACCATCAGACAGGAGTGGCAGGATGGAAAGTTGGGACAGTGGCCTCGAGGGGAAGGACACTAGCAGGTGGACCCTTGGAACACGTGACACTGACATGCGGGAGCGGGAGCACACGGTATTGCCGGTCTGTCCAGAGCAAGCGGACTTTGCAACATGACAACAACAAGCTGATTGGACCAATATAATAACTCGTCGAAGTATTAAGGAGTACTGAAAAACTACAACTAGGGTACATTCGCACAACACGTATGCTCTAAGCATGTGAGAAGCATCGCTTAAGTCTAACAGTAACGACAACACAAGTACTACATTTGTCTGTAGGTCTTCTCGATACAAATGTAGAAATGCATCTGCCTGTTCGGTCCAGCGCCGACAAGGTACTGAGATGGCACGCATAGGATCGACCTTAGGTCCACATACTCCACCTCCCGCAGCGTTGGGAAGCTCGGCGCCTCGTCTAGCACAAGAATGCTATCCGACGACGGCGGTTGGGCATTCGCCCACATGCGCACCGTGTATATGGGCCAGGGGCACGAGACCGACCTGACGCATACGGCACCCACGATGGTGGGCCCATCTCTGGTTCCCGGAACACCGGCAGTGATGGTCAGGACGAAAATAGAGCCACCCCCTTGGAAAATTAGCAGGCGGCATGCAGAGTCAGTGAACGGCACCTACTCTTGGAGAAGTTGGGCTTGCATGTACGAGATCCTAATCACTTTGATCAAGTGCCCATCTGCAAGGTGGACGACAAGCTCTGGCGGGCGGTGGGAAGGTTGCCCGGCTGCTGCGGTGCATGAGCCGTGCGGGCACGCGAGCTCGTGGAGCGGGAGCTCGCGCTAGGAGTAACAGCGAAAGCATCCTGGGTGGGAGCACATGAGCGGGAACGCCGCTGCAAAGTTGTGCGCGAGGATCTCCAGATTCTTGGGCTCCCACATCTTCCACAACTGAAGATCGTCGAGAAATCGGAAAAAAGATCAGCAGTTAGATTGGCGAATAGCAGGAATGTGAATGATAAGTTCAAAAGCTTGTAAAATGATTTCTTACCATGAAGGTAGCCACCGGAGAATTGGCGGATGTCGTCGGGTTGCGGCTACGGCAGGATGGAAGTGAAGTAGGGAAAGTGGCTTCGAGGGGAAGGAAGAGAAGTACGGGGAGGAAGAGAAGTAACAGGGACGTGACACTGGGATATGGCCCACTGAACTCGTGAGTCGTAACACTCGCGACATGCCAGTTTGTCCAGAGCAAGCGTGGCCAATCATGTCGCAGAACAGCCTACTAGAGGATCGCTCTCACGGATACCATCCCAATCATCCAAGCGCCCCAATCAAACGGTATGTAACAATCGTCAAGCAGAACAACTATGTTATGGCGTGCCTTCTAGAAGACTCGGCCTAATGGTGGATTCATTGGGGGCAATGCTAGTTTTAGTATAAGAACAAGCATGAAATGACTCAAATGGATCCATGTGTGGTTTGTGGAAATAACACACATGCAATGAATCTAGTGGTTGATCCATGTGTGGTTTGTGGAAATAACACATATGCAATGACTGTAATGGATCCATTAGTGGTTTATGGAAAAGAACCCACATGCAATGACCATTGGTTGATCCATATGTGGTTTGTGGAAAGCACACACATGCAATGACTCTAGTGGTTGATCCATTTGTGGTTTGTGGAAAGAACACACATTCAATGACTCTAGTGCGGGTTTGTGGTTTTAGTATAAGAACAAACATGCAATGACTCTAGTGGTTGATCCATGTGTGGTTTGTGGAAAGAACACACATGCAATGACTCTGGTTGATCCATATGTGGTTTGTGGAAAGAACACACATGCAATGACCACTTGTGGATCCATGTTGGTTTTAGTATAAGAACACACATGCAATGACTCTAGTGGTTGATCCTTTTGTTTTTTGTGGATAAGAACAAACATGCAATGACTCTAGTGGTTGATCCATGTGTGGTTTGTGGAAAGAACACACATGCAATGACTCTGGTTGATCCATATGTGGTTTGTGGAAAGAACACACATGCAATGACCACTTGTGGATCCATGTGTGGTTTGTGGAAAAGAACACACATGCAATGACTCTAGTGCTGGTTTGTGGTTTTAGTATAAGAACAAACATGCAATGACTCTAGTGGTTGATCCATGTGTGTTTGGAAATAACACACATGCAATGACTCTGGTTGATCCATGTGTGGTTTGTGGAAAGAACACACATGCAATGACTCTAGTGGTGGATCCATGTGTGGTTTGTGGAAAAGAACACACATGCAATGACTCTAGTGCTGGTTTGTGGTTTTAGTATAAGAACACACATGCAATGACTCTAGTGGTTGATCCATGTGTGGTTTGTGGAAATAACACACATGCAATGACCACTGGTGGATCCATGTGTGGTTTGTGGAAAGAACACACATGCAATGACTCTAGTGTTGGTTTGTGGTTTTAGTATAAGAACAAACATGCAATGACTCTAGTGGTTGATCCATGTGTGGTTTTAGTATAAGAAAACACATGCAATGACTCTAGTGGTTGATCCATGTGTGGTTTGTGGAAAGAACACACATGCAATGACCACAAGTGGATCCATGTGTGGTTTGTGGAAGAGAACACACATGCAATGACTCTAGTGCTGGTTTGTGGTTTTAGTATAAGAACAAACATGCAATGACTCTAGTGGTTGATCCATGTGTGGTTTGTGGAAAGAACACACATGCAATGACTTTGGTTGATCCATATGTGGTTTGTGGAAAGAACACACATGCAATGACCACTGGTGGATCCATGTGTGGTTTGTGGAAAAGAACACACATGCAATGACTCTAGTACTGGTTTGTGGTTTTAGTATAAGAACAACATGCAATGACTCTAGTGGTTGATCCATGTGTGGTTTGTGGAAAGAACACACATGCAATGACTCTAGTGGTTGATCCATGTGTGGTTTGTGGAAAGAACACACATGCAATGACCACTGGTGGATCCATGTGTTGGTTGTGGAAAAGAACACACATGCAATGACTCTAGTGGTTGATCCATGTTTGTTTGTGGAAAGAACACACATGCAATGACTCTAGTGGTTGATCCATGTGTGGTTTGTGGAAAGAACACACATGCAATGACTCTGGTTGATCCATGTGTGGTTTGTGGAAAGAACACACATGCAATGACCACTGGTGGATCCATGTGTGGTTTGTGGAAAAGAACACACATGCAATGACTCTAGTGCTGGTTTGTGGTTTTAGTATAAGAACAAACATGCAATGACTCTAGTGGTTGATCCATGTGTGGTTTGTGGAAAGAACACACATGCAATGACTCTAGTGCTGGTTTGTGGTTTTAGTATAAGAACACACATGCAATGACTCTAGTGGTTGATCCATGTGTGGTTTGTGGAAATAACACACATGCAATGACTCTAGTGGTTGATCCATGTGTGGTTTGTGGAAAGAACACACATGCAATGACCTTTACTGGTGGATTGTGGTTTTAGTTTAAGAACACACATGCAATGACTCTAGTGGTTGATCCATGTGTGGTTTGTGGAAAGAACACACATGCAATGACTCTAGTGGTTGATCCATGTGTGGTTTGTGGAAATAACAAACATGCAATGACCACTGGTGGATCCATGTGTGGTTTGTGGAAAGAACACACATGCAATGACTAGTGGTGGATCCATTTGGGTTTTTTTATAAGAACAGGCATGCAATGACCACTGGTGGATCCATGTTGGTTTTAGTATAAGAACAAACATGCAATGACTCTAGTGGTTGATCCATGTGTGGTTTGTGGAAATAACACACATGCAATGACTCTAGTGGTTGATCCATGTGTGGTTTGTGGAAAGAATACACATGCAATGACCACTGGTGGATCCATGTGTGGTTTGTGGAAAAGAACACACACATGAAATGACTCTAGTACTGGTTTGTGGTTTTACTATAAGAACACACATGCAATGACTTTATTGGATGATCCATGTGTGGTTTGTGGAAATAACACACATGCAATGACCACTGGTGGATCCATGTGTGGTTTGTGGAAAAGAACACACACGCAATGACTCTAGTGCTGGTTTGTGGTCTTAGTATAAGAACAAACATGCAATGACTCTAGTGGTTGATCCATGTGTGGTTTGTGGAAAGAACACACATGCAATGACTCTAGTGGTTGATCCATGTGTGGTTTGTGGAAAGAAAACACATGCAATGACCACTGGTGGATCCATGTTGGTTTTAGTATAAGAACACACATGCAATGACTCTAGTACTGGTTTGTGGTTTTAGTATAAGAACACACATGCAATGACTCTAGTGGTTGATCCATGTGTGGTTTGTGGAAAGAACACACATGCAATGACCACTAGTGGATCCATGTTTGGTTTGTGGAAGAGAACACACACGCAATGACTCTAGTGCTGGTTTGTGGTTTTATTATAAGAACAAACATGCAATGACTCTAGTGGTTGATCCATGTGTGGTTTGTGGAAAGAACACACATGCAATGACTCTGGTTGATCCATATGTGGTTTGTGGAAAGAACACACATGCAATGACCACTGGTGGATCCATGTGTGGTTTGTGGAAAAGAACACACATGCAATGACTCTAGTACTGGTTTGTGGTTTTAGTATAAGAACACACATGCAATGACTCTAGTGGTTGATCCATGTGTGGTTTGTGGAAATAACACACATGCAATGACTCTAGTGGTTGATCAATGTGTGGTTTGTGGAAAGAACACACATGCAATGACCACTGGTGGACACGTGTTGGTTTTAGTATAAGAACACACATGCAATGACTCTAGTGGTTGATCCATGTTTGTTTGTGTAAATAACACACATGCAATTACTCTAGTGGTTGATCCATGTGTGGTTTGTGGAAAGAACACATATGCAATGACTCTGGTTGATCCATGTCTGGTTTGTGGAAAGAACACACATGCAATGACCACTAGTGGATCCATGTGTGGTTTGTGGAAAAGAACACACATGCAATGACTCTAGTGCTGGTTTGTGGTTTTAGTATAAGAACAAACATGCAATGACTCTAGTGGTTGATCCATGTGTGGTTTGTGGAAATAACATACATGCAATGACTCTAGTGGTTGATCCATGTGAGGTTTGTGGAAAGAACACACATGCAATGACCACTGGTGGATCCATGTTGGTTTTAGTATAAGAACACACATGCAATGACTCTAGTGGTTGATCCATGTTTGTTTGTGGAAATAACACACATGCAATGACTCTAGTGGTTGATCCATGTGTGGTTTGTGAAAAGAACACACATGCAATGACTCTAGTGTTGGTTGTAGTATCAGAACACACATGCAATGACTCTAGTGGTTGATCCATGTGTGGTTTGTGGAAAGAACACACATGCAATGACCACTGGTGGATCCATGTGTGGTTTGTGGAAAAGAACACACATGCAATGACTCTAGTGCTGGTTTGTGGTTTTAGTATAAGAACAAACATGCAATGACTCTAGTGGTTGATCCATGTGTGGTTTTTAGTATAAAACACATCCAATGACTCTAGTGGTTGATCCATGTGTGGTTTGTGGAAAGAACACACATGCAATGACCACTGGTGGATCCATTTGGGGTTTGTGGAAAGAACACACATGAAATGACTCTAGTGCTGGTTTGTGGTTTTAGTATAAGAACAAACATGCAATGACTTTAGTGGTTGATCCATGTGTGGTTTGTGGAAAGAACACACATGCAATGACTCTGGTTGATCCATATGTGGTTTGTGGAAAGAACACACATGCAATGACCACTGGTGGATCCATGTGTGGTTTGTGGAAAAGAACACACATGCAATGACTCTAGTGCTGGTTTGTGGTTTTAGTATAAGAAAAACATGCAATGACTCTAGTGGTTGATCCATGTGTGGTTTTAGTATAAGAAAACATATGCAATGACTCTAGTGGTTGATCCATGTGTGGTTTGTGGAAAGAACACACATGCAATGACCACTGGTGGATCCATGTGTGGTTTGTGGAATAGAACACACATGCAATGACTCTAGTGCTGGTTTGTGGTTTTATTATAAGAACAAACCTGCAATGACTCTAGTGGTTGATCCATGTGTGGTTTGTGGAAAGAACACACATGTAATGACTCTAGTGGTTGATCCATATGTTGTTTGTGGAAAGAACACACATGCAATGACTCTGGTTGATCCATGTGTGGTTTGTGGAAAGAACACACATGCAATGACCACTGGTGGATCCATGTGTGGTTTGTGGAAAAGAACACACATGCAATGACTCTAGTGCTGATTTGTGGTTTTATTATAAGAACAAACCCGCAATGACTCTAGTTGTTGATCCATGTGTAATTTGTGGAAAGAACACACATGTAATGACTCTAGTGGTTGATCCATGTGTGGTTTGTGGAAAGAACACACATGCAATGACTCTGGTTGATCCATATGTGGTTTGTGGAAAGAACACACATGCAATGACCACTGGTGGATCCATGTGTGGTTTGTGGAAAAGAACACACCTGCAATGACTCTAGTGTACTGGTTTGTGGTTTTAGTATAATAACACACATGCAATGACTCTAGTACTGGTTTGTGGTTTTAGTATAAGAACACACATGCAATGACTATAGTGGTTGATCCATGTGTGGTTTGTGGAAATAACACACTTGCAATGACTGTAGTGGTTGATCCATATGTGGTTTGTGGAAAGAACACACATGAAATGACAACTTGTGGATCCATGTGTGGTTTGTGGAAAAGAACACACATGCAATGACTCTAGTGCTGGTTTGTGGTTTTAGTATAAGAACAAACATGCAATGACTCTAGTGGTTGATCCATGTGTGGTTTGTGGAAATAACACACATGCAATGACTCTAGTGGTTGATCGATGTGTGGTTTGTGGAAAGAACACACATGCAATGACCACTGGTGGATCCATGTTGGTTTTAGTATAAGAACACACATGCAATGACTCTAGTACTGGTTTGTGGTTTTAGTATAAGAACACACATGCAATGACTCTAGTGGTTGATCCATGTGTGGTTTGTGGAAATAACACACATGCAATGACTCTGGTTGATCCATGTCTGGTTTGTGGAAAGAACACACATGCAATGACCACTAGTGGATCCATGTGTGGTTTGTGGAAAAGAACACACATGCAATGACTCTAGTGCTGGTTTGTGGTTTTAGTATAAGAACAAACATGCAATGACTCTAGTGGTTGTTCCATGTGTGGTTTGTGGAAATAACATACATGCAATGACTCTAGTGGTTGATCCATGTGAGGTTTGTGGAAAGAACACACATGCAATGACCACTGGTGGATCCATGTTGGTTTTAGTATAAGAACACACATGCAATGACTCTAGTGGTTGATCCATGTTTGTTTGTGGAAATAACACACATGCAATGACTCTAGTGGTTGATCCATGTGTGGTTTGTGAAAAGAACACACATGCAATGACTCTAGTGTTGGTTGTAGTATCAGAACACACATGCAATGACTCTAGTGGTTGATCCATGTGTGGTTTGTGGAAAGAACACACATGCAATGACCACTGGTGGATCCATGTGTGGTTTGTGGAAAAGAACACACATGCAATGAATCTAGTGCTGGTTTGTGGTTTTAGTATAAGAACAAACATGCAATTACTCTAGTGGTTGATCCATGTGTTGTTTTAGTATAAGAAAACACATCCAATGACTCTAGTGGTTGATCCATGTGTGGTTTGTGGAAAGAACACACATGCAATGACCACTGGTGGATCCATGTGTGGTTTGTGGAAAAGAACACGCATGCAATGACTCTAGTGCTGGTTTGTGGTTTTAGTATAAGAACAAACATGCAATTCCTTTAGTGGTTGATCCATGTGTGGTTTGTGTAAAGAACACACATGCAATGACTCTGGTTGATCCATATGTGGTTTGTGGAAAGAACACACATGCAATGACCACTGGTGGATCCATGTGTGGTTTGTGGAAAAGAACACACATGCAATGACTCTAGTGATGGTTTGTGGTTTTAGTATAAGAAAAAACATGCAATGACTCTAGTGGTTGATCCATGTGTGGTTTTAGTATAAGAAAACATATGCAATGACTCTAGTGGTTGATCCATGTGTGGTTTGTGGAAAGAACACACATGTAATGACCACTGGTGGATCCATGTGTGGTTTGTGGAAAAGAACACACATGCAATGACTCTAGTGCTGGTTTGTGGTTTTATTATAAGAACAAACCTGCAATGACTCTAGTGGGTGATCCATGTGTGGTTTGTGGAAAGAACACACATGTAATGACTCTAGTGGTTGATCCATATGTTGTTTGTGGAAAGAACACACATGCAATGACTCTGGTTGATCCATGTGAGGTTTGTGGAAAGAACACACATGCAATGACCACTGGTGGATCCATGTGTGGTTTGTGGAAAAGAACACACATGCAATGACTCTAGTGCTGATTTGTGGTTTTATTATAAGAACAAACCCGCAATGACTCTAGTTGTTGATCCATGTGTAATTTGTGGAAAGAACACACATGTAATGACTCTAGTGGTTGATCCATGTGTGGTTTGTGGAAAGAACACACATGCAATGACTCTGGTTGATCCATATGTGGTTTGTGGAAAGAACACACATGCAATGACCACTGGTGGATCCATGTGTGGTTTGTGGAAAAGAACACACCTGCAATGACTCTAGTGTACTGGTTTGTGGTTTTAGTATAATAACACACATGCAATGACTCTAGTACTGGTTTGTGGTTTTAGTATAAGAACACACATGCAATGACTATAGTGGTTGATCCATGTGTGGTTTGTGGAAATAACACACTTGCAATGACTGTAGTGGTTGATCCATATGTGGTTTGTGGAAAGAACACACATGAAATGACAACTTGTGGATCCATGTGTGGTTTGTGGAAAAGAACACACATGCAATGACTCTAGTGCTGGTTTGTGGTTTTAGTATAAGAACAAACATGCAATGACTCTAGTGGTTGATCCATGTGTGGTTTGTGGAAATAACACACATGCAATGACTCTAGTGGTTGATCGATGTGTGGTTTGTGGAAAGAACACACATGCAATGACCACTGGTGGATCCATGTTGGTTTTAGTATAAGAACACACATGCAATGACTCTAGTACTGGCTAAACACACACACATGCAATGACTCTGGTTGATCCATGTGTTTGAATGTGGGGACACACACAACACACATGCAATGGTTGAGTATGTTGTGGTGGTTGGAGAAAGAACACACATGCAATGACCACTAGTGGATCCATGTGTGGTTTGTGGAAAAGAACACACATGCAATGACTCTAGTGCTGGTTTGTGGTTTTAGTATAAGAACAAACATGCAATGAATCTAGTGGTTGTTCCATGTGTGGTTTGTGGAAATAACACACATGCAATGACTCTAGTGGTTGATCCATGTGAGGTTTGTGGAAAGAACACACATGCAATGACCACTGGTGGATCCATGTTGGTTTTAGTATAAGAACACACATGCAATGACTCTAGTGGTTGATCCATGTTTGTTTGTGGAAATAACACACATGCAATGACTCTAGTGGTTGATCCATGTGTGGTTTGTGAAAAGAACACAAATGCAATGACTCTAGTGTTGGTTGTAGTATCAGAACACACATGCAATGACTCTAGTGGTTGATCCATGTGTGGTTTGTGGAAAAGAACACACATGCAATGACCACTGGTGGATCCATGTGTGGTTTGTGGAAAAGAACACACATGCAATGACTCTAGTGCTGGTTTGTGGTTTTAGTATAAGAACAAACATGCAATGACTCTAGTGGTTGATCCATGTGTGGTTTTAGTATAAGAAAACACATCCAATGACTCTAGTGGTTGATCCATGTGTGGTTTGTGGAAAGAACACACATGCAATGACCACTGGTGGATCCATGTGTGGTTTGTGGAAAAGAACACGCATGAAATGACTCTAGTGCTGGTTTGTGGTTTTAGTATAAGAACAAACACGCAATTACTTTAGTGGTTGATCCATGTGTGGTTTGTGGAAAGAACACACATGCAATGACTCTGGTTGATCCATATGTGGTTTGTGGAAAGAACACACATGCAATGACCACTGGTGGATCCATGTGTGGTTTGTGGAAAAGAACACACATGCAATGACTCTAGTGCTGGTTTGTGGTTTTAGTATAAGAAAAAACATGCAATGACTCTAGTGGTTGATCCATGTGTGGTTTTAGTATAAGAAAACATATGCAATGACTCTAGTGGTTGATCCATGTGTGGTTTGTGGAAAGAACACACATGCAATGACCACTGGTGGATCCATGTGTGGTTTGTGGAATAGAACACACATGCAATGACTCTAGTGCTGGTTTGTGGTTTTATTATAAGAACAAACCTGCAATGACTCTAGTGGTTGATCCATGTGTGGTTTGTGGAAAGAACACACATGTAATGACTCTAGTGGTTGATCCATATGTTGTTTGTGGAAAGAACACACATGCAATGACTCTGGTTGATCCATGTGTGGTTTGTGGAAAGAACACACATGCAATGACCACTGGTGGATCCATGTGTGGTTTGTGGAAAAGAACACACATGCAATGACTCTAGTGCTGATTTGTGGTTTTATTATAAGAACAAACCCGCAATGACTCTAGTTGTTGATCCATGTGTAATTTGTGGAAAGAACACACATGTAATGACTCTAGTGGTTGATCCATGTGTGGTTTGTGGAAAGAACACACATGCAATGACTCTGGTTGATCCATATGTGGTTTGTGGAAAGAACACACATGCAATGACCACTGGTGGATCCATGTGTGGTTTGTGGAAAAGAACACACCTGCAATGACTCTAGTGTACTGGTTTGTGGTTTTAGTATAATAACACACATGCAATGACTCTAGTACTGGTTTGTGGTTTTAGTATAAGAACACACATGCAATGACTATAGTGGTTGATCCATGTGTGGTTTGTGGAAATAACACACTTGCAATGACTGTAGTGGTTGATCCATATGTGGTTTGTGGAAAGAACACACATGAAATGACAACTTGTGGATCCATGTGTGGTTTGTGGAAAAGAACACACATGCAATGACTCTAGTGCTGGTTTGTGGTTTTAGTATAAGAACAAACATGCAATGACTCTAGTGGTTGATCCATGTGTGGTTTGTGGAAATAACACACATGCAATGACTCTAGTGGTTGATCGATGTGTGGTTTGTGGAAAGAACACACATGCAATGACCACTGGTGGATCCATGTTGGTTTTAGTATAAGAACACACATGCAATGACTCTAGTACTGGTTTGTGGTTTTAGTATAAGAACACACATGCAATGACTCTAGTGGTTGATCCATGTGTGGTTTGTGGAAATAACACACATGCAATGACTCTAGTGGTTGATCCATGTGTGGTTTGTGGAAAGAACACACATGGGATGACCACTGGTGGATCCATGTTGGTTTTAGTATAAGAACACACATGCAATGACTCTAGTGGTTGATCCAAGTTTGTTTGTGGAAATAACACACATGCAATGACTGTAGTGGTTTATCCATGTGTGGTTTATGGAAAGAACACACATACAATGACTCGGTTGATCCATGTGTGGTTTGTGGAAAGAACACACATGCAATGAACACTGGTGGATCCATGTGTGGGTTGTGGAAAAGAACACACATGCAATGACTCTAGTGCTGGTTTGTGGTTTTAGTATAAGAACAAACATGCAATGACTCTAGTGGTTGATCCATGTGTGGTTTGTGGAAATAACACACATGCAATGACTAGTGGTTGATCCATGTGTGGTTTGTGGAAAGAACACACATGCAATGACCACTGGTGGATCCATGTTGGTTTTAGTATAAGAACACACATGTAGTGACTCTAGTGGTTGATCCATGTTTATTTGTGGAAATAACACACATGCAATGACTCTAGTGGTTGATCCATGTGTGGTTTGTGGTAAGAACACACATGCAATGACTCTGGTTGATCCATATGTTGTTTGTGGAAAGAACACACATGCAATGACCACTTGTGGATCCATGTGTGGTTTGTGGAAAAGAACACACCTGCAATGACTCTAGTGCTGGTTTGTGGTTTTAGTATAAGAACAAACATGCAATGACTCTAGTGGTTGATCCATGTGTGTTTTGGAAATAACACACATGCAATGACTCTGGTTGATACATATGTGGTTTGTGGAAAGAACACACATGCAATGACCACTGGTGGATCCGTGTGTGGTTTGTGGAAAAGAACACACATGCAATGACTCTAGTGCTGGTTTGTGGTTTTAGTATAAGAACAAACATGCAATTACTTTAGTGGTTGATCCATGTGTGGTTTGTGGAAAGAACACACATGCAATGACCACTGGTGGATCCATGTGTGGTTTGTGGAAAAGAACACACATGCAATGACTCTAGTGCTGGTTTGTGGTTTTAGTATAAGAACAAACATGCAATGACTCTAGTGGTTGATCCATGTGTGGTTTTAGTATAAGAAAACACATGCAATGACTCTAGTGGTTGATCCATGTGTGGTTTGTGGAAAGAACACACATGCAATGACCACAAGTGGATCCATGTGTGGTTTGTGGAAGAGAACACACACGCAATGACTCTAGTGCTGGTTTGTGGTTTTATTATAAGAACAAACATGCAATGACTCTAGTGGTTGATCCATGTGTGGTTTGTGGAAAGAACACACACGCAATGACTCTGGTTGATCCATATGTGGTTTGTGGAAAGAACACACATGCAATGACCACTGGTGGATCCATGTGTGGTTTGTGGAAAAGAACACACATGCAATGACTCTAGTGCTGGTTTGTGGTTTTAGTATAAGAACAAACATGCAATGACTCTAGTGGTTGATCCATGTGTGGTTTGTGGAAATAACACACATGCAATGACTCTAGTGGTTGATCAATGTGTGGTTTGTGGAAAGAACACACATGCAATGACCACTGGTGGATCCATGTTGGTTTTAGTATAAGAACACACATGCAATGACTCTAGTGGTTGATCCATGTTTGTTTGTGGAAATAACACACATGCAATTACTCTAGTGGTTGATCCATGTGTGGTTTGTGGAAATAACACATATGCAATGACTCTAGTGGTTGATCCATGTGTGGTTTGTGGAAAGAACACACATGCAATGACCACTGGTTGATCCATGAGTTGTTTGTGGAAACAACACACATGCAATGACTAGTACTGGTTTGTGGTTTTAGTATAAGAACACACATGCAATGACTCTAGTGGTTGATCCATGTGTGGTTTGTGGAAAGAACACACATGCAATGACTCTAGTGCTGGTTTGTGGTTTTAGTATAAGAACACACATGCAATGACTCTAGTGGTTGATCCATGTGTGGTTTGTGGAAATAACACACATGCAATGACTCTAGTGGTTGATCCATGTGTGGTTTGTGGAAAGAACACACATGCAATGACCACTGGTGGATCCATGTGTTGGTTTTAGTATAAGAACACACATGCAATGACTCTAGTGGTTGATCCATGTTTGTTTGTGGAAATAACACACATGCAATGACTCTAGTGGTTGATCCATGTGTGGTTTGTGGAAAGAACACACATGCAATGACTCTGGTTGATCCATCTGTGGTTTGTGGAAAAAACATACATGCAATGACCACTGGATCCATCAGTGGTTTGTGGAAAAGAACACACATGCAATGACTCTAGTACTGGTTTGTGGTTTTAGTATAAGAACAAACATGCAATGACTCTAGTGGTTGATCCATGTGTGGTTTGTGGAAATAACACACATGCAATGACTCTAGTGGTTGATCCATGTGTGGTTTGTGGAAAGAACACACATGCAATGACCACTGGTGGATCCATGTTGGTTTTAGTATAAGAACACACATGCAATGACTCTAGTGGTTGATCCATGTTTGTTTGTGGAAATAACACACATGCAATGACTCTAGTGGTTGATCCATGTGTGGTTTGTGGAAAGAACACACATGCAATGACTAGAACACACATGCAATGACTCTGGTTGATCCATAAGTGGTTTATGGAGAAGAACACACATGCAATGACCACTGGGTCATCCATATGTGGTTTTTGGAAAGAACACACATGCAATGACTCTAGTGCTGGTTTGTGGTTTTAGTATAAGAACAAACATGCAATGACTCTAGTGGTTGATCCATGTGTGGTTTGTGGAAAGAACACACATGCAATGACTCTAGTGGTTGATCCATGTGTGGTTTGTGGAAAGAACACACATGCAATGACTCTGGTTGATCCATATGGTGTTTGTGGAAAGAACACACATGCAATGACCACTGGTGGAAACATGTGTGGGTTGTGGAAATAACACACATGCAATGACTCTAGTGCTGGTTTGTGGTTTTAGTATAAGAACAAACATGCAATGACTCTAGTGGTTGATCCATGTGTGGTTTGTGGAAATAACACACATGCAATGACTCTGGTTGATCCATATGTGGTTTGTGGAAAGAACACACATGCAATGACCACTGGTGGATCCATGTGTGGTTTGTGGAAAAGAACACACATGCAATGACTCTAGTGCTGGTTTGTGGTTTTAGTATAAGAACAAACATGCAATGACTCTAGTGGTTGATCCATGTGTGGTTTGTGGAAATAACACACATGCAATGACTCTAGTGGTTGATCCATGTGTGGTTTGTGGAAAGAACACACATGCAATGACTCTAGTGCTGGTTTGTGGTTTTAGTATAAGAACAAACATGCAATGACTCTAGTGGTTGATCCATGTGTGGTTTTAGTATAAGAACACACATGCAATGACTCTAGTGGTTGATCCATGTGTGGTTTGTGGAAAGAACACACATGCAATGACCACTAGTGGATCCATGTGTGGTTTGTGGAAAAGAACACACATGCAATGACTCTAGTGCTGGTTTGTGGTTTTAGTATAAGAACAAACATGCAATGACTCTAGTGGTTGATCCATGTGTGGTTTGTGGAAAGAACACACATGCAATGACTCTGGTTGATCCATATGTGGTTTGTGGAAAGAAGACACATGCAATACCCACTGGTGGATCCATGTGTGGTTTGTGGAAAATAAGAACACACAAGCAATGAATCTAGTGCTGGTTTGTGGTTTTAGTATAAGAACAAACATGCAATGACTCTAGTGGTTGATCCATGTGTGGTTTGTGGAAATAACACACATGCAATGACTCTAGTGGTTGATCCATGTGTGGTTTGTGGAAAGAACACACATGCAATGACCACTGGTGGATCCATGTTGGTTTTACTATAAGAACACATGCAATGACTCTAGTGCTGTTTGTTTGTGGAAAGAACACATGCAATGACTCTAGTGGTTGATCCATGTGTGGTTTGTGGAAAGAACACACATGCAATGACTAGTGGTTGATCCATGTGTGGTTTGTGGAAAGAACACACATGCAATGACTGTGGATCCATGTGGTTTGTGGAAAGAACACACATGCAATGACTCTAGTGCTGGTTTGTGGTTTTAGTATAAGAACAAACATGCAATGACTCTAGTGGTTGATCCATGTGTGGTTTGTGGAAAGAACACACATGCAATGACTCTAGTGCTGGTTTGTGGTTTTAGTATAAGAACACACATGCAATGACTCTAGTGGTTGATCCATGTGTGGTTTGTGGAAAGAACAGACATGCAATGACTCTAGTGGTTGATCCATGTGTGGTTTGTGGAAAGAACACACATGCAATGACTCTAGTGGATCCATGTGTGGTTTTAGTATAAGAACACATGCTGTTGTGTGGTTTTTGGAAAGAACACACATGCAATGACTCTAGTGGTTGATCCATGTGTGGTTTGTGGAAAGAACACACATGCAATGACTCTGGTTGATCCATATGTGGTTTGTGGAAAGAACACACATGCAATGACCACTGGTGGATCCATGTGTGGTTTGTGGAAAAGAACACACATGCAATGACTCTAGTACTGGTTTGTGGTTTTAGTATAAGAACACACATGCAATGACTCTAGTGGTTGATCCATGTGTGGTTTGTGGAAATAACACACATGCAATGACTCTAGTGGTTGATCAATGTGTGGTTTGTGGAAAGAACACACATGCAATGACCACTGGTGGACACGTGTTGGTTTTAGTATAAGAACACACATGCAATGACTCTAGTGGTTGATCCATGTTTGTTTGTGGAAATAACACACATGCAATTACTCTAGTGGTTGATCCATGTGTGGTTTGTGGAAAGAACACATATGCAATGACTCTGGTTGATCCATGTGTGGTTTGTGGAAAGAACACACATGCAATGACCACTGGTGGTTCCATGTGTGGTTTGTGGAAAAGAACACACATGCAATGACTCTAGTGCTGGTTTGTGGTTTTAGTATAAGAACAAACATGCAATGACTCTAGTGGTTGATCCATGTGTGGTTTGTGAAAAGAGCACACATGCAATGACTCTAGTGCTGGTTTTTGGTTTTAGTATAAGAACACACATGCAATGACTCTAGTGGTTGATCCATGTGTGGTTTGTGGAAATAACACACATGCAATGACTCTAGTGGTTGATCAATGTGTGGTTTGTGGAAAGAACTCACATGCAATGACCACTGGTGGACACGTGTTGGTTTTAGTATAAGAACACACATGCAATTACTCTAGTGGTTGATCCATGTTTGTTTGTGGAAATAACACACATGCAATTACTCTAGTGGTTGATCCATGTGTGGTTTGTGGAAAGAACACATATGCAATGACTCTGGTTGATCCATGTGTGGTTTGTGGAAAGAACACACATGCAATGACCACTAGTGGATCCATGTGTGGTTTGTGGAAAAGAACACACATGCAATGACTCTAGTGCTGGTTTGTGGTTTTAGTATAAGAAAAAACATGCAATGACTCTAGTGGTTGTTCCATGTGTGGTTTGTGGAAATAACACACATGCAATGACTCTAGTGGTTGATCCATGTGAGGTTTGTGGAAAGAACACACATGCAATGACCACTGGTGGATCCATGTTGGTTTTAGTATAAGAACACACATGCAATGACTCTAGTGGTTGATCCATGTTTGTTTGTGGAAATAACACACATGCAATGACTCTAGTGGTTGATCCATGTGTGGTTTGTGAAAAGAACACACATGCAATGACTCTAGTGTTGGTTGTAGTATAAGAACACACATGCAATGACTCTAGTAGTTGATCCATGTGTGGTTTGTGGAAAGAACACACATGCAATGACCACTGGTGGATCCATGTGTGGTTTGTGGAAAAGAACACACATGTAATGACTCTAGTGCTGGTTTGTGGTTTTAGTATAAGAACAAACATGCAATGACTCTAGTGGTTGATCCATGTGTGGTTTTAGTATAAGAAAACACATGCAATGACTCTAGTGGTTGATCCATGTGTGGTTTGTGGAAAGAACACACATGCAATGACCACTGGTGGATCCGTGTGTGGTTTGTGAAAAAGAACACGCATGCAATGACTCTAGTGCTGGTTTGTGGTTTTAGTATAAGAACAAACATGCAATTACTTTAGTGGTTGATCCATGTGTGGTTTGTGGAAAGAACACACATGCAATGACTCTGGTTGATCCATATGTGGTTTGTGGAAAGAACACACATGCAATGACCACTGGTGGATCCATGTGTGGTTTGTGGAAAAGAACACACATGCAATGACTCTAGTGCTGGTTTGTGGTTTTAGTATCAGAACAAACATGCAATGACTCTAGTGGTTGATCCATGTGTGGTTTTAGTATAAGAAAACACATGCAATGACTCTAGTGGTTGATCCATGTGTGGTTTGTGGAAAGAACACACATGCAATGACCACTGGTGGATCCATGTGTGGTTTGTGGAAAAGAACACACCTGCAATGACTCTAGTGTACTGGTTTGTGGTTTTAGTATAAGAACACACATGCAATGACTCTAGTACTGGTATGTGGTTTTAGTATAAGAACACACATGCAATGACTCTAGTGGTTGATCCATGTGTGGTTTGTGGAAAGAACACACATGCAATGACTCTAGTGGTTGATCCATATGTGGTTTGTGGAAAGAACACACATGCAATGACAACTTGTGGATCCATGTGTGGTTTGTGGAAAAGAACACACATGCAATGACTCTAGTGCTGGTTTGTGGTTTTAGTATAAGAACAAACATGCAATGACTCTAGTGGTTGATCCATGTGTGGTTTGTGGAAATAACACACATGCAATGACTCTAGTGGTTGATCGATGTGTGGTTTGTGGAAAGAACACACATGCAATGACCACTGGTGGATCCATGTTGGTTTTAGTATAAGAACACACATGCAATGACTCTAGTACTGGTTTGTGGTTTTAGTATAAGAACACACATGCAATGACTCTAGTGGTTGATCCATGTGTGGTTTGTGGAAATAACACACATGCAATGACTCTAGTGGTTGATCCATGTGTGGTTTGTGGAAATAACACACATGGGATGACCAATGGTGGATCCATGTTGGTTTTAGTATAAGAACACACATCCAATGACTCTAGTGGTTGATCCAAGTTTGTTTGTGGAAATAACACACATGCAATGACTCTAGTGGTTTATCCATGTGTGGTTTATGGAAAGAACACACATACAATGACTCTGGTTGATCCATGTGTGGTTTGTGGAAAGAACACACATGCAATGAACACTGGTGGATCCATGTGTGGGTTGTGGAAAAGAACACACATGCAATGACTCTAGTGCTGGTTTGTGGTTTTAGTATAAGAACAAACATGCAATGACTCTAGTGGTTGATCCATGTGTGGTTTGTGGAAATAACACACATGCAATGACTAGTGGTTGATCCATGTGTGGTTTGTGGAAAGAACACACATGCAATGACCACTGGTGGATCCATGTTGGTTTTAGTATGAGAACACACATGTAGTGACTCTAGTGGTTGATCCATGTTTATTTGTGGAAATAACACACATGCAATGACTCTAGTGGTTGATCCATGTGTGGTTTTAGTATAAGAAAACACATGCAATGACTCTAGTGGTTGATCCATGTGTGGTTTATGGAAAGAACACACATGCAATGACCACTGGTGGATCCATGTGTGGTTTGTGGAAGAGAACACACACGCAATGACTCTAGTGCTGGTTTGTGGTTTTAGTATAAGAACAAACATGCAATGACTCTAGTGGTTGATCCATGTGTGGTTTCTGGAAAGAACACACATGCAATGACTCTGGTTGATCCATATGTGGTTTGTGGAAAGAACACACATGCAATGACCATTGGTGGATCCATGTGTGGTTTGTGGAAAAGAACACACATGTAGTGACTCTAGTGGTTGATCCATGTTTATTTGTGGAAATAACACACATGCAATGACTCTAGTGGTTGATCCATGTGTGGTTTGTGGAAAGAACACATATACAATGACTTTGGTTGATCCATGTGTGGTTTGTGGAAAGAACACACATGCAATGACCACTGGTGGATCCATGTGTGGTTTGTGGAAAATAACACACATGCAATGACTCTAGTGCTGGTTTGTGGTTTTAGTATAAGAACAAACATGCAATGACTCTAGTGGTTGATCCATGTGTGGTTTGTGGAAATAACACACATGCAATGACTCTAGTGGTTGATCCATCTGTGGTTTGTGGAAAGAACACACATGCAATGACCACTGGTGGATCCATGTTGGTTTTAGTATAAGAACACACATGTAGTGACTCTAGTGTTTGATCCATGTTTATTTGTGGAAATAACACACATGCAATGACTCTAGTGGTTGATCCATGTGTGGTTTGTGGAAAGAACACACATGCAATGACTCTAGTGGTTGATCCATGTGTGGTTTGTGGAAAGAACACACATGCAATGACCACTTGTGGATCCATGTGTGGTTTGTGGAAAGAACACACATGCAATGACTCTAGTGCTGGTTTGTGGTTTTAGTATAAGAACAAACATGCAATGACTCTAGTGGTTGATCCATGTGTGGTTTGTGGAAATAACACACATGCAATGACTCTAGTGGTTGATCCATGTGTGGTTTGTGGAAAGAACACACATGCAATGACCACTGGTGGATCCATGTTGGTTTGTGGAAAAGAACACACATGCAATGACTCTAGTGTGGTTAATCCATGTTTGGTTTGTGGTTTTAGTATAAGAACACACATGCAATGACTCTAGTGGTTGATCCATGTGTGGTTTGTGGAAAGAACACACATGCAATGACTCTAGTGGTTGATCCATGTGTGGTTTGTGGAAAGAACACACATGCAATGACCACTTGTGGATCCATGTGTGGTTTGTGGAAAAGAACACATGCAATGACTCTAGTGCTGGTTTGTGGTTTTAGTATAAGAACAAACATGCAATGACTCTAGTGGTTGATCCATGTGTGGTTTGTGGAAATAACACACATTCAATGACTCTAGTGGTTGATCCATGTGTGGTTTGTGGAAAGAACACACATGCAATGACCACTGGTGGATCCATGTTGGTTTTAGTATAAGAACACACATGCAATGACTCTAGTACTGGTTTGTGGTTTTAGTATAAGAACACACATGCAATGACTCTAGTGGTTGATCCATGTGTGGTTTGTGTAAAGAACACACATGCAATGACTCTAGTGGTTGATCCATGTGTGGTTTGTGGAAAGAACACACATGCAATGACCAATGGTGGATCCATGTGTGGTGTTAGTATAAAAAAACAAATGCAATTACTCTTGTGGTTTTTCCTGGTTTGTTTCTGGAAATAACACACATGCAATGACTCTAGTGGTTGATCCATGTGTGGTTTGTGGAAAGAACACACATACAATGACTCTGGTTGATCCATATGTGGTCTGTGGAAAGAACACACATGCAATGACCACTGGTGGATCCATGTGTGGTATGTGGAAAAGAACACACATGCAATGACTCTAGTGCTGGATTGTGGTTTTAGTATAAGAACAAACATGCAATGACTCTAGTGGTTGATCCATGTGTGGTTTGTGGAAATAACACACATGCAATGACTCTAGTGGTTGATCCATGTGTGGTTTGTGGAAAGAACACACATGCAATGACCACTGGTGGATCCATGTGTGGTTTTAGTAAAAGAACACACATGCAATGACTCTAGTGGTTGATCCATGTTTGTTTGTGGAAATAACACACATGCAATGACTCTAGTGGTTGATCCATGTGTGGTTTGTGGAAATAACACACATGCAATGACTCTAGTGGTTGATCCATGTGTGGTTTGTGGAAAGAACACACATGCAATGACCACTGGTGGATCCATGTGTGGTTTGTGGAAAGAACACACATGCAATGACTCTAGTGTGGTAGTATAAGAACACACATGCAATGACTCTAGTTTTGGTTTGTGGTTTTTGTATAAGAACACACATGCAATGACTCTAGTGGTTGATCCATGTGTGGTTTGTGGAAATAACACACATGCAATGACTCTAGTGGTTGATCCATATGTGGTTTGTGGAAAGAACACACATGCAATGACCATTGGTGGATCCATGTGTGGTTTGTGGAAAAGAACACACATGAAATTACTCTAGTGCTGGTTGATCCATGTTTTTGTGGAAATAACACATGCAATGACTCTAATGGTTGATCCATGTGGTTTGTGGAAATAACACACATGCAATGACTCTAGTGGTTGATCCATGTGTGGTTTGTGGAAAGAACACACATGCAATGACCACTGTTGGATCCATGTTTGGTTTGTGGAAAGAACACACATGCAATGACTCTAGTGCTGGTTTGTGGTTTTAGTATAAGAACAAACATGCAATGACTCTAGTGGTTGATCCATGTGTGGTTTGTGGAAATAACACACATGCAATGACTCTAGTGGTTGATCCATGTGTGGTTTGTGGAAAGAACACACATGCAATGACCACTGGTGGATCCATGTTGGTTTTAGTATAAGAACACACATGTAATGACTCTAGTGTTTGATCCATGTTTGTTTGTGGAAATAACACACATGCAATGACTCTAGTGGTTGATCCATGTGTGGTTTATGGAAAGAACACACATGCAATGACTCTGGTTGATCCATGTGTGGTTTGTGGAAAGAACACACATGCAATGACCACTGGTGGATCCATGTGTGGTTTGTGGAAAAGAACACACATGCAATGACTCTAGTGCTGGTTTGTGGTTTTAGTATAAGAACAAACATGCAATGACTCTAGTGGTTGATCCATGTGTGGTTTGTGGAAATAACACACATGCAATGACTCTGGTTGATCCATGTGTGGTTTGTGGAAAGAACACACATGCAATGACCACTGGTGGATCCATGTTGGTTTGTGGAAAAGAACACACATGCAATGACTCTAGTGCTGGTTTGTGGTTTTAGTATAAGAACAAACATGGAATGACTCTAGTGGTTGATCCATGTGTGGTTTGTGGAAAGAACACACATGCAATGACTCTGGTTGATCCATGTGTGGTTTGTGGAAAGAACACACATGCAATGACCACTGGTGGATCCATGTGTGGTTTGTTGAAAAGAACACACATGCAATGACTCTAGTGCTGGTTTGTGGTTTTAGTATAAGAACAAACATGCAATGACTCTAGTGGTTGATCCATGTGTGGTTTGTGGAAAGAACACACATACAATGACTAGTGGTTGATCCATGTGTGGTTTGTGGAAAGAACACACATGCAATGACCACTGGTGGATCCATGTGTGGTTTGTGGAAAAGAACACACATGCAATGACTCTAGTGCTGGTTTGTGGTTTTATTATAAGAACAAACATGCAATGACTCTAGTGGTTGATCCATGTGTGGTTTGTGGAAAGAACACACATGCAATGACTCTAGTGGTTGATCCATGTGTGGTTTGTGGAAAGAACACACATGCAATGACCACTGGTGGATCCATGTGTGGTTTGTGGAAAAGAACACACATGCAATGACTCTAGTGTACTGGTTTGTGGTTTTAGTATAAGAACACACATGCAATGACTCTAGTGGTTGATCCATGTGTGGTTTGTGGAAATAACACACATGCAATGACTCTAGTGGTTGATCCATGTGTGGTTTGTGGAAATAACACACTTGCAATGACTCTAGTGGTTGATCCATATGTGGTTTGTGGAAAGAACACACATGCAATGACAACTGGTGGATCCATGTGTGGTTTGTGGAAAAGAACACACATGCAATGACTCTAGTACTGGTTTGTGGTTTTAGTATAAGAACAAACATGCAATAACTCTAGTGGTTGATCCATGTGTGGTTTGTGGAAATAACACACATGCAATGACTCTAGTGGTTGATCGATGTGTGGTTTGCGGAAAGAACACACATGCAATGACCACGGGTGGATTCATGATGGTTTTAGTATCAGAACACACATGCAATGACTCTAGTACTGGTTTGTGGTTTTAGTATAAGAACACACATGCAATGACTCTAGTGGCTGATCCATGTGTGGTTTGTGGAAATAACACACATGCAATGACTCTAGTGGTTGATCCATGTGTGGTTTGTGGATAGAACACACATGGGATGACCACTGGTGGATCCATGTTGGTTTTAGTATAAGAACACACATGCAATGACTCTAGTGGTTGATCCAAGTTTGTTTGTGGAAATAACACACATGCAATGACTCTAGTGGTTTATCCATGTGTGGTTTATGGAAAGAACACAAGTACAATGACTCTCGTTGATCCATGTGTGGTTTGTGGAAAGAACACACATGCAATGAACACTGGTGGATCCACGTGTTGGTTGTGGAAAAGAACACACGTGCAATGACTCTAGTGCTGGTTTGTGGTTTTAGTATAAGAACAAACATGCAATGACTCTAGTGCTGGTTTGTGGTTTTAGTATAAGAACAAACATGCAATGAGTCTAGTGGTTGATCCATGTGTAGTTTGTGGAAATAACACACATGCAATGACTAGTGGTTGATCCATGTGTTGTTTGTGGAAAGAACACACATGCAATTACCACTGGTGGATCCATGTTGGTTTTAGTATAAGAACACACATGTAGTGACTCTAGTGGTTGATCCATGTTTATTTGTGGAAATAACACACATGCAATGACTCTAGTGGTTGATCCATGTGTGGTTTTAGTATAAGAAAACACAAGCAATGACTCTAGTGGTTGATCCATGTGTGGTTTGTGGAAAGAACACACATGCAATGACCACTGGTGGATCCATGTGTGGTTTGTGGAACAAAACACACACGCAATGACTCTAGTGCTGGTTTGTGGTTTTAGTATAAGAACAAACATGCAATGACTCTAGTGGTTGATCCATGTGTGGTTTGTGGAAAGAACACACATGCAATGACTCTGGTTGATCCATATGTGGTTTGTGGAAAGAACACACATGCAATGACCACTGGTGGATCCATGTGTGGTTTGTGGAAAAGAACACACATGCAATGACTCTAGTGCTGGTTTGTGGTTTTAGTATAAGAACAAACATGCAATGACTCTAGTGGTTGATCCATGTGTGGTTTGTGGAAAGAACACACATGGAATGACTCTGGTTGATACATGTGTTGTTTGTGGTAAGAACACACATGCAATGACCACTGGTGGATCCATGTGTTGTTTGCGGAAAAGAACACACATGCAATGACTAGTGCTGGTTTGTGGTTTTATTATAAGAACAAACCTGCAATGACTCTAGTGGTTGATCCATGTGTGGTTTGTGGAAAGAACACACATGTAATGACTCTAGTGGTTGATCCATGTGTGGTTTGTGGAAAGAACACACATGCAATGACTCTGGTTGATCCATATTTGGTTTGTGGAAAGAACACACATGCAATAACCACTGGTGGATCCATGTGTGGTTTGTGGAAAAGAACACACATGCAATGACTCTAGTGTACTGGTTTGTGGTTTTAGTATAAGAACACACATGCAATGACTCTAGTACTGGTTTATGGTTTTATTATAAGAACACACCTGCAATGACTCTAGTGGTTGATCCATGTGTGGTTTGTGGAAATAACACACTTGCAATGACTCTAGTGGTTGATCCATATGTGGTTTGTGGAAAGAACACACATGAAATGACAACTGGTGGATCCATGTGTGGTTTGTGGAAAAGAACACACATGCAATGACTCTAGTACTGGTTTGTGGTTTTAGTATAAGAACAAACATGCAATAACTCTAGTGGTTGATCCATGTGTGGTTTGTGGAAATAACACACATGCAATGACTCTAGTGGTTGATCGATGTGTGGTTTGTGGAAAGAACACACATGCAATGACCACTGGTGGATCCATGATGGTTTTAGTATAAGAACACACATGCAATGACTCTAGTACTGGTTTGTGGTTTTAGTATAAGAACACACATGCAATGACTCTAGTGGTTGATCCATGTGTGGTTTGTGGAAATAACACACATGCAATGACTCTAGTGGTTGATCCATGTGTGGTTTGTGGAAAGAACACACATGCGATGACCACTGGTGGATCCATGTTGGTTTTAGTATAAGAACACACATGCAATGACTATAGTGGTTGATCCATGTTTGTTTGTGGAAATAACACACATGCAATGACTCTAGTGGTTGATCCATGTGTGGTTTATGGAAAGAACACACATACAATGACTCTGGTTGATCCATGTGTGGTTTGTGGAAATAACACACATGCAATGACTCTAGTGGTTGATCCATGTGTGGTTTGTGGAAATAACACACATGTAATGACCACTGGTGGAGCCATGTTGGTTTTAGTATAAGAACATACATGCAATGACTCTAGTGGTGGATCCATGTTTATTTGTGGAAATAACACACATGCAATGACTCTAGTGGTTGATCCATGTCTCGTTTGTGCAAGTAACACACATGCAATGACTCTGGTTGATCGATGTGTGGTTTGTGGAAAAAACACACATGCAATGACCACTGGTGGATCCATGTGTGGTTTGTGGAAAAGAACACACATGCAATGACTCTAGTGCTGGTTTGTGGTTTTAGTATAACAACAAACATGCAATGACTCTAGTGGTTGATCCATGTGTGGTTTGTGGAAATAATACACATGCAATGACTCTAGTGGTTGATCCATATGTGGTTTGTGGAAATAACACACATGTAATGACCACTGGTGGATCCATGTGTGGTTTGTGGAAAAGAACACACATGCAATGACTCTAGTGCTGGTTTGTGGTTTTAGTATAAGAACACACATGCAATGACTCTAGTGGTTGATCCATGTGTGGTTTGTGGAAAGAACACACATGTAATGACTCTAGTGGTTGATCCATATGTGGTTTGTGGAAAGAACACACATGCAATGACCACTGGTGGATCCATGTGTGGTTTGTGGAAAAGAACACACATGCAATGACTCTAGTGCTGGTTTGTGGTTTTAGTATAAGAACAAACATGCAATGACTCTAGTGGTTGATCCATGTGTGGTTTGTGGAAAGAACACATATACAATGACTTTGGTTGATCCATGTGTAGTTTGTGGAAAGAACACACATGCAATGACCACTGGTGGATCCATGTGTGGTTTGTGGAAAAGAACACACATGCAATGACTTTAGTGCTGGTTTGTGGTTTTATTATAAGAACAAACCTGCAATGACTCTAGTGGTTGATCCATGTGTGGTTTGTGGAAAGAACACACATGTAATGACTCTAGTGGTTGATCCATGTGTGGTTTGTGGAAAGAACACACATGCAATGCCCATTGGTGGATCCATGATGGTTTTAGCATAAGAACACACATGCAATGACTCTAGTGGTTGATCCATGTTTGTTTGTGTAAATAACACATGCAATGACTCTAGTGGTTGATCCATGTGTGGTTTGTGGAAATAACACACATGCAATGACTCTAGTGGTTGATCCATGTGTGGTTTGTGGAAAGAACACACATGAAATGACTCTAGTGGTTGATCCATGTGTGGTTTGTGGAAAGAACACACATGCAATGACACTGGTGGATCCATAGGTGGTTTTAGTATAAGAACACACATGCAATGACTCTAGTGGTTGATCCATGTGTGGTTTGTGGAAATAACACACATGCAATGACTCTAGTGGTTGATCCATGTGTGGTTTGTGGAAAGAACACACATGCAATGACCACTGGTGGATCCATGTTGGTTTTAGTATAAGAACACACATGCAATGACTCTAGTACTGGTTTGTGGTTTTATAAGAACACACATGCAATGACTCTAGTGGTTGATCCATGTGTGGTTTGTGGAAATAACACACATGCAATGACTCTAGTGGTTGATCCATGTGTGGTTTGTGGAAAGAACACACATGCAATGACTCTAGTGCTGGATTGTGGTTTTAGTATAAGAACACACATGCAATGACTCTAGTGGTTGATCCATGTGTGGTTTGTGGAAATAACACACATGCAATGACTCTAGTGGTTGATCCATATGTGGTTTGTGGAAAGAACACACATGTAATGACCACTGGTGGATCCATGTGTGGTTTGTGGAAAAGAACACACATGCAATGACTCTAGTGCTGGTTTGTGGTTTTAGTATAAGAACAAACATGCAATGACTCTAGTGGTTGATCCATGTTTGGTTTGTGGAAAGAACACACATGCAATGACTCTGGTTGATCCATATGTGGTTTGTGGAAAGAACACACATGCAATGACCACTGGTGGATCCATGTGTGGTTTGTGGAAAGAACACACATGCAATGACTCTAGTGCTGGTTTGTGGTTTTAGTATAAGAACAAACATGCAATGACTCTAGTGGTTGATCCATGTGTGGTTTGTGGAAAGAACACACATGCAATGACTCTAGTGGTTGATCCATGTGTGGTTTGTGGAAAGAACACACATGCAATGACCACTGGTGGATCCATGTGTGGTTGGTGGAAAAGAACACACATGAAATGACTCTAGTGCTGGTTTGTGGTTTTAGTATAAGAACAAACATGCAATGACTCTAGTGGTTGATCCATGTGTGGTTTGTGGAAATAACACACATGCAATGACTCTAGTGGTTGATCCATGTGTGGTTTGTGGAAAGAACACACATGCAATGACCACTGGTGGATCCATGTTGGTTTTAGTATAAGAACACACATGCAATGACTCTAGTGGTTTATCCATGTTTGTTTGTGGAAATAACACACATGCAATGACTCTAGTGGTTGATCCATGTGTGGTTTGTGAAAAGAACACACATGCAATGACTCTGGTTGATCCATGTGTGGTTTGTGGAAAGAACACACATGCAATGACCACTAGTGGATCCATGTGTGGTTTGTGGAAAGGACACACATGCAATGACCACTGGTGGATCCATGTTGGTTTTAGTATAAGAACACACATGCAATGCCTCTAGTGGTTGATCCATGTTTATTTGTGGAAATAACACACATGCAATGACTCTAGTGGTTGATCCATGTGTGGTTTGTGGAAAGAACACACATGCAATGACCACTAGTGGATCCATGTGTGGTTTGTGGAAAAGAACACACATGCAATGACTCTAGTGCTGGTTTGTGGTTTTATTATAAGAACAAACCTGCAATGACTCTAGTGGTTGATCCATGTTTGGTTTGTGGAAAGAACACACATGCAATGAATCTGGTTGATCCATATGTGGTTTATGGAAAGAACACACATGTAATGACTCTAGTGGTTGATCCATATGTGGTTTGTGGAAAGAACACACCTGAAATGACAACTGGTGGATCCATGTGTGGTTTGTGGAAAAGAACACACACGCAATGACTCTAGTACTGGTTTGTGGTTTTAGTATAAGAACAAACATGCAATAACTCTAGTGGTTGATCCATGTGTGGTTTGTGGAAATAACACACATGCAATGACTCTAGTGGTTGATCGATGTGTGGTTTGCGGAAAGAACACACATGCAATGACCACGGGTGGATTCATGATGGTTTTAGTATCAGAACACACATGCAATGACTCTAGTACTGGTTTGTGGTTTTAGTATAAGAACACACATGCAATGACTCTAGTGGCTGATCCATGTGTGGTTTGTGGAAATAACACACATGCAATGACTCTAGTGGTTGATCCATGTGTGGTTTGTGGATAGAACACACATGGGATGACCACTGGTGGATCCATGTTGGTTTTAGTATAAGAACACACATGCAATGACTCTAGTGGTTGATCCAAGTTTGTTTGTGGAAATAACACACATGCAATGACTCTAGTGGTTTATCCATGTGTGGTTTATGGAAAGAACACAAGTACAATGACTCTCGTTGATCCATGTGTGGTTTGTGGAAAGAACACACATGCAATGAACACTGGTGGATCCATGTGTGGTTTGTGGAAAAGAACACACATGCAATGACTCTAGTGCTGGTTTGTGGTTTTAGTATAAGAACAAACATGCAATGACTCTAGTGCTGGTTTGTGGTTTTAGTATAAGAACAAACATGCAATGAGTCTAGTGGTTGATCCATGTGTGGTTTGTGGAAATAACACACATGCAATGACTAGTGGTTGATCCATGTGTTGTTTGTGGAAAGAACACACATGCAATTACCACTGGTGGATCCATGTTGGTTTTAGTATAAGAACACACATGTAGTGACTCTAGTGGTTGATCCATGTTTTTTGTAAATAACACACATGCAATGACTCTAGTGGTTGATCCATGTGTGGTTTGTGGAAAGAACACACAAGCAATGACTCTAGTGGTTGATCCATGTGTGGTTTGTGGAAAGAACACACATGCAATGACCACTGGTGGATCCATGTGTGGTTTGTGGAAAAAAACACACATGCAATGACTCTAGTGCTGGTTTGTGGTTTTAGTATAAGAACAAACATGCAATGACTCTAGTGGTTGATCCATGTGTGGTTTGTGGAAAGAACACTCATGCAATGACTCTGGTTGATCCATATGTGGTTTGTGGAAAGAACACACATGCAATGACCACTGGTGGATCCATGTGTGGTTTGTGGAAAAGAACACACATGCAATGACTCTAGTGCTGGTTTGTGGTTTTAGTATAAGAACAAACATGCAATGACTCTAGTGGTTGATCCATGTGTGGTTTGTGGAAAGAACACACATGGAATGACTCTGGTTGATACATGTGTTGTTTGTGGTAAGAACACACATGCAATGACCACTGGTGGATCCATGTGTTGTTTGCGGAAAAGAACACACATGCAATGACTAGTGCTGGTTTGTGGTTTTATTATAAGAACAAACCTGCAATGACTCTAGTGGTTGATCCATGTGTGGTTTGTGGAAAGAACACACATGTAATGACTCTAGTGGTTGATCCATGTGTGGTTTGTGGAAAGAACACACATGCAATGACACACATGCAATGACTCTAGTGGTTGATCCATATTTGGTTTGTGGAAAGAACACACATGCAATAACCACTGGTGGATCCATGTGTGGTTTGTGGAAAAGAACACACATGCAATGACTCTAGTGTACTGGTTTGTGGTTTTAGTATAAGAACACACATGCAATGACTCTAGTACTGGTTTATGGTTTTAGTATAAGAACACACATGCAATGACTCTAGTGGTTGATCCATGTGTGGTTTGTGGAAATAACACACTTGAAATGACTCTAGTGGTTGATCCATATGTGGTTTGTGGAAAGAACACACATGAAATGACAACTGGTGGATCCATGTGTGGTTTGTGGAAAAGAACACACATGCAATGACTCTAGTACTGGTTTGTGGTTTTAGTATAAGAACAAACATGCAATAACTCTAGTGGTTGATCCATGTGTGGTTTGTGGAAATAACACACATGCAATGACTCTAGTGGTTGATCGATGTGTGGTTTGTGGAAACAACACACATGCAATGACCACTGGTGGATCCATGATGGTTTTAGTATAAGAACACACATGCAATGACTCTAGTACTGGTTTGTGGTTTTAGTATAAGAACACACATGCAATGACTCTAGTGGTTGATCCATGTGTGGTTTGTGGAAATAACACACATGCACTGACTCTAGTGGTTGATCCATGTGTGGTTTGTGGAAAGAACACACATGCGATGACCACTGGTAGATCCATGTTGGTTTTAGTATAAGAACACACATGCAATGACTATAGTGGTTGATCCATGTTTGTTTGTGGAAATAACACACATGCAATGACTCTAGTGGTTGATCCATGTGTGGTTTATGGAAAGAACACACATACAATGACTCTGGTTGATCCATGTGTGGTTTGTGGAAATAACACACATGCAATGACTCTAGTGGTTGATCCATGTGTGGTTTGTGGAAATAACACACATGTAATGACCACTGGTGGAGCCATGTTGGTTTTAGTATAAGAACATACATGCAATGACTCTAGTGGTGGATCCATGTTTATTTGTGGAAATAACACACATGCAATGACTCTAGTGGTTGATCCATGTCTCGTTTGTGCAAGTAACACACATGCAATGACTCTGGTTGATCGATGTGTGGTTTAACACACATGCAATGACTCTAGTGGTGGATCCATGTTTATTTGTGGAAATAACACACATGCAATGACTCTAGTGGTTTATCCATGTGTTGTTTGTGGAAAGAAAAAACATGCAATGACTCTAGTTGATCCATGTGTGGTTTGTGGAAAAGAACACACATGCAATGACTCTAGTGCTGGTTTGTGGTTTTAGTATAACAACAAACATGCAATGACTCTAGTGGTTGATCCATGTGTGGTTTGTGGAAATAACACACATGTAATGACCACTGGTGGATCCATGTGTGGTTTGTGGAAAAGAACACACATGCAATGACTCTAGTGCTGGTTTGTGGTTTTAGTATAAGAACAAACATGCAATGACTCTAGTGGTTGATCCATGTTTGGTTTGTGGAAAGAACACACATGCAATGAATCTGGTTGATCCATATGTGGTTTATGGAAAGAACACACATGCAATGACCACTGGTGGATCCATGTGTGGTTTGTGGAAAAGAACACACATGCAATGACTCTAGTGCTGGTTTGTGGTTTTAGTATAAGAACAAACATGCAATGAATCTAGTGGTTGATCCACGTGTGGTTTGTGGAAAGAACACACATGCAATGACTCTGGTTGGTCCATATGTGGTTTGTGGAAGGAACACACATGCAATGACCACTGGTGGATCCATGTGTGGTTGGTGGAAAAGAACACACATGAAATGACTCTAGTGCTGGTTTGTGGTTTTAGTATAAGAACAAACATGCAATGACTCTAGTGGTTGATCCATGTGTGGTTTGTGGAAATAACACACATGCAATAACTCTAGTGGTTGATCCATGTGTGGATTGTGGAAAGAACACACATGCAATGACCACTGGTGGATCCATGTTGGTTTTAGTATAAGGACACACATGCAATGACTCTAGTGGTTGATCCATGTTTGTTTGTGGAAATAACACACATGCAATGACTGTAGTGGTTGATCCATGTGTGGTTTGTGAAAAGACACACATACAATGACTCTGGTTGATCCATGTGTGGTTTGTGGAAAGAACACACATGCAATGACCACTAGTGGATCCATGTGTGGTTTGTGGAAAGGACACACATGCAATGACCACTGGTGGATCCATGTTGGTTTTAGTATAAGAACACACATGCAATGCCTCTAGTGGTTGATCCATGTTTATTTGTGGAAATAACACACATGCAATGACTCTAGTGGTTGATCCATGTGTGGTTTGTGGAAAGAACACACATGCAATGACCACTAGTGGATCCATGTGTGATTTGTGGAAAAGAACACACATGCAATGACTCTAGTGCTGGTTTGTGGTTTTATTATAAGAACAAACCTGCAATGACTCTAGTGGTTGATCCATATGTGGTTTGTGGAAATAACACACATGTAATGACCACTGGTGGATCCCTGTGTGGTTTGTGGAAAAGAACACACATGCAATGACTCTAGTGCTGGTTTGTGGTTTTAGTATAAGAACAAAACATGCAATGACTCTAGTGGTTGATCCATGTTTGGTTTGTGGAAAGAACACACATGCAATGAATCTGGTTGATCCATATGTGGTTTATGGAAAGAACACACATGCAATGACCACTGGTGGATCCATGTGTGGTTTGTGGAAAAGAACACACATGCAATGACTCTAGTGCTGGTTTGTGGTTTTAGTATAAGATCAAACATGCAATGACTCTAGTGGTTGATCCATGTTTGGTTTGTGGAAAGAACACACATGCAATGAATCTGGTTGATCCATATGTGGTTTATGGAAAGAACACACATGCAATGACCACTGGTGGATCCATGTGTGGTTTGTGGAAAAGAACACACATGCAATGACTCTAGTGCTGGTTTGTGGTTTTAGTATAAGAACAAACTTGCAATTAATCTATTGGTTGATCCACGTGTGGTTTGTGGAAAGAACACACATGCAATGACTCTGGTTGGTCCATATGTGGTTTGTGGAAGGAACACACATGCAATGACCACTGGTGGATCCATGTGTGGTTGGTGGAAAAGAACACACATGAAATGACTCTAGTGCTGGTTTGTGGTTTTAGTATAAGAACAAACATGTAATGACTCTAGTGGTTGATCCATGTGTGGTTTGTGGAAATAACACACATGCAATAACTCTAGTGGTTGATCCATGTGTGGATTGTGGAAAGAACACACATGCAATGACCACTGGTGGATCCATGTTGGTTTTAGTATAAGAACACACATGCAATGACTCTAGTGGTTTATCCATGTTTGTTTGTGGAAATAACACACATGCAATGACTGTAGTGGTTGATCCATGTGTGGTTTGTGAAAAGAACACACATACAATGACTCTGGTTGATCCATGTGTGGTTTGTGGAAAGAACACACATGCAATGACCACTAGTGGATCCATGTGTGGTTTGTGGAAAGGACACACATGCAATGACCACTGGTGGATCCATGTTGGTTTTAGTATAAGAACACACATGCAATGCCTCTAGTGGTTGATCCATGTTTATTTGTGGAAATAACACACATGCAATGACTCTAGTGGTTGATCCATGTGTGGTTTGTGGAAAGAACACACATGCAATGACAACTAGTGGATCCATGTGTGATTTGTGGAAAAGAACACACATGCAATGACTCTAGTGCTGGTTTGTGGTTTTATTATAAGAACAAACCTGCAATGACTCTAGTGGTTGATCCATATGTGGTTTGTGGAAATAACACACATGTAATGACCACTGGTGGATCCATGTGTGGTTTGTGGAAAAGAACACACATGCAATGACTCGAGTGCTGGTTTGTGGTTTTAGTATAAGAACAAAACATGCAATGACTCTAGTGGTTGATCCATGTTTGGTTTGTGGAAAGAACACACATGCAATGAATCTGGTTGATCCATATGTGGTTTATGGAAAGAACACACATGCAATGACCACTGGTGGATCCATGTGTGGTTTGTGGAAAAGAACACACATGCAATGACTCTAGTGCTGGTTTGTGGTTTTAGTATAAGAACAAACATGCAATGAATCTAGTGGTTGATCCACGTGTGGTTTGTGGAAAGAACACACATGCAATGACTCTGGTTGGTCCATATGTGGTTTGTGGAAGGAACACACATGCAATGACCACTGGTGGATCCATGTGTGGTTGGTGGAAAAGAACACACATGAAATGACTCTAGTGCGGGTTTGTGGTTTTAGTATAAGAACAAACATGCAATGACTCTAGTGGTTGATCCATGTGTGGTTTGTGGAAATAACACACATGCAATAACTCTAGTGGTTGATCCATGTGTGGATTGTGGAAAGAACACACATGCAATGACCACTGGTGGATCCATGTTGGTTTAGTATAAGAACACACATGCAATGACTCTAGTGGTTTATCCATGTTTGTTTGTGGAAATAACACATATGCAATGACTGTAGTGGTTGATCCATGTGTGGTTTGTGAAAAGAACACACATACAATGACTCTGGTTGATCCATGTGTGGTTTGTGGAAAGAACACACATGCAATGACCATTGGTGGATCCATGTGTGGTTTGTGGAAAAGAACACACATGCAATGACTCTAGTGCTGGTTTGTGGTTTTAGTATAAGAAAAAACATGCAATGTCTCTAGTGGTTGACCCATGTGTGGTTTGTGGAAATAACACACATGCAATGACTAGTGGTTGATCCATGTGTGGTTTGTGGAAAGAACACACATGCAATGAATCTGGTTGATCCATATGTGGTTTATGGAAAGAACACACATGCAATGACCACTGGTGGATCCATGTGTGGTTTGTGGAAAAGAACACACATGCAATGACTCTAGTGCTGGTTTGTGGTTTTAGTATAAGAACAAACATGCAATCACTCTAGTGGTTGATCCATGTTTGGTTTGTGGAAAGAACACACATGCAATGAATCTGGTTGATCCATATGTGGTTTATGGAAAGAACACACATGCAATGACCACTGGTGGATCCATGTGTGGTTTGTGGAAAAGAACACACATGCAATGACTCTAGTGCTGGTTTGTGGTTTTAGTATAAGAACAAACTTGCAATTAATCTATTGGTTGATCCACGTGTGGTTTGTGGAAAGAACACACATACAATGACTCTGGTTGATCCATATGTGGTTTGTGGAAGGAACACACATGCAATGACCACTGGTGGATCCATGTGTGGTTGGTGGAAAAGAACACACATGAAATGACTCTAGTGCTGGTTTGTGGTTTTAGTATAAGAACAAACATGCAATGACTCTAGTGGTTGATCCATGTGTGGTTTGTGGAAATAACACACATGCAATAACTCTAGTGGTTGATCCATGTGTGGATTGTGGAAAGAACACACATGCAATGACCACTGGTGGATCCATGTTGGTTTTAGTATAAGAACACACATGCAATGACTCTAGTGGTTTATCCATGTTTGTTTGTGGAAATAACACACATGCAATGACTGTAGTGGTTGATCCATGTGTGGTTTGTGAAAAGAACACACATACAATGACTCTGGTTGATCCATGTGTGGTTTGTGGAAAGAACACACATGCAATGACCACTTGTGGATCCATGTGTGGTTTGTGGAAAGGACACACATGCAATGACCACTGGTGGATCCATGTTGGTTTTAGTATAAGAACACACATGCAATGCCTCTAGTGGTTGATCCATGTTTATTTGTGGAAATAACACACATGCAATGACTCTAGTGGTTGATCCATGTGTGGTTTGTGGAAAGAACACACATGCAATGACCACTAGTGGATCCATGTGTGATTTGTGGAAAAGAACACACATGCAATGACTCTAGTGCTGGTTTGTGGTTTTATTATAAGAACAAACCTGCAATGACTCTAGTGGTTGATCCATATGTGGTTTGTGGAAATAACACACATGTAATGACCACTGGTGGATCCATGTGTGGTTTGTGGAAAAGAACACACATGCAATGACTCTAGTGCTGGTTTGTGGTTTTAGTATAAGAACAAAACTTGCAATGACTCTAGTGGTTGATCCATGTTTGGTTTGTGGAAAGAACACACATGCAATGAATCTGGTTGATCCATATGTGGTTTATGGAAAGAACACACATGCAATGACCACTGGTGGATCCATGTGTGGTTTGTGGAAAAGAACACACATGCAATGACTCTAGTGCTGGTTTGTGGTTTTAGTATAAGAACAAACATGCAATGAATCTAGTGGTTGATCCACGTGTGGTTTGTGGAAAGAACACACATGCAATGACTCTGGTTGTGCCATATGTGGTTTGTGGAAGGAACACACATGCAATGACCACTGGTGGATCCATGTGTGGTTGGTGGAAAAGACCACACATGAAATGACTCTAGTGCGGGTTTGTGGTTTTAGTATAAGAACAAACATGCAATGACTCTAGTGGTTGATCCATGTGTGGTTTGTGGAAATAACACACATGCAATAACTCTAGTGGTTGATACATGTGTGGATTGTGGAAAGAACACACATGCAATGACCACTGGTGGATCCATGTTGGTTTAGTATAAGAACACACATGCAATGACTCTAGTGGTTTATCCATGTTTGTTTGTGGAAATAACACACATGCAATGACTGTAGTGGTTGATCCATGTGTGGTTTGTGAAAAGAACACACATACAATGACTCTGGTTGATCCATGTGTGGTTTGTGGAAAGAACACACATGCAATGACCATTGGTGGATCCATGTGTGGTTTGTGGAAAAGAACACACATGCAATGACTCTAGTGCTGGTTTGTGGTTTTAGTATAAGAACAAACATGCAATGACTCTAGTGGTTGACCCATGTGTGGTTTGTGGAAATAACACACATGCAATGACTAGTGGTTGATCCATGTGTGGTTTGTGGAAAGAACACACATGCGATGACCACTGCTGGATCCATGTTGGTTTTAGTATAAGAACACACATGCAATGACTCTGGTGGTTGATCCATGTTTATTTGTGGAAATAACACACATGCAATGACTCTAGTGGTTGATCCATGTGTGGTTTGTGGAAAGAACACACATGCAATGTCCACTAGTGGATCCATGTGTGATTTGTGGAAAAGAACACACATGCAATGACTCTAGTGCTGGTTTGCGGTTTTATTATAAGAACAAACCTGCAATGACTCTAGTGGTTGATCCATATGTGGTTTGTGGAAATAACACACATGTAATGACCACTGGTGGATCCATGTGTGGTTTGTGGAAAAGAACACACATGCAATGACTCTAGTGCTGGTTTGTGGTTTTAGTATAAGAACAAAACATGCAATGACTCTAGTGGTTGATCCATGTTTGGTTTGTGGAAAGAACACACATGCAATGAATCTGGTTGATCCATATGTGGTTTATGGAAAGAACACACATGCAATGACCACTGGTGGATCCATGTGTGGTTTGTGGAAAAGAACACACATGCAATGACTCTAGTGCTGGTTTGTGGTTTTAGTATAAGAACAAACATGCAATGAATCTAGTGGTTGATCCACGTGTGGTTTGTGGAAAGAACACACATGCAATGACTCTGGTTGGTCCATATGTGGTTTGTGGAAGGAACACACATGCATTGACCACTGGTGGATCCATGTGTGGTTGGTGGAAAAGAACACACATGAAATGACTCTAGTGCTGGTTTGTGGTTTTAGTATAAGAACAAACATGCAATGACTCTAGAGGTTGATCCATGTGTGGTTTGTGGAAATAACACACATGCCATGACTCTAGTGGTTGATCCATGTGTGGTTTGTGGAAAGAACACACATGCAATGACCACTGGTGGATCCATGTTGGTTTTAGTATAAGAACACACATGCAATGACTCTAGTGGTTTATCCATGTTTGCTTGTGGAAATAACACACATGCAATGACTGTAGTGGTTGATCCATGTGTGGTTCGTGAAAAGAACACACATACAATGACTCTGGTTGATCCATGTGTGGTTTGTGGAAAGAACACACATGCAGTGTCCACTGGTGGATCCATGTGTGGTTTGTGGAAAAGAACACACATGCAATGACTCTAGTGCTGGTTTGTGGTTTTAGTATAAGAACAAACATGCAATGACTCTAGTGGTTGATCCATGTGTGGTTTGTGGAAATAACACACATGCAATGACTAGTGGTTGATCCATGTGTGGTTTGTGGAAAGAACACACATGCGATGACCACTGCTGGATCCATGTTGGTTTTAGTATAAGAACACACATGCAATGACTCTGGTGGTTGATCCATGTTTGTTTGTGGAAATAACACACATGCAATGACTCTAGTGGTTGATCCATGTGTGGTTTATGGAAAGAACACACAAACAATGACTCTGGTTGATCCATGTGTGGTTTGTGGAAAGAACACACATGCAATGACCACTGGTGGATCCATGTGTGGTTTGTGGAAAAGAACACACATGCAATGACGCTAGTGCTGGTTTGTGGTTTTAGTATAATAACAAACATGTAATGACTCTAGTGGTTGATCCATGTGTGGTTTGTGGAAATAACACACATGCAATGACTAGTGGTTGATCCATGTGTGGTTTATGGAAAGAACACACATGCAATGACCACTGGTGGATCCATGGTGGTTTTAGTATAAGAACACACATGCAATGCCTCTAGTGGTTGAACCATGTTTATTTGTGGAAATAACACACATGCAATGACTCTAGTTGTTGATCCATGTGTGGTTTGTGGAAAGAACACACATGCAATGACCACTGGTGGATCCATGTGTGGTTTGTGGAAAAGAACACACATGCAATGTCTCTAGTGCTGGTTTGTGGTTTTATTATAAGAACAAACCTGCAATGACTCTAGTGGTTGATCCATGTGTGGTTTGTGGAAATAACACACATGTAATGACTCTAGTGGTTGATCCATGTGTGTTTTGTGGAAAGAACACACATGCAAAGACTCTGGTTGATCCACATGTGGTTTGTGGAAAGAACACACATGCAATGACCACTGGTGGATCCATGTGTGGTTTGTTGAAAAGAACACACATGCAATGACTCTAGTGTACTGGTTTGTGGTTTTAGTATAAGAACACACATGCAATGACTCTAGTACTGGTTTATGGTTTTAGTATAAGAACACACATGCAATGACTCTAGTGGTTGATCCATGTGGGGTTTGTGGAAATAACACACTTGGAATGACTCTAGTTGTTGATCCATATGTGGTTTGTGGAAAGAACACACATGAAATGACAACTGGTGGATCCATGTGTGGTTTGTGGAAAAGAACACAGATGCAATGACTCTAGTACTGGTTTGTGGTTTTAGTATAAGAACAAACATGCAATAACTCTAGTGGTTGATCCATGTGTGGTTTGTGGAAATAACACACATGCAATGACTCTAGTGGTTGATCGATGTGTGGTTTGTGGAAAGAACACACATGCAATGACCACTGGTGGATCCACGTTGGTTTTAATATAAGAACACACATGCAATGACTCTAGTGGTTTATCCATGTTTGTTTGTGGAAATAACACACATGCAATGACTATAGTGGTTGATCCATGTGTGGTTTGTGAAAAGAACACACATACAATGACTCTGGTTGATCCATGTGTGGTTTGTGGAAAGAACACACATGCAATGACCATTGGTGGATCCATGTGTGGTTTGTGGAAAAGAACACACATGCAATGACTCTAGTGCTGGTTTGTGGTTTTAGTATAAGAACAAACATGCAATGACTCTGGTGGTTGATCCATGTGTGGTTTGTGGAAATAACACACATGCAATGACTAGTGGTTGATCCATGTGTGGTTTGTGGAAAGAACACACATGCGATGACCACTGCTGGATCCATGCTGGTTTTAGTATAAGAACACACATGCAATGACTCTGGTGGTTGATCCATGTTTATTTGTGGAAATAACACACATGCAATGACTCTAGTGGTTGATCCATGTGTGGTTTGTGGAAAGAACACACATGCAATGACCACTAGTGGATCCATGTGTGATTTGTGGAAAAGAACACACATGCAATGACTCTAGTGCTGGTTTGCGGTTTTATTATAAGAACAAACCTGCAATGACTCTAGTGGTTGATCCATATGTGGTTTGTGGAAATAACACACATGTAATGACCACTGGTGGATCCATGTGTGGTTTGTGGAAAAGAACACACATGCAATGACTCTAGTGCTGGTTTGTGGTTTTAGGATAAGAACAAAACATGCAATGACTCTAGTGGTTGATCCATGTTTGGTTTGTGGAAAGAACACACATGCAATGAATCTAGTTGATCCATATGTGGTTTATGGAAAGAACACACATGCAATGACCACTGGTGGATCCATGTGTGGTTTGTGGAAAAGAACACACATGCAATGACTCTAGTGCTGGTTTGTGGTTTTAGTATAAGAACAAACATGCAATGAATCTAGTGGTTGATCCACGTGTGGTTTGTGGAAAGAACACACATGCAATGACTCTGGTTGGTCCATATGTGGTTTGTGGAAGGAACACACATGCAATGACCACTGGTGGATCCATGTGTGGTTGGTGGAAAAGAACACACATGAAATGACTCTAGTGCTGGTTTGTGGTTTTAGTATAAGAACAAACATGCAATGACTCTAGAGGTTGATCCATGTGTGGTTTGTGGAAATAACACACATGCCATGACTCTAGTGGTTGATCCATGTGTGGTTTGTGGAAAGAACACACATGCAATGACCACTGGTGGATCCATGTTGGTTTTAGTATAAGAACACACATGCAATGACTCTAGTGGTTTATCCATGTTTGCTTGTGGAAATAACACACATGCAATGACTGTAGTGGTTGATCCATGTGTGGTTCGTGAAAAGAACACACATACAATGACTCTGGTTGATCCATGTGTGGTTTGTGGAAAGAACACACATGCAGTGACCACTGGTGGATCCATGTGTGGTTTGTGGAAAAGAACACACATGCAATGACTCTAGTGCTGGTTTGTGGTTTTAGTATAAGAACAAACATGCAATGACTCTAGTGGTTGATCCATGTGTGGTTTGTGGAAATAACACACATGCAATGACTAGTGGTTGATCCATGTGTGGTTTGTGGAAAGAACACACATGCGATGACCACTGCTGGATCCATGTTGGTTTTAGTATAAGAACACACATGCAATGACTCTGGTGGTTGATCCATGTTTGTTTGTGGAAATAACACACATGCAATGACTCTAGTGGTTGATCCATGTGTGGTTTATGGAAAGAACACACAAACAATGACTCTGGTTGATCCATGTGTGGTTTGTGGAAAGAACACACATGCAGTGACCACTGGTGGATCCATGTGTGGTTTGTGGAAAAGAACACACATGCAATGACGCTAGTGCTGGTTTGTGGTTTTAGTATAATAACAAACATGTAATGACTCTACTGGTTGATCCATGTGTGGTTTGTGGAAATAACACACATGCAATGACTAGTGGTTGATCCATGTGTGGTTTATGGAAAGAACACACATGCAATTTCCACTGGTGGATCCATGGTGGTTTTAGTATAAGAACACACATGCAATGCCTCTAGTGGTTGAACCATGTTTATTTGTGGAAATAACACACATGCAATGACTCTAGTTGTTGATCCATGTGTGGTTTGTGGAAAGAACACACATGCAATGACCACTGGTGGATCCATGTGTGGTTTGTGGAAAAGAACACACATGCAATGTCTCTAGTGCTGGTTTGTGGTTTTATTATAAGAACAAACCTGCAATGACTCTAGTGGTTGATCCATGTGTGGTTTGTGGAAATAACACACATGTAATGACTCTAGTGGTTGATCCATGTGTGTTTTGTGGAAAGAACACACATGCAAAGACTCTGGTTGATCCACATGTGGTTTGTGGAAAGAACACACATGCAATGACCACTGGTGGATCCATGTGTGGTTTGTTGAAAAGAACACACATGCAATGACTCTAGTGTACTGGTTTGTGGTTTTAGTATAAGAACACACATGCAATGACTCTAGTACTGGTTTATGGTTTTAGTATAAGAACACACATGCAATGACTCTAGTGGTTGATCCATGTGGGGTTTGTGGAAATAACACACTTGGAATGACTCTAGTTGTTGATCCATATGTGGTTTGTGGAAAGAACACACATGAAATGACAACTGGTGGATCCATGTGTGGTTTGTGGAAAAGAACACAGATGCAATGACTCTAGTACTGGTTTGTGGTTTTAGTATAAGAACAAACATGCAATAACTCTAGTGGTTGATCCATGTGTGGTTTGTGGAAATAACACACATGCAATGACTCTAGTGGTTGATCGATGTGTGGTTTGTGGAAAGAACACACATGCAATGACCACTGGTGGATCCACGTTGGTTTTAATATAAGAACACACATGCAATGACTCTAGTGGTTTATCCATGTTTGTTTGTGGAAATAACACACATGCAATGACTATAGTGGTTGATCCATGTGTGGTTTGTGAAAAGAACACACATACAATGACTCTGGTTAATCCATGTGTGGTTTGTGGAAAGAACACACATGCAATGACCATTGGTGGATCCATGTGTGGTTTGTGGAAAAGAACACACATGCAATGACTCTAGTGCTGGTTTGTGGTTTTAGTATAAGAACAAACATGCAATGACTCTGGTGGTTGATCCATGTGTGGTTTGTGGAAATAACACACATGCAATGACTAGTGGTTGATCCATGTGTGGTTTGTGGAAAGAACACACATGCGATGACCACTGCTGGATCCATGTTGGTTTTAGTATAAGAACACACATGCAATGACTCTGGTGGTTGATCCATGTTTATTTGTGGAAATAACACACATGCAATGACTCTAGTGGTTGATCCATGTGTGGTTTGTGGAAAGAACACACATGCAATGACCACTATGGATCCATGTGTGATTTGTGGAAAAGAACACACATGCAATGACTCTAGTGCTGGTTTGCGGTTTTATTATAAGAACAAACCTGCAATGACTCTAGTGGTTGATCCATATGTGGTTTGTGGAAATAACACACATGTAATGACCACTGGTGGATCCATGTGTGGTTTGTGGAAAAGAACACACATGCAATGACTCTAGTGCTGGTTTGTGGTTTTAGTATAAGAACAAAACATGCAATGACTCTAGTGGTTGATCCATGTTTGGTTTGTGGAAAGAACACACATGCAATGACTCTGGTTGATCCATATGTGGTTTGTGGAAAGAACACACATGCAATGACCACTAGTGGATCCATGTGCGGTTTGTGGAAAAGAACACACATGCAATGACTCTAGTGTTGGTTTGTGGTTTTAGTATAATAACAAACATGCAATGACTCTATTGGTTGATCCATGTGTGGTTTTAGTTTAAGAACACACATGCAATGACTCTAGTGGTTAATCCGTGTGTGGTTTGTGGAAAGAACACACATGCAATGACCACTGGTGGATCCATGTTGGTTTTAGTATAAGAACACACATGCAATGACTCTAGTAGTTTATCCATATTTGTTTGTGGAAATCACACACATGCAATGACTCTAGTGGTTGATCCATGTGTGGTTTGTGAAAAGAACACACATGCAATGACTCTAGTGTTGGTTTTAGTATAAGAACAAACATGCAATGACTCTAGTGGTTGATCCATATGTGGTTTGTGGAAATGACACACATGCAATGACTCTAGTACTGGTTTGTGGTTTTAGTATAAGAACACACATGCAATGACTCTAGTGGTTGATCCATGTGTGGTTTGTGGAAAGAACACACATGCGATGACCACTGGTGGATCCATGTTGGTTTTAGTATAAGAACACACATGCAATGACTCTAGTGGTTGATCCATGTTTGTTTGTGGAAATAACACACATGCAATTACTCTAGTGGTTGATCCATGTGTGGTTTATGGAAAGAACACACATACAATGACTCTGGTTGATCCATGTGTGGTTTGTGTAAAGAACACACATGCAATGACCACTGGTGGATCCTTGTGTGGTTTGTGGAAAAGAACACACATGCAATGACTCTAGTGCTGGTTTGTGGTTTTAGTATAAGAACAAACGTGCAATGACTCTAGTGGTTGATCCATGTGTGGTTTGTGGAAATAACACACATGCAATGACTAGTGGTTGATCCATGTGTGGTTTGTGGAAAGAACACACATGCAATGACCACTGGTGGATCCATGTTGGTTTTAGTATAAGAACACACATGCAATGACTCTAGTGGTTGATCCATGTTTATTTGTGGAAATAACACACATGCAATGACTCTAGTGGTTGATCCATGTCTGGTTTGTGCAAATAACACACATGCAATGACTCTGGTTGATCCATGTGTGGTTTGTGGAAAGAACACATCTGCAATGACCACTGGTGGATCCATGTGTGGTTTGTGGAAAAGAACACACATACAATGACTCTAGTGCTGGTTTGTGGTTTTAGTATAACAACAAACATGCAATGACTCTAGTGGTTGATCCATGTGTGGTTTGTGGAAATAACACACATGCAATGACTCTAGTGGTTGATCCATATGTGGTTTGTGGAAATGACACACATGCAATGACCATTGGTGGATCCATGTTGGTTTTAGCATAATAACACACATGCAATGCCTCTAGTAGTTTATCCATGTTTGTTTGTGGAAATCACACACATGCAATGACTCTAGTGGTTGATCCATGTCTGGTTTGTGTAAAGAACACCACATGCAATGACTCTGGTTGATCCATGTGTGGTTTGTGGAAAGAAAACACATGCAATGACCATTGGTGGATCCTTGTGTGGTTTGTGGAAAAGAACACACATGCAAATACTCTAGTGCTGGTTTGTGGTTTTAGTATAACAACAAACATGCAATGACTCTAGTGGTTGATCCATGTGTGGTTTGTGGAAATAATACACATGCAATGACTCTAGTGGTTGATCCATATGTGGTTTGTGGAAATAACACACATGTAATGACCACTGGTGGATCCATGTGTGGTTTGTGGAAAAGAACACACATGCAATGACTCTACTGCTGGTTTGTGGTTTTAGTATAAGAACAAACATGCAATGACTCTAGTGGTTGATCCATGTTTGGTTTGTGGAAAGAACACACATGCAATGACTCAGGTTGATCCATGTGCGGTTTGTGGAAAAGAACACACATGCAATGACTCTAGTGTTGGTTTGTGGTTTTAGTATAATAACAAACATGCAATGACTCTATTGGTTGATCCATGTGTGTTTTTAGTTTAAGAACACACATGCAATGACTCTAGTGGTTGATCCGTGTGTGGTTTGTGGAAAGAACACACATGCAATGACCACTGGTGGATCCATGTTGGTTTTAGTATAAGAACACACATGCAATGACTCTAGTAGTTTATCCATGTTTGTTTGTGGAAATCACACACATGCAATGACTCTAGTGGTTGATCCATGTGTGGTTTGTGAAAAGAACACACATGCAATGACTCTAGTGTTGGTTTTAGTATAAGAACACACATGCAATGACTCTAGTGGTTGATCCATGTGTGGTTTGTGGAAATAACACATATGCAATGACTCTAGTGGTCGATCCATGTGTGGTTTGTGGAAAGAACACACATGCAATGACTCTTATTTATGTTTTAGTATACAAGAACACACACGCAATGACTCTAGTGGTTGATCCATGTGTGGTTTATGGAAAGAACACACATGAAATGACCACTAGTGGATCCATGTGTGGTTTGTGGAAAAGAACACACATGTAATGACTAGTGGTTGATCCATGTGTGGTTTGTGGAAAGAACACACATGCAATGACCACTGGTGGATCCATGTTGGTTTTAGTATAAGAACACACATGTAGTGACTCTAGTGGTTGATCATGTTTATTTGTGGAAATAACACACATGCAATGACTCTATTGGTTGATCCATGTGTGGTTTTAGTTTAAGAACACACATGCAATGACTCTAGTGGTTGATCCGTGTGTGGTTTGTGGAAAGAACACACATGCAATGACCACTGGTGGATCCATGTTGGTTTTAGTATAAGAACACACATGCAATGACTCTAGTAGTTTATCCATGTTTGTTTGTGGAAATCACACACATGCAATGACTCTAGTGGTTGATCCATGTGTGGTTTGTGAAAAGAACACACATGCAATGACTCTAGTGTTGGTTTTAGTATAAGAACAAACATGCAATGACTCTAGTGGTTGATCCATATGTGGTTTGTGGAAATGACACACATGCAATGACCACTGGTGGATCCATGTTGGTTTTAATATAGGAACACACATGCAATGACTCTAGTACTGGTTTGTGGTTTTAGTATAAGAACACACATGCAATGACTCTAGTGGTTGATCCATGTGTGGTTTGTGGAAAGAACACACATGCGATGACCACTGGTGGATCCATGTTGGTTTTAGTATAAGAACACACATGCAATGACTCTAGTGGTTGATCCATGTTTGTTTGTGGAAATAACACACATGCAATTACTCTAGTGGTTGATCCATGTGTGGTTTATGGAAAGAACACACATACAATGACTCTGGTTGATCCATGTGTGGTTTGTGTAAAGAACACACATGCAATGACCACTGGTGGATCCTTGTGTGGTTTGTGGAAAAGAACACACATGCAATGACTCTAGTGCTGGTTTGTGGTTTTAGTATAAGAACAAACGTGCAATGACTCTAGTGGTTGATCCATGTGTGGTTTGAGGAAATAACACACATGCAATGACTAGTGGTTGATCCATGTGTGGTTTGTGGAAAGAACACACATGCAATGACCACTGGTGGATCCATGTTGGTTTTAGTATAAGAACACACATGCAATGACTCTAGTGGTTGATCCATGTTTATTTGTGGAAATAACACACATGCAATGACTCTAGTGGTTGATCCATGTCTGGTTTGTGCAAATAACACACATGCAATGACTCTGGTTGATCCATGTGTGGTTTGTGGAAAGAACACATCTGCAATGACCACTGGTGGATCCATGTGTGGTTTGTGGAAAAGAACACACATACAATGACTCTAGTGCTGGTTTGTGGTTTTAGTATAACAACAAACATGCAATGACTCTAGTGGTTGATCCATGTGTGGTTTGTGGAAATAACACACATGCAATGACTCTAGTGGTTGATCCATATGTGGTTTGTGGAAATGACACACATGCAATGACCATTGGTGGATCCATGTTGGTTTTAGCATAAGAACACACATGCAATGCCTCTAGTGGTTGATCCATGTTTATTCGTGGAAATAACACACATGCAATGACTCTAGTGGTTGATCCATGTCTGGTTTGTGTAAAGAACACCACATGCAATGACTCTGGTTGATCCATGTGTGGTTTGTGGAAAGAAAACACATGCAATGACCATTGGTGGATCCTTGTGTGGTTTGTGGAAAAGAACACACATGCAAATACTCTAGTGCTGGTTTGTGGTTTTAGTATAACAACAAACATGCAATGACTCTAGTGGTTGATCCATGTGTGGTTTGTGGAAATAATACACATGCAATGACTCTAGTGGTTGATCCATATGTGGTTTGTGGAAATAACACACATGTAATGACCACTGGTGGATCCATGTGTGGTTTGTGGAAAAGAACACACATGCAATGACTCTAGTGCGGGTTTGTGGTTTTAGTATAAGAACAAACATGCAATGACTCTAGTGGTTGATCCATGTTTGGTTTGTGGAAAGAACACACATGCAATGACTCTGGTTGATCCATATGTGGTTTGTGGAAAGAACACACATGCAATGACCACTAGTGGATCCATGTGCGGTTTGTGGAAAAGAACACACATGCAATGACTCTAGTGTTGGTTTGTGGTTTTAGTATAATAACAAACATGCAATGACTCTATTGGTTGATCCATGTGTGGTTTTAGTTTAAGAACACACATGCAATGACTCTAGTGGTTGATCCGTGTGTGGTTTGTGGAAAGAACACACATGCAATGACCACTGGTGGATCCATGTTGGTTTTAGTATAAGAACACACATGCAATGACTCTAGTAGTTTATCCATGTTTGTTTGTGGAAATCACACACATGCAATGACTCTAGTGGTTGATCCATGTGTGGTTTGTGAAAAGAACACACATGCAATGACTCTAGTGTTGGTTTTAGTATAAGAACACACATGCAATGACTCTAGTAGTTGATCCATGTGTGGTTTGTGGAAATAACACATATGCAATGACTCTAGTGGTCGATCCATGTGTGGTTTGTGGAAAGAACACACATGCAATGACTCTTATTTATGTTTTAGTATATAAGAACACACACGCAATGACTCTAGTGGTGGATCCATGTGTGGTTTGTGGAAAAGAACACACATGTAATGACTAGTGGTTGATCCATGTGTGGTTTGTGGAAAGAACACACATGCAATGACCACTGGTGGATCCATGTTGGTTTTAGTATAAGAACACACATGTAGTGACTCTAGTGGTTGATCCATGTTTATTTGTGGAAATAACACACATGCAATGACTCTAGTGGTTGATCCATTTGTGGTTTTAGTATAAGAAAACACATGCAATGACTCTAGTGGTTGATCCATGTGTGGTTTGTGGAAAGAACACACATGCAATGACCACTGGTGGATCCATGTGTGGTTTGTGGAACAGAACACACACGCAATGACTCTAGTGCTGGTTTGTGGTTTTAGTATAAGAACAAACATGCAATGACTCTAGTGGTTGATCCATGTGTGGTTTGTGGAAAGAACACACATGCAATGACTCTGGTTGATCCATATATGGTTTGTGGAAAGAACACACATGCAATGACCACTGGTGGATCCATGTGTGGTTTGTGGAAAAGAACACACATGCAATGACTCTAGTGCTGGTTTGTGGTTTTAGTATAAGAACAAACATGCAATGACTGTAGTGGTTGATCCATGTGTGGTTTCTGAAAAGAACACACATACAATGACTCTGGTTGATCCATGTGTGGTTTGTGGAAAGAACACACATGCAATGACCACTGGTGGATCCATGTGTGGTTTGTGGAAAAGAACACACATGCAATGACTCTAGTGCTGGTTTGTGGTTTTAGTATAAGAACAAACATGCAATGACTCTAGTGGTTGATCCATGTGTGGTTTGTGGAAATAACACACATGCAATGCCTAGTGGTTGATCCATGTGTGGTTTGTGGAAAGAACACACATGCGATCACCACTGGTGGATCCATGTTGGTTTTAGTATAAGAACACACATGCAATGACTCTGGTGGTTGATCCATGTTTGTTTGTGGAAATAACACACATGCAATGACTCTAGTGGTTGATCCATGTGTGGTTTATGGAAAGAACACACATACAATGACTCTGGTTGATCCATGTGTGGTTTGTGGAAAGAACACACATGCAATGACCACTGGTGGATCCATGTGTGGTTTGTGGAAAAGAACACACATGGAGTGACTCTAGTGCTGGTTTGTGGTTTTAGTAAAAGAATAAACATGCAATGACTCTAGTGGTTGATCCATGTGTGGTTTGTGGAAATAACACACATGCAATGACTAGTGGTTGATCCATGTGTGGTTTGTGGAAAGAACACACATGCAATGACCACTGGTGGATCCATGTTGGTTTTAGTATAAGAACACACATGCAATGCCTCTAGTGGTTGATCCATGTTTATTTGTGGAAATAACACACATGCGATGACTCTAGTGGTTGATCCATGTGTGGTTTGTGGAAAGAACACACATGCAATGACCACTAGTGGATCCATGTGTGGTTTGTGGAAAAGAACACACATGCAATGACTCTAGTGGTGGTTTGTGGTTTTATTATAAGAACAAACCTGCAATGACTCTAGTGGTTGATCCTTGTGTGGTTTGTGGAAAGAACACACATGTAATGACTCTAGTGGTTGATCCATGTGTGGTTTGTGGAAAGAACACACATGCAAAGACTCTGGTTGATCCATATGTGGTTTGTGGAAAGAACACACATGCAATGACCACTGGTGGATCCATGTGTGGTTTGTGGAAAAGAACACACATGCAATGACTCTAGTGTATTGGTTTGTGGTTTTAGTATAAGAACACACATGCAATGACTCTATTACTGGTTTGTGGTTTTAGTATAAGAACACACAAGCAATGACTCTAGTGGTTGATCCATGTGTGGTTTGTGGAAATAACACACATGGAATGACTCTAGTGGTTGATCCATATGTGGTTTGTGGAAATAACACACATGAAATGACAACTGGTGGATCCATGTGTGGTTTGTGGAAAAGAACACAGATGCAATGACTCTAGTACTGGTTTGTGGTTTTAGTATAAGAACAAACATGCAATAACTCTAGTGGTTGATCTATGTGTGGTTTGTGGTAATAACACACATGCAATGACTCTAGTGGTTGATCGATGTGTGGTTTGTGGAAAGAACACACATGCAATGACCACTGGTGGATCCATCTTGGTTTTAATATAAGAACACACATGCAATGACTCTAGTACTGGTTTGTGGTTTTAGTATAAGAACACACATGCAATGACTCTAGTGGTTGACCCATGTGTGGTTTGTGGAAATAACACACATGCAATGACTCTAGTGGTTGATCCATGTGTGGTTTGTGGAAAGAACACACATGCGACGACCACTGGTGGATCCATGTTGGTTTTAGTATAAGAACACACATGCAATGACTCTAGTGGTTGGTCCATGTGTGTTTTTGGAAATAACACACATGCAATTACTCTAGTGGTTGATCCATGTGTGGTTTATGGAAAGAACACACATACAATAACTCTAGTGGTTGATCCATGTGTGGTTTGTGGAAAAGAACACACATACAATGACTCTAGTGCTGGTTTGTGGTTTTAGTATAAGAACAAACATGCAATGACTCTAGTGGTTGATCCATGTGTGGTTTGTGGAAATAACACACATGCCATGACTCTAGTGGTTGATCCATGTGTGGTTTGTGGAAAGAACACACATGCAATAACCACTGGTGGATCCATGTTGGTTTTAGTATAAGAACACACATGCAATGACTCTAGTGGTTTATCCATGTTTGTTTGTGGAAATAACACACATGCAATGACTGTAGTGGTTGAATCATGTGTGGTTTGTGAAAAGAACACACATACAATGACTCTGGTTGATCCATGTGTGGTTTGTGGAAAGAACACACATGCAATGACCACTGGTGGATCCATGTGTGGTTTGTGGAAAAGAACACACATGCAATGACTCTAGTGTTGGTTTGTGGTTTTAGTATAAGAACAAACATGCAATGACTCTAGTGGTTGATCCATGTGTGGTTTGTGGAAATAACACACATGCAATGACTAGTGGTCGATCCATGTGTGGTTTGTGGAAAGAACACACATGCGATGACCACTGCTGGATCCATGTTGGTTTTAGTATAAGAACACACATGCAATGACTCTGGTGGTTGATCCATGTTTGTTTGTGGAAATAACACACATGCAATGACTCTAGTGGTTGATCCATGTGTGGTTTATGGAAAGAACACACAAACAATGACTCTGGTTGATCCATGTGTGGTTTGTGGAAAGAACACACATGCAGTGACCACTGGTGGATCCATGTGTGGTTTGTGGAAAAGAACACACATGCAATGACTCTAGTGCTGGTTTGTGGTTTTAGTATAAGAACAAACATGCAATGACTCTAGTGGTTGATCCATGTGTGGTTTGTGGAAATAACACACATGCAATGACTAGTGGTTGATCCATGTGTGGTTTATGGAAAGAACACACATGCAATGACCACTGGTGGATCCATGTTGGTTTTAGTATAAGAACACACATGCAATGCCTCTAGTGGTTGAACCATGTTTATTTGTGGAAATAACACACATGCAATGACTCTAGTGGCTGATCCATGTGTGGTTTGTGGAAAGAACACACATGCAATGACCACTGGTGGATCCATGTGTGGTTTGTGGAAAAGAACACACATGCAATGACTCTAGTGCTGGTTTGTGGTTTTATTATAAGAACAAACCTGCAATGACTCTAGTGGTTGATCCATGTGTGGTTTGTGGAAATAACACACATGTAATGACTCTAGTGGTTGATCCATGTGTGGTTTGTGGAAAGAACACACATGCAAAGACTCTGGTTGATCCATATGTGGTTTGTGGAAAGAACACACATGCAATGACCACTGGTGGATCGATGTGTGGTTTGTGGAAAAGAACACACATGCAATGACTCTAGTGTACTGGTTTGTGGTTTTAGTATAAGAACACACATGCAATGACTCTAGTACTGGTTTGTGGTTTTAGTATAAGAACACACATGCAATGACTCTAGTGGTTGATCCATGTGTGGTTTGTGGAAATAACACACTTGGAATGACTCTAGTTGTTGATCCATATGTGGTTTGTGGAAAGAACACACATGAAATGACAACTGGTGGATCCATGTGTGGTTTGTGGAAAAGAACACAGATGCAATGACTCTAGTACTGGTTTGTGGTTTTAGTATAAGAACAAACATGCAATAACTCTAGAGGTTGATCCATGTGTGGTTTGTGGAAATAACACACATGCAATGACTCTAGTGGTTGATCGATGTGTGGTTTGTGGAAAGAACACACATGCAATGACCACTGGTGGATCCCTGTTGGTTTTAATATAAGAACACACATGCAATGACTCTAGTACTAGTTTGTGGTTTTAGTATAAGAACACACATGCAATGACTCTAGTGGTTGATCCATGTGTGGTTTGTGGAAAGAACACACATGCGATGACCACTGGTGGATCCATGTTGGTTTTAGTATAAGAACACACATGCAATGACTCTAGTGGTTGATCCATGTTTGTTTGTGGAAATAACACACATGCAATTACTCTAGTGGTTGATCCATGTGTGGTTTATGGAAAGAACACACATACAATGACTCTGGTTGATCCATGTGTGGTTTGTGTAAAGAACACACATGCAATGACCACTGGTGGATCCTTGTGTGGTTTGTGGAAAAGAACACACATGCAATGACTCTAGTGCTGGTTTGTGGTTTTAGTATAAGAACAAACATGCAATGACTCTAGTGGTTGATCCATGTGTGGTTTGTGGAAATAACACACATGCAATGACTAGTGGTTGATCCATGTGTGGTTTGTGGAAAGAACACACATGCAATGACCACTGGTGGATCCATGTTGGTTTTAGTATAAGAACACACATGCAATGACTCTAGTGGTTGATCCATGTTTATTTGTGTAAATAACACTCATGCAATGACTCTAGTGGTTGATCCATGTCTGGTTTGTGCAAATAACACACATGCAATGACTCTGGTTGATCCATGTGTGGTTTGTGGAAAGAACACATCTGCAATGACCACAGGTGGATCCATGTGTGGTTTGTGGAAATGAACACACATGCAATGACTCTTGTGCTGGTTTGTGGTTTTAGTATAACAACAAACATGCAATGACTCTAGTGGTTTATCCATGTGTGGTTTGTGGAAATAACACACATGCAATGACTCTAGTGGTTGATCCATATGTGGTTTGTGGAAATAACACACATGCAATGACCACTGGTGGATCCATGTTGGTTTTAGCATAAGAACACACATGCAATGCCTCTAGTGGTTGATCCATGTTTATTTGTGGAAATAACACACATGCAATGATTCTAGTGGTTGATCCATGTCTGGTTTGTGTAAAGAACACCACATGCAATGACTCTGGTTGATCCATGTGTGGTTTGTGGAAAGAAAACACATGCAATGACCACTGGTGGATCCTTGTGTGGTTTGTGGAAAAGAACACACATGCAAATACTCTAGTGCTGGTTTGTGGTTTTAGTATAACAACAAACATGCAATGACTCTAGTGGTTGATCCATGTGTGGTTTGTGGAAATAATACACATGCAATAACTCTAGTGGTTGATCCATATGTGGTTTGTGGAAATAACACACATGTAATGACCACTGGTGGATCCATGTGTGGTTTGTGGAAAAGAACACACATGCAATGACTCTAGTGCTGGTTTGTGGTTTTAGTATAAGAATAAACATGCAATGACTCTAGTGGTTGATCCATGTTTGGTTTGTGGAAAGAACACACATGCAATGACTCTGGTTGATCCATATGTTATTTGTGGAAAGAACACACATGCAATGACCACTAGTGGATCCATGTGCGGTTTGTGGAAAAGAACACACATGCAATGACTCTAGTGTTGGTTTGTGGTTTTAGTATAAGAACAAACATGCAATGACTCTATTGGTTGATCCATGTGTGGTTTTAGTTTAAGAACACACATGCAATGATTCTAGTGGTTGATCCATGTGTGGTTTGTGGAAAGAACACACATGCAATGACCACTGGTGGATCCATGTTGGTTTTAGTATAAGAACACACATGCAATGACTCTAGTGGTTGATCCATGTTTGTTTGTGGAAATCACACACATGCAATGACTCTAGTGGTTGATCCATGTGTGGTTTGTGAAAAGAACACACATGCAATGACTCTAGTGTTGGTTTTAGTATAAGAACACACATGCAATGACTCTAGTGGTTGATCCATGTGTGGTTTGTGGAAATAACACATATGCAATGACTCTAGTGGTCGATCCATGTGTGGTTTGTGGAAAGAACACACATGCAATGACTCTTATTTTGGTTTTAGTATATAAGAACACACACGCAATGACTCTAGTGGTTGATCCATGTGTGGTTTATGGAAAGAACACACATGAAATGACCACTGGTGGATCCATGTGTGGTTTGTGGAAAAGAACACACATGTAATGACTCTAGTGCTGGTTTGTGGTTTTAGTATAAGAACAGAAATGCGAAGACTCTAGTGGTTGATCCATGTGAGATTTGTGGAAAGAACACACATGCAATTACCACTAGTGGATCCATGTGTGGTTTGTGGAAAAGAACACAGATGCAATGACCACTGGTTCATCCATGTGTGGTATGTGGAAATAACACACATGTAATGACTCTAGTGGTTGATCCATCTGAGGTTTGTGAAAAGAACACACATACAATGACTCTGGTTGATCCATGTGTGGTTTGTGGAAAGAACACACATGCAATGACCACTGGTGGATCCATGTGTGGTTTGTGGAAAAGAACACACATGCAATGACTCTAGTGCTGGTTTGTTGTTTTAGTATAAGAACAAACATGCAATGACTCTAGTGGTTGATCCATGTGTGGTTTGTGGAAATAACACACATGCAATGACTAGTGGTTTATCCATGTGTGGTTTGTGGAAAGAACACACATGCGATGACCACTGGTGGATCCATGTTGGTTTTAGTATAAGAACACACATGCAATGACTCTGGTGGTTGATCCATGTTTGTTTGTGGAAATAACACACATGCAATGACTCTAGTGGTTGATCCATGTGTGGTTTATGGAAAGAACACACATACAATGACTCTAGTTGATCCATGTGTGGTTTGTGGAAAGAACAGACATGCAACGACCACTGGTGGATCCATGTCTGGTTTGTGGAAAAGAACACACATGCAATGACTCTAGTGCTGGTTTGTGGTTTTAGTATAAGAACAAAGATGCAATGACTCTAGTGGTTGATCCATGTGTGGTTTGTGGAAATAAAACACATGCAATGACTAGTGGTTGATCCATGTGTGGTTTGTGGAAAGAACACACATGCAATGACCACTGGTGGATCCATCTTGGTTTTAGTATAAGAACACACATGCAATGCCTCTAGTGGTTGATCCATGTTTATTTGTGGAAACAACACACATGCAATGACTCTAGTTGTTGATCCATGTCTGGTTTGTGCAAAGAACACCACATGCAATGACTCTAGTTGATCCATGTGTGGTTTGTGGAAAGAACACACATGCAATGACCACTGGTGGATCCATGTCTGGTTTGTGCAAAGAACACCACATGCAATGACTCTGGTTGATCCATGTGTGGTCTGTGGAAATAACACACATGCAATGACTCTAGTGGTTGATGCATGTGTGGTTTGTGAAAAGAACACACATGCAATGACTCTAGTGTTGGTTTTAGTATAAGAACACACATGCAATGACTCTAGTGGTTGATCCATGTGTGGTTTGTTGAAATAACACATATGCAATGACTCTAGTGGTTGATCCATGTGTGGTTTGTGGAAATAACACACATGCAATGACTCTAGTGGTTGATCCATGTGTGGTTTGTGGAAATAACACACATGTAATGACCACTGGTGGATCCATGTTGGTTTTAGTATAAGAACACACATGCAATAACTCTAGTGGTTGATCCATGTGTGGTTTATGGAAAGAACACACATGCAATGACCACTGGTGGATCCATGTGTGGTTTGTGGAAAAGAACACACATGTAATGACTCTAGTGCTGGTTTGTGGTTTTAGTATAAGAACAGAAATGCAATGACTCTAGTGGTTGATCCATGTGAGGTTTGTGGAAAGAACACACATGCAATGACTCTGGTTGATCCATATGTGGTTTGTGGAAAGAACACACATGCAATGACCACTGGTGGATCCATGTGTGGTTTGTGGAAAAGAACACACATGCAATGACCACTGGTTGATCCATGTGTGGTTTGTGGAAATAACACACATGGAATGACTCTAGTGGTTGATCCATGTGTGGTTTGTGAAAAGAACACACATGCAATGACTCTAGTGTTGGTTTTATTATAAGAACACACATGCAATGACTCTAGTGGTTGATCCATGTGTGGTTTGTGGAAATAACACATATGCAATGACTCTAGTGGTTGATCCATGTGTGGTTTGTGGAAATAACACAGATGCAATGACTTTAGTGGTTGATCCATGTGTGGTTTGTGTAAATAACACACATGCAATGACTCTAGTGGTTGATCCATGTGTGGTTTATGGAAAGAACACACATGCAATGACCACTGGTGGATCCATGTTGGTTTTAGTAAAAGAACACACATGCAATGACTCTAGTGGTTGATCCATGTTTGTGTGTGGAAAGAACACACATGCAATGACTCTAGTGGTTGATCAATGTGTGGTTTGTGAAAAGAACACACATGCAATGACTCTAGTGTTGGTTTTAGTATAAGAACACACATGCAATAAATCTAGTAGTTGATCCATGTGTGCTTTGTGGAAATAACACATATGCAATGACTCTAGTGGTTGATACATGTGTGGTTTGTGGAAATAACACACATGCAATGACTGTAATGGGTCCACATGTGGTTTGTGGAAAGAACACACATGCAATAACCACTAGTTGATCCATAAGTTGTTTGTGGAAAAGAACACACATGCAATGAGTCTAGTGGATCCATGTGTGGTTTGTGGAAAAGAACACACATGCAATGACTCTAGTGCTGGTTTGTGGTTTTAGTATAAGAACAAACATGCAATGGCTCTAGTGGTTGATCCATGTGTGGTTTGTGGAAAGAACACACATGCAATGACTCCGGTTGTTCCATATGTTGTTTGTGGAAAGTACACACATGCACTGGCCACTGGTGGATCCATGTGTGGCTTGTGGAAAAGAACACACATGCAATGACTCTAGTGCTGGTTTGTGGTTTTAGTACAAGAACAAACATGCAATGACTCTAGTGGTTGATCCATGTGTGGTTTGTCGAAAGAACACACATGCAATGACTCTGGTTGATCCATGTGTGGTTTGTGGAAAAGAACAGACATGCAATGACTCTAGTGCTGGTTTGTGGTTTTAGTACAAGAACAAACCTGCAATGACTCTAGTGGTTGATCCATGTGTGGTTTGTGGAAATAACACACATGCAATGACTCTAGTGGTTGATCCTTGTGTGGTTTGTGGAAAGAACACACATGCAATGACCACTGGTGGATCCATGTTGGTTTTAGTATAAGAACACACATGCAATGACTCTAGTGGTTGATCCATGTTTGTTTGTGGAAATAACACACATGCAATGACTCTGGTGGTTGATCCATGTGTGGTTTGTGAAAAGAACACACATGCAATGACTCTAGTGTTGGTTTTAGTATAAGAACAGACATGCAATGACTCTAGTGGTTGATCCATGTGTGGTTTGTGGGAAGAACACACATGCAATGACCACTGGTGGATTCATGTGTGGTTTGTGGAAAAGAACACACATGCAATGACTCTAGTGCTGGTTTGTGGTTTTAGTATAAGAACAATCATGCAATGACTCTAGTGGTTGATCCATGTGTGGTTTGTGGAAAGAACACACATGCAATGACTCTGGTTGATCCATATGTGGTTTGTGGAAAGAACACACATGCAATGACAACTGGTGGATCCATGTGTGGTTTGTGGAAAAGAACACACATGCAATGACTGTACCCACTCTGTCTGGTACGCCCTGATCGTGCGCACCAACCATTGATCCTGTGTGATTCAACGAGGCTCGTTGCACACGTCGTGCCCTTCACAGGACATCGCGAGACAACACGGATGTCTCCCTCAACGAGACTTCTACAAGAAGGAACACGATACCGTCCATGGGAAAAGTGGTCGAGTGGTCCTGTCATGTTTAATCTAGTCTACAAAGGCTACAAGATTACTACACGGCAACTGGTCATCCACGGACCACTGACTATACCATTTTTACTATGCACCGCGCCTGCACTCTCACTTCCGTCAGGACCCCACCACACGAACCTTCCACACGGCGCGAAGCGTACTATCGGCCGGGCCCTCGAGGAGGCCTAAACGTCCCCGCATTAAAAACCCAGCCTATCGGGTCCTCCATTCGCACTCATCCACTACTCTCTCTTCCCTATCCAGCAAAACACCACAATCTTGAATGTACTTGCACGAACCTTCTCCATGAAACCAGTCCGTGGGGGTGAGTGTCCGAGCATCACCGCCGGGGTGGTGCTTCACGCGGCAGATCTGGAGTTGCATCACGCAACACAGGCCGAGGAGGACGTGCAGTTCAACCCCTTGGGGGACCATGTGCACGCCCGGTCTTGTGACTGGAGGCATCGATGAGGCGTGGAGTTCGACGAACACACTCCGCTCGTGTACCCGGAGGTACATCTATTTCTACATGTTTCATATTTTCTGCTCGAGCTTAATCTATCTAGGCGTCATAAAAAATCTAGTCCTAATGATTAGATGCAATGTACGAACCGGTACATGGAGAGATCTAGTCTGTTCTGAATGAATCCATATTATTTATTTATTAATAAGTTACCAGGAACACAAACCACATTAATTTAGGAGCGAGCTGGGGAGATGGCCGTAATGAACTGCTGAACCTGTATAGACATGTTATTGCATCGAAAGTAACTTTACAGGTGGAAGGAATATATATTTATGATTTTGCTCATTTCAGTTTGTATTCCATACATTACAGGTGTATTCAAGTGAGATGGACTCTGACAAGGAGACCAGGGACAACAAGAGCCGCCATGTCATGAAGAAGCTCAAGAGCGGGATAATCCATTTCCTCACTCGACTTGGGGAGCTCAGGTGCCCTTTCTGTAAGAAAGGAGTCAACCCGAGGATTGCTAGCTTGATTCCGCATGCGGTTGGCATCGGTAAAAGCCCAGCTAGTAAACACAAGTCGGCGACCAAGGCTAAGCACGCTGCTTATGGCAAGTTCCTGAGGGAGTATGTCAAGAACGGCCTAGTGTCCCCTTACGTAGGAATCAGCAACTCCTAGCCGACCAACCTCGTCACTGTGTTGGCCCGGCCACTAAAAATATTTAGTTCCCTTACCGTATCTAGACCCTTAAAATATGTGGATTTCTATTTTCGTACCCTTCAAAATATATTCAAGTTCATCTGTTTATGTTGTTAATATTCCGGTGGCATACTCGTTATTTTGCATGGATAGAGGGGTGCCCCCGACAAATATAAGGGTTATCATGTCCGCTAGATCACAGAGGATCAACGGTTGGTGGGTAAAACTGAGTACAACTGAATCGCCATGGTTAGATATGAGGGAAAAAAACGTGACTGACGGTACGCGTGTGCGGTGCACGGGGCGGTAGTGGACACGTGTGGCCGTGAATGGTGCATTAGCCTACGCAGTGCACGGTAGTGCAACGAAATGCCGCGTCCCTTCTCCTTTAATAGAGGCCTCCCCACTCCCACTCCCACTCATCACGCACTCGCTCACTCAACCGTTTCCACTGTCCCATCACCTTCTGCAAAGGCCCAACAAAACCCCAACCACGCCGGCGATTGAGAAGATCGGTGCGGTGTCCATCGGCGCCTCCAAGGCAGCCGGCGAGGAGCCCTCCATCCCCATCCCCGCATCCGCCGTAGCCTCCGGCGAGGAGGCCCCGGCCGGTCTCGAACAGATCCTGCTCGGCTGGGACCCCTACGAGGAGGTTGTCTACATAAGGCCGGAGAACCCCTACGACACCAGCATCGCCGACCCGTGGTCTCAGGTAACTAGGGTTTTCTCCCCTTCCCTTGTTCTTCCCCCGTTCCCATTGTTGGATGCTAGATCGTATGTTATTAGGGCTCGGCTGTTCATATTTTTTAAGTAGCTAATCCTATTGTGTTAAATCTCGATTTTCGATGAACCCCCCTGTTCGTAGTTGGGATCAGTATTCGATTTGGTTTGAGATTTGGGGAATAATTGGGAGATCTCATTCGGTTAATTTATGCAAAAATCAATCCTGATAATCAAAGTATCTCAATCATGTCCTTATTTCAGTCTTCTGTTTTTTTCCAACAGGAGGATAGCAGCGACCTCCGCAGCAACGACGAGTCACAGGACATCAAGACTCGTCATGTGCTGAGGAGGCTAAAGTCCGGTTAGTACAACAACTTCTTCGTCGGCGACGTGTACAGGTGCACCAGAGGCTCCGCGGCATGGACTTCAACTCTCTCGTGAAGCATGCCGAGGACATGAGGACCTGCGGCGAGTCCGTGAACGTCCACGGCTTCAGGGCCAAGCACCAAGCGCTCGGTCTTCACCTCCGCAACCTCCAGAAGGTGGCTATAGAGGAGGGTCGCATGCCCCCGATAAGACCCAAGGTGCCCAAGGTCAAGGGGTTGGGCAGCAAGAAGTGGAGGAGGTGCCAGAGGGAGGAGGCGGATGCCCTCCTGGCAGAGGCCACGAGGGGCCACCGATCAGCTGCTGCTGCTGTAAAGCAGCTTCTTTTGTCTTGTTTGTGTTGAAGCAGTCCGCTACTGCTGCTGCTGAGCAGCCTAATTGTCGAACCTCGTTAAGTACCGTACTATATAACCTATATTAGCTGCTTTATCTACATCTGCTCTGTTTACTGAATTTATTTATGGTGCTGGTTTGTTTTGCTGCTCTAGATTTGCTACCAGATTGGGGTAAAATGATCGCAAAAGAAACAATGAATAAAGAGAGAAGCTGCTCTAGATTCCCTACCATTTTGGGCAAAAAAAACAACTGTTAGAGAGAGGGGAAAAGGCACTCTTTAAAAAGGCCACTTTAAGCGTCATGGCGCACGTAACGGCCAAGCCTTTGACCAGACGACACCCCCCTCCGAGCGCATGTGAGGGCTTCGGAATATCGGGAGGGCAAAAGTGAGGACAAACGAGACACAATGTTGCTGTAGCTAAATCTGACGAAAAGCTGAATTTGGCTTTACCATGCAATTTGAATAGAGCTCCACAATGTAGCTATTCTAAATCCCTAAGCTATGTGGTGCGTTGAAACCTAATGCTTTTCCACCGACACATGTGCTGCAAAGTTGCTTGATCGCGCATGCTTACACAAGTGGCCTATAGAGAAACTTATAGAAGCATGGGCAAATGAGCTTCATTTTGGCAAATTCGGGACAAGCTTTGCACAATCGGCAGGCCTGATCGGCTGGGTGGCCTCCCCGGGGTGCAGGGATGCTAGGTCCATGTCTATGCTTACACTTCTTAAACTTGTTAGGAATTAATAATAACTATACACTTCCTTACATCTGTCACGTACGTTGTGTGTCAAGACCTTCACCCTTCACGGATCGGCAATGGGACGGTAGTCTACGTGACCGGTCTCTGCCACGCCAAAGCCACGTCGCACACCCGTCCCATCGCCTACCGGGACGGACGCCAAATTTAATCGCTAGGATTGGAAATCATCGTGCTCGCCCGGTCAAACTTGCTTCCGCATGGGTATGACCGGAATATTGGTAAACGGAATTTAAGCATCACCTTCTGTCTCCTGAGCACATCACTGTGCAGAAATACCCAACTCATTCCTTCCGCCGCCGCCACCGCAAGAACCATCGACACTGCCGTAGGCCCCGCGTCCGCCTGGCCATACCACCGCAACAGATCACTCCACCTCCACGCCCAGTCCCAGCCACTACTACCGAAACTAGGCCACCACCGCCGCATTAGCTGCTGCCATGGACACAGAGTACGGCGTGTTCGGCGACGGGAGCGACTACACCGACGAGTACACCGTCACCACCCATGGCACCACCAAGCTGACGATCGTCCACACAAATGCGTCAGCGGAGGTGGCCAAGGTCATCGCAATGTACGAGCGGTGGCTACAAGATCCGATGGACAGGTCCAAGATCGTCGGCCTTGACCTCGAGTATACCAGAGATAGGAAGAGGACGGCGCTTTTGCAGCTGTCCATGCGCAACCACTGCCTACTATATCACGTATGTAGGGCCAAATCTGTATGCCCGGAGCTTCGCGAGTTCCTACATAGGAGGGAGTCTACTTCGCCAGCGCTGACATCAAGAACGACACTCCGAAGCTAGAACGGGATCTCCTCGTTCATGTCGTCAATCACGTCGGTCTCCAACGTTTGTGGAGGTACCCGGATGGCCGTACGGGGAAAGCCGGCATGGCTAGACTCGCTTCCGACATCATCGACCACGAGTACACCGGCATGAAAATGGAGTTCTCGAAGCACCTGCACGAGCGATGGGAGTGGAGGCACCTGGATTACGATGCGATCAAGTACGCAACCAGGGACGTGTATGTCTGCTACGAGATGCTCAACAGGATCTGGCGGGTGGGTGAGTGTGCTGTTTACCACTACTAGTTTTGCATTTCATTCCTAGTTTTATCTCTCATGTATTTTATCTCGCCTGTATTTTCTAAGAATTCTGTGTGTAAGAACCAAGCTCGTATGATCCCTGTGCTATTAGCTACTTAACCTGTATGAATTACATTCCCCCTTTTGTATGCTCAACATTCATTCTTACGAATTCTGTCTATGCCATTTGCATGCGGCAGAATCTAGGACTGACATGCATAAGGTGTGATACAGTCATAAGTCATAACCAAACCCAGATTATAGAGAAGGATATAGTCATAACCAGATTATAGTTTGACAAAGGTAATACACAGCAGTTTGTAATTGGTCACATAGTGTACTTATGAAATAACATGTTTTCATAAACACAACAGTCATGCACTAATAGTCTACATCCCAGCCTGTTGGAGAAGGCAATCGATCCCAGGATGCCTTCGGTCGCTTGCCCCGGTTTGTAGATTCATCTATGATCCGGCATCTAGGACAAACAACCTGCCTTGGTGGTGGTTCAATGATGCGATGCGTGGAACGAGATTTACAATCTGGCGGTACAGCTCGTGGCTAACATACCCGCCAATTGCAGCGTACTTCAGATTAGGTTCAGAAAGTGGCTTATCCTCCTAGTAATCTTGCCCTAAACGCCTCCACAAACATCTCGGCAATCTGTCCTTCATGTTAGCGTACGACGGGTCTATGAGTTTGGAGGAAAGAGCAGCCATCCAGTCTTGCCGCCTTCGTCCCAGGATCCAAAGAAATTTCACGGATGTCCACTCTGCACTCCTTTGGGATTCTAATGTTGACAGTCGGGCTTTCAAGCAGTTTACTGTCATTCGTGATGTCAACACTGGTAAATGTTATGTGCTGGTTCACGAGAAAGTCATAAAACAAATCTCTAATGCTTTCGCCCCACCTGCATGAAAATGAATTCAGACAAATAATATAGCAATAACTTTTGCAAACAGACGGTTCAGGAACAAAAAGACAGCAAAGTCTACCATATCCCGTCAGCCCCCTTCTCGCAGAAAGGCTGGTAAGAGGACGTGCCCCTTCATGGAGAGTTGCACCACGACGATCCTACGACAATTGCGGCTGTACTCGAGGTCGAGACCTACGAACCTGTTTTCTTCAAACTACAACCAACTCGTGAAATTATTCAGCGTGTTCCTCGCCGTCTGAGGGTCGGTGGTGTAGACGACATCGATCTTCTTCCCGCCATGTACTTCGATGTTGAAGTGCATAGTTTCTTGCCTGCCGTCGTTTCGGACGTCCGGAGCATCCATGACTATAGGCAAGAGGGAAAGGATACGGAGGAAGAGGGTGATGCGGTGGTGGAGGAAATGGATGAGGCCGTGGAGGAGAAAGACGATGAGGCCATCGAGGAGGAAATGAGACGGAGAAGTGAAAGATTGGAACCGCCCTTACCAATATCTGGAATAGGGCTCGACCGTTCGTAGTAGGGTGAAGGTGGCGAAAACGGCGGTTTTACACGTCGACGCTAACTCTTCCTAAAATTTGTTCTGCGCCACTTGCATGCGGTGGAATCAATTCAAATGTAGGCACGTTTACACGTGCCGACCTTCACTCACTGACAGGCAGACCGCACATTTCCCTTTTACGATTTATTTTTTCACTTCCTCTACATGGTTCCGATGCCCGCCCTCAATAATTACGCCCCCTCCTTTTCTTCCACGCGGACGAGAACCGGCGGCGGCGGCAGTTCCTTACAGATTTGCTCCCCACTTGAACAACTGCCCCCATCCCAAATTCCACCCCCTCTCAAATCCATCCGCCTCCTTATCAGAACGCCTCCATTAATCTACCAGATTCTAGACTCCATTTGCCGCTATGGGTAGAGCTTGGGGTAGCAGCAGGCTGAAGCGAAAGGCATGCGACGACGACACAGATGGCCAGGGCGACCGCTACCGTGAGGATTGGGGATGGCCGAACCTCAGCGCCGCGAACATGCACAGGATCGCCTCGGAGTTGGACATCATCTCAGCCGGCCGCCTCGCTTGCTGCATCCCTGGCTACCGCGTGACGATGCGGAATATGGACGACCAACCGTTCAGCACGCCAGGCCTTCTTCACCCTGATAATAGCAAATGGCCAGACGACCGTGATGGCCACGTAAGTTCTAGTATCTAGCTTATTCGTTCAGTCATATCGTTGATTCATATGTGCTGAACTCTCATCGGAATCCTATGTTCCTTTCGTCGAACGTGTTGTGTGCACGCGCGGTTTAAACAAATCGAACCATTTAAGACTATTCTGTACAGCAGAAGTTCTGCTCGTACCTGATATTCTGGTATTTTCATAGTGACACAGTCTTACTTTAGGTGATAGACGAGTTGTCAATTTAGATTTTGCAATGGAATGCCTGCTAGGTGATATTCTGTTTCCTAATATAAAAACAAATAGATTAGACGATTTAAGGCTGTTATGCCCCGAGCTGTTTAACAGGAGTTTGTTCTGGGGGGCTCTGCTCCTACTGCATATATTGAGTATCTTCGTAGTGACATAGACACAATTTAGGCGATATCTGCGGAGACACTCGTATTTAGGCGATATTTTGTGTACTTTAATCTAAAGGTCTAGTTGTCAAATTGTATTTGCAATGGAATCCATGCTAGGTTATTGCACCGACTGATAACAAACTCTGCAGAATATTCATACAAAACTGATGCTGCTGGATAAGTGGTCGGAATCAGTAGTGGTGAATATTAAGGAAGAAGAAGAGACGAAAATGATAGATGACCAGAACAGGGTGGGTGGCAACGGCGAGTGGCTGGTCTTTTTATCCCAGGATGGGAGTACTTGGACTCTAAAAAATTGCTACAGATCGAAGAGACTTGCAGTGCCATCTTTGAAGGGTGTCGGCATTACTGCATTCAATAGCGGGTGGCTGTCGCCCATTTCCGAATTCGCTTACAGGTTCAACATGGCAGAACTTGAGCTCATGAAGGTACAACTCCCACATAGACCGCGGGAGGGGGCATGGAAGAACTAGGAGTACGACCTCTTAGCGGTGTTCGACAAGGTAATCACATTCATTAGATGCACAGAAGACAAGGAATGGACAGTCTTGCGCGACGACTTCCTGTGGCCGGAGAAGTACGTCGACACCGTCTTCACCTACGGCTACTCTTCGTACAGACCGCAATGCATTTATGCGGTCACGGAACCTAGAGAAATGACGGAGAATATTCTAGAATGATGGATAATTGTGTTTTGAGGTTTCTGCATAATGTTCATTGTGTTAAAGACTATCAATAGAAGCTTGTACTACTAGAATGGAAAAGAAGATCTAACGGTTGGCAATGTTGAGATTTGCGAGTCTTGATCCAATTGTCAATACTCAAAGTTATTTATACACTATTCAAACTAGAAAAGTTTGAATTCTACTGATTTTTGCCACAAGGCCCAAAGTCGTACCTTCCTAGCTAGTACACTAACGCAGCTAACGAACACGCCAAAGAGCACAGACCCACTGTACCAAGGCACACGGTCGCAACACATCGCCGAGCTGTGGATGAGGGGGAGATCATCTGTCCGGCGCACCGGGTCACTTAGGATAGATGGATGGCGAGACAAATAAATTAAACAAATTTGTTTTGGGTGCATATAGCTCCTGAAATTTATTACTGGTAGTAGATTGTGTATGCTGTAAAGTTTGTAGTTTTGTAGTACCTCATGTCAGGAGCCCATCATGACTGTGCTCTGACATCGCACCACCTTCAACTCCTCCTCATTGTGCTCCTCTCGTGCCGCCATCCTTTTATTCTCTGAGCTCGTATTCTCCTCTTGCTCTTCAGTTTTTCCCCTCTATTTCTAGCCATATTGTTGATTGTACTAGTACTACTGTACTTTCTTTACATAAGTAAGTCGCTGTTTTATTTCCCCTAGTCTGGAACAAAGGCAAAGCATAAGATTTTTGGAGGATAGGATTCTTCTAGGAAAAGTTCATATGCTATCGTTTGGAACAAAGGAATAGGAATCTAAGATTCCTTTAAAATTCCTACGGTGTAGGATATTTCATAGAAATTTTGTAGGAAAATGAGGCCCTTGTTTTGTTTATCGATAGTTTGTGCGAAAATTATTGGTGAACCAAAGGGAAAACAAGTTAAAATAAAAGTTAAAGGCTAAAACACATATCATGATTTTATTTAATATTTTTTTCTAGGATGTTGGGTTTCTTGGATATGGAAGAATGGTGAGAGGCGGTGATAAGTTTCAACACGAGGATGAGCCTCATAGAAAACAATGGATATCATGGTAAAAATTTGAACATGAAGATCTAGACAGCCATATTGTGAAGCATATTGTTCGAGAAGTTGTCAAAATTCATAATTCGTCATGCAAAATTTACCCTAACATGGAACCCCTAACCCTAAACCCTGAATCGTTCAAAAATCCTAGTGAATTTCGATATATTTTACTACATGGGTACCTTTAAAGATTTTTTTGTAAAATTTTAGGATCAATATATGTATCACTTACATTAGGTTCATATTTTACCTAGTTTTAGTATATCAAAATGAAGTCAGTTAAGTGGGCCAAATTAGCTAGGAATCCTAAAAATTCATAGAACTTTTAAATTGTCTACTAAACACAGTTCATATTGTCTGAAGATTAGGCTGGTTACATTCTAGGCCATATTTTGCGCACTCCCATCACAAAAACATTTTTGTCCCTTGGAAAAAATACAAATGTTTTTCTATACTACCTCTGTTTCAAAGATTAAGGCTTATATTTTTCTGAAAAGTCAGGCTATAGGAAGTGTGACCAAACTTCTGTAAAAAACACCAAGAACTAGGATATTATATAGATACCATATGAAAGTATGTTTCATGATGTATCAAATGGTATGGATTTCATATTATAAATATTAATATATTTTCTTAAAGCTTAGTTAAACTTTGCTTAGTTTGCCTTTCGAAATAAATAAGCTTAAGCTTTGAACGGAGGTAGTATAAGTCTCTGAAACTCACACTATTTACCATGACAAGATGCATCCATCTATCAAATTTGGGCACATTACCATCAACTATGATGTGGCTTGAAACCCAAGAATGTTCATACATGGCAAACCATATCACAAAGAAAGTATTTCTACAAGTTGTCCAAAAATCATTTCTACATTTTTCGATGGTAAAACTTTGAACATGAAGATCCATGCAACGGTATTGTGAAGCAATTTTTTCCCGAAGTTGTCAAAATTTCATAGTTGTTATTTTCCTGGAAACTTGCACAAGTTGGAGGAAAAAAGTGTGAAAGTATTTGACTTTGGTTCTTTCTTTGTTATTTTTTCAAGCAAGGTTAAAATAGTCGGCTTGCAAAATTCACCCTAACATGAAACCCCCAACCCTAAACCCTAAATCATTCAAAACTCTCGATGGTTTTCAATATATTTTACTACAGGGGTACTAAAGCATTTTAAAAAAAATTAGGATCAGTATATGTATCTATTACATGAGGTTCATATTTTACCTAATTTCAATATATTGACTTGAAGTCTTGGGAAAAAGTTAGCTAGAAATTTTAAAAATTCATAAAACTTTGAAATTTTCTATTAAACACGGTCCATATTGTGTAAAAATTGCGGTTATTGCATTCTAGGCTATATTCTGCGCACTCCCATCCCAAAAATGTTTTTGTACCTTGGAAAATTACAATGTTTTTTATACTACCTGCGTTTCAAAGCTTAAGGATTATATTTTTCTAAAAAGTCAAGCTACAGGAAGTTTGACCAGTGTTTTTCGTATAAGTTAGAAAATTACATTTTTTAGAATGCCAATATGCACTCATCTACCAAATATGGGCACATTAACATAACCCGCGATGTGGAGGGGACCAGAATGTTGATACTCTACATGGAAAGCCACATCACAAAGCAAGTTTTTTCGCAAGTTCTCTAAAAATCATATCTACATTTTTTCCTAGGTGAGAGGACTGACTCGGACATAAGAAGTTCTCATGCACCTGAGAACTAGCAAATATGTAAACTGACCTATCTGAATTTACCCTCTATTGTTCTTCATTGGCACATGCCTCCTTGTGAGATCCATTGTGCCCCCACCCAGACAAGGGCCAAGTGGAGTACTACTGTAGTACAAATCTGGATAAAAGTTGATGGTGACATGACGTGGGCCCTATCTTTCTTGGCACCACTACACGATGTCGAAATCATTGCGCAGAAGCTTACAAGGGAAGTAAGAGATGCATGTTGTGATTCCCACTAGTACTTCTCCTACTAGTAGAGTTAAGTTGCACTTGCCATGCATGTGAGACTCAGATAATAGAAGTACTCTGTATGACATATCATCACTATAATAATATTATTGGTAAGCTCGAAAAATAATTATCATTTTGAGACACATGCATAAAGTATCGGGTCTATATTTTATTCTTATACTTTATATCACATAGAAATCGACCTTTATTTATTAGCTACCTTAGATTCAAAAAAATGGTAACATGCTACAAAGAAATGAGAGAGAAGATTCTAGAATGATGGAGAACTATGTTTTGAGGTTTGTGCATAGTGTTCATTGTGCTAAAGACTATCAATATAATCTTATAGATGCTAAAATAGAAAAAAAGATCCAACGGCTAGCAATGTTAGGATTTAGTAGTTTTGATCTAATAGTCAATGTTCAAAGTTATTCATACACTATATAGTGGTAAGAATAGAAGAGCCGAACGGTTGACTTTAAGAGAGGAGAGAACATCGATGATGCCAGCGAGGAGATTTTGCGTGTCAATATCCGCACGGCCCTACATGCCAGAAATCAAGTTAAAAGACACATGGAAAATTTGTTTACCATGCCAAGATGCATCCATCTGCTATAGTATATATTACTCACTTCCTCTATTTCAAAATACTAAACATTTTTAGCAAGCTTTTTTATCTTGCAAAATAATCTTATATTTTGAAATGGAGGGAGTACCAAAGATATTATTATATACAGTGATGTAGAGAGGTCCGTGACCTTGGTCTAAACAACCAATGTCTGTTCACGGTGGGCCATGTTGTGAAGTATTAGTAGGTGTTTTTGTAGAAGTTGTTAAAATTCATGTCTAGTACCATAGAGGTGTCATGACCTACCGGTAAGTTACAACCTTTCGTTGGAATCATTCGTGATTCCTGCCAACCGAGGGAGTATTTCGGTTTTTATTCTATACTTGGGGACTGTTCGTATACTCATGTAATAGTACGTAGACATGTGCTTGTTACTAGCCCTGTAAAAAATGTACTGATATGTTTGTGGGTACAGGGAAACAGTTTACAAAATTCTCGTTATTTACAAATTGATCTCTCTAAAATGGCACAGTAGAAGATATTAAAAAATGGTAATTATACAGGATGTACCAGGAAGTATTTTCTAAAGAACTTTCACATCTACTTGGTGGTATACAATATATACAAGGTTGTTGCTTGACAAAAAAATCTCTCAAAGATAACACAAGAAAGAGAGATATCCCCTCTGTTTTAAATCAGTTGACTCAATTTTATCTAAATACATATGTATCTCGACACATGCTTATCAAGATAAATGATACACATGCGTCGCAAGATAAATTTGGTGTTGATACAAGCATATCTAGACAAAGTTAAGTCAATTAATTTAAAATTGGAGTAAAAAATGGTACTAATTGTACATGATGTACCAGGGTGGACATGTACTCGGTACACAAAGTACCAGGTCCTACCTTATTCTACGGGTCGTACCTTTTTAAATATTGAAAATACGATTTTTTGCACTGTAAAAATATGTACCTTCATCTAAGGGTCCCACCTCATGTGGCCTTGGTGGTAGCTTCTGGTTGCTTAAGGGGGCACATGTAGCTACCAGCTTTGCATGAATTGCATTTTTGTGTCTAGAAATCCCTCTGTCTACAAATAAGTGACTTAGTTTTGTCTAGATAGTATGTATCTTGTACAAGTTTAGAGGACGTCACACACAAGTTTTCATTGTTTTGACATTCTTATGGGCCACAGTGGACATTTTCGGTATACACATGTTGCTTGGTAGACCGGATTGTTGACAAGTGTACGAAAGCCAACTCACGAGGACACATAGATGCCCAACAAAATAAAAGTGACATGCCCATATTCGCCCATATTTCATAGCCAACGTACTATCGGCAAAATAAACTCTCGAAAGGAGAAATTCCCTACATGCATTGACATGCATTGCTAGAAGCGCTAGTTAAATCGTCTCACTAGTACCGATGATACGTTCCCCACATGTCAGTTGCAGGAAGTTGGTCATCTACGATGACGAGTTCCACCACCAGAGCGCGTGCGCACATGCCTCTTGTGCCTGTCCGGAGCTAGGTTGCGTCTTTACTAGAAGAAAAGTTGGCTTTTACAACGGATAATTTTCGTTGTTGAAGGGCCGATTTTTGTAGTTAAAAAGATTTCTATGATGGATGGTCTTGATGGTAAAATCCCCGTCACAAATGAATCTATCACAGGTTTTTTCTGGTCATGGCAGATCGCACCGTTCAACCACGAAAACTTGGTCCATCGTAGATAGGTTCGCCTGCCGCGTTAACTGATGATGTCATGCAAATTGCCACGTGGCAGACGTCGTAAATGGCTGGTTACGGCCATTAACGACCACAAAAACCATGGTTGAAGCCTGAGCCAACCAAGGTTTGATAATTATTAAGTGCGTTGGCCCATGAGGAAAGCCCAATAATAAGATTGCCCATTACTGTTTCATCCTCCACTGATTGATATCGGCCCATTAATGAAGCCAGCCGTGGCCCGCGAACTTTCAGGACCAATACTATTTTGGACTAAAGAAGGTCCATGTTGGTCCAACACTATGCGACCCATTAGCAGCCTATGCCAAGTCGGTTTGGAACTGTTAAGGCCTACGGTTGGCCCGTCACTGTTCTTACAGCCCGTCATGGGCCGCCTGCTAATGACCCTTATTTGAGAAGGTCCATTATTGTTCAGGCCTTTTATTGTTCTAGCCGTCAACTATCCAGGCCCACAGGCAGTCAGTTACTATTCTGGCCTGGTAATTTTGTCGGCTTGTTACTATTCTTTTCTGGTAAGTTTTCTGGTCTGCTACTATTCTAGCTCATAACTATTCTAGTATTTACTGTTGTGGCCCTTTGCTGTTCTGGCTTGCTACCGCCTCCGCCTCACATCGTTTCTCGACCTTTTACTATTCCGCCCTTTTTACTTGTAGCCTTTACATCGTTACGCATGTTATCAGATTGGCCTGTTACTTTTGTGGCCTTTCACTATTGTGGCCAATTATTACACTGTCTTGTTACTACCCTAGCAAATTACTATTCTGGCTTGCTACTATTCTAGCCTGCTATTATTCTGGCCAGTTATTGTTATGGCATGTTACTATTCTAGCATGTTACTGTTACTAGTTCCCACCTGTTGGTCGGCCCATTACTTTTACCATCTTTTACAGTTTTGACCTTTCTCCCATGCCAATATCATTAAAGGTGTATAATTAGCGAGCATATTTTACTGTTCATCATCGTCTCAATACAAGACAGGCTAATAACAAAGACCGATATTGTTTCCTAATCGACCTGGCTGGCGCAATTATGGTACTGCCTACCGTCATGTGTGGATGGCATCAACTAAATGGCTATATGGTCTATGCGAGTTATCTAGATATCACATCAGCTGCAAACTTCTTAAAATTATTACATATTATCAACTCAAGGGAAACAAAAAAAATCAGCATTTCAGTTGACAATCGATTTGATAGCAGAGTCCTCAATTTGCTTTCTCAATCTATCACCTACATCTCTCTTTGAGTGTGATAGCTACATTGGAAAACCACCTTCACACATGATCTTCCAGCACCTTCTTTGGTGGCGATAGCAACAATTGTAGTTTGAAACTAAGTAATAACAAGTTAATACATCAAATCAGACAAACTACTCATTTGATTGATATGACAACATCTATGAACTAGAGTTTACTACTAGTGAATTGTTTAATTATTGACCAATATATCAAACAAACAGTACAAGAAAGCACACATTAAACAAGTGTGCCTACCATGAAACGAGCAGTCAAAAAATGTGTGTGTGTGTCTTAGAATTTCAGCAAATATAAACTAGCCTGGTTATTTCAACAAATATATATGGAAGTAGTTGTATACCCAAGAATGCAAGAGACATTGGGTGACTCGGAATTTGTGCTGAGCTACACAATGGAATCCAATTATTGTCGTAGCTAAGAATGAACCAGATAGAAATTATAATCACATCATACGAGAACTCGTAGAGCATGAATGCAAACCACGAATGAACTATATAGTAGATGACAATTATGTCATTGCTTAGGACGAACCAGAACCAGGTACGAGATATAATGGCGTCGTTTGTGAAAATGTAGAACAGGACAAACAAGCATTAGACAAGTGTGCCTACAATCAAATGAGCAATCAAACAAAGTGTTTCTTAGAATTTCAGCAAATATAAACTAGCCAAGTCATTTAAGAAAATATATAAGGAAGCAGTGGTATCTCTTGGAATGCAAGAGATGTTGGGTGAATCAGAATTTGTAGTGAGCTACACAATGGCATGCAGTTACTATCATAGATAAAAATCAACTAGATAGAAATTATAATGGCATTATAAGAGAACTTATAGAGCAGGAATGCAAACCATGAGTGAACTACATAGTAGAGGACAATTATTCTGTTTCTTAGGACGAACTAGCACTAGATAAGGAAATAATGGCGTCGCTTGTGAACCTGTAGAATAGGCTTTGCAAACCAACATGTTCATTGTTCCATTTTTAGCTCTATGCATGAAAAAGAAAATAATTAGTGTTGTAGCATTTGAAGAACCAGATGGCAACAACAATATAATAATTGAATTAGTATGAACAGTTTAAACAGGTACTATAGGATAGCAGAATGATGCCAAGGAGGAAATAATATTAGGTACTTAGCTCAGGAAGAACGAGATAGATTAAGTAATTGTGGAGTAGGGAAACCAGACTAATATTTTCCACTGATTTTATATTTTGCAAGAACTACACAATAGCTGGCAATTACTTTCGTACGGAGTAGCTAAGAACATGTGCATGACAAAATTAGAAACATATGCATGACTTGAAATTTGTAGAGCAGCGAATGCATACCAACATGTCTAATGACATTGTATGTAGCACGAAGAATAGGCGTGACTGGTGACTTGTATGTAATAGCATGATTACAAAAATACAGTTCACTGACAGGGTTGAACCTGCTATACCACTAACAAAACTAAAACGGGTTGGAGATTTGGTTACCTTTGTCGGAGATGCATCTAAGTATCATCGGTACCGTGCGGGTAATGTCAGGGTAATTGAGGGTGTTGCATCTGTCATGGCTATTGGCATCGGGAAGCAGATCTTGGACGGTCGATGTCGACTTGAGTGTGGTGGACGAGAGCATCGATGAGGCAGATGCAGTGCAGCAAACGACGACGCCCATGCAGCTAGTCTGGAGCGGTGGACATGGAACTAATTGAACTAGTTTTCGTTTTGTGGACACCGGTGAAGCAGCTGCGGTACGGTTGGATAGCTTTCGGTGGAGGGGAAGCAGAGCTTGGGCGGTCGATGATGCTATCGACGCAGTCGGCGAGACGGCAGCTCCGGTGGAGTGGCAGAGACACCCGGTGAACTATATATGGTGGGGTCAGCATCGGTGAAGTGGCACCACAGCAGTGCATAAGATCACGGCTCAAGCGGCTCCAGCCGTAGAGGACTTGTCGTCGGCCGGTGAACGTGGTGTTCGTGGAGGGGACAAACGAGCTTGGGATTTTTGGGATGGCCAGTGGTAAAACCTGCACAAATCGAGACTACAGAGGTGAACAAAAAAATAAATACAATCATGCCCCCAAGCTACCGGCTTTAGCATGCGAATTTGTCATCTAAACAATCGGTAGAATAGGAATTTTAAAGACAGAAGTTTTCCTTGACATCGCACTGCCTTCAACTCCCCCTCTTCGGTGCGCTCGTGCTACCTCTTTTTTTTGAAAGGCTTGCGCTTCCTCCCTTTTGTTCTCTTACTTTTCGAGCTCAAGTTTGACCAAATTTCATTAAATTGTCGAGATGCAAAATCTTAGCAAGAAGTTGAACTTGTTGTCCAAACTCTCGGTTTTTTCTGATATAATAATTTAAACCCGAGGTGTACCTCCAAAAGCTTTTTTATAAAACTTTCAAAGAAACCTACGATTTACTTGTAGTTCAAATTTGAAAGATACAGTAGTACATAATAAGACAGGAAAATATCATAGATTCATATTCACCAGCACTTGACAGATTCAGTAGCATTTCAAAGTTACCGATTCAACAATACATACACTAAAATTCAATAGCAGTACAGAGAGAATCACTTTTTATTTTAGCTCTCAAAAACATGGCATAGGATGAGTTTGCCCTTTTATTCGAACACACTCCATCATTGGAGCAAGCAAAACTGACGATCAAATCTGCTTTTGTGTGCATACCTTGTTCTTACATCAATGCCTATGTGACCAACATATATGCAACTCAAAATTCCCAGGCCTCATCTAGATTGTGACAAGGCCATGTTTTAAAAGAAAAGCAAAAAAATCTACTGCCATTGATCAAAACAAGTACCAGGACATCCGTATTAGTTCCACAAAATACTTTAATAATATCAACATCGAAACATTTGAGAGATTTAGTAGCTTTTGAAAGATTCAGCTGTACATGCCACATTATGCGCTCGATCTGAACGATTCCTAGTACATAGGAATTCTTACAAAATATATTAGCAGTTGCATAAATCCATATATAATACTCGGTACAAGTGTAAAACTACTCGTAGTAGTACCTTAAGCTAGCTAGGAACCACTACATGTCCCATCATATAATCCAAACATGCATGAGAGAAAAGAGAGATGTCAGAATCACCACAAGATCTGTATGCCAACGATTCAGCGTGTCCAAGTCTTGGCCGGGTAGCGCTTGCTTTCTAGCCTGGCATGCTCCTCTTGTTTCACCGTTGCGTGTGGCCACTCGTAATAGGCTTTCGCCTGTGCACCCTCAGCAAGATAGATGTAAAGTTTAAGGATCTTTTCAAAAAAATCACCTCTCTGATTACGTAGGGAATCTGCCACTAAAATAAATAAAATAATTAATATTAGAACAAAGGGACTAAAAAGTTTCAAAATACATTCATATTAGGATCATCACAAGCTATGATATCTCACAATGGGTTATGTCATTGTCGATCCAATATTGGAACACCATGGGAAACTCCGACCAACGATTGAGGATCTTTATAATAAGTTAGCGGCTCCAACAGGTAATGGTCGAGCATATGCAGTGCGACATCAGCTAGCATAGCGTTTGGCTGAGAAAAATGTCGAGCTTATAGAACCAATGAAAACAGACCAATCAAGACATCCTCACCTCGTACTTCTCCAATTCCCACACCGCTGACCTTACGCAGCTGACGGACAAGACAATATCCGTGCTGTCCCATCAATATGGCCGATGAAGAACATTACCGCCTTCCCGATGTTGATGATATTTGTTCTCCTTGAGCCCCATGCAGGCACGGGCTTAGACGGGTCCCATTGTTTGATGGTGTAGAGGACTGTGGACACCTTCATCGAGTGGGTAGATTTGAGGTGCAAATACAACATTTACTTCTTGCCGACCCACTTGCATCCTGGCTCCGTGTAGATAAACGGTTTGTGGATGCAGGAGATCATGTGGGCACAGAGTTTGTTGAAGGAGACCACTGTCAAGCAGATGTAGTTCGGGCAGATATAACCCTCTTCACCAGTTACTTGGCGGTGTAGATCCTTGAAGCATGTGACTAGCCGGACAACGCTTTTAGCGTCTAGATGCTCAGCAATTTTTTTGACAATGCTGTTGCCGACCTTGCTAAATCCACTGCACCGCCGGCTCTCCCTCGAACCTTTCCAAATTTTGTACAGACAATGCGCCATCACGTCCGAGAGGATTGGGGGCGAGGGTGGATCTATATAGAACTTTTGAGGGTTTTTTGGAGCAGAGGGGTGGTGGTCTGGAAGGAGTGATGCAACGGGTGAGATGGCGAGGAAAATGTGTGAACCGGGCAATAGAGAGGATTCCAAATGCAACCAGGCGGTGTCGACAAGTGGGGATAAACTAAACGGAGATGGGGAAGATGGGATGGCTCTTTGAAAGAGGTTTTTTCTTTTCTTCTATTGTAGGAAGCACCTGCATCAAGGACGCTGGTTAGGGTGATAGCCTAGCACGTCGCTGTGCACTAATAAGTTAACCATGTCACCTCCTAGCACATTATAGTTTCATCATATTAGTCTGATAATTGGGGTGGTGTCATTTTCTTTTAACTTTGAAGAGTGTTCTGAGGTTTGCTCGTACTAGCGGTCATTGTGCTAAAGACTATCAATAGAATCTTCTAGATGCTAGAATGTAAAAGAAGATCCAATGGCTAGCGATGTTTGGATTTGCCAGTCTTGATCCAATGCTCAATGTTCAAACATATTCATACACTATATAGTGGAATTTTAAGGTGAGATATATAAGAGATAAGACAATATAAAGATAATATAAGGAGAACTGCGAATGACCGATCTTTTAAATAACCTTCCCTCCCGATGTTTGGGAAGCAAGTGAAAATTGGGAAACCGAAAAAGTTTGAAGTTTTTTGCCACCAAGGACAAAAGAGGTTTCCTTCCTATGTACTCCTCTTAATCCACATCAACCAAGGCACACGTAAAATTTTCCAAAAAGTTTTCGCAGCTAACTAGGAATTAGTACATCAAAACCACTGGGAGTTCTTTTATCACAAATAAAAAATCACCAAGAGTTCTAAAAAATTCAAGTTCGTTGCTGCTCCCTCCGTCCGCCAATAAGTGTACTTCTAGCGTTTGTTCTAAATCAAACTTAACTATTTCCAACCAACTTTTATTTATAAACGTAGAAATATTTATGACACAAAACTAGTACAATTTGATTCGGTTTGAAATGTACTATCATAATATGTTGATTTCATGTTATATATTACTAGATTAGGTTTAAAAAGTAGTCAAATTTTAAACAAGTTTGACTTAGACTAAGAGCTAGAAGTACACTTATTTGTGTATGGAGGGAGTATGCAAGAACATGGCGTGGTGGTGTTCCCACATTTGGTAGGAGTACATGGGTGCTTCCTCACATGATGAACAATATTGCCACTAGGAGTTTCCCTTTTATTGAAAAAAATCTAGGAGAGAGAAGAGACCGAGGGCATGCATGAGGCAACATGAGAGCAGCGAAGAGGAGGATTTGAAGGCGGTGATGTCAGAGAAAAGTTGTGTTGGGTTCTTGACATGTAGTACAGGGTACAATGAGTAGTACTAATAAATTTTAGGACCTTTACTATATATGCACGCAAAACAAATTGTGTTTTCTCTCTCCTTCATTTCCTCATCACCATCCACACACCCCGGTCGGCTGATCTCTCCCTCGTCCACAACGTGGTGCTGCCAACATGCATTGACCTGCCTTGTCATTCCATTTCACACTCTGCGAAGAGGAAGAACCAAGCACACCCCAAGCACGCTGGTTCGAAAATGAGGAGCGTTTTTGTGTGTGTGAAGAAAGTATACTAGTACGAAGGGCATGGCTCAGTTGCTCGTTCAAGAAGGACCTGACTGCTTTTCCTTGCTTAACTTTAGGGCCCTTAAACCGTACTCCCACCGACCATGTCGAATTTTAACTACAAGTAAGCGCGATAGTTAGATTGCTCGTAAAATTTTCCAAAAAACTTTTGAAGCTAACCAGGAATTTAGTACATCAAAAACCACCGAAAGTTATGAAAAATTCAAGTTCTTGCTATGCATCTGCATCCCAATAAAATTGACACTGTTTTGATAACATTAAATAAAGAATAAATATGTAGTATAAATTGACATAAAGTCATTCAAGTACTTTGTATCGTGTGTGTTTGGTTCTTATACTTTGTAGTAGTTGAAGCTCAACAAATAATTATAATTCGAGCCACGTCCATAAAGTACTAGGTGTGTTTCGTTCTTCTACTATATATCATGTAGAAATCAACCTATAGCTACCTAAATACTTGACATGCTATAAAGACATGATGAAGAAGATTCTAGAATTATCAAAAAGTGTGTTTTGAGGTTTGTGCATAACATTCATTGTGGTAAAGACTATCAATAGAATCTTCGAGATGCTAGAATGCATAGAAGATCCAACAATTTTCAATGTTGGGATTCACGAGTCTTGATTCAACGGCCAAAGATCAAAATTATTTGTACACTACATCATGGTAAGATAAGATAAGGAAGAATATCAATAGTATCCTCTAGATGCTAGAATGGAAAATAAGATACAACAACTAGCAATGTTGGGATTCGCAAGTCTCGATCTAACGATCAATATTCAAAGTTATTCATACACTATATAGTGGTAAGATAAGATAAGAACGACTATCAATAGTATCAATCTTCTAGATGCTAGAATGGAAAAGAAGATCCAACAGGTGGCAATGTTGGGATTCGCGAGACTTGATCCAACAGTGAATATTCAAAGTTATTCATACACTATATAGTGGTAAGATAAGATATACACGCAAAAAAAAATTGTGAAGCAAGTATAGTAGTACGAAAGGTATGGCTCAGTTGCTCCAAGAGAAGGACCTAACTGCTTTTCCTTGCTTAACTTTAGGGCCCTTTGTCCTAAATTTATGGATCTCCATGTAATTTTCTCTTTTTTGAGGTCTTCGATGTAAACCGTACTCCCACCGATCGTGTCGAATTTTAACTACAAGTAAGCGCGATAGATAGATTGCTCGTAAAATTTTCCAAAAAATGTTTGAAGCTAACCAAGAATTCAGCACATCAAAAACTACCGAAAGTTTTAAAAAATTTAAGTTCTTGCTATGCATCTACATCCCGACAAAATTGACACCAAAATGGACACCGTAAGTCATTCAAGTGGGCAGAGTTAGCTAGGAAGTTTGAATACTCATAAAACATGGGAATCGTAAGGACAACATGTTGGTTCAGATCTGTATTCCTCGGAAATAATAGTCTTGTCATTATCACTTGGAGAATCGAGACTTCAATATTTTTTCCTGATAGTTGGAAACTCACACCAACGACATTTGTTTACTACAAAATAAATCTACTGCGCTTACTTCTAGCTCAAGTTTGACCTAATTTCGTTAAATTGTCAAGATGCAAAATCTTAGCAAGAAGTTGAACATGTTGTCAAAACTCTTGGTTGTTTCTAATATATATTAATTGAACCACCGATGGGTACCTTCAAAAGATTTTTTGTAAAACTTTCAAATCAACCTATTTACTTGTAGTAGTTCAAATTTAACCTAATTTTGATAAATCAACATAAAGTCATTCAAGTGGCTGGAGTTAATTAGCTAGGAAGTTTGAAAACTGATAAAACATGGGAATCATACGTATAATATGTTGTTTTGCTATATATGTCTAAAATCTTTGTTTGTAGCATTTAGATCCATATTCTTTGGACTAATTTATTTATGAAAAAGAACAATCTTGTCATCACTCAAAAATTTGAAAATTGAATATTCTTTCCTGATAGTTGGAAATTCACACCGACGACATTGTTTACTATAATAAGATACACCAACTACCTCCAAAAATATGCGTTTTGATGGCTTTTGGAAAAAACAACTAACTAGACGATTCCCAATATTGGCTACCATGCATGAACATTATTAATTATTCTTTGGTTTTAACCCAAACTTAACAACGAAGGTCAGGCCCTATCGACATCATATGTTTAATTATGATACGGTTCCTGCATCTATTAGATTGGGTTCACCTTGTTGTAATAATCCATTTTGCTAGTGGGAGTTTCCAAATATTAAGAAAAAGTTTATGATAATTTTCCGCATGACATGAGTGATTTTTCTATATAGAATGTACAAAGAGCATGACTCGAAATGCCACAACCCTTGTTTCAGACAGAGTGGCTGACCATGTTCTTACTCACGGTTCCCAAGTTCCATGAGTTTAAGAATGTGAATTTAATTTATAGGAAGAGAAAAACCATTTTCAATTATCTAAGTGACAAGAATGTTGTTTTCTTTAAACCATGCACAAAACTATGGCCTGGAATGCCATAAAGCCTACTTTCAGACATATTGTGGACCATGTTTCACTTAAGGTTACCAATTTTACTTACAAGTTTTAGCCAACCATGCAATCGAAATTAGGTCAAATTTGAACTACAAGTTAGCGTGATAGATTGCTCTTTAAACGTTACAAATATCCTTAGAGTCTGTATGGTACGGAGGCGGTCAATACATCAAATATGAACATGAGTTTTGTAGGATGCAAATTGTTGCTATGAATATGCATGTTGACAATTTTATCCTCACTAGCTATGAAACAACATTAAAGAAAACCCTAAAAATGAAGCCTTCCACATGGTATACCCTTACGCGTAGTACTACCTGCAATTAAAAATAATTAATAACGTGAGTCGTCATAGCTTACAAAAAACTGATCCACAATATGGCCTACTATGTATGAACATTCTTTGGTTTCAAGCCGAATGACAAAGGTAACATGCATATTTACATCGTACTTTATGGTAATGTTCCCATATATATAGGAGATGTGTGCATCTTGGCACTATGAAAAATAGTGTCAACCCGAGTTTCCAACTTATAGGAACAAGAAAACTTTATCAATTTTTTGAAGTGACAAGATTTTTTATAAGAAAAGATGATTAAAAATGCATGGCTCGGAGTGCTACAACAACAACCCTCGTTTTCAGACAAAGTGTGGACCATGATCCACTTACGACTGACTACCAAGTTTTATGAGTTCTCAAGCTTCGTAGCAAACTAGGCCCACTTAAATGAATTTAAATCGATTTATCAATATTAGGTAAAATATGAACTACGAGTAAGTGGTAGCAAGATTGCTCTTAAGGTTATACAATTATCTTTTGAAAGTACCCATCAGGGTGTCAATATATCCAAAGCCAACGAATTTGTCGAAAGATTCAACTTCTAGCACTAAGAATTTTCATGTAGAAAAATTTGACCTTGTTTCGAAAACAATACAAAATAAAATAAAAACATTGTGCGACATCGTCTAAATTGTATTACTTTCCATGAAAAATAATATTCATGAGTATTAACAAGTTTCGAAATAACAAATTGCTTCAAAATATGGCATGCCATGTATGAACATTCTTAGGCTTCAGGCCAGACGATAAGGGTAAATAGCCATACATTATGGTAATGTTTCATCCTATATTTGGTAGATGGGTGCATCTTGGCATGGTGAAAAAAATCTACCAAGAAAGATAAAATTACATCTAAGTCCACATATTTCGTAAAAATGGCCCTAAAAATAAGCATGTAAAAGCAGTCGTGACCGGATCTCCTTCTCGACCCACTAGCTAAGGCATATTGTTCGTACTCGAACTACTGATTGCTTAACAAAAAAGAAAATAGTGTGGTGCTCAATTTTGATAGATCTTGCTGATGAAGTGCATTGAATGAGATCGGACGTTTTAGAAGAAACTGAAAAGTTAGAGCCGGAAAAGTTTGATTCGCTAATGATTTTTGCCACTGCCCTAACCCAAGTCCCAAAGTGGTTCCTTCCTATGCACACCAACACAATGTAGGTGACGAACACACCAGAGACAGACACAGAGCCGTCGTACCATGGCTAGGATTCCAAATGGGATACCGGGAAAGTCCCACTTCTAGTTCATTTCGAGGTTTACTTCGTTAACTTTTCTCAAAAAATTGTACTATAGAATATTCAAATAAAATAGAAGAGGGACTTTCATGGGATCTCGATCGCAACCCTAACCATGGCACATGTCCTCAGAGCCATGCTATGGACGAGGGAGATATCAGTTGTCGGGTGTGCATGGGGTTGCCGAGAAGATACATACTCTTATTTACAGAGTAAGGGCATCCACTATGTTAGCAAAAAGTCTATCCATAAGTAAAAAGTAGTCCACAAGGAGTTCCACATTCATAGTGGGGGCTATCAATAAGCTATCCATAAGCTCAAAACCTTAAAGGTGGCCTACAAGCTTGTAGGTTGTCCATAAGCAATAGAATACTATTTTATTTTCTCCTATCTCTTGCATGTGTGAAATTTTAACCGACGCGTGGGTCCAGCTTATAGACAAGTTTAACAAGATACATTGTGGTGTGATACATTGCAAATGTATCTATAATTTTTGATGTTCCATGCTAAGGTTTTATCTACTTTCTTGTGTTTTGTCCACACTTTGGAGTATTTTTCATATGATTTCTTGGACTAACCTATTAACAAGAGCCACAGTGACTGCTGCCTGTTTTCTGCTGTTTTTAGTTCCAGGAAGTTAGAAAATGAATATTCTCAGAATTGTACGGGAAAAAAGCCAAAGTCGCTATTTTACCGGAAGGCATCTGGAGCCATAATACGAGACAGAGAAGGGATGGGGCTGGCCACACCACCTGGCTGCACGGCCAGGCCTGGCCCATGCCAGGGGGTGGTTTGGCCGACCCCAGCACCCCCTCGGCCTCTCCTTCCACCTATATATTGCCCTCGAGACCAAAACCCTAGGTACACGATCAAAAATCCATGAAAGAGTCTGTAGCCGACGTCATCTCCATCCCTAAATCGGGAGGGATCTGAAGCTCTTCCCGGCACCCTGCTAGAGAGAGGAATTCACCCTGGAGGCCTTATTCATCATCATGCAAGCCTCCGGTGTGATGTGTGAGTAGTTCATCTCTGGACTACGGGTCCATGTAGTAGCAACCTGGGGCAGAAGCACAAAAAAGTACAGCTCAATCCGACATACAGAGCTCTCTCAGGAATTTTTACGGTGAAGCACAGAAATCTGTTTTGGGACAACAACTTTCCCAATCATTACTTCACTCTCGTAAGAGGTTACTCTTGGCACAAAAAGCAAATAAAAATGATAAGGAGAGGTTATTACAGAGGTAATAACTTCCAAGACTCATCTAAAACTCTTGTGTTATCTTCCAACAAGTACTTTTCTTTAACGCCTTTAAGTTAGGCATAAGAAGCAAAGAAAGAATCAAGTTTTCTCAAATGAAGAAGCATTAAGACCAACTTTCTTGCTCTTACCTCTCTTACTTTTATTCTTAACCTTGGGGAAAATATGATTGTTTGGTGGAGAAGAAAGGTGCATGGTCCCCTTTCCCAAATCTATTATTGCTCCAAGAAGTTCCAATAGGGACCTTCCAAGTGTAATTTGTCCTTTTCCTGCACATTCAATAACAAGATAATCAATAGAGATTGTTTTCCCAAGGATCTTTGTAAACACTCCTTCAGCTATTCCAAGAGGTAAAATGGTAGTATTATTAGTAAGAGATATTTCTTTTCCTCCCCCAATGAGCCCCCAAATATTCAGAGATTTATAAATATCTTTGGGCATAAGGCAAGATTCAGACATGATATCATAGCGAGCTTGAAAAGTTTCAGCGTTTATCTCAATCTTTACTGTAGGGAACCACCTTGATGGTTCAGAGCTTATTGGAACATAATCATGCTGCTCCCTAAGCGTATTATAGCACCCTTCTAATCTAGTAGTGCTAGCCTCAAGAGTATCAAACCTAGCAAATATTTTCGCGAAAGAAGTATCAGTTTGGCTAGGCATGCTCTAAGTGAGGATCAATTTCTTTATAGCATTAATAGCATCATCATCATTACATTGGAGGAAATCTCCTCCCACAATAGCATCTAAAGTATATCTAGAGCAAAGAGCAATCCCAAGGTAAAAACTGCTAAGGAACAAGCCTTGAATCATGCTAGGCTCAGTCTTTTCATGTAATTTGCAAGCATATAACTTTCATGGAGAGTTCACAATGGTTCAGGTTTATTAAGTGCAGGAAATAAAGTGGGCCATCAAGTTCATGAGAGCTTTACTAACTAACTTTCTCATAACAAGCAAACATTTTATTCGGAAGAAAACAAGGCATATTGAATATGCACGGGAGTAGAAAATGATGCTAATAGGTAGGTATGGTGGACACTTTGGAAATATTTGGTTTAGGAAGTTGGAAACTTGAGTAAAACACTCAGTGGAAGTGAAGGCTAGCAATAGTAAGGGAGCGACAAACGAGAGAGCAATAGCTGTCATTATCATGCTTGCAACAAAACAGGACTAATCATGGCATGAAAATGATTCAAGATCCTCAAGGCAAAATAATTCACCGAGGCTTAACTGATTATTACAGTCATGAGCATGCGTGAGCATGTGCCAAGTCAATCAAATGAAACATTCAGAGGAGGATACCACGGTGTCATACCAGTTTATGAATAGAGTAATGCAAGCAAACATTCATGAGACATGCTACAAACTATTAGCGAGCTGGAGATGATTATTACACTCTACATGAACGGACTAAACAAGCTCACAATGATGAGTATATGTAAAAAAATGAAAACAGGTAGAGTTCGTTACCAGCCTCTTACCACGCCTCAAGTTGTCATTGATCCTCATTATTGCTCTTCACTTGTTTGGCTTGAATAATAATATGAAACCAATAATCCACTGAGAACTGCTGAACCTTGTAGCAAACTTACAAAAACCAAAGAAGAACGACAAATATTTTTGGTGTTTTCGATTTTTAAATAAGAACCAAAAGAGAAAAACAAGAAAAGCAAAGTCTTTTTGGGTTTTTTCGAATAGTTCAAACAAAGCGAAAAGGGAAAAGCAAACCAAGGCAAAAAGAAGAAGCAAACCAAAGAGAAAAAACAAAAATATTTTTGGTCCTTTTCTGTTTTTAGAAAGCAAAAGCAAAGAAGAACGAAAACTAAAAAGAGAACGAAAACATGAATATACAAAGTACCGATGCAACATGATATGGAGATGAGTGCGGTGTTGGCGTACCTCCCCCCAAGCTTAGGCTTTTGGCCTAAGTGGGTATCAATCCCAAGCTGGCCAGGATGAAGTATCACCGGGGTACGACGAGGAGGTACCCTCGTCCTGGTGCGAGGCCGAGTAGGCCCCTCCGTAATGTGCGGAGTAATCATAGGAGGGCGCATCCTCCTGGTGCTGCTCGTAGAAACCCAACAAGTGAAGCTGCTCGTCTACCTCCTCCTTGGAGCGCGACCACGGTCTCTTGTGAACACTAAACAAAGAAGGTTGTGGCAAAAGGATCTCCCTTTCATCCCCGTCAGTGAAAAGCATCCTATATACTAGATTGTTCAAATCATTGGTAGCAGTGACAAAGTGATGAGTTTTCATGGCAACAAGGTCGAGCCTCTGTGGTGCTAGCATAGCATCATCGGGATCCACCGAAAGACCTAATGCATTGACTACATGCGAGGCAATGATGCCCCCATAGATAGGCCCCCTAGCAGCTAGGCGGCGAGCAATAAGCGAGCCAAGAATGTACCGAGTATCATTGTTAAGCGCAGCAGCAAGGAATGCTAAATGATAGTTGGAGATATTACTAGTGTTCTCCCTGCCCAATACACTAGTGGCAAGATAATATGCAAAGTATCTAAGAGCAGGGAGTTGGATATTTCTTATATTTTTGCGCTGCGCCACGCGGTCATCATCATTGGTCACCCCTCGGTAAAGCTCCAACAAATCAGCGGGTCGCCCTTGAATTTTCTTCATGGTCCCTGTCATACGCACACCTACAATACTACAAAATCTCTCCAAAGGCATGGTGAAGGGCAGATCATAGATTTTAAAAGAGACAGTAGACTGATAGGGTGTGTTCGTAAATGTGAAGCTCTCAACAAAAGTTTTGGTGAGCATAGCGTATTGCGCACTCTCATCTTGCTTATATGAGGTCAAACCTACCCTCTCAATTAAGTAGCAAGAAATCATCAAGAATACCTACAACTTGTAACAAGGTAAAACAAGGAAAAGAGGATGGCTGAGCATCCCCATCATCCCTTTCACTACCAATACGAGTTACAATGAGATCTTCATTGTATGATGGCCTAGCTTGAGAGGTTGTTCTTGAGGGCCTCGACCTCCTAGGTGCATCACTCTCAAATATCTCTCCAAAAGTGTGGTTGTTCATGCTTGGTATTCTAAAATTTAAACACCTATCAAACAAGTGATTGCAAAGTAAATATAAAGAAGGATTCTACTCATAGGGACTTGCAAGAGGCCTAAACATGAATCAAAACTATATCTCTAAGCATGAAACAAGATTACACGCTCTCATAACCAGTCACCTATAGTAGCAAAATACTCAACATATAATCCACTAAACACAAATTTACATGGACAAGGGGAGGAGTCACATACCAGGGAACAATTGCTCCAAATTTCAGAAAGAAAGATGGGCTGAGCAAGGAGATAGAAAAAATCGAGAGCAAGCACAGCAAGAATGCGATTTTGAGCTATGAACTGGAGCTTACTCGGGAGAGAGAAGAAAGTGGGAGGTGAGAGAGTTAGTGGGGGGCCAGGAGTGGCCCACACCAGGGCATGGCGCCACCCAAGGCTGGCCGCGCCACCATGTGGTGTGCCTTCCTGGTGGGCCCCTACCTCCAGTACTCCTCGCCCCTTTTTCACGTAAAAATTTAATATGAATTTTCTAGAATTTTTTGAGACACTTTATTTCTGGGCATTTTTTAGAAATAGAAGAATGATTTTTCTGACAGACAGATTTTTTTTCTTTTGGAAACATGATGCAAGGACAAAACAAGGCTTTAACTACAGAAGTTCTAGCATGCAAGCAACTAACAACACAAAGAAAACTAAACGAAAGAAAAAACTAAAAAGCAAAAGATAGAAATAAACGGAGATAATCATAATGAAAACATTATTTTGTTCAATGGAATCCTTTTGTTAACAAGGTTGATCAAGTCTTGCTACCAAAACAATTGCATATGAGACAAAACTTTGTACACCACTAATGATTATGTTACCTTAACCTTGATAGCAATGGTCCCAATCATAATAGTTTCAAATTTTTCTCTTGGTATGGGACAATATATTTCTCCAACTTGAATGCCCTCAACATGTTCAATTGAATTCAAACCATAAGTCCTTTCAATATTCTTGGGGAAATAGACAGTATGTTCCTTGTCATTAACATTGAAGGTCACCTTTCCTTGATTACAATTAATAACAGCTCCTGCAGTATTAAGAAAAGGTCTCCCAAGAATAATAGACATACTATCATCTTCAGGCATTTCAAGCACAACAAAATCAGTTAATATCAAGCCATTGTGAGCCACCTGAACAGGTACATCCTCACATATACCCACAGGAATAGTGGTAGATTTATCAGCCATTTGCAAAGATATATCAGTTGGGATCAATTTTTCAAGCTGAAGCCTCTTATAGAGAGAAAAAGGCATAACACTAACTCCAGCTCCCAAATCACACAAAGCAGTTCTAACATAACTGTTCTTAATAGAGCAAGGGATAGTTGGAATCCCTAGGTCTCCAAGTTCTTAGGAACCTTACCATTGAAAGAATAATTAGCAAGCAAAGTAGAGATTTCTTCATTAGGGATCTTCCTTTTATTCGAGAAAATGTCCTTCATATACTTTGAGTAAAGAGGCAATTTAATAGCATTAGTAAAAGGAATTTGCAAGAATAAAGGCTTCATCCACTCACAAAACTTATTATAGTGTTCATCTTCTTTTGACTTGTGTTTCTTATCAGGGAAAGGCATAGGTTTTTGGACCCAAGGTTCTCTTTCACTACCATGTTTTTTAGCTATAAAATCTTCTTTGGTGTATTTAGTAGTCATAGTGTGGTTTTCAGGTTCTTCTTCAACTTTTTCTTCATTAGGAAATTCTTTTTCTTCATTACCACTTTCAGTTTCAGCATCAGAGATAGATATACTATTAGGATCTATAGCAGGTTTAGAGAGTTCTATAACAGTTTTATGTTTCTTTTTCCTTTTCTTACGAGTAGAACCACTATTTTCACCTTGTTGAGAATCCTGCTCAATTCTTTTGGGATGCCCCTCAGGATATAGAGGATCCTGGGTAGCAGCACCACTTCTAGTTCTGATTTCATAAGCATGTTTTTCTTTAGCAACATTAACTAGCAAGTCATTTTGCACTTTAACGAGTTGATCTATTTGAGTTGGAACCATCTGAAAGTGTTTAACAATCATTTTAACATCATTAGAGGTTCTTTCCACAATATCTTTCAACTCAACAATAGCTCTAGTGTTTTCCATTAGATGATTTTGCACCCTTTTATTAAAGTTATCTTGCTTAACAATAAAGATATCAAATTCTTCTAAGCATTGATCAGGAGGTTTGGAGTAAGGGATATCACCTTAATCAAAGTGTTGGAGAGAGTGTACCTCAATAGTGGATGAGTAGGGAATAGGCTTACATAATTCTTCTATAGGAGGTAAAATCTTGACATCTGCAGCTTTAATTCCCTTCCCCTTAAGACATTTCTTAACTTCCTACATCACTTCATCATTTAATTCAATAACCCCCCTCTTCTTTGATGTTGGAATAGGCACAAGAATAGATGGTTTAGGTACAATTACTTCAGGTATAGCTTGTTTAGGAGGAGTCCAATCTTCATAATTCTTGCTTATTTTAGCCATTAATTCCTCAGCTTCCTTCGGAGTCCTATTCCTGAAAACACAATCAGCACAGCTATCTAGGTATGTCCTAGATCCCTCAGTTAGTCCATTATAAAATATATCAAGAAGCTCATTCTTAGGTAATGGAATTCTAGCCTGTGCATGAATCAAAGAACAAAACCTTGCCCAAGATTCAGGCAATACCTCTTTTTCTCCCTGTTTAAAATCAAAAAGTTCCTGCAAAACAGCATGTCTAGCACTAGGAGGAAAATATTTCTGCAGGAAAGTACTAATCAAGCACTCAGGGCTATCAATAGATCCAGGAGGTAAATTACTAAACCAAGTTTTAGCTTCTCCTTTCAGTGAAAAATGAAAAATCTTAGCAACAAAGTAAGTACGCATCTTAATATCATCAGAAAATAAGCCACTCATGGTAGAAAGTTCATTCATATCTGCTACCGCACTTTCATTCTTAGTCCCAAAAAAAGGTTCTTTCTCGACAATAGCTATGTAAGATAGATCGAGAGAGAAATCATAATCTTCATCTATAATGTTTATGGGAGAAGCAGCAAACTTAGCAGCAGGAGATAATTTGGGTCTAATAGTACGCCTCACAAGGAGACTCTTAGCAGCGCTCCTATCATGGGTGTTCTTACATTCTTTAATAAACTCATCGGTCATCTCAACATAATCTTCTTCAATATCATAACTCTCACTGGACTCAGGTGAGCTAACAGGTGTGGTAGTGTCTTCATTAGGAGTTTCAGTATTTCCAGCTATAGTTCTAGCAATCGTAGCATCTAGGAAAGGACCTAATGAACCACTCTTATCAAGCACAGTAGAAGCAGCATCATAAGCATCAGAAATTTCAGATTCAGCAGTAGTAGCAGTGTGTGTAGCATGTGTATGTGGTGGTGTAACGAGCTTACTTATAACAGATGGTGAATCAAGAGCAGCAGAGGTGTTTAGATCTGTACCTCTTCTTGTAGTGGATGGTAAAATAGGAATCTTGCCATCACGAGACTTACCCATCATGGATGGATAGCAGCGAACAATAAAGAATTCAAGTGAACTTGATAAATAAAGCTATGGTCCCCGGCAACGGCGCCAGAAAATAGTCTTGATGACCCACAAGTATAGGGGGTGTATCGCAGTATTTTCGAGGGAAGTGAAACCCAATTTATTGATTCGACACAAGGGGAGCCAAAGAATACTTATCAGTCTTAACAACTGAGTTGTCAATTCAAATGCACCTCAAATAAATCTTGCTCACAATAGTTTATCAGTAGAAACAATTTTGTAGTAGGAATAGTAAAGTAACAGTAGTAGTAAAGCAAAGACAGTAGTAACAAAAGCAGTAACCAATGGGATTCGAGTGCGGTAGGCATAGGGATGGATGGACAGGCGTTGCATGGACAAGACAATTCACATAGCAATCAGAACATAGGACAATTGCAGATAAATAAGATAAAGCATCCAAGTACTAGACAATCCTAGGCATGTGTTCCATATATAGTCATACGTGCTCGCAATGAGAACTTGCACAACATCTTTTGTCACCTGACCCGTTTGCAGTGGGGCCTCTAGGGAACTACTGGCAATTAAGGTGCTCCTTTTAATAGAGCACCGGAGCAAAGCATTAACACTCCATGAACACATGTGATCCTCACATCAAAGCCTTTCCCTTCCGATTATCCCGATTTCTGTTACTTCGGGGCCATACGTTCCGGACAATGACGTGTGTATACAACTTGCAGATAAGACCAAGAACAATACTATCGTAATGAATCAATAATAAGTTCAGATCTGAAATCATGGCACTCGGGCCCTAGTGACAAGCATTAAGCACAACAAGTCACAAAAAAGTCATAAAGCACTAATAAGAGATACTAGGCACCATGCCCTAACAATCTGATGCCATTACATGAACGATCTCATCCAATCCCTACCATCCCCATAGCCTACAGCGGGGGATTACTCACTCATAGATGGGGAAACATGGATGGTCGATTGAGAAGCAATGGTGATGATGATGGCGATGATCTCCTCCAATTCCCCGTCCCGGCAGGGTGCCAGAACGGAGTTTTTGGTGCTGTTTCGTGGAATCTGGTGATGGCGGCGCAGCAGAACTCCTTCTGAAAAACGTCGAACCCCCCAGAGTTTTTAGGTCAGAAGGCTCCTTATAGGCGAAGAGAGAGGCCGAGGGGTGCCTAGGGGGCCCACACCACCCCCTGGCGCGGCCTGGCACGGCTGCGCCACTGTGGTGTGGCCACCCCAGGGCTCTTCTCTGTCTCATATTCTGGCTCCTGGAGTCTTCGGGTGAAATAGGATTTTTGGCATATTTTCCGGGATTTTTCCTGATAGTTGATTTTCTGCACAAAAAGTAGACACCAAGGCAATTCTGCTGAAAACAGCGTTAGTCCGCATTAGTTGTATCCAAATCACACAAGTATAGAGGAGAAACAATAGCAAAAGTGTTCGGGAAAGTAGATACGTTTTGGACGTATCACGGAGCTATAATGACTATAAGCACCGGCTAGCAATCTGCATGGTCAAAGGGGATTAAGAGAGATTTCCTAAGATAATTACGATATCGACGGGGATACCCTTAATTGTGGTGGTTTGTGTGGGTGATTGATCTTAGATATCGTAGTGGTTGTTTAGAGGTGACCTTATTGTTGGCTCAACAAAGTGACTGCCTACAAGCCTTGTAGTGAACATCTTAATATGGATCTCTTTCCACACATATCATGACACAAGAAGTAGTTTATCCTAATTATGATTAATAATATCATGCTAGAGGTGTATCCTACACCTCGAGATCACTTTAGCCCTATTGAGTTCAACCACGATTCTAAACGCTTTTGTTACTTTCTTTCTTTTACTTGCTTTAATTACTTTTCTTCATTCAACCAAAAACCTTTCAAATACCCTATCCTTGAAATCACAGGCGGCTTACAAGTATCCTTTGGTAGACAGTGATGAGGGGCATAAATACCTTAACCAAATAGCTCTTTATGGGTTCGATACTCTTATTTCGAAACTAGCTACAATTGATCTGTGCACTTGCAGTCATCAGGCTATTTTCTAGCGCTGTTGCCGAGGAGCTAAGTGCTTTTGGTGTTTTTCCTTAGTTGCTTATTCTATTAATTGTTCTACTAAAGTTGTTTAATAGTTTCAGGTAAGCACTGATACATTGCAAATGTATCTATGATTTTTGATGTTCCATGCTTGGTTTTATCTACTTTCTTGTGTTTTGTTCCAACTTTGGAGTACTTTTCAAATGATTTCTTGGACTAACCTATTAACAAGAGCCACAGTGCCAGTTGCTTGTTTTCTGCTGTTTTTGGTTCCAGGAAGTTACTATTTTCCCGGAAGACTCACGGAGCCAGAAGGAGAGTCGGAGAGGGGCCACAGGGTGGCCACACCCCCCCAGGCGCGGGCAACCCTAGGCCGTGCCAGGGCATGGTGTGGCCCCCCTGGCCGGCCACCGACCTTGCCTCCTTCGCCTATAAGAGCCTCCTGATACCAAAACCCTAGATCATCAATCAGAAATCCACGAAAAGTTCCGCAGCGCCACGCCACCGAAAGGGAGATTCGGGGGACAGAAAGTCTCTGTAGGCACCCTTTGGACGGAAGTGCCCTCGGAGCCATCTCCATCAATCTCCACCACCATCTCCATCACCATTGCTGATTCCCATGATGAGGAGGGAGTAGTTCTCTCTCGAGGCTAAGGGTTCTACCGGTAGCTATGTGTTCATCTCTCTCTCTATGCATGATCATGTTGTGATCATGAGCTTGTAATCTATAGATCTACCTTTCCACTCAAGTGCTTTAATAGATCTCTGCTCTCCCCATGTGTGTGAAGTTGACAGTGTGCACACCATGGTGGCAGTTAGGCTAGAGATTACAAATACTTGTTATGAGTTATATTTGGAGTTGGATGTCTTTATGAAATTGTGGTGTTTATTGGACTCATCTAGTACTCAAGGTGACAGTGTGGGGTTTCTAGATGGGAAAGATGAACTTTGAGGTGTGCTGTTATAGCCCTACCATCGATTAGAGTGTCCAACCGGAGAGTAGTTCAGCGTAGTATCATAAAGAAGAATATATTTATATGAGAGTGTTCACTAGTGAAAGTATTATCCCTAGGCCTTGTTTCTAAGCATTGAAACACCGTTTGCTACTAGATCTATTACATGTTTGCTTGCTTCCCTCTTTATTTCAGTTTGCCTTTAGTCTTTTCCACGCCATCAAGTTATTTTCTATCACCGTTACCACTTATAATTATACATAGCACTTGTATTTTACTATCTCTTCTCCGAACTAGTGCACCTATACACCTAACAAGTGTATTGGGTGTGTTGGGGACACAAGAGACTTCTTGTATCTTGATTGCAGGATTGCTTGAGAGGGGATACCTTTGACCACTTCCTCCCTGAGTTCGATAAACCTTGGGTGATCCACTTAAGGGAAAACTTGCTGCTATTCTACAAACCTCTGCACTTGGAGGCCCAACAACTGTCTATAATAATAGAAGTGCGTAGACATCAAACTATTTTCTGGCGCCGTTGTCGGGGAGGTAAGGTAAAAGGTACTCACATCCTCCGGTATGAGTGCTCGAAGTTATTTCCTTTAGATTCTGCAATTTTGTCATTTTGTTTCTTGTTTTCACTAGTTAGGCTTAATGGAAAACAACAACAAAATTAGAGAGCTTTGTAGTATTTATCTTGAGTTAGGACATGAAGTGTTTGAAGAGAAAATTAAAAAACCTATGGAACTTTATTTGCATGCTAATAGAAATGTTGTTAGTATGAATTCTTTGGACACCATTATTGCTAATGCTATGGAAAAGTCTAAGCTTGGGGAAGCTAGTTTTTATGAAAATTGTCTTTTTAGTTCCCCAGCTTTGGAAGATAGCTATTCTATTGCTTATTATGATACCAAACCTCCAATATATCATGATTACAAAGATGAATATGATATTTTCAGTCTACCTACTATTGAGGAGAAAATTAATTATGATTACAATATGCCTCCTATATTTGATGATTATGGTGATGAGAATAATAATGATAGCTATTTTGTTGAATTTGCTCCCACTACAATTAATATGAATGACTATGTTTATGTAGGGAGTATTAATTATTTTATGCATGTGGCTCATGATAAGAATGTTTTATGTGATAGTTATATTGTTAATTTTATTCATGATGCTGCTGAAAGTTATTACGAGAGAGGGAAACATGGGCTTATGTATCTCAACATTATTAAGTTTCCCCTCTTTATATTGAAAGTCTTGAAGTTGCACTTGTTTTGCTTTTCTATGATTGTTTCTTTGAGTTTTCATGACTTGTTCCTTTACAAGATTCCTATGCATAGGAAGTGGGTTAGACTTAAATGTGTTTTGAATTTGCTTCTTGATGCTCTCTTTTACTTCAATTCATATTTCTTATGTGAGCATCCTCCCAAACTATCATGCCTAGCTTAAAGGCGTTAAAGAAAAGTACTTATTGGGAGATAACCCAAAAGTTTTAGATGAGTCTTGAAAGTTATTACCTTAGTATTAACCGCTCCTTATCCTTTTTATTTGCTTTTTGTGCCAAGAGTAACCTCTAATGAGAGAGAAGTAATGATTCGGAAAGTTGCTGTCCCGAGACAGATTTATGTGCTTCACCGTAAAAATTCGTGTAAAATCTCTGAACGTATTTTTGAGGCGTGAATTTTTGTGCTTCTGACCCAGGTTGTTATCTAACTTTTGTTAGTTTAACACTTTTTTAGTTTAGCAATAGAAGGTCTTCGAAAAAATTCGTCTTTACCTGCTGGTCTGTTTTGACAGATTTCTGCCATTATTTGCATTTGCTTCTTGTTGGTTCCTTTTTGAGTTCTTTTGGGGAATTGAGCTTTTTGAGGGAAGCGCTTCAGTAGCTAGTGTTCTAATTGAAGTTTATTTGGTGTTGGAACTCAACCTTAAGACCTTTTATCTTGAGTGCACTAATGTTGCTAATAAAGATTGTGTGAAGTCTTGTATGAAGGAAAAATTTCAGGTGTATGGAAGGAATGAGTAAGGAGATGAATGATGGACTAAAGCTCAAGCTTGGGGATGCCACGCGTGTCACCCCAAGAAATATCCAAGAAGTACAAGCGTCAAAGCTTGGGGATGCCCAAGGCATCCCCCGCTTCATCAATAAAAATCCGAGGTTTCTTCCAAACGTTTAATTTTTATAGTTTCATGCACAGTTGTGTTGTTCTTGGAGCGTCTTCTTCTTTGTTTTCGTTTTGGTTTTTCGTTTGCTTTTGTTTTCTTAGTTTGCTGAATAAATTGGTTGGGACCCCTCTTTCATGCATTGGTTTTCAAATAGTTTGGTTTCGATTGGAAAAGAGTACGAAAGTTCATGCTTAAGTGGTAAAGAGAGCTTGTTTTTGACTGTGGCCTATGCTTTGTCATGCCATGCTTGATATTGTTTTGGCTTTATGCTTAGTATTATTTGCTGTAGCATGATTTGTTATAAACAATTGAGATTGCTTAATGTTCCTTTGAAGAATCATGTGTTGTTTTAGCATATTAAAGCATAGTATAGTGGTATTCTCCTTTGATGCTTTATTTGGGTTGACTTGGCACATGCTCACAGCAGGTTATGACTATCTCAAGTCACCATAGCCTTTATGATCCTTTAGTTTTCAACTTGTAGTATCACTATATGCTTTGATTAATGATGTTTTGTCGCTCTTCATGATTATGGCCATTATTGCTCTCTTAGTTTCTTGCTCCCAGTCTTTTGCTAGCCTCCACAACCAAGTATGAGTTCCACTCATGCATCCAACTCCCTAAACCAAGTTATTCCAAAGAGTCCACCATACCTAACTACTATCTTATGCTATTCCAAGTATATTCATGCTTTTGTTTACCTTCCAAATTAAACTTGTTACGAGAAAACTAGTGATTAAAGCTCTCACGAACTTGATAGCACACTTTACATTTCTTGCCCTTAATAAACTTGAACCATTGTGTCGTCTATGTTGTATATCCTTTCACTTATTTGTTGGGAATTAGCAGAACCATGCTTTCATGGGGAACACTTTCAACATTGCACTTGGTACTTGTACCTAGTTGATATCATGCTCTTTTGTATATGGATGTCGTCGGTGTGAAATGAAAGGGGAGCTTCTAAGTTCATGGAGTTATGTATATGTGTTAGAGAAACGCCTGGGCCGCTGGTCTAATCCATGCTGACATGGTGGAAACCTGCAACCTAGCCATAATGAGATGTCTATGAAGCATTCTTCTTATAAAAAAAAGACTCCTATACTGAGAAAAAAAGAAGAAAAAGAAAAAAAGAGATTATGAAAAGAGGAAAGAGAGAAAAAGCACCATATTCCCATGGTAAATAAGAAGATTATTGAGATGCTCGTTGTCTGCTTGCCTTGTCATTTTGATATGGGGATTCTTCTGTATCATCGGGCAAGGGGTACCCCGTTGGTGGTTCTCTATGATACACATGTACTTATGGTGACAAGAACTTACCGGTGACTAAACTTGAGTAGCATGAGGAGCAGCCCTCGTATACAAGGAACATGAGATTCTAACTTATACTTCGTCAAGCATGTACACCATAGTTTGTTCACTTTAACCTTAATCACTTCAAGATGCTTATGATAGGGGCAATGAGAGCTAAAATCTATAAGTACCATAATTTTTGGAAGCTCTTTATGAGACTTGAATCCCTACTTCCTTCTATGAAGGCCTTTCTTCCACTTATATATTGAGTCTCCACCTTCTACCTTTATGCACCTACTTTGAGAGCATAGTGGCCATTCTTAGTTCTATGTGCACTGTTCGAAGACTAGTTGATTGATGCATAACTTGATATTGCTTGTTTTAAACTATTTGTATCTAGTCATTCTTATGAACTTTGAAGGTGTCCTATGCATTTATGTTTGCTACTCTATGAGGGACAAGCTGAATGCTACTATACTATGTTTTCTTTATGTTAAACAAACAAACGTCTTGCAAAGCATTGTTATTCATGAATCTTTTGTTTGTGCCTTTTCATGTTGCATCATAGTTTCTTTGTCTTATTGCTAGAACTTTGTCTTTCATGTTATGATTGAAGCACTATGATCCCAGCTTTGAATGTTTTACAAATACTTTTATCAAGTTTATGATGGTGCATGTCACCTCAAAAATTATTATTTCTTTTTATCACTTACCTACTCGAGGACAAGTAGGAGTTAGCTTGGGGATGTTGACACATTGAAAATGTATCTATAATTTTTGATGTTCCATGCTTGGTTTTATCTACTTTGTTGTGTTTTGTTCCAACTTTGGAGTACTTTTCATATGATTTCTTGGACTAACCTATTAACAAGAGCCACAGTGCCAGTTGCCTGTTTTCTACTGTTTTTGGTTCCAGGAAGTCAGAAAATGAATATTCTCGGAATTGGATAGGACAAAAGCCAAAGTTACTATTTTCCTGGAAGACTCACGGAGCCAGAAGGAGAGTCGGAGAGGGGCCACAGGGTGGCCACACCCTCCCAGGCGCGGGAAACCCTAGGCCACGCCAGGGCATGTTGTGGGCCCCCTGGCCGGCCACCGACTTTGCCTCCTTCGCCAATAAGAGCCTCCCGATACCAAAACCCTAGATCATCAATCTGAAATCCATGAAAAGTTCCGTAGCGCCGCCGCCACCGAAGGGGAGATTCGGGGGACAAAAAGTCTCTGTTCCGGCACCCTGCCGGGATGGGCAAGTGGCCCCGGAGCCATCTCCATCAATCTCCACCACCATCTCCATCACCATTGAAGATTCCCATAATGAGGAGGGAGTAGTTCTCTCTCGAGGCTAAGGGTTCTACCGGTAGCTATGTGTTCATCTCTCTCTCTATGCATGATCATGTTGTGATCATGAGCTTGTAATCTATAGATCTACCTTGCTACTCATGTTCTTTAATAGATCTCTGCTCTCCCCATGCGTGTGAAGTTGACAGTGTGCACACAATGGTGGCAGTTAGGCTAGAGATTACAAATACTTGTTATGAGTTATATTTGGAGTTGGATGTCTTTATGAAATTGTGGTGTTTGTTGGACTCATCTAGTACTCAAGGTAACAGTGTGGGGTTTCTAGATGGGAAAGATGAACTTTGAGGTGTGATGTTATAGCCCTACCATCGATTAGAGTGTCCAACCGGAGAGTAGTTCAGCGTAGTATCATAAAGAAGAATATATTTATATGAGAGTGTTCACTAGTGAAAGTATTATCCCTAGGCCTTGTTTCTAAGCATTGAAACACCGTTTGCTACTAGATCTATTACATGTTTGCTTGCTTCCCTCTTTATTTCAGTTTGCCTTTAGTCTTTTCCATGCCATCAAGCTATTTTCTATCACCGTTACCACTTATAATTATCCATACCACTTGTATTTTACTATCTCTTCGCCGAACTAGTGCACCTATACACCTGACAAGTGTATTGGGTGTGTTGGGGACACAAGAGACTTCTTGTATCTTGATTGCAGGATTGCTTGAGAGGGGATACCTTTGACCACTTCCTCCCTGAGTTTGATAAACCTTGGGTGATCCACTTAAGGGAAAACTTGCTGCTGTTCTATAAACCTCTGCACTTGGAGGCCCGACAACTGTCTACAAGAATAGAAGTGCGTAGACATCAAGCACCATGACTGCACTTGGACTGATAAATCATCTCGATGCAGCTAAACACCTTGGGAAGTTCTATTAAGGACTTGTTAAACAAATCCTGAGTGGGAGAAATTCAGAATACGACGCTAACCCTCGCTTTATCGCTATTATTAAAGATAAAACTTTTGCAACAGATGATCCCGATGAGGATCCTTACACTCATTTGATGCATTTTACTGAGTTATGCTAGACACTTCAATTGATAGGCTATTCCGATGATGAATTGAAACTTAAATTATTTAGCCAATCTTTAACCAACACTGCTTTAGCTTGGTATAGAATTTTCCTTGCAGATAAAATTGATACCTAGGAGAAACACAAAGGAGAATTTCGTATTTCCATTCTTTCCCAAGTCAAAAATAGTTGAAGTAAGAACGGAAATCACAGATTTCAAAAACCACCCAAGCAAAGGCTTGATAAGGGCTTTCAAAAGGTATAAGTCCCTATTTAATAATTGCACTTGTCATGATTTACCTAAATTGTATGTTTTACATATTTTCTATGGGGGACTTAATCAGAAATTAAACATGAGCTTTACAAAAAAATTGGAGGATCTTTTATGGAGCTAACTATAACTAAAGCTTGGGAACTTCTAGAACGTATTTGTCGCAATAGAGAAAGTTGGGGATTTGATTTAGGCGGCGAAGGAGGTATAGCAATTGAATATGATCGTCTCAATGCTTATAAGGAATCTGGTAAACTTAAAGAAACTGCTGATGAACTTCAACTTGATGATGATATTATTTTGCAAATCCTTCGGTCTTTTACATAACATGCTGAGTCTCCTAAGAAAGATTGGCTTCAATATACTCCCCCACCCGAGCCAGTTGAATATGTTGATCCAATAATAGTAGCTCGTGTAGAGCCATTAAGGGAGATACCCCCCATATGTTGAACCTCTTTCTTTTACAAGGACAACAAGAGAACATATGATGTCTTAGCAGCTCGAAGATCAATGCGAAGACTAAAGAATGTTCCTCAAGATGCTATAAGAAGAGGCACAAGCAATTAAAACTAGCGAAGTAAGTATGCAGGAGACTGGGCACCAATGAAGGAAGATATCCTATCCATGTTTGCACATTGGAACGTGACAAAGCTAGACACTGATACATTGCAAATGTATCTATAATTTTTGATCTTCCATGCTTGGTTTTATCCACTTTCTTGTGTTTTGTTCCAACTTTGGAGTACTTTTCATATGATTTCTTGGACTAACCTATTAACAAGAGCCACAGTGCCAGCTGCCTGTTTTGTGCTGTTTTTGGTTCCAGGAAAGTCAGAAAATGAATATTCTCGGAATTGGACGGGACAAAAGCCAAAGTGCCTATTTGTCCGGAAGGGATCAACTGCCAGAATACGAGATGGAGAGGGGCCAGGGGCCGGCCACACCACCTGGCCGCGCGGCCAGGCCTGGCCCGCGCCAGGGGGTGGTGTGGTGGCTCCCGGCACCCCCTCGGCCTCTCCTTCCGCCTATAAGTTTCCCTCGGGACGAAAACCCTAAGTGCCTGATCAAAAAATCCACGAAAGAGTCTATAGCCGTCGTCATCTCCATCCCTAGATCAGGAGGGATCTGAAGCTCTTCCCGACACCCTGCCATAGAGGGGAATTCACCCTGGAGGCCTTCTTCATCACCATGCAAGCCTCCGGTGTGATGCGTGAGTAGTTCATCCTTGGACCACGGATCCATGTAGTAGTGAGATGGCTGGTTCTCCTCCTTTGTGCTTTCATGTTTAGATCTTGTGAGCTTCGTTCATGATCAAGATCATCTATTTGTAATCATACATGTTGTGTTTGCGGGGATCCGATGGATATTGAGATGCTATTTCAATTTGATTATTGATTGTATCATGTCTTTGTTATTTGTGATCTTGCATGCTTTCCGTTATTAGTAGCTATCTTGCCCAAGTAGATGCTAACAACTCCAAGAGTTAGTATTTACGCTCAATAGTGGGTTCATGCCTCTGGTAACCTGGGGAAGTGACAGAAATCTCTAAGGTACTAGATGTGTTGTTTCTACTAGGGAGAAAACAACAATCCTTTGTTCATAGAACAATCGTATTGTTTACTTTACACATAGTTCGTAAAGCAATAATTTGTTGCTTGCAACTTAATACTGGAGGGGGTTCGGATGATAACCTGAAGGTGGATTATTAGTCATAGATGCAGTTGGATGGCGGTCTACGTATTATGTTGTAATGTCCAATCAAGTCTCAAAGGAGTCAAGATGATTAGTATATGCATGTATTGCTTTCTCGGTGTTTGTCAATTGCCCCACTGTAATTTGTTTACCCAGCATGTTATCTATCTAAGGAGATCCACCTCTAGTGAACTATGGATCCCGGTCTTTTTTCTTTACATACAATATATAAACTGTTTCTGCTTTGTGTTTACTTTCTACAAACTTTTACTTCTTTCCATTCGATACGTTTAATCCTTTCTTTTCTGCAAAACACGGTGAGATTGACAACCTCATCGCAAGTTGGGGACAAAGTTCTGTGGTTGTGTTGTGCAGGTCTCCACATTGCTACTAGCACCGGTAGTGCGCCCTGCCAAAGCTCAGCTAGTAACACCTTTGGGGTGTTTCCTTGCTCCTACTAGTTCGATTAAACCTTGGTTTCATAACTGAGGGAAAACTTACTGCTGGCTCATCATACCTTCCTCTTGGGGTTCCCAACGAGCTCTACATTGAAAGTCGAGCGCATCAGACACCAAAGCTTCATAGTTCGTTGAAGGAAAGGTAAAGGCTAAAGAAGTTGGTAAACCTATTCTCCCTTGTACTTTTAGTGGAACTTCTTATTATGGGCTCTACGACATTGGAATAGATGTTAACCTAATCCGCTTTAATTTCTATTTGAAAATCCAAATTGAATTAGAGGATACTGACATGACTATAATGCTTGCAGATAAGACACTCAAAGTTCCTATGGGAATAATTAGAGATGTTCCAATCTATATTGGACCATATAAGTATCCCATTGATTTTGTACTTATAGATATGCCTACTAATGTCTATTGTCTAATTATTTTCATAAAAACCTTCTTGAACACTTGTAACATCCCAAAACTCTAATCCAAGTGATCAAGAACCATATCATCAAATTTAGAGTTAACAAAAACTTTTCCATTTAAAAATATTAAAGCATTCATATGTGTGTGCATATAATTTAGGAGTTGATTTGAATTGCCATGATTAAGTGATCCATTGATTGTAAAATGATTCTTAGGTGAAATAAACATCATCTAGATCATTCCAAAACAAATCCCAAAGAAAAACAAATCACAATGAATAAAATAAACAAATGGTCATTTGTGCCATTTTAATCATCATGCCTACTTTGGCTATTCCTAGGACTCAATTCTTAACAGAAAAAATGTGGATATTTGCACCCCTTGCTAGTACATGTAGTGATGTACCAAGGCCCACTTTGTGATCTATCAAAAACTTTCAAACACTAATTTTAAATGGCATTTGAAAATTGAATCTAGTGTAGGTACCAAGATCACACTTATTCAAAACCACTCAAATGAACTCCATTTTCAAATGCCAAGAAATCACAGATGCTTAAGCATGTTATAAACAACTCCACCAAAAATTATCTCAAAATTCAAATCTTGAATTCGTTCGGCCATTTCTACAAACACCTTGTGGGCAAAATTCTAACCAAAAACCAAAAACACTATTTTGAGCAGTGTTTGGACCAATGTGGTCTTCCATTTTGCAACCACAGCCACCCAGTGCATCCCCCTACCCTTTTCTAGCCCGGCCACCCACTGTGCCACGACCAAATGGTCATGGCCATTAAGGCCGAGCACCATTGGGGACCCCCACCGGCGACAGCGCAGCACAGCCGCCGCCAGCTTCGCCCACCATGTCCAGCACGTCGCCTGTGGTCCACCTCCACCGCCAAGCCAGCCCCGGCCGGCGGACAGAGCCAGGAGCAGCCAAGAACCTCTGCGCCCGGAGCCTGTCTGCCATGCCGACACCACCCGCAGAGCATGCACGGTCCCCGCTCAGCCAGATCCCGCCTCGCTCCTGCCGCCCTCCTACACGATCCCCACCGTCCTAGGAAGCTAACGGACATTCCCGTTCCCCCGACCGTGCCCCGTAGTCACCGGCCAGCGCGAAACTCGCCGTCGGCAGAGACATCGTGTGTGTCGCGCCACTCACCTCTCCCGACTGCAAACCATTGCACACGCACCTCCGTGACACTGGCCAGGGCACCACCCACCGTCCTAGCCCACCGCCCACACCTCTAGCTCGCTGTGCCGTCGTCACCGGCGAGCACCGCCCATGCTCCTCTGCCGCTTCGCCCAGCCTATAAATAGAGGCCTCCCCAGTACCGTTTCCTCACACCACTCTCATCCCCTCCCTCACAAAACACTCCTAGAGCCCCACCGGAGCAATCCGCCATCCGCAGCGCCAGAATTTCGCCGGAGTCTGCCATGGAGGGAGAAGAAGGGGGCTGTTGATCAAGGCCACCTCTCGGGATGCCGTCGGTACCAGGAGAACCGCTGTCCTCGACTTGTTCATTTTCCCGCCTCGCCGACCCTCGTCAGAGCCCCGGTAAGCCGCCTCAGACACCCACCGAGCCGCTAGGGTTCCACCTCGCCGGCGACATGTCCGTCGTCGACGACAAGCCACAACCGTAGATCTTCCTTTTAATCTAACGGTCCACATCGCCCCGTACCGCTTCGCTTTTAAAGAGCCGCCGACATGCGGGACCCCCCTGTCAGTTGTCATCCGTTCCGCGGAGCGCCACTGGGCTGGCCCATTAGTTTTCCCGCGCGACCCAGTTAGTTCAAATGTAGATTTTTCTATTTTAGTTTGAACTCACTTCTCTCCCTTAGTTCAAAAATCAATTCCAGAAGATCTACGGAACCAAATTGAGTGATTCAAGTTGTATTAGAAATACTTTGAAAAGATTTATCCAAGCCCGTTGGAATTAATTCATTTAGAGTTAGATATCTCTCCTAGTAAAAGTCAAACAAGATAGAAGCTTTTGCACCTTCAAACATTTTTATAAAATCAACCATAATAGCTTTTGAGTTGATTCCAACTCTCAAAAATCACATTTAACCATACCTATCTGAATATGTAATAATATTAAGGTTTACATGCAGTGACTTTGGACTAGTACCAAAATAATGCTATATAGGCATTTCTAGTCACTTTAAATCATTAAATATTAAACTTAAACTTAATTAAATGTGATCCAACCTTTAAATCACATTCCCATATGTTAGAATATGTGGTGATGACATGTGTCCACATGATCCCATATTGTAATTGGGGAATATTAAATATTAGTTATTTTTCAATGAGTAGAAATTACTTTTCTGAAATAAAAAGAATAAAGCTAGTTAATAAAACCTTGTGATGCTTGTGATGATAATAGATCATCAATTGTGTGCCTTAGAGTGCTATGTAGACTAGTTAAGTATTGTTTGGTGATTGTGTACTCCGTATGTATTTATAGACGATAGTACCGACCAAGCTTTTGAGGAGGAGGAGTTCTACCAAAAGAGGAGGAAGAAAACTTCAACCACTGCACCAACCAGGGCAAGCTATTCTTAGCAAGATGCACTAGTCATGCTTTGGTTATACCACTTTGAATATTACCTACCCCAAGTTTTATTTCCAAGTTTTACTTCCTTACTTTATTAAAGTCGTGTACTTGTTTTGAAGGTAGCATAAAGAGTATAATACTTGACCTATCTAGATAACCTTAGATGTCATTCTATGGCATGAGATTGAGATTAGCATACCACCTTAGTGAACACTCTTAACTTACTAGTTTAGAGCTAAACTAAAAATTGACTCACTTTAGATGGGACACTTGGTGAAAATGAATTATGAAAACCTTGGAATGATGAGTCATTCTATTGAGATGTTTTCGCATGTGTTGAGAAACACAAATGGTTTATGATAATGAAAATGTTGAGGCATGAGCCTTAGCCCTTTTACAAAAACTGATGGTTGGATTCGGATGCGATAACATTCCAATTTTACCATACAACCACAATACCTTAATTCGGTAAGGCTTAGCCGGAAGTTTATATGCATTAGTATTAGTTCCCTCGCGGGAGAGGTTTGAGCTGAGGCTACCTCTCAATGTTGTCCACCTATGCAGTTCCCAAGATGACAGATGGTCATGGTTGGGAGGCCATGCTCATAGGAGAGGTGCTTATACTAGGGTGTGTAGAGGAAAGGTTATGTTTGATTATATACATACTAAGTATGATGATTCAGGGTTATCCCTGACAGATGTATCGAATCTTGTGGTGAAAGTGTACTACCTCTGCAGAGTGTTAAACTATTCGAATAGCTGCATCCGCGGTTATGGACAGTTGGAGTGGCCATACTGTTTCATTGTCAGATGTTTTCAAAATGACTTATGAAATGAATGATGAATCTTGACTTGACCACAACAGGGTTGTGACTATGACACTAGATTCCCAACTTAAGTGATTCTAGAACTTATTTTATCTTTCTTTGTTTCTGAACTCAGCTTAGGTTTCAAACTTAACTTTACAAATAAACATAGAGTTAGCATTTTCCCCGTAGCACTATCTTACTTGTTAGTGGTAGTTTGCGAGTACTTAAAGAGTACTCATGGCTTTTGTCCCTGGATATTCTCATGGCCAGACTATGAAGGAGACTACCAAGATGACAGACAGGAGGACGGCTATGATAACTAGGACTATCTGCCTTCATCAGCATTGCCTGTGCCCCTGAAGAAGGACCCCACCGCTATGCTTCTTATTTATTCCGCTGCTTGTTGTATTAAGACTGGATCATGAGATCCTTATTTGTGTAAGACCTTATTTATGGTTTGTAATGGATGCTGTACTGTGATATCCAATCTGTTATGTCTCGCAAAAATGGTAATCCTGGGATTGCGATGTATGACATAACAGGCATCTGCGATTAAAAATCCGGGTGTTGACAGCACTGCAGGAGCAAACATTGATTGCAAGAGACAAACGGTATCTCTCAAGTTTGGTGAAAAGAAAATGGATTTTCATTTTGCTAAATTTGACCTCAAGCCGGCAATCAAAGATTTGGAAGATTATGAGTATGGAAAATAAGAGGAAGGTAATATCATTAGTCTTTCCTCAGTAGTTGTTGAGACTTCTGGTGATGATTTAGCAAGGATTTTAGTCGATATTAATAAAATTCCCCAAGACATAGAAAAAAAAGAAATGGATGATTATCTTGACTCCATACCGTACCCTAAATGGTGCCCAAAAGAATAACCCCATGGTAGAAAAGGAATTTTTCATTGTGGTTTTCTCCTGTGATAAGTTCAGATCTTATATTATTGACTCTAAGGTAAGAGTGCATAGTGATCGTGTTGTCTAGAAAGAGATTCTTGAAAGTACTGGCGTTAAGCCAAGAATGATCCATTGGACTTTGCTTTTGCAAGAATTTGATTTACGGATTCTCCAAAGAAAAGAAGAATAGGAGGAAGCATCCATGGAAATTGAGGAGATCGATCCACCTGGGGTAGTGTCATCCCTCTATATACCCTTTGGGACTACAATTCATAAAAGAAAATTTCCAATTTCTCTTTGCAATGGTTTTAGCAAATTCTTTCAACCAACCTTGTTCAAAGGGAAAAAGAAAAGGTTGATTCAAGAATTAAAAGAAGATGAAGGTACCCAAATAAACTCAGTCCCTCTCGATAAACAAGATATGTGAAATCTTGAAACATCTTTGTTTTGGATGATTATTTGCCATTTCTATTTGCATCTTTGGTTTCCCTTTGTTTTTTTCAAGCTACTGTCCTTTTTTTGAAGTCAGTACGGTGGACGGTATGACTGGACTCACCCGTACCATTGCTCGTTAAACCGGCAGTATCTCTTTTTGATTTCCTGCATTTTGGTACGACCGGGTCTTACGGGAAGACGCACCCGTACTGTTGGTCGTTACCAGCTCTGTGTTCCCTGTTCGATTAATCCAAAAAAATGAAGTCAATAATAATCAGTACGGATAGTCTGCACGGGAAGGTCCCGCCCATACCACTTAGTCGGTTGATTACTTACTGCCATCATAAAGAGGTGATTTCTGGAAAGAAACCCGGTACGAGCGTGCCATCCGAGCATCCACCTGTACCAGTGGTTGTTATGATTTTGTTTTCTTTCTTTTTCACTTATTTTCTTCGTTATTTGTTGGGATTCTTTTCTTGGCCGACCCTTTTTCTTCCAGTACGAATTTTTCCCTAATTATGACCGTCAATAATCCTCCCTAGAGGTCTTCCTCCCTCTTATATTAATAGATCCAGTCTATTTGATGTGCTACCCAATTTCAGGCAAAGGCGGACCTTTAAGCCTCATGGCTCCTTAGTGGGATAGCTTCTAGACTTCTTTCATTAAAGAATATGACCGTGAAGCTCAAGGACTGAGCCTGAAGAACAAGAGGTATGCTTATGACTTTTATGATGATGAGGAGGCGGAATTCAAGAACTTCATGGAGAAAACGAAGAGATGATGGAAGCAGCCGAATTATCTGGCTATGGTGAAGCCTAAATACGAAGAAGATGCAAAGAAACCCCATGAGAAGAGATGCACATAGTCACTCAAGTTCATTGCCACAAAGCATAAGCAAGCTAACCGACCTAATGCAAGGACTTATCGGGAGACTACGGCTTATACTTCTACAATAAAGAAGATTACCCTGAAAACGCGCATGAGCGTGAAGCCACAAGAGGATGGGGGGTTCAACCTTCTGGACATGCCCATCAGCGCGCGCCTTTCATAAAACAAATGGTGTCTTCTCAAGATAAAGAAGTATCATAAGGAAGAGCTCATTCATCACGAGATCATGCGCAAGCGCCTCTTAGATCTTGAAAGCAAGAAGGAACTCAATGACGCGCTAAATAGAGTCGCTGAAGGGATGTTCCTCTTGCGTTTGGATCTGTAGAAGTGTCTTTGTTGCTTATCTGCCCTGGAGGAGACGCACAAGAAACTTCACGCAGCTGTTTCCAACAAAACACATTCACCTTGAAGAGTGCCACGGTATCGAATTATCGCAAGGGATTATTTGATCACACCGACTTGATCCAAGATTTATGGAGATATATAACACCTTGTAATATATCTTACAGTTTTAGCTTGTTTACTCTACTACACGCATGTTAGGTTTTGATTTAAGAATTTTCATTGGTTGCATCAACTTCAAGCTCCCTTCTATTCAAGGAAAGAATTATATTCGTTGAATTTCGAGACTTTATGATATTTGAACTAATATTTTGATTCATGATTATTATTAGATGATTGAATTAGGTTGAATGTTATGATACTTGTACAACCGTCACGATTTTAGGGACTTCCACACCAATAAAAGTATTGAACAAATTATGAGAAGAAGAATTTTGGTAGCATATTATAGTCTAGGGTTTTAAAAGCCATAAAAAGTAGTGAGCATAATCAAGTAGCTGTACTAAAAAGGGAAGAAAAGAGATAAAAGAACAGTTATCAAAGGAGCTTTAAAAGAAAACAAAAATAATAATCATGAATCTTCATTACTTAAATCAAGTGCTCAACCAAGTTAACCTTATGATTATATAATATGTTGAATCATTAAAAGCTTTTTATAACTTCATTAATACAAAAAGGTGTGGAAGCCTCTAAGTCATGTGATGTGTAAGGGTGTGGTAATACCCTCAAAGTAGCTTTACATCTGATATTGTAGCCTCTAAGTCATGTGATGTGTCAGTTTTATGCAAGACAACCAAGTGTTCCAGCTGAAGAATTGCGAACAATACAAATAACTTGGCTGTTTGCAGTCTAGGGGCTGGACATGGTGGGACCTTTGCAGACAGCACCCTGTGGATTCACACACTTTCTAGTAGAAGTGGACAAATTCACGAAATGGATTGAAGCTAAACCAATTAGAAAGCTTGATGGGGCAACAACCCTAAAGTTTGTCTGGGATCTAGTGGTGAGATTTGGTCTCTCACATAGCATCATCACCGAATTGGCAGAAATTTATCTGCCTTGACCTAGCTTATGTGGCATATCCACAGTCAAATGGGCAAGTTGAAAGGGCTAATGGACTAATTCTACATGGAATAAAGCCACACTTAGAGGCACCACTATGTAGAGCAGCTAGAGCATGAGCGGAGGAACTACCACCTGTCTTGTGGAGTTTACGAACAACAACCAACAGATCCACCGCCTTGACTCCTTTCTTCATGGTTTATGGAGCAGAAGCAGTTCTCCCATCCAACATCCTCCACGATGCACCAAGAGTTTCCGCCTACAAGGAGGATGATGCTGAAGAATCTAGACGACTATCTGTGGACCTACTTGAAGAAGAGCACGTGATAGCATGCCAGAGATCCACCGTATACCAGCAGAAGCTGCGCGGCTACCATAGTCACAGTGTAAAGTATCGCTCGTTTAAAGAATGGGATCTGGTGCTTAGACTCAAGCAGGAGAAATCACACAAATTATCCCCGCCTTGGGAAGGACCATTCGTCATAAGCAAAGAATTGCTCAATGGTTCCTATTACCTCGTCGATATTTGTGAGTTGAACGAAAAGCCAAAAAATCGCAAGCGCAAGCAACATGACTCCAATGATAATTACCTGGAGATAGATCGGTCATGGAACATAGCACATCTACGTCCCTTTTACACTTAGCACATTTATATTATGTAATAAGTTTCTTATGTGATCAATAAAACAAAGCATCTGGTTCACCCGTATTCTCTGAGTCTTTTACCTCCTTTTAGTTGTTCATTTTTGGATCATATAAACCCTTTATGCGCAAGGTTGCATTTGCCCTTGTGAAAATTCCGCCTAAGGGCATTAGCTTAAGTTTTCTGGTCTACATGTTTTCTGAAGTTTTTATGTGGATTCCGTATTAGTGACTTTTTGGCACTCAAAGCCAGCGATTTTGTTCTTAGGTTCTTGGCGGTGCTATTAAGCATCATCACCTAAGAGCATAGTTCTGTGCTGCGAGTCTTCCGTCTCACGAAAGGTCAAGCATACGAACCAGAATAATGGATAAGACAACACTTGCTTAAAAGATATATACACATGCTGGAAGCAGATAAGTTGCAGGAAGCTTGAATACATGTTTTTCTGCCTTAGACAAACATAAGTTTTTTCTGCATACATTTTGCAGAGATACATTTAATACAGACATTGTTTTTCATGGCTCTGCTGCAAGGGGCTTTGTGGTGGCATCATCAGGAGAGCCATATCGTCATCCAGGATATTGGCAAGCATGAAGACATCATCCTTGACCATCTTGGCAACTCTGGTATCGAAGCCGCCAAGAGAATTCCAAATAGCATCGCTATTGATCTCTTGTCCTTCCTCGTCTAGCTTGGGTATGCCATAGGTCACCAAGTCGATGTCGGAATTGTCATAGTGAGCCTTGACCAAGGACATGGTCATCCTAGCACCAGCCCGGATGCAAGAGGCTTTCCAGTCTATGATTTTCTCGGGGGCTCGGCGCAGGATTTCTGCATACTTGACCGCTGAGTCTTCTGCCTTGATATTGATGCCCAGAGGTTGAGCTATCTCCTTTGCTTGGGCGATGTCGGTGCTGACAAAGTTGTCGGAAAGAATCATGCGTTCCTTGGGACTTGGAGCACCCTCACCCAAGTTGGCTAAGCCAATGGGAGCTATGGTTTGCACAAACATACAAGGACCATGAGTATAAACATACAAGGACCATGAGTATAAACACCCTCACCGAAGATTCCATCGAAGACGGAGATCATCCAACTCTATAAACGAACACTCAAGGAATCTCCGCCTACATTGCGAAGCCGGAAAGGATTGCAGGGTTCTTTGGGAGACCTTTGAGATATTGCTTGACGGATTGCCCAAATCACTTAGACGGGATATTTAGAGATCAACGAGCAAGACAGCGCAAGATTTCAAAGTCCTCTGGGGGCTACTGTTGGGGATATGCTATATGGGTATCCTCATACCATGTCACCAATCCGCCTAACCCGGGTGGCCCATAGTTGGTAGCAAGGCCTATGGCCTGCTGGGCAGCCCAGTTAGACGGATCTTGAAGGTAGGCCCATGTCGGATAAAGGAAGGCTACGCAGGAGTCACCGACATACTCGGAGCCTTGGAGTACAAGACACGGAGGACTTGTTCGTATTAGTGTAGGACTCTTTACCTTGTCCGGCAAGGACCTTTCCCTGTAAACCCTAGGTCTTTGTGCCTTTATAAGCCGGCCGGGGGGATCCTTTAGGGAAACGATAATCGATAACCTCTCAGATTGTTGCGTACAACACGCAACACCTCGCACAACGAACCTATCTCTGTAACTCGGCGTATTTCCATTATAGCGATTTATAGCAGGAGTAGAGTTCCGCCACCGTTATGGAACTTTAACCTAGGTAAGATGTGTTACCTCATACCTACCAACTCTCCGCCTTACCCCACATCTCTAAACACGCACTGTGAGGACCCCTCCATGGTGTACTCGTCGACAATACCACGACAAAGTCTCTCTAATGATCTAAGAAAAGTTTTTTTAGAGGAACAAACCACGAAGGAATTTCTTGAGGACACCTTTGCTTTGGAATTATCTACAGTAAAGCAAAACCATGATAGAGAACATGTGGTGGCAAGTATTCTCAAAACTAAAAATGATGAACTTGTAGTTGCTCATGCTAAAATCGCTATGGATTTTAAGCAACTCGATAATGGATCTTGGGTCGTTAAAAGTGAGCTCATCAAGCTCACCGAGTTGCATGAGAAACTTAAAGATTCATATTCAAAAGATCTTGCCAAGTTTCCCTCACCTCTTCTAATTAATGATGATTCTTGTGCTACTAACTCTATTTTGTGTGAAGCATCGATTTTGAAGGAGAATGTTGAGCTAAAGGCTCAACTAGCTTTGTTGTATATCAACTATGGGAAATTGGGAGAAAGTCATGTTACGTTCTCAAGCTCGTATGAGGATCTTCTAGTCTCTCATGGCAGGCTAAAGTTATCTCATGAGGCCATTGTGTAAAAGGTAACATCTAGTGGGCCTCATGTCGACGTTACCACTATATCCACTCCAAATGTCATATTTCCATGTGCTATTCCTAGTAATTCATCCACTCATGCCATTGCTACATCTTGTGATGAGTTACATTTCGTGCCTTGTTTCTCTAATAATGTTGCTTCTACTTCCTCTAGTATTGTTTTTTACACTAACCAGGTAGAGGAAATCAAAGATCTCATGGCTCAAGTCACTTCTTTCAAGAATGACTTGAAAAAGCGTCATCAATGGAAGGCCACACTCAAGAACATCTTGAGTGTGCGAAAATCTCCCAATGACAAGAGTGGACTTGGATTCAACTCCAACATCAAGAACTAGTCCATTATCATGTTCAAGCACAACGGCAACAAGAAGAATGACCAAGATCAAGTCAATAATCCATCCAACATTGTTAGCTTCAAGTGCAAGGAAGAAGGACATCATGTTAGATCTTCCCCACTGTAGAAGAAGACCCTTAGCAAGAAGCAACAAGGAATCGGCCTCAAGCACTGCCTCTAGTTAGAGATGGGCCTCCTCCCAAGAAGACTGAAGCTCCTCCTCAAGTTGTTCCTTCATCTAAAAAGAAAGACAGAAAGAGAAGAATTTTCTACATTTGCCGCGAGAAGGGGAACATTTCTTCCTCATGCACCATTGGTATCTCCTCATCCAACCCTATCATGATTGATGATGCTTATTCTCTTCATAAGGATGAGGTTGGAAATATGTTTGCCAAATTTTTTGGTGCTCAATGTGGTGTCAAGAAAAGAACCATTTGGGTTGCCAAGCCTATTGTGGCTAACTTCTTAGGAACCAACTTGGTTGGGGACCAACAAGCGAAAACTTGATCGATAGGTGTTTATGGAGGACATTGGAGACTTGGCTACATCATGAAGAATTGAGGGATCTTCATCTATTATAGTGGTACAAGTCAAGTCATGTGGATTATATTTCCTCTACCATATTTCCAATGTTCCTCCTTGTGGTAACATGTGCTTAACTCATTACATTGAAAGTTACTCGCCCCTTGTGCATGTGTTTGTTTTGTACCTTGCATGCTTTTGTAGATGTTGTGCTTTCCAGTTACATATCTTGAGTTATCAAGATTATTTGTGTATGTTGGGTGGCACACCATGTACGTGTGTTCTTGTGTTGGAGAATTTCTTGAATATATCTGGTATCTTGTTTCGCTCTTGTGAGAGATGATTAGACTATCCCATTTTGGGGGAGTGGTATGCTTGGGGGTTGCACAATCCTAAAAATGTGTGTACATGAGGAATACCACCTAGTATTGATATTGAAATATTATCTAGTATCTATGTGGTGTGTAATTCTCATGTGAAATTTAAGTCTCTATGGTAGATGCATCGAGTAGTCCTATCAAGTTTGCAACAGGGTATCGCGAGCAAAGAAAAAAATTCCATCATACACATGTTTCTTTTAATGAGAGAATGACATGGGGTCCCAGCAGCCTGATTAAACGGTAGATACATTGAACAACGCTATCATGTTCGGAACAGGGTAGAGCGAAGGGAAAAATTCCATCATACACATGATTCTTCTAATGAGAGGCCGACATGTTGGACCCAGTTGCCTGACTTAACGACAGACACATCAAGCAATGTTATCAAGTTCAAATCAGGGAGGCACGAATAAAAAGTATGGTCCACTAGAGACACTGACGTTCGGGACCGACATGCCTCAAAAGAGTTCGGAAGTTAATATCGTGTGAGGAACCGTTGTTTCCTTTGAGTGTGTCACATCGACAGCGTGGTTGTGGCTTTAGTACAGGGTGACGATGTGGGCTAAATGTGGGATGGCATCGGAAGGATCAATAATGGTGTACTACCCGAGGGAAACCATTAATACGGTATTCGAGGCGAAGAGTAGCACGTCGCCAGCCATAGTCACATTGGAAGAGCATACGTCCTTCTTCCCCGTGCCGTCGAAGTATCTTCTTGGAGATGGACCATACAAGCAGTTTTTTTAGGTTTTGCATCGACAAGAACATCATATCTTAATCTTCTAGTAATGGCTCAATTGCCATTTTATATGTAACCAGTAGTAAGTTGCACGTTCCTTGCACATGAGCATTAGAAAATAGAAGTATGACATATCATTTTTTATATAAAATTATAATAGGTTAAGCACAAAAAATAATTATAATTTCGAGCCATGTTCATAAAGTATCGGGTATATATTTGGTTCTTCTACATTGTATAATGTAAAAATCAACCTATTAGCTACCTAATAACTCGAGAAGATTATAAAATTATTGAGAAGTGTCTTTTGAGGTCCGTGCATAGCATTCATTATCCTATAGACTATCAAAAGAATCTTCTAGATGCTATAATGGATAGAAGATCCAATAGTTAGGAATTTTGGGATTTGCCAGTCTTGATCCAGCAGTCAAAGTTCGTACACTATATAGTTGTAAGATATGATGAATGATGGATTTTGGCTGCTAAGTACTGTACACTATAGTATATTCACTACCCATGAGTTTCATATTATTTCGTGATCTTTAAATATTTCCATTATTTAGATGAATTTCTGCATAATCATACAGATTGGTTTGAGTTTTAACTAAGATGATTTTGTACTCATAAAACTCTCCTACTCTCATGTATTTCCTTTTTGAATTTCTAATCCACGCATATAAAGGTAAGAAATACTAGTTTCTCTTATATGTTTAATAATACACCTTCTAGGGTGTATTATAGAAAAAAAAAGAAATTGTCTCTTTGATATGAATCTCCATGGCCATTTATCTGAAAAGATAGTACAAAGCCTAGCTTCATTACAACTCTATTGCATCCTAGCCACCCCACCATTTGTTCAACGAGTACTACACTAGTTCCCCTGTCCTCTCCTCCTCTCCTATTTTCCTCTATACCCACTCTGAGTCACCCTCCACGCCGCCTAGGTCCAGAGTCTATGTTCTCCATCTCGTCCTTCTTTTCCAGAGCCCAAACCATCTAATTCAAACACCATCACCATACCAAGAGCATTGAGATGGCTAGATCGAGCAAGGACAATGATGATGATTCTCGGCTGTTTCAGGAGGTGTTTATAGAAGGCCCCCTTGAAGGAGAATATCATTTTGCGGCCCAAAAGTTGAGACGCTAGTGCATCACGATACCCGAGTTGATTTTAATCACCGTGATTCGAAAAGTTGGGGCGCCAATTGCTGAGAGGGGTGTTCTAAGTGAATGATGGCCAAACCGAATATTTTCAAACCACGTCCGTTAAGTTAGGATATTCAATTACATTAGTTCCTGTTGTGCCTCTTCTTCACCGGTCTCTCTTCTTAGCCACCCTGCACGTGTCGTAGGGGCAAATCCATTACTGTACTTTCCTAACTCTCGACACTGAATCTGGCTGCGGCGGCGACGGTCCTTTTTCTTCCCTTCCTAGACCTAAATCTGCCTGCAGCGGAGGTCCTTTTTTCTCCCTACCCTGACACAGAATTTGGCAGCGACGACCCAGCATGTCTTTCAAGGTGAAGGTTGTAGCTACGTCGCCGACTGATTCGGGTTTGTCGGGGCCAGAGTCTGGGGCTCAACATGAAGCAGCACTAAGGTCTTCAGCCTCGGTTAGTGAGGAGGTCAGCAAGGATTCTGCTCCCAAGGTACCTACGAGCAGCGGGTTGAAGATAAAAGCAAGGCCAGCAGCGGATTGTTTGGCTCCGGTGGGCAGATGTGGCACCCAGATCTTGAAGAAAAAAACCTGGGAGAAGAGCGAGAGGTGAATTTTTCTTATCTGTGCCTTATCTTACAAGTAGATTAGTTGCGGCATAATAGAATTGAATGAATGGAAAAGTTCCCCTTTTTAATCAAATTAGGCACAACTTTGATACAAGGGACCTATATGAGTTCACATTTCATGTTCGCCAATACACTACAAAACAAGATTTTGGTTGTGAGAGGGTTGTGTTCGGGCAAGATGTGCATCTTCTTGTGAATTGTAAAGAGGTTGTGTCTGTTTCACAACTGGTAGATATGTTTGCCGCTAGGATTCCCTGGGTTCTAGACAGAGGAAAAAATTGGTGTGGCGCAACATGAATCATACCTATATGCAAATTGAGCTCTCCCATGAGCTTTAGATGGTCTGAGAGTGTTGTGTAGATGTTAGTAAGGTGAAAGTTAAAGCGATGATTGATGATATGTATTCAGATGCTGGAGATCTTGCTGCCAGAGCTTCGGCTCCTAGAGACTACAAACCAATAGATGCTGATCTAGATAAGTTCAATATACACTTAGAGGTGGATTCATACATGGAAAAATTTGATGAGGGAGTTAATAAGCCAGTTTCGTCATGTACTATGGAGATCACTGTCGATTCCAAAAACATAACTCTTGATGAAATGGGAGAGATGATCGGTAAGGAAATCAGTATTGGCCCTAAGCAAATGGCACAAATCCGGTGGTGGCGTCATAAGAAGCAGCAATTCATAGAGGTGTTGGATACTGAAGACCTTATGTAGATTATGCGATGAAAGAAGCGAACCATGAAGGTGTTCTTCCTTGGTACCATTTCTGATGTTGTTGAACAGGTTATAGTGGATGTAGAGGCCCCTGTAGTGGCTGAACAGAATGAGGTGGTCGACGTTGATGAGATCTGATGAGAGCTGCTACCCTAGGCTTGTCATATGGACCACGGGGTTCTCCTACCTATATTTGTGACATTGACTGCTATTGCATTTAGACCGTGTTTCTATGATTATGTTTGTTGAGAGATTGCGATATAATGTTGTGCGAGATGTTGAGATTTTCGGACATGTCCTCACTAAAACCGTCATTGTTGTAATAAGACATAAGTACATTGTAGTTGACATGATTATATTTTGTGAGATGACGTACTGTACTTATTTCTGTTATTTTGTTTATTGGGAGATTGTAATATAATGTTTTGTGAAACCATGACTGGACAAGTGATGCATAAATACATTGTAGTTGACATAATTGTGTTTCTTGAGATGATGTACTGTACTTGTTTCTGTTATTTTTTTTGTTGAGAGATTGTAATGTAATGTTTCGTGAAACCATGACTGTACAAGTGATGCGTAAGTACCTTGTAGTTGACATGATTTTGTTTCTTGAGTTGATGTAATATACTTGTTTCTGTGATTATGTTTGTTGAGATATTGTAATGTAATTTTTTGTGAAACCATGACTGGACAAGTGATGCGTAAGTACCTTGTAGTTGACATGATTTTGTTTCTTGAGTTGATGTAATATACTTGTTTCTGTGATTATGTTTGTTGAGAGATTGTAATGTTTTATGAAACCATGACTCAACAAGTGATGCATAAGTACCTTCTAGTTGACATGATTTTGTTTCTTTAGATGATGTAATATACTGATATGTTTTCCTTAGGCAATGAAATTAGGATGGAGGGAGTACAGGTTTAATATTTGAAATAAGAATGTATGAAGAGAAACCCTATTAGGAAGGAGACAATAATCTAGGGAAAGGGCATGGTATCCATTAAACTATTGTAACATGCCAATTTAGTCATTGTTGCAGCAGTGACGCACTTTAGTTTCGCCACTCTTTCGCTCTCTCTCTCTCTCTCTCTCTCTCTCTCTCTCTCTCTCTCTCTCTCTCTCTCTCGCTCCTCACTGACACCGATGCTATCACCGGCGACGATGCATTCGCCATGCTGTCCTGGAACGACGAGGACGACAAATCGAGCAGCAACAGCCTTCTCTCTGACATCGAGTATTCCTTCCATGATGTGAGTTCCTCTATTTTCTCGGACTAGGATTAGGCATTGGTAAATCCCTCGATCTGAGCTCCATATGTGCATGTAATCGTGTTCAATTCCAGCTTTGTGTTTACCTATAGGTACCACGGATGATCTACAACTCCAAATAGTAGGGCCTAGATATCGATGGAGAAGTACCATGTGACCATGGGCTAAAACTAAGGAGATATGTTGCATTCGAAGGCAGTAACACTGGGAGAAGGTTTTTGGGTTGTACAAATCAGGTTTGTTTACATTATGTTCAATGGTGACATGAATAAAAATGTATCGTGTATGTTCATAACACGATAGTGTGTGTTTTTTAGGTTGGCCTGGTGTGTAAAGCAGTAGAGTGGGTCGATCTTGAGTGGCCGGATGCACTTAAGAAATGTTTGGCCCAGTTATGGGAGATGTATGAGTTGGAAAGGTCGAGGAGATTTACTGATGCTTGTGATGCAGCTAAAAAAATTGTAAGCCGTCGGTACGAAATAAGGAGCTGGAATAAGAAATCGATAATTTGCAATCAAAACTAAGTGAGAGAATCAATGGGAGCTTGGTTGCTGGAACTGTAAAGAAGCTTCAGGATAGTCACATGTTGCTGATTCATTATGCAGAAAAGGAGAGGGATCAACTCAGGGAAGACAAGAAGAAGCTAGAGTACTGCAATGCGGATCTGTTGAAGGAACTGAAGAAGGCGCACGAGGGTGAACAAGGACAAACTACAGAGGATAAAGGAAATTCTAGATGAATAATTTATGTTGTGCCAATGCCTGAAACTAGTTAACTATAAGACTTGCAGTTGCGCTTTCTTAACTAAGCCAAACTCAATCCTCGAGAAATTTAATTTCATACGAACACACATATCGTGCATAGAATTAAGTTGATGTTTACAAAATCATCACTTCAGAGGAGAAACCAGGTAGTTCAGTACTAAATAGACATATGTTGGGGTCAAGCATGTTGGGAATATGCCCTAGAGGCAATCATGGTTGATGATATTTCCCAAAGTATTCATAAAGTAAAGTTCTCCTTATATGAACATCATATATGTATCACTAAATGCGTGATTCAATTGTGGAACTATGTATTCATGATTGTTCATATTAGATTGTCCTTGGTCATTGAGGTTGTGCAGGACACACAACTCAGAACAATGTGCAAGTCGGCTAATGACACGGTTCCAATTGTCATGGGCATGGTGATGCTATTCCGACTTACACTGATTCGGCTAAAGAGTTTAGCGAGTCAGACTGATCCACAGTTGAGATGCAACGAGCATGTTGTCATTTGCAGTCTCAAGCAATGGAATCCTTTGACCTAAGGTGATTGCATGATCCGAGTTGTGGATCGCCAACTTAGGTTCTATCAAACGCTATTCCGTAAATGGGTAGTTATAAAGATAGAATTTGGATTGGTTGTGAAGCAAGCTGCGTGACGTGGATTACCAAGATGGGATTTTCCCCTCCATAATGGAGAGATATTCTCTGGGCCCTCTCATGTGATATGATTTGGGAAGCATGTCCATGCACTACTCAGTTAAGTGTTAACTAAGGAGTCAGACTAAGAGTTAGTCTAGTGAATCACATATCATGGTACGAGAAGAGAGTTAAGCTATTAAAGGGATGGCAACTACTCGCCTATAGCTTAATAGATATATCGTGAGGCAAAGGGACTTGGAAAAAAGTCACATTGAAGGTTCGTCTTCTAACTTTACGGCACTTAGGAGTTGCCACATCTTGCTAGAGGTCGCTACCATCTATCGACTTAAGACCGAGTGTTCATGGGAGTTAGTTGGACTCAAAGCCATGATAGGATACTTGGAGGAGTAGCTCATGTCGTGTCTAGGTGTACATGAACCTACAGGGTCACACACTTAAGGGTAAGGATCCCATGTGGAGATTGGAATACGTCCTAGATGGGCCTCAAGCGTTGAGACCAACTAGGAGTGCATATATGTGGAGTGACAAGGGAAAGTCCCTGACCTAGCCGTAACTTTCTCCACTTCCATTCCGGGCTAGACAGTATCTAGAAATCCTCTGTCCGAAGCTCCTTCCTCTATGTGTGGATACCGGTAGAGGCGTTGCACGTGCGGCACTGGAGACAGGCAAGCTCGTGGGGATTTGGCGAAGGAGTTCGTGGGATCCGAAGAAGCTGTCTGTGGGATTCACAGGGTTGTCCGATGGATCATTCGGCACTACTTCGACGCGCTAGATCAACTTCCGCATCTGCGCGTCTAGCGGTAATCTCGTGGCCTATAACCTGAGCTGGATCTTGGGAGTACCGCGTTAGGGTAAAGTTTTGTTTATCTCTGTGTGGCCCAACAGTGGTATCAGAGCGAAAGCTTCTGGTTTTAGGCTCTAGATCTTTGCATATGTGATATGCACGAGGTGGTGGATGAGATCCACTTAGGGTTTTGGTGGTCGATCTATGAGATAGATCGGTTTTGCGCAAAGATTTATTGGATCAATCACACTTGGGGGTGCATGGAAGATATGGTGCGGATGATCAATGAGATTGGTCAGATCTGCATAGGGATCAGATTTGGGTAAAAGTGTTTTATCCAATGAAGGAATCCATGGTTCGGAATGCAGATCTGCGATTTCGGAAAAATCGTCGAGCGCTGCCGGCACCCGCGAGGGGCGCTGTCCCTTTGATCCCCGCCCGCTATCCGGCTAGCGGGACCACCGACTTCACCCTTTCGTAGCGCATTAGATGTTGTTGCGACGTTCACAACGCCGATAAATATTGTATCTATGCATAACTTGTTTTTGCAGGAAGTTGTATATGGTATGGCTTATGTGCATGTGATGTGTGTAATCCATATGTGATCTGCGTATCACGAGTTTGTCAAACGGCTGGAGCCAAAGTGCTGTCACTATTATTGTATAACGACCTGCATGTCGGCATGATATGCCATCTTCTTGTATATTCCTTAGTGCTAGTTTAGCATGTTTGGAGGACTTGAAGGACACTGCAGGCAAAGGCATGACGAACAGGTTCATGGAGATGGAGATCACCATGAAGAGAGCCATACCATCACTACTAGGAAACAGCCTATCTGTGGCGCATGAAAAGGGGACTTCTGTGGTGCATATCTTTGTCGCCACTGTTACCTCGCCACTGATAACTACTTCCTGTGGCGCATATGGATATGCGCCACAGAAGCGCCACAGAAGTTCCAGACTTCTGTGGCGCATTCCTTCATATGCGCCACAGGAAGAAGTTCTGTGGCGCATAAACGTGTATGCGCCACAGATATGCCATGCGCCACTAACTATATATAAATATATGCGCCACTGATTGTGTAACATGTATTCGAAGTAAAATACTTTCCTGGTGTATAAACAGGTATTTATATATGATTTATCCAGATGAGTATAAAATACATTGCACAAGTAGTAGATGCATGAAAACCGACATATATATATAATACAAACACTTAGAGCCCGATCGAGATACATATATAGTGTCAAGTGCCAAATTTTTACACAAGCGCCGAATACAAAGTTCATATCAACTCACATTACAAATATGAAGTGGCCACCGCCGCCTATACTAGGATCAAATAGAGTACAACTGTGATAATGGTGAGCAAGAGCATTAGCCCGACCAATATCTTCATCCGGTTCTTCTTCCACAAGTGGTTCCTCCACTTGGCTATCGCCTCCTCTCTAGTCGCGTATCCTTTGTAGATGTTGCCGCTGAACTTGTTCACTTGTTTGTGGCAATCCTCCCACTCCTCGTAGACTCCTGGAACCCTACCCATGTACACCACATACCACCTCGTCGCCATCTCTATAGACGACAAGGCATATTAGTAAAAATACAACGAAAAGAATGAATAAAGGGTTCACATCCATATATATATATGTTCATAGAATATAAAACAAAGGATCCATAAGCCTAAAAGTTAGATCATCATAGAAGCAATAAGTTCAACGACAGCACGACCACAAGGTAGTTTAAGTCTAACAACAATGACCATTTCGACCACGAGATAGTAAAGTTTATGACACACACACTGATACAACAGGCGTCCATCAAGAATATACACACACGGGATCATGCTAGAGGCACACATCGATCACGATGAAGACTTACTCTTCTGGCATGGCTTCAGGAATGGTAGATAGCCCTCTTTCGTCATTCACGTCCTTGTGTCACCCTGCTTACGGAGGCGTTCTTCGATCTCCCTCTTACTCAACCCTCTGGCTTGTTGTAGGGCACCGCCCCTTGTGTTTACATCTTCAATGATGATTTGCGACAACTTCATCTGAATGTGATGGAATTCTTCTCTAAGATCAGCATCGTCGATTTTCGCCAAAGTTTCGGCCCATCCTCGGAGACTAGATGGCAGCGTTAGGTTATGGCAATCCCGAACATAGCCTTTAAGGTGATGGAGGACATAGAAGGCTTGAACACGTGTTTGCCATCCTTGATACATTCCCCCCTATCTACGAAGGTGCATCCCTTCTTGGTGTAGCCCTCGAGAGCCTCATTGAGAACACCCCTTATTCTAGTGTAGTCTTTCTTCTTCGTCAAACTCCCCGAGTCGAAATACGTGGCTAGCGAATACCTCGAGGCAAGGACGATGAGCGTGAAGTATTTGTCTCTGCGTAACCCAATTGCAACGGAATGTTGGAAAAAGAGCAAAGGAAAGAAATCTATAAGAAATGCATAAGTTACGGTGACGATGAGCGAGTGTGTGTACTTACTCGGGAAAGAAACGCAAAAGAAGTGTGCCCTTCCTCTTGTTGTCCACCATGAACTTCTTGAGGTACGCCGTCACCTTGGTCCGTGTTTCTGATCCTTCGACCAACTGGCTGTCCCGCATGTAGTAGGGATCCACTGTCGCGATTTCCGGGGTACTTTCTCTCTTGATCGTGAGCGCCAGATTGAGCGCGTATAGGCGGACCAAGTTATAGTCCAGCCGTTTCGTGAGAAACAGCTTGAATATGTCCTCGAACGCTATGAAGAATATATCCATGGGGGTTCATCAATGAAGCCCACGTCCAATGGCACCTTGTCCCTGAAAACCGGGTAATTTGGATCGTGCTCTTTAAGAAGGAGGGCCTCTAGTGTCTTGACACCCTCGTGCAAAGTGAACATCGCTCCAACCGCAATGTGGATCATATCCGGAGTCAATATCGGATCACCAGCTACATGCACTCAGGGCAAGCCAAATTGTGTGGATGGTACGACGACGGCGTCCTGACACCGAATCCTCTTCGAAAGAGGCTAGCTCGCACCCTTCTTATTATTATTACCTCTCTTCCTGTAGTGCTTCTTCTTCACAACAGTGTCAGCCACTGCCATCTGCTCATCAGTCGCCTTTCGGAGTGTGTTGGGGCTGAAAACCAATCCTGGTTTCTCTTGTGGTGGATCGGCGGCCGGAGGCGTCTCTTGAGAAAGACCATGGAAGACCAGGCACTGCGTGCATGTATTGGGCCGATCAGCTTGATGGTCGTCGCGAGCTGCGAAGGGTTCTTCATCCACAGAAGGCATAAACAATCCTTTGGCGGTGCCGGTGTTGATGAAGTCGTCAACGTTGACCAATTCATCATCATCTTCATGGGTGCCATCATGTGGTGGTGGTAGCGGGGGCGACGGCGGTTGTGGCACAACGTCTTTGCCATGTGGCGGTGCACACGTTGCCAAGAGTTGATGGTGACGGCTGGTGGTGGCGACAACGGCGGCTACTGGCTTCCGAGGTGGTTGCCGGGCGATGATCGGTCGAGAGGTGGCGCCGGTGCTCCCCCCGCAAGACGAATCTGGGTCTTCGGCCATGTCAACGGCCAATTGTAGCATTCCCCAAGGGTCTTGTGTTCGTCGGCTCCCTGAGGTTGAATGGGGGGGTCCATGTCGTCGCACCCTGGCAACACCCGAGCCAACCTGACCTTCATCATGTCATCATCCATTGGATTGTTGTGCATCGTGCGGCTCGCCGGTTGTATAAGAGTGCCCTTGGCAACATCCTTCAACTCACCGCCGACATCTTTAAGGAGGAGTACGCAAGAAGTGTCCTGAGGCAAAAACATGTTGTTGGGCGTCATGAGATGGCAACAGTCATGCATCAAAGGCATAAAGGAGATGACGTGCACTAACTAATTAGTTACCTTGGTGATGGCGTGGATCTCGGCTAATGTAGAGACACGGCGGATGCCGACGGCCGGCCTATCATCATCTGCAATCTCCCGCTCGGGTGCCTCATGAAGCACCGCCGCCGTCGGCTGCGCCTTATTGGTATCTTTGGCGGGAGGGGGCGTCGGTGTGACCAAAACGAGGGGCTACGTCTTGACGTTGACGGCCGGAGGGGTCACCAGGTCCGGCGACACGGTAACATAGATGCCCGAGTTGCTGCCGCTTAAGTTGGATAGATGTATCGGCCCCTGTCAACCTCCCGCATTCCAAGCAGTAAGCCCCTCGAAAAACTCAGGGGGGATCATCGAGCGGAGCTTTTCTTCCACTAACTTGTCCACCGTTTTCTGGTCCACCGCCTTCTCCTCCAGTCTCTGCACCTTCATCTTCAGCTCTGCAACAACGGCTTTATCCTGGTTCTTACTGTCCCTTCTTTTCCTGGCATCCTCTTTGTAGAACTCCTTTAACTTCATGCTCGTACCGAAGCCGGACACACGGCCAGCTGAGGACGGCGGCAACCCCTTGTCCCTCTTCTTGTAAGCATTGGTCGCCCTGTTGAAAACCGTGTCCCACGGCTCCGTCGAATCCTGGGACGACTCTATGGTAGTAGCGTTCAGTTCCTCCTCCCGCAGAGACAAGGAAAGGTGAACCCATTTAGATTCTTGGCTTCATTATCTTAATTAGAACGCAATAGACTTGAGATCGGCGATAAATTCCTTACCAAATTCTTCTCGAATTCCTTCACCTCCGGATCGTTGGTGATGAACTCCCCTGTTTCCTTGTCCAGGTAGTAGCGGGCCCGAACAAATTGCCTAAGCCGCAAGTCTGTGATTTTAAGCCAAGGGTTGTCTTTACCAAGGCGTTCAAGCTCGGCGTCCTCCTTGTCCCAAATGGCCTGTTTCCCCCTGTAACCGCCGCTTCCAAGGTGGTGGTTACCTATGTTCTGTTCCCGCATACTCCTTCCCCATTGAGTCCATTTTATAGCGTCAGCGGTAGCTATATCTGCCTTGAATATCATAAACTCCTCTTCGTCGAGCATCAGATTTTTCTTACTAATAACCTCCCAGCTTTCACCTTTGTCAATGCTATTCTTCACCCGGGTTTTCCAGCTGCTCAAGGCGTTGCTCATCTTCATGAGGGCTAGTCTGTTCACCGGGTTCTTATTTCTCTCGAGGTTTCTAAACTGCTCTGGGAATCTGTATCGCTTGTGAAGCTTCTTAAGGAGGTTATCGACCAAAGTTGCATGGTCAGCATGTCTGATGTACTTCGTGTTGATTGACATGCTTTCCCAAACGATGCACCCGAGTTGCAGGCCGTACCCTTTAGCAATTGCCTCTGGCGCAATGGGTTGGCCACTTTCTGTGACCTCAGTGAACTCATCACAGACAGTGGCAAGCACTGGCACCTTCCGCACCTTCTGTTCCTTCTTCTTCTTCTTCTGAGAAGCGGCCGGGTTGCTGCTACCGCCATCCGCCCTCTCGCCGCCATCGGTGCGGGTGCCGCCATTGGTGGTGTCATCCTCTTTGCCGCCACCTTCACTAGTTCCATCGTAGTCGTCTTCGTCCCCCTCGTAATCAGGATCTCTGCCCTCATTGGCCCCAGCAGCTCTGGCGACAGTCACCTCCTCCTCCGGTGGTGGTGTCATCCTCATCGCCTCCTCCTCCTCCTCCTGTTGGGACCCCTGCCAGAATGACTGGTTGGCATGTCTAGCTTGTTCTTCGACGCTGATCATGTGCTTAGAAGGGCCAGACTCGTTGTTGCCCGACATGTTTGCACTACTCTATTTAAAAGAGGCATAATGTTAGCACAAATCTCGGTCGAAAAATTCAGCATGACCTTTGCTAATTTTTTGACCTAGGAGTGCCCATTTCTCAACCGAAACGGAAGTGAATCGACACTTCGGGAGAAATGGGAAACTCAAATGAAATCCCTACAACATTCACACACAAGAAAATAGCCCCATCCACAGCCCCATTCACAGCCCCCATCCACTGCCCCATCGAATCAAATAGCACCATATAGTACCAAATAATCCCACCATATAATCCCAGCACCATATAGTACCAAATAATCCCAGCACCATACAGTACCAAATAATCCCATCACCATATATACCAATAGTACCAAATAATTGATGCTATAGGGAAATTTCAGCCAAACCTGAAGCATACAGAACATAATATAACCTAAAACATTATTGGCAGAGGAAAAATGCCAATAAAACTTCTTATGTTGCACCTGGTATTAGCAGAACCAATACCAAGTGTGGTGACAGCAGAATACGAGGATAAGCTTGGTAATTAACTTGAGAAAACTTCATGCAAATATATTGCTTCTCAGATAATAAGACTATAAACAACGGAAATCTCAAAGATGATTATTTATGGACACATGCTTCCAATTGCTGAAACTGAAATCTTGTATAAGTTACTAATGAAAAGGTCAGTATTCTTCTTTAAAGCTAATACTTAATATTACATGAGCAGAAAGATGCATGAATGGCCTAGAGCTAATATATTAAGTACCTATCTATAATTATGCCAAGTGGATCTGATCAAGTGTATAATTAATTGGCTAGTTAATTTTGATGTTGTCTAGATGCATATGTGTGGTATCTACTTGGAATCTATCCTTGCGAAGTGACTTGCGCAACAATACCCACTCTAGTTTAGTATCTAGATGCATATGTGTAGTATCCTCCTCAGTGATGCTGGCACGCACACACTGGTGAGGGTTGCGATATGCTACTGATAGTATGTGCTAACAATGTGTGTGCCTGGAACTTCTACATGTATTTGATAGAGGACGCCTCCACCTGAATATCAAAGGAAGCACAAGATACATACTATCATGTGTACATAAATAGAATGGCCGTACAACAAGCAATGTGCACCGATATATAAATTCAGTTTCCCATGTTTTGATCTGACAAGGTGAAATAACCCTAAACCAATTAAGCACATGCTGATCCTTAATTCGCTAAGCACAACACTAGTCGTCTACAGTCAAACAACATTTGCTAGAAGAAATCAGTAAGAAATAATAGGCAGTAAAGATAGAGCAACAGGAAGGCAGCAGTTTGACCGACGATTCCGATACAAAAATATGACAACATGGGATAAAAAACTAGAACACGAGTTATTGTGCGATGCCTTATACCGGAGTCTGCCATAAAATAACATGGTTTACAACTTCTGCACACACTGTAGAATTTACTCCACAAGTTTAAGTTTGTACACAGGCTATAGGTTTATGGAAAACTTTATAAAAAGTCAATGTTTGGAAGATGCAATTTGAAGAAATTGCATATTTTGATCTATTTGAGAAATAGATATGTCTAGGGAGCCTGTGTACAAATATTTTGATCTATTTTGATCTATTTGAGAAACAAATATGTCTAGAAAAAGTTATGTCTAGAAACAGATATGTCTGTGGAGAAATAGAATTTTGATCTATTTGAGAAACAAATATTTTGATCTATTTAAGAAATTGCATATAGTGAGAACTAGGGTTCAGAGGGAGGGTGGGGGTGGGGGGACGAACCGTGCGCGTTGCTGCTGCGGTGGTCGACGACAACGAGGGTGGCGGGCTACGGTGCAGCGGCTCCTCCTCCACTGGTTCGCCAGGAGGGCGCGGCGGCTCCTCCTCCACTAGTTCATCGGGTGGCTCCTCCTCCACTAGTTCGCCGGGCGGGTGCGGCGGCTCCTCCTCCACTAGTTCGTCAGGCGGCTCCTCTTCCACTGGTTCACCGGCTGGCGCGGCGGTGGCTAGGGCTAGCGGTGTGTAGTGTCATCGATCTAGGGCTAGCGCGCGGCAGTGTGACTAAGAATGGGGAGAAGGGGTGAAGCAAACCGAACCATTTATTTTGCTAAGTCCTGAGGTTTTGTGGTGCATTTCGGCCATATGCGCCACAGAAGTTGGAACTTCTGTGGCGCATACTGCTGAAATGCGCCACAGAACCTGTGTACTTCGTACAAAACGCAACGCGCGTGGTAGTATGACAATATCACACACTTGCCTTAGTGGTCTCTGCTGCTTTCTTGTGCCATTCTAAACCTGAGGCAGCCAGGTTCGAATCTGCGTCGAAAACGTTACAGAGGCCAAACAACGTCTCACGGACATGCTCGTCCATTATCCCACGAATCGCAACAGGGAGTATCTACGTCATCAGCACATGACAGTCGTGAGACTTCATACCGCTGAACCTCTTCTTTGCCACGTCTAGATATCTGCTTATCTTCCCCGAGTAACCGTGAGGAACTTTCACTCCTAAGAGGCACCTGAAAAACTGCTCGAGCTCCTCCAGACCCAGAGTGAAGCAGGCAGCGCGAAGCACCACCTCATTCTTCTTAACTCTTTTGTGGCAACCTTGAGTCCCTTCCTGATGATGATGATCATCATCATCACTATCAGGGTACTGAAGATCTTTCTTTATGCCAAGCAATTTAAGGTCCTTTCTTGCTTTCAGCCCATCCTTGGTCCTCTCCGGCATGTTCAGTAGAGTGCCAAGCCGACTCTCGGTAACGTTCTTTGTGATGTGCATGACATCAAGGCTATGGGGAGTGTGAAGGACCTTCCAATACGGTAGGTCCCAGAAAACAAACCTTGCTTCCCATACACCCAGCAGAGGCTTTGTCCTCGGTCGTTTTTTTCCAGGCGCAGGGCAATCTACCCAATTATTCAAAAGCTCCTCGATTTCTTTGCCGCTCCTCGGACGCGGGGCTCTTTCGAGCTCGTCCTTACCATTGAACAGGTCACCATGTTTTCTCCACGGGTGATCCATGCGGATCCACTTTCGAGTACCTTAGAACACGGTTTTTGAAGACCCGGGATCCCTTGGTAGCTGGAGATGCGGTGTCTCATCCATGCGCTTGACGCATGCATTGTGTCCGTGGTTCACCTAGGCCGATACATATGCGTAACCAGGATAGTCCTGCACGGTCGTGAGAAACGCGGCTCTCAGATGGAAATATTCTTTAGTGTAGGCGTCCCACGTACGGGCCGGCGTCTCCCACAAGCTGGCTAACTCCTCTCTCAATAGACCGAGATACAGATGCATATCGATACCTGGTTGTTTTAGCCCCTGAATAAGAATGCTCATGTGTACATACCTTTGCTTCGTGCATAGCCACAGGGGGAGGTTGTATGGCCATACAAACACGGGCCAGGTGCTATGCGTGCTACTCTGGTTTCCAAAAGGATTGAGTCCATCGGTGCTCATACCCAGCCTGACGTTCCTCGCATCGCCCCCGAACTCTTCGAACTCCACTGGCTAGCGTCTGAAAGGTGTGTCAGGATCTTGCCCTTCTCTGGATCATCTTCGGGTTTCTCTCTTTCCGTGTGCCATTGCATGACCTTTGCTTCCTTAGGATCTACGAAATATCGCTGCAGACGAGGGGTGATAGGAAAGTACCGTACCACTTTTCGAGGAACTTTCTTGTTCCCTCTCTTGTACCGTCCATGGCCACACACCGGACAAGTGGTTCTATCCGCGTACTCGTTCTGATAAAGTGCGCAATCATTGATGCATGCGTGGTATTTAATGTGTGGTCGGTCGAGAGGGCACACGATTTTCTTGGCCTCCTCAATACTTGTTGGCAATGTGTTCCCCTTAGGAAGTCAGTCGTGCCAGTATTCCATGTTCGTGTTGAAGCTCACATCGGTCCATTTGTGTTCGACCTTCATCTCTAGAGGCTTGAGCGTTACACTCAAACGTGTATCCTCGGAGCGACACCCAGGATACAATGGAGTCATCCCGTCTACCTCCATTTCGGACAGCTTGGCTTTCTCTCTGGCTGCAGCTTTGTCGTTGCTCGTCTCCTTGAGGAGCAGTTCTTGAACATGAGGGTCCTGCAAGATCGAAGTTAGCAGCGTCTGTGTGTTCGCGTCTTCTCCTTCTTCATGATCATGCCCGTCGTCATCTCCTTCTCCATGCTGATCATGCCCGCAGGCATCTCCTTCGTCATGATGATCATGCCCGCTGGCATCTCCTTCGTCATGATGATCATGCCCGGTAGACTCTTCGTCTTCTCGCCCGCCCACGTCTTCGTGACCACCACCATGTCCTGCCGGCGCCTCATTGAGGTCGCGCATGAAACCGCGCCTAAGCAGGTGACCCTCCAATTGTCCAAATTCATGGTCGATCCAGCGCTGCAGTTTGCATGTTCGACACGGACATCTTATCATAGTCTTGTTGTTCAGAATCATGTCCTCCTTCGCGCCTTTCTTGTACCTAGCAATTCGACCTTCGCTCATTGTGAGGACCATGGTTGCCTGAGCGGTGAATGCTAGTCGGAAAAAATTTGGCATGACCTTTCCTAAAATTAGGACATATGGGTAGTGCAAAAATTTGCCGAAATGGAAATGAATCAACATTTCGGCAAACATCGATGCAACCACACCGGCCGGGCCCGACAACAACAAGCAAACAACAAAAAACTTCCTCCCATTGCAAACATTCATGCACCACACACAAGCATCGTCTCGCCATGGATCACACACACACACCGCCCGCGCGACAAGCTTCACCTACATGTTCATAATGGCCAAGTACTCACCTAGCTATAGTAGACACAATAATAGCAAGACGAGACCGCGCGATGAGAGAGTATGGACAAATAGATCTACAATGCAAGTTGGTGGAGAGGGAATTAGTAAACAAATAGAGAGATGTGAGAGGGAAAAGTAAGGAACTTTTAGATCTAGAAGTTGGAGCGAAGCTTCTACTTACCAATCTATGGATTAAAGTAGGTTTAGATATAAGAAAATGGAGAAACTACGGGCAAGATGGGGTGTGAGGGAGGAGGAAGATGAGTTGGGAGGAGGTAGAGATGTGAAATGGGTGGTGGTGGTATAGATAGATAAGAAAGCTAGCTCATGTCACCTTTTTAACATATGGATCTAGACGCCCTCATCTGTGTGGCGCATATGGAGGAAATGCGCCACAGATGTTGAAACTTCCGTGGCGCATTTCTACCTTGTGCGCCACAGAAGTGGGCGAATAAGATTCCCTCTATGGGGCCCACCCCCAAGTTCTGTGGCGCATGTTGACATATGCGCCATAGAAGTGAAACACTTCTGTGGCGCATATGTCAACGTGCGCCACAAAACCTAGGTGAATTAGATTCCATGGTGGGGCCCTCCTCCATGTTCTGTGGCGCATATTACAGAATGCGCCACAGAACTTGGATCATCCCCCCCCCCCGCCGGCGGGTCCCACCAATCTTCTGTGGCGCATGCTCTGGAAAATGCGCCACAGAACATCCAAACTTCTATGGCGCATTCTTTCCAGTGCACCACTGATGTCTTCCTGTGGCGCACAAATTGGCCTATGCGCCACTGAACATCTTGTCTATCTATAGGTTGTTTCCTAGTAGTGCATTTCACATTATAATTGGATTATTTTGTGTGATTGTTATGTCTCTAGTTTTACCTTGATGTAACTTGTACTTCCACCGACCGTGTTAACTCTCAAGAACCTCGCTCCTACGAGACCTACCACAGTTAAAACAAATTGCAACTGCCCCAATTACGACACAAAACTGGACCATAGTTTCTTATACGTAATACCCAAGTTTTTAGTATTAGGATTTTTCAACCTTCCTAGCTAAGTTCGCACACTTCAGTGACTTCTTGTCGATTAATGAAATTAGGTCAAACTTGAGCTAAAAGTAAGCGTGATAGATTGCTCTTGAATTAAATTTATTTTCAGATGTAGATGGGTGCATCTTCTTGTAGTAAACAATGTCATCAGTGTGAGTTTCCAACTATCCGGAAATAAAATTCTCAGTTTTCTGAGTGATGACAAGATAGTTCTTTTCCATAAAGAAAGCCCGAAGAATATGGATCTCAATGCCATAAGCCAAGCTTCTAGACATATTAAGTGGACCAACATGTTTTACTTACGATCCATGTGTTTTTGAGTTTTCAAACTCTCTAGCTAATTAACTCTGCCCACTTGAATGACTACAAGTCGATTTATTGAAATTATCTCAAACTTGAACTATAACTAAATTGTAGGTTGCTCTGAAAGTTTTCAAAAAAGCTTTTGGAGGTACCGTACCGATCGGGGGGTCACAATCAATATATGAGAAAAAACCGAGAGTTTTGATAACAGGTTTGACTTCTTGCTAAGATTTTGCATCCCATGACACTATTTAACGAAATTGGATCAAACATGAGCTACAAGTAAGGGCAATAGATTGCTGTTGAAATATTTGACTTTTCAGAGAGGTAGATGGGTGCATTTTCTTGTAGTAAACAGTGTCGTCGGTGTGATTTTCCAACTATATAAGGAAAGAACATTCAATTATTCTCAATTTTCCGAGTGATGACGAGCGAGGTTGTTCTTTTCCATAAAGAAATGTCCGAAGAATATTGGATCTAAATGCCAGAAGCCAAGTTTACCGACATATATAGTGGACCAACATGTTGTACTAATGATTCCCATGTTTTATTTATGAGTTTTCAAACTTCCTAGCTAACTCTGCCCATTTGACCGAATGAGTTTATGTTGATTTATCGAAATTTGGGCAAATTTGAAACTACAGGTAAATTGTAGGTTGCTTTGTAAGTTTTACGAAAAATCCTTTGAAGGTATCCATTGAGGAGTCACAATTAATATATCATAAAACACTAAGAGTTTTGATGATATGTTCAACTTCTTGCTAAGATTTTGCATCTTGACAATTTAACGGAATTCGGTCAAACTTGAGCTACAAGTAAGCGCGATAGATTGATCTTGAATTAAATATATTTTCAGAGGTAGATCGCTGCATCTTGCTGTAGTAAACAATACCGTCAGTGTGAGTTTCCAACTATCAGGAAAGAACATTCAATGCTACATTTTCCGAGTGAAGACGAGCGAGGTTTGTTGTTCTTTTCTGTAAAGAGAAGTCCAAATAATATTGGATGTGGATACCACAAGCCAAGTTGTCAGACATATATAGTGGATCAATAACATGTTGTACTTGCAATTCCCATGTTTTATGAGTTTTCAAGCTTCCTAGCTAACCCCGCCCATTTGAATGAATTTATGTCGATATCTCAGAATTAGGTCAAATTTGAAACTACCAGTACATTGTAGGTTTTTCTTTGATAGTTTTATGAAAAATCTTTTGGAGGTACCCATCGAGGGGTCAAAATTAATATATCAGAAACTAGCGCGAGGTTCAACTATAGGTTCAACTTCTTGCTAAGACTTTGCATCTTGACAATTTAACGAAATTATGTCAAACTTGAGCTAGCTATAAGTAATAGCCATAGATTTCTCTTGAATTAAGTGTCTTTTCAGAGGTAGATCATTAGTGCATCTTCTTATAGTAAATAGTGTCGTCGGTTTGAGTTTCAAACTATTAATAAAGAACAACCAATTCTACATTTTTCGAGTGAAGAATACGAGCGATGTTGGTTATTTTTCCTAAATAAAAGTCCGAAGAATATTTGATTTTAATGCCACAAGCCAAGTTTACATACATATATATTGGACTAACATGTTGTACCAACGAATTCCCATGTTTTATTAGTTTTCAAACTTCCCAGCTACTCTGCCCATTAGAATGACTTTATGCCGATTTATCGAAATTAGGTCAAATTTGAAACTATAAGTACTAGTAAATTGCATCTGCCCTGCACGTGAGACTCAGATAATAGACATCTAGCACATCATCACTATATAAAATTATAATAGGTAATGCAAAAATATATAATAGGTAAAATTTTAACTAATGCAAGTAAACTATGTAGGTTGTTTTGAATGTTTTATGAAAAAGCTCTTGGAGGTACCCATCGGAGGGGGGATCAATTAATATACTATCATAAACCACAGATAGTTCTGACGACAAGTTCATCTTCTTGCTAAGATTTTGCATCTTGACAGTTTAATGAAATTAGGTCAAACTTGAGCTACAACTAAGTGTGATAGATTTCTCTTGAATTTAATGAAATTAGGTCAAACTTGAACTAGAAGTTATAAATTGTAGGTTACTTCTCTTCATCTTGTCCTCAATGTCTTCACCAGTTTTATTGGTCCTAGTTGAAATCGGTAGATTTGAATTTTGATGAGAGATAGCGTAAACCAATTTTTTAAATCATCTAAATTTGGAGAGGATAAGGACTATAAATTTTCTAAATGTTTTTGAGAAACTAGTTTTTGAGAGCCGATGTTTCATAAATAGTTTTCCTGTCTAATGACCATGCAAAGTAAGGTTCTCCTACAGTTAGGATGGCTATGATACCAAGTCTGTGGGTCCCCCGGATTAATCCTCCGAGAATCCATGTTACACATACACCACGATCACATGATTAGTTAGTCGTGGCACATAACCGACAAGTATCAAAGTAAACATCCATTACTCAAGTGGATACATGTCATACCTTACATGCCATTATGGCTACCTCAATAATCATCAGCGGAACTTCATCAAGCGTAGAGCCCTAGCCATGCCTTAACCTACAGGCAACTAACTTGGAGAACGTCCTAGCTCGCATAGTCGTCAACGTCACCTTTTTCTTGATATCTGACCAAGTTAATAGCCAGGGACAATGAAAGTGAGTACTTTGAATGTACTCCCAACCCACCTTAAGATAGTAACAATAAAAGGAAATGTAATATAGCTGTGGTAGTAGGAGGGCTCCATGAGAGGTTCTTTTCTCAAATAGTTTCTCTTGTAGATATAGCATCTACATATCTTGTTGAAAACCTTTGTAAAACATTTTTGGAAACCTTTGAAAGTTGTGGAGAACAATAGGATTGGGTCACCCATTTGTTTCGTACTTCTGGTCATCCCATGACCAAACTCCTTTCATTTTTTTCCGACCATCCCATGGTCAAAACATTTCCAAAGCCATTGCTTTTCCGAAATCCTTTTTGAAAAAACCCAGCACCGCTCTACAGCAACCTTCCCAACCATCCATGACCATGGACACGGCTATTCGAATAGATTTACACTCTACAGAGGTTGTACGCTTTACCCACACCATCCGAGTACCCTGCCCTGATCTACACTGATCGTGGGTCGAGTAACCGGTCAAGACCTTCAGAATGCCCACTCCAGTATAAGCGCCTACCCTATGAGTGTTGTTCCCCTCAACACCGGGACGCCCTATATAGTTTCCAAGCCAACCGGAGCGCCTTTTTCACTGCACAAAGTGTGCGCTTTCAATGAGGGGCTCATAGTAACGCCTGGCTGCCTATAGAAAGTTCGTTCCTTCTCCAGGTCGATGTCTCACATGGACCTTTATAGGAGAAGACCCAGCCTCCAGAGATTTACATCCCATGTAGTAGTTGCGAGGCAACTCATACCAGAGTAAACAAACTTTGAGTCCAGCCCCTTCCCATATAGGGGTAATGTGGTTGCACGGGTTAATTGTTGTAGCAAAACTGCAAAGAACCGGGTGCATTTTCATAAGCATATTTTCCTTCCAGAGGCATCCATTTTTAAAACTCAAAACATTTTCCTTTTTCAAGACTCTCTTGGCAAGTCCCACTTGCCAATGTTTTCACATAAATCATTTTTGAAAACTTTGCCAGGGTCTTCCCATCTTGTAGCTTTGCTTCGGCTAAATCGGGGTCTTCAAAGGGGTATGGTGTATTACACCATCTACCATACTAGGGGCAAGTAGGTCTCATCCACAGGGTTGTACTTAGTAGTACCATTGTGTAAAGGTTTGGAGAAGCCAAGCAACTACTAGATATACAACATCATATAGTAAAACAGTACAGTTTTCATAAAAAGTAGATAAAACATGCATAAGTAAAACAGTAGGATAAGGCTTATCAGCAAGAAGGTGGCTTACCTGTGATCAGCAATCTAGCAATATATGTCCCTGGACTTCTTCTTACAATACCATAATAATCAACTAATAACCATCTTCCTCGGTTCCTCGATATAATCACAACTATCATCGTCAAAGAGGATACATGCAAGCAAACAGAGCCATAATCAACACAAGGCATACAAGCATCTTTTTAGTACAGCAAACAAACATACAACACATCATTCAAAATCAGTAGGTTTGCTAGATTAAGATCATAGCATTTGGAATTACTTAAAATGCCTTTGTGGAATTTCCTTTAGGCTTTATTAGCCCAAAACCACTTAATAAAGGGGTTTGAAACTAAGGGCCCACCGGGATGATATCAATGTACAAAATGATATTTGCAGGTCGGTAATGGAATAAAAAGGCCAACAAAAGTGGTTTCATGATTTTATCAATTTTCTATATTTAGTCACGATTTTTCTAGTGAAATAACCTCTAGTTTGGGTGAATAAATCACCAGAAAAGATCTGGAGATCAAATAAATCTGTCCTCAAAGGTTTTGGTAAACTTTGGTGTTTAAGATTTTTGAGAGTTGGATTCATCTCAAAATATTTATCAGAATGCCCTTGGGAAATTCCCAAAGTCAGTTCTGCACTTTATTTGTCTTTTTCACCAGATTAAATATATAGATGATTTTGATATGATTCCAAAGACACAAGGTATATATTTGGAAAACCTTTCGTAGAAATTTGATTCACCCTTTTTGGAGTTGTAAAACTCCTGTAGTGATTTATCTACTAGAACAACCCTAGACAGAGATATTTAAATCACCAAAAATCAAAATATGTTCCAGCAATATTTATCTCCTAGGTTTTGGTAGGTATTGGTACTCCTCATCATTTAGCTTTGCAACCAACCAAAAATCCTGTATCAATTGATCTGGAGAATTTTCTAGAATCAAAAATGAATTGTTTTTGCTATTTTTCATATAGGAGTTTAATGGTTCCAATTGGTATAGGACCAATGCCAAATAATAGATATAACAAATATCTTCTATAGGAAGTTGGAATCACCCTAATTGGATTTATAAAACTAGCAGGGTGATTTATTGATTACAAATGATACATCTTGGTAGATTTAATCTCAGAATTTAAAGGAAACTATTTTTGGACAAGGGTTGGCTCTGCATGTTAGAGAAAACACCCATATGCCTGATGAAATTTAGATCTAATCCAGGGGTGTGATTTTACATTTTCTTTTGTAATTAAACCAAACAGTTTATTTTCTGAGTTGAGAAAAGAATAAAAGAAACCAGGAGTAGATCTATTCGTGGGCTTGAGTTGGGCGGGATTGGCCGGTTCAGCAGTTGGGCTGGCCCAACTCGCGCTGCTAGGACGCGTGGGATCCGTGTTTGAAACTGCGAGGGCAGTCCCGTTGGTCAGAGGGTGTGGGGGACCATTACTGGGCAATGCCCGCTGTTTGATTCAGTGTGATGGATGGACGAGGGTTGTCGTCCTCCTAAGGCTAAGCGACGGCAAGGGAAACCCTAGGTGCGGGCAGAAGCGGCTGGGGGCTCACCTGGGGAGCTTGTCCGGTGACGAGGGGGAGACAGGGTGTCGCCGTAGTTGACGGTGGTCCTGGCGAGGTGCGGAAGCAGAGGTTTCCGCGTGGAGGCACGGTTGCGCGCATCCGTGACGCGGCCGGCTCGGGAGCTCGCCGATGCAGGCTCGGGGCTGCATGCATGTCGTCGGAGAGGGTGGAGGGTGGATGTAGAGGTTTTGGGAGAGAACCAGTATGGCTTCGGCAGGGTTGCAGGTGCTCGGGGAGGTCGTGCTCGACGGGGGGGAGCTTCTCTCGAACATGCACGGCGGCGGCTGCTCCGGTGTTCCTGCAGCAAGGAGAGAGGCATAGGGAGGTAAGTCAGATTCGGGGAAGCGAGACATAGATTAGAGAGGGAGCTGGGAGGGACCGAGGGCGACGGTGTGCTCCACCTCTTGAGGAAGGCCGATAGGAGAGCTTTCTCTTGCCTATGGAGGTGGGGAGCTTTGGGGCTGGATCTGGAGCTTGCGGATGGGTAGGTAGAGGGGAGAGAGGGCAAATGAGCTAGAGGAGGAGTGGCTGGTTGGAGTATGGCCTTATACATTGAAGTGAGAGGCTTGGGATGGACTAGGTCCATGGGAAGCTTGGAGGAAGGGAGGTGTCCATCCATTGGGTGATAGGGGCGGTAGAGAGGTGGTGGGTGTGCTCTGGGGTCGTGCATAGGGCAGAGGGGGCAGTGGGGCCGCTGCTGCCCTAATTATAGGCTTTTGAGTTAAAGCCCATGTCTCTCTCCCTTTTAAACACACGGGGACAAGGTGTAGGGGATTTCTACAGTTTGTGCTATAATGTAGCACGACCAGGGCAGAGTGGGGTTACTGTGGAGTAGCAATGGACCCGTTTGGTGAAAGTTTGAATTGATTTGAATCATAGTTTTAGATTTTGTTAAATCTTGGCCATAGTAGTAGTTATGAAGGAATTTCTTCAACCTGATCTTGGAAAGATGAGATAAAGGTTCTTGTAGATAGGTCTGGTCAGGGTGTACCGCCAGGAATTTTGTGGCATTTATTGGGTCATTTTAGATCATGTTTATCTCATTAATTCAAATAGTGCCTAAATGGTTTGTAGAATCTCATTTGATATTTTTACTTTGGACATGGTTGGTTTTTGATGTGATATGGTCCTAAATATAATTCAAATAGTGCCTAAATGGTTTGTAGAATCTCATTTGATATTTTTACTTTGGACATGGTTGGTTTTTGATGTGAGATGGTCCAAAATACATTATCCCATATTGGAGAATTTTCTTGGATTTTATTTGGAAGAATAGTATTTTTAAGGATTTATTTCTTGTTTCTGCCATTTAAGAAAATGGGCAGAAATAATTATTAAAACTCTTCAAAAATATTTATTTTTGAAGTGGGAAGATAGGGTGTGATATATGGGCCTCAAAAGTGCTTATAGTTGGGGAAGTTCCTTGTCAAAAACCAAAACTTCCTTTGTAGATGGAGTTTTTGAGATTTGGCCCATTAAACGAAATAAATAGTTTTTGAGCCATAATAATTACGGATAATATTTGGTAAATATTATATCCTAGTTAGATGATGTCCACATGCTGCATAAATCATTTCCAACCTTTAGTTTTGAGGATTTAACTTGATTTGGAAGGAGAACAAGGGATAAAGGATCTTGGGCACTATTACTTTTATACCATCAAAACATGGTTGGATCTTTGAGCTCAGAGCTCACCTTGATTCATGGGATAGATGGATGGATAGAACAAGTTATGTAGATCACCTTGGTACAAAAGGTTGAGGTTGATAAGGATTGAGCCTTCCTAGGATTGATACCGAACTTTGAATAAATTAAGGGTGCCATATAAGATTATCAAGTAGCCTTCAAAACCATGTGGGTTTTAGAGGCACAAGAGTCCAATTGAAAAAAGTGAAGTAGGGATTGATAGACCTTCAATGATTAGAGTACAACCATGCAAATAGTTGGTACAAATAGTTTGGCATGAAGGTGTGAGCTTCTTCCAAACTAGGCATGTTGATAAGATTGGTAGAGAAGATTATTTTCTTGCCTACCAAACCATCAAGAACAATTGGGTTGGAATATGATATATCGAAGGGAAAGCATGGGGCTTGGTAGTTCTTATGATGTTATCCAAGATGGTTCAAGTTCATTGCCAAAAATTCACAAGGGTTGGAAATGAGGGAGACTCAAAGATGAGACATTGATAGTATTTTTCCAGACAGCCATTTTTGGCAGATCTAGAGTTTTTGACTAGAACATAAGAGGGGATGATTTGGAGATGATGCGAGGTTCCAAATAATCATCAAGTGGATCATGTTGAAGGGTAGATTGAGTAGAATAGATTAATGCTTGATATTGGTTTTCATTGACTTGGAAGCTTCTATAATAGATTTCTTCAGAATTGATTTGGTTAAGGGTTTTAGATGTTCACCAAGTGGCTAGAGATCGGATCCAGATTTGTTAACTTGCCTAGGATGGATAGGATTACTTAGATGCTAGAGTATGAGCCCTTAGGGTAGCTCATTTAGTTCCTAAGCAAACAATTCAAGCAGCAGATCAAGGCAATTCATCTTAGCAGATCAAGACAACTCATGTTTTAAGCAAAACAAATCTAATACTATGGTTACCATCAGGCCTAGCTTCAGGTAAGGATGGGTAGGTGGAAAGGTTGGATTTTGAATAAGATGAGAGTTCTTGGTATCTCTACCAAGAGTGGAATTCAAAAGATGTATGAAAAGGTTTTGGAAAAAAAACCTAGAGCTAAGAGTGGTTGGAAGTTCTATCTTGAAAACATAAGGAGGTTATGTTATATCTCTCTCCATGGTTTGATCAATATAAGATAATAAAATAGTTTGGGTTGCAAAGGCATCTTGGCCCGGGTTTGAAATGCCAGAACATTTGAGAATATGTAAGAAAGAGCCAAGATAGTTTTGTTAATTAGCTTTGGTCAACTGATGTTGAGGCAAGAAGTATATCCTATGTTATACATTCATATGCATAAGCACAAACAAACACAAGCAAACACTGCATCACTTAACAAGAAAAAGTTTTTGTTCCCCCTGATTTTTGCATTCTAGACAACTAATCACGGTTGCTGAAATTGGGATGTTACAGACCTTTCCCCCTTAAAAGAATCTCATCCCGAGATTCGAGAGAGTAAGGTTAGGGGATTTTGTGTTGGAGTTAGTGCCATGCGTTTCTCGTGTACTAACTTGTTGGCTTTGTCTTTGACCAGGGTCACTACGATGGTGAGGTTGAACTTCAATCTTCTTGGATGCATGAGTATTGAGCGGGCTTCAGTCGGGATTTACGGCGTCTCTCTTAAAGGATTATCGTTACCTAGTTTACGTCTTTGGGTCTAACTGTTGGATTGCTTCTGGTAGAGGGTTATTCTATTTTGTGGGAAAGACGCAGTCTTTCCCCCTTAGGGTTAAACTAGGGTGGCTTAGAGTTAACGCAGTCCTTCCTTCTTGGAGTCGTCAGATGATGTTAGGTGGATATCGCAATCTTCTGCCCGGAGTTGAATCCTTCCGATGACGTCCGCAAACTAGGTGTTATGAGGCTTGAATACTACTTTTATTTGTACTTAGCCGATCAGAGTAGTTCAATTAGCGGATCATCCAAACTATTTAGAACTACGGGGTTAGTGAATCTGTGGTCCCTTAGGATGGTTTTCAGCTGAAGTAGCCGAGGGCTTCATAAATCTTCAGTTATTTCCTCATCTGATTACTCGGGAATTGATGCTTGGTGGAAGACGTCGAAATTGGAAGTCTTGGTGAAGTATTTTCCGGTAGACAATGTTCGGGGTTTGATTGGAAAGATGCAGTCTTTCAACCTTAAAGCTTCACTAAGGTCCTTCAAAAGTGGTGCCAATCTTCCATCTTGAAGCGTTGGCGGGATGCTGAAGAAGGCTGTATCTCCTTGGGTCTTGAGTTCAGGTCCTCGAGTGATGTTCCATTGCATAACCTTGTCGGGGTGGGTTCCTAATGAATCCTTAAGGAGTTAGCTTAGGACAGGTTAGCAGTTACGGCTCTTCTAGTTAGTCTTTAGTCAGGTTAGAGACAACCAGCTTTAGATAACTTGTCTTCACTAGAAATTTTGATGTTTATTCGGCACGATGGTGGAGTAGACTCGTTGTCTTTAGGCAGTCTGGTCTTCAGGATTTTGGAGTATTCTGGCCTTCTGGTGAGGAACTTCTCGTCATTTGGGCAGGGTCAACTAGAATAGTTAGTCTCTTGAGGGGGTCGGAAGCTCTAATATACTGAAGGTTGGTGGAGTTAGCTCTTTACTTCTTGTCTTAGTTACTAGGTCTTGTGGTTTCTTGTGGGTCATGAGGATCCTCTAGTGGTAGACTTCCGGCTTCAACGGGATTCTTGCCATAATAGACTGATGGATAATGGAGTGCAACGCTATCGACGAGTCTTGAGTGGCGAGTTTGCCGGAGTATGCCATCCTGCTGAGGAGGAGCCTTCGAGTGGTTCTAACTTTGTAACATCCGAAAACTTTAATCCAAGTTATCAAGATCCAAATCACCCAATTTAGGGTTAACAAAAACTTTTTCCAATTAAAAATTTGTAAGCATGCATATGTGTGTTGTATTAAAACTTTCAGTTGCCATGATTGTTTGTTATAATGGTTGTAAAATGACTCTAAGATGAATGCCACATCATCTAGATCATTCCCAAGCAAAAACTAAAGAAAAAGAAATCAAAAATTGTTTTCAATTGCCATGATTGTTTGTTCTAATGGTTGTAAAATGACTCTAAGATGAATGCCACATCATCTAGATCATTCCCAAGCAAAAACCAAAGAAAAAAATCCGGGTGTTGACAAGTCGGTATCAGAGCCATCCTGACCATAGGAGACCCTAGTTAGAATGGACGTCCGAAAAAAGAACTTAGTTTCATAAACCAAAGTGAGTATTTGTGAAAACCTATTTCCTCTCTTACCCTTGGGATTCTTTCTCTCAAAAATTACATGTTCCTCCAAATTCTTACATTACTACATAAAACTTTGACACACTTGATCACTTCACTAACTTTCTCATCCTAAATTCTTATTGATGGAAGTTTAGTACAACAAGTTCTACTAGTTGGGCAACGGAGGCCAACTGATCTTCGAGAGAGACCTTGATTCACTGTCTGAGTAGTTGGAGCATCCTCATCTGGAATTTCTTGGAGCTCAACTCAATGGTCCCCCAGGAGGAGATTTATAATGGCTAGTAGTTGCTGATCTTCGAGGCAAGTTAGAAGCACCAATGTCTGAGAGGATTCAGTTCTCCGTGAGAGAGAACAACTGGCTAGATGGATTAGCCAGGGCAATGCATGAAACTCTCGCTCGTCTTTGTGCCCAGAGTGTCAACCTAATCCAAGGAACCCGCTTTTTCCACTATGCATGGCGTGATTCTATGGGAATGCCTCTAGAGATGCCAAGTCACCCAGTGTTGAAGCGTCAAGTGGAGAACCTCGACTTCCTACTGTACGACAGACAGAAGGAGTTGGAAAATGCTAGAGAGTTCGCCACCCACAACCTCGCCATTGCCGCCCAGAAGGCCCAGACTTTCTCACTGCTCGTCAAGGATCGTCAGTCACTTCGCCGTCAACGCTCAAAGAAGGATCACACCATCAACCGTCTCCGCAAGAAGGTAGCCGACCTCGAGAAGACCATCAAGGAGAAAGAAGCTCAGCTTGCAGCCAAAGAAGAAGAAGAGGAAGGTGAAGATATCCAAGGGGATATTGACTCATACCTCAACAATGATGATGACTATCTGGAGGATGATGCCCTGGACTTCTACACCGATGATGATGACTCCGACTTCATCGATGACGAGTAGATGGACTAGAGCACTATCGTAGGAGTGAGGAGTATCGGTCCCATTGTATCTTTGCTTGCATAATGGTTCTTAAAACCATCTGTTTTCCTTTGATGTTGTGGTGTGTCTATGTGCTTGTATCGTGTGCTTTGCTTGAATGAATGAAAAGAAGTTAGTTGCAAAACCTGAGTCAAACTCAAAGTTTTATCTTTGAAACCAAAACCATGAACCTTAGAACATTCTCTCTTACCCCGTTATCTATCTCAATCTTCAGATGACTCGTGGAAACCAAGGAGGGAGCAGCTCATCACAAGACCCAAAGCTGCAGATTCTACAGACCCTCATTGCAGACTGTGAAGCTAGTAGGGGAGAGCGCCAAGCTAATCTAGCCGCCCTATAGCAGATCACCCAGATGGCTCACAACAATCAGAACCATGGAAATCAGGATCATCATGGATCCAAACTCAAAAACTTCCAGAATACCAATCCCCCAATCTTTAGCAAGTCTGAAGACCCACTAGATGCTGATGATTGGTTGCAGACCATGGAAAACAACTTAGAAATAGCCGGAGTGGATGCCAACGAGAAAGTTCTTTTTGCCACCCACTATTTGGCAGGAGATGCATGAGCATGGTGGAACAGCACCCGCACAATGAACCATGGTCAAGGGATGACATGGGAAGCCTTGAAGATCAAGTTCAGCCGCACCCACGTGCCGCAGGGTCTAGTCAACAGGATGAGAGATGAATTCAAAGAGCTAAAGCAAGGAAGAATGACTGTAGTGGAGTACCGTGACAGATTCTTGTCCCTCACCAGGTATGCACCTGATGAGATCAACACGGAGGCCAAAAAGAATGAGAGATTCCTGAACGGACTACATGATGAGATGTAGACGGTTCTTGTCAACATCTGTTTCGAGGATCTCGAAGAGCTAGTCGACACTGCCATTCAGATGGAAGGGAAGATTAATCAAGCAAACAACAACCGCAAACGTCACATGATGCACCAAGATGGATCCAGAAGCCACCCGAAGTACCGTCCCAACCCGTCTGCTGGATATGCACCGCAGAACAATCGACCCCCAATGTCTCGCCCAAGCTACCCCAACCGTAGCAGAGGAAATGTGATGTCCGTAGGAAACAACAACAACCACCCCGGCAACTCCAGCAGTTCCAACTGTGCACCTCCCAAGTCCAACAACAACAACAACACCGCACCCAGACCTGGAAGCAATGATGTGGCCGTGGCAGCGAAAGACAAGTCTTAGATTACTTGTTTCGAGTGTGGAGTGAAGGGTCACTATTCCAATGAGTGTCCCAAGAAGATTGCCGCTAATGCCAATGTGAATGCCCCATCTCAACAGCAGCGTCATGTTCAGCCCGGAAGAAGATTCGCCCCAGGGAACCCTCACAACCGCAACGGCTGTCTCTTCCACATGAACGCCGAGGAAGCCCAAGAAGCGCTAGATGTAGTGTTGGGTATGTTTTCTGTCAACTCAGTTTTAGCAAGAGTGTTGTTTGATTCTGGAGCATCGCACTCATTTGTCACCGAAGAATTTGCATGCACTAGTAAGATTCACCCAACCAACTTGATGCATGTCATGATAGTTCAAATCCCCGGTTCAACTACAAAAGCTAGAAAAATTTGCAAAGTTGTGCCTATCAGAATATATGTGATAGATTTTTATGCCAATCTAATAGTACTTGGGACCAAAGGTTTGGAAGTAGTACTAGGAATGGATTGGATGTCAAAGCATAAAGGATTGATTGACTGTGCCAAGAAATCCATCACCATGACCAGTAGCTCTGGAGTATCAGTAGAGAATATATCTAAAAACTTGCCCCGTTAATTCAAGTGCAACAAGAGTCTATCCCTACCCACCATAGACCAAGTCAGAGTAGTCTGTGAAAACCCCGACGTATTCCCAGATGAATTGCCCGGTATGCCCCCGGATAGGGATATTTAGTTCATTATTGAACTAATTTCCGGAACCGGACCCATAGCCCAGAGACCCTATAGTATGAACCCCTCAAAGTTAGTGGAATTGAAGAAGTAGTTGGATGTTATGTTAGCAACAGGCTTGATTCAACCAAGCGCATCACCATGGAGATCGCCCCGTGTTATTCGTTGACAAGAAACATGGAGGTAACCGTTTGTGCATATATTATAGGAAGCTGAATGACGTCACCATCAAGAACAAGTACCCATTGCCAAAGATAGAGGATCTATTTGATCACTTGACTGGTGCCAATGTGTTTTCTAAGATCGATCTTAGGACTGGTTATCACCAACTTAAGATTCGTGCAACGAATATTCCGAAGATCGCCTTTACTACTCTTATGGATTATATGAGTATACAGTCATGTCTTTTGGATTAACCAATGCGCTTTCTTATTTCATGAATCTCATGAATAAGATCTTTATGAATTTTCTAGATAAGTTTGTCGTTGTGTTTATCGACAAATCTACTCCAAGTCAGAAGAAGAGCATGAGCAACATATGAGAATCATCCTTGAATCCCTTAGAGAGCATCAGTTGTATGCCAAGTTTAGCAAATGTGAGTTTTGGCTGAAAGAAGTAGGATTCCTAGGACATATTGTGCTCTTGGGAGGAGTCATTGATCCCGCCAAGATCAAAGATGTCGAAGAATGGGAAGCCCCAACCACTCAAACCCAAGTCCGTGCATTTCTCGGATTAGCGGGATATTACCGCAAGTTCGTTGAAGGATTTTCGAGCATAGCAAGACCCATGACCCAATTGTTGAAGAAGGACAAGAAGTTTGAATGGACCGACAAATGTGAAGCCAGTTTCCAAGAGATCAAGAAGAGATTGATTTTAGCCCCAATATTGATCATGCCAGATATCAAGAAGCTGTTTGATGTGTATTGTGATGCATCCAAAATTGGTCTCGGATGTATATTGATGCAAGAAGGCAAAGTCATCGCATATCTATCTCGACAATTGAAGCAGCATGAGCAGAACTATCCTACCCATGATCTTGAGTTAGAAGCCATAGTTTTGGCATTGAAGACATGGCGTCATTATCTTATGGGTAATCGCTGTGAGATTTACTCAGATCACAAAAGCTTGAAGTATATTTTCACCCAGAAGGAGCTGAATATGAGGCAAAGGAGATGGATAGAGTTAATCAAGGATTATGACCTTGACATTCAGTATCACCCCGGCAAAGCCAATGTGGTAGCGGATGCTCTTAGCAGATTGCCGTGTAGATTAAACACCATGATCAAGGAGAATTAACCAAGTTTGTATGAGGAGTTGGAGCAGTTTAGAACTGAACTAGTTAGCAACGGATTTTTAGCTAGCATTGAACTTCAACCCACTTTGATTAGCCAACTCAAGGAAGCCCAGAAGGGAAATGAAAGTATCGACGGAATTAAACATCGTATTGGTACAGGAAAGGTACCTGGATTCACCGAAGACGAAGAAGGAGTTCCGTGGTACAAAGGACGTGCCTGTGTGCCAGCAGATTCGGAGCTGAAGCAAGTCATCATGCAAGAAGCTCATGATACTCTTTATTCTATCTACCTCGGAGGAACGAAGATGTATCAAGATTTTAAAGAGCAATTTTGGTGGCACAAGATGAAGAGAGAAATCGGAAGCTACATCGCCAAATGTGATATCTGTCAGAGAGTCAAGGCGGAACATCAGAGGCCCGCAGTACTATTACAACCACTGCAGATTCCGTAATGGAAATGGGATTCCGTCAGAATGGACTTTATCACCGGTTTGCCTACTTCTAGTAGGGGAAATGACTCAATCTGGCTCATCGTTGATAGACTATCCAAGGTAGCTCATTTTATACCTGTCAAAACAACCTACCAGAGTTCGAAGCTAGCAGAGTTGTATATTGCTAAAATCGTCAGTTTACATGGAACCCCCAAGACCATAGTGTCGGATCGAGGAACCGAATTTACCTTGAGATTTTGGCAGAAGGTCCAAGAAGGATTAGGAACCAAGTTGAATTTCAGCACAGCTTATCACCCGCAAACCGATGGAGAGACTGAGAGAGTCAACCAAAATGGGAAGATTGTCTGCCTTTCGCAGAAGTCAAATACAACAACAGTTATCAAGCCAGTTTGCAAATGGCACCATTTGAGTTCCTATATGGAAGCAAGTGCCGTACCCCTTTGAATTAGTCAGAAGTAGGAGAAAGTCAGATTTTCGGACCCGACATTCTCCGAGAAACCGAAGAGAAGGTTCACAAAGTCCGTGAGCACCTCAAGACTGCCCAATCCAGACAGAAGAGTTATGCTGATAATAGAAGGAGAGACCTAACTTTCAATGTTGGAGATTTTGTGTATTTCAAGGTTTCTCCATTGAAGGGAACACAACGTTTTAGTCTGAAAGGAAAGTTAGCCCCCAGATATATCGGACACTTCAAGATTCTAAATCATCGAGGAGAAGTATCATATCAACTTGAACTACCAAAGGAGATGTCTTCCATCCACAATGTGTTCCATATCTCGTTACTTCGCAAATGCCTAGAAGTGCTAGAGAAGACCGAAGTTTTCAAGAACATCGATCACCGAGCCGTTGATATCAACAAGGATCTAACGTATCGTGAAGTGCCCATCCGTATCTTGGAGGAAGCCTATAGAACCACCAGGACCCGGAGTATCAAATTTCTCAAGATTCAGTGGAGCAACCGTACCGAAGAAGAAGCCACTTGGGAGCGAGAAGATTACATTAGGACTGAGTTCCTAGAACTATTTAGTTCCTAGTTTTCTTTCTTAAATCTCGTGACGAGATTTTGTTTAAGGGGGGAAGGTCTGTAACATACCAAAACTTTAATCCAAGTTATCAAGATCCAAATCACCCAATTTAGGGTTAACAAAAACTTTTTGCAATTAAAAATATTTAAGCATGCATATGTGTGTTCATTAAATAGGAATTGTTTTGAATTGCCATGGTTGTTTGTTCTAATGGTTGTAAAATGACTCTAAGACGAATTCCACATCATATAGATCATTCCCAAGCAAAAACCAAAGAAAAAGAAATCAAAAAGAATTAATAATGGAAATGGTCAGTTTTGGCATTTTAATCAACTAGGACACTTTGGGTGTTCCTAGCACTCAAATTTCAAAAACATTTGTACCAAGGCCCTTGATAGTACAAGTAAATATGTACCAAGGCCCACCATGTGATCTTCCAAAAACATTTAAACCCTAAATTAAAATGAAATTTGAAAATGGAATCTATCTCATATGTCTAGATCCCACTTTTTCAAAAACCACACAAATGACCTCAACTTAACAAATACTTGCAACCAGAGATGCTTAAGCATGTGACAAACAAATCCACTAAATTTCATTTCAAAATTAAAAAATTGAATTCATGCGGCTATTGTGTCGAACACTTGGTGGACAGAATCAAACCTGCCTAACTAATATTGTTTTTGATCAATTTTTGTCAAGCCATTTGAACCCAATTCACTTCCCTTGTCCCCGTTAGCCCCAACCAGGCCATCAAAGACCTACCAAATGACCTAGGACAATAGTGCAGCGCCACCCCCGAGGCCATGAACGTCAGCCGACCGTGCCCCAGCCACAGGAGCGTGCCCCTCTCTCTCTCACCATGTCTAGGAGGTAGGCGTGGTAGCACCACCACCCACGGTCCCTTCCCCAAGCCAGACAGCCCCTAGACCACCTCACCTAGCCCACGCCCACCGCCTTTGTGACATGCGTAGCACACGCTAGAGCACCGTCACCGACAGAGCGCCACACGCCGTGCCTCGACCACAGACCACGCGCGCCGCTCTGCCTTGACCACCTCAACCCGCCAGACATGCCTGTACCATGTCGTTCGACCCATAGTCGCCAGGAACCACGTCGAGCACTACCTCTGTCTCTTAGAGCATGAGACGCTCCCGACCGCTAGCCACCGCCGCTAGCACCGCCATTAAGCCCTAGCTGAACGCCAGGGAACTGCCCACCGTCCACCTATCTCGCCCACGCCGATAGCCTCTTGTGCCGTTGTCACCGACGAGCTCCGCCCATGCCTCACTGCCGCCTCGCCGGGCCTATATAAGGGAGCCTCCCGAGCACGAATTCTTCACACTCTCACACTCCCCTATCTCCACTGATCCTTCCCCACCTCTCGCCGGAGCAGCTCGAGCAGCCAGCCGCCAAAATTTCGCCGGAGATAGCCGCAACAGAGGAGGAGACGCTGCCGTTGATTTGGTCCACCCCAAAGCTGCCGTGACTTCATCTGAGCTGGTCGTCACCTCCTCGTTCGTTTGCCCGCCTCGCCGCACTTGCTGGATCCCTGGTACGCCCTCACCGCACCCCACTGAGCTGTTAGTTTTCCACCTCGCTGGCGACAAGTCCGTCGTCGACGATAAGCCCCAGTCGTAGATGCTAGCTCTAATCCTACGGTCCACAATGCCCCACAACGGTTTATGTTTAATGAGCCACTGACAGGCTAGACCCCTTGTCAGCAGTCCTCAGCGCCACGGAGTGAAACTGAGATGGTCCGTTAGTGTTCCCGCCCTAGCCCTGTGATTCAAATTTAGATTTTCCCTTTTTAGCTTAAACTTAGTCTTATCATTTAGTTTGAAAATCAATTCAGAGAGTTTTACAAATCCAAATTGAGTGATTCCAATTTTGTTGGAAAGGTAATGAAAGTACCCATCCAAGCCCATTGGATTTAAATCAGTTACAGTTATATATCTCTCCTAGATAAAATAACAAGAAAGAAGCTTTTTCACATTCAAACATTTTTATAAAATCAACCATAATAGCTTTTGAGTTGTTTCCAACTCTCAAAAATAACATTTAACCATACCTATCTGAATATCTAATAATATTAATGTTTGCATGCAGTGACTTTGGACTAATACCAAAATAATGCTATATAGGCATTTCTAGTCACTTTAAATCATTAATTATTAAACTTAAACTTATTAAAATATGATCCCACCTTTAAATCACATTTCCATATGTTAGAATATGGAGTGATGACATGTGTCCATATGATCCCATATTTTAATTGGAGAATATTAAATCTTAGTTAATTTCAATGAGTAGAAATTACTTTTCTCAAATAAAATAAATGAAACTAGTTCATTAAACCTTGTGATGTTTGTGATGATACTGGATCATAAATTGTGTGCCTTAGTGTGCTAAGTAGACTAGTTAAGTATTGTTTGGTGATTGTCTATTCCGTGTAAATTTATAGACTATAGTATCGACCAAGTCTACGAGGAGGAGGAATTCTACCCCGAGGAAGAAGAGGAGAATTTCAACCACTTCACTAACCAAGGCAAGCTATCCTTAGCAAGCTAGCATTATACAAGTTAACCATGAAAGTGATTACTTGCAAGACATCATTAACAGTGCAAGCTAACCCTTGCAATCTAGATGACCTAAGCAAATGCATTAGGCATGCTTTGGTTATACCCTTTGACTATACCTACTCCAAGTTTTACTTTACAAGCTTTACTTTCTTTACTTTACCAAAGTCCTTTACTTTGTTTATAGATAGCATAAAGAGTATTAAACTTGACATATCTAATTAGACTTAGATGTCATTCTATGGCATGAGATTGAGATTAGCATCCCACATTAGTGAACACACTTAACCTAGTAGCTTAGAGTAAACCAAAAACCTTGGAATGATGAGTAATTCTATTGAGATGTTTTGACATGTGTTGAGAAACACAAATGGTTTATGATGATGAGGAAAATGTTGAGGCATGAGCGTTATCCCTTTTTTAAAAACTAATGGTTGGGTTTGGATGCGATACCATTCCAATTTTACCGTACAACCACACTACCTGAATTGGGTAAGGCTTAGCCGAAAGTTTATATGCATTATTATTAGTTCCCTCGCGGGAGAGGTTGAGCTGAGGCTACCTTTCAATGTTGTCCACCTATGCAGTGCCCAGGATGACAGATGGTCATGGCTGGGAGGCCAAGCTCATAGGAGAGGTGCTTATACTAGAGTGTCTAAAGGAGAGGTTATGTTTGATTATCTGCATACTAAGTATGATGATTCAGGGCTATCCCTGATAGATGTATCAAATTTCGTGGTGAAAGTGTACCACCTATACAGAGTGTCAAACTATTCGAATAGCCGTGTCCGTGGTTATGGACAGTTGGAGTGGCCGTACTGTTCCGTTGTCAGATGTTTTCAAAATGAATTATGAAATGAATTGTGACATGACTTGACCACAACAGAGCTGTGACTATGACAACTAAGTTCCCACTTAGGTGTTTTCAAACTTTAGTTTATCTTTCTTTGTTTCTAAACTCAGTTTAGGTTTCAAACTTAGCTTTATAAATAAACTTAGAGTTAGCATTTCCTACTAGAACTACCTTACTTGTTAGTGGTAGTTTGCGAGTACTTAAAGAGTACTCATGGCTTTTGTCCCTGGCTATTCCTATGGCCAGACTATGAGGAGGACTACCCTGAAGGAGGACAGGACAGCTCGACAACTAGGATCATCTCCCATCGTAATTGCTCGTGACACCAAGATGGACCCTACCGCTACGCTATTTATTCTGCTACTTGATTGTACTAAGACTGGATCATGAGATCCTTTATTTATGTAAGACCTTATTATGGTTTGTAATGGATGATGTACTGTGATATCCAATCTGTTATGTCTCGCAAAAATGGTAATCCTAGGATTGCGATGTATGGCATAACAAGCATTTGGGATTAAAAATCCGGGTGTTGACAAACTTGATGATGTCGAAGTGCTGGTTCCTGCAATACTCTTCCTCTCATACCTCCCGAGGTTAGTATGGATTCTTGTTAGCGACAACTATTGGGGTTTCTGAGTTGCTTGGTGGGGTATGGATGCCAGATATATATTTGACTAAGGTTAAAGAAAACCAGAACAAACATACATGGCGAACATAGCGAGGGGATCGCAATGTTCTTGGCAAACAACACACATCAAGCAGCACATGATGCACTTAGGCAAGCAAACACGACCAACTAGGGGGGACCATGGATTTAACTACTCGCGATATAAGGGAATTATATCTTAGGACTAGTTATCCTAGATGTTAGTGTTCTTAAGGCCCGAGTCGCTATCTTGCGTATGAAGCCTTCGCCAAGTCATTGGACGCTTCTCGATAATGGAATACTTGATTTCTTCTGATTAGGAGGATTCCGCTGGTAGGGCGATCTTGTAGTCTCCTTGTGTTTGCTGGTAGTTGCTTCTGTTCATCTCATCCTCAACATCTTCACCGGTTTCTTGGTCCTAGTTAGTTGAAATCGGTAGATTTGAATTTAGGATGAGAGATAGAGTAAACCAATTTTTGAAATCATTTGAATTTGGAGTGGATAAGAACTAGAAGTTTTCTAAATGATTTTGAGAAAGTAGTTTTTGAGAGCCGGTGTTTCCAAAATAGTTTTCTTGTCTAAGGACCATGCTAACTAAGGTTCTCCTACAGTCAGGATGGCTCTTATACTAAGTCTATGGGGCCCCTGGATTAATCCTCCGAGAATCCCGGTTACGCATACACCACGATCCCATTATCAGTAAGTCATGGCACATAACAAACAACTATCAAAGTAAACATCCATTACTCAAGTGGATACATGTCATACCATACATTCCATTATGGCTACCTGAATAATCATTAGCGGAACTTCATCAAGCGTAGAGCCCTAGCCATGCCTTAACCTAAAGACAACTGACTGGGAGAACGTCCTAGCTCGCATAGTCGTCAACGTCACCTTCTTCTTGATATTTAACCAAGTTAATAGCCAGGGACAATGCTAGTGAGTACTTTGAATGTACTCACAAACCACCTTAAGATAATAACAATAAGGGGTTATGTAATATAGTTGTGGTAGTAGGAGGGCTCCATGAGAGGTTCTTTTCTCAAATAGTTTCTCTTGTAGATATATCATCTACATATCTTGTTGAAAACCTTTGTAAAAGAAATTTGGAAACCTTTCAAAGTTGTGCAGAACACTAGGATTGGGTCACCCATTTGTTTCCTACTTTCGGTCATCCCATGACCAAACTCCTTTCATTTCTTTCCGACCATCCCATGGTCAAAACATGTATCCTTTCCGACCATCCCATGGTCAAAACATTTCCAAAGCCATTGCTTTTCTGAAATCCTTTTTGAAAAAAAAACCAGCACCGCTCTACAGCAACCTTCCGAACCGTCCATGACCATGGACACGGCTATTCGAATAGATTTACACTCTGCAGAGGTTGTACACTTTACCCACACCATTCGAGTACCCTTCCCTGATCTACACCGATCGTGGGTCGACTAACCGGTCAAGACCTTCAGAATGCCCACTCCAGTATAAGCACCTACCCTATGAGTGTTGTTCCCCTCAACACCGGGATGCCCTATATAGTTTCCAAGATAACCGGAGTGCCTTTTTCACTGCACAAAGTGTGTGCTTTCAATTAGGGGCTCATAGTAATGCCTGGCTGCCTCTAGACAGTACGTTCCTTCTCCAGGTCAATGTCTCACATGGACCTTTATAGGAGAAGACCCAGCCTCCAGAGATTTGCATCCCATGTAGTAGTTGTGAGGCAACTCATACCAGAGTAAACAAACTTTTAGTCCAGCCCCTTCCCATATAGGGGTAATGTGGTTGCACGGGTTAATTGTTCTAGCAAAACTGCAAAGAACCGGGTGCATTTTCATAAGCATATTTTCCTTCTAGAGGCATCCATTTTTAAAACTCAAAACATTTTCCTTTTTCAAGACTCTCTTGGCAAGTCCCACTTGCCAAGGTTTTCACATAAAGCATTTTTGAAAACTTTTCCAGGGTCTTCCCATCCTGTATCTTTGCTTTGACTAAATCGAGGTCTTCAAAGGGGTATGGTGTATTACACCATCTATCATACTAGGGGTAAGTAGGTCTCATTGACAGGGTTGTACTTAGTAGTACCATTGTGTAAAGGTTTCGAGGAGCCAAGACACTACCAGATATACAACATCATATAGTAAAATAGTAGATTTTTCATAAAACAGTAGATAAAACATGCATAAGTAAAACAGTAGGACAAGGCTTATGAGCAAGAAGGTGGTTTGCCTGTGATCAGCAATATGGCAATATATGTCCCTGGACTTCTTTTTAGAATACCATAATAATCAACTAATACCATCTTCCTATGTTCTTCGATATAATCGCAACTATCATCGTCAAAGAGGATACATGCAAGCAAACAGAGCCATAATCAACACAAGGCATGCAAGCATCTTTTTAATACAACAAACAAACATACAACACATCATTCAAAATTAGTAGGTTTGCTAGATTGAGATCATAGCATTTCGAATTACTTAAAATGCCTTTGTGGAATTTCCATTACGCTTTATTTGCCCAAAACCACTTAATAAAGGTGTTTGGAACTAAGGGCCCACCTTTATGATATCAATGTGCAATATGAGATCTGCAGGTAGGTAATGGAATAACAAGGCCAACAAAAGTGGTTTCATGATTTTATCAATTTTCTATATTTAGTCATGATTTTTCTAGTGAAATAACCTCTAGTTTAGGTGAATAAATCACCAGAAAAGATATGTAGCTCAAATAAACTTGTCCTCAGAGTTTTTGGTAAACATTGGTGTTTAAGATTTTTGAGAGTTGGATTCATCTCAAAATATATATCAGAATGCCCTTGGGAAATTCCCAAAGTCAGTTCTGTAGTTAATTTGTCTTTTTCACCTGATTAAATATATAGATGATTTTGATATGATTCCAAAGACACAAGGTATATATTTGGAAAACCTTTCCTTAGAAATTTGATTCACCCTTTTTGGAGTTGTAAAACTCCTATAGTGATTTATCTACTAGAACAACCTAGGATAGAGATATTTAAATCACCAAAAATCAAAAGACGCTCCAACAATATTTATCTCCTAGGTTTTGGTAGGTATTGATATTCCTCATCATTTAGCTTTGGAACCAACCCAAAATCATGTATCAATTGATCTAGAGAATTTTCTAGAATCAAAAATGAATTGTTTTTGTTATTTTTAATACATGAGTTTAATGATTCCAATTGGTATAGGACCAATGCCAAATGATAGATATAACAAATATCTTCTATAGGAAGTTGGAATCACCCTAATTGGATTTATAAAACTGGCGGGGTGATTTAAAGGAAACTATTTTTGGACAAGGGTTGGCTCTACATGTTAGAGAAAACACCCATATATCTGATGAAATTTATATCTAAGACATGGGTGTGATTTTACATTTTCATTTGTAACTAAACCAAATAGTTTATTTTCTGATTTGAGAAAAGAATAAAAGAAACCAGGAGCAGATCTATTTGTGGGCTTGAGTTGGGCGGGGTGGCCGGTTCAGCAGTTGGGCCGGCCCATCTCGTGCCGCCAGGACGCGTGGGATCCGTGTTTGAAACCACGAGGGCAGGCCCGCTGGTCAGAGGGTGTGGGAGGGAACCAGTATTAGGCGATGCCCGCCGTTCGATTCAGTGCGATGGACGGACGAGGGTCATTGTCCTCCTCAGGCTAAGCAACGGCGAGGGAAACGCTAGGTGCGGGCAGAAGCGGCTGGGGGTTCCCCTGGGGAGCTTGTCCGGTGACAAGAGGGAGACAGGGAAACGCGAGGTGCGGAAGCGGCGGTTTCCACGTGGACGCGGCTGGATCGGGAGCTCGCTGGTGCAAGCTCGGGGCTGTATGCATGTTGTCGGAGAGGGTGCAAGGTGGATGCGGAGGTTCTAGAAGAGAACCAGTATGGCGTCGAAAGGGTTGCAGGTGCTCGGGGAGGTTGGGCTCGACGGGAGGGAGCTTCTCTCGGACATGCACGGCGGCGGCTGCTCTGGTGTTCCTGCAGCAAGGAGAGAGGCACAGGGAGGTAAGTCAGGTTCAGGGAAGCGAGACAGAGATTAGAGAGGGAGCTGGGAGGGACCGAGGGCGATGGTGTGCTCCACCTCTTCAGGAAGGCTGATAGGAGAGCTTTCTCTTGCCTATGGAGGTAGGGAGCTTTGGGGCTGGATCTAGAGCTTGGGGATGGGTAGGTAGAGGGGAGAGAGGGCAAATGAGCTAGAGGAGGAGTGGCTAGGTGGAGTATGGCCTTATACACCGAAGGGAGAGGCTTGAGATGGACTATGTCAACACTCGGATTTTTAATCCCAGATGCCCATTATGCCATACCTCGCAATCCCAGGATTACCATTTTTGCGAGACATAACGGATTGGATATCACAGTACATCATCCATTACAAACCATACATAAGGTTTTACACAAATAAGGATCTCATGATCCAGTCTCTAATACAACAAGCAGCGGAAAATAAACGATAAGCGTAGCGGTGGGGTCCATCTTCAGGGGCACAGGCAATGCTGACGAAGGCAGATAATCCTAGTTATCATAGCCGTCTTGCTGACCATCATCTTGATAATCTCCTTCATACTCTGGCCATGATAATAGCCAGGGACAAAATCCATGAGTACTCTTTAAGTACTCGCAAATTACTATTAACAGGTACTATAATTCTAAGTTAAAGTGTTGAATCTAATTTAACTATCAAGTTAAGTTTGAAACCTAAGCTGAGTTCAGAAGCAAAGAAAGATAAAGTAAAGTCCTAGAAGCACTTAAGTTCGGAAGGTACTATCATCAACACAACCCTGTTGTGGTCAAGTCAAAGTTCATTATTCACTTCAAGTTATTTAGAAAACATCTGACAACGAAACAGTATGGCCATTCCAACTGTCCATAACCGCGGACGTGGCTATTCGAATAGTTTGACACTCTACAGAGATGGTACACTTTCACCACAAGATTCGATACATCTATCAGGGATAACCCTGAATCATCATACTTAGTATGCATATAATCAAACATAACCTTCCCTTTACACACCCTAGTACAAGCACCTCTCCTATGAGCATGGCCTCCCAACCATGACCATCAGTCATCTTGGGCACTGCATAGGTGGATAACATTGAGAGGTAGCCTCAGCTCAAACCTCTCCCGTGAGGGAACTAATACTAATGCATATAAATTTCCAGCTAAGCCTTACCCAATTCAGGTAGTGTGGTTGTACGGTAAATTTGGAATGGTATCGCATCCGAATCCAACCATCAGTTTTATAAAAAGGTTAAGGCTCATGCCTCATCATTTTCATCATCATAAACCAGTTGTGTCTCTCAACACATGTCAAAACATCTCAATAGAATGACTCGTCATTCCAAGGTTTTCACAATTCATTTTCACGAAGTGTTCCCATCTAAAGTGACTCATGTTTTTGATCTACTCTAAAATGTTAAGTTAAGAGTGTTCACTAAAGGGGAAAGATGGGATCAATTTCATGCCATAGAATGACATCTAAAGGTTTCTAAGTAGGGCAAGTTTTATACTTTTTATGCTACCTTCAAAATAATAAAGAACTTTGTATAACCTAAGAGGGGTAAAACTTGTAGGTAAGACTTGGGGTACTAATAGTTAAAAAGGGGTGTGATCAAAGCATGCCTAAAGCATCCTTGCTCATTCATCTAGCTTAATTCTAGCCTGCTAATAATAGCTTGCCTTGGTTGGTGCAGTGGTTGAAGTTTTCTTCTTCTTCTTTTTTTCTTGGTAGAATTCCTCCTCCTCGAAAGCTTGGTCGGTACTAGCGTCTATAAATACATAGGGAGTAGACAATCACCAAACAATACTTAACTAGGATAAGTAGCATTCTAAAACACACAATTGATGATCTATTATCATCACAAGCATCACAAGTTTAATTTCAAAAGTTTCATCCTTTTTATTTTAGAAAAGTAATTTCTACTCATTGAAATATTAACTAACATTTAATATTCACCACCAAAATATGGGATCATGTGGGAACATGTCCTCACCACAAATTCTAACATGTGGGAATGAGATTTAAAGGTTGGGTCAATATTACTTTGGTTTAAGTTCATTATTTAATGATTTAAAGTGACTAGAAATGCCTATATAGCATTATTTTGGTACTAGTCCAAAGTCACTGCATGTAAACCTTAATATTATTACATATTTAGATAGATATGATGAAATTTGATTTTTGAGAGTTGGAATCAACTCAAAAGCTAACTTGGTTGATTTTATAAAAATGTTGCAAGTTGCAAAAGCTTTTGTCTTCTTATTTTTGTTAGGAGAGATCTATAACTCTAATTGAATTAAATCCAACGGGCTTGGATAGATCATTTTAATAGCTTTCAAACAAAATTGGTTTCATGCAATTTGGATTTCTAAAACTCTCTGAATTGATTTTTGAAATAGTGGATAGAAACTAGATTTAACTAAAAAGAAAACTCCAGATTTGAATCAATGGGCTACCGCGGGAAAGGAGTTGGGCCGGCCCAGTGGCGCTCCACGGCGCGAGGCTCAGCTGACAGGGGGTCCCGCGTGTCAGTGGCACTTAAAACGTGAAACGGTACGCGCGCTGTGGGCCGTAGGATTAGAAGCGATATCAACGGCTGAGGGTCGTCGTCGTCAGCGACATTTAATGTGTCTTCATGAGCTCGAACCCTAGCGGCTCGGTGGGGGTCTACTGGGGGCGTACCAGGGCTCTAGTGGGGTCGGCAAGGCGGGCAAATGACGTGGAAGACGACGGCAAGGGGAGGCGCGGTTGCGGTGGAGCTTGGGGTGGTCGAAATCGACGGCGCCCTTCTCCTCCTGAGGCGGCTACTCCGGCTCTAATTCCGGTGAGCTGCTGCTCCACTTTCTCCGGCTAGAGATGGGTGAGGTTCAGAGAGGTGAGGGGAGTGGAACGGTGTGGGGAGAAGAGGCTGGGGAGGGCTCCTTTTATAGGCCCGATGGTGAGACCGAGCGGGATGGGCAGTCGACGGTGGCGACATGGCTACGGTGAGGTAGACGCATGGTTGGGGGTGGCGATTGATGGGCGGTCCCCTGGCGGTGCTCTAGGAATTGAATGCGGCCGTAGGGGCGGTGGCACGCGGTCTGGGCGAGGTGGCGCTCTGAGAGGCAGAAGCGACGGTGTCCATGGCGAGCGGTGGCTGTGAGGCTTTGGGCGGTGAACGGGGATGTCTAGGGTGTTCTCCAGGTCGAGGCAGAGCAGAGGGTGCGGGCTGGTGCCAAGGGGTGGTCTGTGCGAGCGGGGACATGGTGTTCTCTGGGAGCGGCATCGGCATGCCCGACCGGCTCCGGGCGCGGCGGTTCCTGGCTGCTCTGCCCTCTGTCTCTGGCCTAGGGCTGGTTGGGCGATGGAGGTGTACCATAGGCAACTTGCTAGACATGGTGAGGGATGCTAGAGAGGGTGGCTATCATGAGTGCACGGCCTACGAGAGAGGGCTCGGCATGGCAAAGGCAAAGGCAGCTAGGGGTTAGGAAAGAGGCTGGGGTTGGTCTGGTCAGGCTTGAGGAGTACAAAGATGATCAAAGCACATTGCAATTGCTAGACAAAATCAACCCAAAACAGTATTAGTTAGGCCAATATGATCTTGCCAGCAAGGTGTTTGATGAAATGGCCACAAGAGAAAAAGTTTTGAATTTTGGTTTCAAAATTTTTGAGTGATCTCCACTAGTGATAGGTAGTCTCTGGTTGCAAGGGTTTTGAAAATGGAGCTCAAATAGATGGTTTTTGAAATAGGGGTGATCTATGCATATGCATTGGATTCAATTTTAAACTACCATTTAAAATAGTTAATAGAATGTTTTTAGCAGATCAAAAGGTGGGCCTTGGTACCTCATTATGTGTACTAGCAAGATGTGCAAAGATCAAGAATTGTTTCTGTTAAGAATTGAGTACTAGGAATAGCCAAAGTAGGCATGATGTAGATGATGTTTAAATCACCTAAGAAACATTTTACAAGCATTGGATCAATCAATCATGGCAATTAAAACAACTCCTATTTTAAATGCATACACATATGAATGCTTTCATTTTAAATTTGGAAAAGTTTTTGTTAACCCTATTTCTGGATGATTTGATCTTGATAAGCTTGGATTAAAGTTTTCGGATGTTACAGACTAGGTCCATGGGGAGCTTGGAGGGAGGGAGGTGGCCGTCCATTGGGTGATAGGGGCGGTATAGAGGTGGTGGGTGTGCTCTAGGGTCATGCATAGGGCAGAGGGGGCAGTGGGGCTGCTACTGCCTTAATTCTAGGATTTTGACTTAAAGGCCATGTCTATCTCTCTTTTAAACACATGGGGACAAGGTGTGTGGGATTTCTACAGCATTATGCTATAATGTAGCATGACCAGGGGAGAGTGGGGTTGCTGTGGAGTAGCAATGGACCAGTTTGGTGAAAGTTTGAATTGATTTGAATCATAGTTTTAGATTTTGTCAAATCTTGGCCATAGTAGTAGTTATGAAGGAATTTCTTCAACCTGATCTAGGAAAGATGAGATAAAGGTTCTGGTAGATAGGCCTGGTCAGGGTGTACCTCCAGGATTTTTGTTGCATTTATTGGGTCATTTTAGATCATGTTTATCTCATTAATTCAAATAGTGCAAAAATGGTTTCGAGAATCTCATTTGATATTTTTACTTTGGACATGGTTGGTTTTTGAGCCATAATAATTATGGATAATGTTGGGTAAATATTATATCCAAGTTAGATGATGTCACATGCTGTATCAATCATTTCCAACCTTTGGTTTTGAGGATTTAACTTGATTTGGAAGGAGAACAAGGGATAAGGGATCTTGGGCACTATTACTTTTATACCATCAAAACCTGGTTGGATCTTGGAGCTCAGAGCTCACCTTGGTTCATGGGATAGATGGATGGATATACCAAGTGGTGTAGATTACCATGGTACAAAAGTTTGAGGTTGATAAGGATTGAGCCTTCCTAGCATTGATACCGAACTTTGAATAAATTAAGGGTGCCATAGCAGATTATCAAGTAGCCTTCAAAACAATGTGGGTTTTAGAGGCACAAGAATCCAATTTAAAAAGTGAAGTAGGGATTGATAGACCTTCATGATTAGAGTACAACCATGCAAATAGTTGGTACAAATAGTTTGGCTGCAAAACGATCAAGAACAATTGGGTTGGAGGATGATCTATCCAAGGGCAAGAGTGGGGATTGGTAGTACTTATGATGGTCTCCAAGATGGTTCAAGTTCATTGCAAAAAATGCACAAGGGTTGGAAATGAGGGAGACTCAAAGATGAGACATTGATAGTAGTTTTCCAGACAGCCATTTTTGGCAGATCTAGAATTTTTGATTGAACATAAGAGGGGATGATTTGGAGATGATGCAAGGTTCCAAAGAAAATTTGAGGACATTTCGTAATTTTGTTCTTCGGCATGGTATGATTTGCTATTGCTAGCTACCTACCAAAAAAATAATAGTGTCTCAAACAAGGGGCCAGCGTTGCAGGCTAGAGCGTTTAAGAAATATATCTAATTTTCTGTTATTATTCCTTTTTTGCATAAGAGTCTATGTTAACGTCCCACGTTAGTTTTTCCCTAATATACCGGGTCGGAGTATTCGATCCGACAACCAGAGGAGAACCGCCCCGCGCCCCTCATCGTCTTCCTCTGCTGCTCCGACCGCTTGTGCACCATCGTACCCCCTCTCCACCCTTTCAGAAAGGTAGAAACCGCTAACCCATCCCGACTAATCTTCCGCAGTTCTCTTCCCCCAAACGACAACTGGAGCGATGAAGCGTAAGATATCTGAGCGCTACAGCCAGGCAATCGGATTTGGCAACCTCCGCTAAGGACAGCTGAGCAACATCAACGATCGCGCCGATCTTCTGAGCACCGCTCGCCTGGATCGCCGTAGGGTTGGCATGCATCGAGGGATTGCGAAAGATCTCGGTCTCCCATTTAGTTTGCCCTGCCCACTTCACTCTGACCCACAGCCATGGACACTAGACCGTGACGAGCAGGTAAAAATCAGTTTTGCCTGATTTTTGTAGGACTTGAATCCTTAGATGTAACATCCCAAAACTTTAATCCAAGTGATCAAGATCCAAATCAGCAAAATTAGGGTTAACAAAAACTTTTCCAATCAAAAATATGAAAGCATTCATATGTGTGTGCATGTAAATTAGGAGTTGATTTGAATTGCCATGATTAAGTGATCCATTGCTTGTAAAATGATTCTTAGGTGAAATAAACATCATCTAAATCATTCCCAAACTTTTCCCAAAGAAAAACAACTCAAAGTGAATAATTGGAGTGAATGGTCATTTTTGCCAAATTAACTATCATGCCTACTTTGGCAATTCCTAGTACTCAAAACTTAACAGAAACAATTGTGGATCTTTGCACCCCTTGCTAGTACACATAATGAGGTACAAAGGCCCACCTTGTGTTCTGCTAAAAACAATCAAATGCTAATTTTAAATGACAATTTAAAAATGAATCTATTTCATATGGGAAGATCCCACTATTTCAAAAACCACTCAAACAAGTTCAATTTTCAAAACCCTTGCAACTAGAGACTACCTAGTACTAGTGGAGATCACTCAAAAAATTTGAACCCAAAATTCATTAGTAAAGTTCATGCGGCCATTTCATCAAACACTTGGCAGGCATAATTCAAACAAAACAATTCACTATTTTAAATAGTGTTCTATCCAAACTTGTCTCCCATTTGACCCCCATTTGCTCCCATTGTCCCCTAATGATCTAATCATGAAATTACACCCCACTTCCCTACCCCTAGTGACCTTGCCATGCCATGCCGAGCCCCACCTCGTCGGCCAACTTGGTCGCCGCCGCAGCAAACCACCTCCCCCTCTCTCTCCATGTCTAGCAGCTAGCCAGCACCTCACCACCGCCCACTGTACCCTCCCTGAGCCAGGCCAAGCCATGGACCACCGCAAACCCCCGCGCCCAGAGCAGCTGTGCCATGCCGAGCACGCGCCAGAGCACCGTGCCCGACACGCGTGCACAAGCCGCCGCTCGACCGCAGCCCGCACCCACCGTGTCGCCACGACCCAGGGAGCATGCCAGACACCCCCATTCGTCGTCCAACGCACCACAGCCACCGCTCGTGTCGAAACCACCGCCTCTGCCGCTCAGAGCGCCAGCTCCACCCGACCGTATACCACCGGCCCTAAGCCCGCATTAATGTCCTAGAGCACCGCCAGGAGACCGCGCGTCGATCGCCACCCTCAGCCATGCCGCTAGCAGCCCGTAGCCATGTCGCCACCATCGATTGGCCACGCCACGTTGTCCCGCCGTCGAGCCTATAATAGGAGAGCACCCCCAGCCATTCGCAGCACACCACTCCACTCCCCTCACCTCACTGATCGTCCCACACCTCTAGCTGGAGCATGGGGAGCAGGCCGCCTCTGGAGGAGAAGGGCACCGCTGATTGCGACCACCCCTGGAGCTGCCTCGACCGTCCCTAAGCTCGTCGTCGACCACCATACTATTTTCCCGCCTCTCCATCGTCGCTGGAGCCCTGGTACGCCCCCTATGCACCCCCATGGAGCCGCTAGGGTTAGAGCTCGCCGGCGACAGGTCCGTCATCGACGACGATTGTAACACCCTCAGAATCGGACCTATGCAAGTTTTAGCGAAACCCGCCAAACCCGCATAGAAACGATTCAAAGGTGCCCACCAGGCACTTTCGTGCGGGTGGAAAACGAAGTAATAACATTACACAACAGTCCTCGATGGGACCCACAGAGCAGATATATATACAACACGACTCCATGAGTCAAGAATACAGATATACAGACAAAGATCCAAATCACCTTGAAAATGATAGAGCGTCCGGCTACGGACAAGATGCAAATGGGGCTAAGAGCCCTGAAGAATAACCAATGGCGTCCATAACCCTGCCCAGGCCAAGCCGGAAGGGTAACCCTGCTAACGACGTCGATCTCAAAACCTGCTTAAACAAAAGGGGTGCCGACAAAGGGCAAAGGAAAAAAGAGAGAGCGGTCAGTACTGAGGCCAGTACACGGCGAGACTAGAATTCGGCGGTCCTCGCCTACATAGGTATGGTGGACTGAGCGGCAGCGGCAGCATGCACTAAACAACCTATAGAGACTCGATACAACTGTCGGCTATCAGAGAGGGATAAGAAAGACCTATTCGGAACCAACCTGGTGCTAACACCAAACAATCCCATCCTGGTATTCCCCCTCGAGACCAACGAGAAAGTCAACCGAGGAACTCACACAGTTGGCAGTTTTATTTATTCAGTTATCGTTGCAGCAATTACTAGTCAGGTGTAGATAGTCATCCTGATAAAATAAGCAGTGGACACTTTTAGTTAACCATTCCGTTATAGTTGCAACAATTACTAATCAGGTACATATAGCATGAGATAAACCCAAAACCCAGCAGTTGTTGGTACTTTTATTCAGCCATTCCGTTGTAGTTGCAATACTTACTAGTCAGGTACAATGGTCGCAAGCGACACCCAAACAAGCAATTGTTGGCAGTTTTATTTAGCCATTCCATTATAGTGAAGCTGATTACTAGTCATTATAAAGTCAAATGTATAGCACTACTTTAGTTATAGTGGTCTATGATCGAGATACTGTGCTCCAAGTCGTCCATAACCGCGGACACGGCTTTCAGAAAGTTTTAACCCGGCCGGGGTGCACAAATAGCAACACACACTCGATATGCCTCGGAAAAACCAAATCAAAACCCAACGAGGCAGTCACGACAAAGCGATCACAGGATTCAGAAATATTTCAGGGGGCCACCCCTTTAAGTAGATCCATAGCGAAGCGGCCGGCTCAAAGCGGCTTAAGGTTGTGGAGGCGGTAAGCATTTGGGAACCCGAAAGTGTGGGCTTGTCGATACAAATAAATCGGGCCACGATCCTAAGCGATGCGTGTGCTACCTCGCACAATTTAAATAAAGCAGTAAAGCATGGCATAAGTACAGGATAGTAAATAAAACCTCAAACTAGTTTGTGGCCCCAAGAAATAAGAATGAATCAAGCTCTGGCTCAGGGGGGTCCATAAGCCTCCCGGATGTGGATAGCGCGAATATTCAAGGAACAGGTATCAAGTACTCGGGGTCCTACGGGACACAAGTGGGCGTTCGGAAACCAAATATTATCTATCACCCACCGATGCCTCTGCTTACTTACTTCAATTTTAGTTGTTAAACAGGAATTAAAGTGAACGATAAGTAAAACCATGATCATCTCCAACATTAACATGCGGCAATACACCAACAATTGTGGCACTTGACGACACGCAACAGCACTTGAGCAAGCGACTTCTGACGGCGCAAGTCCAACTATCTACCAAACAACAGGTAATAGGGTGTCCAAGGCAATATAGGGCTGCAAGGGATATCACGCAGATACGGAAAACTAAAGCATCGCAACACGAGATAGCAATAGATCAACGAGGGAATAAATACTATAAAAGTAAGATAGGTAGAAAGGGAGATGCTACTTTGAAAACATTGCCGAGGGTTCATCCGAAGATCGGGGCGAGGCTCACATCAACTCAACGGCCTTATCCGCGAAGAAGCAAAACACTAGAATAAACACCGGATGCACTATTTAATACTACGGCAAAAGATCGGGCATGATGCATGTATGATGTATGACATGGCAAAGATGCGATGCAATTGAGCAATATTAAGCGGAACCGGGGTCCCGACAAATATTTAAGTGGTTCATGTTGTTTAGATACCCCGCAATTTAAATGTTGTAATAACAGGGCAAGATAAGTTGCCGGTTCGCTACACAAATTTAAATGAGGCCAATATGAGACTAGATTTGCCCGCATATGGCCCCATATTTAATTAAGAAGTGAATCGGCATAAGGCCCCCAAACCACATGAGATGTATGCGAGCATGCTCAATTAAATATGCAACAATTAATATTATATAGCATTTATAAAAATAGGGCTCGGGAAAGGTTCACACATTAGGGTTCACGATCTTGGGGTTCGGTTTGAGTTCGGTCTCAGGGTTTCGGATCTTCGGGAGGGTCGGTCTCGGCGGGATCGTTCTCGGATAACGGAGTAGATCTTGGCGTTCCGTGAAGGAGGACTTGGTTCGGCGTCGGGGCGCATCGGACTCGCCCTGGTCGATATCGTTCTTGTCGTCGTGCAGATCTTGTCGGGCCCGCGCCATCAAGTCGGTCTTGGCGTCCGGGACGGAGAACTTGGTGTTCTGCATCGGAGTGCTTGTCGTCATTTGGTTTCATGTCGACGGACTTGGTGTCCTCGAGACGAAGATCTTGGCGTCGAGGTTCGATCTCGGGATCGATCTTCGTCCGGGCGTCGGGCTGGGTCCCGACCATCGGTCGAGAATCTTGGCGTTGGGAAGGAGATCTTGTGAGGATAACTTGGACGTGCCGGCCTTCGGAAGATCTTGAGGTCCCAGGTGGCCGATATTGGTGCCCTACGACGGAGAACTTGGTTTCGGTGTCCATGGCCTTCAGGGGTCAATGTTCTCGGCCACGGTCTTCTTGTTATATTTTATCACCAAACATCACGGGGGTGGAGGAGGCACACTAGCATGGCGGGGTCGCGGGACAGGGCGAGGCCGACGACGACGGACTTGGCGGTGGTGGCAGAACTCCACGGCCGGGCGCGAGCCGAGGGGAGGCATGGCAGCGCTGACAACTCCAGCAGGACGGCGTCGAAGCGAGGCAGCAGCCTTGTTGCTGAAGCGAGCAGCTGCGCCGGATCTGGCTAGGCGAGAGCAGCCGGCGGAGGAGGAGGTCGCGGGCAGACGAGGTCGCCTTGCCGGACAGCGGTCTCATGAGAGAGCGGACCAGGCGGACGGCGGCCTGCCGGAGGCGGAGAGCTTGCAGGAGGGCCGGCGAGCGGGGAGGCGAGGCGGCTGGCCAGCGCAGGCGGCAGAGGCGGGCAGAGTGGCGTGGCTTCAGGCGCTCTGCCAGGGGCGAGGTCGGGGAAGCCTGAGGAGGGACGGCCGAGGTCCTGTGGCGTGGCTGCCGGGTGAGAGGGGCGAGAGGCGGGCGACGGGACGCAGTGAGCGCGGACTGGAGGCGCTAGCCCGGAGGGGAGGAGGGTCGACGGAGGGGCCAGCTCATGAGCTCGGGCGGAGCCGGAGGCGGGCGGAGAGCGCAGAGGTCAAGGGAGGTTGGGGAAGGAGGACGCATGGAGGAGAGGGAGGAGGAAGGAGGAGATTCACTTCACGTGGGGGCGACCAGGGGGATGGGGGTGGGCGTGCAGGTGGGGGCGACGTGGGGGCGCCTGTGGTGGCGCGGGTGGGGCGCGGCATGCGGGTGGGTTGGGGCATTGGGGCGGGCGAGGCTGAGGTGGCAGGCTGGGAGTGGGTGGGGGAAGGGAGAGGGTGAGGTGGCAGCCTGCTACTGGTTGGGGTGAGGTGGAGGGTTGGGCTGGGTAGGTAGTTTGGTAGGTTTAGGATTATGGGTGGGACTGGTTGGACCGATTTAAAACCTGGGGCGGTCGTTCGGGTCGATCTGGCCCGTTCGACTGCCCCCACTAAAAATAATATAATTTTTATTTGTTTTATTAACACCGTTTGCAAACCGATAGCACTCAAACAAAAATAATCCGGAGACCGGGCTTTGCATTTGAATTAAGATGGGGCGTTTGGAAAACAAATCGGGCTTTGCGAAAATAGTTTTAGACAAACAACATATGATGATGCCGATGCAATGCACAAATTCAACGCGATTTTCCAGTAGTGGTTTTGCGGGATGCCACAATTCGACACCACTAACAATGGATCTCGCCCTCGAGATCCGCCTCATGGTACCGGAAAGAAGGTCGGTGATCTGCATCTTCTCGCTTCATGTAGATCCTCGCGACACCACTAACAAGAGGTCGTTGTCCGTGATCGTCGAGGGAACACTCCGGGACAAAAGGTCGAAGGTAGAGGTATCAACAAATAAAGCCACCTCTAGCTTCGATTGACAGAGGGAACCGATGCATTCTCATCCACTTCAATGTACAAAAGCGAATAGAAGGGGTAGTCGGCATGGGGGCCAATCCATCACGCACCCAAACTATTACTCCGCAATCAATGAGAAAGCGTCGCCGTTCTCGAATCGAATCCGAAGATCTCGACAATCGAGGTTCAGGAACAAAGGAGTGATGCAGACTCTGCATCGGATCTGGCGTAGATGATGTTGTCGCGTCGGAAAACACCGTTACCAAAAGAGGAAGCGAAACCCTAAAGGTACGACGGAACCCAACCACGAGAATTCCTGGACTCGAAGAAAGAGAAGAGAGCGGATTCAAAACACGTAGAGGTAAGAGGAGAATAGCAGAGGGGTAAGGAGTAAATCAGACCTAATCAGAACTATCCAACCGATTTTGCAAAAATAGTTTTGACACTCTACTTCGGCCGTTAGCTAGGTTATCCTACAGGCTGGACTTGTGGGGTATCGCAACTGCTGAGCTCTGATACCACTCTGTAACACCCTCGGAATCGGACCTATGCAAGTTTCAGCGAACCCGCCAAACCCGCATAGAAAGCGATTCAAAAGGTGCCACCAGCACTTTCGCTTGGGTGGAAAACGAAGTAATAACATTACACAACAGCCCTCGATGGGACCCACGAACAGATATATATACAACATGACTCCATGAGTCAAGAATACGAATATCTGAGACAAAGATCCAAATCACCTTGAAAATGATAGGCGTCCGGCTACGGACAAGATGCAAATGGGGCTAAGAGCCGAAGAATAACCAATGGCGTCCATAACCTGCCCAGGCCAAGCGGAAGGGTAACCTGCTAACGACGTCGATCTCCAAACCTGCTTAAACAAAAGGGGTGCCGACAAAGGGCAAAGGAAAAAAGAGAGAGGTCAGTACTGAGGCCAGCACACGGCGAGACTAGAATTCGGCGGTCCTCGCCTACATAGGTATGGTGGACTGAGCGGCCACGTAGCATGCACTAAACAACCTATAGAGACTCGATACAACCGCGGCTATCGAGAGAGGATAAGAAAGACCTATTCGGAACCAACCTGGTGCTAACACCAAACAATCCCATCCTGGTATTCCCCCTCGAGACCAACGAGAAAGTCAACCGAGGAACTCACACAGTTGGCAGTTTTATTTATTCAGTTATCGTTGCAGCAATTACTAGTCAGGTGTAGATAGTCATCCTGATAAAATAAGCAGTGGACACTTTTAGTTAACCATTCCGTTATAGTTGCAACAATTACTAATCAGGTACATATAGCATGAGATAAACCCAAAACCCAGCAGTTGTTGGTACTTTTATTCAGCCATTCCGTTGTAGTTGCAATACTTACTAGTCAGGTACAATGGTCATAGCGACACCCAAACAAGCAATTGTTGGCAGTTTTATTTAGCCATTCCATTATAGTGAAGCTGATTACTAGTCATTATAAAGTCAAATGTATAGCACTACTTTAGTTATAGTGGTCTATGATCGAGATACTGTGCTCCAAGTCGTCCATAACCGCGGACACGGCTTTCAGAAAGTTTTAACCCGGCCGGGGTGCACAAATAGCAACACACACTCGATATGCCTCGGAAAAACCAAATCAAAACCCAACGAGGCAGTCACGACAAAGCGATCACAGGATTCAGAAATATTTCAGGGGGCCACCCCTTTAAGTAGATCCCGCAACGAAGCCGGCCGGCTCCGAAACGGGCTTAAGGTTGTGGAGGCGGCTGTAAACGACTGGGAACCCGAAAGTGTGGCTGGGCTTGTCGATACAGCGAAATCGGGCCACGATCCTAAACAGTACAGTGTGCAGTACCTCGCACAATTTAAATAAAGCAGTAAAGCATGGCATAAGTACAGGATAGTAAATAAAACCTCAAACTAGTTTGTGGCCCCAAGAAATAAGAATGAATCAAGCTCTGGCTCAGGGGGGTCCATAAGCCTCCCGGATGTGGATAGCGCGAATATTCAAGGAACAGGTATCAAGTACTCGGGGTCCTACGGGACACAAGTGGGCGTTCGGAAACCAAATATTATCTATCACCCACCGATGCCTCTGCTTACTTACTTCAATTTTAGTTGTTAAACAGGAATTAAAGTGAACGATAAGTAAAACCATGATCATCTCCAACATTAACATGCGGCAATACACCAACAACTGTGGCACTTGACGACACGCAACAGCACTTGAGCAAGCGACTACGACGCGCAAGTCCAACTATCTACCAAACAACAGGTAATAGGGTGTGTCCAAGGCAATATAGGGCTGCAAGGGATATCACGGGTACGGAAAACTAAAGCATCGCAACACAGATAGCAATAGATCAACAGGAGGGAATAAATACTATAAAAGTAAGATAGGTAGAAAGGGGGAGATGCTCGCCTGAAAACATTGCCGAGGGTTCATCCGAAGATCGGGGCGAGGCTCACATCAACTCAACGGCCTTATCCGCGAAGAAGCAAAACACTAGAATAAACACCGGATGCACTATTTAATACTACGGCAAAAGATCGGGCATGATGCATGTATGATGTATGACATGGCAAAGATGCGATGCAATTGAGCAATATTAAGCGGAACCGGGGTCCCGACAAATATTTAAGTGGTTCATGTTGTTTAGATACCCCGCAATTTAAATGTTGTAATAACAGGGCAAGATAAGTTGCCGGTTCGCTACACAAATTTAAATGAGGCCAATATGAGACTAGATTTGCCCGCATATGGCCCCATATTTAATTAAGAAGTGAATCGGCATAAGGCCCCCAAACCACATGAGATGTATGCGAGCATGCTCAATTAAATATGCAACAATTAATATTATATAGCATTTATAAAAATAGGGCTCGGGAAAGGTTCACACATTAGGGTTCGACGATCTTGGGGTTCCGGGGTTTCGGGGTTCGGTCTCAGGGTTTCGGATCTTCGGGAGGGTCGGTCTCGGCGGGATCGTTCTCGGATAACGGAGTAGATCTTGGCGTTCCGTGAAGGAGGACTTGGTTCGGCGTCGGGGCGCATCGGACTCGCCCTGGTCGATATCGTTCTTGTCGTCGTGCAGATCTTGTCGGGCCCGCGCCATCAAGTCGGTCTTGGCGTCCGGGACGGAGAACTTGGTGTTCTGCATCGGAGTGCTTGTCGTCATTTGGTTTCATGTCGACGGACTTGGTGTCCTCGAGACGAAGATCTTGGCGTGCCGAGGGTTCGGTCTCGGGGATCGGTCTTCGGGGTCCGGGGCGTCGGGGCTTCGGGGTCCCGACCATCGGGTCGAGAATCTTGGCGTTCTGGGAAGGAGATCTTGTGACGAGGATAACTTGGACGTGCCGGCCTTCGGAAGATCTTGAGGTCCCAGGTGGCCGATATTGGTGCCCTACGACGGAGAACTTGGTTTCGGTGTCCATGGCCTTCAGGGGTCAATGTTCTCGGCCACGGTCTTCTTGTTATCTTTTATCACCAAACATCACGGGGGTGGAGGAGGCACACTAGCATGGCGGGGTCGCGGGACAGGGCGAGGCCGACGACGACGGACTTGGCGGTGGTGGCAGAACTCCACGGCCGGGCGCGAGCCGGAACAGGGGGCCGCGGCGCGACGCACAGCTCAACAGGCAGACGGGCGGCAGGCGAGGCCGAGCCAGGTTGGGGGGGCGAAGCGGTGCTGCGCCGGATGCTGGAAGGCAGCAAGGCCGGCCGGAGGAGGAGGTCGGGCAGACGGTCGCGCGGGCCAGTGACGCGGTCATGAGAGAGGGCGGACTGCATGACGGCTGCTCGTCGAGGCGGGAGAGCTTGGAGGGAGGCAGCGGGAGGCGAGGCGGCTCAGCGGGCAGGCCGGACGGGCCGAGGCGAGGTGGCTTCGGGCGGCGCTCCTGCCGAGGGGCGAGGTCGGGGGAAGCGCAGAGGAGGGACGGCCGGCGGGGTCCTGTGGCGGCGGCTGCTGCCGGGGTGGCAGAGGGCGGAGACGGGGCGACGGGGGACGCGCGGAGCGGGCGGACCGGGGAGGCGCTGGCCCGGCCGAAGGCGCGGAGGGGAGGAGGGTCGACGGAGGGGACGCGGCTCGCGGGCTCGGGGCGGAGCCGGAGGAGGCGGGCCGGAGAGCGCAGAGGCCGGCGGGAGGTTGGGGAAAGGGAGGACGCGCGGAGGAGAGGGGGAGGAGGAAGGAGGAGCGGGGCGCGTCGGTGGGGGAGGGAGAGACGGGGTGGGCCCGGGGCAGGTGGGGATCGTGCGGAGACCGAGGCCAGGGTCTGCTTCACGTGGGCGGGAGCGGGCGACCAGGGGGGATGGGGAGGCGTGCAGGTGGGCGGGGCCACGTGGGGGCGCGCCCAGGTGGCGGCGGGGCTGGCGCGTGCATGCGGGTGGGTTGGGGCAGTGGGGCGGGCGAGGCTGAGGTGGCAGGCTGGGAGTGGGTGGGGGAAGGGAGAGGGTGAGGTGGCAGCCTGCTACTGGTTGGGGTGAGGTGGAGGGTTGGGCTGGGTAGGTAGTTTGGTAGGTTTAGGATTATGGGTGGGACTGGTTGGACCGATTTAAAACCTGGGGCGGTCGTTCGGGTCGATCTGGCCCGTTCGACTGCCCCCACTAAAAATAATATAATTTTTAATTGTTTTATTAACACCGTTTGCAAACCGATAGCACTCAAACAAAAATAATCCGGAGACCGGGCTTTGCATTTGAATTAAGATGGGGCGTTTGGAAAACAAATCGGGCTTTGCGAAAATAGTTTTAGACAAACAACATATGATGATGCCGATGCAATGCACAAATTCAACGCGATTTTCCAGTAGTGGTTTTGCGGGATGCCACAACGATCCACAGCCGTTGATCCCTACTCTAATCCAACGTCCCACATTGCCCCGTACCACTTCGCCGTTATGAGCCGCTGAATGGTGGACCCCCCTGTCAGCTGAGCCCCATGCTGCGGAGTGACACTAGGCCGGCCCGTTAGCGTTTCCCGTTTAACCCAGTTAGTTTGAATTAGGATTTTTCTTTTTAGTTTAAACTTAGTTCTGTCCCCTAGTTTGAAAAGCAATTCAGAGAGATTTACAAATCCAAATGAAGTGATTCCAATTTTGTTGGAAAGCTATTGAAATATCTATCCAAGCCCGTTTGATTTAATTCATATAGAGTTAGAGATCTCTCTTAGTAAAAATAATAAAATAGAAGCATTTGCACCTTGCAACATTTTTATAAAATCAGCCAAGATAGATTTTGAGTTGATTCCAACTCTCAAAAATCACATTTCATCATACCTATCTGAATATGTAATAATATCAAGGTTTACATGCAGTGACTTTGGACTAATACCAAAATAATGCTAGATAGGCATTTCTAGTCACTTTAAGTCATTAAATAATGAACTTAAACCAATGTAATTTTGATCCAACCCTTAAATTACATTCCCACATGTTAGAATATGTGGTGATGACATGTGTCCACATGATCCCATATTTTAAGTGGTGAATATTAAATCTTAGTTAATTTTTCAATGAGTAGAAATTACTTTTCTAAAATAAAAAGGAGGAAACTATTGAATAAAACTTGTGATGCTTGTGATTATAATAGATCATCAATTGGGTGCCTTAGAGTACTAAGTAAACTAGTTAAGTATTGTTTGGTGATTGTGTACTCCGTATGTATTTATAGAAGATAGTACCAACCCAGCTTACGAGGAGGAGGAGTTCTACCAAGAAGAAGAAGAAGAAAACTTCAAACACTGCACCAACCAAGGCAAGATATTATTGGCAAGCTAACCCTTGCAAAACTTACTTTAGCAAGCCACCATTAACCATGCAAGCTAATCCTTGCAATCTAGATAACCCAAGCAAAGATGCTTTAGGCATGCTTTGATCCTACCACTTTGACTACTAGTTACCCCAAGTCTTACTTTCAAGCTTTACTTCCTTTACCTTACACAAAGTCCCTTACTTGTTTTGAAGGTAGCATAAAGAGTATAAAACTTGACCTATTTAGATAAGCTTTAGATGTCATTCTGTGGCATGAGATTGAACCCATCATCTTCCCACCTTAGTGAACACTCTTAACTTAGTAGTTTAGAGTAGATAAAAAACTTAAGTCACTTTAGATGGGAACACTTGGTGAAAATGAATTGTGAAAACCTTGGAATGATGAGTCATTCTATTGAGATGTTTTGACATGTGTTGACAAACACAAATGGTTTATGAGGATGAAAATGTTGAGGCATGAGCCTTAGCCCTTTTATAAAATTGATGGTTGGATTCGGATGCGATACCATTCCAAATTTACCGTACAACCACACTACCTGAATTGGGCAAGGCTTAGCCAGAAATTTATATGCATTAGTATTAGTTCCCTCACGCGAGAGGTTTGAGCTGAGGCTACCTCTCAATGTTGTCCACCTATGTAGTGCCCAATATGACTGATGGTCATGGTTGGGAGGCCATGCTCATAGGAGAGGTGCTTATACTACGGTGTGTAAAGGAAAGGTTATGTTTAATTATCTGCATACTAAGTACGATGATTGTGGGTTATCCCTGACAGATGTATCGAATCTTGTGGTGAAAGTGTACCACCTCTGCAGAGTGTCAAACTATTCGAATAGCCGCATTCGCGGTTATGTACAGTTGGAATGGCCATATTGTTTCGTTGTCAGATGTTTTGAAAACAACTTATGAATGAATGATGAATCTTGACTTGACCACAACAAGGTTGTGTTTATGACAATAGCTTCCCAACTTAAGTGATTCTAGAACTTTGTTTTATCTTTCTTTGCTTCAGAACTCAGCTTAGGTTTCAAAGTTAACCTTATAGTTAAACTTAGATTTAGCACTTTAACTTAGATTTATACTACTTGTTAGTGGTAGTTTGCGAGTACTTAAAGAGTACTCATGGCTTTTGTCCTTGGCTATTCTCATGGATAGACTATGAAGGAGACTACCAAGATGATGGCCAGCAGCACGGCTATGATAACTAGGACCATCTGCCTTCGTCAGCATTGTCTGTGCCCCCTGAAGATGGACCCCACCGCTACGCTTTATTTTTAATCCGCTGCTTGTTGTATTAAGACTGGATCATGAGATCCTTATTTGTGTAAGACCTTATGTATGGTTTCTAATGGATGATGTACTATGATATCCAATCCGTTATGTCTCGCAAAAATGGTAATCCCGGGATTGCGAGGTATGGCATAACGGGCATCTGGGATTAAAAATCTGGGTGTTGACATTAGATTCTTTCCTATGGAATGCATTTGGATCAAAGGAATCGTGGTACGCAAATTCTTTTGAAATACAACCCCCACCCATGTTTAAATCTCGTAGGAATTGGAAAATCTACTTGAGGCTCAACTCTCATCGTGCCATTCATGTAGGTAGTTTTCCTACATTTTGTAATCGCCCGTTTTTTACCGGAAAACCTGTGAAATTCCTGGGTTCTCAATCCTGCGATCGAAAGAGGCCCAAGACTTTTGCTTAAGTGTCCCCCCTCTCCTCCAAACATACTAATCTGAAAACACAAAAACGACTAGGATTGTTGATACCCGTAACAGAAGGTTTATTGGCGTTATATTTTAAGTTTCATGTGTTTTACAAACACAAGATTTCTATAAAAAGTTGGCTATTTGGTTTACATGAATACAAAAACATAGGATTACTTTAAAACATGGTAAAATCAAAGTCAAAACTCACAGGAGAGTATATTTATGATGTTAACGGGTCTCTTGGGACCTCACTCTTGTTCTTTGCGCGCGTAGGAATTTGAAAATGAGGTCCAAGTTGGATATGAAGAATTGCATAAGAGTTTTGGAGGATTCTAACCCATAGAATTTTGGAAGATATCAAATTCCTATGGAGTCACTTCTTAATTCCTATGCCCTCCATTCCATAAGAATCTAAACATGATCTCCAACCTCATTCTATTTCTCCTTTGAGAAGTCCAATGCAATCACACTATATTCCTGCAAAACTCCTGTGTTTGTTTCCTATTCACCATCCAAAGACACCTGTTAAAAAATTCCTACATTTTTAACTCCTAATATGAAATTACTATACCTACCATGTCAATACTGTGTTTTCCTATTCCACAATAATGTACTCTATCAGCTAATAATGTACTATTTCACAATTATTGACAGCTGGTAGAGACATTATCTGTCCACGGGATTTTTTTGTAGTGTTCGGGCAAGAAGCTCAAGCTTAGATAGACTCATCATCGAAGAAGACAAGAGAGCCCTGTGCAGTCTGGATGGAGGGGCGAGCCAGGAACACCCACGTGGAGAACACCTGTGACGAGTTCTACAAGATGTGTTAATACCGGGAGGGTTAGACGTGCAGAGCATACCCACCAGTGCCATTGCATGTGTGTCCTTTTCATAAGCCACATGGATCCACCAATGTCATTGCATGTCTTTGCTTCTGTGTTCTTTTCCTAAACCACCACTAGTGTCATTGCATGTGTGTTCTTTTCCTAAACCACCACTAGAGTCATTGCATGTTTGTTCTTTTCATAAACCACTTGGATCCACTAGTGTCATTGAATGTTTGTTCTTTTCCTAAACCACCACTAAACTCATTGCATGTGTGTCCTTTTCATAAACCATCACTTGTGTCATTGCATGTGTGTTATTTTCCTAAACCACAACTAGAGCCATTGCATGTTTTTTTTTCATAAACCACCACTTGTATCAACGAGTGTCATTGCATGTTTGTTCTTTTCATAAACCTCAATAGAGTCACTGCATGTTTTTTCTTTTCATAAACCACCTAGATCCACAAGAGTCATTGCATGTGTGTCCTTTTCATAAACCACAACTAGAGTCATTGCATGTTTGTTCTTTTCATAAACCACCTGGATCCACCAGAGTCATTGAATGTGTGCCCTTTTCATAAACCACAACTAGAGCCATTGCATGTTTGTTCTTTTCATATACCACATGGATCCACCGGAGTCATTGCATGTGTGTCCGTTTCATAAACCACAACTAGAGTCATTGCATGTTTGTTCTTTTCATAAACCACTTGGATCCACCAGAGTCATTGCATGTGTGTCATTTTCATAAACCATAACTAGTGTCATTGCATTTTGTTCTTTTCATAAACCACATGGATCCACTAATGCCACTCCAGCATGTGTTCTTCTCATAAACCACATGGATCCACTGATGTCATTGCATGTGGTGTTCTTCTCATGAACCACATTGATCCACTAGAGTTCATTGCATGTGTGTGTGTGTATAGGTGTGCATCACTATGGTTTTGGAAAAGAACACATGCAATGATGCCACTCCAACATGTGGTGTTCTTTTCTTAAACCACATGAATCCACCATTTGTCATTGCATGCTTTTTCTTTTCATAAACCACATCGATCCACCAGTGTCATTGCATATTTTTGCATGTGTGTTCTTTTCCTAAACCACCACTAGTGTCATTGCATGTGTGTTCTTTTCCTAAACCACCACTAGAGTCATTACATGTTTGTTCTTTTCAGAAACCACATGGATCCACCAGTGTCATTGCATGTTTGTTCTTTTCCTAAACCACCACTAGAGTCATTGCATGTGTGTTGTAACACCCCAAAAACTTTAATCAAGATTATCGAAGTTCTAATCACCCAATTTAGGGTCAACAAAAAAAGTTTATTTAGAAAAATGGATATGAATGCATGTGTGTTTGCATTAGTGTAGAATTGAGTGTATAAGCCATGCTTGATTGTTCTAAATGTTGTGAAACGGTTTAAAGGTGAATGCCACATCATCTAGACCATTTACAAACAAATTCCAAAGGTGAATGCCACTTTAGGTGTTCCTAGAAGAAGATTTCCAGAAACTTTTCCAACTTTTTTCACCCCTTGCTAAACCAAGTAAAGATGTATCAAGGACCACTTTACAAACTTACGAAAACATCTAATTCATATGTGAATATCACCCTTTTTCAAAAACCTAACAAATCAATTCCCCTTGACCTCTCCAAGCAAACCTAGTCTCTCAAGCTTAATATAAGATCACTCAAAAATTTTGAATCAAAAATTCGATAATAAATTTCATGGGGCCATTAACACAAACACTTGGCATGCACAGACTAATATCTAGCCTAACTCCACTATTTTGTACAATGATCATGGACCAATTGATCTCCCTCTTAACCCCCTTGTCCCCTGAGTTTCTGGCAGCAGCAGACAAGCCCCCCTCCGCCATGGAGAACAGTGGAGTGCCGCTGTTTTGTGGTCATCGCCGGCCGACCACGGCCAGCTCACACCAGACCACCCCGTGTCCATCCAGGATGTCCACTAGCACCGCCACAACCTACCGCCACTCCCTGTATAGGCCACAACCCCAGCCGAGCCGTGGACCACCCTAGTCGCGTCGTGCACTGCCTCTCTGCGCTATGTCCAGAGCACGCCCGTGCGCCGTGCCCGACCAGCCCCGCCAGCTCGCGCCTTGCACTCACCGCGCACGCGCAGCCTCCCCATGGTCACCGCACCCCGGCAAACACCCCCGTTCGCCGCCGCGTGACCCGCAGCTGCCGCACGCGCAGCCTCCCCATGACCACCGCACCCTGGCAAACACCCCCGTTCGCCGCCGCGTGACCCGCAGCTGCCGCACGCCTCCGCAAGCACCTCTGCCTCCGCTTAGAATGTCGCACGCGCCAGACCAAACCAAGCCGCCCCATGCCACGCCAGGGAGCACCGGACCGTCCTACGCCCTCGCCCATGTCGTTAGCTGCTTGTAGCCACGCCACCGTCGTGCTCACCGCCGCACCTCTCGGTCCCCTCGTCGAGCTATAAAAGGAGGCCACCCCCGCCTCCATTTTGCACACCACTCGACTCCCCACTCCTCACTGACCTTCCCCACCTCTCCCCGGAGAAAGGCGAGCACCACCACGCCGGAATTTCATCGGAGTCCGCCGCTGCTAGAGGAGAAGGGCGCCGTCGATTCCGTCCACCCCGAGCCCTGCCGTGACCGCGCCTCGCCTCGCCATCATATACCTTGTCGTTTTCCCCCGTCGCCGAGCCTAGCTGGAGCCTAGGTGAGCCCTGAGAGACCCCCACCACCGCGTTAAGTTTAGCTCGTCGCCGGAGCTGTTTGTCGTCGATGACGACCCTTAACCGTTGGATTAGAATTAGATCGTAGCGTCCAGATTGAAAGATATCGTTTCGCGTAGAGTGAGTCACTGACCAGTGGACCCCCTCTGTCAGCCACGCGCTGTGCTGTGCTGTGCAGTTGGGCCGGCCCGTTTAGCTTTCCCGCCCAGGCCTGGAAATTCAAATAAGGATTTTCCTTTTTAGTTTAAATCCTATTCTGTCCACTTATTCAAAAATCAATTCAGAGTGATTCACTTAACCAAATTGCATGATTCAAATTTTGCTAGAAAGGAAATTAAATTATCTATCCAAACACGTTTGGTTTAAATCATTTGGAGTTAGAGATAATCTTTAGAAAAAATAACAAGACAGAGACTTTTGCAACTTCAAATATTTTTCAAAAATCAACCATAATAGCTTTTGAGTTGATTCCAACTCTCAAAAATCACATTTGATAATACCTCTCTGAATATATAATAATATTTAGATTTCCATGTAGTGACATTGGACTAGTACCAAAAGAAGGCTATTTGAGCATTTCTAGTCATTTTAAATCATTTAAATAATCATCTTATAATTTATAAAATGTGACCAACCCTTTAAATCATATTCTCATGTATTAGAATATGTGGCGATGACATGTGTCCACATTATCCTATATTTTAATTGGATAATATTAAATCTTAATTAATTTCAATGAGTAGAAATTACTTTTCTCAAATAAAACTAGTTCTTTATTGCATATGATGATTATGATGATGCTAGATCATCAAGTGTGAATCTTAGTGTTATAAATAGACTAGTTAAGTACTATTTGGTGATTGGGTACCCCTATTCCTTTATAGACGATAATACCGACCAAGGATACGAGGAGGAGGAGTTCTACCCCGAAGAAGACGAAGAAAACTTCAATCATTGCACCAATCAAGGCAAGCCATCACTAGATGCTAGTTAACCTAAGCAAGATCCATTAGGCATGCTTGGTTATACATGTTGATTTATACCCATCCCAAGTTTTACTTGTAAGCTTTACTTTTTACTTTACCACAGTTTCTTTACTTTTAGTAATGCTTTGTGAGATTTTGGAAAGTAGTATAGATAGCATAAAGAGTATAAAACTAGGCCTATACTAATATCATTCTATGGCATGAGATTGAGATTAGCATCCCTCATTAGTGAACACTTTAAACTTAGTGGCTAGTGCTAAGCATAAAACTTGATCACTTTAGATGGGAATACTTGGTGAAAATGATTATGAAAACATTGGAATGATGAGTCATTCTATTGAGATGTTTTGACATGTGTTGAGAAACACAAATGGATTTGATGATGAAAATGTTGAGGCATGAGCCTTAGCCCTTTATAAAAACTGATGGTTGGGTTTGGATGCGACACCATTCCAATTTTAGCGTACAACCACAATACCTGAATTGGATAAGGCTTAGCCGGAAGTTTATATGGATTAGTATGGGTTCCCTTGCGGAAGAGGTTTGAGCTGAGGCTACCTCTTGATGATGTCCACCTATGTAGTGCCCGGGATGGCAAATGGCCATGGATGAGAGGCCAAGCTCATAGGAGAGGTGCTTATACTAGAATGTGTAATGGAAAGGTTATGATTGATTATCCGCATACTAAGTATGATGATTCAGGGTTATCCCTAACGGATGTATCGAATTTTGTGGTGAAAGTGTACCACCTTTGCAAAGTGTCAAACTATTCGAATATCCGCGTTCACGGTCATGGACAGTTGGAGTGGCCATACTGTTCCTGTCGGGGGGATTATCCCCGGGTACCCCAAACACGCCCCGAAAGCACCCCAATATAGTCAAAAAAGGCAAAGGTAAAAGAAAAAGAGCTGCAGATTCGATCCGGCCTGAGGCTTCCAATGCCTGCCTCACATCTCCTAGGCCATCCGCCACTCCGCCTCTGGCTGACTCCCTAGCCGCCCGCCAAAGACCGCCAGATGGGCGGCTCCCGCCGCCCGGGTGGGCTGCCTCCCTAGCCCCTAGGCTCCACTCCCTCCAGGCCGGTTGCTTTGCCCGGCCCAGGTGGCGCCTCCTCGGCTAGGCCTTAGCCAGCCGCCACAGTCGACCACATCCGTCTCCACTCGATCCAGGGGATCGATCGCCCCCAGCTCCTCCGCCTGGGTCGCTCCCTCCTCACTGGCCTTGCACGCCATAGCCGGATCAAGCTCTATCGGTTCACCGGGATCGATCGATCCCAGCATCCGGACCACTACCAGACGCCTGGCAGTTCCCTCCTGCTGCTATCGATCAAGACCAAGACAGATATTTCTAGGCCAGCTATTCTCTGTACGAGAAGAGAAGAAGGACAGCCACAAGACCAGGACCCTACTACTTTATCAGATGATGTATGCACTAGTGTGCCACTATGCACTACATCATGCATGATACATGCAATAGTACTAGTTAAACAAGTGGGTCCCACCATGTCCCTTGGGCCACCTTTATAAGGCAAAGGTGGGACTCATTCTGAGGCACCCATTCACCCATCGATCACTTCCAGACACACACACTAGTACTAGTCCGATCGATTGCTAGCTCCCAGTTAGCTAGCTCCCTCTCTCACGAGCACACACATAGATAGATACAAGGGTTGGTCTCAGTGCATTTAAGACAGTAGCTAGAGAATACAGCTCGAGGAGCACTTGTAACCCGTATATCGTTCATAGTCAGATCGGCAGGAGTAGGAGTTTTATCTCACCTCGAGGGCTCTGAACTTGGGTACCTCTTGCGTCTAGCTACGCTTGCTTGTATCCAATCCCGCCTGCGGACGTCGTCGATAGCTTTCCTGCAGTATAACACCTCTATCTAACCTTTTTAGGTACTGTCGTTTTCAATACAACGACAGTTGGCGCCTACCGTGGAGCAAAATATAGCTTCGGCCAGAGTTCTGTTTCGCACGGGACGACTTCGTCTTCATCGGCACCGACGTCGTCTCGAGTTGCTCGGGGGCTCGCCGCCTCCGTGCCGTCGTCTCCGACTCCGCTTCGTCAAGTTTCTCGGGGGCTGGCCGCCTCCGTGCCGTCGTCACCGACGCCGTTTCGAGTTCCTCAGGGGCTCGCCGCCTCCGCGTCATCGTCACCTCAGCGTCGTCAAGTTTTGCGGGTGCTCGCCGCCGACTCCACACCGTTTTCATCCATGCCGGCCGTCGTCGTCCGTGCCGCTCGGCCATGTCGTCTCCTCCGGCGTCGCCGTGTCCGTGCTCCACGGAAGCTCCGCCAACCCCGTCGACAAGACCGCGGTGCCTCTAAAGCAACCCTTCGCCTCGTCGAGAAGCCTGGGGACTCGGCGTCACCGGCGTTCGTCCACCACACCGTCCGCGCGACCGCTCGGGCCGCCTCTTCGTCGCGCCCATGCAGCACATCCTCCGCGAGCCTGCGTCCGCGTGGGTCGGCGCCGCCCGTCGCGCCGGTCCTACGCAGCGTCATCCACGCGTTCGCCCGCGCGTGCCCGTCCGCCCGTCAGCGGCATCAACAACACTCTCTCGCACGAGCAAGCGGCAAAGCAAGCTAGTGCGTGCATGCTCCCAAGCAAAGTAGCAGCTAGCTCTCGCACGCGCGCATGCGCCAGCTAGGAAAAGCACGCAAGCACCACTCCCGTACAAATACGGTACAAATACTTGCATGTATACGTGTGTGCCTGCACATACCGCTGCATAACCCATGCAGCTTGTGCGCACGACGCTTCCTCCCGCGAGCGCCCGGCCGTCCTCCGGCTCGCCGCCTGCCGGCTGGCTGCACCCAGCACTCGTCCGTCTCCAGCCGCCCTGCCAGCTCGCCTCCCGGCGACCGCGCCCCGTTTCCCTAGCCGCTCCACGCACCCCTGCCGCAGCTGTCCCCCGCGGTCCTGCATCACCGGCCGCGCGCGCTGCTGCGCCGCCGCCCAACGTCGCTCCCCCTTCGCGCCTCCCTGTTTCATCTAGCTCTGTGCTAGTTGCTGTGAATCGGGAGGAGCGTAGGCCGGTTGAGGACGATGGAGTGGTGGCCCCAGCCGGTTGGGATTAGGGGCCGATCGGTTGGAAACAAAAGAAAGAGATGAGGCCGGTTGAGAGAGAGAAAAGAAAAGATGAGAAAGGAGAGGGCCCGGCTGTTTCGGCCGGCTGAGAAAAAGAAAAAAGAAGAAAATCCGGCCGGTTAAGAAAAGTTAAGAGAGAGTCAACCGGCTGTTAGTTGTAGTCGGTGGAAAAAGAAAAATAAAAAAAGTGAGGAGGAAAAAATGAGAGGAAAAAAGTATGATCGGATAAGGAGAAAAAAGAAAAGGACCGGTGAGATGTAGTCGGTTGGAGAAAGAACGAAAGAAAGAAGTCCGTCTAGCTTAGTCCGGTTTAGAAAAAGAAGGAAAAGTTCTGCCGAAAGAAAACAGTAAGAAAAAATCCGGCTACGTTAGTTCGGCCGAGTCTGTCTGTCCGTCCGATTCGCCCGGTTCGGACCCGTTCCGGCTGAGTCGGGCCGACTCTGCGCGTCTCCATTCCGCTTGCCTGCCGGCTAGGCCGGTTGGACCCCCGTTCCGGCTGGGCTAGGCCGGCTTGGCGCGTCTTGGCGCATTTGGCTGCCTAGCTGGCTAGGGACCGAATCCGGCTACGCCACGTTTGGTTGCCTGTCCGGCTGGGGCCAGACTATCCGTCTGGAACGGCAGTTGGACCGTTTCAGTAACCGCAACGCCTGCGGAATCGCGTCTTCGACCCTACTACACCGACAGATACAATGTGAGTGTTTTTCCGACCTCGAGCAACCCTCGAGGGCTCGCCAGATGTTGATTTACTTCCTGCTTTTAGTTTTTCGGCGCCCGGAACCTCTACCCGGGGTCTCGCTGGTTGGCCCGGCCTGCTAAATCCGTAAACCGACTAAGTAGTGTGCGACAGTGTCAGAGGCCCACTCTTCATCTCAGCTATAGACCACAACCCGGTTGTCCGGCTAACAAGAGCAAACACCCGAGGCATCCCACATGAAAAATGGCGAAGAATGCGATAGATCGAACATTCCGGCCTTGTGCCTAGTTAGTATTTTCCGGATGCTCAGCCCCCAGTACCATGTGTAATGTACTGTCAGCTCCCCCTTCGGTTCCGGCTCCAGACCGCAACCCGGCTGGCCGGCAAGGACACAGCGTAAACAGCAGAGCGCACGAGAAAGTGACTAAGTGTTCAGAGAAGCACGAGCTAGTTTTTGAAAAATAAAACAGTTATCCGGTTGATAGCATGTGTACTATATGTTCATGTACTGACAATCAATTATGTTTGTTTGTTTTGGCACGACTGTACCGAGTCGGATTTCACGGGGATTTGAAGGTTCAAAGCACATGCCTTCGCCAACTATTTCGAATCCTGGGGGCTATACCCACCGGGAGCGCTCGCGCGCCCCCGGTGTAATCAAGTGCTCCAGTACGGCTGAAGGCGTTCAGCCGGATAGCAAATTCGAGGTGTCGAAAAGGGCAAGATAGAGAACATTCGAAGCACCTGTCTCCGTCAGCTACTCCGAATCTCGGTGGCTACACCCCGTGGGTGCGCTCGCGCGCCCCTGCGGTAGTTGTGTTGCTTCCTGGGCTGGAGGTGTCCATCCGGACGCCATTCAAGCACTTCATCTACAACGACAACGTCAAGTTTTTGGGGAGGTCGTGCGAATTTCCCCCTTCGGGTGAAATCAGCGCGCGCTCGGGGGCTAGTGTCGGGGGGATTATCCCCGGGTAACCCAAAGACGCCCCGAAAGCACCCCAATATAGTCAAAAAAGGCAAAGGTAAAAGAAAAAGAGCTGCAGATTTCCAGTCGGCCTACACGCACCCTCCTAGGCCATCCGGCCACTCCCGCCGCCTCCTGGGCTGACTCCCCCTAGCCGGCCCGCCAGCACCCCCGCCAGATGGGCGGCTCCCGCCTCGCCCGGGTGGGCCGCTTCCTCCCTAGCCCGGCTAGGCTCCCTCCACTCTGGGCAGGCCGGTTGCTTTGCCCGGCCCAGGTGGCGCCTCCTCGGCTAGGCCTTATCCAGCCGCCAGAGTCGACCACATCCGTCTCCACTCGATCCAGGGGATCGATCGCCCCCAGCTCCTCCGCCTGGGTCGCTCCCTCCTCACTGGCCTTGCACGCCATAGCCGGATCAAGCTCTATCGGTTCACCGGGATCGATCGATCCCAGCAGCCGGACCACTCCCAGACACCTGGCAGTTCCCTCCTGCTGCTATCTATCAAGACCAAGACAGATATTTCCAGGCCAGCTATTCCCTGTACGAGAAGAGAAGAAGGACAACGACAAGACCAGGACCCTACTACTTTATCAGATGATGTATGCACTAGTGTTCCACTATGCACTACATCATGCATGACACATGCAATAGTACTAGTTAGGCAAGTGGGTCCCACCATATCCCTTCGGCCAACTTTATAAGGCAAGGGAGGGACTCATTCTCAGGCACCCATTCACCCATTGATTACTTCCAGACACACACACTAGTACTAGTCCGATCGATCGCTAGCTAACAGTTAGCTAGCTCCCTCTCTCACGAGCACACACATAGACAGATAGAAGGGTTGGTCTTAGTGCATTTAAGACAGTAGCTAGAGAATACAGCTCGAGGAGCACTTGTAGCCCGTATATTGCTCATAGTCAGATCGGCAGGAGTAGGAGTTTTACCTCACCTCGAGGGCTCCGAACCTGGGTACTTCCTGCGTCCAGCTTCACTTGCTTGTATCCAATCCCGCCTGCGGACGCCGTTGATAGCTTCCCTGCTAGTCCCCACACCTCTATCTAACCTTGTTAGGTACTGTCGTTTCCAATACAATGATAGTTCCGTCATTAGATGTTTTCAAAATGACTTGTGAAGTGAACTATGATTTTGACTTCACCACAACAGGGTTGTGAATATGAAAACTAGGTTACCACCTTAAAGTGATTTAGAATCTTTACTTAGTTTCTTTACTTCCGAACTTAGTTTACATAAATCTGGCTTTTTGCAAATAAACTTAGAGCTTAGGATTCCTACTAGAACTACCTTACTTCTTAGTGATAGTTTGCGAGTACTTAAAGAGTACTCATGGCATTGTCCCTAGCTATTCCCGTCGCCAGACTATGAGGAGGACTACCGGGAGGAAGGACAGCAGGACAGCTACGACAACTAGGATGATCTCCAATCGTTAGCATTGCCTGTGACCCTGAAGATGGAACTCGCTGCTACGCTTATTATTCCGCTTCTTATTTGTATTAACACTGGATCATGAGATCCATTATTTGTGTATGACCTTATTATGGTTTGTAATGGATGATGTACTGTGATATCCAATCTATTATGTCTCGCAAAAATGGTAATCCTGGGATTGCGATGTATGGCATAACAGGCATCTAGGATTAAAAAACCGGGTGGTGACATGTGTTCTTTTCATAAACCACCTGGATCCATTGCATGTCATTGCATGTGTGTCCTTTTCATAAACCACAACTAGAGTCATTGCATGTTTGTTCTTTTCATAAACCACCACTTGGATCCACCAGTGTCATTGCATGTGTGTCCTTTTCATAAACCACAACAAGAGTCATTGCATGTTTGTTCTTTTCATAAACCACCTGGATCAACCAGAGTCATTGCATGGGTGTCCTTTTCATAAACCACAACTAGAGTCATTGCATGTTTGTTCTTTTCATAAACCACCTGGATCCACCAGAGTCATTGCATGTGTGTCCTTTTCAAACCACAACTATAGTCATTGCATCTTTGTTCTTTTCATAAACCACTTGGATCCACTAATGCCACTCCAGCATGTCTGTTCTTCTCATAAACCACATGGATCCACTGATGTCATTGCATGTGGTGTTCTTCTCATAAACCACATTGGTCCAATAGAGTTCATTGCATGTGTGTGTGTACGTGTGCATCACTGTGGTTTTGAAAAAGAACACATGCAATGATGCCACTCCAACATGTGGTGTTCTTTTCATAAACCACATGGATCCAACAGTTGTCATTGCATTTGTGTCCTTTTCATAAACCCCATAGATCCAATAGTGTCACTGCATGTCTTTGCATGTGTGTTCTTTTCCTAAACCACCACTAGTGTCATTGCATGTGTGTTCTTTTCCTAAACCACCACTGGAGGCATTGCATGTTTGTTCTTTTCATAAACCACTTGGATCCATCAGTGTCATTGCATGTTTGTTCTTTTCGTAAACCACCACTAGAGTCATTGCATGTGTGTCCTTTTCATAAACCTCCACTAGTGTCATTGCATGTGTGTTCTTTTCCTAAACCACAACTAGAGTCATTGCATGTTTGTTCTTTTCATAAACTACCACTTGTATCCAATAGTGTCATTGCATGTTTGTTATTTTCATAAACCACAACTAGAGTCATTGCATGTTTTTCCTTTTCATAAACCACCTGGATCCACCAGAGTCATTGCATGTGTGTCCTTTTCATAAACCACAACTCGATTCATTGCATGTTTGTTCTTTTCATAAACCACCTGGATCCACCAGAGTCATTGCATGTGTGTCCATTTCATAAACCACAACTAAATTCATTGCATGTTTATTCTTTTCACAAACCACATGAATCCACTAGAGTCATTGCATGTGTGTCTATTTAATAAACCACAACTAGAGTCATTGCATGTTTGTTCTTTTCATAAACCACTTGGATCCACCAGAGTCATTGCATGTGTGTCATTTTCATAAACCTTAACTAGAGTAATTGCATGTTTGTTCTTTTTGTAAACCACATGGACCCACTAATGCCACTCCAGCATGTGTGTTCTTCTCATAAACCACATGGATCCACTGATGTCATTGCATGTGGTGTTCTTATGATAAACCACATTGATCCACTGGATTTCATTGCATATGTGTGTGTGTAAGTGTGCATCACTGTGGTTTTGGAAAAGAATACATGCAATGATGCCACTCCAGCATGTGGTGTTCTTTTCTTAAACCACATGGATCCACCAGTTGTCATTGCATGTTTGTTCTTTTCATAAAATGCATGGATCCACCGGTGTCATTGCATGTCTTTGCATGTGTGTTCTTTTTCTAAACCACCACTAGTGTCATTGCATGTGTGTTCTTTTCCTAAACCACCACTAGAGTCATTACATGTTTGTTCTTTTCATAAACCACATGGATCCACCAGTGTCATTGCATGTTTGTTCTTTTCGTAAACCACCACTAGAGTGGAACACCCCAGAAACATTAATCAAGTTTATCAAGTTCTAATCACCCAAAGTTTAGGGTTAACAAAAAACTTTTATTACAAATTTGAATATGAATGCATGTGTGTTTTGCATTAGTGTAGAATTGATTGGAATTGGCATGCTTGGTTGTTGCCAATGATGTGAAATGGTTTAAGGATGAATACTACATCATCTAGAGCAATTACAAACAAAATCAAAAGAAAAAGAAACCAAATATGAATAAATAAAGCAAATGGTCATTTTGACCAAAATCAACCACTAGGTCACTTTTTATGTTCCTAGAAGAAAATTTCTAACAGAAACAATTCTATTTATTTTCACCCCTTTCTAGACCAAGTAAAAGTGTATCAAGGCCCACTTTACAAACTTATAAAAACATCTTTCAAATCAATTTAATGGACAGTTGAAAACTGAATCTAGTTCATATGTTAAGATCCCACTTTTTTCAAAAACCTATCAAATGAATTCCCCTTGACCTCTCCAAGCAGACATAGACTCTCAAGCTTAACTTAAGATCACTCAAAAAAATTGAATTAAAATTTCCAAAGAAAGTTTCATGCAACCATTTCCACAAACACCTTGCTTACACTAATTTAACCACCTGCCTAACTTCACTGTTTCCACAGTAATTAGTTGACCATTTGGTCTCCACTTCACTCCCCTGTCTCCCCTGAGCATAGCCAGCACCCAGACCAAGTCCCCCTTTGGCGCTTGCATAGTGGAGCGCCGCCTGATTTTGGTCATCACCTGTCGACCACGGCCCCCTCATAGCAGACACCGCCGCAGCCAACCATGATGTCCAGGAAGCACGCCGCACTCCACCGCCACCCCTTGTCCCAGCCGCGACCCTAGCCGAGCCCTGGACCACCCTAGCTACGCCGTGCACCGTGCCTCTGCACCATGTCCAGAGTGCGCCAGCTCGCCGCGCTCGACCAGCTCGCCTAGACCGTGCCTTGCCTTCGCCGCGCACGCTCACGCCCGCCATGATCGTAGCAGCCCCTCAGACAACCCCATTCACCTCCGCGTGACCCGCAGCTGTTGCAGGCCGCCGCAAACACCTCTCTGTCCGCGCGGAGCACCACACGCTCCCGACAGAACCACACCGCCCCATGCCTCGCCATTACGCCCGTAAGAAACGCCAGCGAACCACGCACCGCCCACTAGCCTCTGCCATGCCGATAGCCGCCTATAGCATTGTCACCGGCGAGCTCGCACCCGCACCTTTCGGTCCCCTCACCGCAGTATAAAAGGAGGCCACGCCTGCCCCATTTCTCCACAACATTCCACTCACCACCTCTCACTGACCCTCCCCCACTTCTTCTCGGAGCAAGGCGAGCTCTCTCTCGCCGGAATTTGGCCGGAGTCTGCCGTTGCTAGAGGAGAAGGGCGCCGTCGATTTCGACCACCCCAAGCCTAGCCTTGGCTGCGCCTCGACTCGCCATCGTCTACCACGTCGATCAACCCTGTCGCCGACCCTAGCTGGAGCCTAGGTGAGCCCCGCTAGACCCGTACCGCCTTGTTAGGGCTGATTCCTCGCTGGAGTAATTCGTCGTCGACGACGACTCACCGCCGTTGGATTAGAATTAGATCGCACGGCCTAGATCCACCGATACCGTTTCGCTTAGATGCAGTCGCTGACTGGTGGACCCCCTTTGTCAACAGCCCGCTGCGCCACGTAGTGCAGCTAGGTCGGCCCGTTTAACTTCCCGCGCTGGCCTGGAAATTCAAATATGAATTTTCCTTTTTAGTTACAACCCTATTCTGTCCACATATTCAAAAATCAATTCCGGGAGTTTAACTAAACCAAATTCTATGATTCAAATTTTGCTAGAAAGGTATTTAAATTATCTATCCAAGACCGTTGGATGTAAATCATTTGGAGTTAGAGATAACCTTTAGGGAAAATAAGAAGACATAGACTTTTGCAACTTCAAATATTTTCAAAAAATCAACCATAATAGCTTTTGAGTTGATTCTAACTCTCAAAAATCACATTTGACAATATCTATCTGAATATGTAAAATATTTTGGTTTGCTTGCAGTGACATTGGACTAGTACCAACAGAATGCTATTAGGGTATTTCGAGTCACTTTAAATCTATTAAGTAATAACCTTACACTTTATAAAATGTGACCAACCCTTTAAATCACATTCCCATGTATTAGAATATGTGGTGATGACATGTGTCAACATGATCCCATATTTTAATTGGAGAATATTAAATCTTAATTAATTTCAATGAGTAGAAATTACTTTTCTCAAATAAACTAAATAAAACTAGTTCTTTGATTCATGTGATGATTGTGATGATTCTAGATCATCAAGTGTGAGCCGTAGTGTGCTAAATAGAATTAGTTAAGTATTATTTGGTGATTGTGTACCCTGTATTTATTTATAGACAATAGTACCGACCCAAACAACGAGGAGGAGGAGTTCTACCCCGAAGAAGAGGAGGAAAACTTCAATCACTGCACGAATCAAGGCAAGCCGTCACTAATTGCAAGATAACCCAACCAAGATGCATTAGGCATGCCTTGGTTATATACCTTTGATTTATACCCATCCCAAGTTTTACTTGCAAGCTTTACCCTTTTACTTTACCAAAGGTCTTTACTTTTAGTTAGTGCTTTGTGAGTATTGGAAAGTAGTATAGATAGCATAAAGAGTATAAAACTAGGCCTATACTAGATGTCATTCTATGGCATGAGATTGAAGATTTGCACCCTCATTAGTGAACACTCTTAACTTAGTGGCTAGTGCTAAAGCATAAAACTCGATCACTTTAGATGGGAATACTTGGTGAACATGATTATGAAAACCTTGGAATGATGCTTCATTCTATTGAAATGTTTTGACATGTGTTGAGAAACACAAATGGATTTGATGATGAAAATGTTGAGGCATGAGCCTTAGCCCTTTATAAAAACTGATGGTTGGGTTCGGATGTGATACCATACCAATTTTTGCCGTACAACCACAATACCGGAAGTTTATATGCATTAGTATGGGTTTCCTCATGGAACAGGTTTGAGCTAAGGCTACCTCGTGAGTGTTAATTGTCCACCTATGTAGTGCCCAGGATGGCAGATGGCCATGGCTAGGAGGCCAAGCTCATAGGGGAGTGATACGTCCAAAACGTATCTACTTTCCTGAACACTTTTGCTATTGTTTCTTCTCTAAACTTGTGTGATTTTGATGCAACTAACACGGACTGACGCTGTTTTTAGCATAATTGCCTTGGTGTCTAGTTTTTGTGCAAAAATCAACTATCATGAAAAATCCCAGGAAATATGCCAAAAATCCTATTTCACCAGAAGACTCCCGGAGCCAGAATACGAGACGGAGGGGGGCTGGGCCCAGGACACACTACCTAGCCACGCAGGCTAGCCCAGGCCACACCAGGATGTGGTCTGGCCGCCCCAGACACCCCCTCAGTCTCCCTCTTCGCCTATAAGTTTCCTTCTGACCTAAAAACTCAGGGGGGGTCGACGTTTTTCCAGAAGGAGTTCCGTTCCGCCGCCACCACCAGATTCCACGAAACCTACAACACAACACTCGCACCCCCTCCGGGACAGGAATTGAGGAGATCATTGCCATCATCATCACCATCGCTTCTCCATCGACCATCCATGTTTCCCCCATCTATGAGTGAGTAATCCCCCGCTGTAGGCTATGGGGATGGTAGGGATTGGATGAGATCGTTCATGTAATGGCATCAGATTGTTAGGGCATGGTGTCTAATATCTTCTATTAGTGCTTTATGACTTTGTTGTGACTTTTTATGCTTAATACTTGTCACTAGGGCCCGAGTGCCATGATTTCAGATCTGAACATGTTATTGATTCATTATGATAGTATTGTTTATGGTCTTACCTGCAAGTTGTATACACACGTTGTTGTTCAGAACCAAAGGCCCCGAAGTGATAGAAACCGGGATAACCGGAGGGAATGGTTTTGATGTGAGGATCACATGTGTTCACGGAGTGTTAATGCTTTGCTCCGGTTCTCTATTAAAAGGAGCACCTTAATTGCCAGTAGTTGCCTTGAGGCCCTGCTGCAAACGGGCTGGTAGGACAAAAGATGTTGTGCAAGTTCTCATTCAAGCATGTATGACTATATATGGAACACATGGCTAGGATTATCTAGTACTTGGATGCTTTATCTTAATTATCTATAATTGCCCTATGTTCTAATTGCCATGTGAATTGTCTTGTCCATGAAACGCCCGTCCATCCATCCCTATGCCTACCATACTCGAATCCTACTATTTACTGCTATTGTTACTGCTGTCTTTACTTTACTACTGTTACTACTTTACTATTCCCACTACAAAACTGTTGGTACTGATAAACTGCTGTGAGCAAGATTGTTTCTAGGTGCAGCTGAATTGACAACTCAGTTGTTAAGGCTTATAAATATTCTTTTGCTCCCCTTGTGTCGAATCAATAAATTGGGTTTCACTTCCCTCGAAAATACTGTGATACACCCCCTATACTTGTGGGTCATCAAGACTATTTTCTGGTTTCGTTGCCGGGGATCATAGCTTTATTTATGAAGTTCACTTGGAATCTCTATTGCTCCCTGTTATCCATCCATCATGGGCAAGTCTCATGATGGCAAGGTTCCTATTTTACTATCCACTACAAGAAGAGGTACGGTTCTGAACACCTTTGTTGCTCTTGATTCGCCATTTGTTATGAGTAAGCTCGTTACACCACACACACACATGCTACACACATTGCTACTACTGATGAATCTGAAACTTCTGATACTTATGATGCTGCTTCTACTGTGCTTGATAAGAGTGGTTCATTAGGTCCTTTCCTAGATGCTACGATTGCTAGAACTATAGCTAGAAATACTGAAACTCCTAATGAACACACTACTACACCTGTTAGTTCCCCTGAGTCTATTGAGAGCTATGATTTCGAAGACGGTTATGTTGAGATGACCGATGAATTTATTAAAGAATGTAAAAACACCCATGATAGGAGCACTGCTAAGAGTCTCCTTGAGAGGCATACTATTAGACCCAAATTGTCTCCTATTGCTAAGTTTGCTGCTTCTCCTATAAACATAAAAGATAAAGATTATGATTTCTCTCTTGATCTATCTTACGTAGCTATTGTTGAGAAAGAACCTTTTTGTGGGACTAAGAATGAAAGTGACGTAGCACATATGAATGAGTTGTCTACCATGAGTGGCTTGTTTTCTGATGATATTAAGATGCGTACTTACTTTGTTGCTAAGATTTTCCCATTTTCACTGAAAGGAGAAGCTAAAACTCTGGTTAGTAATTTACCTACTGGATCTATTGATAGCCCTGATTGCTTGATTAGTACTTTTCTGCAGAAATATTTTCCTTCTAGTGCTAGACATGCTATTTTGCAGGAACTTTTTGATTTTAAACAGGGAGAAAAAGAGATATTGCCTGAATCATGGGCAAGGTTTTGCGCTTTGATTCATGCACAGGCTGGAAGTCCATTACCTAAGAATGACCTGTTGGATATATTTTATAATGGACTAACCGACGAATCTAGGACATACCTAGATAGTTGTGCTGATTGTGTTTTCAGGAATAGGACTCTCAAGGAAGCTGAGGAATTAATGGCTAAAATAATCAAGAATTATGAAGACTGGACTCCTCCTGAGCCAGCTATACCTGAAATAATTATACCTGAACCAACTATTCCAGTGCATGTACCATTATCTAGGAATAGGGGAGTTATTGAATTAAATGATGAAGTGATGAAGGAAGCTAAGAAATTTCTTAAGGAGAAGGCAATTAAAGTTGCAGATGTAAAGAATTTACCTCCTATAGAAGAATTATGTAAGCCTATCCCCTACTCATCAACTATTGAGGTACACTCTCTCCAACACTTTGATGAAGGTGATATCCCCTACTCTAAACCTCCTGATCAATGCTTAGAAGAATTCGATATTTTTATTGTTAAGCAATATAATTTTAATAAAAGGGTGCAAAATCATCTAATGGAAAACACTAGAGCTGTTGTTGAGTTAAAGTATATTGTGGAAAGAACCTCTAATGATGTTAAAATGATTGTTAAACACTTTCAAATGGTTCAAACTCAAATAGATCAACTCATTAAAGTGCAAAAAGACTTGCTAGTTAACGCTGCTAAAGAAAAACATGCTTATGAAATTAGAACTAGAAGTGGTGCTGCTACCCAGGATCCTCTATATCCTTAGGGGAATCCCAAAAGAATCGAGCAGGATTCTCAACAAGCTGAAAATAGTAGCTCTACTCGTAAGAAAAGGAAAAAGAAACATAAAACTATTGTAGAACCATCTGAACCTGCTAAAGATCCTAATAGTATATCTATCTCTGAAGCTAAAAGTGGTAATGAGGAAAATGATGTTACTAATGAAGAAAAAGTTGAAGAAGAACCTGAAAAGCATACTAAGAATACTAAGTACACTAAAGAATATTTTGTTGCTACGAAACATGGTAGTGAAAGAGAGCCTTGGGTCCAAAAACATATGCCTTTCCCTGATAAGAAACACAAGTCAAAGGAAGATGAACACTATAATAAGTTTTGTGAGTGGATGAAACCTTTATTCCTGCAAATTCCTTTGACTGATGCTATTAAATTGCCTCCTTATTCAAAGTATATGAAGGATATTGTCTTGAATAAAATGAAGATCCCTAATCAAGAAATTTCTACTTTGCTTGCTAATTATTCCTTTAATGGTAAGGTTCCTAAGAAACTTGGAGACCCAAGGATTCCAACTATCCCTTACTCTATTAAGAATAGTTATGTTAGAACTGCTTTGTGTGATTTGGGAGCTGGAGTTAGTGTTATGCCTTTCTCTCTCTATAAGAGACTTCAACTAGAAAAATTAATACCAACTGATATATCTTTGCAAATGGCTGGTAAATCTACCACTATTCCTATTGGTATATGTGAGGATGTACCTGTTCAAGTGGCTCATAATTGATTGATATTAACTGATTTTGTTGTGCTTGAAATGCCTGAAGATGATAATATGTCTATCATTCTTGGGAGACCATTTCTTAATACTGCAGGAGCTGTTATTAATTATAATCAAGGAAAGGTGGCTTTCAATGTTAATGACAAGGAACATACTATCTATTTCCCCAAGAAGATTGATAGGACTTATGGTTTGAATTCAATTGAACATGTTGAGGGCATTCAAGTTGGAGAGATATATTGTCCCATACCAAGAGAAAAATTTGAAACTATTATGATTGGGACCATTGCTATCAAAGTTGAGGTAACATAATCATTAGTGGAATGCAAAGTTTTGTCTCATATAAAATTGTTTTGGTAACAAGACCTGATCAACCTTGTTAACAAAAGGATTTCATTGAGCAAAACAATGTTTTCACCATGATTATCTCCGCTTACTTCTATTCTATCCATTTTAGTTTTTGCTTTCGTTTAGTTTTTCTTTTTGTTGTTAGTTGCTTGCATGTTAGAGTGTTTTAGAAATTCTGTAGTTCTAGCCTTGTTTTGTCATTGCATCATTTCAAAAAAAATCTTTCTGTCAGAAATTCATTCTTCTATGCCTGAAAATTGCCCAAAAATAAAGTGTCTCGAAAATTTCTAGAAAATTCATATTAAATTTTTACGTGAAAAAGGGGCAGAGGAGTGCCTGGAAGGTACCAGGGGGCCCACCAGGCTGGCACACCACCTGGTGGCGCAGCCTGCCCTAGGTGGCGCCATGCAATGGAGTGGGCCACCCCTGGCCCTCCACTCACTCTCTCACTTACCACTTTCTTCTCTCTCCCGAGTAAACTCCAGTTCATTGCTCAAAATCGCGTTCTTGCGGTGCTTGCCCTCGTTTTTTCGATCTCCTTGCTCAACCCATCTTTACTACTGAAATTGGAGCATTTGTTCTCCGGTATGTGACTCCTCCGCTTGTCCGAGTAGATTTGTGTTTAGTGGGTTATATCTTGAGTATTTTGCTACTGTAGGTGACATGTTATGAGAGCTTGTAAACTTGTTTAATGCTTAGAGATATAGTTTTGATGCATGTTTAGGCCTCTTTCAAGTCCCTATGAGTAGTGCCCTTTATTATATTCACTTTGCAATCACTTGTTTAATAGGTGTTTAAATTTCAGAATGGAAGATGAATGAGCATCAACTAAACCAACATGAACTATGGGTGCCCCAGGTTATGAAGGTTCACCGGGAGGAGGAAGTTTTTCCATGCTCTGCATTCATGAGAGCTGCAGGAATTCTCCAGGATTTCCACACTTTGGTTTATAATGCAGGATTGGAGCACTTTTTGGAAGATGAACCTTGTCAATTTGTGAAGCTAACCATGTCTGAGGTGTAGGACTTTCAATTTAGTTACTCTTTGCCTAACCCCATGGTCCACTACAAAATTTACAATATTGTTGTCGACCTTTCTCTCGATGACTTTTGTGCAGCTATTAAGGTACCTCAGTGGGGATCATGTGGAAGGATTAAAGAGCGACCTGCACCACTCATGGATTTATACGCAGAAATTTGCCAAGGGAGCAGCTTCTCGAAGGAGAGTAGGAAAATCCGTAACATTCATCTCCCCTCCATTCGCTACTTTGCCTACTTTATTGCTATGTGTGTTCTTGCTAGGAAAACTGCCAATAAGTTATCCTCATATGATCAAGCATTCATCTCTGCTGCTCTTAAACGAGATAGGTCTTACAACCTGGGTGCTTTGATAGCTTTTCATCTTGCTGCTTACTGCGAGAAAGGTGGAATTTGTGGGGGCCTCATTGCCTCTCGTTTACTAGCATTGCATGGTTTAGTGCCTCATCATCTAGACCTACAGTTTCCCATAGAAAGGCTTGATCTTAATTCCATGATAGAACATAAATTTGTTTCTTCTTGGGCTGATACGAGTGAGTTGTCTTATGAAATAACCTTTCTCAAAGCTGGTTGGAGAAAGAGCAAGTCCGAGCGTGTTGTCCTTTTGCCTGCACCTGTTTTGTTTAACCTTGATAACAGGGTAGGATGGTCCCTCATGGAGGAGGAGTTTGATACGTACTTGGGAGAGCTCTCCCAACAGGAGCAGGATACTAGAAGGGAGGTCACGGACGATTCGTTCCAGCCCTCGAATGAGGGGGAGTCTTCATATCAGCAGCCTACTTATGATTGGCTTCTTCTTCTTCCCACGGGCCTAACTACGATCATTCTTACAATGACCCGCCTGCTTGGAACCCTTACCCGTATCTGGATTCACACCCACTTAGGCCAAAATCCTAAGCTTGGGGGGAGGTACGCCGACATCGCACTCATCTCCATATCATTTTGCGTCGGTACTTTGTATATTCATGTTTCGTTCTCTTTTCAGTTTTCGTTCTTTCTTTGGCTTTGCTTTCTAAAACACAAAAAGACCAAAAATATTTCTATTGTTTCTCTTTGGTTTGCTTCTTTTTCTCTTTGCCTTGGTTTGCTTTTCCCTTTTTTCTTTGTTTGAACTATTCGAAAAACCCAAAAAGATTTTGCTTTGTTTGTTCTTCTTTTTTTGGTTCTTCTTTTAAAAATCGAAAACACCAAAAATATTTGTTGTTCTTCTTTGGTTTTGTGAGTTTGTTGCAGGGTTCAGCAGTCCTTAGTGGTATTTGGTTTCATATTATTATTCAAGCCACACAAGTGAAGGGCAATAATGAGGATTAATGACAACTTGAGGTGTGGTAAGAGGCTGGTAACGAACTCTATTTGTTTTCATTTTTGTACATATACTCATCATTGTGGGCATGCTTAGTCTATTCATGTAGGGTGTATGTTATCTTTGGATGCTTAGTAGTTCTTGCTTTCATAAGATTAGCCCCAGCTTGCTAATAGTTTGTAGCATGTCATATGAATGTTTGCTTGCATTACTCTATTGATAACTTGGTATGACACCGTGGTATCCTCCTCTGGATGTTTCATTTGAACTGACTTGGCACATGCTCACGCATGCATATGACTGAAATAATCAGTTAAGCCTCGATGAATTATTTTGCCTTGAGGGTCTTGAATCACTTTCATGCCATGATTAGTCCTATTTTGTTGCAAGCATGAATATGACAGCTATTGCTCTCTCGTTTGTCACTCCCTTACTATTTCTAGCCTTCACTTTCACTGAGTATGTTTACTCATGTTTCCAACTCCCTAAAACCAAATATTGCCAAAGTGTCCACCATACCTACCTATTAGCGTCATTTGCTATTTCCGTGCATATTCAATATGCCTTGTTTTCTTCCGAATAAAATGTTTGCTTGTTATGAGAAAGTTAGTTAGTAAAGCTCTCACAAACTTGATGGCACACTTTATTTCCTGCACTTAATAAACCTGAACCATTGTGACTGTCCATGAAAGTTATTGTCAACACCCAGATTTTTAATCCCAGATGCCCGTTATGCCATACATCGCAATCCCAGGATTACCATTTTTGCGAGACATAACGGATTGGATATCACAGTACATCATCCATTACAAACCATACATAAGGTTTTACACAAATAAGGATCTCATGATCCAGTCTTTAATACAACAAGCAGCGGAAATAAACGATAGCATAGCGGTGGGGTCCATCTTTAGGGGCACAGTAATCTTGACGAGATAGTCCTAGTTATCATAGCCGTCCTGCTGACCATCATCTTGATAATCTCCTTCATAGTCTGGCCATGATAATAGCCAGGGACAAAAGTCATGAGTACTCTTTAAGTACTCGCAAACTACTACTAACAAGGATTGTAATTCTAAGTTAAAGTGCTGAATTTAAAGAAAAACTATCAAGTTAAGTTTGAAACCTAATCCGAGTTCTGAAGCAAGAAAATATAAAGTAAAGTACTAGAATCACTTAAGTTGGGAAGCTAATTTCATTAACACAACCCTGTTGTGGTCAAGTCAAAGGTCATCATTCATTTCAAGGTATTTAGAAAACATCTGACAACGAAACAGTATGGCCATTCCAACTATCCATAATCATGACGCTGCTATTCAATAGTTTGACACTAAACAGAGGTGGTACACTTTCACCACAAGATTCGATACATCTGTCAGGGATAACCCTGAATCATCATACTTAGTATGCAGATAATCAAACATAACCTTCCCTTTACACACCCTAGTACAAGCACCTCTCCTATGAGCATGGCCTCCCAACCATGACCATCAGTCATCTTGGGCACTGCATAGGTGGACATCATTGAGAGGTAGCCTCAGCTCAAACCTCTCCCGTGAGGGAACTAATACTAATGAATATAAATTTCTAGCTAAGCCTTACCCAATTCAGGTAATGTGGTTGTACGGTAAATTTGGAATGGTATAGCATCCGAATCCAACCATCAGTTTTATAAAAGGGTTAAGGCTCATGCCTTATCTTTTTCATCATCATCAACCCATTGTGTTTCTCAACACATGTCCAAACATCTCAATAGAATGACTCATCATTCCAAGGTTCTCATAACTCATTTTCACCAAGTGTTCCCATCTAAAGTGACTCAAGTTTTGGTCTATTCTAAAATACTAAGTTAAGAGTGTTCACTAAGGTGGAAAGATGGGATCAATCTCATGCCATAGAATGACATCTAAAGGTTTCTAAGTAGGTCAAGTTTTATACTCTTTATGCTACCTTCAAAATTAATTAAAGAACTTTGTGTAACTAAGGGGGTAAAACTTGTTAATAAGACTTGAGGTACTAAGAGTTAAAGGGGTGTGATCAAAGTATGCTTAAGGCATCTTTACTAAACTATCTAGTTTTATTCTAGCTTGCTACAATAGCTTACTAAAGCATGTTTGCAAGGGTTAGCTTGCCACTAATAGCTTGCCTTGGTTGGTGCAGTGGTTGAAGTTTTCTTCTTCTTCTTCTTGGTAGAACTCCTCCTCCTCGAAGGCTTGGTCGGTACTATCGTCTAGAAATACATAGGGAGTGCACAATCACCAAACAATCCTTAACTAGGCTAAGTATTATTCTAAACCACACAATTGATGATCTATTATCATCACAAGCATCAAGAGTTTAATTCAATAGTTTCAACCTTTTTATTTTGGAAAAGTAATTTCTACTCATTGAAAAATTATCTAAAATTTAATATTCACCAATAAAACATGGGATCATGTGGACACATGTCCTCACCACATATTCTAACACGTGGGAATGAGATTTAAAGATTGGATCAATATTAGTTTGGTTTAAGTTCATTATTTAATGATTTAAAGTGACTAGAAATGCCTATATAGCCTTATTTTGGTACTAGTGCAAAGTCACTGCCTGTAAACCTTAATATTATTACATATTTGGATAGATATGATGAGATGTGATTTTTGAGAGTTGGAATCAACTCAAAAGCTAACTTGGTTGATTTTATAAAAATGTTTCAAGTTGCAAAAGCTTCTGTCTTCTTATTTTTATTAGGAGAAATATATAACTCTAAATGTATTAAATCCAACGGGCTTGGATAGAGCATTTCAATACCTTTCAGACAAAATTAGTTTCATGTAATTTGATTGGTCAAACTCACAGAATTGAATTTTGAAACACTAGACAGAAACTATATTCTAACTAAAAAGAAAAACCTAGATTTGAATCTACGGGCTTGCGCGGGAAAGGAAATGGGCCGACCCAGTGGCGCTTACACGGCAGGCTCGGCTGACAGGGGTCCCACTTGTCGTGCACTTAAAACGAAACAAGCACGCTGGCTGTGGGCTGTGCGATTGGAGGCTAGATCTACGACTGAGGGTCGTCGTCGATGACGGACGGATCACCGGCGAGCTCGAACCCTAGCGGCTCGTTGGGGGTCTACTAGGGCGTACCAGGGCTCCAGCGGGGTCGGCGATGCGGGCGAACAAAGTGGAAGACGACGGCGAGGTGAGGCGTGGTCATGGCGGAGCTTGGGGTGGCCAAAATCAACGACACCCTTCTTCTCCAGAGGCGGCGGCTCCGGCTCCAATTCCTGCGAACTGCTGCTCCACTTGCTCCGGTGAGAGGTGGGTGAGGTTCAGAGAGGTGAGGGGAGTGGAATGGTGTGAGTCTTTTGTGCTGGGGAGGGCTCCTTTTATAGTCTCGACGTTGAGACCGAGCGGGATGGGCGGTCGACGGTGGCGACATGGCTACGGCGAGCTAGCGGTATGGCTGGGGATTGCGATCGGTGGGCGGTTCCCTGGCGGTGCTCTAGCGCTTCAATGTGGCCGTAGGGGCGGTGGCATGCGGTCGGGGCGAGGTGGCGCTCTGTGCGGCCGAAGCGGCTGTGTCCACGGCGAGCGGTGGCTGTGGGGCTTTAGGCGGCGAACGGAGGTGTCTGGGATTTTCTCCAGGTCGAGGCGGAGCGGTGGGCGCGGGCTGGTGTCGAGCGGCGGCTTGTGCACGCGGGGACAGTGCGCGCTTTGCGGGCGGCGTCGGCATGCTCTACAAGCTTCGAGGCCTTGGCCGCCCGCCTCTGTCTCTGGCCTGGGGCTGGTTGGACGGTGGAGGTGGACCACTGGCTAGGTAATAGACATGGCGAGAGGGGATGGAGAGGGTTGCTGCTGCAGGTGCACGGTCGGCCGGCGAGATGGTGCTCAGCATGGCTGTGCAGTGCGGCTGGGGGGTAGAGAAGAGGCTGGTTTGGTCTGGTCTGGCTTGAGAGGGGACAAGATGATCAAAGCACTACATAATTGCTAGACAAAATCAGCCCAAAACAGTAATACTTAGGCCTTAATGATCTTGCTAACAAGGTGTTTGACAAAATGGCCGCAAGAGAAAAAGTTTTGAATTTTGAGTTCAAAATTTTTGGGTGATCTCCATTAGTGCTAGGTAGTCTCTGGTTGCAAGGGTTTTGAAAATGGTGCTCAATTAGATGGTTTTTTGAAATAGGGGTGATCTATGCATATGCATTAGATTCAATTTTAAACTGTCATTTAAAATAGTTTACAGAAGGTTTTTAGTAGATCAAATGGTGGGCCTTGGTACCTCATTATGTGTACTAGCAAGGGGTGCAAAGATCAAGAATTATTTCTGTTAAGAATTGAGTACTAGGAATAGCCAAAGTTGGGATGAGAGTTAAATTTGTCCAAATGACCATTCCTTCATTTTAATTCTTTTTTATTTGATTTCTTTTAGGAAAAGTTTGGGAATGATGTAGATGATGTTTAAATCACCTAAGAACCATTTTAGAAGAAAAGGATCACACAATCATGGCAATTCAAAACAACTCATATTTTAAATGCACACATATATGAATGCTTTCATTTTAAATTTGGAAAAGTTTTTGTTAACCCCATTTTTGGATGATTTGATCATGATAAGCTTGGATTGAAGTTTTGGGATGTTACAGTTATATGCTTGCAAATTATAAGCTAGGGATTAGCAGAACCGTGTTGTCACGGGGAACGCTTTCAACACCTGTAAATATATACCCAGTTGATACCATGCTCTTTTTTTGCGGCTGTTGTCGGTGTGAAATAAAAGGGGAGCTTGTAAGTCCATGGAGTTATGTATGTGTGTTAGAGAAACGCCTAGGTCACCGATCTAATCCATGCCGTCATGGTGGAAACCTGCAGCATAACCATAATGATATCTATGAAGCATTCTTCTTATCAAAAAGGGAGAGAGATAGCTATTGAGAAAAAGAAAAGAGAAAAAAAAAGAGATTTGAGAGAAGAGGAAAGAGAGAAAAAAGCACCATTTTCCCATGGTAAATAAGAAGATTGCTGAGATACTCATTGTCTGCTTGCCTTGTCATTTTGATATGGGGATTCTTCTGTATCATCGGGCAAGGGGTACCCCGTTGGCGGTTCTCTATGATACGCATGTATTTATGATGACAAGAACTTACCGGTAACTAAAGTTGAGTAGCATGAGGAGCGTCCCTCGTACTCAAGGGACATGGGATTTCCAGTTTATAGTCTGTCAAGCATATAACTCGGATTGGACCTCACTTTCACCTTAACCATATTAAAGATGCCTATGATAGGGGCAATGAGAGCTCAAAGCTAATGAGTACCATGCTTTCAGCATTTGGAAACCTTTCAAACTATTCAAAACCTTTTTCATTTCTTTGTTGAGTCTCCACCTATTCTATGAGCACTTTCTTGAGAGCATAGTTGTCATTCTTTGTGCTTGTCTCGTTACTTGATTATTTGTGTTATGACTTTGATGCTTGTATCTTTGACATATTTACTTCTAGTCTTCACTTAAACTTCAGAGGTGCCTTGGCATTCATAATCAAAGGCAAGCGAGATACCACTCTATCGTACCTTGTTATGAGCATTGTAATGTTGTTTATATTTATACTTCATGCTACTTATTATTTTTGAGTTGGAATCTCTTCATAGCTTGCATTGCCTATTAAGTAAACTTAGTTGCATACTCCTTATTATGTATTGTCTAAGTAGTTGATCACATGCTGAGAATATATACATCATATGAAGCAAATTTATTCGCGAAAGTTTCTTTTATTGCACTCAGTTTTCAATTGAATTTCTTGACGACAAGCAATAAGCTAAGCTTGGGGGGAGTTGATACATCCAAAACGTATCTACTTTCCTGAACACTTTTGCTATTGTTTCTCCTCTAAACTTGTGTGATTTGGATGCAACTACACGGACTGATGCTGTTTTCAGCAAAATTTCCTTGGTGTCTAGTTTTTGTGTAAAAAATCAACTATCAGGAAAAATCCCGGAAAATATGCCAAAAATCCTATTTCACCAGAAGACTCCCGGAGCCAGAATACGAGACGGAGGGGGGCTGGGCCCAGGCCACACCACCTGGCCGTGCGGGCTAGCCCAGGCCGCGCCAACGGGTGGTCTGGCCGCCCCATACACCCCCTCAGTCTCCCTCTTCGCCTATAAGTTTCCTTATGACCTAAAAACTCACGGGGGGTCGACGTTTTTCCAGAAGGAGTTCCGCTCCACCGCCACCACTAGATTCCACGAAACAACACCAGAAACTCCGTTCTGGCACCCAGCCGGGACGGGGAATTGGAGGAGATCATCGCCATCATCATCACCATCGCTTCTCCATCGACCATCCATGTTTCCCCCATCTATGAGTGAGTAATCCCCCGCTGTAGGCTATGGGGTGGTAGGGATTGGATGAGATCGTTCATGTAATGGCATCAGATTGTTAGGGCATGGTGCCTAGTATCTTCCAGTAGTGCTTTATGACTTTGTTACGACTTGTTATGCTTAATACTTGTCACTAGGGCCCGAGTGCCATGATTTCAGATCTGAACATGTTATTGATCCATTATGATAGTATTTTTTATGGTCTTACCTGCAAGTTGTATACACACGTTGTTGTTCAGAACCAAAGGCCCCGAAGTGACGGAAACCGGGATAACCGGAGGGAATGGCTTTGATGTGAGGATCACATGTGTTCACGGAGTGTTAATGCTTTGCTCCGGTGCTCTATTAAAAGGAGCACCTTAATTGCCAGTAGTTCCCTTGAGGCCCCGCTGCAAACGGGATGGCAGGACAAAAGATGTTGTGCAAGTTCTCATTGCAAGCACGTATGACTATATATGGAACACATGCCTAGGATTATCTAGTACTTGGATGCTTTATCTTATTTATCTGCAATTGCCCTATGTTCTGATTGCCATGTGAGTTGCCTTATCAATGCAACGCCCGTCCATCCATCCCTATGCCTTTCCGCACTCGAATCCTACTGTTTACTGCTATTGTTACTGCTGTCTTTACTTTACTGCTGCTGCTACTTTACTATTCCCACTACAAAACTGTTTCTACTGATAAACTGCTATGAGCAAGATTGTTTCTAGGTGCAGCTGAATTGACAACTCAGTTGTTCAGGCTTATAAATATTCTTTGGCTCCCCTAGTGTCGAATCAATAAATTGGGTTTCACTTCCCTCGAAAATACTGCGATACACCCCCTATACTTGTGGGTCATCAGGGAGGTGCCTATACTAGAGTGTCTAATTGAAAGTTTATGATTGATTATCCGCATACTAAGTATGATGATTGAGGGTTATCTCTGACAGATGTATTGAACTTTGTGCTGAAAGTGTACCACCTCTGTAGAGTGTCAAACTATTTGAATAGACACGTCCTTGGTCATGGATAGTTGGAGCGACCATACTGTTCTATCGTTAGATGTTTTCAAAATGACTTGTGAAGTGAACTATGATTTTGACTTGACCACAACAGGGTTGTGAATATGAAAACTAGGTTCCCAGTTAAAGTGATTTAGAACATTTTACTTAGTTTTCTTTACTTCTAAACTCAGTTTAGATAAATCTAGCTTTTTGCAAATAAACTTAGAGCTTAGGATTTCCCACTAGAACTACCTTACTTGTTAGTGATAGTTTGCGAGTACTTAAAGAGTACTCATGGCTTTCTCCCTGGCTATTCCCGTGGCAAGACTATGAGGAGGACTACCAGGATGATGGAAAGCAGGACGTCTACGACAACTAGGATCATCTCCCATCATCGGCATTGCTTGTGACATTGAAGATGGATCCCACTGCTACGCTTATTATTCTGTTGCTTGTTTGTATTTACACTGGATCATGAGATCCTTTATTTGTAAGACCTAATGATGGTTTGTAATGGATGATGTTATGATATCCAATCTGTTATGTCTCACAAAAATGGTAATCCTGGGATTGCGATGTATGACATAACAGGCATTTGGGATTAAAAATTCAGGTGTTGACAAGTTGGTATCAGAGCCATCCTGACCATAGGAGACCCTAGTTAGAATGGACGTCCGAACAAAAAAGTAGTTTCGAAACAAAAGAAGTGAGTATTTATGAAAACCTATTCCCACTCTTATCCTTGATTCTTTCAAAAAAATCATGTTCCTCAAAATTCTTACATTCCTACACAAAATTTGACACACTTGATCACCTCACTAACTTAGTCATCCTAAATTCTTATAGATGGAAGTTCAGTATTGCAAGTTCTACCAGTTGGGCAACAGAGGACAGCTGATCTTTGAGAGGGATCTAGATGCACTGTCTAAGTACCTTGAGCGCCCGCATCTGGAATTCTTCGGGGCACAACTCAACGATCACCCAGCAGGAGATCTACATTGGATGATAGTTGCAGATCTCTGAGGAAAAATGGAAGCACCCACTTCTGAGAAGATTCAATTCACCTTGCGAGAGAACAACTAGCTAGATGGATTAGCCAGGGCTATGCATGAAGCTCTTGCCCATCTGTGTGGGCAAAATATTAACTTGATCTAGGGAACTCGCTTTGCTCACTTCACAAGGCGTGATTCTATGGGAATGCCATTGGAGATACCAAGTCACCCAGAGTTCAAGCGCCAGGTGGAGAATCTTGACTTCATGCTGTATGATAGGTAGAGAGAATTGGACAATGCCCGTGCCTACGAAAACCACAACCTTGGCGTTGCCGTCAAGAAGGAACAGACTATCTCCATGCTAGTCAAGGATCGCCAATCCCTTCATCATCAACGCGAGAAGAAGGATCGCACCATAGATCATCTTCGCAAGAAGGTGGCCGCTCTCGACAAGACCATCCGTGAACATGAAGTCCATCTTGAAGCAAAGGAGGAGGGGAGGAATGTGAAGACATCCAGGGAGATCTTCACTCTTACCTCAGTGATGACAATGACTACCTGGAGGATGATGCCATTGATTTCTACACCGATGATGATGATTCTGACTTCATTGATGATGATTAGATGCACTTGATCACTACCGTAGGAATGTGTTGTATCGGTCCCACTGTATCGTAGTTTCACAGAATTGTTCTTAAAGCCATCTGTTTTCCATTTGTGTTGTGGTGTGTGTTGTAATTTGTGCTTGAATGAATGAATGAATGAGATGGATTTGGAGTTGAAAAACTTGAGTCAAACTCAAAGTTTAAAGCTTTCAAAAAAAACCATGAACCTTAGAAATTTCCATCTTATCTCATTATCTATCTCAATCTTCAGATGACTTGTGGAAACCCCGGAGGAAGTAGCTCATCGCAGGACCCGATGCTGCAGATTCTGTAGATGCTAGTTTCTGACCGTGAAGATAGTAGAGCTGAACGCCAAGCCAACCTAGCCACTCTTCAACAGATATCTCAGATGACCCACAATAATCAAGGCCATGGAAATTACGATCACCATGGATCCAAACTTAAGAAGTTTCAGAATACCAATCCCCCTATATTCAACAAATCTGAGGATCCCTTAGATGCTGATGACTGGCTGCAAACCATGGAGAACAATCTGGAAGTCACAAGAGTTGAAGCCAATGAGAAGGTACTGCTTGCCACCCATTATCTGGCAGGAGATGCAAGAGCCTAGTGGAATAGCACCCGTACCATGAATGGCGGTCAGATGATGACTTGGGAAGCCTTCAAGATCAAGTTCAGCCGAACCCATGTGCCACAAGGTTTAGTCACCAGAATGAGAGATGAATTCAGGGAACTGAAGTAAGGAAGGATGATGGTAGTTGAGTACCGTGACACATTTCTGTCCCTAGCTAGATATGTACCTGATGAGACCAACACTGAAGCCAAGAAGAAGGAAAGGTTCCTGAATGGATTGCATGATGAGATGCAGATTATGTTAGTCAACATCCGTTTTGAAGATCTAGAAGAGCTAGTAGACTCTGCCATCCAGATGGAAGGGAAGATCAACCAAGCCAATGACAACCGCAAGCATAGGATGATGCACCAGACTAGGTCCCACAATACAAGTATCGCCCCAACCCGTCTGCAGGATATGCCCCAAGAAACAATAGACCCCCGATGTCTCGTCCAAGGTACCCCAATCGTAGTTAGGAAACTTAAAGTCGGGAGGAAACCACAACAACGACCCCGGCAACTCCAACAATTTCCACCGTGCACCGCCCAAGTCCAACAACAACAACAACAACAACAATACTGCCCCAAGGACTGGAAGCAATGTCGTTCCTATTGCAGCCAAAGACAAGTCCCAGATTACTTGTTTTGAATGTGGAGTCAAGGGTCACTACTCCAATGAGTGTCCCAAGAAGCTTGCAGCCACCACCAATGTGAATGCCCCAACTCAGCAGCAGCACCGTGTTCAGCCTGGAAGGAGGTTCGCCCCAAGGAATTCGCTCAACCGCAATGGCCATCTGTTCCACATGAACGTTGAAGAAGCCCAGGAAGCGCCCGATGTCGTGCTGGGTATGTTTTCTGTTAACTCAGTACTTACAAGAGTGTTGTTTGATTCTGGAGCATCGCACTCATTTGTTATAGAAGAATTTGCTTGCACTAGTAAGATTCAACCAACAAAATTGAAGCATGTTATGATAGTTCAAATACCTGGTTCAACCACCAAAGCTAGAAAAAATTGCAAGGTTGTACTTATCAGAATCCATGGAATATATTTTTATGCTAATCTAATAGTACTTGGAACCAAAGGTTTGGAAGTAGTACTAGGAATGGATTGGATGTGGAAACATAAAGGATTGATCGACTGTGCCAAGAAAGCCATAACCATGACTAGTATCTCTGGAGTATCAGTAGAGCATGTAATTGAGACCTTGTCCCGTCAATTCAAATGCAACAAGAGTCTAGCCCAACCAACCATAGACCAAGTCAGAGTAGTCTGTGAATACCCCGACGCATTCCTAGATGAATTGCCCGGTATGCCCCCAGATCAGGATATGGAGTTCATCATTGAACTAATTCGTAGAACTGGACCCATAGCTCAGAGACCTATAGTATGAACCCATCTGAATTAGTGGAGCTGAAGAAGCAACTTGATGCTATGCTAGAGAAAAGGTTTGATTCAACCAAGCGCATCGCCATGGAGATCGCCTATTCTGTTTGTGGATAAGAAAGATGGAGGTAACCGTTTGTGCACGGATTACCGGAAGTTGAGTGATGTCACCATCAAGAACAAGTACCCACTTCCAAAGATTGACGATCTGTTTGATCAGTTGACTGGTGTCAGAGTGTTCTCTAAGATTGATCTTAGAACTGGTTATCATCAACTCAAGATTCGTGCAACGCATATTCCAAAGACCGCCTTTACCACCAGATATGGATTGTATGAGTATACAGACATGTCTTTTGGATTAACCAATGCCCCCGCTTATTTCATGACTCTCATGAATAAGATTTTTATGAACTTTCTGGATAAGTTTGTCGTTGTTTTTATTGACGATATTCTAACCTATTGCAAGTCAGAAGAAGTCCATGAGGTACACCTGAGAACCATCCTTGAAACCCTTAGAGAGCATCAGTTGTATGCCAAGTTTAGCAAATGTGAATTATAGCTGAAAGAAGTAGGATTCCTCGAACATATTGTGTCGGTAGGAGGAGTCACTGTCGATGCTGCCAAGATCAGAGATGTTGAAGAATGGAAAGCCCCAACCACTCAAAACCAAGTCCATGCATCTCTCGGCTTAGCGGGATATTACCGCAAGTTCGTTGAAGGATTTTCGAGCATGACAAGACCAATGACCCAACTGTTGAAGAAAGACAAGAAGTTTGAATGGACCGACAAATGTGAAGCAAGTTTTCAAGAACTCAAGAAGAGATTGATTTCAGCCCCAATATTGATTATGCTAGATATCAAGAAGCCTTTTGATGTATATTGTGATGCATCCAAGATTGGTCTCGGATGTGTGTTTATGCAAGAAGGCAAAGTCATAGCATATATATCTCGACAACTGAAGCAGCATGAGCAAAACTACCCTACCCATGATCTTGAACTAGCAGCTGTAGTTTTAGCCTTGAAGACATGGCGTCATTACCTTATGGGTAACTGCTGTGAGATTTATTCAGATCACAAGAGCTTGAAGTATGTTTTCACTCAGAAGGAGCTGAATATGAGGCAAAGGTGATGGATAGAGTTAATCAAGGTCGTATGTTTTCACTCAGAAGGAGCTGAATATGAGGCAAAGGTGATGGATAGAGTTAATCAAGGATTATGACCTTGACATTCACTATCACCCTGGCAAAGCCAATGTGGTAGCGGATGCTCTTAGCAGATTGCCGTGTAGATTAAACACCATGATCAAAGAAGCCCATCCAAGTTTGCATGAAGAGTTGGAGCAGTTTAGAACGGAGCTTGTTAGCAAATGATTTTTAGCTAGCATTGAACTTCAACCCACTTTGATCAGTCATATCAAGGAGGCACAGAAAGGAAATGAAAGTATCGATAGAATCAAACATCGTATTGGTATAGGGAAGGTACCTAGATTCACGGAAGATAAAGAAGGAGTTTTGTGGTACAAAGGTCGTATCTGTATGCTAGCAGATTCGGAGCTGAAGCAAGTTATCATGAAGGAAGCTCATGATACTGTTTATTCTATCCACCCCGGAGGAACGAAGATGTATCAAGATTTGAAGGAGAAATTTTGGTTGCACAAGATGAAGAGAGAAATCGGAAGCTACATAGCCAAGTGTGATATCTATCAGAGAGACAAAGCGGAACATCAGAGACCCGCAGGACTGTTGCAACCATTGCAGATTCTAGAATGGGAATGGGATTCCGTCGGAATGGACTTTGTCATTGGTATGCCTACTTCTATTAGGGGAAATGACTCTATTTGGGTCATAGTTGATAGACTGTCTAAGGTAGCCCACTTCATACCTGTCAAGACTACCTACCAAAGTAGGAAGCTAGCAGAGCTATACATTGCCAGAATTGTCAGTTTGCATGGAACCCCCAAGACCATAGTGTTGGATCGAGGAACCCAGTTTTACCTCAAGATTTTGGCAGAAAGTCCAAGAAGGATTAGGAACCAAGTTGAAATTCAGCACAACTTATCACCTGCAAACCGATGGACAGACTAAAAGAATCAACCAAATCTTAGAAGATATGTTGAGAGCTTGTGTTCTAGAATATGGATCAAAATGGGAAGATTGTCTGCCTTTCGCAGAATTCTCATACAACAATAGTTATCAAGCCAGTTTGCAAATGGCCCCATTTAAATTTCTGTATGGAAGAAAGTGTCGTACCCCTTTGAATTGGTCGCAAGTAGGAGAGAGTCAGATTTTCGGACCCGACATCCTACGAGAAGCCAAAGAGAAGGTTCACGAAGTCCGTGAGCACCTCAAGACCGCCCAATCCAGGCAGAAGAGTTATGGCGACAAAATATGTAGAGACCTGACTTTCAATGTCGGAGATTTTGTGTATCTCAAGGTGTTGCCTTTGAAGGGAATGCAACGTTTTCAACTGAAAGGAAAGTTAGCCCCTAGATATATTGGACCCTTCATGATTTTGAATAACCGAGGAGAAGTATCTTATCAACTGGAACTGCCAAGGAGATGTCAACCATCCATAATGTGTTCCATATCTCGTTACTTCGCAAATGCTTGGAAGTTCCGGAGAAGACTGTAGTTTTCAAGAACATCGATCACCGAGCCATTGATATCAACAAGGATCTGACATATCACGAAGTACCCATCCGTATTTTGGAGGAAGCCTTCAGAACCACCAGGGCCCAGAGTATCAAGTTTCTCAAGGTCCAATGGAGCAACCATACCGAAGAAGAAGCTACTTGGGAGCGAGAAGATTACATTAGGACTGAGTTTCTAGATCTCTTTAGTTCCTAGTTTTTCTTAAATCTCGGGACGAGATTTTGTTTAAGGAGGGAAGGTTTTTAACACCCCAAAAACATTAATCAAGTTTATCATGTTCAAATCACCCAAAGTTTAGTGTTAACAAAAACCTTTTATTACAAATTTGAATATGAATGCATGTGTGTTTTGCATTAGTGTAGAACTGATTGAAATTTCCATGCTTGATTATTGCCAATGATGTGAAATGGTTTAAGCATGAATACTACATCATCTAGACCAATTACAAACAAAATCAAAAGAAAAATAAATCAAATATGAATAAATAAAGCAAATGGTCATTTTGGCCAAAATCAACCACTAGGTCACTTTGTGTGTTCCTAGAAGAAAATTTCTAACAGAAACAATTCTATTTCTTTTCACCCCTTGCTAGACCAAGTAAAAGTGTATCAAGGCCTACTTTACAAACTTACAAAAACATATTTCAAATCAATTTAATGGATAGTTGAAAATTGAATCTAGTTCATATGTTAAGATCCCACTTTTTCAAAAACCTATCAAATCAATTCCCCTTGACCTCTCCAAGCAAACATAGACTATCAAGCTTATCTTAAGATCACTCAAAAAATTTGAATCAAAATTTCCAAAGCAAGTTTCATGAGGCCAATTACACAAACACCTTGCTTACACTAATTTAACCACCTGCCTAACTTCACTGTTTCCATAGTAATTAGTCGACCATTTGGTCTCCATTTCACTCCCTTGTCTACCCTGAGCATAGCCAGCACCCAGACCAAGTCCCCCCTTTGTTGTTTGCATAGTGGAGCGCCGCCCGATTTTGGTCATCGCCGGCCGACCACGGCCAGCTCATAGCAGACACCGCCGTAGCCAACCATGATGTCCAGGAAGCACGCCGCACTCCACCGCCACCCCATGTCCTAGCCTAGACCCCAGCTGAGTGTGGCATCCCGCCAAAACCACTACTAGAAAATCGCTGTGTTTTTGTGCATTGCATCATCATGACCACATGCTTATGTCATCATGCCACAGAGCATTTGAGCATCGTCATCATCTTGCATGGTTTGTTTAAAAACTATTTTCGAAAAGCCTGGTTTTGTTTTCTAAACGCCCCGTCTTTATTTCAAATTAAAACACGAATCTCCGGATTATTTTGTTTCGTCTAAAAACGGATTCTAAAAGCCTTGTTGATAATGAATAAAATAATTATATTATTTTTACGGGGCAGCCGAGCCGGGCCGAACCGACCCAGCCGACAACCCCAGTAAACAAAACAGATCAAAACCAAACCCCAAACCCCTACCTACCCCTAGCCCTCACCTGCTCACACACACACACAACACGCACACACGCCACGCACGCACCACCCCACACCTGCCCAAACTTCCACCCCATCGCCACATCACTCCTGCCACTCCCAGGCCGCCACCTTACCCCCGGCCCCACCTCCTGTCCCTAGACCCGCTCTCCCTCGCTCCTCTCTCTCCTCCCGTGCATCCCGCACCAACCCCACCAGCCGCGATGCTTCCTCTCTCCTTCCTTCCCTCGCGACCGCGCCGTTCTGCCCGCCTCCATCTCTGCCTCGCCGTCGGGAGCCTCCTCTCCCCCCACGCGACACTCCCATCGAGCCGAGAGACCACCGCTGGCTCACAGCCCCTTCCCCACCTACCTCCCGTCTTCTCCCTGTCGTCATCCCCTCGCAAGCCTGCCCGAGATCGACCCCGCCTCCAGGGACTCCACGCTCAAGCTCTGGCCGTGGCCTCTGTCGCCCTGCGGTCGCCATCCACCTCCTGCTGGCCGCCCTCACCTCTGGCCAAGCCCGCGTCTGGCCCCGCGTTCGTGCTCGCGGACTAGGTCATCGTCGACCATCTCGTCTCCCTCCTCTGTTCCACCCCGCGCGCGTCCTCGTCACCAGCCTCCGTCGCATCCTCTGCTGCGTGGGCGCTCGCGCCGCCCACCTCGGCTTCCTCCCTGTAGCGGCCTCACCGGCTGCCTCACCGCATCGCTGCCACCTCGCCCTACCCCGTTGTCATGTCCACGCTTGTCAGGGGGATGACCCCCAGGTACCCCAACCGGACAAGAGCCAGGCAATCGGATCGCGTCCGGCTGACCAAGCACAGCCGGACAGGGCAAGACAGGCCACCTACCGTTCGATAGCCGGGTCAGCAAGAAGTAGCCGGCTACAGCGACGTAGCCGGACCCAATCAGTGAGACTGGACGACATGCGTATCAGTGCACGGTACGGCCTGTACGATGACAAGACTGGCAACCACCCGGCCATACCGAAGACTTTGTGGGGGTGACGCAGGAACAGTGGCCCGATGCTGACGACGGGCTCGCATGGCGTCCACTATGCCTACGACAGCCATACCGCTCATACCCCGATAAGACATACCATATCGAACATTGTAGATGACCAGCCGGCTGGGACCCGCATGTGGGGCCTGCTAGTCGGATTGGCCAGTGAGACCGTTGCCTCTCTGCCTATATAAGGAGAGGCAAGGTCTCAGTAGAAAGGGTTGGTCTCATAGCATTTAAGGCAGTAGCTAGCAAATACAGCTCGAGGAGCACTTGTAGTTCGTATATCCCACATAGTCAGATCCGGCAGGATTAGGGGCTTTACCTCATCACGAGGGCCTCGAACCTGGGTACTTCCTACGTCCAGCTATGCTCGCTTGTATCCAATCCCGCCTGCGGACGCCGTCGATAGCTTCCCTGCCAGTCACCACACCTCTATCTAACCTCTTCAGGTACTACCGTTCCCAATACAACGACAGTTGGCGCCCACCATGGGGCATGATGGCTTCGACCGGAGTCACGTTCCGCACGGGACCCCACACTTTAGCCAGTGAGCGCGTGGCCTCCGGCCTGGTGCTCACGCTCGGCAAGTTTGACTGCGTCATCGACAACGCTTCCTGCATCGCCGGAACCTCCTTCCCGACGAACGACACCGTGCTGCTATTCGGCGACCTCCCTGTCTACGTTGCCACTGTTTCAGAACGTTTCCCCAGGGAAATCGTCTCTGTCGCGGGGCTGCCGCATCCAGACGGTGGCACCTCCGTCGCACCCTGCGGCGTGGAGGTCATGATGGCCGGCTCCAGCTCTCAGCCCCGCCAGCCGCGGGAGCGAGGCGCTGACGAGGTTGGGACCTCTGCCCCTCCGCAGCCTCGGAAACCGGTGGAGGATGCCATCGATCGGCTCTAGACACCGGTCAACTTTGGGGACAACCCGGAGGAAAAGGAGGCCAACTTCTCCATGGAGAGACAGATCCTCCTCCAGGAGGCCATGGAGCTAGCGGCAGCCCGCAAGCAACTCGAGATCACCCGACGCGAGTACGACCGCGCGCACGGCTTCACTCCGGCTACTGCGGAGCCGAGCCGGCGCGGCCAGGTGCGGCGCCGGGGTGGCGAGCTAGGCGGTAGAATGGAAAAGGACGGGGAGCCGGATCCCGCACCCGCCCTCATCCGGCCCACCTATACCACGCGCATCAAGAACCTGTGCGCGACATGGGCTGCGGCAGAGGAGCTGCCCAGGCTGGAGGGCGAGGAGCGAGCCCGCCAGCACGCTCGCGTGCAGGAGCTCCTCCGTATCAGGGACGAGCAGGCCGATGCCAACCGGCAGATGCAGGAGGACCCCAGCTACTCTAGACGGAGAAAGCTGCCTGCTAACAGCAGGGGCGCACCACGCGACACCCAGCAGGCGTCCTCCCCTCAACCGGATAAGGCCCGCAGCAGGCGTCGTAGCTCTGGCAACAGGGGCCAACCGCGCTAGGAGCAGACGGTGAACAGCAACCCGCCGCCTCCCCCTCCACCAACCGGAGCGCCCAGACCAGCCGGATCCCGTCTCTCAGGCCGGGTGGGAGCGCCCAACCCGGATTGTCCGGATGCGCGTGACCGCATCGAGCTCCTCGCTCAAGCGCGCGTCACGGAGGAGGAAGATTCTACCAGCCCGGTTTGTTTTGGACCCCGCATCAGGAACGAGCCGTTTCTGGATAAATTCTCCCTACCCAGGGACACCCCCAAGTACGACAGCAGCATGAAGCCAGAAGACTGGTTGACCGACTACACTACGGCAATCGGCATCGCCCACGGGAACAAGCGCATAGCCGTGCGCTACGTCCCCCTCACGCTAACCGGATCGACAAGGACATGGCTCAACAGCCTTGCGCCCAACAACATCAAAGCCTTGCCTGACTTCGAGAAGGTGTTCGTCCGCAACTTCAACGGCACGTACAAACATTCAGGGCGCCCGCGCAACCTAGCCTTGTGCGTCCAGGGTGACCGCGAGACCGACCGCGAGTACCTCGCCAAGTGGACGGAGCTGCGCAACACCTGTGAGGGCATCCTGGAGAGCCAAGCCATCAGTTTCTTCATCGAGAGTTGCCAAGAAGGCACCATGCTTCGCCACCGGCTACTGTGTGACGAGCCGAAAACCATGGCGGAGCTTATGACGGTTGCGGACCAGTATGCCAAGGCGGATGACGCCATGAAGAAGCCCCTCCGAGTAAATGCCGACGGGCGTCCGACTCCTACGGAGCCGGCGCGCGACCGTCCAAGCAATCCGGCTGGCGAAGACGGATCCTCCAGGCGCCACGACAGCGACAACCAGTTCCATAGGGACCGCCAGGCCGGACAACAGAAGCCTCGCTACCACACGCGGCAGGTTAATGCCGTGGAAGGTGCGCCCGATGCACCGGCTAACGACGCAAGGAGGAAGAAGCCACGGCTCACCTTCGACCAGATGTTTGACGGCCCGTGCAAGTGGCATAGCGGTCGCTTCAAACCGGCTACGCACACCACCCGGAATTGCAGCTGGACTCGCCAGCTAAAAGACCACGGCAACCAGCCTCATGTCCCCCTCCCCCTCCAGGTGGACCTCCACCACCGGCTAGGGGGGCCGGCGATAATGGTAACGGCGACAACAACAACAACGGCTACCCACAGCCGCACGCCGCCTACCACATCTTCGATACGGAGCAGGACGACAAGCACAGCCGCAGGCGATGCTCCAAGGAGGTCAATGCCATCGTCTCTCCGGTCCCCCAGTACCTAAACTGGTCGGAAACCCCCATCACCTGGAGCAGCTGCCGACTCCCGGGGGCTACGCCATGGTACTCGACCCCCTCATTGTCTCCAACGCGCGTACCTGCCGATTCTCGCGTGTCCTCATCGACGGAGGCAGCAGCCTCAACCTCCTCTACCAGTCCTTGTTGGAGAAGCTAGGCATTCGCGAAAGCGACCTGCACCCGACTACCACAACGTTCCACGGCGTACTGCCGGGGCCAGCATGCGCCCCGCTGGGGAAAATCCAGCTGGACGTCATCTTCGGGACCGAGGAGAACTTCCGCCGCGAACCAATCTAGTTCGAGGTGGTAAACCCGATGAGCTCCTATCATGCTGTCCTCGGGCGCCCGCCCTCGCCAAGTTCATGGCCGTCCCCCACTACGCGTACCTTAAGATGAAGATGCCAGGACCCCAAGGCGTGATCACCGTCGTCGGCTGCTTCAGACGGTCGATGGAGTGCACCTCAGCCGGTTCCAAACTGGGAGAGGCCCTCATCATAGCCGAAGAAAAGCACGTGATCATGCGCAATGTGGCCATGGCCCAGCAGGACATGCCGGCTAGCAGCAAACCGGTTGGAGAAGGAACTTTCCATCTGGCAAAGGAGACGAAGAGGATTCTGCTCGACCCCTCTGACCCGACTAAGTTCGTCACCATTGGTGCCAGCCTGGACAGCAAATAGAAAAGGGCGCTCGTCGACTTCCTCCGTGAGAATCGGGACATCTTCGCATGGTCCCCCAAGGACATGCCGGGTGTGCCAAGGGAGTTCGCCGAGCACTCACTTCATGTGCGTCCGGATGCCAAGCCGGTCAAGCAACCTCTGCGCCGGTTCACAGAGGAGAAGAGGAAGATAATCGGTGACGAGATCACCCGGATCCTTGCAGCTGGGTTCATCATGGAAGTGTACCACCCGGACTGGTTCGCAAACCCAGTCCTGGTGCTGAAGAAGAACAAGACCTGGCGCATGTGTATCGACTACACCAGCCTGAACAAGGCATGCCTGTAAGACCCCTTCGCCTTGCACCGTATCGATCAAGTCATCGATTCCACGGCCGGTTGCGATTTGTTGTCTTTTCTAGATTGCTATTCCGGGTACAATCAGATCCGGCTAAACCCGGCTGATCGGATTAAGACATCATTTATCACTAGCTACGGGGCTTTCTGCTACGTAACCATGCCTTTTGGTCTAAAGAATGCAAGCGCTACCTACCAGCACTGCATGCAGAAGTGCTTGCACTCGTAGGTAGGCCAAAATGTGCATGCTTATGTGGATGATGTGGTCATCAAGACCAAGGAGAAGCGCACCCTCCTCGAAGACCAAGGAGAAACATTCGGCAACCTCTGCCAGTACCAGATGAAGATGAACCCAGAGAAGTGCGTCTTCGGAGTACCATCCGGTCAGCTACTCGGTTTCCTCGTATCACAACGAGGTATCGAGGCGAATCCGGAGAAGATCGCAGCCATCGAGAGGATGCAGCCGCCCAGGAGCTTGCTTGGGGTCCAGAAGTTCACCGGATTCCTGGCCTCCCTCAGTCGCTTCGTCAGCTGGCTGGGGGAGAAGGCACTCCGCTATACCAGCTGATGAAGAAGATGGACAAGTTCTCCTGGACTGCGCAAGCCGACACCGCATTTCAGGACCTCAAGCGCATGCTATCCACAACACCGGTTCTAGCCATGCCGGCTAGCAAGGAGCCGATGTTGCTCTATATAGCAGCCATCAGCCGGTTCGTCAGCGTCGTCCTAGTGGTGGAGAGCCCCGAGGAAGGCAAGGCTCAGCCGGTTCAGAGGCCCGTCTACTACCTCAGAGAGGTTCTCTCCCTCTCCAAGCAGAACTACCCCCACTACCAGAAGATGTGCTACGGCGTGTACCTAGCATGCAAGAAGCTCAAGCACTACTTCCAGGAGCATCCGATTAAGGTCGTGTGCACTACACCCCTTTCGGAAATCATCGGCAACAAAGACGCCACCGGTCGAGTCGCCAAATGGGCCATCGAGCTCGCCGCCCAGTCCATCCAGTACGAGCCCCGGCTCACGATCAAGTCATAGGTATTGGCATACTTCCTCGTTGACTAGGCGGAGACCCAGTATCTCCCAACGGTTCTGGATTCGAACCACTAGAAGATGCACTTCGACGGGTCGAAGATGCTCGGGGGCTTGGGAGCCGGCATCGTGCTCACGTCGCCCAAAGGAGAACGGCTGGAGTACGTGCTGCAGATCCACTTCAAGGCCTCCAACAACATAGCCGAATATGAGGCACTGGCGCACGGGCTCCGGCTGGCCAAGGAGATCGGTGTCAACCGGATCCTATGCTTCGGTGATTCGGATCTGGTGGTGCAGCAAGTATCCGGAGCATGGGACGCCAGAGATGCAAACATGGCCCTCTACCGATTCCACATCCAGAAGCTCAGCGCCTCCTTCGACGGGTGCGAATTTCACCACGTCCCTCGCATCAACAACGAGGCAGCCGATTCGCTCTCCAAGATCGGATCCACTAGGCAGGCGATCCCACCAGGGGTCTCCTTGGAGCACCTGCGCAAGCCTTCCGTCAACCCGTCACTAGAATTGGACTCCATCGTCTGGGCAGGGAGCGTTCTGGCTGGGGAAACGGCAGAAGCGGAGCCGGCAGAACCACCGAAGAAGAAGACCCGCACTAATTTCGGCAAGGCAGTGCCCTTCGGCTCGCAAGATAGCTCGAGGGCTGTCGTCCCGGGTATGCCACCCGGACAACCCCCCGACATCCGTCAACCGGAGGAGATGAGTGTCCTCGACATTCGAGAAGTGCCATCCTGGCACAGCCCTTCATGAACTACATCACCATTGGAGAACTCCCGGATGACGAGGTGGAAGCCAGGCAAATCCGAGGCCACGCGCACACGTACACCATCATAAACGGCGAGCTGTACAAGCGCAGCGTATCCGGTATCTTCCAAAGATGTGTTGATCTGGACACGGGCTACCGGCTACTCAAGGACATCCACCAGGGCGAATGCGGGCATCATGCTTCGTCATGGGCAATAGTCGCCAAGGCGTTCCGCCATGGTTTCTATTGGCCCACCGCCCTCGAGGACGCTGAGCAGCTAGTCCGTGCGTGCAATGGATGCGAGCGCTTCGGGCATCTCAGACACATGCCAACTTTGGTGCTCAAGACCATACCGATCACCTGGCCCTTTGCAATTTGGGGCCTCGACATGGTCGGCCCCTTCAAGCGAGCATGCGCGGGCATGACCCACCTGCTGGTAGTGGTGGAAAAGTTCACAAAGTGGATCGAGGCCAAGCCTATCCGAAAGCTGGATGGGGCGACAGTCGTTACCTTCTTCACCGACATCATCAACCGCTTTGGCTACCCCAACAGCATCATCACCGACAATGGCACGAATTTTGCCAAGGGGGCCTTCGCCCGGTTCTGCAGCAACAAGGGCATCCGGCTGGACCTTGCCTCCGTCGCGCAGCCGCAATCCAATAGGCAAGTCGAGAGAGCAAACGACTTGGTGCTAGCTGGCATCAAGCCACGCCTCATCGACCTGTTAGAGCGGTCACCCGGATGTTGGATCGAAGAACTTCCGACTGTGCTGTGGAGCCTCCGCACCATGCCGAATAGGTCAACCTGCTACACGCCGTTCTTCCTGGTCTACGAATCGGAAGCCATCCTCTCCGCCGACATCGATTTCGACTCCCCACGCAAGCTCCTGTACGACAAAAAAGCCAACCAGGAGGCGCCGGAGGACGGAGTGGACCTCCTGGAGGAAGCCCGCGAGCTGGCCCTGTCCAGATCAGCCCCATACCAGCAGCGACTACGCCGCTACCATTCAAGCCGGATCCTCCCAGTCACATTCCTCGAGGGCGACTTGGTTCTTCGGCTGGTGCAAGCCACGAAGGGCATGCACAAGATGTCGCCACCCTGGGAGGGCCCCTTCATCATCAGCCGGGCGTTGCCCAACGACTCCTACTACCTCATCGATGCACAACAAGCACGCAAGAACAAGATGGACAAATCAGACGATGAGACCGAGCATCCCTGGAATGTGGACCTGCTGTACCTGTTTTACACCTAGTCGCCATGCAGCGTATGTATCCCGAAAACCCCATGAATGAAAATGCGGACCCCTACGAGAATCTCGGGGGCTCCATGCTAGAAATGTGTGTACATCTGTTTTCCGGTTCAAATTTTCCGGCTCCGGCAACCCCTACCCAGGGGCTCGCCCGCTGGCCCGGCCTGCTAAGTCAACAAACCGGCTGAGTAGTGTGTGACGATGTCAGAGGCCCACTCTTCGTCTCAGCTACAGACCGCAACCCGGCTGTCCGGCTAGCAAGAGCAAAAGCCCGAGGCATCCCACACGAAAAACGGGGAGGACACGCAACAAACCGGGCGTTCTAGCCTTGCAACTAGCTCAAACCAATCCGGCTACTAAGCCGTTAGTATCGTGCGCAATGTACTGTCAGCTCCCTTCGATTCCTACTGCAGACTGCAACCCGGCTGCCCGGCAAGGACGCAGCGAAAACAACAGAGCACACGGGAAAGCGACTAAGTGTCTAGAGAGGCACAAGCCAGTTTTCCAAAAAACAAGCCGTTTTTTGGGTACAATTTGGCACACTAACCTACTAACCTATGAGGACATGTGTGTATGTGTATGTACATTCTTGTCCGACTACCTTGAGTCGGAATTCAGGAAAAGGGAAGAAGATTCGAAGTCCTTGCCTTCATCAAGCACTCTGAATCTCGGGGGCTACACCCACTATGTGCGCTCGCGTGCCCCTAGTGGAATCTTCTAGTTCCTGACCGGTTAAGGGCGTTTAGCCGGCCGTTCGGAGCCCAGGTGAGGGCAAGGGCACGAGCAAGAGAAGACAAGAAAGATTCGAAGCACCTGGCTACGCCAGCTACTCCGAATCTCGGGGGCTACACCCAGTGGGTGTGCTCGCGCACCCCCACTAGAATGTTAGTTCCTCCGGCTGAAGGCGTTCAGCCGACTAGGATGAGGCTAATCGGATAGAGTTAGAAGACTTGGGAAAATTAAGGAAGATTCGAAGCACCTGTCTACACTAGCTACTCCCAATCTCGGGGGCTACACCCAGTGGGTGCGCTGGCGTGCCCCCACTGGAGGTGTGGTTCGTCCGGCTAAAGGTGTGTAGCCGGACGAGATTAGCCGGGCGAAGTGAGCCGGGAAAATATCAAAAGAAAATTCAAGGCACAAGTTAAGGGAGACTCAAGAGTTCAACATTAACAAGCAAAAGAGAGACGAAGCTCCCATAAGTTACCCGACATCAGAGATAGCCGGTACAGATAGACAAGTTTCACGCATATCTAAGACAAGACAAATACACCCGGCATCCCGGGGCAGCGACTAGGCGGCAGGAGCCTTGCCGTGAGGAGCGCCTTGACCAACAGAAGCTTCGGGCGGAGGAGGCGGCGTGGAGCTCGGTCCGTTTCCGGCGCCCACGGGCGGCGGCATCGGTCCTTCCACGTCAGGAGTACCGACGGACTCCGAGTCGGTGAGCACCTCGTCGGGATCCACGTAGTCGGCGATCTTGATGGCGGATCCGCAGAGCTCCGGATGGGCTTGGCGGACGGCGGCGAGGTCAGCACCGGCACGGAACCCTCCGTCAATCTTCTCGACACGGGCATCCTTGTACCAGGAGAGCATGAGGGCCAGAGCCATCTCCGCTCCGGCTCATGCTGCCAGGTCCCGCAGCCGGTCCACCGCAGCCGGCACCTCCACCACCTTCACCGCCAGCTGCGCCATTGTCTCCGGAACCGGAGCCTCCGACCACATGAAGGAGAAGACATCCCGCGCCGCTTGACGAAGCTTGGCAGCTTCTTCGCCAAGAAGAATGACGAGCTCCTGGGCCGTCGGCTGCGCTCCCAGCCAGTTCTCCTGTAGTCGGTTGTAGGCCAGCAGGTCTATGCCAGGGTAAAAGGCTGTCAGAAAAAAGAGTCAGATCCGGCTACCGGATCCGGAAAGAAAAGTAGATGGAAAAAGGAACTTACCCTTAGACGTGTGGCCGACATGCTTCAGCTCCTCCACCAGAGCCTTCTCCTTGGTCGTCAGCCGTTTGATCTCCTTCTCTTGGTCCTTGTTCTGGGCGTCGAGAAGGTTGAAGGCGTCAGTCCGGTTGGCGAGCGAGGCGTCATGCTCCTTGATGGTGGCTTCCAGACCATCTACCCTTGCGTGCCAATCCTTATTCTGCAACCGCAGAGTGGTATTGGACTTGCTCAGCCGGTCGTTCGCCTTCTTCAAGCGATCGATCTCGTGCTGAGCGCACACGAGGATGGCTGCAATACAAACGGCCATCTCCTGCTGACAGGGGGAGCGGCGACGGAAGAGTGGTGGTGGCCCATAGCAACAACGACAACGAACGGGCGGTGCAGCGGGCTACGGCGCAGAAGGCAAGGGCGCAGAAGCAGAAGCACGCGAGGGAAGAGGAGACTGCAGCGGGGGAGCGAAGGAAAGGAACTGCCTCCCCGCGGCGTCCCTTTAAAGGGCCGGAAGGGCAACCATCAACGGAGCTACGTGGCGCGCATCCGGACAGCCCTCACCCCAACCGCCGCCCAGATCCAGTGTGCCGAAGCAGGATGCGCAGAAGATCCCGGAGCACGAACCGAAGCGCCGGACAGCGGTTTCCCGAGGCGACGTGTGACGGGATGTTATGCTGCCCGCCGCAGATCAATGATGGCATGTGCGCGCATGTCCAGCATCAGCACTGACATCACGAGTAGCGCAACCGCCAAGCTCAGTCGGACGCAAATTCAAAAACATGAGGGAGCGTGCACACATTTCTCCTAAGGGCGGAATCCACACGCGCTCGGGGGCTAGTGTTAGGGGGATAACCCCCAGGTACCCCAACCGGACAAGAGCCAGGCAGCCGGATCACGTCCGGCTGACCAAGCATAGCCGGACAGGGCAAGCCAGGCCGGCTACCGTTTGGTAGCCGGGTGAGCAAGAAGTAGCCGGCTACGGCGATGTAGCCGGACCCAATCAGTGAGACAGGACGACGTGCGTATCAGTGCACAGTACGCCCTGCACGATCACAAGACTGGCAACCACCCGGCCATACCGAAGGCTTTGTGGCGGTGACGCAGGAACAGTGCCTACGACAGCATCCACTGTGCCTACGACAGCCATACCGCTCATACCCCGATAAGAGTTACCATACCGAACACTGTAGATGACCAGCCGGCTGGGACCCGCATGTGGGTCCCGCCAGTCGGATTGGCCAGTGAGACCGTTGCCTCTCTGCCTATATAAGGAGAGGCAAGGCCTCAGTAGGAAGGGTTGGTCTCATAGCATTTAAGGCAGTAGCTAGCAAATACAGCTCAAAGAGCACTTGTAGTTCATATATCCCACATAGTCAGATCCGGCAGGAGTAGGGGCTTTACCTCATCACGAGGGCCCTGAACCTGGGTACTTCCTGCATCCAGCTACGCTCGCTTGTATCCAATCCCGCCTGCGGACGCCGTCGATAGCTTCCCTGCCAGTCCCCACACCTATATCTAACCTCTTCAGGTACTGCCGTTCCAAATACAACGACAACGCTCGCCTTGGCGCCTTCGTCGGCAGGCCGTGGTCCCTACCACCGCCAAGTCAGCCGACTCCCTCACCTCCGTCCTCCAGAACGCCTCCGCCTTCGTTCCCTGCCGCCAAGCGTTGTCTCCGGCCTTGGCGTCACCCGCGAGCCTGCCCCGTCACACGCGCACAGTGTTTTGGCCTCAATTTGTGCCTATGTCCAGGAACAACTCGATCTCTCTAGCGTTTGGTGGTGTGGTGCGGATGATACGCTGCGGTGGAGTAAAGGAGATGTTGGTGTGGATGGAACATGGTCTCAAACATGTGAAGATATGCTACCTCGATTATCTGTGAGACATGGACACTCAAAGTCGCGACCCGAAAGATCATCGACATGGAAAATTAGACCTGCGTACATGGTTAGTCATCGACAAGACCGGCTCGATGCCGATGGTTTTCGATGGATGTACATGTTGGAGATATGCCCAAGAGGCAATAATGAAAGTGGTTATTATTATATCTTTGTGTTTATGATGAATGTTTACATCCCATGCTATAATTGTATTATAAGGAAACACTGATACATGTGTGTTTTGTAAACATAAAAGAGTCCCTAGTAAGCCTCTTGTGGAACTAGCTTGTTGATTAAATGATGATCATGGTTTCCTGATCATGGACATTGGATGTCATTAATAACAAGGTTATATCATTAGGAGAATGATGTGATGGACACACACCCATAGTAAGCGTAGCATAAGATCAAGTCATTAAGTTCGTATTGATGTAAGTTTTCAAATGCATAGTAACCTAATCCTTCGACCATGAGGTTATGTTAATCACCATCACCGGATGGGTACTTTGATGACATCAAACACCGCTTCTTAACTGGGTGGTTATAAAGGTGTCATTGGGTATTCTGAAAGTATGTGTTGAAGCACATGGACCAAGATTGGGATTTGTCCATCCATATGACGAATAGATATGCTCTGGGCCCTCTCGGTGGAATGTCATCTAGTTAGCTTGCAAGCATGTGACTAGGTTACAAGGGATGACATAACATGGAACGAGTAAAGAGTACTTATCAGTAACGAGGTAGAACTAGGTATGGAGATACCGACGATCAAACCTCGGATAAGTAGAATATCGCATGACAAAGGGAATTGGTTTCGTATGTTAATGGTTCTATCGATCACGAAGTCATCGTTGAGTATGTGGTAGCCGTTATGGATCTCTAGATCCCGCTGATGGTTATTGATCGGAGAGGTGTATTCATCATGTCTGCATATTCACGAACCGTAGGGTGACACACTTAAGGTTCGAAATTGTTTTAAGTAGATATGGAATATGCATTGGAGACCGAATGTTGTTCGGAGTCTCGGATTGGATCCGGGACATCACAAGGAGATCCAGAATTGTCCGGAGAATAAGATTCATATATTGGGGATCATTTTCTAAGTTAGGAAATGTTCCGGAGTGTTTGTATGGAGATTCTAGAAGGTTTCGGAATGTTCTGGAAGGTTCTAGAAGATTTCTTGGAGTTTGCTTGAAAACCAAGAAAGGATCAAGGAGTCTTTGTGGGGCAAGACACGGATTCATGGGGGAGGAGGATTCCTCCCCCCCTCCCAATCCGCCGGCCAAGGAGGGAGGGGAGTCCTACTAGGACTCCCCCTCCCATGGCACCTCCCTCCTTTAAATAGAGGGGAGGGGGCGCCACCCCCTAGACCTCTCCCATAACAAACCCTAGCCACCGCCTCTCTCCTGCTCCTTCGCTCTGCTCCGGCTTAGGCGAAGCCCTGCAGAATTCTCTACTCCACCACCACCACACCGTCGTGCTGCTAGGATTCCGTGGAGAAGATCTACTACCTCATTGCTCATTGGAACAGGGAGAGGAAGGTCTGCCGACTCAAGACGTGTGACCGATCATGTAGCGCCGCCGAACACTGGCCGGAAGGATCGTCCACTTGATCTTGAGATCGGCAAGTGATCGACTACATCAACCCCGAGATCTAATCTCGTAATGCTTTCAGTTCTACGAGGGTTAGTAAAAATCTATCTCGTTGCACATGTCTAATAGATTAGATCTTGTCTTTTATCTAGATTAGATCTGGGTTTTGTTCGTTCTTGCGGTAGAAATTTTTTGTTTTCCATGCTACGAACCCATCAGTGGTATCAGAGCCTTGTCTATGTGTAGATCTGTTGCACGAGTAGAACACAATGGTTTTGTGGGCGTTGGTGCTCGTGCCGTCTTGTGCTTTGTGTACTTTGCATCTTGCGGTATGGTTGGATGAAGCGGCTCGGGCTAACCTTACATGTCATCGCACATGAGACTTGCTCCATGCCTGACGTGTAACTTGCTTTGCACAAGTGGCTTTGCGGGTGTCTGTCTCTCCCATCATAGTATAGATCCAATTTACACTTTGCACTTGATAGCACTTGTATCAACGTTGTGGTTCAGTTTCGTAGGTAAGATCCGTTCTTATTCGAAAGCCCCAAACCACGTAAAACATGCAATGAAAATTAGAGGCGTCTAACTTGTTTTTGCTGGGGTTTTGTGATGTGATATGGCCATCATGTGATTGTGATTATATTTGATGTATGCAATGATCCTTGTTGTAATATGGCAACCGGCAAGAGCCTAATGGTTGTCTTTAATTCTGTTAAGACCTGCGTGTCTATTCATCTTGTAATAGCTTTATTCCAAGTAGTTGTAATAGTTGCTGGTGATGATGGACAACCATGAAGCGGCACCACTGACCTTGACGCAATGCTGGTGATGATGGAGATCATGTCCGTGCTTTGGAGATGGAGATCAAAGGCATAAGAAGAAAGGGCCATATCATATAACACAAATTATGAATTGCCCTGCGATGTTAATCCTTTATGCATCTTGTATTGCTTAGATCGCGACGGTAGCATTATAAGATGATCCCTCTCACTAAATTTCAAGTAATAAAGTGTTCGTCCTTAGTTGGCACCGTTACTAAGACTCGTCGTCTCGAAGCATCTCGTGATGATCGGATGTGATAGATTCTACGTGTGCATACAACGGGTGCAAGCCAGATTTGCACATGCGGAAACTAAGGTTAATCTTGACGAGCCTAGCTTGTACAGACATGGTCTCGGAACACGGAATACCGAAAGGTAGAGCATGAATCATGTAAGTGATATGATGAACATGAAGATTGTTCACCGATGAAACTACATCTTCTCTCGTGAAGATCGGACTTGGTGTAGTGGACTTGGTTCGTGTAATCACTAAGACAATGTGAGGGATGTTGTTTTGAGTGGGAGTTCACCTAGTTAATTTAAGAATTAAAGTAGAACTCAATTTATCATAAACTTAGTCTAAACTACTTGCAAATTTGTTGTAGATTATGGCAAACCTCTCCATCAATTTCAATGCGTTCCTAGAGAAATAAAAGCTTAAGAACAATGGAAGAAACTTCACGGACTGGCTCCATGGTCTGAAGATTGTCCTCAGGGCTGGTCAGATGACCTATGTGCTCGAAGCACCGCTAGGTGACCCACCTGCAGATGATGCCACCGATGACGTAAAGAATGTTTACGCCACTCGGAAAAATCATTACTCCACAGTGTGCCATCCTCACGGTTTAGAAACGGAGCTCCGAAGCGTTTTGAGCACCACGACCCGCTCGAGATCATTAAGGAGCTCAAGCTCATTTTGAGACTCACGCCGTGGAGAGCTATGAGGCCTCGAAACTTTACCCGCAAGATGGAAGAGGAAGCTCGTAGCGAGCATGTGCTCACCATGTCTGGGCACGCAAACAAGCTCCAAGAGTTGGGGATAACGATTCCTAATGAGTGAGGGATTCACCGTGTCCTCCAATCACTGCCACCGAGTTATAAGAACTTTGTGATGAACTACAATATGCACTGCATGAACAAGACGTTGCCTGAACTATCGTCCATGCTGAAAACTGCTGAAGTGGAGATCAAGAAGGAGCACCAAGTGTTGATGGTCAATAAGACCACCAATTTCAAGAAACAGGGCAAGCCTAAGAAAAATGGCAACTTCAAGAAGGACGGCAAGAAAGCTGCCGCACCTGCTAAGGAGCCCAAGGCTGGTCCTAAGACTGAAACTGAGTGCTTCTACTGCAAGGGTGCTGGTCACCGGAAGCATAACTGCCCCAAGTACCTGGCGGATCTGAAGAACGGCAACATCAATAAGAAAGGTATATTGGATATACATGTTATTGTTGTGTATCTTACTAGTAGTCATAGTAGTGCCTAGGTATTTGATACTGCTTCGGTTGCTCATATTTGTAACTCGAAACAGGAGCTGCGGAATAAACGTAGACTGGCAAGAGTCAAGGTGACGATGCGCGTTGGAAATGGCTCCAAGGTTGATGTGATCGCCGTCGGCACGCTCCCTCTACATCTACCTTCGGGATTAGTTTTAAATTTGAATAATTGTTATTTGGTGCATGCGTTAAGCATGAACATTATATCTGGATCTTGTTTATTGCAAGACGGTTACTCTTTTAAGTCTGAGAATAAAGGTTGTTCGATTTATATGAGTAATATCTTTTATGGTAATGCACCTGAGATGAATGGTTTATTCTTATTGAATCTCGATAGTAGTGATACACATGTTCACAGCATAGATGCTAAACAAATAAAATTGAATGATAATTCTACATACATGTGGCACTGTCATCTTGGTCACATTGGAGTGAAGCGTATGAAGAAACTCAATTCTGATGGACTTCTTGAATCACTTGATTTTGAATCACTTGAAAGATGCGAAGCATGTCTAATGGGAAAAATGACTAAGACTCCATTCTCTGGAATAATGGAGTGAGCTATGACTTCTCGGAAATAATACATACCGATGTGTGCGGTCCAATGAGTGTAGCGTCGCGTGGTGGATATCGTTATGTTCTCACTTTCACGGATGACTTAAGTAGATATGGGTATGTCTACTTTATGAAACATAAGTCCAAAACTTTCGAGAAGTTTAAGGAATTTCAAAGTGAAGTGGAAAATCATCGTAACAAGAAGATTAAGTTTCTGCTTTCTGACCGCGGAGATGAATATCCAAGTTATGAGTTTGGCATGCATTTAAATAAATATGAAATACTTTCGCAGTTGACACCACCGGGAACACCACAGCGTAATGGTGTGTCCGAACGTCGTAATCGAACTCTCTTAGATATGGTTCGGTCTATGATGTCTCTTATAGATTTACCGCTATCATTTTGGGGCTATGCATTAGAGACAGCCGCATTCACTTTAAATAGGGCACCATCTAAATCCGTTGAAACGACCTGCATTTAACTGTTGTTTGGTAAGAAACCTAAGTTGTCGTTCCTTAAAGTTTGGGGTTGCGGGTTTATGTAAAGAAGTTACAACCTGATAAGCTTGAACCCAAAGCGAGAAATGCGTCTTCATAGGATACCTTAAAGAAACAATTGGGTATACCTTCTATCATAGATCAAAAGCCAAAGTTTTATATGCAAAGAATGGATACTTTCTTGAGAAGGAGTTTCTCAAGGAAGTGATCGGAAGGAAAGTAGAACTCGACGAGGTTATTGAACCTTCTCTCGGAGTTGAGAGTAGCGCAGCACCGGAAGATGTTTTTGTGCCGCCTGCACCAATTGGAGAGGAAGCTAATGATGGTGATCATGAAACTTCGAACGAAGTTACTACAGAACCTCGCAGGTCAACGAGAGTTCGTACCACTCCTGATTGGTATGACTCTGCCTTGAACGTCATGTTGGTGGACAACACTGATGACCCTGCGACGTATGAAGAAGCTATGGTGAGCCCAGATTCTGACAAATGGCTAGAAGCCATGAAATCCGAAATGGGATCCATGTACGAAAACCAAGTATGGACTTTGGTGGACTTACCGGATGGCCGTAAGGCTGTCGAGAACAAATGGATTTTCAAAAGAAAAATAGATGCTGATGGTAATGTTACCGTCTATAAAGCTCGACTTGTCGCGAAGGGGTTTTGACAAATTCAAGGAGTTGACTACGATGAGACTTTCTCACCAGTAGCGAAGCTAAAGTCTGTGAGGATTTTGTTAGCAATCGCTGCATATTTCGATTATGAAATTTGGCAGATGGATGTCAAAACGGCATTCCTTAATGGTGACATTGAGGAAGAGTTGTATATGGTACAACCCTAGGGTTTTGTCGATCCTAGTGATGCTGACAAGGTATGCAAACTTCAGCGCTCCATTTATGGACTGAAGCAAGCATCCCAGAGTTGGAATCAACGTTTTGATAAAGTAATCAAAAACTTTGGATTTATACAAACTTATGGAGAAGCTTGTATTTACACAAACTTTGAAAGTGAGTGGGAGCTCTGTAGCATTCCTAGTACTATATGTAGATGACATATTGTTGATTGGGAATGATATAGAACTTCTTAATAGCATCAAAACTTATTTGAATAATAGTTTTCCAATGAAGGATCTTGGCGAAGCGGCATATATTCTAGGCATCAAGATTTATAGAGATAGATCAAGACGCCTAATAGCGCTTTCACAAAGTACATACTTAGACAAAGTTCTAAAGAAGTTTAGAATGGAAGAGAGCAAGAAGGGGTTCGTGCCCATGTTGTCAGGTAAGACCTTGAGTAAGACTCAAAGTCCGGCTACGGCAGAAGATAGAGAAAAGATGAATAATATTCCCTATGCCTCGGCCATAGGTTCTATCATGTATGCCATGCTATGTACAAGACCGGATATAGCACATGCTGTTAGTTTGACTAGCAGATATCAAAGTGATCCTGGAATGGAGCACTGGACAACGGTCAACAATATCCTAAAGTACCTGAATAGGACTAAGGATATGGTTCTTTCTTATGGAGGTGATGAACAGCTTGTTGTAAACGGTTACACTGATGCTAGTTGGAACACCGATCCGTATGACTCAAGTCACACCGGATAATGATTTATTTTGAATGGTGCTGCAGTGAGCTGGAGGAGTGCCAAGCAAAGTGTTGTGGCGAAATCTTCAACTGAATCGGAATACATAGCTGCTTCGGAGGCTGCACAAGAAGCCATATGGATGAAGGAGTTCATTACTGAACTTGGCGTGGTTCCCAGTGCGTTGGACCCGATGGCCATCTACTGTGACAACACAGGTGCCATAGCTAATGCGCAGGAGCCAAGGTCACATAGCAAGCTGAAGCACATCAAGCTACGTTTCCATGCTATTCGCGAGTATGTCCGAGATGGTGACATAAAGATTTGCAAAGTACACACTGATCTGAATGTGGCAGATCTGTTGACTAAACCTCTCCCTAGAGCAAAGCATGACCAACACCAGAACGCCATGGGTGTTAGGTATATTACCATGTAATCTAGATTATTGACTCTAGTGCAAGTGGGAGACTGTTGGAGATATGCCCAAGAGGCAATAATAAAAGTGGTTATTATTATATCTTTGTGTTTATGATGAATGTTTACATCCCATGCTATAATTGTATTATAAGGAAACACTGATACATGTGTGTTTTGTAAACATAAAAGAGTCCCTAGTAAGCCTCTTGTGGAACTAGCTTGTTGATTAAATGATGATCATGGTTTCCTGATCATGGACATTGGATGTCATTAATAACAAGGTTATATCGTTAGGAGAATGATGTGATGGACACACACCCATAGTAAGCGTATCATAAGATCAGTCATTAAGTTCGTATTGATGTCAGTTTTCAAATGCATAGTAACCTAATCCTTCGACCATGAGGTTATGTTAATCACCATCACCGGATGGGTACTTTGATGACATCAAACACCGCTTCGTAACTGGGTGGTTATAAAGGTGTCATTGGGTATTCTGAAAGTATGTGTTGAAGCGCATGGACCAAGATTGGGATTTGTCCATCCATATGATGGATAGATATGCTCTGGGCCCTCTCGGTGGAATGTCATCTAGTTAGCTTGCAAGCATGTGACTAGGTCACAAGGGATGACATAACATGGAACGAGTAAAGAGTACTTATCAGTAACGAGGTAGAACTAGGTATGGAGATACCGACAATCAAACCTCGGATAAGTAGAATATCGCGTGACAAAGGGAATTGGTTTCGTATGTTAATGGTTCTATCGATCACAAAGTCATCGTTGAGTATGTGGGAGCCGTTATGGATCTCTAGATCCCGCTGATGGTTATTGATCGGAGAGGTGTCTTCATCATGTCTGCATATTCACGAACCGTAGGGTGACACACTTAAGGTTCGAAGTTGTTTTAAGTAGATATGGAATATGTGTTGGAGACCGAATGTTGTTCGGAGTCTCGGATTGGATCCGGGACATCACGAGGATATCCGGAATTGTCCGGAGAATAAGATTCATATACTGGGGATCATTTTCTAAGTTAGGAAATGTTCCAGAGTGTTTGTATGGAGATTCTAGTAGGTTTCAGAATGTTCTGGAAGGTTCTAGAAGATTTCTTGGAGTTTGCTTGAAAACCAAGAAAGGATCAAGGAGTCTTTGTGGGGCAAGACACGGATTCGTGGGGGAGGAGGATTCCTCCCCCCTCCCAATCCGCCGGCCAAGGAGGGAGGGGAGTCCTACTAGGACTCCCCCTCCCATGGCGCCTCCCTCCTTTAAATAGAGGGGAGGGGGCGCCACCCCCTATACCTCTCCCATAACAAACCCTAGATGCCGCCTCTCTCCTCCTCCTTCGCTCTGCTCCGTCTTAGGCAAAGCCCTGCAGAATTCTCTACTCCACCACCACCACCACACCGTCGTGCTGCTGGGATTCCGTGGAGAAGATCTACTACCTCTGCTGCTCGCTGGAACAGGGAGAGGAAGGTCTGCGTCGACTAAGACGCAGGACCGATCATGGGTAAGCGCTGCGGAACGCGGCGCCGGAAGGATCGTCCACACGATCTTGAGATCGGCAAGTGATCGACTACATCAACCCCGAGATCTAATCTCGTAACGCTTTCAGTTCTACGAGGGTTAGTACAGATCTATCTCATTACACATGTCTAATAGATTAGATCTTGGCTTTTATCTAGATTAGATCTGGGTTTTGTTCGTTCTTGCGGTAGAAATTTTTTGTTTTCCATGCTACGAACCCATCAGTACATGGTGCTACACAAGACCTCCGACATGGGAAGACCCCACGTCCTTCGAGGTGGAACCGACAAGATCGACCTCACGACGACAAGATCTCCTTCCCGGAACCTCAAGATCTTCTGGCACCGAGACCCAAGACCGACATCGTCACTCGGGGACTTCGACAAGAACGCCAAGTATGCCGATACAGAACCGACAAGTTCTACATCATGAAACCGAAGGACGCCGAACGCCAAGGTCTTCTTCTCGGACCCGATGACTTCCAAGACCGAACCCTGGCGCGAAAAGTTCTTCGACCCAGAGGACCGATCCATCAGATGTGACAAGACCTCCTTCCCGGATGCGATGAGGATAACCCGGACGCCAAGGTCGTCGACACGGATACGCCAAGTTCTTCATCCCGGACGCCATGACCGTCTACACGGACCCGAAGACCACCGGTACCCGATCCATTCAAGTTCGCCATCGACGACAAGGTCGACCGTTTGGAACCCAAGTTCTCCGTCACGACACGACAAGTTCTCCATCTTGTTTCCGAACCTCGCCGATCCCTGTCGAACCTTGGGACCCAGACCCGAACCCCCAGAACCCAAGATCTTCTGAACCCAGATGTGTGACCCTAAGCCCCTATTTTTATAATATGACATTACCACCTGATGCATATTAAATTGTTCATGCATGCATACTTGTCTGTGGTTTGGGGGAATTATGCCGATTCACCTCATAATTAAATATGGAGTCAATATGCGGGATAGTTTTGTCTTATTCTGGACTCCATTAAAATTGGTGTAGCGAACCGATGCCATGTTTTGCATTGTTAAGACAACATTTAATTTGCGGGGTTTCTAAATAACTTGAACCGTGTAATTAATTATCGGGACCCCGGTTCCGCTTAATATTGCCTAATTACACCGCATCTGTGCCATGCCATGCATCATATCATAATCATGCCAGATCTTTTGTCGTAGTATTAAATAGTGCATCCGGTGTTTCTTTTAGTGCTTTACTTCTTCGCGGATTAGGCCGATGGGTGGATCTCGTATTGTCAAGTACCACAGTTGTTGGAATGCTGGCAGATGCTTAATGGTGGAGATGGTCATGACTTTAAATACAACTATTAAATTGCTGGTATAACTAATGTAGAGGCATCGGTGGGCAATAGATGTTATTTGGTTCTTCCACGCTCACTTGTGTCCCGTAGGACCCCGAGTACTTGATACCTGTTCCTTGACTATCGCACTATCCGCACATAGTACCATGAATCCCCTTAGCTAGAGCTTGATTCGTTTCTTATTTCTTGGGGCCACAAACTAGTTTGGGGCTTTATTACTATCATGTACCTATGCCATGCTTTACTACTTTATTTACGATTGTGCGTCGAGCACCTGTACTATTTTGGATCGTGCCACATTTTCGTGGTATCGACAAGCCCAGTCACACTTTCGGGTTCCCAGTCATTTACAGCCGTTGTCACAAACCCTAGGTCCGTTCCGGAGATGGCCAACTTTGTTGCGGGTAGCTTAGTGGGGTGGCCCCCTGAAATATTTTATGAATCTTGTGATTGCTTTGTCGTGAAAGCCTCGTTGGGTTTTGATTTGGTTTTTCCGAGGTTGATCGTGTGTGTGTTGTTATTTGTGCACCCCTGCAGGGTAAATCTTTCTGAAAGCTGTGTCCGCGGTTTTGGATGACTTGGAGTACAGTATCTCGATCATAGACAAGCATAACTAAAGTAGTGTTATAAATTTGACTTAATATGTGACTAGTAATCATCTTCACTACAATGGAATGGATAATAAAAATGCCAACAACTGGTGGCTCTGTGGTGATCTATGTCATACTATACGTGCGTAGTAAGTATTGCAACTCCAATGAAATGTGATAAAAGTGCCAACAACTACTGGGTTTTGGGATTCCTCAGGACAATTATATCTGACTAGTAAATGTTCCAACTACCACAGAATGGTTAATTTAAACTGCCCACTACCTATGCTTCAGGATGACTCATGCTATCTATATCTGACTAGTAAGTGCTGCAACTATAATGGAATGAATAAAACTGCCAACTGCGTGAGTTCCTCGGTTTGACTTCCTCGTTTGGACTCGAGGGGGAATACCAGGATGGGTATGATTGGTGTTAGTATCAGGTTGGATCCGAATAGGTCTTTCTTATCCCTCTCTAATAGCCGACAATTGAATCGAGTCTCCATAGGTTGTTTAGTGCATGCTGCGCTGCCGCTTCAGCCCACCATACCTATGTAGGCGAGAGCCACCGAATTCTAGCCTCGTTGTGTACTGGCCTCAGTACTGACGCTCCTCTTTTTCCTTTGGCCTTTGTCGGCACCCCTTTTGTTTTAGCAGGTTTGAGATCGATGTCGTTAGCAGGGTTACCCTTCCGGCTTGGCCTGGGCAGGGTTATGGATGCCATTGGTTACTCTTCAGGGCTCTTAGCCCCATTTGCATCTTGTCCGTACTCGGATGCTGTATCGTTTTCAAGGTGATTTGGATCTTTGTAGTGTATATCTGTATTCTTGACTCTTGGAGTCGTGCTGTATATATATCTGTTCTGTGGTTTCCATCGAGGACTATTGTGTAATGGTATTACTTCGCTTTCCACCCGCACGAAAGTGCCTGGTGGGCGTCCTTGAATCGTTTCTATGCGGGTTTGTTGGAAAGGGCTAAAACTTGCATAGGGCCGATTCGAGGGTGTTACAGAGTGGTATTAGAGCTCAGCAGTTGCGATACCCCACTGGTCCAGCCTGTAGGATAACCTAGCTAACGGACGACCTAGAGTGTCAAAACTATTTTGGAAAATCGGTTGGATAGATCTGCTTTTACTCCTTATCCCTCTGCTGTTCTCCTCTTACCTATGCGTGTTTTGGATCTGTTCTCTTATTTTTTCTTCGAGTCTAGGACTTCTCGTGGTTGGGTTTCCGTCGTACCTTTAGGGTTTTGCTTCCTCCTTTGGCAATGTTGTTTCTACCTCCAGACTTCATGCTATCTGAGTGATCCTTTATCTGTGGTACCATTCTTTGTTCCTTGTTTGTGCCTTCCGGTGTTTTCCGACGCGACGACATCATCTACGCCAGATCCGATGTAGATTCTACATCACTCCTTTGTTTCCAAACCTCGCTTGTCGAGATCTTTAGTCTGATTCCGAGGATGGTTGCACGCTTTTCAACTGATTGTGCGGAGTAATAGTTTGGGTGCGTGATGGATTGGCCCCCATGCCGACTACTCATTCTATTCGCTCTTGTATATTGAAGTGGATTAGGTTGCACCTTTTCTCTCCGTATATCGAAGTTAGAGGTGGCTTTGTTTGTTGATACCTCTACCTTCGCCCTTTGTGCCCGGAGTGTTCTCTCGATGATCCTGGACAACGACCTCTTGTTAGTGGTGTCGTGGGGATCTACACGAAGCGAGAAGATTCAGATCGCCGGCCTTCTTCCCTGTACCATGAGGCGGATCTCGAGGGCGAGATCCCTTGTTAGTGGTGTCGAATTGTGGCATCCCGCCAAAACCACTACTAGAAAATCGTTGTGTTTTTGTGCATTGCATCGTCATGACCACATGCTCATGTCATCATGCCACATTGCATTTGAGCATCGTCATCATCTTGCATGGTTTGTTTAAAAACTATTTTCTAAAAGCCTGATTGTGTTTTCTAAACGCCCCGTCTTTATTTCAAATTAAAACCCGGATCTCCGGATTATTTTGTTTCGTCTAAAAACGGATTCTAAAAGCCTTGTTGTTAATGAATAAAATAATTATATAATTTTTAGGGGGCAGCCGAACGGACCCAGCCGGCCACCCCTAGTAAAAAAAACAGATCAAAACCAAACCCCAAACCCCTACCTACCCCTAGCCCTCACCTTCTCACACACACACAACACGCACACACGCCACACACGCACTACCCCACACCTGGCCAAACTTCCACCCCATCACCACATCACTCCGGCCACTCCCAGGCCGCCACCTCACCCCCGGCCCCACCTCCTGTCCCTGGACCCGCTCCCCCCGCTCCTCTCTCTCCTCCCGTGAATCCCGCACCAATCCCACCAGCTGTGATGCTTCCTCTCTCCTTCCTTCCCTCGCGACCACGCCATTCCGCCCGCCTCCGTCTCTGCCTCGCCATCGACAGCCTCCTCTCCCCCCCGTGATGCTCCCATCGAGCCGAGAGACCGCCGCCGGCTCACAGCCCCTTCCCCACCTACCTCTCGTCCTCTCCCCGTCGTCATCCCCTTGCAAGCCTGCCCGAGCTCGACCCCGCCTCCAGGGACTCCGCGCTCAAGCTCTGGCCATGGCCTCCTCGCCTCCTCCCTCCTCGACTTCTCCGGCCGCCGGCCGCCTCAAGCTCTGCAGGGACCATGGCAGCGCTACCCTGGCAGCCTTTCCGTCGCCCCACGGTCGCCATCCACCTCCCGATGGCCACCCTCACCTCCGGCCAAGCCCGCGTCCGGCCCCGCCTTCGTGCTCGCGGACTAGGTCATCGTCGACCATCCTGTCTCCCTCCTTTGGCTCCACCCCGCGCACGTCCTCGTCGCCAGCCTCCGTCGCATCCTCTGCTGTGTGGGCGCTCGCGCCGCCCACCTCGGCGTCCTCCCTGTAGCGGCCTCACCGGCCGCCTCACCGCGTCGCTGCCACCTCGCCCTACCCTGCTGTCATGTCCACGCTCGCCTTGGTGCCTTCGTCGGCAGGCCGTGGTCCCTGCCACCGCCAGATCGGCCGACTCCCTCACCTCCGTCCTCCAGAACGCCTCCGCCTTTGTTCCCTGTCGCCAAGCATTGTCTCCGGCCTTGGCATCACCCGCGAGCCTGCCCCGTCACACGCGTGCAACGTTTTGGTCTCAGTTTGTCCCTATGTCCAGGAACAACTCGATCTCTCTAGCGTTTGGTGGTGTGGTGCAGATGATGCGCTGCGTTGGAGTAAAGGAGATGTTGGTGTGGATGGAACATGGTCTCAAACATGTGAAGATATGCTACCTCGATTATCTGCGAGACTTGGACACTCAAAGTCGCGACCCGAAAGATCATCGACATGGAAAACCAGACCTGTGTACATGGTTAGTAATCGACAAGACCGGCTCGATGCCGATGGTTTTCGATGGATGTACATGGTGCTACACAAGACCTCCGACATGGGAAGACCCCAGGTCCTTCGAGGTGGAACCGACAAGATCGACCTCACGACGACAACATCTCCTTCCCGGAACCTCAAGATCTTCTGGTGCCGAGACCCAAGACCGACATCGTCACTCGAGGACTTCGACAAGAACGCCAAGTATGCCGATACGGAACCAAAAAGTTCTACCTCATGAAACCGAAGGACGCCGAATGGCACGGTCTTCTTCTCGGACCCGATGACCGCCAAGATCGAACCCTGGCACGCCAAGTTCTTCGACCCCGAGGACCGATCCATCGGATGCGACAAGACCACCTTCCCAGATGCGATGCCGATAACCCGGATGCCAAGGTCGTCAACACGGATATGCCAAGTTCTTCATCCCGGACGCCATGACCGTCTACACGGACCCGAAGACCACCCGTACCCGATCCATTCAAGTTCGCCATCGATGACAAGGTCGACCGCTTGGAACCCAAGTTCTCCGTCACGACACGGCAAGTTCTCCATCTTGTATCTGAACCTCGCCGATCCCCGTCGAACCTTGGGACCCAGACCCGAACCCCCGGAGCCCAAGATCTTCTGAACCCAGATGTGTGACCCTAAGCCCCTATTTTTATAATATGACATTACCAACTGTCGCATATTAAATTGTTCATGCATGCATACTTGTCTATGGTTTGGGGGCATTATGCCGTTTCATCTCATAATTAAATATGGAGTCAATATGCGGGATAGTTTTGTCTTATTCCGGACTCCATTTAAATTGGTGTAGCGAACCGATGCCATGTTTTGCATTGTTAAGACAACATTTAATTTGCGGGGTTTCTAAATAAATTGAACCATGTAATTAATTATCGGGACCCCAGTTCCGCTTAATATTGCATAATTGCACCGCATCTATGCCATGCCATGCATCATATCATAATCATGCCGGATCTTTTGTCGTAGAATTAAATAGTGCATCCGGTGTTTCTTTTAGTGCTTTGCTTCTTCGCGGATTAGGACGATGAGTGGATGCGAGTATCGACAAGTTCTTCAGATAATGTCTCTTCGGCTATGTTTCCCAGGCGAGCATCTCTCCCCCTTCTACCTATTTTGTATTTATAGTCTTTATTTCCTCCTGTTGATCTATTGCTATCCGTGTCACGATGCTTTAGATACCGTACACCAGTGATATCCCGTGCAGCCTCTATATTGCCTTGGACACCTCCTATTACCTGTGTTGGGTAGATAGCTGGCCTTGCGAGTCGTAGTTGCTTGCTCAGGTGCGATCTCGTGTTATCAAGTACCACAGTTCTTGGAATGCTGGCAGATGCTTAATGGTGGAGATGATCATGACTTTAAATACAACTATTAAATTGCTGGTATAACTAATGTAGAGGCATCGGTGGGAAATAGATGTTATTTGGTTCTTCCACGCTCACTTGTGTCCCGTAGGACCCCGAGTACTTGATACCTGTTCCTTGACTATCGCACTATCCGCACATGGGACCATGAATCCCCTTAGCCAGAGCTTGATTCGTTTCTTATTTCTTGGGGCCACAAACTAGTTTGGGACATTATTACTATCATGTACCTATGCCATGCTTTACTGCTTTATTTACGATTGTGCGTGGAGCACCTGTACTGTTTTGGATCGTGCCACGTTTTCGCGGTATCGACAAGCCTAGTCACACTTTCGGGTTGACAGTCGTTTACAGCCGTCGTCACAAACCCTGTGATTCCGGAGCCGGCCAACTTCGTTGCGGGTAGCTTAGTGGAGTGGCCCCCTAAAATATTTTATGAATCCTGTGATTGCTTTGTCGTGAAAGCCTCGTTGGGTTTTGATTTGGTTTTTCCAAGGTTGATCGTGTGTGTGTTGCTATTTGTGCACCCCTGCAGGGTAAATCTTTCTGAAAGCTGTGTCCGCGGTTTTGGACGACTTGGAGCACAGTATCTCGATCATAGACAAGCATAACTAAAGTAGTGTTATAAATTTGACTTAATATGTGACTAGTAATCAGCTTCACTACAATGGAATGGATAATAAAAATGCCAACAACTGGTGGCTCTGTGGTGATCTATGTCATACTATACGTGCGTAGTAAGTATTGAAACTCCAATGAAATGTGATAAAAGTGCCAACAATTGCTGGGTTTTGGGATTCCTCATGACAATTATATCTGACTAGTAAATGTTCCAACTACCACGGAATGGTTAATTAAAACTGCCCACTACTTATGCTTCAGGATGACTCATGCTATCTATATCTGACTAGTAAGTGCTGCAACTATAATGGAATGAATAAAACTGCCAACTGCGTGAGTTCCTTGGTTTGACTTCCTCGTTTGGACTCGAGGGGGAATACCAGGATGGGTATGATTGGTGTTAGTATCAGGTTGGATCCGAATAGGTCTTTCTTATCCCTCTCTAATAGCCGACAGTTGAATCGAGTCTCCATAGGTTGTTTAGTGCATGCTGCGCTGCCGCTTCAGCCCACCATACCTATGTAGGCGAGAGCCGCCGAATTCTAGCCTTGATGTGTACTAGCCTTAGTACTGACACTCCTCTTTTTCCTTTGCCCTTTGTCGGCACCCCTTTTGTTTTAGCAGGTTTGAGATCGATGTCGTTAGCAGGGTTACCCTTCTGGCTTGGCCTGGGCAGGGTTATGGACGCCATTGGTTATTCTTCAGGGCTCTTAGCCCCATTTGCATCTTGTCCGTACTCGGAGGCTGTATCGTTTTCAAGGTGATTTGGATCTTTGTAGTGTATATCTGTATTCTTGACTCTTGGAGTCGTGCTATATATATATCTGTTCTGTGGGTTCCATCGAGGACTGTTGTGTAATGGTATTATTTCACTTTCCACCCGCACGAAAGTGCCTGGTGGGCGTCCTTGAATTGTTTCTATGCGGGTTTGGCGGAAAGGGCTAAAACTTGCATAGGGCCGATTCGAGGGTGTTACACTGAGCCCTGGACCACCCTACCTACGCTGCGCACCGTGCCTCTGCACCATGTCCAGAGCGCGCCAGCTCGCCGCGCCCGACCAGCTCGGCCAGACCGCGCCTTGCCTTCGCCACGCACGCTCACGCCCGCCATGCTCGCAGCAACCGCTGAGACAACCCCGTTCGCCACCGCGTGACCCATAGCTACTGCACACCACCGCAAACACCTTTGCATCCGTGCGGAGCACCGCACGCTCCTGACTGAACCACACCGCCCCTCGCCTCGCCATTATGCCCGTAAGAACCGCCAGGGAACTACGCACCGCCCACTAGCTCCGCCATGCCGATAGCCGCCTGTAGCATCGTCACTGACGACCTCGCACCCGCACCGTTCGGTCCCCTCGCCGTAGTATAAAATTAGGCCACCCCTGCCCCATTTCTCCAGACCATTCCACTCACCACCTCTCACTGACCCTCCCCCACTTCTTCTCGGAGCAAGGCGAGCTCTCTCTTGACGGAATTTGGCCGGAGCCAGCCGCTGCTGGAGGAGAAGGGCGCCGTCAATTTTGACCACCCCAAGCCCTACCGTGACCGCGCCTCGACTCGCCATCGTCTACCACGTCGATCGCCCCCATCGCTGTAACATCCCAAAACTTTAATCCAAGTGATCAAGATCAAATATACCCAATTTAGGGTTAACAAAACCTTTTTCTATTTAAAATCTTTAAGCATTCATATGTGTGTGCATTTAAATAGGAGTTGTTTTGAATTTCCATGATTGAGTGATCTATTGGTTGTAAAATGACTCTAAGGTGAATTACACATCATCTAGATCATCCCCAAGAAATTCCCAAATAAAAAGAAATAAAAAAGAATAAATAATGGAAATGGCCACTTTTGCCATTTTAATCACCTAGCCCACTTTGGCTATTCCTAGCACTCAATTTCCAATAGAGACAATTGTGGTTATTTGAACCCCTTGCTAGTACAAGTAGTGATGTACCAAGGCCCACTTTGTGATCTCCCAAAAACATTTGAACTCTAATTTTAAATGACATTTGAAAATTGAATCTAGTTCATATGTATAGATCACACTTTTTCAAAAACCATCCAAATGAACTCCATTTCAAAATCCCAAGCAAACCTAAAAGCTTAAGCATAAGATAAACCACTCCACCGAAAATCTTTGAAAAATTCAAATGTTTTGTTCATGCAGCCATTTGGTCGAACACTTGGCAGGCATGAATCACACTCTAGTTTTAGCTCACTGTTTCTACAGGATCTTGCCACCCATTTGACCTCAATTTACTCCCTCTGTCTCCATTTGATCTAACAAAACCATAATCACCCCATCCCCTAGTCCCTAGCAGCAGTGTCGTGCCACTTGAGCGCCATGCTCGCCGGTCGAGCATGGACAACTCCCAGCCGACCGCCCATATATCTCTCGCCGTGTCTAGGAGATAGACCAGACCACACCGCGACTCCATGTCCACCCCACGATCACTGCTAGCCCCTGGACCACCCTAGAGAAGCGTCGTCCTTTCCTCTCTGTGCCGCCCTAGAGCCCGCCAGAGCGCCCTCGCCGCCAGCACACCACAGACCACACCTTGACACCAGACCGCGCACGCCGCTCTGCCTCGACCACCTTAACCCACCAGACACGGTCGTGCACCGCCGCGCGACCCACAGTCGCCGGGAGCCGCATCGAGCACCACCTCTATCTCCCAGAGTGCGCGAAGCTCCCTTAGCGTCGCCATTACGCCGTAGAGGACCGCCAGCAGACCGCCCACCATCTGCCTACCTCGCCCATGCCGGTAGCCCCCTATGCTGTCATTGAGCCTATATAAAGAGGCCACCCCCATCCTCAATCGCCACACCATCCCACTCCCCTCTCTCCATTGATCGTTTCCCCTCTCTCGCCGGAGCCGCTCGAGCAGCCCATCGCTGGAATTTTGCCAGAGGTAGCCGCTGCAGAGGAGGAGACATGGTCATCCATTTTGTCACCTCAGCCCCTGCCGTGACCTCGTCTGAGTCCGCCGTCGTCCACCAGTTCGTTTTCCCGCCTTGCCGCACTAGCTGGAGCCCGGTTACGTCCCCCGTTCACCCCCACCGAGCCGCTAGGGTTAGCTCTCGCTGGCGACATGTTCACAGGGGACGACGATGCTCGACCGTTGATCCATGTTCTAATCATAGCGCCCAGATTACCCTATACCGTTTCGGGTTTTAAGTGTCGCTGACATGCGGGACCAGCCTGTCAGTCGCCCTCTGCGTTGCGGAGCGCCACTGGTCCGGCCCATTTAGTTTCCCACGCTGACCCAGTAATTCAAATATATGTTTTTCTATTTTAATTAAAACTTAGTTATGTCCACTAGTTTAAAAATCAATCCAGAGAGTTTTACAAATCCAAATTGAGTGATTCCAATTTTGTTAGAAAGCTAATAAACATATCTATCCAAGCCCGTTGGATTTAAATCAATTAGAGTTTGAGATATATCCTAGTAAAAATAACAAGACAAAAGCTTTTGCACATGCAATCATTTTTCTAAAATATCCCAAAATAGCTTTTGAGTTGATTCCAACTCTCAAAAATGACATTTAACCATACCTATCTGAATAAGTAATAATATTAAGGTTTCCATGCAGTGACTTTGTACTAGTACCAAAATAATGCTATATAGGCATTTCTAGTAACTTTAAATCATTAATTATTAAACTTAAACTTATTAAAATGTGATCCAACATTTAAATCACATTCCCATGTGTAAGAATATGTGGTGATGACATGTTTCCACATGATCCCATATTTTAATTGGAGAATATTAAATCTTAGTTAATTTCAAATAGTAGAAATTACTTTTCTTAAATAAAAAGAATGAAACTAGTTCATTAAACCTTGTGATGCTTGTGATGATAATAGATCATCAAATGTGTGCCTTAGTGTGCTAAGTAGACTAGTTAAGTATTGTTTGGTGATTGTGTATCCCGTATGTATTTATAGACAATAGTACCGACCAAGCTTTCGAGGAGGAGGAGTTCTACCAAGAGGAAGAGGAAGAAAACTTCAACCACTATACTACCCAATGCAAGCTAGCGTTATACAAGTTAACCCTTGCAAGTTTTACTTGCAAGCCTAGCACTTCAAGTAAACTGAGCAAGCTATTGTTAGCCAGATAGAACTAATCTAGATAACCTAAGCAAAGGCATTAGGCATGCTTTGGTTATACCCTTTGACTTATACCTACTCCAAGTTTTATTTACAAGCTTTACCTTCTCTACTTTACCAAAGTCCTTTACTTGTTTAAAGGTAGCATAAAGAGTACAAAACTTGACCTATCTAGTTAGACTTAGATGTCATCCTATGGCATGAGATTGATCTTAGCATCCCACCTTAGTGAACACTCTTAACTTAGTAGTTTAGAGCTAAACCAAAAACTGGATCACTTTAGATGGGAATACTTGGTGAAAATGACTTGTGAAAACCTTTGAATGATGAGTCATTCTATTGAGATGTTTTGACATGTGTTGAGAAACACCAATGGTTTGTGATGATGAAAATGTTGATGCATGAGCCTTAACCCTTTTACAAAACTGATGGTTGGGTTCGGATGCGATACCATTCCAATTTACCATACAACCACAATACCTGAATTGGGTAAGGCTTAGCCGGAAGTTTATATGCATTAGTATTAGTTGCCTCGTGGGAGAGGTTTGAGTTGAGGCTACCTATCAATGTTGTCCACCTATGCAGTGCCCAAGATGACAGATGGTCATGGTTGGGAGGCCATACTCATAGGAGAGGTGCTTATACTAGGGTGTGTAAAGGAAAGGTTGTGTTTGATTATCTGCATACTAAGTATGATGATTCAGGGTTATCCTTGACAGATGTATCGAATCTTGTGGTGAAAGTGTACCACCTCTGTAGAGTGTCAAACTATTCGTATAGCCACGTCCGCGGTTAGGGACAGTTGGAGTGGCCATACTATTCCGTTGTCAGATGTTTTCAAAACAACTGATGAAATGAATTATGACATGACTTGACCACAACAGAGTTGTTACTATGACAATTAAGTTCCCACTTAGGTGATTTCAAACTTTATTTTATCTTGCTTTGTTTCTTAACTCAGCTTAGGTTTCAACCTTAACTTTACAAATAGACTTAGAACTTAGCATTCCCACTAGAACTATCCTAATTGTTAGTGGTAGTTTGCGAGTACTGAAAGAGTACTCATGGCTTTTGTCCCTGGCTATTCCTATGGCCAGACTATGAAGGAGATTACCAAAATGAAGGACAGCAGGACGGCTATGATAACTAGGACTATCTTCCATCGTCAGCATTGCCTGTGACTCTGAAGATGGACCCCACCGCTACACTATTTATTCCGCTACTTGATTGTACTAACATTGGATCCTGAGATCCTTTACTTGTGTAAGACCTTATTATGGTTTGTAATGGATGATGTACTGTGATATCCAATATGTTATGTCTCACAAAAATGGTAATCCTAGGATTGCGATGTATGGCATAACAGGCATCTGGGATTAAAAATCCGGGTGTTGACAGTCACCGACCCTAGCTAGAGCCCATGTGAGCCCCGCCAGACCCCCACCACCGTGTTAGGGTTGATTCCTTGTCGGAGTAGTTCGTGGTCGACGACGACTCACCGCCGTTGGATTAGAATTAGATTGCATGGCCTAGATCCACCGATACCGTTTCGCTTAGATGCAGTCGCTGACTGGTGGACCCCCTTTGTCAGTAGCCCGCTGCGCCGCATAGTGTAGCTGGGCCAACCCGTTTAACTTCCCGCGCTGGCCTGGAAATTGAAATATTGAATTTTCCTTTTTAGTTAAAACCCTATTCTATCCACATATTCATAAATCAATTCAGGGAGTTTCACTAAACCAAATTGCATGATTTAAATTTTGCTAGAAAGGTATTTAAATTAGCTATCCAAGCCCGTTGGATATAAATCATTTGGAGTTAGAGATAATATTTAGTAAAAAATAACAAGACAGAGACTTTTGCAACTTCAAACATTTGCCAAAAATCAACCATAATAGCTTTTGAGTTGATTCCAACTCTCAAAAATCACATTTCACAATATCTATCCGAATATGTAAAAATATTTAGGTTTGCTTGCAGTGACATTGGACTAGTACCAAAAGAATGCTATTACGGTATTTCTAGTCACTTTAAATCTATTGAATAATAACCTTACACTTTATAAAATGTGACCAACCCTTTAAATCACATGCCCATGTATTAGAATATGTGGTGATGACATGTGTCAACATGATCCCATATTTTAATTGGAGAATATTAAATCTTAATTAATTTCAATGAGTAGAAATTACTTTTCTCAAATAAACTAAATAAAACTAGTTCTTTAATTCATGTGATGATGCTAGATCATCAAATGTGAGCCTTAGTACGCTAACTAGAATTAGTTAAGTATTATTTGGTGATTGTGTACCCCGTATTTATTTATAGACGATAGTATCGACCCAAACTACGAGGAGGAGGAGTTTTACCCCAAAGAAGAGGAGGAAAACTTCAATCACTACACAAATCAAGGCAAGCCATCACTAATTGCAAGATAACCCAAGCAAGATGCATTAGGAATGCTTTGGTTATATACCATTGATTTATACCCATCCCAGGTTTTACTTGCAAGCTTTACTCTTTTACTTTACCAAAGTTCTTTACTTTTAGTTAGTGCTTTGTGAGTATTGGAAAGTAGTATAGATAGCATAAAGAGTATAAAACTAGGCCTATACTAGATGTCATTCTATGGCATGAGATTGAAGATTTGCACCCTCATTAGTGAAAACTCTTAACTTAGTGGCTAGTGCTAAAGCATAAAACTTGATCACTTTAGATGGGAATACTTGGTGAACATGATTATGAAAACCTTGGAATGATGCTTCATTCTATTGAAATGTTTTGACATGTGTTGAGAAAAACAAATGGATTTGATGATGAAAATGTTGAGGCATGAGTCTTAGCCTTTATAAAAACTGATGGTTGTGTTTTGGGATGCGATACCATTCCAATTTTTACCGTACAACCACAATACCTGAATTGGGTAAGGCTTAGCCGAAAGTTTATATGCATTAGTATGGGTTCCCTCGCGGAAGAGGTTTGAGCTGAGGCTACCTCGTGAGTGTGATTTGTCCACCTATATAGTGCCCAGGATGGCAGATGGCCATGGCTGGGAGGCCAAGCTCATAGGGGATGTGCCTATACTAGAGTGTGTAATTGAAAGGTTATGATTGATTTTATCCGCATACTAAGTATGGTGATTCAGGGTTATCCCTGATGGATCCATCGAATTTTGTGGTGAAAGTGTACCACCTCTACAGAGTGTCAAACTATTCGAATAATAGCGTCATCATCATGGACAGCTGGAGTGGCCATCGTTAGTCATTAGATGTTTTCAAAATGACTTGTGAAATGAACTATGATTTTGACTTGACCACAACTGGGTTGTGAATATGAAAACTAGGTTCCCACATTAAGTGATTTAGAAAATTTTACTTAGTTTTCTTTGCTTCTAAACTCAGTTTAGATAAATCTCGCTTTTTGCAAATAAACTTAGAAATTAGGATTTCCCACTAGAAGTATCTTACTGGTTAGTGTTAGTTTGCGAGTACTTAAAGAGTGCTCATGGCTTTGTCCCTGTCTATTCCCATGGCCAGACTATGAGGAGGACTACCAGGATGATGGATAACAGGACGTCTACACAACTAGGATCATCTCCCATCGTCAGCATTGCCTGTGATACTGAAGATGGATCCCACTTCTACGCTTATTATTCCACTTCTTGTTTGTATTAAGACTGGATCATGAGATCCTTTATTTTTAAGACCTTATTATGGTTTGTAATGTATGATGTACTATGATATCCAATCTGTTATGTCTCGCAAAAATGGTAATCCTGGGATTGCGATGTGTGACATAACAGGCATCTGGAATTAAAAATCCGGGTGTTGAAATAGAGTCATTGCATGTGTGTCCTTTTCATAATCCACCTGGTTCCATTGCATATGTGTCCTTTTCATAAACCACAAATAGAGTCATTGCATGTTTGTTCTTTTCATAAACCACCACATGGATCCACCAGTGCCATTGCATGTGTGTCCTTTTCATAAACCACAATAAGAGTCATTGAATGTTTGTTCTTTTCATAAACCAACTAGATCCACAAGAGTCATTGCATTGGTGTACTTTTCATAAACCACAACTTGAGTCATAGCATGTTTGTTCTTTTCATAAACCACCTGGATCCACCAGAGTCATTGAATGTGTGTCCTTTTCATAAACCACAACTAGAGTCATTGCATGTTTGTTCTTTTCATAAACCACATGGATCCACTAATGCCACTCCAACATGTGTGTTCTTCTCATAAACAACATGGATCCACTGATGTCATTGCATGTGGTTTTCTTCTCATAAACCACATTAATCCACTAGAGTTCATTGTATGTGTGTGTGTCAGTGTGCATCACTGTTGTTTTGGAAAAGAACACATGCAATGATGCCACTCTCGCATGTGGTGTTCTTTTCATAAACCACATGGATCCACTAGTTGTCATTGCATGTGTGTCCTTTTCATAAACTACATGGATCCACCAGTATCATTGCATGTCTTTGCATGTGTGTACTTTTCCTAAACCACCACCAGTGTCATTCCATGTTTGTTCTTTTCATAAACCACAACTAAATTCATTGCATGTTTGTCATTTTCATAAACCACCTGGATCCACCTGAGTCATTCCATGTGTGTCCTTTGCATTAACCACAACTAGAGTCAGTGCATGTTTATTCTTTTCATAAAACACTTGGATCCACCACAGTCATTACATGTGTGTCCTTTTCATAAACCACAAGTAGAGTCATTGGATGTTTGTTATTTTCATAAACCACATGGATCCACTAGAGTCATTGCATGTGTGTCCTTTTCATAAACCACAGCTAGAGTCATTGCATGTTTGTTCTTTTCATAAACCACCTAGATCCACCAGAGTCATTGCATGTGTGTCCTTTTCATAAACCACAACTAGAGTCATTGCATGTTTGTTCTTTTCATAAACCACATGGATCCACTAATGCCACTCCAGCATGTGTGTTCTTCTCATAAACCACATGGATCCACTGATGTCATTGCATGTGTTATTCTTCTCATAAACCACATTGATCTACTGGAGTTCATTGCATGTGCGTGTGTCAGTGTGCATCACTATGGTTTTGGAAAAGAGCACATGCAATGATGCCACTCCAGCATGTGGTGTTATTTCATGAACCAATGTATCCACTAGGTGTCATTGCATGTTTGTTCTTTTCATAAACCACATGGATCCACTAGTGTCATTGCATGTCTTTGCATATGTGTTCTTTTCCTAAACCACCACTAGAGTCATTACATGTTTGTTCTTCTCATAAACCACATGGATCCACCAGTTGTGATTGCATGTCTGTCCTTTTCATAAACCACATGGATCCACTAGTGTTATTGCATGTCTTTGCATGTGTGCTTTTTTCCTAAACTACCACTAGTGTCATTGCATGTGTGTTCTTTTCCTAAACCACCACTAGAGTCATTTCATGTTTGTTATTTTCATAAACCAATTGGATCCACCAGTGTCATTGCATGTTTGTTCTTTTCGTAAACCACCACTAGAGTCATTGCATGTGTGTCCTTCTCATAAATCACCTAGATCCATTGCATGTCATTGTTTGTGTGTCCTTTTCATTAACCACAACTAGAGTTAGTGCATGTTTGTTCATTTCATAAACCACCACTTGGATTCAATAGTGTCATTGCATGTGTGTCCTTTTCATAAACCACAAGTAGAGTCATTGCATGTTTGTTCTTTCTATAAACCACCTGGATCAACTAGAATCATTGCATGCGTGTCGTTTTCATAAAACACATCAAGAGTCATTGCATGTTTGTCCTTTTCAAAAACCAGCTGGATCCATTGCATGTCATTGCATGTGTGTTGTTTTCCTAAACCACAAATAGAGTCATTGCATGTTTGTTCTTTTCATAAACCAACACTAGTGTCATTTGCATGTGTGTTCTTTCCATAAATCACATGGATCTAGCAGAGTCATTTGCATGTGTGTTCTTTTCATAAACCACCACCAGTGTCAATTGCATGGGGTGTTCTTTTCATAAACCACATGGATCCACCAGTTGTCATTGCATGTGTGTCCTTTTCATAAACCACATGGATCCACAAGTGTCATTGCATGTGTCTTCTTTTCATAAACCACCACTAGATTCATTGCATGTGTATTCTTTCCATAAAGCACATGGATACACAAGAGTCATTTGCACGTGTGTTCTTTTCAATGACAGCCGTTGGCCACAAACAATCAGGACGCGGAACTAACCAACAACCGTTGTGGGCTTCTAGAACACTTGATCCCCGATTGTTAGGTGCCGTTGCATCGGGGTGCGTTGACGATAAGGATATCCTTCATCAGGGCGACCCGCAAGAAGTATGTTTTGCTAACTGATTGGTAGTGGCATCCACAATTAGGACTATGTCGTTTCCCTTATCGCCTTAACCTCGGGGCCGAAGCTTAGGTCATGTTCCTTCATCGCCATGGAGAGGGAGAGGCCCAAACTCAGCTTGTACGAGGCTCAGATGTTCGCTCACTACGACATACTCACGCTACTATTCACGAGGCTTGGATGGCTCTCAAATATAGCCATCTATGTCCACATTTAAACTGGATATTAATCATATTTTTTATGAAATATGTCTCCAAACCCTGCCACTAATGCTAATATTCATCAGTGTATGCAATCCTTTGTTCTTGTATTTTTCCTATGCAGATAATGTCGTTTAAAGGAGGGAATCACTATATTAAAGTCAAAGATACGATATTTCCTTCGACCAGAAGAAACTAGGAGCCGTCCAACGAAGACACACACCATAACGACCAACTATACGGCCAGAGCAAAAATTCCGGCCATATAGCTCCAATCATATAGTTGGTGCCGGCTCCGATAAGTCAAACAAAACAACTTTCGTGAAGGGAGCCTTATATAAAGAAGCCTCAGGAGACGAGAAAACATAGAGACACCACGCCCCAGAAACCATACCTCGTCAGAAAGCCGCCTCCAGATCTCCAAACCCTTCTCCATCTACATAGCCATCTTCCACCACTTGTAATAGTAGATATCTTCTCCGATTGTTGACATTGTAAGACTATTGCTATCAATCTTATGATTTTCATTACACTGTTTGCGATTGTGGATATCTTCTCCGTGTGTGAGTAATTCTCCTTGGGCAAAGGGTTTCGGGCTAGCCATGTAGCAATTGTGCATGTGATTTATCATAGATGGGATCGTGTATTAGTTTGTATGACATGATGATTATATTATCCTCTCTTTCCTCAATCTAAGGACTTTTCAGGTACCCAAGACCCCAAGGGTTGAACTAGGTATAGGGAGTATTAGTGATGACTGATTTGTAGGTTGGGAACCCTAGTGACAGAAGGGGTAGTACGTCTGTATGTGAGGGACTTTCTTGGGATTAACAGTGACATCACTATGCATATCATTAGTTCTCTTTCTTCTATGGATGAGACTAGTAGGTTATTGCTATAAGCTGTTGTGGAGGCAATAGAAATTATGGATGCACTGCCCACATATAATTTATCATGCTCTAACAAGTACATGCATATTTTATTTCTATCTTTTATTTCCATCAGATGTTTTTGCACAACTACAGGTGAAACTGAACGCTCTAGGCCCTCTCTCTCCATCATCGACAACAACAAAAAAGGCGCAAGCTACTGGTCGGGTGAAAATACAGAAGGAATTCTAAAACTCCCGAAGGTCCGTTAAAGTAATTTCACTAGACATTCGCTTCCCGAGGATTCGATAACCTAGGTCTACTAGGGAAAAAGGAGCTATACTACATCCGTAATCCGGATTGAAGGTATCAACCCTTTTTCTAGCGCCGTTGCCGGGGAAGCATATCTACCCTGGTGAGATTATTAGGAACCTTGCTAGTTTTAATTCTTATTTTTAATTTTGTTAGTTTGCTTTTAGTGTTTATTTGATAAACCAAAAAAATTAGTTAGTCTTTAAATTCTTGTTTTTACTGTTATAATTTTTAATCTAAGAAAACCAAAAAACATAGAAAGTATGGCTGAAAAGAAGCTTGTGGAGTTTGCTACTCCCATTAATGATTATTTGCATACTCCTATTACTCAGCCAACAATTGCTGCTGATGTCTATGAAATTAAGCCCCATTATTTAAGTTTGGTTCAACATAATCAATTTGGAGGCTCTGCTATTGAAGACGCAGGTATGCAGTTAAATACTTTCACTGAAATATGTGATATGATGCGTATAAAGAGAAGTTGACCCTGATGCGGTCAAATTACGTTTATTTCCATTCTCTCTAAGAGGAAAAGCTAAAGAATGGTTGCTATTTTTGCCTAAAAATACTATTACATCATGGGTGGGATGTACTTCTTGATTTATGAGTAAATTTTTCCCACCTTCAAAGACTATGCAACTCCGATCTAATATTACTGGTTTTAGACAGGAAGAGCGTGAGCCACTAGCGCTTGCATGGGAGAGGATGAAAGAATGCCTAAGAAACTATCCTAGTCATGGGATGGAAGATTGATTAATCCTCCATTTATTTTACAATGCTCTTAATCATGTGTCTAAGCTATGCTTGATACTGCAGCTGGAGGAACATTCATGAGTAAACATATTACCGAAGCAAAGCAGCTGCTAGACAATATGCAAGATAACCATGCCCAATGGCATGTTGAAAGATCAAACACGAAGAAGGTGAACTCTGTCTCACCACAAGAGAACGAAGATCTCAATATTAAGTTGGATGAGAAATAAAAGGTAAGGAAACTCACGTAAGAGCCCCATCCGAAACAAATATAGAAGAAATAGACTCCGTAGCTTGTAATGATTATAATCCTTCTTGGAAGAAGAGTTACAATCCTAATTTTCAGAAACATTATGGTAGTCCTACAAATAACTCTAATAATAATATGGGAACTAGTAATGGTAGTCTCCAAGAAACTCTTAAAGTCTTTCATAGACTCGGAAAATGAACAAAATAATATTTTAGTCAAAATCACGGAGAACCATGATGCTATGCTTGGTAAATTATCTAACCAAGTTGTTCGTTTAAGAAATGATTTGCAGGCCCTTCAAGAAAGAACAAGGATTGTTGAGGCACAGCTAGGTAAGATAACCAAGAGTCAAAATCTCATTCTAGCTAAATTTGCAGGAAAAGTTGAGCCCAATCTTGTTGAAGAACTCAAAATGATGAGAATCCAAAGGGAGGAGCCTGAAGAACTTGACTATAGTAATGCCCCTTCACCAATCTACACCATGGAAGATCTCGTAAAAAGGATCAACATCAAAATTCCGGTAAGTGAAGGTAATGATGAAGCCATGTATCAACACTTTGTTGATCAAGTAGCAATTTAGGTACGCGAGCTTGAAGAGGAAAACAAGAAAATCGCAAAAAAGTTACCTGTTAAATTAGATGACATATTTGAGCCTACTATTAAGATAAAGATTGGAACTAATGAGATAGCTGCACTTTGTGATCTAGGTGCAAGCATCTCAACAATTCCAAAGAGTCTTTTTAATAAGTTAAATCTTGGCTCCTTTGAAATTACTGAACTGAAATTGCATCTAGCAGATTCTACCTACAAACAAGTTGTAGGAATTAAGGAGAACACTTTCATTTACATCAAAGGCTGTCCCGCTCTCATTGATTTCATTATTGTTGACATGCCTGAAGACACTATTGCTCCTATAATATTAGGCTATCCTTTCTTAAGAACTATAAAGGCTTTAATTAATCTTCATGAAGGGAACGTGAAGTTGCAATTGCCTTCGCAGGATCCTTTTGTTATTCATTTCCCCAGGAAGAAGAAAGACAAACATTACGAGAAGGAGGCCATCACTTTGAAGGCCAATTACTTTGGAGTGGGTGTTCCACTCATCTGGCCCAAGTGAATATCCTCAAGGTCAAGATATTGACCGTAAAAGAGCGCTCCATGGGGGGCAACCCATGATAAATTAAGGTTTGAGTTAAGTTTTTAGTTTTAGTTTAAGTTCATGTCTAATAAAGAGTGCTAGAAAACTCGATTTGAGGAGAAGAAATTTGGTAGTACTTAAATTTATGCATTATTCATGCTATTGTTGGTCGACAGTATTTTCTGTCAACTTTCTGGCAAAAACAAGGTATATCGCTAAGTTAAAGGAAAATAAATAGTTTACAAAGAAACATAAATTTTTTGATGCATACAGACGGTTTAACGACCAACTATACGGCAGGAAAAAAATCGGTCATATAGTTCCGGTCATATAGACGGTTTAACGACCAACTATGTGGTGTTGTTTTCCTAAACCACATGGATCCACTAGTGGTCATTACATGTGTGTCATTCTCATAAACCACATGGATCCACCAGTATCATTGCATGTCTTTGTATGTGTGTTTTTTTCCTAAACCACCACCAGTGTCATTCCATGTTTGTTCTTTTCATAAACCACAACTAGATTCATTGCATGTTTGTAATTTTCATAAACCACCTGGATCCACAAGAGTCATTCCATGTGTGTCCTTTGCATAAACCACAACTAGAGTAATTGCATGTTTGTTCTTTTCATAAAACGCTTGGATCCACCAGAGTCATTACATGTGTGTCCTTTTCATAAACCACAAGTAGAGTCATTGCATGTTTGTTATTTTCATAAACCACATGGATCCACTAGAGTCATTGCATGTGTGTCCTTTTCATAAACCACAACTAGAGTCATTGCATGTTTGTTCTTTTCATAAACCACCTGGATCCACCAGAGTCATTGCATGTGTGTCCTTTTCATAAACCACAACTAGAGTCATTGCATGTTTGTTCTTTTCATAAACCATATGGATCCACTAATGCCACTCCAACATGTGTGTTCTTCTCATAAACCACATGGATCCACTGATGTCATTGCATGTGTTGTTCTTCTCATAAACCACATTGATCTACTGGAAATCATTGCATGTGTGTGTGTCAGTGTGCATCACTATGGTTTTGGAAAAGAGCACATGCAATGATGCCACTCTAGCATGTGGTGTTCTTTCATAAACCAATGTATCCACTAGTTGTGATTGCATGTTTGTTCTTTTCATAAACCACATGGATCCACTAGTGTCATTGCATGTCTTTGCATGTGTGTTCTTTTCCTAAACCACCACTAGTGTCATTGCATGTGTGTTATTTTCCTAAACCACCACTAGAGTCATTGCATTTTTGTTCTTTTCATAAACCAGATGAATGCACCAGTGTCATTGCATTTTTGTTTTTTTCCAAAAGCACCACTAGTGTAATTGCATGTGTATCCTTTTCAAAAACCACCTAGATCCATTGCATGTCATTGCATGTGTGTCCTTTTCATAAACCACAACTAGAGTCATGACATGTTGGTTCTTTTCATAAACCACATGGTTCCACTAATGCCGCTCCAGCATGTGTGTTCTTCTCATAAACCACATGGATCCACCAATGTCATTGCGTGTGGTGTTCTTCTCATAAACCACATTGATCCACTATAGTTCATTGCATGTGTGTGTGTGTGTGTCAGTGTGCATCACTGTGGTTTTGGAAAAGAACTCATGGAATGATGCCACTCCAGCATGTGGTGTTATTTTCATAAACCACATGGATCCACCAGTTATCATTGCATGTATGTCCTTTTCATAAACCAGATGGATCCACCAGTGTTATTGCATGTCTTTGCATGTGTGCTTTTTTCCTAAACTACCACTAGTGTCATTGCATGTGTGATCTTTTCCTAAACCACCACTACAGTCATTGCATGTTTGTTGTTTTCATAAACCAATTGGACCCACCAGTGTCATTGCATGTTTGTTCTTTTCCTAAACCACCACTAGAGTCGTTGCATGTGTGTCCTTCTCATAAACCACCTAGATCCATTGCATGTGTGTCATTTTCATTAACCACAACTAGAGTCATTGCATGTTTGTTGTTTTCATAAACCACCACATGGATTCAACACTGTCATTGCATGTGTGTCCTTTTCATAAACCACAACTAGAGTCATTGCATGTTTGTTCTTTCCATAATCCACCTGGATCAACTAGAATCATTGCATGTGTGTCATTTTCATAAAACACATCTAGAGTCATTGCATGTTTGTTCTTTTCATAAAAAATCTGGATCCCCCAGAGTCATTGCATGTGTGTCCTTTTCATAAACCACAACTAGAGTCATTGCATGCTTGTTCTTTTCATAAACCACATGGATCCACTAATGCCACTCTATCATGTGTGTTCTTCTCATGAACCACATGGATCCACTGATGTCATTGCATGTGGTGTTCTTCTCATAAACCACATATATCCACAAGAGTTCATTGTATCTGTGTGTGTCAGTGGGCATTACTGTGGTTTTGGAAAAGAACACATGTAATGACGCAACTCCAGTAGGTGTTGTTCTTTTCATAATCCACATGGATCCACCAGTTGACATTGCATGTGTATCCTTTTCATAAACCACATAGATCCACCACTATCATTGCATGTCTTTGCATGTGTGTTCTTTTCCTAAACCACCACTGTTGTCATTGCATGTGTGTTCTTTTCCTAAACCACCACTAGAGTCATTACATGTTTGTTCTTTTCATAAACCACATGGATCTACCAGTTGTGATTGCATGTCTGTCCTTTTCATAAACCACATGGATCCACTACTGTTATTGCATGTCTTTGCATGTGTGCTTTTTTCCTAAACTACCACTAGTGTCATTGCATGTGTGTTCTTTTCCTAAACCACCACTAGAGTCATTACATGTTTGTTCTTTTCATAAACCAATTGGATCCACCAGTGTCATTGCATGTTTGTTCTTTTCGTAAACCACCACTAGAGTCATTGCATGTGTGTCCTTCTCATAAACCACCTAGATGCATTGCATGTCATTGCATGTGTGTCCTTTTCATTAACCACAACTAGAGTTAGTGCATGTTTGTTCATTTCATAAACCACCACCTGGATTCAACAATGTCATTGCATGTGTGTCCTTTTCATAAACCACAAGTAGAGTCATTGCATGTTTGGTCTTTCTATAAACCACCTGGATCAACTAGAATCATTGCATGCGTGTCGTTTTCATAAACCACATCAAGAGTCATTGCATGTTTGTCCTTTTCATAAACCACCTGGATCCATTGCATGTCATTGCATGTGTGTCCTTTTCCTAAACCACAACTAGAGTCATTGCATGTTTGTTCTTTTCATAAACCAACACTAGCGTCATTTGCATGTGTGTTCTTTCCATAAATCACATGGATCTAGAAGAGTCATTTGCATGTGTGTTCTTTTCATAAACCACCACCAGTGTCAATTGCATGTGGTGTTCTTTTCATAAACCACATGGATCCACCAGTTGTCATTGCATGTGTGTCCTTTTCATAAACCACCACCAGTGTCATTCCATGTTTGTTCTTTTCACAAACCACAACTAGATTCATTGCATGTTTGTCATTTTCATAAAGCACCTGGATCCACCAGAGTCATTCCATGTGTGTCCTTTGCATAAACCACAACTAGAGTAATTGCATGTTTGTTCTTTTCATAAAACGCTTGGATCCACCAGAGTCATTACATGTGTGTCCTTTTCATAAACCACAAGTAGAGTCATTGCATGTTTGTTATCTTCATAAACCACATGGATCCACTAGAGTCATTGCATGTGTGTCCTTTTCATAAACCACAGCTAGAGTCATTGCATGTTTGTTCTTTTCATAAACCACCTGGATCCACCAGAGTCATTGCATGTGTGTCCTTTTCATAAACCACAACTAGAGTCATTGCATGTTTTTCTTTTCATCAACCACATGGATCCACTAATTCCACTCCAGCATGTGTGTTCTTCTCATAAACCACATGGATCCACTGATGTCATTGTATGTGCTGTTCTTCTCATAAACCACATTGATATACTGGAGTTCATTGCATGTGTGTGTGTCAGTGTGCATCACTATGGTTTTGGAAAATAGCACATGCAATGATGCCACTCCAGCATGTGGTGTTCTTTCATAAACCAATGTATCCACTAGGTGTCATGGCATGTTTGTTCTTTTCATAAACCACATGGATCCACTAGTGTCATTGCATGTCTTTGCATGTGTGTTCTCTTCCTAAACCACCACTAGTGTCATTGCATGTGTGTTATTTTCCTAAACCACCACTAGAGTCATTGCATTTTTGTTCTTTTCATAAACCAGATGAATGCACCAGTGTCATTGCATTTTTGTTTTTTTTCCAAAAGCACCACTAGTGTAATTGCATGTGTATCCTTTTCAAAAACCACCTAGATCCATTGCATGTCATTGCATGTGTGTCATTTTCATAAACCACAACTAGAGTCATGACATGTTTGTTCTTTTAATAAACCACCACTTGGATCCACCAATGTCTTTGCATGTGTGTCCTTTTCATAAACCACAATTAGAGTCATTGCATGTTTGTTCTTTTCATAAACCACCTGCATCCACCAAAGTCATTGCATGTGTGTCCTTTTCATAAGCCACAACTAGATTCATTGCATATTTGTTCTTTTCATTAACCACCTGGATCCACCAGAGTCATTACATGTGTGTCCTTTTCATAAACCACAACTAGAGTCATTGCATGTTTGTTCTTTTCATAAACCACATGGTTCCACTAATGCCACTCCAGCATGTGTGTTCTTCTCATAAACCACATGGATCCACCGATGTCATTGCATGTGGTGTTCTTCTTGTAAACCACATTAATCCACTATAGTTCATTGCATCTGTGTGTCAGTGTGCATCACTGTGGTTTTGGAAAAGAACACATGGAATGATGCCACTCCAGCATGTGGTGTTATTTTCATAAACCACATGGATCCACCAGTTGTCATTGCATGTCTGTCCTTTTCATAAACCAGATGGATCCACCAGTGTTATTGCATGTCTTTGCATGTGTGCTTTTTTCCTAAACTACCACTAGTGTCATTGCATGTGTGTTCTTTTCCTAAACCACCACTACAGTCATTACATGTTTGTTGTTTTCATAAACCAATTGTATCCACCAATGTCATTGCATGTTTGTTCTTTTCCTAAACCACCACTAGAGTCATTGCATGTGTGTCCTTCTCATAAACCACCTAGATCCATTGCATGTCATTGCATGTGTGTCATTTTCATTAACCACAACTAGAGTCATTGCATGTTTGTTGTTTTCATAAACCACCACATGGATTCAACAGTGTCATTGCATGTGTGTCCTTTTCATAAACCACAACTAGAGTCATTGCATGTTTGTTCTTTCCATAATCTACCTGGATCAACTAGAATCATTGCATGTGTGTCGTTTTCATATAACACATCTAGAGTCATTGCATGTTTGTCCTTTTCATAAACAATCTGGATCCCCCAGAGTCATTGCATGTGTGTCCTTTTCATAAACCACAACTAGAGTCATTGCATGCTTGTTCTTTTCATAAACCACATGGATCCACTAATGCCACTCTAGCATGTGTGTTCTTCTCATGAACCACATGGATCCACTGATGTCATTGCATGTGGTGTTCTTCTCATAAACCACATATATCCACAAGAGTTCACTGTATCTGTGTGTGTCAATGGGCATCACTGTGGTTTTGGAAAAGAACACATGTAATGACGCAACTCCAGTAGGTGTTGTTCTTTTCATAATCCACATGGATCCACCAGTTGACATTGCATGTGTATCCTTTTCATAAACCACATAGATCCACCACTATCATTGCATGTCTTTGCATGTGTGTTCTTTTCCTAAACCACCACTGTTGTCATTGCATGTGTGTTCTTTTCCTAAACCACCACTAGAGTCATTACATGTTTGTTCTTTTCATAAACCACATGGATCTACCAGTTGTGATTGCATGTCTGTCCTTTTCATAAACCACATGGATCCACTACTGTTATTGCATGTCTTTGCATGTGTGCTTTTTTCCTAAACTACCACTAGTGTCATTGCATGTGTGTTCTTTTCCTAAACCACCACTAGAGTCATTGCATGTTTGTTCTTTTCATAAACCAATTGGATCCACCAGTGTCATTGCATGTTTGTTCTTTTCGTAAACCACCACTAGAGTCATTGCATGTGTGTCCTTCTCATAAACCACCTAGATGCATTGCATGTCATTGCATGTGTGTCCTTTTCATTAACCACAACTAGAGTCATTGCATGTTTGTTCATTTCATAAACCACCACCTGGATTCAACAATGTCATTGCATGTGTGTCCTTTTCATAAACCACAAGTAGAGTCATTGCATGTTTGGTCTTTCTATAAACCACCTGGATCAACTAGAATCATTGCATGCGTGTCGTTTTCATAAACCACATCAAGAGTCATTGCATGTTTGTCCTTTTCATAAACCACCTGGATCCATTGCATGTCATTGCATGTGTGTCCTTTTCCTAAACCACAACTAGAGTCATTGCATGTTTGTTCTTTTCATAAACCAACACTAGTGTCATTTGCATGTGTGTTCTTTCCATAAATCACATGGATCTAGCAGAGTCATTTGCATGTGTGTTCTTTTCATAAACCACCACCAGTGTCAATTGCATGTGGTGTTCTTTTCATAAACCACATGGATCCACCAGTTGTCATTGCATGTGTGTCCTTTTCATAAACCACCACCAGTGTCATTCCATGTTTGTTCTTTTCACAAACCACAACTAGATTCATTGCATGTTTGTCATTTTCATAAAGCACCTGGATCCACCAGAGTCATTCCATGTGTGTCCTTTGCATAAACCACAACTAGAGTAATTGCATATTTGTTCTTTTCATAAAACACTTGGATCCACCAGAGTCATTACATGTGTGTCCTTTTCATAAACCACAAGTAGAGTCATTGCATGTTTGTTATCTTCATAAACCACATGGATCCACTAGAGTCATTGCATGTGTGTCCTTTTCATAAACCACAGCTAGAGTCATTGCATGTTTGTTCTTTTCATAAACCACCTGGATCCACCAGAGTCATTGCATGTGTGTCCTTTTCATAAACCACAACTAGAGTCATTGCATGTTTTTCTTTTCATAAACCACATGGATCCACTAATGCCACTCCAGCATGTGTGTTCTTCTCATAAACCACATGGATCCACTGATGTCATTGTATGTGCTGTTCTTCTCATAAACCACATTGATCTACTGGAGTTCATTGCATGTGTGTGTGTCAGTGTGCATCACTATGGTTTTGGAAAAGAGCACATGCAATGATGCCACTCCAGCATGTGGTGTTCTTTCATAAACCAATGTATCCACTAGGTGTCATTGCATGTTTCTTCTTTTCATAAACCACATGGATCCACTAGTGTCATTGCATGTCTTTGCATGTGTGTTCTCTTCCTAAACCACCACTAGTGTCATTGCATCTGTGTTATTTTCCTAAACCACCACTAGAGTCATTGCATTTTTGTTCTTTTCATAAACCAGATGAATGCACCAGTCATTGCATTTTGTTTTTTCCAAAAGCACCACTAGTGTAATTGCATGTGTATCCTTTTCAAAAACCACCTAGATCCATTGCATGTCATTGCATGTGTGTCCTTTTTATAAACCACAACTAGAGTCATGACATGTTTGTTCTTTTCATAAACCACCACTTGGATCCACCAATGTCTTTGCATGTGTGTCCTTTTCATAAACCACAACTAGAGTCATTGCATGTTTGTTCTTTTCATAAACCACCTGCATCCACCAAAGTCATTGCATGTGTGTCCTTTTCATAAGCCACAACTAGATTCATTGCATATTTGTTCTTTTCATTAACCACCTGGATCCACCAGAGTCATTACATGTGTGTCCTTTTCATAAACCACAACTAGAGTCATTGCATGTTTGTTCTTTTCATAAACCACATGGTTCCACTAATGCCACTCCAGCATGTGTGTTCTTCTCATAAACCACATGGATCCACCGATGTCATTGCGTGTGGTGTTCTTCTCGTAAACCACATTAATCCACTATAGTTCATTGCATCTGTGTGTCACTGTGCATCACTGTGGTTTTGGAAAAGAACACATGGAATGATGCCACTCCAGCATGTGGTGTTATTTTCATAAACCACATGGATCCACCAGTTGTCATTGCATGTCTGTCCTTTTCATAAACCAGATGGATCCACCAGTGTTATTGCATGTCTTTGCATGTGTGCTTTTTTCCTAAACTACCACTAGTGTCATTGCATGTGTGTTCTTTTCCTAAACCACCACTATAGTCATTGCATGTTTGTTGTTTTCATAAACCAATTGTATCCACCAATGTCATTGCATGTTTGTTCTTTTCCTAAACCACCACTAGAGTCATTGCATGTGTGTCCTTCTCATAAACCACCTAGATCCATTGCATGTCATTGCATGTGTGTCATTTTCATTAACCACAACTAGAGTCATTGCATGTTTGTTGTTTTCATAAACCACCACATGGATTCAACAGTGTCATTGCATGTGTGTCCTTTTCATAAACCACAACTAGAGTCATTGCATGTTTGTTCTTTCCATAATCTACCTGGATCAACTAGAATCATTGCATGTGTCGTTTTCATATAACACATCTAGAGTCATTGCATGTTTGTTCTTTTCATAAACAATCTGGATCCCCCAGAGTCATTGCATGTGTGTCCTTTTCATAAACCACAACTAGAGTCATTGCATGCTTGTTCTTTTCATAAACCACATGGATCCACTAATGCCACTCTAGCACGTGTGTTCTTCTCATAAACCACATGGATCCACTGATGTCATTGCACGTGGTGTTCTTCTCATAAACCACATATATCCACAAGAGTTCATTGCATGTGTGTGTAAGTGGGCATCACTGTGGTTTTGGAAAAGAACACATGTAATGACGCAACTCCAGCAGGTGTTGTTCTTTTCATAATCCACATGGATCCACCAGTTGACATTGCATGTGTATCCTTTTCATAAACCACATAGATCCACCACTATCATCGCATGTCTTTGCATGTGTGTTCTTTTCCTAAACCACCACTATTGTCATTGCATGTGTGTTCTTTTCCTAAACCACCACTAGAGTCATTACATGTTTGTTCTTTTCATAAACCACATGGATCCACCAGTTGTGATTGCATGTCCTTTTCATAAACCACATGGATCCACTAGTGTTATTGCATGTCTTTGCATGTGTGCTTTTTTCCTAAACTACCACTAGTGTCATTGCATGTGTGTTCTTTTCCTAAACCACCACTAGAGTCATTGCATGTTTGTTCTTTTTATAAACCAATTGGATCCACCAGTGGCATTGCATGTTTGTTCTTTTCGTAAACAACCACTAGAGTCATTGCATGTGTGTCCTTCTCATAAACCACCTAGATCCATTGCATGTCATTGCAGGTGTGTCCTTTTCATTAACCACAACTAGAGTCAGTGCATGTTTGTTCGTTTCATAAACCACCACCTGGATTCAACAATGTCATTGCATGTGTGTCCTTTTCATAAACCACAAGTAGAGTCATTGCATGTTTGGTCTTTCTATAAACCACCTGGATCAACTAGAATCATTGCATGCGTGTCGTTTTCATAAACCACATCAAGAGTCATTGCATGTTTGTCCTTTTCATAAACCACCTGGATCCATTGCATGTCATTGCATGTGTGTCCTTTTCCTAAACCACAACTAGAGTCATTGCATGTTTGTTCTTTTCATAAACCAACACTAGTGTCATTTGCATGTGTGTTCTTTCCATAAATCACATGGATCTAGCAGAGTCATTTGCATGTGTGTTCTTTTCATAAACCACCACCAGTGCCAATTGCGTGTGGTGTTCTTTTCATAAACCACATGGATCCACCAGTTGTCATTGCATGTGTGTCCTTTTCATAAACCACCACCAGTGTCATTCCATGTTTGTTCTTTTCACAAACCACAACTAGATTCATTGCATGTTTGTCATTTTCATAAAGCACCTGGATCCACCAGAGTCATTCCATGTGTGTCCTTTGCATAAACCACAACTAGAGTAATTGCATGTTTGTTCTTCTCATAAAACGCTTGGATCCACCAGAGTCATTACATGTGTGTCCTTTTCATAAACCACAAGTAGAGTCATTGCATGTTTGTTATCTTCATAAACCACATGGATCCACTAGAGTCATTGCATGTGTGTCCTTTTCATAAACCACAGCTAGAGTCATTGCATGTTTGTTCTTTTCATAAACCACCTGGATCCACCAGAGTCATTGCATGTGTGTCCTTTTCATAAACCACAACTAGAGTCATTGCATGTTTTTCTTTTCATAAACCACATGGATCCACTAATGCCACTCCAGCATGTGTGTTCTTCTCATAAACCACATGGATCCACTGTTGTCATTGTATGTGCTGTTCTTCTCATAAACCACATTGATCTACTGGAGTTCATTACATGTGTGTGTGTCAGTGTGCATCACTATGGTTTTGGAAAAGAGCACATGCAATGATGCCACTCCAGCATGTGGTGTTCTTTCATAAACCAATGTATCCACTAGGTGTCATTGCATGTTTCTTCTTTTCATAAACCACATGGATCCACTAGTGTCATTGCATGTCTTTGCATGTGTGTTCTCTTCCTAAACCACCACTAGTGTCATTGCATCTGTGTTATTTTCCTAAACCACCACTAGAGTCATTGCATTTTTGTTCTTTTCATAAACCAGATGAATGCACCAGTGTCATTGCATTTTTGTTTTTTTCCAAAAGCACCACTAGTGTAATTGCATGTGTATCCTTTTCAAAAACCACCTAGATCCATTGCATGTCATTGCATGTGTGTCCTTTTCATAAACCACAACTAGAGTCATGACATGTTTGTTCTTTTCATAAACCACCACTTGGATCCACCAATGTCTTTGCATGTGTGTCCTTTTCATAAACCACAACTAGAGTCATTGCATGTTTGTTCTTTTCATAAACCACCTGCATCCACCAAAGTCATTGCATGTGTGTCCTTTTCATAAGCCACAACTAGATTCATTGCATATTTGTTCTTTTCATTAACCACCTGGATCCACCAGAGTCATTACATGTGTGTCCTTTTCATAAACCACAACTAGAGTCATTGCATGTTTGTTCTTTTCATAAACCACATGGTTCCACTAATGCCACTCCAGCATGTGTGTTCTTCTCATAAACCACATGGATCCACCGATGTCATTGCGTGTGGTGTTCTTCTCGTAAACCACATTAATCCACTATAGTTCATTGCATCTGTGTGTCACTGCATCATCGTGGTTTTGGAAAAGAACACATGGAATGATGCCACTCCAGCATGTGGTGTTATTTTCATAAACCACATGGATCCACCAGTTGTCATTGCATGTCTGTCCTTTTCATAAACCAGATGGATCCACCAGTGTTATTGCATGTCTTTGCATGTGTGCTTTTTTCCTAAACTACCACTAGTGTCATTGCATGTGTGTTCTTTTCCTAAACCACCACTATAGTCATTGCATGTTTGTTGTTTTCATAAACCAATTGTATCCACCAATGTCATTGCATGTTTGTTCTTTTCCTAAACCACCACTAGAGTCATTGCATGTGTGTCCTTCTCATAAACCACCTAGATCCATTGCATGTCATTGCATGTGTGTCATTTTCATTAACCACAACTAGAGTCATTGCATGTTTGTTGTTTTCATAAACCACCACATGGATTCAACAGTGTCATTGCATGTGTGTCCTTTTCATAAACCACAACTAGAGTCATTGCATGTTTGTTCTTTCCATAATCTACCTGGATCAACTAGAATCATTGCATGTGTGTCGTTTTCATATAACACATCTAGAGTCATTGCATGTTTGTTCTTTTCATAAACAATCTGGATCCCCCAGAGTCATTGCATGTGTGTCCTTTTCATAAACCACAACTAGAGTCATTGCATGCTTGTTCTTTTCATAAACCACATGGATCCACTAATGCCACTCTAGCACGTGTGTTCTTCTCATAAACCACATGGATCCACTGATGTCATTGCACGTGGTGTTCTTCTCATAAACCACATATATCCACAAGAGTTCATTGCATGTGTGTGTAAGTGGGCATCACTGTGGTTTTGGAAAAGAACACATGTAATGACGCAACTCCAGCAGGTGTTGTTCTTTTCATAATCCACATGGATCCACCAGTTGACCTTGCATGTGTATCCTTTTCATAAACCACATAGATCCACCACTATCATCGCATGTCTTTGCATGTGTGTTCTTTTCCTAAACCACCACTATTGTCATTGCATGTGTGTTCTTTTCCTAAACCACCACTAGAGTCATTACATGTTTGTTCTTTTCATAAACCACATGGATCCACCAGTTGTGATTGCATGTCTGTCCTTTTCATAAACCACATGGATCCACTAGTGTTATTGCATGTCTTTGCATGTGTGCTTTTTTCCTAAACTACCACTAGTGTCATTGCATGTGTGTTCTTTTCCTAAACCACCACTAGAGTCATTGCATGTTTGTTCTTTTTATAAACCAATTGGATCCACCAGTGGCATTGCATATTTGTTCTTTTCGTAAACAACCACTAGAGTCATTGCATGTGTGTCCTTCTCATAAACCACCTAGATCCATTGCATGTCATTGCAGGTGTGTCCTTTTCATTAACCACAACTAGAGTTAGTGCATGTTTGTTCGTTTCATAAACCACCACCTGGATTCAACAATATCATTGCATGTGTGTCCTTTTCATAAACCACAAGTAGAGTCATTGCATGTTTGGTCTTTCTATAAACCACCTGGATCAACTAGAATCATTACATGTGTGTCGTTTTCATAAACCACATCAAGAGTCATTGCATGTTTGTCCTTTTCATAAACCACCTGGATCCATTGCATGTCATTGCATGTGTGTCCTTTTCCTAAACCACAACTAGAGTCATTGCATGTTTGTTCTTTTCATAAACCAACACTAGTGTCATTTGCATGTGTGTTCTTTCCATAAATCACATGGATCTAGCAGAGTCATTTGCATGTGTGTTCTTTTCATAAACCACCACCAGTGCCAATTGCGTGTGGTGTTCTTTTCATAAACCACATGGATCCACCAGTTGTCATTGCATGTGTGTCCTTTTCATAAACCACCACCAGTGTCATTCCATGTTTGTTCTTTTCACAAACCACAACTAGATTCATTGCATGTTTGTCATTTTCATAAAGCACCTGGATCCACCAGAGTCATTCCATGTGTGTCCTTTGCATAAACTACAACTAGAGTAATTGCATGTTTGTTCTTCTCATAAAACGCTTGGATCCACCAGAGTCATTACATGTGTGTCCTTTTCATAAACCACAAGTAGAGTCATTGCATGTTTGTTATCTTCATAAACCACATGGATCCACTAGAGTCATTGCATGTGTGTCCTTTTCATAAACCACAGCTAGAGTCATTGCATGTTTGTTCTTTTCATAAACCACCTGGATCCACAGTCATTGCATGTGTGTCCTTTCATAAACCACAACTAGAGTCATTGCATGTTTTTCTTTTCATAAACCACATGGATCCACTAATGCCACTCCAGCATGTGTGTTCTTCTCATAAACCACATGGATCCACTGTTGTCATTGTATGTGCTGTTCTTCTCATAAACCACATTGATCTACTGGAGTTCATTGCATGTGTGTGTGTCAGTGTGCATCACTATGGTTTTGGAAAAGAGCACATGCAATGATGCCACTCCAGCATGTGGTGTTCTTTCATAAACCAATGTATCCACTAGGTGTCATTGCATGTTTCTTCTTTTCATAAACCACATGGATCCACTAGTGTCATTGCATGTCTTTGCATGTGTGTTCTCTTCCTAAACCACCACTAGTGTCATTGCATCTGTGTTATTTTCCTAAACCACCACTAGAGTCATTGCATTTTTGTTCTTTTCATAAACCAGATGAATGCACCAGTGTCATTGCATTTTTGTTTTTTTCCAAAAGCACCACTAGTGTAATTGCATGTGTATCCTTTTCAAAAACCACCTAGATCCATTGCATGTCATTGCATGTGTGTCCTTTTCATAAACCACAACTAGAGTCATGACATGTTTGTTCTTTTCATAAACCACCACTTGGATCCACCAATGTCTTTGCATGTGTTTCCTTTTCATAAACCACAACTAGAGTCATTGCATGTTTGTTCTTTTCATAAACCACCTGCATCCACCAAAGTCATTGCATGTGTGTCCTTTTCATAAGCCACAACTAGATTCATTGCATATTTGTTCTTTTCATTAACCACCTGGATCCACCAGAGTCATTACATGTGTGTCCTTTTCATAAACCACAACTAGAGTCATTGCATGTTTGTTCTTTTCATAAACCACATGGTTCCACTAATGCCACTCCAGCATGTGTGTTCTTCTCATAAACCACATGGATCCACCGATGTCATTGCGTGTGGTGTTCTTCTCGTAAACCACATTAATCCACTATAGTTCATTGCATCTGTGTGTCACTGTGCATCACTGTGGTTTTGGAAAAGAACACATGGAATGATGCCACTCCAGCATGTGGTGTTATTTTCATAAACCACATGGATCCACCAGTTGTCATTGCATGTCTGTCCTTTTCATAAACCAGATGGATCCACCAGTGTTATTGCATGTCTTTGCATGTGTGCTTTTTTCCTAAACTACCACTAGTGTCATTGCATGTGTGTTCTTTTCCTAAACCACCACTATAGTCATTGCATGTTTGTTGTTTTCATAAACCAATTGTATCCACCAATGTCATTGCATGTTTGTTCTTTTCCTAAACCACCACTAGAGTCATTGCATGTGTGTCCTTCTCATAAACCACCTAGATCCATTGCATGTCATTGCATGTGTGTCATTTTCATTAACCACAACTAGAGTCATTGCATGTTTGTTGTTTTCATAAACCACCACATGGATTCAACAGTGTCATTGCATGTGTGTCCTTTTCATAAACCACAACTAGAGTCATTGCATGTTTGTTCTTTCCATAATCTACCTGGATCAACTAGAATCATTGCATGTGTGTCGTTTTCATATAACACATCTAGAGTCATTGCATGTTTGTTCTTTTCATAAACAATCTGGATCCCCCAGAGTCATTGCATGTGTGTCCTTTTCATAAACCACAACTAGAGTCATTGCATGCTTGTTCTTTTCATAAACCACATGGATCCACTAATGCCACTCTAGCACGTGTGTTCTTCTCATAAACCACATGGATCCACTGATGTCATTGCACGTGGTGTTCTTCTCATAAACCACATATATCCACAAGAGTTCATTGCATGTGTGTGTAAGTGGGCATCACTGTGGTTTTGGAAAGAACACATGTAATGACGCAACTCCAGCAGTGTTGTTCTTTTCATAATCCACATGGATCCACCAGTTGACCTTGCATGTGTATCCTTTTCATAAACCACATAGATCCACCACTATCATCGCATGTCTTTGCATGTGTGTTCTTTTCCTAAACCACCACTATTGTCATTGCATGTGTGTTCTTTTCCTAAACCACCACTAGAGTCATTACATGTTTGTTCTTTTCATAAACCACATGGATCCACTAGTTGTGATTGCATGTCTGTCCTTTTCATAAACCACATGGATCCACTAGTGTTATTGCATGTCTTTGCATGTGTGCTTTTTTCCTAAACTACCACTAGTGTCATTGCATGTGTGTTCTTTTCCTAAACCACCACTAGAGTCATTGCATGTTTGTTCTTTTTATAAACCAATTGGATCCACCAGTGGCATTGCATATTTGTTCTTTTCGTAAACAACCACTAGAGTCATTGCATGTGTGTCCTTCTCATAAACCACCTAGATCCATTGCATGTCATTGCAGGTGTGTCCTTTTCATTAACCACAACTAGAGTTAGTGCATGTTTGTTCGTTTCATAAACCACCACCTGGATTCAACAATATCATTGCATGTGTGTCCTTTTCATAAACCACAAGTAGAGTCATTGCATGTTTGGTCTTTCTATAAACCACCTGGATCAACTAGAATCATTACATGCGTGTCGTTTTCATAAACCACATCAAGAGTCATTGCATGTTTGTCCTTTTCATAAACCACCTGGATCCATTGCATGTCATTGCATGTGTGTCCTTTTCCTAAACCACAACTAGAGTCATTGCATGTTTGTTCTTTTCATAAACCAACACTAGTGTCATTTGCATGTGTGTTCTTTCCATAAATCACATGGATCTAGCAGAGTCATTTGCATGTGTGTTCTTTTCATAAACCACCACCAGTGCCAATTGCGTGTGGTGTTCTTTTCATAAACCACATGGATCCACCAGTTGTCATTGCATGTGTGTCCTTTTCATAAACCACCACCAGTGTCATTCCATGTTTGTTCTTTTCACAAACCACAACTAGATTCATTGCATGTTTGTCATTTTCATAAAGCACCTAGATCCACCAGAGTCATTCCATGTGTGTCCTTTGCATAAACCACAACTAGAGTAATTGCATGTTTGTTCTTTTCATAAACGCTTGGATCCACCAGTCATTGCATGTGTGTCCTTTTCATAAACCACAAGTAGAGTCATTGCATGTTTGTTATCTTCATAAACCACATGGATCCACTAGAGTCATTGCATGTGTGTCCTTTTCATAAACCACAGCTAGAGTCATTGCATGTTTGTTCTTTTCATAAACCACCTGGATCCACCAGAGTCATTGCATGTGTGTGTCCTTTTCATAAACCACAACTAGAGTCATTGCATGTTTTTCTTTTCATAAACCACATGGATCCACTAATGCCACTCCAGCATGTGTGTTCTTCTCATAAACCACATGGATCCACTGATGTCATTGTATGTGCTGTTCTTCTCATAAACCACATTGATCTACTGGAGTTCATTGCATGTGTGTGTGTCAGTGTGCATCACTATGGTTTTGGAAAAGAGCACATGCAATGATGCCACTCCAGCATGTGGTGTTCTTTCATAAACCAATGTATCCACTAGGTGTCATTGCATGTTTCTTCTTTTCATAAACCACATGGATCCACTAGTGTCATTGCATGTCTTTGCATGTGTGTTCTCTTCCTAAACCACCACTAGTGTCATTGCATCTGTGTTATTTTCCTAAACCACCACTAGAGTCATTGCATTTTTGTTCTTTTCATAAACCAGATGAATGCACCAGTGTCATTGCATTTTTGTTTTTTTCCAAAAGCACCACTAGTGTAATTGCATGTGTATCCTTTTCAAAAACCACCTAGATCCATTGCATGTCATTGCATGTGTGTCCTTTTCATAAACCACAACTAGAGTCATGACATGTTTGTTCTTTTCATAAACCACCACTTGGATCCACCAATGTCTTTGCATGTGTGTCCTTTTCATAAACCACAACTAGAGTCATTGCATGTTTGTTCTTTTCATAAACCACCTGCATCCACCAAAGTCATTGCATGTGTGTCCTTTTCATAAGCCACAACTAGATTCATTGCATATTTGTTCTTTTCATTAACCACCTAGATCCACCAGAGTCATTACATGTGTGTCCTTTTCATAAACCACAACTAGAGTCATTGCATGTTTGTTCTTTTCATAAACCACATGGTTCCACTAATGCCACTCCAGCATGTGTGTTCTTCTCATAAACCACATGGATCCACTGATGTCATTGCAAGAGGTGTTCTTCTCGTAAACCACATTAATCCACTATAGTTCATTGCATCTGTGTTTCAGTGTGCATCACTGTGGTTTTGGAAAAGAACACATGGAATGATGCCACTCCAGCATGTGGTGTTATTTTCAGAAACCACATGGATCCACCAGTTGTCATTGCATGTCTGTCCTTTTCATAAACCAGATGGATCCACCAGTGTTATTGCATGTCTTTGCATGTGTGCTTTTTTCCTAAACTACCACTAGTGTCATTGCATGTGTGTTCTTTTCCTAAACCACCACTACAGTCATTGCATGTTTGTTGTTTTCATAAACCAATTGTATCCACCAATGTCATTGCATGTTTGTTCTTTTCCTAAACCACCACTAGAGTCATTGCATGTGTGTCCTTCTCATAAACCACCTAGATCCATTGCATGTCATTGCATGTGTGTCATTTTCATTAACCACAACTAGAGTCATTGCATGTTTGTTGTTTTCATAAACCACCACATGGATTCAACAGTGTCATTGCATGTGTGTCCTTTTCATAAACCACAACTAGAGTCATTGCATGTTTGTTCTTTCCATAATCTACCTGGATCAACTAGAATCATTGCATGTGTGTCGTTTTCATATAACACATCTAGAGTCATTGCATGTTTGTTCTTTTCATAAACAATCTGGATCCCCCAGAGTCATTGCATGTGTGTCCTTTTCATAAACCACAACTAGAGTCATTGCATGCTTGTTCTTTTCATAAACCACATGGATCCACTAATGCCACTCTAGCACGTGTGTTCTTCTCATAAACCACATGGATCCACTGATGTCATTGCAAGAGGTGTTCTTCTCATAAACCACATATATCCACAAGAGTTCATTGCATGTGTGTGTAAGTGGGCATCACTGTGGTTTTGGAAAAGAACACATGTAATGACGCAACTCCAGCAGGTGTTGTTCTTTTCATAATCCACATGGATCCACCAGTTGACATTGCATGTGTATCCTTTTCATAAACCACATAGATCCACCACTATCATCGCATGTCTTTGCATGTGTGTTCTTTTCCTAAACCACCACTATTGTCATTGCATGTGTGTTCTTTTCCTAAACCACCACTAGAGTCATTACATGTTTGTTCTTTTCATAAACCACATGGATCCACCAGTTGTGATTGCATGTCTGTCCTTTTCATAAACCACATGGATCCACTAGTGTTATTGCATGTCTTTGCATGTGTGCTTTTTTCCTAAACTACCACTAGTGTCATTGCATGTGTGTTCTTTTCCTAAACCACCACTAGAGTCATTGCATGTTTGTTCTTTTTATAAACCAATTGGATCCACCAGTGGCATTGCATGTTTGTTCTTTTCGTAAACAACCACTTGAGTCATTGCATGTGTGTCCTTCTCATAAACCACCTAGATCCATTGCATGTCATTGCAGGTGTGTCCTTTTCATTAACCACAACTAGAGTCAGTGCATGTTTGTTCATTTCATAAACCACCACCTGGATTCAACAATGTCATTGCATGTGTGTCCTTTTCATAAACCACAAGTAGAGTCATTGCATGTTTGGTCTTTCTATAAACCACCTGGATCAACTAGAATCATTGCATGCGTGTCGTTTTCATAAACCACATCAAGAGTCATTGCATGTTTGTCCTTTTCATAAACCACCTGGATCCATTGCATGTCATTGCATGTGTGTCCTTTTCCTAAACCACAACTAGAGTCATTGCATGTTTGTTCTTTTCATAAACCAACACTAGTGTCATTTGCATGTGTGTTCTTTCCATAAATCACATGGATCTAGCAGAGTCATTTGCATGTGTGTTCTTTTCATAAACCACCACCAGTGCCAATTGCATGTCGTGTTCTTTTCATAAACCACATGGATCCACCAGTTGTCATTGCATGTGTGTCCTTTTCATAAACCACCACCAGTGTCATTCCATGTTTGTTCTTTTCACAAACCACAACTAGATTCATTGCATGTTTGTCATTTTCATAAAGCACCTGGATCCACCAGAGTCATTCCATGTGTGTCCTTTGCATAAACCACAACTAGAGTAATTGCATGTTTGTTCTTTTCATAAAACGCTTGGATCCACCAGAGTCATTACATGTGTGTCCTTTTCATAAACCACAAGTAGAGTCATTGCATGTTTGTTATCTTCATAAACCACATGGATCCACTAGAGTCATTGCATGTGTGTCCTTTTCATAAACCACAGCTAGAGTCATTGCATGTTTGTTCTTTTCATAAACCACCGGATCCACAGTTGTCATTGCATGTGTGTCCTTTTCATAAACCACAACTAGAGTCATTGCATGTTTTTCTTTTCATAAACCACATGGATCCACTAATGCCACTCCAGCATGTGTGTTCTTCTCATAAACCACATGGATCCACTGATGTCATTGTATGTGCTGTTCTTCTCATAAACCACATTGATCTACTGGAGTTCATTGCATGTGTGTGTGTCAGTGTGCATCACTATGGTTTTGGAAAAGAGCACATGCAATGATGCCACTCCAGCATGTGGTGTTCTTTCATAAACCAATGTATCCACTAGGTGTCATTGCATGTTTATTCTTTTCATAAACCACATGGATCCACTAGTGTCATTGCATGTCTTTGCATGTGTGTTCTCTTCCTAAACCACCACTAGTGTCATTGCATGTGTGTTATTTTCCTAAACCACCACTAGAGTCATTGCATTTTTGTTCTTTTCATAAACCAGATGAATGCACTAGTGTCATTGCATTTTTGTTTTTTTCCAAAAGCACCACTAGTGTAATTGCATGTGTATCCTTTTCAAAAACCACCTAGATCCATTGCATGTCATTGCATGTGTGTCCTTTTCATAAACCACAACTAGAGTCATGACATGTTTGTTCTTTTCATAAACCACCACTTGGATCCACCAAAGTCTTTGCATGTGTGTCCTTTTCATAAACCACAACTAGAGTCATTGCATGTTTGTTCTTTTCATAAACCACCTGCATCCACCAAAGTCATTGCATGTGTGTCCTTTTCATAAGCCACAACTAGATTCATTGCATATTTTTTCTTTTCATTAATCACCTGGATCCACCAGAGTCATTACATGTGTGTCCTTTTCATAAACCACAACTAGAGTCATTGCATGTTTGTTCTTTTCATAAACCACATGGTTCCACTAATGCCACTCCAGCATGTGTGTTCTTCTCATAAACCACATGGATCCACCGATGTCATTGCGTGTGGTGTTCTTCTCGTAAACCACATTAATCCACTATAGTTCATTGCATCTGTGTGTCAGTGTGCATCACTGTGGTTTTGGAAAAGAACACATGGAATGATGCCACTCCAGCATGTGGTGTTATTTTCATAAACCACATGGATCCACCAGTTGTCATTGCATGTCTGTCCTTTTCATAAACCAGATGGATCCACCAGTGTTATTGCATGTCTTTGCATGTGTGCTTTTTTCCTAAACTACCACTAGTGTCATTGCATGTGTGTTCTTTTCCTAAACCACCACTACAGTCATTGCATGTTTGTTGTTTTCATAAACCAATTGTATCCACCAATGTCATTGCATGTTTGTTCTTTTCCTAAACCACCACTAGAGTCATTGCATGTGTGTCCTTCTCATAAACCACCTAGATCCATTGCATGTCATTGCATGTGTGTCATTTTCATTAACCACAACTAGAGTCATTGCATGTTTGTTGTTTTCATAAACCACCACATGGATTCAACAGTGTCATTGCATGTGTGTCCTTTTCATAAACCACAACTAGAGTCATTGCATGTTTGTTCTTTCCATAATCTACCTAGATCAACTAGAATCATTGCATGTGTGTCGTTTTCATATAACACATCTAGAGTCATTGCATGTTTGTTCTTTTCATAAACAATCTGGATCCCCCAGAGTCATTGCATGTGTGTCCTTTTCATAAACCACAACTAGAGTCATTGCATGCTTGTTCTTTTCATAAACCACATGGATCCACTAATGCCACTCTAGCACGTGTTCTTCTCATAAACCACATGGATCCACTGATGTCATTGCACGTGGTGTTCTTCTCATAAACCACATATATCCACAAGAGTTCATTGCATGTGTGTGTAAGTGGGCATCACTGTGGTTTTGGAAAAGAACACATGTAATGACGCAACTCCAGCTGGTGTTGTTCTTTTCATAATCCACATGGATCCACCAGTTGACATTGCATGTGTATCCTTTTCATAAACCACATAGATCCACCACTATCATCGCATGTCTTTGCATGTGGTGTCTTTTCCTAAACCACCACTATTGTCATTGCATGTGTGTTCTTTTCCTAAACCACCACTAGAGTCATTACATGTTTGTTCTTTTCATAAACCACATGGATCCACCAGTTGTGATTGCATGTCTGTCCTTTTCATAAACCACATGGATCCACTAGTGTTATTGCATGTATTTGCATGTGTGCTTTTTTCCTAAACTACCACTAGTGTCATTGCATGTGTGTTCTTTTCCTAAACCACCACTAGAGTCATTGCATGTTTGTTCTTTTTATAAACCAATTGGATCCACCAGTGGCATTGCATGTTTGTTCTTTTCGTAAACAACCACTAGAGTCATTGCATGTGTGTCCTTCTCATAAACCACCTAGATCCATTGCATGTCATTGCAGGTGTGTCCTTTTCATTAACCACAACTAGAGTCCGTGCATGTTTGTTCGTTTCATAAACCACCACCTGGATTCAACAATGTCATTGCATGTGTGTCCTTTTCATAAACCACAAGTAGAGTCATTGCATGTTTGGTCTTTCTATAAACCACCTGGATCAACTAGAATCATTGCATGCGTGTCGTTTTGATAAACCACATCAAGAGTCATTGCATGTTTGTCCTTTTCATAAACCACCTGGATCCATTGCATGTCATTGCATGTGTGTCCTTTTCCTAAACCACAACTAGAGTCATTGCATGTTTGTTCTTTTCATAAACCAACACTAGTGTCATTTGCATGTGTGTTCTTTCCATAAATCACATGGATCTAGCAGAGTCATTTGCATGTGTGTTCTTTTCATAAACCACCACCAGTGTCAATTGCATGTGGTGTTCTTTTCATAAACCACATGGATCCACCAGTTGTCATTGCATGTGTGTCCTTTTCATAAACCACATGGATCCACCAGTGTCATTGCATGTGTGTTCTTTTCATAAACCACCACTAGATTCATTGCATGTGTGTTCTTTCCATAAACCACATGGATACACAAGAGTCATTTGCACGTGTGTTCTTTTCAATGATAGCCGTTGGCCACAAACAATCAGGACGCGGAACTAACCAACAACCGTTGTGGGCTTCTAGAACACCTGATCCCCGATTGTTAGGTGCCGTTGGATCGGGGTGCGTGGACGATAAGGATGTCCTTCGTAAGGGCGACCCACGAAAAGTATGTCTTGCTAAATAATTGGTAGTGGCATCCATGACTAGGACTATGTCCTTTCCCTTATCCCCTTAACCTCGGGGCCGAAGCTTAGGTCATGTTCCTTCATCGCCATGGAGAGGGAGAGACCAACTCAGCTTGTACGAGGCTCAGATGTTCACCCACTACGACATACTCACGCTACTATTCACGAGGCTTGGATGGCTCTCAAATATAGCCATCTATGTCCACATTTAAACTGTATATTAATCATATTTTTGATGAAATATGTCTCTAAACTCTGCCACTAATGCTAATATTCATAAGGGTATGCAATCCTTTGTTCTTGTATTTTTCCTATGCAGATAATGTCGTTTAAAGGAGGGAATCACTATATTAAAGTCAAAGATACGATATTTCCTTCGATCAGAAGAAACCAGGAGCCGTCCAACAAAGACACACACCATAACGACCAACTATACGGCCAGAGCAAAAATTCCGGCCGTATAGCTCCAATCATATAGTTGGTGTCGGCTCCGATAAGTCAAACATAACAACTTTCGTGAAGGGAGCCTTATATAAAGAAGCCTCAGGCGATGAGAAAACATAGAGACACCACGCCCCAGAAACCATACCTCGTCAGAAAGCCGCCTCCAGATCTCCAAACCATTCTCCATCTCCATAGCCATCTTCCACCACTTGTAATAGTAGATATCTTCTCCGATTGGCGACATTGTAAGTCTATTGCTATCAATCTTATGATTTTCATTACACTGTTTGCGATTGTTGATATCTTCTCCGTGTGTGAGTAATTCTCCTTGGGCAAAGGGTTTCGGGCTAGCCATGTAGCAATTGTGCATGTGATTTATCATAGATGGGATCGTGTATTAGTTTGTATGACATGATGATTATAGTATCCTCTCTTTCCTTAATCTAAGGACTTTTCAGGTACCCAAGACCCCGAGGGTTGAGCTAGGTATAGGGAGTATGAGTGATGACTGATCTGTAGGTTGGGAACCCCAGTGACAGAAGGGGTAGTACGGCTGTATGTGAGGGACTTGCTTGGGATTAACGGTGACATCACTATGCATATCATTAGTTCTCTTTCTTCTATGGATGAGACTAGTAGGTTATTGCTATAAGCGGTTGTGGAGTCAATAGAAATTATGGATGCACTGCCCACATATAATTTATCATGCTCTAACAAGTACATGCATACTTTATTTCTATCTTTTATTTCCATCAGATTTTTTTGCACAAGTACAGGTGAAACAGAACGCCCTAGGCCCTCTCTCTCCATCATCGACAACAACAAAAAAGGCGCAAGCTACTGGTCCGGTGAAAACACAAAAGGAATTCTAAAACTCCCGAAGGTCCATTAAAGTAATTTCACTAGACATTCGCTTCCCGAGGTTTCGATAACATAGGTCTACTAGGGAAAAAGGAGCTATACTACATCCATATTCCGGATTGAAGGTATCAACCCTTTTTCTGGCACCGTTGCCGGGGAAGCATATCTACCCTGGTGAGATTATTAGGAACCTTGCTAGTTTTAATTCTTATTTTTAATTTTGTTAGTTTGCTTTTAGTCTTTATTTGATAAACCAAAAAAATTAGTTAGTCTTTTACTGTTATAATTTTTAATCTAAGAAAACCGAAAAACATAGAAAGTATGGCTGAAAAGAAGCTTGTGGAGTTTGCTACTCCCATTAATGATTATTTGGGTACTCCTATTACTCAGCCAACAATTGCTGCTTATGACTATGAAATTAAGCCCCATTATTAAATTTGGTTCAACAGAATCAATTTGGAGGCTCTGCTATTGAAGACGCAGGTATGTAGTTAAATACTTTCATTGAAATATGTGATATGATGTGTATAAAAGACGTTGACACTGATGCGGTCAAATTACGTTTATTTCCATTCTCTCTGAGAGGAAAAGCTAAAGAATGGTTGCTATTTTTGCCTAAAAATACTATTACATCATGGGTGGGATGTACTTCTTTATTTATGAGTAAATTTTTCCCACCTTCAAAGACTATGCAACTCCGATCTAATATTACTGGTTTTAGACAGGAAGAGCGTGAGCCACTAGCGCTTGCATGGGAGAGGATGAAAGAATGCCTAAGAAACTATCCTAGTAATGGGATGGAAGATTGATTAATCCTCCATTTATTTTACAATGCTCTTAATCATGTGTCTAAGCTATGCTTGATACTGCAGCTGGAGGAACATTCATGAGTAAACATATTACCGAAGCAAAGTAGCTGCTAGACAATATGCAAGATAACCATGCCCAATGGCATGTTGAAAGATCAAACACGAAGAAGGTGAACTCTATCTCACCACAAGAGAAGAAGATCTCAATGTTAAGTTGGATGAGCTCATACTAGCCATAAAAGGTAAGGAAACTCACGTAAGAGCCTCATCCGAAACAAATATAGAAGAAATAGACTTCATAGCTTGTAATGATTATAATCCTTCTTGGAAGAAGAGTTACAATCCTAATTTTTAGAAACATTATGGTAGTCCTACAAATAACTCTAATAATAATATGGGAACTAGTAATGGTAGTCTCCAAGAAACTCTTAAGTCTTTCATAGACTCGCAAAATGAACAAAATAATATTTTAGTCAAAATCACAGAGAACCATGATGCTATGCTTGGTAAATTATCTAACCAAGCTGTTAGTTTAAGAAATGATTTGCAGGCCCTTCAAGAAAGAACAAGGATTGTTGAGGCACAACTAGGTAAGATAACTGAGAGTCAAACTCTCATTCTAGCTAAATTTGTAGGAAAAGTTGAGCCCTATCTTGTTGAAGAACTCAAAATGATGAGAATCCAAAGGGAGGAGCCTGAAGAACATGACTATAGTAATGCCCCTTCACCAATCTACACCATCGAAGATCTCGTAAAAAGGATGAACGTTAAAATTCCGGTAAGTGAAGGTAATGATGAAGCCATGTATCAACACTTTGTTGATCAAGTAGCAATTAAGGTACGCGAGCTTCAAGAGGAATACAAGAAAATCGCAAAAAAGTTACATGTTAAATTAGATGACATATTTGAGCCTACTATTAAGATAAAGATTAGAACTAATGAGATAGCTGCACTTTGTGATCTAGGTGCAAGCATCTCAACAATTCCAAAGAGTCTTTTTAATAAGTTAAATCTTGGCTCCTTTGAAATTACTGAACTAAAATTGCATCTAGCAGATTCTACCTACAAACAAGTTGTAGGAATTAAGGAGAACACTTTAGTTTACATCAAAGGATGTCCCGCTCTCATTGATTTTGTTATTGTTGACATGCTTGGAGACACTATTGCTCCTATAATATTAGGCTATCCTTTCTTAAGAACTATAAAGGCTTGAATTAATCTTCATGAAGGGAATGTGAAGTTGCAATTGCCTTCACGTGATCCTTTTGTTATTTATTTCCCCAAGAAGAAGAAAGACAAACATGACGAGAAGGAGGCCATCACTTTGAAGGCCAATTACTTTGGAGTGGGTGTTCCACTCATCTGGCCCAAGTGAATATCCTCAAGGTCAAGATATTGCCCGTAAAAGAGCGCTCCATGGGGGGCAACCCATGATAAATTAAGGTTTGAGTTAAGTTTTTAGTTTTAGTTTAAATTCATGTCTAATAAAGAGTGCTAGAAAACTCCATTTGAGGAGAAGAAATTTGGTAGTACTTAAATTTATGCATTATTCATGCTATTGTTGGTCGATAATATTTTCTGTCAACTTTCTGTCAAAAACAAGGTATATCGCTAAGTTAAAGGAAAATAAATAGTTTATGAAGAAACATAAATTTTTTGATGCATACAGACGGTTTAACGACCAACTATATGGCAGGAAAAAAATTTCGACCGTATAGTTCCGGTCATATAGTTATCTTTGCCATCGAAATTTTTTCTGCAATATGTACTGAGAGTTTAACGACCAACTATACGGCGAGAATAAAAAATTCTGTCTGTATAGTCTCGGCCGTATAGATATCAATGCCTCCATACAATTTATTTTCTTATGTATAGTCATTTTAACGACCAACTATACAGCGGGAATAAATTTTTTGGCCGTATAGTCCCGGTCATATAGATATCAGTGCCTCGGTACAAATTCTATTCATATGTACTGAGAGTTTAACGACCAACTATACGGCGCGAATAAAAACTCCGGTCGTATAGTTCCAGCCGTATAGACATCGAGGCCTTTTGCCAATTTTCTTTCGCTGGGACAAATAGTTTAACGACCAACTATACGGTCGAAATGTTTTGTTCCGCCCGTATAGTTGCAGTTGTATAGCTACGCCGCTTGGAGAAAGACCTAATATTTTGACAGAACACCAACTATACGGCCGAAACGCATGTTTCGCCCATATAGTTGTGCCCGTATAGTTGCGTCCGACCACAAAATCGCACGGGAGGGTACTCCCAACTCCAAAACTTCAATACTTTTTCATTTTTATCCCTCCAAACTCTCTCAAAACCTCAAGGGATATTCATCTCTAGTCAATTTCGTTCAATTTCCTCGCACACAAGGGATCTACTGTATGTTTCTTCTCTGATCCTCCAATTACTTGTTGCAAATTCATCTTCGATCTATTGTCATTATCAATCTAGGGTGAGACCTATGATGAACTAATTGCCATGATTTTCTTACCTAGATTATTATCTTGAGGAGATTCTTTAGTGTGATTAGATTATTTATACTTACTTTTGTTGGATCAAAAAGTTTTATTTTATCCTTTCTTCAATGTTTTAGAAGATAAACCAAGGAGACAAACTTGTGCTCGTGCCACCGATATTGCTTCTCGGGGAATCACCCAAGAACACATGGGGATACGGTTCAGGGATCAAGCTCATCATGAACACTTCAACAAGATCAAGAACCACGAAATGAAGGCCACCAAGTGGGCTTGCCCCATTATATTGAACCAACTCGGTATTTCTGATGATATTAATTTACTTTATAATAGAGCTGGCCTGCAAAACTTTGTGTACAATGATGTACCTACTTATCGCCACTTAACTATTGAATTCCTAAGTTCATTGCAAAGCATTATTAAACTATGGCAAGGAGAGGGTACTATTTATTTCCGTCTGATGAACAAAAACTACACCTTAAGTTAGATCAATGGTGCGCATGCTTTAATTTTCCAAAGAATGATGTTCATTCTTTACGCACATCCTTTACTGGATTAATTCCTTCCCCCGATTAATACTATAATGGAATAAGCTTCACTAGTAGAGTGAACAAGGGGAAGAATATTCAACATCCTGCAATTCACTATTTGTTCTATGTTATTGCTAACACCTTGCAGGCGCGTAATGAGTTCACGAGACTCAATAAAGAGGACATAGTAGTCCCCGCCAAGGCTGCTTACATCAACTGCAACATGTCACTCAAGTTGGGCGCCATCCTTGTGCGCCACCTCGAGAAGCAAGCCTCCCAAAGCCTAGGGCCAATCACAGGAGGATGCGTCATCACCGTGCTTGCCACCGACCTAGGCATCGATCTAGGTGAGTTGCAACCCGTACTAGGTGAGACACCTGTTAGTTTCTCCACCTTGAGGGCCTATGGAATTCTCACTAGGAGAGGTGGTGTTTATTATCTGCATATTGCTGGAGCTAGGCGTATCAACCCCGCTCCTTTGCCTAATGGTCTTTTCTCTACCAAAGAAGGACGTTTACTATATGATGTGCAGGTTGACCAATACCAACCTGAGGATATTCTTGAAGAGGATGAGGACCAAGAGGAGGAGCAAGAATTTTCTCACCAAGAAGAAGAGCAGCCACAAACCCAGTTCGCCACATACCAAGATTTCCAAGGACTTGGAGGGAGTGTGGAGAGGATGCACAACCTCTCTTTGAACGTCCGAGAATCAACAAGTAACCTATCCACTCAATTTGCAAACTGGAGTAACGACTTTTTTCTGCCACCACAATGATTTGAAGGGCTTGCAAAAGCCTAAGCTTGGGGAAGTTTCCTCATGTATCTTTATTTTTCGAGGTTATGTTTTTATTTGAGTTTATAAGCACTCGTGTTGGTTTCCCCAACACTTTATCTTTAGTTCTTTTTATTTTCTTTCGAAAAATTTTAGCCAAGCTTTGCCGCCAATTTTCTATTCTTTATTTCCCCTCTTAAAAAGCACAAAAAGATTTCTCCATTTTTCCTTGTTTTAGCTCTTTCTTTTCTTGTCGCCTTGAGGTCTTCGTATGTTGCAGGAGAGTGATCGACTTTGAGTTTCCAAGAAACAAATAAAAAAGGAAGAGAGAAGTGGAACCAAACATGAGAGGTATGCCTTATGACTCCCCACTTTTTAAAGTTTGAGAAACCCATGCTAGTTAGTAGTAAATGTTGAGATATTATAATGGTGGAGTGAGTCGTGGTATCATAGTAAGTTTGTCGTTTGCATGGGTATTTAATTGGGCTCATTTTGTTCCAGCTCTCGTAATTAACCAAGTCTTGCCTAAAAGTTGCTAACAATTATAATAAGAAAAATTCTCACAATTGAAGGATTGGGTGTTGTAGTGTTTAGTCTTGAAGGCTTATTTATTGACACACTTGACACCACTGAAAATGTTGATTGACTTAATAACTCTCTTTGAAAGGATTTGTTCGATTGAATTAATGTTTAGCTGTTTTTGTGAGCATGCCAAAGTTTGACTTGTTAATCATAAGAATGATATAGCTTTATGTGTGTCAAATTTCACGGGATGCCAACAACTCTACTGGCCTACGAACGATCTTCATGGAGGAAACTCCTTGATTTCGCCTATGAGTTGATTAAACACATGTAGCTGCAATGCTATAGTGGGTAAGAGTCTTGGCACTCCCGGGTAGCTATAATCGTGATGGAATCACTCCTTTGGCTGTTATGAGTATTCATTATGCAAAAGGAACAAAACCCTTAGTGATGCCACGAGTGTCCATCACAGCCCGATAAACTAATAAAAATCTTTGGTATGCTCTCAATTACTTAAAAAGAGAAATTCTTGAAGGACAATGAATAGAAAAGTAGTGCTTGCAAAGTCTTGATTAATTGATGTGGGAGATTTGAGATACTCTAGTATATATGCTTTTGATGACAACTCTCACACTCTTAATTTACATGATTATACTTTAATGTTCAAAGGCAAGCCTATGAGTTGATTACTTGACATGGAATAAAATTTAATCATTTGAATCATCCATGCTTACAATAATTTTGCCGCGCTATAAGGATGCATGAAACCCGTATGATATGCTTGCCATTACTCTATCTATGCAGAAGTTTTTCAGATTTATGAAAGTGGAGGAAACATAAGACTATTAATCATGAGTAAGATCACCATCTCGTCATTTCAGTTTAAATGCCGAGTTCCTTTTTTGATTTTGGTTTTCTTGCTCGGGACTATCAAGTTTAAGCTTGGGAAGGTTGATGGCTCTGAAATATAGCCATCTACGTCCAAATTTAAACTTGATATTAATCATATTTTTGATGAAATATCTCTCTAAATCTGCCACTAATGCTAATATTCAGAAGGGTATACAATCCTTTGTTCTTGTATTTTTATTACGCAGATAATGTCGTTTAAAGGAGGGAATCACTACATTAAAGTCGAAGATACGATATTTCCTTCGACCAGAAGAAACTAGGAGCCATCCAACGTAGACAGACGTCGTAACGACCAACTATATGGTCGGAGCAAAAATTCTGGTCATATAGCTCCGGTTGTATAGTTGGCGCCGCCTCCGTTAGGTCAAACAGAACAACTTTCGTGAAGGGACCCCTATATAAACAAGCCTCAAGCGACAAGAAAATAGAGAGACACCACTCCAAAGAAGCCATACCTCGCCAGAAAGCCGCCTCCAGATCTCCAAACCCTTCTCGATATCCGTAGCCATCTTCCACCACTTGTAATAGTAGATATCTTCTCCGATTGGCGACATTGTAAAACTATTGCTATCAATCTTATGATTTTTAATAGAATGTTTACGATAGTTGATCTGATCTCTTTGTGTGAGTAATTCTCCTTGGGCTAAGGGTTTCAGCCTAGCCATGTAGCAATTGTTCTTGTGATTTATCATAGATGGGATCATGTATTACTTTGTATGACATGATGATTATTGTATCCTCTCTTGCCTCAATATAAGGACTTGTCAGGTACCCAAGACCCTGAGGGTTGAGCCAGGTATAGGGAGTATGAGTGATGACTGATCTGCAGGTTGGGAACCCCACTAACAAAAGGGGTAGTACGGCTGTGTGTGAGGGATGCGCTTGGGATTAATGGTGACATCACTATGCATATCATTAGTTTTCTTTCATCTATGGATGAGACTAGTAGGTTATTGCTATAAGCGGTTGCAGAGGCAATAGCAATTATGGATGCACTGCCCACATATAATTTATCTTGCTCTAACAAGTACACGCATACTTTATTTCCATCTTTTATTTCAATTAGATGTTTTTGCACAGCTACAGGTGAAATTGAACACCCTAGGCCCTCTCTCTCCATCATCGACAACAACAAAAAAGACACAAGCTACTGGTCCGGTGAAAACACAAAAGGAATTCTAAAACTCTCGAAGGTCCGTTAAAGTAACTTCACTATGCATTCGCTTCCCGAGGGAAAAAGAGCTATACTACATTCGTAATTCGGATCGAAGGTATCAGGCTTTCGGCCGGCTTTGAGCTCATCTCGCCAGGGTGCCTATCATGCCACTCTTGTGCGACAGCGTGTTGGCTTGTCAGATCGAGGAGCGCTCCCGCTAGCTGCTGGAGTGGAAGAGGGCAATGGCATGGTACTCGCGCACGAGCGTGTACTGGTGAAATCTGTTCAAGAAGGAGCGAATGGCATTGATTGAGCTGTGCGGAACTCACCGGCAGGAGATCCACCCAGATCTGCGCAACCCTGAAGGGAGGAAGTGCTTCTAGGAAGTGCCTGGGCATATGACCTCCATTGTTATCGATGCGGTGTGCCGTGAAGAATCCATGTGGAGGAGGAATGCTACCGTGAATGTTGGCATCGATTCCGATGCGGAGGAGGGTGAAAGCAACGCAGACAACATCGTCGATGATGGAGACTGCGGGAGCATCATAGTCGATTAGGGCCACTTAAGCCTAAATTAAATCTATGGACGGTATCTTAATGCCCTGTTCGGATCGGGGTCAGTTGAGTCATAGTAAATTAGCATCATATTCTATATATGTTGGCCATGTTTTAGGTGTCTTTGTCTTTGAAACTAGTTGAAAGTCGTCCGATACTGAAAATAAAGTTCGTGTGTTCCTAGCATATTGGATGGGACAATATGCTGACTCTGCTTCCAACACTTGATCGCACAACCATAATTTAGAATGCGCTAGAGGGGAAGGGGTCGAGCGTTATGTAATAATGTACTACTTCTGTCCAAATATAACTGACTTAGATTTTTTTCGATATTTAAATGTATCTATACCCAAAACATGTCTAGATACATACGAATCTACACAAATTCAAGTCACTTAGTTCTAGACGGAGGGAGTAATAATATTTTTTGAGGAATAGTTTCTAATGCCATATATTGGCCATGTTTTAGGTTTCTCTATCTTTCAAACTAATCAAAAGTGGTCCAATTCTAAACAAACAAAGTCATTGCATTCACATCTGATGGGACAATACGCTGACTCTACTACCAGCACTTGATGGCACAGCCATAATTCTAGAGAGCGCTAGAGGAGATGGGAATCCAAGGGAGATGGGAACTAGTAGCTGCATCCATACGCATGTATAAAAATTAATGTGATAATATTTAAAAAATTGTAATCTGGTCCACATGACCCCATTACAGACACGTTGCACGCGCCAGATATAAATTAAGATGACACGGCTAGTTTAGTTTCAATGATAATTCGACATACGACGTTACCTTACCCGCTTCTTTATGCTCGTCTTATTATTCTACTAGCTCACACTGCATTAAGCAACATTTGATGAGGATGGAAAAAATGATAAAATGGCAAATAAAACAATTTTTGAGCTTACCATTCATCTGGAGACTCGTACAAAGATGAAATTGGTAGGTATATATTATTTCTCCTGCAGTTAGCCGAAAGATCCTCAAAACATCCTCAATTACCCCTGCAACTTCTTCATATTCTAATACACCTCCATTATATTCCTATTCCTCCACTTCTTCATAAGTTTGCTGCTTACCTATGCTTCCCTCCGAGTACTCATCACCGTTTTCCTCCACCTGCTGCACTTCCTCAAGTTCTTCGACTTCGCGCTGCTCTTCCTCCAGTTCTAGCTGAGCAGCCTCATTTTCTGCCACCGAGGTGTGAACGGGGACAAGATCATGTCTAACTAGGTTTTTGCACAACCTATTTATATGGCTGAATCCTCCAAAACATTTGCATTTCCTTTTCCTAGCTCCCAGCCTTGAACCTTTATCGGTGGATGCTTCGATCCTTAGCTTTCTAGGCCTCCTAAGAATTGGTGGTTGAAGTTTGAACCCTGGATCGACAATCTCCCAATCATTTTCATTACCCATAGGTGGTACATTTTGTGCATAAGTTGCAGCAAAGTTGTCCATGGAGAAATATTTGTCAACATAGTTCTCTATTTCAGCTTCGCTGTCTCTAAGCTTTAAGATGAAGTACAGTGCATGGTGACTTGGCAAACCAGTAATCTACCCCTGCCTGCATGAACAAGTCTTGTTTCCAATGTCTATAGTGTACCTCCGTTCAGTTCCACACTTGTATTCTGCCAATCTTCTGGAACTTCTGACCATCCTCATCTTTATCGTTCTCATTGCTCTGGGTCTTGCATTCAGTAACATAACCACCTTTGGAGCTATTTTATGGCATAAAAAAATTCTTGCACAAATTCTTTGCCTTAAATATATCTTCACCATTATGCACTATCTTATTGCATCCAACAAAATAACAATTGCAAGTGTCTTCATGCTCGAAATCTTAGCATTGAAACTCTCTGCCAAATTATTGCAAACAAAATCCACCTTGCTTAACTCACCAAACTTGCTTCTGGCCCATAGGTTGCTGTGATGTTCTTCAAGGTATTTTTTCACCTTTGGCACTATACATGTTCTGCAAGTAAGTAGCATGTGTGCTTGGGGTGTATGTGTATGGTGATCACCACAAGTCCTCTTCAAAGATCTTTCCTTTGAACTTCTCCGTGAAGTTAGTAGCGAGGTGCCGCATGCATTCCCTATGCTCAAGCCCAGGAAACACAGCATCAACAACATTCTCAAGACCCTTGCATGCACTAGTGTGTATCACCAAGCCTTCAGGTTGTCCAATCACTGCCCGTAGTCTCTACATGAACCATGTCCAGCTTTCATTTGATTCACCCTCAAGATCAACATAAGCTATGGGTAGAAGCCAATTATGCGCGTCCAAAGCACAAGCAGAAGAAACATGTCCCCTAAACTTCCCTATTAAAGAAGTTGCACATATTGCCAAGTATGGCCTACAGCCGTCTAGGAAGCCCTTCCAGCATGCCTTCAGGCAGACAAAACATCTGGTGAAGAATTTCTTATCTGCCTGCTTATACCTAACCCCCTTCAGACCATTTCTCTTCCTTTCACAACCTCGTAATCGATGTCAACAACACTACCAGGTGATGTTTTCTCTACCTTAGCTTTGAAACTATAAAACATGTTAAAACTGTCATTCCACTTTCCTTGAATGAAGTCTACAACTATCTCCTTCACATCAAAGACTCTGTGGTGCAAGGAATCAAAACGTTAAACTTTTTGCTAATCTTTGCTCTGAGTTCAGCAAGTCTAATCTTATGATCCTGCCTCACCTAGTCAAGTACAATAGCACCAATCCACTTGGTAATCGCTGGTCTAATTTTCGCAGTTAAAGAAGTATTAGGGCAGTTGTGTTTCTTCGTGTTTACTTTGATCTGCATTCGATAAGAATCCAAATAAATCAGAGCTAATTATCAGCAAAATAAATATGAGAAAGACTGAAACTAAATGTAGCTATTGGAACCTAAAATGGTGTCCACCCCGCATTAGAGATGCATGTAATCTCCATTTACACACATTACTTTCCCTACAATGCACCCTAAATCTCTTTTGGTCATTCTTTTCAATGATAAATTCGAACCCAACTCTAATTGCATAGGTTTCAATTGCATATATCTGTAGTCCTCCACATTCTCAAATACAATCCCCTCATCAATTGTAGGATTGTCCCTGTCAAAGTGTATCACTAGCCTATCCTCGTCTTTGTCATCGTATCTACATCCTATTTCCACATCTTCACATTCCTCTTCCTCATCAGTCCCATAGTCAGGCTCAAAGTTCGAATCAACCAAATATTCCCTACTCTCCATCCTATTAGGGTCGGCAACCACGTCTGGATATGATTTCTCATCATCATCTGCACCGCCACACATTTCAGTGTCTTCATGCTCGCTTGACAAAGTATCATGCTCGAGGACAAGCTGTACCGACATCCTGCAGTTACCAACACATATCCTTGCCATCACCACGGGACTAGAAACGCTAATTGGGGTATGCAGAAAAGGAATCACAGTTCTTACCCTTCAATGGGGACTATGGCACCTTCTACGGGCTCCATACCTCCAAAGCTTTGTGCTCTCTAGCCGCATAGGACCCATCTCCAAAGCTTTGGAGGTATGGAGCCCGTGTTCTGAAGCCGCGCAGGATCAATCTCCGAGTGGGATCCAGATCACCAGCGTTGTTGGGCGCCTAACCAACTACCGACTCTTAGTTTTCATTTCCAGACGCGTGTGGGCAGTGGACGACGGCAAGGAGACAAGGTAGGGAGGGGAGGGGAGGGGACGTGAGGGGATGGCAGGGAGGGGAGGGCGGGAGGACGACGACCCTAGGGGAGGACGAGAGCGGTGCACGGCTGAATGGAGTGGCGGCAGCAGGAGAAGAGGAGCGGAGCTGGTTGCGACAAAACAAGGAAAATTGCACAATAATGTGTTGGTGGGTAGCACTAGTCCTTGAACCTGGGATGCGCACCATCGAAGGTGGAGGAGGCAGGCCCGCCAGTCAGAAAACATGCCACATCATCATCCCCTCTTTCTAATGCCCTTTAAAAAAACATGCCACATCATCATCCCCTGTTTCTGATGGTGTTGCTACAATTCGACGGTACATAGTGGGATAGAAATAATATTGTATAAACATAAGGGCATAGTCATCAACATTTCTAAAATGGAACCCGGTCTCCTACCTGTCCTAGTACATTGCCAGATGAGGTGGATAGCCACGACTGATCTTTTTAACATGTTGGTACTCTTATGCTTAGAAAGGAAATAAATATTGAGCGGTTAATGCAACGATTGTCGAATTATTACCCTCTCAGGAAATGGGAGATGATTATTTTCACGCATGACCGGAGTCCAAACCTACTGTTAGTCTGTCACTCCCCTTCTCCAACAAACCATAGTTCACCTTGCGCAACTCCGCCACGCCGCACCACCTAGGGTAACATGGCCCCTCTTAAGCAGCCACCGCCGCCGCCGCGACAGCCGCCGAAACTGGGTATTTAGCCCCTCTAAGGCAGGCCATGAAGCTCTACTTCAAGGCCGATCTCCCATTTCCCTTCTAGAAGTATGATTTTGCCGAAGTGCCGAATCGGTTGCGGTGGCGGAGCCGGCGTCATCAGCATCAGATGTGGCGAGTAGGGCCAAGAGAGCGCTGTGGAGAAATCGCGCAGCAGCATTAGGGCATGCTCTACGCAGGGGGAATATGGTACATATCAAATCATTCATGAGAGCATGTCGCTGAGGGTACAGACCCTCAAACAAGGCAACACCGAGGTCTAGGAACTCTCGCGTCCATGCTTCGGCGCGGGCAACCTTACCGCAGTGGGGGAGGCTGGGAACATGATGGTTGTGATATACAACACTTTCTAGCGATATAAATTGTGTCATTTTCTTACCATATCATGCTCCATCTAACTATTTCTATGCCTGATATGCATGATTACTTGTTTTTATTAAATTTAATATGACCTTTGGACATTTAGTAGTTTAGTTAGAATTTTATCCCTCTTCCATGTCTTTGACATGTGTGTAGGTGTTGATGATGATTATGGACAAAACAAAGGCAAAAGGAACAAATAGAGCATAGTTGGAGGAGCTGCAGGGACCATACTTAGCCACTTGAGGTGTTGGAAAATTGAATTTTTCCAACTTCTAAAAATAAAGATCCAAGACGACAGGGTTGTACCCCTCGATGATAAGATCTCAATGAGGCCAAGAACACCCAAAACGGAGTTTGTATAAAGAAATGGCGACCAAATTACTAAAGCATATAGACGGTTTAACGAGCAACTATACGACCGGAGCAATAATTGCCACCGTGTAGTTGTGCTCGTATACTTGTAAAAAGGGTTGGAAACAACGGGATTTTGCCCCAGAAAAGCTCCTGAACCTTCCCTAAGTCATATGACTGTATTGGGGGAACCCTAGGGAGGACCCAAGAAAGAGCCACCAAGCCATATCCCATCAGGGGCGGAGCCCTGCCGCTACCGCCACCCATCCGATCTCTATTATGGTGGACCTCTACCTCAACCACGCCTCTGAGATCTAGATCTCCCTTAACACCATCACCATCGAGGCATCCAAGCAATAAGAAGGGGAGGAGAAGGAAGACATCACCACCACCACGCATCGATCTCCATCTCCATCTCCCTCTCTCTCTTGTGTTTAGTAATTATAAGATTGAACACGGTTATGATATCATTATATATTTATATACGTTTTGTTGTTCATCCATGTGTGAGTGATTTCTTCAATTCTAGGTTGAGGTATGATCTAGTGCGGTAAGTTAGAATTCATTGTGATCTAAGATGAGTTTATGTGATACTTTGGTCCGGAAGTGCCTTTTGCCTTGTGGTGACGCGTGAGAACCATGCATAGTGCACACAGTGTGACATCCTAGTAATCAATTGGGGAACATTTATTTGTTTGAGAAATCTCTTATAGATCAGACATATATTTTCCCATCTACTACTAGTAAGACCGAAGCCTAGAAGCCCTCTCTCATTCCATTCATTAATACAACTACAATCTCTTTAGTTTAGTTCATATTCCTATTTACTTTCCATCTTAGTTTATTTTGTGCTTGTTAAAAGTTCTTTGTTATTAGATATTTTAAACCTCTCTCAATTATCGTTGTTCTAGTAACTTATATAATAGGCTATTTCCAAACAACCGTTTGGGTGCGAAACATGGCCACATTGAGAACGTGGCTGCGGGGTCGTGTTGTTTCCATTCGTCAATCTCCCATCAGGACTAACTCTTAAATATTTGCTGCTGCAAGTACTACAATAACCCTGTTGTTGGTGCAAGAATCCAGTCATCAAATTGGCACCATTTGTGGGGAGCTAAGCGTTCGGTTATTACCTTCCTAATCACACATAGTTTATTTCCATTTGTTGCTATTTATCTTACTGCTTTTGATTATTTGAAAAGAACAAAAAAATTAGTTTCCTTTTGTTAGTAGTCTTGTTATTTAATTTAGTTATAGGAAATTTAAAAACGTATGAACTATGGAAAGAAAAAGTGTAACATCCCAATTTCCGCAACCCTGATTAGTTGTCCAGAATGCAAAAATCAGGGGGAACTAAAACTTTTTCTTGTTTAATGCTGAAGTGTTTGCTTATTGTTTGGATATGCTTATGCACCTAATTGTGTATTAGAAGATATACTCCTTACCTCAACACCAGTTGACAAAAGCTACTTCCCAAAACTGTCTTGGCTTAATTTCCATATTTTCAAATGTTCTAGCATTTCAAAACCTGAGCCAAGAAGCCTTTGCAAACCAACTATTTTAGTAGCTTCTGTTTCCCTAAACCACGGAGAGAAACCTATTATAATCACCTTATGTTTATAGACAAAACCTTCAACCATTCTTATCTTTAGGTTTCCCAAAACCTCTTTTTAAAGCTTTTGAATTCTACTCTTGGTAAAGATACCAAGTATTCTCATCTTATACAAACCACAACCTTTTCAAAATACCCATCCTTAACTTGAGCTAGGTTGATGGTAACCCTAGTAGTAGTTTGCTTGGTTTGTAAGATGAGTTGCCTTGATCTGATGCTTGATTTGTCTGCTTAGGAGATAGTATGAGCTACTCTAGGAGCTCATCACTAGGATCAATATGTTTCCAAATCATCACACCATAAGAAATAATACAAATTTGCATCTGATCTCTAGCTATTAGGTGATCATCTAAAACCTCTAACCAGACCCCTTCTAAAATGATCCCTCCTTGGAGCTTCCAAGTCTTTGAAGACCAGTATCAAGCAAGGATCCTTACTACTCAATATAAACTTCAACATCATCCACCTGATGATGCTTCGGTACCTTGCAACCCAACAAAATCATCACCACCCACATTCTAGTCAAAAATCCTAAGTCTGCCAAATTTGGCTAAGTCTAGAAAACTATTTCCAACATCACCTTTTTGAATGCCTCCTTTTCTCAACCCTTGTGCATTTTTGAAAATCCATTTGAACCATATTGTGAACCATCCTAAGGACTACTAAGGACCACTATTTCCCTTGGTTATATCATCTTACCACCCACTTGTTCTTGATGGTTTTGCAGGCAAGAAAATAACTATTCCTGCGAATCTAGTCAACATGCCTACTTCGACAGAAGCTCACCCTACCATCCAACCTTCTATGGACCAACTATTTGCATGGTTGTGTTCTACCCATATAGATCTGTCAATATCTACTTCACTTGTTCCAAGTGGATCTTTTTGCTTCTTGAACCCACATGGTTTTGAAGGCTATCTCATAATCTGCATGGGCAAGCTTATTTTATTCAAAGTTCGAAAGCCTGTCTTGGTGAGCTCAAGCAGGATTAAGCTCAAAACTCTACACCATTGAGATATAAATCACTTGGTATATACATCCATATATCCATGCCCCAAGGGGATCCTTGAGCTCCAAGATCCAACAAGGTTTTGGTGGCATGAAAACAGTCTTACCCAAGATCCTTAAATCTCTAGATTTCACCAAAATCAACTTGGATTCTCCAATCCCAAGGTTGCAACTACTTGTTACACCTTGTCTACATCATCTACCTTGATCATCAACATTTATAAAATCTTATCCATATTTATTATGGACCAAATCTATTTAATTCCCTTAATAGACAAAATCTCCAAAACTCCTTCCCCAATGGAAAGTTTGGTTTTTGCCAAAACCATTCTCCAAACTTTTGCTCAATTGAGGTCCATATATCATACCCTACCTTACCATCTCAAAAATAAATAATTTTGAGATCCTTTATTATTCCTTTTTGCCCTTTTTCTTAAATGGCAGAAATGGAATAATAATTGTTTTAAATACTTTTAAGCCACAATAAATCTTGGGAAAATTCCCCTAAGTATGTATTCACATTTGGGACCATCTCACATCAAAAAATCAACTTTTCCAATTCAAAAATATCAGATAAATTCCTAAAAACCCTCTCTGCACTATTTGAATAATTGATATAAAGTGCATCCAGAAATATCTAAAAAATCCCAAATAAATCCTAGTGATGCATCTCAACCTTACCCATATACTAGCAGCATTGGATCATCTGGACCTGGTACAAATCTAAGAAGTTCTTAATAAGCAATCATATGACCAAGACTTGATATAAATCAAGCTCATAATCTAAACTCTCTCCAACCTTCATAAAAACTTGCTCAGTACCTCTCCTCACCACCAGGGCACACCCAGGTTAACCAGCACTGTAGAATCACTGTTCATATTGTCCTCTTACGTTTGGAAGTAAGAGAGAGAGAGACAAGAATGTGAGGCCAATTCATTGCAGCAGTTGTCACTCCCTCCCTCTATGAGCTCCAGCACGACCAGAGCACCCCACCTCTCTCCTCAGCACCGCCCAACCCGACCAATCCCCTGCCTGGCCACCTCCATGTCCTTCCCATGGAACAAGTCCATCATGGAACTCTCCTCTAGGGTTAAATATCCCAGGCCACCCAGCTCTCCCCTCTCTGGCTCATTGCCCCCCTCACACTCCACCTCACCTTCCTAGAGCACCCTATCCCTCTCCCCTGCTATGTATTGCTCGAGAGGGAGAGAGAAGAAGAGCTTTGGCATCCTCTCTCTACTCGAGCTAAGCTCCCTCTCCCCTGCTCCTCCCTCGCTGCATGTCACCGTGCTGAGATCCCCTCCCCCTCCTGCATCTAATCCGGCCTCTTTTTCAGCACAGGACCACCCCTGCTGCTGGCCTGCACTGCAGACGAGCTGCACTCGAAGTTTAACATTGTCATGCCGCCCCTCGATCTGTTCGCCGTCGATGACAGCGTACGCCCTTCCCGGCCCTTCTTCGCCCTCCGGTAAGCCTCCCCGTGCCCTTCCGCCGGCAGCTAGGGTTCCGCCGCCGCCGCTTTGGTTCATGGAAGAAGACGAAGCCGGGCCATCGATCTACACTTGATCGAATGACCGGTGGTGCTCGGTACCGCTTCGCCGCCCGCGGCGGCCGACAGCTGGGCCTGCACCGCAGGATTATAAAATGCCTCCCGCGTGTCGCCTCGGGCGCCGTGGGCCGAATTCCCCCCCTGACGGCCTATTAGACCCCAGATCCCAACCCGCGACCCCTGTTATTTTATTCTTTTTGCCCAGATTCAGTAATTTTGACCCTCAGTTGAAATCAATTTGAAAATGGAAACCAACTCCATTTGCCCAGATATAAATGTCCCAGGGTTTCTGAATGTCTCCTTAAACATTCAGTACCCCTAACTTGTCCAAAAGTTGTCCATATTTAATATGATAAATCTAACTCTTAGATGTGTCCTTTTTATATACTAAATCTTTCTGTTAGTTTTATAACTCCATTTGACTTGAATCCTTTTTGTAGTGACAGGTATGAGTCATAACTTGAAAATCACACTGGCCCACTAGTCTTTTGCTTCCTATTTTTCCCATAGTAAAAATAACAAAAACAACACATATATGACTTTAGGAAATTCTCTAGGTCAAACCAAAATGGGTATTGACCTAATTCCAACTCCCAGTACACATGCACACCAATATTATTGACCTAATTCCTTCTCTAGATCAAAGGTAAACTCATCCCTTCACATGATCGTTATATTTTCCGTGCTTTATCCGGTGGACACTCATATTTTGGGTCCTCCGTATCATGTTGCAATTGCTCTTGATGACAGTGTCAACATGCCTGAACTGATGACCCACTGCCTCGAACAAGAAGGGAAGTACGAAGCTGAGCTCTCATCAGTCTGTGCTGGAGAAAGCCGACCAGGAGTTTGCTAAGGAGAAAGAGCGTTTAACCATGCAAATCTCCAAGGACCAGAGCCTACTGGAGGAAGCCGACGTGAAGCTTTCGTCGGTGACCACCAAATACGAAAAACTCCGGGTCCACAATGCTAATGTTGATTCCGAGATAGAGCAACTTCTCTTCCAGATTTCGCGTAAGTTTTCTGCCCTTGCCTGATCTGCTATCATTCGGATTTGGTTCTTTTGCTCATTGTTTTTCTTCTCATCCTTAGGCAAATTTCCAGAGAGCGATACTTTTGCCGCCTCTGCCGTACGCCGATCCCATCAGCAAAGTGGAATTCCTGCTGGTCCTGATGCCAAGCCAATCCCCTATACCACGGAAGATCTCCTAGCCAGTATCACCGCTCATCTTGAGGTAGTAAAGAACCATGGCGCGGACATCCTCCCAGCAGCAACACGGATGTTTAGCTGCCTCTGGCCCAGTGAAACCATTCCCAAGAAAAGCTCCGCTTTTATAGCCAAACTCATGGAATGTGACACGCAGCTGCATTTGTGGCGCGAATCTGCTACAAGGGCTGGGGCCGACATTGCTCTGAAATTTGCGCTCTCATGGTACAAAGGAATTGACTTGGCATTGATGTTGGAGATATGCCCAAGAGGCAATAATAAAAGTGGTTATTATTATATCTTTGTGTTTATGATGAATGTTTACATCCCATGCTATAATTGTATTATAAGGAAACACTAATACATGTGTGTTTTGAAAACATAAAAGAGTCCCTAGTAAGCCTCTTGTGGAACTAGCTTGTTGATTAAATGATGATCATGGTTTCCTGATCATGGACATTGGATGTCATTAATAACAAGGTTATATCATTAGGAGAATGATGTGATGGACACACACCCATAGTAAGCGTAGCATAAGATCAAGTCATTAAGTTCGTATTGCTATAAGCTTTCAAATGCATAGTAACCTAATCATTCGACCATGAGGTTATGTTAATCACCATCACCGGATGGGTACTTTGATGATATCAAACACCGCTTCGTAACTGGGTGGTTATAAAGGTGTCATTGGGTAATCTGAAAGTATGTGTTGACGCGCATGGACCAAGATTGGGATTTGTCCATCCATATGACGGATAGATATGCTCTGGGCCCTCTCGGTGAAATGTCATCTAGTTAGCTTGCAAGCACGTGACTAGGTCACAAGGGATGACATAACATGGAACGAGTAAAGAGTACTTATCAGTAACGAGGTAGAACTAGGTATGGAGATACCGAAGATCAAACCTCGGATAAGTAGAATATCACGTGACAAAGGGAATTGGTTTCGTATGTTAATGGTTCTATCGATCACAAAGTCATCGTTGAGTATGTCGGAGCCATTATGGATCTCCAGATCCCGCTGATGGTTATTGATCGGAGAGGTGTCTTCATCATGTCTGCATATTCATGAACCGTAGGGTGACACACTTAAGGTTCGAAGTTGTTTCAAGTAGATATGGAATATGCGTTGGAGACCGAATGTTGTTCGGAGTCTCGGATTGGATTCGGGACATCACGAGGAGATCCGGAATTGTCCAGAGAATAAGATTCATATATTGGGGATCATTTTCTAAGTTAGGAAATGTTCCGCAGTATTTGTATGGGGATTCTAGAAGGTTTCGGAATGTTCCGGAAGGTTCTAGGAGATTTCTTGGAGTTTTCTTGAAAACCAAGAAAGGATCAAGGAGTCCTTGTGGGGCAAGACAAGGAGTCGTGGGGGAGGAGGACTCCTCCCCCCCCATCCAATCCGCCGGCCAAGGAAGGGAGGGGAGTCCTACTAGGACTCCCCCTCCCATGGCGCCTCCCTCCTTTAAATAGAGGGGTGGGGGCGCCACCCCCTGCCCCCTCCACTTCAAGCCCTAGCCGCCACCTCTCTCCTCCTCCTTCCCTCTGCTCAGTCTTACGCGAAGCCCTGCAGAATTCTCTACTCCACCACCACCACCACACCATCGTGCTACTGGGATTCTGTGGAGAAGATCTACTACCTCCGCTGCTCGCTGGAACGGGGAGAGGAAGGTCTGCTTCGACTCCGCACGTGTGACCGACTACGGAAGCGCTGCCGGAATACGGCGCCGGAAGGATCGTCCACACGATCTTGAGATCGGCAAGTGATCGACTACATCAACCCCGAGATCTAATCTCGTAACGCTTTTGGATCTACGAGGGTTAGTACAGATCTATCCCGTTGCACATGTCTAATATATTAGATCTTCGCTTTTATCTAGATTAGATCTGGGTTTTGTTTGTTCTTGCGGTAGAAATTTTTTGTTTTCCATGCTACGAACCCATCAGTGGTATAAGAGCGAGGTCTATGCGTAGATCTGTTGCACGAGTAGAACACAATGGTTTTGTGGGCGTTGGTGCTCGTGCCGTCTTTTGCTTTGTGTACTTTGCATCTTGCGGTATGGTGGGATGAAGCGGCTCGGGCTAACCATACATGTCATCGCACATGAGACTTGCACCACGCTTGACGTGTAACTTGCTTTGCACAAGTGGCTTTGTAGGTGTCTGTCTCTCCCACCATAGTATAGATCCAATATACACTTTGCACTCGATAGCACTTGTATCAATGTTGTGGTTCAGTTTCGTAGGTAAGATCCATTCTTAGTAGAAAGCCCCAAACCACGTAAAACATGCAAAGAAAATTAGAGGCATCTAACTTGTTTTCGCAACGGTTTTGTGATGTGATATGGCCATCATGTGATTGTGATTATATTTGATGTATGCAATGATCCTTGTTGTAATATGGCAACCGGCAGGAGCCTGTTAAGACCTGCGTGTCTATTCATCTTGTAATAGCTTTATTCCAAGTAGTTGTAATAGTTGCTGGTGATGATGGACAACCATGAAGCGGCGCCACTGACCTTGACGCAATGCTGGTGATGATGGAGATCATGTCCGTGCTTTGGATATGGAGATCAAAGGCATAAGAAGAAAGGGCCATATCATATCACACTAATTATGAATTGCCTTTGATGTTAATCCTTTATGCATCTTGTATTGCTTAGATCGCGACGGTAGCATTATAAGATGATCCCTCTCACTAAATGTCATGTAATAAAGTGTTCGTCCTTAGTTGGCACCGTTGCTAAGACTCGTCTACTCGAAGCATCTCGTGATGATCGGATGCGATAGATTCTACGTGTGCATACAACGGGTGCAAGCCAGATTTGCTCATGCGGAAACTAAGGTTAATCTTGACGAGCCTAGCATGTACAGACATGGTCTCGGAACACGTAATACCGAAAGGATGAACATGAAGATTGTTCGCTGATGAAACTACATTTTCTCTCGTGAAGATCGGACTTGGGGTAGTGGACTTGGTTCGTGTAATCACTAAGATAATGTGAGGGATGTTGTTTTGAGTGGGAGTTAACCTAGTTAATTTAAGAATTAAAATTGAACTCAATTTATCATAAACTTAGTCTAAACTACTTACAAATTTGTTGTAGATTATGGCGAATCTCTCCATCAATTTCAATGCGTTCCTAGAGAAAGAAAAGCTTAAGAACAATGGAAGCAACTTCACGGACTGGCTTCGTGGTCTGAAGATTGTCCTCAGGGCTGGTCAGATGACCTATGTGCTCGAAGCACCGCTAGGTGACCCACTTGCAGATGATGCCACCGATGACGTAAAGAATGTTTACGCCACTCGGAAAAATCATTACTCCACAGATCAGTATGCCATCCTGTACGGTTTAGAAACGGAGCTCCAGAAGCATTTTGAGCACCACGACCCGTTCGAGATCATTAAGGAGCTCAAGCTCATTTTTGAGACTCACGCGGCCGTGGAGAGCTATGAGGCCTCCGAAAAGTTCTTTACCTGCAAGATGGAAGAGGGAAGCTCCGTTAGCGAGCACGTGCTCACCATGTCTAGGCACGCAAACAAGCTCCAAGAGTTGGGGATAACGATTCCTAATGAGTTAGGGATTCACCGTGTCCTCCAATCACTGCCACCGAGTTATAAGAACTTTGTGATGAACTACAATGTGCACTGCATGAACAAGACGTTGCCTGAACTATCGTCCATGCTGAAAACTGCTGAAGTGGAGATCAAGAAGGAGCACCAAGTGTTGATGGTCAATAAGACCACCAATTTCAAGAAACAGGGCAAGCCTAATAAAAAGGGCAACTTCAAGAAGGACGGCAAGAAAGCTGCCGCTAAGAAAGCCCAAGGCTGGTCCTAAACCTGAAACTGAATGCTTCTCTGCAGGGGTGCTGGTCCCGGGCGTAATCGCCCCAAGTACCTGGCGGATCTGAAGAACGGCAACATCAAGAAGAAAGGTATATTCGATATACATATTATTGATGTGTATCTTACTAGTAATCGTAGTAGTGCCTGGGTATTTGATACTGGTTCGGTTGCTCATATTTGTAACTCGAAACAGGAGTTGCGGAATAAACGAAGACTTGCGAGAGACGAGGTGGCGATGCGCGTTGGAAATGGCTCCAAGTTTGATGTGATCGCCGTCGGCACGCTCCCTCTAGATCTACCATCAGGATTAGTTTTAAATTTAAATAATTATTATTTGGTGCCTGCGTTAAGCATGAACATTATATCTGGATCTTGTTTATTGCGAGACGGTTACTCTTTTAAGTCTGAGAATAAAGGTTGTTCGATTTACATGAGTAATATCTTTTATGGTAATGCACCTGAGATGAATGGTTTATTCTTATTGAATCTCGATAGTAGTGATACACATGTTCACAACATAGATGCTAAATGAATAAAATTGAATGATAATTCTACATACATGTGGCACTGTCGTCTTGGTCACATTGGAGTGAAGCGTATGAAGAAACTCCATTCTGATGGACTTCTTGAATCACTTGATTTTGAATCACTTGAAAGATGCGAAGCATGTCTAATGGGAAAAATGACTAAGACTCCATTCTCTGGGATAATGGATCGAGCTATAGACTTATTGGAAATAATACATACCGATGTGTGCGGTCCAATGAGTGTAGCATCGCGTGGTGGATATCGTTATGTTCTCACTTTCACGAATGACTTAAGTAGATATGGGTATGTCTACTTTATGAAACATAAGTCCGAAACTTTCGAGAAGTGTAAGGAATTTCAAAGTGAAGTGGAAAATCATCATAACAAGAAGATTAAGTTTCTGCGTTCTGACCGCAGAGGTGAATATCTGAGTTATAAGTTTGGCATGCATTTAAATAAATGTGGAATACTTTCGCAGTTGACACTGCCGGAAACACCACATCGTAATGGTGTGTCCGAGCGTCGTAATCGAACTCTCTTAGATATGGTTCGGTCTATGATGTCTCTTACAGATTTACCACTATCATTTTGGGGCTATGCATTAGAGACAGCCGCATTCACTTTAAATAGGGCACCATCTAAATCCGTTGAAACGACACCGTACGAATTGTGGTTTGGTAAGAAACCTAAGTTGTCGTTCCTTAAATTTTGGGGTTGCGAAGCGTATGTAAAGAAGTTACAACCTGATAAGCTTGAACCCAAAGCGGAGAAATGCGTCTTCATATGATACCCTAAAGAAACAATTGGGTATAACTTCTATCATAGATCCGAAGGCAAAGTTTTCGTTGCCAAGAATGGATCCTTTCTTGAGAAGGAGTTTCTCTCGAAAGAAGTGACTGGAAGGAAAGTAGAAGTCGACGAGGTTATTGAACCTTCTCTCGGAGTTGAGAGTAGCGCAGCACCGGAAGATGTTTTTGTGCCGCCTGCACCAATTGGAGAGGAAGTTAATGATGGTGATCATGAAACTTCAAACAAAGTTACTACTGAACCTTGCAGGTCAACGAGAGTTTGTACCACTCCTGATTGGTATGACTCTGCCTTGAACGTCATGTTGGTGGACAACACTGATGACCCTGCGATGTATGAAGAAGCTATGGTGAGCCCAGATTCCGACAAATGGCTAGAAGCCATGAAATCCGAGATGGGATGCATGTACGAAAACCAAGTATGGACTTTGGTGGACTTACCGGATGGCCGTAAGGCTGTCGAGAACAAATGGATTTTCAAAAGAAAAACAGATGCTGATGGTAATGTTACCGTCTATAAAGCTTGACTTGTCGCGAAAGGGTTCCGACAAATTCAAGGAGTTGACTACGATGAGACTTTCTCACCAGTAGTGAAGCTAAAGTCTGTGAGGATTTTGTTAGCAATCGTTACATATTTTGATTATGAAATTTGGCAGATGGATGTCAAAACGCCGTTCCTTAATGGTGACATTGAGGAAGAGTTGTATATGGTACAACCCAAGGGTTTTGTCGATCCTAGTGATGCTGACAAGGTATGCAAACTTCAGCGCTCCATTTATGGACTGAAGCAAGCATCCCGGAGTTGGAATTAACGTTTTGATAAAGTAATCTAAAACTTTGGATTTATACAAACTTATGGAGAAGCTTGTATTTACAAGAAAGTGAGTGGGAGCTCTGTAGCATTCCTAGTACTATATGTAGATGACATATTGTTGATTGGGAATGATATAGAACTTCTTAATATCGTCAAAACCTATTTGAATAATAGTTTTTCAATGAAGGATCTTGGCGAAGCTGCATATATTCTAGGCATCAAGATTTATAGAGATAGATCAAGACGCCTAATAGCACTTTCACAAAGTACATACTTAGATAAAGTTCTAAAGAAGTTTAGAATGGAAGAGAGCAAGAAAGGGTTCGTGCCCATGTTGTCAGGTAAGACCTTGAGTAAGACTCAAAGTCCGGCTACGGCAGAAGATAGAGAAAAGATGAATAATATTCCCTATGCCTCCGCCATAGGTTCTATCATGTATGCCATGCTGTGTACAAGACCGGATATAGCACATGTTGTTAGTTTGACTAGCAGATATCAAAGTGATCCTAGAATGGAACACTGGATAGTGGTCAAGAATATCCTAAAGTACCTAAATAGGACTAAGGATATGGTTCTTTCTTATGGAGGTGATGAATAGCTTGTTGTAAACGGTTACACTGATGCTAGTTGGAACACCGATCCAGATGACTCGAAGTCACAGTCTGGATACGTATTTATTTTGAATGGTGCTGCTGTGAGCTGGAGGAGTGCCAAGCAAAGCGTTGTGGCGAAATCTTCAACTGAATCGGAATACATAGCTACTTCGGAGGCTGCACAAGAAGCCATATGGATGAAGGAGTTCATTACTGAACTTGGCATGGTTCGCAGTGCGTTGGACCCGATGGTCATCTACTGTGACAACACAGGTGCCATACCTAATGCACAGGAGCTAAGGTCACATAGCAAGCTAAAGCACATCAAGCTACGTTTCCATGCTATTCGCGAGTATGTCCGAGATGGTGACATAAAGATTTGCAAAGTACACACTGATCTGAATGTGGCAGATCCGTTGACTAAACCTCTCCCTAGAGCAAAGCATGACCAACACCAGAACGCCATGGGTGTTAGGTATATTACCATGTAATCTAGATTATTGACTCTAGTGCAAGTGGGAGACTGTTGGAGATATGCCCAAGAGGCAATAAAAAAAGTGATTATTATTATATCTTTGTGTTTATGATGAATGTTTACATCCCATGCTATATTTGTATTATAAGGAAACACTAATACATGTGTGTTTTGTAAACATAAAAGAGTCCCTAGTAAGCCTCGTGTGGAACTAGCTTGTTGATTAAATGATGATCATGGTTTCCTGATCATGGACATTGGATGTCATTAATAACAAGGTTATATCATTAGGAGAATGATGTGATGGACACACACCCATAGTAAGCGTAGCATAAGATCAAATCATTAAGTTTATATTGATATAAGCTTTCAAATGCATAGTAACCTAATCCTTCGACCATGATGTTATGTTAATCACCATCACTGGATGGGTACTTTGATGACATCAAACACCGCTTCGTAACTAGGTGGTTATAAAGGTGTCATTGGGTATTCTGAAAGTATGTGTTGAAGCGCATGGACCAAGATTGGAATTTGTCCATCCATATGACGGATAGATATGCTCTGGGCCCTCTCGGTGGAATGTCATCTGGTTAGCTTGCAAGCACGTGACTAGGTTACAAGGGATGAAATAACATGGAACGAGTAAAGAGTACTTATCAGTAACGAGGTAGAACTAGGTATGGAGATACCGATGATCATACCTCCGATAAGTAGAATATCGTGTGACAAAGGGAATTGGTTTCGTATGTTAATGGTTCTATCGATCACGAAGTCATCGTTGAGTATGTGGGAGCCATTATGGATCTCCAGATCCCGCTGATGGTTATTGATCGGAGAGGTGTCTTCATCATGTCTGCATATTCACGAACCGTAGGGTGACACACTTAAGGTTCGAAGTTGTTTCAAGTAGATATGGAATATGCGTTGGAGACCGAATGTTGTTCGGAGTCTCGGATTGGATTCAGGACATCACGAGGAGATCTGGAATTGTCTGGAGAATAAGATTCATATATTGGGGATCATTTTCTAAGTTAGGAAATGTTCCGCAGTATTTGTATGGGGATTATAGAAGGTTTCGGAATGTTCCGGAAGGTTCTAGGAGATTTCTTGGAGTTTGCTTGAAAACCAAGAAAGGATCAAGGAGTCCTTGTGGGGCAAGACAAGGAGTCGTGCGGGAGGAGGACTCCTCCCCCCTCGCAATCCGCCGGCCAAGGAAGGGAGGGGAGTCCTACTAGGACTCCCCCTCCCATGGCGCCTCCCTCCTTTAAATAGAGGGGTGGGGGTGCCACCCCCTTGCCCCCTCCACATCAAGCCCTAGCCGCCGCCTCTCTCCTCCTCCTTCCCTCTGCACAGGCTTTGGCGAAGCCCTGCAGAATTCTCTACTCCACCACCACCACACCGTCGTGCTGCTGGGATTCCGTGGAGAAGATCTACTACCTCCACTGCTCCCTGGAATAGGGAGAGGAAGGTCTGCTTCGACTCCGCACGTGTGACCGACTGCGGAAGCGCTGCCGGAACGCGGCGCTAGAAGGATCGTCCACACGATCTTGAGATCGACAAGTGATCGACTACATCAACCCCGAGATTTAATCTCGTAACGCTTTCGGATCTACGAGGGTTAGTACAGATCTATCTCGTTGCACATGTCTAAAAGATTAGATCTTGGCTTTTATCTAGATTAGATCTGGGTTTTGTTCGTTCTTGCGGTAGAATTTTTTTGTTTTCCATGCTACGAACCCATCAATTGCTCACTCACATGCGCACTGGGTCAAAGTGGTGTGAGGATCCTGAGTGGATCGCGCGCCGCCAGGCCTGTGCTAACAAGCTTATCCAGTACTCCTTCTGCCATGCCTGAAATGAGGGGCCGAGTTATCTTGACGTCGCTGACAATGAGATTATCTCTAGAGGTGAAGAGGAAGGGAGCGAGAGCGAGGGCTCCGAGCTAGGCGATGAGGCTAAAGACCCGAAGGACAACAAAGTTGACCCGGAGGACGAAGCCGAAGCTAGCGCTCCTCCCCCACACTCCGGAGTACCTCCCTCCTCGACAGATCATTCTTCTGATGCTCCTGCCCCTTGAAAAACACTTGTCACTTTTATTAGATCCCTGGAATGCCGGGTGCAGATGTATTTAAATACTTTGGTTTGTTCGTGCTACAATTTTAGGTTCCGAACTAAGTTTTATTGCTGGATTATCGTGGGCGGAGTCCCCGAGTTTCATTTTCTTGTTCCCCCAATTTTTGACTCGGCTCCCGTCTACCTTGATTTGGTTTTTCGACTTACGAGTCCGAGGTTCAAAAAATTGAATTAACAATACTTGAAACCTTGAGATTAGTTCAAAATGATTCGGCGCTTTAGTGAAGAAAATAAACTAAGGGTTATCCAAAAAACCAATGTCGGCCCGCTTAAGTTCTTTTCCTTAGTCGTTTTTATGTGCTTTGCCATTCCAAACTTGTTCTCTTGCTTGCCATGAAGCCAATTCTTGTTGGACAGCAGCAAAGTCGAAGAGTTAGGTTTTTGGTGCTCACACATTACTAATCCAACAAAGACATAAGCGACTTAACACAGCCGACACAAAAATACAGAAACAAAAGACAAGTGTTATAGCAGTCCCCGAGTCTCTGCTCGGGGTAGTAAAGTTTTTATTAATAAGCTCACTGCTGACATACATACTGACATACAAGTAGTTCGGATACATTCACCTCTTAGGTGTACAAAGGATGAAGCAGTGCTACGTTCCATGGACTTTTGGATTCTTCTCCGGACCTGTCCGCCTTGTTGTTTTGCTGGGGCTGTGCATCAATAAGATAGTAGGAATTATTGCGCTTAGCTTTGCTTACAATGAAGGGCCCTTCCCATGGGGGGATAACTTATGCATGCCATCAGTGCGCTGTATTAGCCTTAGCACTAAATCACCTTCCCTGAAAACTCGGGGGTTTACTTTCCGACTATGGTAGCTTCGGAGATTTTGCTGATATATGGCGGATCTGGACAAGGCCAGTTCTATCGCTTCTTCCAGCAGATCAACATCATTTTGCCGAGCTTCGCGCACTTCGGCTTCTGTGTATTGGGTGACCCTTGGCGAATCATGCTCTATGTCGGCTGGTAATACAGCTTCTACCACATATACTAGAAAGAATGGCGTATAGCCCGTTGATCGATTCGGAGTTGTTCATAAACTCCACAGTACGGCTAGTAGTTCTTCTATCCACCACCCCGCTAATCTTTGCAACAGCTCTTTGAGTCGGGGTTTTATCCCAGACAGTACCAGTCCGTTGGATCTTTCCACTTTCCCATTCGATGTGGGGTGAGTGACTAAAGCGACATCTAACCAGATCTTCTTTTCCTGGCAGAATCTCGCAAACGCTCCTTCAGCGAAATTCTTCCCATTATCAGTTATGATGCTATGGGGGTAGCCGTACCTTATGATTATATCCTTGAGGAATCTTACTGCTGTTGCCCCATCCTTTTTCTGAATCGGTTTCATTTCAATCCAGTTGGTGAACTTGTCAACCATGACCAGAATATGGGTCATCCCTCCTTTGGCCGGCTTAAATGGTCCTACCATGTCTAGGCACCATACATCAAAAGGCCATGTAATGGGGATAGTTTTCAGCTCTGACATTGGTAGGTGAGTTTTTGTGGCGTATCTTTGACAACCATTGCATTTTCTCACCAAGTTCTCTGCTTGCTCCAAAGCACTGGGCCAATAAAACCCATGCCGGAAAGCTTTTGCCACTAAGGCCCTTGAGGAGGCATGGTGGCCACATTCCCCTTGGTGAATATCCCGGAGTATGTCAAGTCCTTCTTCCATATCAATGCACCGTTGTAGTGCCGCTATCACACTTCTTTTGTATAATTCGGCGTTGATAATGGTATAGGCCTTTGCCCTTCTCTGAATTTTCCTTGAACTTATTTCATCATCCGGCAAGATTCAATCTTTCAGGAAATAAAAAATTGACTTTGCCCAAGTTGGTATAGTCCATACGGGGAATGGTTCCTCATCAACCTCCATTGCATCCACCGACATAACTCTTGCCGGATCAGGCTGAACCGTCCCCGGGTTTGCTGAAGCAGTCCCCGGGTTTGCGGAGGTGCTTCCCCATTCTATCTCCATAGGTGCAGCTCTTGATCCAGGTAGTGATGGGATATAAATTGAATTTGATTCGGGCGATGGTGTGATAGATGGTTTTCTCAAGTGTTCCAAAGCCATGTTTGGCAGAATGGGTTGTCGGGATGATCCTAGCTTGGACAATGTATCTGCTGCCTCGTTTTCGATCCGAGGTACGTGATGGAACTCACACCCTTCGAAGAACCCGCTTATTTTCTAAACATGGAACCTATATAGGGTCATTTAGCGTCCAGGGAACCCCAATTTCTAGACACTTGCTGCACCACCAAATCCGAATCTCCAAAGCATTGTATCCGACGTATCCCCACTTCATTTGCCACTTTGAGAGCATGTACCAATGCTTCATACTCTGCCACATTATTCGAGGCACTGAGGTGGATTTGAAGGACATACTTCAGTTGATCCTTCTTGGGCGAGGTAAGCACTACTCCAGCGCCTAATCCGTCTTTCAGTTTCGATCCGTTGAAGTGCATTTTCCAATAATTGGAGTCCGGCAAGGGTGGCTCGTATTGCATTTCATCCCAGTCCACAAAGAAATCCTCCACAGCTTGTGACTTGATCGCATCCCTTCTGTCGTACTGTGGTGCGTGTGGAGGTAATTCGATAGCCCACTTTGCTATTTGGCTGCTTGCGTCTTTCTTACTCATGATCTTTGAAATGGGGGTCTCACATAGCACCTTGATGGGGTGTTCCTCAAAGTAGTGTTTGAGTTTCTTGGCTGACATATATACGCCGTATGCCATCTTCTAATAATGAGGATAATTTTGTTTTGAGGCTGATAATACTTCGCTCAGATAATACACCGGCCTTTGCACTGACTTTCCTTCCTCCTCGCGCTCCACTACGATTACTGCACATACGACTCGGTTGGTCGTGGCTACGTAGAGCAACATTGGCTCCTTAGGTAGTGGTGCAGCTAGGATTGGCACGGTAGATAACATATTTTTCAATACTCGAAATGCAAGATCCGCCTGTGGTGTCCGTGTGAACTTATATGCCTTTTTCATTAGCTGATAGAGGGGCAAGGCCTTCTCTCCCAACCAACATACGAACCGACTCAATGATGCCAAGCAACCAGTGAACTTCTGGACATCATTAAGACACTTCAGCAGTTCCATTCTTTCTATGGCCCGGATTTTCGTCGGGTTAGCTTCAATGCCACGAATAGATTCCAAGAAACCGAGTAACTTTCCGGTGGGTACGCCAAAAGTGCACTTCTCCGGTTTTAGCTTCATTCGGAACCTTCTTAGGTTCACGAATGACTGCCGGATATCCTCAAGGAGTATATTGCTTTCCTTGGTCTTTATTACCACATCATCCACATAGACCTGCACATTCCGACCTATTTGGTCATGCAAGCATTTCTACATGCATCTCTAGTACGTTGCTCCCGCATTATGTAACCCAAACGACATAGTTTTATAGCAATAAGCCCCGTACGGGGTAATGAATGAAGTCTTTATTTGATCATCCGGATTTAGGGGTATCCGATGGAAACCATAATAGGCATCAATAAATGACAGTAACGCACATCCGGCCGTTGAGTCTATGACTTAATGTATTCTAGGGAGTGGGAATGGATCTTTTGGACACGCCTTATTCAGGTTCGTGTAGTCGATACACATACTCCATACCACAGCCACGTTTGGATCATCTTTCTTTTTCTCCACCAGCATCAGATTAGAGAGCCAATCCGGATAGAGTACCTCCATGATAAACCCGGCCGCTAGTAATCTTGCTATCTCATCTCCAATAACTTTCCTCCTATCTTCTGCAAAATGTCTAAGAGGCTTCTTTACCGGCTTAGCAACGGGTCTTACATTCAATGAGTGCTCAGCCAACTCCCTCGGTACACCTTGCAGATCTTGCGTAGACCAAGCAAAGATATCTCGATTCTCACGGAGGAAGTCGACGAGCTCACTTTCCTATTTGCTGCTTAACCCGACACCAATGGTGACAGTGCGCTCTAGGAACAGATCATCGATTGGCACATCCTTAGTTGCCTGGAACGATACGCTCCCGTGCGGGCTGGTCAGGGCCGATATATGTTATTGCGCGGATTGAGCCAATGCCGCCACCTCTAGTATCTTACTTTTTTCTTGAGCTATCACGAGTGACTCGGCTAAATTGGATCCGGCTGAAGCAAACTCGATCGAACGCCGGAAGTCCCCTAATATAGTTATCACGCCCCTTGGTCCGGGCAATTTCATCTTAACGTAACTGACGTGGGTAGTTGCCATGAATTTGCTCAGTGCTGGCCTACCGAGTAACGCGTGATATGCACTTTGCTCAGTGCCATGAATTTGCTCAAATTCCAAGTTCTCAGTGCGACGGTTGTCTCTTGTGCCAAATAACACGTCAACCTTGACCTTACCAATTGGTTCACAACATATACCTAGCACAATGCCATGAAAGGTGGTCCTTGTTGCTTGCAACTTGTTCTCCGTTATCCCCAACTTGTTCATGGTATCCTTGTACATAATGTTGATACTGCTCCCATTGTCAATCAACACCTTGGAAAACCTCACATTGAGATTCGGTCTGATGAACGTCGGATCTAGGATTAGGGTGTAGGTTCCCGGGATTGGCATGATCTTCGGGTGATCCTTGATACTCCACGTGATTTCTTGATCCGCCCAAGGCATATATCTTGGCACAGCCAGCACTACTGCGTTCACCTCCATATGCCGGCACTGCAAGCTTTTCCGGTCATTCTCCTCTGTGGTGAATGCACAGTAGCTTTGATGATGTTCCCTGTACTCATTTTGTCCATCATTCTCGTTGTAACCTTGGCCTTGTTGTTGGTTATTGCCCACTTGATGTACCATATCTCTTCTTTCCGGATTCTCGTATCTCGGCGGAGGTGGTGGTAGCATCAGTTGCTGTCCATTTCCCCCCCGTTAGTAACGGTGGCCGGGGTGTTTCATTTCTAGGTGCTTCGTTCCGAGGTGCCTGAGCATTCCCTGAACTCCCTGTTCTAATTTCTTCATCCATTCACACTGCCCGGTCGTATGATTCGCTGGAATGTTCGGACTTGGCGTATGAAATTTGCAAGGTTGATCTAGCATAGATTCGAATGTATACCTCGACCTATCCTTTCGTTCTTGCCATTGATTTTTCTTCTCCGGGGTCCAAGGCTTTCTCCCTTTGTTTTTCTGTTGCCAGCTCTGTCCTCCAGTTTTTTGGCGTTGACTAGCTCCGGCATTGGGTTGATCCCGGTATACTGCTGTGACTTGCTACGAGTTATACCGATAATCCGGGCGCTCATCCCTTCTTTTTCCTCTAAAATCATTCCTCCTTGATGATCCAGGGCCATCCCGGCCGTAATACTCTTCGTTTGATTCGCTAGACATTAACCGGGGTTGCGTTGGATCTCCCAAGGCATATGAATCTGTGATCCGGATCATCTCAACCAAGGTAGTTGGCATATCTCGTTGTAATCTTTACCACAACATACTTCCATATCTACACCATGCAATAGCTTGTGATTCAATCACTCCTTCGCACGAGTTTCTCACATTGCACCACCGAGTCAGGAAATCTCTATCTGGCTCATTCGGTCTCTGCCAGCACAACGCAAGGGTTTGCGGTTAGGTGGGTCTCTTGTAAGTGCTTGAGAAGTTCCTAACAAACAGCTCCTGGAAATCCAACCAGCAGTTAACACTTCCTGGTGGAAAATTGTTCAACCAAACCCGCGCCGGTCCTTCCAACATTTGCAGTACATACATCACCTCCCATCGCAAATTTCCCGTTGCGATCTTGACCGCAGTGGCATAGTCAATTAGCCAGTCCTCTGGCCTGGTACTACCATCATAATTTCGGGTTCCTCTAGCCGGCTAAAAGTTCGGCATTGGTGGATCATTCATGATCCGTGGCCTAAAACATGCTGGACCCGGTGGACCATGTAACTCGATTTGCATCGACCTATAAATCCTATCACATTTCAACCTTGCATCATCCGGCTGCAAGTTCCTGTTTCCCAACCGTGATCCAATTACGTGGTGATCCGGTCTGGGGTACCCATCGTTGACCATAGCTGAATAACCATCATTGTATCTTTCCTGATCCGGATGCGCATGATGCTATTGTGCCGCTTGTCCCGCACTTCCTTCTTGCCGAGGTATGCGCTGTTGTTGCGTCCGAGGTAAATTTTGCCCCGCTCCCATGGCATTGCGTTGTCCGGCATTGCCGTTGCCAGGATTTCTTTGACTGGCATTGCCTTGGTCATGGTTACCTCGGGCATCCACACCCTGGCTAGTACGGTGGCGGTCCTCATCAAATTGCACTGCTTTGCCTTTTCCATCCCTTACCGGGTCATAAGGGACCATTTGCTTGTTTCTTCTCCCGGAGTCCACTACCTCATCTCTCCTAGGATCGTGACCCGGAGACGACGCGGATCCTCTAGATCTTGCCGGGTTATTTCTGGCCGAATGTACCACCTGTGAGGCCCCTGGTGGTGCCGGGTTAGTTTTGTTTATTTCTTCATTTTGTTGGCATGCAACTCTCAATAGGTGATTTACCCTCTCTTGTTGCCTTTGTCGGGCCTCTCCGGTTAAACCTTCTAACTCGGACGCGGCCGCATTTGCTGCTCTGAGGTTCTTAGCTAGGGTACTGTACCGATCCAATCCTCCTGTTACTATCATAGCTGTCTGACCCGGCATAGCATTGTACTCCTTGTCAATCTCAGTGATCAGGTTCCTGCCCCGGATTTTCACTCCATCGATACGGTTTGCCTTAGCATACTCTCTCAAGGTGATGTTCAGCGACTGATGCAGCTCTGCTACCTTCTTTGCTTCGGCTAACATCTTGCGCGTACTTTCCTCTAACTCAACTTGCGCCTGAGCCGGATCTACTATAGGTGTTATTGGCGTTGCCAAGCTAACTATCGCTTGCTGGAGCACATTCTATGGCTTCTCTAGCGGAGGAAACCTAGATCTTGTCTGTTTGGGCGTTACCTCTGGCTCTGGTGCCGGATCTTTGCTTGGCCCCGCATTTGGCGTGGCCATTAGGACTTCGACGCTGCTAGTGGGGCGAGCGATACGCACTCCATGAGCGGCGCGAAGAGGTGGTTCGCCCCCCTCGAGGATGTGCTGCGGGTGAACGCAGGACTCATCCACCCCAACATAGATCTTGTACGCGCCAAGCTTGAGGAAGACGCCGTTGCGCGGTGGAGGGTGCCTGCCGAAGCTTCCCGCGTTGTCGCTGACATAGTCCAGCGCTCCAAAGTGCTGAACCAAGCCTAAGACTATACGCTCGCCGGTGCTTGAGAAGTTTCCCGTCTGGAATTTCACCCCTGCTAGCACCGCTAGCCCCACGGTGGGTGCCAACTGTCATGGTGGTGGCACGACAGATGCCATGGATAGGCTAAAGATGGGGCCAATGAGTGCTAGGGGAATCCAGGGAGGGAGAGCGTGGTGATTCCACGCACGGAAGTTCGTGTGTATTCTCTATGAATGGTGTTTACAAGTGCTCCTAAGGCTCTCAACAAGAAGGAAACGATGTCTCCTACTCCATGTTTACTAGCCCTTGAGTTCTACCTTAGACAGAGAATGATTGATCTATCTGCCGTCCCCCTCTCTATGGAGGCCCCGGTGCTCCTTATATAGGGGAACCCGGGTTACAATTCTAGGGCACAAGTGGCAGCATATTCTAAGAATATGCTCCTTTCCTAAGAAGATGCTTCTTTATTCCTCTTTAACGGCTCGTCCGAGCTTTGGAGGTAACCCACAGCCTCATCCTTGTCTTTTGGCGTCACCAGGAACGGGATACGTCATCCGGCTTTGCCCGCGTCACCTTGGTCGCTACTGACCCGCTGGTCCTCTTCTTTACTTTACCTTGCATATGCTTTAGCTAATAAAGCCACCTTTTGACCAGCGGGGGATTCCTTCTCTTGGAAGCTAAGATAATCTGGCTAGCATATTGCTAATCCGGCTTACCCATTTACTTGCAAAACAGATACACATGGCTGGCATAAATCTTATGCCGGCCGGACCATTGTCAAGGAAATGCCCCATGGGTCGGGACAGACCGTGATTCGGCCTGCCTTGTGGTGACCCGGTCAGCACTTCGCTTTGACCGCACCGTACCCGGCTAACTCGGCCCTTATACCCCGGTGTTACCCTACCCGGGGGTATCCCCCCAACAAGTCCACTCCGCCATCAAGCTGAAGGACCACAAGAAATGCCAATGAAGACCGCTTACCCGACGCTGACTAACTACTAGCAAGAAAATCATAAACAGCTATCTTGCCCTGAGCTAACTCCATAAGGCTTCGTTAGGAAACCACCCTAGCCAAGGTTTATAGAATAGGGCGTCACTCGAAGACCTCAGCTCAAGACTCTAGGAAGATACAACCTTCCGCTAACATCAGGTTAGCCCTCCAAGACAGAAGATCCGCACCCCTCCCGAAGCACCTTAGTGAAGCTGTAAGGTGGAAATACTCCATCTTTCCACTCAAATTCCAGAAGACTGTCTACCAGAAGATACTTCAGAAAAGATCCATAGATCCGACGTCTTTTCGCCAAGTAACAACTCACGGTTCATCAAAAGAGAAACAAACTGAAGATTCTACGAAATCCCTTCACTACGTCAGTTGAAAACCTATCCGAAGGACCACAGGATCACTAACCACTCAGTTCCAATCGCTTAGAGGACGTGAGACTCCAATGGCTCCAACAGACTAAGCATGAATAATCGAAGTATATAAGCCCCGTAGGACCTACCTTCGTGGACATCATCAGAAGATTCCAACTCTACGAGAAAGAGTGACGACAGTCTTCAAAACATCAATCTACGACTCCAAGAAGGAAGGACTATGTCAACTCTCCGATCTACCCCAGTTTAATCCTAAGGGGGAAAGACTACGTCTTTACCACCAAAATAGAGTAACACTCACTAGAAGCAAACCCAGGAGTATCGACCGTAAAATATTTAATTAGGATATTCTACGACCCTAAATAAGAGCCGTGGACCCTTAGAGAAAGGTACACCAAGCTGTAGATTCTATCCTCCGACAAGTACCCCGGGAAGTTCAGCATCGAGATAGTCTGCCAAGTCTAAGCCCTCGAGATATAGAGTCTAGAAGGAAAAGAAGGTCATCCCTCGCAATCGGGACTAGCCTCTGCTCAACTCTCCGCGCATCTCGGAAGACTGAAGCAACTTCATTGATAGAGTAGTCACTTTCCAAGACGGAGTCTGTAAGATAGCACGCTTGAAACCAATAGCGCTAACCTTGACTCAAAATCCCCTAATCCGACTCTTTTGAATCTCGGGACAAGATTGTTTTAAGTGGGAAAGGTCTGTAACATCCCAATTTCCGCAACCCTGATTAGTTGTCTAGAATGTAAAAATCAGGAGGAACAAAATCTTTTTCTTATTTAATGCTGAAGTGTTTGCTTGTTGTTTGGATATGCTTATGCACCTGATTGTGTATTAGAAGATATACTCCTTACCTCAACACCAGTTGACAAAAGCTACTTACCAAAACTGTCTTGGCTTAATTTCCATATTCTCAAATGTTCTGGCATTTCAAAACCTGAGCCAAGAAACCTTTGCAATCCAACTATTTTAGTAGCTTCTGTTTCCCTAAACCATGGAGAGCAACCTATTATAATCTCCTTATGTTTTATAGACAGAACCTTCAACCATTCTTATCTTTCGGTTTCCCAAAACCTCTTTTTAAAGCTTTTGAATTCTAATATTGGTAAAGATACCAAGGACTCTCATCTTATCCAAACCACAACCTTTTCAAAATACCCATCCTTACCTTGAGCTAGGCTTGATGGTAACCCTAGTAGTAGGTTTGCCTGGTTTGTAAGATGAGCTGCCTTGATCTGCTGCTTGATTTGTCTGCTTAGGAGATAGTATGAGCTACTCTAGGAGCTCATCACTAGGATCAAGATGTTTCCAAATCATCACACCCTAAGCAAGAATACAAATCTGGATCTGATCTTTAGCTACTAGGTGATCATCTAAAACCTCTAACCAGACCCCTTTTGAAGTGATACCTCCTAGGAGCTTCCAAGTCTTTGAAGACCAGTATCAAGCAAGGAACCTTCCTACTCAATCTACACTTCAACGTCATCCACTTGATGATGCTTTGGTACCTTGCAACCCATCAAAATCATCACCACCCGCATTCTAGTTAAAATCCCAAAGTCTGCCAAATTTGGCTGTTTGGAAAACTATTTCCAACATCACCTTTTTGAATGCCTCCTTTTCTCAACCCTTGTGCATTTTTGAAAATGCATTTGAACCATATTGTTAACCATCCTATGGACTACCAAGGACCACTCTTGCCATTGGTTATATCATCCTCCAACCCATTTGTTCTTGATGGTTTGGCAGGCAAGAAAATAACTATTCATGCGAATCTAGTCAACATGCCTACATTGATAGAAGCTCACCCCACCATCCAACCTTCTATGGACCAAATCTTTTCATGATTATGTTCTACCCATATAGGTCTATCAATATCTACTTCACTTGTTCCAAGTGGATCTTTGTGCTTCTTGAACCCACATGGTTTTGAAGGCTATCTGATAATTTGCTTTGGCAAGCTTATTTTATTCAAAGTTTGAAAGCCTGTCTTGGTGAGCTCAAGCAGGATCAAGATCAAAACTCTACACCATTGTGATCTACATCACTTGGTATATACATCCATATATCCATGCCCCATGGGGATCCATGAGCTCCAAGATCCAACAAGGTTTTGGTGGCATGAAAACAATCTTACCCAAGATCCTTAAATCTCTAGATTTCACCAAAATCAACTTGGATTCTCCAATCCAAAGGTTGTAACTGCTTGTTACACATTGTCTACATCATCTACCTTGATCATCAAGATTTATCAAATCTTATCCCTATTTATTATGGACCAAATCTATTTAATTCCCTCAATAGACAAAATCTCCAAAACTCCTTCCCCAATGGAAAGTTTGGTTTTTTCCCAAAACCCTTCTCCAACATTTTGCTCAATTGAGGTCCGTATATCATACCCTACCTTACCATCGCAACAATAATTAATTTTGAGATCCTTTATTATTCCTTTTTGCCCTTTTTCTTAAATGGCAGGAATGGAACAATAATTGTTTTAAATACTTTTAAGCCACAATAAATCTTGGGAAAATTCCCCTAAGTATGTATTCACATTTGGGACCATCTCACATCAAAAACTCCACTTGTTCAATTCAAAAATATCAGATAAATTCCTAAAAACCATCTCTGCACTATTTGAATAATTGATATAAAGTGCATCCAGAATTCTCTGAAAAATCCCAAATAAATCCCAGTGATGCATCTCAACCTTACCCATCTACCAGTAGCATTGGATCATCTGGACCTGGTACAAATCTAAGAAGTTATTCATAAGCAATCATATGACCAAAACTTGATATAAATCAAGCTCATAATCTAAACTCTCTCCAACCTTCATAAAAACTTGCTTAGTACCTCTCCTCAGCACCAGGGCACACCCAGGTCGACCAGCACTGTAGCATTACTGTTCATCGTGTCCTCTTATGTTTGGAAGTGTGAGAGAGAGAGACAAACATGTGAGACCAATTAATTGCAGCAGCTGTCACTCCCTCCCTTTATGAGCTCCAGCACGACCAGAGCACCCCACCTCTCTCCCCAGCACCGCCCAACCCGACCTCTCCTCTCGAGTTAAATATCCCAAGCCACCCAACTCTCCCCTCTCTGGCTCATTGCCCCCCTCACACTCCACCTCACCTCCCAGAACACCCTCTCCCTCTCCCCTGCTATGTACTGCTCGAGAGGGAGAGAGAAGAAGAGCTTCGGCCTCCTCTCTCTAGTCGAGCTAAGGTCCCTCTCCCCTGCTCCTCCCTCGCTGCATGTCACCGTGCTGAGATCCCCTCCCCTCCTCCATCTAATCCGGCCTCTTTTTCTGCACAGGACCACCCCTGCTGCTGGCCTAGACCGGCACCGACGAGCTTGCCTCAGGTCGTACCGTGCGAGCTGTGCTCCGGAAGCAAATGTCATCGTGCCGCCCTTGATCCACTCGCTATCGATGACCGCGTCTCCCTGCACCCTCCCTGGCCCTTCTCTTCCCTCCGGTAATCCTCCCCGCGCCCTTCTGCCACCAGCTAGGGTTCCTCCGCCGCTGCTCTGGTTCACGGAAGAAGACGAAGCCCGGCCGTCGACCTACACTTGATCGAACGGCCGGTGGTGCCTGGTACCGCTTCACCGCACGCTGGTGGTGACACTGGCTCGCACTGGATTTTGAAATCCTCCAGTGTCGCCTCAAGGCCGTGTAATTTCTGACGACCCAAGAGACCCCAGATCCCAACACGCGACCCCTTTTATTTTATTCTTTTTGCACAGATCTAGTAATTTTGACCCTCGGTTTAAATTAGTTTGAAAATGGAAACAAGCTCCATTTGCCCAGATATAATTTTCTCAGGGTTTCTGAATGTCTCCTTAAACATGCAGTACCCCTAGCTTGTCCAAAAGTTGTCCAGATTTAATATGATAAATCTAAATCTTAGATGTATCCTTTTTATATACTAAATCTTTCTGTGAGTTTTGTAAATCCATTTGACATGAATCCTTTTTGTAATGACAGGTATGAGTGATAACTTGAAAATCACACTGGCCCACTAGTCTTTTGCTTCCTATTTTTGCCTTAGTAAAAATAACAAAAACAACACAAATATGACTTTAGAAAATTCTCTAGGTCAAACCAAAATGGGTATTGACCTAATTCCAACTCCCAATACACATGCACACCAATATCTACCCAAAACCAAGAAGATCATATTTTAATAAGCCAATGTGGATTTATTATGAATTAATCTTCTCTAGGCATAGTTAATTTACTAATAAAATCAGCTCAGTAGTTCTGTAACTTCAAAAGGAGTGATTCCAATTTTTATAGAAAGGTATTCAAAATACCTATAATGTGCCCTTGGAATCAACTCCAAAGATTCTGTAGATTTAATCTAGTGAAAAAGACAAAACAACTCCAGAACTTCCCTTGGGAATTTCCTGAGGGCAATCTGTTAATTATTTTGGAGTGATTCCAACTCTCCGCTATTTAGTACACCAAACTCTACCTGACCATCCAAGGAAATAATTTTTGGAGCTCCAAACTTTTTCTGGTGAATTATTTCCTAAAACTAGAGCTTTTATCACTAGAATTTCAGAAGAAATGAAAGAAAAGTGATAAAATAGTGAAACCACATTTGTTGGCCTTATTTTGTCAATACCTACCTGATGGTATCATCTTTGCATATTGATATCATATAGACCCAAGCCTAGTTCTAAATCCCCTTAACTGGTGGTATTTGGACAAATACATCTTAAAACAAAGACCACAAGGGCAATTAAAGTAATTCCAATTACAACCCACTCAATCTATCAAAACCTATTTTTTTGAGTAATGTGTGGTATTTTTGTTTGTTGTATTTTAATGAGGCTTGTATTGAAGGAAATATGCCTTGAGAGGCAATAATAAAGTTGTTATTATGTATTCCTTATATATGATAGATGTTTATTTTACATGCTAGAATTGTATTGATCGGAAACATCAATACATGTGTGTTTAATAAACAAAAAAGGGTTCCTAGTTATGCCTCTCTTATAGACTAGCTTGTTGATTAAGAAGATGATCAAGGTTTCCTGATCATGGACATTGGATGTTGTTAATAACAAGGTCACACCATTTGTGGAATGATGTGATGAACATTTATCCAAAGTATAGCATTACGATCAAGTCATTATGTTTATATTGCTATAACATCATACACAGTAATCTTTGTCCTTAGACCATAAGATCATGTTAATTGCGAACACCTGAAGAGTATCTTGACAACATCAAACGTCACACCGTAACAGGGTGACTATAAAGATGGGTTCAGTACTACGAAGGTGTTATGTTGAGGCTCATGGATCAAGAGTGGAATTTGTCAATCCCGACGATGGATAGATATACTCTGGGCCCTCTCGGTGATATCACATGGAGATAGCTTACAAGCAAGTGATGTAATCACTAGAATGTTATATCACGGGAACGAGAAAAGAGTGCATGTTGGTAACGAGATCAAACTAGGTATTTGGATACCGATGATCGAATCTCGGACATGTATTATATCATGAGCAAAGGGATTAAATTACAAGCATTAAAGGTTCTCACGATCACAAAAGTCATCGTTGAATATGCAGGAGTCAGTATGGATCTCTAGGTCCCGCTTCTGACTATTGATCTGAGAGGAGTCTCAATCATGTCTGCATTATTCGTGAACATTAGGGTGACACACTTAAGCGTTACCGAACACCATTTTGGAGCACATATGTTTCATATGAAAGAATTGCAAAGTGCAGGAATTGTTTGGATAGAAACCGGAAATTGTTTCGGGTGAAATTGCAGAAAGTGGTTCTGCATGTGATATTGAAATATTGCAAGGGGCTATATGTGAATGTTTGTTAATTAAAGTAATTAACAAAATTCTGAATAAATTTAATAAAAGATTTTTATTAAATGAGAGAGCATTAAACTCGGAGAATTTTAATGCATTTAACGTAGGGACTTTAAAGGGGAATGTGAAGAGGCATTTTAATGTGGAGGGGTTACCACCACATGAATGGGGGAGGTGAGGGGTCACCCCCCATGCGCCGGCCATGGAGAGAGGGGGTACCCCCCTCCTCCTATAAAAGGCCACCCTCTTCCTCCTTCTTCCTCACACCTCCTCGTGAAGGATCTCTCTCCCCCTCTAGAATTATTCCCCCATGGTCTCGGATTAGCGAGATACATGTTCTCGGTGGCATTTCGTCTGGAAGGAGTTGCTGCTTCCGCTGGATCGCTGGAGCGAGGAGGTGGAGGTTGTCCGGTGGCTTGAACGTGTGTGCGAGTATGGATGCGCTGCTGAGTTGTGGCGCTCGGACTTCCTCATGATCTTGAGATCGACAACTGTACGACTACATCAACCACGAGTTCCTACTCATTAACAAAACTCGTTGTCTTCGAGGGTAAGTTCTCGTTGGATGTATGTCCACCCGTTGCTTTGTACCTAGTAGATAGATCTTGGCGTGTAGTTCTCATCGTAGGAAATTTTTTGTTTTTTATGCTGCGGACCCAACATGTATACCTTGTGTTGATTGTGGTTTGGTTTGCTTGCATGTGCTATCTTGACGATGATAGTTGCGGTGAAATCGGAGATCAGAAGATGGTTCTTATTATTGGTTATTATGGTTTTCTAAGGAGAAGTCCAGGGACATATATGCCACATTGCTTCATAGGCAAGCCACCTTCTTTCTCATAATCCTTCTCCTATTGTTTTACTTATGCATGTTTTATCTTCTGTTTTATGAAAACTGCGTTGTTTACTACATGTTGTTGTATATCTGGTAGTGGCTTGGATCCTCCAAACCATTACTCAATGGTACTACTAAGTACAATCCTCTCGATGATACCTACTTGTCACTAGTATGGTAGATGGTGTAATACACCATACCCTTTGGAGACCCCGTTTTTGCCGAAGCAAAACTAAAGGATGGTAAGACCCCGGAAAACCTTGGTGAGGTGGGACCTCCCAAGAATTGTTGAGAAAGAAAAAGGTTTTGTTTTACAAAATGCTGAAGGAAAGCTAGAGGAAAAAGGTTTACAAAAACACACTCGGTTCTTTGCAGTTTAGCTATAACAACTTAACCCGTGCAACCACATTACTCTGGAATGGGATAGGGCTGGATTTGATATTTGTCTATTCTGGTATAAGCTGCATCGCAACTACTATAGGGGATCACGATCCCTGGAGGCTGGGCCTTCTCCCTTAAAGGTCCATGTGGGACATCGACCTGGAGAAGGAACAAACTGTCTGTAGGCAGCCAGGCGTTACTATGAGCCCCTCATTGAAAGCGCCCACCGTGTAAAGTGTAAAATGCGCTCCGGTTGGTCCTCGGTACCCGATGTCCCGGTTTTTAGGGGAGTAACACTCATAGGGTAGGCACTTATATTGGAGTGGGCATCCGGAGAGTCTTGATCAGTTACTCGACCCACGATCGGTGTAGATCAGGGTAGTGTACCCGGATGATGTGGCGAAAGTGTACAACCTCTGCAGAGTGTAAATCTATTCGAATAGCCGTGTCCACGGTCATGGACGAGTTGGACAAACTTCTGTAGAGCGGTGCTAGTTTTGTTTTCAAAAATGATTTCGGAAAAGAAATGGCCTTGGAAATGATTTGACCATGGGATGGTTGTAAAGGAGAAAGGTTTTAACCATGGGATGGTCGGAAGGAGGAGAAAGGACTTTGGTTGTGGGACGACCTGAAGACAGGAACAGATGGGTACCCCAATCCTAGTGTTTACGAAACTTTTAAAAAGGTTTCCAAAATGGTTTACAAAAGTTTTCAACAAAGATATGTAGATGTTATATCTACAAGAGAAACTATTTGAGAAAAGAACCTCTCTTGAAGCCCTCCCACTAATACAGCCATATTGCATATCCTCTTGTTAATATTATTTTCCTGAGGTGGTTTGCGAGTACATCCAAAGTACTAACTAGCATTGTCCCTGGCTATTAACTTGGTCAGATATCAAGAATAAGATGAAGTTGACGGCTAAGCGAGCTAGGACATTCTCCCAGTCAGTTGCCTGTAGGTTAAGGCATGGATCGGGCTCTACGCTTAATGAAGTTCCGCTGATGTTGATCGATGTAGCCATAATGGCAACTAAGCTATGACATGTATTCGTTATGTATTGGAAGTTTACTTTGATACTTGTCTGTTATGTGCCACGACTAACTGATCATGGGATCATGGTTGTATGCATAATAGGGATTCTCGGAGGATTAATCCGGGGGCCCCACAAAAAGTCATGCGGAGTATGGTTATCCGAGTGTTGATTATTTACATGCTCCTAATGTTCAGCCCACTATTGATCCGGATGAATATGATATTAATCCTATGTGGATAAATATGATCATGGACATAACTTTTGTAGGAGATCCTGACAATGATCCATATGAGCATATTGCCAAATTTACTTCATTTTGTTCCACGATGAATGAAAATGGATGGACAAATGATAATCTGATGTTATATCTGTTCTGGGTCTCGCTAAAAGGAAAAGCTAACGATTGGCTAAAATCGCATCTCGCGGGACACTTCAATTCATGGAAAGGTATATCCGAAGCTTTTCTCGGTAAGTATTTCTCACAAAAAAATTATGAGCATAGGCTTCATATCCTGAGTTTCAAGCAGAGCAAAAATGAGGATTTAATACAAGCTTATAGTAGGTTCTCAAAATTAATGCATGATTGTCCACATCATAATTTACCTGATTGGTTATTGTTGAATCACTTTTATTGAGGCTTAAATCACTCTTCTAAGGATAAGCTAGATATGATGTGTGATGGTGCATTCCTTGGAAAAACCTTGGAAGAAGCTTGGCAACTCTTAAGAGATATACATAATAATTTTCATCAATGGCAATGTGAAATTGTGCATGAAGAAAAACCTCTCCCTACTGATATAGAGAACTTGGTCAATGCGTTTCTTAAAGATGAAAATAGAAGAGGAAAAATTCCTTATGATGATACCTTAGTTAGAGATGTTCTTTCTAAAGTAATGCCTTTCATAGTTGATTATTTTAATCATATTAGAATTGCTGCTACTAACGATGGAGAACAACCCATATCTTCCACTTGTTCTATCATTGAAGTAGGAAAGAAGGGTAAATCCATGAAGCATAAAACCTGGAAAAATAAAAATAAGAAGCCTCATGTTGAATATCCCAAACATTTTACATCTGCAGATGAAGTGAAACGACTTCATGAAGAGTATTGGGGATGCATCAAGAAGAAAGAAGAAAAAGAAATCAGAGAATGGAATAAATTGAAAGACGCTCTCAAACCTGATCCCCCACCTATTCCCAATCCTTATTATTCTTCTGACTTTAGTGATGATGAGGACTTAAATTATTCTAGAATCCCTGATAATTAACCTGAAGAAGTTTTTGATGATTCTAGTAGTATCTGTTTAAATACTCTTTTGGGGGAAATCAATTATGATGAGCCAAAGATGAAACCCTGTGTGCCTCCCATAATTGTTTGCTATGGCTTTTGTTTTACTAATGTGGTACAGGAAAGTCCGGTGGCAAAGACCAAGCTACTGGTTCCAAAAGGACATTATGAGTTGCACCCTCAAAATAGTAATCAAGGTAAAAATTCAAAGTGTGATAATAAATCTTTAACACCCTCTATGCAGGAAGGAAAGAATACATATTAACCGCGTTTGGTGCATCCATCCTCACGTGGCAATGAGAACGCCTACAAGATACCGATGCACGGCAAGCGGGTATGTCTTAGAGCAAACGATGATATAAATCCTGCAGACGCTCGTTGGAGGTAAGAAAAACTAGATGCCTCCATTGCTGAATAAATGTGGAGTATAAAATCCTGGCTACTTGGTTACAAGAAAGCGCTTCCCGGGAGGCAACCTGGAAGTCAGTAGGCGTCTTTCTTAGTTTTGTGTCCTGAGTCTAGTTGCAATCATGTTGCATTGGCACTTTTATTCTTCACATGTCTTGCTCTTAGAGTAATCTTGTTCAAGTTTTCAAAAGGTCGAATTTATTGTTACTATGTGTTGCATAAACTCGGTTGTGCCTAAATCCCGTTTTATACATGCTAAATGTTGGTCTAAAGTTTAATCTGTCATTTTCCTGTCAAAACATGGTGTTTCGCTAAGTTTCAGAATAAGAAATAATTCTCAAAGAAACGGAAATTTTTTGATGGCTACAGAAAGTTTAACGACCAAATATATGGCAGGAATAAAAATTCCGGCCGTATAGTTCCGGTCGTATATATATTTTTTCCATCGACAATTTATCTTTCATAAGTACTGATGGTTTAACGACAAACTATATGGCAGGAATAAAAATTCCGGCCATATAGTTCCGGTCGTATAGATATCGATGCTTTCATACAATTTCTTTTCCAGGTACAGAGGGTTTGACGACCAACTATACGGCAGGAACAAATTGTTCCGGCCGTATAGTTCTAGCCGTATAGCTGCGCCACTTGGTAGAAACCCTAAAATTTTGACAGCAGGCTAACTATACGACAAGAACACATTGTTCCGTCCATATATTTGTGCCCGTATAGTTGGGAAAACCCCTTAAACGCCAACTAGAAGGTAACCATTGCTAAAAATTTCATTCTTTCTTCTTACTTCTTCTTCTAAAAACCTCGAAACACCACCTGAAAGCTTCTCCCATGTTTTAGAGAAGCCGAGCGTATGTAAATAATAAAGTTCTATCTCAGAAATTCCTTAAGTTGTCATTCTCTTTAGTAGTTCATGTTTTGTTTTTTTTTCTTTCATTAGTTGGGTGAACAAACTTTGTTTGTACACCAAACCGTTGTCTTTTATTTTGTGTGTTATTTTAGCAAGGACTTGCACCTTGTGTGACGCCGTGTATGGTAGTGCAAGCCGTGCAAACACTCGCATGATCCACTTGGTTGCTTCAATTCAACATTTCAACAATCGGTGTCTAGTAAAACCTTCCAACTCAAACCTGTTTTAAATAAGCACATAGGGGTTGCACACTAGTATTTCATATTTTGTCTCACTTACACTTCATCACAATCTAGGAGAAGCGCACTTCTAGAATTAGTTGGGTGACTTAAGCATGGTGTTTAGGTTGATGAACCGACTCAGTGGGACTTTTATTTTTATCACTTGTGAGTTAAAGCCGTGTCTTTGAAAACACAAAAATATTTTGTCTTCTTTCTAGTCTTGTTCCTACCAGATTCTTAAGGAAGGCATACACCGGATCACGAAACTTTCATTGAAGCATAGGTTCTTTGTCCATCAAAGTAGAGGTTAAAAGCACCTCGATGGTAAAGTGTGTAACCCTTGCTTTAACTTAAGCTTGGGTAGGTAACCAATTCTTATACTCTCTTTTGATCAACATTTTGTCTTTTGCTTTCATGATCTTCTCAAGTCTAGCTTGGGGAAGTTATTTTGCGTGTGTAGAGTATTGTGGAAAGTTCTTTATCTTAAAAAGTTTTCATGCTATTATGTATCTCTCTATTTTTAAATGCTTACTTATGTGAGATTTTATTCATATTTATAAAAGGGATATACTTGCTCATGTTAGGCCCCATAGGAGACAAGCTATAACTTTGATGCACCTTGTTCAACTTTTATCTAGATTTTGAAAAATACTGTGATCCTGTAAATATACATTGCCATGTTCTCTACATTTTGAAAAGAAAAAAATAATAATAAAGAAGTTCTTCGAAACTTGCTAGTTGACACTGTTCATAATTGTCTTAAGTGAATGGTTATGGAGTATCACAACACCATAGTATTGGAAATGATGGTCTTAATAGATGCTTACCGAGTGAGTTGGCAAATACGAAATGATTTTTCAAAGTTTCGAGATTACATATGCCAAAATTTTGTCTTGGAAATCAAAGTGAGATATTGCTTTATGCGTGTCTTGCACCACTATTGCACAACATGGGATGCTAACAACTCCGCTGGCCTTTGGACAATTCAAAAAGAAGAAACTCTTGGAGTTTGGGTATGAGTTGTCCAACATATGTAGTAAAAAAATGCTATATTTGGGTATGCATTGGTATTCTCATGGGCATGCGTTAAAAGCAAAAGTCAGAATACTCCTCTGACCATTATGAGAAATCATTATACCGAAAAGGGAAACCTTGGTAATGGTCACGAGTGTCCTTCCTATCCTGCACAATCTCGATTGAACATCTACCACTCTTTTGGCATGGTCTCGTTACTAAGAAATATATTTTCTATGAGCTCAACAATCAAAGTTTTCACTTTAGAGACATTAATAGATGGCATGAGTGGGCAGCATTGGAAAACTATATTTCTATTTATGATTGACAACTAACCGTGTTCAGCTTTGCCTTATACAAAAAAATACAAAAATACAATAAAGTGCATATGGAAGGATCACAAGTTTACCTGCAAGCTAGATTTAACTTTGACATGGGGCATACAATTTTATGACTAATCTCTAGTGGTTTGGAATAATGTAACTGAGCTTATATTTCCTTGTATGAGTATGTACTCTCCTACTTTGAGATTGAAGGAAAAAACAAGGTTACGGTGCATTGATTTCCAATGATAAGCAAGCTCGCATCCATTAAGTTATCGATCCCCTTTGCTTGAGGACGAGCAAGATATAGCTTGGGGAAGTTGATGGTTGTGATATACAACACTTTTTAGCAATATAAATTGTGTCATTTGCTTATCATATCATGCTCTATCTTACTATTGATATGTCTGATATGCATGATTACTTGTTTTTGTTAAATTCAATATGAGCTTTGGACATTTAGTAGTTTAGGTAGAATTTTATCCCTCTTCCATGTCTTTGACATGTGTGTAGGTTTTGATGATGATTGTGGACAGAAAAAGGCAAAAGGAACAAATAGAGCATAGTATGGAAGAGCTGTAGGGACCAGACATAGCCATTTGAGGTGTTGGAAAAGTGATTTTTTCCAATTCTCAAAATAAAGATCCAAGACCACAAGGTTCTAGCCCTCTATGATACAAACTCAACGAGACCAAGAAAACCCAAAATAGAGTTAGTATGAAGAAATGGCGACCAAAATACTAAATCATACAAACAGTTTAACGAGCAACTATACGATGAGAGCAATAATTCCGGCCGTATAGTTGCCCCCATATAGTTTAAAAAGGGTCGGAAATGATGGGATTTCTCCCTAGAAAGCTCCAGAACCTTCCCTAAGTCATATGACGGTATTGGGGGAACCCTAGGGCACCTCCAAGGCCTATATAAAGGAGGGAACACCCAAGAAAGAGCCACCGAGCCATAGCCCTTCAGGGGCGGAGCCCTGCCACTGCCGCCACCCATCTGATCTCCATTGCGATGTATCTCTACCTCAACCACACCTCCAAGATCTAGATCCCCCTCAACACCATCACCATCAATGCATCCAAGCAAGAAGAAGGGGAGGAGAAGGAAGACATCACCACCACTACGCATTGATCTCCATCTCGCTCCATCTCTTGTGTTTAGTAATTGTTAGATTGAACACGGTTGTGATATCTTTATATATTTACATATGTTTTGTTGCTCATCCATGTGGGAGTGATTGATTCAATTCTTGATTGAGGTATGATCTAGTGCGCTAAGTTAGAATTTATTGTGATCTAAGATGAGTTTATGTGATCCTTTGGTCCAGAAGAGCCTTTTGCCTTGCAGTGATGCGCGAGAACCATGCATAGTGCACACAGTGTGATAGCCCGATAATCAATTGGGGAACGTTTATTTGTCTGAGAAATCTCTTATAGATAACACATATATTTTCCCATCTAGTACTAGTGATACCGAAGCCTAGAAGCCCTCTCTCATTCCATTCAATCCTACAACTACAGTCTCTTTAGTTTTGTTCATATTCCTGTTTACTTTCCATCTTAGTTTATTTTGTTCTTGTTAAAAGTTCTTTGTTATTAGATATTTTAAACCTCTCTCAATTATCGCTGTTCTAGTAACTTATAGAATAGGCTATTTCCAAAACACGGTTTTGCGAAACGTGGCTGCATTGACAATGTGGCTGCAGGGTCATGTTGTTTCCGTTCGTTAATCTCCCATCGGGAAAAACTGTTAAATATTTTTTGCTAAAAGTACTGCAATAACCCTGTTGTTGGTGTGGGAATACAATCATCAGAACACGCCGTCTGTGGCAAAGACGCTCCATCCAATGCATCGTTAGGGGCCATACTGCGGCGGCGACCAAGCATCGACACTCGGCATGTTGGATTGTTCGACAGCTGTAGCCGGCGGCGGGCATCAGCTCAGCGCCAGAATTTAGGTTCCATATCACACAGACCTATGATCCCAAAAAGAAGATGTCGAATTTCAGTATCGAAGAAATCGTTGAAGGGGCACGGATGGTCCTACTGAACCGGGACTAGCGCACACAAAGCGGTCATGCATGAACGATGCAGATTTCTTGTAGTTTTGCGGGAAGGAAATAGATCAGTTTGGGTTAAATGATCAAAGAACTTACGCCTCTCAAGGCAATTGGCCAGCCAACTTTTCTGGTGGAGATATGTAGTTTCTTCAGTGTAGAATAGTTAAGTTCAGACTGAACAATAGATCAGTTTGCTATTTTTTTACATTAGTTTCAGAAAGAAAAAAGACTTGATCCTCCTTTTTGCATAATGATGCAACTAATGTAATGTCTTGAGCTAATATTTGTACTCCCCCGATACAAATTAATGGACTCAACTTTGTCTAGATACGGATACATCTTGTCTAAACTCTTGACTAGATACATACGAAAAACACTAGCTTTGTTTTGCTTAATTTATCTTATCATACCACTATATAGTGTATGAATAACTTTGAACATTGACCTTTAGATCAAGAATGGCAGGTCCCAACATTGCTAGTCGTTGGATCTTGTTTTCCATTATAGCATCTAGAAGATTTTATTGATAGTATTTATAATGGTTACCAAACACAGTTCTCCATCAGTCTAGAATCTTGTCTCTCATTTCTTAGGAGCATGTTACCAAAATTTTCCAATATTAGGTAGCTAATAAAGGTTGATTTATACATGATATAAAGTACAAGAACCAATATACATATAATACTTTACGGATGTCACTCAAAATTATAATTAGTTTTTGGGACTTACCTACTAAATTTTTATAGTGATGATATGTCATACTTCTATTATCCGAGTCTCACGTGCAAGGCACGTGCACCTTACTAGTATTTATAATATATATTATTATTTATGACTTGCTACTTTTTTACAAGGATGCAAGATGATTGCACAAAAATGGAACAGATATGCTATAAAGCTATAAAATAGACCACTACCTCTGAATTCTGAACTTGTGCTATATTTTGATTTTTATGTTTTTGATCTATATATGCCATGCTAAACTTTATGTAGGAACAATATATCTTCAATGTCGATGAGCAACTGCCTCTTACTATTGTCAATTGGGGATGTTCTCCCCCCTGTTATCACTACAAGAAAAATTGGTTTTTACAACGGATGATTTTCGTGGTTGAAGGCCCGCTTTTGGTGGTTAAAAAGTCTTCTACGACGGATGCCCTTCATGGTAAAAGCCCAATCACAAAAGAATCTACCTAAGGTTTTTCCGATCGTGTGCACCCTTCAGCCACTAAAACTTGTTCCATCGTAGATCTGTTCGCCAACTGCATTGACTGCAGATGTCATGCAAACTGCCACATGGAAAACACCGTTAAAACCCAGTTACCGCCCTTAACAGTCACAAAAACCGTGGTAGAAGCCTGGCCCAGCCAAGGCCTTCTAATTATTTTGTGGGCTGACCTATAAGGAGAGCCCAATAACATTACGGCCCTTTACTGTTTTGCCCTGCACAGTTTGAAGTGGGCCTATTAGTGCGTCCTTCCGTGACGCGTATGATTTCAGGCCCGTTACTATTTTGGACAAAACAAGGCCCACCTTGGTCCAATAATATGCGGCTCATTAGAGGCATGTCCCAGTAGGTCCGGTACTATTAAGGCCTGCCATCGGCCCGTTATTGTTCCTACAGCCCGTAGGGTCTGCTCATGTTCTACCCATTTACTATTATAACCTTTTACATTTGTGGGTTTCCAGTATTCGGGTCCTTTACTATTATGGCCTTCTAATGTTCTGTCCTTTCACTGTTCAACCATTTTTTGTTCTGCCCATTTACTGTTTAGGTCTTTTACTCTTATGGCCTTTTACTGTTCTGGACTTTACCATTCCGGCCATGTACTGTTCAGGCCTTTTACTCTTCTGGTCATTTTGCACTTCTGGCCTTTTACTATTCAGGCATTTTACTGTTCAGGCCTATTACTCTTCGGTCCTATTATGGTTTGTGCCTTTGCCTGCTCTGTCCTATTGTTGTTCAGCCCTGTATGTTTTTAGGGACTTGGCCGCTTATGAGGCCCACCAATATTCTCACCTGTCACTTAAGGCCTTTTACTATTTATTGCGCCAATCTGCTGGCCGACAAATTTTACTATTCTATAACTATGGCGCAATTCTTGTTTTAAATAGTTAATTAATATTTCTGCCCGCTAATGGGCACGCTAGGATGACCCTATTACATCAACAATTTTTTTAAAATTTATTATAGACAAGAATTTCAACAAAAACAAGTTGAACCATTATAGAGACATCGCCAGACATGGGTTAAACAGGGTTTCCGCTACAAAGCTTACACCGCTATACAAGTAAAAACTGGCATACCATGACAGCGGCATAAAATATTATCAAGTAGACGGTCTGTCCAATCTTATCGATCTTTCAGTTCCTATATCAGTTCATGTGTAATCGTGATTATTCTATGTATTTCCTATATTTCGTGTTCAATTAAATCAATTGTTTGGAGTGCAGCTGTAACACCTCTTTGTACTAGAAAAACTGGAACAGTGGGCTGATGCAAAAACCATTGTCATTGCTTCTCTATGAAATGACCTAAATACTTAACGTAGGATTCCTCCCATCTGCCCCTGTAGCATCATGTGCAACCTGAAACAAAGAAAACAAGTCAGCATAACATACCAGCTAACCGACGGCCATCTTACATGTAAAATAATTATAATTCATCATTGTCCAGGAAAAGTCAACATTGTGCCTCGTACATCTATTCCCGGAATAATTGGAAAGTCGACGTCCTGGACCGATGCGTACATGTGCCAGTATCATAGCCATTCTGGAACAAATACTAAATATTATTTGCATGCTGAAACTAAGACATATTAAACCAAAGTAGGCAAAAAACACCATGTTTGTTGTTAAAGAATTTCAAAATTGGCATTGTCCTAATATAACAAATCAAGCAATCAACATGTCTGTCTCATGCAGACTAACTAAACTAGTATGACAATGAATGTAGGGAATCAAGCAACTCAACTTTTTCCCTCATAAACTAATTATATCACTTCATAAAGGAAATGTAGAAAATATAACAAAAAGAGGTGCGTGAGATTCCTTCAGCTGCTTAGAACTGGCCGGGACAACAAATCAATAACCTAAATATAAAAATAGCATTTAAAAATGGTCTATAGTTTGAACTAGCCAAATAAGTGTGCACTTCGAAAACTTATGGTTAGACATCTAACCGCAGAAGGTGGCATTGTTTTAATCATCGGGGAACTATGATAATACCATGGAAAAAAATAGATCAAGTGTGTTTTAAATACACTACCAGCATCATTTCAGAGAAACAAGATATCAACCATTGCTTTTTAGTAGCCAGATCATTCAAATATTTTGATCGTGGGGTCAATAAATAAAAAAAGAAGAGAAACAAAGATATGAGTCATTTGCTACCAAAACAATAGTTGGATGTAGCCAAAAAGTAGTACAAACCTTCTTTGTAATGCCTAGAACTATTATATTTCCAACTGCCGACAATATCATTGTACATATAACCAGGCAAGAAAATCTAGTAGACAAACAAGCAAATGATATATAGTGCATTGCAAGGTTAATGAAGTATTTAAACAATGTATTTCTGTGAACCATGATAGAATATCGCATTGTCACAATCACAAGTCAACTAAAAATGCACAGGAACCATAACCAATTGAACAATCTAGTGGCTAATATTAAACTCGCAAGCATCTGATCATGTATAGATGAAATCCTCTTGTTTATTATTAATCAAACATTATATTTATCACAGAAATTGCCATCGATTAAGTTAAGAAAATCATTATATTGCTTTAATCATGAGCAAACTAAAGAATCAAATATGTAATAGAATCTATATGTGCATCATGTAGAGTAGCTCTTGAGGCAATGAATTAATCAACGAAACACAAGGTGCACGATAGACTTCTAGATCATATTAAGATGGTTATAGTATATATATATATATTAACTAGGTATCATATTAGATGATACTATCTATGACAATCTCACTATGAGTAGTCTAGCTAGAACTCCCTCCGTTTCAAAATATAAGATGTTATGGCTTTTGTGAAACAAATATATCTAGACCCCCTTTAGTGTTGGTAGAGTAACTTGGACTAGTATTGTATGCATTTTTACTAGTCCAAGTTACTCCCCACCAAGACCAAGTAATTTATACTAGTCTCATCCATATAACACTAGACTATGTTACTACCTTCAGAGTGCATATAAGCTCAATCATGGTGATATTATAATAGAATATAAATTAGCATTAAAGTGGATATACTTCAATCACCACCATTAATCATGGTATAGTTCACGTCTATATAGATAGATAAATGATCATCAGTCAAATATAGCAAAAAGATATCTCCACCATGATTCAGTGACCAAATTAAATTAAATCAAGGGATTTACGTTTGGTCTTTGTGTAGTACTGTTAAAGGTCATCTTGTTCTAATCATTGGTCAACTCATGTGGTGCCGACACTAGACAATGTGACTACCTCCAGAGTGCATACAAACTCTTAAATATAGCAGAAAAATACAATAATAGACTATAAATTAGCATAAATGGATATACTTAAATTACCACCACCTAATCATAGTCTACTTGACGCATATATAGATAGATAGGTACATAGATAGATATATATGATGATGAGTCAAATATAGCAAAGAATAGATCATCAAATGATCGAGTGAGAAATATGAATTATAAATCGAGAGATTTACATTTGGTATTTGTTACATAGCCGAAAAATATAGCATAAAAGTGGATATACCTTAATCACCACCACCTAATCATGGTCTAGTTAATGTATAGATAGAAAGATATATAGATGAACATAAGTCAAATATAGAAAGAATAGATCATCACCAAAATCAAGTGAGCACATTGAATTATAAATCGAGGGATTTAAGTTTGGTTTTTGTCCAGTCTTGTTTAAGGTTAACTTGTCCTAATCATTAACTGAATCATGTGGTTCCTCGTACACACAAGCATCTGACACTAAGCACATCTCAGTAAAAATAAGAGACTTATTATTTCTCTTTGTGCAGTCCCGTTGGAGGACATCTTGTTGTCAGTTCGTTCTTTGAAGATATCCACCGCATCCAGTACTTGGATAGACAATCCATCTACTTTATTGTTGCTCCTATGCATATAGGTTCATGCCACTCATTCATATAAAACAGGTTTTCATTCAGCAACAGGTACTTACGAGATTGAAGAGGCGGTTCACTCTACAATTCTCCGTGTTCCCCGTGAGATGAAATAATATCAGATAGTGGTTGTTGCTGTTTACAAAGAACTAGATAGACATTATAGTATAATCACTTGTGAACATGAGGAATTAATACAAGATAGTGGTTGTTGCTATTTACAAAGAACTTGATAGACATTATAGTATAATCACTTGTGAACACGCAGAGCAGGAAATGGCGGAATATAAACAAACATATAAATGACATAAAGTTTGCCATGGTGACAAAATATAATGCAGTTACAGTCACTCATTAGCATGAACAAGAGATAAATTATAATGATTTAACTTGTGAAATAGAATTGCAAACAAATATGAAAAGTGCCATAAAAAATTCCACGATAAATAGAGCAGGCAGTTACTATACTAAAATTTTGACGAACAAGATAGACATTACAATGGTATACCTCATGAACTTATAGAGCAGGAAATGCAAACCCATATTTGAAATGACTTAAAGTGCCATGAACTACAAAATAGAAGGTAGATAATGCTGCTACAGAAATTATAATTGAGAAACTAGAATTTATAGAGCAGGGCATGCAGATAACCATGTTAAGTGCCTTAAAACTTTCCATGTAATACTACATCCAATTCAAAGTAAATAGGGCGTATAAATTTTTCACAAGTAAATTGATGCAAAATATGACCAAGTTTGTAGAACATACCAGGAACATCTACCATGCCAAATCGACGCCATTTGATACATCGGGGCATATATTTTCATAGACGTAAATGCCACAAATTAACTCTCAAAAAGAGACTTCTTATTTATCTTTGTGTAGTCCCATTGGAGGACATCCTATTGTCAGTTTGTTCTTTGAAGATATCCACCGCATCTAGTACTTGGATAGACAATCCATCTAATTTATCGTTGCTCCTATGCATACAGGTTAAGGCCACTCATTCACATAAAACAGGTTTTCATTCAGCAATAGAAAGCAACAGGTACTTACAAGACTGAAGGGGCGATTCACTCTACGATTCTCCGTGTTCCCTGTGAGAGGAAATAATATTAGATAGTGGTTGTTGTTGTTTACAAAGAACTAGATAGACATTATAGTATAATCATTTGCGAACATGTAGAGCAGGAAAGGGCAGAATATAAACAAACATTTAAATGACATAAAGTTTGCCATGGTGACAAAATAGAATGCAGTTACAGTCACTCCTTAGCACGAACAAGAGAGAAATTATAATAATTTAACTTGTGAAATAGGATTGCAAACAAATATGAAAAGTTCCATAAAATTTGTCATGATATATAGAGCATGCAGGTACTAAACTAACATTTTGATGAACAAGATAGACTACAATGGTATACCTCGTGAAATTATAGAGCAGGAACCCATATGTGAAGTGACTTGAAATGCCATGAACTACAAAATTGAAGGTAGATACTGCTGCTACAAAAATTATAATTGAGAAACTAGAATTTATAGAGCAGGGCATGCAGATAACCATGTTAAGTGCCTTAAAACTTTCCATGTAATACTACATCTAGTCCAAAGTAAATAAGGCGTATAAATATTTCACAAGTTAATCGAAGCAAAGTACGACCAAGTTTGTAGAACATACCAGGAACACCTACCATGCCAAATCAACGCCATTCGATACATCAGGGCATATATTTTCATAGACGTAAATGCCACAAATTAACCCTCAATATATTATGAGCTTGGTCAAAGTTATCATTGTTTGACTTTAAAAAAGTATAGGCCTTCTTTTATGGAACGGATGTACTCCCTCTATTTCGAAATATAATATGTTTTAGAGTAATGAAAGAAGTGTATCTAGACCACTTTTAGTACACACTAAAAGTGGTCTAGATACACTTCTTTCAGAAAGCTAAACTGTCTTACATTTTTAAACAGAAGGAGTGGTACACAATAGGGGGCAGCTACAGTCGGAGCTTAATTTAAACAAATCATAATGTCATAACTTCCAGAGCGAACGCAGAACCAACAAATTCAATGACATAAAATTTGCAATGAATTACATAAGAGAAGGCAGTTACTGTGGTTGCTTAGTACAACTAGATTCAAATTAAAATAGCATAAATTCTAAACTTGTAGAGCAAGGAATGTTAACCTATATGTTCAGTGGCTTAAAACTATCAATGAACTCCAAAAATACATATAGTAAGTAGTGTAGCAACGGACAAAGCAAATGGACATTATGATGACATAACTTGCGAACTTGTAGAATAGGTAGGCAGTTTTAGATGTTCAGTGAATTAACATTTGCCATGAACTACATAATACCAATGAACTCTAATGATGTTAGTTTTATAGTACCAAAATTGTTTATATATATTAAGAGTAATTGTTGGTCAAAAAAACCACGTAGAACAAGGACGCGTTATACCTCGAAATAGAAGGAGTAGTTTAACACATGGATTTAACATAGACTACACCAAATTTATCAAGGGAGAGTGGGATATCAATTAAGCCAGTATTGAGTAGGAATTTACCACCAATATAGAAATGCAGTTCACTATCACAGGCTTATACCTGCTATACTGAAACAAACAAGCAGATCTGGTTTACCTAAGTCATGGTGTCGTCTACACATACACGACATCTTTGCGGGTCACATCAAGCACGCCGAGGGTTCTCGGTAGTGGTGAGTCGCGCTAAAACAGATAGATCTCAGCGACGTCGGTGAAGCAAATCTGTGGAGGTTGTTGATGGGCCTGGCTTGCTTGACTAGATGGCCAGTGAAGGAGATACGGTGTAGTGCACGACGTCATTAGTGAAGAAGATCTCTTATGACCGATGATGGATTCGAGGCGCTGCATGTAACATCCTAATTTTAGCAACCCTGATTAGTTGTCCAGAATGCAAAAATCAGGGGGGACAAAAACTTTATATTTTTGATTGATGAAGTGTTTGCTTGATTGCTTGTATGTGCTTATACATCTAAATGTATAGGATATGATATACTTATTACCTCACCACAGTTGACAACAGTTATTTCACAAAAACTGCCTTGGCTTATTTTTCATATTGTCAAATGTTCTAGCATTTCAAAAACCTAAGACAAGGTGCATTTGCAAACCAAACTATTTTAGTAGCTTCTATTGACAAAATTATGGAGATCTATAAGATACAATCTCCTTATGTTTTCAAGACAGAACCTTCAACTACTCTTACCTCTAGCTTTTCCAAAACCTTTCTACAAACCTTTTACATTATATTCTTGGTATAAGTACCAAGGATCTTACCTCATTCATACTCCAAACCTTTCCAAATATCCATCCTTATCTCAATATAGGCTTGATGATAACCCTAGTAGTAGTTGAATTGCTTGCTAAGATGATTTGCCTTGATCTGCTTTTTGACTTGTTTGCTTAGGGAATAAAATGAGCTACCCTAGGAACTCATCATATAGCATATAACTAATCCAAGAGTCTCAACCCTAAGCAACTTAACCAAGTTGGATCTGATCTATAGCCACTAGGTGATCATCTAAAACCCTTAACCAGATTATTTTTGAAGTGGTCCCTTCTAGAAGTTTCCAAGTCCATGAAGACCAATATCAACCATGGATCTATCCTACTCCATCTACACTTCATCACCATCTACTTGATGATGATTTGTAACCTTGCATCCTCTCCAAAGCATCCCCCTCTTGTACTCTAGTCAAATTCCTCAAAACCTCCCTTTCTCAACCCCTGTAACTGTTTCAACATCACTTCTTTGAATACCTCCCTTTCTCGACCCCTATTCCCTCTTGGAAATGTACTTGAACCAACTTGTAAACCATCCTAAGTACTACGAAGGACCACTCTTAACCTTGGCTAGAGATCCTTTTAACCCACTTGTTCTTGATGGTTTTGGAGGTAAGAAAATAATATTATAATCAACTAGCCTACTTGGTCACAAGCTCACACCTCCATCCTACCTTCTTTGGACCAAATATTCGCATGATTGTATTGTAATCATAAAGTTATAGCAATACCTACTTCACTTGTTCCAAATGGATCCTTGTGCTTTAAAAACCCACACGGTTTTGAAGGCTATTTGATAATCTGCTTTGGTACCCTTATTTTATTCAAAGTTTGAATTCAATTCCTAGAGCACTCAAGCATGATCAAGCTAAACTTCTTGTACCATGGTGATCTACTCAACTTGGTTTATCCATCCATCTAGCCCATGCCCCGAGGGGATCTCTGAGCTCCAAGATCCAACAAGGTTTTGCAGGTATAAAAATAATACTGCCTAAGATCCTTTATCACTTGTTCTCCTTCCAAATCAAGTTGGATTTCCAAAACCCAATGTTGAAAATGGTAGATCAAACATGTGGACATCATATACCTTGGATATAAAAATTTGTCAAACATTATACATAATTGTTTTGGCCCAAAAACAATTAAATCCCTTTAATTAACAAAAACCTCAAAACTCTCTATAAAAGAAAGTTTATATTTCTCCAAAACACATGTCCAACTTTAAGCACAATTGAGGCCTATATATCATACCCTATCTCCCCACTTAAAAAATAAATATTTTTGAAGAGATTTAATAATTCTTTTTGCCTATTTTCTTAAATGGAAGAAACAAGATAATAAATGTTATAAATACTTTTACTTCTCAATAAATTTTAGGAATATTCTCCCAAGTGTGATTTCATGTTTGGGACCATCTCAAATCAAAAAATCACCTTGACCAATTCAAATATTTTAAAATAAAACAGATTCAGCAGTTTTTGAATAAATGATATAATTGTGATCTAAAATGAACCAATAAATCCCAATTAATTCTAGGTGATACACCTTGACCATATAAGTCTACCTGTACCTTTGAATCATCCTTCCAATATCATCTTTGAGGATCTTTATCTTCATCAATCATTTCGGCCAAATGGAAGTATTACCAAATTTGAACTAAACCTTCTCCATCCTTCATCTAAACTTGCCCAATACTAGTCCTCAGCACCATGACACGCCCTGGTCGACCACCACTTTAGCATAGCATTGTTCACCTTGTCCTTAGTTCTTGGAATTAGAGAGAGAGATGGTCACATGCTTACAAACTTTGATAAAAATACAAGCAGTAGCATCCCCTCCCCCTCTTTGGCACGACCTAGAGCCCCACACCCCTCCCAGCATCGCCCCTGTCGTCCAATGACTACCCAACACCCTCCAAAGCTTGTCCATGGACAAGGTACATAATGCACCACCCCCCTTCGGTTTATATGGACAGAGGCCGCCACAAACACCCCTCCGCCCCTCATTCGCTTCCTTCCTCTCCCTCTTACCAACCCTGAGCTCCGCTCCCTCCCCTTGCTCTATCTAAGCCAGAAGAAAGGAAGAAGGGAACCTCGGCCTTCTACAATATTTACTCAGGTGCCATCTCTCCTATCCCCTTATTCCTCTGCATGTCACCATAATGCATACTCCTCGACATTCCCCAGCTAACCCTGTCCCTCTTTCTTCCTGCAGCAACCTCATACGACAGCACCGGTGAGCATCTGAAGCTTCCCCGCAACCGTCTTCGCACGAGGACATTTCCGTCGTCAAACCATACCTTCCTGCCCCTTGTCGGGCTTGCTATGGAGTACCGTGTCACCTCCGCCGCTCCTCGGCCACTGGCAAGCCCTCAGGTGAGCTCCCCGTGCAGCCCCGCCTGCCTCCTAGTTCTCGGGTGACCTCATTGTCTCTCAATTCCAAAAAAAATGACAAAAAAATGAGATGACATTTTCAATATGTAATAAAATTGTATAACTATTGTTGAAATTAAATAATGGGATAAAATGTGGAGTAAACGGTTTAAGTTGGCTAACATGAAGATTGTTTTACTTAAAACGGTTCTCATCTGAGAACAAATATTTGGTCAAACCAAAATATATCTCAAAAATTTCAAAAATATATTTCATATGCAGTAGAAGTAACTTTCACCTAGTACCTACGCTAAAAAATAAAGGCATATAAATTTTCCAAAAATCAAACAGCATAAAGTTTGTTTTTTCTTGAAAAATATTTTCGATAATTCGCCGAAAAATGATTTTCCCGGTTACGACCCAAAAATATTCAAGCGACGATTTTGTTCTATTTTATCTTAAATTTAAAGAATTTTGATAAATTTTGGACCAATTTATAAATTACTTTCTACTGTCTCGGGCAGTATTTAGGTCGGTATCTCTAGTATTCCGAAAACCTGAACTACCATTGTCTATCGGTAACTTTACTCTACAAACAAAAACAATACCCTGCCTACAAGACACTCTTCCAAACGAAAACAATAATGCCACGGAAACCTTCATCAAAACATGCTAATGGGATGTGCAGTAATGGAACTTTAGATATATTATTACTACCGATCAGGTCTCAACTTTCTATTGAACTACTGAACCTTTCGCGTGCATGAATTTCCACTCTAGTCCAAAATGGCCACAGAAGATCGAGAGTAGATACCAAATAGTCACTCATGTTCTTGTGGGGTTGGCAGGATGTGTGTATGTTTTTTTCTAGAAAAATCGCTTGGCCCCTAGAAGCATTATGCACACACTGAACCGTGTCTGTGCAGGAGCAAATCCAGCACACGATGACCGTTAGATCCATCATAATGGTGCTTGATAAACGGTGGATATGGACTCACTCAGCAAAATCAACGGTATTAGTTGAGCTAGAATTGTTTTGGTGGGAGGTGAATCCAAAGTTGAACTGCCACATTATTTCAGTAGAGATAAGTTGTTTTTGCTTTATGAAAAGGGTGAATCTAGACCCCTTTTAGTGTGTAGGTTCATATAGGTTTGGACTTAACCTACACACTAAAAGAAGTCTAGATACACATCTTTCACAAAGCTAAAACATCTTATATTTTGAAACAGAGGGAGTAGTAACATGTGAAAGTTTTACTAGCCTAAGTTATTTAGCACTATAAGCAGCCTAATATGGAAGAGAAAGAAAACATCCAACCAGAGCTCATTTTTGGGTGGAAGCACGAGGTAAACAGAAGGAAAGTTGAGCTGGACCACCACGATCCCAAACATTCTCTACACTGCTACGCCTGCATGGTTGTAGTCCATTGTGCGAAAACTTACATGGGAAGGAAGAGGTGACTGTGATTCACAAACAAAAATGAAAGACGTGACTGCTGTGAACAACTGCTAGGCATAGCTGCATGAGTGGAGCAGAGCAGCCAATGCCGCATTGAAGAGGAAAGAGGGAGGATGATTGTCCTTCATCCAGGAGCCTTTTCTCTCACGAAAGGCAGCGACGAGATAGAATTTTGGGTGGAGGAGCCTTTTTTGAAACAAGGAAAAATATTTGCGGTGGAAGGAGACCTTGCTCCCCTTGCCAGTAGTACGAGATCAACTAGGCACCCAAAAGCTGAGTATTACTATAATAATACAAATATGATCAATACTTGAGTATTACTCCCTCTATTTAGAAATATAAGACATTTAGGTTTGTGAAATAAATGTATCTCAACGTCTCTTAGTGTATTGGTTGACTCTGAACCTCTACGAACCTATAAACTAAAAGACGTCTAGATACATTCGATTCACAAAGCTAAAACATCTTGTATTTGTGAACGGTTGCTATAAGTTCCTTCCAGGAGCAATAGTGGCTAGTATAAGTATAGTAGCTTCTTAGGATCCTTCTTGCTTCATCGAATGCCTCCTGGTCACATTTAGGCTTGAATACAAGTTCGATGATATTCATATCAACTTCTAATGGAGTGGGATGCCGCTGAACACGTTGAGACAAAGTCCATGTGCCTGTTCCTTGAACTACAAGATAGACATTTCGTTTTGTAAGAGCTCCACGTCCCTGACAACATTTCGCTAGCTCGTACCAGTAGTTATCACCGCACTCCCATCATCGCCCAGGAAAATCATGACTTCATGATAACCTTTGTACAACTCGTTGGTCACATGCATATTTATTTCTTCATGCGGATGATTCTTCTAGACATTCTAACTATAATACAGTGAGAAGCACCGAAGCCAAAAGGAAACAACTATTAGAAGTTTATGACTTGTTGACCGGTGAAATAGGAGTAAAATAGATGCCTGATTTATTCGTATGATAGAGAAAATAAATGTAGGATTGCAATATCATACCACTCCAATCCTACGGGAATTCCATATGTACCAAAGTTTGTTTGACTCTATCATAGTAGGACAAACAGAGGATTCTGAGAAAGAGGTGTGAGTGGATGTTTGATTTCCTACAAAATCTAGTGCAAAGGAATACTTAGGAATAATTCCTATGGGAATCAGTCCTACGAATGTAACAACCATCTTGGGAAAATTTCCTATAGATTTAATCTTACAAATTTGTTAGGCAAATCTTTTAAATCAGATGGCTACTAAAATTTCTTACCTATTCGAGAAAAAAACTAAAATTTCTTACCATCCTGCCCCCTCCTTTGCCAAGTAAAGAGTAGGTGAGCTTGCGTACATACAAAGGTATGTCAGGTTCGATCTGGGAGACTTTATTCTCAAGAAAATCCCACCTGTTGTATGATAAACGCACATTATTGTCGTAAATGATGTACCTTTTGAACCAATCATTTCACTCATAAGAAGGACCTACATGAAAGAAAAATAAATCTTAGAGAGTAGTATATTTTTGCATAGTCTAATTCGATTTTCAAAATCCATGTAAAACTATACCCCTTATAGGCACAATTTCTTCCTCATCACTATCAGTTATATAACAGTCAGTATAGTAGGTCTCATCATTGCTCGAACTGTCCATGATTTTCTACCTTTCTTGGAATTGGAACCTATAAATGTCATTGCAAGATACTTCTTATTGAACAAAAATTCATGCAACTATAACCAGTACAAGTGAAAAAATACTATCCTCTACAGCAAGCAACATGTTTTGCGAAGGTTTCACTTTCAAAAAGTACATCAATCTCAATATATTTGTATATATGCAAATTTAAACTATAAGGAACGAAATAGAGCGGAATGAAAGAGATCCGAAAAATTGGTTTAGAGATATATAACGGGATCAGTACAAAAAGAGGAATTGCGAATGTTTTCTATAAGGGAGGGATGAAGATTATACATCGCTGTTCTAGGTCACAGTCTGCGTAGCAATGATAGGCAGATTGATCTGTGTAGCACTAAAGATGATGGCTGTGGTGAGAGGAGGTGGCAGCGAGAGGATGAGTGTGTTTTCTGGATGATGGTGGACAGATTTGGCAATGCGGTGGTGGGCAGAGTAGAAAAAAGCTGATTTATAGGGGTGTCGGGTCCATGTGAATGTAGTTGTGCTTCCTCGCTTGGGGGTGAGAAATGGAATATATTGAGTAATAAAGTAAATTATTGGAAGGCTAGCCAGGTCCTGATGAAGTGCATGGAATGCTATGGTAGTAGTACGACAGTTCTATTAATAAATGTACTTCCTCTGTCCCAAATTTGGACGCATGTAGATTTTGGTGAAATATAACAAACTTAAAGTTTGGTCGGCTATGTAGAGAAAAATTTCAACATCTACAATATCTAATGCACACTATATGAAGATATATGTCACAATGGTTCTAACAATACTAATTATAGATTACAAGTGTCAATACATTTTTCTATATAGTCGGTCAAATTTTGAAAAGTTTGACTTTGACCAAAAACTATATGCTCCTATTTTGGGATAGAGGGAGTAAGTTGGAATATTCAAGCATAGAAAATTGTAGAATGATGGAGAAGTGTGTTTTGAGGTTAGACATGAGTCTAACCGCTACTGAGTCTAGTACAAGCTCATGTCTAAGAATATAAATTATTAAAAGGTCCCATATTCTGTCCCTAGATCCTTTCTATAATGGTATCTCATACAAATAGAAAAGCAAGATTGACTGATACGTTTGCTAAGTAGTGGGTCCTACGAAATAATATTTCTTCTACCCAACAACCTTTTTTAGACACTTTTTGACAATATTTCTTAGACTCAAGCTAAACGGTGTACACGCTCTAATCTTCTAGACGCAGGAATGGAAAAGAAGATCCAACGCTTACCAATGTTGGGATTTGCCAGACTTGGTCGAACAGTGAATATTCAAATTTATCCATACACTATATATCTAAGTTCCACATGCCTTGCACACGTGAGAATCGATAATAGTATTATGACATATCATTTTTTAAATAAAATTATAATAGGTAAATCTCATAAACTAATTATAATTTTGAGACACGTCCATAACATATCGGGTGTATATTTGGTTCTTATACTTTGTATCATATAGAAATTAATCTATTAGCTAGCTAATACTCGACATGCTCTAGAGAATTGGGGAAGAAGATTCTAGAATTATTGAGAAGTGTGTTTTGAGGTTTGTGCATAACGTTCAGAGCGCTAAAGACTACCAGTAAAGTCTTCTATATGCATGCTAGAGTGGATACAAGATCCACAATTTGCAATGTTGGGATTTTCCAGTCCTAATCCAAAGGTCGAAGTTCAAAGTTATTCGTACACTATATAGTACTAGTAAGATTATATAATAGGTAAATCTGGAAAAGTTATAAATTTCATTGACATCCATAAAGTATGGGTGTATATTTGTATCATGTACTTTGTATCATGTAGAAGTTAACGATTATTAGCTATCTGACACTTGATTTTTTTTGTAACATGGTCTAGAGAATAGAGGATGAAGATTCTAGAATGATGGAGAAGTGTGTTTTGAGGTTTGTGCATAGAATTCATTGTGTTGAAGACTATCAATAGAATCTTCTAGATGCTAGAATGGAAAATAAGATCCAACAGCTTGAAATGTTGGGATTCGCTAGTCTTGATCCAATGGTGAATATTTATACACTATATATAGTGGTAAGATAAGATAAGAAATACTATCATTAGTATCTTCAAGGTGTTATAATGGAAAAGAAGATCCAACGGTTGTCAATTTTTTGGATTCGCGAATCTTGATCGATCCAACGGTTAATATTCAAAGTTATTCATAAACTATATAGTGGTAAGATAAGGTAAGAAAGACTAACAATAATAGATGCTAGAATGGAAAAGAATATCCAATGGCTAGCAATGTTGGGATTCACGAGTCTTAATCCAACTATCAATATTCAAAGTTATTCGTACATTATTTAGTTCTAAGATAAGATAACAAAGACTATCAATAGTATCTTCTAGATGATGGAATAGAAAAGAGGATCCAACAGCTAGCAGTAGTGTTGGGATTCATAGGTCATGATTCAATGGTCAATATTCAAAGTTATCTGTACACTATATATAAAATAAAAATATAATAGTGGTAAGATAAGAAAAGAAAGACTATGAATAGTATAAGTTCTCGATGCTAAAATAGAAAAGAAGATCCAACGGCTAGCAATGGTGGGATTCATGAGTCTTGATCCAACGGTCAATATTCAAAGTTATTTTTACACGATATAGTGGTAATATAAGATAACAAAGACCATCAATAGTATATTCTAGATGATGGAAAGAGGATCCAATAGCTAGCAGCAATTTAGGAATTCCCGGGTCATGATTTAATGGGCAATATTCAAAGTTATCACTATACTATATATAATAGTGGTAAGATAAGAAAAGAAAGAGTATTAATAATATATCTTCTCGATAATAAAATGGAAAAGAATATCCAACAGCTAGCAATGTTGGGATTCGCGAGTCTTGGTCCAAAGGTGAATATTCAAAGTTATTCATACACTATATAGTGGTAAGATAAGATAACAAAGACTATCAATTGTATCTTCTAGATGATGGAATGGAAAAGAGGATCCAATAGCTAGCATCAATTTTGGGATTTGCAAGTCATTATTCAATGGCCAATATTCAGAGTTATCCCGAACTATACTATATATATTAGTGGTAAGATAAGAAAAGAATGACTATCAATATTATATCTTCTCGATGCTAAAATTGAAAAGTAGATCCAATGGCTGGCAATGTTGGGATTCGCGAGTCTTGATCGAACCGTCAATCTTCAAAGTTATTCGTGTTGGAAATATGCCCTAGAGACAAGTAGTAATAAGAACTATTATCATATTTAATAAAGTTTGTGATTAAGTTTTATATCATGCTATAATTGTATTCAGTGGAAACATCAATACATGTGTGATATATAAACAACCAGGGGTTCCCAGTGAAACTCTAGTCACTGGTTGATTGGTCAATAAATGATCACGTTTCCTAATCATGTGGCATTTATGCCAGTTGAAAATGGAGTCAACTCATTCTGAGAATGAGATGATGAACCAATACCCAACTTAAACATCGTGACCCGATCATGTCACGAAGTTCAAGTTATGATGACTAGAAATGGATCCTCGTAGACTATTCCTTAGACCGTGAGGCTATATCAATCACTGTCTCCTGAGAGTGCTTAGATAGCATCAAGCGCCACTTGATAATACAGTGGTTATAAAGGTGTGTTCAGGTACTCGTAGGAAACTGTAGAGGCAATATATGTCAAGAGCGGCATTTGTCCGTCCACGTCATGAAAAGATACTCAAGGGCCCACTTGGAGAAGTTATATCCAATAGCTGCGCAACTTGTGATTTGATCACACGGATATCACTTGTCGGAACGAGTCAAGTAGCATTGTTCGGTAACAAGATTGAACACGACATGATGATGTCATTGATCAGATCTCGGGCAATGCAAGTATCAAGAGACAAAGGGAATAAGACACGACCGTCCCGGTTCAAACGACGAAAGATCTTCGTGGAACGCACAGGGGTCACATGGCCATCTAGGTCCCTCTGTCGATCATTGGTCCGGGAGTGTCCCGACCATGTCTGGAGTGTTCCCGAACCGTAGGGTATCACTCTTAAGGGTTAAGGGTTTGATGATTCTTAGAGAGTGTTTATAGGATCGGCAGAATCGCCGAAGAATAGAAGAGAGAAAACTGGAAGGGTTTCGGTAAGTCTGGAGGATGTCCGAAGTGGAGATGGAAGGTGTTCCATAACCATGGAGATTGAGTAATATATGAATGAATGTTAAATATTGATTTAATCATTTATTCATAATTATTTAATAAAAGATAAAATTAATTTAAAGGTCAAAAGGCTTAATGGGCTAAATCCGGAGGGAAAAGGGCCCATTAGGGAAAGGCAAGAGGGAGAAGGGCCAGAGGGGGTGGCCGGCGCCCTAGTGGGCCATCCCCCCATGCGGGGGCCATGGGGGTGGCCGGCGGCGCCACCCCTCCCCCTCTCCTCTCCTTTAGTCCCACCCCGGGACTTTGAGGGAGGTAGTACCTCCCCTTCCCCTATATATAGTGGAGGTATTTGGCCAGATAAATACACACAATATTAAATAAAGGTTTCCTATCTTTTGGGGAGACCTCCAATTGATATTCTCTCTCTCTCTCTCTCTCTCTCGTGACCGTGGTCCCAAGTTTGGACTGTGTGAACGAGGGACATATTCACCGCGGAGCACCGTCACGCTGCGGATTCGGATCCAAGAGCTCTACTTCCACAACTTTTGCTAGATCGGGGAAGCAGGAGTCATTGTCATGCACCGGACGTGTGGAACTCCCGCGAGGTGTCACACTTGAGGCACTCAAGTCGTTGGAGCCACAGGAGCGCAAGGACTTCATCTCGACCTTGAGGTCGGCTTTGGCTCGTCTACATCAACCACACTCTCCTGAGCGTTGACAATGCTTTTCGGTCTTCAAGGGTAAGTTCGTGAAAAGCCCCTCCTGTTACTACATTACTAATAGATAGGTCCTAGCAACATCAGGGGTTTAGGGGCGTAGGGTAAAATTTATTGTTTTCATACGCGGAACCCCTAAAGTGGTATCAGAGCTAGATCTATGCGTAGTAATGCTAGTACGGATAGAACACACAAGATATAACATGTGGGCGTTGATCTTTTAGTTGTTACCCTCCCATGTGTACTTGTGTATACCGTAGTAATGCTTGATGAAGCGGCCCCCAACCGACTTTACATGTTCATTCACGAGACTCGTCCATGCTTGAAATACGGCTTGTACAGTATAAAGTGGCTTAGGGGGTGTCTGTCTCTCTCGCATTAGTTGGCATCCCATTTGCAACGGAGGGCCCCAAAAGGGGTGTAGTAGAGACAACTACTTGATCAGCGTTGTGCTGAAAGTTTGTAGGTAAGAACAGTTCTTGTGCGAAATCCCATTTGGCCACATAAAACATGCAAATATAAAGTAGAGGCCTCTAACTTTGTTTTGCAGGGGGGCGTTGCATTGTGATATGGTTGTGGCAAAGGTAAACTGATTACCTTATGTTACGTAGTACTAGATAGTCACGGAGGTGCCAGACTACCACGCTAGAAAGACACCGGTACCCTGGTGTCTACGGCGTCGGAATCCGGTGACGACAGATGGAGATCACAACGTGAAGGACCATATCACATCACATTTACATTCAATGTTATTGTTTGTATATCTTATTGTGTGCTAGTATTAAATAATCGATGGTAGCCTAATAAGATGACCCCTGTTAAAATTGCCAATGATTGTGTTCCCCCTTAGTGTGCACCACCAAAAAAGTTCTTCGGTATGAAGCGACCCATGGTGAGCGGGTGTCAGACATATCTATGTTCGCCTACAGTGGGTGAAATCCATGTTGCACAGCGAATACACTAAGGTTGAGTTGGCGATCCTAGCATGTAGCAGACATGGCCTCGGAAAACGGATGGTCAAAAGATCGAGCACGAGTCTCATGGATGATGTGGACGTTTAGCGTCCACCCTTGAACCCACATTGATGGCCGTGATGATCAGGGGATATGTGGGGAAGAGGGGTCGTGTTATAACTAGAAACCCTTCATGAGATAGGTGTTTCTGAGTGGAGTTATTATTAACTCAATTAATTATAAACTTAGTCTAAAATCCTTTTGCAATTATAAATGTAGAAAAGGTTCTCCCCGATGCCAGCTTTCCTGTTGACGGTTGATTGGTTAGAAGGAGAGAAGCTCAGGGTAGACGGATCAAACTTCTCTATGTGGGTTGCACGTCTCCATGTTCTCCTTAGAGATAATGACATGGTCGACTACATACTCGATGAGATGGATTTGGATCAGCCCATTGACCTAGTGACCCAGAGCAGCGGGAAGACCGCTATCACTGTCAGGATATGGCCTCCTTCATTTCAGTTACAATGCATTTCAGAATGGTGGACGAGCTATGGACTATCGTGGGTAATCTCAACCCTCATAGGGTAATGCTAGAGCTTAGGACACATTTCGTGGAACTAGCACGCATATGGGAGCATGAGCTGATAGGAGACTTCCTCTCCATTAAGATGGAGGTGAACTCATCACTGGACAACCACTTGGAGCGCATGCATGATGCGTACATGAGGCCTGCATACTTCCTGGATAGCTGGATGACGAGATCTTTTGCAAACGGCATTGTTCTACGGTCGCTCCCACCAAGGTACCAAGAACAAGTCAGGACATGCATTATGAGAGGCCACGCGGAAACACTAGATTTCCACAGGTTCATATCGCATCTCAGTAATGTGATGGTTGAACTGTTGTTGCTGAGGTCATCAATGACAAAGGTATATATTTGATATACAATTTTATAAATGTTATAATCTTGCAAACACATTTTCAGTGCTAAGTATATTTGATACTTGTTCTGTTTTACTGAAAACATGTCCTTCTACATAGAGGTCCTTGCTAGAGATGAGGTGACATTGCGTGTTGATGGCGAGCATGATGATGATGGCCAACGACACTCTCCTTCAACATTTATCACTTAGTTTATGTTTAGGATGATTATTGTAATCAAAAGATTGTGAACTTCTTTAGTGTGTCTCACACTTTGTGAGACGGTTATTCATATCAGTTTGTAACAAACAGTTGTTCCACTTTTATGAATGATTTCTATTTGTGTTCATATCTTGTTTGATTATTTATGAATTATCCTTGTTGTTTGAAACTAATTGATAATGCATGAACATTTGTAATATATTGAAATGCCTTAAAATACCCAACTGAATGATATGTTCATTAATGAATGAAACATTGTTTGAATTCAAAGTTATGTGATAATATGTGAAAGTCATTCAATTTCTTATCACATATAAAGCATGTCTAAGTTCGGCAAAATAACTTGAACACCGTGTATTACTTGAATACAAAGTGTTTTAATGAATTGTTGAAAGTAAATACATATTCGATGTATTGTGTTTTAACAAAAATGGTAATTATCATTATATGATTGTTTAAATGTGTGAAGAAGTTTACCAAAGGAAACATAAGTATGAAATTATTTGATATGATCAAAGTGTTTCATCAAACAAAGGGTATTAAAGATAAATAAGAATCCAATTGCTATTATTTAATAAATAGTAATGGAATTCGATTTTATAAGAATGGCATAAAATAAGTTGTGGAATGCAATGCGTTTGAAATATCAAAATGCAAAGCATCACAATGTGATATTAGATATTAAAGTGGGTAAATAGATGGCGCCAAATAAATCGTTGTAGTGTATATGTAGAGACCATTAGTTAGAAATAGTTAACACTCAATTAGAATATATAGTGAACCATGTGAATTCGTGAAAGCAGCTCCATATCTAGTATGGATCGTCGTAAAAGTTTTGAGGTTATTCGATATAACCAAAACAATAGCGAATAAGTCCTGGTAGAGTATTCATTGGAAACTTTGAACACGAAATCCATAGCTAAAACCAAAAGAGAAGCAAAACTTGTATTGCTTGGATTTTGGTGCATTCTTGAGAAAGTTCGCTTTCAGTGATATTTCTTGATTATGAAGCAAATGGAAGATAGTGAAAAACATGATGAGGATTCAAAACCCTTCATCAGAGTGTTGAGAAGCGCAACGGATAATGTTCCTGAATGATTCCCTTCACAAAGCAAAGAATCAATGATAATTACCATTGTGTTTTCCCACTGGTGTTTTCACTACACATAGTAGGATTCAAAATGTAACCCATATCTTGTATGGAGACATTTGTGAATAATTTGTCATGATTCTCAGAATATGACATACCTATGAACTACTAAGGAAATAATGGTACACTAGAATTATGAGAATTCCTAAAAGCAAAATTCACTTGAGATTAGAAAGCAATTCATTGCTGAATCTCACAAGTAAAAGGGGTTACTTGAATTTTCCCAAATGACTACAAAGCCATAGTGGGAAAAGGGGGTGAATGAAAAAAACACAATTTTTCAAATAATGGATGAATTGAAATGAATTTGATTCAAGTTTGCTAAATGTCTAATGGATTTAAAACTGGTAAAGTACTAGTATCTCATAGTAAATCTCCAAGTTTGATATTTGATCAAAGGATTTTGAAATCGTTCAAAATAGTGAGTAGATATGCAATTTGCATGAAATTGAGTGGGAGCTATAAAAGTCTTCCTAAAACAATATGTGAATGACATATTTTTGAGTGGGAGCAATATAAGTCTCAAATTCAAATATGTAGGAACATAGTTTGAGTAAGAGTAGTGACTCATCCCCAAATATGTTAGAAACATAATTTGAATGGGAGCTTATAGAGTAATTCTTAAGTGTGTTAAGAATAAAAGCGCAAATACCGATAATAAATGATTATAAGGTGTAGAAGTTGATAATAAGTGTATTATGATATTATGTATATTCCTTAAGGGATTCTGAAAAGGGTTTCAGAATAGAAGTTAATTAAGGATCTGGTCCTTAATAACTCAAGTTAGGAATAGTATTAAGTTTAACATCAATGGTTGAAAGAAAGAAAGGATGATCATCATCCACTATGTTGAGACATAGGTTCTATCTTAGAAAACCATGAAGATAACTTAACATAATATATTATCCAATAAGGAACATTTGAAAAGTGATTAAGTTTGAATCACAGAACATTGAGCTAAGTTTGTCCACAGTGTCTAATAGAGAACTGTAAACATATTTTCCAAATCCATAAAGGATGACATATCTTAAAACATAAAGGGTTATGTTATAAGGGAATATGTTGGAAACTCCTGTAATACCTATTAGAGTCAAGTAGGAAGCGAGGTGAACAAAACATCGAAAGTTGCATAGGGTGCACTCATGTTTCAATGATTACATTTATAATAATAGATAAGGGTACCATTTAAAGTGTTGTATAATGTTATGGCGGGGCTACTTTGATTTTAACATATAATGATGTGTCCCAGGGCACATTTCCCATGAGAAATCCCTCAAGGTTGATCAAAAGTCACTGTAGGCTCCTCGAATCTAGCTTCGTTTTGCTGCCATAGAAACGATGCATAAACACAGATGTTATCATGTGATGATAAAGTAGTAATGTCAATCAAGGTGATATTAGTAAGTTGCAAAGGATTTGGGACTGTAAAGTACAGACCCAAGACTCAACCTCTTCCATGAGAAAGCATGTTCAAGGTACCGAATATATGGTGCCAATGATTAAGAACAAATGCAACTAGTTTATTTGTACTCTAGTGCAAGTGGGAGACTGTTGGAAATATGCCCTAGAGACAAATAGTAATAAGAACTATTATCATATTTCATAAAGTTTATGATTAAGTTTTATATCGTGCTATAACTCTATTGAGTGGAAACATCAATACACGTGTGATATATAAACAACCAGGGGTTCCTAGTGAAACTCTAGTCACTGGTTCATTGGTTAATAGAATATCAAGTTTCCTGATCATGTTGCATTTATGCCAGTCGGAAATGGAGTCAACTCATTCTGTGAATGAGATGATGAACCAATACCAAACCTAAACATCGTGACCTGGTCATGTCACGAAGTTCAAGTTATGATGATTAGAAATGGATCCTCGTAGACTATTCCTTAGACCGTGGGGCTATATCAATCACTGTCTCTCGAGAGTGCTTAGATAGCATCAAGCACCACTTGGTAATACAGTGTTTATAAATGTGGGTTCAGGTACTCGGAGGAAACCATAGAGCTAATATATGTCAAGAGCGGCATTTGTCCGTCCACGTGATGGAAAGATACTCAAGGGCCCACTCGGAGAAGTTATATCCAATAGTTGCACAACGTGTGATTTGATCACAGGGATATCACTTGTCAGAACGAGTCAAGTAGCATTGTTCGTTAACAAGATTGAACACGACATGGTGATGTCATTGATCATATCTCCGTCAATGCAAGTATCGAGAGACACAGGGAATAAGACACGACCATCCCGGTTCAAACGAGAAAAGATCTTCGTGGAACGCATAGGGGTCACATGGCCATCCAGGTCCCTCTGTCGATCATTGGTCCGGGAGTGTCCCGACCATGTCTGGGGTGTTCCCAAACCGTAGGGTATCACGCTTAAGGGTTTGATGATGCTTAGAGAGTGTTTATAGGATTGGTAGAATTGCCAAATAATAGAAGAGATAAAACCGGAAGGGTTTCGGTAAGTCCAAAGGATATCCGGAGTGGAGATGGAAGGATGTCCAAAAGGCTTAATGGGACAATTACGGAGGGAAGAGGTCCCATTAGGGAAAGGCAAGAGGGAGAACGTCCATAGGGGGTGGCCGGCACCCTAGTGGGCCAGCCCCCCGCGTGGGGCCCATGGGGGTGGCCGGCGGTGCCATCCCTCCCCCTCTCCTCTCCTTTAGTCCCACCCAGGACTTTGAGGGAGGTAGTACCTTCCCTTCCCCTATATATAGTGGGGGTATTTGGCCAGATAAAGACACACAATATTCAATAAAGGTTTCCTATCTTTTGGGGAGACCTACAATTGATACTATCTCTCTCTCGTGACTGTGGTCCCATGTTTGGACTGCACGAACGAGAGACATCTTCACCGCGGAGCGCCATCTCGCTGTGGAATTCAGATCCAGGAACTCTACTTCTGTTGCTCGATCAGGGAAGCGGGAGTCATCATCTGGCTACGGACGTGTGTAACTCCCCACGAGGTGTCACACTTGAGGCACTCAAGTCGTTCGAGCCGCAAGAGCGCAAGGACTTCATCTCTACCTTGAGGTTGGCTTCGGCTCATCTACATCAACCACGCTCTCCTGAGCGTTGATAGTGCTCTTCGGTCTTCAAGGGTAAGTTCGCGAAAAGCCCCTCCTATTACCCCATTACTAATTGATCGGTCCTGGCAACATCAGGGTTTCAGGGGCGTAGGGTAAAATTTGTTGTTTTCATACGCAGAACCCCTACAATTCGTAAACTATATAGTGGTAAGATAAGATAAGATAACAAAGACTATCAATAGTTGAAAGGATCATATGGTCACCTAGAGGGGGTGAATAGGTTCTACTTAAAATTTTACTTATTTTTCAAATTAGGGTTTGACACAAAGGTAAATTCTCTCGATATGCAACTATGGTGAATTTACCTATATGTCACACTAGCACAACTATAACATCCTCGAATCGGCCCTATGCAAGTTTTAGCCCTTTTCGCCAAACCCGCATAGAAACGATTCAAGGACGCCCACCAGGCACTTTCGTGCGGGTGGAAAACGAAGTAATACCATTACACAACAGTCCTCCATGGGAGAGGAGGCGGAAGCGAGCTGGCAGCCGGGAGAGGAGGCGGCCGGAGCAGAGGGAGGTTGGTGGCGACGGGAGAGCGAGAGGACGACACAGGGGTTGGTGGAGATGGGGCTCGGGGAAAGATGACGGTAGCGGCGTGCGTCCTCCGCGGAGACGAGGCCCGGCGGGCGGCGGCACAACAAGGGAGAGGGAGGGGATCGACGGGAGGAGGCGGGGTAGGTGGCGATGCAGGGGAGGTGGAAGAAGAGGATCGGGAGGAGGCAGGGAGCGTGACGGGGAGTGCTTGGGCTACGCGAGCGAGTGGCAGGTGGGGATCTTGGCGCTTGCAGGTGGGGCCAGGGAGAAAAGGCAGAGCGGGGTCGCGCGCGTGTCGTGTGCAAGTGGGGCGCTGCGTGAGGGTCCAGCAGGGAGTGGGCCAGATACGGGAGAGAGGGATCCCGAGGTAGGTTGTCGGCTGGTTCACGGGACTGGCTCGCACTCGTTTGTCGTGGCTGCATGTGCGGCGGCTATGTGGACTAGGATAGGGTTGGTCCGATAGCTAGGTGCGGGAGTGTGTGGGTTTGAGTCTAGGGTTAGGGTTAGATGTGGATCTAGGGTTAGCGTTTTATCGGGTAGTAGGTGGCCTAGCCTAAACGGCCGAGCTGCCTCCCCACAAAATATTTTTATTTATTAGTTTTTAGTTTTAGAAAGACTTTTATAAATAGTTTTTAGACAAATAAAAGATCTGGAAAAGACCGGGGTTTTAATTTGAAATTAAGACAGGGATATTTAGAAAACAAAAATAGGCTTTTCAAAAATAGATTTGGGCAAAAGCATGCATGATGATGACGATGCTCAAATGCAATGTGGCATGATGACATGAGCATGTTGTCATGATGATGAAATGCACAAAAACACAGTGATTTTCTAGTAGTGGTTTTAGCGGGATGCCACAACAACTAACTAGGCGATAACTTGATAAAGTAAGGTGCAGTAAAGGATAGAAGTAACCGAAGTGAAGCACACGAGGACACAAGGATTATTTCCCGCAGTTCCTTCCTTTTGAGGGGAAGTACGTCTGCGTTTGGAGAGGGGGTGGTATCAAACCACCAAAGCCACGAGAGACCTCCCTTGTTCTCTGGTGAACCTCAACCCAAGGGGATCGATTTACGCTTCCACTATATCAGCAACCTTTGAGGTGGTATCCGGTACCGTTACAACAAGTTCAAGGCACACATCCACAACTTAATTGGACGCTCCTGAATCTAGGCAAGCTGTAAGAACAATCAAAGGCATGCTTGTAAGAACCAAAACAAGGCCTAGGGTTTCCAATGAAACCCTAGAGCAAGGGGCCCTCAAGTGAATGAGGGGTAAATGAAGATCTCTCTTGGTTAAGTTGTAGATCAAGGGCTCCTCCTCTGATTCCCCAAAGATCAGTGACTTTGGATGGTTGGATGAAGAGATCTTGGAGTTTTGGTGGCTCTAATAGAGTGTACTTTCTTTTCTGGAATGAGCAGCTTGAGGTAGAAGATGAGGTCCCCTATTTATAGACCTCCGAGCTACATTTCGTTTTTTGACCGTTGGAGACCTTACACACCGGAGACTCCGGTCTGGAAGACCGGAGACTCTGATCTACACCGGAAACTCCGGCCCATCTCTGGTCCTTCTTCGGACCGACTCTCTGGCTGACTTGGGCAGTGTCTTGACACTTACTCCGTAGACTCTGGCAGATACTCTGGACCAGGGACACCGGAGACTCTGGAGTTTCCACACCGAAAACTCCGGTCTGAGAAATCACACCAGAGAATCCGGCCAATATCCGGTCCGTCTCCGGACCCCCTGACAGAATGACTTTCGGTTGTTTCTTGAGTCCACTCTGGGGACTTCCTGGAAAACTGCAGACCACACCGGATACTCTGGTGTTTGCACGCCAGAGACGCCAGTCTTGAATCTTCAGGAAAGCTTAGTTTTGGCTAGGGAATTCCCCACACTATTATGGCGTTTTCACTTTTCAATAGATTGACATGTAGACATTAACACACATTAAAATGAACCTTATGTTGTTAACGAACACAAAAATAGAGTAGGACAATAAATGTCCTTCCAATCTCCACCTTTTTGGTGTTCGATGACAACAAGAGGTTTTGCATGTAATTTTTAAGAAGACATAGCTATGCTCCCCCTAACGATGTGCAGCAAGATAATCAAGTAATACATGCAAGTCAGGTAATCGATAACTCATTACAATAAGGAACGGGCAAAGACATGTCCACACACATAGATACTTCACATAAACCAAATAAATCTCACAAGAACCAAACGAAAGCAAATGTTCGAATAAAAAGATGACCATACACCCCAACCCATGCAAATATCGATGCTCCTAATGGACACCTTCCCCCCCTTTGGCATCAAAACACCGAAAAGGGAAAAGTCCAAGATATCGCCCCCAAAGATGAAGTCGGACTCCTCATCGTCGTCATCATCCTCATCCTCATCCTCATCATAATCACCATCAGCAGCAAAAGTTTGTGGACCTTGCTGTGAGGGAGAGAAGAGGAGGTCCCAGAGGTGCAAAACCAGAAGTGACCTCAGAGGAAGTCTACCAATCAACCAACCTTGCATTCATAACATTCCAAGCACCAAAGGACAGTGTGTGATCAGACTCTACAGAAGATTCAGATCCATGCTCATCGTTGTATTATGAGTCCCCTTCCTCTTCTTCCTGTCCTTGAGCCTTGATGTCCTTGAGGAGATTCTCAATTTTGCGGTTTCTCTTTTAGGAATCATGTTGTCCCTTGCGGATGTCCATGCTCATGCAGCACAAAGTCTTCTCCCAGAAAGATGCCTTCCTCACTTTCTCTTGAACAAACTCACGTGTGATAGGAGGCATGGGTGCATTCGAGTCATTCTTGCTCCTAGAGCCCATAGGAGGGGTGGGAGGACGCTTAGCGTTAGAGATCTCCTCATCCTCACTCTCAAACGGCTACCTAGAAACCATCTTCCATTTCTTTTGAAGGGACACCAATGCATGCTCTGTAAGATTGGGAGGGAGGGCAAGTGGTGAACCATGGGCTTGTGTATTGATAAGCCTCATCACTAGAGCAACATATGGAGGAGACTTCTGAAAGAGAATAGCATGGTGCATCTCCACAAAGATGTAATCCATAACATCAATAGCATATCCTTCAACATCAGGGCTAGCAAGGTGTACCTTGTGAGCATTGTGAAGCAAGTTGACGAGCCCACATCTAATAACATCATCATTGCCGACGCTGGGAGAAATGTTGTGGCGGAATATCCTCAGCAGTAAGTTGTAGAGAGGCTTGAGGCCCTTGTCGTCACCGACGACCACATTATTGCCATAGAGGGGAACTAACTTGGTCTTGCTCTCACCAAGATTAGCACCATATATACGGTGACCAACAGGAACAGACACACCCTAGAAAGTCTCATTGATGACCCTGGCAAAGTCAAACAAGGTAGCAGTACATCGGACATTTCCAGTCATCCAAGTCATGATCCTTGCCTTATCAGTCCCAAACACCAAAGTTGCATAGAATTACTGGACAAGAGTAATGTTTTAATTTTCTCGGAGCTCTATGAGCCCATGCAGTCGGGTCTTCTCAGTGATCCACATGGCATCTTCAAAGTAGTTGTTGGCACGCTTGTACTCGAGCTCCATATACCTTTGAGGACAAACATGGGACTTTTTGAGCTTGCTATAGATATCAGTCATGAACACTTTTTGCTCCCTTCTCCAATATCAAGGATCATCATAGGTCCTTGGTAGCTCATAGAAGTTTGTCTTGCGTAGGTCACGGAACTCATTCTTGGTCATGTGTAAAATAGATTGCAAATTGTCATACTTAGCTCTCTTTGCATGGTTTTCCCCCTCTATGCTCTCATGGTTCTTCCTCATGTACTCCGCATCTCTGAGCTCCTGCCTATGGTTGGATGGCAGGATCACATACTGACCGGCTTCTTCATCAAACCGAGGATCCGCCCTTCTAGACTTGGCCTTGGTGCAACCATGATGAGAACCATAGCCTCCTGTGAACATAGAGTGAGGGGGATAGCATGGGGGTAAGCACATATGTCCTAGAGATAAACACAGGACCCTTAGAACTTTGCAGGATCTGCTAGAAGCAATCTACACCGGATTCTCCAGTATGCAACACTGGAATCTCTGGTCTGGGCCTGGAGTTTCCGGTCAGACAGACTGGAGTCTCTGTCCTAGGCCAGAGTCTCCAGACTTACGGACTGTAATATCCGGTCTAGAGAATTAGGTTTGCACAAGGAGACTACGAGAGGAATCGATTCTAGCATATCGGGCAAGGGAATGAGACTCATGTGAGGAAATGCACGCAACAGGTTGTTCCAGTGGGAAAAATCAGTACAAAACCCAAAATAAACGAAGGGGATAAACCCTGGGTTCATGGTGAGAAGAAAGGTACTAGATCTGTCTATTTGAGAGATTCCACTAGTGGGGAATGTTCTAGGGCGTGAGAGGGTCGAGTTGGCTGGCGGCACGGTGGATCCTGGCGGAAAAACGACCTCTGTGTGGCGGTTTTGGAGTAGGAGGAGGCGGGTGTGAGAGTGAGAGTCAAGGGTGGAAGATATAGTCTATGTGACTCTTTCAGCCCGGCTCCCTTAAGTCACAGGGAGAAACCACCCTAGACCGGAGACTCCGGTGTTTGCACACCGGAAACTCCGGTCCTCTTTGACCAAAGCTAGACAGATTCAAGTTTGGGGACATATATGAGATGGAAAGTGTTTAGGGGAGAGAGTAAGGCCTCGGTTTAGATTCCAAACTATGAAGAACCAAATAGGCAATGAAATCCAAATTAAATGATAAGTGAAATTTCAAATTGAATAGGGCCAAGAACTAACCCTTCATAATTAAGGGGGCGGTGGCCGAGCCACCATGTTGTAAGAGTGTGAGGCATGAAACCATGAAGAATTATCCTTGGGTTCATAACCTCTACTCATCAATGAATCTCACATAACACAAAATGATATTAAGAGAATTGATTTTTGTTAATTTTGGCATTATGGGGAGAGGGATAGCCCAATGGATTAGGACCCCACTCCCCCTATGTCCATGCCTGCATCTAAACCACACAATGATCAAGATATAGGTTAATATGCAAGATGATCACGTCAAACTCCTTGAATCTATCATATTTAGATCATTACTCAAATAGCAAAATCTTGCTTCATCAAGTGGCTTCGTGAAGATATCTGCAGGTTGGTCTTTGGTTGATACATAAGATTGCTCAATATCTCCTCGGGTAACATGATCTCTAATGAAATGATGACGGATCTCAATATGCTTTGTTCTTGTATGATCAACCAGATTGTAGGCAATATTGATAGCACTTTGATTGTCATGGAAAAGAGGCACTTTGTGTTGGGGATATACTTTCCGGGTATCCTCATAGTTCCTCACTGACCAGGGTGGCCCACTTCGGGTTAGAGCTTTTCTTCACGGGCGGCCCATTCAGGGAGAAGAGACAGAGTCCAGTCCAGCTACGGGAAAGCCCAGAAGACTTACCAGCTTAGGCCCATAGTGTTACTTGTAGTTCAAGATGTACTCTGTAACCGACTCTTAGTCGTAGCTGGATAGATCTCTCCTGTAAACCCTAGGCCGGATATCTATATAAGCCATCCTAGGGAGAGCCTTTACGGCACACCCAATAGTCTACAATCTCAACTCGCACAGGCGAACCCTTGTAACCCATATTCCGGCTCTGCCGTATTACTGGATTGCTAGCAGGAGTAGGATCCATCCAAAGTCGACGGATTCGAACTTGTGTAAACTTGTGTGCTCACCGTCCCGGAACACCGTACGACTCACACCACTCTCTTCCGCACGCCTCGAGGACCCCCTCATGGCGTACTTGTCATCAATCCGACGATAGTTGGCGCCCACCATGGGGCAAGTGAACTTCGTATCTGCGTTTCGAGCGGAATATGCAAGAATCGGAATCGGCGAGACTATCGCTGTCGGTCGCATCCTCTATGCCAGCGATGTCCCTCTCATTGTTCTTGACGAGACTTGGATTCCGTCTAGGGAGGCTGTGACTGGCTACACCATCATGTCTTTTGGCGAGATCGATGTTTACATCAGTTTGCTGAACCTGTCCCACCCGCCCCAACGGTGATGATAGAGGCAGAAGAAATTTCTGGGTCCCCTTTGTCCACGGAGGTGGCAGAGTTCTGGATCTCAGAAAACCCTAATACCACCCAGCCCGCACCAGTTGTGGAGATAATGGAGAAATTTGAGCCTAAAGTAGACCCAGCGGTCCAAGTCGAATCTGGAGTGGATCTCCCTGGAGAGACCGAATCCCAGATCGATCCACCCGCTGAGGTCGAAATCTAGGAGGAGCATAACAACAACGATGGTTCCGACTCTGATGATGCCGGGACAGACAGACCTTTCCTAAGGTACATGTTACGACGCATGATGATGCAAAACTCTGGCGTAGATCAATGTCAACACCCGTTTTTTAATCCCAGATGCCTATTAGGTCATACATCGCAATCCCAGGATTACCATTTTTGCGAGACATAACAGATTGGATATCACAGTACATCATCCATTACAGACCATAATAAGGTCTTACACGAATAAAGGATGTCATGATCCAGTCTTAATACAACAAGCAACGGAATAAATAATAAGCGTAGCGCTGGGGTCCATCTTCAGGGGCACAGGCAATGCTGATGAAGGCAGATAGTCCTAGTTATCATAGCTGTCCTGCTGTCCATCATCTTGGTAGTCTCCTTCATAGTCTGGCCATAGGAATAGCCAGGGACAAAAGCCATGAGTACTCTTTAAGTACTCGCAAACTATCACTAACAAGTAAGATAGTTCTAGTAGGAATACTAACTCTAAGTTTAATTAGAAAGTTAAGTTTGAAACCTAATCTGAGTTCAGAACAAAGAAAGATAAAATAAAGTTCTAGAATCACTTAAGTTGGGAAGCTAGTGTCATAGTCACAATCCTGTTTTGGTCAAGTCAAGATTCATCATTCCTTTCATAAGTCATTTTTAAAACACCTGACAACGAAACAGTCTGGCCACTCCAACTGCCAATAACCGCGGATGCAGATATTCGAATAGTTTGACACTCTGCAGAGGTGGTACACTTTGACCACAAGGTTCCATACATCTGTCAGGGATAACCCTGAATAATCATACTTATTATGCAGATAATCGAACATAACCTTTCCTTTACACACCCTAGTATAAGCACCTCTCCTATGAGCATGGCCTCCCAACCATGACCATCTGTCATCTTGGGCACTGCATAGGTGGACAACATTGAGAGGTAGTCTCAGCTCAAACCTCTCCCGCGAGGGAACTAATACTAATGTATATAAATTTGTGTCTAAGCCTTACCCAATTCAGGTATTGTGGTTGTACAGTAAAATTGGAATGGTATCGCATCTGAATCCAACCATCAGTTTTTGTAAAAGGGCTAAGGCTCGTGCCTCAACATTTTTATTATCATAAACCATTTGTGTTTCTCAACACATGTCAAAACATCTTAATAGAATGACTCATCATTCCAAGGTTTTCATAATTCATTTTCACCAGGTATTCCCATCTAATGTGACTTAAGTTTTGATTTAGCTCTAAGCTACTAAGTTAAGAGTGTTCACTAAGGTGGGATGCTAATCTCAATCTCATGCCATAGAATGACATCTAAAGTTATCTAGATAGGTCAAATTTTATACTCTTTATGCTACCTTCAAAACAAGTAAAGGGCTTTGGGTACAGTAAAGAAAGTAAAGCTTGGAAATAAAACTTGGGGTAAGTAATATTCAAAGTGGTATAACCAAAACATGCCTAGTGCATCTTGCTTAGGTTATCTAACTTAATTCTAGCTTGCTAACAATAGCTTGCATTGGTTAGTGTAGTGGTTGAAGTTTTCTTCCTCTTGCTCCTGGTAGAACTCCTCCTCGAAAGCTTGGTCGGTACTATCGTCTATAGATACATACGGGATACACAATCACTAAACAATACTTAACTAGGCTACTTAGCACTCTAAGGCACACATTTGATGATCTATTATCATCACAAGCATCACAAGGTTTTATTAACTAGCTTCATTCTTTTTATTTAAGAAAAGTAATTTCTACTTATTGAAAATAACTAAGATTTAATATTCTCCACTTAGAGTATGGGATCATGTGGACACATGTCATCACCACATATTCTAACACAAGGAAATGTGATTTAAAGGTTGGATCATATTTAATCTATTATATATTAAAAGTACATGACGGGCTCACCAGAAATTAAAGAATTAGCTAGAAATTCCCACAATAAACAGAAACATCAGACCGTCAATTAAATTTACTAGGCAATCACAATCGTTGGATCTATTTAATAATCTATTGACATAGAAATTGAAAAGAATTACCCACCAATGCCCTACATTAAGTTTTCACAGTACCCCTTCAATGTCATGTTTGTCTAATAAAAAAGTTACACTACTCCAAGGACACTACCCTAGAAAGTCCGCACGCACAACGTCACCGCTGCCATTGGGTTCAAAGAAAGAAAAGCAAGGTCTCATACTCTTGCTTGTCCTGGCGTGGCCTCAGGTGGCCACGTGCATATGAAGATGCAGAGTGACGCCTTACGTTTCGACTTTCAAATAGTATCATGCATGCATCCACATACCAAGGAGATAGGGATCTAGGAGTTGAGTTCGCAGAAAAGGAAAGCTAGGGTATGAAAAATCTAGGATACTAACTCCCTTGCATGTCCTCATGGACGCAGTCGATGCTGCTGTTGAGTTTGCATCGATGTCCTCGGCCGGCCGGCCAGCCGACTATGATGAATCTGTTCATCGATAGACTCAAACTTGTATCACTCATGCAATCGGCCGACTGTGATGAATCTACAACATGCATATGCAGATCGGTGGCCTCAGGATTCCAATAGTATCATGCATGCATCTCTATACAAAGGAGTTAGGTACAAGATCGGAGTTGAATTCTTAGAAAAGAAAACACAGGATACAGAGAGTCCCCTACATCCTCACAGACATCATCGCCGTTGTCGTTGAGTTTGCAACGGTGCCTCTACTACGTCTATGTACATCAGCAGACTTCATGACTCAGACTTGTATCATTCTCATTCATGAATCCCTATAGCAATTTAGGTTGAAGACTCCTTGCATACAATAGCTACTAAGATCTCGCTGTCGTCGCTACTTTCGGCCGGCCGACCGACTGTGACGAGTCTATCCCGTATATCCGATGGGCGGCCTAAGGTTTCTTACATCATACATGTATCTATATAGCAAGGAGCTAGGTACAAGATCAGTAGAAGATTGGTTAGAAATCCGTTTTGTTCAGAAACACATAAAAAGTACTCTCTCCGTCTTAAAATAGATGTCTTAGGTTTTTCAAAATTTTGATGAATCTATATACTAAATAGTGTCTAGATTGGTCCAAATTTTGACAAATTTGGGACATCTATTTTGAGAGAGAGGGAGTACAATTTACTATTATATAGTATAGAAGTCAAAACTACATCACAGAACGGTTTTGTTCTCACAGTCTACAAATTTCCTGCATCATATCTTTCTTGCATATTTTTGTAAACACATAGCCATTCCAAAAAAGTAGCCATGATAGATACACATACGATGTCTTCATATTGTTGATTTCCTGCTTAACAAAATTCTGAATATCGTATGTTATATTATACAAGATTAGATTGAGCACTAAAAGTATATACATATCACGTGCATGTACCTAGCTACTGGCTATGAGCATTAGGATAGTCTCTGATTAATATTGTAGCTACTCTAGGTTAGAGAAATTAGTCTGAATTATGGACATCACCCTACATTTGGTTATCATTCTAAGATAGTAGATATATGGATAATCATTAGACGTAGTGTATAACGTTTATAAAAATAGTATAATCATTAATACCACATCTGTACTATCTTAGACGTTAAACACTAATTGTTGTAATTGTGGATAATCATTAAACTTCAAGAACCGAAGGTCCATTAGGAAGATCAATTGTCTGTCATTAAATGATATATCCAATGAGACATTCGCTTTTTTCGTTGAGATTTACTATTTCTCAAATAAGAAAAATCGCCCAAATGCAATTATCTATCTGGAGAGAAGTAGTTCTCGATTGTTTTTTAGTTAGGTTCACTCACATGATTTCTCTCCTTGATGCAGGACACAGACCACCTTCAAGCTTTTGTTGTCTCCTCCAAAAATATCATAGTCTATCGATGTAACCCGTTTAAGTTCACAATTGATAACTTGCATCTCAGCGAATGCCAAATGCACAATATTAAGAACATCCATATTATTATCCGTCCATAAAATTTGGATTGATAGATGAACTAATGTCAACCATAATATCACATTTTTTGCATCTCAAGCGAAAGACCAAAATTTTCAAGGTAATGTTGTGAAATGACTATCTCCACATACATTCTTTAGCATGAGCTAGAAATATTGAATGGAATAGCATCGATGGGAATTTATGAAAATTTATTGGCAACCCACTGTATTTCTTTTTAAAAAGATGGTTCATCTATGATTTCTATTAATAAAAACCAACAAATCTTCTACAAGAGCCATAATGCAAAATTTCAAGCAAGTTAATATAATATGGGAAACATTAACCATGTTTATCCATCCCATGGCCACAAGTGGAAGACGACTTCATCAGCACCAGAACAGCAACCCATCAGAACGTAGAGAGGACCCTATAAGCTTCGAAAGATAAACTACATAAGTGGTGGATGAAGAGAATTTAGTTTAAATAATAGTTACATGTTAATATTGTAACTGTAGTGCTATGTTTTCAGTCCTATGACCAACGACACTCTTGAGGTAAGAACATGAGATATATCACACTTTGTTTAAACCTAGCTAAGACATTTCGAAAGTGTCATAATACTTAGTGACGCTTTGTTCGGCACAGAATAACTGGTCAAAGATACATTTTACTAAGAAATACTCCTTCTGTCCCGATGTATAAGTCCTAAGCCTGTAGGTCATTATTTTGACCAATATAAAATACTTATGATACCCTCAAAATAATACTTATGTAATAGAAAAATTATATCATTAGAAAATGATAACATCTAAAGTTTCGAACGATGTTTTTAAAAATATATATCTCATATTAAGTTGGCCAAATGAAAAACTAGGGATACGCGTAGGACTTATAAGAGAGTATTAATAAGTTTATGGAAGATAAAGACACATATAGCAAATGAATAATTATGTTTCATTATTTTCATGTAAACATTAATTACCATGTACAAGCCTTGAACATTATATGTTTCATAATGAAAGGGTTGCGCGATAGTATAATTAAATCATAAGCACACCATAATTAAATGATTTATTTTATTTTAGTCATGAATCAAATTTATAAATGGTTCAAATGGTAGTTCAAAAGTATGTCATGAATAGGTTCAGACGAATGCATTCCTTTTTGTTTTATATGCACATATTCCGCGTCCAAACTTTTTTGTTCGCATAGAAATTAATTTATCCAACAACTTACTTAGCACATACACATGATGTTTAAAGTAATATAGACTATTTTTTGTTACATAATAGTTGAAATTTGTTTAGATGACAAACAAAATTTCCAATAAAATAATAAATAAAGATGTTTCTCATTAACATTAAGAATTAATCTATGTTTTTAAAATTAATGAAAGTTGTAAAGCCTAATAATATAGAAAAACCAAGAATATCATTCATGCAAAGGCTAACACACTTTTAATAGTACATTATGTAGGCTTTACATGATAAAATTTATGTGCCCAAACTTTAAGAAATGCTCTTATATGGCTAGAATTTTTTTATCATAGGAATAAAAATAATATAAGTAGTAGTAATGATGATCAAAATTATGATGTAAGAACGGTGGGTGTACACCAATGTTAAGAACTTTAAGCATAAGATAATACATGTTTAGGACACTGCCCGCGCATGTGCACGGGCCACTGTTCTAGTTAGGTTTAAGTTTAATATTTATGATTTAAAGTGACTAGAAATGCCTATCTAGCATTATTTTGGTACTAGTCCAAAGTCACTGCATGTAAACCTTAATATTATTACATATTCAGATAGGTATGGTTAAATGTGATTTTTGAGAGTTGGAAACAACTCAAAAGATATTATGGTTGATTTTATAAAAATGTTTGAATGTGCAAAAGCTTCTGTCTTGTTATTTTTACTAGGAGAGATATGTAACTGGCTTGGATAGATCTTTTCAGAGGCTTTCTAACAAAATTTGAATCACTCAATTTGGTTTAATAGATCTTCTGGAATTGATTTTTGAACTAAGGGACAGAAGTGAGTTCAAACTAAAATAGAAAAATCTATATTTGAACTAACTGGGTCGCGCGGGAAAACTAACGGGCCCACCTAGTGGTGCTCCGCGGCGCAGAGAACAGCTGACAAGCGGGGGCCACATGTTAGCGGCTCTTTAAACGTGAAGCGGTACGGGGCGACGTGGACCGTTAAATTAAAAGGAAGATCTACGGCTGTGGCTTGTCGTCGGCGATGGACAGGTCGCCGGCGAGGTGTAACCCTAGCGGCTAGGTGGGGGTCTGGGGCGGCTTACCGGGGCTCCGGCGAGGGTCGGTGAGGCGGGTAAATGAACAAGTCGAGGATCGCGGTTCTCCTGGTACTCGCGGCATCCCGAGAGGTGGCCTTGATCAATGGCCCCCTTCTTCTCCCTCCGCGGCAGACTCCGGCGAAATTCCGGCGCTGCGGACAGTGGCTTGCTCCGGTGGGGCTCTGGGAGTGTTTTGAGAGGGATGGGATGAGAGTGGTGTGAGGAAACAGTGCTAGGGAGGCCTCTACTTATAGGCTCGGCGAAGCAGCAGAGGAGCATGGGCGGTGCTCACCGGTGACGACGGTACAACGAGCTAGAGGTGTGGGCGGTGGACTAGGACGGTGGGCGGTGACATGGCGAGTGTCACGGCGGTGCGTGTGCAGTGGTTTGCAGTCGGGAGAGGTGAGTGGAACGGCACGCATGATGTCTCTGCCGACGGCGAGTTTCGTTGCGGCCGGTGACTACGGGGCATGGTCAGGGGAACGGGCATGTCCGTCAGCTTCCTAGGACGGTGGTCTGGCTGAGCGGGGACCGTGTGTGCTCTGCGGGCGGCGTCGGCATGGCAGACAGGCTCCGGTCGTGGCGGTTCTGGGCTGCTCCTTGCTCTGTCCGTGGGCTGGGGCTGGCTTGGCGGTGCAGGTGGACCACGGACGACGTGCTAGACATGGTGGGCGAGGCTGGCGGCCGCTATGGCACGCTATTGCCAGTGAGGGTGCCCAATGGTGCTCGGCCTTAATGGGCATGACCATTTGGTCATGGCACAGTGGGTGGCCGGGCTAGAAAAGGGTAGGGGGTGCACTAGAGTGGCTTTGGTTGCAAAATGGGAGACCACATTGGTCCAAACACTTCTCATAATAGTGTTTGTGGTTTTTGTTTGAATTTTGCCCAAAAGGTGTTTGTAGAAATGGCCGAAAGAGTTCAAGTTTTTAATTTTGAGGTAAATTTTGGTGGAGTTGTTAGTCACATGCCTAAGAATCTGTGGTTGCTTGGGATTTGAAAATGGAGTTCATTTGAGTGGTTTTTGAATAAGTGTGATCTTGGTACCTGCACTAGATTCAATTTTCAAATGCCCTTTAAAATTAGTGTTTGAAAGTTTTTGGTAGATCACAAAGTGGGCCTTGGTACATCACTACTTGTATTATCAAGGGGTGCAAAGATCCACATTTGTTTCTGTTAGGTTTCTAGGAATACCTAAAGTAGGCATGGTGATTAAAATGGCAAAATTACCATTTGTTTATTTTATTCATTTTGGTTTGTTTTTCTTTGGGATTTGTTTGGGAATGATCTAGATGATGTTTAATTCACCTTAGAATCCCTTTACAATCAATGGATCACTTAAACATGGCAATTCAATTCAACTCCTAAATTATATGAACACACATATGAATGCTTTAATATTTTTAAGTGGAAAAGTTTTTGTTAACACTAAATTGGGTAGATTTGATCTTGATTAACCTTGGATTAAGTTTTGGGATGTTACGAACCTTCCCCCTTTAACAAAATCTCGTCCCGAGATTTACGAAAGAAAACTAGGAACTAAAGAGATCTGGGAACTCTGTCCTCATATAATCTTCTCGCTCCCAGGTGGCTTATTCTTCAGTATGGTTGCTCCATTGAATCTTGAGAAATTTGATACTCCTAGTTCTGGTGGTTCTGTATGCTTCCTCCAAGATACGAATGGGAACTTCACGATATGTCAGGTCATTGTTGATATCCACAGCTCGGTGATTGATGTTCTTGAAAACTTCGGTCTTCTCTGGCACTTCGAGGCATTTGCGAAGCAACGAGATATGGAACACGTTGTGGATGGCTAACATCTCTTCAGGCAGTTCCAGTTGATACGATACTGATCCTCGACAGTTCAGAATCTTGAATGGTCCGATATATCTAGGGGCTAACTTTCCTTTCAGATTAAAGCGTTGGATTCCCTTCAATGGCGAAACCTTGAGGTATACAAAATCTCCGACATTGAAAGTCAGGTCTCTCCTTCTCTTGTCAGCATAACTCTACTTTCTGGACTGGGCGGTCTTGAGGTGCTCACGGACTTTGTGAACCTTTTCTTTTGCTTCTCAGAGAATGTCGGGTCCAAAGATATGACTCTCTCCTACTTGCAACCAATTCAAAGGGGTGCGACATGTTCTTCTGTATAGTAACTCAAATGGTGCCATCTGCAAACTAGCTTGATAACTGTTGTTATATGAGAATTCTGCGAAAGGCAGGCAGTCTTCCCATTTTGATCTATACTCCAACACACAAGCTCTCAACATATCTTCTAGGATTTGGTTGACTCTTTCAGTCTATCCATCAGTTTGCGGGTGATAAGCGGTGCTGAAGTTCAACTTGGTTCCCAATCCTTCCTGGACTTTCTGCCAAAATCTCAAGGTAAACTGGGTTCCTCGATCTGATATTATGGTCTTGGGGGTTCCATGCAGACTAACAATTCTAGCAATATATAGCTCTTCTAGCTTCGAACTCTGGTAGGTTGTCTTGACCGGTATAAAGTGAGCCACCTTGGACAGTCTATCAACAATGACCCAGATTGAGTCATTTTCCCCTACTAGAAGTAGGCAATCCGGTGATAAAGTCCATTCCGATGGAATCCCATTTCTATTTCGGAATCTGCAATGGTTGCAACAGTCCTGTGGGTCTCTGATGCTCTGCTTTGACTCTTTGACAGATTTCACACTTGGTGATGTAGCTTCCGATTTCTCTCTTCATCTTGTGCCACCGAAATTGCTCTTTCAAATCTTGACACATCTTCGTTCCTCCGGGGTGGATAGAATAAAGAGTATCATGAGCTTCCTGCATGATAACCTGCTTCAACTCCGAATCTGCTGGCACACAGATACGTCCTTTGTACCACAGAACTCCTTCTTCGTCTTTAGTGAATCCAGGTACCTTTCCTGTACCAATACGACATTTTATTCTGTCGATACTTTCATTTCCCTTCTGGGCTTCCTTGATTTGGCTGATTAATGTGGGTTGAAGTTCAATGCTAGCTAAGAATCCTTTGCTAACAAGCTTAGTTCTAAACTGCTCCAACTCCTCATACAAACTTGGTTGCTTCTCCTTGATCACGCTTTTTAGCCTACACGGCAATCTGTTAAGAACATCCCCTACCACATTGGCTTTGTCGGGGTGATAGTGAATGTCAAGGTCATAATCCTTGATCAACTCTATCCATCTCCTTTGCCTCATATTCAGCTCCTTCTGAGTGAAAATATACTTCAAGCTTTTGTGATCTGAGTAAATCTCACAGCGATTACCCATCAGATAATGACGCCATGTCTTCAATGCCAAAACTACGGCTGCTAATTCAAGATCATGGGTCGGATAGTTCTGCTCATGCTGCTTCAGTTGTCGAGACAAATAGGCGATAACTTTGCCTTCTTGCATCAATACACATCCGAGACCAATATTGGATGCATCACAATACACATCAAACGGCTTATTGATATCTGGCATGATCAAAATTGGGGCTGAAATCAATCTCTTCTTCAGCTCTTGGAAACTGGCTTCACATTTGTCGGTCCATTCAAACTTCTTATCCTTCTTCAACAATTGGGTCATGGGTCTGGCGATGCTCGAGAATCCTTCGATGAACTTGCGGTAATATCCCGCTAATCCGAGAAATGCACGAACTTGGGTTTGGGTTGTTGGGGCTTCCCATTTCTCGACATCTTTGATCTTGGCAGGATCAACAAAGACTCCTCCGGTCGACACAATATGTCCTAGGAATCCTACTTCTTTCAGCCAAAACTCACACTTGCTGAACTTGGCATATAACCGATGCTCTCTCAGGGTTTCTAGGATGATTCTCAGATGTTGCTCATGCTCTTCTTCTGACTTGGAGAAGATAAGGATATCGTCGATAACACAACGACAAACTTATCTAGGAAATTCATAAATATCTTATTCATGAGATTCATGAAATAAGCAAGGGCATTGGTTAATCCAAAAGACATAACCGTATACTCGTATAAACCATAGCTAGTAGTAAAGGCGGTCTTTGGAATATCCTTTGCATGAATCTTAAGTTGGTGATAACCAGTCCTAAGATCAATCTTTGAGAATACCTGGGCACCAGTCAACTGATCAAATAGATCCTCTATGTTTGGCAAAGGGTACATGTTTTTGATGGTGGCGTCATTTAGCTTTCTGTAATCTATGCACAAACGGTTACCTCCATCTTTCTTGTCGACGAATAACACTGGTGATCTCCATGGCGATGCGCTTGGTTGAATCAGGCCTGTTGCTAACATGGCATCCAACTGCTTCTTCAATTCCACTAACTCTAAGGGGTTCATGCTATAGGGTCTCTGGGCTATGGGTCTGGTTCCGGGGATTAGTTCCATAATGAACTCAATATCCCTATCTGGGGGCATACCTGGCAATTCATCTGGGAATACGTCGGGGTATTCACAAACTACTCTGACTTGGTCAATGGTGGGTAAGGCTACACTCTTGTTGCACTTGAATTGCCGAGTTAATGTTTCAGATATATGCTCTACTATTACTCCCGAGCTACTAGTCATGGTGATGGCTTTCTTAGCACAGTCTATCATTCCTTTATGCCTTGACATCCAGTCCATACCTAGTACTACTTCCAATCCTTTGGTTCCGAGTACGATTAGGTTGGCATAAAAATCTATCCCATGTATTCTGATAGGCACAGCTTTGCAAATTATTCTAGCTTTTGTAGTTCAACCGGGAATTTGAACTATCATGACATGCTTCAAGTTGGTTGGGTGAAGCTTACTAGTGCATGCAAATTCTTCGGTGACAAATGAATGTGATGCTCCCGAATAAAACAACACTCTTGCTAAAGATGAGTTGACAAAAAACATACCCAACACTACGTCTGGTGATTCTTGGGCTTCCTCGGCGTTCATGTGGAAGAGACGGCCGTTGCGGTTGTGAGGGTTCCCTGGGGTAAATCTTCTCCCTGGTTGAACACGACGCTGCTGTTGAGTTGGGGCATTCACATTGGCAGTGGTGGCAGCCTTCTTGGGGCACTCATTGGAGTAGTGACCCTTCACTTCACACTCGAAACAAGTTATCTGGGACTTGTCTTTTGCTGCGATAGGCACAACATTGCTTCCAGTCCTGGGTGCAGTGTTGTTGTTGTTGTTGTTGTTGTTGTAGTTGCTGTAGGGAGGGGCACGGTTGAAATTTTTGGTGTTGCCGGAGTTTTTGTTGTTTCCTCTGGACTTCACATTGCCTCTGCTACGGTTGGGGTAGCTTGGGCGAGACATTGGGGGTCGGTTGTTTCTCGGTGCATATCCTAGTGAGGGGTTGGGACGATACTTCTAGTGACTGTTGGATCTAGATTGCTACATCATACGACATTTGCGGTTGTCGTTTTCCTGGTTAATCTTCCCTTCCATCTGAATGGCAGAGTCGACTAGCTCTTCGAGATCCTCAAAGCGGATGTTGACGATGACAATCTGCATCTCATCATGCAGTCCGTTCAAGAATCTCCCCTTCTTCTTTGCCTCCGTGTTGATCTCATCAGTCGCATACCTGGCTAGCGACAGGAATCTATCACGGTATTCCACCACAGTCATTCTGCCTTGCTTCAACTCTCTGAATTCATCCCTCATTCGAGTGACTAGACCCTGTGGCACGTGGGTGTGGCTGAACTTGATCTTGAAGGCTTCCCATGTCATCACTTGACCATGGTTCAGCAGGCGGATACTGTTCCACCATGCCCTTGCATCTCCTGCCATGTAGTGGGTGGCAAAGAGAACTTTCTCGTTGTCATCAACTATGGCTACTTCCAAATTGTTCTCCATTGTCTGCAACCAGTCATCAGCATCTAATGGGTTCTCTGAAGTGCTAAAGATTGGGGGATTGGTATTCTGAAAGTTCTTCAGCTTGGATCCTTGATGATCCTGATTTCCATGCCCTTGGTTGTTGAGAGCCATCTGGGCGATCTGTTGCCGTGTTGCTAGATTAGCTTGGCGCTCTGCCCTGCTTGCTTCTCTGTCTGCGATGAGATTCTGCAGGATCTGCAGCATTGGGTCTTGCGACGAGTTGCTCACTCCTTGGTTTCCGCGAGTCATCTGAATATTGAGGTAGATAAAGGGGTAAGAGGGAAAGTTCTAAGGTTCATGGTTTTGGTTTCAAAGCTAAAACTTTGAGTTTGACTCAGGTTTTGCAACTAACTCCATTTCATTCATTCAAGCAAAGCACATGATACAAACACAGACACACCACAACAAGGAAAACAGATGGTTATAAGAACCATTCTGCAAGCTACGATATAGTGGGACCGATACATCTCATGCTACGATAGTGCTCTAGTGCATCTACTCATCGTCGATGAAGTCAGAGTCCTCATCGTGAGTGTAGAAGTCCATGACATCGTCCTACAGAAAGTCATCATTATTGCTGAGGTAAGAAACCATATATCCCTGGATGTCTTCACCTTCCTCTTCTTCTTCCTTTGCTACAAGCTGAGCTTCTTGCTCCTTGATGGTCTTCTCGAGGTCGGCCACCTTCTTGCGAAGACGGGCGATGGTGCGATCCTTCTTTTCGCGCTGGAGGCGAAGAGACTAACGGTCCTTGACAAGCAGTGAGAAAGTCTGGGCCTTCTGGTCAGCAGTGGCACGGTTGTGGTTGGCAAACTCCCTAGCATTGTCCAATTCAAATGCAGCGATCGTGACAGGAAGTCAAGGTTCTCGACTTGACGCTTCAACTCTGGGTGACTTGGCATCTCCATAGGCATTCCCATGAAGTCACGCCTTGCATAATGTGCAAAGCGGGTTCCTTGGATTTGGTTGTCAGTGAGGGCACACAGAAGTGCGAGAGCTTCATGCATTGCACTGGCTAATCCATCTAGCCAGTTGTTCTCCCTTATGGAGAACTGGATTCTCCCGGACGTTGTTGCTTCTATGCTTCCTCGAAGATCACCGGTGACTAGACACTATAAATCTCCTCCTGGGGGTCCTGGAAGTTGACCTCCAAGAAAGTCTGGATGCGGGCGTCCCAATAACTCAGATAGTGAATCTAGGTCCCTCTCGAAGATCAGTTGGCCTCCATTGCCCAACTAGTAGAGCTTGCTGAACTGAGTTTCCATCTACACGAATTAAGGGTGAGGAAGTTAGTGAAGTGATCAAGTGTGTCAAATTTTATGTAGTAATGTAAGAATTTGAGGAACGTGAATTTTGAGAAAGAATGAATTCCTAAGGGTAAGAGAGGAAATAGTTTTTCTTAAATACTCACTTTGGTTTTCAAATTAAATTTTTGTTCGGACATCCATTCTAACTAGGGTCTCCTATGGTCAGGATGGCTCTGATACCAACTTGTCAACACCCGGTTTTTTAATCCCAGATGCCTGTTATGTCATACATCGCAATCCCAGGATTACCATTTTTGTGAGACATAACAGATTGGATATCACAGTACATCACAGATCGGATATCCCAGATGCCTGTTATGTCTTTTGGTGCTCAAGTGGCTCAAATTTGGCAAAGTGGAGGATCTGGTGGTGGTATTTCAATTCGAGAACCAGTTGTGAATACTGCTAGCAATATATCTGAGGGTAATGTGACTGATGTAGGCAATACCAGGCAATAGGGTGCAGTAGTTGAACAGGTTCAGGAGCACGTGATGGGAGAGGTGCATATGGAGGTGGCACATGCTCTGGCCCCATAGGAGATTGGTGTTGTGGTGAATCCAGATGATCCAAATGGTGGTGGACAGACCTTCTAGGAGTTTGTGCAGGATTTGGTCCAAAACAAAAAGTGATAAATATTATGAACACATAAGACAATATGATCATTTGCTGGAGCAAATTGAAGAAGAGAAAGGGGGTGCTGTGGATGAAAGTGAGTCTGGTAGTACAAATAGCTCCTCTGCGGAGAGTGGTGCTGATGAGGAGAGTAATCCTCCTGTGGAACATCGTATGGTTGGGGTTGAGGCTCCTATTCAAGATCAGGAACAAGTGGTTTTTTAGGTTGGATCTTCGTAGCCAGAAATTTGTTCTATGAGAGCCAAGGTCACAACAAGAGAGGCAGGAACAGGTTGCTACTCAGGAGGATACAGTGCATTATGCTCATCATACCAGGGTAACTGAAAGATTTTCTCATCTTGGGGGGCCCTAATATGAATGAAAGAACCATGGGGCAAAATACACAAAGAGACATGTCAGGTACTAATCTAACCTTTTATAACTCTTTTGCTGCATTAGATAATGATGATATTATGCATAGGGCTTTGGAAATGGGTGTAGATCCTTTCTCTTTATCTCTTGAGTTTATTAGCTCCTTGAAAGATCTAGAAATTTCCAGACATAATTTAGCTGGGAAAAAAGTGAGAGTACACAAGAAATGGTAGAACAAGAAATGCACGTTGAGTTCCTGGGATGGAAGAGTGATCATGAAGAGGAAGATTAGTTTACTCCAGTGATATCCAGAAAACATAAGAGAAAAAATAAGTTGGTTGGTTCTGTTGGAGGCAGCCAATGTAAGTTAAAAGTTGTTGCTGTGAAAATTAACAACTACCACCCTATGAGTGGAGTTGTAACTGGAACAAGAGAAAGGAAAACAGTGCTATGATAGGTGGTATTCTAAATTGTAGAGGGGTTGGCAAGAAAGGAATGAGTTCTTATTTGTTAAATTTGATGCAACAGGAGCAATTGCATTTTATGGGGTTGCAGGAAACTATGAAGAAAGATTTTTCTACTGAGTTTTTCAGGAAAATTGATCCTATGAATTAATTTTCCTGGAGTTGGTTGCCATCTATTGGAAAATCTGGAGGTATTCTGGGGGGCCTAAGATCCTCCAGATTGGATAATTGTGGAGATTTCATGTCAAGATGAAAGTGTATGATATAAAATTACAAATACATTGGCATTTGGTGGTGGTTTATGCTGCAGCACAGGAAGAACACAAGGAAGCTTTTTTAATAGAGTTGGCTGACATTTGTAGGGATCAATCTCTTCCCTTGTTATTAGGAGGGGATTTCAATATCATGAGATTTTCTTGTGAGAAAAACAGGAACCATGTCCTAGGCACATGGATCCATGTTTTCAATAATATCATTAATACATATGGTTTGAGAGAAATACAGAGGTCAGGGGGCAATACACCTGGTCCAACAATCAGAAAATTCCCATCTTGGAGAAATTAGACAGGATTCTCATTTGTAAAAAATGGGAATCTATCTTTCCTTTGGTTACTGTACATAAGCTAACTAGGGAAGTTTCTAACCATAGCCCCTTGATTGTTGATACTATGGAAGGACAGAATGGGGGTAAAAAAGAGTTCAAGTTTTAAAAAGGATGGTTGACAAACCCTAAGTATATATAGAGGATTGAAAAAGTTTGGAATAAACCTATTAGATATAGAAAGAGTTTGGACAGAATATAGAAGAAATTGAAGAATGTGAGGAATGATATTAAAGGTTGGGGTGCTCATATCAGGGGGCATCAGAAGAAAATGAGAAAACAGCTAACTAATGAGTTGCAGGAATTGGAAAGCATTGAGGAGTTGATCTTGCTTAATAAAACACAACAAATTCGCAAAGCTCAGATTCAGCAGCAACTCTTTTAAATTTATGAAAAAGAGGAACAATATTGGCAACAAAGATCTAGGGACTCATGGCTGCTTAAAGGAGATAGTAACACTAAGTATTTTCATAGGGTGGCTAATGGTGTCAGAAGGAAGAAAATTATTTATTCTTTGCAAAGAGGAGATGGTGAGATCAAAGGGACCTATGATCTCTTGACTCATGCCACTTCTTTTTACAAAAAACCTTTTTGGCCCTGGTGATGGTTTTGCCATCAAGCTATCTGATTATAATTGGGAGAATTCGGAAAAACTGAATGATTATGATAGAGAAGAAATGAGCAGGCCTTTCATAGAGGAGGAGATTAGAGAGGTTGTGAATCAGATGGAAAAGAACAAAGCTGCTGGTCCTGATGGGATGCCAGTAGAGTTCTATCAACTTTGCTGGCATGTTATTAGGGGTGATATTATGGAAGCTTTTAAGGACTTCCACTCACACAAAATTGATCTGAGCAGTATCAACTATGGTACAATTACTTTGATACCAAAGAGTGAGGATGCTGATGCAATACAAAAACTCAGACCTATTTGTCTGTTCCAAGTGCGTTTCAAAATCTTTACAAAAGCTCTCACTATCAGGTCTGAGCCTATAATGAATAAGTTGATAGATACGTGTTAGACACATTTCATCAAAGGTCGATATATTTCAGATGGGGTCCCCCTTTTGCCTGAGATTTTGAAAGAACCCAATGTACAGAAACAATAGGGGGTAGTCCTAAAGTTGGACTTTGAGAAGGCATATGCCAAAGTCAACTGGCATTTCTTGTTCCACTGTGTAAACAGAAAGGATTCAGCGAGGATTGGTTGATTAGGTAGAAGACTGCGGTTACAATGGGGACCTTAAATGTGAAGGTGAATGGTGAAATGGGCCCTTAAATGTGAAGGTGAAAGGTAAAATGGGCCCTTCTCTCCTTTCCTATACAATATGGCAGGAGATTGTTTGGCTAAAATGGTGCTGAATGCCCAGGTAGGTGGCCTCATAACTGGTTTGGCAGACAATTTGTTTGACAAAGGCATTGCGATTTTACAATATGCTGATGACCCTATTTTGTTCATCAAGGATGATGTGGAGGGGGCTAGAAATCTGAAATTACTTTTGTATCTCTTTGAAGCTATGTCTGGTCTAAAAATCAATTTTGAAAAAAGTGAGGTGCTGATGATCTTACAAGATGATGTGAAACAGGAGATGTATGCATACCTGTTTAACTGTCAAACTGGGGAATGGCCAATCAAATACCTAGGCTTACCTGCCTGTAGTAGAATATGTTTTATGGCTGAATTAAAGTTCATTGGAGAGAGATTGTGTAAGAAGATGGATGGTTGAATGGGAGGTGCCTTATCTGTTGGAGGGAAATATGTTAAGATCACTGCTTGTGTGTCAAGTGTAGCAGTTTACCCTATGTCTATGTTTCTTCTACACAAAAAAAATGTGGAAGAAATAGAGAAACCCACCAGAGCTTTCTTTTGGTATGGGAAATCAGGCAGTAAAATGTATCAAATGGTGAAATGGAAATATATTTGTACGCCTAAAGAAAAAGGTAGTTTGGGTATAAAAAATACAAGGATTTTTAATGTCAGCTTGCTGTGTAAGTGGTGGTGGAGACTGGAAGCTGAGGAAGGACCTTGGCAGGTTTTTGTGAGAAGGAAATACCTGGGCAGTGGAGGAATCTATTCTGTGAGGCATAAACAATCTGACTCTGCTTGTTGGTCTGACTTGTTGAAAGTAAAAGACATTTACCTATTAGGGAGAAGGATGATTGTTGGAAATGTCATGAGAACACATTTTTGGGGTGATGCTTGGTGTATGGATGCTCCTTTGAAAGTCATTTTCCCTGAGCAGTTTGATATTTGCTATAATCAGAATGTGTCAGTTGCTGTCATGGCTGTGAGAAATTGGCAATGCTCCTTTTGAAGGGTGTTAAGTGGTGACAAGCAAGAAAAGTATAACAGGTTACAGGTGATTGTAAGAGGAGTTCCCTTGTCATCTGATGTGGATAGACCCAGGTGGTTGTGGAATAAGAGTGGCACTTTAACTATTAAATCAACTTATAGTCATATTTCCAACAGAGGTGTAGATAGGAGTTTTAAACATTTGTGGAAAGCTAAAATTCCGTTGAAAATCAAGATATGGCTATGGCTTATCTGGCACAATGCCATACCCACAAAAGACAATATGAAAAAAAGAAAGTGGAGTGGGGATACAAGCTGCAGGTTCTGTGCTCAGGAGGAATCTATTGGCTATCTATTCTTTACTTGTAGGGCTGCAAAGTATGTATGGGGGGTAGTTGTGAAATCAGTAGGTGTTGTGGATAGGCCTGGGTCCTTTTCACATTACTTCTAGTGGATTCCGAGATATCTTTGTGTTAGTCGCAATATTCAGATTACGGCCTTAGCATCTATCTATTGGGCCATTTGGAAACTCAGGAATAAGGCCTGCTTTGAACAAAAACTGATTAATTCTCCTGTTGATTTAATTATGTTTGCTTGTGTTTTTATCAAATATTGGGAAGGCCTTCACAATGAAGATGAGAGGGAGGAACTAAGGAGTGGTGCTGAACTTCTGCAAAGGAATGCTCTGGCTAATGCTGAGGCCATGGATACAGCCCCAGTTCCGCTTTTGGGATTGCCATCTACTAGTAGGAAACGTGCAAGATCACCAGAAGATGCCGTGAAGGAAGAATGATGATGTTCCTGAAGGTGTAAGAAGAAAGAGAATAAAGGGAGGAGCAAACAACAAGTTTCTGGGTGTCTTTCTACGTTGCTATACTTGATGATGCTTGAGATGTCATTTTGTGGGGGAGGGTTTGATACCTGGTTTCTCTTGATCTTTGTTGCCTTGATGTAAACACTAGCGTTATGCGGTGGCTCTTGCGTCTCTCTCTCCAGCTCCCCTGATCTTTGTTATCTTCTTGCATAGATTTGTCTGTATATAATGGTAAGCTCGAGGAGCTTAAAACCTGATGCCTTTGTATGGTGGACATGTAGGTGATGTTCTGTTATCTGCTGATAGTAGAACCCGATCCCTATGTTATGGGGATTATATGGAAAAAATTGTTTAAATGCTAGGATATTGTTTTTGTTTTGTAGGATCTTAACCGGTGGGTAGTATTTATTAGTGAAAGCTTCTTTTAGGTCATCCTACGAGTTTATACTAGCAGTAGGAAGTGATAATAACCATTCTTTGGCTCTACCTCCTAGTGAAAATGGGAATATTTTAAGTTTGACAGTGTCATTTTCCGCATTTTTAAACTTCTGCATATAACAAATTTGACAGAAATCATGCAAATTCATAGAGGCATCCTCACTAGTACTCCCCTAAATTGTTCTCTAGTTATAAGATTTAGAAGACCGGGACTTACTTCAAAACTTTCAACAGTAATTTCAGGAGTGGTAATGGGTCTAGCCATGAACTGATCATTAGGAATGTTTGTGTAGTCAAAACATTTTGTTCTTTCTCCCATATATGAAAATAAGTAATACTAATTTTTATGTGTTTTGGTGTTTTAAGGGAAAACTAAAAAAGACAAAAAACAAGACAAAATAAAATATTTTAAAAATCTAAAAGGAGAAGAAAAAGCTCATAGTGGTGCAGCCTCCCCAAGCTTGTGTTGTTACACAAGTTGATGAAGCTGACGGCGCCAGAAAAAATTCCACCATACACACGTTTATTTTAATGAGAAAATGATGTGTTGGTCCCAGCAGCCTGATTAAACGGTAGATACATTGAACAATGCTATCATGTTTGGAACAGGGTAGTGCGAGCGAAGGGAAAAATTCTATCATACAGACGATTCTTCTAATGAGAGGCCGACATGTGGGACCCAGCTACCTGACTTAACGGCAGATGGATCAAGCAACATTATCAAGTTCAAATCAGGGAGGCATGGATGAAAAGTATGGTGCGCTAGAGACACTGATGTCCGACATCCATATGCCTCAAAAGAGTTCAGCAAGTCAACATCGCGCGAGGAACCAAAATCTTGCTCCTGCCACACGCAGGCCGAGCTTCCTCTAGATTTTTATTGGTTTCGTCATAGTAGAAGGCCGCAAAACCGGAAAACATTTTCCATCGGCCACGGCCGAGCCGAGAAATTTATCGTGAAAGATGCGCCTTCTATGATAATCGACGGGGCAAGTCGTTACATATGGAGACTTTTCTTGTAGTGCTTCCTCTCTTCGCCGGTAGGGCTCGTCTGCCACCTCGAGGATGCCCAATTATTCCCAATGAACATTTTTCGGTACGACATGTTCCCACCTTGTTCGATCTGCTGGTGCTTGTACCTGGCTCAATGATACTTCCTTGTGTCATCTATAGAGAGGACAACAACATACTCATCCTCACCGTAGGTCCCTCAAGTGTTTCACACCGATAGCGTGGTTGTGGATGCAGTACAGGGTGACAATGTGGGATAAAGGTGTGATGGCATATGCAGGATCAACTATGGTGTACTACTCGAGGGACACCGTTAAGACGGTATTCGAGTCGAAGAGTAGCACGTCGCCAGCCGTAGTCATGTTGGAAGAGCTTACGTCCTTGTTCCCCGTGTCATTGCAGTATCTTGTCGGAGATGGACCATACAAGTAGTTGTGTTTTAGGTTTTGCACTGACAAGAAGATCAGATATTAATCTTCTATTAATGGCTCAATTTCCATTTTATATGTAACTAGTAGTAAGTTGCACGTTCCTTGCACATGAGCATCAGAAAATAGAAGTATGACATACCATTTTTTATATAAAATTATAATAGGTTAAGCTCAAAAACTAATTATAATTTCGAGCCATATTCATAAAGTATCGGGTATATATTTGGTTCTTGTACATTGTATAATGTAGAAATCAACCTATTAGCTAACTAATAACTCGAGAAGATTCTAGAATTATTTAGAAGTGTGTTTTGTGATTCATGCATAACATTCATTATGCTATAGACTATCAAAAGAATCTTCTAGATGGTATAATGGATAAAAGATCCAATTATTAGGAATGTTGGGATTTGCTAGTCTTGATCCAACGGTCAAAGTTCAAAGTTATTCGTACACTATATAGTGGTAAGATATGTTGAAGGATAGATTTTTCCTGCTGAGTACTATACACTATAGTATATTCTCTACCCATGAGTTTCATATTATTTCGTGATCTTTAAATATTTCCATTATTTAGATGAATTTCTGCATACTCATACATATTGGTTTGAGTTTTAACTAAGATGATTGTGTACGCATAAAACACTCCTGCTCTCATGCATTTCCTTTTTGAATTTCTAATCCACGCATATAATGGTAAGAAATACTAGTTTCTCTTATATGTTTAATAATACACCTTCTAGGGTGTATTATAGAAAAAAAGAAATTGTCTCTCTGATATGAATCTCCATGGTAATTTATCAAACAAGATAGTACAGAGCCTAGTTTCATTACAACTTTATTGCGTCCTAGCCGCCCCACCTTTTATTCAACGAGTACTACACTAGTTCCCCTGTCCTCTCCTCTTTTCCTCTATCCCCACTCTGAGTCGCCCTCTGCACCGCCCAGGTCCAGAGTCTATGTACTCAATCTTGTCCTTCTTTTCTAGAGCAGAAACAATCTAATCCAAACACCATTGCCACACCAAGTGCATTGAGATGGCTGGATCGAGCAAGGACAGTGATGATGATTCTCGGTTGTTTCAGGAGGTGTTTACAGAAGGCCCCCTTGAAGAACTCACAGCTAGATGCGACATGATAAGCTATCGCCACTATATAGTGTAACTCTGCTTAGTTTCTCAGCTTTTTGGCCTCCCATGTGTACTTCATTCTCACTTGACTAAGATACCGTGGGATTGCATGTTGGATGGCAAGATACTCCTCTGTAAGCTATCGCCGCTATACATGTTCTCCTCGGATGCTGTCATGCTAGGCGACACGAATAAAGATTGGGCAGGCGCCAATGGTGATTGGATCAGCACGGTTGGCCTCAAATACAACTAGGAACTTGTCAATGTGTACACTCGTCACACGATTCTTCCCCAGGTGGTGCCGTTTGAAGCCACCAATCTCCTAGATATTTTCTTGGATTATGGCCATCGTATGGTACCACAGAAGATAGTTATTTGCTAAGTCCCACATTTTCTGCGAGATATCAAGATTAGACTCCTGTCGCCCTTTTGATGAATAAGTTCTTGTTCATCACGGCCATCATGATGTATGGATAGTTCTTCCAAATAAGTCAATAACCTATTCCAGTTATAGCAATGTAATTATCCACAGAAGACTTATGTTTTCCATAACTGAGATTGGCAGTGTTTATTTGTGGAGTACTTATTATCCTGGTAATTACACCTCCATATCTAGCGCACTAGCTTCATATTCATGGATGTATGCTTATTTTACAAAGCTGACATATGGAATTATTGGTTTAATAGAAACTTTATATTTTCTGCTTTTTACCCTCTTTGTCTGAAAGGATTTCTCTATGAGTTTAGATGATTTCTCTATTATCCGAGTCTCACGTGCAAAGCACGTGCACCTTACTAGTATTTGTAATATATATTATTATTTATGACTTGCTACTTGTTTATAAGGATACAAGATGATTGTGCTATGAAGCTATAAAATAGATCACAACCTCTAAACTCTGAACTTGTGCTACATTTTGATTTTTATGTTTTTGATCTATATATACCATGCTAAACTTTATGTAGGAACAATATCTCTTCAATGTCGATGAGCAACTGCCTCTTACTATTATCAATTCAGGATGTTCATCCCCCTATTATCACTATAAGAAAAGTTGGCTTTTACAACGGACAATTTTCGACATTAAATGCCCGTTTTTCGTGGTTAAAAAGTCTTCTACGATGGATGACCTTCATTGTAAAAACTTGTTCCGTCATAGATCAGTTCGCCAGCCGCGTTGACTGCTGACATCATGCAAACCACCACATGGAAAACATCGTTAAAACCAAGTTACCGCCGTTAACAGTCACATAAACCATTGTAGAAGCCTGGCCTAGCCAAGGCCTGCTAATTATTAAGTGGGCTGGCCTATGAGGAGAACCCAACATGATTATGGCCCTTTACTGTTTCGCCCTGCACTGTTTGAAGTGGGCCTATTAGTGCGGCTTTCCGCGAACCGTACGATTTTAGGTCCATTACTGTTTTGGACTAAAGAAGGCCCACCTTGATCCAATAATATTAGCGTCCTGTGCCAGTAGGTCCGGTACAGTTAAGGCAAGCCGCTGGTCCGTTACTGTTCCTAGAGCTCATAGGGTCCGCTCCTGTTCTAACCATTTACTGTTATAACCTTTTACATTTATGGGTTACCAATGTTAGGGTCCTTTACTATTATGGCTTTCTAATGTTCAGGTCTTTCACTGTTCTAGCATTTTTCTGTTCTGGCCATTTACTATTTAGGTCTTGTAATCTTCTGCTCTTTTACTGTTCTGGAGTTTACTATTCAGGCCTTTTACTCTTTTGGTCATTTTACCCTTCTCGCCTTTTACTCTGCGAGCCTTTTACTGTTCAGGCCTATTACTCTTCGGGCCTATTACTCTTTGTGCCTTTTACTGTTCTAGCATGTTATTTTTCAGCCCTATATGTTTTCAGGGCCTTGGCCGCTTATGAGGCCCACCAATATTCTGACCTGCCACTTAAGGCTTTTTACTATTTATTAGGCCCATCAGTTGGCCGACATATTTGCGCACTCTATAACTATGGTGCAATTATTGTTTTAGACAGTCCATTAATATTTTTATCTGCTAATAGCCGCCCTAGGATCACCCTATTACATCAACAAATTTTTTTGAAATTTATTACAGACTACAAATTCAACAAAAACAAGATGAAGCATTACAGAGACATCGCCAGACATGGGTTGGAACAGAGTTTCTGCTACGGAGCTGACATATCCATACAAGTAACTATTGGCATACCATAACAGCTGCCGAAGACATTATCAAGTAGACGGTCCGTCCAACATTGTCGATCTTCCAGTTCCTGTATCTGTTCACATGTAATCGTGATTATTCCATCTATTTCCTCTGTTTCATGTTTAATTAAATCAATTGTTTGGAGTGCAGTTGTAACACCTCTTTGTGCTGGAAAAACTGGAACCTTGTGCTGATGCAAGCAATAACCATTGTCACTATTGCTTTGTGAAATGACCCTAATACTTAACGTACGATTCCTCCCTTCTTCCCCCATAGCATCATGTACAACCTAAAATAAAGAAAACAAGTCAGCACAACGTAACAGCTAACCGATGGCCATCTTATATATAAAATAATTCTAATTCATCATTGTCCAGGAACAATCAATAATGTGGCTCGTACATCTCTTTCCGGAATAATAGGAATAATCGATGTCCTGGACCCATGCGTACATGTGCCAGTATCATAGCCACTCTGAAACAAACACTAAATGTTATTTGCATGCTTAAACTAAGACATATTAAAGCAAAGCAGGCGAAAAAACACCATGTTTGTTGTTAAAGAATTTCAAAATTGACATTGTCCTAATATAACAAATCAATCAATCAACATGTGTGTCTCATGCAGACTAGTGTGGCAATGAATGTAGGGAATCAAGAAACTCGACTCTTTCCCACATAAACTAATCGTATCACTACATAATGGAAATGTAGAAAATATAACAAAAAGAGGTTAGTGAGATTCCTTCAGGTGCTTAGAACTGGCCGAGACAACAAAGCAATAACCTAAATATAAAAATAGCGTTTAAAATTAGTCTATAGTTTGAACTAGCCAAATAAGTGTGAAGTTTCAAAACTTATGGTTGGATATCCAACCACAGAAGCTAGCATTGTTTTAACCGTCGGGGAACTATGATAATACCTTGGAAAAATAAGAAATAGATCAAGTGTTTCTTAAATAGACTACCAACATCATTTCAGAGAAACGAGATATCAACCATTTCTTTTTAGTAGCTAGAACATTCAAATATTTTGATCATCAGGCTAGTAAATAAAAAAGAAGAGAAACAAAGAGATGAGTCATTTGCTGCCAAAACAATAGTTGGATGTAGCCAAACAGTAGCACAAACCTTCTTTGTAATGCCTAGAACTATTGCATTTCCGACTGCTGACAGTATCATTGTACATATAACCAGGAAACAAAATCCAATAGACAAACAAGCAAATGATACATTGTGCACGTTGCAAGGTCAATGAAGTATTTAAACAATGTATGTCTGGGAACCACGACAAAATATTGCATTGTTGCAATTACAAGTCAACTAAAAATGCATAGGAACCATAACCAATTGAACTATCTAGTGGCTAATATTAAACTCGCAAGAATTTGATCATGTATAGTTGAAATTCTCTTGTTTATTATTAATCAAACATTATATTTCTCACATAAATTGCCATCGATAAAGTTAAGAAAATCATTACATTGCTTTAATCATGAGCAAACTAAAGAATCAAATTGGCAATAGAATCTATATGTGCATCATGTAGAGTAGCTATTGATGTAATGAATTAAGTAATCAAACACTAGGTGCACGATAGACTTCCAGATCATATTAAGATGGTTATAGTAACTGAGTATCGTATTAGATTATACTAGCGATGACAACCTCACTATGAGTAGTCTGGCTAGAACTCCCTCCATTTCAAAATATAAAATGTTATGGCTTTAGTGAAACAAATGTATCTAGACCCCCTTTAGTGTTGGTAGAGTAACTTGGACTAGTATTATATGTATTTTTACTAGTCCAATTTACTCCCCACCAAGACCAAGTAATTTATACTAGTCTCATACATGTAAAACTATACTATGTTACTACCTCCAGAGTGCATATAAGCTCAATCATGGTGATATTATAATAGAATACAAATTAGCATAAAAGTGGATATACTTCAATCGCCACCACCTAATCATGGTCTAGTTAACGTATATATAGATAGATAAATGATCATCAGTCAAATATAGCAAAAAGATATGTCCACCATGATTGAGTGAGAAAATTAAATTATAAATCAAGGGATTACGTTTGGTCTTTGTGTAGTACTGTTAAAGGTCATCTTATTCTAATCATTGGCCAACTCATGTGGTGCCCACACTAGACAACGTGACAACCTCTAGAGTGCATACAAACTCTTATATATAGCAGAAAAAAATACTATAATAGACTTTAAATTAGCATAAAAGTGGATATACTTAAATTATCACCACATAATCATAGTCTACTTGACGCATATATATATAGATAGATAGATCTGATGATGAGTCAAATATAGCAAAGAATAGATCATGAAATGATTGAGTGAGAAAAATAAATTATAAATCAGGAGATTTACATTTGGTCTTTGTTACATAGCAAAAAAAATATAGCATAAAAGTAGATATACTTAAATCACCACCACCTAATCATGGTATAGTTAACCTATAGATGGATAGATAGATAGATAGATAGATAGATGAACATAAGTCAAATATAGAAAGAATAGATCATCACCAAAATCAAGTCAGCACATTGAATTATAAATCGAGGGATTTAAGTTTGATTTTTGTCCAGTGTTGTTTAAGGTCAATCTTGTTCCAATCATTAGCAGAATCATGTGGTGCCTCGTACAAACAAGCATCTGAGAGTACGCACATCTCAGTAAAAACAAGACACTTACTATTTCTCTTTGTGTTGTCCCGTTGGAGGACATCCTGTTGTCAATTTATTCTTTGAAGACATCCACTCCTTCCAATACTTGGATAGACGATCCATATAATTTATTGTTGCTCCTATGCATATAGGTTCGTGCCACTCATTCACATAAAACTTGTTTTCATTCAGCAATAGAAAGCAACAGGTACTTACAAGATTGTACGGGCGATTCACTCTACGATTCTCCGTGTTCCCTGTGAGAGGAAATAATATCAGATAGTGGTTGTTGCGGTCTACAAAGAACTAGATAGACATTATAGTATAATCACTTGTGAACATGTAGAGCAAGGAATGACGGAATATAAACAGACATTTAAATGACATAAAGTTTGGCATGGTGACAAAGTAGAATGTTGTTACAGTCACTCCTTAGCACGAACAAGAGAGAAATTATAATGATTTAACTTGTGAAATAGGATTACAAACAAATATGAAAAGTCCCATAAAATTTGTCACGATATACAGAGCAGACAATTATTGTATTAACATTTGGACGGACAAGATAGACCGTAGAATGGTATACCTCGTGAACTTATAGAGCACGAAATGCAAACCCATATGTGAAGTGACTTAAAATGCCATGAACTACAAAATAGAAGGTAGATACTACTGCTATATAAATTATAATTGAGAAACTAGAATTTATAGAGCAAGGCATGCAGATAACCATGTTAAGTGCCTTGAAAGTTTCCATGTAATACTACATCCAGTCGAAAGTAAATAAGGCATATAAATTTTTTGCAAGTCAATCGACGCAAAATATGACCAAGTTTGTAGAACATACCAGGAACATCTACCATGCCAAACCAATGCCAATCGATACATCATGGCATATATTTTGATAGACATAAATGCCCCAAACTAAACCTTAATATATTTTTCTACAAGCTTGGTCAAAGTTATCATTGTTTGACTTTAAAAAGTATAGGCCTTCTTTTACAGAACAGATGTACTCCATTCGATTCAAAATATAAGATGTTTTCGCTTTGTGAAAGAAGTGTTTCTAGACCACTACACATTAAAAGTGGTCTAGATACACTTCTTTCACAAATCTAAAACATCTTATATTTTTAAATGGACACTAAATTGGTCTAGATACACTTCTTTCACAAAGATAAAACATCTTTTATTTTGAATCAGATGGAGTGGTACACAATAGGGGGTAGCTACTGTTGGAGCTTAATTGAAACAGATAATAATGTCATAACTTGCAAGGGGAATGAAAAACCAACAAGTTCAATGCCATAAATTTGTAATGAATTACATAAGAGAAGGCAGTTATTATGGTTGCTTAGTACAACCAGATTGAAATTAAAATAGCATAAATTCTGAACTTGTAGAGAAGGTATTGTTAACCTATATGTTCAGTGGCTTAAAACTATCGACGAACTCCAAAATTACATGTAGTCAGTATTGTAGCAACGGACAAAGCAAATGCATATTATGATGACATAACTTGCGAACTTGTGGAACAGGTATGCAACTTTAGATGTTCAGTGAATTAACATTTTCCATGAACTGCATAATACCAATGAACTCTAATGATGTCAGTTTTGTAATACCAAAATTGTTTATATATATTAAGAGTAATTGTTGGTCAAAGAAAAAACACGCAGAACAAGGACGCCTTATACCTCGAAATAGAAGGAGTAGTTTAACGCCTGGATTTAACATAGACTACACCGAATTTATCAAGGGAGAGAGGGATATCAATTAAGATAGTATTGAGGTAGGAATTTACCACCAATATAGAAATGCAGTTCATTGTCATAGGATTATACCTGCTATATTGAAACAAACAAGCAGATCTGGTTTGCCTAGGGCACGGTGTCGTCTACGCATACATGGCATCTGAAAGAAATAGATCACGGGTCACGTCAAGGACGCCGAGGGTTCCCGGTAGTGGTGAGTCGCACTGAAAGAGATAGATCTTAGCAGCATCGATGAAGTAGATCTGTGGAGGTTGTTGATGGGTCTGGCTTGCTTGACAAGATGGCCATTGAAGGAGATCCGGTGTAGTGCACAACGTCGTTAGTGAAGCAGATCTGGTATGGCCGATGATGGATTCGAGGCGCTGCACAAGAGCATCGGTGAAGCAGATCTAGTGTAGTTGACAGTTGAGTCCATGAAGAAGATCTAATGCAGTGCACACGGGCGTAGGTGAAGCATCTCAAGTGATGTGGATAAGGGAGTCAGCAAATTAACACGGTTGTGTGGAAGACTGTCAGTGAACTAGGTTCAGTAAAGTGGACATTAGCTGATCTGGTAGACTGGTGAGGAGTATATGGTATCGAGGTATGGCGTGTAGGTCGGCAAAGTCCGGTAGTGTAGGAGCCAGAGGTGGGGTAGAGGGTTTGGGGTGGCGTCGTTGGGTTCGCAGCATAGAAAACAAAAAATTTCCTACGATGGAAACTATACGCCAAGATCTATCTACTAGATACAAGCAACGGGTGGATATACATCCATAGAGAACTTACCCTCGAAGACAACAAGGCTCTGTTAATGAGTTGGAACTCGTGGATGATGTAGTCGTATGCTTGCCGATCTCAAGATCGTGTGGAAGTCCTAGTGCCACAAATCAGTAGCGCATCCGTCCTTGCACACACGTTCAGGCCACCGAACAACCTCCACCTACTCGCTCCAGCAAATCAGCAAAAGCAGCAACTCCTTCCGGACGCAATGCCACCACGAACATGTATCTCGCTCATCCGAGACCATGGGGGAATATATCTAGAGGGGGAGAGAGATCCTTCAAGAGGAGGTTTACTTTGTGAGGGAGGAGAGGGGGCCTTTTATAGGAGAGGGGGGGCTCCTCCCCTCCCATGGCCGGCGCCCTTGGGGGGTGCCCCCATCTCTTCCTCATTCATGTGGTGGAAGCTCCACTCATATCAATTTAGCCACCACCCAAAGTTTACTCACATGCATTAAATTTCCACCAAATTTAATTCAACTCTCATTTAATAAAACTCTTTTATTTATTTTATTCAGAATTTTTTTAATTACTTCAATTAACAAACATTCACATAAAACCCCTTGTAACATTTCAATATCACATGCAGAACTAGTTTGCAATTTCACCCGAAACAATTCCAGTTTCCATCGAAATAATTCCAGCGCTTTGCAATCCTTCGTCTGAAACATATGTGCTCCAAAATGGTGATTGGCAACCCTTAAGTGTGTCACCCTACGGTTCACGAATAATGTAGACATGATTGAGCCTCCTCTCAAATCAATAATTAGAAGCGGGACTTGGAGATCCATATAGACTCCTGCACATTCAACGATGACTTCTGTGATCGTGAGAACCTTGAATGCTAGTAATTTAATCCCTTTGTCTCATGATATATTACATGTCCGAGATTTGATCATCGGTATCCAAATACCTAGTTTGATCTTGTTACCGACATGCACTCTTTTCTTGTTCCCGTGATATAACATTCTAGTGATCACATCACATCACTTGCTTGCAAGCTATCTTAATGTGATATCACCGAGAGGGCCCAGAGTATATCTATCCATCATCGGGATTGACAAATTCCACTCTTGATCCATAAGCCTCAACTTGACACCTTCGGAGTATCTGAACCCACGTTTATAGTCACCCTTTTATGGTGTGACGTTTGATATTATCAAGTTACTCTTCTGATGTCAGCAATTAACATGATCTCATGGTCTAAGGATAAAGATTACTTTGTATGATATTATAGCAATATAAACATAATGACTTTTATCGTAATGATATACTTCGGATGAATGTTCATCACATCATTTCACAAATGTTGTGACCTTGTTATTAACAACATCCAATGTCCATGATCAGGAAACTTTGACCATCTTGTTAATCAACGAGCTAGTCTATAAGAGAGGCATAACTAGGAACCTTTTATTTGTTTATTAAACACATATGTATTGACATTTCCTATACAATTATAGCATGCAAAATAAACATCTATCATATACAAGGAATACATAATAACAACTTTATTATTGCCTCTCAGGGCATATTTCCTTCAGTCTCCCACTTGCACTAGAGACAATAATCTAGTTCACATAGTGATAAATCTAACACCCATGGAGTTCTGGTGTTGATCATGTTTTTCCCTAGGGAGAATTTAGTCAACGGATCTGCTACATTTAGGTCTGTTGGTACTTTACAAATCTTTATATCTCCATCCTTGACATGCTCGCAGATGGAGTGAAACCGGCGCTTAATATGCTTGGATTTCTTGTGAGACCTTGGTTCCTTGGCGGTGGCTATGGTCCATTGTTGTCACAATAGATCACCATTGGGTCCAGTGCACTAGGAACCACACCTAGTTCCGTTATGAACTCCTTCGTCCAAACCGCTTCCTGTGTCGCTTCTGAAGCAGCAACATATTCCGCCTCCGTCGTTGATCTAGCCACCACAGGTTGTTTGGAACTCCTCCAACTTACTGCTGCTCCGTTCAAGAGAAATACATATCCGGATTGAGACTTAGAGTCATCTGGATCAGTGTCAAAGCTAGCATCGACATATCACTTAGCGACTAGCTCTTCTTCACCTCCGTATACAAGAAACATATCCTTAGTTCTTCTTAAGTACTTAAGGATATTCTTGACCGCTACCTAGTGTTCCGAACTTGGATCAAATTGGTACCTACTAGTCAAACTAATAGCACGTGCCACATCCGGTCTTGTACATATCAAGGCGTACATTATAGAGCCTATGGCTGAGGCATAGGGGATCTTATCCATTATCTCTCTTTATTCCGCTATAGCCGGACTTTGAGTCTTACTCAATGTCTTGCCTTGAAACATAGGTAAAAACCCTTCTTACTTCCGTCCGTATTAAACTTCTTTAATACCTTATCAAGGTACGTACTTTGCGATAGCCCAATTAGGCGCCTTGATCTATCTTTATAGTTTTTAATGCCTAATATATATGAAGCTTCACCAAGGTCCTTCATCGAAAATTTGTTGTTTAGATAACTTTTAACACTGTTTAAAAGATCTATATCATTCCCAATCAATAATATGTCATCCACATATAATGTCAGAAATGCCAAATTGCTACCATTCACTTTCTTGTAAATACAAGCCTCTCCATAAGTTTGGACAAATCCAAAATCTTTGATCACCTCATCAAAGCAAAGATTCCAACTCTGAGATGCTTGCTTCAGTCCATAGATGGATCGCTGAAGCTTGCATACCTTATCATCATCCTTAGGATCGACAAAACCCTTAGGTTTATCATATACAACACTTCTTCAATATTACCATTGAGGAACGTAGTTTTGACATCCATCTGCCATATTTCATAATCGAAATATGCAGCAATTGCTAACATAATCCTAACTGACTTTAGCATCACTACGGGAGAGAATGTCTCATCGTAGTCAACTCCTTGAATTTTTCGAAACCCCTTTGCGACAAGTTGAGCTTTATAGATGGTCACATTACCATCAGCATCAAATTTTGTTGTGAAAATCCATTTATTCACAACGGCCTTTCGATCGTGAGGTAAGTCCACCAAGGTCCAAACCTGGTTTTCGTACATAGATTCCATCTCGGATTTCATGGCTTCTAGCCATTTGTTGGAATCCGGGCTCATCATCGCTTCTTCATATGTTGTAGGGTCATCTATTTCATCAATCATGAAATTTATAACAGGATTTCCATACTGACATGGGTGTATCCTGCAGGTACTCCAGTCTTGTATATACGGTCCAGATACGCTGGAAGCCCACGGCGTTGCCACGGCCCAATAAAGACTTCGAGTGGCCTATAGACTCTCGATGACTTTCGGGACAAGAAGAAGTCTAAAGATAGAAAGTTTGAAGGGCAAACCCTAAACTGTAACTGACTCGACTTGCTACCTGAGACCTAGCATATCTATATAAAGGCCAGGAGGGGGCGGCGAGGAGGAACACACAACCCTCGTTTCCACAACTCTCGCCAGATTGCATCTGCGCGCCATTGTAATCTTTGATTCCTTCGTTAATTCCAAGAGCAGACAAGCAGGAGTAGGGACCTCTACGAGGCCTGAACCTGGGTAAACCTTGCTTCCATGTGTGCTTGTTTGCTAGCCGATTAATGCTTCCAGCGCTCCCTCCTTGTCCAAAACCAAGTCCATAACAATGGGCATTGATGAGTTAAACCCTCGTCAATTGGCGCCGTCTGTGGGAATTGGGAGTGCTGATGTTGCGGCTTCTTCGGCCTCATCAACCACGATCTACAACTCCGCCACGGCAGAGATCCGCCAGCTCTTTGGCGCGTTCGACTTCACCATCCACACGCCCGCCACTCGCCCGGCTTTCGAGTCCGTGGGCGAGGGAATCAGCCTAGCGATCGGGAGCTTCCGCTTCCAAGTTGGTCAGATGGCATGCTCCGCATGCCTGACCAGCCAATGGCATCCGCGATTGCTCCAGCATCATGGTTCCAGCCACCAATCGGCACCCTCAGCGAGCTCAACACCTCATCAACAGCTGAGAGCACAGACAGCGATAGTAGTCGTGGATCCGATCTTGGCGGCCTAGCAATGGAAGACGGAGTCTATGGCTCCCGATCCGAGAGTTGCGGGAGAAACAGCTTCCGCAGCCACTTCATGTGCGCTATCATCAACATTGGCGACTCCACCGTTAATCGCGAAAATGGTGGCAACAGTTCTGACCCACCCAACGGTGGCATACCTAACAGCAGACCACCTAATGGTGGCCCCACCAACGGTGGCAACGGCGCGCCCGTCAACAATGGAGGGGCAGTCGAATACCCAACTATGGTGAACAAGCACACCGACAAACGTGTCGTGATCAAGCTCAACAATCTCGAGTGGGCTTGCTGCCAAGAAGCCCTGCAAGGCAATCCTCTGCCCCCAGGCACACCGCAAGAACTGCTGATGGGATATCACTGGCTGCTGAAGGAAGAGTACAAACGCCAATTAGAAACAATTGCGCAACTCGAAGCGTGTAAAAAGGCGGCAGATGAGTCGGGCCTTCGGAGGGCCGGGCTCTCCTCCCACGGAGGATCCTCCTCCAAAGGCAACGAGTACGTGGCCAACAAGAGGCGATCTCGAATGGCTCACCTCACCGAGCAACAACACATAGAACCTGCAAAAGTCCTCGACTTCGGCTCCATGACAGTTGACACACGGGGCAACATGGTCCCAAAGATGCCACAAGTTGCGGTGATAGCGGCCACCATGTACCTCCTCAACAACCAATCGCCAGCTGGAGATCCCTGAGCCGCCACGCACCGATCTACGATCGCGGGCTTGGGATTAATCAAGGCCGCTCTCGATAAAGATCTAACGTCGGAGCCAAAGAAAAGCAAGGCTCTGGAAAAACGCTATTCCTCACCCTCGTCCAGCAACGACAGTCATGATCTGTCTCGACGTCGCCGCTCACGGTGACACAACAACGACTACGAAACGCGTGATGACATCACGTAGCACAAGATCGACAATTCAAGGGCACCCTATCACAAAGTGCTCACACCATTCCACTCCCCTCTCCTCACTGGTCCTTCCCCACCTCTCGCCGGAGCTGCTCGAGCCTTGGTTCGCCGGAATTTAGCTGGAGGAGCCCGCTGCAGAGGAGGAGAAGGCGTCGTCGATTTCGTCCACCCCAGGAGCTGCCGCGACCACCCCTGAGTCCGCCGTCGACAACACGTTCGATCGCCCCCATCGCCGCAGTAGCTGGAGCCTTGGTATGCCCCCTGAGCACCCCCACCAAGCCGCTAGGGTTAGACCTCACCGGCGACCTGTCCGTCATCGACGACAAGCCCCAGCCATAGATACTCCTTCTAATCTAACGGCCCACATCGCCCCGTACCGCTTCAAGTGTAAAGAGCCGCTGATCGGTGGACCCCTCCTGTCAGCTGTTCTCGGTGCCGCGGAACGCCACTGGGCCGGCCCGTTTTCTTTTCCACGCGACCCATTTAATTCAAACTTATATTTTTCTATTTAGTTTTGAACTTAGTTCTATCCCCTAGTTTGAAAATCAATTCAGAGAGATTTACAAATCCAAATGGAGTGATTCCAGAAAGCTACTGAAAAGATCTATCCAAGCCCATTGGATTTAATTCATTTAGATTTAGAGATCTCTCCAAGTAAAAATAATAAGACAAAAGCTTTTGCACATTCAAACATTTTTATAAAATCAACGAAAATAGCTTTTGAGTTGATTCCAACTCTCAAAAATCATACTTAACCATACCTATCTGAATATGCAATAATATTAAGGTTTACATGAAGTGACTTTGGACTAGTACCAAAATAATGCTATATAGGCATTTCTAGTCACTTTAAATCATTAAATAATAAAATTAAACTTAAGTATATGTGATCCAACCCTTAAATCACATTCCCACATGTTAGAATATGTGGTGATGTCATGTGTCCACATGATCCCATATTGTAAGTGGTGAATATTAAATCTTAGTTATGTTCAATGAGTAGAAATTACTTTTCTTAAATAAAAAGAATGAAGCTAGTAATAAAACTTGTGATGCTTGTGATGAGAATAGATCATCAAATGTGTGCCTTAGAATGCTATGTAGCCTAGTTAAGTATTGTTTGGTGATTGGGTACTCCGTATGCATTTATAGACGATAGTACGGACCAAGCTTTCGAGGAGGAGTGCTATCAAGAGGAGGAAGAAAACTTCAACCACTGCACCAACCAAGGCAAGCCACCATTAACAATTCAAGCTAACCCTTGCAATCTAGACAACCCAAGCAAAGACATTAGACATGCTGTAACTACCTCGGTGAATTACGCTCCTAGTTACAAGCCTGGATGAGCAGAAATGGTTGAAATAGTATGGTGGGGCCCAAATGCCACTCACAGGTAGACCTTTCGGCCGTCCCAACCATTTCCAAAACATCGGGACAAGAATGGGCGGCGTAATCGGCAGGCGAAGGGATCAACTACATACACAAATGAGTATGTATGCAAGCCACCATACAACAGTACATCAGAGCCATTCCATCTAAAAAGAAAGGAAATATAGCAATGCCATACGGCAAGATCCAAATATCCTAGATAGATATAATAGTTTAGGATATCTCCTCATACATCAAACATCAGAGTATCAGGCGGAAGCGGAAGACAAAATCCGAGTACGGATAAGAAGCAAATCGGCATAAGATGCCCCATAAATAAGCAGATCCCGCCCACAGATCTCACGGATCCCCGTTCCTGGAATCTCTACACCGAATGATCGTTGCCCACATCGTCCGTCTCTTCCACCCGGTATCCATCTTGCGAGTGTACCTGTTCATCTGAACCAATAATTTATCGTGTGAGACCCTAGGGGTACTCAGCAAGTCTTGATGCCTCTAAAGGGGACACAACCTGGGGTGACACAATTGCAGCAAAAGATAAACCCTAGCAATTCTATAGAAACTCGCTAACCATCCGCCTAACCAGAGATAGACGGATGTCCGTGAATGAATAACAACAGTTATAGCAGTTATAACGGTAATATCAACAGATCCATCCTCCTCCTCGCTTACCGACGAGGAAGCGGACGAACAACTCCCCATCCGTTGGCAGTTTTATTATCCATTCCATGAGTGTTGCACTATTTACTAGTCAGGTACTTAGTAAAATTAAAAGCGGTACTTTAGTTATTCTTGTCTATGATCGAGAAACTGTGCTCCAAGTCGTCCATAACCGCGGACACGGCTTTCAGAAAGTTTTACCTAGGTGCACAAATAGCAACACACACTCGATATGCCTCGGAAAAACCAAATCAAAACCCAACGAGGCGATCACGACAAAGCAATTACAGGATTCAGAAATATTTCAGGGCCACCCATTGAGATACCATAGAAGTTAGCTGACTCCGAGACGGCCTCAAGGTTTGCGTCAGTGGCTGTAAACGACTGGGAACCCGAAAATATGACTGGGCTTGTCGATACCGCGAAAACACTCCGCTTTCCTAAACAGTACAGTGTTCTCCTCGCACAATTTAAATAAAGCAGTAAAGCATGGCATAAGTACAGGATAGTAAATAAAACCTCAAACTAGTTTGTGGCCCCAAGAAATAAGAATGAATCAAGCTCTGGCTCAGGGGGGTTCATAAGCCTCCCGGATGTGGATAGCGCGAATATTCAAGGAACAGGAATCAAGTACTCGGGGTCCTACGGGACACAAGTGAGCCTGAAAAACCAAATAGCAAATATGTCTCACCGATGCCACTTTCATTAGTTATCCCATTACTACTCAGGTTAAGTTGTTTAGGTACCTCGTTATCCATCAGACACTCACATACCCTACACATGCTGTTCTACGACTCGCATGGCTCAAACAACTCCTGTAGTAATGGCTCATGGGATGGAGGAACAAACTTCGGTGGGGTTTAAAAGTAAAGGCTATGCAATACTTGGGATTCAAATTAATGCAGTCGCGACTCAATGATACAAGAATAAGATAGAGGCAATAGGTACTATATGTATGCAAGCATGTGGTAGTGCTTGCCTGGCAACTCAGTTGAAGCAAGGGATGGATTTGGGTAGTGCTCCTGGTTCTCTTGATATATCCCCTGCTCAGCGTCTATTCGAAGAAGAACCAAACAAACAAGGGCCAACATAAATAAAGTGCGCAAGCATATGAATAAAATGCGACAAGCAAACAATCATGCCATGATGAATGATGCACAATTTGCATGGCATTAAGGTAGCATGGCATGGGTGAGGTGTGGAATACAAGAATAGACCATATTATTTAATTTTGGCCCCATTTTATCCTCATATTAGTTGCTGTATACTTTATATTTATATGATGCATGCTTCAAAACAGATCATGGGATGCATAAACAGAAAGGTCTCGTCGAGCTAATCATTTTAGACATATTATTTGTTAAATTTGGAGTTATAAAACAAAAGTTATTAATTAATTAAGGAAAAAGGGCATCTTATTGTAATTTAATTCAACTTGGAATTTTCAAGTGTCCAAAATATATTTTGAATGGCATATTTGAATTCCTCATATTTTTCTGATTTCAAAACATATATTATTTGCATTATTTGGATTTGTATTTTAAAAGATATTTAAAAAAAATTTGAATTTTGAATTTAAATTAATTTGGAAAAGATTTGAATTAAAACAGATTCCAGAAATCCTTTTCTCACTCAAAGTAACCTAGCCTCGAGACAGATTTAGTGGGTCCAGTGACTGACACAACACAGCTGCTGAAACCTTTTTACATCATAGCCATCATGAGGCCGATCGAGCCAGGCCACGCCACGTGGGCAATCCTGTGACGGGAGGATCGGTTCGTGATGGCCATACTTTTCCAGGGGGTTTCCTTGCAAAGGGCACTGAGGCTGGCAGGTGGGGCACTAGGGAGCTCGGGTTGAGGCGGAAAAACAGGGCTAAGCTAAGCGCAAATCGACGCTTCTGTACGGGCGGATCCGGCTCTGACGGCGGTGGTTCTGGCCAACTTCCGGCAACGATGGCGACGCCTCCGCTGGGTGAATCGCATCGCTCCAAACACGAAACATGACGAGGAAACCACGGGCTACAGCTTTTGTTCAGAGAGCTAGCACGGAGGTGGGCTGCAGCGTGCGGAAAAACTAGGGGAAGCCGAGGGCAGCAGGCTGACTGCAGATGCGTCTGGCGGTGACCACGGGCCTACAAGACGCTGGTGTTCGACGCCGGGCGGCGGCGATGCAAGGGGAGAGGGGGAGGAAGATGATGTCTAGGAGATCGGTGAGCTCACCAGGAACTCTTCGGTGTAGGCGAAGGAGCTCGGGGCGGTCGCGATCTGGCGCGAGGCTTGCTGGCCGGAGCTTCGGGTCCAGGGTGTCTACGGCGGCGAGCTTGCTCCGGCAAGCTTCGGCATCGATCTCCGGTACAGGTCGAAGAAGAAGAGGCAGAGGCACCTTCCTGGCGTCCAGAACAACCACTAGCACAGCTCCATCCGCCTCTTCTCGAAGTTGGCTGAGATAGGGTTAGAGATGGACATGGAGCTGTCCATGGCCATGGTGGTTGAGGAGAGCAGGTAGGGGAGGAAGGAGAGGATGCAGAGGATCCCAGATCGAGATCTGAGAGATGGGGTGGTTGGGGAGATAAGGGAGAGAGGAGAGAGGCACATGGGATGGTGGTGTAGCTTTTGCAAAAGGGAGGAGGGTGATCAGGTCTCCCTCTTTCCTCTCTTTGTCTTGAAGCCAAAGAAAGGGGGAGGGCAGAGAGGCCGACGGGGTGGGCCTGCCTGGATGTGGATAGAGGGGGAAGCCGAGATAGAGGGAGAAGGGAGAGGGGTTACTCGGGCTAGGTAGTTTGGGGCTCGGGTGAGGTTTAGATTAGGGATAGAGAGAGGTGGTCTCGGGTGATGTTAGAGGGGTGGATTAGAACTAGGGTTAGCTAGAGAGAAGGGGTGGGGTTGATGGCATGGCTCGGGTTAGCTAGGTAGGATGGATGGTGTTAGAGGGATTAGGGTTTAGAGATAGAGGGGTAGATGGGGTGGGGTAGATCATGGTGGTGGTAGCTAGGGTTTGGTTTAGGTGGGGGTGTGGTTTAGAGAGGGTGGTAAAGAGAGGAGATAGATGGAGTGGTCCTTTTTGACTAGATCAAGCATGATTAAGACAAGCTCAAACAAGAACTAGCCAAGAAAGAGAGGGTGAGATGAGGTGGTGAGGGTTAAGCAAGATCAAGATAAGACCAAACCAAAAAGTGGAAGAGATAGAAAGGTGGTGATGGCATGGATGGAGATGTTGATGGGGTTTTATATGCTTGCATGCATCAAGCAAGATCAAGCATAAGGGTAGAGAGAGATATGTGGAAAAGATCCACTCAAAAACCAAATAAAAGCAAAGGGGGCCAAAGTTGGAGATGGTTGCATGGCCCATGCAAAAATAATAATTGCCATGATTAAAATATTGTGAAAACAATAATATGAACCTGGCATTATTTTTATGCATTCCCAAATTTGGAATAAAGCCAAGCAAAAGAATTAAAAGAAAGTTCCAAGTGGAGTAAATGGAGATGATTCTAAAATAAAGCCAAGCAAATGGATATAATTGATTCTAATTAGGACTTGCTAGTGTGTATATTCCACTAGATGATTAATAGTCCCAAGAATACCCCAACATGAGCATAAATCCATAATAATCCATATGGAAGCTAGGGAAAAGGTTCCACTCACAAGGCATGCAAAGGTGGCCATGTGGCTCTCATATATCAATAATGTGAAAACAACATGATGCTAAGATGAGAGCATGTGGATAGACTAGAATTGGATCCATCCCAACCCACATGAGCTAGAGGTAAAACCCAAATAAAGTGCAAAGCTCATATTTAGTTGGATGGTGGAATTATAAGGTGGTGACAAGGATAAGGTGGTGGAGTTGAATAAAAGATATGCCCCCAACTCAACTTGGGCATTTAAACAATATATCAAGAACCAAATACAATATCAAGAGGCAAATACAATTTAAAATGCATATGAGAGAAGAACCAAAACAAAAGGGTTTTATATGATGCTCAAATGCAAGGAGGCATGATGACATGAGCATGATATAGTTATGATGCAACAATTATATGTAGGAAGTAGCATATATATAGACTAGGCTAGTAGCATTGCAATTGTTAGACAATTGGGATGCTACAACTCTCCCCCACTAAACAAGAATCTCGCCCCGAGATTCCTAGGAATGAAAACAACACAAGGAGAGGCGGGTGTTCGAACGAAGGTGACCCTCACGTTCCCAAGTTGATGAACAACGGAATGGTGCGACCACTACACTTTGCAAAACTTGCTAGACTTGTTGCGAGTCTTGCGTTTTGCTTGAGAAACAACGGGTTAGAAGAGTTGAAGGATTGTCGTGAGACAAAAAGGATAGGATGGACATAGCTCCGGTTTTCTCAAGAAACATGATAAAAGAATAGAACCACTTGTGAAAGAAAGGACAAGATGATGTATCATGGATAAAGAAAGACACGCCATTAAGATTAAAGATTTACCGATACTAGAGAGGACGAATCTTGTCTCGCCGGAAGAAAAGGGCTAGGTTGGAGATGTTTGGAACCACTATGACAATAGCATCGTATCTTCTCTCGGATTTGAGAAATGAAGTACGGAAACAATATTGCCTTCAAACAATAGAGTCCCTTGATATGAACAGAAAGATTTAGTGAGACATCGTCGGATTAGATTCTTCTTGCGCCGATAAGATCCAAGGATCACGCAATTGAGGTGCGCGGATATAACTTGCAGAGACGGATGTGATGCCAGATCTTGGTGGAATCCCGAGAAGCAAAGAATATGGAGGATCTGGAGTTTATTGTAGAGATACTTATTGCTTTCTTTAGCCTCGAGGCTAACGCAATAGATTTGCGGCTGATGGCATCAACCATAATTGGCTTTACCACAGAAAATAATTGATGAAACAAAGAGAGATAGCTTCCTTTCATCTTGTTTGGGGATGTCGAGCATCGGTAGAATGACGAGGATAGAAAAGAGTTTGCGTTTGTTCCCACCAGATAATTGAGGATTTTGCTCCGTGTAGAAAGGGTGAGATCACCAACAAGAGATTATTGATTACTTTCTTCGAGAGAGCACTCCGGAAAACAAGGACGGAAGTAAAAGTATCAAGGGATAAAGGCCACTTCTAACTTCCGTGGAATGAGTGAAATCACATTAGTTCACCAATTCAATGTACGAGAGCGAATGATAAGAGTAGTGGTATGGTAGCTACTCCATCCCGCACTCAAAGCATTACTCCGCACATGAATGAGAAAACCATGCAACCCAACTACCGAAACAGACTGAAGGTATTGACAAGAAGAGCTCGTGGAACTCTGTTAGAAAACAAGGATAGATGCAAACGATTCACCGGATCCAAGATAGATAAGGTTGATGATGTTGTCGTCATGTGTGAAGTTTCAAGCCACCAGAAAGATATGAAGGAAGATTACAGAGAAGAACTGCAAGATTCAACAGCTACAGAAAAGATAGCACCAACTTAAACAGAAGGAATACAAGATCTGGAAGGTCTTCATGGCCTCCGGTGGATTGAGCATAGACGATAGAGCGAGAGGGTTTCAAAAGATCACTTGACGAGACTGAGGTGAAAGAACTCCATGTTCTTCTTGAAATGATTGAGAGAGATTTAGCAGTCTTGAGGAAATCTTTAGCGGAACGACGATGATAACTTGCCAACAAGGAACAACTCCGGATTGGTTGAAGGTGGAAGATGGAATTAACAAAGGACTTGCTGATTCCAGAATTGAAGCGATCTATTTATCAGAAGGACGTGGCTGAGATAGGTGACTTCAAAAATTCAGAATTCACACTTTGAGAACTTTGCACACAGGCAGTGTTCACGAAGCTTGAGAGAAAGAGACACATATGATCTTCCATGACCTTCCATTGATATCGAATAGGCAAGCATATTTTCAACATATACCACCATGGATTAACAAGATATTCCCAGAATATCAAGTTCAAAAGGCGAGAGAAACGAACAAATGCTCGAACACTTCCTGAGCTCAACGCTCTTAGAAAGATCAATATTAAGAGCACGGGTTCGTGTTGAAGAAGATGCACTGGAAGAATAGATTATCTGGTCCTCCGGAAGAGAAAGAGGTGTCACCTGGTTCACATTGCCGATCGGATCACCGGTTACAAAGATAAAGAGATCTTGGATAAAGAAAGATGATAGATCAAACCCTAAGCAAAGCTATCAGAAGCTAAAGGATGCAATTTCCTCGTCTCAAAGAGAATTTCGCAGATATGGAGTTCAAAAAGATGTGCAGCATGATGAACAGATGATCGACCGCCGTAGTGCTTTAGGAAACTCCGGATTGCCAAGGGTGCTTGAATATGCATAGGTATGATCACGGTGTACTCGAAATCACAGGAGATAACCGTCACCATTTGGAAGATAGAGTGATTGCATTTTCCATATTCCAATCTACACTTATCATGAGTGGAATATAGCTATGCCGAGAACCAAATTACAATCACCAGCATCGGATCGACACATATTATGTAATTAGCCCAAGAGAATTGATGATGAAGAGAAACTCTAGGATCAAGCGCCGGTGACAAAAGAATGAGTTAGCATGGACATGCTGATAAAAGGGAGATAGATAATGTTTCACACACGACTGGAAAAGGAGTGTGGAAACACAGATATAGCAAAGAAAAATTTTCCGCATTTTTCGGCATTAAAATACCAATAGATGCGCAAAACCACTTACCAGGTAGAGATTAGCAACTGATGCTTGCACAGAATGTGGAGTTGCTAGAAGGAAGGACACCCTTAAGAAGATGGCACCGGTTAACAAAGAGTCAGATAGATCGCACCGGTTTTCAAAAACCTATCAGTATGGAATGTACCAACAGTTGATAACCAAAGGCAGATAGAGATAACATGTTGGATGCAACAGATAGACAAGGAATTACACACACACACACACACTTTCTATGGTACTACGGAAACCCAGAACACGTGAATCCTAGTTTGAATGTTAAGAAGAGGATTGAAAATGTTACACTTCCTTACCAGAAAAGGGTGGTGATTGGGTAAGAAGAAAAGTGGAAGCAGTCCTACCCTCGCGTTTTGTTTTTCCCTAGTATACATAGCTACCAAAAATATTTGCTAGACTGACAACGACCATTTGGCTGAGACCCTGAAGGGCGGGATGGCTCTGATACCAATTGTAACTACCTCGGTTAATTATGCTCCTAGTTACAAGCCTGGATGAGCAGAAATGGTTGAAATAGTACGTTGGGGCCCAAATACCACTCACAGGTAGACCTTTCGGCCGTCCCAACCATTTCCAAAACATCGGGACAAGAACGGGCGGCGAAAATGCAGCGGCGAAGGATCAACTACATACACAAATGAGTATGTATGCAAGCCACCATACAACAGTACATCGAGCCATTCCATCTAAAAAGAAAGGAAATATAGCAGCATACACGGCAAGATCCAAATATCCTAGATAGATATAATATTTTAGGATATCTCCTCATACATCAAACATCGAGTATCGTGCGGAAGCGGAAGACAAAATCGATGCGGATAAGAAGCAAATCGGCATAAGATGCCCCATAAATAAGCAGATCCGCCCACAGATCTCACGGATCCCGTTCGGAATCTCTACACCGAATGATCGTTGCCCACATCGTCCGTCTCTTCCACCCGGTATCCATCTTGCGAGTGTACCTGTTCATCTGAACCAATAATTTATCGTGTGAGACCCTAGGGGTACTCAGCAAGTCTTGATGCCTCTAAAGGGGACACAACCTGGGGTGACACAATTGCAGCAAAAGATAAACCCTAGCAATTCTATAGAAACTCGCTAACCATCCGCCTAACCAGAGATAGACGGATGTCCGTGAATGAATAACAACAGTTATAGCAGTTATAACGGTAATATCAACAGATCCATCCTCCTCCTCGCTTACCGACGAGGAAGCGGACGAACAACTCCCCATCCGTTGGCAGTTTTATTATCCATTCCATGAGTGTTGCACTATTTACTAGTCAGGTACTTAGTCAAATTAAAAGCGGTACTTTAGTTATTCTTGTCTATGATCGAGAAACTGTGCTCCAAGTCGTCCATAACCGCGGACACGGCTTTCAGAAAGTTTTACCCTGCAGGGGTGCACAAATAGCAACACACACTCGATATGCCTCGGAAAAACCAAATCAAAACCCAACGAGGCAGTCACGACAAAGCAATTACAGGATTCAGAAATATTTCAGGGGGCCACCCCATTGAGCTACCCGCAACGAAGTTAGCTGACTCCGAGACGGCCTCAAGGTTTGCGTCAGTGGCTGTAAACGACTGGGAACCCGAAAATATGACTGGGCTTGTCGATACCGCAAAAACACTCCGCTTTCCTAAAGCATGCAGGTGCTCTCGCACAATTTAAATAAAGCAGTAAAGCATGGCATAAGTACAGGATAGTAAATAAAACCTCAAACTAGTTTGTGGCCCCAAGAAATAAGAATGAATCAAGCTCTGGCTCAGGGGGCTTCATAAGCCTCCCGGATGTGGATAGCGCGAATATTCAAGGAACAGGAATCAAGTACTCGGGGTCCTACGGGACACAAGTGAGCCTGAAAAACCAAATAGCAAATATGGCTCACCGATGCCACTTTCATTAGTTATGCCATTACTACTCAGGTTAAGTTGTTTAGGTACCTCGTTATCCCATTACCGACTCGCATGGCTCAAACAACTCCTGTAGTAATGGCTCATGGGATGGAGGAACAAGCTTCGGTGGGGTTTAAAAGTAAAGGCTATGCAATACTTGGGATTCAAATTAATGCAGTCGCGACTCAATGATACAAGAATAAGATAGAGGCAATAGGTACTATATGTATGCAAGCATGTGGTAGTGCTTGCCTGGCAAATCAGTTGAAGCAAGGGATGGATTTGGGTAGTGCTCCTGGTTCTCTTGATATATCCCCTGCTCAGCGTCTATTAGAAGAAGAACCAAACAAACAAGGGCCAACATAAATAAAGTGCGCAAGCATATGAATAAAATGCGACAAGCAAACAATCATGCCATGATGAATGATGCACAATTTGCATGGCATTAAGGTAGCATGGCATGGTTGAGGTGTGGAGTACAAGAATAGACCATTTTATTTAGTTTTGGCCCCATTTTATCCTCATATTAGTTGCTGTATACTTTATATTTATATGATGCATGCTTCAAAACAGATCATGGGATGCATAAACAGAAAGGTCTCGTCGAGCTAATCATTTTAGACATATTATTTGTTAAATTTGGAGTTATAAAACAAAAGTTATTAATTAATTAAGGAAAAAGGGCATCTTATTGTAATTTAATTCATCTTGGAATTTTTAAGTGTCCAAAATATATTTTGAATGGCATATTTGAATTCCTCATATTTTTCTGATTTCAAAACATATATTATTTGCATTATTTGGATTTGTATTTTAAAAGATATTTAAAAACAGATTTGAATTTTGAATTTAAATTAATTTGGAAAAGATTTGAATTAAAACAGATTTCAGAAATCCTTTTCTCACTCAGGCGAACCTAGCCTCGAGACTGCATTTAGTGGGTCCAGCGCTGACTCAGCAGCACAATGCTGGAAACCTTTTACACATGGGCTAGGGCCAGCCATCGAGACCGATCAAGTGACCGGAGGGATCGGTTCGTGATGGCCATACTTTTCCAGGGGGTTTCCTTGCAAAGGGCGCTGAGGCTGGCAGGTGGGGCACTAGGGAGCTCGGGTTGAGGCGGGAAAAACTACAGGGGGCTAAGCGCAAATCGACGTCGGCTGCTGCTGCGCGCGGGCGGATCCGGCTCTGACGGCGGCGGTTCTGGCCAACTTCCGGCGACGATGGCGACGCCTCCGCTGGGTGAATCGCATCGCTCCAAAAACGAAACATGACGAGGAAACCACGGGCTACAGCTTTTGTTCAGAGAGCTAGCACGGAGGTGGGCTGCAGCGCGCGGAAAAACTAGGGGAAGCCGAGGGCAGTCGACCGCAGATCGTCTGGCGGTGACCACGGGCGCAGCCACAGGCTGTGTTCGACGCCGGGCGATGCGGGGAAGGAGGGGAGGAAGATGATGTCTAGGAGATCGGTGAGCTCACCAGGAACTCGTCGGTGTAGGCGAAGGAGCTCGGGGCGGTCGCGATCTGGCGCGGGGCTTGCTGGCCGGAGCTTCGGGTCCAGGGCGTCTACGGCGGCGAGCTCGCTCTAGCAAGCTTCGGCATCGATCTCCGGTACAGATCGAAGAAGAAGAGGCAGAGGCACCTTCCTGGCGTCTAGAAAAACCACTAGCACAGCTCCGTCCGCCTCTTCTCGAAGTTGGCCGAGCTAGGGTTGGAGATGGACATGGAGCTGTCCATGGCCATGGTGGTTGAGGAGAGCAGGTAGGGGAGGAAGGAGAGGATGCAGAGGATCCCAGATCGAGATCTGAGAGATGGGGTGGTTGGGGAGATAAGGGAGAGAGGAGAGAGGCACATGGGATGGTGGTGTAGCTTTTGCAAAAGGGAGGAGGGTGATCGGGTCTCCCTCTTTCCTCTCTTTGTCTTGAAGCCAAAGAAAGGGGGAGGGCAGAGAGGCTGACGGGGTGGGCCTGCCTGGATGTGGGTAGAGGGGGAAGCCGAGATAGAGGGAGAAGGGAGAGGGGTAGCTCGGGCTAGGTAGTTTGGGGCTCGGGTTAGGTTTAGATTAGGGATAGAGAGAGGTGGTCTCGGGTGATGTTAGAGGGGTGGATTAGAACTAGGGTTAGCTAGAGAGAAGGGGTGGGGTTGATGGCATGGCTCGGGTTAGCTAGGTAGGATGGATGGTGTTAGAGGGATTAGGGTTTAGAGATAGAGGGGTAGATGGGGTGGGGTAGATCATGGTGGTGGTAGCTAGGGTTTGGTTTAGGTGGGGGTGTGGTTTAGAGAGGGTGGTAAAGAGAGGAGATAGATGGAGTGGTCCTTTTTGACTAGATCAAGCATGATTAAGACAAGCTCAAACAAGAACTAGCCAAGAAAGAGAGGGTGAGATGAGGTGGTGAGGGTTAAGCAAGATCAAGATAAGACCAAACCAAAAAGAGGAAGAGATAGAAAGGTGGTGATGGCATGGATGGAGATGTTGATGGGGTTTTATATGCTTGCATGCATCAAGCAAGATCAAGCATAAGGGTAGAGAGAGATATGTGGAAAAGATCCACTCAAAAACCAAATAAAAGCAAAGGGGGCCAAAGTTGGAGATGGTTGCATGGCCCATGCAAAAATAATAATTGCCATGATTAAAATATTGTGAAAACAATAATATGAACCTGGCATTATTTTTATGCATTCCCAAATTTGGAATAAAGCCAAGCAAAAGAATTAAAAGAAAGTTCCAAGTGGAGTAAATGGATATGATTCTAAAATAAAGCCAAGCAAATGGATATAATTGATTCTAATTAGGACTTGCTAGTGTGTATATTCCACTAGATGATTAATAGTCCCAAGAATACCCCAACATGAGCATAAATCCATAATAATCCATATGGAAGCTAGGGAAAAGGTTCCACTCACAAGGCATGCAAAGGTGGCCATGTGGCTCTCATATATCAATAATGTGAAAACAACATGATGCTAAGATGAGAGCATGTGGATAGACTAGAATTGGATCCATCCCAACCCACATGAGCTAGAGGTAAAACCCAAATAAAGTGCAAAGCTCATATTTAGTTGGATGGTGGAATTATAAGGTGGTGACAAGGATAAGGTGGTGGAGTTGAATAAAAGATATGCCCCCAACTCAACTTGGGCATTTAAACAATATATCAAGAACCAAATACAATATCAAGAGGCAAATACAATTTACAATGCATATGAGAGAAGAACCAAAACAAAAGGGTTTTATATGATGCTCAAATGCAAGGAGGCATGATGACATGAGCATGATATAGTTATGATGCAACAATTATATGTAGGAAGTAGCATATATATAGACTAGGCTAGTAGCATTGCAATTGTAAGACAATTGGGATGCTACACATGCTTTGGTTATACTACTTTGACTATTACTTACCCCAATTATTATTTTCCAAGCTTTACTTCCTTTACTTTACCAGAGTCCTTACTTGTTTTGAAGGTAGCATAAAGAGTATAAAACTTGACATAAATAGATAACTTTAGATATCATTCTATGGCATGAGATTGATCCCATCTTTCCACCTTAATGAACACTCTTAACTTAGGAATTTAGAGTTAGATAAAAAAACTTGAGTCACTTTAGATGGGAACACTTGGTGAAAATGAATTGAGAAAACCTTGGAATGATTAGTCATTCTATTGACATGTTTTGACATGTGTTGAGAAACAAAAATTGTTTATGATGATGAAAATGTTGAGGCATGAGCCTTAACCCTTTTTTACAAAAACTGATGGTTGGATTCGGATGCGATACCATTCAAAGTTACCGTATAACCACAATACCTGAATTGGGTAGCGCTTAGCCGGAAGTTTGAGCTGAGGCTACCTCTCAATGTTGTCCACCAATGCAGTGCCCAAGATGACAGATGGTCATGGTTGGGAGGCCATGCTCATAGGAGAGGTGTTTATACTAGGGTGTGTAAAGGAAAGGTTATGTTCGATTATCTGCATACTAAGTATGATGATTCAGGGCTATCCCTGATAGATGTATAGAATCTTGTGGTGAAAGTGTACCACCTCTGCAGAGTGTCAAACTATTCGAATAGCCGCGTTCGCGGTTATGGACAGTTGGAGTGGCCATACTGTTTTGTTGTCAGATGTTTTCAAAATAACTTATGAGATGAATGATGAATCTTGACTTGACCACAACAGGGTTGTGACTATGACACTAGCTTCCCAACTTAAGTGATTATAGAACTTTATTTTATCTTTCTTTGTTTCTGAACTCAGCTTAGGCTTAAAACTTAACTTTCTAGCAAAACTTAGAGTTAGCACTTTACTTTAGAACTATACTACTTGTTAGTGCTAGTTTGCGAGTACTTAAAGAGTACTCATGGATTTTGTCCCTGGCTATTCTCATTGCTAGACTATGAAAGAGACTACCAAGATGATGGCCAGAAGGACGGCTATGATAACTAGGACTATCTGCCTTCGTTAGCATTGCATGTGCCCCTGAAGATGGACCACACCACTACGCTTATTATTTATTCCGCTGCTTGTTGTATTAAGACTGGATCATGAGATCCTTATTTGTGTAAGACCTTATTTATGGTTTGTAATGGATGATGTACTGTGATATCCAATCTGTTATGTCTCGCAAAAATGGTAATCCTGGGATTGCGATGTATGACATAATAGGCATCTAGGATTAAAAATCCGGGTGTTGACAGCCGCACCGATCCATGATCAAGGCGGCGAGCCCTACCCATGGGCTGTGGGCAACATGATGATCCAAAAAGGACGCCCCTCGAATCGGGTGCAAGAGGACATCACTCGTCAAGTCAACTTGGCGATAGACTCACCACCATCCACCACTGAGTACCTAAGTGGAAGTGACTCCTTCATCACCTTCAACAAGCGCGACCACCCGCGTCAAGTACCCCGCCCAGGCCATTGTCCCCTCGTACTCGAGGCACAGATTGGAGGCTTCGACATGAGTCGTGTTTTCATGGATGGTGGAAGTGGCATTAACCTTATGTTCGCGAGTACCTTGCGACCAACGAGGGTCCCTCTGACCTGCCTAGAGGTCTCAGACACGACATTCCACGGCATTTTCCCAGGCAAGGGCATATATCCCCTTGGCAAAATCAACCTCGACGTCATCTTTGGCATGCCGAAAAACTTTCGACATGAACGCATCGACTTCGAAGTTGTCGACTGGCCCTCACAGTACCACTGCATCCTCGGACGTGTCACGTTCGCCAGGTTCATGGTAGTGCCGCACTACGCCTACCTGCAGATGAAAATGCCAGGCCCCAACGGTGTCATCACAGTCAAAGGGAGCTTCGAGAGGTCCGACAGTTGCGACAGGGAATTCAACAGAATTTCTCAGTCCTTCGGCATGCAGGAAGAACTCGTAAGATTAAAGGAGTCGACAGACAACAGTCTGCCTCCCCTGAGCAGGCCAAGTTCACCCGACCTGTCTTTTGACTCAATGTCAACCCAGACGCAAAGCCAGTCGAGCAAACAATTCAGCGACTGTCTGAGCCAAGAGAAAAAGCGGTCGGAATGGAGATCAACAGACTCCTCGATGCCAAATTTATACGCGAGATCAAGGAAAGCACTTGGCTCGCTAATACAGTGCTAGTACCAAAAAAGGACTCAGATATCCTACGGATGTGCGTGCATTTTACCTCTTTGAATAAGCACTGCCAAAAGGATCACTCCCGCTGCCATGAATCGACCAGATCATCGACTCCACCGCAGGATGTGAGCGCCTCTGCTTCCTCGATGCCTACTCAGGTTATAATCAGATTCTAATGAAGGAGGAAGATCAAGAGAAAACAACATTTACAACGCCTTTTGGTGTGTTCTGCTACAACATAATGCCCTTCGGGCTAAAAAACGCAGGAGCATTCTATCAGCAGTGCATGCAGGCTTGCCTCAAGAACCAACTTGGTCGCAACATCCAAGTCTATGTTGATGACATCGTAATCAAGACCAAAGAGGAAGCCTCGTTAATCGACGATTTACGTGAAACCTTCACCAACCTCGGCCGCTACCGGATCAAGCTCAATCCAGACAAATGCGCCTTCAGCGTACCATCTGGGCAACTACTCGGGTATCTCATCTCCACGAGAGGGATCAAGGCACACCCAAAGAAAATAAAAGCCATGCTGGCCATGGAGAAGCCGACGAACGTAAGAGGTGTACAGCAGCTAGATGGGTGAATTGCGGCGCTCAGTCGATTCATCAGTCTAATGGGTGAAAAGGCACTGCCCTTCTACTAACTTCTCCACAAAGCTGACAAGTTCGAGTGGAACAATGAGGCACCGGAAGCATTTGAAGACCTCAAGCATCTACTATCTACCTCACCAGTACTGGTGACCCCACGCGAAAGGGAACCACTGTTGCTATACATATCCGCCACCAACCAGGTGGTTAGCATGGTACTCGTGGTGGAACAAGCTAAAGGAAAACAAGGTCCACGGGGTACAGCGCCCAGTCTACTACCTCAGCGAGGTGCTCACGCCAACAAAACAGCGATACCCGCACTACTAGAAGTTGGCATATGGGGTCTTCATGACAGCCAGGCTACTGCGCCACTACTTCCAGGAGCACCCGATCATGGTGGTTAATGACGCCCCGCTTGGGCATATCCTCAGCAACCCCGACGCCACCGAACGAGTCACGCTTTGGAGAATGGAGCTGTCTCCGCGAGAAATTACATATGAAAAGCGCGATGCGATCAAGTCGCAAGTTCTCCCTGACTTCCTCGTGCACTGGATGGAGAATCAGCTCCCTGAAAAACCAGATATGTCTTATCTCTGGACAATGCACTTCGTCAGATCCAAGCGAAAGGATGGTGCTGGCGCAGGTGTCATACTGACATCGCCTCAGGGAGACAAGCTAAAATACATCCTGCGAAAGCAGTTCACCGCCTCCAACAACGAAGCTAAATACGAGGCCCTGTTGCACGGGATGCGGATGGCCGAAGCTTGCAGCGCCAAGAGGATAATAATCTACGGAGACTCCAAACTGGTCGTCAACCAGACAATGCACGAGTGCGACGCACTGAACGACAATATGATCGCCTACCGCGACCTCTACGACAAACTCGAAGGGGACTTCGATGGCTGCGAGATGCGGCACGTAGGCCGCGAAAGCAATGAAGAGGCGGATGCACTCGTCAACATTGGCTCTACCTACGCCCCCATACCACCTGGAGTATTTCTCGAGCGCATCTGCGAATGCTCCATCAAGCCAAAGGCCGTAGAGAAGAAAACAAGCGCAACAATGGACTCGAGGGCTACGCCACCCAATGAGCCAATGGCACTCGACAACATGAAGCTCGACACAGGACTCGAAGGACCAATGGTGATCATGATGATCGAACCCTCTTGGACTCAACCATACATCACATACCTTCTCAGCAAGAGGCTGCTGGACAACCCGACTGACGCGCGTAAAATCGCACGACGATCCAAGGCATTCGCCGTCATCAACGGCGAACTATACAAGCGCAGCATCATAGGAGTACTCCAACGATGCATCTCCAACGCTGATGGACGAGCTGGATTCTACTGGCCTACGGCTATGCGTGACGCTTGCCAACGATTCGCGGACAAACCACATGCACCTAGCGCAGAGCTCCGGCCAATACCATTGGCCTGGCCCTTCGCGCAATGGGGACTCGACATGGTCGGCAAGCTCCCAAAGTCCTCGCGAGGAGGCTACGTCTACCTTTTGGTCGCAGTCGACAAATTTACCAAGTGGATAGAGGCCATGCCTGTGACTAACCAGCCAGGAGCCAGCGCAGTCAAGTTCTTTGAGTCAATTGTCTATCGCTTTGGAGTACCACACAACATCATCACGGACAATGAAACCAACTTTACCTCTAAGGAGTTCCAGGGTTTCAGTGAAAACCTAGGGATCAACGTAAGCTATGCCTTCGTAGCTCACCCACAGACTAACGGTCAAGTTGAAAAGGCCAACGGGCTCGTCTGCGGCAGAGTCAAGAAGCGACTCCTTAGGCCACTCGAACAAGCCGCAGGATGCTAGCCAGATGAGCTGCAATCGGTACTCTGGAGCCTATGCACAACCCCAAACAGTGCCACGGGATACACCCTGTTCTTCATGGTGCACGCTGCTGAAGCGGTGCTACCCGTAGAGGTACGATACAAAGCACCGCGAGTGGTCGCTTACAGCAAGCAGGAGTCAACTCTCGTACTCGAAGACTCTATCGAACTTCTTGATGAGGCATGGGATGTAGCAGCAGAAAGATTGACGATCTACCAGCAGAACTTGTGCAACTACCACGGCAAAAGGCTACGCCCTAGGTCATTCGTCGAAGGAGACCTAGTCTTGCGACTGAAACAACAAGGGAATCTCAAGCTCGAGTCCCCTTGGGAAGGACCATACGTGATTACAGAAGTAATCCCAGGTGGCGCCTATCACCTCAAAGATTTCGAGACAGGAGTCGCGTACTCTAACCCCTGGAACGTCGCGCAGCTGCGGTGCTTCTACCCTTAGCCAAGGCTACTTAGCTCCGTCTTTTATTTGTTACATTGCAAAGAAGGCTATTCCGCCAATGCTACCTTGTACTATCATACGAATAAATAAAGCTAAGTGCCCCAAACTCTGCGATCTTTTATTTATTTTTCACAATTTATCCACTCGGGGGCTGCGCCACCCTTTATAAATCTGTTCTATGAACCAATCGCGATATCCTGAGTAGCTGACGCACTAATCGAACCCTTGACAAACACCAACCCAACTGCAACATGCTTGATAGGTTGTCAAGGTGCTAAGATAAACACAAGTCAGGCTAACGAAAAGGAATCGCTTAGTGCAGCGCACTCGCAAAAAATACGAGCTAGCAAGCTCCTCACATATCAATATTAATCAATTATATACAGCATACATACGAACTTTATAACACTAGTATACCTATGTGTAGGATATAAACTAAACTATTGTTGCAACAGAAGAACATTTGTCTGCTCCTTGAAGAAGTCGGCAATATCCTCCGCTGGGCGATCCACCGCCTGGTAATGAGGAACCATATTCCAGGTGGAGCCTGCTAGCAGCGCTAGCGGTCCAGTAGCAATCGTTGCAACATCCACATCAGGCATGTGCAGTCGCACCAGCAACAAAGCAGCCTTGGCACCAGCCACTAACTGTTGCCGTACACACTCGCGGAATCCACTCAAGTCTTGAAACTTTGCAAGAAGAGCCAGCAGGCTCGAGGGAATGACGTCCAGCGGAAACATCGTCTGATAGATATTCCTTAAGCACGATTTCGATTTCTTCAGAAAATGAAGCACTCGCGAGGCACGATCCTGCAGGGTCGCCAGCGTGATTGCTTGATCGTGATCCACCCAGAAGTACCCACTCGCCTGAAGCTGCTCTTGGGTCAGGTCATTCATGCGAATGGCAATCCTGTCCTTCTCATGCTGTGGATGATGCGCGCTGACAACTATACGAAGCAAAGGCGAAAAGTATGAAGACAACGAACTACCGCGAGTGGCTACAAGAAAAGATAAGGAAGCAGAAAGCTAACACTTGAATTGGTCGCCCAGCTGCGCTCGGGTAGTGGCCTTCTCCGCCCTTGACTTCCATACATCCGCATTACCACAGAGGATGGGAAGTTCGTGCTCCAGCTGCTTAACATGGTCACGTAGTCATGAAAGCAGAGACAGCTCATCCACCCTTGAGCGCGACTGTGCTAAGGTATCATCAGTGGGTGGCATATTCCGAGGCTCACCCGAAGGACCACTTGATGTGCCCTATCACAAGACAAGCAAGAGATAATAAGAAGACCAAGAAATACATGGACAAAAACTCAAGTGCATTCAAGCATAACAAAGTATCAACAGATACACCAGCCAACGGCATGTTCTAGACAAAAGGGGTCAAGATATTCACTATTACAAATATGACTACCGAGGAGCAACTAGCTTCTTCGATTTGGACTTTGGTTTCGGGGGCCTCATCGAGTCTGTGGGAGTATCAGACGCCACAGACTTCCCGTCGGCCACTGACGCCGCAGCCTTCGCCGCCTTCTTGGCTCGCTGCAGCTCCTCAGAGTACTTCGCGACTGTGTTGATGACCTGCGGGTCGTACTTGCCACAGGCAGTTGCAAAAGGAGAAAAATCTACCTGTTGACCATCCGCGCCGATAGGTATCGCTTTGGAGACCGCAGCAGGATCCACCTCGACTCCATGGGCTTGAACCATCACGAGTGACATAGAAGCGCCATCCCCACGAAGCGAGTTCTTGAACCCTGCAGGAATGCCTCCAGCAAGGGACTCCACCAGATCATCTACATTCTCTATCATCTCACCTTTGGGTGCCAGCTCCTCACGGAAGCGACTAAGTACACCCTTGGCTTTGGTCAGCGTCCCCTGGATGGAAGCACTGCGATCTTCGACTACTCTGACGGCGCCCGCCAAGGCATCATCACAACGGAGCACCTGGGCTTCGAAGCTCAGACCGCCGGCATCTACACAGAGCAAGAAAAGGTCAGCACAATAACAAATTTGAAAGAAAGGACACGACGGAAATCCAGACGAAAGAATACCTGAAAGAGCCTTGGCAATCGAGAAAAGCTGTTCTTCGAACAACTTCTCCCTAGCAGCGATGGAGGCGCGCAAATCCTCTTCGCGTTTCCGCGATTCGTCAAGCGCAGCGACTGCCTCATCGTGGCCCTTCACCGCCGCGGCGAGCGTCTTTTCGAGGGAAGCAGCATCATGAAGAAGTGCATTATGCTCAGCTACGAAACAAACAATGACAGACCGTTGGATGAAGAAGAAGAAGCAAAAAGCACTCACTTTCAACCACGCGATGGCGATTGTCCATCATTGCATGCTGGCGACCCATTGCAAGCACTGGCTCTGCCAGGCGAGCGGCTTCCTTCATAATAAGCTACGACAGGAGAAACAACAAAGGATCAGAAGATGGTACAGATGATAAATTCGACTGCAAAAAAAAAGCAACGTCACACATACGTGATCCTCCAGTAACTATGAAGTCGATTGAGGCGCAGTCGTCCGGACAACCATATGGTGCTCCACGGCGTGTGGAGAACTTGATGAATTGTGCCTGGTGTGGGCCGCCAATGGAGGGGAAGGAGTCCGCTCAGCCACTTTCTTGGTCTTGGACTCCGCAACTCCAGATTCTTTCAAAAATTTGATGTCGCGAGAAGATGAGGATGCTGGTTGACTGCGGCACAAAACTAGCATCGGGAAAATGCAACTCCAAAAAAAAACCAAGAAAAGAATTGTATACTTACCAATCAAACTTGTTAAATTTGAAGGTTTGGCCCTCCGAATCTGACGACGATTCCTTTGGCAGCCGCATCTTCTTAAGGGAAGATGGTGCCACAACACTCACAGGAACGACAGGTATCGGCAACTCCGCACCAATAGTTGGGCCTTACAGAGTCGAAGGAGACGACGCATCCGAATCTTGTCTTGGCGCTATGCTGAAAGTGTCCAGTGCTTTGGACTCGGGGGCTTCCTCCTCCTCTTCAAATGGGACGGTCAACTCCGACTCGTCCTCCTCATCTACTTCACGAGGAATAACTAGGAGACACCTTCCAATCCTGCATACAGAAAACAAGTCAGCACAAGTCAAGAAAAAGAAGCACTTGACTAACAAAGCTTCTTCATAACATGACCATACCTTAGGAGGAGGATTAGCAGCATCGAATGGAGGTACGACTGGTTCACTGGGGAGCACATCCTTGGCGATGTACTTGGTGAGCAGTCGCACACTCTTATCTACTTCACTAGCGGAAATACCATCGACAGATACGCGAGTGACATCGTCCGTGCCAGCCCACTGAAACATAGGGTGGACTCTGGCCTGCAGGGGCTGGGCGCGACGGCGCAACCCCATGCGAATAAGGGCGCATCCTCCCTCTTCTTTTCCCATGCGACTCTTGAGGTCGAAGACGCGCTCGTACAGCACATCTGTCTCCTAAGATTCGCCGGGCATCACCACGTTCTTCCAAGAGCGCCTCCTCCTGCACGGCGCCGCGGGATCGAAAGGCGCGAGTCCAAAGTGGTCTCCGTTGGCCTTCTGGTCGTGGATGTAGAACCACTTTTACCTCCACCCTTGGACAGACGCCATGAGCTTGATGTCAAAATACGTGAAGGAGGAGTCGACATGGATACCGCAGCCTCCTACATTGTAGACTACGGAGCCAGACGCTGACTAGCGCTTCAGCTTGATGAGACGCTTGAAGAGACCAAAGTGCGGCTCGATTCCGAGCCAGCACTCACAAAGCGTAATGTAGTAGGCAATGTGGAGGATAGAATTGGGGGACATCTGGTGTAGCTGGAACCCATAGAAACAAAGGAGGCCCCTGAAGAAAGGATGTAGGGGCAGAGAAAGACCGTGGATGATGAACGCTAGGAACATACCCCGGAAACCAGCAGGAGGACAAGGGGTTACCTCACCACCTGGGACTCGCGAGTCACCGACCGCGGAAGACAGAAGTCTGTCTTGGCGTAGAAGACGGAGCTCAGACGACTTGATGATGGACGGGCGCCACGCGCCATTGGTGACGCGAGTTCCCGCGCCCTTCTTCTTCCCGGCAACGTCGATGCTGGTGCCCGTAGTGGCGGGGCTGCCCTTCTTCTTGGCAGTGGCAGTGGCGGCGGCGAACTTAGTGGCCGCGCCTCCCTTCTTCTTCCCCATCTTGCCGTGGCGATGAGAGCAAAGAAAATAACTCGGGAAAACACGGAGTTGGTCCAGCGCCACGAACGGAACAAACTCACGAAGGCAGAGAGCAGCAGCAATGGAGATGGAGGCAGAAAGCAGAGAAGAAGCAGATGAGAAATTACCGCAGCTACGCTGCTACTGAACCCCCTGGAAGATGTAATCCAACGGCCAGCAAACACCCTATCAGACGCGTGGTGCACATCGCGATCGACACGTGGAGGACCAGAAGCACGAAACGTGCCCCACTACACCCATTATGCGTGGAAATCGAGGAGGCACGATTAAAATAAAGATTACGCATGCTCGGTCAAGTCAGGGTCAGAAAATGGGACCAACCGCTCGTCACGTCCCGTCAAAGCCGCTCACGCGGGCAACTGAGATCATCACATCGTCATCACTAATGTCATTAAAAACAAAGCACTAGAAGACTTCGACTACTTTAGTCCTTGCTCATGTCTTTGACTCCATCAAGCACTCGGGGGATACTCCCATAGGGAGCGCTGGTCGTGCACCCTACGATTTTTCTTTTCTGCAGGAATATGGACATTCAAAGCATACCCAACCACTCGAATCCACGATTCGACTATGGACATGGGTTACTCCCGTAGGGAGCACCAGAAATAAATTCGACCGAAACAAGCAAGGAAAAGACGACAGCAGTCGCAAAAGTTCTTTAGTCCCTGCCTGAGTCTTCGACTCAACCAGGCACTCGGGGGCTACTCCCATATGGAGCGCTGGTCGTGCACCCTATGATTATTTGCACATCGTACTGTTTGTCGGTAACATCCACACTCGAAGTTTATGGCGACACCGCCTCATATTATTCAATACAAAGAGACTGCATCTCCTGGGTCACCCGATTCATCTCCGCGATGACAAAATTTCGGATGTCGCGCTTGCAGCGTGAAGATAAGTCCTGAATAAGGCCTGGCAACATGCTACGCACTACCAGAAATTTATCCGTGCATATAGGTGCGATGAACATGCCTTGACGGACGCGTCGAATGCAAACCCCCATATACTAGAATTCGACTATTGTAAGACCTCCGCAGCTTGAGTCGAATTACAGCAGCACTTTTCCGAATTCGAGTCCGGGGACTCGAGTTCAAGTAGATTGCGTTGTTTTACCCTAAGGTAGTTAACTGATACCTATACATCGGTTAAATCAGGCACGCACATCAACAATCCCTATGACACAAACAGATCACTTGAAAAAAATACTCGTTCATGCACTCGAAAGGCTTCATAAAGTCCCAGTCGAATCTACGATTCCACTGGACACTCGGTGGCTACTGACATGGGTATACCCTGCAGGTACTCGAGTCTTGTATATACGGTCTAGATACGGTGGAATCCCACGGTGTTGCCATGGCCCAATAAAGACTTCGAGTGGCGTACGGACTCACGATGACTTGTGGGACAAGAAGAAGTCTAAAGATAGAAAGTTTGAAGGGCAAACCCTAAACTATAACCGACTCGACTTGCTACCCGAGACCTAGCCTATCTATATAAAGGCCAGGAGGGGGCGGCGAGGAGGAACACACAACCCTAGTTTCCAGAACTCTCACTAGATTGCATCTGCGTGCCATTGTAATCATTGATACCTTCGTTAATTCCAAGAGCAGACAAGCAGGAGTAGGCACCTCTACGAGGCCTGAACCTGGGTAAACCTTGCGTCCCTGTGTGCTTGTTTGCTAGCCGATTGATGCTTCCAGCGCTCCCTCCTTATCCAAAAACCAAGTCCATAACAATGGGCATTGATGAGTTAAACCCTCGTCACATACAGTTCAGGAGCTGCACATGTTCTGCTTGACCTGCGAGGTTTGGTAGTGTCCTCTTTCGGAGTTTCATGATTATTATTATTAGCTCTCTCTCCATTAGGTGAAGTCAACTCTGAAACAATTTTCGGTGTTGCGCTACTCGCCATTTCATGAAGAGAAGGATCAGTAACCTCTTCGAGTTCTACCTTTCGACTACTCACACCTTTCGCAAGAAACTCCTTCTCAAGAAAGGATCCATTCTAGGCAACAAAAACCTTGCCCTCGGATTCATGATAGAAGGTATACCCAATTGTTTCTTTAGGGCATCCTATGAAGACGCATTTTTCCGCTTTGGGTTCGAGTTTATCCGGCTGAAGTTTCTTCACATAAACATCGCATCCCCAAACTTTAAGAAATGACAACTTAGGTTTGTTTCCAAACCATAATTCATACGGTGTCATTTCAACGGATTTAGATGGTGCCCGATTTAAAGTTAATGTAGCGGTTTCCAGTGCATAACCCCAAAATGATAGTGGCAAGTCAGTCAGAGACATCATAGATCAAACCATATCCAATAAAGTACGATTATGACGTTCCCACCCACCATTACATTGTGGTGTTCCGGCAGGCGTGAGCTGTGAAACTATTCCACAGTCTTTCATATGTGTGCTAAACTCGTAACTAAGATACTCTCCTCCACGGTCAGACCGAAGAAATTTGATCTTTTTGTTACGATGATTTTCCACTTCATTCTGAAATTCCTTGAAGTTTTCAAAGTTTTCAGACTTATGTTTCATCAAATGTATATACCCGTATCTACTCAAATCATCCGTGAAAGTAACAAAATAACGATATCCACCTCACACCGACACACTCATTGGTCCACAGACATAAGTATGTATGATTTCCAATAAATCTGTCGCCCATTTCATTGAACTGGAAAACGGCATCCTAGTCATCTTGCCCATACGGCATGGCTCACATGTATCAAATGATTCAAAATCAAGTGATTCCAAAAGTCCATCAGAATGGAGTTTCTTCATACGCTTAACGCCAATATGACTTAGAGGGCAGTGACACATATATGCAGATATATCATTATCAAGTTTAATCCTTTTAGCATCAACATTATGGATATGCGTAATACTACTATCGAGATCCAACAGAAATAAACCATTCATCATAGGTGCATGACCATAAAAGATATCATTTATGCAATCAAACAACCATTGTTTTCATATTTAAAGGATTAACCACTTCGCATCAAACACGATCCGGATACAATGTTCATGCTCAGTGCAGGAACCAAATAAAAATTATTTAGATTTATCACTAATCCCAATGGCATATGGAGAGGCAGCGTTCCAAGAGCGATCACATCAACTCTTGATCCATTGCCGACCCGCATCGTGACCTCATCCCTTGCTAGTTGACGCTTGTTCTGCAGCCCCTGAATCGAGTTACATATATTAGCAACCGATCCCGTATCAAATACCCAGGTGCTACTGCGAGTACTAGTCTAGTACACATCAATAACATGTATATCACATATACCTTTGTTTGCCTTGCCAGCCTTCTTGTCCGCCAAATACTTCAGGCAGTTGTGCTTCCAATGGCCAGTCCCCTTGCAATAGTAGCACTCGGTATCAGACTTAGGGCCAGCTCGGGATTTCTTCTCAAGTGTGGCAACAGATTTGCCGCCCTTGTTTCCCTTCTGCTTGCCTTTCTTGTCTTTCTTGAAACCGGTGGTCTTATTGATCATCAACACTTGATGTTCTCTCCTAATCTCCACTTCTGTAGTTTTAAGCATTAATAGTAGCTCGAGAAGAGACGTCTTCATGCCCTGCATGTTATAGTTCATCACGAAGCTCCTGTAGCTAGGTGGCAGAGATTGGAGAACACGATGTATGCCTCGGTCAATGGTAATAGTTATTCCCAAGGACACAAGCTTATCGGCATACCCAGACATTTTGAGTACGTGCTCACTAACAGAGTTGTTCTCCTCCGGCATGCAGCTAAACAACTTTTCAGAAGCATTATAACTCTCGACGATAGCATGGGTATCGAAAATCATTTTCAATTCTCCCATGGTATCAAAAGCGTTGCCATTTTTTAAACGCTTTCGAAGTTCTGGCTCTAGCCCATACAGTATGCCGCAATGAACTAAGTTGTGGTCCTCCTAACGAGTTATATAGAAATTATTTTCCTCGTCAGGGGCATCAGGAGCTGGTGGGGGGCCTAGCGGTGCCTCTAGCACATATTGATTTTTTGCAGCAGTGAGGAGAATCCTCAAATTCATAGCCCAGTTGGTGAAGTTGCTACCATTCGCAGCAAGTTTCTCTTTCTCCATGAACACATCGAAATTAAAAGTAGGTGGTATCATCTACAATAGAATTTGTAAAGTTTATTTAGACTAAGTTTATGATAGATTGAGTTCAACTAATCCAAATTACTAATGAACTCCCACTCAAAAACGACATCCCTCGTGTCTTTTTGTGATTACATGAACCAAATCCACTACACCAAGTCTGAAAATCACGTGAGTCGGTGTAGCTTCAAAGGCGAGCATCTATATGGGCATCATATCAACTATATGACTCATGCTTAACCTTTCGGTCCGTGTTCCTGATGCGCTCGACTTTCGACATAGAGCTTGTTGGGAACCCCAAGAGGAAGGTACGATGAATATAGCAACATGTTTTCCCTCAGTTATGAAACCAAGGTTTAATCGAACCAGTAGGAGCAAGGAAACACCCCAAAGGTGTCACTAGCTGAGCTTTGGCAGGGCGCACTACCGGTGCTAGTAGCAACATGGAGACCTGCACAACACAACCACAAAACTTTGTCCCCAACTTGCGATGAGGTTGTCAATATCACCGTGTTTTGCGAAAAACAAAGGATTAAACGTATCGAATGGAAAGAAGTAAAAGTTTGCAGAAAGTAAACACAAAGAAGTAAAAGATTGTAGATTGTATGTAAAGTAAAAAGGACCGGGATCCATAGTTCACTAGAGGTGGCTCTCCTTAGATAGATAACATGCTGGGTGAACAAATTACAGCGGGGCAATTGACAAACACCGAGAAAGCAATACATGCATATACTAATCATCTTGACTCCTCTGAGACTTGATTGGGCATTACAACATAATACATAGACCGCCATCCAACTGCATCTATGACTAATAATGCACCTTCAGGTTATCATCCGAACCCCCTCCAGTATTAAGTTGCAAGCAACAGATTATTGCATTTAATCTGCGTGTAAAGTAAACAATACGATTGTTCTATGAACAAAGGATTGTTGTTTTCTCCCTAGTAGCAACAGCACATCTAGTACCTTAGAGATTTCTGTCACTTCCCCAGATTACCAGAGGCATGATCCCCACAAACACAACATGTATGAATTACAAATAGATGATCTTGATCATGAACGGAGCTCACAAGATCTAAACATGAAAGCACAAAGGAGGAGAAACCAGCCATCTAGCTACTACATGGATCTGTAGTCCAAGGATGAACTACTCACGCATCACACCGGAGGCTTGCATGGTGATGAAGAAGGCCTCTAGCATGAATTCCCCTCTCCAGCAGGGTGCCAGGAAGAGCTTCAGATACCTCCCGATCTAGGGATGGAGATGACGGCGGCTACAGACTCTTTCATGGATTTTTGATCGGGTACTTAGGGTTTTCGTCCCGAGGGCAACTTATAGGCTGAAGGAGAGGCCGAGGGGGTGCCGGGAGCGGCCACACCACCCCCTGGCGTGGGCCAGGCCTAGCCGCGCGGCCAGGTTGTGTGGTGTTTCCCTGCCCCTTCTCCTTCTCGTATTCTGGCACTTGATCCCTTCCGGAAAAATAGGCACTTTGGCTTTTGACCCGTCCAATTCCGAGAATATTCATTTTCTGACTTTCTTGGAACCAAAAACAGCAGAAAACAGGCAGCTGGCACTGTGGCTCTTGTTAATAGGTTAGTCCAAGAAATCATATGAAAAATACTCCAAAGATGGAACAAAACACAAGAAAGTGGATAAAACCAAGCATGGAAGATCAAAAATTATAGATACATTTGCAATGTATCAACATCCCCAAGCTTAACTCCTGCTCGGCCTCGAGTAGGTAAGTGATAAAAAGAAAGAATTTTTTAGGTGACATGCACAATCAAAGACTTGATCAAAGTATTTGCAAAACATTCAAGCACGTGAAAGACAAAGTTCTAGCAATAAACAAAGAAACTATGATGCAACATGAAAAGGCACAAACAAAAGATTCATGAATAACATGATTTGCAAGACGTTTGTTTGTTTCACATAAAGAAAACATAGCATAAAAGTATTCAACTTGTCCCTCAATAGAGTAGCAAATATAAATGCATAGTGCACCTTCAAAGTTCATAAGAGTGACTAGATACAATAGTTTCAAACAAGCAATAACAAGTTATGCATCAATCAACTAGTCTTGGGACAATGCACAAAGAACTAAGAATGGCCACTATGCTCTCAAAGTAGGAGCATAAAGATGGAAGGTGGAGACTCAATAAAATGGTGGAAGAAAGGCCTTTTGTAAAAGGAAGTAGGGATTCAAGTCTCATAAAGAGCTTCCAAAAATTATGGTACTTATAGCTTTCAACTCTCATTGCCCCTATCATAAGCATCTTGAAGTGATTAAGGTTAAAGTGAACAAACTATGGTGTACATGCTTGACGAAGTATAAGTCAGAAATCTCATGTCCCTTGTATACGAGGGCCGCTCCTCATGCTACTCAAGTTTAGGCACCGGTAAGTTCTTGTCATCGTAAGTACATGTGTATCATTGAGAACCGCCAACAGGGAACCCCTTGCCCGATAATACAGAAGAATCCCCATATCAAAATGACAAGGCAAGCAGACAACGAGCATCTCAGCATTCTTCTTATTTACCATGGGAATTTGGTGCTTTTTTTCTCTCTTTCCTCTTTTCATAGTATCTCTTTTTTCTTTTCTTTTCTCTTTTTTCTCAATATAGGACTCTTTTTTATAAGAAGAATGCTTCATAGACAGCTCATTATGGTTACGCTGCAGGTTTCCACCATGTCAGCATGGATTAGACCAGCGGCCCAGGAGTTTCTCTAACACATATACATAACTCCATGGACTTACAATCTCCCCTTTCATTTCACACCGACGACATCCATATACAAAACAACATGATATCAACTAGGTACAAGTACCAAGTGCAATGTTGAAAGCGTTCCCCATGATAGCATGGTTCTGCTAATTCCCAACAAATAAGTGCGAGCATATACAACATAGAAGACACAATGGTTCAAGTTTATTAAAGGCAAGTAAAGTAAGGTGTTCCATCAAGTTCGTGAGAGCTTTAATCACTAGTTTTCTCATAACAAGAGGAAGGTAAACAAAAGCATGAATATACTTGGAATAGCATAAGCTAGTAGGTAGGTATGGTGAACTCTTTGGAATAACTTGGTGTAGGGAGTTGGATGCATGAGTGGAACTCATACTTGGTTGTGGAGGCTAGAAAAAGACTGGGAGCGACAAACTAGGAGAGCAATAATGGCCATAATCATGCAGAGCGACAAAACATTATTGATCAAAGCATAAAGTGATACTACCAGTTGAAAACTAAAGGATCATAAAGGCTATGGTGACTTGAGATAGTCATAACATGGTGTGAGCATGTGCCAAGTCAACCCAAATAAAGCATCAAAGGAGAATACCACTATACTATGCTTTGATATGCTAAAACAACGCATGATTCATCCAAGGCACATTAAGCAATCTCATTTGTTTATAACAAGTCATGCTACAACAAAGAATACTAAGCATAAAGCCAAAACAATATCAAGCATGGCATGAGAAAGCATAGGCCATAGTCAAAAACGAGCTCTGTTTACCACATAAATATGAACTTTCCAACTCTTTTCCAAACCAAACCAAACTATTCGCAAACCAAATTGTGAAAGAGGGGGTCCAACCAACTTATTCAGAAAACTAAGCAAACCAAGCAAACCAAGCAAACTAAAATCAAAAAAAACGAAAAATAAGACGCTCCAAGAAAAACACAACTGTGCATGAAACAATAAAAATGAAGCGTTTGGAAGAAACCTGGAATTTTTATTGATGAAGAAGGGGGATGCCTTGGGCATCCCCAAGCTTTGACGCTTGTACTTCTTGGATATTTCTTGGGGTGAAACGCGTGGCATCCCCAAGCTTGAGCTTTAGTCGATCCTTTATCTCATTACTCGTTCCTTCCATACACCTGAAAATTTTCCTTCATAGAAAACTTCACACAATCTCATTAGCAACATTAGTGCACTTAAGATAAATAAGTATCAAGGTTCATTTCTAACACCAAATAAAATTCCATTAGAACACTAGCTACTGTAGAAATTCCCTCTAAAAGCTCAATTCCCTAAAAGAACTCAAGAAGGAACTAACAAGAAGCAAATGCAGAAAATGGCAGAAATCTGTCAAAACAGACCAACAGGTAAAGACGAATTTTTTCGAAGACCTTATGTTGCTCAAATAAAAAAGTGTTGAACTAAGGAAAGTTAGATAACAACCTGGGGCAGAAGCACAAAAACTTACAGCTCAATCCGACATACAACGCTCTCTCAGAAATTTTTACGGTGAAGCACAAAAATCTGTTTCGGGACAGCAACTTTCCCAATCATTACTTCTCTCTCATTAGAGGTTACTCTTGGCACAAAAAAGCAAATAAAAAGGATAAGGAGAGGTTATTAAAGAGGTAATAACTTCGAAGAATCATCTAAAACTCTTGGGTTATCTCCCAACAAGTACTTTTCTTTAACGCCTTTAAGTTAGGCATAAGAAGCAAAGAAAGAATCAAGTGTTCTTAAATGAAGAAGCATTAAAACCAACTTTTGTTTTCATAGGAGAAGCAAAAGAAATATTTTCTCTCTTTTTAGGGAAGTGTTCTATACCTTTCTTGAGTGGGAGTTGATATTTAATGGTGCCTTCTTTCATATCAATGATGGCACCAACAGTTCTAAGAAAAGGTCTTCCCATAGTAATAGGACAAGAAGCATTGTATTCAACATCCAAAACATAGAAATCAACGAGGACATAGGAATCGTTAACCATAATAAGAATATCATTAAGACTCCCCATGAGTTTCTTTTTAGCATTAGCATCAAGTGGGACATTGAAATAACAATCCTCAAGAGGAGGAAAATCAAGCATTTCATAAATCCTTCTAGGCATAAAAGAAACACTACTATCAAGATCACACAAAGCTTTGAAATCAAAGTCATTCACTTTCATATTAATGATGGGTTCCAAACCATCTTCTTGTTTTATAGGAGTAGAAGCTTTATGTTTCATCTTTTCTTCCTTAATCTTTATGAGAGCATCGGTAATGTGTTTTGTAAAGGCCATATTCATAGCACTAGCATTAGGACTTTTAGCAAGCTTTTGTAGAAACTTAATAACTTCAGAGATGTTGCAACCATCAAGATCAAAATCAACTTTATCATCTAAAGTAGTAGAACTATTGGTAGCCTCAACACTAGTGGTGGTAATAGTAGAAACACTAATATTTCTAGCAATTTCATCTTCTCTTTCCCACTTAGCATGTAATTCAGCTAATAGTCTAACATTTTCATCAATTCTTACATGTATGGCATTAGTAGTTGCAAAGGGATTCTCATTAGTTTCAGGTTTAGCAGCCATTTTATTAATCAATGAAGATTGATCTTCAGACAAAGATGATATATTTCTTTCAGCATTAGAGAGTTTCAATTGTAAACTAGGAATTTCCATATTTAGACTCTCAAGTTGATGGCTAATGTTCTTCAAAATGATAGATTGTTCCTCCATAGTTTTAGTAAATACTTTATTTTGCTCATATTGCATTTGCATGAAGTTTTTCGTGGATCTTTCAACTTCTAAGATTCTTCCTTCACTAGGTAATTCAGGTTTACCATTATAGCCATAAGTATTACTAGGAGGGTAGGCCCTATAATTGTTGTTACCAAAATTGTTCCTATAAGCATTATTACCATAAGCATTGTTGCCAAAATTATTATTTCTTATGAAGTTCACATCAACTTGCTCTTCTTGAGCAACCAAAGAGGCTAAAGGAACATTATTTGGATCAATATGGGTTTTCCCATTAACAAGCATAGACATAATCATATCAATCTTATCACTCAAGGAGGAGGTTTCGTCAACAGAATTTACCTTCTTACCTTGTGGAGCTCTCTCAGTATGCCATTCAGAATAATTAACCATCATATTGTCCAGAAGTTTTGTTGCAGCACCCAAAGTGATGGTCATAAAGGTACCTCCAGCAGCTGAATCCAATAGGTTCCTTGAAGAATAGTTCAATCCTGCATAAAAAGTTTGGATGATCATCCAAGCAGTCAGTCGATGAGTGGGGCAATTCTTTACCAAAGATTTCATTCTTTCCCAAGCTTGAGCAACATGCTCATTATCAAGTTGTTTAAACTTCATGATTTCACTTCTCATTGATATAATCTTAGCAGGAGGATAGTATTTTCCAATAAAAGCATCTTTGCATTTAGTCCAAGAATCAATACTATTCCTAGTTAAGGAATTCAACCATTCTTTAGCTTTTCCTCTCAAAGAGAACGGAAACAATTTCAGCTTAATAATATCACCATCTATATCCCTATGCTTTTGCATCTCACAAAGTTCAACAAAGTTATTTAGATGGGAAGCAGCATCTTCATTACCAATACCAGAAAATTGTTCTCTCATAACAAGATTGTGCAAAGCAGGTTTTATCTCAAAGAAAGTATTTTCAGCCACAGGTGGAGCAATGGGAGTGCTCATAAAATCATTGTTGTTGGTGCTAGAGAAGTCACACAACTTAGTGTTTTCAAGAGTAGTCATTTTTTTGGGTTTTCAAATAAGAAAGCAAACATGTAGAACTAATTTTTTTGTGTTTTTGAAGAACAAAACAAGAAAACAAAGCAAAAAGAAACTAAGCAAAACAAAAAAAACAAAATAAAGAGATTGGTTATGAGGGACTCCCTTTGTGAAGATGACCTTGACTCCCCGGCAACGGCGCCAGAAAATCTTGATGCGCTCGACTTTCGACATAGAGCTCGTTGGGAAACCCAAGAGGAAGGTATGATGAATATAGCAGAAAGTTTTCCCTCAGTTATGAAACCAAGGTTTAATCGAACCAGTATGAGCAAGGAAACACCCCAAAGGTGTTACTAGCTGAGCTTTGGCAGGGTGCACTACCGGTGCTAGTAGCAACGTGGTGACCTGCACAACACAACCATAGATCTTTGTCCGCAACTTGCGATGAGGTTGTCAATCTCACCGTGTTTTGTGGAAAACAAAGGATTAAACGTATCGAATGGAAAGAAGTAAAAGTTTGCAAAAAGTAAACACAAAGCAGTAAAAGATTGTAGATTGTATGTAAAGTAAAAAGGACCGGGATCCATAGTTCACTAGAGGTGGCTCTCCTTAGATAGATAACATGCTGGGTGAACAAATTACAGCCGGGCAATTGACAAACACCGAGAAAGCAATACATGCATATACTAATCATCTTGACTCCTCTGAGACTTGATTGGGCATTACAACATAATACATAGACCGCCATCCAACTGCATCTATGACTAATAATCCACCTTCAGGTTATCATCCGAACCCCCTCCAGTATTAAGTTGCAAGCAACAGATTATTGCTTTACGAACTGCGTGTAAAGTAAACAATATGATTGTTCTATGAACAAAGGATTGTTGTTTTCTCCCTAGTAGCAACAACACATCTAGTACCTTAGAGATTTTTGTCACTTCCCCAGATTACCAGAGGCATGAACCCACTATCGAGCATAAATACTAACTCTTGGAGTTGCTAGCATCTACTTGGCCAAGATAGCTACTAACAACGGAAAGCATGCAAGATCTCAAATAACAAAGACATGGTAGAATCAATAATCAATCTGAAATAGCATCTCAATATCCATCGGATCCACATAAACACAACATGTATGAATTACAAATAGATGATCTTGATCATGAACGGAGCTCACAAGATCTAAACATGAAAGCACAAAGGAGGAGAAACCAGCCATCTAGCTACTACATGGATCCGTAGTCCAAGGATGAACTACTCACGCATCACACCAGAGGCTTGCATGGTGATGAAGAAGGCCTCGTGGTGAATTCCCTCTCCGTGGTGCCGGAAGAGCTTCAACGCCCCGATCTATGGATGGAGATGACGCTGCCAGACTCTTCGTGGATTTTGATCAGGTACTTAGGGTTTTCGTCGAGGGAAACTTATAGGAAGAAGGAGAGGCGAGGGGGTGCCGGAGCGCCACACCACCTCGGCGCGGCCAGTTGGCCGTGTGGCGTGGTGGCTCCTCGGCCCTTCTCTCGTATTTTGGCACTTGATCCCTTCCGAAAAATAGGCACTTTGGCTTTGTCCGTCCAATTCGAGAATATTCATTTTCGACTTTCCCGAACCAAAAACAGCAGAAAAGCAGCTGGCACTGTGGCTCTTGTTAATAGGTTAGTCCAAGAAATCATATGAAAAGTACCCCAAAGTTGGAACAAAACACAAGAAAGTGGATAAAACCAAGCATGGAACATCAAAAATTATAGATACATTTGCAATGTATCAGTTCCGAGGCCATGTTTGTACATGCTAGGCTCGCCAAGTAAGAACCTTAGTATTCGCATGTGTAAAACTGTCTTACACCCGTTGTATGAAAGCGTAGAGTCGAGTACACCTGATCATCACGTGATGTCTCGAAACACGATCAATAGAACGGTGCATATTTAAGGAAGAACACATTTTATCTTTTTATTTAAATGAGGGATCATCTTACAATGCTACTAAAAGCGCCAAACTAGCAATATAAGATGCGAACATCTAATGTGTAAAGTGGGATGATATGGTCCATGAATTTGATCTCTATCATATGCATCATGGTATGATCTTTATCATTCCTTTGTGTGTAAGGCCAAGGTCTATGGAACTTACACGTTAAGTGTGTTGTAAGAGTATCTACCATACATCTACTTACAACATTACCATATCAAGACACTAGCCCAACAACGATCTAAACTAGACGCCTCTAATTTATCCATTGCAAGTTTTACGTGGCTTAGGGCTTTTAGAGATAGAACCCGGTCTTACCTACGAACATGGAACCACAACTAGGATAACCAAGTTATTAGCAACTCGTTGTAAATCAGATATTGACTATAGCACCCGCCAGCCACTTATGCAAAACTAGTTGCATGTCAGTCGTGGAACCGGTCTCATGTGCGATGACATGTAAGGTTGGTCTGGGCCTCTTCATCACACTATGCCACCAATATCCAAAATACATGAAAGAAGCAATAACATGGTCATCATCGCCCACATATTAACATATGTGTACTACCTGTGCAAAGCACCTATGCATAGATCAGGCTCTAATACCACTGTTGGGTTCGCAGCATAGAAAACAAAAAATTTCCTACGATGGGAACTATACGCCAAGATCTATCTACTAGATACAACCAACGTGTGGATATATATCCATAGAGAACTTACCCTCAAAGACGACAAGGCTTTGTTAACGAGTTGGAACTCGTGGATGATGTAGTCATACGCTTGTCGGTCTCATGATCGTGTGGAAGTCCTAGCGCCGCAAATCAGTAGCGCATCCGTCCTCGCACACACGTTCAGGCCACCGAACAACCTCCACCTCCTCACTCCAGCGAATCAGCTAAAACAATAACTCCTTCCAGACACAATGCCATCGGGAACATGTATCTCACTAATCCGAGACCATGGGGGAATATATCTAGAGGGGGAGAGAGATCCTTCACGAGGAGGTGTGCTTTGTGAGGGAGGAGGGGGGGCCTTTTGTAGGAGAGAGGGGGCTCTTCCCCTCCCATAGCAGGCGCCCATGGGGGGTGCCCCCACCTCTTCATCATTCATGTGGTGGAAGCTCCACTCACATTAATTTAGCCTCCACCCAAAGTTCTGCTCACATGCATTAAATTTCCACCGAATTTAATGCAACTCTCATTTAATTAAACTCTTTTATTTATTTTATTCAGAATTTTGTTAATTACTTTACTTAACAAACATTCACATAAAACCCGTTGTAACATTTCAATATCACATGCAGAACCAGTTTCTGCAATTTCACCCGAAACAATTCTGGTTTCAATCGAAATAATTCCAGCGCTTTGCAATTCTTTCGTCTGAAACATATGTGCTCCCAAATGGTGTTTGGAAACCCTTAAGTGTGAGACCCTACGGTTCGCGAATAATGCAGGCATGATTGAGACTCCTCTCAAATCAATAATCAGAAGAGGGACCTAGAGATCCATACTGACTACTGCACATTCAACAATGACTTTTGTGATCGTGACAACCTTTAACACTAGTAATTTAATCCCTTTGTCTCGTGATATATTACATGTCCGAGATTTGATCATCGGTATCCAAAAACGTAGTTTGATCTCGTTACTGACATGCACTCTTTTCTCGTTCCCGTGATATAACATTCTAGTGATCACATCACTTGCTTGCAAGCTATCTTAATGTGCTATCACCTAGAGGGCCTAGAGTATATCTATCCATCATCGGGATTGACAAATTCCACTTTTGATGCATGAGCCTCAACATGACATCTTTAGAGTATCTGAACCCACCTTTATAGTCACCGTTTTACGGTGTGACGTTTGATGTTATCAAGTTACTGTTCTGATGTCAGCAATTAACATGATCTCATGGTCTAAGGATAAATATTACTTCGTATAATGTTATAGCAATATAAACATAATGACTTTGATCGTAATGCTATACTTCGGATGAATGTTCATCACATCATTTCACAAATGTTGTGACCTTGTTATTAACAACATCCAATGTCCATGATCAGGAAACTTTGATCATCTCGTTAATCAACGAGCTAGTCTATAAGAGAGGCATAACTGGGAACCTTTTATTTGTTTATTAAACACACATGTATTAATGTTTCCTATCAATACAATTATAGCATGCCAAATAAACATCTATCATATACAAGGAATACATAATAACAACTTTATTATTGCCTCTCAGGGCATATTTCCTTCAGGCGTGTGGGTGGGCAAAGTGCGGCGGTGATGTTCTTGTGCGGTGGTGCAGGAGCTGGAGGAGAGATATGGGTTGGGTGGCATGTAGTCCGGTGAAGTGCAGTGGAGATGATTACGGTGCGGTGGTGTAGGTTCTAGAGGTGAGAGGGGGTTGGGTGGTACATAGGCAAGCGAAGCACTGCAGGGATGCTCCGGTGCGGTGGTGCAGGAGCCATAGGTGAGATAGGGGTTAGGGTTTTTTGGAGTGCTGTGGGGGATATGGCGTCGGTGGAAGGTGGACTAACCAGCTTCAGAGCAGTGGGGACCTCGGGGGGGCATTACAAACCATACCCACACCTCGACAGTAGTAGATAGGCCATTGTCAGGGGTAGAAAAAGAATTTCATACGACTAAAACTTGGGGCGTGTGACCACTCGAAATATTTTGGTGGAGGTGAGGTAGGAGAATTTGCCACTATGGGATTTGTAATTTCGATATACAATTCAAAATATATAGAATAATATCCTATCCTAGGAGTAGCTATAGTCCAATGGATAGAAAAAATAGTTTACTGTAATGTCTTAGCATTAATAGGTAAGGAGTATTTCTAGTGTCATTTCTGCAAAAGTAGGGTCTCTGCCTTTGGCTTAATTGCGTACACACATGAAGGTAGCTACGTGAACTAGTATGTTATTACTACCCACTATGACCAGCCTAAGAGCATCTCTAGTGGCTAGTGTATCTAGTAGTCTAAGACAAATATAGATCATCACGGACCAACAAATGTCTCTAGTGACTTGTTTATCTAGTGGTCTAAAATTTAGACATCCTCCAAACTAGATAATCGTGATCCATATTTGGAAAATCGAGCCACCATGTCTAAAGCAAAGTTGGTCACTCGCGAGCTCGCTCCCGTGCCAGATGAGAGCATTTTTTGTACTGGATTGCTGTGTATATTGACTATTTGTGTGCATATGGACATATAGACTATCCACTAGAAAACTAAAGTCGTGTAAAAAGAAATATTTTTACACCATTATCTATGTGGAGATGTAGACTACCAAATTTATACAAGCCACTACATATGCTCAAAGAGACTACAAAATTTAGACAAGCCACTAGAGATCAATAAAAATACTAGCATGCAATTTAATTTAGCGTGGCTTTTCTCCAGACGATATGAAAGTTATAGCATGCTAATAACGTGCTATTTTATAAAACATCATTTTGTAGAAATTAAAAAAAAAGGTATATCATGAATATAAAGGATTTCAGCATCTATTGAATTGGCTAGAGTAATACTTATACATGAATAATCAATTCTGGTTCTATCCAAGTTGGAGGAGAACCGGCAGGGCTAAATATAGGTACAATGCCGGGTTTTGCAGGAGGAGGCGGCGGCTTGACGTGATCACTTAAGTTTAACAATCAAAAATTTCATCGTATGTTTTCTTAATCGACACATTTATCATATACTATCTTACTCCACACCCGCCTACAATAAAATAATGTCCTATACTTGAAATAGTGCTAACGCTATGATGTTTTAGCACAATATAGCACGTTATTTAAAATTAGCGCCATAGCGAGCAAAATCCTTAAAAAATATCATGGACTCTCCAAATACGCTATATCACGCTAAATAGCATGAAATAGCGCCCTATTTTTTTCCATGCTATAGATGCTCTAAGACTGGTATGAGGGGTAAGTAACTTGGAGTAGTAATATGCATACATTGTGCTAAAGACTATCAAAAGTAGTACCTTTTTTAAATGCTAAAATGGAAAAGAAGATCCAATGGCTGGCAATGTTGGGATTTGAGAGTCTTGATCCAATGCTCAATATTCGAAGTTATTCGTACACTTTATATAACAAGTAAGTTGCACGTGCCCTGCACGTGAGACTCAGATAATAGACATATGACATATCATCACTATATAAAATTATAATAGGTAAATCAGAAAAAAAATTGATCAACACCTATAAAAGTGTGGATGTATATTTGGTTCTTGTAATTTCTATATCAAGTAGAAGTCAACGATTATTAGATATCTAAAACTTGAAAATTTGGTATTATGGTCTAGAGAAACAAGGTTGAAGATTCTAGAAAGATAGAGAAGTGTGTTTTGAGTTTTGTGCATAACATTCATCATGATGAAGACTATCAACAGAATCTTCTAGATGCTAGAATAGAAAAGTAGATCCAATGGCTGAAAATGTTTGGATTCGCGAGTCTGGATCCAACGGTCAATATTCAAAGTTATTCGTACACTATATAGTGGCAGGATAAGAAATAACTAGTGAGTTGCAAGTGCCTTGCATGTGAGAATCAGATAATAGAAGTATGACATATATAAAATTATAATAGGTGAAATTCAAAAAATATTTATAATTTCGAGCCACATTCATAAAGTGTCGCGTGTGTTTGGTTCATATACTTTTTGTATCATCTAGAAGTCAACCTATAGCTACCTAAATAATCTTCGTCCATAAACCTGATCTGTAAATAAATTTTGTTCTATAGGAGTACGTGGGTGGGACGGGGGGAAACTGCATGCCCTTTCATCTCCTCAACCGCTCAAGCATGCATCTCCCGCTCTTGCTAGAGGTTCCTTTCATCTTCTCGATCCGATTCTGTTTCTGCCACCTGGTCGGACCTCTGCATAACAAAAGAAGGCGTTACTCACCGTCCATGGCGCCACCGTTTGATAAGATGTACTCCTTCCTATACCCTGGCAACACCATCGTACTACATGTGGCGTATACCAACAGAGCATCGGTGGTGAACGATTCCATCGAGAAAATCAAAAAGCTCCTAAAGGAAGTGGACGACAAGATTGTTGGCCTCGACATTGACTACACCAACGAGCAATCATCGATGTAGAAGGTTGCTGTCGTCCACCTATGTGTGGGCACAAATTGCCTAGTCTACCAAATCTGCCAGGACGACCAGGCATGATCCAAGCTAGAGAGTTCCTCGCCAACCCTAAAATTTCTTTGCAGGCGTCGACATCGTGAATGACGGTATCAGGCTTAGGCGTTCTCGAGTGCCATTGATGAACTTCATGGACATCCAGAAGAGGTGGAAGCCTGCCGGCTCCATGAATGAGAAGGATTCTTTGGCTGACTACGTGGTGGCCCTCATATACATCTGTTACCAAGCCATGAAGAAGAAGAAGAAGAAGGATGTGGACCACAAGCAGTGGGGAAACATGCCCTAATCGAAGAGTAGATCCAGTATGCAAGCCATGATGCCTACGTGACCTACGAGGTATAGGAGGATAGTGAACTGCGAGAGGGGTCAACAAACTCTCGAAATGTTCAACAAAAAAAGAACTAAAGAAGAAGGGAAAGGGCGAGCGCAAGCAGAACAAAGAAGTAGAATAAAATGAAGACTCATAATGGTACACCATGTGACCTACGAGTATATATTTGCGTCTCGGTCTATCTACTCGCAGAAGTTAATGCATGTATATACTATATGCATGCAAGGGGCGGAGGTAAGAATTAATGCAAGGATCACGGTTGTTTCTTTTATTTTCACTACAGAGTGCTAGTACTACTGTAGGTTTAGGCATCATAGCATGCCACTAGCCCCCCTAATGAATTGTCTTGTCAATCAACAACCATGGCAAATTAAGTTTATAGTGGTAGAGACTTTCTTTGAGTAATTCCATTTATACTGCTGAAGCGCGGAGTACTGCTGAAAGAGAGAGGGTGAATGTGCACCTAAAAAACTAATTTTAGCACTGTAGCATTAGAACCGCAAGATGAACTTTTGTCGATTGCCCGAATATATGTTGAGTAGTATAGGATAAACATATATAGTACTATTACCTACTATGTACTAGTACTACTAATAGCAAAAAACCACTATCCCTACTGCGGAAAGAATTTGATTTCTTCCAACCAAACTATTACTCCAAAAATGGCTATATATACTTGTCACGAAAATGGATGTATCTAGACATGTTTTAGTGCTAGATAGGAGTATCCAATCTAGTGACAATTAATATCAATCAGAGGGGAGTACTACTACTACCGTACTCCACTATTGTACTACTACCACGTACTACTCCCAAATGTATGTTGAGTAGTACTCCTACCTCTTTTTGGGATTATTGGGGCAGAGAGCTTTTTAAAATTGTTAAAAATTATAAGACCTATCTTATTTATTGTCTTAATTCCTGTGACTCATTAATTTAGATATCTCTCTTTCCTCTCAATCTCCCAATGCATGTTATTTCGTCTCTTATCATGTCTCCTATTTTTTATCTAGCATCTCATGCATGTAAAACTAGTAGTGCATGCATAAATTAATTAGAGTGAATAATTCATCTACTTGGTGGTATTAGCGAATTGTCCCTCTGGCATTATAATCCTAAATAGAGTTTCTTATAATTCTATATAGCTTACTACTTAGCAGAGTACATCCACCGAACCCATCGAAAGTTACTTCATGAAAAATACTCAGGAGAGTACATCCACCGAACTCATCTACCTCCGTTTCAAGGAATAAGGCACATGCGTATTCCAATGTAAAGTTTGACCAAATAATTAGAGCAAGTAAAATTTACTTATATTGTGTAAAATTTGTATTGTTGAATTTGTATTGAAACACACTTTCCAATGATGCTAATTTTTTACAGTACCAACATTTTTTATATATATTCAGAGTAAATCTTGGTCAAACAAAAAACACGAATAACCAGGGAGCCTTATTTCTTGGGACGGAGGTAGATTTCTACTACTACTACTAGTACAAAATCCTCCATTCCTGGTATGCAAACAATCTTTATGCAATTAAACCAATTAATAGGAGCTTACATCCCTACTAAAACTCGACGCGAATGAAGAAATGCAGCTGCTTTGACGTGTAGGACCGACCAGGTAATGTGGCGTAAACACCAGGTACGACGTAAGGTCCTCAAACATGACGTCGCTCGGCTTAGCGGATCTCCACGCATCGAGCTCCACCATCACGGTGTCAGTCTTCCTCCTGCCGTCCGTCTAAGAGAGCAGCAGCCTTCTGTGCATTGGTAATCGCACATCGCGTCCCTAACACGGACCACATACACGAGGGGGAATGTGCCTACCATGCCAATTGTCAAGATGAACACGACGCCGTCCTTCTCCCCAACGAGGATGAGCCGGCGGGACACCTCGCCCGACAGCGGGACCAGCTCCTAGAATGCTTTGGTGGTGGCATATTGGATATTGTGCACTTGAATCGAGTGGACCGCTTTTAGGTGGGCAAAGAGCACTGGCGACAGGATGGCGAAGTCTCAGCTGGTCTCCGTGCAAGTGCAAGGAGCATACCGGCACGTGATTTTGTGCTCGTGGAGTTTTTAGTAGGGCATCAAACTATTGCGGCCTTTGTGAGTGCGCTTGACCCTAGCCGCTAATAGGACGGTGTCCATGGAAGGCTCGTGGGTGAATCCGCTGCTAGGGTGCTCGCACTTCTAGAAGGAGGTGATCTTGCGTACGTAGCGGTGGTAGACTAGATAAATATCCATGCACTAGAGAAATAGAAGTTCAAAAAATAAAATAGTTGCATGGACGAACCGACAAAAGAAAAATCAATGGAGTGCAAGAAACAAATAGAGAGACCTTGTAGACCCGCCGGGGCTTGAGGAGCTAGGAGGAGGAGGAACAGTAGAGAATGGTGGCTTCTATCTTCAGAGTGATCGTCCCAAGCATTGCAATTTGGGTGTGGGGAAATGAGCCGTTCCCTTCTTTTATACCAATGCTGATAATCAATGAAGCTCTACCTGATTCATTTTTTCTTTCTGTACTAGGGTCCTTTTTGTATATTTTGAGGCCTTATCTACAAATTCCTACTTTAGTTGGACAAGATTAGCGGCCTCTTTGTATTTGTGCACCATGCTTTTATTAGTAAGTTGCGCGTGCCTTGCACGTGAGACTCACATAATAATAAAGTATGACATATCATCACTATATAAAATTATGCTCCTTAATAGGTAAAGCTCAAAAAAATATGAAAGAGCCGCATCTATAAAGTAATGGTATACATTTGGTTCTTGTACTTTAGTTTTTGGGACCATGGTCTAGAGAAATGACAGAGGAGATTCTAGAATGATCAAGAAGTGTGTTTTCAGGTTTGCGCATAGTCATTCTGCTAAACACTATCAATAGAATCTTCTAGATCCTAGAATGGAAAGGAAGATCCAATGGTTGGCAATATTGTGATTTGCGAGTCTTGATCCAATATTGAATATTCAATGTTATGCGTACATTATATTACGGTAAGATTTGATGCAGCTCCATAGCTAAAAACTAAATGTTCGTGTCATGTTTTATGCGATCTTATTCAAGAAAAAAAATCAAATATGAGGGTTGGGAGATAAATTTGCGGATCATGCTAGATTTTATATCATAGAAAAAACATGGGTCACACGATGGGGGTCTGCTTTCTCTCTACCGCTAGGCTTCATATGTAGTAGTACCGCCAGACTAATACTCTCTGAACTATAATCATGAGCGAAAGCACTAGGCGTAACTGATGGGTGTTGCAAAGATTTCTAAGAGAGGACGAGTAGAGAAGAGAGGGAAGATCAGGGATCTATGATAATTTTCCTTCAAGTTCGGCAGCGAGGACATAATTATAGTGATTGTAAGGACGGATATTGATGAATTTTGTGTGCATAGATATTGCAAGAATTTGAATTTTTCAAACCTGATGGTGGTTTTTATATATTCAAATCTTGGATACCTTAAATGATTTCTGGAACCTATAACACATTCGTCGTGCAAATTTGATATATATAATTTTGGTAGATCGATATAAAGTAGTTCCAATCGGAGAAAATAGCTAGTAGACAGATTGGAAATTCATGTTATTAATTGAAAATAGCCCATAAACAAGGTATGCTATGTGGGAATAATGGGGTATTACCATTCTAGGTATTATTCTTCATGTACTAACTTAACAAATAAACATTGTCTATCACTTACAAAATTGAAAATTATTTTTTGTTCGTGAAAGTTGGAAAGTACGATTATAAACACATTTTCCCATACTAACATGCACTCATCTACTAAATATGGGCACACTATTTTTCAACTGCAATGTGGATATAGCCATGACCCGGGTCATTTGATTTGGAAGCTAAGCATCTTTACAACATGGTATGCCATATTGCAAAGCAAGGTTTTCGAAAGTAATCAAAACTCATATTTATCACAACTAGTATGCTCAAGAGAACACGAAGCACAAGTTATACACAATTTTGATTTTTCTTGGAAAAAATCATAGCTAGTTCAAGCTTGTTAACCGTTGTGAATTTCTTCAAAAGAACTTGATGGTTTCAAACCTCTAGTTGTTTTTTATAGATTGACTACTCTAGTACCTTAAAGCGATTTTACGCAAAATTAGAGAGCTAGCAACCTATCATGCAATCATTGTTAAAATTTGATCTCATTTTGATAAATCAACAACATGTAGTTTAAGTGGTTGAAATTAGCTAGAAAAGTCAAAAGTTCATGTAATTGGAGAATTTCCCATAAAACATGGGCCACTTATGTGTAAAAATGGAAGGCTAGTAGCTAGCCTTATGAGCCTTAATTATTTGCCATGTACTTTGCTAAATAATCTACAAATGTAAACATTGTTCACCATGCCCATATGCGTATTTACCTAATAGGGGCATTATTGTCACATAAGCATGGTCATTTGTTTCAACCCAAGCATGTTTGTACATGGTATGTCATATTGCAAAGAAATTCTCTCAAGAGTTATCCAAACTAAAACTTGCCATTATTTTGCATGGCAGGTAGAGATTCGTGCAAGAGGAAGTCGTGTGCAAGTAGTGTAGTTTTTTCTTTTATTTTGTTATTTTTGTTAAACTCACTGGAATTTGACGTCCAAAATGCAAATTCTTTGCAAGTTGAATCTTTCAAACCTCCTAGTGCTTGTTGATATTGTATCGACTAACTTGGGTCCCTTATAACGATTTCACGGATCTAGTTCAACATGTGAGGACAGTCCAACATGGCAATTTTTCAGCTAATAATGTTTTTATTTTTTATGTATAATATATAGGCTATTTAGAAATATTTAGTTGCTCCATTCACCGCCCAAAAAAACATTTGGATCCGCCACTTTGTAGGCGAAGCTTAGGAGTGAGCAACCTATCATGCAATCATAGTTAAAGTTTGACATAATTTTGGTAAATCGATAGACGAAGTTAAGTGGAAAAATTAGCTAGCTCACAAATTCATGTAACTTGATAAATTCCGATAAATTTGTGTGCACTAGTTGTGAAAAAATGGGGTTGTCATCTGGGCCTTATTCCACTTGAGCTTGCTTACAAAAACAGTTACTTGGAAAATTGTAACTGATTTTTCTAGTCATAAAAGTTGGAAAATTACAATTGTAATAAACATTGTTTACCATGCCAAGATGCGCCCATATACTTAATAAGGGGACCTTATCATAATGTACGATGTAAATATGACCATACCTTGGTTGTTTGGATTGAAACCAAGGCATGTTCCTACATGGTAGGTCACTAGGCCATATTGTGAAGGATTTTTCCTAGAAGTTACCAAACTCGTGTTTATCATTCCTCATGGCAACCAAGGTAGTATGTTCCTACTACATGGTGGGCCATTTTTCTCCCAGGCACATTATGAGTATGTGAGGTGGGCCATTTAAATATAAAGTATAGTAAACCTTTAGAGGTAACTAGTGTATTGTACAAGCAAGCTATTGGATATACTATTGGAATTGCTCTATGGACTAGTCAACATGCTATAAGTAAAATAGTAGGGTGTGTACACTGTGTATTTCGGGTTTGTTCGATTCAAAGGATTTGTAAAACATAGGAATAGGAGAAGTGCAGGAATCGAATGACATGACACTTATAATCCTATAGAAACGAAAAATGTCGTAATCGGTAAGATAAGGTGTTTGATTGCACCGTAGCAAAAACGCTGGAAATTTTAAACGGTTTAGGTACATGTCATAACTTTCATAGACACATAGGTATTTTTCCAAGAGGTCTCACCTCTTGTTAGAAATCCTATATGATTATAGTGTAGGGAAGCAATGCATTCGAGTTTTGTAGGATTTATTCATTTGAAACAAACTCACTCTATTGAAAAAATTCCTATGGATTGGAATCATATAGAATTCCTTTGGAAATCCTTTGAATCCTGTAGATTATGGTGGAGTCGAGTCAATGAAACCAAGTTCCATATGAGTTACTCCTACAACCTAATTAATTAGACCTTGTATGACACTAGATACATGTTATTACCCAATATTGTGAAGGTAGTAACATGTGAAAGTTTTACTGGTCTAGCAGCCTAAAATATGAAAGAGAAAGAAAACATCCAACGATAGCTCATTTTTTGGTGGAAGCACATGGCAAACAAAAGGAAAGTTGGGCTAGACCATCAAGGACCCAAACTTCTGCACTGCTACGCCTGCACGATTGTACTCCGTACTCCATGGGAAGGAGGTGACTGTGATTCACAAAAAAGGACGGGGTGACTGATGCGATGCTACCCACCTAAACAAGTACCATTAAAGTCATATAGACACCGATGCATGAGCACAGCAGCCAATGCCGCATTGAAGAGGAGAGAGGGAGGATGATTCTCCTTCATCCAGGATATATGAGCTGCTCCTACAAGTAGGAGTAATTAATTAGGACTTGCATAACACTAGACACATGTTATTACCCAATACACCTTGAAGATACTCCCTCTGATTCAAAATACTAGTAAATTGCACATGCTTTGCACGTTGACATTTGATAGAAGAAAGCAACTTCAAAAGAGTTACTAAAATGTATTCATACGAATACCTCGAGTGTTGTCCATTGATTGATTTAATTATATATCCAACTAAAACAAGTGAAAATTCAAGTAACTCTATGTAACATCCCATCTTTCGCACCCATCCTTGTGTAGTATAAGTCTTGAAAATTAGGGGGAAATAAAACTTTTAGGGTTTGCTTGCTTAGTATGGATGCATGGTCATTTCTGCTTCCCATAGTTCCTTGATGTTTGCTATGATAGTGATGTCCTTGTGTGTTTGCATGTTTAGAATGGCTAGATCAATACTTAGTAACATCTAGGAACACTCCTTGTTTGAATGTAGGAATCTATGACAAACCCCATCAAAATTTGGCTAAGTCACAAATAGCTTAATAAGTTCCATTTTTGGATGAAGAGTGTGAGCTAACCATAAACCCTTTTGGCCATGCAATTACATGGAAGTGTACCTTGATATGATATCTACAAGGACCACACCTAACCTTGGTTAAACCAGAACCCTATGCCCACTTGCATGCAAGATTTTCATCACTAGTTGAATAATATGTTTTGGTCACCTTGTTTTGTGCCAACTTTGGAGATTCCGTGCAAGCCTTTGGGATTGCTCTAGGAAGCAACCATGGGCTAGATCCGTTCACCTGGCATCCCTCTACACCCCCAAATCCCTCCCTATGCCATTGGTGACTCGAGCCCGATGATATCACCAACCAAAGTGACCAGCCGAGCTAACCTGCTCTAGATCACCCAACCCCATCTCTCTATCCATTCCCACACATGCAGCAACCCAGCACCTGGTTCTGGCATGAACAAAACGTGCCATCGTGCACCACACCACCACCCCAAGTCGACCCTGCACCTCACCTAGCATGCAAGAGTGAGAAAGCAGCAAGATTGCCCCTATCTGGCTCGACCAATGAACCAGCCGCCCCGCCTGGCTCAACATTTCGCCCTGGCAACCTGCGCTGCACATCAACTCCCCACCACCTCAAGTCGGCCACGTCTTGTGCCCCTCCTCACCATGTCTCCCCGGTGTCAAACGACACCATCCCGTGCTAGAGACGTTCCTCCTCGCCTCCCCAATGGTCCGGCGTAGAACCCCGTGCAACGCCTCGGCCAGCCCATACCCTTGATGGATACGACCATTCGGTCGAGCACTTGGCATGCACACCGCCATCATTGCACCTTGTGCCCTCCCGAGGCCACGCGCTAAAAACCCCACACCCAGCGGCTATCTCTTCACGCTGAGACGCTCTCCGCTGCTGCGCCGAGCTAATCCCAGCCCCGCAAACCCTCGTCGTGACCCACCTGCATCCGGTGCACCGTGGGCACCCCCACTCGTGTTTAAAACACCCGAACCACCCCAGCTCACTCCAACCGCATCCATTCGTCCCCATCCCCCAACACACCACCCCTAGAGCATAGGCAAGCTAGATCGGCCTCTACAGCACCACCCACTCGCCGCACCGCCGTGATACCGATGGAGGAAAGTGGAGGTTGCCGTTGCAGTGCTCTCCCTCTCCTCTAGCCCATCTCACCAACATGCCGTCTCGCTCCCGCCTTGCTAACACAACCATACCCTTTTCTAGGAACCGCCCGAGGTCGCCAGAGTGGAAACATGAGCACCGAAGCCCGAGAGCACGTCCCTGATCGCACCCGGAGCTAAAGCCACCCTTGCCGCCCCTCGATCGAGTCGTTGTTGTCTGCCTCTTCGAACCAGAGCATCGCCGACCCCTCTCCGCCCCTGGGTAAGCCTCCTTGACCCTTCTTTGCAGTAGCTAGGGTTCCCACTGTTGGTGTCCCTTTCCTGCGAGGAAGACGAAACTGGGCCATCCGATCTAAATGAGATCCAACGGCCTAGCGTCCTCTCTACCCCTTCGTGTTGCCCAGCCACTGATGCTTCGGGGCCCCATTGGGATTTGAAATCCCTATCTCCCTTGCAGGCCAGCACGAAAATGGGTCGGCCCAGCCCTGTGTGGGCCACGACCCTAGCCATTTGCAGACCCTTGTCTTTTTATTTTTGGCCATTTAATTTCCAGAAATAATGTTGTAACTTTAAATTCGTCAAATATTCCCTGTTCAACCTTTTGGCTTGATTCAAAATTTTCGTGGTAGCTTATGTTTTTGTCTAACACATTGCACTCGAAGCTTGGTAAAATATGTAGGGTTCATAGCATGAAAAAAAATTCTACAGCAAGAACGAACAAAACCAAGATCTAGTCTATGGAAAAGCCAAGATCTAATCTAAGAGATAAGTGCGACGAGATAGATGAGAACTAACCCTCGAATATCCAAAGTGTTTAACGATATGGGATCTCGTGGTTGATGTAGTCGATCACTTGGCGATCTCAAGAGTGTTTTGATGATCCTTCTGGTGCCGCGATCCGGCAGCAGTTCCGCTCTCGGTCACACGTACGGAGTTGATGAATACCTTCCTCTCCCTATTCTAGCAGTCAGCGGAGGTAGTAGATCCCCTCGGAATCCCAGCAGCACGACAGCGTGGTGGTGGTGGAGGAGAATTCCTGCAGGGCTTCGCCTAAGCCGGAGAAGGAAGATGGAGGAGGGAGGAGAGGTGGCGGCTAGGGTTAGGAGTGGGGCAAGGGGGCTGGCCACCTCTCCACTTTTTATATAGATGGCGGTATGCCTAGGGTGTCCTCCTTGGCCGGCTCCTCCTATGGCCAGCGCAAGATGGTGGGGGGAGGGAAATTTTCCCCTAAACTATTCCCCCCCCCCAAAACCCTAGGGCCAGCCGATTGGGCCCCTTGGGATTGGTGCGACTAGCCCATGGGGCCCCGCAGCTTGCCCTCATCCATGTGGCACCTCCCGGGGTGGTGAGCCTACTGGTGGCCCTCTACAACATTCTAGAAGCTCCGGTCAAAATACCGAAAACTTCTTCGAACCATAGAAGATGTTTTCCTTTATATGAATCTTATTCGCCGGACTATTCAGGAACTCCTCGTGATGTCCTGGATCCAATACGAGACTCTGAACAACATTTAGTCTCATATTCCATATCTACTTAAACAACATCGAACCGTAAGCCTGTCACCCTATGATTTGGGAACTATGCAGACATGATCGAGACACCTCTTTGATCAATAACCAATAGGGGGGCCTGGAGATCCATAATGGCTCTCACATATTCAATGATGACTTCATGATCAAAAGAACCATTAACATACGATATTGATTCCCTTTGTCACGTGATACTCTACTTATCCGAGGTTCGATCATCTGTATCTCCATCCTAGTTCTACCTCGTTACTGATAAGTACTCTTTACTCGTATCGTGATATGATATCCCTTGTGACCTAGTCACATGCTTGCAAGCCAATTGGATGTCATTCCACCGAGAGGGCCTAGAGCATATCTATCCATCACTTGGATGGACAAATCACATTCTTGATCCATGTGCTTCAACACATACTTTCAGAATACCTAATGCCATCTTTATAACCACCCAGTTACGAAGTGGCGTTTGATGTCATTAAAGCACTCATCCGTTGATGGTGATTAACATGATCTCATGGTCCAAGGGTTAGGTTAATATGTATTTGAAAGCTTTTAGCAAAATGAACTTAAATGACTTGATCTTATGCTATGTTTACTATGGGTGTGTGTCCATCACATCATTCTCCCAATGATGTGATCTTGTTATTAATAACATCTAATGTCCATGATCATCTATTAATCAACAAGCTAGTCCAACAAGAGGATTACTAGGGACTCTTTTATGTTTACAAAACACACAAGTATTAGTGTTTCCTATTAATACAATTATAGCATGAGATGCAAACATTTATCATCAACTTAAAGATATAATAACAACCACTTTATTATTGCCTCTTGGGAATATCTCCAACAATATCCCACTTGCACTAGCGTCAATAATATAGATTACATGGTAATATACCTAACACCCATAGCGTTCTGGTGTTGGTAATGTTTTTCTCTAGGGAAAGATTTAGTCAACGGATATCTTCCACATTTCAATCAGTGTGTACTTTGCAAATATTTATGTCACCATCTTGGACAGACTCGCGAATAGCATGAAAATGTAGCTTGATGTGCTTCATCTTCTTGTGTGACCTTGGCTCCTGTGCATTAGCTATGGCACCCGTGTTGTCACAATAGATGGCCATCGGGTCCAACACACTAGGAACCACACCAAGATCAGTAATGAACTCCTTCATCCATATAGCTTCTTCTGCAGCCTCCGAAGCAGGTATGTATTCTGATTTAGTTGAAGATTTTTCCACAACGCTTTGTCTGGCACTCCTACATCTCACTACTGCACCATTCAAAATAAATATGTATCCAAGCTGTGATTTTGACTCATCCGGATCGGTGTTCCAACTAGCATCGGTGTAACTATTTACATCAAGCTCTTTGTAACCTCCATACGAAAGTACCATATCCTTAGTCCTTTTCAGGTACTTTAGGATATTTTTGACCGCTGTCTAGTGTTCCATTCTAGGATCACTTTGATATGTGCTGGTCAAACTAACAGCATGTGCGATATCTGGTCTCGTACACAGCATGGCATACGTGATAGAGCCTATGGCCAAGGCATAGTGGATTTTGTTCATCTTTTCTCTTTCTTCTGCCGTAGCTGGACTTTGGGTCTTACTCAATGCCTTACCTTGCAATATGGGAAAGAAACCTTTCTTGCTTTCTTCCATTCTAAACCTATTTAGAACCTTGTCCACGTATGTACTTTGTGAAAGTGTTATTAAGCGTCTTGATCTATCTCTATAAATCTTGATGCCCAAAATGTATGCTGCTTCGCCGAGATCCTTCATTGAAAAACTATTATTCAAATAGGCTTTGACACTTTTAAGAAGTTCTATATCATTCCCAATCAACAATATGTGATCCACATATAGTATTAGGAATGCTACAGAGATCCCACTCACTTTCTGGTAAATACAAGATTCTCCAAAAGTTTGTATAAATCAAAAGTTTTTGACCACCTTATCAAAACATTGATTTTAGCTCCGGGATGCTTGCTTCATTCCATAAATGGAGCGCTGAAGTTTGCATACCTTGTTAGCATCTTTACGATCGACAAAACCCTTGGGTTATACCATATATAACTCTTCCTCAATGTCACTGATACATCCATTTTGCATCATTATTCTATATCATAATTTACTGTTATTCATTGATATATTTCATATTAAGGGATGATACTTATGTAATTTCATCTGTTTTTGCATGGTTGATGACTTTTGGAGCATGGATCGTTGCAGTCAGGATTCTGATGGAAAAGGTGTTGTTTGGAGGCAAAATTCGCAAAGATCAAAAAATCCGGGAAAATATATGGGAAATCCTATTTTTCCAGAAGACGAAAACTGCCAGAAGGAGGAGCGGAGATGGGCCACAGGGGGCCCACACCACCCCTGGCGCGGGCCACCCTGGGCCGCGCCACCAGGTGGTGTGGCCGCCCTGGCCCACCTCCAACTCTCCCCTCTGGCGTATATTATCCCCACGGAACCCTAATACCGGGGGAGCGACCACAGAAAGATTCTACCGCCTCTGCGGGGCAAAAAACACTGAGAGAGCAAGATCTCTCCGGCAAACAGATTTCTGCTCGGGGAATTCCTTCCCGGAGAGGGGAGATCGTCGCCATCAACACCACCATCAAGCTGGACTTCATCGGGATCATCATCATCACCACCATCATCTCCATCAGCACCCTCATCACCGTCTCCATATTGCTATAACAATTGGGTTGAATCTTGCATAGTTCTTAGGGAAACTTTCTCGTTGTTGATTACTCTTTGTAGTTGATGTTATTGAGTAAATCGTTGAATTATTGTTTATGTTCAGATTGTTATACATCATTATTCCATTTCTGATCATGATCCATATTTCATGGCCGTCGCATGGAGGGGCTGACCCTTCACCTCCTCCATTCATGTGTTGGTAACCCCTCCACATTAAAATGCCCCTTCACATTCTCTTTTAAAGTCTCCACTTTAAATGCATTAAATTTCTCCAAATTTAATGCTCTCTCATTTAATAAAACTCTTTTATTATTTTTATTCAGAATTTTGTTAATTACTTTAATTAACAAACATTCACATAAAACCCCCTGCAACATTTCAATATTACATGCAGAACCAATTTCAGCAATTTCACCTGAAACCGTTTCGGTGTCTATTTAAATAATTCCAGCGCTTTCATAAATCTTTATCTGAAACATATTTGCTCCAAATGGTGTCTGTATACCTTAAGTGTGTAACCCTATGGTTCGCGAATAATGCAGACATGATCGAGACCCCTCTCAGATCAATAATCAGAAGCGGGACCTGGAGATCCATACTGACTCCTACACATTCAACGATGACTTCTGTGATCATGAGAACCTTTAATGCTAGTAACTAAATCCTTTTGTCTCGCGATATATTACATGTCCGAGATTCGATCATCGGTTTCTCCAGACCTAGTTTGATCTCGTTACGGACATGCACTCTTTTCTCGTTCCCGTGATATAACATTCTAGTGATCACATCACTTGCTTGCAAGCTATTTCAATGTGATATCACCGAGAGGGCCCAGAGTATATCTATCCGTCATCGGGATGGACAAATCCCACTCTTGATCCAAGAGCCTCAACATAACACCTTCGTAGCACTGAACCCACCTTTATAGTCACCCTGTTATGGTGTGACGTTTGATGTTATCAAGATACTCTTCGGGTATTAGCAATTAACATGATCTCATGGTCTAAGGATAAAGATTACTTCGTATGATGTTATAGCAATATAAACATAATGACTTTGATCATAATGCTATACTTCGGATGAATGTTCATCACATCATTCAACCAATGGTGTGACCTTGTTATTAACAACATCCAATGTCCATGATCAGGAAACCTTGATCATCTTGTTAATCAACAAGCTAGTCTATAAGAGAGGCATAACTAGGAACCCTTTTTGTTTATTAAACACACATGTATTGATGTTTCTGATCAATACAATTCTAGCATGTAAAATAAACATTTATCATAAACATGGAATAAGATAATAACCACTTTATTATTGCCTCTGGGCATATTCCTTGATCTCCCACTTGCACTAGAGTCAATAATCTAGTTTGAAAAACTTTGCGTATTGAACACCTATGGCTTTCTAGTGTTGCATATACGCTATTGCTAGTGGGTAACGTAATCTCTGGATCTGATAGTTTCAGGTCCGTGTGTATTTGCATGTCTCTGCGTCTCTACGCATCACTCATTCACAAATGAGATGGCATTGTATAGATTTGGTCCTTTGGTAAGACCTTTAGTTCGTTCGGCTCAAAATATGTTGATATTATTGTCACACAATATATCTTCATAGTATTAGCCCACTTTGAACCACACCTAGTTTGATAACAAACTACTTAACACAAATGCCCTCCTATGCTGCTACTATAGCAGTCATATACTTAGCCTTTTGTTGTAGTATCTGTCACAATGTCTCAACTTTGGAACTCATCCAAATCCATCATGGAACATCCTTTCCATTACATTGTGCCACCCATAGTCTAAATTGAGATAAATTTAATTTGTATCTTGTGACAAAACTAGTATCAATGTAACACTTTACAATGAACTACCTTTAACTATTTGTCACTTATACATGATATATTCTTAGTTCTTCCAAAGCTCATAAGAATATCTTTACTATTGTCCAATGATCATCTTATGAATCATTCTGGTATATGCTCATAACATTTAGAGCATAGGACATTTTGGATATATACATATCATGATTTAATTGATCAAAATTTTCATGTGATTTTACTCAGCAAGTGTTGAAACACTTGAATCTTGATACAATCCTTTCCATGCAGCAAGAACCTTTCTTGTTGTTTCCATATTGAACCCTTTCAATATCTCATATATGTATGTCTGGCACAACCATATTAGCGCCTTAATCTATCCATATAGATATTGATGCCTAATATTCTAGGTTTGCCCAAGTCTTTCATCGAAATCTTATTTTAATGAAATCCTTAACTTGTGTCAATACAAGATACATCATTTCCAATCAACAATATGTCCTCTACATAATGTATTAGAAATATGTCTCAGCGCTCCCACTTAATTTCTTGCAAATGCAAGCATCTTCATCATCTCCGATGAATTTAAACTCTTTTAACAGTTTCATCATGGTGAAGATTCCAACTCCGCTATGCTTACTTCAACTATTGAAGTTTACATGCCCTTTTAGTACCCTTTGAATTAACAAAACCCTTCGGACCATGTCATGTACATGTCCTAGGTTACCGTTCTATTAGAAGAACCTTCTTTTGTTTATTCAACTAACATATACCAAATTATATGTAGTGGTTGCTACATTAATCCGTCAAGACTATATATCGCTATGAAAGATCAAATCTTGTCATAGTCAACTCCTTGAACATTGTCGTAAACTTGTTTACGACATGTCGACTATTTCATAGATGTTAAACATCCATGTCTTATTTCTTTATAGATCCAAACACGACCGATAGGCTTCACACCTTTCTGGAGGGTCTTCCAAGTTTAGAAACTTGATTTCTCGTCTATGGATACTATCACGAATTCTATGACTTCTAGTCATTTTATGGAGTCAGGGCCCATCATCGCTTCTTTGCATGTAGTCGGTTCATCATTGTCAAAACAATAACGACTTCTGTTTCAAATCTCACTATTTGATTCTTACCGACCCACATGGTTCAATAGGAACTCTAATCTCCAAGATCACACCATTTGTAATCACGGGAGCCATGAGCATTGTGGCCGCCACCAGGACACTTTCCGGCGCTGCGCTACTGAGCACATATAGCTAAGGTTTAACAACCTTATCAAAGTTCTATTGTCCTCCCACTTAACTTTTCACGAAAAATTCCTTCTCAAGAAACTTGACGTTCCAAGCGACAAACTCTTTTGTCCTCGGTGTTATGGAGGAATTCCCAACAAATTATTTGGGATAACCTACAAAGACGTGCTTATCCGACTTTGGTTGTAAACATTTTACTTATGCATAGCATACCAAAATTTAATAAAAGAAAATTCGGGTTTTATCCGAAACCATAACTCATATGGTGTCATTTCAACGGATCACGATGGTGCTCTTTTCAGTGTAAAAGCGGTAGTCTCTAAAGCTTCAATCCTTAAAACATAATGGCAGTTTTATAAATGATACCCTTGATCTTACCATGTCAAACATGGTTTGATTTCATCTCTCGAATATGCCATACTCCTATGGTTTATCGGGAAAAAACAAATCATGGAACAATTCCTCAAGTCTTAGGTGTTTTTGCTAAACATGTAACTCAAATATCTTCCTTTATGATCGAATCATAAACTCTTTATTTTCTTGTTACAATGATTTTCCACTTCATCTTGAAAGTCTTTGAACAATTTTCAAATGTTTCATACTTCTTCCTTATTAAGTAAATATATAGATATATTCACTCAAATTTTCGGAGAAAGCATATGAAGCAAAAAGATCCATCGCATATGGCTACACATATTGGACTATGCACATCAGCATGCACAATTTCCAATAAGCTAGTCATCCGTTCCTCTCTGGCCTATGGACGGAGTTTCAATTATCTCGAGCAAAGTCTCACATGCGTCAATTGATCAAAATCAAAAGACTCCAAAAATCCATCAACATGGAGTTTGTTCATGTTTTCTTTCCAATATAATTTAAACAACGATGTCACTTCATAAGTGATCTTTTAATCATTTGTCTTGCGACATTTTAGCAATAGTGTTTATGGATGTGATTTCTCCCACTAGACTTGTAAAAGTTCATCCATCCTTTATGGAATATGGTAATTATTTGAACAACCATTGTTCTCGTAATACCGGAATAAAATAACAATTATTAAAACAAATCTTGAAGGCTAGGTTTGACGACAACGAAAAGCACAATAACACTTTATTTGTTTTCGATGAACATCATCACTCATTCTCTTGCTAGTTACATAGGCCATTGTACTTCATGAATTGCGTTATCTTGTATGACACTTCATACCAACCAATTCGGTATGCAATACCGGTATCCAATACCTAAGAACCACATTGTTTAACAAGCAAGGAATATAGCCATAACATGTATATCTTCTATATACCTAAGTTGGACATCTCCAACCTTTTATTTTCTGCCAAATATTTTATATATTCTCTTTCAACAATTCCTTTTCCTTTTAAAAGAATCTATCAACATTAATAGTGGTGTCATTCACATGACACATAGTACAAAGCGTATATAGTCAAATACTAATACCTTTGGACTTGCACTTTGAAGTGGATCACCACCATCAAATGTTTGGCATTCTTTCAAAAATCCATTCTTTACTAATCTATTAGTGTAGTAAACATTTTACTTACATCTTCTATTCATCCTTATCATGACAACTTTCATGATCAAGCTACTATAACCTATAAGGAAGAATCGCGAGTATAATATCAGTTCCCAAAACCTTTTTGGTAGATTCGGATGCCTAGCATCTCTATCCTTCACAAATTCTCATACAATATGAGAACATGTATTTTGCTAAATTATACTCTATCATAATGCAACCAAAAACATTGTTTCAGATATCACAATATCTTTCACACATGATGGTTTCTGAAACAATTTTCCGCTCCGATATAATCTTGATATTAAAACAACTTTTGAATATCAATAATCATGGAGGCAAACATGATACTTTAGATACTAACATTGGAATTCTTACTCTTGATTTAATACTACTTATTAAATTCAGGGAGTAAATAGAGTTTGCTGAAAGTTTGAAATAGGACTTATAAACTTTAAATTGACATTCAAAACAATACGATACCAGTTCGTAAAGTAAATATCCAGAATTCTATAGTTCTATTATCTCAATTAAAACTAAGCATAAGGTAGTGAACAGATGCCAATGACTACAACAAATTATGCAAATTCACTTTGATTTAGTTTATGATAAATTGAGTTCGACTAATCCAAATTAGAAATGAACTCCCACTCAAAAAACGACATCCCTCGTGCCTTTTTGGTGATTACATGAACCAAATCCACTACACCAAGTCCGATCATCACGTGAGTCGGTGTAGCTTCAAAGGCGAGCATCAATATGGTCATCACATCAAGTATATGACTCATGCTTAACCTTTCGTTCCGTGTTCCAAGGCCATGTATGTACATGCTAGGCTCGCCAAGTAAGAACCTTAGTATTCGCGTGTGTAAAACTGTCTTACACCCGTTGCATGAAAGCGTAGAGTTGAGAACACCCGATCATCACGTGATGTCTCGAAACACGATCCATAGAATGGTGCATACTTAAGGAAGAACACATTTTTATCTTGATATCTAAAAGAGGGATAATCTTACAATGCTACAGAAAGCGCCAAACTAGCAGTATAAGATGCTAACATCTAATGTGTAAACTGAGATGATATGGTCCATGCATTTGATCTCTATCACTTGCATCGTGGTATGATCTCTATCATTCCTTTGTGTGTAAGGCCAAGGTCTATGGAACTTACACGTTGAGTGTGTTGTAAGAGTATCTATCATACATCTAGTTACAACAATACCATATCAATACACTAGCCCAGCAACGATCTAAACTAGACGCCTCTAATTTATCAATTGCAAGTTTTACGTGGCTTAGGGCTTTCGGAGATAGAACCGTTCTTACCTATGAACATGAACCACAACGAGGATAACTAAGTTATTAGCAACTCGTTGTAAATCAGATATTGACTATAGTAGGAGAGACAGACACCCGCCAGCCACTTATGCAAAACAAGTTGCATGTCAGTCGTGGAACCGATCTCATGTACGATGACATGTAAGGTTGGTCCCGGCCGCTTCATCCCACTATGCCACCAATATCCAAAATACATGAAAGAGGCAATAACATGATCATCATCGCCCACATATAAACATATGTGTACTACCCCTGCTAAGCACCTACGCATAGATCAGGCTCTGATACCACTGTTGGGTCCGCAGCATAGAAAACAAAAAAATTCCTACGATGAGAACTATACGCCAAGATCTATCTACTATATACAGAGCAACGGGTGGACATACATCCATGGAGAACTTACCCTCATAGACAACGAGCTTTGTTAACGAGTAGGAACTCGTGGTTGATGTAGTCGTACACTTGCCGATCTCAAGATCGTGATGAAGTCCAGCAGGTCCGGCTCCAGCACGTCCATCGGATCCAGCTCCAGCACCACCAAGTCCAGCACCGCAAAGCAGCGGTGCATCTGTGATCGCACACACGTCCGGTACCCCGACAACCTCCGTCCCTCGCTCCAACAAAGCAGCGGAAGCAGCAACTCCTTTCCAGATAAAGCCACCGGGAACATGTATCTCGCTAATCCGAGACCATGGGGAATAATACTAGAGGGGGAGAGAGATCCTTCACAAGGAGGTGTGAGTGAGAAGTGAGAAGGGGGTGGCCTTTTATAGGAGGAGGGGGGTGCCCCTCCTTCATGGCCGGCGCATGGAGGGGGTGACCCTTCACCTCCTCCATTCATGTGGTGGTAACCCCTCTACATTAAAATGCCCCTTCACATTCTCTTTTAAAGTCTCCACTTTAAATGCATTAAATTTCTCCAAATTTAATGCTCTCTCATTTAATAAAACTCTTTTATTATTTTTATTCAGAATTTTTTTAATTACTTTAATTAACAAACATTCACATAAAACCCAGTGCAACATTTCAATATTACATGCAGAACCAATTTCAGCAATTTCACCTGAAACAGTTTCGGTGTCTATTGAAATAATTGCAGCGCTTTCATAAATCTTTATCTGAAACATATTTGCTCCAAATGGTGTCGGTATCCCTTAATTGTGTCACCCTATGGTTCGCGAATAATGCAGACATGATCGAGACCCCTCTCAGATCAATAATCAGAAGCGGGACCTGGAGATCCATACTGACTCCTACACATTCAACGATGACTTCTATGATCGTGAGAACCTTTAATGCTAGTAACTAAATCCTTTTGTCTCGCGATATATTACATTTCCGAGATTCGATCATCGGTATCTCCAGATCTAGTTTGATCTTGTTACCGACATGCACTCTTTTCTCGTTCCCGTGATATAACATTCTAGTGATCACATCACTTGCTTGCAAGCTATTTCAATGTGATATCACCGAGAGGGCCCAGAGTATATCTATCCGTCATCGGGATGGACAAATCCCACTCTTGATCCATGAGCCTCAACATAACACCTTCGTAGCACTGAACCCACCTTTATAGTCACCCTATTATGGTGTGACGTTTGATGTTATCAAGATACTCTTCCGGTGTTAGCAATTAACATGATCTCATGGTATAAGGATAAAGATTACTTCGTATGATGTTATAACAATATAAACATAATGACTTTGATCGTAATGCTATACTTCGGATGAATGTTCATCACATCATTCCACCAATGGTGTGACCTTGTTATTAACAACATCCAATGTCCATGATCGGGAAACCTTGATCATCTAGTTAATCAACAAGCTAGTCTATAAGAGAGGCATAACTAGGAACCCTTTTTGTTTATTAAACACACATATATTGATGTTTCCGATCAATACAATTCTAGCATGTAAAATAAACATTTATCATAAACATGGAATAAGATAATAACCACTTTATTATTGCCTCTCGAGCATATTCCCTTCACATATGATATCTTGTGAGTAGTTCATTTTGTTCTTGAGGACATGGGAGAAGTCATGTTGTTAGTAGTGGAGTTGTGTTGAGAAAGATTCAATGGATTGATATTTAAGTTGTGGTGTACTTCTTCTAGTGGTGTCATGTGAACGTAGACTACATGACACTTCACCTATATGGGCCTAGGGGAATGCATTGTGTATTTGGCTACTAATCATAGGGGTTGCCGGAGTGATAGAAACCTGAACCCTCGTTAGGAAACCATTGCGCAAGGGACGTCAGGGTCTTAGAGTTTAAAGTTGTGGTTAGGTTTCTATCTTAATTACTTTCTTATACTTATGGATGTTTGCAAGGGGTATAATCACAAGTATGTATTAGTCCTAGGAAGCTTGGTACATTAGCACAGGTTCACCCACACAACACTTAGCAAGCTAAATAAGATTAATCAACTATATGAAGCAAAAGCACTTGACATAATTCCCGTGTGTCCTCGAGAACGTTTGGTCATCTTAAGTAATACAACCAGCTTGTCCTTTGCTGAATAAAGGATTGGGCCACTTGCTGCATTTATTCTTATTGTCTTTTATTTACTCGTACTTTATTTACCTACATTATCAAAAACCCCTAAAAATCTGTTTGCTAAGTATTTGTAGAGAATTCCTGATCCATACCACTAGCCAACACCTTCTGCTCCTCGTTGGGTTGGACACTCTTACTTATCGAAAATACTGCGATACACCCCCTATACTTGTGGGTCATCAAGACTATTTTTTGGTTCCGTTTCCAGGGAGTGAAGCGCTATTGGAGAGTGGAACTAGTAAAGGAAACTTCTACTGTGAGTATTGTTTACTTCTGTTAGTTGCTTTATTTTCAATATGGATAATTTGCTGAGTTTCTTATTTCGTAATGCTACTACCACTTCTAAGGTAGTAGATAAACCACCACCTGTTGAGAATGATACTTTTAAAATACCTACAAGAATTATTGATTGTGTTATGGATAACTACTATGTTGGGGATGGAACTGTCCATCCCGGTGATCATTTACTCTTTATACACGAATTATGCGGGTTGTTCAAGTGTGCAGGTATTACTACAGATCAAGTTAAGAAGAAGTTATTCTCATTATCAATGAAAGGAAAAGCTGAGGAATGGTATAAGCTGTTGAATAATGGTCAAGCTCTTGAATGGGAGGAAATAGTACCTCTCTTTTATTCAAAGTTTTATCCTCCTAGTGAGATTCATAAAGATCAGAATCAAATATCTAACTTTTGGCCTCTTGATGGACAGAGTACAGCTCAAGCTTGGGGGAGATTGAAGTTACTAATGCTCAAATGTCCCATTCATGAGCTCCGCAACAATATTATTATCAATAACTTTTATGCAAGGCTTTCTCTTCATGATTAGGATTTATTGGATGCTTCTTGTGTTGGATCATTCACTCGCATGGAAGAAGAAGCTAAATGGGATCTTATGGACCATATTCAAGACAATGCTGAAGCTTGGGAGAATGACAAAAGTAGAAAGTCAGGTATAAATTATGATTAAGAATGCATTGAATCTTTTATGGGAACTAATGACTTTCAAAATATTAAAAATGCTTATGGTCTAGACTCTCAAGATATTGCAACTTATTTTAAGGCTTTTGCTTCCTAAATTGAAGTGCCTAAAAAGAAGTGGAATAAGTATCATGAACCTTATAAAGATATTGCTAAGAGTGTTCCTACAAGAAACACTGAAGTTTATATAGCTAATCATGTCTTATCTGAACCTTACATTGAGAAAATGCCTTTCCTAGTTAAGATAAAGGAACATTCTATGATAGCTAGTATGGTTAATGAAAGTACAGATAAAGCTATTGAACCTGATAAACAAATGAATGATGAACCTATAATAGAAAATGTGAAAGATTTTGTCACTAAATATGTAGAAGAGGGACACACTATCCTTGGTAAGGATACCTCTAATATTATTTCACAAAGTAGTGTTATGAGAACTAGTATTCCTGTGTTTTCTGTTAGAATAAGTGATCATTGTTTACGATGGTCCTTGTGATAGTTATATTGTTAAGTTTATGCATGATACTGAAAGTTACTATGAGAGAGGGAAAAGTGTTCTTATGCATCTCAATGATACATTGCAAATGTATCTATAATTTTTGATGTTCCATGCTTGGTTTTATCCACTTTCTTGTGTTTTGTTCCAACTTTGGAGTACTTTTCATATGATTTCTTGGACTAACCTATTAACAAGAGCCACAGTGCCAGCTGCCTATTTTCTACTGTTTTTGGTTCCAGGAAAGTCAGAAAATGAATATTCTCGGAATTGGACGGGACAAAAGCCAAAGTGCCTATTTTCCTGAAGGGATCAAGTGCCAGAATATGAGACGGAGAGGGGCCAGAGGCTAGCCACACCACCTGGCCGCGCGGCCAGGCTTGGCCCACGCCAGGGGGTGGTGTGGCCAGCCCAGGCACACCCTAGGCCTCTCCTTACGCCTATATATTGTCCTCGGTACGAAAACCCTAAGTACCCGATCAAAAATCCACGAAAGAGTCTGTAGCCGCCGTCATCTCCATCCCTAGATATGAAGCTCTTCCCGGCACCCTGTCGGAGAGGGGAATTCACCCTGGAGGCCTTCTTCATCACCATGCGTGAGTAGTTCATCCTTGGACTACGGATCCATGTAGTAGCTAGATGGCTGGTTTCTCCTCCTTTGTGCTTTCATGTTTAGATCTTGTGAGCTCCGTTCATGATCAAGATCATCTATTTGTAATTCTACATGTTGTGTTTGCGGGGATCCGATGGATATTGAGATGCTATTTCAGATTGATTATTGATTCTATCATGTCTTTGTTATTTGAGATCTTGCATGCTTTCTGTTGTCAGTAGCTATCTTGGCCAAGTAGATGCTAGCAACTCCAAGAGTTAGTATTTATGCTCGATAGTGGGTTCATGCCTCTGGTAATCTGGAGAAGTGACAGAAATCTCTAAGGTACTAGATGTGCTATTGCTACTAGGGAGAAAACAACAATCGTTTGTTCATAGAACAATCGTATTGTTTACTTTACAGATTAGTAAAGCAATAATCTGTTGCTTGCAACTTAATACTGGAGGGGGTTTGGATGATAACCTAAAGGTGGATTATTAGTCATAGATGTAGTTGGATGGCGGTCTATGTATTTTGTTGTAATGCCCAATCAAGTCTCAAAGGAGTCAAGATGATTAGTATATGCATGTATTGCTTTCTCGGTCTTTGTCAATTGCCCCACTGTAATTTGTTCACCCAGCATGTTATCTATCTAAGGAGAGCCACCTCTAGTGAACTATGGATCCCGGTCCTTGTCTTTTACATACAATCTACAATCTTTTACTGCTTTGTGTTTACTTTCTGCAAACTTTTACTTCTTTCCATTCGATACGTTTAATCCTTTGTTTTCCGGAAAACACGGTGAGATTGACAACCTCATCGCAAGTTGGGGACAAATTTATGTGGTTGTGTTGTGCAGGTCTCCACGTTGCTACAAGCACCGGTAGTGCGCCCTGCCAAAGCTCAGCTAGTAACACCTTTGGGGTGTTTCCTTGCTCCTACTGGTTCGATTAAACCTTGGTTTCATAACTAAGGGAAACTTGCTGCTATGATCATCATACCTTCCTCTTGGGGTTCCCAACAAGCTCTACATCAACACCGCCATCAAGCATTTTTCTGGGCGTCGTGCATTGTGCCGTCAAGCATTTTTCTGGCGCCGTTGCCGGGGAGTCAAGGACATCTTCACAAGGGGAGTCCCTCATAACCAATCTCTTTGCTTTGTTGTTTTTGTTTTTCTTAGTTTTCTTTTTTCTTTGTTTGCTTGTTTTGATATTCAAAAACACAAAAAAAATTAGTTTTACTTGTTTGCTTTCTTATTTGAACCCAAAAAAATGAGTACTCTTGAAAACAATAAGTTGTGTGACTTCACTAGCACCAACAACAATGATTTTATGAGCACACCTATTGCTCCACCTGTGGCTGAAAATACATTCTTTGAGATAAAACCTGCTTTGCTCAATCTTGTTATGAGAGAACAATTTTCTGGTATTGGTAATGAAGATGCTGCTTCCCATGCAAAAGCATAGGGATATAGATGGTCATATTATTAAACTGAAATTGTTTCCTTTCTCTTTGAGAGGAAAAGCTAAATAATGGTTGAATTCCTTAACTAGGAATAGTATTGATTCTTGGACTAAGTGCAAAGATGCTTTTATTGGAAAATACTATCCTCCTGCTAAGATTATATCCATGAGAAGTGCAATAATGAAGTTTAAACAACTTGATAATGAGCACGTTGCTCAAGCTTGGGAAAGAATGAAATCTTTGGTAAAGAATTGTCCCACTCATGGACTGACTGCTTGGATGATCATCCAAACTTTTTATGCAGGATTGAATTATTCTTGAAGGAACCTATTGGATCCTGCTGCTAGAGGTACCTTTATGACCATCACTTTGGGTGCTGCAACAAAACTTCTGGACAATATGATGGTTAATTATTCTGAATGGCATACTGAGAGAGCTCCACAAGGTAAGAAGGTAAATTCTGTTGAGGAAACCTCCTCCTCGAGTGATAAGATTGATATTATTATGTCTATGCTTATTAATGGGTAAGCCCATATTGATCAAATAATGTTCCTTTAGACTCTTTGGTTGCTCAAGAAGAGCAAGTTGATGTGAACTTCATAAGAAATAACAACTTTGGCAACAATGCTTATGCTAATAATGCTTATAGGAACAATTTTGGTAACAACAATTATAAGCCATATCCTCCCAACACTGGTAATGCTTATGGAAATTCCTACAACAATAATAAGAGTGCTCCCTCTGAACTTGAAGTTATGCTTAAAGAGTTTATTAGTAAACAAACTGCTTTCAATAAAACTATTGAAGAAAAACTCTCTAATGCAGAAAGAAATATAGCATCTTTAGCTGAAGCTCAATCTTCTTTGAATAAAATGGCTGCTAAACTAGAAACTAATGAGAATCCCTTTGTAGATACTAATGCTATAGAAGTAAGAATTGATGAAAATGTTAGACTATTTGTTGAATTACCTGCTAAGTGGGAAAGAGAAGATGAAATTGCTAGAAACATTAGTGTTTCTACTATTACCACCACTAGTGTTGAGGCTAGCAATAGTTCTACTACTTTAGATGATAAATTTGATTTTGATCTTGATGGTTGCAACATCTCTAAAGTTATTAAGTTCGTACAAAAGCTTGCTAAAAGTCCTAATGCTAGTGCTATGAACATGGCCTTTACAAAACAAATTACTGATGCTCTCATAAAGATTAAAGAAGAAAAGATGAAACATAAAGCTTCTATTCCTATAAAACAAGAAGATGGTTGGGAACCCATCATTAATATGAAAGTGAATGACTTTCATTTCAAAGCTTTGTGTGATCTTGGTAGTAGTGTTTCTATTATGCCTAGAAGGGTTTATGATATGCTTGATTTGCCTCCTCTTGAAGATTGTTATTTGAATGTCCCACTTAATGATAATGTTAAAAAGAAACTCATGGGGTGTCTTAATCATGTTCTTATTATGGTTAACAATGCCTATGTCCCCGTTGATTTTTATGTTTTGGATGTTGAATACAATGCTTCTTGTCCTATTACTTTGGGAAGACCTTTTCTTAGAACTGTTGGTGCCATTATTGATATGAAAGAAGGCACCATTAAATATCAACTCCCACTCAAGAAAGGTATAGAACACTTCCCTAAAAAGAGAGAAAAGAATTCTTTTGCTTCGCCTATGAAAACAAAATTTGGTTTTAATGCTTCTTCATTTGAGAACACTTGATTCTTTCTTTGCTTCTTATGCCTAACTTAAAGGCGTTAAAGAAAAGTACTTGTTGGGAGATAACCCAAGAGTTTTAGATGAGTCTTGGAAGTTATTACCTCTGTAATAACCTCGCCTTATCCTTTTTATTTGCTTTTTGTGACAAGAGTAACCTCTAATGAGAGTGAAGTAATGATTGGGAAAGTTGCTGTCCTGAAACAGATTTTTGTGCTTCACCGTAAAAATACTTGAGAGAGCTCTGTATGTCGGATGGAGCTGTAATTTTTTGTGCTTCTGCCGCAGGTTGTTATCTAACTTTCGATAGTTCAACACTTTGATTTGAGCAATAGAAGGTCTTCAAAAAAATTCGTCTTACCTGCTGGTCTGTTTTGATTGGTTTCTGCCATTTTCTGCATTTGCTTCTTGTTGGTTCCTTCTTGAGTTCTTTTGGGGAATTGAGATTTTTGAGGGAAGTGCTACAGTAGCTAGTGTTCTAATGGAAGTTTATTTGGTTTTATAACTGAACCTTGAGACTTATTTATCTTAAGTGCACTAATGTTGCTAATGAGATTGTGTGATGTTTTGTATGAAGGAAAATTTTCAGGTGTATGGAAGGAATGAGTAATGAGATGAAGGATGGAATAAAGCTCAAGCTTGGGTATGACATGCGTGTCACCGCAAGAAATATCCAAGAAGTACAAGCGTCAAAGCTTGGGTATGCCCAAGGCATCCCCTCCTTCATCAATAAAAAACCCAGGTTTCCTCCAAACGCTTCATTTTTATTGTTTCATGCACAGTTGTGTTTTTCTTGGAGCGTCTTCTTTTTCGTTTTCGTTTTGGTTTGTAGTTTTCTTGGTTTGCTTAGTTTTCTTAATAAGTTGGTTGGACCCCCTCTTTCATACATTGGTTTGCAAATAGTTTGGTTTGGTTTGGAAAAGAGTAGGAAAGTTCATGCTTATGTGGTAAAAAGAGCTCGTTCTTGACTGTGGCTATGCTTTGTCATGCCATGCTTGATATAGTTTTGGCTTTATGCTTAGTATTCTTTGTTGTAGCATGACTTGTTATAAACAATTGAGATTTCTTAATGTGCCTTGGATGCATCATGTGTTGTTTTAGCATATTAAAGCATAGTATAGTGGTATTCTCCTTTGATGCTTTATTTGGGTTGACTTGGCACATGCTCACACCATGTTATGACTGTCACAAGTCACCATAGCCTTTATGATCCTTTAGTTTTCAACTTGAAGTATCACTTTATGCTTTGATCAATGATGTTTTGTCGCTTTGCATGATTATGGCCATTATTGCTCTCTTAGTTTGTCGCTCCCAGTCTTTTGCTAGCCTGCACAACAAGGTATGAGTTCCACTCATGCATCCAACTCCCTAAACCAAGTTATTCCAAAGAGTCCACCATACCTACCTACTAGCTTATGCTATTCCAAGTATATTCATGCTTTTGTTTACCTTCCACTTGTTATGAGAAAACTAGTGATTAAAGCTCTCACGAACTTGATGGCACACTTTACTTTTTGCCTCTAATATACTTGAACCATTGGGTCCTTCTTTGTTGCGTATATGCTTGCGCTTTATAAGTTGAAATTAGCAGAACCATGTACCATGGGGAACGCTTTCAACATTGCACTTGTACTTTGTACCCCGTTGATATCATGTTCTTTTGATTACGGATCCCGACGGTGTGAAATAAAAGTGGAACTTGTAAGATCATGGAGTTTGTATGTGTGTTAGAGAAAAGCCTGGGCCGCCATCCTAAGCAATGCCTAATCATGGTGGAAACTTGTAGCATCACCATAATGAGCACTCTATGAAGCATCCTCAATAAAAACCTATGCAAATAGCAAATAAAAAGATCGCTGAGATGCTCATTGTCTGCTTGCCTTGTCATTTTGATTATGGGAAAGCTCCCGTATCATGTGCAAGGGGTACCCCGTTGGAGGTTCTTCATGACACACATGTACTTACAATGACAAGAGCTTACTCGTGACTGAAGTTGAGTAGCATGAGGATCGGTCTTTGTAAGTAAGGGGCATGAGATTTCGGTTTATAACTTGTCAAGCATATCCTCTTAGTTGTGTCACTTTAACCTTAATCACTTCAAGATGCTTATGATAGGGGCAATGAGAGCTAAAACTACAAGTACCATAATTTTTGGAAGCTCTTTATGAGACTTGAATGCCTACTTCCTTTTACAAAAGGCCTTTCTTCCACCATTATATTGAGTCTCCACCTTCTATCTTTATGCACCTAGTTTGAGAGCATAGTGGCCATTCTTAGTTCTATGTGCATTGTCCCAAGACTAGTTGATTGATGCATAACTTGATATTTCTTGTTTTAAACTATTGTATCTAGTCACTCTTATGAACATTGAAGGTGTCCTATGCATTTATATTTGCTACCCTATTGAGGGACAAGTTGAATACTATTATGCTATGTTTTCTTTATGTGAAACAAACAAACGTCTTGCAAAGCATGTTATTCATGATTCTTTTGTTTGTGCCTTTTCATGTTGCATCATAGTTTCTTTGCTTATTGCTAGAACTTTGTCTTTCATGTTATGATTGAAGTACTATGATCCCAGCTTTGAGTGTTTTGCAAATACTTTGATCAAGTCTTTGATGGTGCATGTCACCTCAAAAATTATTTCTTTTTATCACTTACCTACTCGAGGATGAGCAGGAGTTAAGCTTGGGGATGTTGATACATTGCAAATGTATCTATAATTTTTGATGTTCCATGCTTGGTTTTATCCACTTTCTTGTGTTTTGTTCCAACTTTGGAGTACTTTTCATATGATTTCTTGGACTAACCTATTAACAAGAGCCATAGTGCCAGCTACCTGTTTTCTGCTATTTTTGGTTCCAGGAAAGTCAGAAAATGAATATTCTCGGAATTGGACGGGACAAAAGCCAAAGTGCCTATTTTTTCGGAAGGGATCAAGTGCCAGAATACGAGACGGAGAGGGGCCAGGGGCCGGCCACACCACCTGGCCGCGCGGCCAGGCTTGGCCCGTGCCAGGGGGTGGTGTGGCTAGCCCAGGCACCCCCTCGGCCTCTCCTTCCGCCTATATATTGCCCTCGGGACGAAAACCCTAAGTACCCGATCAAAAATCCACGAAAGAGTCTGTAGCCGCCGTCATCTCCATCCCTAGATCGGGAGGGATCTGAAGCTCTTCTCGGCACCCTGTCGGAGAGGCGAATTCACCCTGGAGGCCTTCTTCATCACCATGCAAGCCTCCGGTGTGATGCGTGAGTAGTTCATCCTTGGACTACGGATCCATGTAGTAGCTAGATGGCTGGTTTGTCCTCCTTTCTGCTTTCATGTTTAGATCTTGTGAGCTCCGTTCATGATCAAGATCATCTATTTGTAATTCTACATGTTGTGTTTGCGGGGATCCGATGGTTATTGAGATGCTATTTCAGATTGATTATTGATTCTATCATGTCTTTGTTATTTGAGATCTTGCATGCTTTCTGTTGTCAGTAGCAATCTGGAGAATCTGGAGAATTGCATGCTTTCTGTTATTTGAGATCTTGCATGCTACATTTATGCTCGATAGTGGGTTCATGCCTCTAGTAATCTGGAGAAGTGACAGAAATCTCTAAGGTACTAGATGTGCTGTTGCTACTAGGGAGAAAACAACAATCGTTTGTTCATAGAACAATCGTATTGTTTACTTTACACGCAGTTCGTAAAGCAATAATCTGTTGCTTGCAACTTAATACTGGAGGGGGTTTGGATGATAACCTAAAGGTGGATTATTAGTCATAGATGTAGTTGGATGGCGGTCTGTGTATTATGTTGTAATGCCCAATCAAGTCTCAAAGGAGTCAAGATGATTAGTATATGCATGTATTGCTTTCTCGGTGTTTGTCAATTGCCCCGCTGTAATTTGTTCACCCAGCATGTTATCTATCTAAGGAGAGCCACCTCTAGTGAACTATGGATCCCGGTCCTTGTCTTTTACATACAATCTACAATCTTTTACTGCTTTGTGTTTACTTTCTGCAAACTTTTACTTCTTTCCATTCGATACATTTAATCCTTTGTTTTCCGCAAAACACGGTGAGATTGACAACCTCATCGCAAGTTGGGGACAAAGTTCTGTGGTTGTGTTGTGCAGGTCTCCACGTTGCTACTAGCACCGGTAGTGCACCCTACCAAAGCTCAGCTAGTAACACCTTTGGGGTGTTTCCTTGCTCCTACTGGTTCGATTAAACCTTGGTTGCATAACTGAGGAAAACTTGCTGCTGTGCTCATCATACCTTCCTCTTGGGGTTCCCAATGATCTCTACATCAACACCGCCATCAAGCGTTTTTCTGGGCGCCGTGCATTGAGCCATCACTCAATAATATCAAGTTTCCTCGTTTTATGCTAAAAGTTTTTATGTTGCACTTCTTTTGCCTTCCTATGCTAGTAGTCTCTGGTTTCAACGATTTGTTTGTTTACAAAATTCCCTTGCATAGGAAGTGGGATAGACTTAAGCGTGTGTATTTTTTCTTCTTAATGATCTCTTTCACTTCAATTCATATTCCTATGTGAGCATCATCAAAATTAGCATGCCCATCTTAGTGGCTATAAAGAAAGAGCTTTTTGGGAGACAACCCAATTTATTTGTGTTTTCAGTTTGTTTTTGTTTTTCTTTGAGTCTTGGAAGTTATTACTTCGGTAATAACCGCTCCTTATCCTTTTTGTTTGGTTTTTGTGTCAAGATCAACCTCTAATGAGATTTGGGGAAGATGCTGTCCCGAGACAGATTTTTGTGCTTCACCGCAAAAATTCGTGAGAGATCTCTGTACGTCGGATCGAGCTGTAATGTTTTGTGCTTCTGCCCCCAGGTTTTTATTTCACTTTCGTCAGTTTTGCACTTTTTTATTTGAGTAAGAGAAGATTTTTGAAAAAATTGATCTTTACCTGCTGGTCTGTTTTGACAGATTTTGCCACTTTTGCATTTGCTTCTTTGATCAATTTCCTTTTTGAATTGTTTTTGGGTTTTCAGAAGGAGTTGCTACAGTACCTTATGTTTTGATGGTTTCAAGTTGAAATTCGACTCAAAAGGTTTTATCACTTCACTTATACTAATGTTGCTAATGAGAACTGTGTGAATTTTGTGTGAAAGAAATTTCCAGGTTAGCGGAGATAATGGTGTAATACGGAAGTGAAAGGTTTCATGACTTAAGCAATAAGTGTATGAAGATGAAGATATTGATGTTATTCAAGTGGTGACTCCGGAAGAATCTACTAAATACCAAATTCAGAGACCTTCAGAGTCCATTTTCAAATAGGTAATAGTTCTGGTAAGAAATGTTCCGCGAAAGATCTGTCCAGTTATATTTTTGCAGTTTTTAGCCAATAAGGAAAGCTACTAAGCGAAAGAGGGACGGAAACGGAGCCAGGGTGGCTCACACCACCCTATGGCGTGGGCCCACCCCTGGCCGCGCCACCAGGTGGTGTGGCCACCTCGGACTCTGTATCCGACCCGTTTTCTCCTAGTACCTTCCTTTTGTTGTGAAACTTAGTAATATATAATCCCCCATATCCCGAGGTTTGTATATCGTGTTCTTGTCATCTTTTTGTTTCGGTCTGTTTTGTTCAGATGTCGTTCAGGGGTTCATCTTCAAAGGATTACGAGCTGCGACACTGTCGCGAGCTCTATCACAATCTTGAGCGTGAAGACATGGATCGGAACGGCAAGGAGGAAGTAAACGACATGACAACATGCATGAAGGGGCTGATACCTCCGACTCTAGATCTCAATTCTTGCCCTGCAGCAGTGGAGGCTCTACGAGTCATTGATGAGTTCTGCGACAAGTACCATGTCTTGAGGAGGAAGGTGGATATGCTTCAATAGGAGAATAACAGGCTTCGCAAGATGATGGAAGATTCCATCAGGCCAATCGAGAGGATACCACCACCACCGAAGGAGTAATTCGTCATCAGGTTTGGCATCCCCTTGGTTTGTTCCAAGCTTGGGGGAGTGCCGCGGTATCACATCACTATCTTCTATCTTTTTACCTTTTTAGTAGAGTCATATCATGAATAGAGAATTTATCATGTAGAATGGTTTGCATTATGGAAGTGTCCCCTCTCTCGTTAGATATGTATCCCTTGGTGTGAGTTGCCGTTATGGAATATTAATGAGAAGTTCTATCATTTACTCTTTTGCATATCTTATATTAGTTTTCATTTCATGGGTATATGATTGATTTTGTCGTTAGTATTGGTATCACTTTGGGATCATGGAGTTAATTTAGTTGGTTTTGGCAAACCTGGCTCGGTCAGTAGCAACACTATTTTCGAGAATTGAATGAAAAAGATAGAAGTACTCTTAAAGAAATATAATTTCATCTTCTTTCTTTCTTGATTTGCTCATAAGTTTAGTATTCTCTAGTTAAGATCTTTTGTGCTTCCAAGGAAGATTGCATGTTTGTTTTTTATCACTTGTATGTTTGTTTGTTTCCATCAACTCTTATACTTGCTACCCAGCCTTGCTAGCCAAAAACCTATACTGAGAGGGAATTCTTCTCGTGCATCCAATCCTTAAACCAAACCCATGCCATTTGTGTCCACCATACCTACCTATTAGCATTATTGCTATTCCAAGTAAATTCTTGTTTTTATCTACCTTCCAAATTAAACTAGTTATGTGAAAATTAGTGATTAAAGCTCTCACGAACTTGATGGCACAGTTTACTTTCTTGCACTTAATAAACTTGAACCATTGTGCCCATCTATGTTGTGTATATGCTTGCTCTTTGTAAGTTGTGAATTAGCAGAACCATGCTGTCATGGGGAATGGTTTCAACATTGCACTGGTACTTTGTACCTAGTTGATATCATGTTCTTTTGTCTATGGATGTCGTCGATGTGAAATGAAAGGGGAGCTTGTAAGTCCATGGAGTTATGCATGTGTGTTAGATAAACGCCTAGGCCGCCGATCTAATCCATGTTGTCATGGTGGAAACCTGCAGCGTAACCATAATGAGCATCTATGAAGAATTCTTCTTAGAAAAAAAGAGATAGAGATTGAGAAAAAGAGAAAAAGAAAAAAAGAGATGAGAAAAGAGGAAAGAGAGAAAAAAGCACCATATTCCCATGGTAAATAAGAAGATTGATGAGATGCTCATTGTCTACTTGCCTTGTCATTTTGATATGGGGATTCTTTCGTATCATCGGGCAAGGGGTACCCCGTTGGAAGTTCTCCATGATACACATGTGCTTACTATGACAAGAACTTACCGGTGACTAAACTTGAGTAGCATGAGGAGCGACCCTTGTATTCAAGGGACATGAGATTTTCAATTTACAACTTGTCAAGCATATCCTCATATTTGATCAGTTTAACCTTAACCACCTAAAGATGCCTATGATAGGGGCTATGAGAGCTGAAAACTAATTAGTACCATAATTTTTGGGAGCTCTTTATGAAGCTTGAAATCCCTGCTTCCCTCTGCGAAGGGCCTTTATTTTACTTTTTAGTTGAGTCAGTAAACCTATTCCCCTCTATCTTAGCAAGTATTTTGAGTTGTTGTGTTTCATTCATTCATATGATGATTTATTCAATCATGTTTCTTATGTTCCTTGTTTTGCACATTGCTCTTATCTTGGTGTTTACTACTTTGAAAGTTATCATTGAAAATCAGTTTTTTGTGAACTCCAACAAATTGTCAACTATTCTTCGACCAAGAGCTAAGTTTGCCATTACCAATTATGGTTTACTTTATGTATCTTTATTATGTTTCCATTAATTATTGCAAGTTAAGTTATATAATAGTGATTTGTCTTCTATTATGATCTATGTATTGATGAATGTGATGCCACTTGGCCGTATTCTTTTTATTGACTCTTCACTCCATAAACCTGAGGCCATGTTTATTGAGCTAAGTTTCGCTTGGGGACAAGCGAAGTCTAAGCTTGGGGGGAGTTGATTCGTCCATTTTGCATCACTATTCTATATCATAATTTACTGTTATTCATTGATATATTTCATATTAAGGGATGATACTTATGTAATTTCATCTATTTTTGCATGGTTGATGACTTTTGGAGCATGGACTGCTGCAGTCAGGATTCTGATGGAAAAGGTGCTGTTTGGAGGCAAAATTCACGAAGATCAGAAAATCCGGGAAAATATATGGAAAATCCTATTTTTCCAGAAGACGAAGACTACCAGAAGGAGGAGTGGAGATGGGCCATAGGGGGCCCACCCCACCTCCTGGCGCGGGCCACCCTGGTCCGCGCCACCAGGTGGTGTGGCCGCCCTGGCCTACCTCCAGCTCTCCCCTCTGGCGTATATTATCTCCACGGACCCCTAATACCGGGGGAGCGACCACAAAAAGATTATGCCGCCTCTGTGGGGCGGAAAACACCGAGAGAGAAAGATCTCTCCGGCAGACAGATTTCTGCCGGGGGAATTCCTTCCCGGAGAGGGGAGATCGTCGCCATCAACACCACCATCAAGATGGACTTCATCGGGATCATCATCATCACCACCATCATCTCCATCAGCACCCTCATCACCATCTCCATATTACTATAGGGGAATCTTGCATAGTTCTTAGGGGAAACTTTCCCGGTGTTGATTACTCTTTGTGGTTGATGCTATTGAGTGAACCGTTGAATTATTGTTTATGTTAAGATTGTTATACATCATTATTCCATTTCTGATCATGATCCATATGATGTCTTGTGAGTCGTTTGTTTTGTTCTTGAGGACATGGGAGAAGTCATGTTGTTAGTAGTGGAGTTGTGTTGAGAAAGATTCAATGGTTTGATATTTAAGTTGTGGTGTACTTCTTCTAGTGGTGTCATGTGAATGTCGACTACATGACACTTCACCTATATGGGCCTAGGGGAATGTATTGTGTATTTGGCTACTAATCGTAGGGGTTGCCGGAGTGATAGAAACCTGAACCCCCGTTAGGAAACCATTGCACAAGGGACATTAGGGTCTTACAGTTTAAAGCTGTGGTTAGGTTTCTACCTTAATTACTTTCTTATACTTACGGATGTTTGCAAGGGGTATAATCACAAGTATGTATTAGTCCTATGAAGGTCGGTACATTATCACAGGTTCACCCACACAACACTTAGCAAGCTAAAGAAGATTAATCAACTATATGAAGCGAAAGCACTTGACAGAATTCCCGTGTGTCCTCGAGAACATTTGGTCATCTTAAGTAATACAACCAGCTTGTCCTTTGCTGAATAAAGGATTGGTCCACTTGCTGCATTTATTCTTATTGTCTTTTATTTACTCGTACTTTATTTACCTGCATTATCAAAAACCCCTAAAAATATGTTTGCTAAGTATTTGCAGAGAATTCCTGATCCATACCACTTACCGAAAATACTGCGATACACCCCTTATACTTGTGGGTCATCAGTCACCATTAAGGAATGCCGTTTTGACATCCACCTGCCAAATTTCATAATCGAAAAATGCAGCGATTGCTAACAAAATCCTCACAGACTTTAGCTTCGCTACCGGTGAGAAAGTATCATCTTAGTCAACTCCTTGAATTTGTCGGAAACCTTTTGCGACAAGTCGAGATTTATAAACAGTAACATTGCCATTAGAGTATCTTTTATTTTTAAATATCCATTTGTTCTCGACAACCTTGTGGCCATCTGGTAGGTCCACCAAAGTCCACACTTGGTTTTCGTACATGGATCCAATTTCGGATTTCATGGCTTCTTGCCATTTGTTGGAATCTGGGCTCATCACTGCTTCCTCATACGTCGCAGGGTCGTCGGTGTTGTCCACCATCATGACATTCAAGATAGGGTCATACCAATCAGGAGTGGTACGAACCCTCGTCGACATGCGAGGTTCAGTAGGAACTTCGTTCGAAGTTTCATGATCACCATCATTTGCTTCCTCTCTTATTGGTGCAGGTGACACATAAACATCTTCCAATGCTGCACTACTCTCAAATCCGAGAGAAGGTTCAACAACCTCATCGATTTCTACTTTCCTTCGAATCACTTCTTTCGAGAGAAACTCCTTTTCAAGAAAGATATACCCAATTGTTTCTTTAGGGCATACTATGAAGATGCATTTTTACGCTTTGGGTTCAAGCTTGTCGGGTTGTAACTTTTTTACATAAGCTTCGCAGCCCCAAACTTAAGGAAAGACAACTTAGGTTTCTTACCAAACCATAATTCGTATGGTGTCATTTCTTACCAAATAAGTCTCACAAGAACCAAATGAAAGAAAATTTTCAAATAAAGAGACGACCATACACCCCAACCCATGCAAATCTTGATGCTCCTAATGGACACCTTCTCCCCCTTTGGCATCGAAACTCCAAAAAGGGAAAGTCAAAACTATCACCCCAAAGGAATCAGTTGGAGTCCTCATCATCTTCATCATCCTCATCCTCATCCTCATCTTAATCATCATCAACAACAAAAGTCTGTGGCCCTTTGCCATGAGGGCGAGAAGAGGAGGTGCCCTGAGGTGAAAACCAGAAGTGACTGTACAGAAAGTCTGCCAATCAACCAAGCTTGCATTCGTAGCATTCAAAGCACCAAAGGATAGTGTGTGATCAGACTCTACAGATGGTTCATCTCCATGCTCATCGTTATATTCTGACTTCCCTTCCTCTTCTTCCTCTCCTTGAGCCTTGATGTACTTGAGGAGCTTCTCAATTCTGCGGTTTGTCTTGTAGGACTCATGTTGTCCCTTGCAGATGTCCATGCTCATGCAGCACAAAGTCTTCTCCCAGAAAGATGCCTTCTTGACTTTATCCCGAACAAACTCACGTATGACAGGAGGCATGGGTTCATTGGAGGAATTCTTCCTCCTAGGGCCCCTAGGAGCGGTGGGAGCGCGCTCAGCCTCATAGATCTCCTCATCCTCGCTCTCAAACGGCTGCCTAGAAACCATCTTCCCTTTCTTTTGAAGGGACACCAATGCATGCTCTGTAAGATTGGGAGAGAGGGAAAGTGCTGAACCATGAGCTTGAGTATTGGTACGCCTCATCAATAGAGCAGCATATGGAGGAGACTTTCGAGAGAGAATAACATGGTGTGTCTCCTCAAATATGTAATCCATAACATCAATAGCATATCCTTTAGCTTTAGGGCCAGCAAGGTGTACCTTGTGAGCATGGTGAAGCAATTTGACAAGACCACATCTAATAGCATCATCATTGCCGGCACTGGGAGAGATGTTGTGGCGGAATATCTTCAGCAGTAAGTTGTAGAGAGGCTTGAGGCCCTTGGCCTCACCGATGACAGCACTCTTGCCATAGAGGGGAGCCAACTTCGTCTTGCTCTCACCAAGAGCAGCATCATGCATACGGTGACAAACAGGAACAAACACACCCTGGAAAGTCTCATTTATGACCCTGGCAAAGCCAAAGAAGGTAGCAGTACAGCGGACATTGTCAGTTATCCAAGTCATGGTCCTTGCCTGATCAGTCCCAAACACCATAGTTGCATAGAATTGCTAGACAAGAGTAAATGTGTAATTTTATCGGAGCTCTATGAGCCCATGCATTCTGAGATTCTCAGTGATCCACATGGCATCTTCAAAGTAGTTGTTGGCACGCATGTACTCGAGCTCCATATAGCTCTCAGGACAAACAGGGGACTTGGTGAGCTTGCTATAGATATTAGTCATGAACACTTTCTGCTCCCTTCTCCAATAACAAGGATCATAAGAGGTCCTTGGAAGCTCATAGAAGTTTGTCTTGCGCAGGTCACGGAACCCCTTCTTGGTCATGTGGGCAAGATATTGCAAATTGTCATACTTGGCTCCCTTACCATGATTTTCCTCCTCTATGCACTCATGGTTCTTCCTCATGTACTTCGCATCTCCGAGCTGCTACCTGCGGTTGATGGTGGGATCACATACTGACCGGCTTCTTCATCAAACCAAGGATCCGCCCTTTTAGACATGGCCTTAGTGCAACCACGACGAGAAGCAGAGCCTCCTGTGAACATAGAGTGAGGGGGATAGTATGGGGGTAAGGACATATCTCCCAGAGATAAACACAAGACCCTCAGAACTTTGGAGGATCTCCTAGAAGCAGTCTACACTGGAGTTTCTGGTATGCAACACTAGAATCTCCGGTCTGGGCCGGAATTTCTGGTCAAACAAACCGGAGTCTCTGTCCTGGGCCAGAGTCTTCGGACTGATAGTCCAGAATCTCCGGTCTAGAGAATTCGGTTTGCACAGGGATACTGTAGGAGGACTCGATTCTAGTAGATCGAGAAAGGGAATGAGACTCATGTGAGTAAATGCACACAAACATGTTGTTCCAGTGGGCAAAATCAGTACAAAACCCAAAATGAACGAAGGGGATGAACCCTAGGTTCATGGTGAGAATAAAGGTACCAGATCTGTCCATTGGAGAGATTCCACCAGTGGGGAATGTCCTAGGGGTGGAGAGGGTGGAGTTGGCTAGCGGCACGGCGGATTCCGACAGTAAAACAGCCTCCGGGTGGCGGTTTTGGAGTAGGAGGAGGTGGGTGTGAGAGTGGGAGTCAGGGGTGGAAGATACAGTTTGTCTAACCTTTTCATCCCGGCTCCTTCAAGTCACAGGAAGAAACCACCCCACATCGGAGACTCCGGTCCAACACACCGAAGACTCTAGCGTTTGCACACCGGAAACTCCGATCCTCTTCGACCAAAGCCAGCCAAAATCAAGTTTGGGACATATATGAGTTGGAAAGTGTTTAGGGGAGAGACTAAGGCCTGGGTTTAGATTCCAAAATGTGAAGAACCAAATAGGCAATGAAATCCAATTAAATGACAATTGAAACATCAAATTCTATAGAGCCAAGAACCAACCCTTCTTAATGAAGGGGGCGGTGGCCAAGGCCACCATGTTGTAAGAGTGTGAGGCATGAAACTAGGAAGAATTATCCTTGGGTTCATAACCTGTACTCATCAATGAAGCTCACATAACACAAAATGATATTATGAGAATTGATTTTATTAATTTTGGCATTATGGGGGGAGGGATAGCCCAATGTATTAGGACCGCACTCCCCCTATGTCCATGCCTGCATCTAAACCACACAATGATCAAGATATAGGTGAATATGCAAGATGACCAAGTCAAACTCCATGAATCCACGATATTTAGCTCATTCCTCAAATAGCAAAATCTTGCTTCATCAAGTGGCTTCGTGAATATATCTGCAGTTTGGTCTCTGGTTGATACATAAGATTGCTCAATATCTCCTCGAGCAACATTATCTCTAATGAAATGATGACGGATATCAATATGCTTTGTTCTTCTGTGATCCACTAGATTGTAGGCAAACTTGATAGCACTTTCATTATCATGGAAAAGAGGCACTTTGTCACAGAAAATTTTTCCTCATCCATAACAATTGAGTGCAAGCACTAGCTGCAGCCACATACTCAGCCTCAGCGATGGAGAGAGATATACATTTTTTCTTCTTACAAGACCAACACACCAAGGACCTACCAAGGAATTGGCAAGCCCTGGAGGTTGATTTTCTATCATCCTTATCACCAGCCCAATCTGAATAAGTGTATCCTCAAAGAGAGAATGTTGAACCCCTAGGATACCATATACCGTAGTTTGGGGTATGAACCAAATATCGAAAGATACTTTTGACCTCCATCAAGTGGCTTTCTTTAGGAGACTCTTGATATCTTTCACATACTACTACCCTGAACATAATATCGGGTCTCGATGCACATAGGTAAAGAAAATAACCAATCATGGATCGGTATACCTTTTGATCAACATCTTCACCATTTGGGTTAAGCTCAAGATGAGTCTTGGTTGCCATGTGAGTAGGGGTTCCATTATTTTCCTTCATGTTGAACCTCTTGAGCATGTCTTGGGTATATTTGGCTTGATTGGAAAAGGTTCCTCCTCTTATTTGCTTGATATCAAAACCAAGAAATACCCTCAACTCTCCCATCATAGACACGATGAACCTGTCAGTCATAAGCTTCGATAATTCATCATTAAAAGCTTTGTCAGATGAGCCAAAGATAATATCATCAACATATATTTGGCAAACGAAAAGCTCCCCATTAACCTTCTTAGTAAAAACAGTGGGATCAATTTTCCAAACCTCAAATCCATAGTCTAACAAAAAGCTCCCCATTAACCTTCTTAGTAAAAACAGTGGGAAGTTGTTGAGCTCTTTGTGCGTTTCTTCTAGCCAATCTGAATCTTCAAGAGCTTCCCATACTTTCTTTGGCTCCACCATGGATACATGAGGTTGATGCTCACCAAAGTGCTTCAGTTGATCTCGAGTGGACATTCCACTTCTTAGAGCACCAAGAACATTCTCAAGTGTGTGCTCTGTTCTTTCTAACATTCTGTCCACTCTAGCTTTGTGACGAGTTTTGATCTCCTTGTTGTTCCTTGCAGGGGTCTCTTCATCATTCTGGTCTTTGTCTTGACCATTAAATTGCCCTTGATCAACAATGGGTTCAGCTTCATCAACATGTGGTACAGGTTGATCTTGGTCTTGATCAGGAAAGTTACTTGAATGGCTTTGGGATGATCTTCTAGTTGACTGAATAAATCTGCCTTGTGGAATTGACTACGCAGGGCAGGACAATCCAGTCAGTGGAGAGAGGGGACAATTCATCCTGGAGCTTCCTGCCTGACCAATGCTGACTCGTGGTTGATATCGAGCTTGTTGGGGGAACCCCAAGAGGAAGGTATGATGAGCACAACAATAAGTTTCCCTCAGTTATGAAACCAAGGTTATCAAACTAGTAGGAGCAAGGAAACACCTCCAAGGTGTTGTTTCCAACATGGAATCCTGCACAACACAACCACAGAACATTGCCCCTAACTTATCGTGAGGTTGTCAATATCACTGGTTTTGCTGAAAACAAAGGATTAAACGTATTGTGTGGAAGAAAGTAATAGATTGCAGAAAGTAAACAGATAACACTAAATAGTTGTAGATTGATGGTAAAAGAAAGGATCGGGGTCCATAGTTCACTAGTGGTGGTTCTCCTTAAGATAGGTGACATGTTGGGTGAACAAATTACAGCAGGGAAATTGACAAACATCGAGAAAGCATATATGCATATACTAATCATCTTGACTCCTATGAGATTTGATTTGGCATTACAACATTATACATAGACCATAATCCAACTGCATCTATGACTAGTAATCCACCTTCAGGTTATCATCCGAACCCCCTCCGGTATTAAGTTGCAAGCAACAGATAATTGCATTACGCATTGCGTGTAAAGTAAACAATACGATTGTTCTATGAATAAAGGATTGTTGTTTTCTCCCTAGTAGCAATAGCACACCTAGTACCTTAGAGATTTCTGTCACTTCCCCAGATTACTAAAGGCATGAACCCACTATAGAGCATAAATACTCCCTCTTGGAGTTGCTAGCATCTACTCGGCCAAGATATCTACTAACAATGGAGAGCATGCAAGATCACAAATAACAAAGACATGATAGAATCAATAATTAATCTGAAATAGCATCTCAATATCCATCGGATCCCCGCAAACACAACATGTAGGATTACAAATAGATGATCTTGATTATGAATGGAGCTCACAAGATCTAAACATGGTAGCACAAAGGAGAAGAACCAACCATCTAGCTACTACATGGACCCGTAGTCCAAGGATGAACTACTCACGCATCACAACGGAGGCTTGCATGGTGATGAAGAAGGCTTCCAGGGTGAATTCTCCTCTTCGGCAGGGTGCCCGGAAGAGCTTCAGATCCCTCCTGATCTAGGGATGGAGATGACGGCAACTACAGACTCTTTTGTGGATTTTTAATCAGGCACTTAGGGTTTTTGTATCAGAGGCAATATATAGGCGAACGAGGAGGACGAGGGGGTGCCCTAGGTGGCCACACTACCCCCTGGCACGAGCCAGGCCTGGCTGCGCGAGCCAGGTGGTGTGGCCGGCCCCTAGTGAAAGAACATTTCATGTTTTCCTATGTTTTGCGTGTTAGATAACAATACTATGGAGACTTTTCATGTGTGCTAAGTGTGCAGGAAGTTTTGAGGGGGGGGCAGATAATCCGCCCCTCCAAGGGCCGGATAATCCGGCCTACCTCATCTCTCAAGGAAGCCAAGGCACGTCGCTCTGTGTCCAGTCGGATTTTCTCCCGGAAAATCCGAACTGGGGAGGTTTTTCCTCCCCAGGCCAGATAATCCGGGTTTCGCAAGGGCCGGATAATCCATCCCCTATTTTTCGAGCAAAAGGACCCAAGGCGCTTCGCTCGGTATCCGGTCGAATTTTCTCCCAGAAAATCCGAACTAGGGCGGTTTTTCTTCCCCAGGCCGGATAATCCGTCCTTTGCAGAGGACCGGATAATCCGGCCCCCAGAAGTTGATCAAGGGCAAGCTCAGCGCGACGCTCTGTGAGGGGGCGGATTTTCTGCCGGATATTCCGAGTCTGGGGTGGTGTTTTCCCTAGGCCGGATAATCCGGCCCTCACTTGGGCCGGATAATCTGGCCCCCAAAGTGTGCAACGGCTGGTTTTTGGAAGGGGGTATAAGTACCCCTTCTTCCCCAACGTTTAGAACACTTGATTCATTCGAAATTAACCAGACCTTGTGCAAGAGCTCTCATTATCGATCTCCCACTTCAACCACCCGAAGGTCTTGATCTTTGGTGGAATTGAAGGAGGAGAATTCATCATCAACATCAAGAATCAAGCGCTTCAACTCCTCTCCACTCACTTGGAGAAATCCCTGATCTAGTATTCTTGTCAATATCTAGATCATGTTATTGTGTTTGACAACTTTGTTCTTGTGGTAGCTTGTTGTCATTTCGGGAGCCTCCAAGTTGTTGTGGAGTTGTTGCCCTGCTAGTTGTGTAAAGGCGCCGGTGCCCGCCTCGAAGGGTACCTATAGTGGAAGGTGGATCAGGCCTGTTGTGGCGAGATCCATCGGAGAACAGCGTGAGGCCTTTTGTGGCGTGGTGGTCTTAGTACCGCCCACCCCTCCAACGCAGACGTACTTCCCTTAACAAGGAAGGAACTGCGGTCAAACAAATCCTGTGTCTCTGCATGCTTCACTTCGGTTCACTCGTTCCCCTTCCACTCGCTCTTTGCTCACTAGTAGATAGGTTTGCATTTAGGGAAATTCCACTCATTAGTTTATCTAGAGAATTTACTTTTGTGCTAAGCCTAAAATTGAAAAAGAATTAAAAAATTGGTGTTGCACCTATTCACCCCCCCTCTAGGTGCCCATACGATCCATTTCAATTGGTATCAGAGCCCCGGCTCTTAATTCGGGCTTAACCTCCTAAGAGTAGTATGGGTACCAAGGGTGATGGAAATGAGGCTGTGGATAAGGTCACAATGGATGACCTCAAGTCGTTGGAAACAACCTTGTTGAAATCCTTTAAGGCCAAGATGGAGGAGATGAATCAAATGATTGCTCGCCTTACATCATCCATAGCCCCATCTCCATCCTCCTCTGAGGCTCCCACACCATCATCTAAGGAAAAGGGTAACACCGGATCCAAGGATGATGATGTGGAAGGTGAAAAACTAAATGGCTCCACCTCCAAAAAGGGAAGTGGTAAGGAGGAATATAGTGGGGTTCTCCACGTATATTCCCCCGACCCACCTATCCCTCATCCTCATATAAACAATAGGGGTGATCCACCCAAGCTCACTGCATCCTCTTTTAACCAATGGCAATTTCTAATGAAATCTCATGTTTGCAGCTCCTCTATTGAATTGTGGAGGATTATTGAAGAAGGTCTTCATATTGGAGATTAAACCAATCTAACAAGAAGGGAAGTTGTGGATAGCCAGTTGAATGCCACCTCTCTCCACATGCTACAGCTGGGTGTGGGTCCCAAGGACATGCCACACATTGAACATCTCAACACAGCTAAAGAGGCGTGGGATGCTCTTATGGACCTTTTCGTTGGAAATGAAAGCATGAGAAGAAACAGGTATGATGCCCTTAGTAATGAAGCTGAGGGATTCTACATGTTGGATGGTGAAAACCATGATGACATGTATAGAAGACTTAAGGGCATTGCAACAACATTTCAGAAGCATGGGGCAACTCACATTGATGATGCATGGATAAAAATAAAGTATGTGAGTGCCCTAATGCCTTTCGAACCAACGGATTTAAAGAGCTTGCAAGGTAGACACAACTATCATCAAATGACATCCAACGAAGTCATGCAAGACATGGCGTCATTCAAAGTGGTGGCAAAGAATGCTGAAGATGCCTGTGCTTGGGCCATTGGAATGCAAAAGGGTGTCAATGTGGCTCTCAAAGCCAGTGTTGTTGAGCAAGGGGACGATGAAGGAGTTTTTGAGGGGGTACCCATGGACTGCCCTGATGAGTTCAAACATGCTCATGGTGAGTACATGGCATTCTATGCAAGGAACTTTTGGAAGGACCCTGCCAAAGCCAAGTCTGAACTTGAGCGCAAGAACGAGTCAAATGGAAGAAGAGAAAGTGGCCCAAGATTGAGAACTTGTTTCAATTGTGGAGATAGACTGCACTTTGTAGCCGAGTGTCCTTATCAAAATAGATAAGACAATGGTGGCAGGCTCATTCTTAAAGAGAAATCCAAAGCTCCTAAGAAGAAGCCGTTTACTAAGAAGAATGGCCCTTTTAACAAGCAACCCAAGATGGTCCTTGTAGCTCAAGAGGAATACTCCTCCGCAAGTGAAGATGAAGATGATGATGATAGTTCCCGCGAAGTGGCTGCTATAGCCATCACATCGACTCCCTCCTCTCTCTTCGACTCGCCGAACGAGAATGCCATCAACACCAACGTCACTTGTCTAATGGCAAGAGGATCCAAGGTATCAACTTCCAACTCTTCATTTCCTAAGACTAACATAATTTTGGATATGGATGATCATGACAGTCTTGAAATGAAAGAAGAAGTTATTGCCTTGGATACTTTTTTTACTAACCTACAAGGTGAGCACAAACTCCATTTTGATGCTCTTATGAGTTAACTTGCTCAAGCCAAAGATCTCCTTGAAGAAAAGGGCAGAATTGAAAGAGAATATGCCTTGGAGATAGCTTCTTTGAATAATGCCTTGGAAGAGGAAGAGGAATCTCAAGTTTCTTTGGAAGAAAGACTCGAATCCCTAGAGGAGTCACAAGAAGAAGCTGTAGCTCAGTTCATTAAAGAACGTGACCATGCTCTTGCCAAGGTAAAGAAACTAAAGAAAGAAAAGATTGATTTTGGGGCTGCTCATGCTAGACTTTTGGAGAAGTTTGATGATCTTGAAAGTGCTCACAAGGCATTGAAGAGTGGTCATTCTAATGTAAATGAGTCTCATGACCAGCTCCAAACTCAATTGAAACGGTATGATGTGCCAAGTCCCTCCACTTCATCCTTTAGAAAAGAAGATCTTTATAGAAGGGGTTATTGATGAGATACTGAGAAGGCAAAGGACAAACAACATTAAAGAAGGTGTTGGTTACATACCCAAGATAAAGAGCAAGAAAAACAACAAGAAGAAGAAGAACAAGACTGCTCAATCAAGGACTAGCAACATTACCAATGACAAGACTAATTATGATGGTTTTGTAGGGATCAACAATCCTAACTTCGAACTATATTGTGATTTTTATGGTGATGTTTATGCTAGTTATGTAGTGCCTTATGATTGTTACATACCTTGGTCTATTTGGGTTCCCAAGACCCTTGTTACTAACATGAGAGGACCCATTGAAAAATGGGTACCTAGAACCAAGAAGTAATTTTCTTGCAGGGCTATGCTTCCGGTGGTTCTAAATGGGTACTCGATAACGGTTGCATGAGTCATATGACCGGAAGCAAGGAGATCATCACGGAGATGCGGCCAAACCTTGATCATATTACCGTCTCCTATGGTGACAAGTCACAATCAGAGGTATTGGGTCTCGGCAAAGTTGTGGTGGCTCACGATATCTCTCTCGTGGACGTCATGCTTCTTGAGACCCTCAGGTATAACTTACTTTCAGTTCGTGGCCTTGGTAAGATGGGCTTTGAAGTTTACATTGATGCTGATTTAGTGGTGCTCTTATGGAGCAAGTCTCTTAAAGTCGCTTTCGTGGGATATGTCGAAAACGACATGTACGTGGTGGACTTTTCGGGGAAAACCACTACATGCCCGATGTGTCTCTTCAGAAAGGCTGACGCGGGCTGGCTATGGCATCGCCGACTAGCCCACGTCAATATGAGAACTTTGCAAAGTCTCCACAAGGGTGGCCACATTCTTGGACTAAAAGAAAATGTCTCTTTTTCCAAAGATCGTGTTTGCAGGGCGTGTGTTGAAGGGAAAATGCATGATTCACCTCATTGAAGGAAAACCATTATCTCTTCAAAAAGAATTTGGGAGCTCCTTCATGTGGACCTCTTCGGTCCTCCATCTCATGCAAGCCTCGGTGGGAAGAAGTATTGTCTAGTGATTGTTGATGATTACTCGAGATACACTTGGGTTTATTTCTTCAAGTTGAAGAGTGAAACTCAACAAACTGGCATCGACTTCGCCAACGAGGTTCAACGTCAACACAACGTCCCCATTTTTGCTATAAGGAGTGATAACGGCTCGGAGTTCCTAAGTGAAGAGGGGATAAGACATCAATATTCCGCTATGTACACCCCTCAACAAAATGGTGTATCCGAGAGGAAGAATCGAACTCTAATGGACATGGCAAGATCAATGCTAGCCGAATTCAAATCTCCATATAACTTCTGGGCTGAAGCAATCTCTACTGCTTGTCATTCATCCAACCGTTTATACCTCCGCAAGCTTTTGGACAAGACTCCGTATGAAATACTTACCGGTAACAAGCCAAACATCTCATACTTTCGGGTGTAAGTGTTTCTTTCTTATTAAAGGAGTTCGTTTAGCTAAGTTTGAATCTAAGGCTCTAGAAGGTATTTTTGTTGGTTATGGTGCCGAATCCCACACTTATAGAGTCTACAATGAGCTCTCCGGAACTGTTGTAGAATCTTGTAGTGTGGTGTTCGATGAAAATGACGGTTCCCATGCGGAGCAAGTTGGTGTTTGTGATGCAGATGTTGAAATACCCCAAGATGCCATAAGAAGAATGGGTGTGGGATTCTTCCGCCCCATTGAGGAACCCCTTGTGGCGGACCGGGAAGGAAAATGCTCTACTCATATAGAGCCCTCATCTACACATTCCCAACAGGCTCTAACCACGGGGGTAACTTCTACACCATCTCCATCAACTGCTGAAGGTCAAGATGCTCCAGAAAACTCCAGGCCGGATTTTCCGGTTGACACCTGATTATCCGGCCACCCCGCTCCAGCTGACCATGCTGCTCCTAGTGGTGAAGATATCAACACAAGCTCCAGGCAGGATTTTCTGGCTGACCCCAGATTATCCGGCTCCTCGCCAGTTCAAGCAAGTCCCAGGCTTCCTGATGAAGCTGCTGCAAGTACTCCCAGGCCGGATTATCCAGCCTCTCCATCGGCTGGTTTATCCGGCCCTGACTCTCCAGTTTTGCAACCTCTTGTTATGGCTACGGATTCACCTCAAGGGCATGCGTCTCCACCACCTGCTACTAATGTTCCAGTTACTAATCAAGGCGGAGAAAATGCTTCCAATGAAGACTCAAGTGGTGAATCTCCTCCACTAAGAGACAACAAACTTATTGAACTTCGTCGCAAGGCTCGGGATAATCGTAACCTTGAGTTGAGGGGTCACACTCTCGACAAGGTTGTTGGTGATCTTCGACGAAGGGTTTCTACAAGAAGAGAATTGGCCAGTTTTGGTGAGCACCAAGCTCATATCTGCATGGTCGAACCTAACAAGGTCTTTGAAGCTCTTGAAGACCCAGACTGGGATGTTGCTATGCATGAAGAATTGAATAATTTCGAGCGCAACAAAGTCTAGAAACTAGTGGAGAAACCCAAAGAGTGCCGCAATGTTATCGGCACCAAGTGGATTTTCAAGAACAAGAAAGATGAGAATGGCATTGTTGTGAGGAACAAGGCAAGACTTGTGGCACAAGGGTACTCCCAAGTTGAGGGCATCGACTTCGGCGAGACCTATGCTCCTGTGGCTCTCCTTGAGTCCATCTGTATCCTACTTGCTTTTGCTGCTCATAACAATTTTAAGTTGCAGCAAATGGATGTCAAGAGTGCCTTCCTTAACGGTCCTCTACATGAGTTGGTATACGTAAAGCAACCCCCGGGGTTTGAGGATCCTAACTTCCCGAACCATGTCTACAAACTCGATAAGGCACTCTATGGCCTTAAACAAGCCCCACGTGCGTGGTATGAGCACCTTAAAGAGCTTTTGTTAGATCGTGGCTTCGAAGTTGGGCAAATCGACCCCACTCTTTTTACTTAGAAGGTTAAGGGGGAGCTCTTTGTATGCCAACTATATGTAGACGATATCATCTTTGGTTCTACTAACAAAGCTTTTAACGATGAATTTTCAAAGCTTATGACTGACAGGTTCGAGATGTCTATGATGGGGGAATTACGGTTCTCTTGGATTCGAGATCAAGCAACTTAGAGAAGGAACCTTTATTAATCAAGCAAAGTACATCCAAGACATGCTTAAGAGATTCAAGATGACGGATCTAAATGGTGTCGCCACTCCGATGCAAACAAAGTGTCATCTTGAACTCAACCCTCATGGTAAAGATGTGGACCAAAAGGTATCCCGGTCCATGATCGTCTCTCTTCTTTACCTTTGCGCATTTAGACCCGATATTGTGTTGAGTGTGGGAGTGTGTGCAAGGTATCAAGCAGCTCCTAAAGAAAGCCACTTAGTGGCAGTCAAGAGGATCTTTCGATATTTGGTTCATTCCCCCAACTTTGGTCTTTGGTATCCCAAGGGCTCCAATATCTCTTTATGTGGTTATACTGACTCAGATTGGGCTGGTGATAAGGATGATCGGAAGTCCACTTCTGGAGCTTGTCAATCCTTGGGAAGATCTCTTGTTTGTTGGTCCTCCAAGAAGCAGAATTGTATATCTCTCTCCACCGCCGAAGCTGAATATGTTGTTGCTGCCAGCGCTTGTACCCAATTATTGTGGATGAGGCAAACTTTAAAGGAATACGGTGTCAATTGTGACATAGTTCCTCTTTTATGTGATAATGAAAGTGCAATCAAAATTGCGTACAATCCAGTTCAGCACACAAGGACGAAGCAAATTGAGATTCAGAATCATTTTATTCGTGACCATGTTGCTCGAGGCGATATTGATCTATCTTTTGTGAGCACGAAGAACCAACTGGCGGATATTTTTACAAAGCCACTTGAGCAAGATTCTGCTATTTGAGGAATGAGCTAAATATCATTGATTCCGGCAGCTTGTCTTGATTACCCATGCACCCACTCGTACATCTCAATACTTGTTTGGTCTAGGTGTGGGCATGGATATAGGGGTGGTGTGGTCCTAACTCATTGGGATAACCCTCCCCCCATAATGCCAATAGCAAGATATATCATTTCTCTTAATATCATGTTGTGATATGTGAGCTTATTGATGAGTATTGGTCGTGAACCCAAGATATATCTTCGCGGTGTCACACCATACACTCCAACAAGGTGGCTTTGGCCACCGCCCTCTCCCTTGTGGAGAATTGGATCTTTTTGGATGTTATTTGCTCTCTCATGTTCTTATGGGAATCACACTCAATCTTGACTTTTATTTGATTTGGTTTTTGCAATTTTGAGTGTCTAGTACCATCTCAGTTTGGCTCTCTTAATCCTAAGCCTTCCCTACCCCTAAGCCATCTATTCTTGCACACAAGTCCCTTGTACACCTTGTGGGGGTGTTGTTTGAGGACGCGCGGGCCTGGTTCTGTGTATAACAAAATCCCAGAATTTAGGACGGATAATCCGGCCCAAGTGGTGGCCGGATAATCCGGCCCTAGCGGATTTCATCTTAAAGGGCAGGGCTCGGGGGGAAGGGCTCATAACGAGCAACACTTCTCCCCTAGCCCTCTCCTTCTCCCTAGTCGCCGCCTGCCGCCCCTCACCCTCCCCGGAGCCTCTCCGGCCACCGGATTTTCCGGGCCTCCCCGGATCTTCTTCTCCGCGCCTCCGGGTACATTCTCCTCCGCGTTCTTCTTCCAGTGAGTGAGGGTAACTCCCTCTCTCCCCATCTTTGGCTAGATGTGTATCTTGTTGGGTGGAACGTTGTCTAGAAGGATGTGTTTTCGCATAGAACTTGTAGTCTTGCAGTTTCTAGGCCCGATCTACTTTTTTGCATTCATTCTAGGTGAAATCGAAAATTTCTGCCTGGGCGGATTATCCGCCCCTGGCCAGGCCGGATAATCCGGCCTGACATATTCAAGTCTGCTTCAGTTTCACTATGGTGTATGCATTGAGTAGTTTGTCCTATGAACTTTTTGACTACTTTTTCCATGCTCTCTCCTGGACTTGTGTGTATGCTTATCCCCATGCTATCGCCCTTATTCTCCTCACAGGTGATTCCGGTGTCTCTAAGACCTACAAGCGCCGTCCTCATGCCAAGTACTTTCGGGACGACGGACAGGGTCACTTAGTGGATGAAGTTGAATTGAGGAGAAGGAAGAATGAAGAGAGGCGCGTGGCTGAACAATGCAAGAGGACTAGGAAGGGGGTGTCCAAGAGGAAAGGCAAGGAGCCCAAAATCAACTACCGGACTTTGGATGCGATCTCCTATTCCGCCATCCGTCACCGTGACTTGTTTGCTGAGCTGCCTCGTGATGATGAGCTGGGGGATACCCGATTTTGGTGTGCAGAACAGAAGGGGATTTATGAAGACATCTATGCCAGGCTGAACATTAGGCCTATGCACCCACTAGTACTTGTTGAGGCTTTGGAGAAGGCGCATCTTGTGGATGCGATGTATGTGGTTGAGAGTATGGGGCTGCACCATCTCATGTCTCTCTAGTGCTCTTTTGACTCTGAAGTGGTGAAATAGTTCTTCTCCACTCTGGTGATTTGTGGGGATGAGCGTCGCACTATGAAGTGGATGACTCATGACAAGCCCATGACTGCTGATTTTCACATGTTTGCTGAGGTTCTAGGTTACTCCTTCCACGGCAAGGATAGAGCCAGTGGCCACCGCATCATCACTCAGCTGAAGCCCAACAAGGATGCAACTCTCTCTCCGTGCACTGTGGACAATGGCATTGTGGGTACTGTGGCTGGTCTTGCTCCCATCTATGCTGCATTGGTGGGTCTCTTCCATGACTCTATTACACCGACTGGGGCCAACAATGGCAGCATCCGTGGTCACCTTGTTCAGCTACTTCAATTTTCTCATGAGGTTGCCTCCTGCGAGGACGAGTCAGTGCAGTACAGGCTGCATGTCATGGACTTCATCTACCATGAGCTGTGTCCTGCTATGTTCAACCGTCTGTCAAATTCCCTATGCGCCCTACATTATGCTACTCATCCGCCACCTGCTTCCTCCTGAGGAGTTCCACATTGACTTGGCGCATAAGGCCAAGAAGATATACAACAAGGTTCGGAAGACCTCTCACCCATCCTCTGCTTCTGAGGGCCTCATGAGGGATGCTCGCAGGCCCTCAGTGCCTCCTGTTGCCCGTGAGATCAAGCAGCTGAACTGGTTCCAGCGTCACATTCTCTACATGGGTGTGGACACGCGCAAGGGTCAGTATGAGGCATACAGGCAGCGCCATGAGTTGGCTCACTCCCAGCAGCTCATACTTCACCACGTGTCTGGCGCTTCGGGTGCTCCTCCGGCTCCTACACCTCCCACTCCGTATGCTCGGTGGAACTCTTCCTCCAGGCTAAACTATGGTGAGCTGGAGCGTCACTTGTTCCCCTCTGCGCCTGCTGCTGATGCTGAAGATGAGGAAGGTGACACTGAGGAGCTCAAAGATGAGGATGAGGAAGAGAATGAAGAAGAGGACGAGGACGAGGACTACGATGAGTGATCCCTTGGGGCGTTAGCATCGCTCTTCTCCCTTTTTGGTGTCTTGATGCCAAAGGGGGAGAAGTAGTTCTATTAGGTTGTCTATGGATTTGCATGGGTCGGGCATAAGCACTTGCACTTTTCTATTCTTTATTTCTTGCTTATGCCCATTTAGCATTGAACTTTTAAATTCGTGGTTTGTGATTTGTGGTTGAGACTTTATGTGGTTGTCTGGATGATACCTATGGACTTCATATCATGGATTATGCTCATGGTTATATATATTCATATTCTATTGCTGGAGGTTTATCACGGAAGGTGCGCGCTCATAATGGTTATCCAATAATAATTGTGATTTATGTCAAGGATGCCTATTCTCTACTTCGGTGGTATGTGTTTTTGCCCTTATGTCTATGGAATAGATTCACCTATTTGTGTGCATTTGTATTCCAATGCAAAACTCTATTATGCACACATTGAGGGGGAGTCCCTTCCATAGTTATCTCTATTTGTCTTGTGTCTTTCTCCTGTAAATCCTGGTATTGTCATCTAACACCAAAAAGGGGGAGATTGAAAGAACATTTCATGTTTTCCTATGTTTTGCATGTTAGATAACAATACTATGGAGACTTTTCATGTGTGCTAAGTGTGCAGGAAGTTTTGAGGGGGACCGGATAATCCGCCCCTCCAAGGGCCGGATAATCCGGCCTACCTCATATCTCAAGGAAGCTAAGGCGCGTCGCTCTGTGTCCAGTCGGATTTTCTCCCGAAAAATCCGAACTAGGGTGGTTTTTCCTCCCCAGGCCGGATAATCCGGGTTTCGCAAGGGCCGGATAATCCGGCCCCCAGTTTTTGAGCAAAAGGAGCCAAGGCGCGTCGCTCGGTATTCGGTCGGATTTTCTCCCGGAAAATCCGAACTGGGGCAGTTTTTCTTCCCCAGGCCGGATAATCCGGCCTTCACAGAGGACCAGATAATCCGGCCACTAGAAGTTGATCAAGGGCAAGCTCGGCATGACACTCTGTGAGGGGGAGGATTTTCTACCGGATATTCCGAGTCTGGGGCGGTGTTTTCCCCAGGCCGTATAATCCGGCCCTAAAAGTGTGCAACGGCTGGTTTTTGGAAGGGGGTATAAGTACCCCTTCTTCCCCAACGTTCAGAACACTTGATTCATTCGAAATTAACTAGACCTTGTGCAAGAACTCTCATTATCGATCTCCCACTTCAACCACCCGAAGGTCTTGATCTTTGGTGGAATTGAAGGAGGAGAAGTTCATCATCAACATCAAGAATCAATAATCTGTTGCTTGCAACTTAATACTAGAGGGGGTTCGGATGATAACCTGAAGGTGGATTATTAGTCATAGATGTAGTTGGATGGCGGTCTATGTATTATGTTGTATTGCCCAATCAAGTCTCAAAGGAGTCAAGATGATTAGTATATGCATGTATTGCTTTCTCGGTGTTTGTCAATTGCCCCGCTGTAATTTGGATCCCGAATCTTGTCTTTTACATACAATCTACAATCTTTTACTGCTTTGTGTTTACTTTCTGGTGTTTACTTTCTGCAAACTTTTACTTCTTTCCATTCGATACGTTTAATCCTTTGTTTTCCGCAAAACACGGTGAGATTGACAACCTCATCACAAGTTGGGGACAAAGTTCTGTGGTTGTGGTGTGCAGGTCTCCACGTTGCAACTAGCACCGGTAGTGCGCCCTGCCAAAGCTCAGCTAGTAACACCTTTGGGGTGTTTCCTTGCTCCTACTGGTTCGATTAAACCTTGGTTTCATAACTGAGGGAAACTTGCTGCTGTGCTCATCATACATTCCTCTTGGGGTTCCCAACGAACTCTACATCAACACTGCCAACAAGCATTTTTCTAGGCGCCGTGCATTGAGCCATCAGAGGGCCATCATATTCTTCGAAAAACACACTACAAGATTCTTTGACAATTCTGGACAGTTTATCGTAGATTCTATAAATGTGGGAATCGATACCATAGCCAACAAAAATACCCTCTAATTTTTTGGAACCAAATTTGGACAGACGAACACCTTTTATGAGATAGAAACACTTACAACCAAACACCCAGAAGTATGAAATGTTGGGCTTGTTAACGGTAAGTATTTCATATAGCGTCTTGATCAATTCTTTGTGGAGGTAGAGCCGTTTTGATGCATGGCATGTGGTGGAGATTACCTCCAGCCAAAAAATGTATGGAGACTTAAACTCAGCCAACATGGACCTTGCCATATTCATTAGTCATATTCTTCCTCTAAGCTACACCATTTTGTTGAGGGGTATATGAAGCGGAATATTGATGTTTTATCCACTCATTAGTAAGAAAACCATTTAAAGGGTACTTCTTGAACTCGGTGCCATTGTCACTTCTTATTGTTAGCACGGGCAAATTGTATTGACGTTGAACCATATTGACGAAGTGGATGAAATATTGTTGGGTCCCACTCTTCAGTTTGAAGAAGTAAACCCATGAATATCTTGAGTAGTCACCAACAATCACCAAGCAATATTTCTTCCCACCAAGGCTAGCATGAGATGGAGGACCAAAGAGATCCACATCAAGGAGCTCGAAGATCCTCTTTGACTTTATAATGTTATTTGTCTTGTGGGGATAATCATGCATATTTCCTTCAACATAATCATTGCAAACACGATCTTTGGCAAAACAAACATTGTCCTTTAGTCCAACAATATGGACACCCTTGTGGAGGCTTTGCAAAGTTCTCATATTGACATGGGCTAGTTGGTGATGCCATAACCAACCCACATCGGCCTTTCCGAATAAGCACATCGCACTTGTAGTGCTTTTCTGGAAAAGTCCACCACATACAAGTCATTTTCGAAATACCAAAGGAAAGCAACATTTAGAGTCTTGCTTCACAAGAGGACCACAATATCATTATCAATAAAGATGGCGAAACCCATCTTGCCTAGGGCACAGACTGAAACCAAATTATAACCAAGAGTCTCAACAAGCATGACTTCCACGAGAGTAACATCGTGTGCAACCACAACTTTGCCCAAACCCACTACCTGAGATTTTGACTTATTGGCATAGGTGATGATTATATGATCTTGATTTTCCCTTATTTCCATCATTATTGCTTTGCTTCTAGTCATATGACTTGTGTAACCACTATCAAGCACCCACTTTGACCCTCCGGAAGCATAGTTCTACAAAAGACCAAGTTAGATTTTTAGGTACCCATTTTCAATGGGTCCTATTTTGTTAGTGACAGGGGTCTTTGGAACCCAAATAGACCAACCAATATAACCATCAAATGGACCAACATATTATGCATAAACATTGTCGTAAGAATTATGCATTAAGACATAGTGAGGGTTAGCACTTCCCGCAAAGTCATCTTGTGACATAGTTTTGCCATTTTGGGTATTACTACCCATAATGGCCTTATGTTTTGGTTGAGCGAGATTGGCCTTCTTCTTGTTGTTGTTCTTCTTCTTATTGGCTTTGGAAACATATCCTAGCCCTCTTTTCTCATTATTTGGCCTTTGCTTACTTAAAAGGTCATCAAGAGACTTGTTACCTTTCAGGAAGGTTGCCTTTGCAAGATCCCCCTTCAACCTAACATTTTCTTCAAAGATGGTTGTACTACTAGGGGGAATGTAAATACTAGGTGAAACAACATTAGTCAATTGAGTTTGAAGTTGTTCACGAGACTTTGGGAGCGTCATGAGATCACTTTCCAAGGCCTCATGAGCATTGTTAAGCTTCTCATAATCCTCGACAAGTTTGTCATGAACAACACCAAACTCAATCTTGTCCTTTTTAGCCTTTCTGTATTTAGCAATGGCATGATCATGTTCCTTAATGAGTTTAGCAATAATTCCATCATTTGCCTCATCAAGGCCTTCAAGTTTTTCTTCAAGAGACACCCTAGTCTATTTTATCTTCTTCAAGAAACACCCTAGTATCTTGTTCTTCTTCGGGAGCATTAGTTAGAGCATCCATCTCAAGTATATGCTCTCTCCCAAGCTCACACCTCTCATCAAGGATCTCTTGTGTGTGAGCAAGTTGGGTCAAGAGATTTACAAAATGCTTCTTATGCTCCCCTTGCAAGTTAGTCATATAAGCATCAAAAGTAACTAATTCCTCCTTCACCTCAAGAGTTATATCATCATTCAAATCATCATTGATACTAGGTGTGGAGAGAGGAGATTATGATACCTCTGATGCTGTTGCCATAAGGCAAGTGACGTTCTTGTTGGAGGTGTTCTCATTTGGGGAATCAAAGAGGGAGAAGGTGGGTGTAGAGATAGTGGCAATGGCAGACACACCATTCGTTGTTTCTTCTTCTTTCTCCTCCTCATCATCGGAGGAGAACTCTTCATCTGTTATCAATAGAATGTCCCTGGACTTCTTGTTGGTGGCATTCTTCTTGTAAAAAGGCTTTTGAAAGGGGCCTTTGTATTTTTCTTAAATATGAGTGCACCACCATTGTCTTCTCTCTTCTCATAAGGACATCCAACAACAAAATTATAGTGGTCACCATTGTTGAAGCAAGTTCTCAATCTTGAAGCATTTTCTTTTGTACAACTTGGGTTGCTTCTTCGTTGCATCTCCATCTTGGCCTTGGCGGGATCTTTCTAGAAATTTCTTGCATAGAAAGCCATGTATTCACCATGAGAAACCTTGACATATTTGGGGTGGCTCATAGAGAGTGCATCATCACTTCCTTCTTCTTCATCATACTCCACAACATTGGCCTTCAAGGCAATATTGACACCACTACTCATTCCAATGGCACGAGCAAGGGCATATTTGGCATTATTGGAAGCAACCTTGAAGGCGGCCATCTCTTTCATAACTTCATTGGAGGTCATGAGATGGTAGTTGTGTCTTCCTTAGAGAATCTTCAAGTCAGTGGGCTCGAATGGCATAAGCGCACTCACATACTTCCTCATGATCAAAGAATCATCAATTTGAGAGGTACCAACATTTCTGAAGGCGGTGGCTATGGATTTGAGTCTTTGATACATGTCTGCATGATCCTCACCATCCTTCTTAAAGAAACCTTTAGCTTCATTGCTTAAGGAATCATATCTATTTCTTCTCATGCTGTTATTTCCAATAAACAAGTCAATGAGAGCATTCCAAGCTTCCTTGGCGGTATTGTAGTGTTGAATGTGGGGAATGTCCTTTGGTTCCACTCCAAGTTGGATCATGTGTAAGGCGATGGCATTGAGTTGACTATTGACCACTTATCTTCTTGTCAAGTTGGTTGGATCCTCAATTTTGAGTCCTTCTTCAATGACGTTGCACAATTCAATGCAAGAGATGCACACATGAGATTTCATTAAAACATGCCATTGAGAAAATTATGTGAAGCTAACTTAGGTGGGTCACCTCTATTATTTATATGGGGATGAGGGATAGGAGGTTCGGGAGAGTACCATCCGGGAACCACATGGTGCTCTTCCTTCCCATCACTCTTTTTGGTGGAGGAGTTAGTGGAATTATTTTTATCCCCCACTTCCACACCTGTTGGCTTAGCCGGAGCATTTACCTTAGGGTTAGGAGGTGTTTCCTCAGGAGGAGGTGGTGCGGCTGTTTTTTGTTTAACAAGTTACTCACTAGTTGATGCAATGTTGGATTTCGTTGCCCAGGGTAGAGCTCAATCTTGTATCCAACTTCTTGAGATCTACCATGGTCACCGAAGTGCTAGCCTCACCCTCTCCACCATCCTCTGGGTTAACCATATTCTCTTAGGCGGTTAAGCCCAAATAAAGAGCCGAGGCTATGATACTAATTGAAAGGATCATATGGTCACTTATAGGGGGGGGTTACTAGGTGCTACTTCAAATTTTACTTATTTTTCAAATTAGGGTTTGACACAAAGGTAAATTCTCTAGATATGCAACTATGGTGAATTTACCTATATGTCACACTAGCACAACTAACTAGGCAAGAACTAGATAAAGTAAGGTGCCGTAAAGGTTAGATGTAACCAAAGTGAAGCACACGGGGACACAAGGATTATTTCCCGCAGTTCCTTCCTTTTGAGGGGAAGTACGTCTGCGTTTGGAGAGGGGATGGTATAAAACCACCAATGCCACGAGAGGCCTCCCTTGTTCTCCGGTGAACCTCACCCCAAGGGGATCGTTTCACGCTTCCACTATACCGGCAACCTTCGAGGTGGTAGCCGGCACCCTTACAACAAGTTCGAGGCACACATCCACAACTTAATTTGGGGCTCCTGAATCCAAGCAAGTTGTCACAACAATCAAAGGCAAGCTTGTAAGAACCAAAACAAGGCCTAGGGTTTCCAATGACTCCGGTCTGGCAGACCGGAGAATCCGGTATACACCGGAAACTCTGGCCCATCTCCGGTTCATCTCCGGACCGACTCTCTGACTGACTTGGGCAGTGTCTTGACGCTCACTCTGGAGACTCTGGCAGAAACTCCAGACCAGGGACACCGGAGACTCCAGAGTTTTCACACAGGAAACTCCGGTCCGAGAAATCACACTAGAGATTCTGGCCTCCGGTTCGTCTCCGGACCCCTGATAGAATGACGTTGGGCTGTTTCCTTAGTCCACTCCAAGGACTTCCTAGGAAACTCCAGACCACACCAGAGACTCCTGTGGTTGCACACTGGAGACTCCGGTCTGGAATCATCAGGAAAGCTTAGTTTTAGCCAGGGAATTCCCCACACTATTATGGTCTTTTCTCTTTTCAATAGATTAACCTGAAGACATTAACACATAGTAAAATGAACCTTATATTGTTAACGAACACCAAAATGGATTCGGACAATAAATGTCCTTTCAATAGTATATATCTTCTAGATGATGGAACGAAAAATAGGATCCAACAGCTAGCAGCAACGTTTGGATTCGCGGGTCATGCTTGAATGGTTAATATTCAAAGTTATCTATACAATATATATAATAGTGGTAAAATAAGAAAACAAAGACTATATATCAATAGTGTATCTTCTTAATGCTAAAATGAAAAAGAATATCCAACAACTAGTAATGTTGGGATTCGCTAGTCTTGATCCAACAGTCAATATACAAAGTAATTCGTACACTATATAGTGGTAAGATAATTAAGATAACATAGACTACCAATACTATCAATCTTCTAGATTCTGGAATGTAAAAGAAGATCCAACGGCTGGCAATGTTGGGATTCACGATTCTTGGTCCAACACTCAATGAATAACTTCGAATATTGAGCATTGGATCTAGACTTGTGAATCATAACGTTGTCTGCTGTTGGATCTTCTTCTCCATTGTAGAATCTAAAAGATATTATTGATAGTCTTTAGCACAATGGACACTATGCGGAAACCTCAAAACACGCTAGCATCTCCATCATTCTAGAATCTTGTCCCTTGTTTCCCTAGACCATGTTACCAAAAATTTCAAGTAATATTAGGTATAGCTAATCAATGTTGACTTCGAGATGATACAAATACAAGAATCTAATATACCCATACTTTATAGATGTTGATCAAATTTATATTTTTGGAGCTTTACCGATTATATAGTCTTACTACTATATAGTCTATGAATAACTTTGAGCTTTGACCATTGGATCAAGACTCGCGAACCCAAACATTACAAACTATTGGATCTTCATTTCCATCATAGCGCACATATAATGTTAATAGCACTAAAGACTATTAGTAAAGTCTTCTATATGCATGTTAGATGCATACAAGATCCACAGTTTGCAATGTTGGGATTTGTCAGTCTTGATCCAAAGGTCAAAGTTCAAAGTTATTTGTACACTATATCTTATCTTACCACTATATAGTGTACGAATAACTTTGAATATTGACCGTTGGATCGACACTCGCGAATTCCAACATTTCTAGCCGTTGGATCTTCTTTTCTATTCTAGCATCTAGAAGATTCTAGTGATAGTCTTCATCAGAATGAATGCCATGCACAAAACTCAAAACACACTTCTCCATCATTCTAGAATATTCCCCCTCCTTTCTCTAGACCATGTTACCAATATTTGCAAGTTTTAGATAGCTAATAATTGTTGACTTCTACATGATATAAAAGTGTACAAGAACCAAATATACACCCATACTTTATATATGTTGATATTATTTATATTTTTTCTGCTTTACCCATTATAATTTTATATAGTGATGATATGTCATACATCTATTATCTCAGTCTCACGTGCAGGACACGTGCAACTTACTAGTATAGTACTAGTAAGATTATATAATAGGTAAATCTCAAACAAATTGTAAATTTGATCGACATCTATAAAGTATGACTGTATATTTGGTTCTTGTACTTTGTATATCATGTAGAAGTCAACGATTATTTGCTATCTTATACTTGAAAATTCTGGTAACATAGTATCAAGAAACGAGGGAGAAGATTCTAGAATGATGGACAAGTGTGTTTTGAGGTTTGTGCATAGCATTCATTATGCTAAAGACTATCAATAGAATCTTCTAGATGCTAGAATGGAAAAGAAGATCCAATAGCTAGAAATGTTGGGATTCGCAAGTCTTAATCCAACAATCAATATTCAAAATTATTCGTACACTATATAGTGGTAGGATAAGATAAGATAGACTATCAATAGTTTCTTCAAGATGCTAGAATGGTAAAGAAGATCCAACGGCTATTAATATTGGGATTCACAAATCCTTATCAATCCAACGGTCAATATTCAAAGTTATTTGTAAAATATATAGTGGTAAGATAAGGTCAGAAAGACTAACAATAGATGCTAGAATGGAAAAGTAGATCCAACGGCTAGCAATTTTGGGATTCGCGAGTCTTGATCCAATGGTTAATATTCAAAGTTATCCGTATATTATAGTGGTAAGATAAGATAACAAAGACTATCAATAGTATCTTCTAGATGATGTAATGGAAAAGAGGATCCAACAGCTAACAACAATGTTGGGATTCACGGGACATGATTCAACAGTAAATATTGAATGTTATCTATACACTATATATAATAGTGGTAAGATAAGAGAAAAGAAAGACTATTAATAGCATATTCTCGATGCTATAAAATAGAAAGAAAATCCAATGGCTGGCAATGTTGGAATTCGCGAGTCTTGATCGAATGGTCAATATTCAAAGTTCTGTGTACACTATATAGTGGTAAGATAAGATAAGAAAGACTATAAATTAATACTATCGATCTTCTGGATGCAGGAATGGAGAAGAAGATCCAATGACTAGCAATGTTGGGATTCACGAGTCTTGATCCAACGCTCAACGAATAACTTCGAATATTGAGCATTGGATCAAGACTTGTGAATTTCAACATTGCCAACCGATTGATCTTTTTTCCTTTGTAGCATCTAAAATATATTATTGATAGTCTTGAGCACAACGGACACTATGCACAAATCTCAAAACGCACTTCTCCATCATTCTAGTATCTTCTCCCTTGTTTCTCTAGACCATGTTACCAAAATTTTCAAGTATATTAGGTATAGCTATTCAATGTTGAGTTCTACATGATACAAATACAAGAACCTAATATACCCATACTTTATAGATGTCGATCAAATTTTTAATTTTTTGAGCTTTACCTATTATATAATCTAACCATTATGTAGTGTATGCTTAACTTTGAACTTTGACCGTTGCATCAAGACTCATGGACCCAAACATTACAAACTGTTGGATCTTCTTTTCCATCATAGCATCTAGAAGATTTTTTTAGAGAAGCATCTAGAAGATTCTATTGATAGTATTTAGAGCAAGTCCAGCAACACCCCTACATTTTCTCACCTATGTGTGTATCTAGGGGCCTTCCTAAAAAATCTTCTCCTAAATTTTGCTTATCTCTAGGAGCAACCCTAAATTAGCTCCCCTATATCATAACCACAATATTTTAATAGGAAAGAGCTCACTTTATCAATTTATTTTCACCCATCAACTCACTCATCCACGTAGGGCCCTTAGATAGGGGAGGTCGCGGTCTCCTTGGACACACCACAAAATTATGAATGGGACGTCGAGTGCGGGAAGCAGAGTAAGCGCTCCGTCCCATCACTTACCCTAGTCATCGTCGTCGATATTTGTCACACGCATCGGCTTGATCAGTGACATTGATTGTCCCCTCGCTTTAGTAATCTGCCACAATAATCTCGGATCACCTCCTTTGTAACATCTAAAAAATATTAAAGGATAATATCAATTTCCAATCACTAAAATTAGGGTTAATAAAATCTTTTAGTATTAAACACTATATGAATGCATGTGTGTTTATTAATGATGTATGAATGCTTGTTATGCCATGTTTGTTTGTTATATATGTTGAGAAATAGTTTAAAGATCAAAGAATTATCATCTAGGTCAAATCCAAACCAAAGAGAATCAAAATAAATCAAATTATAAGGCATATGACTAATGGTCATTTTTGCCAAAGTTAACACCTAGCCCACTTTGGGCATCTCTAGTAAATGATTTCAACCAGAAACAATTCTATTTCTTTTCTCACCTTGCTAGACGAAGTGACAATGAACCCAAGTGAACTTTCAAAACATACACAAACAAATTCAAATCCCGTTGAGAGAATTTTTAAAATTGAATCAAGTGTATGCATCTAGATAGCCATTTTTCAAAAACCAACCAAACCTTCTCCACTTGACCAATCCTAGCAACCAGAGACACTCAAGCATATGAACAACACACTCACAAAAAAGAATTTGAAAATTCAAATATTTCTTTCATGCGGCCATTTAATCAAACACTTAGCAGGCATAGTACAAATATACGAACTATGCACTGTTTGAATCTATCTAGTGATCACCTTTGTACTAGATTGAGCCTCTCTCACTCGCCCACGATCACCCCCAGTACCATCCCGTGCAGCTAGCACCGCTCACTCGACCCAATGACTAGTGCCAGCCTGTACCCGAGCGTGCCATGCCGGCCGGACATGGACACAATGCCACAAGCCTCGCCGCCCTCTCCCACGACCACTAGCAGCTAGGCGTGACCTCACCGCACCCCCAGTCCACGCCTCGGCCAACAACAGCCAGTGGAGATGATAGTGCAGCCGCGCCTATTGAACTCTCTGCCATGCCGAGCGCACGCTAGAGCATCGAGCTGTCCCGCAGAGCCACGCCGCGCCTTGCTCTCTCTTGCGTAAATGCATTAGCCACATCACCAGCAACCTCCCAGACACGGCCGTTTGACGCCGCGCACCCTGTGACCACCGTACGCCATGACGAACACCCGTGGTACCCGAGCGGAGCATGGACGTCCGGGTCCGATTAAGATCGCGCCTCACCGTGCCACTGTGCGCATGACGATTGCCGAAGAGAACCGCGTCGACCTATGCCCTCAGCCATGCTGATAGCGCCCTATAGCAACGCCACCGACGAGCTCGAGCCATGCCCCAATGCTCTCCTCGCCGGGGTATAAATAGGCCCCACCCCCTACTTCAAAATGCACACCACTCGACTCACCTCTCCCCTAGAAACCCCTCTGACCCTTCCCTGGAGCAAGGCGACCACTGCATCGCTGGAATTTCACCGGAGCCTGCCGCCGCTGTCACGACCACCAATCGAACCGCCGTCCCAAGAGCCAGCGATTGGAGCCGCCCCAAGAGCTGCCACGACCACCAATCGAACCGCCGTCGTCGACCCCCACCGCTGGACCTAGCTGGAGCCCTGGTAAGCCCCCATCACTGGACCTAGATGGAGCCCTGGTAAGCCCCCGTCAACCCCCACCGTCAAGCTAGGGTTGAAATACCCCACGTGCCATGTGATGGAGACTGAGATGCACGCATACCGCTTCGCGTTAGAATAGCCGCTGACATGTGGGACCAGCGTTAGTGCAGCCCGCTTCACACGCGTTGTGCAGTTGGGCCGGTCCATTATCATTTTCGCGCGGTGCCCAGCGATTCAAATTTAGATTTTCCTTTTTCTTCAAAAACCTATTATGTAGTCAACTTAAAAATTGAATTTAGAAAGATTTACTAAACCAAATTGCATGATTCTAATTTTGTTGGAAAGGAAAATCTCTAAACAGTCCTGTTGGGTTCAAACACTTTGGAACTATAGATCACCCATAGCAAAAATAACAAGGTAGAGACTTTTCCAACTTCAAACATTTTTCCAAAATTAACAATAAATTATTTTTAGTTGATTCCAATTCTCAAAATCACATTTGCCATGCTCTATATGAATATGTAAAAATATATGGTTTTACATGCAGTAGTCACGGGCTAGTATTAAAATAACGCTATATAGCCATTTCTAGTCATTTTAATTATACTAAATAGTAATATTCAACTTTGTAAGATATGCCACCACTTTAATTCACATTCCCAAGTATTGGAATATGTGGTGATGACATGCGTCCACATGATCCCATATTTTAATTGGAGTATATTAAATCTGAAGTATTTTTCAATGAGTAGAAATTGCATTTCTAAAATAAGATAAATAAGAATATGTAAATATTCCATGTAGTGATTGAGATGATGCTAGAGCTTCTAGTGTTAGCCCTTGTGTGCTAAATAGAAGTAGTTAAGTATTTTTTGGTGATTGTGTACCTTGTATTTATTTATAGACGCTAGTACCGACCCGGGCTACGAGGAGGCAGAGTTCTACGACGAAGACGAAGAGAACTTCGACAACTGCACCAACCAAGGCAAGCTTAACTATACAAGCCCCACTATGCAAGATAACTTGTGGAGATACCCTATGCATACTATTGAGATGCAACTTTACGAATTCCAAGTTTTACTTGCAAGCTTTATTCTTTTACCTTTACTAAAGTTTCTTAAATACTACTTATTGGTGATTAATGGAAAATAGAATAGATGCCTTCAAGAGCATAAAACTAAGCTTGAGTAGTTACACTTGATTAGAACCCCATCAAGAGTGATACTCTCATTGATAGTTGCTAGTGCTAAACTAAAATTGATCACTTTAGATGGGAACACTGGGAGCAAATGATTATGAAGACCTTGGAATGCTTAGTCATTCTATTGAAATGTTTTGACATGGGTGTTGAAACACAATGACTTGAAGATGATATTGAATGGGGCATGTGCCTTGACTTTGATAAAAACTGATGGTTGGGTTCGATGCGATACCATTCCATCTTTTACCGTACAACCATAATGCCTGATTTGGGTAGGGCTTAACTGGAAGCTTATATATCTTAGTATGGGTTCCCTTGCGAAACAAAGTTAAGCTAAGGCTACCTCGTGAATATGAATGTCCACCTATGCAGTTCTCGGGATGCCAGATGGCCATGGATGTGACACCAAGCTCATAGGGGAGGTGCCTATACTAGGGTGTGTAATTGAAAGGTTATGATTGATTATCCGCATACCAAGTATGATGATTCAGGGTTATCCCTGAGGGATTATCGAATTTTGTGGTGAAAGTGTACCACCTCTGCAGAGTGTCAAGCTATTCGAATAGCTGCGTCCGTGGTCATGGATAGTTGGAGTGGCCATACTGTTCCGTTGTCAGATGTTTTCAAAATGACTTGTGACTTGAAATATGACTTTGACTTGACCACCACAGGGTTGTGGAAATGAACACTAGGTTCCCACTTGAGTAATCTAGATAACTAAAATAGGCTTTAATGTTAAGTACTTCTGAAATAAAACTAGCTTATTGCAAACAAGCCTAGAGCTTAGGATTCCACTAAAATTACCTTACTTGTGCTAGTGATATTCTGCGAGTACTTTAAGAGTACTAATGGCTTTGTCCCTAGCTATTCCCATGGCCAGACTATGAAGAGGACTATCCGGAGGACGGACATCAGGAGGTCTATGATAACTAGGATCATCTCCAATCGTCAGCATTGCCTGTGACAATCAAGATGGAGTCTACTACGTTTATGTCCGCTACTTTGATGTGTATTAAGACTTGATCCTATGATCAACTATTTGTAAGAATATTATGGTTTGTAATGGATCATGTACTGTGCCACAAATTTTGTTATGTCTCTCAAAAATGGTAATCCTAGGATTGCGATGTACGGCACAACAGGCGTATGGACTTAAAATCCAGGTGTTCACATCCTTCCTATTTATTCTCTCACCTTCCCCGCACCAAACCATCTCCAATCCCCCGCTTCCAGCAACCATCTCCATCCCCATCTGTCATCCATGGCCACCTTCCAGTTGTCGCCCACCGTATCGCAGTGCAAAGACTCTAACAATGCTGCACAGTAGGACAATGCCCTGCGCATTTGGGCCTTCTCCCCGCGGAGAACACCTTGGAAGATGGTGTGCGCCTTCGTTGATGCCGGGTACGGTTGCCGCAAGTACCATAAGTACGGCCTCGATGACAATCCGAACGGGACATTGATAGTCAAGTTCGTCAACTTCAGGGACACCCGTCTCCTCTATGTCCAGGCCTTCCACTGTGTCTACGAGATGGTGGTTTTCACCGGCGCCAACATTTTCACCAACTACTAGGACCAGTACGCCAACAACAAAAACTTCATCCACGGTATCCTCCTAGAGACACTGATGGCTCAGCAGGTGCTTTCGCCTTATCTGGAGGTGCCGCCGATGGATTAGGAGGTGTCGCCGCCTTATTCGGAGGTGCCTATGAGTTAGGAGCCGGCTATGCCGCTGGAGTTGTCATCAAAAAAACTCATGTTGTTATGTTAATGGTTAAATGAAGTTTCCTTTGGTACTATCATCAAAAAAAGTTTCTTTTGGTACTACTCACTGTACCATGTAGTACTAGTAGTACTACGAGTGGTGATCTTTTGAATATCCTTCCCCCGGATGTTTGTGAAGGAAGTGAAAATTTCAAAACCAGGAAAGCTTAAATTGCTACTCTATTATTGTAGTAATACTTTTTGCCGCCAAGGACCAAAATGGTTCCCACCAACACAGCTGACGAACACGCAATACACAGACATGGAGCCACCGAGACAAGGGAGGTCATCGGTCGACGCGCGTGCGCAGCGCCATGTTGTGGACGAGGGAGAGATCATCCGGCTCAGGTGTGGATGGTGATGAGGGAGTGAAGCAGAGAGAAAACACAATTTGTTTTGCGTGCATATATATTGTAAAGGTCCTGAAATTTACTCTACTCACTGTACCATGTACCTCGTGTTAGGAACCCATCCTAGCTTTGCTCTCACATTGCACCGCCTTCAAATCCTCCTCTTCGTAGTTCTCTTGCTGCCTCCTATGTGCTCATAGTTTCTTCTCGGTCTTTGTTTTTTGAAAAAAAAGGAAATAAATTCTTCTTACTTTCTTTTCAAAAGATAAATTCTTGTCACTTGGTGACGAGGGTTTAACTTGTCAATGCCCATTGTTATGGACTTGGGTTTTGGAGAAGGAGGGAGCGCTGGGGACATCAATCGGCTAGCAAACAAGCACACATGGACGCAAGGTTTACCCAGGTTCAGGCCTCGTAGAGGTCCCTACTCCTGCTTGTCTGCTCTTGGAATTAACGAAGGAATCAAAGATTATAGGGGCGCGCAGATACAATATGGCGAGAGTTGTGGAAACTAGAGTTGCGTGCATCCTCCTCGCCGCCCCCTCCTAGACTTTATATAGATAGGCTAGGTCTCGGGTAGCAGGTGGAGTCGGTTACAGATTAGGATTTTCCCTTTGAACTTTCTATCTTAAACTTCTTCTTGTCTCGCAAGAAATCGAGAGTCCGTGGGCCACTCGAATTCTCCACTGGGTATTGGCAACGCCGTCGGCTTTTGCCGTATCTGGACCGTATATACAAAGCTCGAGTAACTGTAGGGTATACCCATGTCAGTACCCCCTGAGTGTTCAGTGGAATCGTAGATTCGACTGGGAACTTTATGAAGTCTTTCGAGTGCATGACTGAGCATTTTCCGAGTGTTCTGCTTGTGTCATAGGGATTGTTGATATACGTGCCTGATTTATCTGATGTATCGGTATCAGTTAACTGCCTTAGGGAAAACAACGCAATCTACTCAAACTTGAGTCCCCGGACTCGAATTTGGAAAAGTGGTGGTGTAATTCGACTCAAGCCGCAGAGGTCTTACAAGAGTCGAATTCCAGTGTATAAGTGTGAGAACTCGACACGTCCGTCAAGGCATGTTCATCACACCTGTAAGTATGGGTATATTTTCTGGTAGTGCGCAGCAGATGCATTGCCAGGCCTTATTTAGGTCTTATCTTCACGCTGTAAGTGCAACATCTGATTTTTTTGTCATCGTGGAGATGATTCAGGTGGCACTGGAGATGCAGTCTCTTTATAGGGACAGTATGAGGCGGAGTCACCATAGCATTCGAGTGTGGATGTTATCAACATACACAACGATGTATAGATAATCATAGGGTGCGCGACCAGCGCTCCCTATGGGAGTAGCCCCCGAGTGCCTAGTTAAGTCGAAGACTCAAGCGGGGACTAAAGACCTTTTGTGACTACTTTCATCTTTTTTGTTTGTTTCAGTCGAATTTGCTTCCGGTGCTCTCTATGGGTAGATTGTGTTGTTTTTCCCTAACGAAGTTAACTGATACTGATACATCGGATAAATCAGGCACGTATATCAACAATCCCTATGACACAAGCAGAACACTCGGAAAATGCTCAGTCATGCACTCGAAAGACTTTATAAAGTTCCTAGTCGAATCTGTGATTCCACTGGACACTCGGGGGCTACTGACATGGGTATACCCTACAGGTACTCGAGCTTGGTATATATGGTGGATAACAATGTGCATTGATGAGTTAAACCCTCGTCAATTGACGCTGTCTGTAGGAACTAGGAGTGCTGATGTTGCGTCATCTTCGGCCCCGTCAACCGCGATCTACAACTCTGCAACAACGGGATATTCGCCAGCTCTTCGGCGCGTTCGACTTCACCGTCCACACGCTGGCCATCTCCGGCTTTCGAGTCTGTGGGCGATGGAATCAGTCTAGCGATTGGGAGATTCCGCTTCCAGGTTGGTCAGATGGGCACGCTTCACATGCCTGACCAGCCGACGGCACCCGCGATTGCCCCAGCATCGTGGTTCCCGCCACCAATCGGCACGCTCAGCGAGCTAAACGCCTCGGCAATAGCTGGGAGCACGGATAGCGAGAGCAGTCGCGGATCCGATATGGGTGACCTGGCCACTGAAGACGGAGCCTACGGCTTTGGATCTGAAAGCTGCGGGAGCAGCAGCTTCCCCAACCACTTCATGTGCGTGGTCATCAACACGGGCGATACTACCGCCAATCGCGAAAACGTTGGCACTAGATCTGGCACTGGACCGCCCAACGGCAGCATGCCCAACGACACCGGACCACCCAACGACAGTACGCCCAACGGCGGCCCCACCAATGGTGACAACGGCGCGCCCGTCAAGAATGGAGTGGGAGGAGAACTGCCGACTATAGTGAACAAACACACTGGAGAGCGCGTAGTGATCAAGCTCAACGACAACGAGTGGGCTCGCTGTCGAGAAGCTCTTCGAGGCAATCCTCTGCCCCTCAACTCCCCGCAAGACATGCTGATGGGCTACCATTGGCTACTGAAGGAGTTATACAGACGCCAGCTACACGCAATCGGGCAACTCGAGGCACGTAAAAAGGCGGCGGACGAGTCAAGCCTTCTGCGAGCCGGGCTCTCCTCCCACGGAGGATCCTCCTCCAAAGGCAACGAGTACTTGGCCAACAAGAGAAGATCTCGACTGGCCCACCTCACCGAGGAAGAACACGTAGAAGCCACGAAAGTCCTCAACTTCGGATCCATGACGGTGGATATGCGGGGCAACGTGCTCCTGAAGACGCCGCAAGCCGCGGTAACAGCGGCCACCATGTACCTCCTTAACAACCAGCCATCAGCTGGATATCCACGACCTGCCATGCACCGATCTATAATTGCAGGCTCGGGGCTAGTCGAGGCCGCCCTCGACAAAGAGCCCGCACCAGAGCCAAAGAAAAGAAGGCTCTAGCAAAACACTATTCCTCGCCCTCGTCCAGCGATGATAGCAATGATCTCTCTCAGCGTCGCCGCTCACGGCGGAATGATCGCGACTAGGATGCATGCGATGACCTCACAGAGTGCAAAATCAATAAATCGAGGGCAAGACGCGCTCGTTCAACTGACTCAAAAGAGGACGAGATTGAGCTCTACGGCGCCAAATGCTTCAGCAAGGCCATCAGGCAGAAGCGAATGCCTAAGGGGTTCAAACTACCATCAGAGAACCCAAAATTTGACGGTCTACAGGACCCGATAATCTGGTTCGAGGACCACATCTCCTCCGTCAGACTACATGGCGGGAGTCGAAGGACGGCCATGCAATGCCTGCAGCTACAACTACAGGGCGCCGCTCGCGCATGGCTCAACAATCTCCCACGCAGATCCATTCACAGTTGGGAAGAGCTGGTCGACATCTTCGTGCGCAATTTCACTTACAAAAGGCCCGCATTAATCGAAGAGCTGAGAAGCTTCCAGCAAATATCGGGCGAATGGCTACAAAAGGTCCATCATCAAGAACTCCATAGAAAACATCTCGGAGGACCGTGCAATTGACGCATTCAACGGCGGCGTTCGCCGTATAGAGCTCAGGGAGGAGCTGGGCCGCTCGAAGCCCAAAACGACCGACCACCTGATGGAAATCGCAAATCGGTGGGCTGACGGAGAAGACTCGGTGAAGAACCGTACCTACTCTGACGATGACAACAACCTCGTGCACAGACGCGACCACCGATGCAAATGTCAGATGCGCGTCTACGACTACCGCAACGAGATTAACATGGTCGCAGCCGGCTACACCGACAAACATGACGACAATCGCAACAGAGAAAAACCACGCGGGTGTGGCAACGCCACATTCACGAAGAGGCACCTGCAACATCTATCGAGCACAAACTGTCCGGGCCATGCAACATGCACTTCTACATTGATAAGCACGATGGCAATAAGAAATCTAGCCACCTTCTCAAGGAATGCCGCGAGTTCCTCAAACTCCACGAGGGCCTGGCCTGGATGAATCGCGACACAGTCAACAGGGGCTATGGGGCCGCCCCAGGCGCTATGGAACATGGAGCTCCTCCACCACCGCCCGGACCACCACCACCCGCAGCCGCGCCAGTCCAGCATCACTGAGGCGAACCATACCCACGAGCCGTGGGAAACATGGGGATGATCCAAAAAGGGCGTCCCTCAAATCGAGTGCAGAAGGCCATCACTCGCCAAGTCAACTTGGCCATAAACTCTCCACCTTCCACCACTGAGTACCTCAGTGGAAGCGACTCCTGCATCACCTTCGATAGGAGCGACCACTCGCGCCAAGTTCCTCGCCCAGGCCACTGTCCCCTCGTACTCGAGGCGCAAATTGGGGGTTTCGACATGAGTCGTGTCTTCATGGATGGCGGCAACGGCATTAACCTCATGTTCGCGAGTACCTTGCGTGCGATGAGGATCCCTCTAACGTGTATGGAAGTTTCAGACATGACGTTCCACGGCATCGTCCTAGGGAAGGGCATATATCCCCTGGGCAAAATCAACCTCGACATCATCTTTGGCACGCCCAAAACTTTCGGCGAGAACGCATCGACTTTGAAGTCGTCGACTGGCCTTCACAATACCACTGCATCCTCGGATGTGTCGCGTTCGCAAGGTTCATGGCAGTGCTGCACTACGCCTACCTGCAGATGAAAATGCCAGGTCCAAACAGCGTAATCACAATCAACAACAATTTCGAGAGGTCCGACAGCTGCGGCAGGGAATTCAATAGAATCTCCCAGTCCTTCGGCCTGCAGGAGGAACTCGCAAGATTAAAGGAGTCGAAAGACAACAGTCTGCCTCCCCTGAGCGAGCCATGTTCACCCGATCTATCCTTCGACTCGTTAGTGCAGACGAAGAAAGTCCAGGTCCACCCAACGGACCCGACCAAGACGGCCCTAGTCGCCAACAACTTGAGTTCCGCATAGGAACTCGCGCTTATCAAATTCATCCGTGAGCACTAGGAGATCTTTGCCTCGTCTCCAGCAGACATGCCAGGAGTTCCTAGGGAATTCGCCAAGCACTCACTCAACGTAAATCTAGACGCAAGGCCAGTCAAGCAGACAATTTGGTGACTGTATGAACCAAGAGCAAAGGCAGTCGGAATGGAGATCAACAGACTCCTCGACGCAAAATTCATACGTGAGATCAAGGAAAGCACTTGGCTCGCTAACACAGCGCTTGTGCCGTAGGTGTCATACTGACATCGCCCCAGGGAGACAAGCTGAAATACATTCTGCGAATGCATTTCACTGCCTCCAACAATGAAGCTGAGTACGAGGCTCTAATCCATGGGATTTGGATGGAGAAAGCCTGTAGCTCCAAGAGGCTCATCATCTATTGCGACTCCAAACTGGTGGTCAACCAAACGATGCACGAGTGTGACGCACTGAGTGACAACATGATCGCCCATCGCGACCTCTACGACACACTTGAAGGGGACTTCGACGGCTGTGAGCTGCGACACGTAGGCCGCAAAAGCAACGAAGAGGCGGACACACTCGCCAACATTGGCTTCACCTGCGCCCGCATACCACTTGGGGTATTTCTCGAGCGCATCTGCGAATGCTCCATCAAGCCAAAAGCTCCAGAGAAGAAAGCAAGCGCGTCAACGGACTCAGGAGCTACGCCACCCAATGAGCCAATGGCACTCGATGACCTGGAGAGTAATACAGGACTCGAAGGACCAATGAGCGTCATGATGATCGAGCCATCTTGGACACAACCTTACATCACATATCTACTCAGCAAGAGGCTGCCAGACGACCCGACTGACGCACGGCAGATCACGCGCCGATCCAAGGTGTTCGCCCTCATCAACGGTGAACTGTACAAGCGCAGCATAACATGAGTGATCCAACAGGGACAGAAGGGCCATCCTCCTCGACATCCACGAAGTCACCCGCGGGCACCATGCTGGCAGTCGCGCCCTTGTTGCCAATGCTCTGCGAGCTGGATTCCACTGGCCCACGGCCATGCGCGACGCCAAGGACATCGTCCAGTGCTACAACGCTCGCCAGCATTTTGCGGACAAACCTCACGCACCTGGCGTGGAAGTCCGGCCAATACCATTGGCTTGGCCCTTCACGCAATGGGGACTCTACATGGTCGGCAAGCTCCCAAAATCTTTGCCAGGAGGTTACGTTTACCTCTTGGTCGCAGTCGACAAGTTCACCAAGTGGATCGAGGCCATGCCGGTGAAAAATTAATCAGGAGCCAACGCTGTCAAGTTCTTCGAATCCATTGTCTATCGCTTTGGAGTGCCACACAGCATCATCACGGACAATGGGACGAACTTCACCACTAAGGAGTTCCAGGAATTCTGCGAAAACCTGGGAATCAACATAAGCTACGCCTCGGTGGGTCACCCGCAGACCAACGGTCAAGTCGAAATGGCCAATGGCCTCGTCTGCGGTGGAATCAAGAAGCGACTCCTCCGGCCACTCGAACATGCAGCCGGATGCTGGCCAGACGAGCTGCAATCCGTACTCTGGAGCTTACGCACAACTCCAAATAGTGCCATGGGATATATCCCGTTCTTCATGGTGCACAGTGCTGAAGCGGTGCTACCCGCAGAAGTACGCTACAAAGCCCCGCGGGTGGTCGCTTACAGCGAGCAGGAGTCAAATCTTGCACTTGAATACTCCGTCGACCTCCTTGACGAAGCACGTGAAATCGCAGCGGAGAGATCAACGACTACCATTAAAGCCTCCACAACTACCACAGTAGAAGGCTACGCCGCGGATCCTTCATCGAAGGAGACCTGGTCCTGCGACTAAAGCAGCAAGGGCATCTCAAGCTCAAGTCCCCTTGGGAGGGACCTTATGTGGTTACAGAAGTAATCCCACGTGGCGCCTATCGCCTTAAAGATCTCGAGACCGGACTCACATACTCCAATCCCTGGAACGTCGTGCAGCTACGTCACTTCTACCCCTAGTCATTTTTTACATTACAGATAAGGCTATTCAGCTAGGCTACTTAGCCACACATTGTACCTCGTACTATTCTGCGAATAAATAAAGCTAAGTGCCCCAAACTTTGTGTTTCCCTTATTTTCTTGCAATTTTATCACTTGGGGGTTGTGCCACCCTTTACACTCTCGTTCTACGAACAAATCATAGTATCCCGAGTAGCTAACACAACATCAATTGAACCCTTCATAAACACCAACCCAGTTGCAACGCACCTAACATGTTGGCAAGGTGCTGAGATAACACAAGTCAGGCTAACAAAAAGGAACTGCAGAGTACAAATACACTCGCAAAATATAAAAGCTAGCAAGCTCTTCACATATCAATGACTATTAATTACATCCAACATATTCATATGAACTTTACAACACTTGTACAATTATGCGCAGGATACAACTCATGCTACTACTGCAACAAGAGAACGTTCGTTTGTTCCTCAAAGAAGTCGACAATTTCTTCCGCAGGGCGATCAACCGCTTGGTAGTGCGGAACCATGTCCCAGGTCATACCCTCTGGTGGAGGTGGCGGCCAAGCGGCAATAGCCGCAGCATCTACATCCGGCCTATGCAGTCGCACTAGCGACATCACAGCCATAGCACCAACTACTTACTACTGTCGCACGCACTCGCGAACCGCACACAAATCCTGGAACTTCTCCAAAAGAGCCAACAGGCTTGAAGTGACGGCGTCCAGTGGAAACATCGTTTGATAGATATGCCTAAGGCACGACTACGCCTTCTTCCAAAAGTGAAGTACTCGAGAAGCACGATCCTGTAGGGTCGCAAGCGCGATCGCACGATCGTGGTCCACCCAAAAGTACCCACTCGCCTGTAGTTTCTCCTGTGTCAGATCATTCATTCGAATGGCAATCCGGTCTTTCTCATACTGCGGATGACAAGCACTGACAACTACACCAAACAAAAGGGCAAAGTATGAAGACAAAGCATCGCCGCGACTGACTAAATGAAAAGATAAGAGGGCAGAAAGCTAACATTTGAACTCCTAACTCAGTTGTGCCACCTCCTCCAAGAGATACTTCTCGCAGGAGGTACCCTTCTCCACCTTCGACTTCCATACATCTGCGGTACCACGGAGGATGGGCAACTCAGGCTCCAGTTGCTTAATGCGATCGCGCAGTCGCGCAAGCAAGGACAACTCCTCCACCTTTGAGCGCGGCTGCGCCAAGGTTTTATCGGTGGGTGGAGGATCACGAGGATCACTCGAAGGACCACTCGACGTACCCTATCACAAACCAAGCAAGAGCAAATAAGGGACCAAGAATACATTGATAAAAGGCTTGAATGGATTCAGGCACGACAAAAGTCTCGATAGGGATACTCCCACAAAAGCATGGTTTCAACATGGAAATAAACTACAACTTTTATAGAATAGCTACTAAGGAGTAGTCTGCTTCTTCGACTTCGACTTTGACTTCCGGGGCCACGTCGAATCCGTGGTGGTCTCTGACGCCATAGACTTTCCGGTGCTAGACCCTGATGCCGCAGCCTTTGCCGTATTCTTCGCTCGCTGCAGCTCTTCGAAGTATTTGGCCACTGTATTGATGAGCTGCGGCTCATATTTACCGCAGATAGTAGCAAAGGGAGCAAACACTACCTGTTGGCCATCCGCGCCAACGGGCATCGCCTTGGAGATCGTGGCGGGGTCCACCTCCATGCCATGGGCTTGCACCATCACGAGTGCCATAGTGGCGCCGACAGACCGCTGAGAGTTCCTGAAATCCAGGGGAATACCCCCACCAAGGGACTCCACCAGGTCCTCAAGGTTGTCAATCAGCTCAGCCTTGGGGGTTAGATCATTGCGTATGCGACTGAGCACACCCTTGGCCTTTGTCAGCGTCCCCTGAAGGGAAGCGCTGCGGTCTTCGACTATAGAGACAGCACTAGCAAACGCATCATCGCGACGAAGGGCCTGGGCATCAAAGCTCAGGCCCCTGGCATCTACATACAACAAAGTGTTAGCACAATAACACGATGTCGAAGCAAGAAACAACGAAAATTCAGCTAAAAGAGTACGTGAGAGGGACTTAGCAATCGAGAAAAGTTGCTCCTCGAGCAACTTCTCCCTCTCGGCATTGGACACGTGCAAGTCCTCTCCGCATTTTTGCAAGTCTTCTTCGCTCTTTTCCGAATCCTCCAGGGCCGTGATTGCTTCGTCACGACTCTTCGCCGCCGCGGCAAGCGCCTTTTCGAGGGAAGCAGCATGACGAAGAAGTTTGTTATGCTCGACTGCAACGCACAGGACGAATCATCAATCGAATCTAGAAACTTCATGAAGATAAAGATAAAGCCAAAACTAACCTTCAACAACGCGATGGCTATTGTCTAGCCAAGCATGTTTTCGACCCATGTCAAGGACTTGCTCCGCCAGGCGAGCAGCTTCCTTCATGATGCACTGCATCAGAAGAAAACAAAGTTCAGCAACATCACTAAGTATATAATCGACTGCAAAAGAATGCTTACATGGTCCTCCAGAGACTCCGAAGATGACTGTTGCGCAGTCATCCAGGCAACCACCTGGTGTCCCCCAGCATGCGAGGAACTCGATGAGTTGTGCCTGGAGTGGGCCACCAATGGAGAAGAGGAAGATTGTTTGACCACTTCCTTGGCCTTGGAGTCTGTGACTCCGGATTCCATCACAAATTGGACGTCGTCAGAAGACGACGACGCTGCTTGACTACAAAACATATCCAGCAAAAACTTTAGGGAAAGCATCTCCAAAGTGAAACCAAAACAAAGTCAAGAATGCAAAACTCACCAGTCAAATCTATCAAGGTAGAAGAATTGCTCCTCTGACTCTGATGACTCCTTCGGTTGTCACATCTTCTTCCGGGCAGAAGGAGCCATGGAACGCACATGAACGGTGGGGATTGGTTCCTCTGCAGCAGCAGAAGGACCTTCCGGCCTCGTCAGAGAAGTAGTGTCAGAATCCTCGCAGCGAGAACGCTTGCGAGTGTCGTGGTCGCTGGACTTGGGGGCTCCCTCCTCCTCTTCGATTGGGACGGTCGACTCCTGCTGGGCCACGCAGAGAAAAACAAAACTTTTTCCTACGCGGTGAACCTAAGATCTAGCTGAGGTAGTAGGCCACGAGAATTACCACTAGACACGCGGTTGCAGAATCGATGAAGCACGTCGCTTGATGAAGTGCAGTCCTCACGATCCGTTCCGATCCACGATCGTCGAAGTGCTGAACGTACAACACCTCTGCCAGTATCTACACGTACGAGGAGGAGCACCGGCGATGGACTGCTAGGTCCGGTATGACGGCGACAGGACTGGACTGGAGCTAGGGTTTCCAACACATGGAGTGACCTAACCTTGTGCTCTAAGCACCTGCGCCCTAGCTTATATAGGGACTGAAAGTGGGCTCCACTCACTTGTGGCCCATTCACTAAAAGGCCTATATTAGTCACTGCGAGTCTAACTCACTGACTCTGTCTGTTTCCTTTTTGGGTCAAACTTAAAAATGCTCCCGCTCTTAAGTGTGTGACCCGACAGGCTCATGGTGACCCGAACACGATCCGAGTCTCACTCGTGACCGATCAGTTGGTAGTGGCTCCTAGCAGAATGTGCCAACTCCCAAGTACCAAAGAGTCATGACGACATACCTTCCAATGCGACTTTCGTCTGAGTCCCTTTTGCCTCACGATATACCTTGTCGATCTATAGGCGAATATTCGTCATCCCTTAAATAGTTCGACTCTCTTTCTCGATCCGAGATAAGTGATTCATCCAACTAACTCTTAGTCGGTCGCCTCGATTAACACATAACCGAGTCACGCATGGCCATGCTTTCTGAATCATATCTTTCGAGAGGGCCTAAAGAATATCTCTCCAGACGAAGGGGCAAAATCCCATCTCGGTTATTCACATCACTCAGCTTGATTCTCAGTCGATCCGAACTCCGCCTTTATAACTCCCCAGTGACGGAACAATGTTTGACAGAACCTAAGTCGGTGATCCTCAACTCATATTGTGCAATAACCGCAGGTCTAAGGATTACATTGATTGAGATATATAAATGACGACTTATTCGTTGTATCTCAATATGGGTCAGCCCGACTTGCTAAACTCTTTAGCCGAATCCGCGTAAGTCGGAATAGCATCTCTATTCCCATGACAAGTGGAACCGAGTCATCAGTCGACTTTCACATTAGTCTCAGTTGTGTGTCCAGCACAACCTCAACGACCAAGGACAATAAGTATAAACAACATGAATATATAGTTCCACAATCGAATCACATATTCAATGATATATATTAGTAGTTCATACATGGACAATAACTTTATGAATACATTGGAAATAACATCATACATGATTGCCTCTAGGGCATATTCCCAACAACTCCGACTCGTCCTCTTCATCCACCTCGCGAGGGATAACCCCTTCAGGACGAGGGGGAAAACTGGGAAACACCTTCTAGTCCTGCATTCAGAAGATACAACATTATATATTAAGTACCAAGTGGCAATTGACAAAATAGAACTACTTCATAATACAATTCTTCCTCAGGAGGAGGGTTAGAGGCACCCCCATGACCTCGCGCCGCCCTCTTTAGGTAGCCCAAGAGGAGGGCTTCTCGTTCCTGCAGGATCCCGTTCCTGTGCGTGCCGTAGCGCCACCATTAGGTGGTCGCCAACGGCAGAAGTCGACCACCGCGTGGGTCAGCACGAGTTAAACTCGATGCGGGCCCCGTCACTAAGGTGGCGCACTGACGTGGCTTGGGCCTGCGTGTCAGTCAGTGGGGCTGGGAGAACCCCGGTATAAAACAACCCCTCCCCACGGGTGATGTCAGCCTTGCATCATGCTGACGTAGTAAAGGTTTTTAAATGGTTTAATAATTGGGATTTCTATTTATGTGCCGTCATTTTGTTAGTTGTACTCAGTTTTACCCAGCCGCTTAGTTTTTCCTCACTTTTTCCCATCTCCTTGTACGAAACTCACATGGGCTGAAACTCGCCATCCAACAGCCTTGCTGTTACGTGCTGATAAGTGGGGTCGCGCTTAGTCGGGTCCCGTAGTGGACCCTCGCTGTTATGTGGTGACGAGTAGGGCCACGTTCTGATGGGTCCTGTAGTGTACCCTTGTCATTACATGCTAACAAGTGGGGTCGCATTCAGTCGATTCCCGTAGTGGACACCTCTCTCAACTTATCCAGATCAGCATCGGACCCCGCAGCTTATCCATGTGAGCATCCGACCCACATCTTATCCACGTGAGCATCGGACCCACAGCTTACCCAGGTTGGCGTTGGAAGATGGGACCCAGAGCCAGCCCCGCGCCCGCGCCTGTGCTGTTGCTTTATTTTCATATTGTGAAATGTAATGCATATATGAAAATTATACACCTTTAAACCCTTTTAAATCGCACTTAGGACATGATAATGTTGTGCTAATAAAATCCTGATCATTTATCATTTCCATGGAGTGAAATATAATGCATAAACTTGAGTATACAAAAATTATACACCTTTGAACTCTTTGAAATTGCACTTGATACGTGATAATGTCGTGCTAAGAAAATCTTGAGAGATTATCATTTTCATAGAGTGAAAAGTAATGCACAAACTTGCATATGCGAAAATGATAAACCTTTGAACACTTTTAAATCGCACTTAATACATGATAATAATGTGCTAACAAAATTTCGAGAGATTATTATTTTCTCTCCTATTTTCGTAGAGTGGAATGTAATGCATAAACTTACATATATGAAGTTTATACACCTTTGAACTCTTGGAAATCGCACTTAATACATGATAATGTTGTGCTAAGAAAATCTTGAGAGATTATCATTTCCATGGAGTGAAATATAATGCAAAAAACTTGCGTATACAAAAATTATACACCTTCGAACTCTTTGAAATCACACTTAATACGTGATAATGTTGTTCTAAGATAATCTTGAGAGATTATCACTTCCATGGAGTGAAATATAATGCGTAAACTTGAGTATACAAAAATTATACACCTTTGAACTCTTTGAAATCGCACTTAATACGTGATAATGTTGTGCTAAGAAAATCTTGAGAGATTAACATTTCCATGGAGTGAAATATGATGCATAAACTTGCGTATACAAAAATTATACACCTTTGAACTCTTTGAAATCGCTCTTAATACGTGATAATGTTGTGCTAAGAAAATCTTGAGAGATTATCATCTTCATATAGTGGAATGTAATGTATAAACTGGCATATACGAAAATTATACACCTTTGGACTCTTTGAAATCGCACTTAGGTCATGATAGTGTTGTTCTAATAAAATCCTGACCATTTATCATTTCCATGGAGTGGAATGTAATGAATAAACTTGCGTATATGAAAATTATACACATTTGAACTCTTTGCAATCGCACTTAATACGTGATAATATTGTGCCAAGAAAATCTTGAGAGATTTTCAATTTCATAGAGTGGAATGTAATGAACAAATTATACACCTTTGAACATGTTCCCTTCAAATTATATTCAAGTTCATTTGTTTATGGAGTTAAAGTAATGGTGGCATACTCATTATTTTGCATGGATAGATGGGTGCCCCCCGACAGATATAGGGGTTATCCTGTCTGCTAGATCATAGAGGATCCATAGTTGGTAGGCACGATCCGTGTGACAACTGACCCGACCAATCAGAGCGTAGTAGCGAAGATGAGCACAGGTGCGAGAGATGGATACAAAGAGAGGAGAAAACTGAGTAGCACTTAAGAACCAAGGGAAAAACTGAGTAGAACTTAAAAACCAAGACCAAGACTGACAAAGGGATTCAAATATAAAATAGAAAAGGATTTAGAAAAATGGAAAATGCGTCTTTTAGACAATAAAATACATCTTGGCATACATCAAACTATTTGCAATTCAAATATACACTAGTTTGACAATTATTGCCTCATTGAGACAAACTATGTTTTGGGGTGGGATGTTTGGGGAAGAGGCTTGAGTAGAAAGCCATGAACCTTCATAGATAGTAGGTGATTTGAGAAGTGGTGATTTAGGTTAAAACTTGGTTTATATACATTTCTTATGGATGCAGGTCACAAAATAAGACTCCCTAGGTAGATGCCACTGTGTTTTGTTCTTTTTGAATTTGTTGTGCATAAAATGACTCAATTAGCTAGCTAAAACCTATTCATTGACTCTTTATTAACCAGCCACTAGAGGGTAAAACTGAGTATATTGCACATGACAGTGTTAGTATTAGAGGGTAACACTGAGTACAACCAAACTACCAGTGTTACACTCGAAGAAATAACTGAGTACAACTGAATCTCCAGGGTTAGACACGAGGGAAAAAACGTGACTCACGGTACACGTGTGCGGTGCACGGGGCGGCAATGGACACGTGTGTCCGTGCACGGTGCAGTAGCGAATGAGGTTACACGGTGCACGGTAGTGCAATGAAACGTCACTTCCCTTCTCCTTTAATAGAGGCCTCCCCACTCTCACTCATCACTCACTTGCTCACTCAACCGTCTCCACTGTCCCATCACCTTCTGCAAACCCCCAAGTAAACCCCAACCACGCAGGCGATGGAGAAGAACAGCATGGTGGCCATCAGCACCTCCAAGGCCACCGGTGAGGAGGCCCCCGTCTGCGTCCCCGTATCTGCCATAGCCGCTGGCGAGGAGGTCCTCGCCGGTCTCGGGCAGATCCTGCTCAGCTGGGACCCCTACGAGGAGGTTGTTTACACAAGGCCGGAGAACCCCTATGAAACCAGCATCACCGACCCATGGTCGGAGGTAACTAGGTTTTTCTCCCCTTCCCTTGTTCTTCCCCCGTTCTCCTCTTGTGTTAAATCTCCTATTTCAATGAATCCCCCTGTTCGTATTTGAACCCCATGTTCATAGTTGGGATCAATATTCGATTTGGTTTGAGTTTTGGGGAATAATCAGGATGTCTCAATTGGTTAATTTATGCAAATAATCAATCCCGATAATCAAAGTATCTCAATCATGTCCTTATTGCATTCTACTGTTTTTTCCAATAGGAGGATAGTAGCAACGTCTGCAGTGACGATGAGTTAAAGGACACCAAAACTCATCATGTGCTGAGGAGGCTGAAGTCTGGCTAGTACAACAACTTCTTCGCCAGGGACGTGTGCAGGTGCCCCTTCTGCCCCACCAGGAGGCTCTGCGCCATGGACTTTAACTCCCATGTGAAGCATGCCGAGGACGTGAGGACCTGCAGCGAGTCCGTGAACATCCACGACTTCATAGCCAAGCATCAGGCGCTCGGTCTTCACCTCCGCAACCTCCATAAGGTGGCTATTGAGGAGGGTCGCATGCCCCTGATCAAGCCCAAGGCGCCCAAGGTCATGGGACTAGGCAGCAAGAAGTGGAGGAGGCGCCAGAGGGAGGAGGTGGAGGCCCTCCTGGCAGAGGCCATGAGGGATCACTGATCTGCTGTTGCTGCTACTGTAAAGCAGCTTCTTTTGTCTTGTCTGTGTTGAACTTGTCCGTTGCTGCTGTTGAGCAGCCTGATTGTCGAACCTCGTTAAGTACCGTACTATATAACCTATATTAGTTGCTTTATCCACATCTACTCTGTTTACTGAATTTATTTATGGTGCTGGTTAGTTTTGCTGCTCTAGATTTGCTACCAGATTGGGGAAAAACGAGGGAAAAGAAAAATGAATGAAGAGAGAAGCTGCTCTAGATTCGCTACCTTTTTGGGCAAAAAAACACAACTATTAGCGAGAGAGAGGGAAAAGGCGCTCTTAAAAGGGCCAATCATAAAAATAATAAAAAACTTCCAATTTAGGCGACATGACGCACGTAACCACCAAACGCGCCCCACATGGTCCCACACCATGTTCCCCATAATCAGCGAGAGATGGATAGCTAGTCCGTTGTGTATCCTAGCCCCACCTGTCAGCATGTAATGGTCGAGGCAACATAACATAATGCTCAACCCGCCCCAACGCAGTCCCACCGATCATCATGTAACGGTGAAGCCTTTGACCTAACAGCATCCCCCGGTCCGAGCGCATGTTAGGATTTTGGAATGTAGGGAGGGAAAAAGTAAGGAAAAACTAAACGGCTGGGGAAAACTGAGTACAACTAACGAACCAGGGGCATGAAAATAGAAATATTGGTATAATCTTATAAATTTAATAAGTAATTATTTATAACTCAGAAAAATATGTATAATATATCAAAATGTTCATAAAAGTGTGATCTATCTCATCTTCTCATAATCATGCATTGTTCAACAAATTTCAAGACAAGTTTAATTAGAAGAACAAATGAACCCCCGTTGGTGACTCCGAGGTTCCCCCTGTTCTAGGGTTTCCACCCCTCGGAACCCTGTTTATGTTTTCAAGCATGCTATAGGGTTTCATTTCAATACAATTTAACTTGTCATATTATCATCATTGCTCGAGCATTGCATCGATGCCATGGGTTGATTGTTTCCCTTTCTTTCCGATGTTTGATTCTTCCTGATAGAATACGATACCGACTTCGAGATTGAAGACCGAGGTTAACACCATCAAAGATCGACGCACAATACTTGACCAACTTTAACCAAGTAAAATATAAGGCTTTCAAATACCTATATTTGGGTAACAACAAACAAGGCAAGCATAGCCCCACCATTATACAATCCTATGATTTCAAAAGTATTTCATTCTGGCCATGATGCATACGATTCTACTATGGTCTTTTATCGATAGATAGAGTATCCTATCTGTTGCATACGATTCTACCTGATCCACTGCTCCTAGCATAACTAGGTTTGGCTTGTGTGCACTGCTAGAGCTATTATCTACGTCTTGCTTAGCCCTGCTTAGCTATTAGTTCTTGTTCATCCAGAAGATGTACCAAAAGCAGAGAACCTAGTATGATAGGAGAATGAGGTATACCGATGAGGTAAGATCAGTGGTAAAGGTAATCATGCTAAGGCTTGTATGGGAGGCCATGGTGGGATGTCGTTTTTGTAGTCCCATGCTCGCCACTACTAGAAACCGAGTTCTTGGCTTTGGAACTGAGATGAGCGTGCAACCACATGGGGCCTGGATGTAACATCCCAAAATTTTAATCCAAGCTTATTAAGATCCAAATCATCCAAATTAGGGTTAACAAAAACTTTTCCATTTCAAAATATGAAAGCATTCATATGTGTGTGCATTTAAAAATAGGAGTTGATTTTAATTGCCATGATTAAGTGATCCATTGCTGGTAAAATGATTCTTAGGTGAAATAAACATCATCTAGATCATTCGCAAACAAATACCAAAGAAAAACAAATCTAAATGAATAATTGAAGTGAATGGTCATTTTGGCCAAATTAACTATCATGCCTACTTTGGCTATTCCTAGTACTCAAAACCTAACAGAAACAAACGTGGATCTTTACACCCCTTGCTAGTACACATAATGACGTACCAAGGCCCACTTTGTGATCTGCTAAAAACATACAAATGCTAATTTTAAATGACAGTTTAAAACTGAATCTATTTCATATGGGAAGATCCCACTATTTCAAAAACCACTCAAACAAGCTCAATTTTCAAAACCCAAGAAACCACAGAGTCTCAAGATTATGCCTAGCAAACCCACCAAAAATCTTTTCAAAATTCAAAAATAAATTTCATGCGGTCATTTCATCAAACACTTGGCAGGCATGATTTACACACTAATCCTAGCTCACTGTTTTGGACAGGGTTTTTCCCCCAAATGATCTCCATTTAATATCTTGGTCCCCTCTTGAGCTAACCATGCCATTAGCACCCATTCCCTACTCCCCTAGTGGCATGGCAATGCCATGCCGAGCATCAACTCGCCGGCCGACCATACCCTCACCCCAGTAGACCACCTCCCCCTCTCTCGCCATGTCTAGGAGGTAGCCAGCACCTCCCCGCCACCCATTGTCCCCTCCCAGAGCCAGGCCCAGCCATGGACCACCGAGGAAACCCTGCGCCCAGTGCCACCACACCATGCCGAGGACGCGCCAGAGCACCGCACACGGCACGCGTGCACAAGCCGCCGCTCGACCGCAGCCCGCGCCCACCGCATTGCCACGACCCAGGGAGCACGCCGGACATTCCCGTTCGCCGCCCAATGCCTCACAGCCACCGATCGCCATGGACATCGCCGCTTCTGCCCCTCAGAGGGCTAGCTGCCCCCGATCGCATACCACCGCCCCTAAGCCCGCATTAAGTTCCTAGGGCACCGCCAGGAGACCGTGCGTCGATCGCCACCCGCAGCCATGCCGCTAGCAGCCCGTAGCCATGTCACCACCGTCGACTGGCCATGCCGTGCTGTCCTGCCCTCGAGCCTATAAATGGAGAGCACCCCCAGCCGTTTGCAGCACACCACTCCACAACCATCACCTCACTGATTGTCCCACACCTCTAGCCGGAGCATGGGGAGCTGCAGTTCGCCGGAATTGCACCGGAGCAGGCCGCCTCTGGAGGAGAAGGGCGCCGCTCATTGCGATGCCCCTAGAGCTGCCTCGACCGTCCCTGAGCTCGCCGTTGACCACCAGTCCGTTTGCCTGCCTCGCCGTCATCACTGGAGCCCTGGTACGCCCCCTATGCACCCCCACTGAGCCGCTATGGTTAGAGCTCGCCGGCGACCTGTCCGTCATCGACGACGAGCCCCAGCCATCGATCATAGTTCTAATCTAATGGCCCACATTGCCCCATACCGCTTCGCGCGTTATGAGTCGTTGACTGGTGGACCCCCCTGTCAGTTGAGCCCCACGCCGTGGAGTGACACTGGGCCGGCCTGTTAGCTTTTCCCGTGAGACCCAGTTAGTTTGAATGAGGATTTTTCTTTTTAGTTTAAACTTAGTTCTGTCCCTTAGTTCAAAATTCAATTCAGAGAGATTTACAAATCCAAATGAAGTGATTCCAATTTTGTTGGAAAGCTACTGAAAAGATCTATCCAAGCCCGTTGGATTTAATTCGAGTTATAGATCTCTCCTAGTAAAAATAATAAAACAGAAGCATTTGCACCTTGCAACATTTTTATAAAATCAACCAAGTTAGCTTTTGAGTTGATTCCAACTCTCAAAAATCCCATTTCAACATACCTATATGAATATGTAATAATATTAAGGTTTACATGCAGTGACTTTGGACTAGTACCAAAATAATGCTATATAGGCATTTCTAGTCACTTTAAATCATTAAATAATTGACTTAAACCAAAGTAATTTTGATCCAACCCTTAAATTACATTCCCACATGTTAGAATATGTGGTGATGACATGTGCCACATGATCCCATGTTTTAAGTGGTGAATATTAAATCTTAGTTAATTTTTCAATGAGTAGAAATTACTTTTCCAAAATAAAAAGGAGGAAACTTTTGAATAAAACTTGTGATCCTTGTGATGATAATAGATCATCAATTGTGTGCCTTAGAGCACTAATTAGACTAGTTAAGTATTGTTTGGTGATTGTGTACTCCGTATGTATTTATAGAAGATAGTACCGACCAAGCTTACGAGGAGGAGGAGTGCTACCAAGAAGAAGAAGAAGAAAACTTCAACCACTACACCAACCAAGGCAAGCCTAGCACTTCAAGTAAACTGAGCAAGCTATTGTAGCAAGCTAGAATTAAGCTAGATGAATGAGCAAAGATGCTTTAGGCATGCTTTGGTCACACCGCTTTGACTATTACTATCCCAAGTATTACCTTACAAGCTTTACTTCCTTTACTTTACACAAAGCCCCTTACTTGATTTGAAGGTAGCATAAAGAGTATAAAACTTGACATATTTAGATAAGCTTTAGATGCCATTCTATGGCATGAGATTGAACCCATCATCTTTCCACCTTAGTGAACACTCTTAACTTAGTAGTTTAGAGTAGATCACAACTTGAGTCACTTTAGATGGGAACAATTGGTGAAAATGAATTATGAAAACCTTCAAATGATGAGTCATTTTATTGAAATGTTTTGACATGTGTTGAGAAACACAAATGGTTTATGATGATGAAAATGTTAAGCCATGAGCCTTAGCCCTTTTTATAAAATTGATGGTTGGATTCGGATGCGATACCATTCCAAATTTACCGTACAACCACACTACTTGAAATGGGTAAGGCTTAGCCGGATGTTTATATGCATTAGTATTAGTTCCCTCACGGGAGAGGTTTGAGCTGAGGCTACCTCTCAATGTTTTCCACCTATGCAGTGCCCAAGATTACAGATGGTCATGGTTGGGAGGCCATGCTCATAGGAGAGGTGCTTATACTAGGGTGTGTAAAGGGAAGGTTATGTTTGATTATCTGCATACTAAGTATGATGATTTAGGGTTATCCCTGACAGATGTATCAAATCTTGTGGTGAAAATGTACCACCTCTACAGAGTGTCAAACTATTCGAATAGCCACGTCCGCTGTTATGGACAGTTGGAATGGCCATACTGTTTGGTTGTCAGATGTTTTAAAAACAACTTATGAGATGAATGATGAATCTTGACTTGACCACAACAGGGTTGTGTTTATGATAATAGCTTCCCAACTTAAGTGATTCTAGAACTTTATTTTATCTTTCTTTGCTTCTGAACTCAGCTTAGGTTTCAAACTTAACTTTTTAGTTAACTTAGATTTAGCACTTTAACTTAGCACTATACTACTTGTTAGTGGTAGTTTGCGAGTATTTAAAGAGTACTCATGGCTTTTGTCCCTGGCTATTCTCATGGCCAGACTATGAAGGAGACTATCAAGATGATGGCCTGTGGGACCGCTATGATAACTAGGACTATCTGCCTTCGTCAGCATTGCCTGTGCCCCTAAAGATGGACCCCACCGCTATGCTTTATATTTATTCCACTATTTGTTGTATTAAGACTGGATCATGAGATCCTTATTTGTGTAAGACCTTATGTATGGTTTGTAATGGATGATGTACTGTGATATCCAATCCGTTATGTCTCACAAAAATGGTAATTCTGGGATTGCGAGGTATGGCATAACGGGCATATGGGATTAAAAATCCGGGGAGACCCTAGTTAGAATGAACGTCCGAACAAAAAAAACTTAGTTTCAAAACCAAAGTGAGTATTTACGAAAAACTATCTCCTCTCTTATCCTTGGGAATTCTTTATTTCTCAAAAATTCATGTTCCTCAAAATTCTTACATTACTACTTAAAATTTGACACACTTGATCACGTCACTAATTTCCTCATCCTTAATTCTTATAGATGGAGACTCAGTTCAGCAAGTTTTACTAGTTGGGAAACGGAGGTCAGCTGATCTTCGAGAGGGATCCGGATTCACTGTCAGAGTTATTGGGACGCCCGCATCCGGTGTTTCTTGGAGCTCAACTTCTAGGACCCCCAGGAGGAGACCTACAGTGGCTAGTCACCACTGATCTTAGAGGAAGCATCGAAGCACCAACTTCCAGGAGAATTCAGTTCTCCGTGAGAGAGAACAACTGGCTAGATGGATTAGCCAGGGCAATGCATGAAGCTCTCGCACGTCTATGTGCCCTCAACGTCAACAAAATCCAAGGAACCCGTTTTGCTCACTATGCAAGACGTGAATTCATGGGAATGCCGATGGAGATGCCAAGTCACCCAGAGTTGAGGCGTCAAGTGGAGAATCTTGACTTCTTGCTGCATGATAGACAGCAGGAACTGGACAATGCCAGGGAGCTAGCCAACCAGAACCGTGCCATTGTCGACCAGAAGGCCCAGACTTTCGCACTGCTCGTCCAGGATCGCCAGTCTCTTTGCTGCCAGCGTGCAAAGAAGGATCGCACCATCGCCCGTCTTTGCAAGAAGGTGGCCGAGCTCGAGAAGACCATCAAGGAGCAGGAAGCTCAACTTGCCGCCAAGGAAGAAGAAGATGAGGGTGAAGACATCCAGGGAGACATGGATTCTTACCTCAGCAATGATGATGACTTTCTGGAGAAAGATGTTGTGGACTTCTACACTGATGATGAGGAATCCGATTTCATCGACGATGAGTAGATGCATTAGAGCATTGTCGTAGCATGAGATGTATCGGTCCCATTATATCGTAGCTTGTAGAATGGTTCTTCAAACCATCTGTTTTCCTTTGTTGTTGTGGTGTGTGTTTGTATCGTGCGCTTGTTTGCATGAATGAAAAGGAGTTAGTTGAAAAACCTGAGTCTAACTCAAAGTTTTAGCTTTGAAACCAAAACCATGAACCTTAGAGTTTCCCTCCTACCCCTTTATCTACCTCAATCTTCATATGGCTCGTGGAAACCAAGGAGGGAGCAGCTAATCGCAAGACCTGATGCTGCTGATCTTGCAGAATCTCATCGTAGACCATGAAGCAAGTAGGGCAGAACGTCAAGCCAACTTAGCAACACTACAGCAGATCACCCAGATGGCTCTCAACAACCAAGGGCATGGAAATCAGGATCACCATGGATCCAAACTCCAAAAATTTCAGAATACCAATCCCCCAATCTTCAACCAATCTGAAAACCCATTAGATGCTGATGACTAGTTATAGACAATGGAAAACAACCTAGAAGTTGCCGGAGTTGATGAAAACGAGAAAGTTCTCTTTGCCACCCACTATCTGGCGGGAGATGCAAGAGCTTAGTGGAATAGTATCCACAATATGAACCATGGTCAAGTGATGACATGGGAAGCATTCAAAGTCAAGTTCAGCCGCACCCATGTGTCGCAAGGTCTAGTCAACATGATGAGAGATGAATTCCACGAATTGAAGCAAGGAAGAATGACTATGGTGGAGTACCGTGATAGATTCTTGTCACTTGCCAGATATGCACCTGATGAGATCAACACGGAGGCCAGGAAGAAGGAGAGATTCCTAAACGGACTGCATGATGAGATGCAGACTGTCCTCGTCAACTTCCGTTTTCAGGATCTCGAAGAGCTAGTCGACTCTTTCATTCAGATGGAAGGGAAGATTAATCAGGCAAATGACAACCGCAAACATCGTATGATGCAGCAATCAGGATCCAGCAGTCACCAGAAGTACCATCCCAACCCCTCATCAGGATATGCACCAAGAAACAACCGACCCCCAATGTCTTGCCCAAGCTACCCCAACCGTAGCGGAGGAAATGTGGAGTCCGGAGGAAACCATCACAACTCCGGCAATGCCAACAATTTCAACTGTGCCCCTCCCAAGAGCAACAACAACAACAACAAACAACAACACTGCACCCAGAACTGGCAGCAATGTTGTGCCTGTCGCAGCAAAGGACAAGTCCTAGATCACCTGTTTTGAGTGTGGAGTGAAGGGTCACTACTCCAATGAGTGTCCCAAAAAGACTGCCGACAATGCCACTGTGAATGCCCCAGCTCAACAGCAGCGTCGTGTTCAACCAGGAAGAAGATTTTCCCCAGGGAACCCTCACAACCGCAACGGTCGTCTGTTCCACATGAACGCAGAAGAAGCCCAAGAAGCGCCAGATGTAGTGCTGGGTATGTTTTCTGTCAACTCAGTTTTAGCAAGAATATTGTTTGATTCGGGAGCATAGCATTCATTTGTCACCGAAGAATTTGCATGCACTACTAAGATTCACCCAACCAACTTGAAGCATGTCATGATAGTTCAAATCCCTAGTTCAACAACAAAAGCTATAAAAATTTGCAAAGTTGTGCCTATCAGAATACATGGGATAGATTTTTATGCCAACCTAATAGTACTTGGAACCAAAAGATTGGAAGTAGTACTAGGTATGGACTGGATGTCAAGGCATAAAGGACTGATAGACTGTGCTAAGAAAGCTATCACCATGACCAGTAGTTCTGGAGTAACAGTAGAGCATATCTCTGAAACCTTACCCCGCCAATTCAAGTGCAACAAGAGTCTAGCCCTACCCACCGTAGACCATGTCAGAGTAGTCTATGAATACCCTGACGTATTCCCAGATGAATTGCCAGGTATGCCCCTGGATAGGGATATTGAGTTCATTATCGAACTAATCCCCGGAACCGGACCCATAGCCCAGAGACCCTATAGCATGAACCCCTCAGAGTTAGTTGAGTTGAAAAAGCAGTTAGATGCCATGTTAGCAACAGGCTTGATTTAACCAAGCACATCGCCATGGAGATCACCAGTGTTATTCATCGACAAGAAAGATGGAGGGAACCGTCCGTGCATAGATTACAGAAAGTTTTTATGATGTCACCATTAAGAACAAGTACCCCTTGCCAAAGATAGAGGATCTTTCTGATCAGTTGACTGGAGTCCAAGTATTCTCAAAGATTGATCTTAGGACTGGTTATCACCAACTTAAGATTCGTGCAACAGATATTCCGAAGACCGCCTTTACTACTCTCTATGGTTTATACGAGTATACGGTTATGTCTTTTGGATTAACCAATGCCCCTGCTTATTTCATGAATCTCATGAATAAGATCTTTATGAACTTCCTAGATAAGTTTGTAGTTGTGTTTATCGACGACATTCTTATCTACTCCAAGTCAAAAGAAGAGCATGAGCAACATCTGAGAATCATCCTAGAAACCCCGAGAGAGCATCAGTTATGTGCCAAGTTCAGCAAGTGTGAGTTTTGGCTGAAAGAAGTAGGATTCCTAGGACATATTGTGTGTGCCGGAGGAGTCTCTATTGATCCCGCCAAGATCAAAGATGTCGAAGAATGGGAAGCCCCAACCACTCAAACCCAAGTCCGTGCATTTCTCGGATTAGCGGGATACTACTGCAAGTTCGTCGAAGGATTCTCGAGCATCGCCAGACCCATGACCCAATTGTTGAAGATGGACAAGAAGTTTGAATGGACTGACAAGTGTGAAGCCAGTTTCTAGGAGCTGAAGAAGAGATTGATATCAGCCCCAATTTTGATCATGCCAGACATCAAGATTCTGTTTGATGTGTATTGTGATGCATCCAAGATTGGTCTCGGATGTGTATTGATGCAAGAAGGCAAAGTCATCGTGTATCTGTCTCGACAGCTGAAGCAGCATGAGCAGAACTGTCTGACCCATGATCTTGAATTAGCAGCCGTAGTGCTGGCATTGAAGACATGGCGTCATTATCTGATGGGTAATCGCTGTGAGATTTACTCAGATCATAAGAGCTTGAAGTATATTTTCACTCAGATGGAGCTGAATATGAGGCAAAGGAGAAGGATAGAGTTAATCAAGGATTATGACCTTGACATTCACTATCACCCCGGCAAAGCCAATGTGGTAGCGGATGCTCTTAGCAGATTGCCTGGCAGGATAAACACCATGATTAAGGAGAAGCAACCAAGTTTGTATGAGGAGTTGGAGAAGTTTAGGACAGAGCTAGTTAGAAAAGGATTCTTAGCTAGCATTGAACTTCAACCCACTTTGATTATCCAAATCAAGGAAGCCTAGAAGGGGAATGAAAGTATCAACGGAATAAAACGTTGTATTGGTACAGGAAAGGTACCTGGATTCACGGAAGACGAAGAAGGAGTACTGTGGTACAAAGGACATATCTGTGTGCCAGCAGATTCGGAACTGAAGCAAGTTATCATGAAGGAAGCTCATGATACTCTTTATTCTATCCACCCCGGAGGAACGAAGATGTATCAGGATTTGAAAGAGCAATTTTGGTGGCACAAGATGAAGAGATAAATCGGAAGCTACATCGGCAAGTATGACATCTGTCAAAGATTCAAAGCAGAACATCAGAGACCTGCAGGATTGTTGCAACCATTGCAGATTCTGGAATGGAAATGGGATTCCGTCGGAATGGACTTTATCACCGGTTTGCCTATTTCCAGTAGGGGAAATGACTCAATCTGGGTCATAGTTGATAGACTGTCCAAGGTAGCCCACTTTATACCTGTCAAGACTATCTACCATAGTGTGAAACTAGTAGAACTATACATTGCTAGGCTTGTTAGTCTGCATGGAACCCCCGAGACCATAGTATCAGATCGAGGAACCCAGTTTACCTCGAGATTTTGGCAGAAAGTTCAGGAAGGATTCGGAACCAAGTTGAACTTCAGCACCACGTATCACCCGCAAACAGATGGACATACTGAGCGAGTCAACCAGATCTTAGAGGATATGCTTAGAGCTTGTGTGTTGGAATATGGATCAAAATGGGAAGATTGCCTGCCTTTCGCAGAATTCTCAGATAACAACAATTATCAAGCTAGTTTGCAGATGGCACCATTTGAATTCCTATACGGAAGAAAGTGACGTAACCCTTTGAATTGGTCGCAAATAGGAGAGATTCATATCTTTGGACCCGACATTCTCCGAGAAGCCGAAGAGAAAGTTCACAAAGTCCGTGAGCACCTCCAGTCTGCCCAATCCAGACAGAAGAGTTATGCTGACAAGAGAAGGAGAGACCTGACTTTCAACGTCGGAGATTTTGTATATCTCAAGGTTTCACCATTGAAGGGAACCCAACGCTTTAGTCTGAAAGGAAAGTTAGCCCCCAGATATATCGAGTCCTTCAAAATTCTGAACTGTCGGGGACAAGTATCTTATAAACTGGAACTGTCTAAAGAGATGTCAACCATCCACAATGTGTTCCATATCTCGTTACTTTGCAAATGCCTAGAAGTGCCAGAGAAGACTAAAGTTTTCAAGCACATCGATCACAGAACTGTGGAGATCAACAATGACCTGACATATCGTGAAGTGCGTATCCGTATCTTGGAAGAAGCTTACAGAACCACCAGGACCAGGAGTATCAAGTTTCTCAAGATTCAGTGGAGCAACCATACCGAGGAGGAAACCACTTGGGAGCGCGAAGATTACATTAGGACAGAGTTCCCAGATCTCTTTAGTTCCTAGTTTTCCTTGTAAATCTCGGGACGAGATTTTGTTTAAGGGGGGAAGGTTTGTAACATCCCAAAACTTTAATCCAAGCTTACTAAGATACAAATCATCCAAATTAGGGTTAACAAAAACTTTTCCATTTCAAAATATGAAAGCATTCATATGTGTGTGCATTTAAAAATAGGAGTTGATTTGAATTGCCATGATTAAGTGATCCATTGCTTGTAAAATGATTCTTCGGTGAAATAAACATCATCTAGATCATTCCCAAACAAATCCCAAAGAAAAACAAATCAAAATAAATAATTGAAGTGAATGGTCATTTTGGCCAAATTAACTATCATGCCTACTTTGGCTATTCCTAGTACTCAAAACCTAATAGAAACAAATGTGGATCTTTACACCCCTTGCTAGTACACATAATGAGGTACCAAGGCCCACTTTGTGATATGCTAAAAACATTCAAATGCTAATTTTAAATGATAGTTTAAAATTGAATCTATTTCATATGGGAAGATCCCACTATTTCAAAAACCACTCAAACAAGCTCAATTTTCAAAACCCAAGCAACCACAGAGTCTCAAGCTTATGCCTAGCAAACCCACCAAAAATATTTTCAAAATTCAAAAATAAATTTCATGCGGCCATTTCATCAAACACTTGGCAGGCATGATTTACACCCTAATCCTAGCTCACTGTTTTGAATAGGGTTTTGCCCCCAAATGATCTCAATTTAATCTCTTGGTCCCCTCTTGAGCTAACCATGCCATTAGCACCCATCCGCTACTCCCCTAGTGGCATGGCAATGCCATGCCGAGCATCAACTCGCCGGCCGACCATGCCCTCACCCTAGCAGACCACCTCCCCCTCTCTTGCCATGTCTAGGAGGTAGCCAGCACCTCACCGCCACCGACTGTCTCCTCCTAGAGCCAGGCCCAGCCGTGGACCACCGAGGAAACCCTGCACCCAGTGCCACCGCGCCATGCCGAGCACGCGCCAGAGCGCCGCACCCGACACGCGTGCACAAGCCGCCACTCGACCGCAGCCTGCACCCACCGTGTCGCCACGACCCAGGACATCACGCCGCCAGAGCACCAGCTGCCCCCGACCACATACCACCGCCCCTATGCCCGCATTAAGTTCCTAGACCACCGCTAGGACCCCGCGCGTAGATTGCCACCCGCAGCCATGCCGCTAGCAGCTCATAGCCATGTCGCCACCGTCGACTGGCCATGCCGTTCTATCCCGCCGTCGAGCCTATAAAAGGAGAGAACCCCCAGCCGTTTGAAGCACACCACTCCACTCCCCTCACCTCACTGATCGTCCCAGACCTCTAGCTGGAGCACGGGGAGCAGTAGTTCACCGGAATTGCACCGGAGCAGGCCGCCTCTGGAGGAGAAGGGCGCCGCTGATTGCGACCACCCCTGGAGCTGCCTCGACTGTCCCTCAGCTCGCCGTCGACCACCAGTCCGTTTGCCCACCTTGCCATCGTTGCTGGAGCCCTGGTACGCCCCCTATGCACCCCCACTAAGCCGTAGGGTTAGAGCTCGTCGGCGACCTGTCCGTCGTTGATGACGAGCCCCAGCCGTCGATCCTAGTTCTAATCTAACTACCACATTTCCCGCTTGCTGCGTTATGAGTCGTGACCGATGGACCCTCCGCCGCTTGAGCCCGCACCATGGAGTGACACTGGGCCAGCCCGTTAGCTTTTCCCGCGCGACCCAGTTAGTTTGAATGAGGATTTTTCTTTTTTAGTTTAAACTTAGTTATGTCCCTTAGTTCAAAATTCAATTCCGAGAGATTTACAAATCCAAATAAAGTGATTCCAATTTTGTTGGAAAGCTACTAAAAAGATCTATCCAAGCCCGTTGGATTTAATTCATTTAGATTTCTAGATCGCTCCTAGTAAAAATAATAAAACAGAAGCATTTGAACCTTGCAACATTTTTATAAAATCAAAAATCACATTTCATCATACCTATCTGAATATGAAATAATATTAAGGTTTACATGCAATGACTTTGGACTAGTACCAAAATAATGCTATATAGGCATTTCTAGTCACTTTAAATCATTAAATAATGAAGTTAAACCAAAGTAATTTTGATGCAACCCTTAAATTACATTCCCACATGTTAGAATATGTGGTGATGACATGTGCCACATGATCCCATGTTTTAAGTGGTGAATATTAAATCTTAGTTAATTTTTCAATGAGTAGAAATTACTTTTCTAAAATAAAAAGGAGGAAACTTTTGAATAAAACTTTTGGATATCAAAAGATGATAAATCCTTTGGAGATGTTGCTCTCTTGTCCCCTTTTAAAATATTCTGATTAGACGAGCTTCGTCTCCCTCCTATTTCATAAACAAATATGGCTTTATGCAAAATAACCCCACCAGCCATAAGTCTTGCGGAGTGCACCCTATACTCACCATTGCTTTGTTGATACTTTTGTAGCAGAGTAATTGTTGCCCTGAAGACAAGTTTGGTACGACATCTACACCGACGAGTAGCTTGGGGTTCTCGGCCGGTAGCTTGGAATCTATGGACTGGGACGTCATCGTTATGCTTAAGGTCTCTTAGGACATTTGTTAAGTTTGCTATACTTAATAGCATAATTTTTCTTCCGTTGCTTGATGCTTGTGGTCAGTGACCTCTGCTTGTAATATTTTGGTTCTTTGCTCAGATATGAGCTTGCTGTAATAATTTTTGTGTCGTAGGGTCACTGTAATGTTTAGCGATTCTTTCTCTGTATGCTTCAAAGATTTAGGTTAGGCTTATATCAGATAGAGGTCTGGGATTTGTCTAACCCTAATCCCGGGGGTGTCACACCGTGCAAACAACAAGCGGGAGGCCCGATGGGAGCGGAGAGCCGGGGTTGAAGTAGTCGGTCTCCGGTTGAGCGTAGAGTGCCTCGAGATAGTGATAGTATGTGGGACCGTACACTGCTTTGATTTTGTTGTAGTAGACCTTACATGACGTGGACGGGGCATCCGGGGCATACTCCTCTTATTGTGCCTGGCGATTGTGCTATCTTGGCCCGGATCTGAAGCCATCGGGCCTCCGTCCGAGAGTTCCTTGGCGGCTCCGTCTTCCGGGGCAGTAGATCTGATCTGCATGATGTGGGTGCCCCCTACCTTGCATGCCAACTGACGAAGGATAGTTATCATGATCCCTCCACAGTCTCACTTTCGAGGAACGAAAGTGACGATGGTTTAACTCATCAATGCCCATTGTTATGGACTTGGGTTTTGGAGAAGGAGGGAGCGCTGAAGGCATCAAATTGGCTAGCAAAAAAGCACATAGGGACGCAAGGATTACCCAGGTTTATGCCTCATAGAGGACCCTACTCCTGCTTGTCTGCTCTTGGAATTATCGAGGGAGTCGAAAGTTATAGGGGGTATGCAGATGTAATCTGGCAATGGTTGCGGAATCTAGGGTTGTGATTCTCCTCCTCGTTGCCCCCTCCTAGCCTTTATATAGATAGGTTTGGTCTCGGGTAGCAGGTTGGGTCAGTTACAAGTTAGGGTTTGTCCCTTTAAACTTTCTATCTTAAGCTTCATCTTGTGCAACAAGAAATCAGAGTCTCCGTGGGTCACCCGAATCCTGTATTGGGCCCTGGTAACGCCGTAGGCTTCTGCCAAACCTGGACCGTATATGCCAAGCTCGAGTACTTGTAAGGTATGCCCACGTCAGTAGCTGCCGAGTGTCCGGTTGAATCGTAGATTCTAGCAGACACTTATGAAGTCTTTCGAGTGCATAGCTGAGCATATTTTTGAGTGCTTTGATTGATGTCATAGGGATCGTTGATATACGTGCCTGATTCTTCCGATGCATCGGGAGCAGTTAACTGCCTTAGGGAAAAACAACACAATCTACTCAAACTCGAGTCCCTGGACTCGAATTCGGAAAAATGCTGGTGTAATTCGACTTAGGCCATGGAGGTCTTATAGAGTTTGAATCCCAGTCAAGGCGTATTTCATCGTACATGCAGGCACAGATATTTTCTGTTAGAGCACAGCAGATGCGTTGCCAGGCCTTATTCAGGTCTTATCTTCATGTTGTAGATGCGGCATCCAAATTTTATCATCACGGAGACGATTCGGGTGACCCAAGAAATGCAATCTCTCTATAGGGAAGTTATGAGGCGGAGTCGCCAATGGTCTCGAGTGTGGATGTAGTCAACACATAGTTATGTGTAAGAAAAAATCATAGGGTGCGCGACCAGCGCTCCGTATGGGAGTAGCCCCCGAGTGCCTATTCGAGTTGTAGACTCGAGTGGGGACTATAAGTACTTTGCGAATGTTGTCATATTTTGCTTGTTTCCGTATGGGAGTAACTCGAAGTGCAATTTCGAATCGTTGATTCGAGTGAAGGGTTCTTCAATGTCTTAGAAAAATTTTCCTCGAGTGCACGGCCAGCGCTCCTGTTAGGAGTATCCCCCGAGTGCTTGGTCAAGTCGAAGACTTTAGTAAGGACTAAAGCAGTCACAATTTTTCTCATGCTAGAGTTAATGACGTCAATGCTGACGATGAGATGACCTCAGTTACCCATGTGAGCGGCTTTGACAGGACATGATGAGTAGTGGGTCCCACTCTCTAACTTTGATTTGACTAGGCGTGCGTAATCTTCTGGTTTAACTGTGTCTTCTTGATTCTCGCGCGTAATGGGCGGAATGGGGCGACGGTTCGTGGGGTGCCCTTGCCATGCATCGACGTTGATGTGTGCCATGCATCAAGTTGATTTTCTCTTGGCCGTTGGATAGCACCTGCTTTGAGGTTAAGTAGGCGTTTACCGTGCGGTAATTTCCCCACATCTTCTTCTCCTTCGTGCACCTCCACCATTCTTGCTGTTCCATTACTCACCTCTCCTCTGAGGCACTAGACCAACTCTGCACCTTCCCTAGTTACTTCCTGCACTCACACTGCCAGCGCAAGATGGGCAAGAAGAAGGGAGGCGCCGCCGCTGGATCTGCGGCTGCCATTGTGGCATCCAAGAAGAAGGGCGCCGCCACCATGGGCACCAGCGCTGCTGCAGCGACGAGGAAGAAGAAAGGCGCGGGTACTCGCATCACTAATGGGTCATGGCGCCAATCCATCATCAAGCCATCGGAGCTGTTAACCCAGTGCCAAGAAGGAGAGCTTCCTCCCACAGAGGATGACTCTCACGTTCCCGGCGAAGAGGTAATCCGCAGTCCTCCTACGGGTTTTCGAGTGATGTTCCTTACGTTCATCATTCGCGGTCTCTCTCTACTCCTGCATCCGTTTGTTAGGGGTCTTCTTTGCTTCTACGGGCTCCAGCTGCACCAGCTGTGCCAAAACACTATCCTCCACATCGCCCACTTTGGCCTCTTTAAAAAACTCTTTAAGATCAAATGTCAGTCGGGGTCGGGTTCAGTAGTCTATGATGTAGGAGGCTGCGGGATCCACGTCGACTCCAATGTCACTTATTTCACCATCAAGCTCACCGCATCTGTCCAAGGGTGGAGGGATAAGTGGTTCTACATCCGCGACCAGAAGGCCGACGGAGATCACTACGGACTCACGCCTTTCGATCCGGTGGCGGTCTGCAAGAGGAGGCGATCCTGGAAGAATGTTGTGATGTCCAGCGAAGTCGAGGAGACATAGATGCGGTATCAGCATGTCTGCGACCTGGAATGTCATATAGGCAATGAAGAAGGTTGCACTTAACTCATTCGAACGTGGTTGTGCCGCCACGTACAGCCTTTGCAGGACAGGGAGCATCCGATGTACTGATGGATTGGTGTTGGTGATGTCACTCGCATCTCTGAGGAGGGTATTGAAGGAAATATGCCCTCGAGGCAATCATAGAGATGATTGTATTTTATATGTATCCATGAGTTATTATAATGTTCCTTGAATATCCATATATCAGGCAACTTGTATTGATTGGCAATTATGTGAATTGTTTGTGAAACTCTTTACTTGTATGGTTATCTAATAGTTGTCCCTAGTCGGAGTTCATGTGAGGACACACGTGAATATTAGACTAGCACATCGATTGGTTGATGACTATGTTTCGCAAGTCATAGACATGGATATGTCAAACCAATGATGTGGACACATGTTATGAACATGGGGTTGGACTGACCCAAAATGAGACTCGGAATAATACTTGCATCTCTCTCTACACATCATGTACGTTTTGTCCTTAGACCTGAGATTGTCGCATGTACTTGAGATGTGGATCGACCTACTTTAGGGCTATCAAACACTACTCCGTAACTGGGTAGTTATAAAGGTAGCTTTTGGGTTTGTCCTGATACATACTGCAAGGCATCGGTCAATCAAGATGGGATTTGCCCCTCTCTACTTCAGAGAGATATCTCTGGGCCCCTCGAGTGATCGGATCCAGAAATGCATGGCCGTGCTACATATGGTTAAGAGTTAACCTAGTAAAGGGATTCCGAATCACAGTATCGAGAAAGAGAGGTCAGCTTGGAGCTAGACCAAATATCGTGAGGCAAAGGGAAAGACATGTACTCAACCTTGTGATGGTTCGTCTGAATGATCTTTATATGCGTTTAGGAGTTGGCACGTCTTGCTAGAGGCCGCTACCAACTACTGACAGAGTAAGTGTACTCGTGTCATGTCTATACGTATATGAACCTATAGGGTCACACACTTTAGGTGCTAGAAGCCTAATAAGGATTGGATCTGAATTAAACCAGGCTTAGGCTGCTAATGGGCAGCTAATGTAGAAGCCCACCAGGGATACCTATATAAGAGAGAGTGACGCGAGCTGAATAGGGTTGAGCATTCCACCCAGCCGCCACTCCTGTTCCGCCTGTGTTGCACGTGCAGACCTAGCAGTCTGGCATGTGACGGCTTCCACTCCAGACGTGTAGATACCTCGGAGGTGCTGCATCTGTAGCACTTGGACGAGCCGTGCAAAGGGGAGCTGCTCGTGGGACGAGCGCAAGGAGGAGACGTAGAGCATCTACACTAGCGCGACGTGCTTCATCGAGTTCCGCACCTGTGCGTCTAGCGGTAATCCCGTGATCTATGACAATAGTATTCCTGGATGACGCGGTAGAAATTTTTGATTTACACTAGTGTAGCCTACCCGTTTCCCTTTAGTGGTATCAGAGCCGATGTTGTTCAGTCATAGGTTCGGGAAGTTTGCATATTGTGATATGTAGATTGATATGGATGATATGATCGTCTGTATGGCGGTGGTTCTAGATTGGTCTATGATCTTATTTTCCGTGATTGTGATTCTAAGGTCGTCGAACGAATTACCCCTACCGGGACAGTGACACATAAATCCTTTTGAATCACGCGAAGATCAGTATGATTGATTGAATCGGGAATTAGATCTGAATTGACGTACCATGATCAAAGGAGTTTGGTCGAATTGGAGCTATGGTCAGTTTATGGTAAATTTGATTTGCCGATCAAAATCCTTAAAGAAAATTGTATAGATTTAATCTCTCATTTTTCAAAATCCTTAAAGATACCGCGAGGGCCGCTGCCCCTTCGAACCCTGCAGGGGGAGACCCCCTAGACCCCCCTTAATCGTAGCCCCCTTTGGTATCATATTAAGGTTCATAGGTGCTATGATTTCACATGATCTGGTAGAATGCGATTCTATGCACAACTTGTTTTTGCAGGATGTATGTTATCAGTATGGCCCAAAAATGTATGTGATGCATGTATGTTTTTTTTCATGACCTGCGTGTCGTGAGTAGGGCAACACGGCTGGAGCCATATGTGTTGTCAATTATTGTAATGGCTTGCGTTCCAACTTGTGATGATCCCAATACCATGTAATTTTGATTACTAGCTGTTCGGAGTAATAGCTTGTATTAGTTCTTGGAGAACTCATTACTTGGAGGATGGCTCGCATAGAGCATGAAGATGGAGATCATCATGGTGGACAGGTTCTATGGCGATGGAGATCACCATGAGAATAATGGGCCATACTGTATCACATCTATGTGAATGCTATTCTTATACGTTTTACTACTATGCATGCTTAGATGATAGAAGTAGAACGATCCCTCACAAAGTTTTAGTTAAACCATGCCCTCCCAACCAAACCTTGCACCATCCTATGCCCTGTACAATCGTTGGTAGCTCTATGAAATTAGGGTGCCGCGGGTTTCCTTGGCTGGATGGGTTTGTATCGGATACCTACATGCATAAGGGTTGGTGAGCTTAACAAGGTCATCTTAACAGTTAAGGACCTTGGGGCATAAAGGTTGGGCTCCTAGTTTTGACATAGAGATGTCACCCAACAACAAGAGTCATATGTGATATGATTAGCAAAGGTTGCTTATCAATTTACCTTGTCTTCTAGCAGTGATGCTAAAGCTCACTAGTCGACTTGTTAATTGTGGATCTTGAATCACTTAGTATCAATAGAGGGATGTTGATTTAAGTGGGAGTATATACTATTAAATTGTTTAATATGTTTTACTCTTTCATGGTTACATGGCTTAGTATTGTGCATTTTTTGTTGTAGATCAATGGCACCAAACATTTCATCACCTTTTGCTTTGCGTTCGATTCTTGAAAAGGATAAACTAAATGGAACAAACTATTCGGACTGGGTCTATAACCTGAGAATTGTTCTCAGGGCCGAGAAAAAGGAAACTGTTCTGGATACCCCAATCTCGGATGAACCTACTGATAATGCTGCTGCTGCCCTTAAGAATGCCTATAAGAAAGCATGTGATGAATCTCTTGAGGTTAGTTTTCTTATGCTTCCATGCATGGAACCTAATCTTCAAAAGCAGTTTGAGGATCAGGAAGGGTATGATATGATCGTTGCGCTTAAGGACATGTTCTAGACTTAGGCTAGGACTGAGAGGTACAATGTCGCTAAGTCCTTTGTGGAATGCAAGCTGGCAGAGGGAGCAGCTGTAGGCCCCCATGTGATCAAAATGGTTGGTTACAATTAGACTTTGGAAAAGCTTGGTTTTCTATTAGGCCAAGAGTTCGCCACTGATTTCATTTTGGCATCTCTTCCATCTATCTATGGGCATTTCATTTTGAACTACCATATGCATGGGGTGGAGAGGGGCCTTAATGAATTATGTGGGATGCTGAAAACAGCAGAATGTGAAATTAAGAAGTGTGCAGGGCATAGCCATGTGATGGCTGTGCAGAACAAGCCTAGCTTCAAGAAAAAGGGCACTTCTTGGCAGAAGAAGAAGGGCAAGGCTAAGGATACGATCCCTAAGCCAAACCCTGCACCAAGCAAAAGGCTAGACCTGCAGAAGACACTGAGTGTTTCTTTTGTCATGAATATGGCCACTGGAAGAGAAACTGCAGCAAGTACCAGGCTTCTCTGAAGAAGGGTGGAAGTAAGAGTACTTCCCACTCAGGTACGCTTGTTGTAAATGTTGTGGACATTTTTCTCGCAGATTCTTATGTTAACTCTTGGGTATTTGATACCGGATCGGTTGCTCATATTTGCAATTCAATGCAGGGGCTAATAAGAACTAGAGAAGTGCAGAAAGGCGAAGTGGATTTTCGGGTCGGAAATAAAGCAAGGGTTGATGCATTGTTCGTCGGTCTCATGCAACTTCACCTTCCGTCAGGATTTATTATGGAGTTAAATAATTGTTATTACATTCCTAGTATGGGTCGAAACATTTTATCACCTTCATGTTTGATGAGGGATGGTTATTCATTCGCGAGTACAAACAATGGTTGTGTAATCTCTGAGAATGCTATGTTTGTGGTTGATTCTCCCATTGTGAATGGGTTATTTACTTTAAATCTTGATAATGCATGTGTTTACAATGTTAGTGCTAAAAGGCTTCAGCCAAATGATTTGAGTCCTACCTATTTATGGCATTGTCGTTTGCGGCATATAAGTGAAAAGCGCATGAAGAAGCTCCATGGTGATGGTCTTCTAACTTCGTTTGATTTTGAATCATACGAGACATGTCAAGCTTGTTTACTTGGAAAGATGACCAAGACGCCTTTTACGGGGTTTCCCGAGAGAGCGACAGACTTGTTGGAACTCATACATACTGATGTATGTGGACCAATGAGCACGATAGCCAGAGGAGGATATCACTACCTCATTACTTTCACTGATGATTTCAGTAGATATGGCTATGTTCACTTGATGAAGCATAAGTCTGAAACTTTTGAAAAGTTCAAAGAGTTTCGGAATGAGGTAGAGAACCAACGTGGCAAGAAAATAAATGCCTTGCGATCTGATCGTGGAGGTGAATATTTGAGTCACGAGTTTAGCAATCATCTTAAGAGTTGCGGAATTGTTCCACAGCTCACGCTGCCCGGAACGCCTCAGAGAAACGGGGTCTCTGAACGGCGTAATCGAACTTTGTTGGACATGGTTCGATCGACGATGAGCCAGTCGGATTTACCATTATCATTTTGGGGTTACACGCTAGAAACAACAGCTTTCACACTAAACAGGGTACCGTCTAAATCCGTAGTTAAGACACCATATGAGATGTGGGCTGGAAAGAATCCCAGTTTGTCTTTTCTAAAGATTTGGGGTTGTGATGCATTTGTCAAGCGACTTCAGTCGGACAAGCTAACACCCAAATCGAATAAGTGCATTTTTGTGGGATACCCAAGGGAAACCTTAGGGTATTACTTCTACAACCGAGAAGAGGACAAAGTGTTTGTCGCTCGTAGTGGTGTTTTCCTAGAGGAAGAGTTTCTCACAAAGGGAACAAGTGGAAGGTTAGTGCAACTTGAAGAAGTTCAAGATGAGCCAGTTGGGGATGCTTCTACGAGTGATGCTATTGTAGCAGAACAAGTTGAGGATCCCGTGGCAATAGAAGCACCACAACCACGAAGGTCGGCGAGGCTCCACGAAGAACGAGAGTTATTATTGTTAGACAATGATGAGCCTGCGACCTATGCAGAAGCGATGGTAGACCCAGACTCTGAGAAATGGCTGATTGCCATGAGATCCGAGATAGAGTCCATGGGAGACACTCAAGTTTGGAACTTGGTTGACCTGCCTGATGGTTTTAAAGCCATCGAGTGCAAGTGGATCTATAAGAAGAAGATTTATATGGATGCAAATGTTCACATCCACAAAGCTCAACTTGTTCCAAAAGGTTTTCGACAAGTTCAAGGAGTTGACTACAACGAGACTTTCTCGCCCGTAGCGATGCTTAAATCTATACATATCATTCTAGCCATTGCTGCATATTTCAATTATGAGATATGGCAGATGGACATCAAGACGGCTTTCTTACATGGAATCCTTACTGAGGACGTGTATATGATGCAGCCCGAAGGTTTTGTCGATCCAAACAAAGCTAGAAAGGTATGCAAACTTCAAAAGTCTATTTATGGGCTGAAGCAAGCATCTCGGAGTTGGAACATTCGATTTGATGAAGTTGTAAAAGAGTTTGGCTTCAACAAAAACAAATAAGAACCTTTTGTGTATAAGAAAGAATATGGGAAATCACTTGTGTTTCTAATCTTATATGTGGATGACATATTACGGATTGGAAATGACATTCCTATGCTCGAGTCTGTTAAGACCTCATTGAAAAATAGTTTTTCTATGAAGGACTTGGGAGAAGCGGCATATATTCTGGGCATCAAGATCTATAGAGATAGATCAAGGAGGCTAATTGGATTAAGCCAGAGTACGTACATTGACAAAGTGTTGAAATGGTTCAGCATGGAAGAGGCTAAGAAGGGGTTCTTGCCCATGTCTCACGACATTAAACTTAGCAAGACTCAGTTTCCTTTGACCACTGATGAGCAAGAGCGCATGAGTAGGGTTCCATATGCTTCGGCTATTGGATCCATCATGTATGCGATGACATGTACTCGCCCAGATGTTTCCTATGCTCAGAGTGTTACGAGCAGATACCAGGCTGATCCAGGTGAGAGTCACTGGACAGCGGTAAAGAATATCCTTAAGTACTTGAGAAGGACTAAGTATATGTTCCTAGTTTATGGAGGTGAGGTTGAACTCAGTGTAAAGGGTTACACAAATGCGAGTTACCTTAACGACTCAGATGACTCGAAACCGCAATCAGGTTATGTGTTTGTCATGAATGGTGGTGCTGTGAGCTGGAAAAGTTCCAAGCAAGATACAGTGGCCTCCTCTTCAACAGAAGCAAAATATATTGCTGCCTCGGAGGCTGCAAAGGAAGCTGTTTGGATTAGGAATTTCCTGATCGCTCTTGGTGTGGTTCAGGGCTCGTCCAATCCCTTGGACGTTTATTGTGACAACAATGGTGCTATTGCACAAGCCAAGGAACCTAGACAGCACCAGAAGAACAAACATATTCGCATGCGTTACCATCTGATTCGTGAGTTTATTGATGATGGTAGTGTCATGTTATGCAAAATACATACAGACTCAAATGTTGCTGATCCCTTGACAAAGCCACTCCCGCAGCCTGCGCGTGAAGCGCACACAAGAGTAATAGGTATTAGATACTATATAGATTGACTCTAGTCCAAGTGGGAGACTGAAGGAAATATGCCCTAGAGGCAATCATAGAGATGATTGTATTTCATATGTATCCATGAGTTATTATAATGTTCCTTGAATATCCATATATCTGGCAACTTGTATTGATTGGCAATTATGTGAATTGTTTGTGAAACTCTTTACTTGTATGGTTATCTAATAGTTGTCCCTAGTCAGAGTTCATGTGAGGACACACGTGAATATTAGACTAGCACATCGGTTGGTTGATGACTATGTTTCGCAAGTCATAGACATGGAGATGTCAAACCAATGATGTGGACACATGTGATGAACATGGGGTTGCACTGACCCAAAATGAGACTCGCAATAGTACTTGCAGCTCTCTCTACACATCGTGTACATTTTGTCCTTAGACCTGAGATTGTCGCATTACTTGAGATGTGGATCGACCTACTTTTGGGCTATCAAACACTACTCCGTAACTGGGTAGTTATAAAGGTAGCTTTCGGTTCTGTCCTGATACATACTGCAAGGCATCGGTCAATCAAGATGGGATTTTCCCCTCTCTACTTGAGAGAGATATCTCTGGGCCCCTCGAGTGATCGGATCCAGAAATGCATGGCCGTGCTACATATGGTTAAGAGTTAACCTAGTAAAGGAATTCCGAATCACAGTATCGAGAAAGAGAGGTCAGCTTGGAGCTAGACCAAATATCGTGAGGCAAAGGGAAATACATGTACTCAACCTTGTGATGGTTCGTGCGAATGATCTTTATATGCGTTTAGGAGTTGGTATGTCTTGCTAGAGGCCTCTACCAACTATAGACAGCGTAAGTGTACTCGTGTCATGTCTATACGTATATGAACCTATAGGGTCACACACTTTAGGGGCTGGAAGCCTAATAAGGATTGGATCCGAATTAGACCAGGCTTAGGCTGCTAATGGGTTGCTAATGTAGAAGTCCACCATGGATGCCTATATAAGAGAGAGTGAGGCGAGCTGAATAGGGTTGAGCATTCCACCTAGCCGCCACTCCTCTTCCGCCTGTGTTGCACGTGTAGACCTAGCAGTCTGGCGTGTGACGGCTTGCACTCCGGATGTATGGATACCTTGGAGGTGCTGCATCTGTAGCACTTGGACGAGCCGCGCAAAGGGAAGCTGCTCGTGGGACGAGCGCAAGGTGGAGATGTAGAGCATCTACACTGCCGCGATGTTCTTCATCGAGTTCCGCACCTGCGCATCTAGCGGTAATCCCGTGATCTATGACAATAGTATTCCTGGTTGATGCGGTAGAAATTTTTGATTTACGCTAGTGTAGCCTACCCGTTTCACTTCAGCCATTTCTTTGGGTGAAGTGGACAGGAGGTTGTGGCCAGTGACCAAGTACACCTCCAAGGAGGATCTCCCGTGTGTCTCAGCCGTGCCTCCATTCTGCGCTAACAATCCTCCACATGAGGTGGATTTCTCTTTCAAGTTTCTCTTGATTTTCGATTGCCTATTAGGTGCTTTATATACTAATGCTTCATCTGATTATAGGACTATAAAGTGGGCACCAGCCTGCCTCCCCAGCCTGAAGGAATTATCCCGTGTGACGCAGAGGAAGAGGACGAGTCGAACTCCAGCGTCCCTATTGGGGAGGAGCAGGAAGCCCCCGAGTCTAGCGATCACAGGACTCACAAACACTCCCGTAGCAAGGATTCGGATTCCTCCTCACCATCGATGCCAGAGGGTTCTCCCGCTGCTGTAGAGGAGCCAATCCCCGCCATGCCTGTGCGTGCCATGGCTCCTCCCGCAAGGAAGAAGGCGAGGTTGCCGAAGGAGTCGTCGGGAGATTCCTTTGACCTCTAGAATTTTGACAGGTAAGTCTTTATTTTTGCGAGTTCATATGTATATTCTCGATGATTTTCCCCTTCTAAAGGGATGCTGTCATCGTCCTCTGACGATTGCCAATTTGTTAAGGAATCCATAGTCGCAGAGTCCAAGAACAAAGAGGTGGTCATACGGTCTGCTTCCCCTCGGGTGGCGGCCCACTCCGGCGCCAATTCTTAGAGTTCCCCCCACACTAGGGGGTACCAGATGGTTGCACGGATGCCCACTCGACAGGAATCTTTGGAGTCCCTGGAGGAACAAGTAAGTTTTATTTTGTGCCACTGGCACTCAAATTTTGTGTTGACACTTACACTGCTCTTCTTTTCTTGTAGCCTATCGTGAAGGATTTACTCGCCCTTCTGAGCAGATCCTTTCCTTGTGTCGACACCATGCCTTGCTGGATAACAGCCATCGTGCCTTCGAAGGTTAGTTTTAAACCTTTCTCTCCATTCTATTGCATAGAGATTTGTGAGTGATATTGCCATGTTTATAACCATTGTAGGTGAGCATAATGAGCTTCTTTGTCGCGTCGCTTCCCTCGAGAAGGGTCTTTCCACGGTAGAGAAGAAACGCGACGAGGCAGTCGAGGCTCTGAAGCAGGCGCAGAAATGTGAGGAAGATTTCCGTTCCTTCACTTCTGATAGGGAAAAGTTGTTCGTGGAACAACTCTTCTCAGTCGCGAAGGCGCTTTCTGGTACAACGCTGCCTTGCTTGTATTTGTTGATGTATTTTTCCTTCATGATGTTTTGCTGACATGTGTTTTCTTTAGATGCCGTTGGCGTGAGCTTTGATGCCCAGGCTCTGGCTCGCACGGATGCCTTGGCCAGCGCCGTGGCCGCAGTCGAGCACTATGGCATCTACATTTGAGACACGCTTGGAAAGACCAAGGGCGTGCTGAGCCGCCTTAGAGAGGATATGGTCCCCAAGGCGAGCTTAATTGAAAATCTTGATGGCTTGGCGGAGTCCTTCGTAGAAGGTGTCCCAACGGACTTCAAGAACGTGCAGCGGTCTATTGGTGCAACAATGGCACTCGCTATGGCGCCAGCCCACAGTGTGGAGTTGGATGCCGGTGCGATATCCGAGGTGATGCCTGTCAACGCGGATGGCCAGCAGGTAATATTCGCTCCCTTCGTTGGTAGTTGCAGTAAGTATGGGCCTCGTCTCATTGAGATAGTAGACAAATATTCTAAGGAGCTGCGGCGAGCGCAGGCGGCAAAGGCTGCGGCATCTGGGGCTACCACTGGGAAGTCTATGGTGTTAGAGACTACCACGGATTCGAGGAAGCCCCTGAAGTTGAAGTCGAAGTCGAAAAAGCAGTTCATGCCTTAGCTGCCATATGTAATAGTTTAGCTTTCCTTTTGCTGAACCATATTTTGTGGGGGGTACCGCTATTGATACTTTGCCTAATTTGAATGCACTCCGTTGTTTCTATCGATGTATAGTTGGTCTTGTTTGGCTATAATAGGGTCCTTTGAATGGTCGTCCTGACTCTCCTCCCACCGATGAAACTGCGGCGTGACCATGTTCAAAGGTGGAGGAGCTATCACTGCTTGCCCGACTGCGCGACCACATAAAGCAGTTGGAGCGAGAGTTGCCCATTATCCGCGGTAACGCAGACGTGTGGAAGTCAAAGTCCGAGAAGGCCACTGCTCATGAGAAGTATCTCCTAGACGAAGTTGTGCACTTGAACGAGCAATTTAAATTTTTCTCTCTATCTTCTTTTCCTTTTCTTTGGCGATTCACGGCGATTCTCTGTCTTATGCTATTATCTTGCTTATTGTAGTTGTTAGCACTCGTCATCCGTAGGATGAGAGGGATCAGGTTGCCATTCGCCTACATAATCTGACCTAGGAGCAGTTGCAAGCTAGCGGTTACTTTTAGGTGGATCATGACCAGGCAGTCGCGTTGGCGACACTACAGGATCGTGCCTCGCGAGTGCTTCAGTGTTTGAAGAAAGCGTAGTTGTGCCTTAGGCATATCTTCCAAACGAGTTTCCCCTGGACGCGGTGCCATCAAGCTTGCTAGCTTTGTTGGCGAAGTTTCAAGATATCAGCGCAGTCCACGAGTGCGTGCGCTAGCAATTGGTCACGGGTGCCAAGGCTGCGTTGGCGCTTGTTCGATTACATCGGCCAGATGTGGATGTCGCGGCTGTTGCTGCTAGGCCGCCGCCGCCAAAAGGGATGACCTGGAACATGGTGCTACACTACTAGGCGGTTGATCGGCCAGCCGAAGATATTGTCGATTTCTTTGAAGATCAAACAAATGTTATCCTTTTGCAGCAGTAGTGTAGTTTGTATCCTGCACATAAATGTATAAGTGTTGTAAAATTCATACGATTGTGTTGGGTGTGTTTGAGACCCGTTAATGTGTAAAGATCTTGCTAGCTGGTATATTTTTCGAGTGTGTCGTAATATATAGTTCCTTTTTGTTAGCCTAATGTATATTCATCTCCGCACCTTGCCAACATGTCAGGTGCGTTACAACTGGGTTGGTGTTATCAATGGTTCGATTGATAGTGCATCAGCTACTCAGGATATTGTGTTGTTCATGGAACAAGGTGTAAATGGTGGCGTAGCCCCCGAGTAAAATAATTGCAAGGAAAAGTAGAGAAATACAGGGTTTGGGGCACTTACCTTTATTTATTCGCAGAATATCATGAGGTACAATGTTTGGCTAAGTAGCCTGGCTGAATAGCCTTATTTGTAAAGTAAAAAACATCTAAGGGTAGAAATGGCGCAGTTGCACGACGCTCCGGGGGTTGGAGTATGCGACTCCTCTCTTGAGGTCTTTAAGGCGATAGGCGCCACCTGGGATTACTTCGGTAATCACATAAGGTCCTTCCTAGGGGGTCTCGAACTTGAGGTGCCCTTTTTGCTTCAGTCGCAGCACCAGGTCTCCTTCAATGAAGGATATGGGGCGTAGCCTTCTACTATGGTAGTTGTGGAGGTTTTGGTGGTAGATCATGGATCTCTCCGCTGTGATCTCTCGTGCCTCATCTAAGAGGTCAACGGAGTCTTCGAGTGCGAGGGTTGATTATGCCTTACTATATGCTACTACCTATGGGGCCTTATAGCGCACCTCTGTGGGTAGAACTGCCTCGGCACCGTGTACCATGAAGAACGGAGTGTAGCCTGTGGCGCCATTTGGAGTTGTGCATAGCTCCATAGTACTGATTACAGCTCATCTAGCTAGTATCCGACAGCTTTTTCGAGTGGCCGGAGGAGCCTTTTCTTGATCCCACCGCAGATGAGGCCGTTGGCCTTTTCGACTTGACCGTTTGGTCTAGGGATGTGCTACCGAGGCGTAGCTAATGTTGATTCCCAAGTTTTCGCAGAAATCCTGGAACTCCTTGGAGGTGAAGTTCGTCCCATTATCCGTGATGATGCTATGTGCACCCTGAAGCGGAAGACGATGGACTCGAAGAACTTGACGGCGTTGGCTCCTCATTTGTTTGTCACTGGCATGGCCTCAATCCACTTCATGATTTTTTCAACCACGACTAGGAGATAGACGTATCCTCCTCGTGAGGATCTCAGGAGCTTGCCGACCATGTCGAGCCCCCATTGTGCAAAGGGCCAAGCCACGGGTATTGGCCTGAGTTCTGCGCCAGGTGCATGTGGCTTGTCCGCGAATCGCTAGAAGGCATTGAAACGCTGGACGGTATCCTTGTTGTCGCGCATGGCCGTTGGCCAGTAGAATCCTGCTCGTAGAGCTTTGGCGATGAGGGCATGACTGCCAGCGTGGTGGCCGCAAGTGCCTTCAAGTATATCGAGGAGGACTCCTCTGCCGTCCCTGTTGGAGACGCACCGCTGAAGAACTCCTATGATGCTCTGTTTGTACAGTTCACCATTGATGAGGGTGAATGCCTTGAATCGTCGCGCTATATGATGCGCATCAGTCGGGTCATGTGGCAACCTTTTGCTGAGCAGGTATGTGACATATGGTTTCGTCCAAGATGGCTCGATCATCATGACCTCCATGGGACCTTCGAGTACTGTGTCTGGCTCCGTGTCATCGAGTGCCATTGTCTCATTGGGTGGCGTAGCCCCTATTACATTGGCGTGCTTGTCTTTTTCTCTAGAGCCTTGGGCTTGATGGCCGTTCACAGGTGCACTCTAGAAATACTCCAGGTGGCACTGGGGCACAGGTGGAGCCGATGTTGACGAGTGTGTCTGCCTCCTCATTGCTTTCGCGGCCAACGTGCCGCAGCTCGCAACCATCAAAGTCTCCCCCGAGTATATCATAGAGGTCACGGTAGGCGATCATGTTGTCACTTAGAGCATCGCACTCATTCATTGTTTGGTTGACCACCAGTTTGGAGTCATCATAGATGACGAGTCTCTTGGCGCCGCAGGCTTTCGCCATCCGCATCCCATGGAGCAAGGCTTCGTATTCAGCTTCATTGTTGGAGGCGGTGAACTGCATTCACAGAACGTACCTCATTTTGTCACCTTGTGGCGATGTCAAGATGACACCCGTGCCAACTCCTTCCATGCGCTTGGACCCATCAAAGTGCATTGTCCATATGTAGGACATATCTGGCTTGTCGGGGAGATGGTTTTCCATCCAGTGCACCAGGAAGTCCTAGGAGAACTTGCGACTTGATCGCGTCGCTCTTCTCATATGTGATGTATCACGGAGACAGCTCTATTCCCCAAAGCGCGACTCATCCGGTGGCGTCGGGATTGTTGAGGATGTGCCCAAGTGGGTCAGAGGAGGAGCCACCATGGCAGGAGCGGGCCCTAGAGGAGGAGGGGTTGAGATACTACGGCGCTGCACGACGTTGTCGGCCATCATGGTTGGGAGAAGGCTATGGTGAAGCCGGTAGTGGAGCGACTTGGGGAGGAGGCGCGTCCATTGGAGAGAGGGCTAGCAACCTTGACATTCCGGCCGAGGGGCGTCATGGTGCATAGCGGGGGTCGCAACGGCTTGATCTTCCTCGAGCCATGCTCGCCTTCTCAAGAGGAGGACAATGATGGATGTAGAAAAACGAAGGATTGGAGAGAGGAGATGAGGAGCCAAGTGATGTGCACAGTGATGATGGAGATGGGGAGGAGATGAGCGTACGTGTCTTTTGTACACCGATGGTGGTAGATGAACACGGTGGGGACTGAAGTCTGGTGGGGCTGCTAAGGTGGAGCGGACACGATGATGGGGCAAGGGCGTAGATTTTTTACCATTATTTTTACTTCAAGCTGAAGGAACCGAAACTGGACCCACTAGTCAGCGACACAAATTTGAACGGTTACTGTGAAGTACGTCACGACCAACCCACGTGGGAATCCACGTCGCAGTAATTTGTGCCTCCGTTGAAGTACAAAAGCAAGATAACATGTTGATATTCATTACCGAATTTCACGACATAATTATATGCCGGTATGGGATCTACCATGGTGTAAAAGTGGCCGCCGTGCCAAAATGGTGTCGCAAATGCGCAACGCAGGTTATCTGACTTTTGCCGGTTCTTTTTGCTTATGCTGCCCCAAAATTCCGCCGTGTATGGGGAGTATTTTTGTAGTGTAAGTTTGTTGCCTGTTCTATTTTGGCCCGTGAACGGAGGTTCCGTTAGCTATAGAAAAGTATTACAACCGTCTAATTATTCTCAACCAATTGACTCCAAAATTCTATCAACATGGAGTTTCTTCATATATTTATTTCCAATATAATTTAAACGGTGGTGTCACACTTAAGTCAAATTCTAATCATTTTGTCTTGCAATGTTTTAGAATCATTATTATGAATGTTATTTCACCAACAAGTTTTATAATGGTTCACCCATTGTCAATGGAATATATTAATGATTTCAATAATTTTTTCTCATAATATTGGAATTAGATAACAATTATCAGAATGAATCTTGATGGCTAGGTCTTTGATCCAGATGGCAAACACAATAACACTTTATGTATTTCTCGATGAGTGTCATCACCACATTCTCTTGCTAGTTACTTGGGCCATTTTATTTCTTGTATTGTGTTGCTTTGTACGACACTTCATACCAACCAATCGAGTATCTAATACCAAAGAAGTACATTGTTTTAACAAGAAAATAATACATTCATAACATGTATATCTTCTATATACCTTAGCTAGACATTTCCACTATTTCTTTTGTTTTGTGCTAATTACATTTGTGGATCCTCTTTCAAAGTTTTGCTCTTTTTAGAAGAAACAATCAGCATCAACACTGCAAACCGATCACATGGTACATAATCCAAGCATGTTAGTCAAATACAAATACCTTTGAATTTATACTTTCAAGTGGATGACCATCATCACATGATTTGTGTTCTTCTGAATTCTACTTTTAGTAATCTATTAGTATAGTAAACACTTTACCTATACCTCTTATTCGTCCTATCATGACAACTTTAATGATGAAACTACTATAGCTCATTAGGACTAATGTTTGTATAATATTAGTTCCCAAACCTATTGGGTGATAAGTATGCCTAGCGTAATCATCATTCACAAATGCTCATTCAATATGAGAATTTTCATCTCACTAATAACTTATACTTTATGTCTTTGCAATCAAAACTGTGTTTCATATATCAGAAATATCCTTCACACAATATGATTTCTGAAACAATTTTCCAGCTCCTAGATAACCTTGATACCAAAAATTTATTTTCAATATCAAGTATCATGGAGGAAAGCATGATTTAGATACTAACTTTTGAATCTTTTACTCTAGTATTAATACAACTTATAAAGATACAACCCCTTGAAACCTCAGACAATACGGTACCAGTCTGTAAAGTGAATATTCAGAATTCTATAGTTCTATTATCTCAATTATAACTAAGGGCAAGGTAGTTAATGGATGCCAATTATTATAATGAAATATGCGAATTCACTTAGATTGTTTAGTTCATGGTAATGGTTCATATTACTAATGAACTCCCACTAAAGTCGACATCCCTCAAAGGTGTTTAGTGATACATGATACAAATCCACTACACCAAGTCCGGTCATCATGTGATATGATGTAGCTCCAATGGTGAATATCACCATGTTGATCATATCATCTTGATGATTCATGTTTACCCTTTCGGTTCCTTGTGTTCTGAGGCCATGTTTGTACATGCTAGGATCGTCAAGTTAACCAAAGAATTTCTGTGTATGTAAATCTGGTGTTGTTTATGAGGTTTCAACACCGGGGATGGGAGGTCCACTTTTTAGTTCGTCCAGGGGCGAAACATCTGGCGATCTAGATCGACGAGCAAGACAAACACACAATCACATAGAAACATAGGTTTTTTACCCAAGTTTAGGTCATTATGTGCGGACCCCTACGCCATGTAACTATCAACTATTTGGTTGATGATCACACAACTACATAATCTGTTCCCAGGGAAGAACTCAACTACTTCCTTCCCTTCTCCACCCCAACCCTCTCGACTGACATACGCCTCCTTTTATAGTGGCAAGGGGACACCAAAAGAGTCAGTCACCATGCAGTGATGCGGTACGTTCATGGATACAACATGGTAGGGTGTTGTTGCAGCCTGACCACATGGCCTGCCATGTTTCAGATGCGTGGGGGCACGCTGGGTTCTGTCCGATCAATTTAATTCCTATCTGGGAGTTTCACCCCAGGTGCATTTGGTCCCAAGGAGGCTTCACCGGGGACCCGGGTAGGATCCTGGTTAACCCCTATGAGGGATCTTCCGTCCCGGGGTCGTGGCCCTCCCAAAGGATCCGGGGTAACCTTTGTTCTACAGAGACAACAGTAGCCCCCGAGCACGCCTCAGCATGATAGGTATGGCTGGGTCCACGTCCTTATCCCTGGTGGGTCTTTAACCCTTATCATAACTTTATCATGGCTTCTCTGCTCCTGAGGTATCACATCTTCCTTGAGATGCGCAAAAAGGTTCAGCTAGTCTTCGAGATGCGTGGCAGTAATTATGAGGAAGGGTGGGTGGAAAGGTTTCCTAGGCCTGATCTTATAAAGAAAAGGTATCAGTTGCCCCCTTTAGTCCTCATAATATCACATATCTCCTTGGACCTCGACCCATAGCACCTTGATCGAACTGATGGTGAGCCATGGGTTCAAGGGTTCTTTAACTAGAACTCAATCCGGAGCTCTAGAGTATAGGAAACCTACAAGAGCTCGACTTCCACCAACTATATATCAAAACAAACTCCTTACTCTAAAGCTTCATATCACCGATGGGCATCACGAGAATGGGGCCATCATGCTCCACTACTCTGGAGGATGCGTTGGGGATGGCGATATGCCTATCTACAAATGCTTCCTCAAGATAGGGATAATTCCCCCATTCTCTGATTTCTTTGTGGAGATGACGACAATGTACATATTCTATCTGGTTCAGATCCGTCCCAATGCTCTATTGGAATTGGTCGCCTTCACTCAGATGTGCGAAGGCTTTGCTAGAGTTATGTCCTTGGTGACCTTGTTTTGCCACTATTTACCCCTCGGGTTGAAAAGAAACCGAGGATAGCTGGGGGCATCACCTTCCATATCTAGAATAATCTTTCCAAGAAGTACATCTAGGGTAAGTTGAAATCCAAATGGGAGGAGTGGCACAGCGACTGATAGATTGCAAATGTATCTATAATTTTTGATGTTCCATGATTGGTTTTATCTACTTTCTTGTGTTTTCTGCACACTTTGGAGTACTTTTCATATGATTTCTTGGACTAACCTATTAACAAGATGCCACAGTGCCAGTTGCCTATTTTCTGCTGTTTTTGGTTTCAGGAAGTCAGAAAATGAATATTCTCGAAATTGGACGGGACAAAAGCCAAAGTTACTATTTTCTCGGAAGACTCGCGAAGTCAGAAGGAGAGTCGGAGAGGGGCCACAGGGTGGCCACACCCCCTTGGCGTGGGCCAGTCCGGGCCACGCTAGGGCATGGTGTGGGCCCCTTGGACGGCCATCGACCTTGCCTCTTTCGCCTATATATTCATCCCGAGGCAAAAACCCTAGATCATTAAGCCTACATCCACGAAAAGTTCAGCAGCGCCGCCACCACCGAAGGGGATATTCGGGGGACATAAAGTCTCTATTCTGGCACCCTGCCAGGACGGGGAAGTGCCCCTAGCGCCATCTCCATCGATCTCCACCACCATCTCCATCACCGTTGCTGATTCCCATGATGAGGAGGGAGTAGTTCTCTCTCAAGGCTAAGGGTTCTACTAGTAGTTATGTGTTCATCTCTCTCTATGCATGATCTTATTGAGATCATGAGCTTTTAATCTATAGATCTACCTTGCTACTCAAGTGCTTTAATAGATCTTTGCTTTCCCCATGTTTGTGAAGTTTACAGTGTGCACACCATGGTGGCACTTAGGCTAGAGATTACAAATACTTGTTATGAGTTATATTTTGAGTTGGTTGTCTTTATGAAATTGTGGTGTTTGTTGGACCCATCTAGTGCTCATGGTGACAGTGTGGGGTTATCTAGAGGGGAAAGGCTTACTTTGAGGTGTGTTGTTATAGCCCTACCGATGATTAGAGTGTGCAACCAGAGAGTAGTTCAGCGTAGTATCATAAAGTAGAATATATTTATATGAGAGTGTTCACTAGTGAAAGTATGATCCCTAGGCCTTGTTTCTAAGAACTAAAACACCGTTTGCTATTAGATCTGTTACATGTTTGCTTGCTTCCATCTTTATTTCAGTTTTACTTTAGTCTTTTCCACGCCATCAAGCTATTCTCTATCACCGTTACCACTTATAATTATCGATACCACTTGTATTTCACTATCTCTTCGCCGAACTAGTGCACCTATACACCTGACAAGTGTATTGGGTGTGTTGGGGACACAAGAGACTTCTTGTATCTTGAATGCAGGGCTGCTTGAGAGGGGATACATTTGACCACTTCCTCCATGAGTTCGATAAACCTTGGGTGATCCACTTAAGGGAAAACTTGCTGCTGTTCTACAAACCTCTTCACTTGGAGGCCCAACAACTGTATACAAGAATAGAAGTGTGTGGACATCAAGCTATTTTCTGGCGCCGTTGCCAGGGAGGTAAGGTAAAAGGTATTCACACCTGAGGATTAAAGAAGAAGAACCTCCCACGGCAAATGCCTATTTTCTGGCGCCGTTGCCGGGGAGGTAAGGTAAAAGGTACTCACATCCTCCGGTGTGAGTGCTCGAAGTTATTTCCTTTAGATTCTGCAATCTTATCTTTTTGTTTCTTGTTTTCACTAGTTAGGCTTAATGGAAAACAACAACAAAAATTAGAGAGCTTTATAGTATTTATCTTGAGTTAGGACATGAAGTGTTTGAAGAGAAAATTAAAAAACTCATGGAACTTTATTTGCATGCTAATAGCAACGTTGTTAGTATGAATTCTTTGGACACCATTATTGTTAATGCTATGGAAAAGTCTAAGCTTGGGGAAGCTAGTTTTTATGAAAATGATCTTTTTAGTGCCCCATCTTTGGAAGTTAGCTATTCTATTGCTTATGATGATACCAAACCTCCAATATATGATGATTACAATGACAAATATGATATTTTCAGTCCACTTACTATTGATTAGAAAATTAATTATGATTACAATATGCCTCCTATATTTGATGATTATGGTGATGAGAATAATAATGATAGCTATTTTGTTGAATTTGCTCCCACCACAATTATTAAGAATGACTATGTTTATGTGGGAGTATTAATTCTTTTATGCATGTGGCTCATGATAAGAATGTTTCTTGTGATAGTTATATTGTTACTTTTATTCATGATGCTACTAAAAGTTATTATGGGAGAGGGAAACATGATTTCATGCATCTCAATAATATTAAGTTTCCCCTCTTTATGTTGAAAATTTTGAAGTTGCACTTGTTTTGCTTTACTATGCTTGTTGCTTTGTGCTTTCATGACTTGTTTCTTTACAAGATTCCTATGCATAGAAAGTGGGTTAGACTTAATGTTCTTTGAATTTGCTTCTTGATGCTCTCTTTTACTTCAATTCATATTTCTAATGTGACCATCTTCTCAAACTATCATGCCTAACTTAAAGGCGTTAAAGAAAAGTACTTATTAGGAGATAACCCAAAAGTTTTAGATGAGTCTTGGAAGTTATTACCTCTATAATAACCGCTCCTTATCCTTTTTATTTTCTTTTTGTGCCAAGAGTAACCTCTAATGAGAGAGAAGTAATGATTGGGAAAGTTGCTGTCCCGAAACAGATTTCTGTGCTTCACCGTAAAAATTCGTGTAAAATCTCTGAACGTCCTTTTGAGGAGTGAAGTTTTGTGCTTCTGTCCCAGGTTGTTATCTAACTTTCGTTAGTTCAACACTTTTTGATTTGAGCAACATAAGGTCTTAGAAAAAATTCGTCTTTACCTGCTGGTCTGTTTTGACAGATTTCTGCCATTATTTGCATTTGCTTCTTGTTGGTTCCTTTTTGAGTTCTTTTGGGGAATTGAGCTTTTTGAGGGAAGTGCTACAGTACCTAGTGTTTTAATGGAAGTTTTATTGGTGTTGGAACTAAAACTAATGACCTATTATCTTGAGTGCACTAATGTTGCTAATAAAGATTGTGTGAAGTTTTGTATGAAGGAAAAATTTCAAGTGTATGGAAGGAATGAGTAATAAGATGAAGGATGGACTAAAGCTCAAGCTTGGGGATCCCACGTGTGTCACCCCAATAAATATCCAAGAATTACAATCATCAAAGCTTGGGGATGCCCAAGGCACCCCCTTCTTCATCAATAAAAATCCTAGGTTTCTTCCAAACACTTCATTTTTATTGTTTCATGCACAATTGTGTTGTTCTTGGAGCGTCTTCTTTTTCGTTTTTGTTTTTATTGTTTCATGCATAGTTATTGTTTCATGCACAATTGTGTTTTTATCGTTTCGTTCATAGTTATTGTTTCATGCACAGTTTTTTGTTTGCTTGGTTTTTTTAGTTTCCTGAATAAATTGGTTGGACCCCCTCTTTCATGCATTGGTTTTCAAATAGTTCGGTTTGGATTGGAAAATAGTAGGAAAAGTTCATGCTTAAGTGGTAAAGAGAGCTTGTTTTTGACTATGGCCTATGCTTTGTCGATATTGTTTTGGCTTTATTCTTAGTAGTCTTTGTTGTAGCATGACTTGTTATAAACAATTGAGATTGCTTAATGTGCCTTGGAAGAATCATGCGTTGTTTTAGCATATTAAAGCATAGTATAGTGGTATTCTCCTTTGATGTTTTATTTGGGTTGACTTGGTGCATGCTCACACCATGTTATGATTATCTCAAGTCACCATAAGCCTTTATGATCCTTTAGTTTTCAACTTGTAGTATCACTTTATGCTTTGATTAATGGTGTTTTGTCGCTCTGCATGATTATGGCCATTATTGCCTTCTTAGTTGGTCGCTCCCAGTCTTTTGCTAGCCTCCACAACCAAGTATGAGTTCCACTCATGCATCCAACTCCCTAAACCAAGTTATTCCAAAATTCCACCATACCTACCTATTAGCTTATGCTATTCCAAGTATATTCATGCTTTTGTTTATCTTCCAAATTAAACCTGTTATGAGAAAACTAGTGATTAAAGCTCTCACGAACTTGATGGCACACTTGAACCATTGTGTCGTCTATGTTGTATATGCTTGCACTTATTTGTTGGGGATTAGCAGAACCATGCTTTCATGGGGAACGCGTTCAACATTGCACTCGTACTTTGTACCTAGTTGATATCATGCTCTTTTGTCTATGGATGTCGTCGGTGTGAAATGAAAGGGGAGCTTGTAAGTTCATGGAGTTATGTATATGTATTAGAGAAACACCTGGGCCGCTGGTCTAATCCATGCTGACATGGTGGAAACCTACAACGTAACCATAATGAGCTGTCTATGAAGCATTCTTCTTATAAAAAAAGAGTCCTATATTGAGAAAAAAGAGAAAAAGAAAAAAAAAGATTATGAAAAGAGGAAAGAGAGAAAAAGGCAATATATTCCCATGGTCAATAAGAAGATTGCTGAGATGCTCGTTGTCTGCTTGCCTTGTCATTTTGATATGGGGATTCTTCCGTATCATTGGGCAAGGGGTACCCCATTGGCGGTTCTCTATGATACACATGTACTTACGATGACAAGAACTTACCAGTGACTAAACTTGAGTACCATGAGGAGCGGTGGTTCTCGTATACAAGGGACATGAGATTTCTGATTTATACTTCATCAATCATGTACACCATAGTTTGTTCACTTTAACCTTAATCACTTCAAGATGCTTATGATAGGGGCAATGAGAGCTGAAATCTATAAGTTCCATAATTTTTGGAAGCTCTTTATGAGACTTGAATCCCTACTTCCTTCTATGAAGGCCTTTCTTCCACCATTATATTGAGTCTCCACCTTCTATCTTTATGGACCTACTTTGACATCATAGTGGCCATTCTTAGTTCTATGTGCATTGTCCCAAGACTAGTTGATTGATGCATACCTTGATATTGCTTGTTTTAAACTATTTGTATCTAGTCACTCTTATGAACTTTGAAGGTGTCCTATGCATTTATATTTGCTACTCTATGAAGGACAAGCTGAATACTATTATGCTATGTTTTCTTTATGTGAAAGAAACAAACGGCTTGCAAAGCATTGTTATTCATGAATCTTTTGTTTGTGCCTTTTCATGTTGCAACATACTTGCTTTGCCTTATTGTTAGAACTTTGTCTTTCATGTTATGATTGAAGTACTATGATCCCAGCTATCCATGTTTTACAAATACTTTGATCAAGTTTATGATGGTGCATGTCACCTCAAAAATTATTCTTTCTTTTTATCACTTACCTACTCGAGGACGATCAGGAGTTAAGCTTGGGGATGTTGATACATTGCAAATGTATCTATAATTTTTTATGTTCCATGCTTGGTTTTATCTACTTTCTTGTGTTTTATCCACACTTTGGAGTACTTTTCATATGATTTCTTGCACTAACCTATAAACAAGATGCCATAGTGGCAGTTGCCTGTTTTCTGCTGTTTTTGGTTCTAGGAAGTCAGAAAATGAATATTCTCGGAATTGGACGAGACAAAAGCCAAAGTTACTATTTTCCCGGAAGACTCACGGAGCTAGAAGCAGAGTCGGAGAGGGGCCACATGGTGGCCACACCCCCCTTGGCGCGGGCCAGCCCAGGCCGCACCAGGGCATGGTGTGGGTGTAACACCCTCGAATCGGCCGTATGCAAGTTTTAGCCTTTCCCGCCAAACCCGCATAGAAACGATTCAAGGACGCCCACCAGTCACTTGCCTGCAGGTGGAAAACGAATTAATACCATTACACAATAGTTCACGAAGGAACCCACAGAAACATATATATATATATATATACAACACGACTCCATGAGTCAAGAATACAGATATACAGTAGAAAGATCCAAATCACCTTGAAAATGATAGAGCGTCCGACTACAGACAAGATGCGAATGGGGCTAAGAGCCCTGAAGAATAACCAATGGCGTCCATAACCCTGCCCAGGCCAAGCCGGAAGGTTAACCCTGCTAACGACGTCGAACTTATACTGTTAAACCAAAAGGGGTGCCGACAAAGGGCAAAGGAAAAAGAGGAACGTCAGTACTGAGGCCAGTACACGGCGAGTCTAGAATTGGTATGGTGGACCGAAGAGGCAGCGAAGCATGCACTAAACAACCTATAGTGACTTGAAACCACTGTCGGCTATTAGAGAGGGATAAGAAAGACCTATTCGGGACCAACCTGATACTAACACCAACCATACCCATCCTGGTATTCCCCCTCGAGAGCAAACGAGGAAGTCAAACCGAGGAACTCACACAGTTGGCCGTTTTATTCATTCCATTATAGTTGCAACACTTACTAGTCAGATATAGCATGAGACCTCCCAAAACCAGCAGTTGTTGGCACTTTTATTTCATTCCATTGGAGTTGCGATACTTACTAGGCAGGTATAACATGACACGATACACCCCAATTCCAGCAGTTGTTGGCACTTTTATTATCCATTCCATTGTAGTGAAGCTGATTACTAGTCAGATATTAAGTCAAATTTATAACACTACTTTCGTTATGCTTGTCTATGATCAAGATAATGTGCTCCAAATCGTCCATAACCACGAACACGGCTTTCAGAAAGATTTACCCTGAAGGGGCGCACAAATAGCAACACACACACGATCAACCTCAGAAAAACCAAATCAAAACCTAACGAGGCTTTCACGACAAAGCAATCATAGGATTCATCAAAATATTTCAGGGGGGCACCCCACTAAGCTACCCGCAACGAAGTTGGCCGGCTCCGGAATGGACCTAGGGTTTTCGAGAATGGCTGTAAACGACTAGGAACCCGAAAGTGTGACTAGGCTTGTCGATACCGCGGAGTCGTGCCGCGATCCAAAACAGTACAGGTGCTCCACGCACAATCGTAAATAAAGCAGTAAAGCATGACATAAGTACAGGATAGTAATAAATCCCCAAACTAGTTTGTGTCCCCAAGAAATAAGAAATGAATCAAGTTCTGGCTAAGGGGGATTCATAGAGTCTCCCGGATGTGGATAGTGCGAATAGTCAAGGAACATGTATCAAGTACTCGGGGCCTACGGGACACAAGTGAGCGTGAAAGAACCAAATATTAGCTATTGCCCACCGGTACCTCTGCATTAATTATATCTATTCCCATCAATTTAATAGTTGTATTTAATGTCATGATCCTCTCCATCGTAAAGCATATGACAACATTCCAACAACTGTGTGGTACTTCACGACACGGGATCGCACCTGAGTAAGCGACTACGACTCGCAAGACCATCTATCTACGAAACAACAGGTAATAGGAGGTGTCCAAGGCAATATAGAGGCTGCAAGGAATATAAATGGTGCACGGAAACTAAAGCATCGCAACAAGGATAGGAATTGATCAACAGGAGGAAGTAAAGACTATAAATGCAAAATAGGTAGGAAAGGGGAGAATGCTCGCCTGGGAAACATAGCTGAAGATACACCGAAGAACTTGTCGATACTCGCATCAACTCAGCGGCCTAATCCGTGAAGAAGCAAAACACTAAAAGAAACACCGGATGCACTATTTAATACCACGGCAGAAGATCGGGCATGATGCATGCGTGATGCATGACATGGCAAGGATTCGATGCAACTAGGCAATATTAAGTGGAACCGGGGTCCTGACAATTAATTAGGAGGTTCATGTTGTTTAGCTGCCCCGCAATTTAAATGTTGACTTAACAAGGCAAAACATGGCATCGGTTCGCTACGCAAATTTAAATGGAGGCGGTATAATACAAGTATAGCCGGAATATGATCTCCATATTTAATTATGAGGTGAATCAACTAAATGCCCCCAACCCACAATATGTATGCAAGTACGATAATTTAATATGCAACAAATTGTATAGATGGCATTTATAAAATAGGAGTCTTGGTTAGGGGTCACACTTCTCAGATCGAAGATCTTGGTGTTCACCGGGGGTTCGGGGTTTGGTCTTCGGATCCGGGATCGGGGTCCTTGAATCCGGGAAGGAGAACTTGATGTGCCAGGGGATCGGTTCGGCGAGATCAGTCTTTGGATCCGCGGGATTGAAGCTTCGATGTCGGCCATCAAATCCGTGATGGAGAACTCGGTGTACTGCAAAGGGGCTCTTCGGGGTCCGACTACAAGCATTGGTCTCGGTCGCTCACGTGGTATGGAGATCTTGGTTGCCTTCTCGGTACATCTTCACGTGTAGATCTTGGTTCTCCGAACAACATTACGACTGTTGGTGGCGGCGAAGAACTTGACGAGAGGAACTTTAGGAACACACGACCGTATTAGACTTGGCCTCATAGAGAACACAAGCGTTATTACGAGCCGGCCTTGCAGTCCTTGTCTTCGAAGTGGCACCACCTGTCGGGATCTACAAGAGGTTGTGAAAAAACATGGAAGCGCCTTAGGATGGAGAAACGCGAGCCCAGGGACCTGACATTGACGGCCAGCGGCAGTGTAGAGGTACCAGGGCAAGGTGGAAGAGGAGTGCTGGGGGGCTCAACGCGATAGTAGAGGACGGGGAAGGTCGACGACGGGGTTCACGAAGACGCGCAGCGAGGGGCTGCCGGAGCTCGGGTTCGGGGAGAGCAGCGGCAGGCGTGGGGTCGCGACAGGGGAAACGACGAGGAGGTCCAGGGCTCCGGCGGGTCGCAGGGACAGGCGAGCGCGGCGCTGGACGGTGGCCGATGACCGGTTGAGGCCGGGCAGGGTAGCGGCTCATGGAGGCCCTCTGCCGCGACACTGGCGGTGCCGGCGAGGTCCAGGCGGCGCGCGACTGCGGCCAGAGCAGGGGCAGCGTGTGGCAGCGAGGAGACAGCGAAGCGAGGCAAGGGGATCACGTCGCTGGGTCCTCGAGGCGGTGTGGATCAAATAGGAGATGACGACGTAGGTGGCGGCAGGTGCAGTAGGTGAGATGAGGGAGACCGAGCGGAGCAGAGGGCGAGGGAGAGGTGGGCGAGCGATGCGAGAAAGGTGGGGAGCGGGGGATCGCGCTCACATCCGAGTCAGGGTGGGGCCAAGGGAGAGAGCGACGCATTTACGCTCGCGACTGGGGTGGGACCAGGTCGCATGTTCGAGAGGTGGGCGGGGTCGTGTCGATGGCTGTAGCAGAGTGGGGTCTCGGGGGCTCGATCGGGGCACGTGGGTGGTGTCGCGCAGTTGACCATGTACGGGGTAGGTGAGGAGCGATGTGGCGTGCGACAGGGTGCGACGCGGGACGTTGTGGCGTGCATCGCGGTACCGGGCGGGTGGATCTGAGCGATGTGGCTAAGCGGCGTTACGTGGGGTAAGCGGTGGTAGGTGTGGGTGGTGGTAGGATAGGTGCGGTGTGTTGCTGCGGATTAAGGTATGGCTAGGGTTTAGTCAAATGGGCTGGGTCAGCCGGGGTGGTAGGTGGCCTAGCCTAACGGCTGGGCTGCCTTCACCGGTACAAAACATTTTTTTATATGTTTTATTTTTAAAAAAACTTTGCAAATACTTTTTAGGAAAATAAAAGATCTAGACAGATCGGGGTTGAATTTGAAACGAAGGAGGGGGAATAATTAGAAAACAAAATAGGGCTTTTGGAAAATAGTTTTAGACAAACAGATGCATGATGATAACATGATGATGCAAAAAAATAAAATAACAAGCAATTTTCTAGTACTGATTTTATCGGGGTGCTACAATTCGACACCACTAACAATGGATCTCGCCCTCGAGATCCGCCTCATGGTATGGGGAAGAAGGCTGACGATCTGCATCTTCTCGCTTCGTGTTGATTCTCGCGACACCACTAATAAAGATTGTTACTCCATCTTGAAATCGGCGACACCACCGACAAGAAGTCGTTGCTCACGTTCGTCGAGAGAACACTCCGGAGAAACAAAGACAAAGATAAACGTATCAAAAGGTAAGGCCACCTCTAACTTCCATGGAAGGAGTAAGATTACATCGATCCACTAGTCAACATACAAAAGCAAATGATAAGAGTAGTGGTATGGTCATGACTCCATCCCGCACTCAAATCATTACTTTGTACATGAACAAACAAATCATGCAACCAACTCTCGGAATTTAGACTGAAGATCTTCACAATCGGTGTTCGTAACAATGGGGAGATGCAGGCTTTTAATCGAATCAGATGTAGATGACGTCGTCGCATTGGAAAACTCCGGAAGGTACAAGGAAAAAAAATTAATGGATTTTAGAACAAACAAAGGTACAACAGAGGAAGGATTCCTCAGATAGCATGAAGACCGGATGTGGAAACGTAGTTGCAAGAGGAAGGAACCTAAACCCTGAAGGTACGACGGAAACCCAACCACGAGAAATCCTGAGCTTGAAGAAAGGTAAGAGAACAGATTCAAAACTCGCAAAGGTAAGAGGAGAATAGCATAGGGGCAAGGAGTAAAAATAGACCTACTCAGATCTATCCAACCGATTTTGCAAAATAGTTTTGACACTCTACAACGTCCGTTAGCTAGGTTATCCTAAAGGCTGGACCAGTGGGGTATCGTAACTTCTGAGCTCTGATACCACTTTGTAACACCCTCGAATCAGCCCTATGCAAGTTTTAGCGCTTCCCGCCAAACACGCATAGAAACGATTCAAGGACGCCCACCAGGCACTTGCGTGCGGGTGGAAAACGAAGTAATACCATTACACAATAGTTCATGAAGGAACCCACAGAAACATATATATATAATATATATATATACAACACGACTCCATGAGTCCAGAATACAGATATATAGTAGAAAGATCCAAATCTCCTTGAAAATGATAGAGCGTCCGACTATAGACAAGATGCAAATGGGGCTAAGAGCCCTGAAGAATAACCAATGGCGTCCATAACCCTGCCCAGGCCAAGCCGGAAGGGTAACCCTGCTAACGACGTCGAACTTATACCTATTAAACCAAAAGGGGTGCCGACAAAGGGCAAGGGAAAAAGAGGCGTCGATCTTGAGGCGATGCAGCGAGTCTAGAATTCGGCGGCTCTCGCCTACATAGGTATGGTGGACTGAAGCGGCAGCGAAGCATGCACTAAACAACCTATAGAGACTTGAAACCACTGTCGGCTATTAGAGAGGGATAAGAAAGACCTATTCGGGACCAACCTGATACGAACACCAATCATACCCATCCTGGTATTCCCCCTCGAGACCAAACGAGGAAGTCAAATAGAGGAACTCACACAGTTGGCAGTTTTATTCATTCCATTATAGTTGCAACACTTACTAGTCAGATATGGCATGAGACCTCCCAAAACCAGCAGTTGTTGGCACTTTTATTTCATTCCATTGGAGTTGCGATACTTACTAGGCAGGTATAACATGACACGATACACCCCAATTCCAGCAGTTGTTGGCACTTTTATTATCCATTCCATTGTAGTGAAGCTGATTACTAGTCACATATTAAGTCAAATTTATAGCACTACTTTAGTTATGCTTGTCTATGATCGTGATACTGTACTCCAAGTCATCCATAACCGCGGACACGTCTTTCAGAAAGATTTACCCAGTAGGGGCGCACAAATAGCAACACACACACGATCAACCTCGGAAAACCAAATCAAAACCAACGAGGCTTTCACGACAAAGCAATCACAGGATTCATAAAATATTTCAGGGGGCCACCCCACTAAGCTACCCGCAACGAAGTTGGCCGGCTCCGGAACGGACCCAAGGTTTGCGAGAACGGCTGTAAACGACTGGGAACCCAAAAGTGTGACTAGGCTTGTCAATACCGCGAAATCGTGCCACGATACAAACCAGTACAGGTGCTCCACGCACAATCGTAAATAAAGTAGTAAAGCATGGCATAAGTCCAGGATAGTAATAAAGCTCCAAACTAGTTTGTGGCCCCAAGAAATAAGAAATGAATCAAGTTTTGGCTAAGGGGGATTTATAGAGTCTCCCGTATGTGGATAGTGCGAATAGTCAAGGAACATGTATCAATTACTTGGGGCCTACGGGACACAAGTGAGCGTGAAAGAACCAAATATTAGCTATTGCCCACCGGTGCCTCTACATTAATTATATCTATTCCCAGCAATTTAATAGTTGTATTTAAAGTCATGATCCTCTCCATCGTAAAGCATATGACAACATTCCAACAATTGTGTGGTAGTTCACGACACGGGATCGCACCTGAGCAAGCGACTACGACTCGCAAGACCATCTATGTACCAAACAACAGGTAACAGGAGGTGTCCAAGGCAATATAGAGGCTGCAAGGAATATAAATGGTGCAGAGAAACTAAAGCATCACAAGAAGGATAGCAATAGATCAACAGGAGGAAGTAAAGACTATAAATGCAAAATAGGTAGAAAAGGGGAGAATGCTCGCCTGGGAAACATAGCCGGAGATACACCGAAGAACTTGTCGATACTCGCATCAACTCAGCGGCCTAATCCGTGAAGAAGCAAAACACTAAAAGAAACACCGGATGCACTATTTAATACTACGGCAGAAGATCGGGTATGATGCATGCGTGATGCATGACATGGCAAGGATGCGATGCAACTATGGCGGAACCAGGGTCTCGACAATTCATTAGGAGGTTCATGTTGTTTAGCTGCCCCGCAATTTAAATGTTGAATTAACAAGGCAAAACATGGCGTCGGTTCGCTACGCAAATTTAAATGGAGGCGGTATAATACAAGTATAGCCCGCATATGATCTCCATATTTAATTATGAGGTGAATCGACTAAATGCCCCCAACCCACAATATATATGCAAGTACGATAATTTAATATGCAATAAAATATATAGATGGCATTTATAAAATAGGTGTCTTGGTTAGGGGTCACACTTCTCGGATCGAAGATCTTGGTGTTCACCGGGGGTTCGGGGTTTGGTCTTCGGATCTGGGATCAAGGTCCTTGACTCCGGGAAGGAGAACTTGACGCGCCGGGGGTTCGGTTCAGCGAGATCGGTCTTTGGATCCGCGGGATCGAAGCTTCGGCATCGGCCATCGAATCCGTGATGGAGAACTCGGTGTACCGCAAATGGGCTCTTCAGGGTCCGACTACAAGCATCGGTCTCGGTCGCTCATGTGGTATGGAGATCTTGGTTGCCTTCTCGATACATCTTCACGTGTAGATCTTGGTTCTCCAAACAACATTACGACTGTTGGTGGCCGCGAAGAACTTGTCGAGAGGAACTTAGGGAACACACGGCCATATTAGACTTGGCCTCACAGAGAACACAAGCGTTATTACGAGACGGCCTTGTAGTCCTTGTCTTCGAAGTGGAACCACCGGTCGGGATCTACAAGAGGTAGTGAAAAAACATGGAGGCGCCTCTGGATGGAGAAACGCGAGGCCAGGGACCTGACATCGACGGCCAGCGGTAGTGTAGAGGTACCAGGGCGAGGTGGAAGAGGCGTGCTAGGGGGCTCGACGTGACAGCAGAGGACGGCGAAGGTCGACGACGGGGTTCACAAAGACGCGCAGCACGGGGCTGCCGGAGCTCGGGTTCGGGGAGAGCAGCGTTAGGCGTGGGGTCACGACGGGGGAAACGGCGAGGAGGTCCAGGGCTCCAGCGGGTCGCAGGGACAGGCGAGCACGGCGGCGGACGGTGGCCGATGACCGGTTGAGGCCGGGCAGGGTAGAGGCTCATGAAGGCCCTCTGCCGCGACACTGGCGGTGCTGGCGAGGTCCAGGCGGCGCGCGACTGCGGCCAGAGCAGGGGCAGCGTGTGGCGGCAAGGAGACGGCGAAGCGAGGCGAGGGGATCACGTCGCTGGGTCCTCGAGGCGGTGTGGATCGAAGAGGAGATGAGGGCATAGGTGGCGGCGGGTGCGGTAGGTAGATGAGGGAGACCGAGCGTGGCAGAGGGCAAGGGAGAGGTGGGTGAGCGATGCAAGAAAGGTGGGGAGCGGGGGATCGCGACCACGCATTTACGCTCGTGAATAGGGCGGTCGGTGTGGGACCAGGTCGCGTGTACGAGGGGTGGGCGGGGTCGTGTCGATGGATGTAGCAGAGTGGGGTCTCGGGGGCTCGATCGGGGCACGTGGGTGGTGCCGCGCGGTTGACCATGTAGGGGGTAGGTGGTATGACGTGGCGTCCAGCAGGTGCTGACGCTAAGCTGTGGCGTTACTAGGGGAGTGTCGGTGGCAGGTGTGGGTGGTGGTAGGATAGGTGGGGTGTGTGGCTGGGGATTAGGGTATGGCTAGGGTTTGGTCAAACGGGCTAGGGCAGCCGGGGTGGTAGGTGGCCTGGTCTAAGGGCTAGGCTGCCTTCCCCGGTACAAAACATTTTGTTATATATTTTATTTTTGAAAATATTTTGCACATACTTTGTATGCAAATAAAAGATCCCGACAGATCGGGGTTGAATTTGAAACGACGGAGGGGGAATAATTAGAAAACAAAATAGGTCTTTTGGAAAATAGTTTTAGACAAACAGATGCATGATGATAACATGATGATGCAGAAAAATAAAATAACAAGCAATTTTCTAGTAGTGATTTTATCGGGGTGCTACAGTGGGCCCCCTGGCCGGCCACCGACCTTGCCTCTTTCGCCTATATATTCCTCCAGAGGCAAAAACCCTAGATCATCAAGCCTCCAGCCACGAAAAGTCCCGCAGCACCGCCACCACCGAAGGGGAGATTATGGGGATAGAAAGTCTCTGTTCCGGCACCCTGTCGGGATGGGGAAGTGCCCCCGGAGCCATCTCCATCGATCTCCACTACCATCTCCATCACCGTTGCTGATTCCCATGATGAGGAGGGAGTAGTTCTCTCTCAAGGCTAAGGGTTCTACCCGTAGCTATGTGTTCATCTCTCTCTCTCTATGCATGATCTTATTGAGATCATAAGCTTGTAATCTATAGATCTACCTTGCTACTCAAGTGCTTTAATAGATCTCTGTTCTCCCCGTGTGTGTGAAGTTGACAGTGTGCACACCATGGTGGCACTTAGGCTAGAGATTACAAATACTTGTTATGAGTTATATTTTGAGTTGGATGTCTTTATGAAATTGTGGTGTTTGTTGGACCCATCTAGTTCTCAAGGTGACAGTGTGGGGTTATCTAGAGGGGAAAGGCTTACTTTGAGGTGTGCTGTTATAGCCCTACCAATGATTATAGTGTCGAACCAGAGAGTAGTTCAGCATAGTATCATAAAGAAGAATATATTTATATGAGAGTGTTCACTAGTGAAAGTATGATCCCTAGGCCTTGTTTCTAAGCACTGAAACACCATTTGCTATTATATCTGTTACATGTTTGCTTGCGTCCATCTTTATTTCAGTTTTACTTTAGTCTTTTCCACGCCATCAAGCTATTCTCTATCACCGTTACCACTTATAATTATCCATACCACTTGTATTTCACTATCTCTTCGCCGAACTAGTGCACCTATACACCTGACAAGTGTATTGGGTGTGTTGGGGAAACAAGAGACTTCTTGTATCTTGATTGTAGGGTTGCTTGAGACGGGATACCTTTGACCACTTCCTCTGTGAGTTCGATAAACCTTGGGTGATCCACTTAAGGGAAAACTTGTTGCTGTTCTACAAACCTCTGCACTTGGAGGCCTAACAACTGTCTACAAGAATAGAAGTGCGTAGACATAAGCGAGCAATGTGTGGTGCGCATGGAGAGCCACTTCCCGTGGATGTAGGACCCCCAAAGGGTTGCCTAGCCTCGCCCTGGGTGGGGAGACTAAGCTCTCAAGACGCGAGCCTTAAGCCTGTGACTGACATGATTTAGGTCCTCGCAAAAAGGCCTGACGGTGCATGCAGTCATCTCAAACTACCTTAGGCATCACTGGTGCCGCTGTAGAGGAGGTCTCACATGGTGTGAGCGTACTAGGGGCCTAATGAACCGATTTGCCTTTAGTCCAGGAAAGACCAAGATATATCCCAAGAAGAGTATGTTAGGTTGATGAAGCAGCTCCTCTTCCCGGTGTCCACGGGGGGGGGGGGGGGGGTGGGGGGCCATCCGAAAGGGCTTCTTCCACTATTCTTTGACAAGGGCTGAGACAAAATTATCACCAGGATGCCGCCTTGCAATGTCAACGGCATCGTAAATAGGGAGGAGGAGTCCTACAAGGATGAGAGCACCTCGAAGGAGGACATGAAGTCCTCCAAGGCTAGTGTAGACTCATCGGATGCGGCTCAATCTTCCATGGAGGGGATTCCTCTCATGAAGATTCCTCGCGCTTAGTAGAGAGCGAGTCTGCTAGCAATGCTACTCTAGAGGAATTATTTTGCGTCATTCTTGGTCTCAAGGTTCTGTACGCAGGAAGAATTCCTGGGGAAAAGGTGGCTGCTTCCGCGTGTGTGGCTCCCCGAGTTGATCTCCATTCGCCTCTAGAGGAGCAGCCTGAGGAGCTCGTGCCGCCTCAGGTGTCCCCAATTATCCGACGCACACGGTCTGGCCCCGCTTCCAGGGGCCCCATGCCCCTGTCAGATTCCCCTTCTTGCAAGAAGAAAGGAAGGTAGGACTTCAAGGGAAGATGCAGGTGAGTCTTTCTTGGCTCTTTCTCTTCACGATGTATTGGTCTATTTTCTGGTGTGCTTTCCTCTATGCAACGAGAAAACTCCTAGGTCCTTCGGTTCTGCGTCTAACGTGGGACTGGACGCCCCTTGATGGGACCACTAACCGCCCCGGGGATCCCGATCTCCCCGCTCACGAAAAGGCCCCAGCTCGGGAAGGAGGTGAGGGTTGTTCCCAATTCATTGCTTCACTTCAAATCTTGTTCCTTCTATTCATATTCATCTTCTTCTCCAGGGTCACTCGTCACAGTCGAACCCCCAAATCTCAGACCCGCCAGGCCTGAACACCCTTAATGGAGACATCCATTGTCGCTTTCCCGAGGTCAAAAACTGATGAGGGGTCAATTCAGGCACAAACTCCCCAGCATGAGGCGTCACCGCCCTATGTTCCAAAGGTTGGGCATGTCTCCGGCTATGTAGCCAACTAGGAGATGGATTGTTCCCTCATGGGTGAGGCCTGGAGATAGCCCAGAGAGCTCATCTGGCTTGTGAGGCAGAACATCGCTTTCTCCGGGCTCAGCTAGAGGTTCCAGATGTCTTTAGGGATTGCCAGCAAGGTAATCCCAGTGAAGTGGAGCGATATGGGCCTCTGCCGCCAAAGAGGTCTGTCGTTGGAAATGACTCCATGATGTAAGGGGTTCGAGCAGCAATCCCTCCTCGACGGCCTTGACCCGCCAAGGTAGAAGCTCTCACCCCTATGCGGGGTGTGGGGCCCTTGGATTAATCCTCCGAGAATCCCTGTTATGCACACCACCACGATCCCATGATCACTCAGTCGTGGCACATAACTGACAAGTATCAAATTAAACATCCAATACCTAAGGGGATCCAAGTCATACCTTAATGCCATTATGGCTACATCCATCAACATCGACAGAACTTCATTAAGGATAGAGCCTGAGCCATGCCTTGACCTACAGGCAACTGACTGCGAGAACGGCCTAGCTCGCCTAGTCATCATCATCACCTTCTTCTTTATATCTGACCAAGTTAATAGACCGGGACAATGCCAACGAGTACTTTGAATGTACTCGCAAACCACCATAAAAGAAAAATAACAAGAGGATATGCAATATGGTTGTGGTAGTAGGAGGGCTCCATAAGAGGTTCTTTTGTAACTAGTTTCTCTTGTAGATATAGCAATCTACATATCTTTGTTGAAAACTTTTGTAAAACCTTTTTGGAAACCTTTTTGAAAAGTTTTGAAAAACACTAGGTCTAGGTCACCCATTGGTTCCTCCTTCCGGTCATCTCATGAACAAACTCATTTCCTTCCTTTCTGACCATCCCATGGTCAACACGTTTCCAAAGCCTTTGCTTTCCAGATGTCCTTTTTGAAATCAAAACCAACACCTCTCTACAGTAGTTTGTCCAACCCGTCCTTAACAGCAGACACAGCTATTCGAATAGATTTACACTCTGCAGAGGTTGTACACTTTACCCACACCATCCGGCTACCGTGCCCTGATCACCTACGGATCAGGGGTCAAGTAATCGATCAATACTCTCTAGATGCCAGTCTAGTATAGGGCCTACCGTATGAGTTGTTCCTCTCAAAACCACAATGTTTGGGCCAAAGACAAATCAGAGCGCATTCCGACTCCTTGAGAGTGAGCACTTTCAATAATAGGCTCATAGTATCATCTAGCTGCTCCCGAGGGAAGTTCACAATTCCTCTAGGTGACTATCTAATAGTTGACCCTTTCTGCAAAGGAACCCCAGCATTATAGGGAGATGATCCCTTAGAAGTAGTTGTGATAATTCCTACACCATAGTAGCAAACTTCAAGTCTATCCCTGTCCCATTCCAAAGTAATGTGATTGCACAGTTTAAGTTGTTATAGCTGAAGCTACAAAGAACTAGGTGCGTTTTTGTAAACATGTTTCCTCCATTTTCCTCCAGCATCTTTTGTAAAACAAAACATTTTTCTTTCTCAAAGATATCTTGGTAGGTCAGACCTCATGAAGGTTTTTCCATAAACCATTTTGTAAAACTTTTCTGGGGTCTTCCCATCCTATAGCTTTGCTTCAGCTAAAACGGCGTCTCCAAAGGGGTATGGTGCATTGCACCATCTCCCATACTAGGGACAGTAGGTGCAATCAATGGCGTAGTACTTCATATTACAAAAGGTATTGGTTGGAGGAGCCAAGCCACTACCTGGTATAATTCATCATATAGTAAAACAATGTTGTTTTTCATACACAGCTAGGTAAAACATTCATAAGTAAAAAAGTAGGACAAGGCTTATGAGCAAGAAGATGGCTTTCCTGAGATCAATAATATGGAAATATTTCTCTGCACTTCTTGGAATACCATAATAATCAAATTTAACAATCTTCTTCCGGTCTTCGATATAAATGCAACTATCGTTGTCAAATGGAATACATGCAAGCAAACAAGGGCACAATCAACAAGAAGCATACAATTAACAGTACAATTCATCAAACAAACATGCAACACAATATTCAAATCAGTAGATTTTGATATATTGAGTTTGTTGCAAATGGAAATACGATAATTGCCTTTGTGGGGTTTCCTTTATAGTTTAATTGTCAAATACCACCTAAGGAAGGGGTTTTGACTGAGGCTTGGGTTTGGGTGATATAAATGTATAAAAATGATATGAACATATAGGAATTGAAATAACAAAGCCACCAAAAGTGGTTTCGTGATTTTATCACTTTTCTTTATTTATTTATGAATTTTCTAGTGGGAGAAACCCTAGTTTGGATAAATAATTCACCACAAAAGATCTAGAGCATAAGTAAATTTGTCTGCAGAGGGTTTTCTATATATTTGAGTTTGTGATTTTTTGATAGTGGGGATCACTCGAAAAAAATAACCAAAATGCCCTTGGGAAAATCCCAAAGTCAGTTCTAGTGGGTATTTGTCTTTTTCACCAGATTTAGTATACAAGGGATTTTGATTTGATTCCAAAGACACCTGCTAGATATTTGGAGTTCCTTTTTGTAGAAATTGGAAACACTATTTTTGAAGTTGCAAAACTCCTATTGTAAATTATCTACTGAAATAATCCTATATAGAGGGGATTAATTCCCCAAATTCATCAGAAGCTCAATTATTCATGGACTCTTGTATTTGATTAATCTTGCATTGCATGTTCTCTGAGAATTTAGGTTAAATATTCAATAGCTTATCCTAGAGAATTTTCTAAAGTTAGATATGAATTTAATTTGTCATTGTTGCTACAGGCAAACTGCTGCTCAACTAGCAAGGGGGCAATTCCAAAAGATGGGTACATCAAATACCTGTAGGATTTATTCCATTTGGAGATGTGGATTTTCCTAAGGGATTTATTGATGGAACAATATACTTTTTAGAAGATTAAATGATAGTAAATAAAAAAAATTAAAGGACTAGTTCTTCGTGTTTAAGGAAACTCTAAGGGACATTTAGAAAATTTGATCTGGCGATTTTGGCTCATTTTACATTTTTATTTTATATTAAAGCTAGCAGATAGTTTGTAGATCTAAGGAAAAAAGGATTAAAAGAAATGGAGATGGTCTTGGTTTTAGGGGAGAATGGGCCGCACAAGATCAAATATAGCCGGGGCATCATGAGCCGGCCCACTCGGGCTTCGTTGTGCCCGCGGGAGGCCGCTTTCGAAGCTGTGGGGACAGGCCCGCCTGTCAGCGAGAGATGGGCGGCAAAGCGGTAAGGGAGTCGTTGGGCCATCTGATTAAGTTGAATCTGATGGTTGCCCATCGTCATTTCTAGACAACCTGACCGGCAACAACGGAATCCTAGACAATGCGGAGAGGAGCGGGCGAGTACCTGGGGGCTTCTCCGGCCAAGGAGAGGATGTAGGGTGAGGTGGTGCTCGGAGGGGAGAAGATTGAGGGGTGGCACTGCCTGGTTTGCTTATGGGAAGCGGCTCGCTTGCGATGGCCGAGAGGAGCCTCACCGGTGCTTGTTGATGGTGCTAGAGCAGCCATTCCTAGAGATCAATAAGAGGTGGGTTAGACCCAAGAGGCCATGGGGATTTCAGTAAGGTGACATGTAGAGGGAGAGGAGTGGAGAGGAGAGCTTAGTGCTCGATTCTTTGACAAGAATGAGGGGTCCTCTCTTACTTTTTCCTGAGTAAGGAGAAGCAGGGGAGGGGATGAGGAGCTCAAGGGTGGTAGGTGGGAGTGAGAATGAGGGGCAAAGGGAAAGTTTTGGTGGCCTCTAGCCATAAAAACCAAGAAGGGCATTTCCATGGTGGACTAGGTCCATTTGGACATGTGAGAGGGTGTTGGGCTCTAGGGGGTGGACGGGGGTAGTGATGTTGTCATGTTATGGTCACATCGTGGCCAAGAGGGAGTGAGGAGCAATGGAGTACAAGTTTTCTCTCTTCCCTTTTCTTTCGGCATGACAAGAAAAATGGGAGAGAGGAGTGCTAGGACAGCTAGGGTTGTGGCCATGTGGTGCAATGGGGTGGTAGGTGTAAGCTAGTGTCACGCAAAAGGGTAGGGGAACCAGAGGTGCTACAGCAACAAGCAATAAAGAAGATGGATATGACATGCCATTGTCTCCCATGCATCCAAGCACATGTGGACAAATATTTTGGGTTTTCTATAGTGGAATACTAGAGTGTAGCACGACTAGGGGTGTTATGAGGTGTTGTGGTGTTCATATTTCTAGGTTTTGTGAAGTGGAGATGTGGTTTAGTTTCAAGTTTTTTCAAGGTAGTTGATTTAGCCATAATGATGATACTCAAAGAGACTATGAAATCTTGATCTTGGCAAGGTGAGTTAAAGAAGTTGGTAGATAGGTGTAATCAAGATACACTTCCAAGATTTATTTGAGAATTATTTGATCATTCTAGATTCCATTTATATTAATTATTCAAAAAGTGTTGATTAGGTTTTATTGAATTTATTTGATATTTTTTAATTGGACTAGATGAGTTTTTGGATTGAGATGGTCCCAAATACTAATTTAATCATTAGTGAAATTTCCCAAGATTTATTAGAGAGGAAAACTATTTAAAACAATTATTATTCCATTTTAGTCATTTAATAAAATGGGCAAAAATAAATAATAAAACTCTTCAAAAATATTTATTTTTAAGTGCAAAGGTATGGTATAAAAATATAGGCATCAATCTGCCTTGATTTAGAGAAGTGCTTTAGGGAAAAGCAAACTTGGTTTGATAAAGGGAGTTTTGAGAATTCGCTAAAGGAATGGAGTTAAATAGTTTTAGCTCCAAAATAATAATACACAACCTTTGGTAGGTTTATATTTCCAAGGTATATGATGTCAACATATTGTATCTATCGTTGGCAACCTTGGGTTTTGAGGATCAAACTTGATTTGAAAGAAATACAAGGAATAAAGGATCTAGGGCGATGTTAATTTTATACATGCAAAACATTGTTGGACCTTGGAAATTAGAGATCCCCTTGGGTCATGGTATTTATGGATGGATAGACCAAGTGATGTAGATCACAATGGAGAAATGATTTTAGGTTGGTCATGATTGAGCTCTCCAACGATTGATGACAAACTTTGAATAAAATAAGGGTGTCAAAACAAATTATCAACTAGCCTATAAAACCATGGGGGTTTTGGAAGCACAAAGCTCCAATTGAAACAAGTGAAGTCGAGATGGATAGAACTTCATGAGTAGATTACAATCATGCCTTTAGTTGGTCAAAAGAGGATGGTATGAAGATGTGAGCTTCTGCCAAACTAGGCATGTTGATAAGATTTACAGGAATTATTATTTTCTTGCCTGCAAATTCACCAAGAAATCGTGAGTTAGGGGATGGTCTATCCAAGGGAAATAGTGGGAATTGGTAGTCCTTATGATGGTCTACATGATGGTTCATGTTCACTACCAAAAGTGCAGAAGGACCTAAAATGAGGGGGACTCAAAGAGGGCATCTTGACAACCTTTCCAGACTTAGTCATATTTTGGAAGATTTATGGTTTTTTACTAGAATATATGTGTTCATGTTTTTGATTGGTTATGAGCTCCCAAATCATCATAAAGCGTATGATGATGAAGTATAGATTGAGTTGGATAGATCCATGCTTGATATTGGTCTTCATTAACTTGGAAGTTTGTAGAAAGGATTAACTCTGGATTGATCTGGTTAAGATATTAGATGGGTACTCTAGGGGATAGAGATCAGATCAAGCTCGGTTCACTTGCTTAGGGTTTGTAATCTTAATTTAGCTTGATCCTGGAGGATGAGTTCCTAGAGAGCTCATACTACTTCGTAAGCAAACAAGTCGGCAGCTGATCAAAGCCAAATCATCAGACTACAGATCATGGCAACTCATCTTACAAACAAAACACATCTACTATTATGGATCCTTGGAGCCTAACTTTAGGTAAGGATGGGTATTTTGAGAAGGTGTTGTTTTGAAGTAGATAAGATTCCCTTGGTATTTCTACCAAGAATAAAAATCAAAAGCTTGTAAAAGGTTTTGGAAAAAGTAGTTGGAAGTTTAGTCTTGAAAACATAAGGACATTTTATCTTATAGATCTCCATAATTTTGTCAATATAAGCTACGAAAATAGTTTGTTGTGCAAAGTCATCTTGGCTCAGGTTTTAAAATGCTAGAACATTTGAGAATATGTAAAATGAGCCAAGTCAGTTTTGTTAAATAGCTTTCGTCAACTGGTGGCGAGGTTAGGGGTATATCATATGATATACATTTAGATGCACAAGCACAAGCAAACAACAAGCAAACATTACATCACTAAGCAAGATAAAGTTTTTGTTCCCCCTGATTTTTGCATTCTGGACAACTAATCAGGGTTGCTAAAATTGGGATGTTACATACCTTTCCTCTTAAAAGAATCACATCCCGAGATTCGGGAGAGTAAGTTTAGGGGATTGTGAGTCAGGGTTAGTGCTACGTCTTAAGCATACTGACTTATGGGCTTCATTTTCAAGGTGGTTACTACGTCAGTGAAGTTGAGCTTTAGTCTTCTTAGATGCATAGAGAGTTGAGCAGGTTCAAGTCCTGATTGTGATGGATGATCTTCTTCAATCGTTGGACTCGATGACTCGAGGGCGTACGTGGGGTGAACTACCTCTAGATGGAACTTTGCGTGGTATTCTTCTAGGATAGAATCTACACTTGTTGTCGTTCCTATAGGTATCCATGGCATTTTATTGAAAGGCTTAGCATATCCTAGTTGGTGACTTAGTGTCAAAACTCCTGAGGTTGCTTCGAGCGGAATGTATATTCTATTTTTGTGGGAAAGACGCAGTCTTTACCCCTTAGGGTTAAACTAGGGCAGATCAGAGAGTTGACGTGATCCTTCCTTCTTGGATTCGTAGGGTGATGTTTTGAATATGGTCACCAACCTTTCTTACAGAGTTGGAATCTTCCAATGACGTCTGCTAGCTGGTCCTACTTGGCTCATATGCTACTTTTATTCATACTTAGCATGTCGAGATAGTTGAAGTCTCAAGTCCTCTAAGAGGTTTAGAAATGAGGGGGTTAGTGGTTTCGTGATCCTTGAGGTGGGTCTTCAACTTAAGTACCAAGGAGGATCTTCGTGGGATTGTCTTAGATATTGACTCCTTAGTCTGCTTCAAACCCTTGAGAGGATAGTCTTGCCGGTTTCAGGTATTACGCTTGCATTGATTCTGAGCTTCTTTGGTAGTAGAGAAGTTGAATAGTCTTCTAGCGTTGTCGAGGGGATCTATATTTTGTTCTTCCATAGATGAGGACATCTCGAGATGCTACTTGGAGAAGGGCGTCGGAATTGAAATCTTCGGAAGGTGTCTTATGGTAGGAAGTCTTCTGGAAGTTGAGTGGCCTTAAAGCTTCACTAGGGTCCTTCGAGAGTGGTGCATATCTCCCGTCTTGAAGGGGTGGGGCAATGCGGCAGAAGACTGTACCTCCTTAGGTCTTGAGTTGAGTTCCTCGAGTGTCGTTCTATTGCGGGAAACCTATCGTGGGGGGGTCATAAGGAAGTTTGAAGGAGTCATCTTAGGGAAAGTTAGCGGTTAATGACTCTTCTTGCTAGTATTCGGTCGAGCTAGGATGGCTAATATCAGAGAAAGCATCTTCACTTGAACTCTTTGCATTGCTTCTGCTCGATGGTGAAGTAGTAGACACGTTGTCTTCATGCAGTCATGTCTTGAGGGTTTAGGGTTATCCTGGTACTCTAGTGAGGACTTCCCGTCCGTTTGGGTAGTTTCAACTAGAATAGTTAGTCTCTTGAGCGAATCGGAAGCTCTAAGATACCGAAGGTTGGTGGAGTAAGGTCTTCACTTCTTTGCTGGGTTATCAAGTCTGATGACTTCTTGCGGATGGTGGGGATTCTTCGGTTGTAGAATTCTAGCTTCAACAAGACTCTTTTTATTGTCGGCAGATGAAAGATGACGCACATTGTGGATGACGAGCCTCACCTGCAGAGTTTAATGAAGTGTTCCATCCTACTAAGGAGAAGTCTTCGAGTTGATCTATCTTGACGATGTCCTACTCGGGGTTCTTGTGATGCCTTTGCCTCTCATAACCCCCGAGATTAGTATGGTCTCATTGCCGACAGCTAACAGGGGTTTCCTGATTCACTAGGTGGCTTATCTCTCATGGAGTCACATTTTACGGAGGTCAAATCAAACTAGAACTCATATACAAGGCGAATACAGCGAGGGGATCGCAATGTCCTTGTCAGATAACACACATCAAGCAACACATGATGCACTTATGCAAGCAAAAACAACCAACTAGGAGGGCCAAGGAGTTAACTACTCGCGATATAGGGGAATCCTGATATTAGGAATATTGATCCTAGAGATCACGGTATTGAGGTCTAGGTCACTAACTTGCGAATGAAGCCTTCGCCATGTCATCGTACGCTTCTCGATAGTGCATTACTTGATTTATTCTAGTTATGTGGATTCTGCTTGTAGGGCGATCTTGTAGTCTCCTTGTGTTTATTGGTAGTTACTTCTATTCATATCATCATCATTGTCTTCATCGGATTGTAGGTCCTAGTTGTTTGAAATCCATATGTTTGAAATTCATATGAGAGATAGAGGAAACCATTTCCATATTCATTTAAATTAGAATAAGATAAGAAGTAGAATCTTTCCAAAAGCTTTGAGAAAAAAGTTTTTGAAAGCCGTTGTTTCCAAAAATAGTTTCCTGTCTAACAACCATGCTAACTAAGGTTCTCCTACAGTCAGGATGGCTCTGATACCAAGTCTGTGGGGCCCCAGATTAATCCTCCGAGAATCCATGTTATGCACACCACCACAATCCCATGACCAGTCAGTTGTGGCATATAACCAACAAGTATCAAAGTAAACATCCAATACCTAAGCGGAACCAAGTCATACCTTAATGCCATTATGGCTACATCCATCAACATCAGCAGAACTTCATTAAGCATAGAGCCCGAGACATGCCTTAACCTACATGCAACTGATTGGGAGAACGTCCTAGCTCACATGGTCATCATCATCACCTTCTTCTTGATATCTGACCAAGTTAATAGCCATGGACAATGCCAGTGAGTAATCTGAATGTACTCACAAACCACCTTAAAAGAAAAATAACAAGAGGATATGCAATATGGTTGTGGTAGTAGGACGGATGCGTACGAGGTTCTTTTATAAATAGTTTATCTTGTAGATATAGAAATATACATATCTTTTTTGAGAACTTTTGTAAAACCTTTTTGGAAACCTTTTTGAATTTTTTTTGGAAAAAACTAGGTCTGTGTCACCCATTGGTTCCTCCTTCCATACATCTCATAACCAAAGTCCTATCCTTCCTTTCCGACAATCCCATGGTCAAAACATTTCCAAATCCTTTGCTTTGTAGAAGTACTTTTTGAAATCAAAACCAGCACCGCTCTATAGTAGTTTGTCCAACATGTCCATAACTGCGGACACGACTATTCGAATAGATTTACACTTGAAGAGGTTGTACACTTTACCCACACTATCCGGATACCCTACCCTGATCACCTATGGATCATGGGTCGAGTAACCGATCAAGACTCTCCGGATGCCACTCTAGTATAGGCCCTACCGTATGGGTTGCTCCTCTCAAAACCGGGACATCTGGGCCAAAGACCAACCAGAGCACATTTCGACTCCTCGAGAGTGGGAACTTTTAATGAGAGGATCATAGTATCGCCCATCTGCGCCTGAGGGCAGTTCGCAATTCCTCCAGGTGACTTTGTAACAGTTGACGCTTTCTGTAAACGAACCCCAGAATTAGAGGGAGATGATCCCTTAGAAGTAGTTGTGAGAATTCCTACAGCAGAGTAGCAAACTTTATGTCTAGCCCTGTACCATTCCAGAGTAATGTGGTTGCATGGGTTAAGTTGTAATAGCTGAAGCTGTAAAGAACCGGGTGCATTTTCGTAAAAAAAATCCTCCTTTTTCCTTCAGCATCTTTTGTAAAACAAAAACCTTTTTTCTGTCTCAAATATCACTTGGTAGTTCAGACCTTACCAAGGTTTTACCATAAACAATTTTGTCAAACTTTTTCGTGGTCTTCCCATCCTATACCTTTGCTTCGACTAAAATGGGGTCTCCAAAGGGGTATGGTACTATACACCATCTACCATACTAGGGACAGTAGGTTTAATCAATGGGGTTGTACTTAGTACTACAAAAGGTATTGGTTGGAGGATCCAAGCCACTACTAAGTATAATTCATCATATAGTAAAACAATGCAGTTTTTCATAAATAGATAGGTAAAACAGTAGGACAAGACTTATGAGCAAGAAGTTGGCTTGCCTGATATCATCAATATGGCAATATTTCTCAAGACTTCTTCTTGGAATACAATAATAATCAAATTTAACAATCTTCGTTCGATCTTCGATATAATCGCAACTATCATCGTCAAAGGGAATACATGCAAGGAAACAAGAGCACAATCAACAAGAAGCATACAATTACCAGTACAATACAGCAAACAAACATGCAACACAATATTCAAATCAGTAGATTTTGATGGATTGAGTTTGTTGCAAATGGAAATACGATAATCGCCTTTGTGGGGTTTCCTTTATAGTTTAATTGTCAAATACCACCTAAGGAAGGGGTTTTGACTAAGGCTTGAGTTTGGGTGATATTAATGTATAACAATGATATCAATAGATAGGTATTGAAATAACAAGGCCACCAAAAGTGGTTTCTTGATTTTATCACTTTTCTTTATTTATTTATGAATTTTATATTGGGAGAAACCCTAGTTTGGATGAATAATTCACCACAAAATATCTAGAGCTCAAGTAAATTTATCCTCAGTGGGTTTTGTATAGATTTGACTTTGTGATTTTTGAGAGTTGAAATCACTCCAAAATAATTAACAAAATGCCCTTGGGAATATCCCAAAATCAGTTCTAGACGATATTTGTCTTTTTCACCAGATTTAACATACAAAGGATTTTGATATGATTCTAGAGGAACCTCCTAGATATTTGGAGTACCTTTTTGTAGAAATTGGAAACAATATTTTTGGAGTTGCAAAACTCCTATAGTAAATTATCTACTAAAATAATCCTATATAGAGGAGTTTAATTCCCCGAAATTCATCATAAGCTAAATTATTTATGGGCTACTTGTATTCGATTAATCTTGCATTGCATGTGCTCTAGGAGTTGGAATTAGGTTCAAACATTGAGTATCTTGGCCTAGGGAATTTTCTAAAGTTAGATATGAATTTAATTTTTCATTTTTGCAATAAGCAAACTACTGCTCAACTTGGCAAGGGGCCAATGCCAAAAGATGGGTACATTAAATACCTTTCAGCGGCAGTAGGATTTACTCTATTTGGAGTTGTAGATTTTTATGAGGGATTTATTGATGGAAAAAGACACTTTTTAGAAGATTAAATGCGAGTAAATAATAAAAATTATTTTTTGTAAAGGAACAGTTCTACATGTTTAAGAAACTCTAAGGGACATTTAGAAAATTAGATCTTGCAATTTTGGGTCATTTTACATTTTTATTTTGTATTAAAGCTAATAGATAGTTTGTATATCTAAGGCAAAAAGGATTAAAAGAAATGGAGCTGGGCTTGGTTTCAAGGGAGAATGGGCCGCATAGCAGCAGATACAGCCAGGGCATCATGGGTCGGCTCACTCGGGCTTCGCTATGTGTGCGAGAGGCTGCTTTTGAAGCCACATGGATGGTCCCGCCTATCGGCGAGAGCCGGGTGACGAACAGGTAAGTGAGCTACTGGGCCGTCCGATTAAGTTAAATCTGACGGTTGCTTGTCATCATTCCTAGACAACCAGGCCAGTGACAGAGGAACCCTAGACCGCACGAGGAGTAGCGAGGGAGTACCTGGGGGCTTCTACGGCCAGGGGGAGGTCGTAGGGGAGAAGTTCGAGGGGTGGCACTACCTGGTTTGCTTCCAGGAAGGATCTCACACGAGATGGCTGAGAGGAGCATCGGCGGAGCTTGGTGGCGCCGCTAGAGCAGCCCTTCTTAGACATCAATAAGAGGTGGGTTGGACTCGGGAGGGCACGGGGATTTCAGTAAGATGACATAAAGAGGGAGAGTAGTGGAGAGGATAGCTCAATGCTCGATTCTTTGAGAAGGCCAAGGTGCCCTCTCTTTCTTTTTTTCTGAGTAAGGAGAATCAGGGGAGGGGATGAGGAGCTAGGGGTTGGTAGGTAGGAGTGAGATGAAGCAAATGAGGGGCAAATGGAAAATTTTGGTGGCCTCTGGCCATATAAACTGAGGAGGGCATGTCCATGGTGGACTAGGTCCATTTGGACATGTGAGAGGTTGTTGGGATCGAGGAGGTGGATGGGGGTTATGTTGTTGTCGTGTATGGTCACATGGTGGTTGAGAGGGAGTGAGGAGTAGTGGAGTACAACTTTTATCTCCTCCCTTTTATTTCGGCCATGACAAGAAAAATGGGATAGAGGGGAGAGCTAGGACAACTAGGGTTACAGCCATGTGGTGCAATGGGGTGGTAGGTGTAAGCTAGTGTCATGAAGAAGAGCAGGGGAAGCAGGGGGTGCTACAGCAACAAGCAGTAAAGGACATGGATATGACATGCCATTGTCTCCCATGCATGCAAGCACATGTGGACAGATATTTAGGGTTTTCTATAGTGGACTACTACACTGTAGCATGACCAAGGGTGTTATGAGGTGTTGTGGTGTTCACATTTCTAGGTTTTGTGAAGTGGAGATGTGGTTTAGTATCAAATTTTTTCAAGGTAGTTGATTTAGCCATAATGATGATCCTCAAAGAGAGTTTCAAATCTTGATCTTGGCAAGGTGAGTTAAAGATGCTGCTAGATAGGTGTAATCAAGATACACTTCCAAGATTTATTTGAGAATTATTTGATCATTCTAGATTCCATTTATATTAATTATTCAAAAAGTGTTGATTAGGTTTTATTGAATTTATTTGCGGTTTTTTAATTAGACTAGATGAGTTTTTGGGTTGAGATGGTCCCAAATACTAATTTAAGCATTGGAGAAATTTCCCAGGATTTACTGGAGAGGAAAACTATTTAAAACAATTATTATTACATTTCAGCCATTTAATAAAATGGGCAAAAAGAAATAACAAAACTCTTCAAAAATATTGATTTTTGAAGTGGGAAGGTAGGGTATAAAAATATAGGCATCAATGCGCCTAGAGTTGGAGAAGTGCTTTGGGGAAAAGCAAACTTGCTTTGATAGAGGGAGTTTTGAGAATTCGCTAAAGGAATGGAGTTAAATAGTTTTAGGTCCAAAATTATTATAGAAAACCTTTGGTAGGTTTATATTTCCAAGGTATATGATGTCCACATATTTTATCTATCGTTGGAAACCTTTTGTTTTGAGGATCAAACTTGATTTTGAAGAAATACAAGGAATAAAGGATCTAGGGGGTGTTAATTTTATACCCACAAAACCTTGTTGGATCTCGGAGCTCATAGCTCCCCTTGGGTGATGGTATATATGTATGTATAGACCAAGTGATGTAGATCACCATGGATGAAGGATTTGAGGTTGATCATGATGGATCTCTCCATGGATTGATGACAAACTTTGAATAAAATAAGGGTGCCAAAATAGATTATCAGCTAGACTTCAAAACCATTTGGGTTTTGGAAGCACAAAGCTCCAATTGAAACAAGTGAAGTCGGGATGGATAGACCTTCATGAGTATATTACAATCATGCATGAGTTGGTAGTATGAAGATGTGAGCTTCTGTCAAATTAGGCATGTTGATAAGATTTGTAGGAATTATTATTTTCTTGCCTGCAAAACCACCAAGAACAAGTATGTTAGAGGATGGTATATCCAAGGGAAAGAGCGGTCTTTGGTAGTCCTTATGCTGGTCTAAAAGATGGTTCAGGTGCACTACCAAAAGTGCAGAAGGAATTGAAATGACCTTGACTCAAAGATGGCATCTTGACAACCTTTCAAGACTTTGTCATATTTTGGAAGATTTAGGGTTTTTACTAGAATATATGAGTTCATGTTTTTGATTGGTGATAACGGCCCAAATAATCATAAAGTGGATGATGATGAAGTCTAGATTGAGTAGGATAGATCCATGCTTGATATTGGTCTTCATTGACTTGGAAGTTTGTAGAAAGGATTAACTCTGGATTGATCTGGTTAAGATATTAGATGGGTACTCCATGGGGTAGAGATCAGATCAAGCTAGGTTAACTTTCTTAGGGTTTGTAATCTTAATTTATATTAATCCTAGAGGATGAGCTCCTAGAGAGCTCATACTACTTCCTAAGCAAACAAGTCGGCAGTAGATCAAAGCCAAAACATCAGATAGTAGATCAGGGCAAATCATATTACAAACAAAACACATATACTATTATGGATCCTACAAGCCTAGCTTTAGGTAAGGATGGGTATTTTGAGAAGGTGGTGTTTTAAATTAGATAAGAGTACCTTGGTATTTCTACCAAGACTAGAAACCAAAAGCTTATAAAAGGTTTTGGAAATATCTAGAGGTAAGAGTAGTTGGAAGTCTGGTCTTGAAAACATAAGGAGAATATATCTTATAGATCTCCATAATTTTGTCAATATAATCTACTAAAATAGCTTGGTTTGTCAAGGCATCTTGACTTAGTTTTTGAAATTCTAGAACATTTGTGAAGTAGCTTTTGTCAACTGATAGTGAGATAAGGGGTATATCAGATGACCCTAATTTTAGAACATTTGTAAAATAGCTTGGTTTGTCAAGCACAAGCAAACAACAAGCAAACACTACACCAGTAAACAAGAAAAAGTTTTTGTTCACCCTAATTTTTTGCATTATAGACAACTAATCAGGATTTCTGAAATTTGGATGTTACATGGGGACCATTTCATGTTGGCTAGTCGTGTTGCAAGCCTAGAGGGAATTCGAGGAGATCCCTTGGTATGGGAGCCAGACACGACGTGCCATCCCAGCGCTCTTTGTGAGGGTCTCCTTGGCTCGGAGGATGAGGTCCATCACTTGGAGGTCCAGTTGGAGGAGGCTAGGAGGGACGCTAAAGCACGTGTAGGCACTCCGCATGAAGGAGGCGAGAGACACGTGATCGTTGTAGTTTCTCCTGGTGGCCTTCCAGCTGAACGAGTCGCTGACGTCCCTTCATCTACACCCGATAGAGCCCCCTTGCGTGAGTGTGGACGCACTTATTCACTTCCTTTCTACCCATATGGCTCGACTCTAAGACCTCAGCTCGCCCATGGATTCATTGCTAAATGAATAAGGTAGGGAGGTGGCCTCTGGTGTGGCCCAGGCTTTGTTATCCAGGCTACACTACCACATCCCTAACTTTGACGTGGATATGATCTTCAAGCCCCCAAGCCCCGACAAGAGCCTACAGGCTTCCCGGGAAGCGGTGGAGACGGCCGTGACCAAGGTGTTGCGGTGGCTCTACCGCGATCTAGCCACCTGATGCCAATTTCCTTTATTTTTCTACTTAGACATAAAAAGAAAAGCGTTGAGCTTTATCAATTTGTATTATTTTTTTCTTTGTCACTTTTTACTTTAGTATCCATTAATAACGTTTGACGCGTACCTGGCCTTAATTCCCCTTTACTTTTTAAGTTCATTTGTTGCCCCCACGTCTTTCCGGTGGATTGGTTAGTATGACTACACCAGCCATAGGACTAAGGACTGGGCCCTATAGTACCGACAACGGTGTCCACCCTGTCGTGCCACCATTTTACCTTTCGGTTGGTGCTCCCTAGCACTGAGGACCCTAGGCCGGGTCCGGGTGACCTGTTAAGCGGATGCTCCCTTCCTAGGGTGCCCTTTGTATGGTTAGGCATACACTAAGTTTTCTAAGGGGAGTGAAGATGGGAATGGAGGGCACCACTTATCTGAGCAAAGTCTTGGGTGAATTAGTACACGACTTATCTTTTTTCGAGCCCGGGGTCTCTGGAAGGTGCCCAATCTGGTCTGGCTTGGGCTGGCACTTCATACCAATCATCCAAAATATCATTTATATACCCGAGCTAGACATTTTCAATCTTTTATTTTCTGTCTTTCAACATTTTCCTCATTTTCAAAAGAATCTTATCAACATCAATAGTGGCACCAATTTCATGTCACATAATCCTTAACATGTTAGTCTCGCAGTTTGAGGTGGATCACCATAATCACATGATTAGTGTTCTTCCGCATTCTATTCTTTAGTAATCTTTTATTATAGTAAACATTTTACCTAATCCTTTTGCCCATACCATCATGAAAACTTTCATGATGACCCTACTATATCTCATAAGAACGAATACTAGTGTAATATTAGCACCCTGATCAGGACATCTAGCATCTCTAATCTTCGCAAATGCTCATACGATATGAGAACTAGAGTTATCATTGCGCCCCTAGGGTGTTGTTATCATGAAGTTCGTTTGATCATAAGAATGCTTATGTCTGTACCGCAAAGGCTTTTCATGTCGAGGATGCAAAGGTTGCACAGTATGTGTAACAACAAAATCGTGTAGTGTTAAATTTATAGATGAACAATCATGCCGTAGACTTTATTATGCTGACAAACCGTCTTCGACGAAGAAACCGCATGTAGTATACTTTCATGAAGTTGCAAAATACAACGCTAAGGTAAGAAAATGAAAACTTATATCCACTGAGAAACCTCTATTTCAGACAATACTTTCATCGAGACATATCATGTACTTGTTTTTGAACAAGCGTACAAATTATTTCAAATAGGTCAGCATACAAATTGTGTTAAATAGTACATCATACAAATTAGTTCAAGCCAAAGAAAAAGGTTCCTTCATACACACCTAAGAACGTAAACATGATAGAAACTCTACACAGACACTAAGGATAGGGAGATAGAATCCAACACGTCTACCTAGTTCACCACTAAGTCTTCCAGACCGAACTATTCTAGAGGAGCACCGTCAGTGTCATGCCCTATTGTTCGTGCTCATCGGCGCGTCAGCGACTGTCACCATGAGTTTAGCACATGACTTGTTCAGATAGAAGTTGTTCGCTCTAGTGTTGTTAACATCCGATGAGATGCGGAACCACTGTCGAGCCAGAAGGTGCAGGCTTTCTAGAACCTTCTCGTCAAATTCTTCAGGAGGCAAGAGATCTTTGACTATGATGACCTATCCTGGAAGTTGTAGACGGCATCTCTTGAATCATCAAAGAGGCACGAACGCGAGTTCTTCCATACGACGAAGATCACGCGGTGCTTCTTATGTGCAAACGATCTTAGGTATTCACGCATAGAGGCCATGGATGATAGTGGTCTTGCAAACCCGAGCAAAGCAAGGAATAAGAACGCGTCTCCCATTTGTAGTCCCGGGTAGAAAATAAGAAACACAAAGATATTGTATGATGCAGAGAGAGGTGTCAAGCAAGGGCATATAAGTACATGGACAATAGCACACGAAGAACACCAACCAAGGGGGTATTTATGGTAGATCATGTAAAGAATAGTAAGCTATCGATGATGGCTTGCAGCCTAGTGAAACGATGCTCGAAGCCTATAGTACAAATGCATGAGCTATGAAACAATGTGAAGAACCCAAATGCATCACATGATCTATGAAACAATGCGTCACATGCCAGCTGCCTGTTTTTATCCCCAGGGGCCCTTCCGACCCGAGAGGCGGGCCCTCTGAACTACCCGGGGATCCCCCCCCGAGGCCTCCCCATTAGACAGGACGCGAGGCTCCCGACCCGGATCCTATGATTGCGTGGCTCGAGGAGAGCGCGTAACCGGTAGTAGCCCCAAGGTGGGGTGCCGCCTCACGGAGTTGGAGATCCGGGTTGGTACCCCACCTATTCAGGGCGTTGGGCCCAGGGGCCCCCCGCTGAACTACCTCGGGATCCGGCCTATAGGCTCTGATGAAGATCTTGATGCCTCGTTTCTGCTACTAAGGGGAATCCAAGGGACTACTCTTGTAGTGACTTAAGTTTTTTGTGATGTGCCAAGTAGCTTTGTTCCCTTAGCCTATTTAAGAGGTCGTGATGGAGGAGGTCGTGTTCAGCATTTCCCCTTTCTCCCTTCTTGTTCTTCGCTTTCTACAAAAGCATGGCCACCGTCCACCTTGCTGATCATGCGCTAGCGTCGGGGAGGCTGCTTTTGCTGGCACCAGAGGGTTAGCTTCCGTTCGGTGGTGGCGAGGCAGATCGAGGGAGAGGGTGGTGAGGCCTTCGACGGGGTTGTCGCCTGGAGGTGGATTGTTCCCCTATTCTGGTTGTTCCTCAGGACACTTCGATGGATTTTCCCGGCTTCGAGTTCTATGTGAGGGTGCACAAAGAGAATGCGAGAATGATGCGCCTTCTTGACGTCTTTGCTTGGTCCTTTGGCAGCTGCCACTGCCCTCGTAGGTTAATGCTTTAGTCTGTCGGGTGTTGCAATACCATCTAGTGTGCTCATGTCTTCTCCGAAGAAGGCGGGAGCATGTGCCTTGGAAGGGGGTGGACCCTTTTCTCCGCGACCCAATACCTCCACCGGGGAGACATCCTCGTAGTGAAATTTGATGGCGTGGAGATGTTATCCATCAAGGTTTTTAGTAGCAACCAGCGCCATGTTGACTACTTCCACAAGGAGGGGCTCTGATCCTGTAGAGGCCCTGCCTGGCTGCATGCCCGAGACCCCTTGTCGGGTGAGCAGGTTGGACCTGCGTAGGCTTCATCAAGTAGTACAACATGTAAGGTGTTAGGATATATCTCTTGTTTTATTTCTTTTGGCTGTAATTATGCACTTATTAACCCAAGAATAAAAAGAGGGCACTTATCTAGCGTTGCTTCCTCCTTATCGGCTGAGTTTTTCCAGTTGCCGGTGTTCCGGAGGTGATAAGGTTCGCTCCTCGGTCACCCCTGGAGCGCACCTTCGTGCACATTTTGGTTGGCGGTCAGCCCTCAATGGGTGGGGATGGATAAGGATGCTTGATCTTTCTTGTCAATTGGGCCAAACCTTAGTGCATCACCTTGGGGTGCTTAGGGAGTAGCCTGGCTATGCTCGTTGCTTTGAGGGTGCGTCCATCATCGCAGCGAGCGAGACACATGAGGTGATCCTGCTTAGACTCACGCGTTGCGCGAGCATCCGTATCCAACTGTGCCCACTACACCGATGGCGGGTCCATTTTTACAGTGGGTGAGACGTGTGGGGTGATCCTGCCGGGACTCACGTGTTGTCTTAACAACAATAAGCCTAATATAACTGTGCCCACTGATCTGATGGCGCGTTCCATTGTTGAAGTGGGCGAGACGCGTGGGGTGATCCTACCTAGACTCACGTGTTGCCTAAGCAACACATGGCCTTATCTAACTGTGTCCACTACTTCAATGGCGCGTTCCATCGTCACAGCGGGCGACACACGCAGGATAATCCCACCTGGACTCACGTGCTGCCTAAGCAGCACGCGGGCTTATTTCTAGAGCACCTTACATGTAGAATTTGCGAAGATGGTATTCGTGCAAGTGCTCGATGTTCCACGAGTTCTCCACAACACTGCCATCTTCGGTCTCTAGGAGGACCGTTGTAGGCCTGGAGACTTGTACTAAGTGGTAAGGGCCTTCCCACTTTGGTTGTAACTTTTTGTTGTCCTTCCCAGGGCGAGCTCTATGAAGGACCAAGTCACTTTATTGAATGGTGCGAGATCGGACCCCACTGTGACAGCACCGCAGGCTCTGCTAGTTGCGATTTGCATGCATAGCCACCAGGTTACAAGCCTCTTCGAGAAAGCTGATGTCATCGATGCGGTGTTCAGGTACTGGTATCCGCCCACCGCCCGTGGGAGGGTTCCCATGGCGAAAGGCCATGAAAGGGGTATAGTTTGGAGAGCTTGAGTGGGTTGATGTTTCTCTTTGGCATGGAATTGGCAAGCATCCTAGGTTCTGACCAAGTATTTGGTGTCTAATAGGGTCGTTGGCCAATAGAAACCTTGGAGGGACGCTTTCCCTGCCAAGGTCCGGGAGACGAGGTGACTCAATCTCTCTCCCTCGTGGATCTCAGCAAGGAGTTTGTGTCCTTCTTCTTGGGATATGCAGCAGAGCAGGATATAGGATTCGTGCTTCTGGTAGTGGTCTTAGTCCATCAGGGTGTACATCTTGGCTTGTCAGAATACTTTTTCGGCATCAGCGCGGTTAGCGGGGAGCTCCCAGGTCTAGAGTTACCTTAGTACGTCTGAGGACTAGAGTATCCTAGGCATCTCCTCCGCTTGTATGGCGCTCTTGCCGGGAAGGATTCCCGAATCTTTATCCCCGGGGGCACACAGCTTCACACCCAACGATTCACGTACGAGGGGTGTGGCTGAGGGATCTCCTCGGGTTTTTTGTAGGCTTTCTTTGTTTCCTCGCCTTGGTTTCCGAGGGCACACAACTCCGAAATTATTGCTTTGCATACAATGGGTGTGGCCGACGGCTCATCCCGGAATCTTCTTTTGGCTATTGTAGCTTTGTTTCTTGGGGCACACACCTTCACACCCATCACTTCGGATACGATGGATGTGTCTGAGGGCTCACCCCGGTGTCTGGTGCTTTCTAGGGTATTGTTCCTCTTGAGGGAACAAAACTTCGCAGCCATCACTTTGCATATGATGGGTGTGGCCAAGGGCTAACCCCGGGATTCTTTGTTGGGGGGATGGATACTCGTATGTTCCTCCCCGGGAGCACACAACTCTGCAACCATCGCTTCGCATATGATGGGTGTGGCCGAGGGCTCACCCCGGGGTTCTTCATTAGGGGTCCCGCTACTCATGTATCCGTTACCGAGGGCACATAGCTCCACAACCATCACTTCACATACGATTGGTGTGGCCGAGGGCTCGCCCCGGGGTTCTTGTCGACTTGATCTCAAGCGATCTTGACGGAGGGCTTGAGCAGCCGCTCCACCATAACTTCCGAGGGTACGCATCCCCCATAAGACAAAATCTTCGAGAGCTCATTGGTGGTGGTGTTGGAGTCACGCGGGATGTGTTCCATATAGAGCCCGTCAAAGTGCTGCTCCAACTTTATGACTTCCTCCACATAGGGAGCCATTCGCGAGGAGTTGTAATCTTTTTTATTTCAATAATGACTAGCTAAGAGTCCCTGCAGAAGATTAGATGCTTGATCCCCAAATCTTTCGCAATTCAGAAGTAGAGAATTTGTACCACATACTTTAGTTGGTCCCCAGTTGAAGACACGAGGAGCACGCTAGCCCCTGAGCCACTTAGGGAGTATGAGCCATCGAAGTACATGATCCAGTCGCGCTCGTCGATGATCCCTGGCAGGGATGACGAGGGCCCCTCCTCGTCCTTCGGAGTCGCGGTCCATTCGACGATGAACTCGACCAGAGATGCCCTCTTGGTAGTATGAGTGTGGGCGAAGTGGAGGTCGAAGCTAGAAAGTTCCATGGCCCACTCCACCTCCCACCCGGTAGCTTCTCAGTTGTGCAACATGCGCTCTAGTGAGAGCTTGGTAACTATGGTGACCTGGTGGGCCTCAAAGTAGTGACGAAGATTCCTCGATGCGATGAGCATACCGAGCAGGACCTTCTACAGGGTAGGGTAGCGCACCCGAGCATCGCACATCACGCTGCTAATGAAATACATGGGGCGCTGCATCGTATGCTTTTTCGGGGGCTCCCGTCGGTCTTCATCGCCCGAGTTGCAAGCCCGGGAGGGGGCGCTTTTGGGCATCCAGGGTCGCTTCCTAACTCCAAGAGTTCAGGACGTGTGCCTGACTCGGTCCTTAGACTAGGGCCCTTAGCAATGACTTCCGAGTCATCTCCGTCCACGGGCTCCGCCTTGCAGAAATCAGGAAGAGGTGCTTTCAGGCATCCATGGTCGCTTACCGGTTTAGAGAGTCCAGGAGGTGTGCCTGGATTGGTCTGCTGATCGGGGCCCTTGGTGATGACAGGCGTGTCACCTTCTTCCCTTTCAACAACAAGAACCGCACTGACTACCTGGGTAGTGGCAGCGACATATAATAGTAGCGGCTCCCCAGGTTTGGGAGCCAGGAGGACCGGATGGGATGAGAGGTAGCATTTTAGATATTGGAATCTAGCCTCCGCCTTCGGTGTCCATTCCATCAGCCCCGCCTTCTTCAGTAGTTTGAAGAAGGGGAGGGCCCACTCTCTGAATCGTGATATGAAGCGTGTGAGAGAGGTGATGAACCTGTTTAGATGTTGGACATCCTTGACACACCGGTTAGCCTCGATTTCCCGGTGCGAAACTAGGAAACCGAGCAACTTCCCCGAGGACACCCCGAAAAAGCATTTTTGGGGGTTGAGCTTGCGGTTGATATTCCGTATGTTGTTGAACATTTTGTCAAAATCCAGAGCAAGTTCAGATGATGCCTAGTCTTCACCATGATGTCATCAATGTAAGCTTCTGCATTGCGGCCAATATGAGCCCCAAGAAACACCCGGATGGCATGCTGGAATGTGGCCTTGGTGTTCTTCAACCCTAATGGCATGCAGGTGTAGCAGAAGCAGCCTTCCGAGGTGATGAACATCGTCTTCTCCTCGTCTTCTTTGGGCATCTTGATCTGGTGGTAACCGGAGAAAGCGTCAAGGAAGCATAAGAGATCGCATCCCGCGGTGGGATCGATGATTTGGTCGACTCAGGGCAGCGGAAATGGATCCTTTGGGAAGGCCTTGTTTAGGTCCATGAAGTTGATACATAACCTATTATTGTTGCTGTGAGGTTTGGGCACCACGACGGGGTTCGCCACCCATGTTGGGTGCCACACTTCCCGGATGACCTAAGCGACCTTTAGTTTCCAAACCTCCGAGATGATGAAGTCATGTTTGTCATGGGATTGTCGTCAAACCTCTTTCTTTCTCGGGTGGGCACCTAGGATCACCGCTAGATGGTACTTGCTCACCTCCCTCGGAACCCTAGACAAGCCCACGGGCTCCCAGGCGAACACGTCGATGTTCTCTTGAAGGAAGGGGATGAGCGTGCTTTCCTATTTTTCAGTGAGGCGGACCGCAATGGTAATGGGGCATCCTCCCCCTTTGAGCAGAGGGACCTTCTTGGTGAGGCCGCGGTGCTCAGCCAGACACTTCTTCCAAATGTCCGAAGCACCCAATGTGTCGAGGTCACGCGGGCCCTAGGAAACTTCCGCCACGGTCTCCTGATATGACTGCTCCATGCAGAAGACCGCGTCCTGCGGGTCGGCCTTGACGGTGATGACCCCCTTCATAGCTAGGATCTTCATAACGTTGTAGGCATAGTGGGTTACTGCCATGAACTTAGCAAAAGCAGACCATCCCAGTATGCCATTGTAAGGTAGAAGAATGTTCACGATGTCGAACATGATGTTCTCCGTGCGGAATTTCTCGGGCATCCTGAATGTAATAGGCAGGGTGACCTTCCCCAATGGTTGGTTCACCCCTGGTTTAATCCCTTAGACAGCCCCTATTGGGGATAGGCGTTCTGCGGGGATCTGGAGCTGTTCATGAGCTAGGCGGACAGGAGGTTTAATCATGTGCCCCCGTCCACCAGCATCTTGGTGATCCTAACGTTGCTAATGATCGGGGAGACCACCAGCGGTAAGATACCCATGCCCGCGCATCGGTTGGGGTGATCCTTAGTGTCAAAGGTAACTGATACGGCCGACCATTTAAAGGGCCGCTGAGCATCCACTCTCGATTGCACAACACACACCTCCCGGTATAGTCTTTTGATGGCACTATGCGATGGGAACACTGAGGCGCCCACGTGTAGGCAAAGGACATCCTGAGGCCGAAGGTCGGCCCGAGGGTGCCTGCACAGCACTTCGCGGCGTGCATTCTCCCACGATTTGGCTGAGAAATGAGTGAGGTGCAAGTTTCCCTGCTTGAACGTCTCGGATTGCCTCCTCCGTTTAGCCACGATGGCCAGGGGGCTGATCTCGGTGGGGTAAGGTCCTGCTGGCTGGTGAAGCCATAGGACATATCCCACGAGGTCTATGATCCGAACGAGACAGGATCCCACTCTGGGCTATCTCTAATTGCCTCAGGCGGGAAACGAATGAGAGCATCGGCTACTGTCAGCGTGGCCCACGGCCCAAAAAATCTTGACGGGGATGGCGGAAGCTCGCTGGCAGCGTCATTTACACTGCCTCCCTAGGCTCCTCCCGAGTCAGCTAGATCTATCCCACTGTAGGGGGTAGCGATGAACATAGGGTGGGTCCCACCGTGTCTGGGCTGATGGACAATGTGTGTGATCCGTCTGACCCATTTGGTCGCACTGACGATACTCGGCCGGCACCCCTGTGACCTCGCACCACCATGCGCGAAGGAAGGGATGAGTCACCAGCGAAGGTTGCTCGCCGAAATGCGCCCCCTGCCTGGCACGCTAGATTTCGTGTTGCAATTTTCGACACTGGGGGTATCCCCTTTGAAGTTCGGCCAGCGGCACAATATCTTACGAGCGGAATCAATGAACAGAGCGAGCGCAGTCACATAGAGAGGGGTATGGGTTTTTTACCCAAGTTTAGGTCTGTCGTGAGCAGATCCCTACGTCCTGCAATGTCTAGTATCTGATTTTAGCCCTCCTCCCTGTTTGCTCACCTAGGGATCCTTTTATAACCAACAGTGTCAACAAGCATGACGCCCACGAGAGTATCATCGTGTGCAACCATAACTTTGCCCAAACCCACTACCTGAGATTTTGACTTATTGGCATAGGTGACGATTATACGATCTTGATTTTCCCTTATTTCCGTCATTATTGCTTTGCTTCTAGTCATATGACTTGTGTAACCACTATCAAGCACCCACTTTGACCCTCCGGAAGCATAGTTCTACAAAAGACCAAGCTAGATTTTTAGGTACCCATTTTTCAATGGGTCCTCTTTTGTTAGTGACAGGAGTCTTTGGAACCCAAATAGACCAACCAATATAACCATCAAATGGACCAACATATTGCGCATAAACATTGTCGTAAGAATTACGCATTAAGACATAGTGAGGGTTAGCACTTCCCGCAAAGTCATCTTGTGACATAGTTTTGCCATTTTGGGTATTACTACCCATAATGGACTTATGTTTTGGTTGAGCGGGATTGGCCTTCTTCTTCTTGTTGTTCTTCTTCTTATTGGCTTTGGAAACATATCCTAGACCTCTTTTCTCATTATTTGTCCTTTGCTTACTTAAAAGGTCATCAAGAGACTTGTTACCTTTCGGGAAGGTTGCCTTTGCAAGATCCCCCTTCAACCTAACATTTTCTTCAAAGATGGTTGTACTACTAGGGGAATGTAAATACTAGGCGAAACAACATTAGTCAATTGATCTTGAAGTTGTTCACGATACTTTGTGAGAGTCATGAGATCACTTTCCAAGGCCTCGTGAGCATTGTTAAGCTTCTCATAATCCTCGACAAGTTTTTCATGAACAACAACAAACTCAATCTTGTCCTTTTTAGCCTTTCTGTATTTAGCAATGGCATGATCACGTTCCTTAATGAGTTTAGCAATAATTCGATCATTTTCCTCAACAAGGCCTTCAAGTGTTTCTTCAAGAGACACCCTAGTCTATTTCATCTTCTTCAAGCGACACCCTAGTAACTTATTCTTCTTCAAGAGCATTAGTTAGAGCATCCATCTCAAGTATATGCTCTCTCCCAAGCTTACACGTCTCATCAAGGATCTCTTGTGTGTGAGCAAGTTGGGTCAAGAGATTTACAAAATGCTTCTTATGATCCCCTTGCAAGTTAGTCATATAAGCATCGAAAGCAACTAATTCCTCCTTCACCTCAAGAGTTATATCATCATTCAAATCATCATTGATACTAGGTGTGGATAGAGGAGATTATGATACCTCTGATGCTCTTGCCATAAGGAAAGTGACGTTCTTGTTGGAGGTGTTCTCATTTGGGGAATCGAAGAGGGAGAAGGTGGGTGTAAAGGTAGTGGCAATGGCAGACACACCATTAGTTGTTTCTTCTTCTTCCTCCTCCTCATCATCGGAGGAGAACTCTTCATTTGTTATCAATACAATGTCCCTGGACTTCTTGTTGGTGGCATTCTTCTTGTAAAAAGGCTTCTTGAAAGGGGCCTTTGTATTTTTCTTAAATATGAGTGCACCACCATTGTCTTCTCTCTTCTCATAAGGACATCCAGCAACAAAATAATATTGGTCACCATAGTTGAAGCAAGTTCTCAATCTCAAAGCATTTTCTTTTGTACAACTTGGGTTGCTTCTTCGTTGCATCTCCATCTTGGCCTTGGCGGGATCTTTCCAGAAATTTCTTGCATATAAAGACATGTATTCACCATGAGAAACCTTGACATATTTGGGGTGGCTCATAGAGAGTGCATCATCACTTCCTTCTTCTTCATCATACTCCACAACCTTGGCCTTCAAGGCAATATTGACACCACTACTCATTCCAATGGCTCGAGCACGGGCATATTTGGCATTCTTGGCAGCAACCTTGAAGGAGACCATCTCTTTCATAACTTCATTGGAGGTCATGAGATGGTAGTTGTGTCTTCCTTAGAGACTCTTCAAGTAAGTGGGCTCGAAGGGCATGAGCGCACTCACATACTTCCTCATGATCCAAGAATCATCAATGTGAGAGGCGCCAACATTTCTGAAGGCGGTGGCTATGGATTTAAGTCTTAAATACATGTCTTCATGATCCTCACCATCCTTCATAAAGAAACCTTCAGCTTCATTGCTCAAGGAATCATATCTATTTCTTCTCATGCTGTCATTTCCAATAAACAAGTAAATGAGAGCATCCCAAGCTTCCTTGGCGATATTGTAGTGCTAAATGTGGGGAAAGTCCTTGGGTTCCACTCCAAGTTGGATCATGTGCAAGGCGATGACATTGAGTTGACTATTGACCACTTCTCTTCTTGTCAAGTTGGTTGGATCCTCAATTTTGAGTCCTTCTTCAATAATGTTGCACAATTCAATGCAAGAGCTGCACACATGAGATTTCATTAAAACATGCCATTGAGAAAAAGTATGTGTAGCTAACTTAGGTGGGTCACCTCTATTATTTATATGGATAGGAGGGTTGGGAGAGTACCATTCGCGAACCACATGGTGCTCTTCCTTCCCATCACCCTTTTTGGTGGAGGAGTTAGTGGAATTATGTTCATCCCCCACTTCCACACCTGTTGTCTTGGCCGGAGCATTTACCTTAGGGTTAGGAGCTGTTTCCTCAGGAGAAGGAGGTGGTGAGGCTGATTTTTGTTTAACAAGTTACTCACTAGTTGACGCAATGTTGGATTTCGTTGCCCAAGGTAGAGCTCAAGATTGTATCCAACTTCTTGAGATCTACCGTGGTCACCGAAGTGCTAGCCTCACCCTCTCCACCACCCGAATAAAGAGCCGAGTTTATGATACCAATTGAAAGGATCATATGGTCACCTAGAGGGGGGGTTAATAGGTGCTACTTCAAATTTTACTTCTTTCTCAAATTAGGGTTTGACACAAAGGTAAATTCTCTAAATATGCAACTATGGTGAATTTACCTATTTGTCACACTAGCACAACTAATTAGGCAAGAACAAGATAAAGTTAGGTGCGGTAAAGGTTAGATGTAACCAAAGTGAAGCACACGGGGACACAAGGATTATTTCCCGTAGTTCATTCGTTTTGAGGGGAAGTACGTCTGTGTTCGGAGAGGGGATGGTATCAAACCACCAATGACACGAGAGGCCTCCCTTGTTCTCCGGTGAACCTCACCCCAAGGGGATCGTTTCACGCTTCCACTATACCGGCAACCTTCAAGGTGGTAGCCGACACCCTGACAACAAGTTCGAGGCACACATCCAAAACTTAATTTGGGGCTCCTAAATCCAAGCAAGTTGTCACAACAATCAAAGGCAAGCTTGTAAGAACTAAAACAAGGCCTAGGGTTTCCAATGACTCCGGTCTGCCAGACCGGAGACTCCGGTATACACAAGAAACTCCGGCCCATCTCTGGTTCATATCCGGACCGACTCTCTGACTGACTTGGGCAGTGTCTCGACGCTCACTCTAGAGACTCTGGCAGAAACTCCAGACCAGGGACACCGGAGACTCTGGAGTTTCCACACAGGAAACTCCGGTCCGAGAAATCACACCAGAGATTCCGGCCTCCGGTTCATCTCCGGACCCCTGATAGAATGACGTTGGGGTGTTTCCTGAGTCCACTCCAAGGACTTCCTAGGAAACTCCATACCACACCGGAGACTCCAGTGTTTGCACACTGGAGACTCAGGTCTGGAATCTTGAGGAAAGCTTAGTTTTAGCTAGGGAATTCCCCACACTATTATGGCCTTTTCTCTTTTCAATAGATTAACCTGTAGACATTAACACATAGTAAAATGAACCTTATGTTGTTATCGAACAACAAAATAGATTAGGAAAATAAATGTCCTTTCGATAGTATATATCTTCTAGATGATGGAATGAAAAATAGGATCCAACAGCTAGCAACAATGTTTTGATCCGCTGGTCATGCTTCAATGGTTAATATTCAAAGTTATTTATACAATATATATAATAGTGGTAAGATAAGAAAACAAAGACTATATATCAATAGTGTATCTTCTTAATGCTAAAATGAAAAAGAAGATCCAACAGCTAGCATTGTTGGGATTCGCTAGTCTTGATCCAACCGTCAATATACAAAGTTATTCGTACACTATATAGTGGTAAGATAATTAAGATAACAAAGACTACCAATACTATCAATCTTCTAGATTCTGGAATGTAAAAGAAGATCCAACGGCTGACAATGTTGGGATTCACGAGTCTTGAATCCAACACTCAACGAATAACTTCGAATATTGAGCATTGGATCAAGATTTGTGAATCACAACGTTGTTTGCCATTGGATCTTCTTTTCCATTGTAGAATCTAAAAGATATTATTGATAGTCTTTAGCACAATGGACACTATGCACAAACCTCAAAACATACTAGCTTCTCCATCATTCTAGAATCTTCTCCCTTGTTTCCCTAGACCATGTTACCAAAAATTTCAAGTAATATTAGGTATAGCTAATCAATGTTGACTTCTAGATGATACAAATACAAGAATATAATATACCCATACATTATAGATGTTGATCAAATTTATATTTTTGGAGCTTTACCTCTTATATAGTATTACTACTATATAGTCTATGAATAACTTTGAACTTTGACCATTGGATCAAGACTCGCAAACCCAAACATTACAAACTATTGTATCTTCATTTCCATCATAGCGCACATATTATGTTAATAGCGCTAAAGACTATTAGTAAAGTCTTCTATATGCATGTTAGATGCATACAAGATCCACAGTTTGCAATGTTGGGATTTGTGAGTCTTGATCCAAAGGTCAAAGTTCAAAGTTATTCGTACACTATATCTTATCTTACCACTATATAGTGTACGAATAACTTTGAACATTGACCGTTGGATCGACACTCGCGAATCCCAACATTTCTAGCTGTTGGATCTTCTTTTCTATTCTAGCATCTAGAAGATTCTAGTGATAGTCTTCATCAGAATGAATGCTATGCACAAAACTCAAAACACACTTCTCCATCATTCTAGAATATTCTCCCTCCTTTCTCTAGACCATGTTACCAAAATTTTCAAGTTTTAGATAGCTAATAATTGTTGACTTCTACATGATATAAAAGTGTACAAGAACCAAAATATACACCCATACTTTATATATGTTGATATTATTTATATTTTTTCTTCTTTACCCATTATAATTTTATATAGTGATGATATGTCAGACATCTATTATCTCAGTCTCACGTGCAGGGCACACGCAACTTACTAGTATAGTACTAGTAAGATTATATAATAGGTAAATCTCAAACAAATTATAAATTTGATTGACATCTATAAAGTATGAGTGTATATTTGGTTCTTGTACTTTCTATATCATGTAGAAGTCAACGATTATTTGCTATCTGATACTTGAAAATTCTGGTAACATAGTATCGAGAAACGAGGGAGAAGATTATAGAATGATGGACAAGTGTGTTTTGAGGTTTGTGCATAGCATTCATTGTGCTAAAGACTATCAATAGAATCTTCTAGATGCTAGAATGGAAAAGAAGATCCAACAACTGGAAATGTTGGGATTCGCGAGTCTTGATCCAATGGTCCATATTCAAAGTTATTCGTACACTATATAGTGGTATGATAAGATAAGATAGACTATCAATAGTATCTTCAAGATGCTAGAATGGTAAAGAAGATCCAACGGCTATTAATATTGGGATTCACGAATCCTTATCAATCCAACGGTCAATATTCAAAGTTATTCGTAAAATATATAGTCGTAAGATAAGGTCAGAAATACTAAAAATAGATGCTAGAATGGAAAAGTAGATACAACGGCTAGCAATTTTGGGATTCGCGAGTCTTGATCCAATGGTTAATATTCAAAGTTATCTGTAGATTATATAGTGGTAATATAAGATAACAAAGACTATCAATAGTATCTTCTAGATGATGTAATGGAAAAGGGGATCCAACCGCTAACAACAATGTTGGGATTCACGGGACATGATTCAATAGTAAATATTGAATGTTATCTGTACACTATATATAATAGTGGTAAGATAAGAGAAAAGAAAGACTATTAATAGCATATTCTCGATGCTATAAAATAGAAAGAAAATCCAACGGCTGGCAATGTTCGAATTCGCGAGTCTTGATCGAATGGTCAATATTCAAAGTTATGTGTACACTATATAGTGGTAAGATAAGATAATATAAGGAAGTCTACAAATTAATACTATCGATCTTCTAGATGCTGGAATGGAGAAGAAGATCCAACGACTGGCGATGTTGGGATTCGCGAGTCTTGATCCAACGCTCAACAAATAACTTTGAATATTGAGCATTGGATTAAGACTTGTGAATATCAACATTGCCAGTCGATTGATCTTCTTTCCTTTGTAGCATCTAAAATATACTATTGATAGTCTTGAGTACAATGGACACTATGCACAAATCTCAAAACGCACTTCTCCATCATTCTAGAATCTTCTCCCTTGTTTCTCTAGAACATGTTACCAAAATTTTCAAGTATATTAGGTATAGCTATTCAACGTTGAGTTCTACATGATACAAATACAAGAACCTAATATACCCATACTTTATAGATGTCGATCAAATTTTAAATTTTTTGAGCTTTACCTATAATATAATCTAACCACTATGTAGTGTATGCTTAACTTTGAACTTTGAGTGTTGCATCAAGACTCATGGACCCAAACATTACAAATTGTTGGATCTTCTTTTCCATCATAGCATCTAGAAGATTGTTTTTTAGAGAATCATCTAGAAGATTCTATTGATAGTATTTAGAGAAAGTCCAGCAACACCCCTGCATTTTCTCACCTATGTGTGTATGTAGGGTCCTTCCTAAAAAATCTTCTCCTAAATTTTGCTTATCTCCAGGAGCAACCCTACATTAGCTCCCCTATATCATAACCACAACATTTTAATAGGAAAGAGGTCACTTTATCAATTTATTTTCACCCATCAACTCACTCATCCACGTAGGGCCCATAGATAGGGGAGGTCGCGGTCGCCTTGGACGCACCACAAAATTATGAATGGGACGTCAAGTGCGGGAAGCAGAGTCAGCGTTCCGTCCCATCGCTTACCCTAGTCATCGTCATCGATATTTGTCACACGCATCGGCTTGATCAGCAACATTGATTGTCCCCTCACTTTGGTAATCTGCCACAATAATCTCGGTTAACCTCCTTTGTAACATCTCAAAAATATTAAAGGAGAATATCAATTTCCAATCACCAAAATTAGGGTTGTTATGCCATGAATGCATGTATGTTTATAAATGATGTATGAATGCTTGTTATGCCATGTTTGTTTGTTATATATGTTGAGAAATAGTTTAAAGATCAAAGCATTATTATCTAGGTCAAATCCAAACCAAATCAAATAAAAAGAAAATAAATTATAAGGCATATGACTAATGGTCATTTTTGCCAAAGTTAACACCTAGCCCACTTTGGGCATCTCTAGTAGATGATTTCAGACAGAAACAATTCTATTTGTTTTCTCACCTTGCTAGACCAAGTGACAATGAACCCAAGTGAACTTTCAAAACTTACAGAAACAAATTCAAATCCTGTTGACAGAATTTTCAAAATTGAATCAAGTGTATGCATCTAGATAGACATTTTTCAAAAACCAACCAAACCTTCTCCACTTGACCAATCCTAGCAACCAGAGACACTAAAGTATTTGAACAACACACTCACAAAAAAGAATTTGAAAATTCAAATATTTCTTTCTTGTGGCCATTTAATCAAACACTTAGCAGGCATAGTACAAATATACCAACTATGCACTGTTTGAATCTATCTAGTGATCACCTTTGTACTAGATTGACCCTCTCTCACTCGCCCACGATCACCCCCAGTACCAGCCCGTGCACCTAGCACCGCTCACTCGACCCAATGACTAGTGCCAGCCTATACTCGAGCGTGCCATGCCAGCCGGGCATGGACACGATGCCGCAAGCCTCGCCGCCTTCTCCCACGACCACTAGAAGCTAGGCGTGACCTCACCGCACCCTCAGTCCACACCATGTCCAACAACAGCTAGTGGGGACGCTAGTGCAGCCGCGCCCATTTATCTCTCTGCCATGCCGAGCGCACGCCAGAGCACCGAGCTGTCCCGCGCAGCCACGCCGCGCCTTGCTCTCCCTTGCATAAATGCATTCGCCGCGTCACCAGCAACCTCCTAGACACGCCCGTTTAATGTCGCGCACCCCGTGACCACCGTACGCCATGACAAACACCCGTGGTACCCGAGCGGAGCATGGACGTCCCCCTCCGATTAAGACCGCGCCTCACCGTGCCACTGTGCGCATGACGATCAACAAAGAGAACCCCGTCGACCTATGCCCTCAGCCATGCCTATAGCGCCCTATAGCAACGTCGCCGACGAGCTCGAGCCATGCCCCAATGCTCTCCTCACTAGGGTATAAATAGACCCCTCCCTATGCTTCAAAATGCACACCACTCGACTCACCTCTCCCCCAGAAAACCCTCTGACCCTTCCCTGGAGCAAGGCGAGCACTGCATCGCCGGAATTTCACCGGAGCCTGACGCCACTGTGGAGGAATAGAGCCAGCGATTGGTGCCGCCCCAGGAGCTGCCACGACCACCAATCGAACCGCCGTCGTCGACCAGCTCGTTCACCCCCATCGCCGGACCTAGCTGGAGCCCTGGTAAGCCCCCGTTGACCCCCACCATCAAGCTAAGGTTGAAATCCCCCACGTGCCATGCGACGGAGATGATGATACTGAGCCATTGATTGTGTTGTTTTGCCCTAAGGCAGTTAACTGATACCGATACAACGGAAAAATCAGGCACGTATATCAACAATCCCTATGACACAAGCAGAACACTCGGAAAATGCTCAGTCATGCACTCGAAAGACTTCATAAAGTTCCCAGTCGAATCTGCGATTCCAATGGACACTCGGGGGCTACTGACTTGGGTATACCCTACAGGTACTCGAGCTTGGTATATATGGTCCAGATACGGCAGAAGCCCACGGCGTTGCCAAGACCCAATGGAGAATTCGAGTGGCCCACGGACTCTCGATTGCTTGTGAGACAAGAAGAAGCTTAAGATAGAAAGTTCAAAGTGAAAACCCTAATATGTAACCGACTCGACCTGCTACTCGAGACCTGTCCTATTTATATAAAGGCTAGGAGGGGACGGCGAGGAGGACGCACGCAACTCTACTTTCCACAACTCTCGCCAGATTGCATCTGCGCGCCCCTGTAATCTTCGATTCCTTCATTAAATCCAAGAATAGACAAGCAGGAGTAGGGACCTCTACAAGGCCTGAACCTGGGTAACCTTGCGTCCCTGTGTGCTTTTTTACTAGCCGATTGACGCCCCCAGCGCTCCCTCCTTCTCCAAAACCGAAGTCCATAACAATGGGCATTGACGAGTTAAACCCTCGTCAATTGGTGTCGTCTGTAGGAACTAGGAGTGCTGATGTTGTGGCTTCTTCGGCCCCGTCAACCGCGATATACAACTCCACAATAGCGGAGATTCGCCAGCTCTTCAGCATGTTCGACTTCACCGTCCACATGCCAGCCACTCGCCAGGCTTTCGAGTCTGTGGGCGATGGAATTAGTCTCGCGATTGGGAGCTTCCGCTTCCAGGTTGGTCAGATGGGCATGCTTCACATGCCTGACTAGCCGACGGCACCCGCGATTGCCCCAGAATCGTGGTTCCCGCCACGAATCGGCACCCACAGCGATCTCAATGCCTCGGCAAAAGCTGGGAGCACGGATAGGGAAAGTAGTCGCGGATCCGATCTGGGTGACTTGGCCACTGAAGACGGAGCCTACGGCTCTGGATCTGAAAGTTGCGGGAGCAACAGCTTCCCCAACCACTTCATGTGCACGGTCATCAACGCGGGCGATACTACCGCCAATCGTGAAAACATTGGCACTGGATCTAGCACTAGACCGCCCAACGACAGCATGCCCAACTACACCGGACCACCCAATGGCAGTACGCCCAATGGCGGCCCCACCAATGGTGACAATAGCGCGCCCGTTAACAATGGAGCGGGAGGAGAACCACCGACCATAGTGAACGAACACACTGGAGAGCGCGTAGTGATCAAGCTCAACGACAACGAGTGGGATCGCTGTTGAGAAGCTCTACGAGGCAATGCTCTGCCCCTCAACTCCCCACAAGACATGCTGATGGGCTACCATTGGCTACTGAAGGAGTTGTACAGACGCCAGCTACACGCAATTGTGCAACTCGAGGCGCGTAAAAAGGCGGCGGACGAGTCAAGCCTTCTGCGAGCCGGGCTCTCCTCCCACGGAGGATCCTCCTCCAAAGGCAACGAGTACTTGGCCAACAAGAGAAGATCTCGACTGGCCCACCTCACCGAGGAAGAACGCGTAGAAGCCGCGAAAGTCCTTGACTTCGGATCCATGATGGTGGATATGCGGGGCAACGTCCTCCCGAAGACGCCTCAATCCGCGGTAACGGCGGCCACCGTGTACCTCCTCAACAACCAGCCGCCAGCTGGATATCCACGAGTTGCCATGCACCGATCTACGATCGCAGGCGCGAGGCTAGTCAAGGCCGCCCTCGACAAAGATCCCGCACTAGAGCCAAAGAAAAGAAGGCTATAGCAAAACACTATTCCTTGCCCTCGTCCAGCGACGATAGCAACGATCTGTCTCGGCGTCGCCGCTCACGGCGGCACGATCGCGACTACGATGAGTGCGATGTCCTCACGCAGTGCAAAATCGATAAATCGAGGGCAAGACGCGCTCGTTCAACTAACTCAAAAGAGGACGAGACTGAGCTCTGCGGCGCCAGATGCTTCAGCAGGGACATCAAGCAGAAGCGAACGCCTAAAGGGTTCAAACTACCGTCAGAGAACCCAAAAATTGACGGTCTACATGACCCGATAATCTGGTTGGAGGACCACATCTCCTCTGTCAGACTATATGGCGGGATTCGAAGCACAGCCATGCAATGCCTGCAGCTAGAGCTGCAGGGCGCTGCTCGCGCATGGCTCAACAATCTCCTGTGCGGATCCATTCGCAGTTGGGAAGAGCTGGTCTACATCTTCGTGCGCAATTTCACTTACAAAAGGCCCGCATCAATCGAAGAGCTGAGAAGCTGCCAGCAAAGATCAAGCGAATCGCTACGCTCGTACATCCAGAGGTGGTCCATCATCAAGAACTCCATAGAAAACATCTCAAAGGACCGCGCAATCGACGCATTCAACGGCGGCATTCACCGTATAGAGCTCAGGGAGGAGCTAGGCCGCTCGAAGCCCAAAACGACCGACCACCTGATGGAAATCGCGAATCGGTGGGCTGAAGGAGAAGAATCAGTGAAGAACCGTACCTACTCCGACGATGACAATGACCTCGTGCGCAGATGCGACCGCCGAGGAAAAAGTCGGATGCGCGTCTACGACGACCGCGACGAGATCAACATGGTCGCAGCCGGCTACGCCGACAAATGCGACGACAATCGCAACAGCAGATACCGCAATAGCAGAAAAACCACGCAGGTGTGGCAACGCCGCACTCGCGAAGAGGCACCCGCAACATGTATCGAGCAACAACTATCCGGGCCATGCAACATGCACTTCTACATCGACAAGCATGATGGAAATAAGAAATCCAGCCACCTTCTCAAGGATTACCGCGAGTTCCTCAAACTCCATGAGGGCCTGGCCCGGATGAATCGGGACGCAGTCAACAGGGGCTATGGAGCCGCCCCAGGTGATGTGGCACATGGAGCTCCTCCAGCACCGCCCGGACCACCACCACCCGTAGCCGCGCTAGTCGAGCATCATGGAGGCGAACCATACCCACGAGCCGTGGGAAACATGGGGATGATCCAAAACGGGTGTCCCTCAAATCAAGTGCAGAAGGCCATCACTCGCCAAGTCATCTTGGCGATAAACTCTACACCTTCCACCACTGAGTACCTCAGTGGAAGCGACTCCTGCATCACCTTTGATAGGCGTGACCACCCGCGCCAAGTTCCTCGCCCAGGCCACTGTCCCCTCGTACTCGAGGCACAATTTGGGGGTTTCGACATGAGTCGCGTCTTCATGGATGGTGGCAACGGCATTAACCTCATGTTCGCGAGTACCTTGCGTGCGATGAGGATCCCTTTGACGTGTCTGGAAGTTTCAGACATGACGTTCCACGGCATCGTCCCAGGGAAGGGCATATATCCCCTGGGCAAAATCAACCTCGACATCATCTTCGGCACGCCCAAAACTTTTGGCGAGAACGCATCGACTTTGAAGTTGTCGACTGGCCTTCACAATACCACTACATGCTCGGACGTGTCGCGTTCGCAAGGTTCATGGCAGTGTCGCACTATGCCTACCTGCAGATGAAAATGCCAGGTCCAAACGGCATAATCACAATGAACAACAATTTCGAGAGGTATGAGAGCTGCGACACGGAATTCAATAGAATCTCCCAGTCCTTCGGCATGCAGGAGGAACTCGCAACATTAAAGGAGTCGATAGACAACAATCTGCCTCTCCTGAGCAAGCCAAGTTCACCCGATCTGTCCTTCGACTCGTCGGTTCACACGGAGAAAGTCCAGGTCCACCCAACGGACCCGACCAAGACGGCCCTCATCGCTAACAACTTGAGTTCCACATAGGAACTCACGCTCATCGAATTCCTCCGTGAACACTGGGAGATCTTCGCCTGGTCTCTAGCGGACATGCTAGGAGTTCCCAGGGAATTCGCCGAGCACTCACACAACATAAATCCAGACGCAAGGCCAGTCAAGCAGACAATTCGGCGACTGTATGAACCAAGAGCAAAGGCAGTCGGAATGGAGATCAATAGACTCCTCGACGCAAAATTCATACGCGAGATCAAGGAAAGCACTTGGCTTGCTAACACAGTGCTTGTGCCCAAAAAAGACACGGATATCCTACGGATGTGCGTGGACTTCACCTCCGTGAATAAGCACTGCCCAAAGGATCACTTCCCGCTGCCACGACTCGACTAAATCATCGACCCTACCGTGGGATGTGAGTATCTCTGCTTCCTCGATGCCTACTCAGGCTACAATCAGATTCGAATGAAGGAAGAAGACCAAGAGAAAACGGCGTTTACAACAACCTTTGCTGTGTTCTGCTACAACACGATGCCCTTCGGGCTAAAAAACGCAGGAGCCACCTATCAGCGGTGCATGCAGGCCTGCCTCAAGAATCAACTTGGTCGTAACCTCCAAGTCTACGTTGATGACATCGTCATCAAAACAAAAGAGGAAGCCTCGCTAATCGACAATCGACGCGAGACCTTCGCCAATCTCGACCGCTACCAGATCAAGCTCCATCCGGACAAATGCGCCTTCGGTGTACCATCTGGGCAATTACTCGGGTATCTCATCTCCGCGATAGGGATCGACGCAAACCCGAAGAAAATAAAGGCCATACTGGCCATGGAGAAGCCAAAGAACGTAAGAGGCATCCAACAACTGGCTGGGCGAATCGCGGCGCTCAGTCGATTCATCAGTCGAATGGGCAAAAAGGTACTGCCCTTCTACCAACTTCTTCACAAAACTGACAAGTTCGAGTGGACAGACGAGGCGCAAGAAGCATTCGAAGACCTCAAACATCTACTATCCACCTCGCCAGTACTGGTGACTCCACGCGAAAAAGAGCCGATGTTTCTCTACATCTTCGCCACCAACCAGGTGGTCAGCATGGTGCTTGTGGTGGAACAAGCAGAACAAACCAAGGTGCTCACGCCAACAAAACAGCGGTACCCGCACTACCAGAAGTTGGCGTACAGTGTCTTCATGACAGCCAGGTGACTGCGCCACTACTTCCAGCAGCACCCAATCGTGGTGGTCAATGACGCCCCGCTCGGGCATATCCTCAATAACCCTGATGCCACCGGGCGAGTCGCGCTTTGGGGAATCAAACTGTCTCCATGAGACATCACATACGAAAAGCGCGACACGATGAAGTCGCAAGTCCTCTCTGATTTCCTCGTGCACTAGATGGAGAACTAGCTCCTCGATAAACCAGACATGTCCTACCTCTGGACAATGCACTTCGATGGGTCCAAACGAAAGGACAGAGCTGCCGCAGGTGTCGTACTGACATCGCCCCAGGGAGACAAGCTAAAATACATTCTGCGAGTGCAGTTCACTGCCTCCAACAATGAAGCTGAGTACGAGGCTCCAATCCATGGGATGTGGATGGCAAAATCCTGTAGCGCCAAGAGGCTCATCATCTATGGCGACTCCAAACTGGTGGTCGACCAAACGATACACGAGTGCGACGCACTGAGTGACAACATGATTGCCTATCACGACCTCTATGACACACTCAAAGGGGACTTTGATGGCTGTGAGCTGCGACATGTAGGCCGCAAAAGCAACGAAGAGGCGGACACACTCGCCATCAAGCCAAAGGCTCCAGAGAAGAAAGCAAGCACGTCAACAGACTCGGGGGCTATGCCACCCAATGAGCCAATGGCACTCGACGACCTAGAGCGTAATATAGGACTTGAAGGACCAATGGGCGTCATGCTGATCGAGCCATCTTGGACACAACCTTACATCACATATCTACTCAGCAAGAGGCTGCCAGACGACCCGACTGACACACGGCAGATCGTGCGTCGATCCAACGCGTTCGCCCTCATCAACGGTGAATTGTACAAGCACAGCATCACATGAGTGCTCCAACGGTGCGTCTCCAACAGGGATGGAAGGGCCATCCTCCTTCACATCCACGAAGTCACCTGCGGGCACCATGCTGGCAGGCACGCCCTCATTGCCAATGCTCTATGAGCTGGATTCTACTGGCCCACGGCCATGCGCGATGCCAAGGACATCGTCCAGCGCTGCAACGCTTGCCAGCGATTCACGAACAAACCTCACGCACCTGGCGTGGAACTCCGGCCAATACCATTGGCTTGGCCCTTCACGCAATGGGGACTCGACATGGTCGGCAAGCTCCCGAAATCTTCACCAAGTGGATCGAGGCCATGCCGGTGAGAAATCAATCAGGAGCCAGCACTGTCAAGTTCTTCGAATCCATTGTCTACCTCTTTGGAGTGCCACACAACATCATCACGGACAATGGGACGAACTTCACCTCTAAGGAGTTCCAGGAATTCTGCGAAAACTTGGGAATCAACATAAGCTACGCCTCGGTGGCTCACCCGCAGACCAATGGTCAAGTCGAAAAGGCCAACGGCCTCGTCTGCAGCGGAATCAAGAAGCGACTCCTCCAACCAGTCAAACAAGCAGCCGGATGCCAGCCAGACGAGCTGCAATCCGTACTCTAGAGCTTACGCACAACTCCAAACAGTGCCACGGGATACACCCCGTTCTTCATGGTGCATAGTGCTGAAGCGGTGCTACCCATAGAAGTACGCTACAAAGCCTCGCGGGTGGTCGCTTACAGCGAGTAGGAGTCAACTCTTGCACTTGAAGACTCTGTCGACCTCCTTGATGAAGCACAGGAAATCGTAGTGGAGAGATCAACGATCTACCATTAAAGCCTCCGCAACTACCACAGCAGAAGGCTACACCCCAGATCCTTCGTCGAAGGAGACCTGGTCGTACGACTAAAGTAGCAACGGCATCTCAAGGTCGAGTCCCCTTGGGAGGGACCATATGTGGTTATAGAAGTAATCCCAGGTGGCGCCTATCGCCTTAAAGATCTCGAGACCGGAGTCGCATACTCCAATCCCTGGAACATCGCGCAGCTGCCTCGCTTCTACCCCTAGTCGTTTTTTACATTACAAATAAGGCTATTCAGCCAGGCTACTTAGCAACACATTGTACCTTGTACTATTCCACGAATAAATAAAGCTAAGTGCCCCAAACTTTGTGTTTCCCTTATTTTCTTTCAATTTTATCACTTGGGGGTTGTGCCACCCTTTACACTCTTGTTGTACGAACAAATCACAGTATCCCGAGTAGCTGACACAACATCAATCGAACCCTTGATAAACACCAACCCAGTTGCAACGCACCTGACAGGTTGGCAAGGTGCTGAGATAACACAAGTCAGGCTAACGAAAAGGAACTGTAGAGTACAAATACACTCACAAAATATAAAAGCTAGCAAGCTCTTCACATATGGCCATGCTTTTCGAATATCTCTCCAGACGAAGGGGCAAAATCCCATCTCGGTTATTCACATCAAACAGCTTGATTCTCAGTCGACCCGAACTCCGCCTTTATAACTGCCTAGTGACGGAATAGAGTTTGATAGAACCTAAGTCGGTGAGGCGTGGTCGCGGTGGAGCTTGGGGTGGCCGGAATCAACGACACCCTTATTCTCCAGAGGCGGCGGCTCCGGCTCCAATTCCGGCGAGCTGCTGCTCCACTTGCTCCGGCGAGGGGTGGTTGAGGTTCAGAGAGGTGAGGGAAGTGGAATGGTGTGAGTCTTTGGTGCTGGGGAGGGCTCCTTTTAGAGGCTCGACGGTGACACCGAGCGGGATGGGCGGTCGACGGTGGCGAAATGGATACGGCGAGCTAGCGGCATGGCTGGGGATGGCGATCGATGGGCGGTCCCCTGGCGGTGCTCTAGCGCTTCAATGCGGCCGTAGGGGCGGTGGCATGCGGTCGGGGTGAGGTGGCGCTCTGGCAAGCGGGCTGTGTCCACGGCGAGCGGTGGCTGTGGGGCTTTGGGCGGCGAACGGAGGTGTCTGGGGTGTTCTCTAGGTCGAGGCGGATCGGTGGGCGCGGGCTGGTGTCGAGCAGCGGCTTGTGCACGTGGGGACAGTGCGCGCTCTGTGGGCGGCGTCGGCATGGTTCGGTGGCACTGGGTGCGGGTTCTCCTCTGTGGTCCATGGCTGGTCTTGGCTCGGGCAAGGAACAGAGAGGGGCGGTGCGGTGCTGGCTGCCTCCTAGACATGGAGAGGGGGAGAGGGATGGTCTGCTGCAGCGGTTGCAAGTTTGGCCTGCGAGGCATGGCTCGGGACGGCATGGCATTGTTGCTAGGGGTGTAGGGGATGGGTGTTTAGGCTTTGGTTAGATCATTGGGAGACAGAGGGAGTAAATGGGGATCAAATGGGGGCAAAACTTTGTTCAAAACAGTGAGTTAGGATTAGAGGTGTGATTCTGCCTACCAAGTGTTTGATGAAATGGCCACAAGAGAAAAAGTTTTGAATTTTGAGTTCAAAATTTTTGGGTGATCTCCACTAGTGATAGGTAGTCTCTGGTTGCAAGGGTTTTGAAAATGGTGCTCAATTTGATGGTTTTTGAAATAGGGGTGATCTATGCATATGCATTAGATTCAATTTTAAACTGTCATTTAAAATAGTTTACAGAATGTTTTTAGTAGATCAAAAGGTCGGCCTTGGTACCTCATTATGTGTAATAGCAAGGGGTGTAAAGATCAAGAATTGTTTCTGTTAAGAATTGAGTACTAGGAATAGCCAAAGTAGGTATGAGAGTTAAATTTGTCCAAATGACCATTCCTTCATTTTAATTCTTTTTGATTTGATTTTCTTTAGGAAAAGTTTGGGAATGATGTAGATGATGTTTAAATCACCTAAGAAACATTTTAGAAGCAAAGGATCACACAATCATGGCAATTCAAAACAACTCCTATTTTAAATGCACACATATATGAATGCTTTCATTTTAAATTTGGAAAAGTTTTTGTTAACCCCATTTTTGGATGACTTGATCTTGATAATCTTGGATTGAAGTTTTGGGATGTTACAGAGAGACATACACCCGCCAGCCACTTATGCAAAACAAGTTGCATGTCAGTCATGGAACCGGTCTCATGTACGATGACATGCCACCAATATCCAAAATACATAGAAGATGCAATAACATGATCATCATCGCCCACATATAAACATAAGTATACTACCCGTGCAAAGCACCTACACATAGATTAGGCTCTGATACCACTGTTGGGTCTGCAGCATAGAAAACAAAAAAATTCCTACGATGAGAACTACATGCCAATATCTATCTGCTAGGTACAAAGCAACGAGTGGACATACATCCAACGAGAACTTACCATCGAAGACAACGAGTTTTGTTAACAAGTAGGAACTCGTGGTTGATATAGTCGTACACTTGCCGATCTCAAGATCAAGTGGAAGTCCGAGCGCCGCAAATCAGCAGCGCATCCGTACTCGCACACACGTTCAAGCCACCGGACAACCTCCACCTCCTCGCTCCAGCGATCCAGCGGAAGCAACAACTCCTTCCAGACTAAATGCCATCGGGAACATGTATCTCGCTAATCCGAGACCATGGGGGAATAATTCTAGAGGGGGAGAGAGATCCTTCACAAGGAGGTGTGAGGAAGAAGGAGGAAGAGGGTGGCCTTTTATAGGAGGAGGAGGGTGCCCCTCCTTCATGGCCGGCGCATGGGGCTTGACTCCTCACCTCCCCCATTCATGTGGTGGTAACCCCTCCACATTAAAATGCCTCTTCACATTCCCCTTTAATGTCCCTACTTTAAGGCTCTCCCATTTAATAAAACTATTTTATTAAATTTATTCAGAATTTTGTTAATTACTTTAATTACCAAACATTCACATATAACCCCTTGCAATATTTCAATATCACATGCAGAACCACTTTCTGCAATTTCACTTGAAACAATTTCCGGTTTCTATCGAAACAATTCCCGCGCTTTGCAATTCTTTCGTCCGAAACATATGTGCTCCAAAATGGTGTCCGGTAACTCTTAAGTGTGTCACCCTACGGTTCGCGAATAATGCAGACATGATTGAGACTCCTCTCAGATCAATAATCGGAAGCGGGACCTGGAGATCCATACTGACTCCTACACATTCAACGATGACTTCTGTGATCGTGAGAACCTTTAACGCTAGTAACTAAATCCATTTGTCTCGCGATATATTACATGTCCGAGATTTGATCATTGGTATCTCCATACCTAGTTTGATCTTGTTACCTACATGCACTCTTTTCTCGTTCCCGTGATATAACATTCTAGTCATCACATCACTTGCTTGCAAGCTATCTTAATGTGATATCACCGGGAGGGCCCAGAGTAAAAATCTATCCGTCATCGGAATTGTCAAATTCCACTCTTGATCCATGAGCCTCAACATAACACCTTTGTAGCACTGAACCCATTTTTATAGTCACCCTGTTACAGTGTGACGTTTGATGTTATCAAGATACTCTTGAGGTGTTAGCAATTAACATGATCTCATGGTCTAAGGATAAGGTTAGTTCGTATGATGTTATAGCAATATAAACATAATGACTTGATCGTAATGCTATACTTCGGATGAATGTTCATCACATCATTCCACCAATGGTGTGACCATGTTATTCACAACATCCAATGTCCATGATCAGGAAACCTTGATCATCTTGTTAATCAAGAAGCTAGTATATAAGAGATGCATAACTAGGAACCCTTTTTGTTTATTAAATGCACGTGTATTGACGTTTCCGATCAATACAATTATAGCATGCAAAATAAACATTTATCATAAACATGGAATAAGATAATAACCACTTTATTATTGCCTCTCGGGCATACTCCCTTCAGATCTACCCTTTCAATCAAAGCATCTTGTTTCTCAAACTTAGCTATAAATTATTTGTTAAGTTCCTTTTAAGTGGCTATAAATGATCTCATGGTGCTTTCTAAATCATTAGGAGCATTATTACCACTAGCATATTAATTAGGAACAAAAGGTGGCCTACCATATGAGTTATGATAGTTGTTCCCATATCCATTACTAACAAAGTTTCTTATGAAGTTGACATCTACACTTTCATTGGTGTTTGTTACTAACTCTTGTAGAAGAACATTATCATTATTTTGCTTAGATATGTAGGCAAATATGGCATCAAGTTTACTTCATGCGGGGTCTAGTTCTTAAATGGATTTAACTTTATTAGATGGGTTTGGTGCTCTTTCAATGTGCCATTAACTATCATTGTGGAGCATGCTTTCTAGGATAATTTTAGCTTCAGTCATAGTTTTACTCATAAATGCACCCCCCGCAGCAAAATCTAGAATGCTTCTTGACATGATATTTAGACCATTATAAAAAGAATGCAATATGGCCCATTTTTTTACCCCATGTGATGGACATGATCGAAGAATATTTTTAACTATCTCCCAAGATATTGCTACATGTTCATTATCATTTTGTCTAAATGCTCGGATATTGTTTTTGTTTTGTAGGATCTTAACCGGTGGGTAGTATTTCTAAATGAAAGCTTCTTTTAGGTCATCATAGGAGTTTATACTAGCCGTAGGAAGTGATAATAACCATTCTTTAGCTCTACCTCTTAGTGAAAATGGGAATAGTTTATGTTTGACAATGTCATTTTCCACATTTTTAAACTTTTGCATATAAATTTTTTGACAAAAATCATGCAAATGCATAGAGGTATCCTCACTAGTACTCCCCCCAAATTGTTCTCTAGTTATAAAATTTAAAATACCGGGACTTACTTCAAAACTTTCAATAGTAATTTCAGGAGTGGTAATGGGTCTAGCCCTGAACTCATCATTAGGGGTGTTTGTGCAGTCACAAAGTTTTGTTCTTTCTCCCATGTTTGCAAATAAGCAATACTAATTTTTATGTATTTTTGTGTTTTAAGTGAAAACTAAAAAAGACCAAAAACAAGACAAAACAAAATACTTTAAAAATCTAAAAGGAGAAGAAAAGGCTCACAGTGGTGGAACCTCCCCAAGCTTGGGTTGTTGAACACGTTTATGAAGATGACGGCGCCAGAAAATACGCAGTTGTCATGTGAGTTACCTTGCTCTTCGAACTTGCTCTTCAAACTTGATGAGGATGCATTTGTGATGTACCTTTGCCAATTCCTCAGCAATGATGCAAGAAAACAGTCTCTTAGTTGCAGTGGAAGTTGGCTTGTGCTTCACCATGCAGTAAGCACTATGATGTATCCTTCTTCCAACTCCACGGCAATGGCGCCAGAAAATAGTCTTGATGGCAACAAATGCAGCCACTTTTCATAGGGACTCCAAGTGCATAGTGTTGTAGCAAGCTTCTTTTCCCCACAAGGGTGACTCGATGGTTTATATCGAACTCTCTAGGAATTTGTTATGGAAGGATGTTTGTCTCCTCCTCTTCATGCAACCTGTAAAGTAAAATAAGTTGTCTTGTGTCCCGAACACCAAGTGGTTGTCAAGCACAAGGTTTTGTATTAGTAATATGAAATGAAATATAAAACAAACTAAAGTAAAGAAAGTAAATAAAGTAAAGTAATGCAAACTAGATGATGTGGAAGATAGTAAAGTTGTTTTTGGGTTTTTATGTGTGATTGCAAGTAGAGAAAGTATTTTTGTATTTTCGAAATAATAAATTTCAAAAAATATAAAGGATAGTATATGCAAAGGAAAGGTGTTTGTTATGATAAAAATCGGACTAGGGTTCATGGGTTCAATTGTCTACTCTCTTTTTAGGTTGTAGTGATCAGAAAACAATTCATCAATGATAAAGATTCATGGAAATTCTATAAATGCTTGATAAAAGGAATTAATATGGGCATCACATTCTAATATTGAGATGGAATACATCTCTCTCTTATACTACCCAGGAAGGGAAATCTCCATGCAATCTTGATTTAAGATTAGATCAGAGTATAGCTTTAATAAATATTGTATGATGTTTGAAATACAAAATATGCTACCTTGATCTATTCAAGATCATCACACTGTCACGTGATAACTATAGCACCTGATTTCACTTTACCCCTAATGAGGGAGCAAAAGAAAGGTAAAAAAGCAAAGTAGATCTTGAATAATATGTGTGACAATTTCAATCTCTACCCCCATGCTACTCCATCTAACACACACTTGTCCCCATACATATTCTTGCATACAAGTTGGATCAAAACAAGCAATGAAAAACGGGGTGCATGATATGAATCTACTAAAACATCTTACACAAAATATATTCCAATCTCAAATATCAAATCACAGAACAAAGATCCACCACATAGGAATTACAAATATGACCATAATCATGTTGGGAGCTCATATGGTACTAGATCTATGAAGAACAAGAGAGAAATAGATCAAGCTACTGCCACAAACGAATAGGCCAGAGGTGGAATACTCCCTGTTCATCATGGTGATGAAGCTGGAGATGTTGGAGACGGTGGAGATCTCCCTGGAGGTAGCTCCAGTGGAGTTTTCCCCTCCAATCTTTACTAGATCTAACTATGTTTGGTGGTGTTTTCATCTCTGTTGGCCCACTCTTCGAGGACGCCCTGGGGGGATCCTTATATAGGGGTTTTAGGTTAAAGGAACTTCGTGCGGGAAAGAATCAAGGCGATCGGACGGTCGAGGAGGGAAAGAGCATGGGTGGCGCACCCACCAGGCCTGGGCGCGCCACTTGGGACCTTTTTTCCCTCCTGGCTGTCCTGGTGCAATTCTAGTGCTCCAGATGCTTCTCATGGATAAATATTGTCATTCCCAAAAGTATAGGCCCATTTGACTTCATTTAGGTCATGAAACATCAATAACATTGAAAACAGGTTTTTTCTACCCTGTAGGGTTATAACCAAAATAAAGGGGATTATTTGTAAATCCCCAAAAATCAATATAAAACAGGGATATAACATTACCTATGATGCAAATATGTGGGAAAACATGGTAACAAACTACAATGTTCATGTATGCATTTTACATGCATCATCAATCTTTTATAAAGTTCGACTAACTATATGTAAAAATACTGACTATTCTAATGACAAATGCATATAATATGAAAATATAGTTCATGATGATTCAAATAACATTGATTTGATGTCGTATACTTAGTCAAAACTTATTAAATTTGACTTTGCCCAAAAGTAATACGCCTCCTAATTTAGGAAGGAGGGAGTACTACTTGATGCATGGGAAAAAAGGAGTGTTCCTCTCTTTCGAACCAGCTTGCTATAGGTGTGCTTGGTGCTTCCTCTTCCTAGGGTATGGAGGTGGAGTAGTGCGGGGTAGGAAGGCTGGCTAGATCATAATTATGGGCATCCAATGCGATGGGACATTTTTTTGCTTGCCAGATCAACCAATCCGTTGTCCAACACTTAAGTAGTAATACTAGTAGTAATGCGAATGGCGATCTTTTGAATATCCTTCCCTCCAGATGTTTGTGAAGGAAGTCAATATTTTGAAACCGAGAAAGTTTGAATTGCTACTCTATTGTAGTAGTAATACTTTTTGCGGCCAAGGACAAAAATGGTTCCCACCAACGCAGTTGACGAACATGCCAGACACTGTCATGGAGCTACTGACACAAGGCAGGTCGTCGGTCAACGCACGTGTGCATCACCATGTTGTGGACGAGGGAGAGATCAGCCAGCCAGGGTGTGGATGGTGATAAGGGAGTGAAGGAGAGAGAAAACAAAATTTGTTTTGTGTGCATATATATTGTGAAGGTCTTGAAATTTACTATACTCACTGAACCATGTACCTCGTGTTAGGAACCCATCCCAGCCTTGCTCTGACATTGCAGCACCTTCAAGTCCTCCTCTTTGCAGCTCTCTTGCTTCCTCCTCTGTACTCATAGTATCTTCTCGCTCTTTATTTGTTTAACAGAAAAAGGAAATAAATTCTTCTTACTGGCTTTTCAGAAAATAAATTGTTGTCACTTGGAAAATGGAAATTGATTATTATTTGTTTTTAATATCTTCGATTGTTTTCAAAATAGGGCCAAATTTGTTGGCATGCAAATTCTTGGATATGGTATCGTCAGTATAAAGTATGATGTAGATATGGCCTTGACTTTGGTCGTTCGTCTTGAAATCCAAGAATTTTTCATACTCGTTGACAACTATGCTTAAATTCGTTTAAATTTCACCACTTCTTTTAGGTTAGAATTTTACACAGGCGGTGGGAGTACATTTTACATCAAGGACCTAAAAAGGGAAAATTACATCGAGATCCATAAATTTAGCACAGAGGACCCTAAATTTGAGCAAAGGAAATAGTCGGGTTTGGCTCCTTCTCGAGAGAGCAGCTTATCGAGCCATACGTTTCATACTACTTCCTCTTCGATTATTATCAAAGTATGGCCAAATCTGTCACCATGGAAATTCTTGGATATGGGATCATTAGCATAAAGTTTGATGAAGAGGTATGGCCTTGACCTTGTGGTCGTTCGGCTTGAAATCCAAAAATGCTTCATACTCATTGATAACTAAGCTTAATTTCATTTAAATTTCACCAATTACTTTTAGGTTATAATTTTACACACTCGGTGGGAGTACATTTTACATCAAGGACCTAAAAAAGTGAAAATTACATCGAGGTCCACACATTTTTAGCACAAAGGACCCTAAAACTAAGCAAGAAAACAGTCGGGTTTGACTCCTTATCGAGAGAGCAGCTGATCGAGCCATACTCTTCATACTACCTCTTTGATCATTTTCAAAATATATCAAAATATGTCGGCATTAAATTATTGGATATCGGATCATCAGCATAAAGTATGATGTGGATATGGCCTTAACCTCGGTCATTTTGCTTGAAATCCAAGAATGTTCATAAATGTTGACAACTAAAATGAAATTCATTTAAATTTCACCACTTACTTTTAGGTTAGAATTTTACATAGGTGGTGGGAGTATATTTTACAAGAAGGATCTAAAAAGGGGGAAAATTCCATCGAGGTCCATACATTTATCACAAAGGACCCTAAAATTATGCAAGGAAATTAGTCGGGTTTGGCTCCTTCTCAAGAGAGTAGCTGATCGAGCCATACTCTTCATACTACTTCATCTTTGATTGTTTTCAAAATATGGCCAAATTTGTCAGCATGAAAATTCTTGGATATGGATCATCAGCATAAAATATGATGTAGATATGGCCTTGACCTTGGTCGTTCTTCTTGAAATCCAAGAATGGTTCATACTCATTGACAACTAAGCTTAAATTTGTTTCAATTTCACCACTTACTCATTGACAATCAATCGGAGTACATTTTACATCGGGGACCTCGAAAAAGTAAAAATTTCATTGAGGTCCATACATTTAGCATAAAGGACCCTAATAGGAAATTTTTCTGCTTTGGCTCCTTCTCGAGAGATCAGCAGATCTGAGCAAAAGTCTTCACACTACTTCCTCTTCGATTGTTTTCAAAATATGGCCAGATCTGTTGCCATGCAAATTCTCTCATACGGGATCATACGCATAAAGTATGATGTTGATATGGCCTTGACTTTGGTCGTTCGGCTTGAAATCTATGAATGTTCATACTCGTTGACAAGTAAGCTTAAAATCGTCTAAATTTCACCACTTACACTTTTAGGTTAGAATTTTACACGGACGGGGGAAGTACATTTTACATCAAGGACCTAAAAAAGGGAAAATTAGATCGAGGTCCATACATTTAGCACAAACCCCCCTAAAATTAAGCAAGGAAAACAGTCAGGTTTAGCTCCTTCTCAAGAGAGAAGCTGATCGAGCCATACTCTTCATACTACTTCATCTTCGATTGTCTTCAAAATATGGCCAAACATTTTGGCATGCAAATTCTTGGATATGGGATCATATAGATAAAGTATGATGTAGATAAGGCATTGACCTTGGTCGTTCATCTTGAAATCCAAGAATGGTTCATACTCATTGACAACTAAGCTTAACATCCTTTAAATTTCACCACTTACTTTTAGGTTAGAATTTTACATGGTCGGTGGGCGTACATTTTATATCAAGAACCTAAAAAAATGGAAAAATACATCAAGGTCCATACATTTAGCACAAAGGACCCTAAAAGGAAAACTTTATGGTTCGGCTCCTTCTCGAGAGATCAGCTGATCTGAGACATACTCTTCATACTACTTCCTCTTCGATTGTTTTCAAAATATGGCCAAATCTGTTGCCATGCAAATTCTCTGATAGAGGATCATCAGCATAAAGTATGATGTTGATATGGCGTTGACCTTGGTCGTTCGGCTTGAAATATAAGAATGTTCATACTCATTTACAAGTAAGCTTAAAATCGTCTAAATTTCACCACTTACACTTTTAGGTTAGAATTTTACATGGGCGATGGAAGTACATTTTACATCAAGGACCTAAAATAAGGTAAAATTACATCAAGGTCCATACATTTAGCACCAACCATCCTAAAATTAAGCAAGGAAAACAGTCATGTATGGCTCCTTCTCGAGAGAGCAGCTGATCGAGCCATACTCTTTGTACTACTTCCTCTTCGACTGTTTTCAAAATATGTCCAAGTGTATCGGCATGCAAATTCTTGGACATGGGATCATCATCACAAAGTATGATGTTGATATGGCCTTGACCTTGGTCGTTCAGCCAAAAATCCAAGAATGTTCATTCTCGTTGACAACTAAGCTTAAATTCGTTTAAATTTCACCACTTACACTTTTTGGTTAGAATTTTATACGGATGGTGGTAGTACATTGTACATCAAGGACCTAAAAATGGAAAATTACATCAAGGTCCATACATTTAGCATAAAGGACACTAAAATTTATCAAAGAAAATTTTCGAGTTCGGCTCCTTCTCAAGAGAGCAGCTGATCGAGCCATACTCTTCATACTACTTCCTCTTCGATTGTTTTCAAAATATAGCCAAATCTATCGGCATGCGTATCCTTGGATATGGGATCATTAGCATAAAGTATGATGTAGAGATATGTCCTTGACCTTGTGGTCATTTGGCTTGAAATACAAGAATGTTCATACTCATTGACAACTAAGTTTAAATTCATTTAAATTTTACCACTTGCTTTTAGGTCAAAATTTTACATGGGCGGTGGGAGCACATTTCCCAATAAGGACATAAAAAGGGGAAATTACATCGAGGTCCATACAATTACCACAACACCCCTAAAGTTAAGCAAGGGAAACAGTCGGTTTTAGCCCCTTCTCAAGAGAGCGGCTGATCGAGCCATACTCTTCATACTACTTCCTCTTTGATTGTTTACAAAATATGTCCAAATCTACCACCTTGCAAATTCTTGGATATGGGATCATGGGAACATATAAAGTATGATGTTGATATGTTCATGACCTTGATCGTTCGGCTTGAAATCCAATAATGGTTCATACTCGTTGACACCTAAGATTAAAATCATTTAAATTTACCATTTACTTTTAGTTTAAAATTTTACACGGGCAGTGGGAGTACATTACACATCAAGGACCTAAAAATGGAAAATAACATCGAGGTCCATTTATTTGGCATAGAGGACCCTAAAATTAGGCAATGTAAACAGACGGGTTCGGATCCTTCTCGGGAGAGGAGCTGATCAAGCCACACTCTTCATACTACGTTCTCTTCGATTGTTTTCAAAATATGGCAAAATCTGTCGGTATGCAAATTCTTGGATATGGGATAATTGGCACATATAAAGTATGATGTACATATGTTGTCCATTCTCGTCAATTTGAAAATTGACTTTGACCAATAGTAATACACGTCCTAATTTGGGAAGGAGGGAGTGCTACTTTCTTCAAGTACCCAAAAAGGGAAAAATACACCGAGGTCCATACATTTAGCACAAAGGACCCTAAAATTAAGAAAGGAAAATGATTTGGGTTTGGATCCTTCTCTAGAGAGTAGATTATCGAGCCCTACTCTTCATACTCTTTCCTCTTCGATTTCTTCAAAATATGGCCAAATTTGTCGGCATGCAACTTCTTGGATACGGGGTCATCGCCATAAAGTATGATGTAGACATGGCCTTGACCATGGTCGTTCATCTTGAAATCCAAGAATATTCATACTCACGTTTATCTTTAAAGAGTTGTCAAAACTCATGTTTATCTTCACAGAAAGTAGTATATGCAGAAGAACATCGTGTGAATTCTTTTGTTATTAGTACTCATTATTTTTTGTTTGATTGTTTTCAAAACAATGACAATTTTTTTTCTAGCCTTTCAAAAACCATATTTTGCAATATGGCCTACTATATGTATTAACATGCCTGGGTTCCAAGCAAGATGACTGAGGCCATATTCCATATCTATTTCGTAGTTTATGATAATGTGCCCATGTTTTGTAGATGGGTTCATCGTGGAAAGGTAAACAATATTTCTAGTGCATGGTTGGATCCTTTAGGTCCAAAAATAGGAAATTAAACTCCCAGGTGCAAAAAATGTGTTGCTTTGTCAAGTAAGTATTAGTACAAATAAAACACATCGGAATCGCACCACATATTTTGTTTCGATCCGTATACATGGAATCTTTCTTATAAATTGGCATGGCCATCAATTTGACCAGAAATTGCACAAGAGTTTTTTGGATGGAAACTAGTACCACAAAAGACCTTAAGAATGGGAGAAATTATTATTACAGGTGGATCGCTACTCCTCCAGCTAGCCCAACATTCTACTCAGTAGTACTCTGTTTTCATTTTTTACAAGAACTCGAGCGGAGTAGTATTATTCTAAAGGGAAGTAGAGAAGAGGAACATGCATTCGTTTTCATTTTATTCAACGATGCCTATATGCTCTATCCCCAATTCCCCATTAGCCTACCTCTACGCCAAGCGTCGTCGTTCTTTTCCTCCACAATGCATCTTTCCAATCTTGTTAACTGCATAGAATGAGAGTATTTGTTCTTCTCCCTACCCCACCTACCACCATCGATATTTCCTCTTATCCAGAAAACCAAAGCAAGTCACCGTCCCAACTTCCATCAGCTCCTTCGCGATGGCAGGACCGAGCAAGGACAGTGACGATTCTGAGCTATTCTAGGAGGTTTTTACTGAAGGCCTGCTTGAAGAACTCATAACCAGATGTGACGTCATCACCACCTTGAGCATCACCGGTTCGTCCAAACATCTTCTTTACTCGGCAAATAGTGCAACTTTACATGCTTTTCAGCCATTTGGCCTCCCCTGTGTTCTTCATTACTACCCGACTAAGAAATCATGGTAATATAACGAGTACTTCGAGGGCAAGGGCACAACATGCAAGCTGATGCCGCTGGACAGGTTCTCCTCCAATGCTTTGTTCCCGAATTGTATGGGTAAACAGTGGGTGGGTGCCAATGGAGATTAGATCTCAACTGTTGGGTCCAAGTGCAAGTGGGAGCTTGTCAATGTGTACACTCATCAACGCATTCCTCTCCCACAAGTCAATGAGTTTGTACCCACCAAGGATCCGTTTACATTCATGCATAATGATCGCTCTCTTCTCCTCTGGAAGATTGCTATTTTCCGATCTCCCACACCTGCATCGGATTATTTAAATTTCTCTCTTGTCGCTATCTTTGGCTACTCGATTTCTACCCTTGATGGCAATGAGTATGCATGGACAGTTCTTGAGAACCAGTTCCAGTGCTATTTTAGATACATCGATGCACTTATCCACAAGAATATGGTGTTTGTAGCCACTGAGAGAGGCAATGTTTATGTCTGGAATCATTTGTATTTTGCTAAGTTTTATCCATTCCTGTTCTAAACACTAGCTTCAGTTATAATGGATCTAAACTAGTGTTGGATGATTTGGCCGTCATTTCTTTTTCAAGGTCCTATTCTGCTCCCGTCACCACCAGGCGTGCATCTCGAGGAGGGTAACCTTGATGCCATAGATGTTGACGAGCACGAACCTGGTTTATGGTTTTTATAATATTTGTAGATGAATCTCGCCTTCTTCTTATCCATATCGAGGGTGTTAAGAAATGATGAGTTTTATGGCGGTACTTATTATGGTCATGGCGAACCTGTTGCTGATCATAGTGTTGATCCCTGCGGTCGCACTTATGGCACCTATGCTATTCGGTTTGGCAGTAAGGTATACTCAAAGGACACTTCTTATTTGTATCCAGCTAAGCCATGGATAGCGATTGCTAACCTGGGATCATATTCCCGTTTCGTTTGATTAAACTATACAATTAACATTGTAGTAGTCGATGAAGATGTTGCCCCAGGATATATGACGAGAAGAAACTGTGTCTACAACTCCCACCATGCAATAGGACTTGGATATACGCCATTTCCTGAAATATATTGCTTTAGTATAATTATCGAAGAAGCAGTTTTTGGTTTCTCAACAAACATTGCATGGAAATCTCCAGAGACTCCATTATGGTTCATCCCAAGCTTCGCCCATGCCCACGATTGGAACCAAACTCCCGTAAGTAATCGTAATACTATGTAATAGGATAGCTCAGTTGCTATCGACCCTGTTGAACTATTTTGGCTGCAAAGTAGTACTAGTATAGTAGTACTTCTTGTATTTCAGAATATTTTGTAGTATATACTGATACTTGTTTAGATAAAGGGCAAGAGATGGTACTACTTTGCCTTTGTTCTATCGTTGCTAGTAACTAAGTATTTTATAGAACTAATATAGATGTACTGGTACTTGTTTAAATCAAGTGCAGTAGATGGTATTGCTTTCGTTTTGTAACTTGGCCTTGTCATGAACTCATAATCTAGACGAGGCTTTGGGCATTTTGAGTTGCCTATGGAGGTCACACACAAGCATTAATGTGAGAAGGAGGCATGCACACAAAAGCAGACTTGATCGTCAGTTTTGTCTATTACAATGACGAGTGTTTGGGGAAAAGGGAAAACTGAATCTGTCACTTTGAAATGCTACTGAATATGTCCAAGTGCCACAGAATGTGAACTGGGAATCTGTCGATACTTTTATTTCTTATTATGTACTCCTGAATCTTTCATATGCTACTGAATCTGTCAAAAAAATTTGTTTGGTAGTTGTTCAGATCGACCATCCAAGTGCACAATATGGTCTCTCTTTCCTTTTGAATCACACATTGCTACATCTATTGAATTCCAGTGTCCGCATTGCTGAATTTGTCAATTCTTTTGGTCACTATTTGTCTAGTGCCAACCGGTCACTTTCAAATGTTGTGCTGACTCTATCAAGTGCTGCTGAATATGAACCGGGAATCTGTCTAATATTTTTACGGTCTTATTCTGTATTGTTGAATCTTTCAAATGCTATTGAATCTGCCAAATGTTCTGTCATTACTATTAGTACAATAGCTTGTAGAACAAACTGTGATATACTAGTACTTGTTTAGATGAAGTCATCAGATTGTCTTTCTTTTATTTTGAAACTTAGCATTTTCACAATTATCTACATGAGTCTTGGGCATTTTGGGTTGCTATGGGCGGTCACATAGACACTGATATAAGGATGAGCTACTCACATAGAAGCAGACTTGATCGCTAGTTTTTCTTGCTCCAATGATCGAGTCCCTTTGGAGAACAGGCCAAACTAATCATGCGCCAAGGTCTTTTTTAGCTAGAACAAGAACTGATTCTCTCTGTACTGCTATTGAATTTCAAGAAAGAAAGTTACTGGATCTCTCAAATGTTTTGTCGTTGCTATTACTAAAGCATTTTGTGCAACTAATACTGATGTACTAGTACTTTTTTAAATCAAGAGAAGTAGATAGTGATTCTTTTCTTTTGAAACATGGCATTGTCACAATCTAGATGAGACTTGGGCATTTTGGGTTGCATACGGGGGTCACACATGCATTGACAAGGTACTCAAAGCAGACTTGATAGTCAGTTTTTCTTGCTCCAATGGTCGAGTATGTTTGGTGAAAAGGGCAAATTGATCACGCAACAAGATTTTTAGAGCTGAAATAAGAACTGGTTCTCTCTATACTCCTATTGTATTTCATTGTCTATATTGCTAAATTGGTCACTTTTGAAATGTTACTGAATTGGTCAAGTAACCCTTAATCTTCGAATTTGTCGATAATTTTTCTACCTTATTTTCTACTACTAAATTTTGACATGAATATCTGCCAAAAAGAATTATCACTTTTACCCCTCCCTCTCTGAGGTCTTTGTTTCGAATCTGTCCGAGCACATCATAATACATTGTTTATTAACTAGGAGAAGAAATCTAATATCTCATTCGGCCCCTCTTTAGCCTAGAACATTTTAATTCGGTCTTTTCAGGGTCAGGGGACTGCTGACCACAACCTAGTGAAATTTGAGAAAGGAGCCCATGGAGCATAGCTAAGAACATATTAATTCGGCCTTTTAGGGGTCAGGGGACTGTTGAGCCCATGCTAGTGAAGTTTGAGAATGAAGCCCATGGAGCATAGCCTATGGAGTACAACCCATGTAGAGCAGCCTATGTAGAATAGCCGGACTCTTTTTAATTTGGCGTTTTGGACATTGCCCCCACCTCTCAAAATAAAAAAAACTCTGCCTACCCATGTTTTTAAGAAAATACTCCATTATGTGGCATTTTATAAATTGAGATGTCAGGAGGGATGCCCTTTTATATTTTAAAAGAGATAAACATAGACACATAAAATATGTTTAAGAAGACTAATACATAAGTTGTAGTACTAATAAAAGTTCAATAATATTTTTTCTATAAATATGTTTGTTGTAGTGTCAGCACACTCAATTTACGTTTATTTTATTTGAAGGTATTTTGTTTGAATCGACTGTGAGTGTGAGTGTATGTGTGCGTCTTGAGTTTACTTTTTTTTCTTCTAGCAATATCGCATTACGGGAGGCTGAAATCATGTACCCACCAGCCTGTAGCATCGCTCGAGTTTTTTTTGCAGGTGGGTTTAAAAAAAGTTTAAATACTTTTACAAAGAGGCTAGCATCAGGGACCCACCATACAGAACATACAATGTTGCGTTAGGGACCCACAAGCAAGAACATACAAGAGAGGCTGACATAAGGGCCCCAGTAGTAAGACCATACATGACTGATACAGTAAAAATAACGGACGCGACCGAAAAAAAGTCCATCATACACACGTTGCACTTATATAGAAGCTAACATGTCGGAGTGAGTAGACCCAAGGATAGCCCATGAAATTAGCCTATCAACGCCAAGCATAGCTCAAAACCTTCTAATTCAGCCTTTTTGTGGTCTTGTGGCCACCGACCATAGCCCATCCAATTTACGTGTGAGCCTATGGAATATAAGCCATGATGAATAGGTCATCCGACCTGAGTTAGCCTAGAATCTTTTTAATTAGGCCTTTATGAGCTTTTTTTATACTCTGAGGCTGATATCTGGGACCTAAAAAAATAGTCCAACATATACATGTTTCTTTCAAATAGAGGCTATCATCTGGGACCCAGCATAGACATGTTTCCTACACAGAGGAGGTTGACATATGGGACCCAGCAAGTTGCCAAGGTCAAAATAGCGGACACGGCCAAAAAAAAGTCCATCATACGCACGTTTCAATTACAGAGAGGCTGATATGTGGGACCCAGCAGCACGACCTTATACAGATGTTGCATCGAGCAATGTTGCCAGTTCAAAATAGGAAGGCTTGAGCGAGAAACAAGTTCAGCATGCACATGTTTCTTGTAATGAGAGGCTAAAATGGGAGACCAAGTAGCATGAGCAAATGGTAGATTTGTAGAGCAACTCTATTTAATTCAGAACAGGTTAGCCCTAGAGAAGAAAAAATTCCATCATACCCATGATTCTTCTAATGCAAGGCTGACATAATGGAATAAATGGTTGATGCAACGCGCAACGCTATCAAGTTCGGAACACGAAGGTGCAACCGAAGGTAAAAAATACATCATACACACGTTTTTGATAATAAGAGGATGACATCTGGGGTCCAGCAGCATGATTAAACGGTAGATGCATCGAGGAATGCTATCAAGTTCAGAACATGATAGCACAAGCGAAGGAAAAAATTCAATCATACACACGTTTCTTCTAATGAGAGGATGAAATGTGTGTCCCAGTAGCCTAATTAGACGGTAGATGCATCGAGTAACACTATCAAGTTCAGAACAGGGTAGTGCGAGCGAAGGAAAAAATTCCATCATACATACGATTCCGCTAATGAGATTCTGACATGTGGGACCCTGTAGCCTGACTAAATGTCAGACACATCGAGCAACGTTATCGAGTTTAGATCAGGGAGGCGCGGCCGAAAAGTATGGTCTAATATAGACACTGACGTCTGGGACCCACACGCCTCAAAAGACTTTGGCGAGTCAACATCGTGCGAGGAAACAAAAATCTTGCTTATGTCACATGTTGGCCGAGCTTCCTCCATGTTTTTAGCGGTTCCGTCATAGTAGAGGGCTGCGAAACCGAAAAAAAATTCCATCAGCCACGGTCGAGCCGAGAAATTCGCCATGGGAGACGCGCCTTCTACAACGACCATTAGGGAAAGTGGTTGCGGAAGGAAACATTTCTTATAGTGTTTGAGTTTAGAATTGAGAGGAACACACTATCCAAAAGTCCAATGGTGTCCGACAGGCGTGGTAAGGTTGGGTTACATAGAATAAGAGCGTGAGGTCCAGGCCATCCTAAAAGGGTTGGCCACCAATTGGACCCACATCAGCCCTCACGCTTATATCTGCAACTTGACGAAGATGACATGTACATGCTAGTCATCACCAGCGAGTTCAAGAAGCGACTGAAGGGGATTACCATGCCTGTCATGCTAAAGACTTGCCCTTAGTGCTGCTAGTCTGTGCACATCGAGCGTGATAAGAACCGTGATAAGCTGGTCTTCAACGAAGGTTAAGTCTGTTTTGCAGATTGGCGCGAGTTGCAGATTGATGATGTCCTAGTGTTCAAGGTAATAGATGATTACATATTTAAGGTGGATATCTATGACTATAACACCTCCACAAAGGGAGTGATGTTTTGTGCCGATCACCCTGCTTACTAGTCCATCCATGATCTATTGTACTTCTACAAGAAGGGGATCTGAATGTTAGAAACACTTCAGATCTTTTCGATTAGGGGTGGAGCCACTCATGATCATGTTGTTTGTCTTTCCTATTAGGCCACGACATGCACCGTTAGTAGTATGTTAGACTGAGGTTATGTTAGTTTTGCTAGTGTCAGTGTGTGGTATGATGATATCTATGTGTATATATTGCAGTAAGTTGAATCGTTGATACATGGAACTCGGTTTTAAAAATTCAAGCAGTTGATTTCAAAGTTCAAGAAAAACCCTAAAAAACCCAAAGTTGTCAATGATATATTCTACCAGCTTTCAAAATCTCAAAGCGATGTACATCGTATTATAGGCTACGAAAAAAAGCTTTTAATCTGGTTGCAACGAATAAGTGAAGGGTTTCGAACAACAATGTTTTCAGACATATCGTTTTCACACAACCCAGATTATAGGAATTTCGATGTGATATATTCCAGGATGGTGGAATACACCATTCACTGCATTTATTACCTAGTAACCACCACTGATCTATCGTTTTCACACGTCCCTCATCTTTACATCTCTCTCCCTCTCATGCATCTGTCAACACCCGGATTTTTAATCCTACATGCCCGTTATGCCATACCACGTAATCCCAAGATTACCATTTTTGCGAGACATAACGGATTGGATATCACAGTACATAATCCATTACAAACCATACATAAGGTCTTACACAAATAAGGATCTCATGATCCAGTCTTAATACAACAAGTAGCGGAATAAAAGGTAAGCGTAGCGGTGGGGTCAATCTTCAGGGGCACAGGCAATGCTGACAAAGGCAGATATTCCTAGTTATCATAGCCGTCCTACTGACCATCATCTTGGTAGTCTCCTTCATAGTCTAGCCATGAGAATAGCCAGGGACAAAAGCCCTGAGTACTCTTTAAGTACTCGCAAACTACCAATAACAAGTAGGATAATTCTAAGTTAAACTGCTAACTCCAAGCTTAACTATAAAGTTAAGTTTGAAACCTAAGCTGAGTTCAGAAGAAAAGAAAGATAAAATAAATTTCTAGAATCACTTAAGTTGGGAAGCTATTGTCATAAACATAACCCTATTGTGGTCAAGTCAAGATTCATCATTCACTTCATAAGTTGTTTTGAAAACATCTGACAACGAAACAGTATGGCCATTCCAACTTTCCATAACCGCGGACACGGCTATTCGAATAGTTTGACACTCTATAGAGGTGGTACAGTTTCACCATAAGATTCGATACATCTATCAGGGATAACCCTGAATCATCATACTTAGTATGCAAATCATCAAACATAACTGTTCCTTTACACACCCTAGTATAAGCACCTCTCCTATGAGCATGGCCTCCCAACCATAACCATCTGTCATCTTGGGCACTGCATAGGTGGACAACATTGAGAGGTAGCCTCACCTCAAACCTCTACCGTGAGGGAACTAATACTAATGCATATAAACTTCTAGCTAAGCCTTACCCAATTCAGGTAATGTGGTTGTACGGTAAATTTGGAATGGTATCGCATCCGAATCCAACCATCAGTTTTATAAAAGGGTTAACGCTCATGCCTCCACATTTTCATCATCATAAACCATTTGTGTATCTCAACACATGTCAAAACATCTCAATAGAATGACTCATCATTCCAAGGTTTTCATAATTCATTTTCACCAAGTGGTCCCATCTAAAGTGACTCAAGTGTTTGATCTACTCTAAACTACTAAGTTAAGAGTGTTCACTATGGTGGAAATGGTGGAATCAATCTCATGCCATAGAATGACATCTAAAGTTATCTCTATAGGTCAAGTTCTATACTCTTTATGCTACCTTCAAAACAAGTAAAGAACTTTGGGTAAAGTAAAGGAAATAGAGCTTGAAAATGATACTTGGGGTAAGTACTAGTCAAAGTGGTATAACTCAAGCATGCCTAAAGCATTCTTGCTAAACCATCTAGTTCAATCCTAGCTTGCTAAGCATTATACTTGCAAGTGTTAGCTTGCCATTAGTAGCTTCCCTTGGTTGGTGCAGTGGTTGAAGTTTTCTTCTTCTTCTTCTTGGTAGAACTTCTCCTCCTCGAAAGCTTGGTCGGTACTATCGTCTATAAATACATACGGAGTACACAATCACCAAACAATACTTAACTAGACTAATCAGTACTCTAAGGCACACAATAGGTGATCTATTACCATCACAAGCATCACAAGTCTTATTAAATAGCTTCATTCCTTTTATTTTAGAAAAGTAATTTCTACTCATTGAAAATTAACTAAGATTTAATATTCACCACTTAAAATATGGGATCATGTGGACACATGTCATCACCACATATTCTAACATGTGGGAATGTGATTTAAGGGTTGGATCATAATTACTTTGGTTTAAGTTCATTATCTGATGATTTAAAGTGACTAGAAATGCCTATACAGCTTTATTTTGGTACTAGTCCAAAGTCACTGCATGTAAACCTTAATATTACTACATATTCAGATAGGTATGGTGAAATGTGATTTTTGAGAGTTGGAATCAACTGAAAAGCTATCTTGCTTGATTTTATAAAAATGTTGCAAGGTGTAAAGGCTTCTGTTTTGTTATTTTTACTAGGAGAGATCTTTAACTCTAATTCAATTAAATCCAACGGGCTTAGGTAGATTTTTTCAGTTGCTGTCTAACAAAATTGGAATCACTTCATTTGGATTTGTAAATCTCTCTAAATTGAATTTCAAACTAGGTAACAGAACTAGGTTTAGCTAAAATAGAAAATTCATAATTCAAACTAACTGGGTTGCGCGGGAACACTAACGGGCCGGCCCAGTGACATTACGCGGCGCGGGGCTCCGCTGACAGGGGGGTCCACCGGTCAGCGGATCATAACGTGCGAAGCGGTACGGGGCGATGTGGGGCGTTGGATTATAACGGGGATCAACGGCTGGGGATCGTCATCGACGACAGACCTATCGCCAGCGAACTCTAACCCTAACGGCTCAGTGGGGGTGCTCACGGGGCATACCAGGGCTCCAGCGATGACGGCGAGGCGGGCAAACAGACTGTTGGTCGACGACGAGCTCAGGGACGGTGGAGGCAGCTCCGGGGGTGGTCGCCATCATCGGCGCCCTTCTCCTCCAGAGGCGGCCTGCTCCTGTGCAATTCCAGCGAACGGCTGCTCGCCATGCTCTGGAGAGAAGTGGGGAAGGCTCAGTGAGGTGAGGGGAGGTAAGTGGTGTGCCGAATGGGGCTGGGGGTGGCCTCTATTTATAGGACGACGACGCGACCGAGAGGCATGGGCGAGCGGCTCCAGCGAGGGCTGCACAGCGTGCTAGCGGCATGGCTCGAGGTAGGGGACGGTCGCTGGTCTCCTGGCGGTGCTCCACATGATCAATGCGGGACTAGGGCGGTGGTATGTGGTCGGACGGTGCTAGCGCTCTAAGCGGCAGAGGCGGCGGCTTCCACGGCGAGCGGTGGCTCTGGTCCATTGGGAGGCGAACGGGCATGTCCGGCGTCCTCCCTGGGTCATGGCGAAGCGGTGGACGCGGGCTGCGGTCAAGCGGCGGCTTGTGCACGCGTGTCGGGCTCGGCGCTCTGCCGCATGCTCGGCATGGCGCAGACTGGCAGTGCACGGCGGTTCCTCGGTGGTCCATGGTCTGGCTCGGATCGGGGAGGGGACAGAGGGCCACGGTGAGGTATTGGCTAGCTCGTAGACATGGTGAGAGAGAGGGAGATGGTCTGCTGCGGTGAGGGCAAGGCTGGTCGGTGATTTGGTGCTCGGCATGGCTTGGCCTTGCCACTAGGGGATAGGAGAGGGGGTTTAAATGGCCTGGTTAGATCATTTGGGGACAAATAGAGGGTTTTGAGGAAAAATTGGGTGGAAAACCCGGTTGCAAATAGTGAGCTATGTTTAGAGTTTAAACCCTGCCTGCCATGTGTTTGATGAAATGGCCGCTAGAACTTTCTTTTTGAATTTTGAAAAGATTTTTGGTGGGTGTGCTATTAGTAAGCTTGAGTCTTTGTGGGTGCTTGGGTTTTGAAATTTGAGCTCATTTGAGTGGTTTTTGAAATAGTGGGATCTTCCCATATGAAATAGATTCAATATTCAAGTGTCAATTAAATTTAGTGTTTGAATGTTTTTGGCAGATCACAAAGTGGGCCTTGGTACCTCATTATGTGTACTAGCAAGGGGTGCAAAGATCCATAATTGTTTCCGTGAGGTTTTGAGTACTAGGAATAGCCAAAGTAGGTATGCTGATTAAAATGGCACAAATGACCATTTGCTTCTTTTATTCATTTTGATTTGTTTTTCTTTGGGATTTGTCTGGGGATGATCTAGATGATGTTTATTTCACCTAAGAATCATTTTACAAGGAATGGATCAATTAATCATGGCAATTTAAGCAACTCCTATTTGTAAATGCACACACATATGAATGCTTGATAATTTCAATTGAATTTTTTTTTGTTAACCCTAATTTTGATGATTTGGATATTAATAACCTTGGATTGAAGTTTTGGGATGTTACAACGTCCCTCCTTCATCAGCTCCTCGACCACCATCGCCGCCCTGACTACGTGGATTCGTTTCCTTCCTCTACGGTTGCAACGATGGCTTAACGGGTAACACTTATGAGGCGGCGACACATACATGTTCCTCTCATCTAGAACTAGCAACTAATGGCGTTATGAATCCTTAATCGCACTGTTACTTAGCATTGTTTGGTGTATAATATGGTATTTAACCCGTTTGCATAGACTAGGATTACACATGCAAGCCAATTTTGGGGTTGGATCTCCTATGATAAGTAAAAATAAGCTCAAATTTAGTATTGATCGATCCACGATCGATGATGATTTGTGAGGTCATTGGCCATGTTTTTCTTGGGTGGTCTATACACGATGATGCTTGATCAATATCTTTACTGCGGATTATGAAGTGTGGTACTTTGAAGCTAGATAAACCTTGCCAGCAACACGCAAGGCCATCATGCTAGACAGAGTTCTATCCCCAAAGCTAGGGTTCATATCGGCTTTGACTTCGACAGATATTTTATGAAACAAATACAATGGTTATACCTATCAGTCTAGCTAGCTAGATTCAAAAGCTTCAATGTTTAGATTGTGTGTTTAATAAGAAAAATGATACACTTGATTTGGTTAGATGTCTTCATTTAGGTATTATTTTGCAATTACGAGTTGTAGTAGCTCGAGACATTCCCTGATTGAGGTCAAATTCTGCAGTTTTCAAGCAAGAAGCTCAAGGTTGGAGAGAGCTCATCATGGAAGAAGGAAGAAGAGAACTATTCTGTTACTAGCCTGATGTACATGCCACTGAAGCAGGCTGGGTACACCCATTGGGAGAAGACCACTGACAGTTTCTACAATGTGCTACGTGAATCCGGGTTAAATATACTTGCGATCCCCACTTTATTTTTCCCTTGTTTTGAGGGTGAGTATCCTCTGACCATCAATATGAAGACCTCCAGTGCCTGCATCTGGGATGTCCACCTGAAGGAGCAAGATGGCAACATTTTCATGGACGCGGGATGGCCAGAGTTTTCCAACGCACATGACATGAAGAAAGGACAACTCCTGGTATTCAAGAAGCTTACCACTAGATCCTTGAAAGTACTTTTATTTGAGAAACATTGTTGCGATAAGGTGATTAGATGTGTAGGTTATCACCCATGACTCATCACTAGACGAACAAAATGAATTGAAGTTGTATTTAGTTGGTGCATGTTTGGTTTGGATCATAGTTGTTTTGTATAGAGGCAGTCTAAGTATACCCCTCTCTTTGACATACTCGATGTTATATATATGTGTGGCCTGATCATTTGAGTGTAGAGTATGGTCTCAATTTTATTTTGAATTATGTCCTTTCTACATCTATTAAATTTCAATGTATGTATTGTTGAATCTGTCAATTCTTTTGGTCATTGTCTATGTACTGCTGAATCGATCACTTTGAAATGTTTTGTTGAATCTGTCAAGTGCTTCTGAATATAATCTGGGAATCTATTGATATTTTTTGTCTTATTCTATACCGTTGAATCTTTCCAATGCTACTAAATATAACAAATGTTTGTCCCTTGCTATTACTAAAGTATTTTGTAGGGCTGAAACAATAACTAATTTCTAATGCTATTGAATTTTAGTGTCTATATTGCTAAATTGGTCACTTTGAAATGTTGTTTAATCTTATTCTGAATATGAACTGGAAATCTTTCGATCTTTTTCTATCTTATTCAGTACTACTGAATCTTTCAAATGCTACCAATTCTTTCAAACGTTCTGTCGTTGCTGCCTGACTATCTACACTAGAGCATTGGCCTTTCCGTTATCGGAACTGTTGGATGTGTTTTGGATAGAGATTAATTAGGGGTAAAGAGACATCACGATTTGTCATTGGAGATTTGTCCCCTCCCTTGGTGAGGTCTTTGTTCGGAGTATGGACGAGCCATAGTATGATGCAATTTTTACTAACGAGGAGATGAAAGCTAGCCCATTCGACACTTCTTTAGCTCAGAACATTTTAATTAGGCCTTTTCAGGGTTAGGGGACTACTGAGGACAACCAAGTGAAATTTGAGAAAGGATCCCATGAAGCATAGTCCATTAAGTATATCACATAATATTTTAATTCGGCCTTTTCAGGGCCAGGGGACTGCTGAGCACAATCCTGGGAAATTTGAGAAAGGAGCCCATGCAACATATCCCAAATAGAGTAAAGCATATGGAATAGTCAAAATCTTTTTAATTCAGCCTTTTGGGCATTAACCCTACCTCTTAAAAAATTCCACCCATCCATGTTTTAAAGAAACTACTCCATTATGTGGCATTTTATAAATTGAGATGCCAGGAGTGCTATACTTTAATTATAAAAGAGATAAACATGGACACACAAAATCTTTTCAAGAAGACTAATAATACATAAGTTATAGGTACTAAGAAATGTTTAATGATAAATTTTCGACAAATATCTTTGGCGTAGTGGCAACACACCCAGTTTACATCTCTTGAATATATTGAGTTTGAATCCTCTATGCGTACATATATTTATCTTGGGTTTACATTTTTTTCTTATAACAATATTGCTTTACAGAGAGGCTGACATCACGGACCCACTAGCCAGAACATACACAACTGCATCAAGATAGGTTAAGAAGGTTAAAGTAACGGACACGACCGAAAGAAAAAAGTATGACATAGACACATTTCATGTACAAAGAGGCTAACATAGTGGACCCAATAGTGAGAACATACATGGCTACTACATCGAGCAATGTTCGCAAGGGAAGAATGGTTGTCACGATGGAGAAAAGATGACCAAGATAGACACGTTTCTTTCCCAGAGAGGCTGACATTACGGTCCCCATCAGCAAGACCATACATGGCTACTGCATCAAAAACTCCATCCAGGTTGGGGCTAGTGCCCGGGTTATCCGTTCGGACAAGTGAATCTCGATGTCGGCTGGTTGGAGCTTCTGTTCCTTTTTGATTGTCGTTTGTCCTTGTGGTGAGCGCGACACTCGGCATATGGATCTTAGCGGAGCCAGATATCACGGTTCTCAGAGCTCGCACTTCTACTGGTGAGCGAGTAATTGCCCCAACATCCCCACTTTTTGGTTCCTAGGGCCAGAGTGCGAGAGTTGTACTCCTCGAGCTTCTTATCTAGTTCTACTACAGACTAGGCCACCAGGTGCGGGGTGGCTTTTAGCTCCGTTTCTAGAGCTTTCTTGTCTTCCTCAGAGGCTTGTGCGATCTGCCTCTAGAGCTCTTGTATATGATTGCAATAGCGACTTGATTCTCCCACACTTGGGTCGGTGGTGTGAGTTCTGGAACCAATGAAGCATTCGTAGGGATAGGGTCCCCATGTCGCTTGTGGGTTTTACGGAGTGGCGCTTTCCCAAGATGTCCTCAAGCTTTCAGACGTGCCCGTGGAGGTGGAGTAGATCGTTCCTCCCGAGTAACCTATACCAGACCTAGGATAAGGGATGGTTATGTAGTAACCTATAGGTATAAGGCTAGGGTAACCCCCGTAGACATTGTGGATGGGAGTTCTGGGATAGATCACCATAGGGTGTTAGACGTACGGGACCTTAGCATACCCATAGGAGGGCCCCGTGTGTAACACCCTAGTTTTAGCTAATGTCTAATTAGGGTTTCATGTGCATTGCATGAGCATCATCTTTTAAAATTGCATGAAATAAAAGAATGCATGCAAAAAGAGAAACAAAGCAAAACCCTAATCTTCTCCTCTCTATTTGAAATGTATTCAAAATGGTTTTTTATTTTGAAAATATATTATGTGTGGAACCCAAATTGTTTATAAGGGTCCCTAAGGTATTTACAAAATGTTTACAAAGTTCTGGTATTTTTAAAATATACCAAAAAATGAAAGGTTTTCAAAATACAAAAGGGAAAACAGAAAAGGAAAACAGGTTTTCTGTAAAAAATGGAGTAGCAGTAATCAGGCCGCGCAGCCTAGCAATCTCTCTCTCTTCTCCCGCCCTTCCCTGCCGCCCAGCGTGCCTGAGCCAGTCCAGCAGCCGGCCCAGCCCGACCCATCCGGCCCGCGTACCACTTCGGCACCCAGGTGCTTCGTCGTCTTCGTCGACCATGGAGAATCAGCTCCATGTTGTTGCCCCGCTGTCGATCCGCGCCACCTTCTCTTCATCGTCTATCGCTGCCTGGAGACATGGATAAGATCATCCCTGTTGTGCCCTTCTTCCCTTGTTCCTCTATCTCTCCCCCGAGCATCTCTCTCGTTCCCCAACCCGGACCGAACCCTAGCCCCGACAGGACCCGATGACCGTCACCATTCGAAGCTTCGTCGAGCCTAGATGACGACGCCACGGGATCCGCCTCCAATTCTCATGCCTTCGTAAATGGTGAGCTAGCGGTGCTCTTACACCTCTCTGTTGCCCTCCCCCTTCTGTACTGCTACCGCGTTGTGTGCTGCCGCTGTTCGGCGCAGATGGTTGTTGCCAGTGCTGTTTCTAGCAACCCCATGACCTCGCGCCACCCTCTTTAGGTAGCCTAAGAGGAGGGCTTCTTGTTCGTGCAGGATCCCGTTCTCGTGTGTGCCGTAGCGCCACTGTTAGGTGGTCGCCTGCGACAGAAGTCAACCACCGCGTGGGTTAGCACGAGTCAAACTCGATGCGGGCCCCATCACTGAGGTGGCGCACTGACGTGGCTTGGGCCTGCGTGTCAGTCAGTGGGCTGGGAGAACCCCGGTATAAAACAACCCCTCCCCACGGGTGACGTCAGCCTTGAGTCATGCTGACGTAGTAAAGGTTATTAAATGGTTTAATAATTGGGATTTCTATTTCCGTGCCCTCGGTTTGTTAGTTGTACTCAGTTTTTCCCAGCCGCTTAGTTTTTCCTCACTTTTGCCCATCTCCTTGTACGAAACTCTCACATGGTCTGAAACTCGCCGTCCAACAGTCTTGTCGTTACATGCTGATAAGTGGGGCCGCGTTCAGTCGGGTCCCGTAGTGGACCCTCACCGTTACGTGGTGACGAGTAGGGCCACGTTCTGATGTGTCATGTAGTGTACCCTTGTCGTTACATGCTAACAAGTGGGGCCATGTTCAGTCGATTCCCGTAGTGGACACCTCTCTCAACTTATCCAGATCAGCATCGGACCCGCAGCTTATCCACGTGAGCATCAGACCCACAACTTATCCACGTGAGCATCGGACCCACAGCTTACCCAGGTTGGCGTTGGAAGATGGGACCCAGAGCCAGCCCCGCGCCCGCGCCCGTGCCATTGCTTTATTTTCATATTGTGAAATGTAATGCATATATGAAAATTATACACATTTAAACCCTTTTAAATCGAACTTAAGACATGATAATGTTGTGCTAATAAAATCCTGATCATTTATCATTTCCATGGAGTGAAATATAATGTATAAACTTGCGTATACAAAAATTATACACCTTTGAACACTTTTAAATTGCACTTAATACATGATAATAATGTGCTAACAAAATTTCGAGAGATTATTATTTTCTCCCCCATTTTCATAGAGTGGAATGTAATGCATAAACTTACATATATGAAGTTTATACACCTTTGAACTCTTGGAAATCGTACTTAATACGTGATAATGTTGTGCTAAGAAAATCTTGAGAGATTATCATTTCCATGGAGTGAAATATAATGCACAAAACTTGTGTATACAAAAATTATACACCTTTGAACTCTTTGAACTCACACTTAATACATGATAATGTTGTGCTAAGAAAATCTTGAGAGATTATCACTTCCATGCAGTGAAATATAATGCATAAACTTGAGTATACAAAAATTATACACCTTTGAACTCTTTGAAATCGCACTTAATACGTGATAATGTTGTGCTAAGAAAATCTTGAGAGATTAACATCTCCATGGAATGAAATATGATGCATAAACTTGCGTATACAGAAATTATACACCTTTCAACTCTTTGAAATCGCACTTAATACGTGATAATGTTGTGCTAAGAAAATCTTGAGAGATTATCATCATCATATAGTGGAATGTATTGTATGAACTGGCATATACGAAAATTATACACCTTTGGACTCTTTGAAATAGCACTTAGGTCATGATAGCGTTGTTCTAATAAAATCATGATCATTTATCATTTCCATGGAGTGGAATGTAATGAATAAACTTGCGTATATGAAAATTATACACGTTTGAACTCTTTGCAATCGCACTTAATACGTGACAATATTGTGGTAAGAAAATCTTGAGAGATTGTCATTTTCATAGAGTGGAATGCAATGAACGAATTATACACCTTTGAACATGTTCCCTTCAAATTATATTCAAGATCATTTGTTTATGGAGTTAAAGTAACGGTGGCATACTCGTTATTTTGCATGGATAGAGGGGTGCCTCCTGACAGATATAGGGGTTATCCTGTCCGCTAGATCACAGAGGATTAACAATTGGTGGGCACGATCCGTGTGACAACTGACCTGACCAATCAGAGCGTAGCAGCGAAGATGAGCACATGTGCGAGAGATGGATACAAAGAGAGGAGAAAACTGAGTAGCACTTAAGAACCAAGGGAAAAACTAAGTAGAACTTAAAAACCAAGAGCAAGACTGACAAAGGGATTCAAATAGAAAATAGAAAAGGATATTAAAAATGGAAAATGCGTCTTTTAGACAATAAAATACATCTTGGCATACATCAAACTATTTGCAATTCAAATATACACCAGTTTGACAATTATTGCCTCATTGAGACAAACTATGTTTTGGGGTGGATCTTTGGGGAAGAGGCTTGAGTAGAAAGCCATGAACCTTCTTAGATAGTAAGTGATTTGAGAAGTGGTGATTTAGGTTAAAACTTGGTTATATACATTTCTTATGGGTGCAGGTAACAAAATAAGACTCCCTGGGTAGATGCCACTGTGTTTTGCTCTTTTTGAATTTGTTGTGCATACAATGACTCAATTAACTAGCTAAAACCTATTCGTTGACTCTTTATTAACCAGCCACTAGAGGGTAAAAGTGAGTATATTGCACACGACAGTGCTAGTATTAGATGGCAAAACTGAGTACAACCAAACTACCAGTATTACACTCGAGGGAAAAACTGAGTACAACTTAACCTCCAGGGTTAGACACGAGGGGAAAAACGTGACTCATGGTACGCGTGTGCGGTGCACAGGGCGGTAATGGACACGTGTGGCCGTGCACAGTGTAGTAGCATATGAGGTTACGCGGTGCATGGTAGTACAACGAAACGTCACTTCCCTTCTCCTTTAATAGAAGCCTCCCCACTCTCACTCATCACTCACTTGCTCACTCAACCGTCTCCACTATCCCATCACCTTCTGCAAACCCCCAAGGCCCCTGTCCGTGTCCCCGCATCAGCCATAGCCACTAGCGAGGAGGCCCTCGCCGGTCTCGGGCAAATCCCGCTCGGTTGGGACCCCTACGAGGAGGTTGTTTACACAAGGCCGGAGAACACCTATGACACCAGCATCACCGACCCATGGTCGGAGGTAACTAGGGTTTTCTCCCCTTCCCTTGTTCTTCCCCCGTTGTCCTCTTGTGTTAAATCTCCTATTTCGATGAATCCCTTGTTCGTATTTGAACCCCCTCTTCATAGTTGGGATCAATATTCGATTTGGTTTGAGATTTGGGGAATAATCAGGAAATCTCAATCGGTTAATTTATGCAAATAATCAATCCTGATAATGAAAGTATCTCAATCATGTCCTTATTGCACTCTACTGTTTTTTTCCAACAGGAGGATAGTAGCAACGTCCGCAACGACGACGAGTCAAAGGACACCAAAACTTGTCATGTGCTGAGGAGGCTGAAGTCCGGCTAGTACAACAACTTATTCGCCAGCGACATGTGCAGGTGCCCCTTCTGCCCCACCAGGAGGCTCTACGCCATGGACTTCAACTCCCTCCCGAAGCATGCCGAGGACATGAGGACCTGCAGCGAGTCCGTGAAAATCCACGGCTTCATAGTCAAGCACCAAGCGCTCGGTCTTCACCTGCGCAACCTCCAGAAGGTGGCTATCGAGGATGGTCGCATGCCCCCGATCAAGCCCAAGGCGCCCAAGGTCATGGGACTAGGCATCAAGAAGTGGAGGAGGCGCCAGAGGGAGGAGGTGGAGGCCCTCCTGGTAGAGGCCATGAGGGACCACTGATCTGCTGTTGCTGCTGTTGTAAAGCAGCTTCTTTTGTCTTGTCTGTGTTGAACTTGTCTGTTGCTGCTGCTGAGCAGCATGATTGTCGAACCTCATTAAGTACCATACTATATAACCTATATTAGTTGCTTTATCCACATCTGCTCTGTTTACTGAATTTATTTATGGTGCTGGTTAGTTTTGCTGCTCTCGATTTGCTACCAGATTGGGGAAAATGAGGGAAAAAGAAAATGAATAAAGAGAGAAGCTGCTCTAGATTCGCTACCTTTTTGGGAAAAAAAACACAATTGTTAGCGAGATATAGGGGAAAAGGCGCTCTTAAAAGGGCCAATCATAAAAATAACAAAAAAACTTCCAATTTAGGTGACAGGGCACGTAACCACCAAACGCGCCCCACATGGTCCCACACCACGTCCCCCATAATCAGCGAGAGATGGATGGCTGGTCTACTGTGTATCCTGGCCCCACCTATCAGCATGTAATGGTCGAGGCTACATAACATAACGCTCAACGCACGACCCGCCCCAACGCAATCCCACCGATCAGCATGTAACGATCAAGCCTTTGACCCGACGGCATCCCTCGGTCTGAGCGCATGTGAGGATTTTGGAATAGAGGGAGGGGAAAAGTAAGGAAAAACTAAACGGCTGGGGAAAACTGAGTACAACTAACGAATCAGGGGAACGAAAATAGAAATCCCTTAGTAATTTCAGAAATTGGTATAATCTAATAAATTCAATAAGTAATTATTTATAACTTAGAAAAATACGTATAATATATCAAAATGTTCAAAAAAGTGTGATCTATCTCATAGTCTCATAATCATGCATTGTTTAACAAATTTCAAGACAAGTTTAATTGGAAGAACAAATGAACCCCCGTTGGTGACTCCAAGGTTACCCCTGTTTTAGGGTTTGCACCCCTCGGAACACTTTTTAAGTTTTCAAGCATGCTATAGGGTTTCATTTCAATACAATTTAACTTGTCATATCATCATCATTGCTTGAGCATTGCATCGATGCCATGTGTTGATTGTTTCCCTTTCTTTCCGATGTTTGCTTCTTCCTGGTAGAGTATGATACCGACTTCGAGATTGAAGACCGAGGTTAACACCATCGAAGATCGACGCACAATACTTGACCAACTTTAACCAAGTCAAGTATAATGCTTCCAAATACCTATATTTTGGTATCAACAAACAAGGCAAGCATAGCCCCACCATTATACAATCCTATGATTTCAAAAGTATTTCATTATTGCCATGATGCATACGATTCTACTATGGTCTTTTATCGATAGATAGAGTATCCTATATGTTGCATTACTCCCTTGAGCTTATATTACCTGATCCACTGCTCCTAGCATAACCAGGTTTGGCTTGTGTGCACTGCTAGAGCTATTATCTATGTCTTGCTTAGCCCTGCTTAGCTATCAGTTCTTGTTCATCTAGAAGATGTACCAAAAGCATAGAACCTAGTATGACAGGAGAGTGAGGTATACCGATGAGGTAAGATCAGTGGTAAAGGTAAACATGCTAAGGCTTGTATGGGAGACCATGGTGGGATGTGGTTTTTGTAGTCCCATGCTCGCCACTACTAGGAACCGAGTTCTTGGCTTTGGAACTAAGACGAGCGTGTAGCCACATGGGGCCTGGAAAACCTCACGAGTAACCAACTTTCCTAGTAGATTGCATGAGTCTCATAGTTCAGCATTCCATTCGACATACTCATAGAAAACATTTTGAAAGATTTGGCGTGTGGAGGTGCATCATTATAGGTAGGTAAGCATGGTCAGGGTTGTTTGGGGTGGATGGAGCCCCTAGTAAACCATCCTCGCCCACATCCCAAGGGACCGACTTCGGGATTTGACCCATTATGGCGGAACCATCCTTAGGGCATGACTCATGGTCTTAGTGAACGCAAGGTAAAGGTCGTGTCCAACCACCCTCTACCGACCTTCCAAGAAATAGGGCTAATCACTGTAGCATTAAGAGTCAGTTGGGACGTGTGGGTAGAGTTGTACACCCGTGCAGGGTTAAATCATTTCCAAAATCCGTGTTCACGGTTATTAATGCTTGGTGACCGAATTCTTAGATCATAGAGAACTATAACCTAATCATAAAACCTGGCAGTTCAATGTGTGCTTAAGGATGCTTCCTCATGGGTACGTGGGGGTGATCCTATTTTTGAGATGATGATTACCTTGGTGGATATCAAAAGATGATAAATCCTTTGGAGATGTTGCTCTCTTATCCCCTTTTAAAATATTCTGATTAGACGAGCTTCTTCTCCCTCCTATTTCATAAACAAAGATGGCTTTATGGAAAATAACCCCACCAGCCATAAGTCTTGCGGAGTACACCCTATACTCACCCTTACTTTGTTGATACTTTTGTAGCAGAGTAATTGTTCCCCTGAAGACAAGTTTGGTACGACATCTACACCGACGAGTAGCTTGGGGTTCCCAGCCAGCAGCTTGGAATCTATGGACTGGGACGTCATCATTATGATTCAGGTCTCTTAGGACATTTTTTAAGTTTGCTATACTTAATAGCATAATTTGCCTTCCGTTGTTTGATGTTTGTGGTCAGTGACCTCTACTTGTAATATTTTGGTTCTTTGCTCAGATATGAGCTTGCTGTAATAATTTTTGTGTCGTAGGGTCACTGTAATGTTACCAATTCTTTCTCTGTATGCGTCCAATATTTAGATTAGGCTTATATCAGACAGAGGTCTGGGATTTGTCTAGCCCTAATCCCGGGGGTGTCACACCACGCAAACAACAAGTGGGAGGCCCAATGGGAGTGGAGAGCCGGGGTTGAAGTAGTTCGTCTCCGGTGGATCATAGAGTGCCTTGAGATAGTGATAGTTTGTGGGACCGTACACTGCTTTGATTTTGTTATAGTAGACCTTGCGTGACGTGGAAGAGGTATCCGGGGCGTACTCCTCTTATTGTGCCCAGCGGTTCTGCTATCTTGGCCCGAATCTGAAGCACTCGGGCCTCCGTCCGAGAGTTACTTGGTGGCTCTGTCTTCCGGGGCAGTAGATCTGATCTGCATGATGCGGGTGCCCCCTACCTTGCATGCCAACTGACGAAGGATAGTTATCATGATCCCTCCACAGTCTCACTTTCGAGGAACAAAAGTGGCAAGGGTTTAACTCATCAATTCCCATTGTTATGGACTTGGGTTTTGGAGAAGAAAGGAGCGTTGGAGGCATCAAATTGGATAGCAAACAAGCACACAGGGATGCAAGGATTACCCAGGTTCAGGCCTCATAAAGGACCTTACTCCTGCTTGTCTGCTCTTGGAATTATCAAGGGAGTCGAAAATTACAGGGGGTGTGTAGATGTAATCTGGCGATGGTTGTGGAAACTAGGGTTGTGATTGTCCTCCTCATTTCCCCCTCCTAGCCTTTATACAAATAGGCTAGGTCTCGGGTAGCATGTTGGGTCGGTTACAAGTTAGGGTTTGTCCCTTTAAACTTTCTATCTTAAGCTTCATCTTGTGCAACAAGAAATCGGAGTCTCTGTGGGTCACCCGAATCCTGTATTGGGCCCTGGTAACACCGTAGGCTCCTGCCAAGCCTGGACCGTATATGCCAAGCTCAAGTACCTGTAAGGTATGCCCATGTCAGTAGCCACCGAGTGTCCGGTTGAATCGCAGATTCTAGCGAAGACTTATGAAGTCTTTCGAGTGCATAGCTGAGCATATTTTCAAGTGCTTTCATTGATGTCATATGTATCATTGATATACGTGCCTGATTCTTCCGATGCATCGGGAGCAGTTAACTGCCTTAGGGAAAAACAACGCAATCTACTCAAACTCGAGTCCCTAGACTCGAATTCGGAAAAATGCTGGTGTAATTAGACTTAGGCCATGGAGGTCTTATACACTTCGAATCCCAGTGTATAAGTATGGGAACTCGACGCGTCTGTCAAGGCGTATTTCATCGTACCTGCAGGCATGGATATTTTCTGGTAGAGCGTAGCAGATGTGTTACCAGGCCTTATTCAGGTCTTATCTTCACGTTGTAGACGCGGCATCCAAATTTTATCATCACAGAGACGATTCGGGTGACCCAAGAAATGCAATCTCTTTGTAGGGAAGTTATGAGGCGGAGTCGCCAATGGTCTCGAGTGTGGATGTAGTTAACACATAGTTATGTGTAAGAAAAAATCATAGGGTGCGCGACCAGCGCTCCGTATGGGAGTAGCCCCCGAGTGCCTATTCGAGTCGTAGACTCGAGTGGGGACTATAAGTACTTTGCGACTATTGTCATCTTTTGCTTGTTTCAGTCGAATGTGCTTTCAATGCTTCCTATGGGAGTAACCCGAAGTCCACAGTCGAATCGTTGATTCGAGTGAAGGGTTCTTCAATGTCTTAGAAAAATTTTCCTCGAGTGCATGGCCAGTGCTCTTGTTAGGAGTATCCCCCGAGTGCTTGGTCGAGTCGAAGACTCTAGTAAGGACTAAAGCAGTCAAATTTTTTCTCCTGCTAGAGTTAATGACATCAATGTTGACGATGAGATGACCTCAGTTACCCATGTGAGCGGCTTTGATAGGACGTGACGAGTAGTGGGTCCTACTTTCTAACTTTGATTTGACCAGGCGTGCGTAATCTTCTGGTTTAACTGTGTCTCCTCGATTCTCGCGCATAATAGGCGGAGTGGGGCGACGGTTCGTGGGTTGCCCTTGCCATGCATCGACATCGATGTGTGCCATGCGTCAAGTTGATTTTCTCTTGGCCGTTGGATAGCAGCTGCTGTGAGGTTAAGTAGGCATTTACCGTGCGGTAACTTCCCCACATCTTCTTCTCCTTCGTGCACCTCCACCATTATTTTTCTTGCTGTTCCATTACTCACCTCTCCAATGAGGCACTGGACCAACTCCGCACCTTCCCTAGTTACTTCCTGCACTCACACTCCCAGCGCAAGATGGCCAACAAGAAGGGAGGCGCCGCCGCCGGATCTGCGGCTACCATTGTGGCATCCAAGAAGAAGGGCGCCGCCACCGCGGGCACCAGCGTTGTTGCCACGACGAGGAAGAAGAAAGGCATGGGTACTTGCACCACTATTGGGTCATGGCGCCCATCCATCATCAAGCCATCGGAGCTGTTCACCCAGTGGCAAGATGGAGAGCTTCCTCCCACGGAGGATGACTCTCGCCTTCCTGGCGAAGAGGTAATCCCCAGTCCTCCTGCGGGTTTTCGAGTGATGTTCCTTGCGTTCATCATTCGCGGTCTCTCTCTACCCCTGCATCCGTTTGTTAGGGGTCTTCTTTGCTTCTACGGGCTCCAGCTGCACCAGCTGTGCCCAAACTCTATCCTCCACATCGCCCACTTTGGCCTCTTCAAAAAACTCTTTAAGATCAAATGTTAGTCAGGGTCAGGTTCAGTAGTCTGTGATGTAGGTGGCTGCGGGATCCACGTTAACCACAATGTCACTTATTTTGGCATCAAGCTCATCGCGTCTGTCCAAGGGTGGAGGGATAAGTGGTTCTACATCCGCGACCAGAAGGCCGATGGATATCACTACGGACTCGCGCCCTTCCATCCGGTCGCGTTCTGCAAGAGGAGGCGATCCTAGAAGAATGTCATGATGCCCAGCGAAGTCGAGGAGACAGAGATGCTGTATCAGCGTGTCTGCGACCTGGAATGCCGTATAGGCAAGGAAGACGGTTGCGCTGAACTCATTCGAATGTGGTTGTGCCTCCACGTACAACCTTTGCAGGCCAGGGCGCATCCGATGTACTGATGGATTGGTGCTAGTGATGTCACTCACATCTCTGCGAAGGGCATTTCTTTTGGTGAAGTGGACAGGAGGTTGTGGCCCGTGACCAAGTACACCTCCAAGGAGGATCTCCCGGGTGACTCAGACGTGCCTCCATTCTACGCCAACAATCCTCCACCTTAGGTGGATTTCTCTTTGAAGTTTCTCTTGATTTTCGATTGCCTGTTAAGTGCTTTATATACTGATGCTTCATCTAATAGTAGGACTAGAAAGTGGGCATCAGCCTGCCTCCCTAGCCTAAAGGAATTATCCCGCGCGAGGCAGAGGAAGAGGACGAGTCGGGCTCCACCGTCCCTACTGGGGAGGATGAGGAAGCCCCCGAGTCGAGCGATCACGGGACTCGCAAACGCTCCCGTAGCAAGGATTCAGATGCCTCCTCACCGTCGATGCCAGAGGGTCCTCCCGCTGCTACAGAGGAGCCAATCACCACCAGGCCTGTGCGCGCCATGGCTCCTCCCGCAAGGAAGAAGGTGAGATTGTCGAAGGAGTCATCGGGAGATTCCTTTGACCTCTAGAATTTTGATGGGTAAGTCCTTATTTTTGCGAGTTCATCTTGACATTCTCGAAGATTTTCCGCTTCTGAAGTGATGCTGGCATCGTCTTCTGACGATTTCCAATTTGTTAAAAAATCCGGAGTCGCGGACTCCAAGAACAAGGAGGTGGCCATACGGTCTGCTTCCCCTTCGGTGGTGTCCCACTCCGGCGCCAATTCTTAGAGTTCCCCCCACACTAGGGGGTACCAGATGATTGCACAGACGCCCACTCGACAGGAATCTTCGGAGTCCCTGGAGGAACAAGTAAGTTTTCTTTTGTGCCGCTAACACTCGAATTTTGTGTTGACACTTACACTACTCTTTCTTGTCGCCTATCGTGAAGGATTTACTCACCCTTCTGAGCAGATCCTTTCCTTGGGTCGACAGCATGCCTTGCTGGATAACAGCCATTGTGCCTTCGAAGTTTGGTTTAAACCTTTCTCTCCATTCTATTGCGTAGAGATTGGCGAGTGATATTCCCATGTTTATATCCTTTGCAGATGAGCATAATGAGCTTCTTTATCGCGTCGCTTCCCTCGAGAAGGGTCTTGCCACGATAGAGAAGAAACGTGACGAGGCAGTCGAGGCTCTGAAGGAGGCGCAGAAATGTGAGGAAGATTTGCGTTCCTCCACTTCTGATAGGGAAAAGTTGTTCGTGGAACAACTCTTCTCAGTCGTGAAGGTGCTTTCAGGTACGATGCTACCTTGCTTGTATTTGTTGACGTATTTTTCCTTCATGCTGTTTTGCTGACATGTGTTTTCTTCAGATGCCGCTGGCGTGAGCTTTGATGCCAGGCTCTGGCTCGCAAGGATTCCATGGCCGGCGCCATGGCCGCAGTCGAGGACCGTGGTGTCTGCCTTCGAGACACGCTTGGAAAGACCAAGGGCGTGCTGAGCCGCCTTCAAGAGGATATGGTCCCCAAGGCGAGCTTAATCGAAAATCTTGATGGCTTGGCGGAGTCCTTCGCATAAGGTGTCCCAATGGACTTCAAGAATGCGTAGTGGTCTGTTGGCGCAACAATGGCACTCGCGATGGCGCAAGCCCACGGTATGGAGTTGGACCCTGGTGCGATCTCCGAGGTGATGCGTGTCAATGCGGATGGCCAGCAGGTAGTATTCGCTCCCTTCGCCGGTAGTTGCAGTAAGTATGGGCCTCGTCTCTAGTCGCCAAATATTCTGAGGAGCTGCGACGAGCGCAGGTGGCAAAGGCTGCGGCAGCTGGGGCTACCAGTGGGAAGTCTGTGGTGTTTGAGACTGCCACGGATTCGAGGAAGGCCCTAAAGTTGAAGTCGAAGTCGAAAAAGCAGATCGATCCTTAGCTGCCATATGTAATAGTTTATCTTTCCTTTTGCTAAACCATATTTTGTGGGGGGTACCCCTATTGATACTTTGCCTAATTTGAATGCACTCCATCCTTTTTATCGATGTATAGTTGGTCTTATTTGCCTCTTGTATGGCTATAATAGGGTCCTTCGAATGGTCATCCTGACTCTCCTCCCACCGATGAAACTGCGGTGCGACCATGTTCAAAGGTGGAGGAGCTGTCACAGCTTGCACGACTACGTGATCACATAAAGCAGTTGGATCGAGAGTTGCCCATTATCCACGATAACGCAGACATGTGGAAGTCAAAGTTTGAGAAGGCCACTGCTCGCGAGAAGTATCTCCTGGACGAAGTTGCGCAGTTGAACGAGCAATTTAAATTTTGCTCTCTATCTTCTTTTCCTTTTCTTTGGCCATTTGTGGCGATTCTCTGACTTATGCTATTATCTTGCTTATTGTAGTTGTTAGCGCTCGTCATCCGTAGGATGAGAGGGATCGGGTTGCCATTCGCCTGCATAATCTAACCTAGGAGCAACTGCAAGCTAGCGGTTACTTATGGGTGGATCATTACCATGCAGTCGCGTTGGCGACGCTGCAGGATCGTGTCTCGCGAGTGCTTTAGTGTTTGAAGAAAGAGCAGTTGTGCCTTAGGCATATCTTCCCCTGGACGCGGTTCCATCAAGCTTGCTAGCTTTGCTGGCAAAGTATCAAGAAATCAGCACAGTCCGCGAGTGCGTGCGCTAGCAATTGGTCACGGGTGCCAAGGCTGCGTTGGCGCTTGTTCGATTACATCGGCCAGATGTGGATGTCGCGGCTGTTGCCGCTGAGCTGCCGCCGTCACCAAAAGGGATGACCTGGAACATGGTGCCGCACTACTAGGCGGTTGATCGTCCAGCCGATGATATTGTCGATTTCTTTGAAGATCAAACAAATGTTCTCCTTTTGCAGCAGTAGTGTAGTTTGTATCCTGCACATAGATGTATAAGTGTTGTAAAATTCATACGATTGTGTTGGGTGTGTTTGATACACGTTAATGTGTAAAGAGCTTGCTAGCTGGTATATTTGTCGAGTGTGTCGTAATATACAGTTTCTTTTTGTTAGCCTGACGTATATTCATCTCATCACCTTGCCAACATGTCAGGTGCGTTACAACTGGGTAGGTGTTATCAATGGTTCGATTGGTAGTGCATCATCTACTCAGGATACTGTGTTGTTCATGGAATAGGGTGTAAAGGGTGGAGTAGCCCCTGAGTGAAATAATTGCAAGGAAAAGCAGAGAAACATAGGGTTTGGGGAACTTAGCTTTATTTATTCACAGAATATCATGAGGTACAATGTGTGGCTAAGTAGCGTGGCTAAATAGCCTTATTTGTAAAGTAAAAAACATCTAAGGGTAGAAATGGAGTAGTTGCGCGATGCTCCAGGGGTTGGAGTATGCGGCTCCGCTCTTGAGGTCTTTAAGGCGATAGGCTCCACCTGGGATTACTTCAGTAAACAAATAAGGTCTTTCCTAGGGGGACTCGAACTTGAGGTGCCCTTGTTGCTTCAGTCGCAGCACCAGGTCTCCTTCGATGAAGGATATGGGGCGTAGGCTTCTGCTATGGTAGTTGTGGAGGTTTTGCTGGTAGATCATGGATTTCTCCGCTACGATCTCTCGTGCCTCATATAGGAGGTTGACGGAGTCTTTGAGTGCAAGGGTTGATTCTGCCTTAATATATGCTACTACCTATGGGGCCTTATAGCGCACCTCTGTGGGTAGAACCGCCTCGGCACCATGTACCATGAAGAACAGAGTGTAGCCTGTGGCGCTATTTGGAGTTGTGCATAGGCTCCATAGTACTAATTACAGCTCATCTAGCCAGCATCCCACAGCTTTTTCGAGTGGCTAGAGGAGCATTTTGTTGATCCCACCGCAGATGAGGCTGTTGGCCTTTTCGACTTGACCGTTGGTCTAGGGATGTTCTACCGAGGCGTAGCTAATGTTGATACCCAAGTTTACACAGAAATCCTGGAACTCCTTGGAGGTGAAGTTCGTCCTATTGTCCGTGATGATGCTATGTGGCACCCCGAAGCGGAAGACGATGGACTCGAAGAACTTGACGGCGTAGGCTCCTCATTGGTTTGTCACTGGCATGGCCTCAATCCACTTGGTGAATTTGTCAACCACGACTAGGAGATAGACGTATCCTCCTCGCGAGGATCTCGGGATCTTGCCGACCATGTCGAGCCCCCATTGTGTAAAGGGCCAAGCCACGGGTATTGGCCTGAGTTCTGCACCAGGTGCATGTGGCTTGTCCGTGAATCGCTATCAGGCATTGCAACACTGGACGATATCCTTGTTGTCACGCATGGCCGTTGGCTAGTAGAATCCTGCTCATAGAGCTTTGGCGATGAGGGCGCGACTGCCAGCGTGGTGGCCGCAAGTGCCTTCAAGTATGTCGAGGAGGAATGCTCTGTCGTCCCTGTTGGAGACTCACCGCTGAAGAACTCCTGTGATGCTCTGTTTGTACAGTTCTATATTGATGAGGGTGAATGCCTTGCATCGTCGCACTATATGACGCGCATCAGTCGGGTCATCTGGCAACCTTTTGCTGAGCAGGTATGTGACATATGGTTATGTCCAGGATGGCTCGATCATCATGACCTCCATGGGACCTTCGAGTACTATGTCTGGCTTTGTGTCATCGAGTGCCATTGGCTTATTGGGTGGCGTAGCCCCTATTATGTTGGCGTGCTTGTCTTTTTCTCTAGAGTCTTGGGATTGATGGAGCGTTCACAGATGCACTCTAGAAATACTCCAGGTGGCACTGGGGCACATGTGGAGCTGATGTTGGCAAGTGTGTCTGCGTCCTCATTGCTTTCGGGGCCAATGTGCCGCAGCTCGCAGCCATCGAAGTATCCCTCGAGTGTATCGTAGAGGTCATGGTAGGTGATCATGTTGTCAATTAGAGCATCACACTCGTTCATTGTTTGGTTGACCACCAGTTTGGAGTTGCCGTAGATGACGAGTCGCTTGGCGCCGCAGGCTTTTGCCATCCGCATCCCATGGAGCAAGGCTTCGTATTCAGCTTCATTGTTGGAGGCGGTGAACTGCATTCGCAGAATTTGCCTCATTTAGTCACCTGCGCCAGCTCCTTCCTTGCGCTTGGACCCATCAAACTGCATTGTCCATAGATAGGACATATCTCGCTTGTCAGGGAGCTGGTTTTCCATCTAGTGCACCAGGAAGTACTAGGAGAACTTGCGACTTGACCGCGTCGCTCTTCTCGTATGTGATGTCTCACGGAGACAGCTCTATTCCCCAAAGCGCGACTCGTCTGGTGGCATCGGGATTGTTGAGGATGTGCCCAAGTGGATCAGAGGAGGAGTCGCCATGGCAAGAGTGGTCCCTGGAGGAGGAGGTGTCGAGATACTGCGGCGCTGCGTGATGTTGCCGGCCATCATTGTTGGGAGAAGGCTATGGTGAAGCCGGTAGTGGAGCGACTTGGGGAGGAGGCGCGTCCAATGGAGAGAGGGCTAGCAACCTTGACATACCGGCGGAGGGGCATCATGGTGCATAGCGCGGGTCACAACGGCTTGGTCTTCCTCGAGCCATGCTCGCCTTCTCAAGAGGAGGACAATGATCGATGTAGAAAAACAAAGGAATGGAGAGAGGAGATGAGGAGCCAAGTGATGTGCACAGTTATGATGGTGGTGGGGAGGAGAGGAGCGTACGTGTCTTTTGTACACCGATGGTGGTAGATGAACGCGGTGGGGAATGATGTCTGGTGGGGCTGCTAAGGTGGAGCGGACACGATGATGGGGCAAGGGCATAGAATTTTTACCATTCTTTTTACTTCATGCGGAAGGAACCGAAACTGGACCCACTAGTCAGCAACACAAATTTGAACGGTTACTGTGAAGTACATCACAACCAACCCGCGTGGGAATCCACATCGCAGTAATTTTTGCCTCCGTTGAAGTACGAAAGCAAGATAACGTGCTGATATTCATTACCTAATTTCACGACATAATTATATGCCGGTATGGGATCTACCATGGTGTAAAAGTGGCCGCCGTGCCAAAATGGTGTCACAAATGCGCAACACAGGTTATCTGACGTTTGCCGGTTCTTTTTTGCTTATGCTGTCCCAAAATTCCGCCGTGTATGGGGAATATTTTTGTAGTGTAAGTTCGTTGCCTGTTATATTTTGGCCCGTGAATGGAGGTTCAGTTATCTATAGGAAAGTATTACAACCGTCTAATTATTCACAACCAATTGACTCCAAAATTCTATCAACATGGAGTTTCTTCATATATCTATTTCCAATATAACATAAACGGTGGTGTCACACTGAAGTCAAATTCTAATCATTCTGTCTTGCAATGTTTTAGAATCATTATTATGAATGTTATTTCTATTTCACCAACAAGTTTTATAATAGTTCATCCATCGTCAATGGAATATATTACTGATTTGAACAATAATTTTTTTCTCACAATATTGGAATTAGATAACAATTATCGGAATGAATCTTGATGGCTAGGTCTTTGATCCAGATGGCCAACACAATAACACTTTATGTATTTCTCGATGAGTGTCATCACCATATTCTCTTGCTAGTTACTTGGGTCATTTTATTTCTTGTATTGTGTTACTTTGTATGACACTTCATACCAACCAATCGAGTATCTAATACCAAAGAAGTACATTGTTTTAACAAGCAAATAAAACATTCATAACATGTATACCTTCTATATACCTTAGCTAGACATTTCCACTATTTTCTTTTGTTTTGTGATAATTACATTTGTGGATCCTCTTTCAAAGTTTTCCTCTTTTTCAGAAGAAACAATCGGCATCAACACTAGAACCGATGACATGGTACATAATCCAAGCATGTTAGTCAGATACTAATACCCTTGAATTTACACTTTCAAGTGGATGACCATCATCACATGATTTGCGTTCTTCTGAATTCTACTTTTAGTAATCTATTAGTACAGTAAACACTTTACCTATACCTCTTAACCTTCCTATCATTACAACTTTAATGATGAGATTATTATAGCTCATTAGGACTAATGTTTGTATAATTTTAGTTCCCAAACCTATTGGGTCATAAGTATGCCTAGCGTAATCATCATTCGCAAATGCTCATTCAATGTGAGAATTTGTATCTCACTAATAACTGATACTTTATGTCTTTGCAATCAAAACAGTGTTTCATATATCAGAAATATCCTTCACACAATTTGATTTCTGAAACAATTTTTCAGCTCCTAGATAACCTTGATACCATAAATTTCTTTTCAATATCAAGTATCATGGAGGAAAGCATGATTTAGATACTAACTATTGAATCTTTTACTCTAGTATTAATACAACTTATACAGATACAACCCCTTGAAAGCTCTGACAATACGGTACCAACCCGTAAAGTGAATATCCAGAATTCTATAGTTCTATTATCTCAATTAAAACTAAGCGCAAGGTAGTTAATGGATGCCAATTACTACAATGAAATATGCGAATTCACTTAGATTGTTTAGTTCATGGTAATGGTTCATATTACTAATGAACTCCCACTAAACTCAACATCCCTCAAAGGTGTTTAGTGATACATGATACAAATCCACTACACCAAGTTCGGTCATCATGTGATATGATGTAGCTCCAATGGTGAATATAACCATGTTGATCATATCATCTTGATGATTCATGTTTACCCTTTCGGTTCCTTGTGTTCTGAGGCCATGTTTGTACATGCTAGGATCATCAAGTTAACCAAAGAATTTCTGTGTATGTAAATCTGGTGTTGTTTCTGAGGTTTCAACACCGGGGATGGGAGGTCCACTTTTTAGTTCGTCTAGGGGCGAAACATCTGGTGATCTAGATCGATGAGCAGGACAAACACACAATCACATAGAAACATAGATTTTTTACCCAAGTTCAGGTCATTATGTGCGCACCCCTATGCCATGTAACTATCAACTATTTGGTTGATGATCACACAACAACATAATCTGTTCCCAAGGAAGAACTCAACTACTTCCTTCCCTTCTCCACCCCAACCCTCTCAACTGACGTACGCCTCCTTTTATAGTGGCAAGGGGACACCAAAAGATTCAATCACCACGCAGTGATGCGGTACGTTCATGGATACAACATGGGAGGGTGTTGTTGCGGCCTGACCGCATGGCCTGCCATGTTTGAGATGCGTGGGGTCATGCTGGGTTCTGTTCGATCAATTTGATTCCTGTCTAGGAGTTTCTCCCCATGTGCATTTGGTCCCAAGGAGGCTTCACCGAGGACCCGGGTAGGATCCTGGTTGCCCCCTATGAGGGATCCTCCGTCCCGGGGTCGCGGCCCTCCCAAAGGATCCGGGGTAACGTTGGTTCCACAGAGACAACAGTAGCCCCCGAGCACGCCTCAACCATGATAGGTATGGCTTGGACCACGTCCTTATCCCTGGTGGGTCTTCAACCCTTATCATAACTTTATCATGGCTTCGCTGCTCCTGAGGTATCGCGTCTTCCTTGAGATGCGCAAAAAGGTTTAGCTAGTCTTTGAGATGCGTGGCAGTAATTGTGAGGAAGGGTGGGTGGACAGGTTTCCTAGGCCTGATCTTATAAAGAAAAGGTATCAGTCACCCCTTTACTCCTCATAATATCGCATATCGTTCTTTCTGATCTCCTTGGACCACGACTCATAGCACCTTGATCAAACTGATGGTGAGCCATGGGTTCAAGGGTTCTTTAATTAGAACTCAATCCGGAGCTCTAGAGTATAGGAAATCTACAAGAGCTCGACTTACGCCAACTATATAACAGAACAAACTCCTTACTCTAAAGCTTCATATCACCGACGGGCATCACGAGAATGGGGCCACCATGCTCCACTACTCTGGAGGACACCTTGGGGATGGCGAGATGCCTATATACAAATGCTTCCTCAAGATAGGGTTGATTCCCCTTTCTCTGATTTCTCTGTGGAGATGATGACTATGTACAGATTCTATCTGGTTCAGATCCGTCCCAATGCTCTATTGGACTTGGTCGCCTTCACTCAGATGTGCGAAGGCTTTGCTAGAGTGATGTCCTTGGTGACCTTATTTTGCCACTATTTACCCCTCGGGTTGAAAAGAAATCGAGGATAGCTGGGGGCATCACCTTCCATTTCTAGAATAATCTTTCCAAGAAGTACATCTAGGGTAAGTTGAAATCCAAATGGGAGGAGTGGCACAACAAGCACTGTGTGGTGCGCGTGGAGAGCCACTTCCCGTGGATGTAGGACCCCCAAAGGGTTTCCTAGCCTTGCCCTTGGTGGGGAGACTAAGCTCTCAAGACGCGAGCCTTAAGCCTATGAATGACATGATTTAGGTGCTCGCAAAAAAAGGCCTGAAGGTGCATGCAATCATCTCAAACTACCTTAGGCATCACTGGTGTCGTTGTAGACGAGGTCTCACACGATGTGAGCGTATTGGGGGCCTGATGACCCAATTTGCATTAAGTCTAGGAAAGACCAAGATATATCCCTAGAAGAGTATGTTAGGTTGATGAAGGAGCTCCTCTTCCCGGTGGGGGGGGGTGCGGGGGGCCATCCGAAAGGGCCTCTTCCACTATTCTTCGACAAGTGCTAAGAAAAAATTATCACCAGGATGTCGCCTTGCAATGTCAACGACATCGTAAACAGGGAGGAGGAGTCCTACAAGGATGAGAGCACCTCGAAGGAGGACATGGAGTCCTCCAAGGCTAGTGTAGACTCATCGGATGCGGCTCAATCTTCCACAGAGGGGGAATCCTCTCATGAAGATTCCTCGCTCTTAGTAGAGAGCGAGTCTGCTAGCGATGCTACTCTAGAGGAATTATTTTGCGTCATTCTTGGTCTCAAGCTTCTGTCCGCGAGAAGAATTCCTAGGGAAAAGGTGGTTGCTTCCGCGAGTGCTGCTCCCCGAGTTGATCTCCATTCGCCTCTAGAGGAGCAACTAGAGGAGCTCGTGCCGCCTCAGGTGTCCCCAATTACCCGACGCATGCGGTCTGGCCCCGCTTCTAGGGGGCCCATGCCCCCTGTCAGATTCTCCTTCTTGCAAGAAGAAAGGAAGGTAGGACTTCGAGGGCAGATGCAGGTGAGTGTTTCTTGGCTCATTCTCTTCACAATGTATTGGTCTATGTTCTGGTGTTCTTTCCTCTATGCAACGATAAAACTCCTAGGTCCTTCGGTTCTGCATCTAACGTGGGACTGAACGCCCCTTGATAGGACCACTAGCCGCCCCGGGGAGCCTGATCTCCCCGCTCACGAAAAGGCCCCAGCTCGGCAAGGAGGTGAGGGTTGTTCCCAATTCATTGCTTCACTTCAAATCTTGTTCCTTCTATTCATATTCATCTTCTTCTCCAGGGTCACTCGTCTCAGTCGAACCCCCAAATATCAGACTCGCCAGGCCGGAACACCCTTAATAGAGACATCCATCGTCACTTTCCCGAGGTGGGAAACTGATGAGGGGTCAATCCGGGCACAAACTCCCCAGCATGAGGTGCCATCACCCTGTGTTCCAAAGGTTGGGGATGTTTCCGGCTATGTAGCCAACTAGGAGATGGCTTGTTCCCTCATGGGTGAGGCCTAGAGATAGCCCGAAGAGCTCATCTGGCTTGTGAGGCAGAACATCGCTTTCTCTAGGCTCAGCTGGAGGTTCCAGATGTCTTTAGGGATTGCCAGCGAGGTAATCCCAGTGAAGTGGAGCGATATGGGCCTCTGCCGCCAAAGATGTCTGTCACTGGAAATGACTCCATGATGCAGAGGGGTTCGAGCACAATCCCTCCTCGACGGCCTCGACCTGCCAAGGAAGAAGCTCTCACCCTTATACGGGGTGTGGGGCCCCCGGATTAATCCTCCGAGAATCCCTGTTATGCACACCACCACGATCCCATGATCACTCAGTCGTGGCACATAACCGACAAGTATCAAATTAAACATCCAATACCTAAGGGTATACAAGTCATACCTTAATGCCATTATGACTACATCCATCAACATCGGCGAAACTTCATTAAGCATAGAGCCTGAGCCATGCCTTGACCTACAGGCAACTGACTAGGAGAACCTCCTAGCTCGCATAGTCATCATCATCACCTTCTTCTTTATATCTGACCAAGTTAATAGACAGGGACAATGCCAGCGAATACTTTGAATGTACTCGCAAACCACCTTAAAAGAAAAATAACAAGAGGATATGCAATAGGGTTGTGGTAGTAGGAGGGCTCCATAAGAGGTTCTTTTATAACTAGTTTCTCTTGTAGATATAGAAATCTACATATCTTTGTTGAAAACTTTTGTAAAACGTTTTTGGAAACCTTTTTGAAAAGTTTTGAAAAAACTAGGTCTAGGTCACCCATTGGTTCCTCCTTCCGGTCATCTCATGAACAAACTCCTTTCCCTCCTTTCTGACCATCCAATGGTCAAAACATTTTCAAAGCCTTTTCTTTCCAGAAGTCCTTTTTGAAATCAAAACGAACACCTATCTATAGTAGTTTGTCTAACCTATCCATAAACGCAGACACAACTATTCGAATAGATTTACACTCTGCAGAGGTTGTACACTTTACCCACACCATCCGGCTACCCTGCCCTAATCAACTACGAATCGTGTGTCGAGTAACCGATCAATACTCTCTAGATGCCACTCTAGTATAGGGCCTACTCTATGAGTTGTTCCTCTCAAAACCAGGATGTCTGGTCCAAAGACAAATCGGAGCGCATTCTGACTCCTCGAGAGTGGGCACTTTCAATAATAGGCTCATAGTATCATCTAGCTGCTCCCGAGGGAAGTTCACAATTCCTCCAGGTGAATGTCTAACAGTTGACCCTTTCTGCAAAGGAACCCCGACATTATAGGGAGATGATCCCATAGAAGTAGTTGTGATAATTCCTACACCATAGTAGTAGACTTCAAGTCTATCCATGTCCCATTCCAGAGTAATGTTATTGCACGGTTTAAGTTGTTATAGCTTAAGATACAAAGAACTAGGTGCGTTTTTGTAAACATGTTTCCTCCATTTTCCTTCAGCATCTTTTGTAAAACAAAACCTTGTTCTTTCTCAAAGATATCTTGGTAGGCCAGACCTCACCAAGGTTTTTCCATAAACCATTTTGTAAAACTTTTCCAGGGTCTTCCCATCCTATAGCTTTGCTTCAGCTAAAACAGGGTCTCCAAAGGGGTATGGTGCATTACACCATCTACCATACTAGGGACAATAGGTGCAATCAATGGAGTTGTACTTCATAGTACAAAAGGTATTGGTTGGAGGAGCCAAGCCACTACCGGGTATAATTCATCATATAGTAAAACAATGATGTTTTTCATACACAGATAGGTAAAACATTCATAAGTAAAAAAGTAGGACAAGGCTTATGAGCAAGAAGATGGCTTTCCTGAGATCAATAAAATGGAAATATTTCTCTGGACTTCTTCTTGGAATACCATAATAATCAAATTTAACAATCTTCTTCCGGTCTTCGAAATAAATGCAACTATCGTTGTCAAAGGGAATACATGCAAGCAAACAAGGGCACAATCAACAAGAAGCATACAATTAATAGTACAATAAAACAAACAAACATTCAACACAATATTCAAAGCATTAGATTTTGATATATTGAGTTTGTTGCAAATGGAAATACGATAATTGCCTTTTTGGGGTTTCCTTTATAGTTTAATTGTCAAATACCTCCTAAGGAAGGGGTTTTGACTGAGGCTTGGGTTTGGGTGATATCAATGTATAAAAATGATATCAAGATATATGAATTGAAATAACAAATCCACCAAAAGTGGTTTCGTGATTTTATCACTTTTCTTTATTTATTTATGAATTTTCTAGTGGGAGAAACCCTAGTTTGGATAAATAATTCACCACAAAAGATCTAGAGCTCAAGTAAATTTGTCCTCAGAGGGTTTTCTATATATTTGAGTTTGTGATTTTCTGAGAGTTGGGATCACTTGAAAAAAAAACCAAAACGCCCTTGGGAAAATCCCAAAGTCAGTTCTACTAGGTATTTGTCTTTTTCACCAGATTTAATATACAGGGGATTTTGATATGATTCCAAAGACACCTACTAGATATTTGGAGTTCCCTTTTGTAGAAATTCGAAACACTATTTTTGGAGTTGCAAGACTCCTATAGTAAATCATTTACTGAAATAATCCTATAAAGAGGGGATTAATTCCCCAAAATTCATCAGAAGCTCAATTATTGATGGGCTCTTGTATTTGATTAATCTTGCATTGCATGTTCTCTGGGGTTTTAGGTTAAAATATTCAATACCTTAGCCTAGAGAATTTTCTAAAGTTAGATATGAATTTAATTTGTCATTTTTGCTAGAGGCAAACTACTGCTTAACTTAGCAAGGGGGCAATGCCAAAAGATGGGTACATCAAAGACCTTTCAGAGGCAGTAGGATTTACTCCATTTGGAGATGTGGATTTTCCTAAGGGATTTATTGATGGAACAATACACTTTTTAGAAGATTAAATGCTAGCAAATAAAAATATTGTAAAGGACAAGTTCTTCATTTTTAAGGAAACTCTAAGGGACATTTCGAAAATTCGATCTGGCGATTTTGGGTCATTTTACATTTTTATTTTGTATTAAAGCTAGCAGATAGTTTGTAGATCTAAGGCGAAAAGGATTATAAGAAATGGAGATGGGCTTGGTTTCAGGGGAGAATGGGCCGCACAACATCAAATACAACCAGGGCATCATGAGCCGGCCAACTCGGGCTTCGTTGTGCCCGCGGGATGCCACTTTCGAAGCCGTGGGGACGGGCCCGCCTGTCAGCGAGAGATGGGTGGCAAAGCAGTAAGGGAGTCGTTGGGCCATCTGATTAAGTTGAATCTGACGGTTGCCCATCGTCATTTCTAGACAATCTGACGGTTGCTGTAGGGCGAGGTGGTGCTCAGAGGGGAGAAGATCGAGGGGTGGCACTGCCTAGTTTGCTTCTAGGAAGGGGCTTGCGTGCGATGGCCGAGAGGAGCCTCACTAGTGCTTGTTGATGGTGTTAGAGCAGCCATTCCTAGACATCAATAATAGGTGGGTTAGACTCAAGAGGCCATGGGGATTTTAGTAAGGTGACATGTAGAGGGAGAGGAGTGGATAGGAGAGCTTAGTGCTCGATTCTTTGAGAAGGCCGAGGTGCCCTCTCTTCCTTTTTCCCGAGTAAGGAGAAGCAGGGGAGGGGATGAGGAGATCAAGGGTGGTAGGTGGGAGTGAGATGAAGCAAATGAGGGGCAGAGGGAAAGTTTTGGTGGCCTATGGCCATAAAAACCAAGAAGGGCATCTCCATGGTGGACTAGGTCCATTTGGACATGTGAGAGGGTGTTGGGATCTAGGGGGTGGACGGGGGTAGTGATGTTGTCGTGTTATGGTCACATGGTGGCCAAGTGGGAGTGAGGAGCAGTGGAGTATAAGTTTTCTCTCCTTCCTTTTCTTTCGGCATGACAAGAAAAATGGGAGAGAGGAGTGCTAGGACAGCTAGGGTTGCGGCCATGTGGTGCAATGGGGTGGTAGGTGTAAGCTAGTGTCACACAAAAGGATAGGGGAAGCAGAGGTGCTACAGCAACAAGCAATAAAGAAGATGGATATGACATGCCATTGTCTCCCATGCATCCAAGCACATGTGGACAAAGATTTAGGGTTTGCTATAGTGGAATACTAGGGTGTAACACGACTAGGGGTGTTATGAGGTGTTGTGGTGTTCATATTTCTAGGTTTTGTGAAGTGGAGATGTGGTTTAGTTTCAAGTTTTTTCAAGGTAGTTGATTTAGCCATAATGATGATCCTCAAAGAGATTTTCAAATCTTAACCTTGGGAAGGTGAGTTAAATATGTTGGTAGATAGGTGTAATCAAGATACACTTCCAAGATTTATTTGAGAATTATTTGATCATTCTAGATTCCATTTATATTAATTATTGAAAAATAGTTGATTAGGTTTTATTGAATTTATTTGATATTTTTTAATTGGACTAGATGAGTTTTTGGATTGTGATGGTCCCAAATACTAATTTAATCATTGGTGAAATTTCCCAAGATTTATTAGAGAGGAAAACTATTTAAAACAATTATTATTCCATTTCAGCCATTTAATAAAATGGGCAAAAATAAATAATAAAACTCTTCAAAACTATTTATTTTTTAAGTGCGAAGGTAAGGTATAAAAATATAGTCATCAATGTGCCTTGATTTAGAGAAGTGCTTTAGGGAAAAGCAAACTTGCTTTGATAGAGGGAGTTTTGAGAATTCGCTAAAGGAATGGAGTTAAATAGTTTTAGGTCCAAAATAATAATACACAACATTTGGTAGGTTTATATTTCCAAAATATATGATGTCAACATATTGTATCTATCGTTGGCAACCTTGGCTTTTGAGGATCAAACTTGATTTGAAAGAAATACAAGGAATAAAGGATCTAGGGCGATGTTAATTTTATACATGCAAAACATTGTTGGACCTTGGAGATTAGAGATCCCCTTGGGTCATGGTATATATGGATGGATAGACCAAGTGATTTAGATCACAATGGAGCAAGGATTTTAGGTTGATCATGATTGATCTCTCCAACGATTGATGACAAACTTTGAATAAAATAAGGGTGTCAAAATAGATTATCAACTAGTCTTTAAAACCATGGGGGTTTTGGAAGCACAAAGATCCAATTGAAACAAGTGAAGTCTAGATGGATATAACTTCATGAGTAGATTATAATCATGCCTTGAGTTGGTCAAAAGAGGATGGTATGAAGATGTGAGCTTCTACCAAAGTAGGCATGTTGATAAGATTTGCAGGAATTATTATTTTCTTGCCTGCAAAACCACCAAGAAAAAGTGAGTTAGGGGATGGTCTAGCCAAGGGAAAGAGTGGGAATTGGTAGTCCTTATGATGGTCTATAGGATGGTTCAAGTTCACTACCAAAAGTGTAGAAGGACCTGAAATGAGGGGGACTCAAAGAGGGCATCTTGACAACTTTTCCAGACTTAGTCATATTTTGGAAGATTTAGGTTTTTTTACTAGAATATATGAGTTCATGTTTTTGATTGGTTATAAGGTCCCAAATCATCATAAAGCGTATGACGATGAAGTATAGATTGATTTGGACAAATCCATGCTTGATATTGGTCTTCATTAACTTGGAAGTTTGTGTAACATCCCAATTTCAGCAATCCTGATTAGTTGTCTAGAATGCAAAAATCAGGGGGAAACAAAAACTTTTTCTTGTTTAATGCTGAAGTGTTTGCTTGTTGTTTGGATATGCTTATGTATATGAATGTGTATTAGGTGATATAATCCTTACCTCAACACCAGTTGACAAAACCTACTTCCCAAAACAATCTTGGTTTAATTTCCATATTCTCAAATGTTCTGGCATTTCAAAACCTGAGCCAAGAAGCCTTTGCAAACCAACTATTTTAGTAGCTTCTACTGATCAAACTATGGAGATCTATATAACATAATCTCCTTATGTTTGCAAGACAGCAACTTCTACTATTCTTATCTCTAGATTTAACAAAACCTTTTTATGAAGCATTTGAATTCTACTCTTGGTAGAGATACCAAAGAATCTCATCTTATTCAAACTCCAACCCCTTTTCAAATTTCCCAACCTTACCTCAAGTTAGACTTGATGGTAACCCTAGTAGTAGGTTTTCTTAGTTTATAAGATGAGTTGCCTTGCTCTGCTGTCTAATGAGTTGCCTTGATTTGCTGCTTGATTTGTCTACTTAGGAGATAGTATGAGCTACTCTAGGAGATCATAACTAGGACCAAGATGCTTCCAAATCATCCCACCCTAAGCAAGATTAAAATCTGGATCTGATCCCTAGCTACTAATTGATCATCTAAAACCCCTACCCATATCAATTTTGAAGATATCCCTTCTAGAAGCTTCCAAGTCCATGAAGACCAATATCAAGCATGGATCCTTTCTACTACATCTACCCTTCAACATCATCCACTTAATGATGCTTTGGTATCTTGCTATCCATAAAAAATCTCCCCTCTCTTAATCTAGTCAAAAGCCCTAAACCAGCCGAATTTGGCTAAGTTTGGAATCTGTTTCAACATCACCTTTTTGAATGTCTCGCTTTATCAACCCTTGCGCATTTTTGGTAATGCACTTGAACCATCTTGTTAACCATCCTAAGGACTACCAAGGACCACTCTTGCCCTTGGTTAAATCATCCTCCAACCTACTTTGCAGGCAAGAAAATAACTTTTCCTGCAAATCTAGTCATCATGCCTACTTTGATAGAATCTCACACCACCAACCAACCTTCTATAGACCAACTCTTTGCATGGTTGTGATCTACTCATATAGGTCTATGAAAACCTACTTCACTTGCTCCAAGTGGATCTTTGTGCTTCTTAAACTGACAAGGTTTTGAAGGCTAGTTGGTAATCTGCTTTGGCAGGCTTATTTTATTCAAAGTTTGAAAGCATGTCTTGGTGAACTCAAGCAAGATCAAGATCAAACCTCTATACCATGTTGATGTACATCACTTGGTATATCCATCCATCTACCCATGCCCCAAGGGGAGATCTGAACTCCATGATACAACCATGTTTTGATGGTATGAAATTAACTTCACCCTAGATCCTTAATCTAGGGTATTTCACAAAAATCAACTTGGATTCTCCAATACCACGGTTGCAAATGCTTTCTACACCTTGTCTACATCATCTACATTGACCATCAAGATATACCAAATATAATCCCAAATTATTATGACTCCAAATCTAATTAATCCCTTGAATAGTCAAAATCTCCAAAACTCCTTTCCCAAAGGAAAGTTTGGTTCTTGCCAAAACACCTCTCCAACTTTTGGCTCCATTGAGATCCACATATCATATCCCATCTTCCCACTTCAAAAATAAATATTTTTGAAGAGCCTTATTATTTCTTTTTCCCCATTTTCTTAAATGGTTGAATTGGAATAATAATTGTTATAAATACTTTATAGCCCCAATAAATCTTGGGAAAATTCCCCAAAGTGTGTATTTCTATTTCGGACCATCCCACATCAAAAACTCCACCTGTCCAATGTAAAATTATCAAATGATATCCTAGAAACTACTTCCGTACTTTTTGAATAAATGACTTTAAGTGGAATTAAAATCCTCTGAAAAATCCCAAATAATTCCTAGATATCTACCTTGACCTCGTCTATCTTCCAGTACCATTTTCCCACCTTTCCCTATGCAAAATTTTGAACTTCCTTCACAATAACCTATTTACTCAATTTGGCAAACCTAGCTAGTATTGAGCTGAATCAATATAAAACCACCACTAATCTTGCAAAGCAATGCACCACAGCACCTACCCCTCCTCTGGTCGACCATCACTGTAGCAATTACTGTAGCAAGTTGTCCCATGTGCTTGGAAGTAAGAAGGAGAGAGAGAGAGAGACAAGCATGTGAGCCAGTTAGCTTGCAGGAGCCATCCCACCACTCCTCTGCCCTTAGCACACACCAGAAACCACTCTTCACGCACACAACAACTTCCCCCTGGTTTCACACCCCCTCCCTTCCCCTCAAATGGACCTAGTCCCCCATGGACTATTCCCTCTTGGTATAAATGGCTAGAGGCCACCCCACTCCCTCCTGCTCCCTCATTTCTCCCCCTCCCAATCCCACACACCTCCCCCGAGTACCACTCCCTCTCCACTGCCCAGTGCTGCTCGAGAGAGAGAGAGAGAACAGATCCTCGGGCTCCCCCTCAAACACGATCTAAGCTCCCTCCTCCGCCCCTCTCTTCCCTTGTCTTTCACTCACTGGTGCTCCCCTCCCCTCTTTTACTCCACCCCATATGTTTTCTTTGCCCAGGAGCAGCTCCCCCTGAAGCACCAGCGAGCTCCCGGCGAGGGCCTCTCTGTCGTCTTCGCGCGAGCCCAGATCTGGGTGAAAATCATCGATGATGCCCATCGTCGAGGTTGCCGTCGTGCACCGCGTCCTCTCCGCCACCCCACGGCCGCCGGCAAGCCCCCAGGGAAGCCCCCAGCACAGCCCGGGTGGGCCGAATTCCTCGCTGCGGCCCAGTTCTCCTCCGGATCTGGCCCGCGACGCCTCTTTTCCTTTTTCTTTTTCCGGCATTTTAAGATCAATTTAATACCAGTTAGTTTTAAATCAAATTGAAAATGGAAACCAGATCCAATATCCTAAATCTAAATTTCCTAGGGATACTGAAGGTTTACTCTAACATGCAGAACCAAAATCCTAGCCTAATATTATTCACAATTTGTGTGGAAATTAAAATGCTAGCACCTATCCTTTTCACTAAATAAAATCCTATGTGACCTCCACCGATCCATTTGGAGTGAAACCAACTGCCCTTGGTAGCTTTTGAACATACATATCATAGCACCTTGGTCCCATGCTAAGGTGAACAGTAGTTTGTCTTTAGTAAAAATAACAAAAATAGCTCTAATCTGAATTTAAGAATTTCTCTTGGTCAAACCAACCGAGGTATTTACCCAATTCGAACTCCCAGTAAAACTACCTGTCAAAACCTATCAAAACCTAGGAGCCCATAATTTCCCACACCCCTGTGGATTTATCATGAATTAATTTGTTCTGGGCTTAGTTATTTCACTAATAAAATCACCACAGTAGTTCCGCAACTTCAAATTGGGTAATTCCAATTTCTACAGAAAGGTATTCTTAATTCCTACCGCGTGCCCTTGGAAACAACTCAAAATCTTCCGTAAATTTAATTTAGTGAAAACGACAAAACAGCTAGAGAACTTCCTTTGGGAATTTCCTAAGGGCATTCTGGTAATTATTTTGGAGTGATTCCAACTCTCAGTGATTCAGTACATAAAACCCTACAAAACACTCCAAGGAAATAATTTTTGGAGCTCCAGAACTTTTCTGGTGAATTATCTGCTGAAACTAGAGTCTTTTCACTATAAAAATCACTATAAATCTTGGGTAGGTGATAAAATAGTGAAGCCACTTTTGTTGGTTTCACTTTATCAAATCCTATCTGTTGGTATCATTTTGACCCAATGGTAACCTACAGAATATGTCCTTGGTTCAAAACCCATCTCTTAGGTAATTTCTGGGCTATAAAACCATAAGGGATGTTCATCCCCTACTCCAAGGTCCTCTCAAATCCCCTAAATCCAATCCTCTCAAAACCATCTGAATCTTAATCTGGTATTAGTCTATTGCTTGTTGAATTGTATTGGTGATTGTATGCCTTGTATTGATTGTGCCCTTTTGTTTGTTTGCATGTGTTCCCTATCGACGATAGTTGCGATTATATCGGAGAGCAGAAGGAGATGGTTTTTATTTGTTATTATGGCTTTCTAAGAAGAAGTGTATAGACAACTATGCCATATTGTTGATCATCAAGCAAGCCACCTTCTTGCTCATAAGCGTTGTCCTACCGTTTTACTTATGCATGTCTTATATACTGTTTATCAAAATTGCATTGTTTTACTATATGTTGATAGATATGTATGGTAGTGGTTTGGATCCTTCGAACTATTACACTATTGTACTATTAAGTACAACCCCCTTGGTGACACCTACTTGTCCCCAGTAGAATAGATGGTGTATTACACCATATCCCTTTTGAGACCCCCGATTTAGCCGAAGCAAAGCGAGAGGATGGGAAGACCCCGAAAAAAGTTTTTACCAAATGTTTTATAATAAAACCTTGGTGACTTGGGACCTCCCAAGAGATGTTGAGAAAGAAAAAGGTTTTTGTTTTACAAAATGCAGTTTAGCTATAATAACTTAACCCTTGCAACCACATTACTCTAGAATGGGACAGGGCTGGATTTGATGGTTGTTTATTCTGGTATAAGCTGCCTCGTAACTACTACAGGGGATCGGGGATCCCTGGAGGGTGGGCCTTCTCCGATAACGGTCCATGTAGGACATCGACCGAGAGAATGAACGAAGGGTCTGCTGGCCTCCACGCGTTACTATGAGCCCCTCATTGAAAGCGCACACTCAAGAAGTGCAAAATGCGCTCCGGTTGGTCCTAGGTACGCGTCGTCCCGGTTTTGAGGGGATTAGCACTCATAGGGTAGGCACTTATATTGGAGTGGGCATCCAGAGAGTCTTGATCGGTTACTCGACCAACGATCGGTGTAGATCAGGGTAGTGTACCCGGATGATGTGGGTAAAGTGTACAACCTCTGCAGAGTGTAAATCTATTTGAATAGCCGTGTCCGCGGTCATGGACGGGTTGGACAAACTTCTGTAGAGCAGTGCTGGTTTTGATTTCAAAAAGGATTTCTGAAAAGAAATGGCTTTGGGAATGTTCTAACCATGGGACCGTCGGAAAGGACAAATGTTTTGACCATGGGATTGTTAGAAAGGAAATGAAGTAGTTTGGTCGTGGGACGATTGGAAGAAAGGAAAAAACGGGTGACCGAGTCCTAGTGTTTTCCAAAACTTTTCAAAACGGTTTCCAAAATGGTTTACAAAAGATTTCAACAAAGCTATGTAGATGCTATATCTACAAGAGAAAATATTTGAGAAAAGAACCTCTCTTGAAGCCCTCATACTACCACAACCTTATTGCATATCCTCTTGCTATTATTATTTCTCTTTAGGTGGATTGCGAGTACATTCAAAGTACTCACCGACATTGTACCTGGCTATTAACTTGGTCAGATATGAAGAATAAGGTGGTGTTGGCGATTATGCGAGCTAGGACGTCCTCCCAGTCAGTTGCCTATAGGTTAAGGCATGGCTCGGGCTCTACGCTTAATGAAGTTCCGCTGATGATTATTGATGTAGCCATAACGACATTTATGTAAGTCTTGTAATTCGGTATACTCTCGGATGTTGTAATGATACTTGTCGGTTATGTGCCACGACAAACTAATCACGGGATCGTGGTTGTATGCATAACAGGATTTCTCGGAGGATTAATCCAGGGGCCCCACAGACTTGGTATCAGAGCCATCCTGACTGTAGGAGAACCTTAGTTAGCATGGTCGCTAGACAGGAACCTTATTCTTGAAAACCTTGGCTTTCGAAAACTAATTTCTCAATAAGTTCAAAAAGTTCTACTTCTTCTCTTACTCTAAGTAAATGCTTTTGAAAATGGTTTCCTCTAACTCTCGTCCAAACTTCAAACCTATGGATTTTAAATAACTAGGTTCTAGAGCTGGTGAAGATAATGAGGACAAAATGAAGACAAGCAACTACCAGCAAACACAAGGAGACTACAAGATCGCCCCACCCGCGGAATCCTCCTAATCAGAAGAAGTCAAATATGGCCCTATCGAGAAGCATCCAACGACCCAGTGAAGGCTTCATACACAAGATAGTGACTCCGACCTGAAGAAAGACGATATCTAGGGTCAATAGTCCTAAGAATAGGATTCCCCTACCTCGCGAGTAGTTAACTCCTTGGTCCCTAGCGTTGACCTTGTTTGCTTGCGTAAGTGCATCTTGTGTTGCTTGATGTGTGTTGTTTGCCGAGGATATTGCGAGCCCCTCGCTCTGTTCGCCTTGTTTGCTCTGGTTTGACTTGACGTCCTTAAAAATGTGGCTTGAGGAGCGATAACCCACCTAGTAACTCAGGAAACCTCTGTGTTAGATGTCAGTAATGAGAACCATACTAACCTCGAGAGTATATGAGAGGAAAAGGACCGCAAGAACCAGGAGTTCGACATCGTCAAGTCAAAATCAACTCGAAGATTTCACCTCGGCAAGATGGCATACCTCGTCAAACTCACCTCGCAAGACTCGTCAATAGCATCACACTCCCTTGTTCCTGAGTCTACTATAGCAAGAATCCCGTTGAAGCCGGGAGTCAATCACCGAAGGACCCTCACTATCCACAAGGAACCACCGGATATGTCTATAGAGACAAGAAGTGAAGACCTAACTACGCTGACCTTTGGTATCTTAGACCTTCTGACCACCTCAGGAAACTAACAAATCTAATCGACCCTATCCAAACCGATGGATAGATCCTCCCTAGAGGTCAGAACTACCCCTGAATCCAGATGATAAGGAAGCATGAAGACAACAAGTCCACTCTGCCCTCAATCAGAAGCAATGCAAGAAAAGCAAATGACGACTGCTTACCCGATGCTAATTGCTTCAACCCTGACTAACTACTAGCAAGAAGAGTCGTAAAACGCTAAATTACCTTGAGCTAACCCCTTAAAGGCTGCGTTAGGAAACCATCCCGCCAATGTTGATAAACTAGGGCGTCGCTCGAAGACCTCCACTCAAGACCAGGAAGATACAACCTTCATCTAGAACCACGCCAACCCTCCAAGACAGAAGATCCGCACCACTCCTAAAGCGACTCAGTGAAGATCCAAGGTGGAAAGACTATGTCTTCCCACTCAATCTTTAGAAGAATATCTACCTGAGATTACTTCAGAAAGACCGCCAGACCTGACGCCTTCTCACCAAACAACAACTCGTGAGACATTAGAGGCGAAACTAACTGGAGATTCTATGACTCCAAGAAGAAAGGAATGTGCTATCCTCGAGTTGTCCTAGCCTAATCCTAAGGGGGAAAGACTGCATCTTTCCCACAAGAATAGAGTAACTCTTAGTCAGAAGCAAACTCAAGAGTTTCGACCCCAACATCATTAAAAGGATACGCTATGATCCTAAGGAAGATCTGTGGACCATTAGGGCGAGGTACTCCCAACCGTAGATTCTATCCTCCGACGAGTACCCCGTGAAGTTCAGCAGCGAGATAGTCTGCCCTATCTAAGCCCACGAGATATAGAGTCCGGAAGGAAAAATAATTTACCAGAAATATAAAATCATACCTCGCAATCAGGACTGGACTCTGCTCAACTCTCTGTGCATCCCGGAAGACTGAAGCAACTTCATCGACAAAGTAGTCACTTTCCAAGACGGAGTCCGTATGATTAGCACGCTTGAAACCAGTTGCGCTAACCTTGAATCAAATCCCCTAACCCTACTCTCCGGAATCTCGGGACGAGATTCTTTTAAGGGGGAAAGGTCTGTAACATCCCAATTTCAGCAACCCTGATTAGTTGTCCAGAATGGAAAAATCAGGGGGAACAAAAACATTTTAGTAGCTTCTACTGATCAAACTATGGAGAGCTATATAACATAATCTCCTTATGTTTTCAAGACAACAACTTCTACTATTCTTATCTCTAGATTTAACAAAACTTTTTTATGAAGCATTTGAATTCTACTCTTGGTAGAGATACCAAAGACTCTCATGTTAATCAAAGTCCAACCCCTTTTCAAATTTCCCAACCTTACCTCAAGTTAGACTTGATGGTAACCCTAGTAGTAGGTTTGCTTAGTTTATAAGATGAGTTGCCTTGCTCTGCTGTCTGATGAGTTGCCTTGATCTACTGCTTGATTTGTCTACTTAGGAGATAGTATGAGCTACTCTAGGAGCTCATAACTAGGACCAAGATGCTTCCAAATCATCCCACCCTAAGCAAGATTAAAATCTGGATCTGATCCCTAGCTACTAATTGATCATCTAAAACCCCTACCCATATCAATTCTGAAGATATCCCTTCTAGAAGCTTCCAAGTCCATGAAGACCAATATCAAGCACGGATCCTTTCTACTACATCTACCCTTCAACATCATCCACTTGATGATGCTTTGGTATCTTGCTATCCATGAAAAATCTCCCCTCTCTTAATCTAGTCAAAAGCCCTAAACCAGCCGAATTTGGCTAAGTTTGGAATGTGTTTCAACATCACCTTTTTGAATGTATCGCTTTATCAACCCTTGTGCATTTTTGGTAATGCACTTGAACCATCTTGTTAACCATCCTAAGGACTACCAAGGCCCACTCTTGCCCTTGGTTAAATCATCCTCCAACCTACTTTGTAGGCAAGAAAATAACTTTTCCTGCAAATCTAGTCATCATGCCTACTTTGACAGAAGCTCACACCACCAACCAAACTTCTATAGACCAACTCTTTGCATGGTTGTGATATACTCATATAGGTCTATGAAAACCTACTTCACTTGTTCCAAGTGGATCTTTGTGCTTCTTAAACCCACAAGGTTTTGAAGGCTAGTCGGTAATCTGCTTTGGCAGGCTTATTTTATTCAAAGTTTGAAAGCATGTCTTGGTGAACTCAAGCAAGATCAAGATCAAACCTCTATACCATGTTGATGTGCATCACTTGGTCTATCCATCCATATACCCCATGCCCCAAGGGGAGATTTGAACTCCATGATACAACCATGTTTTGATGGTATGAAATTGACTTCACCCTAGATCCTTAATCTAGGGTATTTCACCAAAATCAACTTGGATTCTCCAATACCACGGTTGCAAATGCTTTCTACACCTTGTCTACATCATCTACATTGATCATCAAGATTTACCAAATATAATCCGAAATTATTATGGCTCCAAATCTAATTAATCCCTTGAATAGTCAAAATCTCCAAAACTCCTTTCCCAAATGAAAGTTTGGTTCTTGCCAAAACACCTCTCCAACTTTTGGCTCCATTGAGATCCACATATCATATCCCATATTCCCACTTCAAAAATAAATATTTTTGAAGAGCCTTATTATTTCTTTTTCCCCATTTTCTTAAATGGTTGAATTGGAATAATAATTGTTATAAATACTTTATGGCCCCAATAAATCTTGGGAAAATTCCCCAAAGTGTGTATTTCTATTTGGGACCATCTCACATCAAAAACTCCACCTGTCCAATGTAAAATCATCAAATGATATCCTAGAAACTACTTCTGTACTTTTTGAATAAATGACTTTAAGTGGAATTAAAATACTCTGAAAAATCCCAAATAATTCCTAGATATCTACCTTGACCTCGTCTATCTACCAGAACCATTTTCCCACCTTGCCCTATGCAAAATTTTGAACTTCCTTCACAAGAACCTATTTACTCAATTTGGCAAACCTAGCTAGTATTGAGCTAAATCAATATAAAACCACCACTAATCTTGCAAAGCAATGCACCACAACACCTACCCCTCCTCTGGTCGACCATCACTGTAGCAATTACTGTAGAAAGTTGTCCCATGTGCTTGGAAGTAAGAAGGAGAGAGAGAGACAACCATGTGAGCCAGTTAGCTTGCAGGAGCCATCCCACCACTGCTCTGCCCGCAGCACACACCAGAAACCACTCTTCACGCACACAACATCTTCCCCCTGGTTTCACACCCCTCCCTTCCCCTCAAGTGGACCTAGTCCCCCATGGACTACTCCCTCTTGGTATAAATGGCTAGAGGCCACCCCACTCCCTCCTGCTCCCTCATTTCTCCCCCTCCCCCTCCCACTCACCTCCCCCGAGTACCACTACCTCTCCACTGCCCTGTGCTGCTCGAGAGAGAGAGAGAGAACAGATCCTCGGGCTCCCCCTCGAACACGATCTAAGCTCCCTCCTCCGCCCCTCTCCTCCCTTGCATTTCACTCACTGGTGCTCCCCTCCCCTCTCTTACTCCACCCCATATGTTTTCTTTGCCTAGGAGCAGCTCCCCCTGAAGCACCAGCGAGCCCCCGGCGAGGGCCTCTCTGCCGTCTTTGCGCGAGCCTAGATCTGGGCGAAAATCATCGATGATGCCCATCGTCGAGGTCGCCGTCATGCACCGCGTCCTCTCCGCCACCCCACGGCCGCCGGCAAGCCCCCAGCGCAGCCCGGGTGGGCCGAATTCCTCGTTGCGGCCTAGTTCTCCTCCGGATCTGGCCCGCGACGCCTCTTTTCCTTTTTCTTTTTCCGGCATTTTCAGATCTATTTAATACCATTTAGTTTTAAACCAAATTGAAAATGGAAACCAGCTCCAATATCCTAAATCTAAATTTCCTAGGGATACTGAAGGTTTAGTCTAACTTGCAGAACCAAAATCCTAGCCTAATATTATTCACAATTTGTGTGGAAATTAAAATGCTAGCACCTATCCTTTTCATAAAAAATCCTATGTGAGCTTCACCGATCCATTTGGAGTGAAACCAACTGCCCTTGGTAGCTTTTGAACATACATATCATTGCACCTTGGTCCCATGCTAAGGTGAACAGTAGTTTGTCTTTAGTAAAAATAACAAAAATAGCTCTGATCTGAATTTAAGAATTTCTCTTGGTCAAACCAACCGAGGTATTTACCCAATTCCAACTCCCAGTAAAACTACCTGTCAAAACCTATCAAAACCTAGGAGCCCATAATTTCCCACGCCCCTATGGATTTATCATGAATTAATCTATTATGGGCTTAGTTATTTCACTAATAAAATCACCACAGTAGTTCCGCAACTTCAAATTGGGTAATTCCAATTTCTACAGAAAGGTATTCTTAATTCCTACCACGTGCCCTTGGAAACAACTCAAAATCTTCCGTAAATTTAATTTAGTGAAAACGACAAAACAGCTAGAGAACTGCCTTTGGGAATTTTCTAAGGGCATTCTGTTAATTATTTGGGAGTGATTCCAACTCTCAGTGATTCAGTACATAAAACCCTACAAAACCCTCCAAGGAAATAATTTTTGGAGCTCCAGAATTTTTCTGGTGAATTATCTCCTGAAACTAGAGTCTTTTCACTATAAAAATCACTATAAATCTTGGGTAGGTGATAAAATAGTGAAACCACTTTTGTTGGTTTCACTTTATCAACTCCTATCTGTTCGTATCATTTTGACCCAATGGCAACCTACAGAATATGTCCTTGGTTCAAAACCCATCTCTTAGGTAATTTCTGGGCTATAAAACCATAAGGGATGTTCATCCCCTACTCCAAGGTCCTCTCAAATCCCCTAAATCCAATCCTCTCAAAACCATCTGAATCTTAATCTGGTATCAGTCTATTGCTTGTTGAATTGTATTGGTGATTGTATGCCTTGTATTGATTGTGCCCTTTTGTTTGTTTGCATGTGTTCCCTATCGACGATAGTTGCGATTATATCGGAGAGCAGAAGGAGATGGTTTTTATTGGTTATTATGGCTTTCTAAGAAGAAGTCTAGAGACAACTATGCCATATTGTTGATCATCAGGCAAGCCACCTTCTTGCTCATAAGCCTTGTCCTACCGTTTTACTTATGCATGTTTATATACTGTTTATCAAAATTGCATTGTTTTACTATATGTTGATAGATATGTATGGTAGTGGTTTGGATCCTTCGAACTATTACACTATTGTACTATTAAGTACAACCCCCTTGGTGACACCTACTTGTCCCCAGTAGAATAGATGGTGTATTTACACCATATCCCTTTTGAGACCCCCGATTTAGCCGAAGCAAAGCGGGAGGATGGGAAGACCCTGAAAAAAGTTTTTACCAAATGTTTTATGATAAAACCTTGGTGACATGGGACCTCCCAAGAGATGTTGAGAAAGAAAATGGTTTTTGTTTTACAAAATGCTGAAGAAAAGATGGAGGAAAAAGGTTCATGAAAACGCACTCGGTTCTTTGCAGTTTAGCTATAATAACTTAACCCTTGCAACCACATTACTCTGGAATGGGACAGGGCTGGATTGATGGTTGTTTATTCTGGTATAAGCTGCCTCGTAACTACTACAGGGGATCGGGGATCCCTGGAGGGTGGGCCTTCTCCGATAACGGTCCATGTAGGACATCGACCGAGAGAATGAACGAAGGGTCTGCTGGCCTCCACGCGTTACTATGAGCCCCTCATTGAAAGCGCACACTCGAGAAGTGCAAAATGCACTCCGGTTGGTCCTAGGTACCCGACGTCCCGGTTTTGAGGGGATTAGCACTCATAGGGTAGGCACTTATATTGGAGTGGGCATCCAGAGAGTCTTGATCGGTTACTCGACTAACGATCGGTGTAGATCAGGGTAGTGTACCCGTATGATGTGGGTAAAGTGTACAACCTCTGCAGAGTGTAAATCTGTTCGAATAGCCGTGTCCGCGGTCATGGACGGGTTGGACAAACTTCTGTAGAGCAGTGCTAGTTTTGATTTGAAAAAGGATTTCTTAAAAGAAATGGCTTTGGGAATGTTCTAACCATGGGATGGTCGGAAAGGAGAAATGTTTTGACCATGGGATTGTCGGAAAGGAAAGGAAGGAGTTTGGTCGTGGGACGATCGGAAGAAAGGAACAAATGGGTGACCGAGTCCTAGTGTTTTCCAAAACTATTCAAAACAGTTTCCAAAATGGTTTACAAAAGATTTCAACAAAGCTATGTAGATGCTATATCTACAAGAGAAACTATTTGAGAAAAGAACCTCTCTTGAAGCCCTCCTACTACCACAACCTTATTGCATATCCTCTTGCTATTATTATTTCTCTTTAGGTGGATTGTGAGTACATTCAAAGTACTCACCGACATTGTCCATGGCTATTAACTTGGTCAGATATGAAGAAGAAGGTCGTGCTGGCGACTATGCGAGCTAGGACGTCCTCCTAGTCAGTTGCCTATAGGTTAAGGCATGGCTCGGGCTCTACGCTTGATGAAGTTCCGCTGATGATTATTGATGTAGCCATAACGACATTTATGTAAGTCTTGTAATTCGGTATACTCTCGGATGTTGTAATGATACTTGTCGGTTATGTGCCACGACAAACTAATCATGGGATCGTGGTTGTATGCATAACAGGATTTCTCGAAGGATTAATCTAGGGGCCCCACAGACTTGGTATCAGAGCCATCCTGACTGTAGGAGAACCTTAGTTAGCATAGTCGCTAGACAGGAACCTTATTCTTGAAAACCCTGGCTTTCGAAAACTAATTTCTAAATAAGTTCAAAAAGTTCTACTTCTTCTCTTACTCTAAGTAAATGCTTTCAAAAATGGTTTCCTCTAACTCTCGTCCAAACTTCAAACCTATGGATTTTAAATAACTAGGATCTAGAGCTGGTGAAGACAATGAGGACAAAATGAAGACAAGCAACTACCAGCAAACACAAGGAGACTACAAGATCGCCCCACCCGTGGAATCCTCCTAATCAGAAGAAGTCAAATATGGCCCTATCGAGAAGCATCCAACGACCCAGTGAAGGCTTCATACACAAGATAGTGACTCTGACCTGAATAAAGACAATATCTAGGGTCAATAGTCCTAAGAATGGGATTCCCCTACCTCGCGAGTAGTTAACTCCTTGGTCCCTAGCGTTGACCGTGTTTGCTTGCGTAAGTGCATCCTGTGTTGCTTGATGTGTGTTGTCTGCCGAGGATATTGTGAGCCCCTCGCTCTGTTCGCCTTGTTTGCTCTGGTTTGCCTTGACCTCCTTAAAAATGTGACTCGAGGAGCGATAACCCACCTAGTAACTAAGGAAACCCCTGTGTTAGATGTCGGTAATGAGAACCAGACTAACCTCGAGAGTATATGAGAGGAAAAGCACCGCAAGAACCAGGAGTTCGACATCGTCAAGTCAAAATCAACTCGAAGATTTCACCTCAGCAAGATGGCATACCTCGTCAAACTCACCTCGCAAGACTCGTCAATAGCATCACACTTCCTTGTTCCTCAGTCTACTTCAGCAAGAATCCTGTTGAAGCCAGGAGTCAATCATCGAAGGACCCTCACTATCCACAAGAAACCACCGGATATGTCTATAGAGACAAGAAGTGAAGACCTAACTACGCTGACCTTCAGTATCTTAGACCTTACGACCAGCTCAGGAAACTAACAAATCTAATCGACCCTATCCAAACCGACGGATAGATCCACTCTAGAGGTTAGAACTACCCCTAAAGCCAGATGATAAGGAAGCATGAAGACAACGAGTCCACTTTGCCCTCAATCAGAAGCAACGCAAGAAAAGCAAATGACTACTGCTTACCCGATGCTAATTGCTTCAACCCTGACTAACTACTAGCAAGAAGAGTCGTAAACCGCTAAATTACCTTGAGCTAACCCCTTAAAGGCTGCGTTAGGAAACCATCCCGCCAAGGTTGATAAACTAGGGCGTCTCTCGAAGACCTCCACTCAAGACCAGGAAGATACAACCTTCGTCTAGAACCACGCCAGCCCTCCAAGACAGAAGATCCGCACCACTCCTAAAGCGACTCAGTGAAGCTCCAAGGTGGAAAGACTACATCTTCCCACTCAACCTTCAGAAGACTATCTACCTGAGATTACTTCAGAAAGACCGCCAGACCTGACGCCTTCTCACCAAGCAACAACCCGTGAGACATCAGAGGTGAAACTAACTGAAGATTCTATGACTCCAAGAAGAAAGGAATGTGCTATCCTCGAGTTGTCCTAGCCTAATCCTAAGGGGGAAAGACTGCATCTTTCCCACAAAAATAGAGTAACTCTTAGTCAGAAGCAAACTCAAGAGGTTCGACCCCAACGTCATTAAAAGAATACGCTATGATCCTAAGGAAGATCTGTGGACCATTAGGGCGAGGTACTCCCAACCATAGATCCTATCCTCCGACAAGTACCCCGTGAAGTTCAGCAGCGAGATAGTCTGTCCTGTCTAAGCCCTCGAGATATAGAGTCCGGAAGGAAAAATAATTTACCAGAAATATAAAATCATACCTCGCAATTAGGACTGGAATCTGCTCAACTCTCCGTGCATCCTGGAAGACTGAAGCAACTTCATCGACAAAGTAGTCACTTTCCAAGACGGAGTCCGTATGATTAGCACGCTTGAAACCAGTAGCGCTAACCTTGAATCAAATCCCTTAACCCTACTCTCCGGAATCTCGGGACGAGATTCTTTTAAGGGGGAAAGGTCTGTAACAACCCAATTTCAGCAACCCTGATTAGTTGTCCAGAATGCAAAAATCAGGGGGAACAAAAACTTTTTCTTGTTTAATGCTGAAGTGTTTGCTTGTTATTTGGATATGCTTATGTATATGAATGTGTATTAGATGATATACTCCTTACCTCAACACCAGTTGAAAAAAGCTACTTCCCAAAACAGTCTTGGCTTAATTTCCATATTCTCAAATGTTCTGGCATTTCAAAACCTGAGCCAAGAAGCCTTTGCAAACCAACTATTTTAGTAGCTTCTATTGATCAAACTATGGAGAGCTATATAACATAATCTCCTTATGTTTTCAAGACAGCACCTTCTAATATTCTTATCTCTAGATTTAACAAAACCTTTTTATGAAGCATTTGAATTCTACTCTTGGTAGAGATACCAAAGACTCTCATCTTATTGAAACTCCAACCCCTTTTCAAATTGCCCAACCTTACCTTAAGTGAGAATTGATGGTAACCCTAGTAGTAGGTTTGCTTACTTTATAAGATGAGTTGCCTTGCTCTGCTGTCTGATGAGTTGCCTTGATCTACTGCTTGATTTGTCTTCTTAGGAGATAGTATGAGCTACTCTAGGAGCTCATCACTAGGACCAGATGCTTCCAAATCATCCCACCCTAAGCAATATTACAATCTGGATCTGATCCCTAGCTACTAAGTGATCATCTAAAACCGCTACCAGATCAATTATGAAGATATCCCTTCTAGAAGCTTCCATGTCCATGAAGACCAATATCAAGAATGGATCCTTTCTACTCCATCTATCCTTCAACATCATCCACTTGATGATGCTCTGGTATCTTGCTATCCATCAAAAATCTCCCCTCTCTTAATCTAGTCAAAAACCCTAAACCAACCGAATTTGGCTAAGTCTGGAATCTGTTTCAACATCACCTTTTTGAATGTCTCCCTTTCTCAACCCTTGCACATTTTTTGTAATGAACTTGAACCATCTTGTTAACCACCTAAGGAATACCAAGGCCCAATATTGCCCTTGGTTAAATCATCCTCCAACCTACTTGTTCTTGATGGTTTTGTAGGCAAGAAAATAACTTTTCCTGCAAATCTAGTCATCATGCCTCCTTTGACAAAAGATCACACCACCATTCAACCTTCTATGGACCAACTCTTTGCATGGTTTTGATCTACTCATACAGGTCTATCAAAAACTACTTCACTTGATCCAAGTGGATCTTTGTGCTTCTTAAACCCACAAGGTTTTCAAGGCTAGTTGGTAATCTGCTTTGGCAGGCTTATTTTATTCAAAGTTTGAAAGCATGTCTTGGTGAACTCAAGAAAGATCAAGATCAAACCTCTATACCATGTTGATGTACATCACTTGGTCTATACATCCATCTACCCCATGCCCCAAGGGGAGATCTGAACTCCAAGATACAACCATGTTTTGATGGTATGAAATTAACTTCACCCTAGATCCTTAATCTAGGGTATTTCACCAAAATCAACTTGGATTCTCCAATACCAAGTTTGAAAATGCTTGCTACACCTTTTCTACATCATCTACATTGATCATCAAGATTTACCAAATATAATCCATAATTATTATGGCTCCAAATCTAATTAATCCCTTGAATAGTCAAAATCTCCAAAACTCCTTTCCCAAAGGAAAGTTTGGTTCTTGACAAAACACCTCTCCAACTTTTGGCTCAATTGAGATCCACATATCATATCCCATCTTCCCACTTCGAAAATAAATATTTTTTAGGAGCCTTATTATTTCTTTTTTCCCATTTTCTTAAATGGTTGAATTGGAATAATAATTGTTATAAATACTTTATAGCCCCAATAAATCTTGGGAAAATTCCTCAAAGTTTGTATTTATATTTGAGACCATCTCACATCAAAAACTCCACCTGTCCAATGTAAAATTATCAAATGATCTCCTAGAAACTACTTCTATACTTTTTGAATAAATGACTTTAAGTGGAATTAAAATCCTCTGAAAAATCCCAAATAATTCCTAGATATCTACCTTGACCTCATCTATCTACCAGTACCATTTTTCCACCTTGCCCTATGCAAAATTTTGAACTTCCTTCACAAGCACCTATTTACTCAATTTGGCAAACCTAGCTAGTATTGAGCTAAATCAATATAAAACCACCACCAATCTTACAAAGCAATGCACCACAGCACCTACCCCTCCTCTGGTCGACCATCACTGTAGCAATTACTGTAGAAAGTTGTCCCATGTGCTTGGAAGTAAGAAGGAGAGAGAGGGAGACAAGCATGTGAGCCAGTTAGCTTGCAGGAGCCATCCCACCACTCCTCTGCCCTCAGCACACACCAGAAACCACTCTTCACGCCCACAACATCTTCCCCCTTGTTTCACACCCCCTACCTTCCCCTCAAATGGACCTAGTCCCCCATGGACTACTCCCTGTCGGTATAAATGGCTAGAGGCCACCCCACTCCCTCCTACTCCCTCATTTCTCCCCCTCCTACTCCCACTCACCTCCCCCGAGTACCACTCCCTCTCCACTGCCCTGTGCTGCTCGAGAGAGAGGGAGTGAACAGAGCCTTGGGCTCCCCCTCGAACACGAGCTAAGCTCCCTCCTCCGCCCCTCTCCTCCCCTGCATTTCACTCCCTAGTGCTCCCCCTTCTCTTACTCCACCCCATCTGTTTTCTTTGCCAAGGAGAAGCGCCCCGTGCAGCACTAACGAGCCCCCGGCGAAGGACTCTCTATCGTCTTCGCGCGAGCCCAGATCTGGGCGAAAATCATCGATGTCGCCCACCGTCGAGGTCGCCGCCATGCACCGCGTCGTCTCCACCACCCCACGGCTGCCGGCAAGCCCCCAGGTGAGCTCCCCGTCAATGCCCGACGCATATAGGGTTTCCCTCGTTGACGGCGATGTCTCAGCGAGGGCGATGAACCCGCACCATCGATTGCGACTAGATCCAACGGCCCAGGCTTGCCGATACCTGTTTGGCCGCCCGCTCCCACTGACCGCAAGGCCCACCTGTCGGGTTCAACAGCGCCGCTTCCCACATGCAGCGTAGCCTGGGTGGGCCGAATCCCACGCTGCGGCCCAGTTCTCCTCCGGATCTGGCCCGTGACGCATCTTTTCCTTTTTCTTTTTCTAGCATTTTCAGATCTGTTTAATACCAGTTAGTTTTAAATCAAATTGAAAATGGAAACCAGATCCAATATCCTAAATCTAAATTTCCTAGGGATACTGAAGGTTTACTCTAACATGCAGAACCAAAATCCTAGCCTAATATTATTCACAATTTGTGTGGAAATTAAAATGCTAGCACCTATCCTTTTCACTAAATAAAATCCTATGTGAGCTTCACCGATCCATTTGGAGTGAAACCAACTGACCTTGTTAGCTTTTGAACATACCTATATTTGCACCTTGGTTCCATGCCAAGGTGAATAGTAGTTTGTCTTTAGTAAAAATAACAAAAACATCTCTAATCTGACTTTAAGAATTCCTGTTGGCCAAACCAACCGAGGTATTGACCCAATTCCAATTACCAGTAAAACTACCTATCAATACCTATCAAAACCCAGGAGCCCATAATTTCCCACGCCCCTGTGGATTTATCATGAATTAATCTGTTCTGGGCTTAGTTATTTCACTAATAAAATCACCATAGTAGTTCAACAACTCCAAATTGTGTAATTCCAATTTCTACAGAAAGGTCTTCTTAATGCCTACCATGTGCCCATGGAACAAACTCAAAAGCTTTTGTAAATTGAATTTAGTCAAAAAGACACACAGCTACAAAACTGCCTTTGGGAATTTCCTGAGGGCATTCTGGTAATTGTTTTGGATTGATTCCAACTCTCAGTGATTCAGTACATAAAACCCTACAAAAACCTTCAAGGAAATATTTTTTCGAGCTCCATAAATTTTCTGGTGAATTATCTCCTAAAACTAGAGTATTTTTCACTATAAAAATCTCTATAAATCTTGGGTAGGTGATAAAATAGTGAAACCACTTTTGTTGGTTTCACTTTATCAACTCCTATATGTTGGTATCATTTTTACCCAATGGTATCCTACATAATATGTCATTGCTTCAAAACCCATCTCTTAGGTAATTTCTAGGCTATAAAACCCTAAGGGATGTTCATCCCCTACTCCAAGGCCCTCTGAAATCTCCTAAATCTAATCCTCTCAAAACCATATGAATCTTAATCTGATATTAGTCAATTGCTTGTTGAATTGTATTGGTGATTGTATACCTTGTATTGATTGTGCCCTTTTTTTTGTTTGCATGTGTTCCCTATCGACGATAGTTGCGATTATATCGAAGAGCAGAAGGACATGGTTTATACTGGTTATTATCGTTTTCTAAGAAGAAGTCCAAGGACAACTATGCCATATTGCTGATCATCAGGCAAGCCACCTTCTTGCTCATAAGCCTTGTCCTACCGTTTTACTTATGCATGTCTTATATACTATTTATCAAAATTGCACTGTTTTACTATATGTTGATAGATATGTATGGTAGTGGTTCGGCTCCTCCGAACTATTACACTATTGTACTATTAAGTACAACCCCCTTGGTGACACCTACTTGTCCCTAGTAGAATAGATGGTGTATTACACCTTATCCCTTTGAGACCCCCGATTTAGCCGAAGCAAAGCGAGAGGATGGGAAGACCCCGGAAAAAGTTTTTACCAAATGTTTTATGATAAAACCTTGGTGAGGTGGGACCTCCCAAGAGATGTTGAGAAACAAAAAGGTTTTTGTTTTAAAAAATGCTGAAGAAAAGCTGGAGGAAAAAGGTTTACAAAAACGCACCCGGTTCTTTGCAGTTTAGCTATAACAACTTAACCCGTGCAACCTCATTACTCTGGAATGGGACAGGGCTGGAATTTATGGTTATTTATTCTGGTATAAGCTGCCTCATAACTACTACAGGGGATCGGGGATCCCTAGAGGGTGGGCCTTCTCTGATAATGGTCCATGTGGGACATCGACCGGGAGAAGGAACGAAGGGTCTGCTGGCCTCCACGCATTACTATGAGCCCCTCATTGAAAGCGCACACTCGGGAAGTGCAAAAGGCGCTCCGGTTGGTCCTAGGTACCGGACGTCCCGGTTTTGAGGGGATTAACACTCATAGGGTAGGCACTTATATTGGAGTGGGCATCCGGAGAGTCTTGATCGGTTACTCGACCCACGATCGATGTAGATCAGGGTAGTGTAACCGGATGATGTGGGTAAAGTGTACAACCTCTGTAGAGTGTAAATCTATTTGAATAGCCGTGTCCACGGTCATGGACGGGTTGGACAAACTTCTGTAGAGAGGTGCTGGTTTTGATTTCAAAAAGGATTTCTAAAAAGAAATGGCTTTGGGAATGTTCTGACCGTGGGATGGTCGAAAAGAAGAAAGGTTTTGACCATGGGATGGTCGGAAAGGAAAGGAAGGAGTTTGGTCGTGGGACGACCGGAAGAAAGGAACAAATGGGTGGCCCAGTCCTAGTGTTTTCTAAAACTTTTCAAAATGGTTTACAAAAGTTTTCAACAAAGATATGTAGATGCTATATCTACAAGAGAAACTATTTGAGAAAAGAACCTCTCTTGAAGCCCTCCTACTACCACAACCTTATTGCATATCCTCTTGCTATTATTATTTCTCTCAAGGTGGATTACGAGTACATTCAAAGTACTCCTCGGCATTGTCCCTGGCAATTAACTTGGTCAGATATGAAGATGAAGGTGGTGTTGGCGACTAGGCGAGCTAGGACTTCCTCCTAGTCAGTTGCCTGTAGGTTAAGGCATGCCTCAGGCTCTGTGCTTGATGAAGTTCCGATGATGATTATTGATGTAGCCATAACGGCATTTATGTAAGTCTTGTAATTCGGTATACTCTCGGATGTTGTAATGATACTTGTCGGTTATGTGCAACGACTAACTGACCATGGGATCGTGATTGTATGCATAACAGGGATTCTCAGAGGATTAATCCGGGGGCCCCACAGTTTGTAGAAAGGATTAACTCTGGATTGATCTGGTTAAGATATTAGATGGGTACTCCAGACGCTAGAGATCAGATCAAGCTCAGTTCACTTGCTTTGGGTTTGTAATCTTAATTTAACTTGATCCTAGAGGATGAGTTCCTATAGAGCTCATACTACTTCGTAAGAAAACAAGTCGGCAGCTGATCAAAGCCAAATCATCAGACAATAGATCATGGCAACTCATCTTACAAACAAAACAACTCCCTTGCCTTTGACAAGATTTGACCAGGTGGCTGAGAGGGAGTGAGGAGTAGTGGAGTACAACTTTTCTCTCCTCCCTTGCCTTTCGGCCATGACAAGAAAAATGGGAGAGAGGGGAGAGCTAGGACAGCTAGGGTTGCAGCCGTGTGGTGCAATGGGGTGGTAGGTGTAAGCTAGTGTTGTGTAGAAGAGTAGGGGAAGCAGGGGGTGGTACAGCAACAAGCAGTAAAGAACATGGATATGACATGCCATTGTCTCCCATGCATGCACATGTGGACAAAGATTTAGGGTTTGCTCCAGTGGAATACTACAGTGTAGCATGACCAGGGGTGTTATGAGGTGTTGTGGTGTTCATATTTCTAGGTTTTGTGAAGTGGAGATGTGGTCTAGTATCAAGTTTTTTCAAGGTAGATGATTTAGCCATAATGATGATCCTCAAAGAGAGTTTCAAATGTTGATCTTGGCAAGGTGAGTTAAAGATGCTTCTAGAAGGTGTAATCAAGATACACTTCGAAGATTTATTTGAGAATTATTTGATCATTCTAGATTCCATTTATATTAATTATTCAAAAAGTGTTGATTAGGTTTTATTGAATTTATTTGTAGTTTTTTAATTAGATTAGATGAGTTTTTGGTTTGAGATGGTCCCAAATACTAATTTAAGCATTGGATAAATTTCCCAAGGTTTACTGGAGAGAAAAACTATTTAACACAGTTATTATTCCATTTCAGCCATTTAATAAAATTGGCAAAAAGAAATAATAAAACTCTTCAAAAATATTTATTTTTTAAGTGGGAATGTAGGGTATAAAAATATAGGCATCAATGTGCCGAGAGTTGGAGAAGTGCTTTGGGGAAAAGCAAGCTTGCTTTGATAGAGGGAGTTTTGAGAATTCGCTATAGGAATGGAGTTAAATAGTTTTAGGTCCAAAATTATTATATAAAACCTTTGGTAGGTTTATATTTCCAAGGTATATGATGTCAACATATTTTATCTATCATTGGAAACCTTGTGTTTTGAGGACCAAACTTGATTTTGAAGAAATGCAAGGAATAAAGGATCTAGGGGTGTTAATTTTATACCCGCAAAACCATGTGGGATCTTGGAGCTCATACCTCCCCTTGGGTCATGGTATATATGTATGGATAGACCAAGTGATGTATATCACCATGGATCAAGGATTTGAGGTTTATCATGATTGATCTCTCCATGGATTGATGACAATCTTTGAATAAAATAAGGGTGCCAAAACAGATTATCAACTAGACTTCAAAACCATGGGGGTTTTGGAAGCACAAAGATCCAATTGAAACAAGTGAAGTCGGGATGCATATACCTTCATGAGTAGATTATAATTATGCCATGAGTTGGTCAAAAGAGGATAGTATGAAGATGTGAGCTTCTGTCAAATTAGGCATGTTGATAAGATTTGCAGGAATTATTATTTTCTTGCCTGCAAAACCACCAAGAACAAGTATGTTAGAGGATGGTATATCCAAGGGCAAGAGAGGTCTCTGGTAGTCCTTATGATGGTGTAAAAGTGGTTCAGGTGCACTATCAAAAGTGCAGAAGGAATTGAAATGAGGGCGACTCAAAGATGGCATCTTGACAACCTTTCCAGACTTAGTCATATTTTGGAAGATTTAGAGTTTTTTACTAGAATATATGAGTTCATGTTTTTGATTGGTGATAACGTCCCAAATAATCATAAAGTGGATGATGATGAAGTCTAGATTGAGTAGGATAGATCCATGCTTGATATTGGTCTTCATTGACTTGGAAGTTTGTAGAAAGGATTAACTCTGGATTGATCTGGTTAAGATATTAGATGGGTACTCCATGGGCTAGAGATCAGATCAAGCTAGGTTAAGTTTCTTAGGGTTTGTAATCTTAATTTAGCTTGATCCTAGAGGATGAGCTCCTAGAGAGCTCATACTACTTCCTAAGCAAACAAGTCGATAGTAGATCAAAGCCAAAACATCAGATAGTAGATCAGGGCAAATCATATTACAAACAAAACACATATACTATACTAGCTTTAGGTATGGATGGGTATTTTGAGAAGGTGGTGTTTTCAAGTAGATAAGAGTCCCTTGGTATTTCTACCAAGACTAGAAATCAAAAGCTTATAAAAGGTTTTGGAAAAATCTAGAGGTAAGAGTAGTTGGAAGTTTAGTCTTGAAAACATAAGGAGATTATATCTTATAGATCTCCATAAGTTTGTCAATATAATCTACTAAAATAGTTTAGTTTATAAAGGCATCTTGGCTTAGGTTTTGAAATTCTAGAACATTTGTGAATATGTAAAATGAGCCAAGATAGTTTTGTTAAATAGCCTTCGTCAACTAATGGTGAGATAAGGGGTATATCATATGATATACATTCAGATGCACAAGCACAAGCAAACAACAAGCAAACACTACACCAGTAAACAAGAAAAAGTTTTTGTTCACCCTGATTTTTGCACTATGGACAACTAATCAGGGTTGCTGAAATTGGGATGTTACACGGGGACCATTTCCTGTTGGCTAGTCGTGTTGCAAGCCTAGAGGGAATCCGAGGAGATCCCTTGGTATGGGAGCCAGACATGACGTGCCATCCCAGCGCTCTTTGTGAGGGTCTCCTTGGCTCAGAGGATGTGGTCCATCGGTTGGAGGTCTAGTTGGAGGAGGCTAGGAGGGAAGCTAAAGCACGTGTACTCACTCCGCATGAATAAGGAGGCGAGAGACAAGTGGTCGGTGTAGTTTCTCCTGGTGGCCTTCCAGCTGAACGAGTCGCTGACGTCCCTTCACCTACACCCGATAGAGCCCCTTGCGTGAGCGTGGACGCACTTCTTCACTTCCTTTCTACCCAGCTGGCTCGACTCGAAGACCTCAGCTCGCCCATGGATTCATTGCTAAGTGAATAAGGTAGGGAGGTGGCCTCTGGTGTGGCCTAGGCTTTGTTATCCAGGCTACACTACAACATCCCTAACTTTTACGTGGATATGATCTTCAATCCCCCAAGCCCCGACAAGAGGCTACAGGCTTCCCCGGAAGTGGTGGAGACAGCCGTGACCCAGGTGTTGGGGTGGCTCTACCACGATCTAGCCACCTGATGCCAATTTCCTTTATTTTTCTACTTAGACATAAAAAGAAAAGCGTTGAGCTTTGTCAATTTGTATTATTTTTTCTTTGTCACTTTTTTACTTTAGTATCCATTAATAACTTTTGACGCGTACTTGGCCTCAATTCCCCTTTACTTTTTAAGTTCATTTGTTGCCCCCACGTCTTTCCGGTGGATTGGTTAGCATGACTACATCAGCCATATGACTAAGGACCGGGCCCTATAGTACCGACTACGGTGTCCACCCAGTCGCCACCATTTTACCTTTCGGTTGGTGCTCCCTAGCACTGAGGACCCTAGGCCGGGTCCAGGCGACCTGTTAAGCGGATGCTCCCTTCCTAGGTTGCCCTTTGTATGGTTAGGCATACACTAAGTTTTCTAAGAGGAATGAAGATGGGAATGGAGGGCACCACTTATCTGACCAAAGTCTTGGGTGAATTAGTACACGACTTATCTTTTTTCGAGCCCGGGGTCTCTGGAAAGTGCCCAATCCGATCTGGCTTGGGCTGGCACTTCATACCAATCATCCAATATATCATTTATATACCCAAGCTGGACATTTTCAGTCTTTTATTTTCTGTCTATCAACATTTTCCTCATTTTCAGAAGAATCTTATCAACATCAATAGTGGCACCAATTTCATGTCACATAATCCTTAGCATGTTAGTCTCGCACTTTGAGGTGGATCACCATAATCACATGATTGGTGTTCTTCCGGATTCTATTCTTTACTAATATTTTATTATACTAAACATTTTACCTAAACCTTTTGCCCATACCATCATGAAAACTTTCATGATGACCCTACTATATCTCATAAGAACGAATACTAGTGTAATATTAGTTCCCAAAACTTTTGGGTGATTAGGACATCTAGCATCTCTAATCTTCGCAAATTCTCATACGGTATGAGAACTAGACTTATCATTGCGCCCCTAGGGTGCTGTTATCATGAAGTTCGTTTGATGATACAAATGCTTATGTCTGTACTGCATAGGCTTTTCATGTTGAGGATGCAAAGGTTGCATAGTATGTGTAACAACAAAATCACGTAGTGTTAAATTTATAGATGAACAATCATGCCGCAGACTTTATTATGCTGACAAACCGTCTTCGACGAAGAAACCGCATATAGTAGACTTTCATGAAGTTACAAAATACAACGCTAAGGTAAGAAAATGAAAACATATATCCACCGAGAAACTGCTATTTCAGACAATACTTTCATCGAGACATATCATGTACTTGTTTTTGAACGAGCGTACAAATTATTTCAAATACGCCAGCATACAAATTGTGTTAAATAGTACATCATACAAATTATTTCAAGCCAAAGAAAAAGGTTCCTTTATACACACCTAAGCACGTAAACATGATAGAAAATCTACACAGACACTAAGGATACGGAGATAGAATCCAACACGTCTACCTAGTTCACCACTAAGTCTTCCCAACCGAACTATTTTGTAGGAGCACCGTCAGTGTCATGCCCAGTTGTTCGTGCTCATCGGTGCCTCAGTGACTGTCACCATGATTCTAGCACATGACTTGTTCAGACAGAAGTTGTTCGCTCTAGTGTTGTTAACATCCGATGAGATGCGGAACCACTGTCGATCCAGAAGACGCAGGCTTTCTAGAATCTTCTCGTCAAATTCTTCAGGAGGCAAGAGATCTTTGACTGTGATGACCTATCTTGGAAGTTGCAGATGGCGTCTCTTGAATCATCAAAGAGGCACGAACGCGAATTCCTCCATACGACGAAGATCACGCGGTGCCTCTTATGCGCAAACTCTTATGTATTCACGCATAGAGGCTATGGATGACAGTGGTCTTGCAAACCCGAGCAAGGCAAAGAAGAAGAACGCGCGTCCCATTTGTAGTCCCAGGTAGAAAATAAGAAACACAAATATATTGTATGATGCAAAGTGAGGTGTCAAGCAAGGGAATATAAGTACATGGACAATAGCGCACAAAAACACCAACCAAGGGGGTATTTATGGTAGATGATGTAAAGAATAGTAAGATATCGATGATGGCTTGCAGCCTAGTGAAACGATGCTCAAAGCCTATAGTATAGATGCATGCGCTATGAAACCATGCGAAGAACCCAAATGCATCACATGAGCTATGAAACAATGCGTCACATGCCAGCTACCTGTTTTTGTCCCCGGGGGCCCTTCTGACCCAAGAGGCGGGCCCTCTGAACTGCCCAGGGAGCCCCCCCCCCCCCCGAGGCCTCCCCGTTAGACAGGACGCGAGGCTCCCGGCCCGGATCCTATGGTTGCATGGCTCGAGGAGAGCGCGGAACCGGTAGTAGCCCCAGGGTGGGGTGCCGCCTCGCGGAGTTAGAGATCCGGGGTGGTACCCCACCTATTCAGGGTGTTGGGCCCGGGGGGCGCCCACTGAACTCCCCCGGGATCCGGCCTGTAGGATCTGATGAAGATCTTGATGCCTCGATTCTGCTACCAAGGGGAATCCAAGGGACTACTCTTGCAGTGACTTAAGATTTTAGTGATGTGCCGAGTGGCTTCGTTCCCTCAGCCTATTTAAGAGGCCGTGATGGAGGAGGTCGTGTTCAGCATTTCCCCTTTCTCCTTTCTTGTTCTTTGCTTTCTACAAAAGCATGGCCACCATCCACCTTGCTGATCATGCGCTAGCATCGTGCAGGCTGCTTTTGCTGGCACCGGAGGGTTAGCTTCCATTCGGTGGTGGCGAGGCAGATCGAGGGAGAGGGTGGCAAGGCCTTCGACGGGGTTGTCGCCTGGAGGTGGATTGTTCCCCTATTGCGGCCCTTCATCAGGACACTTCGATGGATTTGCCCAGCTTTGAGTTCTATGTGAGGGTGCACGAAGAGAATGTGGGAATGATGTGCCTTCTTGACGTCTTTGCTTGGTCCTTTGGCAGCCGTCACTGCCCTCGTAGGTTGATGCTTTAGTCTGTCAGGTGCTGCAATACCATCTAGTGTGCTCATGTCTTCTCCGAAGAAGGCGGGAGCATGTGCCTTGGGAGGGGGTGGACCCATTTCTCCGAGACGCAATACCTCCAGCGGGTAGACATCCTCGTAGTGAAATTTGACGGAGTGGAGATGTTATCCATTAAGGTTTTTAGTAGCAACCAGCGCCATGTTGACTACTTCCACGAGGAGGGCTCTGATCCCGTAGAGGCCCTGCCTGGCTACTTGCCTGACACCCCTCGTCGAGTGAGTAGGTTGGACCTGCGTAGGCTTCATCAAGTAGTACAACATGTAAGGTGTTAGGTGATATCTCTTGTTTTATTTCTTCTGGCTGTAATTCTGCACTTATTATCCCAAAAATAAAAAGAGGGCACTTATCTGGCGCTGCTTCCTCCTTATCGCCTGAGTTTTTCCAGTTGCCGGTGTTCCGAAGGTGATAAGGTTCGCTCCTCGGTCACCCCTGGAGTGCACCTTGGTGCACCTTTTGGTTGGCGGTCAGCCCTCAGTCGGTGGGGATGGATGAGGATGCTTCATCTTTCTTGTCAACTGGGCCAAGCCTTAGTGCATCACCTTGGGGTGCTCAGGGGGTAGCATGGCTATGCTCGCTGCTTTGAGGATGCGTCCATCATCGCAGCGAGCGAGACACATGAGGTGATCCTGCCTGGACTCACGCGTTTCACAAGCATCCTTATCCAACTGTGCCCACTGCACCGATGGCGGGTCCATCGTTATAGTGGGTGAGACGTGTGGGGTGATCCTGCCTAGACTCATGTGTTGTGTTAACAACAAGAAGCCTAATATAACTATGCCCACTGATCCGATGGCGCGTTCCATTGTTGCAGTGGGCAAGACGCGTGGGGTGATCCTGCCTAGACTCACGTGTTTCCAAAGCAACATGTGGCCTTATCTAACTGTGTCCACTACTTCGATGGCGCATTCCATCGTCGCAGCAGGCGACACGCGCAGGATAATCCCACCTGGACTCACGTGCTGCCTAAGCAGCACGCAGGCTTATTTCTGGAGCACCTTACGGGTAGAATTTGCGAAGATGGTATTCGTGCAAGTGCTCGATGTTCCACGAGTTCTCCACAGCACCGCCATCTTCGGTCTCCAGGTGGACCGATCTAGGCCTAGAGACTTGTACTACATGGTAAGGGCCATCCCACTTTGGTTGTAACTTTTTGTTGTCCTTCCCGGGGCGAGCCCGGTGAAGGACCAAGTCACTTTATTGAATGGTGCGAGATCGGACCCCACTATGATAGCACCGCAGGTTCTGCTAGTAGTGAGTTGCACGCATAACCACTAGGTTACAAGCCTCTTCGAGAAAGTTGATGTCATCGATGTGGCGTTCAGGTACTGCTATCCGCCCACCGCCCGTGGGATGGTTCCCATGGCAAAAGGCCATGAAAGGGGTATAGTTTGGATAGCTTGAGCTGGTTGATGTTTCTCCTTGGCTTAGAATTGGAAAGCGTCACAGGTTCTGACCAAGTATTTGGTGTCTAATAGGGTCGTTGGCCAGTAGAAACCTTGGAGGGACGCTTTCCCTGCCAAGGTCCGGGAGGCGAGGTGACTCAAGCTCTCTCCCTCGTGGATCTCAGCAAGGAGTTTGTGTCCTTCTTCTTGGGATATGCAGCGGAGCAGGATATAGGATTCGCGCTTCCGATAGTGGTCTTAGTCCATCAGGGTGTACATCTTGGCTTGGCAGAATACTTTTTCGGCATCAGTGCGGTTAGCGGGGAGCTCCCGGGTCTAGAGTTACCTTAGTACGTCTGAGTCCCAGAGTATCCTAGGCATCTCCTCCGCTTGTATGGATTCCCAAATCTTTATCCCTGGGGGCACATAGCTCCGCAGCCGACGATTCGTGTATGAGGGGGCACATCTCCTCGGGGTTTTTTGTAGGCTTTCTTTATTTCCTCGCCTTGGTTTCCAGGGGCACACAGCTCCGAAATTATCGCTTTGCATACAATGGGTGTGGCCGACGGCTCATCCCGGGATCTTCTTTTGGCTATAGTAGCTTTGTTTCTTGGGGCACACACCTTCACAACCATTGCTTCGCATACGATGGATGTGGCCGAGGGCTCACCCCGATGTCTGGTTCTTTCTACGGTATTGTTTCTCCTGAGGGAACACAACTTCGCACCCATCGCTTCGCATATGATGGGTGTGGCCAAGGGCTCACCCCCAGGATTCTTTGTTGGGTGGCTGGATGCTCGTATGTTCCTCCCCAGGAGCACACAACTCTGCAACCATCACTTGGCATATGATGGGTGTGGCTGAGGGCTCACCTCGGGGTTCTTCATTGGGGGGCCCGATACTCGTGTATCCGTTCCCAAGGGCACACAACTCCGCAACCATCACTTCACATACGGTTGGTGTGGCCGAGGGCTCGCCCTGGGGTTCTTGTCGACTTGATCTCAAGGGATCTTGACGGAGGGCTTGAGCAGCCGCTCCACTATAACTTCCGAGGGTACGCATCCCCTATAAGACAAGATCTTCAAGAGCTCATCGGTGGTGGTGTTGGAGTCATGCGGGATGTGTTCCATCTAGAGCCTGTCAAAGTGTTGCTCCAACTTTATGACTTCCTCCACATAGGGCGCCATTCGCGAGGAGTTGTAATCTTTTTTATTTCATTAATGACTAGCTAAGAGTCCCCGCAGAAGAATAGATGCTTGATCCCCAGATCTTTCGGAATCCGGAAGCCCGCGAGTAGGCCTTCGTACTTATAGGTGTTATTGATCGAATATGCTCTATGACAGAGCATTTGGACCACAAACTTTAGTTGGTCCCCCGTTGAAGACACGAGGAGCACGCTAGCCCCCGAGCCACTGAGGGAGTATGAGCCGTCGAAGTACATGATCCAGTCACGCTCGTCGATGATCCCCGGTAGGAATGACGAGCCTCGTCCTTTGGATTCACGGTCCATTCGTTGATGAACTCGACCAGAGATGCGCTGTTGATAGTTTGAGTGTGGGTGATGTGGAGGTTGAAGCCAGCTAGTTCCATGGCCCACTCCACCTCCCACCTGGTAGCTTCTTTGTTGTGCAACATGCGCTCCAGTGAGTGCTTGGTAACTACGGTGACCTAGTGGTCCTCAAAGTAGTGACGAAGATTCCTCGATGCGATGAGGATACCAAGGAGGACCTTCTACAGGGCAGGGTAGCGCACCCGAGCATCGCACAGCACGCTGCTAATGAAATACATGGGGCGCTGCACCGTCTGCTTTTTCGGGGGCTCCCCTCGGTCTTCATCGCCCGAGTTGCAAGCCCAGGAGGGGGCGCCTTTGGGCATCCAGGGTCGCTTCCTAACTCCAAGAGTTCAGGACGTGTGCCTGGCTTGCTCCTTAGACTGGGCCCTTAGCAATGACTTCCGAGTCATCTCCGTCCACGGGCTCTGCCTTGCAGAAATCAGGAAGAGGTGCTTTCGGGCATCGATGGACGCTTACCGGTTTAGAGAGCCCAGGAGGTGTTCCTGGATTGGTCGGCTGATCGGGGCCCTTGGCAATGACAGGCGCGTCACCTTCTTCCCTTTCCACAACAAGAACCGCACTGAATACTTGGGTAGTGGCAGCGACATATAATAGTAGTGGCTCCCTAGGTTTGGGAGCCAGGAGGACCGGATGGGATGAGAGGTAGCATTTCAGATCTTGGAATGCAGCCTCTGCCTCCGGTGTCCATTCCATCAGCCCCGCCTTCTTCAGTAGTTTGAGGAAGGGGAGGGCCCACTCTCCTAGTCGTGATATGAAGCGTGTGAGAGCGGTGATGAACCTGTTTAGATGTTGGACATCCTTGACACCGGTTAGCCTTGATTTCTAGGTGAAAAACTAGGAAACCGAGCAACTTCCCCAAGGACACCCCGAAAAACCATATTTTGGGGGTTGAGCTTGAGGTTGATCTTCCGTATGTTGTTGAACATTTTGTCAAAATCCCGAGCAAGGTCCGGTGATGCCTAGTCTTCACCATGATGTCATCAATGTAAGCTTCTGCGTTGCGGCCAATCTGAGCCCCAAGAAACACCTGCATTGCATGCTGGAATGTGGCCTTGGTGTTCTTCAACCCGAATGGCATGAAGGTGTAGCAGAAGCAACCTTCCGAGGTGATGAACATCGTCTTCTCCTCGTCTTCTTTGGGCATCTTGATCTGGTGGTAACCAGAGAAAGCGTCAAGAAAGCATAAGAGATCGCATCCCGCCGTGGAATCGATGATTTGGTTGACTCGGGGCAGCGGAAATGGATCCTTTGGGCAGGCCTTGTTTAGGTCCGTGAAGTTGATACATAACCTATTATTGTTGCTATGAGGTTTGGGCACCACGACGGGGTTCGCCACCCATGTTGGGTGCCACACTTCCCGGATGACCTAAGTGACCTTTAGTTTCCAAACCTCCTAGATGATGAAGTCTTGTTTGTCATGGGATTGTCGTCGAATCTCTTTCTTTCCCGGGTGGGCACCTAGGGTCACCGCTATATGGTGCTTTCTCACCTCCCTCAGAACCCTGGACAAGCCCATGGGCTCCCAAGCGAACACGTCGACGTTTTCCCGAAGGAAGGGGATGAGCATGCTTTCCTATTTTTCGGTGAGGCAGACCCCAATGGTAATGGGGCATCCTCCCCCTTAGAGCAGAGGGACCTTCTTGGTGAGGCCGCAGTCCTCAACCAGACACTTCTTCCAAATGTCCAAAGCACCCAATGTGTCGAGGTCACGCGGGCACTAGGAAACTTCCGCCATGGTCTCCTGATATGACTACTCCATGCAGAAGCCCGCGTCCTGCGGGTCGGCCTTGACGGTGATGACCCCCTTCATAGCTAGGATGTTCATAACGTTGTAGGCATAGTGGGTGACTGCCATGAACTTAGCTAAAGCAGACCGTCGCAGTATGCCATTGTAAGGTAGATGAATGTTCACGATGTCGAACATGATGTTCTCGTGCGGAATTTCTCGGGCATCCTGAACGTAATAGGCTGGGTGACCTTCCCCAATGGTTGGTTCACCCCTGGTTTAATCCCTTGGACATACCCTATTGGGGAGAGGCGTTCTGCGGGGATCTAGAGCTGCTTCATGAGATAGGCGGACAGGAGGTTTAATCATGTGCCCCCGTCCACCAGCATCTTGGTGATCCTAACGTTGCTAATGGTCGGGGAGACCACCAGCGGTAAGATACCCATGCCTGTGCATCGGTTGGGGTGATTCTTAGCATCGAAGGTAACCGATACGGCCGAGCATTTCAAGGTCCGCTGAGCATCCACTCTCCGGTGCACAACGCACACCTCCCGATAAAGTATTTTGATGGCACTATGCGATGGGAACGCTGAGGCGTCCCCGTGTAGGCAAAGGACATCCTGAGGCCGAAGGTCGGCCCGAGAGTGCCTGCACAGCACTTCACGGCGTGTATTCTCCCGCGATTTGGCTGAGAAACAAGTGGGGTGCAAGTTTCCCCGCTTGAACGTCTCAGATCGCCTCCTCCGTTTAGCCACGATAGTTAGGGGGCTAGTCTCGGTGGGGTGAGGTCCTGCCGGCTAGTGAACCCGTAGGACATATCCCACGAGGTCTATGATCCGAACGAGACAGGATCCCACGCTGGGCTATCTCTAATTGCCTCGGGCGGGAAATGAAGGAGAGCATCGGCTACTGCCAGCGCGGCCCACGGCCCGAAAAATCTTGACGGGGGTGGCGGAAGCTCGTTGGCGGCGTCATTGACACTGCCTCCCTGGGCTCCTCCCGAGTCAGCTAGATCCAGCCCACCGTAGGAGGCAGTGACGAACACAGGGTGGATCCCACCGTGTCTGGTCTGATGGACGATGTGTCTGATCCTTCTGACCCATTCGGTCGCACCGACCATACTCGGCCGGTGCCCCCTGTGACGTCGCACCACCATGCGCGAAGGGAGGGATGAGTCACCAGCGAAGGTTGCTCGCCGAAATGCGCCCCCTGCCTGGCGTGCTAGATTTCGTGTTGCGGTTTTTGACATTGGGGGTATCCCCTTTGAAGTTCGGCCAGGGGCACAATATCTTACGAGCGGAATCAATGAACAGAGCGAGCGCAATCACATAGAGAGGGGTATGGCTTTTTTACCCAAGTTTAGGTCTGCCGTGAGCGGATCCCTACGTCCTACAATGTCTAGTATCTGATTATCACAAGAATTTAGCCCCTCCTCCCTCTTTGCTCGACCTAGGGCTCCTTTTATATGGGTAAGGGGACACCATAGGGCTCGGAGCATACGTGGCGACAAGGGCTCAACCACACATCGCTACTAACTCGAAACGTGGTTAGTATCCCTATCGTTGTTTTCGGGTGTCGCTTACAGAGTGGTGGCAGGCTAGCATTGTTCTCGTCTTCTCTGGGCCCTTGTCTTCGGCCAGTTTTACCCTGGACAGGACTATCGGCGGGACCCGAGTAGGCTCCCCGGGTGAGTCATAAAGTGGTCATACGGTGAAACCTCGAGTGCATGTTGGCCACACGTTGGGTGAGTGATGTAGTGTGGCGATGTGTGGTCTTGATTCTTCTACTAGATCAGTGTGTAGTGCACAGCGCGCAGTAGGTTTGGTGGCGTAGGCCAGCTACCGGTTTTTGTCCCCGGGGGCACTTTTGGCCTAGGAGGCGGGCCCTCAGAACTGCCGAGGATCCCCCCCCTGGGGCCTCCCGGTTAGGCAGGCCGCGAGGCGCCCGGCCCAGAGCACATGGTTGCGCGGCTCAGGGAGAGCATGAAAGCGACAGGCCCTATGTCCTAAAACTACCAACTATCTGGTGGATGATTACAATTACAATGGTTCCTTCCCTGGGAAGGATATGGAAAGAATCATCTTCCCACTACTCGACTGACCTAGGCCTCCTTTTATAAAGGCAAGGGGACACCACAAGGGACGATTGACATGCGGTGTGGGAATAGATTGCATGACCTCAACGTGGATGTGTGCTCCTTCCACCATATCGCGTGTCTCTGACTGTCTGCACCGACCGCTCTGACACTAGCGATTTTCCTATCAGTCTTTATCTAGCCGGGGGATAGCTCCATGGGCATACAACCCTCTGGCTCTCCGTCAGGACCCCAGAGAAGGTCCCGGCTAGGACCCCACGAGTTGCATGTCCTGCATGGTTGCAACGTGGCGCACTGGTGTTGTATGTATCCATGGTGGGCCAGACAAAGCGTGGCCAGAGGGCAGTCTATCCCTTATGTCAAGCATCATTAGCCAGCTGTCCTTCCTTCTATAGGGTAGACATTGGCACCCTGCCCCTGAAAACTATACCTGGGATACTCTTCTTAGGCGGGTGCTTATGGCTCCTGGTATCGCGTCCCCGTGGAATGCTCGGTCTGAATCCCTAGAGGGGATGCCCCAACCAAGATCTCGTGTGGGAACTACGCAATGGTCACGGTCCTCTTGTCGGCTCCGGGGTATCCCCGACCCATGGATGCGATAGTATAGTATTTAGTATATGTTGTATAGTACAAAAACATAGTGCAGACACATAAAATCGTGAATAACGCAAAAAAAAGAAGATGCACTTATTTCTATATCTTCACGATTACAGCAAACACGGTAGTCCAAATGCATAACCCGCAAAGCATTTACAACATACTAACCCAAAGAGCTAACCTAAATAACTACCGTAGACCTTCAATCGCGCTTTAGACCCATGAGCCTCTCAATGAAGAGTAGACGTGTATAGACGCATCACCTGAAAAAATAAAACGATTAGCAAAACCGGCAAAAATGTATAACAAAATGATAGCGAGAAAAAAATGTGTGTAAAGAGCAACAAGAAAAACACTAAATGCGTAAAATAAAAGAACACTTAGCACCATGACGCCTAACAATGTTTAACGATGTCCTCTCCTCTCGGGCACACCCAGGAAAGCCGTAAGAAGAGAAAATGCACAGGAAACACTATGTCCTAATAAACAACTCTGCTAATAACCTTGAGACATGTTTGAGCCTTTTTTTTGCATGTACCGCATACTCATTGGCAACGAGGTGCATGCTAGGCTGGAGTAAAATTCGCTCTAGCGCTGTCTTAAGAACAACCAGCATTGGGTTGAATTATACGCCTGTGCTTAACAACATGCTGACTGAGAGTAGCATGTAGAGAGGGAAGAGAAGATACAAATCGATGTGCAACATTAGTGAGTCGACCGCGCGATATTATTAGTAGACATCTAGAGCCATAAGTCGAGCCCCCAAAACTAGCGTGTGTGTGGAGGGGTAGAGATTCCGTGAAATTTGGATCCATGGCACAATCTCTCCACGAGAACCCGCTAACGCACAAAACCTGGAGACACGAAGTCGGTTCAATGTGTGTGTGATCATTGCATTTGAGAGTCGTTTCCCGATACGCAACACAATATTGTCGCGAGAACCCAGAGCTGCCGAGGGTTTCTGGTGCCCCTCGGCTCTCGGGCGCGAGGACTCATGAAGGGCGAGAGTCTCCTGTCTTTGCTACCACGCCAGTTCTCTGTCGCGAGAACCCGCAGAGTGCAAGGGTTTCAGATGCCACGTTGTCTCTCCCTGGGACCACATCCTGGTGGGTGTGGAGCACCTGTCTTCCTCGAAATGCCTCTCACGGAGCGTGTTCTCGCCGCGGCCATAGACAACGGGTCCATGCCGTGCGTGGCCCACTATACGGTGACCCGGGGTAGGGAAGGGCGCGTGATCTCTCCGTGGCAGGTAATCCTGGGCCGCGGGCGGCTCCTCCCCAGGAGAGTCAGGCTCCATCACAATGGCGCTGCATGTCCACCATGTCGTCCATCCCATGGCTGAAAACAAGTGGGGCGACATGGATAGCAGAATCGACCGCAACATTCATGCACTATTATTTACTCCGATGTGTATCTCACTAAATTATACTTTTTGATATGAAAATATCTTTCACACATGATGGTTGTAAAACAGTTCTTTTAGCTCCTAGATAACCTTGATACTAAAAAAACTTCTGAATAACAAGTATCATGGAGGAAAGTATGACCTTTAGATGCTAACATTGGAATCACTAGTCTTGGATTCATACAACTTATTAAATTTTACTGAGTAAGTGAGATTTGTTGAAATTTTGCATTAGGACTTTAATCTTTAAATTTGCACTCTCAGAAGATTAAAAAACATGATCATCACATATATCACCTCTATCACATCACATCTTTGGCCATACCACATCGCATTCCCTGCAAAAACAAGTTAGAAGTTCTCTACTTTGTTCTTACAAGTTTTACATGGCTTCTATGGGAAACGAATAAGAATTGTTATTATCTACGCAAAAACATAAGGTTTATCATACAAATTTCATATTAACTTTCGTAAGCCTTCCATTTCAAATCTTGTTTCAACAATAGTAAGAGATACAGACACCCACTAGTTGCTTATGCAATAAAAGTTGCATGTCAAATGCAGAACCGATCTGTTATATGTGGACAACTATAGTTGGTACGGAACGCTTCATCAAACTATCCCATGAAAATATAACATGTGGGAGGGTAGCAACGATAAGATCAAATTCCCACAAATTAATACGGTGACCCAGCATACCACTACATGATGAAGTACACTATAGTCATTGATATAACACCAATCAAACACCGTTCCACCAGTATTACATCCCTTAGAATGGTACAACAGAAACATCACGGGTCAAAAATAAGACTTGGATTACAGATATCACATTACAAAGATCCAGAAACTTCCTCGAGAGAATTAGGATTATAGTTTACAAAAGAGAACCCAAAAAACTCAAAGTCGATTCCAGAAATACCACTACTATATAACTATGGCTTGCGTTTTTCGCTAAAGCAATGCTCTTTAGAAGTAGGTTCTGGTTTCTAAGATTATTTATACGCTACGCTTCAACTTGACTTGCAGGGCTTCAGATGTAGTTGTTGACCCCATTGATCTCGTCTAGATATCTTCAGCTCTTCAAAGTATTTTACCTCCTCGGTTCACTTTTGATTGCTCCGGAATATGGCAAGGGTTAAGAAGGTATAGTTGAATACGAGCATCCTTAGCAAGTTCACTAAAAAGGAGTGTTTGATGCACTAGCTACAACCAAAGACCAAAAGGTCATAGGTTATGCAGGTTTTCGCAAACATTTCTTCAAAGGCTGCTTTTATTCTGAAAAGCTATGTCCGTTAGTCTTCACAGGTTGATTAGAACTTCCTGGAGTTCCGTTCCTGCAGTGTTCGCAACTCCTTCCTAGAATAGGGAGTAACATGTCACACTTTTTTATACTCTGCAAAAGTATGTTGCTTTACAATTGAGAGATCCTTATCCATGTTGAACATTCGGGCATACTTTCCCATTCACACTTCCTTTGGTGTGAGGCCCAGTATAAGAACCCAAGCCGATAATTGCCCTTCTTCATGACCCCATGTGATAACACGGCCCTCCAAGCATACCTCTATTAATGCTCTTATCGACAGATATAACTCTGGTAGCCCCTCGAAGACTCTGTAATTAGATCATGTCCCTGGTAACCCCTGCTAAAATGGCAGGTATACCTCCGGCAAGCCCTCACATATAATCTAGATAGTCATATCGTGCGGCACTAAGGGGTCCCACCCATGTGCTAGATTCTTGTAAGGAATCTACAGCCTCATGATAAGGTCATCCGTTGGGACACGAAAGGAACAAGATCCACCTGACTTACCCATAACCCATATAGATCTCATGGTTAACATGGATATACGGTGCAAGAATCACTGGCAACATTTGTAGTTAAATCCTAGATGATACATTTCCGACTAAAAAGGTGCTTTCATTGCCATTCATAATAGATTAGCTGATCACCTAGATCAGTAACCAATAGTTCACGATAATTATGAAAATATTGTTTTATGTCGTCCTTTTTGAAATTTAGGTGTTAACAGTAACAATTTGCAAATACTTCATAGAGAATAACCAAAGGACATGAGAAAGTGTGAACTTGAATTTTTGACTACAAGATTATGTAGCCAAGGTCTGCTAGTCAATATAAACCCAATATATGAAAAAACATGATTGGTCTGGTATTACTAATGTTTAAAGGAGCAACATGCTATTATTCATAGATAATGATGTGCATTTTGTATAAATTCCAAACTAAATCCCCATGTTTAAGAATGGATTGGGTTTGGTGATTTATGAAAGATTTTTGTAGAATTAAGTTGACTTCACAAATAAATACCTACTAAGATTCTAGAAGTAATTGGAAAGTGATTAAAGTAAAGCATAACAATAGCACATAGAAGATGTTGAGTGAGAAGTACTCTTAAGGATATTCACATTTCAAGTTGGTGGGTTTTAGCAGAATGCCTAAAGCTTTTTTTGAAGTAGCAAAAAGACTAACTTTTGAAGAAAATACTTATTACATTAAGTTAAACAATTTGTAGTGTTCTCAGAACAGAATCGACGGTTATTTGAATCGCTCTAACAATATTAAGTTAAAGTGCTACTCGCTAGTTAATTGATAGACCAAAGTTAACTATAAATCATAACTAGAACTAAGATATAGTAATTTTAAATTGCGGTCGAGTTCAAAAGTTTTCCTCGATATGATCGATGATGGAATCGTATAGGGATTGAGTATAGCTCTATGACTCTAAACTTATCATGTAGATGATAAGTAAATTATAGAGTTAACGCTAATTATGACATATGGTAATTTCATTATATTATTTGTGGAACTCCTATTAAGTTTTAAAGTGATGTTAAATATGGTTAAAGAAATGAGATCATTCACCCCCTAAATAAGTGAATGATACTAAAGCTTGGATTAAAGTTCCTGGTTATAATTGATTTAAGACTCTAAAGGAGTATATAAATAACAGTTTACACTTTGGTTGCATTAGAATCCATAGTTATCGTTTTAGGTATCTAAACTTAAAGGATTCTTAAAGATTGTAATATGTTATAAGGACATAAGATTATTCTTTACTTATGAAATAATCTTGAAGAATTAACATATGTTTAAACAAGGATATTATTTTCATAAAATAGATAAATAGGAATTTATTACATTATAATCCTAAAACCTCTTGAAGTGATATATTTTGTATTTTCTAATAAAATACACCCAGTCAAGATATTATAAATGGTTTTCATTTGTCTTTAAGATTAATCTTGATTTTTATAAAGTTGCATGAAGGAATAAGTGTTTTCAAATATTCATTTCAAATTTATCAAGTCAAAATATAAATTAGTATTTTTATTTCATAAAGTATTTATTTAAAATCATAAAAATTATTTTTATTTATTTTTAAGTAGTATCCTTATTTTTAGAAAAATTCATGGAGTAATCATTGTTTTAAAATAATCAAATTAAGATTTATCATCTTAAAATACAAGTTAGCATTTTTATTGGGTAGTTTATACTTTTATGAACATTTAAAGATATTATTTGTATGTTTAGAGTTTTATTTATTATTCTATAGCTAAAATACTATCAACACCCAGTTTTTTTAATCCTAGATGCCTGTTATGCCATACATCGCAATCCCAGGATTACCATTTTTGCGAGACATAACAGATTGAATATCACAGTACATCATCCATTACAAACCATAATAAGGTCTTACACAAATAAAGGATCTCATGATCCAGTCTTAGTACAAACAAGTAGCAGAATAAATAACATAGCGGTGGGCTCCATCTTCAGTGTCACAGGCAATGCTGACAATGGGAGATGATCCTAGTTGACATAGCCGTCCTACTGTCCTCCTTCAGGGTAGTCCTACTCATAGTCTGGCCACGGGAATAGCCAGGAACAAAGCCATGAGTACTCTTTAAGTACTCACAAACTATCACTAACAAGTAAGGTAGTTATAGTAGGAATGCTAAGTTCTAAGTTTATTTGTGAAGTTAAGTTTGAAACCTAAGCTGAGTTCAGAAACAAAGAAAGATAAAATAAAGTTTGAAATCACCTAAGTGGGAACTTAGTTATCATAGTCACAACTCTACTGTGGTCAAGTCATGTCACAATTCATTTCATAAGTAATTCTGAAAACATCTGACAAAGGAACAGTATGGCCACTCCAACAGTCCATAACCGCGGACGCGTCTATTCGAATAGTTTGACACTCTGCAGAGGTCATACACTTTCACCACAAAATTCGATACATCTGTCAGGGATAACCCTGAATCATCATACTTAGTATGCAGATAATCAAACATAACCTTTGCTTTACACACTCTAGTACAAGCACCTCTCCTATTAGCTTGGCCTCCTAGCCATGGCCATCTGCCATCCTGGGCACTGCATAGGTGGACAACATTGAGAGGTAGCCTTAGCTCAAACCTCTCCCGCGAGGGAACTAATACTAATGCATATAAACTTCCGGCTAAGCCTTACCCAATTCAGGTATTGTGGTTGTACGGTAAAATTGGAATGGTATCGCATCCGAACCCAACCATCAATTTTTATAAAGGGGCTAAGGCTCATGCCTCAGCATTTTCATCATCATAAACCAGTTGTGTTTCTCAACACATGTCAAAACATCTCAATAGAATGAATCATCATTCCAAGGTTTTCACAAGTCATTTTCACCAAGTATTCCCATCTAAAGTGATCAAGTTTTTGGTTTAGCTCTAATCACTAAGTTAAGAGTGTTCACTAATGTGGGAGGCTAATCTCAATCGCATGCCATAGGATGACATCTAAGTCTAACTAGACAGGGCAAGTTTTATACTCTTTATGCTATCTATAAACAAAGTAAAGAACTCTGATAAAGTAAAAGAAAGTAAAGCTTGTAAATAAATCTTGGAGTAGGTATAAGTCAAAAGGTATAACCAAAGCATGCCTAATGCATCTTGCTTAGGTTATCTTTCTTAATTCTAGCTTGCTAACAATAGCTTGCCTTGATTGGTGTAGTGGTTGAAATTATCCTCATCTTCCTCGGGGTAGAACTCCTCCTCCTCATAGACTTGGTCGGTACTATCGTCTATAAATACATACGGAATACACAATCACCAAAAAATACTTAACTAGTATATTTAGCACACTAAGGCACACACTTGATGATCTAGTATCCTCACATTCATCACAAGGCTTTTAATGAACTAGTTTCATTTATTTTATCTGAGAAATTAATTTCTACTCATTGAAAATATCTAAGATTTAATATTCTCCAATTAAAATATGGGATCATGTGGACACATGTCATCACCACATATTCTAATGCATGGGAATGTTATTTAAATGTTGGATCATATTTTAATAAGTTTATTTAATGATTTAAAGTGACTACAAATGCCTATATAGCATGATTTGTGTACTAGTCCAAAGTCACTACATGCAAACCTTAATATTATTACATATTTAGATAGGTATATTCAAATGTGTTTTTTGAGAGGTGGAATCAACTCAAAAGCTATTATGTCTGATTTTAGAAAAATGTTTGAATGTGAAAAGTCTCTGTTTTGTTATTTTCGCTATAGATTATCTATAACTCTAATTGATTTAAATACAATGGTCTTGGATAGAGATTTAAATTATCTTTCCAACAAAATTGGAATCACTCAATTTGGTTCAGTAGATCTTTCTGAAATGATATTCAAACTAGTGGACAAAAACTAGATTTAGTTAAAATAGAAAAACCTAAATTTGAATTATAGGGCTAACGCGGGAAATAAATGGGCCGGCCCAGTTTCGCTCCATGGCGCAGAGAACAACAGACAGCGGGGTCGTGCCTGTTAGTGGGTCTTATAACATGAAGCTGTGTCGGGCAATGTGGACCACACGATTAGAACTAGGATCTACGGCTGGGGCTCGTCGTCAATGACGGACAGGTTGCCGGCGAGGTGCAACCCTAGCGGCTCGATGGTGGTGCAGTGGGGGCCTACCAGGGTTCCAGCGAGTGCGGCAATGGGGGCGATCGAACGAGGAGGCGACTGCGGACTCAGGCGAGGTCACGACAGCTCCTAGGGTGGACGGAATCGACGGGGACTTCTCCTCCTCTACTATGGCTAACTCCGGTGCAATTCTAGCGAATGGCTGCTCGAGTAGCTCCGGCGAGAGGTGGGGAATGATCAGTGGTGAGAGGTGAGTGTTGGAGTATGGAAAATGGGGCTGAGGAAGGGCTCCTTATATAGGCTCGTCGAGGGGACCGAGAGGGCGACAGCAAGCTCGTCGGTGACGACGATACAGGGTGCTATAGGCATGGGCTGGGTAGGCGGACGGTGGGAAGTTCCCTGGCAGTCAGTTACGGCTTAAAGGAAACGCTAGGGGTGGTGGCGAACGGTCATGCGCGTCTCGTGCTCTGAGTGGCAGAGGAGATGCTCGACACGGCGGGCGGTGGCTACTGGTCACACGGCGGGAGAAGGGCGTGTCTGGTAGGGTGCTGGGGTCAAGGAGGAGCAGCGTGCATGGGCTATGGTTGAGGGGCGGCGTGTGCTGCCTTGTCGGGCGTGGTGCCCTGGCGCGTGCTCGGCATGGCATAGAGGCGGAGAGCACGACCGAGGTGAGGTGGTCCAGGGGATTGCTGCGCTTGGGAAAGGGACCATGGGCGGCGATGTAGTTTGCCTACCTCCTAGACATGGCGAGAGAGGGCGGGGCGGTCTCCTGTGGCTTGGGCACGGTCGGTCGGCGATCATGGCGACGAGGTGGCACGGCAATGCTGCTCTAGGCCAAGGGGTAGCTCTTTGATCGCCTGGTTGGAGCTAGGGGAGACAAGCGGAGTTAAATGGGGACAAATGGCTCGACAAATCCTTGATCAAAACAGTATTAGTTAGGCAGGTTTGATTCTGATCACAAGGTGTTCGACATAATGGTCGCATGAACCAAAGTTTTAAATTTTGAGATGATTTTTGGTGGAGTTGTTGATCTTATGCTTGAGCATCTCTGGTTGCTTGGGTTTTTCAAATTGAGTTCATTTGAATGGTTTTTGAAAAATGGGATCTAGACATATGAAATGGATTCCATTTTCAAATGTCATTTAAAATTAGAGTTTAAATGTTTTTGTAAGATCACAAGGTGGGCCTTGGTACATCTTTACTTGTACTATCCAGGGGTGCAAAGATCCATAATTGTTTCTATTTGAAGTTGAGTGCTAGGAACACCCAAAGTGGCCTAGTTGATTAAAATGGCAAAAGTGACCATTTTGATTTATTAATTCTATTTGATTTCTTTTTCTTTGGAAATTGCTTGGGAATGATCTAGATGATGTGGAATTCATCTAAGAATCATTTTACTGGGAATGATCTAGATGATGAGGAAACAATCATGGGAATTCAAAACAATTCCATATTAATGCAACACACATATGCATGCTTAATTATTTAAATGAGAAAAAGTTTTTGTTAACCCAAAATTGGGTGATTTGGATCTTGATATATTGGATTAAAGTTTTGGGATGTTACAAATACTCCCAGGGGTCTTTTGTAATTTAGCATTTGATTATTTACTTCTTTCTTTCTTTAAACCTAGGCCTGGCCGGTTGGGCTAACCCAGCCCTAGTTCAGCCTAGTGGGTTGGACTAAACCCGTCGATTTGCTCTAGGTGAACCAACCCAGACACATGCACGCGCTCACCCCCTCTCGTTTTCTTCCTCCTCTAGCGACTCGGTGGTTCCACCACCATTGTCCTCCAATTCTAGCCAGCTCCGGTCATTCTGACCATCGCCACCATGCTTACTGATGCAGTCAACAATGCCATGTAACTTTTCTTATTTGATTCGCTGCTCGAGCACTCCTATGGACACACCGTCTCTTCTATGGTGACTAGGGTTTACAGCTTCCCTCGTGGTGTCGTGCTTCAGTGACCCCCTATTGCTGTGCTCGTGAATTAGCGGTGTGGTGGTGCTAGTGTTGTCGTTCTTTTCCTTTGACCATTGTGGTTGGAGCATGGCACATGTTGCTGCATCTACTGGTGCTCCCCGTGCCGCCGTGACTTTTTCTCGGCTCTCTTTCTATGCTACCTCTTCTTGATGAGCGAGGACATTAGGTTAGTTCTTCTCTCACTCTCTTCTCTATATCTTTCTCTGAATCCTTCTCTGGAATGTAATCCTAACCTTAATTAGGGTGTGTGCTTTGTTCTAGGGTTCTACCCTTTCCCATTAACAATCATAACCCTAGTATATCTTAGCTAAAACATGTTATATTCATGAATTGGTGATGGATGAACTTTGGCTTTGTTCTAATGGTTGTATAATTTGTGAAGTTTGTATTGGGTTCATCTTACAGTGATGTTTATGCTTGGCCTTATTTATTCAGTACTTCTACCTATGTGATCTTAATCTGTTGGCTCCAAATTGGGAGTAGTAGTGATATGGTGATTATCCTATTGTTACTTCTATTGTAATATGGATAATGCCTTCCTGGATTAGACTCTGGTATAAGCTATGGGTCTTGATGTTTATTTGTTGTTGCAGTATTGATAGATAATATAAATATAATTCCTGGCCTTTTGGTTAGGAAGATGATAATGGCTTTTTGCCTTGTGAATCAAAGCTTGCTATACTGAATTGATGGTATGATATGGGAATGAATCCCTATATGTAGCAGTGATGATTTAATCAGGACCAGAATGATGCTAATGCTTAAACTACCATGATGTTGCTATCTCATGATAGACATATAATACTGATGATTCCTAGTATTTTAGGAAAATGATTCTTAATGTTGCTTATATTGGAACATGGATTAATTTGGAAAGGATTCCATTGTGAGGCCTCCTACTGGATGGTACACAGTGGTAACCTCCATTAATTCATGTTATTGCCTCGTTATTTGGTTTGATTTAATGCTATGATGCAAAGACTGAGAATTGAGATAATGCTTTGATAAATACGGGATTCTTCTATTGGCCCTTTACTATCATGTGATGAGTATACACCCCAGTTGGGTTTAGCTCTGAGGATTATGTTTAAACTAAAAGATCATATTCTTATAGATGAAAACAGATGCAAGATATGATTTTGGTTTGAATCTATCCCACCTACTTTGATGATTGATATGGTTGTGATGTTGTTGTTTCCCTTGCTCTTGATGGTTAGCTTGGTTAGCTCATGTCTATGATATGCTTTCCCTTCCTCCTTGATCTACTCCTCCTCCTAGCTCCTGCTTGCCCTTTCTCAACACCTAGACCTCCTTCTCCTTTAGGTAACCATCTTGGTTGGTTAATTGTTGGCTTTCTGTGGTGTTTTATGGGTTGATATGGTGAGAATATGTTGGGTTCACAACATAGAAAACAAAAAAATTCCTACGATGGGAACTACTTAGCACCACTATCTATCTACCTAGATACAAACAATGGGTGGATATACATCCATACAGAACATACCCTTGAAGACCGACAAAGTGTAACGAGGTTGGACTCATGGATGATGTAGTCATTCACTTGCTGATCTCAAGATCGAGAGGAAGTCCACCACCACAAATAAGCTGCACATCCATGATCGCACACACGTGCGGTCCATCAAACAACCTCCGCCTCCTTGCTCTAGCGATACAGCGGAAGCGACAACTCCTTCCAGATGAAAAGCCATCGGGAACATGTATCTCGCTAATCCGAGACCATGGGGGGTAATTCTAGAGGGTGAGAGAGATCCTTCACGAGGAAGTGTGAGATGAGAGGAGGGAGTGGGGGCATTTTACGTTTTGGACATAAAATTTAGCTGATTCCGAGTCCGGATGGGCCCGATAGTCCCGATTTACTGCAGCCCAAGATGGGGTGACGGGAATCCGAGAAGCTATATAAAGGGAGGAAACCTAATTCGTGGGATACACCTACACCCAAGAATTTACAGACACCAAAGCCATGTTTTTGCCTCCCCCATGGATCCCATCTCCATGGGAGAGGGCTCCCAATAATCCATGAAGGAAGGGGGCTAAGGGGCGGTGCTCCCCTGTGAAACTGGCGGCGGGGAAGGAGTCCTCCGTGCCGCCGCCGCCTCTTCACCATCTTCACCGCCATCTCCATCGCCTTTGATGATTCCCATGATGAGGAGGGAGTAGTTCTCTCTCGAGGCTAAGGGTTCTACTGGTAGCTATGTGTTCATCTCTCTCTATGCATGATCATATTGTGATCATGAGCTTTGTAATCAAGTAGATCTACTTTGCTACTCAAGTGCTTCCATAGATCTCTACTCTCCCCATGTGTGTGAAAGTGACAGCGTGCACACCATGGTGGCACTAAAGCTAGAGATTACTGATACGTCCATTTTGCATCACTATTCTATGTCATAATTCAATGTTATTCATTGGTATATTTCATATTGAGAGGTGATACTTATGTTATTTCATCTATTTTTGCATGGTTCATGACTTTTGGAGCATGGACCACTATAGTCAGGATTCTGATGGAAAAGGTGCTGTTTGGAGGCAAAATTCGTGAAGATCATAAAATCCGGGAAAATATACGGAAAATCCTATTTTTCCAGAAGACGAAGGACGCAAGAAGGGGAGCTGGAGATGGGCCACAGGGGGCCCACACCACCCCCTGGCGCGGGCCAGCCTAGGCCGCGCCACCAAGTGGTGTGGCCACCCTGGTCCACCCCTGGCACTCCCCTCTGGCGTATATTATCCTCCCGAAACCCTAAGACTCAGGGGGCGACCATAGAAAGATTCAGCCGCCTCTGCATGGCGAAAAACATCGAGAGAGTAAGATCTCTCTGGCAGACAAATTTCTGCCGGTGGAATTCCTTCCCGGAGAGGGGAGATCGTTGCCATCAACACCACCATCAAGCTGGACTTCATCGGGATCATCATCATCATCATCACCACCATCATCACCATCAGCACCGTCATCACCATATCCATATTGCTGTAACAATTGTGTTGAATCTTGCATAGTTCATAGGGGAAATTTTCACGGTGTTGATTACTCTTTGTAGTTGATGCTATTGAGTGGACCATTGAATTATTGTTTATGTTCAGATTGTTATACATCATTCTTCCATATCTAATCATGATCCATATGATATCTTGTGAGAAGTTCGTTTTGTTCTTGAGGACATGGGAGAAGTCATGTTGTTAGTACTGGAGTTGTGTTGAGAAAGATTCAATAGTTGATATTTAAGTTGTGGTGTACTTCTTCTAGTGGTGTCATGTGAACGTCGACTACATGACGCTTCACCTATATGGTTCTAGGGGAATGCATTGTGTCTTTGGCTACTAATCGTAGGGGTTGCCGGAGTGACAGAAACCTGAACCCCCGTTAGGAAACCATTGCACAAGGGACGTAAGGGTCTTAGAGTTTAAAGTTGCGGTTAGGTTTCTACCTTAATTACTTTCTTGTACTTACGGATGTTTGCAAGGGGTATAATCACAAGTATGAATTAGTCCTTGGAAGGTCGGTACATTAGCACAGGTTCACCCACACAACACTTAGCAAGCTAAAGAAGATTAATCAACTATATGAAGCGAAAGCACTTGACAGTCTTCCCATGTGTCCTCGAGAATGTTTGGTCATCATAAGTAATACAACAGGCTTGTCCTTTGCTGCATAAAGGATTGGGCCACTTGCTGCATTCATTCCTACTGTCTTTTGTTTACTCGTATTTTGTTTACTTGCTTTATCGAAAACCCCTAAAAATCCGTTTGCTAAGTATTTGCAGAGAATTCCTGATCCATATCACTAGCCAGCACCTTCTGCTCCTTGTTGGGTTCGACACTCTTACTTATCAAAAATACTGGGATACACCCCCTATACTTGTGGGTCATCAAGACTATTTTGTGGCACTGTTGCCGGGGAGTGAAGCCCTATTGGAGAGTGGAATTGGTAAAGGAAACTTCTACTGTGAGTATTGTTTACTTCTGTTAGTTGCTTTATTTTCGTTATGGATAATTCACTGAGTTTCTTATTTGGCAATGCTACTACCACTGCTAAGGTAGTAGATAAGCCACCACCTGCTGAGAGTGATGCTTTTAAAATACCTACAAGAATTATTGATCGTGTTATGGATAACTATTATGTTGGGGATGGAACTGTCCATCCCGGTGATCATTTGCTCTTTATACACGAATTATGCGGGTTGTTGAAGTGTGCAGGTATTACTACATATCAAGTTAATAAGAATTTATTCTCATTATCACTGAAAGGAAGAGCTGAGGTATGGTATAAGCTGCTGAAGAATGGTCAAGCTCTGGAATGGGAGCAAATGGTACCTCTCTTTTATTCAAAGTTTTATCCTCCTAGTGAGATACATAAAGATCAGAATCAAATATACAACTTTTGGCCTCTTGATGGAGAGAGTACAGCTCAAGCTTGGGGGAGATTGAAGTTACTAATGCTCAAATGTCCCGTTCATGAGCTCCCCAACAATATTATTATCAATAACTTTTATGCAAGGCTCCCTCTACATGATAAGGATTTATTGGATGCTTCTTGTGCTGGATTATTCACTCGCATGGAAGAAGAAGCTAAATGGGATCTTCTAGACCTTATTCAAGACAATGCTGAAGCTTGGGAGAATGACAAAGGTAGAATGTCAGGTATAAATTACGATTATGAATGCATTGAATCTTTTATGGGAACTGATGACTTTCAAAATATTAAAAATGCTTATGGTCTAGACTCTCGAGCTATTGCTTCTTATTTTAAGGCTTTTGCTTCCTACATTGAAGTGCCTAAAAAGAAGTGGAATAAGTATCATGAACCTTATAAAGATGTTGCTAAGAGTGTTCCTAGAAGAAATACTGAAGTTTATACTGCCAATCATGTTTTACCTGAACCTTACATTGGGAAAATGCCTTTCCCAGTTAAGATAAAGGAACATTCTATGATAGCTAGTATGGTTGATGAAAGTACAAGTAAAGTTGTTGAACCTGATAAACAAATGGTTGATAAACCCACAATAGCAAATGTGAAAGACTTTGTTACTAAATATGTAGAAGAGGGACACACTATCCTTTGTAAGGATACCTCTAATATTATTTCACAAAGTAGTGTTATGAGAGCTAGTATTCCTGTGTTTTCTGTTATAATAAGTGTTCATTGATACGATGGTCCTTGTGATAGTTATATTGTTAAGTTTATGCATGATACTGAAAGTTACTATGAGAGAGGGAAAAGTGTTCTTATGTATCTCAATAATATCAGGGTTCCTCGTTTTATGCTGAAAGTTTTTATGTTGCACTTCTTTTGCATTCTTATGCAAGTAGCCTCTGGTTTCAATAAATTGTTTGTTTACAAAATTCCCTTGCATAGGAAATGGGTTAGACATAAATGTGTGTATTTTTGCTTCTTAATGCTCTCTTTCACTTCAATTCATATTTCCATGTGAGCATCTTCAAAATTATCATGCCCATCTTAATGGCTATAAAGAAAGAGCGTTTTGGGAGACAACCCAATTTGTTTTTGCTTTCAGTTTGTTTTTGTTTATTTGAGTCTTGGAAGTTATTACTTCGGTAATAACCTCTCCTTATCCGTTTTGTTTGGTTTTTGTGTCAAGATCAACCTCTAATGAGAGAGAAGTAATATTTGGGGAAGATGCTGTCCCGAAACAGATTTTTGTTCTTCACTATAAATATTCGCGAGGGATCTCTGTATGTCGGATTGAGCTGTAATTTTTTGTGTTTCTGCCCCAGGTTGTTATTTAACTTTAGTTAGTTTCGCACTTTTTGATTTGAGCAGCAGAAGATTTTCGAAAAAATTGATCTTTACCTGCTGGTCTGTTTTGACAGATTTTGCCACTCTTGTATTTGCTTCTTTATTCGATTTCCTTTTTGAATTATTTTTGGGTTTTCAGAAGGAGTTGCTACAGTATTTGATTTTTGATGGTTTTCAGTTGAAGTTGGACTCAAAAGGTTTTATCACTTCACTTATACTAATGTTGCTAATGAGAACTGTGTGAAAGGAATTTCCAGGAAGTGGAGATAATGGTGTAATAAGGAAGAGAAGGGTTTTATGACTCAAGTAATAGGTGTATGAACATTGAGATATTGATATTATTCAAGTGGTGACTCCAGAAGAATCTACTAGATACCAAATTGAGAGACCTGCATAGTCCGTTTTCAAATAGGTAACAGTTCTGGTAAGAAAAGTTCCGCGAAAATACTATCCAACTATATTTTTTGCAGTTTTTGAGTCAATAAGGAAAGCTACGAAGCGAAAAAGGGACGGAAACGGAGCCAGGGTGGCTCACACCACCCTATGGCGCGGGCCCTCCACTGGCCACGCCACCAGGTGGTGAGTCCACCCCGGACTCCGCCTCCGACTCGTTTTCTCCCAGTACCTTCCTTTTGATATGAAACTTCGTAATATATAATCCCCCGGATCTCCCGAGGTTCGTATATCGTGTTTTCGTCGTGTTTTTGTTTCAATCTGTTTCTACCAAGAACTATTCTTGAAGCTTAGAAGCACAATGGTGTCTGCCAAGGATAAAGGGAAGGAGCCTATGGAGGAAGACCTCCAAGACCCCGGGAAGGAGAAGGAGATCAAGAGTGAAGGTGAAGAGGAGCAAGGCCAACATCCACACACCGGAACTACCATTGCAAGCATTGGAGTGGTGACAAAACCTGCCAGGGTTAGAAGGACTGCACGGATGCAGACTGGGGGGGAAATCTCCTCGTTACTGCTTGGCTCCATGGTCACTTCCTCCATGCACCAAGAATACTTTCCATACTCTTATCCATGAGCATCAATACCAGAATATGCCCAAGTGGAAATTACCCTCCAATTGGGATTTTCTTCGTTCTAGCCATGCAGGAAAAGAAGACTTCAAGGAGGAAGAGTGGGGAAAGAATAGCAAGAGCTAGAATTCTCAACCCGACATGATCATGAGCCGCATTGAGCAAAACTCACAGCTGATTCGTAATCTCACCTTAGAGATTGAGGACTTGGGGAAACTTATCACAGAGCTCATCGAGAGGATACCACCACCACCGATGGAGTAATTCCTCATCAGGTTTGGCATCCCCTTGGTTTGTTCCAAACTTGGGGGAGTGTCGCGGTATCACATCACTATCTTCTATCTTTTTACCTTTTTAGTAGAGTCATATCGTGAATAGAGAAGTTATTATGTAGGATGGTTTGCATTATGGAAGTGTCCCCTCTCTCGTTAGATATGTATCCCTTGGTGTGAGTTGCCGTTATGGATTATTAATGAGAAGTTCTATCATTCACTCGTTTGCATAGCTTATATTAGTTTTCAATTTGTGGTTATATGATTGATCTTGTTGTTAGTATTGGTATCACTTTGGGATCATTGAGTTAATTTAGTTGGTTTTGGCAAACCTGGCTCGGTCAGTAGCAACACTATTTTTGAGAGTTGAATGAAAAAGATAAAAGTACTCTAAAGAAAAATAATTTCATCATCTTTCTTTCTTGATTTGCTCATAAGTCTAGTATTCTCCAGTTAAGATCTTTTGTGCTTCCAAGGAAGATTGCATGTTTGTCTTTATCACTTTTATGATTGTTTGTTTCCTTCAACTCTTGTACTTTCTACCCAGCCTTGCTAGCCAAAAACCTGTACTGAGAGGGAATTCTTCTCGTGCATCCACTTCCTTTAAACCAAACCCATGCCATTTGAGTCCACCATACCTACCTAGCAGCATTATTGCTATTCCAAGTTAATTCTTGTTTTATCTACCTCCCAAACTAAAATTGTTATGTGAAAATTAGTGATTAAAGCTCTCACGAACTTGATGGCACACTTTACTTTCTTGCACTTAATAAACTTGAACCATTGTGCTCACCTATGTTGTGTATATGCTTGTGCTTTGTAAGTTGTGAATTAGCATAACCATGCTGTCATGGGGAACGCTTTCAACATTTCACTGGTAGTTTGTACCTAGTTGATATCATGTTCTTTTGTCTATGGATGTCGTCGGTGTGAAATGAAAGGGGAGCTTGTAAGTCCATGGAGTTATGCATGTGTGTTAGGGAAACGCCTGGGCCGCTGGTCTAATCCATGCTGACATGGTGGAAACCTGCAGCGTAACCATAACGAGCATCTATGAAGCATTCTTCTTATAAGAAAAGAGTCCGATATTGAGAAAAAAGAGAAAAAGAAAAAAGAGATTATGGAAAGAGGAAAGAGAGAAAAAAAAGCACCATATTCCCATGGTAAATGAGAAGATTGTTGAGATGCTTGTTGTCTGCTTGTCTTGTCATTTTGATATGGGGATTCTTCCGTATCATCGGGCAAGGGGTACCCCGCTGGCGGTTCTCTATGATACACATATGCTTAGATTGACAAGAACTTACCAGTGACTAAACTTGAGTAGCATGAGGAGCGGCCCTCGTATTCAAGGGACATGAGATTCTCAATTTACAACTTGTCAATGCATATCCTCGTATTTGATCACTTTAACCTTAATCACCTAAAGATACCTATGATAGGGGCAATGAGAGCTAAAAGCTAATAAGTATCATAATTTTTGGGAGCTCTTTATGAGACTTGCAATCCCTGCTTCCCTCTGCGAAGAGCCTTTCTTTTACCTTTTAGTCGAGTCAGTAAACCTATTCCCTTCTATCTTAGCATGTATTTTGAGTTGTTGTGTTTCATTCATTCATATGATGATTTATTCAATCATGTTGCTCATGTTCCTTGTTTTGCACATTGCTCTTATCTTGGTGATAACTACTTTGAAAGCTATCATTGAAAACCAGTTATTTGTGAACTCTAGCAAATATCTACTATTCTTCGACCAAGAGTTAAGTTTGCCATTACCAATTATGATTTACTTTATGTATCTTTATTGTGTTTCCTTCACTCATTGCAAGTTGAGTTATATAATAGTGAATTGTCTTCTATTATGATCTATGTATTGATGAATGTGATCCTTCTTGTCCGTATTCTTTTATCGACTCTTCACTCCATAAACCTGAGGTCATCTTTATTGACCTCAGTTTCGCTTGAGGACAAGCAAAGTCTAAGCTTGGGGGGGAGTTGATACGTCCATTTTGCATCACTATTCTATGTCATAATTCACTGTTATTCATTGATATATTTCATATTGAGAGGTGATACTTATCTTATTTCATCTATTTTTGCAGGGTTGATGACTTTTGGAGCATGGACCACTGCAGTCAGCATTCTGATGGAAAAGGTGATGTTTGGAGGCAAAATTCGCGAAGATCAGAAAATCCTGGAAAATATACGGAAAATCCTATTTTTCTAGAAGACGAAGGAAGCCAGAAGGGGAGTTGGAGATGGGCCACACGGGTCCCACACCACCCCCTGGCACGGGCCATCCTAGGCCGCGCCACCAGGTTGTGTGGCCACCCTGGTCCACTCCTGGCAATCCCCTCTGGCGTATATTATCCTCCCGAAACCCTAAGACTCGAGGAGCAACCACAGAAAGATTTCTCCGCCTCTGCGGGGCGGAAAACACCGAGAGAGAAAGATCTCTCTGGCAGACAGATTTCTCCCGGGGGAATTCCTTCGCGGAGAGGGGAGATCGTCGCCATCAACACCACCATCAAGATGGACTTCATCGGGATCATCATCATCACCATCATCACCATCACCACCCTCATCACCATCTCCATATTTCTGTAACAATTGTGTTGAATCTTGCATAGTTCATCGGGGAAACTTTCTCGGTGTTGATTACTCTTTGTAGTTGATGCTATTGAGTGAACCATTGAATTATTGTTTATGTTCAGATTGTTATACATCATTATTACATCTCTGATCATGATCCATATGATGTCTTGTGAGTAGTTCGTTTTGTTCTTGAGGACATGGGAGAAGTCATGTTGTTAGTAGTGGAGTTGTGTTGAGAAAGATTCAATAGTTCGATATTTAAGTTGTGGTGTACTTCTTCTAGTGGTGTCATGTGAACGTCGACTACATGACAATTCACCTATATGGGCCTAGGGGAATGCATTGTGTATTTGGCTACTAATCGTAGGGGTTGCCGGAGTGACACAAACCTAAACCCCCGTTAGGAAACCATTGCACAAGGTTTGTAAGGGTCTTAGAGTTTAAAGTTGTGGTTAGGTTTCTACCTTAATTACTTTCTTGTACATACGTATGTTTGAAGGGGTATAATCACAAGTATGAATTAGTCGTAGGAAGGTCGGTACATTAGCACAGGTTCACCCACACAACACTTAGCAAGCTAAAGAAGATTAATCAACTATATGAAGCGAAAGTACTTGACAGTCTTCCCATGTGTCCTCGAGAACATTTGGTCACTTAAGTAATACAACCGGCTTGTCCTTTGCTGCATAAAGGATTGGGCGACTTGCTGCATTTATTCCTACTGTCTTTTGTTTACTCGTATTTTGTTTACTTGCTTTATCGAAAACCCCTAAAAATCCGTTTGCTAAGTATTTGCAGAGAATTCCTGATCCATACCACTAGCCAGCACCTTCTGCTCCTCGTTGGGTTCGACACTCTTACTTATCAAAATACTACGATACACCCCCTATACTTGTTGGTCATCAATTACAAATACTTGTTATGAGTTATATTTGGAGTTGAATGTTTCTATGAAATTGTGGTGTTTGAAGGAACCATCTAGTGCTCAAGGTGACAGTGTGGGGTTATCTATATGGGGAAAGCAAACTTTGAGGTATGTTGTTATACCCCTACCATGGATTAGAGTGTCCAACCGACGAGTAGTTCAGAGTAGTATCATAAAGAGAAGAAATTTATATGAGAATGTTCACTAGTGAAAGTATGATCCCTAGGCCTTGTTTCTAGACATTGAAACACCGTTTGCAACTAGCTCTATTACATGTTTGCTTACTTTCATCTTTATTTCAATTTGCCTTTAGTCTCTTCCACGCCATCAAAGCTATTTTCTGCCACCGTTACCACTTATAATTATCTATACCACTTGTATTTCACTATCTCTTCGCCGAACTAGTGCGCCTATACACCTGACAAGTGTATTGGGTTTGTTGGGGACACAAGAGACTTCTAGTATCTTGATTGCAGGGTTGATTGAGAGGGGATACCTTTGACCATTTCCTCTCTGAGTTCAATAAACGTTGGGTAATCCACTTAAGGGAAAACTTGCTGATGTTCTACAAACCTCTACACCTGGAGGACCAACAACTGTCTACAAGAATAGAAGAGCGTAGACATCACACATCACTTGCTTGCAAGCTTTCTTAATGTGATATCACGTAGAGGGCCCGGAGTATATCTATCCGTCATCAGGATGGAAAAATCCCACTCTTCATCCATGAGCCTCTACATAACACCTTCGGAGTATCTAAACCCACATGTATAGTCACCCAGTTACGATGTGACATTTGGTGTTATCAAGTTACTCTTCTAGTCTTAGTGATTGACATGATCACATGGTCTAAGGACTGGAATTAATTCGTATGATGTTATAGAAATTTAAACACAATGACTTTCATCATATTGCTATACTTCAGATGAATGTTCATCACATCATTGCACCAATGTTGTGATCTCATTATTAACAGCATCCAATGCCCATGATCAGGAAACCTTGATCATCTTGTTAATCAACGAGCTAGTTTATAAGAGAGGCATAACTAGGAACCCTTTATTTGTTTATTAAACACACATGTATTAACGTTTCCAATCAATACAATTATAGCATGCAAAATAAACATCTATCATATACTTGGAATACGATAATAACAACTTTATTATTGCATCTCAGGGCATATTCCCTTCAATCTCCCACTTGCACTAGAGACAATAATCTAGTTTACATAGTGATAAATCTAACACCCCTGGAGTTCTAGTGTTGATCATGTTTTGCCCTAGGGAGAGCTTTATTCAACGGATCTGCTACATTGAGATCCATGTGTACTTGACAAATCTTTATATCTCTATCGTTGACATGCTCGCGGATGGAGTGAAACCAACGCTTAATATGCTTGGAATTCTTGTGAGACCTTGGTTCCTTGGCATTGTCTATGGATCCATTGTTCACAATAGATCACCATTGGGTCCAACGCACTAGGAACCACACCAAGTTTAGTTATGTACTCCTTCATCCAAACTGCTTCCTGTGCTGCTTCTAAGGCAACAACATATTCCACCTTCGTTGTTGATCCCGCCACCACAGGTTGTTTGGAGATCCTCCAACTAACGATTGCTCTGTTCATGAGAAATACGTATCTGTATTGAGACTTAGAGTCATCCGGATCGGTGTCAAAGCTAGCATCGACACAACACTTAGCGACCAGCTCTTCTTCAGCTCCGTACATAAGAAACATTTCCTTAGTTCTTCTTAAGTACTTAAGAATATTCTTAACCGCTATCCAGTGTTCTGAACCAAGATCAGATTGGTACCTACTAGTCAAACTAATATCATGTGCCACATCCGGTCTTGTACATAGCATGGCGTACATTATTCAGCCTATGGCTGAGGCATAGGGGACCTTATCCATTATCTTTTTATTCTTCTGCCATAGCCGGACTTTGAGTCTTACTCAATGTCTTGCCTTGCAACATAGGTAAGAACCCCTTTTTACTTCCGTCCATTTTAAACTTCTATAAAATCTTATCAAGGTATGTACTTTGTGATAGCCCAATTAGGCGTCTAGATCTATCTCTATGGTTATTAATTCCTAATATGTATTATTCTTCACCAAGGTCCTTCATCGAAAATTTGTTATTTAGATAAATTTTAACATTGTTTAAAAGATCTATATCATTTCCAATCAATAATATGTTGTCCACATATAAAATTAGAAATGCCACATTGCTCCAACTCACTTTCTTGTAAATACAAACCTCTCCATAAGTTTGGACAAACCCAAACTCTTTGATCACCTCACCAAAGCGGGGATTCCATCTCCGGGATGCTTGCTTCAGTACATACATGGATCGCTGAAGCTTGCATCACTTGTCAGCATCCTTAGGATCAAAAAAACCCTTTGGTTGTATCATATACAACTCTTCTTCAATATTACCATCGAGGAACACAGTTTTGACATCCATCTGCCATGTTTCATAATCGAAATATGCAACAATTGCTATAATACTAACCGACTTTAGCATCGGTACGAGAGAGAAAGTCTCATCATAGTCAACTCATTGAATTTGTAGAAACACCTTTGCGACAAGTCGAGCTTTATAGATGGTCACATTACCATCACCATCAGTTTTCTTCTTGAAAAAACCATTTATTCTCAACGGCCTTTCGGTCGCGAGGTAATTCCACCAAGGTCCAAACCTGATTTTCGTACATGGCTTCCATCTCGGATTTCATGGATTCTAGCCATTTGTTGGAATCCGGGCTCACCATCCCTGCTTCATACGTCGCAGGGTCATTAATTCATTCTACCACGAAATTCACGGCAGGATCTCCATACAGTTCAGGAGCTGCATGTGTCCTGCTTGACCTACGAGGTTTGGTAGTGTCCTCTTTCAAAGTCTCATGATCATTATCACTAGTTCGTCCTTCATTTGGTGAAGTCAACTTCGGAACAATTTCTGGCGCTGCGCCACTCACCATTTCATGAAGAGAAGGTTCACTAACCTCTTCGATTTCTACCTTCTGACTACTCACACCTTTCGCGAGAAAATCTTTCTCTAGAAAGAATCCATTCTTGGCAACGAAAACCTTGCCCTCGGATATGTGATAGAAGGAATACCCAATTGTTTCATTAGGGTATCCTATGAAGATGCATTTTTCCACTTTGGGTTCGAGTTTATCAGGCTGAAGTTTCTTCACATAAACATCGCATCCCCAAACTTTAAGAAATGACAGCTTAGGTTTGTTCCCAAATCACATTTTGAGTATGTGCTCACTAACGGAGCTATTCTCTTCCATCATACAGCTAAAGAAGTTTCAGAAGAATCATAACTCTACATGGTAGCATGGGTATCAAAAATCATTTTCAATTCACCCATGGTATCAAAGGCATTCCAGTTTTTAAACGCGTTCAAAGTTCTGGCTCTAGCCCATATAGTATGCCGCAATGAACCATAATGTGGTCCTCCTGACGAGTCAAATAGACATTCTTTTCTTTGGTAGGGGTATCAGGAGCTGGTGGGGGGGCCTAGCAGCACTTCTATCACATATTTGTTTTGTGCAGCAGTGAGGAGAATCCTTAGATTCAGGGCCTAGTTGGTTAAGTTGCTACCATTCGTCGCAATTTTCTCTTTCTCCATGAACACATTGAAATTAAAAGAAGGTGATGCCATATATGTAACATCCCAAAACTTAATCCAGGGTTATTAAGATCAAATCTACCTAATTTAGGGTTAACAAAATCTTTTCCATTTAAAAATGATTAAGCATTCATATGTGTGTGCATTTAAAATAGGAGTTGTTTTGAATTGCCATGTTTGAGTGATCCATTGATTGTAAAATGATTCTAAGGTGAATTAAACATCATCTAGATCATTCCCAAACAAATCCCAAAGAAAAACAAATCAAAAGGAATAAAATAAACAAATGGTCATTTGTGCCATTTTAATCACCATGCCTACTTTGGCTATTCCTAGAACTCAAAACTTAACAGAAACAATTGTGGATCTTTGCACCCCTTTCTAGTACAAGTAGTGATGTACCAAGGCCCACTTTGTTTCATCCCAAAAACTTTCAAAACCTAATTTTAAATGACATTTGAAAATTGATTCTAGTGTAGGTATCAAGATCACAGTTATTCAAAAACCACTCAAATGAACTCCATTTTCAATTCCCAACCAACCAGAGATGCTCAAGCATGTGATCTACAACTCTACCAAAAATCATCTCAAAATGTAAAACTTAAATTCTTTTGGCCATTTTGTCAAACACCTTGTGGGAAAAAATCTGGAAAAAATCACAAACACTATTGTGAGCAGTGTTTGGACCAATGTGGTCTCCCATTTTGCAACCAGAGCCACCGCAGTGCACCCCTACCCCTTTCTAGCCCGGCCAAGCACTTTTCCCTGACCAAATGGTCATGGACATCAATGGCGAGCCCAAATGGAGCACCTCACCGGGGACAGCGCGCCACAGCAGCCGCCAGCCTCGCCCACCATGTCTAGCACGTCGCTCGTGGTCCACCTCCACCGCCAGGCTAACCCTAGCCCAAAGGCAGAGCGAGGAGCAGCCAAGATCCACCGTGCCTAGAGCCTGTCTACCATGCCGACGCCACCTGCAGAGCGCGCGCTGTCCCCGCTCAACCAGACCCCGCCTCGCTCTCGGCGTCCACCTACACGATCACCACCATCCTAGGAAGCTAACGGACATGCCCATTTCGTCGACCGTGAGCCGTAATCGCCGGCCTCCGCAAAGCTCGCCGTCGACAGACGCATCGTGCGTGCCGTGCCACTCACCTCTCCCAAACACCTTTCACTGCACGTGCACCGCCCTGACGACCGCCAGGGAACCGCCCACCGTCCTAGCCCACCATCCACACCTCTAGCTCGCTGTGCCGTCGACCACGTCGAGCTCCGCCCATGCTCCTCTGCTGCCTCGCAGAGCCTATAATTAGAGAGCTCCCCAGCACCAATTCAACACACCAACTCCATCCACTCCACCTCAGAACCCTCCCAAAGCCCCACCGGAGCAATCCATAGTCCACAGTGTCGGAATTTCGCCGGAGTCCGCCACGGAGGGAGAAGAAGGGAGCCGTTGATCAAGGCCATCTCTCGGGATGACGCTAGTACCAGGAGAACCGCCATCCTCGCCTTGTTCGTTTGCCCGCCTCACCGACCCTCGTCGGAGCCCCAGTAAGCCACCCCAGTCCCCCACCGAGCCGCTAGGGTTACACCTCACCGGCGACCTATCCGTCGTGGACGACAAGCCCTAGCCGTAGATCTTCTTTCTAATCCAACGGTCCATGTTGCCCCGTACTGCTTCACGTTTAAAGAGCCACTGACATGTGGGACCCCCCTGTCAGCTGTCCTCAGCGCCGCGGAGTGAGACTGGGCCAGCCCATTAGTGTTCCCGCCTTAGCTCGTAGATTCAAATTTAGAATTTTCCTTTTTAACTAAAACTAGATTCTGTCCCTTAGTTCAAAATTCAATTCAGGAAGATTTACTGAACCAAATTGAGTGATTCCAATTTTGTTGAACAGCCTCTGAAAAAATCTATCCAAGCCCGTTGGATTTAATTCATTTTGAGTTAGAGATCTCTCCTAGTAAACATAACAAGACAGAAGCTTTTGCACATTCAAACATTTTTATAAAATTAACCATAATATCTTTTGAGTTGATTCCAACTCTCAAAAATCACATCTAACAATACCTATCTGAATATGTAATAATATGAAGGTTTACATGCAGTGACTTTGGACTAGTACGAAAATAATGCTATATAGGCATTTCTAGTCACTTCAAATCATTAAATATGAAACTTAAACTTAATTATATGTGATCCAACCTTTAAATCACATTCCCATATGTTAGAATATGTGGTGATGACATGTGTCCACATGATCCCATATTTTAATTGGACAATATTAAATCTTAGTTAATTTTCAATGAGTAGAAGTTACTTTTCTCAAATAAAAAGGATGAAGTTAGTTCATAAAACCTTGTGATGCTTGTGATGATAATAGATCATCAAATGTGTGCCTTAGAGTGCTAAGTAGACTAGTTAAGTAATGTTTGGTGATTGTGTACTCCGTATGTATTTATAGACGATAGTACCGACCAAGCTTACGAGGAGGAGTTCTACCAAGAGGAGGAAGAAGAAAACTTCAACCACTTCACCAACCAAGGTAATCTATTGTTAGCAAGCTAGAATTAAGTTAGATAACCTAAGCAAGATGCACTAGGCATGCTTTGGTTATACCACTTTGACTATTACCTACCCCATGTTTTAATTCCAAGCTTTACTTTTCTTTAGTGTACCAAAGTCCTTTATTTGTTTTGAAGGTAGCATAAAGAGTATAAAACTTGACCTATCTAGATAACCTTAGATGTCATTCTATGGCATGAGATTGATCTTAGAATCCCACCTTAGTGAACACTCTTACTTAGTAGCTTAGAGCTAAATCAAAACTTGAGTCACTTTAGATGGGAACACTTGGTGAAAAGGAATTGTGAAACCCTTGGAATGATGAGTCATTCTATTGAGATGTTTTGACATGTGTTGAGAAACACAAATGGTTTATGATGATGAAAATGTTGAGGAATGAGCTTTAGCCCTTTTATAAAAACTGATGGTTGGATTCGGATGCGATACCATTCCAATTTTACCGTACAACCACAATACCTGAATTGGGTAAGGCTTAGCCAGAAATTTATATGCATTAGTATTAGTTCCCTCGCGGGAGAGGTTTGAGCTGAGGCTACCTCTCAATGTTGTCCACCTATGCAGTGCCCAAGATGACAGATGGTCATGGTTGGGAGGCCATGCTCATAGGAGAGGTGCTTATACTAGGGTGTGTAAAGGAAAGGTTATGTTTGATTATCTGCATACTAAGTATGATGATTCAGGGTTATCCCTGACGGATGTATTGAATCTTGTGGTGAAAGTGTACCACCTCTACAGAGTGTCATACTATTCGAATAGCCGCGTCCACGGTTATGGACAGTTGGAGTGGCCATACTGTTTTGTTGTCAGATATTATCAAAATGACTTATGAAATGATTGATGATTCTTGACTTGACCACAACAGGGCTGTGACTATGACACTAGCTTCCCAACTTAAGTGATTCTAGAACTTTATTTTATCTTTCTTTGTTTTTGAACTCAGCTTAGGTTTCAAACTTAACTTTACAAATAAACATAGAGTTAGCATTTCCCACTAGCACTATCTTACTTGTTAGTGGTAGTTTGCGAGTACTTAAAGAGTACTCATGGCTTTTGTCCCTGGCTATTCCTATGGCTAGACTATGAAGGAGACTGCCAAGATGAAGGACAGGAGGACGGCTATGATAACTAGGACGATCTTCCATCGTCAGCATTGCCTGTGACTCTGAAAATGGACCCCACCGCTACACTTATTATTTATTCTGCTGCTTGTTGTATTAAGACTGGATCATGAGATCCTTTATTCGTGTAAAACCTTATTATTGTTTGTAATGGATGATGTACCGTGATATCCAATCTGTTATGTCTCACAAAAATGGTAATCCTAGGATTGTGATGTATGGCATAACAAACATCTGGGATTAAAAATTCGGGTGTTGACAAGTTGGTATCAGAGCCATCCTGACCATAGGAGACCCTAGTTAGAATGGACGTCCGAACAAAAACTTAATTTCAAAACCAAAGTGAGTATTTATGAAAAATTATTTCCTTTCTTACCCTTAGGAATTCATTCTTTCACAAAAATTCATGTTCCTCCAATTCTTACATTACTACCTAAAAGTTGACACACTTGATCACTTCACTAACTTCCTCATCCTTAATTCTTGTAGATGGAGACTCAGTTCAGCAAGTTCTACCAGTTGGGCAATGGAGGCCAACTGATCTTCGAGAGGGATCTAGATTCACTGTCTGAGTTATTGGGACACCCACATCTGGAGTTTCTTGGAGCTCAACATCCTGGACCCCCAGGAGGAGATTTTCAAAGGCTAGTCACTGCTTCTCTTCGAGGAAGCATAGAAGCATCAACGTCTGGGAGAATCCAGTTCTCCGAAAGAGAGGACAACTGGCTAGATGGATTAGCTAGGGCAATGCATGATGCTCTCGCACGTCTATGTGCCCTCAGTGTCAACCAAATCCAAGGAACCCGCTTTACGCACTATGCAAGGCGTGACTTCATGGGAATGCCAATGGAGATGCCAGGTCACCCGCAGTTGAAGCATGAAGTGGAGAACCTTGACTTCCTGCTATACGATCGCCAGAAGGAGTTGGACAATGCTAAGGAGTTTGCCAACCACAATCGTCCCATTGCCGCCCAGAAGGCCCAAACCTTCTCACTACTTGTCAAGGACCGTCAGTCTCCTTGCCTCCAGCGTGAAAAGAAGGATCACATAATCGCCCATCTTCGCAAGAAGGTGGCCGACCTCGAGAAGACCATCAAGGAGCAAGAAGCTCAGCTTGCAGCAAAGGAGGAAGAAGAGGGGGGTGAAGACATCTAGGGAGATATGGATTGTTACCTCAGCAATGATGACGACTTTCTTGAGCAGGATGTCGTGGACTTCTACACCGACGATGACGACTCCGACTTCATCGATGATGAGTAGATGCGCTAGAGCACTGTCGTAGGATGAGATGTATCGGTCACACTATATTGTAGCTTGCAGAATGGTTCTTAAAACCATCTGTTTTCCTTGTTGTGGTGTGTGTGTGTGTTTGTATCATGTGCTTGTTTGAATGGATGAAATGGAGTTAGTTGCAAAACCTGAGTCAAACTCAAAGTTTGAGCTTTGAAACCAAAACCATTAACCTTAGAACTTTTCCTCTTACCCCTTTATCTACCTCAATATTCAGATGACTTGTGGAAACCCCGGAGGGAGCAGCTCATCGCAAGACCCAATGCTGCTGATTATGCAGATGTTAGTTGCAGACCGTGAAGCAAGCATGGCAGAATGCCATGCCAACTTAGCAACACTACATCAGATAGCCCAGATGTCCCAAAACAACCAAGGGCATGGAAATCAGGATCACCAATGATCCAAGTTGAAAAATTTCCAGAATACCAATCCCCCAATCTTTAGCACTTCAGAGAACCCCTTAGATGTTGATGACTGGTTGCAGACGATGGAGAACAATTTGGAAGTAGCTGGAGTAGATGCCAATGAGAAGGTTCTCTTTGCCACCCACTATTTCGCAGGAGATGCAAGAGCATGGTGGAACAATATCTGCACAATGAACCATGGTCAAGTGATGACATGGGAAGCCTTCAAAATTAAGTTCAGTCGCACCCACGTGCTGCAGGGTCTAGTCACCAGAATGAGGTATGAATTCCGAGATTTGAAGCAAGGAAGAATGACTGTAGTGGAGTACCATGATAGATTCCTATCGCTTGCCAGGTATGCACCTGATGAGATCAACACGGAGGCCAAGAAGAAGGAGAGATTTCTGAACGGACTGCATGATGAGATGCAGACTGTCCTCGTCAACATCCGCTTCGAGGATCTCGAAGAGCTAGACGACTCTGCCATTCAAATGGAAGGGAAGATTAACCAGGCAAACGACAACCACAAACGTCATATGATGCACCAAGCTGGATCCAACAGTCACCAGAAGTACCGTCCCAAACCGTCTGCAGGGTACGCACCAAGAACCAACCGACCCCCAATGTCTCGCCCAAGCTACCCCAACCGTAGCGGAGGCAATGTGAAGCCCGGAGGAAACAATAATCACTCCGGCAACACCAGCAATTTCAACCGTGCACCTCCCAAGAGCAACAACAACAACAACACTGCACCCAGAACTGGAAGCAATGATGTGCCAGTCGCAGCTAAAGATAAGTCTCAGATCACCTGTTTCGAGTGTGGAGTGAAGGGTCACTATTCCAATGGGTGCCCCAAGAAGACTGCTGCCACTGCCAATGTGAATGTGCCAGCTCAACAGTAGTGTCGTGTTCAACCAGGAAGAATGTTTGCCCCAGGGAACCCTCACAACCGCAACGGTCGTCTCTTCCACATGAACGCCGAGGAAGCCTAGGAAGTGCTAGATGTAGTGCTAGGTATGTTTCCTATCAACTCAGTTTTAGGAAGAGTGTTGTTTGACTCTGGAGCATCGCATTCATTTGTGACCAAAGAATTTGCATGCACTAGTAAGATCCACCCAACCAACTTGAAGCATGTCATGATAGTTCAAATTCCCGGTTGAACTACGAAAGCTAGAAAAATTTGCAAAGTTGTGCCTATCAGAATACATGGGATAGATTTTTATGCCAACCTAATAGTACATGGAACCAAAGGATTGGACGTAGTACTACGTATGGACTAGATGTCAAAGCATAAAGGACTGATAGACTGTGCTAAGAAAGCCATCACCATGACCAGTAGCTCTGGAGTAAGATTAGAGCATATATATATGAAACCTTACCTTATCAATTCAAGTGCAACAAGAGTCTAGACCTACCCACCATAGACCAAGTCAGAGTAGTCTGTGAATACCCCGACGTATTCCCAGATGAATTGCCAGGTATGCCCCCGGATAGGGATATTGAGTTCATTATCGAACTAATCCCTGAAACCGGACCCATAGCCCAGAGACCCTATAGCATGAAACCTCAGAGTTAGTAGTGTTGAAGAAGCAGTTGGATGCTATGTTAGCAACAGGCTTGATTCAACCAAGCGCGTCGCCATGGAGATCACCAGTGTTATTCGTCGACAATAAAGATGGAGGCAACCGTCTATGCACAGATTACAGAAAGCTGAATGACGTCACCATCAAAAACAAGTACCCTTTGCCAAAGATAGAAGATCTATTTGATGAGTTTACTAGTGCCCAGGTATTCTCAAAGATTAATCTTAGGACTGGTTATCACCAACTTAAGATTCGTGCAACGAATATTCCGAAGACCGCCTTTACTACTCGCTATGGTTTATACGAGTATACGGTTATGTCTTTTGGATTAACCAATGCTCCTTCTTATTTCATCAATCTCATGAATAAGATCTTTATGAATTTCCTAGATAAGTTTGTCATTGTGTTTATCGACGATATCCTTATCTACTCCAAGTCAGAAGAAGAGCATGAGCAACATCTTAGAATCATTCTAGAAACCCTAAGAGAGCATCGGTTATATGCCAAGTTTAGCAAATGTGAGTTTTGGCTGAAAGAAGTAGGATTCCTAGGACATATTGTGTCTGCCGAAGGAGTCTCTATCGATCCCGCCAAGATCAAAGATGTCGAAGAATGGGAAGCCCCCACCACTCAAACCCAAGTTCGTGCATTTCTCGGATTAGCAGGATATTACCGCAAGTTCGTAGAAGGATTCTAGAGCATCGCCCGACCCATGACCCAATTGTTGAAGAAGGACAAGAAGTTTGAATGGACCGACAAATCTGAAGCCAGATTCCACGAGATGAAGGAGAGATTAATTTCAGCCCCAATATTGATCATGCCAGATATCAAGAAGCCGTTTGATGTGTATTGTGATGCGTCCAAGGTTGGTCTGGGATGTGTATTGACGCAAGAAGGCAAGGTTATCGCTTATCTGTCTCGACAACTGAAGCAGCATGAGCAGAACTATCTGACCCATGACCTTGAGTTAGCAGTCGTAGTTTTGGCATTGAAGACATGGCGTCATTATCTGATGGGTAATCGCTGTGAGATTTACTCAGATCACAAGAGTTTGAAGTATATTTTCACTCAGAAGGAGCTGAATATTATGCAAAGAAGATGGATAGAGTTAATCAAGGATTATGACCTTGACATTCACTATCACCCCGGTAATGCCAATGTGGTAGCGGATGCTCTTAGCAGATTGCCGTGTAGGCTAAACACCATGATCAAAGAGAAGCAACCAAGTTTGTATGAGGAGTTGGAGCAGTTTAGAACTGAGCTTGTTAGCAAAGGATTCTTAGCTAGCATTGAACTTCAACACACTTTGATTAGCCAAATCAAGGAAGCCTAGAAGGGAAATGAAAGTATCGACAGAATCAAACGTTGTATTGGTACAAGAAAGGTACCTGGATTCACCAAAGGAGTTCTGTGGTACAAAGGCCATATATGTGTGCCAGCAGATTCGGAGGTGAAGCAAGTTATCATGCAGGAAGCTCATGATACTCTTTATTCTATCCACCCCGGAGGAACGAAGATGTATCAAGATTTGAAAGAGCAATTTTGGTGGCACAAGATGAAGAGAGAAATCGGAAGCTACATCGCCAAGTGCGACATCTGTCAAAGAGTCAAAGCAGAGCATCAGAAGCCCACAGGACTATTGCAACCATTGCAGATTCCGGAATGGAAATGGGATTCCGTCGGAATGGACTTTATCACCGGTTTGCCTACTTCTATTAGGGAAAATGACTCAATCTAAGTCTTCGTTGATAGACTGTCCAAGGTAGCTCACTTTATACCTGTCAAGACAACCAACCAGAGTTCGAAGCTAGCAGAGTTGTACATTGCTAGAATTGTTAGTCTTCATGGAACCCCCAAGACCATGGTATCAGATCGAGGAACCCAGTTTATCTCGAGATTTTGGCAGAAAGTCCAGGAAGGATTAGGAACCAAGTTGAATTTCAGCACCGCTTATCACTCGCAAACTGATGGACAGACTGAGAGAGTCAACCAAATCCTAGAAGATATGTTGACAGCTTGTGTGTTAGAGTATGGATCAAAATGGGAAGACTGCCTGCCTTTTGCAGCATTCTCATATAACAACAGTTATCAAGCTAGTTTTCAAATGGCACCATTTGAGTTCCTATACGGAAGAAAGTGTCGCACCCCTTTGAATTGGTCACAAGTAGGAGAGAGTCAGATCTTTGGACCCGACATTCTCCGAGAAGCCGAAGAGAAGGTTCACAACGTCCGTGAACACCTCAGGACAGCCCAGTCCAGACAGAAGAGTTATGCCGACAAGAGAAGGAGAGACCTGACTTTCAATGTCGGAGATTTTGTATATCTCAAGGTTTCACCATTGAAGGGAACGCAACGCTTTAGTCTGAAAGGAAAGTTAGCCCCTAGATATATCGGGCCCTTCAAGATTCTGAACCGTCGAGGAGAAGTATTGTATCAACTAGAACTGCCTGAAGAGATGTCAGCCATCCACAATGTGTTCCATATCTCGTTACTTCGCAAATGCCTAAAAGTGCCGGAGAAGACTGAAATTTTCAAGAACATCGATCACCGAGCTGTTGATATTAACAATGATCTAACGTACCGTGGAGTGCCCATCCGTATCTTGGAATAAGCTTACATAACCACCAGGACCAGAAGTATCAAATTTCTAAAGATTCAATGGTGCAACCATACCGAAGATGAAGCCACTTGGGAGCGAGAAGTTTACATTAGGACAGAGTTCCTAGATCTCTTTAGTTCCTAGTTTTCTTTCGTAACTCTCGGGACAAGATTTTGTTTATGGTGGGAAGGTTTGGAACATCCCAAAACTTAATCCATGGTTATTAAGATCAAATCTACCTAATTTAGGGTTAACAAAAACTTTTCCATTTAAAAATGATTAAGCATTCATATGTGTGTGCATTTAAAATAGGAGTTGTTTTGAATTGCCATGTTTGAGTGATCAATTGATTGTAAAATGATTCTAAGGTGAATTAAACATCATCTAAATCATTCCCAAACAAATCCTAAAGAAAAACAAATCAAAAGGAATAAAATAAACAAATTGTCATTTGTGCCATTTTAATCACCATGCCTACTTTGGCTATTCCTAGAACTCAAATCTTAACAGAAACAACTGTGGATCTTTGCACACCTCGCTAGTACAAGTAGTGATGTACCAAGGCCCACTTTGTTTCATCCCAAAAATTTCAACCCCTAATTTTAAATGACATTTGAAAATTGAATCTAGTGTAGGTATCAAGATCACACTTATTCAAAAACCACTCAAATGAACTCCATTTTCAATTCCCAAGCAACCAGAGATGCTCAAGCATGTGATCTATAACTCCACCAAAAATCAACTCAAAATTTAAAACTTAAATTCTTTCGGCCATTTTATCAAACACCTTGTGTGCAAAAATCTAGAAAAAATCACAAACACTATTGTGAGCAGTGTTTGGACCAATGTGGTCTCCCATTTTGCAACCAGAGCCACCCTAGTGCACCCCCTACCCCTTTCTACCCCGGCCAAGCACTGTGCCCCGACCAAATGGTCATGGACATCAATGCCGAGCCCAAATCGAGCACCTCACCGGCGACAACGCGGCACAGCAGACGCTAGCCTCGCCCACCATGTCCAGCACGTCGCTCATGGTCCACCTCCACCGCCAGGCCAACCCTAGCCCAAAGGCAGAGCGAGGAGCAGCCAGGAGCCGCCGCGCCCGGAGCCTGTTTGCCATGCCGACACCGCCCGCAGAGCGCGTGCTATCCCCTCTCATCCAGACCTTGCCTCGCTCTCGCCGCCCACCTACATAATCACAATCGTCCTTGGAAGCTAACGTACATCCTTGTTTCGTCGATCGTGACCCGTAATCGCCGGCCACGGCAAAGATCGCCGTCGATAGAGGCATCGTGCATGCCACGCCACTCACCTCTCCCGACCATCTTTCACTACACGCGCACCGCCCTGACGACCGCCAGGGAACCGTCCACCGTCCTAGCCCACCGTCCACACCTCTAGCTCGCTGTGTCGTCGACCACGTCGAGGTCCGCCCATGCTCCTCTGCCGCCTCGCCTAGCCTATAAATAGAGAGCTCCCCACCACCAATTCATCACTCCAACTCCATACACTCCACCTTAGAAACCTCCCAGAGCCCCACCGGAGCAAGCCATAGTCCGCAGCACCGGAATTTCGCTGGAGGGAGAAGAATGGAGTCGTTGATCAAGGCCATCTCTTGGGATGCCGCCGGTACCAGGAGAACCGTCGTCCTCGACTTGTTCGTTTGCCCGCCTCGTCGACCCTCGCCGGAGCCCCAGTAAGCCGCCCCAGTCCCCCACTGAGTCGCTAGGGTTACACCTCGCTGGTGACCTGTTCGTCATCGATGACAAGCCACAACCGTAGATCTTCTTTCTAATCCAATGGTCCATGTTGCCCCGTATCGCTTCGTGTTTAAAAAGCCACTGACATGTAGGACCCCCCTGTCAGTTGTCCTCAGCATCGCGGAGTGAGATTGGGCCGGCCCATTAGTGTTCCCGCCTTAACCCGTAGATTCAAATTTAGAATTTTCCTTTTTAACTAAAACTAGATTATGTCCCTTAGTTAAAAAATCAATTTAGGAAGATTTACTAAACCAAATTGAGTGATTCCAATTTTGTTGAAAAGCTTCTGAAGGGATCTATCCAAGCCCGTTGGATTTAATTAATTTAGAGTTAGAGATCTCGCCTAGTAAAAATAACAAGACACAAGCTTTTTCACATTCAATCATTTTTATAAAATCAACCTTAATAGATTTTGAGTTGATTCCAACTCTCAAAAATCACATCTAACCATACCTATCTGAACATGTAATAATATTAAGGTTTACATGCAGTGACTTTGGACTAGTACCAAAATAATGCTATATAGGCATTTCTAGTCACTTTAAATCATTAAATATTAAACTTAAACTTAATTAAATGTGATCCAACCTTTAAATCACATTCCCATATGTTAGAATATGTGGTGATGACATGTGTCCACATGATCCCATATTTTAATTGGACAATATTAAATCTTTGTTAATTTTCAATGAGTAGAAATTACTTTTCTCAAATAAAAAGGATGAAGTTAGTTCATAAAACTTTGTGATGCTTGTGATGATAATAGATCATCAAATGTGTGCCTTAGAGTGCTAAGTAGACTAGTTAAGTATTGTTTGGTGATTGTGTACTCCGTATGTATTTATACACGATAGTACCGACCAAGCTTACGTGGAGGAGTTCTACCAAGAGGAGGAAGAAGAAAACTTCAACCACTGCACCAACCAAGGCAAGATATTGTTAGCAAGCTAGAATTAAGTTAGATAAGCTAAGAAAGATGCACTAGGCATGCTTTGGTTATACCACTTTGACTATTACCTACCCCAAGTTTTAATTCCAAGCTTTACTTTTCTTTACTTTACCAAACTCCTTTATTTGTTATGAAGGTAGCATAAAGAGTATAAAACTTGACCTATCTAGATAACCTTAGATTTCATTCTATGGAATGAGATAGAGATTAGCATGCCACCTTAGTGAACACTCTTAAATTAGTAGCTTAGAGCTAAATCAAATCTGGAGTCACTTTAGATGGGAACACTTGGTGAAAAGGAACTGTGAAAACCTTGGAACGATGAGTCATTCTATTGAGATGTTTTGACTTGTGTTGAGAAACACAAATGGTTTATGATGATGAAAATGTTGAGGCATGAGCCTTATCCCTTCTAAAAAAACGGATGGTTGGATTCGGATGCGATACCATTCCAATTTTACCATACAACCACAATACCTAAATTGGGTAAGGCTTAGCCGGAAATATATATGCATTAGTATTAGTTCCCTCGCGTGAGAGGTTTGAGCTGAGGCTACCTCTCAATGTTGTCCACCTATGTAGTGCCCACGATGACAGATGGTCATGGCTGGGAGGCCATGCTCATAGGAGAGGTGCTTATACTAGGGTGTGTAAAGGAAAGGTTATTTTTGATTATCTGCATACTAAGTATGATGATTCAGGGTTATCCCTGACGGATGTATTGAATCTTGTGGTAAAAGTGTACCACCTCTGCAGAGTGTCAAACTATTCGAATAGCCGCGTCCACGGTTATGGACAGTTGGAGTGGCCATACTGTTTCGTTGTCAGATATTTTCAAAATGACTTATGAAATGAATGATGATTCTTGACTTGACCACAACAGGGTTGTGACTATGACACTAGCTTCCCCACTTAAGTGATTCTAGAACTTTATTTTATCTTTCTTTGTTTCTGAACTCAGCTTAGGTTTCAAACTTAACCTTACAAATAAACATAGAGTTAGCATTTCCTACTAGCACTATCTTACTTGTTAGTGGTAGTTTGCGAGTACTTAAAGAGTACTCATGGCTTTTGTCCCTGGCTATTCCTATGGCCAGACTATGAAGGAGACTACCAAGATGAAGGACAGCAGGACGGCTATGATAACTAGGACTATCTTCCATCGTCAGCATTGCCTGTGACTCTGAAGATGGACCCCACCGCTACGCTTATTATTTCTTCCGCTGCTTGTTGTATTAAGACTGGATCATGAGATCCTTTATTCGTGTAAAACCTTATTATGGTTTGTAATGGATGATGTATTGTGATATCCAATCTGTTATGTCTCGCAAAAATGGTAATCCTGGGATTGCGATGATGGCATAACAGGCATCTGGGATTAAAAATCCGGGTGTTGACAATCTACAACAGAATTTGTAAAGTTTATTTAGACTATGTTTATGATAGATCGAGTTCAACTAATCCAAATTACGAATGAACTCCCACTCAAAAACAACATCCCTTGTGTGTTTTTGGTGATTACATGAACCAAATCGACTACACCAAGTCCGATCATCACATGAGTCAGTGTAGCTTCAAAAGAGAGCATCTATAGGGGCATCATATCAACCATATAACTCATGCTAAACCTTCCGGTCCGTGTTCCGAGGCCATGGCTGTACATCCTAGACTCGCCAAGTAAGAACCTTAGTATTCGCGTGTATAAAATTGTGTTACACTCATTGTATGAAAGTGTAGAGTCAAAAACACCAGATCATCACGTGATGTCTTGAAACGACAAACATTATTAATGGTGCATACTTAAGGAAGAACACATTTTATCTTGATATCTAAATGAGGGATCATCTTATAATGCTACTAAAGCACCAAACAAGCAATATAAGATGCAAACATCATATGCATAAAGTGAAATGATATGGTTCTTGCAAACATCATATGCATAAAGACAAACATAGGGTGTGTAAAGTGAAATGCGTGGTATGATCTTCATCATTCCTTTGTGTGTAAGGCCAAGGTCTATGAAACTTACACATTAGGTATTCTATAGTTTCCAAGAGTATCAGCTATACTTAAAATTATAACATTACCATATCATGACACCAGCCTAGCAACAATGTAAACTAGATGCTTCTAATTTATCAATTGCATGTTTTACATTTCTTAGGGCTTTCGAAGATAGAACTGGTCTTATCTATGAATATGGAACCATTGTAAATCAGATATTGACTATAGTAGGAGAGACAGACACCCGCTAGCCACTTATGCAAAACTAGTTGCATGTCAAGCGTGGAACAGGTCTCATGTGCGAGGACATGTAAAGTTAGTCCGGGACGCTTCATCCCACTATGCCACCAATATCCAAAATACATATAAGATGCAATAACATGATCATCATCGCCCACATCTTCTTATGTGTTCTACCCGTGCAAAGCATCTATGCATAGATCAGGCTCTGATACCACTGTTGGGTTCGCAGCATAGAAAAAAATTCCTACAATGGGAACTACTAAGCACCAAGGTCTATCTACCTAGATAAAAACAACGGGTGGATGTACATCCACAGAGAACATACTCTTGAAGACCGACAAAGTTTAACAAGGTTGGACTCGTGGATGATGTAGTAGTTCACTTGCCTATGTCAAGATCGATAGGAAGTCCAGTGCCGCAAATCAGCAGTGCATCCGTGATCGTACACACGTCCGGTCCACCGAACAACCTCCGCCTACTTGCTCAAGTGATGCAGCGGAAGCATCAACTCCTTCTAGACGAAGAGCCATCGGGAACATGTATCTAGCTAATCCAAGACCATGGGGGAATAATTCTAGACGGGGAGAGAGATCCTTCACGAGGAGGTGTGAGATGAGAGGAGGGAGTGGGGGCCTTTATAGGGAGAGGGGGGAATCCCCTCTCCATGGCCGGTGGACAAGAGAGGTGCCCCGTCCTCTTCCTCATTCATGTGGTGGAGCTCCTAGTCACATCAATTTCCCTTCCACTCAAAATTTCACTCATCTCCATTAAATTTCCACCAAATTTAATGCAACTCTCATTTTATATAACTATTTTATTTTTTATTCAGAATTTTGTTAATTACTTTAATTAACAAACATTCACATAAAACCCCCTACAACATTTCAATATGACATGCAGAAACAGTTTCAGCAATTTCACCCGAAACAATTCTGGTGTTCATTGACATAATTCTAGCGCTTTGTAATTCTTTTCTCTCAAAAATATTTGCTCCAAATGGTGTCGGTATCCCATAAGTGTGTCACCCTATGGTTTGTGAATAATGCAGACATGATCAAGAACCTTCTCCGATCAATAACTAGTAGCGGGACCTGGAGATCCATACTGACTCCTACACATTCAACGATGACTTTTGTGATCGTGAGAACCTTTAACATTGGTAACTAAATCCCTTTTCTGATATTCGATCATCGGTATATCCATACCTAGTTTGATCTCATTACCTACATGCACTCTTTTCTCATTCCTATGATATAACATTCTAGTGATCACATCACTTGCTTGCAAGCTATCTCAATGTGATATTACCGACAGGGTCCAGAGTATATCTATTCGTCATATGGATGGACAAATCCCACTTTGTATCCTTGAGCCTCTACATAACACCTTCGGAGTATCTGAACCCACTTTTATAGTCGCCCTGTTACTGTGTGACGTTTGATGTTATCAAGTTACTCTTCTAGTGTTAGTGATTGACATGATCTCATGGTCTAAGGACTGGAATTACTTTGTATGATGTTGTAGTAATTTAAACACAATGACTTTGATTGTATTGCTATACTTCAGATGAATGTTCGTCACATCATTCCACCAATGTTGTGACCTTGTTATTAACAACATCCAATGTCCATGATCAGGAAACCTTGGTCATCTTGTTAATCAACGAGCTAGTTTATAAGAGAGGCATAACTAAAAACCATTTATTTGTTTATTAAACACACATGTATTAATGTTTCCAATCAATACAATTATAGCATGCAAAATAAACATCTATCATATACTTTACATACGATAATAACAACTTTATTATTGCCTCTCAAGGCATATTCCCTTTAGAATCTATCTCGGCTCTTCTGGTGTTGTTGCTGTGATGTTGGGGTGAACTAGTGTGGTAGAGTTCCTCTACTAGCACGGCTATGTCCTTTTAACTTCTTCCCCTTGCTCCCTAGTGTTGACAACACCCCACTTCTACATGTGTGACTAAGATATGTGATTGTGCACTATGCATGTGGATCAACTCAAGTGGAAATATCTTGTTTCTTTACCCTTTTACTTCTATCTACCTTGGTGAAACTTGCCCCTCTTTGGTTGATTATGTTTTACTGAAACCACCTACATGAAAGAACAGCTGATGTCCTTTTGGTGCAACTTGCTCCTTTCCTTTGAATTAACTCTATGATGAAATCAAACAGTGCGCTTCACTATTAATATCTCAGAGCAATATTCTCACAATAACCTCTTTCTTTTAGTGTTATTTACTTTGTTTGCTTGCAGGTACAAACTATTACATAGAAGATCAAGAAGATGTAGACTTAGGACTTAGTTAGGGAGTAGTATGGGTTTTCCCCCTTTTTATTATTACGTACATTCTTTTATTCTTATGTAAAGGATAATTTAATGTTTATAAGATTCAATAAAGCATTTCTATTTGTAACTTTTAATTCTATCTTTGTGTAATATTTTTAGATTTATTTGCATTATTTAATTCTTGTAAATATAAAATAAGAAAATAATAAGAACATCTATTTACTGATATTTATTTGTGTTATTTAACGTCTTAAATTTATTTTTATTTTAATAATGATACATGAATTAATAATAAGTAATAACACTTCATATCAAAACATTCAAATGTTCTTTGGAAACAAATAACTTCTAAAGACTTTTTGGTTTGAAACAATTTAAAAGTAGTTTCAAATTTTAAAACTCAATTTAAATTATCATTCTAAAACGGTTCAAAATACCTAGAGGTCATGCTAGAATTTATAGCATTCACCTGTATGAGCTAAACCCTAACTCATCGAAGTGAAAGAAACACTAATCACTCTAGTCTTTTAGTTTGTGCGAAAATTCCCTAAATTTTCTTATGCATGAATGCATATGCACACACTCTCTTCGGCAGCCCTAAAGGCTAGGGCATTACAGTCTCTCTCACCTAAACTAAACTTCATCCCCGAAGTTATGGATAACACTCTTGTCGAAGTACATACAATTTTTCTTCTAATTTACCAACATAATAATCTGCAGTCTTCATCCATATATTAGCTTCTTTTGATGATTTCTACACTTCTCCATGTCTCTTTAGGGTTATCCGCCTCAAACCTCTAACTTATCTACATAGGGAACTTCTTGATGTATCGACAAATCTTCTTGATAACACTAATGATCTAATTTATAGGTATCATGGTGCTATGAAGGTTTACTAATGGTAAAGTTTTTGTATCTTCAAAGTCTTATGGACTCCAATTAGTCCCTTTCAGTTTCCTTTCTATGAATGATTTGAAATCGTATAATCCATCCATTCCAGATTACCTTACTCTTACTCATCAGACATTTTATCATTTCTATTCCTAATTGGAAATACTATTGATCTCAAACTATGTTTTATCAACTGCGATAATAGATATAAGTTGAGGTCCAAATATATCTTCAATGCTGAGGTTATCGTCAAATCTGGACATCCTTGAAAAGATTTTGATGCTTCTCTTCAAAACTACAATAACTGTTGGACCTGGGGTCAAACATTCTCTTCACTCTCCCCCTTAGGGTTCTCCTAATGGTCTTATGAAGAAATATATGATATACCCACACATTTGTGGATACCCATGTGGATTCTCCGACTTACGAATCGTGGACATAAAACAACTTGTATTGTGGATATTATAGTGACTTACCGCTTTCTAGATTGTGTTGGACATCAGGGGTGACTTGAGTCATAGTCCCATACTTCCTCTTCCAAGAAGACGTTCCTTCATCAATACCCCCGCTTGCTGGTGAGATCCCAGTTCCTATATCGCTTCCTTCTCCTGATGGAACTATTAGGCAATTTCTTCTGATATGTCTCGGTTGTCCACATTCATAGCATACATTCTAGTATTTACCACAAGTCTTCCTCTTGTTTCCACCCTGTGTTGGTGGTTCACAAACTGGTGGTCAATTAGGACATGAAGGTCTAATATGTCCTGGTTCCCCACACTTGTGACAAGTAACTGGAGCTTTGCGACATTCATTGATATAGTGTCATTTGGTTCCACAGTTCTCACAAATGTATTTTCGACGTATTTCCTTTGTTGTATGAGTTCCCTTTTGGGTTTCCTTCTTGTTTCCATCAGCTATAGTGATCTTATCATCATCCTCTAGGAATATGTGCACTATCCATTAATTCTTGGAACTCTTTGGCACGAACAATCCTAAGTTGGATTCTCATGACTTCTTGTAGTCCTTTCAGGAAGTTCCTTTGCCATTCTGCCTCCTTATTTACTTCCTTAATAATGTATCGAGATAAACGATTAAACTCTCGTACATGCTTCAGAACTAGAAGATTGTTGTTTTCTAAAGCTTCATCATCCTTTATTTTCCCACTATTTCTATGAACAAATTCTTCATGGAACTTCTTCTTGAACTCCACCCATGTACTAAAACCTCCTCCCGGTGCTACAAACTTTGTTTTTTCTCAGCAAGTTCCTGCCGTTCCAACCAATAGATAGGTCGCATATCTCACTTTCTCCTCATCCTTACACCCCCAAGCTCTTAAGCTTACGAGATGTATCCATTAACCAATTCTCCACCTCCATAGGTTCTTCTATCATGGAAAAACTACAAGGTTTGGTTTGTAAGAATTCCATCAATTTGACCCTTGAATGTAACTCCTAACATGGCTTCCCTTGCATTCTCTTCCGAATATCCTGATAGAACTGGTTCTGCCTCGCCATTTCAACCTTCTATCCTTCCTCCATGCCCTTCATGTACTGGAGAAATCCTACATTGAGGGTGAATGTGGCATTGGAACTGATCCCTCCTTTGTGTCTATGTTGATAACCTTTGTTTGTGTTTTCTGCACCATGTTACGATCCTTCATCTCTGCTTCATCGTGATGGTAACTCGTCTCTCCCTCACGCGAACCCATTTCCCCTCTAGACCTATACATCAAGTAAGAACTTAATGTAAAACCATGCATATGCCCATCAAGTTCAAACTTCATGCATGCACCTAGTCACACAATAAATCAAGAACCAAATCCAAAAAAAACAAATATATACCATGTATTACACATAGTTCTTATAGAGTAGTACAAACAAACATTCTCAAAACCCTACCTTATCCTCCGTTATTACAATATCAGTAAATTAAAAATCCTTACTAGTTCATGTGAGCATACTCCCACTTACTGCGATTGATTTCCCATTCGCATTACTGGGTATACACATTTTTCAATCCCTCTACTTCTTATTAAGTCTTCTTACTTTACACCTTATTCTTAGTACTTCCTGGAATTCCGTCCATGACTATGTGAAGTCCGATGACTGCCTTCTAGAACATCAGAACATTCAGAGGGTGCGTACTCTAGATCAGAAGTACCTAGATTAAGGTTAGACATTGAAAAATGACTAGAAGATGCGTGATTTTCTACAGAATTATTGTGCCCAACATCAAACACATTTCTAAAGGAAGACATATTTTCAACTCTAGTGTTCACATAGTCATAGTGAGCTGAGGTCAAAACTTGGCATTCCCCAAGCTTCCTGCTTAGCTAAATATTTGGCTCCTACATCTTCAGGTGGTTGAGGTCCATACTAGTAGTAGGCATAGGTTTCTGACTATGGATCGTCTGACTCCCCTGAAAAGACTATTGTAGGGTGCCTAGATTCTCTATCTAACTTCTTTCTATGTTCTAGTGCCTTTGCGGGATCATTGAAATCCGCAAGGATAGTATCCAACTCCTGGACTAGAACTTGATAAATTTTGTGAAAGCTATTGAGAAAAGACCTATAACAATACATATATTTGACATTTAAAGTGGGTTCAGTCTGCACAAGAGCATCATGATCCAACTCAAGGTCCAAACTTAGAGAGTCATGATATATATTAGTGTGAGTAATACCTACCAGCTCTTTGGATTTCTGCTTCCGGATCATGGTTATTGCTTCCAAAACTGAAATTTGATCTGCAGCTTCCATACACCTCGCCTCTTCTAATGGCATTTCTCCGCTTATACCCAACATTTTTGGTAGCATAAGCACAACAAGATAATTAGCTAACACCTTCCCATCATATGAACTGTAAATCTTGACAAGAAGTCGATATTCACAATCCAGACTCCACAGAAGTTGCCTTAAAAGATTCGTCCACACTACAAGAAAACTTTCCTTCCGCAACGAATTGGCCCGATGATCGTCGTAGAAGGCGCGTATTCCACAATGAAATTCTCGGCTCGACCATGGCTGATGGAAAAAAATCCCGGTTTCCCGGCCCTCTACTACGACGGAACTGCTAAAAACATGGAGGAATCTCGGTTGGCACGTGGCAGAAGCAAGATTTTCGGTTCCTCGCTCGATGTTGACTCGACAAAGTGTTTTGAGGCATGTGGGTTGTAGACGTTAGTGTCTCTAGCGGACCATCCTTTTTGGTCGCGCCTCCCTGATTTGAAATCGATAACTTTGCTCGATGCATCTGCCGTTTAATCAGGTTGCTGGGACCCACATGTTAGCCTCTCATTAGCAGAATCATGTGTATGATGGAATTTTTTTCTTCGCTCGCTCTACCCTGTTCCAAACTTGATAGCATTACTCGATGCATCTACAATTTAATCATGTTGTTGAACCCTACATGTCATCCTATCATTAGAAGAAACGTGTGTATGATTGAATTTTTCCCCTCGGTCGCGCCTCCGTGTTCCGAACTTGATAGCGTTGCTCGCTGCATCAGCCGTGCTGGTGAGTTCCTTATGTTAGTCTCACATTAGAAGAATCATGGGTATGATGGACTTTTTTTCTACTATAGTGCTACCTTATTCCTAACTAGATAGTGTTGCTCGACGAATCTGCCGTTTGGTCACGCAGCTAGGTCCCACATGATAGCCTCTCATTAGAAGGATTGGTTGTATGATTGACTTTTTTCTTTGCTCGTGCCTCCATGTTTCGAACTTGATAACGTTGTTCGCTGCATCAGCCGTTTTTCAGGCTGTTGGGTCCCCCCATGTCAGCCTCTCATTAGAACAAACATGTGCATGACGGATATTTTTCTCGCTCGTGCCTCCCTGCTTCAAACTTGGCAACATTGCTCGATACAACACCTATATAAGGCCGCGCTGGTGGGACCCACATGTCGGTCTATCTTTAAATGAAATGTGTGTATGATAGACCTTTTTTTGGACGCGTCCGCTGTTTTGAGCTTTGCAACATTGCTCCATGTGGTATCCGTGTATGTTCTTGCTGGTGGGGCCCCCATGTCAGCTTTCTGGTATGTTCTGGCTTGTGGGTCCTTGATGCAGCCTTGTATGTTCTGGCGGGTAGGTCCCTGATGCTAGCCTCTCTATAGAAGTATTTAACTTTTTTCAAACCCGACCAATAAACTCAAGGGATGCTGAAGGCTGGTGGGTCCATGATGTCAGCCTCTCTGTAATGCAATATTACTATAGTAGAAGAAAAAAACATAAGACTTCCAATAGATTTAAAATGTATGTGTTGCCACTACGCCAAAGATATTTATAGAAAATATATTATTAAACATTCCTTAGTACCTTCAAGTTATGTTTTAATGTTTTTAAAAGCATGCCATGTTTCCACGTTTATATTTTTAAAAATAAAAGGGGAGCCTCCTGGCATTTCAATTTATAAAATGCCACATATATAATGGACTAGTTTCTTAAAAATATAGAGGAGTTTTTTAAGAGGTGGAGGCGGAGTTTTTTTTAATAGGTGGGGGCAATGCTCAAAAGGCCAAATTTAAAATATTTTGAGCTATTCTATATGGTCCATCTACATGCGCTGTACTCCATGGGATCCTTTCTTAAATTTCACTGGGCTAGGCTAAGCATTCCCTTGATCCTGACAAGTCTGAATTAAAATGTTCTTGCCTATGCTCCATGGGATCCTTTCTCAAATTTCACCGGCGTGTGCTCAGCAGCTCCCTAACCCTGCGCTAAAGAAAAGCAATTCCCTGACCCTAGAAAGGCGTGTGTATGTTGGACTGTTTTTTCTGGTCGAACTTGATAACATTGATGGATCCTCCATGTTAGCCTCTCACCACGCTGGACATTTTTCTCCCTCGCACCTCCCTATTTCAAACTTGGCAATGTTGCTTGATGCAACATCTCTATAAGGCCGTGCTGCTGGGTCCCATGCATCAGCCTCTCTATAAATGAAACGTGCGCATGATGGACTTTTTTTCAGCTCCATCCGCTGTTTTGACATTGGTCCTTTGCTAGGTCTAAATATACATGGTACAAAGTAAAGGACCAAATATACACCCATACTATATACATTCCGATCAAATTATATTTTTTGAGCATTATCTATTATAATTTTATATAGTGATAATATGTCATATGTCTATTATTTGGGTCTCACACGCAGGATACGTGGAACTTACTAGTATTGCAGTAGTTTCTAAAAAAACATAGGTAGACGGTGCTTTTTGGTGTGTGCTGGGGAAGGGGATGACCATAAAGGATGAATTAAAAAGATTATGGTCTAACTGGGGGCGGATGCCCTATTCTTCATGGGCTCACTCCGAAACTGAATGCGCTATGGTCGGTGGTCACAAGACAATGAAAAGTCTGAATTGGAAGGTTTTGTGCTATGTTTGGGCCTGATAGGCTAATTTCATGGGCTCAGTAATAAAAATGCCAGACCTTGATAAGGAAGAAAAAATGAGGGAGAAAATTTTGGCCGATATTTCGTGTAAAAATTATTGCCAACTAGGACACATACCCCACGCGCCAAAACTTTCCCACTCGCGCCTTCACTCCAGGCCGCACATCAAAACATTCACACTCCATCTATCAGCCGGGGCGGCCTGACACCATTGCTGGAGGCGCTGTTCTTTTCGAGATGCACACAAGCCGGCGGTTAGCTGGTCGATCCCCATGGTACGCTTATAATATCCTTAGTTCGCTCGAATCATTCTCTAGAAGTAGTTTCATACTCGATCTGTTTGTTTGACATTGTTCTGCACTTGATATGTGTGTTCGAATTGGTTGGCATTTTGTGCTCAATCAATCTGTTCTCTCAAATATGTAACATAGTTCTGCACTCAATTTCTTAAATAAGCTAAAATTACGTGGCATTTATAGTTCTATATTCAATCAGGTTTCCCAGATATCTTGGCTTAATTAGATATATAATAAACCTATTTAGTGAAATATCTTGAAAGCTTCTGACCATCTCTATCCTCAATAGATGGATAGATATTGGATACTGAATGGGAAAAAAGCAACACCTTCATATTGGGAAGGTGTTAATGACTTCATGAAGCTTGTTAGACAGCATGACGGCGACTCGGATGTGTTTTACCCATGCCGATAATGCCTTAATTATAAAAAGCTGAGTCAGAGCATAGTTGCAGACCATACATTCGTTAATAGGATGCGACGCATATATGTTAGGTGGAATAAACATGGTGAACCATATGATCAGCATGTTCTTGATCCTCTAGCTAATGCTGATTTGCCTAAAGCTCATCAGATCAAGGATGAGGACCTTTCTGGTTTGTTAAGGGACCTGTACCCCACTTCAAGCAAAAAAGGCGCTCCTTCTCTTAAAAGATCACTTTTCTCTGACCTGATAGAAGATGTCAAGTGTTCAGTGGACCCTGATTCTAGTATCTCAAGATTCGAACTGGTAATGAAATTACTAAACAAGTAGTCGTTCAACAAGATTACCAACAAAGCTTTTGATTCAGTGATTAAGGTGTACAGTGAATCAATCCCTAGGGAAGGACCACCAAAATCCTTTTATGAGATGAAACAGTACATCAAGGTACTTGGACTATCATATGAGAAGATCCATTTTTGTCCAAATAACTGTGTACTATTCTGGGAGGATTAGGAAAACCTCGATGAATGCCCAGTATGTAACGGATCAAGATGGAAAAATTGTGATAAAAAGAAGAAAGATCCTTGTAAGGTTCTGGTATATTTTTCAATTATAGAAAGACTAAAGAGGTTGTTTTCAGTCAGAACAAACATCTAAGCAAACAAGATGGCACAAAGAGATTCTCAAGCCAAATGATTACTTACTCAGACATCCAGCTGATGGCAAAGAATGGAAGAACTTTGACAAGGCTCATCCAAGATTTGCAGCAGATCCAAGGAACCTAAGACTTGGCCTAGCTACAGATGGATTTAACCCATTTGGCAACATGAGTAACTCGTATAGCATGTGGCCAATACTTGTTACAGTTTATAACATGCCTCCCTAGGCATGCACTGATCAGTCGAACTGCTTGCTGGCTTTACTCGTCCTAGGTCCCAAATCACCTGGGAATGATTTTGATCTGTTCATGCAGCCTCTTATACGAGACTTGCAGGAACTATGGAAGCGTGTCATGACTCCTGATATCCTTTCCAGCAAACCTGATCATAGGAACCTCATCCCAGGTCCCAAATCACCTAGGAATGATTTTGATATGTTCCCTATGCATGCTGCTGTGCTATTCTGCACCCATGATTTTCCAGCACTTGGAACTATGTCAGGTAGTGTGACAACAAGTTATACGCATGTGTTCGCTGTGAGACAAAATAGGTCAGAGTGAGGCTACAAAAAGGCTGGTTTCTTTGGCCACCGGGTTTTTCTTCCTAAAGGCAACAAATTTCAAAAAAACTTAAGAAAATTGCACTTGTATGGAAAGAGAACTGAATATGGCACTGCACTACAAAAGTTCACTACAACTGAGTTGTAAGCGCATTTACAAAAGGTCAGAAATGTCAAACCAGGAAAACAACCAGCTGCAAAACGAGGTAAAAGAAAGAATACATAAGATGCATCGATAGTAGGAGCAGCATCCAAAAGGAAGAGATCAGAAGAAGTAGCAGTAGATGGCTAGGGGAAGGAAAAGGAACCGAGAATATTTTATAAGCGCAGATCCACTCTTGGGACTTGATGTATTGGGCCGGTAAGACACTTCGACATAATATTGATGTCATGCACATGGAGAAAAATATATGTGACAACATTATAGGCACATTACTCAACATTCCATCCAATACAAAAGATACCTATAATGCTAGGCTTGACTATGAAAAACTCAACGTTAACAACAACTTGAAGTTGCATCCTGAAGATGCGGTTGATAAGGGCGGTGAAAAACATTACAAATTTCGAGGTGTAGAATTTACCTTGCGATGAATAAAAGGGTACTATTTTGTGACTTCCTCCAAGGTATAAAGTTCCCATCTGGATTTGCTTCCAACATTGCAAATTCTATCAACACAGAGGGGAACAAGCTGTAAGGGTTGAAAACTCACGTTTGGCAAATCCTACTACAAAGTATTTTAGATCTTGGCGTTAAAGGTTTAGTGAACAAGTATTTGTACAACGTGCTTACATAGTTGGGAAAGTTCTTTAGGGAAATCTATATTAAAACTCTGGACAGAAGAGTTATTGCAAGGAAATCTATATTAAAAATTCTTTAGTGAACAAGGAAATCTATATTAAATCTATATTACAACATGCCTCCCTAGTTGGAAATCTATGTCTTCAGATGTAAATAAAAGAAATCATGTGCAAGCTTGAGCTGATATATCCACCAGGATTCTTTTACGTGATGGTGCATTTGGCCGTCATCTCACTGAAGATTCACTTTATAGAGGTCCCATACAGTACGGATGGATGTACCCTATAAAGCGTCGACTTTGCACTTTCAAGGTTACTGTTAAGAACAAGACTAGAGCAGAGACTTGCATTGCAGAGGCATACATTGCTGCTGAAGCACTCGCATTTTGCTCAAGATACATTCTTGATCGTAAAACGAGATACAATCTGGGTGGCAGAATTGAAGAAGTTGAAAATCTTTTTTTAACCATGGTGTTCGCCTAGTAGGAAAGAAGGAGCATAGAAAATTCATGCAGCATGAATATGACCAACTTACTTGGTATGTGCTGAATAACACTAATGAGGCTGAAAACTTTGTTGCGTGAGTACTATTCATAAATATTCTCACATATATGAAATGAAACTTGTAGCAAGATACGTTCAGATGTCTTACTTGAGTATCGTTTTTGTAGGTTATTTAAGCAACCAAAGGAAAAGATTATGTTGCACCAGTATGTGGGGGTGGGTTTCAGTAATGGTTTAGGAATCGTGTAAGATGGTCAATTGAACTTTGAATTGCATACGAATTGTGCACATGAGATGAACCCTTGATTATTTTGTATAACTGCAGATCACGAAGCTTCGTGAAGAGAATCCGAATGATGTTAGTGATGGTCTCTACGCCCTATCACGTGGTCCGGCAAATAGGGTGCAGAGATCTTCATCTTGCAATGACAATGGTATCCACTACAACACTTATGAGCATGAGCAACATCTGAAGACACAAAACAGTGGCATCACGACTAGTGGAGAGCACTTGATAGCCAAAATGAAGAAGTGAGATGACTATGATCATTATGGTCGCATAAAAGAGGTTATTGAGTTGAATTATAACGACAAGGCTGGTGGTCGATCTGTGGTTCTATTTAAGTGTTATTGGTATGAACAAGATCCGAACAAGAAACTAGGCCCCAGAAATGATGGGAATTTCATATCGGAGTGGTACAAGGAGGAACCTTATATTTTGGTAACTCAAGATTCCAAGGTAATATTCTTAGATGACGGAGATAATAAGGACTGGCAATATGTGCAAAAGTTTGAGGCAAGGAGCACCTATGGTGTGAATGAGTATGATGAGCTAGTCACCACAGATGTTGCCCACCAAGATGATCCTAGTGGTTGCATGGTAACTCAAATAGCTGACGTTGATGAAAATTTGATTGCTAGAGGAGGCTCTATGCATGATGGACAAGTAGATTTCATTGTCGAGGTTAGTGTAGTCGACAAAGATAGGAATAAACTGGTTCTACCTGATGAATCTCATGACATGTATGATGAATGGCAAGGCGAAGAAGATCCAACCCAGTCGGAATATGTGGATCTAGAATGCGGTGGTGCTGAAAGCAATGATGGTGATGATGTTTAGACCGTTGTTTCATATTATGCAGTGATATGGTGAACAGTGATTCGTATTGGTTTTATCTTTGTAAAATGTATGAGACATGATGACAATTTACTGTTGGATTGTAATCCTAGACTAATTGTTTCCCTCTCTAAATTGGATTAAGCTTAATTTGACAAGTGCAAACATATGTAGAAGAGGTTCACTTGGCGTGCAACAGATACATTGGTTCAGCACATTAATTAATTATCAACCATAGGACCAGGTTTCATAAAGAAGGGGGCATATGCACCTCGTGTCAGTACAGATGGGCGAGCACATTTTCTCAGCAGATAGGGCAGCTGGCGTTGGTCTCAAACCAAGTGAAGATGCACTTGCAGTGGTACGGATTGTTGCACCCTCGGAGACGCACCATTGTTCGCTTTGATAGAGCCTACGTGCATATGCTGAAGTGTTCATCCTCCTACTTAATTAGGTACCAACTGTATTGAAGCGCCGACAGGTTGACGATGAGCCGGAGATCCACGCTGAGGGTTAGGTCAAAGTGGAAACCGTCGACCCACATACACGCCTCATGCTAGAGCCGGTCCAGAATGTCATACGGCATGATGATGTCCCACTCCTCCACCATGAGTTGCAGGTTCTTCAACAGCCATACACGGCCAATAACCTTGTGAATAGTTCCCATGACCTTGCTCGCTCTTCGCAGCTTGTTGGGAGGCAGGCTGAGATTTGACACCTGCTCTTCGCAGGGTCTGGTCATGACATTTCCCTCCTCCAAAGGGGATGGGATGGATCCAAGCATCCTACTGAGCACGTACGTCCTCGAGAAGAAGATCTTCAGTGTCATTGTGTACGACATTGCCTCGTTAACTAACTGCGGCTCGACGATGGAGAAATCGGTTGTGGCTGCGGAGACACGGCAGGCTCGGAAGACATGGCTGCCAGACTCGATGATGCGCTCCTATGAGGAGCGCTCCAGTTCTGGTGGCTCCACCATTTGGGCATTTTTTGGGGGGTGGGGAGAGGGGTGGGGAGGGGGCGGGGGCTAGTCGATGGTGCTGGCATGGATGAGGAGGAAGAAGCCAGGGGAAATGGGTGAGAGTGGAGTACTCGAACAAAAGGTGGGGCCGCGCTACCTCGTCACTCCCCAACGTTAGCACTGGCTCGTCCACTCTTCATGGTTCTATTTAGGCTAGTCATAGTGCTAAATATCTTAGACTAGTAACTTGCAGATGTTACTACCTTCAAAGTGGGTGATAACATGTGTGTGGTGTCATGCAAGACCCAATTAATTAGGTTCTAGACTCATATAGCATTGGTATGTGTGATGTTATGGTAGCTATCTAAGTTAGTACCTCCCTCTCTTTCATCATTAATTATCATGCCATGTGACCAATTTGCTTAGTTGGCATTGCATGTACATGTAAGTTACTAGCTAGTAATAATTTACTCCCACTATAACTAGCCTTTAGTGGAAGTCTAAAATAAACCTTGAATTTGTAGGGAAAAGGTAAATCGAACTACAACACCAAATCCTTGAAATTGGATCTCCAAACTTATCTATCCTGGTATATTCTGAACCGATGCCAAATAATGTTTCTGTGGCACCATCTCCACAATGGAGGGCACCGCTTTGCAGAAAAGAAATCGACCCCACATTGATAAAAAATGATTTAGCTTAACCTGATGAGAGGGATGGCTGTTGTCTCAGCGTTAAATAGAGGAAGGTTTGTTGAGTTGGACAGGGAAGACCAATATTTTAACATATGCTGAGTTTGGGCATCGGAGTAAGTAGCTGCTTCGATTCCTTGATTTTTTTGTGGCATCGGCTGTGTAGTGTAGGCACTGGTGCCGGATGGATGAGAAGTGGTTTGGGCACCGATATTTTCATACGATGTGGAGCGACACCCAAGTTCTATGGATTTTCAAGCTCTTTAGCTAAAATAGAGAAACTATGTAGATGCACAGGGTGGTGGAACTTCCCCTTGCTATCGGTAAAAGAGAGAAAATATGTGGATGCGATGATGATTCAATTTATTTATATAACATAACTAGTATAGGTACAACACAACCATCACAGAAACTAAACCATACTCTAGACAAAATCATCACACACGTCGACACCCGAATATCATATGGTTCTTTTTTGTCAAGAACCTATGTTGCCCTCTGCTCGTGCAGGCATGGCGTCTAGTGTTCGATGAACTCGAGGAAGGGTAGAGAGGGTTGATGATAGTGAACGAGAGAGACTAGTACTGTAGTTAAATACTAGGAGTACTAGACTCCTCATCTCACTCTAGGCAATATCGTTCGTTCATCCAAATTCAACGGCCATGAACTGATACCTTATCTCTTTAGCAAGAGACTTGCACGGAGAAAACTAGGGAAGCATTGTGTTCCCCGAGTAATTATCTCCCTCTGACCCGGTGTACATGTTGCTTTGACGACCTAGGGCTACGTGGAAGACTAAATATTGTACTCTAGTACTACTCTCGGATGGAGGTACTAGTACTACTCTACCTCTGTTTGGGATGAGACTAGCCCCAATGGGGGTATTAGGTGGTACGTATCATGTATTATTACATGCATCGAAAATTCTTATGTGTCACGGCAATTAAAGATGAAAGAGATTGTGTTGGTATCATAGGTAGAGTATCATAAAAAAATAATCTCAAATAAATATTGTACACAATTTTACCTTGAGATTACAAACAACAAATACACTAAGACTATGATACTCCAAAGTACTACTAATACTAAGTACTGTACATGATAGTAGTACTATGCATTGTGGAGATGGTATCAGATACTAGAATCATAATATACTCCCTCCATCTAGAAATAACTGACTTGGATTTGTATAGATTTGAATGTATCTACACACTAAAACATGTCTAGATACATTTGAATCTAGACAAATATACTAGAGTTATTTCTGGACAAAGGTATCATACTCCTCTCCATTGTGACTAGTCTAAGCCTAGTCATAGTGGGTAATTTTTCTTACTTATACTTTTCCTTCTTCCATTTTCGTTCGTTCGAGTTATCTGTGATCTGTATTAATTTGTTATCCGAACCATGCAGCCAAGGTTGAAGCTGAGAATACCATCATGCGGAAAAATCTGGCTAAATCAAAGGTATCTGATCTCGTTCACACCATCATTGTGTGCTCTTTTCTTTAACCGGTGGATATTTATACTCCGGCTCCGCCGGATTAACCCACTATTGTAGTTTCTCTTGAAGACAGTGTACCCATGCCTGATATGATGACCAATTTTCTCAAACAAACAGGGAAACACGATGCTGAATTGAAGAGGAAGGACGATGACATAGCTCGGCTCCGCCTCCAGGACTCGGAAATTACTCAGCTGAATGCCGAAATCCAGAGGCTTAAAGACCTCCATAAGTCCGAACTGGAGAAAGTTGACCAGGAGTTTTTCGAGGAAAAAGAGCGTCTAACCACGCAAATTTCCAAGGACAAAAGCTTATTGCAAGAAGCCGACTTTAAACTTACGTCGGTGACTTCTGAATATGAGAAACTGCAGGCCCACAGTGCCAATGTCCATGCCGAGCTTCAGCGACTTCTCTTCTAGATTGCCTGTGAGTTCTTTTGCTCTTGATCAACTTTCATTTCTTCGGATTTAATGCTTTTGCTCACTATTTCCTCTGGTCTGTTTCTTAGGAAAATTTCTAGAAGGTGATACTCTTGTTGCTGCCGCTGTAACCTGGTCCCGTGAACAACGTGGTATCCCCATAGGCCCTGATGCCGAGCCAATCCCGTATGATACAGAGGATCTCCTAGCGAGCTTCTTCACTCGCCTAGAGCTAGTGAAGAACTATGGCACAGACATTATGCCGGCGGCAATGCGGATGTTCAGCTCCCTCTGGCCCACTGAGCCCACTCCCAAAGGTAATGTGTCGCTGATCGCCAACCTGATGGAGTGTGAGCATCAGCTGAATCTATGGCGTGAGTCGGTTGCGCGTGCTAGGGCTGACATTGCCTTACCGTTCGTCCTGTCGTGGTACGAAGGAGTAGATCTAGGGCTGCTTACCCGCATGCGCACCGGATCCAAGTGGACTGAAGATCCGGCATGGGTTACGCATCACAAAGCCAGTGCCAACAAGCTTATCCAGTACTCCTTCTGCCATGCTTGGAACGAGGGGCCGAGCTACCTTGACGTTTTCGATGATGAAGTTGCCTCTGAAGATGAAGGAGATGAGGGGAGTGAGGGTGAGGCCTCCGAGCTTGGCGATGAGGCCGAAGACCCGGAGAATGGCGGGGCCAACCCCGAGGATGAGGCTGAGGCTAGCGCCCCGCCCCCAAATTCGTATGTATCTCCTCCTTCGGCTGATGATTCGGCTGCTTCCCCTGATCCTTAAAAACACTTGACCGTATTCGTTAGATCACCGAAATGCCGGGTGAAAATTTATCTAAGTACCTTGGTTTGATTTTGCTACTATTTATACTGTTTGGAACTGAGTTTTTAATGTTGGATTATCATGGGCGAAGTCCCCGAGTTTCGTTTTCCTGTTCTTCCAATTTTTGACTCGGCTCGCATCTACCTTGATTCGGTTTTTTGACTTACGAGTCCGAGGTTCAAAAAATTAACTTAACAATACTTGAAACTTTGAGATTAGCTGAAAATAATCCGGCATTAGATAAATATAGTAATAGAGGGTTAGTCCGAATAACAAATGTCGGCTCGCTTAAGCTCCTTTCCTTAGTGGTTTTTCATGTGCTTCGCCATTCCAAACTTGTTCTCTTGCTTGCCATGAAGCCAATTCTTGTTGGAAAACAGCAAAGTCGAAGAGTTGGGTTTTTGGTGCTCACACATTACTGATCTGGCTAAGATATAAGCGACTTAACCCAGCCGACATAAAAATACGAAGACGAGAAGAACAATTATTATGGTAGTCCCCGAGTTTCTGCTTGGGGTGCCAAAGTTTCATTAATAAGCTCATTACCGACATACATACCGACATATGAGTAGATCGGATACATTCACCTCTCTGTCAGGTGTAAAAAGGACGAAGTAGTGCTACATTCCACGGTCGCTTAGATTCCTCTCCGGACCTGTCTGCCTTATTATTTTCCTGTGGTTGTGCATTAATAAGATAGTAGCAATCATTGTGCAAAGCTTTGCTTACAATGAAAGTTCCTTCCCATGGAGGGGACAACTTATGCATGCTAGCAGTGCAATGCACCAACCGGAGTACTAGATCACCTTCCCGAAAGACTCGGGGGTTTATTTTCCCGCTATGATAGCGTCAGGGATTTTGCTGATATATGGAAGATCTAGACAAGGCCAGTTCTCTCGCTTCTTCCAGCAGATCAACATCATTTTGCTGGGCTTCACGCACTTCGGCTTCTGTGTATTGGGTGACTCTTAGCGAATCATGCTCTATGTCGGCTGGTAATACAGCTTCTGCCCCATATACTAGAAAGAATGGCGTATAGCCTGTTGATCGATTCGAAGTTGTTCTTAAACTCCATAGTACTGCTGGTAGTTCTTCTATCCAGCACCCCGCTGATTTTTGCAGCGACTCTTTGAGCTGGGGTTTTATCCCGGACAATACCAGTCCATTGGATCTTTCCACTTGCCCATTCGATACAGGGTGGGCCACTAAAGCTAGATCTAGCCAGGTTTTCTTTTCTCAGCAGAACCTCGTGAATGCTCCTTCAGCGAAATTTGTGCCATTATCAGTTATGATACTATGGGGGTATCCATATCTCAAGATTATGTCCTTGAGAAATTTCACTACTGTTGGCCCATCACATTTCCTGATTGGTTTCACTTCGATCCATTTGGTGAACTTGTCGACCATAACTAGGATATGGGTCAGTCCTGCTTTAGCCGGCTTAAATGGCCCTACCATGTCTAGGCACCATACAGCAAATGGCCAAGTAATCAGGATAGTTTTGAGTTCTAATATTGGTAAATGAGTTTTCGTGGCGTATCTTTGACAGCCATTGCATTTTCCCACCAAATCTTCTGCTTGCTCCAAAGCACGTGGCCAATAAAATCCATGCCGGAAAGCTTTTGCTACCAATGCTCTTGAAGATGCGTGGTGACCACATTCTCCTTGGTGGATATCCCGAAGTATGTGATGTCCTTCCTCCGGATCAACGCACCGTTGTAGTACAGTGGTTACACTCCTCTTGTATAGTTCGGCATTGATAATGGTATAGGCTTTTGACCTTCTCTAGATCTACCTTGAGAGTATCTCGTCATCCGGCAGGATTCCATCTTTCAGGAAGTCAAATATTGGCTTGGCCGAAGTGGGTATAATTCGGACTGAGAAAGGTTCCTCGTCAATTTCCATCGCATCCACCATCATAACACCCGCCAGGTCTGGCTGACTAACCCCAGGTTTGCCGAAGCAGTCTCCGGGTATGCTGAGGTGCCTCCCCAATCTATTTCCATTGGTGCAGCTTCTGATCCGGAGAATGTCGGGATATAAATCGATTCAGATTCAGGTGATGGAGTAATAGATGGTTTTCTTAAGTGTTCCAAGGCAACATTTGGCGGGATTGGTTGCCGGGATGAGCCCAACTGAGACAGTACTCGGCCGCCTTGTTTTCAATCCGAGGTATGTGGTGGAATTCACATCCCTCGAAGAATCCGCTTATCTTTTGCACATGAAATCTGTAGAGGGCCATATTTGCATCCAAGGCATCCCAGTTGCCAGATATCTACTGCACCACCAAATTCGAATCTCCAAAGCATTGTATCTGACGTATCCATACTTCTTTTGATACTTTGAGACCATGTACTAGTGCTTCATATTCCGCAATATTATTTGAGGCACTGAAGTGGATTTGCAGGACATATTTCAAGTGATCTTTCTTGGGCGAGGTAAGCACTACTGCGGCGCCCAACCCTTCTTTCAGTTTTGATCCATCGCATTCTCCAATAACTGGAGTTTGTCAGAGGTGGCTCGTATTGCATCTCGGCCCAGTCCACAAAGAAATCCGCCATAGCTTGCGATTTGATCTCATCTCTTCTGTCAAATTGCGGTGCATACGGGGCTAGCTCAATTTCCCATTTTGGATTCCGGCCACTTGCATCATTGTTACTCATAATCTCTGATATGTGTGCCTCACATATCACTTTGATGGGATGGTCCTCAAAATAGTGCTTGAGTTTCTTGGCCGACATATACATGCCATACGCCATCTTTTGATAGTGTGGGTAATTCTATTTTGAAGAAGATAACACCTCACTCAGATAGTAAACTAGCCTTTGCACCGATTTTCCTTCTTCTTCGCGCTCCACTACAATTACTGCACTTACAACTCGTTTGGTCACGGCTATGTAGAGCAACATTGGTTTCAACTCTCGAAATGCGACATCCGCTTGTGGTGTCCATGTGAATTTGTCTGCTTTTTTCATTAATTGGTAGAGGGGCAAGCCCTTCTCTCCCAGCCGACACACAAACCGGCTTAACGATGCTAGGCAACCAGTGAACTTCTGCACATCGTTAAGACATTTTGGTAGTTCCATTCTCTCTATGGCCCGGATTTTCATCGGGTTAGCTTCAATACCTCGGCTAGACACTAGAAAACCGAGTAACTTTCCTGCAGGCACACCAAAGGTGCATTTTTTCAGGTTAAGCTTCATTCGGAACCGTCTCAAGTTCTCGAATGTCTGTTGGATATCATCAAGGAGCGTACTGCTTTCCTTAGTTTTTATCACCACATGATCCACATAAACTTGCACGTTTCGACCTATTTGATCATGTAAACACTTTTGCATGCATCGCTGGTATGTTTCTCTAGCATTACGCAATCCAAACGGCATAGTGCGATAGCAATAAGCCCCGTATGGGATAATAAACACAGTCTTTATTTGATCATCCGGATTTAGGGGTATCTGGTGGAAACCAGATTACACGTCAATGAATGACAATAGTTCACATCCTGCAGTTGAGTCTATGACTTGATCTATTCTAGGGAGTTGGAATGGATCTTTGGGACACACCTTATTCAGGTTCGTGTAGTCAATGCACATATGCCATACCCGACTCTCATGGAGGAAGTTGACGAGCTCACTTTCCTATTTGCTGCTTAACCCAGCACCAATGGTTACGGTGCACTCTGGGAACTGATCATCGATAGACACTTTCTTTGTATCCTTGGTTGCTTGGAATGATATGCTTCCATGCGGGTTGCTCAAAGCCGGCATATCCTGCTGCATGGATTGAGCCAATGCCGCCACTTCCAATATCTTCCTTTTTTCTGAGCTATCACGAGTGACTCGGCTAAGTTAGATACGGATGAGGCACACTCGATCAAACACCTGAAGTCCCAGATACAGTTATTACTCCCCTAGGTCCGGGCAGTTTCATCTTTAAGTAACTAATGTGAGTACTTGCCATGAACTTGTTCAGCGTAGGCCTACCGAGTAACGCGTGATAAGCGCTCTCCAGATTCACCACTTCGAACTCCAAATTTTCAGTCCGACAATTATCGATCATGCCGAATAATACATCAACCCGGACCTTACCAATTGGCTCACAAGAAATACCCTGCACAATGCCATGAAAGGTGTTCCTCGTTGCTTGTAGCATGTTCTCCGATATTCCCAACTTGTACATGATATTGATGCTACTTTCATTGTCAATTAGTACTTTGGAAAACCTCACATTGAGATTCGGTCTGAAGAATTTCGGATCCAGGACCAGTGCGTAGGTCCCTAGACTAGGCATGATCTTTGGGTGATCTTTGATACTCCGCATATATCTCACTACCGCCGGCATTACCGCGTTTACCTCCATATGCCGGCGCTGCAAGCTTTTTCGGTCAGTTTCTTCCATGGTAAACAAATAGTAGCTTGGATGATGCTCCCTGTATTCCTTCCATTCCTCATTTGAGATGGTAACCTTGGTCTTGCTGTTGGTTGTTGTTCACTTGATGCACAACATCTCTCCTTTCCTGATTCTCATATCTCGGCGGAGGTGGAGGCAACATTGGTTGTTGTCCATTTCCCCTTGTTAGTAATGGTTGCCCTGGTACCTCATTCTGAGGTGCTTCATTCCGAGGTGCCTGAGCATTCCCCGAACTGCCATGTTCTAACTTTCTCATCCACTAACATTGCCGAGTTGTGTGATTCGCCGAGCTATTCGGACTTGGTGTATGAAACTTGCAAGGTTGATCCAACATAGTCTCGAACGTATACCTCGGTCGATCTTTTCGCACTTGCCATTGCTTTTTATGCTCCGGGGTCCAAGGCTTCTTCCCTTCATTTTTCTGTTGCCATTTTTGCCCTCAGGTTTTCTGACGCTGGCTGGCGCTAGCATTGGGCTGATCCCGGTCTACCGCTGCCAACCTCTGCGAGTTATATTTGTAATCCGGATGCTCGTCCCTTCTCTTTCCTCGGAACTCATTCCTCCTCGACGACCCGGAGCCATCTCGGTTGAAATATTCCTCATTTTCCTCCTTGACATTAGCCGGGGTTGGGTTGGATCTCCCAAAGCGTACGAATCTGCGATCTGGATCGTCTCACCCAAACTGGTTGGCATATCTTGCTGCAGTCTCTACCACAACATACTTCCATATTTGCAGCCTTGGGCGAACCACGCAATAGCTTGTCATTCAATTACCCCCTCGCATGAGTTCCGCACGTTGCACCACCGAGTCAATAAATCCCGATCTGGCTCATTCGGTCTTTGCTGGCATAATGCGAAAGTTTGTGGCCTGTTGGGCCTCTTGTAAGTGCTTGAGAAGTTTCTAACGAATAACTCCTCAAAATCCAGCCAGCAGTTAACATTTCTTGGTGGCAAATTGTTTAGCCAAACTCTCGCTGGTCCTTCAACATTTGTGGCACATACCTCACTACCCATCTCAAATTTCTAGTTGCGATCTTGACCACCATTATGTAATCAATCAGCCAATCCTCTGGTCTAGTACTACCATCGTAGGTTCTGGTTCCTCTGGGCAACTGAAAGTTCGGCACTGGCGGCTCCTTCATGATCCGGGGCCCAAAGCATGTCGGACCAGGAGGACCTTGTACCTCGATTAGCTCCGACCTGTAGATTCTATCCAGTTTCAGCCTCGCATCATCTGGCTGCAAATTCCTGCTTCCTAACCTTGACCCAATTATATGGTGCTCCGGTCTAGGATTCCCATCGTTGATCGTAGCCGAATAACCATCATTGTATCTTTCCTGATCCAGACAAGCATTTTGTTGTTGCGCTGCTTGTCCTGCACTTCTCTCTTGCCGAGGCGCACGCTGCTGCTGCCGAGGTATATTTTGTCCTGTTCCCACTGGATCATGATGTCTAGCATTGCCATTGGCAGCGTTCCTTTGACCTGCATTGCCATGGTCGCTGTTACCTCGGCCAGCTATACCTCGGCTGGTGCTATGACGATCTTCATCTACTTGCACCGCTTTGCCTTTCCCAAATCTCACTGGGTCGTAGGGGACCATCTATTTGTCTCTTCGCCCGGAGTTCACCACCTCTTCTCTCCTAGGGTTGTGACACGGAGATGACGCGGCTCCGCCGGACCTTGCCGGGTTATTTCTGGCTGAATGAACCAAGTGTGATGCTCCTAGTGGTGCCGGGTTTGCATTGTTCATCTATTCATTTTGCTGGCAAGTGACCCTCAGCAAGTGGTTCACCCTCTCTTGTTGCCTTTGTCGGGCCTCTCCGGTTAGACCTTCTAACTCGGCCACGGCCACATTTGCTGCCCTGAAGTTCTTGCTGGGGTACTATACCTCTCCAGCCCTGCTGTTACTATCGTGGATGTCTGACCCGGCCTAGGCTCGTATTCCTTGTCAATCTCAGTAATCAGGTTTCTACCTCGGATTTTTACTCCATCTCTGTGGTTTTCTTTTGCATATTCCCTCAAAGTAATGTTCAAGGACTGCTGTAACTCTGCTACTATCTTTGCCCTAGCTAACATTTCTGCCTAGTTTCTTCAAACTCAGCTTGCGCCTGAGCCGAATCTACCACAGGTGCTATAGGCGTTGCTAGGATATCTATTTCCTGCTAGAACACATTCTCTGGCCTCGCTAGTGGGGGGAACCTAGACGTGGTCTACTTCGGTGCGACTTCCGGCTCTGGTGCCGGGCCTTTGCTTGCTCCTGCCTCTGGCGCGGTCAACAAGACCTCAATGCTGCTAGTGGGGCGAGTGATACGCACGCCACGAGCTTCACTGAGAGGTGGTTCACCTCCCTCGACGACATGCCGCGAATGAATGCAGGATTCATCCACGCCGACGTAGATTCTGTGCACGCCAAGTTTGATGAAGACGACGTTGCATAGAGGGGGGGTGCTTGCCGAAGCTCCATGCGTTGTCGCTGACGTAGTCCAGCACTCCAAAGCGCTGAACCAGGCCAGAGACGACGCGCTTGCCAATGTTCGAGATGCTTCCTGTCCGGATTTTCATCCCATCTAGCACTGCTAGCCCCACAGTGGGCGCCAACTGTCGTGGTGGTGGCACGGCAGATGCCATAGATAGGCTAAAGATGGGTCCAATGTTTGCTAGGCGAATCTAGGGAGGGAAAACGTGGTGATTCCACGCACATATGTTTTTGTCTTTCCTCTATCAATGGTTGTTACAAGTGTTCCTCAAGATGTTCATAAGAGGAGACTGTGTCTCTAATTCCCCACAAGCTAGCCCTTGAGTTCTAACCTAGACAAAGAAAAATGATCGATTCCCTTCTATGGAGGCCCTGGTGATCCTTATATAAGGGATCCCGGGTTACAAAGTAGGGCACACGTGGCAGCATATTATCCGAAAATGCCCCTTTGTTAAAGCTAGATGCTTCTTTATTCCCTTTAACGGCTCGTCCGGGATTTGGACGTAACCCGCAACGTAATCCTCGCCTTTAAGCATCACCAAACACATGCTATGTCAGCCCATATTGCCCGCGTCATCTTGGTTGCCCCTGACCTACTGGTCCTCCTCTCTGCTTTGCTTTGCTCATGCCATAGCTAATAAAGTCACATTTTGACCAGCGGGAGATTCCTTCCTTCTCTTGGAAGCCATATGATGGTCCGCCTAGCACGTGGCTAACCCGGCTCTGAGGGTACCTGCATAATAGACAGACAAACATGACCGGCGTATATTTTATGCCGGCCGGGCTAAGGCTAAGGAGATGCTCCACGGGCCGGGTTACTCCGTAGGTCGGCCTGCCATGAGGTGACCCGACCAGCACTTGCTTTGACCGCGGCGTACCTCAGCTAACTCGACCCTTATACCCCGGCGTTACCCTACCCGGGGGTATCCCCCCAACAATTTGTAGACCCACATTTTGCCAAAAATTAACACATTACCATGAAAGGTAGTTCGAGAATGACCATGTCCATGTGCCCATTATCGGGAATACGTTCGTGCACTATATACTTGTGTGTCCCTAAAGTCAAACTTTTAAACTGTAGTAGTAGATCGAGTACAAAAAATCAACTGAGTGACAAACCACAGGTCGAAATCACCTCTTCCACCAAGTAGTGCGTGAGAAACACCCACCACAATGGCTCCTGCATCCAAAATTTAAGCGGTATAAAATTTTCATCTCGCCCTTCGGTCCAGAGACAACCCGCCAAAGGCCATTCCTCAAAATGGTTTCTCTTGTAAATTTCCACGCACCACACAATTCAAAGTTCCAAACATACTAGTACCACCCACGCCCTTTGGGCCAAATCCCTCTAGATCACCTTGGACGACCACAACCGTGCTCCTTCCGTCCCATTGACCCTTCACAGCCTCTCCATCGGCATGCCACCATAGCGATCGAAGACGTTTTTATTAGCTCTTGACGCCAGCCCGCACCAGATCAGCTCCTTTGTAGATGAGGTCCACGGTGCCAGAGCGGGCTCAACAACATCGTCGTAGCTTTGTTGGATCCACTTCCCTGACTCCACAGAACCGGATCTGCTTCCACGAACTTGTCCATGACGCCGGAGAGATGGGAAGGCAAATCCGCTCAAGGTCGAACGGTGAGGTCATATCTCACTATAAGTCTGGCATAGGCACGGGAAGGAAATCGCGTAATCATGGTCACAAAGGTAGTCGACGTACACTTCATATGCTCTTTATGCATTTGATGTCTGAAAGTACTTCATCGCTTGTTTCACTGCATTCTCACACTGAGTTTTTATCTTGTACTCCGACATTTCTTGTCGAGGCATTGTATATGCATATGTCTGTCATTGTTCCTTCAGAGCTTTCAACTACTTGCTAGCACTGTACTAACATGTTGTTCTACACACACCTTGCTCTTAAATCTCATAATATATATTTTTGGATGATGCATGTAAGGTGATTTGTGACTGACTGATCAGGGAGACGGAAGATTAGGGAAGATAGATTATTAAAGAACTCCAAATATGCAAGGTCGCTTGGCCAGCAGAGAGTTAGATCTTTCATAGCTACGACCACCAATCATGAAGTCCAGGATTCTGATGCAGAATTTGATCCTCAAGATCAACAAAACCCCGAGAGAGACCTAACTCAGGAAGATGGTCCGGTCGAGAACCCCCTCCCTAATCTTCATGCTTGTATACTACCCAAGGTGCTTGCTCTGTCTTGTCATTGCGATATTTGTTTCATCTTCCATGTTTTGTACCTCAACTTCCACCAAATGTTGTGCAATGCCATCTACTTAGTTCATGCATCATATATGTTCAGCATATCTTGCCTTACTATTCTTCTATTCTATCAGCGTCTCATTTCACATAGGACTTTGATAGATTAATGTATCACTTATGTGTGTCAGGAATCAGCTGGTTCACCTAAGGCCCTTCCAGGTACCAGCAGGGAGAAAAACTATGATCAGCAAGTGTCTGGTTCAGCATTGGTTTATGTTGATGAACAATATTTCGAGGGAGACCTGACTCAGGAAGTTGGACCCGTTGAGGACCTCCCTGCTAGTACGCCCGCTTGTCCACGCCCTAAGGTGCCTGCTCTATTTTTTAATTGTGATATTTGTTTCATCTTCTAGGTTTCATACCTCAATTCCCACCAAATGTTGTGCAATGCCATCTGCTTAGTTCATCCATCACATATGCTCAACATATCTTGCCTTACTGAACTTCTGTTTTATCCGCGTCTCATTTTACATAGGATTTTGATAGATTAATGTCTCGCTTATGTGTCTCAGGAATCAGCTGGTTCACCTAACACCCTTCTAGGTACCAGCAGGGAGAAAAACTTTGATCGGCAAGTGTCCGATTCAGCATTGATTTCTGTTGATGAACAATATTTCGAGGGAGACCTGACTCAGGAAGTTGGACCGTCGAGGACCTCCCTGCTAGTCCTCCCGCTTGTCCACCCCCCAAGGTGCTTGCTCTATTTTTTTAATTGTGATATCTGTTGCACCTTCCATGTTTTGTATCTCAATCCAACCAAATATTTTGCAATGCCCTCTGCCTAGTTTATGCATCATATATATATAACACATTTTGCCTTACTATTCTTTTGTTCCATATGCATCTCATTACATATAGAACTAAAACATATTGAAGTATTGTTTATGTGTGTCAGGAATCAGCTGGTTCATGTAAGACACGTTCAGGTATCAAATGCAAAGCATCGACAAGCCGTCCTACGAATGCTACCAGTGGAACACAAACACATGTCGGGAAATACAATAAACAAAAATCAGGAAACTCACATATGGCTAGAAGGTGTCGTCTTGGCGGCACACCACAGGTTCCAACAGTAGTAGACGCAGCAAATACCATCCCACACATTCCACAATCACCAATTGCCAATCAATATACCCAACAACAATTGACAGCTGAACTAGTTTTGAACTCTACTTGCCTAGCACTACTATCACAACACCAACAAGCTAGCGATGATCACCAACATGTTAATCATCCTGTCGCCAAACAAGGTATGTGTTCCACGCATTATCGATGCATGCTTCCTTATATATACCATGCAAGCTTGATGTAATGGTAGAATTGGCATCCACACAAAGATTTAAGAAAGGGATTTCTGATTTTATGCCCCTTGTTCGTTAGTTGTACTTAGTTTTCCCCAGTCGCTTAGTTTTTCCTCACTCCCCCCACCATTCTGAAACCCTCACATGCGCTCAGACGGCTAGATGCGGTCAGGTCAAAGGCTTGACTGTTACATGCTGACAAGTGGGACCGTGTTGGGCGCGTCCTTCGTTGAGCGTTACGTTACATCGCCTCGACCGTTACATGCTGATAGGTGGGGTCGTGATACACGGCAGACTTGTCGGACCCATTTTTCCTGATTGTGTGGCTAATGCAGCCAATGACAAATGGGGCCATTCTATGGGGCCATCGAAGCCAATGAACGATGGGGACACTATGTGGAGCCGTTCTATGGGTCTTCGTAGCCAATGACCGGTGGGGCCGTCATGCAGGGCTGGAGGGGGGATTTGCATATTTGCCACGTTTTACTTTGCAACTTGCATATTTGCCATTTTATGTGTCACTGGCATGCGGTGGTTATGTGGCAAATATGCAAATTTCGAAGAAAAAGTTTGGCAGATAGGCAAAATTGGCAAATATGAAATGAATGATAGGTGGGGTCGTGTATGACATGTCGGCTCTCTCTCTCATCCACTCCTAGCCCCGAGCGCCGATCAGCTCCTATCCCATAGGTGGACAGAGTAGCCATCGTCGACGCATCGCCGGATCTATCCTAAGGCGGAATTGGACGGACTGTCACGCTGCACCTCAACCACGGAGTAGCCATACGTTGGGGCAGCACCGACCGTAGGCAGGTCCGCCGCCCACGATGACCGGGATTTGGTTCTGGCGCCATAGCTCGACGAACAGTCACAGCAATTGCTAGTAGTGCTTGCTAAGACCTCTGCTCCTGCTCCGCCCACCCTAATCGATTTAGTTCCCGTAATTTCCTCGATATTGTAGGTGCAAATTAGTCCTCAATTTTTGATCATAGCAGGTACACCGGCAAGGGTGGGGAATCGATCATGTCGTGGACACATTCTCCTTCTCCTACCACGTCGGAAGTGCATGTAGCTCCTTCTATTTGTACTACCGTTGAATTTGAAGTGCTGACATGGCCTGTCAGACTGATTCCAATTTAGTTTGTTTTGGGATTGTTACAATGTGCTATGCAGGACGATGATCCATGGTACATTGCATAGCAAGATGAATCAACTCAGTGATCTAGCCATATGATGGATTTGGAGGATATGGTTGCCAAGTTAGGTGATGAATTGGCTCATAAAAACCTGTTGATATTCGAGCTGAAGCGTACCATTGAGGAAGAATTCAGAGCTTGTTCGCAAAGAGAAGTTGACACTTGAGGTTGATCTTGCCATACCTGATCAAGTCTACAAAATCTAAAACGTGAACTTCAAGTGAAGCGCGCAGGGGGGGGGGGGGGTAGAGAGTAGAATTGTTATTCAATAGGTGGTTGTTATTTCCTGCTAATTTAGTCACTTTGCAGTCCTAGAGTTGTTGAGAGAATGCATTGCGGTGCCCGAGTTGCTTGCCATTAGATCTAACAGTCCCAAAGTGGTCGAGAGAATGCATTGTGGTATCGGAGTTGATTGCCATTGGATCTAGCGGTCCCAAAGTTGTCGAGAGAATGCATTGTGGGGCCCGAGCTTCTTGCCATTGGATCTAGCTGCCCATAGTTGAAATGCCAAATACCTAGAGGGTCAAGTTGGGGCATATCAGTTTTGACTATTTTGTCGCTGCCATCGTGGCTATCAGGTAGAGTTGCAACATTCGCGGCAGCATCCATTCCCCGTTCCAAATTAGTGGTTGAGATTGTCAATCCAAGTTGCTAATACCAAGACACTCCATAACTCTCTCTCATTAATATATGCATGCACCAATAGTTTTACATGCATGAAAGAAGTGAGAGAAAAAGGAGAACATGCATTGGAAGAGAGATACTAATAAATAGGATAGCCCTTATAATCTCAAACAATATAAAAAAGCTCTTAGGACTAATAATCCCAAACAGAGGTATCACTTATGAATCAGCTTTAGAGCATATCCACCGTCCTCACTGCTCAAATACATATCAATTTTGATTCAAATCATACATATTTCGATCAAATTTATACAAGCCCGCCGGAGATTGTCAAAGCAAGTACTACTACTTATGAATCAGCTTTAGAGCATATCCACCGGTCTCACGACTCAAATACATGTCAAATTTATTCAAATTTGAAGTCACGGAATTTTGGTTCAAATTGGGCTTAAATTTATCCCAATTTTAAGTGGATGGTGAGCTAGCCGCCCTCCCCGCCGTATGTGCTCTCAAAGAAGTACGGGCAACATGCTCCCGTCCGGCCTTCACTGTCAAATGCACCTCGACGTGCCGGCCACGTCCGTGACCTGGCTCCCACAACTTCGGTTCACGAGGGCTTGATTTGTGTCGTCGCAGTGATGTTGCGGATGATGGCTTCCATCGTCTTCGCATCGATGACCACTGTCGGTGCCATAGCCGTAGATGTTGCGGATGATGGCTTCAATCATCGTCACATCGATGACCACTATCAGCACCACAGCCGTAGATGTGAAGAGATGATGGCTTTCATCGGTGTCTTTCATCGATGGCCACTGTCGGCACCAACACCGTCGCACTGATGTTGCGGATGATGTCTTCCATCGGTGTCTTTCAGACGGTTAGATCCTCACCGTCGCACACCATTCTAGCAGCCGCGCTTAGATCCGCAGCGCCGCAAGCCGTTCTAACCCCCACGGGTAGGTCCGCACCGCCGTATGTCGATTGGAGGGGAGGAAGATGTGGCTGGTATACGTGTGATAGGGAAAGGGAGGTACAGACCTCCATCCCGTTAGATCATGATGTATCCAACATTGGTTGTCCAAGATCCGTGTGACATACATCTTGACCAATCAGAGCGCAGCCAAACTGAGGGCTAGTTGATGCGGCTGATATACGTGCGACAGGGAAATGGAGGGAGAGACATCCAGCTTGTCGGGCTCTCCTCGCCGTACAAGGTTAGGTGCGCCCATCGGGAGAGAGAGACCTCCAGCCCGTCGGATCGTGATGTATCCAACGGTGGATGGCCAAGATCCGTGTGACATACATCTCGACCAATCAGAGAACTAGCCAAACTGAGACATGAGAGAGGGGAAAAGTGAGGAAAACTTTAGCCGGAGGGGAAAACTGAGTAGATCTAAGGAAAACAAGGGCGCTCGGATAAAAAAATGACTAAGGGAAATTCAAGCTTTTGGCATAACAAATGGAAAATGTGTCATTTGAACAAAATAATCCATCTTGGCCGACATTATATTGTTTGCAACTCAAAGATACACAAGTGTGCCAAATTTGGCCTCATTTAGACAAAGTATGTTTTGGGATGGGTTATCTTGTAGAAATCCATGCATCTTCATAGCTAGTAGCTCATTCCAAGAAGTGGTTTAGGGGAGAAGTCCATTTCTCTTTATTTCCTTTTCCTTTACTATTCATGCTAGGTTTTAGTTAACATAATAAGACTCCATGCGAAGGTTGCACTATGTATTGACTTCTCTTTTAAATTAAAATAACCCTAAAACATTTATTTGAATTTAACCATTTAGAAAAAGTAAAATGTGGCTGATTACAAGTAAATCCAAAATTTCCAATTTCATATGGTAAATCAATCCAAGATACATAAGTGTGCCAAATTTTGGATCAATTGGTCAATGTTTGCTATGGTTTAAGCCATGACTAGCTAAACCCCATGTGTTGACCACATGTCGAGGGAAAAACTGAGCGGTTCTAAGAAACTAGGTGCAGGACAATAGAAACTTGCAATAACACATACATTATGGGGTTATCCAATATACAAACATGGAAGCGTCACAAACATTGACAGTAGTTCAAAATCAATACAAACATTTACAGTAGTTTAAATTCATCATACAAATTCAAATTAATAATTCAAATTCATTTTTTTCTTGCTCCTAGTGTTTTTTGCTGGAATATTCTCGGAGTTCACCACCTTGCTCCAGGTGATCCTGGCTGGAATATTCTCGGAGTCCACCATCAACATCTTCCGTTTGTTCTTTTTCTCTGCATCAAATGAATCAAATGCTTCAATCTGTTGTACAATTGGTTCAACCATGTTTCGATTCATTGGTTCATACGGTGCAAAACGCATTGGCATCATTTCTGCAATATCCTCTTGTGTAATTCCTTTACTTTTGAACTCTGCTTCTAATGAATAATTTGCTTCAATCTCCCATGCATTTGGTGCAATCTCCCCTTCATTTGGTTCAATATCATCGTGATCCATTGGTTCAATCGCCGCTGCATTTGGTTCAATCTCCCCTACATTTGGTTCAATCTTCTCTTGATCTATTGGTTCAATCTGCAATGTATCCATTGCTTCATTGTCCTCTCGTTCAGATACTTCATTCTCATCTACAATTGCTTCTCCCGCCTGATCATCCATTCCATAAGTTGGGTCCACTTCATTTTTACAAAGACTAGCAATATGCTTCTTGACCATTTCATTTACATAGTCTACATTGCAAATTTCATTGAATTGGCTTCTTGACCACACTATTCCATGATGTGCATCCAAGTACTCCTTCATCGCCGGTTTTTGTTTATACAACACGTCCAAATGATACAGATGCTTCCTCAAATTGCATGTGTATGAAGCTGGCCATAGGTTGTCAATATAAAATTTACCCTTGAATTTGTTTGTAAAATTCTACAATAAGTGTCACATACATTCCCTATGCTCCACTCCGAGGAACACTGCTTCTACAGCTTTCTCCAAACCTTTGCAAGAATCCGTGTGGATAGTAAGTCCTGGTGGATGACCTATAAGGTCGTGCAAATTCTCCAGAAACCAAGTCCAAATTTCCTCTGACTCAATCTACAAAACTCCAAAAGCAATAGGGAACATCCAATTGTGGCCATCAACTGTAGTACCAGCTACTAGCTGTCCTTTAAATCTGCCATGAAGAGCTATTGCATCCACGGCTAAATCAGGCCTGCAACCATCTAGAAACCCTTGCCAGCATGGTTTGAAACAAACAAAAGTCCTTCAAAAGAACTCCTTCTTCACTGTCTTCCCTCTTATTTTGTACTGAACTATATGTCTGTCTATCTGTACAACACTACCTGGACTAGCCATCACCACTTCAGCTTTGAAGGTGTAAAGCAACTGGAAACTTTCATTCCATGGACCATTGATCCTATCAAGAGCCATTTCCTTTGCATAGAACATCCTCACGTAAGGTATTGTAATATTAAACCTTTCAGAAACTTCTTTTATGAGTGATGTTGCACCAAGTGATGGGTTTGCTCTCATCCAATCCATGATTGCATCTACCAACCACCCAGTCTTTGCTAGTTTTGTTTTATCCTTTGGTTGTCCCCCTTGACGTGGACAAGAATGTTCGTACATGTTACCTTATATTTGAAACATAATGAAAATGTCAAGTACAGTTAACAAATTCTACACAATGATCTAAAATACACAACTGATTGTAATACCTGAACCAAACTGCTCATGAGCATAGTGGATGCATGCATCCTCCACCTACACCTCTTATGTGGGAACTTCACTGTGAACCTTGTTGGCTCACTCTTAATAACAACATAATCATTATTGGTGCAGATGCAATATCTAGTAAGGGCATTACGATAGTCCTGCATCGTTTCAAATACGGTGCCTTCTGAAATCTTAGGATCATTCCTGTCCCACTCAATTACTGGCAAGTCCTCACCATCGTACTCAGCTAAAATGAGACTGTCATTGTTCTCCTCATTCTCTTTATCATTAGTGTCATCAAACGTGTATTGATCCTCTAGTGCATGTTTGCTGAATCTATCTACCAATTTAGGAAACATCAATTCATCATCATCATCTAGTGGAGGCGCTCCCTCGGCAAGCTCTGCTTCGTCCTCCACATCGGCCGCACGAGGGATTTGGCTTACACTCGCAGTGCCAACATATGGTACTGCTATGGACCTACAAGGAGCGCGAGGGCGCACACTATTAGCAGAGACAGCAAAGACACGTGATGCCCGACCACCTGATGATGCCTGACCACCAGATGATGCTTTAGCCCTCTTCCCCATGTGTTCAACTTTAGGTTGCACATGAAGGTGAATTCGACCAAAACGTTCGGCAGCATTCAAAGAGAAAAGCATTACCAGATCAGCTTCGCTAGTTAGTGGGAGCAATCTTTCCTCGCTAATGTTGAAATATTGCAAATCAACTGAATCGCCGTTGCTCCAGGGGAATTTAGAATATATTTTATCTTTCAAATATCTAAGAGTTATGGAGGTTGCAACCACTACTGGGAAGTAAAATCCAGAGAGATACCGTTCACAACCATGAATTACACTAGTATCTAGTTTAACCGCCAGCCAAAATGCCAGCACTGGATCAATCCTATTCGAAAAGCAAGGTAGTTAGCTGAGAGTGGGCATGCGTATAATCAATCCACAAAGGGAAACAATACTTACCCAGATGGAATCCATGCGTTAGATCCCTCTAATTCCACCAAATCTTCTCCGTGCTCGACACGGAGGGTCGGTACACCCGCCAGCGTCGCATACTATTCCGCGAAAGGGGTAGATCTAGTGGGGGAGGAAGCGGAGCCGGAGTGGGCTCGGGGGATAGGGGAGGGGTGGCTCAGGGGCCGAGGATGACATAAGGTAGGAGGGCACGATGGCAGGGGAGCGGAGCGGAGGGGCGGTGTGGGAGCTATTCCAGGCTCGGAGCGAGAATGGTCAGTCCGATGTGTCTCCATGCGGCCCCACCCTTCACCACGTATGCAAGACCCGTCCCAACGCGGCCCCACCCTTCACTACGTATTCAGGATTTGTCCCAACACAGCCCCACCTTTCAGCATGTAACGGTCGAGGCAACGTAACGTAACGGTCAACGCAGGACCCGCCCAACGTGGTCCCAACTGTCAGCATGTAATGGTCAAGCCTTTGACCTTACGACATCCACCCGTCTGAGCGCATGTGAGGGTTTCAGAATGGTGGAACGGGAAACATGAGGAAAGACTAAGCGGCTGGGGAAAACTGAGTACAACTAACAAACCAAGGGCACAAAAATAGAATTCCCTTTAAGAAAAAGGGCCAACAGTGGGAAAAAATCTTGAATCTAAAATTTCCTGAACGCAATCTAGATATTGCATCAATTCTATTGTGCCTGGCAACCGAAGGCCAGAAGATCCAGAAGAATATGCTTTTCTAGCATCCGACATAGGCGTTTTTGTCAGGAATGATATTCCCATCTTCGCATGGTTCAAGCTCCATCAACAGACCATTGACCATTACAATTCACTACGACAGAAGTTACATGTAAGTCATGGTGCTCTATCCCATGCATTCAAGCTTGCTCTTGGTTCTATTCTAAGTCACCTAACATATCAAATGTTCCATTCTTGATGATAGACAAAATTCAACTTCGATCGGGATAATGAAGATGTAGAGTATGTTCTCATGGACATGTTCTCCTATTCTTTGCGCCAGCAGCGCCATAGGCTAAAGAGTAAATAATTTGATGGTAAGGCAAGGAAGGATATTCAAAGAACGACTCCTATGGAACACACTATGACTGACCAACACTGGATAGATCTTCTCGACCACTGGTTTGATCGAAAGATTATGGTATGGTTTGTGAAGACTGATACCATATCACATTCAAAATTCCTATTTGCACATCGGTATCATTAGTATCCTTTTGCAGATGAATGCTGAAAAAACGAGAGAAACTGGGTCGCACAACGTTAACAAACCGAACTGGATCTCATGTATTGGTTGGCCACCTGAGCGCAATAGTAAGAATAATTAGTTTTAAATCTTCTACAGACTTTGTGCTTTTTATATTTTTATCATGTGTTCCGCCCATGTTGCAAAAAGGTGCGGTAAGTCTGCAGCAAAAATTCCAGGCATGCCAACCAAGCAAAAAAGAAGGGCTCAATCCCTCCGCTGAGAGTGTTATTGTAAGTCTTCTATTCGATTGATAATTTGTGATGACACAACCTCAGTGATTTATATGTATAGTTAGACGTGCAACACTGCATTAACTATTGCCTAGTTTTCATTTTAATTTAAGTAGATTATTTCCAACTAGTGTGAGTTTCAGTTTTCAGCTGTACAAAGAGTTACCTTGTGTATATCATGGACCCGACGATGAAGAAATATACAAATGCCATGTTGGCATAATCATGTGTGCCAGTGATAAAATTCTTATTTGTATGATCAAATAGCTATGCTTTTACTACAATATATATGATGCGTAATCATCCATGCCAACTTGTAAGATTTGTTCATAAATAGGTTAAATGTGTTGTCTCCTTGTTTCTCTATATTAGCTTTTCTTCTCTCACCCATGCCTACCAACTGATAACATTACAGATTAAATTGCATGAGGAGATGGCAAAACCTAGGAAAGATGGTCTAGAACAAACCCAAGAAGAATGTCTGGAAACATTTAAAATGGTACTAAAAGGTGAAGCTCATCATAAAAGCACGTTCCTGCATCATGCTAGGTTGTCGTAGTGCAAGTCCAAGTGAGTGTATTTTTCTAGTCAGGAAGAAATTGTAGCACTACGGGCTGAATAGGAAGTGCATAGATGAGCAATCGATGATATGAGACAGAAAGCATTAGTAAGTGATGCGGAGTTGAAGATTTACGAGATCATCAAAATTATCAAGACCCCATAGATGAAGAGACTTCTAAATTGAAGATGAACCCTGACAATGATAGGCGAGTACAATGGTCATGTGAAATGGTTCCTGCTACAGAGCCCGGGTTATGTTTGGGGCCATGTAACAAAAATGGAGGGATTATTTGTTTCGCATCATGCTTTTATCTGTTTACCGTACGCTCGATGCGCAAAAATCCTGTGCCCAAACCTCACTCTCTCAGCCTTGGATTCATGAAGCTCACAAAGGTTTTTTCTTCTTTGGACAACCGCCAAATTAAAAATCTCAGTGCATCGACAAATCCTACCGCCTACCCTGTTTGAATCGGAGATTATGTATCCAATTTCTTTGCCAATATGGTCAGTATTTTGATGATCAGTTGATGTGACTCAGCCTTAAATTTGTACCGAAGGAGTACCATTAATGAAATTAAAAAATCTTAGTCGAGCAGCAAAACCTACAGCCAACCCTGTTTGAATCAGAGTTATCCAATTTTCATTATGGATGATAAGTTAATGTCACTCTCAGCCTTCAATTCCTAAATAGGGAGTAAACCTTTTATCCAAATATTGCTTGGACGGTAGCCAAATTCAAAATATCAGTCCGCGCAATTATTATGCTCATGGATGATTAGTTGAAGTGACTCTAGGACTTGATTTCCTGGACAGATAACATACGGTCTACTAGCTTTTTTCTATTATTTTTGGCCAGTAGCCAAATTAAAATTCTCAATCGAGCAGCAAAATCACACACCCACCTTGAAGCATTTTCCACCCCGCCGTTTCAAAAACTTTGTGGCAAAATTCCCACAAGCGAGTACCATTTTTCTATTATTATTATTTGGCCGGTAGCCAAATTCAAAATCTATGTCGAGCGGCAAAATCAAACATTGACTTTGAAACATTTCCCACCCCACCATTTCAAAAACTTTGAGGCGAAATCTCCCACCAGGGAGTACCATTTTTCTATTGATATTATTTGGCCGGTAGTCAAATTCAAATCTCTGTCGAGCGGCAAAATCAAACACTAACTTTGAAGCATTTCCCGCCCCACCATTTCAAAAACTTTGAGGCCACATCTCCCGCCGGGGAGTACCATTGTTATATTATTATTTGGCCGGTAGCCAAATTCAAAATCTCTATCGAGCGGAAAAATCAAACACTCACTTTGAAGCATTTCTCGCCCCGCCGTTTCAAAAACTTTGAAGCCAAATCTCACATCGGGGAGTACCATTTTTATATTATTATTATTTGGCCGGTAGCCAAATTCAAAATTTCTGTTGAGCAACAAATTCAAACACCGACTTTTAAGCATTTTCCACCCCACTGTTTCAAAAACTTTGAGGCTAAATCTCCCACCGGGGAGTACCACTTTTCTATTTATTATTATTTGGCCGGTAGTAAAATTCATAATCTCTGTCGAGCGGAAAAACCAAACACTTACTTTGAAGCATTTCCCACCCCACCGTTTCAAAAACTTTGAGGCCAAATCTCCCACTTGGGGGTACCATTTTTCTATTATTATTATTTGGCCAGTAGCCAAATTCAAAATCTCTGTCGAGCGACAAAATCAAACACCGACTTTGAAGCATTTCCCGCCCCACCGTTTTAAAAACTCTGAGGCCAAGTCTCCCACCAAGGAGGTACCACTTTTCTATTGATTATTATTTGGCCGGTAGCCAAATTCAAAATATTTTTTGAGAGGCAAAATAACACACTGACCTTGAAGCATTTCCCACCCCAGCATTTCAAAAACTTTGAGGCCAAATCACCAGGGAGTACCACTTTTCTATTAATTATTATTTGGCCGGTACCCAAATTGAAATCTCTATCGAGCGGCAAAATCAAACACCGACATCGAAGCATTTCCTGCCCCACTTCAAAAACATTGAGGAAAAATCTCCCACCGGGGAGTACCACTTTTCTATTATTATTATTTGGCCGGTAGCCAAATTCAAAATCTCTGTCAAGCAGCAAAATCGCACGCCAACTTTGAAGAATTTCGTGCCCCTCCATTTCAAAAAAATTGACTTTAAAATCGCACGCCAGCTTAGGGGCAGGATCGTAATTATTTTTTTGTTCACCTCCATAGTCTTGATTCGCGTAGTTTTCCCGCTGGCCCTCCCAAAATCCCAGGCTTCTCTCCCACGCCCTCACCTCCACAACCACCACGTGCACCACCCGACGGAAATTCCACGGAGGCCGGAGCCGCTTCATCGATGCCCACCCAATCGGATCTAGTTTAAAGGGTCTCTCTACCACTCCACTAGAGCTGTGGTCTCGCTGATGGTGCCTATGGAATTGTCGACTGCCCACGCTCTGCTTCCTCGCTGCCGAAAGCTACCCAACTATACCAGAGCATCTTCACCGTTGTCCACCAAATGGGATCTAGTTCAACGAGTTCCATGTCCACTTCTCTAGACTGGCTACCCGGTCGTCACAATTGACTGCACCGGCATTGACCGCCCAAGATCTGCTTCCTCGACGCTAACAGCCACCGCAACCGTAGCACCCTCGGTGACTTGGATGTTACTCGCATGGTACCGATGATGCTTAGATGCCTCTCCAACCAAGGTAACCAAATATCCAAGCCGTTTTTGTTTTGTTAGCGGTATAGCAGGTTCAAGCCTGTCATAGTGAACTACATTTTTGTAATCATGCTAGTACATACCTATAACATCCCAATTTCAGCCACCCTGATTAGTTGCCCAGAATGCAAAAACTAGGGGGAACAAAAACTTTTTCTTGTTTACATATTCTCAAATGTTCTGGCATTTCAAAACCTGAGCCAAGATACCTTTACAACCCCCACCCTTTTTAGTAGCTTCTATTTCCCCGAACTATGGAGAGCAACCTATTATAATCTCCTTATGTTTTCAAGACAGGCCTTCAACTATTCTTATCTCTAGGTTTCCCAAAACCTCTTTTTAAAGCTTTTGAATTCTAGTCTTGGTAGAGATACCAAGGACTCTCACCTGACTCCAACCACAACCTTTTCAAAATACCCATCCTTACCTCGAGCTAGGTAACCCAGTAGTAGGTTTGCTTTGTTTGCAAGATGAGTTGCCTTGATCTGCTAAGATGAAGTGCCTTGATCTGTTGTTTGATGAATTGCCTTGATCTGCTGTTTGACTTGTTTGCTTAAGGAGCTTAGTGAACCACCATAGGAGCTCATCACTAGGATCAAGATACTTGAAACTCTAAAATCCTAAGCATGACTAAAAAGCTGGATCTAATCCCTAGCTACTAGGTGATCATCTAAAACCCATAACCAGATCAGCTCTAAAGTGATCCAATTCTAGAAGCTTCCAAGTCAATGAAGACCAGTATCAAGCAAGGATCCTTTCTAATCAATATACACTTCAAAATCATCCTATTGATGATGCTTTGGTACCTTGAAACCCATCAAAATAATCACCACCCACATTCAAGTCAAAAACCCTAAATCTGCCAAATTTGGCTGTTTGGAATCTGTTCCAACATCACCTTTTTGAATGCCTCCTTTTCTCAACCCTTGTGCATTTTTGAAAATGCATTTGAACCATATTGTTAACCATCCTAAGGACTACCAAGGCCCACTTTTCCCTTGGTTAGATAATCCTCCAACCCACTTGTTCTTGATGGTTTGGCAGGCAAGAAAACAACTATTCCTGCAAATCTAGTCAACATGCCTACTTTGACAGAAGCTCACACCATCATCCAACCTTCTACTGACCAGATCTTGGCATGGTTGTGATCTACTCATATATGTCTACAAATACCTACTTCACTTGTTCCAATTGGATCTTGGTACTTCTTAAACCCACATGGTTTTGAAGGTTATCTGATAATCTACTCTGGCAAGCTTATTTTATTCAAAGTTTGAAATCAATTCTTGGTGAACTCAAACAAGATCAAGCTCAAACCTCTATAGCATGTTAATGTACATCACCTGGTCTATCTATCCATATAGCCCATGCCCTAAGGGGAGATCTGAGCTCCAAGATCCAACAAGGATTCGGTGGTATGAAAACAATCTTACCCAAGATCCTTAAATCTCTAGTTTTCACCAAAATCAACTTGGATTACCTAATCCCAAGGTTGGAAATGCTTTTTACACCTTGTCTACATCATCTACCTTGATCCTCAAGATTTATCAAATATTATCCATAATTTTTACGGCTCCAAATCTAATAAATCTCCTTAATAGACAAAATCTCCAAAACTCCTTTCCCAAGGGAAAGTTTGGTTTTTGCCAAAGCACTTTCCCAACTATTGTCTCAATTGAGGTCCATATATCATACCCCATCTTCCCACTTCAAGAATAAATATTTTTGAAGAGCCTTATTATTTCTTTTTGCCCATTTTCTTAAATGGCTGAATGGGAATAATAATTGTTTTAAATACTTTTAATCCCCAATAAATCATGGAAACATTCCTCAAAGTATGGTTTCATATTTAGAATCATCTCCCATCAAAAACCAACCCTGTCCAATTCAAAAATATCAAATAAATTTCCAAAAAACATTTCTGCACTATTTGAATAATTGATATAAATTTCATCTGGAATTCTCTGAAAAATCCTAAATAAATCTCAGAGATGCATCTTAACCTTACCCATCTACCAACATCCTTATCTCAAGTTGTCAAGATCAAAAATCAAGATATAACCTTTGTTCATCCCTTATGGAAAATTGGGACATTTAACCATTGTGTATCAAAAACCAAACCCAAACACCACCAATCTTGCGAAGCAATGCACCATAGCACCCAACACTCATCTCTGGTCGGGATCACTGTAGCTCTGCACTATCCCTTGTCCCTTGTGTTTGGATGTGAGAGAGAGACACAAAATCTTTTAATTGTTGCAGCAGCCACCCACTGTCCCTCTCTGCTCCTACATGACCTAGAGCACCACCACCTATCTCCACCGCCCAGTCTAGCCAATAGCAAAGCTATGGACCAAGTTCAAGCTCACCCATGAGCCTAGCTCACCTTGGACCTCCCCCACTCGAGATAAAAGGGTCAGAGGCTGGCCAGCCCCCTCTCGGCCTCTCATTTGCTCCCTACCACTCCCACTTACCTCCCAGAGACCCCTCTCCTCCTCCCTTGCTCTGTTCTGCTCGAGAGAAGGAGAAAAAGGAGCATCTAGGCCATTGCCAAGACCTGACGTGGTGCTCCCATCCCTGCTCCACTTCCTCTACAAGCTGTTATTTTGGAACCCCCTTGCTCCCCTGAAGCTAACCCTGTCCTTGTCTTCGACATCCAGAAACCGCTGCAGTCTCTCCAGGGAGCTCCGACGAGATCCGTTCGGGTGTCTTCGCGTGGGCCATCTCCCGCAAGCAACCGCCTCCTTGCCACCCCTTGCCGGACTCGCCCTGGAGTCCTCCGTCGCCCTACAGCCCAGCCATCCCCTCCCGGTGACCCCAGGTGAGCCCCCAAGCCCCCGCCGTCCCCAGCTAGGGTTTCTGCCCGCCGGCACCGACGGGAGGTGGACGACAGACGCGGGTCATTGATCGGCCCCTAATCGGATGGCCAGGGGCGTCCTGTACCCCTTCGCCTCGACGGGTCACTGACGGTCGGGCCCCTCGCCTCGGTTGGCAAAGTTGGGCCGGCCTGCCTCGGTGCGGCTCGACTCCCTCCAGATCTGTCCCGCGATGCCCTTTTTCCTTTTTCTTTTTCCTGCATTTCCAAATCTGTCCCATAGCAGTTAGTTTTAAATCATTTTGAAAATGGAAAATACCACCAAATGGCTATATCTAAATTTTGACTTGCTCTATGGAGTTTTCTATACCATTCAGAGCTAGTCTCATACCAATATTTATCTTAGTCATTTGCTAGTACTAAATCTACTAAAATGTGTATTTTACACTAAATTGTACATACCCAAATGGTATGTATCAAAGTGCCTATGAAAGGTAATTTATATACCTATCTAATAACCCTAGCCTCCAACTAAGTGGAGCTATAGATCTGAAGATATAAAAATGACTAGATGAATTATTTTCTACCTTTAGAAATTTCCCTAGGTCAAACAAAAGTTGGTATTTACCTAATTCAAACTCCATGTACACCTTCATACCAGTATCTATCAAACCCCAGGAGTCCATAATTTTCTAAGCCCCTATGGATTTATCATGAATTAATCTGTTCTAGGCTTAGTTAATTATCTAGAAATCCAAAAAGGTTGATTCCAATTTCTACAGAAAGGTATTCTAAATGCCTACCATGTGCCCTTGGAATCAACTCAAAATGTTCAGTAGATTTAATTTGGTGAAAAAGACAAAAACCCCACAGAACTTCCTTTGTGAATTTCCTAAGGGCATTCTGGTAATTATTTTGACATGAATCTAACTCTCGGTGAACAAGTACATCAAGCCCTACCTAACCACCCAAGGAAATAATATTTGGACATACAGAACATTTCTGGTGAATTATCTCCTAAAACTAGAGTATTTCCCACTAGAAAATTCATTATAAATCCCTGGAGATTGATAATTTAGTGAAACCACTTTTGTTGGTTTTATTTTATCAACTACTATTTGTTGGTATCATTTTTACACAGTGGTATCATACAAAATATGTCCTTGGTCCAAAACCCCTCTTAGGTAGTTCCTCGGCTATAAATCCTAAGGGATTTTCTTCCATGTTTCCAAGACAAGGACAATCTTATTAAATCCCTTCTTCCTAAGACCTAATGATTTGTAAACTTGTATTGTTTGTTGTTTGCTGTATGTATTGTTTCTTGTATGCCTTGTATTGATTGTGCTCTTGCTTGTTTGCATGTGTGCTCCCTGACGACGATAGTTGCGATTATCTCGGAGATCAGACAAGGTGGTTTTTAGTGGTATTATGGGTATTCTAAGAAGATGTCCAGGGACAATTATGCCATGTTACTGATCTCGGGCAAGCTACCCTCTTCCTCATAAGCCTTGTCCTACTATTTTACTTACTGTTTTATGAAAACTACATTATTTTACTATATGATGTTGTATATATGGTAGTGGCTTGGCTCCTCCAAACCATTACTCAATGGTACTACTAAGTACAACCCTCTCGATGATACCTACTTGTCCCTAGTATGGTAGATGGTGTAACACACTATACCCCTTTCGAGACCCCGATTTAGCCGAAGCAAAGCTATAGGATGGGAAGACCGTGGAAAAGTTTTACCAAATGTTTTATAATAAAACCTTGGTGAGGTGGGACCTCCCAAGAGTTGTTGAGAAAGAAAAAGTTTTTGTTTTATAAAATGCTGAAGGAAAGCTGGAGGAAAAAGGTTTACAAAAACGCACCCCGTTCTTTGCAGTTTTGCTAGAACAATTAACCCGTGCAACCACATTACTCCGGAATGGGACAGGGCTAGATTTGATGTTTGTCTATTCTGGTATAAGCTGCCTCACAACTACTACAGAGGTTGCGATCCGCGGATTCTAGGCCTTCTCCCATAAAGGTCCATGTGGGACATCGACCTGGAGAAGGAACCAACTGTCTGCGGGCAACCAGGCATTACTATGAGCCCCTCATTGAAAGCGCCCACTGTGTGAAGTGTAAAATGCGCTCCGGTTGGTCCTCGGTACCCGACATCCCGGTTTTGAGGGGAACAACACTCATAAGATAGGCACTTATATTGGAGTGGGCATCCGGAGAGTCTTGATCGGTTACTCGACCCACGGTCAGTGTAGATCAGGGTAGTGTACCCGGATGGTGTGGGGAAAGTGTGCAACCTCTGCAGAGTGTAAATCTATTTGAATAGCCGTGTCTGCGGTCATGGACGGTTGGGAAGGTTGCTGTAGAGCGGTGCTAGTTTTTGTTTTCAAAAAGGATTTCGGAAAAGAAATGGCTTTGGAAATGTTTTGACCATGGGATGGTCGTAAAGAAGAAATGTTTTGACCATGGGATGTTCGGAAGGAGGAGAAAGGAGTTTGGTCGTGGGACAACCTAAAGATGGGAACAAATGGGTACCCCAATCCTAGTGTTTACAAAACTTTTCAAAAGGTTTCGAAAAAGGCTTTACAAAAGTTTTTAACAAATATATGTAGATGCTATATCTACAAGAGAAACTATTTGAGAAAAGAACCTCCCTTGGAGCCCTCCTACTACCATAGCCATATTGCATATCATCTTGTTATTATTATTCACTTAAGGTGGTTTGCGAGTACATTCAAAGTACTCACTAGAATTGTCCCTGGCTATTAACTTGGTCAGATATCAAGAAGAAGATGATGTTGGCGACTATGTGAGCTACGACGTTCTCCCAGTCAGTTGCCTGTAGGTTAAGGCATGGCTCAGGCTCTACGCTTAAGGAAGTTCCGCTGATGTTGATCGATGTAGCCATAATGGCGACTAAGGTATGACATGTATTCGTATGTATTGGATGTTTACTTTGATACTTGTCTGTTATGTGCCACGACTAACTGATCATGGGATCGTCGTTGTATGCATAACAGGGATTCTCGGAGGATTAATCCTGGGGCCCCACAATACCAGTCACTAGGCACGCCTATTCTTCATGCTAGTACATACAAGGTCATTAGACATGTTGGTTTGCATTCGCTGCTCTACAAATTTCAAGTCATGCACATGTCTATTATTTTGTCATGCACATGTTCTTATTTTAGCTGATCCGTATAGCAGTAATTTCCTACTATTGTGTAGTTCTTGCAAAATGTAATGTCAGTGGAAAACATTAGTGTGGATTCCTTGCTCCACAGTTACTGAATCTATCTAGTTATTCCTGAGCTAAGTTCCTGCTATTATTTCCCCTGGCATCATTCTGCTATCATGTAGTACTTGTTCAAACTCTTCATACTATTTCGATTATAATTTTGTTGTTGCCATCTGGTTCTACAAAAGCTACAACACTGACTTTTTTCTTTGCGTAGAGCTCAAAAAGGCAACACTGAACATGTTGGTTTGCACAGCCTATAGGTCCACCAGCGATGCCATTATATATTTTCTATATCTGGTGCTGGTTCGTCCTAATCAACAACATAATTATTCTTTATTGTATAGTTCATTCGTGTTTTCGATTCCTGCTCGACAAGTTCTGGTATGATGCGGTTATAATTTCTATGTGGTTATTTCTTAGCTACAATAGTAACTGCATGCCATTGTGTAGCTCACCACAAATTCCGAGTCACCCAACGTCTCTTGCATTCCAGAAGATACCACTGCTTCCATATATATTTGCTGAAATAACCTAGCTAGTTTACACTGGAATTCTAAGAAACACTTCGTTTGATTGCTCATTTCATTGTTGGCATACTTGTCTAATGCTTGTTTGTCCTATTCTACAGGTTCACAAGCCACACCATTATATCTCGTATCTGGTTTTGGTTTCTCCTGGACAACGACACAACTATCCTCTACTATATAGTTCATTCATGGTTTGCATTCCTTCCCTACAAGTTCGTATTATGCAGTTACAATTCCTATCTGGTTCATTCTTAGCTATGAGTAGTTTGTCTTGTTTGCTTTATTAACTTGTTATTACTTAGTTTTAGACTGCAATTATTGCTATCGCCACCAAAGAGGGGACTACAAGATCATGTCTCATGGTGGTTTTCCAATGTAGCTATCACGCTCAAAGGAGGATGTAGTTGATGGATTGAGAAAGCAAATTGAGGACTCTGCTATCAACCTGATTGGCAACTGAAATGCTAAATATTTGTTCCCTTTTGTTCATATTATGTAATATTTTTAAGAAGTTTGCAGCTGATGTAATATCTAGATAAATCGCATAGGCCATGTAGGCATTTAGTTGACGCTGTCCACGCATGGTGGTACCATAAATGCATCAGCCAAGTCGATCAGGTAATAGTATAGGGTTTTGTTATTTACCCTTCTTGTATCGGGCATACCATGAACAGTAAAAGATGCTCACTAATTATACTCCTTTCATGATATTTACATGGGCTTCAGAAAGGCCGAAACTATAGGTGTCCGTGAATGCAATGGGCCAACCCTTAGGTGGAAACTAGTAACGGTAACAGGTTAGAATAGTAACAGGCGAGAACAGTAATAGGCTAGAACAGTAATAGGCCAAAACAATAGCATGCCCAAATAGTAACAGGCTAGAACACTAGCAGGCCAGAACAGCGGCAACCTGCACAGTAACATACCAAAAAAGTGGCAGGCCAGAATAGTGAAGGACCACAACAGTAACAGACCTACATAGTAAATGGCCAGAACAGTAACAAGCCAGAACAGTAACAAGCCGAAAATTGTACCAGACAGGAACAATAACAGGCCGAACATACTGCCAGGCTAGAACAATACCAGATCAGAACAGTTGCAGGCTACTGGTGGGCCCGAAAAGTTAATGGACGGTATAGTAAATGGCCAGAATAGTATCGGACCTTCTCAAAGGTGGCCCGTGACGGGCTGACCGTAAGCCTTAACAGTATTGGGCCGACTTGATGCAAGTTATTAATGGGCCGCACAATATTCGAACAATGTGGGCTTCTGTAAGCCGAAACAGTAATGGGCCTAACATTCACGGGCTTCTGCTGGCTACATCTTTTGGGCCCATTTCAAACAGTGTCGGACGAAACAATAACGGGTCATAATCTTATTGGGCTCTCCTAATTATTAGCATGCCTTGACTGGGCCTGGCTTCTACCACGGTTTATGTGGTCGTTAGCAGCGGTAACTAGGCGTTAACGATGTTTGCCACGTTGCATTTTGCTTGACGTCAGCAGTGAACGCGGCCGGCGAACAGATCTATGATGGAACAGGTTTTTGTGGCTGAAGGGTGTGATCCGCCACGGTCAGAAAAAAACCATGGTAGATTCTTTTGTGACAGGGATTTTACCATAAAGGGTATCCATCGTAGAAGACTTTTTAGCCACAAAAAAGGACCTTCAACCACGAAAATCATCCGTTGTAAAAGCCAACTTTTCTTGTAGTGCCATTCTCCTCCATAGTCATCTAGAATCCTGGTCAACACTTGAATACTCTGACTTGGTTACCGAGGTGCCATTCCTACCTAAACATAAGAACTTTCTCTTGTACTAATTAAAACCATAACCAGCTAATACTATCTATGATAAACTCCTAATATTTATGATGTATCTTAATAAAGAATCGTCGCACTAAAGATATGACAAAATAAATCACATTTGAATAATCATATTTCTAGAGAACTCCTTATTGTTGCTAATATACCCCCTACAGACTCTACCTATTTAATAGGTTACCAACCTAAGGTCAAAGAGTTTTCTCTGATACCAGCTCTGGTGACCCAGCATACCACTGCATGATGTAGTACACTACAGTCGTTGATATAACACCAATGAAACACCGTTCCACAAGTATTACATCCCTTAGAGTGGTACAACAGAAACATTGTGGGTTAAAAAAAACTTAGATTACATATAGCACATTATAAAGATCCATAAACTTCCTCGACACAATGAGGATTATAGTTTACAAAGAGAACCCTAAAAACAACTCGAAGTCGATTCTAGAAATACCACTACTATATAACTATGGCTTGTGATTGCCGCTAAAGTAATTCTCTACAGAAGTAGGCTCCGGTTTCTAAGATTATTTATATGTTACGCTTCAACTTGACTTCCAGGGCTTCAAATGTAGTCGTTGACCCTATTGATTTTCTATGGATATCTTCAGTTATTCAAAGTAGTTCACCTCCTCGGTACACCATTGATTACTCCAGAATCTAGAAAGGATTAATAAGGTACGGTTGAATACGAGCGTACTCAACAAGTTCACTAAAAAGGATTGTTTGATGCACTAGCTACAACTACAGACCAAAAGGTCATAGGTTATGCAGGTTTTCACAAACATTTCTTTAGAGGTTGCTTTTATTCTGAAAAGTTATGTCCGTTAGTTTTCATAGGTTGATTAAAAATTTGTGGAGTTCCTTTCCTGCAGCATTCACAGCTCCTTCCCAAAATAGGGAGTAACATGTCACACTTTTTTACACTCTATAGAGGTATCTTGCTTTACCCACGAGAAATCCTTATCCACACTGCACATCCGGGCGTAGTTTCCCGTCCACACTTCCTTTGGTGTGAGGCCTAGTATAAGAACCCAAGCCGACCACTTCCTTTCTCCGAGACCCCATGTGATAACATGACCCTCCAAGCGGATCAACTTCTGTTAACCCCCTTACAGGAAAATATAAATCTGGTAGCTCCTCGAAGACTTTGTAAGAAGATCATGTCCCTGGCAACCCCGCTAAAATTGCAGGTCTACCTCCACTAGCCCCTCAAAGATAATCTAGACAATCATATCCACTACAAGAAAAATTGACTTTTACAACATACAATTTTCATAGTTGAATGCCTGTTTTTCATGGTTAAAAAGTCTTCTACGATGGGTGTTCTTCGTGGTAAAAGCCCCGTCACAAATGATTCTACCACGGGTTTTTTCGACCTTGGCAGATCACACCCTTCGGCCACGAAAACTTGTTCCCTCGTAGATCTATTTGCCAGCCGCGTTGACTGCTGATGTCGTGCAAATTTCGACGTGGTAAACATGGTTAATGCCTAGTTACCACTGTTAACGGTCACAAAAACCATGGTAGAAGATAGGCCCAGCCAAGGCCAGCTAATTATTATGTGGGTCGGCCCATGGTGAGAGCCCAGTAAGAATACCACTCGTTACTATTTTGTCCTGCGCTGTTTGAAATGGGCCCAGTGCTGCAACTTACAATGGCCCGTGAACTTTCAGGCCCGATAATGTTTCGGCCTACATGAGGCCCAAGTTAGCCCAACACTATGCGGCCACTTGAGGCCTGCACCACGACGCCCCATTACTGTTCAAGCATGGTGTCAATCGAGCCTTTTACTGTTCCGTCCTGCTGACGATCTAGCCTATTACTGTTCAAGTCTATTGCCATTCATTACTGTTACTGTTCCATCCTTTTAGGATTTTGGCCCCATTACTATTTAGGCCATTTAGTGTTTTGGGCTTTTGGCTCTTTAGTCATATACTGTCTGGACCTATTACTGTAGTGGCCTTTCACAGTACTATTCTTCAATGTTCAGGCCTTCTACTATTCTAGACTTTCACTGTTCTAGCCTTTTACTATTCTGGCCTTTTACTGTTATGGCCTTTCATGATTTCAGCATTCTATTGTTCTGACCTTAGGAGTTATGGCCTTCTATTATGGAGGCCTTTCACTGCTCCGGCCTTCTACTGATTAGTCCTTTCATTGTTTTGGCTTTCTACTGTTTAGGCCTTTCACTGTTTTTTGTCTTCTATTGTTCTAGCCTTTCACTATTCCGGCCTTCTATTGTTCAGGACTTTACAGTTCCGACCTTCTATTGTTCTGGCCTTCTACTGTTCCCCCCTTTTAATGTTTGTTTTGGACCGTCCATGTTCATGTTGTTTCAATGTTCGGCATGCTATTTATCCTGCATATTACTGTTTCGTCCTTTTTTGGTAATGCCAACTTTTTTGCATAACAATACAGGAGACATCAATTAATAAACACACACAAATTTAAACTACTTATTACACAACAATAAAAGTTTATTACAACAGATCATACAAGAAGATCGACATTCTGAAAGATTACAAAGTGTTTGTATCATCAATAAGATATCAGTACATGGCGATTCGCTTCAATGTATCATTTGTCCTCTTCTTCAATATTTCAGCTACTGATCTAACAGTAGCTACACCCTTTCTTTCTGCATACAATACATCCCTTATATATTTATCACCTGCAGGAGTTGTTCTAGGTGGACAGTTAATTAAGTTGTTTTCTTTAGAAATGCAATGGGAGGATTAATGGGAAGAGGGGTCACTACTTTCAGTCCTTCCTCGCAAGGACTCCTTGGTTTTAACTACAGCCTAGTAAAATATGGTGAAAGAGGTTAAAACAAAAAACAAGGGAAACAAGTATTATGATATAAGGTAGAGATCATTTAAAGTAATTATGAACTTCCAGTAGCACGTTCAAGCAGACATTAGCTCCTTCCCAAGCGGGTGCCACTCCTGGTCAATCTGCTAGAAGAATCTGAGTCGAGTAGTAGAAACTCTTGTCCTTGTACTCCATTGTCATTTCTTTGCATTAAGGCATGGCATTTAAAACCCAGTTAGCTGGTTTGGAAGGATGAAAACTCTTGAAAAACACCAAAAACATAGCATTAAAAATTACCATATGTATGATTCAAACAAGATAGCCGTTTGGAAGGATGAAAGGGGGTGAAAACACCAAAAAGATATCATTAAAAATGACCAGATGTATGATTCAAACTAGATGGACATTTTCTAAATTAAACATTCATAGATAGAAACACAACGGAACATGAATGCAAAAGTCATGGCAAGGTTTTAGGTAGAATGACTTATTAACTTATTGGGATTTCTATTTTCGTGCCCTCGGTTTGCTAGTTGTACTCATTTTTCTCTAGGCACTTAACTTTTCCTCACTATTTCCCATCTCCTTCTACGAAACTCTCACACGTCTGAAGCTCGCATGCCATCAACCTTGCCGTTACATGCTGACAAGTGGGCCGCGTACAGTTGGGTCCCGTAGTGGACCCTCACTGTTACATGCTGACAAGTGGGGTTGCGTTCTGTTGGGTCCCGTACTGGACCCTTGCCATTACATACTAACAAGTGGGGCCTCGTTCAGTCGGTTCCTGTAGTGGACACCGCTCTCCACTTATCCGGATCGGCATGGTACCACAACTTACCCAGGTTGGCGTTGCAAGATGGGACCCCGAGCCAGCCCCGTGCTCGCGCCTGTGTTGTTGCCTCCCCTTTCTTCTTCTCCAGCAATGGCGGCCCTTTTTCTAGCTTCACTTTGTCCTCCCGTTCGTCCTGGCCACAGTATGGTGCCATCCTGTTGACCTGTATGAAGGATGACAATGGCAACCGTGCGCTTGCTATGAACAATCAATTGGTGCAACTCGGGAGCTCAATTGGGCGTACGCTTGCTATGGAGAATGCAGGAGGCGGGCCATTATAATGATTTAATTGGTTTATCGAGTTAATGTCTCGGCTGCAATCAAGTGAATCTATGAGGTGAAAGTCAAACTTTGAGATCTAGGGAGATGGATGTATAAGAAATAAGAGAATGACACAACTCTTGAACACTTTCAAATTAAAAAAATTATACAACTCTTAATGTAAAAGAGTGTTTATAACTAACACAACTCTTGAACACTTCCAAATTACAATTTGGACATGATAATCTTGTCCTAGGAAAATCTTGAGAGTTTACCATTTTTAGATCGTGAAAAGTGATCCCTAAACTAAAATATTAATGCCTCGTGCATATACGAAAATTATACACCTTCGAACACTGTGAAATCGCACTTAGGACATGATAATGTTGTGCTAAGAAAATATTGAGAGTTTATCATTTTCATGGAGGTAAATACTACGCATAAACTTCGATATACGAAAATTATACATGTTTGATCACTGTGAAATCGCACTTAATACGTGATAATGATGTGCTAACAAAATCTTGAGTGCTTATCATTTTCAAATAGTGAAATGTAATGCATAAAATTGCATATAAGAAAATTATATGCCTTTGAACTCTTTGAAATTGCACTTATGCTAATAAAATCTTGATCATTTATCATTTCCATGGAGTGAAATATAATGCATAAACTTGCGTATACGAAAATTATAAACCTTTGAACACTGTGAAATCGCACTTAATACATGATAATGATGTTCTAACAAAATTTTGAGAGATTGTCATTTTCGCCCCCATTTTCATAGTATGGAATGTAATGCATAAACTTGCATATACGAAAATTATACACATTTGAACTCTTTGAAATCGCACTTAATACATGATAATGTTCTGCTATGAAAATCTCGAGAGATTATCATTTTCATAGAGTGGAATGTAATGCTCAAACTTGCACATACGAAAATTATACACCTTTGAACACTTTCCCTTCAAATTATATTCAAAATAATTTGTTTACGGAGTTAAAGTACTGCTGGCAAACTCATTATTTTGCATGGATAGAGGGGTTATCCTGTCTGCTAGATCATAGAGGATCAACGGTTGGCATGCACGATCCGCGTGACAACTGTCTCAACCAATCAGAGTGTAGCAACCAATATGAGCACATGTGTGAGAGTTTGTGACTAAGAGATCGGGGAAAACTGAGTAGAACTTAAAAACCAAGGGAAAAACTAAGTAGAACTTAAAAGAGAAGGGCAAAACTGACAAAGGGATTCAAATAGAAAATAGAAAGAGATTTAAAATATGGAAATTATGTCTTTTATACAATAAAATTCATATTGGCATACATCAAACTATTGGCAATTCAAATATACATTAGTTTGACAATTATTGCCTCATTCACACAAACTATGTTTTGAGGAGGGATGTTTTGAGAAGAGGCTTGAGTAGAAAGCCATGAACCTTCATAGATAGTAGGTGATTTGAGAAGTGGTGATTTAGAATAAAACTTGATTTTTATACATTTTTTATGGGGTAGGTCACATAATAAAACTCCCTAGGTAGATGCCACTATGTTTTAATCTTTTTGAATTTTTTGTGCATAAAATGACTCAATTAGCTAGCTAAAACACATTCATTAACTCTCTGGTAACCAGCCACCAGAGGGTAAAACTAAGTATATTGCACATGACAGTGTTAGTACTGGAGGGCAAAACTGAGTACAACCAAACTTCTAGTGATACACTCAAGGGTATAACTGAGCACAACTAAGTCGCCAGTGTTAGCCACGAGGGAAAAAACGTGACGCATGGTACGAGTGCCGTGGTGCACGGGGTGGTAGCGGACACGTGTGGCTGTGCACGGTGCAGTAGCGTACGCGGTTACGCGGTGTACTGTGGTGCAACGAAACGTCCCTTCCCTTCACCTTTATAGAGGCCTCCTCACTCTCACTCATCACTCAGTCGCTCACTCACACAACCATCTCCACTATCCCATCACCTTCTGGAAACAATCAAGAAAACCCCAACCACACCGGTGATGGAGAAGAACGGCACGGTGGCCATCGTCGCCTCCAAGGCCGCCGGAGAGGAGGCGGCCATCCCCGTACAGGCCCCCGTCAAGGAATCGAAGGCATGCGCCGTCGAAGTCTAGACCCTCCTCCCCGCTTCCGTCGTAGCCACAGGCGAGAAGGCCCCCTCTAGTCTCAGGCAGATACCGCTCGGCTAGGACACCTACAAGTAGGAGGATTAGATCAGGCCGGAGAACCCCTACGACACCAACATCACCGACCCATCGTGGGAGGTAACTAGGGTCTTCTCCCCTTCCCTTGTCCTCCCTCATTCCCATCGTTGGATGCTAGATCGTATGTTATTAGGGTTCGGCTGTTTGTATTTTTATAGTAGCTAATCCTCTTGTGTTAGATCTCGTATTTCAGTGAATCCCCCTATTCCTATTTCAATTCTATTTTATTTGTCCTCCGAGTTGCAGTTAAGGGATTCCCTAGTTAGTACTAGCGCCGATCTATAGCTGGGATCAGTATTCGATTTGGTTTGAGATTTGGTGATTGGGGAGTAATCAGGGGATCTCAATCGGTAAATTTATGCAAATAATCTATCTTGATAATGAAGGTATCACAATAATGTCCTTATTGCACTCTACTGTTTTTCCAATAGGAGGATAACAACGACGTATGCAGCGACGATGAGTCCAAGGACACCAAGACTCATCAGGTGCTAAGGAGGTTCAAGTCCCGCTAGTATGACAACTTCTTTGCTGGCAACGTCTATAGGTGCCCCTTCTGCACCAGGAGGCTCCACGCCACCGACTTCAACACCATTGTGAAGCATGCCAAGGACGTGAGGACCCGTGGCGAGTCCGTGAACATCCACGGCTTTAGAGCCAAGCACCAAGCGCTCGGTCTTTACCTCTGAACCTCGACAAGGTGGCCGTCGAGGAGGGTTGGATGCCCCCGATCAAGCCCAAGGTGCCCAAGGTCAAGGGACTGGGTAGCAAGAAGTGGAGGAGGCACTAGAGGGAGTACATGGAGGCCATGAGGGGCCACTGATCTTATGCTACTTATGCTGCTGTAAAGCAGCTTCTTTTGTATTGTCTGTGTTGAACTTGTCTACTTCTGCTGCTGAGCAGCCTAATTGTCGAACCTCGTTAAGTATCGTACTATATATCCTGAATTAGCTGCTTTATCTACATCTGCTCTGTTTACTGAATGTATTTATGGTGCTAGTTAGATTTGTTGCTCTAGATTCACTACTAGATTGGAAAAAATGAGGGCGAAAGTAACAATGAATGAAGAGAGAAGCTGCTCTAGATTCTCTACCTTTTTGGGCAAAAAAACACAATTGTTAGCAAGAGAGAGGGGGAAAGGCGCTCTTAAAAAGGCCAATCATAAAAATAACAAAAAAGAAAACTTCCAATTTAGGCGATAGGGCGCACATAACCACCAAACGCACCCCACATGGTCCCACACCATGTCCCCCATAACAAGTTCCCAACAAAACGGCCCCACACAGTCCCACATGGCATGGCTCCACATGTCAGCATAACACGTTCCTGACTAAACGTCCCCACCTGGTTCCACACCGCGTGGCCCCACACGTCAGCCAATGGTCAACCTGACGGTAGCTCCTGTTCGAGCTCTTTGATGAGTTACCGAGAATGAGATGGGCAAAAGTTAGAAAGATTTAAGCGGCTGGGGAAACTGAGTACAACTAACAAACCAGGGGCACGAAAATATAAATCCCTAACTTATTAGGCATGCATCTTATATAACATATTAACATGACAAGAAACCGGCCTAAGTAACACAAGGAAACCTCGCACTTCAGCCTTGATTGGCGTCAAATTGTCAATGTTGGATCCTCTATGAGCTATTTGAATGACCAGTGCGAGTGCTCGGAAAGAATAGCATCTATGAGTTAGTGTTGCAGGATTATACTGATAGCGTGAGAATGTAAGATAGAGAATAATAGCGACAAGCCAATGATGTCGATAGGACCTACTAGATATGGGTGCAAATAAAATGGCAATAGCATGCAGGATATTGAGCAACATTCTAACGATTTCGTAGGTTCCGAGTACCAAAAAATAGCAAACGGGCAAGAGAAATTACTGTTGCGTGGCGAAGGAGGGTGGGACAGGCAAGAGGTCGGGGGCAGCGGCTAGGCATTTCAGGGTCAGCGACGAGTGATTTAGTGAAGCGCCCCCCATACGGTAGATGACGATGTTAATGAAGCAGATCTAGTACGGCGAGGGAGTCAGTGAAATAGTTATGGTGTCCATGACACGGGAGTCGGTGGATGAGGGCAGGGAGACGTGGATCCGGTGCGTGGGGTGGTAGATAAGCGAACGTTTGGAAGAGAGCGCCGACAGTGAAGCAGCTCCGGTGTGGAACAGAGGGCTGGTAGTGAAGCAGCTAGAGGAAGATCGAGGTTAGAAGGGAGTGGGCGGGGAAGAGGCCATGGGGGGTATAGGTGAGATGACGCACATTTACCACCTATACTTTTATATTATTGTAGTACTCCTCTGGTCCTTGTTTCCAGACCAGGAAAAGGAGAGGAATTTTTCATTTGCAAAAAGCAGGGTGGGATATTTGAATAGATGTGCGGGTTGTTTTGGTGCTCTGCGGAAATTTTGAGGTTGAAGCTTCCGACGTACGCTACTTCGACGTGGACGCTCTCACGTGTTGGCCCTGTCTAGAGACACACACCAGCGATAGTATGCTTACCAACATTTAAATGAGTTTCCACACATTTGCCGAAATTTATAAACATTATATTTGAACGCTTTCAAACAAGATAACCATGGTCACGTCCATATTTCTGCTATAGTTTATGATAACATGTCCATTTGTGGTAGATCGGTGCATCCTGGCATTTCAAAATAAGATTCTAGATTTGATGGATAATGACCTACTTTCATGAATTTGCAAGCTTCCTAGATAAATCTGTGCAATAAAATGACTATTTGACAATCTGAGGTAAGTATGTAAAATTTCGAACTACAAAGTGTGTGATTTAGCTTTACTTCTTTTAAATAATTCATAGGTACCAAGTAATCAAATACATTGGAGAACCACCGAGAGTTTCACAATATTCAACCTTTTGATATGAATGGTAATGACACCAAATTTCACCCAATTTTTTAAAAAATACAAAGAAACAAAATATAAAACGAAATACAACCATTATTTTCTCTATTGGTTTCTCACTATGTGCACTAGCTGGTTTCCATGGAAAAATATAATCTTACAATTTGATAACTTTTGAAAAAAACTTGTTTCACAATATATGCCGTACCATGTATGAATATGCAGTGCTTTCAAACCATGTTTGGTAGATGGTGCGTATTGGCATTTGAAATATTATTTACAAAGGCAGCTTGCAAATTCGAAGTTATTTTCAATTTTCTAAGGGACAACAATGGCTTTTGTCATGAAGCAACTACAAACTATTGCTCAAAACCCCACTGCCCAAGTTTTCAACCAAAGTATATATAGCCTAGGGTTTATGGTTTGGGGTTTATTTTGCGTTGAGGGTTTAGGGGTGCAGGGTTTAGGGTTTAGGATTTTAGGGTTTAGGCTTGAGGGTTTAGGGGTTTAGCGTTTATGATTTAGGGTTTGGTGTTTAGGATTTAGGATTTAGAGTTATTTGGGGTTTTAGGGTTTATGATTGTTTAGGTTTTAGGGTTTAGGGAATTTATAATAATAATGTTCAATCTTTCACTAGGACAAAAGCATTACTTAGAGACGTCAATTTCCCATGGGCCTCAGCCGGTTTCTCATTCTGGCTCTAGCACATAGCTTCTAAGAGCACACCACCTGGGCCGGTTTTTCCTTGTGGCTATCAGATACGAGACCTCACATGGTGCAAAAAGGAAAACGCCGCTAACATATACGAGATGGAGACGGCCCGTATGTCGAACCACTTGCAAGAACTCCTCAACTTCATATGGCCTATACTAAGTACCGTCTCCAATAGTCAGGCGACCTAAGTCGGCTATTAAGATAAGCCGCCTCCATAAGTTTTAGACCTGAGACGAATCCTTGTTTTGTTCGTCTGTAATGCATTTCCTCTTTGAGACTGGTGATTATAGTAGCCACCTCTACTATCTAAGACGGAGTTTACCAACAACCGTCTCTTAGAGTTTCCCAGGGGGAGTTAGCCTTTTTCCCCGACAATCTCTAGGTTAAGTTTGCATCGAGACAATGTTTTTAAGGAACCTCCTCTAGTGATTCAAACATGTATTAGGCAGCTTTTGTCTACTATTTACCAGGGAGCATAGTATCCGGATGGTCCAAAATAATTCGGAATGCAACTAGAAACAAATAATATATTTATTATCAAGAGAAGTCTCAGGAACCCTAACATAGCTAATATGTCACACAAATCAACGTACACCACAATACCTACCACAAATCAATGTAAACACTATCATTGACCTAGCTAGCATGGCATGGCAAGTATTACAGTTTCAAGAACCCTGGCAATCGGCTATATTATAACAATGTTTGGCATACATTCATCAAAAGGATTCACCGTGGAACTCTCCGTCGTCTTTCAGCACTTGTTGAGAAAGAAATTTAGCAAGCTCCGCGCAGATCATTTTTAGCTTGGCCATCGACAATACCGTGTATTCTATTTGAGGACACTATGTAAATTAAATCATGATCAAAAGTGGTACCAATAAGAAGAATATTTCAATAAAAAAGAAAATATAATGTTCGCATACCAGTTGTTCTGGTCTAGGAACAACCTTGTTGGCCATCATGATGCTAATATAATGGAAAACATAGTAGCCGCAAATATTCGTCGATGGAGGCTGTTGGTGGCACTGAAACAGAGCATATGTGGAAATAACCGTATTACCCAGACAATATATTTAACATGCATGCATATCTATGTGTACAAGTGCTAGCAGAAACTAACCGGTTTACCCATGTGATGGATTATCTCTTTGTAGTTCTTCCTTGCAGTTCTTTCTTTGAAACGAACTACTTTAAATGATCTAAAAGCTGGAAGACAAAAAGTATATCATTACAAAGCTAGGATGTATATCACTTTTATTATGTAGATGAAAGTATTAAATCACTTGTTAATAAGCCTCTGTACATCATCATAATTTGCATTCTTTTTATTACCATAAGAATCGAGATAATGGACATGGCCATCTAGAAGTGATATAGTGATAAGAATCCAGTGAAAACTAAAAGTTGAACCAATTATTAGTTGGGTGAAACCACTCAAATTTGTAAATGAGGACGAGGTAGTAATTAAGCTAGCTTACTCTTTATGAAAAGGCCATAGAATTAGTTCCTGGTCTTTGGTCTTCTCCAACATGTTGATGATGTAATCCCCGACATTCCTTTCATTAATGTCCATGCACGCTTGCAAAGAAATGACGAGGTCAACGAACAATATTTTATGCTTATAGGTCCTGGCTCTCAAAAATAATAACGTACATCCAAACACACATATATATGAACAAATTTAAAACTATATAGATAGCTGCTATCTAGAACCATGCATGCATAGATATATACTGACACATTGATTGTTAAATACTCATAATTGTACGAATCTCATTGTGTAGATGTCAAAGCTATCCATATTCATAGCCAGGTACAAGTCCTTCCACATCACGGGGAAATCAGAAGCATCACTACTGCTGTCATGATTGTGGTCGGATAGATGACAAGTACGCCATGGGGGGGTTCTCGAGGCATGTGGAAGAGAGGGGTGTGAGACGTACGGTGTTCCAGGACGGTGAGCACACAAGTTTACCTAGGTTCAAATCCGCCGTCTTTGGACGGATCCTACTCCTCCTAGCAATCCAGTAATATGGCAGAGCCGGAATATGGATTACAAGGGTTTCGCATGTGCGAGTTGAGATTGTAGACTATTGTGAGGATGCCCTAAAGGCTCTCCCTAGGACGGCTTATATAGATATCCGGCCTAGGGTTTATTGGAGAGATCTATCCGGCTACGACTAAGAATCGGTTACAGAGTACATCTTGAACTACAAGTAACACTATGGGCCTATGTCGGTAAGTCATTTGGGCCTTCCGGTAGCCGGACTGGACTCCGACTCTTCTCCCTGACTAGGCCGCCGTGAAGCAAAGATCTAACCCAAAGTGGGCCACCCTGGTTAGTGAGGCATAGTGAGGATACCTGGAAAGTATATCCCCAACAGCAGCCCCCAGAAGCCTCCAACATCCAGAGACGTATTTCATCATTGTCTAGCTTGTTCTTCGGCTTGCAGCATCTTTAAGGGTTCCTGAAACTTCAAAAGAAAGGATAGGATCCGGGTCTCAAATGAGTCGGACCAAGTAATATGTTATTCGGGTTTCCAGCTCAAAATTCAAACTAAGCCAGAACTTGGTCTCTGACGTAACCTAACACTAGTCATGGTCAAGTCATGTCATTGACAAACATTCCTGTCAGCACGACCGTTGGTGGGTCTGCCTTTCGTGGAACCGAGGCATCATTTTAATGCGTGCGCGGAGATCGAGGCGGCGTAATCATCATGTGGGGGTTACCCAGTTCCTTCCTTGGTGCGTGGTGCATTCACTATTGCGTTTACACGAATCTTGGTGCGGCAGGGGGATACAAGTTGTTAGGATCCTTTTCCCCATCTTCTTCACTAACACTTGCGTCGTTTCCTTCTCCCCAACGCTTCCCACGAACACAGAGCTTCCCTGCTCCCTAGAACCCTCCAGCGCCGCCCATCCTAGGTAACATGCCCACGAGGAAATGGCTTCAGCATCATCTTCTGGCGTGACGGTGACGGCAGCGACGGCTTCGGCGGCGGAGAAGGAGAGCAACCGCGGGGTCTGGATCCTATGTGTCCTTGACGATGCCAAGCTCCACATCATGGAGAACGTAGGGCTCCTCCATGCCAGCGACTGGCGGAGCGGCTTCAGCGAAACCGTCCCCAATCCTCGCATCGGCGAGCGAGTACACTTCAGCACCCACCTCGACAGAGGTTTTATTTTCCCTCCCTCAGACTTCTTTTCTGAGGTTATAGATCATTACAGAGTTCAACTCCATCATCTTCCCCCGAACTCTCTCTTAGAGATGAGCGCATACGCATCTTTGTGCGAGGGGTACCTCGGCATTAGGCCGAGTCTCACTCGTTTCCAGTTTTACTTTCATGTCCGGAGAAACTCTATCACCGTAGGTAATCCATACATTACCGGTACTATTAGTTTTTCTGTTAGAAGAGAGCGCGTGTATCCTCGGATTAGGGCCAGTGAGTCGGTAAAATAGTGTTCGTCCACTTTCTTTTATCACAAGGATATTCCTACTCCCGCCAAATCTACTGCTCTGTCGTCTTTTGTTGATGGTGTCGCTACGCCCCAAGAGTCCTAGGACACAGATGCGCCGGCTCTTAGTGACGATCTGCTTCTTGCCAAGAGGCGGATCGAATATTTGATGAAGCACAAGGGCCTTAAGGGGTCTGACTTAGTTCACTGCTGGGTGGCACGCCCGATGCAGCCTCTTCAATGGCATGGAGACTGGCTTATGCACTCCATTACGGTGTCCAAGAAAGATTCCCTCTGCATCTGCTCCCAGGCTTACACAGATAAGGATTACGAGTCTCAAATCAAGTGGCTGATAAGGGAGCGGGTCGAGAGGAAAATCCTGGAGCTATCTTTGGACATGCATACGGCTGAGGATCACGTGGTACTGGTAAGTTTATAGCAGTAACTCGAATTATGTGTTCATCTTTACATTGTCATTTCATTTTGCAATACTGAGGTATGTCTTCTTTTCATCTTCCTGACCTCCCCGAGTCGGAGCTTGCTCCTATCGAGCGATATCCTCCTGAGATTTCTCAGGACGACGGAGAGTTGGTTCCACTGCCGGACATAATTCCTCGGAAGCGTAAGGCTCCGATAGTTGCTATTGGCACAAAGGAGGCGCCTCTCGTGAAGAGGTAATCTTTCCTCACAATGTCTTTGTACTTAATGTCTTATTCTTTCCAAGGTGTAATGATCTCTGTTCTATTACCTCCTCAGAGCTAGATAGCTCACCAAGGGCAAGGGGAAAGGAGGCTCGTCGAAGCCCCTACGCCAGTCAAAGCTGAATTTGACTTCTCCTGCCCCTCAACCTTCTACGGAGCCAGAGATTACTCCATCTCCGACCATCGTAGAAGATCCAGCTCAATGAGCAGAGCCAGTGATCCTCGGATCGCAAACTAACATCACCATGGGTGACTTAGGTTTTGATAAGGGTGAACCCTCTTTGGGTAATGATCCCTTGGCAGAGGTCTTCACTGAAAACCTCCTCAACAATCCAAGTCTTGCCAAGCTTGGCATTACTCGGAAATCTGTGGAGGAGATCCAACAGCTAGCCCAGCAATGCCTAGAGAGCCGGAATATAACTGTCGAAGAAGAAGCACAAGAAGCAAAGGATGTCAAGTACTCTGAACTTCTTGAACAAGTCCGTCTTCACGATGAGAGGCTGAGAACTGGCGAGCTTCCGCCACCACCAGTGATCCCGCTGACCCTCGCCGAGAAAGTTAGGACTGAGGTTTCCATGAGCTTGAGCGCTCACCCATCAACATCATGTAAGTCGAATTCAAACTTATCTTTTTTACTTTATTCCATTTCATACCCTCTAGCCCCCAAGCATGAAGTTGGATAGACAATCTCGATTTATGCTTCCTTAGGATGCCAAAGAATGAACTAGTGTAGCCCCCAAGGCTCGTGATGATATTAGTAAAAATATTAGCCTGAGTCTTTAGTAGACTTCTGACTCTGGGTATTCTGACTTACAGAAAGTTAATTCATATAACCAGGAATTATTGAAGAATATTTGCAACAAGCGGATGCCGATATCTCCATAACACATCAAACATCGGATGCCGATATCCTTAGCAATCCGGATTCCATGCAGTAGTGCTTCATACTCGGCAATGTTATTCGTCGTCGTGAAGTGGATCTGCAACACATAGAAAAGTTCATATCCTTGGGGTGATTTGAGCACCATGACATCCCCCGAGCGCTTTAGACCCATCAAAATGTAAGGTCTAGTACTCTGACTCTGGAAGGGTCATATTCTCCGTTGTCTCTATCCAATCAGCGACAAAGTCAGCGAGGATTTGGGATTTGATTGCTGTACGAGGTTTGTACTCAATGTCGAAAGTTGAAAGCTCTATGCCCCATTTTGCGACGCATCTTGTAGCATCACTATTGTTGATTATATCTCTCATGGGAGTTGTGATCACCATGATAATTGGATGTTCCTGAAAATAATGTCGTAACTTACGAGATGCGAAAAAACACCATAAGCCAACTTTTGATAGTGTGGATACCGCTGCTTTGATTCAGTTAAGACCTCATTCAGTTAATAAGTCAGACGCTGCACCAGGTGTTCCTGATTTTCCTCTGGTCTCTCCACCACCATGACGACACTGACGACCCTGTTTGTTGCAGCGAGATAGAGCAACATGGGTTCCAGTGGTTCCGTTGCTGCAAGGATGGGAGAAGATGAGAGTACTGCTTTCAGGTCTTGTAGTGTAGCTTCAGCTTCGTCGGTCCAATCAAAATTTTTGGTCTTTTTCAAAGCTTGGATAGTGGTGCGGCTCTTCCACCGAGCCGGCTTACAAACCGACTGTCTGCCGCAATGCAACTAGTTAGTCTTTGAACATCCTTCAGGCGAGTTGGCCTGGAAATATTGAGTATAGCCTTAATCTTGTCTCGGTTTACCTCTATGCCTCTTTGGGACACGATAAAACCTACCAATTTTCCGTCTAGTATTCCAAAGAAACACTTCTTCGGGTTAAGCATTATGTTGTATTTTCGTAGATTTCCGAACGTTTCCTCCAAGTCGGAAATTAATGTTTCCTTCTTTTTGGACATCACCGCAATGTCGTCCAAATATGCATGTACATTGCATCCTATTTGGTCGTAGAGGCAACACTGTATAGTGTGTTGGTACGTAGCTCCTGCGTTCTTGAGCCCAAAGGGCATCGTAACAAAACTGAAGTTTCCGAAGGGGGTCATGAATGAAGTTTTGACTTTGTCAGATTCCTTCATCCGGATTTGGTGATAACCGGAATATGCGTCGAGAAAACGTAGGAGTTCCAAGCCTGCCGTAGAATCGATAACTTGATCAATTCTAGGTAGAGCGAACAGATCTTTGGGACAAGCCTTGTTGAAGGCAGTATAATCAACACACAACCTTAAATAAGTGGTGTCCTTTTTAGGGACCATTACAGGATTGGCTGACCACTCAGTGTGGATGACCTCTTCTATAAATCCGGCTAACTCGAGCCGGGCAGTTCCTTCTCTATTGCCTTATGCTTTTCATCGCTGAAACATCGTAGGGATTATTTGACGGATTTAGCATTCGGGTGTACATTTAGAGAGTGCTCGACAAGTTCCCTAAGTACTCCGATCATGTCAGATGGCTGCCATGCGAAGATATCTTGATTTGCTTGGAGGAACTTGATGAGCGCGCTTTCCTATGCGCTATCTAGGTCTACACCTATGTGGGTCACCTTGGAGGGGTCATCATCCTTCAAAGGCGTTTTCTTCGTATCTTCTGATGCCTTGAACTCTAGATTCGCCTTTGTCACCTCCTTCTTTGTTACGGGCATCTCGGACGGATCAATGGTCTTCTTGATCTCCTGGTACTCCTAGGCGTGCAGCACGGCTTCAGCAAATGCGGCATTTCCGTCCTTGCACATTCGTGCCTTCTTTGGGTCTCTCCTGATGGTGATCACGCCCTTGGGAGTTGGAATTTTCATCATATTGTAAATGTAACACGGATGAGCCATAAAATCCCAGTAAGTCGGACGTCCGAATATAGCATGGTATGCTCTCTTGAACGGGACCACTTCGAAGGAAAGTGCTTCTGTCTGATAGTTCTTTGGAGTTCCAAAGGTAACATCCAAAGTGACTTATCCCAGGGAATTTGCTTGTCTTCCTGGGACAACTCCATGAAAGATCACAGAGCTGTAATTCAGCTAGGTCTCCGAGATCCGCATCTGGCGTAGCGTTTCGACATATAGGATGTTAATGTTGCTGCCGCCGTCCATGAGAGTCTTGGAGAAACCATAGCCATCAATAAGTGGGTTGACGACTAAGGACTATTTTCCTCGCATGTACAACTTAGGCGGATGATCAGCACGGTCAAAGGTGATTGCCACTTCCGACCAATCCAGGAATTGTGGGACAGCCGGAACAGTTGCGTTGAGCTCATGCAGAACTGCTTTATTGACCTTAGCTGGTTGAGATACGAGGAAGGTGACGTAAGTGTCTTTCTTTGTTGGGAAGTTTTTCTTTCCCTCTGGCTTTGGATTTGAAAGATCAGCTTCCTCCATGTCGGAATCTTCCTTGGTCTCTTTATCTTTTTCGGGATTTTTCTTTCCCTTCTTCCGCTTAGCCCTGTAGCCAGCGGTATCGTCTTTCTTGATGTCGTCATTAAAAAGACACTCGGTGTTTGTGTGAGACGAGCCCCCATTGGCATCTAAGTGATGCACACATGGGTTATTGGCAATGTCAACCCAAGAGTAGGTTTTGCCAGGTTGCTGGTCTCCTCTACCCTGGACTCTTGATGTCCCATGACCGCGTTCGCGGCCGTCGCCTCGTCCTCCTTGTCCTCCAGACCCGAAAGTAGCAGTGACCACTGCGGTTTCCACGTTGGGTTTTTTACGAGGTGTTCTTGCGCTTCTGAGCTTGCTGCTTTGGTTGTTTTACCGATTGTGGCATGGCTAGGGCATTCAGTAATCCCTTTGCATCGTCGTCAACATCTGCATACTTGCTCGCTGTTTCTATCATCTCTCCCAGATTAGTGACTTTGTCACACTTCAAGCGATGACGTAGTAAACCAATTGGCAGTCTTGCAATGAAAGCTTCGATCACAGTTTGGTCATTTACTCCTTCACAGGAGTTCTTGGTGCGATCCATCGTCCAAGGTAATCTCGGCAAGTTTCTCCGGCTTTTTGGGTGCACCGTTGTAGGTCTCCTACCGTAAAGGGCCTCCGATATGTGCCTTCGAAATTCCAAAAGAATGCACTTTGTATGTCATACCAGTTGTGGATGGTGTTCTCCGGAAGTTCATTGAGCCATGATCGTGCCGTATTCCGCAACATAAGTGGGAGATATCGGGTTGCGACCAGGCTATTTCCACCTTTGGCGATGCAGTAAGCTTGGAAAAAAATCCTAGAGCCAAGTATCTGGCCGAGTTACACCGTCATAAGGTTGGATGTGCCTTGAGATAGCAAATCCTTCCGGGAATCTTGTTGCTCTTATGCATGGTCCGAAGCATTTTGGACCCACATAGATTTCGTCGTTCTCATAGCACCACGCCTCTATGTTGGAGTTGATCCGATGTCTTGCATCACTTGGTGATAGAGATCGCCGTCCTGATTCACGGTTGTGGCTGCGGTGCCTTGTAGCCAGACTTCGGCTTCTGCCACCACCTCCTCCGCCACAACGCCCTCCGTGGTGGTGGCTACTTGGTCGAGAAGGTGGATTGTTTCCGATTGATCGTCAGCCTCTTTCCGGAGCGTCATTATTCCAGTTCCAGGGAGGGTCTTCATTCTGACGAGCCCCCAGCCGGCTTGACTCGGCACGATGTCTGTCGTTCCTTCATCCGTCATTCCCATCACGATGGGGTTTAGTTGGACGGCTTGTAGGTCAAGGAGGTGGCATTATTTGTCGGTCCTCCTTCCAACATTTCTCTTTGTCATCTTCCCTGCGATCGTTCGACACTCGCCAGGGAGGATTTCTCAGATACAGTTCAGCAATTGCCTCTTGCTCAGCGGCTAGAGCAATGTTGCGCCAGTCACGTGCAGTTCTGTGGTGCTACCCTGAAGATCCGGTTCTTGAGTGATTGTCTTCCCGACGGTCGGAACGGTGATGCTGTTCCGGAACCCTTTGGGGTCTTATGTCGTTCCAGGACGGATCCTGTGACATTGGTCTGATTGAGAGACCAGTTTTCCGCTCCCAGATTTCGCGACCTTCTGCTGCTCTAGACCCTTGGTGACTAGATTAATGCCCAATCGAACCTATTCTGGGCCTGGATTATTTGCCAGGATATCTCGGGCTATAGCGGTGTTTTGCACTGGTGTTGGATACACCAGGTCTCCGTTACTTTCGATCCGAGGCATCCTTGGATCTCCCTCAAAGAGAACCTTGCGTACTTCCGGAAATTGATTGTCACGTGTGTATCGTTTCTGGTTCTTCTAATGTTGCAGAGAGATGAGCTTCTCCACAGTAGCCATGCGCTTCTTCTCTTCCTTGATGTTTTTGGCTTCATCTAGGGGTACTTGGCGACGCGCTTCTAGGGCTTGGGCCCTTTCTTCCAATTCTGTAGCAGTAAGTTCTGCCGCAGTAGGGATAGGTGTAGTTAATGTAGCATCGATCAGTTTACGGCCACCTGCGGTGATTTGTCCATCCACCGACTCTTCTTTGGGCTCGTCCAGGATAAGTACTCCATCCGAGTCCTCTTCGTATTCCTCGGCAATCACCTCCTTTTCTGGAAGTTCTTTTGCCAGTGTCTTGTTCTTCTTGTTCTTCTTATTTGCCTTCTTGGCAGCGCCGGTAGCAAAGACGGCTTTGGGTACGTTTACCGGAGTCAAGATCTGATCAGTACTTTCGGACATCTGGACCTCAGGATTATCTCCAAGATCCATGTCATCCTGCGCTTTGGGAGAGTTTTCTCTAGATCCTTCATCCATGGCTTCTCCTTCTTCTGCAGCTTTGGAGTTGAACTCCTCTTCATATTCCACGGAGAACTTCCGGAAATCTGCCGACGTCATCGAGTCATCCGAGGATGTGGGTAAGTCAGTGTTTGTTCTGATCGCCTCCAACACCGAGTCTTCATTGTCTCCGGTATCAGCAGAGCCGGATCCGGATCCAACATATCCGACAAAGTGCGTTGTGTGCGTTATAAGGTAGTTGCGGCTTTCCTCGTGGGCTTCCTCGAAGATCCTGATGGTTTCGAGAACCTCATCCATGTTTGCGCTTTGCAGCATCATGCACCTCGACGTATGCCTCAGGAAAGGTTGGTCTGTTCCAGCGTTGGCGGAGTCGGAACCAAGGCTATTTTATGTTCCTCCTAGACTTCAACCTCGGCAGGTAGATCGATCTGGGATTCGGCCTTTGTAGGGAGATCCACTCTAGATTCGTCTTGAACCGTGAGATCTGCTTCCGGTTCGGCTTTCTCCACTATCTCTACAATAGGTGTGGGCTGGGTGGGATTAGGGTTTTCTGAGATCCGGAACTCTGCCGCCTCTATCATCATCGCTGGGGTGGGTGGGGCAGGTTCAGCAAGTCCGATGTACACATCGATTTCGCCAAAGGACATGATGGTGTAAGAAGTCACGACCTTCCTAGCTGGAATCCAGGTCTCATCTAGAATGATGAGAGGGACGTCGCTGGCATAGAGGATGCGACCGACGGCGATAGTCTCACCGATTATGATTCTTGCAGATTCCGCTCGGAACGCAGATCCGAAGCTCACCTGCCCCACGGTTGGTGCCAACTGTCGTCAGATTGATGACAAGTACGCCATGAGGGGGTCCTCGAGGCATGTGGAAGAGAGGGGTGTGAGACGTACGGTGTTTCGGGACGATGAGCACACAAGTTTACCCAGGTTCGAATCCGCCGGCTTTGAACGAATCCTACTCCTGCTAGCAATCTAGTAATACGGCAGAGCCGGAATATGGGTTACAAGGGTTTCACCTGTGCAAGTTGAGATTGTAGACTATTGTGAGGGTGCCCTAAAGGCTCTCCCTAGGATGGCTTATATAGATATCTGGTCTAGGGTTTACATGAGAGATCTATCCAGCTACGACTAAGAGTAGGTTACAGAGTACATCTTGAACTACAAGTAACACTATGGGCCTATGTCTGTAAGTCATCTAGGCCTTCCCGTAGCCGGACTGGACTCCGTCTCTTCTCCCTGACTGGGCCACCCCTGAAGCAAAGCTCCAACCCGAAGTGGGCCACCCTGGTCAGTGAGGCACATTGAGGATTCCCAAAAAGTATATCCCCAACAATGATGGTGAAAGGTTTCAGCAGGTATGCGAAGGAATATTCCAATTTCTTGCATTCTCTCTGGCTTCTTTAAATTATCCACATAGTGCTTGTGCAACAATGCAAAGTCTTTGCTAAACTCAGCCTCAATATTACTAACATCACCTTTTATTAGTTTTCCCCTAGGATTATAAAATGTCTCGTGTATCTGGGCCTCCCCCACCTTACCTCCCCCTCAAAGAATGAATGCGTCTGTTCGGTGTCCATTTGACTGAGGTTAACATCAGCAAGATTAGACGGCAATTGCTGCTTGGTCTTCGCATCTTTTGTAGAAGTCCTGGTATTATTTTTGGCCTTCCCTATGGTATCTTTGGTTTTCATAGGAGCTTGAGGATTCCATGTGGGCTTGGAAAGCGCATTTGAGCGTGTGATCCTAGTTGGAGATGGTGGCACCCCCTTGGCAGCCAAAATAGGCGGGGTGTCTTTATCATTGGTCATAGTACTGGGGTCTTTTATGGCAGTTGTAGGCACTAGTTTCTCTACTATCTTCGGGGCTGCAGGGGCACTTTTGACAGCAACGCCTTATTCGTTGGAGTAATTGGCATGTCAACCCTGGTCTTGGTGGCCACACTGGTGGGAGCTATCTCTTCAGTTTATTTATCCTTGGACACACTAACGGGGGTATCAGTAGTGGCCCATACTGTCTGTGATATAATATCCCGGGGGAGCGGCACATTCTGGCGGGGCAACATATTTGGAGGAGGCATATTCTGGGGGTCAGGCAATAGCATATTGGGGGGCAACTTCTTTTCTGGGGGTGGCGCTTCTTGTGAGGAGTGCGCTATATTTGTTGGAGCTGGCACAACAACACTAATTGAGGTCTTGGCAGGTACACTCGCGGGCGGGGTACCGATCGCTTTGGTTTCTAAATAATCATCATCAACTTGAAAAACCGGTGCTTCCTTGATGTTGGGAGTCAGTGTTGTCAGTGATAGGTGTGTCCAGGCCAGGATAGCTGGTGTTTCAAGAAGGATATCTTTCTTTGGCCACTAGATGAAGGTGCCCTTTGCCTCAATCAGAGTCATGATTTCTTCATTGGGAGGGACTGGCAAAGCGATCTCACTGCACCCCTTTTGGACATCATCAATGTTGAACCTCGAAAAACCGTCGCGAAGAGGACATTTGCGTACCATTTGCCCTTTGGTTGGTGGATGCACTAGCGCCCAGGAAGACGTCTCGGGTTGATCCGAGCCGACTTTCCTCGCTAGTAGCTGGCAGACGATGGCTACCTACAAAGAAGGATTAGGTCAACTAGCATTCCATATGACAATGCATAATTCATTTGATGTAATACATGCTTTGCATTATCAATGGGTTTAATTACCTCTATGTGATCACAAGGATAGTTGATCACGTTAGCGTCCCTACCAGAACCGATGACGAGTTGGGAAGAAGCACAATTGCTCGGAACTGGCGGAGGCGGCTGGACCAGCGACGGTGGAACGAGATGACCCGTTAACTCCAATTCCATTCTTAAATCTACAAGTATTTTAGATTTTATTTTTTTCTCCCATCACTTTTTCATAGAGCTCATTCTTAGCTTGTTTGCATGCACGCTTGTCCTCCAACTTCCAATCGCGTCCTATTTTCCACGGGGCAATGGAACTTACTCCCCTCGTGCGACCATGGTGCTCTCGGCCCAAAACCGCTACGAGGACATCTCCCTTAAAACCACCTGCTTCCTTCTCAGCATCCTTCGCAACCTATAAAACAAATTAATGAATCCTTTAGAACAAAGGGTGAATTTGCTGATGAAATAATCATAAATTCTAGCTAACATGTGAAGCCTCACCAATTTTCCATATGCTACGATGTCCTTAGTCCTAACTAAAGTTGGCACACCGCCCGTTTTTTTGTCACATTTGGCCCTTGCTCTAGTCTAGTCTCTTGCCCTCTCGTCTCTAATATCTCCAAATGGTTTCTGTTGTCTTAGTACCTCTGCCTATAAATCCTGTTCTTCCCATTTATGGGCCATGCCCGCATACCCAGCAGTCCCCATTCTGTGGTGGTTCTTGAATAACAGGGCGCCCTCTCTTGCTTTTTGACTCTTTATTTTAAACTCCATAGATTTTTTCCGCGCCACAAACTCATCCCAAGCCTCTTGGGTGATCTATGGGTATAGATCAAGGGGCTATTGTCTGTATCCACGAACTTCGTCACGATCATGGACTTCCATTGCTTCCAGGCCTATCATGCGAGCATTATAGCCGCTCGCTAAACATGCGACAAGTCCTTCGGTCAGATGGCGAAATACTTGAGAATCTCTGCCTTGACATTATCACGAGCGATCTTTGATATTTTCCTCCATCCTGTAATGGTGATGGACACTCATTCTCATGCCACAAACCCCAAAAATCATCAAGAACTTTTTTCTTGCATTACCCGGCTTTAACGGAACACCATTTCTCAGATTGATGTGTGTCACGATGAACTTACACTCCGGTCTACTTGTTTTCCCATGCCTGTCACCTTTTCTGTTTTTATCCCTTCTGGTTCGTGTAGATATCGATGGCACTAGGTCACAGTCATTCCTGCTTATGTAGAAAATCAATATAGATATGAGATAACATACAAAATAATAGTATATTAACTAAAAATGCACTTCATTGTGTAAGAATTATAGTAGGCGCTCTTAGTACTTGGGACTAAACCATTTTCTGCTACTGAACTGTAACAGGACAATGTACTTACAATTAAGAATGTGCACATACTTACAATATATCCTTTTTTAAAAGGAAAATGTCCTGAAGATAACTAAAAACAAAATTTCAAAGTCTCTCACCATGTCAGTCGTGACGGCGACTCTGGCCCTTCGTGGATGTCCTTGGTATCGTCAGCGGCGGCATCCGCTAAGTGATGAGAACTCCGGAGAGGCGAGGGCACCGGGGAGCCCGACATCAGGGAGGAGCAGGGCAGCAACATGGAGCAACGCACGCATGGTCTTGTTGAGAAGCCCTACCATAGGCGGTGGATGAGGGGGTGGAATGGCCGGTGTGGGAGCCGCTAGATCTGCGCGCGAGAGAGATTGGCTTGTGGTGGGGGGACAGCGGCAGGGAGGAGCAATAGCGGAACAAAGGCAGTGGGGAGGAGCACAAGCGGAACGAAGGCGGCAGAGAGGATCAACAGGGGAAGTGCGGCGGCGGCGAGGGTTTGAACACTTCGGGTCAGGCCGGACGGGCAGGGAATGAGGAAAAGATTCCCTGTCCCCCTTTTTTCCCAGAATTTTGGTTTTGCTGCCACAACTTCAAAATATTTGGATCCACGTCCTCGTCGGCTGTCAAAATATCTAACCATCTTTAAAAGGCAGCTCCGCCTGTTGTGAAATAGGAAAGTTCGAACACCGCGGATTTATTTGGACACTCTGGGTTAGGGAAAACTCTAAAACATGCAAATTATTCAAAATTAAAAGGTAATAAAAGTTGAATATGTGATTAGTAGTGTGAAATGAATTTTCATGCAAAGAAATAAGTAGATACGCTGAAGAAAGTACGCGACGTATTGCAAACTTTGGAGTTCACCATAATAGGTATGATACTTGTGCTGTTGATGTACTCGTTATAAAGCAACATCAGTGAGTGTTTTAGAATTGACTAATATTTTTACCACATAATCTAGGTACCATTAAATGAAAAAAATGGAAAGCTTCATAATTATCTGAGTATGTTTAGACTTTATTAAAAATAGAAATGAATAAATAGGAAATATTTTTTCATATTCTGAAAAATCACATTTCCAATATTACGTGGTATGTTAAGTTATATGATTATAATTCCCAAGTTTAGACAAAATATTTATTGAAAAATACTACTAAAACTAAAGTCGGGCCTCCAGATTTATCTAGACACTCCGGATTGGAACCAACTCTGGATTTATCTCGTGCATTGGATCTTGCTTGGGTGGTCATCACTCACTGCATACCTGTTCTTCAGGGAACAGATCGGTGTTAATATTTCCTATCCCGCCATCTGCCACTAGTCAAACCCTATCGCGTCGTTTGCCGCCAGTCAAACCCTAACCCATCGTCCGCTGCCACTTAAACCCTATCATGTCAGCTGTTGCCACTCAAATCCAATCCCAATGTCTCCACCGCCTCTCGTGTGACCGCGACGCCACCACAACCCCTCTCCTTGGTAGCCCACGCCTCCACTGCCCTACTTGCCAGCCCATGCCTCCCCGCCGCTACCATGTCAGAAGCGCGATCGCAATCTCATCGAACGGAGATGTCGTCAAACGAATCAGGTACAAACTTTGTTGATAGATTTCTTGAAATCCTCTCATAGTACTAGTATGTTTCATGGTGAAATATCTCTTAGTGCTAGTAGACCCCGTACTAATTCAGCGCAGGATTCAGTTTTAGCAGTTAGCTGTTTATTACAATTCAGTTTCATCAGAGTTAGGACATTCAACTATTGCATTTTAATATATTTATCTAACTGACACTTGAATAGTATACATAATAGATCTGTTCATATTTCCTAGAGTTCATATTTCTATAATTTTTATCTTATACCATAGGTTCTAGAGAGCATAAGGTTGCAAAGAAGAAAGGGAAAAGGCACGAGGTTACAAAGAAGAAAGGGAATAGGCATGTGGTTGCGATGACTAAGGTGCATAGCAGGAAAAATCCTAAAAGAATTGTTGTGAAGAGAGATGCAACTGATATGGCAGGTTGCTCATCAAACCCTACCGTAAAGAAGGTCATAATCTCATCTCCCAAAGTAGCATTACCTGAATAAAGTAGAAGACTGATGAAATTGTCGAAGCGCTAGTACAAAGCTCTTCGTTAGGATGAAAATCAGTATGAGACTAAGAGAGATAAAGGTACCAACATATGGTTCCGCACATTAAATCAGCAGAAGGTCTTTCAGATGATTCTCCAACTTAAAACTAAGGTTGCTCCTCAAAGGACAATCGACTTTGAGCACATCAAGAAAAACAAGGAAAGATTTGTCAACATATTTGAAACATGTGATCGCCTTGGCTTAGTGAAAATCATGGAGTTCATGTGTCACTAAAACGAACAAGTGGTCATACAATTCTATTGTACCCTCTGATACATTGCAAATGTATCTATAATTTTTGATGTTCCATGCTTGGTTTTATCTACTTTCTTATGTTCTATCCACACTTTGGAGTACTTTTCATATGATTTCTTGGACTAACCTATTAACAAGAGCCACAGTGCCAGTTGCCTGTTTTCTGCTGTTTTTGGTTCCAGGAAGTCAGAAAATGAATATTCTCGGAATTGGACGAGACAAAAGCCAAAGTTACTATTTTCCCGGAAGACTCATGGAGCCAGAAGGAGAGTCAGAGAGGAGCCACAGGGTGGCCACACACCCCCTTGGCACGGGGCAGCCCAGGCTGCGTCAGAGCATGGTGTGGGTGCCCTAGCCGGCCATCGACCTTGCCTCCTTCGCCTATAAGAGCCTCGCGATACCAGAACCCTAGAGAATCAATCAGAAATCCACGAAAAGTTCCGCAACACCGCCGCCACCGAAGGGGAGATTCGGGGGAGGGAAAGTCTCTATTCTGGCACCCTGACAGGACGGGGAAGTGCCCTCGGAGCTATATCCATCGATCTCCACCAACATCTCCATCACCATTGCTGATTCCCATGATGATGAGGGAGTAGTTCTTCCTCGAGGCTAAGGGTTCTACCAGTAGCTATGTGTTCATCTCTCTCTCTGTATGCATGATCTTATTGAGATCATGAGCTTGTAATCTATAGATATACCTTCCTACTCAAGTGCTTTAATATATCTCTGCTCTCCCCATGTGTGTGAAAGTGACAGCGTGCACTCCATGGTGTCACTTAAGCTAGAGATTACAAATACTTGTTATGAGTTATATTTGGAGTTGAATGTCTTTATGAAATTGTGGTGTTTGTTGGACTCATCTAGTGCTCAAGGTGACAGGGTGGAGTTTTCTAGATGGGAAAGGCTTACTTTGAGGTGTGCTGTTATAGCCCTACCTTCGATTAGAGTGTCCAACCGGAGAGTAGTTAAGAGTAGTATCATAAAGAGAAGATATTTATATGAGAGTGTTCACTAGTGAAAGTATGATCCCTAGGCCTTGTTCCTAAGCATTGATACACCATTTGCTATTAGATCTATTACATGTTTGCTTGCTTCTATGTTTATTTCAGTTTGACTTTAGTCTCTTCCACGCCATTAAAGTATTTTCTATCACCGTTACCACTTATAATTATCTATACCACTTGTATTTCACTATCACTTCGCCGAACTAGTGCACCTATACACCTGACAAGTGTATTGGGTGTGTTGGGGACACAAGAGACTTCTTGTATCTTGATTGCAGGGTTGCTTGAGAGGGGATACCTTTGACCACTTCCTCCCTGAGTTTGATAAACCTTGGGTGATCCACTTAAGGGAAAACTTGCTGTTGTTCTACAAACCTCTGCATTTGGAGGCCCAACAACTGTCTACAAGAATAGAAGTGTGTAGACATCAAGCTATTTTCTGGCGCCATTGTCTGGGAGGTAAGGTAAAAGGTACTCACATCCTCCGGTGTGAGTGCTCGAAGTTATTTCCTTTATATTCTGTAATTTTTTCTTTTTGTTTCTTGTTTTCACTAGTTAAGCTTAATGGAAAACAACAACAAAATTAGAGAGATTTATAGTATTTATCTTGAGTTAGGACATGAAGTGTTTGAAGAGAAAATTAAAAAACCTATGGAACTTTATTTGCATGCTAATAGCAATGTTATTAGTATGAATTCTTTGAACACCATTATTGCTAATGCTATGGAAAAGCCTAAGCTTGGGGAAGCTAGTTTTGATGAGCATGATATTTTTAGTCCCCCAAGCACGGAGGAGAAAATTTACTTTGATGATACTATGCCTCCGATATATGATGATTACAATGATGAGTATGATATTTTCAGTCCACCTACTATTGAGGAGAAAATTAATTATGATTACAATATGCCTCCTATATTTGATGATTATGGTGATGAGAATAATAATAATAGCTATTTTGTTGAATTTTCTCCCACTATAATTAATAAGAATGACTGTGTTTATGTGGGAAGTATTAGTTCTTTTATGCATGTGGCTCATGATAAGAATGTTTCTTGTGATAGTTATATTGTTAATTTTATTCATGATGCTACTGAAATTTATTATGAGAGAGGGAAACATGGTTTTATGCATCTCAATAATATTAAGTTTCCCCTCTTCATGTTGAAAATTTTGAAGTTGCACTTGTTGTGCTTTCCTATGCTTGTTTCTTTGTGCTTTCATGACTTGTTTCTTTACAAGATTCCTATGAATAGGAAGTGGGTTAGACTTAAATGTGCTTTGAATTTGCTTCTTGATGCTCTCTTTTACTTCAATTCATATTTCTTATGTGAGCATCTTCTCAAACTATCATGCCTAACTTAAAGGCGTTAAAGAAAAGTACTTATTGGGAGATAACCAAAAAGTTTTAGATGAGTCTTGGAAGTTATTACCTCCGTAATAACCGCTCCTTATCCTTTTTATTTGCTTTTTGTGCCAAGAGTAACCTCTAATGAGAGAGAAGTAATGATTGGGAAAGTTGCTGTCCCGAAACATATTTCTGTGCTTCACCGTAAAAATTTGTGTAAAATCTCTGAACGTCTTTTTTAGGTGTCAATTTTTTTGCTTCTGCCCCAGTTTGTTATCTAACTTTCATTAGTTCAACACTTTTTGATTTGAGCAACATAAGGTCTTTGAAAAAATTCGTCTTTACCTTCTGGTCTGTTTTGACTGATTTCTGCCATATTCTGCATTTGCTTCTTGTTGGCTCCTTTTTGAGTTCTTTTGGAGAATTGAGCTTTTTGGAGGAAGTGATACAGTAGCTAGTGTTCTAATGGAAGTTTATTTGGTGTTAGAACTGAACTTTAGACTTATTTATCTTGAGTGCACTAATGTTGCTAATAAATATTGTGTGAAGTTTTGTATGAAGGAAAAATTTTAGGTGTATGGAAGGAATGAGTAATGAGATGAAGGATGGACTAAAGCTCAATCTTGGGGATGCCACACGTGTCACCCCAAGAAATATCCAAGAATTAAAAGCATCAAAGCTTGGGGATGCCCAAAGCATCCCCTTCTTCATCAATAAAATCTCAGGTTTCTTCCAAACGCTTCATTTTTATTGTTTCATGCACAGTTGTGTTGTTCTTGGAGCGTCTTATTTTTCATTTTCATTTTGGTTTTCATTTTCTTTTGTTTGCTTAGTTTTCTGAATAAATTGGTTGGACCCCCTCTTTCATACATTGGTTTTCAAATAGTTTGGTTTGGTTTGGAAAAGAGTAGGAAAGTTCATGCTTATGTGGTAAAAAGAGCTCGTTTTTTACTGTGGCCTATGCTCTGTCATGCCATGCTTGATATTGTTTTGGCTTTATGCTTAGTATTCTTTGTTGTAGCATGACTGGTTATAAACAATTGATATTGCTTAATGTGCCTTGGATGAATCATGCACTGTTTGAGCATATTAAAGCATAGTATAGTGGTATTCTCCTTTGATGCTTTATTTGGGTTGACTTGGCACATGCTCACACCATGTTATGACTATCTCAAGTCACCATAAGCCTTATGATCCTTTAGTTTTCAACTTGTAGTATCACTTTATGCTTTGATCAATGATGTTTTGTCGCTCTGCATGATTATGGCCATTATTGCTCTCTTAGTTTGTCGCTCCCCGTCTTTTGCTAGCCTCCACAACCAAGTATGAGTTCCAATCATGCATCCAACGCCTTAAACCATGTTATTCCAAAGAGTCCACCATACCTACCTATTAGCATATGCTATTACAAGTATATTCATGTTTTTGTTTACCTTCTGAATTAAACTTGTTATGAGAAAACTAGTGATTAAAGCTCTCACGAACTTGATGGCACACTTTACTTTTCTTTCCCTTAATAAACTTGAACCATTGTGTCGTCTATGTTGTATATGCTTGCACTTATTTGTTGGGGATTAGCAGAACCATGTTGTCATGGGGAATGCTTTCAACATTGCACTTGGTACTTGTACCTAGTTGAAATCATGCTCTTTTGTATATGGATGTCATCGGTGTGAAATGAAAGGGGAGCTTGTAAGTCCATGGAGTTATGTATATGTGTTAGAGAAATGCCTGGGCTGCTGGTCTAATCCATGCAGACATGGTGGAAACCTGCAGCGTAACCATAATGAGATGTCTATGAGCATTCTTCTTATAAAAAAAGAGAGTCCTATATTGAGAAAAAAGAGAAAAAAAATAAAAAAAGAGATTATGAAAAGAGGAAAGAGAGAAAAAAAGCACCATATTCCCATGGTAAATAAGAAGATTGCTGAGATGCTCGTTGTCTGCTTGCCTTGTCATTTGATATGGGGATTCTTCCGTATCATCGGGCAAGGGGTACCCTGTTGGCGGTTCTCTATGATACACATGTACTTACGATGACAAGAACTTACCGGTGACTAAACTTGAGTAGCATGAGGAGCGACCCTCGTATTCAAGGGACATGAGATTTCCAACTTATACTTCGTCAAGCATATACACCATAGTTTGTTTACTTTAACCTTAATCACTTCAAGATGCTTATGATAGGGGCAATGAGAGTTGAACGCTATAAGTACCATAATTTTTGGAAGCTCTTTATGAGACTTGAATCCCTACTTCCTTCTATGAAGGCCTTTCTTTTACTTTTATGCTGAGTCTCCACCTTCTATCTTTATACACTTACTTTGAGAGCATAGTGGCCATTCTTAGTTCTATGTGCATTGTCCCAAGACTTGTTGATTGATGCATAGCTTTGATATTGCTTGTTTTAAACTATTTGTATCTAGTCACTCTTATGAACTTTGAAGGTGTCCTATGCATTTATGTTTGCTACTCTATGAGGGACAAGCTGAATACCACTATGCTATGTTTTCTTTATGTGAAACAAACAAACGTCTTGCAAAGCATTGTTATTCATGAATCTTTTGTTTGTGCCTTTTCATGTTGCAACATAGTTGCTTTGCCTTATTGTTAGAACTTTGTCTTTCATGTTATGATTGAAGTACTATGATACCAGCTATCCATGTTTTACAAATACTTTGATCAAGTTTATGATGGTGCATGTCACCTCAAAAATTATTCTTTCTTTTTATCAGTTACCTACTCGAGGACGAGGAGGAGTTAAGCTTGGGGATGTTGATACATTGCAAATTTATCTATAATTTTTGATGTTCCATGCTTGATTTTATCTACTTTCTTATGTTCTATCCACACTTTGGAGTACTTTTCATATGATTTCTTGGACTAACCTATTAACAAGAGCCACAGTGCGATGCTTTTTACGCTGATTTTGGTTCGAGGAAATGAATATTCTCGGAATTGGACGGGACAAAAGCCAAAGTTACTATTTTCCCGGAAGACTCACGGAGCCAGAAGGAGAGTCAGAGAGGGGCCACAGGGTGGCCACACCCCCCTTGGCGCGGGCCAGCCCAGGCCGCGCCAGGGAATGGTGTGGGCCCCCTGACCGGCCACCGACCTTGCCTCCTTCGCCAGTAAGAGCCTCCCGATACCAAAACCCTAGAGAATCAATCAGAAATCCACGAAAAGTTCCGCATAGGCCGCCGCCACCGAAGGGGAGATTCGGGGGACATAAAGTCTCTGTTCCGGCACCCTGCCAAGATGGGGAAGTGCCCCCGGAGCCATCTCCATCGATCTCCACCACCATCTCCATCACCATTGCTGATTCCCATGATGAGGAGGGAGTAGTTCTTCCTCAAGGCTAAGGGTTCTACCGGTAGCTATGTGTTCATCTCTCTCTATGCATGATCTTATTGAGATCATGAGCTTGTAATCTATAGATCTACCTTGCTACTCAAGTGCTTTAATACATCTCTGCTCTCCCCATGTGTGTGAAAGTGACAGCGTGCACACCATGGTGGCACTTAGGCTAGACATTACAAATACTTGTTATGAGTTATATTTGGAGTTGGATGTCTTTATGAAATTGTGGTGTTTGTTGGACTCATCTAGTGCTCAAGGTTACAGTGTGGAGTTTTCTAGATGGGAAAGACTTACTTTGAGGTGTGCTATTATAGCCCTACCATCGATTAGAGTGTCCAACCGGAGAGTAGTTAAGAGTAGTATCATAAAGAGAAGATATTTATATGAGAGTGTTCACTAGTGAAAGTATGATCCCTAGGCCTTGTTCCTAAGCATTGATACACCATTTGCTATTAGATCTATTACATGTTTGCTTGCTTCCATCTTTATTTCAGTTTGCCTTTAGTCTCTTCCATGCCATTAAAGTATTTTCTATCACCGTTACCACTTATAATTATCTATACCACTTGTATTTCACTATTTCTTCGCCGAACTAGTGCACCTATACACCTGATAAGTGTATTGGGTGTGTTGGGGGCACAAGAGGCTTCTTGTATCTTGATTGCAGGGTTGCTTGAGAGGGGATACCTTTGACCACTTCCTCCCTGAGTTAGATAAACCTTGGGTGATCCACTTAAGGGAAAACTTGCTGCTGTTCTACAAACCTCTGCACTTGGATGCCCAACAACTGTCTACAAGAATAGAAGTGTGGAGACATCACCCTCTTTCATGAGAAGGATGAGTCTAGGCATTTTTGGTGGATGACCGATAACAAAGAATACCGTGCCCCACTTAGTGAATTTGCTACAGCTCTTGTAATCAATATGGTTGATCCAAATGATACTAATTTCATCAGTATCGATGATGATCTCAAAATGAGATGGATCTGATCCAAGGAGGCAAGGTGAGGACATAGGAAAAGGTACTTTTGGCCAAGGCGATGGCGACCTACCCACCCTAAACCCTAGGCACCCACATCGCTGGTGATCGCCTGAGTTCGTTGGCTTCCACCTCCACCCCTCCAATCACTCTCTTTGGTGCACTCCACTCCCTAAGGTGAACCCCCTCTTTTTTCTCCCTTCCTCTCCTGCTCTCTCGCTATGATCGATCCAGATGGGTGTTGGAAAAGATGGGGAGATCCATTTATGGCCTCCTCGGAATTTCATTGCTCTGATTAATGCCAAAGGTGTCGGTATCATCGGTAAATTTCTCCAAATAGATGAAATCCCTGTGATTGGATCTACTATGTCATTTCCTGGATTTCAAGCCATGGTTCATTCCTGTTTACTGCTGCCCCCCAACGATCTAAAGGACTCCAAGGCCGATCTAAACAAGACCAATCTTAATTATGGTGCAGTGCATTTCATGATTGATAAGGGTCTGGACTTCGCCCAGGTATTGATTTCTAGAAGGAGATCAAATGGAAATTTGGCTCAACTGTCCATCCCTTAGGCAAATCAAATCATTTCTTTCTGGTGGTCTCTTTCGGACGTTCAAATTTCAGACTGGATTCTTATTCTCCCAGCATTGCTTTGGAATCCTGTATTGGTGGTCTTTGTGATGATCTCTTAGTGACCCAACTTGCAGAAAGGGTTTTCAGGTTTTCTGTTTCATCAAAACAGGTTGGATTTACGGTATATGACCTAAGACAGTTCTCATGGTTAGCTTTCAAATGTTTCTTTCACTTATGGGGTAATGGTGGCCCTCACTAGAAGAGGGAATTTACTGCATGGCAAAAGGAACATAATGAAGAATGGACTTTAATCAGTCCTAACAAAAAGAGAACTGATCGGACTCTACATGCTCTAACGAAATTTCCAAACTCCTCAATCCTTTGGAAGGGTCCTCCAACCTTTATGAGAAGATTGTCTTTTGCTACTATGGAAAGTTATGAGGCCTGTGATGATTATGAATGCCTGATTACTAAAGAGCAAGCAACTTTACTAGTTCAAGCCAATTATGACGCTCCTCAGATCAGAAGGAAATCGGGGGCCATCCTACCTTCATCTCTCCAGCCAACATCTGCTAGTATTAAGTTTGGCCAGGATCACAGTCCTGGTATCGGTGAATCCTCCAAGCAACACATTGCACCTGTAGAGACTAACACTAAGGTCATAGACCCAGAGTTTGAAAAAATGATTGATGATATGGCCTTCAAAGTGTGGAACTACACGAAGTGCTTAGCTTTGGGACATAAAACCTAGGACTCGTCAAACCAAATTAGGTGTAGGGCATGTTACGATATGGACATGTCAGGAAACAATGCCTATCTAGGTGTGCTGAAAACAACTTGAGGTGGATCCCAAAAACAACTCCTGACAATACTGTAAACACAATTGATAAACCCTCTGCGACTACGTCCGACAAAACCTCTGGCCCCTCAGGTTTTGATTCCATACCCACAAACCCTACCTCACACCCTGCCCCCTTGCCCACGCTCACGCCGCAATCTTCCGATACTGATCAACATACCTCGCCGTCCATGGCTGTCTTCCCTGTCGATCCAACACGTTGGATTCCCCAGGGACAACACATCTTGGATGGAGGACCTACGCGTCTGCCGAGAATGTTCTACTCACCCTCCCAAGCACCACCATGTCGACATGATGCCTATTGCATCGTTCGCATCGAGCCACAACAGCCACAAGCTCAAGACCAGTTTTGGCATAACCAGGTTCGTCATGTTCTGAGGGATCATCATTGGATTGAAGTGATTGATATTCAGCCATTCTTGTTTGGCATTGGGTTACTTTAGATATGGAGTTCTGCAGTTAGACACATGCTTGTCAACCATAAGTCGATCCACCTTGGGCATGGAGTCTCGGTAAGTTTCACTAACCATGATCATGATGATAATCATCGTGCGGAGCAAGGGTTCCGTACTGGCTGGCTAATTTTCCTTGGGATACCACTGGACTATAGAACCACTTTTGATATATCCAATGCTATGGCGACTTTTGGTACTTTCATTGATTGGCATCGGGATGATCCCTTCCTTGCTAGAACCCTGGTGTTGGCCTCTTTTCCCTCACCACAACTTGTTCCGAGAGATATTGTTTTGGGGACTATGCACACTTTGTGTGGCATCCCGCTAAAACAACTACTAGAAAATCGCTGTGTTTTTGTGCATTGCATCATCATGACTACAGGCTCATGTCATCATGCCACATTGCATTTGAGCATCATCATCATCATGCATGGTTTTTCCTAAAACTATTTTCGAAAAGGCTAGTTTTGTTTCGAAATATTCCGTGTCTCTTTTTCAAAATAAAATCCCGGTATCTCTCCCGAGTCTTTTATTTGCCTAAAAACAATTTAAAAATAAAATAAATAAAAATGTTTTAGCCGGGGGAGGCAGCCAAAAGTCTAGGCCCAAAGGCCTAGCCTCAGGCCACCTACCACCCCGGTTGTAAACCCTAATCCTAACACCCATCCACCTACCTTCTACCAACCCCACACCCCTCCCCGCCGCTGCAACACCCAGTCCACCTTCCTATACACACGCGCCCTAGCTAACGTGCACCGTGACACACACCCGCGATGAGTCCCACTCCCGCGGTAACCCTCCACCACCCACACATTTCCCTGCAAACCCCGCCTCCTATTCCACATGTTACCTAGTGCCGGTCCCACCTGCAGCGTCGCACGACCCCACCCTGGCCGCAAACCTCTCGCCTCGCGTGGCTGAGACGTGCGACCCCACGCGCGATGCCTGCCCAAATCCCCATGCCACCTGCGCCTCCCGGTCCCACCCGCTCTCGCTCACCTTCCGCGCCCGGTGCCTCCTTCCCCGCTCACCAACCCCGCCGCCATCTCCTCCATCCCCACCCCACGATCCCCACCTTCCTCCATCCCTCGGATCCCCGCCGCCTACTTCTCCTCCGTGTGCAATCTCGCTGGCTTCCCCGACGCGCCACCGCGCCCTTCTCGAGCTCCCCGGTCAACTGCTGCCGCCTCACAGTCCTCTTACCTACCAGAGCTCTGCCCGCGACGCCTCGGCCGCGGATCTCCTCAATCTCTCCGTCCAGCCGCCGCCGCGGCGAGCCTCGCCGTCTCCCCAACCCGAGAGCCGCAGCCGCTGAGCCCCGCCTCTTTTCTGTCCGCTGCAGGAACTGCCGCCATGGCCCTTCGCCATCGTCGCACACCACCCCTCCGCGTCGGCATCTGCAGGACTCGACCCGGCCTCCTTCCGTCGAGCTTCCCCTGCCCGGCCTCGGCCCCGTGCAAGCCGCCCCGCCCGGCCTTCCTCGTCGCGTCGAGCCACGGCCGACCCTGCACTCCTAGGTCATCGCAGCGTGTCCCGCAACGCTGTCCAGCCTGCACTACAGCGCGACCTCACTGCCGCACGCCTCCTCTCTGGCCGGTTCCGTCTGCTCCTGCCGGTCCTCGTCCCCGACACGCGTGCTCGTCGTCGTCTGCGTGCCCTGGCGCCCTTCTCCAGGCGAGCCCCTATCGAGCTCATCTCTGCCCGCCTGCTTCGTGTGCACCCCGGCAGTAGGTGTTGCTCCACCCTGCGAGTCATGTTTTGGCCCTGTACCTGGTGAACTGCCTCTGTTTTTGTTGTTGTTGTTGTGTGCTGCCGTTGATCTGATAAGAGCAGTGTAGATGGAGTTGATGCATGTGGGAGATGATACGTTGTGGAGATACGGTGGTGCTCTAGTTGGTGTGATATCGGCTGACGGGTATGGGACCCCCTCGCGAAGATTGTTGTCCCCGGGTTTCGCCAAGATGGCTTCGCCGAGATATCCCCCGGATCTGAAGGCCGAACCCGGAGAACCGCACCGGTGATACACTCGATGTCCATCGACAAGTACTCCATCGACAAGGACCTCGACTTGAGCAAGATCTGTCTTGGGGAACCGAAAACCCGAAATGCCAAATACACCGACATGGAACCGACAAGTTCTCCGAGTCCGAGCGACACGATCTCCTGCCGGAGGATTCCCGGAACGCCAAGTTCTTCATCCCGGACGCCATGACCGTCTACACGGATTCGAAGACCCAGGTACCCGATCCACTCAAGTTTGCCATCGACGACAAGAATGACCGCTTGGCACCCAAGTTCTCCGTCGCGACACGATAGGTTCTCCATCTTGTATCCGAACCTCACCGTCCTCGTCGAACCCTGAGACCGGACCCCGGACCCCCGGAACCAAGATCTTCCGAACCCAGATGTGTGACCCTAAGCCTCTATTTTTATAATATGACATTATCAACTGTCGCATCTTAAATTGTTCATGCATGCATACCTGTTTGTGGTTTGGGGGCATTATGCCGATTCACTTCAGAATTAAATATGGAGTGTTTATGCGGGATACCTTTGTCTTATTTCGGGTCCATTTAAACTTGTGTAGCGAACCGATGCCATGTTCTGTCTTGTTAAGACAACATTTAAATTGCGGGGTAGATAAATAACTTGAACCATATAATTAATTTTCGGGACCCAGGTTCCGCTTAATATTGCATAATTGCATCGCATCTGCATCATATCATAATCATGCCGGATCTTCTGCCATAGTATTAAATAGTGCATCCGGTGTTTCTTCTAGTGTTTGCTTCTTCGCGGATTAGGCCGATGAGTTGATGTGAGTATCGACAAGTTCTCCGGCTATGATCCTTCGGCAGTGTTTCCTAGGCGAGCATCTCTCCCCCTTCTACCTATTTTGCATTTATAGTCTTTATTTCCTCCTGTTGATCTATTGCTATCTGTGTCACGATGCTTTAGTTTCCGTGCACCAGTTATATCCCGTGCAGCCTTGCAAGTTTGGTAGATAGCTGGCCTTGCGAGTCGTAGTTGCTTGCTCAGGTGCGATCTCGTGTTGTCGAGTACCACAGTTGTTGGAATGCTGGCAGATTTTTATGGTGGAGATGATCATCACTTTAAACACAACTATTAAAATACTAGATATAACTAATGCATAGGCATTGGCGGGAAATAGATGTTATTTGGTTCTTCCACGCTCACTTTTGTCCCGTAGGACCCCGAGTACTTGATACTTGTTCCTTGATTTTTCGCACTATCCACATCCGGGAGGCCTTATGGACCCCCCTGAGCCAGAGCTTGATTCATTTCTATTTCTTGGGGCCACAAAGTAGTTTGGGGATTTATTACTATCCTGTACCTATGCCATGTTTTACTGCTTTATTTACGATTGTGCGTGGAGCACCTGTACTATTTTGGAACGTGGAATGTTTTCGCGGTATCGACAATCCCAGTCACACTTTCGGGTTCCCAGTCATTTACAGCCATTGTCACAAACCCTGGGTCTGTTCCGGAGCCGGCCAACTTCATTGCGGGTAGCTTAGTGGGGTGGCCCCTTGAAATATTTCTGAATCCTGTGATCCCTTTGTCGTGAATGCCTCGTTGGGTTTTGAGTTGGTTTTTCCGAGGTTGATCGAGTGTGTGTTGCTATTTGTGCACCCCTGTAGGGTAAAACTTTCTGAAAGCCGTGTCCGTGGTTATGGACGACTTGGAGCACAGTATCTCGATCATAGACAAGCATAACTAAAGTAGTGCTATAAATTTGACTTAATATATCTGACTAGTAGTCAGCTTCACTATAACGGAATGGATATTAAAAATGCCAACCACTGGTGGACCTGGGTTGTTTTGTTATATCTGCCTAGTAAGTATTGCAACTCCAATGGAATGTGATAAAAGTGCCAACAACTGCTGGGTTTTGGGATTCCTCGGGACAATTATAACTGACTAGTAAATGTTCCAACTACCACGGAATGGTTAATTAAAACTGCCCACTACTTATGCTTCAGGATGACTCATGTTATCTATATCTGATTAGTAAGTGTTGCAACTATAACAGAATGAGTAAAATTGCCAACTGTGTGAGTTCCTCGGTCCGACTTCCTCATTTGGTCTCGAGGGGGAAATACGAGGATGGGTTTGTTTGGTGTTAGTATCAGGTTGGATCCGGATAGGTCTTTCTTATCCCTCTCTGATAACCGCCAGTTGTATCAAGTCTCTATAGGTTGTTAGTGCCCATTTCAGCTTGACCCACCATACCTATGTGGCGAGAGCCACGAATTCTAGCCTCATGTGTCTTGGCCTCGATTACGCCCCTCTTTTTTCCTTTGCCCTTTGTCGGCACCCCTTTTGTTTTAGCAGGTTTGAGATTGACGTCGTTAGCAGTGTTACCCTTCCGGCTTGGCCTGGGCAGGGTGATGGACGCCATTGGTTATTCTTCAGGTCTCTTAGCCCCATTTGCATCTTGTCCGCATTTTCGAATGACGTTTTTCAAGGTGATTTGGATCTTTGTATTGTATATCTGTATTCTTGACTCGTTGAGTCGCTGTTGTATATATATATATATCTATTTTGTGGGTCCCATCGAGGACTGTTGTGTAATGGTATTACTACGTTTTTCACCCGCACGAAAGTGCCTGGTGGGCGTCCTTGAATCGTTTCTATGCGGGTTTGGCGGAAAGGGCTAAAACTTGCAATCTGGGACAGCGGTTTGCTACATTCTTTCGGCTAATTTTGCAGACGTGATGCATGTGATGGAGGATCCAATGCCACTTGATGGTAACCCCCACCTAATGCCTGGCAACATGCACATCAACAACCATAACTTTGTGCTGCCTCAATATCCTGAACTTGGCTGGAATGAGGTGCCAGTTGTGCCGAATAATGGTGATAATTTAAACCACCAAGGGGAGGATCCCCAGGGTGATCACTAGGAGGAGGATCCCCGGGAGGAGGCTGTGGTTGAGGACGTCCTTGATCAGATAGTGGAAAATTCTTCAGCAAAATCAGCCTCATCTCAACCAGAAGTTGATTTAGTTGTGGACCAACCAATATATGTTCAAGAAAACTTGGAGAGAGCTGTTATTCCATACCTTGCACCAAGGATGTTTCTCAATATGCAGTTTCAGAATTTTTTGCAGACTGTTGTAACTAATGATCAGACAGCACAACCCTTGGTTATGAGACAAGTCAAGCCAGTATATGGTATAGTCCTGCCACCTAACATGGTTTGGAAGAAGATGTTCCTTGATATGCTGCCCCAACTTCTTGCTAAAGAAGTTCTTGTCTCCCTACGTTTTGCTCCTGTGGCCCCCATTGTCCTATCCAAAAGGACCTGGTCCATGGCCTTTGATGAAATCTTGGCCTTTCAAGTTTCTTGGACTGATAATGCAGAAAACTCTAGTCGTGTATCCCCTACACGTAGGTCAGTGAAAAGATCTATAACCCCTAACCCTTAGGAGGAGCAGCAAAATGTTCCTGTTACTTTCATTGCCTCACCACAAACTATAAGAGTGAAGAGAAAACGTAAGAAAAAAGATGGCAACACCAATGACTGACATGACTGTTCGCAGAAGCACAAGAAGCATGGCCAAGACTGATGGGCATCATCCAAAGCCCATGTTGGAAAGTGCTGCAAGGCCAAGGAAGCGATCGAAGAGAACATATCAAATGGTGCTCAAGCAGATGACTTGTTCAAGCTCGGATGAGGAAGGGAAACCCAGAATTCCTAAAGCCACTACGATTCAACAAACGCCAACACATGTTCTTCACGCAGTGGGCACACAACTTAGCATCGACCCGGCAAAGATTACAAAGGAGAAGCTTGAAGCTTCTACTAAGTCAGGCAGTACCAATGAATGAATTAATGTGTAACTCCGTAATGAGTCGTGTAGTGGGTCTGCTTATCTAGTTTTGTTTCTTTAATCCGTCTTGTCTGGTCTATTTCAGAGGTTGGTACAAATTAAACTTGCTTAGTGGCAATCTTGTGGTCAGAGTATATCTTGCTGGTGTCAGTTTTGTGGTTAGTGTCCAAGGGAGCTGGTTTTGGTCAGTCATCTTTATGAGTCAGACTTTTCATTGGCTTTATTGTGTTACTGTTATGCGGTTCACAACAAATCTACTTGCTATAAATCCTTCTAAATAATGTGTTTTACAACCACAGGAAAATAGCATGTTCTTTGCTGGAACGTTCGAGGCCTAAACTCAGATGCCCGTCAAAGAGCTGTCAGGTCCAAAATTGAGGAGAATGATTGCTCTGTCATATGTCTGTAAGAAACTAAGTCTGAATCCTTTGATTTTTGTCGGATTAGAAAATTTTGCATACTCTCCCTCGGTTGGGGCATCTGGTGGTATTTTGGTTCTTTCGAACTCTGCTTTTTTTAATGGACAGTTAGTTGATTCCCAGAGATATGGGATCATGATTAACTTCACCTTAACACAAAATAACTCAACTTGGACTTTAGTCAATTTTATGGTACGTGTCATGGTGCGGCTCGTGATGAGTTTGTCTCATGGATGTACAATCTACCGATCTTGCCTGAGAAGAATTGGTTGGTTCTTGGCGACTTCAATTTCATTAGATCAGCTGATAACCGGAACAGACCTGGGGCAAACTCTAATGACATGCTCATCTTTAATGAAGTTATTGGCCACCTTGGCCTAACTGAACTACCACTTAAAGGTCGATCCTATACTTGGTCTAACATGCAGCAGGACCCCCTTTTAGAGCAACTGGATTGGTTCTTCACCAGCCCCAACTGGACTACTGATTTCCCTAACACTATGGTGTTCACTTTGTCTAGACCTAAATCAGATCATGTTCCCTGTGTTGTTAACATTGTCACAATTATACCAAAGAGCAACATCTTTCATTTTCGAAATTACTGGGTTGACCTATCAGGGTTCATGGAATGTGTCAGATCATCCTGGGCAAAGCTTTTTGGTAGAAGCAAAAGTGTGACGGACTTGGTCGATAAGTTTAAAACCTTAAGGTTTGATCTTAAAAAATGGAAAACGGGGATTTCGAAGCTGAAATTACTCATCATTAAATGTAATCAAGTGATCATCACGCTTGATGAACTTGAAGAAAAAAGGCCTTTGTTTTGCAATGAGTTCAACGTTAGAGACATCGTTAAATTGCATCTCAAGGACCTCCTGGCAGCTGAATCCAATTACTAGCATAAGATATGTACTGTAAGGTGGATTAAACTTGGGGAGGATAACACCAAATTCTTTCACTCTATGGCAACTGAAAGATTTAGGAAAAATGTATTTCCTCACTTAAAGCCTAGGATGGGACTGAAGCCAGTGAACACAATGAGATGGTTGGCATGTTGTGGGCCTGTTACAAAGAGCTCATGGGCACTTCTCAGCCTATCTAGATGTAGTGGGATCTTTCAAACCTGATATACAGAGTGGATGGCCTATTTGAACTGTCAAAACCCTTTGATATTGAGGAGATGGACAACATTATTAAGTATATGCCCTCGGATAAAGCTCCTGTCCCTGATGGGTTTAATGGCCTCTTCTTAAAAAAGTGCTGGAATGTCATAAAACACAACTAGTACAAAATGGCTGTTGATTCTCATTATGGAGCTCTGAATCTGGAATCCATTAATGGCTCTTTGATCACTCTTGTCCCAAAAAAGAATGTCCTAGAAGATGTGAATGACATTCGACCAATCTCCCTTACAAATGTGAGTCTCAAGTTTCTAACTAAACTTGATGCCAACAGATTACAAGACCATATTCTCAAGTGTGTCCATAAAAATTATTATGGATCCATTAAATCTAGAACAATCCAAGAATGCATTGCTTGGGCTTATGATTACATTTTCCAATGTCAGTAGTCCAAGAAATCAATCCTCATTATCAAGTTGGACTTTGCCGAAGCCTTTGACACAATAGAACATGAATCTAATATACAGATCCTTGAACACAAGGGGTTTGATAGTAAATGATGGGATGGATGAGGGAGGTTCTTTCCACTGGTACCTCCTCTATCCTTTTAAATGGTGTGCCTGGAAAACAATTTATTTCCAAGAGGGGTGTCATGCAGGGTGATCCACTATCTCCACTTATTTATGTGCTTGGTGGGGACTTACTTAAGGATGTTACCAATGAAGCCATGCAGTAGGGATATTGAAGTTGCTAATTACCACAAATGACCCTGACTTCCCAATAGTTCAATATGCAGACGACACGATTCTACTCCTCCATGTTGAAATGGATCAGGTGGTGGCCTTGAAGGAGATTTTGTCTAAATTCCACACTTCAACTGGCTTAATAGTAAATTTCCACAAATCCTTGCTAGTACCTCTTAATGTTAACGCTAGAAAAACTAAGTAGCTTGCTCAGGCCATGGGATGCTCGGTGGGCACCTTGCCTTTTCCATATCTAGGTCTACCTATGGGTACAACACAGCCATCCATTGAGGATGTTTTACCTTTGGTGGAAAGTGTTGAAAGAAGATTAACAAGTATATCAATCTAGTTATCACAACGATCGAGGCTACAGTTCATTAATTCTGCTCTTTGTTCTATGCCCATCTATTATCTTCTCTCTCTCAAAATACCACCTGGCATCATCAAACCACTTGACAAAATTCTTAGGCAGTGCCTTTGGAGAGACAAGGATGGCCCTAAACCCTCCCTTGCAGCTTGGGAATTAGTATGCAAGCCAAAGGACAAGGGCGGGCTTGGTATTATCAATTTCGGTAAGAAAAATGATGCTTTGTTACTCAAATATCTGAACAAATTTTACAATAAGGAGGAGTTCACCAAAAATCTCATATGGCACACATATTATCAGCAGTCTGTTCCCCATACAGAGAAGTTGTGTGGTTATTTTTGGTGGAAAACATCATGAAACTTGCCAATGACTTTAGAATGATCTCTCATGTTGATCAAGGTATGGGTGATACCTGTCTTTTTTTGTCGGATAAATCGGATATCTTGGGATCCAATGAGCCTCTATGCCAAAGGTTCACACGTCTATTCTCCTATGCTTTGAATACTAACATGTTAGTGGCACAGGTTTATGCATTCCAGGACAGAGCATCTTTATTTCACCTCCCGATGTCAAACCAGGCATACACTAAATTTTGTCTTCTCTAGGATGCTACGAGTAACAACCCTCTTAACGGTGACAAGGATGTTTGGAAATATCAATGGGGAGATGATTATAGTTCCTCAAAATATTATGCCTACTTACATGCCTCACTTGACTCCCCTGCCTATAAATGGATCTGGCAGTCAGCTTACATTATGACGACAAAGTGCTTTGCCTGGCTTCTCCTGTCGGATAGACTCAACACTCGTGACTTATTGATCAGACGTGAATGGAAGGTGACGAATGATAAACACTGTGTTCTATGTGTCACCCAAGCTTATGAGGATAGATTGCACCTATTTTTCACATGCAACTTCAGTCAGAGAGTATGTAACTACCTTCAAATTAACTGGTCCCTAGGACCTGACATCCATTCTGTTGTGGCAGCGGCAAGGAGGGATTTTGATAAGCCCTTTTTGATGGAAATTCTAATAATGGCATGTTGGAATATTTGGAAACTTCGTAATGGATTAATCTTTAGTAATGAAAGACCAGCATTTGCTAAATGTAAGTCAAACTTCACACATGACACCAAGCTACTAAAGCACATGATTAAATCAAACCATCTAGAGGAGTTTACAAAATAGATTGATAATATGCCCTAATTCTTTGTATATTTTTGTTGATAGTCTGATTATCTTTGTATATACTAGGTAGGGACTTTTTCTCTTTTTGTACAGAACTTTTTGTTTTGGTTCCTTTTTAATAAATTACTGTGGGTGACGTGGGCATACCTTACAGGTACTCAAGTTTGGCATATATGGTCCAGGTATGGCAAAAGCCCACGGCGTTACCTAGGGGATTGTTTGTTTGTGGCCCGAAAGTTCCTGGGCGAGCGCATGGAGGTACCCAAATTCCCTGTAATTGCCGCGTTTCATAAAGTTGGGATGCCAACTACTGAGAGTGGCCATTTCGAGGCAAACTCATCTCACCCCTACCAAATTCAATCATTCTGTTAAACTGCCCCGTGAAGTAGACGGTCGGGACCCACTTGTCGGTCATCTGTCCGTGACGCGAGTGCCAACATGGAAACCTCTTAGGCAAATGGAGGAACTAAGTGGATTGGATGCATTGACCAATTTCACAAATCCATTCCCTCCTTTCCCCTAGCACCGGCGGTGTCGAAATCCACCCTTCAGGCAGGATGATCCCTTTGGACATTTGACTTCTAGCGCCAAGTTGCTGCGCCCAGTCGGTGATCCCGAGCTCCAATGGTGAGCCGTAGCCGCCATTGTGAGGCTCTAGCCTGCCTCCGCCGTCGATGAGCCGAGCAGCTCGAAGGATGGCAGATCCTACTACCAAGGAAGAAAAAGTTCTGGCTACATACGGGTGAGGTACCCTTATGTTTCCTATTCGCACTAATTATAAATGCTAGATGGCTACTGAACCTAAAATTGTTTGTTATCCCAACGCTGACAAACATATTTTTTCCATAGTTTTATGTCAAGTGGGATCTCCATGGACCATCCTTACCTCGTTACGGTAGTCCTATTCAGGTATGACTCTAAATCAGCAAGGGTGAAGGGCAAGTGGTATGGACACCATTGCATCACGATGGAAGAAGCGCCTGCGCAGATCTGCACTATATCTGGTATGGTTGCTGCTCTACATAATCATGATGAATTATGGCTGAACCAGACTTGAAAGTTCATCTTCATGGATGAACGTGGCATCATGGTTCCTCTAACGTGTGACAGTCAGCTAATTGGGTTGATGAAAAGGTATGCTTCGACTTGCATGTTTGAGCTGAACTGTGATGTACTGGATGTGGAAGCTGCTGCAACTAGGAGTCGCCCTTCTATTCTTGGACAGGGTGGTCGCTCAAACCCAATTAGCTCCTGGTAAGCAAAGGTCTCTTGGGGTTGGCATGTTTGTGCTGAACTGTAGTTTTTGCAAGTATTTACTCTGTAGGTATTGGGCAGTTATGCAACAGTCCTGTTTCTTTGACAGGAAGCGCCGCAAGGTTAGAAACATGACTGTTGGGTAAGTCATTTTGCTGCCCAAAGAAGGAAAAAACGAGTGGAAATATGATGCTGGACACGATTCTAGTGTTGATTGTCCCGGCGATGTAGAGTACGTGAAGCTAAGAAAATTGGCACCAAGGAAGAGGAAGAAGGCAGGAAATGAAGAAGCCAGTGGACATGAAGGCTTGGCACCCAGGCTGTGGAAGAAGGCTGCTGGCAATGAAGATGCATAGTAATGTGTTGAACTTGAACCTATATATGTGATTCGGTTAAATTCTAGAGCTCTGTGTGTGGAACTTTGCTGGGCGAAACAATCTACCCATGTTTTGTGAGTAAAATGTACCGCGACTTAGGGTTTGGAAATGCCTGAGTCAGTAGTTGAATCTGAAATTGTGATTGTGCCACTACTATCTGAAAACACGCAGCACCGGTTCCATGAGTGCTGAGGGGCAGGATGTCTCCAAATTCGATGGAATGTAAGTGGCACATAAATAAATTATTTAAGCTGCTACACTCCATGAAGTAGCAGCTTATTTCAGCTGCTGCACAACCACATGGCAACATAAACAGCAATGGCAACCGAGACGAGGAGGAAATCGGTGCAACTCTTTGGCCTAATCCTGAGCCCGTCTATCTTACCGCCTCCCTGCTCCTGCATCCCCTAAATCTAGCAAAGGTCCCGGATCTCCAGTAACCGGGTGTACATGCTTCCACTTTATAAATTGTGGTTGTGCCATTTGCATGCGTCACAATCCACTTTATAATAGTATATTACATTTAAACAAACCACCAATGTCAGAATTCCACAAAGATCAGACAAAAGGAAGTAATGCAGGGTTAAGGCAAATTAACGGGCGACCAATTGTTTTCCTCCCAGGACACCGGGACCACTAGTTCAGACCGCTAGGTCAACATGTACTACTATTCCAACTTAAAAAGGCACAGAGCTCAAGCTAAATAGAACTAGTTATCACACATCTGCTTGATCTTCCTAATCTTAGCCCGATGTGCATCTTCCTGCGAGAGCAAGGATCGAATCGTCTGCTCCTTCATTTTAGCATCTTCCTTGCACAACTTCAATTATTTCTCTGCATTTTTCCTCATGCACTTGTCAATTATCGTAGATGTGAACTGTAGGAATTTGGCCTGGTGAAGATCATTTCTTGCTTGAGTTAGTTCTTGCTCTGCTTTAGCCTTCATGGACAATGCCACGTCCCTCTCCTTCTTGACTTTGATAACCTTGTCTTGCACCCTCCTGAGATCTCGGTTAAGCTTGGTTGTGTCATCTGGTTCCCATAGCTTCATCTCAACACTGTCAAGAAGTGAGCTGAATATGGATTCTTTCAACTCAACAGTCATTTCCCATAGTTTGTCCAGCGTTTTCTGCATCGATTTGGGCCACTCTTGATCTACCCATTTGACAACACCGCAACTTCCGCCTTGCATCATTGCATGATGTCCTTGACACCGTAAAAACCTCCTGCCTGCGTTTCGTCCTTCGAACGCTACAATTTAGCAAGCACATATCCATGTTTACATAGCGGAGGACTATCTTCATCCGCTAAACCGTGATAGTCGGAGTCATACAATGTCTGATTGGCCTAACACATCATACATGCATGAGTAAACAGAGTAGATCTAGCTCAAAATAGATAACTGGCCACAGATGACAGAGATAAAGATGAGACAACTCACATCGAAATCACCGTCCCTGTCGTCACGACGTGTTTCCTCACCGTCTACCCTTGAACCCATGGCGAGAGAGAGGGATAAAGGGGGCTGCCAGAGAGATAGCTAGAGGCGCCGTCGGCTTGCGGCTACGGCAGGATGGGAGAGAAGTGGGGAAAGTGGCTTCGATGGGAAGGAAGAGAAGTAATGGGGATGTGACACTAGCATATGGCCCACTGAACTCGTGAGTCGTGACACTCACAAAAGGGGAGCGTCCGGTGTTGCCAGTTTTTCCTGAGCAAGCGGGCAGCAAGCATGGTCAATCATGCCGCAGAACAGCCTACTCGCTGATCGCTCTCAAGAAAACCATCCCAATCGTCCAAGCGCCCCGATCGAACGTTATGTACCAATCGTCATGCAGAACAACTGTGTTAGGCGTGCCTTCTAGAAGACTCGGTCTAACGGCCACCATTGGGGGGCTTAGGTTAGGGCTCTCCTAAGGTTAGGATCCATATGTGGTTTATGACAAGAACACACATGCAATGACACTGGTGCTATGTGGTTTGTGAAAATAACACACATGCAATTACTCTAACTGTGGATTGTGAAAAGAACAGGCAATACAATTACTCTCGTGGATCCATGTGTGGTTTGTCAAAGAACAAACATTCACTGACTCTAGTTTTCATTCATGAAAACAACACACGTGCAATGACTCTAGATGTGGTTTGTGAGAAGAACACACATGCAATGACACTGGTGGATCCATGTGGTTTGTGAAAAGAACAGACATCCAATGACTCTAGCTATGGTTAATAAAAAGAACACACGTGCAATGACACTGGTGGATCCATATGTGGTTTATGAAAGGAACACACATGCAATGAACTCTGGTGGATCCATATGTGGTTTGTGAGAAGAACACACATGCTCATGTGGTTTGTGAGAACACCACATATCCAATCACACTAGTGGATCCTTATTTGGTTCATGAAAAGAACACACATGCAATCACACTGGTGGACACATATGTGGTTTGTGAAAAGAATAGATATGCAATGACTCTAGCTGTGGTTTGTGAAAAGAACACACATGCAATGACACTGGTGGATCCATATGTGGTTTGTCAGAAGAACGCACATGCAATGACACTGGGTGTGGTTCATGAAAAGAACACACATCCAATGAACTTTGGTGGATCCATATGTGGTTTGTGAGAAGAACACACATGCAATGACTCTAGTTGTGGTTTTGAAAAGAACACACATGCAATGACACTGGTGGATCTATATGTGGTTTGTGAGAAGAACACACATCCAATGACACTGGTGGATCCATGTGTGGTTTGTGAGAAGAACACACATGCAATGACACTGGGTGTGGTTCATGAAAAGAACACACATCCAATGACACTGCTGGATCCTTATGTGGTTTGTGAAAAGAACACACATGCAATAAACTTGGTGTGGTTTGTGAGAAGAACACACATGCAATGACACTGGTGGATCCATATGTGGTTTGTGAGAAGAACACACATGCAATGACACTGCTGGATTCATGTGTGGTTTGTGAGAAGAACACACATGAAAAATACACATGCAATGACACTGGTGGATCCATATGTGGTATGTGCAAAGAAAAGACATGCAATGACACTAGCTGTGGTTAATGAAAAGAAAAGACATCCAATGACTCCGATGGATCCTTATGTGGTTTGTGAAAAGAACACACATGCAATGGCTCTAGCTGTTGTTAATGTAAATAACACACATGCAATGACTCTGGTGGATCCATGTGGTTTGTGAAAAGAACACACATGCAATGACTCTAGCTATGGTTAATTAAAAGAACACACATGCAATGACACTGGTGGATCCATATGTGGTTTGTGAAAAGAATAGACATTCAATCACAATGGGTGGATCCATATGTGGTTTGTGAGAAGAACACACATGCAATGACACTAGTTGTGGTTCATGAAAAGAACAGACATGCAATGATACTGGTGGATCCTGATGTGCTTCATGAAAAGAACACACATGCAATCACACTTGTGGATACATATGTGTTTTGTGAAAATAACAGATATGCAATGACTCTAGCTATGGTTTATGAAAAAAACACACATGCAATGACACTGGTGGATCCATATGTGGTTTGTGAGAAGAACACACATGCAATGACACTGGTTGTGGTTCATGAAAAGAACACACATGCAATGACACTGGTGGATCCTTATGTGGTTCATGAAAAGAACACACATGCAATCACACTTGTGGATACATATGTGGTTTGTGAAAATAACAGATATGCAATGACTCTAGCTATGGTTTATGAAAAAAACACATGCAATGACACTGGTGGATCCATATGTGGTTTGTGAGAAGAACAAACATGCAATGACACTGGGTGTGGTTCATGAAAAGAACACACATCTAATGAACTCTAGTGGATCCATATGTCGTTTGTGAGAAGAACACACATGCAATGACTCTAGCTGTGGTTTGTGAAAAGAACACACATGCAATGACATTGGTGGATCCATATGTGGTTTTTGAAAAGAGCACACATCCAATGACACTGGTGGATCCATGTGTGGTTTGTGAGAAGAACACACATGCAATGACACAAGGTGTGGTTCATGAAAAGAACACACATCCAATGACACTGGTGCATCCTTATGTGGTTACTGAAAAGAAACACATGCAATGATACTAGGTGTGGTTTGTGAGAAGAACACGCATTAAATAAAACTGGTGGATCCATATATGGTTTGTGAGAAGAACACACATCCAATGACACTGGTGGATCCATGTGTGGTTTGTGAGAAGAACACACATGCAATGACTCTGGCTATGGTTCATGAAAAGAACACACATCCAATGAAGTCTGGTGGATCCATATGTGGTTTTTGAGAAGAACCCACATGCAATGACTCTAGATGTGGTTTGTGAAAAGAACACACATGCAATCACACTAGTGGATCCATATGTGGTTTGTGAGAAGAACACACATCCAATGACACTAGTGAATCCATGTGTGGTTTGTAAGAAGAACACACATGCAATGACACTGGTGGATCCATATGTGGAATGTGGAAAGAATAGACATGCAATGACACTACTGGATCTATGTGTGGTTTGTGAGAAGAACACACATGCAAAACACACATGCAATGACACACATGCAATGACTCTAGATGTGGTTTTTGAGAAGAACACACATGCAATGACATTGGTGGATCCATATGTGGTTTATGAGAAGAACACACATCCAATGACACTGGTGGATCCATATGTGGTTTGTGAGAAGAACACACATGCAATGACACTAGGTGTGGTTCATGAAAAGAACACACATCCAATGAACTCTAGTGGATCCATATATGGTTTGTGAGAAGAACACACATGCAATCACACTAGTGGATCCATATGTGGTATGTGAGAAGAACACACATCCAATGACACTGGTGGATCCATGTGTGGATTGGGAGAAGAACACACATGCAATGACACTGGTGGATCTATATGTGGTCTGTGAAAAGAACACACATGCAATGACACTGGTGGATCCTTATGTGGTTTGTGAGAAGAACACACATCCAATGACACTAGTGGATCCATGTGTGGTTTGAGAGAAAAACACACATGCAATGACACTGGGTGTGGTTCATGAAAAGAACACACATCCAATGACACTGGTGGATCCTTATGTGGTATGTGAAAAGGACACACATGCAATGACTCTGGATGTTGTTTGTGAGAAGAACACACATGCAATGACATTGGTGGATCCATATGTGGTTTGTGAGAAGAACACACATCCAATGACACTGGTGGATCCATATGTGGTTTGTGAGAAGAACACACATGCAATGTCACTAGGTGTGGTGCATGAAAAGAACACACATCCAATGACACTGGTGGATCTATGTGTAGTTTCTGAGAAGAACACACATGCAATGACACTGGGTGTGGTTTATGAAAAGAACACACATCCAATGACACTGGTGGATCCATATGTGGTTTTTGTGAAGAACAAACATGCAATGACACTGGTTGTGGTTCATGAAAAGAACACACATGCAATGACACTGGTGGATTCTTATGTGGTTCGTGAAAAGAACACACATACAATGACTCTGGTGGATCCACTTGTGGTTTGTGAAAAGAACACAGATGCAATGACACTGGTGGATCCATATGTGGTTTGTGATAAGCACACACATCCAATGACACTGGTGGATCCATATGTGGTTTGTGAGAAGAACACACATGCAATGTCACTAGGTGTGGTGCATGAAAAGAACACACATCCAATGACATTGGTGGATCTATGTGTAGTTTCTGAGAAGAACACACATGCAATGACACTGGGTGTGGTTTATGAAAAGAACACACATCCAATGACACTGGTGGATCCATATGTGGTTTTTGTGAAGAACAAACATGCAATGACACTGGTTGTGGTTCATGAAAAGAACACACATGCAATGACACTGGTGGATTCTTATGTGGTTCGTGAAAAGAACACACATACAATGACTCTGGTGGATCCACTTGTGGTTTGTGAAAAGAACACAGATGCAATGACACTGGTGGATCCATATGTGGTTTGTGAGAAGAACACACATGCAATGACGCTGGGTGTGGTTCATGAAAAGAACACACATCCAATGACACTGCTGGATCCTTATGTGGTTTGTGAAAAGAACACACATGCAATAACACTTGGTGTGGTTTGTGAGAAGAACACACATGCAATGACACTGGTGGATCCATATGTGGTTTGTGAGAAGAACACACATGCAATGACACTGCTGGATTCATGTGTGGTTTGTGAGAAGAACACACATGAAAAATACACATGCAATGACACTGGTGGATCCATATGTGGTATGTGGAAAGAAAAGACATGCAATGACACTAGCTTTGGTTAATGAAAAGAAAAGACATCCAATGACTCCGATGGATCCTTATGTGGTTTGTGAAAAGAACACACATGCAATGACTCTAGCTGTGGTTAATGTAAATAACACATATGCAATGACTCTGGTGGATCCATGTGGTTTGTGAAAAGAACACACATGCAATGACTCTAGCTATGGCTAATTAAAAGAACACACATGCAATGACACTGTTGGATCCATATGTGGTTTGTGAAAAGAATAGACATGTAATCACACTGGTGGATCCATATGTGGTTTGTGAGAAGAACACACATGCAATGACACTGGTTGTGGTTCATGAAAAGAACACACATGCAATGACACTGGTGGATCCTGATGTGCTTCATGAAAAGAACACACATGCAATCACACTTGTGGATACATATGTGGTTTGTGAAAATAACAGATATGCAATGACTCTAGCTATGGTTTATGAAAAAAAACACATGCAATGACACTGGTGGATCCATATGTGGTTTGTGAGAAGAACACACATGCAATGACACTGGTTGTGGTTCATGAAAAGAACAGACATGCAATGACACTGGTGGATCCTTATGTGGTTCATGAAAAGAACACACATGCAATGACTCTAGCTGTGGTTTGTGAAAAGAACACACATGAAATGACACTGGTGGATCCATATGTGGTTTTTGAAAAGGGCACACATCCAATGACACTGGTGGATCCATGTGTGGTTTGTGAGAAGAACACACATGCAATGACACTGGGTGTGGTTCATGAAAAGAACACACATCCAATGACACTAGTGCATCCTTATGTGGTTACTAAAAAGAACACACATGCAATGACACTAGGTGTGGTTTGTGAGAAGAACACACATTAAATAAAACTGGTGGATCCATATATGGTTTGTGAGAAGAACACACATCCAATGACACTGGTGGATCCATGTGTGGTTTGTGAGAAGAACACACATGCAATGACTCTAGCTGTGGTTCATGAAAAGAACACACATCCAATGAAGTCTGGTGGATCCATATGTGGTTTGTGAGAAGAACACACATGCAATGACTCTAGATGTGGTTTGTGAAAAGAACACACATGCAATCACACTAGTGGATCCATATGTGGTTTGTGAGAAGAACACACATCCAATGACACTAGTGAATCCATGTGTGGTTTGTGAGAAGAACACACATGCAATGACACTGGTGGATCCATATGTGGTATGCGGAAAGAATAGACATGCAATGACACTACTGGATCTATGTGTGGTTTGTGAGAAGAACACACATGCAAAACACACTTGCAATGACACACATGCAATGACTCTAGATGTGGTTTATGAGAAGAACACACATGCAATGACACCGGTGGATCCATATGTGGTTTGTGAGAAGAACACACATCCAATGAACTCTAGTGGATCCATATATGGTTTGTGAGAAGAACACACATGCAATCACACTAGTGGATCCATATGTGGTATGTGAGAAGAACACACATCCAATGACACTGGTGGATCCATGTGTAGATTGGGAGAAGAACACACATGCAAAACACACATGCAATGACACTGGTGGATCCATATGTGGTCTGTGAAAAGAACACACATGCAATGACACTGGTGGATCCTTATGTGGTTTGTGAGAAGAACACACATCCAATGACACTAGTGGATCCATGTGTGGTTTGTGAGAAAAACACACATGCAATGACACTGTGTGGTTCATGAAAAGAACACACATCCAATGACACTGGTGGATCCTTATGTGGTATGTGAAAAGGACACACATGCAATGACTCTGGATGTTGTTTGTGAGAAGAACACACATGCAATGACATTGGTGGATCCATATGTGGTTTGTGAGAAGAACACACATCCAATGACACTGGTGGATCCATATGTCGTTTGTGAGAAGAACACACATGCAATGACACTAGGTGTGGTGCATGAAAAGAACACACATCCAATGACACTGGTGGATCTATGTGTGGTTTGTGAGAAGAACACACATGCAATGACACTGGGTGTGTTTCATGAAAAGAACACACATCCAATGAAACTGGTGGATCCATATGTGGTTTGTGAGAAGAACACACATGCAATGACACTGGTTGTGGTTCATGAAAAGAACACACATGCAATGACACTGGTGGATTCTTATGTGGTTTGTGAAAAGAACACACATACAATGACTCTGGTGGATCCACTTGTGGTTTGTGAAAAGAACACACATGCAATGACACTGGTGGATCAATGTGGTTTGTGAAAAGAACAGACATGCAATGACACTGGTGGATCCATATGTGGTTTGTGAGAAGAACATACATGCAATGACACTAGTGGATGCATATGTGGTTTGTGAGAAGAACACACATCCAATGACAATGCTTGTGGTTCATGAAAAGAACACATATGCAATGACACTGGTGGATCCTTATGTGGTTTGTGAAAAAACACACATGCAATTACTCTGGTGGAACCATATGTGGTTTGTGAGAAGAACACACATGCAATGACTCTAGTTGTGGTTTGTGACAAGAACACACATGCAATCACACTGGTGGATCCATATGTGGTTTGTAACAAGAACACACATGCAATGACTCTGGTGGATCCATATGTGGTTAGTGAGAAGAACACACATGCAATGACTCTAGTTGTGGTTCATGAGAAGAACACACATGCAATCACAATGGTGGATCCATATGTGGTTTGTGAGAAGAACACACACATCCAATGACACTGGTGGATCCATATGTGGTTTGTGAAAAGAAGACACGTGCAATGACAGTGAGTGTGGTTCATGAAAAGAACACACATCCAATAACCCTGGTGGATCCTTATGTGGTTTGTGAAAAGAACACACATGCAATGACTCTAGATGTGGTTTATGAGAAGAACACACATGCAATGACACCGGTGGATCCATATGTGGTTTGTGAGAAGAACACACATCCAATGACACTGGTGGATCCATATGTGGTTTGTGAGAAGAACACGCGTGCAATGACACTAGGTGTGGTTCATGAAAAGAACACACATCCAATGAACTCTAGTGGATCCAGATATGGTTTGTGATAAGAACACACATGCAATCACACTAGTGGATCCATATGTGGTATGTGAGAAGGAAACACATCCAATGACACTGGTGGATCCATGTGTGGTTTGTGATAAGAACACACATGCAAAACACACATGCAATTACACTAGTGGATCCATATGTGGTCTGTGAAAAGAACACACATGCAATGATACTAGCTATTGTTAATGAAAAGAACAGACATGCAATGACTCTGATGGATCCATATATGGTTGGTGAAAAGAACACACATGCAATGACTCTAGTTGTCGTTAATGAAAAGAACAGACATGCAATGACTCTGGTGGATCCATGTGGTTTGTGAAAAGAACACACATGCAATGACACTGGTGGATCCATATGTGGTTTGTGAAAATAACAGACATGCAATCAACTCTGGTGGATCCATGTGTGGTTTGTGAGAAGAACACACATGCAATGACACTTGGTGTGGTTCATGAAAAGAACACACATCCAATGACACTGGTGGATCATTATGTGGTTTGTGAGAAGAACACACATGCAATGACTCTAGATGTGGTTTGTGAAAAGAACACACATGCAATGACACTGGCTGATCCATATGTGGTTTGTGAGAAGAACACACATCCAATGACACTAGTGGATCCATGTGTGGTTTGTGAGCAGAACACGCATGCAATGACACTGGGTGTGGTTCATGAAAAGAACACACATCCAATGACACTGGTGGGTCCTTATGTGGTTTCTGAAAAGAACACACATGCAATGACTCTAGATGAGGTTTGTGAGAAGAACACACATGCAATGACACTAGTGGATCCATATGTGGTTTTTGAGAAGAACACACATCCAATGACACTGGCGGATCCATATGTGGTTTGTGAGAAGAACACACATGCAATGACACTGGGTATGGTTCATGAAAAGAACACACATCCAATGAACTCTGGTGGATCCATATGTCGTTTGTGAGATGAAAACACATCCAATGACACTGGTGGATCCATGTGTGGTGTGTGATAAGAACACACATGCAAAACACACATGCAATTACACTAGTGGATCCATATGTGGTATGTGGAAAGAACAGACATGCAATGATACTAGCTATGGTTAATGAAAAGAACAGACATGCAATGACTCTGATGGATCCATATGTGGTTTGTGAAAAGAACACACATGCAATGACTTTAGTTGTGGTTAATGAAAAGAACACACGTGCAATGACTCTGGTGGATCCATGTGGTTTGTGAAAAGAACACAAATGCAATGACCCTGGTAGATCCATATGTAGTTTGTGAAAAGAATAGACATGCAATGAACTCTGGTGGATCCATGTGTGGTTTGTGAGAAGAACACACATGCAATGACACTAGTTGTGGTTCATGAAAAGAACACACTTCCAATGACACTTGTGGATACTTATGTGGTTTGTGAAAAGAACACACATGCAATGACACTGGTGGATCCATATGTGGTTTGTGAAAAGAAGACACGTGCAATGACAGTGAGTGTGGTTCATGAAAAGAACACACATCCAATGACCCTGGTGGATCCTTATGTGGTTTGTGAAAAGAACACACATGCAATGACTCTAGATGTGGTTTATGAGAAGAACACACATGCAATGACACCGGTGGATCCATATGTGGTTTGTGAGAAGAACACACATCCAATGACTCTGGTGGATCCATATGTGGTTTGTGAGAACAACACACGTGCAATGACACTAGGTGTGGTTCATGAAAAGAACACACATCCAATGAACTCTAGTGGATCCAGATATGGTTTGTGAGAAGAACACACATGCAATCACACTAGTGGATCCATATGTGGTATGTGAGAAGAATACACATCCAATGACACTAGTGGATCCATGTGTGGATTGGGAGAAGAACACACATGCAAAACACACATGCAATGACACTGGTGGATCCATATGTGGTCTGTGAAAAGAACACACATGCAATGACACTGGTGGATCCTTATGTGGTTTGTGAGAAGAACACACATCCAATGACACTGGTGGATCCATGTGTGGTTTGTGAGAAGAACACACATGCAATGACACTTGGTGTGGTTCATGAAAAGAACACACATCCAATGACACTGGTGGATCCTTATGTGGTATGTGAAAAGGACACAAATGCAATGACCCTGGATGTTTTTTGTGAGAAGAACACACATGCAATCACATTGGTGGATCCATATGTGGTTTGTGAGAAGAACAGACATCCAATGACACTGGTGGATCCATATGTGGTTTGTGAGAAGAACACACATGCAATGACTCTACCTGTGGTTTGAGAAAAGAACACACATGCAATGACACTGGTGGATCCATATGTGGTTTGTGAAAAGAACACACATCCAATGACACTGGTGGATCTATGTGTGGTTTGTGAGAAGAACACACATGCAATGACACTGGGTGTGGTTCATGAAAAGAACAGACATGCAATGACTCTGGTGGATCCATGTGTGGTTTCTGAGAAGAACACACATGCAATGACACTGGTTGTGGTTCATGAAAACAACACACATGCAATGACACTAGTGGATTCTTATGTGGTTTGTGAAAAGAACACACATACAATGACTCTGGTGGATCCACTTGTGGTTTGTGAAAAGAACACACATGCAATGACACTGGTGGATCCATATGTGGTTTGTGAGAAGAACATACATGCAATGACACTGGTGGATCCGTATGTGGTTTGTGAGAAGAACACACATGCAATGACACTGGTTGTGGTGCATGAAAGGAACACACATGCAATGACACTGGAGGATCCTTATGTGGTTTGTGAAAATAACACACATGCAATGACTCTAGATGTGGTTTGTGAGAAGAACACACATGCAATGACACTAGTAGATCCATATGTGGTTTGTGAGAAGAACACACATCCAATGACACTGGCGGATCCATATGTGGTTTGTGAGAAGAACACACATGCAATGCCACTGGGTCTGGTTCATGAAAAGAACACACATCCAATGAACTCTGGTGGATCCATATGTGGTTTGTGAGAAAAACAAACATGTAATGACTCTAGCTGTAGTTCATTAGAAGAACACACATGCAATCACATTGGTGCATGCATATGTGGTTTGTCAGAAGAACACACATCCAATGACACTGGTGGATCCATGTGTGGTTTGTGAGAAGAACACACATGCAATGACACTGGGTGTGGTTCATGAAAATAACACACATCCAATGAACTCTGGTGGATCCATATGTGGTTTGTGAAAAGAGAACACATGCAATGACTCTAGCTGTGGTTTGTGAAAAGAACACACATCCCATGACACTAGTGGATCCATATGTGGTTTGTGAGAAGAACACACATGCAATGACTCCAGGTGTGGTTCATGAAAAGAACACACATCCCATCAATTCTGGTGGATCCATATGTGGTTTTTGAGAAGAACACACATGCAATGACTCTAGATGTGGTTTGTGAAAAGAACACACATGCAATCACACTGGTGGATCCATATGTGGTTTGTGAGAAGAAAACACATCCAATGACACTGGTGGATCCATGTGTGGTTTGTGATAAGAACACACATGCAAAACACACATGCAATTACACTAGTGGATCCATATGTGGTCTGTGGAAAGAACAGACATGCAATGATACTAGCTATGGTTAATGAAAAGAACAGACATGCAATGACTCTGATGGATCCATATATGGTTGCTGAAAAGAACACACATGCAATGACTCTAGTTGTGGTTAATGAAAAGAACACACATGCAATGACTCTGGTGGATCCATGTGGTTTGTTAAAAGAACACACATGCAATGACACTGGTGGATCCATATGTGGTTTGTGAAAATAACAGACATGCAATCAACTTTGGTGGATCCATGTGTGGTTTGTGAGAAGAACACACATGCAATGACACTGGGTGTGGTTCATGAAAAGAACACACATCCAATGACACTGGTGGATCCTTATGTGGTTTGTGAAAAGAACACACATGCAATGACTCTAGATGTGGTTTGTGAGAAGAACACACATGCAATGACACTAGTGGATCCATATGTGGTTTGTGAGAAGAACACACATCCAATGACACTAGTGGATCCATGTGTGGTTTGTGAGAAGAACACGCATGCTATGACACTGGGTGTGGTTCATGAAAAGAACACACATCCAATGACACTGGTGGATCCTTATGTGGTTTGTGAAAAGAACACACATGCAATGATGCTAGATGTGGTTTTTGAGAAGAACACACATGCAATGACACTAGTGGATCCATATGTGGTTTGTGAGAAGAACACACATCCAATGACACTGGCGGATCCATATGTGGTTTGTGAGAAGAACACACATGCAATGACAGTGGGTCTGGTTCATGAAAAGAACGCACATCCAATGAACTCTGGTGGATCCATATGTGGTTTGCTAGAAAAACGCACATGCAATGACTCTAGTTGTAGTTCATTAGAAGAACACACATGCAATCACATTGGTGGATGCATATGTGGTTTGTGAGAAGAACACACATCCAATGAAACTGGTGGATCCATGTGTGGTTTGTGAGAAGAACACACATGCAATGACACTGGGTGTGGTTCATGAAAATAACACACATCCAATGAACTCTGGTGGATCCATATGTGGTTTGTGAAAAGAACACACATGCAATGACTCTAGCTGTGGTTTGTGAAAAGAACACACATCCAATGACACTAGAGGATCCATATGTGGTTTGTGAGAAGAACGCACATGCAATGACTCCGGGTGTGGTTCATGAAAAGAACACACGTCCCATCAATTCTGGTGGATCCATATGTGGTTTTTGAGAAGAACACACATGCAGTGACTCTAGATCTGGTTTGTGAAAAGAACACACATGCAATCACACTGGTGGATACATATTGGTTTGTGAGAAGAAAACACATCCAATGACACTGTTGGATCCATGTGTGGTTTGTGATAAGAACACACATGCAAAACACACATGCAATTACACTAGTGGATCCATATATGGTCTGTGGAGAGAACAGACATGCAATGATACTAGCTATGGTTAATGAAAAGAACAGACATGCAATGACTCTGGTGGATCCATATGTGGTTGGTGAAAAGAACACACATGGAATGACTCTAGTTGTGGTTAATGAAATGAACACACATGCAATGACACTGGTGGATCCATGTGGTCTGCGAAATGAACACACATGCAATAACACTGGTGGATCCATATGTGGTTTGTGAAAAGAACAGACATGCAATCAACTCTGGTGGATCCATGTGTGGTTTGTGAGAAGAACACACATGCAATGACACTGGGTGTGGTTCATGAAAATAACACACATCCAATGACACTGGTGGATCCTTATGTGGTTTGTGAGAAGAACACACATGCAATGACTCTAGATGTGGTTTGTGAAAAGAACACACATGCAATGACACTGGTGGATCCATATGTGTTTTGTGAGAAGAACACACATCCAATGACACTAGTGGATCCATGTGTGGTTTGTGAGAAGAACACGCATGCAATGACACTGGGTGTGGTTCATGAAATGAACACACATCCAATGACACTGGTGGATCCTTATGTGGTTTGTGAAAAGAACACACATGCAATGACTCTAGATGTGGTTTGTGAGAAGAACACACATGCAATGACACTAGTGGATCCATATGTGGTTTGTGAGAAGAACACACATCCAATGACACTGGCGGACCCATATGTGGTTTGTGAGAAGAACACACATGCAATGACAGTGGGTCTGGTTCATGAAAAGAACGCACGTCCAATGAACTCTGGTGGATCCATATGTGGTTTGCTAGAAAAACACACATGCAATGACTCTAGCTGTAGTTCATTAGAAGAACACACATGCAATCACATTGGTGGATCCATATGTGGTTTGTGAGAAGAACACACATCCAATGACACTGGTGGGTCCATGTGTGGTTTGTGAGAAGAACACACATGCAATGACACTGGGTGTGGTTCATGAAAATAACACACATCCAATGAACTCTGGTGGATCCATATGTGGTTTGTGAAAAGAACACACATGCAATGACTCTAGCTGTGTTTTGTGAAAAGAACACACAACCAATGACACTAGTGGATCCATATGTGTATTGTGAGAAGAACGCACATGCAATGACTCCGGGTGTGGTTCATGAAAAGAACACACATCCCATCAAGTCGGGTGGATCCATATGTGGTTTTTGAGAAGAACACACATGCAGTGACTCTAGATGTGGTTTGCGAAAAGAACACACATGCAATCACACTGGTGGATACATATATGGTTTGTGAGAAGAAAACACATCTAATGACACTGGTGGATCCATGTGTGGTGTGTGATAAGAACACACATGCAAAACACACATGCAATCACACTAGTGGATCCATATGTGGTATGTGGAAAGAACACACATGCAATGATACTAGCTATGGTTAATAAAAAGAACAGACATGCAACGACTCTGATGGATCCATATGTGGTTGGTGAAAAGAACACACATGCAATGAACTCTGATGGATCCATATGTGGTTTGTGAAAATAACAGACATGCAATCAACTCTGGTGGATCCATATGTGGTTTGTGAGAAGAACACACATGCAATGACACTGTTGGATCAATGTGGTTTGTGGGAATAACATACATGTATTGAACTCTGGTGGATCCATATGTTGTTCATGAAAAGAACACACATGCAATGACACTGGGTGTGGTTCATGAAAAGAACACACATCCAATGACACTGGTGGATCCTTATGTGGTTTGTGGAAAGAACACACATCCAATGACTCTAGGTGTGGTTTGTGAAAAGAACACACATCGTATTACACTGGTGGATCCATATGTCGTTTGTGGAAAGAATAGACATGCAATGACTTTAGCTGTGGTTACTGAAAATAATAGACATGCAGTGACACTGGTGGATCCATGTGTGGTTTGTGGGAAGCACTAGATGTGGTTTGTGAAAAGAACAAATATGCAATGACACTGGTGGATCCAAGTGTGGTTTGTCATAAGAACAAACATGCAATGACTCTAGGTGTGGTCATGAAAAGAACACACATGCGATGACACTGGTGGATCCATGTGTTGTTTGTGAGAAGAACACACATGCAATGACACTGGGTGTGGTTCATGAAAAGAACACACATCTAATGACAGTTGTGGATCCTTATGTGGTTTGTGAGAAGAACACACATGCAATGACTCTAGCTGTGGTTCATGAAAAGATCACACATGCAATGACACTAGTGGATCCATGTGTGGTTTGTGAAAAGAACAGACATGCAATGACTCTAGGTGTGGTTCATGAAAAGTACACACATCCAATGAACTCTAGTGAATCCAAATGTGGTTTGTGAGAAGAACAGACATGCAATGACTCTAGATGTGGTTTGTGAAAAGAACACACATGCAATGACACTGGTGGATCCATATGTGGTGTGTGATAAGAACACACATGCAAAACACACATGCAATGACTCTGGTGGATCCATGTGGTTTGTGAAAAGAACACACATGCAATGACACTGGTGGATCCATATGTGGTTTGTGAAAACAACAGACATGCAATCAACTCTGGTGGATCTATGTGTGGTTGTTGAGAAGAACACACATGCAATGACACTGGGTGTGGTTCATGAAAAGAACACACATCCAATGACACTGGTGGATCCTTATGTGGTTTGTGAGAATAACACACATTCAATGACTCTATATGTGGTTTGTGAAAAGAACACACATGCAATGACACTGGTGGATCCATATGTGTTTTGTGAGAAGAACACACATCCAATGACACTAGTGGATCCATGTGTGGTTTGTGAGAAGAACACGCATGCAATGACACTGGGTGTGGTTCATGAAAAGAACACACATCCAATGACACAGGTGGATCCTTATGTGGTTTGTGAAAAGAACACACATGCAATGACTCTAGATGTGGTTTGTGAGAAGAACACACATGCAATGACACTAGTGGATCCATATGTGGTTTGTGAGAAGGACACACATCCAATGACACTGGCGGATCCATATGTCGTTTGTGAGAAGAACACACATGCAATGACACTGGGTCTGGTTCATGAAAAGAACACACATCCAATGAACTCTGGTGGATCCATATGTGGTTTTTGACAAAAACAAACATGTAATGACTCTAGCTGTAGTTCATTAGAAGAAAACACATGCAATCACATTGGTGCATCCATATGTTGTTTGTGAGAAGAACACACATCCAATGACACTCGTGGATCCATGTGTGGTTTGTGAGAAGAACACACATGCAATGACACTGGGTGTGGTTCATGAAAATAACACACATCCAATGAACTCTGGTGGATCGATATGTGGTTTGTGAAAAGAACACACATGCAATGACTCTAGCTGTGGTTTGGGAAAAGAACACACATCCAATGACACTAGTGGATCCATATGTGGTTTGTGAGAAGAACACACATGCAATGACTCCGGGTGTGGTTCATGAAAAGAACACATGTCTCATCAATTCTGGTGGATCCATATGTGGTTTTTGAGAAAAACACACATGCAATGACTCTAGATGTGGTTTGTGAAAAGAACACATGTAACTAGCTCGGTGAATTACGCTCTTAATTACAAGCCTGGATGAGCGAAAATGGTTAAAATAGTACGGTGGGGCCAAATGCCACTCACAGGTGGACCTTTCGGCCGTCCTAACCATTTCCAAATATCGGGACAAGAACGAGCGGCGTAATCGGCAGGAGAAGGGATCAACTACATACACAAATGAGTATGTATACAAGCCACCATACAACAGTCCTCAGAGACATTCCATCTAAAAGAAATAGAAATATTGCAACGCCATACGGCAAGATCCAAATATCCTAGATAGATATAATAGTTTAGGATATCTCCTCATACACCAAACATCAGAGTATCAGGCGGAAGCGGAAAACAAGATCCGAGTACGGATAAGAAGCAAATCGGCATAAGATGCCCCATAAATAAACGCATCCCGCCCACAGATCTCACGGATCCCCGTTCCCGGAATCTCTACACCAAGTGATCGTTGCCCACATCGTTCGTCTCCTCCACCCAGTATCCATCTTGCGAGTTTACCTGCTCATCTGAATCAAACAATTTATCGTGTGAGACCCTAGGGGTACTCAGCAAGTCTTTATGCCTCTAAAGGGGACACAACCTGGGGTGACGCAATTGCAGCAAAAGATAATCCCTAACAATTCTATAGATACTCGCTAACCATCCGCCTAACCATAGATAGACGGATGTCCGTGAATTAATAATAACAGTTATAACGGTAATATTAACAGATCCATCCTCCTCCTCGCTTACCAACGAGGAAGCGGACGAATAACCCCCCATCCGTTGGCAGTTTTATTATCCATTCCATGAGTGTTGCACTATTTACTAGTCAGGTGCTTAGTCAAATTAGAAGCGGTACTTTAGTTATACTTGTCTATGATCGAGAAACTGTGCTCCAAGTCGTCCATAACCGCGGACACGGCTTTCAGAAAGTTTTACCCTGCAGGTGCACAAATAGCAACACACTCGATCAACCTCGGAAAAACCAAATCAAAACCCAACGAGGCATTCACGACAAAGCGATCACAGGATTCAGAAATATTTCAGGGGGCCACCCCATTAAGCTACCCGCAACAAAGTTGGCCGGCTCCGAGACGGACTCAAGGTTTGTGTGGACGACTGTAAACGACTGGGAACCCGAAAGTGTGACTGGGCTTGTCGATACAGCGAAAACGTGTCACGATCCTAAATAGTACAGGTGCTCCTTGCACAATCGTAAATAAAGCAGTAAAGCATGGCATAAGTACATGATAGTAATAAAACCCCAAACTAGTTTGTGGCCCCATGAAATAAGAATGAATCAAGCTCTGGCTCAGGGGGGTTCATAAGCCTCCCGGATGTGGATAGCGCGAATATTCAAGGAACAGGAATCAAGTACTCGGGGTCCTACGGGACACAAGTGAGCATGAAAAACCAAATAGCAGATATTGCTCACCGGTGCCACTTTCATTAGTTATCCCATTACTACCCAGGTTAAGTTGTTTAGGTACCTCGTTATCCATCGGACACTCACATACCCTACACATGCTGTTCTATGACCCGCATGGCTCAAACAACTCCTGTAGTAATGGCTCATGGGATGGAGGAACAAGCTTCGGTGGGGTTTAAAAATAAAGGCTATGCAATACTTGGGATTCAGTTTAATGCAATCGCGACTCAATGATGCAAGAATAAGATAGAGGCAATAGGTACTATATGTATGCAAGCATGTGGTAGTGCTTGCCTGGCAGCTCAGTTGAAGTGAGAGAAGGATCTGGGTAGTGCTCTGGTTTCTTGATATATCCCCTCGATTCTGACCGAAGAAGAACCAAACAAACATGGGCCAACATAAATAAAGTGCACAAGCATATGAATAAAATGCGACAAGCAAACAATCATGCCATGATGAATGATGCACAACTTGCATGGAATTAATGTAGCATGGCATGGGTGAGGTGCGGAATACAAGAATAAAGCCTTTTATTGATTTTTAGTCACCTTTTATCCTTAAATAAGTTGCTGTATACTTTATATTTATATGATGCATGCTGCAATTCAGAACATGGAATGCATAAACAGAAAGGTCTCGTCGAGCTGATCATTTTAGACATATTATTTGTCAAATTCGGAGTTATAAAAGAAAAGTTATTAATTAATTAAGAAAAAGGGCATTTTATTGTAATTTTAATCAACTCGAAGATTTAAAGTGTTCAAACATTATTTTGAAGGGTATATTTGAATTCCTCACATTTTTCTGATTTCAAAACATATATTATATGTATTATTTGGAATAATATTTGAAAATTTATTTAAAACAGATTTAAATTTGAATTTAAAACAATTTTGAAAAGTTTAAATTAAAACAGAAAACAGAATTCCTTTTTGTTACTCAGCTCGGACCTAGCCACAGGCAGTGACAAGTGGGCCATCTGCTGACTCAGCAGCAGCCGGCGTGGCGGGGACTGAACTTTTCGACAGCGTTTGTCTCAGCCAGAGACCAAGTGTGGGACCGCCGATCCAGCGGGCCACTCACGCGCACGGCCAGCCGGTGGGCGACACGTGGGCGATCCAGGGGAGCGCGGGTTGAGAAGCCACAAAGCGCGGGGGTTTTCTTGCAAGAATGTACCGGGGCTGACAGGTGGGGCTCCGGGGACGGCGGGTTCAGGCGGGAAAAAGGGCAGGGGCTCCAGCGCAAAAAGGCCATCGGCTGCTGCAGCGCTCTGACGGACACGGCTCTGACTGCGGCGGATCCGGCCGTCTTCCGGCGACGGTGGCGACGCCTCCGCTGGACGAAACGCGTCGCCCCAAAAACGAAAAACGAAGAGGAAACCACGGGCTACAACTTTGGTTCAGGGGGCATCTGCATATGAGTAACACAGAGGCTTCTAGAACTCGATGAACAGAGACAAACAACGACGACGCTGAACGACTCTAGCGACAGAACATCGTCGGCTGCGCCCGCAGGATGCTCGGCGAAAAGATTGGCGACGTTAGGCGTTTAGCGGGGACCTTGTCAAGTAGCTCGATTCTCACGAGAGCTCGTCGGTGTGGTTGCTGGAGCTTGTGAAGGCGGTGATCGACGGTGACTTCGTGTCCATGGAGCTTCGATCCTCACGGGCATGGCGCTGGCATGGTGTCTCTGGGTTCCGTGTGGTTGGCGGTTCTAGGGTTTGGAGAGGAAGCAGGGCAGGCTCCTGGACGCCTAGATCCTCCTTGGCACAGCTGCAACCGCCTCCTCTTGAAGCTTGGGCGAACTAGGGTTTGAGATGGACATGGAGCTGTCCATGGCCATGGTGGTTGAGGAGAGCAGATAGGGGAGGAAGGAGAGGATGAAGAGGATCCCATATCGAGATCTGAGAGATGGGGTGGTTGGGGTAGAGAGGGGAGGGAGGAGCACATGGGTGTGGTGTGGTGCAAAAGAGGGCTGGTGGGGCTTGGGTTAGGTTTTGCTTAGGGTTAGAGAGAGGTGTGGGCTGGGCGTGGAGAGGAGGGTGTGGCAGGGGTTAGCTAGAGAGAGAGGCTCGGGTTAGAGAGGGTTAGAGCTAGGGTGGAGCAGTGGATGGGTTAGGGGTGGCTCGGTTTTGGCTCGAGGGGTGGTATGGTAGAGGGTGATAGTGGTGTAGGTGATTAGGGTTTGGGTTTTGGATAGAGGGGTGAGGAGGCTAGATGGGACCAACATGGTATAGAGAGGAGAGATGAGAGAGGGGGGCTTGGTTAGGGTTTAGATGAGGTGTAGGTTTTTGGAGAAAGGATTAGAGAGAGAGGGTAAATGTGGTGGTGGCTTAGAGTGAAGGATTGAATATGCCCACACATGGCTTGCATGGATGGGGGATGGGTGTAGGGTTTTAACATGAACCAACAAGATCAAGCATGAAGAGGGTAGAGGATGATGGATGGATATGGCCCCATAGAGAAAACCCATCAAAACCAAGAGAGAAACAAATGGCTAAAGGTGGTGGTACTCTTGCATGGCCCATGCAAAATGATAATTGCCATGATTAAATTCTTGTGAAAACAATAATATTAACATGGCATTATTCTTATGCATTCCCAAAAGTGGAATAAAAGCCAAGCAAAAGAATTTGTAGGAGTAGATCCATCCTATCTCCCATGAGCTAGATTAAATACCAAAAGAGAATCAAATACAAGCCCATGGATAATGGGATGGTGGAATTATAAGGTGGTGAGAGAAAGGGTGGTGGAGTGGAATAAAAGATATGCCCCCAACTCAACTTGGGCATTTAAACAATATATCAAAAACCAAATACAATATCAAGAGGCAAATACAATTAATGATGCATATGAGAGGAGATCCAAATTGAAAAAGGGTTTTATATGATGCTCAAATGCAAGGTGGCATGATGACATGAGCATGATATAATTATGATGCAACAATTATATGTAGGAAGTAGCATTTATATTACTAGACCAAGTAGCATTACAATTGTTAGACAATTGGGATGCTACAACTCTCCCCCATTAAACAAGAATCTCGCCCCGAGATTCCTAGGAAAAAGAAAACAACACAAGGAGAGGCGGTTGTTCGGAACAAAGGTGACCCTCATGTTCCCAGGTTGATGAACAACGGAATGGTGCGACCACTACACCTTGCAAAACTTGATAGACTTGTTGCGAGTCTTGCGTTTTGCTTCAAGAACAACAGATTAGAACAATTGTAGGATTATCGTGAGACAAGAAGGATAGGATGGACATAGCTCCGGTTTTCTCAAGAAACATGATAACAGAATAGAACCACTTGTGAAAGAAAGGACAAGATGATGTATCATGGATAAAGAAAGACACACCGTAAGATTAAAGATTTTACCGATACGAGAGAGGATGAAATCTTTGACTCGCCGGAAGAAAGAGCTAGGTTGGAGAGGTTTGAACCACTATGACAATAGCATCGTATCTTCTCTCGGATTTGAGAAATGAAGTTCGGAAACAATATTTCCTTCAAACAGTCGAGTCCCTTGATATCAACAGAAAGATTTAGTTAGACATCGTCGGATTAGATTCTTCTTGCGCCGGTAAGACCCAACGGATCACGCAATTGAGGTGCGCGGATATAACTTCCAGAGACGGATGTGAAGCCAGATCATGGTGGAATCCCGGGAAGCAAAGAATATGGAGGATCTGGAGTTTATTGTAGAGATACTTATTGCTTTCTTTAGCCTTGAGGCTAACGCAATAGATTTGCAGCTGATGGCATCAACCATAATTGGCTTTACCACAGAAAAAGAATTGATGAAACAAAGAGAGAGATGGTTTCCTTTCATCTTGTTTGGGGATGCCGAGCATCGGTAGAATGACGAGGACAGAAAAGAGTTTGTGTTTGTTCCCTCCGGATAATTAATGATTTGCTCCCTCTAGAATAGACAGACCACCAACAAGAGGTTATTGATTACTTTCTTCGAGAGAGCACTCCGGAAAAACAAGGACGGAAGTAAAAGTATCGAGGGATAACGACCACTTCTAACTTCCGTGGAATGAGTAAAATCACATTAATTCACTAATTCAATGTACAAGAGCGAATGATAAAAGTAGTGGTATGGTAGCTACTCCATCCCGCACTCAAAGCATTACTCCGCACATGAATAAGAAAACCATGCAACCCAACTACCGAAACAGACTGAAGGTATTGACAAAAACTCATGGAACTTCGTTAGAAAACAAGGATAGATGCAAACGATTCGCCGGATTCACGGATAGATAAAGATGATGATGCCGTCGTCATATCATAAGTAACGAGCCACCGGAAAGATATGAAGGAAGATCACGGAGACAACTGCAAGATTCCACAGATAAAGAAAAAGATAGCACCAGTTGAACAGAAGGAATACAAGATCTAGAGGGTCTTCATGGCCTCCGGTGGATTGAGCATAGACGATAGAGCGAGAGGATTTCAAGAGATTACTCGACGAGATAGAGGTGAAAAGAACTCCATGTTGTTCTTGAAAAGATTGAGAGAGGTTTAGCAGTCTTGAGGAAATCTACGGCGGAACGACGATGATAACTCGCCAACAAGGAAAGACTCTAAGTTTGATTGAAGATGGAAGCTGGAATTAACAATGGACTTGCTAATTCCAGAGTTGAAGCGATCTATTTAGCAGAAGGACGTGGCCGAGATAGGTGACTTCAAAAAGTCAGAATTCTCACTTTGAGACTTTGCACACAGGCAGTGCTCACGAAGCTTGAGAGAAAGAGACACAGATGATCTTCCATGTCCTTCCATTGATATCGAATAGGCAAGCATATTATCAACATATACCACCATGGATTAACAAGATATTCCCAGAATACCAAGTTCAAAGGCGAGAGAAACGAACAAATGCTCGAACGCTTCCTGAGCTCAACGCTCTTAGAAAGATCAATATTAAGAACGGGTTCGTGTTGAAGAAGATGCCGGAATAATAGATTATCCGGTCCTTGGTAGAAAAGGAGATGTCACTGGTTCACATTGTCGATCGGATCACCGGTTACAAAGATAAAGAGATCTTGGATAAAGAAAAGATGATAGATCATACCATAAGCAAAGCTATCAGAAGCAAAAAGATGCAATTCCCTCGTCTCAAAGAGAATTTTGCAGATATGGAGTTCAAAAAGATGTGCAGCATGATGGACAGATGATAGACCGCCGTAGTGCCTTGAGAAACTCCGGATTGCCAAAGATGCTTGAATATGCATAGATATGATCACGGTGTACTCAAAATCACAGGAGATAACCGTCACCATTTGGAGGATAGTGGTGATTGCATTTTCCATATTCCACTCATGATAAGTGTCATATAGCTATGCCGAGAACCAAATTACAATCACCAGCATTGGATCGACACATGTTATGTAATTAGCCCAAGAGAATTGGAGATGAAATAAAACTCCAGGATTAAGCGCCGGTGACAAAAGAATGAGTTAGCATGGACATGCTGATAAAAGGGAGATAGATAATGTTTCACGCATGACTGAAAAGGAGTGTGGAAGCACATATGTACCAAAGAAAATTTTTCCGCATTTTCGGCATTAAAATACCAATAGATGTGCAAAATCACTTATCAGGTAGCGATTAGCAACTCCACATTCTGTGAAAGCATGCTGGAAGGAAGAACACCCTTAAGAAGATGGCACCGGTTAACAAGGAGTCGGATAGATCGCGCCGGTTTTCAAAAGCCTATCAGTATGGAATATACCAATAGTTGATAACCAAAAGCAGATTGTGATAACAAACTGGATGCAACAGATAGACAAGGAATTACACACACACACACTTTCTATGGTACTACGGAAACCCAGAACATGTGAATCCTAGTTTGAATTTTAAGAAGAGGATTGAAAACGTTACACTTCCTTACCAGAAAAGGGTGGGTGGTTGGGTAAGAAGAAAAATGGAAGAAGTCCTACTCTCGCGTTTTGTTTTTCCCTAGTATACATAGCTACCAAAAATATTTGCTAGACTGACAACGACCATTTGGCTGAGACCCTGAAGGGCGGGATGGCTCTGATACCAATTGTAACTACCTCGGTGAATTACGCTCTTAATTACAAGCCTGGATGAGCGGAAATGGTTAAAATAGTACGGTGGGGCCAAATGCCACTCACAGGTGGACCTTTCGGCCGTCCTAACCATTTCCAAACATCAGGACAAGAACGAGCGGCGTAATCGGCAGGCGAAGGGATCAACTACATACACAAATGAGTATGTATGCAAGCCACCATACAACAGTCCTCAGAGCCATTCCATCTAAAAGAAATAGAAATATTGCAACGCCATACGGCAAGATCCAAATATCCTAGATAGATATAATAGTTTAGGATATCTCCTCATACACCAAACATCAGAGTATCAGGCGGAAGCGGAAAACAAGATCCGAGTACGGATAAGAAGCAAATCGGCATAAGATGCCCCATAAATAAACACATCCGCCCCAGATCTCACGGATCCCGTTCGGAATCTCTACACCAAGTGATCGTTGCCCACATCGTCCGTCTCCTCCACCCAGTATCCATCTTGCGAGTTTACCTGCTCATCTGAATCAAACAATCTATCGTGTGAGACCCTAGGGGTACTCAGCAAGTCTTTATGCCTCTAAAGGGGACACAACCTGGGGTGACGCAATTGCAGCAAAAGATAATCCCTAACAATTCTATAGATACTCGCTAACCATCGGCCTAACCATAGATAGACGGATGTCCATGAATTAATAACAACAGTTATAACGGTAATATTAACAGATCCATCCTCCTCCTCGCTTACCAACGAGGAAGCGGACGAACAACCCCCCATCCGTTGGCAGTTTTATTATCCATTCCATGAGTGTTGCACTATTTACTAGTCAGGTGCTTAGTCAAATTAGAAGCGGTACTTTAGTTATACTTGTCTATGATCGAGAAACTGTGCTCCAAGTCGTCCATAACCGCGGACACGGCTTTCAGAAAGTTTTACCCTGCAGGGGTGCACAAATAGCAACACACACTCGATCAACCTCGCAAAAACCAAATCAAAACCCAACGAGGCATTCACGACAAAGCGATCACAGGATTCAGAAATATTTCAGGGGGCCACCCCATTAAGCTACCCGCAACAAAGTTGGCCGGCTCCGAGACGGACTCAAGGTTTGTGTGGACGGTTGTAAACGACTGGGAACCCGAAAGTGTGACTGGGCTTGTCGATACAGCGAAAACGTGTCACGATCCTAAACAGTACAGGTGCTCCTCGCACAATCGTAAATAAAGCAGTAAAGCATGGCATAAGTACATGATAGTAATAAAACCCCAAACTAGTTTGTGGCCCCAAGAAATAAGAATGAATCAAGCTCTGGCTCAGGGGGGTTCATAAGCCTCCCGGATGTGGATAGCGCAAATATTCAAGGAACAGGAATCAAGTACTCGAGGTCTTACGGGACACAAGTGAGTATGAAAAACCAAATAGCAGATATTGCTCACCGGTGCCACTTTCATTAGTTATCCCATTACTACTCAGGTTAAGTTGTTTAGGTACCTCGTTATCCATTAGACACACACATACCCTACACATGCTGTTCTACGACCCGCATGGCTCAAACAACTCCTGTAGTAATGGCTCATGGGATGGAGGAACAAGCTTCGGTGGGGTTTAAAAATAAAGGCTATGCAATACTTGGGATTCAGTTTAATGCAATCGCGACTCAATGATGCAAGAATAAGATAGAGGCAATAGGTACTATATGTATGCAAGCATGTGGTAGTGCTTGCCTGGCAGCTCAGTTGAAGTGAGAGAAGGATCTGGGTAGTGCTCCTGGGTTTCTTGATATATCCCACCTTTCGGTCTATTCGAAGAAGAACCAAACAAACATGGGCCAATATAAATAAAGTGCACAAGCATATGAATAAAATGCGACAAGCAAACAATCATGCCATGATGAATGATGCACAACTTGCATGGCATTAATGTAGCATGACATGGGTGAGGTGTGGAATACAAGAATAAAGCCTTTTATTGATTTTTAGTCACCTTTTATCCTCAAATAAGTAGCTGTATACTTTATATTTATATGATGCATACTGCAATTCAGAACATGGAATGCATAAACAGAAAGTTCTCGTCGAGCTGATCATTTTAGACATATTATTTGTCAAATTCGGAGTTATAAAACAAAAGTTATTAATTAATTAAGAAAAAGGGCATTTTATTGTAATTTTAATCAACTCGAAGATTTAAAGTGTTCAAACATTATTTTGAAGGGTATATTTGAATTCCTCACATTTTTCTGATTTCAAAACATATATTATATGTATTATTTGGAATAATATTTGAAAAGTTATTTAAAACAGATTTAAATTTGAATTTAAAACAATTTTGAAAAGTTTAAATTAAAACAGAAAACAGAATTCCTTTTTGTTACTCAGCTCGGACCTAGCCACAGGCAGTGACAAGTGGGCCATCTGCTGACTCAGCAGCAGCCGGCGTGGCGGGGACTGAACTGGACTTTTCTGACCGCGCGTTTGTCTAGCCACCGAGACCGACAGGTGGGACCGGCCGATCCGCGGGGCCACTCACGCCTGCAACCCGGCCGGTGTACACGTGGGCGATCCAGGGGAGCGCGGGTTGAGAAGCCACAAAGCGCGGGGGTTTTCTTGCAAGAATGTACCAGGGCTGACAGGTGGGGCTCCGGGGACGGCGGGTTCAGGCGGGAAAAAGGGCAGGGGCTCCAGCGCAAAAAGGCCATCGGCTGCTGCAGCGCTCTGACGGACACGGCTCTGACGGTGGCGGATCCGGCCGTCTTCCAGCAACGGTGGCGACGCCTATGCTGGACGAAACGCGTCACCCCAAAAACGAAAAACGAATAGGAAACCACGGGCTACAACTTTGGTTCAGGGGGCATCTGCATATGAGTAACACAGAGGCTTCTAGAACTCGATGAACAGAGACAAACAACGACGACGCTGAACGACTCTAGCAACAGAACATCGTTGGCTGTGCCTGCAGGATGCTCGGCGAAAAGATTGGCGACGTTAGGCGTTAAGGAAGCGGGGGACCTTGTCAAGTAGCTCAGGATTCTCACCAGGAGCTCGTCGGTGTGGTCGCTGGAGCTTGTGAAGGCGGTGATCGACGGTGACGCTCGTGTCCATGGAGCTTCCAGTCCTCACGGGCATGGCGCTGGCATGGTGTCTCTGGCGGTTCGGTGTGGTTGGCGGTTCTAGGGTTTGGAGAGGAAGCAGGGCAGGCTCCTGGACGCCTAGATCCTCCTTGGCACAGCTGCAACCGCCTCCTCTCGAAGCTTGGCCGAACTAGGGTTTGAGATGGACATGGAGCTGTCCATGGCCATGGTGGTTGAGGAGAGCAGATAGGGGAGGAAGGAGAGGATGAAGAGGATCCCAGATCGAGATCTGAGAGATGGGGTGGTTGGGGTAGAGAGGGGAGGGAGGAGCACATGGGTTTGGTGTGGTGCAAAAGAGGGCTCGGGTGGGGCTTGGGTTAGGTTTTGCTTAGGGTTAGAGAGAGGTGTGGCTGGGGCGTGGGCTAGGGAGAGGGAGTGGCCAGGTAGCTAGGGTTAGCTAGAGAGAGAGGCTCGGGTTAGAGAGGGGTTAGAGCTAGGGTGGAGCCAGGTGGATGGGTTAGGGGTGGCTCGGTTTTGGCTCTAGGGGGTGGTATGGTAGAGGGTGATAGTGGTGTAGGTGATTAGGGTTTGGGTTTTGGATAGAGGGGGTGAGGAGGCTAGATGGGACCAGCATGGTATAGAGAGGAGAGATGAGAGAGGGGGGCTTGGTTAGGGTTTAGATGAGGTGTAGGTTTTTGGAGAAAGGATTAGAGAGAGAGGGTAAATGTGGTGGTGGCTTAGAGTGAAGGATTGAATATGCCCACAGATGGCTTGCATGGATGGGGGATGGGTGTAGGGTTTTAACATGAACCAACAAGATCAAGCATGAAGAGGGGTAGAGGATGATGGATGGATATGGCCCCATAAGAGAAAACCCATCAAAACCAAGAGAGAAACAAATGGCTAAAGGTGGTGGTACTCTTGCATGGCCCATGCAAAAATGATAATTGCCATGATTAAATTCTTGTGAAAACAATAATATTAACATGGCATTATTCTTATGCATTCCCAAAAGTGGAATAAAAGCCAAGCAAAAGAATTTGTAGGAGTAGATCCATCCTATCTCCCATGAGCTAGATTAAATACCAAAAGAGAATCAAATACAAGCCCATGGATAATGGGATGGTGGAATTATAAGGTGGTGAGAGAAAGGGTGGTGGAGTGGAATAAAAGATATGCCCCCAACTCAACTTGGGCATTTAAACAATATATCAAAAACCACATACAATATCAAGAGGCAAATACAATTAATGATGCATATGAGAGGAGATCCAAATTGAAAAAGGGTTTTATATGATGCTCAAATGCAAGGTGGCATGATGACATGAGCATGATATAATTATGACGCAACAATTATATATAGGAAGTAGCATTTATATTACTAGACCAAGTAGCATTACAATTGTTAGACAATTGGGATTCTACAACTCTCCCCCACTAAACAAGAATCTCGCCCCGAGATTCCTAGGAAAAAGAAAACAACACAAGGAGAGGCGGTTGTTCGGAACAAAGGTGACCCTCATGTTCCCAAGTTGATGAACAACGGAATGGTGCGACCACTACACCTTGCAAAACTTGCTAGACTTGTTGCGAGTCTTGCGTTTTGCTTCAAGAACAACGGATTATAAGAATTGTAGGATTGTCGTGAGACAAGAAGGATAGGATGGACATAGCTCCGGTTTTCTCAAGAAACATGATAACAGAATAGAACCACTTGTGAAAGAAAGGACAAGATGATGTATCATGGATAAAGAAAGACACACCGTTAAGATTAAAGATTTTACCGATACAAGAGAGGATGAAATCTTTGACTCGCCGGAAGAAAGAGCTAGGTTGGAGAGGTTTGAACCACTATGACAATAGCATCGTATCTTCACTCGGATTTGAGAAATGAAGTTCGGAAACAATATTGCCTTCAAACAGTCGAGTCCCTTGATATCAACAGAAAGATTTAGTTAGACATCGTCGGATTAGATTCTTCTTGCGCCGGTAAGACCCAACGGATCACACAATTGAGGTGCGCAGATATAACTTCTAGAGACGGATGTGAAGCCAGATCATGGTGGAATCCCGGGAAGCAAAGAATATGGAGGATCTGGAGTTTATTGTAGAGATACTTATTGCTTTCTTTAGCCTTGAGGCTAACGCAATAGATTTGCAGCTGATGGCATCAACCATAATTGGCTTTACCACAGAAAAAGAATTGATGAAACAAAGAGAGAGATGGTTTCCTTTCATCTTGTTTGGGGATGCCGAGCATCGGTAGAATGACGAGGACAGAAAAGAGTTTGCGTTTGTTCCCTCCGGATAATTGATGATTTGCTCCCTCTAGAATAGACAGACCACCAACAAGAGGTTATTGATTACTTTCTTCGAGAGAGCACTCCGGAAAAACAAGGACGGAAGTAAAAGTATCGAGGCATAAAGGCCACTTCTAACTTCCATGGAATGAGTGAAATCACATTAATTCACCAATTCAATGTACAAGAGCGAATGATAAAAGTAGTGGTATGGTAGCTACTCCATCCCGCACTCAAAGCATTACTCCGCACATGAATAAGAAAACCATGCAACCCAACTACCGAAACAGACTGAAGGTATTGACAAAAACTCATGGAACTTCGTTAGAAAACAAGGATAGATGCAAACGATTCTCTGGATTCACGGATAGATAAAGATGATGATGGTGTCGTCATATCATAAGTAACGAGCCACCGGAAAGATATGAAGGAAGATCACGGAGACAACTGCAAGATTCCACAGATAAAGAAAAAGATAGCACCAGTTGAACAGAAGGAATACAAGATCTAGAAGGTCTTCATGGCCTCCGGTGGATTGAGCATAGACGATAGAGCGAGAGGGTTTCAAGAGATTACTCGACGAGATAGAGGTGAAAAGAACTCCATGTTGTTCTTGAAAAGATTGAGAGAGGTTTAGCAGTCTTGAGGAAATCTACGGCGGAACGACGATGATAACTCGCCAACAAGGAAAGACTCTAAGTTTGATTGAAGATGGAAGCTGGAATTAACAATGGACTTGCTAATTCCAGAGTTGAAGCGATCTATTTAGCAGAAGGACGTGGCCGAGATAGGTGACTTCAAAAAGTCAGAATTCTCACTTTGAGACTTTGCACACAGGCAGTGCTCACGAAGCTTGAGAGAAAGAGACACAGATGATCTTCCATGTCCTTCCATTGATATCGAATAGGCAAGCATATTATCAACATATACCACCATGGATTAACAAGATATTCCCAGAATACCAAGTTCAAAAGGCGAGAGAAACGAACAAATGCTCGAACACTTCCTGAGCTCAACGCTCTTAGAAAGATCAATATTAAGAGCACGGGTTCGTGTTGAAGAAGATGCACTGGAATAATAGATTATCTGGTCCTTCGGTAGAAAAGGAGATGTCACCTGGTTCACATTGTCGATTGGATCACCGGTTACAAAGATAAAGAGATCTTGGATAAAGAAAAGATGATAGATCATACCATAAGCAAAGCTATCAGAAGCAAAAAGATGCAACTCCCTCGTCTCAAAGAGAATTTTGCAGATATGGAGTTCCAAAAAGATGTGCAAAGATGATGGATGATGATGATAGACCCGTAGGGCCTTGAGAAACTCCAGATTGCCAAAGATGCTTGAATATGCATAGATATGATCACGGTGTACTCAAAATCACAGGAGATAACCGTCACCATTTGGAGGATAGTGGTGATTGCATTTTCCATATTCCACTCATGATAAGTGTCATATAGCTATGCCGAGAACCAAATTACAATCACCAGCATCGGATCGACACATGTTATGTAATTAGCCCAAGAGAATTGGAGATGAAATAAAACTCCAGGATTAAGCGCCGGTGACAAAAGAATGAGTTAACATGGACATGCTGATAAAAGGGAGATAGATAATGTTTCACGCATGACTGAAAAGGAGTGTGGAAGCACAGATGTACCAAAGAAATTTTTTCCGCATTTTCGGCATTAAAATACCAATAGATGCACAAAATCACTTATCAGGTAGCGATTAGCAACTCCACATTCTGTGAAAGCATGCTGGAAGGTAGAACACCCTTAAGAAGATGGCACCGGTTAACAAGGAGTCGGATAGATCGCGCCGGTTTTCAAAAGCCTGTCAGTATGGAATATACCAATAGTTGATAACCAAAAGCAGATTGTGATAACAAACTGGATGCAACAGATAGACAAGGAATTACACACACACACACACTTTCTATGGTACTACGGAAACCCAGAACACGTGAATCGTAGTTTGAATTTTAAGAAGAGGATTGAAAACGTTACACTTCCTTACTAGAAAAGGGTGGGTGGTTGGGTAAGAAGAAAAATGGAAGCAGTCCTACTCTCGCGTTTTGTTTTTCCCTAGTATACATAGCTACCAAAAATATTTGCTAGACTGACAACGACCATTTGGCTGAGACCCTGAAGGGCAGGATGGCTCTGATACCAATTGTAACTACCTCGGTGAATTACGCTCTTAATTACAAGCGTGGATGAGCGGAAATGGTTAAAATAGTACGGTGGGGCCAAATGCCACTCACAGGTGGACCTTTCGTCTAACCATTTCCAAACATCGGGACAAGAACGAGCGTGAATCGGCAAAGCGAAGGATCAACTACATACACAAATGAGTATGTATGCAAGCCACCATACAACAGTCCTCAGAGCCATTCCATCTAAAAGAAATAGAAATATTGCAACGCCATACAACAAGATCCAAATATCCTAGATATATATAATAGTTTAGGATATCTCCTCATACACCAAACATCAGAGTATCAGGCGGAAGCGGAAAACAAGATCCGAGTACAAATAAGAAGCAAATCGGCATAAGATGCCCCATAAATAAACGCATCCCGCCCACAGATCTCACGGATCCCCATTCCCGGAATCTCTACACCAAGTGATCGTTGCCCACATCGTCCGTCTCCTCCACCCAGTATCCATCTTGCGAGTTTACCTGCTCATCTGAATCAAACAATTTATCGTGTGAGACCCTAGGGGTACTCAGCAAGTCTTTATGCCTCTAAAGGGGACACAACCTGGGGTGATGCAATTGCAGCAAAAGATAATCCCTAACAATTCTATAGATACTCGCTAACCATCGGCCTAACCATAGATAGACGGATGTCCATGAATTAATAACAACAGTTATAACGGTAATATTAACAGATCCATCCTCCTCCTCGCTTACCAACGAGGAAGCGGACGAACAACCCCCCATCCGTTGGCAGTTTTATTATCCATTCCATGAGTGTTGCACTATTTACTAGTCAGGTGCTTAGTCAAATTAGAAGCGGTACTTTAGTTATACTTGTCTATGATCGAGAAACTGTGCTCCAAGTCGTCCATAACCGCGGACACGGCTTTCAGAAAGTTTTACCCTGCAGGGGTGCACAAATAGCAACACACACACGATCAACCTCGGAAAAACCAAATCAAAACCCAATGAGGCATTCACGACAAAGCGAACAGGATTCAGAAATATTTCAGGGGGCCACCCCATTAAGCTACCCGCAACGAAGTTGGCCGGCTCCGAGACGGACTCAAGGTTTGTGTGGACAGCTGTAAACGACTGGGAACCCGAAAGTGTGACTGGGCTTGTCGATACAGCGAAAACATGTCACGATCCTAAACAGTACAGGTTCTCCTCGGACAATCGTAAATAAAGCAGTAAAGCATGGCATAAGTACAGGATAGTAATAAAACCCCAAACTAGTTTGTGGCCCCAAGAAATAAGAATGAATCAAGCTCTGGCTCAGGGGGGTTCATAAGCCTCCCGGATGTGGATAGCGCGAATATTCAAGGAACACGAATCAAGTACTCGGGGTCCTACGGGACACAAGTGAGCATGAAAAACCAAATAGCAGATATTGCTCACCGGTGCCACTTTCATTAGTTATCCCATTACTACTCAGGTTAAGTTGTTTAGGTACCTCGTTATCCATCAGACACTCACATACCCTACACATGCTGTTCTACGACCCGCATGGCTCAAACAACTCCTGTAGTAATGGCTCATGGGATGGAGGAACAAGCTTCGGTGGGGTTTAAAAATAAAGGCTATGCAATACTTGGGATTCAGTTTAATGCAATCGCGACTCAATGATGCAAGAATAAGATAGAGGCAATAGGTACTATATGTATGCAAGCATGCGGTAGTGCTTGCCTGGCAGCTCAGTTGAAGCGAGAGAAGGATCTGGGTAGTGCTCCTGGGTTTCTTGATATATCCCCTGCTCAGCGTCTATTCGAAGAAGAACCAAACAAACATGGGCCAACATAAATAAAGTGCACAAGCATATGAATAAAATGTGACAAGCAAACAATCATGCCATGGTGAATGATGCACAATTTGCATGGCATTAATGTAGCATGGCATGGGTGAGGTGTGGAATACAAGAATAAAGCCTTTTATTGATTTTTAGTCACCTTTTATCCTCAAATAAGTTGCTGTATACTTTATATTTATATGATGCATGATGCAATTCAGAACATGGAATGCATAAACATAAAGGTCTCGTCGAGCTGATCATTTTAGACATATTATTTGTCAAATTCGGAGTTATAAAACAAAAGTTATTAATTAATTAAGAAAAAGGGCATTTTATTGTAATTTTAATCAACTCGAAGATTTAAAGTGTTCAAACATTATTTTGAAGGGTATATTTGAATTCCTCACATTTTTCTGATTTCAAAACATATATTATATGTATTATTTGGAATAATATTTGAAAAGTTATTTAAAACAGATTTAAATTTGAATTTAAAACAATTTTGAAAAGTTTAAATTAAAACAGAAAACAGAATTCCTTTTTGTTACTCATCTCGGACCTAGCCACAGGCAGTGACAAGTGGGCCATCTGCTGACTCAGCAGCAGCCGGCGTGGCGGGGACTGAACTGACTTTTTCGACCTGCTTGTCTAGCCACCGAGACCGGCTGTGGGACCGGCCGATCCATGGGGCCACTCACGCCAAGCCACCGGTGCATGCACACGTGGCGATCCAGGAGCGCGGGTTGAGAAGCCACAAAGCTGGGGTTTCTTGCAAGAATGTACCGGGTGACAAGTGGGGCCCGGGACGCGGTTCAGCGGAAAATGGCAGGGCTCCAGCGCAAAAGGCTATCAGTAGCCGCCAAGACGGCGGGCGGATCCGCCGTTTTCCGCGACAGTGGCGACGCCCATTGGACGTAAACGCCGCCCAAAAAACGAAAAACAAAGAGGAAACCACGGCTACAACTTTGGTTCAGGGGCATCTGCATGAGTAACACAGAGGCTTTAAAACTCGATGAACAGAGACAAACAACGCGACGCTGAACGACTCTAGCGCTGAACATCGCCATTGCGCCCAGGATGCTCGCCAAAAGATTGGCGACGTTAGGCGTTAAGGAAGCGGGGACCTTGTCAAGTAGCTCAGATTCTCACCAGAGCTCGCCGGTGGTCACCGGAGCTTGTGAAGGCGGTGATCGACGGTGACGCCAGTGTCCATGGAGCTTCCAGCCTCACGGGCATGGCGGCATGGTGTCTACGGCAGGGTTCCGTGTGGTTGCGGTTCTAGGGTTTGGAGAGCAAGGTGGCAGGCTCCTGGACGCCCAGATCCTCCTTGGCACCTGCAACCGCCCTCTCAAGCTTGGCGAACTAGGGTTTGAGATGGACATGGAGCTGTCCGCCCATGGCCATGGTGGTTGAGGAGAGCGATAGGGGTGGAAGGAGAGGATGAAGAGGATCCCAGATCGAGATCTGAGAGATGGGGTGGTTGGGGTAGAGAGGGAGGAGGAGCACATGGGTTTGGTGTGGTGCAAAGAGGGCTCGGGTGGGGCTTGGGTTAGGTTTTGCTTAGGGTTAGAGAGGTGTGGCTGGGGGCGTGGGCCAGGGAGAGGAGTGGCCAGGTAGCTAGGGTTAGCTAGAGAGAGAGGCTCGGGTTAGAGAGGGTTAGAGCTAGGGTGGATCCAGGTGGATGGGTTAGGGGTGGCTCGGTTTTGGCTCGAGGGGGTGGTATGGTAGAGGGTGATAGTGGTGTAGGTGATTAGGGTTTGGGTTTTGGATAGAGGGGGTGAGGAGGATAGATGGGACCAGCATGGTATAGAGAGGAGAGATGAGAGAGGGGGGCTTGGTTAGGGTTTAGATGAGGTGTAGGTTTTTGGAGAAAGGATTAGAGAGAGAGGGTAAATGTGGTGGTGGCTTAGAGTGAAGGATTGAATATGCCCACACATGGCTTGCATGGATGGGGGATGGGTGTAGGGTTTTAACATGAACCAACAAGATCAAGCATGAAGAGGGGTAGAGGATGATGGATGGATATGGCCCCATAAGAGAAAACCCATCAAAACCAAGAGAGAAACAAATGGCTAAAGGTGGTGGTACTCTTGCATGGCCCATGCAAAAATGATAATTGCCATGATTAAATTCTTGTGAAAACAATAATATTAACATGGCATTATTCTTATGCATTCCCAAAAGTGGAATAAAAGCCAAGCAAAAGAATTTGTAGGAGTAGATCCATCCTATCTCCCATGAGCTAGATTAAATACCAAAAGAGAATCAAATACAAGCCCATGGATAATGGGATGGTGGAATTATAAGGTGGTGAGAGAAAGGGTGGTGGAGTGTAATAAAAGATATGCCCCCAACTCAACTTGGGCATTTAAACAATATATCAAAAACCAAATACAATATCAAGAGGCAAATATAATTAATGATGCATATGAGAGGAGATCCAAATTGAAAAAGGGTTTTATATGATGCTCAAATGCAAGGTGGCATGATGACATGAGCATGATATAATTATGATGCAACAATTATATATAGGAAGTAGCATTTATATTACTAGACCAAGTAGCATTACAATTGTTAGACAATTGGGATGCTACAACACACATGCAATCACACTGGTGGATCCATATGTGGTTTGTGAGAAGAAAACACATCCAATGACACTGGTGGATCCATGTGTGGTTTGTGATAAGAACACACATGCAAAACACACATGCAATTACACTAGTGGATCCATATGTGTTCTGTGGAAAGAACAGACATGCAATGATACTAGCTATGGTTAATGAAAAGAAAAGACATGCAATGACTCTGATGGATCCATATATGGTTTGTGAAAAGAACACACATGCAATGACTCTAGTTGTGGTTAATGAAAAGAACACACATGCAATGACACTGGTGGATCCTTATGTGGTTTGTGAAAAGAACACACATGCAATCACACTGGTGGATCCATATGTGGTTTATGAAAAGAACAGACATGCAATCAACTCTGGTGGATCCATGTGTGGTTTGTGAGAAGAACACACATGCAATGACAGTGGGTGTGGTTCATGAAAAGAACACACATCCAATGACACTAGTGGATCCTTATGTGGTTTGTGAGAAGAACACACATGCAATGACTCTAGATGTGGTTTGTGAAAAGAACACACATGCAATGACACTGGTGGATCCATATGTGGTTTGTGAGAAGAACACACATCCAATGACACTAGTGGATCCATGTGTGGTTTGTGAGAAGAACACGCATGCAGTGACACTGGGTGTGGTTCATGAAAAGAACACACATCCAATGACACTGGTGGATCCTTATGTGGTTTGTGAAAAGAACAGACATGCAATGACTCTAGATGTGGTTTGTGAGAAGAACACACATGCAATGACACTAGTGGATCCATATGTGGTTTGTGAGAAGAACACACATCCAATGACACTGGCGGATCCATATGTGGTTTGTGAGAAGAACACACATACAATGACAGTGGGTCTGGTTCATGAAAAGAACGCACATCCAATGAACTCTGGTGGATCCATATGTGGTTTCCTAGAAAAACACACATGCAATGACTCTAGTTGTAGTTCATTAGAATAACACACATGCAATCACATTGGTGGATCCATATGTGGTTTGTGAGAAGAACACACATGCAATGAAACTGGTGGATCCATGTGTGGTTTGTGAGAAGAACACACATGCTATGACACTGGGTGTGGTTCATGAAAATAACACACATCCAATGAACTCTAGTGGATCCATATGTGGTTTGTGAAAACAATACACATGCAATGACTCTAGCTGTGGTTTGTGAAAAGAACACACATCCAATGACACTAGTGGATCCATATGTGGTTTGTGAGAAGAACGCACATGCAATGACTCTAGTTGTGGTTAATGTAAATAACACACATGCAATGACACTGGTGGATCCATATGTGGTTTGTGAGAAGAAAACACATCCAATGACACTGGTGGATCCATGTGTGGTTTGTGATAAGAACACACATGCAAAAGACACATGCAATTATAGTAGTGGATCCATATGTGGTCTGTGAAGAGAACAGACATGCAATGATACTAGCTATGGTTAATGAAAAGAACAGACATGCAATGACTCTGATGGATCCATATGTGGTTGGTGAAAAGAACACACATGCAATGACTCTAGTTGTGGTTAATGAAAAGAACACACATGCAATGACTCTGGTGGATCCATGTGGTTTGTGAAAAGAACACATATGCAATGACACTGGTGGATCCATATGTGGTTTGTGAAAAGAACAGACATGCAATCAACTCTGGTGGATCCATGTGTGGTTTGTGAGAAGAACACACATGCAATGACACTAGGTGTGGTTCATGAAAATAACACACATCCAATGACACTAGTGGATCCTTATGTGGTTTGTGAGAAGAACACACATGCAATGACTCTAGATGTGGTTTGTGAAAAGAACACACATGCAATGACACTTGTGGATCCATATGTGGTTTGTGAGAAGAACACACATCCAATGACACTAGTGGATCCATGTGTGGTTTGTGAGAAGAACACGCATGCAGTGACACTGGGTGTGGTTCATGAAAAGAACACACATCCAATGACACTGGTGGATCCTTATGTGCTTTGTGAAAAGAACAGACATGCAATGACTCTAGATGTGGTTTGTGAGAAGAAAACACATGCAATGACACTAGTGGATCCATATGTGGTTTGTGAGAAGAACACACATCCAATGACACTGGCGGATCCATATGTGGTTTGTGAGAAGAACACACATACAATGACAGTGGGTCTGGTTCATGAAAAGAACGCACATCCAATGAACTCTGGTGGATCCATATGTGGTTTCCTAGAAAAACACACATGCAATGACTCTAGTTGTAGTTCATTAGAATAACACACATGCAATCACATTGGTGGATCCATATGTGGTTTGTGAGAAGAACACACATGCAATGAAACTGGTGGATCCATGTGTGGTTTGTGAGAAGAACACACATGCAATGACACTGGGTGTGGTTCATGAAAATAACACACATCCAATGAACTCTAGTGGATCCATATGTGGTTTGTGAAAAGAATACACATGCAATGACTCTAGCTGTGGTTTGTGAAAAGAACACACATCCAATGACACTAGTGGATCCATATGTGGTTTGTGAGAAGAACGCACATGCAATGACTCTAGCTGTGGTTAATGTAAATAACACACATGCAATGACACTGGTGGATCCATATGTGGTTTGTGTGAATAAAACACATCCAATGACACTGGTGGATCCATGTGTGGTTTGTGGTAAGAACACACATGCAAAAGACACATGCAATTATAGTAGTGGATCCATATGTGGTCTGTGGAGAGAACAGACATGCAATGATACTAGCTATGGTTAATGAAAAGAACAGACATGCAATGACTCTGATGGATCCATATGTGGTTGGTGAAAAGAACACATATGCAATGACTCTAGTTGTGGTTAATGAAAAGAACACACATGCAATGACTCTGGTGGATCCATGTGGTTTGTGAAAAGAACACACATGCAATGACACTGGTGGATCCATATGTGGTTTGTGCAAAGAACAGACATGCAATCAACTCTGGTGGATCCATGTGTGGTTTGTGAGAAGAACACACATGCAATGACACTAGGTGTGGTTCATGAAAATAACACACATCCAATAACACTGGTGGATCCTTATGTGGTTTGTGAGAAGAACACACATGCAATGACTCTAGATGTGGTTTGTGAAAAGAACACACATGCAATGACACTGGTGGATCCCTATGTGTTTTGTGAGAAGAACACACATCCAATGACACTAGTGGATCCATGTGTGGTTTGTGAGAAGAACACGCATGCAATGACACTGGGTGTGGTTCATGAAAAGAACACACATCCAATGACACTGGTGGATCCTTATGTGGTTTGTGAAAAGAACACACATGCAATGACTCTAGATGTGGTTTGTGAGAAGAACACACTTGCAATGACACTAGTGGATCCATATGTGGTTTGTGAGAAGAACACACATCCAATGACACTGGCGGATCCATATGTGGTTTGTCAAAAGAACACACATGCAATGACAGTGGGTCCGGTTCATGAAAATAACGCACATCCAATGAACTCTGGTGGATCCATATGTGGTTTCCTAGAAAAACACACATGCAATGACTCTAGCTGTAGTTCATTAGAAGAACACACATGCAATCACATTGGTGGACATTTGTTTGTGAGAAGAACACACGTCCAATGACACTGGTGGATCCATGTGTGGTTTGTGAGAAGAACACACATGCAATGACACTGGTGTAGTTCGTTGAAAATAACACACATCCAATGAACTCTGGTGGATCCATATGTGGTTTGTGAAAAGAACACAAATGCAATGACTCTAGCTGTGGTTTGTGAAAAGAACACACATCCAATGACACTAGTGGATCCATGTGTGGTTTGTGAGAAGAACGCACATGCAATGACTCCGGGTGTGGTTCATGAAAAGAACACACATCCCATCAATTCTGGTGGATCCATATGTGGTTTTTCAGAAGAACACACATGCAATGACTCTAGATGTGGTTTGTGAAAAGAACACACATGCAAAAGACACATGCAATTATAGTAGTGGATCCATATGTGGTCTGTGGAGAGAATAGACATGCAATGATACTAGCTATGGTTAATGAAAAGAACAGACATGCAATGACTCTGATGGATCCATATGTGGTTGGTGAAAAGAACACATATGCAATGACTCTAGTTGTGGTTAATGAAAAGAACACACATGCAATGACTCTGGTGGATCCATGTGGTTTGTGAAAAGAACACACATGCAATGACACTGGTGGATCCATATGTGGTTTGTGCAAAGAACAGACATGCAATCAACTCTGGTGGATCCATGTGTGGTTTGTGAGAAGAACACACATGCAATGACACTAGGTGTGGTTCATGAAAATAACACACATCCAATAACACTGGTGGATCCTTATGTGGTTTGTGAGAAGAACACACATGCAATGACTCTAGATGTGGTTTGTGAAAAGAACACACATGCAATGACACTGGTGGATCCCTATGTGTTTTGTGAGAAGAACACACATCCAATGACACTAGTGGATCCATGTGTGGTTTGTGAGAAGAACACGCATGCAATGACACTGGGTGTGGTTCATGAAAAGAACACACATCCAATGACACTGGTGGATCCTTATGTGGTTTGTGAAAAGAACACACATGCAATGACTCTAGATGTCGTTTGTGAGAAGAACACACTTGCAATGACACTAGTGGATCCATATGTGGTTTGTGAGAAGAACACACATCCAATGACACTGGCGGATCCATATGTGGTTTGTCAAAAGAACACACATGCCATGACAGTGGGTCCGGTTCATGAAAATAACGCACATCCAATGAACTCTGGTGGATCCATATGTGGTTTCCTAGAAAAACACACATGCAATGACTCTAGCTGTAATTCATTAGAAGAACACACATGCAATCACATTGGTGGATCCATATGTGGTTTGTGAGAAGAACACACGTCCAATGACACTGGTGGATCCATGTGTGGTTTGTGAGAAGAACACACATGCAATGACACTGGTGTAGTTCGTTGAAAATAACACACATCCAATGAACTCTGGTGGATCCATATGTGGTTTGTGAAAAGAACACAAATGCAATGACTCTAGCTGTGGTTTGTGAAAAGAACACACATCCAATGACACTAGTGGATCCATGTGTGGTTTGTGAGAAGAACGCACATGCAATGACTCCGGGTGTGGTTCATGAAAAGAACACACATCCCATCAATTCTGGTGGATCCATATGTGGTTTTTCAGAAGAACACACATGCAATGACTCTAGATGTGGTTTGTGAAAAGAACACACATGCAAAAGACACATGCAATTATAGTAGTGGATCCATATGTGGTCTGTGGAGAGAATAGACATGCAATGATACTAGCTATGGTTAATGAAAAGAACAGACATGCAATGACTCTGATGGATCCATATGTGGTTGGTGAAAAGAACACGTATGCAATGACTCTAGTTGTGGTTAATGAAAAGAACACACATGCAATGACTCTGGTGGATCCATGTGGTTTGTGAAAAGAACACACATGCAATGACACTGGTGGATCCATATGTGGTTTGTGCAAAGAACAGACATGCAATCAACTCTGGTGGATCCATGTGTGGTTTGTGAGAAGAACACACATGCAATGACACTAGGTGTGGTTCATGAAAATAACACACATCCAATAACACTGGTGGATCCTTATGTGGTTTGTGAGAAGAACACACATGCAATGACTATAGATGTGCTTTGTGAAAAGAGCACACATGCAATGACACTGGTGGATCCCTATGTGTTTTGTGAGAAGAACACACATCCAATGACACTAGTGGATCCATGTGTGGTTTGTGAGAAGAACACGCATGCAATGACACTGGGTGTGGTTCATGAAAAGAACACACATCCAATGACACTGGTGGATCCTTATGTGGTTTGTGAAAAGAACACACATGCAATGACTCTAGATGTCGTTTGTGAGAAGAACACACTTGCAATGACACTAGTGGATCCATATGTGGTTTGTGAGAAGAACACACATCCAATGACACTGGCGGATCCATATGTGGTTTGTCAAAAGAACACACATGCAATGACAGTGGGTCCGGTTCATGAAAATAACGCACATCCAATGAACTCTGGTGGATCCATATGTGGTTTCCTAGAAAAACACACATGCAATGACTCTAGCTGTAATTCATTAGAAGAACACACATGCAATCACATTGGTGGATCCATATGTGGTTTGTGAGAAGAACACACGTCCAATGACACTGGTGGATCCATGTGTGGTTTGTGAGAAGAACACACATGCAATGACACTGGTGTAGTTCGTTGAAAATAACACACATCCAATGAACTCTGGTGGATCCATATGTGGTTTGTGAAAAGAACACAAATGCAATGACTCTAGCTGTGGTTTGTGAAAAGAACACACATCCAATGACACTAGTGGATCCATGTGTGGTTTGTGAGAAGAACGCACATGCAATGACTCCGGGTGTGGTTCATGAAAAGAACACACATCCCATCAATTCTGGTGGATCCATATGTGGTTTTTCAGAAGAACACACATTCAATGACTCTAGATGTGGTTTGTGAAAAGAACACACATGCAATCACACTGGTGGATCCATATGTGGTTTGTGAGAAGAAAACATATCCAATGACACTGGTGGATCCATGTGTGGTGTGTGATAAGAACACACATGCAAAACACACATGCAATTACACTAGTGGATCCATATGTGGTATGTGGAAAGAACAGACATGCAATGATACTAGCTATGGTTAATGAAAAGAACAGACATGGAACGACTCTAATGGATCCATATGTGGTTGGTGAAAAGAACACACATGCAATGAACTCTGGTGGATCCATGTGTGGTTTGTGAGAAGAACACACGTCCAATGACACTGGGTGTGGTTCATGAAAAGAACACACATCCAATGACACTGGTGGATCCTTATGTGGTTTGTGAAAAGAACACACATGCAATGACACTGGTGGATCCATATGTGGTTTGTGAGAAGAACACACATGCAATGACACTGGTGGATCAATGTGGTTTGTGGGAATAACATACATGTATTGAACTCTGGTGGATCCATATGTGGTTCATGAAAAGAACACACATGCAATGACACTGGGTGTGGTTCATGAAAAGAACACACATCTAATGACACTGGTGGATCCTTATGTGGTTTGTGGAAAGAACACACATCCAATGACTCTAGGTGTGGTTTGTGAAAATTACACACATCCAATTACACTGGTGGATCCATATGTGGTTTGTGGAAAGAACAGACATGCAATGACTCTAGTTGTGGTTATTGAAAATAACAGACATGCAGTGACACTGGTGGATCCATGTGTGGTTTGTGGGAACAACACATATGCAATGACACTAGATGTGGTTTGTGAAAAGAACCAATATGCAATGACACTGGTGGATCCATGTGTCGTTCGTCATAAGAACAAACATGCAATGACTCTAGGTGTGGTCATGAAAAGAACACACATGCAATGACACTGGTGGATCCATGTGTTGTTTGTGAGAAGAACACACATGCAATGATAGTGGGTGTGGTTCATGAAAAGAACACACATCTAATGACAGTTGTGGATCCTTATGTGGTTTTTGAGAAGAACACACATGCAATGACTCTAGCTGTGGTTCATGAAAAGAACACAGATGCAGTGACACTAGTGGATCCATGTGTGGTTTGTGAAAAGAACAGACATGCAATGACTCTAGGTGTGGTTCATGAAAAGTACACACATCCAATGAACTCTGGTGAATCCAAATGGGTTTGTGAGAAGAACAGACATGCAATGACACTGGGTGTGGTTCATGAAAATAACACACATCCAATGACACTGGTGGATCCTTATGTGGTTTATGAGAAGAACACACATGCAATGACTCTAGATGTGGTTTGTGAGAAGAACACACATGCAATGACACTAGTGGATCCATATGTGGTTTGTGAGAAGAACACACATCCAATGACACTGGCGGATCCATATGTGGTTTGTGAGAAGAACACACATGCAATGACAGTGGGTCTGGTTCATGAAAAGAACACACATCCAATGAACTCTGGTGGATCCTTATGTGGTTTGCAAGAAAAACACACATGCAATGACTCTAGTTGTAGTTCATTATAAGAACACACATGCAATCACATTGGTGGATCCATATGTGGTTTGTGAGAAGAACACACATCCAATGAAACTGGTGGATCCATGTGTGGTTTGTGAGAAGAACACACATGCAATGACACTGGGTGTGGTTCATGAAAATAACACACATCCAACAATCTCTAGTGGATCCATATGCGGTTTGTGAAAAGAACACACATGCAATGACTCTAGCTGTGGTTTGTGAAAAGAACACACATCCAATGACACTAGTGGATCCATATTTGGTTTGTGAGAAGAACGCACATGCAATGACTCCGGGTGTGGTTCATGAAAAGAACACACATCCCATCAATTCTGGTGGATCCATATGTGGTTTTTGAGAAGAACACACATGCAATGACTCTAGATGTGGTTTGTGAAAAGAACACACATGGAATCACACTGGTGGATCCATATGTGGTTTGTGAGAAGAAAACACATCCAATGACACTAGTGGATCCATGTGTGGTTTGTGATAAGAACACACATGCAAAAGACACATGCAATTACAGTAGTGGATCCATATGTGGTCTGTGGAGAGAACAGACATGAAATGATACTAGCTATGGTTAAGTAAAAGAACAGACATGCAATGACTCTGATGGATCCATATGTGGTTGGTGAAAAGAACACACATGCAATGACTCTAGTTGTGGTTAATGAAAAGAACACACATGCAATGACTCTAGTGGATCCATGTGGTTTGTGAAAAGAACACACATGCAATGACACTGGTGGATCCATATGTGGTTTGTGAAAAGAACAGACATGCAATCAACTCTGGTGGATCCATGTGTGGTTTGTGAGAAGAACACACATGCAATGACACTGGGTGTGGTTCATGAAAATAACACACATCGAATAACACTGGTGGATCCTTATGTGGATTGTGAGAAGAACACACATGCAATGACTCTAGATGTGGTTTGTGAAAAGAACACACATGCAATGACACTGGTGGATCCATATGTGTTTTGTGAGAAGAACACACATCCAATGACACAAGTGGATCCATGTGTGGTTTGTGAGAAGAACACGCATGCAATGACACTGGGTGTGGTTCATGAAAAGAACACACATCCAATGACACTGGTGGATCCTTATGTCGTTTGTGCAAAGAACACACATGCAATGACTCTAGATGTGGTTTGTGAGAAGAACACACATGCAATGACAGTAGTGGATCCATATGTGGTTTGTGAGAAGAACACACATCCAATGACACTGGCGGATCCATATGTGGTTTGTCAGAAGAACACACATGCAATGACAGTGGGTCTGGTTCATGAAAATAACGCACATCCAATGAACTCTGGTGGATCCATATGTGGTTTGCTAGAAAAACACACATGCAATGACTCTAGGTGTAGTTCATTAGAACAACATACATGCAATCACATTGGTGGATCCATATGTGGTTTGTGAGAAGAACACACACCCAATGACACTAGTGGATCCATGTGTGGTTTGTGAGAAGAACACACATGCAATGACACTGGGTGTAGTTCATGAAAATAACACACATCCAATGAACTCTGGTGGATCCATATGTGGTTTGTGAAAAGAACACACATGCAATGACTCTAGCTGTGGTTTGTGAAAAGAACACACATCCAATGACACTAGTGGATCCATGTGTGGTTTGTGAGAAGAACGCACATGCAATGACTCCGGGTGTGGTTCATGAAAAGAACACACATCCCATCAATTCTGGTGGATCCATGTGTGGTTTTTCAGAAGAACACACATGCAATGACTCTAGATGTGGTTTGTGAAAAGAACACACATGCAATCACATTGGTGGATCCATGTGTGGTGTGTGATAAGAACACACATGCAAAACACACATGCAATTACACTAGTGGATCCATATGTGGTATGTGGAAAGAACAGACATGCAATGATACTAGCTATGGTTAATGAAAAGAACAGACATGCAACGACTCTGATGGATCCATATGTGGTTGGTGAAAAGAACACACATGCAATGAACTCTGGTGGATCCATGTGTGGTTTGTGAGAAGAACACACGTCCAATGACACTGGGTGTGGTTCATGAAAAGAACACACATCCAATGACACTGGTGGATCCTTATGTGGTTTGTGAAAAGAACACACATGCAATGACACTGGTGGATCCATATGTGGTTTGTGACAAGAACACACATGCAATGCCACTGGTGGATCAATGTGGTTTGTGGGAATAACATACATGTATTGAACTCTGGTGGATCCATAGGTGGTTCATGAAAAGAACACACATGCAATGACACTGGGTGTGGTTCATGAAAAGAACACACATCCAATGACACTGGTGGATCCTTATGTGGTTTGTGGTAAGAACACACATCCAATGACTCTAGGTGTGGTTTGTGAAAAGAACACACATCCAATTACACTGGTGGATCCATATGTGGTTTGTGGAAAGAACAGACATGCAATGACTCTAGCTGTGGTTATTGAAAATAATAGACATGCAGTGACACCGGTGGATCCATGTGTGGTTTGTGGAAAGAACACATATGCAATGACACTGGTGGATCCATGTGTGGTTTGTCATAAGAACAAACATGCAATGACTCTAGGTGTGGTCATGAAAAGAACACACATGCGATGACACTGGTGGATCCATGTGTTGTTTGTGAGAAGAACACACATGCAATGACACTGGGCGTGGTTCATGAAAAGAACACACATCTAATGACAGTTGTGGATCCTTATGTGGTTTGTGAGAAGAACACACATGCAATGACTCTAGCTGTGGTTCATGAAAAGAACACACATGCAATGACACTAGTGGATCCATGTGTGGTTTGTGAAAAGAACAAACATGCAATGACTCTAGGTGTGGTTCATGAGAAGTACACACATCCAATGAACTCTGGTGAATCCAAATCTGGTTTGTGAGAAGAACAAACATGCAATGACTCTAGATGTGGTTTGTGAAAAGAACACACATGCAACGACACTTGTGGATCCATATGTGGTGTGTGATAAGAACACACATGCAAAACACACATGCAATTACACTAGTGGATCCATATGTGGTATGTGGAAAGAACAGACATGCAATGATACTAGCTATGGTTAATGAAAAGAAAAAACATGCAACGACTCTGATGGATCCATATGTGGTTTGTGAAAAGAACACACATGCAATGACCCTAGTTGTGGTTAATGAAAAGAACACACATACAATGACTCTGGTGGATCCATGTGGTTTGTGAAAAGAACACACATGCAATGACACTGGTGGATCCATATGTGGTTTGTGAAAAGAACAGACATGCAATCAACTCTAGTGGATCTATGTGTGGTTTTTGAGAAGAACACACATGCAATGACACTGGGTGTGATTCATGAAAAGAACAAACATCCAATGACACTGGTGGATCCTTATGTGGTTTGTGAGAATAACACACATGCAATGACTCTAGATGTGGTTTGTGAAAAGAACACACATGCAATGACACTGGTGGATCCATATGTGTTTTGTGAGAAGAACACACATCCAATGACACTAGTGGATCCATGTGTGGTTTGTGAGAAGAACACGCATGCAATGACACTAGGTGTGGTTCATGAAAATAACACACATCCAATGACACAGGTGGATCCTTATGTGGTTTGTGAAAAGAACACACATGCAATGACTCTAGATGTGGTTTGTGAGAACAACACACATCCAATGACACTAGTGGATCCATATGTGGTTTGTGAGAAGGACACACATCCAATGACACTAGCGGATCCATATGTCGTTTGTGAGAGGAACACACATGCAATGACATTGGGTCTGGTTCATGAAAAGAACACACATCCACTGAACTCTGGTGGATCCATATGGGGTTTGTGAGAAAAACACACATGCAATGACTCTAGCTGTAGTTCATTAGAAGAACACACATGCAATCACATTGGTGGATCCATATATGGTTTGTGAGAAGAACACACATCCAATGACACTGGTGGATCCATGTGTGGTTTGTGAGAAGAACAGACATGCAATGACACTGGGTGTCGTTCATGAAAATAACACACACCCAATGAACTCTGCTGGATCCATATGTGGTTTGTGAAAAGAACATACATGCAATGACTCTAGCTGTGGTTTGTGAAAAGAACACACATCCAATGACACTAGTGGATCCATATGTGGTTAGTTAGAAGAACACACATGCACTGACTCCGGGTGTGGTTCATGACAAGAACACACATCCCATCAATTTTGGTGATCCATATGTGGTTTTTGAGAAGAACACACATGCAATGACTCTAGATGTGGTTTGTGAAAAGAACACACGTCGAATCACACTGGTGGATCGATATGTGGTTTGTGAGATGAAAACACATCCAATGACACTGGTGGATCCATGTGTGGTGTGTGATAAGAACACACATGCAAAACGCACATGCAATTACACTAGTGGATCCATATGTGGTATGTGGAAAGAACAGACATGCAATGATACTAGCTATGGTTAATGAAAAGAACAGACATGCAACGACTCTGATGGATCCATATGTGGTTTGTGAAAAGAACACACATGCAATGACTCTAGTTGTGGTTAATGAAAAGAACACACATGCATTGATTCTGGTGGATCCATGTGGTTTGTGAAAAGAACAAAAATGCAATGACACTGGTGGATCCATATGTGGTTTGTGAAAAGAACAGACATGCAATGAACTCTGGTGGATCCATGTGTGGTTTGTGAGAAGAACACACATGCAATGACACTGGGTCTGGTTCATGAAAAGAACACACATCCACTGAACTCTGGTGGATCCATATGGGGTTTGTGAGAAAAACACACATGCAATGACTCTAGCTGTAGTTCAGTAGAAGAACACACATGCAATCACATTGGTGGATGCATATGTGGTTTGTGAGAAGAACACACATCCAATGACACTGGTGGATCCATGTGTGGTTTGTGAGAAGAATAGACATGCAATGACACTGGGTGTGGTTCATGAAAATAACACACACCCAATGAACTCTGGTGGATCCATATGTGGTTTGTGAAAAGAACAAACATGCAATGACTCTAGCTGTGGTTTGTGAAAAGAACACACATCCAATGACACTAGTGGATCCATATGTGGTTTGTTAGAAGAACACACATGCAATGACTCCGGGTGTGGTTCATGACAAGAACACACATCCCATCAATTCTGGTGATCCATATGTTGTTTTTGAGAAGAACACACATGCAATGACTCTAGATGTGGTTTGTGAAAAGAACACACGTCGAATCACATTGGTGGATCGATATGTGGTTTGTGAGATGAAAACACATCCGATGACACTGGTGGATACATGTGTGGTGTGCGATAAGAACACACATGCAAAACACACATGCAATTCCACTAGTGGATCCATATGTGGTATGTGGAAAGAACAGACATGCAATGATACTAGCTATGGTTAATGAAAATAACAGACATGCAACGACTCTGATGGATCCATATGTGGTTCGTGAAAAGAACACACATGCAATGACTCTAGTTGTGGTTAATGAAAAGAACACACATGCATTGACTCTGGTGGATCCATGTGGTTTGTGAAAAGAACACACATGCAATGACACTGGTGGATCAATGTGGTTTGTGAGAATAACATACATGTATTGAACTCTGGTGGATCCATATGTGGTTCATGAAAAGAACACACATGCAATGACACTGGGTGTGGTTCATGAAAAGAACACACATGAAATGACACTGGGTGTGGTTCATGAAAAGAACACACATCCAATGACACTGGTGGATGCTTATGTGGTTTGTGGAAAGAACACACATCCAATGACACATATGAAATGACACTAGATGTGGTTTGTGAAAAGACCAAATATGCAATGACACTGGTGGATCCATGTGTGGTTTTTCATAAGAACAGACATGCAATGACTCTAGGTGTCGTCATGAAAAGAACACACATGCGATGACACTGGTGGATCCATGGGTTATTTGTGAGAAGAACACACATGCAATGACACTGGGTGTGGTTCATGAAAAGAACACACATCTAATGACAGTTGTGGATCCTTATGTGGTTTGTGAGAAGAACACACATGCAATGACTCTAGCTGTGGTTCATGAAAAGAACACACATGCAATGACACTAGTGGATCCATGTGTGGTGTGTGAAAAGAACATACATGCAATGACTCGAGCTGTGGTTTGTGAAAAGAACACACATGCAATCACAGTGGTGGATCCATGTGTGGTTTGTGAAAAGAACAGACATGCAATGACTCTAGGTGTGGTTCATGAAAAGTACACACATCCAATGAACTCTGGTGAATCCAAATGTGGTTTGTGAGAAGAACAGACATGCAATGACTCTAGATGTGGTTTGTGCAAATAACACACATGCAATGACTCTGGTGGATCCATATGTGGTTTGTGAGAAGAGCACACATCCAATGACACTAGTGGATCCATATATGTGGTTTATGAGAAGAACACACATCCAATAAACTCTAGCGGATCTATCTTGGCATAATTTGATGTATGCCATGATGTATTTCATTGTATAAGACACCCAATTTCCATTTTTATACTACTCAGTTTTGCCCTTGGTTTTTTGACATTACTCAGTTTTGACCACTCTCTCTCTCTTTCATAGAAGCCCAAACCTGTGCTCACTCTGTCTGCTACAACTGGATTGGTTGTCACAGTGGTCACGCGGATCGTGCGCACCAACCGTTGATCATGTGTGATCCAACGAGGATCGTTGCACACGTCGTGCCCTTCATAGTACAGTGTGAGACAGCACGGACGTCTCCCTCAACGAGACTTCTACAGGAAGGAACACGATACCGTCCATGGAAATAGTCGTCGAGTGGTCACGTCACATTTAATCTAGTCTGCAAAGGCTACTACTGCTACTGCAACACATGCACAGGGCAACAGGGTCATCGAGTGCATGGTTGTCGACGGGACACTGCAATTTATTGCCACTTGATTTTAATAAGACATATCCCTTTTTACGCAGCGCTCTCAATCTCACTTCCAACTAGGCCCTACCGCAAGTAACTTCCATGAGTCAAGGCCCCCCTCGAGTAGATCTAACGTTGCTAGAAATTGGTTCCGCGCCACTTGCATGCAGTAGAATCGAGGTCTGCCATACACGTGTTTTCAATGCAGCTCTAAAGTGGAGATCGTGGTTGTGTGAAAAAAGGGAACCCCGAAAAAAGGTGGAGATCGTGGTAGCCCCACGCCCCACCCACCATACGTGTCCACTAGAGAAATATGAACGGTCAAGTGTTTATAAACCCGCTCGACCTTCTTCTTCCATGTTCTTGTGTAATTTTCCCTAATCTGTCTAGTCCCAAAACCCCAATCTGCACCTACCGTGCGTTCTGAAGCTCCTTCGCTTGCACTACCTCCTTCCCTAGGTGCGCCATGAAGCGTACGCGTGGAGACGAGCCGGAGGTGAATCCAATTGAAGGTGTAGCAGCAGATGGCTCGGTCATCGCCAAGCAGGAGGAGACGTCTTCTCCGGGCACGAACGCCTCTTGTCACCATGCCGTCGAGGGTTCGAGCTCATCCGTCCAGCTAGTTGTCGTTGCCACCGAGCAGCAGGTGGTTGACAACGTCGTGGCCGACAATGTCGTGGCTGCCAATGTCGTGGTGCCGGAGGCAGATCTTGATGGGGAGCAGGCGGCAAGCGGAGGCAATCTGGTGCTCTACAGCAACGACCCCATTGCCATCCAAGAAATCTTCGACGCAATCGCGGAGAATGACGAGTTCGAGGAGGAGGTCCCTGATGAGGAGTCCGAGGTACTACATTGCTAGCTTCTCTAGTCACAGCCGCAGATTTCACTGTTCATACATAGGATTTGCTTAATCGTGTACAAACTCTTTTGCTCTTGAAGTAGGGTAGTATATATATGGTTTGACCGGTGGATTGATGCATCTGCCATCTAGTCACAAAACCCCAATCCTTCTAGTCACAAAAGCCCAATCTGCTCATCTGCCATCTAGTTGAGTTTGCTAGTTGAGTGTTGATTTCGATACACAACATGCCTATAACATTACATTTATATTCCTTACTAAGCCCAATGATTCAATTTTGCCCCAAAATAGTGCAAGGGCATCTAATTGTGTCGTTTTCTTAGGGATGGTTAGTGAACCTGAGGCAGCAATGCACATAAACAATATAGGTTGTCTTGTTGGTATTTTGGTTCTCCGAGTCCATCTCTGAAAAAATGAGGCCCTAAATTTATTCTCATATGGAACCTATATATATAATCTTTGTGTTGTTTCTGATATATGAATGCGTCGTATGATGCATATGTATATCCCTGAATATTGTTTTGTACGATTACATTTCAATTTCTTACTGTGGCCAATGATTCAAATTTGCCCCAAATAGAGGCAGACACATTAGTGTCAGATTTTTTCAGAGATGAGTTAGCGAATCTGGGGCCATGTATAAGATCAATATAAGCTATGCAATTGTTACTCAGTTCGCTTACGTGACCCCTGAAGAAATTTATTCTACATTCATAGAACTATGATATTTGAATTATCTATTCCATGCATTCATACTGTATAAGAATTACATTTCATTTTGTCACCAAGGTCGATGATTCAAATTTTCCCCAAAAGAGTTCAAGGGGAGACACATATGATGGTGTCGTGTTTTAGGGACGGGTTGGTGAACCTGAGGCAACAATGCATACAAACAATATAGGTTGTGTTGTTGGTACTTAGTGGTTCTCCAACTCCATCTCTGAAACAAATTATGAGGCCCTTGATTTATTCTTATATGGAACTACATATATGATCCTTGATTTGTTTCTGATCTTTGAATGATTCGTATGATGCATATGCAAATGAATGGTTTTGATCGTAAGTATTTTTAACATGTACCTAAAGATTAATTGTTTGGTTTTTTTATTTATAATTACAATATTTAGGCTTGTTTTTGTATGTGACTATGTATATCCCTGAATAATGTTTTGTACGATTACATTTCAATTTCTTATTGTGGCCAATGATTCTAATTTGTCTGAAAAGAGAGGCAGACACATTGGTGTCACATTTTCCAGGGATGAGTTAGTGAACCTAGGGCGATGTACAAGAACAATATAGGTTGTGCAATTGTTACTTGGTTCACTAACTCAATCCCTGAAGAAACTTATGAGGCTGCAATCTTTATTCTACATACACTCTGATGCAATTATTTGTCATTGTGTTGAGATGAAATGATATATGAACTGATCAAACTATTGCTGAGATGCTTTCTCTTTGACATCCACGGATATATTGTCTTACATATACATGTTGTCAATTCTTGTGTTATAATACAATTAAATCATATGTATGAGTTCTAAGTTATGTTCTTAAAAATCAATAGGAGGATGATGATGAAGTGGACGATAGCAAGGAATCCAGGGACAACAAGAGGCGCTACGTGCTGAGGCGGTTATGGTGTGGGCTAATCTGTTTCTACCGTAGGGGGAGACTATTTTGCCCATTTCGTGGCAAAGTGGCGGAGGCAGAAGGCATAAGCCGATTACCTTGGCGTGGCACGCAACCTTCGGCAAATTCCTCCGGGATTATGTCAGGACTGGCCGGTATCCCATCGACTAGGATGTCCCTACTTCCTGCTGATATGCCCCTGCCCTGCTAGGCGTATCCGTGTCCCGGCCTCCTACTGCTGCCCCTGCTTTTATTTTGTCTTAGTTAATTATTACCTGTGTGTGGCATGTAAGACAATATATCCGCGTGGTGTCTATGGTGAACTTTCTATATATATATATATATATATATATATATATATATATATATATATATATTAATCTACTCCTTTATACGGAGTGTCTTAAAATTTCTAGTGTTCAATTATATTACTGATCATGCTCATGCACACTACAAAATATTTCTAGTGCTCGATTATATTATAATTGTTAAGGAATACATCAACAAGTTGAATTGGTCGAAATTTCATATTGAAGTAACTAAATGATCTCACATCAGTGGTGGACATTGGCAGAAGCCGAATGCATCAGCCGAAGACCTTGGCACGGCACACGGTCTTCAGCAAATTCCTTACAGGTTCAACAATGGGTTGCCGCCGCCTAGCTCCGAATTCGCTTACAGGTTCAACATGGCAGAACTTGAGCTACCACAAAGACCTCGGTAGGGGTGGTAGAATTGGTGCGGGTGCGAACACGGTGACGACGAGCTCGGATTTTGGAGGAGGAAAACAGGACTGAGCATGGTTGACACAAATCTCATCGGGAACCAATTCTCGTCCCCGAGGTGTGCCATGGTTGCGGACATGGTGAGGGCGAGCTCCAACTCGGGATGGGGAGGAGAGCGGGGCCGAGCAGGTTTGTCATGTCCCAGCTCTGCACCATGGCCGCGACCACAGATTGCCGCTCCGGGGAAGAAGAAGACGCATAATGGATGCAAGCACCAACGCTGCAAGCCTAATTAACGCCTAAGCGACAGGAGCGAACTGATAGGGGGGCCCAACTTGACGGTCGTTAGCCTGATATTTTGTATTGAAATGTAAAGTTGAATTCATGCCGAAAAAGACCCCCTGAGTATTTGGCACACCAACAGTAGTCATTGCGGCTGATTACAGGCAACTTGGGTACCGTGTTGCCTAGGCACCCCAACTTTCGGGCCGCAAAATGATATTCTTGTTACCAAGGCCCAGTACAGGATTTGGGTGACTCACCGAGACTCCGATTTCTTGTAGCACATGACGAATCTTAAGATAGAAAGTTCAAAGGGATGAACCCTAATCTGTAACCGAATCAACCTGCTACCTGCTACCTAGCCTATATATATAAAAGCTAGGAGGGGCACGAGGAGGACAATCACAACCCTAGTTTCCACAACCATTCCCAAATTGTATCTGTGCACCCCCTGTAACTTTCGACTCCCTCGATAATTCCAAGAGAAGTTAAGCAGGAGTAGGGACCTCTACGACACCTGAACTAGGGTAAACCTTGCATCCCTGTGTGCTTGTTTCTAGACGATTGATGCCTCAAGCGCTCCCTCCTTCTCCAAAACCCAAGTCCATAACAATGGGCATTGATGAGTTAATCCCTCGTCAATTGGCGCCGTCTGTGGAATCTGGGAGTGCTGATGTCGCGGCTTCTTCAGCCCCGTCAACCGTGATCTACAACTCTGCAACAACGGAGATTCACCAGCTCTTCGGCGCCTTTGACTTCACCGTCCACACGCCGGCCACTCTCCTGGCTTTCGAATCCGTGGGCGATGGGATCGGCCTGGTGGTCGGCAGCTTACGCTTCCAAGTTGGTTAGCTGGGCATACTTCGCCTCCCTGACCAGCCGACGGTCCCCGCGATTGCTCCAGCATCGTGGTTTCCACCGGCTATGGGCACCCTAAGCGAGCTCAATGCCCCGACAACAGTTGGGGGCACGGACAGCGACAGCAGTCGCGGATCCGATCTTGGTGACCTGGTCATAGTGGATGGAGCCTATAGCTCCGGATCTGAAAGTTGTGGGAGCAACAGCTTCCGCAATCACTTCATGTGCGCCGTCATCAACGCAGGCGACACCGGTGTCAATCGTGACAACACCAGCAACGGACCAACCAATGGCGAAAACGGTGGCCCCGTCAACGGCGCTCCCACCAACAATGGAACAGAAGGGGACCCGAACCTCACGGCGAATGAGCGCATCAAAGAGCGCGTGCTGATCAAGATCAATGACAACGAGTGGGCCCGTTGTCAAGAGGCTCTGCGGGGCAATCCTCTCCCCTGAACTCATCGCAATAGATGCTGATGGGTTACCATTGGCTGCTCAAAGAGGAGTACAAAGGCCAGCAGCAAGTAATCGTGTAGCTCGACGCGCGCAGAAAGGCGGCGAACGAGTCGAGCCTTTGACGGGCTCAATTCTCCTCCATGGGACGATCCTCCTCCAGGGGAAACGACTACGTGGCCGCCAAACGGCGATCTTAACTGGCCCACCTCACGGACAAGGAGTGCAAAGAAGCCGCGAAAGTCCTCAACTTCGGCTCCATGACGGTGGATACGCGGGGCAACATGCTCCCAAAGACAACCCAAGCAGCGGTGAAAGCTTCCACCATGTAGCTCCTCAACAACCAGCCACCGGCTAGGGATCCGCGAGCTGCCATGCACCGATCTACGATCGCAAGCTTGGGGCTAGTCGAAACTTCCCTCGTCAAGGAGCCAACACCGGAGCCGAAGAAAAGTAAAGCTCTGGACAAATATTACTACTCGTACTCCTCCAACAACGACAACCATGATCATTCACGGCGACGTCGATCACGGCGGCATGACCGTGACTACGACGCGCGTGACGACATCACGCAGTGCAAGGTCGACAAGATGCATGCAAGGCATGCATGTTTGACTGACTCAGAAGATGACAAAGTAGAGCGATGCGGTGCTAGATGCTTCAGCAGAGCCATCAGGCAGAAGCGAATGCCTAAGGGGTTCAAACTCCCATCAGAAAACCTAAAATTCGATGGCCTACAGGACCCGAAGATCTGGCTAGAAGATCACATCTCCTCCGTCAAGCTACATGGCGGAAGCTCAAGCATGGCAATGCAATGCCTGCAGCTAGAGTTGCAAGGCGCCGCCCACGCGTGGCTCAACAATCTCCCGCGTGGATCAATCCGCAGCTGGGAAGAGCTGGTCTAAAGCTTCGTGCGCAACTTCAAGGGCACTTACAAAAGGCCCGCGTCAATCGAGGAGCTAAGAGGATGCCACCAGATATCTGGCGAGTCGCTACGCTCGTACATCCAGAGATGGTCCATCATCAAGAACTCCACAGAAGATATCTCTGAGGATCACGCAATTGACGCGTTCAACAGCGGCGTTCGCCATAGAGAGCTCAGGGAGGAGCTGGGCCACTCGAATCCCAAGACAATCGACCACTTGATGGAGACCGCGAATCGATGGGCCGATGGAGAGGACTCGGTGAGAAACCGTGCCTACTCCGACGATGACGACGACCTCGGGTGTAGACATGATCGCCGAGGGAAACGTTGAATGTGCGTCTACAAGGACTGTGAAGAAGTTGACATGGTCGCAGCCGGCTATGCCCACAAACGCGACGACAACCGTTATAGAGGATACCGCAGCAGTGGATACCATGACAGCAGGAGAACCACGCAAGTGTGGCAGCGCCGCACTCGCAACGAGGCACCTAGAATATCCATCCAGGACAAATTTTCTGGACCATGCAACTTACACTTCTATATCGACAAGCACGGCGACAAGAAAAAGTCTAGCCACCTTCCCAAGGACTATCGCGAGTTCCTCAAGCTCCATGAAGGACTGGCCCAGATGAATCGCGACACGATCAACCAGGGCTACGGAGCTGCCCCGGGCGCCGTGGATCATGGAGCACCACTGCCACCACCTGGACCACCACCACCTATGGCTGCGCCAGTCCAGAACCATGGAGGCGAGCTATACCCGTGAGCGCTTTCACTTAGGTACTCAGTGGTGGAGGGTAGAGCGTTTATGGCCAGATTGACTTGGCGAGTGATTGCCTTCTACACTCGATTTGAACTCGCAAGGTTGAAGGAGTCAACAGACAATAGTCTACCTCCCCTGAGTAAGCCAAGCTTACCCCGCAGTGGAGAGATCCACGATCTACCAGCAGAGCCTCCGCAACTACCACAGTAGAAGGCTACGCCCCAGATCCTTCATCAAAGAAGACCTGGTCATGCGACTAAAGCAGCAAGGCACCTCAAGTTCGAGTCCCCTTGGGAAGGACCTTACGTGATTACCGAAGTAATCCCTGGTGGTCTTATCGCCTTAAAGACTTCAAGAGCGGAGTCGCATACTCCAACCCCTAGAACATTGCACAACTGCGTCGTTTCTACCCTTAGATGTTTTACTTTACAAAATAGGCTATTCAGCCAAGCTACTTAGCCACGCATTGTACCTCGTGATATTATACGAATAATAAAGTTAAGTGCCCCAAACCCTATGTTTTTCTACTTTCCTTGCAATTATTTTACTTAGGGGCTGCACCACCCTTACATCTTGTTCCACGAACAACACAATATCCTGAGTAGCTGACGTACTACCAATCGAACCCTTGATAACACCAACCCAGCTGCAACGCACCTGATGGGTTGGCAAGGTGCTGAGATGAATACACGTCAGGGTAATGAAAAGGACCTGTATCTTACAATGCACTCAAAAAATATACAAGCTAGCAAGCTCTTTACACATTAATGGGTATCAAACACACCCGACACAATCATATGAACTTTACAACACTTATACATCTATGTGCAGAGATACAAATTACACTACTGCTGCAAAAGGAGAACATTTGTTTCCTCTTCAAAGAAGTCGACAATATACTCCGCTGGCCGGTCAACCTCCTCATAGTGCGGCACCATATTCCAAGTCATCCCTTCTGGTGGCGGCGGTGGTCTAGTGGCAACAGACCCGACGTCCACATCAGGCCGATGCAGTCGAACCAGCGACAACACAGCCTTAGAATCTACGACTAACTGTTAGCGTACGCATTAGCGGAATGCGCTAATATCCTGGAACTTTGCCAAAAGGGACAACAGGCTTGGGGGCACAACATCCAGCAGAAACATCGTCTGATAAATATACTTCAGGCATGACTGCACCTTCTTCAAACACTGAAGCACCCGCGACGCACGATCCTGCAATGTCGCTAACACAACTACACGATCATGGTCCACCTAGAAGTACCCACTAGCCTGAAGCTGCTCCTAGGTTATGTCATTCATCCGAATGGCAACCCGGTCCTTTTCATCCTGCGGATGACGAACGCTGGCAACTACAAAATCAAGACAAAAAGTATAAGACAAGGCATCACCATGAATGGCTAAAGAAAAGATAAGAAGATATAGAGCTAACATTTAAATTGCTCGTTCAACTGCACAACTTCATCCAGGAGATACTTCTCGCGAGCGGTGGCCTTCTCAGCTTTCGACTTCCACACATCCGTGTTACCGTGGATAATGGGCAACTCACGCTCCAACTGCTTTATACGGTCGCGCAGTCACGAGAGCAGTGACAGCTCCTCCACCTTTGAACGTGGTTGCGCCGCGGTTTCATCGGTGAGAGGAGAGTCATGGGGATCACTCGAAGGACCACTCGAAGGACCCTATTACAACCAAGCAAGAGGCAAATGATACCAATCATACATTGATAAAAAGGGCGGAGTGCATTCAAATTCGGTAAAAGTATGAAGAGGGGCACCCCCACAAAACATGGATCAGCAAAAGGAAGCTAAACTATTACAAATAACAGCTAAGGAACAATATTTTTCTTTGACTTGGACTTTGACTTCGGGGGCTTCCTCGAATCTGTGGCAGTCTCTAATGCCACAGACTTTCCGGTGGTACCTCCAGACACCGCAGCCTATGCCGCTTTCACTTTCCGCAGCTCCTCAGAATATTTGGCGACTATCTCAATGAGATGAGTTACATATTTACTACATCTAGTGGCGACAGGCTGGAAGACTACCTGCTGACCATCCACGTCGACAGGCATCGCCTCGCAGATCGTGCTTGGGTCCAACTCTGCGTCATGTGCTTGATCCATCGCGAGTTCCATGGTGGCACCAACAGACCGCTTCACATTCTTGAAGTCCATCGGGATGCCTTGTGCAAAGGACTCCACCAAGCCATCAAGGTTGTCGATTAAGATGGCCTTGGGGATCATGTCCTCTCGGAGGTGGCTCAGCACACCCTTGTCCTTCCCAAGCGTATCTCGAAGGGAGACACTACGGTCCTCAACTACGGCCATGGCGCCGACCAAGGCATCTGCGTGGCGTAAGGCCTGGGCGTTGAAGCTTACGTCGGCGGCATCTGAAGAACACAAAATATTAGCATAGTGACATGAAAACAAAAAGCAGGGAAAAATGCATGTGAAGTAGTGTAATACCTGAGAGTGCTTTCCCAATCGAGAAAACTGTTCTACGAACAACTTCTCCCTCTCTGTAGTAGAAGCACGTAGGTCTTCCTCGTGCTTTTGTGATTGCTCTAGAGCCACGACTTCCTCATCGTGCTTCTTCTCTGCTGCAACGAGTCCCTTCTCGAGGGAAGTAACCCGACGGAGAAGCTCATTATGCTCACCTACAAAGGGCAGAGCACGACAACACCTGAGTTTACAAATCTCTACGCAAGCAGAACGAAGGAGCAAGTTTAGCACAAACCTTCGACTGCGTGGTGGCGGTTGTCTAGCATGGCATGCTGTCGACCCAAGGCAAGGATTTGCTCTACAAGGCGAGTGGAATCCTTCACGATAGGCTACACAAAAATAAATGATTCTTCAGCATGAACAAAGTGTGTGCATCAATCAAATTCGAATGCCAACGGCAAAAGACACTTACATGCTCCTCTAGGGAGTCCGAGGGTTCCTATCGAGTGGGCGTCCGTGCAACCATCTGGTGCCCCCCATCATGGGGGGAACTCGAAGAGTTGGCGCCGGAGTGGGCCGCCACCGGAGGAGAAGGAGACCGTATGGCCACTTCCTTGTTCTAGGAGTCTGCGAGTCCAGATTCTTTAACAAATTGGCAGTCGTCGGAAGACGACAATGCCGTTTGACTGCAAACATGACCAGTACCACTTCAGAAGAGAAACTTCAAGGAAAGCAAGGCGAGCTTTCAAGTATAAAAAACCTACCCGTCAAATTTATCAAGGTCGAACGAATCATCCGATGACTCCTTCGTCAACCTTAGCTTCTCCCGTGCGGGAGGAGCCATGAGACGTACAGGCACGGTGGCGATTGGTTCCTCTGCAGCAGTAGGAGGACCCTCTAGCATCTTCAGCGAGGAAGCATCCGAATCCTTGCTACGGTAGCACTTTCGAGTCCCATGGTCACTAGACTCGGGGGCTTCCTCCTCTTCCTCCACGGGGACGATGGAGCCAGACTCGTCTTCTTCATCCACCTCGCAAGGAATAATTCCTTCTGGCCGAGGAGGCAAGCTAGTGGCCACGGCCCAGTCCTAACAAACAAGAAAAGCATCAGTATACAAAAGCACCTATAAGCAATCAAAAAACAAGAAACTCCAAAGAGAAATCCAGCTCAGGCGGAGGACTACTGGCGCAGAATGGAGGCACGACCGAGTCACCCGGGAGATCCTACTTGGCGGTTTAGTTAGTCAGTAGTCGCAACCTCCTGTCCACTTCACTCGAAGAAATGCCGTCTGCAGAAATGCGAGTGGCATCACCAGCACCGGTCCAGCGAAACATCGGGTGCACCCTGGCTTATAGAGGATGTACCTGGCGACGAATAAGCTCTGCACCGCCTACTTCTTTTCCTATGCGCTGTTCGAGGTCGCAGACACGCTGATAGAGGGCCTCTGTCTCCTCGATTTCAGCAGGCATCACAACGTTCTTCCACGACCTCCTCCACTTGTAGGGCGCCACCGGATCAAAGGGTGTGAGTCCGTAGTGCTCTCCATCTGTTTTCTGGTCGCGGATGTAGAAGCACTTCTCCCTCCATCCTTGGACAGACGCCGCGAGCTTGATATTGAAGTAGGTGACACTAGAATCGAGGTGGATACCACAACCTACTATGTCGTAGACTACTTAACCCGACGCCAATTGACGCTTGAGATTGAAGAGCTTCTTGAAGAGGCCGAAGTGCGGCTCGATTCAGAGCCAGCACTCGCAAAGAGTGATGAAGCAGGCAATGTGGAGGATAGAATTGGGGGACAGTTGATGGAGCTGGAGCCCATAGAAGCAAAGGAGACCACTAACAAATGGATGCAGGGGGAGAGAGAGATCACAAATGATGAACGCAAGGAACATCACTCGAAAACCCGCAGGAGGACTGGGGATTACCTCGTCGTCAGGAATGCGCGAGTCGTCCTACGTGGAGGAAAGTGCCCCATCCTAGTGTTGGGTGAATAACTCTCACGGTTTGATGATGAATGGGCACCATGACCCATTGGTGCCCGTGACGGCGGCGCCCTTCTTCTTGGCTGCGATGGTGACAGCCGCAGATCCAGCGGTGGAACCTCCCTTCTTCTTGCCCATCTTGCGCTGGTCATGTGAGCGCAGGAAGTAGCTGGGGAAGACGCGGAGTTGGTCCAGTGCCACGAAGGAGATGTGTGCAAAGGAGCAACAATAACAACAATGGCTGAGAAGCACAAGCAAGAAGAGAGATGTGGGGAAATTACCGCACGGCGTGCCCCTACCTAACCTCCTAGCAGATGCTATCCAACAACCAGAATAAAATCTACCAGACGTGTGGCGTACATCGACATTGATGCGTGGCAAGGGTAAACTATGAATCATCCCCCACTACATCCATTATGCGCGAAAATCGAGGAGACACGGTTAAAACAGAAGATTACGCACGCCTGGTCAAGTATAAGTCAGAAAGTGCGACCGACTACTTGTCACATCCCGTCAAAGCCGCTCATGCGGGAAACTGAGGTTATCCCATCATCAGCACTGATGTCATCCACTCCAGCAGGAGAACACTTTGACTACTTTAGTCCTTACTTGAGTCTTTGACTCAACCAAGCACCCGGGGGCTACTCCTAATAGGAGCGCTGGCTACACACCGAAAGAACTTACTGAAGATATCCAAGCATCATGAAAACCCTTCACTCGAATCAATGATTCGATTGTGGACTTTGGGTTTCTCCCATAGGGATCGTTGAAAGCATATTTCGACTGAAACAAGCAAAAAATCCGATAGCAGTCCCCACTCGAGTTTATGACTCGAGTAGGCACTCGGGGGCTACTCCCATAGGGAGCACTGGCCGCGCACCCTATGATTGTTTCTTCTTATACGTTACACCGTGTATTGATAACATCCACACTCGAATGCTATGGCGACTCCACCTCATATTTTTCCCTACAAAGAGACTGCGTCTCCTGGATCACCCAAATCATCTCCGCGATGACAAAAATTCAGATGCCACGCTTACAGCGTGAAAATAAGACCTGAATAAAGCCTTGCAACGCATCTGCTGTGCTCTACCAGAAATTAATCCGTACTTGCAGGCACAATGAATAAGCCTTGACAGACGCGTCAAGTGCTCACACTTATATACTGGAATTCGACTCCTGTAAGACCTCCACGGTCTGAGTCGAATTACACCAGCACTTTTCCGAATTCGAGTCTGGGGACTCATGTTTGAGTATATTGCATTGTTTTTCCCTAAGGCAGTTAACTGATCCCAATGCATCGAATGAATTAGGCACGTATATCAACAATCCCTATGACATCAATCAAAGCACTCAAAAACATGCTCAACTGTGCACTCAAAAGATTTCATAAACTCTCCACTCGAATTTGCGATTCCACTAGACACTGGGGGCTACTGACATGGGCATAACTTATAGGTACTCGAGTTTGGCATATACGGTCCAGGTATGGCAGAACTCCACAATGTTACCAAGGCCCAGTACAAGATTCGGATGACTCACGGAGACTCCGATTGCTTGCAGCACAAGATGAAGCTTAAGATAGAAAGTTTAAAGGGACAAACACTAATCTGTAACCGACTCGACCTGCTACCCGATACCTAGCATATCTATATATAGGCTAGGAGGGGGCGGCGAGGAGGGCAATCACAAACCTAGTTTCCATAAACCATTGACAGATTGCACCTGCGCACCCCCTGTAACTTTCGACTCCCTCTATAATTCAAAGAGCAAACAAGCAGGAGTAGGGACCTGTACGAGGCCTGAACCTGGGTAAACCTTGCGTCCCAGTGTGCTTGTTTGCTAGCCGATTGATGCCTCCAGCGCTCCCTCCTTCTTCAAAACCCATGTCCATAAGAATGGGCATTGATGAGTTAATCCCTTGTTAGTGGGGCTCTTTGCCTCACATGTTTGAGTCAAAAAAAGCCCAATGAACTGAATGGCTGCTATCATCCAACTTCACATCCTAAAAGTAATGTTGTTGTGCATGGGCAAATTGGTGGCCTTTTGCCCTTCTTTGACACATTGTACAAGCTTTTTTGGTGGACCTTGTTCCCAAAATCGGGAGACTCCTCTAGCATACGTGGATATGCAAAAAACCTCATATAGTTTATCCTACAAAAGAAGGAAGGAAAGATTGATGTTATGGATCTCTTGTATCAAGAGATAAGGAGTAACATGGTTGATCGTCAGAGGTCACTAGTATATGCTCCATACATTCACGCATTCATTCAGCGTGTCACCAAACTAGAGTACAACTCTAGCATGACATACCCCCCCCCCCCTTGACAATCCTATCAAAGGCGTGACCAAGAAATCACAGTGGAACAGGGCTCCGAGAGACGTGGACGATCTAGATATTCCTTGATCATCTACCTATGAGAACAACAGGATGCAAGAGCGGCTCATTAGAGGGCTATGAACGTGGCATGCCATCTGCATAGAAGATTAGGACAAGCATCATATGGATCATGCTAGACTGAAAGAGAATAACAGGATGCTAAAAGCATTAATTAGGCACAACAAAATTGATATGCCGAGTCTAGCCGGGTCTGAGGAAAAGGGAAGTGATCTTTCTAACAAATATGTTGTATTTGTGCCTAGTGATGATGCAGAAGATGCAGTATCGGCACAACCTCTTGTTGACGATGAAGTCAGTGATGATGATGAAGTCGACGATGATCCGTCATTCTAGATATTGCATCTTCATTCATAAAACATTGTTGTATATATGTCAGGGTGATTTTGTGCTTGTTCTAGAGTACTTTTGAACTGCTTATATTTATCATAGAGATGGGTTTAACTATTAGCTTTTATTACCTTTTGAACATTGCTACTATATATTATGGAGTATGAGCTATATATACTTCAGAACTGGCATGGCAAGATCACGGTGTCCCTGATGGCAGAGAAGCGAACATCGCTGTGCCAATTTGTCGTTGCCGGAAATACACCCTTAGATAGGCATTATTCCTGAGTGCCTCTAATAGTCATCCTCAGACAGTCACCTCAAAGAACCGTCTCTAAAAATGCCGGGTACACACGGTGACTTCCTAGGAGACGATTAGTAATTATGGGTGCCTTTGTGAGTCAAAATGATGGGACGCACAACCTCCCACGCCCCTGTTTTATCGAGAACCGTCGCTCTACTGTACTCCTCTTTTCGTCACCTTGATGCCCGGCCAATTCAAGAAACTGCACTACAGCAGTACTGCGTGCAGTTCCTCTTCCTCTTCCCAACTGCTCCCTCTTCCTATTGCACTGCTGAAATCACCCGCGTCAGTTCTATAAATCATCCGCGACATTGCTCTGACCACTTCCTCTTCCCTCTCTCTGGCACCTCCATTCCTCTTCCTCATTTTTTCAACACCCGTGCCCCCAGTCCTCTTCCTCACTCTGGCGGAACAACACCCCTTCCTTTTTGCCATGGCCAGTCGCCTATCGGCCGATGACAGACGGAGATTCATGGACATGTTTTCCATCACTACGCATGACGCCACCACGTTGATGGTGGTGTACACCAACATGGACTCGAAGGTCCAAGAAACTCTTTCCATGTACGAGTCTTGGCATGAATCAGAAAAGGATCGGATTGTTGGGTTGGACCTCGAGTACACCTACCCTCCTCGTGGTAGTGGTGAGCCGCTGACAGTCGTGGTGGTGCAGCTAGCCATGCGACAACATGTGCTAGTCTATCATTTCTATAGGAGCCCGAGGTATGGTGACGGGTGTCGAGCGATTCGCTAGTTCTTGGAGAAGAAGCATATTACATTTTCTAGTGTTGATATTAGGAGAGATAGTGTTGATATAAGGAGAGACAGGGATATCCTCTGGGTCCAAAATATGCGTACACCTGTTGAGTACTACGTCGACTTCCAGGAAGTGTACAAGATGATTGACTGGGGACCTAGGGATGGCATGGGTTATCTTGCGTCAAACATCATCGATGGCTTCTACCTAGATATGAAGGATAAGTGCACAGAGGATATGCATAAGACATGGCATCAGACGCTTAGCCTGGATCAACTGAAGTATGCTGCAATTGATAGCTATGTGAGATACGAGATGTACAAGAATATATTGAAGATGAAGGTAGGGATAGGTCTAGGAAAGCCAATTTTGAATGATAATTTCTGTTCGAGATGCAAGATCGACGAGGATTATAGGAGGTCCAAACATGTGAAGAAAGTCTAGTAGGAAGGAGGGCATGGCTGGGGACAGAACGGGTGGAAGCAGGGCGGCGATGGATGGGGACAGAACCGGTCGGATCAGGGAGGCTATGGATGGGGACAGAAGAGGTGGAAGCAAAGAGGTGATCTATGGGGATAGAATAGGTGGGAGTAGGGAGGCGATGGCTGGTGGCAGAACAGGTGGGAGCAGGTAGACGATGGCTGGGGCGCGGCAACAACTGGTGATCAATTGGTTCCACTAGTATGTTTTCTTTTGACTGATCTAGCCGTTGGATGCACCTGTTGGCTATGTAATATATTATCCCTGCTAGCTAGCTAACCTTTGGTTCTAGTTATATATATTTGTATTTCTCAATGTGGTTTGTTCGTAATGCTTGCAGCACAATTTTATTAATATATCATCATCTAGCTATATATTTTTATCTAATGTTATTATTTGTAATGCGTGTTCATATAATGCATTGCAATAAAATGGCGGAGGAGCGGACACCATTGTGTATTTGGGTCACCGCCGGCAATGCTCCTATGGCCTCCTAGTTACACCGCAGACGGGTTATTTTAATAACCGCCTCTATCAGTTGCTACCTCGGATGGATATTTCTGAAAATCTCCTCTAGACCTGCTACATCAGACGAGCTGTTTTCTTAACAGTTTCTAAAAGTTTATTAGAGACGTTTAATAAACACATGATCACCTCTGCGTTGTGCCATATTCGGATCCCCAGCCACTCCAGAAATCCACTATCGGCCAGATAAACACCCTGGATATAGTAAATGTCAATAATATATGATAAGATGTTAGGATTATTCCAAATATTCTTCATAACTACTTAGAAATTTATTACAACTTCATACAAATGTTTGGATTAGTCATACAAATTCATTCTCTAGATTCTTGATCGCGAATGTGCGGTTCTTCCAGAAGAACTTCATCTTGTTGGTCTCTTTGCTTGACCGAGCACAAAGGGCCAGGAAAATCGTCGATATTGTTGTAATCTTCCTTGGAGAACACGCCATCCACACCGATGATACTCCTTTTTGATGGCATAACTACATGTATCTTCTTATTCCTCGGGTCAATGATGTTGAAGACTTGATGAACCAGGTTAGCTGGTATGAATGTCTCGTTCTTGTAAGCAGCATGATTGAGGTTCACGGTAGTTTGGCCATCGTCATTTGGATCCACCTGATTCTTATGATCCCAACGACAATGGAACAATGGAAACTTGAAATCCACATAGTCTAGCTCCCAAATCTCTTCTATGTATCCGTAGTAGAGCTGTGTCATTTCTTCATCATTTTACTCAATTGCCTCTGAAACTACACCACTGTTTTGTGTCGCTGTTGTGCTATCTTTTTTCTTCGTAGAAAATGTGTACCTGTTGATCTTGTACACCTGAAAATGTCTGACCTCCCATGTAGGGCCTCTCACTAGAGCAACAATTGTCGGCTATTTTGCTTCAACATCACATAGTAGATCACTGAACCAGGTGTTGAACTCCTCGACATGGAGTGTCTCGATCGAACGTCGATGGGGATGCCTTGCTCGTAGACTATCACGGTGTTCTTCTATGTACGGAGGGATTTCGTCCATGTGCTTCATCACAGCATAGTGTGCCTGATTATATTCAGTGTGAGTCGGCCTGAACTTGAACATTCCACTCGTTTCAACACCAATAAGCTTCCCCTCATGGACAGAAATAGGCACGCCTACCGGGTCAAGACGTGCCATGTAATCAAGACATAACTCAACGACCTCTTTCATTACATAGACCTCGACGATGCTCCCCTCAGGACATGCTCGATTCCTAACATAGTGCTTAATAATTCCCATGTAGTGTTCAAATGGGTACATACTTCGCAGATATATGGGACCACACATCTTTATCTCGTGCAGAAGGTGGACAATGAGATGTACCACGATATGGAAGAATGACGGAGGGAACATCATCTCCAAATTGCACAGAGTCTCCACCACTTGCGTTTGTAGCTCATCCAACTTACTAGGATCAATCACCTTCCGATAAATTGTGTTGAAAAATTCACACAAACGTGTTAGAGTGTCTTGAACATGTGATGTCAAGACATTCCTTATCACGACATGGAGTGTGTGTGTCATCAGAACATGGCAATCATACTCTGCTTTCTGTCTTTGAAACAATCGTTTGCATGTTGGCGGCCTAGCCTGTTGGAAAACGCATGCCATATAGGGAATCACACAAACTTTTTCCCTCTACTCTGTCGCAGACATAACACATACGGGCTAGCTTTCCTTGAGCATCTACCTCAGGTGGGTTTTCCCCTCCATGTTTGGAAGCTTCAAGTTGTGCGTTTGCATTATCTTTAGTTTTGTTCTTCATGTTGAGCAATGTCCCTATTATGCTTTCTAACACATTCTTCTCAACATGCATCACATCGATGGAATGTCGAACATCGAGATGCTCCCAATAAGGTAAGTCCCATAGTATCCATCTCCTCTTCATACTGGTTTTATTTTGCGAGGCTGGTCATCTATATCTATTTCTTTGTCCTTTCCGCCTTTGGCTCTGCCCCTGCCCCTGCGTTTGAATCGTCCTTTTCCATGCACAACTCTCAAGTGTTTAAGTTGATCATAGATCTGACTGCCATTTAAAATTGGAGGAGCCAAATCCTTCTCACAAGTGTTATCAAACTTTTTCTTCAGAGTCCGATATTTATGCCCCTTTGGAAAAAACCTTTGAGTCCGCATGTACACCATTTTCTTACACTCATGCAAATTCCTACTTCCTGTATTGTCTAGTCACTATACACACACATAGATCCCTTTTATAGCCTAGCCGGAGGAGTTCCCATAGGTTGGATAATCATTGATGGTTATGAATAACATGCATCTCAGGGTAAAGGTTTCCTTCACATGTGCATCATATATTTTTACTCCTTCAATCCAAAGAAGTTTCAAATCTTCCACCAAAGGTGCAAGGTACACATCAATGTCATCACCAGGTAGCTTGGGGCCCTGGATTAGTATTGCGAGCATCATATAGTTTCGCTTCATGCATAACCACGGAGGAAGGTTGTAAATGTTGGGATTCATGGGCCAAGTTCTTTGGGTGGTACTATAGTTGCCGAACGGGTTCATTCCATCGGTGCTTAGTGCAAACCTCACATTTCTAGGATCATCTCCAAAACAATCACCATCTGAACCCAAAGGCTTCAACCTATTGACGTTCCTCCACTGTCGAGAGTCGGTAGGGTGTCTAAGCATATTGTCCTGAATGCGCTCCTCTTCATGCCAACGCATCAGTTTTGCCGTATACGGGTTTGCATATAAGCATGTTAAACGAGGAATAATAGGCATGTACCAACACACTTTTACCGGAATGTCCTTCCTACCTGTTTTTTATGCTTCTTCTTACTCGCCTGATCATTGTCCAGGTCATCCTCACCACTACTGGCATCTTGCATATTAGTTGCCTTAACCTTGGGAACCTTGAACTTTGGAAATTTTCACACCGGACATTCACACAAATTGATGTAGGCATCACCACGGTACAATATACAATCATTTTTACATGCATGTATTCCCTGAACCTCCATTCCCAATTGACACACAATCCTCTTAGCTTTGTAAAACCTATCTGGCATGTGAAGTCTTGTAGGAAAGTTAACAACTTTGTTACTCTCTTATATGACCATCCGAAAATTTTCTTCATTTGCATCAGTTCTAGCATAGTAGCTAACTTTGTTTAGTGCGGCTTACACCCATGATACATTGGTGTCTCCGAGTCTTTGATCATGCAAGCATATTTATAGTGCATTTTTCCGATCCTCACAGTTTTCTTTCAACTCCCGCAATATCTAACTCACATTGTCTTCTTCAACATCTTCCATGTCCACTTGCGACGATAGTATTGTCCATGTCATTTGTTTCACCAACCTCGTCATTAGTTGATGGAATTATGGTGGTAATCTCAACATAATCCATGTTGGTATCCTCATTAGCATCACCCTCCTCATATGCACTTTGTCGTACTTCTCCATGCTGGAGCCAACAATCATACCCCGCCATGAACCCCCTTTTGATCAAATGTGTATGAATTTTTGAAATGCTTGTAAAACTCCACATGTTTTTTAGTCATAGCACGGCAAAAGTATCCATGGGTCCTCTGTATGAACTGCATCCATTTTGGATGTGTTCAAAAACTCCTTGACACCGTCAAGGTATACATCGGTCGCATGATTCCCCGGGTACATCCACCCACTATCCATCTGTAAAATAAAACAAATTAATATGCACAATTAGTAAAATATGAATTCACATGCATTTAATACATCATTTATCCTAAAACAAACATATGAAAATTGAAGTAATCTAAAAAAGCCGTTGTACCGGGACGTCCGGTTATTCTTCGGAGGGTCCAAATTCTCCTCTTTATGACCTGTAGCCAGACCCTTCTTTGAGCTTTCCTCTTCACTCTTCTGAAGCCCCCTTTCTTCCCCGTGCCCTCTCTATTATCCCTCCCAAACCACCGCGGTCAGCTTCCCCCACCCATCGCTGTCCACCGGCCGTGGTTTAGATCAAGAACCACAACCTCTGGATTTCGCCGCCACAAGGTGCCGCTTACGTAAAATTGTTGTCGGTCCCCAGATCTATGTCGCATGTGTACATGTCGCCATGGTTAGGACAATGGGCGACAGCGAGATCCCCGTCAGTCTCGGGAACTACTTGTTCTCATCGGATGAGGTACTAAGCTTCTAGCTTTCGTCTCTCTAATTCTATTTGTATTGAAATTTTGGATGCATATGCTGAGATTTTCCGAATTCAATTTGATTTTAATTTTTTCTAGAAATCAGCCTGGGACTAAGTTATTCATGATGGATGTTCCTAGTTCCAACATTGTCTAGACGCAAAAATCACTGTCCCAAGAGAATTGGACTTTACAAGGGAGCACAAGAAGAAGACAGATGAAGAATTGAGGAAGACCAATGAAGAATTGAGGAAGAAGGAAGAGAAGCTAAGTCTAGATCATGAGACAATCCAAATGATGGAGCAAGCCATGAAAACCGCCAGCGCAAAAATGGAAAGGGCAGTGGAAGAGAAGGAGCAAATAGAGAGTGTGTTGGATGATACCATCGATGCACACAACATCAAGAAGCAAGAAAGGAGGCAAACAACTAGGTTGAAGATGAATAAGGTAAAAAAGTATGCTATTTGGAAGGAAAGGTGTTTACAATATGCCTTTGGTGCTATTGTTATCCTAGTTTCGGTTATAATAGGCATGTCCAGGTTTTTTAAATGCGCGAAGTAGTTAATTGTTACTCTGAGCATGATTGTATGTGTTACTAATCAGTATGTGAGAATTGATTACATGATTAAATGTGTTACTAATCAGTTTGCAAGAAAAATAGATTGTACAAAAAGAAAAGTGGTCAAGACTAAAACACACCTTCAAAATAACACTGGAAAACTCGATCATCCCAGCACAAGCGAGTAAAGGCATCGATCACCCCAGCACAAGCGAGTAAAAGCATGATTGTATGTGTTACTAATGATTGTTGATCCATATGTATAATCAGCAAAGGAGATGCAGATCTGTAACGGTTTATAATTTAAACTGCCTCTAGTCAGATATATATTTGAGGTGGTTTCAATAAATGACCGCCCTAGCTACAAGTTTTCACAACGGTCGTTATAATGGCTAGCCTCAGGATGTTATTACAGGCAGTGATTATTTATGGACGGCTATGGTTAAAATTTATAAAGAGATGACCAATAATTTCTGTCGTCTTAGGTCCATTTAGAGGCGTTTTGTTTTAACATTCGGCTTAGGGTGCAATCCATACTAGAGACGGTGCAGATTCACAACCATCTGAGGTTTGAGTTAGAGGTGGTTAAAAAATTACTACCGCTTGAGGTTGATGAACATAGCCGGTGGTCTGTATTTTAGCGGTAAATCGGCTCTAGGTACAGTCTCTAAGTAACGAGTTTGTACTAGTGTACATATATATGCTTATATTCGTGGAATAGAATGGTGTTCACGCAATTTAATGAAAGTATCTCAAATTTTTATTTTTAAGTGCATTATACCTTCTTGGTAAGGGTTTAGGGGTTTAGGGTTCTATGGTTAGGAGGTGCGTTTAAGGTTTAGGGTTTATTGTTTACAAAGGAATCTTCCAAATTTTTAGTTATTTTCAATTTTCCAAGCGACAACAGTGGATTTTGTCGTGAAGCAACTACAAATAAGTATGGCTCAAAATCCCATTGCCTAGTTTTCACACAAAGTATATATAGCCTAGGGTTTAGGGTTTCGGGTTTTGGGGTTGAAGGCTTAGGGGTTTAGGTTTCATGGTTTAGGGTTTATGGTTAGGGATTTTAGGATTTAGGGTTTTTCGTCGGATTAATGACAAGCACGCCATGAGGGGTCCTCGAGGCGTGTGGAAGAGAGGGGTGTGGGACGTACGGTGTTCCGGGACGGTGAGGACACAAGTTTACCCATGTTCAAATCCACCAGCTTTGGACGGATCCTACTCCTCCTAGCAATCCAGTAATACGGCAGAGCCCGAGTTGAGATTGTAGACTATTGTGAGGGTGCCCTAAAGGCTTACCCTAGGATGGCTTATCTAGATATCCGGCCTAGAGTTTACAAGAGAGACCTACCCAGCTATGACTAAGAGTTTGTTGTAGAGTACATCTTGAACCACAAGTAATATAACAAGCCTATGTTGGTAAGTCTTCTGGGCCTTCCGTAGCCGGACTGGACTCCGTCTCTTCTCCCTAACTGGGCCGCCCATGAAGCAAAGCTCGAACCCCAAGTGGGCCCCCCTGGTCAGTGAGGAACAGTGAGGATACCCGGAAAGTATATCCCCAACATAGTTTTTTAGGTTTTAGGGTTGTTTAGGCTTTAGGGTTTAGGGAATTTTCCATAGTAAGGTTCAAGCTTTATATATATGTTGATATTCATGGAATAGAATGGTGTTGTCGCAATTTAATGAAAGTATCTTTAATTTTGATCTATAAGTGCATGATACCTGCTTGGTAAGGGTTGAGGGTTTATGGTTTAGGGTTCTAGGGTTTAGGAGTTTAGGGTTTAGGTTTTAGGGATTTAGGGTTTAGATTTTTGGGAATTTTCAATAACGTTCGAATTTTATGCTTATATTCGTGGAATATAATGGCCTTATCGCAATTTAATGAAAATATATTTGTAATTTTGATCTACAAATGCATGATACCTGCTTGGTCAGGGTCATTTAGGGTTTAAGGGTTTTAGGGTTTAGTATTTAGAGATTAGGGGTTTAGGGTTTAGGGAATTTTCAATAATTCTCAAGCTTTATGCTTATATTCGTCGAAAATAATGGCGTTACCCAATTTAACAAAAGTATCTCAAATTTTGATCTATAACTGCATGATACCTGCTTAGTCAGGGTTTATGGTTTTAGAGATTAGGGTTTTAGGGTTTAGGTTTTAGGGGTTTAGGGTATAGGTTTTAGGGTATAGGTTTTAGGGGTTTAGGGTATAGGAACAGAATGGCATTACCGCAATTTAATGAAAGTATCTCAAAATTTTATCTACAAGTGCATGATACCAGCTTGGTCATATTTTTTAAAAATTCATTTGAAGGTACCCAAGTACTAAAACAAGGGAGAAACACCAAGAGTTCATCGAGAAAAGGTGATGTTTGGTTGGGCTCTAATTCTGGCTTTTGATTTTTGGCTTATAAGCCACGAAGGTGTTTTTGGATTTATTTTTTAGCTTTTACCCGGAACATAGTTGAATGATGGTATAATCAAAAGTGGCTTTAAAAATAGAGCTAAAAGCGATAGATAAGCTTAACCAAACAACCCCTCAACTCCTTAATATGAATGCTAATGCTGCCAAATCTAGGATGTTTTGAAATAAAAATCCAAATAAAATATATATAAATTGAAGGAATCTCTTTCTTCCATAGAGTATCTTGTTATGTGAACTACCTAGTTTCCATGAAAAAGTATGCTAGAACTTGACAACATCTGAAGAAACTTGTTTCACAATATGGCGTACCATGTATGAACATCCATGGCTTTCAAACGAGATGACCAAGGTCATGGTAATATGCTTGCCATAGTTTATGATAACGTGTCCATATTTGGTACATCGGTGCATACCTGCATATTGTCATTTCAAATAATGTTTACAAAGGGTGCTTCCAAATTCGAAGTTATTATAAATTGTCCAAGTGACAACAATGGCTTCCATTGTGAAGTAACAACAAAGATTATATGTAGTTCAAAATCTCACCGCACCAATTTTCTCACAAAGTATAAAATATTTGACAAATAATGCCCAAGTTTCATGATTTTTCAAGCTTTCGAGCTAGGTTCGCTGATTTTAACGATTTTACCTTGGTTGAGCAAAAAATGTTCGAAATTTGAACAACAAGCGATGGGAATCTCTACTTCCCGTAATTCTGGGTCACTGACATGTGGGTCATTTGCATGGTGGGTCCAAAAAGTCAGTGTAGGTCGGAATGGTTGGGCATGTAAATATTGAATAAGGGCAGGGAAATGTCGATGGGGTGATGCACATGGGATAACGCAAATTTACCACCTATATCCCTCTATTATTGTAGTGCTCCTCGGGTTTTTGTTTCTAGAGCAGGTATAGAAGAGGAATTTTGCATTCTAAAAAAGGTGAAGTATGTTTGAATGGATCCGCGGGATATTTGAATGGATGGGTTCGATGTTTGGGCGATGTACCAAACTTTTGAGGTCGAAGCTTCTAACATACGCTACTCTAACATGGGGCCGCTCAGATGCGCTTTCACCGTCTAGACCCACACACCAGTGAGACTTGCTTTCCAGCATTTAAGTGAGTTTCTAGGCATTTATTAAAATTTTCGAACAATTCAAGGCTTTCAAGTAGATGCCCATCATCCAAAAGAAAGGTGACCAAGTTCATGGCCAAGGTCATGGCCATAGTTTATGATGAGGTGTCCTCATTTTGTAGATCGGTGCATCTTGTCAAATCAACCAATATATCTGGTTCCAAATTTGACGTTTGTTTTTGAATTTCCAAGTGACAAAAATGTGTTTTGTTGTGAAGCAACTATAAAGATGATGGCTCAAAATGCCACCGCCCTCATTTTTCACACAATGTATAACGCCCTTTCAAGATACCAGGCTAAATTTGTGCAATAAAATAATTTTTGGGGCTGGCTGTGGATGGGTATGATATTTCGGCGCTCTGTCAAAATTTTGAAGTTGAAGCTTCTACGCTACTCCCACTTGCGGATGCTGTCCAGCATTTAATGACTTTATAGACATATGCCGAAATTAATGAACATTAATTCAAGGCTTTCAAACAAAATGACCAAGGTCACAACCATAGTTTCTAATACCGTGTCCATGTTTTGTACTCCGTACATTTATGCATCTTGGCTAATCAATCTTTTCTTACAAACATGTCCATATTTAGAAGATCGGTGCATCTTGGCATTTCAAGCAATGTTTACACAAGGAGATTCCAGATTTGATGGATAATGCCATACTTTCATGAATTTCCAAGCTTCCTAGCTAAATCTGTGCAATAAAATGACTTTTTGACAATTTAAAGTAAGTATGTCTAATTTTGAACTACAAAGTGTGTGATATAGCTTCCTCTTGACCTTTTAAAAATAATTTAAAAGTAACCAATTAGTCAAATATTGGAGAACCACTGAGAGTTTTACAAGATTCAACATTTTGATACGAATGGTAATGACACCTAATTTGGGCCATTTTTAAAAAATATAAAACAAAATACAACCATTCTTTTCTCAGTTGGTGTCCCACTGTGTGCCCTAGCTAGTTTCAATGAAAACATATAATCTTAAAATTTGATAACTCTAGAAAAAAACTTGTTTCACAATATGGTGTACCATGTATAAACATTCATGGCTTTCAAAAACTAAATGACCAATGTTAAGGACATATGTGTTACCATACTTTATGATAATGTAACCATGTTAGGTAATTGGTGCATATTGGCATTTAAACATTGTTTACAAAAAGAGCTTCCAAATTTGAAGTTATTTTAAATTTTCCAATCGTTAATAATGGCTTAAATTTCGTCATACAATATATGGCATACCATGTATGAATATGCATGGCTTTCAACCAGATGACCAAATTCATGGCCATATCGTTGCTATAGTTTATAATAACCTATTCATATATGGTAGATTGGTGCGTATTGGCATTTAAAATATTATTTACAAAGGAAGCTTCCAAATTTGAAGTTATTTTGAATTTTCCAAGCGACGATAGTTAATTTTGACGTGAAGCAACTACAAATAAGTATGGCTCAAAATCCCATTGCCCCAGTTTTCAAACAAGATATATGTAGCCTAGGGTTTAGGGTTCGGGGTTTTTGGGTTGAGGGTTTAGGGGTTTAGGGTTTAAGGTTTAGGATTTTAGGGTTTAGGGGTTTAAGGTTCAATATTTAGGGTTTAGGGTTTAGGATTTAGGGTTTAGGGTTGTTTAGGATTTTATGGTTTAGGGTTGAGGAGATCACATTCAACGCGCCGACAGCAGTTGGGAGGATGGATAGCAACGCACAATCGAAGGTTTGTGCTAAACTTGTATCCTTGCTCTACTTGTGTAGATATTTGTAAACTTGAATGTTGTCGTGCTCTGCCCTTTTTTAGGTGAGCATAATGAGCTTCTACGTCGGGTCACTTCCCTCGAGAAGGGAATTGCCGCAGCGGAGAAGAAGCGCAATGAGGCAGTTGCGGCTCTAGAAGAGTCGCAAAAGCGTGAGGTGGAACTTCGTGCTTCTACTGCTGAAAGGGAGAAGTTGTTTGAAAAACAACTTTTCTCGATTGCGAAAGATCTCTCAGGTATTGCTCAGCTTCACTTGTATTTTTTGCCTGTTTGATTTCATGTCGCTGTGCTAATATTCTATGTATGCAGATGCTGCTAGCGTAAGCTTCGATGCCCAGGCCTTGCGCCGTGCGGATGCCTTAGTTGGTGTTGTGGCTGCAGTCAAGGACCGCAGTCTCTCCCTCCAAACTACACTCGGGAAGGCCAAAAACATGCTGAGCCGCCTCCGTGAGGATATGGTTCCTAAGGCCAGCTTCATCAAGACTCTTGACCACTTGGTGGAGTCCTTCGCAGAAGGCATCCCGACGGAGTTCAAGAATGCTCAACGCTCTGTCGGCGCCACCATGGCACTCGTGATGGCTCAAGCACATGGTGCAGAGTTGGACCCAAGTGGGATCCCTGAGGCGATGCATGTCGACGCGGGAGGGCAACAGGTAGTGTTTTCTCCCTTCACCACTAAATGAAGTAAATACGGGCCTCGTCTCATCGAGACAGTTGCCAAATACTCTGAGGAGCTGCGGCAAGCGAAAGCGGCAAAAACTGTGGTGTTTGGGGCTAGCACTAGGAAATCTATGGCATCAGATACTGCTACGGATTAGAGGAAGCCCCTAAGGTCGAAGTCGAAGTCGAAGAAGCAGAGCACGCCTAGCTGCCATATGTCATATTGTAGCTTCCTTTTGCAGGACCATATTTTGTGGGGGTGCCCATGTTGGTACTCTTGCTGAATTTGAATGCACTTCGCCTTTTTATCAATGTATAATTGGTCTCATTTGCCCTTTGCTTGGTTGTAATAGTGTTCTTCGAGTGGTCCTCATGACTCTCCTCCCACCAATGAAACCACACCGTAACCGCGTTAAAAGGTGGAGGAGATGTCACTGCTTGCGCGACTGTGCAACCGTATAAAGCAGCTGGAACATGAGTTGCCCATGATCTGCAGTAACGCAGATGTGTGGAAGTCGAAGGCTAAGAAGGCCACCGCCCGCGATAAGTATCTCTTAGATGAAGTTGTGCAGTTGAAAGAGCAATTTAAATGTTAGCTCTCTATCTTCTTATCTTTTCTTTAGCCATTCCCGGCGATGCCTTGTCTTTATACTTTGATCTTCCTTTTGTAGTTGTTAGCGCTCGTCTTCCGTAGGATGAGAAGGGCCTGGTAGCCATTCGAATGAATGACTTAACCCAGGAGCAGCTGCAGGCTAGTGGGTACTTTTGGGTGGACCACGATCATTTAGTCACGTTGGCGACGCTGCAGGATTGTGCTTTGCGAGTGCTTCAATGTTTGAAGAAGGCGCAGTTGTGCCTTAGCGATGTTTCCTCTTTACGTGGTGCCCTCAAGCCTGTTAGCTCTCCTAGCAATGTTTCAGGATATCAGCATGGTCCGCGAGTGCGTGCGATAGCAGATGGTCACAGGTGCCAAGGCTGCATTGTCACTAGTATGACTGCATCGGCCAGATGTGTACATCGCGTCTGTTGCCGCTGGACAATCGCCACCACCTGAAGGGATGACTTGGAATATGGTGTCGTACTATAAGGCGGTTGAATAGAAAGTTGAGGATATTGTAGATTTCTTTGAGGAGCAAACAAATGTTCTCCTTTTGCAGCAGTAGTGTTTCCTGCACATAGATGTATAAGTGTTGTAAAATTCATATGATTACGGTGGGTGTATTTGATACCCATTAATATGTAAAGAGCTTGCTAGCTTGTATATTTTTCGAGTGTATTATAAGGTACAGGTCCTTTTTGTTATCTTGACATGTATTCATCTCAACTCCTTGCCAACCTATCAGGTGCGTTGCAGCTGGGTTGGTGTTATCAAGGGTTCGATTGGTAGCGCGTCAGCTACTCAGGATGTTGTATTGTTCATGGTACAAGAGGCAAAGGGTGGCGCAGCCCCCAAGTAAAATAATTGCGAGAAAAGCATAAAACACAGGGTATGGGGAATTTAGGTTTATTGATTCATAGAATATCACGAGGTACAATGTGTGGCTAAGTAGCCTGGCTGAATAACCTTATTTGTAAAAAAACATCTAACGATAGAAACAACGCAGCCGTGCGACATTCCAGGGGTTGGAATATGCGACTCTGCTCTTGAAATCTTTAAGGCAATAGGTGCCACCTAGGATGACTTCGGTAATCACGTAAGGTCCTTCCCAAGGGGACTCGAACTTGAGGTGCCCTTGTTGCTTTAGTCACAGGACCAGGTCTCCTTCGATGAAGGATATGGGGTGTTGCCTTCTATTGTGTAAGTTGCGGAGGCTCTGCTAGTAGATCATGGATCTCTCCACTACAATCTGGCGTGCCTCGTCGAGGAGGTCGACGGAGTCTTGGAGTGCGAGAGTTGATTCCTTCTTGTTGTATGCAACCACCCGCGGGGGTTTGTGGCGCACTTATGCGAGTAGTACCGCTTCAGCATCATGCACCATGAAGATCGGAGTGTAGCTAGTGGTGCTCTTTGGAGTTGTGCGTATGCTCCAAAGTACGGATTGTAGCTCGTATGGCTAGCACCCAGCACCTTGTTCAAGTGGCCAGAGGAGCCTTTTCTTGATTCCTCCGTAGACGAGGCCGTTGGCCTTTTCGACTTGACCATTGGTCTGAGGAAGGGCCACCGAGGCATAGCTAATGTTGATTCCCAGGTTTTCTCAAAATTCCTCGAACTCCTTGGAGGTGAAGTTCGTCCCATTGTCTGTGATGATGCTATGTGGCACTCCAAAACGGTAGATGATGGACTCGAAGAACTTGACGGTGTTGGCTCCTGATTGATTCGTCACCGGCATGGCCTCGATCCACTTTGTGAATTTGTCGATCGTGACTAGGAGGTAGACTTATCGTCCTCGCGAGGACCTCGGGAGCTTGCCGACCATGTCGAGTCCCCATTGTGCAAAGGGCGAAGCCACTGGTATTGGCCTGAGCTCCACGCCAGGTGTGTGCGAGTTTGTCCACGAATCGCTAGCAAGCGTTATAGTGCTGGATGATGTCCTTGGCGTCACGCATGGCCGTTGGCCAGTAGAATCTAGCTCGTAGAGCTTTGGCGACGAGAGCGCGACTACCAGCATGGTGTCAGCAAGTGCCTTCGTGTATGTCAAGGAGGATGGCTCTTCCATCCCCGTTGGAGACGCACCTCTAAAGAACTCCTGTGATGTTGTGATTGTATAGTTCGCCGTTGATGAGGGCGAATGCCTTGGATCGCCGTGCTATGTGCCACGCATCAGTCGGGTCGTCTAGTAGCCTTTTGCTGAGCAGGTATGTAATATATGGCTGCATCCAAGATGGCTCGATCATCATGACCTCCATTGGGCCTTCAAGTCTAGTTCTAGGTTCCATGTCTTCGAGTGCCAGTTGCTCGTTGGGTGGCGTAGCCCCCGAGTCTGTTGGCGTGCTTGCCTTCTTCTCTGGAGCCTTGGGCTTGATGGAGCGTTCACAGATGCGCTCTAGAAATACTCTAGGTGGTATTGGGGTGCAGGTGGAGCCGATGTTGGCGAGTATATCCGCCTCCTCATTGCTTTCACGGCCAACGTGTCGCAGCTCGCAGCCATCAAAGTCCCCCTCGAGTGTGTCGTAGAGGTCACAGTAGCCAATCATGTTGTTGCTCAGGGTGTCACACTCGTGCATTGTTTGGTTGACCACCAGTTTGGAGTCACCGTACATGACGAGTCTCTTGGTGCCATAGGATTTCGCCATCAGCAGTCCATGGATCAAGGCTTCGTATTCAGCTTCGTTGTTGGAGGCTGTGAACTGTATTCGCAGAACGTACTTCATCTTGTCTCCTTGGGGCGATGTCAGTATGACACCTGCGCCAGCTCTATCCTTTCGATTGGACCCGTCGAAGTGCATTGTCCAAAGGTAGGACATATCTGGCTTGTCGGGGAGTTGGTTCTCCATCCAATGCACGAGGAAGTCCAGGAGAACTTGCGATTTGATCTCGTCGTGCTTCTCATATGTGATGTCTCGTGGAGACAGTTCGATTCCCCAAAGAGCGACTCGTCCAATCGCGTTGGGTTTATTGAGTATGTGCCCGAGCGGGGCGTCGTTTACCACCACGATTGGGTGCTCCTAGAAGTAGTGGCGTAGTCGCCTGGCTGTCATAAAGACACCATACGCCAGCTTCTAGTAGTGTGGGTATGCTGCTTTGTTGGTGTGAGAACCTCGCTAAGGTAGTTTATTGGGCACTGAACCCTGTGGACCTTATTTTCTTTGTCTCGCTCCACCACGAGCACAGTGCTGACCACCTGGTTGGTGGCGGAGATGTATAGCAACAACGGCTCCTTTTCGCAAGGCGTGACCAATACTAGCGAGGTGGATAGTAGATGCTTGAGGTCCTCGAATGCTTCTTGCGCTTCGTCCGTCACCTCGAACTTGCCAGCTTTATGGAGAAATTGGTAGAAGAGCAGTGCCTTTTCGCCCATTCGACTGATGAATCAACTGAGCGCCGCATTTCGCCCAGCCAGCTACTGGACACCTTTTATGATCTTTGGCTTCTCCATGGCTAGTTTGGCCTTTACCATCTTCGGGTTTCCTTCAATCCCTCTTGCGGAGATGAGGTATCCGAGAAGTTGCCCAGAAGGTACGCCAAAGGTGCATTTGTCCGGATTGAGCTTGCTCCGGTAGAGATCGAGGTTATCGAAGGTCTCGCAGAGATCGTCGAGTAACTCGTCTTCCTCTTTGGTTTTGACGACGATGTTGTCGACGTAGACTTGGATATTGTGACCAAGTTGGTTCTTGAGGCAGGCCTGCATACACCGCTGATAGGTGGCTCCTACATTTTCAGCCCGAAGGGCATCATGTTGTAGCAGATCACACCAAAGGGTGTTGTGAACGCTATTTTCTCTTGATCTTCCTCCTTCATTCGAATATGGTTGTAGCCTAAGCACGCATCGAGGAAGTAGAGGCGCTTGCATCCCGCAGTGGAGTCGATTATTTGATCGATCTATGGCAACGGGAAGTGGTCCTTCGGCCTGTGCTTGTTCAGGGAGGTGAAGTCTACGGACATACGTAGGATATCCGTGTCCTTTTTAGGCACAAGCACTGGATTTGCGAGCCAGGTGCTTTCCTTGATCTCGCGTATGAAATTTGGGTTGAGGAGTCTATTGATCTCCATACCGACCGCTTTTGCTCTTGGTTCAGACAGTCGCTGTATTGTCTTCTTGATTGGCCTTGCGTCTAGATTCACGTTGAGTGAGTGCTCCACGAATACCCTGGGAACTCCTGGCATGTCCGCAGGACACCAATAGGAATTCGACGAGCGCGAGTGCCTATGCGGGACTCAAGTTGTTGGTAATGAGGGCCGTCTTGGTCGGTTCCGTTGGTTGGACCTAGACTTTCTTGGTATGCACCGACGAGTCGAAGGATAGGTCGGTTGAGCTTGGCTTCCTCAGGGGAGGCAGACTGTTGTCTGTCGTCTCCTTCAACTTTGCGATTTCCTCTTGCATGTCGAAGGACTGGGAGATTCTATTGAATTCCCTGTCGCAGCTGTCAGAACTCTCGAAGCTTCCGTTGATTGTGATGACGCCGTTTGGGCCTGGCATCTTCATCTGCAGATAGGCGAGTGTGGTACCGCCATGAACCTCGCGAATGTGACACGTCCGAGGATGCAGTGGTATTGTGAGGGCCAGTCGACAACTTCAAAGTCGATGCTCTCTCGCTGAAAGTATTGCGGCGTGCTAAAGATGACGTCGAGGTTGATCTTGACCAAGGGCTATACGCCCTTCCCTGGGACGATGCCGTAGAACGTCATGTCTAAAACTTCCAGAAATTTCAGAGGGATCCACATTGCATGCAAGGTACTTGCGAATATGAGGTTGATGCCTCTTCCGCCGTCCATGAAGATGTGACTCATATCGAAGCCCCAATTTGTGCCTCGAGTACGAGGGGACAGTGGCCTAGGCGAGGTACTTGGCGCGAATGGTCACTCTTGTCGAAGGTGATGCAGGACTCGCTTCCGCTGAGGTACTCAGTGGTGGAGGGCGGAGAGTTTATTGCCAAATTGACTTGCCGAGTGATTGCCTTCTGCAATCAATTTGAGGGTGCACTTTTTGGATCATCCCAATGTTACCCACAGCTCGCGGGTATGGATCGCCTCCATGATTCTGGACTGGCGCAGCCGCATGTGGTGGTGGCCCAGGTGGTGGTGGTGGTGCTGCCCGGGGCAGATCCGTATCCCTGGTTGATCGCGTCACGATTCATCTGGGCCAGGCCTTTCTGGAGCTTGAGGAACTCGCAACAATCCTTGAGAAGGTGGCTATACTTTTTCTTGTCGTCATGCTTGTCGATGTAGAAATGTACGTTGCACGGTCCAGACAATTTGTCCTGGATGGATATTGCAGGTGCTTCGTCGCAAGTGTGGCGCTGCCACACTTGCGTGGTTTTCCTGCTGTCGCGGTATCCACCGCTACAGTATCCGCTCTTGCGGTTGTCGTCGCGTTTGTCGGCATAGCCGGCTGCGAACATATCGACCTCTTCACAGTCCTCATAGACGCGCATTCGATGTTTCCCTCGGTGATCATGTCTGCGCTCGAGGTCGTCATCATCATCAGAGTAGACATGATTTTTCACTGAGTCCTCTCCGTCAGCCCACCGAGTCGCAATCTCCATCAAGTGGTCGATTGTGTTGGGCTTCGAGCGGCCTAGCTCCTCCCTAAGCTCTCTGCGAAGAACGCCACCGTTGAACGCGTCAATTGCGCGATCCGCAGAGATATCTTCTATAGAGTTCTTGATGATGGACCATCTCTGGATGTACGAGCACAGTGACTCGCTAGATCTCTGATGGTAGCCTCTTAGCTCTTTGATTGGTGCGGGCCTTTTGTAAGTGCCCTTGAAGTTGCGCATGAAGCTGTAGACCAGCTCTTCCCAACTGCGAATTGATCCACGTGGGAGATTGTTGAGCCATGCGCGGGCGGCGCCTTGCAGCTATAGCTGTAGGCATTGCATGGTCGTGCTTTGGCTTTCGCCATGCAGCCTGACGGAGGAGATGTTATCTTCTAGCCAAATCTTTAGGTCCTATAGGCCGTCAAATTTTGGGTTCTCTGATGGGAGCTTGAACCCTTTAGGCATTCGCTTATGCCTGATGGCTCTGCTAAAGCATCTAGCGCCGTAGAGCTCTACCCCGTCGTCTTCCGAGTCAGTCGAACGAGCACGCCTCATGCGCATCTTGTCGATCTTGTGATGTGTGATGTCATCACGCGTGTCGTAGTCGCGGTCATGCCGCCGTGAGTGACGTAGCCGTGACAGATCGTGGTTGTTGTCGTTGGAGGAGTACGAATAGTAGTACTTGTCCAGAGCCTTAGTTTTCTTCAGTTTCGGTGTTGGCTCCTTGACGAGGGCAGCTTCGACTAGCCCCAAGCCCGCGATCATAGATCGGTGCATGGTAGCTCGCGGATCACTAACCAGTGGCTGGTTGTTGAGGAGGTACATGGTGGCTGCTGCCACCGCTGCTTGCGGTGTCTTTGGGAGCATGTTGCCCCGCATCTCCACCGTCATAGAGCCAAAGTCGAGAACTTTTGCGGCTTCTTCGTGCTCCTTGTCAGTGAGTTAGGCCAGTCGAGATCGCCGTTTGGCGGCCATGTAGTCATTGCCCTTGGAGGAGGATCCTCCCATCGAGAGTTGAGCCCGTCGAAGGATCGACTCATCTGCCACCTTTGTTCGCGCGTTGAGTTGAGCGATTACTTGTTGCTAGCGCTTGTACTCCTCTTTGAGCAACCAATGGTAACCCATCAGCATGTCTTGTGATTAGTTTGGGGGTAGAGGATTGCCACGTGGAGCCTCTCGACAGCGAGCCCACTCGTTGTCATTGAGCTTGATCAGCATGCCCTCTTCGGTGCGCTCATTCGCCGTGAGGTTCGGGTTCCCTTCTGTCCCATTGTCGTTGGGAGCGCCGTTGGCGGGGACACCATTTTCGTCGTTGGTTGGCCCGGTACCAGTGTTGTCACGAGTGACGCGAGTGTCGCTTGCATTGATGACGGTGCACATGAAGTGATTGGGGAAGCTGTTGCTCCCACTACTTTCAGATCCAGACCTGTAGGCTCCATCTTCTATGGCCAGGTCACCCAAATCAGATTCGTGACTATTGTCGATGTCCGTCCTCCCAACTATTGTCGGGGCATTGAGCTTGCTGAGGGTGCCGATTGGTGGTGGAAACCACGATGCTAGAGAAATCACGGGATTCGTCAGCTAGTCAGGGAGGCGAAGTGTGCCCAGCTGCCCAACTTGGAAGTGTAAGCTCCCGATCGCTAGGCCAATCCCATCCCCCATGGACTTGAAGGCCGGGCGAGTGGCCCGCGTGTGGACGGTGAAGTCGAAGCACCGAAGAGCTGGCGAATCTTCACTCTTGTAGAGTTGTAGATCGCAGTTGACAGGGCCGAATAAGCCGCGACATCAGCACTCCCAGTTCCAACAGACGGCACCAATTGACGAGGGTTTAACTCATCAATGCCCATTGTTATGGACTTGGGTATTGGAGAAGTAGGGAGCACTTGAGGAATCAATTGGCTAGCAAAAAATCACAGAGGGACGCAAGGTTTACCCAGGTTCAGGCCTCGTAGAGGTCCCTACTCCTGCTTGTCTGCTCTTGGAGTTATTGAGGGAGCCGAAAGTTACAGGGGTGCGTAGATGCAATTTGGTGATGGTTGTGGAAACTAGGTTTGTGATCGTCCTCCTCGCCGCCCACTCCTAGCCTTTATATAGATATGCTAGGTCTCGGGTAGCAGGTCGAGTCGGTTACAAGTTAGGGTTTGTCCCTTTAAACTTTCTATCTTAAGCTTCGTCTTGCGCTGGAAGCAATCGGAATCTCCGTAGGTCACCCGAATCCTGGATTGGGCCCTAGTAACGCTGTGGGTCCTGTCATATCTGGGCCATATATACCAAACTTGAGTACCTGTAGGGTATGGCCACGTCAAGTGTTTTCTAGGTTTTAGGGTAGGGGAATTTTCAATAATAATGTTCAAGCTTTATATATATACTTATATATATTCGTGGAATAGAATGGTGTTATCGCAATTTAACAAAAGTATGTTGAATTTTGATCTATAAGTCCATGATACCTGTTCGGTAAGGGGTTGACGGGTTAAGGGTGAAGGGTTTAGGGTTCTAGGGTTTATGGTTTAGGGTTTAGGTTTTAGGGAATTTTCAATATTGTTCAAGCTGCTTTATGCTTATATTCATGCAATAGAATGGCGTTAGCATAATTTTATGAAAGTATATCTTAAATTTTGATCTACAACTACATGATACCTCATTTGTCAGGTTTCAGGGTTTAGGGTTTAGGGAATTTTGAGTATTTTTCAAGCTTTATGCTTATATTCATGGAATAGAATGGCGTTACCATAATTTAATGAAAGTATCTCAAATTTTTATCTATAAGTGCATGGTATCTGCTTGGTTAGGGTTTATCGGTTGAGGGTTTAGGGTTTTACTGTTTTACAGATTAGGTTTTATGGGTTGTTTAGGGTTTAGGGTTTAGTAAATTTTCAATAATGCTCAAGATTTATGCTTATATTCATCAAATAGAATGGTGTTACCTAATTCAACGAAAGTATCTCAAATTTCGATCTATAAGTGCATGATACCTACTTTCTTAGGGTTTATGGGTTGAGGGTTTAGGATTTAGGGGTTGTTTAGGGTTTAGGGAATTTTTGATGATGCTCGATCAAGCTTTATGCTTATATTCATCGAATAGAATGGCATTACACAATTTAATGAAATTATCTCAAATTTTGATCTATAAGTGCATGATATGTGCTTGGTCAGGGTTTAGGGGTTTAGTGTTCAGGTTTTTAGGGTTTAGGGGTTTAGGGTTTGGGTTTTAGGGGTTTAGGGTTTAGGGTTTTAGGAATTTTCAATAATGTTCAAGCTTTATGCTTATATTGCGTTACCGAATTTAACAAAAGTATCTCAAATTTTAATTTATAAGTGCATGATACATGCTTTTTCGGGGTTTAGTGTTTAGGATACTAGGGTTTAGGATTTCGGGAATTTTCATCTTGGTTTAGCGAAAAATGTTTTAATTTTGAACAAAAAATGATAGGAATCTCTACTTCCCGAATTGTGGGTCACTAACATGCTGGTCACTTGCATGGTGGGTCCAAAAAGTCAATGTAGGTCGGAGTGGTCGGGCAGGTGAATATCTAAGAAGGGCAGGGAAACATCGATGGGGTGATGCACGTGGGAGAACACAAATTTACCACCTATATCACTCTATTACTGCAGTGCTCCTCGGGTTCTTGTTTCCGGAGCATGGATAGAAGAGGAATTTTGCATTGTAAAAAAGGTGAAGTACGTCTAAATAGATGGGCGGGATATTTGAATGGATGTGTGCGATGTTTGGGCACCGTACCAAAATTATGAGGTCGAAGCTTCTAATTTACGCTGCTCCGACGTGGGGCCGCTCAGATATGCTGTTATGGTCTAGAATCACATGCCAGCGAGAGTTGCTTTCTAGCATTTAAATGAGTTTCTAGGCATTTGCTGAAATTGTCGAACAATTCAAGGCTTTCAAAAAGATGACCATCGTCCAAAAAAGGTGACCAAGGTCATGGCCATAGTTTATGATGGCGTGTCCGCATTTGGTATATCGGTGCATCTTTGCAAATCAACCAATATGTCTGGTTCCAAATATTAAATTTATTTTTGAATTTGCCAATTTGGCCCCTTTTCAAAAAAAGTAGGGACGAAATTAAATATAAATTGAACTAAAACCATTCATTTGCAAAGTGCAATGTTGTGTGCATTAGTTTCCATGGTAAAACATAAACTTGTATTTTGACAACTTTTGGATCAATTTTGATCTATGGTGGCTGGTAGGTGGGCCATGTATATGGTGGTGCCCAAAGCAGGGTAGGCCAGAATTTCCCAAGTTATCCCTCCCCACCCCTTCATGCTATGTAATAACTTCCACCCTCTGCCGCCTAGACCCTCACCCCTTGCCCAAAAAACAGACGTGCTCACTGCCGCTCCTCATCACCACCGTTCGCGAAGAAGCTTTCCCTACCCATCGGTCTTCTTGAGACGCACCAGTGGGCACGTCGATCCCACGGTAGTCCTTCTATCTCTAGCTCAACATGTTGGAATTTTATTGCCCTTTCACCCGATCTGCCTCCTCAAATACATAGTTTAATTTGTCCTTAGTCTGCATGGTCATAGTTGATTTGCGCTCGATCTGTGTTCTTAAGTACATTTGCCAATTTTTGTAGTCAATATGTTTGCTGAAATGCATAGGAATATATAGTTTTTGTACTCCATCTATATGTTTCCTGCTTTTCTTTTAATAAGAACCAATATTGTATGTCATAATTAAACAGATGAACATATTTTGGATAGAGGTTGCTCCATTAGTTAGTGCTAAACATATCCTTGATGTTCTATGATTTATGGAGTTTGTTAGACCTCATTGTGACAAATTAAAAGTGCATTGCCCGTGTTGATTGTGTGTGAATCATAGGGTGTTGCCTCAAAATATAGTGGAAGACTATATTTTTATATTTGGGATGCTAAGAACATATGTTATATGATCCTCCATATGAACTGGGGGAAGCACATCTTTATCATCAAGATCAAGTAGGGGAAGGAGATGTTGATCATCTAGATCAACTAACAGTGGTAGCTCCTGAGCATCTAGATCAACTTGGAGAAGGGGGAGGAGAGAAAAAGCGCAAGCTACATGAAATGGGTTTCATTTCTGGTACTTCTGCTATTCCATATGACAAGGTATATCTGTAGAACGACAAATGTTCAGGTTGTCTGTCTTTGATGTTTCTCTATAAATGTGTATGTTAATATACTAATCGCAGAAGCAAACAAGCGAAGAGGACGTTGATGGTAATGACGATGACTTGTTCATTGGTGAGGCTACACCTGAGGCTGTGGATCAGGTACACTACTTCTGGATGGAGTTGATGCAGGGCTGCTGATCAGCAAGGGTGTACTTTTGGTGCCGTCTGGGTAGTCTCATGACCAGTACTAGCCCAGCTCCAAAACTCTTGGGGTGCACCTAAGATCTCTCTAAATATATGTAGAGCTATCCCATGATTGGTTCGCTATTGTCGTAGTACTATAATATGGAGTTACTTTATGATCTCTAGGACATTGTTAGGGGAACTATAACTGGAAACTAATCCATATATTAGTATGAAATCCGAGCTTATGCTTTTATTTGTTCCCAAACGGTTTTTGACGCATGCAGCGCTGGTGCCCTATGCTACAACTACCCTCGTCTTGTCCTCTGCTAGCCCTTCCCCTCCCTCAATGCTTCATGAACCAAATCAGTAAGAGCATATATATGCTGGGATCAGTTTGATTCGAAGACGGGCGATTTTGTCGGTCCTGGAAGAGGAACACAGGAGAACTAGTAGTACCAAGGGAAGGAGGAGGTTGTCTCGATCAATTCTTTATCTCACCCCCTTGATGTGGGACCCGGTTTAACTCACCCCTTGACTGGGTCCCGCTTTAACTTACCGCCTGAAACAGCTGTAGGCCACCACATGATAGCTGGGATAAAAATTCGGAAATCGCCCAGCAAAATGTTCCCGCCACCACCACTTAAAAATATTACTGTAGAAAAAGTGTACTGCCCAACCCTACTACTATTAGTACTACTACTCAGCTGCCCATTCCTTTCTACCGACAAGAAAAGAAACCACCACTAGCTAGCTCGCATCTAGGAAGAAAATGTTGGAACTGGTGCAACCATTTCTTTTCTCAATTTTCTCCAATAGGGGAGTTCTTGCTGAGATAGGTAGGTGTATTCGCTCACCTCGAAATCCGGCTTTGTTTAATTTTCTTCTGATTGGGCCATTGGGGGTACTATTAGTAGTAGTATTCTGTATGCTTTGATTGTGTACATCTTTCTTATTGCTCACCATGGAATCACCTAATCAGGATATTTTCCCTTTGCTCTAATCGATTGGGTCATTTGGGTGGGGTGGGGTGGGGTGGGGGGTACAGATTCTATATGGGTTCAAGATCAGGGCATGGTCACTGTTGTTCTTATCGGGGCATTTGGTGTTGGAAATATTCCCTAGAGGCAAATAATAATATAGATTATTGACATATTTCATTAATTTCATAATAGGTTTTATGTCATGCTATAACTACATTGATAGGAACATCAATACATGTGTGATATGTAAACAAGCAGAGTCCCTAGTGATCCTGTAGACACTAGTTCATTGGTCAATCGATGATCGATGTTTCAGGATCATAGACATTTATGTCAGTTGACAATGGGGTCACTTCATTAGCTGAATGAAAGTGATGGACATACCTGACACAAGGATTGTAACACGATCAAGTCATGAAGTACACCGTTAAAATTACTAGGAAATATAGTAACAAATTCCTTAGACCGTGAGACCATATTTAATCACCGTCAGACGAGAGTGCCTTGTTTACATCAAATGTCACTTAGTAAAATGGTGATCATAAAGGTGTCTTCAGGTATTCAGAGGGGCATGTAGAGGCGTATGTTTCAAGAGCGGGATTTGTTCTTCCGCGTGATGGAGAGATACTCTGGGCCCACTTGGAGACATGACATCCATAAAGCTGCAGCATGTGAGTAGGTCATGGGGATGGCATAGCTCGGAACGAGTAAAGTTGTACTTGTAAGTAATGAGATTGAACATGGCATGGAATTTCATTGATCAGGTATCGGACAAGTAAAGTATCAAATTAACAAAGGGAATAGGACTCTATGTTTAATGGTTCAACGACAAAGATTCTCGTGGAATGCACATGGGTCATTATGGGCATCCAGGTCCCGCTGATGATCATTGGTCCGAGAGGGATCTCGAGCATGTCTAGAGTGTTGCCGAACCGGTAGGGTATCATGCTTAAGGGTTTTACAATACTCGGAGATTGTTTTGGTATCATAGGAATCGCTGAAGAAAAGAGAAGGGAAAACTAGAAGGGTTTCGGGAAAGTACGGCGGGTGTCCAGAGCTATCCGGAAGGAGTTGCGATACAACGAGAACTAAATAATAAGTAAATATATGTTAATTATTAAGTTATACATTTATTTATATTTATTTAATGAATTAAGTATGATTTAATGGGCAGCCCATGCCTAATGGGCCAATTCCCTAAGGGAAAAAGACCCAAGAGGAAGGGCAACCCAAAGAGGAGAGGGAGGGTGTGGCCGCATGGGCCCTTGGTGCCCCAACTGGGGCCCAAGGAGGATTTGGCCGGCCGGCCAAGGTGTCTCCCCACCCCTCCTTGCCTTTAGTCCAATATTGCTAAGGCAATTGTCTTGGGGGATCCCCTCCCCCGATATAAAGGAGGGCATATGGAGGGATTTAAACACACCAGTTAAACCCAAGCTTTGAGGCTTCCCCTTCCAAGTTCCCTCCTCTATCCCTCTCTATCTTGTGAGCACAGCTCCATTGTAAGGGTTACGCGAACGATAGTGTTCTTCACTGTAGAGCACCGTCGCGCTACAGGGATTCTGGATCCAAGAGATCTACTTTCGCAACCTCTGATGGATCAGGGTCCGGGAGTAATCGTCAAACACCGTATGTGTGTGACCCCCCTACAAGGCTCCTACACTAGTGGCGCTCCAGTCGTTTGAGCCATCGGAGTCATTGAATCTAGTGGAGCTAGAGCTGGTGTAGCCGTCCGAGTTCACAACGACCTTGAGGTCAACGTCGAAACGACTACATCAACAATGTTCTCCTGAACATTGACAAAACTTTTCGGTCTTCAAGGGTAAGTTCATGAAAATCCCCTCCTATTACTACATTACTAATATATAGATCCTGGCATTAGAGTTGTTGGCGTAGGAAAAATTATTGTTTTTAGGCACTAAACCCCAACAGTTGTATCAGAGCCGATCTATGCGTAGTTATGCTAGTACGGGTAGAACACATGTTGATTGTGTGGGCGTTGATCATATAACTATTATCCTCCCACATGTACTTGTGTATACCACATCACTGGTTCATCGAAGCAGCCCCAACCGACATTATGCGTTCATCACGAGACTGGTCCATGCTTGACATACATCTTGCACCATATAAGTGGCTTGGGGATGTCAGTTTCTCTCGTAGTAGTTGGTATACTATTTACAATGGAAGGCCCCAAAAGGGGTGTAATAGAGACAATTATTTAATCAACGTTGTGGTTCAAGTTCGTAGGTAAGAAATGGTTCTTGTGCAAAAGCCCTAGCAGCCACCTAAAATATGCAAAAGATAAACTAGAGGCATCTAACTTTATTTTGAAGGGGATTGTGATATGATATTGTCAAAGTAAAAGGTAAAAGTAGTTTAATTTTCTTTTGCTAAGTTGTAGTAATAGGATGGTGGAATCAAGGGCTTGGTGCCACACACCAGAGCGCATAATGGAGATCACGGTGCGACGATCAACGACCATGTCATCTCACACTTGTTTACATTTGATGTTTATTGTGTGCATCTTTTTTGTTCTAGTATTAGATACTCGATGGTAGCATTGATATGATGATCCCTTAATATAATACCAATATGGTGTTCTCCCTTAGTGTGCACCACCAGGAAAGTTCTTCGATATGAGGCACATCTTGACGATCGGGTGTGAGACATATCTGTGTTCGCATACGGTGGGTGTAAGACATGTTGCATAGAGAATACATGTAAGGTTGAATTGGCGATCCTAGCATGTACAAACATGGCCTCAGAATACGGGTGATCGAAAGATCGAGCATGAGTCACATGAATGATGTGATTGACATTGGAAAATTTCTACCTTTGCAGCTATGTTGTCGGTCGTGACGATCGGGGGTGATATAGTGAATAGCGATCGTGTTATCACTAAAACTTCTTTAAGGATGTTTGTTTTAGTGGGAGCTCATCTAATATAATGTGATTATAATATGAACTCATATTATGAACATAGTCTAATTGTCTTTTGTAGATCATTTCAAAACCCAAGTCTCTGTTTAGTTTTGAGGGATTCATGAAAAGTGAGAGACTCAAAGTAGGTGGGTCACACTTCATAGACTAGTAGCAACGGCTAAGGAACCTCCTCATCTTCCCTACTCTGTTCTATGTGCTATGAGAACCGATAGGAGATATTCTCGTGGGCTTCACTAGATTGCCCGATGATCATGATTTTCATGCCCGACATGGCGCCTTCATGACAGCCAAATATGCATGGTTCATGTCACGGAGCATGCTCATGGAGCACAGTTCCATGAGATTGAGGCCTTCAGCCTGGCCGAAGGACTTAAGATGCTCTTTCCATCTCAAGTAAGAATCATGGAGTCTGAAAACATGGATGAATTACTCTCAACCAATATGTCAGCGTAATGGGATTGGGGGTCCCTCGCATTGCGTCGTAGATCATGGACCAGGACCGACTGGTCAGCGACTCAGTGGATGCGTGACCAGACCGGCAAGGGCGTCGCACAGATGCGAGCGCCATGTTCTCCAATCAGGAATGGCCTTGGCATGATGAGCCTATGGAGACTAACTGTTGGTTGTGATGTAGGTACCTATGGATGAGACGAACTCTACGAGACAAGCCTCAATCCGCCAGCTGGGCATGGACAAGAAGGAAAAGACAACGATGTGCGCAAGGCGGTCCGATCCCTCCTTCTAGGGGCTGCCTCGGAATGAGGGTAAGGATGCGTTCGGGGGCAGAAAGGCCAAGGAGCCGCCTCGAGTGAGCCCTGGAAGGACCATGGAACACTCCTCCTGGGCCAGGCGTGACCCAACAACCGGAGTGAGCTGAGCCTGACAAGGTGTGTCAAACCCATCCTTGGGAACTGGCGATGCACCAGCACTGTTGGACATCATCATGGTGTTGTAGTCCGCTGCAGCATGCAACCGACGGGAGTGACAGCTCGGAGCCTGAGCTGTCACTCAGCCATTGAGTGCACCTGTGCACTACCCCTAGCCATCCATTGGCCACAAGCATTGCCCATCTGCCTAGAGAATATCATTTTGCGGCCCGAAAGTTGGGTCGCCCAGCCAACGCGGTACCTTAGTTCCCTAAAATCAGTCGGGATGACTACAGTTGGTGTGCCAAATACTCAGAGGGTCTTTTTCGGCACAAATTCAACTTTACGTTTCAATACAAAAAATCAGGCTAACGGCCGTCAAGTTGGGCCCCCTTGTCAGTCCTCGCCGTTATGTCGCTCCCGTCGCTTAGGTGTCAATTAGGCTTGCAGCGTTGGCACCTGCATCCATTACACGTCTTCTTCTTCCCTGGAGTGGTAATCTGTCGGGCGTCGCAGCCATGGCGCGGGGCTAGGACGTGGACGAACCTGCTCGGCCTGGCTCTCCTTCCTATAGGCTTGCAGTGTTGGCGCCTGCATCCATTACGCGTCTTCTTCCCCGTAGCGGCAACCTGTGGTCGCGGCCATGGCGCAGAGCTGGGACGTGACGAAGCTGCTTGGCCCCGCTCTCCTCCCCATCCTGAGTCGGAGCTCGCCCTCACCATGGACGCACCCATGGCACGGTGCGGGGACGAGAATTGGTTCCCGGTGAGATCTATCAGCATGTCGACCATGCTCGGTTCTGTTTTCCTCCTCTAGAATCCTAGCTCGCCGTCACCATGGTTGCACCCGCACCAATTCTGCCACCTCTGTTGAGGTCTCTGTGGTAGCTCAAGTTCTGCCATGTTGGGCTTGTAAGGGTTCTATTGTGTATGCATGAAGAATAATTGTAACAAAGGCCTGAAAATCTTGGGGCGATATCGCATATGATGATTGCATTGAGTTCACTGACCCCTGTGCTGAATTCTGTGCTAAAAATAGAATTTGCCTTGATGATCTGCTCGTCGTCCAGGTCAAGGTGATGAGGCACTATCAAACTAATTATTGAGGTGGTCACCGGTTCGGTAGAGGAAGCAAGAGGATGCGGAAGACGACAACGACGAGCAGCACGAGGAGGACGAAGACGAGAGTGTTGCCTCTGTAATGTCGGTTGTAGCTCAGAACTTTTGAATAAATCATCAGAATTTAAATTTCAAGAAGACATGCTCAGAAAATTTTGTGTTGTTGTATGTTAAACTAGAATTTTTTTTTGTTCAAATCTCTTGGGTTGTACCAACTTCATTGTGTTTAATTAAGAAAGACAAAATATAAATGATTTCTCTCAATTTCTCACATAGAAAAATGCATAGCTAATTCCATATTCTCGCGGGAACTGGCCCCACTTGTTGAACCGGCGGCACTTCCACGATCTCCACATAACCATGGTGAGTTCTCGAACCGAAAGTTGCAGTTACCACGTTTCTTCTGTAGTCATTCCTCTTCCTCAGTCATTCCTCTGCAGTTTTTCCTGGGCGCTTCTTCTTCCTCTATTCTGGAACCGTCGATTCATCTTCTTCTTCCTCTTGCAAGCAGTTCCTTTCACCCATTTCCTTGCAGGCATGGACGATGGGAAACGCACAACAGAGACCCACTTGGTCCCTGCCCATGGCATCACGACTTTGACAGTGGTGTACACAAATGATGAAGCGACTATGGAGACAACTCTCGCCAGGTTTGAGCAATTGCTTGAGAAAGAGAAGCACAAGTTTGTGGGGCTAGACTTGGAGTACACCCGTGCAAATAAGCGAAAAACTCCTCCACCAGAGATCGCTGTCATGCAAATCGCCATACATGAGGAGGTCATCATGTACCACTTCTGTAGGTATGTGAAATTTAAATTTGAGATCACCACTTCTACATCCCTTGTTCCCTTACATCCCTAAAACCATCTAAGTACAGGAGTAAACCAACTGAGATGCATTGTCCGGCTCTGGTCGAGTTCTTGTGTAGGAAAGGGATAACTTTCGATATCACAAATGACACACTTATGCTTTCTCGTGCGTTGATAAAAATCCCAGATGGGCACCACATCGACATCCAAAATCTATACAAGATCAAACCATACCCAGCGAAGGATGGCATGGGTGATCTGGCAGCAGAAACCATAGATAAATCCTATGAAAAACTGAAGAAATTGAAGCGACTCAATCACGACTACTGGGAGTGGAAGCCGATGAGCCAGGTACGCCTCGAGTATGCAGCCAGAGACGCCTACATGGTTAAGGCGGGGGTTTTCGCGAGAGAGCTATGCCCTGGTTGCAAGCTAGCCCAGGAGAAGAAGCACGAGGAGGACAGAAAGCGGTTTCAGGATGAGCAGGGATCTTGGGACTGTGGCGACATCAAGTGGTTGAAGGGGAAACAAGTCAAGGACGACAACAAGTGGTGGTGATACGTTATGTGTTTGAACTAGATTTTAGTTTCTAGTTTACTATGTGTTTGATACATTTAGTTAGTTCAATACAAAATTTCGACCAATTTAACTTGTTGATGTATTTGTTGACAATTATAATATAATCGAGCACTAAAAATATTTTGTAGTGTGCATGAGCATGATCAGTAAATATAATTGAACCCTAGAAACTTTAAGGCACTCCATATAAAGGAGTAGATTAATATAGAAGGTTCACCAGAGACACCACAAATATATTGTCTTACATGGCACACACAGGTAATAATTAACTAGAACAAAATAAAAGCAGGGGCGGTAGCAGGAGACCGTGACACGGAGATACCTAGTAGGGCAGGGGCATTATCAGGAGGCAGAGACAGCCTAGTAGATGGGATACAGGCCAGTCCTGACATAATCCCTGAGGAATTTGCCAAAGGGTGCGTGTCGTGCCAAGGTAATCGGCATATGGCTTTTGCCTCCCCCTGTGGCAACGCCATCCGCGTGCTGGATCATGCTGTCGAGGTCCACGTTGATTGCTCTGCCACAGAATGGGCAAAACAGTTTCCCCCTACAGTGGAAATGGATTAGCCCACACCTTAACCGCCTCAACACGTAGCAGCTCTTGTTGTCCCTGGATACCTTGCTATGGTCCACTTCATCATCATCCTCCTGTTGATTTTTAAGAACATAACTTAGAACTCATACATACGATTGAATTGTATTACAACTCAAGAAATTGAAATGTAATCGTACAAAACAATATTCAGGGATATACATAGTCAGTTACAAAAACAAGCCTAAATATTGTAATTATAAATAAAACCAAACAATTGATCTTCAGGTACATGTTAAAAATACTTATGATCAAAACCATTCATGTACATATGCATCATACCAATCATTAAAAGATCAGAAACAATTCAAGGATTATATATGTAGTTCCATATGACAATAAATCTAGGGCCTCATAATTTGTTTTAGAGATGGAGTTGGCGAACCAAAGTACCAACAGCACAGCCTATATTGTTTGTGTGCATTGCTTCCTCAGGTTCACCAACCCATCCCTAAAACACGACACCATCCTATGTGTCTCCCCTTGAACTCTTTTGGGGCAAATTTCAATAATCGGCCTCGGTGACAAACTAAAATGTAATTCTTATACACTATGAATGTATGGAATAGACAATTCAAATATCATAGTTCTATGAATGTAGAATAAAGATTGCGGCCTCATAAGTTTCTAAAAGGATGGCGTAAGCGAACCAAGTAACAATTGCATAGCTTATATTGATCTTGTACATGGCCCCAGGTTCGCTAACTCATCCCTGAAAAAATCTGACATCAATGTCTATGCCTCTCTTTGGGGCAAATTTGAATCATTTGCCACAATAAGAAATTGAAATGTAATCGTACAAAACAATATTCAGGGATATACATAGTCAGGTAGAAAAACAAGCCTAAATATTGTAATTATAAATAAAAAACCAAACAATTAATCTTTAGGTACATGTTAAAAATACTTATGATCAAAACCATTCATATACATATGCGTCATACCAATCATTAAAAGACCAGAAACAAATCAAGGATCATATATGTAGTTCCATATGAGAATAAATCAAGGGCCTCGTAATTTGTTTCAGATATGGAGTTGGAGAACCAAAGTACCAACATCACAACCTATATTGTTTGTGTGCATTGCTGCCTCAGGCTCACCAACCCATCCCTAAAACACAACACCATCATGTGTCTCCCCTTGAACTCTTTTGGGGCAAATTTCAATCATCGGCCTCGGTGACAAACTAAAATGTAATTCTTATACACTATGAATGCATGGAATAGATAATTCAAATATCATAGTTTTATGAATGTAGAATAAAGATTGCAGCCTCATAAGTTTCTACAGGGATGGCGTAAGTGAACCAAGTAACAATTGCACAGCTTATATTGATCTTATACGTGGCCCCAGGTTCGCTAACTCATCCCTGGAAAAATCTGACACCAATGTGTCTGCCTCTCTTTGGGGCAAATTTGAATCATTGGCCACAATAAGAAATTGAAATGTAATCATACAAAACAATATTCAGGGATATACATATGCATCATACAACGCATTCATAGATCATAAACAATACAAAAATTATATATATAGGTTCCATATGAGAAAAAAATTAGGGCCTCATTTTTTTCAGTGATGGAGACGGAGAACAAAAATACCAACAGCACAAACTATATTGTTTATGTGCATTGCTGCCTCAGGTTCACTAACCATCCCTAAGAAAACGACACCATCAGATGCCATTGCACTATTTTGGGGAAAAATTGAATCATTGGGCTCGGTAAGGAATAGAAATGTAATGTTATAGGCATGATGTGTATCGAAATCAACACTCAACTACCAAACTCAACTACGTGGCAGATTGGGGTTTTGTGACTAGACGAATTGGGGTTTTGTGACTAGATGGCAGATGCATCAATCGACCGATCGAACCATATATATACTACCCTACTTTAAGAGCAAAAGAATCTGTACACGATTGAGCAAATCCTATGTATGAATAGTGAAATCTGCGTCTGCGACTAGAGAGCCTAGCAATGTAGTGCCTCGGACTCCTCATCAGGGACCTCCTCCTCGAACTCGTCATTCTCCATGATTGCGTCGAAGATTTCTTGGACGGCAATGGGGTCGTTGATGTGGAGCATCAGATTGCCTCCGCGTGCCGTCTGCCCTCCATCCAGATCTACCGCTAGCACCATGACATTGTCGGCCACCTGCTGCTCGGCGGCGACGGCTACTACCTGCTGCTCGGCAACGACGGCTACCACCTGCTGCTCAGCAGCGACGGCTACTATCTGGACGGATGAGCTCGCACCCTCAACGGCGCAGCAACAAGCAGCGTTCATGCTCGGAGAAGACGCCTTCGCCTGCTTGGCGACGACCGAGCCATTTGCTGATGTGCCTTCAACTTGCTTCACCTCCGGCTCATGTCAACACGTACGCTTCATGGCGCACCAAGGGAAGGAGGCAGTGCAAGCGAGGGAGCTTCGATGCGTGCGGTAGGTGTAGCTGTCTTGGGACTAGATAGACTGGGGGAAAATGACACGAGCTCATGGAAGAAGAAGGTGGAGGGGGGTTATAAACACCAAACCATTCATAGTCCTTGAGTGGACACGTGTGGTGGGCGGGGGACGGGGGGCTACCACGATCTCCACTTTAGAGCTCCATTGAAAACACGCTCATGGCAGACCTCGATTCCACTGCATGCAAGTGGCACGGAACCAATTTCTAGCAACGTTAGATCTACTCGAGGGGGGCCCTTGACTCATGGAAGTTACTAGCTGTAGGGCCCAATTGGAAGTGAGATTGAGAGTGCTGCGTAAAAATGGGATATGTATTATGAAAATCAAGTGGCAATAAATTGCAGCATCCCGTCAACAACCATGCACTCGATGACCCCGTTGCCCTGTGCATGTGTTGTAGTAGCAGTAGTAGGCTTTTCAGACTTGATTAAACGTGACATGACCGCTCGACGACTTTTTCAATGGACGGCATCGTGTTCCTTCTTGTAGAGGGAGACGTCAAGATGGGGCCTCGTCAAGATGGTAGCTCATTAACTGGCAGTTTGAAAGAGTACCCTTTTCCTCTCTCGCTAAACAGATATGTTTCATTTTGCCCAAATTGGTAGCAAATCTAGAGAAGATTTTGTCTTTGATAATTCATTCCCTTTTGGACCTCTTTTTGCCTCCGATCAGGTAGCAAATCTAGAGCAGCAAAACACAACAGGCAGAACACATTCATTCAGAAAACAAAACAAATGTAGATATAGTTGTGCGCCCCTAAATAGGATATAGAGATAGAAAATAGGTTGCTTAATGAGGTTCGATGCATTCAGCCAGAAATAGGATGCAAGAAAAATATAGAAAATCAAAAGAAGCTGCTTAGCAGCAACAGCCGCCGCAGATGCAGATACATTGGGACACATCTAACCCGTTCATGCACCAGCGCCTCCGCCTCCCTCCGGCGCCTCCGCCACTTCTTGCTGCCCAGTCCCTTGATCTTGGGGGCCTTGGGCCTGATTGGAGGCATGTGACCCTCTTTGCTGGCCACCCGTTGGAGGTTTCAGGGGTGAATGCCGAGAGCCCGGTGTTCAGCGATGTAGGCGTTGATGTTCACGGTCTCGCGATTGCCGCCTTTGTGGATGCCAGAGCCCGTGGCGTCTGCATGCTTCAGGAAGGTGTTGAAGTTGGTGCCGCCGGCGCGAGTCACCCAGCAGTAGGTGATCCCCTTGCGGAAGGGGCAGCTGTAGTCGCCGCCCCTGAAGAAGGCGTCGTACTGACCGACCCGCAGCCTCCTCAGCACCTGACGAGCCTTGGTGTGAATGGACTCGTCATCGGTGCAGATGTTGCTACTGGAAACCTATTGGAAGAGAAGGAAAATGGGGGATTAGATGATGTAAGAAGATCGAGCAATCAAAATGCGAACAAGCGAGTCCTAATAAACCAAGATCTAGCATCCAACAATGGGAACGGTAGAAGAACCAGGGGAGGGGAGCAAACCCTAGTTACCTCCGACCATGGGTCGTCGATGCCAGTGTCGTAGGGGGTCAGCGAAGCGATGTACTTATCTAGATCATAGGTGCCCAAGAAGTGCTTGATCTGCTTGTGACCGGCGGGGGCCTTGACTGGGGCCTGGATAGGGACGGCGGCTGCTTTCAACACGGAGGGGGACCAGCGAGGAGACGGGGGCCTCTTCACCGGCGGCCTCGTAGGTGACGGTGGCCACCATATCCTCCTCGGCCATCGCCGGCACGATAGGGGTATTCTCGGGAGTTTGCGGATGCTGGTGGGACAGTGGAGAGGGTTGCGTGGGGAGAGTGAGCGAGAGTGAGAGTGGGTGTGTGGAGAGGGGCTCTATAGTTAAGGTGGATGGAAGCAAGGCACGTTTCGTTGCACCACCGTGCAATGCGCCGCGCAGTCTACTGCACCGTGCACCGCGACACGCGCACGGTACGTCACGTTTTTTTCCTGGGCCACAGATGGCAATTCTATATTGAGCCGCATGCAAAGGGCGCATACACAATTTCTATGTATGAAGTTTGACACGACCCTAAAATTGGCGATAGTTAAAAGTGGAAATGTAGAGGGGAAGGTAGGTGGCTGTACGGCGAGATTTGTGTGGTTGTGCTAGATCGGGTAGAGGGATGTGTTGATGACTGCGAGTGACTCGATGAAGGTGGAGACGTTAGGTCTCGTCGAGCTCAGCTCTTTGGCCTCCGGCTAGCGTGTGCAAGTTTCTTACGGTCGGGCCCAGTTGGAAGTGAGATTGAGAGCCGCTACGTAAAAAATGGGATATGTCTTATTAAAATCAAGTGGCAATAAAATCAAGTAGGCTTTTCAGAATTGATTAAACATGACACGACCGCTCATCGACTTTTTCCATGGACGGCATCGTGTTCCTTCTTACAGAAATCTCGCTGAGGGAGACGTCCGTGCTGTCTCACGCTGTACTGTGAAGGGCACGACGTGTGCAACGATCATCATTGGATCGCATAGAATCAACGGTTGGTGCGCACGATCCGTGTGACAACTGTGACGACCAGTCAGGGAGTAACAGACAGGGTGAGCACAGGTTTAGGATTCTACAAAAGATAGAGAGAGGGGGGCAAAACTGAGTAGTACCACATAAAACCAAGGGCAAAACTGAGTAGTATACAAATGGAAAGTGTCTTGAACAATGTAAAACATCGTGGCATACATCAAATTATGCCAAGATAGATCCACTAGAGTTCATTGGATGTGTGTTCTTTTCATCAACCACACATGGATCCACCAGTGTGATTGCATGTCTGCTCTTTTCTTAACCACAGTTAGAGTAATTCCATGTCTGTTCTTTTCACAAACCACATATCACCAATGTCATTGGATGTATGTTCCTCTCATGAACCACATAAGGATACACCAGTGTAATTGCATATCTGTTCTTTTCACAAACCACATATGGATCCACTAGTGTCATTGCATGTTTGATCTTTTCACAAACCACATATCACTAGTGTCATTGTATGTGTGTTCTTTCCACAGACCACATAAGGATCCACTAGTGTCATTGCATGTCTTCTCTTTTCACAAACCACATATCACAAGTGTCATTGTATGTGTGTTCTTTCCACAGACCACACAAGGATCCACCAGTGCCATTGGATGTCTATTCCTCTCAGAAACCACATAAGGATCCACCAGTGTCATTGGATGTGTGTTCTTTTCATGAACCACACCTAGTGTCATTGCATGCATGTTCCTCTCACAGACCACACATGGATCCACCAGTGCCATTGCATGTGTGTTCTTGTCATGAACCACAGCTAGAGTCATTGCATGCGTGTTCTTCTCATGAACCACATCTAGAGTCATTTCATGTATGTTCTTCTCATGAACCACATCTAGAGTCATTGCATGTATGTTCTTCTCACAAACCACATAAGGATCCAGTAGTGGCATTGGATGTGTGTTCTTTTCATGAACCACACCCAATGTCATTGGATGTGTGTTCGTCTCACAAACCACACATGGATCCACTAGTGTCATTTCATGTGTGTTCCTCTCATAAACCACACATGGATCCACCAAGTGTCATTGCATGTCTGTTCTTCTCACAAACCAAACATGGATCCACCGGTATCATTGAATGTCTGTTCTTTTCATGAACCACACCCAGTGTCATTGCATGTGTGTTCTTCTCATGAACCACACCAAGTGTCATTGGATGTATGTTCTTCTCACAAACCACATAAGGATCCAGCAGTGTCATTGGATGTGTATTCTTTTCATGAACCACAACCAGTGTCATTGGATGTGTGTTCTTCTCACAAACCACACATGGATACACCAGTGTCATTGCATGTGTGTTCCTCTCAGGAACCACACATGAATCCACCAAGTGTCATTGCATGTCTGTTCTTCTCATAGACCACACATGGATCCACCAATTTTATTGCATTTCTGTTCTTTTCATGAACCACACCCAGTGTCATTGCATGTATGTTTCTCTCATAAACGACACATTGATCCACCAGTGTCATTGGATCTGTGTTCTTCTCATGAACCACACCCAATGTCATTGCATGTGTGTTCCTCTCACAGACCACACATGGATCCACCAGTGTCATTGCATGTGTGTTCTTCTCATGAACCACACCCAGTGTCATTGCATGTTTGCTCTTTTCACGAACCACATATCACCAGTGTCATTGTATGTGTGTTCTTTCCACATACCACATAAGGATCAACTAGTGTCATTGCATGTCTTCTCTTTTCACAAACCACATATCACCAGTGTCATTGTATGTGTGTTCTTTCCACAGACCACACAAGGATCCACCGGTGTCATTGGATGTCTATTTCTCTCATAAACCACATAAGGATCCACCGGTGTCATTGGATGTATGTTCCTCTCATAAACCACATAAGGATCCACTAGTGTCATTGGATGTATGTTCTTTTCATGAACCACACCTAGTGTCATTGCATGCTTGTTCCTCTCATAGACCACACATGGATCCGCCAGTGCCATTGCATGTGTGTTCTTGTCATGAACCACAGCTAGAGTCATTGCATGTGTGTTCTTCTCATGAACCACATCTAGAGTCATTGCATGTCTGTTCTTCTCACAAACCACATAAGGATCCAGCAGTGTCATTGGATGTGTGTTCTTTTCATGAACCACACCCAATGTCATTGGATGTGTGTTCTTCTCACAAACCACACATGGATCCACCAGTGTCATTGCATGTGTGTTCCTCTCACAAAACACACATGGATCCACCAAGTGTCATTGCATGTATGTTCTTCTCACAAACCACACATGGATCCACCATTGTCATTGCATGTCTGTTCTTTTCATGAACCACACCCAGTGTCATTGCATGTGTGTTCTTCTCATGAACCACACCAAGTGTCATTGGATGTATGTTCTTCTCACAAACCACATAAGGATCCAGCAGTGTCATTGGATGTGTGTTCTTTTCATGAACCACACCCAGTGTCATTGGATGTTTGTTATTCTCACAAACCACACATGGATACACCAGTGTCATTGCATGTGTGTTCCTCTCATGAACAACACATGGATCCAGCAAGTGTCATTGCATGTCTGTTCTTCTCACAAACCACACATGGATCCACCAGTGTCATTGCATGTCTGTTCTTTTCATGAACCACACCCAGTGTCATTGCATGTATGTTCCTCTCATAAACCACACATTGATCCACCAGTGCCATTGGATGTGTGTTCTTCTCATGAAGCACACCCAGCGTCATTGCATGTGTGTTCCTCTCACAGACCACACATGGATCCACCTGTGTCATTGCATGTGTGTTCTTCTCATGAACCACACCTAGTGTCATTGCATGTGTGTTCCTTTCAGAAACTACACATGGATCCACTAGTGTCATTGGATGTGTGTTCCTCTCATGAACCACATTTAGTTTCATTGCATGTGTGTTCTTCTCACAAACCACACATGGATACACCAGTGTCATTGCATGTGTGTTCTTCTCATGAACCACAGCTAGAGACATTCATGTTTGTTCTTCTCACAGACCACATAAGTATCCACCGGTGTCATTGGATGTGTGTTCTTCTCATGAACCACACATGGATCCACCACTGTGATTGCATGTCTGCTCTTTTCATGAACCACGGTTAGAGTCATTGCATGTTTGTGCTTTTCACAAACCACACATGGATCCACCAGTGTCATTTCATGTGTGTTCTTCTCATGAACCACACATGGATCCACCCAGTGTCATTGCATGTGTGTTCTTCTCACAAACCACATATGGATCCACTAGTGTCATTGCATGTCCGCTCTTTTCACAAACCACATATCACCAGAGTCATTGCATGTCTTCTCTTCTCACAAACCACATAAGGATCTAGCAGTGTCATTGGATGTGTGTTATTTTCATGAACCACACCCAGTGTCATTGGATGTGTGTTCTTTTCACAGACCACATATGGATCCACCAGTGTCATTGCATGTCTTCTCTTTTCACAACCCACATATCACCAATGTCATTGTATGTGTGTTCTTTCCACAGACCACATAAGGATCCACCAGTGTCATTGGATGTCTGTTCCTCTCATAAACCACATAACGATCCACCAGTGTCATTGGATGCATGTTCCTCTGACAGACCACATATGGATCCACTAGTGTCATTGCATGTTTGCTCTTTTCACAAACCACATATCACCAATGTCATTGTATGTGTGTTCTTTCCACAGACCACATAAGGATCCACCAGTGTCATTGGATGTCTGTTCCTCTCATAAACCACATAAGGATACACCAGTGTCATTGTATGTGTGTTCTTTCCATAGACCACATAAGGATCCACTAGTGTCATTGCATGTCTTCTCTTTTCACAAACCACATATCACAAGTGTCATTGTATGTGTGTTCTTTCCACAGACCACACAAGGATCCACCTGTGTCATTGGATGTCTATTCCTCTCAGAAACCACATAAGGATCCACCAGTGTCATTGGATGTGTGTTCTTTTCATGAACCACACCTAGTGTCATTGGATGCTGTTCCTCTCACAAACCACACATGGATCCACCAGTGCCATTGCATGTGTGTTCTTGTCATGAACCACAACTAGAGTCATTGCATGTGTGTTCTTCTCATGAACCACATCTAGAGTCATTGCATGTCTGTTCTTCTCACAAACCACATAAGGATCCAGCAGTGTCATTAGATGTGTGTTCTTTTCATGAACCACACCCAGTGTCATTGGATGTGTGTTCTTCTCACAAACCACACATGGATCCACCAGTGTCATTGCATGTGTGTTCCTCTCACAAACCACACATGGATCCACCAAGTGTCATTGCATGTATGTTCTTCTCACAAACCACACATGGATCCACCGGTGTCATTGCATGTCTGTTCTTTTCATGAACCACATCCAGTGTCATTGCAGGTGTGTTCTTCTCATGAACCACACCAAGTGTCATTGGATGTATGTTCTTCTCACAAACCACATAAGGATCCAGCAGTGTCATTGGATGTGTGTTCTTTTCATGAACCACACCTAGTGTCATTGGATGTGTGTTCTTCTCACAAACCACACATGGATACACCAGTGTCATTGCATGTGTGTTCCTCTCAGGAACCACACATGAATCCACCAAGTGTCATTGCATGTCTGTTCTTCTCACAGACCACACATGGATCCACCAATTTTATTGCATTTCTGTTCTTTTCATGAACTACACCCAGTGCCATTGCATGTATGTTTCTCTCATAAACGACACATTGATCCACCTGTGTCATTGGATGTGTATTCTTCTCATGAACCACACCCAATGTCATTGCATGTGTGTTCCTCTCACAGACCACACATGGATCCACCAGTGTCATTGCATGTTTGTTCTTCTCATGAACCACACCCAGTGTCATTGCATGTTTGCTCTTTTCACAAACCACATATCACCGGTGTCATTGTATGTGTGTTCTTTCCACAGACCACATAAGAATCAACTAGTGTCATTGCATGTCTTCTCTTTTCACAAACCACATATCACCAGTGTCATTGTATGTGTGTTCTTTCCACAGACCACACAAGGATCCACCGGTGTCATTGGATGTCTATTCCTCTCATAAACCACATAAGGATCCACCAGTGTCATTGGATGTGTGTTCTTGTCATGAAACACACCTAGTGGCATTGCATGCCTGTTCCTCTCATAGACCACACATGGATCCACCAGTGCCATTGCATGTGTGTTCTTGTCATGAACCACAGCTAGAGTCATTGCATGTGTGTTCTTCTCATGAACCACATCTAGAGTCATTGCATGTCTGTTCTTATCACAAACCACATAAGGATCCAGCAGTGTCATTGGATGTGTGTTCTTTTCATGAACCACACCCAGTGTCATTGGATGTGTGTTCTTCTCACAAACCACACATGGATCCAAAAGTGTCATTGCATGTGTGTTCCTCTCACAGACCACACATGGATCCACCAAGTGTCATTGCATGTATGTTCTTCTCACAAACCACACATGGATCCACCAGTGTCATTGCATGTCTGTTCTTTTCATGAACCACACCCAGTGTCATTGCATGTGTGTTCTTCTCATGATCCACACCAAGTGTCATTGGATGTATGTTCTTCTCACAAACCACATAAGGATCCAGCAGTGTCATTGGATGTGTGTTCTTTTCATGAACCACACCCAGTGACATTGGATGTTTGTTCTTCTCACAAACCCCACATGGATACACCACTGTCATTGCATGTGTGTTCCTCTCAGGAACCACACATGAATCCACCAAGTGTCATTGCATGTCTGTTCTTCTCACAAACCACACATGGATCCACCAGTGTCATTGCATGTCTGTTCTTTTCATGAACCACACCAAGTGTCATTGCATGTATTTTCCTCTCATAAACCACACATTGATCCACCAGTGTCATTGGATGTGTGTTCTTCTCATGAACCACACCCAGTGTCATTGCATGTGTGTTCCTCTCACAGACCACACATGGATCCACCTGTGTCATTGCATGTGTGTTCTTCTCACGAACCACACCTAGTGTCATTGCATGTGTGTTCCTTTCACAAACTACACATGGATCCACCAGTCTTATTGGATGTGTGTTCCTCTCATGAACCACATTTAGTTTCATTGCATGTGTGTTCTTCTCACAAACCACACATGGATACACCAGTGTCATTGCATGTGTGTTCTTCTCATGAACCACACCTAGAGTCATTGCATGTTTGTTCTTCTCACAAACCACATAAGTATCCACCAGTGTCATTGGATGTGTGTTCTTCTCATGAACCACACATGGATCCACCACTGTGATTGCATGTCTGCTCTTTTCATGAACCACGGTTAGAGTCATTGCATGTCTGTGCTTTTCACAAACCACACATGGATCCACCAGTGTCATTTCATGTGTGTTCTTCTCATGAACCACACATGGATCCACCCAGTGTCATTGCATGTGTGTTCTTCTCACAAACCACATATGGATCCACTAGTGTCATTGCATGTCTGCTCTTTTCACAAACCACATATCACCAGAGTCATTGTATGTCTTCTCTTCTCACAAACCACATAAGGATCTAGCAGTGTCATTGGATGTGTGTTATTTTCATGAACCACACCCAGTGTTATTGGATGTGTGTTCTTTTCACAGACCACATCTGGATCCACCAGTGTCATTGCATGTCTGCTCTTTTCACAACCCACATATCACCAGTGTCATTGTACACCAGTGTCATTGGATGTGTGTTCTTTTCACAAACCACATATGGATCCACCAGTGTCATTGCATGTCTGCTCTTTTCACAAACCTCATATCACCTGTGTCATTGTATGTGTGTTCTTTCCACAGACGACACAAGGATCCACCGGTGTCATTGGATGTATGTTCCTCTCATAAACCACATAAGGATCCACTAGTGTCATTGGATGTATGTTCTTTTCATGAACCACACCTAGTGTCATTGCATGCTTGTTCCTCTCACAGACCACACATGGATCCACCAATGCCATTGCATGTGTGTTCTTGTCATGAACCACAGCTAGAGTCTTTGCTTGTGTGTTCTTCTCATGAACCACATCTAGAGTCATTGCATGTATGTTCTTCTCACAAACCACATAAGGATCCAGCAGTGGCATTGGATGTGTGTTCTTTTCATGACCCACACCCAATGTCATTGGATGTGTGTTCTTCTCACAAACCACACATGGATCCACCAATGTCATTGCATGTGTGTTCCTCTCATAAACCACACATGGATCCACCAAGTGTCATTGCATGTCTCTTCTTCTCACAAACCAAACATGGATCCACCGGTATCATTGCATGTCTGTTCTTTTCATGAACCACACCCAGTGTCATTGCATGTGTGTTCTTCTCATGAACCACACTAAGTGTCATTGGATGTATGTTCTTCTCACAAACCACATAAGGATCCAGCAGTGGCATTGGATGTGTGTTCTTTTCATGACCCACACCCAATGTCATTGGATGTGTGTTCTTCTCACAAACCACACATGGATCCACCAATGTCATTGCATGTGTGTTCCTCTCATAAACCACACATGGATCCACCAAGTGTCATTGCATGTCTCTTCTTCTCACAAACCAAACATGGATCCACCGGTATCATTGCATGTCTGTTCTTTTCATGAACCACACCCAGTGTCATTGCATGTGTGTTCTTCTCATGAACCACACCAAGTGTCATTGGATGTATGTTCTTCTCACAAACCACATAAGGATCCAGCAGTGTCATTGGATGTGTGTTCTTTTCATGAACCACACCCAGTGTCATTGGATGTGTGTTCTTCTCACAAACCACACATGGATACACAAGTGTCATTGCATGTGTGTTCCTCTCAGGAACCACACATGAATCGACCAAGTGTCATTGCATGTCTGTTCTTCTCACAGACCACACATGGATCCACCAATTTTATTGCATTTCTGTTCTTTTCATGAACCACACCCAGTGTCATTGCATGTATGTTTCTCTCATAAACGACTCATTGATCCACCAGTGTCATTGGATCTGTGTTCTTCTCATGAACCACACCCAATGTCATTGCATGTGTGTTCCTCTCACAGACCACACATGGATCCACCAGTGACATTGCATGTGTGTTCTTCTCATGAACCACACCCAGTGTCATTGCATGTTTGCTCTTTTCACAAACCACATATCACCAGTGTCATTGTATGTGTGTTGTTTCCACATACCACATAAGGATCAACTAGTGTCATTGCATGTCTTCTCTTTTCACAAACCACATATCACCAGTGTCATTGTATGTGTGTTCTTTCCACAGACTACACAAGGATCCACCGGTGTCATTGGATGTCTATTCCTCTCATAAACCACATAAGGATCCACCAGTGTCATTGGATGTGTTTTCTTTTCATGAACCACACCTAGTGTCATTGCATGCCTGTTCCTCTCATAGACCACACATGGATCCACCAGTGCCATTGCATGTGTGTTCTTGTCATGAACCACAGCTAGAGTCATTGCATGTGTGTTCTTCTCATGAACCACATCTAGAGTCATTGCATGTCTGTTCTTCTCACAAACCACATAAGGATCCAGCATTGTCATTGGATGTGTGTTCTTTTCATGAACCACACCCAGTGTCATTGGATGTGTGTTCTTCTCACAAACCACACATGGATCCACCAGTGTCATTGCATGTGTGTTCCTCTCACAAACCACACATGGATCCACCAAGTGTCATTGCATGTATGTTCTTCTCACAAACCACACATGGATCCACCGGTGTCATTGCATGTCTGTTCTTTTCATGAACCACACCCAGTGTCATTGCATGTGTGTTCTTCTCATGAAACACACCAAGTGTCATTGGATGTATGTTCTTCTCACAAACCACATAAGGATATAGCAGTGTCATTGGATGTGTGTTCTTTTCATGAACCACACCCAGTGTCATTGGATGTTTGTTCTCCTCACAAACCACATATGGATACACCACTGTCATTGCATGTGTGTTCCTCTCACGAACCACACATGAATCCACCAAGTGTCATTGCATGTCTGTTCTTCTCACAAACCACACATGGATCCACCAGTGTCATTGCATGTCTGTTCTTTTTCATGAACCACACCCAGTGTCATTGCATGTATGTTCCTCTCATAAACCACACATTGATCCACCAGTGTCATTGGATATGTGTTCTTCTCATGAACCACACCCAGTGTCATTGCATGTGTGTTCCTCTCACAGACCACACATGGATCCACCAGTGTCATTGCATGTGTGTTCTTCTCATGAACCACACCCAGTGTCATTGCATGTGTGTTCCTTTCACAAACTACACATGGATCCACCAGTGTCATTGGATGTGTGTTCCTCTCATGAACCACATTTAGAGTCATTGCATGTGTGTTCTTCTCACAAACCACACATGGATACACCAGTGTCATTGCATGTGTGTTCTTCTCATGAACCACAGCTAGAGTCATTGCATGTGTGTTCTTCTCACAAACCACATAAGTATCCACCGGTGTCATTGGATGTGTGTTCTTCTCATGAACCACACATGGATCCACCACTGTGATTGCATGTCTGCTCTTTTCATGAACCACGGTTAGAGTCATTGCATGTCTGTGCTTTTCACAAACCACACATGGATCCACCAGTGTCATTTCATGTGTGTTCTTCTCATGAACCACACATGGATCCACCCATTGTCATTGCATGTGTTTTCTTCTCACAAACCACATATGGATCCACTAGTGTCATTGCATGTCCGCTCTTTTCACAAACCACATATCACCAGAGTCATTGCATGTCTTCTCTACTCACAAACCACATAAGGATCTAGCAGTGTCATTGGATGTGTGTTATTTTCATGAACCACACCCAGTGTCACTGGGTGTGTGTTCTTTTCCCGGACCACATATGGATCCACCAGTGTCATTGCATGTCTACACTTTTCGCAAACCACATATCACAAGTGTCATTGTATGTGTGTTCTTTCCACAGACCACATAAGGATCCACCAGTGTCATTGGATGTTTGTTCCTCTCATAAACCACATATGGATCCACCAATGTCATTGGATGCCTGTTCCTCTGACAGACCACATATGGATCCACTAGTGTCATTGCATGTCTGCTCTTTTCACAAACCACATATCACGAGTGTCATTGTATGTGTGTTCTTTCCACAGACCACATAAGGATCCACCAGTGTCATTGGATGTCTGTTCCTCTCATAAACCACATAAGGATACACCAGTGTCATTGGATGTGTGTTCTTTTCATAGACCACATATGGATCCACCAGTTTCATTGCATGTCTGCTCTTTTCAGAAACCACATATCACCTGTGTCATTGTATGTGTGTTCTTTGCACAGACGACACAAGGATCCACCGGTGTCATTGGATGTATGTTCCTCTCATAAACCACATAAGGATCCACCAGTGTCATTGGATGTATGTTCTTTTCATGAACCACACCTAGTGTCATTGCAAGCCTATTCCTCTCACAGATCACACATGGATCCACTAGTGCCATTCATGTGTGTTCTTCTCATGAACCACAGCTAGAGTCATTTCATGTGTGTTCTTCTCATGAACCACATCTAGAGTCATTGCATGTCTGTTCTTCTCACAAACCACATAAGGATCCAGCAGTGTCATTGGATGTGTTTTCTTTTCATGAACCACACCCAGTGTCATTGGATGTGTGTTCTTCTCACAAACCACACATGGATCCACCAGTGTAATTGCATGTGTGTTCCTCTCACAAACCACACATGGATCCACCAAGTGTCATTGCATGTCTGTTCTTCTCACAAACCACACATGGATCCACCGGTGTCATTGCATGTATGTTCTTTTCATGAACCACACACAGTGTCATTGCATGTGTGTTCTTCTCATGAACCACACCCTGTGTCATTGCATGTCTGTTCTTCTCACAAACCACATAAGGATCCAGCAGTGTCATTGGATGTGTGTTCTTTTCGTGAACTACGCCCAGTGTCATTGGGTGCGTGTTCTACTCACAAACCACACATGGATACACTAGTGTCATTGCATGTGTGTTCCTCTCAGGAACCACACATGGATCAACCAAGTGTCATTGCATGTCTCTTCTTCTCACAAACCACATATGGATCCACCAATTTTATTGCATGTCTGTTCTTTTCATGAACCACACCCAGTGTCATTGCATGTATGTTCCTTTCACAAACTACACATGGATCCACCAGTGTCATTGGATGTGTGTTCCTCTCATGAACCACATTTAGAGTCATTGCATGTGTGTTCTTCTCACAAACCACACATGGATACACCAGTGTCATTGCATGTGTGTTCTTCTCATGAACCACAGCTAGAGTCATTGCATGTTTGTTCTTCTCACAAACCACATAAGTATCCACCGGTGTCATTGGATGTGTGTTCTTCTCATGAACCACACATGGATCCACCACTGTGATTGCATGTCTGCTCTTTCCACGAACCACTGTTAGAGCCGTTGCATGTCTGTGCTTTTCACAAACCACACATGGATCCACCAGTGTCATTACATGTGTGTTCTTCTCATGAACCACACATGGATCCACCCAGTGTCATTGCATGTGTGTTCTTCTCATGAACCACACATGGATCCACCCAGTGTCATTGCATGTGTGTTCTTCTCACAAACCACATATCACCAGAGTCATTGCATTTCTGCTCTTCTCACAAACCACATATGGATCCAGCAGTGTCATTGAATGTGTGTTCTTTTCATGAACCATACCCAGTGTTATTGGATGTGTGTTCTTTTCACAAACCACATATGGATCCACCAGTGTCATTGCATGTCTGCTCTTTTCACAAACCACATATCACCAGTGTCATTGTATGTGTGTTCTTTCGACATACCACATAAGGATCCACCAGTGTCATTGGATGGCTGTTCCTCTCATAAACCACATTAGGATCCACCAGTGTCATTGGATGCATGTTCCTCTCACAGACCACATATGGATCCACCAGTGTCATTGCATGTCTGCTCTTTTCACAAACCACATATCACTAGTGTCATTGTATATGTGTTCTTTCCACAGACCACATAAGGATCCACCAGTGTCATTGCATGCATGTTCCTCTCATAAACCACACAAGGATACACCAGTGTGATTGGATGTGTGTTCTTTTCATAGACCATATATGGATCCAGCAGTGTCATTGCATGTATGCTCTTTTCACAAACAACATATCACTAGTGTCATTGTATGTGTCTTCTTTCCACAGACCACACAAGGCGCTAGTTCAAGATTACCTGTGCATTGCGTCAGCAAAGTTAGCGATTGTCCCTAACCCTAACTCATGGGTGCGGTGAGGCAGGGAGCATGGCTTTGGGATATGGAAGCGGCTGCCCCGCCTTCTCTCCTTCCTTACGGCAGGTGGCATGGCCACCAAAGTTCCGTCCCATTGTCCCTGTCAAGTTTGAAGGCAACACCAACCCGAAGTAGTTTCTGGCCATCTACTCCACCGCAATGATGGCTGCGGGTGATGATGAGGTCATGGGCAATTGGTTTCCAATGGCCCCTAAGGGCACGGCCTTGTCCTGGCTCATGCATTTACCCAAGGATTCCATTTTTTCCTGGGCTGAGTTGTGTACTCGCTTTGTGAGCGTGTTCGAGGGATCCTTCAAGCGCCCGGGAACACTCATTCAGCTCCACACAGTGGGCCAGGGGAGTGGTGAGCGGCTAAGAGACTTCATGCTACAATTTTTGCAGATCGCACACACTATTACGGAGGCGGAGGACGTCGCTTTTATTGGCACATTCACCATGAATGTGCACGACAGCAAGATGCACGAAGAGCTTAACATGCATCCCGTCAAGAGCATCCACGAATTATGGATAGGCAGTCGCTGCCGTAGGCAGCAATTGATAGAATCGGGGGCGAGAGATGGCGGCCATTTGCGATGCGAGATGGGGGTGGATGCACATGGATTTACCCAGGTTCAGCCCCCCGGAGGGTAAAGACCTACTCCTACTAGATTAGATTGATGGAGAGCGAGTTACAGGGGTGGCGAGCTTGGCGTCTAAGCAGCAAGTCGCTTGAAGGGGTGTATGATGGAACGTAAATCCTCAAACTACCCTAGGGAGGATTATATATGGGGCACCTCGCTAGGGTTTACAGTTTACAACCAAACAAGATATGGTTTCGGAGGTTTTGACCTAATCCGACTGGGCTTCAGCTATGCTTATGGGCCTCCAATCTCCAATCGCCAGGCCTTCATCTCAATCGCATTCCAGTCGCTATTCTGCATGCCCACTCGCAAGGCCTTTGGCCCAATCGGAATGTCCTGCTAGGCATACCCCATTCAGCATATCCCCATCAGCAACTATATGATGTGGATATCTCCCAGACGATGACCACCACCTATTTTGGTGGCCGATGTTGGTCAAAGTATGTCCGTGAGAATGGTCTGAAGCAAGGGGACGAGGTAGCATTCGATTTTAGCAAGCCTGGGCAGATACTTGCACACCATCGTACACATGTTGACCTAAAGACCAGGAATAGAGGTAGTACTAATTAATTTTCTTCTATACTCATCACAACCTCTAATTATTTTCTTGCAACTGACTGTTCTGCACCATTGTAGTTGCTCATCATATGACTCTGACCACTTTTGCAGTCCACTTCCCCTTATGTACCCCACAGAAGAGTGTTAGCATCAAGCTGCTGGCACTGTCCCTAGTTCCTGCAACAACAATTGTTGACCTAAGTAGGATAAATAATAGAGGTAGTAACTTAATTCGCCTGTATACTCTTATCTCTGTCTAGGAGTAACTATTGTATAAGAAACCATTTTGCTTGTACACATATCATATGCCTCTATGGCCACTCTTGCAGTCCCCTTACCTACCCCCACAGAAGGTAACCAACAGCAAGCTGCTGGCACCCGTACCGGCACCGACCCTAGTTCTTGCTCCGACACCTATTTACCTAAGGAGAAAGAATGGAGATACTAACGTAATTTGCTTGTATACTCATCATATCATATCTTGTGAGTAACTATTATATAAGAGACCATTTTGCTTGTACACATCTCATATGCCTCTACTATCCCTGCAGTCAGCTTAGCTACCCCTCAGAAGAAATCTAGCATCAAGCTACTGGCACCGGTACTGGTTTTGGATCCTGCACTAGCCCCTCTACAATTAACTGCATCAGCACCATATCCTTTAGCAACACCAACCACAGCACATGTAGTGGCACCATCTCCTAAACCATCACCAGTTACCGCACCAGCCCCAGCACAGGCACCAACACAAGCTCCTTCATCACCCCGGGTAGTGCCTTGTCAGACCGTATCCTACACACGTGTCATCAGAAGGTCACACCGGATTATGTTTGTGAGTATATGGCGGCAGATAAACTACTCTGAATGTCTTCTCATGTTTCACATGATTTAGTGCATTGATCTTACTAATTATGCGTCTATCTCTAGCATTGACTCAGAAATTGCCTAATAGTGCCACAAAGCAACTCCAGGCCAGACGAAAGGGCACAATAGTCTTCAAGATGCAGAGCGAAGGAGTGCAAATCGAGGGATGCTATGCCATTAACTGGACGGATGGGCGCTTGGCACCTACTTCTAGGTGGATAACCTTCTAGAAAGCAGCCAAATAGTGCCATTGGAAGAACTACCATTGGAAGAACGGTCAAGGTCGATGTATCCCGCTGCCCTAAATGTCGCATGTTGTTCATGAAGTTCCTAGCTCTCTAGCTCTTTGGTCGCATGCTATTATAACTAATTATGTGGTTATCTTATCTCCATTGATCATATATGGGTTTCCTAGTTCTCTAGCTCTTTGTTCGTAAGCTATTGTAATTAATTATGTGGTTGTATTATCCCCACTGATCATACATGGGTGGTAAAATGGTGATCACCTTTTGCTGGATTGGAGCTATGACTAGTACGTACTGGTATGGTATATCAATATCTATATGACGGTTCCCTATATGACCAAATATTATGACAATGATTGTGTTCCAATGATCGAGTGTGTTTTGTTAAAAGGGCAAATTGATCGTGTGACGTGGTTTTTAGACCTAAAAAAGAACTAGCTCTCTCTGTATTGTTATTGAATTTCAGTGCTTGTATTGATGAATTAGTCAGTTTGAAATGTTGCTGAATTGGTCAAGTGCTGCTGAATATGAAATAAAATCTTTCGATCTTTTTATGTCTTATTATGCACTGCTTAATCTTTCAAATTCTACTGAATTAATCAAAATTTATGTCATTGCTACTAGGCTGCTTGCACTAGAGCATTTGCATGTGTGTCATCGGAACCGTTGGATGTGTTTTGGATAGAGATGAGAGGGTAAAGATTCAGCGTGATTTCACCAAGTGAAGTCATTGGATGTTGGGTTCGCAGCATTGAAAACAAAAAAATCCTACGATGTGAATGACTAAGCACCAAGATCTATCTACCTAGATACAATCAATGAGTGGATATACATCCATAGAGAACATACCCTTTAAGAGCGACAAAGCGTGATGAGGTTAGTCTCATGGATGATGTAGTCATTCGCTTGCCGATCTCAAGATCGTGAGGATACCAGCACCACAACTTAGCATCGCATCCGTGATTGCACACATGTCTAGTCCTTCGAGAGCCTTTATGTCCTCACTCCAGCGATGTAGCGGAAGCAGCAACTCCTTTCATACAAAGCCACCGGGAACATGTACCTCGCTAATCCGAGGCCATGAGAGAATAAACTAGAACGAGAGAGAGATCCTTCACGAGGAGGTGCGAGAGTGGAGGACAAGGTGGTGCTCCTTTTATAGGGGAGGGGCAGCCCCCATGCCATGGTTGGCGTCCAAGGTGGGTTCCCCCACCTCTCCCTCATTCATGTGGGTAGAGCTCCCACTCACATAAACGCACCACCACTCACATGTCCACTCACATGCACTAAATTTCCACCAAATTTAATGCAACTCTCATTTAATAAAACTATTTTATTTATTTTATTAATAATTTTTTTAATTACTTTAATTAACAAACATTCACATAAAACCCCCTGCAACATTTCAATGTCACATCCAGAACCAGTTTTAGCAATTTCACCCGAAACAATTCCCGTGTCCATCGAAATGATTCCAGCGCTTTCATAATGTTTCTCTAAAATATATTTGCTCCTAAATGGTGTTGGTATCCCTTAAGTGTGTCACCCGATGGTTCGGGAATAATGTAGACATCATCGAGACCCCTCTCCGATCAATAATTAGTAGCGGAGCCTGGAGATCCATATCGACTCCCACCCATTCAACGATGACTTTAGTGATCGTGAGAACCTTTAACATTTGTACCTAAATCCTTTTTTCTCACGATATATTACATGTCTGAGATTCGATCCCCATACCTAGTTTGATCTTGTTACCGACAAGTACTGTTTTCTCATTCCCGTGATATAACATTCTTGTGATCTTATCACTTGCTTGCAAGATACATCAATGTGATATCACCCAGAGGGCCAAGAGTAAGTCTCTCTGTCACTGGGATGGACAAATCCCACTCTTGATCCATGATCCTCTACATAACACTTTTGGAGTATCTGAACCCACCTTTATTGTCACCCTTATATGGTGTGACGTTTGACGTTATCAAGTTACTCTTTTGGTGTTAGTGATTAACATGATCTCATGGTCTAAGGACTAAAGTTACTTCATATGATGTTATAGCAATTTAAACACAATGACTTTGATCATATTTATATACTTCGGATGAATGTTCATCACACCATTCCACCAATGGTGTGACCTCATTATTAACAACATCCAATGTCCATGATTAGGAAACCTTGATCATCTTGTTAGTCAATGACCTAGTTTATATGAGAGGCATAACTAGGTACACTTTATTTGTTTATTAAATACACATGTATTAATGTTTCCAATTAGTACAATTATAGCATGCAAAATAAACATCTATCATATACTTGAAATATGATAATAAAAACTTTATTATTGCCTCTCAGGCATATTCCCTTCAGTCTCCCACTTGCACTAGAGACAATAATCTAGTTGACATAGTGATAAATCTAACACCCATGGAGTTCTGGTGTTGATCTTGTTTTTCCCTAGGGAGAGTTTTAGTCAACAGATCTGCTACATTCATATACGTGTGTACTTTACAAATCTTCATGTCTTCATCGTTGACATGCTCGTGAATGGAGTGAAACCGGCGCTTTTCTTGGAATTCTTGTGAGAACTTGGTTCCTTGGCATTGGCTATGGCTCCATTGTTGTCACAATAGATCATCATTGGGTCCAACACACTAGTAACCACGCCTAGTTCAGTTATGAGCTCCTTCATCCAAACCGCTTCATGTGGCGCTTCTGAAGCAGCAACATATTCTGCCTCCGTTGTTGATCCCGCTACCATAGGTTATTTGGAGATCCTCCAACCAATTGGTGCTCCATTCATGAGAAATATGTATCTGCATTGGGACTTAGAGTCATCCGGATCAGTGTCAAAGCTAGCATTGACATAACACTTAGCGACTAGCTCTTCTTAACCTACATACACAAGAAACATATCCTTAGTCCTTCTTAAGTATTTAAGGATATTCTTGACCGCTATCTAGTGTTTCGAACATGGATCACATTGGTACCTATAATTCAAACTAATAGCATGTGCCACATTCGGTCGTGTACATAGCATGGCATACATTTTAGAGTCTATGGCTGACGCATAGTTGATCTTATCCATTTTCTCTATTTCTTCCACCGGCCGGACTTTGAGTCTTACTCATTGTCTTGCCTTGAAACATAGGTAAGAACCCTTTCTTACTTCTGTCCATTTTAAACATCTTTAAAATCTTATCATAGTATGTATTTTGTGATAGCCCAATTAGGCATCTTGATCTATCTCTATAGAACTTGATGCCTAGTATGTATGATGCTTCACCAAGGTCCTTCATAAAAAAATGTTGTTTAGATAACTTTTAACACTACTTTAAAGATCTATATCATTTCCAATCAATAGTATGTCATCCACATATAGTATCAGAAATTCCACAAAGCTCCCACTCACTTTCTTGTAAATACAAGCTTCTCCATAAGTTTGGACAAATCCAAACTCTTTGATCACCTCATCAAAGTGGAGATTCCAACTCCGGGATGCTTGCTTCAGTCCATGGATGGATCGCTGAAGTTTGCATACCTTGTTAGCATCCTTAGGATCAACAAAACCCTTTGGTTGTATCATATACAACTCTTCTTCAATATTACCATTGAGGGACGCGGTTTTGACATCCATCTGCCAAATATCATAATCAAAATATGCAGCAATTGCTAACATAATCCTAACCGACTTTAGCATCGATGCAGGAGAAAAAGTCTCATTGTAGTCAATTCCTTGAATTTTTCAAAACCCCTTTGTGACAAGTCGAGCTTTATAGATGGTTACATTACCATCAGCACCAGTTTTCCTTTTGAAGATCCATTTATTCTCAGTGATCTTGCGGTCATGAGGTAAGTCCACCAAATTCCAAACTTGGTTTTCGTACGTGGATACCATCTCGGGTTGTATGGCTTCTAGCCATTTGTTGTAATTCGGGCTCATCATTGCTTCTTCCTATGTCGCAGGGTCATCAATTCCATCTAGCATGAAATTCATGACAAGATTTTCATACAGTTCAGGAGATGCACGTGTCCTGCTTGACCTACAAGGTTCGCTAGTGTCCTCTTTCGGAGTTTCATGATCTTTATCATTAGTTCCTTCTTCATTTGGTGAAGTCAACTCTAGAACAGTTTCTGGTGCTGCGCCACTCGCCGTTTTATGAAAATAAGGTTCAATAACCTCTTTCAGTTCTACCTTCCGACTACTGACACCTTTCACGAGAAACTCTTTCTCTAGAAAGGATCCATTCTTGGCAATGAAAACCTTGCCCTCGGACCTATGATAGAAGGAATAACCAATTGTTTCTTTAGGGTATCCTATGAAGACGCATTTTTCTGCTTTAGGTTTGAGTTTATCAGGCTAAAGTTTCTTCACATAGACATCGCATCCCCAAACTGTAACATCCCAAAACTTTAATCAACGTTATCAAGATCTAAATCAGCCAATTTAGGGTTAACAAAAACTTTTTATCATTAAAATAATTAGGAATGCATATGTGTGTTGCATTAATATAGAATTGTTTTGAATTGCCATGTTTGTTTGTTCTAATGGTTGTAAAATGATTCAAAGGTGAATTCCACATCATCTAGATCATTCCCAAGCAAAATCAAAAGAAAAGAAATCAAATGGAATTAATAAATGCAAATGGTCACTTTTGCCATTTTAGTCCACTAGATCACTTTAGGTGTTCCCAGAAGTCCAATGCAAACAGAAAAAAATTATGGATCTTTGCACCCCTTGTTATTACAAGTAATGATCTACCAAGGCCCACTTTGAAATCTTACGAAAACATTTAAACACTAAATTTAAATGGCATTTGAAAATGGAATCCATTTCATATGCATAAATCACACTTTTCTAAAATCCACTCAAATGAGTTCACCTTGCCAATGCCAAGCAACCACATATGCTTAATCATATGACTAACACACCCACCAAAAATCATTTCAAAATTCAATTAAAATTTTCTTGCGGCCATTTTGTCGAACACTTGGCAGGCAAAAATAAATCTGCCAAACTAACACTATTTGGATCAATGCTTTGTCGAGCCAATTGGGCTCAATCTTGTTCCCTTGTCTCCCCTAGCTCTAACCAGACCATAAACAAGCTACCGTTTAGCCCCCAGCAGCAGTGTCGCGCCACCCTGACGCCATGATCGCCGGCCGACCATGCCCACGTCGCAGTACACAGCCCCGCACTCTTGTGCTGCCCCAGGGAGGTAGGCATGATCACACCGCCGCCCTTGGTCCCTTCCCCGAGCCATGCCAGCCCATGGATCACCGCAAATCACCCATGCACCGAGCCTCTGCGCCATGCACAGAGCACGCTAGAGTGCCGTCCCTGACAGGCCCGCACAAGCCGTGCCTCGATCCTAGCTTGTGCGTGCAGCATCGCCTTAACCCCAGATCACTCCTAGACAACCCCTCTCCCTGCCGCGCGACCAGAACCCACCATGCACCGCGTACAGCACCGCCTCTGCCGCTTAGAGTGCCAGCCTTTCCCGACCGCAAGCCACCATCCCTAGCTGCGCCATTGCGTCGTAGCTGACCGCTAGGAGGCAGCGCACCGTCCGCCTACTCCACCCATGCCTTTATACCCCTATATCAACGTCACCAATGAGGTCGCCGTCGTGCCGCACGGTCCCTTCGTCGACCCTATATAAGGAGCCCACCCCAACACCAATTCGCCACACTCCAACACTCACCTCTCACCACTGAGTTCCTCACACCATCCCCGGAGCCACTCGAGCCACCTTCACCGGAATTTCCACCGGAGCCGCCGCAACAGAGGACGAAAAGCCCCGTCGATTTTGACCACCCCAGGAGCCACCGTGACCTCGCCTGAGTCCGCCGTTGTCTTCTCGTTTGATCGCCCCCATCGCCACGTTAGCTGGAGCGCTGGTAAGCCCCCATTGCACCCCCACCGAGCCGCTAGGGTTCCGTCTCGCCGGCGACCAGTTCGTCGTCGATGATGAACCACCACCGTTGATCCAGGTTCTAATCGCATGGTCCACATCTCCCCATACCGCTTCGCGTTTAGTTGTGACGCTGACATGCGAGACCCCCTTGTCAGTTTCCAGCTGCGCCGTGGAGTGCCACTGGGCCGACCCATTTTCTTTCCCGCGCTGGCCCTAGAATTCAAATAATGACTTTTCTATTTAGACTTAATCTAGTTTCTGTCCACTAGTTTAAAAATCAATTGACAACGATTTACTGAACCAAAATGAATGATTCAAATTTTTTTAGAAAGATAATTTAAATCTCTATCCAAGCCCGTTGGATTTAAATCAATTAGAGTTATAGATCATCTATAGCAAAAATAACAAAACAGAGACTTTTCTACATTCAAACATTTTTCCAAAATGAACCATAATAGCTTTTGAGTTGATTCCAACTCTCAAAAAAATCACATTTGACAATACCTATCTGAATATGTAATAATATTTAGGTTTGCATGTAGTGACTTTGGACTAGTACCAAATTAATGCTATATAGGCATTTCTAGTCACTTTAAATTATTTAAATATTAAACTTAAACTTATTAAAATATGATCCAACATTTAAAAAACATTCCCATGCATTAGAATATGAGGTGATGACATGTGTCCACATGATCCATATTTTAATTGGAGAATATTAAATCTTAGTTAATTTCAATGAGTAGAAATTACTTTTCTCAAATAAAATAAATGAAACTAGTTCATTAAAATCTTGTGATGCTACTAGATCAAGTGTGTGCCTTAGTGTGCCCCAACTCTTCATCAGCTATAGTTTTACCTTTGAAGACATGGCGTCATTACCTTATGGGTAATCACTATGAGATTTACTTAGATCACAAGAGCTTGAAGTATATTTTCACTCAGAAGGAGTTGAATATGAGGCAAAGGAGATGGATAGAGTTAATCAAGGATTTTGACCTTGACATTCACTATCACCCTGGCAAAGCCAATGTGGTAGCGGATGCTCTTAGCTGATTGCCGTGTAGATTAAACACCATGATCAAAGAAGCCCAGCCAAGTTTGCATGAAGTGTTGGAGAAGTTTAGAACTAAGATAGTTAGCAAAGGATTTTTAGCTAGCATTGAACTTCAACCCACTTTGATTAGTCAAATCAAGGAAGCCCAGAAGGGAAATGAAAGTATCGATCGAATCAAGCATCGTATTGGTACAGGAAAGGTACCGGGATTCACCAAAGACGAAGAAGGAGTTCTGTGGTACAAAGGACGTATCTGTGTGCCAGCAGATTCGGAGCTGAAGCAAGTTATCATGCAAGAAGCTCATGATACTCTTTATTCTATCCACCCCGGAGGAACGAAGATGTATCAGGATTTGAAGGAGCAATTTTGGTGGCACAAGATGAAGAGAGAAATCGGGAGCTACATCGCTAAGTGTGACATCTATCAAAGAGTCAAAGCGGAACATCAGAGACCCGCAGGACTGTTTCAACCATTGCAGATTCCGGAATGGAAATGGGATTCCATCGGAATGGACTTTATCACCGGTTTGCCTCCTTCTAGTAGGGGAAATGACTCAATCTAGGTCATCGTTGATAGACTGTCCAAGGTAGCCCATTTTATACCTACCAAGACAAACTACTAGAGTTTGAAGCTAGCAGAGTTGTACATTGCTAGAATAGATAGTTTGCATGGAACTCCCAAGACCATAGTGTCGGATCGAGGAACCCAGTTCACCTCGAGATTTTTGAAGAAAGTCCAAGAAGGATTAGGAACCAAGTTGAATTTCAGCAGAGCTTATCAACCGTAGACCGATGGACAAACTGAAAGAGTCAACCAAATATTCGAAGATATGTTGAGAGCTTGTGTGTTAGAGTACGGATCAAAATGGGAAGATTGTCTACCTTTCGCAGAATTGTCATATAACAACAGTTATCAAGCCAGTTTGCAAATGTCCCCATTTGAGTTCTTATATGGAAGGAAGTGTCGTACCCCTTTGAATTGGTCGCAAGTAGGAGAGAGTCAGAATTTTGCACCCGACATCCTAAGAGAAGATGAAGAGAAGGTCCACAAAGTCCGTGAGAACCTCAAGACCGCCCAATCCAGACATAAGAGTTATGCTGCCAAGAGATAGAGAGACCTGACTTTCAATGTTGGAGATTTTGTGTATCTCAAAGTTTCGCCATTGAAGGGAACGCAACGTTTTAGTCTGAAAGGAAAGTTAGCCCCAGATATATCAGACCCTTCAAGATTCTAAATTGTCGAGGAGAAGTATTGTATCAACTGGAACTTCCTGAAGAAATGTCTGCCATCCATGATGTGTTGCATATCTCATTACTTCGCAAATGCTTGGAAGTGTCGGAGAAGACCGAAATTTTCAAGAACATCGATCACCGAGCCGTTGATATCAACAAGGATCTGACGTGTCGTGAAGTGCCCATCTGTATCTTGGAGGAAGCTTACAGAACAACCAGGACCCGGAGTATCAAATTTCTCAAGATCCAATGGAGAAACCATACCGAAGAAGAAGCCACTCGGGAGCGAGAAGATTACATTAGGACTCAGTTTCCAGATCTCTTTAGTTCCTAGTTTTCTTTCTTAAATCTCGGGACGAGATTTTGTTTAAGGGGGGAAGGTTTGTAACACCCCAAAACTTTAATCAAGGTTATCAAGATCCAAATCACCCAATTTAGGGTTAACAAAAACTTTTTATCATTAAAATAATTAGGAATGCATATGTGTGTTGCATTATTATAGAATTGTTTCGAATTGCCATGTTTGTTTGTTCTAATGGTTGTAAAATGATTCAGAGGTGAATTCCACATCATCTAGATCATTCTCAAGCAAAATCTAAAGAAAAAGAAATCAAACAGAATTAATAAATGCAAATGGTCACTTTTGCCATTTTAATCCACTAGGTCACTTTAGGTGTTCCTAGAAGTCAAATGCAAATAGAAAAAAATTATGGATCTTTGCACCCCTTGTTAGTACAAGTAATGATCTACCAAGGCCAACTTTGAAATCTTACAAAAACATTTAAACACTAAATTTAAATGGCATTTGAAAATGGAATCCATTTCATATGCATACATTACACTTTTCTAAAAACCACTCAAAAGAGTTCACCTTGCCAATCCCAAGAAACCACATATGCTTAAGCATATGACTAACACACCCACCAAAAATCATTTCAAAATTCAATTAAAATTTTCTTGCGGCCATTTTGTCGAACACATGGCAGGCAAAAATAAATATGCCAAACTAACACTATTTGGATCAATGCTTTGTCGAGCCAGTTGGGCTCAATCTTGTTCCCTTGCCTCCCCTAGATCTAGCCACACCATAAACAAGCTACCATTTAGCCCCCAGCAGCAGTGTCGCACCACCCTGCGCCATGATCGCCGGCCGACCATGCCCATGTCACAGTACACAACCCCGCCTCTTCCGTCGTACCAGGGAGGTAGGCGTGATCACACCGCCGCTCTTGGTCCCTTCCCCGAGCCGTGCCAGCCCCTGGACCACCACAAATCACCCGCGCACCAAGTCTCTGCGCCATGCACGGAGCACGTTAGAGTGTCGTCCCCGATAGGCCCGCACAAGCCACGCCTCGATCCCAGCTTGCGCGTGCAGCATCGCCTTAACCCTAGCTTACTCCCAGATAACCCCTATCCCCGCCGCACGACCAACAGACGCCGTGAACCGTGTCGAGCACCGCCTCTGCTGCTCAGAGAGGCAGCCTTTCCCGGCCGCAAGCCATCGCCCCTTGTTGCGCCATTGTGTCGTAGCTGCCCGCCAGGACGCAGCGCACCATTCGCCTACTCCGCCCATGCCTTTAGACCCCTGTATCAACATCACCGTCGAGCTCGCCATCGTGCCGCACGGTCCCTTCGTCGACCCTATATAAGGAAACCTCCCCAGCACCAATTCGCCACACTCCAACACTCCTCTCTCACCACTGAGTCCCTCACGCCGTCCTCGGAGCCACTCGAGCCACCGTTCGCCAGAATTTCCACCGGAGCTGCCACAACAGAGGAGGAAGAGCCCCGTTGATTTCGACCACCCCAGGAGCTGCCGCGACCTCGCCCGAGTCTGCCGTCATCTTCTCGTTTGATCGCCCCCATCGCCACGTTAGCTGGAGCCCTGGTAAGCCCCCGTTGCACCCCCACTGAGCCGGAAGGGTTCCGTCTCACCGGCGACCAGTTCGTCGTCGATGATGAACCACCACCATTGATATAGGTTCTAATCACACGGTCCACATCGCCCCGTACCGCTTCGCGTTTAGTTGTGCCACTGACATGCGGGACCCCCTTGTCAGTTGCTAGCTGTGCTGCGGAGTGCCACTGGGCCGGCCCATTTTCTTTCCCGCGCTGGCCCTAGAATTCATTAAATGATTTTTCTATTTAGACTTAATCTAGTTTCTGTCCACTAGTTTAAAAATCAATTCAGAAAGATTTACTGAATGAAAATGAATGATTCAAATTTTGTTAGAAAGATAATTTAAATCTATATCCAAGCCCGTTGGATTTAAATCAATTAGAGTTATAGATCATCGATAGAAAAAATAACAAAACAGAGACTTTTCTACATTCAAACATTTTTCAAAAATCAACCATAATAGCTTTTGAGTTGATTCCAACTCTCAAAATAATCACATTTGACAATACCTATCTGAATATGTAATAATATAGGTTTGCATGCAGTGACTTTGGACTAGTACCAAATTAATGCTATATAGGCATTTCAAGTCACTTTAAATCATTTAAATATTAATCTTAAACTTATTAAAATATGATCCAACATTTAAAACACATTCCCATGCATTAGAATATGCGGTGATGACATGTGTCCACATGATCCCATATTTTAATTGGAGAATATTAAATCTTAGTTAATTTCAATGAGTAGAAATTACTTTTCTCAAATAAAATAAATGAAACTAATTCATTAAATTTTGTGATGAATGTGATGATACTAGATCATCAAGTGTGTGCCTTAGTAAGCTAAATAGACTATTTAAGTATTGTTTGGTGATTGTGTATCCCGTATGTATTTATAGCCGATGGTACCGACCAAGTCTACGAGGAGGAGGAGGAGTTTTACCCCGAAGAAGACGAGGAGAATTTCAACCACTGCACCAATCAAGGCAAGCCATCATTAACAATGTAAGATAACACTTGCAAGCTATTGTTAGCAAGCTAGAATTAAGCAAGATAACCAAAGCAAGATGCATTAGGCATGCTTTGGTTATACCTTTTTGATTTATACCCATCCCAAGTTTTCTTACAAGCTTTACATTCTTTTACTTTACCAAAGTTCTTTACTTTGTTTATAGATAGCATAAAGAGTATAAAACTTGGCCTATCTAGTTAGACTTAGATGTCATTCTATGGCATGAGATTGTTATTAGCATCCCACATTAGTGAACACTCTTAACTTAGTGATTAGAGCTAAACCAAAAACTTGATCACTCTAGATGGGAATACTTGGTGAAAATGACTTATGAAAACCTTGGAAGGATGAGTCATTTTATTGAGATGTTTTGACATGTGTTGAGAAACACAAATGGTTTATGATGATGAAAATGTTGAGGCATGAGCCTTAGCCCTTTTATAAAAACTGATGGTTGGGTTCGGATGCGATACCATTCCAATTTTACCGTACAACCACAATACCTGAATTGGGTAAGGCTTAGCCAGAAGTTTATATGCATTAGTATTAGTTTCCTCGCGGGAGAGGTCTGAGCTAAGGCTACCTCTAAATGTTGTCCACCTATGCAGTGCCTAGGATGGCAGATGGCCATGGCTGGGAGGCCAAGCTCATAGGAGAGCTGCTTATACTATATTGTGTAAAGGAAAGGTTATGTTTGATTATCTGCATACTAAGTATGATGATTCAGGGTGACCCCTGATAGATGTATTGAATTTTGTGGTGAAAGTGTACCACCTCTTCAGAGTGTCAAACTATTCGAATAGCCCGGTCCGCGGTTATGGACAGTTGGAGTGGCCATACTATTCCGTTGTCAGATGTTTTCAAAATGACATATGAAATGAATTGTGACATGACTTGACCACAACATGGTTGTGACTATGATAACTAAGTTCCCACTTAGGTGATTTCAAACTTCATTTTATCTTTCTTTGTTTCTGACCTCAGCTTAGGTTTCGAACTTAACTTTACAAATAAACTTAGAACTTAGCATTCCTACTATAACTACCTTACTTGTTAGTGATAGTTTGCGAGTACTTAAAGAGTACTCTTGGCTTTGTCCCTAGCTATTCCCGCGGCCAGACTATGAGGAGGACTATCCGGAAGAAGGACAGCAGGACTGCTACGACAACTAGGATCATCTACCATCGCCAGCATTGCCTGTGACACTGAAGATGGAGCCCACCGTTACAACTAGGATCATCTACCATCGCCAGCATAACAGGCATCTAGGATTAAAAATCCGGGTGTTGATAAGTTTGTAATAGAGCCATCCTGGCCACAGTAGACCCTAATTAGAATGGACGTCCGAACAAAAACTTAGTTTCAAAACCAAAGTGAGTATCTGTGAAAATCTATTTCCTCTCTTACCCTTGGGATTCTTTCTCTCAAAAAAATTACATGTTCCTCAAAAATTCTTACATTACTACATAAAATTTTGACACACTTGATCACTTCACTAACTTTCTTATCCTAAATTCTTATAGATGGAAGTTCATTACTGTAAGTTCTACCAGTTGGGCAACGGAGGCCAACTGATCTTCGAGAGGGATCTTGATGCACTGTATGAGTACTTGGAGCACCCACATCCGGAATTCTTTGGAGCTCAACTCAATGGTCCCCCAGGAGGAGATTTACAATGGCTAGTAGTTGCTGATCTTCGAGGCAAGTTAGAGGAACCAATGTCCGAGAAGATTCAATTCACCGTGAGAGAGAACAACTGGCTAGATGGATTAGCCAGGGCAATGCATGAAGCTCTCGCTCGTCTTTGCGCATAGAATGTCAACTTGATCGAAGGAACCCGCTTTGCTCACTATGCAAGGCGTGATTCTATGGGAATGCCTGTGGATATGCCAAGTCACCCGGAGTTGAAGCGTCAAGTGGAGAACCTCGATTTCCTGTTGTATGACAGACAGAAGGAATTGGACAATGCTAGAGAGTTCGCCAACCACAACCTTGCCATTGCCGCCTAGAAGGCCCAAATGTTCTCACTGCTAGTCAAGGATCGTCAGTCACTTCGTCGTCAACGCGCAAAGAAAGATCGCACCATCGACCATCTTCACAGGAAGGTGGCCGACCTCGAGAAGACCATCAAGGAGCAAGAAGCTCAGCTTGTAGTAAAAGAAGAAGAAGTGGAAAGCGAAGACATCCAAGGGGATATTCACGCGAACCTCAGCAATGATGATGACTATCTGGAGGATGATGCCATGGACTTCTACACCGACGATGATGACTCTGACTTCATCGATGATGAGTAGATGCACTAGAGCACTATCGTGGGAGTGAGAAGTATCGGTCCCATTGTATCTTAGGTTACAGAATGGTTCCTAAAACCATCTGTTTTTCCTTTGTTGTGGTGTGTGTGTGTTTGTATCGTGTGCCTTGCTTGAATGAATGAAAAAAAGTTAGTTGCAAAACCTGAGTCAAACTCGAAGTTTTAGCTTTGAAACCAAAACCATGAACCTTAGAACTTTCCCTCTTACCCCATTATCTATCTCAATCTTCAGATGACTCGTGGAAACCAAGGAGGGAGCAGCTCATCTCAGGACCCAATGTTGCAGATTCTGCAGACGCTCATTGCAGACAGTGAAGCTAGTAGGGCAGAGCGCCAAGCAAATCTAGCTACCCTACAGCAGATCGCCCAGATGGCTCACAACAATCATAACCATGAAAATTAGGATCATCATGGATCCAAACTGAAAAACTTCCGGAATACCAATCCCCCAATCTTTAGCAAGTCTGAAGACCCGCTGGATGTTGATGATTGGTTACAAACTATGGAAAAAAACATAGAAGTCACCGGAGTGGATGCCAAAGAGAAAGTTCTGTTTGCCACCCACTATCTGGTAGGAGATGCAAGAGCATGGTGGAACAGCACCCGGACGATGAACCACGGTCAAGTGATGACGTGGGAAGCTTTCAAATTCAAATTCAGCCGCACCCATGTGCCGCAGGGTCTAGTCACCAGAATGAGAGATGAATTTAGAGAGCTAAAGAAGGGCAGAATGACTGTAGTAGTGTACCGTGACAGATTCTTGTCCCTCGCCAGGTATGCACCTGATGAGATCAACATGGAGGCCAAGAAGAAGGAAAGATTCCTGAACGGACTACATGATGAAATGCAGACCGTCCTCGTCAACATCTGTTTTGAGGATCTCGAAGAGCTAGTCGACTCTGCCATTCTGATGGAAGGGAAGATTAATCAAGCGAACGACAACCACAAACGTCGGATGATTCACCAAGATGGATCCAACAGTCACCAGAAGTACCGTCCCAACCCGTCTACCGGATATGCCCCGTGGAACAATCGACCCCCAATGTCTCGCTCGAGCTACCCCAACCGTAGCGGAGGAAATGTGAAGTCTAGAGGAAACAACAACAACCACCCCGGCAACTCCAGCAATTTCAACCGTGCACCGCCCAAGCCCCACAACAACAACAATAGCAACACTTCACCGAGAACTGGAAGCAACGATGTGCCTGTTGTAGAAAATGACAAGTCTTAGATTACTTGTTACGAGTGTGGAGTGAAGGGTCATTACTCCAATGAGTGTCCGAAGAAGATTGCCGCCACTGCCAATGTGAATGCCCTAGCTCAACAACATCGTCGTGTTCAACCCGGAAGAAGATTCTCCCCAGGGAACCCTCACAACCGCAACGACCGTCTCTTCCACATGAACGCCAAAGAATCCCAAGAAGCACCAGATGTAGTGCTGGGTATGTTTTATGTCAACTCAGTTTTAGCAAGAGTGTTGTTTGATTCTAGAGCATCGCACTCATTTGTCACCGAAGAATTTGCATGCACTAGTAAGATTCAGCCAAGCAACTTGAAGCCTGTCATGATAGTTCAAATACCCGGTTCAACCACAAAAGCTAAAAAAATCTGCAAAGCTGTGCCTATGAGAATACATGGGATAGATTTTTATGCCAATCTAATAGTACTTGGAACCAAAGGGTTGGAAGTAGTACTAGGAATGGATTGGATGTCAAAGCATAAAGGATTGACAGACTGTGCCAAGAAGGCCCTCACCATGACCAGTAGCTCTGGAGTATTAGTAGAGCATATATCTAAAACCTTGCCCCGTCAATTCAAATGCAACAAGAGTCTCGCCCTACCCACCATAGACCAAGTCAGAGTATTTTGTGTATACCCCGATGTATTCCCACATGAATTGCCTGGTATGCCCCCAGATAGGGATATTGAGTTCATTATTGAACTAATTCATGGAACCGGTCCCATAGCTCAGAGACCCTTGGAGTTAGTGGAACTGAAGAAGCAGTTAGATGTTATGCTAGAGAAAGGCTTGATTCAACCAAGCGCATCGCCATGGAGATTGCCCGTGTTGTTCGTCGACAAGAAGGATGGAGGCAACCATTTGTGCACAGATTACAGGAAGCTGAATGACGTCACCATCAAGAACAAGTACCCATTTCCAAAGATAGAGGATCTATGTGATCAGTTGACTCGTGCCAGTGTGTTTTCTAAGATTGATCTTAGGACTGGTTATCACCAACTTAAGATTCGTGCAATGGATATTCCAAAGACCGCATTTACTTCCCGATATGGATTATATGAGTATACGGTCATGTCTTTTGGATTAACCAATGCTCCCGCTTATTTCATGAATCTCATGAATAAGATCTTTATGAATTTTCTAGATAATTTTGTCATTGTGTTTATCGACGATATCCTTATCTACTCCAAGTTAGAAGAAGACCATGAGCAACATCTAAGAATCATTCTTGAAACCCTTCGAGAGCATCAGCTATATGCCAAGTTCAGCAAATCTGAGTTTTGGCTGAAAGAAGTAGGATTCCTAGGACATATTGTGTCTGCCGGAGGAGTCGCTATTGATCCCGCCAAGGTCAAAGATGTCGAAGAATGGGAAGACCCAACCACTCAAACCCATTTCCGTGCATTTCTCAGATTAGCGGGATATTACCGCAAGTTCGTAGAAGGATTTTCAAGCACCGCAAGACCCATGACCCAATTGTTGAAGAAGGACAAGAAGTTTGACCGGACCGACAAATGTGAAGCAAGTTTCCAAGAGCTCAAGAAGAGATTGATTTCAGCCCCAATATTGATTATGTTAGATATCAAGAAGCCGTTTGACGTGTATTGTGATGCATCCAAGATTGGTCTCAGATGTGTATTAATGCAAGAAGGCAAAGTCATAACATATCTGCCTCGACAACTGAAGCAGCATGAGCAGAACTATCCTACCCATGATCTTGAGTTAGCAGCCGTAGTTTTAGCCTTGAAGACATGGCGTCATTATCTTATGGGTAATCGCTGTGAGATTTACTCAGATCATGTAACATCCCAAAACTTTAATCCAAGCTTATCAAGATCAAATCATCCAACAATTGTGTGTGCATTTAAGATAGGAGTTGAATTGAAGTGCCTTGTTTAAGTGATCCAATGCTTGTAAAATGTTTCCTAGGTGATTTTAACATCATCTACATCATTCCCAAACTTTTACCAAAGAAAATCAAATCAAAAAGAATTAAAAAAGGAGGAATGGTTATTTTGGCCATTTTAATCCACTACACTACTTTGAGTGTTCCTAGCACTCATTTCTTAACTGAAACAATTCATGATCTTTGCACCCCTTGCTAGTACACATAATGAGGTACCAAGGCCTACCTTGTGATCTGAAAAAATCTTTCAAATGCTAATTTTAAATGATAGTTCAAAATTGAATCTATTTCATATGGGAAGATCCCACTTTTTCAAAAACCATTCAAACAAGCTCCACTTTCAAAACCCTTGCAACCAGAGACTACCTAGCACTAGTGGAGAACACCCAAAAATTTTGAAATCAAAATTCAAAAGTTTTTCTCTTTTGGCCATTTCATCAAATACCTTGCTGGCAAGATCAAAGTGGCCTAACTATTACGTTTTTGGGGTTGATCTTGTCTAGCAAATTGAAGTGCTTTGATCATATTTGTCTCCCTCAAGCCCAACCAGACCCACACCAGCACATCCCCTACCTCCTAGCTGCACTGCATTTCCATGTCGAGCTACTCCTCGTCGGCCGACCGTGAACTCGCAACAGTAGACCTCTCCAGCCTCTCTCGCCTTGTCTAGCATGTTGCCAGTGGTCCACCGCTACCGTCCAACCAGCCCTAGGACAGAGATAGAGAGCAGAGCGGCCAGGAACCGCCGTGCCCAGAGCTCGTCGATCATGCCGACGCCGCCCGCAGAGCACCCTCTGTCCCCGCGTGCATAGACTGCCCCTTGGCCACAGCCCGCGCCCACCACTCCGCCATGACCTCGGGAACACCCCAGACACCCCCGCTGGCCAAGCGAGCTCTGCCTCGCTGGAATTGGAGCCGGAGCAGCCGCAGCAGGAGGAGAAGGGCGCCTGCGATTTAGGGCACCCCAAGCTCCGCCGCAACCGCGCCTCGCCTCCCCGTCGTCTTCTAGTTTGTTTGCCCGCCTTGCCTACCCCGCTGGAGCCCTGGTACGTCCCCAGCAGACCCCCACCGAGCCACTAGGGTTCGAGCTCGCCGGCGATGACCCTCAGCCGTAGATCCCCTTTCTAATCCTACGGCCCACAGTAGCATTGCGTTTGATGTTAAGACCCACCGACAAGCGGGCCCCACTGTCAGCTGAGCGCCACTGGGCCGGCCCAAGTTCTTTCCCGCGCTAGCCCAACCGTTCAAATCTAGATTTTTCTTTTTAAGTTGAATCTAGTTTCTGTCCACTAGTTTAAAATTCAATTCTGGGAGTTTTATAAATCCAAATTGCATGAAACCAATATTTTCTGAAAGGTTTTGAGATGATCTAACCAAGCCCGTTAGATTTAATTCAATTAGAGTTATAAATCTCTCCTAATAAAATTAACAAAACAGAAGCATTTGCACCTTACAACATTTTTATAAAATCAACCAAGTTAGTTTTTTAGTTGATTCCAACTCTCAAAAATCACATTTCATCATATCTATCTAAATATGCAATAATATTAAAGTTTACATGCAGTGACTTTGGACTAGTACCAAATTAATGCTATATAGGCATTTCTAGTCACTTTAAATCATTAAATAATGAACTTAAACCAAAGTGATTATGATCCCACCTTTAAATCTCATTCCCACATATTAGAGTATGTGGTGATGACATGTGTCAACATGATCCCATATTTTAAGTGGTGAATATTAAATCTTAGTTAATTTTTCAATGAGTAGAAATTACTTTTCTAAATTAAAACGAATGAAACTAGAGATTTAAACATGAGATGCTTGTGATGATAATAGATCCTCAATTGTGTGTCTTAGAATGCTATCTAGCCTAGTTAAGTATTGTTTGGTGATTGTGTACTCCGTATGTATTTATAGAAGATAGTACTGACCAAGCTTATGAGGAGGAGGAGTGCTATCCAGAGGAAGACGAAGAAAACTTCAACCACTGCACCAAACAAGGCAAGCCACCATTAACAGTGCAAGCTAACACTTGCAAGTTTAGTGCTTAGCAAGCTAGGATCAAAATATATGGTTTAGCAAAGATGCCTTAAGCATGTTTTGATCACACCCCTTTTAATAGTAGTTACCTCAAGTCTTTGTTTACAAGTTTTTACCTCCCTTAGTTTACACCAAGCTCTTTACTTGTTCTAAAGGTAGCATAAAAAGTATAAAACTTGACCTATTTACAAACCTTTAGATGTCATTCTATGGCATGAGATTGAACCCATTATTTCCACCTTAGTGAACACTCTTAACTTAGTAATTTAGAGTAAATCAAAAACTTGAGTCACTTTAGATGGGAACACTTGGTGAAAATGAATTATGAAAACCTTGAAATGATGAGTCATTCTATTGAGATGTTTTGACATGTGTTGAGAAACACAAATGGTTGATGATGAAAATGTTGAGGCATGAGCCTTAACCCTTTTATAAAACTGATGGTTGGATTCGGATGCGATACCATTCCAAATTTACCGTACAACCACATTACCTGAATTGGGTAAGGCTTAGATGGAAATTTATATGCATTAGTATTAGTTCCCTCGCAGGAGAGGTTTGAGCTGAGGCTACCTCTCATGATGTTCACCTATGCGGTGCCCAAGATGACTGATGGTCATGGTTGGGAGGCCGTGCTCATAGGAGAGGTGCTTATACTAGGGTGTGTAAAGGGAAGGTTATGTTTGATTATCTGCATACCAAGTATGATGATTCAGGGTTATCCCTGATAGTGTACCACCTCTGCAGAGTGTCAAATATTCGAATAGCCGTGTCCACGGTTATGGATAGTTGGAATGGCCATACTGTTTCGTTGTCAGATGTTTTCCAAATACCTTGAAATGAATGATGAATCTTGACTTGACCACAACAGGGTTGTGTGTATGACAATAGCTTCCCAACTTAAGTGATTCTAGAACTTTATTTTATCTTTCTTTGCTTCAGAACTCAGCTTAGGTTTCAAACTTAATTTTATAGTTAAACTTAGATTTAGCACTTTAACTTAGAACTATAGTACCTGTTAATAGTAGTTTGCGAGTACTTAAAGAGTACTCATGGCTTTTGTCCCTGGCTATTCTCATGGCCAGACTATGAAGGAGACTATCAAGAGGATGGCCATCAGGACAACTATGATAACTAGGACTATCTGCCTTCGTCAGCATTGCCTGTGCCCCTGAAGATGGACCCCACTTATACGCTTATCTTTTATTTCTGTTGCTTGTTGTATTAAAGACTGGATCATGAGATCATTATTTGTGTAAGACCTTATGTATGGTTTGTAATGGATGATGTACTGTGATATCCAATCCATTATGTCTCGCAAAAATGGCAATCCTGGGATTGCGAGGTAAGGCATAATGGGCATCTAGGATTAAAAATCCAGGTGTTGACAGATCACAAGAGCTTGAAGTATATTTTCACTCAGAAGGAGCTGAATATGAGGCAAAGGAGATAGATAGAGTTAATCAAGGATTATGACCTTGACATTCACTATCACCCCGGCAAAGCCAATGTGGTAGCGTTTCTCTTAGCAGATTGTCGTGTAGGCTAAATACCATGATCAAGGAGAAGCAACCAAGTTTGCATGAGGAGTTGGACTAGTTTAGAAATGAGCTAGTTATCAAAGGATTTTTAGCTAGCATTGAACTTCAACCCACTTTGATCAGTCAGATCAAGGAAGCCCAGAAGGGAAATGCAAGTATCGACAGAATCAAGTGTGGGGCCCCTGGATTAATCATCCGAGAAATCCCTGTTATGTATATATCCACGTTCCGATGATCAGTGAGTCGTGGAGCATAACCGACAAGTATCATTAAAACATCCGAGACATACCGAATTACAAGACTTACATAAATGCAGTTATGGCTATACCATCTTTAGCAGCAGAATGTGATCACGCGCAGAGCCCAATCATGCCTCAACCTATAGGTGACTGACTAGGAAGATGGCCTAGCTCGCTGGACGTCACCTCAATCTTCTGATGTCGAACCTCTGAAAGCCTGGCCAAGTAAATAGCCAGGGACAAAGCCATGAGTACTTTTGAATGTACTCACAAACCACCAAGATAAGTGAAATAAGGAAATGCAATTCTGGCTGTGGCGAGATAGCTCTATCTAGGGTTGTTTTTGAAAAGCCTAGACTATCTCTTGTAGTTATGGCATCTCCATATCTTTGTTGAAAAAGAGTTTTGAAACATGCCTCTGTTTTATAAATCAAGATATCCCCATATCCTTGTTGAAAACCTTTTTGAAAACAGTTTTGGAGTAAAAACCCTTTTTAAACCTCTTTGACCACCTCTGGTCAAAACAAAACTTTAAACTCAGGTTCCCTCGGAACCTCCATACTTTCATCCATTTTTCCAAACACCACCATTTGGGTACTCCTAGCCATCACCTTTCCAACCGTCCTTGACCGTGGACGCGGCTATTCGAATAGATTATACTCTACAGAGTTTGCGCTCTTTCCCCACAACAATCAATACATCCGCCGGGATAAAACCACCGCCCTCTACCCATGGTAGATGGGGGTTCGGATAATCAAACCTAACCTTTCGCTTGTCGACCTTAGTAAAGGCTGCTTTTCCTTTTGGGTTTGTTCTCCCCGACAACGAGTATGTGGCTCCCAGCCATAGTCCTGCCTTCCATACACACGTATACCCAAACCGTAGCTTGGCGTATACCTTAACTTGGTGACTCCACTTCCTTCCGTACCACCTAAGTCATACCGTCCGCGGGAGACCCAATTGTTGCACCGGCACTCCTGCCAAGACAGGCTCACTCTTGCCGAAGCAAGCTACAGGCTCCACATCATTAGAACTATTAGCGCCTTCCCGGAAATCAAGGAATTTCTCCCAATAAGCATTGTACAAGCTGCCTCGGCTAAAGAAGACAAACTACGAGCGAAGCCCCAACACATGGGGTAATGTGGTTACACGGATAAAAATTGTTCTGGTAAAGGCGTAGAACATTCCTTCTCTTCCTCTTGTCCATTTTATCATTTCTCCTCATCACTACTTCTTTAGTTAAAACATCCGCTTGGAACGATTCCTCTTCCCAAGGGTTTTCTGAAACATTATTAGAATAGTTTTAGTGGGTAAATCCCCAAAACAGTTGTTTTCTCGAAGCCGGGGTTTCCAACGAGGTAGGATGCGAACCATCGTATTCTCGGCCTAAAGGGGGTAAAATGGTAGGTATATCAGGGTGGTGCCACGAGGGACACCAAGTCATAACTTGGAGGAGCCAAGTCATTAGCACAGTATTTTATAAAACAAGACATGTAGATGAATAATGCAATTTATAAAGGAGGTACAAAACAGGTAATAAAAAGAGTAGGACAAGTATCAAAATTCGGGAATGGTGGCTTGCCTGTGATCAGCGATAAGTCCCTAGACTTCCTTAGATAACCAAGAATATCCAATAAAATAGTAATAAGAAGTCCTTTTTCTTCTCATCGTCAAACAATCACACTATCGCCGTCATCGAGTATACATGCAAGCAAACAATATCGCAATCAAAACAAGGCATACATGCATCAAACCATACAACAAAAAAATATATGGCATATAACTTAATTTGGTGGGTTTTGGGGAAGTTGGGGACTAGTAACGGAATTACTAGTTTGCCATAGAGGTGTTTTTCCCTTGGAAGATAGTTGTCTAGGCTATTTACCAAGGAATTGGGGTGGGGATCTGAGGTCTGTAGGATGTCAATGTGCAACCATTATATCCTCGGATAGGTCTTGACAAAACAAGACCAACATAAGTGGTTTCACTAGATTATCACTTACCTAGATTTAGTTATGCTTTTTATAGTGGAATAAACTCTAGTTTGAGGAAATAATTCACCAGAATTTATATGGAGGCCCAAACATTATTTACTTGGGTGGTTAGGTAGTGTTTGATGTACTTGTTCATTGAGAGTTAGAATCAAGTCCAAATAATTACCAGAATGCCCTCAAGAAATTCCCAAAGGTAGTTCTGTGGGGTTTTTGTCCTTTTCACCAAATTAATTCTATAGTAGCTCTTGAGTTGATTCCAAGGGCATGTGGTAGGAATTTGGAATACCTTTCTGTAGGAATTGGATTCACTCTTTTTGCAGTTGTCAAGCTCCTAGAGTGATTTATTTAGTGATAATACCACTTACAGAAGTATTTAAAACACTATAATCCAACAGAGGGTCAATAAATCCTTATCTCCTGGTTTTAGATAGGTATTGATGTGCCACTTCTCTAGGAGTTTGAATTAGCCTCATAGGTGTTGTATATATGCTTAGGGAATTTTCTAAATGCAGGTATGGATGGATTTTGCTATTTTTATTAGGGTAAAATCAAGGTTAACCTTGACAGGGAATAAATGCTAACTGATAGGTACAGTAGCAACCATTCAGGGGAAGTTTGTTTAACCATATTTGAGCATGCATAGCTCATTGTGGAATTTATATAGTGCAAAATACCACTTTTGGTGGATTAATTGCCAACCAATAATAAAAATTATTTTTGGCAAAAGACCTGTTCTACATGTTGCACAAAACACACATGAACTTAGTAAATTTTTTATTTGGACTAAATACTCCATTTTCCATTTTCAAAACGATTTAATTTAACTGGTACATTTCTGGATCTGGAATTTAAAAGAAAAAGAAAAAGGGCAAACGGGTACTGGGCTGGATCTGGGGGGTGTGCTGGGCCGCGCAGAGGCTGGCCAGAGCAGCTGGGCTGGCCCACCCGACGAGGCGACATGCGGGAGACCGAGCTACTGTAGGCGGCGAAGAGGTATCAGGGAGCTGGAGCCGTTCGATCTTGTGTCGATCGACGGCTCCTGGTCGTCGTCTATGACGTAAGGAGCGGCTGGCGGCGGAAACCCTAGGGTACGGCGGGGCTCTCCTGGGGAGCTTACCAGGTGCTCAGGAGGTGTCGGGGAGGCGACGAGGCGATGCGGTGGATGACGGAGACCTCGGGGATGGGAGGAAGAAAGGGTTCCTCGCCGGGATCTGGCTCGTGCGACGATGACCGAGGAGAGCTCGTCTGAGCTCGTCGGTGCGGCTCGAGGGGACTGTCCTGGGCCAAAGGAAGAGAATGGTTAGATGCAGGGGAGGCAGGGGAGCTCGACCAGGTGACATGCAGAAGGAGGGGAGCTGAGGAGAGAGCACCTATCTCGTATTTATTGAGGAGGCCGAGAGATCCTCTCTATCCTTCTCTCGGGCGGAACAGGGTAGGGGAGAGGGAGTGGTGCTCGGGGGAGGAGAGTGGGAGTGTGAGGAGGCAAATGAGGCAGGGAGAGGCACTGCACTGGCCTGTGGCCTTATAAACAGAAGGGCAGGTCCACGGTGGACATAGCCCATGAAAAGCTTGGGGGAAGGGTGGAGCTCAGGCATTGGTCTGATGGGGCGGTGGGAGCTCGTGGAGAGGGAGTAGGGAGGTGTGAGAGGCGTCTGTCAGGCTGCAATGTACAAGGGGAGTGATTAGACCACTCTCCCTCTATCCTGGGGCATAGGAAGAAAAAGAGAGAGAGAGGGCTTAGGGCTAGCCATGAGCAGCTGCCAGGTGGGGTAGGGAACAGCAGTGGGTGCAGGTACACGCCAGATAAGTGGAGAGGGGAGAGGTTAGCTGCTGTTTGTGAGATATGGGAAGATACCCATTAATGACAAGATCTTCTCCTCTCCTTCTTCCAAGCACAAAAGCCAAAAGGGAGGGCTACAGTGATCGTGCTATAGTGATGGTCGACAGGAGAGAGGGTTGTGTACTGTGGAGAAGTGGAGAGCAAGTCTCCATGGTGTGTGAGGTGGTTTTGGATCAATGCTGGATTGATTTGGCAAATTTGATCACATGGAGGCGTGTGAAGGAAGTTCCTAAATTTGTATTGGATATGGTGGGGAGATGGTACTGATAGGTACATGAGGTCAAGACATAGCTCTAGGAATTTATTGGGATTTTTCCGATGACTTTTAGTTCACTAAAATCCTTTATTCAAAAAGTGCAGAAGTAGTTTCTAGAATCTCATTTGATATATTTACATTGGAAAAGGTTGGTTTTTGGTGTGAGATGGTCCCAAATGTGAATACACATTTAGGAGAATTTTTCCAAGATTTATTGGAAGATAAAAGTATTTAAAACAATTCTTATTCCATTTCTGCCATTTGAGAAAATAGGCAAAAAGAATTATTGGAATTCTTCAAAATTAATTATTTTTGAGAGGGGATGATAGGGTATGATATATGGACCTCAAATGAACCAAAAGTTGGGGAAGTGCTTTGACAAAAACCAAACTTTCCATAGGGAAAGGGATTTTGGGAATTTTGCCTACTAAAGGAATTAAATAGATTTGGAGCCATAATAATTATGGATAATATTTGATAAATCTTGATGATGAAGGTAGATGATGTTCACAAGGTGTAGCAAGAATTTGTAACCTTGGGAATTGGGAATCCAACTTGAATTTGATGGAAAACAAGGAGTTGTGGATCTAGGGTGATGTTATTTTATACCACCAAAACCTGGTTGGATCTTGGAGCTCAGAGCTCACTTGATGCAAGGGATAGATGGATAGCTAGACCAAGTCATATATATGATCATGGCAGAAGGAGTTTTGATTGGTTGCAGTTGGGGTGGTCTGGAGGTGATGGCAAACTTTGTTGAAAATAAGGCTGCCAAACCAAATGAGTCATGATGCCTTATAAACCATGTGGGTTTAAGAAGAAAAAAGATCCACTTGGATCAAGTGAGGTAGATGCTGATAGACCTATATGAGTAGATCACAACCATGTAGAAAGTTGGTCCATAGAAGGTTAGATGATGGTGTGAGCTTCTGTCAAAGTAGGCATGATGACAAGATTTGCAGGAAAAGTTATTTTCTTGCCTGCAAAACCATCAAGAACAAGTGGGTTGGAGGATGATCTAACCAACAGAAAGAGTGGGCATTGGTAGTCCTTAGGATGGTTAACAAGATGGATCAGGTGCATTCCCAAAAATGCACATGGTTTGAGAAAGGGAGGCATTCAAAAAGGGAGGCATTCAAAAAGGGGTTGCAAGGTACCAAAGCATCATCCAGTGGACGATATTTAAGTGTAGAGGGAGTAGAAGGGATCCATGCTTGATATTGGTCTTCATTGACTTGGAAGCTTCTATAATGGATCACTGCAGAATTGGTCTGGTTAAGGGTTTTAGATGATCCTCTAGTATCTAGAGGTCAGATCCACCTTTTATTCTTGCTTAGGGTTTGGGGATTTTAAGTTTTCTTGATCCTAGAGGATGAGATCCTAGGGTAGCTCATACAACTTCTAAGCAATTAAGTCACACAACAAATCAAGGCAACTCATCTTGTGAACTAAGCAAATCCACTACTAGGGTTACCATCAAGCCTAGCTTGAGGTAAGATTGGGGCATTTTGAAGAGGTTCGATTTTGAATAAGATGAGAGTCCTTGGTACCTCTACAAAGAGTAGAATTCAAAAGCTTAAAAAAGGTTTTGAAGACCCTAGAGGTGGGGGTAGTTGAAGATTCTGTCTTGAAAACATAAGGAGGTTATAGCTCTCCATAGTTTTGTCCATTGAAGCTACTAAACTAGTTTTGGTTATACAAGCATCTTGGCTCAGGTTTTGAAATGCCAGAACAGTTGAGAATATGCAAAATGAACTAGGATAGTTTTGTTAAATAGCTTTTGTCAACTGATGGTGAGGTAAGGAGTATCATATGGTATACACTCACATGCACAATAAACAAACAATAAGCAAACACTACACCAATGAAAATGAAAAAGTTTTTGTTCCCCCTAATTTTTGCATTCTAGACAACTAGTCGGGGTTGCTGAAATTGGAATGTTATAGACCTTTCCCCCTTAAAAGAATCTTGTCTCGAGATTCCGGAGAAGTAAGGCTAGGGGATTTGAGTCGGGTTGATACTAGTTGTCATACGCGTACTTTCTTACGGACTCTGTCTTTGAAAGTGACTACTCTGTCGATGAAGTTGAGCTTCAGTCTTTCGGGGTGCATGGAGAGTTGAGCAGAGTCTAGGTCCTGATTGCGAGGGATGACCTTGTTTTCCTTCCGGACTCTACATCTCGAGGGCTTAGACTGGGCAGACTATCTCGATTTTGAACTTCACGGGGTACTCATCGGAGGATAGAATCTACGGTTGGGAGTACCTCTCTCTAACGGTCCACCGCTCTTCCTTAGAGTCATAGCATATCCTTTGAACAAGGTTGGGGTCGAAACTCTTCAGTTTGCTTCTGGCGAAGAGTTACTCTATTTTTGTGGGAAAGATGCAGTCTTTCCCCCTTAGGAGTAGACTAGGATAGTTCGGGGATAGCACATTTCTTTCTTCTTGGAGTCCTTCAGGTATGTCTTCAGCTGGCGGTCTTTCTGAAGTATCCTCGAGTAGATAGTTTTCTGAGGATTGAGTGGAAAGACGCACTAGGGTTCATCGAGAAGGGTTTGGATCTTCTGTCTTAGAAGGCTAACTTGCTGTTAGAGGAAGGTTGTATCTTCCCGGAGTCTTGAGCTAGGGTCTTCGAGTGATGTCTTATCGCTTAAGCCTTATCAAGGGTGGTTTCTTAACGAAGCTTTAAGGAGTTAGCTCATCACAAGTTAGCGGTTTACGTCTCTTCTTGATAGTGCTTCGTCAGGGTAGAGGCATCTAGTTTTAAAGAGGTTGTCATCTCTTGAACACCTGGCGTTGTTTCTGCTCGAAGACGGAGTAGACTCGTTGTCTTCACGCTTCCTTATGATCTGGCTTCAAGGGTAGTTCTGACCTCTAGGGAGTATCTTCCCGTCGGTTTGGGTAGGGTCGACTAGATTAGTTAGTTAGTTAGGTCTTCACTTCTTGTCTCTAGTTGACTTATCAGGTGGTTTGTTGTGGATATTGAGGATCCTTCGCTGCTCGACTTTCGGCTTCAACGGGATTCTTGCTGTTGTAGGCTGAGGAACAAGGGAATGTGGTGCTATTGATGAGTCTTGCGAGGGGAGTTTGACGAGGTATGTCGTCCTGCTGAGGTGAAGTCTTTGAGTTGATTCTAACTTGATGATGTCGAACTCCTGGTTCCTACGATGCTTTTCCTCTCATATACTCTCGAGGTTATTCTAGGTCTCATTACCGACAGCTAGCACAGGGGTTTCCTGAGTTACTAGGTGGGTTATCGCTACAAACAAGGAGAACATTTTTAAGAAGGTCAAAGCAAACTAGAACATACAAACAAGGAGAACAGAGCGAGGGGCCGCAATGTCCTCGGCAAACAACACACATCAAGCAACACAGGCTGCACTTAGGTAAGCAAACACGATCTACCAGGTGGACCAGGGAGTTAACAACTCGTGATGTAGGGGAATCCTATCATAGGACTATTAATCCTAAACATCATCACTCTTAGGGTCTGAGTCACTATCTTGTGTATGAGGCCTTCTTAGGGTCGTTGGATTCTTCTCGATAGTGCAACACCCGATGTCTTCTGATTGGGAGGATTCCACTGGGAGAGCGATACTGTAGTCTCCTTGTGTTTGCTGGTACTTGCTTGCCTTCATCTTGTTCTCATTTTCTTCACCGGGTTCTAGGCCCTAGTTATTTAAAATCCGTAGGTTTGGAGTTTGGACGAGAGTTAGGGTAAACCATTTTCGAAAGCATTTACTTAGAGTAAGAGAAGAAGTAGAATCTTTCGAACATCATTAAGAAACAAGCTTTTAAAGGACAGTGTTTTCAAAATAGTGTTCGTGTCTAACGTCCATGCTAACTAAGGTTCCCCTACAGTCAGGATGGCTCTGATACCAAGTCTGTGGGCCCCCGAATTAATCATCCGAGAAATCCCTATTATGTATATATCCACATTCCCATGATCAGTGAGCCGTGGAACATAACCGACAAGTATCATTACAACATTCGAGACATACCGAATTACAAGACTTACATAAATGCGATTATGGCTATACCATCTTTAGCAGCGGAACATCATCATGCGCAGAGCCCAATCATGCCTCAACCTATAGGCGACTGACTGGGAAGACGGCCTAGCACGCTGGACGTCACCTCAATCTTCCGATGTCTAACCTGTGAAAGCCTGGCCAAGTAAATAGCCAGGGACAAATCCATCAGTACTTTTGAATGTACCCGCAAACCACCAAGATAAGTGAAATAAGGAAATGCAATTTTGGCTATGGCGAGATAACTCTATCTAGGGTTGGTTTTGAAAAGCCTAGACTATCTCTTGTAGTTATGGCATCTCCATATCTTTGTTGAAAAAGAGTTTTGAAACATGCCTCTGTTTATAAATCAAGATATCCCCATATCCTTGTTGAAAACCTTTTTGAAAACAGTTTTGGAGTAAAAACCCTTTTTAAAACTCTTTTACCACCTCTGGCCAAAACAAAACTTTATACTCAGGTTCCCTCGGAACCTCCATACTTTCTTCCATTTTTCCAAACACCACCATTTGGGTACTCCTAGCCATCACCTTTCCAACCGTCCTTGACCGTGGATGCGGCTATTCGAATAGATTATACTCTGCAGAGTTTGCGCACTTTCCCCATAAGAATCAATACATCCGTCGGGATAAAACCACGGCCCTCTACCCATGATAGACGGGGGTTTGGATAATCAAACCTAACCTTTCGCTTGTCGACCCTAGCAAAGGCTGCTTTTCCTTTTGGGTTTGTTCCCCTCGGCATTGAGTATATGGCTCCCAGCCATAGTCCTGCCTTCCGTACACGCGTATACCAAACCACAGCTTGGCGTATACCTTAACTTGGTGACTCCACTTCCTTCCGTACCACCTAAGTCATACCGTCCGTGGGAGACCCAATTGTTGCACCGGCACTCCTGCCAAGACAGGCTCACTCTTGCCGAAGCAAGCTACAGGCTCCAGATCCATAGAACTGTTAGCGCCTGCCCGGAATTCAAGGGATTTCTCCCAATAAGCATTGTACAAGCTGCCTCGGCTAAAGAAGACAAACTACGAGCTAAGCCCCAACACCTGGGGTAACGTGGTTGCACGGATAAAAATTGTTCTGGTAAAGGCGTAGAACATCCCTTCTCTTTCTCTTGTCAATTTTCTCACTTCTCCTCATCACTACTTCTTTAGTTAAAACATCCGCTTGGAACGATGCCTCTTCCCAAGGGTTTTCCGAAACATTATTAGAATAGTTTTAGTTGGTAAATCCCCAAAACAGTTGTTTTCTCAAAGCCGGGGTTTCCAACGAGGTAGGATGCTAACCATCGTACTCTCGGTCTAAAGGGGGTAAAATGGTAGATACATCAGGGCGATGCCACGAGGGACACCAAGTCATAACATGGAGTAGCCAAGTCATTAGCGCAGTATTTTATAAAACAAGACATGCAAATGAATAATGCAATTTATAAAGGAGGTACAAAACAGGTAATAAAAAGAGTAGGACAAGTATCAGAATTCTGGAATGGTGGCTTGCCTGTGATCAGCGATAAGTCCCTGGACTTCCTTAGATAACCAAGAATATCCAATAAAATAATAATAAGAAGTCCCTTTTCTTCTCATCGTCAAACAATCACACTATCGCCGTCATCGAGTATACATGCAAGCAAACAATATCACCATAAAAACAAGGCATACAGGCATCAAACCATACTGCAAACAAATATATGGCATATAACTTAATTTGGTCGGTTTTGGAGAAGTTGGGGACTAGTAACGGAATTACTAGTTTGCCATAGAGGTGTTTTTCCCTTAGAAGATAGTTGTCTAGGCTATTTACCAAGGAATTGGGGTGGGGATCTGAGTTCTGTAGGATGTCAATGTGTAACCATGATATCCTCAAATAGGTCTTGACAAAACAAGACCAACACAAGTGGTTTCACTAGATTATCACTTACCTAGATTTAGTTATGCTTTTTATAGTGGAATAAACTCTAGTTTGAGGAAATAATTCACCATAATTTATCTAGAGGCCCAAAAATATTTCCTTCGGTGGTTAGGTAGTGTTTGATGTACTTTTTCAATGAGAGTTAGAATCAAGTCCAGATAATTACCAGAATGCCCTTAGGAAATTCTCAAAGGCACTTTTGTGGGGGTTTTGTCCATTTCACCAAATTAATTCTACAGAAGCTCTTGAGTTGATTCCAATGGCATGTGGTAGGAATTAGTAATACCTTTCTGTAGGAATTGGATTCACTCTTTTTGGAGTTGTCAAACTCCTGGAGTAATTTATTTAAATCACTAAAATCCAACAGACTGTCAATAAATCCTTATCTCCTGGTTTTAGATAGGTATTGATGTGCCACTTCTATGGAATTAGCCTCATAGGTGTTGTATATATGCCTAGGGAATTTTCTAAAGGCAGATATGGATGGATTTTGCTATTTTTATTGGGGTAAAACTAGGGTTCACCTTGACAAGGGATAAATGCTAACGGACAGGTATAGTAATAGCCATTCAGGGGAAGTTTGTTTCAACCTATTTGAGTATGCATAGATCATTGTGGAATTTATCTAGTGCAAAACACCACTTTTGGTGGATTAATTGCCAATCAATAATAAAAAAAATCTGGCAAAAGACCTGTTCTGCATGTTGCACAAAACACACATCAACCTAGTAAAAATTTTATTTGGACTAAATACTCTATTTTCCATTTTCAAAATGATTTAATTTAACTGGTACATTTCTGGATCTTGAATTTAAAAGAAAAAGAAAAAGGGCAAACGGGTACTGGGCTGGATCTGGGGGTGTGCTAGGCCGCGCAGAGGCAGGCCAGAGGAGCTGGGCCGACCCACCCGGTGAGGCAACGCGCGGGAGACCGCGCTTGAACCTGCCAAGCGGGGGCCGGCGATCAGCGGTTGTAGGCGGCGCGCTTGAACCTGCCTAGTAGTCGTCTACGACGAAAGGAGCGGCCGGCGGCGGAAACCCTAGGGGACGGCAGGGCTCACCGGTAGAGCTTACCAGGTGCTCGGGAGGTGTCGGGGAGGCAACGGGGCGACGCGGTGGACGACGGCGACCCCGGGGATGGGCGGAAGAAGGGGTTCCTCGACGGGATCTGGCTCACGCGACGACGACCGAGGAGAGCTCGTCAGAGCTCATCGGTGCGGCTCGAGGGGACTCTCCTGGGCCAAAGGAAGAGCATGGTTAGTTGCAGGGGAGGCAGGGGAGCTCGACCAGGTGACATGCAGAAGGAGGGGAGTTGAGGAGAGAGCACCTAGATCGCATTTCTTGAGGAGGCCAAGATCTCCTCTCTCTTCTTCTCTTGGGCCGAACATGGCAGGGGAGAGGGAGTGGTGCTCGGGGGAGGAGAGTGGGAGTGTGAGAAGGCAAATGAGGCAGGAGAGAGGCGATGCACTGGCATGTGGCCTTATAAATAGAAGGGGGAGGTCCACGGTGGACATAGCCCATGGAAAGCTTGGGCGAAGGGTGGACCTCAGGCATTGGTCCAATGGGGCGGTGGGAGCTCGTGGAGAGGGAGTAGGGAGGTGTGAGAGGCCCCTACCAGGCTGCAAGGTACATGGGGAGTGATTAGACCACTCTCCCTCTATCCTCGGGCATAGGAAGAAAAAGAGAGAGAGGGCTTAGGGCTAGCCATGAGCAGCTGGCAGGTGGGGTAGGGAACGGCAGTGGGTGTAGGTACACGCTAGATAAGTGGAGAGGGGAGAGGGTGGCTACTGTTTGTGAGATATGGGAAGACACCCATTGATGACAAGATCTTCTCCTCTCCTTCTTCCAAGCACAAAAGCCAAAAGGGAGGGCTACAGTGATTGTGCTATAGTGGTGGTCGACAGGAGAGAGGGCTGGGTATTGTGGAGAGCAAGTCTCCATGGTGTGTGAGGTGGTTTTGGATCAATGCTGGATTTATTTGGCAAATTTGATCACATGGAGGCATGTGAAGGAAGTTCCTAAATTTGTATTGGATATGGTGGGGATATGGTACTGATAGGTAGATGAGGTCAAGACATAGCTCTAGGAATTTATTGGGATTTTTCCAAAGATTTTTGGTTCACTGAAAATCCTTTATTCAAAAAGTGCAGAAGTAGTTTCTAGAATCTCATTTGATATATTTACATTGGACAAGGTTGGTTTTTTGTGTGAGAGGGTCCCAAATGTGAATACAAACTTAGGAGAATTTTTCCAAGATTTATTTGAAGATAAAAGTATTTAAAACAATTATTATTCCATTTCTGCCATTTGAGAAAATAGGCAAAAAGAATTATTGGAACTCTTCAAAAATATTTTTTTTAGAGGGGATTATAGGGTATGATATATGGACCTCAAATGAGCCAAAAGTTGGCGAAGTGCTTTGACAAAAACCAAACTTTCCATAGGCAAAGGGGTTTTGAGGATTTTGCCTATTAAAGGAATTAAATAGATTTGGAACCATAATAATTATGGATAATATTTTATCAATCTTGATGATCAAGGTAGATGATGTGGACAAGGTGTAGCACGAATTTTCAACCTTGGGAATTGGGAATCCAACTTGAATTAGATGGAAAACAAGGAGTTGTGGATCTAGAGTGATGTTATTTTTATACCACCAAAACCATGTTGGATCTTCGAGCTCATAGCTCACCTTGATGCAAGGGATAGATGGATAGCTATACCAAGTCATATATATGATCATGGCAGAAGGAGTTTGGATTGGCTGCAGTTGGGGTGGTCTGGAAGTGATGGCAAACTTTGTTGAAAATAAGGCTGCCAAACCAGATGAGTCATGATGCCTCATAAACCATGTGGGTTTAAGAAGCACAAAGATTCACTTGTATCAAGTGAGGCAGATGCTGATAGACCTATATGAGTAGATCACAACCATGCAAAAAGTTGGTACATAGAAGGTTGGATGATGGTGTGAGCTTCTGTCAAAGTAGGCATGATGACTAGATTTGTAGGAAAAGTTATTTTCTTGCCTACAAAACCATCAAGAACAAGTGGGTTGGAGGATGATCTAACCAAGGGCAAGAGTGGGCCTTGATATTCCTTATGATGTTTAACAAGATGATTCACGTGCATTTCCAAAAATTCACATGGTTTGAGAAAGGGAGGCATTCAAAAAGGTGATGTTGAATCAATTTCCAGACTTTGGCAGTTTTGAGGATTTTGACTAGAGTATGATAGGGGGTGTTTTTGAGGGGTTGCAAGGTACCAAAGCATCATCAAGAGGATGATATTTAAGTGTAGAGGAAGTAGAAGGGATCCATGCTTAATATTGGTCTTCATTGACTTGGAAGCTTCTAGAATGGATCACTGCAGAATTGGTCTGGTTAAGGCTTTTAGATGATCCTCTAATATCTAGAGATCAGATCCACCTTGTATTCTTGCTTAGGGTTTGTGGATTTTAAGGTTTATTTATCCTAGAGGATGAGCTCCTAGGGTAGCTCATACTACTTCTAAGCAATTAAGTCACACAATAGATGAAGGAAATTTATCAGACAACATATCAAGGCAACTCATCTTATGAACTAAGCAAATCCACTATTAGGGTTACCATCAAGCCTAGCTTGAGGTAAGATTGCGGAATTTTGAAGAGGTTGGATTTTGAATAAGATGAGATTCCTTGGTACCTCTACCAAGAGTAGAATTCAAAAGCTTAAAAAAGGTTTTGAAGACCCTAGAGGCGGGGGTAGTTGAAGGTTCTTTCTTGAAAACATAAGGAGGTTATAACTCCACAGTTTTGTCAATGGAAGCTACTAAACTAGTTTTGGTTATACAAGCATCTTGGCTCAGGTTTTGAAATGCCAGAACATTTGAGAATATGCAAAATGAGCCAGGATAGTTTTGTTAAATAGCTTTTGTGAACAGATGGTGAGGTAAGGAGTATCATATGGTATACACTCACATGCACAATAAACAAACAACAAGCAAACACTACATCAATGAACAAGAAAAAGTTTCTGTTCCTCCTGATTTTTCCATTCTGGACTAGTCAGGGTTGCTGAAATTGGAATATTACATCAAGCGTCGTACTGGTACAGGAAACATACCTGGATTCACCGAAGACGAAGAAGGAGTTCTGTGGTACAAAGGACGTATCTGTGTGCCAGCAGATTCAGAACTGAAGCAATTTATCATCCAAGAAGCTCATGATACTCTTTATTCTATCCACCCCGGAGGAACAAAGATGTATCAGGATTTGAAGGAGCAATTTTGGTGGCACAAGATGAAGAGATAAATCGGAAGCTACATCGCCAAGTGTGATATCTGTCAGAGAGTCAAAGCGGAACATCAGAGACCCGCAGTACTATTGCAACCATTGCAGATTCCGGAATGGAAATTGGATTCCGTCGGAATGGACTTTATCACCGGTTTGCCTACTTCTGGTAGGGGAAATGACTCAATCTGGGTCATTGTTGATAGACTGTCCAAGGTAGCCCATTTTAAACCTGTCAAGACAACCTACCAGAGTTCAAAGCTAGCAGAGTTGTACATTACCAGAATTGTTAGTTTGCATGGAATCGGACCGAGGAACCCAATTCACCTCGAGATTTTGGTAGAACATCCAAGAAGGATTAGGAACCAAGTTGAATTTCAGCACAACTTATCACCCATAGACTGATGGACAGACTAAGAGAGTCAACCAAATCTTAGAAGATATGTTGAGATATTGTGTGTTAGAGTACGGATCAAAATGGGAAGATTGCCTGGCTTTCGCAGAATTCTCATGCAACAACAGTTATCAAGCCAGTTTGCAAATGGCCCCATTTGAGTTCTTATATGGAAGAAAGTGTCGTACCCCGTTGAATTGGTCGCAAGTAGGAGAGAGTCAGATTTTTGGACCCGACATCCTACGAGAAGCCGAAGAGAAGGTTCACAAAGTCCGTGAGCACCTCAAGACCTCCCAATCCAGACACAAGACCCGACTTTCAATGTCAGATATTTTGTGTATCTCAAGGTTTCGCCATTGAAGGGAACGCAATGTTTTAGTCTAAAAGGAAAGTTAGCCCCCAGATATATCGGACCCTTCAAGTTTTTGAATCGTCGAGGAGAAATATCGTATCAACTGGAACCGTCTAAGGAGACGTCTGCCATCCATAATGTGTTCCACATCTCGTTACTTCGCAAATGCTTGGAAGTGCCAGAGAAGACCGAAATTTTCAAGAACATAAATCACCGATCCATGGATATCAACAAGGATCTGACATATCATGAAGTGCCCATCCGTATCTTGGAGGAAGCTTACAGAACCAGCAGGACCCGGAGTATCAAATTTCTCAAGATCAAATGGAGCAACCATACCGAAGAAGAAGCCACTTGGGAGCGAGAAGATTACATTAGGACTGAGTTCCAAGATCTCTTTAGTTCCTAGTTTTCTTTCTTAAATCTCGGGACGAGATTTTGTAAGGGGGGAAGGTGTGTAACATCCCAAAACTTTAATCCAATATATAAAGATCCAACTCACCCAATTTAGGGTTAACAAAAACTTTTGCTCATTTAAATTATTGAGCATGCATATGTGTGTTGCATTAATGTGGAATTGTTTTGAATTGCCATGATTGTTTGTTCTAATGGTTGTAAAGTGATTCTAAGATGAATTCCACATCATCTAGATCATTCCCAAGCAAAATCCTAAGAAAAAGAAATCAAATAGAATTAATAAATGGAAATGGTCACTCTTGCCATTTTAATCAAGTAGGCCACTTTGGGTGTTCCTAGCACTAAACTTCATGGATCTTTGCACCCCTTGCTAGTACAAGTAAAGATCTACCAAGGCCCACCTTGTGATATTACAAAAACATTTAAACACTAATTTAAAATGGCAATTGAAAATGGAATCCATTTCATATGCCTAGATCCCACTTTTTCAAAAAACCATTCAAATGAACTCAATCTAAAAAACCCAAGCAACCAGAGATGCTCAAGCGTAAGATCAACAACTCCACCAAAAATCATCTCAAAATTTAAAACTTTGGTTCATGCGGCCATTATGTCGAACACCTTGTGATCAAAATCAAACATGCCTAACTAATACTGTTTTGTTCAAGGATTTGTCGAGCCATTTGACCCCATTTAACTCCCCTTGTCTCCCCTATCTCCAACCATGCCATCAAAGGGCTACCCCTTGGCCTAGAGCAGTTGTGTCGCGCCACCCTGACGCCATGATCGCCGGCCGACCGTGCCCAAGCCACAGGAGACCGCCCCGCCCTCTCTCGCCATGTCTAGGAGGTAGGCCAGACCACACTGCCGCCCACGGTCCCTTCCCCAACCGCTGCAAGCCCCTGGACCACCTCACCTCGTCCGTGCTCTCCGCCTCTGTGCCATGCCAAGCACACGCTAGTGCGCCGTGCACGACAAGGCAGCACACGCTGCCCCTCGACCATAGCCCGCGTGTGCTGCTCCGCCTTGACCCCAGCACCCCGCCAAACACGCCCTTCTCTCGTCGCGTGACTAGTAGCCACCGCTCGCCGCGTCGAGCACCGCCTCTGCCGCTCAGAGCACGAGACGCGCCCAACCGTTCTCCACCGCCCCTAGCGTCGCCTTTAAGCCGTAGCTGATCGCCAGGGAACTGCCCACTGTCCGCCTACCCAGCCCATGCCTATAGCGCCCTATATCATCGTCACCGACGAGCTCACCGTCGCCCTCTCGGTCCCCTCGACGAGCCTATATAAGGAACCCTTCCCCAGCCCCATTTGCCATACTATAACGCTCACCTCTCACCACTGATCATTCCCCACCTCTCGCCGGAGCCGCTCGAGCAGCCAGTCGCCAAAATTGCACCGGAGTTAGCCGCAGCAGAGGAGGAGAAGCCCCCGTCGATCCCGTCCACCCTAGGAGCTGCCGTGACCTCGCCTGAGTCCGCTGTCGCCTCCTCGTTTGATCGCCCCCATCGCTGCACTCGCTAGAGCCTTGGTATGCCCCCACTGCACCCCCGCCGAGCCGCTAGGGTTCCACCACGCCGGCGACCTGTCCGTCATCGACGACGAGCCCCAGCTGTAGGTCCTAGTTCTAATCGTGCGGTCCACGTTGCCCCATACCGCTTCGTGTTATAAGAGCCACTGACAGGCGGGACCCCCCTGTCAGCTGTCCTCTGTGCCGCGGTGCGAAACTGGGCCGGCACATTAGTGTTCCCGCGCTAGCTCTGTAATTCAAATTTAGGTTTTTCTATTTTAACTAAATCTTGTTTCTGTCCACTAGTTTGAAAATCATTTCAGAAAGATATACTAAACCAAATTGAGTGATTTCAATTTTGTTGGAAAGATAATTTAAATCTCTATCCATGCCCGTTGGATTTAAATCAATTAGAGTTATATATCACCTATAGAAAAAATAACAAAACAGAGACTTTTTGTATTCAAACATTTTTCTAAAATCAACCGTAATAGCTTTTGAGTTGATTCCACCTCTCAAAAATCATATTTCAATATACCTATCTAAATATGTAATAATATTAAGGTTTGCATGCAGTGCCTTTGGACTAGTACCAAAATAATGCTATATAGTCATTTCTAGTCACTTTAATTCATTAAATACTAATCTTAAACTTATTAAAATGTGATCCCACATTTAAATCAATTCCCATGCATTAGAATATGTGCTGATGACATGTGTCCACATGATCCCATATTTTAATTGGAGAATATTAAATCTTAGTTATTTTCAATGAGTAGAAATTACTTTTCTCAAAAAAAAAATGAAACTAGTTCATTAAATCTTGTGATGAATGTGATGATACTAGATCATTAAAATGTGTGCCTTAGTGTGCTAAATAGACTAGTTAAGTATTGTTTGGTGATTGTGTATTCCGTATGTATTTATAGACGATAGTACCAACCAAGTCTACGAGGAGGAGGAGTTCTACCCCGAAGAAGAAGAGGAGAATTTCAACCACTGCACCAATCAAGGCAAGCTATTATTGGCAAGCTAATACTTGCAAGCCATCATTAACAATGCAAGCTATCATTAGGAAGCTAGAATTAAGCAAGATAACCTAAGGAAGATGCATTAGGCATGCTTTGGTTATACTTTTTGACTTATACCTACTCCAAGTTTTATTTACAAGCTTTACTTTCTTTTACTTTACCAATGTTCTTTACTTTGTTTATAGATAACATAAATAGTATAAAACTTGGCCTATCTAGTTAGACTTAGATGTCATTCTATGGCATGAGATTGTTATTATCATCCCACATTAGTAAACACTCTTAACCTAGTGATTAGCGCTAAACCAAAAACTTGATCACTCTAGATGGGAATACTTAGTGAAAATGACTTATGAAAACCTTGGAATGATGAGTCATTCTATTGAGATGTTTTGACATGTGTTGAGAAACACAAATGGTTTATGATGATGAAAATGTTGAGGCATTAGCCTTAGCCCTTTTATAAAAAATGATGGTTGGGTTCGGATGCGATACCATTCCAATTTTACCGTACAACCACAATACCTGAATTGGGTAAGGCTTAGCCGGAAGTTTATATGCATTAGTATTAGTTCCCTCGCGGGAGAGGTCTGAGCTGAGGCTACCTCTCAATGTTGTCCACCTATGCAGTGCCCAGGATAGCAGATGGCCATGGCTAGGAGGCCAAGCTCATAGGAGAGGTGCTTATACTAGAGTGTGTAAAGGAAAGGTTATGTTTGTTTATATGCATACTAAGTATGATGATTCAGGGTTATCCCTGACATATGTATCGAATTTCGTGGTGAAAGTGTACCAGCTCTGCAGAGTGTCAAACTATTCAAATAGTCGCGTCCGCGGTTATGGATAGTTGGAGTGGCCATACTGTTCCGTTGTCAGATGTTTTCAAAATGACTTATGAAATGAATTGTGACATGACTTGACCACAACACAGTTATGACTATGATAACTAAGTTCCCACTTAGGGGATTTCAAACTTTATTTTATCTTTCTTTGTTTCTGAACTCAGCTTAGGTTTCAAACTTAACTTTTCAAATAAACTTAGAACTTAGCATTCCTACTATAACTACCTTACTTGTTAGTGATAGTTTGCGAGTACTTAAAGAGTACTCATGGCTTTGTCCCTGGCTATTCCCGTGGCCAGACTATGAGGAGGACTATCTGGAAGAAGGACAGTAGGACGGCTAGGACAACTAGGATCATCTCCCATCGTCAGCATTGCCTGTGACACTGAAGATGGAGCCCACCGCTATGCTAGTTATTCTGCTACTTGTTTGTACTAAGACTAGATCAGGAGATCCTTTATTTGTGTAATACCTTATTATGGTTTGTAATGGATGATGTACTGTGATATCCAATCTGTTATGTCTCGCAAAAATGGTAATTCTGGGTTTGCGACGTATGGCATAACATGCATCTGGGATTAAAAATACGGGTGTTGACACAAAGCCAACGGTACAAGAGCGAATAATAAGAGTAGTAGGAGTGGTGATCAATCCATCATGCGCCCAAATTATTACCCTGCCTGTGGATAGGCGGGCATCCTCACTTTCTTTGCAGATGTTTCCAGGGGCACGAACCAATGCACGATGTATACCCCCATGTATTCAATCCACAAAGCTACTACAAAAAGTAATCTATGGATTCTTCAAAACATTGAGGTTGCGCAATCTACTACATAACATCCTTTGCAATACTTCATACTTCCATATCCTTTTTGTTGCATTAGATGGACATTTATCCTCCTTCAAAGATGAATTATGTTTTATAACCTTCCACTTAATCCTTCTACATGTCTTCAACACATCATTCTAACTCTAAGGGTTTAAGATAGGAAAGAATAGATCCTAGAAAAAAGGAACTATCGTCACCCATACAAGCATGTTCATATAACACACAATCAAGCCAAACAACAAGCACACACAATCAGAACATAAGAATACATGAATCATAATGTTTAGTTACAGGCTTGTAATTTAGTGATTATCATCCACAAAATAGTTTATAAACTTTGGAAACAACATTAGGATTAAGTAGAACATCAACTAAGATAAAAGACAGATTTTATCAAAACAGAACAACAGGTTTCACGAATTTTTCTGACCGACTTAAACTTGTTAGGAATTTGAGAACAATTTTGTGCATATGGTACAGGTAATTATGCTCCGTATCCTAAAATATGAGATCAATCCAACTTACTAGTAAGGAACTAAAAATCGCGCGGTGAAACATGTCAGGCAGAAAACTGCAACTAAACAACTCAAGAATTTTAAGCTTTTACTTCCATTAACGTGTTATAAAACCTCTCGAAAATCCTTAAACTTTGGAGTTTTAAAAATACCAGATCCAAAACAATGTATCAAAACAAACAAGCAAGCAAACTAGTATTGTCATACCACATAAGTTGGTAAGATCAATATTCTAACATGATAGCGATGATCTCCTAAAGAGATGAACATGGTGGTCTATATCTACTCAAACTTGGTGAGATATTTATTGTATCATCTTATTTGTTCTTTTACTCATAGGCCAAGTATCATTTAGGAATAGGGATATTTCTGTTAGACTACTTCTAATAGTAGAAGTATGAGAATTGAAGTGGTAAGAGGATACTAGAAAGAAGTGTATGAAGAGAAGAAGGTAGAATAGATTCTATAATTCATATGACTTTCCTATACCATTCCTAGGTCAGGATCCTACAGTCAACCTGGCTCTGATACCATTATGTAACACCCTCGCCTAATAAGGCTGAGTTCTTGTGTATAGTGCTAATCCCTATATCAGTTCACTAGCACACACAATACAAAATGATACCAAATATAATTGTGCATCATAAATATAATGAATATGATCCAGAATTTAGATTATATTACAGCGATAAGCATTACAAGGTAGATCTCCATCCTTCAAATGTGCCCTAGGCGAACAATTGTTGAGTGGAGTCTCGCGACCTATAACAATCACTCGAAAACGATATAACCTGAAACATGAAGCGTTGCACCCACGAATGGTCAATACATTGAACGTATGGCAAGTAGGCTAAAGTGGTTAACAACAAACATAGCAACTACATGCTTATGGCTGAGTGGAGCTTTGGCTAGGTTGCCTTTTCTTAAACAGTTTTACCCTACTTTTAAACCAAGTTTAATCATAACAACTCATTCAATTCACCCATCAAATTTTAGTAATCAAGAAATAAGGATGAGTGAGAATATGTCATAGCCTCGAGATCAAGCAACTCAATCATCCATAACCGGGGACATGGCTAAGCACTTAGTTTTTACACCTTGCAGGTGTTTGTACACTTTACCCATGTGACCTGGCTAACCCAGCTCGTACCACCACACTCATATTGTGTGATTATAGGGAGAATTCCAAGAAGAGACCGTTCGGGAAGTAGATCTCCAAACCCCACTGCGCACCGGTCCTAACCTACCATTCACTACATCACTGGCTACGCTGGGTTCGGATCACCAAGACCTACTAAGTACAACCATCCACCCATTCTTACTGGCACAAGGTTGCACATGTAAGCTACGATAACAAAGAGAACCAATCCTTCTCAGTACCCTGGGCGGTATTACCCACCATTATTCACACTCTGTTGACAATCCGACCACTCCGCCCAGGTAGTTCATTAAGATTATGTTGTTTTAGTTTAGACAAACATATACTTCACCATAATGTGATCCCTTCCCCGTTTATACAGCAGGTCTAAGCACTTCTACCATACGGAGGCTCAACTATAAGGGATTCCTACTGCAATATATAGGACATAGCATAGCAATAGTAATCCCTACACATGCAATTCTATAATAACATCTACAATGCACAGAGAAAACAATAGGACATTTATGACCAAGATAGCACCACTTGACTTTGTTGTAGATGTACTCGATTAGATAATCCTCACAATTATAATGGTCTCACTTGTTGATAATTGCAATCACAATACTCGCAACATAGCAATTGCGATCATAGTAGTTACACTCCTCACAATCTATCGTTCAAAAGCAAAGACACAACAACACACCATTCAAACATTGCAATTATGCACAGTAAAATAAAACAATGATGATCAAATGCATGCATGATGATTTAATATGTCACAATTGTTCTAATTAGTTCTCTAAATAATACTAGATCTCATGATGAATGTAGAGAATCATTTAATGCATTAGGGTATTTATTATTAATTCTTAATCGTTAATAGAGGAGTTTTAATAGTTATGTTGGAACTTCTGTACTAATTGCCATATTAAATTTATATCTGGAGTGTACTGAACAGAGGACATTAATACGAACCAGTAGCAATTGGATTCACCCTAATCGGAGTTGTAGATCTTGTTTTATGATTTAAATACTACTTAATAGAGTTTAAACTATTTAAACAGTTTACCACGACCAAAAATAAATCTAAGAGCATATCTAGCATCTACACAGAATTTTGAATCCAGGGACATATTATTTATATTTTTCAGAGCTATGAATATTTTACTACAAATTTATTACCCCAAAAGGCCATTAAGACTATTTAATTAATTACCAGTTAAGTGTAGCGCAAAATTTAGATATACTCTAGTATTAATAAACTACATGACATTATATTCAATTTGATATATTATACATAATTTTTGGACATAGTATGGATTTCTTATGGATTTTACAAGTTAAATCTATAATCTGCAATTTTAAATTTGAACGGAATATTCCAGAGAATATTCCGCTGACTGGATAGGTTGACCGTGCATGCTGAATGGGACTAGACGCTGACCTGGTGATAACATGGCGGTGACGAGGCAGATGACCGGGACGATTGAATAAGGACCGTCGGGATAAGATCTAGTGGCTAGGAAAGAAGTTGGCTCCAAATCGGCTCGATTTTGTCTCAGAAAAGGTTAGAAAAAGATTTGAGTTAGAGAGACAAATCCGTAGAACAAATCGAAAAATTTCCAACATGAAAGTTGTGAATAATCATTTGATCTACCTTTACACCAAAGCAATTTGGATTTGAAGAAACAAGCGCGAGAAAAACTTAGAATTACGCCATCAGATCTAAAATATTGCATTGCGAAATTCTCCTGTTGTGGTGGATGAAAAGAGATAAGGTTTGTCAGGATTGAAAGATTTCAACGGTATCTAAAACTTTCGTGTTGGAGCCGAAGGCATCCGACGAGGTTTAGAAGTGGATTATGATTCAGAAAGGTGTAGATTCGGGAATTCGAGAAGTAAAAGTGATATAGATGTGGCTCCGGGATATTATATAGGTGTTTAGGAAGGTGCATATATGGATCTTGGAGTGGAGAACAAGTAGAAACAAACGGAAGTCCATTTGAAGTTGTAGATAAAAAGATATAAGAGTTTGAATAGAGCATGGTTTGAGAAAATCGATTCCGCACAATTTTTGATGCAACCTGGGCATCGATCCTTCTCCCGTGCGGGAGCTCCTCCGGTCGGCTGAGTGGGCCGGCCGGTGGCCCATTTCGTTTTTTTTCTTTTTTTTTCTTTTTTTTTTTCTATTTTGGTATTTTCTTTATATCTTTTGCATACGAATTTCAAATGACATGATTCTTGTTTCTAAATTTTTCTAAAATTCAGTAGATCATTATAGTATCATATTTGTAATGTTTTTACTAGTTTGAAGATGGTTGCTTCATAAATCTCTATATATTCCTTATAGGAACATTTGGGCAAATCAACTATCAGATTTAGATACTAGGATTTGGATTCAATTCTTGGGAACTTTGCATTGATGCAATGCAATGCAATGCTTATGAATGCTTCATGATTTTCATTTTTGCAAACATTCAAACAAATACTAAAACTAAAACTCAATCCATGCCTTTTTTCCTATATGGCTACTTAGGTCATAACAGAGTGAGTTCTTTCTAATTCAAAAGGTTTTTTTTTCTTGAGAATTTTCAACATAGTCAAACAATCAACCAAACTGATTTTATCTATTTCACATTCCAAAATTTGGAAAATTTTGGGATGTGACATCCATCTACAACAGAACTTGCAAAGTTTATTTAGACTAAGTTTATGATAGATTGAGTTCAACTAATCCAAATTACAAATGAACTCCCACTCAAAAAACCACCTCTCATGTATTTTTGGTGATTACATGAACTAGATCCACTACACCAAGACCGATCGTCATGTAAGTTGGTGTAGCTTCAAAGGCGAGCATCTAGATGGTCATCATATAAACCATATGACTCTTGCTTTACCTTTCGCTTTGTGTTCCGATGCCATGTATGTACATGATAGGCTCGCCAAGTAAGAACCTTAGTATTCACGTCTGTAAAACTCACTTACACCCATTGTATGCGAACATAGAGTCTATCACACCCGATCATCACGTGGTGTCTCAAAACGACGAACTTTTTAATGGTGCATACATAAGGAAGAACATATTCTTATGTTGATAGTTTAAAAAGGGATCATCTTATAATGCTACTAAAGAGCCATACAAGCAATATAAGATGCAAACAAACATCATATGCAAAAAGTGGTATGATATGGTTCTTGCACTTGATCACTACCTTGTGCATTGTGGTATGATCTTCATCATTCCTATATGTGTAAGGCCAAGGTTTATGGAACTTACACTTTAGTATGTTATAATTTCCAAGAGTATAAATCGATACTACAAATTATAACATCACCATATCATGACACTTTCCCAACAACAACTAAACTAGACGCCTCTAATATATCAGTTGCAAGTTGTACATGGCTTAGGGCTTTCGAAGATAGAACAGTTTATACCTATGAACATGGAACCACAATGATGATAATCAAATTATTAGCAACTTTTTGTAAATTAGATATTTACTATAGTAAGAGAGATAGACACCCGCTAGCCACTTATGCAAAACTAGTTACATGTCAAGCGTGGAACATGTCTCATGTGCGAGGACATGTAAAGTTAGTCTGGTCCTCTTCAACCTACTATGCCACCAATATCCAGAATACAGAGAAGATGCAATAACATGATCATCAGCGCCCACATACTCATATGTGTTCTACCGGTGCAAAGCATCTACGCATAGATCAGGCTCTTATACCAATGTTGGGTTCGCAGCATAGAAAATAAAAAAACTCCTATGCATAAACATAGACACCCAAATATTTTTTAAAGACTAATACATAAGTTCTAGTACTAATATAAGTTTAATGATATATTTTCTATAAATATCTTTGGTCTAGTGGCAAAGCACTCAGTTTACGTCTATTTGATTTGAACATCTTGAGTTCGAATCCCCTATGCATACATATATATACCTTGGGTTTACATTTTATTCTTCTAGTAATATCGCATTACGGAGAGGCTGGCATGACGGACCCACTAGCATGCATCATCCCTCGAGTTTAATGGTCGGGTTTGAAAAAATGTTAAATACTTGTATAGAGAGGCTGGCATCAAGGACCCACCAGCTAGAACATACAAGGTTACATCACGGACCCACAAGCCAGAACATAGCAGAGAGGCTGACATGGGGGCTCTAGTAGCAAAACCATAAACGGTTACCGCATCAAGCAGTGTTGGCAAGGTCAAAATAGCGATCACGGCCGAAAAAGTCCATCATACATGTTTCATTTACAAAGAGACCGACATGTGGGACCCAGTAGCGCAACCTTATATAGGTGTTGCATCAAGAAATGTTGCCAAGTTTGAAACAAGAAGGCACGAGCAGGAAAAAATTCTAGCATGCGTACATTTCTTATAATGAGAGGCTCACATGGGCGACCTAGCAGCCTGAAAAAATGGTTGATGCAGAGAGCAACATTATCAAGTTTGAAACATGGAGGCACGAGCGAATAGAAAAGTTAATCATACAACCGATCCTTCTAATAAGAGGCTGACATGTGGGACACAGCTCTATGACCAAACAGCAGATTTGTCGAGCAACACTATCTATTTTGGAATAGGGCAGCGCTAGAGAAGAAAAAATTCCATCATACACACAATTCTTCTACTGAGAGGCTGACATAGGGGACCCACTAGCCTGAATAAATAGCTGATGGAGTGAGAAACGCTATCAAGTTTGGAAAACGAAGGCGCAAGCATGGGAAAACCATCATACTCACATTTCTTCTAATTGAGAGGATGACATGTGGGGCCTAGCAGCATGATTAAAGGGTAGATGCATCGAGCAACGCTATCAAGTTCATAATAGGGTAGTGCGAGCGAAGGAAAAAAATTCCATCATACACATGATTCTTCTAATGATAGACGGACATGGGGGACCCAACAGCATGACTAAACGGTAGATGCATCGAGCAACATTATCAAGTTAACATCAGGGAGACACGTGTGAATGAAATAAATCCATAATGCACATGTTCCTTCTAATAAGAGGCTGACATGTGGGACCTAGTAGACTGATTAAACAACAGATGCATCGAGCAACGCGATCAAGTGCGGCACAGGGTAGCGTAATCGAAGGAAAAAAATTCCATCATACACATGATTCCTCTAATGAGAGGCTGACATGTGGGACCCAACAGCCTGACTAAATGGCAGATGCATCAAGAAACGTTATTGAGTTCAAATTAGGGAGGCGCGACCGAAAAGTATGGTGTGCTAGAGACACTGACAGCCAGGACCCACATGCCTCAAAAGACTTTGGCAAGTCAACATCGACCGAGGAACCAAAATCTTGCTTCTTCCACGCGCCGACCAAACATCCTCCATGTTTTTAGCGGTTTTGTCATAGTAGAGGGCTGCAAAACCAGAAAAAAAAAAGTTTTCCATCAGCCACGGTTGTAACATCCCAAAACTTAATCCAAGGTTAATCAAGATCAAATCTACCCAATTTAGGGTTAACAAAAACTTTTTCCATTTAAAATGATTAAGCATTCATATGTGTGTGCATTTAAATTAGGAGTTGTTTTGAATTGCCATGTTTGAGTGATCCATTGGTTGTAAAATTATTCTATGGTGAATTAAACATCATCTAGATCATTACCAAACAAGTCCCAAAGAAAAACAAATCAAAATGAATAAAATAAGGAAATGGTCATTTTTGCCATTTTAATCACCTAGCCTATTTTGGCTATTCCTAGAACTCAAATCTTAACAGAAACAATTATGGTTCTTTGCACCCCTTGCTAGTACAAGTAGTGATGTGCCAAGTCCCACTTTGTTTCATCCCAAAAACTTTCAAACACTAAATTTAAATGACAATTGAAATTTGAATGTAGTTCATATGTATAGATCACACTTATTCAAAAACCCCTCAAATGAACTCCACTTTTAAAACCCAAGCACACCTATAAGATCAAGCATAAGTTACATAACTCCACCAAAAATCAGCCCAAAATTCAAAAAAAATCTTCATGCGGGTGTCGAACAGGTGGCGGACAGAGATAAAACTGCCTAACTAACACTGCTCCTAGTTAAACCCTTGTCCCCATTTGCACCCTCTCTGCTCTCCCCTGTGCCCCTGAGTCCAACCAAGTCCCCAACCAGCTCCCCCTTAGTCGCAGCAGTAGTGGAGCGCTGCCACTTTGTGGTCACCGCCGGCCAGAAGCAGGCAACACGCCAGGGACAGCGCCGCGCCAAACCAGCACGTCCCCTAGCTCCGCCCAACCCTACCGCCGCCCACGGTCCACCCCTCGATCAATCCCAGCCCCTGGACCACTCCCCAGCGTCGCTGCCCTTTCTCTCTGTGAGCTCGCCAGAGCGCGCCAGAGCGTGATAGCTGCCAGCACGTAGCAGACCGCCTCTCAACCCCATACGACGCACGCCGCTCCGCCTCGACCCTAGCACCCCGCCAGACACGGCCGTGCACCGCTACGCGACCCACTGTCACCATGCATGCCGTCGAGCACCGCCTTTGTTTCCCAGAGCGTGCAACACTCCCGACCATATGCCACTACCCCTAGCATCGCCATTACGCCGTAGCGCACTGCCAGGAAACCGCCCACCGTCCGCCTACCTCACCCACGCCGATAGCCCCTGTACCGCCCTCGCCGGAGACGCCTGCCCACACCTCTCGGTCGCACTGTCGCGCCTATATAAGCAGGCCTCCCCAGCACGAATTCCTCACACCATTCCACTCCCCTCTCTCCCCTGACCTTTCCCCTCTCTCGCCGGAGCCGCTCGAGCCATAGTTTGCCGGAATTGCACCGGAGGAGCCCGCTGCAGAGGAGGAGACGCTGTCATCGATTCCGTCCACCGCAGCCCCTGTCGTGACCTCGCCTGAGTCCGCTGTCGCCGTCCAGTTTGATGGCCCACCTCGCCGCACTAGATAGAGCCCTGGTACATCCCTAGTAGATCCCCACCATCCGTTTAGGGTTCGGTCTCGCCAGTGACGACTGTGAACCGTTGAACCACGTTATAATCGTGTGGTCCGGATCGCTAGATACCATTTCGGGTTTTAAGTCTCGCTGACAAGCGGGACCAACCTGTTAGCCGCCCTCTACCCTGCTGAGCGCCACTGGGCCGGCCCATTTCCTTTCCCGCGCTGACCCAGTAATTCAAATATAGGTTTTCTATTTAGATTTAGAACCAATTCTGTCCCTTAGTTTAAAAATCATTTCAGGAAGATTTACTAAACCAAATTGAGCGATTCCAATTTTGTTGGAAAGCTTCTGAAAAGATCTAGCCAAGCCCGTTGGGTTTAATTCATTTAGTGTTAGAGATATCTCCTAGTAAAAATAACAAGACAAAAGCTTTTGCACATTCAAACATTTTTATAAAATCAACCCTAATAGCTTTTGAGTTGATTCCAACTCTCAAAAATCACATTTAACCATACCTATCTAAATACGTAATAATATTAAGGTTTGCATGTGGTGACTTTGGACTAGTACCAAAATAATGCTATATAGGCGTTTCTAGTCACTTTAAATCATGAAACATTAAACTTAAACTTATTAAAATGTGATCCAACCTTTAAATAACATTCCCATATGTTTGAATATGTGGTGATGACATGTGTCCACATGATCCCATATTTTAATGGGTGAATATTAAATCTTAGTTAATTTCAATGAATAGAAATTACTTTTCTCAAATAAAATAAATGAAACTAATTCTTTAAACCTTGTGATGCTTGTGATGATATTAGATCATCAAATGTGTGCCTTAGAGTGCTAAGTAGACTAGTTAAGCATGGTTTGGTGATTGTGTATCCTGTATGTATTTATAGACAATAGTACCGACCAAGCTTACGAGGAGGAGGAAGAAAACTTCAACCACTGCACTACACAAGGCAAGCCATCATTAACAATGCAAGATAACCCTTACAATATAGATAAACTAAGAAAGATGCATTAGGCATGCTTTGGTTATACCATTTTGGACTTATACTTATTCCAAGATTTATTTCCATGCTTTAATTTTCTTTACTTTACCAAACTCCTTTACTTGTTTTGAAGGTAGCATAAAGAGTATAAAACTTGACCTATCTAGTTAGACTTAGATGTCATTCCATGGCATGAGATTGATCTTAGCATCCCACCTTAGTGAACACTCTTAACTTAGTAGTTTAGAGCTAACTCAAAAACTAGATCACTTTAGATGGGAATACTTGGTGAAAATGATTTGTGAAAACCTTGGAATGATCAGTCATTCTATTGAGATGTTTTGACATGTGTTGAGAAACATAAATGGTTTATGATGATGAAAATGTTGAGGCATGAGCCTTAGCCCTTTTATAAAACTGATGGTTGGGTTCGGATGCGATACCATTCCAATTTTACCGTACAACCACAATACCTGAATTGGGTAAGTCTTAGCCAGAAGTTTATATGCATTAGTATTAGTTCCCTCGAGGAAGAGGTTTGAGCTGAGGCCAACTCTCAATGCTGTCCACCTATGTAGTGCCCAAGATGACAGATTGTCATGGTTGGGAGGCCATGCTCATAGGAGAGGTGCTTATACTAGGGTGTGTAAAGGAAAGGTTATGTTTGATTATCTGCATACTAAGTATGATGATTCAGAGTTATCCCTGACAGATGTATCGAATCTTGTTGTGAAAGTGTACCACCTCTGCGGAGTGTCAAACTATTTGAATCGCCGCGTCCGCGGTTATGGACAGTTGGAGTGGCCATACTGTTCCGTTGTCAGATGTTTTCAAAACAACTTATGAAATGAATTGTGACATGACTTGACCACAACAGAGTTGTGACTATGATAATTAAGTTTCCACTTAGGTGTTTTCAAACTTCTTTTATCTTTCTTTGTTTCTGAACTTAGCTTAGGTTTCAAACTTAACTTTATAGTTAAACTTAGAGTTTAGCCTTCCTACTAGAACTATCTTACTTGTTAGTGGTAGTTTGCGAGTACTTAAAGAGTACTCATGGTTTTTGTCCCTGGCTATTCCCATGGCCAGACTATGAAGTAGTTTACCAAGATGAAGGACAGCAGGACGGCTATGATAACTAGGACTATCTTCCATCGTCAGCATTGCCTGTGACTCTGAAGACGGACCCTACCGCTACGCTATTTCTTCCGCTACTTGATTTTACTAAGACTGGATCATGAGATCCTTTATTTGTGTAAGAACTTATTATGGTTTGTAATGGATGATGTACTGTGATATCCAATCTGTTATATCTCGCAAAAATGGTAATCCTGGGATTGCGAGGTATGGCATAACAGGCATCTGGGATTAAAAATCCAGGTGTTGACAATGGTCGAGCCGAGAAATTCGTCGTGGAAGATGCACCTATGATGATAGAGGGCCTAGTCGTTGCGGATGGACACTTTTCTTGTAGTGATTATGGGGCACTAAGGGGTCCCACCCATGTGCTGGATCCTTGTAATTAATCAATAGCCTCATGATAAGGTCGTCCGTTGGCACATGAAAGGAAGAAGATCCAGCTGACTTCTCTAGAGCCCATATAGATCTCATGGTTAACGCGAATATAGGGCACAAGAATCACTAGCGACATTTGTAGTTAAATCCTAGATGATACATTTTTAAACAATGGTGCTTTCATTGCCAGTCATAATAGATTAGCTGATCACCCTGGATCAGTAACCAATAGTTCACAATAATCATGAAAATAGTGTTTTCTATCGTACTTTTTGAAATGCAGGTGTTAACAGTAACAGTTTGCAAATACTTGATAGAGAATAATCAAAGGACATGAGAAAGTGTGAACTTGCCTTTTTAACTACGATATAAACCCAATATATGAAAACATCATCATTGGTCCGGTAAGGACTAACATTTAAAGAAGCAACATGTTATTATGTATATATAATGATGTGTATTTTATATAAATCCCAAAGTAAATCCCCATGTTTAAGTATGTATTGATTTTGGTGATTTATGAAATATTTGTGTTACAATTAAGTTGACTTCACAAATAAATACGTTCTAAGATTCTATAAGTAATTGGCAAGTGATGAAAGTACTTTTTTACAAAAGTGGATATTATACATTTCAATTTGGTGGGTTTTAGAAGAATGGATAAAGCTTTTATTTGAAGTGTCAAAAATAATAACTTTTGAAGAAAATATTTATTACATTCAGTTAAATAATTTGTAGTGTTCTCAGAACACAATCGATTGTTATTTGAATCGCTCTAATGATATTAAGTTAATGTGTTCCAAGATGGTTAATTGATAGACCAAAGTTAACAATAAAGCATAACTAGAACTAAGATATAGTAATTTTATATTATGGTCGAGTTCAAAAGTTTTCCTCGATACGATCGATGATAGAATCGTATAGGAATTGAGTATAGCCCAAAGAATCTAAACTTAACATGTCAATGATAAGTAAATTATAGAGTTAAGGCTAATTATGAGATATGATAATATCATTATATGATTTGTGGAACTTCCATTAAGTTTTAAAGTGATGTTAAATATGGTTAAATAAATGAGATCATTCACCCCCAACATAAGTGAATGATGCTAAAGGTTGGATTAAAGTTCTAGGTTATGATTGATTTAAGACTCTAAAGGAGTATTAAATAAATAACAATTTACACTTTGGTTGCATTAGAATCCATAGTTATGGTTTTAGGTTTAGTATTTAAACTTAAAGGATTCTCCAAGATTGTAATATGTTATAAGGACATAAGATTATTCTTCACTTAGGAAATAATCTTGAAGAATTAAAATATGTCTAAATAAGGATTTTATTTTCATAATATAGATAAATAGGAATTTATTACTTTATAATCTTAAAACATCTTGAAGTAATGTATTTTATATTTTTACAATAAAATATACCTAGTCGAGATCTTAGAAATGATTTTCATTTATTTTTAAGTATAATCCTAATTTTTATAAAATTCCATGAAGAAATAAGTGCTTTCCAATATTCATTTCAAATTTATCAAGTCAAAATACAAATTAATATTTTTATTTCATAAAGTAGTTATCTAAAATCTTAAAAATGAATTTTATTTATTTTTAAGTATTATACTTATTTTTAGAAAATTCCATAAAGGAATCATTGTTTCAAAATAATCAAATTACATTTTATCATCTTAAAATACAAATTAGCATTTTCATTAGGTAATTTATATTTTTATGAACATTTAGAGATATTATTTGTATTTTTAGGATTTATCTTTATTTTTATAGAGCTAAAATAATCTCAGGCTATTTTTAATTTAGCATTTTATTATTTACTTCTTTTTTTTTTTTAACTTGGGCCTGGCCCATTGGGCTGGCCTAGCCCTGGTTCAGCCTAGTGGGTTGGACTAAACCCATCGCTATGCTCTGGGTCAACCAACCTAGACCCATGCACGCACTCACCCCCTCTCGGTTTCTTCCTCCTTTGGCGACTCGGTGGTGCCTCCACCATTGTCCTCCGGTTTTGGCCAGCTCCAACCGTTCCAGCTGCCGCCGCCGTGCTTGTCGACGCAGTCGACGAATCCACATCAACTGGTCCTGTTCAATTTGCCACTCAAGCACTCCTCTAGCCACGCCATCTCTTCTCTAGTGACTAGGGTTTGCGGTGGCGTGCTCCGGTGACCCCCTATTGTTGTGCTGGTGATTTCGTGGTGCAATGGTGCCTAGGGCCGCTGTTCTTTTCCTTTCGCCACCGTGGTTGCGGCATGATGCGGTTTGCGGCATCTACTGGTGCTCCCCGTGTCGTTGTGACTTCGCCGCTGGCTCTCTCTCTATGCTACCTCTTCTTGCTGAGTGGGGCCATTAGGTGAGTTCTTCTCTCACTCTCTTCTCTCTATATTTCTATAAATCCTTCTCTACACTGTAATCTTAACCTTAATTAGGGTGTGTGATCTGTTCTAGGGTTCTACCCTTTCCCATTAACAATCATAACCCCTATAGATCTTAGCTAAAACATGTTATATTCATGAATTAGTGATGTATCAACTTTGGCTCTATTCTGATGGTTGTATGATCTATGAAGTTTTTCTTGGATTCATCTTACATTTATGTTGATGCTTGGCCTTATTTATTCAGTACCGCTACCTATGTGATCTTAATCCGTTGTCTCCAAATTGGGAATAGTAGTGATATTATGGTTATCCTGTTGTTACTACTATTGTAATATGGATGATGCCTTCCTGGATTAGACTCTGGTATAAGCTATAGGTATTGAAGTTTATTTGCTGTTGAAGTATTGATGGATAATATAAATATAATTCCTGGCCTTTTGGTTAGGAAGATAATAATGGATTTTTGCCTTATGAATCAAAGCTTGTTATACTAAATTGATAGTATGATATGGGAATGAATCCCTAGATGTAGCAGTGATGATTTAATCATTACTAGAATCATGCTTGTTGTTAAACTACCATGATGTTGCTATCTCATTATAGATAGTTAATACTGTTGATTCCTAGTATTTTAGGAAAATGATTCTTAATGTTGCTTATATTGGAACATGGTTTTATTTGGAAAGGATGACACTATTAGGCCTCCTATTGGATGGTACATAGCGGTAACCTCCATCAATTCATGTTATTGCCTAGTTATTTGGTTGGATTTAATTCTATGATGCAAAGACTAAGAATTGAGACAATGCTTTCATAAAGATGGGATTCTTCTGTTGGCCCTTTGTTGTCCTATGATGAGTATACACCCTAGTTGGGTGTAGCTCTAAGGAATCTGTTAGACTAACATATCATATTCTTATAGTTGGTTTGAAATAAGTCAAAAGTAGTTTGAAATCAAGTCAATTTAAATTATCAGTCCAAAACGGTTCAAAATACCTAGAGGTCATGTCATAATTTATAGCATTCACCTATTAAATGAGCTAAACCCTAACTCATCGAAGTGAAAGAAACAATGATCACTCTAGTTTTTTAGTTTGCACGAAAATTCCCTGGATTTTCTTATGCATGAATGCTGATGAATGCAAGTGCACAGATCAATTGTAGCTAGTTTCAAAATAAGAGTATCGAACCCACAGAGAGGTATTTGGTTAAGGTCTTGATGCCCCTCATCACTATCTACCAAAGGATTCTTGTAAGCTTCCTTTGATTTCAAGTAAAGGGTGTTTGAAAGGTTTTTGGTTGAATGTATAAAAGTAATTAAAACAAGTAGAAGAAAGCAAATAACAAAAGCGTTTGGAATTGTGGTTGAAATCAATAGAGATAAAGCATCCTCGGGGTGTAGGATACACCTCTAGCTTGATATTATTAATCATAATTAGGATAACCTACTTATTGTGTCATGATATGTGTGGACAGATCTCCATATTAAGATGTTCACTACAAGGCTCGTAGGCAATCACTTTGTTAAGCCAAGAATGAGGTCCCCTCTAAATAACCACCACGATGTCTGAAACAAATCACCCATACAAACCACCACAATTAAGGGTCTCCACGTGGCTATCGTAACTATCTTAGGGAATCTCTCTTAATCCCCCTTTGATCGTGAAGGTTGCTAGCCGATGCTTATAGTCATGATAGCTCCGGGGCACACTTCAAAACATGTCCAAAGGATTGCACCCTCTTCTTTAGTCCCGAAGGCAAATGATATTTGGCTGACTACACATACCATCTAAAGAGAGATATCAAGCGCACATCATAAATATATCATAGACCAATAAGTCAATGGACACAAGTATAGATCATCTTTATTTCAATGCATAATAATACTAGGGTTTCACCGTCTCTCCCTAAGAACAAGGGAAGTACTAATACATGAACGGTATCAACATCATGGAAATTATATGGATGAAAAATTAAGGTATGAATACAAGTGCAAATCCACAATAGAGATTGGACTACAACAAAGTAAACAAAGGGGATTAATGTTAAAGACGATGTTAATGAAGATGGTGATGAAGATCGATGTGTAGCACTTCAAGATGCAAGTCGCATGTCTCCCTTGAGTTGTATGGTGGTGTAGATCTTGTAGGCAGCGACTATGGAGGAGGCGGAGCCGTAGGGCTCCGCCCCTATGGCATGTGTGGACTCTCTTGCTTGTTCTCGAGTTTTTCCCTCTTTAAATAGGCATCTAGAGCTTGGTTTGTGAACCAACGGAGCTAGGGGTCAAATATGCCTATTGGGCCTTCTCAATCTGTTTGACAATATGAAGCTGTCGGAGGGCGGTACGACCAGACGGTACGGGCGGGCTTTGCCTGTACCAGTGGTCGTTACGCCTGAAATACTCCATAGTGTTTTAACCGCCATTTCTTTATACGGACTCTGATTGAGGTGTTCTTTGGCTCATTGGATTCGCGTGGATGAGGGATACAACATCATGGACTTCTATATTCATTATGAATTGATGGAAAAATCCACTTGTTCCTCCCCTCAAATGGCTAAGTCTGGTTCCTACAACTCGTCCATATTGAATCCTCTTGGCTCCTTTTATACATGATTGTTCAAGGACCTACACACCAATCAAAGACAAGAAAAAGGTAATAAAATCCTAATAAGACTACTAATGTGCAAAGTCCGTTTGGAAATGAATGAGAACTAGTAATCATACAGAATAGGCATAGTTGTAGATAGATGTAGCATGTAATGAGTGACAATATAAATAATTTATATACTTAAATATTCTTAAATTTTGGACTCATCAGCTTCCCCAAGATAGACTCTTGCTCGTCCCCGAGATAGATGGTGGCTTATGGACAAGGTCATCATGTTCATGAGGCACAATTCGATACCTTAAATGAGGCAATAATTGAAACAAAAGTACAATATCGGATGTAGAAGATTGATGCCTTGTATCCTTATTTTACCTACAAGCTCAAAGTAAGAAAGAATATATTCATACAAGGCAACACAAGCTCAGTTACGTCAATCCATAAAAGATAAATTAAAACTTCAATGCTCCATGTCAAAAGTGAATCTAGCTTTGAATGCAAACTTGTGATCCTCCTATTGCGCCATTTATGTTTTGTATCTCCTTACTTTCTTAAAGTAAGGCCTTCAATGAGAATATGAACTCACTTACTGTTGGCAGTCATATGCGTCCAACACTTCATCCATTTGAAAGGCTCATCAAAGTTAAACAAATGACAATAAAAAATTATAAGCTTCTGTAAATCAAGACAATCAAAGTAGAGGTTAATATAAATATAAATAACTAGAAGTGTAACAATCAATCCAATTCTTCTAGTTAACTCTCAGCTTGGCATGGAAGAACACGATGTTTTAATAGCAAAAATGAGTAAGAGAGTTCATGTCCTAAGTAGCATAACAGTGAAGTGTCTTATTGACACCCACATCAGTAAATCAAGGCTATCAAAACACTTCTAATCCAATCATTGTATTTCAAGAAAATTCATAAAGTAGTAATGAGACCATGCCAAGCACTTGCTATGTGGATCTTCATACATATATTTTTTCTTCCTTCTTTAAAAGGATCATTAAGTGATTCTTTTAAACAATGGTTTGCACAGCCTTTGAGAGTACCAATACTTTTTCCCATTATGGTGACATTTATGCCACACATGCCATCACATCATAGCCAAAATCAGAGGTATTACCATAGATCGTTCGTAGGCCAGCGGAGTTGTTGGAATCCAAAGGTGTGCAGGAGAAATGCAAAACTTTTGTATAGTATCACAGTTTGATCCACAAAGTTATTGGCATGCATCACAATTACTGCTAGACTTCATTTTAATCAAACAACTCCTTTCAAGAGTGTCATCAAGTCTACCAAAACACCTATGGAGTTAAGTATCTTCAAAGGTAAACTCTCGAGACAATCATTCATCAAAAAAGTCATAAATTTCAAACTTTTTCTTGTTGTACTTGTTTGACAATATTATTTCCAAGGCAAGACTCGGTTAGTTAAAAGAACTAGAGCAAAAGCTTCTACAACTAATCATTCATTCAAATAAAAAGCTATACTCTAACTATTTTGAATTACTCCCACTAGCATGGCATCTTCACAAATCAACCAACTAAGATAAACAATTCAAACTTCAAAAGTGGGAGTGTAACATCCTAATTTTTACAGGTCTAATTTTTTTTAAAGCAAAAGATGTTGCAACAACTTAACATTAGTTATATTTTTTATTTGAAGTTCCTAGTTTTTATTTCAAACTAATTAGAATTAATTTCATCGAAAGAATATTTGGATCTGACATTATTCGCCAATTCATTTTAATTTGGTTCTCTCTGAATATTTCTTTGATACATACACACATGCACGTTGCATGCATGCCATGCATGGAAGCACGCACGTCGTGCCTCTTCTCTCTATGTGTATGTGCACGGGTGTTATTCTCTGATTTTGTTTTCCTTTCTACCGATGCAACCTTTTAGACAACCCATATAAGGCCCAATCCAGCCCAGCATCGCAGTCGGAGCAGTCTACGCCAGCTCGCACGGTGGAGTCCGTGTAACGTACATACAAGCGTTGTTGTGCGTGCGACTTCCATTTCCGATCCTTCCGCAGTCGTGCACCGCTAACGCTCCAGGTCGTCGACCCTCTTCTCTTTTCCACCCCACAGCCGCCACGCCAAACCCTATCTCGAAAACGATCTAATCTCATGGAGCTCCGTGAGGCCGCCGCCGAACGCCGCTCGCGTTCCCAGAGCTCGGAGCGCCGGACGTCGAACGGATGCGCCACCAACACCGCGAGAAGGAAACGAACTGATCCGTGGAACCAGAAGGACAAGCCGTTCATCACCGACGACGTACTCGTCCGTCGTCCCAGCTCAGTTCATGTTTTCCGCCGACGACCGTGTCACACTCGGTGAGAACCAGCTAAAATCCTTGCACACACGAGATAGAGTAGATCATGGCTACCTCCTAGACATAGTCGCTGCTCTTAGATTCGTATTTTGCGCGGCTGCCGGTGAACCGAACGCCGATCGGTGGCATAGGAAGATTTGATCACCATGGACACGCCTTGTGATCTCGAGCCCAACACGGAAACCCTTACAAGGAGCCTTAGCAACCCAGATGTGGCGTTATATCTGAATATTTCCTGTTGGTTGTGAATTATTTTCATATACTCGTGTGTTCAACTCAAGTCCAGGAGTACTTCATGGGATGCATGTTGGCATGCTGTGTTGCTCGTGCAGGTTCCCTGCATGCATTGATACACTGTTTACCTATGTTCTGGTAGGTGTCAATTAGTGTAATCATACCAGCGTCATGTATTTTTCCCTTTTAGCTGGAATAAGTCTTTAGCCCATATAGCATTGCTGAGACTATTCGTCGTAGAGTGCTGCTGGTATTTAAGTAGACATATTTGCTGTAGAATCGTTTGATTCCAATGCATCACTGTGATCATATAGTAATCGTTGGTGTAGTGTATATGCATAATATATTGCTGCTAGCTGTCTATGTTTGCGATTCTATGGTTGGATCATACTAGCTACTGATAAGTATACATGTTTAGCTTTAGTAGAAAACGCTAGATGTAATTGTTGTCCTACATCAGTATAATATTCTCATTCTGATAATTTGCTAGCTTTAAATTATTATCTTACTCGATCTAGTATTATTTAGCTAATCGGGTTATAACAACTAGAGCACGTCGTGTCTTTTGTAAACATAAATTAGTATAACACTTTTATTAGACTAGAGTAATTTTGGAAATTTCTTTTATTGCATGTACACCGGTTTTCTAATCTTAGATTGTTTATTATTGCTGGGTGTAGCTACAGTAGCCTGGCCTTTTGCATGTTGTTAATTGCTTTGCACGTGTACTACTATTCCATGAGTGTAGTCAGAGTAGCTCTTGCACACTTCTTTATTTTATGTGTATGCAAAATGTATTACCTAGTTAGCATATAGATTGTTTATTCAGTGCAATTCATATCAAAACTATATTACCAAATATATTAATATTAGTCGAGAACGGTAGACCAAATCTATACCGAACCGTCTAAACCTTGTCAGTCTGTTTGATTCTTTTTATCTTGATCTTTCTATTTGGATCTTATTCGTGGTTATTCAAAGTTTGTATTTATGTGTGGTTATCGTTGTGACGAGTAGGGAGTGACGAGTTCGAGCAGAATCACGACTACGAAGAAGAGCAGTACAACAACAACGAAGGCATGCCCCTTTCATAACTATCCCAAGTTTTACAAATGCATGTCTTTATTGTTTTACAAATATACTGCATTTATTGTTTTACAAATATACTGCTATTTTGCTTACACACATACCTTGATACACCTGTCGCCATACACTACCCTGAGTGGAGATTATATATTCATCTTGTAGAGTAGAATTGCTTAGCCATGCTAAATAATATTTAGGATCCTTGATATCCCCTCTTTAGAGGAATTGGATGACCCTCGGGTCAGTTACACACTTTTGAAACTTGTTGAGCTCGCTGAGCTAGCTGTTGTTTCTATCTTCTACTCTATTTTACTTTTGGTGAAATTTACCCTCTAAATACTGGCGTGGACGATAGCTGGATCAAAGGAAGGAGCGATTGGCTGCATTTCACTAGATTGACGAAGCAATCCACCGTCCATGCCGTATGAGGGCCTAATAAGTCATGGATTTGAAGATTCTGACCACCGTACAACCACATGCTATGATGGGCACTAGCTTGGTTAAGTAGGTTAGTCAGCCTTAGGTGTCGATGTCGTCGTACCGCTGATGAGGTGTCTTCCTACGAGGAAGCCTTCAGCACTGATGGCGGGACCGGTTTGGGGACATACTCTCAGTTCCATGCGCCAGACCCGGTGGGCTCGTTACATCTTTGGGGGATCTAGCTAAAAGACCTTGTCACAATCCCGATCTGCCGGTACAGCAAATGGTGTGTACTAAACCAGCGGCCACTTGTCAACACCTGGATTTTTAATCTCAGATGCATGTTATGTCATTCATCGCAATCCCAGGATTACCATTTTTGCGAGACATAACAGATTGGATATCACAGTACATCATCCATTACAAACCATACATAAGGTCTTACACAAATAAGGATCTCATGATCCAGTCTTAATACAACAAGCACCGGAATAAAAGATAAGCGTAGCGGTGGGGTCCATCTTCAGGGGCAAGGGCAATGCTGACGAAGGCAGATAGTCCTAGTTATCATAGCCGTCCTGCTGGCCATCATCTTGGTAATCTCCTTCATAGTCTGGCCATGAGAATAGCCAGAGACAAAAGCCATGAGTACTCTTTATGTACTCGCAAACTACCACTAATAAGTAGTATAATTCTAATGTAAAGTACTAACTCTAAGTTTAACTACATGGTTAAGTTTGAAACCTAAGCTGAGTTCAGAAGCAAAGAAAGATAAAATAAAGTTCTAGAATCACTTAAGTTGGGAAGCTATTGTCATAGTCACAACTCTGTTGTGGTCAAGTCAAGATTCATCATTCATTTCATAAGTCATTTTGAAAACATCTAACAACGAAACAGTATGGCCACTCCAACTGTCCATAACAGCGGACGCGGCTATTCGAATAGTTTGACACTCTGCAGAGGTGGTACACTTTCACCACAAGATTCGATACATCTGTCAAGGATAACCCTGAATAATCATACTAAGTATGGAGATAATCAAACATAACCTTTCCTTTACACACCCTAGTATAACCACCTATCCTATGAGCATGTCCTCCCAGCCATGACCATCTGTCATCTTGGGCACTGCATAGGTGGACAACATTGAGAGGTAGCCTCAGCTCAAACCTCTCCCGCGAGGGAAATAATACTAATGCATATAAACTTCCGGCTAAACATTACCCAATTTAGGTATTGTGGTTGTACGGTAAATTTGGAATGGTATCGCATCCGAATCCAACCATCAGTTTTGTAAAAGGGTTAAGGCCCATGCCTCAACATTTTCACCATCATAAACCCTTTTTGTTTCTCAACACATGTCAAAATATCTCAATAGAATGACTCGTCATTTCAAGGTTTTCTCAATTCATTTTCACCAAGTGTTCCCATCTAAAGTGACTCAAGTTTTTATTTAACTCTAAACTACTAGGTTAAGAGTGTTCACTAAGGTGGAAAGATGGGATCAATATCATGCCATAGAATGACATCTAAAGTTATCTAACTAGGTCAAGTTTTATACTCTTTATGCTACCTTCAAAACATGTAAAGGACTTTGGTAAAAGTAAAGGGAGTAAAGCTTGGAACAATAATACTTGGGGTAAGTAATACTTAAAGTGGTATGACCAAAGCATGCCTAAAGCATCTTTGCTCAATCATCTACCTTAATTCTAGCTTGCTAAGCATTATACTTGCAAGCGTTAGCTTGCCTTGGTTGGTGCAGTGGGTGAAGTTTTCTTCCTCCTCTTGATAGAACTCCTCCTCCTCGAAAGCTTGGTCGGTACTATCGTCTATAAATACATACGGAGTATACAGTCACCAAAAAATACTTAACTAGTCTAATTAGCACTCTAAGGCACACATTTGATAATCTATTATCATCACCAGCATCACAAGTTTTATTGACTAGTTTCATTCTTTTTATTTAAGAAAAGTAATTTCTACTCATTGAAAATAACTAAGATTTAATATTCACCACTTAAATATGGGATCATGTGGACACATGTCATCACCACATATTCTAACATGTGGGAATGTGATTTAAGGGTTGGTTCATAATTACTTTGGTTTAAGTTCATTATTTAATGATTTAAAGTGACTAGAAATGCCTATATAGCATTATTTTGGTACTAGTCCAAAGTTACTGCATGTAAACCCTAATATTATTACATATTCAGATAGGTATGGTTAAATGTGATTTTTGAGAGTTGGAATCAACTCAAAAGCTATCATGGTTGATTTAATAAAAATGTTTGAATGTGCAAAAGCTTCTGTCTTGTTATTTTTACTAGGAGATATCTCTAACTCTAATTGAATTAAATCCAACGGGCTTGGATAGACCTTTTCAGTAGCTTTCTAGCAAAATTGGAATCACTCCATTTCGATTTGTAGATCTCTCTGCATTGGTTTTCAAACTAGGAGACAAAACTAAGTTCAAACCTAAATAGAAAAATCCTAATTTGAATTAAATGGGTCGTGCGGGAAAGCTAACGGGCCGGCCTAGTGGAACTCCACGGCGCGGGGCACAGCTGACAGGGGGGTCCACCGGTCAGCGACTATTTACACGCGAAGCGGTATGTGGCGATGTGGGCCGTTAGATTAGAACTAGGATCTACGGCTGTGGCTCGTCGTCGACGACGGACAGGTCACCGGCGAGGTCTACCCCTAGCGGCTCGGTGGGGGTGCTCAGGGGGCGTACCAGGACTCCAGCAATGATAGCAAGGTGGGCAAACAAACTGGTGGACGACAGCGAGGTCAGGGGTGGTCGTGGCAGCTCCTGGGGTGGTCGCAATCAGCGGGGCCCATCTCCTCCATAGGTGGCCAGCTCCGGTGGAATTCCGGCAACTACGAGCTCGAGCGGCTCCAGGAAGAAGTGGGGACTGATCAGTGGCGAGAGGGGAGGTCAGTGGTGTGCAGAATAAGGCTGGGGGTGGCCTCCTTGTATAGGCTCGACGACGGGACATCGCGGCGTGGCCAGGCCACGGTGGCGAAATGGCTACGGGCTGCTAGCGGCATGGCTGCGAGCAGCGATCGATGCACAGTCTCCTGGCGGTGCTCTACAGGGTAATGGCGCTGCTAGGGGCGGTGGCAAACAGTCGGGCGGTGCTCACTCTCTGAGCGGCAGAGGCGGTGTTCGACACGGCGTGTGGTGGCTGCGGGTCAAACGGCGGCTAACGGGCATGTCCAGGCGGTTCCTGGGTTCGTGTCTGAGCGATGAGCGCGGGCTGTGGTCGAGGCGCGGCGTGTGCATGCTTGTCGGGCGCGACGGTCTGGCGCGTGCTCGGCATGGTGCAGACGCTCTGGGCGCGGCGCTGGGCGAGTGGTCCATGGCTCGACTTTGCTCGGGGAGGGGACAGAGGGTGCCGGTGCGGTCTGGTCTAGCTCCTAGACATGGCGAGAGAGAGAGAGAGGGGCGGTCTGCTGCTGTGTTGGCAAGGTTGGCTGGCGAGCATGGTGCTCAGGGTGGCGTGGCACTGCTGCTAGGGGATAGGGGATGGGGTGTTTATTGCCTGGTTAGATCAAGTGGAGACAGAGGGAGTGATCTAAGGTCAATTGGGTGGCAAAACCCTGTAGAAAACAGTGAGCTAATACTAGGTGTAATTCCTGCCTGCCAAGTGTTTGTGAAAATGGCCGAAAGAAATTTAGTTTTGAATTTTGAAAAGATTTTTGGTGGGTGTGTTAGTCATAAGCTTGATCATCTGTGGTTGCTTGGGTTTTGAAAATAAAGATCATTTGAGTGGTTTTTGAATAAGTGAGATGTTCCCATATGAACTAGATTCAATTTTCAAATGCCATTTAAAATTAGTGTTTGAAAGTTTTTGGCAGATCACAAAATGGGCCTTGGTACATCATTACATGTACTAACAAGGGGTGCAAAGATTCACATTTGTCTCTTTTAAGAATTGAGTCCTAGGAATAGCCAAAGTAGGCATGTTGATTAAAATGGCACAAATGACCATTTCTTTCTTTTATTCATTTTGATTTGTTTTTCTTTGGGATTTGTTTGGGAATGATCTATATGATGTTTATTTCACCTAAGAATCATTTTACAAGCAATGGATCACTTAATCATGGAAATTCAAAACAACTCCTATTTAAATGCACACACATATGAATGCTTTAATAATTTTAATTGGAAAAGTTTTTGTTAACCCCAATTTTGATGATTTGGATTTTAATAACCTTGGATTAAAGTTTTGGGATGTTACAAACCTTAAACAAAATCTCGTCCCGAGATTTACAAAAGAAAACTATGAACTAAAGAGATCTGGGAACTTTGTCCTAATGTAATCTTGTCGCTCCCAAGTGGCTTCCTCTTCGGTATGGTTGCTCCATTGAATCTTGAGAAACTTGATACTTCTGGTTCTGGTAGTTCTGTATGCTTCTTCCAAGATACGGATGGGCACTTCACGATACGTCAGGTCATTGTTGATCTCCACAACTCGGTGATCGATGTTCTTGAAAACTTTAGTCTTCTCTGGCACTTCCAGACATTTGCGAAGTAACGAGATATGGAACACATTGTGGATGGCTGACATCTCTTCAGTCAGTTCCAGTTGATACGATACTTCTCCTCGATGGTTCAGAATCTTGAAGGGCCCTATATATCTGGGGGCTAACTTTTCTTTCAGGCTAAAGCGTTGGGTTCCCTTCTACGGTGAAACCTTGAGATATACAAAATCTCCAACATTGAAAGTCAGGTCTCTCCTTCTCTTGTCGGCATAACTCTTCTGTCTGGAATGGGCGGTCTTGAGGTGCTCACGAACTTTGTGAACTTTCTTTTCGGCTTCTCGGAGAATGTCGGGTCCAAAGATCTGACTCTCTCCTACTTGCGACCAATTCAAAGGGGTGCAACACTTCCTTCTGTATACGAACTCAAATGGTGCCATCTGCAAATGTTGGGGGGATACCCCCGGGTAGGGTCACTCCGGGGTATAACGGCCGAGTTAGCCGAGGTCCGACAAGGTCAAAGCGGATGCTGACCGGGTCACCTCAAGGCAGTCCGAATCACGGAGTAACCCGGACCAGGGGGGTCGCCTAAGATTGTCTCGTACGGCTTAAGGAGTAAGTCGGAAGTGCTTGTCTAACTTATATGCAGGAACAGATGTGGCCGGATCTACTATGATCCGGGTCCTCGCTTAGCTTCTAGGAGAAGGAAGGAATCTCTCTGGTCAAAAAGAAGGTCCGGTACGTACTACATGAGCGGAGAAAGCAAGGGAAGGACCACCGGATCGTGGCCGACAAGGGTGACGACGCTCATGTCGTCTGACGCAGGCGCCGCAGAGGCTTACGTCGCTAAAGCATGTATGACGCGGGGGAAAAGCACCCCGGTCGGGTTACCACTTTGGGAGGGGGCATATTCTTAGGAATATGCCTCCACGTATGCCCAAGGCCAGGACCGAACTTCCTCTATATAAGGGGGGCTAGGGTTCTGGTAGGGGGGTTGGTTGAGCTCTAGTTGGAGGAGCACTAGTTGATCTAGGGTTCTAGGGAAAAATAGTAGGCAAGAGTAAGAGAGCTCCTTCTTCCTCCTCTCGCCAATACAGCTCAAGGAGCACTTGTAATCTTCGAGATCTAGCAAAACAAACTTTTGTGTGGAGAATCACTTCACTATCCCTCCCTGGATTCCCCTAGAGTGTACTAGTCCCCACCTTTAGCCTATGCATGGCATCTGCCGTGACACCACCGTGACAGCAAACTAGCTTGATAACTGTTGTTATATGAGAACTCTGCGAAAGGAAGGCAGTCTTCCCATTTTGATCCATATTCTAACACACAAGCTCTTAACATATCTTCTAGGATCTAGTTGACTCTCTCAGTCTGTCCATCAGTTTGCGGGTGATAAGCGGTGCTGAAGTTCAACTTGGTTCCCAATCCTTCCTGAACTTTCTGCCATAATCTTCAGGTGAACTTGGTTCCTCGATCTGATACTATGGTCTTGGGGGTTCCATGCAGACTAACAATCCTAGCAATGTATAGCTCTTCTAGCTTCGCACTCTGGTAGGTAGTCTTGATAGGTATGAAGTGAGCTACCTTGGGAAGTCTATCAACTATGACCCAGATTGAGTCATTTTCCCCTACTGGAAGTAGGCAAACCGGTGATAAAGTCCATTCTGATGGAATCACATTTCCATTCCGCAATCTGCAATGGTTGCAATAGTCCTGCGGGTCTCTGATGCTCTGCTTTGACTCTTTGACAGATGTCACATTTGGCGATGTAGCTTCCGATTTCTCTCTTCATCTTGTGCCACCAAAATTGCTCTTCCAAATCTTTATACATCTTTGTTCCTCTGGGGTGGATAGAATAAAGAGTATCACGAGCTTCCTGCATGATAACTTGCTTCAGCTCCGAATCTGCTGGCACACAGATACGTCCTTTGTACCACAGAACTCCTTCTTCGTCTTCCGTGAATCCAGGTACCTTTCCTGTACCAATACGATGTTTCATTCCGTCGATACTTTCATTTCCCTTCTGGGCTTCCCTGATTTGGGTAATCAATGTGGGTTGAAGTTCAATGCTAGCTAAGAATCCTTTGCTAACCAGCTTAGTTCGGAACTGCTCCAACTCCTCATACAAACTTGGCTGCTTCTTTTTGATCATGGTGTTTAGCCTCCAAGGCAATCTGCTAAGAGCATCCTCTACCACATTGGCTTTGCCAGGGTGATAGTGAATGTCAATGTCATAATCCTTTATTAACTCTATCCATCTCCTTTGCCTCATATTCAGCTCCTTCTGAGTGAAAATATACTTTAAGCTCTTGTGATTTGAGTAAATAGCACAGCGATTACCCATCAGATAATGACGCCATGTCTTCAATGCCAAAACTACGGCTGCTAATTCAAGATCATGGGTCGGATAGTTCTGCTCATGCTGCTTGAGTTGTCGAGACAGATACGCGATGACTTTGCCTTCTTGCATCAATACACATCCTAGGCCAATCTTGGATGCATCACAATATACATCAAACGGCTTCTTGATGTCTGGCATGATCAATATTGGGGCTGATATCAATCTCTTCTTCAGTTCTCGAAAATTGGATTCACATTTGTTTGTCCATTCAATCTTCTTGTCCTTCTTCAACAATTGGGTCATGGGTCTGGCGATGCTTGAAAATCCTTCGACGAACTTGCGGTAGTATCCCGCTAATCCGAGAAATGCACAGACTTGGGTTTGAGTGGTGAGGGCTTCCCATGCTTCAACATCTCTGATCTTGGCGGGATCAACAGAGACTCCTGTGGCAGACACAATATGTCCTAGGAATCCTACCTCTTTCAGCCAAAACTCACAATTACTGAACTTGGTATACAACCGATGTTCTCTCAGGGTTTCTAGGATGATTCTCAGATGCTTCTCATGCTCTTCTTCTGACTTGGAGTAGATAAGGATATCGTGGATAAACACAACTACAAACTTATCTAGGAAATTCATAAAGATCTTATTCATGAGATTCATGAAATAAGCAGGGGCATTGGTTAATCCAAAAGACATAATCATATACTCGTATAAACCATAGCGAGTAGTGAAGGCGGTCTTTGGAATATCCATTGCACGAATCTTAAGTTGGTGATAAAGTCCATTCTGATGGAATCACATTTCCATTCCGCAATCTGCAATGGTTGCAATAGTCCTGCGGGTCTCTGATGCTCTGCTTTGACTCTTTGACAGATGTCACATTTGGCGATGTAGCTTCCGATTTCTCTCTTCATCTTGTGCCACCAAAATTGCTCTTCCAAATCTTTATACATCTTTGTTCCTCTGGGGTGGATAGAATAAAGAGTATCACGAGCTTCCTGCATGATAACTTGCTTCAGCTCCGAATCTGCTGGCACACAGATACGTCCTTTGTACCACAGAACTCCTTCTTCGTCTTCCGTGAATCCAGGTACCTTTCCTGTACCAATACGATGTTTCATTCCGTCGATACTTTCATTTCCCTTCTGGGCTTCCCTGATTTGGGTAATCAATGTGGGTTGAAGTTCAATGCTAGCTAAGAATCCTTTGCTAACCAGCTTAGTTCGGAACTGCTCCAACTCCTCATACAAACTTGGCTGCTTCTTTTTGATCATGGTGTTTAGCCTCCAAGGCAATCTGCTAAGAGCATCCTCTACCACATTGGCTTTGCCAGGGTGATAGTGAATGTCAAGGTCATAATCCTTTATTAACTCTATCCATCTCCTTTGCCTCATATTCAGCTCCTTCTGAGTGAAAATATACTTTAAGCTCTTGTGATTTGAGTAAATAGCACAGCGATTACCCATCAGATAATGACGCCATGTCTTCAATGCCAAAACTACGGCTGCTAATTCAAGATCATGGGTCGGATAGTTCTGCTCATGCTGCTTGAGTTGTCGAGACATCTGTGATGACTTTGCCTTCTTGCATCAATACACATCCTAGGCCAATCTTGGATGCATCACAATATACATCAAACGGCTTCTTGATGTCTGGCATGATCAATATTGGGGCTGATATCAATCTCTTCTTCAGTTCTCGAAAATTGGATTCACATTTGTTTGTCCATTCAATCTTCTTGTCCTTCTTCAACAATTGGGTCATGGGTCTGGCGATGCTTGAAAATCCTTCGACGAACTTGCGGTAGTATCCCGCTAATCCGAGAAATGCACAGACTTGGGTTTGAGTGGTGAGGGCTTCCCATGCTTCAACATCTCTGATCTTGGCGGGATCAACAGAGACTCCTGTGGCAGACACAATATGTCCTAGGAATCCTACCTCTTTCAGCCAAAACTCACAATTACTGAACTTGGTATACAACCGATGTTCTCTCAGGGTTTCTAGGATGATTCTCAGATGCTTCTCATGCTCTTCTTCTGACTTGGAGTAGATAAGGATATCGTGGATAAACACAACTACAAACTTATCTAGGAAATTCATAAAGATCTTATTCATGAGATTCATGAAATAAGCAGGGGCATTGGTTAATCCAAAAGACATAATCATATACTCGTATAAACCATAGCGAGTAGTGAAGGCGGTCTTTGGAATATCCATTGCACGAATCTTAAGTTGGTGATAAAGTCCATTCTGATGGAATCACATTTCCATTCCGCAATCTGCAATGGTTGCAATAGTCCTGCGGGTCTCTGATGCTCTGCTTTGACTCTTTGACAGATGTCACATTTGGCGATGTAGCTTCCGATTTCTCTCTTCATCTTGTGCCACCAAAATTGCTCTTCCAAATCTTTATACATCTTTGTTCCTCTGGGGTGGATAGAATAAAGAGTATCACGAGCTTCCTGCATGATAACTTGCTTCAGCTCCGAATCTGCTGGCACACAGATACGTCCTTTGTACCACAGAACTCCTTCTTCGTCTTCCGTGAATCCAGGTACCTTTCCTGTACCAATACGATGTTTCATTCCGTCGATACTTTCATTTCCCTTCTGGGCTTCCCTGATTTGGGTAATCAATGTGGGTTGAAGTTCAATGCTAGCTAAGAATCCTTTGCTAACCAGCTTAGTTCGGAACTGCTCCAACTCCTCATACAAACTTGGCTGCTTCTTTTTGATCATGGTGTTTAGCCTCCAAGGCAATCTGCTAAGAGCATCCTCTACCACATTGGCTTTGCCAGGGTGATAGTGAATGTCAAGGTCATAATCCTTTATTAACTCTATCCATCTCCTTTGCCTCATATTCAGCTCCTTCTGAGTGAAAATATACTTTAAGCTCTTGTGATTTGAGTAAATAGCACAGCGATTACCCATCAGATAATGACGCCATGTCTTCAATGCCAAAACTACGGCTGCTAATTCAAGATCATGGGTCGGATAGTTCTGCTCATGCTGCTTGAGTTGTCGAGACAGATACGCGATGACTTTGCCTTCTTGCATCAATACACATCCTAGGCCAATCTTGGATGCATCACAATATACATCAAACGGCTTCTTGATGTCTGGCATGATCAATATTGGGGCTGATATCAATCTCTTCTTCAGTTCTCGAAAATTGGATTCACATTTGTTTGTCCATTCAATCTTCTTGTCCTTCTTCAACAATTGGGTCATGGGTCTGGCGATGCTTGAAAATCCTTCGACGAACTTGCGGTAGTATCCCGCTAATCCGAGGAATGCACAGACTTGGGTTTGAGTGGTGAGGGCTTCCCATGCTTCAACATCTCTGATCTTGGCGGGATCAACAGAGACTCCTGTGGCAGACACAATATGTCCTAGGAATCCTACCTCTTTCAGCCAAAACTCACAATTACTGAACTTGGTATACAACCGATGTTCTCTCAGGGTTTCTAGGATGATTCTCAGATGCTTCTCATGCTCTTCTTCTGACTTGGAGTAGATAAGGATATCGTGGATAAACACAACTACAAACTTATCTAGGAAATTCATAAAGATCTTATTCATGAGATTCATGAAATAAGCAGGGGCATTGGTTAATCCAAAAGACATAATCATATACTCGTATAAACCATAGCGAGTAGTGAAGGCGGTCTTTGGAATATCCATTGCACGAATCTTAAGTTGGTGATAACCAGTGCTAAGATCAATCTTTGAGAATACCTGAGCTCCAGTCAACTGATCAAATAGATCCTCTGTCTTTGGCAAGGGATACTTGTTCTTGATGGTTCTTGATGGTGACGTCATTCAGTTTCCGGTAATCTGAGCACAGACGGTTGCCTCCATCTTTCTTGTCAATGAATAACACTGGTGATCTCCATGGCGATGCGCTTGGTTGAATCAAGCCTGTTGCTAACATGGCATCCAACTGGTTCTTCAATTCTACTAACTCTGAGGGGTTCATGCTATAGGGTCTCTAGGCTATGGGTCCGGTTCTGGGGATGAGTGCGATAATGAACTCAATATCCCTATCCGGGGGCATACCTGGCAATTCATCTGGGAATACGTAGGGGTATTCACATACTACTCTTACTTGGTCTATGGTGGGTAGGGCTAGACTCTTGTTGCACTTGAATTGGCGAGGTAAGGTTTCAGAGATATGCTCTACTGTTACTCCAGAGCTACTGGTCATGGTGATGGCTTTCTTAGCACAGTCTATCATTCCTTTATGCCTTCACATCCAGTCCATACCTAGTACTACTTCCAATCCTTTGGTTCCAAGTACAATTAGTTGGCATAAAAATCTATCCCATGTATTCTGATAGGCACAACTTTGCAAATTTTTCTAGCTTTTGTAGTTGATCCGGGGATTTGAACTATCATGACATGCTTCAAGTTGGTTGGGTGAATCTTACTAGTGCATGCCAATTCTTCGGTGACAAATGAATGCGATGCTCCTGAATCAAACAATACCCTTGCTAAAACTGAGTTGACAAAAAACATACCCACCACTACATCTGGCGCTTCCTGGGTTTCTTCGGTGTTCATGTGGAAGAGACGGTCGTTGCGGTTGTGAGGGTTCCCTGGGGCAAATCTTCGCCCTGGTTGAACACGACGCTGCTGTTGAGCTGGGGCATTCACATTGGCAGTGGCGGCGGTCTTCTTGGGACACTCATTGGAATAGTGGCCCCTCACTCCACACTCGAAACAGGTGATCTGGGACTTGTCCTTTGCTGCAACGGGCATAGCATTACAGCCAGTTCTGGGTGCAGTGTTGTTGTTGTTGTTCTTGGGAGGGTAATGGTTGAAATTGTTGGTGTTGCCGGAGTTGCGGTTGTTTCCTCCGGACTTCACATTGCCTCCGCTACGGTTGGGGTAGCTTGGGCGAGACATTGGGGGTCGATTGTTCCTTGCTGCATATCCTAGTGAGGGGTTGGGACGGTACTTCTGGTGACTGCTGGATCCAGATTGCTACATCATACGACGTTTGTGGTTGTCGTTTGTCTGATTAATCTTGCCTTCCATCTGAATGGCAGAGTCGACTAGCTCTTCGAGATCCTCGAAACGGATGTTGACGAGGACAGTCTGCATCTCATCATGCAGTCCGTTTAGGAATCTCTCTTTCTTCTTGACCTCTGTGTTGATCTCATCAAGGGCGTACCTTGCAAGCGATAGGAATCTGTCATGGTATTCCACCACAGTCATTCTGCCTTGCTTCAGGTCGCGAAACTCATCTCTTACTCTGGTGACTAGACCTTGCGGCACGTGGGTGCGGCTAAACTTGGTTTTCAACGCTTCCCATGTCATCACTTGACCATGGTTCATGTTACGGATACTAGTCCACCAAGATCTTGCATCTCCCACCGGATAGTGGGTGGCGAAGAGAACTTTCTCGTTGTCATCAACTCCTGCTACTTCTAAGTTGTTTTCCATTGTCTGTAACCAGTCATCAGCATGTAGTGGGTTTTCAGCTTGGTTGAAGATTGGGGGATTGGTATTCTGGAAGTTTTTGAGTTTGGACCCATGGTGATCCTGGTTTCCATGTCCTTGGTTGTTGAGGGCCATCTAGGCGATTTGTTGCAGTTTTGCTAGATTTGCTTGGCGCTCTGCCCTGCTTGCTTCTCTGTCTACGATGAGATTCTGCAAGATCTGCAGCATTGGGTCTTGCAACGAGCTGCTCCCTCCTTGGTTTCCATGAGTCTTCTGAAGATTGAGGTAGATAAAGGGGTAAGAGGGAAAGTTCTAAGGTTCATGGTTTTGGTTTCAAGACTAAAACTTTGATTTTGACTCAGGTTTTGCAACTAACTTCATTTCATTCATGCAAACAAGCACACCATACAAACACACACCATAACAACAAAGGAAAACAGATGATTTGAAGAACCATTCTGCAAGCTAAGATACAATGGGACCGATACATCTCATGCTACGACAGTGTTCTAGTGCCTCTACTCATCGTTGATGAAGTCGGAGTCCTCATCGTCAGTGTAGAAGTCCATAGCATCCACCTCTAGAAAGTCATCATCATTGCTGAGGTAAGAATCCATGTCTCCCTAGATGTATTCACCTTCCTCTTCTTCCTCCTTTGCTGCAAGCTGAGCTTCATGCTCCTTGACGGTCTTCTCGAGGTCGGCCACCTTCTTGCAAAGACGAGCGATGGTGCGATCCTTCTTCTCGCTACTGAGGCGAAGAGCCGGTCCTTGACAAGCAGTGAGAAAGTCTGGGCCTTCTAGGCGGCAATGGCATGGTTGTGGTTGGCGAACTCCCTAGCATTGTCCAATTCCTTCGAGCGATCGTACAGCAGGAAGTCAAGGTTCTCCACTTGACGATTCAGCTCCGGGTGACTGGGCATCTCCATCGGCATTCCCATGAAGTCACGTCTTGCATAGTGAGCAAAATGGGTTCCTTGGAGTTGGTTGACGCTGAGGGCACATAGACGTGCGAGAGCTTCATGCATTGCCCTGGCTAATCCATCTAGCCAGTTGTTCTCTCTCATGGAGAACTAGATTCTCCCGGACGTTGGTGCTTCGATGCTTCCTCTAAGATCAGCGGTGACTAGCCACTGTAAATCTCCTCCTGGGGGTCCTAGAAGTTGAGCTCCAAGAAAATCTGGGTGCGGGCGTCCCAGTAACTCAGACAGTGAATCCATACCCCTCTGGAAGATCAGCTGACCTCCGTTTCCCAACTGGTAGAACTTGTTGAATTGAGTCTCCATCTACAATAATTAAGGATGAGGAAATTAGTGAAGTGGTCAAGTGTGTCATGTTTTATGCAGTAATGTAAGAATTGGAGGAACATGAATTTTTGAGAAAGAATGAATTTCCCAAGGGTAAGAGAGGAAATAATTTTTCATAAATACTCACTTTGGTTTTAAAATTAAGTTTTTGTCCGGATGTCCATTCTAACAAGGGTCTCTTATGGTTAGGATGGCTCTGATACCAACTTGTCAACACCCGAATTTTTAATCCCAGATGCCTACTATGTCATTCATCGCAATCCCAGGATTACCATTTTTGCGAGACATAACAGATTGGATATCATAGTACATCATCCATTACAAACCATACATAAGGTCTTACACAAATAAGGATCTCATGATCCAGTCTTAATACAAAAAGTAGCGGAATAAAAGATAAGCGTAGCGGTGGGGTCCATCTTCAGGGGCACAGGCAATGCTGACGAAGGCAGATAGTCCTATTTATCATAGCCGTCCTACTGGCCATCATGTTGGTAATCTCCTTCATAGTCTGGCCATGAGAATAGCCAGGGAAAAAAGCCATGAGTACTCGCAAACTACCAGTAACAAGTTGTATAATTCTAATGTAAAGTACTAACTCTAAGTTTAACTATAAGGTTAAGTTTGAAACCTAAGCTGAGTTCAGAAGCAAAGAAAGATAAAATAAAGTTCTAGAATCACTTAAGTTGGGAAGCTATTGTCATAGTCACAACTCTGTTGTGGTCAAGTCAAGATTCATCATTCATTTCATAAGTCATTTTGAAAACATCTAACAACGAAACAGTATGGCCACTCCAACTGTCCATAATCATGGACGCTATTCGAATAGTTTGACACTCTGCAGAGGTGGTACACTTTCACCACAAGATTCGATACATCTGTCAAGGATAACCCTGAATCATCATACTTAGTATGCAGATAATCAAACATAACCTTTCCTTTACACACCCTAGTATAACCACCTCTCCTATGAGCATGGCCTCCCAGCCATAACCATCTGTCATCTTGGGCACTGCATAGGTGGACAACATTGAGAGGTAGCCTCAGCTCAAACCTCTCCCGCGAGGGAAATAATACTAATGCATATAAACTTCCGGCTAAACCTTACCCAATTCAGGTATTGTGGTTGTACGGTAAATTTGGAATGGTATCGCATCCGACTCCAACCATCAGTTTTGTAAAAGGGTTAAGGCCCATGCCTCAACATTTTCACCATCATAAACCCTTTTTGTTTCTCAACACATGTCAAAATATCTCAATAGAATGACTCGTCATTTCAAGGTTTTCTCAATTCATTTTCACCAAGTGTTCCCATCTAAAGTGACTCAAGTTTTTATTTAACTCTAAACTACTAGGTTAAGAGTGTTCACTAAGGTGGAAAGATGGGATCAATATCATGCCATAGAATGACATCTAAAGTTATCTAACTCGGTCAAGTTTTATACTCTTTATGCTACCTTCAAAACATGTAAAGGACTTTGGTAAAAGTAAAGGGAGTAAAGCTTGGAACAATAATACTCGGGGTAAGTAATACTTAAAGTGGTATGACCAAAGCATGCCTAAAGCATCTTTGCTCAATCATCTACCTTAATTCTAGCTTGCTAAGCATTATACTTGCAAGCGTTAGCTTGCCTTGGTTGGTGCAGTGGGTGAAGTTTTCTTCCTCCTCTTGATAGAACTCCTCCTCCTCGAAAGCTTGGTCGGTACTATCGTCTATAAATACATACGGAGTATACAATCACCAAACAATACTTAACTAGTCTAATTAGCACTCTAAGGCACACATTTGATAATCTATTATCATCACCAGCATCACAAGTTTTATTGACTAGTTTCATTCTTTTTATTTAAGAAAAGTAATTTCTACTCATTGAAAATAACTAAGATTTAATATTCACCACTTAAATATGGGATCATGTGGACACATGTCATCACCACATATTCTAACATGTGGGAATGTGATTTAAGGGTTGGTTCATAATTACTTTGGTTTAAGTTCATTATTTAATGATTTAAAGTGACTAGAAATGCCTATATAGCATTATTTTTGTACTAGTCCAATGTCACTGCATGTAAACCCTAATATTATTACATATTCAGATAGGTATGGTTAAATGTGATTTTTGAGAGTTGGAATCAACTCAAAAGCTATCATGGTTGATTTTATAAAAATGTTTGAATGTGCAAAAGTTTCTGTCTTGTTATTTTTACTAGGAGATATCTGTAACTCTAATTGAATTAAATCTAACGGGCTTGGATATATATTTTCAGTAGATTTCTAACAAAATTGGAATCACTCCATTTGGATTTGTAGATCTCTCTGAATTGATTTTCAAACTAGGAGACAGAACTAAGTTCAAACCTAAATAGAAAAATCCTAATTTGAATTAAACGGGTCGCGCGGGAAAGCTAATGGGCCGGCCCAGTGGCACTCCACGGCGCGGGGCACAGCTGATAGGGGATCCACCGGTCAGCGGCTATTTACACACGAAGCGGTACGGGGCGATGTGGGCCGTTAGATTAGAACTAGGATCTACGGCTAGGGCTCGTCGTCGACGACGGACAGGTCGCCGGCGAGGTCTAACCCTAGCGGCTCGGTGGGGGTGCTCAGGGGGCGTACCAGGGCTCCAGCGACGACGACGAGGAAGGCAAACAAACTGGTGGACAACGGCAAGGTCAGGGGTGGTCGGGACAGCTCCTGGGGTGGTCGCAATCAGCGGGGCCCTTCTCCTCCAGAGGCGGCCAGCTCCGGTGGAATTCCGGTGACAATGAGCTCGAGCGGCTCCGGAAATAAGTGGGGACTAATCAGTGGCGAGAGGGGAGGTGAGTGGTGTGCAGAATAAGGCTGGGGGTGGCCTCCTTATATAGGCTCAACGACAGGACAGCGCGGCATGGCTAGGCGACGGTGGCGACATGGCTACGGGCTGCTAGCGGCATGGCTGCGAGCGGCGATCGATGCGCGGTCTCCTGGCGGTGCTCTACGGGGTAATGGAGCTGCTAGAGGTGGTGGCAAACGGTCGGGCGGTGCTCATGCTCTGATCGGGAGAGGCGGTGTTCGACATGGCGTGCGGTGGCTGCGGGTCAAACGGCGGCGAACAGGCATGTCTAGGCAGTTCCTGGGTTCGTGACTGAGAGGTGAGCGCGGGCTATGGTCAAGGTGTGGCGTGTGCACGCTTCTCAGGCGCATGCTCGGCATGGTGCAGACGCTCTGGGCGTGGCGCTGGGCGAGTGGTCCATGGCTCGGCTTTGCTCGGGAAGGGGACAGAGGGTGGCGGTGCGGTCTGGTCTAGGTCCTAGACATGGCGAGAGAGAGAGAGGCGGTCTGCTGCTGCGTGCGGCAAGGTTGGCCGGCGAGCATGGTGCTCGGGGTGGCGTGGCACTGCTGCTAGGGGATAGGGGATGGGTTGTTTATTGCTTGGTTAGATCAAGTGGAGACAGAGGGAGTGATTTGAGGTCAATTGGGTGGCAAAACCCTATAGAAAACAGTGAGCTAATACTAGGTGTAATTCCTGCCTGCCAAGTGTTTGTGAAAATGGCCAAAAGAAATTCAGTTTTGAATTTTGAAAAGATTTTTGGTGGGTGTGTTAGTCATAAGCTTGATCATCTGTGGTTGCTTGGGTTTTGAAAATAAAGCTCATTGGAGTGGTTTTTGAATAAGTGGGATCTTCCCATATGAACTAGATTCATTTTTCAAATGCCATTTAAAATTAGTGTTTGAAAGTTTTTGGCATATCACAAAGTGGTCCTTGGTACATCATTACAAGTACTAGCAAGGGGTGCAAAGATTCACATTTGTCTGTGTTAAGAATTGAGTCCTAGGAATAGCCAAAGTAGGCATGTTGATTAAAATGGCACAAATGACCATTTCTTTCTTTTATTCATTTTGATTTGTTTTTCTTTGGGATTTGTTTGGGAATGATCTAGATGATGTTTATTTCATCTAAGAATCATTTTACAAGCAATGGATCACTTAATCATGGCAATTCAAAACAACTCCTATTTAAATGCACACACATATGAAGGCTTTAATAATTTTAATTGGAAAAGTTTTTGTTAACCCCAATTTTGATGATTTGGATTTTAATAACCTTGGATTAAAGTTTTGGATGTTACACCACTGGTGGGCAACAGGACGGGGTTGTGTAGTGTGGGAAAAGTGTACAACCTCTGCAGAGTTTAAACTATTCGAATAGCCGTGTCCATGGTCATGGACGACACATCAATCCTTCTTGACATATATGAACCTGTCTTGCTATTTCCCTCTTTGCCTCTATCCTTCTCTTGGAATCTGATGATGTAGGAGAGTTGTCGAGGAAAACCACAAAGATGAGAAACACCACATTGATGATAAAACATGTTTTCATCTAAAACTACCTTCATCAAAATTTGTATTACAAACAAAATTGTATTTTTTGCAAAAGAACCATATGACCTCCACATAAAGCCACATGTAGTTATATCAGGTTTTGCATAAGGGGTATGTTGAGTACTGTATGTACTCATGGCAATACTTTTGTTGAAATTTAGAGTTCTATGAAGGAGAGGACTATGACTACTATGATGATGCCGAGGAGTGAGGTCTCGTGGACTACATCGACTGCCTTTGGCTGAGATGGAGTCACTGCGCATTTTATTTCCGCTTTGTTTCTGGTTGTAATAAATGTCACAAGACATTATATTATGTGGCTATTGTTATTCAAACTTTGTAATAAATACTTTTTGAACGTTATGAAATGGTATTCATTTCGCTGTGTCGTCAACTTGATCTTGGGATTGACGAGATGCATAGGGAGGTCTAGAGGTTAAATTCCAGTCCTCACAGGGAGATATAGGATTTAAGTGTAGAAATCATGGCAATGTATTCTAGAGTATCACAATGTTCTTCTCAAGTTGGATAATGATTTTAACACAGTGAATCAACGCTCTAACTCAACTCTTATGAATCCTAACAAGTGCATCCATTATATAAACATGAGACACAACTTACCTAAGAAAGCCTCAAAAGTAGCGGGATACATGATTGCACAAAAAGTTTCATCAAACAAGAACATTGCACAAGACTATACACATGCAGAAGTAACTTCCCCAAGCTAGAACTTTTGCAAGGACCAACCTTGAATAGATTACCAAAGGAAAAGAGAAAATGCAGTTATAAAAAGAGAGTGTGAGAAATGGTTACCTCCCCGAGCTTGAACAAAGAAAGGGTGACACACTTTACCGTACAGGTACAAATAACCTCACTTTTGATGGACATGGACCTTTGGTTCAACTAATACTTCCTTGTTGAAGTGTTGAGTTGAAACAACCAAGTGGCTTATCCAAGTATTTTCATAGTTGGCACAAACCATTCATGTCATCACACAAGGTTCAAGTCCCTGCGAAAATAGCAAACGAAGTAAAAGCAAACGATTTGGTATACGAATGGAGTTCGTTCACCCAACCATGATAATAGAAATAAAAGAAACATGAAACACTGCAGAGAATTATAGGCTAGGGAGTTTTGAAGGTAGGTAAAAGGAAATGAAGTACAATGGAACATATAGAAGGTAACCAACTGACCTGGGATTATCAAAAATAAAAAAGATTGGAGAGCTTATAACCTTTTTGTACCTATTCCTGCCCTTGCTATACGGTGATGATCCTTGGTACGGGCGCGTGGTATGGACGGGCTCCACCCGTACTGCAACCCGCCTTCTCATTTTCTCTCTCTCTCTTTTTGGACACTCTCATCATAGTTGGTATGACCGGGTGGTATGGGAAGGATGCACCCGTATGGGTGATCGTTAATTTGCAATAAATTTTTCGTTTTCTGAAATTGCGAAACGAGAGAATTATGGGCGCGTGGTATGTTTGCGTCCACCCATACCGTTGCTCGTTAAGCTAGTAGTAACTCAGTTGGAAAATTTTCTGCTTCTTCCGATGTGTCACACGAGTGGTATGGGCGTGTAGTACGGATGGGTGCGCCTGTGCTGCTGCTCGTTACACTCACTGTAAGCTCCAGAACAAGTTATTTTCTCCGAAATTTTTAGTAAGTAGTTGAATCGGAAATTGTGATTGTGCTACTACTATCTGAAAACATGCAGCACCGGTTCCACGATTGCTGAGGGGAAGGAGGTCTCCAAATTCGATGGAATGTAAGTGGCACAGAAATAAATTATTTAAGCTGCTACACTCTACGAAGCAGCAACTTATTTCAGCTGCTCCACAACGACATGGCAACATAAATAGCAATGGCCACTGATAATACCCATATGAGGAGGAAATTGGTACCACTTTCTGGCCTAATCTTGAGCCCGTCTATCTCACCGCCTCCCTGCTCCTGCATCCCCTGCATCTGGCGAAGCTCCCGGATCTCTAGTAACCGGGCGTACATGATTGCACTTTATAAATTGTGGTTGTGACAGTTGCATGCAGCACAATCCACGTATATTACGTTTAAAAAAACCACCAATATCAAAATACCACCATGATCAGACAAAAGGAAGTAATACAGGGTTAAGACAAATTAACGGATGACCAATTTTTTTCCTCCCAGGACTCCGGGACCACTAATTCAGACCGCTAGGTCCACAAGTACTACTATTACAACTTAAAAAGGCACGGAGCTCAAGCTAAATAGAACTAATTATCACACATCTCCTTGATCTTCCTAATCTTAGCCCGATGCGCATCTTCCTATGAGAGCAAGGATCGAATAATTTGCTCCTTCCTTTTAGCATCTTCTTTGCACTGCTTCAATTGTTTCTCTGCATTTTTCCTCACGCACTTCTCAATACTCGTAGTTCTGAACTGTAAGACTTTGGCCTGGTGAAGATCATTCCTTGCTTGAGTCAGTTCTTTCACTGTTTTAGCCTTCATGGCCAACGCCACGTCCCTCTCCTTCTCGACTTTGCAAACCTTGTATTGCACCCTCCTGAGATCTCGGTTAAGCTTGGTCGTGTCAACTAGGTCCCATAGCTTCATCTCAACACTGTCAAGAAGTGAGCTGACTACGGATTCTTTCAACTCAACAGTCATATCCCATAGTTTGTCCAGCGTTTTCTGCATCGATTTGGGCCGCTCTAGATCTACCCATTTGACAACACCGCAACTTCCGCCTTGCATCATTGCACGATGTCCTTGACACTGTAAAAACCTCGTGCCTGCGTTTCGTCCTTCGAACACTACAAATTTAGCAGGCACATATCCATGTTTACATAGCAGAAGACTGTCTTAATCCGCTAAACCGTGATAGTCGAAGTCATACAACGCCTGGTTAGCCTAACACATCATACGCGCATGAGTAAACATAGTAGATCTATCTCAAAATAGATAACTGGCCAAAAATGATAGAGATAGAGATAAGACGACTCACATCAAAATCACGGTCCCTGTCGGCACGACGCGTTTCCTCACCGTCTCCCCTTGAACCCATGGCGAGAGGGAGAGAGAGGGAGAATGGGGTGGCTGCCGGAGAGATAGCTGGAGGCGCCATTGGCTTGCGGCTATGGCAGGATGGGAGAGAAGTGGGGAAAATGGCTTCGAGGGAAGGAAGAGAAGTACGGGGAGGAAGAGAAGTAATGGGGACGTGACACTGGCATATGGCCCACTGAACGTGTGAGTCGTGACACTCGCAAAAGGAGAGCACTCGGTGTTGCTAGTTTGTCCAGAGCAAGTGGCAGTAAGTGTCGCTAATCATGCCATAGAACAGCCTACTCACGGATCGCTCTCACGAAGACCATCCCAATCATACAAGTGCCCCGATCGAACGGTATGTAACAATAACCATGCAGAACAACTGTGTTAGGGCGAGCCTTCTAGAAGACTCGGTCTAACGGCCACCATTGGGGGGCTAAGGTTAGGGCTCTCCTAAGGTTAGGATCCATATGTGGTTTATGAGAAGAACACACATGCAATGACACTGGTGATATGTGGTTTGTGAAAAGAGCACACATGCAATGACTCTAACTGTGAATTGTGAAAAGAACAGGCAATACAATTACTCTCGTGGATCCATGTGTTTTTTGTGAAAGAACAGTCATTCATTGACTCTAGTTGTGGTTCATGAAAAGAACACACATGCAATGACTCTAGATATGGTTTGTGAGAAGAACACACATGGAATGACACTGGTAGATCCATGTGGTTTGTCAAAAGAACAAACATCCAATGACTCTAGCTATGGTTAATAAAAAGAACACACGTGCAATGACACTGGTGGATCCATATGTGGTTTATGAAAATAACACACATGCAATGACTCTAGGTGTGGTTCATGAAAAGAACACACATCCAATGACACTGGTGGATCCTTATGTGGTTTGTGAAAGAACACACATGCAATGAATCTAGCTATGGTTCATGAAAAGAACACATATGCAATGACACTAGTGGATCCATATGTGGTTTGTGAAAAGAACAGACATGCAATGAATCTAGCTGTGGTTTGTGAAAAGAACACACATCCAATGACTCTAGTTATGGTTAATGAAAAGAACACACATGCAATGACACTGGAGGATCCATATGTTGTTTGTTGAAAGAACATACATGCAATGACTCTAGATGTGGTTAATGAAAGGAGCAGACATGCAATGACTTCGATGGATCCATTTGTGGTTTGTGAAAAGAACACACATGCAATGACTCTAGCCGTGGTTTGTGAAAAGAACACACATGCAATGACTCTGGTGTATCCTTATGTGGTTTGTGAAAAGGACAGACTTGCAATGAACTCTGGTGGATCCATATGTTGTTTGTGAGAAGAACACACATCCAATGACACTGTTGGATCCATATGTGGTTTGCGCAAAGAACAAACATGCAATGACTCTAGCTGTTGTTTGTCAAAAGAACAGGTAATACAATGACTCTGGTGTATCCATATGTGGTTTGTGGAAAGAACACACATGCAATGACTCTAGCTGTGGTTAATGAAAAGAACACACATGCAATGACTCTGGTGGATTCATGTGGTTTGTGAAAAAAATAGACATGCAATGGCTCTAGCTATGGTTAATGAAAAGAACACACATGCAATGACACTGGTGGATCCATATGTGGTTTGTGAAAAGAACAAACATGCAATGAACTCGGCCGCCGTGATGATGTCACCGTGACATCATGATGACGTGGCCCGCAGGCCCGTTGACCGCTGACCCCCAACGTGGCTGCTGATGTGGCCTTGGCCCACCGGTCAGCCACAGAGGCTAGCCCAGCCCCTGTGTAAGAAGAAATAAAGCCATGCGCTGACATCATGCTGGTGCAATATAGCCTTTAACCTTTTTCAGAAATTGTATATAATATATCATAAAAATGTATATAATATATCAAAATGTTCAGAAAAGTGAGATCTTTACAATAGACTCATAAACATGCATTGTTAAGCAACTTTAATTACAAGTTTAATTAGAGAACGAAATCAACCCCTCGTAGGTGATTCCGGGGTCTCTCCTATTTTAGGGTTTGGACCTCTCAGATCCCGCTTAAATTTCCAAGCATGCTTTAGGGTCTCATTTCAATGCTATTAAACTTGTCATATCATCATACTTCCTTGAGCATTGCATCAATGTCATGTGTTGATTGTTTTTCCCTTTCTTTCCGGTGTTTGGTTTTTTCCGGTAGAATACGATATCGATATCAAGATTGAAGACCGAGATCAACACCATAGAAGATCGATGAACAATACTTGACCAACTATAATAAAGTCAAGCATAGGGCTTCCGAAGATCAATATCAGGGTATCAACAGGAAAAGGCAAGCAAAACCCCACACATGATAAAATCCTATGATTTCAAAAGTATTTTATTCTTGCCATGATGCATACGATTCTACTGTGGTCTTTTATCGATAGATAGAGTATCCTATCTGTTGCATTACTCCCTTTGAGCTTATATTACCTGATCCACTACTCCAAGCATAACTAGGTTTGCCTTGTGTGCATTGCTAGAGCTTATATCCGTGTCTTGCTTAACCATGCTTAGCTGTCAGTGCTGGTTCATCCAGATGATGTATCAGATGCAGAGAATCTAGTATGACAGGAGAACGTGATGAGATGAGATAAGTGGTAAAGTATAAACATGCTAAGGCTTGTATGGGAGGCCACGGTGGTATGTGGTTTTTGTAGTCCCATGCTCGCCACTACAAGGACCTGAGTTCTTGCCTTTGTACCAATACGAGCGAACAACCACACAGGGTTTATGGGCGCCTCTCGACTAACTAACTTGCCTAGTACATTCCATGAGTCACATAGTTCGACGTTCCATTCGACATATGCATAGAAAATGTTTTGAAATATTTGGCGGTGAAGGTGCATCATAACAGGTAGATAAGTGTGGCTGGGGTTGCTTGGGGTCAATGGAGCCCCTGGTAAACCAACCTCGCCTCACATCTCTAGGGACCGGCTTCGGGATTTGACCTGTTACGGTGGAACCATCCTTAGGGTGTGACTCATGGTCTCGGCGAAAGCAAGGTAAAGGTCGTGTCTAACCACCCTCTGTCGGCCTTCCAAGGAAGAGGGCTAATGTACTAGCATTAAGAATCGGTTAGTACGTGTGGGTAAAGTTGTACACCCCTGCAGGGTTAAATCTTTTCGAAAAGTCATGGTCATGGTTATGAATGCTTGGTGACCGAATTAAAGGATCATAGAGAACTTTAACCTAATCGTAAAACTTGGAGGTTTCAATGTGTGCTTAAGGATGCTTCCTCAGGGTACGAGGGCGTGATCCTAGTTGTGAGATGAGGATTACTTTGGTGGATATCAAGATGATGATCAATTCTTCGAAGATGTCACGCTCTCTTATCCCCTTTTAAAATATTTTGATTAGACAAGCTTCTTCTCCCTCTTGTTTTATAAACAAAGATGGCTTTATGAAAAATAACCCCACTAGCCATAAGTCTTGCGGAGTACACCCTATACTCACCCTTGCTTTGTTGATACTTTTGTAGAAGAATAAGTGTTCCCCTAAAGACAGGTTTGGTACAACATCGACATTGTCGAGTAGCTTGGGGTTCCCGGCTGGCAGCCTAGAATCTATTGGATAGGGCGTCATCGTTATGCTTCAGGCCTCTTAGGCCATTTGTTAAGTTTGCTATACTTAATAGCATAATTTTCCTTCCGTTGTTTGATGTTTGTCGTCAGTGACCTCTGCTTGTAATATTTTAGTTCTTTGCTCAGTTATGAGCTTGCTGTATTAATTTTTGTGTCGCAGGGTTACTGTTGTCTTACCGATTTGTCACTGAATATCCTCGAGCTCTAGGTTAAAATTATGTGAGGCTAAGATCTAGGATTTGTTTAACCCTAATCCCCGGGGTGTTAAAGTTTTTGGTATCAGAGAAGTACCGACCATAGGAAAACCTTGCTATTGGTCAATGTTGAGTCTAGTGCTTGTGAAAACTATTTCAAAGATGAAAAGTATTTGTGAAAACTCTGGTATGCTTCTTTTCCTACTTATTCAGTTTCACTCTAACTCCAGGTCATCTTATCTTCTGTTGACTCTGGAAAAAGTTGTGATATCTCTTCTAGTCTCTCAAAACTTAGGTGCCTTTTTGGCAGGTCGTTTATCAGCCAGTTGACCTAGTGTAGAGTTCTTTAGAGTTGTGTGTGTTGTGTGTTCTTTGTCTCCTTTGCTCTGTTTCACCTGAGAGATTTCTTTCCATCATGATCTCTCTACCTTATGGGTCCACAATATTATGTTGATGGATCCATAGTGTTCTGTTCTAGGCCTCGAAGTTTCCTTTCGCCTCGTGTGCCTCCTTTTTATTTGTTGGGTACTTCACAAGTTTGTATCTTCTCTTGGAAGCTACCTCATGATTGCTACCTTGCAGTGTACGCCATGTCACTCAAGTAGTAGTTACTTCTTTCTCGGCTTTTAACCCTTATACTTGAACCGAAGATCCCGGATTGTGCTAGATTCTAGTGTTATGAATCTTGTACATGAAGCTAATCTTTAAGGCAAGATCCATTCCATTGTCCCTTGTTGCTAATTGTGAGATCCCAATTTCAGCAACCCTGGTTAGTTGTCCAGAATGCAAAAATCAGGGGGAACAAAAACTTTTTCTTGTTTAGTGATGAAGTGTTTTCCTGTTGTTTGACTATGTTTATGCTTATGACTGTGTACTAGAAGATATACTCCTTACATCAGCACTAGTTGACAAAAACTACTTCCCAAAACTATCTTAGCTCATCTTACATATTCTCAAATGTTCTGGCATTTCAAAACCTGAGCCAAGATACCTTTACAACCTCCCCCATTTTACTAGCTTCTATTTCCCCAAACTATGGAGAGATACATATTATAATCTCCTTATGTTTTCAAGACAGAACCTTCAACTACTCTTCTCCCTCGGTTTCCCAAGGACACCTTTATAAAGTTTTTGACTTCTACTCTTGGTAAAGATACCAAGGACTCTCACCTAATTCCAAACACAACCTTTTCAAAATACCCATCCTTACCTCGAGCTAGGCTTGATGGTAACCCCAGTAGTAGGTTTGCTTTGTTTGTGAGATGAGTTGCCTTGATCTGTTGTGTGATGAATTGCTTTGATCTGCTGTTTGACTTGTTTGCTTAGCAAGTAGTATGAGCCACTCTAGGAGCTCATCACTTGTATCAATATAACTTAAAATGACCAAACCCTAAGCAAGAATACAAAGCAGGATCTGATCTCTAGATACTAGGTGATCATCTAAAACCCTTAACCGGATCAATTCTGAAGATATCCCTTCTAGAAGCTTCGATGGCAATGAAGACCAATATCAAGCATGGATCTTTTATACTCCCTCTGCACTTCAACATCATCCACTTGATGATGCTTTGGTACCTTCCATCCCATCAAAATCATCACCACCCACATTCTAGTCAAAAACCCTAAATCTGCCAAATTTGGCTAAGTCTGGAATCTGCTCCAACATCACCTTTCTGAATGTCTCCTTTTAGCAACCCTTGTGCATTTTTGAAAATGCATTTGAACCATCTTGTTAAACATCCTAAGGACTACCACTTCCCACTCTTTCCCTTATTAAGATCATCTTCCAACCCACTTGTTCTTGATGGTTTTACAGGCAAGAAAATAACTATTCCTACAAATCTAGTCATCATGCCTACTTTGAGAGAAGCTCACACCACCATTCCACCTTCTATGGACCAAATCTTTGCATGGTTGTGTTCTATTCATATAGGTCTATCAATATATACTTCACTTGTTCCAAGTGGATCTTTTTGCTTCTTAAACCCACAAGGTTTTGAAGGCTAGTTGATAATCTTCTTTGGCAGGCTTATTTTATTCAAAATTTGAAACCATGTCTTGGTGAGCTCAAGCAGGATCAAGCTCAAACCTCTACACCGTTGTGATCTACATCAATTGTTATATCCATCCTTATATCCCATGCCCCAAGGGGAGCTCTGAGCACCAAGATCCAACAAGGTTTTGGTGGCATGAAAACAATCTTACCCAAGATCCATAAATCTCTAGTTTCACCAAAATCAACTTGGATTCTCCAATCCCAAGATTGAAAATTCTTGTTACACCTTGTCTACATCATCTACCTTGATCATCAAGATTTATCAAATTTTATCCATATTTATTATGGACCAAATCTATTTAATTCCTTTAATAGACAAAATCTCCAAAACTCCTTTCCCAATGGAAAGTTTGGTTTTTTGCCAAAAGCCTTCTCCAACCTTTTTCTCAATTGAGGTACATATATCATACCCTACATTCCCATCTCAAAAATAAATATTTTTGAGGTCCTTTATTATTCCTTTTTGCCCTTTTTCTCAAATGGCAGAAATGGAATAATAATAGTTTTAAATACTTTTAAGCCACAATAAATCTTGGGAAAATTCCCCTAAGTATGTGTTCACATTTGGGACCATCTCACATCAAAAACTCCACCTGTCCAATTCAAAAATACCAAATAAATTCCTAAAAACCATTTCTGCACTATCTGAATAATTGATACAAAGTCCATCCAGAATTCTCTGAAAAATCCCAAATTAATCTCAGAGATGCATCTTAACCTTACCCATCTACCAGTATCCTTATCTCAGTTTGTGAAGATAAAAAATCAAGACATACCACTTGATCATCCTTTATGGATGATTTGAACATTTAACCTTTTAGTACCCAAAAACCAAATCAAACCTCATCCAATTTTCCCCAACAAGCCTCCACAGCACCACCCCTCAGTCTTGGTAGTATGCACTGTAGCTAAGCCACTATAGAACTGTAGCTGCTTCCCTACTTCTCTCTGCATCTTTGCATGACCAGAGGCACCCGACACCCCCACTCCACCGCCCCTATCCATCAATGGGCAGGCCATGGACCATCCTTGGCTTCCCCATGGACTTGTTCCACCATGAGCCTCCCCTAGCCGAGATAAAAAGGCCAGAGGCCAGCAAGCCCCCTCTCGGCTCCTCATTTGCCCCCTCTCACCCCCACTGACCTACCCCGTAAACCACTCCCTCTCCCCCGCTTTGTCCTACTCGAGAGAGTGAGGGAAGAGAGCTTCTCGGCCATGGCAGAAAATCGAGCCCAACTCCTTCTCCCTTGCTCCCCTCCACGTGCATGTGGCCCTCCCACACTCCTCTACCCCTGATCTACCCTCCCCTAGCTCGAGAGCTCCTCCCCTGCACCGTAACACCCAGGAGGTGAAGATCTCTCTCCTTCGGTTCTTCCTCAAGAAAACCAACTGGTGGTCTCCTTCCCCCTCTTCCACCCTCTGTGATGGCTCTATTAGCATCCTAGGAGCTAGCACTAACGCCCCCGATCCACCTGTACGGCTTGCAGGTCCTCAAGAAGCTCCCACGGCGAGCTCCAGCGAGCACCGAAGCAGATCTCGCGGTGGCAGAGGCAGGCGACGCCCTCCTTCATCAAACCCCACCGTGCCGCCCCTCTACTTGGTCACCGTCGTCGACCGCCTCACCTTCATCGTTCACCATCGCCACCCGACCTTTGTTGGCAGCACCTCAACTCTTCGATTGACGCGGGCCTTTTGAAGGTGCCCTTGAAGTTACGCACAAAGATGTAGACCAGCTCTTCCCAACTGCGAATGGATCCGCGTGGGAGGTTGTTCAGCCATGCCCTGGCAGCGCCCTGTAGCTGTAGCTACGGGCATTGCATAGCCGTTCTTTGACTCCCGCCGTGGAGCCTGACGGAGGAGACATGGTCCTCTAACCAGATTTTCGGGTCCTACAGACTGTCAAACTTTGGGTTCTCTGATGGGAGCTTAAACCCCTTGGGCATTCGCTTTTGCCTAATGGCCCTGCTGAAGAATCTAGCGCCACAGAGCTCCACATCTTCATCTTCTGAGTCAGTCAATCGGGCACGTCACGCCCTTGACTTGTCGATCTTGTGCTGCGTGAGGTCATCGCGCGCGTCGTAGTCGTGGTTGTGTCGCCGGGAGCGGCGGCGTCGGGACAGATCGTGACTATCATCGCTAGATGAGGGTGAGGAATAGCGTTTTTCTAGAGCTTTGCCTTTCTTTGGCTTAGGTGTCGGTTCTTTGTCGAGAGCGGCTTCGATTAACCCCAAGCCTGCAATCATAGACCGGTGCATGGCAGCTCGAGGATCTCTAGCTGGCGGCTGGTTGTTGAGGAGGTACATGGTGGCCGCCGTTACCGCAGCTTGTGGCATTTTTGGGAGCACGTTGCCACGTGTATCCACCTTCATGGATCCGAAGTCGAGGACTTTTGCGGCTTCTACATGTTCTTTTTCAGTGAGGTGGGCGAGTCGAGATCACCTTTTATCAGCGATGTACTCGATGCACTTGGAGGAGGATCCTCCGTGGGAGGAGAGCCCAGCTCGCCGAAGGCTCGACTCATTTGCCGCCTTTTTACGCGCCTCGTGTTGCGTGATTGTTTGCAGTTGGCGTTTGTATACCTCCTTCAGGAGCCAATGGTAACCCATCAGCAGTTCTTGCGGGGAGCCGAAAGACAGAGGGTGGCCTCGTAGGGCTTCTCGGCAGCAGGCCCACTCGAGATCGTTGAGCCTGATCACGACGCGTTCACCAGTTTGCTCGTTTATCATAGTTGGAGGTTCGACTGCCCCTCCGTTGTTGACGGGGGCGCCGTTAGTGGGGCACCATTTGGTGGTCCGCCATTGGGTGGTCCGCCATTAGGTATTCCACCATTTGTCGGGTCGGTTCCATTGCCACTATTGCCCATGTTGTCGCGATTGGTGGAGAGTCGCCCGCGTTGATGACGATGCACATGAAGTGGTTGGGGAAGTTGTTGCTCCCGCAACTTTCAGATCCGGAGCCGTAGGCTCCATCTTCAGTTGCTAGATCGCCCAGATCGGATTCGCGACTACTGTCGTTGTCCGTGTTTTCGACTGTTGTCGAGGCATTGAGTTCACTGAGGGTGCCGATCGGCGGAGGGAACCATGATGCTGGAGCAATCGATGGTGCTGCCGGCTAGTCAGGCATGCGAAGCATGCCCATCTGGCCGACTTGGAAGTGGAAACTCCTGATCTCCAGGCTAATTCCGTCGCCCACGGACTCGAAAGCCGGGCGAGTGGCCAGTGTGTGGACGGTGAAGTCGAATGCGCCGAAGAGCTGGCGAATCTCCGCTATTGCGTAGTTGTAGATCGCAGTTGATGGGGCCGAAGAAGCCGCAACATTTACCCAAGTTCAGGCCTCGCAGATGTCCCTACTCCTGCTTGTCTGCTCATGGAATTAACAGAGGATTCGAAGATTACAAAGGTGCGCAGATGCAATCTGGCCAGGGTTGTGGAAACTAGGGTTGCGCATGTCCTCCTCGCCACCCCTCCTAGCCTTTATATAGATAGGCTAGGTCTCAGGTAGCAGGTCGAGTCGGTTACAGATTAGGGCTTTCCCTTTAAACTTTCTATCTTTAGCTTCTTCTTGTTCCGCAAGCAATCGAGAGTCCATAGAATACTCGAATTCTCCACTTGGGCCTTGACAGCGTCGTGGGCTTCTGCCGTATTCAGGCCGTATATACCAAGCCCGAGTACCTATAGGGTATACCCATTTCAGTATCATTTTTACACAATGGTATCATACAGACCCAAGACTTAGTCCAAACCCCTTTATTAGGTGGTATGTGACAATTTAAATCATATATGAAATCCCACAGAGGCAATTAAAGTATTTCCAATTGCTACTATCTTAATCTATCAAAACCTACTAAAGTGAATAGGGTGTTGAATGTTTGTTTGCTGTATTGTATTGATGCTGGTATGCCTTGTGTTGATTGTGGCTTTGTTTGCTTGCATGTGCTATCTTTGACGATGATAGTTGCGGTTATATTGGAGAGCAGAAGAAGATGATTTTTATTGGATATTATGGTATTATAAGAAGAAGTCTAGGGACATATATGCCATATTGATGATCTTCAGGCAAGCCACCTTCTTACTCATAAGCCTTGTCCTATTGTTTTACTTATGCATGTTTTATCTACTGTTTATTAAAAACTGCATTGTTTACTATATGTTGATGTATATATGGTATTGGTTTGGCTCCTCCAAACTATTACACTTTTGTACTATTAAGTACAAACCCCCATGATGACACCTACTGGCCCCTAGTAGAATAGATGGTGCATATCACCATAGCCCGTTGGAGACCCTGTTTTAGCCAAAGCAAAGCTATAGGATGGGAAGACCCGGAATTTTTTTTACCAAATGTTTTATAATAAAACCTTGGTGAGGTAGGACCTCCCAAGAGATGTTGAGAAGGAAAAAGGTTTTGTTTTACAAAATGCTGAAGGAAAGCTAGAGGAAAAAGGTTTACAAGGTGCACCCGGTTCTTTGAAGTTTAGCTATAACAACTTAAGCCGTGCAACCACATTACTCTGGAATAGGACAGGGCTGGATTTGATGTTTTTTTATTCTGGTATAAGCTGCCTCGCAATGACTACAGGGGATAAAAATCCCTGGAGGGTGGGCCTTCTCCTGTAAGGGTCCATGTGAGACATCGACCTAGAGAAGGAACGAAGGGTCTACGGTCCTCCACGTGTTGCTATGAGCCCCTCATGGAAAGCGCACACTAGGGAAGTGGAAAAAGCACTCCGGTTGGCTTGAGAACTATATAGGGCATCCCGGTGTTGAGGGGAATAACACTCATAGGGTAGGCACTTATATTGGAGTAGGCATCCGGAGAGTCTTGATCGGTTACTCGACCCACGATCGGTGTAGATCAGGGTAGTGTACCCGGATGGTGTGGGTAAAGTGTGCAACCTCTGCAGAGTGTAAATCTATTCGAATAGCCATGTCCGCGATTATGGACGAGTTGGACAAACTTCTATAGAGCGGTGCTGGTTTTGTTTTTAAAAAGTATTTCAGAAAAGAAATGGCTTTGGAAAGGTTTTGACCATGGGATGGTCGTAAAGGAGAAAGGTTTTGACCATGGGATGGTCGAAAGGGGGAGAAAGGAGTTTGGTCGTGGGACGACTTGAAGATGGGAACAAATGGGTACCCCAGTCCTAGTGTTTTCCAAAACTTTTCAAAAAGGTTTCCAAAATGTTTTACAAAAGTTTTCAACAAAGATATGTAGATGCTATATCTACAAGAGAAACTATTTGAGAAAAGAACCTCCATTGGAGCCCACCTACTGCCACAGCCATATTGCATATCCTCTTGTTTTATTATTCTATTAAGGTGGTTTGCGAGTACATTCAAAGTACTCACTAGCATTGTCCCTGGCTATTAACTTGGTCAGATATCGAGAAGAAGGTGAAGTGGACGACTATGCGAGCTAGGATGTTCTCCCTGTCAGTTGCCTGTAGGTTAAGGCATGGCTCGGGCTATACGCTTAATGAAGTTCTGCTAATGTTGATCGATGTAGCCATAATGGCAAATAAGGTATGACATGTATTTATTATGTATTGGATGTTTACTTCGATACTTGTCGGTTATGTGCCACGACTAACTGATCATGGGATCGTGGTTGTATGCATAATAGGGATTCTCGGAGGATTAATCCAGGGGCCCCACAGACTTGGTATCAAAGACATCCTGACTGTAGGAGAACTTTAGTTAGGATAGTCGTTAGACAGGAACCTTATTTTGAAAACCCCGGCTTTCGAAAACTAGTTTCCCAATGAGTTTCAAAAAGTTCTACTTCTTCTCTTACTCTAAGTAAATGCTTTCAAAAATGGTTTCCTCTAACTCTCGTCCAAACTTCAAACCTACGGATTTTAAATAACTAGGACCTAGAACCCGGTGAAGACAATGAGAACAAGTTGAAGACAAGCAACTACCAGCAAACACAAGGAGACTACAAAATCGCCCTACCAGCGGAATCCTCACAATCAGAAGACATCGGGTGTTGCACTATCAAGAGGCGTCCAAGATACGACAAAGGCTTCATCTGCAAGATAGTGACTCCAACTTGAAGAAAGACGATATCTAGGATCAATAGTCCTAAGAATAGGATTCCCCTACCTCCCGAGTAGTTAACTCCTTGGTCCCTAGCGTTGACCGTGTTTGCTTGCCTAAGTGCATCCTGTGTTGCTTGATGTGTGTTGTCTGCCGAGGACATTGCGATTCCCTCGGTCTGTTAGCCTTGTGTGTATGTTCTGGATTTCTTTGACCTCCTTAAAAATGTGACTCGAGGAGCGATAACCCACCTAGTAACTCCGGAAACCATTGTGTTAGCTGTCAGTATTGAGACCCAGACTAACCTCGAGAGTATATGAGAGGAAAAGAATCGAGAGAATCAGGAGTTAGATCTCGTCAAGTCATAACCACTAGAAGACTTCACCTTAGCAGGAGGGCATACCCCTTCCAACTCACCTCTCAAGACTCGTCGATCACATAGCACTCTGTTATTATCGGTCTATTATAGATAGAATCCCGTTGAAGCCGGAAGTCAATCCCCGAAGGATCCTCAATATCCACAAGAAAACACCAGAAATGTCTACCAAGACATGAAGTAAAGACCTAACTACGCTAACCTCCGGTATATTAGACCTTCTAACCACCTCAGGAGACTAACTATTCTAGTCGACCCTACCCAACCCAACGGGAAGTTCCTCCCCAGAAGGACAAAATAATCCAAAAGCCCGAAGATGAGGATGCATGAAGACAATGAGTCTACTCCGCCCTCAAGCAGAAGCCACGCAAGAGATTCAAGTGAAGACCTCTTCTCCAATGCTGGCTGCATCAACCCTGACTAAAGACTAGCCAGGAGAGTCATAACCCGCTAGCTTTCCCTGAGCTAACCCCATAAGGCTTCATTAGGAAACCAACCCCGCCAAAGTTTGCGATAGGACGTCACTCGAAGACTCTAGTCAAGACCCAGAAAGAAGACAGCCTTCCACTAACATCAAGTCAGCACTCCAAGACAGAAGATCCGTGCCCCTCCCGAAGCACCTTAGTGAAGATCTAAGGTGGAAAGACTGCGTCTTTCCACTCAATCTCCAGAAGACTGTCTACTAGAAGATACTCCAAAGAAGATCTCTGGATCCGATGTCTTTTCGCCACACCAACACTTGCAAGTTAACCGAGGAGAAACGAACTAAATTTTTTACGAAATCCCTCTGTCGTTTCAGCTGAAGACCCACCAGAAGGGCCACATGATGGCTAACCGCTCAGTTCCCATCGCTTAGAGGACGTGAGACTCCAACGGCTCCAACAGACTAAGTATGAATAATCATAGTATATAAGCCCCATAGGACCTACCTTCGTGGATGTCATCGGAAGATTTCAACTCTAGGAGAAAGAGTGACGACAGTCTTCAAAACCTCAATCAACGACTCCAAGAAGGAAGGAGTACTTCCACTCCTAGAATTCTACCCTAGTTTAATCCTAAGGGGGAAAGACTGTGTCTTTCCCACAAAAATAGGGTAACCCTTCACCGAAGAAAACTCAGGAGTCTCGACCGTAAAGTCGACAATTAGGATACGCTACGACCCTAAGGAAGAGCTGTGAATACTTAGAGAGAGGTACACCCAGTTGTAGATCCTATCCTCCGACGAGTACTCGGTGAATTTTAAAATCGAGGTCGTCTGCCTAGCCTAAACCCTCGAAATATCGAGCCCCGAAGGAATATAAGATCATCCCTCGCAATCAGGACTGGACTCTGCTCAACTCTCCGTGCATCCCGGAAGACTGAAGCTCAACGTTATCGATAGAATAGTCACTTCAAAGGACGGGTACCGTAAGATAGCACGCTTGAAACCAGTAGCGCTAACCTTGACTCAAAATCCCCTAACCCTACTCTCCTGAATCTCAGGACAAGATTCTTTTAAGGGGGAAAGGTCTGTGACATCCCAATTTCAGCAACCCTGATTAGTTGTCTAGAATGCAAACATCGGGGGGAACAAAAACTTTTTCTTGTTTAGTGATGAAGTGTTTGCCTATTGTTTGACTATGTTTATGCTTATGACTGTGTATTAGAAGATATACTCCTTACCTCAACACCAGTTGACAAAAACTACTTCCCAAAACTATCCTGGCTTATCTTACATATTCTCAAATGTTCTGGCATTTCAAAACCTGAGCCAAGATACCTTTACAACCTCCCCATTTTAGTAGCTTCTACTTCCCCAAACTATGGAGAGCTACATATTATAATCTCCTTATGTTTTCAAGATAGAACCTTCAACTACTCTTCTCCCTCGGTTTCCCAAAACACCTTTATAAAGTTTTTGACTTCTACTCTTGGTAAAGATACCACGGACTCTCACCTGATTCCAAACACAACCTTTTAAAAATACCCATCCTTACCTCGAGCTAGGCTTGATGGTAACCCTAGTAGTAGGTTTGCTTTGTTTGTGAGATGAGTTGCCTTGATCTGTTGTCTGATGAATTGCTTTGATCTGCTGTTTGACTTGTTTGCTTAGGAAGTAGTATGAGCCACTCTAGGAGCTCATCACTTGGATAAATATCCCTTAAACTCACCAAACCCTAGCAGGAATACAATGTAGGATCTGATCTCTTGATACTAGGTGATCATCTAAAACCGTTAACCAGATCAATTCTGAAGATATCCCTTCTAGAAGCTTCTAAGGCAATGAAGACCAATATCAAGCATGGATCTTTTATACCCCCTCTACACTTCAACATCATCTAATTTATTATGCTTTGGTACCTTTCATCCCATCAAAATCATCACCACCCACATTCTAGTCAAAAACCCTAAATCTGCCAAATTTGGCTAAGTCTGGAATCTGCTCCAACATCACCTTTCTGAATGTCTCCTTTTCTCAACCCTTGTGAATTTTTGAAAATGCATTTGAACCATATTGTTAACCATCCTAAGGAATACCAAGTACCACTCTTTCCCTTGGTTAGATCATCCTACAACCCACTTGTTCTTGATGGTTTTACAGGCAAGAAAATAACTATTCCTACAAATCTAGTCATCGTGACTACTTTGACAGAAGCTCACACCACCATCCCACCTTCTATGGACCAACTCTTTGCATGGTTGTGTTCTATTCATATAGGTCCATAAATATCTACTTCACTTGTTCCAAGTGGATCTTTGTGATCTTAAACCCACAAGGTTTTGAAGGCTAGTTGATAATCTTCTTTGGCAGCCTTATTTTATTAAAAATTTGAAAGCCTGTCTTGGTGAGCTCAAGCAGGATCAAACTCAAACCTCTACACCCTTGTGATCTACATCACTTGCTCTATACATCCATATATACCATGCCCCAAGGGGATCTCTGAGCTCCAAGATCCAATAAGGTTTTGGTGGCATGAAAACAATCTTACCCAAGATCCTTAAATCTCTAGTGTTCACCAATATCAACTTGGATTCTCCAATACCAAGATTTCAAATGCTTGTTACACCTTGTATACATCATCTACCTTGATCATCAAGATTTATCAAATTTTATCCATATTTATTATGGACCAAATCTATTTAATTCCTTTAATAGACAAAATCTCCAAAACTCCTTTCCCAATGGAAAGTTTGGTTTTTTGCCAAAACCCTTCTCCAACCTTTTTCTCAATTGAGGTACATATATCATACCCTACATTCCCATCTCAAAAATAAATATTTTTGAGGTCCTTTATTATTCCTTTTTGCCCTTTTTCTCAAATGGCAGAAATGGAATAATAATAGTTTTAAATACTTTTAAGCCACAATAAATCTTGGGAAAATTCCCCTAAGTATGTGTTCACATTTGGGACCATCTCACATCAAAAACTCCACCTGTACAATTCAAAAATACCAAATAAATTCCTAAAAACCATTTCTGCACTATCTGAATAATTGATACAAAGTCCATCCAGAATTCTCTGAAAAATCCCAAATAAATCTCAGAGATGCATCTTAACCTTACCCATCTACCAGTATCCTTATCTCAGTTTGTGAAGATAAAAAATCAAGACATACCACTTGATCATCCTTTATGGATGATTTGAACATTTAACCTTTTAGTACCCAAAAACCAAATCAAACCTCATCCAATTTTCCCCAACAAGCCTCCACAGCACCACCCCTCAGTCTTGGTCGTGTGCACTGTAGCTAATCCACTATAGAACTGTAGCAAACCTCTCCCTTGTCCTATATGCTTGGAAGAATGGGAGACATAGGCTACTACTTGCTTTGCGTTTCTAAAAATATTGCAGCTGCTTCCCTACTTCTCTCTGCATCTTTGCACACCAGAGGCACCCCACACCCCCACTCCACAGCCCCTATCCACCAATGGGCAGGCCATGGACCAGCCTTGGCTTCCCCATGGACTTGTTCCACCATGAGCCTCCCCTCCCCGAGATAAAAAGGCTAGAGGCCAGCAAGCCCCCTCTCGGATCCTCATTTGCCCCCTCTCACCCCCACTCACCTACCCCGTAAACCACTCTCTCTCCCCTGCTCTGTCCTGCTCGAGAGAGGGCGGGAAGAGAGCTTCACGGCCATCGCAGAAAATTGAGCCTAGCTCCTTCTCCCTTGCTCCCCTCCGCGTGCATGTGGCCCTCCCACACTCCTCTACCCCTGATCTACCCTCCCCTAGCTCTAGAGCTCCTCCCCTGCACCGTAATGCCCAGGAGGAGAAGATCTCTCTCCTTCGGTTCTTCTTCAAGAAAACCAACTGGTGGTCTCCCTCCCACTCTTCCACCCTCTGTGATGGCTCTATTAGCATCCTAGGAGCTAGCACTAACGCCCCCGGCCCACCTGTACGGCTTGCAGGTCCTCAAGAAGCTCCCACGGCGAGCTCCGACGAGCACCGAAGCAGATCTCACGGTGGCAGAGGCAGGCGATGCCCTCCTTCATCAAACCCCACCATGTCGCCCCTCTACTTGGTCGCCGTCGTCGACCGCCTCACCTCCGTCATTCACCATCGCCGCCCGACGCCCCAGGTAAGCCCCTGCCGCCTCTCTACACCGCCGTTACGGTTTCACCTGTCATGGCCGGCGCGAGGGAGACGACGACTGGGAGCCGTCGATCGACACTTGATCGAACGGCTCTAGCTCCCTGGTACCCCTTCACTGCATACAGCCGTTGACCGCCGGGCCCCACATGGCAGGATCAAGCGTGACCTCCCGTGCGTCGCTTCGCCGGGTGGGCCGGCCCACCTCCTCTGGCCTGCCTCTATGCGGCCCGGTTCCCTCCAGATCCGGCCCGCGACGCCACCTGTTATTTTTCCCTTTTTCCTGTATTTCCAGATCAAATAATAGCAGTTAGTTTTAAATCATTTGGAAAATGGAAATCAACACAAAATGTCTAGATATAAATTCATCTATGTTCATGCATATTTTGTGCAACATGCAAAACTATAAGTTTGACCGAAAATAGGGTTATTATTTTCTGGCATTTAATCTTCTAAACAGTATCTTTTACACTAAATAAAGTCCTCAGGGAATTCCATAGATCCAAATGAATTGAATCCTTTTTGTACTACAAGGTATAAGTCATACCCTGCATTTCACCTTAGATCCATAGTCAGTTGCTTCATATTTTGCCCATAGTAAAAACATCAAAAACAAACCTATTATATCTTTAGGAATTTCTCTAGGTCAACCCAGAATGGGTTTTGACCTAATTCCAACTCCTTGTACACCTTACTATCAATATCTAACAAACCCCAGTAGCCCATAATTTTCTAAGTCTCTGTTGGTTTGGTGTGAATTAATCTGTTGGGGCTTAGTTAATTCACTACTAAAATCACCCCAGCATTTCCGCAACTGCAAAAAGGATGATTCCAATTTCTACAGAAAGGTATTTTAAATACTTATCATGTGTATTTTGAATCAAATCAAAAGCTTCTGTAGATTTAATTTGGTGAAAAAGACAAAACAACTCCAGAACTGCCTTTGGGAATTTCCTGAGGGCATTCTGGTAATTATTTTTGGAGTGATTCCAACTCTTAGCTATTCAACCCTACAAAATCATCCAAGGAAATAATTTTTGGAGCTCCAGAACTTTTATGGTAAATATTTCCTAAAACTATAGCTTTTATCACTAGGAAAATCATAACTATTTAAAGAAAAGTGATAAAATAGTGAAACCACTTTTGTTGGTTCATTTTATCAACCCCTATCTGTTGGTATCATTTTTACACAATGGTATCATACAGACCCAAGCCTTAGTCCAAACCCCTTTATTAGGTGGTATGTGACAATTTAAATCATATATGAAATCCCACAAAGGCAATTAAAGTATTTCCTATTACTACTATCTTAATCTATCAAAACCTACTGAAGTGAATAGGGTGTTGAATGTTTGTTTGTTGTATTGTATTGATGCTGGTATGCCTTGTGTTGATTGTGGCTTTGTTTGCTTGCATGCGCTATCTTTCACGACGATAGTTGCAGTTATATTGGAGAGTATAAGAATATGGTTTTTATTGGATATTATGGTATTATAAGAAGAAGTCTAGGGACATATATGCCATATCGCTAATCTTCAGGCAAGCCACCTTCTTTCTCAGAAGCCTTGTCCTACTGTTTTACTTATGCATGTTTTATCTACTGTTTATTAAAAACTGCATTGTTTACTATATGTTGATGTATATATGGTAGTGGTTTGGCTCCTCTGAACTATTACACTTTTGTACTATTAAGTATAAACCCCCTTGATGACATCTACTGGCCCCTAGTAGAATAAATGGTGCATATCACCATAGCCCGTTGGAGACCCTGTTTTAGCCAAAGCAAAGCTATAGGATGGGAAGACCCCGGAAAAAAATTTACCAAATGTTTTATGATAAAACCTTGGTGAGGTGGGACCTCCGCTCCGTCAATCTGCTGTTCATCGATAGACGAAGCTCTCTCTTTTTCATCTGTTGAGAAGGAAAAAGGTTTTGTTTTACAAAATGCTGAAGGAAAGCTGGAGAAAAAAGGTTTACAAAAATGCACCCGGTGCTTTGCAGTTTAGCTATAACAACTTAACCCGTGTAACCACATTACTCTGGAATGGGACAGGGCTGGATTTGATGTTTGTTTATTCTGGTATAAGCTGCCTCGCAACGACTATAGGGGATAAAAATCCCTAGAGGGTGGGCCTTCTCCTGTAAGGGTCCATGTGAGACATCGACCTGGAGACGGAACGAAGGGTCTACGGTCGTCCACGTGTTACTATGAGCCCCTCATTGAAAGCGCACACTTGGGAAGTGGAAAAAGTGCTCTGGTTGGCTTGAGAACTACATAGGTTGTCCCGGTGTTGAGGGGAACAACACTCATAGGGTAGGCACTTATATTGGAGTGGGCATTCGGAGAGTCTGATCGGTTACTCGACCCACGATCGGTGTAGATCAGGGTAGTGTACCCGGATGATGTGGGTAAAGTGTGCAAGTTCTGCAGAGTGTAAATCTATTTGAATAGCCAAGCCCGCGGTTTTGTTTTCAAAAAGGATTTTGGAAAAGAAACGGCTTTGGAAAGATTTTGACCATGGGATGGTCGTAAAGGAGAATGGTTTTGACCATGGGATGGTCGGAAGGGGGAGAAAGGAGTTTGGTCGTGGGATGACCTAAAGACGGGAACAAATGGGTACCCCAATCCTAGTGTTTTCCAAAACTTTTCAAAAAGGTTTCCAAAATGTTTTACAAAAGTTTTCAACAAAGATATGTAGATGCTATATCTACAAGAGAAACTATTTGAGAAAAGAACCTCCATTGGAGCCCACCTACTACCACAGCCATATTGCATATCCTCTTGTTTTATTAATCTATTAAGGTGGTTTGCGAGTACATTCAAAGTACTCACTGGCATTGTCCCTGTCTATTAACTTGGTCAAATATCGAGAAGAAGGTGAAGTGGACGACTATGCGAGCTAGGACGTTCTCCCAGTCAGTTGCCTGTAGGTTAAGGCATGGCTCGGGCTATACGCTTAATGAAGTTCCCACTATGTTGATCGATGTAGCCAAAATGGCAAATGAGGTATGACGTGTATTCGTTATGTATTGGATATTTACTTTGATAATTGTCGGTTATGTGCCACGACTAACTGATCATGGGATTGTGGTTGTATGCATAACAGGGATTCTCGGAGGATTAATCCGAGGGCCCCACACTAATGTTCATACATTACCTTAGTATGGCTGGTACTACAATTCTAGCCTTCGAGCTTGTGGGTTTTGTTGCGATTGAATCTTGACAAATAAGGACTTCCCCAACCACTAGCTATGGCAAATGTTCTTTAAATAGAACCAAATATATCACGACAAGAGTACTACTCATGATTCTCGCATCAATACTCGTGACTCTGCCACACCTCCCCATCTATGCATTGGTTTTTGGAAGATCGTTAATCTATGCATCCACATCTCGAGATTCTATCCTGAGCATGTTTTTCCCCTTGTAGTTTTCGAACTTTGTCTTCCAGTTGGTAGCCAAGTAGTAAATGTGCATCAGTGTCCCCTGATGTAAGATACTCATGTGGTCCATCATGACAAACCATTTTGGGATGTCAGGAGAAACAAACTCCTGTACCTCGTCATATCTAGGACCAGGTCACAGTGTTGTAATCTGCAGATCAAGAGGCATTTATTAGCTTCTAACTATTCTACCTTAAAGTACCACACTCCTATATACTAGGAGGTCGTGTTGTTTCATGACCCTCTTAATGAAGTGATGCTATTACACATAAATACCCACCCTTTTTCCGATCTTTCGTGCTCGGGAATGTGGTGTTTGTGTACTAATGTGGTCATCTGAGATTCTTAGCCATTCTTATTGCTTTGAACTCCAAGGACGTTTATGTCATTCATAGTGTGGTTTGTTAATCCTATCACTAGGCAAAGGATGATTATGCTACCAAGTCCGTCACCCGGTTGCATTCTCTTCGGTCAAAGAGTTAGGCTTGTGCCAAAGCTCTGAGACTATGTCTTCTTTCCTTACCAAGCAAGCTCCCTCTCGAACTAAGTGACATATCGGTGGTTCGTGGTATCCTAGACATCTTTCTAGAAGTATCGCCATGTTGCCACATGACTGTGTTGTCAAGTTCTTGAGAAAGCAAGTTCTCTGAACTGCTCCATTCTCCAAGGATCCATACTGGATACCCCTAAACTAGGTTGGTTGAGCTTAAACAACAAATTAGAGAGTTGTAAGATAAAAGTTCTATCTAACTTAGTTCCTTCTTAAAGCGATGTTTAGTTTAGTTTGTGTTGAAGAAAGATAATATTTCCTTGGTAGATTTAGTATCTTCCCCCACCTTTGATTTGATTTGGGTTATCGTCAAATCAAACTCAGTTCCAAGGACTATCCTGATGATGTATTTACTCGTGATGTTTCACTTGAGTATATCTTCGTGTCCTTTGGTCTGATCAATACTTTGCCTTAGTCATACAACATATGAGCCCATTTTCCTCGAGTATCTCAATAAGTTTGTTGTTGAGCCCATCGACAATGTCCTTATGTTCTCCATGCTAGAATAGACTCATATGAAACATTTGGCATTAATGTTGGAAAACTTTCGAGAACCTCCTTCGTGTTATCTTGAAGTATGCGTTCTGGATGTTAGAAGTAACCTTCTCCGATTCACGGGCAAATGGTGAAATATGTCGCTGTGGATTCGAGTAGAGTTGTCTAGGTTTCCTTATGGACACTTGTGTTGCATTGCAATTACTTGAGTATAAGCAGTTGTCTTCTAACAAGTTGTTAATACATGGGTATAGCAATTCAGCTTAGTCTATTGGAGCTTAACACTATAGTCCATGGCTTGAGAATCTAGTAACTTTACCTTTACGGTAAATGTTGCAAACTATCTATTCAAACATGCTGAATCTGAAGTATCATTCCACTTAACCGAATCTGAATCTCAAGCAGATATATGGTTGGTGTTCCTCAAGGTTTTGACATAGGTTTCTATGTAAGTCCGACATGATTGATGTAATGGTTGACACAACTAGTCGGAAAGCCTATTGTCAAATTCTCTTGAATCAGCAAATAACAACCACTCTTCATGAGGCTTCTTCTATGATTTATTATAGGAGTTGTGCTTATGGTTTCCTTTGTATCCGAAGTCTGACCTTTACTTGATGTCCACTTTCTCGAACATCAAGGAGAACATTTAAAGTAGTGTTGCTAAATGTCTCTCGATCTATCCTCCAGACCCATTTATGTTGGCAAGCATTTGTTGTGCCAGGTAACAGAAGTCTGAGAATGAAGTTTCTTTTTCCTCGTGTCATCAGGAATCTTCTTACTTGTTCATCTGGTGGTGCAAAGTGATATCGTCATCTTTGGCAAAGATTTTGATAACCTGGATGAATAAATAGTTTCCCTTGTTTCCTCTAACATGTTCATAAAGTGACTATGATTTTGGTAATCATAAGTTTCGCTTGTTACATGTTCCTTGTGACTCTTACGAGTCCTCGCCACAAAACGACCTTTCTATCTTGGCCTTCTGTTGAATGAAAGAGTGACCCTTGTTTCCTCTAACATGTTCAACCCTTCTATCTCTATACCCATGAAATCTCTACTTAAGTCGCCTAGTAGATATCCTTATCTTGAAGTCTGTGGTTTTGTTCTTTCTATTGTAAGCTTTCCTTTTCATAAAATTAAACTCTTTTCAAACTCCGTGGTCTAAATCCTTATGAAGACTAGCTATCTAACAACTTTAAACCTATGTCATTTTTTTCCTCCGTTACCTTGATGTGTTTCTTTTTTGTCATCTCAGAGTCGTTTCTGAACACCCTGTCATGAGTTGACCATGAGATACTCTGTGTGTTGTTTAGTGTGTTTCCCTCTTATCCTTAGAGTGACCTTGTTCCTTCCTTCTTTCCTACCTTTGGAATCTTGGGTCGAGATTCTCGTAAGGGGTATAGAGCTATAACACCCCAATTTTAGTTAATCTTATATTTAGGGTTGTTTATGCATCATGAGCATCATATTTCAAAATATGCATTGAAGAAAATAAAGATAAAACCCTCACCCTAGTTTCCTTCTTCCTCTCAAACACATTCAAAATAGTTTGAATATTTTGAAAACAGAAAAAAAATGGATCCCAAATTGACTACAAGGGCCCCTGAGTATTTCAAATATTTTACAAAGTCCTCGAGTATTTTCAAAATGTGCAAAACACAAAATAGTTTGAAAAATGAAAACAAAATTTGGAAAAGGTTTTGGCAGACAAAATGGAGCCAGACTAGCAAACTGGCCAGCCCAACTTCCTCTTCTCCCCTTTCTACTGCCTACACGCAGCTCCCGCGGCCCATTAGCAGCTCGTCAAGGCCCACGCCGCGTACCCCTTCGTTCTCGTCGTCCTCGATGACAACAGGAAGTAGCTCGGTGTCGTGCCAGCCGCCATCGATCTCCGCCCACCGTTGTGATGCGCCGCCACCCCCAGATGTGACGATAAGACCACCACGTACGCCTCGACCTCGTCCCTATCCTCTCTTCCCCCTCCCAGCGAACTCCTCTCACATTTTCTGTCAAAACCCAGATTTTTTATCCCAAATGCCTGTTATGTCATACATCGCAATCCCAGGATTACCATTTTTGCGAGACATAACAGATTGGATATCACAGTACATCATCCATTACAAACCATAAATAAGGTCTTACACAAATAAGGATCTCATGATCTAGTCTTAATACAACAAGCAGCAGAATAAATAATAAGCGTAGCGGTGGGGTCCATCTTCAGGGGCACAGGCAATGCTGACGAAGGCAGATAGTCCTATTTATCATAGCCGTCCTACTGGCCATCATGTTGGTAATCTCCTTCATAGTCTGGCCATGAGAATAGCCAGGCAAAAAATCCATGAGTACTCTTTAAGTACTCGCAAACTACCACTAACAAGTAGTATAATTCTAACGTAAAGTACTAACTCTAAGTTTAACTATAAGGTTAAGTTTGAAACCTAAGCTGAGTTCAGAAACAAAGAAAGATAAAATAAAGTTCTAGAATCACTTAAGTTGGGAAGCTAGTGTCAAAGTCACAACCCTGTTGTTGTCAAGTCAAGATTCATCATTCATCTCATAAGTCATTTTGAAAACATCTAACAACGAAACAGTATGGCCACTCCAACTGTCCCTAACCGCGGACGTGGCTATTCAAAAAGTTTGACACTCTGCAGAGGTGGTACACTTTCACCACAAGATTCAATACATTTGTCAGGGATAGCCCTGAATCATCATACTTAGTATGCAGATAATCAAACATAACCTTTCCTTTACACACCCTAGTGTAAGCACCTCTCCTATGAGCATGGCCTCCCAACCATGACCATCTGTCATCTTGGGCACTGCATAGGTGGACAACATTGAGAGGTAGCCTTAGCTCAAACCTCTCCCGCGAGGGAACTAATACTCATGCATACAAACTTCCGGCTAAGCCCTACCCAATTTAGGTATTGTGCTTGTACGGTAACTTTGGAATGGTATCGCATCCGAATCCAACCATCAGTTTTTGTAAAAAAGGGTTAAGGCTCATGCCTCAACATTTTCATTATCATAAACCATTTGTGTTTCTCAACACATGTCAAAACATCTCAATAGAATGACTCATCATTCCATGGTTTTCTCAATTCATTTTCACCTAGTGTTCCGATCTAAAGTGACTCATGTTTTTTTATCTAACTCTAAACTACTAAGTTAAGAGTGTTCATTAAGGTGAAAAGATGGGATCAATCTCATGCCATAGAATGACATCTAAAGTTATCTATATAGGTCAAGTTTTATACTCGTTATGCTACCTTCAAAACAAGTAAGGACTTTGGTAAAGTAAAGGAAGTAAAGCTTGGAAAATAATACTTGGGGTAAGTAATAGTCAAAGTAGTATAACCAAAGCATGTCTAATGTCTTTTCTTGGGTTATATAGATTGCAAGGGTTAGCTTGCATTGTTAATGGTGGCTTGCCTTGGTTGGTGCAGTGGTTGAAGTTTTCTTCCTCCTCTTGATAGCACTCCTCCTCCTCGAAAGCTTGGTCGGTACTATCGTCTATAAATACATACGGAGTACCCAATCACCAAACAATACTTAACTAGGCTACATAGCATTCTAAGGCACACATTTGATGATCTATTATCATCACAAGCATCACAAGTTTTATTACTAGCTTCATTCTTTTTATTTAAGAAAAGTAATTTCTACTCATTGAACATAACTAAGATTTAATATTCACCACTTAAAATATGGGATCATGTGGACACATGTCATCACCACATATTCTAACATGTGGGAATGTGAATTAAGGGTTGGATCACAGTTACTTAAGTTTAAGTTTATTATTTAATGATTTAAAGTGACTAGAAATGCCTATATAGCATTATTTTGGTACTAGTACAAAGTCAATGCATGTAAACCTTAATATTATTACATATTCAGATAGGTATGGTTAAGTGTGATTTTTGAGAGTTGGAATCAACTCAAAAGCTATTTTGGTTGATTTTATAAAAATGTTTGAATGTGCAAAAGCTTCTGTCTTATTATTTTTACTAGGAGAGATCTCTAACTCTAAATGAATTAAATCCAATAGGCTTGGATAGATCTTTTCAGTAGCTTTCTAACACAATTGGAATCACTCCATTCGGATTTGTAAATCTCTCTGAATTGATTTTCAAACTAGGGGACGGAACTATGTTCAAAACTAAATAGAAAAATCTAAGTTTGAATTAAATGGGTCACGCGGGAAAGAAAACAGGTCGGCCCAGTGGCGTTCTGCGGCATAGAGAACAGCTGACATGGGGGTCCACCGATCAGTTGCTCTTTACACGCGAAGCGGTACAGGGTGATGTGGGCCATTAGATTAGAAGGGGGATCTACGGCTGGGGCTTGTCGTCAATGACAGACAGGTCGCCGGCGAGGTTTAACCCTAGCGGCTCGATGGGGGTGCTCATGGGGCATACTAGGGCTCCAGCTACTATGATGATGGGGCGTTCAAACGTGCTATGGAGAGGTGGGGAAGGACTAGTGTGGAGAGGGGAGTGGAATGGTGTGAGGAGTTTGTGCTGGGGTGGCCTCTATTTATAGCTCGACGAAGCGGCCGAAAGGGATGGGCTGGCGACTCCGGCGAGGGTTGCACAGCGTGCTAGCGGCGTGGCTTGAGGTAGGGGACGGTGGCCTACCTCCTAGCGGTGATCTACGGCTTAAATGCGTGGCTAGGGGCGGTGGCTTTTGGTCGAGAGCGTCCCGCGCTCTGGGAGACAAAGGCGATGCTCGACGCGGCGCACGGCGACTTTGGGTTGCACGGCGGCACACGGCCATGTCTGGTAGGGTGCTGGGGTCGAGGCGGAGCGACGTGCACGGGATTAGGTCGGGGACGGTATGTGGCGTGGAGGCGGCACTGGCTCTCTGGTGCGCTCTGGCTGCGCGCAGAGAGAATGGGCGGCGAGGCTGGGGAGTGGTCCTGTGGCTGGCAGTGGACGTGGGGTGGACCGTGGGCGGCGGTGAGGTCACGCCGTGCTTCCTAGAGCGGCGGAGAGGGGTTGGCGGTCTGCTTCTGCGTTGGCAAGGCTGGTCGGCGAGCATGTCCTCGGGGTGGCGTGGTACTGCTGCTAGGGACAAGGGGGTGGGTGATTAGGCTTTGCTTAGATCTAGGAGGGACAGAGGGAGTAAATTGGGGTCAAATGGGTGGCAAATCGCTGTAGAAACAGTGAGCTAGAATTAGAGTGTGATACATGTCTGCCAGGTGTTCGACACAATGGCCGCATGAACTCAAGTTTGGAATTTTTGGATGAATTTTTGTGGGTTTGTTATACACATGCTTAAGCTTCTGTGGTTGCTTGGGATTTAAAAATGGAGCTCATTTGAGTGGTTTTTTAATAAGTGGGATCTTCCCATATGAACTACATTCAATTTTCAATTGCCATTTAAAATTTGTGTTTGAAAGTTTTTGCTAGATCACAAAGTGGGCATTGGTACATCATTACATGTACTAGCAAGGGGTGCAAAGATCCATATTTATCTCTGTTAAGAATTGAGTCCTAGGAATAGCCAAAGTAGGCATGGTAGTTAAAATGGCACAAATGACCATTTCTTTCTTTTATTCATTTTTGATTTGTTTTTCTTTGGGATTTGTTTAGGAATGATTTAGATGATGTTTATTTCACCTAAGAACCATTTTACAAGCAATGGATCACTTAATCATGGCAATTCAAAACAATTCCTATTTAAATGCACACACATATGAATGCTTTAATAATTTTAATTGAAAAAGTTTTTGTTAACCCCAAATTTGATGACTTGGATCTTAATAGCCTTGGATTAATGTTTTGGGATGTTACAAACCTTCCCCCTTAACCAAAATCTCGTCCCGAGATTTACAAAAGAAAACTAGGAACTAAAGAGATCTGGGAACTCTGTCCTAATGTAATCTTCTCGCTCCCAAGTGGCTTCCTCTTCGGTATGGTTGCTCCATTGAATCTTGAGGAACTTGATACTCATGGTTTTGATGGTTCTGTAAGCTTCTTCCAAGATACGGATGGGTACTTCACGATACGTTAGTTTTGGGATGTTACATTTTCCCCTGTAGCCGAACTCTAGCCGCCATAGGTGTCGCTTGTCGCCTTCGTTTCCAGCCACCCCAAGTCCATATGTGACCACCATCGGCTCCGCCTCATCATGCTGGTGCTCCTCCTCGAAGGAATCAAGATCGGGCACCCACAATCGCCTGCATCGGCCATATCTTCCTAGAGTCCGACGAGCTCTGCCGTCGACCTCGTCGCTGCTCCGGTCATTGCCTCGCCTCGCTGTTGCCACCATCCGCTGCAGAGTGAGTACACGGTCCTCCTGGACCACTTCGCTGACCCCTCCCTCTCTGGTTTGCCGCCACGCTAGTGCCCTGCAAGTCCCGCCAGCACTCTTCGTTGTACCCACACCCTAGTGACCAAAACCCAGCCGCTCCGCCACCTTTAGGCTCAGCGTAAACACCTGCTTCGAGCGCGCCTAGTCCCATAGCCCTGTGTGCCCTTCTCCGCCGTCACCGGTGACCACCTGACGGTGGCAGCCGTGATGATGTCACCATGACGTCGTGATGACGTGGCCCACGGGCCCGTTGACCGCTGACCGCCAACGTGGCTGCTGATGTGGCCCTGGCCTACCGGTCACCCACATAGGCTAGCCCAACCCCTGTGTAAAAAGAAATAAAGCCATGCGTTGACGTCATGCAAATGCAATAAATCCTTTAATCTTTTGTAGAAATTCCAGAAATTGAATAAATATTAGAAATTCAATAACTAATTATTTATAAGTCAGAAAAATGTGTGTAATATATCAAAATGTTCAAAAAAAAGTATATCTTTACGATATACTCATAAGCATGAATTTTTCAGCAACTTTAATTACAAGTTTAATTAGAGAACGAAATCAACCCCTCGTAGGTGATTCTGGGGTCTCTCCTGTTTTAGGGTTTGGACCTCCCAGATCCCGCTTAAATTGCCAAGCATGCTTTAGGGTCTCATTTCAATGCTATTAAACTTGTCATATCATCACCCTTGCTTGAGCATTGCATCGATGCCATGTGTTGATTGTTGTTTCCCTTTCTTTCCAGTGTTTGGTTCTTTCCGGTAGAATACGATATCAAGATCAAGATTGAAGACCGAGTTCAACGCCATAGAAGATCGATGAACAATACTTGACAAACTATAATAAAGTCAAGCACAAGGCTTCCGAATATCTATATCTGGGTATCAATACGCAAAGGCAAGCAAAACCCCACACATGATAACATCCTATGATTTCGAAAGTATTTTATTATGGCCATGATGCATACGATTCTACTGCGGTCTTTTATCGATAGATAGAGTATCATATCTATTGCATTACTCCCTTTGAGCTTATATTACCTGATCCACAGCTCCAAACATAACTAGGTTTGGCTTGTGTGCATTGCTAGAGCTTATATCTGTGTCTTGCTTAGCCATGCTTAGCTGTCAGTGCTGGTTCATCCAGATGATGTATCAGATGTAGAGAATCTATTATGATAGGAGAATATGATGAGATGAGATCATTGGTAATGGATAAACATGCTAAGGCTTGTATTGGAGGCCACAGTGGGATGTGGTTTTTGTAGTCCCATGCTCACCACTACTAGGACTCGAGTTCTTGCCTTTGGACCAAGACGAGTGTACAACCACACGGGGTTTATGGGGGCCTCTCGACTAACTAACTTGCCTAGTATATTCCTTGAGTCACATAGTTCGACGTTCCATTCGACATATGCATAGAAAATGTTTTGAAAGATTTGGCGGGTGAAGGTGCATCATAACAGGTAGGTAAGTGTGGCTGGGGTTGCTTGGGGTCGATGGATCCCCTAGTAAACCAACCTCGCCTCACATCTCTAGGGACCGGCTTCAGGATGACCTGTTACGGTGGAACTATCCTTAGGGTGTGACTCATGGTCTCGGTGAAAGCAAGGTAAAGGTCGTGTCTAACCACCCTCTGTCGGCCTTCCAAGGAAGAGGGCTAATGTACTGGCATTAAGAGTCGGTTAGTATGTTTGGGTAAAGTTATACACCCCTACAGGGTTAAATCTTTTTGAAAAGCCATGTTCACGGTTATGAATGCTTGGTGACATAATTCTAAGATCATAGAGAACATTAACCTAATCGTAAAACTGAGAGGTTTCAATGTGTGCTTAAGGATGCTTCCTCAGGGTACGAGGGGTGATCCTAGTTGTGAGATGAGGATTACTTTGGTGCATATCAAGATGATGATGAATTCTTCGAAGATGTCGCTCTCTTATCCCCTTTTAAAATATTCTGATTAGATGAGCTTCTTCTCCGTCTTATTTCATAAACAAAGATGGCTTTATGCAAAATAACCCCACCAGCCATATGTCTTGCGGAGTACACCCTGTACTCACCCTTGCTTTGTTGATACTTTTCTAGCAGAATAAGTGCTTCTTTTCCTCCTTATCTAGTTTCGCTGTAACTCCGATGCAAGCCTACAGGGAGGAGAGTAGGGCCGAGCAGGTTCGTCCATGTCCCAGATCTGTGCCATGGCCACGACGCCCCACAGATTACCGCTCCGGGGAAGAAAAGAAGAAGCGTAATGGATGCAGGCGCCAACGCTGCAAGCCTAATTGACGCCTAAGCGACGGGAGCGACATAACGGCGAGAACTAACAGGGGGGCCCAACTTGACGGCTGTTAGCCTGATATTTTGTATTGAAACGTAAAGTTGAATTCGTGCTAAAAAGACCCTCTCAGTATTTGGCAAGCCAACTGTAGTCATCGCGGCTGATTACAGCCAACTTGGGTACCGCGTTGCCTGGGCGCCCCAACTTTCGGGCCACAAAATGATATTCTCATGCATGATGTAGTACACTATAGTCATTGACATAACACCAATGAAACACCATTCACTAGTATTACATCCCTCAGAGTGGTACAACAGAAACACAGTAGGTCCAAGACATGACTATAGATTACAACTCGACTCTTCACAAACGATCTAGAGAACACTATAGGTTAAAAAGGAAGAAATCAACTGTAACATCCCAAAACTTTAATCAAGGTTATCAAGATCCAAATCACCCAATTTAGGGTTACCAAAAACTTTTTAGCATTAAAATAATTAAGAATGCATATGTGTGTTGCATTAATATAGAATTGTTTAGAATTACCATGTTTGTTTGTTTTAATGGTTGTAAAATGATTCAAAGGTGAATGCCACATCATCTAGATCATTCCAAAACCAAATTAAAAGAAAAAGAAATCAAATGGAATTAATAAAGGCAAATGGTCACTTTTGCCATTTTAATCCACTAGGCCACTTTAGGTGTTCCTAAAAGTCAATTTCAAACAGAAACAATTCTAACTCTTTTCACCCCTTGCTAGTACAAGTAATGATCTACCAAGCCCCACTTTGAAATCTTACAAAAACATTTGAACACTAATTTTAAATGGCATTTGAAAATGGAATCCATTTCATATGCATAGATCCCACTTTTTCAAAAACCACTCAAATGAGTTCACCTTGACAATCCCAAGCAAACACAAACTACCAAGCATGAGATCAAGTCACACACAAAAAATCTTTTCAAAATTCAAATTTAATTCTCTTGCGGCCATTGTGTCGAACACCTGGTGATCATAGAAAAACCTGCCTAACTAACACTGTTTTGATCATTGTCTTGTCGAGCCATTTAACCTCAATTCACTCCCCTTGTCCCCCTAGCATCTACCCCCACCCAGACCAGCACCCCCATTCGCCGGGAAGTACAGTAGCGTGCCGCCCGTTCTTGGTCGCCGCCGGCCAAACATGAGCAACACACCAGAGAAAGCGTCATGCCAAACCAGCACACCTCCTAGCTCCGCCACACCCTACTGCAATCCCCTGTCCACCCCACGGACGCAGCCGACCCCTGGACCACCGAGGAGCCCCCGCGCACTAAGCCTCTGCGCCATGCACGGAGCACGCCAGAGTGTCGTCCCCAACAGGCCAGCACAAGCCACGCCTCGACCTCAGCTTGCGCGCGTCGCTCCGCCTTAACCCCAGTAGCCTCCTAGACATGTCCTTTTCCCGTCGCGCGACCAGCAGCCACCGCACGCAGCGTGGAGCACTGCCTATGCCGCGCAGAGCGTCGACATTTCCCGACCGCATACCATCGCCCCTAGTTGCACCATTGCACCGTAGTTGACCGCCAGGAGGGAAGCCACCGTCCGCCTACCCCGCCCATGCCTCTAGAGCCTTGTACCACCGTCCCCAACGAGCTCACTGTCACACCCCACGGTCACCTTGTCGACCTATAAAAGGAGCCCTCCCCAGCACCATTTCTTCACACTCCAACACTCCCCATCTCCCACTAAGTTCCTCACACCTCTCGCCGGAAATTTCCATCGGAGTCACCACAGTAGAGCAGAAAGGGGTCCGTTGATTGCGACCACCCCAGGAGCCGCCGCGACCTCGCCTGAGTCCGCCATCGTCCGCTCGTTCGATCGCCCCCATCGCCACGTTATCTGGAGCCCTGGTAAGCCCCCAATTGACCCCCACCGAGCAGCTAGGGTTCAGTCTCGCCGGCGACCAGTCTGTCATCGACGATGAGCCAGAGCCGTAGATCTAGGTTCTAATCGCACGGTTCACATCGCCCCGTACCGCTTCACGTTTAGTTGTGCCGCTGACATGCGGCCCCCTGTCAGCTGTCCTCTGTGCCGTGGAGCGTCCCTGGGCCGGCCCATTTAGTTTCCCGCGCTGGCCATAGGATTCAAATAAAGATTTATCTATTTAGACTTAAAATCAATTATGTCCACTAGTTTAAAAATCAATTAAGAGAGTTATACTAAACCAAATTGAATGATTCAAATTTTGCTAGAAAGATAATTTAAATATATATCCAAGCCCGTTGGATTTAAATCAATTGGAGTTATAGATCCCCTATAGAAAAAATAACAAAACAGAGACTTTTCTACATTCAAACATTTTTCAAAAATCAACCATAATAGCATTTGTGTTGTTTCCAACTCTCAAAAATCACATTTGATAATACCTATCTGAATACATAATAAAATTTAGATTTGCAGGCAGTAACTTTGGACTAGTACCAAAATAATGCTATAAAGGCATTTCTAGTCACTTTAAATCTTTTAAATATTAAACTTAAACTTATTAAAATGTGATCCAACATTTAAATCACATTCCCATGTATTAGAATATGTGGTGATGACATGTGTCCACAGGATCCCATATTTTAATTGGAGGATATTAAATCTTAATTAATTTCAATGAGTAGAAATTACTTTTCTCAAATAAAATAAATGAAACTAGTTCATTAAATCTTGTTATGAATGTGATGATACTAGATCATCAAGTGTGTGCCTTAGTGTGCTAAATAGAATAGTTAAGTATTGTTTGGTGATTGGGTATCTGGTATGTATTTATAGACGATAGTACCGACCAAGTCTACGAGGAGGAGTTCTACCCCGAAGAAGACAAGGAGAATTTCAACCACTTCACCAACCAAGGCAAGCCATCACTAGATGCAAGTTAACCTAAGCAAGATGCATTAGGCATGCTTTAGTTATACCTTTTGATTTATACCTATCCTAAGTTTTACTTACAAGCTTTACTTTCTTTTACTTTACCATAGTTCTTTACTTTATTTATAGATAGCATAAAGAGTATAAAACTTGGCCTATCTAGTGAGACATAGATGTCATTCTATGGCATGAGATTGATATTAGCATCCCACTTTAGTGAAAACCCTTAACTTAGTAGTTGGAGCTAAACCAAAAACTTGATCACTTTAGATGGGAATACTTGGTGAAAATGCTTATGAAAACCTTGGAATGATGAGTTATTCTATTGAGATGTTTTGACATGTGTTGAGAAACACAAATGTTTTATGATGATGAAAATGTTGAGGCATGAGCCTTAACCCTTTATAAAAACTGATGGTTGGGTTCGGATGCGATACCATTCCAATTTTACCATACAACCATAATACCTGAATTGGGTAAGGCTTAGCCGGAAGTTTATATGCATTAGTATTGGTTCCCTCGCGGGAGAGGTTTGAGCTGAGGCTACCTCTCAATGTTGTCCACCTATGTAGTGCCCAGGATGGCAGATGGCCATGGCTAGGAGGCAAAGCTCATAGGAGAGGTGCTTATACTACAGTGTGTAAAGGAAAGGTTATGTTTGATTCAGGGTTATCGTTGATAGATGTATCGAATTTTGTGGTGAAAGTGTACCACCTCTACAGAGTGTCAAACTATTCGAATAGCCGCGTCCACGGTTATGGACAGTTGGAGTGGCCATACTATTCTGTTGTCAGATGTTTTCAAAATGACTTATGAAATGAATTGTGACATGACTTGACCACAATAGGGTTGTGACTATGACAACTAAGTTCCCACTTAGGTGATTTAGAACTTTATTTTATCTTTCTTTGTTTCTGAACTCAGCTTAGGTTTCAAACTTAACTTTGCAAATAAACTTAGAACTTAGAATTCCTACTAGAACTACCTTACTTGTTAGTGATAGTTTGCGAGTACTTAAAGAGTACTCATGGCTTTGTCCCTGGCTATTCCCTTGGCCAGACTATGAGGAGGACTACCCTGAAGGAGGACAGCAGGATTGCTACGACAAATAGGATCATCTCCCATCGTCAGCATTGCCTGTGACACTGAAGATGGATCCCACTGCTATGCTATTTATTTCGCTACTTGTTTGTACTAAGACTGGATCATGAGATCCTTTATTTGTGTAAGACATTATTATGGTTTGTAATGGATGATGTACTGTGATATCCAATCTGTTATGTCTCGCAAAAATGGTAATCCTGGGATTGCGATGTATGGCATAACAGGCATCTGGGATTAAAAATCCGGGTGTTGACAAGTTGGTATCAGAGCCATCCTGACCATAGGAGACCCTAGTTAGAATGGACATCCGAACCAAAAACTTAGTTTCAACACCAAAGTGAGTATTTGTGAAAATCTATTTCCCTCTTTCCCTTGGGATTCTTTCAAAAAGATTCATGTTCCTCAAAAATTATTACATTACTACATAAAATTTGACACACTTGATCACCTCACTAACTTTCTCATCCTAAATTCTTATAGATGGAAGTTCAGTACTGCAAGTTCTACCAGTTGGGCAACGGAGGCCAACTGATCTTGGAGAGGGATCATGATGCACTATCTGAGTGCCTTGAGCGTCCGCATCCGGAATTCTTCGGAGCTCAACTCAATGACCACCTAGGAGGAGATTTACAATGGCTAATAGTTGCTGATCTTCGAGGCAAGATGGAGGCATCTCTTTCCGAGAAGATTCAATTCACCGTGAGACAGAACAACGGGCTAGATGGATTAGCCAGGGCAATGCATGAAGCTCTCGCTCGTCTTTGCGCACAAAATGTCAACTTGATCCAGGGAACTCGCTTTGCTCACTATGCAAGGCATGATTCTATGGGAATGCCTCTAGAGATGCCAAGTCACCCGGAGTTGAAGCGCCAAGTGGAGAACCTCGACTTCCTATTGTATGACAGACAGAAGGAATTGGACAATGCTCGAGAGTACGCCAACCACAACCTTGCTATTGCCGCCCAGAAGGCCCAGACTTTTTCACTGATTGTCAAGGATCGTCAATCACTTCGTCGTCAACACGCAAAGAAGGATCGCACCATCAACCGTCTTCGCAACAAGGTGGCCGTCCTCGAGAAGACCATCAAGGAGCAAGAAGCTCAACTTGCAGCAAAAGAAGAAGAGGAAGAAGGTGAAGACATCCAGAAGATATTCACTCGTACCTCAGCAATGATGATGACTACCTGGAGGATGATGCCATGGACTTCTACACCGACGATGATGACTCCGACTTCATCGATGATGAGTAGACGCACTAGAGCACTATCATAGGTGTAAGATGTATCGGTCCCCTTGTATTTTAGCTTACAGAATGGTTCTTAAAACCATCTGTTTTCCTTTCATGTTGTGGTGTGTGTGTTTGTATCGTGTACTTTGATTGAATGAATGAAAAGAAGTTAGTTGCAAAACCTGAGTCAAACTCGAAGTTTTAGCTTTGCAAACAAAACCATAAACCTTAGAACTTTCCCTCTTACCCCATTATCTATCTCAATCTTCAGATGACTCATGGAAACCAAGGAGGGAGTAGCTCATCGCAGGACCCAATGCTGCAGATTCTGCAAACGCTAATTATGGACCGCGAAGCTAGTAGAGCAGAGCGCCAAGCAAATCTAGCTACCCTGCAGCAGATTGCCTAGATGGCCCATAACAATCAAGGCCATGGAAATTAGGATCATCATGGATCCAAGCTCAAAAACTTACAGAATACCAATCCCCCAATCTTTAGCAAGTCTGAAGACCCGCTGGATGCTGATGATTGGTCACAGACCATGGAAAATAACTTAGAAGTCGCAGGAGTGGATGCCAACGAGAAAGTTATGTTTGCCACCCACTATCTGGCAGGAGATGCAAGATCATGGTGGAACAGCACCCGCACAATGAACCACGGTCAAGTGATGACGTGCGAAGCTTTCGAGGACAAGTTCAGCTGCACCCATGTGCCGCAGGGTCTAGTCACCAGAATGAGAGATCAATTCAGAGAACTAAAGCAAGGCAGAATGACTGTAGTGGAGTACCATGGCAGATTCTTGTCCCTCGCCAGGTATGCACCTGATGAGATCAACACGGAGGCCAAGAAGAAGGAGAGATTCCTGAACGGACTGCATGATGAGATGCAGACGGTGCTAGTCAACATCCGTTTTGAGGACCTCAAAGAGCGAGTCAACTCTACCATTTAGATGGAAGGGAAGATCAACCAAGCGAATGACAACCGCAAATGCCGCATGATGCACCAAGTTGGGTCCCATAGTGCCTAGAAGGATCGCCCCAACCCGTCTGCCGGATATGCCCCACGGAACAATAGACCACCAATGTCTCGTCCAAGCTACCCCAACCGTAGCGGGTGTAATGTGAAGACCGGAGGAAAAAACAATAACCACCCCGGCAACTCCAACAACTTCAACCGTGCACCGCCCAAGTCCAATAACAACAACAATAACACTGCCCCAAGGACTGGAAGCAATGTTGTGCCTGTGGCAGCAAAAGACAATTCTCAGATTACTTGTTTTGAGTGTGGAGTGAAGGGTCACTACTCCAATGAGTGTCCCAAGAAGATTGCCACCACTTCCAATGTGAATGCTCCAGCATAGCAGCAGCGCCTTGTTCAGCCTAGAAGAAGATTCGCCCCAGGGAACCCGCACAACCGCAACGGCCGTCTCTTCCACATGAACGCTGAAGAAGCCCAAGAAGCGCCATATGTCGTGTTGGGTATGTTTTCTATGAACTTAGTATTAGCAAGAGTGTTGTTTGATTCTGGAGCATCTCACTCGTTTGTTACCGAAGAATTTGTATGCACTAGTAAGATTCACCCAACCAACTTGAAGCATGTTATGATAGTTCAAATACCTGGTTCAACCACCAAAGCTAGAAAAATTTGCAAGGTTGTGCCTATCAGAATACATGGGATAGATTTTTATGCCAATCTAATAGTACTTGGAACCAAAGGTTTGGAAGTAGTACTGGGAATGGATTTGATGTCGAAGCATAAAGGATTGATAGACTGTGCCAAGAAATCCATCACCATGACCAGTAGCTCTGGAGTATCAGTAGAGCATATATCTGAAACCTTGCCCCGTCAATTCAAATGCAACAAGAGTCTAGCCCTACCAACCATAGACCAAGTCAGAGTAGTCTGTGAATACCCTGACGTATTCCCAGATGAATTGCCCGGTATGCCCCTAGATCAGGATATTGAGTTCATTATTGAACTAATTCTTGGAACCGGACCCATAGCTTAGAGACCCTATAGCATGAACCCATCGGAGTTAGTGGAACTAAAGAAACAACTGGATGCTATGCTGGAGAAAGGCTTGATTCAACCAAGCGCATCGCCATGGAGATCGCCCGTTTTGTTTGTCGACAAGAAGGATGGAGGCAAACATTTGTGCACAGATTACAGGAAGCTGAATGATGTCACCATCAAAAACAAGTACCCTTTTCCAAAGATAGAGGATCTATTTGATTAGTTGACCGGTGCCAGAGTGTTCTCTAAGATTGATCTTAGGACTGGTTATGACCAACTTAAGATTCGTGCAACGGATATTCCCAAGACCGCCTTCACCATCAGATATGGATTATCTGACTATACGGTCATGTCTTTTGGATTAACCAATGCCCCCGCTTATTTCATGAATCTCATGAATAAGATCTTTATGAACTTTCTGGATAAGTTTTTCATTGTGTTTATCGACGATATTCTTATCTACTCCAAGTCATAAGAAGACCATGAGCAACATCTGAGAATCATCCTTGAAACCCTTAGAGAGCATCAGTTGTATGCCAAGTTCAGCAAATGTGAGTTCTGGCTGAAAGAAGTAGGATTCCTCGAACATATTGTGTCGGCCGGAGGAGTCGCTGTTGATCCCGCCAAGATCAAATATGTTGAAGAATGGGAAGCCCCAACCACTCAAACCCAAGTCTGTGCATTTCTCGGATTAGCGGGATATTACCGCAAGTTTGTCGAAGGATTTTCGAGCATCGCAAGACCCATGACCCAATTGTTAAAGAAGGACAAGATGTTTGAATGGATTGACAAATGTGAAACAAGTTTCCAAGAGCTCAAGAAGAGATTGATTTCAGCCGCAATATTGATTATGCCAGATATCAAGAAGCCGTTTGATGTGTATTGTGATGCATCCAAGATTGGTCTCGGATGTGTATTGATGCAAGAAGGCAAAGTCATCGCATATCCATCTCAACAGCTGAAGCAGCATGAGCAAAACTACCCTACCCATGACCTTGAATTAGCAGCTGTAGTGTTAGCCTTGAAGACATGGCGTCATTATCTTATGGGTAATCGCTGTGAGATTTACTCAGATCACAAGAGCTTGAAGTATATTTTCACTCAGAAGGAGATGAAGATGAGGCAAAGGATATGGATAGAGTTAATCAAGGATTACGACCTTGACATTCACTATCACCCCGGCAAAGCCAATGTGGTAGCGGATGCTCTTAGCAGATTGCCGTGTAGGTTAAACGCCATGATCAAGGAGAAGCAACCAAGTTTGCATGAGGAGTTGGAGCAGTTTAGAACTGAGCTAGTTAGCAAAGGATTTTTAGCTAGAATTGAACTTCAACCCACTTTGATCAGTCAGATCAAGGAAGCCCAGAAGGGAAATGAAAGTATCGACGGAATCAAGCGTCGTATTGGTACATGAAAGGTACAGGGATTCACCGAAGATGAAGAAGGAGTTATGTGGTACAAAGGACGTATCTGTGTGCCAGCAGATTCGGAACTGAAGCAAGTTATCATGCAAGAATCTCATGATACTCTTTATTCTATCCACCCGGGAGGAATGAAGATGTATCAAGATTTGAAGGAGCAATTTTGGCGGCACAAGATGAAGAGAGAAATCGAAAGCTACATCGCCAAGCTACATCAGAGACACGCGGGACTGTTGCAACCATTGCAGATTCCGGAATGGAAATGGGATTATGTCGAAATGGACTTTATCACTGGTTTGCCTACTTCTAGTAGGGAAAATGACTCAATCTGGGTCATCGTTGATAGACTATCCAAGGTAGCCCATCTTATACCTGTCAAGACAACCTTCCAGAGTTCGAAGCTAGGAGAGTTGTACATTGCTAGAATTATCAGTTTGCATGGAACCCCCAAGACCATAGTGTACGATCGAGGAACCCAATTCACCTCGAAATTTTGGCAGAAAGTCCAAGAAGGATTAGGAACCAAGTTGAATTTCAGCACAGCTTATCACCTGCAGACCGATGGACAGACTGAAAGAGTCAACAAAATCTTAGAAGATATGTTGAGAGCTCGTGTGTTAGAGTACGGATCAAAATGGGAAGATTGTCTGCCTTTCGCAGAATTCTCATACAACAACAGTTATCAGGCCAGTTTGCAAATGGCCCTATTGAGGGGATCCGCAGCAGAAAACAAAAAAATTCCTACGATGGAACCCCAAAACTGCCTAGGATCTATCTATGTAGCAATGCAGTAACGGCCAATGCGTATAGAATACATACCCTTGTAGACCGTATGCGGTTAACGTTCCGCAGGGAACGTGGTTGAAGTAGTCATACTCGTAGACGACCTCAAGGTCATGAAGCTCCTCGCAGGTCACCCCTTGCTCCTTCTTCATCTTCATCGTGCAACAGCTTCGGCTCATGACATTTAAGCGCCCCAAGTGTTGCACCTCGTGTCTTCATACACATCCGGTGCATGATGAGACCTCCAGCTCGCCGATCCCGCCGGGAGTGCGGAAGTTGATATCCAGCTAGGAATCCCTGTAGCGCAACGGTGTAGTGAAGGTGTTCCTCGATTGCACAGCCCAGACTTGCGTCCATGGTCACAAGGTATAGAGAGAGGGAGGGAGAAAGTCAACCAAAGGACTTCTCAAATTGTGTGTTTAATCCCACTCATAGTCACCCCTTTATATAGGCGGAGGGGGTGTGCCCTCCCCATTAGGTTAGCCATATGGGACTAATAGTAAAGGAAAAATATCAGGTATTTTCGTCTTGGATGGTTGGGCCAAAAACCAGCCCAATAGCCAAAACAGAAAATAGCTAATAAAAGGAGAAAGGGGAGCAGCAGCCAGCACAGCAGCCGGGTGGGCCTTTGGCGCGGCCCACCTCGCGCCCAGGTGCTCCCGCAACGGCGGCCTGGCGAGGCGACCCTGGGTGGGCCGGCTCTGCCTCCCGGCGGCCTAGCACGCCCGCCTCAACAGCTCCCAGCGTCTGCGTGGGGCCAGGTCGAGCAGTGTGGTGGCCAGCCCGCCCGTCGGCAAGATAACTTCCGCCAGCCCACACCACTGCACGGCGCATTAGCTTATTTCGCTAAGCCCAACAAATGTGATAGCAAGGTTTTCTGCCTTTTCCTTTTTCCTTTTTCTAGCAGCATTTCTTCTAGGCCTTTTCCCTCTAGGATTTGGCCTAATATAAAAGTTGCTTTTATAAATCTTAATTTTAATATTATTTAGAATATATTAATTCATAATTAATACATAATAAATGTATATTTAAATTCCCATTTATCCGAAAACACTTTTCTGGGTCTTTTTCCTTTATTGTTTCTCCGAACAACTTTGGATCTCTCTACGGAACAATTCCGACTTTCTCTTTCTCTACTGTGATTTCGTCTTACCAATGATCACTCTCATCGTACCCTTAAGTGTATCCTCTCATGCTCGGGAATGCTCTAGACATGATCTGTATCAATGATCAACAGAGGGACCAGGGATATCCATGTGACCCCTATGCATTCCTGATGACAATGTCGTTTGAACCGCTAAATGTAGCATCCAATTCCTTTTGTTTCTCGATACGACTTGTCCGAGATCCGATCATTGGTATCCCATACCTTGTTCAATCTCGTTCACAACAAGTTATGTTTTCCTGTTACCGTGATATTACATCCCCGTGACCGAGTCACATGTTGCAACATTTATGGATGTAATCTCACCAATCCGGCCGTATTATCTTTACCCGTCTTGTGGATGCACAAATCCCGGTCTTGCAGTCACATGTCGTCTACTGTTCCTTCCGAATACCCAACGTACACCTTTATAACCAATGTATTGCCAAGTGGATCTTGATGCAGTCTAAGGAGCCTCGAGAAACAGTGAGTAATATGAGTTCACGGTCCAAGGAAAAGGAGTCTAGGTATAGTTGTTACAACAATGAACTATATGACTTGATCGTGTTGCAATCCTTCGAGGAATATCCAATCACATCATTCTCTAATGATATGATCCCGTTGTCAATTGGCACAAATGTCCATGATCTTGAAACCCAGATCATCCTCGTGACCACCGAACTAGTATGAATAGAGGCTACTAGGGACTTGGTTGTTTCATACCACACCTGTACCAATGTTTCTACTTGGCACAGTTATAGCACAATATGAAACTATTATAAATTAATTGAGATATGACAATAAAAACCAATTTATTATTTGCCTCTAGGTCATATCTCCTTCAGTCTCCCACTTGCACTAGAGTACAAATAATCCATCTCACATTTTACTTGTATAAACCATATACCATATGCGTTTATAGAGCATGCATGCTCATGGGAAACGTCATGTCCATGTTCTGTTTTACCAGATCATTATGTCTTTTGCAAATCGTTAATGTCTTCCTAACTTTGACATTCACACCGTTATCGTATAATGGGTCAAAGCATTTGTTTGGCGACAAAGTGGGACTTTGTTTCTAGTGTTTATAATGACGGTCGTTTTCACCGTTCTCATCTAAACTTCAAAACATACTTTGTTATCCTTTGTGTATATACTATAGTCATGGCAGCAGAACAAGGCCGGATTCCAGGAGCTTACAGTGACTTTAGATCAACCTCGAGGGCTTTCTCATGGGCACTAGGCCTTGGGACACATCATTCTACATTAAAAGCAAACTAAACCCGCCATAACATTATACATCACATCAGATGAAGCCTTTATACTTATATATCTATGTAGATCCTAGTGCATGAAATGCAACTATGCCACTTACATTGCTTCTTGCCATTTATGTACAAACTTAATCCTGGTTCAGTGATCAACTTAGGAATCACTTAAGGACATGTTCTTACAGTTAAGACTTTGTCCTATCAACCAGAACTTCGGATCACATTACGTCGAGTATACAACATGGTTATATGGAAGAACCTATGACTGATGCATAGAAGATGCAACACATCTCTTTCTTTCAACCATAGTTGCAATACTAAGTCAATGCTTCATATAGTAAGAACTTCTTTCTTACCTAGTTCCATTCTGAGCTACTTCAGAATCTTGTCTTAGGACATTCTAAACATCTTTCAGAATCAACTCCAGGAAGCATTCGACATTCAGTGCTTACTAAACTTACCAATCTATCTCGATAGATCTTATTGTTTAATAACTTCAACTTCATCCTTATTTATCTAACTTAAATATTATTAACACCAATCACATCATTCACATATGCCGTCCACATTGATTTCATGCTCCCACTCAAATATGACATTCATATTTGAGATCCAGGGATTTCACTTAGCTCCCAGTCAAAACTAGGTCCTCTCGATAATCTTGGACATTCCAAAATTCTTTGATCACCATCAAATTGAGAATTCCACTAACGAGATTTCAATGACCATTCATTTCTCGTAATTAGGTCCATCATGCTTCTTTATAACTCGTAGGTATGTCTTGTTCAAAGCATGACAAGTGAATCAACAATATAATTCCATAAACTTGTAGAATATATAGTTGAATCCTACTTACTTTAGTAAAAGTATTCACTGAAACTTTATGATCATTATCATTAGTGTCTCCTCTATTTTCAGAGTTTGGATTCACGAAACAAATTCCGCTGCGCCACTCAACAATTCGGAGGTAAGGTCAAATACCTTGTTTTGATCTTTTACTTTCTTCCACCTGTATCTTCATCAAGACACATCAACTTTGGACAACAATAGGTTTGCCCCTTGGGTGGAAGATGCATTCATAGATTCCTAAGAGTTCATTACAAAGACTTGTTTATTCGCCACGATTTTGACTTATCGAAATCTCCAGAAACTCGAACTTCCCATAACACTTATGGTGTTGTTTCCACGAATCTTTTAGATGTTCCTTTGTATTTCAAATGAGTGTTTGCTTATTTTGATCTCTAACTCTAAACGATAACTATAACCCCGATAGAGATAATATGATATCATATGTATCTAATGCAAAATGTTTATGATGTTTAGACATTTCAACAAAGTTTGAATTCGTCCAATTATCATAATTTGTGAAACATCTTTCACAAGTCCCTTTTATGCTAAACTTAACTTGAATACTTTAGTCGTGTCGATCAAATCGAAGAGACTTCGTATTCTTGTTAATTTCAATATTCTCCTTTTGTTGTGAACTCATTTGAACAATTCAAATCGTTTCAAACTTATGTTTCATTAAGTAAATACGCTTATTCACTTAAGTCCACAATTAACTAATGATTTTCACTATTTGTTGAAAATACGATACATCATTATGTATAAGTTTCAACATTTATTCGCATATTACCGTTTTACCAAAATGCGGAGTTTTAGTCATTCTGCCCAAGAGGCATGGTTTTGCAAAGTCTCTAGATTAAGCATCTAGGACCCCGATCTTCATTAAGAACATGCAGTAAACCAAAATGACTTAAACTATAGTGTCATTTACTTATTATACTTTGGATATATTTTAGCATTCTAATCCTTTTATAAATGTTTAAACTATTATCATTAACATAGTGATAAAAATAACTTGTTTGTAATCGTAATGTGACCATAAGGTATTGTTCATAACAATAGTACAAACTGGTTTGTAACTTGTTCATATGAATAATTGTGTCGCCAAAAGCAAGACACACAAACAGGGATTACAAATTTATATTCAAGTCCACCAATCCAAATGACAAACTTTGAGGGAAGAGGTGATGTCGGCCATCAACTGTTTTGCTTGCCATCATCAAGCCACATTGTCTCAAATCCAGCAATTCCCAAGCAGATCCTCCCGTTTTCACAAAACGGGTCAAGTATCAAATACTTTGTAAACTGCAACGAGTTTTGCAAGAACCACATTTATAATTTGTATATCTTACATATACCTTTTCATCCATGACCTCCATTCACAATCAAGCCCTTCCAAGAGTTCTCAACTCTAATGCAAGATCACTAAGGGTGTTTCCAAATATTCCTTTTTCATCCATGATGGAGGAAAACCCATCCAACAGCTCATACTCTATGTGCCTTATTCTGCAGAATACAAAATGTAGCCCAACTCTCCATCGAATGGAGAAAGGGTTATTGTATGATTATGGAGATGTCGTTGTATTGGGAACGGCAGTACCTAAGAAGGTTAGATAGAGGTGTGGGGACTAGCAGGGAAGCTATCGACAGCGTCCGTAGGCGAGATTGGATACAAGCGAGCGTAGCAAGACACAAGAAGTACCCAGGTTCGGGGCCCTCGTGGTGAGGTAAAGCCCCTACTCCTGCCGGATCTGACTATGAGGGATATACGAACTACAAGTTCTCCTTGAGCTGTGTTCTCTAGCTACCGCCTTAAATACACTGAGACCAACCGACTATCTAACTGAGCTAGTGCGTGTGCTCTAGGTGAGAGAGCTAGCAGGGAGAGCTAGCTCCCTGGGAGTGATCGATCGATCCATGCCTGAATGAGTGAGTGAGTGAGTCCCTGCCTGGCCTTATAAAGGTGGCCCAAGGGACAAAGGTGGGACCCACATGCCTAACTAGTACTATACAAGATTTCATGCATGATGTAGTGTATAGTGTCCACTATTTGCTACATCATCTGATAAAGTAGTATGGGTTGTGTCTTCTCAGTCTTGTCGATCTTGTCGTTGTCTGGTCCTTCTTATCTCCTTGTACGTCTATCTTCTGGAGTCCCACGTACAGATACTGATCAGAGAAGGAGGAGTCGATATAGCCGTGCGTACCTAGCCGGTGGGATCGATCCACCTGATCGATCGGAGGCTAGGCAACAGCGATCAGGCTGGGAGTAAGGCGGCCCAGCCGGATGGGAGCGGCAGCCCACGCGGGAGAGGCGGAAGGCAGGCCCAGCCAGATAGGCCCCCAACCGGGGTGGAGGCAGCCTAGCCGGGGCAGGGCATCGTGGCGGCCCAGCCGGGGCGGGCGGCCTAGCCGGACCATGGCGCGGGGCGGCCCAGCCGGGATGGTGGCGAGCCGGGGAGGCAGGAGCCGGCCCAGGCGGGAGCTCGGCTGGGAGCTGGCCCAGGAGGGGAGGAGCAGGCCGGCTGGGGGACGCTCAGCCAGAAGGAGGACTCACCCGGAAAGGGGTGCTGGCAAGGTCAGGGGCCGGCTGGGAGGCTCCAGTCGGCCCAAGTTGGCTCAAGTGCTGTTTTCCCTTTATATTTTGCCTGTTTTTGCATTTTTTTAACCGTCTTGAGTGCTTCTTTGGGGTACCCGGGGATAATCCCCACAACAGGAGAAGACACAAACATTCTGGAGTCATCCAATTATCTCCTAATGGTTATCGTATCAAGAAGAGAAGATCACCTTTTACGAGGATATCCCTCAGGCGTGGGTATTAATCTATGAAGTTGGACCATTTTGCTAAGTCCCATATTAAGCAATATATTCCCATGGTCGCAAAGGACCTCAATGGGATATGCCAAAATCTACTAAGATATTTGCAAATAGACATCTAGCTAAGTTTATAATAAGAGATCAATTTATAATTGGTCTCCACTAAAATTGTCATCCCTGGACGATTTTAGTGATCGCATGATCCCTATCCTGTGCACCTCCCCCGATCGTCACGGCCATCAGTGCAGTATCAAAGGTAGACATTCAACAATGCCAATCACATCATCCATGTGACTGATGCTCGATTTTTCGATCTCTTGTGTTCTGAGGCCATGTCCGCACATGCTAGGCTCGCCAAATCTAACTTGTGTGTATTTGCTGTGCAACATTGCTTACACCCACTATATGCAAACGTAGATATGTCTGACCCCTACTCACCACAGGCGCCTCATAATGAAGAACTTTCTTGGTGGTGCACACACAAGGGGAACACGGAACATTGGAATTAAATAGGGATTATCTTATTTGCTACCGTTGAGTATCTAATACTAGCACACAATAAGATGTAAAATAGGTATCAACATCATATATATAATGTGATATGATATGGTCTTTCTTGCGCCTTGATCTCCAACGAGCGCTCCGGTATGATCTCCATCTTGCCCTTGGTTTGACGCCAAGTCCACGACGCCTCCACCAGGTCGTCCATCGGAATGATGACTATTACTATACTACTTAGTAACAGAAAAGTAAACTACTTTACCTTTGTAACGACCAATGCCATATCATAATCACATGCCCCCTGCAAAATAAAGTTAGACGCCTCTACTTTATCTATTGCAAGTTTTATGTGGTTGTTAGGGCTTTCGCACTAGAACCGTTTCTAAACTATGAACTTTCCAACCACAACATGGATCCAACAGTTGTCTCTATTACACCCCTTTCGGTGCCCTCCGTTGTAAATGCTATATCAACTATTGAATGAGAGACAGACACCCACTAGCCACTTATACGATACAAGCCGTATGTTGAGCGTCGAACCAGTCTCGCATACGAATACGCGTAAGGTCGGTCCGGGCCACTTCATCAAACAATACCGCGATATAAACAAGTACACGTTAGAGGGTAACAACTAAGGGATCAATGCCCACACAATACATGTGCATACTGGCCGTACAACACTCCAACGCATAGATCGGCTCTGATACCACTTAAGGGGATCCGCAGCAGAAAAAACAAAAAAAATCCTACGATGGAACCCCATAACTACCTATGATCTATCTATGTAGTAATGCAGTAACGACCAATGCGTATAGAATACATACCCTTGTAGACCATACGCGGTTAACATTCCACGGGGAACATGGTTGAAGTAGTCGTACTCATAGCCGACCTCAAGGACACGAAGCTCCTCGCAGGTCACCCCTTGCTCCTTCTTTATCTTCATTGTGTAGCAGCTCCGGCTCACGACATTTTAAGAGCCTCAAGTGTTGCGCCTCGTGTCTTCGTACACATCTGGTGCACGATGAGACCTCCGGCTCCCTGATCCTGCCGGGAGTGCGGAAGTTGATATCCGGCTATGAATCCCTGTAGCAAAACGGCATACTGCAGGTGTGCCTCGATCACACAGCCTAAACTTGGGGCCATGGTCACAAGGTATAGAGAGAGGGAGGGAGAAAGTCAACTAAAGGACTTCTCAAATTGTGTGTTTAATCCCACCCATAGGCGGAGGGGGTGTGCCCTCCCCATTAGGTTATCCATATGGGATTAATAGTAAAGGAAAAATATCAGGTATTTTAGTCCTGGCCGGTTGGGCCAAAAACCAGCCCAATAGCCAAAACAGAAAATAGCTAATAAAAGGAGAAAGGGGAGCAGCAGCCAGCACAGCAGCCGGGTGGGCCTTTGGTGCGGCCCACCTCGCGCCGACAGGGTGGGCGGCTCGCCTCCCGGCGTGACATGCCCGGCAGCCTGCCCGCCTCATCAGGTCTCCGCGCGCCCACGTGGGCTGGGTCGAGCAGGCCGGGTGGCGGCTAGCGGCTGCGGCCTGCCCCGTTCGGCGCATAACTCTGCCGCCAGCGCCCACCCGCGCGGCGTGCAGTTATCTGCCGCCCGCCTTCATGGGCTACTAAGCCCAACAGCGGTAGAAGCAGGTTTTTCTGCCTTTTCCTTTTTCCTTTTTCCAGCAGCATTTCTTCTAGGCCTTTTCCCTCTAGGATTTGGCCTAATATAAAAGTTGCTTTTATAATTCTTAATTTAAATCTTATTTATAATATATTAATTCATAATTAGTAATAAATGTATATTTAAATTCCCATTTATCCAAAAACACTTTTCCGGGTCTTTTTCTTTTATTGTATCTCCGAACAACTTCGGATCTCTCTGCAGAATGATTCCGACTTTCTCTTTCTCTACTATGATTCCGTATTACAAATGATCGCTCTCATCGTACCCTTAAGTGTATCCTCTCACGGCTCGGGAATGCTCTAGACATGATCTGTATCAATGATCAACAGAGGGACCAGGGATATCCATGTGACCCCTATGCATTCCTGATGACAATGTCGTTTGAACAGCTAAATGTAGCATCCAATTCCTTTTGTTTCTCGATACGACTTGTCCGAGATCCGATCATTGGTATCCCATACCTTGTTCAATCTCGTTCACAACAAGTTCTGTTTTCTTGTTACCGTGATATTACATCCCCGTGACCGAGTCACATGTTGCAACATTTATGGATGTAACCTCACCAAGCCGGTCGTATGTATCTTTACCCATCATGTGGGTGAACAAATCCCGGTCTTGCAGTCACATGTCATCTACTGTTCCTTCGGAATACCCAACGTACACCTTTATAACCACTGTATTACCAAGTGGTGCCTGATGCAGTCTAGGTATGAGCTCATGGTCCAAGGAAAAGGAGTCTAGGTATAGTTGTTGCAACAATGAACTATATAACTTGATCGTGTTGCAATCCTTCGAGGAATGTCTAATCACATCATTCTCCAATATATGATCCCGTTGTCAATTGGCACAAATGCCCATGATCTTGAAACCCAGATCATCCTCATGACCACCGAACTAGTATGAATAGAGGCTACTAGGGACTTGGTTGTTTCATACCACACCTGTACCAATGTTTCTACTTGGCACAGTTATAGCATAATATGAAACTATTATAAACTAATTGAGATATGACAATAAAAACCTATTTATTATTTGCCTCTAGGGCATATCTCCTTCACCCATTTGAGTTCTTATATGGAAGAAAGTGCCGTACCCCTTTGAATTGGTCGCAAGTAGGAGAGAGTCAGATTTTCGGACCCGGCATCCTATGAGAAGCCGAAGAGAAGGTTCACAAAGTCCATGAGAACCTCAAGACCGCCCAATCCAGATAGAAGAGTTATGCTAACAAAAGACGTAGAGACCTGACTTTCAATGTCGGAGATTTTGTGTCTCTCATAGTTTCGCCATTGAAGGGAACGCAACGTTTTAGTCAGAAAGGAAAGTTAGCCCCCAGATATATCAGACCCTTCAAGATTCAGAATCATCGAAGAGAAGTACCGTATCAACTAGAACTGCTTGAAGAGATGCCTGCCATCCATAATGTGTTCCATATCTCGTTACTTCGCAAATGCTTGGAAGTGTCGGAGAAGACCGAAGTTTTCAAAAACATCGATCACGGAGCCGTTGATATCAACAAGGATCTGACGTATCGTGAAGTACCCATATGCATCTTGTAGGAAGCTTACAGAACCACCTGGACCCAGAGTATCAAATTTCTCAAGATCTAATGGAGCAACCATACCGAAGAAGAAGCCACTTGGGAGCGAGAAGATTACATTCGGACAGAGTTTCCAGATCTCTTTAGTTCCTAGTTTTCTTTCTTAAATCTCGGGACGATATTTTGTTTAAGGGGGGAAGGTTTGTAACATCCCAAAACTTTAATCAAGGTTATCAAGATCCAAATCACCCAATTTAGGGTTAACAAAAACTTTTTAGCATTAAAATAATTAAGAATGCATATGTGTGTTGCATTAATATAGAATTGTTTAGAATTGCCATGTTTGTTTGTTCTAATGGTTGTAAAATGATTCAAAGGTGAATGCCACATCATCTAGATCATTCCAAAACCAAATCCAAAGAAAAAGAAATCAAATGGAATTAATAAAGGCAAATGGTCACTTTTGCCATTTTAATCCACTAGGCCACTTTAGGTGTTCCTAGAAGTCAATTTTAAACAGAAACAATTCTAACTCTTTTCACCCCTGCTAGTACTAGTAATGATCTACCAAGGCCCACTTTGAAATCTTACAAAAACATTTGAACACTAATTTTAAATGGCATTTGAAATGGAATCCATTTCATATGCATAGATCCCACTTTTTCAAAAACCACTCAAATGAGTTCACCTTGACAATCCCAAGCAAACACAAACTACCAAGCATGAGATCAAGTCACACACCAAAAATCATTTCAAAATTCAAATTTAATTCTCTTGCGGCCATTGTGTCGAACACCTGGTGATCACATAAAAACCTGCCTAACTAACACTGTTTTGATCAATGTCTTGTCGAGCTATTTAACCTTAATTCACTTCCCTTGTCCCCCTAGCATCTACCCCCGCCCAGACCAGCACCCCCATTCGCCTGGAAGTACAGTAGCGCGCCGCCCATTCTTGGTCGCCGCCGGCCAAACGTGGGCAACGTGCCAAAGACAGCGCCGTGCCAAACCAGCACACCTGCTAGCTCCGCCGCACCCTACCGCAATCCCATGTCCACCCCACGGACCCAGCCGACCCCTGGACCACCGAGGAGCGCCCGTGCACTGAGCCTCTGCGCCATGCACGGAGCATGCCAGAGCGCCATCCTCGATAGGCCAGCACAAGCCGCACCTCGACCTCAGCTTCCACGCGCCGCTCCGCCTTAACACTAGTAGCCTCCCAGACATGCCCTTTTCTCGCCGCGCGACCAGTAGCCACCGCACGCAGCGTCGAGCACCGCCTCTGCCAGGCAGAGCATCGACCTTTCCCGACCACATACCACTGCCCCTAGCTGCGCCATTCCACCAAAGCTGACCGCCAAGTGGCAAGCCACCGTCCGCCTACCCCGCCCATGCCTCTAGCGCCTTGTACCACCGTCCCCAACAAGCTCACCATCGCACCCCACGGTCGCCTTGTTGACCTATAAAAGGAGCCCTCCCCAGCACCATTTCTTCACACTCCACCACTCCCCACCTCCCACTGAGTCCCTCACACCTCTTGCCGGAGCCGCTCGAACAGCCGTTCGCCGGAATATCCACCAGAGTCGCCACAGTAGAGGAGAAAGGGGCCCGTCGATTGCGACCACCCCAGGAGCCGACGCGACCACGCCTGAGTCCGCCGTCATCTGCTCGTTCAATCGGCCCCATCACCATGTTAGTTGGAGCCCTAGTAAGCCCCCAATCGACCCCAACCGAGCCGCTAGGGTTCAGTCTCGCCGGTGACCAGTCTGTCGTTGATGATGAGCCAGAGTCGTTGATCTAGGTTCTAATCGCACGGTCCACATCGCCCCGTACCGCTTCGCGTTTAGTTGTGCCGCTGACATGCGGGACCCCCTTGTCAGCTGTCCTCTGCGCCGTGGAGTGTCACTGGGCTGGCCCATTTAGTTTCCCGCGCTGGCCCTAGGATTCAAATAAAGATTTATCTATTTAGACATAAAATCAATTATGTCCACTAGTTTAAAAATCAATTCAGAGAGATATACTGAACCAAATTGAATGATTCAAATTTTGCTAGAAAGATAATTTAAATATCTATCCAAGCCCGTTGATTTAAATCAATTGGAGTTATAGATCACCTATAGAAAAAATAACAAAATAGAGATGTTTCTACATTTCAAAAATCAACCATAATAGCTTTTGAGTTGTTTCCAACTCTCAAAACTCACATTTGATAATACCTGTCTGAATATGTAATAAAATTTAGGTTTGCATGAAGTGACTTTGGACTAGTACTAAAATAATGCTATATAGACATTTCTAGTCACTTTAAATCTTTTAAATATTAAACTTAAACTTATTAAAATGTGATCCAACATTTAAATCACATTCCCATGTATTAGAATATGTGGTGATGACATGTGTCCACATGATCCCATATTTTAATTGGAGAATATTAAATCTTAATTATTCAATGAGTAGAAATTACTTTTCTCAAATAAAATAAATGAAACTAGTTCATTAAATCTTGTGATGAATGTGATGATACTAGATCATCAAGTGTGTGCCTTAGTGTTCTAAATGTAACATCCCAAAACTTCAATCCAAGCTTATCAAGATCAAATCATCCAAAAATGGGGTTAACAAAAACTTTTCCAAATTTAAAATGAAAGCATTCATATATGTGTGCATTTAAAATAGGAGTTGTTTGAATTGCCATGATTGATTGAGCCAATGCTTGTAAAATGTTTCTTAGGTGATTTAAACATCATATACATCATTCCCAAACTTTTCCTAAAGAAAATCAAATCAAAAATAATTAAAATGAAGGAATGGTCATTTTGACAAATTTAACTCCCATGCCTACTTTGGCTATTCCTAGTACTCAATTATTAACAGAAACAATTCTTGATCTTTGCACCCCTTGCTAGTACACATAATGAGGTACCAAGGCCCACCTTTTGATCAACTAAAAACATTCTGTAAACTATTTTAAATGACAGTTTAAAATTGAATCTAATGCATATGCATAGATCACCCCTATTTCAAAAACCATCAAATTGAGCACCATTTTCAAAACAATTGCAACCAGAGACTACCTACCACTAGTGGAGATCACCCAAAATTTTTGAACTCAAAATTCAAAACTTTTTCTCTTGCGGCCATTTCATCAAACACTTGGCAGGCAAGAATCTAGCTCTAATCTTAGCTCACTGTTTTGAACAGACTTTTTCCCCCATTTGATCCCCATTTACTCCCTCTGTCTCCCAGTGATCTAACCAACCCTAAACACCCATCCCGTACACCCCTAGCAACAATGCCATGCCGACCTGAGCCATGCCCCGCCGGCCAAACTTGCAACCACCGCAGCGGACCACCCCTCTCCCCCTCTCCTTGTCTAGGAGGTAGCAAGCACCGCACCGCCCCTCTCTGTCCCTTGCCCGAGCCAAGAGCAGCCATTGACCATAGAGAAGAACCCGCGCCCAGTGCCACCGAACCATGCCGACGCCGCCCGCAGAGCGTGCACTGTCCCCGCTCGCACCGACCGCCCCTTGGCACCAGCCCGCGCCCACCGCTCCGCCTCGACCTGGAGAACACCCCAGACATCTCCGTTCGCCGCCCAAAGCCCCACAGCCACCGCTCGTCGTGGACACAGCCGCTTCGGCCGCGCAGAGCGCCACCTCACCCCGACCGCATGCCACCGCCCCTACGGCCGCATTGGAGTCCTAGAGCATCGCCAGGGAACCGCCCACCGATCGCAATCCCCAGCCATGCCGCTAGCTCGCCGTAGCCATGTCGCCATCGTCGACCGCCCATCCTGCTCGGTGTCACCGTCGAGCCTATAAAAGGAGCCCTCCCCAGCACCAAAGACTCACACCATTCCACTCCCCTCACCTCTTTGAACCTCACCCACCCCTCGCCGGAGCAAGTGGAGCAGCAGCTCGCCGGAATTGGAGCCGGAGCCACCGCCTCAGGAGAAGAAAGGTGCCGGTGATTCCGGCCACCCCAAGCTCCACCGCGACCACGCCTAGCCTCGCCGTCGTCTTCCACGTTGTTCGCCCGCATCGCCGACCCGGTTGGAGCCCTGGTATGCCCCCAGTAGACCCCCACCGAGCCGCTAGGGTTCGAGCTCGTCGGCGTCCTGTCCGTCGTTGACGACGACCCTCACCCGTAGATCTAGCCTCTAATCGCACAACCCACAGCGCGCGTACCGTTTCGCGTTTTAAGTGCCACTGACCAGTGGGACCCCCTGTCAGCTGAGCCGCGTGCCGCGTAGCGGCACTGGGCCGGTCCATTTCCTTTCCCGTGCAAGCCCGTAGATTCAAATCTGGATTTTTCTTTTTAGTTAGAATATAGTTTCTGTCCAGTGTTTCAAAATTCAATTCTGGCAGTTTGACAAATCCAAATGACATGAAACTAATTTTGTCTGAAAGGTATTGAAATGCTCTATCCAAGCCCGTTGGATTTAATTCATTTAGAGTTATAGATTTCTCCTAATAATAATAAGAAGACAGAAGCTTTTGCAACTTGAAACATTTTTATAAAATCAACCAAGTTAGCTTTTGAGTTGATTCAAACTCTGTTCATCATATCTATCCAAATATGTAATAATATTAAGGTTTACAGGCAGTGACTTTGGACTAGCACCAAAATAATGCTATATAGGCATTTCTAGTCACTTTAAATCATTAAATAATAAACTTAAACCAAAGTAATATTGATCCAACCTTTAAATCTCATTCCCACATGTTAGAATATGTCGTGAGGACATGTGTCCACATGATCCCATATTTTGGTGGTGAATATTAAATTTTAGTTAATTTTTCAATGAGTAGAAATTACTTTTCTAACATAAAAAGGTTGAAACTATTGAATTAAAACTTCTGATGTTTGGGATGATAATAGATCATCAATTGTGTGGTTTAGAATACTACTTAGCCTAGTTAAGTATTGTTGGTGATTGTGCACTCCCTATGTATTTTTAGACGATAGTACCGACCAAGCCTTCGAGGAGGAGGAGTTCTACCAAGAAGAAGAAGAAGAAGAAAACTTCAACCACTGCACCAACCAAGGAAAGCTATTAGTGGCAAGCTAATCCTTGCAAACATGCCTTAGTAAGCTATTGTTAGAAATCTAGAATAAAACTAGATGGTTTAGTAAAGATGCCTTAAGCATGCTTTGATCACCCCCCTTTAACTTAGTACCCCAAGTCTTATTGACAAGTTTTACCTCCCTTAGTTTACACAAAGTTCTTTAATTAATTTTGAAGGTAGCATAAAGAGTATAAAACTTGACCTACTTAGAAAACCTTTAGATGTCATTCTATGGCTTGAGATTGATCCCACCTTTCCACCTTAGTGAACACTCTTAACTTAGTACTTTAGAATAGCTCAAAAACTTGAGTCACTTTAGATGGGAACACTTGGTGAAAATGAGTTATGAAAACCTTGGAATGATGAGTCATTCTATTGAGATGTTTTGACATGTGTTGAGAAACACAATTGGTTTATGATGATGAAAATGATGAGGCATGAGCCTTAACCCTTTTATAAAACTGATGGTTGGATTCGGATGCGATACCATTCCAAATTTACCGTACAACCACATTACCTGAATTGGGTAAGGTTTAGCTGGAAATTTATATGCATTAGTATTAGTTCCCTCACGGGAGAGGTTTGAGCTGAGGCTACCTCTCAATGATGTCCACCTATGCAAAGTCTGCATGCCCCGGGTGATGGTCATGGTTGGGAGGCCATGCTCATAGGAGAGGTGCTTGTACTAGGGTGTAAAGGGAAGGTTATGTTTGATTATCTGCATACTAAGTATGATGATTCAGGGTTATCCACACGGATGTATCGAATCTTGTGGTGAAAGTGTACCACCTCTGCAGAGTGTCAAACTATTCGAATAGCCGTGTCCGCCGTTATGGACAGTTGGAATGGCCATACTGTTTCGTTGTCAGATGTTTTCTAAATAACTTGAAATGAATGATGAACTTGACTTGACCACAACAGGGTTGTGTTAATGAAATTAGCTTCCCAACTTAAGTGATTCTAGAACTTTACTTTATCTTTTCTTTCTTCAGAACTCAGCTTAGGTTTCAAACTTAACTTGATAGTTATTCTTATTCAGCACCTTAACTTAGATTTATAACCCTTGTTAGTAGTAGTTTGCAGTACTTAAAGAGTACTCATGGCTTTTGTCTGGCTATTATCATGGCCAGACTATGAAGGAGATTATCAAGATGATGGTCGAGGACGGCTATGATAACTATGACTATCGCCTTACGTCGGCACTGTGCCCTGAAGATGGACCTCACCGCTTCTGCCGTTTATTTCCGCTTGTTGTATTAAAGACTGGATCATGAGATCCTTATTTGTAAAACCTTATGTATGGTTTGTAATGGATGATGTATTGTGATATCCAATCCGTTATGTCTCGCAAAATGGTAATCCTGGATTGCGGTATGGCATAACGGGCATCCGGGATTAAAAATCCGGGTGTTGACAAGTTGGTATCGAGCCATCGACCATAGGAGACCCTAGTTAGAATGGACGTCCAAACCAAAAACTTAGCTTCAAAACCAAAGTGAGTATTTATGAAAAACTATTTCCTCTCTTACCCTTGTGAACTCATTCTTTCTCAAAAATACATGTTCCTCAAAATTCTTACATTACTACTTAAAATTTGACACACTTGATCACTTCACTAACTTCCTCATCCTAAATTCTTGTAAATGGAGACTCAGTTTAGCAAGTTTTACCAGTTGGGAAATGGAGGTCAGCTGATCTTCGAGAGGGATCTGGATTCACTGTCTGAGTTACTGGGACGCCCACATCCGGAGTTTCTTGGAGCTCAACTTCCAGGACCCCCAGGAGGAGACCTACAATGGCTAGTCACCGCAGATCTTCGAGGAAGCATCGAAGCACCAACTTCCGGGAGGATTTAGTTCTCTGTGAGAGAGAGAACAACTAGCTAGATGGATTAGCCAGGGAAATGCATGAAGCTCTCGCACGTCTCTGTGAGAGAGGAAACAAGATTCAAGGAACCCGTTTTGCCCACTATGCAAGACGTGACTTCATGGGAATGCCGATGGAGATGCCAAGTCACCCAGAGTTGAGGCGTCAAGTGGAGAACCTTGACTTCTTGCTTCATGACCGATAGCAGGAACTGGACAATGCCAGAGAGTTAGCAAACCAAACCGTGCCATTGCCGACCAGAAGGCCCAGACTTTCGCACTGCTTGTCCAAGATCGTCAGTCTCTTTGTCGCCAGCGTGCAAAGAAGGATCGCACCATCGCCCGTCTTCGCAAGAAGGTGGCCTACCTCGAGAAGACCATCAAGGAGCAGGAAGCTCAGCTTGCCGCCAAGGAAGAAGAAGACGAGGGTGAAGACATCCAGGGAGATATGGATTCTTACCTCAGCAACGATGATGACTTTCTGGCAGAGGATGCTGTGGACTTCTACACTGATGATGAAGACTCCGACTTCATCGACGATGAGTAGATGCACTAGAGCACTGTCGTAGCATGAGATGTATCATCTCATTGTATCGTAGCTTGCAGAATGGTTCTTAAAACCATCTGTTTTCCCCTTTGATTGTTATGGTGTGTGTTGTATCGTGTGCTTGCTTGCATGAATGAAAATGAAGTTAGTTGAAAAACCTGAGTCTAACTCAAAGTTATAGCTTTGAAAACCCAAAACCATGAACCTTAGAATTTCCCTCTTACCCCTGTATCTATCTCAATCTTCAGATGACTCGTGGAAACCAAGGAGGGAGCAGCTCATCGTAGGACCCAATGTTGCAGATCTTGCAGAATCTCATCGCAGACCGTGAAGCAAGCAGGGCCGAGCATCAAGCCAATTTAGCAACATTGCAGCAGATCGCCCAAATGGCTCTCAACAACCAAGGACATGGAAATCAGGATCACCATGGATCTAAACTCAAAAAATTTCAGAACACCAATCCCCCAATCTTCAACCAATCTGAAAACCCATTAGATGCTGATGACTAGTTCCAGACCATGGAAAACAACCTCGAAGTTGCAGGAGTTGAGGAGAATGAGAAAGTTCTCTTCGCCACCCACTATCTGGCGGGAGATGCAAGAGCTTGGTGGAATAGCATCCGCAACATGAACCATGGCCAGGTGATGACCTGGGAAGCATTCAAGGTCAAGTTCAGCCGCACCCACATGCCGCAAGGTCTTGTCAACTGGATGAGAGATGAATTCCGTGAACTGAAGCAAGGAAGATTGACTGTGGTAGAGTACCATGACAAATTCTTGTCACTTGCCAGATATGCACCGGATGAGATCAACACGGGGGCCAAGAAGAAAGAAAGATTCTTAAACGTACTGCATGATGAGATGCAGACTGTCCTCATCAACATCCGTTTCCAGGATCTTGAAGAGCTAGTCGACTCTGCCATTCAGATGGAAGGGAAGATTAACCAGGCAAACGACAACCGCAAGCGTCATATGATGCAGTGATGCGGATCCGAGAGTCACTAGAAGTACCGTCCCAACCCCTCACCAGGATATGCACCAAGGAACAACCGACCCCCAAATTCTCGTCCAAGCTACCCCAACCGTAGCAGGGGGAATGTGAAGTTCGGAGGAAACAATCATCACCCCGGCAATGCCAACAACTTCAACCGTGCCCCTCCCAAGAGCAACAACAACAACACTGCCCCCAGAACTGGTAGCAATGCTGTACCTATCGCAGTCAAGGACAAGTCCCAGATCACTTGTTTCGAGTGTGGAGTGAAGGGTCACTACTCCAATGAGGGTCCCAAGAAGACTGCCGCCAATTCCCCTGTGAATGCCCCAGCTCAGCAGCAGCGTCGTGTTCAACCAGGAAGGAGATTTGCCCCAAGGAACCCGCACAATCGCAACGGTCGTCTCTTCCACATGAACACAGAAGAAGCCGAGGAAACGCCAGATGTAGTGCTGGGTATGTTTTCGGTCAACTCGGTTTTAGCAAGAGTATTGTTTGATTCTGGAGCATCGCATTCATTTGTCACCGAAGAATTTGTATGCACTAGTAAGATTCGCCCAACCCACCTGAAGCATGTCATGATAGTTCAAATCCCCGGTTCAACTACAAAAGCTAGAAAAATTTGCAAAGTTGTACCTATCAGAATACATGGGATAGATTTTTATGCCAACCTAATTGTACTTGGAACCAAAGGTTTGGAAGTAGTACTAGGTATGGACTGGATGTCAAGGCATAAAGGACTTATAGACTGTGCTAAGAAAGCCATCACCATGACCAGTAGTTCGGGAGTAATAGTAGAACATATCTCTGAAACCTTACCCCGTCAATTCAAATGCAACAAAAGTGTAGCCCTGCCTACCATTGACCAAGTCAGAGTAGTCTGTGAATACCCCGACGTATTCCCAGATGAATTGCCAGGTATGCCCCTGGATAGGGATATAGAGTTCATTATCGAACTAATCCCTGGAACCGGACCTATAGCCTAGAGACCCTATACCATGAACCCCTCAGAGTTAGTAGAACTGAAGAAGCAGTTGGATGCCATGTTAGCAAACGGCTTGATTCAACCAAGTGCATCGCCGTGGAGATCACCAGTGTTATTTGTCGACAATAAAGATGGAGGAAACCGTCTATGTATAGACTATAGAAAGTTGAATGATGTCACCATCAAGAACAAGTACCCCTTGCCAAAGATAGAGGATCTATTTGATCAGTTGACTAGAGCTCAGGTATTCTCAAAGATTGATCTTAGGACTGGTTATCACCAACTTAAGATTCGTGCAACGGATATTCCGAAGACCGCCTTTACTACTCGCTATGGTTTATACGAGTATACGGTTATGTCTTTTGGGTTAACCAATGCCCCTGCTTATTTCATGAATCTCATGAATAAGGTCTTTATGAATTTCCTAGATAAGTTTGTAGTTGTGTTTATCGACGACATCCTTATCTACTCCAAGTCAGAAGAAGAGCATGAGCAACATCTGAGAATCATCCTAGAAACCCTGAGAGAGCATCAGTTATATGCCAAGTTCAGCAAGTGTGAGTTTTGGCTGAAACAAGTAGGATTCCTAGGACATATTGTGTCTGCCGAAGGAGTCTCTGTTGATCCTAGCAAGATCAAAGATGTCGAAGAATGGGAAGCCCCAACCAATCAAACCCAAGTTCGTTCATTTCTCGGATTAGCGGGATATTACCACAAGTTCATAGAAGGATTCTCGAGCATAGCCCGACCAATGACCCAATTGTTGAAGAAGGACAAGAAGTTTGAATGGACAGACAAGTGTGAAGCCAGTTTCCAGGAGCTGAAGAAGAGATTGATATCAGCCCCAATTTTGATCATGCCAGACATCAAGAAGCCGTTTGATGTGTATTGTGATGCATCCAAGATTGGTCTAGGATGTGTATTGACGCAAGAAGGCAAAGTCATCGCGTATCTGTCTCGACAACTGAAGCAGCATGAGAAGAACTATCCGACCCATGATCTTGAGCTTTCATCCGTGGTTCTAGCATTGAAGACATGGCGTCATTATTTGATGGGTAATCGCTGTGAGATTTACTTAGATCATAAGAGCTTGAAGTATATCTTCACCCAGAAGGAGTTGAATATGAGGCAAAGAAGATGGATAGAGTTAATCAAGGATTATGACCTTGACATTCACTATCACCCCGGCAAAGCCAATGTGGTAGTGGATGCTCTTAGCAGATTGCCGTGTAGGCTGAACACCATGATCAAAGAGAAGCAACCAAGTTTTTATGAGGAGTTGGAGCAGTTCAGGACTGAGTTAGTTAGCAAAGGATTCCTAGCTAGCATTTAACTTCAACCCACTTTGATTAGCCAAATCAAGGAAGCCCAGAAGGGAAATGAAAGTATCGACGGAATCAAACATCGTATTGGTACATGCAAAGTACCTGGATTCACCGAAGACGAAGAAGGTGTATTGTGGTACAAAGGACGTATCTGTGTGCCAGCAGATTCGGAGCTGAAGGAAATTATCATGAAGGAAGCTCATGATACTCTTTATTCTATCCACCCCGAAGGAACAAAGATGTATCAGGATTTGAAAGAGCAATTTTGGTGGCATAAGATGAAGAGAGAGATCGGAAGCTACATCGCCAAATGTGACATCTGTCAAAGAGTCAAAGCAGAGCATCACAGACCTGCAGGATTGTTGCAACCATTGCAGATTCCGGAATGGAAATGGGATTCAATCGAAATGGACTTTATCACCGGTTTACCTACTTCTGGTAGGGGAAATGACTCAATCTGGGTCATAGTTGATAGACTATCCAAGGTAGCCCACTTCATACCTGTCAAGACAACCTACCAGAGTGCAAAACTAGCAGAGTTGTACATTGCTAGGATTGTTAGTCTGCATGGAACCCCCAAGACCATCGTATCAGATCGAGGAACTCAGTTTACTTCAAGATTTTGGCAGAAAGTTCAGGAAGCATTAGGAACCAAGTTGAACTTCAGTACCGCGTATCACCCGCAAAAGATGGATGATCGAGAGAGTCAACCAGATCTTGGATGATATGCTTAGAGCTTGTGTGTTGGAATACGGATCAAAATGGGAAGACTGCCTGCCCTTCGCAGAATTCTCATATAACAACAGTTATCAAGCTAGTTTGCAGATGGCACCATTTGAATTCCTATACAGAAGAAAGTGTCGTACCCCTTTGAATTGGTCACAAGTAGGAGAGAGTCAGATCTTTGGACCCGACATTCTCCGAGAAGCAAAAGTGAAAGTTCACAAAGTTCGTGAGCACCTCAAGACCTCCCAATCCAGACAGAAGAGTTATGCTGACAAGAGAAGGAGAGACCTGACTTTCAATGTCAGAGATTTCGTATATCTCAAGGTTGCACCATTGAAGGGAACTCAACGCTTTATCTTGAAGGGAAAGTTAGCTCCCAGATATATCGGACCTTTCAAGATTCTGAACCATCGAGGAGAAGTATCGTATCAGCTGGAATTGCCTGAAGATATGTCATCCATCCACAATGTGTTCCATATCTCGTTACTTCGCAAATGCTTGGAAGTGCCTGAGAAGACTGAAGTTTTCAAGAATATCGATCACAGAGCAGTGGAAATCAACAATGACCTGACCTATCGGGAAGTACCCATTTGTATCCTAGAAGAAGCCTACAAAACCACCAGGACCAGGAGTATCAAGTTTCTCAAGATTCAGTGGAGCAACCATACTGAGGAGGAAGCAACTTGGGAACGCGAGGATTACATTAGGACAGAGTTCCCAGATCTCTTTAGTTCCTAGTTTTCTTTGTAAATCTCGGGACGAGATTTTGTTTAAGGGGGAAGGTTTGTAACATCCCAAAACTTCAATCCAAGCTTATCAAGATCAAATCATCCAAAAATGGGGTTAACAAAAACTTTTCCAAATTTAAAATGAAAGCATTCATATATGTGTGCATTTAAAATAGGAGTTGTTTGAATTGCCATGATTGATTGAGCCAATGCTTGTAAAATGTTTCTTAGGTGATTTAAACATCATCTACATCATTCCCAAACTTTTCCTAAAGAAAATCAAATAAAAAAGAATTAAAATGAAGGAATGGTCATTTTGACAAATTTAACTCTCATGCCTACTTTGGCTATTCCTAGTACTCAATTCTTAACAGAAACAATTCTTGATATTTGCACCCCTTGCTAGTACACATAATGAGGTACCAAGGCCCACCTTTTGATCTACTAAAAACATTCTGTAAACTATTTTAAATGACAGTTTAAAATTGAATCTAATGCATATGCATAGATCACCCCTATTTCAAAAACCATCAAATTGAACACCATTTTCAAAACCCTTGCAACCAGATACTACCTATCACTAGTGGAGATCACCCAAAAAATTTCAACTCAAAATTCAAAACTTTTTCTCTTGCGGCCATTTCATCAAACACTTGGCAGGCAAGAATCTAGCTCTAATCTTAGCTCACTGTTTTGAACAGAGTTTTGCCCCCATTTGATCCCCATTTACTCCCTCTGTCTCCCAGTGATCTAACCAACCCTAAACACCCATCCCGTACACCCCTAGCAACAATGCCATGCCGACCTGAGCCATGCCCCGCCGGCCAAACTTGCAACCACCGCAGCGGACCACCCCTCTCCCCCTCTCCTTGTCTAGGAGGTAGCAAGCACCGCACCGCCCCTCTCTGTCCCTTGCCCGAGCCAAGAGCAGCCATTGACCATAGAGAAGAACCCGCGCCCAGTGCCACCGAACCATGCCGACGCCGCCCGCAGAGCGCGCACTGTCCTCGCTCGCACCGACCGCCCCTTAGCACCAGCCCGCGCCCACCGCTCCGCCTCGACCTGGAGAACACCCCAGACATCTCCGTTCGCCGCCCAAAGCCCCACAGCCACTGCCGCCGGATTACGTCGCCGCCGCGCAGAGCGCCACCTCACCCCGACCGCATGCCACCGCCCCTACGGCCGCATTGAAGTCCTTGAGCACCGCCAGGGAACCGCCCACCGATCCCAATCCCCAGCCATGCCGCTATCTCGCCGTAGCCATGTCGCCACCGTCGACCGCCCACCCCGCTCGGTCTCACCGTCGAGCCTATAAAAGGAGCCCTCCCCAGCACCAAAGACTCACACCATTCCACTCCCCTCACCTCTCTAAACCTCACCCACCCCTCGCCGAAGCAAGTGGAGCAGCTACTTGAAATTGAGCCGAGCCGCCTCGGAGAAGAAGAAGGCGTCGTTGATTCAGCCACCCCAAGCTCCGCTGACCACGCCTAGCCTCGCTGTCGTCTTCCACGCTGCTCGCATCGCCGACCCGCTGGAGCCCTGGTACGCCCAGAGACCCCCGAGCCGCTAGGGTTCGAGCTCGGGCGACACGTCTGTCGTTGGCTGACGACCCTCAGCCGTAGATCTAGCCTCTAATCGCACGGCCCACAGCGCGCGTACCGTTTCACGTTTTAAGTGCCGCTGACTAGTGGGACCCCCCTGTCAGCTGAGCCCCATGCCGCGTAGCGCCACTGGGCCGGCCCATTTCCTTTCCCGCGGAAGCCCGTAGATTCAAATCTGGATTTTTCTTTTTAGTTAGAATATAGTTTCTGTCCAGTGTTTCAAAATTCAATTCTCGGAGTTTGACAAATCCAAATGACATGAAACTAACTTTTTCTGAAAGGTATTGAAATTCTCTATCCAAGCACGTTGGATTTAATTCATTTAGAGTTATAGATTTCTCCTAATAAAAATAAGAAGACAGAAGCTTTTGCAACTTGAAACATTTTTATAAAATCAACCAAGTTAGCTTTTGAGTTGATTCCAACTCTCAAAAATCACATTTCATCATATATATCCAAATATGTAATAATATTAAGGTTTACAGGCAGTGACTTTGGACTAGTACCAAAATAATGCTATATAGGCATTTCTAGTCACTTTAAATCATTAAATAATAATCTTAAACCAAAGTAATATTGATCCAACCTTTAAATCTCATTCCCACATGTTAGAATATGTGGTGAGGACATGTGTCCACATGATCCCATATTTTGGTGGTGAATATTAAATTTTAGTTAATTTTTCAATGAGTAGAAATTACTTTTCTAACATAAAAAGGTTGAAACTATTGAATTAAAACTTCTGATGTTTGGGATGATAATAGATCATCAATTGTGTGGTTTAGAATACTACTTAGCCTAGTTAAGTATTGTTGGTGATTGTGCACTCCCTATGTATTTCTAGACGATAGTACCGACCAAGCCTTCGAGGAGGAGGAGTTCTACCAAGAAGAAGAAGAAAACTTCAACCACTGCACCAACGAAGGAAAGATATTAGTGGCAAGCTAACCCTTGCAAACATGCTTTAGTAAGATATTGTTAGCAAGCTAGAATAAAACTAGATGGTTTAGTAAAGATGCCTTAAGCATGCTTTGATCACCCCCCCCCCCCCCCTTTAACTTAGTACCCCAAGTCGTATTGACAAGTTTTACCTCCCTTAGTTTGCACAAAGTTCTTTAATTAATTTTGAAGGTAGCATAAAGAGTATAAAACTTGACCTACTTAGAAACCTTTAGATGTCATTCTATGGCATGAGATTGATCCCACCTTTCCACCTTAGTGAACACTCTTAACTTAGTACTTTAGAATAGCTCAAAAACTTGAGTCACTTTAGATGGGAACACTTGGTGAAAATGAGTTATGAAAACCTTGGAATGATGAGTCATTATATTGAGATGTTTTGACATGTGTTGAGAAACACAATTGGTTTATGATGATGAAAATGATGAGGCATGAGCCTTAACCCTTTTATAAAATTGATTGTTGGATTCGGATCCGATACCATTCCAAATTTACCGTACAACCACATTACCTGAATTGGGTAAGGTTTAGCTAGAAATTTATATGCATTAGTAATAGTTCCCTCACGGGAGAGGTCTGAGCTGAGGCTACCTCTCAATGATGTCCACCTATGCAGTGCCCAAGATGACTGATGGTCATGGTTGGGAGGCCATGCTCATAGGAGAGGTGCTTGTACTAGGGTGTGTAAAGGGAAGGTTATGTTTGATTATCTGCATACTAAGTATGATGATTTAGGGTTATCCCTGACAGATGTATCGAATCTTGTGGTGAAAGTGTACCACCTCTGCAGAGTGTCAAACTATTCGAATAGCCGCGTCCGTGGTTATGGACAGTTGGAATGGCCATACTGTTTCGTTGTCAGATGTTTTCTAAATAACTTGAAATGAATGATGAACTTGACTTGACCACAATGGGGTTGTGTTAATGAAATTAGCTTCCCAACTTAAGTGATTCTAGAACGTTACTTTATCTTTTCTTGCTTCAGAACTAAGCTTAGGTTTCAAACTTAACTTGATAGTTATTCTTATTCAGCACCTTAACTTAGATTTATAACCCTTGTTAGTAGTAGTTTGCGAGTACTTAAAGAGTACTCATGGCTTTTGTCCCTAGCTATTATCATGGCCAGACTATGAAGGAGATTATCAAGATGATGGTCAGCAGGACGGCTATGATAACTAGGACTATCTGCCTTCGTCAGCATTGCCTGTGCCCCTGAAGATGGACCCCACCGCTATGCTATCGTTTATTTCCGTTGCTTGTTGTATTAAAGACTGGATCATGAGATCCTTATTTGTGTAAAACCTTATGTATGGTTTGTAATGGATGATGTACTGTGATATCCAATCCGTTATGTCTCGCAAAAATGGTAATCCTGGGATTGCGAGGTATGGCATAACGGGCATCTGGGATTAAAAATTCGGGTGTTGACACTAAATAGACTAATTAAGTATTGTTTGGTGATTGTGTATTCCGTATGTATTTATAGACGATAGTACCGACCAAGTCTACAAGGAGGAGGAGTTCTACCCCGAAGAAGACGAGGAGAATTTCAACCACTTCACCAACCAAGGAAAGCCATCACTAGATGCAAGTTGACCTAAGCATGATGCATTAGGCATGCTTTGGGTATACCTTTTGATTTATACCTATCCTAAGTTTTCCTTACAAGCTTTACTTTCTTTTACTTTACCATAGTTCTTTACTTTTTTTATAGATAGCATAAAGAGTATAAAACTTGGCCTATCTAGTTAGACTTAGATGTCATTCTATGGCATGAGATTGATATTAGCATCCCACTTTAGTGAACACTCTTAACTTAGTAGTTGGAGCTAAACCAAAAACATGATCACTTTAGATGGGAATACTTGGTAAAAATGCTTATGAAAACCTTGGAACGATGAGTCATTCTATTGAGATGTTTTGACATGTGTTGAGAAACACAAATGGTTTATGATGATGAAAATGTTGAGGCATGAGCCTTAACCCTTTATAAAAACTGATGGTTGGGTTCGGATGCGATACCATTCCAATTTTATCGTACACCCACAATACCTGAATTGGGTAAGGCTTAGCCGGAAGTTTATATGCATTAGTATTGGTTCCCTCGCAGGAGAGGTTTGAGCTGAGGCTACCTCTCAATGTTGTCCACCTATGCAGTGCCCAGGATGGCAGAAGGCCATGGCTGGGAGGCCAAGCTCATAGGAGAGATGCTTATACTAGAGTGTGTAAAGGAAAGTTTATGTTTGATTATCTGCATTACTAAGTATGATGATTTAGGGTTATCCCTGGCAGATGTATCGAGTTTTGTGGTGAAAGTGTACCACCTCTGCAGAGTGTCAAACTATTTGATTAGCCGTGTCCACGGTTATGGACAGTTGGAGTGGTCATACTGTTCCATTGTCAGATGTTTTCAAAATGACTTATGAAATGAATTGTGACATGACTTGACCACAAAAGGGTTGTGACTATGACAACTAAGTTCCCACTTAGGTGATTTAGAACTTTATTTTATCTTTCTTTGTTTCTAAACTCAGCTTAGGTTTCAAACTTAACTTTGCAAATAAACTTAGAACTTAGCATTCCTACTAGAACTACCTTACTTGTTAGTGATAGTTTGCGAGTACTTAAAGAGTACTCATGGCTTTGTCCCGGGCTATTCCCGTGGCTAGACTATGAGGAGGACTACCCTGAAGGAGGACAGCAAGACGGCTACGACAACTAGGATCATCTCCTATCATCAGCATTGCCTGTGACAATGAAGATGGAGCCCACCGCTACGCTATTTATTCCTCTACTTGTTTGTACTAAGACTGGATCATGAGATCCTTTATTTGTGTAAGACCATATTATGGTTTTTAATGGATGATGTACTGTGATATCCAATCTGTTATGTCTCACAAAAATGGTAATCCTGGGATTGCGATGTATGGCATAACAGGCATCTAGGATTAAAATTCCGGGTGTTAACATCAACTTCTTTACAAAGAAGAGCCAGAATAATATCACAGAACTATCTAGCTAATAAGACTAGCATCTAAGTTATCTGGGTTGCAATTTCTACTAATTCAATGCTCTACAGAAATAGGTTTTGTGGCTAGAGAATCTATTCCTAGCTAATCCGGAACTTCGTCTTCACTTAAGTTGATGTATATGTTGACTTCATTGAAGAGATTGAGCTATTGATGATGGTCTCTTGAATAGAAGTTGGTGTTGACGTTTTTTTCAACAGCTTAGAACCTAGCAAGGGTTAAGAAGGTTTGGTTGAGCACGAGCATACTTAGAAAGTTCACTAAAAAGGAGTGTATGATGCACTATCTCTACAGCCACAGACCAAAGGTCATAGGCAATGCAGGTTTTTGTAAACATTTCTTCAAAGGTTGCTTTTATTCTGAAAACTATGTCCAACAACCTTCATAGGTTTACCAAAACTTTTGTGGAGTTCCTTTCCTGCCGCGTTCGTAGCTCCTTCCTGGAACAGGGAGTAACATGTCATAGTTCTTACACTCTATAGAGGTACGTTGCTTTAACCATGAGAGACAAAATCCTTGTTGCACAACCAGGCGATCTTTCCCGTCCACAATTCCGTGATGTGGCGCCCAGTAGATGATCCAAGCCAATCACTGCCCTTCTCCGTGACCCCGCATGAAGACACGACGCTATAGGACAAGCCCCACCTTTGTTAAGCCCCATATAGGACCGGCTATAACTCTAGTAGGCACCTGAACACTCTATGAGACGGTTATGGCCTGGCAATCTCCCTTAAAAGTCCAGCTAAATCACTGGCAGCCACTCAAGATAATCTAGACACCAGGTTCTCCACGAGAATCCACATCCTAATGATTAGGTCATCCATCCATGCGAAAGGAAGAAGATCCAGCTGACTTCTCCGTCCCATTCCAAATATCATGGTTAACGCGTATTATATGGTGCTAGAATCACTAGCGACATTGGTTGATTAAGTCCTAGATATTATGTTCCTTTACCACTAGAACTGTATCAGTAGATTATTACCATTCGGTAAATAATCCATAATCATATTATTATGAAAATCGTGTTTTCGGACCTTTTTGAAATGCAGGTGATGACAACATTTTAGTTACAAGCATTTGTTAGAAAATAATCAAAGGACATGAGCAAGTGTGAACTTGCCTTTTGTGATTGCAAGATAATGCACTCACGGTGTTCAGAACACTAGAAGATCCAAATTCTAAAAGTAGCATCATTGGTCCGGTAAGGACGAATGTTTAAAGAAGCAAGATGCAATTCTGCATAATTAATGTAATGCAATTTGATAAATGTGAATCCCCGGAATAATCGTAGGGTTTGAAGCTTGTGATGAGTTATTTGGAGTGTGTTGCACTTTCATACCGGTTTCACACGTGTGCTTCTTATTAAGGCTTGTGAATGTGTGTGAAACAACCTATAAGTACAATCAAGTAACACACAATGACATAGCACCCAAGGTGTTGATAAATGATTCAGAATTTATTCTATTCAAGCTTTCTATGATAACTTAGTGAGTTAAAGACAAATGTAGAGTTCATTTATATTTACTTAAAAAGAATCACTTTTGAGGAAAAGGTTACCTTTCAAAGTGAAAGCATTTCAATCTTGAAGTTACACTTTTAGGGTTTCTTATTAACTAAAAGTATTTAAAAAGAAAATAGTTAGCATCTTTAAATAGCTATTCTAATAGCAAGTGGAGACTAATATATTTTAAATATGGCATCATCCTATAGGTGGTTTACTTCTTAATGATTCATAAGGAGGAAATACAGGTAGTATTGCTTTTATAAAAATGGTGTTTCTTGATGGGATAAGTGAATAGAATTGCTTTCTCATCAATGCTTTTTTTTATAAACATGGAAAGGGCCTTACTTTAGTTACTTAAAACTTGGTTTAAATCTTTAAGTAGTTTTCCAAACTAGTAAAAGATTTAGTGGATATTAGCTTGGTGATTTTATATAAATGAGCAGAATCCTCAAGACGGACAATACACTGTTGTTTGATGGTTTTATAGTTGATAAAATCTTTTTAAGATATTAAATACAATTCCTTTGAATGGTAATTTTAGTGAATGCAACTTTAAATGGTTTGGTATATTTTACCTCAAGCATGAAAGGTGGTATTTTTAATGTGTAGATTTTATTTTTGTGATCATTTTGGTATATTATATGTATTTTTGTGATTTGTAAATAATATGATATGATTTTTATAAGTTTTATCACTTTATAAAAACTTAATAAATAATAATATTTAGTTAAGTGAAATAAAAATGTATGAAACAAGTTTATAAGTGTGTATTTTTCTTTTCTAAGAATTTTGATATATTATACTTATTTTTCACAATTTTAAATAATAGAATATATTTATTTAAGATTTATCCCTAATAGGATATTTACTAATTAATACTAATTATTTTATTTAAGTCGGAAAATAAAATATGATAATAAGTGTAAAATATAGATCTTATTTTTCTAAAGATTTTGTTATATAGCACATTTTTTCTGAATTGTAAACTAAAAGTTAATGAATTTACAAAATTTAATCATTTTATTAAATTTCTGGAAAATGTTTATATTTGAATTTATAATGTTTTATCTGTTTACTAAACAGAGAAATACTTTTAGTACACGGACTAATCTAGACACATACACAAACATGTGGGACACAGGCCACGTCAGCATGCCACCGAGGCATGGACCAAGTCAAACATGCCTGGCGGGGTCGGGATGACGTGAGCACGGCATCGTGCTGACACAAGCATGGCCACCACCGCCAGTTGGTGGTTCCTGACGGCGAACTACGGTGTCCCAGCACGCGCGGTAGGGTGCGCTGGAAAGAAGACAACAAGGCGAAGCTAACTACGCGTGCGCTGCTAGGCTTTGGTCATCGGAACCTGTCCGATACGAGCTACTACGGTGGAGCTTACGGTCGATCACGACAGCGATGATATAGGAAGAAATTGAGGAAGGGGAGGCCACTATCAGACTCAGGAGCTCACCAGGAACACGATGGTGCGGTCGGTGAATCGGATCATGGGCGAAATCGACGGGGATGACGGTGGCCGGACTTTGGGTAGGAGGTCCGAATCCTGGCCTTTGGGGCTCCTACGGCTTCCGCGAGATGGGGCAATCAGACAAGAAGATCATGGCGGTCACCACGATGGTCTCAGCTGGCCTAGGCGATCTCGGAATCGACGGACACCGGCTAGACCTGGGGCTAGGGTTTCAGTGACCTCCTCTGTGGAGAGGATAAGAACAAGAGGGAGGGGAAAATGGGGATGTGGATGGATAGGAGCATCGCGATGGCGGTCTTATCCTCCTCCCTGGTGATGGCAATCCATCGCCACTACTAGGGAAAACCCTACCCGAGGCGCACCAGAAACCCTATCCGAGGCGCATATGGTATGCGCCTCTAGCGACGTGCCTCTAGTATTTGTTATGCGAGACGCATATCATATGTTCCTCTAGTATTTGTTATGCGAAAGATATCATATGCGCATATATCAGTATATGCGCCTCACATATATGAAGTATAGGAGGCACATATGTGATATGCGCCTCACATATATGAAGTATAGGAGGCACATATGATATGTGTCTCGCATATGTAAAATGCGTCTCGTATAGTACCCTATATGCGCCTTCTATACTTCACATATGCGCCTCGGATATATTTTTGAAATTCAAGTTTTACAACAATTTTCAAATAACAGTTTACAGGTATTGAAATATACAATACAGTCCAGAATACAGTATAAACAGCACAGAATTTTCCAGAAACTTGCAATTGGCCAAAGCGTAATAGAATCAGCATGAATACAAGTACATTACACATTAATCGCGACATACGAGTTCATACATCAACTAGAATCAACAAGTGCCAAGTTTTCACACAACACCAAGTGTTTGTGCCACAAGTTCACACCTCCGAGTACAAGTTCACAATCACATTACAACTCCAATGATGGAGCTCTATCTAGATGAAGTAGAGCACATAACCTACCAGGAAGAGCAACAAGGCGGTGATCACAAGGAAGTTCCTCCATGTCTTCCTCATGTGCCTCCTCCACTTCTCTTCCACCACCTCTCTAGTCTTTTAGCCTTTGTAGTTGTTCCCCGAGAATTTGTTCACTTGCTTCTGGCAGTCCTCCCACTCCTCGTACACACCTGGAACCTTGCCGACATACATGACATAGCACTTCTTCCCCATCTCATGTACACAAGATAGATGTTATTATCTATGTTAGTGGAAAGCAATAGCAGTTCACAAGATAAGATCATGCATATATATATGGGTGCAACAAGATGTAAGAAATCATGTTCTAATCATCGGCATTTCGAAGAAATACAAAAAAAATCAAACCAAGAATGACTTTCATTAGTGCCTCATACTTAGGTTGGGCATGGAAATAACAATGCTCGCTGTTTGATCTTGTGTGGCAAGTAGAGTATATACCCAAATTACTAGTCTACTTGGCACACCAGATCAAACAGCAGCATAGTCATACACATGACGCTGCAACACGTTCTAATCATCGGCATTTTGAAGAAAGACCCAAAAAAAGCAAACCAAGAATGACTTGGATTCATGCCTCATACTATTCGTATTGCCAAAGACAAAAGAAGAGAAATACTTCCACGATTCATATAGAACGGGCATGATATGTCGAGTGGCAAAGCAAGGAAAGGATTCGGTCTCCACGGCAATGACTCATTTCGAGTTTGGTGTGTCTAAAGGAGTCATTGCTGTGGACCCAGAACCCTTTCCTTGGCTTGCCACTCAACATATTATGTCTTATGTATATGAATCTAGAAAATATTTGTCCTCTTTCGACTTTGGGGCTACGAGATGAAATAGTTTATCATTTCATTGTATCGCCAAAAAGAAAGGAAATAAATCATTCCACGATTCATATAACAATGTCGCATGTTACCCTTGAGTCCTGGTAATCATAGTTATTGTCCTTTTCCTCGGTGTAGAACGTGTATCCATTGATATCGTATGCCTGATAAGTCATCAGGTTGTGTGAGGCGCCCCGTGACAAGGAGAATATGACTATATCTTCTTCCGAGTACTTGCCCTGTGGTGGATTAGCAATGACCTTCTCCCTGAACCACCACATGAAACCGGAGTTGTGCTTCTTGATAACATCTTCCTCTGAGTACTGGCGCCTCCGATCAGCGTAATTCTTCTTGATAAACTCTTTGTGATCATATATGTATGGATGGACCACCTGCAGGTGTTGTAGCGCGACCAGGTTTGCTCTTTCAAAGTCCTTGGTTTGGCCCTCGAGGTCGACATTCTTTGGGCGCTGACCTTCGTGGTGACCCCATCCAGCGAGCCTCCTGAGGTGCTTGTTGAATGGCAGACCAAGAGGGGTCTCGGTTTGTAGAAAGTTCGAGAAGAAACAGATGCACTCTTCGACTAGGAAGCCATTTTCTATGCTTCCATCTAGACGGGACTTGTTCTTAACGTATCCTCTGATGTGTCCATTGAGCATTTTGAATGGCACCATGCTTCGTAGAAGCGGAGGACCGAGCTGGAGATATCCTCCATGACATGGAGAAGCAGATGAAGCATAACGTCGAAGAATGCGGGGGGGAAATAGATCTTGAGCTCGCATAGTATCACCACGATCTCGTCCTGTAGCCTCGTGAGCTTCTTAATGCCTATCGACTTCCAAGAGATGACGTCGAAAAAGTTGCAGAGGCCAAACAACGTTTCACGGACGTGCTTGTCCATTATACCTCGAATCGCGAACGGGAGTACCTGCGTCATCAGCAAGGCAACATCATGAGACTTCATCCTGCTAAAGCGCCGCTTCGCCTCGTCTAGCCGTTTGGAAATTTGACTCTGAGGAGGCACTTCATAAACTGTATGGCCTCCTTACTCAGAGTGAAGCACGAGGCCTTGAGATTGACCTTGCCCTTCTTGACCTACTTTTTGCCCTTGCGATGACGGCTATTCTGCATTTCATTCTCCTCCTCCTTGTCATTTCTAGGTGGTGGTTGAATTTCATCCCTGATGCCCATATGCTTAAAGTCGTTCCTTGCCTTCGGCCCATCTTTGGTGTTGTCGGTCTTAAGGAGGGTGGCAAGCAGACTCTTGCCCACGTTCTTCGTGATGTGCATGAGATCGAGGCTATGAGGCATGAGGAGGATCTTCTAGTATGACAAGTCCTAGAAAACAGACCTTGCCTTCCATACCTTCAGCAGCGGCTCTAGCTTCTCTGGGTGTTTCCTGGTGCAGGACATTCCTTCCAGTTATTCAACAGCTCGTAGATTTCCGTGTCGCTCCTCTTGTCCGGGATTCCTCGGAGCTCGACTGTCCCATCAAACAGATCTCCTAGCTTTCTCCAGGCGTGATTCTTGGGAAGCCACCTCCGAGCCCCAAGGAACACGGTTTTCCTGGACCCGGGATAATTTTGTAGCTGGTGGTACGTTGTATTATCCTTCCACCTAACGCACCCATAGAATCCTTGGACCACCTTCCCCGAGAAGTATTCGTAACCAGGATAGTCTTGCACCGTCATGATCATCACCGCTCTCATGTCGAAGTATTCTTGTCTCGAGGCATCCCATGTACGGGCTCCTTCTTCCCATAACATGGCTAGCTCCTCTTTCAACAACATGAGATACAGTTTGATGTGTGTACCGGGTTGTTTTAGCCCTTGAACCAGCATACTCATGGTTACGTAATTCTTCTTCATGCACAACCAGGGGGAGGTTGTAGATCCATACAAACATGGGCCAGGTGATGTGTGTGTTGCTTTGGCTTCCGAAAGGATTGAGTCCATCGGTGCTCACGCCTAGCCCGAGGTTCCTTGACTCTTTCCCGAAATGTTGGTAATATTGGAGGTCCAACGCCTTCCACTAGCAAGCATCCGAAGGGTGCCTCAGCATTTCCTCCTCCGGATCATCGTCTTCCGGCCTCTTTCTTTCCGCGTGCCAGCGCATGAGCTCTGCTTCCTTAGGGTGTGAAATACCGCTACGGACGAGGAGTTAGAGGAAAGTACCATACCACCTTTCTAGGAGCTTTCTTGGTCCCTCTCTTGTATCGAGAGGTCTTCCACACTGGACATGTGGTCTTCTCCGTGTCCTCACCCTGGTAGATGATGCAATCATTTATGTAGACGTGGTATTTCACGTGTGGTAGATTGAGAGGGCACGCGACTTTCTTGGCCTCAGCGATACTAGTCGGACATGTGCTCCCCTTCTTGGGAAGAATATCGTGCCAGAATGCAATGTTGTCGTCGAGGCATTCGTCAGTCATTTTGTGTTTTACCTTCATCTCCAGAGCCCTGAGCATTACATCAGACGGGTATCCCCATTGTTGCATCCGTCAAACAATGGAGTGACCGTGTCGTTCTTCATTTGCTCCAGCTTAGCTTTCTCTCTAGCGGCGGCTCTAGCGTTACTCGTCTCCTTGAGAAGCAGATCTTGGACATGAGGGTCTCGTAGCCAGCTCGAATCATGGCCAACACCTTGATCTTCATGTCCATGCGCTCCGCCACCTTGATCATCTTCGTGTCCATGCCTGGCGCCACCCTGATCTTCATGTCCATGCCTAGCGCCACCCTGATCTTCATGATCATCACCTGCCCCGCCGTTGGTGTCTTGATCTTCATGATCGTGACTGGCATCTTGATCTTCACCATTATTGACATCCTCATCATCATCTTCGTCATCACGTATCCATCGAGTGTAGCCATCCATGAAACTACGTCGGAGCAGGTGCGACTCCAGCATTCTGAAATCGTGCCATACCAGATACATCAGCTTGGAGTCGCGACACGGACATCTTATCTCCATCTTGTTTGCGCGTGCCATATCGGCCCTCGCACATCTCATCCACCTATCCACAAGGGCTTTGCGGATCAGTGGTCGGACCATGGTCGCCTACACGCGGTACAAAGAGCAAGAGAATAATTAGAGCATATATGGACGTGTGGATCGCCGGAAAAATTCGGCATGACCTCCCCTAAAAAGAGGACATCCAGGAGTGCCAGAAATTCGCCGGAAAAGAAATGAATCGACATTCTGGTGAAACATTGGCATCTCAAATGAAATCCATGCACAAAAAGAAGCATGCACCACAACACAATCATATAGACGCAGTATCACCGACAACGCGCATGAGCATGCAAGCAATGCCTTCACGCTTCCTCCAACGATGACTTGCGCAAGAGAGCCGGAGGAGAAGTGAAGGGACATGTTGTACATATAGAGGAGCAAGAGACTTTACTTACATATGAGTGTCAACCAATGGATATTGAGCAAGCTTCTATGGTGAATCAATGTGGGAAATGAGGTGGGGAGGAGGAGGGGCGACCAAATCTATCTTTTGGTGGAGGAGGAAGAAGTGAGACAAGTGAGTGGGGTGCACGTGCCAAAAGGTGAAAAAAGGCGGTGCCAGGTTATGCGAGGCGCATATTGCACCAAATGCGCCTCCTATAATCTAAACTATGTGAGGCGCATATGCTCACATGAGCCTCGCCGATGCGGCCACCCGGGCCTGCAGGGGTTACTTGAGGCGCACTCTGTTGAATGCGCCTCGCCTATTATCAAGTATAGGAGGCGCATGTGATGATATGCGCCTTGTATATTGGACCACCGATCTCCTCCCGGGCCCATGCAACTTATGCGAGGCACATTCTTCCCATATGCGACTTGCCTCTCTGATATATTGGAGGTGCATATGGGAAGAATGTGCCTCGCATAATCTGGGGCTGCCAGATTTCATCCGTATAGAGATTATGGGAGGCCCGTCCTACAAATATGTGCCTCTCCTATTTGGATACTAGAGGCGCGTGCTAGAGCAGTGCGCCTTGCCTATTTAATAGGAGGCGCATATAGTCTAAATGCGCCTCAAATGAGCATGTCTCCTATAGCCTTTTCTCTAGTAGTGTGCGGCGGTCGAAAACTTGCTGATGGCGGTGGATGGCATCGGGCGGCGGCGAGGTGCTCCAGCGAGCTGCTTGTGCACGTGGGGGTGACAACGATGGTGGTTTTGCAGAAAACTCCCTAGAAATTCTTCTGTCTCAACCCGCAGTCCACCTCCAGTCCCACCTATCAGTGAGGGAGAGAGAGAGGGAAGACACGGGCTGCTATTGGGCCGATGCTAAGTGAGTGGTTCTTTCTTTCTGCTTCTCGCGGGCTGGGAATTGGGAATGGGCCTTGGGCTGTGCGGCTGGCTGACTCCTTTTCTTTTTCTATTTCTCTTTTCTGTTTTCTGTTTTCTGTTTTTTACAAAACCATATCAAATAAGAATTCCTTCAAGGATTTAGATATCTAGAGAATTTGTAGGTCATGAATATTATTATATAAAGCAAGTCTGACCCTATTCTCCTCATTTCTTATTGTGCATTAAAAACATTCATAATTATATGAAAGGCCCTTTTCATTAGGACATAGTAATAGGAATTGGGGTTTTAGAGATTACTTCTTATATAAAGATATTATGGAATTGATCTTGTTTTCACTTGTAAATTTTAATGGTAATGATTTAATGTTGTATATAGAATCTTGTTCATACTTAGCCTCAGATAACAATTGATATATATACATTATAATGGATTAAACCTTGTGGTTCATAATATGGTGTTTTAAATTTCATGGTTCTCAAAGTTTGGTATTTATTTTGTTCTGATTCCATTACAATTTCTTCATAACCATTCTACTTACTTTCAAAGTAGGCATGGATCACTTCTTAAACTAGTTATTCACTACTTTCCTAAGTGTCGTTAATGTTTTGATAGAAGTTTATTATATAATGCTTCATCGTCAGATTAGGTCGATTGGAACGGTTGTTTCAGCTGAGTTGAGGACTGTTGTGTGTAATGATGTGACGTCTGTGCTTTGGGTTTCAGTTTTTGATGGTGTGCAGGTTCAGAACAATGAGGTTCAGGCTTTGTGTGACCGTGAGGCTGTCGTGGTGTCTCGCAAGAGGCGTCGTAATAATCCTGCCACGCTTGCCACTGGTCAGCCAGTGCGCCGCAGCCCTCGCTCCACCAGGTGCCATAGTTTTAAGGGGAAAAGCTTGTCTGATACACAGAAAAGGAAATCCAAAGTGCAGCCCCGAAAGATACCCTCTGCGATTAATGTTGGGACACATGGATCTGCTGATATTCAGCTGCAGGTTGATTCACAGTCCAGTGATTTCATTCCACCTGACATACCAGTTGTAGTAATTCAGGACATTGGGCAAAGGCTGTGTGGCATTCCTGCAGTTGAGCTGACAGAGAATATTTTACTTGCTTCTACCCAGGAGGAGGTGGAGGAGGAGTCATCTGCTCCTTAGATGTCTGCTTGCCCTCATAATAATGTTGCCCTGGTCACTCAGGAGGCTTTGTTCACTGGATTTTGTTCTTTCCTCATACTGTTTTTATGCATGTCTTGGATTTGTTCTGTAAGCCCAGTGGGCATTAAAACTGTGGTCCTTTCTTTCAGTTCCTATGTTATCTCAACTCTAGATTGTTTTGTCGTGGAATGTTGGAGGTCTAAATAGTGAAGCTAAATGGTTAGCACTTAAAAATAAAATAGAAGAATCGGATTGTGCAATTATTTGCCTACAAGAAACTAAACAGGAGCATTTTGATCATTCTTATATTCGTCAATTTTGCCCAACACGATTTGATAAATTTGAATTTGTACCATCTACTGGAGCTTCAGGTGGGCTCGTAGTTATTTGGAACAGCTCAGTTTTTATGGGGCACATAGTACATAAGGAGCAGTTTGCTATTTCGGTTCAATTTTCATCTGCTCACCTCAATCGTTCATGGACCCTCACAAACATTTATGGGCCATGTAGGAATCCTGAAAGACAGTCTTTTATAGATTGGTTTACATCTCTAAATATTCCTATTGATAGTCTCTGGTTTTTTCTGGGAGATTTCAACTTCATTCGTTCCCAGGAAAATAGAAATCGGCCTGGTGGCAATATTGCAGAGATGCAGCAATTTAATGAGATGATTAGTGCACAATCTTTAATTGAAATCCCCTTGAAAGGTCGTCAATTTACATGGAGCAATATGAATGAGAATGATCCGTTACTAGAACAACTTGATTGGTTTTTCTCAACAGTGGAGTGGACATCTGTTTTTCCAAACACATTGGTGCAACCATTATCAAAACCAATATCAGATCATGCTCCTTGTATGTTGACTATTGAAACAGTAATTCTTAAAAGCAGGCTATTTAGATTTGAGAGTTTTTGGCCTTTGCACCCTGGTTTTTTAGATGTGGTAAAGTCTAGTTGGCAAAAACCGATTAGAGCATCTAATAGTGCATCACTTCTCTCTGCAAAAATGAAGAATTTGAGGAGATGTTTGAAAGTGTGGAGTAAGTCCATTTCAAAATTAAAACTCATGATTGATAACGGCAACAAAGTGTTGTTGGAGCTAGATAACATAGAGGATAAGAGGGATCTTTTTGTTCACGAGAGAAACTTTAGGCTTATTCTAAAGAATCACATCAACAGACTGCTTGGATATCAAAATAAATATTGGAAACAGAGATGCACTTACAGATGGGCCCAACTTGGTGATGAAAATACCAAGTACTTTCATTCTCAAGCAACTGAGAGGTATAGACATAATTCAATAGCATCTATCACCTTGGAGGATGGGAGACAGATTGACAATCATGCAGAAAAAGCTGCTGCCTTCCTGGCATCCTTCAAAAATAGAATGGGTGTTTCTCATTCCACTGATATGCTTTTTGATTTGTATGCTCTGTTTGCTAAAGTGGACAGTTTAGAACAGCTCTCTGTACCTTTCACCACTCAGGAGATTGATAAGGTTATTGCTATGATCCCTCCAGACAAAGCACCTGGGCCAGATGGTTTCAGTGGGTTGTTTTTGAAAGTTGGTTGGAATATCATAAAGAAGGATTTCTATAAGTTATGTAATGATTTCTAGGAAGGCATCATTAGTCTGAAGTGTCTGAATAATTCTTTTATCACTCTCATTCCCAAGGTTCTATCCCCTGAAACTGTAAATGATTATAGGCCCATATCCTTATTGAATTGTGTCTTAAAGGTTTTGACAAAGATCCTGGCGGAAAGATTTCAGAAGTGGATATTAAAACTGGTACATAGGAACCAATATGGCGTCATAAAGGGAAGAAATATTCAGGACTGTTTGGCTTGGTCATTTGAATACCTTCATCAGTGCAAAGCCTCTGGAAGAGAAATAGTAATTATTAAACTTGATTTTGCCAAGGCTTTTGACACCATTGAGCACTCATCCATTATTCACATTCTAAAGCACATGGGATGTGATGATAGATGGATCTCCTGGATGGAACTGATCTTTCAGTCTGGCACCTCTTCTATCTTACTAAATGGGGTGCCTGGTACAGAATTTCAGTGTAGAAGGGGAGTTAGGCAGGGTGATCCCCTTTCTCCTCTCCTCTTTGTTGCAGGTGCTGAATTACTCTAGGCTGCTGTTAATTCTGCATGTTCTGAGGGCCTTCTATCCCTACCAATTGAGCAACCTGCTTCTGAAGATTTCCCTATGGTATAGTATGCTGATGATACTCTGGTTATTCTCCCTGCAGACATGGAACAATAACTGAATTTGAAGGCCATCCTTGATGCTTATGCTCAGTCTACTAGTTTGAAAATTAACTATCATAAGTCTCAGCTCATCCCTGTTAATTTGAATCAGAGTAAAGCTAGTGATCTTGCTACAGCATTGGGTTGTCAAGTTGGAGGAATGCCTTTCACATATCTAGGTTTGCCACTAGGTACAACACGCCCAACAGTGGTTGAACTCATGCCTTTAGTGGATAGAGTTGAGAGGCGGCTCACTAGTACTGCCATTTGGTTAACCTATGGGGGAAGGGTCACATTCATCAATTCTGCTCTTACTCCTCTGATCACTTATGCTCTTTGTGTTCTAAAAATTCCTTTACAGCTAATTGAGTTTATTGATAGAGCTAGACGACACTGTTTATGGAGGAAAACAGTGGACAGAGATGAGAAGTCCTACTCCCTTGCTGCATGGGATCTTGTTTGTAGGCCAAAGAAAAAGGGAGGCCTGGGGATTTTGAATCTCAAGGTTCAGAATCAGGCTCTGCTAATTAAGTTTCTTCATAAATTCTATCATAAGCATGATGTTCCCTGGGTTCTTCTAGTGTGGCATTCTTACTACACAACTGGACTCCCTCATACAATGGCTAAATGTGGCTCCTTTTGGTGGAAGGACATCTATAGTCTAACTGACATTTTTAGAGGAATTACCTCTTGCAAAGTGAACCTTGGTGATACTGTTCTATTATGGAAAGACCTCTGGGTTGGTGATGATATTTTGCAGAATAGATACCCAAGATTATTCTCATTCTCTGACTCTGAGGATATTACTGTCACTGAATTTACTAAATTGGTAAACCCTCTGGATCACTTTGCTACTCCCCTATCGATGGAAGCTAATACAGAGTTGGGATTCTTGTTGGATTGTGTTAATGACCTTGATAGAGACATGTCTACACCAGATCAGTGGGTTTTCACATGGGGTCACAATTATCACCCGAAGGACTACTATAACTTTTACTTCAGAGAAGTTGTCCCAGTTCAAGTGTTGCCTCAGATTTGGAAGACACGGTGTCTTATGAAGCACAAAGTCTTTGCCTGGCTGCTGGTTATGGATAGATTGAACACGAGAGATATGCTACAACGTAGGCAATGTCCAATTGCAAATGTGGATTGTGTTCTTTGTCTTCAGAAAAGAGAGACAAGGGATCACTTGTTTTTTCAGTGCCCATTCAGTGTTCAATGCTGGGACCTGTTAGGCATCTCCTGGGACATGTATAAGGAGTTAAGCCCAAGGCTAGAGACAACTAAACAATTCTGGTCTAAGCCACTTTTTCTGGAGTGTGTAACCCTGAGTGCTTGGAATATATGGAAGCAAAGGAACAGAAAGCACTTTGATGGAATTGATTCTAATATTCAAAGCTGGCTGGTTCACTTTTCTTCTGATATTGACATTTTAAGTGTTAGGCTTAAATCTGATAGTAAAGATCAGATTATTTCTTTTGTAAGAGAGTTGAGAGTCTAGACTTATTTTATTTGCTTTTGGGTTCTGGGAAACCCTAACCCCTTGTACATATGTTGTAACTCTATCCTTTTTTTAATTTAAGAGCAGTAGGAGACTCTCCTGCTGTAATTCCTCAAAAAAAACCATTATCATTCATGTGGCACAAGTGATCTCAGTGCCCAGCAACATTTACTTAGGGTTTCTAATACCACACTTACTATGGACCCTAGAGGATACACTACCCTCAAGTTTATTAGTGAATGTTGCTAGGGATCAAGGTTTAAGGATTGCTCTTGACTTTATAATCCTGAATGGTATCTCAACTTAGAGTGAGCTATATAGATCACTTCTTAATGTGGTCTTGATGGTGCATGAGTCTAGGTTTCTATTAGGGTTTAAGATATTAAGGTAGACAAGGCTTCCATCAGTACACTCTCAACTGGCATTCTAATTATCTCTTAGAAACTTCATTTGTCTAAAAGATGTTACTCAATGACTACCTACAAATAGAAAATGGTTCTACTGCTAACTTAATTCTAGGGTTTTGGATAAAGAGGTAGACATGGGTCTTGACATGATCTTGGTTATGGTTTTCACAAGAATTCCTATTCTCACACTTCACTAAGCTTGGGTCATAGTGAAGGAATTCCTTTCCTAAAGATACTTTATTTAAATCTCTCATCTGATTCACTAAGCTTTCTTTTGCCTAAATGAACTAATCATCTGACTCCACCATATCTATCATCATATGATGAGATGATCATGTCATTTCAACAATACTCATTCTCTAGTATAAAACTTCCAATTCTTAGCTACCCTTGATGAATCCATAAATGTAAATGTCTCTAACTCCATCCATTAACTCCTTTACTCACCTTGCATCTAATTTCAAGGCTTGCAAGATTACAATCCTCCATATATCACATATGATATCAATCCTCTGAAATGGGTAGGGTGTTACTCCCATAATACAAGTTTGTTCTTGTATTAGCTTGGTTAAGTTACTATGATCCCAACTACTCCATACAACTCATATTATACACTTCATCATACTCTAGCTTCATTTCTCATGTTCAAGCTAGATGATTCAGCTTACTAGGGTTTTTGCCTAATTTGGTATACTCACAACTCTTCTTCATCAGCTGGTCATCTATTCTCAAGTGACTTGAGAATAATTACGGATGAGTGCATAATTGCATCATGTTTTATATTATTATTTTGCACTATAGTTGTAGGATCTTGGTATTTTAAGGCGTTCGCGTACACATTTTATGTCTATTTTCACCACGATCAGGACAGATGATGGATACAATGGACACGATTCTTGGAGCAGTTGTATTGGGGAGAAAAGGAGTCAAAAAACATAAATCGCTTATTTGGTAAATATCAATAACACCAGAAGAAAAACCGAAGCAATCGAGGCATCCAGAGAGTTTGACAACCAACTATACGGTGGGAATAATTTTCCGGCCGTATAGTTCCAACCGTATAGTTGGCGCTGCCACCGCCTCCTCAAATAGTTTCACCCCGTTCAACTAGATTAGAGAGATGACATATAGAACAACCATAAATCACCAAAACCTCACCTCTAGAAGGCATCTGGAGGGGGAACTCGTCCATCGGGGATCCATCTTCGCCCTGCGCAGATCCGGGAGGCTAAGGCATCAATCTTCATCATCAACTGCTGCATCACCACCATCTCCATCCATCCCATCTACATCTTGTCTAGCTCTTGTAGTAATTCCCATAATCATTGTGGATTTATACAAGTACAATTCATCTATGATAGATTCAATTGTTATTGCCATGATGATTGGTTGCCTCCATGTCTGAGTAGATCCTTAGTTCTTGGGGAGATGGAGAAAACCTAGTATGAGATTGAAATAAGATAAAGTTTATTATGATATTCATCACTTTGACCATGTGTTAGATTGTCTTCATCTTGATGTTGGGAGAAGTCGACCTCTCAATATTTGCCTCTTATGGGGACTTGATGGAGGGAACTACTTGTTGGTAGACGGAGGTGTGTTAGCACTTACAGTGCCTATAAAGGTGTTGGTACCCCTTATGTATCAACTTGGGAACCAAGGAAACTCACGGAAGACTATCCATGCCATGGGATACATCCTACGGGATTAAGTCCCTTAATAGCGCAGTAGTTTGATTGATGTCGATTGCTGACGGATGTGGTTATGAGGATGATGTGAGCAGTGGTTGCTACCTATTTGTCCAAATACGGAGTTCCTCCCACACATACATAGTTGAGAATGTTCATGATAGTAATCTTTACCTTAGTCCTTTATAATGCAAGAGGTGTATCCGCTACTCCTTGAGAACGGCTTTTTCCCTATTGCAGTTCTAATCTCTTTTACATACGCGATACTTACTTTCTGTGTTCAGTTTTTTTACTTTACTTATTGTTCTCTCATCCCAAAAACCCAAAAACACATGTTTACACAATACTCGCATTTTATCTTGTTACTTAGAACTTTATTTAGCATTTCTATTGTAGTATTTATTTCAAGAGTTATTAGACTTCAGACTCCTCCTCCCTGTGGGTTCGATACCTTTATTTTGAAACTAGCTACAAACAATTTGTGCACCTGCAGTCATCAAGCTATTTTCTAGTGACGTTGTCGGGAAGCTAAGCGTTGTAGGTCTTTTAGTTTGTTCTTATTTATTTTTTTCTTGCTAAGTTTCATTTTGAGTTACAGGTTTCCACCAACATGATGGAGTTTGAGCATATTGATAGTCCTAGCCCACTCAGCCACTTTGAGAAGCCCTATGATATTTGTAAAAGAGACAACTCCAACGAGAAGACAAGGGTGTTTGAAATAAATCCTCTACTACTTGTTATTCTACACAATAAGAAATTTACTGGAGATGAAGAAGATCCTGATCCATATGAGCATATTGCATGTTTCAAAGATATATGTGGCACTTTCCAATTAGCGGGATATACTGCTAATGAGGTAAGGGTAAAACTTTTTAGTCGGACTTTGACTAGTACAGCTCTCTCATGGTATAGATCTCTACCCCCAGAAGCCACTACTACTTGGGATAATTTAGCTAGTGAGTTTCTAGCAAAATATTATCCATTATCAAAATCTTTTGGAATCAGGCGTCTTATAATGACTTGGAGAAACCGTCCTAATGAAGGACTAGTAAGAGCTTATATCAGATTTAAAGATTTACTTAATCAATGTCCTCATCATGATTTCCCTGAATGGTATTTATTGCATATCTTTTATGGCGTTTTAGTTGAACCTAATAAAATTGAACTAGACTCTTGCGCGAGAGGAGCTTTTATGAATCTTCCTATAACTAAAGCTTGGAATTTACTTAATAGAATTCATGATCATAGAGTTTCATGGAACTTTGGTCTAGGAAGCGAAGGAGGCATAGAAATAGATTATGAATGTATTCATGACTATAATAAAAAGGGCCATGTTAACGAATTATCTAAAGAACTTTATTTGGATTCAGATCTTGTGTTGCATGTTGTTAAAGCTTTTACAGAACACATCAAAGCTCCAAAAGAGGGTTTGGTCAAGTATGATCCACCACCCGAATCTGAGAAGAAAAGAGAAGTTAAAGCAACACTGGCCTCCCTAGAACCAATATATGAGATACCTTTCCCTAAAACTGCACAGAAGCATATTTTTGAATATGAACAGGTCAAAGCAGTACAGGAGAAGAAGGAAGAAGAAAGTATGCCAGAAGTTGTGGAATATCTGGAAGAACCCAAGACGAAGAGGTAACTAAGGAAGCAATTATGGCTATGTATGCACATTGTAACATAGTTGAACTTGATAAAGAGACTTTCGTATTGGTTGAAGGTAAAATAAAGATGTGGTTAAGCCTATTCTTCCCTGCATATTTAAGGAAACCTCGCATTATGTTTTATGCGATCTTGGCACCAAAGTTAATGTTATATCTTATGATTTTTATTTAGAAATAAAAGAAGAAATAGAACTGGCTACAATTGTAAATACTAATATGACAATCATGTTATCTAATAAAACTCTTAGAATTCCAATGGGAGTAGTTGAAGATGCAACTATCACAATTGGCAATAAAAAGTTTCCTATCGATTTTGTAGTTGCTGATATGCCAGTTGACACTCTTTGCCAATTATATTTGGAAGAAACTTTTTGAGTGACGTAGGTGCCAAAGTTGATTTCAAAAAGGAGATTGTGTCTCTTAAGCTTGGGGAAGCGGAAAAAGAATTCCACTTTTCCAAATTCAAAGACAGACCTCCACAAATACAAGAAGAAGAGAAAGAGAAAACTATTGAGGAAATGGCAGCTCTCTTCTTTAGTGATCCAAAAGAAGAAATAAATGAAGACTTAAATTATGAAGAAATAGTTTTGGAGGACAAGTCCCTAGAAGAACTAGAAGGTGAATTCGATTCACTTCCCATTATAGGGCCTCCAACTAATGAGGCTTTCGAAGATCCAGAAAAGAGAGGGGATGAGGAATTATCACCCCTAGAATTGAAGACTCTACCAGATAATCTTAAATACAAATTTTTAGATGATATAAATACTTTTTCCTGTTATTATTAGTGCTAAACTTTCAGGAGAAGAAGAAGAACTTGTGAAAATACTTAAGGGGCATCGCAAGGCCTTTGGGTACTCAATGGATGATTTGAAGGGCATTAGTCCCATGATAACCGTCCATCGAATATTCATGGAGGAAGGTGCTAAATCGGTTGTGGAATTTAATAGAAGACTGAAGCCCGAAATGAAGGAAGTGGTAAGAAAAGAAATATTACGCCTATTGGACGCAGGTATAATCTATCCTGTAAAAGAAAGTGAATGGGTAAGTCATGTTCATTGTGTCCCTAAGAAGGGCAGTTATACTGTTGTTCCTAACAAAAACAATGAATTGATAACCCACTAAAACTATTGTTGGACATAGGATGTGTATAGATTTCAGGAAATTGAATAAAGAAACTAGGAAAGATAACTATCCTTTACCGTTCATAGATCAAACTTTAGAGAGGTTAGCAAACCACACTCATTTTTTCTACTTGGACAGATATTCTGATTTTTCTCAAATAGCTATTCATCCTGATGACCAACTTAAAACAACTTTCGTTAGTCCTTATGGTTTACATGCTTACCGTTGTATGCCTTTTGGTTTATGTAATGCTCCAGCTACTTTTCAAAGATGCATGACGGCTATTTTGTGGATTTTATAGAACTGATAATGGAAGTATTTATGGATGACTTTTATGTCTATGGAACTTCGTTTACTAGTTACTTGGGTAATCTCAAAAGAGTTTTGCATCGTTGCGAAGAAACCAATCTTGTTCTAAACTGGGAGATGTGTCATTTTATGGTCAAAGAAGGTATCTTCCTTGGACATAAGGTATCAGGTAAGGGAATTGAGGTGGATAGAGCTAAAGTTGAGGCCATAGAGAGAATGCCACAACCTAGGGATATAAAAGGTGTAAGAAGTTTCCTTGGTCATGTGGGTTTTTATAGAAGGTTCATTAGGAATTTCTCTGGAATATCTAAACCTTTGACTAACCTTCTTCAAAAGGGATTAAGATTTAATTTTGATGATAAACTCAGATTTAGTTCAAACTAGAAATAAAGTTTGCATCATTAGAATTACCTATAGGAATAGTCGATCCCTTTTATGAAATTCTGAGTTTATTATCTTATATGGAGAAATATTGAGTTTGTGTTTTTCCTATTGGATATATGAATGGCTTGAGTATAATTTTACTTGCACTTGTTGATATCAATAGGAGTCTTCCACACCATTGCTATTAATGGAACATACAAAGATAATTTGGTCAATATGTTGTAAGTACATGGTTTGATTTACAAAGAAAGAAAAATTATCTAATCAGTTAAGTTGAAAAAGAAACCTTAAACAAAGGAAAATTAAAAGTGTTATCAAATTAGAGTGAGAACAAGACGAGGTAGAATATTCAAGCTATAAATATTGCTTCATATACAATTGGAATTTGGTAATTGAGATCGTTAAACTTTGAATTCCTACATGAAGTGGAATGTATGGCTAGCTCCTTTGCACAGAACTTAAACAGAAGTGTGAGCATATATATATAAAAAGAGAGAAGAAAACGAGCAAATAGGCATACACCACTATATTGTAGTAAGACAAAGAGACGTTTTGAGATTTTGAATCCCATGTGAATATGTTAATCCTAAAACACTTGCGACTACCTCGCTAACTCATTCGATCGAACCGAATAATTTTACATCATGTTGAGATTCATCTTTTGTGAACTGTTGATCACTAAGGTGTGTAAGCCTTCTAATATTATTCGGATGGTTCGAGTAAGGTACTATTCATGAACTTATTACTATGTATCATATATGATAAATACATGCTGCAAATGCCTCATTTATTTTATTGACTCAGCTTCATGAATATGAGGATCACATCCATTGAGATAAACTTGCTCGGGACGAGCAAGAGTCTAAGCATGGGGAAGTTGATGAGTGCATAAATGCGTCATGTTTCATATTATTATTTTGCACTGTAGTTGTAGGATCTTGGTATTTTATAGCGTTCGCGTGCACATTTTATGTCTATTTTCACCAGGATCAGGACAGATGATGGATACAATGGACACAATTCTTGGAGCAGTTGTATTGGGGAGAAAAGGAGTCAAAAACAATGTAAATCGCTTATTTCGGAAATATCAATAACACCAGAAGAAAACTCAAAACAATCGAGGCTCAAGAGAATTTGACGACCAACTATATGGCGGGAATAATTTTCTGGCCATATAGTTCCTGCCGTATAGTTTGCGCTGCCACCGCCTCCTCAAATAGTTTCACCCCATGCAAGTGGATCGGAGAGACGACATACAGAACAACCAGAAATCGCCAAACCTCACCTCCAGAAGGCATCTGGAGGGGGAACTTGTCCATCGGGGATCCATCTTCGCCCTGCGTAGATACAGGAGGCTAAGGCATCAATCTTCATCATCAACCGTTGCATCACCACCTTCTCCATCCAAACCATCTACATCTTGTCTAGATCTTGTTGTAATTCCCGTACTCGTTGTGGATTTATACAAGTACTATTCATCTATGATAGATTCCATTGTTATCGCCATGATGTTGATTGCCTCCATGTCTGAGTAGATCCTTAGTTCTTGGGGAGATGGAGAAACCCTAGTATGAGATTGAAATAAGATAAAGTTTATTATGATATTCATCACTTTGACCATGTGTTGGATTGTATTCATCTTGATGTTGGGAGAAGTCGACCTCTCAATATTTGCCTCTTATGGGGACTTGATGGAGAGAACTACTTGTTGATAGAAGGAGGTGTGTTAGCACTTACAGTGACTATAAAGCTGTTGGCACCCCTTACGTATCAACTTGGGAACCGAGGAAACTCACGGAACACTATCCATGCCATGGGATACGTCCTACGGGATTAAGTCCCTTAATAGCGCAGTAATTCGATTGATGTCGATTGCTGACTGATGTGTTTATGAGGATGATGTGAGCAGTGGTTGCTGCCTATTTGTCCAAATACGGAGTTCCTCCCACACATACATAGTTGAGAATGTTCATGATAATAATCTTTACCTTAGTCCTCTATAATGCTAGAGGTGTATCCGCTACTCCCTGAGAACGCATTTTCCCTATTGCAGTTCCAATCTCTTTTACATACGCGATACTTACTTTCTGTGTTCAGTTGTTTTACTTTACTTATTGTTCTCTCATACCAAAAACCCAAAAACACATTTTTACACAATACTCGCATTTTATCTTGTTACTTAGAACTTTATAGCATTTCTACTATAGTATTTATTTCAAGAGTTATTAGACTTTAGACTCCTCCTCCCTATGGGATCGATCTTTATTTCGAAACTAGCTACAAACAATCTGTGCACTTGCAGTCATCAATAACCACCAACCTTTGATCATACTAAGCTTAGGCTTCTAATTGTCTGATCAAGATCTATTAACACTAAGCAGTAGACTTGTACTAGTCTCTCTATAATGCTTATCTTGTTAAGGAAACTTACTTTAGGTTTATACCTACTTGGCTTAACAACATTGTCATTGGATTCTCTACTACTACTAGCTTCTCATAGCTTCATAATTACTATCTAAACTATTGGGTTTAGATACTTCTTCTAGTTAACTCATGAGTGAGTTAACTCCCCCAACATCCAATGGTTTGATCACCACTAAGGATCTCATTCCATTGATGATGGCACACTCTACCATATATAGTTCCTACTTCTTAGATCTTACTAAAACACTTTGGAAGGTCAATATAATAGGTCAAAGCTAAGATTCAATAAGTGATAGGTCAAGAATTGATCACCCAACATTGATGATCAATTGACACTAGGACTTGGTTACATAGAAATGTCCTCTATTAACATGATATTAAGTATATGACGTGAATGGTCTTGGATCAACTTCCTTTCTACTCTATTAGTGATAAGAGTTAGTGTTTAGGAACTACCATGATTCTCATGGTAGGAATAACTAAGGTAAACAAGTATACCAAGGTTTAGTTATTAAGTTTATTTACTTAAGTTATAAACTTAATTGAGTATTCAAGAGTTGTTATAATGAATACCCTGATATGGTCTCTATAAGATCCTTTATAAATGTGTGGTGGGTTTAGTTTGGTTCTATTTGATCTACCCATAGATCAAATTATATTACCCAAAAATAAGGTTTTAGCAAAGGTCATATTGAAACTTATCGCAGTCAACTTGATGATCTACTTCAGTTCCACCAAGTTAAGAGAAGCTTCAATCACTTAGACAAGTTTTATTTAAAAGCACAAAAATTATCCAGATTTTCTATGCATGAATGCAATGCACACACCTCATCTTAGCTTATTTATAAGCTCTAATGCTGGGATGTTATAGTCTCTCCCCCTTAAAATAAACTTTTCCCCGAAGTTCGTACTCTCTTATGTTTCGTATTGAGGTATTGACTCGTATTGATCACGACATTACTCAACTCCGTTGTGGTCATAAATGGGGATAAATGTAGTATCTCGTATCCAAACCTTTTCATTGCATCTCCGGCATCCTTGGCAACTTCCAACTATCGTTTCCAATTTGTAGCATAACTCCTTTTACTATAATCCCTTGGGTTATGTCTTTACAATCCTACATAGGATTGGTTTTGGACACATTTAGTCCATTCCAATCAGGCTTTCCTATCACTCTACACTGGCCTAATTTTAGAGTACTTTATTCCCCCTTAAGGACAACTTATGAGTTGTTTTTTTAACTAGTCCACTAAGTTTACTCTATTATATCTCCTTCGATTTTTTCCATTTGAACATCCCCTCGAAGGTACTTTATAATGATGACTTCTTATATCCTTATGAAAATAAGACTTAATCTCATCATAGCTTAGTACTTCGTTCCTAACCTTCAGTTGGCAAGTTAGGTAACACTTCAGTGTTTATTGTTTACTCTCCCCCTTGGGGTTCCCTAATGGCCTTTTAACTACATGTATTACCATCCTTGACTCTATAGTTAGGATCTAGATCTCTATCTAACTTACACTTTACCTCTAAATTCTCACAAAAGGTTCTCCGGTATACCCACACAGTTGTGGATCTCCGAAATGAATCTTCCAACATCATTTTTCTTTCTTTCAACCCTTTTGGGCATTCTCTCGTTGGTAAACCCATTTTCACGAAGTGTCTCGAAAGACAATCACTTTAATTTCATATGCCTTGATGTCTTTCTTAACTTACGCCAAGTGTTATGCTCTTGATGGCATACCAAGATGACCTTGTTAGTTAAACTGCTAGGATACCAACTACGGATACCAGCTGCGGATCCTCCTAGGTGTATAGGTTACCCTACGGGTTCCTACTTCTTACTGGCATTCTCTCTGAGTTGTCAGAGCTTGAATACCACGATTTGTTCCAAAACATCTACCTTGCACCATCTCATGTTACTTCCATGAACTAGGGACAACTACTTCGTTAGCTTCTGGGCAACATCACCTACTTTGGGTGAACTTGATTCATTCCTTCATGTTTCTGCACACCTTTTTTGGACTAATATTCCATCTTGTTGCCAACTAATAATAAATTGGGATTGATCCATCCTTCAAAATAGTGTTGATACTCCTTAAATTTGGCTTCCTTCATCATGCAAATCTTCATCTTGATCTTTGGATCTCGTCACTCCCTTACACGAATTCCCTTTCTATCTAGGTCTATAATATCAAGTAATAACTGGGTGGTGCAACATGCATTCGCACACCAAGTCAAACTTCATGTACAGATATAGTCAATCAAGAAGATCCAAGAAAAACCAAGAAATCCAAATGTGGTACATATAACACACACCATTCTAAGCCCATAATATAATAGTTGAGTAAAACATCTAAAAAATGCAGGCTTAGCTGTGTAGTATATGACACCTCCTAGTATAGGTTTACTTTGTGATACTTAGCACATAGGGGTTAAACTATTCTTTGTTTCAATATTTAACCAAATTGCTCAATTGCAGTTGGATAATTTTGAGCAAAGTGGTCTCACTTTGGTTTTGACTAACCTATTATCTTTCTTTTGGGACTACTAAAGACTACCAACTTGCTAGTATATCATAGGTGATGGCCTGCAAGTGCACAGGTTCGTCAGAGAATGTTCTCGCAGAAGTATTAATTCCAGTTTTTATATCGATACGAACGAGGAGCCTAGGAAAGTGTTTTTATGTGGTGGTTCTATCGCACCCAAGGTGACACAAGTCTTGAGTGAATTGATAGAAAATGTTGATGGTGGACGTGGTTAAATAAAAGATAGAGGAACTTGCCTAGGAAATAAGTAAATTGCATAAAAGTAAAGATGCAGAAAATGTGTAAAGGTCCTGCAGATGAGAAGTTAGGCGCGGAGAGATTCTGTTCATGATGATTGTAAAGGTGCCAAATGGAATAAGCGGAATAAGTCATAATGATAATTCTTATTTATAAGTGAGTAGGCAAGAAACCCTTATACCGACTAGGAGTCCTCGTGGCCAATTCTTCCTAATCTCAATGATCCATCTACATGTTACCACGGCCATGGTCAGCGCATAAATTAAGGTCTTTCAACTAGATCAAGGCTTGGATCTTGGTGGTTCCTTGTTGTCCTCAAGTAATGCTAGCTCTTCTTTGATATCGGCGTGTCACTCGGGGGTTGCCAAATTACTAGCATACAAGTTTATACCTATGAGGTCTTTGGATCATGTTACCTAGGCCCTTAAATAGATAACAAGCATTAGGCAAACATAGATATTCATTCTCACGGTTTAAATAAACATTGCAACAATCACAAATGGATGGAAATAAAATAGGCACATCACATCTCACCAATCCCCTACATCTCCCATGCCTATGGGTATTTACTCAGACATGAGAGGTAGACAGATCAAAGGCCTAATTGTATTGCAAATAGAAATCATCTCAAAGTTATTGTATAAAACCACAATAGCAATTCAAAGATCCAATCAAATACAAACCAAAGGTAGATCAAAGTATCAAACCCTAATCTTACAAGTACCAATCTCTCTCTCTCTCTCTCTCTCTCTAAGTAATGATGGGATGATGGTGGAGTGTATGGTTTTGAGGTTGAAGATCGTCGGAGAACGAGGGGAAGTTCTTCTCCTCTTTCAGATCTGATCTCTCCCTCCAGATGACTTGTGGCGGCTATAACTTCTGTTATGTGGTTCTTCTCGTCTCTCCTTCTTTACGAAAGTTACTTGTATTGATATAGGGAATGCGTTGGTATGTAGTACGGGCGGGTGGTATGGGCGCGTCCCAACCATATCCTTGGTCGTTATGCGTGCTGACGCCTCCAATGAAAATGGCTTCAATTGGGGATTTGCTTATTCGAGTGTAATTAGCCCATAAATGCTATTATATCTTCAATAAATGTTCATTGCCTGAAAACCATCACAAGAAAACAAAGATTCATTAATTGCGACATTAACGTTAGTGAAAAGAGCAATCCTCAGGAAAATCCGTCAATAAACAAGAGGAAAACCAATGGTAAAAAGTGATGAAATTTGGAGTTATCAACGTCCCCAAGCTTAGCGGTTACTCGCCCTCGAGTAACAAAGCTATAACAAATAATAGCAAAGAATTGAGTCAAGATAAAGACTTACAAGTTCGAGGTTGTATCATTTTCAATCGTCTCAAATCCTACAACCTCGAACATGAGCACAATATAGCTGAACAGTTGCACTTAAGCTTGATCCCTAAACGCAAGTAATTCGGTAGCTAATAGTTAATTTTAGGTAGTGAGGTGATGCCAAGAATCAAAAGGTATCGGAAGTATTTTAGCTCATATTTTGACAACAGATCTTTTCTTTTTCCTTCTCGAGGATCAACGAATATTTTTGTTTTGTAAACTCCTACCTATTGGGAATACCAATAATTTTGCCCATATAGTAACACGTATGCCACTCATGCCATTAACTCATAGCCAAACTCCAGGGTTATACCATAGATCGTTCAAGAGCTAGAGGAGTTGTTGGCATCCCGAAGGTGTGTATTTGAAACAAAGTACTTTTGTTGTTCTCTTTTTCTTTTTCTATTTTCTTTTTTATAGAAAATCAATACAAATTTTGGCATCTCCCTCTCCTACTCTAAAAAGTTTGTTCCATAAAGTAATTCTTTTTCAGAAGGTATCATCAAGTCAACAATTAGTATGTGCGGTTGAGCACTACTAAGGTTAAGCCCTTAAAAAAACATGGCACCAAAGTTGTCATTGACACTATCTCTTGTTCTAAAAAGTTTGGAATAAAATCCCAAGAGTTTTTTTCAAACTGATTTAATTGTCGAAAGTCTTAACCAAAGAGGTGACAAAAGCCTTTGAGCTCAAACTCTAAAAGATAACGAACTAAGCATGGAATCGAGATCAAGTGCAACTAAACGGACATAAAATGTTCATGAGTAAGCTTACATGAAGAGGGAAAATAGGAATGTGCTACCTCCTCTTACTCATTCGTCTTTTACTTGAGTCAACTCTTTGCGTTCGTCCCATAGCTCGAGCACTAGAAATGAGTAACCTGCAAAAAGAATCAATAAGGGTCGAGAGAAATTTGCACAAAATAATGCTAGAGAATAATCTAATGTTTTTGGGTTTTCTTTTATCGAGTGCAAAACTGAAAGTAGACATGCATTGGAATAAAAACAAACAAATAAAAAGAAGAAAGAAAAATATGAATACAAAAAGGTGGGAGGATTTTAACCTCCCCAAGCTTAGGCTCTTGCCTAACTAGAATCAGTTGTCACTACCGTCATGTGGTGGCTGCTGATATAGGTAGTTTGGGTAGCAGTTTGGAAAGTCGGTCATAAAAGATGTGATATCTTGGGATTGATCATGTGAGCGTTCGCATCATGCAACGTGTTCTCTATGTTGTCAATCTGATGCACCACCTGGTCAAAATTGCTCCTCAGGACATAGTCGAATCCTGGATGTGGTGGAAGCATACCTTGTTGTTGATGCTGGTGGTAAGGCTGTTGGTGGTGGTGTTGCTGGCCGATATCGTCCCATCCTACGACGTGCCATCCTCCTCCTTCTTCATCTTGCTGTTGTTGGCCAGCTGCTGCGTCTTCCCAGTTAGGGTGGCCACCTGGTGGCGCAGTCCTTCCTGAGAGTATCAGTGCCTGCCGGAACTCCTCCTTAGTAAGGACCCAACTCTGTTTACCTGGCAAACCAAAATCTTGGACAAAAGGAAGCAAGATTTGGTGGAGATCACAATTAGGAGCAAAATAAAACTAGTAAGCATGGAGGGAACGCTCTGGCCTATAGACACCCATGAACTTGGTGCTAGCCATAGGGATGCCATCCAGGTCCTTACTGCCAGGTACAACTCTTTCCTGTGGTAGGACAAATTCGTTTGCGTAGGCGATCTGTGTGATCAACCCACCACAACGAATGTCCCCCGTGGAAGCTGACCTTTGGCGGCAAAAGTGCTGGATGAGAAAAGCCCCCAAGTTTACCTTGTGCTCCATCTATGGATGCAAGGCCATATGGATTACACTCATTTCTGGGCTGGCCATGGCCCCAACATCCTCCTTTCCAAATAAAGAATTAACAAGGAAGGTATGAAAATAATGTATAGTCAGATTATGAATAGTGTCACTCTGCTTATGCAAATACTCGTTGTCCCTATGGACAGAAATCTTCCCCCAAGACTGCATTGACTCGACATGCACTCTATCGTTGATATCGAGCTCTCCCTCATGGGAGAATCCGAAAGTATCACATAATTCATAAAAGATCAAGTTGTGAAGTTTACCATTGAGCACAAAACTTACAATGCAATTTCGCTCCTGGGTCTTGAGATCATCGTGGAACGATGAAAGAAACTCGAACGTGGCAAGCTTGTAGGTGTCGATGGAGAGATAGGAGAAATCGACCATGCCAGCCTACACGGTCATCTGCTCGAAGTCCTCCAAAAGACCCCGGCGGGAGAGGAACTAACATTCTACCCACTTGGTGGGCAAAACCTTGCGGTTGCTCACCCTCTCGTAGTCTCGGCTCATGGCAGCCCTCAAGCTGTCCACGTCCGAGCGTTTCTTCTTCGAACCCGGTGGCTTGGCAGAGCCTGAAGGTACCACCATACCCAAGCCCTTGCCCCGAGCGGAACATCCTTCAAATGTTATGCATTGTGCTGCAAGATTTTTGAAGAAAACTATAGGCACCAAGTTTCTATCACATAAACAAATGATTACAGGTAGAAGTTACAAATCCTAACGTGAGGAATCAATAATAATCTCAAAATATGATGAACTCATCTAAATAGCCAATGTGATGAATTCAACCATGGATTTCAGAAAAAAAAAGAGTATGGATCGGACGAGAAACTTACCGATGTGAAGATTCCCCAACTCAAAATCATGAAAAACAACGAAGAATCAAAGGATTGAGAGGCTAGGGTTTGATGTCGAAAGAGAAAGAACAAGGAAGAAAGAGGAAGAAGAAGAAGAAGGGGTTGGCTATGAGCCAGCCGCCGTCGGCCTTTACCTGGCGACGCACGCGGATGGGCGGGCGGTACGGGCACAGCCTGCCCGTACCGGTGGTCGTCACCGTTGGATCAACATTAGGGTTCGAGATCAAACTTGGTTGACCTGGTATGGGCGCGCGGTATGGGTGTACCTTGGCCGTACCAGTGGTCGTTATCTATTCGGAGACCAGAGTCGTTTTTTGCCGATGTGTGGTACGGGTTGGTGGCTCAGTGTACGGCGCCAGAAAAATGCTGGTGCGGTGTTGATGTAGAGCTCGTTGGGAACCCCAAGAGGAAGGTATGATTAGCACAGCAGCAAGTTTCCCTCAATTATGAAACCAAGGTTTAATTGAACCAGTAGGAGCAAGGAAACACCCCAAAGGTGTTGCTAGCTGAGCCTTGGCAGGGCGCACTACCGGTGCTAGTAGCAACGTGGAGACCTGCAAAACACAACCACAGAACTTTGTCCCCAACTTGCGATGAGGTTGTCAATCTCACTGTGTTTTGCTGAAAACAAGGGATTAAACGTATCGAATGGAAGGAAGTAAAAGTTTGCAGAAAGTAAACACAAAGCAGTAAAAGTTTGTAGATTGTATGTAAAAGAAAAGGACCGGGATCCAAAGTTCACTAGAGGTGGCTCTCCTTAGATAGATAACATGCTAGGTGAACAAATTACAGTGGGGCAATTGACAAACATCGAGAAAGCAATACATGCATATACTAATCATATTGAATCCTTTGAGACTTGATTGGGCATTACAACATTATACATAGACCGCCATCCAACTGCATCTATGACTAATAATCCACCTTCAGGTTATCATCCGAACCCCTCCAAAGATTAAGTTGCAAGCAACAGATTATTGCTTTACGAACTGCGTGTAAAGTAAACAATACGATTGTTCTATGAACAAAGGATTGTTGTTTTCTCCCTAGTAGCAACAACACATCTAGTACCTTAGAGATTTCTATCACTTCCCAGATTACCAGAGGCATGAACCCACTATCGAGCATAAATACTAACTCTTGGAGTTGCTAGCATCTACTTGGCCAAGATAGCTACTAACAATGGAAAGCATGAAAGATCACAAATAACAAAGACATGATAGAATCAATAATAAATCTAAAATAGCATCTCAATATCCATCGGATCCCCGCAAACACAACATGCAGAATTACAAATAGATGATCTTGATCATGAACGGAGCTCACAAGATCTAGACATGAAAGCACAAAGGAGGAGAACCAGCCATCTAGCTACTACATGGATCCGTAGTCCAAGGATGAACTACTCACGCATCACACCGGAGGCTTGCATGATGATGAAGAAGGCCTCCAGGGTGAATTCCCCTCTCCGGTATGGTGCCGAGAAGAGCTTTAGATCTCTCCCGATCTAGGGATGGAGATGACGGCGGCTACATACTCTTTCGTGGATTTTTGATCGGGCCCTTAGGGTTTTCGTCCCGAGGGCATCTTATAGGCGGAAGGAGAGGTTGAGGGGGTGCTAGGGTCGGCCAGACCACCCCCTGGCGCGGGCCAGGCCTGGCCGCATGGGCAGGTGGTGTGGCCGGCCCCTAGCCCTCCTCTGTCTTGTATTCTGGCATCTGATGACTTCCGAAAAAATAGGCACTTTGGCTTTTGTCCCGTCCAATTCCGAGAATATTCATTTTCTGACTTTCCTAGAACCAAAAACAGCAGAAAACACGCAGCTGGCACTGTGGCTCTTGTTAATAGGTTAGTCCAACAAATCATATGAAAAGTACTCCAAAGTGTGGACAAAACACAAGAAAGTGGATAAAACCAAGCATGGAACATCAAAAATTATAGATACATTTGCAATGTATCACGGGTGTGCGGCACGGGCGTACCTCGGCCGTACCACAAGTCGTTACCAGCGTTGTTCCTCCTGTAGGTTTTGTCGAGACATGGTACGGGCGCATGGTACGGTCATACCGCGGCCGTACCGATGCTCGTTACATGTACTGAACCCACTATCTTTTCTTTGTTTTCCCTTGCTTCTCAACTTCATTAGGGTAAAATCTCTCAACAAGCTAAAAACTCAAAATAAACTTATTAAATGATAAAGATTGTAAAGTAGTATATGCAAAACAAAATAAAAGCTTAAACTAAACTTATTAAGAATGGTTTAACTCCCATTAAGTATTCAATTCTAGAGATTTGACTAATCAAACTCCATATCATCGGTGTTCATCTCAAGCGACGCTTTTTCTTTAGCCTTTGCTGCTTGATCACGCTTAGATGGTGGAACGTATTTTCCATTATGCTCTTGTCTCTTAGGAAAGCATCTAACAATTTTCTCATCATATATATTGAAGATAATCTTGCCGCTAGAACAATCTACATTAGCTCCAGCTGTACTAAGAAAGGGTCTTCCAAGAATGATAGATAGTTTGTCATCCTCAGGGACATCAAGAATAATGAAATCAGTTGGTAACACATGATGATCTATTCTAAGTAAAACATCTTCGATCATTCCCACGGATCGTTTAGTTGTCTTATCCGTCATTTGCAATGTTATTGAAGTAGGAGAATATTCTCCAAGATTCAATTCCTTAAATAGGAAATAAGGCATAACACTAACACCTGCTCCCCAATCACAAAGAGCATTGAATATATTAGTTTTCCCTATTGCACAGGAGATGGTTGGTATGCCTGGATCCCCAAGCTTGGTAGAATGTTTATCACCAAAGCTTGTCATAACTTCTACAGTATTGGTTACTTTCTTTTTTCTATTAAGTATATCTCGCATAAATTTTTTATAAGTAGTAACTTGAATAGCATAAGTTAAAGGAAGTTCTAAACACAAACTGCTCATAAGTAGCCTTATCTGGTTCGCAATGAACTCGGTTAGGGTAAGGAATTTTCTTCTTGGTAGGTATTCCTTTTCTTTTACCTTTGTCACTGGTTCAACATTCTTTTTATTTTTCCTTGCAGTTGATTTTTGCTTATTGGCGCGTTCTTCACGCTGGACATAAACTTGTTGTTCTTGCTCCTTTCTCGGATCGGCTTCTTCCCTTGAATCGATAGTCTTAGCTTCTGAATCATATGATTTGTGCTTATCTCCCACTTCCCTCTTCTTCTTGAGTGTCGAAAGCTTTATTTTCCCTTTTCTGGGATTCATAATTGACATCGTCCTGGGGGTCTACTAGATCATCTTCTCCTTGACTCATCTCCTAAGTCTCTCTTGCTTTTCGAGCTTGCTCTTCTTGATATTAAGGTGGCCCTTGTGGTTCCTGGGTTTCTCCACCACGCCTAGTAACAATGTTAGTAGAAATAGTATTGAAATTTCCTTGGTTCAAAATTAAGGATTGTGTTTCATTTATCTGCTCACACTGGGTTTTAACCATACTTAGATATCTATCTAAATGTTTCGTGGCTTGACCCAGGTCATTAAAAACTTTTGTTAGGTCTTTTATATTCTTTTCTTGTGTCATAAGGTGTTTATAATTTTTCTCACGGAATCGATTTTATTGATATTTAAACTTTTGCATTAGAAGATTTAAATCATCTTCTATTACATAAGTTTGAAGAATGTCAACTTTGTTTTCTTTTACAAGTTCTGAAGGTATACCTTTTTCTTCCATGGACTTTTTTACTTCGAATATAACATCTTGTGGTATGTGAATCATAACTTTTTGTGGTATAATATCCTCAACTAGATTATATTGTTCGTCATTAAAGGATCTTACCTCAAAAAGCATAACATGTTCCAAAAGTGTTAAGTTGCATATTGCTCCTCCTGCAGATAGATCAATCATATCTTTTTTCGTCATTAAGAACATTATAAAAATATTGGATAACTAGAATCTCGTGAAAACCATGATTTGGGACTTTCATAATCATTGAATAATATCTATTCCATGCTTGATAAAAGGTTTCTCCAATTGTGTGCAAAAATTTTGTTATGCTTCGTTTTATCTGCATGATTTTAGTAAATGAACAATATTTATGCATGAATTCTCAGATGCAATCCTCCCAGCTTTTTATAGTATGATTAGGTAGTGATTGTAACCAAGCTAAAGCATTATGTTTCAAAGACCAGCGAAAGATTTTAAGGAGTACAAACTCTATTGTCAACCTTGCTAGTTTAAGAGTGACACAAAGGTCGTATACCTTTTTTAAGTGGTCACTAGGGTCTTCCTTTTATTTCCTTGCGAAAGAAATTTCTTTCATCATATATATTAGCTCAGGATATATTTCAAATTCCTGGCCCTCTAGTTCAGGATAAAGAATAGGCATTTTCCTCAAGTGCCTAGATGGATCCCCATACTCTCCCAAAGGTAGCTCAAGTTCGGCTCCTCGGCTGATGGTCAAATAAGCCATCAATGGAGTCAAGCTGTTCACGTCTATAGTACGCGAATTAGTAAATATTTCAATGAATTCTAATGGTCTCTCGATCGGAACACGATCAATATATGAAGGTAAATAGGTTTTTCCTGATCGAGTTGTACCTCTATCTTCAACGGAGATCATGAATGGTATCGACGGTTGATGTTTTAAGAAACAACACTTAGCGCTTAGCTCCCTGGCAATAGCGCCAAAGAATATCTTGATGTCTTGCAAGTGCACAGGTTCTCTTGATGTCTTGCAAGTGCACATGTTCGTTAGAGAATGTTTTCACGGAAGTATTAATTCCAGTTTTTATATCGATCCCAACGAGGAGCCTAGGAAAGTGTTTTGATGCGGTGTCATGAGTATTGAGTGAATTTACTACAAATGTTGACGGTGGACGTGGTTAAATAAAAGAAATAGGAACTTGCTTAGGAAATAAGTAAATTGCATAAAAGTAAAGATGCGGAAAATGTTTAAAGGTCCTGCAGATGAGAAGTTAGGCGCAGAGAGATTCAGTTCATGATGATTGTAAAGGTGTCAAATGGAATAAGCGGAATAAGCGATAATGATAATTCTTATTTATAAGTGAGTAGGAAAGCAACACATATACCGACTAGGAGTCCTCATGGCCAATTCTTCCTAATCTCAATGATCCATCTGTCTATTACCACGGCCATGGTCAGCGCATTAATTAAGGTCTTTCAACCGGATCAAGGCTTGAATCTTGGTGGTTCCTTGTTGTCCTCAAGTAATGCTAGCTCTTCTTTGATATCGGCCGTGTCACTCGGGGGTCGTCGAATTACTAGCATACAAGTTCATACCTATGAGGTCTTTGGATCATGTTACCTAGGCCCTTAAATTAGATAACAAGCATTAGGAAAACATAGATATTCATTCTCACGGTTTAAATAAACATTGCAACAATCACAAATGGATGGAAATAAAATATGCACATCACATCTCACCAATCCCCTACATCTCCCATGCCTATGGGGATTTACTCAGACATGAGAGGTAAACAGATCAAAGGCATAATCGTATTGCAAATAGAAATCATCTCAAAGTTATTGTAGCAAACCACAATAGTTATTTAAAGATCCAATCAAATACAAACCAAAGGTAGATCAAAGTATCAAACACTAATCTTACAAGTGCTAATCTCTCTCTCTAAGTAATGATGGGATGATGGTGGAGTGTATGGTTTTGAGGTTGAAGATCATCGGAGAACTAGGGGAAGTTCTTCTCCTCTTTCAGATATGATCTCTCCCTCCAGATGACTTGCGGCAGCTGTAACTTCCATTCTATGGTTCTTCTCGTCTCTCCCCCTTTACGGAAGTTGCTTGTATTGATATAGGGAAGGCGCTAGTAAGTAGTACGGGCAAGTGGTACAAGTGTGCCCCGACCGTATCATTGGTCGTTATGCATGCTAACGCCTCCAATGAAAATGGCTTCAATTGGGGATTTGCTTATTCTGGTGTAATTAGCCCATAAATGCTATTAGATCTTCAAAAAAATTTCATTGCCTTAAAACCATCACAAGAAAACAAAGATTCGCTAATTGCGACATTTACGTTAGTGAAAAGGGCAATCCTCAGGGAAATCCGACAATAAACAAGAGGAAACCCCATGGTAAAAAGTGATGAAATTTGGAGCTATCAATAGGCAATGCAGGTTTCGTAAACAATTCTTCAAAGGTTGCTTTTATTCTGAAAACTATGTCCGATAACCTTCATAGGTTGACTAGAACTTTCGTGGAGTTCCTTTCCTATCGCGTTCATCACTCCTTCCTGGAACAGGGAGTAACATGTCATAGTTCTTACACTCTGCAGAGGTGCATTGCTTTACCCATGAGAGACCAAATCCTTGTTGTACAACCGACCAATCTTTCCCATCCACAATTCCGTGATGTGGGGCCCAGTAGATGATCTAAGCCAATCACTGCCCTTCTTTGTGACCCCGCATGAAGACACGACCCTCCAGGACATGCCCCACCTCCGTTAAGCCCCATATAGGACCGGCTATAACTCTGGTAGGCGCTTGAAGACTCTATGAGACGGTTATGCCCTGGCAAGCTCCCTTAAAGGTCCATCCTAAGCACTTGCAGCCTCTCAAGATAATCTAGACACCAAAATCACGGGAAACTAAGGGGTTCCACCCATGTGCTTGATTCTCCGCGAGAATCCACAGCCTCATGATTAGGTCATCCAGCCATGCAAAAGGAAGAAGATCCAGCTGACTTCTCCTTCCCATTCCAAATCTCATGGTTAATGTGTATTATACGATGCTAGAATCACTAGCGACATTAGTTGATTAAGTCCTAGATATTATGTTCCTCTACCAATGAAACTGTATCAGTACATTATTACCATTCGGTAAATAATCCATAATCATATTATTATGAAATAGTGTTTTCGGACCTTTTTGAAATGCATGTGATGACAACATTTGAGTTACAAGAATTTGAGAGAAAATAATCAAAGGACATGAGCAAGTGTGAACTTGCCTTTTGTGATTGCAAGATAATGCACTCACGGTCTTCAAGACACTAGAAGATCAAAATTCTAAAAGTGGCATCATTGGTCCATTAAGGATGAATGTTTAAATAAGCAAGATGCAATTATGCATAATTAATGTAATGCAATTTGATAAATGTGAATCCCTAGAATAATTGTATCTGATCTAGGGTTTGAAGCTTGTGACGAGTTGTTTGGAGTGTGTTGCACTTTTATACCAGTTTCACACTTGTGCTTCTTATTAAGGCTTGTGAATGTGTGTGAAACAACTTGTAAGTATAATCAAGTAACACACAATGACATAGCACCCAAGGTGTTGATAAATGATTCAGAATTTATTCTATTCAAGCTTTCTATGATAACTTAGTGAGTTAAAGACAAATGTAGAGTTCATTTATATTTACTTTAAAACAATCACTTTTGAGGAAATGGTTACCTTTCAAAGTGAAAGCATTTCAATCTTGAAGATATACTTTTAGGGTTTCTTATTAACTAAAAGTATTTAAAAAGAAAATAGTTAGCATCTTTAAATAGCTATTCTAATAAGAAGTGGATACTTATATATTTTAAATATGGCATCATCCTATAGGTGGTTTACTTCTTAATGATTCATAAGGAGGAAATACAAGTAGTATTGCTTTTATGAAAATGGTGTTTCTTGATGGGATAAGTGAATAGAATTTCTTTCTTGTAAATGCTTATTTTTTTTATAAACATGGAAAGGGGATTACTTTAATTACTTAAAACTTAGTTTAAATATTTAAGTAGTTTTCCAAACTAGTAAAATATTTAGTGGATATTAGCTTGGTGATTTTATATAAATGAGGAGAATCCTTAAGACGAGCAATACACTATTTTTTCATGGTTTTATAGTTGATAAAATATTTTTAAGAAATTAAATATAATTACTTTGAATGGTAATTTTAGTGAATGCAACTTAAAATGGTTAGACCTATTTCTACTTCAATTAAACAACAATTGAACTTGTTTTACACTTTTAGACTTATCTTAGAGGCATAAAAAAGGTTTATAATTTTTATATATTAAAATAAAAGAAAAGGGTTTAAACAAGATTCATTAGATCTTTACACTTAATTTTACCTCAAGCATGAAAGGTGATATTTTTAATGTGTATATTTTATTTTTGTGATCATTTTGGTATATTATATGTATTTTTGTGATTTCTAAATAATAAGATATGATTTTTATAAGTTTTGTCACCTTATAAACACGTAATAAATAATAATATTTAGTTAAGTGACACAAAAATATATGAAACAATTTTATATATGTGTATTTTGTTTTTCTAATAATTTTGATATATTATACTTATTTTTCTGAATTTTAAATAATAGAACATATTTATTTAAGATTTATCCCTAATAGGGTATTTAATAATTAATACTAATTATTTTATTTAAGTTGGAAAATAAAACACGATAATAAGTTTAAAACATAGATCTTATTTTTCTAAAGATTTTGGTATATAGCACATATTTTTCTAAATTGTAAACTAAAAGTTATTGAATTTACAATATTTAATCATTTTATTAAATTTCTGGAAAATGTTTATATTTGAATTTATAATGTTTTATCTATTTACTAAACAGAGAAATACTTTTGGTACTTGGACTAATCTAGACACATACACAAACATGTGGGACACAGGCCACATGGACATGCCACCGAGGCACGGCCCAAGTCAAACGTGTTTGGTGGGGTCGGGATGATGTGAGCACGGCATCATGCTGACGCAAGCACGGCCACCACCACCAGTTGGTAGTCACCGGCAGTGAACTACGGTATTCCAGCATGTGTGGTAGGGTGCACTGGGAAGAGAACAACGAGGTGAAGGTAACTACACGTAGGCTACTAGGCTTTGGTCATCGGAACCTGACCGACGGCGAGCTACTGCAGCGGCACTTGCGGTCGATCACGGTGGCGATGATACAGGAAGCAATTGAGGAAGGGGAGGCCACTATCAGACTAAGGAGCTCACCAGGAATGCGATGGTGCGGTCAGTGAAGCGAATCATGGCCGAAATCGATGGGGATGACAGTGGCCGGACTTCGGGTAAGAGGTCTCAATCGAGGCGTTTGGGGCTTCTACGGCTTCCGTGAGATGGGGCAATTGGACGAGAAGATCATGGCGGTCACCACGGTGGTCTCAACTGGCTGAGGCGAGCTCAGAATCGACTGGCAGCGGCTAGACTTAGGGCTAGGGTTTCGGTGACCTCCTCTGTGGAGAGGATAAGAATAAGAGGGAGGGGAAAATGGGGATGAGGATGGACAGGAGTGTCGCGGTGGCGGTCTTATCCTCCTCCCTAACGACGGCGATCCATCACGACGGTTGAAAATTTGCTGATGCTGGTGAATGGCATCGAGCGGCGGTGAGGTGCTCTAGCGAGTTGTAGGTGTGCATGGGGGTGACGATGACTATGGTTTTGCAGAAAACCCCCTAAAAATTCTTCTGTCTCAACCCGCGGTCCACCTCCGGTCCCACCTGTCAGTGAGAGAGAGAGGGAAGACACGGGTTGTTGTTGGGCCGATGCTAAGTGAGCGGTTCTTTCTTTCTGCTACTTGCGGCCTGGGAATAGGGAATGGACCTTGGGTTGTGCGGCTGGCTGATTCTTTTTATTTTTCCATTTCTCTTTTTTTCTATTTTTTACAAAACCATTTCAAATATGAATTCCTTCAAGGATTTAGATATCCAGAGAATTTGTAGGTCATGAATATTATTGTATAAAGCAAGTATGACCTTCTTCTCCTTATTTCTTATTATGCATTAAAACATTCATAATTATATGAAAGGTCCTTTTCATTAGGAGATAGTAATAGGAATTAGGGTTTTACAGATTACTTCTTATATAAAGACATTATGGAATTGATCTTGTTTTCACTTGTAAATTTTAATGGTAATGATTTAATGTTGTATAGAGAATCTTATTCATACTTAGCCTCAGATAAGAATTTATATGTATACATTATAACTGATTAAACCTTGTGGTTCATAGTATGGTGATTTAAATTTCATTGTTCTCAAAGTTTGGTATTTATTTTATTCCAATTCCATTACAATTTCTTCATAACCATTCTACTTATTTTCAAAGTAGGCATGGATCACTTCTTGAACTAGTTGTTCACTACTTTCTTAAGTGTGGTTAATGTTTTGATAGAAGTTTATTATATAATGGTGAAGAACCATTATAATTCATGTGGCACAAGTGATCTCAATGCCCAACAACATTTACTTAGGGTTTCTAATACCACACTTACTATGGACCCTAGAGGATACACTACCCTCAAGTTTATTAGTGAATGTTGCTAGGGATCAAGGTTTAAGGATTGCTCTTGACTTTATAATCATGAATGATATCTCAACTTAGAGTGAGCTATATAGATCACTTCTTAATGTGGTCTTGATGGTTCATGATCTAGGTTTCTATTGTGGTTTAAGATATTAAGGTAGACAAAGCTTCCATCAGTACACTCTCAATTTGCATTCTAATTATCTCTTAGAAACTTCATTTGTCTAAAATATGTTACTCAATGACTGCCTAGAAATAGGAAATGGTTCTACTGCTAACTTAATTCTATGGTTTTGGACAAAGAGGTAGACATGGGTCTTGACATAATCTTGGTTAAGGTTTTCACAGGAATTCCTATTCTCACACTTCACTAAGCTTGGGTCATACTGAAGGGATTCCTTTCCTAAAGATACTTTATTTAAATCTCTCATTTGATTCACTAAGATTTCTTCCAACTAAATGCACTAATCATCTGACTCCACCATATCCATCATCATATGATAAGATGGTCACGTCATTTCAACAATACTCATTCTCTATTCTTCTCTAGTATAAAACTTCCAATTCTTAGCTACCCTTGATGAATCCATCAATGTAACTGTCTGTAACTCCATCCATTAACTCCTTTACTCACCTTGCATCTACATCCATGGCTTGCATGATTACAACCCTCCATATATCGCATATGATATCAATCCTCTAAAATGGGTAGGGTGTTACTCCCATAATACAAGTTTGTTCTTGCATTAGCTTGGTTAAGCTACTATGCTCCCAACTACTCCATACAACTCATATTATGTACTTCATCATACTCTAGCTTGATTTCTCATGTCCAAGCTATATGATTCAACTTACTAGGGTTTTGGTCTAATTTGGTATACTCACAACTCTTCTTCTTCAGCTGGTCATCTATTCTCAAGTGACTTGAGATTAATGACCACCAACCTTTGATCATACTAAACTTAGGCTTCTAATTGTCTGATCAAGATCTATTAACACTAAGCAGTAGACTTGTACTAGTCTCTCTATAAGGATTATCTTGTTAAGGAAACTTACTTTAGGTTTATACCTACTTGGCTTAACAAGATTATCACTGGATACTCTACTACTACTAGCTTTCTTATAGCTTCATAATTACTATCTAAACTCTTGGGTTTAGATACTTCTTCTAGTTAACTCATGAGTGAGTTAACTCCCCCAACATCCAATGGTTTGATCACCACTGAGGATCTCATTCCATTGATGATGGCACACTCTACAATATCTATTTCCTTCTTATTATAGCTTACAAAAACACTTTGGAAGGTCAATATAATAGTTCAAAGCTAAGAGTCAATAAGTGCTAGGTTAGGAATTGATCACCCAACATTGATGATCAATTGACACTAGGACTTGGTTACATAGGAATGTCCTCTATTAACATGATATTAAGGATATGAGATGAATGGTCTTGGCTCAACTTCCTTTCTACTCTAGTAGTGATAAGACTTAGTGTTTAGGAACTACCATGATTCTCATGGTAGGAATAACTATGGTAAACAAGTATACCAAGGTTTAGTTATTAAGTTTATTTACTTAAGTTATAAACTTAATTGAGTATTCAAGAGTTGTTATAATTAATACCCTGATATGATCTATATATGATCCTTCATAAATGTGTGGTGGGTTTAGTTTGGTTCTACTTGATCTACTGATACCTTCAATCCGTATTACGGATGTAATATAGCTCTTTTTCCCTAGTAGACCTAGGTTTATCGAATCCTCGGGAAGCAAAAGCATAGTGAAGTTACTTTAACAGATCTTCGGGGAGTTTTAGAATTCCTTTTGTGTTTTTACCGAACCAAAAGTTTGTGTCCTTTTGTTGTTGTCAATGATGGAGAGAGAGGTCCTAGGGCGTTCGGTTCCACCAGTAGCTGTGAAATACATGTGATGGGAATAAAAGATAAAAATAAAGTATGCATGTAATTGTTAGAGCAAGATAAATTATATGTGGGTAGTCCATCCATAATTGATATTGCCTCCGCAACCGCTTATAGCTATAACCTACTAGTATCATCCATAGAAGGAAGAGAACTAATGATATGCATAGTGACATCACTGTTAATCCCAAGTAAATCCCGCACATACAGCCGTACTACCCCTTCTGTTACTGGTGTTCCCAACCTGTAGATTAGTCATTACTGATACTCCCTATACCTGGCTCAATCCTCGGGGCCTTGGGTACCTGACAAGTCCTTAGATTGAGGCAAGAGAGGATACAATAATCATCATGTCATACAAACTAATACATGATCCCATCTATGATAAATAACATGCACAAAAGCTACATGGCTAGGCCGAAGCCCTTAGACCAAGGAGAATTACTCACACATAGAGATGAGATAAAAGATCATAAACATTGTAGTGGAAATCATGAGATTGATAGCAATAGTCTTACAATGTCGCCAATTGAAGAAGAGATCTACTATTACAAGTGGTGGAATATGGCTATGGTGGTGGAGAGATTAGATTTAAGTCTATTCCTACGGTGGCTCTTCGGTGTTGTGGATGGAGATCTGGAGGTGGCTGATGGTTTCTGGAGTGGCCTTTTTCTCGTCGCCCGGGGCCTCTTTATATAGGCGTCCCTTCATGAAAGTTGTTCTATTTGACCTAGTTGTGTCGATGGAAACTATATGACCAGAACTATATGGCCGGAATTTTATTCCGGTCATATAGTTGGTCGTTAAAGCGTCTGTCTTCTCTTCACAGCTCCTGGTTTCTTTGGGTTGTTGGAAATCTTGTATCTTTGACTTTAATGTAGTGATTCCCATCATCAAGCGTCATTATCTGCATAGGGAAAATAGAAAGAAAGGATTGCATACCCCTTTGATCATTAGGCATTAGTGGTAGGGTTTAAAGAGATATTTAATCAACATTATGAATAATATCCAGTTTAAATGTGGACCTAGATGGCTATATTTCAGAGACATCAACCTCCCCATGCATAAACATGATCGTCCTCCAGCAACAAAACCAAAACCAAAAAGGAACTCAACATTAAAACTGAAATAACGAGATGATGATCTTATTCATGTTTTGTAGTCTCATGTTTCCTCCACTTTATAAATCTGAAAAACTTCATCATACATAGAGTAATGGCAAGCATATTATACGGGTTTCATGCATCCTTATAGCATAGAAAAATGATTGTTAACATGGATGATTCAAATGAGTAAACTTTATTCCATGCCATGTAGTCAACTCATAGGCTTGCCTTTGAACAATAAAGTATAATCATGTAAAATTGAGAGTGTGAGAGTTGTCATGAAAAGCATATATACTAGAGTATCTCAATTCTCCCACATCAATAAATCGAGACTCTTCAAGCACTACTTTTCTATTCATTGTCCTTCAAGAATTTCAGTTTTTAAGAAATTGAGAGCATGCCAGAGATTTTATTTAGTTTATCCGGCTTTGATGGACACTCGTGGCATTACCAAGGTTTTTGTTCCTTTTGTACAATGATTTCTCATAACTGTCAGAGGAGTGATTCCATCATGAACACAGCTACCCGGGAGTGCCAAGAATCTTACCCATTATAGCATTGCTACTACATATGTTTAATCAACTCATAGGCGGAATCTAGGAGTTTCCTCCATGAAGATCATTCGTAGGCTAGTGAAGTTGTTGGCTTCCCATGAAGTTTTACATGCATAAAGCTATATCATTCTTATGATTCACAAGTCAAACTTTGGCATGCTCACAAAAACCGCTAAACATTAATTCAATCGAACAATTCCTTTTAAAGAAAGTTATCAAGTCAATCATTATATTCCGTGGTGTTGAGTGTCTCTAGAAATAAGCCTTCAAGACTAAACACTACAACACCCAAGCCTTCAATTGTGAGATTTTTTCTTATTACAATTCTTTATTAAATTTTTAGTCAAGACTTGGTTAACTACAAGAGCTGGAACAAAACATACCCAACTAAATACCCATGCAAACAAAATTTTACTACAATACAAAGACTTACTCCACCAATATAATATCTCAACATTTACTACTAACTAGCATGGGTTTCTCAAACTTCAAAAGTGGGGAGTCATAAGGCATAACTCTCATGTTTGGTTCCACTTCTCTCTTCCTTTTTGATTCGTTTCTTGGAAACTCGAAGTCAATCACTCTTCCTGCAAACACATGAGAACCTTGAGGCAGAAATAAAAGAAAGAGGGAAAATAAAGATAAATGGAGAAATCTTTTTGTTGTTTTTAGGAGACGAAATTAAAGAATAGAAAATTGGCAGCAAAGCTCGGCTAGAAAATCTCGAAAGCAAAATAGAAATAAAGAAAAAGTGTTGGGGAAACCAACACGAGTGCTTATAAACTCGAATTAAAAACATAACCTCAAAAATAAATAAAAGTAAATGAACGCCAAATAAAGATAAATGAGGAAACTTCCCCAAGCTTAGGATTTTGCAAGCCCTTCAAATCATTGTGGTGGCAGGAAAAAGTCGGAACTCCAATTCACAAATTGAGTTGATAAATTACTAGTGGATTCTTGAAGGTTCAAAGAGAGGCTATGCATCCTCTCCATAGTCCCTCCAGGTTCTTGGAAGTCTTAGTATGTAGCAAACCAGGTTGATGGCTCCTCCTCTTGACAAGGGACTTCTTGCTCCTCTTCTTGGTCCTCATCCTTGTAGGGGTTCCGTGTATGAAAACAATAAAATTTTATCCTACGCCCCTGAAACCCTGAAGCTGCCAGGACCTATCTATTAGTAATACAGTAACGGGAGGGGCTTTTCGTGAACTTACCCTTAAAGACTGAAAAGTGTTGTCAACGATCAGGAGAGTGTGGTTGATGTAGACGAGCCGAAACCGACCTCAAGGTCGTGATGAAGTCCTTGCGCTCCTTGGCTCGAACGACTTGAGTGCCTCAAGTGCGACACCTCGTGGGGAGTTACACACGTCCGGTGCCTGACGATGACTCCCGCTTCCCCGATCCAGTAGGAGTGGCAGAAGTAGAGCTCCCGGATCCAAATCCTACAGCTCTGCGGTGAAGATGTCTCTCACTCGCACAGTCCAGACTAGGGACCACGGTCACGAGAGAGAGAGGGGGAGACAGAAAATATCAATTAGAGGTCCTCCCAAAAGTGGGGAGACCTTTATTGATTATTGGTGTATCTATCTTGGCCAAATACCCCACTATATATAGGGGGAGGAGGGGGTACACCCTCCCTCAAAGTCCCGGAGTGGGACTAAAGGAGAGGAGGGGGAGGGGGTGGCCGCTGGCCATCTAGTGGGCCCTGCGCGAGGGGGGGCTAGGCCCAGCCAGCCTCCCCCTTGGCCCCTCTCCCTCTCTCCTTTCTCCTAATGGGCCCTCTCCCTGCGGAAATTGGCCCATTACGCCTTTTTGACCTTTAATTGATTTTATCTTTATTAAATAATTTTGAATAAATAATTATATCAACATTTAACATTCATTCACACATTATTCAATCTCCGTGGCCATGGAACACCTTCCACCTCCACTCCGGACATCCTCCGGACTTACCGAAACCCTTCCGGTTTTCTCCCTATTAATGTTCGGTGATTCCACCAATCCTATAAACACTCTCTAAGCATCATCAAGCCCTTAAGCGTGATACCCCACAGTTCGGGAACACTCCAGACATGGTCGGGACACTCCTGCACCAATGATCGACAGAGGGACCTGGATGGCCATGTGACCCCTGTGCGTTCCACGAAGATCTTTCGTTGTTCGAATCGAGACAGTCGTGTCTTATTCGCTTTGTCACTCGATACTTGCATTGCCCGAGATCTGATCAATGATATCACCATGTCGTGTTCAATCTCGTTACTGAACAATGCTACTTAACTCGTTCCAACAAGTGATATCCCCGTGATCAAATCACACGCTGCGCAGCTATTGGATATAACCTCTCTATGTGGGCCCTTGAGTATCTTCCCGTCACATGAACGGACAAATCCCGCTCTTGACATATATTGCCTCTAAGGTTTCCTCTGAGGTCCTGAACACACCTTTATAACCACCGTATTACCAGATGGCATTTGATGCTATCTAAGAACTCTCGGGAGACAGTAATTGATATAGCCTCACGGTCTAAGGAATAGTCTTCGAGGATCCATTTCTAATCATCATAACTTGAACTTCGTGACATGATCAGGTCACGATGTTTAGGTTGGGTATTGGTTCATCATCTCATTCTCAGAATGAGATGACCTCATTTCCAACTGGCATAAATTCCACATGATCAGGAAACTTGATCATCTGTTGACCAATGAACCAGTGACTAGAGTTTCACTGGGAACCCCTGGTTGTTTGTATATCACACGTGTATTGATGTTTCCACTCAATACAGTTATAGCATGATATAAAACTTAATCATAAACTATATGAAATATGATAATAGTCCTTAGTACTATTTGTCTCTAGGGCATATTTCCAACAGTCTCCCACTTGCACTAGAGTACAAATACACTAGCTGCATTTGTTCTCAATTTTCGGCACCATATACCTGGTACCCTGAACATGCTTGCTCATGGAAGAGGTTGAGTCTTGGGTCTGTACTTTACAGTCCCAAATCCTTTGCAACTTACTAATGTCACCTTGATTGACATTAATACTTTATCATCTCATGATAGCATCTGTGTGTATGCATCGTTGCTATGGCAGCAGAACGAGGCCTGATTCCAGGAGCCTACAGTGATGTTAGATCAACCTCGAGGGCTTTCTCATGGGCATTGTGCCCTGGGAAACATCATTCTACGTTAAAAGCGAACTAACCCCGCCATAACTTTATACAACACTTTAGATGGTACCCTTATATATTATTATGAATGTATTCACCGAAACACTAGTGCACTCTGTGCAACTTTCGATGTTTTGTTCACCTTGCTTCCTACTTGACTTTAATTGGTATCTACAGGAGTTTCCAACATATTCCCTTATAACATAACTCTTTATGTTTTAAGATATGTCATCCTTCATGGATTTGGAAAACATGTCTACAGTTCTCTACTAGACACTGCGGACAAAAACTCAGCTCAACGTTCTGTGATTCAAACTTAATCACTTTCAAACGTTCCTTATTTGGATCACATATTATGCTACGTTATCATCATGGTTTTCTAAGATAGAACCTATGTCTCAACATAGTGGATGACGATCATCCTTTTCTTTCTTTCAACCATTGATGTTAAACTTAATACTATTCCTAATTTGAGTTATTAAGGACCAGTTCCTTAATTAACTTCTGTTCTGAAACCCCTTTCAGAATCCCTTAAGAAATACTACATAGTATCATAATACACCTATTATCAACTTCTACATCTTATAAATCATTATTTGTAAGTATTTGTGCCTTCATTCTTAACATACTTAAGAATCACTCCTATAAGCTCCCACTCAAAAATATCATTCACATATTGTTTTAGGAAGACTTATATTGCTCCCACTCAAAAATATGTCAATCACATATTATTTCAGGACGACTTTCATAGCTCCCACTCAATTTTATGCAAATTGCATATCTCCTAACTATTTTTGAATAATTTCAAAATCCTTTGATCAAATATCAAACTTGGAGATTTACTATGAGATACTAGTACTATCACTAGTTTTAAATCAACTAGACATTTAGCACACATGAATCAAATTCATTTGAATTTATTCAATACTTGATAAATTGTGCTTTTGTCATTCACCCCCTTTTCCACTATGGCTTTGTAGTCATTTGGGTAAATTCCAAGTAACCCCTTTTACTTGTGAGATTCAGCAACGAATTGATTTCTAATCTCAAGTGAATTTTGCTTTTAGGATTTCTCATAATCTTAGTTTACCATTGTTTCCTTAGTAGTTCGTAGGTATGTCATATTCTAATAATCATGACAAATGATTCACAAATGTCTCCATACTAGATATGGATTTACATTTTTGAATCCTACTTCATGTAGTGAAAACACCAGTGGGGAAAACACAATGATCAATATCATTGATTCTTTCCTTCTGTGAAGAGAATCGTTCAGGAACGTTGTCTGTTGCGCTTCTCAACACTCTGATGCTAGGATATGAATCCTCATCGTGTTTTTCACTATCTTCCATTTGCTCCATAATCGAGAAACATCACTAAAAGTGAGCTTTCTCAAGAATGTACCAAAATCCAAGCAATACAAGATTTTCTTCCTTTTTGGTTTTAGCTATGGACTTTGTACTCAAAGTTTCCAATGAATACTCTATAAGGACTTATTCTCTATTGTTTTGGTTATATCGAATAACCCAAAAACTTTCACGAATTCAAATGGCTCACTATAAATTCTAATTGAGTGCTAACCATTTCTAACTAATGGTCTCTATATCTACACTACAACGATTTATTTGGTGCCTTCTATTCAACCCCCTTTGATATCTAATATCATATTGTGATGCTTTGCACTTTGACGTTTCAAAACGCTTTGCATTCCACAATTTCTTTTATGCCATTCTTATAAATTTAAATTTCATTACTATTGATCAAATCATAGCAATTTGATTCTCTTTTATATTTATACCCTTTGTTGATGAAACACTTTGATCAAATCAAATACTTTCATATTCATGTTTCCTTTGGTAAACTACTTTACACATTTAAACAATCATATAATGATAATTACCATTTTCATTAAAACATAATACATCGAATATGTATTTACTTTTAACAATTCTTTAAACACTTTGTATTCAAATAATACACGGTGTTCAAGTTATTTTGCCGAACTTAGGCATGATTTATATGTGATTCACATATTATCACATAACTTTGAATTTAAACAATGGTTTTTCATTCATTAATGAACATATCATTAAGTTGGGTATTTTAAACAAGGCATTTTAATGTTTTACAAATGTTCATGCATTATCAATTAGTTTCAAACAATAAGGATAATTCACACATAATCAAACAAGATATGAACATGAATAGAAATCATTCATAAAAGCAGAACAACTGTTTGTTACAAACTTATATGAATAACCGTCTCACGAAGTGTGAGACACACTAAAGAAGTTCATAATCTCTTGATTACAATAATCATCCTAAAACATAAACTAAATGATAAATGTCGAGGGAGAGTGTCGTCGGCTGTCATCATCATGCTCGCCATCAACACGCAACATCACCTCCTCTCCAGCAAGCACCTCTCATGCAGAAGGACCTGTTTTCAGCAAAACAGAACAAGTATCAGATATACTTAACACTGCAAATGTGTTTGCAAGATTATAACATTTATAAAACTATATATCAAATATATACCTTTGTCATTGACGACCTGAGTGACATCTGGTTCGACCAACACATTCCTAAGATGTGTCATGAACTGGTGGAACTCCATTGTTTCCGCACCGCCCCTCATTACGCAAGTCCTGACTTGTGCTTGGTAGCTTGGTGGCAGCGACCGCAGCACAGCGGCGTTTGCAAAAGATCCCGTTATCCAGATGTGCAGGAAGTATGCAGGCCTCATGTACACATCATACATGTGCTCCAAGTGGTCGTCCAGTGATGAGTTCTCCTCCATCTTAATGGAGAGGAAGTCTCCCATCAGCTCATGCTCCCAAATGCGTGTTTGCTCCACGAAATGTGTCCTAAGCTATAGCATCACCGAACGAGGGTTGACATCACCCATGAAAGGCCACAGCTAATCTACCATTCCGAAACGCATTACAACTGAAATATAGGAGGCCATCCCACTACGGAGATAGCGGTCTTTCCGCTCCTCTGGGGTCTCTAGGTTAGTGGGCTGTGATACATTGCAAATGTATCTATAATTTTTTATGTTCCATGCTTGGTTTTATCCACTTTCTTGTGTTTTGTCCACACTTTGGAGTACTTTTCATATGATTTCATGGACTAACCTATTAACAAGAGCCACAGTGTCAGCTTCCTATTTTCTGCTGTTTTTGGTTCCAAGAAAGTCAGAAAATGAATATTCTCAGAATTGGACGGGACAAAAGCCAAAGTGCCTATTTTTCCGGAAGTCATCAGATGCCAGAATACGAGACGGAGAAGGGCTGGGGGCCGGCCACACAACCTGGCCGGGCAGCCAGGCCTGGCCTGCGCCAGGGGGTGGTCTGGCCGACCCCAGCACCCTCTTGGCCTCTCCTTCCTCCTATAAGATGCCCTCGGGACGAAAACCCTAAGGACCCGATCATCTATTTGTAATTCTGCATGTTGTGTTTGCGGGGATCCGATGGATATTGACATACTATTTCAGATTGATTATTGATTCTATCATGTCTATGTTATTTGTGATCTTGCATGCTTTCCGTTGTTAGTAGCTATCCTGGCCAAGTAGATGCTGGCAACTCCAAGAGTTAGTATTTATGCTCGATAGTGGGTTCATGCCTCTAGTAATCTGGGGAAGTGACAGAAATCTCTAAGGTACTAGATGTGTTGTTGCTACTAGGGAGAAAACAGCAATCCTTTGTTCATAGAACAATCGTATTGTTTACATTACACGCAATTCATAAAGCAATAATCTGTTGCTTGCAACTTAATACTAGAGGGGGTTCGGATGATAACCTGAAGGTGGATTATTAGTCATAGATGCAGTTGGATGGCGGTCTATGTATAATGTTGTAATGCCCAATCAAGTTTCAAAGGAGTCAAGATGATTAGTATATGCATGTATTGCTTTCTCGATGTTTGTCAATTTCCCCGCTATAATTTGTTCACCCAGCATGTTATCTATCTTGAGAGCCACCTCTAGTGAACTATGGATCCCGGTCCTTTTCTTTTACATACAATCGACAAACTGTTTACTGCTTTGTGTTTACTTTCTGCAAACTGTTACTTCCTTTCATTCGATACGTTTAATCCTTTGTTTTCAGCAAAACCGGTGAGATTGACAACCTCATCGCAAGTAGGGGACAGAGTTCTGTGGTTGTGTTGTGCAGGTCTCCATGTTGCTACTAGCACCGGTAGTGCGCCCTGCCAAGGCTCAGCTAGCAACACCTTTGGGGTGTTTCCTTGCTCCTACTGGTTCGATTAAACCTTGGTTTCATAACTGAGGGAAACTTGTTGCTGTGCTCATCATACCTTCCTCTTGGGGTTCCCAACAAGCTCAACATCAACACTGAGCCATCAAGCATTTTTCTGGCACCGTTGTCGGGGAGTCAAGGACATCTTCACAAGGGGAGTCCCTCATAACCAATCTCTTTACTTTGTTATTTTTGTTTTGGTTAGTTTCTTTTTGCTTTGTTTTCTTGTTTTGTTATCAAAAACACACAAAAAATAGTCTTACAGGTTTGCTTTCTTTATTGAAAACACAAAAAAATTAGTTCCTATCTTAAGTTGCCATTCTGTCTAGCCTTGCTCCAGTCACTTTGTCACCCGAGGAAATGATTTTCACTTTTAAACAAGGAATTTAGGAAAGTCTTAAGGAAGATTGGTCTAGAATCTCTGATCTACATGAAAAAACTGAGCCTAAAATGACTCAAAGCTTGTTCCTTAGCAGTTTTTACCTTGGAATTGCCCTTTGCTATAGATATGCTTTAGATGCTATTGTGGGAGGAGATTTCCTCCAATGTAATGAGGATGATGCTATAAATGCTATAAAGACATTGATCCTCACTTACAACTTGCCTAGCCAAACTGATATTTCTTTCGCAAGAATATTTGCTAGATTGAACTGTCTTGAGACTAGCACTACTAGCTTAAAATATTGCTATAATACACTTAGGGAGCATCACAATTATGTCCCAATAAGTTCTGAACGATCAAAGTGGCTCCCTACAGTAAAGATTGAGATAAACACTGAAACTTTTCAAGCTCGTTGTGATATCATGTCTGAATTTTGTCTTATGCCCAAAGATATTTATGAATCTTTGAATCTTTGGGGGCTTACTGAAGGAGGAAAAGAGATATCTCTTGCTAATAATGCTACCATATTACCTATTGGAATAGCTGAAGGATTGTTTACAAAGATCCTTGGGAAAATGATTTCTATTGATTATCTTGTTATTGAATGTGTAGGAAAAGGACAAATTACACTTGGAAGGTCCCTATTAGAACTTCTTGGAGCAATAATAGATGTGGGAAAGGGGACCATGCACCTTCCTTCTCCACCAAACAATCATATTTTCCCCAAGATTAAGAATAAAAGTAAGACAGGTAAGGGCAAGAAATTTGGTCTTAATGCTTCTTCATTTGAGAACACTTGATTCTTTCTTGCTTCTTATGCCTAACTTAAACGCGTTAAAGAAAAGTACTTATTGGGTGATAACCCAAAAGTTTTAGATGAGTTTTGGAAGTTATTACTTCAGTAATAACCGCTCCTTATCATTTTTCTTTGCTTTTTGTGCCAAGAGTAACCTCTAATGAGAGAGAAGTAATGATTGGGAAAGTTGCTGTCCCGAAACAGATTTCTGTGCTTCACCGTAAAAATTCGTGTAAAAGCTCTGAACGTCTTTTTGAGGCGTGCATTTTTGTGCTTCTGCCCCAGGTTGTTATATAACTTTAGTTTGTTCAACACGTTTTGATTTGAGCAACAGAAGGTCTTCGAAAAAATTCGTCTTTACCTGCTGGTCTGTTTTGACAGATTTCTGCCATTTTCTGCATTTGCTTCTTGTTGGTTCTTTTTTAGTTCTTTTGGGTAATTGAGCTTTTTGAGGGAAGTTCTACAGTAGCTAGTGTTCTAATGGAAGTTTATTTGGTGTTAGAACTGAACCTTAGGACTTATTTATCTTGAGTGCACTAATGTTGCTAATAAAGATTGTGTGAAGTTTTGTATGAAGGAAAAATTTCAGGTGTATGGAAGGAATGAGTAATGAGATAAAGGATGGACTAAAGCTCAAGCTTGGGGATGCCACGCATGTCACCCCAAGAAATATCCAAGAAGTACAAGCGTCAAAGCTTGGGGATGCCCAAGGCATCCCCTCCTCATCAATAAAAATCCCAGGTTTCTTCCAAACGCTTTATTTTTATTGTTTCATGCACAGTTGTGTTGTTCTTGGAGCGTCTTCTTTTTCATTTTCGTTTTGGTTTTATGTTTGCTTTTTTTTCTTAGTTTGCTAAATATATTGGTTGGAACCCCTCTTTCATACATTGGTTTACAAATAGTTTGGTTTGGTTTGGAAAAGAGTAGGAAAGTTCATGCTTATGTGGTAAAAAGAGCTTGTTTTTGACTATGGCCTATGCTTTGTCATGCCATGCTTGATATTGTTTTGGCTTTATGCTTAGTATTCTTTGTTGTAGCATGACTTGTTATAAACAATTGAGATTGCTTAATGTGCCTTGGATGAATCATGCGTTGTTTTAGCATATTAAAGCATAGTATAGTGGTATTCTCCTTTGATGCTTTATTTGGGTTGACTTGGTGCATGCTCACACCATGTTATGACTATCTCAAGTCATCATAAGCCTTTATGATCCTTTAGTTTTCAACTTGTAGTATCACTTTATGCTTTGGTCAATGATGTTTTGTCGCTCTGCATGATTATGGCCATTATTGCTCTCTTAGTTTGTCGCTCCCAGTCTTTTGCTAGCCTCCACAACCAAATATGAGTTCCACTTATGCATCCAACTCCCTAAACCAAGTTATTACAAAGAGTCCACCATACCTACCTACTAGCTTATGCTATTCCAAGTATATTCATGCTTTTGTTTACCTTCCAAATTAAACTTGTTATGAGAAAACTAGTGATTAAAGCTCTCACGAACTTGATGGCAAACTTTACTTTTTTGCATCTAATAAACTTGAACCATTGGGTCCTTCTTTGTTGCGTATATGCTTGCGCTTTATAAGTTGAAATTAGCAGAACCATGTATCATGGGGAACGCTTTCAACATTGCACTTGTACTTTGTACCCCGTTGATATCATGTTCTTTTGCTTATGGATCCCGGCGGTGTGAAATAAAACTGGAACTTGTAAGATCATGGAGTTTGTATGTGTGTTAGAGAAATGCCTGGGCCGCTAGCCTAAGCCATGCCTAATCATGGTGGAAACTTGCAGCATCACCATAATGAGCACTCTATGAAGCATCCTCAATAAAAACCTATGCAAATAGCAAATAAAAAGATCGCTGAGATGCTCATTGTCTGCTTGCCTTGTCATTTTGATTATGGGATAGCTCATGTATCATGTGCAAGGGGTACCTCGTTGGCGGTTCTTTATGATACACGTGTACTTACAATGACAAGAGCTTACTCGTGACTAAAGTTGAGTAGCATGAGGTTCGGTCTTCGTAAGTAAGGGGCATGATATTTCGGTTTATAACTTGTCAAGCATATCCTCTTAGTTGTGTCACTTTAACCTTAATCACCTTCAAGATGCTTATGATAGGGGAAATGAGAGCTGAAAGCTATAAGTACCATAATTTTTGGAAGCTCTTTATGAGACTTGAATCCCTACTTCCTTTTATAAAGGCCTTTCTTCCACCATTATATTGAGTCTCCACCTTCTACCTTTATGCACCTACTTTGAGAGCATAGTGGCCATTCTTAGTTCTATGTGCATTGTCCCAAGACTAGTTGATTGATGCATAACTTGATATTGCTTGTTTTAAACTATTTGTATCTAGTCACTCTTATGAACTTTGAAGGTGTCCTATGCATTTATATTTGCTACTCTATGAGGGACAAGCTGAATACTATTATGCTATGTTTTCTTTATGTGAAACAAACAAACGTCTTGCAAAGCATTGTTATTCATGAATCTTTTGTTTGTGCCTTTTCATGTTGCATCATAGTTTCTTTTTCTTATTGCTAGAACTTTGTCTTTCATGTTATGATTGAAGTACTATGATCCCAGCTTTGAATGTTTTACAAATACCTTGATCAAGTCTTTGATGGTGCATGTCACCTCAAAAATTATTCTTTCTTTTTATCACTTACCTACTCGAGGACGAGCAGGAGTTAAGCTTGGGGATGTTCATACATTGCAAATGTATCTATAATTTTTGATGTTCCATGCTTGGTTTTATCCACTTTCTTGTGTTTTCTCCACACTTTGGAGTACTTTTCATACGATATCTTGGACTAACCTATTAATAAGAGCCACAGTGCCAGCTGCCTGTTTTCTGCTGTTTTTGGTTCCAGGAAAGTCAGAAAATGAATATTATCGGAATTGGATGGGACAAAAGCCAAAGTTCCTATTTTTACGGAAGTCATCAGATGCCAGAATACGAGACGGAGAAGGGCTGGGGGCCGGCCACACCACCTGGCCGTGTAGCCAGGCCTGACCCGCGCCAGGGGGTGGTATGGCCGACCCAGCACACCCTCGGCCTCTCCTTCCGCCTATAATATGCCCTCAGGATGAAAATCCTAAGGACCCGATCAAAAATCCACGAAACAATCTGTAGCCGCTGTTATCTCCATCCCTAGATCGGGAGGATCAAGCTCTTCGGGCACCTCACGGAGAGAATTCACCCTGGAGGCCTTCTTCATCACCATGCAAGCCTCCGGTGTGATGCGTGAGTAGTTCATCCTTGGACTACGGATCCATTTAGTAGCTAGATGGCTGGTTCTCCTCCTTTGTGCTTTCATGTCTAGATATTGTGAGCTCTGTTCATGATCATCTATTTGTAAGTCTGCATGTTGTGTTTGCGGGGATCCGATGGATATTGAGATGCTATTTCAGATTGATTATTGATTCTATCATGTCTTTGTTATTTGTGATCTTGCATGCTTTCCGTTGTTAGTAGCTATCTTGGCCAAGTAGATGCTAGCAACTCCAAGAGTTAGTATTTATGCTCGATAGTGGGTTCATGCCTCTTGTAATCTGGGGAAGTGACAGAAATCTCTAAGGTACTAGATGTGATGTTGCTACTAGGGAGAAAAAAATAATCCTTTGTTCATAGAACAATCGTATTGTTTACATTACACGCAATTCGTAAAGCAATAATCTGTTGCTTGTAACTTAATACTGGAGGGGGTTCGGATGATAACCTGAAGGTGGATTATTAGTCATAGATGCAGTTGGATGGCGGTCTATGTATAATGTTGTAATGCCCAATCAAGTTTCAAAGGAGTCAAGATGATTAGTATATGCATGTATTGCTTTCTCGATGTTTGTCAATTTCCCCGCTGTAATTTGTTCACCCAGCATGTTATCTATCTTGAGAGCCACCTCTAGTGAACTATGGATCCCGGTCCTTTTCTTTTACATACAATCTACAAACTGTTTACTGCTTTGTGTTTACTTTCTGCAAACTGTTACTTCCTTTCATTCGATACGTTTAATCCTTTGTTTTCAGCAAAACCGGTGAGATTGACAACCTCATCACAAGTTGGGGACATAGTTCTGTGGTTGTGTTGTGCAGGTCTCCATGTTGCTACTAGCACCGGTAGTGTGCCCTTCCAAGGCTCAGCTAGCAACACCTTTGGGGTGTTTCCTTGCTCCTACTGGTTCGATTAAACCTTGGTTTCATAACTGAGGGAAACTTGCTGTTGTGCTCATCATACCTTCCTCTTGGGGTTCCCAACGAGCTCTACATCAACACTGAGCCATCAGGCTGATCCAAATCCATCCCGTCGAGTATGTACTCGACCACGTTGTTCTCGCTAAGGATAACATAGAGACTTGCAACCCATGTGGAGAAGTTCGATCCATCTAATCTTCTCTCCTTCTAACCAATCAATTGTCAACACAAAAGGTCCCATCTACATTTATAATTGCAAAAGGAATTTTGACTAAGTTTATAATTAAATGAGTTAATAATAACTCCACTCAGAAACACCTATCCCTAGAAGGGTTCCTAGTGATAACACGACCCCTATCAGCCACATCTCCCTTAATCATCACAGCCATCAATGTGGGTTCAAGGGTGGACGCTAAACGTTGGTCACATCATTCATGCGACTCGTGCTCGATCTTTTGACCATCCGCGTTCCGAGGCCATGTCTGTACATGCTAGGCTCGCCAACTCAACCTTAGTGCATTCGCTGTGCAACATGGCTTACACCCACTATATGTGAACATAGATATGTCTAACACCCGATCATCACGGCCTGCCTCATACCGAAGAACTTTCTTGGTGGTGCACACTAAGGGGGAACACAATCGTTGGTAATTTTAACAGGGATCATCTTATTAGGCTACCGTCGAGTATCTAATACTAGCACACAATAAGACATACAAACAATAACATTGAATGTAAATGCTATGTGATATGGTCCCTCACGTCGTGATCTCCATCCGTCGTCACCGGGTTCCGGCGCTAGGGTTCCGGCGCCGTAGACACCAGGGTACCGGGGTCATTCCGGTGTGGTAGTTCGTCACGTTCGTGACTATCTACTACTATGTAACAAAAGGTAATCACTTTACCTTTGCCACAACCATATCACAAAGCAACGCCCCCCTGCGAAACAAAGTTAGACGCCTCTACTTTATCTTTGCATGTTTTACGTGGCTGAATGGGCTTTCGCACAAGAACCGTTCTTACCTACGAACTTTCAGCACAACGTTGATCAAGTAGTTGTCTCTACTACATCCCTTTCGGGGACCTCCGTTGCAAATGGTATACCAACTAATGCGAGAGAGACAGACACACCCCTAAGCCACTTTATACGGTACAAGCCATATGTCAAGCGTGGACCAGTCTCACGAATGAACGCGTAAAGTCGGTTGGGGGCCGCTTCATCAAGCATTACTGCGGTATGCACAAGTACACGTGAGAGGGTAACAACTAAAATATCAACGCCCACACGCTACATCTCGTGTGTTCTACCCGTACTAGCATTACTACGCATAGATCTAGCTCCGATACCACTGTAGGGGTTCCGCGTATGAAAACAATAAAAATTTATCCTATGCCCCTGAACCCCTGAAGTTGCCAGGACCTATCTATTAGTAATAAAGTAACAGGAGGGGCTTTTCATGAACTTACCCTTGAAGACCGAAAAGCGTTGTCAACGCTCAGGAGAGTGTGGTTGATGTAGACGAGCCGAAGCCGACCTCAAGGTCGTGATGAAGTCCTTGCGCTCCTTGGCTCCAACGACTTGAGTGCCTCAAGTGCAACACCTCACAGGGAGTTACACACGTCTGGTGCCTGACGATGACTCCCGCTTCTCCGATCCAGCAGCAGTTGCGGAAGTAGAGCTCCCGGATCCGAATCCCGCGGCGTGACGGTGCTCCACGGTGAAGATCTCTCTCGCTCGCACCGTCCAGACTAGGGACCACGGTCATGAGAGAGAGAGGGGGAGAGAGAAAATATCAATTAGAGGTCCTCCCAAAAGTGGGGAGACCTTTATTGATTATTGGTGTATCTATCTTGGCCAAATACCCCACTATACATAGGGGGAGGAGGGGCACACCCTCCCTCAAAGTCCCGGGGTGGGACTAAAGGACAGGAGGGGGGAGGGGGTGGCCGCCAGCCATCTAGTGGGCCCCACGCGGGGGGGCTAGGCCCAGCCGGCCTCCCCCTTGGCCCCTCTCCCTCTCTCCTTTCTCCTAATGGGCCCTCTCCCTCTAGAAATTGGCCCATTAAGCCTTTTTGACCTTTAATTGATTTTCTCTTTATTAAATAATTATGAATAAATAATTAAATCAACATTTAACATTCATTCACACATTATTCAATCTCGGTGGCCATGGAACACCTTCCACCTCCACTCCGGACATCCTCTGGACTTACCGAAACCCTTCCGGTTTTCTCCCTATTAATCTTCGGTGATTCCACTGATCCTATAAACACTCTCTAAGCATCATCAAGCCCTTAAGCATGATACCCCACGGTTCGGGAACACTCCTGACATGGTTGGGACACTCCCGCACCAATGATCGACAGAGGGACCTGGATGCTCACATCCATAATGTTGATGCTAAATGTGGTGAGATTAATGATAATACCATGTATATGTGGCATTGCCGCCCTGGTCATATTGGCGTGAAGCGCATGAAGAAGCTCCATTGTGATGGACTCTTGGAATCATTGGATTTTGAATCCCTTGACACTGCCTCATGGGCAAGATGACTAGGACACCCTTCTCTGGCACAATGGAGAGGGTTGCGTACCTACTGGGAATCATACATACATATGTGTGTGGACCAATGAATGTCTCAGCATGCAATGGTTATCGTTATTTTGTTACCTTTACTGACGATTTGAGTAGATATGGTTATAACTACTAAATGAAGCACAAATCTAAAACATTTGAAAAGTTCAAGGAATTTCAGAAGGAGGTAGAGAATCAACTTAACAAGAAAATCAAGCATCTATGATACGATCGTGGAGGCGAGTATTTGAGTTATGAGTTTGGCATGCACTTGAGGGACTGTGGTATTATACAACAGTTTACACCAGCCGGGACACCTCAGTGTAATGGTGTGTCAGAACGGTGTAACCGCAGTCTAGACGGTGCATGATGTCTTTGACTGATTTGTCCATATCGTTATAGGGATATGCATTAGAAACCTCCGCCTTTTATTTTAAACCGAGCACCATCCAAATCCGTGGAGACAACCCCATATGAAATATGGAAGGGCAAGAAGCTAAAGTTGTCGTTCTTGAAAGTTTGGGGATGTGAGGCCTACGTTAAGAAACTGCAGCCTGAGAAACTCGAATCCAAGGAAGAAAAATGTATCTTTGTAGGATACCCAAGGGAAACCATTGGGTATACCTTCTACAACAAGGCCGAAGGCAAAATGTTTGTCGTGAAGAATGACACCTTTCTTGAGAAAGAGTTTCTCGCTAAAGGAGTTAGTGGAAAGAAGATTGAGCTAGATGAGGTTGTTGATCCTTCTCTCCAAATATCGAGTAGTGCAACGGAAATTGTTCCAGAACCACCCTCCAACGTGGAAGAACCTTCAAATGATAATGATCAAAGCAACCACATCGAAGCTTCTACGGTTCGCAAGTCTACAAGAATACATACCACTCCTGATTGGTATAATAGTCCTATAATGGCTGTCATTTTGAATGAACAAGAGGAACCAGCTAACTACAAACAAGCCATGGAAAGTGTTGATTCCGAGAAATGGCTAGAAGCCATGAAATCCGAAATAGGATCCATGTACGAAAACAAAGTTTGGACCTTGATCGATCTTGTAGAAGGCAACAAGGCCGTGGAAAATAAATGGATCTTTAAGAAAAATATAGATGTGGATGGTAATGTAACCATCCACAAAGCTCGACTTGTCGCAAAGGGTTTTCGAAAAATTCAAGCAGTTGGCTACAATGAGAACTTTTCTCCCGTAGCGATGTTGAAATCTATCTGGATTTTGCTAGCAATTGCTGCCCATTTCAATTGTGATATATGGGATGGATGTCAAAATCGCGTTCCTCAATGGACACATTGATGAAGAATTGTATATGATGCAACTAGAAGGTTTTTTTGATTCTAAGGATGATGGGAAAGTGAGCAAACTTTAGCGATCCTTTTATGATCTGAAGCAAGCATCTCGGAGTTGGAACCAACATTTTGATCAAGTGATCAAGAGTTTTGGATTTGTGCAAAATCAATAAGAGTTCTATGTTTACAAGAAAGCGAGTGGGAGCTCAGTGGGTTTCCTAGTAGTATATGTGGACGCCATATTACTTATGGGGAATAATGTGGAACTCCTGGAAAGTGTGAAAGCGTATTTGAGTTGTCAATTTTCCATGAAGGACTTAGGTGAAGATGCATACATATTAGGCATCAAGATCTATAGAGATAGATCAAGATGCCTGATTGCATTAAGTCAAAGTACTTACCTTGAGAAGATTTTGAAGAGGTTCAAAATGGAAGATGGCAAAAGGGGTTTGGTGCCTGTAACAAAAGGTAGCACACTGAGTTTGACTCAATGTCTAGCAATGGATGCTGATAGAGAAAGGATGTCTTACATCCCCAATGCCTCATCCATACTATCTATCATGTATGCAATGCTAAGTACTCGACCTGATGTGGCATTGGCTCTTAGTTTGATGAGCTGATACGAAAGTAATCTAGGAATGGATCACTAGACAGCTATGAAAAATATCCTAAGGTATCTCAAGAGAACAAAGGATATGTTCCTAGTCTATGGAGGTAGTGACGAAGCTCTTAGCGTAACTGGTTACATGGATGCGAGCTGGCACACGGATCCTGATGACTCGAAGTCTCAGACAGGATATGTGTTTCTAGTGAATGGTGGGGCGGTAAGATGGAAGAGAAGGAAGCAACCAGTAGTAGCATAGTCTACAATGGAGTCAGAATACATCGTTGCGGCTGAAGCAAAGAATGAATCTATTTGGCTAAGGAATTTCATCATCGAACTAGGAGTTGTTCCAAGTACACAATACCCTGTGACGATCTATTCTGACAACATGGGTGCCATTGCAAATAAGAAAGGAACCAATGACTCATTCCACGGCCAAACACATCAAGCTACGTTTTCACGTCATTCGACAAAATGTTGACGAAGGTGAAATCAAGATTTGCAAAGTGCACACATATCTGAATGTTGTAGATCCTCTGACTAAATGTCTTCTACAAGCAAAGAATGAGCAACACCGGGATGCCATCTGTGTTAGGTTATTGCCTGATGTAAACTAGATTAATTTGCACTCTAGTGCAAGTGGGAGACTAAAGGAGATATTCCCTAGAGGCAAATATTAAGGTGTTTTTATTTGATGTATCTCTTGTATATGTTCATAATACGTTGCATGCCGTGCTATAACTGTGTTAATACGAAACATTAATACACGTGTGATATGTAAAAAAACATGTCTCTAGTTACCTCTAGCGAACTAACTCATTGGTCATGAGGATGATCTAGGGTTTCAAGATCACGGGGATTTATGCCAATTTACAATGAGGTCATATCATTGGTTGAATGATGTGATAGACAAACACCCCACAGTTGTATCATAATGAGATCTAGTTACAAAGTTCACCATTGATAACGAAAAGCCACAACCTAATCCTTGGACTATGAGATAATGCAAATCCATGAACTATCATACCGTAACTGGGTCATCAAAAAGGTGCCACTCATGTTTTCCAAAGGGACGCGTAGAGGAGTAGATATCAAGACCAAGATTTGCCAATCCATGTAACAGATAGATACACATGGCCATCTCGGTGACGTTGCATTAACGAAGCTTGCAAGCATGTGACTAGGTCACAGAATGCAACGACATGGGAACGAGTAAACAAGTTCATCGGTAACAAGATCGAGCGAAGGTATGGAGTACTAAGATCAAATCTCGAATGAATTAGGTATCAAGTGGCAAAGGGAATGGGAAACAATGTTGAAAGTTCAAGCAATAAAGATTCGTGAAATGCACGGGGGTCATCATGGGCATCCAGGTCCTGCTGATGATCATTCATATGAGAGAGGTCTCGGTCATGTCCGAAGTGTTTCCGAACCGAACGGTGTCATACTTAAGGGTGCGGACGCATAGGGATAGATACGGTATTGTAGGAGAAATAGAGAGAGAAACCAGAATAGTTCTGGCTAATACCTGATATTGATGGGGGGGCCAGAAGGTTTTCCGGAGTGAAGAAATATAATAATATGTGTATTTTATATTAATTGGTTGAATTAATATTAAAAAAATATTTATTATAGGCAGCCCATTGCTAATGGGCACACCCGGCGGGGAGTCCCAAAGGGGCGAGGTGCCTAGGGAGCAGGGCCAGCCAGGCCCTAGTGGGCTCCCCACGTGGGGGCCCACCTAGGCCGGTGGCTCCCCCTTGGTGGCCGGTGGCTGTGGGAATAGTCCCACACAGCCTGCCCCTTGGGTGGTTCCCCTCCCCTCCCACTATATATAGGGGGTCACCCCTCCCCTTGGAATCATCCCATTGTCTCCTCTCTCTCTCTATCTCATTTCTTCATAATACTAAAGAGGACCTCGAGGGTTTTGATTTCTACACTTTCACACTACCATCATGTTATCTTCGATATGCCATCTTCCTCTTCCGCTGCTCGGCTAGATCGAAGCCCGGGAGACGCCGCCTACACCGAACGTGTGTAGTACTTCGTAGGCACCACACTTGGGGTGCTTGGAGCTGCTCATCTTCATCAACACACCTTCATGCGTAAGGCAATCCTCGGTATTCAAGGGTATGAATACCGTCTTCCTTTTTCCATTACTTATGTCTACATAGTATAGATCCTGGTATTAGTGTTCATGTAGTTAGAATTTTTTTGTTTTCTGCTCTAGAACCCTACATCAAGAACTACTCCTAACAGGTCAACCAGATATACACCTTTATTCTTGGTCTACAGTGCAGAGATAGTCATTCCTTGTGATCTTATCCATACTTCTCCCCAAGTTGCTACGTATATCGAAGAAGATGCCGAAGTTACTCTACAATATGACCTCGATATACTCGAGGAATTTCGCGTCATTACTGAACAGAGATGTACAACCTATTAGTAGAAGTTACGCAGGTATCATAGTCAGAGAGTCAAAAATTGGTCTTTCAAGAAGGCGATCTAGTTCTCCAACTAGTGCAAAAAAGAAAGCACAAACTTCCCCAATTTGGGAAGGACCCTTTATGGTTTGTCGAGTATTGCACAATGGTTCTTACTACCTAACTGACATGTAGCCAGAAAAAGAAAGACCCGCTACTAAGAAGAGAAAGAGAGCTAGAGGCAGTACATACCTGAATGAATTAGAACGTTCATGGAACATTGCTGAGCTACGTCCCTTTTAGTCTTAAAATTTCTTTCTTTGTAATCATATCAATGTACATGTTCAAAGTGAAATAAAGTATTGGTCTCCTCAATGTTTTTTCTGAGATGTTTTTTAAGGACCATCGTATTTCCGAATGATCATGTCATAGTCGAAAATCTCAGGATACTTGAATGTACTTTATGCTCATGTTTGTTCTGGTTAGATTTCCGATTCTAAAAATGCTACCTTTGGGTGTAAGTCTAAAATTGTAGTTTGTACTTGGGTTTTTGTCTAATTGCTGGATGCGGGTATTTTCTAAGTACTGAATTGTTGGTACTGAAAGCCAACTTTGTTTCTGAGTTTAAACTGGTTTAGCAATTGAGCTTCGTTGCTCAGCAAAGTTTCTATGCTGAAGGTTTGCTGTCTCACAAAAGGAACGAGGCGGAAATCCAGATAAACAATAATTATAAACCAAACAGTGCTTAAGTATTTTTAAAGCACAAAAATAAAACCAAACTGCTAAGAATTAAAGCATAAGTTATTACAAGCTAGCATAGTAAAATGATATTCTACCTATTACATCAAATTTTTTTTAGAATAACACATTGTTTTTCTATCAAACTCGATGATACATGTGAAGACGGAGGATCTGCTGGCTCGCTGGAGACGTCACCTACATTGCCCCGATATCTTTCCGAGACAAGTATATCAGACTCAGTCTGGTCACCGTCTTCGGAAGCTTCTGCAACTTATTCTCTAGGGGAGGTGGCACTTCAACGGGATTGAAGAACGGATTCTCGTAGCTGGTCAGATCAGCCACACGACAAGCGTATCCAGCGCAATCCTCCTAGATTTTTTTAATATTATGCTCCTTGCCATCTTCATCCATAGTTTAATAACATGCTTCCATGGTGGCTCATTACCATTGTTAGGGCATTCTGTGCCACCATGCGTGCATATGACATGTTCCAATCTTTAACAAGCTTGGGCATATCCTTCGCCTTGTCTCGTACTTCAAAAGTAGACATTTTGTCTAGGCCGGAGAGATGGACGGTTTCACCAATTTCCTCCAAAGATTGGCAGAAGTCATGGATCAGATCTCCAATAGCAACAAGCCGGCTAGTACGAGACTCAGAAAAAGAGGGATCAAGAATGTTTAGAGTACCTGAAAATAAGAAGACAAGTTCAACAATATATCCAAGTAAATAAAGTAGGAAAACAACAATTCAAAGACAGCAAACTTACCAAAGATAGCATCGTCTACTTTGCTCTTCTCCTCCCAAAGACTTCGGAGTTCATTCTGAAGAGCTTCGATGGTATCTTTTTGCCTATCCATATCATCCTTCAAGTCCAAGATAACTTTGTCTTGTTTATCTATTATGCGATCACGTTCTTCAGTAGCCATCTTGCTAGATTCAAGAATACTATTTATACTACGCTCATGATCTTCCTTAAGTTTGTTCAGCTCAACTCTTAAATCAACATTTTCAACTTCGAAGACTTTGAAATCTTATGATTGCTCAATAAGCTTGCAGGACTACTTCACTAGTTCTAGAGTAGCAAGAAAGGAAGTCGAATAAACATTAATCCACAATTCAAACAAACTATGAAAATAAAGTCGGAAATGCTTACCTTCTGCTTCATCTTTCGCAACCTTAAGTTGTGCATTTTCAAGTCGGAGAGCTCTGATCTCTCTCCACTTGTTGTAGATATTCTTCAATAATTCCTGGTTATAATCTTTAACTTTTTGTAAGTCAAAATGGTAATCAGAGTCATAAGTCTACTAAGACTCAGGATGTTATTTTAACTAAGTTAAATATCAGCACGAGCCTTGGGGGGTTATAGTAGTTCATTCTTTGGCATCCTATAAAAGCATAAATTTGGATTCCTATCCAACTTCATGCTTGGGGGCTAGAGGATGTGATATAAAATATAATAAAAAGAGTCAAAAAACGACTTACATAATGTTCGTGAGTCAGTTTGTGTAGGCTCATGTTCACTTCAGAAGAAACCTTCTCGGTGAGGGTTAAAGGAATTATTGGTGGAGGAGGAATTACACCAGTATTTAGCTTCTTGTCGCGAAGATGAACTTTATCAAGAAGCTCCACAAGTTTAACATCTTTGGATTATTGAGCCTCTTCCTTGGTTGTGATATTCTAGGTCTCCAAACAGTGGAGAGCTAGCTTCCAGATTTCTTCTGCGCTTTTCCGATTGAAGCCAAGTTTGGCAACACCCAGATTTTGCAGAAGGTTCTCTGCGAAGGTCTCTGCTGAGGGATCACTACCCTTTGTGGGTTCACCCTGATCAATTCTTGAGTCACCCACAATGATGTCAGTTTGCGAACCAAGGTTTGCTGGCTCTTCAAACAGATCCTGAATATCTTCAGCATGTGGAGATGAAGTATCCTTCGATACTGATGATGGCATCTGGGTAGGAGTCAGAGGTGTGGTAGCAGGTGAAACTAGAATCAACTTTTGCTAGCGCAAAGTCTTCCCTGTATTTTCTTTTACCTTTCCCTTGATGTTTGTTTGAGCTCTAGATGGTAATGTATTAAGATCATTATGATTCGGAAAGAATACGAGTTAATACCAGGACATAACTATAAGGGACAGCCAGATAGGGAACTAGTTCCTATGCCTCAGACCAGCATCACAGGCATAAATCAAATGGTGAATATCATAAGCCAGCATATACAGTAAGGGTTTTCAAAGCAATTAAGCATCAAGTCATTTTGGAACATTTGTAATCCAAAGCCAGTATTAGAGCAAACCATGTGTACCATTCCTGAGAGGTGTCACTAGGAGTTGTTCTAACCCAAGCAAAGCTTACCCAAAGATTACATACTCTAGGTCAGCTAATAGTTAATCATCTTCCCAATTCATTAATTGGAAATCATTTCTTTCATAGAAGAACTATCAACAGAGAGCATCTCAACTCTAGCCTAACAGTGAGACTCAATACAATATAATGAACCCATCACTGATGCAACAAGGGTAATCACATTAAGATTCAATATACTTTCACAGAGGGTTCTCTGATAGAGAACAAGGTGGCAATGACCTATTCAGCTTAGGTACCACTAGCAAACCAACCTAGAAGGATAACACTTGTAGAATGGACTAGAGGAACTAATTCAACATCTCTGCACAGGGATGAACCCTAGACAGGGGGCTAATCTGTAATCACGCCAGGAAAGAATAGCTAGAGCGCAAGAGAGGAGCACAAAGGGGGAAGAATCCAAACTTACTCGAGGTCCTCGCAAAAGTAATTGAAGAGCAAGCAGAGGAATGGCCGACGGTGGTATAGAAGCAGTGGTACAGGGAGCACCCCGAAGGGGCGCTGAAACCCACGCCTACAGCACGTCAGCACCCGCCGGAGAGGAAGGGAAGCACATCGAGAGAACCCCGCCGCACCATCACCGAAGTTCTAGAGCGGCCAAACCCTAACCCTAGCTCGGGCAGGGGTCAGCGCGGCCAGGAGAGGACCCCATCGACAGATCTGCTCGGACAGAACGGAGCAGCGGCAGCATCTTAGTCATCTTGCACCGTGGCGGTGGCAATGGCGTCCGGACCAGGCCGGGATCGTGCGTGGTGGCGGCAACGAGCGGAGGAGGTGACTGCGTGAGCGAGAGAGAGAGGGGAGAGGAGTGTGAGTGCGTGGGGGTACTGGTCCTATAGGCAACCTAGTACTACCCTGGTGGACTTAACCGGGTCGTGTGGGCCGGGTCAGGTTGGGCCGGGCCATCCCAGTGGGCCAGGCCCGTATTTTAGAGGAGTTTTTTAAAAGAAATATTTAAATTATGCCCCTGAAACAAAAACAACTCTAGAAAAATAAATAAAAATCTTAAAAATATAAATAATATATCTATGAACTCACAAAAAGATTCCCTATTAAGTAAAAATAATTAATAGAACTTTTGGTAACTAAAAATTAGGTCCATTATTAATTTTGTGCCAATTACTTTTGAATTTTATAAAAATATATGAAACACTTAAAATTGAATAAAATTCATCTTTAAGATCCTAAATGAATATACTATTATAGAAAAATATTAGTTTGTATTTTAAAAAAGTAAATTCAGTGTGATACAAATAAAGTCTTATTTCCTTAAAGGAATTTTAGTAAATATTTAAAAGAGTAAAAGTTCATGTTTTTAACTCTTAGCATAATACTTTTCTTTTATTAATTAAAGAAAATAGTAAACTTTTACTAAGAGGGTAAAACACGCAAAGAAGCAGATAATAAACCATTCCATGACATTACTATGCATTACATATTGCTTCTTTAAATATTGTCCTTACCGAGCAATAATGGTTCTTTGTAGAAACCGGAGCTCAAGGTCAGGTGGAAGAATCCGACTTCACTACCTTGTAGTCACAAGGCAAGTTCATAACTTGCTCATGTCCTTTGAAGAGTCTTTATCAAAGATATTGCAAATTGTGTGTTATCATCTATGATCTGGAGAAAGAAAATATTATCTTCTCTAATAAATAAGATGTAGTTATCATCCTAAGTGATGATAAAGATTGGCAATGGAACTTAGGTTTCCAATTGCATAAGTCACATAGGCTTAACAACCCATGACATCAGTGATTCTAGCATCGTATATTCTGCCTTAACCATGAGATTTGGAATGGGACAGAGAAGTCAGATGTATCTTCTTCCTTTCATATGGAGGCAAGATGACCTTAACGTGACACTGTGAATTCCTTGTGCGGATCCAGCATATGGGTGAGCACCCTTAGGATCCATGTTTTTGGTATCTACATTATCTATGAGCAGCTGCCGGAGGTACAATCGGACCTTTATGGAGCTTGCCAGGGGCATAACCGGCTCGTAGAGTCTTCGGGAACTCACCAGGGTTGTAGCTTGCCCTAAATGGGGGCTTAACGGATGTGTAGTCAGCCCCGGAGGATTGTGCAGACATATGGGATCGCGGAGAGGGCGGTGATTGGCTTGGATCACCTACTGGGTCCCACATCACAGAATTGTGGACGGGAAAGTACGCCCGGTTGTGCAACAAGGAGTTGGTCTCTTATGGAAAAAGAAACGCACCTCTGTAGAGTGTAAGAATTGTGACATGTTACTCCCTATTTCGGGAAGGAGCTACGAACGCAGCAGGAAAGGAACTCCATGAAGTTTTGGTCAACATGTGAAGGCTGATGGGCATAGTTTTTGATAATAAAATCAATCTTTGAAGAAATGTTTATGAAAGCTGCATAGTACCAAGGACGTATCGTCCTAGGTGGTAGATAGAGCATCAAACTTCCCACCTTGCATATAATGAACTTGCTGGGTAACACTGTTACTCATTCTTTCCTTTGAACCCCTGCTTAGACTCTGAGAATCCAGAAGACCCTTCAATGTACGTAGCTGAAGGACAAGAGGATGTCTACTATGAAGAGCCAGACCTGTCCAGAGGAGTTGAAGGGATGGACTACGAGATACGCTACGGAGTGTAGGGCAACGAGTCCGAGTAGTTTCCTTATTATTAGTAAAACAATTGAGCCAAGTTGGAATTTTATATCTTCCGCTGAAACTACTTAAGTTTGGTTTGTAATTTTGTAACACTTGAAGTTGGAAATTCTGGTTTGTAATAACAATGAAGTGTGTATGTTTGTAATATGGACCCGCAATGTTTCTATTGTACCACTCTGAGGGGTTTGATATTTACGGAACGGTGTTCTGTAGATGTCATGTCAATGACTATAGTGTACTACACATGTAGTGGTATGCTGGGTCACCACATACCCACTATGACTCGCTGACCAGGGTGGCCAACTCTGGGTTAGAGCTATGCTTCACGGGCGGCCCAGTCAGGGAGAGAAGATGGAAGCCCATCTGGCTACGGGAAGGCCCAAAAGACTTATCGACTTAGGCCTATAGTAATACTTGTAGTCCAAGATGTACTATGTAACTGACTCTGTATCATAGCTAGATAGGACTCTCCTGTAACCCTAGGACTGGATGACAATATACTCCGTCCTAGGGACCAGCCTTTAGGGCACAAACACAATCAACCTCAACTCGCACATGGGAAAGCTCTCTTGTAATTTATACTTTCGACTTTGCCGATATACTAGATTGCTAGCAGGAGTAGGATCCGCCCACCACAGTCGGATCTGAACCTCGGTAAGCTTGTGTGCTCACTATCCCAGAATACCGTATGTCTCACACCCCACATCTTTCCACGCCTCGAGGACCCCCTCATAGCGTACTTGTCTTCAATCCTACGATACTAGTGGTGTTTCTCCTACGACGACGGCAGACTGGCATGCGACCGTGTTGTCGCTGATGTGGCGGTAGTTGACAGTGTTAGGGGAGATCTCAGCGTCCAACGCTACCCGTTCCAGCAGCACCCGCACCTGAAGGGGTTCCATGGCAGAACACAAAAAATTTACTACGCAGGAACACACCTAGCCAAGATCTATCTAGGATGTAATGCATCAATAGAGGAAGAAAACGGTAACATACCCTTGTAGACCTTAAGCTTATAATGCTCATGCAGGAACCGGGATGATGTAGTCGTACCCGTCCGACCTCAAGGTCATGTAGCTCCTCGCACGTCACCCCTTGTCCAGGTCCTCGTACAATGGTCTGGTGCGACTAACAGCAGCACCCCCTAGGTATCGCACATATATGGTGCAAGACAATGACTCCCGGTCTCTAATCCCAACCGAGACTGTGGAAGTAGATCTCCTGGCCAGAATCCCTACAGCACAATGGCGTACCACAATGGTGTTGTCTTTGCATGTAGACCGTGCCACTGCAAGGGCAACGAGAGAGAGAGAGAGAGAGAGAGAGAGAGAGAGAGAGAGAGAGAGAGAGAGAGAGAGAGAGAGAGAGAGTTCTTCCCTAAGGAAATTTACTTAGAGAATATTATCTTTTAAATAGTGTGTATAATCCCACCCCATGGGAACCCCTTTATATAGGTGGCTGATGACCCACAAGTATAGGGGGTGTATCGCAGTATTTTCGAGGGAAGTGAAACCCAATTTATTGATTCGACACAAGGGGAGCCAAAGAATATTTATAAGCCTTAACAACTAAGTTGTCAATTCAGCTGCACCTAGAAACAATCTTGCTCACAGCAGTTTATCAGTAGCAACAGTTTTGTAGTAGGAATAGCAAAGTAACAGCAGTAGTAAAGCAAAGACAGTAGTAACAATAGCAGTAAACAGTGGGATTCGAGTGCGGTAGGCATAGGGATGGATGTACGGGCGTTGCATGGACACGACAATTCACATGGCAATCATAACATAGGGCAATTGGAGATAAATAAGATAAAGCATCCAAGTACTAGATAATTGTAGGCATGTGTTCCATATATAGTCATACATGCTCGCAATGAGAACTTGCACAACATCTTTTGTCCTGCCAGCCCGTTTGCAGCGGGGCCTCAAGGGAACTACTGGCAATTAAGGTGCTCCTTTTAATAGAGCATCGGAGCAAAGCATTAACACTCTGTGAACACATGTGATCCTCACATCAAAGCCATTCCCTCTGATTATCCCGATTTCTGTCACTTCGGGGCCATTGGTTCCGGACAACAACGTGTGTATACAACTTGCAGATAAGACCAAAAACAATACTATCATAATGAATCAATAACATGTTCAGATCTGAAATCATGGCACTCGGGCCCTAGTGACAAGCATTAAGCACAACAAGTCGTAACAAAGTCATAAAGCACTAATAAAAGATACTAGGCACCATGCCCTATCAATCTGATGCCATTACATGAACGATCTCATCCAATCTCTACCATCCCCATAGCCTACAGCGGGGGATTACTCACTCATAGATGGGGAAACATGGATGGTCAATGGAGAAGCGATGGTGATGATGATGGCGATGATCTCCTCCAATTCCCGTCCCGGGGTGCGAACGGAGTTTCTTTGTTCGTGGAATCGATGGTGGTGGCGAGCAGAACTATACGGAAAACGTCAAACCCCCCCATAGTTTTTAGGTCAGAAGGCTTCTTATAGGCGAAGAGGGAGACCGAGGGGGTGTCTGGGGGGCCCACACCATGCCCTGGTGTGGCCAGGCCCAGCCCGCGCCTGGGGGGTGTGGCCAGCCCCTGGCCCTCCTCCGTCTCGTATTCAGGCTCCGCGAGTCTTCCGAAAAATAGGCACTTTGGCTTTTGTCCCGTCCAATTCCGAGAATATTCGTTTTCTGACTTTCCTGGAACCAAAAATAGCAGAAAACAGGCAGCTGGCACTGTGGCTCTTGTTAATAGGTTAGTCCAAGAAATCATATGAAAAGTACTCCAAAGTGTGGACAAAACACAAGAAAGGAGATTAAACCAAGCATGGAACATCAAAAATTATAGATACATTTGCAATGTATCAACATCCCCAAGCTTAACTCCTGCTCGTCCTCGAGTAGGTAAGTGATAAAAAGAAAGAATAATTTTTGAGGTGACATGCACCATCATAAACTTGATCAAAGTATTTGTAAAACATTCAAAGCTGGGATCATAGTACTTCAATCATAACATGAAAGACAAAGTTCTAGTAATAAGACAAAGAAACTATGATGCAACATGAAAAGGCACAAACAAAAGATTCATGAATAACAATGTTTTGCAAGACGTTTGTTTGTTTCACATAAAGAAAACATAGCATAGTAGTATTCAGCTTGTCCCTCATAGAGTAGCAAACATAAATGCATAGGACACCTTCAAAGTTTATAAGAGTGACTAGATACAAATAGTTTAAAACAAGCAATATCAAATTATACATCAATCAACTAGTCTTGGGACAATGCACATAGAACTAAGAATGGCCACTATGCTCTCAAAGTAAGTGCATAAAGGTAGAAGGTGGAGACTCAATATATATAGTGGAAGAAAGGCCTTCATAGAAGGAAGTGATACGTCCATTTTGCATCACTATTCTATGTCTTAATTCACTATTATTCATTAATATATTTCGTATTGAGAGGTGATACTTATGTTATTTCATCTATTTTTGCATGGTTGATGACTTTTGGAGCATGGACCGCTGCAGTCCGGATTCTGATGGAAAAGGTGTTGTTTGGAGGCAAAATTCATGAAGATCAGAAAATCTGGGAAAATATACGGAAAATCCTATTTTTCCAGAAGACTCAGGATGCTAGAAGATGGAGTGGAGGTGGGCCACAGGGGGCCCACACCACCCCATGGCGCGGGAAGGCCTAGGCCGCGCCTGGGAGTGGTGTGGCCACTCTGGCCCACTCCAGCCTCTCTCCTCTGGTGTATATCATCCCCACGAAACCCTAAGACTTGGGGGGCGACCACAGAAAGATTCCGCCGCCTCTGCAGGGAGGAAAACACCGAGAGAGAAAGATCTCTCTGGCAGATAGATTTCTGTCGGGGGAATTCCTTCCCAGAGAGGGGAGATCATCGCCATCAACACCACCATCAAGCTGGACTTCATCGGGATCATCATCATCATCACCACCACCATCATCACCATCAGCACCCTCGTCACCATCTCCATATTGCTGTAACAATTGGGTTGAATCTTGCATAGTTCATAGGGGAAACTTTCCTAGTGTTGATTACTCTTTGTAGTTGATGCTATTGAGTGAATCATTGAATTATTGTTTATGTTCAGATTGTTATACATCATTATTCCGTATCTGATCATGATCCATATGATGTCTTGTGAGTAGTTCGTTTTGTTCTTGAGGACATGGGAGAAGTCTTGTTGTTAGTAGTGAAGTTGCGTTGAGAAAGATTCAATAGATTGTTATTTAAGTTGTGGTGTACTTCTTCTAGTGGTGTCATGTGAACGTCGACTACATGACACTTCACCTATATGGGCCTAGGGGAATGCATTGTGTATTTGGCTACTAATCGTAGGGGTTGCCGGAGTGACAGAAACCTGAACCCTCGTTAGGAAACCATTGCACAAGGGACGTAAGGGTCTTAGAGTTTAAAGCTGTGGTTAGGTTTCTACCTTAATTACTTTCTTGTACTTACGAATGTTTACAAGGGGTATAATCACAAGTATGTATTAGTCTTGGATGGGGCGGTACATTAGCACAGGTTCACCCACACAACACTTAGCAAGCTAAAGAAGATTAATCAGCTATATGAAGCGAAAGCACTTGGCAGTATTCCCATGTGTCCTCGAGAACGTTTGGTCACCTTAAGAAATACAACCGGCTTGTCCTTTGCTGCATAAAGAATTGGGCCACTTGCTGCATTTATTCCTACTATCTTTTATTTACTCGTACTTTGTTTACTTGCTTTATTGAAAACCCCTAAAAATCCGTTTGCTAAGTATTTGCAGAGAATTCCTGATCCATACCACTAGCCAGCACCTTCTTCTCCTCGTTGGGTTCGACACTCTTACTTATCGAAAATACTGCGATACACCCCCTATACCTGTGGGTCATCAAGACTATTTTCTGGCGCCGTTGCCGGGGAGTGAAGCGCTATTGGAGAGTGGAAGTGGTAAAGGAAACTTCTACTGTGAGTATTGTTTACTTCTGCTAGTTGCTTTATTTTCGTTATGGATAATTCGCTGAGTTTCTTATTTGGTAATGCTACTACCACTTCTAAGGTAGTAGATAAGCCACCACCTGCTGAGAATGATGTTTTCAAAATACCTACAAGAATTACTGATCGTGTTATGGATAACTACTATGTTGGGGATGGAGCTGTCCATCTCGGTGATCATTTGCTCTTTATACACGAATTATGCGGGTTGTTCAACTGTGCAGGTATTACTACAGATCAAGTTAAGAAAAAGTTATTCTTATTATCACTGAAAGGAAGAGCTGAGGAATGGTATAATCTGCTAAAGAATGGTCAAGCTCTGGAATGGGAGGAAATAGTGCCTCTCTTTTATTCAAACTTTTATCCTCCTAGTGAGATTCATAAAGATCGGAATCAAATATACAACTTTTGGCCTCTTGATGGAGAGAGTACAGCTCAAGCTTGGGGGAGATTGAAGTTACTAATGCTCAAATGTCCCATTCATGAGCTCCCCAACAATATTATTATCAACAACTTTTATGCAAGGCTCCCTCTACATGATAAGGATTTATTGGATGCTTCTTGTGGTGGATCATTCACTCACATGGAAGAAGAAGTTAAATGGGACCTTCTAGATCGTATTCAAGACAATGCTGAAGCTTGGGAGAATGACAAAGGTAGAAAGTCAGGTATAAATTATGATTATGAATGCATTTAATCTTTTATGGGAACTGATGACTTTCAAAATATTAAAAACGCTTATGGTCTAGACTCTCAAGCTATTGCTTCTTATTTTAAGGCTTTTGCTTCCTACATTGAAGTGCCTAAAAAGAAGTGGAATAAGTATCATGAACCTTATAAAGATATTGCTAAGAGTGTTCCTTCAAGAAATACTGAAGTTTATACTGCTAATCATGTTTTACCTAAACCTTATATTGAGAAAATGCCTTTCCCAGTTAAGGTAAAGGAACATTCTATGATGGCTAGTATGGTAGATGAAAGTATGAATAAAGCTGTTGAACCTGATAACAAAATGGTTGATGAACCTATTGTAGAAAATGTGAAAGACTTTGTTGCTAAATGTGAAAAAGAGGGACACACTATCCTTTGTAAGGATACCTCTAATATTGTTTCACAAAGTAGTGTTATGAGAGCTAGTATCCCTGTGTTTTCTGTTAGAATAAGTGATCATTGCTATGATAGTCCTTGTGATAGCTATATTGTTAAGTTTATGCATGATACTGAAAGTTATTATGAAATAGGGAAAAGTGTTCTTATTCATCTCAATAATATCAAGTTTCCCCGTTTTATGCTGAAAGTTTTTATGCTGCACTTCTTTTGCCTTCTTATGCAAGTTTCCTATGGTTTCAACAACTGGTTTGTTTACAAAATACCCTTGCGTAGGAAGTGGGTTAGACTTAAATGTGTGTGTTTTTGCTTCTTAATGCTCTCTTTCACTTCAAATCATATCCGTATGAGAGTTTCTTCAAAATTATCATGCACATCTTAATGGCTATAAAGAAAGAGCTTTATGGGAGACAACCCAATTTGTTTTTGCTTTCAGTTTGTTTTTGTTTCTTTGAGTCTTGTAAGTTATTACTTCGGTAATAACAACTCCTTATCCGTTTTGTTTGGTTTTTGTGTCAAGATCAACCTCTAATGAGAGAGAAGTAAGATTTGGGGAAGTTGCTGTCCCGAAACAGATTTTTGTGCTTCACCGTAAAACTTCGTGAGAGACCTCTGTCTGTCGGATTGAGCTGTACTTTTTTGTGCTTCTGACCCAGGTTGTTATTTAAATTTTGTTAGTTTTGCACTTTTTGATTTGAACAACAGAAGATTTTCGAAAAAATTGATCTTTACCTGCTGGTCTGTTTTGACAGATTTAGCCAATCTTGCATTTGCTTCTTTATTCGATTTCCTTTTTGAATTCTTTTTGGGTTTTCGAAAGGAGTTGCTACAGTAGCTTTTGGTTTGATGGTTTTCAGTTGAAGTTGGACTCAAAAGGTTTTATCACTTCACTTATATTAATGTTGCTAAAGAGAACTGTGTGAAGTTTTGTGTGAAAGAAATTTCTAGGAAGTGGAGATAATGGTGTAATAAGGAAGAGAAGGGTTTTATGACTCAAGTAATAAGTGTATGAAGATGAAGATATTCATGTTATTCAAGTGGTGAATCCGGAAGAATCTACTATATACCAAACTCAGAGACCTGCAGAGTCCGTTTCCAAATAGGTAACAGTTCTGGTAAGAAAAGTTTCGCGAAAATACATTCCAACTATATTTTTGTAGTTTTTAGTCAATAAGGAAAGCTACGAAGCGAAAAAGGGACGGAACCGGAGCTAGGGTGGCCCCCACCACCCCATGGCGCGGGCCCTCCCCTGGCCGCGCCACCAAGTGGTGAGGCCACCCAGGACTCCCCCTCCGACTCGTTTTCTCCCAGTACCTTCCTTTTGATATGAAACTTCGTAATATATAACCCCCCGGATCCCCCGAGGTCCGTATATCGTGTTTTCGTCGTGTTTTTGTTTCGATATGTTTCTGTCAGGACATAATCTTTGAGAGCTTAGAAGCACAATGGTGTCTGCCAAGGATAAAGGGAAGGAGCCTATGGAGGAAGATCTCCAAGACCCCAAGCAGGGGCTGGTACCTTTAGTCTCTTGCCCTGCATCAACGGAAGCCCTACGAGTCACTAAGGAGTTCTGCGATAAGTACCGAGACTTGCGGAAGAAGGTGGACATGCTTCAATGGGAGAATAATAGACTTCACAAGATGCTGGAAGATTTCCTCACGTCAACTAAGGAAATAATACCACCACCACCGAAGGAGTAACTCGTCATCAGGTTTGGCATCCCCTTGGTTTGTTCCAATCTTGGGGGAGTGCCGCGGTATCACATCACTATCTTCTATCTTTTTACCTTATTAGTAGAGTCATATCATGAATAGAGGAGTTATTATGTAGTATGGTTTGCATTATAGAAGTGTCCCCACTTTCGTTAGATTTGTATCCCTTGGTGTGAGTCTCCGTTATGGAATATTAATGAGAAGTTCTATTATTCACTCTTTTGCATAGCTTGTATTAGTTTTCAATTCGTGGTTATATGATTGATCTTGTTGTTAGTATTGGTATCACTTTGGGATCATTGAGTTAATTTAGTTGGTTTTGGCAAACCTGGCTCGGTCAGTAGCAACACATTTTTGAGAGTTGAAAAGAAAAAGATAGAAGTACTCTAGAGGAAAATAATTTCATCATCTTTCTTTCTTGATTTGCCCATAAGTCTAGTATTCTCTAGTTAAGATCTTTTGTGCTTCCAAGGAAGATTGCATGCTTGTCTTTATCACTTGTATGTTTGTTTGTTTCCTTCAACTCTTGTACTTGCTACCCAGCCTTGCTAGCCAAAAACCTGTACTGAGATGGTATTCTTCTCGTGCATCCACCTCCTTTAAACCAAAACCTTATCCATTTGTGTCCACCATACCTACCTATTAGCATTATTGCTATTCCAAGTAAATTCTTGTTTTGTCTACCTCCCAAATTAAACTTGTTATGCGAAAATTAGTGATTAAAGCTCTCACAAACATGATGGCACACTTTACTTTCTTGCACCTAATAAACCTGAACTATTGTGAACTCTCGATGAAAGTTATATGCTTACAAATTATAGGCTGGGGATTAGCAGAACCATGTTGTCATGGGGAACGCTTTCAAAACTTGTAAATATATACCCAGTTGATACCTTGCTCTTTTGTTTGCGGATGTCGTCGGTGTGAAATAAAAGGGGAGCTTGCAAGTCCATGGAGTTATGTATGTCTGTTAGAGAAACGCCTGGGCTGCTGGTCTAATCCATGCTAACATGGTGGAAACCTACAGCGTAAGCATAATGATATCTATGAAGCATTCTTCTTATAAAAAAAGAGAGAGATAGCTATTGAGAAAAAGAAAAGAAAAAAAAGAGATACTATGAAAAGAGGAAAGAGAGAAAAAAGCACCATTTTCCCATGGTAAATAAGAAGATTGCTGAGATACTCATTGGCTGCTTGCCTTGTCATTTTGATATGGGGATTCTTCCGTATCATCGGGCAAGGGGTACCCCGTTGGTGGTTCTCAATGATACGCACATACTTACGATGACAAGAATTAACCGGTAACTAAAGTTGAGTAGCATGAGGAGCAGCCCTCGTACTCAAGGGACTTGGGATTTTCAGTTTATAGTCTGTCAAGCATATAACTCAGATTGGACCTCACTTTAACCTTAATCACCTAAAGATGCCTATGACAGGGGCAATGAGAGCTGAAAGCTAGTAAGTATCATAATTTTTGGGAGTTCTTTATGAGGCTTGCAATCCCTGCTTCCCTCTTTGAAGGGCCCTTTCTTTTACTTCGTAGTTGAGTCAGTAAACCTATTCCCTTCTATCTCAGCAAGTATTTTGAGTTGATGTGTTTCATTCATTCATATGATGATTTATGCATTCATGTTTCTTATGTTCCTTGTTTTGCACATTGCTCTTATCTTGATGTTTACTACTTTGAAAGCTTTCTTTGAAAAACCAGCTATTTGTGAACTCCAGCAAATTATCAACTATTCTTCGACCAAGACCTAAGTTTGCCATTACCAATTATGATTTACTCTATGTATCTTTATTGTGTTTCCTTTACTCATTGCAAGTTTATTTATATAATAGTGAGTTGTCTTCTATTATGATCTATGCTTTTGATGAATGTGATGCTTCTTGTCGGTATTCTTTTATCGACTCTTCACTCCATAAACCTGAGGTCATGTTTATTGAGCTCAGTTTCGCTTGGGGACAAGCGAAGTCTAAGCTTGGGGGAGTTGATACGTCCATTTTGCATCACTATTCTATGTCTTAATTCACTATTATTCATTGATATATTTCGTATTGAGAGGTGATACTTATGTTATTTCATCTATTTTTGCATGGTGGGTGACTTTTGGAGCATGGACCGCTGCAGTCAGGATTCTGATGGAAAAGGTGCTGTTTGGAGGCAAAATTCACGAAGATCAGAAAATCCGAGAAAATATACGGAAAATCCTATTTTTCCAGAAGACTCAGGATGCCAGAAGATGGAGTGGAGGTGGGCCACAGGGGGCCCACACCACCCCATGGCGCGGGCAGGCCTAGGCCGCGCCTGGGAGTGGTGTGGCCACCCTGGCCCACTCCAGCCTCTCTCCTCTGGCGTATATCATCCCCACGAAACCCTAAGACTCGGGGGGCGACCACAGAAAGATTCCGCTGCCTCTGCAGGGAGGAAAACACCGAGAGAGAAAGATCTCTCTGGCAGACAGATTTCTGCCGGGGGAATTCCTTCCCGGAGAGGGGAGATCATCGCCACCAACACCACCATCAAGCTGGACTTCATCGGGATCATCATCATCATCACCACCACCATCATCACCATCAGCACCCTCATCACCATCTCCATATTGCTGTAACAATTGGGTTGAATCTTGCATAGTTCATAGGGGAAACTTTCCCGGTGTTGATTACTCTTTGTAGTTGATGCTATTGTGTGAACCATTGAATTATTGTTTATGTTCAGATTGTTATACATCATTATTCCATCTCTGATCATGATACATATGATGTCTTGTGAGTAGTTCGTTTTGTTCTTGAGGACATGGGAGAAGTCTTGTTGTTAGTAGTGGAGTTGTGTTGAGAAAGATTCAATAGATTGTTATTTAAGTTGTGGTGTACTTCTTCTAGTGGTGTCATGTGAACATTGACTACATGACACTTCACCTATATGGGCCTAGGGGAATGCATTGTGTATTTGGCTACTAATCGTAGGGGTTGCGGAGTGACAGAAACCTGAACCCCCATTAGGAAACCATTGCATAAGGGACGTAAGGGTCTTAGAGTTTAAAGTTGTGGTTAGTTTTCTACCTTAATTACTTTCTTATACTTACGGATGTTTGCAAGGGGTATAATCACAAGTATGTATTAGTCTTGGATGGGGCGGTACATTAGCACAGGTTCACCCACACAACACTTACCAAGCTAAAGAAGATTAATCAGCTATATGAAGCGAAAGCACTTGACAGTCTTCCCATGTGTCCTCGAGAACGTTTGGTCATCTTAAGAAATACAACCGGCTTGTCCTTTGCTGCATAAAGGATTGGGCCACTTGCTGCATTTATTCCTATTGTCTTTTATTTACTCGTACTTTGTTTACTTGCTTTATCGAAAACCCCTAAAAATCTGTTTGCTAAGTATTTGTAGAGAATTCCTGATCCATACCACTAGCCAGCACCTTCTGCTCCTCGTTGGGTTCGACACTCTTACTTATCAAAAATACTGCGATACACCCCCTATACTTGTGGGTCATCAGGAAGTAGGGATTCAAGTCTCATAAACAGCTTCCAAAAATTATGGTAGTTGTAGCTTTCAGCTCTCATTGCCCCTATCATAAGCATCTTGAAGTGATTAAGGTTAAAGTGAACAAAGTATGGTGTACATGCTTGACGAAGTATAAGTTAGAAATCTCATGTCCCTTGTATATGAGGTCCGCTCCTCATTCTACTCAAGTTTAGTCATCGGTAAGTTCTTGTCATCATAAGTACATGTGTATCATAGAGAACCACCAACGGGGTACCCCTTGCCCGATGATACGAAAGAATCCCCACATCAAAATGACAAGGCAAGCAGACAACGAGCATCTCAGCAATCTTCTTATTTACCATGGGAATATGGTGCTTTTTTCTCTCTTTCCTCTTTTCATAATCTCTTTTTTTTCTTTTTCTCTTCTTTTCTCAATATAGGACTCTTTTTTTATAAGAATGCTTCATAGGCAGCTCATTATGGTTACGCTGCAGGTTTCCACCATGTCAGCATGGATTAGACCAAGGCCCAAAGTGCTTTCTCTAACACATATACATAACTCTATGGACTTACAAGCTCCCCTTTAATTTCACACCGATGACATCCATAGACAAAAGAGCATGATATCAACTAGGTACAAAGTACCCGTGCAATGTTGAAAGCGTTCCCCATGAAAACATGGTTCTGCTAATCCCCAACAAATAAGTGCAAGCATATACAACACAGACGACACAATGGTTCAAGTTTATTAAGGGCAAGAAAAGTAAAGTGTGCCATCAAGTTCGTGAGAGCTTTAATCACTAGTTTTCTCATAACAAGTTTAATTTGGAAGGTAAACAAAAGCATGAATATACTTGGAATAGCATAAGCTAGTAGGTAGGTATGGTGGACTCTTTGGAATAACTTGGTTTAGGGAGTTGTATGCATGAGTGTAACTCATACTTGGTTGTGGAGGCTAGCAAAAGACTGGGAGCGACAAACTAGGAGAGCAATAATCGCCATAATCATGCAGAGCGACAAAACATCATTGATCAAAACATAAAGTGATACTACAAGTTGGAAACTAAAGGATCATAAAAGGCTTATGGTGACTTGGTATAGTCATAACATGGTGTGAGCATGCGCCAAGTCAACCCAAATAAAGCATCAAAGGAGAATACCACAATACTATGCTTTAATATGCTAAAACAACGCATGATTCATCCAAGGCACATTAAGCAATCTCAATTGTTTATAACAAGTCGTGCTACAGCAAAGAATACTAAGCATAAAGCCAGAACAATATCAAGCATGGCATGACAAAGCATAGGTCACAGTCAAAAACAAGCTCTCTTTACCACTTAAGCATGAACTTTCCTACTCTTTTCCAAACCAAACCAAACTATTTGAAAACCAATGCATGAAAGAGGAGGTCCAACCAATTTATTCAGAAAACTAAGGAAACGAAAAACCAAAACAAAAACGAAAAAGAAGACGCTCCAAGAACAACACAACTGTGCATGAAACAATAAAAATGAAGTGTTTGGAAGAAACCTGGGATTTTTATTGATGAAGAAGGGGATGCCTTGGGCATCCCCAAGATTTGACGCTTGTACTTCTTGGATATTTCTTGGGGTGACACGCGTGGCATCCCCAAGCTTGAGATTTAGTCCATCCTTCATCTCATTATTCATTCCTTCCACACACCTGAAACTTTTCCTTCATACAAAACATCACACAATCTTTATTAGCAACATTAGTGCACTTGAGATAAATAAGTCTTAAGGTTCAGTTCTAACACCAAATAAACTTCCATTAGAACACTAGCTACTGTAGCACTTCCCTCAAAAATCTCAATTCCCCAAAAGAACTCAAAAAGGAACCAACAAGAAGCAAATGCAAAAAATGGCAGAAATCTGTCAAAAAAACCAGCAGGTAAAGACGAATTTTTTCGGAGACCTTCTGTTGCTCAAATAAAAAAGTGTTGAACTAACGAAAGTTAGATAACAACCTTGGGCAGGAGCACAAAAATTCACGCCTCAAAAAGATGTACAGAGATTTTACACGATTTGTTACGGTGAAGCACAGAAATCTGTTTTGGGACAGCAACTTTCCCAATCATTACTTCTCTCTCATTAGAGGTTACTCTTGGCACAAAAAGCAAATAAAAAGGATAAAGAGCGGTTATGTAACAACCTCGAATCATCCCTATGCAGATCTTAGCGATTCCCGCCAAACCCGCATAGAAACGATTCAAGGACGCCCACCAGGCACTTGTGTGCGGGTGGAAAACGAAGTAATACCATTACACAATAGTCCACGATGGAACCCACAGAACAGATATATATACAGCAACGACTCACGGAGTCAAGAATACAAATATACAATACAAAGATCCAAATCACCTCAAAAACGATACAACATCCGAGTACGGATAAGCTGCAAATGGGGCTAAGAGCCCTAAAGAATAACCAATGGCGTCCATAACCCTGCCCAGGCCAAGCCAGAAGGGTAACCCTGCTAACGACGTCAAACTCGTACCTGCTAAACAAAAGGGGTGCCGACAAAGGGCAAAGGGAAAAAGAGGAGCGTCAGTACTGAGGCCAGTACACATCAAGGCTAGAATTCGGCGGCTCTCGCCTACAAAGGTATGGTGGACTGAAGCGGCAGCGCAGCAGCACTAAACAACCTATAGAGACTCAGTTAAACTAGCGGCTATTTGAGAGGGATAAGAAAGACCTATTCGGTTCTAACCTGATACTAACACCAAACATACCCATCATGGTATTTTCCCCTCGAGACTAAACGAGGAAGTCAGACCGAGGAACTCACACGGTTGGCAATTTTACTCATTCCGTTATAGTTGCAGCACTTGCTAATCAGATATAGATAGTATGAGTCATCCTGAAGCATAAGTAGTGGGCAGTTTTAATTACCATTCTATTATAGTTGGAACATTTACTAGTCAGATATAATTGTCCTGAGGAATCCCAAAACCCAGCAGTTGTTGGCACTTTTATCACACTCCATTGGAGTTGCAATACTTACTAGGCAGATATATCAGAGCACGATACAACCCAGATCCACCAGTTGTTGGCATTTTTAATATCCATTCTGTTATAGGTTGCATCTAATTACTAGTCACATATTAAGTCAAATTTATAGTGCTACTTTAGTTCTACTTGTCTATGATCGAGATAATGTGCTCCAAGTCGTCCATAACCGCGGACACGGCTTTCAGAAAGATTTACCCTGCAGGGGTGCACAAATAGAAACACACACACGATCAACCTCGGAAACACCAAATCAAAACCCAACGAGGCTTTCACGACAAAGCAATCACAGGATTCATAACATATTTCAGGGGGCCACCCCACTAAGCTACCCGCAACGAAGTTGGCTGGCTCCGAGACGGACCCAGGGTTTGTGACAATGGCCATAAACGACTAGGAACCTAAAAGTGTGACTGGGCTTGTCGATACCGCGAAAACATCCCATGTTCCAAAATAGTACAGGTGCTCCGCGCACAATCGTAAATAAAGCAGTAAAGCATGGCATAAGTACAGGATAGTAATAAAGCCCCAAACTAGTTTGTGACCCCAAGAAATAAGAAATGGATCAAGCTCTGGCTAAGGGGGATCCATAGGGTCGCCCGGATGTGGATAGTGCGAATAGTCAAGGAACAGGTATCAAGTACTCGGGGCCTACGGGACACAAGTGGACATGAAAAACCAAATAGCATATATTGCCCACTGGTGCCTCTTTCATTAGTTGTCCCAGCAATTTAATAGTTGTATTTAAAGTCATGATCATCTCCACCATAAACGTCTGCCAGCATTCCAACAACTATGGTACTTGACAACACGATATCGCACCTAAGCACGCAAGTACGACTCGCAAGGCTAGCTATCTACCAAACACAGGTAATAGGAGGTCTCCAGGGCAATATAGAGGTTGCACGGGATATAAATGGTGTACGGAAACTAAAGCATCGCGACACGGATAGAAATAGATCAACAGGAGGAAATGAAGACTATAAATGACAAAATAGGTAGAAGGGGGAGAGATGCTCGCCTGGGAAACACTACCGGAGGTTCATATCTGGAGAACTTGTCGATACTCGCATCAACTCATCGGCCTAATCCGCGAAGAAGCAAACACTAGAAGAAACACCGGATGCAATATTTAATACTACGGCAAAAGATCCGGCATGCTTATGATATGATGCATGGCATGGCACAGATGCGGTGCAATTAGGCAATATTAAGCAGAACCAGGGTCCCGTCAATTAATTAGATGGTTTGAGTTGTTTAACTACCTCGCAATTTAAATGTGGAATTAACAAGGCAAAACACGGCATCGGTTCGCTACACCAATTTAAATGGAGTCCAGAATAAGACAAAAGTATCTCGCATGTTGACTCCATATTTAATTATGAGGCGAATCGGCATAATGCCCCAAACCACAGACAAGTATGCATGCATGAACAATTTAATATGCGACAGTTGGTAATGTCATATTATAAAAATAGGGGCTTAGGGTCACACATCTAGGTTCGGAAGATCTTGGGTTCCGGGGGTCCGGGGTCGGACTAAGGGTTTGACGGGAACGACGAGGATCGATCTCGGACACGGGAGGTAGATCTTGGCATTCCGGGAAGAAGGACTTGGCGTTCCGTGTCGGCGAACTCGGTGTTCCACGGTGAAGTGCTTGTCGTTCCATTCGGCGATCTTGTCGGTTCCGCGGTTTCGATTGTCGGCGTCGGTCTTGGGTCTCGGTGCCGGGAGATCTTGGCGTCCGAGAGGGAGTACTTGGTGGTTCCCGGGAAGGAGACCTTGGTGGGACGAGGGTTTGGTCTCCGGAAGATCTTGTCGATGGCTTTTCTAGTGGCGTTCGGGTACGGCATCATCACCTTCGGGTTTCACGTCGACGTACTTGGGGTTCTGTATTTGATGGTCGATGTCGAACATGGTCTTGGGTGGTTCTTCAGGGTCTCGTCTTGTAGTAACTAGGCTGACCGGTAGGAGAACTTGTCCAGATCCGAGACTTGCGTGGCTAGTTGTTACACACTGGACCATAGGCGAAGAGGAGGTGCTCGGCAACGAGGGCTTGAGCGAGGCCGGTTTGCGCGGCGCTGTAGGGTGGTCCTAAGAGGAGAGTCGAGGTGGTGAGGTCATGGGACCCAGAGGCAGGGCGACGCTCGGGCCCGGTGAGGCATAGGCGAGAGGCAGCGTCTCGCACTGGCGACCGGCTCGCGCGCGGGCGTAGCTCAAGGAGGAGGACGGTTGTGGGAGACCTCGGGCAAATGAGCCGATGGAGCTGAAGCGGAGGCGTGTAGAGGTGGTCGGGACTGGCTCGATGAGCTGAGGGGCTCGGCTCACGGGCCAGCGGAGCTCGAGGAGGCGGCACCGAGCGACAGGGTCACGGGAGAGGACACCGGGCGACGTCGGCCGGAGGGGGCCCTGGGCGTCCTTGCTCGGGGAGGCAGAGGGCCTCAGGCTCGACGAGGAGTGCATGGGGTGCCGCGCCTGCGGATGAAGCAGAGGACGCCGTCGCGCAGAGGGAGGCACAGGGCAACGAGGAATGGGTGGCGCGCGGCGCTGCAAGGAGGAGAGGGGGCGGGGGAGATTGCGCTGGGAGAGAGGGGCCTAAGCGGCGGCGGCGGGATGGTGGCGGCTTGGAGGTCGACGGCAGGAGCTCTGTGACGGGGGCGAGGTGTGGCGGCCCAGCTGGGGAGGAGAGGGGTACCCGCGGCGGCGGCAGGGAGCGGCAGACGTTGGCGGGGACGGGCTCACGACGGTGTGGTGGCGGGGTTGGTGGGCGCTGGGAGCGAGGAAAAGGAGAGGGGGAAGGAGACTGTAGGTGGGGCTAGGTCAGGATGAGGGCAGGTGGTGGGGAGCTGGCCCGGGCGTGTCAAGTGGGGTGGAGAAACACGCCAGGGGGGGTTGTCGGGGGGGAAAACGTGCGGGAGGAGGATCTCTCGCGCGGGAGAGGAAAACGGGAGATGGCGATGTGGGGAAAGGCGTCCAGGTGGGCAGGGATCCCGAGGTGGGGGAGGTGGACCTGGCCAGGGGAGCGGGGAGGGTGAGGTGGCGCGGGATCGAGGTGGTCAGGGTGAGGTGGCTGGGAGAGATTGGCGGAAGGGTGTGGATGTGGCGCGTGGGGTGCGTGTGTGGCGTGTGTGTGCGTGTTGTGTGTGTGGGAGCATGCGAGGGTTGGGGTAGGTAGGGGTATGGGGTTTGGTTTTGATCTGTTTTGTTAACTAGGGGTGGCCGGCTGGGTCGGACCGGCCCGGTTCGGCTGCCCCTAAAAATAATACAAATATTTTATTTGTTTAAAACAGGGCGTTTGAAATCCGTTTTTAGACAAAACAAAATATTTCGGAAGACCGGGGTTTTAATTTGAAATAAAGACGGGGCATATTTAGAAAGGAAAATAGGTTTTCGAAAATAGTTTTGCACAAACCATGCATGATGATGACGATGCTCAAATGCAATGTGGCATGATGACATGAGTATGCGGTCATGATGATGCAATGCACAAAAACACCGCGATTTTCTAGTAGTGGTTTTAGCGGGGCGCCACAGGTTATTACTGAAGTAATAACTTCCAAGACTCATCTAAAACTTTTGGGTTATCTCCCAATAAGTACTTCTCTTTAACGCCTTTAAGTTAGGCATAAGCAAAAACCAAAATGGATAGAATAGAAGTAAGCGGAGATAATCATGGTGAAAACATTGTTTTGTTCAATGAAATCCTTTTGTTAACAAGGTTGATCAGGTCTTGTTACCAAAACAATTTCATATGAGACAAAACTTTGTATTCCACTAATGATTATGTTACCTCAACCTTGATAGCAATGGTCCCAATCATAATAGTTTCAAATTTTTCTCTTGGTATGGAACAATATATTTCTCCAACTTGAATGCCCTCATCATGTTCAATTGAATTCAAAACCATATGTTCTATCAATCTTCTTGGGGAAATAGACAGTATGTTCCTTGTCATTAACATTGAAGGTCACCTTCCCTTGATTATAATTAATAACAGCTCCTGCAGTATTTAAGAAAAGGTCTCCCAAGAATAATAGACATATTATCATGTTCAGGCATAATAGTTTGAGAGGATGCTCACATAAGAAATATGAGTTGAAGTAAAACAGAGCATCAAGAAGCAAATTGAAAACACATTTAAGTGACAGGCATCATGAATCATGTATGCAAATAAATTCACAAAGAACAAAGTGACAGGCATAGGAAGATAAAACAAGAGTGACTTCAAAACTTTCAGCACATAGAGAGGTGTTTCAATACCATGAAGGCTTCTACAACCATATTTTCCTCTCTCATAATAATTTTTAGTAGCCTCATGAATAAACTCAACAATATAACTATCACATAAAGCATGCTTTTCATGATCTACAAGCACTAGAGCTTTATTATAAACATTTTCAAAAGAATCCTCGGGAACATAACATTCATCCTCCTTTAGTAAGCATGGAGGACAATCAAATAATGTAAGCGATAAAGAGTTACTCTCATTAGAAGGTAGGCATGGGTAGCTAATCCATTCTTCCTCCTTTTGTTCATCACTCTCCTCCTCTTTTTCATCTAATGAGATTTCAGGTTCATCGATTTCTTCTTCCACAGGATCCTGCAAGGCATTAGTCTCTTCCATTTGTGGAAAGCATCTATTAATATATTCAAGAATATATCCATTTTCATCCTTGTAATTATCAAAGCAAAATTTAAGTATACCATAAACCTCATATTTGTAAGGTGAATCATCAATATTTTCAAGCAAACTAGCTAGTTCAAAAGCACCCTTCCAAGCAATAAATTCTTCAATTTATTCCACATCATAAAAGTCATAATTTCCTTTAACATAAGAAGATATGGTAACATTTTCATTATACTCACATTGAAAAGGGAGGTGTTTGTACCTCCTATAGCAACAAGATTTATCCAAGCAATAAGTAACATTATAAGCAGAGCACACGTTTCTAGCAATGGTATACAATTTATCAATTTGTTCCCATAAGTGTTTCCCTTTTTGTGACAAGCGGTGTTCCTTATAATAATATTTTTGATCTTTCGTGAACCCACCTTGCCAATAAGATTCAGTTTCAAAGAAACCAACCACTGACAGCAAGCATGATATAGCAAGACAATAACCGACCAGCGAAAATAACAACTAGAGTAGGAACTACTTTTTTTGTATTTTTGATAAAGAAACAAGAAAAAACAAGGCAGAAATAAACTTAGCCTGAACAACAGTGATTCCAAGTGGACTTGATAAATAAAGATATGCTCCCCGGCAACGGCGCCAGAAAAGAGTCTTGATGACCCACAAGTATAGGGGGTGTATCGCAGTATTTTCGAGGGAAGTGAAACCAAATTTATTGATTCGACACAAGGGGAGCCAAAGAATATTTATAAGACTTAACAACTCAGTTGTCAATTCAGCTGCACCTGGAAACAATCTTGCTCACAACAGTTTATCAGTAGCAATAGTTTTGTACTAGGAATAGCAAAGTAACACCAGTAGTAAAGCAAAGACAGTAGTAACAATAGCAGTAAACAGTGGGATTTGAGTGCGGTAGGCATAGGGATGGGTGGATGGGCGTTGCATGGACAAGACAATTCACATGGCAATTAGAACATAGGGAAATTGTAGATAAATAAGATAAAGCATCCAAGTACTAGATAATCCTAGGCATGTGTTCCATATATAGTCATACGTGCTCGCAATGAGAACTTGCACAACATCTTTTGTCCTGTCAGCCCGTTTGCAGCGGGGCCTTAAGGGAATTACTGGCAATTAAGTTGCTCCTTTTAATAGAGTACGGGAGCAAAGCATTAACACTCCGTGAACACATGTGATCCTCACATCAAAGCCATTCCCTCTGGATATCCCGATTTCTGTCACTTCGGGGTCATCGGTTCTAGACAACGATGTGTGTATACAACTTGCAGATAAGACCAAAAACAATACTATCATAATGAATCAATAACATGTTCAGATCTGAAATAATGGCACTCGGGCCCTAGTGACAAGCATTAATCACAACAAGTCGCAACAAAGTCATAAAGCACTAATAAAAGATACTAGGCACCATGCCCTAACAATCTGATGCCATTACATGAACGATCTCATCCAATCCCTACCATCCCCATAGCCTACAGCGGGGGATTACTCACTCATAGATGGGGGAAACATGGATGCTCGATGGAGAAGCGATGGTGATGATGATGGCGATGATCTCCTCCAATTCCCCATCCCGGCAAGGTGCCGGAACGGAGTTTCTAGTGCTGTTTCGTGGAATCTAATGGTGGCGGCAGAGCGGAACTCCTTCTGGAAAAACGTCGAACCCCCCAGAGTTTTTAGGTCAGAAGGCTTCTTATAGGCGAAGAGGGAGACCGAGGGGGTGCCTGGGGGGCCCACACCATGCCCTGGCGCGGCCAGGCCCAACCCACGCCTAGGGGGTGTGGCCAGCCCCTGGCCCTCCTCCGTCCCGTATTCTGGATCCATGAGTCTTCCGGAAAAATAGGCACTTTGGCTTTTGTCCCTTCCAATTCCGAGAATATTCATTTTCTGACTTTCCTAGAACCAAAAACAGCAGAAAACATGCAGCTGACACTGTGGCTCTTGTTAATAGGTTAGTCCAAGAAATCATATGAAAAGTACTCCAAAGTGTGGACAAACACAAGGAAGGAGATAAAACCAAGCATGGAACATCAAAAATTATAGATACATTTGCAACGTATCAGTGGCAGGGTGTACCTTTCCGAAAGTCCCTCCCATGTGGTACTAAATAAAGGCAAAGGAAATATAGGAGGGGACAGGAGCTGGCTAGGCCAGCTAGGGCAGCCGGGTGGGCCAACCCGCGTTAGACAAGCAGCTACCGGCGGCATCGGCAACAACAACGGCCGGTTGGGTGGGCCAGCACGCGCGCACGACCCAGTAGTAGAGGCAGTAGTAGCGGCTATGCCTGCTGGGTGGGCCGGCCACCCACACGTGACCCAGCTACGTTGCCAGCAGCCCGCGTGGCCAAGGGGGTGGAAGGGAGCGAGTCGAGTGGGCCTTGGTGTTGTCCACCTCGCGTGAGCCACCTATCTTCCGCGAAGCTCACGCCCTCGCACCCATGTTGGGTCGAGTGGTTGTGCCCGCCAGCGGTGCCTGGCACTCTGCCGCCGCGCGGCACCCAACACATGTCTGCCCGCATGGGCAAGTTGATGCGGCCAAGCAGCGGCTCTGATTGTTGTTTGCTATCTTTTCTAGGTGACTTCCTCCTGGGTCGATTCTCTCCAGGGTTTTCGCCCTATTGAGGAAGTTCCCCTATAAATATTAATTTTTATATTTACTTAATAAATATTAATTCGCAATTAACATATACTAATGCATATTATAAATTGTCATTTATCCGAAACACCTTTGAATATTTTTCCTTTTTCTTCCTCCGAAACATTTTGGATTCTCTTCGGAATGATTCCAGCTTCTCTCTCTTCTATGATTTCATCTTACAGGAAGATCTCTATCCGTCTTAGTTCCCTTAAGTGTGTTACCCTACAGTTCAGGAATGTCACAAATATGATCGAGATGATCTCCGATCAATGATTAATAGCGGGACCAGGATGCCCAAAATTACCCCCCTACATTCCACGGAACACCTTCTTGTCGAATCATAAACTTTGCATCCAGTTCCCTTTATTACTTTGGTACTTGACTTCTCCGAGATATGATCATAAGTATCATGATACCTTGTTCAATCTCGTTTCCAACAAGTACTGTTTTACTCGTTCATGTGAAATTCCATCCTCATGACCTAGTCATACCCTATGTGGCTTAATGTATGTAATTCACCAAGCAGGCCTAGTGTATCTTCCCATCACACAGGAGAACAAATCCCGATCTTGATACATAGGCATCAACATGCCCTTCTGGAATACCCAACATACATATTTATAGTCCTCCAGTTACGGTCATGACGGTTGATGTAGTCAAAGTAACCTCGGGTGATAGTGATTAATATGATCTCATAGTATAAGGATTAGGACACTCCGTTTCTAACAATTGCAACTGTGAATTATGTGACATGATCATGTTGCAATAATCATTGGTGGGTAATGTCCATCACACCATCTTTAGATGATATGACTTCATTATCAGTTGGCATGAAAGCACCATGATTAGGAAACCTTGATCATCAGCTACCCAATGAACTAGTTGAATAGAGGTTGCTAGCGACTTTTGGTTTGTTTATATACCACACCTATATCAATGTTTACGCTTGATCAGTTGGCATAAATGCACCATGATCAGTAAACCTTGATCATCCGCTGCTAACTAGTTAAATAGAGTCTACTAGGGACTCCAGGTTTGTTTATATACCACACTTATATCAATGTTTCCTCTTGATACAGTTATAGCATGATTTAAAACTATTATGAACTAATGAGATATTATAATAAAACCCTTTCTTGTTTGCCTCTAGGGCATATATACTTCAGTCTCCCACTTGCACTAGAGTACAAATAATCTAGTTGCATTGTTGCTAATCATAAAACCATGTCATATATATTTTATTGATCATGCTTGCTCGTGGAAAAACTTCCTGTCTAAATCTGTGTTACCATATTCATAAGGTCTTTTGCAAATCATTAATGCCACCTCTTTGACATTAACACCTTTATCATATAATGTGTTGAAGCATTTTTGTTTTGGTGACAAAGTGAGACTTTTATTTTCTAGTATACAATGGTGATCTATCAGCCAATTGGTGTTTCAAGTTGTCATGTGTACCTAAACACACTTAGTCAAAAGTTGAACATTCTTTTACCAAAACTAATTCTTCTTATTCTGATGTATTCTAATACTTCTATATCCATATAGATTCTGATAAAATTGCAATATTTACAACTTTGATACTTGACCACCCTTCTTTAATCGCTCAGAAACCTGTTCTTACAATTAAGAACTTCGGTCACATTTTGTCAAGTATAAATAACATGGGTTTACATGGAAAACCTATAGCCAAGGCACAGGTGATGCAAGGCATCTCTTTTCCTTTTAACCATTGTCATGAATACTGAATCACTACTCAATACTTTTCCTAGTTTCATAAGTAAGAATCAATTATTCACTTGAATTCATTCTGAACTGCTTCACAATTTTAGTCAGGGCATTCTGAACTACTTTCAGAATACTCGAAGTATTTCCACATTTAATGTTTTTAAACATAATGATCTATTCACATAGATCCTTTATGTTCAATATATGTTAAATTTCATCCATTTAATGATCTAATCATTTCTAATATCAAGCGCTTTCATAGGTTAATTACTGATGACCCACAAGTATAGGGGGTGTATCGCAGTATTTTCGAGGGAAGTGAAACCCAATTTATTGATTCGACACAAGGGGAGCCAAAGAATATTTATAAGCCTTAACAACTGAGTTGTCAATTCAATAGCACCTGGAAAGAATCTTGCTCACAGCAGTTTATCAGTAGCAATAGTTTTGTAGTAGGAATAACAAAGTAACAACAGTAGTAAAATAAAGACAGCTGTGACAATAGCAGTAAACAGTGGGATTCAAGTGCGGTAGGCATAGGGATGGATGGACAGGCATTGCATGGACAAGACAATTCACATAGCAATCAGAACATAGGGCAATTGCAGATAAATAAGATAAAGCATCCAAGTACTAGACAATCCTAGGCATGTGTTCCATATATAGTCATACGTGCTCGCAATGAGAACTTGCACAACATCTTTTGTCCTGCCAGCCCGTTTGCAGCGGGGTGTCTCAGGAACTACTGGCAATTAAGGTGTTCCTTTTAATAGAGCACCGGAGCAAAGCATTAACACTCCGTGAACACATGTGATCCTCACATCAAAGCCATTCCCTTCTGGTTATCCCGATTTCTGTCACTTCGGGGCCATAGGTTCCGGACAACAACGTGTGTATACAACTTGTAGATAAGACCAAAAACAATACTATCATAATGAATCAATAACATGTTCAGATCTGAAATCAAGGCACTCGGGCCCTAGTGACAAGCATTAAGCACAACAAGTCGCAACAAAGTCATAAAGCACTAATAAAAGATACTAGGCACCATGCCCTAACAATCTGATGCCATTACATGAACGATCTCATCCAATCCCTACCATCCCCATAGCCTACAGCGGGGGATTACTCACTCATAGATGGGGGAAACATGGATGGTCAATGGAGAAGCCATGGTGATGATGATGGCGATGATCTCCTCCAATTCCCGTCCGTGCAGTGCCGAACGAAGTTTCGTGCATTTCATGGAATCTGGTGGTGGCGGCGGAGCGGAACTCCTTCTAGAAAAACATCGAACCCCCCGGAATTTTTAGGTTAGAAGGCTTCTTATAGGCAAAGATGGAGACCGAGGGGGTGCCTGGGGCCACCAAACCATGCCCTGGCGCGGCCAGGCCCAGCCCGCGCCTGGGGGGTGTGGCCAGCACCTGCCCCTCCTCCGTCTCGTATTCTGGCTCCTGGAGTCTTCTGGGAAAATAGGCACTTTGGCTTTTGTCCCATCCAATTCCGAGAATATTCATTTTCTGACTTTCCTGGAACCAAAAACAGCAGAAAATAGGCAGTTGGCACTGTGGCTCTTGTTAATAGGTTAGTCCAAGAAGTCATATGAAAAGTACTCCAAAGTGTAGACAAAACACAAGAAAGTGGATAAAACCAAGCATGGAGCATCAAAAATTATAGATACATTTGCAATGTATCAACATCCCCAAGCTTAACTCCTCTCGTCCTCGAGTAGGTAAGTGATAAAAAGAAAGAATAATTTTTGAGGTGACATGCACCATCAAAGACTTGATCAAAATATTTGTAAAACATTCAAAGCTGGGATCATAGTACTTCAATCATAACATTAAAGACAAAGTTCTAGCAATAAGACAAAGAGACTATGATGCAACATGAAAAGGCACAAACAAAAGATTCATGAATAACAATGCCTTGCAAGACGTTTGTTTGTTTCACATAAAGAAAGCATAGCATAGTGGCATTCAGCTTGTCCCTCATAGAGATGCAAACATAAATACAAAGGACACCTTCAAAGTTTACAAGAGTGACTAGATACAAATAGTTTAAAACAAGCAATATCAAGGTATGCATCAATCAACAAGTCTTGGGACAATGCACATAGAACTAAGAATGGCCACTATGCTCTAAACAAAGTGCTCATAGAATGTGTGAAGACTCAACAAGGAAACGAACAGGTTTTGAAAAGTTTGAAAGGCTTCCAAATGCTGAAACTATGGTACTCATTAGCTTTAATCTCTCATTGCCCCTATCATAAGCATCTTTAATGTGGTTAAGGTGAAAGTGAGGTCCAATCTGAGTTATATGCTTGACAGACTATAAACTGAAAATCCCAAGTCCCTTGAGTACGAGGGCCACTCCTCATGCTACTCAACTTTAGTTATCGCTAAGTTATTGTCATCGTAAGTATGTGCGTATCATAGAGAACCGCCAACGGGGTACCCCTTGCCCGATGATACGGAAGAATCCCCATATCAAAATGACAAGGCAAGCAGACAATGAGTATCTCAGCAATCTTCTTATTTACCATGGGAAAATGGTGCTTTTTTTCTCTCTTTCCTCTTTTCATAAATCTCTTTTTTTCTCAGTAGCTATCTCTCTTTTTTTTATAATAAGAATGCTTCATAGATATCATTATGGTTACGCTGCAGGTTTCCACCATGTCAGAATGGATTAGACCAGCGACCCAGGCGTTTCTCTAACACACATACATAACTCCATGGACTTACAAGCTCCCCTTTTATTTCACACTGACGACATCCGCAAACAAAAGAGCAAGGTATCAACTGGGTATATATTTACAAGTGTTGAAAGCATTCGTGACAAAGACGGTTCTAATCCCAGCCTATAATTTGCAAGCATATAACTTTCATGGAGCGTTCACAATGGTTCAGGTTTATTAAGTGCAGGAAATAAAGTGTGCCATCATGTTCGTGAGAGCTTTACTAACTAACTTTCTCATAACAAGCAAACATTTTATTCGGAAGAAAACAAGGCATATTGAATATGCACGGAAGTAGCAAATGATGCTAATAGGTAGGTATGGTGGACACTTTGGAAATATTTGGTTTAGGGAGTTGGAAACATGAGTAAAACACTCAGTGGAAGTGAAGGCTAGCAATAGTAAGGGAGCGACAAACGAGAGAGCAATAATGGCTATAATCATGCAGAGCGACAAAACATCATTGATCAAAGAATAAAGTGATACTACAAGTTGAAAACTAAAGGATCATAAAGGCTTATGGTGACTTGAGATAGTCATAACATGGTGTGAGCATGCGCCAAGTCAACCCAAATAAACCATCAAAGGAGAATACCACTATACTATGTTTTAATATGCTAAAACAACACATGATTCATCCAAAGCACATTAAGCAATCTCAATTGTTTATAACAAGTCATGCTACAGAAAAGAATACTAAGCATAAAGCCAAAACAATATCAAACATGGCATGACAAAGCATAGGCCACAATTAAAAACAAACTCTCTTTACCACTTAAGCATGAGCTTTCCTACTCTTTTCCAAACCAAACCAAACTATTTGAACACCAATGTATGAAAGAGGGGGTCCAACCAATTTATTCAGAAAACTAAGCAAACCACGCAACCTAGAAAACAAAAACGAAAACGAATAAGAAGATGCTCCAAGAACAACACAACCGTGCATGAAACAATAAAAATTAAGTGTTTGGAAGAAACCTGGGATTTTTATTGATGAAGGAGGGGATGCCTTGGGAATCCCCAAGCTTTGACGCTTGTACTTCTCGGATATTTCTTGGGGTGACACATGGGGCATCCCCAAGCTTGAGATTTAGTCCATCCTTCATCTCATTACTCATTCCTTCCATACACCTGAAATTTTTCCTTCATACAAAACTTCACACAATCTTTATTAGCAACATTAGTGCACTCAAGATAATAGGTCTTAAGGTTCAGTTCTAACACGAAATAAACTTCCATTAGAACACTATCTACGGTAGCACTTCCCTCAAAAAGCTCAATTCCCTAAAAGAACTCAAAAAGGAACCAACAAGAAGCAAATGCAGAAAATGGCAGAAATCTGTCAAAACAGACCAACAGGTAAAGACGAATTTTTTCAACGACCTTCTGGTTCTCAAATCAAAAAGTGTTGAACTAAAGAAAGTTAGAAAACAACCTGGTTCAGAAGCACAAAAATTCGCGCCTCAAAAAGAATTTCAGAGATTTTACACGAATTTTTACGGTGAAGCACAGAAATCTGTTTCGGGACAGCAACTTTCGCAATCATTACTTCTCTCTCATTAGAGGTTACTCTTGGCACAAAAAGCAAATAAAAAGGATAAAGAGCGGTTATTACTGAAGTAATAACTTCAAGACTCATATAAAACTTTTGGGTTATCTCCCAATAAGTACTTTTCTTTAACGCCTTTAAGTTAGGCATAAGCAAAAACTAAAATGGATAGAATAAAAGTAAGAGGAGATAATCATGGTGAAAACATTGTTTTGTTCATGGAATCCTTTTGTTAACAAGGTTTATCAGGTCTTGTTACCAAAAAAATTTAATATGAGACAAAACTTGGTATTCCACTTATGATTATGTTACCTCAACCTTGACATCAATGGTCCCAATCATAATAGTTTCAAATTTTTCTCTTGGTATGGGACAATATATTTCTCCAACTTGAATGCCCTCAACATGTTCACTTGAATTTAAACCATAAGTCCTATCAATCTTCTTGGGAAAATATATAGTATGTTCCTTGTCATTAACATTGAAGATCACCTTTCCTTGATTACAATTAATAACAGCTCCTGCAGTATTAAGAAAAGGTCTCCCAAGAATAATAGACATATTATCATCTTCAGGCATAAAAGTTTGAGAGGATGCTCTCATAAGAAATATGAAGTGAAGTAAAAGAGAGAATCAAGAAGCAAATCAAAAACACATTTAAGTCTAACCTACTTCCTATGCATAGGAATCTTGTATGCAAATAAATTCACAAAGAACAAAGTGACAGGCATAGGAAGATAAAACAAGAGTAACTTCAAAACTTTCAGCACATAGAGAGGTGTTTCAATACCATGAAAACTTATACAACCATATTTTCCTCTCTCATAATAATTTTCAGTATCCTCATGAATAAACTCAAAAATATAACTATCACAAAAAGCATGCTCTTCATTATCTACAAGCACTAGAGCTTTATAATAAACATTTTCAGAAGAATCCTCAGGAACATAACATTCATCCTTCTTTAGTAAGCATGGGGGTCAATCAAATAATGTAAGCGATAAAGAGTTACTCTCATTAGAAGGTAAGCATGGGTAGCTAATCCATTCTTCCTCCTGTTGTTCATCACTCTCCTTCTCTTTTTCATCTAATGAGATTTTAGGTTCATCAATTTCTTCTTCCATAGGATCGTGCAAGGCAGTAGTCTCTTCCATTTGTGGAAAACATCTATTAAAATATTCAAGAATGTAGCCATTTTCATCCTTGTAATTATGAAAGCAAAATTTAAGTATACCATAAGCAAAATTTAAGTATAAGGTGAATCATCAATATTTTCAAGCAAACTAGCAAGTTCAAATACACCCTTCCAAGCAATAAATTCCTCAATTTGTTCCACATCATAAAGGTCATAATTTCCCTTAACATAGGAAGGTATGGTAACATTATCATTATACTCACATTGAAAAGGGAGGTGTTTGTACCTCCTACAGCAACCAGGTTTATCAAGGCAATAAGTAACATTATAAGTAGAGCACACATTTCTAGCAATGGTATACAATCAATCAATTTGTTCCCATAAGTGTTTCCCTTTTTTTGACAAGCGGTGTACCTTATAATAATATTTTTCATCTTTCGCGAACCCACCTTGCCAATATGATTCAGTTTCAAAGAAACCAACCATTCACAACAAGCATGATAAAGCAAGAGAATAACAGACCAATGAAAATAACAACTAGAGTAGGAACCAATTTTTTTGTATTTTTGAGAAAGAAACAAGCAAACAAGGAGAAAATAAACTTAGCTTGAACAATAGTGATTCCAAGTGGACTTGATAAATAAAGCTATGCTCCCCGGCAACGGCGCTAGAAAATAGTCTTGATGACCCACAAGTATAGGGGTGTATCGCAGTATTTTCGAGGGAAGTGAAACCCAATTTATTGATTCGACACAAGGGGAGCCAAAGAATATTTATAAGCCTTAACAACTGAGTTGTCAATTCAGCTGCATCTGGAAACAATCTTACTCACAGCAGTTTATCAGTAGCAACAGTTTTGTAGTAGGAATAGCAAAGTAACAACAGTAGTAAAATAAAGACAGCAGTGACAATAGCAGTAAACAGTGGGATTCGAGTGCGGTAGGCATAGGGATGGACGGACGGGCATTGCATGGACAAGACAATTCACATAGCAATCAGAACATAGGGCAATTGCAGATAAATAAGATAAAGCATCCAAGTACTAGACAATCCTAGGCATGTGTTCCATATATAGTCATACGTGCTCGCAATGAGAACTTGCACAACATCTTTTGTCCTGCCAGCCCGTTTGCAGCGGGGCCTCTAGGGAACTACTCCGGAGCAAAGCATTAACACTCCGTGAACACATGTGATCCTCACATCAAAGCCATTCCCTTCCAGTTATCCCGATTTCTATCACTTCGGGGTCATAGGTTCCGGACAACAACGTGTGTATACAACTTGTAGATAAGACCAGAAACAATACTATCATAATGAATCAATAACATGTTCAGATCTGAAATCATGGCACTCGGGCCCTAGTGACAAGCATTAAGCATAACAAGTCGCAACAAAGTCATAAAGCACTAATAAAAGATACTAAGCACCATGCCCTAACAATCTGATGCCATTACATGAACGATCTCATCCAATCCCTACCATCCCCATAGCCTACAGCGGGGGATTACTCACTCATAGATGGGGGAAACATGGATGGTCGATGGAGAAGCGATGGTGATGATGATGGCGATGATCTCCTCTAATTCCCTGTCCCGGCAGGGTGCCAGAACGGAGTTTCTGGTGCTGTTTCATGGAATCTGGTGGTGGCGGTGGAGCGGAACTCCTTCTAGAAAAGCGTCAAACCCCTCGGAGTTTTTAGGTTAGAAGGCTTCTTATAGGCGAAGAGGGAGACCGAGGGGGTGCCTGGGGCCACCACACCATGCCTCAAGGCTGAGGCCAGCTCGGCGCACACTGGGGTGTGGCCAGCCCCTGTCCCTCCTCCGTCTCGTATTCTGGCTCCTGGAGTCTTCTGGAAAAATAGGCACTTTGGCTTTTGTCCCGTCCAATTCCGAGAATATTCATTTTCTGACTTTCCTGGAACCAAAAACAGCAGAAAATAGGCAGCTGGCACTGTGGCTCTTGTTAATAGGTTAGTCCAAGAAATCATATGAAAAGTACTCCAAAGTGTAGACAAAACACAAGAAAGTGGATAAAACCAAGCATGGAACATCCAAAATTATAGATACAGTTGCAATGTATCAATTACACATATAAGAATGTTGTTACACTCCCACTCAAATATATCAATATTTGATATGCTAGGATATCACTCAGCTCCCACTCAAATATGTTATCCACATATTCAACTTGAAAACTTATTAGCTCCCACTCAATTTATAGACTTTCTCGATAATCTTGGCAAATCCAAAATTCTTTGATCTTTCATCAAATCAAGAATTTTCTACTACAAGATATCAGGAATTTATTGATTGGTCAAAATCTGTCTGTTGTATTAGTTACACCCTTTTCTTTAAAATCTTGAAGACTTTGAAGTTTTTGAATAGTCCTTTACTAATTACAAAAATTGGACTAATTGTTGTTTTTAAATCCAATTAGACTTTAAGTATCGCTACAATTTGTAGTCAACTGTAGCACCCTAGGAAAACCACTACTAGAAAATCGCATGTTCTTTTTATTTATTGCATCATCATGACATCATGCATTTGTTTTGTCCCTAAATATATTTTACTAAAACCCTGTTTTGTTTTCTACATTAACTCCCTCTTTATTTCAAATTAAAAATATATTTTGTTTTCCATAACTCCATTTGCATAAGTGTTTTAAAAACAAATCAGAAATAAATAAAAGAAACTGTTTTTTTCCTCGGGTGGCCGCCAGCCGCCAGAACCAAATCCCAGTAGCCAGCGTCCTACAACCCCTGACCGGATCAAACCCTAATCCTACCTGGCCACACCAACCACCCCGCCGCCACACACACACCGAGCTACAACCCACGGACCAACCCGACATGGACGCACGCGACACACGCAACACACACACACACCATGCAAGACTCAATGCTACACATGCCACCTAGCTACACGCACGCTAGCACACAACGCACCGCGGTCATGCGCCCCACGCGATTCCCCTCCTACCCCTTTGTCAACCTCGACCCCGCGCCTCCTTACTCCTGATCCTACTGCCTGGAGCGAGGCGGCACCCCGCTTGATCCCCTCTCTGCGCCACCGCCCTCTGCTTTCCTCGAGCATGTTATCCTGCCTCTGGTTCTCTACCACTGGCTGCACCTTCCTCTGCCTCGACCTCGCCCATCTTCCACCGTCGCCGCTGCCAGTGGCCACCACCTCAACCTCCCCTTCCTATGAGCCGCTGTAGCGAGCTTGCCCAACCACCCGGCCTCCTCCCGCATCAAGCCCCGGCCATCCGCAGCCACCTTGCTCAACTCTGCGGGCAGTGTCAGTCGTCATAGTGCCATCCTCTCCTACCCCGTCCATCCTCAACCGCCATGGTTCCCTCTCCCACGCTGCCCCTCGAACATCTTCCCCGCTGCCGGCCTTAGGCCCTAGCACAGCTCTCCTCCTCCCGCACGAGCATGACAAGCCCATAGGCGGCCGCCTATGCTTCCGTCGTTGCCCGTCATCATCTCGCCTCTCAGCACTGTTGTGCCCCATTTCTAACATAGAACCATCGCCTGGGGGATCCACCATGACCTTGCTATCCCTAGGCGCCATGGTTTCCCTCTTGCTTTTGCCTCAACCCGGCCAAGCTCTGCCACCGAGCCCCCTTCATCAACCTATGGCCTTCGATGGTGCCCTTGCAGCATGTGTCATCGTCCGGTGCCCAAAACTGTGAAGTGGTGATGTCCATTCGGAGAAGCTACTGCTGTTGTCGTGTGTGTCTTGCTACCTTTTTGCGGCCCTCCTATGTGAATATGTTGTATGGCTACAGGTGGTGTTGGTGTGATGCTAGTACAACTTCCCGATGGACAAGGCTACGTCCATCTCCGTTCAGCCTTGTGTGCAATGGTGTTGTACACAGAGACAAGAACATCCATGGCATCGCCTATGTGATTGAGTATGAGACCATCGTCAAGTTCTTCCAAAGAGAAACAAAAGCCAAGTTTGGGGATGACAAGATCTTCTCGTTGACAATACCAATCTGATGCCGCATCCCGAGATATCCTTACCTAAGTCCAAGGCCTTCGACATGGAATGTCGAGCTCTCCTTCATGGAACCGAAGACCCCGGATCTTGGAATCTGAAGACCGACCCCGTAGAACCCAAGACCCTTGGTTCCTAACCAAACATGCGACCTACACTCGAACCCCTCCGAACCCAAGAGCTTCGGAACCAAACAGGTGACCCCTATCTAAACCCGCCCCTATTTTATAATATGACATCCACCTTGTGCAAATTAAATTGTTCATGCTTGCATACATATTTTGTCATTTGGGAGTGTTTTGTTGATTCACCTAATAATTAAATATGGAGGCTATATGCGGGTTATTCTTGTAGTATTCCAGACTCCATTTAAATTCGTGGAGCAAAACGATGCCATGTTTTGCCTTGTTAATTCAACATTTAAATTATGGGGTACCTAAACAACTTGAAGCTTCAATTAATTGTCGGGATTCCGATTCCTCTTAATATTTATAAGTTATACCGCATATTGCCATGTCATGCATCATATCATGATCATGCCAGATCTTTGCCCTAGTATTATATATTGCATCCGGTGTTCCTTCTAGTGCTTTGCTTCTTCTCGGAATAGGGCATTGTGTTGATGTGAGCAACGACAAGTTCTCCGGTGTATATTCGGCAATATTTCCTAGGCGAACATCCTCCATCCTTCTACCTATTTTCACTTTATTGCTTTATTTTTCTCTATTTCTATTTGTGTTGCGATGCTTTAGTTTCTGTACCATTTATACCCCTTGCAGCCTATATTGTTTTGGTCACTTCCTATTACCCGTTGTTTTGGTAGACAATTGGCCTTACGAGTCGTAGTTGCTTTCTTAGGTGTCAGTTCGAGTTGTCGAGTTCCATAGTTGTTGGGAGGTTGTCACATTCTTAGTAGTGGAGATGCTCATGGTTGTAATTACAACTTCATAATTAAAATGTTGGGAATAAATATAACTAATAAATAGGCACCGGCGGGCAATTGTTGAAATCTAGCTTTTATCCTACCCACTTGTGTCCACCTAGGACATGAGTACTTGATGCATGTTCCTTGACTATCGCACTATCCACCATGTGGGAGACTTTATGGATCCCCCTTCTCTAGAGCTTAATTCACATCTTATTAATTGGGGCCACAAATTAGTTTGGGGCTTCACTAGTATCCTATACTTAGCCATGCTTTACTGCTTTATTTACTATTGTTTCTCAAGGAGCGTTTACCCATAATGATTTGTAAAAAATGCGATATGTTTTCACGGTATCGACAAGCCCAGTCACACTTACGGGTTCCTAGTCGTTTACATCCATTATTGCAAACATGTGGGTCTGTTTTGGAGCACGATCGACTTCCTTGTGGGTAGCTTAGTGGGGTGGCCCCCTGAAATCATTTTTGAATCATGTGAATGTTTTGTCTTGATGCCTCGTTGCTTTTTATTTGGTTTTTCCCGAGGTTGATCATGCGTGTGTTGCTATTTGTGCACCTCTGCAGGGTAAATATTTTCTAAAAGCCATGTCCGCGGTTATGGACTACTTGGAGCACACTGTCTCGACCATAGATAACTCAAACTAACGTAGTGCTATAAATATGACTTTGGCATGACCAGTAATCAGCTCCACTACAGTGGAATGGTTAATTAAAAGTGCCAACAACTAGTGATATTGGAATGTCTTACGCTATCTATATCTGACTAGTAAGTGTTGCAACTTCAATGGAATACTTAAATAAAACTATCAACTGTGTGAGTTCCTCGGAAGGACTTCCTCGTTTGGTCTCGAGGGGAAATGCCAGGATGGGTTATGTTTGATGTTAGTATCAGGTTGGTTCCGAATAGGCCACTCTTATCCCTCTCTAATAGCCGAAAGTTGTATTGAGTCTCTATAGGTTGTTTAATGTTTGCTTCGCTGCCGCTAATCCCGCCATACCTATGTAGGCGATAGCCACCGAATTCTAAGGTTCATCATGCACTTGCCTCAGTACTGACAGCTCCCATTTTGCTTTGCCCTATGTTGGCACTCATTTGCTTTGACATGTATGAGTTCAACAATGTTAGAAAGCTTACCCTTCTGGCTAGCCTGGGAAGGGTTATGGACACCAGTGGTTATTATTTAGGACTCTTAGTCCAATTTGCATCTTATCTGTACTCAGATGTTGTATCTTTTTCAATGTGATTTGGATCTTTGTAATGTATACATGTATTCTTGACTTGCTGAGTCACTGTTGTATATATATGTTCTTGTGGATCTCATCATGGACTATTGTGTAATGGTATTACTTCATTTTCCACCTGCATGCAAGTGCCTGGTGGGCATCTTTGAATCGTTTATATGCGGGTTTGGCGGGAAGCGCTACAAGTCCAGGATTTCTCGTGGTTGGGTTGCCGTCGTACCTTTAGGATTTTGAGTCCTTCCTCTTGCAATAGTGTTCCTACATCTGGTCTTCATGCTATCTGAGGAGTCTTTCATCTTTTGTACCTTCCATTTGACCCAAAATTCACTAAAACAAATCTTTATATCTTCCGGTGTTTTCCAACATGATGGCATCATCATCTACGGCAGACCCGTTATGAGCCTGCATCACTCCTTTGTTTTCTAGAGCTTTCCAAACATTGCTTGTGGAGATCTTCAGTCTGAATTCTGAGAGGTGGGTTGCACAATTATCCTATTCATGTGCAGAGGAATGCTTTGCGTGCGGGATGGAGTCATGACCGTACCACTACTCTTAACATTCACTCTTGTTACAGTAAACCGGTGGATTTATGCGACTTCCACTAATTCCATGGAAGTTAGAGGTGGACTTATCTTTTAAGACCTTTACTTCCATCTTTGTTTCTTCGAAGTTTTCTCTTCATGAACATGAGTGATAACCTCTTGTTGGTGGTGTCGACAATTTCCAGACGGTGTTGAATTGTAGTGGTGTCAAGAGGATCCACACGAAGCAAGAAGAACCTGATCATCACCCTTCTTCCCCGTACCATGGAGCAGATCTCGGGACGATATCCATTGTTAGTGGTGTCGAAGTGTAGCACCCCGATAAAACCACTACTAAAAAATCACATGTTGTTTTTATTTAATTCATCAACATGACATCATGCATTTGTTTTGTCCCTAAAAATATTTTACTAAAAACCTTGTTTCTACATTAACTCCCTCTTTATTTCAAATTAAAAATATATTTTGTTTGCCAAAAATACATTTGCATAAGTGTTTTAAAAGCAAAACATAAATAAATAAAAGAAACTATTTTCCTGGGGGAGGCTGCTAGCCACCAGGCTCAAATCCCAGTAGCCAGCAACCTTCAACCCCTGACCGGATAAAACCCTAATCCTACCTAGCCAGACCAATGTAACAACCCAAGTTTGTAATATATATAATTAGTGCTTAAGCATGGCATGCATCTATTTAAAATCAATAAACAAATACAAGTGTAAAACCCTAGCTATTTGCAAATGTTTTCAAAATGTGCTCCAAATTCAAATTTTGGAATATTTTGGTATTTACCAAAGTGCCCTTGCATTTTCTCTAATTTAAAATGGTTTTAAAAACAATTTAATAGAGCTCTTTATATTTAAAACCAAGGTTTTAATAAAAGCCAGAGGGTCTTTTACGAGATGCATCCCCTAGACAACGAGATCTGGACCGCTATTCGATTTCCTACTTTGCTAGGGGGTTTCCACAAAATTATTTTCGTCCACCTCTAGCTGGAAGCTCCAGCGTGCCGCTGCCGCTGCCGCCGTCGTGGTCACCTGCGCCACGATTCCCGCTCAACGCCATCATGGAGACGAGGATAAGACCGCCGAGACGTTCACCCCTTATCCTTATCCCCTCCCTCGCCTCAGAGTCTATCTCTCTCTCTCAATCTAGCCTTGCAGCATGAACCCTAGATGCCATAGACGTCGGTTAGCCGTCGTTCTGCTATCCCCGAGCTTCGTTGATCGCACCACGATCTTCGCCTCGATTCCTGCTTCCTCCTCGCAACTCGAATCAAGCCTGGATGCCCCCAGTCGTCCGCGTCGAGCACGCCTTCTCCGACACCGACGTGCCTGGTCGACACCTCGCCGTTGTCACCAATTGCATCAGGGTGAGCCATCGGTGCTCATGCACCCTTCCTTTTCACCATTTGCCTTGCGTAGCTGTCTGTCGCCCTGCACTCGAGAGCGTCGCCTCCGCCGCTCGCCATCGTGCTTGCTCCGGCGACCATTAGCTAGCAGTGCTAGCACTAGCCGCTTTGCCTCACTTGCACGGTTCGAACATGCCCTGATGCACTTCCTGTATCCATCAGAACGTCGCTCGCGACGACCACCTGTTGCGCCCCACCTGCGAGTCCGACGTGGTAGCCGCGTGGCCACCGAGTAGACCCCGTGTGGCCTAGGTCCCACCTGTTAGCCTCAGTGGCTAGATGCATCTGCGGTGTAAAAAGGATTAGGGTTAGGGTGAGCTAACGTCAGGATGATGTCATAAAGGCTTTAATTATTTTTAAAAATGATTTAAAATGGCAGAAATTGTTATAATCTTATAAAATTCTTAACTAAGTCATATTTAATTAGAAAATATGAATAATATATCAAAATTTTCATAAAAATGAGATCTACATATTTTAAGCTATCATCATACATTGTCAAGGAACTTAAAACCCTAATTTACTTATAAGAACATTGAACCCCCTTAAATACATGTGGGTTCAATGGTGTGCCTTAACTAGGGCATCTCGAACCCTCTTAAATCGATGTTGCACCTAGGGTTAGTGTAGAATCTCTAATCTGACATGCCATACATATTGTTTGAGCATTGCATTATGCCATGTATTGAATGTTGCCTTCCTTTCCAGTATTTCTTATTTGCGATAGGATCCGAGCACGAGGCCAAGCCAACGACACCAAATATCCATACCTGTCTACTGAATTACAAGGCAAGCGCAGCCTCTCATTTTGATCCTATGTTTTAGAAAGTATCTACTATCTCTCTATGATACATACGATTCCAATATTGTCTTTTGTCAGTATCTAGAGTTACCTATCTGCTGCATAGTTTCCCTGGTTTAGCCTTATACAATTGATCCACTGCTCCTAGAATGCCTATGTATGGCATGTGAGTGTTGCTTGAGATTCTACGACCATCAATCTTATCCATGCTTAGTAGATATGCTTGATCCATCATGATGATAATGAATCGGAGATGCCAAAGAATCTAGAAAGGTAGGATATGTATATATAATCAGAGCTGGCAGATATACATGCTAAGGCGTGTATGGGAGGCCACGCTGGGTATGGTTTTTGTAGTCCCATGCTCGCCACCACCAGGACCTAAGTTCTTGCCTCTTGAACCAAGACTAACTGTGCAACCACACGGGGCCAGGAACCTCTCAACTGAATAACTTGCCTATTAGAGTCCATGAGTCACATAGTTTGGGATTTCCATTTGGCATACTCATTGAAAACATTTTTCAAAGAGGAGGAGAAGGAGGTGCATCATAACAGGTAGGGAATCTTGGCCGGGGTTGCTTGGGGTGGATAGAGCCCTTGATAAACCAACCTCAGATCAAATATCTATGGATCGGCTTTGGGATTTCACACACTACGGCCGAACCCTCCTTAGGGTGTGACTCATGGTATCGGCGAAAGCAAGGTAAAGGTCATGGCTAACCACCCTCTGCGGGCCCTCCAAGGAAGAGGGCTAATAATATTTGGCATTAAGAGTCATTTGGTACATGTGGGTAAAGTTGTACACCCCTACAGGGTTAAATCTTTTTGAAAACTCATGTCCAAGGTTAAGGACGACTTGGGAACGGACGTAATGATCATATAGAACGAAAACTAAATGTAAAACTTGGTGATTCACATGTGCTTAAGGATGCTTCCTCGGGGGTTCAAGGCGGTGATCCTAGATAATAGGTTATGAAGTTCCTAGTTAACAAGATCGGATGTTCAAGATGGAGTCGTCGCTCTCTTACCTCTTTTAAAAGTACTCTGTGTAGTCGAGCCTCTACTCTCTCTTGTTTACAAACAAATATTGCTTCACGCAAAAGAATCTAGAGAAAGCTTTTCTAGGCAGAGCATGTAGATACTAGGTTATCTAAGTCTTGCGGAGTACATTCTCATACTCAGCCTTGCTCCATTGTTGTTTTTGCTACAGATGATCTAGTCACAACTGAAGGTGGCTTCTATGTTGACATTGATGAGTAGTTCGGGATCCCAGGTAGCATCCTGAGGACCATGGGATGAATTTCTCTTATGTTTATGGCCTCTTAGGCCCTTTGTTAAGTTTGTTGTGTAGAACAACATAAATTTCTTTTGCTGTGTGGTGTAGTGTTGGGTCTGTGACCCCTGGATTGTAATAATCTGATATCGTACTCTGTTAATATTTTAAACTTATGTTGTTGTATCCCTGTGTTCTGTGATGAATACCGAATCATATATCGTGACCTTCTGTGTTTGGTGTTAAGTTTACCTCAGATGTTGATCTGAGGTTTGTTTAGCCCTAAGCCTAGGGGTATTATAGGTTTTGGTATCAGAGCCGGACTGCCTATAGGAAACCCTACTATTGGTCGATGTTGTGTCTAGAAGTTAACAAAACTATTTGAAAGCTGAAAGTTATTTGCAAAAAACTCTAACTAGGATTCTTTTAACTCCTTATCTGGTGCGATTCTAATGCTGGAGTTCTCTTATCCTAATTGGTTTGAAAAGGTTTTCATTCTCTATCTCTCATTTCAAACTCTTAGGACTGTGGTTTCGGGGTTATTTTTCTATGTACTCCATAACTGGTTGCTATTCTCACAGTTATCAAGATATATCAGTTTTGCTTGATGCATAACATCTTAACACTCCATTGTTATGGTTTGTAAGTTAGCTGGTTAGTGTATACATTTGTATGCTTTAATACTACCATGCTAGATGAGATGATATGTTCTATACCAGGTATCTTTTCCGTCTGAATCCATTGGCTGACTCCTTCTGTTCTTACATGATGGGTGACCCTTCTCGAGCTCGCACCCATGCTCATTCTCGTGGTTCTAGGAATGAGGATGATCCTTCTAATCTTCCTCCACCACCATCAATGGTTCAACTCATGGATATGTATGAGACTAACCATGCTGACAACATGTGGATCCTTGATGGGATTGAGCATAATACTCAGCGCCAAAACAATCAAGTTAGCATCAAGGATTTCATCCATCTCACTCCACCAGTCTATAGCTACTCCACTGAGACACTTGATGCGGACTACTGGTTTCGCACCATGGAGCGCAAACTTCAAGTTGATCATGTTCCTCAAGATGATTGGGTGACCTTTGCTGCCTATCACCTAGAGGGTTATGGGGATATGCCGAATGGGGTATGCCCAACAGGACGTTTCAACTAGACCAAGGGCCTTGCGAGTGGGCCTGTAGGACGGCGACTGGAATGTGACTACGAGGCAGCCTGGAGACTGGAGGCCCATAAGCGTAGTTGAAGCCCACTCGGGTTAGGTCAAATCCTCTGAATCCTTGACTAGTTATGTTGTATATCTATAAACCCTAGCGAGGTGCCCCTATATAAACCTCCCTACAGTTCCCTTTGTACTCATGTTCCATCATACACCCCTTTGAGCGACTCGCTGCCTAGCCGCCGAGCTCGCCACCCTGTAACTCGCTCGCCACTAATACAATCTAGCAGGAGTAGGTCTTTACCCTATGGGGGGGCGAACTTGGGTAAACTCATTTATCTCTGCCCCAATCTCGCTCTGCGCATGGCCCCCAGCTCTTGCACTCGATCCTATCAATCGCTACCCCTGGTAGCGACTGCTGTGGTCATTCCCATGATAGTGGCGCCCACCGTGGGGCATGGCCGGTCTGGCCTGAGTTCTGCAGCGAGACCCTATTCGCCAATCGATCGGCCAATCACCACCAGCTGCATGATCACCAGCGTCAGGATCCTCCAGATCCTGCCTAGCAGCTACATCCCGGTGTTGCGCCCGATCATGCACAACGCGGTGATGCCGGTCGGCACCATCAACCTGTTCGTCGGCTTCACCAATGTAGTCGACCCAGCGAGAACGGTGATCGTCGGTGGATCGCCGCCACATCACGATCTGCTCTCGGAGGACCATATCTGCTCCATCAGCCGCCTCGCCACCAAGTACGACTCGCCCGCCAGCAACGTGGCCAGACTGATACCGCCGCGGATGACGAGGCTCTCCATGATGATGCCGATTTGGCAACCCCTCCTTCGGTCGCAGGATCCATCACCGCCGCATCACGGGAGGATTCCATCACGCGGGTCTCCAACCCTGAGGAGTTCGAGGACCCCTCCATCCTCGGGATCTTCGACTCCGACTCTGGATCGGAGTCCCCTAAGGACTTCCGTGCCAGATCCAATCGCTTCAACGCGATCTACATGGCGGGTAGCACGGGCGCCCCGCTAGATCCATTCTCCATGCCGATCCTGCTGACCGGAACGGTGACGGAGGTGGAAGAAGCCCGCCCATGACTGGAGGAGGCATCGTGTAGGGAGCAGGCCGAGCGCGAGAAATTCTGCCTCGAGCAGGAAATGGCGTAGGAGCTATCGCTCTACCATCAACGCTGCATCAGGACCCACCTACACTACAGAGGTGATGCATCCAGAGGCAGCGTGAGTCGACCCACCACTGGATCCAGAGGTGGCAGGAACTGTCGATCAACGCCTCTGGCATCCACCCGGAAACGGTGATCCACTGCTTCAAGAACACGTGCTGGTATGAGCCTCTGGTCGCTAAGATCAAGAGGGTCTACTAGACGCTCGACAACATCCCCGACCTCCTCAAGATCGCCAAGTGGTACGCGGAGGAGGACCCCAACCAAGACTCCGACGACAAGTCGGGGGGAAGACGCCACACTAGCGGCCATGACAACGGACGACAACGCGACATGCGCTACAACAACACTCACCTCACCGGCAAATGGCACAGTGACGGGCGAGTCAACTTTGTCGCAAACGCCAGCTACGGGAAACGCAACCCGAAAAACTTCCGCCGCGATGGAGGAAACTACCGCGACAATGGAAATTACCGCACGAACAATACGGCGAAGCTGAAATTCGACCCTGCCGCCCTCAGTCAGCCATGTGTCTACCACATCAGGGAGGGGAAACCTGCCACCCACACCACCTCGGACTAACAATCTCTGAAGGAGACCGAAAAGGCAAGGAAAGCAAGGGAGGACCCCAACAACAACCCACCAAGGGACAACGGCAATGCCGGGAGGTTTGGCAACACCATCGGCTCGCTACACACCTTCACTAGGCTTGGCACCAAACACAAGAAGAAGGTGCTCGCCCATGTAGTCGTCGGCAATGCGGTGACCCAGGTCGACATCCCTCGCTTCCTCAACTGGTCCGAGCAAAGCATCACATCGAGTCGCCAAGATCACGCGCCTAGGATCGAATACCTAGGGCGAGTCGCCCTGGTGGTCAGGCCCAAAGTGGACGACTACTAGATGCCCAAGACGCTGATGGACGGCGGAAGCTCCATCAACAGCATGTACTTGGACACATTCAGGAGGCTCCACCTATCGGAGTTGGCGCTCGAGTCGAAACTCACCACCTTCCATGACATTGTCCCCGGTCGGAAGGCATACCCGATCGGCAAGGTGATGCTGCCAGTCACCTTCAGAAGACCAGCAAACTTCCACACCGAGCGGATCCTCTTCGAGCTGGTGAACTTTCGCAGCCCCTACCACTGTGTCCTAGGGCGCCAGGCGTTCGCCAAATTCATGGCGACCCCGCACTATGCCTACAACATGATGAAGCTCCTGGGGCCAAGCGGCATCATCATCGTCTGCAACGATCCCGACATGGCCATGGAGTGCAAAGACAAAGGCGCCGAGCTCCCTGATGCCGTCATCCCTATGGATACAAACCACACGGACGAGCTTGTGAAATACGTGAGCAACATCGACAAGGAAGACCCCGCCATCCCGAAGAAGCCAACCGCCGGAATCTCGACTTTCGAGGAGACCACGCACACCCGCACCATTGATCTCGTCCCAAGCGACTCTAGCCAGATGGTCACCATGAGGACGAACATGAGTCATGCATAGGAAAGCATGCTCATCGGGTTCCTGCGTGAGAATCGCGACATCTTTGCATGGAAACCATCCGACATGCCTGGTGTCCCGAGGGAACTCGCTGAGCACAAACTTAACGCTGATCCCGAAGTGCGACCGGTGAAGCAGTCGCTGCGGCCCTTCAATGAAGAGAGATGCCGAGCAATCACCAAAGAAGTATAGTGTCTACTCGCCACAGGCTTCATTCGGCCCATCAAGTACTCCAACTGGCTGGCAAACCCAGTCCTAGTCCTGAAAAAGAACAACACCTGGAGAATGTGTATCGACTACACCAGCCTCAACAGCGCCTGCCCGAAGAAGGAGTTTGTCCTACCGCGCATCGATCAGATCATCGACTCGACCATGAGATCGGAGTCGTTGTGCTTCCTCGATGCATACTCTAGGTACAACCATATCAAAATGGCAGTCGAGGACGAGGAGAATACGGCGTTCATAACGCCATTCGACGCCTTCTGCTACACCGCCATGATGTTCGGCCTCAAGAACACTGGCGCGACCTATCAACGGTGCATGCAGGAGTGCCTTGCGAATCAAATTGGCCGCAACATCCATGTCTACATCGACGATGTCGTGGTAAAATCCACCCGCTAGAGCGACCTGCTCGCCAACCTAGCCGGAACCTTCGCGAATCTACAGAGGTACAAGATCTAGCTCAATCCAGGGAAGTGCACCTTCGGCGTGCCCACCGGACAGCTCCTAGGGTACGTGGTCTCCAAACGAGGCATCGAAGCTAGCCCCACCAAGATCGACACCATCACGCGGCTCGGAAAACCCGAGTGCCTGCGTGACGTCCAGAAGCTGGTCGGGCGAGTCGCGGCTCTCAGTAGCTTCATCCCTAGGCTCGGTGAGAAGGAAATGCCTCTCTACCACTTGATGCACAAGAACCCCATGTTCCAATGGGACGAAGAAGCGGACAACACGCTCAAAGCGCTAGAGGAAGTGCTGCTCGCGGCACCGCTGCTCGCCGCCCCAATTGACAAAGAGCCATTGCCCGTCTAGGTCGCGGCCTCCACTCGAGTCGTCAATGTCGTGATGGTCGTCGAGCGACCGGAAGAGGACAAGGAGTGCCCCATACAGCGCCCCGTCTACTACATCAGCGAGGTCCTAACAGATTCAAGACAGCGCTACCCGCAGTACCAAAAATTGGTGTATGCGGTCTTCAGAGCCCAGCGGTTACTCCCACATTACTTCTAGGAGCACCCCATCACGGTCGCCTCCTCCGTGCCACTGCAGGACATCATCCACAACCGTGAGGCGACTGGGCAAGTCGCAAAGCGGGCCGTCGAAATCGGTGTCCACAACATCAAGTACGAGCCATGCAAAGCGATTAAATCGCAGGCCTTGGCCGATTTCCTCACTGATTAGGAAGAGGCACGGCAGTAGGAGAAGCTGCCCTACCTCCATTACTGGTCACTCCACTTCGACGGGTCGAAGAACACGGACGGTGTAGGGGCTAGGGTCGTCCTCACCTCCCCCAAAGGCAACAAGCTCTGCTACATGCTCCACCTCGACTTCCCGCCCTGCACCAACAACATGGCCGAATACGAGGCCCTCCTCCACGGCATGTGGGCCGTGAAGGAGATGAATGTCAATCGCTTACGGTGCTACTGCGACTCCGACCTAGTTGCCAGCCAAGTCACTAGGATCTGCGATGTCGTCTCCCCCACCATCATAGCATACTGCCAAGCGGTAGACCAGCTGGGAGGACACTTCACCGGCTACTCGGTCGAGTGGATCGACATGCACAAGAACGAGGAGGCTGACGCTCTCTCCCGCATCGGGTCGACCCGCCAAACGCCACCCGCACACGTCTTCCTCGACATCATCCACAAGCCCTCGATCTCCCCACCCAAGGAGATTGACATCGGGATACCCCTGCAGCCCGAGCCTGCTCTAGTCGCCATGGTCATGGAACCCAGCGACTGGACCGCACAATATGTCACCTTTCTTGACCACAAGGTCCTACCTACCGACGAGACAGAGGCACGAATGATCGTACGCCTCTACAAATCCTTCATCATCATCAATGACGAGCTTCACAAACACAGCATGACTAGCGTATTCTAGCGCTGCGTACAACTAGAAGAAGGACGCCAGATCCTCCAAGACATCCACGCTGGCGACTGCGGCCATCACACCGGTGCCAGATCACTAGTCACCAAGGCCATGCGACATGGCTTCTACAGGCTCACCGCGCACGCCAACTCCATCGACATCGTCCAACTGTGCGTCAGGTGCCAGAAGTACGCCAACCAGACGCACATCCCTGGTTCGGAACTCAAGACCGTCCCCATCACCTGGCCGTTAGCTGTATGGGGCATGGACATGGTCGGTCCGTTCAAGAAGGCCCCATCTGGCTTCACCCACCTCCTGGTTGCAGTTGACAAGTTCACCAGGTGGGTCGAGGCCAAGCCGATCAAGAAGTGCGACGGCAAGACTGCCACCAAGTTCCTCCACGAGATCATCTACCGGTATGGCTACCCGCACAACATCATAACGGACAACAGCACCAACTTCGCTAATGGTGCCATGGCGGAATTTTGTGAGGAGCACGGCATACGGCTCGACCTCACCTTAGTAGCCCACCCAGAGTCGAACGGCCAAGCAGAGCACGCAAACCAAAGAGTCCTCAACGGGCTCAAGCCACGACTTCAGGTGCCCCTCGAGTGAACCCTGGATGCTAGGTCGAAGAGCTCCCCTCTGTGATATGGGGCATCCGCACCTCTGTTAACCGTTCCACGGGGTTCACGCCCTTCTTCATGGTGTACAGCGCTGAAGCCGTAATGCAAACCGACCTGGAACACGAATCGCCCCGGGTCGTCAATTATGTGAAGGCGGCAAATGAGATCGCCCGCCAAGACGGGGTCGACCACCTTGACGAAGCACGCGACCTAGCTCGCTCCCGCACCGCCATCTACCAGCAGGGACTCCGCCGCTACCACAGCCACCGAGTCTGGACTCGCACCTTCTAGGAAGGCGACCTGGTCCTATGACTAGTCCAGGACAAGAAGGGCATGCACAAGCTTTCTCCCCCATGGGAGGGGCCATTCGCCATAGGGCGAGTCCTAGGCAACAACGCCTACTACCTAATCGATGTAAGAGGCACGACCAGCTCTAAGTTGGGAGGCCATGGAATGTAAACCTCCTCCGAAAGTACTACACATAGAACTAAAACTTGTAGTTAGCTGCTATATAATAAAAATTCAGATCGCACAAATTGTGTCTACTCGCCATATTATTGTGCCAATCGCACTCGTATATTTAGCAATATGCTACTCACGGAAGTCAACCCTTGGTCGAGCAACCGGCATGGCTAAGTAGTGTAGCCCATGGGCACTGAATATACTCGTGCCTTGTGTCGTCCACGAACAGCCACCCCGGAGCCCCCATTGGAGTCACCTTGCTCGACTAGCCCGCCGGGCCAAGACAACCGATAACGCTTCTCACGGCGACCTGTCCTCCCCATCCTCGTGCACAGCGACTCGAATGGTTAAGTACCATGCACGGGGACATGTCTACAATAACCCCTACACGGCTCGAGAACACACTAAGTAAGAGAGCCTGCCTTGGACTCACCACGCGTCTGACTCTTCGAGCCGGGGGGAGAGACGCGTTATGAACAATGCACTAGATCCTCACCTACCTTGGGCATGCGACTAGAACGGCTAACTACCACGCTCGGAGACTCGCCTAAGTCGACCCTGCTCGCACTCAGCAAAACAGCCAAGTACAGAGCTCCCTTGGGGTCGCCAAGCGACTGGCTGCATGAGCCATGGCGAGTCGATTCCAACATATATAAACTCAGTATAATCAAACTTACACATAAATGAGGTTAACCCCAATAAAGGGAGGACCCGCTCGGGGACTCGCACACCTAAAAATCAACATAGAACAGACATCACCACGCATTGCGAGTCGATTGACTCCTTTTACTTGCATACATATATATTGTTTACATTACAAAAGCGGCCAGTCGCCATAACATACAAAAGCCCCTTAGGGCAGCAACTCATTTTGTAGGCTCTGATGAAGAGGCACCGCCATCACCCTTCACCCGGACGAATGGCTCCCAAGGGTTCACCGGGTACATCGTCAACAACTTCGACAATGACGACCGGAAGTGTTGCTCCGACTTCAGGTCACGATGCTCCATCTCAGAGTCACCCGACGCCACCATCGTTTCCTGGTACGGCAGCAAATCCCCCGTCGCCAATACTCGCTCCGCGAATGAAGCAGCCTTGGCGGTCAACCTCAGAACCTCCGAGATCTCCACCGAGCCATTCGCCGAAGGGTAAATGCTGGTGACATCGTCGAGGTTGAAGTCGTCAGGGGAGTGAGCGAGTCCAAGTCTCAACGCTATGGTGGCCACGCGTTTGAAGGCCGATCGTGCCATACACTCGATGACGGCGAGCGCCTCCTCTAGATAGCTCCAAACCTCTGTCAACCCCCAGAAATAACCTCGGCGGGGGAAATCCCTTGAAGCACAGCCTAGACGCATAGTGTTGAAGCAGTGGCCACGTTCACCATCGCCGTCACGCACTGCGAGGCATCAAAGGTTTACACCATCGGGTCTCTCTGCCTTATTAGGGCTGCAATGTTAGAAATTCAATATCACTAAGGACTCACCCGCACAGGGACTCGCCGCATACTAAAAAGAAAGAGCAGACACCCACCAAGAAGCCTATGATAGTTCTCCGTCACATGTTTCTCAGGCGCACCAAGGTCACCCTGCAACCCGAGGATGACTAAGTCGAAGGCCTTCCGCTCCTCCTTCATTGTGGCGACTGCAGCCTTGGCCCTCTCCTCAAAAGAGATCATCGACGCCTTTGCCGCCTCTAATTCCTTCACCAGCGAGTCAATTCGCTCCTTCGCTGTATCTAGTTCAGCAGCCGGAACATACCCCTCGCGGGCCTTGCCAATTGCAGCAGGGAGTCCATCTAAGAGGGAAGGGCATCACAATTCAGTCTTGCATAAGGAACAACGGCCCGAGATTGCCAAAGGAAACACGAACTCACCAGCAGTTTCTTGGAGTCACCGGTAGATCTCCTGCGCTACCCGTGGAAACAATGTGGCCACTCTCACCAGGGCACTAGTAGTCGGGGCCAGTGGCTCCGCTAGCGAGGCCTCCTTGATTGGCTCTGATTGGGTGGCCGTCACTTCTTTAGCACGGGTAGTGGAGTCATCCTCCTCCGTGTTTCCCCCTACCGCGATGTCAAGGACGTCCCCTTTCTTCTTCTTCTTTGCGCCTTCACCTGGCTCATCCTCCGCAACAAGTTTCCTCTTCTTGGAGGGGTCGGCTTCCCCTATGGCATCGACTGGCAGAAGATTGGCCACCGGAGGGCGGCCAATCTTCTTGGCACCGAACCTGCAAAGTCGCCACGGTTAGCGAACAAATTACACAAGAAAACATCAAAGCACGGAAAAGGAGAACATCAAACTTACTTGGCGACTGGAAGAAAGCGCAGTCCCTTACTAATATGGGCAGGCTTCTCTAGCTCCGGGCCCAACTTGCGTGAGAGCCCCTTCTCGAAGACACTCGCAACCCACGACACCGTGGGCTTCTTTGATGTCGAGGTCGCGGTCGCAGGAACCTCCGGCCTGGGCGACATGGCCACTTCCTTCGATGGCGACGACCTTGACCTCATGATTTCAGCAGCCCTTGGCTCCACGGCCCTTGGAACCACTAATTCCACCACTATGTATGTGGCTTCTGATCCCTTGTCACTGGACTCCTCATCCGACTAAAATGCCACCACTGTTCTGGGCGGCAACACCGGCTTCGGTGCCGGCTTCTTCGCAGGCAACTTCAGCTTTCATGTGGGCTTCACCGGTGAGGCCACTCGCCGCGAGCTGTGCTCCTGGAGGAACTCGTCGTTGTCGTCGTGCTCTTCAAGGCTGCGACTCGCCTTGATCTCGCGCTGCTTCTACATGCGAGTCTTCGGGCCGCATGCGCTGGTGGGGGAATCTCCCTCGGTTCTTCTTTGCTCTCGGAGGACTCCCCTTTTCTCCCCTCTTTGAGATCTTTGGGAATCTCCTCGTCGAGTGGGGGAAGCTAGCCTTCAAGGATCTGAAACAACTGAGAGCGGGTAAGGAGGATTGGTCCGGTTAGAAATCACGACTGAACATTACGAGTCGTGGGTGAAAATTGCACGCGCGCAAGTCACGGCTAAAGACAAAGTGATGAGGAAAAACTTACCGTGGGGGCTTCATTCTTCACAGCCACGTACGGAGCAAGACCGGCCGTCGGGTCGGTAAACTCCGTGTCCGTGATCTTCTTCAAGGTAGCCTTGTAGTCAGTGGCCTCCTAGGACTCCTTGCTCGTCCTGGAAGGGTTATTCTTCCCGGCGTACTCATACATCCAGTGGGGCCGGGTTGCCAATGGGACCTGGCACCGTCCGAGCCAGCAGTTGTAGAGGTTGAGTGTTGCAAGCCCCTTATTCTTCAGCAGCTAGATCTGCTCAATCATCTCGGGGATGGCCATCTTCTGGTTGTTCGGGAGCTTCGTTGCTATCAGCTGACATGGCTTGCTCCTCTCTGCAATGTACATCGGGAGTACCACTTCGCCAGAGGGAGTAGATTCCTTCACATAAAAACAGCTTTTCTTCCACTCGCTCGCGGCTTTCTTTGGTAGCAGGAGCTTGAAGAATTTCGCCTTCGGCTTCAATTGGAAGGTAACGCCGCCTGCCGCTAGGATGGGGCTACCCGATCCATCGTGGCCGATGCGGCCGTGGAACAGCTCCAACCACAGCGAGAAGTAGGGTCGGCATCTCAGATAGCATTCACAGAAGGCGACGAAGTTCGCCAACTGCTCGATGCTGTGCGGACCTAGATCCGACGGCTTGATCGCGTAATATGCGCAGAACCATCGGAAGAAGATCGAGGTGGGGAATCCCAAGCCCCTCGAGGACTAAACCCTCGAGGACTGGAAGACCAAAAACCTAAGCGTCTAGCCGCTGAAATTCAGCGACTAGACCCTCGGGGGATGGAGGACTAAAACTCTAAATGCCTAGCCACTGAAATTCAGAGACTATGCACTCGGGGACTAGACATACCTGAATGGCAGCACCAAGGATGCTGTGAAGTTTCCTGGTGTCCGTCGAAGGTACCACAAAAGATGTGCGCCTGCGCTGCTACCCAACACCTTTGCCATGAAGCACGGAAACAATGCGGCCACTCTCACCGGGGCGCTAGTAGTCAGGGCCAGTGGCTCCGCTGGCGAGGCCTCCTTGATTGGCTCTGACTGGGCGTCCATCACTTCTTCAGCACGGGTAGTGGAGTCATCCTCCTCCACGTTTCCCCCTACCACGATGTCAAGGACGTCCCCTTTCTTCTTCTTCTTTGCGCCTTCACCTGTCTCATCCTCCGCAACAAGTTTCCTCTTCTTGGAGGGGTCGGCTTCCCCTATGGCATCGACTGGCAGAAGATTGGCCACCGGACGGCGGCCAATCTTCTTGGCACCGAACTTGCGAAGTCGCCACTGTTAGCGAACAAATTACACAAGAAAACATCAAAGCATGGAAAAGGAGAACATCAAACTTACTTGGCGACTGGAAGAAACCACAGTCCCTTACTAATATGGGCAGGCTTCTCTAGCTCTGGGCCCAACTTGCGTGAGATCCCCTTCTCGAAGACACTCACAACCCACGACACTGCGGGCTTCTTTGATGTCGATGTCCCGGTCGCGGGAACCTCTAGCCCGGGCGACATGGCTGCTTCCTCCGGTGGTGACGACCTTGACCCCATGATTTCAGCAGCCCTTGGCTCCACGGCAGCCGAGACTGTTGGCGCGATCGTGGCGAGTGGAACCACTGATTGCACCACTATGTCCGTGGCTTCCAATCCCTTGTCACCGGACTCCTCATCCGACTGAAATGCCACCACTGTTCTGGGCGGCGACGCCGGCTTCGGTGCCGGCTTCTTTGCATGCAACTTCAGCTTTCGTGCGGGCTTCACCGGCGTGGCCACTCGCTGCGAGCTGTTCTCCCGTAGGAACTCGTCATCGTCGTCGCGCTCTTTAAGGCTGCGACTCGCCTTGATCTCGCGCTGCTTCTGCATGCGAGTCTTCGGGCCGCATGCGCTGGTGGGGGATCTCCCTCGCTTCTTCTTTGCTCTCGGAGGAATCCCCTTTGGTCCCCTCTTTGAGCTCTTTGGGAATCTCCTCGTCGAGTGGGTAAAGCCAGCCTTCAAGGATCTGAAACAACTGAGAGTGGATAAGGAGGATTGGTCCGGTTAGAAATCACGACTGAACATTATGAGTCGCGGGTGAAAATTGCACGCGCGCGAGTCATGGCTAAAGACAAAGTGATGAGGAAAAACTTACTTTGGGGGTTTCATTCTTCACGGCCACGTACGAAGCAAGCCCGGCCATCGGGTTGGTAAACTTCGTGTCCGTGATCTTCTTCAAGGCGGCCTTGTAGTCAGCGGCCTCCTAGGACTCCTTGCTCGTCCTAGAAGGGTTGTTCTTCCTAGTGTACTCATACATCCAGTAGGGCCGGGTTGCCAATGGGACCTGGCGCCGTCCGAGCCATCAGTTGTAGAGGTTGAGTGTCTCAAGCCCGTTATTCTTCAGCAGCTGGATCTGCTCAATCATCTCGGGGATGGCCATCTTCTGTTTGTCGGGAGCTTCGTTGCTATCAGTTGACAGGGCTCGCTCCTCTCTGCAATGTACATCGGGAGTACCACTTCGCCAGAGGGAGTAGATTCCTTCACATAAAACCAGCTTTTCTTCCACTTGCTCGCGGCTTTCTTTGGTAGCAGTAGCTTGAATAAGTTCGCCTTCGGCTTCAATTGGAAGGTAACGCCGCTTGCCGCTAGGATGGGGCTACCCGATCCATCGTGGCCGATGCGGCCGTGGAACAGCTCCAGCCACAGTGAGAAGTAGTGTCGGCATCCCAGATAGCATTCACAGAAGGCGACGAACATCGCCAACTGCTCGATGCTATGCGGACCTAGATCCGACGGCTTGGTCGCGTAATACACGCAGCACCATCAGAAGAAGATCGAGGTGGGGAATCCCAAGCCCCTCTCTCCAGATGGCTTGGGGAACAGATGAATTCACCAGTGCGAGGCTTCGGCTCGGTCTCGTAGGGCGCGGGAATTCGCCAATTCCCCTTGCAGAGAACCCTTGCATCCTCAAACGACTTGAGCTAAGCAGTGGTACACTTGGACTTCCCCCACAAATCCTTCGTAGGTGCCATCGAGGAGGAGATGAGGTCGCTTGGTATAGAAATTCTGGATCACGGAGAGACAGAGATATTGGGAGTACGTGGGACTGAGAAATGTGGAAAAAGATCTATAGGGTTCCTCACCACTCTCCTTATAAAGACACGCTACCCGCCAAACTCGAGATAGCCGTTACCCATGGTAATTACACCGAAGTTACAGTTGCTTTACCCAATGGCTTGTTTGACCAAGTTGGCGGTCCAACTTCTTTCACTCGACTCGCGTGCTGGTACGCCTTATCCATTCGACGGGGTGCAGCGACTCGAGCATAAGTACACTCGCCAATGTTGCGACTGAAGACCTGGTGGAAAAATTTCCTCCTTCATCGAGGGAGTCCATCGCCGATTCGACTGGGCGTCTAAATTGGACTCGCCTACTCCAACTGCCAAATGAACACCTGCACTGAATCGACACTGGCCTCGGGGACTACTATTGGGGATATGCCGAATGGGGTATACCCAGCAGGACGTTTCAACTGGACCAAGGGCCTTGTGAGTGGGCCTACAGGACGGCAACTGGAATGCGACTAAGAGCAAGCCTGGCGACTAGAAGCTAGAGGCCCAGAAGCGTAGCTAAAGCCTAGTCGGGTTAGGTCAAATCCTCCGAATCCTTGACTAGTTCGGTTGTATATCTGTAAATCCTAGCGAGGCGCCCCCTATATAAACCTCCCTAGGGTTCCCTTTGTACTCACGTTCCATCATACACCCCTTTGAGCGACTCACGGCCTAGCCACCGAGCTCGCGACCCATGTAACTCGCTCGCCACTAATACAATCTAGCAGGACTAGGTCTTTACCCTCCGGGGGGCGAACCTAGGTAAACTCATGTGTCTCCACCCCCATCTTGCTCTGCAGATGGCCACCAGCTCGTGCCCTCAATCCTATCAATCGCTACCCCTGGTAGCGACTGGCGTGGTTATTCCCACGATAGAGGGCACAACTGGTTCCTGGTGGGAAAATCTCCTGGCAATGCAAGCTTCCCATCATGTTGTTACCTAGAAATAGTTCACCGGATCTTTTCGAGCTTACATATCCCGGAGGGTTTGGTGGATCAAAAGAGGGAGGAGTTTCTCAAGCTGAAACAAGGCACTGGTTCTGTGTATGATTACCAGCACAATTTCAATCATCTTGCCTGCTATGATCCTGAAGAGTTCTCCACTAATGTTAAGAAACAAGATTTATTTCGCAAGGGAATAGACCCTGATGTACGTCGTGATATCCATTTTGCTAGATTTTGGAAACCTTCAAGCTCTTATCAACAAGGCAATGAAAGAAGAGAGTGGAAAGGTGGAATATGAGGAAGCCTGTAAGCATTCTCACGAAGGGTTCAACAAATCTGGTTCAATCACTAAGAAGCATTGTTTTTTCGTCCCTTACAGTGTTGTGCCACGAGCTCCTTACACACCAAGATCTTCTGGATATGCTCCTCTCCCGAATGCTACTTCAAGTAATGCTGGTGGGACAAACTATCCTGCTACTGGTACGACATCAGGTCTTATCTGTTTCAACTATCGCCAGCCTGGCCACTTTGTAAAGGAGTGTCCTCAAAAGAATGCTGCTGAGAGAGCACCACCAAATAAGTATACCAAGCCTCAAGCTGCTAGAAGTGGTCATCTGACCCATATCTCCGCTAAAGAGGCCCAGGAAGATCCAAGCGCTATTATGGGTACGCTTCATATCAATCAAATTCCAGCTAAAGTTTTGTTTGATTCTGGAGCATTTCATTCATTTCACAAGCTTTTGCTGAAATGCATGGGATAAATTTTGAGGGGTTGCCTATTCGTTGGTCGGTTCATTCCCCTGGTTCTAGATGGCAAACCACCATGGTCGGGCATGGAAACCTAATCAATGTTTCCTCTCAGTTGTTCCCCACTTCTATTATTGCCCTCAAGTCAACTGACATTGACGCCATCTTGGGCATCGACTAGTTGTCTCAATACCACACGGTTATCGACTGTGTAACCAAGTCTGTGACTCTGACTAGTCATGCTGGCATAACAGTCACATATTGGACTGTAGGGTCACTATCTCCTTTAGCTGTTTAAATTCCTCAAGTGGAGTTGTATGCTATTGAAGTTCAACCTACGTTAGAGATTCAAGATGTTTCCATGGTATGTGAATTCCTGGATGTCTTTCCTAAAGAGTTCCCTGGAATGCCACATGATTGAAGTGTGGAGTTTGTCATAGAGTTGGTTCCTAGAACTGCACCTGTTTCCAAAAGACCTTATTGTATGCCTCCTCATGAGATAGTCGAGTTGAAGAAGCATATAGAGGAGTTTTTTGACACCTTTACCGTAGGGGAAGCCCCTACGGTGTAAATTTTATATTAATAAAAAGAAAACTGTACAAGAGAAACACAAGGGAGGGGTTACATCAAGGAGGGTAAAAGTGAACAGATAACATGTCTAAAAATTTAAAAAAAAGATCAAACAACCAATCAATAAGTGGTTGGACTAGATTGGCTTTCACTTTGTATCTATGGAGCAAAGCATCACTTTGGAAACCAATCTTACACCTATTTAGAAAGACCAATAGTTCCCTAAAAATTAAATCATTCCTCGATTGCCAGATATTCCATGCGTAGCATGTAAACATCTTCATGTAACAAGGGCCTATGAATGATCTACTAACCGTCACAAACCTCTCGAAAAACAAGAGAGACATATCCCACTGAATGTCAATTGTGTTCTAGCACTTCTGAGCAAAAATATAGTCGAAAAAAGATGATCTTTAGTTTCCATTGTTGAGGCAGGGAACAACACACACTCTAAACCTGAATCCAGATGCCAGTTCTTCCGTAACATCAAATCTTTAGTATTAAGGCGGTCGATCATCAATAACCAAGAAAACACTTTCAACTTTGCTAAGGCCTTGCACTTCTAGATAGAATTCAACCCCTCATCTTGTGGCATCCGTTTAAAAAGAAATTCGTAATATCTTGAGGAAGTGTACTTATCTCTCCACACGAATAGTTGATACATTGCAAATGTATCTATAATTTTTGATCTTACATGCTTGGTTTTATCTACTTTCTTGTGTTTTATCCACACTTTGGAGTACTTTTCATAAGATTTTTTGGACTAACCTATTAACAAGAGCCACAGTGCGAGCTGCCTGTTTTCTGCTGTTTTTGTTTCCAGGAAAGTCAGAAAATGAATATTCTCGGAATTGGACAGGACAAAAGCCAAAGTCGCTATTTTACCGGAAGGCATCTGGAGCCAGAATACGAGACAGAGAAGGGCTGGGGCCTGGCCACACCACCTGGCCGTGCGGCCAGGCCTGGCCCGCGCCAGGGGGTGGTCTGGCCGACCCCAGCAACCCCTCGGCCTCTACTTTCGCCTATATATTGCCTCTGATACGGAAACCCTAAGTACCCGATCAAAAATCCACGAAAGAGTCTGCAGCCGCCGTCATCTCCATCCCTAAATCGGGAGGGATCTAAAGCTCTTCCCGGCACCCTGCCGGAGAGGGGAATTCACCCTGGAGGCCTTCTTCAGCATCATGCAAGCCTCCGATGTGATGTGTGAGTAGTTCATCTCTAGACTACGGGTCCATGTAGTAGCTAGATGGCTGGTTCTCCTCCTTTGTGCTTTCATGTCTAGATCTTGTGAGCTCGGTTCATGATCAAGATCATCTATTTGTAATTCTGCATGTTGTGTTTGCGGGGATCCGATGGATATTGAGATGCTATTTCAGATTGATTATTGATTCTATCATGTCTTTGTTATTTGTGATTTTGCATGATTTCCGTTGTTAGTAGCTATCTTGGCCAAGTAGATGCTAGCAAGTCCAAGAGTTAGTATTTATGCTCGATAGTGGCTTCATGCCTCTAGTAATCTGGGGAAGTGATAGAAATCTCTAAGGTACTAGATGTGCTGTTGCTACTAGGGAGAAAACAACAATCATTTGTTCATAGAACAATCGTATTGTTTACATTACATGCAATTCGTAAAGCAATAATCTATTGCTTGCAACTTAATACTGGAGGGGGTTCAGATGATAACATGAAGGTGGATTATTAGTCATAGATGCAGTTCGATGGCGGTCTATGTATAATGTTGTAATGCCCAATCAAGTCTCAAAGGAGTCAAGATGATTAGTATATGCTTGTATGCGTTCTCGATGTTTGTCAATTGCCCTGCTGTAATTTGTTCACCCAGCATGTTATCTATCTTAAGGAGAGCCACCTCTAGTGAACTATGGACCCCGGTCCTTTATTTTACATACAATCTACAAACTGTTTACTGTTTTGTGTTTAATTTCTGCAAACTATTACTTCCTTCCATTCGATACGTTTAATCCTTTGTTGGGGACCAAAACTGGTGAGATTGACAACCTCATCGCAAGTTGGGGACAAAGTTCTATGGTTGTGTTGTGCATGTCTCCACGTTGCTACTAGCACCGGTAGTGCGCCCTGCCAAGGCTCAGCTAGCAACACCTTTGGGGTGTTTCCTTGCTCCTACTGGATTGATAACCTTGGTTTCGTAACTGAGGGAAACTTATTGTTGTGCTCATCATACCTTCCTCTTGGGGTTCCCCAACAAGCTCGTTAATAAACGAGTCGGCAATAGTCTCTGGTCCACTTCCATATCTGCAAACTGCATGTTTGCTAAAATTTGTTGAACTTGCTGATATTCTTGATGGGCTTCCACTGAAAGAGGAAGAGCTAAACAAGATCAAAGATTACTTACTAGTGCAACATCGGCCACTGCAAGTCTTCATTGAGAACATAAGAGAATAATCGAGGGAACTTGTTGTAGAGTAATTCTTTACTATGACAAAAATCTTTCCAAAAAAGAACAGATCAGCCACTACCCACCTTACATAGAGAGACACTCCTGTAAATATTGACAATACCAAAGATGCTGCACCACCAAAATGACCCACGTCGAGTCTGAGCATGTGGCACTCTATCACCATAAAGAGACCACACAAGTTTAACCCAAGGCACATATAATTTTGAATAGAATTGATGGAGTTGTTTTAACAACAAAGCTTTGTTTTGAATTCCCAAATTAGGAATCCCCAAGCCTCCATGTATTTTTGGTCTGCAGACCAGAGACCAAGCATCCATAGAATTAACCAAATAAGGGTCTTCTTCTTTAGCCCATAGGCAGTGATGTTGAGATCTATTGCAAATATTAATAATTGTTTTTTGTAATTTGATAGAGCACATGAGGGAATGTTCACAAAGTTGATAACACTGATTGAACAAATTGCAATCTTCCTCCATATCCCAAGAACCTAGCACTAGCATTGAGCCTCCTCTCAAGAAGACCAACTAGGGGGCAATATCCTGCACTTTAGGCTTTGTTGTGCCCAACGGTAAGCCCAGGTAAGTAAAAGGAAGACAACCGATAGAGCAACCAAACACCAAAGCAAGCATTGTCAAATTGTCATGTGATACATTGATCAACATCAAAGATGATTTAGAGTAGTTAACTCTGATACCTGTAGCATGTGCAAAGTTTTCAAGCGGAATTTTTAAAACCTCCAACTGAACAGGACAAGCTTGCAGAACAAGGAGGGTGGTCATCATACTGGATAATAGGAAAGTCGCAATCGGGAATATTCAGAGGAGCATGCAGGACACCGTCACGAAAAATTATGTTGACCATTTCTTGGATTAGTTTAGAAACACCCATGAATAAGAGTGGAGACAAGGGATCACCCTGGCGCACTCCATGTTTACAAAGAAATTTCTTTCCTGGAACACCGTTGAGCAGAACTGAAGATGTAATAGAGGATATAATCATCTTGATCCATATAATCCAACAAGGATCAAAACCAAAGCATTCAAAAACCTTAATAATTGCAGTGTGGTCGACTGTATCAAAGGCTTTAGGAAAATCTAACTTCAGGATAATAGTTTCAGTGCCAGAATCTTTGCATTGATGTATATACTAAAGAGAAGTTGGAGATATAAGGTTATATTCAGACCAACACTTCCTCTTGGGGATGTCCTACCATCTTTGTTAAGAAGGGGGATACCAATATACCGCGTCTGGTTGTGGATTATTGCCCTCTCAATGTTGTGACTATCAAGAATAAGTATCCTCTCCCTAGGATCAACGATCTTTGTGATTAGTTAACTGGTGCCACCGTATTCTCCAAAATGGATTTAAGGTCAGGGTATCACCAAATTAAGTTCCAAAAGGAAGACATTCCAAAGACTGCATTCACTACTCGTTATGGTCTTTACAAGTACACCGTTATTTCCTTTGGTCTTACCAATGCTCCAGCAAATTTTATGCAGCTCATGAACTCTGTCTTCATGGAGTATCTCCACAAGTTGGTATAGAGGACTCTTGAGGTGAAGTCTTCTATAGAGGGTGGGATCAAAGATGCTCAAAAGAAGGATCCTGAATTTGACATGATAAAAGCGAGTATTGCTGGGGGGAGTTTCTAAATGCTTCTCCGTCAATGACTAAGGCGTCCTTTATTTTGGTACACATTTGGTAGTGCCAAATGGGAAGGACTTGAAGCAGATAATTCTTCAAGAGGCTCATGAATCACCTCTTTACAATCACCCATGAGGTACCAAGATGTATCAGGGATCTCCGTCAAAGATTCTGGTGGTCTGGTATGAAGCAAGACATCGCTTGTTTTGTTGCTGAATGTGATGTTTGTCGTCGTGTCAAGGTGGAACACCAACGACCTACTGGTCTCCTAAAACCGCACTGTATTCCTGAGTGGAAATGGGATGAAGTTGGTATGGATTTTATCACTGGCCTTCCCAAGACTTAGAAAGGAAATTATACCATGTGGGTTCTCGTTGATTATCTGTCCATGGTGGCTCATTTTCTTCCAGTTTAGGAAATCATCCGAGCTAGTGAATTGGTTGATGTTTACATATCCCAGATCGTTGTTCTTCATGGTGTTCCCAAGAAGATAGTATCTTATCGTGGGAGTCTTTTCACTTCTAGGTTTTGGAGAAGTCTCCAAAATGCTATGGGAACTAATCTGTCTTTCAGTACAGCTTATCACCCAAGTAGTGGTGGACAAACTGAAAGGGTGAATAAAATCCTTGAAGACATGCTCAGAGCATGTGTCATATATATTGGCAAGAACTGGGAGAATGCCTTCCTTTTGCTGAATTCTCCTACAACAATAGTTATGAGTCCAATATAGACATGGCATCTTTTTAGTTCTTATATACAAGAACATGTCGTACTCCTCTGAATTGGTCTGAAATCAGCAAAAGGAAGTTCTTTGGAGCGGGTATGATCAAGGAAGAAGAAGATCAAGTTTGTATTATACGAGATCATTTGAACACTGCTCAGTCTTGCCAGAAGAGTTATCATGATCGTCACCATCAACATGTTGAATATGAAGTTGGTGATCAAGCTTATCTTCGGGTCACTCCTCTAAAGGGTGTTCATCGCTTCAGTATCAAAGGAAAATTGGCTCCTCGCTATGTTGGTCCTTTCTGTGTCCTTTCCAAGCGAGGTAAGCTCGCATATCAATTGGAGCTACCTACAAACTTCAATGCGGTACATGGTATCTTTCATGTGTCTCAACTCAAGCGTTGCTTCATAAACCCGGTTCGTGGTGTTGATCACCAAAATCTGGACCTTCAAGAGGATCTGACTTATCGAGAGTATCTTGTTTGTATCCTTGATGAAGTCGAGCGCAAGACTCGTTGTCAAAGCATCAAGTTTCTAAAAGTTCAGTGGTCTCATCACTTTGAGGACGAAGCAACCTGGGAACGAGAAGATCGTCTTTGATCTGAGTACCCTACCTCATTCTCTTAAACCTAGGAATCTCACGATGAGATTCTTGTAAGGGGGTAGAGCTATAACAACCCAAGTTTGTAATATATGTAATTAGTACTTAAGAATGGCATGCATCTGTTTAAAATCAATAAAACCATGCATGTAATCGAGGAAGTATGGACAAATGCAAGTGTAAAACCCTAGCTATTTGCAAATGTTTTCAAAGTGTGCTCCAAATTCAAATTTTGGAATATTTTGGTATTTACCAAAGTGCCATTGCCTTTTCTATAATTTAAAATGGCTTTAAAAACAATTTAATAGAGATCTTTATATTAAAAACTAGGGTTTTAATAAAACCTAGGGGTATTTTACAAGATGCATCCCCTAGACAACGAGGTCTAGGCCGTAGGTAGATTTCCTGCTTTGCTAGGGGGTTTTCGCAAAATGGTTTTCGTCCACCTCCAGCTGAAGCTGCTGCGTGCCGCTGTCGCTGCCGTTGATTCCTGTGCTATGATTACCGCTCGGCCGCCTCCATCGAGACAAGGATATGACCGCTGAGACATGCTCCCTTCCCCTTATCCCCTCCCTCGCCTCAGAGTCTCTCTCTCTCCCACCACATAGCCCGAACCCTAGCCGACATGGCCGCCGGTTAGCCGCCATTCCCATTGTCCTCAATCTTCACTGACCGCACCACGAGCTCCTCCTTGACGCATACTTCCTCCGCACCACTCGTATCGAGCCCGGGCGCCCCTAGTCAGCCACATCGAGCGCGCCTTTTACGACACTGACATGCTCCACCATGTGCCTCGTTGTTGCTCCGGTCGCCGCCTCGCCTCGCTGTCGTCACCAACCGTTTCACCATTTGCCTCATGTAGTCGTCTGCCACTGTGCCCTCGAGAGCGTCGCTGCCACCACTCGCCGCCGTGCTTGCTCTAGAGACCATTGGCTAGCGGCGCTAGCACTAGCCGCTTCGCCTCGCTCGTGCGGTTCGAATGCGCCCAGCCATGTTTCTTGGATCTGCTGAAAACGTTGTTGGTGACGACTACCTGCTGTGCCCTATCAGCGAGTCTGACATGACAGCCGCGTGGCCACCGCGTAGACCATATGTGGACTAGGTCCCACCCATTAGCCTTAGTGGCTAGACGCATCTGCGGTGTAAAATGGATTAGGGTTAGGGTAAGCTGGCGTCATGCTGACATCATAAAGGCTTTAATTATTTTTAGAAATGATTTAAAATGGCAGAAATTGTTATAATATTATAAAATTTATAACTAACTCATACTAAATCATAAAAATATGAATAATATATCAAAATGTTCAGAAGAATGAGATCTACTTATTTTAAGCTATCACATTGTCAAGCAACTTAAAACCCTAGTTTACTTAGCAGAACATTGAACCCCCTAAAATACATGTGGGTTCAACGGTGTGCCTTAACCAGGGAATCCTGAACCCTCTTAAAGCGATGTTGCACCTAGGGTTAGTGTAGAATCTCTAATCTGACGTGTCATACATATTGTTTGAGCATTGCATTATGCCATGTCTTGAATATTGCAAGGTAAAGGTCATGGTCAACCACCCTCTGCTAGCTCTCCAAAGAAGAGGGCTAATAATATTTGGTATTAAGAGTTTGTTGTTATGTGTGGGTAAAGTTGTACCCCCACGCAGGGTTAAATCTTTTCGAAAAGCCGTGTACACGGTACGACTTGGGAACGGACATGATGATCATATAGAACGACAAATAAATGTAAAACTTGGTTATTCATATGTGCTTAAGGATGCTTCCTCGAGGGTTCGAGGGGTGATCCCAGATAAGAGGTTCTAAAGTTCTTGGTTAACAAGATCAGATGTTCAAGATAGAGTCGTCGCTCTCTTACCTATTTTAAAAGTACTCTGTCTAGTTGAGCCTCTACTCTCTCTTGTTTAGAAACAAATATTGCTTCATGCAAAAGAATCTAGAGAAATATTTTCTAGTCAGAGAATATAGATACTAGGTTATCTAAGTCTTGCGGAGTACGTTATCGTACTCATCCTTGCGCTATTCTTGTTTTTGCAATAGATGATCTAGTCACAACTGAAGGTGGCTTCTATGTTGACATTGACGAGTACATGGGGGTCCCAGGTAGCAGCCTGAGGACTATGGAATGGACATCGCTTATGTTTATGGCCTCTTAGGATTTTTTTTAAGTTTGTTGTGTAGAATAACATAATTTTCTTTTGCTTTGTGGTGTAATATTGGGTCTGTGACACCTAGATTCTAATAATCTTATATCGAACTCTGTTAAGAGTATCAACTTATGTTGTTATATCCTTGTGTTCTATGATGATTACCGAATCATATACAGTGATCTTCTCAGTTTGGAGTTAAGTTTATCTCAGACGTTGATCTGAGGTTTGTTTAGCCCTAAGCCCGGGGGTGTTAGAACCAATCACCCCGCCGCCACACACACACCGAGATGCAACCCACACACCAACCCGACACGGACGCATGCGACACACACCACACATGACTCAACACCACACACTCCTCCTAGCTACATGCACGCCAGCACACAACGCACCCACTATCACGCACCCCACGTGGTTCCCACCTACCCCTTTGTCAACCTCCACCCTGCCCTTCCTTCCTCCCAATCCTGCCGCCTGGAGTAAGGCGGCACCCCGCTCGATCTCCCCTCTGCGCCACCGCCCTATGGTCCCCTCGACCGTGTCATCCCTCCTATGGTTCTCCACCACCGTTTGCACCTTCCTCTGCCTCGACCTCGCCCAGCCTCCACCGCTGCCGCTGCCAACTGCCACCACCTCAACCTTACCTTCCTGTGAACCGCTGCCGCTACAGCGAGCTCGCCTAGCCGCCCGACCTCCTCCCGCATCAAGCCTTGCCGCCATCCGTGGTGACCTTGCTCACCTCTACGGGCAGCGTCGGTTGCCACCATGCCATCCTCTCCTACTCCATCTATCCTCAACCGCCATGGCGCAATGGCGCCCTCTCCTGTGCCACCCCTCCAACCTCTGCATGTTGCCAACCTTAGGCCATGTCGCCACTCTCCTCCTCCTCCCGCGCAAGCATGGAAAGCCCAGAGGCGTCCGCCTCTGCTTCTGCCGTTGCCCACCGGCATCTCACCTTCGAGCATCGTCATACCCTGCCGCTAGGGCAGCACCGTCGCCTGGGGCTCCACCTTGACCTTGCCATCCCTAGGCTTTGTTGTCACCCTCCTACTTTCACCTCAACCTGACCAAGCTCTACGACCGATCCCCCTTTGTTGACATGTGGGCTAGGATGGTGCCCTGCAGCATGTGTCTCCCTCCGGTGCCCGAAACCGTGAAGCGGTGATGTCCATCCGGATAAACTACTGATGTTGTCGTGTATGTCTTTCTGCCTTTTTGCAGCCCTCCTATGTGAATATGTTGGGAGTATTTTGTCGATTCACCTAATAATTAAATATGAAGGCTATATGTGGGATATTCTTGTAGTATTCCGGACTCCTTTTAAATTTGTGAAGCGAACCGATGCCATGTTTTCCTTGTTAATTTAACATTTAAATTGTGGGGTATCTAAACAACTTGAACCTTCAATTAATTATCAGGATTCCAATCCCACTTAATATTGCTAAGTTAGACTGCATATTGCCATGCCATGCATCATATCATGATCATGCTAGATATTTTCCCTAGTATTAAATATTGCATTCGGTGTTCCTTCTAGTGCTTTGCTTCTTCCCGCAATAGGACGTTGATTTGATGTGAGCAATGACAAGTTCTCTGGTGTATCTTCGGCAATATTTCCCAGACGAGCATCCTCCCCCCTTCTACCTATTTTCGCTTTATGGCTTTACTTCTCTCTATTGCTATTCGTGTTGCGACGATTTAGTTTCCGTACCATTTATACCCCTTGCAACCTATATTTCCTTCGTCACTTCCTATTGCTTGTTCTTTTGTTAGGTAGCTGGTCTTGCAAGTGTAGCTGCTTGCTCAGGTGTTGGTTCAAGTTGTTGAGTTTCACAGTTGTTGGGAGGTTGTCACATGTTTAATGGTGGAGATGATCATGGTTGTAAGTACAACTTGATAATTAAAATATTGGGAATAAATATAACTAATAAAGAGCCACCGGTGGGCAATTGTTGAGATCTGGCTTTTATCCCGCCCACTTGTATCCACCTAGGACCCGAGTACTTGATGCATGTTCATTGACTATCGCACTATCCATATGTGGGATAGTTTATGGATCCCCCTTCGCCTGAGCTCGATTCACATCTTACTTCCCGGGGCCACAAATTAGTTTGGGCTTTACTACTATCTTGTACATATGCCATGCTTTACTGCTTTATTTACTACTATTGCTCCAAGAACGTTTAACTATACTAATTTGGAAAAAATGCGGAATGTTTTTGCGGTATCGACAAGCCCAATCACACTTTTGGGTTCCTAGTCATTTACATCCATTATCGCGAACCTCTGGGTCTGTTTCGGATCACAACCGACTTTGTTGTGCGTAGATTAGTGGGGTGGCCCCCTCAAATCATTTTTGAATCATGTGAATGCTTTGTCGTGATGCCTCGTTGCTTTTATTTGGTTTTTCCGGAGGTTTGTGAACACCCGGATTTTTAAGTCCAGATGCATGTTATGTCGTACATCGCAATCCCAAGATTAGCATTTTTGCGAGACATAACAGAATTGGTAGCACAGTACATCATCCATTATAAACCATAATAGTCTTACAAATAGTTGATCACAGGATCAAGTCTTAATACACATCAATGCAGCAGAAATAATCGTAGTAGACTCCATCTTCATTGCCATAGACAATGCTGACGATGGGAGATGATCCTAGTTATCGTAGACCTCCTGTTGTCCGTCCTCCGGATAGTCCTCTTCATAGTCTGGCCATGGGAATAGCCAGGGACAAAGCCATGAGTACTCTTAAAGTACTCGCAAACTATCACTAAGACAAGTAAGACAATTCTAGTAGGAATCATAAGGTCTAGTCTTGTTTGCAATAAGCCAATTTTATTTCAGGAGTACTTAGGGGGTGGCATATCTAGATTACTCAAGTGGGAACCTAGTTTTCATTTCCACAACCCCATTGTGGTCAATTCAAAGTCATATTTCAAGTCACGGGTCATTTTTAAAACATCTTACAACGGAATAGTATGGCCACTCCAACTGTCCATGACTGCGGACGCGGCTATTTGAATAGTTTGACACTCTACAGAGGTGGTACACTTCAACCACAAAATTCGATACATCCATCAGGGATAACCCTGAATCGTCATACTTGGTATGCGGATAATCAATCCCAACCTTTCAATTACACACCCTAGTATAGGCACCTCCCCTATGAGCTTGGCCTCCCAGCTATGGCCATCGGCCATCTCGAGAACTGCATAGGTGGATATTTATATTCATGAGGTAGCCTCAGCTTAACCTCTTTCCGCAAGGGAACCCATACTAAGACATATAAGCTTCCAGTTAATCCCTACCCAAATCAGGCATTGTGGTTGTACGGTAAAAGCTGGAATGGTATCGCATCCGAACCCAACCATCAGTTTTTATCAAAGTCAAGGCACATGCCTCATTCAGTATCATCTTCAAGTCATTGTGTTTCAATAACCATGTCAAAACATTTCAATAGAATGACTCATCATTCCAAGGTTTTCATAATCATTTGCTCCAAGTGTTCCCATCTAAAGTGATCAATTTTAGTTTAGCACTACCAACTATCAATGAGGGTATCACTATTGATGGGGTGCTAATCAAGTGTAACTACTCAAGCTTAGTTCTATGCTCTTGAGGGCATCTATTCTATTTTCCATTAATCACCAATAAGTACTATTTAAGAAACTTTAGTAAAGATAAAAGAATAAAGCTTGCAAGTAAAACTTGGAATTGGTAAAGTATGCATAGGGTATCTGCACAAGTTAGCTTGCATAGTGGGGCTTTTATAGTTAAGCTTGCCTTGGTTGGTACAGTTGTCGAAGTTCTCTTCTTATTTGTCGTAGAACTCTACCTCCTCGTAGCCCGGGTCGGTACTAGCGTCTATAAATAAATACGAGGTACACAATCACCAAACAATACTTAACTACTTCTATTTAGCACACAAGGGCTCACACTAGATGCTCTAGCATCATCTCAATCACTACATGAAATATTTACATATTCTTATTTATCTTGTTTTAGAAATGCAATTTCTACTCATTGAAAAATACTTAAGATTTAATATTCTCCAATTAAAATATGGGATCATGTGGACACATGTCATCACCACATATTCCAATACTTGGGAATGTGATTTAAAGGGGTTGTCATATATTACAAAGTTTAATATTGCTTTTTAATATAATTAATATGACTAGAAATGGCTATATAGCATTCTTTTAATACTAGTCCATGATTTCTGCATGTAAAACCATATATTTTCATATATTCAGATAGATCATGGCAATTGTGATTTTTGAGAATTGGAATCAACTCAAAAGAATTTATGGTTGATTTTAGAAAAATGTTTGAAGTTGGAAAAGTCATTGTCTTGTTATTTCTACCTTGGGTAATCTCTAACTTCAAACTGTTTGAATCCAACGGGGGTGTGTAGAGATTTTCATTTCCTTTCAAACAAAATTGGAATCATGCACTTTGGCTCAGTAAATCTTTCTGAATTCAATTTTGAAGTCAGTGACAGAATAGGGATTTGAATAAAAAGGAAAATCTAAATTTGAATCGTTGGGCGTGTGTGGGAATGGGAGTGGGCTGGCCCAGCTACACGGCGCACGCGCAGCAGGCTGCAGTAACGCTGGTCCCACATGTTAGCGGCTATTCTCACGCGAAGCGGTATGCGTGCATCTCAGCCGCAAGATTAGAGCGCGATCAGCGGCTCGGCGCCATCGTCTCCGTCGCACAACGCGCGGGGGATTTCAACCCTACCTCGATGGTGGGGTCGACGGGGGATTACCAGGGCTCTAGCTAGGTCCGGCGATGGGGGGCGAACAAGCTTGTAGACGACGGCGGTTCGAATGGTGGTCGCGGCGGCTCTTGGGGTGGCTCCAATCGCTGGGGCCATTCCACCACAGCAGCGGCAGGCTCCGGCGGAATTGCGCTACTCCCCTTGCTCCGGAAATGGGTCAGAGGGGTTCCTGGGGGAGAGGTGAGTCGAGTTGTGTGCATTTTGAGGCAGGGGGAGGGGTCTATTTATACCCCGGCGAGGGGAGCAGTGAGGCATGGCTCGGGCTCATCGGGGACATCACTACAAGGTGCTAGAGGCATGGCTGAGGGCATAGGTCGACGTGGTGCTCTTCAGTGATCGTCAAGCGCACAGTGGCATGGCGAGGTGCGGTATTAATCGGACGGGGACATCCATGCTCCACTCGGGTACCGCGGGTGTTCGTCATGGTGTACGGTGGTCACGGAGCGCGCAGCGTCAAACGGTCGTGTCTGGGAGGGCGCTGGTGACGCAGCGAATGCATTTACGCAAGGGGAGAACGAGGCACGACGTGGCTGCACGGGACGGCTCGGTGCTCTGGCGTGCGCTCGGCATGGCAGAGAGATAAATGGGCGCGGCTGCACTGGCGTCTCCATTGGCTTTCATTGGCCGAGGCGTGGACTGGGGGTGCGGTGAGGTCACGCCTAGCTGCTAGTGGTCGTGGGAGAGGGTGGCAAGGCTTGTGGTGTCATGTCCGGCCGGCCGGCATGGCATGCTCGGGTACGGGCTGGCACTAGTCAGTTGGTCGAGTGAGCGGTGCTAGCTACACGGGCTGGTACTGGGGGTGACCGTGGGCGAGTGAGAGAGGCTCAATCAAGTACAAAGGTGATCACTATATTGATTCAAACAGTGCATAGTTGGTATATCTGTACTGTGCCTGCTAAGTGTTTGATTAAATGGCCGCATGAAAGAAATATTTGAATTTTCAAATTATATTTGGTGAGTCTGTTGGTCATATGCTTGAGTGTCTCTGGTTGCTAGGATTGGTCAAGTGGAGAAGGTTTGGTTGGTTTTTGAAAAATGGCTATCTAGATGCATACACTTGATTCAATTTTGAAAATTCCCTCAAATGGATTTGAATTTGTTTCTATAAGTTTTGAAAGTTCACTTGGATTCATTGTCACTTGGTCTAGCAAGCTGAGAAAATAAATAGAATTGTTTCTATTTGAAATCATTTACTAGAGATGCCCAAAGTGGGCTAGGTGTTAACTTTGGCAAAAATGACCATTAGATCATATGCCTTATAATTTGATGTTCTTTTGATTTGCTTTGGTTTGGATTTGGCCTAGATGATCTTGCTTTGATCCTTCGACTATTTCTCAACATATATAACAAACAAACATGGCGTAACAAGAATCCATACATCATTAATAAACACACATGCATTCATATAGTGTTTAATAGTAAAAGCTTTTGTTAACCCTAATTTTGGTGATTGGAAATTGATATTCTCCTTTAATATTTTTGTGATGTTACAAACCTTCCCTCCTTAAACAGAATCCTGTCCCGAGATTCAAGAAAACTAGGAACTAAAGAGATTTGGAAACTCAGTCCTAATATAATCTTTTCGCTCCCAAGTGGCTTCTTCTTTGGTATGGTTGCTCCACTGGACTTTGAGAAACTTGATACTTCTGGTCTGGGTGGTTCTGAAGGCTTCTTCCAAAATACGAATGGGGACTTCATGATAAGTTAAATCCTTGTTGATATCTATGACTCTTTGATTGATGTTCTTGAAAACTTCGGTCTTCTCCGGAACTTCTAAGCATTTACGAAGTAACGAGATATGAAACACAACATGTATGGCTAACATCTCTTCCGGTAGTTCTAGCTGATAGTATACTTCTCCTCGGTGACTTAAAATCTTGAAGGGTCCGACATATCTAGGTGCCAGCTTCCCTTTTAGTTGAAAATGTTGTATTCGTTTCAAGGGTGATACTTTGATATATACAAAATCTCCGACATTGAAGGTCAGATCTCGACGTCTTTTGTCAACATAACTCTTCTGTCTGGATTGAGCTATCTTGAGGTGTTCACAGATCTTGTGAACCTTATCTTCGGCTTCTCATAGGATGTCTGATCCGAATATTTGAATCTCTCCTACTTGCGACTAATTCAGGGGGTACGACACTTCCTTCCATACAAAACCTCAAATGGGGCCACTTGCAAGTTGGCTTGATAACTCTTGTTGTATGAGAATTCTGCAAAAGGCAAACAGTCTTCCCATTTAGATCCATATTCTAGTGCACAGGCTATCAGCATATCTTCTAGTATCTGGTTTACTCTTTCTGTTTGTCCATCGGTTTGTGGGTGATAAGCTGTGCTGAAGTTCAGTTTGGTTCCTAATCCTTCCTAGACTTTCTTCCAAAACCTTTAGGTAAACTGGGTTCCTCAATCAGACACAATTGTCTTGGCGGTTCCGTGCAAAATGACTATTCTAGCAATATACAACTCTGCTAGCGTCGGGCCTTGGTAAGTGGTCTTGACGGGTATGAAATGAGCTACATTGGATAGTCTATCCACTATGACCCAAATAGAATCATTTCCCCTACTAGATGTAGGTAAACCGGTGATGAAATCCATTCCAACAGAATCCCATTTGCATTCTGGAATCTGTAATGGTTGCAAAAGTCCTGCGGGTCGCTGATGTTCCTCTTTGACTCTCTTACAGATGTCACACTTGGCGATATAGCTTCTGACTTCTCTCTTCATTTTGTGCCACCAAAATTGCTCCTTCAAATCCTGATACATCTTCGTTCCTCTCAGATGAATAGAATAAAGAGTATCATAGGCTTCCTGCAAAATGACTTGCTTCAACTCTGAATCTGCTGGCACATAGATGCGTCCCTTATACCATACAACGCCTTCTTCATCTTCAGTGAATCCGGGTACCTTCCATGTACCGATACGATGCTTAATTCCATCGATACTGGCGTTTCCTTTCTGAGCTTCCTTTATCTGACTGATCAAAGTGAGTTGAAGTTCAATACTGGCTAGGAATCCTTCGCTAACTAGCTCCATTCTAAAATTCTCCAACTCTTCATGCAAACTTGGTTGGTCTTCCTTAATCATGGTGTTTAGTCTACAAGGCAGTCTACTAAGAGCATCGGCTACCACATTGGCCTTGCCGGGGTGGTAGTGAATGTCAAGGCCATAGTACTTGATTAACTCTATCCATCTCTGTTGCCACATATTCAGCTCCTTTTGGGTGAAAATATACTTCAAACTCTTGTGATCTGAATAAATCTCACAGCGGTTACCCATGAGGTAATGACGCCATGTATTCAAGGCTAAAACTACGGCTGCCAGTTCTAAGTCATGGGTAGGATAGTTCTTCTCATGTTGCTTCAGTTGTCGGGACAGGTATGATATTACTTTGCCTTCCTGCATCAACACACATCCGAGACCAATCTTGGATGCATCACAAAATACATCAAAAGGCTTCGTGATATCCGGCATGATCAAAATTGGGGCTGAAATCAATCTATTTTTGAGCTCTTGAAATATTGCTTCACATTTGTCTGTCCATTCAAACTTCTTGTCTTTCTTTAACATCTGGGTCATCAGCCTTGCGATGCTTGAAACTCCTTCAACAACCTTGCGGTAATATCCAGCTAATCCAAGAAATGCACGGACTTCGGTTTGAGTGGTTGGGGCTTTCCATTCTTCAACATCCTTAATCTTGGCGGGATCAACGATAACTCCTACTACTGACAAGTTATGTCCTAGGAATCCTACTTCCTTTAACCAGAACTCACATTTGCTAAACTTGGCATACCACTGATGATCTCTAAGGGTTTCAAGGATGGTTCTTAGGTGCTGCTCATGGTCCTCTTTCGACTTGGAGTAGATCAGAATGCCATCGATAAAGACAATGACAAACTTATCCAAGAAGTTCATAAAAATCTTATTCATGAGATTCATGAAATAAGCGGGGGCATTTGTCAATCCAAATGACATAACATTGTACTCATACAATCCATATCGGGTGGTGAAGGCAGTCTTTGGGATATCCGTTGCGTGGATCTTTAGTTGATGATAACCAGTTCTAAGATCAATCTTAGAAAACACTCAAGCACCAGTCAACTGGTCAAACAGATCTTCTATCTTCGGTAGTGGGTACTTGTTCTTGATGGTGACGTCACTCAGCTTCCGGTAATCCGTACACAAACGGTTGGCACCACCTTTCTTATCCACAAACAAAACAGGTGATCTCCACGGCGATGCACTTGGTTGTATCAGACCTTTGCTCAACATGTCATCAAGTTGCTTCTTTAGCTCCACTAATTCGGCTAGGTTCATACTATAGGGTCTCTGAGCTATGGGTCCAGTTCCAGGAACTAGTTCAATGATAAACTCGATATCCCGATCTAGGGGCATACCGGGTAATTCATCTAGGAACACATCGGGGTATTCACAGACTACTCTGACTTGGTCTATGGTTGATTGGGATAAACTCTTGTTGCATTTGAATTGATGGGGCAACGTCTCAGACACATGCTCTACTGATACTCCGGTGCTACTGGTCATGGTTATGGCTTTCTTGGCACGGTCTATTAATCCTTGATGTTTCGACATCCAATCCATTCCTAGTACTACTTCCAAACCTTTGGTTCCAAGTACTATTAAATTGGCGTAAAAATCTATTCCATGTATTCTGATAGGCACGGCCTTGCAAATTTTTCTAGCTTTGGTGGTTGACCCAGGTATTTGAACTATCATAACATGCTTCAAATTGGTTGGTTGAATCTTACTAGTGCATGCAAATTCTTCTGTAACAAACGAGTGCGATTCTCCAGAATCAAACAACACTCTTGCAATTACTGAGTTAACAGAAAACATACCCAGCACGACATCTAGCGCTTCCTTGGCTTCTTCAGCATTCATGTGGAACAGACGGCCGACGGTTGTGCGGGTTCCCTAGGGCAAACCTCTTTCCAGGATGGACACATCGCTGTTGTTGGGTAGGCGAAGTGACATTGGTGGCTACATCAAGATTCTTGGGGCACTTAGTGGAGTAGTGACCCGTGACTCCACATTCAAAGCAGGTTATCATTGACTTATCCTTCCATGCAACAGGCACAGCATTACTTCTAGTCCTTGGGGAAGTATTGTTGTTGTTGGACCTTGGTAGTGCACGGTTGAAGTTATGGGTGTTACCAGTGTTGTTGTTGTGGTGGTGGCCTCCGGGCCTCGGGTTTCCTCTGCCACGATTGGGAAAGTTCGGATGGGACATAGGTGGCCTGTTGTTTCTTGGTGCAAATCCTGCAGACGAGCTGGGGCGATACATCGGTGTATGGTGGGGTCCAGGTTGGTGCATCATACGACGCTTGCGGTTCTCACTGGCTTGATTGATCTTCCCTTCCATCTGGATAGCAGAATCCACTAGAGCTTCTAGGTCATCAAAGGGAATGTTGATTAACACTGTCTGCATCTCATCATGCAGGCCATACAGGAATCTTTCCTTCTTCTTTGCCTCCGTGTCAATATCATCGGGGGTATACCTAGCCAGAGACAAAAATCTGTCACGGTATTCCACCACAATCATCCTTCCTTGCTTCAACTCCCTGAATTCATCCCTCATTCTCTTGATCAAACCTGGGGGCACATGAGTCCTGCTGAACTTGAGCTTGAATTCCTCCCAAGTCATCATTTGTCCTCTGTTCATTGTACGAGTGATGTTCCACCATGATCTTGCATAACCTACCAGATAGTGGGTGGCAAACAGTACTTTCTCCACAGCATCTACTCCTGCAACTTCTAAGTTGTTCTCCATTGTTTGCAGCCAGTCATGAGCATCTAAGGGCTCTTCAGATTTGCTAAATATAAGAGGATTAGTGTTTTAAAAGTTCGTGAGCTTAGATCCATGGTGATTCTGGTTTCCATGGCCTTGGTTGTTGTGTGCCATTTAGGCGATCTGCTGAAGAGTGGATAGATTGGCTTGACGCTCGGCTGTACCGGCTTCACGATCAGAAACTAGCATTTGCAGAATCTAAAGCATCGGATCCTGGGATGAGCGGCTACCATAGGGGTTGCCACGAGTCATCTAAAGATTGAGATAGATCATAAGACAAGAGGGAAATTTCTATGGCTTATGGGTATGGTTTAAAAGCTTTAAATTTGAGAATTGCTAAGGTTTGAAAACCACAACTCCTTTTTCATTCATTCCAAGCCACACATTACAAGCAACACACTACAACTACTAAGCAGATGGTTTTAAGAACCATTCTGTCATTCTACGATACATTGGGACTGGATACAAACTCACACCTACGACAGTGCTCTAGTGCGACTACTCATCATTGGAACTGGTGGGTTCTTCGTCATCCAGGAAGTCTGCGTCCTCCTTGTCGATGTGGAACTCCGTGTTGATGTCCTCTAGGTAGTTGTCATCATCACTGAGGTAAGAGGTAATATCTCCACGGATATCTTCACCTTCTTCTTCCTTCTCCTCATGCTGAATCTCCTGGTCATGGATGGTCTCTTCAAGGGTTGCCACCTTCTGACGGAGGCGAGCGATGATGCGGTCCTTCTTGTCACGCTAGCGACGAAGTGTCTTGCGCTCCTTAGCTAGGATGGCGAGGGTCTGGTTCTTCTCGGCTGCGACGGTGTGCTTCTGGTTGGCGTAAGCACGGGCATTGTCTAGCTCCTTCTGAGTCTCGTGCAGCGTGAAGTCGAGGTGATCCACATGGTGCTTCAGCTCCGGATGTCATGGCATGGCCAAGGGCTATCCCATAGAGTCATGTCTTGCATAGTGGGCGAAGCGGGTGCCATTGATCTGGTTGATGTTCTGCCCACACAGATGAGCAAGTGCTTCCTGCATTGCTCTAGCTAGTCCATCTAGCCAGTTGTTCTCCCTCAAGCTGAATTGTATCTTCTCCGAGGTGGGTGGATCCATCTTGCCTCTCAGATCCGCAACTATCACCCACTATAGTTCTCCTCCTGGCTGATCATTGAGTTGTGCTCCAAAGAACTCGGGGTGCGGGCGTCCAAGAAACTTCACTAGCTGGCTCAAGTCCCTCTCAAAGATGAGCCCTCCTCCGTTGCCCACCTGGTAGAACTTGTTATACTTTTGAATTCCATCTATAAGCAATTAGGATGAGTAAGTTAGTGAGGTGATCAAGTGTGTCAAATTTCATGTGGAATTGCAAGAATTTTGAGGAACATATGAACTCTCTTTTTTGAAAGGATCTCAAGGATAAGAGTGAGAATAGGTTTTCATAAATACTCACTTCCTTTGTTTTGAAACTAAGTTTTTCAGATGTCCATTCTAACTAGGGTCTCCTATGGTCAGGATGGCTCTCATACCAACTTGTGAACACCCGGATTTTTAAGTCCAGATGCATGTTATGCCGTACATCGCAATCCCAGGTTTACCATTTTTGCGAGACATAACAGAATTGGTAGCACGGTACATCATCCATTACAAACCATAATAGTCTTACAAATAGTTGATCACTGGATCAACTCTTAATACACATCAAAGTAGCGGAAATAAACATAGTAGACTCCATCTTCATTGTCATAGGCAATGCTGACGATGGGAGATGATCCTAGTTATCATAGACCTCCTGTTGTCCGTCCTCCGGATAGTCCTCTTCATAGTCTAGTCATGGGAATAGCCAGGGACAAAGCCATGAGTACTCTTAGAGTACTATCAAACTATAACTAGCACAAGTAAGGTAATTCTAGTAGGAATCCTAAGCTCTAGGCTTGTTTGCAATAAGCTAGTTTTATTTTAGAAGTACTTAGTAGTAAAGCCTATTTTAGTTATCTAGATTACTCAAGTGGGAACCTAGTTTTCATTTCCATAACCCTGTGGTGGTCAAGTCAAAGTCATACTTCAAGTCACAAGTCATTTTGAAAACATCTGACAACAGAACAGTATGGCCACTCCAACTGTCCATGACCGCGGATGTGGCTATTCGAATAGTTTGACACTCTGTAGAGGTGGTACAGTTTCACCACAAAATTCGATACATCCGTCGGGGATAACCCTGAATCGTCATACTTGGTATGCGGATAATCAATACCTACCTTTCAATTACACATCCTAGTATAGGAACCTCCCCTATGAGCTTGGCCTCCCAGCCATGGCCATCAGCCATCCCGGGAACTGCATAGGTGGACATTCATATTCATGAGGTAGCCTCAGCTTAACCTCTTTCCGCAAGGGAACCCATACTAAGACATATAAGCTTCCAGTTAAGCCCTACCCAAATCAGGCATTGTGGTTGTACGGTAAAAGCTGGAATGCTATCGCATCCAAACCCAACCATCAGTTTTTATCAAAGTCAAGGCACATGCCTCATTCAGTATCATCTTCAAGTCATTGTGTTTCAATACCCATGTCAAAACAATTCAATAGAATGACTCATCGTTCCAAGGTTTTCATAATCATTTGCTCCAAGTGTTCCCATCTAAAGTGATCAATTTTAGTTAAGCACTAGCAACTATCAATGAGGGTATCACTATTGATGGGGTGCTAATCAAGTGTAACTACTCAAGCTTAGTTCTATGCTCTTGAGGGCATCTATTCTATTTTCCATTAATCACCAATAAGAACTATTTAAGTAACTTTAGAAAAGATAAAAGAATAAAGCTTGCAAGTAAAACTTGGAATTGGTAAAGTTGCATCTCAATAGTATGCATAGGGTATCTGCACAAGTTAGCTTGCATAGTGGGGCTTGTATAGTTAAGCTTGTCTTGGTTGGTACAGTTGTCGAAGTTTTCTTCTTCTTTGTCGTAGAACTCTGCCTCCTCGTAGCCCGGGTTGGTACTAGCGTTTATAAATAAATACAAGGTACACAATCACCAAACAATACTTAACTACTTCTATTTAGCACACAAGGGTACTAGATGCTCTAGCATCATCTCAATCACTACATGAAATATTTACATATTCTTATTTATCTTATTTTAGAAATGCAATTTCTACTCATTGAAAAATACTTAAGATTTAATATTCTCCAATTAAAATATGGGATCATGTGGACACATGTCATCACCACATATTCCAATACTTGGGAATGTGATTTAAAGGGGTTGTCATATATTACAAAGTTTAATATTTCTTTTTAATAGAATTAATATGACTAGAAATGTCTATATAGCATTCTTTTAATACTAGTCCATGATTACTGCCTATAAAACCATATATTTTCATATATTCAGATAGATCATGGAAATTGTGATTTTTGAGAATTGGAATCAACTCATAAGCATTTATGGTTGATTTTAGAAAAATGTTTGGAGTTGGAAAAGTCATTGTCTTTTTATTTCTACCCTGGGTGATCTATAACTTCAAACTGTTTGAATCCAACGGGAGTGTAGAGATTTTCATTTCCTTGCCAACAAAATTGGAATCGTGCACTTTGGCTTAGTAAAACTTTATGAATTCAATTTTGAAGTCACTGATAGAATAGGGTTTTGAATAAAAAGGAAAATCTAAATTTGAATCATTGGGCATGCGCGGGAATGAAAATTGGTCGGCCCAGCTGCACGGCACACACACAGCGGGCTACACTAACGCTGGTCCCACATGTCAGTGGCTATTCTCACGCGAAGAGGTATGCATGCATCTCAGCGGCACGATTAGAGCGTAATCAACGGCTCAGCGTCATTGTCTTCGTCGCATGGCGCGCGGGGGATTTCAACCCTAGCTCGATGGTGGGGGTCGACGGGGGATTACGAGGGCTCTAGCTAGGTCTGGCAATGGGGGCGAACAAGCTGGTAGACGATGGTGGTTCGAATGGTGGTCGCGGTAGCTCCTGGGGAGGCTCCAATCGATGGCTCCGTTCCACCACAGCAGCGGCAGGCTCCGGCGGAATTGCGGTGATGCGTTGATCCCCTTGCTCCGGGGATGGGTCTGAGGGGTTCCTTGGGGAGAGATGAGTCGAGTGGTGTGCATTTGGAGGCAATTGGAGGGGTCTATTTATACCCCGACGAGGGGAGCGGTGAGTCATGGCTCGGGCTCATCAGCGACATCACTACATGGCGCTATAGGCATGGCTGAGGGCATAGGTCGACACGGTGCTCTTCGGCGATCATCATGCACACAGTGACACAGCGAGGCACGATCTTGATCAGACAGGGACGTCCATGCTCCGCTCGGGTACCGCGGGTGTTCGTCATGGCGTGCGGTGGTCACGGAGCACGCGGCGTCAAACGGTCGTGTCGGGGAGGTCGCTGGTGACGCGGCGAATGCATTTACGCAAGGGGAGAGCAAGGCGTGGCATGGCTACGCGGGACGGCTCGGTGCTCTGGCGTGCGCTCGGCATGGCAGAGAGATAAATGGGCACGGCTGCGTTGGCATCTCCACTAGCTGTCGTTGGCCGAGGCGTGGACTGGGGGGTGCGGTGAGGTCACGCCTAGCTGCTAGTGGTCGTGGGAGAGGGCGGCGAGGCTTGTGGCATCGTGTCCATGTCCGGCCAGCATGGCATGCTCGGGTACGGGCTGACACTAGTCATTTGGTCGAGTGAGCGGTGCTAGCTGCACGGGCTGGTACTGGGGGTGATCGTGGGCGAGTGAGAGAGGCTCAATCGAGTACAAAGGTGATCACTAGATTGATTCAAACAATTCATAGTTGGTATATCTATACTATGCCTGCTAAGTGTTTGATTAAATGGCCACATGAAAGAAATATTTGAATTTTCAAATTATATTTGGTGAGTGTGTTGGTCATATGCTTGAGTGTCTCTGGTTGCAAGGATTGGTCAAGTGGAGAAGGTTTGGTTGGTTTTTGAAAAATGGTTATCTAGATGCATACACTTGATTCAATTTTGAAAATTCCCTCAAATGGATTTGAATTTGTTTCTATAAGTTTTGAAAGTTCACTTGTGTTCATTGTCACTTGGTCTAGCAAGCTGAGGAAAGAAATAGAATTGTTTCTATTTGAAATCATTTACTAGAGATTCCCCAAAGTGGGTTAGGTGTTAACTTTGGCAAAAATGACCATTAGATCATATGCCTTATAATTTGATTTTCTTTTGATTTGCTTTGGTTTGGATTTGTCCTAGATGATCTTGCTTTGATCCTTAGACTATTTCTCAACATATATAACAAACAAACATGGCATAACAAGCATTCATACATCATTAATAAACACACATGCATTCATATAGTGTTTAATAGTAAATGCTTTTGTTAACCCTAATTTTGGTGATTGGAAATTGATATTCCTCTTTAATATTTTTGAGATGTTACAAGGTTGATCGTGCATGTGTTTCTATTTGTGCACCCCTGTGGGGTAAATATTTTCGAAAAGTCGTGCCCATGGTTATGGACTACTTGGAGCACCATGTCTTGACCATAGATAACTCAAACTAAAGTAGTGCTATAAATATGACTTTTGCATGACTAGTAATCAACTCTACTACAACGGAATGGTTAATTAAAAGTGCCAATAGCTGGTGATATTGGAATGTCTTATGCTATCTATATCTGACTAGTAAGTCTTGCAACTTCAATGGAATGCTTAAATAAAACTGCCAACTATGTGAGTTCCTCGGAAGGACTTCCTCGTTTGGTCTCCAGGGGGAAACTCTAGGATGGATTATGTTTGGTGTTAGTATCAGGCTCGTTCCGAACAGGCCACTCTTATCCCTCTCTAATATCCAATAGTTGTATCGAGTCTCTATAGGTTGTTTACTGCCTCCTTCGCTGCCGCTAAGACCACCATACCTATGTAGGCGAGAGCCGCTGAATTCTAAGACTCGCCATGTACTGGCCTCGGTACTAACTGCTCCCTTTTTTCATTTGCCCTTTGTTGTCACGCCTTTGCTTTGACAGGGATGAGTTTAATGACGTTAGCAAGGTTACCCTTTCGGATTGGCCTGGGCAGGGTTATGGACCCCATTGGTAATTCTTCAGGACTCTTAATCCAATTTGCATCTTATCTGTACTCGGATGTTGTATCATTTTCAATGTGATTTGGATCTTTGTAGTATATATGTATTCTTGACTCGCTTAGTCACTATTGTATATATATGCTCTTGTGGGTCTCATCGTGTATTATTGTGTAATGGTATTACTTTGTTTTCCACCAGCACTCAAGTGCCTGGTGGGCATCTTTGAATCATTTCTATGCGGGTTTGGTGAAAAGTACTAAAATCTTCATAGGACCGATTCAAGGGTGTTACATCAATCCCTTGAATTTGTCAAAAACATCCTTTATGAAAAATCAAGCTTGTATGTCTTCCTATTAAGTTTCATTTCTTTCCTTTCAACTTTGCAGCTTACCAGGAAGGATGACTAAGTAAATATCATTACTTAATGAGATCAAGTAACTTTTACTTCATAATCTCAAATCCAACTTAATATGGATTTCATGACTCTACGTCATTTCTTGCACTTAGGTTCATCAATATTTCTTTGTAGTTTGTAGGTATATCTTATTTCAATAAGAAGACAAGTGAATCAAGAATAAAATTCTGCAAGTGGCAGAACAAATTCTTGAATCCAACTTTTATGAAGTATTAGCTGAAACATTTATGATCATATCATTATCAGTTTCCCCTCTATTTGCAGAGTTTGTCTTCCAAAATAAATTCCATTCTACTTACTCAACAATTCAAAGGTTAGATCAAAACTCTGCTAACACTTATTTTTTCCACTAACACTTCCATAAGAAAACAATTTCTTTAAGAAAGTACCATATTAATACAATACAAGTTTTGTCACTTTTGGTTTTAGTTTGGAATTTGTATTCATAGTATCCTAAGAATACACCACAAAGATTTATTATTCATAACAATCTTGAACTATCAAAATCTCTAGAAACTCGAACTTGTCATATCTCATATGGTGTTGTTTACACGAATCTTTTAGATGTTCCTTATTGATACGTCCATTTTGCATCACTATTCTATGTCTTAATTCACTATTATTCATTGATATATTTCGTATTGAGAGGTGATACTTATGTTATTTCATCTGTTTTTGCATGGTTGATGACTTTTGGAGCATGGATCGCTGTAGTCAGGATTCTGATGGAAAAGGTGTTGTTTGGAGGTAAAATTCGCGAAGATCATAAAATCCGGGAAAATATACGAAAATCCTATTTTTCCAGAAGACTAAGGATGCCAGAAGACGGAGTGGAGATGGGCCACAGGAGGCCCACACCACCTGGCGCAGTGACCCTAGGCCGCCAGTGGTGTGGCCGCCCTGGCCCACCTCTGGCTCTCCCCTCTGGCGTATATCATCCTCCCGAAACCCTAAGACTCGAGGAGCGACCACAGAAAGATTCTGCCGCCTCTGCAGGGCAGAAAACACCGAGAGAGAAAGATCTCTCCGGCAGACAGATTTCTGTCGGGGGAATTCCTTCCCGAAGAGGGGAGATCGTCGCCATCAACACCACCATCAAGCTTGACTTCATCGGGATCATCATCATCATCACCACCATCATCACCATCAGCACCATCATCACCATCTCCATATTGCTGTAACAATTGGGTTGAATCTTGCATAGTTCATAGGGGAAACTTTCCCAATGTTGATTACTCTTTATAGTTGATGCTATTGAGTGAACCATTGAATTATTGTTTATGTTCAGATTGTTATACATCATTATTCCATCTCTGATCATGATCCATATGATGTCTTGTGAGTAGTTCTTTTTGTTCTTGAGGACATGGGAGAAGTCATGTTGTTAGTAGTGGAGTTGTGTTGAGAAAGATTCAATAGTTTGTTATTTAAGTTGTGGTGTACTTCTTCTAGTGGTGTCATGTGAACGTCGACTACATGACACTTCACCTATATGGGCCTAGGGGAATGCATTGTGTATTTGGCTACTAATCATAGGGGTTGCCGGAGTGACAGAAACCTGAGCCCCCGTTAGGAAACCATTGCACAAGGGACACAAGGGTCTTAGAGTTTAAAGCTGTGGTTAGGTTTCTACCTTAATTACTTTCTTGTACTTACGGATGTGTGCAAGGGGTATAATCACAAGTATGTATTATTTCTAGGAAGGTCGGTACATGAGCACAGGTTCACCCACACAACACTTAGCAAGCTAAAGAAGATTAATCAACTATATGAAGCAAAAGCACTTGACAGTGTTCCCATGTGTCCTCGAGAACGTTTGGTCATCTTAAGTAATACATCCGGCTTGTCCTTTGCTGTATAAAGGATTGGGCCACTTGCTACATTTATTCCTACTATCTTTTGTTTACTCGTACTTTGTTTACTTGCTTTATCAAAAACCCCTAAAAATCCGTTTGCTAAGTATTTGCAGAGAATTCCTGATCCATACCACTAGCCAGCACCTTTTGCTCCTCGTTGGGTTCGACACTCTTACTTATCGAAAATACTGCGATACACCCCCTATACTTGTGGGTCATCAAGACTATTTTCTGGCGCTGTTGCCGAGGAGTGAAGCGCTATTAGAGAGTGGAACTGGTAAAGGAAACTTCTACTGTGAGTATTGTTTACTTTTGTTAGTTGCTTTATTTTCGTTATGGATAATTCGCTAAGTTTCTTATTTGGTAATGCTACTACCACTGCTAAGGTAGTAGATAAGCCACCACCTGCTGAGAATGATGTTTTTAAAATACCTACAAGAATTATTGATCGTGTTATGGATAACTACTATGTTGGGGATGGAACCGTCCATCCCGGTGATCATTTACTCTTTATACACGAATTATGCGGGTTGTTCAAGTGTGCAGGTATTACTATAGATCAAGTTAAGAAGAAGTTATTCTCATTATCGCTGAAAGGAAGAGCTGAGGAATGGTATAAGCTGCTGAAGAATGGTCAAGCTCTGGAATGGGAGGAAATAGTGCCTCTCTTTTATACAAAGTTTTATCCTCCTTGTGAGATTCATAAAGATCAGAATCAAATATATAACTTTTGGCCTCTTGATGGAGAGAGTACAGCTCAAGCTTGGGCGAGATTGAAGTTACTAATGCTCAAATGTCCCATTCATGAGCTCCCCAACAATATTATTATCAATAACTTTTATGCAAGGCTCCCTCTACATGACAAGGATTTATTGGATGCTTCTTGTGTTGGATCATTCACTCGTATGGAAGAAGAAGCTAAATGGGATCTTCTAGACCGTATTCAAGACAATGCTGAAGCTTGGGAGAATGACAAAGGTAGAAAGTCAGGTATAAATTATGATTATGAATGCATTGAATCTTTTATGGGAACTGATGACTTTCAAAATATTAAAGATGCTTACGGTTTAGACTCTCAAGCTATTGCTTCTTATTTTAAGGCTTTTGCTTCCTACATTGAAGTGCCTAAAAAGAAGTGGAATAAGTATCATGAACCTTATAAATATGTTGCTAAGAGTGTTCCTGCAAGAAATACTGAAGTTTATACTGGTAATCATGTCTTACTTGAACCTTAGATTGAGAAAATGCCTTTCCTAGTTAAGATAAAGGAACATTCTATGATAGCTAGTATGGTTAATGAAAGTATGAATAAAGTTGTTGAAACTGATAAACAAATGGTTGATGAACCTATTATAGCAAATGTGAAAGACTTTGTCACTAAGTATGAAGAAGAGGGACACACTATCCTTTGTAAGGATACCTCTAATATTGTTTCACAAAATAGTTTTATGAGAGCTAGTATTCATGTGTTTTCTGTTAGAATAAGTGATCATTTCTATGATGGCCCTTGTGATAGCTATATCATTAAGTTTATGCATGATACTGAAAGTTACTATGAATGAGGAAAAAGTGTTCTCATGCATCTCAATAATATCAAATTTCCTCGTTTTATGCTAAAAGTTTTTGTGTTGCACTTCTTTTGCCTTCTTATGCAAGTTGCCTCTGGTTTCAACAACTTGTTTGTTTACAAAATTCCCTTGCATAGGAAGTGGGCTAGACTTAAATGTGTTTATTTTTGCTTCTTAATGCTCTCTTTCACTTCAGTTCATATTCCTGAGTGAGCATCTTCAAAATTATCATGCCCATCTTAATGGCTATAAAGAAAGAGCTTTCTGGGAGACAACCCAATTTTTTTTGCTTTTAGTTTGTTTTTATTTCTTTGAGTCTTGGAAGTTATTACTTCGGTAATAACCGCTCCTTATCTGTTTTGTTTGGTTTTTGTGTCAAGATCAACCTCTAATGAGAGAGAAGTAATATTTGGGGAAGTTGCTGTCCTGAAACAGATTTTTGTGCTTCACCATAAAAATTCGTGAGAGATCTCTGTATGTTGGATTGAGCTGTAATTGTTTGTGCTTATGCCCCAGGTTGTTATTTAACTTTCGTTAGTTTTGCACTTTTTGATTTGAGCAACAAAAGATTTTCGAAAAAATTGATCTTTACCTGCTGGTCTGTTTTGACAGATTTTGTCACTCTTGCATTTGCTTCTTTAATCGATTTCCTTTTTGGATTCTTTTTGGGTTTCGGAAGGAGTGGCTACAGTATCTTATGTTTTGATGGTTTTCAGTTAAAGTTGGACTCAAAAGGTTTTATCACTTCATTTATACTAATGTTGCTAATAAGAACTGTGTGAAGTTTTGTGTGAAAGAAATTTCCAGGTAGTGGGGATAATGGTGTAATTAGGAAAAGAAAGGTTTTATGACTCAAGTAATAAGTGTATGAAGATGAAGATACTGATGATTATTCAAGTGGAGACTCCGGAAGAATCCACTAAATACCAAATTCAGAGACCTACAGAGTCCATTTTTAAATAGGTAACGGTTCTGGTAAGAAAAGTTCCGCGAAAATACTATCCAACTATATTTTTGCAGTTTTCAGACAATAAGGGAAGTTATGAAGCGAAAAAGGGACGAAAATGGAGCCAGGGTGGCTCACACCACCCTGTGGCGTGGGCCCACCCCTGGCCGCGCCACCAGGTGGTGAGTCCACCCCGGACTCCACCTCCGACTCGTTTTCTCCCAGTACCTTCCTTTTGTTGTGAAACTTCGTAATATATAATCCCCCGGATCCCCCGAGGTTCGTATATCGTCTTTTCTCCGTGTTTTGGTTTCGGTCTATTTCTGCTAGGACATACTCTTTGAAAGTTTAGAAGCACAATGGTGTCTACCAAGGATAAAGGGAAGGAGCCTATGGAGGAAGACCTCCAAGACCCCGGGATAAAGGCCAACATCCGCACACCGGCACTACCATTGCAAGCATTGGAGTGGTGGGAAACCCTGCCAGAACTATGTCAATTGGAGGGAAGCCTCCTCATCACTGTTCAGATCCCTGGTCACTTCCTCCACGCACCAAGAATCCTTTCCATACTCTTATCCATGAGCATCAATACCAGAATATGCCCAAGGGGAAATTACCCTCAAATTGGGATTTGCCTCATTCTAGCCATGCAGGAAAAGAAGACTTCAAGGAGGAAGAGTGGGGAAAGAATAGCAAGAGCTGGAATTCTCAACCTGACATGATCATGAGCCGCATTGAGCAAAACTCACAGCTGATTCGTAATCTCACCTTCGAGATTGAGGACTTGGGGAAACTTATCAGAGAGCTCATCGAGAGGATACCACCACCACCAAAGGAGTAATTCATCATCAGGTTTGGCATCCCCTTGGCTTGTTCCAAGCTTGGGGGAGTGTCGCGGTATCACATTACTATCTTCTATCTTTTTACCTTATTAGTAGAGTCATATCATGAATAGAGGAGTTATTATGTAGTATGTTTTGCATTATGGAAGTGTCCCCTCTCTCGTTAGATGTGTATCCCTTGGTGTGAGTTGCTGTTATGGAATATTAATGAGAAGTTCTATCATTCACTCTTTTGCATAGCTTATATTAGTTTTCAATTCGTGGTTATATGATTGATCTTGTTGTTAGTATTGGTATCACTTTGGGATCATTGAGTTAATTTAGTTGGTTTTGGCAAACCTGGCTCGGTCAGTAGCAACACTATTTTTGAGAGTTGAATGAACAAGGTAAAAGTACTCTAAAGAAAAAATAATTTCATCATCTTTCTTTCTTGATTTGCTCATAAGTTTAGTATTCTCTAGTTAAGATCTTTTGTGCTTCCAGGGAAGATTGCATGTTTGTCTTTATCACTTGTATGTTTGGTTGTTTCCTTCAACTCTTGTACTTGCTACCCAGCCTTGCTAGCCAAAACCCTGTACTGAGAGGGTATTCTTCTCGTGCATCCACCTCCTTAAAACCAAAACCTTTGCCATTTGTGTCCACCATACCTACCTAGTAGCATTATTGCTATTCCAAGTAAATTCTTGTTTTGTCTATCTCCCAAATTAAACTTGTTATGTGAAAATTAGTGACCAAAGCTCTCACGAACTTGATGGCAAACTTTTACTTTCTCGCATTTAATAAACTTGAACCATTGTGCTCACCTATGTTGCGTATATGCTTGCGCTTTGTGAGTTGACAATTAGCAGAACCATGCTGTCATGGGGAACGCTTTCAACATTGCACGGGTACTTTGTACCTAGTTGATATCATGTTCTTTTGGCTATGGATGTCGTCGGTGTGAAATGAAAGGGGAGCTTGTAAGTCCATGGAATTATTCATATGTGTTAGAGAAACACCTAGGCAGCTGGTCTAATCCATGCTGACATGGTGGAAACCTGCTGCGTAACCATAACGAGTATCTATGAAGTATTCTTCTTATAAAAAAAGAGATAGATATTGAGAAAAAGAAAAAAGAAAAAAAAGATATATTATGAAAAGAGGAAAGAGAGAAAAAAAGCACCATATTCCCATGGTAAATAAGAAGATTGCTGAGATACTTGTTGTCTGCTTGCCTTGTCATTTTAATATGGGGATTCTCCCGTATCATCGGGCAAGGGGTACCCCGTTGGCGGTTCTCTATGATACACATATGCTTACGATGACAAGAACTTACCGGTGACTAAACTTGAGTAGCATGAGGAGCGGCCCTCGTATTCAAGGGACATGAGATTCTCAATTTATAACTTGTCAATGCATATCCTCATATTTGATCACTTTAACCTTAATCACCTAAAGATGCCTATGATAGGGGCAATGAGAGCTGAAAGCTAGTAAGTGTCATAATTTTTGGGAGCTCTTTATGAGACATGCAATCCCTGCTTCCCTCTGCGAAGGGCCTTTCTTTTACTTTGTAGTTGAGTCAGTAAACCTATTTCCTTCTATCTCAGCAAGTATTTTGAGTTGTTGTGTTCCATTCATTCATATGATGATTTATTCAATCATGTTTCTTATGTTCCTTGTTTGCCACATTGCTCTTATCTTGATGTTTACTACTTTGAAAGCTATCATTGAAAACCAGTTATTTGTGAACTCTAGAAAATTATCAACTATTCTTCAAGCAAGAGTTAAGTTTGTTGGGTCCGCAGCATAGAAAACAAAAAAATTCCTACGATGAGAACTACACGCCAAGATCTATCTACTAGATACAGAGCAACGGGTGGACATACATCCATGGAGAACTTACCCTCGAAGACAACGAGCTTTGTTAACGAGTAGGAACTCGTGGTTGATGTAGTCATACACTTGCCGATCTCAAGATCGCGAGGAAGTCCGAGCGCCGCAACTCAGCAGCGCATCCGCACTCGCACACACGTTCAAGCCACCGGACAACCTCCACCTCCTTGCTCCAGCGATCCAGGAAGCAAGAACTCCTTCCGCATAAATGCCACCGGGAACATGTATCTCGCTAATCCGAGACCATGGGGAATAATTCTAGAGGGGGAGAGAGATCCTTCACAAGGAGGTGTGAGGATGAAGGAGGGAATGGGTGGCCTTTTATAGGAGGAGGGGGTGCCCCCTCTCTCCATGGCCGGCGCATGGGGGGGTGACCCCTCACCTCCCCCATTCATGTGGTGGTAACTCCTCCACATTAAAATGCCTCTTCACATTCCCTTTTAAAGTCTCCACTTTAAATGCATTAAATTTCTCCAAATTTAATGCTCTCTCATTTAATAAAACTCTTTTTATTAAATTTATTCAGAATTTTGTTAATTACTTTAATTAACAAACATTCACATATAGCCCCTTGCAATATTTCAATATCACATGTAACCACCTTCGCAATTTCACCCGAAACAATTTCCGGTTTCTATTGAAACAATTCCTGCACTTTGCAATTCTTTCAAAACATATGTGCTCCAAAATGGTGTCCGGTAACTCTTAAGTGTGCCACCCTACGGTTCGCGAATAATGCAGACATGATCGAGACCCTTCTCCGATCAATAATCAGCAGCGGGACCTAGAGATCCGTACTGACTCCTACACATTCAACAATGACTCCTGTGATCGTGAGAACCTTTAACGCTTGTAACTAAATCCTTTTGTCTCTCGATATATTACATGTCCAAGATTCGATCATCGGTATCTCCATACCTAGTTTGATCTTGTTTCCGACATGCACTCTTTTCTTGTTCCCGTGATATAACATTCTAGTGATCACATCACTTGCTTGCAAGCTATCCTAATGTGATATCACCGAGAGGGCCCAGAGTATATCTATCCGTCATCTGGATTGACAAATTCCACTCTTGATCCATGAGCCTCAACATAACACCTTCGTAGTACTGAACTCATCTTTATAGTCACCCTGTTATGGTGTGACGTTTGATGTTATCAAGATACTCTTCTGGTGTTAGCAATTAAGATGATCTCATGGTCTAAGGATAAAGATTACTTTGTATGATGTTATAGCAATATAAACATAATGACTTGATCGTAATGCTATACTTCGAATGAATGTTCATCACATCATTTCACAAATGTTGTGACCTTGTTATTAACAACATCCAATGTCTATGATCAGGAAACCTTGATCATCTTGTTAATCAACAAGCTAGTCTATAAGAGAGGCATAACTAGGAACCCTTTTTTTTTATTAAACACACATGTATTGATGTTTCCTTTCAATACAATTATAGCATGCAAAATAAACATCTATCATATACAAGGAATACATAATAACAACTTTATTATTGCCTCTCAGGGCATATTTCCTTCAGTCTCCCACTTGCACTAGAGACAATAATCTAGTTTATATAGTGATAAATCTAACACCCATGGAGTTCTGGTGTTGATCATGTTTTGCCCTAGGGAGTACTTTAGTCAATGGATCTGCTACATTCAGGTCCGTGTGTACTTTACAAATCTTTATATCTCCATCCTTGACATGCTCGCGGATGGAGTGAAACCGGCGCTTAATATGCTTGGAATTCTTGTGAGACCTTGGTTCCTTGGCGTTGGCTATGGCTCCATTATTGTCACAATAGATCACCATTGGGTCCAACGCACTAGGAACCACACCTAGTTCCGTTATGAACTCCTTCATCCAAACCGCTTCCTGCGCTGCTTCTGAAGCAGCAACATATTGCGCTTCCGTCGTTGATCCAGCCACCACAGGTTGTTTGGAGCTCCTCCAACTAACTATTGCTCCGTTCAAGAGAAATACGTATCCGGATTGAGACTTAGAATCATCCGGATCAGTGTCAAATCTAGCATCGACATAACACTTAGCGACTAGCTCTTCTTCACCTCCGTATACAAGAAACATATCCTTAGTTCTTCTCAAGTACTTAAGGATATTCTTGATCGCTTCTCGATGTTCAACTGGATCAGATTGGTACCTACTAGTCAAACTAATAGCATGTGCCACATCCGGTCTTGTACATAGCATGGCATACATTATAGAGCCTATGGCTGAGGCATAGGGGATCTTATCCATTATCTCTCTTTCTTCCGCCGTAGCCGGACTTTGAGTCTTACTCAATGTCTTGCCTTGCAACATAGGTAAGTACCCCTTCTTACTTCCGTCCATATTAAACTTCTTTAATATCTTATCAAGGTATGTACTCTGCGATTGCCCAATTAGGCGTCTTGATCTACCTCTATAGATTTTAATGCCTAATATATATGAAGCTTCACCAAGGTCCTTCATCGAAAATTTGCTGTTTAGATAACTTTTAACACTGTTTCAAAGATCTAAATCATTTCCAATCAATAATATGTCATCCACATATAATATCAGAAATGCCACATTGCTCCCACTCACTTTCTTGTAAATACAAGCCTCTCCATAAGTTTGGACAAATCCAAACTCTTTGATCACCTCATCAAAGCGGAGATTCCAACTTCGTGATGCTTGCTTCAGTCCATAGATGGATCGCTGAAGTTTGCACACCTTATTAGCATCCTTAGGATCGACAAAACCCTTAGGTTGTATCATATACAACTCTTCTTCAATATTACCATTGAGGAACACAGTTTTGACATCCATCTGCCATATTTCATAATCGAAATATGCAGCAATTGCTAACATAATCCTAACCGACTTAAGCATCTCTATGGGAGAGAATGTCTCATTGTAGTCAACTCCTTGAATTTGTCGAAACCCCTTTATGACAAGTCGAGCCTTATAGATGGTTATATTACCATCAGCATCAGTTTTTCTTTTGAAAATCCATTTATTCTCAACGGCCTTTCGATCGTGAGGTAAGTCCACCAAGGTCCAAACCTGGTTTTCGTACATGGATTCCATCTCGGATTTCATGGCTTCTAGCCATTTGTTGGAATCAGGGCTCATCATCGCTTCTTCATACGTCACAAGGTCATCTATTTCATCAATCATGAAATTCATAACAGGATTGCCGTACAGTTGAGGAGTTGCACGTGTCCTGCTTGACCTGCGAGGTTTGGTAGTGTCCTCTTTCGGAGTTTCATGATCAATATCATTAGCTCTCTCTTCATTAGGTGAAGTCAACTCTGAAACAACTTTTGGAGCTGCGCTACTCGCCATTTCATGAAGAGAAGGTTCAATAACCTCTTCGAGTTCTACCTTCCGACTACTCACACCTTTTGCGAGAAACTCCTTCTCAAGAAAGGATCCATTCTTGGCAACAAAGACCTTGCCCTCGGATCTGTGATAGAAGGTATACCCAATCGTTTCCTTAGGGTATCCTATGAAGACTCATTTTTCCGCTTTGGGTTCGAGTTTATCCGGTTGAAGTTTCTTCACATAAACATCGCATCCCCAAACTTTAAGAAATGACAGCTTAGGTTTGTTTCCAAACCATAATTCATACGGTGTCTTTTCAACGGATTTAGATGGTGCCCTATTTAAAGTGAATGCAGCGGTTTCCAGTGCATAACCCCAAAATGACAGTGGCAAGTCGATCGGAGACATCATAGATCGAACCATATCCAATAAAGTATGATTACGACGCTCGACACACCATTACGTTGTGGTGTTCCGCAGCGTGAGTTGTGAAACTATTCCACGCCTTTCATATGTGTGCTAAACTCGTAACTTAAGATACTCTCCTCCACGGTCGGATCAAGAAATTTGATCTTTATATTACGATGATTTTCCACTTCATTCTGAAATTCTTTGAACTTTTCAAAAGTTTCAGACTTGTGTTTCATCAAATAGATATACCCATATCTACTCAAATCATCCGTGAAAGTAACAAAATAACGATATCCACCTCGCGCCGACACACTCATTGGTCCACACACATCAGTATGTATGATTTCCAATAAATCTGTCGCCCGTTCCATTGAACCGGAAAACGGCGTTCTAGTCATCTTGCCCATAAGGCATGGCTCACATGTATCAAATGATTCAAAATCAAGTGATTCCAAAAGTCCATCAGAATGGAGTTTCTTCGTGCGTTTAACGCCAATATGACCTAGACAGCAGTGCCACATATATGTAGATATATCATTATCAAGTTTAATCCTTTTAGCATCAACATTATGAATATGCGTAATACTACTATCGAGATCCAACAGAAATAAACCATTCAACATAGGTGCATCACCATAAAGGATATTATTCATATAAATCGAACAACCATTGTTTTCAGACTTAAACAAATAACCACTTTGCATCAAACACGATCCGGATACAATGTTCATGCTCAGTGCAGGCACCAAATAGGTTTATAACTAATCCCGACGGCATATGGAGAGGCAGCATTCTGACGGCGATCACATCAACTCTTGATCCATTGCCGACCCGCATCGTGACCTCATCCCTTGCTAGTTGTCGCTTGTTCTGCAGCCCCTGAACCGAGTTACATATATTAGCAACCGATCCCGTATCAAATACCTAGGTGCTACTGCGAGTACTAGTCAAGTACACAGTAATAACATGTATATCACATATACCTTTGTTTGCCTTGCCGGCCTTCTTGTCCGCCAAATACTTGGGGAAGTTGCGCTTCCAATGGCCAGTCCCCTTGCAATAGTAGCACTCGGTGTCAGACTTAGGGCCATCTCGGGGTTTCTTTTCAGGCGCGGCAACAGATTTGCCGTCCTTCTTTCCCTTCTGCTTACCTTTCTTGTCCTTCTTGAAACCGGTGGTCTTATTGATCATCAACACTTGATGTTCTTTCCTAATCTCCACTTCTGCAGTCTTAAGCATTGACAGAAGCTCGGGAAGAGACTTGTTCATGCCCTGCATATTATAGTTCATCACGAAGCTCTTGTAGCTAGGTGGCAGAGATTGGAGAACACGATGTATGCCTAAGTCAATGGGAATCGTTATTCCCAAGGACACAAGCTTATCGGTGTACCCAGACATTTTGAGTACGTGCTCACTAACGGAGCTGTTTTCCTCCATCATGCAGCTAAAGAACTTTCCTGTAGCATTGTAACTCTCTACGGCAGCATGGGTATCGAAAATCATTTTCAATTCTCCCATGGTATCAAAGGCATTGTCATTTTCGAAACGCTTTCGAAGTTCTGGCTCTAGCCCATACAGTATGCCGCAATGAACTAAGTTGTGGTCCTCCTAACGAGTTATATAGACGTTCTTTTCCTCATCAGGGGCATCAGGAGCTGGTGGGGGGCCTAGCGACACATCTAGCACATATTTCTTTTGTGCAGCACTGAGGAGAATCCTCAAATTCATAGCCCAGTTGGTGAAGTTGCTACCATTCGCAGCAAGTTTCTCTTTCTCCATGAACACATTGAAATTAAAAGCAGGTGGTGCCATCTACAACAGAATTTGTAAAGTATATTTAGACTAAGTTTATGATAGATTGAGTTCAACTAATCCAAATTACTAATGAACTCCCACTCAAAAACGACATCCCTCGTGTCCTTTTGGTGACTACATGAACCAAATCCACTACACCAAGTCCGATCATCACGTGAGTCGATGTAGCTTCAAAGGCGAGCATCTATATGGGCATCATATAAACTATATGACTCATGCTTAACCTTTCGGTCCGTGTTCCGAGGCCATGTCTGTACATGCTAGGCTCGTCAAGTAAGAACCTTAGTATTTGTGTGTGTAAAACTGTCTCACACCCGTTGTATGAAAGCATAGAGTTGAGAACACCCGATCATCACGTGATGCCTCAAAACACGATCCACAAAACGGTGCATACTTAAGGAAGAACACATTTTATCTTGATATCTAAATGAGGGATCATCTTATAATGCTACCAAAAGCGCCAAACTAGCAATATAAGATGCTGACATCTAATGTGTGAAGTGAGGTGATATGGTCCATGCATTTGATCTCTATCATTTGCATCGTGGTATGATCTCTATCATTCCTTTGTGTGTAAGGCCAAGGTCTATGGAACTTACACGTTAAGTGAGTTGTAAGAGTATCTATTATACATCTACTTACAACAATACCATATCAAAACACTAGCCCAGCAACGATCTAAACTAGACGCCTCTAATTTATCAATTGCAAGTTTTACATGGCTTAGAGCTTTCGGAGATAGAACCTGTCTAACCTACGAACATGAACCACAATGAGGATAACCAAGTTATTAGCAACTCGTTGTAAATCAGATATTGACTATAGTAGGAGAGACAGACACCCGCTAGCCACTTATGCAAAACTAGTTGCATGTCAGTCGTGGAACCGGTCTCATGTATGATGACATGTAAGGTTGGTCCGGGCTGCTTCATCCCACTATGCCACCAATATCCAAAGTACATAGAAGATGCAATAACATGATCATCATCGCTCACATATAAACATATGTGTACTACCCGTGCAAAGCACCTACGCATAGATCAGGCTCTGATACCACTGTTGGGTCCGCAGCATAGAAAACAAAAAATTTCCTACGATGAGAACTACACGCCAAGATCTATCTACTAGATACAGAGCAACGGGTGGACATACATCCATGGAGAACTTTCCTTCGAAGACAACGAGCTTTGTTAACGAGTAGGAACTCGTGGTTGATGTAGTCGTACACTTGCCGATCTCAAGATCATGAGGAAGTCCGAGCGCCGCAACTCAGCAGCGCATCCACACTCGCACACACGTTCAAGCCACCGGACAACCTCCACCTCATTGCTCCAGCAATCCAGCGGAAGCAGCAACTCCTTCCAGACGAAATGCCACTAGGAACATGTATCTCGCTAATCCGAGACCATGGGGGAATAATTCTAGAGGGGGAGAGAGATCCTTCACAAGAAGGTGTGAGGATGAAGGAGGGAATGGGTGGCCTTTTATAGGAGGAGGGGGGTGCCCCCTCTCTCCATGGCCGGCGCATGGGGGGGTTACCCCTCACCTCCCCCATTCATGTGGTGGTAACCCCTCCACATTAAAATGCCTCTTCACATTCCCTTTTAAAGTCTCCACTTTAAATGCATTAAATTTCTCCAAATTTAATGCTCTCTCATTTAATAAAACTCTTTTTATTAAATTTATTCAGAATTTTGTTAATTACTTTAATTAACAAACATTCACATATAGCCCCTTGCAATATTTCAATATCACATGCAGAACCACCTTCTGCAATTTCACCCGAAACAATTTCCGGTTTCTATTGAAACAATTCCTGCGCTTTGCAATTCTTTCGTCTGAAACATATGTGCTCCAAAATGTGTCCGGTAACTCTTAAGTGTGCCACCCTACGGTTCGCGAATAATGCAGACATGATCAAGACCCTTCTCCGATCAATAATCAGCAGCGGGACCTGGAGATCCGTACTGACCCCTACACATTCAACGATGACTCCTATGATCGTGAGAACCTTTAACGCTTGTAACTAAATCCCTTTGTCTCTCGATATATTACATGTCCGAGATTCGATCATCGGTATCTCCATACCTAGTTTGATCTTGTTTCCGACATGCACTCTTTTCTTGTTCCCGTGATATAACATTCTAGTGATCACATCACTTGCTTGCAAGCTATCCTAATGTGATATCACCGAGAGGGCCCAGAGTATATCTATCCGTCATCTGGATTGACAAATTCCACTCTTGATCCATGAGCCTCAACATAACACCTTCGTAGTACTGAACTCATCTTTATAGTCACCCTGTTATGGTGTGACGTTTGATGTTATCAAGATACTCTTCTGGTGTTAGCAATTAAGATGATCTCATGGTCTAAGGATAAAGATTACTTCGTATGATGTTATAGCAATATAAACATAATGACTTGATCGTAATGCTATACTTCGAATGAATGTTCATCACATCATTTCACAAATGTTGTGACCTTGTTATTAACAACATCCAATGTCTATGATCAGGAAACCTTGATCATCTTGTTAATCAACAAGCTAGTCTATAAGAGAGGCATAACTAGGAACCCTTTTTGTTTATTAAACACACATGTATTGATGTTTCCTTTCAATACAATTATAGCATGCAAAATAAACATCTATCATATACAAGGAATACATAATAACAACTTTATTATTGCCTCTCAGGGCATATTTCCTTCAAAGTTTGCCATTACCAATTATGATTTACTTCATGTATCTCTATTGTGTTTCCTTTACCTATTACAAGTTGAGTTATATAATAGTGAGTTGTCTTCTATTATGATCTATGTATTTGATGAATGTGATGCTTCTTGTCCGTATTTTTTTATCGACTCTTCACTCCATAAACCTGAGGCCATGTTCATTGAGCTCGGTTTCGCTTGAGGAAAAGCGAAGTCTAAGCCTGGGGGGAGTTGATACGTCCATTTTGCATCACTATTCTATGTCTTAATTCACTATTATTCATTGATATATTTCATATTGAGAGGTGATACTTATGTTATTTCATCTGTTTTTGCATGGTTGATGACTTTTGGAGCATGGACCGCTGTAGTCAGGATTCGGATGAAAAAGGTGTTGTTTGGAGGCAAAATTCGCGAAGATCAGAAAATCCAGGAAAATATACGGAAAATCCTGTTTTTCCAGAAGACTAAGGATGCCAGAAGACGGAGTGGAGATGGGCCACAAGGGGCCCACACCACCCCCTGGCGCGGGCATCCCTAGGTCGCGCCAGCAGGTGGTGTGGCTGCCCTGGCCCACCTCTGGCTCTCCCCTCTGGCATATATCATCCTCCCGAAACCCTAAGACTCGGGGAGCAACTACAGAAAGATTCTGCCACCTCTGCGGGGCGGAAAACACCAAGAGAGAAAGATCTCTCCGATAGATAGATTTCTGCCGGGGGAATTCCTCCCCGGAGAGGGGAGATCATCGCCATCAACACCACCATCAAGCTGGACTTCATCGCTATCATCATCATCACCACCATCATCACCATCAGCACCATCATCACCATCTCCATATTGCTGTAACAATTGGGTTGAATCTTGCATAGTTCATAGGGGAAACTTTTCCGGTGTTGATTACTCTTTGTAGTTGATGCTATTGAGTGAACCATTGAATTATTGTTTATGTTCAGATTGTTATATATCATTATTCCATATCTGATCATGATCCATATGATGTCTTGTGAGTAGTTCGTTTTGTTCTTGAGGACATGGGAGAAGTCATGTTGTTAGTAGTGGAGTTGTGTTGAGAAAGATTCAATAGTTTGTTATTTAAGTTGTGGTGTACTCCTTCTAGTGGTTTCATGTGAACGTCGACTACATGACACTTCACCTATATGGGCCTAGGGGAATGCATTGTGTATTTGGCTACTAATCGTAGGGGTTGCTGGAGTGACAGAAACCTGAACCCCCGTTAGGAAACCATTGCACAAGGGACGTAAGGGTCTTAGAGTTTAAAGTTGTGGTTAGGTTTCTACCTTAATTACTTTCTTGTACTTACGGATGTTTGCAAGGGGTATAATCACAAGTATGTATTAGTCCTAGGAAGGTCGGTACATTAGCACAGGTTCACCCACACGACACTTAGCAAGCTAAAGAAGATTAATCAACTATATAAAGCGAAAGCACTTGACAGTCTTCCCATTTGTTCGCGAGAATGTTTGGTCATCTTAAGTAATACATCCGGCTTGTCCTTTGCTGCATAAAGGATTGGGCCACTTGCTGCATTTATTCCTACTATCTTTTGTTTACTCGTACTTTATTTACTTGCTTTATCAAAAAACCCTAAAAATCCGTTTGCTAAGTATTTGCAGAGAATTCCTGATCCATACAACTAGCCAGCACCTTCTGCTCCTCGTTGGGTTCGACACTCTTACTTATCGAAAATACTGCAATACACCCCCTATACTTGTGGGTCATCACTTATGTTTCAAATGAGTGTTTTGCTGTTTCAATCTCTGACTCTAATTCTTAACGTTAATCCAATGAAATTTATTTCAGACCATATGTATCTCATACATTATGACTATGATGTTTTTATACTTATCAATACAATTTGATTTGTCAAACCATCATAATTTGTGAAATAGTTTTTCACAAGTTCTTTTATGCCAAATTTTCATTAATTTTAACTCACAATGTCTTTGATCAAACCGTAGAGACTTTGAAATTCTTGTTAATTTTATATCCTTCTTGACTTTGAAGGTCCTTGATATCTTTTGACATTTTTCATAAATGCCCTATTATCGTATAGATAAAGACTAGAATAAATTGTTCATAATCACAATCTGAATCGTAAAAGAAATCATTCATATAAAAAGAACAACCTAATTGTTTCTCATTTATATGAATAATCATATTGCAATAAGAAAGACACACTAATAAGTTTCACAAACTCAATTACAAAGCTTTTATTCAAATCTTCTAATCCTAATGATAAACTTTGAGGAAAGGAGTGTCACCAGCCATCAACCGGAATACTTGCTATCATCATGCCATCAGTACCTCGTTCCATTCCGCAACTCTCACGAAGAGGGTCCTATTTTCAATAAAACAAGAGTAAGTATCCAATACTTGAAAACTGCATAAGTGTTTCATGCAAACATTTATTACTTGTATATCAACATATACCTTCTCCGTTGACAATGATCCCATCTTTGGGCTCGACCTTGGTAGTCCTCTTATTGGCTATGAACTCATGAAAGGTATACGATATCCCCTTCATGATGTAGTCCATGACAATGTCTTTGTAGCTGGGACGAAGCGTACACAACACCCCATCTATCGCAAAGTCGTCGGCCAACTAGTCATCCATAGTATCCACAAGATGTCCATGGATCTCTACCATGTTATCCAGGTGGATTTCCAAGCTGGAGTTTTCTTCCACCTTGATAGACGTAAACTCATCCATGTACTCATATCGCATGTGCCTGATCTGTTATGGGAACAATCTCTTCAATCCGTCAAGCATATCAAATGCGTTGATTTCATGGAAGTGCACCCTGAAGCCAGATTCCATGGCATGGGTAATGGTGTACTTGACGGTCATGAAGGTGTCACGGCGAGCACAAAGAGTCGCATCTTCTCCATCGTCAGAGTCATCGGGGAAATCTTCTAGAGGTTCACAAAGGACATAGAGGAGATGGTTTTCTATGAGGGTCATCCTGAGGCGTTGGTACCGGTCGATGAAATTCGATACATCTAGCTTAAGTTTCTCCTCATTCATAAATGGACCAAAGATGTCCTGAACTATGGGAATGGCCATAATCTACAAGACATTTGCAAAATAACTTAGAATTAGTTCATAATAGGAGTTCGAATTTGTAATCATATTAACAAATGATATTCCACTTAAACTATCATCCCTAAAGACAGTTTAGTGATTACATGATCCCCTTACACCACATCATCCTTGATCATCATGACCTTTGATGCGGCTGCCAGGGTGGACTATATCTGTCGATCACATCATCCATGTGACCCGTGCTTGATCTTTCGATCTACTATGTTCCGAGGCCATGTCTGTACATGCTAGGCTCGCCAACCCAACCATAGTGTATTCGCAGTGCGAACATGTCTTGCACCCACCGTATGCGAACGTAGATATGTCTAACACCTGATCTTCATGGTCTGCTTCATAACTGCAAACTTTCTTAGTGGTGCACACTAATGGGAGAACACTGCATTGGCATTAATTAGGGATCATCTTATTTTAATGTTACCGTTGTGTATCTAATACTAGCAAACAAAAAAGATGCACACAAAGATGAAATATCACATGTAATCTATATGTGATATGACATGGTTGTCTTTGCACTCCTTGATCTCCATAATGGGCTTTGGCATGATCTCCTTCAGGCCACCGGTTTATGCCAACTCCATGACGCCGTCGGTCTTGTCGTTCATCATCGCGATGACTACTACTATACAACTTAGTAATAGGAAAGTAAAATACCTTACCTTATTCACGACTATAACCATATCACATCCAAATCCTCCCTGCAACATAAAGTTAGGTGCCTCTACTTTATCTATTGCAGTTTTTACGTGGCTGCTAGGTTTTCATAATAGAACCGCTTTTACCTATGAACTTCCGACCACAACATAGATCCAATAGTTGTCTATACTACACCCCTTTCGGGGCCGTCCATTTTAGATGCTATATCAACTACTATGAGAGAGACAGACACACGCTAGCCATTTATACGGTACAAGCCGTATGTTGAGTGTGGAACCAGTCTCACGTAGGATTACACGTAAGGTCGATCTGGGTCGCTTCATCTCACAGTGTCGTGATATAAACAAGTACATGTAAGAGCGTAACAACTAGAGGATCAATGCCCACATTTTGCATGTGTCTATCTATACTAGCATACTGCACATAGATCTGCTCTGATACAACTAAAGGGGTTCCGTGGGACAAAACAAAAAATTAACTACGCGGGAACGCACCTAGCCAGGATCCATCTAGGAAGTAATGCAGTAAAGGAGGAAGACAACGGTAACATACCCTTGTAGACCATAAGCATATAATGTTCATGCAGGAACTTGGATGATGTAGTCGTACCCATCCAACCTCAAGGCCCCGCAGCTCCTCGCACGTCACCCCTTGTCTAGGTCCTCGAATGAAGGTCTGGTGCCACTAACGGCAACACCCCCGAGGTATCGCATACATATGGTGCAAGATGATAATTTCTGATCTCTGATCCCTACCGAGATTGCAGAAGTAGATCTCTTGACCGGAATCCCTGTAGCACAACGGTGTGTTGCAGTGGTGTTGTCTTTGCATGTACAGTCCTTCCACGGAATGTGCCACCGCAAAGGCAACGATAGAGAGTTCTTCTCCAAGGAAATTTTCTTAGAGAATATTCGTGTGTCTAATCCCACCCATGGGCATCCCTTTATATGGGTGGAGGGGGTGTACCTTTCCCAAAGGCCCTCCCATGTGGGACTAAATAAAGGCAAAATAAATAGAGGAGGGGGCAGCAGCCGGCTCGGCTAGCTGGGGAGGCTAGGTGGGCCGACCAACGCCATCCTAGTAGCCAATGGCACCATCAGCAGCAACAGAGCCCGACCAGGTAGGCCAACATGCGCGTGTGGCCCAGCAGTAGAGCCACCAGTAGCGGCAGCATCCGCCAGGTGGGCTGACCACCCGTGCATGGCCCAGCTGCGTCGCCAGTGGCACGTGTGGACGAGGGGGTGGAAGGGTAGCGGTCAGATATGCCTTGGCACGGACCACCTCGCACCCGTGTTGGTCTGAGCGGCTGTGGCCTGTCAGTGGTGTCTGGCACTCTACCACCCACGCGACACCCAACACATATCCGCCCATGTGGGCCGAGTTAATGTGGCCCAACAATGGCTCTAATTGTTGTTTGATGTTTTTCCGGGTGACTTTCTCCTTGGCCGATTCCCTCCGGGGTTTTAGCCCTGGTGAGGATGTTGCCCTATAAATATTAATTAATATATATTTAATATATATTAATTCACAATTAACATATAATAAATGCATATTGTAGATTTCCATTTATCTTAAACACCTTTCGGTCTTTTTCCTTTTTATTCCTCCAAAACATTTCGAATTCTCTCCGGAATGATTCCAGTTTCTATCTCTTCTATGATTCCATCTTACAGGAAGATCTGTATGCATCGTAGTGCTCTTAAGTATGTTACCCTATGGTTCGGGAATGTCATAGACATGATCGAGACAATATCCGATTAATGATCAATAGCGGGACCGGGATGCCCATAATGACCCTCATGCATTCCACGAAACACCTTCATGTCGAACCATAAACTTTTCATCCAATTTCCTTTGTTACTTTGATACTTGACTTGTCCGAGATCTCATTATCGGTATTATGATACCTTGTTCAATCTCGTTTCCAACAAGTTATGTTTTACTCATTCATGTGAAATTCTTTCCCCATGACCTAGTCATACAATGTGCAACTTAATGGATGTAATTCACCGAGTGGTACCAGTGTATCTTCCCGTCACACAGGAGAACAAATCCTGATCTTGATACATAGGCCTCAACATGCCCCTCTAGAATACCCAACGTACATCTTTATAGTTATCTAGTTATAGTCATGATGGTTGATGCAGTCAAAACAACCTCGGGTAATAGTGATTAATATGATCTCATGGTCTAAGGATTAGGAGACTCGGTTTCTGACAATTGCAGCTGTGAACTATATGACATGATCGTAATGCAATAATCATTGGTGGGTAATGTCCATCACACCATCTTTAGATGATAAGACTTCATTGTAAGTTGGCATGAAAGCACCATGATTAGAAAACCTTGATCATCAGCTGCCCAATGAACTAGTTAAATAGAGGTTACTAGGGACCTTTTGTTTTTTATCTACCACACCTTTACCAATGTTTCTGCTTGATACAGTTATAGCATGATATAAAACTATTATGAACTAATGAGATATTATAATAAACCCCTTTATTATTTGCCTCTAGGGCATATCTCCTTCAGCACCAGCGTTGTGTTCAGGTGTCATCAGCCAGGGTGTTAATGTCCCTGTGCTCGCAAGGAGAGCGTTGCTCCCATAGCTCACGCACTCCTCTGCTAGCACATATTGCCTGTCATGGTGCAGACGCCGGTGGTGCGACACCACCACCGTACGTGCACCAGCCGCGCGGGGCGCAAGAAAGTATCGTGCACAAGACGGCGATGGTAGTCGTGCCCGTGGACCGCGCGGTGGCGGCAGCAACGGTGGTAGTGATGTCGTCAATCGACAGCGACGCTGACCTGAGGGTACACTAGCCATGTGGTCGTTCTTCGCGGTATTCTTTCACAAAGAAGGCATTGTTGATTTTTAGCTCGGTGTAGGCTGTGTGGCAATGGAAATGGTAATGGCAATGGCATGGTTTGTGGGGGCAACAACCGTGTCCACGGCCTGCTTAATAATGCCCTAGACACCACCCCGCCTCCTGGGCAATCAATGCCTCCGCGGTGGTCAAGGAAGCATCGTTTTGCTTCAGCCCCACTATCTGGCCGCTAGTCTACGTCCATCAATGACTGCTTACTGCTGCACAGGCATTCATGCCCGTGACAGGAGACAAAGTGACATGTCGCTGCCAGGTGGGTCTCGTGCGGGCGAGAGAGGACACTCGCGTGGTTCACGACGTGTCCAACCAGACGCATTGCCAGCCCAAATTTGAGCGCGAAATGGGTCGGCTCGGATGCCTATGGCTATTTGCGCCACCGGGCGGGTTTGCTCGGTCCGCATGTTAGTTCAGATAGGTTCGTACAGGTTGTGGTCGTTTGGATCGGCCCGGTGGAGATGTCCTAAAGTACACTAATCAAGACATGTATCCACCTAGTAGTTAGGGCTAGGGTTCTGTTGTGGGGCGTGGTTGGGTGTTGGGAGCGGCATTCGGCAAATAAATCTGCTTCAACTCTACTCCCACATCGGCGAAAACATTCATGGCGGCGCCTTATAGTGGATGATAATGTGTTCCAGTCAGCCCTTCAGATCGACATCTTGGTCTTCTCACCGTTCTTCAGATTTGGCAAGATCAGTTTCTCAGTATGTCGCTGGCGCTCGTCGTTATCCTCTACGATGATGGTAGCCAGTGCGAGGTGGTTTCTATGGAGCGAGGGCGTTGGTCTGGAGGTGGTGGATATGCCATTCTTCTATGAATTCGTCGATGAGAGGCGACGGATCTTGGTCCAAGACAACACGGGGAAGTCCCTGGTCGACGTGCCACAACGACATGTGCCTCATTGTGTGCAGCAGGCATGTTTATCGACTCACGAAGCATCGTTGACAATGGTGCTTTTGTATATTGTAATGGTGGACGTTGGACGTCTCTTCTAGCGTGCGTCTCTACGGCCCTGGAGTTGGGCGGCGCTGCTGGTTTCGGTGGTTACATGAAACCCTAGGAACCGTTCTGTATTTCGCGATCTCTTCAGATTTTATCTGCATAGTTTGCATAGTTTTCAGGATAATCATTTTATCTCTTTCTATCTTTTAGTGTCCACACGTGTTACTTCATGCAACTTGTTTTTTATTAATGAAATATGTGGTATTATTCTCGCACACAAAATAAGTAGCTTGAGAAAAAGAAACAATCGACCCGACACTTATATTTTATATATTTCTCAAGATGTGTTTGAGCAATTACTTTAAAATTTATTTTTAGATAATTCCAAGCATTGAAATACAATACATAATTGGACTTTCCACTTGTTTGTACAATCTTTGTAATTCAGAAAAATGGTACAACATACAGTAATACTATTATAAAGTTAATTAAAACTATACCATATGGTGTGACAAATAATGTTGGCAGCATAAGGTCGTCTAGTTCCTCAAAATTAGGAAAAAATATAAGGGGTAATTAGTGTGGTGATATTTAAAACAAAAATGTGCAACAATGAAAAATTACTTAGATATTGCACTTAGTTACTAGAACATCATCGAAATTATATTGTGAATCCGACAAATAAACAATATGTCATTTGATTTTTTAGTTTTTAGTTTCTTAAGGCGTGGTTTATGGTTGAGTGAACTTTTACGACATGTAAATATTCGCAATGTCAATTTTTTTGGATTTTTTGGTTTTCTTAAATTAAGAAACAGTAAACTCACCTAGCTAGTCCCTCTCACAGCGATTTGACATTTTTTACCGTCAGATTTGATCTTAACGCTCCAGATTACCACGTCGTTCCACCATGCGTCTTGGTCGTTTTTACTTGCGACCTTGTCCGCGTCCTGAACGGCCTGACGTTTGGGCTGCTACTCTGTAGACCAATCTGGATGCAATCTCATGAGTCGGGCTGTCCTGGCGTTCAAAAGGCTCACTAGAGCTGATCTAGGCCCAACATCATCTCTGATGACCTACTTGGTGTGCGCGAGATGCTAAAAAAACAAAAACTTGGTGCGTGCGACAACGCCGGCCGCGGAGGTGTAACTGGAAAAGCGTTCGCCCATCTGCCTTCAGGCTTCTGAGGGACATGAAGGGCTCACACGGTCACGCCTCTCCCTCTCCTCTACCAGGCTCGATCTGCCATCACCCGCCTCCCGCTCTGTCCTCCGGCGCACGGCAACGCTCATGTCGGTAATCCTAGCTGCGGTGTTAGATGGGGGATATGGCGTCACCTCCGCACCGCTGCACCAATCTGTGTCCATACCAACCTCGTCGAATCCATGGTCTTTGATCCATCACGATTGTACTGATTACACGAAATTTCTCTTCGTCTCACCAAAGGTCTATTCCTGATCTACCCTCTAGAAGTTCTTTTGTAATCTGCAATCTCTAATGTTAATGTATAGTTTATAGATTATTTATACTAGCAGCATCATAATTTCCAGGGAGAAATTGCTGTTATTTTGTTTATCAATTACGTACTTGTGGACATATGAATAGACTAAAGTCAAAACAATTGGTGTACTGAAGGACATGCCGTTTAGTTTTCTGATTACATATTTCCTGATTTTTAATTTCAATTTCAATCCTAGAAGGTAAGCTATCATATGAGACTCCATTAAAATTTATGTTGATGTCTCATGGACATGATATTAGCTTTTTTATGTCAGAATTGTTGATTTTGGACCTCAATCCTGGAGGGTTAGTTCTCAATGATGTTTGTTATAATGGCCAAGCTAAGAAGATTAAGATGGAAGATTGAAAGGATAAGGATTCCTAATGTTTACAATGATTAGTTTAACCATGTCCTTAAAAGGGCTTGTCTCCGACAGACACTTGAAGCCCTTAAAGGTAGGATGCAGAAAAAAGTGTGGTATGCATGTCTTCAAATTACTAACTTCATATTTAATGATATGACTACTATCTCTTTGTATCATTGCTCGGCATTTGTACCAGAATAAAATATCAGTCTCGATTATGTAGGTAGAAGAAATTGAGGGAATACTTTGTGAATAAGTAGCATCTTGAGGGCAAGACTAGGATCTTCTCAAGCACATATCTTCTGATGTTCAGGTTTGCAGCACGTCGCTTCTCCAAATCACTATGCATTGTGCATTCACACCCATATTTTATATAGCTTTCAGAGGTATGCTCCCCTCCATTTGATGTTACTACTAAAAGCACCTATGGAGTAGGATCTTCATATTTTAATCAAGACGATCCATTCATCATATTATCAACTAACTACAAGTGTGATCTGGCTGAGAACTTGCTCGTGCTTATTGGAATTGCACCGATATGTACTGAGTTGTTCTCTTGAAAATTATTATTGATATTTTTTTCTAATTGAGCATGATAATTATTACCCCTTACTGATATTGTTTGTTCTGTTCCTTTGATGGTCTCAACTACTCATGATTCAGCATATCTGCAATATTTAAGATGCCGAGCATTAATTTTGTACTGACCCCATCAACATACTTTCCAATAATCCCGAAAATCACACAGCTTTCATTTATTCAATACCCTTTCAAATGCAATTGATTGTTGTATTATTTCAGTCTGTATCTCTTTGAGTTTTATTGATGGTGCACTATGGCATTTTGGGTTACCTGAATTTTCTACAATGTGGATTTTGTACGTCTAAGAACATGTAACTACCATACATCAGCACTAAATTACATGAAGGCTGGTTGTGAGTCTTTCTTAGTCTTGTCATTTAACAACTTATCTCATCCTACTTTTATCTCTTCTCATGGTTTATATTTAAGTTAAGTTTAGGTAATTGTTTTTTGTTAGCATATACAAACATAATTACCATGTTGTGTTTTGTCAATGAACCACATAAATTTCTCCCTCCCCTCCAAAAAAGGAACCAATTGTACTCCCTTTGTCCCGAATTAGATGTTGCGGATTTTTCTAGATTCGGATGTATCTAGACGTGTTTTACTGTATGGATACATGCAAATCTCAACAAATTTGTGGCATCTAATTTTGGACAGAGGGAGTATTAGTATATGCCTCTAAAAACAAGAAAATACAATGGTGTGAAGGATTCCAGTCATCCTTGAAGTTTCAGGAGATGGAGCTCCATGGGGGACACTAAATGATTTGAGTAGATGCAAAGCCATCAGGTCAGACCATATAATTTTTTTAAACAGGAAAATCATATCTTCCCTGGGTAAAACAATCATGGTTCAGTTTTTCATATGATATAAATCCATGCCTTTAGCCTTAAAATTGGCCTATAATATGATGTGTTTGTTGTTAAGAATCAATTTTATTAAAGACCAGCTGGCTTATTTTTCCTTTGGCAAGAAAAAAGTACAAGGGGCCATCAAAATCAATAGGGAGCCTTCTGTAGGCATGTCTAAGTGTTCCTTTCCCATTTTCAGACAATTGTTGTTTGTGTTTAAATTTTTTGCTTTCAGAAATTTAGCAGGTTGTAAACTTGTCATTTACCAAATGATATGTAGTATCACGGCTACTACCATCATGTGTGTTGTTGGAAATAGTGGTGTTGGTAACTTGATATCATGGTCTTTGGTCTAGAAACATCGCCCTCTTGACCAAAGGTGTGGTTTGCCGCTCAAGGACTGTGCACTAGCAAATTATTCATGTACTTTACAGTTTTGCTAGACCTCAATTTTTCTTGTGCAAAGCATCAGCTATTCATCACATATCTCTTTGGCTGTATTTAACCACTCAACTCAATAAAGCCATGTTCTGGAAGATCCACTCATGATTTCATTCTTCTTTTCTGAAACAATTTTACTACGGTGCACAATGACGTGGGTACAAGAGAGGGAACAAACTTGAAAAGGAAATCAAACAAATTTAGTAGGGTGTGGAGCAGCATTGAAGACCTCAAGTTAATCCTTGGAACTCTTTGACTGAAACAGAAGGTCGTGTCGAGATGGCATGAGGTCATGTGTGGGCATGTATAAGGTTGTGCGATTGAAGTCAGAAAATGTAAACCAGTTTTGTGAGATGTCTTGTATTTTCAGTTTGAACAACAGTTGTAAGCACCATGAGAAGTTGTATGCAGCAGGAGTGCGAGCAGTGTGATCCCTTTGGACCGTTGTTTGTAATCTTTCCATGCTAGACTTATTAAAATATAGAGCTTTTCTATGTGATTCACATCAGTCATACTGTTTAGACTTCTAAAGTATTTGCACCGACTATTGCTCTCACTCATATTGTCGAGATGAACGGAAGCGGCAACGCGCACTTGAATGGTCTAGTAGTTTATTTGGTACGCGGGCACCTAGGGTACTCAGGGCACAATTTTAAGGTACTACATTAAATAATAGCAAACCAACATTGCGGAAATAAAGAAAAACACTAAAAATATATTGAGAGAGCATGATGCATTAGCAAAACGGAAAACAACATAAGAGCATGTCCAGCAGAGACGCCAAAATAGCGCATCGCTAAAATAACCACCGTTTTAGCGCGCCTGCGCGCCTAGACGCCCCTTCAGCAGGCGTGAGAAAATCGCGTGGGCGCTGTAAATTTTCGCGTGCTAAGGCTTTTTCGCTATCCAGAGCTCAATATATGGCGCACTGGTTGAAACACGTGCTATCTCACTCCACGCGCGCGCCACCAACCGCCACGCGCTAGCGTCCGGAAACTTCCCTCAACCCTATCCTCTCCTCACGCGCGCCAGCGCCGCATGCCGCCTCGCCGCCGCAGCGCCTCCGGTTTCCAGGACGTGCACTCGCGCCCCAACGGAACCTTCTACGCGGAGATCCGCGCCAGCGTCTACCGGCTCACGCTCGGCATGTACGAGCGGTCGGAGGAGGCCGCCTGCGCGTTCGACGCGGTAGCGTGGCGCCTCGACCGCCCGACCCGCGAGATGAACTTCCCGGAGACCGAGTCACTGCAGGACGCTGTCAACACCCGGATTTTTAATCCCGGATGCCCGTTATGCCATACCTCGCAATCCCAGGATTACCATTTTTGCGAGACATAACGGATTGGATATCACAGTACATCATCCATTACAAACCATACATAAGTTTTTACACAAATAAGGATCTCATGATCCAGTCTTTAATACAACAAGCAGCGGAAATAAACGATAGCGTAGCGGTGGGGTCCATCTTCAGGGGCACAGGCAATGCTGACGAAGGCAGATAGTCCTAGTTATCATAGCCGTCCTGCTGACCATCATCTTGATAATCTCCTTTATAGTCTGGCCATGATAATAGCCAGGGACAAAAGCCATGAGTACTCTTTAAGTACTCGCAAACTACTACTAGCAAGGGTTATGATTCTAAGTTAAAGTGCTGAATTTAAAGAATAACTATCAAGTTAAGTTTGAAACCTAAGCTGAGTTCTGAAGCAAGAAAAAATAAAGTAAAGTTATAAAATCACTTAAGTGGGGAAGCTATTATCATCTACACAACCCTGTTGTGGGCAAGTCAAAGTTCATCATTCATTTCAAGTTATTTAGAAAACATCTGACAACGAAACAGTATGGCCATTCCAACTGTCCATAACCGCGAACGCGGCTATTCAAATAGTTTGACACTCTGCAAATGTGGTACACTTTCACCACAAGATTCGATACATCTGTCAGGGATAACCCTGAATCATCATACTTAGTATGCAGATAATCAAACATAACCTTCTCTTTACACACCCTAGTACAAGCACCTCTCCTATGAGCATGGCCTCCCAACCATGACCATCAGTCATCTTGGGCACTGCATAGGTGGACACCATTGAGAGGTAGCCTCAGCTCAAACCTCTCCCGTGAGGGAACTAATACTAATGCATATAAATTTCCAGCTAAGCCTTACCCAATTCAGGTAATGTGGTTATACGGTAAATTTGAAATGGTATCGCATCCGAATCCAACCAGCAGTTTTATAAAAGGGTTAAGGCTCATGCCTCATCATTTTCATCATCATAAATCAATTGTGTTTCTCAACACATGTCAAAACATCTCAATAGAATGACTCATCATTTCAAGGTTTTCACAACTCATTTTCACCAAGTGTTCCCATCTAAAGTGACTCAAGTTTGATCTATTCTAAAACACTAGGTTAAGAGTGTTCACTAAGGTGGAAAGGTGGAATCAATCTCATGCCATAGAATGACATCTAAAGGTTTCTAAGTAGGTCAAGTTTTATACTCTTTATGCTACCTTCAAAATTAATTAAAGAACTTTGTGTAAACTAAGGGGGTGTGATCAAAGTATGCTTAAGGCATCTTTACTAAACTATCTAGTTTTCTTCTAGCTTGCTACAATAGCTTACTAAAGCATGTTTGCAAGGGTTAGCTTGCCACTAATAGCTTGCCTTGGTTGGTGCAGTGGTTGAAGTTTTCTTCTTCTTCTTCTTCTTGGTAGAACTCCTCCTCCTCAAAGGCTTGGTCGGTACTAGCGTCTAGAAATACATAGGGAGTGCACAATCACCAAACAATACTTAACTTAGGCTAAGTAGTATTCTAAACCACACAATTGATGAGCTATTATCATCCCAAACATCACAAGTTTTAATTCAATAGTTTCAACCTTTTTATTTTGGAAAAGTAATTTCTACTCATTGAAATATTAACTATACTTTAATATTCACCACCAAAATATGGGATCATGTGGACACATGTCCTCACCACATATTCTAACATGTGGGAATGAGATTTAAAGGTTGGATCAATATTACTTTGGTTTAAGTTCATTATTTAATGATTTAAAGTGACTAGAAATGCCTATATAGCATTATTTTGGTACTAGTCCAAAGTCACTGCCTGTAAAGCTTAATATTATTAAATATTTGTATAGATATGATGAAATGTGATTTTTTGAGAGTTGGAATCAACTCAAAAGCTAACTTGGTTGATTTTACAAAAATGTTTCAAGTTGCAAAAGCTTCTGTCTTCTTATTTTTATTAGGAGAAATCTATAACTCTAAATGAATTAAATCCAACGGGCTTGGATAGAGCATTTCAATACCTTTCAGACAAAATTAGTTTCATGTAATTTGGATTTGTCAAACTCACAGAATTGAATTTTGAAACACTGGACAGAAACTATATTCTAACTAAAAAGAAAAACCTAGATTTGAATCTACGGGCTTGCGCGGGAAAGGAAATGGGCCGGCCCAATGGCGCTACGCGGCACGGGGCTCAGCTGAAAGGGGGGTCCACTTGTCAGCGGCTCTTAAAACACGAAACGGTACGCGCGCTGTGGACCGTGCGATTAGAGGCTAGATCTACGGCTGAGGGTCGTCGTCGACGACGGACGGGTCGCCGGCGAGCTCGAACCCTAGCGGCTCGGTGGGGGTCTCATCAGGCGTGGGGCTCCAGCGGGTCGGCGTCTTGGGCGAACAAAGTGGAAGACGGCAGGCGAGGCGTGGTCGTGGCGGATCTTGGGTGGCGAATCAACGGCACCCTTCTTCTCAGAGGCGGCTCCGGCTCAATTCTGAGCTGCTCCACTTGCTCGCGAGGGGTGGTTGAGGTTCAAGAGAGAGGAGGGAGTGGAATGGTATGAGTCTTTGGTGCTGGGAGGCTCCTTTTATAGGCTCGACGGTGATACCAGCGGGATGGGAGGTCGACAGTGGCGACATGGCTCTGGAGCTAAGCGGCATGGCTAGGGATGGCGATCGATGGCGGTCCCCTGGCGGTGCTCTAGCGCTTCAATGCGGCCGAGGGCGGTGGCATGCGGTCGGGGTGAGGTGGCGCTCACTGGCGCAGGCGGCTGTGTCCACAGCGCAGTGGCTGTGGGGCTTTAGGCGTGACGGAGGTGTCTGGGTGTTCTCTAGGTCGAGGCGGAGCGGTGGGCGGGCTGGTGTCGGCGGCGGCTTGTGCCGCTGGGGACAGCAAGGCTCTGCGGCGGCGTCGGCATGGTTGTGGCACTGGCGGATTCTCCTCTGTGGTCCATGGCTGGTCTTGGCTCGGGCAAGGGACGAGAGAGGCGGTCGGTCTTGGCTGCCTCCTAGACATGGAGAGGGAGAGGGTGGTCTGCAGCTGCAGTTGCAAGTTTGGCCAATGAGGCATGGCTCGGGTCGGCATGGCATTGTTGCTAGGGGTTTAGTGGATGGGTGTTTAGGCTTTGGTTAGATCATTGGGAGACAGAGGGAGTAAATGGGGATCAAATGGGGGCAAAACTCTGTTCAAAACAGTGAGCTAGGATTAGAGGTGTGATTCTGCCTGCCAAGTGTTTGATGAAATGGCCGCAAGAGAAAAAGTTTTGAATTTTGAGTTCAAAATTTTTGGGTGATCTCCACTAGTGATAGGTAGTCTCTGGTTACAAGGGTTTTGAAAATGGTGCTCAATTTGATGGTATTTGAAATAGGGGTGATCTATGCATATGCATTAGATTCAATTTTAAACTGTCATTTAAAATAGTTTACAGAAGGTTTTTAGTAGATCAAAAGGTGGGCCTTGGTACCTCATTATGTGTACTAGCAAGGGGTGTAAATATCAAGAATTGTTTCTGTTAAGAATTGAGTACTAGGAATAGCCAAAGTAGGTATGAGAGTTAAATTTGTCCAAATGACCATTCCTTTCATTTTAATTCTTTTGATTTGATTTTCTTTAGGAAAAGTTTGGGAATGATGTAGATGATGTTTAAATCACCTAAGAAACATTTTAGAAGCAAGGGATCACACAATCATGGCAATTCAAAACAACTCCTATTTTAAATACACACATATATGAATGCTTTCATTTTAAATTTGGAAAAGTTTTTGTTAACCCTATTTTTGGATGACTTGATCTTGATAAGCTTGGATTGAAGTTTTGGGATGTTACAGACGCTGAGTTCCTCGCGCCAGTGCCCGTCCTCATCACCGACGAGCAGCGCCGTCGCCACCGGCTGACGCAGCGACGCCTCCTCATCACCGAGCGCGACATGGCAGCTATGGAAGCATGGCAGCGCGAGTTCCCGCAAGATGTCCAAGACGAGATAGCCTTCTATGCGTAGAAGCGGGAGGAGAGGAGGTCGGCGCGCGAGGACCGCCGGCGCCGCAAGGCGTTCATCGGCGCGATGATGGCCGACCCGGACACCCTTTCAGACGACAACCCGAGGTGGAAGGACTAATGGACGGCTTCCGACGACACAACCTCGGAGGAGGATCAATAGATTAGGTTTATTTTTCATGTAGTTCGTCATGTAGAACTCGTGGTCTATTTTAATTTCTGTTCGTCCAAAATATTTTCAGTGCATTTTTTAGATCTATCCGTGTGTGCAAAATTGTGCGCCGCGCGGTTTTGGGCGCTGGAAAATTGCGCGCCTGATGAGGGATGCTTCGGCGCTCTAGTTTACATCGTTGGTTTGTCGCCTGCGGCAAAGGACGCGCGGGCTCCGCGCTGCATCCAGATAGAGCGCGCTATCGACGTTTTACAACGCGCAGATATCGCCCCTTTGCTGGAGATGCTCTAAACGACACAAATTTATTAATGTGCATGGAACATTACAAGGTCGTTACTAGAATAAAATACAAATTTAGCATGATGATAAAAACCTGCTTAACCATGGGTTAACGAAATATACTTCCATGGCACAATATTTTTTAATAAATAATGTTAAAATAGCTCACAAGAATTGTACGGTAGATCACAAAAACATTCAGTTAAGTTAACTTTTTGAAGATAAATTTCATTCATACAGATAAATGAAACATGAAAAATATTAGTGAACTTAAGAAAATCATTCTAATAGACTAGAAAAAATATTCCACACATCAAAATATGTTTGATATACTCAACAATCCAAGAAAAGCATGTCTAGCCAGAAATTATTTCATATCCCAAAACGCACTTGCTAGACATATGTGTAAAAAATATTGTTCGAACAAATTTGAATCTACCGATTCATATTTAATAGTTTTGGTGTAATTTTTTTTAAAGTGATGGACCAAATAAACAAAATATCGTAGAAAACATTACAAGACATCACTAAATAGAAAATAGGGCTTGCTAAGAGCAAAATAAACCGTGAAACTAACAAACTAAAGTATCAAAAAGGAAATTATGTCTACATAAAATGGAGAAAAACTAGAACATCATTTATAAATTAGAGAAGGTTTTTTTTTGTCATGGGGAAGATCAAACAAATATTCACATGACAAACATAGTTTCCTTTTTAGTGCATTGTATTGATATTTTCTCTAAAAAATGACACAACCCATTTGATATGTTGCATGAAACTGCTTTTTGGTAAGACAGCAATTTCCCTCTTCATATTATAAGGTTGCCCCAACATGGAACTTTATTACATTTGACAAACTTAAATGCATTCCACTTAACACAAACTAAAGAAAAATAACTCATTCTACTTTTTAACAAGCAATGGCCCCACGTTATCGCCGGTGGCTTTGTTGTGCTTCACGTGGCTTCCATCGCACAATGGAAATGTTCCCGATCTCCAACAACTTGTGACAAAGATATAAAAGAAATCAGTACAGTTGGAACCTGGAAATGCCGAAATGGCATGGAAATCAAGTACTATTCCTTATGAGCTCTGTAATACAGATCGTCCACACTATAAAGACTATTAAGTGGGTAGCCAAAGCCCACTTATTTCGGGTCACTAAATACAGATTACAAAACTAGTAATATGATTCAGTAGAAATAGTGATACGGGTGCAATTTTTTTCAATGTAGTGATTGTGAAAAAATCATCAGAAGATAAACATAACAGTGCATAAAACATGTACACAACCAAGAAGATTGAGGAGTTTGCCAATTTGCTTCAATTAGTTTTCCTTCCTTTGTCTATTGTAAGGGTTAAAACGATCAATTCAGTTATTGAAGAGCTCGGTGTAGCGATACAAACTTCGCCGCACAAAAAAGATCTACCAAGCCTCTTCAGTTGAAGCTATTTTTCTTGCATGCCCTGGTCAAAGCTCTAGTCAACTAAAATAGAATCAGAGACGAAAATTTGCAGCCTAAACAGTACACTGAGAATGGTGAAAATACTCATAGCTCACTTTGTACAACTAGGATGGAGATGGACAATCTCTTTGACTCTGATTTCATTAAAAGAACCTGCACTTCTCTTATCTTCATCGAAATCTCGAAGGGCTTATCCTCTTAAATCATCACAACAATGGCTTGTTTGATGTAGGAACATTATCGCCACATGTTACTTGCATAGTTGTACTACATACTGATTAAGTCGTTCTAAGGAGAACAAACGATACAAGAAACTCCTAAAAAACATGTTACTTCTTACAGCAATCAGAATTGTTTTTTCACACTGAAAGCAATCGGAACCAAATAGTACGACGGGGAGCTGTACCGGCAGTATGGTGTGAGCGGCTTGGAGAGCTCCCCGGCCAGGACGGTGTCGACCACCTTGGCCTCCTCCTTCCGGATGGCCGGGTTTATCCCGCTGCCTCCAGCGGTGTCCGCCTCCGCGCGCACCACCACCACGCCGCGGCGCGCCCGTCCGCGGCCAAGGCCTGGCGCTGGCGCGGAAGCTGGAAAGGCGAGGCGGCACACGGCGGCGCAGAACTGGGTCGCCATGGTTCTTGGTGGGAGGTGCGCTGCGGCCTGCGGGGATTTCTTCGGTTGGTCGGATTGGTTTGGCGGAAGTTGGGGATGGATGGCTCGGTCGTTGGTTTGAGTAGGCGTGGCCGCCTGGGTGTGGATTTGGGGTGTGTGGAGAGCACAAGCGTCTACAGCCAGATGGATGGAGGGGTATTTGCCGGGCAAACTTGTCCTACTCCCTCCGATACAAATTAATGTTCTCGCATTTAAATGTATTTAGTTATATTTTAATATTAAATACATTCAAATCTAAATAAATTCGAGAAAAATAATTTAGATAGGAGGGAGTATGTTTTTGTTTGAGTTCAAGCAAACTTGTCCTATGTGACCCACTTTATAAGAAAATCAGGTTTAAAAACCATACAAACTGTACTATAATGGGCCTGTCCAGATATAGATCATGCCCGAACGGGCGAGGTCGTGACAGTCGGGTGATCCACCATCACCGGGGGATGATCCGCCATCATCCAGGGTTGTGCATGGCTGCGACCAATAGCTAGCCAGAGCCGCCACCGGGGTCCTCTTCACCCTCCTCCTCCGCGACAGTCGCCACCAGGGCGCATCGTCATCGAAACTGCATTCATTCAGAAGTGCGAGCAGAACAACTTCTGCCACCGCCTACACTGTGCTTTGCTCGGTGGTCTCGCCGGCGGTGGCAAAGGGAGGGGAGGAGCGGTGAGAGGGGTAATGCGCTGCCTGTGCCGCCAGAGGAGCCAGGTGTGTAAATGCGGTTGCTTTTCATCTTGTGATTTCTTCCATGTCGTATTTCTCTGTTTTGAATCATTCTCACAAAAATAAAGATAGACTTGGTAAACTTATCTTGGTAAAAAAAATGAATGGATGATGTATTTACTGACAAAATGACAAGTCATGTACTGTTAAACCACTTAAATAAGAGAAATTCACTTTGGCAAGCCGGGAATATATTCTCCCTTTACAAAAAAAACACATTTCAAATTGTTTAAATTTTTTTATTTTTGTACGAGCACTTCTCAACGTTATATTTGTGCATGTAAAGTTTCGCGAAAATATGAAATATTTTAGGGTGTGTATACAAGACAAAGAATGCCTGTAAAAAGCCTTTTTAGCACCGATTTTTGCCCTTTCTACACATAGAAAAACAAAGTCGATTTTTCGTGAAACGACTTGGACGCATCTAAGATTTGGAGATGAACGCGTGAATCTTTCTTTAAAATTTTCAACAGTTTGAAATAAGTAAGAAATGAATTTAAATAAATAGAGAGATTCTCATAGGTGCCAAATCACCTCTCTCCTTAATAAAAAAGGTGAACCATGGAAAATTCCGTTTGTACTCTTTGGTTTGTCTACCTTAGTTGTTTTATACACACTAGTTGAATGCCCATGCGTTGCCACGGCTCAAATACTGATCAAATCAAGTTGACACACTAATCTCTACTTCTAGCTCTAGCTATTTTTGACACACCATAGAGCCTCTTCAATCTTGCTCAAAAATATCCACGGAGGGCCATCCAAATATTGTACTATCCATGCCTGGACTAAAATTTGTCAAGCTGCCGTCAATTCTTAATCAACAACAAATCAAAATGCTGAGAAATTGTTCTTTCAGAAAAGATAAATTACACGACATCAGCACCTAACTTGTAGCTGTCGAAGATCAGAAGTTTCTTTTAAAAATAGATGGGAAGTAATTACAGGTGTTTGAAAAATCGTCTTATGTCATTAAGATCCACATCATGCACCCTCACAGCTATGGAGGGACATGTCAATTGTACCATATCCAATATCAATTTGAAGTTCAATCGGAGAGCATTTAAAATAGAGAGAAATAAGCAGCACTCTACATCATCAGAGAGGATAGATCTGTTTATTCAAACACAAGCTCCATGTACATGGTTCGGATAATAGCTTGCATTCGCTGAAATTATTCCCGTGTCTACAAGTGATCGGTCTCAGCAACCACATTGTAACAAAACCATCTTACACGCAAACAATCAAATAAATAGACCCCACCATATATCTTGAATTATTGTCAAGTTACATGCTTTCCTAACCACCAAGATATATATTTTATGACAGCAGTAGGTTTCTCCAAAGTATCATGAGTGACAAACCAAACCTGAAGGTTGGCACTGAAGACAACAGGAAAGCCATTCACTTGATGTACTGAGACATCCATTTGAATCGTTTCTCATGGACAATGCTGGATATGAAGACATCCAGGGCGCACATTCGAATCGGATAGGTCAAATTGCCTTTCTTACTGGTTAAGAGATTTATCTTGTTACCCAGTACCAGGAAAGGCACCTTACCTAAGTAGAGTAATGAAAAGAGGGCCGTTGAGCTCCTTTGACTATGTGAACTGTTCAGCGCCCACAGAGTATACAACTGACAGACTAAGAATTAAAAGAAGCTGACAGAATTATATAAAAACTCAATAAATTAGAAATGTTCACTGGTTGCTGCAACCAGGGACAGTATTTAACAGAGGGAAAAAGTGGCAGCAACTTCATCTGCCTGGCTTAAATTTTTCATCGTGCTAGCCAAAGTGGTGCCATATTAAATTGTTCATTCTAGCCTACTTACGTTTACTGAAAGCGCACACATGAAGCTCCAATTGCAGCTAGCATGGTACGCCATCATTTTTGCATACCATAATAACCCGTCAGATCGAACCTCAAAGTCATATGCTTGCACAGAGCAACCCAAATCCTGCCTAAAGCCATTAAATTAACATCTTGCTAAGGACAAGCACGTTATTCATTTTGGTACCGCACATATTCTCAGTTCCAACTATATCATCCAATCAACTAATTTATTCTAAATTTCTCATAGGAGCTATATCTATCAGAAAGTGAGGACTATAACTGCAACTTGCAGCCACCTTAAGCATACATGCTATAATATTATATGATTGGTATTAAAATAGAAATGTACTGAAACTATGTACCAAATTTTACAATATATTTCTTCTCTAACCATATCTTTCTTGTTTCTATGACAACAAAATTATACAACAAGAAATTATGAGGTAGTACCTTGGAAGCCTCATGATATATTAGTTCTTTGAATAGGCATGCAAACTAAAAGGAAGAACATACAATATCTGGATTAACCTATAACAATTTGGGAAATTCAGGACGAGAAGCGGGCAAACGCAGACCAAGCCGACTACCATGGACAGACATCCGACGACCGGGATGGACGTCGACCTCGAGAGGCAGAGGCAGCAGACACCCACGCAGATCCAAGGAATTCCAATGCCAAGCCTCTCTGGGTCTCCTTCCTCATCTCCGTGGTCAGCACTGTGTGCGTCATGGTGCCAGTCTTTTACTACATGCCCTCCCCACATTACTCCATCACCATAGGCTCAGCTTTGGTCCTAGACCACAAGGCAGGCATCTCCTTCAACCTCACCCTTGGCATGGCCTCGCGGAGCCATGGTGCCAAGGACTGCATCGACCCTGGCATGTACGTGGAAGTCTTCTACTGTGGCGTCCAGGTTTCTGTCAGCGACGCCGCCGAGACAAGGCGGACATGTGCCAACCCATGGAACCTGGCGGAGCTCCTGGGCCGAGGAGCTATGCCCTATCTTTAGATTGTGTACGTGTGCTTAAATTAAATCTTCTCTTATTTATTTATTTATTTATTTATATATATAGGACATATTCATACTACACCCGGTGTAGTTACACCACCCACGTGTGTTTCACGTCATTTAGGCAGTATCTATCATACTGGAGACTATATATGGATAGTATAAAGTATATAAGAATATTTGGATAGTATATATACTATTTTTTTAGTAGTATATAATTTTTATTCACATACTCCTTTTGTACGTATAAATATGACGGTATTTTAATATATAGTGCAAACTATGGCTATATTTACAATTTTTTTATCTAACTTGTTTGGAAGTATCTTAGATATAGTATATAAACATACTCAAACAGATAAAGTATTACAAATACTTCCGTAAAATAGTATATGAGACGTGGGTATAGTTACACCCGGGAGTAAGAAGTATTTTTCCTATATAGTATATATCAAGCATTCAAGCAAACTAACAGATTTTTCCCTTAATTCTAGCACGAAACTCGGTTTACGTGGGAATGAGAAAAATGTCAAAACGTGGAAGCCTCTTTTAATGCATGAAGGAATAATGTGGTTATATATATATATATATATATATATATATATATATATATATATATATATATATATATATGTATGTATGTGTGTGCGCACGCGCGTGCGTGCGTGCGTGCGTGCGCGCGCGCGACATCTAGTTAAGACCTGGGAAATACCACCGTCACTATTTCTACCCAGTATATGGACTTCATGTATTTATTGACCACAAAACTTGGTCTTACCTGTAACGATGCAATGACAGCGAACCAACTTCCTCACAGGCTTCCAACCTATATAAACGAAACAAGAACCTTTTCTAATTAGCATGCAGTATGTAAATGAAATAAGCTAAATATGTCAAAGAAAAAACATAGACAACTAAAGAAAATACATTAATCTGAGTGCTTGCAACTACAAACAATCAACACTTGATTGATTTAGCTCCCACGAGCATATGAGCAAACAGGAAGATAAGCACCGCTTATAGTTACTGTACAAACAATGAACACCTAATTGATTCAGCTATCACCAGCATGTAACGAACAGGAGAGCACCACTTATACAAAAGTAAATACCTGATTGATTCAGGTCAACGAAGTGGTGGACCTGTCGTGCACAAATTGCAGTTATACAATAAAAAATACTCCCTCCGTCCAACAAAGGATGTCGGAGGGGTTATTTTGCAAACACGTCCTTATGAAAGTTCCGACAAAACAACAGTCCTCGTGGTCGTCGTCCTCTTTCGCTCGCTTGCTCCTCTCCCCTCCACTCGCTCGCTAGCTTCGCTCGCCTCGCCGCCCGACGATGCTGCTCCCCTCCCCTCCCAGCCTCACACAGCCGACTGCGAAGACACCGCGCCCAAGGTCGGATTTTCAGTCCAGCCGCCGCCTCCTCGTCTCCTCTCCCGCAGCGCCTGGACGAGGATCCCCGCCAGCCACCGCCCAAGGTCAGATTTTTGGATCCAGCTGTCGCCCGAGCCCTAGAGGTCGTGTGCGTGTTAGTCGCCGCCCGATTCCTGGAGCTCTAGGGGTTGGCCTAGTGGCCGACGGGGATGACCAGGCCGGCGCGGCTGTGCCTCTCCCTGATGGCCGCCGACAGGAATCGTGGCGGAGATGCACAACTCAGACCCCCCTGCTGCATTCCCAACCTGCTAGCAATGGTAAATTAAAATCTGGATTTTGAAAAAGATTTTATAAATGAGTAGTGATTTTACAAGTGACTCTGTCCAGGTCAGTTCAAATCAGTTCAAGTCAGTTCAATGTATGCATATCACCTTTTGAATCATCTTATGCATGTTTTCTGCTGAAAATCGACTGACATTTCTGGCTTATTGAACTGATAATCAAATCAATACCATTTCTCTTGTAAGATTAGAGGCTTGGTAATCATTAAAAGTTTAGTTAGTTCATTTGTTCAGTACCTGTGAGTAATCTGAATATGGTGTTCTTAGTTTAGCTCTTTTGGAGTATAACTTCCAAAAAAAATCCATTCTATACAAAGATGTAGCTAGCCGTGTTATATTTTGAAGATAATGGACCTGAAGAAGCAATCACATCTATAGTTGTTATTTGTTACTGTCAATAAGAGAACTAGGAATTTATCTCTGTTGGAGTATTGGTACTGATGTTCTTAATGTGTCCTATTTATTATCCCTTTTTAATATACTCCATTATTTCAGCTCTGTTGGAATTTAGCTTTGAGATATATACATGAGGTGTACTGCAGCTATGTAAGTAGCTCCACCAATGGTGAGCTACTGCTGCCGGAGCAAAAGAAGCTGTCTTGGCCACCGCTCCGGCTTGCTGCTACAGCTGAAGGTGAATCAAGTTGATGATTTTGCTGTGAACCATCAATATCATCATAGGCTGAAGGTCAGTGAAATTCAGCATGATGCTCATTTTTGTAATGTTGAAGTCCATCTACATAGGACTCTGTTGCTTGAGCCAATAACAGTTTATGATGATATCATATTAAGATAATGTCCTGAATAACAAATTGGGTAATTTATTTGTTAGGCTCTTTGATCAAATTGGGTGTCCTTGGTATGGGGTAATTGACACAACCGTACGATGTGATACACCATGTGAAAGTACAACATATTCTGTTATTGCTAATATGAAAGTACAAGATGTTCTGTTATTTTTTTTCAAAGAGGACGCTTCCACATTACATGTCACACTAGTTTGGCAAAAGTTGCATCACAGAATCCACTGGAGTGTGTGTGTTCATGTGGATCAGTGTGTTTTAGGAAACGAACACATGCAACGACTCTAAGGAATCAATGTGGTTTAGGAAAAGAACACATGAAATGACTCTAGGGACTCCATGCGTCAAACCATGGTTACAAAGACCAAAAACACTTAGGAAAGCAGCTTCCACATTGCACCAGTGTGGCACAAGTTGGATCAGAGGATCCACTGGAGCATGTGTAGTCATGTGGATCATTGTGGTTTAGGAAAAGAACATATGCAATGACTCTAGGGGATCAATGTGGTTTAGGAAAAGAAAAACAACACATCAAATGACTTTAGAGACTCCATGTGTCAAACCATGGTCACGGAGACCAAAAACACTTAGGAAAGCAGCTTCCACATTGCACTAGTGTGGCAGTTGTTGCATCACAGAATCCACTTGAGTGTGTTTAGTAATATGGGTCATTGTGGTTTAGGAAAAGAACACATGCAATGACTCTAGGGGATCAATGTGGTTTAGGAAAAGAATAATGGAATGACTCTAGGGACTCCATGTGTTAAACCATGGTCATAGAGACCAAAAACACTTAGGAAATCATCTTCCACATTGCATGTTACACCAGTGTGGTAGAAGTTGCATCACAGAATGCACTAGACTGTGTGTGGTCATCTGGATCAATGAGTTTTAGGAGAACAACACATGCAATGACTCTAGTGGATCAACGTGGTTTAGGAAAAGAACACATGCAATGATTCATGGGACTCCATGTGTCAAACCATGGTCATAGAGACCAAAAACACTTAGGAAAGAAGCTTCCACATTGCATCTTGCACCAGTGTAGCAGAAGTTGGATCAAAGAATCCACTGGAGTATGTGTGGTCATGTCGATCAATGTGGTTTAGGCAAAGAACACATGTAGTGACTCTAGGGGATCAATGTGGTTTAGGATACGGACACATGCAATGACTCTAGTGGATGAATATTGTTTAGGAAAAGAACACATGCGATGACACTAGGGACTCCATGTGTCAAACCATGGACATAGAGACCAAAGACACATAGGAAGGCAACTTCCACATTGCATGTTGCACCAGTATCATACAATTTGCATCACATAATCCTCTAGTGTGTGTGGTTGTGTGGATAAATGTGGTTTGGGAAAACAAAACAGGCAATGACTCTAGGGGATCAATGTGGTTTAGGAAATGAACACGTGCAGTGAATCTAGGTCCTCCATATGTCAAACAAGTGTCATAGAGACCAAAATCACTTTGGAAAGCACCTTGCACATTGCACTAGTGTGTCCTTGCATCAAGGAATCCACTAGAGTGTGTGTGGTCATGTGGATCAATGTGGTTTAGGAAAATAACACATGTAATAACTCTAGGGGATCAATGTGGTTTAGGAAAAGAACACACACAATCACTCCGGGTACTCCATTGTCAAAGAGATGAAAAACACATAGGAAAGAAGCTTCCACATTCCATGTTGCACCAGTGTGGCAAAAGTTACATTACAGAATCCACTGGAGTGTATGTGGTTATGTGGATCAATGTGGATTAGGATAATAACACATGCAATGACTCTAGTGGATCAATGTGGTTTAGGAAAAGAACACATGCAACGACTCTAGTGGGTCAATATGGTTTAGGAAAAGAACACATGCAATGACTCTAGTGGATCTATGTGGTTTAGGAAAATAACACATGTAATGAATATAGGTACTCCATGTGTCAAACCATGGTAACAGAGACAAAAACACATAGGAAGGTAGCTTCCACATTGCATGTTGCACCAGTATGGTAGAAGTTGCATCGCAGAATCCGTTCGAGTGTGTCTTCGCATGTGTATCAATGTGGTTTAGGAAAACAACACATGCAATGACTCGAGGGATCAATGTGGTTTAGGAAAAGAACACATGCAACGACTCTAGGGACTCCATGCGTCAAACCATGGTCAGAGAGACAAAAAAACTTAGGAATGCATCTTCCACATTGCATGTTGCACCAGTGTGGCAGAAGTTGCATCAAAGAATCCACTTGAGTGTGTGTGGATGAATGTGGGTTAGGAAAAGAACACATGCAATGACTCTGGTGGATCTATGTGGTTTAGGAAAAGAACACATGGAATGACTCTAGTGGGTCAATGTGGTTTAGGAAAAGAACAGATGCAATGACTCTAGTGGATCTATGTGGTTTAGGAAAATAACACATGTAATGACTATATGTACTACATGTTTCGAACCATGGTAACAAAGACAAAAACACATAGGAATGTAGCTTCCACATTGCATGTTGCACCAGTATGGCAGAAGTTGCATCATAGAATCCGTTGGAGTGTGTGTTCTCATTTGTATCAATGTGGTTTAGGAAAACAACACATGCAATGACTCTAGGGATCAATGTGGTTTAGGAAAAAAACACATGCAACGACTGTCGGGACTCCATGCGTCAAACCATGGTCACAGAGACAAAAAACACTTAGGAATGCATCTTCCACATTGCATGTTGCACCAGTGTGGTAGAAGTTGCATCAAAGAATCCAGTTGATTGTGTGTGGATGAATGTGGGTTAAGAAAAGAACACATGCATTGACTCTAGGGATCAATGTGGTTTAGAAAAATAACACATGTAATGACTCTAAGGACTCCATGCGTCAAACCATGGTCATAGAGACCAAAAACATTTAGGGAAGAATCTTCCACATTGCACCAGTGTGGCAGAAGTTGCATCACAGAATCCACTACAGTGTGTGTGGTCATGTGGATCAATGTGGTTTAGGAAAACAACACATATAATGACTCTGGCGGATCAATGCAGTTTAGGAAAAGAACACATGCAATGACTCTATGGACTCTATTTGTTAAACCATGATCACAAAGAAAAAAACACTTAGGAAAGTAGCTTCCACATTGTATGTTGTACTAGTGTGGTAGAAGTTGCATCACATAATCCACTAGAATGTGTGTGGTCATGCGGATCAATGTGGTTTAGGAAAATAACACACGTAATGACTCTGGGGGATCAGTGTGGTTTAGGAAAATAACACATGGAATGACTCTAGGGGGTCAGTTTGTCTTAGGTAAAGCACACATGCAATGACTATACGGACACCATGTGTCAAAACATGGTCACAAACCAAAGACACATAAGAAGGAAGCTTCCACATTGCATGTTGCACTAGTCAGAAGTTGAATCAAAGAATCCACTTGAGCGTGTGTGCCCATGTGGATCAGTGTGGTTTAGGAAAAGAACACATTCAATGACTCTAGGGACTCCATGTGGTAATCCATGGTCACAGAGACCAAAAACACTTAGGAAAGCATCTTCCACATTTGATGTTGCACTAGTGTGGCAGAAGTTGCATTAAAAAATCCACTGGAGTGTGTGTGGTCATTTGAATCAATGTGGTTTAGGGAAAGAACACATGTAATGACTCTAGTGAATCAATGTGATTTAGGAAAACAACACATGCAATGACTCTAGGGACTCCATGTGTCAAACCATGGTCAAAAAGACAAAAACACATAGGAAGGCAGCTTCCACATTGCATGTTGTACCAATATGGCAGAAGTTGCATCACAGAATCCACTAGAGTGTGTGTGGTCATGTAGATCAATGTGGTGTAGGAAAAGAAGACATGCAATGACTCTAGGGATCAATGTGGTTTAGTAAACGAACAAATGCAATGACTCTAGGGACTCCATGTGTCAAACCATGGTCTTAGATGCCAAAAACACTTTGGAAAGCAGCTTCCACATTACATATCGCACTAGTTTGACAGAAGTTGCATCACAGAATCCACTGGAGTGTGTGTGTTCATGTGGATCAATGTGGTTTAGGAAAAGAATACATGAAGTGACTCTAGGGGATAAATGTGGTTTAGGAAAAAAACACATGCAATGCCTCTAGCTGATCAATATTTTTTAGGAAAAGAACACAAGCATTAACTCTAGGGACTCCATGTGTCAAACCATGGTCACATAGCCCAAAAACACATAGGAAGGCAGCTACCACATTGCAAGTTGAACCTGTATGGTACAAGTTGCATCACAGAATCGATTGGAGTGTGTGTGGTTGTGTGGACCCATGTGGTTTAGGAAAATAACACATGCAATGACTCTAGGGGATCAATGTGGTTTAGGAAAAGAACACATGCAATGACTCTAGGGACTCCGTATGTCAAACCAGTGTCACAGAGACCAAAAACACTTAGGAAAGAAGCTTCCACATTGCACCAGTGTGGCATTACATCACAGAATCCATTGGAGTGTGTGTGGTCATGTGGATTAATGTGGTTTAGCAAAAGAACACATGTAATGACTCTAGGGGATTAATGTGATATGCGAAAGAACACATGCAATGTGTAACTACCTCGGAGAATTACGCTCCTAGTACAAGCCTGGATGATCAGAAATGGTTGAAATAGTACGGTGGGGCCCAAATGCCACTCACAGGTAGACCTTTCGGCCGTCCCAACCATTTCCAAACATCGGGACAAGAGCAGTGGCGTAATCGGAAGTGAAGGATCAACTACATACACAAATGAGTATGTATGCAAGCCACCATACAATAGTACATGAGCCATTCCATCTAAAGAAAGGAAATATATAGCATATCCAAGATCAAATATCCTAGATAGATATAATAGTTTAGGATATCTCCTCATACATCAATCAGCAGTATCAAGCGGGCGGAAGACAAAATCGATGCGGATAAGAAGCAAATCGGCATAAGATGCCCCATAAATAAGCACATCCCCACAGATCTCACGGATCCCGTTCCGGAATCTCTACACGAATGATCGTTGCCCACATCCGTCTCTTCCAGATTATCCATCTTGCGAGTACTGTTCATACGAACCAATAATTTATCGTGTGAGACCTAGAAATTTTCGGCAAGTCTTTATGCCTCTAAAGGGGCGCAACACAGGGTAGCGCAATTGCAGCAAAAGATAAACCCTAGCAATTCTCTGAAACTTCGCTAACCATCCGCCTAACGAGAGATGAGCGGATGTCCATGAATGTAACAACGATTATAACGATTATAAAGGTAATCTTAACAGATCCATCCTCCTCCTGCAAGCGGACGAACAACCTTCCCATTTAGCGTTTTATTATCCATTCCGCAGATATTTGCAACAATGAATAAAAAAACTGCCAGCTCATGATTAGATGTCAAATAAATGAACAGAAAAAGTTTGGGACATTCGTCTCTCATGGCAATTGAGTGGAAAATTGGAATGCGAAATGCAATCGATAAATAAGACATCATACAAATGTAAACATCGATGAATTAATTGTAACAAAAGCGTCACGAGCAATCCATGAATGTGTCGAGCCATCCCGACCTTCAGGGTCTCAGCCAAATGGTCGTTGTCTGTCTAGCAAATATTTTTGGTAGTTATGTATACTAGGAAAAAAAAAACGTGAGAGTAGGACTGCTTCCCTTTTTCTTCTTACCCACCCACCATCCTTTTCTGGTAAGGAAGTGAAACGTTTTCAATCCTCTTCTTAAAATTCAAACTAGGATTCACGTGTTCTGGGTTCCGTAGTACCATAGAAAGTGTGTGTGTGTGTGTAATTCCTTGTCTATCTGTTGCATCCAACATGTTATCTTTATCTGCCTTTGGTTATCAACTATTGGTACATTCCATACTGACAGGCTGTTGCAAACCGGTGCGATCTATCTGACTCCTTGTTAACCGGTGCCATCTTCTTAAGGGTGTCCTTCCTTCCAGCAACTCCACATTCGGTGCAAAATCACTTATCAGGTAGAGAGGTAGAGTCGCTAATCTTGAGTCGTTATCTGATTTTGCGCATCTATTGGTATTTTAATGCCGAAAAATGCGGAAAATTTTTCTTTGATACCTCTGTGTTTCCACACTCCTTTTCAGTCGTGTGTGAAACATTATCTATCTTCTTTTTATCAGCATGTCCATGCTAACTCATTCTTTTGTCACCGGCGCTTAATCTTGGAGTTTCTTTTCATCTCCTTTTCTCTTGGGCTAATTACATAACATGTGTCGATCCGATGCTGGTGATTGTAATTTGGTTCTCGGCATAGCTATATTCCACTCATGATAGTGTCGATTGGAATATGGAAAATGCTACCACTCCAGATTGCCAAAGATACTCCTGTGATTTTGGGTACACCGTGATCCTATCTATGCTTATTCAAGCATCCTTGGAAATCTGGAGTTTCTCAAAGCACTACGGCGGTCTATCATCTGTTTATCATGCTTCACATCTTTTTGAACTCCATATCTGCACATCTTTTTCGTATCTGATAGCTCATACCATAAGCAAAGCTATATCATCGTTTTCCATCCAAGATCTCTTAATCTTTGTAACCGGTGATCCTAGCGACAATGTGAACCAGGTGACATTTCTTTTCCTTCCGGAGGACCAGATAATCTATTCTTCCAGTGCATCTTCTTCAACATGAACCCGTGCTCTTAATATTGATCTTTCAAAGAGCGTTGAGCTCAGGAAGTGTTTCGAGCATTTGTTCGTTTCTCTCGCCTCTTGGACTTGATATTCTGGGAATATCTTGTTGATCCATGGTGGTATATGTTGTTAATATGCTTGCCTACTCCATATCAATTGAAGGACATGGAAGATCATCTGTGTCTCTTTCTCTCAAGCTTCGTGAGCACTGCCTGTGTGCAAAGTCTCAAAGCGTGAATTCTGGCTTTTTGAAGTCACCTATCTAAGCCCGTCATACGCTAAATAGATCGCTTCAATTCTGGAAGTAGCAAGTCCTTTGTTAATTCCATCCTCCATCTTCAACAAATCCGGAGTTGTTCCTTGTTGGCAAGTTATCATCGTCGTCCCGCCGAAGTTTTCCTCAAGACTGCTAAATCTTTCTCAATCATTTCAAGAAGAACATGGAGTTCTTTCACCTCAGTCTCGTCAAGTAATCTCTTGAAACCCTATCGTTCTATCGTCTATGCTCAATCCACCGGAGGCCATGAAGACTTTTCAGATCTTTCGTAATCCTTCTGTTCAAGTGGTGCTATCTTTTTCTTTGTCTGTGGAATCTTGCAGTTGTCTCCGTGATCTTCCTTCATATCTTTTCCGGTGGCTTGTTACATCAGGTATGACGACAACATCATCACCCTTATCTATCTTGGATCCGGGAATCGTTTGCATCAATCTTTGTTTTCTTGCGGAGTTCCATAACCTCTTCTTATCAATACCTTCAGTCTGTTTCGGTAGTTGGATTGCATGGTTTTCTTATTCATGTGCGGAGTAATGCTTCGAGTGCGGGATGGAGTAGCTACCATACCACTACTCTTATCATTCGCTCTTGTACAATGAATAGGTGAATTAATGTGATTTCGCTCATCCCACGGAAGTTAGAAGTGGCCTTCATCCCTTGATACTTTTACTTCCGTCCTTGTTTTTCCGGAGTGCTCTCTCGAAGAAAGTAATCGATAATCTCTTGTTGGTGATCTCGTCCTTTCTACACGGAGCAAAATCCTCGATTATCTGGTGGACACAAACGCAAATTCTTTTCTATCCTCGTCTTTATACCGGAGCTCTACATACCCAAACAAGATGAAAGAAAACTATCTCTCTCTTTGTTTTCATCAATTCTTTTTCGGTGGTAAAGCCAATTATGGTTGATGCCATCACCCGCAAATCTATTGCGTTAGCCTCAAGGCTAAAGAAAACAATAAGTATCTCTACAATAAACTCCAGATCCTCCATATTCTTTGCTTCTCGGGATTCCACCATGATCTAGTTTCACGTCCATCTCTGGAAGTTATATCCGCGCACCTCAACTGCGTGATCCTTTGGTTCTTACCGTATAACAAGAATCTAATCCGACGATGTCTATCTAAATCTTTCTGTTGATATCAAGGGACTCTATTGTTTGAAGGCAATATTGTTTCCGTACTTCATTTCTTCAATCCGAGAGAGAATACGATGCTATTGTAATAGTGCTTCAAAACCTCTCCAATCTAGCTCTTTTCTTCCGGCGAGACAAAGATTCATCCTCTCTAGTATCGGTAAATCTTTAATCTTATCGGTGTGCCTTTCTTTATCCATGCTACATCATCCTGTCCTTTCTTTCTCAAGTGGTCCTTTTTCTCTTATCATGTTTCTTAAGAATACCGGAGCTATGTCCATCCTATCCTTCTTGTCTCACGACAATCCTTCAACTCTTCTAACCGTTGTTTCTCTAGCAAAATGCAAGACTATAACAAGTCTAGCAAATTTTGCAAGGTGTAGTAATCGCACCATTCGTTCTTCATCTTCTTGGGAGCGTGAGGTCACCTTAGTTCGAACACCCTCCTCTCCTTGTGTTGTTTTCTATTTCCTAGGAATCTCGGGGCGAGATTCTTGTTTAGTGGGGGAGAGTTGTAGCATCCCAATTGTCTAACAATTGTAATGCTACTTGGTCTAGTAATATAATGGCTACTTCAAATATATAATTGTAGCATCATCATTATATCATGCTCATGTCATCATGCCACCTTGCATTTGAGCATCATATAAAACCCTTTTGATTTGGTTCTTCTATCATATGCATTGTAAATTGTATTTGCCTCTTGATATTGTATTTGGTTATTGATATATTGCTTAAATGCCCAAGTTGAGTTGGGGGCATATCTTTTATTGACTTCACCACCTTTCTTGTCATCACCCCATAATTCCACCATCCAACTAAATATAAGCTTTGCACTTTATTTGGTTTTACCTCTAGCTCATGTGGGTTGGGATGGATCCAATCCTATCTCCACATGCTCTCATATATGCACCATTTTGTTTTCACATTATTGGGTTATGAGAGCCACATGGCCACCTTTGCATGCCTTGTGAGTGGAACCTTTTACCTAGCCTTCATATGGGTTGTTTTGGGGTTATTAGCATGTTGGAATAATTTGGGACTATAAAATATCTAGTGGCACATACACACTAGCAAGTCCCATTTCTATTCAAATATGGTCATCTCCATCTACTTCACATGGGGCATCCTTTCACTTCTTCTAGCTTGGCTTATTCCATATTTTTGGAATGCATATGTATAAATGCTATGGATATTTATTTTGTTTTCACAAGATGAAACCTAGCATTAATACTTTGCATGGGCCATGCAAGAACCACCACATTCTAGTCTTTTGGATTTTATTTGGTTCTTTTCTGGAGTGGATCATCTCTCATCTCTCTACCCCTCTTTTGCTTGATCTAGTTGGTCTTGCTAAAAACCACACTACTTCTCCCTCTCTTTTTTTTCCTCACCTTCCTCTCCTTTCTCCTCCATCCATGCATGCTCAATTGCTTGCCTACATGCATTATGGATGCATTGCATGGCACATGCAATATGGGCACCATCTACACCTCTTTCCCTTCTTTTTTTTTGTTTTGGTGTTGTTTTGGGTTTTACCTAAAGAGTTGAGATTAATTGTTTTTGTTCAACTAAAATCAAACCTAACTAGCCTAATCTACCCAACCTAACCACACCACACTAGCCCCTCCCAAACCGTGGCCACCACCCATGTGCTTGCCATGGCACACATGGATGGCATGATCCCACCTCACCCTACCTCTTCTTTTCTTGCAAACCAAGAAGATGGCCAGCACCCCACGTCTTCCCCTCCCCTCCTGCTCCCCATCTCCTTCCTCTTTAAGCAAAGAAACAAAGAGAGAGAAGACCTAACCAGCTACCTCCTCACCTTTTGCAAAAGAGACAACCACCCATGTGCTCCCCCTTTCCTCCCTGATCTTTATCTGCTAACCAAGCACCACCCATCCCCTTCCATCTCCAGATCGAGATCTGAAGCTAGCCTCCCTCTCTCTTCCTCACCAAGGAGGCCATGGCCATCTCCATGCCCAAACCCAAACCTTAGCCCGTCTACACCATGTCCTTGTCAATCGGGTGAGTTGCAGCATGCCGAGGACGTCCAGCATCTTCCTCTGCCTCCTATGCTTCGCCTAGTACCAGTGCACGTCGCCGAATCTCGCCGGAATCTCACCAGCGCCGCCATGGACCGAGAAGCAGGAGATACCAGGACCTCTACCTCTGCCCCGATCTGCTCCACCTCTAGCTCCATCAACGTCACCGATGCACTCCTGGTGAGCCCCTCTACTCGCTAGACATGCTCTCCACCTCCCTGTCTTTCTGCATCGCCGCCGCTGCTCATCGAGCGCCCTGCGTGCGTTCCGCAGTTCGCCACCGTCACCGCCGCACAGCAGCAGCAGCAGCTCCACGACTCCCTTTTCCCCCATTTTTTCCGATGAGCCCAGACCTCCTCTGATGCCTCTCTTCACATCCCAGTAATCTCGGTTCATTCCTCTTTCCGGCGCACCCAACCCTGCCCCGATCGAAGCCCTGCAGCGCTCGCAAGCTTGCTCACAAGGTAGCTCGCCGCATTGCTGCTCTGTCGAGGTTCAGTCGCGAGCCCACCTCCGTTAGGTTCAGTCTATCAGTGGTTTTCGTCCCAGTTCGTCGCAAGATACCTGCCTCTATAGTCCTTTATCCAAAAAAGCATGTTGAACGAAAGTTGAAGCCCTATCTTCCCTCTTCAAAACGAGTACCTACACGCCCGTTTTGGTGCACCACATACCTGGAAATCAGCCTCGAAAGAATGACTGATCTAGCAGTCTTCGGGTGCAGAAAAATCAGCTTTCGCCATCTGTTTCTGGCCTATGTTCTTCGTTGATTCCCGGCTTGTAGAGTCCTCCGTTGGAGAAAACCTAAACACGAAACTCGTAGGACTATGTCCCTTCTACAACTTTGGTTTTTACCGCGTCCCAAAATTTCCAACGGTTTGCTCGCCATCGTCCTCCGAAGTTTAGCCCAGCTAGCTGTTTTCGCGAACGAGTTTTTCAGTTTCGTCAGACAACCTCCGGGAGGTTTTCTAAAAAGCCCCCTAGAATTTTTGTCCACTCAACCCGCAGTCCCTGAGGCAGCCGCGTGGCAGCCTCTCACCCGCCCACTGGCGTGTGGGTCCGCAGAGCCTCGGAGCCCACCTGTCATGCACTGTGGCTAGGTGAGCCGCGGTGACAAAAGGTTTTTCCACGCGCTGTGTCGCCCAGTCAGCCTGGCCCCACCTGTCTGTGTCTATGGCTAGGTTTGCCTGAGTAGAAAAAGTATTCTTGGGATTGCTGTTTTGATTTAAATTTCCAGAAAATGTTTTAAATTCAAAATTCAAATCTGTATTTAAATAACTTTTGAAATATAAATCCAAATTATACAAATGATATATGTTTTGAGATCAGAAAAATGTGAGGATTTCAAATATGGCCTTTAAAATATATTTTGGACACTTTGAATTACAAGTTGATTTAAATTACAATAAAAATGCCCCTTTGACTTCAATAATTAATAACTTTTGTTTTATAACTCCGAATTTAACAAATGATATGTCTAAAATGATTAGCTAGACGAGACCTTTCTGTTTATGCATGCCATGGTTTGAATTGAAGCATGCATCATATAAATATAAAGTATACAGCAACTAATATGAGATTAAAATGGGGCTAAAACTCAATAAAATGATTTATTCTTGTGTTTCACACCTCACCCTTGCCATGCTACTTTATTGACATGCAAATTGTGCATCATTCATCATGGCATGATTGTTTGCTTGTCGCATTTATTCATATGCTTGTGCACTTTATTTATGTTGGCCCTTGTTTGTTTGGTTCTTCTTCGAATAGACGCTGAGCAAGGGATATATCAAGAGAACCAGGAGCACTACCCAGATCAATCCTTTGCTTCAAGCTGCCAGCAAGCACTACCACATGCTTGCATACATACAGTACCTATTGCCTCTTTCTTATTCTTGCATCATTGAGTCGCGATTGCATTAAATTGAATCCCAAGTATTGCATAGCCTTTACTATTAAACCCCACCAAAGCTTGTTTCTCCATCCCATGAGCTATTACTACAGGAGTTGTTTGAGCCATGCGAGTCGTAGAACAGCATGTGTAGGGTATGTGAGTGTCTGATGGAAAACGAGGTACCTAAACAACTTAACCTGAGTAGTAATGGGATAACTAATGAAAGTGGCATCGTTGAGCCATATTCGCTATTTGGTTTTTCAGGCTCACTTGTGTCCCGTAAGACCCCGAGTACTTGATTCCTGTTCCAAGATTATTCGCGCTATCCACATCCGGGAGGCTTATGGACCCTCCTGAGCCAGAGCTTGATTCATTCTTATTTCTTGGGGCCACAACTAGTTTGAGGTTTTATTTACTATCCTGTACCTATGCCATGCTTTACTGCTTTATTTACGATTGTGTGAGGAGCATTGTCTTGTTAGGAAGCGTAGTGTTTTTGTATCGACGGTCCAGTTTGGGATCTGTCATTACAGCCATTGGCACAAACCTTGAGTCCGTCTCGAGTCACTAACTCCGTTAACGGGTAGCTTAATGGGGTGGCCTGAAATATTTCTGAATCCTGTAATTGCTTTGTCGTGACTGTCTCGTTGGGTTTTGATTTGGCTTTTCGAGGCATATCAGTGTGTGTTGCTATTTGTGCACCTCAGGTAAAACTTTCTGAAAGCCGTGTCCGGTTATGGACGACTTGGAGCACAGTTTCGACCATAGACAAGCATAACTAAAGTACCGCTTTTAATCGACTAGACTAGGTACGACTAGTAAATAGTGCAACACTCATGGAATGGATAATAAAACTGCCAACGGATGGGGGTTGTTCGTCCGCTTCCTCGTCGGTGGCGAGGAGGAGGATGGATCTGTTAAGATTACCATTATAATCTGTTATAATTGTTGTTTTAATTCACGGACATCCGTCTATCTCGGTTAGGCGGATGGTTAGCGAGTTTCTATAGAATTGCTAGGGTTTATCTTTTGCTGCAATTCGTCACCCAGTTGTGTCCCTTTAGAGGCATAAAGACTTGCTGAGTACCTAGGGTCTCACACGATAAATTATTGGTTCGGATAAACAGTACCTCGCAAGATGGATCTTTGGGTGGAAGAGACAGACGATGTGGGCAACGATCATTCGGTGTAGAGATTCCGGGAACGGGGATCCGTGAGATCTGTGGGCGAGATGTGCTTATTTATGGGGCATCTTATGCCGATTTGCTTCTTATCCGTACCCGGATTTTGTCTTCCGCTTCCGCTTGATACTCTGTTGACTGATGTATGAGGAGATATCCTAAACTAGTATATCTATCTAGGATATTTGGATCTTGCCGTATGGCGTTGCTATATTTCCTTTCTTTTTAGATGGAATGGCTCTGATGTACTATTGTATGGTGGCTTGCATACATACTAATTTGTGTATGTAGTTGATCCCTTCGCCTGTCGATTACGCCGCCCGTTCTTGTCCCGATGTTTGGAAATGGTTGGGACGGCCGAAAGGTCTACCTGTGAGTGGCATTTGGGCCCCACCGTACTATTTCAACCATTTCCGTTCATCCAGGCTTGTAACTAGGAGCGTAATTCACCGAGGTAGTTACAGCCATGATGAATGATGCACAATTTGCATGGCAAGGAAGTAGCAGGGCATAGGTGAAGTGTGGAACACAAGAATAAACATTTTTATTTAGTTTTGGCCCCATTTTATGCCCATAATAGTTGCTGTACACTTTATATTTATATGATGCATGCTGCAATTGAAGTCATAGATAGCATAAACAGAAAGGTCTCGTCGAGCTGATCATTTTAGACATATCATTTGTTAAATTTGGAGTTATAAAATAAAAGTTATTAATTATTTAAGAAAGAGGGGCATTTATTGTAATTTAAATAACTTGGAAAAATTAAGTGTTCAAAATATATTTTGGATTGCATATTTGAAATCCTCACATTTTTCTGATTCAAAAACATATATGATATGTATTATTTGGGTTTATATTTCAAAAGATAATTAAAACAGATTTAGTTTTGAATTTGAATTGATTTGAAATAAATTTGAATTTAAACAGATTATAGAAAAGCTTTTGTTACCCAGCTCGAAGCTAGCCACAGCCACTTACAGGTGGGGCTTGGCTGACTCAGCAGCAGGTGGGTCGCAGCGGGACTGGCTCGATTTTTCTTACCGCTTGTTCACCGAGCCACAGCGGATGACAGGCGGGACCGCGGGACGGCGGGGCCACATCGCGCGCGCGGCCAGCGGGCAGCGGACACGTGTGCGATCCTGCGCGCGAGGGGGGACTGATCGGTGATGGCCTGGATTCTCCGAGGGGGTACTTGCAAAACGAAAACCGAGGCTGACCGGTGGGGCTCAGGGATCGCGGGTTTAGGCGGGAAAAAGGGTAGGGGCTTCTGCGCAAAACGGACAGCGTCGCCGGACTGTCGGCTGCGCGCTGTCTGCAGAAAAACAGGGGAACGGCCGGAGTTTCGACGACGGTGGCGACTAAACGGCGGCGTATCTCGCCACGCCGCAAAAACGAAAAACGACGAGGGGGCGTAGGGCTACAACTTCCGTTCAGGTGGCGACTACTGGGGCGGGCTGTAGCGCGCGGGGCACGACGCGAAGACGTAGGGCGATCTAAAGGCGAGCGAGCTGCATTGCTGCTGTTATGCCGCAGGCCTTGTGGTGAAACGGAGGTGCTCGACGGAGCGAAAGCAAGGCGAGAGGGAGGAGGCGATGTCTAGGGAAGAGGGCTCACCGGCGACCCTCGGTGCAGCTAAGCTCGGGGTGGCGTGGAGCGAGGATGCAGCAGGTCGGAGGCGTTCCGTGCTCACGGGCACGCAGGCGGCGGGCTTCTCAGCGAGGTCCAGCGGTTTCCAGCGCTTCAGAGGCGAAGAGAGGAGAGCTCCTGGAGCTCCTGGTACGTCTTGGCGTCCACCAGAACAGCGAGGACAGAGGGAGGCCGAGGCTAGGGTTTGGAGAGGCCATGGCAGCTTGGGGAGGAAGAAGGAGAAGGGTGGGGAGCTGGGCGCCTCCTGGATGCGATCTGGGTGGTTAGGTGAGGTGAGGGAGGAGCACATGGGGGTGGTCTCTTTTGATAAAGGTGAGAAGGGGGGTGGTTGGGCTAGGGTTGCTTCTCTCCCTCCTTCTCTTTGTCTTGTAGCCAAAGAAAGAGGTGGGGGAGGGCAGCCAAGGGCAGGGTGGTTCGGTGTGGGGCTCACCAGGCAGAGAGGGAGAGAGAGAGAGGGGGGGGGGGGGGTAGCCTCGGTTAGCTAGGGTTGGAGTGGTAGGCTCGGGCTAGAGAGGAGAGGAAGAGGGGGAAGGTGGTAACTTAGGGTTTGGTACTAGGTTAGGGCATGGGTTTAGATAGAGATGGAGTGGTTGGAAGCTAGGGTTTGCCTTGATCAAGATTAGGCCAAGAACAACCAAGATCCAACAAGAAAGGAGAGGGATGGGGTGATAGGGTTTAAGCCAGATCAAATTAAGATCAAGCTAAAAGGAGGGAGAGATAGATGAGAGATGGCACAGATGGATATGGTGATGGTGTCTTAAGCAAGCTCAACTAGCTCAAGCCAAAGAGAGAGATAGAGGGAGGGTGAGATGATCCACCCAAAACCAAATAAAATCCAAAGGACAAGCTGAAAGGGTACTTGCATGGCCCATGCAAAATATTTATTGCCATGTGGTTCCTTGTGAAAACAATGTTATTACATGGCATTAATATTATGCATTCACAAAATTGGATTAAGAGCCAAGCAAAAGAATTGTAGAATAAGTTCCAAGTGGAGTAGATGGGGATGATCACATTTGATTATAATTGGGACTTGCTAGTGTGTATATTCCACTAGATGTTTAATAGTCCCAAAAATATTCCCACATGAGCATAAATCCATAATAATCCATAAGGAAGCTAGGAAAAAGGGGTCCCACTCACAAGGCATGCAAAGGTGGCCATGTGGACCTCATACTTCAATATTGTGAAAACAACATGATGCTAAGATGAGAGCATGTGGAAAAGAATTGGATCCATCCCAACCCACATGAGCTAGAGGTGAACTCAAATAAAGCCAAGCTCATATTTAGTTGGATGGTGGAATTATAAGGTGGTGACAGAGAAAAGGTGGTGGAGTTAATAAGAGATATGCCCCCAACTCAGCTTGGGCATTTTACAATATATCAAGAACCAAATACAATATCAAGAAGCAAATACAATTAATAATGCATATGAGATAAGAACCAGATGGAAAAGGGTTTTATATGATGCTCAAATGCAAGGTGGCATGATGACATGAGCATGATATATTTATGATGCAACAATTATATGTAGGAAGTATCATCTATGTAGACTAGGCTAGTAGCATTGCAATTGTTAGACAATTGGGATGCTACACAATGACTCTAGGGACTCCATGGTCACAGAGACCAAAAACACTTAGGAAAGCAGCTACCAGATTGCATGTTCCACTAGTGTGGCAGAAGTTGCATCATAGAATCCACTGGAGTGTGTGTGGTCATGTGGATTAGGAAAAGAACACATGCAATGTCTCTGGTGTATCAATGTGGTATAGGAAAAGAACACATGCATTGACTCTAGTGGGTCAATGTGGTTTAGTAAAAGGACACATGCAATGACTCTAGTGGATCTATGTGGTTTAGGAATGGAACACATGCAATGACTCTAGGTACTCCATGTGTTAAACCATGGTCATAGATACCAAAAACACATAGGAAAGCAGCTTACACATTGCATGTTGCACTAGTGTGGCAGAAGTTGCATCATAGAAACTTTGATTCCGATCTTTATGCATCTCACTAGGAGGATAAACCTTTGAATAAAAGAGAGGCACTATTTCCTCCCATTCAAGAGCTTGACCATTCTTCAGCAGCTTATACCATTCCTCAGTGATTCCTTTCAGTGATAATGAGAATAGCTTCTTCTTAACTTGATCTGTAGTAATACCTGCACACTTGAACAACCCGCATAATTCATGTATAAAGAGTAAATGATCACCGGGATGGACAGTTCCATCCCCAACATAGTAGTTATCCATAACACAATCAATAATTCTTGTAGGTATTTTAAAAGTATCATTCTCAGCAGGTGGTGGTTCATCTACTACCTTAGCAGTGGTAGTAGCATTACGAAATAAGAAACTCAATGAATTATCGATAATGAAAATAAAGCAACTAACAGAAGTAAATAATACTCACAGTAGAAGTTTCATTTACCAATCCACTCTCCAATAGCGCTTCACTCCCCGGCAACGGCGCCAGAAAATAGTCTTGATGACCCACAAGTATAGGTGGTGTATCGCAACATTTTCGATAAGTAAGAGTGTAGAACCAAACGAGGAGCAGAAGGTGCTGGCTAGTGGTATGGATAAGGAATTCTCTGCAATTACTTAGCAAACAGATTTTTAGGGGTTTTTGATAATGCAAGTAAATAAAGTACGGGTAAATAAAAGACAATAAGAATAAATGCAGCAAGTGGCCCAATCCTTTATTCAGCAAAGGACAAGTCGGTTGTATTACTTAAGATGACCAAACGTTCTCGAGGACACACGAGAAGACTGTCAAGTGCTTTCGCTTCATATAGTTGATTAATCTTCTTTAGTTTGCTAAGTGTTGTGTGGGTGAATCTGTGCTAATGTACCGACCTTCCCAGGACTAATACATACTTGTGATTAAACCCCTTGCAAACATCCGTAAGTATAAGAAAGTAATTAAGGTAGAAACCTAACCACAACTTTAAACTCTAAGACCCTTACGTCCCTTGTGCAATGGTTTCCTAACAGGGGTTCAGGTTTCTGTCACTCCGGCAACCCCTACGATTAGTAGCCAAATACAAAATGCATTCCCCTAGGCCCATATAGGTGAAGTGTCATGTAGTCGATGTTCACATGACACTACTAGAAGAAGTACACCACAACTTAAATATCAAACTATTGAATCTTTCTCAACACAACTCCAGTACTAACAACATGAATTCTCCCATGTCCTCAAGAACAAAACAAACTACTCACAAGACATCATATGGATCATGATCAAAGATGGAATAATGATGTATAACAATCTGAACATAAACAATAATTCAATGGTTCACTCAATAGCATCAACTACAAAGAGTAATCAACACCGGGAAAGTTTCCCCTATGAACTATGCAAGATTCAACCCAATTGTTACAACAATATGGAGATGCTGATGCGGGTGCTAATGGTGATGATGATGATCCCGATGAAGTCCAGCTTGATGGTGGTGTTGATGGTGACGATCTCCCCTCTCCGGGAAGGAATTCCTCCGGCAGAAATCTGTCTGCCGGAGAGATCTTTCTCTCTCGGTGTTTTCCGCCCCGCAGATGCGTCGGAATCTTTCTGTGCTCGCTCCCTGAATCTTAGGGTTTCAGGAGGATAATATACGCCAGAGGGGAGAGCTAGAGGTGGGCTAGGGTGGCCACACCACCTGGTGGCGCGGCCTAGGCTGGCCCGTGCCAGGGGATGGTGTGGGCCCCCTGTGGCCCATCTCTACTCTTCCTTCTGGCAGCCTTCGTCTTCTAGAAAAATAGGATTTTCCATATATTTTCCCGGATTTTCTGATCTTCGCGAATTTTGCCTCCAAACAGCACCTTTTCCATCAGAATCCTGACTACAGCGGTCCATGCTCCAAAAGTCATCAACCATGCAAAAACAGATGAAATTACATAAGTATCATCTCTTAATATGAAATATATCAATGAATAATAGTAAATTATGATATAGTATGGTGATGCAAAATGGACGTATCAACTCCCCCCAAGCTTAGACTTTGCTTGTCCCCAAGCGAAACTGAGTTCAATAAACATGGCCTCAGGTTTATGGACTGAAGAGTCGATAAAAAGAATACGAACAAGAAGCATCACATTCATCAATACATAGATCATAATAGAAGACAACTCACTATTATATAACTCAACTTGCAATAAGTAAAGGAAACACCATAAAGATACATAAAGTAAATCATAATTGGTAATGGCAAACTTAGCTCTTGGTCGAAGAATAGTTGATAATTTGCTGGAGTTCACAAATAACTCATATTCAATGGTAGCTTTCAAAGTAGTAATCACCAAGATAAGAGCAAAGTGCAAAACAAGGAACATAAGAAACATGATTGAATAAATCATCATATGAATGAATGAAACACAACAACTCATTATACTTGCTGAGATAGAAGGGAATAGGTTTACTAACTCAACTGAAAAGTAAAAGAAAGGCCCTTCGCAGAGGGAAGCAGGGATTTCAAGTTTCATAAAGAGCTCCCAAAAATTATGATACTTATTAGCTTTCAGCTCTCATTGCCCCTATCATAGGCATCTTTAGATGATTAAGGTTAAAGTGATCAAATATGAGGATATGCTTGACAAGTTGTAAATTTAAAATCCCATGTCCCTTGAATACGAGGGCCGCTCCTCATGCTACTCAAGTTTAGTCATCGGTAAGTTCTTGTCATAGTAAGCACATGTGTATCATAGAGAACCGCCAACGGGGTACCCCTTTCCCGATGATACGGAAGAATCCCCATATCAAAATGACAAGGCAAGTAGACAACAAGCATCTCAGCAATCTTCTTATTTACCATGGGAATATGGTGCTTTTTTCTCTCTTTCCTCTTTTCTCATTTTTTTTCTTTTTTTCTTTTTCTCAATCTCAAATCTCTCTTTTTTTATAAGAAGAATGCTTCATGGATACTCATTATGGTTACGCTGTAGGTTTCCACCATGACAGCATGGATTAGACCGGTGGCCCAGGCGTTTCTCTAACACACATGCATAACTCCATGGACTTACAAGCTCCCCTTTCATTTCACACCAGCGACATCCATAGACAAAAGAACATGATATCAGCTACGTACAAAGTACCAGTGCAACGTTGAAAGCGTTCCCCATGACAACATGGTTCTGCTAATTCGCAACTTACAAAGCGCAAGCATATACGCAACATATATGGGCACAATGGTTCAAGTTTATTAAATGCAAGAAAGTAAAGTGTGCCATCAAGTTCGTGAGAGATTTAATCACTAATTTTCACATAACAAGTTTAATTTGGAAGGTAGATAAAAACATGAATTTACTTGGAATATCAATAATGCTAATAGGTAGGTATGGTGGGCACAAATGGCATGGGTTTGGTTTAAGGATTGGATGCACGAGAAGAATTCCCTCTCAGTACAGGTTTTTGGCTAGCAAGGCTGGGTAGCAAGTATAGGAGTTGAAGGAAACATGCAATCTTCCTTGGAAGAACAAAAGATCTTAACTAGAGAATACTAAAATTATGAGCAAATCAATAAAGAAAGATGATGAAATTATATTTCTTTAAAAGTACTTCTATCTTTTTCATTCAACTCTCAAAAATAGTGGTGCTACTGACCGAGCCAGGTTTGCCAAAACCAACTAAATTAACTCAATGATCCCAAAGTGATACCAATACTAACAACAAGATCAATCATATAACCACGAATTGAAAACTAATATAAGATATGCAAAAGAGTAAATGATAGAACTTCTCATTAATATTCCATAACGGCAACTCACACCAAGGGATACATATCTAACGAGAGAGGGGACACTTCCATAATGCAAACCATCCTACACGATAACTTCTCTATTCATGATATGACTCTACTAAAAAGGTAACAAGATAGAAGATAGTGATGTGATACCGCGACACTCCCCCAAGATTGGAACAAACCAAGGGATGCCAAACCTGATGACGAATTACTCCTTCGGTGGTGGTGGTATCCTCTCGTCATCGTTCGACTTCCAAGGTAAGGGCTCCCCATCAACAAAGGACATCGTGGTCTCCAGCATCCTGAAACTTGTAGCAACACTTATGCGTTTAAACCTAACCTCGTACTCACACTTTTGATTTTGAACATCATAGAGCTGTGCTTGCAGTTTGTTGGTTGTTTGGCAGAGTGAAAGGACTTCATTCTTGAGCTCAACAGTCTCCTTTTGGTGATCGGCGATGAGTTTGTTACAAATCTTATGGATGATATCCACTTCGTGTTCCGCCATCTTCTTGTACCTAAAGACTTCTTGCTCTAGTTCTTCCATCATGTCTTCTAGACTTCCTTCACCTTTATGGCCTTGAACCTCCTTTATCCGTACCTCTCCATCTTCAAGCAACAATTCCTTGGGATGAATCTTCAACTCTCTCATGTATGGGTTGATGATATCCGCTGAGGAATCTTCCTTGGCTGATCCAGACGAAGACATTGGGGCTCCAAATCTGGGACTCTACCTGTCAGAAACAGATCGAAACGAAAAATGATGAGAACACGATATACGAACCTCGAGGGATCCGGAGGATTATATATTATGAAGTTTTACAACAAAAGGAAGGTACTGGGAGAAAATGGGTCGGAGATGGAGTCCGGGGTGGCCACACCACCTGGTGGCACGGCTAGGGGTGGGCCCGCGCCACAGGGTGTAAGCCACCCTGGCTCCGTTTCTGTCCCTCTTTCGCTTCGTAACTTTCCTTATTGGCTAAAAACTGCAAAAATATAACTAGACAGATCTTTCACGGAACTTTTCATACTAGAACTGTTACCTATTTGAAAACAGACTGTGCAGTTCTCTGTATTTGGTCTTTGATAATTTTTTCTGGAGTTATAACTTGAAAAGCATCGACATCTTCATTGTAAGAATCTCTAGCAATATAGTGCTTGAGTCGTTGCCCATTCACCACTTCTGTAGTATTGTCTTTTAAAGAGGAAAATTTTATCGCTCCTGAACGGTACACTTCTTCAATAATGAAAGGTCCTTCCCATTTTGACAGTAGTTTACCTGCAAAAAATCTAATACGGGACCTATACAATAGAACTTTCTCACCAACATGGAATTCTCTCTTAGGTATTCGCTTGTCATGCCATCTTTTAACTTTTTCCTTAAAGAGCCTAGCATTCTCATATGCTTCACTCCTGCATTCATCTAAATAACTTAAGTCAAATAATACTTTTTCACCATCAAGCTTACAATCTCTATTGAGTTCTTTAACTGCCCAATAAGCTTTGTGTTCTAATTCTAAAGGTAGGTGACAAGCTTTCCCATAAACCATTTTATAAGGAGACGTCCCCATAGGGTTTTTATAGGCAGTCCTATAAGCCCATAAGGCATCATTCAACTTTTTAGCCTAGTTTTTTCTAGATCTATTAACAGTATTTTGCAAGATGGATTTAATTTCTCTATTTGATAACTCTACTTGCCCACTAGTTTGGGGGTGATAAGCTAAAGCAATCCTATGATTAAGATCATATTTAGCAAGAGTCTTTCTAAAACCACCATGAATGAAATGAGAACCTCCATCGGTCATGAGATACCTAGGCACTCCAAACCTAGGAAAGATAACATCCTTAAGCATTTTTAGAGAGGTCTCCCCGTCAGCACTCTTCGTAGGTATGGCTTCCACCCACATAGTAACATAATCAACATCAACAATAATATGAGTATAACCTTTTGAGGGAGGAAAAGGACCCATAAAGTCAAATCCCAAACAATCAAAGGGTTCAATAACTAGAGAGTAGTTCATAGGCATTTCATTACGTCTAGAAATATTACCGACACGCTGACACTCATCACAAGATAAAACAAATTTTCTTGCATCTTTAAAAAGGGTAGGCCAGTAGAAACCTGATTGTAGCACCTTTTGTGCAGTTCTATCTCCTGCGTGATGTCCTCCATAGGCACTACCATGAAATTTCCGCAATATCTCCTTTTGTTCATATTCTGGACCACATCTTCGCATAATACCATCCACTCCTTCTTTATATAAATGTGGGTCATCCCAAAAATAATGACTCAAATCATAAAAGAACTTCCTTCTTTGCTGAGCTATGAAAGTTGGAGGCAAATACTTGGAGACAATAAAGTTAGCATAGTCAGCATACGAAGGGCTCCCTCGTGAGCTTACCCCTATTGCTTCCAACTGTTCATTCGGGAAACTATCATTAACAGGCATAGGATCAAAAGAGATATTTTCCAACCGAGATAAATTATCAGCAATAGGATTTTCCGCACCTTTCCTATCTACAATATGTAGATCAAACTCTTGTAAAAGTAGCACCCATCTAATAAGCCTAGGCTTAGCATCCTTCTTCGTCATAAGATACTTAATAGCAGCATGATCAGTATGAATAGTGACTTTTGAGTCTACAATATAAGGTCTAAACTTATCACAAGCAAAAACGACAGCCAAGAATTCTTTTTCAGTAGTAGCATAATTTCTTTGAACAGCTTCAAGAGTATTACTAGCATAATGAATAATGTCTAACTTTTTATCTATTCGTTGCCCAAGGAAAATCACTAGCACCACACATTATTTCAAAGGGTAAACTCCAATCAGGTGGTTGAACGATAGGATCTGTAGTTAAAGCCTTCTTAAGAGTTTCAAAAGCTTCCTTATAATCATCATCAAAAACAAAGGGTACATATTTTTGAAGAAGATTAGTGAGGGGTTTTGATATCTTAGAGAAATCTTTAATAAACCTTCTATAGAAACCAGCATGACCAAGGATACTACAAATAACTTTGATGTCTCTTCAGCAGGGCATTTTCTCAATTGCCTCAACTTTAGCTCTATCCACTTCTATGCCTCTTTCGAAAACCTTATGCCCAAGGACAATCCCTTCATTAACCATGAAGTGGCATTTCTCCCAATTAAGAACAAGATTAGTTTCTTCCCACCTCTGCAAAACTTTATCAAGGTTGTGCAGACAATTATCAAAAGAAGTTACATAGACGGAGAAGTCATCCATGAACACTTCCACAATTTCCTCACAAAAACCATGAAAGATAGCAGACATGCATCTTTCAAAAGTACCAAGAGCATTACATAAAGCAAAAGGCATACGTCTATAAGCATAGATTCCATAAGGGCATGTAAAAGTAGTTTTTTCTTGATCTTGTTGTTTAACAGCTATTTGAGAGAAACCCGAATATCCATCAAGAAAACAAAAATGGGTCTTTTTAGACAACCTTTCTAACATTTTATCAATAAAAGGAAGTGGGTAATGATCTTTCTTAGTAACCTTGTTAACTTTCCTAAAATCAATGCACATTCTATATCCTACTACTATTCTTTGGGGAATAAGCTCATCATTATCATTAGGAACAACGGTAATTCCTCCTTTTTAGGAACACAATGAACATGACTAACCCATTCACTATCAGTAATGCGGTAAATAATACCAGCATCAATGAGTTTCAATACCTCATTTCTTACCACTTCCTTCATCTTAGGATTTAGATGTCGTTGGTGCTCTACTACTGGCTTTGCATCTGGTTATATATTGATACCATGCTGACATATAGTAGGAGAAATCCCTTTTAAATCATCCAAATTATAACCCATATCCCCTCGGTGTTTCTTCAAAAGTCCAATAATCGTTCCTCTTCCTTCCTGAGAGTTTAGAGCTAATAATAATATGATATATCTTTTTATCATCAATGTAAGCATATTTAAGATTGTCAGGGAGAGGTTTTAGATCGAAGACCGGATCCTTTTTAGGTGGCAATGTGGTACCCAAGTCTTCTACAGGCAAGTTATGCTTAAGCATCTTAGGTTGATGATGGAGGATCTCGTCAATCTCATTCCTTTCTTCCATGAAGATTTCACTTTCGTGGTGTTCCATAAATTGCTGCAAAGCATTGTTAGTAGCAAGAGAAATAGACGCAAGTTGTTCAACTCGAAAATCCTCATTATGGGTTTCATTTTCACAAGGTTCTTTAGTAAATTTTGAAAAATTAAACTCATATGATTCCCCATCGAACTTAGTCAATATTTTCTCCCTCTTGCAATCTATAATAGCTCCACAAGTACTCAAGAAAGGTCTACCAAAAATGATGGGATAAGTTTTACTAGCAGCTGAACCAAGTACTAGAAAATCAACAGGATATTTAATCTTAGCACAAAGAACTTCTACATCCCGCACAATACCAATTGGATAAATGGTCTCTCTATTAGCAAGGTGAATAACCACATCAATCTCTTCAAACTCGCAGGGACTGATTTCATGCATAATTTCCTTATAAAGCTCATAAGGAATAACACTTGAACTTGCACCAATATCACACAAACCGTAATATGATCACCAATTCTAACAAAAAGCACAGGGACACTAGCCTTTTTAGTTCTATTGGGATGTGAGACAATATTAGAAGCATCCTCACAAAAGACTATGTGTCCATCTTCTACACTTTTAGTGACAAGATCTTTAACAATTTCTACAACAGGTTCAATGTTTATTTGTTCATCGGGTTTTATAGTTCTCTTTTCACTTTTAGTGATTACACTAATTATAATAGGATGATCCTTTACCTTATCTGGGAAGGGTATCTTCTCGATATAATGTTCAGGTAAGATGTGATCAATAGTGCAATACTCAGTACTCCCAACAGGAACACAGTCAACAATATCTTTATAAGGTGCATGGTACTTTCCCCATCCCTTTTTTGGGATTTCAATATAAGAAGCTAAAGCCTTAAAACAATTTGTAATAACATGTAAATCAAGACCATAAGCATGACTGATATTTTGAAAGTCATCAGTTCCCATAAAAGATTCAATGCATTCATAATCAAAATTTATACCTAACTTTCTTCCTTTGTCATTCTCCCATGCTTCAGCATTATCTTGAATATGGTCCAAAAGATCCCATTTAGCTTCTTCTTCCATGCGAGTGAATGATCCAGTACAAGAAGCATCCAATAAATCCTTATCATGAATAGAAAGCCTTGCATAAAACTTATTGATAATAATATTGTTGGGGAGCTCATGAATGGGACATTTGAGCATTAGTAACTTCAATCTCCCCCAAGCTTGAGCTGTACTCTCTCCATCAAGAGGCCAAAATTTGTATATTTGATTCTGATCTTTATAAATCTCACTAGGAGGATAAAACTTTGAATAAAAGAGAGGCACTATTTCCTCCCATTCAAGAGCTTGACCATTCTTTAGCAGCTTATAACATTCCTCAGCTCTTCCTTTCAGTGATAATGAGAATAAATTCTTCTTAACTTGATTTGTAGTAATACATGCACACTTGAACAACCCGCATAATTCATGTATAAAGAGTAAATGATCACCGGGATGGACAGTTCCATCCCCAACATAGTAGTTATCCATAACACGATCAATAATTCTTGTAGGTATTTTAAAAGTATCATTCTCAGCAGGTGGTGGTTCATCTACTACCTTAGCAGTGGTAGTAGCATTACGAAATAAGAAACTCAATGAATTATACATAATGAAAATAAAGCAACTAAGTAAGTAAATAATACTCACTGTAGAAGTTTCCTTTACCAGTTCCACTCTCCAATAGCGCTTCACTCCCCGGCAACGGCGCCAGAAAATAGTCTTGATGACCCACAAGTATAGGTGGTGTATCACAACATTTTTGATAAGTAAGAGTGTAGAACCCAACGAGGAGCAGAAGGTGCTGGCTAGTGTTATGGATAAGGAATTCTCTGCAATTACTTAGCAAACAGATTTTTAGGGGTTTTTGATAATGCAAGTAAATTAAGTATGAGTAAATAAAAGACAATAAGAATAAATGCAGCAACTGGCCCAATCCTTTATTCAGCAAAGGACAAGTCGGTTGTGTTACTTAAGATGACCAAACGTTCTCGAGGACACACGGGAAGACTGTCAAGTGCTTTCGCTTCATATAGTTGATTAATCTTCTTTAGTTCGCTAAGTGTTGTGTGGGTGAACCTGTGCTAATGTACCGACCTTCCCAGGACTAATACATACTTGTGATTAAACCCCTTGCAAACATCCGTAAGTATAAGAAAGTAATTAAGGTAGAAACCTAACCACAGCTTTAAACTCCAAGACCCTGACATCCCTTGTGCAATGGTTTCCTAACAGGGGTTCAGGTTTCTGTCACTCCGGCAACCCCTACGATTAGTAGCCAAATACACAATGCATTCCCCTAGGCCCATATAGGTGAAGTGTCATGTAGTCTACGTTCACATGACACCCCTAGAAGAAGTACACCACAACTTAAATATCAAACTATTGAATCTTTCTCAACACAACTCCACTACTAACAACATGACTTCTCCCATGTCCTCAAGAACAAAACGAACTACTCACAAGACATCATATGTATCATGATCAGAGATGGAATAATGATGTATAACAATCTGAACATAAACAATAATTAAATGGTTCACCCAATAGCATCAACTACATAGAGTAATCAACACCGGGAAAGTTTCAACCCAATTGTTACGGCAATATGGAGATGGTGATGATGGTGCTGATGGTGATGATGATGGTGATGATGATCCCGATGAAGTCTAGCTTGATGGTGGTGTTGATGGCGACGATCTCCACTCTCCGAGAAGGAATTCCCCCGGCAGAAATCTGTCTGCCGGAGAGATCTTTCTCTCTCGGTGTTTTCCGCCCTGCAGAGGCGGTAGAATATTTTTGTGGTTGCTCCCTGAGTCTTAGGGTTTCAGGAGGATAATATATGCCAGAGGGGAGAGCTGGAGGTGGGCAAGGGCAGCCACACCACCTGGTGGCACGGCCACGGCTGGCCCGCGCCAGGGGGTGGTGTGGGCCCCCTGTGGCCCATCTCCACTCCTCCTTCTGGCAGCCTCCGTCTTCTGGAAAAATAGGATTTTCCATTTATTTTCCCAGATTTTCTAATCTTCGCGAATTTTGCTTCCAAACAACACCTTTTCCATCATAATCCTGACTGCAGCGGTCCATGCTCCAAAAGTCATCAACCATGAAAAAATAGATGAAATTACATAAGTAGCATCTCTTAATATGAAATATATCAATGAATAATAGTAAATTATGATATAGAATAGTTATGCAAAATGGACGTATCACTGGTCATTTGGATCAATGTGGTTTAGGAGAAGAACACATGCAATGACTCTAGTGAATCAATGTGATTTAGGAAAACAACACATGCAAATACTCTAGGGACTCCATGTGTCAACCCATGGACACAGAGACCAAAACACAAAGGAAGGAAGCTTGCACATTGCATGTTGCACCAATATGGTAGAAGTTGCATCATAGAATCCACTAGAGTGTGTGTGGTCATGTAGATCAATGTGGTTTAGGAAAAGAACACATGCAATGACCCTAGGGATCAATGTGGTTTAGGAAAAGAACACATGCAATGACTTTAGGGACTCCATGTGTCAAACCATGGTCGCAGAGGCCAAAAACACTTAGGAAAGCGGCTTCCACATTATGTGTCGCACTAGTTTGAGAGAAGTTGCATCATAGAATCCACTGGAGTGTGTGTGTTCATGTGGATCAATGTGGTTTAGGAAAAGAACACATGAAGTGACTCTAGGGGATCAATGTGGTTTAGTAAAAGAACACATGCAATGCCTCAAGTTGATCAATATTGTTTAGGAAAAGAACACATTCATTAACTCTAGGCACTCCATGTGTCAAACCATGGTCCCAGAGACCAAAAACACATAAGAAGGCAGCTTCCACATTGCAAGTTGAACTAGTATGGTACAAGTTGCATCACATAATCCATTGGAGTGTGTGTGGTTGTGTGGACCCATGTGGTTTAGGAAAATGACACATGCAATGACTCTAGGGGATTAATGTGGTTTAGGAAAAAACACATGCAATGACTCTAGGGACTCAATATGTTAAACCAGTATCACAGAGACCAAAAACACATAGGAAAGCACCTTACACATTGCACCAGTGTGGCATAGCATCACAAAATCTACTAGAGTGTGTGTGGTCATGTGGATCAATGTGGTTTAGGAAAAGAACACATGTAATGACTCTAGGAGATCAATGTGGTTTAGGAAAAGAACACATGCATTGACTCTAGGGACTCCATGGTCACAGAGACCAAAAACACTTAGGAAAGCAGCTACCAGAGTGCATGTTGCATCATAGAATCCACTAGTGTGTGTGTGGTCATGTGGATCAGTGTGGATTAGGAAAAGAACACATGCAATGACCCTAGTGTATCAATGTGGTTTAGGAAAGAACAAATGCAATGACTCTAGTGGATCAATGTGGTTTAGGAAAAGAACACAAGCAATGACTCTAGTGGATCAATGTGGTTTAGGAAAAGAACACATGGAATGACACTAGGGGATCAATGTGGTCTGGGAAACTAACACATGAAATGACTCTAGGGACTCCATGTATCAAACCATGGTCACAGAGACCAAAAACACATAGGATGCAGCTTCCACATTGCATGTTGCACCAGTATGGCCGGGTGCATCCCAAAATCCACTAGAGTGTGTGTGGTCCTTTGGATCAATGTGGTTTAGTAAAATAACACGTGCAATGACTCTAGTGGATCAATTTGGTCTAGGAAAAGACCACATGCAATGACTCTAGGGACTCCATGTGTCAAACCATGGTCATATAGACAAAAAACACATGGGAAGGCAGCTTCGACATTGCATGTTTCTCCAGTATGGTAGAAGATGCATCATATAATCCACTAGAGTGTGTGTGGTCATGTGGATCAATGTGGTTTAGGAAAAGAACACATGCAATTAGTCTAGAGGATCAATGTGGGTTAGTAAAAGAACACATGCAATGAATCTAGTGGATCAATGTAGTTTAGGAAAAGAACACATGCAATGACTCTAGGAACTCTATGTGTGAAACCATGGTCACATAGACCAAAAACACTTAGGAAAGCAGCTTCCACATGCATGTTGCACTAGTGTGGTAGAAGTTTTATCACAGAATCAACTAGAGTGTGTGTGTGGTTATGTGGATCAATGTGGTTTCGGAAAAGAACACATGCAATTACTCTAGGGGTGTTGGGGGATAACACCGGGTATGGTCAAACCGAGGTATAACGATAGTATAAGCCAAGGTGTGGTAAGGTCAGAGAAAGTGTTGGCCAAGTTACGGCAGACCCGACCCGGACGGTGTTCATCCAATCTTACCTCGGCCGACATAAAGTGTATGTCGGCACCCTCACCGTAACTTGTTTGCAAGTACCCTCGCGGACGAGTTAACCAGGCATCGGTCGGATTACTGCTTAGCTTACAAGAGAAGGAAGGTATCTTCCATGGTCAAAGCTTTTCTCTCTCCACTGTGAGAATATCATTTTGCGGCCTGAAAGTTGGGGTGTCCAGGCAACGCGGTACCCGAGTTCCCCGATATCATCCGCGATGACTATAGTTGGCGTGCCAAATACTCAGAGGGTCTTTTTCGGCACGAATTCAACTTTATGTTTCAATACAAAAACTCAGGCTAACGGCCGTCAAGTTGGGCCCCCCTGTCAGTTCTCGCCGTTATGTCGCTCCTGTCGCTCCCGTCGCTTAGGTGTCAATTGGGCTAGCAGCGTTGGCGCCTGCATCCATTACGCGTCTTCTTCTTCCCTGGAGCGGCAATCTGTGGGGCGTCGCAGCCATGGCGCGGAGCTGGGACATGGACGAACCTGCTCGGCCCAGCTCTCCTCCCTATAGGCTTGCAGCGTTGGCGCCTCCATTACTTGTCTTCTTCCCCGGAGCGGCAATCTGTGGTCGCGGCCATGGCGCAGAGCTGGGAAGTGACGAAGCTGCTCGGTCCCGCTCTCCTCCCCATCCTGAGTCGGATATCGCCCTCACCGTGGACGCACCCATGGCACGGTCGGGGACGAGAATTGGTTCCCGGTGAGATCTATCACCTTGTCGACCATGCTCGGTTCTGTTTTCCTCCTCTAGAATCCGAGCTCGCCATCACCGTGGTTGCAACCGGACCAATTCTGCCACCTCTGCCGAGGTCTCTGTGGTAGCTCAAGTTCTGGGGCTCTCCAAGTTCTGCCATGTTGGGCTTGTAAGTGTTGTTGTATGTTAAACTAGAAAATCTCTTTTGTTCAAATCTCTTGGGATGTACCAACTTCATTGTGTTTAATTATGAAAGACAAAATATAAATGACTTCTCTCAATTTCTCGCAGAGAAAAATGCACAGCTAATGTCATATTCTCGCAGGAACTGGCCCCACTTGTTGAACCAGCGGCACTGCCACGATCTCCACGTAACCACGGTGAGTTCTCGAACTGAAAGTTACAGTTACCACGTTTCTTCTGCAGTCATTCTTCTTCCTCAGTCATTCCTCTGCAGTTTTTCCTGGGCGCTTCTTCTTCCTCTGTTTTGGAACCGTCGGTTCATCTTCTTCTTCCTCTCGAAGGCAGTTCCTTGCAGGTAGTTCCTTTCACCCATTTCCTTGCAGGCATGGACGATGGGAAACGCACAACAGAGACCCACTTGGTCCCTGCCCATGGCACCACGACTTTGACAGTGGTGTACACAAATGATGAAGCGACCGTGGAGACAACTCTCACCAGGTTTGAGCACTTGCTTGAGAAAGAGAAGCACAAGTTTGTGGGGCTAGACTTGGAGTACACCCGTGCAAATAAGCGAAAAAATCCTCCACAAGAGATCGCTGTCGTGCAAATCGCCATACATGAGGAGGTCCTCGTTTACCACTTCTGCAGGTATGTGAAATTTAAATTTGAGATCACCACTTCTGCATCCCTTATTCCCTTACATCCCTAGAACCATCTAAGTGCAGGAGTAAACCAACTGAGATGCGTTGTCCGGCTCTGGTCGAGTTCTTGCGTAGGAAAGAGATAACTTTCACTAGCGTGGATATCACAAATGACACAATTATGCTTTCTCGTGCGTTGATAAAAATCCCATAGGGGCACCACATCAACATCCAAAATCTGTACAAGATCAAATCATACCCAGCGAAGGATGGCATGGGTTATCTGGCAGCAGAAATCATCGATAAATCCTAAGAAAAACTAAAGAAATTGAAGCGACTCGATCATGACTACTGGGAGTGGAAGCCGATGAGCCAGGTGCGCCTCAAGTATGTAGCCAGAGACGCCTACATGGCGTCTGAGTTGTCTGAGAAGATCATTACCATGAAAGATGGGATGGTTAAGGCGGGGTTTTTCGCGAGAGAGCTATGCCCTGGTTGCAAGCTAGCCCAGGAGAAGAAGCGCGAGGAGGACAGAAAGCGGTTTCAGGACGAGCAGCGATCTTGGGACGGTGGCGACATTAAGCGGCTGAAGGGGAAGCAAGTCCAGGACGACAACAAGTGGTGGTGATACATTATGTGTTTGAACTAGATTTTAGTTTCTAGTTTATTATGTGTGTGATATATTTAGTTACTTCAATACAAAATTTCGACCAATTTAACTTGTTGATGTATTTCTTGACAATTATAATATAATCGAGCACTAGAAATATTTTGTAGTGTGCATGAGCCTGATCAGTAAATATAATTGAACACTAGAAACTTTAAGGCACTCCATATAAAGGAGTAGATTAATATATAAGGTTCACCATAGACACCACGGATATATTGTCTTACATGCCACACACAGGTAATAATTAACTAGAACAAAATAAAAGCAGGGGCTGCAGCAGGAGGCCGGGACACGGAGATGCCTAGAAGGGCAGGGGTTTATCAGCAGGAGGCAGCGACAGCCTAGTTGATGGGATACAGGCCAGTCTTGACATATTTCCGGAGGAATTTGCCATAGGCTGCGTGCCGCGCCAAGGTAATCGACTTATCGCTTCTGCCTCTGCCTCTGCCAACGCCCTCCGCATGCTGGATCATGTTGTTGAGGTCCATGTTGATTGCTCTGCCACAGAATGGGAAAGACAGTTTCCCCCTAGAGTGGAAACGGATTAGCCCACACCGTAACTGCCTCAGCACATAGCGGCTCTTGTTGTCCCTAGATTCCTTGCTATCGTCCACTTCATCATCATCCTCCTGTTGATTTATAAGAACATAACTTAGAACTCCTACATATGATTGAATTGTATTACAACTCAAAAATTGACAACATGTATATGTAAGACAATATATCCGTGGATATCAAAGATAACGCATCTCAGCAATAGTTTGATCGATTCATATATCATTTCATCTCAACACAATGACAAATAATTGCATCAGATTGTGGCCTCATAAGTTTATTCAGGGACGGCGTGAGTGAACCAAGTAACAATTGCACAACCTATATTGTTGTTGTACATCGCCCCAGGTTCGCTCACTCGTCCCTGAAAAAATCTGACACCAATGTGTCTGCCTCTCTTTTGGGGAAAATTTGAATCATGGGCCATAATAAGAAATCGAAATGTAATCGTACAAAACATTATTCAGGGATATACATAGTCAGGCACAAAAACAAGCCTAAATATTGTAATTATAAATAAAAAACGAAACAATTAATCTTCAGGTGCATGTTAAAAATACTTATGATCAAAACCATTCATATACATATGCATCATACCAATCATTAAAAGATCAGAAACAATTCAAGGATCATATATGTAATTCCATATGAGAATAAATATAGGGCCTCATAATTTGTTTCAGAGATGGAGTAGGCGAACCGAAGTACCAACAGCACAACCTATATTGTTTGTGTGCATTGCTGCCTCAGGTTCACCAACCCATCCCTAAAACACGACACCGTCATACGTGTCTCCCCTTGAACTCTTTTGGGGCAAATTTCAATCATCGGCCTCGGTGACAAACTAAAATGTAATTCTTATACACTATGAATGCATGGAATAGATAATTCGAATATCATAGTTCTATGAATGTAGAATAAATATTGTGGCCTCATAAGTTTATTCAGGGATGGCGTGAGTGAACCAAGTAACAATTGCACAGCCTATATTGTTGTTATACATCGCCCCAGGTTCGCTCACTCGTCCCTGAAAAATCTGACACCAATGTGTCTGCCTCTCATTTGGGGCAAATTTGAATCATGGGCCACAATAAGAAATTGAAATGTAATCGTACAAAACATTATTCGGGGATATACATAGTCAGGTACAAAAACAAGCCTAAATATTGTAATTATAAATAAAAAAAAAACAATTAATCTTCAGGTGCATGTTAAAAATACTTATGATCAAAACCATTCATATACATATGCATCATACCAATCATTAAAAGATCAGAAACAATTCAAGGATCATATATGTAGTTCCATATGAGAATAAATCTAGGGCCTAATAATTTGTTTCAGAGATGGAGTAGGCGAACCAAAGTACCAACAGCACAACCTATATTGTTTGTGTGCATTGCTGCCTCAGGTTCACCAACCCATCCCTAAAACATGACACCGCCATATGTGTCTCCCCTTGAACTCTTTTGGGGCAAATTTCAATCATCGGCCTCGGTGACAAACTAAAATGTAATTCTTATACACTATGAATGCATGGAATAGATAATTCGAATATCATAGTTCTATGAATGTAGAATAAAGATTGTGGCCTCATAAGTTTATTCAGGGACGGAGTGAGTGAACCAAGTAACAATTGCACAGCCTATATTGTTGTTGTACATCGCCCCAGGTTCACTCAGTCGTCCCTGAAAAAATCTGACACCAATGTGTCTGCCTCTCTTTTGGGGAAAATTTGAATCATGGGCCACAATAAGAAATTGAAATGTAATCATACAAAACATTATTCAGGGATATATATAGTCAGATACAAAAACAAGCCTAAATATTGTAATTATAAATAAAAAACCAAACAATTAATCTTCAGGTGCATGTTAAAAATACTTATGATCAAAACCATTCATATACATATGCGTCATACCAATCATTAAAAGATTAGAAACAATTCAAGGATCATATATGTAGTTCCATATGAGAATAAATCTAGGGCCTCATAATTTGTTTCAGAGATGGAGTAGGCGAACTAAAGTACCAACAGCACAACCTATATTGTTTGTGTGCATTGCTGCCTCAGGGTCACCAACCCATCCCTAAAACACGACACCATCATACGTGTCTCCCCTTGAACTCTTTTGGGGCAAATTTCAATCAAATGCCTCGGTGACAAACTAATATGTAATTCTTATACACTATGAATGCATGGAATAGATAATTCAAATATCATAGTTCTATGAATGTAGAATAAAGATTGCAGCCTCATAAGTTTCTACAGAGATGGCGTAAGCGAATCAAGTAACAATTGCACAGCTTATATTGATCTTGTACATGGCCCCAGGTTCGCTCACTCATCCCTGTAAAAATTTGGCACCAATGTGTCTGCCTCTCTTTGGGGCAAATTTGAATCATTGGCCACAATAGGAAATTGAAATGTAATCGTACCAAACAATATTCAAGGATATACAAATGCATCATACAACGCATTCATAGCTCAGAAACAATACAAATATTATATATTTAGGTTCCATATGAGAGAAAAAATTAGGGCCTCATTTTTTTCAGCGATGGAGTCGGAGAACCAAAATACCAACAACACAACCTATATTGTTTATGTGCATTGCTGCCTCAGGGCCACTAACCATCCCTAAAAAAACAAGACCATCAGATGCCCTTGCACTATTTTGGGGCAAAATTGAATCATTGGGCTCAGTAAGGAATAGAAATGTAATGTTATAGGCCTGCTGTGTATCGAAATCAACACTCAAATAGCAAACTCAACTAGACGGCAAATGAGGAGATTGGGGTTTTGTGACTAGACGGATTGGGGTTTTGTGACTAGATGGTAGATGCATCAATCAACCGATCGAATCATATATATACTACCCTGCTTCAAGAGCAAAATAATCTGTACACGATTGAGCAAGGGCGTGGCGACAAGCGGCGTTCGTGCCCGGAGAAGACGCCTCCGTCTGCTTGGCGACAACCGAGCCATCTGCTGCTTCGCCTTCAACTGGCTTCACCTCCGGATCTTCTCCACGCGTACGCTTCATGGCGCACCAAGGGAAGGAGGTAGTGCAAACGAGGGAGATTCGGCACGCGCGGCAGGTGTAGATTAGGGTCTTGGGACTAGACAGACTGGGGGGAATGACACGAGCTCATGGAAGAAGAAGGTCGAGGGGGGTTATAAACACCGGACCATTTGTAGTCCTCGAGTGGACACGTGTGGTGGCGGGGGGCAGGGGGCTACCACGATCTCCATCCTTTTTTTTGGTTCCCTTTTTTTTGAAATAGCCACGATCTCCACTTTAGAGCTGCATTAAAAACACGCTCATGGCAGACCTCGATTCCACTGCATGCAAGTGGCGCGGAACTAATTTCTAGCAACGTTAGATCTACTCGAGGGGGCCCTTAACTCATGGAATTTACTAGCGGTAGGGCCCAGTTGGAAGTGAGATTGAGAGCGATGCGTATAAATGGGATATGTCTGATTAAAATCAAGTGGCAATAAATTGCAGCGTCCCGTCGAAAATCGTGCACTCGATGACCCTGTTGCCCTATGCATGAGTTGTAGTACCAGTAGTAGGCTTTTCAGACTTGATTAAACTTGACATGACCGCTCGACGACTTTTTCCATGGACGGCATCATGTTCCTTCCTGTAGAAGTCTCGCGGAGGGAGACATCCGTGCCGTCTCACGCTATACTGTGAAGGGCACGAGGTGTGCAACGATCATCGTTGCATCACATAGAATCAACGGTTGGTGCGCACGATCCGCGTGACAACTGTGGCAACCAATCAGGGAGTAGCAGACAGGGTGAGCAAAATTTTGGGCTTCTACGAAAGATAGAGAGGGGTGGGCAAAACTAAGTAGTACCACATAAAACCAAGGGCAAAACTGAGTAGTATAAAAATGGAAAGTGTCTTGTACAATGAAATACATCATGGAATACATCAAATTATGCCAAGATAGATCCACTAGAGGTCATTGGATGTGTGTTCTTCTCATAAACCATACATGGCTCCACCAGTGGCACTACATGTGTGTTCTTCTAAACAAACCACATAAGGATCCACCAGTGTCATTGCATGTCTGTTCTTTTCATGAACCACACATAAGGATGGGCCCACCAGTGTCATTGCATGTCTATTCTTTTCATGAACCACACCTAGTGTTAGTGCATGTCTGTTCTATTCATGAACCACACCCATTTTTACTACATGTCTATTCTTTTCATGAACCACATAAGGATGTACCAGTGTCATTGCATGTCTGTTACTTCCATAAACCACATATGGATCCACCTAGTGTGATTGCATGTCTGTTCCTCTAAACAAACCACATAAGGATCCACCAGTGTCATTGCATGTCTATTCTTTTCATGAACCACACCCAGTGTCATTGCATGTGTGTTCTTCTAAACAAACCACATAAGGATCCACCGGTGTCATTGCCTGTCTGTTCTTTTCATGAACCACATAAGGATCCACCATTGTCATTGCATGTCTGTTCTTTTCATGAACCACACCCAGTTTCACTGCATGTCTATTCTTTTCATGAACCACATAAGGATCTACCAGAGTCAATGCATGTCTTTTACTTCCATAAACGACATATGGATCCACCTAGTGTGATTGCATGTCTGTTCCTCTAAACAAACCACATAAGGATCCACCAGTGTCATTGTGTGTCTGTTCTTTTCATGAACCACACCCAGTGTCATTGCATGCGTGTTCTTCTAAACAAACCACATAAGGATCCACCAGTGTCATCGCATATCTGTTCTTTTCATGAACCACACCTAGTGTCATTGCATGTGTGTTCTTCTAAATAAACCACATAAGTCATTGCAAGTCTGTTCTTTTCATGAACCACACCCGGTGTCATTGCATGTCTGTTCTTTTAATGAACCACGGCTAGAGTCATTGCATGTTTGTTCCTCTAAATAAACCACATAAGGATCCACCAGTGTCATTGCATAAGGATCTACATGAACAACATAAGGATCTACCAGTGTTATTGCATGTCTGTTCTTTTCATGAACCACACCCAGTGTCATTGCATGTGTGTTACTTCCATAAACCACATATGGATCCACCTAGTGTGATTGCATGTTTGTTCCTTCCATAAACCACATAAGGATCCACCAGTGTCATTGCCTGTCTGTTCTTTTCATGAACCACTCCTAGTTTTGGTGCATGTATGTTCTTTTCATGAACCACACCCAATGTCACTGCATGTCAGTTCCTTTCATGAACCACATAAGGATCTACCAGAGTCATTGGATGTGTGTTCTTCTCATGAACCACACGTGGATCCACCGGTGCCATTGCATCTGCGTTCGTCTAAACAAACCACATAAGGATCCACCAGTGTCATTGCGTGTGTGTTCTTTTCATGAACCACACCCAGTGTCATTGCATGTGTGTTCTTCTAAACAAACCACATAAGGATCTACCAGTGTCATTGCCCGTCTGTTCTTTTCATGAACCACATAAGGATCCACCAGTGTCATTGCATGTCTGTTCTTTTCATGAATCACAGCTAGAGTCATTGCATGTCTTTTACTTCCATAAACCACATATGGATCCACCTATTGTGATTGCACATCTGTTCCTCTAAACAAACCACATAAGGATCCACTAGTGTCATTGCGTGTCTATTCTTTTCATGAACCACACCCAGTGTCATTGCATGCGTGTTCTTCTAAACAAACCACATAAGGATCCACCAGTGTCATTGCCTATCTGTTCTTTTCATGAACCACACCTAGTGTCATTGCATGTGTGTTCTTCTCAACAAACCACATAAGTCATTGTATGTCTGTTCTTTTCATGAACCACACCCGGTGTCATTGCATGTCTGTTCTTTTCATGAACCACGGCTAGAGTCATTGTATGTTCGTTCCTCTAAACAAACCACATAAGGACCACCAGTGTCATTGCATGTTTGTTCTTTTCATGAACCACATAAGGATCTACCAGTGTCATTGCATGTCTGTTCTTTTCATGAACCACACCCAGTGTCATTGCATGTGTGTTACTTCCATAAACCACATATGGATCCACCTAGTGTGATTGCATGTTTCTTGCTTCCATAAACCACATAAGCATCCACCAAGTGTCATTGCATGTTTGTTCTTTTCATGAACCACACCCAGTGTCAGTGCACGTCTGTTCTTTTCATGAACCACTCCCAGTTTCACTGCATGTCTATTCTTTTCATGAACCACGTAAGGATCTACTAGAGTCATTGTATGTCTTTTACTTCCATAAACCACATATGGATCCACCTAGTGTCCTTGCATGTCTGTTCCTCTAAACAAACCACATAAGGATCCACAAGTGTCATTGGATGTGTGTTCTTCTCATGAACCACACCCAGTGTCATTGCATGTGCGTTCTTCTAAACAAACCACATAAGGATCCACCAGTGTCATTGCCTGTCTGTTCTTTTCATGAACCACATAAGGATCCACCGGTGTCATTGCATGTCTGTTCTTTTCATGAATCACAGCTAGAGTCATTGCATGTATTTTACTTCCATAAACCACATATGGATCCACCTAGTGTGATTGCATGTTTGTTCCTCTAAACAAACCACATAAGGATCCACCAGTCTCATTGCATATCGGTTCTTTTCATGAACCACACCCAGTGTCATTGCATGTGTGTTCTTCTAAACAAACCACATAAGTCATTGCATGTCTGTTCTTTTCATGAACCACACCCGGTGTCATTGCATGTCTGTTCTTTTCATGAACCATGGCTAGAGTCATTGCATGTATGTTCCTCTAAACAAACCACATAAGGATCCAACAGTGTCTTTGCATGTCTATTCTTTTCGTGAACTACATAAGGATCTACCAGTGTCATTGCATGTCTGTTCTTTTCATGAACCACACCCAGTGTCATTGCACGTTTGTTACTTCCATAAACCACATATGGATCCACCTAGTGTGATTGCATGTTTGTTCCTTCCATAAACCACATAAGGATCCACCAGTGTCATTGCATGTCTGTTCTTTTCATGAATCACAGCTAGAGTCATTGCATGTCTTTTACTTCCATAAACCACATATGGATCCACCTAGTGTGATTGCATGTCTATTCCTCTAAATAAACCACATAACGATCCACCAGTGTCATTGCGTGTCTCTTCTTTTCATGAACCACACTGAGTGTCATTGCATGCGTGTTCTTTTCATTAACCATAGCTAGATTCATTGCATGTCTATTACTTCCATAAACCAAACATGGATCCACCGATGTCATTACATGCCTGTTCTTTTCATGAACCACACCCAGTGTCACTGAATGTCAGTTCTTTTCATGAACCACATAAGGATCCACCCAGTGTCATTGGATGTGTGTTCTTCTCATAAACCACACGTGGATCCACCGGTGTTATTGCATGTTTGTTCCTCTAAACAACCCACATAAGGATCCACCAGTGTCATTGCATGTATGTTCTTTTCATGAACCACACCCAGTGTCATTGCATGCATGTTCTTTTCATTAACCATAGCTAGAGTCATTGCATGTCTGTTACTTCCATAAACCACGCATGGATCCACCGATGTCATTGCATGTCTGTTCTTTTCATGAACCACACCCAGTGTCATTGCATGGGTAACCGTTAGACCGAGTCTTCTAGAAGGCACGCCCTAACATAGTTGTTCTGCTTGACGATTGTTACATACCGTTCGATTGGGGTGCTTGGACGATTGGGATGGTCTTCGTGAGAGCGATCTGCGAGTAGGCTGTTATGCGGCATGATTGGCCATGCTTGCTTTGGACAAACTGGCAACACCGGGCGCTCCCCTGTTGCGAGTGTCACGTCTCACGAGTTCAGTGGGCCACATCCCAATGTCACGTCCCCATTACTTATCTTCCTCCCTGTACTTCTCTTCCTTACCCTCGAAGCCACTTTCCCCACTTCACTCCCATCCTGCCGTAGCCACAAGCCGACGGCGCCTCCATCCCAATCCCCTCTCTGGCAGCCACCCCCCCACCCCTCTCGCCATGGGTTCAAGGGGAGACGGCGAGGAAACATGTCGTGATGACAGGGATGGTGATTTCGATGTGAGTCGTCTCATCTATATTTCTATCATCTGTGGCCAGTTATCTATTTTTTTAGCTAGATCTAATCTGTTTACTCATGCGCGTATGATGTGTTAGGCCCACCAGAGGATGTATGACTCCGACTATCACGGTTTAGAGGATGAAGAAAGTCCTCTGGTATGTAAACATGGATATGTGCCCACTAAATTTGTAGCCTTCGAAGGACGAAACGCAGGCAGGAGGTTTCTACGGTGTCAAGGACATCGTGCAATGATGCAAGGCGGAAGTTGCGGTGTTGTCAAATGGGTAGATCCAGAGTGACAAGGTTACCAAAGTCGAGAAGGAGAGGGACGCGGCATTGGCCCTGAAGGCTAAAGCAGAGCAAGAACTGACTCAAGCAAGGAACGATCTCCACCAGGCCAAAGTCCTGCAATACACAACTACGAGTATTGACAAGTGCATGAGGAAAATGCAGAGAAAGAATTGAAGCTGTGCAAGGAATATGCTAAAAGGAAGGAGCAGACAATTCAATCCTTGCTCTCGCAGGAAGATGCGCATCGGGCCAAGATTAGGAAGATCAAGGAGATGTGTGATAACTAGTTCTATTTATCTTAAGCTCCGTGCCTTTTTAAGTTGTAATATTTGTACTTGTTGACCTAGCGGTCTGAACTATTGGTCCCGGATTCTAGGGAGGAAAAAAATTGCTCTGACCCCGCATTAATTTGTGGAAGAATTTGTGATTTAGATCAATTTCTACCTCGATTTAGATCTCTGTCCCGTATTGGGAACGTAACCGTAGACCAAAGACACCTTTTCTACTAGTGTATTCTGACACTGGTGGTTTGTTTAAATGTAATCTACGTGGATTATGCCGCATGCAAATGGCACATCCACAATTTATAAAGTGGAAGCACGTACACCCGGTTATTGGAGATCCGGGAGCTTCGCCAGATGCAGGGGATGCAGGAGCAGAGAGGCGGTGAGATAGACGGGCTCAAGATTAGGCCAGAAAGTGGTACCCATTTCCTCCTCATCTGGGCATTATCGGTGAGAACATTGTTGTTTATGTTGCCACGTCGTTGTGCAACATCTGAAATAAGTTGCTGCTTCGTGGAGTGTGGCAGCTTAAATAATCTATTTATGTGCCACTTACATTCTGTCGTATTTGGAGACCTCTTGCCCCTCAGCAATCGTGGAACCGGTGGATCCTTGTTTTTAGATAGCAGTGGCACAATCACAATTTCGGATTCAACTACTGACTCGGGCGTTTCCAAACCCTAAGTCGCGGTACATTTTACTCAGAGAACGTGGGTAGATTGTTTCGCCCAGCAACATGCCACACATAGAGCGATCAGAATTTAACAGAATTACATATATAGGTTCAAGTTCAATACATTACTATGCATCTTCATTGCCAGCAGCCTTCTTCCGCAGCATGGGTGCCAAGCCTTCACGTCCAATGGCCTCTTCATTTCCTGCCTTCTTCCTCTTCCTCGGTGCCAATTTTCTTAGCTTCACATACTCTGCATCGCCGGGACAATGGGCACCAGAATCGTGTCCAACATCATCTTTCCAGTCGTTTTTAATTTCTTCGGGCAGCAAAATGACATCTTTCCACTAGTTTTTAATTTCTTCGGGCAGCAAAATGACTGACCCGTCAGTCATGTTTCTAACCTTGCGGCGCTTCCTGTCAAAGAAACAAGATTGTTGCATAACTGCCCAATATCTACAGAGTAAATAAAACAAAAATTACAATTCAGCACAAACATGCGAACCCCAATAGACCTTTGCTTACCAGGAGCTAATTGGGTTCGAGCAACCACCCTGTCCAAGAATAGAAGGGCGACTCCCAGTTGCAGCAGCTTCCAGATCCAGTACATCACATTTCAGCTCAAACATGGCAGTTGATGCATACCTTTTCATCACCCCAATTAGCTGACTGTCACATGTTATAGGAACCATGATGCCATGTTCATCCATGAAGCTAAACTTTGCAGTATGTTTCGGCCATAATTCAACATGATTACGCAGAGCAGCAACCATACCAGATATAGTGCAGATCTGCTTGGGCGCTTCTTCCATCGTGAAACAATGGTGTCCATACCTCTTTCCCTTAGAGTCGTACCTATAGAGGACTACCGTAACCAGGTAAGGGGGGTCTGCGCAGATCCCACTTGACAGAAAACTGTGGACAAAATATGTTTGTCAGCGTTGGGCTAACAAACAATTTGAGGTTCAGTAGCCAGCTAGTAGTTGTAACTACTGCGAATAGCAAAGAGAAGGGTAGATCACCCGCTTGTAGACAGAACTTCTTCTTCTTGATAGTAGGATCTGCCATCCTCCGAGCTGCTCAGCTCGTCGGTGGCATAGGCGGGCTAGAGCCTCGCAATGGCGGCTACGACATGCGCCATTGGAGCTCGGGATCAGCGACTGGGCGCAGCAACTGGGTGCCGGAAGTCAAATGTTCGAAGGGATCATCCTGCCTGGAGGGTGGATTCCGATGCCGCCGGTGCTAGGGGAAAGCTGGGAATGGATTTGTGAAATTGGTCAACGCATCCAATCCACTTAGCTGCTCGATTTTCCTAACAGGTTGCCGCGTTGGCGCCCGCGTCACGGACAGATGACCGACATGAGGGTCCCAACCGTCTACTTCACGGGGCAGTTTAACGAAATGTTTGAATTTGGCAGGGGTGAGATGAGTTTGCCTCGAAATGGCCCCTCTCAGTAGTTGGCGGCCCAACTTTTCGAAACGCGGTAATTTCAGGCAACTTAGGTACCGCCATGCGCTGGCCTGCCAACTTTGGTACCGCAGATGAACGTTCCCCTCCACTGTAGCATGAGCATGGGGGATAGAGAGGAGGACCAACGAGTACATGCCGACAAAGGTGATGTTACCTTTGTCGGGTGACGTCGTGCCGTAGAGGGGCTTGGAGAGGCTTACTCCATGAGTCCTGAGCGACTTATGGAGGGAAAAAGAGGAGCACTGCTTTGCTATTTTGGGAGAGGCATATTGAGAGAATATGCCCTCCATGTATGCCCTAACTTATAACCTGGCCTCCCCTATATAAGGAGAGCCAGGATCTCCATAGAGGAGGTCGGCCATTTTTACCAAGGGAAAACACTAGAGAGAGGTGTGGGCAGGAGAGAGGAAGGCAAACCACCTCTCAGCACGGCTCGTGGCCCGCGTATCACTCGCTCTGCTGGCTGCGTTGAGGTCATGATGACGACACTAGATGCAGGAACAAGCAAGGACCTGGTGTAGAAACCGGAGACAACACCGAATGTACCTAGGATAAGAGGTTGTCCACTAGAGAGGCTAGAGAACGTGTTGCAGCAAGCGATAGATAACTAAGCTACCCCCATAGCACATTTAGTAAATCCAGCTCAGGCATAGGTCAAGCTAGAGGAGACCTGGCTGAAAATGTTAGCAGGGTCAAAGAAAGTAGCTAAGTTGGAGCAGTCACTGAACATCACCTTGCGTGAGTATGCAAAAGCAAACTAGATCAGTCCCACTCGTATGGACGGGGTAAAGATTAGGGGTAGAAATCTCATCACTGAAATAGACAAAGAATATGTACCTAGGGCGAGGCATTCAGCTACCCAAGTAGCAGCAGGATAGAGAGGTATAGTACCCCGACAAAGAACCTCAGGGCTACAGAGGCAGTAGCGTATGAGTTAGAGGGTCTAACCGGAGAAACCCGAGAGAGGCAACAAGAAAGAGTAAACCACTTAGTGATGGTAGCAAACAAGCAGACTGAGTAAATACTCAAAGGAAACCCGGGGGTAGCAAGAGGCTCCCATATAGTTCATTCAACAAGAGTAACCCGACAAAATCTGATGGGGCAGCATCATCCCCTCATATAGGCCCAAGAAGGGAAGAGGTAGTAACTTCGATGAGAAAGAATAAGCAGATAGTCCCATATGACCCGACAAGGGCAGGTAAAGGAAAAGCAGTGCATGGTGATGTGGACCAACACAGTGTTAGCCAAGGTGAAGCTGGACAAGGTAACCGCGACCAAGGCAATGCCGGTCAGGGAAACGCTAGGAACAACAATGTCGGACAATGTTACTCAGTGGGAGCAGGGCGGAACCCACCTCGGCAGCAGCAATAGTACATACCTCGAAAAGAGCAGAGTGCCAGCCTAGCTATGCAGGAACAATATGTTTGTCTAGGTCAAGATAGGTACAATGATGGTTATTCAGCGATGCCTGATGTTGGGTTTCCTAGGCCGGAGCACCTTGTGATAGGATCAAGGCTAGGAAATAGGAACTTCCATCTAGATGATGCTAGGTTGAAGTTGGACCAAAATTATAGGTCGGAGATGATTAAAGGACAAGGTCCTCTAGGTCTACATGCTTTGGACCTCGGATTATGAGAGAGCCACATGTGCCAAACTTTCAGTTGGCCAGAGGAATGAAGACGTATGACGACAGCACTAAGCTGGATGATTGGCTCATTGACTATGAAACTGCTATGAACATTGCCACAGGCAATTTGAGATGGGCCATAAGATATGTGCCTCAGATGTTGGAAGGGCCAGCAAGAGTCTAGTTAAGCAATTTGCCAGCTGGAAGTATCAACTGCTGGATTTATTTTGAGGAGACGTTCATTAGTAACTTCACAAGCACGTATAAGCGGCCGAATAGGCCACATACACTGGCAATATGCAAGAAAAGGCCAAATGAGACTGATCAGGAGTTTTTAACTCGCTAGTGCAATGTGCGTAACTCCTGTTAGGGGTGATTGAGTCACACGCCATTGCTTGGTTTGCACAAGGATGTAGGTATGCGAGTATGCTTTGGTAGAGACTGCAAAGGGATACGCCAACTATGTTGGCTGAAACAATCCGAATTGCTGACTCATATGCATTGGGTGATCCAACCCAACCTCGGCTTGTGACAAATGAGACAAATGAAGAGTACTACAACCGAGATGGAATCGGGTCATCCCGGCGAAATGACTTCCGAGGTAAAAGGAGAGATGAGCAGCCAAATTACAGATACAGTTTGCACCAAGTTGCAGCAATGGATCAGGATCAGCCAAATGCCAGTGCTAGCCAGAGTCAGAAAACTGGAGGGCAACAATGGACTTCGAGAAATGATGGCAAGAAAACTTAGATGCCAGAGCAGAAGAAAAAGTGGCAAGAAAAGAAGGAGAGGCTGAGGTATACATATGAGTCTATGTTGGATCAGCCGTGCAAGTTTCACATGTCAAACCCGAGTAACCCGGCGAATCATACAACTTGGCAGTGTGAGCTGATGAGGAAAATAGAGCAAACTGACTTGGAGAATGCTCAGGCACCTCGGATGATGCACCTCGGCATGACGGACCTCGGCACGATGCACCTCGGCAGCAGCTCATTAGAGCAAATTGGCAGCAGATGATGTTACTACCACCTCCACCGAGGTATGAGAGCCATGAGAGAAGGGATGCAATGCATCAGGTGGATAATCAACACCAGCAGAACCAAAGGTACCCGACAATGATGGGAGAAATGAATACAGGGAGCACCATCAGAGCTACTGTGTGTTTACCATGGAGGAAACTGACAGAGAGAGCGTGAAATGCCGACATATGGAGTTAAATGCAGTTATGCCGGCTGTGACGAGGTATATGCCTTGGGTGGACCAGGAAATCACATGGAGCATCAAGGATCATCCCAGGCTCATGTCGAGTCCTGTATCGTATGCACTAGTGCTTGACCCAACTTTTATTGGGCCGGATATGAACGTGAGGTTCTCCAAGGTACTGATTGATAATGGGAGTAACATCAACATTCTTCACAACACAAGATGGGAGTATCGAAGAACATGCTTCAGGCAACCAAGACCATGTTTCACGGCATTGTTCCGGGTTTTTCTTGTGAGCCTATTGGCAAGGTCCAAATAGACGTGTTATTTAGCACGAGGGAGAATTACCGAACTGAGAATCTAGAGTTTGAAGTTGTTGACTTGGACAATGCTTATCATGCATTACTCGCAGACCCGCTCTTTCAAAATTCATGGCAAATGACCATATCAGCTACCTGAAGATGAAGATGCCAGGGCCAAACAAGGTGATCACAATAACCGGGGACTTCAGACACTCAATAGAATGTGCCTCAGCCGGGTCAACCCTGGCCGAGTCACTAGTCATTGCTCAAGAGAAAACAAGGATCCAAGAGGTGGCGGCATTGGCTCAGTCCGCCCAGATGAATATGCTGGTGCTGAGTAACCAACATGGAAGTGTTTCATTTCAAGCTACAAAATATACCAAGAAGGTGCCCATTGATGATCAGTTTCCCGAGAACACCGTAACTATCGATGCCGGGTTAAGCAACAAATAGGAAAGCGAGCTCGTCCACTTCCTCCATGAGAATCGGGATATCTTTGCTTGGTCCACACAGGACCTGCAAGGTGTACCGACGGAGTTGGACGAGCACTCTTTGCATGTGAGACCAGGAGATAAGCCGGTGAAGCAACCTCCCCGCCGCTTCACCAAAGATAGGAGAAAAGTGATTGGTGATGAGATAACTCAGCTTCTTGCAGCCGTGTTTATCATGGAAGTACTCTATCCGAATTGGCTCTCTAATCCAGTGCTTGTGGAAAAGAAGAAGGATCACTACTAGGGAAAAAGCTATGCGAGGCGCACCAAAAATGCTATGCGAGGCACATATCATATGCACCTCTAGCATCGCGCTCTAGTATTTTTTATGCGAGGCGCATATTGATATGCGCCTCCCATACTCTGAATATGCGAGACGCATATTGATTCGAACACGCCTCCCGTATTCTGCATATGCGAGGCGCATATTGATCCAAATGCGCCTCCTATATTCTGCATATGCGAGGCGCATATTGATCCGAATGCGCCTCGAATATTATTTTTGAATTTCAAAAAAAAGGCGGCCAGATCTGGATGTGGCCGGAATTTTGTCGGAGGTCGTCAGAAGCCGTGCCCGTGGCCACATGTAACACCCAAGTTTAGGGTTAACAAAAACTTTTATTCCAAAAATCTATATGAATGCATATTTGATTTGCATTAGTGTATGATTGATTGAATTTGCCATGCTTGATTCCTACAAATGATGAGAAATGGTTTAAAGGTGAATACTAAATCATCTATGCCAATTACAAACAAAATCAAAAGAAAAAGAAATCAAATATGAATTAAATAAGCTAATGGTTATTTTGACCAAAGTTAACCACTAGGGCACTTTGAGTGTTCCTAGAAGAGAATTTCTAACAGAAACATTTCTACTTCTTTTCACCCCTTGCTAGGCCAAGTAAAAGTGAACCAAGGCCCACTTTACAAACTCACCAAAACTATTTTCAAATCTATTTAAAGGACAGTTTAAAATTGAATCAAGTTCATATGGTAAGATCACCATTTTGCAAAAACCACTCAAATCAATTCACCTTAACTTTTCCAAGCAACCATAGACACTCAAGCATAAGATCAAAACACTCACCAAATTTCATTCAAAAATTTCAAATTTGAATTATTGCGGCCATTTAGACAAACACCTTGTAGACACAATTTAATCCACTGCCTAACTTCACTGTTTGAGCAGTGATCACTCGACCAATTGGTTCCCTCTTCACTCCCTGTCTCCCCCAGCCTCTAGCAGCACCATACACGCTTCCCTTATACGTTTTGCACCAGTACGCCGCCGCCCGAAGCCACACTCGCCGGCCGACCATGGACAGAGCACCGGCGACCATGCCGTCCTCTCCCACGACGCGCACCAGCAAGGCGACCATCCACTACCACCCCCTGTCCAGCCCACGACCACAGCCAGGCGCTGGACCACCCCAGCAGCGCCGCGCCCAATGCTGTGCCGAGAGCACGCCAGAGCGCCGCACCCGACTGGCTCGCACAGACCACGCCTCGCTCTCTCTGTGCACGCGCACCGCCGCCATGATCACAGCCACCTCCCAGACACTTTCGCCGCCGCCAACGACCAGTGCACCTGCGCGCCGTCGCAACACCGATGCAGAGCGTCGCGCAGCGCCGACCAACCTATACCGCCCGTTAAGCTGCTGCTTGGACCTCCACCAGACCACCACCCCCCTCCCTACCTCCGCCGCGCGCTAGCGCTCAGATTCACACCGACGAGCCCGGGCCCAAGCCGCAATGTCCCTTCGCCGGTGTATAAATATAGGCCTCCGCCTCCATTCTCCACACCAACACACTCCCCACTCCTCACAGACACTTCCACACCCTTTCCCAGAGCAAGGCGAGTGCCGCTTCGCTAGCATTTAGCCGGAGCCTGCCGCTTCAGAAGGAGAAGGGCGTCGTCGATTGGAGCCGCCCTAGGAGCTGCCGCGACCACCGTTCAAACCGCCATCGTCAACCACGTTGTTCGCACCCATCACCGACCCTAGTTGGAGCCCAGGTGAGCCCCACACGCCCCCACCACCACGTTAGGGTTTAGACCTCGCTGGAGCTATTTGTCGTCGACGATGAACTGCAGCCGTTGGATCGTCTTTTAATCATAGGGCCTAGATTCAAAGATACTGTTTCGGTTAGTTAGAATCGCTGACTAGTGGACCCCCCCTATCAGCAGCCCGATGCGCTGTGCTGTGCAGATTGGGCTGGCCTAGTTTCTTTCCCACGCAGGCCTGTGAATTCAAATAAGTATTTTCCAATTTAGCTAAAACCACATTCTGTCAGTAGATTCGAAAATCAATTCAGAGAGATTCACTAAACCAAATTGCATGATTACAATTTTGGTAGAAAGATATTTAAATTATCTATCCAAGCCCGTTGGATTCAAATCATTTGGAGTTAGAGATCACCTATTGTAAAAATAACAAGATAGAGACTTCTCCACATTCAAACTTTTTCGAAAATCAACCATAAATGCTTTTGAGTTGATTCAAACTCTCAAAAATCACATTTGATAAGATCTATCTGAATATGTAAAAATATTTAGGTTTGCATGGAGTGACATTGGACTAGTACCAAAATAATGATATGTGGGCATTTCTAGTTACTTTAATTCTATTAAATGATAATCTTAAACTTTATAAAATATGATCAACACTTTAAATCACATTCCCTTGTATTAGAATATGTGGTGATGACATGTGTCAACATGATCTCATATTTTAATTGGAGAATATTAAATCTTAATTATTTTCAATGAGTAGAAATTACTTTTCTAAAATAAGATAAATAAGATTAAGTCTTTAATTCATGTGATGATTCTAGATCATCAAGTGTGAGCCTTAGTGTGCTAAATAGAATTAGTTAAGTATTGTTTGGTGATTGTGTACCCCGTATTCATTTATATATGATAGTACCGACCCGGGATACGAGGAGGAGGAGTACTACCAAGAAGAAGAAGAACAAAACTTCAACCACTACACTACTCAAGGCAAGCCAACACTAATTGCAAGCTAGATCTATGCATACTATATATGCAAGCCTAACACTACAAGTTAACTATGCAAGTTAACACTTGCCCCCTTTCGTAACCTATGCAAGATGCATTAGGCATGCTTTGGTTATACAACTTTGATTATACCAATCCCAAGATTTACTTGCAAGCTTTATTCTTTTACTTTACTAAAGTTCTTTACTTTTAGTTAAGTGCTTTGTGAATATTGTAAAATTAGTATAGATAGCATAAATAATATAAAACTAGGCCTAACTAGTTATATTTATATGTCATTCCATGGCATGAGATTGGAGATTAGCACCCCTCATTAGTGAATACCCTCAACTTTAGTGGCTAGTGCTAAGCATAAAAGTTGATCACTTTAGATGGGAATACTTGGTTAAAATGATTATGAAAACCTTGGAATGATGATTAATTCTATTGAAATGTTTTGACATGTGTTGAGAAACACAAAAGGATTTGATGATGAAAATGTTGAGCCATGAGCCTTAGCCCTTTATAAAAATTGAAGGTTGGGTTCGGATGCGATACCATTCCAATTTTACCGTACAACCACAATACCTGAATTGGGTAGGGCTTAACTGGAAGTTTATATGCCTTAGTATGGGTTCCCTCACGGAAAGAGGTTGAGCTGAGGCTTCCTCGTGAGTGTGAATGTCCACCTATGTAGTGCCCAGGATGGTAGATGGCCATGGCTGGGATGCCAAGCTCATAGGGGAGGTGGCTATACTAGAGTGTCTAACTGAAAGGTTATGATTTATTATCCGCTTACGAAGTATGATGATTTAGGCTTATCCCTGACGGACGTATCAAATTTTGTGGTGTAAGTGTACTAGCTCAGTTTGACTATCAAACTATTCGAATAGCTGCGTCTGCGGTCATGGACAGTTTGAGTGGCTGTATTGTTCCACCGTCAGATGTTTTCAAAATGACTTTTGAAATGAACTATGAGTTTGACTTGACCACAACAGGGTTGTGGATATGAAAACTAGGTTCCCACTTAAGTGATTTAGAACATTAACTTACTTTTCTTTACTTCTAAACTCAGTTTAGATAAATCTAGCTTTTTGCAAATAAACCTAGAGCTTAAGATTCCTACTAGAACTACCTTACTTGTTAGTGATAGTTTGCGAGTACTTAAAGAGTACTCATGGCTTTGTCCCTGGCTATTCCCGTGGCCAGACTATGAGGAGGACTACCAAGATGATGGTAGCAGGACGTATGCGATAACTAGGATCATCTTCCATCGTCAGCATTGCCTGTGACCATGAAGATGGAGCCCCTACTACGTTTCTTTTTTGCTGCTTCATTTGTATTAAGACTGGATCATGAGATCCTTTATTTGTAAGACCTTATTATGGTTTGTAATGGATGATGTACTGTGATATTCAATCTGTTATGTCTCGCAAAAATGGTAATCCTGGGATTGCGAGGTATGGCATAATAGGCATCTGGGATTAAAAATCCGGGTGTTGACAAGTTGGTATCAGAGCCATCCTGACCATAGTAGACCCTATTTAGAATGGATGTCCGAACCAAAAACTTAGTTTCAAAACAAAAGAAGTGAGTATTTATGAAAACCTATTCCCACTTGTATCCCTGATTCTTTCAAAAAATTCATGTTCCTCAAATATTCTTGCGTTCCTACATAAAATTTGACTCACTTTATCAACTCACTAAATTACTCATCCTAAATTCTTATAGATGGAAGTCCAGTATTACAAGTTCTACCAGTTGGGCAACGGAGGTCAACTGATCTTTGAGAGGGATCTAGATGCACTATCGGAGTATCTTGAGCGCCCGCATCCGTAATTCTCAGGGGCACAACTCAACGATCACATCGGAGGAGATCTACAATGGCTGATAGTTCCAGATCTCAAAGGCAAGATGGAAGCACCCACTTCTGAGAAGATCCAATTCACCTTGCGTGAGAACAACTGGTCAGTTTGCCAATTGTGTGTGGTGTGTTTGTATGGTGTGCTTTGAATGAATGAATAAGAGGAAGAGGTTAGTTTGCAAAACCGGAGTCAAACTCAAAGTTTATAGCTTTTGAAACAAAACCATGAACTTTAGAAATTTCCCTCTTATCTCATTATCTATCTAAATCTTCAGATGATTCGTGGAAATCCCGGAGGAAGAAACTCATCTCAGGACCCGATGCTGCAGATTCTGCAAATGCTAGTTTCTGACCGTGAAGCTAGTAGAGCCGAACGCCAAGCCAACCAAGCCACTCTTCAACAGATAGCTCAGATGGCCCACAACAACCAAGGTCACGGAAACCAGGATCACCATGGATCCAAGCTCAAAAACTTTTAGAATACCAACCCACCTATCTTTAATAAGTCTGAGGATCCCCTAGATGCTGATGACTCGCTGCAAACCATGGAGAAAAATCTAGAGGTCGCAGGAGTTGAAGCCAATGAGAAGGTATTGTTTGCCACCCATTATCTGGCAGGAGATGCAAGAGCCTGTTGGAATAGCACCCCTACCATGAACGACGGTCAGATGATGACTTAGGAATCATTCAAGATCAAGTTCAGCCGCACCCATGTGCCACAAGGTTTGGTCACCAAGATGAGAGATGAGTTCAAGGAACTGAAGCAAGGAAGGATGAAGGTAGTTGAGTACCGTGACAAATTTTTGTCCCTAGCTAGATATGCCCCTAATGAGATCAACACAAAAGCAAAGAAGAAGGAATGGTTCCTAAATGGATTGTATGATGAGAGGTAGACTGTTTTAGTCAACAGCCATTTTGGTGATCTAGAAGAACTAGTAGACTCTGCCATTCAGATGGAAGGGAAGATCAACCAAGCCAATGACAGTTGCAAGCATCGCATGATGCACCAGACTGGATCCCACCATACTCAGAAGTATTGCCCCAACCCGTCTGCATGATATGCCCCAAGAAACAATAGACCCGCTATGTCCCGTCCAAACTATCCCAATCGTAGCGGAGGAAACCTGAAGTCCGGAGGAAACCACAATAACAACCTTGGCAACTGCAATAACTTCAACCGTGCACCGCCCAAGTCCAACAACAACAACAATAACAACAACAATACTACCCCAAGGACTGGAAGCAATGTTGTGCCTCTTGCAGCAAAAGACAAGTCCCAGATTACTTGCCTTGAATGTGGAGTCAAGGGTCACTACTCCAATGAGTGCCCCAAGAAGCCTGCAGCAGCCCCCAATGTGAATGCACCCACTCAGCAGCAACACCGTGTTCAGCCTGGAAGGAGATTTGCCCCAGGGACCTCGCTCAACCGCAATGGCAGTCTGTTCCACATGAATGCTGAAGAAGCTCAGGAAGCGCCAGATGTCGTGTTGGGTATGTTTTCTGTTAACTCAGTACTTGCAAGAGTGTTGTTTGATATGGAGCATCGCACTCGTTTGTTACAGAAGAATTTGCATGCACTAGTAAGATTCTACCAACAAAATTGAAGCATGTTATGATAGTTCAAATACCTGGTTCAACCACCAAAGCTAGACAAATTTGCAAGGCTGTACCTATAAGAATCCATGGAATAGATTTTTATGCCAATCTAATAAAACTTGGAACCAAAGGTTTGGAAGTAGTACTAGGAATGGATTGGCGTCGAAACATAAAGGATTAATCGACTGTGCCAAAAAAGCCATAACCATGACCAGTAGCTCTGGAGTATCAGTAGAGCATGTATTTGAGACCTTGCCTCATCAATTCAAATGCAACAAGAGTCTAGACCAACCAACCCTAGACCAAGTCAGACTAGTCTGTGAATACCCTGACGTATTCCCAGATGAATTGCCTGGTATGCCCCCATATTGGGATATCGAGTTCATTATTGAACTAATTACTGGAATTGGGCCCATAGCTCAGAGACCTTATAGTATGGACCCATCTGAATTAGTGGAGCTGAAGTAGCAACTTGATGCTATGTTGGAGAAAGGTCTGATTCAACCAAGCGCATCACCTATTTTGTTTGTGGATAAGAAAGATGTAGGTAACCATTTGTGCACGGATTACCGGAAGCTGAATGATGTCACCATCAAGAACAAGTACCCACTGCCAAAGATAGAGGATCTGTTTGACCAGTGGACCGGTGCCAGAGTGTTTTCTAAGATTAACCTTAGAACTGGTTATCATCAACTCAAGATTCGTGCAACGGATATTCCAAAGACCACCTTTACCACCAGATATGGACTGTATAAGTATACTGTCATGTCTTCTGGATTAACCAATGCCCTCGCTTATTTCATGAATCACATGAATAAGATTTTTATGAACTTTCTAGATAAGTATGTCATTGTTTTTATTGATGATATTCTTATCTATTCCAAGTCAGAAGAAGACCATGAGCTACACATGAGAACCATCCTTGAAACCCTTAGAGAGCATCAGTTATATGCCAAGTTTAGCAAGTGTGAGTTCTGGTTGAAGGAAGTAGGATTCCTAGGACATATTGTGGCAGCGGGAGGAGTCGTGGTAGATCCATCCAAGATCAAAGATGTTGAAGAATGGGAAGCCCCAACCACTCAAATCCAAGTCCGTGCATTTCTCAGATTAGCGGGATATTACCGCAAGTTCGTTGAAGGATTTTCGAGCATCGCAAGACTGATGACCCAACTGTTGAAGAAAGACAAGAAGTTAGAATGGACAGACAAATGTGAAGCAAGTTTTCAAGAGCTCAAGAAGAGATTGATTTCAGCCCCAATCTTGATTATGCCGGATATCAAGAAGCCTTTTGATGTGTATTGTGATGCATCCAAGATTGGTCTCGGATGTGTGTTGATGCAGGAAGGCAAAGTTATAGCATATTTGTCCAGACAACTGAAGAAACATGAGCAAAACTACCCTACCCATGACCTTGAACTAGCAGCTATAGTTTTAACATTGAAGACATGGCGTCATTACCTTATGGTAACCACTGTGAGATTTATTCGGATCACAAGAGTCTGAAGTATATTTTCACCCAGAAGGAGTTGTATATGAGGCAAAGGAGATGGATAGAGTTAATCAAGGATTATGACCTTGACATTCACTATCACCCCGGCAAAGCCAATGTGGTAGCGGATGCTCTTACTAGATTGCCGTGTAGATTAAACACCATGATTAAAGAATCCCAACCAAGTTTGCATGAAGAGTTGGAGAGGTTTAGAACGGAGCTAGTTAGAAAAGGATTTTTAGCTAGCATTGAACTTCAATCCACTTTGATCAGTCAGATCAAGGAGGCGTAGAAAGGAAATGAAAGTAGGAATCAAACATCATATCGGTGCAAGGAAGGTACCCGGATTCACCCAAGATGAAGGAGGAGTTTTGTGGTACAAAGGACGTATCTGCGTGCTAGCAGATTCGGAGCTGAAGCAAGTTATCATGCAGGAAGCTCATGATACTCTTTATTCTATCCACCCCGGAGGATCAAAGATGTATCAGGATATGAAAGAGCAATTTTGGTGGCACAAGATGAAGAGAGAAATTGGAAGCTACATAGCTAAGTGTGATATCTATCAGAGAGTAAAAGCGGAACATCAGAGACCCGCAAGACTTTTGCAACCATTGCAGATTCCGGAATGAAATGGGATTCCGTCGGAATGGACTTTATCATCGGTGTGCCAACATCTAGTAGGGGAAATAACTCTCTCTGGGTCATAGTTGATAGACTGTCCAAGGTAGCCCATTTTATACCTGTCAAGACAACCTACCAGAGTTCGAAGCTAGAAGAGTTGTACAGTGCTAGAATCGTCAGTTTGCATGGAACCCCTAAGACCATAGTGTCGGATCGGGGAACCCAATTTACCTCAAGATTTTGGCAGAAAGTCCAAGAAAGATTATGAACCAAGCTGAATTTTAGCACATCTTATCACCTGCAGACCAATGGACTGACTGAAAGAGTCAACCAAATCTTAGAAGATATGTTGAGAGCGTGTGTTCTAGAATATGGATCAAAATGGGAAGATTGTCTGCCTTTCGCAGAATTATCATACAACAATAGCTATCAAGCTAGTTTGCAAATGGCCCCCTTTGAATTTATGTATGGAAGAAAGTGCCGTACCCCTTGAATTGGTCGCAAGTAGGAGAGAGTCAGATTTTCGGACCCGACATCCTATGAGAAGCCGAAGAGAAGGTTCACAAAGTCCGTGAACACCTCAAGACCTCCTAATGCAGACAAAAGACTTATGCTGACAAGAGACATCGAGACCTGACCTTCAATGTCGGAGATTTTGTGTATCTCAAAGTATCACCCATGAAGGGAATGCAACATTTTAAACTAAAAGGAAAGTTAGCCCCCAGATATATTGGACCCTTCAAGATTTTGAATCACCGAGGAGAAGTATCTTATCAACTGGAAGTACCAGAGGATGTGTCAGCCGTCCATGATGTGTTCCATATCTCGCTACTTCGCAAATGCCTAGAAGTTCCAGAGGAGACCGAAGTGTTCAAGAACATCGATCACCGAGCCATAGATATCAAAAAGGATCTAACCTATCATGAAGTACCCATTCATATTTTGGAACAAGCCTTCAGAACCACCAGGACCCAGAGTATCAAGTTTCTTAAGATCCAATGGAGCAACCATACCGAAGAAGAAGCTACTTGGGAGCAAGAAGATTATATTAGGACTGAGTTTCCAAATCTCTTTAGTTCCTAGTTTTTCTTAAATCTCGGGACGAGATTTTATTTAAGGAGGGAAGGTTTGTAACACCCCAAAAATGTTAATCAAGTTTATCAAGTTCTAATCACCCAAGTTTAGGGTTAACAAAAACTTTTATTCCAAAAATCTATATGAATGCATATGTGATTTGCATTAGTGTATGATTGATTGAATTTTCCATGTTTGATTGCTACGAATGATGAGAAATGGTTTAAAGGTGAATACTAAATCATCTAGGCCAATTACAAACAAAATCAAAATCAAAAGAAATAAAATATGAATTAAATAAGCTAATGGTCATTTTGACCAAAGTTAACCACTAGGCCACTTTGAGTGTTCCTAGAAGAGAATTTCTAACATAAAAATTTCTACTTCTTCTCACCCCTCGCTAGACCAAGTAAAAGTGAACCAAGGCCCACTTTAAAAACTCACCAAAACTATTTTCAAATCTATTTAAAGGACAGTTCAAAATTGAATCAAGTTCATATGGTAAGATCACCATTTTGCAAAAACCACTCAAATCAATTCACCTTAACTTTTCCATGCAACCATAGAAACTCAAGCATAAGATCAAAACACTCACCAAATTTCATTCAAATATTTCAAATTTGAATTCTTGCGGCCATTTAGACAAACACCTTGCTGACACAATTTAATCCACTGCCTAACTTCACTGTTTGAGCAGTGATCACTCGACCAATTGGATCCCTCTTCACTCCCCTATATCCCCAGCCTCTAGAAGCACCAAACACGCTTCCCCTTAGCCGTTTTGCACCAATGCGCCGCTGTCCGAAGCCACACCCTGGTTCTTAAAACCATCTATTTGCTAATTCTGTGTGGTGTGTTTGTATGGTGTGCTTTGAATGAATGAATGAGAAGAAGAAGTTAGTTTGCAAAACCGTAGTCAAACTCAAAGTTTAAAGCTTTTGAGACAAAACCATGAACTTTAGAAATTTCCCTCTAATCTCATTATCTATCTCAATCTTCAGATGACTCGTGGAAATCTCGGAGGAAGCAGCTCACCTCAGGACTCGATGCTGCAGATTCTGCAAATGCTAGTTTCTGACCATGGAGCTAGTAGAGCCGAACGCCAAGCAAACCTAGCCGCTCTTCAACAGATAGCTCAGATGGCCCACAACAATCAAGGTCACGGAAACCAGGATCACCATGGATCCAACCTCAAAAACTTTCAGAATACCAACCCACCTATCTTTAAAAAGTCTAAGGATCCCCTAGATGCTGATAACTTGCTGCAAACCATGGAGAACTATCTGGAGGTCGCAGGAGTTGAAGCCAATGAGAAGGTATTGTTTGCCACCCATTATCTGGCAGGAGATGCAAGATCCTGGTGGAATAGCACCCGTACCATGAATGACGGTCAGATGATGACTTGGGAAGCATTCAAGATCAAGTTCAGCCGCACCCATGTGCCACAATGTTTGGTCACCAGGATGAGAGATGAGTTCAAGGAACTGAAGCAAGGAAGGATGACGGTAGTTGAGTACCATGACAAATTTTTGTCCCTAGCTAGATATGCCCCTGATGAGTTAACACCGAAGCAAAGAAGAAGGAATGGTTCCTAAATGGATTGCTTGATGAGATGCAGACTGTTTTAGTCAACATCTGTTTGGGTGATCTAGAAGAACTAGTAGACTCTGCCATTCAGATGGAAGGGAAGATCAACCAAGCCAATGACAGTTGCAAGCGTCGCATGATGCACCAGACTGGATCCCACCATACTCAGAAGTATTGCCCCAACCCGTCTGCATGATATGCCCCAAGAAACAATAGACCCGCTATGTCCCGTCCAAACTATCCCAATCGTAGCGGAGGAAACCTGAAGTCCGGAGGAAACCACAATAACAACCTTGGCAACTGCAACAACTTCAACCATGCACGGCCCAAGTCCAACAACAACAACAACAACAACAACAATACTGCCCCAAGGACTGGAAGCAATGTTGTGCCTGTTGCAGCAAAAGACAAGTCCCATATTACTTGCCTTGAATGTGGAGTCAAGGGTCACTACTCCAATGAGTGCCCCAAGAAGCTTGCAGCAGCCCCCAATGTGAATGCACCCGCTCAGCAGCAACACCGTGTTCAGCCTGGAAGGAGATTTGCCCCAGGGACCTCGCTCAACCGCAATGGCAGTATGTTCCACATGAATGCTGAAGAAGCTCAGGAAGCGCCAGATGTCGTGTTGGGTATGTTTTCTGTTAACTCAGTACTTGCAAGAGTGTTGTTTGATTCTGGAGCATCGCACTCGTTTGTTACAGAAGAATTTGCATGCACTAGTAAGATTCAACCAACAAAATTGAAGCATGTTATGATAGTTCAAATACCTGGTTCAACCACCAAAGCTAGACAAATTTGCAAGGTTGTACCTATAAGAATCCATGGAATAGATTTTTATGCCAATCTAATAAAACTTGGAACCAAAGGTTTGGAAGTAGTACTAGGAATGGATTGGCTGTCGAAACATAAAGAATTAATCGACTGTGCCAAAAAATCCATAACCATGACCAGTAGCTCTGGAGTATCAGTAGAGCATGTATTTGAGACCTTGCCTCATGTTTCAAATACAACAAGAGTCTAGCCCAACCAACCCTAGACCAAGTTAGACTAGTCTGTGAATACCCTGACGTATTCCCAGATGAATTGCCTGGTATGCCCCCATATTGGGATATCGAGTTCATTATTGAACTAATTACTGGAACTGGACCCATAGCTCAGAGACCTTATAGTATGAACCCATCTGAATTAGTGGAGCTGAAGTATCAACTTGATGCTATGTTGGAGAAAGGTCTGATTCAACCAAGCGCATCACCATGGAGATCACCTATTTTTGTTTGTGGATAAGAAATATGGAGGTAAACATTTGTGCATGGATTACCGGAAGCTGAATGATGTCACCATCAAGAACAAGTACCCACTGCCAAAGATAGAGGATCTGTTTGACCAGTGGACCGGTCCCAGAGTGTTTTCTAAGATTGACCTTAGAACTGGTTATCATCAACTCAAGATTCGTGCAACGGATATTCCAAAGACCACCTTTACCACCAGATATGGACTGTATGAGTATACTGTCATGTCTTCTGGATTAACCAATGCCCTCGCTTATTTCATGAATCACATGAATAAGATTTTTATGAACTTTCTAGATAAGTATGTCATTGTTTTTATTGATGATATTCTTATCTATTCCAAGTCAGAAGAAGACCATGAGCTACACATGAGAACCATCCTTGAAACCCTTAGAGAGCATCAGTTGTATGCCAAGTTTAGCAAGTGTGAGTTCTGGTTGAAGGAAGTAGGATTCTAGGACATATTGTGTCGGCGGGAGGAGTCGTGGTAGATCCAGCCAAGATCAAAGATGTTGAAGAATGGGAAGCCCCAACCACTCAAACCTAAATCCGTGCATTTCTCAGATTAGCGGGATATTACCGCAAGTTCGTTGAAGGATTTTCGAGCATCGCAAGACTGATGACCCAACTGTTGAAGAAAGATAAGAAGTTTGAATGGACAGACAAATGTGAAGCAAGTTTTCAAGAGCTCAAGAAGAGATTGATTTCAGCCCCAATCTTGATTATGCCGGATATCAAGAAGCCTTTTGATGTGTATTGTGATGCATCCAAGATTGGTCTCGGATGTGTGTTGATGCAGGAAGGCAAAGTTATAGCATATTTGTCCAGACAACTGAAGCAACATGAGCAAAACTACCCTACCCATGACCTTGAACTAGCAGCTATAGTTTTAACATTGAAGACATGGCGTCATTACCTTATGGGTAACCGCTGTGAGATTTATTCGGATCACAAGAGTCTGAAGTATATTTTCACCCAGAAGGAGCTGTATATGAGGCAAAGGAGATGGATAGAGTTAATCAAGGATTATGACCTTGACATTCACTATCACCCCGGCAAAGCCAATGTGGTAGCGGATGCTCTTGGCAGATTTCCATGTAGATTAAACTCCATGATTAAAGAAGCCCAACCAAGTCTGCATGAAGAGTTGGAGCGGTTTAGAATGGATCTAGTTAGAAAAGGGTTTTTAGCTAGCATTGAACTTCACCCCACTTTGATCAGTCAGATCAAGGAGGCGTGGAAAGGAAATGAAAGTATCGATGGAATCAAACATCGTATTGGTACAAGGAAGGTACCCGGATTCACCGAAGATAAAGGAGGATTTTTGTGGTACAAAGGACGTATCTATGTGCCAGCAGATTCAGAGCTAAAGCAAGTTATCATGAAGGAAGCTCATGATACTCTTTATTCTATCCACCAAGGAGGATCGAAGATGTATCAGGATTTGAAAGTGCAATTTTGGTGGCACAAGATGAAGAGAGAAATTGGAAGCTACATAGCTAAGTGTGATATCTATCAAAGAGTCAAAGCAGAACAACAGAGACCCATAGGAATTTTGCAACCATTGCAGATTCCGGAATGGAAATGGGATTCCGTCGGAATGTACTTTATCACTGGTTTGCCTACATCTAGTAGGGGAATAACTCTATCTGGGTCATAGTTGATAAACTGTCCAAGGTAGCCCATTTTTTACCTGTCAAGACAACCTACCAGAGTTCGAAGCTAGCAGAGTTGTACATTGCTACAATCGTCAGTTTGCATGGAACCCCTAAGACCATAGTGTCAGATCGAGGAACCCAATTTACCTCAAGATTTTGGCAGAAAGTCCAAGAAGGATTACGAACCAAGCTGAATTTCAGCACAACTTATCACCCGCGGACTGATGGACAGACTGAAAGAGTCAACCAAATCTTAGAAGATATGTTGAGAGTGTGTGTTCTAGAATATGGATGAAAAGGGGAAGATTGTCTGCCTTTCAGAGAATTCTCATACACCAACAGCTATCAAGCTAGTTTGCAAATGGCCCCCTTTGAATTTCTGTATGGAAGAACGTGCCATACCCCCTTGAATTGGTCGCAAGTAGGAGAGAGTCAGATTTTTGGACCTGACATCCTATGAGAAGCCGGAGAGAAGGTTCACAAAGTCCGTGAAAACCTCAAGACCGTCCAATGCAGACAAATGAGTTATGCTGACAAGAGACGTCGAGACCTGACCTTCAATGTCGGAGATTTTGGGTATCTCAAAGTATCACCCTTGAAGGGAATGGAACATTTTCAACTAAAAGGAAAGTTAGCCCCCAGATATATTGGACCCTTCAAGATTTTGAATCGCTGAGGAGAAGTATCTTATCAACTAGAACTATAAGAGGATGTGTCAGCCATCCATGATGTGTTCCATATCTCGCTACTTCGCAAATGCCTAGAAGTTCCGGAGGAGACCGAAGTGTTCAAGAACATCGATCACCGAGCTATAGATATCAACAAGGATCTAACCTATCATGAAGCACTCATTCATATTTTGGAAGAAGCATTCAGAACCACCAGGACCCGGAGTATCAAGTTTCTTAAGATTCAATGGGCAACCATACCGAAGAAGAAGCTACTTGGGAGCGAGAAGATTACATTAGGACTGAGTTTCCAGATCTCTTTAGTTCCTAGTTTTTCTTAAATCTCGGGACGAGATTTTTTTTAAGGAGGGAAGGTTTGTAACAGCCCAAAAATGTTAATCAAGTTTATCAAGTTCTAATCACCCAAGTTTAGGGTTAACAAAAACTTTTATTCCAAAAATCTATATGAATGCATATGTGATTTGCATTAGTGTATGATTGATTGAATTTGCCATGTTTGATTGCTACAAATGATGAGAAATGGTTTAAAGGTGAATACTAAATCATCTAGGCCAATGACAAACAAAATCAAAAAAAAAAGAAATCATATATGAATTAAATAAGCTAATGGTCATTTTGACCAAATTTAACCACTAGGCCACTTTGAGTGTTCCTAGAAGAAAATTTCTAACATAAACATTTCTACTTCTTTTCACCCCTTGATAGACCAAGTAAAAGTGAACCAATGCCCACTTTACAAACTCACCAAAACTATTTTCAAATCTATTTAAAGGACAGTTCAAAATTGAATCAAGTTCATATGGTAAGATCACCATTTTGCAAAAACCACTCAAATCAATTCACCTTAACTTTTCCAAGCAACCATAGACACTCAAGCATAAGATCAAAACACTCACCAAATTTCATTCCAAAATTTCAAATTTGAATTCATGCGGCCATTTAGACAAACACCTTGCAGACACAATTTAATCCACTGCCTAACTTCACTGTTTGAGCAGTGATCACTCGACCAATTGGTTCCATCTTCACTCCCCTGTCTCCCCCAGCCTCTAGCAGCACCAGACACGCTCTCCCTTAGCCGTTTTGCACCAGTGCACCAACACTCGAAGCCACACTCGCCGCCCGACCATGGACAGATCACCATTGACCACGCCACCGTCTCCCACATAGTGCACCAGATAGGCGACCATCCACCGCCACCCCCTGTCCAGCCCATGACCACAACCAGGCCTTGGACCACCCAAGTAGCGTTGCACCCAATCTCTCTGCACCGTGCCGAGAGCGCGCCAGAGCGCCGCACCCGACCAGCTCACACAGACCACGCCTCGCTCTCTCTATGCACACGCACGCTCGCCATGATCACAGCCACCTCCCAGACACCGCCATTCGCCGCCGCGCGACCCGTATCACCCGTGCACCGTCGCGAACACCGCCACGTCCGTGCAGAGCATCGCACGTGCCCGACCAACCAAGAATGCCCCGTGCCGTGCCATTAAGCAAGTGACGACCGCCAGGGAACACCACACCAGCCCCTACCCTCAGCCACGCCGCTAGCCGCCTGTATCCTCGTCCCCGACGAGCCCGAGCCCATGCCGCAATGTCCCTTCGCCGGTGTATAAATAGAGGCCCCCTCCACCTCCATTCTCCACACCAACACACTCCCCACTCCTCACAGACACTCCCACACCCTTCGCTGGAGCAAGGCGGGAGCCGCTTTGCCAGAATTTAGCCGGAGCCTGCCGCTGCAGAAGGAGAAGGGCGTCGTCGATTGGAGCTGCCCTAGGATTTGTCGCGACCACCATTCGAACCGCCGTCGTCGACCACATCATTCGACCCCATCACCGACCCTAGCTGGAGCCTAGGTGAGCCCCACACGACCCCTACCGCCGCGTTAGGGTCGTCGACGATGAACAACAACTGTTGGATCGTCTTTTAGTCGTAGGGCCTAGATTCAAAGATATCGTTTCGGTTATTTAGAGCCGCTGACTAGTGGAACCCCCCTGTCAGCAGCCCGTTGTGCTGTGCTATGCAGATTGGGCTGGCCGAATTTCTTTCCCGCGTAGGCCTGTGAATTCAAATAAGTATTTTCCAATTTAGCTAAAACCATATTCTGTTAGTAGATTCAAAAATCTATTCAGATAAATTCACTAAACCAAATTGCATGATTCCAATTTTGGTAGAAATATATTTAAATTATCTATCAAAGCCTGTTGGATTCAAATCATTTGGAGTTAGATATCACCTATAGTAAAAATAACAAGACAGAGACTTCTCCACATTCAAAAAAATTCAAAAATCAACCATAAATGCTTTTGAGTTGATTCCAACTCTCAAAAATCACATTTGATAAGATCTATCTGAATATGTAAAAATATTTAGGTTTGCATGCAGTGACATTGGACTAGTACCAAAATAATGCTATATGGGCATTTCTAGTCACTTTAATTCTATTAAATGATAATCTTAAACTTTATAAAATATGATCAACACTTTAAATCACATTCCCTTGTATTAGAATATGTGGTGATGACATGTGTCAACCTGATCCTATATTTTAATTGGAAAATATTAAATCATAATTATTTTCAATGAGTAGTAATTACTTTTCTAAAATAAGATAAATAAGATTAAGTCTTTAATTCATGTGATGATTGTGATGATGCTAGATCATCAAGTGTTTGCCTTACTGTGATAAATAGAATTAGTTAAGTATTGTTTGGTGATGGTGTACCCCGTATTCATTTATAGACGATAGTACCGACCCGGGATACGAGGAGGAGGAGTAGTACCAACAACAAGAAGAAGAAAACTTTAACCACTACACTACTCAAGGCAAGCCAACAGTAATTGCAAGCTAGATCTATGCATACTATATATGCAAGCCTAACACTACAAGTTAACTATGCAAGTTAACACTTTCCCCTTTCATAACCTATGCAAGATTCATTAGGCATGCTTTGGTTATACAACTTTGATTATACCAATCCAAAGTTTTACTTGCAAGCTTTATTCTTTTACTTTAGTAAAGTTTTTTACTTTTAGTTAAGTCCTTTGTGAATATTGGAAAATTAGGATAGATAGCATAAAGAGTATAAAACTAGGCCTAACTAGTTATATTTAGATGTCATTCCATCGCATGAGATTGGAGATTAGCACCCCTCATTAGTGAATACCCTCAACTTTAGTGGCTAGTGATAAGCATAAAAGTTGATCACTTTAGATGGGTATACTTGGTGAAAATGATTATGAAAACCTTGGAATGATGATTCATTCTATTGAAATGTTTTGACATGTGTTGAGAAACACAAAAGGATTTGATGATGAAAATGCTGAGGCATGAGCCTTAGCCTTTTATAAAAACTGATGGTTGGGCTCGGATGCGATACCATTCCAATTTTACTGTACAACCACAATACCTGAATTGGGTAGGGCTTAACTGGAAGTTTATATGCCTTAGTATGGGTTCCCTCGCAGAAAGAGGTTGAGCTGAGGCTACCTTGTGAGTGTGTATGTCCACCTATACAGTGCCTAGGATGACAGATGGCCATGGCTGGGAGGCCAAGCTCATAGGGGAGGTGCCTATACTAGAGTGTGTAATTGAAAGGTTATGATTGATTATCCGCATACTAAGTATGATGATTTAGGGTTATCCTTGACGGATGTAATTGAAAGGTTATGAGTGAAAGTGTACCACCTCTGCAAAGTGTCAAACTATTCGAATAGCCACGTCCGCGGTCATGGACAGTTGGAGTGGCCATATTGTTCGGTCGTCAGATGTTTTCAAAATGACTTGTGAAATGAACTATGATTTTGACTTGACCACAACAGGGTTGTGGATATGAAAACTAGGTTCCCACTTAAGTGATTTAAAACATTAACTTAGTTTTCTTTACTTCTAAACTCAGTTTAGATAAATCCGGCTTTTTGCAAATAAACCTAGAGCTTAAGATTCCTACTAGAACTACCTTACTTGTTAGTGATAGTTTGCGAGTACTTAAAGAGTACTCATTGCTTTGTCCCTGGCTATTCCCGTGGCCAGACTATGAGGAGGACTACCAGGATGATGGACAACAAGACGTATACGACAACTAGGATCATCTCCCATCGTCAGCATTGCATGTGACCATGAAGATGGAGCCCCTACTACGTTTCTTTTCCGCTGCTTGATTTGTATTAAGGCTGGATCATGTGATCCTTTATTTGTAAGACCTTATTATGATTTGTAATGGATGATGTACTGTGATATTCAATCTGTTATGTCTAGAAAAAATGGTAATCCTAGGATTGCGAGGTATGGCATAACAGGCATTTGGTATTAAAAATCCGAGTGTTGACACACAACCTACCACCGCAGGCATGTGTGGGAGACCATGGCCATGGGGGTCACCGAATATGGTGGAGGAGGATGAGGCCACCGGAGGTGGTCGTCGGAGGTGGAGAAGGAGGAGGTGGTCGGTGTGGTTGTGGAGGCCATGGCCGAAGTGATCGCCGGAGGAGGAGGAGGTCGCCCGAGGAAGAGGAGGAGGATGCCACCATAGGTGGAGGAGGAGGAGGAGGAGAGAAGAAGGAGAGGTGGAGGAGAAGGAGAAGGAGAAGAGGTGGAGGAGAAGGAGAAGGAGAAGGAGGAGAGGTGGAGGAGAAGGAGAAGGAGAAGGAGAGGTGGAGGAGAGGTGGAAGAGAAGGAGAAGGAGGAGAGGTGGTAGGTGTGGTAGGTGGCTATTTCGAATTTGAATCCTGCTTCACTTATGCGAGTATGCGCCTCGAATAGTTTTTTATTTTTTTGCAGGAAAAAATCTTCTTTCGGCCATAAATTTTGACTCTTTTCGATTTTGGGGATTATGTAAAATCCAGAAAGTCCTTTGGCCTTTGAATTCGAGTAGGAAATTTCGAGACGATCGTTTTGATATATGAAACTTTTTTTCCCGACATCGTATGCAAAAGTTAGGGCTGTTTTACTATTCCATGACCTTTTTTTGCAAAATACATCGAAATTCATGTTTTTCAATTTTGTCTACAACTATACCCTAAAATCTAACTACAACGCGAAGGAATTATTTTTTTGAAGTTTTTATCATTTTTGTTTATTTTTTACAAAACTTAAAAGACGATCTAGGGGGTGGTGGCAGGTTATAGGAGGCACATATTGCCATATGCGCCTCGCATATTATCAAGTATAGGAGGCGCATATGGCATATCAATTATAGGAGGCGCATATGACAATATGCGCCTCGCATATTTAATCATAGATCTCCTCCTGGGGCCACGCAGCTTATGTGAGGCGCATTCTTCCCACATGCGCCTCGCCTATCTGATATATAGGAGGCGTATATTATTAGAATGCGCCTCGCATAATCTCAGGCTGCCAGATTTCGTCCGTATAGGGATTATAGGAGGCGCATCCTAATAATATGTGCCTCACCTATTTTGATATTAGAGGCACATGTCAAGGAAGTGCGCCTCGCCTATTTTATAGGAGGCGCATATGGTCTAAAAGCGCCTCCTATAAGCATGTCTCCTATAGCCTTTTCTCTAGTAGTGGATGATCCGAATGTAGCAGTGGTGTGGCATATGTGTATCGATTACACGAACCTGAATAAGGCCTATCAGAAAGTTCCATTCCCACTACCAAGGATAGATCAGGTCATTGATTCGGCCGCTGGGTGTGAGTTGTTGTCATTTGTAGATGCATATTCTGGTTTCTACTAGATACCCCTAAACACGGATGATCAAATAAAGACTACTTTCATTACACCGTATGGGGCTTATTGCTATCACACCATGCCATTTGGCTTACATAATGCAGGGCAACATATTAGAGGTGTATGCAAAAATGTTTACATGATTAGATTGGGAAAAATGTCCAATTATATGTAGATGATGTTGTGATAAAAACAAAGGAAAGAAAACGCTCCTAGATGATATTCGCCAAACATTTGCGAACCTTAGGATGTTCCGAATGAAGCTTAACCCAGAGAAATGTACCTTTGGTGTGCCGGCTGGGATGTTACTCTGTTTTCTCGTGTCCAGCCGAGGTATCAAGGCTAACCTTACTAAAATACGAGCTATAGATAGAATGGCACTACCGAAGTGCCTTAATGATGTTCATAAGTTCATTGGTTGCCTGGCATCATTAAGTCGGTTTGTATGTCGGCTAGGAGAAAAGGCGCTACCTCTCTATCAGCTAATGAAAAAGTCGAATAAATTTGTATGGACAACGCAAGCTGATAGCACATTTCATGAATTAAAAAAGATGCTAGCCTCTACCCAGTGTTAGATTCGCCACTATCCAAAGAGCCAATGTTGCTCTATATAGCAACGACCAACCAAGTCGTAAGTGCCGTGGTTGTGGTGGAGTGTGACGAAGAGGGTAAGTCGGTGCAGAGGCTGGTATATTACCTAAGCAAGGTATTATCCACTTTGAAGTAGAACTATACTCACTATCAGAAGATGGTGTATGGAGTATACATGGCAGCCAAGAAGCTCAAACACTACTTTGAAGAGCATCCCATAAAAGTGATATGTGAAGCACCTATATATGAAATAATGAGTAACAAAGATGCAAGTGGTCGGATTGCAAAATGTGCAATTGAGCTAGCCCCTTATGCACCACAATTTGATAGAAGGGATGCCATAAAGTATCAAGCAGTGGCTCATTTTTTCGTGGATTGGGCCGAGATGCAGTACGATTAGGCGCTGGGGTAGTACTTACCTCGCCCAAGAAAGATCAGTTGCGATATGTCCTTCAGATCCATTTCCGAGCATCAACAAGTATCTGGTAATATGATGCCGAGTATGTGGCCGAGTATGAGGCGCTCGTGCATGGACTTAAAGTAGAAAAAGAGGTTGGGATACGTCGGATACAGTGCTTTGGTGGTTTGGATTTAGTGGTACAACAAGTATCTGGTAATTGGGATACGCTAGATGCAAACATGGCCCTCTATAGATTTCATGTCCAAAAGATGTGTGGTACTTCGAGGGATGTGAATTCCATCATGTACCTCATCTTGAAAATGAAGCAGCCGACATTCTAAGCTGAGCTCATCTTGGCAAGCCATCCCGCCAGGAGTTGCTTTGGAACATTTGATAAAGCCATATATCTCCCATTCACCATAATCCGAGTCAATCTATATCCTAGCAAACCCTATATCAAAAGCTACCCTTATGGACATTGACTAGGGGAATAGCTCGGCAAACCCGGTGTGTCATCCCGCTAAAACCACTACTAGAAAATCGTTGTGTTTTTGTGCATTGCATCATCATGACCGCATGCTCATGTCATCATGCCACATTGCATTTGAGCATTGTCATCAACATGCATGGTTTGTTTAAAAACTATTTTTGAAACGCCTAGTTTTGTCTTCTAAATATTCTCGTCTTTATTTCAAATTAAAACTCGGCCTCTTCCGGATATTTTGTTTTGTCTACAAAATTTTTACAAGAGTCTATTCGGACAAAATAAAAATATTTAAAGCTGTTTTTTAGGGGAAGGCAGCCGGCCGGGCAAAAGGCCCAGCTAGCCAGCCTACTACCCCATATACCCAAACCTACCACCTAACCCTAATCCCTCACCAGCTCCCTCCTACCCGCCACACACAGCCGCCACCCCCCAGATACACACACAACGCACACGCCCGACCCACCCAGTTCACCACCTATCGCCACCTACGCCTTCCGCCTCCACCTGCTCGCTCACGGGCCCACCACATCGCCACACCCCCGCACGCACGGGCCCAACCCCCCAGCACGCCACACCCTGCCCGACCACTTTCCCCAGGAACCGATCCTAGGCCCCGTGCCACCTATCCCCCACCACCTGGCCAACCAACCACCCCGTGGCCTCGCTCGCGTGCACCCCGCACCACTGGATCGCCCCACCCTGCTCCTCAGCCGGCCCCACTCGCCCAGTGCGACCCCCCACCCCCGCATGCAAGCCCGACCCCCACCTACCCCGCTCCCTCGCATTCTTCCTTCCCCTCTATCCCCAACATTGCCGCCGCCAGACCCCGCATGGAGCGCAACCGCTTGGGCCTCGCCCTCTCCCCGGTCACCGCACGTCGTCGTTGCCTCGTGACCTCTTGCCCGACCGCACGCCCGCTTCCTCTTCCTCTGTGCCCACCTGCGAGCTCTCCGTCCGTCAGCGCCTCAAGCCCGCCATTCCCCTTGAGCATCCTGGTCCGCACCTCTGCATCTAGCAAGCCCCGCCGCCCTTCTCCTCGCTAACGCTGGCCTCGACCTCCCCGGTGATGATGCCGCCCTGGTTGCGCGCCTCCAGGCCACCTTCCGCGTCGCATCCCTGTCCTGCTCCTCCCCACCACCGCGACCCCGAGCCCGTGATCGCCTCACCGTCTCCTCCTGCAGGCGCTCGCCTCTCCCCGCCGGCCTGCGCCTCGCGTGCCTCGCCATTCTGGCCTCCCTCTGTCCCGGCCTCGTCAACAAGCTCGGCCTTCATCTCCTTCCTAGCACGTCGTCATCCACTGTTAGGTTGCTCTTTGCTGCCATGCGTGCTTGTCCAGGCCAACCTGTTCCTGCTTGGTTTCTCGGTGATATTGATGTGGCTGATGGGCTCTTTGTTTGTATTTGGAGGTGATGTTGTGATACAGACGTTGTAGTGAAGATGGTGGTGCTGGGATTGTACAATTGAGTCCGTGGGGTACTTTTGGGTGATGGTTGATGCGATATTGGAAGTGTTGTGCCCAAGAGAAGACAACATGTGAGTAGACGGTGTGCAAGATCATCCCGTCGTTGCCAAGACCGCCCGCCGACAGGACAATGATATCTCGAGGAGACATGAACGCGATGAGAAACGAATCAAGTACAAGGCCACTCGAAGATCGCCAAGGCAGGAAGTACCTGAAGGACTCGGAGAAGACCCCAAGATCTCCTCCTCAAGCCCGAAGATCTGAAGATTGAACCTCGGTGTTTCTCTTCCTCCTCACCGCCCCATCACGGATCCGAAGACCAATCCCCGTCGAACCCTGTCGAACCCCGAACCCCCGGAACCCAAGATCTTCCGAACCCAGATGTGTGACCCTAAGCCTCTATTTTTATAATATGACATATACCTATCGCATCATTGAATCATCATGCTTTCATACATGTCATCTGGTGGGTTGGGTTAAATAGTCGATTCACTTAATTAAATATGGAGACTATATGCGGGCTATTCTAGTCTTATTCCGGACTCCATTTAAATCTGTGTAGAAACCCGATACCATGTTTTGTCTTGTTAAGACAACATTTAAATTGTGGGGTATCTAAATAACTTGAACCTTCTAATTAATTATCGGGACCCCGGTTCCGCTTAATATTGCCTAATTGCATCGCACCTTTGCCATGCCATGCATCATATCATGAACATGCCGAATCCTCTTCCGTAGTATTAAATAGTGCTCCCGGTGTTTCTTTTAGTGTTTGCTTCTTCACGGATTAGGCCGTTGAGTGGATGCGAGTATCGACAAGTTCTTCGGATAATGAACCTTCGGCAGTGTTTCCCAGGCGAGCATCCTCCCTCTTTCTACCTATTTTGCATTTATAGTCTTTACTTCCTCCTGTTGATCTATTGCTACCCGTATTGCGATGCTCTAGTATCTGTGCACCATTTATATACCTTGCAGCCTCTATATTGCCTTGGACACATCCTATTGCCTGTTGTTTGGTAGATAGATGGTCTTGCGAGTCGTAGTCGCTTGCTCAGGTGCGATCCCGTGTCGTGAAGTACCACACAGTTGTTGGAATGTTGTCATATGCTTTATGGTGGAGATGATCATGACTTTAAATACAACTATTAAATTGTTGGGATAACTAATGAAAGAGGCACCGGTGGGCAATATATGCTATTTGGTTTTCATGTCCACTTGTGTCCCATAGGCCCCGAGTACTTGATACTTGTTCCTTGACTATTCGCACTATCCACATACGGGAGAGTCTATGAATCCCCCTTAGCTAGAGCTTGATTCATTTCTTATTTCTTGGGGCCACAAACTAGTTTGGGGCTTTATTACTATCTTGTACTTATGCCATTCTTTACTGCTTTATTTATGATTGTGCGTGGAGCACCTGTATTGTTTAGGAATTGCGGAGTGTTTTCACGGTATCGACAAGCCCAGTCACACTTTCGGGTTCCCAGTCGTTTACAGCCATTGGCGCAAACCTTGGGTCCGTCTCGGAGCCAGCCAACTTCGTTGTGGGTAGCTTAATGGGGTGGCCCCCTGAAATATTTTATGAATCCTGTGATTGCTTTGTCGTGAAAGCCTTGTTGGGTTTTGATTTGGTTTTTCCGAGGTTGATCGTGTGTGGGTGTTTATATTTGTGCACCCCTACAGGGTAAATCTTTCTGAAACCCGTGTCCGCGGTTATGGACGACTTGGAGCACAGTATCTCGATCATAGACAAGCATAACTAAAGTAGTGCTATAAATTCGACTTAATATGTGACTAGTAATCAGCTTCACTACAATGGAATGGATAATCAAAGTGCCAACAACTGATGGAACTGGGGTGTATCGTGTTATGTTATACCTTCCTAGTAAGTATCGCAACTCTAATGGAATGAAATAAAAGTGCCAACAACTGCTGGGTTGGGATGTCACATGCTAATTGTATCAGACTAGTAAGTACTACAACTACAACTGACTGGTTAATTAAAACTGCCCACTACTTATGCTATCAGGATGACCCATGCTATCTATATCTGACTAGTAAGAGCTTCAACATTAATGGAATGAATAAAACTGCCAACTATGTGAGTTCCTCGGTTTTGACTTCCTCGTTTGGTATCAAGGGGGAAATGCCAAGATGGGTATGTTTGGTGTTAGTATCAGGTTGGATCTGAATAGGTCTTTCTTATCCCTCTCTAATAGCTGCCAGTTTTACTGAGTCTCTATAGGTTGTTTAGTGCTGTTGCGCTGCCGCTTCAGTCCACCATACCTATGTAGGCGAGAACCGCCGAATTCTAGCCTCGCCGTGTCGCCTCGATCGACGCCCTCTTTTCCTTCGCCCTTTGTCGGCACCCCTTTTGTTTAGCAGGTACGAGTTCGACGTTGTTAGCAGGGTTACACTTCCGGCTTGGCCTGGGCAGGGTTATGGACGCCATTGGTTATTCTTTAGGGCTCTTAGCTCAAATTGCTTCTTATCCGTACTCGGATGTTGTATCGATTTCAATGTGATTTGGATCTTTGTATTGTATATCTGTATTCTTGACTCAGTGAGTCGTTGTTGTATATATATCTGTTCTATGGGTTCCATCGTGGACTATTGTGTAATGATATTACTTTGTTTTCCACCCGCACGCAAGTGCCTGGTGGGCGTCCTTGAATCGTTTCTATGCGGGTTTGGCGGGAATCGCTGAAAATTGCATAGGGCCGATTCGAGGGTGTTACACCCGGGGACTGCCTTGTAGACCCCGGGGACTGGTCAGCTTAATCTGGTGGATGTTATGTGGGTGGATGCAATGGAGGTTGATGAAGTACTTTTCCTAGTTCACACTGTTCCAGCATGGGCACAGCCAGTATTTGAGTTCTTGAAGGATGGAACTTTGCCAAATGATGAGATACTTTCAAGGCAAGTGCAGAGGAGAGAAAAGGCATACACCATTATCAATGCATACAAGAGAATTGTCACAAGTGTCCTGTAGTGATGCGTTTACCCGAAAGAAGGGCTAGACATCGTCCGATATATACATATCAGGGGGAATGTGGGCATAATGCCTCATCTAGGGCCTTAGTGGCAAAAGCTTTTTGGCATGGGTTTTACTGGCCAAGTGCCTTGGAGCAAGACGAAGAACTAGTAAGGAAATGTAATGGCTGTTAGAGGTACGCTACCAAGACACACATGCCATGTTGGAACTCAAAACTATAGCAATCACTTGGCTATTTTCTCTATGGTGCTTAGATATGGTTAGACCGTTTAAGCCGACTAAGGGGAACTTGACCCACATCTTAGTCATGGTGGACAAATTTACCAAGTGGATTGAAAGAAAGTCAATAAGAAAATGTGATGGAGCTATGGCCGTGACTTTCCTCAAAGATAATATTCTGACATATGGCTATCCTCAGAGTATCATAACTGACAATGGCACCAATTTCGCAGAAGGAGCATTTGCAAGATTTTGCTGACATAAGAAAATTTGGCTGGATGTTGCATCAGTGGCCCACCCCGTGTCGAACTACAAGTGGAAAGATGCAACAGACTAGTTTTGTCCGTGATAAAACCCTGGCTCATTGAGCCGCTGCAAAGATCAGCGGGGTGCTAGATAGAATAACTACCAATAGTATTGTGGAGCTTAAGAAAAACTCCGGATCAATCAACATGCTATACGCCATTATTTTTGGTATATGGGGTAGAAACTGTATTACCCGCCGACATAGAGCATGACTCGCCTAGGGTCATCCAATACATAGAAGCCGAAGTACAAGAAGCCCGACAAAATGATGTTGATCTGCTGGAAGAAGTGAGAGAACTTCCCTTGTCCAGATCCGCCATATATAAGCATAATCTCTGAGGCTAACATAGCCAGAAATTAAACCCCCGAGTCTTCTGGAAAGGAGATCTAGTACTTCGGCTGGTGTAGTGCATTGCCGACATGCATAAGTTGTCCCCCCATGGGAAGGGCCATTCATTGTAAGAAAAGCACTCCACAATGATGCATATTACATCATCGATGCACATCCACAGGAGAACAACAAGGCAGACTGGTCCGGCGAGGAATCCGAGCGACCATGAAATGTAGCTCTACTTCGTCCATTTTACACTTAGCTAAAAGTGTATGTATCTCGAACTCCCATATGTTGGCCTGTATGTCGGCGATGAGCTTATCAATGAAACCTTGGCATCCCGAGTAGAAACTCGGGGACTGCCTTAAAAATAATTGTTATTTTCTGTATTTAGCTCAACAAGCCGTAGCAGCCAATCTATCGGAAGCAGGTGGAGGCAAGTTGTCATCGGTGCTGGGAGCCTTGGTTTCAGCTTCGTCGTCCGAATTAGCTTCGGCATCCTCAGCGTCATCGGCTTCCTCGACAAAATCCGAGTCTTCTTCTTCCTCGGCAGCATCTCCTTCTGAAGGGAATATGCCCGAGAGGCAATAATAAAGTGGTTATTATCTTATTCCATGTTTATGATAAATGTTTATTTTGCATGCTATAATTGTATTAATTGGAAACATTAATACATGTGTGTTTAATAAACAGAATACAAACTTCCTAGTAATTTCTCTCATATAAACTAGCTCATTGATTAACAAGATGATCAAGGTTTCCTTATCATGGACATTGGATGTTGTTAATAACGAGGTCACAACATTGGTGGAATGATGTGATGAACATTCATCCGAAGTATAGCATTATGATCAGAGTCATTATGTTTATATTGCTATAACATCATACAAAGTAATCTTAGTCCTTAGACCATGAGGTATTAAGTTACTAGCGTTAAAGGTTCACATGATCACAAGAGTTATCGTTGAATGTGTGGGAGTCAGTACGGATCTCCAGGTTCCGCTGCTGATTATTGATCGGAGAGGGGTCTCGATCATGTCTGCATTATTCACGAACTATAGGGTGTTACACTTAAGGGATACCGACACCATTTAGGAGAAAATATGTTTCAGATAAAGATTTAAGAAAGCGCTGGAATCATTTTGATGGAAACCGGAATTGTTCCGGGTGAAATTGCTGAAACTGGTTCTGCATGTGATATTGAAATGTTGCAGGGAGCTTTATGTGAATGTTTGTTAATTAAAGTAATTAACAAAATTCTGAATAAAATAAATAAAAGTGTTTTATTTAAAGAGAAAATGCATTTAATTTGGTGGACATTAAATGCAAAGTGAGTGGAGTTGAAAATGATGTGAGTGGGCTTAGTGGAAGCTCCACCCACATGAATGAGGGAGAGGTGGGGGCACCCACCATGGCCAGCCAAGCCATGGCCTTGGGGATGCGCCCCATCCCCTATAAAAGGATCCCCATAGCTCCTATCCTCTTGCCCCACCTCCTCATGCAGGTTCTCTTCTCCCTCTAGTTATTCCCCATGGTCTCGGATTAGCGAGATACATGTTCCTGGTGGCTTTATCTGGAAAGGAGTTGCTGCTTCTGCTGCATCGCTGGAGCAAGGAGGCGGAGGTTTTTCGGTGGACCGGATGTGTGTGCGATCATGGATGCACTCCTATTTTGCGGTGCTGGACTTGATGGTGCTGGACCTGATGGTGTTGGAACTGCTGGACCTGAAGGACTTCATCACGATCTTGAGATCGGCAAGTGTATGACTACATCATCCACGAGTTCCATCTCGTTAACAAAGCTTTGTTGTCTTCAAGGGTAAGTTCTCTATGGATGTATATCCACCTGTTTCTTGTATCTAGTAGATAGATCTTGGCGTATAGTTCCCATCGTAGGAATTTTTTTGTTTTCTATGCTGCGAACCCAACAGTGGTATCAGAGCCTGATCTATGCGTAGGTGCTTTGCACGGGTAGTACACATATGTTTATATGTGGGCGATCATGATCATGTTATTGCTTCTTTCATGTATTTTGGATATTGGTGGCATAGTGGGATGAAGCGGCCCGGACCAACCTTACATGTCATCGCACATGAGACCGGTTTCACGACTGACATGCAACTAGTTTTGCATAAGTGGCTAGGGGTGTTTGTCTCTCCTACTATAGTCAATATCTGATTTACAACGAGTTGCTAATAACTTGGTTATCCTCGTTGTGGTTCCATGTTCGTAGGTAAGACCGGTTCTATCTCCGAAAGCCCTAAGCCATGTAAAACTTGCAATGGATAAATTAGAGGAGTCTAGTTTAGATAGTTGCTGAGCTAGTGTCATGATATGGTAATGTTGTAAGTAGATGTATGATAAATACTCTTACAACACACTTAACGTGTAAGTTCCATAGACCTTGGCCTTACACACAAAGGAATGATAGAGATCATACCATAATGCAAATGATAGAGATCAAATGCATGGACCATATCATCTCACTTTACACATTAGATATTTTCATCTTATATTGCTAGTTTGGCGCTTTTAGTAGCATTGTAAGATGATCCCTCATTTAAATATCAAGATAAAATGTGTTCTTTCTTAAGTATGCACCGTTCTATGGATCGTGTTTCGAGACATCACGTGATGATCGGGTATACTCGACTCTACGCTTTCATACAACGGTGTAAGACAGTTTTCCACACGCGAATACTAAGGTTCTTACTTGGCGAGCCTAGCATGTACAGACATGGCCTCGGAACACGGACCGAAAGGTTAAGCATGAGTCATATAGTTGATGTGATGCCCATATTGATGCTCGCCTTTGAAGCTACACCGACTCACGTGATGATCGGACTTGGTGTAGTGGATTTGGTTCATGTAATCACCAAAAAGGCACGAGGGATGTCGTTTTTGAGTGGGAGTTCATTTCTAATTTGGATTAGTCGAACTCAATTTGTCATAAACTAAATCAAAGTAAATTTGCATAATTTGTTATAGTCATTGGCATCTGTTCACTACCTTATGCTTAGTTTTAACTGAGATAATAGAACTATAGAATTCTGGATATTTACTTTACAAAGTGGTATCGTATTGTTTTGAATGTCAATTTAAAGTTTAGAAGTCCTATCGCAAACTTTCAGCAAACTCTATTTACTCCATGAAGTTTAATAAGTAGTGTTAAATCAAGAGTAATAATTCCAATGTTAGTATCTAAAGTATCATGTTTGCCTCCATGAATATTGATATTCAAAAGTTTTTTTAATGTCAAGATTAACTAGGAGCTGAAAAGTTGTTTCAGAAACCATCATGTATGGAAGATATTGTCATAGCTGAAACAATGTTTTTGGTTGCATTATGATAGAGTATAATTTAGCAAAATACATGTTCTTGTATTGTATGAGAATTTGTGAAGGATGGAGATGCTTGGCATCCGGATCTCCCAAAAAGGTTTTTGGAACTAACATTATACTCGCGATTCTTCCGTATAGGCTATAGTAGCTTGATCATGAAATTTGTCATGATAAGGATGAATAGAAGATGTAAGTAAAATGTTTACTACACTAATAGATTACTAAAGAATGGATTTTTGAAAGAACACCAAACATTTGATGATGGTGATACACTTCAAAGTGCAAGTCCAAAGGTATTAGTATTTGACTATATATATACTTTGTACTATGTGTCATGTGAATGACACCACTATTGATGTTGATAGATTCTTTTAAAAGAAAAGGAATTGTTGAAAGAGAATCTATAAAATATTTGGAAGAAAAGAAAAGGTTGGAGATGTCCAACTTAGATATATAGAATATATACATGTTATGGTTGTATTCCTTGCTTGTTAAACAATGTGGTTCTGAGGTATTGGATACCGAATTGGTTGGTGTGAAGTGTCATACAGAACAACACAATTCATGAACTGCAACGGCCTAAGTAACTGGCAAAAGAATATGTGATGATGTTCATCGAAAACAAATAAAGTGTTATTGTGTTTTTTCGTTGTCATCAAACCTAGCCTTCAAGATTTTGTTTTAATAATTGTTATTTTGTTCCATAAAACAGGCAAAAAACAGCAGAAAATAGGCAACTGGCACTGTGGCATCTTGTTAATAGGTTAGTTCCATAAAATGTGTAAAAATACTCCAAAGTGTGGACAAAACATAAGAAAGTAGATATAAAACAAGCATGGAACATCAAAAATTATAGATACGTTTGCAACGTATCAACATCTCCAAGCTTAACGCCTGCTCGTCCTCGAGTAGGTAAGTGATAAAAAGAATAATTTTTGAGGTGACATGCACCATCGTAATCTTGATCAAAGTATTTGTAGTACATTGATAGCTAGGATCATAGTACTTTAACATAGCATGAAAGATATAGTTCAAACAATAAAACATAGCAACTATGTTGTAACGTGAAAAGGTACAAACAAAAGATTCATGAATAACAATTCTTTGAAAGACATTTGTTTGTTTCACATATAGAAAACATAATGAGAATGGTATTCAGCTTGTCCATCATAGTGTAGCAAAACATAAATGCATAGGACACCTTCAAAGTTCATAAGGGTGACTAGATGCAAATAGTTTAAGAACAAGCAATATCAAAGTTATGAATCAATCAACAAGTTTTGGGACAATGCACATTAAACTAAGAATGGTCACTATGCTCTCTCAATAGGTGCATAAAGATAGAAGATGGAGACTCAACATAAAAGTAAAATAAAGGCCTTCATTGAAGGAAGCGGGGATTCAAGTCTCATAAAGAGCTTCCAAAAATTATGGTACTTATTAGCTTTTAACTCTCATTGCCCCTATCATAAGCATATTTAGGTTATTAAGGTTAAAGTGAACAAATATGAGGATATGGTTGATAGGTTATAAGCTGAAAATTTCATGCCCCTTACTTACGAGTACTGTTCCTCATGCTACTCAAGTTTAGTCACAAGTAAGTTCTTGTCATTGTAAGAACATGTGTATCATAGAGAACCGCCAACAGGGTACCCCTTGCCCGATGATACTGAAGAATCCCCATATCAACATGACAAGGCAAGCAGACAATGAGCATCTCAGCATCCTTTTATTTCCTATTTGCATAGGTATCTTTTTTTCTTCATTTTTTCTCTTTCTTTTTTTCTTTCCTATTTGCATAGGCTTCTTTTTTTATAGAGGATGCTTCATATATTGCTCACTATGGTTACGCTGCAGGTTTCCACCATGATTAGGCATGGATTAGACTAGCCGCCTAGGCTTTCCTCTAACACATATACGAACTCCATGAGGCTTACAAGCTCCCCTTTCATTTCACACAGACGGGGTCCATAAGCAAAAGAACATGATATCAACTAAATAAAGTGCAATGTCGAAAGCGTTCCCCATAACAGCATGGTTCTGCTAACCCACAAGTTACAAAACGGAAGCATATACGCAACATAGATGGGCACAATGGTTCAAGTTTAGTAAGTGCAAAAAAGTAAAGTGTGCCATCAAGTTCGTGAGAGCTTTAGTCACTAATTTTAACATAACAAGTTTAATTCGGAAGGTAGATAAAAACATGAATATACTTTGAATAGCAAATGCTAATAGGTAGGTATGGTGGAGTCTTTGGAATAACTTGGTTTTATTCGGAGTTGGATGCATGAGTGGAACTCATACTTGGTATGGAGGCTAGCAAAAGACTGGGAGCGTCCAACTAAGAGAGCAATAATGGCCATAATCATGCAAAGCGACAAAACATTATTAATTAAAGCATAAAATAATATTACAAGTCGAAAACTAAATGATCATAGAGGCTATGGTGACTTGGTGTAGTCTTAACATGGTGTGAGCATGCGCCAAGTCAACCCAAATAAAGCATTAAAGGAGAATACCACAATATTATGCTTTTATATGCTAAAACAACGCATGATTCTTTTTAGGCACATTAATAAATCTCAATTTTTTGTAACAAATCATGCTACAGCAATAATCACTAAGCATAAAGCCAAAACAATATCAAGCATGACATGATAAAGTCTAAGTCACAGTTAAAAACAAGCTCCTTTTAACCACTTAAGCATGAACTTTCCTACTCTTTCCCAATCCAAATCAACTTATTTGAAAACTAATGTATGAATGAGGGGGGCCAACCAATTTATTCAAGCAAACTAAGCAAACGAAAACTAAAAAAAATGAAGATGCTCCAAGAACAACACAATTGTGCGTGAAACAATAAAAATGAAGTGTTTGGAAGAAACCTAAAATATTTATTGATGAAGAAGGGGATGCCTTGGGCATCCCCAAGCTTTGACGCTTGTACTTCTTGAATATTTCTTGGGGTGACACGGGTGGCATCCCAAAGCTTGAGCTTTTGTCCATACTTCATCTTATCACATTACACTTCCCTACACTTTAAAATTCCCTTCATACAAAACTTCACACAATCTTCATTAGCAACGTTAGTGTACTCAAGATAATAAGTCTTTTTGGTTCAGTTCCAACTCAAGTAAAACTTCCATTAAAACACAAGCTACTATAGCACTTCCTTTAAAAAAATGAAATGATCAAAGAGAACTCAAAGCGAAAGAGATTAAGAGGCAAATGCAAATAATGCCAGAAATCTGTCAAAACAGACCAGCAGATACAAACCAATTTTTTCGAAGACCTTCTGTTGCTCAAATCAAAAAGTGTTGAACTAACGTAAGTTGGATAACAACATGGGGCATAAGAACAAAAAATTACAGCTCAAACCGACGTACAGAGATTTTTCACAAATTTTTACAGCGAAGCATAAAAATCTATTTCAGGACAGCAACTTTCCCAAATCGTATTTCTCTCTTATTAGAGGTTACTATTGGCACAAAAACCACACAAAAATGATAAGGAGAGGTTATTAATGAAGCAATAACTTCCAAGACTCAACAAAAGATTCCTGACGAAATTTGGGTTATCTGCCAATAAGTGCTTTTCTTTAACGCTTTTGAGCTAGGCATAAGAAGCAAGAAAAGGATCAAGTATTCTCAAATGAAGAAGCATTAAAACCAAATTTCTTGCCCTTGCCTCTCTTACTTTTATTCTTATCCTTGGGGAACGTATGATTGTTTGGTGGAGAAGCAAAATGCATGATGCCCTTTTCCACATCTATTATTGCTCCAAGGAGTTTAAGTAGGGTTCTTCCAAGTGTAATTTGTCCTTTTCCTACACATTCAATAACAAGATAATCAGTAGACACCACTTTACCTAGAATCTTTGTAAACACTCCTTCATCTATTCCAATAGGTAATATTGTGGCATTATTAGCATGATATATTTCTTCTCCCCCTTCAGAAAGTCCCGAAGGATTTAAAGATTCATAGATATCTTTAGGCATGAGGCAGAATTCAGACATGATATCACAACGAGCATAAAAAGTTTCATTATTTATAATAACTTTTACTATAGGAAGCCATTTTGAGGGTTCAGAATTTATTGGAACATACTCATGATGCTCTCTAAGCATGTTATATCAATCTTTTAAACTAGCTGTTTTGGCTTCAAGAGTGTTTAATCTGGCAAATATGTTTATGAAGGAGGAATCAGATTTGCTAGGCAAGTTATATGTTGAGACCAACTTCTTTATGGCATTAAAAGCTTCACCCTCATTACATTGGAGGAAATATCCTCCTACTACAGCATCCAAAGCATATCTATAGCATAGAGCAGTCCCAAAGTAAAAACTACTAAGAAATAAGCTTAGGGTCATTTTAGGTTCAGTTTTTGCATGTAATTCAGAGATTTTAGACCAAGCTTCTTCGAAACTCTCTTCAATTCCTTGTTTGAAAGTAAAAATCATTTCATCAGGTGACATAGTGATTGGAACAATGCTAGAAATAATAGCAATTTGAGATAGAGACTAATTCTCTTTTGTGTTTTTAATATAAAGAGCAAACTAGTACAACTAATTTTTTTGTGTTTTTGATATAGAAACAAGCAAACAAAGAAGAAATAAACTAAGCAAAACAAATAAAACAAAGAAAAGAGATTGGTTAAGAGGGACTCCCCTTGTGAAGATGTCCTTGACTCCCCGACAATGGCGCCAGAAAGAGCTTGATGCTCGGCTCAACACGCCGAGCTTGTTGGGGAACCCCAAGAGGAAGGTATGATGAGAAAAACAGCAAGTTTTTCCTCAGTTATGAAACCAAGGTTATCGAACCAGTAGGAGCAAGGAAACACCTCCAAGGTGTTGTTTCCAACTTGGAATCCTGCACAAGAAAACCATAGAACTTTGCCCCCAACTTACAGTGAGGTTGTCAATCTCACCGGTTTTGCTGAAAATAAAGGATTAAACATATTGTGTGGAAGATAGTAATTGCTTGCAGAAAGTAAACAGTAAATAGCTTGTAGATTGATGATAAAAAGCATGGACCGGGGTCCATAGTTCAATAGAGGAGATTCTCCTTAAGATAGATGACATGATGGGTGAACAAATTATAGCGGGGCAATTGACAGACACCGAGAAAGCATACATGCATATACCAAACATCTTGACTCCTATGAGATTTCATTGGGCATTACAACATTATACATAGACCGTAATCGAACTGCATCTATGACTAATAATCCACCTTCAGATTATCATCTGAACCCCCTCCAGTATTAAGTTGCAAGCAACAGATAATTGCATTACGCAAAGTGTGTAAAGTAAACAATACGATTGTTCTATGAACAAAGGATTGCTGTTTTCTCCCAAGTAGAAACATCACATCTAGGACCTTAGAGATTTCTGTCACTTCCCCGGATTCCTAGAGGCATGAACCCACTATCGAGCATAAATACTCCCTCTTGGAGTTGCTAGCATCTACTCGGCCAAGATAGCTACTAACAACGGAAAGCATGCAAGATCACAAATAACATAGACATGATAGAATCAATAATTAATCTGAAATAGCATCTCAATATCCATCGGATCCCCACAAACACAACATGTAGATTACAAATACATGATCTTGATCATGAACGGAGCTCACAAGATCTAAACATGGTAGCACGAAGGAGAAGAACCAACCATCTAGCTACTACATGGACCCGTAGTCCAGGGTTGAACTACTCAAGCATCACACCGGAGGCAGACATGGTGATGAAGAAGGCCACCAGGGTGATCTCTCCCCTCCGGCAGGGTGCTGGGAAGAGCTTCAGATCCCTCCCGATATAGGGATGGAGATGGCGGCGGCTACAGACTCTGGGTTTTCATCCCGGAGGCAATATATAGGCGAAGGGGCAAGGTCAGTGGAGTACCAGGGGTCCCACACCACGTGGTGGCGCGGCTAGGGATGGTCGCGCCACCATCAGGTGTGGCCACCCTGGTTCCCCTCTTCGACTCCCCTCTGGACTTCGTATTCCTTCTAGTGAAATATTGACTTGGGCTTTTGTCCTGTCCAATTCCGAGAATATTTCCTTACTAGCTTTTCTAAAACCAAAAACAGGAGAAAACAGGCATCTAGCACTGTGGCATCTTGTTAATAGGTTAGTTCCAGAAAATGTGTAAAAATACTCCAAAGTGTGTACAAAACATAAGAAAGTAGATATAAAACAAGCATGGAACATCAAAAGTTATAGATACGTTTGCAACATATCAACTACTGCTATTTCTGCGGTGGGTTTTCTTCTGTGGAGTTTTTGCGCTTCTGGGTTTGCTGCTTCGGCTATTTTGCCGACTATGGCACAACCAGGACGTTCAGTAGTCCTTATGCATCATCGTTGGAATCTGCATACTTCCTTGTCGGATATATCATGTCTCCCAGATCGGTGACTTTGTCGCACTTCAAGCGGTGATGCAGCAGACCAATTGAGAGTCCCACAATAAAAGCTTCAATTACAGTTTGATCATTTACTCCTTCATAGGAGTTACTAGTGTCGATCGATCGTCCGAGATAATCTCGGCAAGTTTCTCCGGCCTTCTGGGTGCAACACCGTAGGTCTCCTACCGTACAGGGCCTCTGATATGTGCCTTTGAACTTCCGAAAGAACACGCTCTGCATGTCATACCAGTTGTGGATGGTGTTTTCCGAAAGTTCATTGAGCCATGATCGTGTCATCTTCCTCAGCATAAGCGGGAGATACTGTGTCACGACCAGGTTGTTTCCTCCTTTAGCGATGCAGCAAGCCTAGAAAAAGTCCTGGATCCAAGTGTATGGCTGGGCTATACCGTCATAGGGCTGGATGTGCCTTAAGATAGCAAATACTTTCGGGAAGTTTGTTTGTCGAATGCACGGTTCGAAGCATTTTGGACCCACATATATGTAGTCTGACTCATAGCATTGCACCTCTATGTTAGAGTTGATCAGGTGCCTCGCATCACTTGGTGACAAAGAACACCGTCGTGGTTGTTCGCTGTGGTTGGGGTGCCTCGGAGTCGGACTTATGCTTCCTTCACCACCTCCTCCGCCACGACTCCCTCCATGGCTCCCTCGAGAGCCGCTATGATGGCTTCTTGGTGGAGAGGGTGGTGTTGGTGGATTGTTTCCGGCTGAACGCCGGCCTCCATTCGGAGCATCATTATTCTGGTTCTATGGAGGTTCTTGGTTGCAACGAACCCCCTACCTTCTTGTCTCAGCATGGTGTCCGTGATTCCTTCGTCCATCGTTTCTGCCACTGTGGTGAGGTTCAGCCGGACGGCTTGTATTTCTAGGAGGTGGCATCCTTGGTCGATCCTCCTCCCGACATCACTCTTCTTCTTCTTCCCTGCGATTGTTCGACTATCGCTGGGGAGGCTGCCTTGGAACCAGTGCTGCAAGTACATCTCGCTCTATGGCTGGAGCAACGTTACTCCAGTCACGCGTGGCTCTGTGATGTTGCTCTAAATATCTGGTTCTTGAGTAATTGTCCTCCTGACGATCCGGTCGGTAGTGCTATTTCGGGTCCCGCCAGGGCCTTATGTCATGCCAAGCCGGATCCATGCGACATTGGTCGGAATTAGAGACCAGTTTTCCGCTTTCGGAATTCGTGGGCTTTTGCTTCTCCAGGCCCTTGGTAAGTAGCTTTACAACCAACCAAATTTGGTCTAGGTTCAGATTGTTCAACAGGATACCTCGGGCTGTAGTAGTGTTTTCCACTGGTGTTCCATACACTAGATCTCCCTTACTATTGAGACGAGGTTCTCCTTTGACGGCGTCATCTCCCTCAAAGAGGGTCTTGTGGACTTTCATATTTTTGTTAGCCCGTACACGGCCGTTCCAGGTCTTCTGATGCTGTAGGGAGTTGAACTGCCCTGCAAATGCAATGTGCTTTTTCTCCATGAGGATATTGTTACCTTCATCAAGAAGTACTTGGTGATGAGCTTCCAGGGCTTGGGCCCTGTCTTCCAGCTCTGCATGTGTAACATCTACAACAGTAGGGATTGGTGTAGTCAGCGCGTCTCCGAGGATTTTACGGGCACCAGAGATAACCACGTGTCCATCCACCGGAGTGTCTTTTGGGTCGTCTGGGACTAGAACTCCGTCTGAGTATTTTTCGTATACTTTAGTGATTGCCTACTTAGTCGGAGGGTCCTTTGCCAGAGTCTTCTTCTTCTTATTTCCCTCCTGGCAGCACCGGTAGCAAACACGTCTTTGGGTCCGTTTCCTAGAGTTAAGCTCTGATCAGTACTTTTAGACATCTGAACATCGGGAGTTTCTCTGAGATCCATATCATCACGTGCTTTGGGAGAGTTTTCTCTGGATCCTTCATCCATGGCTTCTCCTTCTTCTGCAGCTTTGGAATTGAACTCATATTCATATTCCAGGAAGAACTTTCAGAAATTTGCCGACGTCATCGAATCATCTGAAAATGCTGGTAAGTCAGCATTTGTCCCAATCGCCTCCAACACCGAGTCTTTGTTGTCTCCAGCATCGGTAGAGCCTGATCCAGATGCAGTGTATCCAACAAAGTGTGATGAGTGCGTCTTGAGGTAGTTGCGGCTTTCTTCCTGGGCTTCCTCGAAGCGCTCAATGGTCTCAAGAATCTCATCCACGCTGGCGTTATGCAGCATCATGCGCCTCAACGTGTACCTCAGGAATGGTTGTCCTGCTCCAGTGTTGGCAGATCTGGAACCAGAGTTGTTGTTGATTTGTTCCTCCTAAGTTTCAATCTTGCTAGGAAGATCATCCTAGGATTTGACCTTGCTAGGGAGATCCACTCCAGATTCAACGTTCACAGGAAGATCTGCTTCAGGCTCAGTTTTCTCAACTATCTCCGCTTCAGGTGCGGGCTGGGTGGGATTAGGATTTTCCGGGATCCAGAACTCAGCCTCCTCCGTGGGCAAAGTAGACCAAGAAACTTCTTCTGCCTCTATCATCACTTCTTTGGTGGGTAGGGCGGGTTCAGTGAAACCGAGATAGACATCGATCTCGCTAAAACACATGATTGTATAGCTAGTCACAACCTCCCTAGCCGGAATCTAGGTCTCATCGAGAAGAATGAGAGGGACATCGTTGGTGTAGAGGACACGACTGATGATGATTGTCTCGCTGATTCTGATTATTGAAGATTTCGCATGGAACATAGATCCGAAGCTCACTTGCCCCATGGTGGGAACAAACTATCATCGGATTGAGGACAAGTACGCCATGAGGGGGTCCTCGGGGCATGTGGAAGAGAGTGGTGTGAGTCATACGGTGTTTCGGCACAGTGAGCACACAAGTTTACCCAGGTTCAAATATGCTGACGGTGGACGGATCCTACTCCTGCTAGCAATCCAGTAATATGGTAGAGCCGGAATATGGGTTACAAGGGTTTGCCTGTGTGAGTTGAGATTGTAGACTATTGTGGTGTGCCCTAATGGCTGATCCCTAGGACAGCTTATATAGATATCCGTCCTAGGGTTTATAGGAGAGACCTATCCGGCTATGACTAAGAGTCGGTTAGAGAGTACATCTTGGACTGCAAGTAACTACACAGGCCTATGTCGGTAAGTCTTTTGGGCCTTCCCATAGCCGGACTAGACTCCGTCTCTTCTCTCTAACTAGGCCGCCCGTGGAGCAAAGATCTAACCTGAAGTTGGCCACCCTGGTCAACGAGGCACAGTGAGGATAACCGGAAAGTATATCCCCAACAAATACATGCAATGACTCTAGGGGATCAATGCAGTTTAGGAAAAGAACACATGCAATGACTCTAGGGACTCCATGTGTTAAACCATGGTCACAGAGACCAAAACCACTTAGGAAAGCATCTTCCATATTGAATATTGCACCAGTTTGGTAGAAGTTGCATCACAGAATCAACTAGAGTGTGTGTGGTTATCTAGAACAATGTGGTTTAGGAAAAGAACACATGCAATGATTCTAGGGGATGAATGTGGTTTCATAAACGAACACATGCAATAACTCTAGGGACTCCATGTGTTAAACCATGGCCACATAGACCAAAAACACTTAGGAAATTAGCTTCCACATTGCATGTTGCACAAATGTGGCAGAAGTTGCATCACGGAATCCACTAGTGTGTGGTATCATGTGTATCAATGTGGTATAGGAAAAGAATAAATGCCATGACTCTAGGGACTCCATATGTCAAACCATAGTCAGAGAGACCAAAAACACACAGGAAAGCAACTTCCACATTGCATGTTGCACCAGTATGGAAGAAGTTGCATCACACAATCCACTAGAGTGTGTGTGGTCATGTGGATCAATGTGGTTTAGGAAAAGACCACATGCAATGACTCTAGGGACTCCATGTGTCAAACCATGGTCATAGAGACCAAAAACACATGGAAAGGCAACTTCCACATTGCATGTTGCACTAGTATGGCAAAAGTTGCATCATATAATCCACTAGAGTGTGTGTGGTCATGTGGACCATATGTCAAACCATGGTCATAGAGACCAAAAACACATAGGACAGCAGCTTCCAAATTGCATGTTGCACCAGTGTGGTTGAAGGTGCATCACTTAATCAACTGGAGTGTGTGTGGTTAAGTGGATCAATGTGGTTTAGGAAAATAACACATGCAATGACTCTAGGCACTCCATGTGTCAAACCATGGTCATAGAGACCAAAAACACACAGGAAGGCAGCCTCCACATTGCATGTTGCACTAGTATGGCAGAAGTTGCATTATAGAATCCACTAGAGTGCGTGTGGTCATGTGTATCAATGTGGTTTATGAAAAGAACACATGCAATTACTTGGGGATCAATGTGGTTTAGGAAAATAACACATGCAATGACTCTAGGGGATCAATGTGGTTTAGGAAAACAACACATGCAATGACTCTAGGGACTCCATGTGTCAAACCATGGTCATCGAGACCAAAAACACTTAGGAAAGCAACATCCATATTGAATGTTGCACTAGTGTGGTAGAAGTTGCATCACATAATCAACTGGAGTGTGTGTGCTTATGTGGATCAATGTGGTTTAGGAAAAGAACACATGCAATGACTCTACGGACTTCATGTGTCAAACCATGGTCACTGAGACCAAAAACACTTAGGAAAGCAGCTTCCACATTGCATGTTGCACCAGTGTGGTAGAAGTTGCATCACAGAATCCACTAGAGTGTGTGGTCTCATGTGGATCAATGTGGTATAGGAAAATAACACATGCCATGACTCTAGGTACTCCATGTGTCAAACCATAGTCACAGAGACAAAAAAAACACATAGGAAAGAAGCTTCCACATTGCATGTTGCACCAGTATGGCACAAGTTGCATCAAAGAATCCACTAGAGTGTGTGTGGTCATCTGGATCAATGTGGTTTAGGAAAGAACACATGCAATTAGTCTAGGGACTCCATGTGTCTAACCATGGTCACGGAGACCAAAAATACTTAGGAAAGCAGCTTCCACATTCCATGTTGCTCTAGTGTGGTAAAAGTTGCATCATAGAATCTAATGGAGTGTGTGTCGTTATGTGGATCAATGTGGTTTAGGAAAATAACACATGCAATGACTCTAGGGGATCAATGTGGTTTAGGAAAAGAAAACATGCAATGACTCTAGGGACTCCATGTGTCAAACCACGGTCACATAGACAAAAAATACTTAGGAAAGCAGCTTCCATATTGCATGTTACACTAGTGTGGCAGAAGTTGCATCATAGAATCCAATGGAGTGTGTGGTCTCATGTGGATCAATGTGGTTTACAAAAAGAACACATGGACTTAGTTTAGGGACTCCATGTGTCAAACCATGGTAATAAAGGCCAAAAACACATAGGAAATCAGCTTCTACATTGCATGTTGCACCAATATGGCAGAAGTTGCATCACAGAATCCACTAGAGTGTGATTGGAAAAAAATAGTAGAGTGCAATAAGAACATGATTGAGATACTTTGATTATCGGGATTGATTATTTACATAAATTAACCGATTGAGATCTCCCTATTATTCCCCAAATCTCAAACCAAATTGAATACTGATCCCAACTATGAACAGGGGGATTCATCAAAAATCAAGATCTAATATAAGAGGATTAGCTACTGTAAAAATACGAACAGCCGAGCCCTAATAACATATGATCTAGCATCCAACGATGGGAACGGGGGAAGAACAAGGGAAGGGGAGAAAATCTTGGTTAACTTCGACCATGGGTCGGCGATGCTGGTGTCATAGGGGTTCTCCGGCCTTATGTAGACAACCTCCTCGTAGGGGTCCCAGCCGAGCGGGATCTGTTCGAGACCGGCGGGGGCCTCCTCGCCGGCGGTACGACGGATGCGGGGACGGGGACGGGGGCCTGTACGGGGACGGGGGCCTTGGATGCGCCGATGGCCACCGCTCCGTTCTTCTCCATCGCCGGCGTGGTTGGGGTTTTCTTGGGGGTTTGAAGAAGGTGATGGGACAGTGGAGACGGTTGAGTGAGCGAGTGCGTGATGAGTGGGAGTGGGGAGGCCTCTATTAAAGAAGAACGGAAGCGACGTTTCATTGCACTACCGTGCACCGCGTACGCTACTGCACCGTGCACGACCACATATGTCCGCTACCGCCCCATGCACCACACACGCGTACCGTGAGTCACGGTTTTTTCCTCATGTCTAACCCTGGCGATTCAGTTGTACTCAGTTTTTCCCTCGAGCATAACACTGGTAGTTTGGTTCCATTTTCTAAATCATTTTCTATTTTCTATTTGAATCCCTTTGTCACTCTTTCCCTTGGTTTTTAAGTTCTACTCAGTTTTGCCCTTGGTTCTCAAGTGCTACTCGGTTTTCCCCTCTCTTTGTATCCATCTCTCGCACTTGTGCTCATCTTCGCTGCTACGCTCTAATTGGTCGAGACAGTTGTCACACGGATCATGCCCACCAACTGTTGATCCTCTGTGATCTAGCGGACATGATAACCCTTATATCTATCAGGGGCACCCCTCTATCCATGCAAAATAACGAGTATGCCACCGGAACTTTAACTCCATAAACAGATCAACTTGAATATAATTTGAAGGGTACAAAAATAGAAATCCCCATAGTTTAAGGGTCAAGATACGGTAAGAGAACTAAATATTATTAGTGGCCGGGCCAGCACAGTGATGGGTTGGTCAGCTCGAAGTTGCTGATTCCTTAGTATGGGGACACTAGGCCAGTCTTGACATACTCCCTCGGGAATTTTCCATAAGCAGCGTGCTTAGCCTTGGTCGCTGACTTGTGTTTACTAGCCGGGCTTTTACCGATGCCAACCGCATGCGGACTCAAGCTGGCAATCCTCGGGTTGACTCCTTTCTTACAGAAAGGGCACATGAGCTCCCCAAGTCGAGTGTGGAAAGGGATTATCCCGCTCTTGAGCTTCTTCATGACATGGCGGCTCTTGTTGTCCCTGTTCTCCTTGTCAGAGTCCATCTAACTTGAATCTACCTGTAATGTATGGAATGCAAACCGAAATGCGCAAAATAATAAATATATATTCCTTCCACCATTCTGAGTTACTTTCGATGCAATAACATGTCTATACAGGTTTAGCAGTTCATTACGGCCGTTTCCCCAGCTTGCTCCTAAATTAATGTGGTTTATGTTCTTGATAACTTATTAATAAATAAATAATGTGGATTCATTCAAAACAGACTAGATCTCTCCATGTACCGGTTCGTACGTTGCATCTAATCATTAGGACTAGATTTTTTTTATGAAGCCAGGATAGATTAAGCTCGATCAGAAAATATGAAACATGTAGAAATAGATGTACCTCCGGGTACACGAGCAGAGCGTGTTCGTCGAACTCCACGCCCTCATCGGGGCCTCCGAAGTCATTAGCACCGGCGAGCACAAGGTCCCCCAAGGGGTTGAACTGCACGTCATCCTCGCCTTGTGCTGCGTGATGCTCCTCCAGATCTGCTGCGTGAAGCACCACCCCGGCGGCGATGCCCACACTCACCCCCACACACTGGTTTCATGGAGAAAGTTCGTGCATGTACGTTCAAGATTGTGGGATTTTGCTAGATGGGGAAGAGAGAGGAGTGGATGAGTGCGAATGGAGGACCCAATAGACTGGGATTTTAATGCGGGGATGTTTAGGCCTCCTCGAGGGCCCTGGTAGGCAGCTCTTCTGGCTGCGGCTGCCGCGTGGAAGGTTCGTGTGGTGGGGGCCTATCAGAAGTGAGAGTGTAGGCGCGTTGCGTAGTAAAAATGGTATAGCCCGTGGGCCGTGGATGACCAGTTGCTGTGTAGTAGACTTGTAGCCTTTGCAGACTAGAATAAACGTGCAGCATTCCAAGAAAACTCTTGGAAGGAGCTCCGCCCTTGACTTCCGGAAAAAACGCTTCGTCTCCTGGGGCGATTAGGTTTTTCTAGTGAAGGCGGCAGCGCTCATGGATCTTCGGCAGTGCGAGTAGGCCCTCTGCACTGGTCACCTGGACCCCTGCTGTAGTTTCTTTCATGGCGAAACTCGGGGCGATCAAGGGGAGGCCTCTGCGCCTCTATCCGCCCTTGGTGGAGCCAGATCGGGACTAGGAGGGGGCGTTTCTTGACATGGCGGCAAGAGAAGATGATGCTCGGGAGGAGCGAGATCCGAGACCACCGGAGACAGGGGGCCTTTGGAAACCATTGAGGAGCTAGTCGGTCGTCTGAAGGTGACGGCGGCTGAATCATGTAAGATCTGTATTGATGATCGAAAGGAAGGAGAAAGCCCAACCTGGGCGCTGGCAAGAAGGATCCTGGTCCCTCTGCCCAAGGTTATTCATATCCAAACTATCTCTGCGGCCCTCCGTCCAGCTTGGGTAAACCCTAAGGGCCTGGTCGTCACTTATCGAGGTCCGAATCTGTTCATTGCTGAATTCGCTTTTCAAAGAGACAAGGAGCAGGTTTGGGAGCGATCTCCATGGACCGTCAACAAACATGCCGTGCTTCTAGAGAATTACCAGAGCTGGCGGCGTCCATCAGAATTGAAATTTGATAGATTGCTACTATGGGTGCGGGTGCTTCATCTCCCAAGAAATATGATTAATAACCTTGGGGCACCAAGATAGCAAGCGATATTGGTGATGAGATCGTTGAAGTTTATGTAAGAAATAAGTTTAGTGGCTTCTTGAGAGCAAGGGTGTTCATTAATGTTAGGGAACCACTTCGGAGAGGGGTTGCGTTGGACTCGTCTCTTCGGGAGGCGTGTGACTGGTATGAGCTCCAGTACGAGCAGTTGCCCTACTTCTGTTTCTCTTGTGGCTTGCTTGGACACTCAGCCTTGATGTGTCCAGCTCCAGCAGAGAGAGATGAAAAAGGCGAATGGCCTTATAGCACACGATTGCATGTGGCAGAGGTTTGGAAGAAAAATGGTAAGGGCCAGATGGATGGTAGCTCTTCTCAGGGGTCAAAGAAAAAGGAGGGCTCACAGAATCATGGTCAGGCACATCGTGGGGAGTATGCCCTGTCGGCTGGTAGGGGTAGAGGGGGCCAGCCTTGTTTTCCAAGAGGTGGCCGAGTACCGCAAGTGTATCGGAGACTGAATATGATAGGAGATTCAGATAACTCATGTTCGATGGAGTTGGAAAAATCTTTGGAGGTGTATGATGGGAGTGCTGGTCTGAACAAGCGTGAAAGTAGGCCAGAACCAAATCCAAATGCAGAGAAGGTGTCACCTAACCCGAAGAAGAAGAAAGTTTCACCCTCAGAGGAGGGCTCTACGCTATTGGCGCTGGCTGGGGACCAGCCGCGCTAGGATCAACGACGTGCCTTGGTCTGAACTGCCGGGGGATAGGGAATCACGCGGTAGTTCGAGAGCTTCGGAGTTTTACGAAGCAGTTGGACCCCAATCTACTCTTTGTGATGGAGACAAAGATCAGCAGGAAGAGAGTAGAAAAGCTTGCGGATGCTCTAGGGTTTACTGGTGCATTTGCAGTTGACAGTGAATGTCTAAGTGGGGTATAGGCATGTTTTGGTCTAATAAAGTTAGGGTTGACATCAAGAGCTTTAACTTGCATCATATCGATGCGGTGATTAGTTCAAGAGATGGAAGTGGAAACCCATGGCTGTTTAATGGATTTTATGGTGACCCAAGACGGGAGAAGAGACATCTGAGTTGGACGCTCCTTAGACGTCTACATGCGCTCCATAAGCTTCCGTGGTTGTGCATGGGGGATTTCAATGAAACCATGTACGGGATGGAGCATTATAGTGAGCATGCGAGGGAAGAGTGGTAGATGCGAGCTTTTTGTGAAGCCACGGAGGAATGTGAATTGCTGGACTTGGGCTTCTCGAGGGTTCCTTATACATGGGATAGCCGACAGACTGGTTTAGCAAACGTGAAGGCACGGCTTGATAGATCCTTTGGGGACATAATGTTGATGCACATGTTCCCGGTTCTCAACGTCCGTCATATCAACATGGTGGAGTCGAACCATTGCCTATTCGTGACCGAGCTTTACACACATCCTTTACCTGGTAGAGGTAGGAACTCAAGGCCTTTCCGATATGAAAATGTCTGGCAGTCCCATGGGGATTATGGTAAAGTGGTTAGGGGCCTATGGGAGGGCGCCCAATGCGGGCGGGATCTGATGAGTTTGATGTCTTCTTTGAAGATCATGCAAGCCCGGCTTGAGCAATGGGGTTTAGCTACCTTCAGAAACTTCAAGAAGAGACTCGCAAACTTGAGGAGGGAGTTGGAACATATTAGGAATCAGTCAGTGGGATGCGGACCATCGGCTGAGGAAAGGAAAATTATGCAGCATATTAGTGCAGTGTTGCATGAAGAAGAAATCTAGGTCAAGCAAAGGGCTCGAGTGAACTGGTTAAAAGCCGGTGATCGGAATACTGCCTTCTTTCACTCTCAGGTGGCACGGAGGAAGAGGGCTAACACGATCACTAGTTTTCAAAAGGAAGATGGGACAAGGTGTGATGAGCCAGAGGAAATAAACTCAGTAATCCAAGCCTTCTACCATCAGCTTTACTCGTCTCAGGGTCCTCCTGTTATGACTGATCTACTTAATCTTGTTCCGCAAAGGGTTTCAGATGGGATGAAAGTTGAGTCGGACAAGGTTTTTTTAGAAGAAGAAGTAAAACTTGCTCGGTTCCAAATGCACCCTTCGAAGGCGCCTGGAGTGATGGCTTTACGGCTGGTTTCTATCAGCATCACTGGTATCTCCTTAGGGAGGATCTAGTGGCTGTGGTCCTTGGATTTTTGAATGGAGGGGAGCTTCCTGCTGTGCTTAACAACACAACGATTGTTCTTATCCCAAAGGTTAGGAACCCCCAGTCCATTTCTCAGTTCGGTCCAACCTCGCTCTATACGGTGCTCTATAAAATTTGTGCAAAGACTATCGCCAATCGTATGAGACCGGCGATGGAGGAAATCATTAGTCAGGAGCAGAGCGCTTTTGTTCCCGGGCGCTTGATCACTAATAATGCCCTTGTGGCTTTTGAGTGTATCCATTCCATGAATAGGAAGGAAAAGGGTAATAAAGGATTATGCGTAGTTAAACTAGATATGATGAAGGCGTACGACCGTGTGGAATGGCCCTTTCTGGAAGCAATTATGTATAAGCTGGGTTTTCCAAGGCGGATAGTTGAGCTTGTTATGCAATGTGTGCAGTCTGTGCAGTTGTCAGTGAAGGTTAATGGTAATTTGCTTGAACCGTTTAACCCGACTAGAGGACTGCGACAGGGTGACCCAATGTCACTGTATCTCTTCCTTCTTTGTGGGGAAGGCTTGTCAGCATTGTTGAATTTCTATAACAATGGCTATATTGATAGAGGCATGAGGGTGTGTAACATATCGCCATGGATCACCCACCTCTTGTTCGCTGATGATAGCTTGATTTTTATCAACGCCTCTATAGAAAGCGCTCGAAGGCTGAATGAGATTCTCAACATCTACAACCTGGCCTCTGGGCAGCAGGTCAGTAGAAACAAAAGCTCTATATACTTTAGTCCCTACACACGTGAGTCTGTGAGAACAGAAGTCAAGCAAGTGTTGGATATCTTGGTGGAGGCTTTTTGTGAAAAGTACTTGGGACTTCCAACAGCTGTGGGGAGGTTAACTAATGATGCTTTAGAGTTCATTACTGACAGTGCAAAGGGCCAGATGAATGGGTGGGCAGAGAGGCTTCTCTCCTACCCAGCAAAAGTGACCCTACTGAAGTCGGTTATCCAAGCAAAAACCACGTATAGTATGAGCTGTTTTGAGTTATCCAAAGGGTCGTGTAAAAAGCTAGTCACGCTGATGGCACGGTTCTGTTGGAGTGGGAACCTGGATAAGCGGTCCATGCACTGGACTGCTTGGGAAAAGTTGGCGATACCTAAATAGAAGGGCGGCATGGGCTTTAGGATATGCACGCCTTCAATTTGGCGTTGCTTGGTAAGCAAGGTTTAACCTCCCCTAATTCGCTGTGTGCCCAAGTGCTGAGGGGTCGTTACTACCCGGATCGAGGGTGTATGGAGGCCACTGCCCCTCGTGCTGCGTCCCGGACTTGGCGGGCAATAATAGCAGGGCTCAAGGCGCTAGAAGTGGGCCTGGTGAAAAGAATTGGAGCCGGAGATACTGTGTCAATTTGGAATGATAGATGGATACAAATCTCTAGAACTATGCGTCTGTCGGGGAGGCTGATCGACACTGATGCAGAGACAGTGGTTGAGCTAATTACGGCTAATGACTATTGGAATGTCGGGAAGGTATGTTCGAAATTCCTCGCCCCTGACGTAGATGCTATTCTGCAAATCCTGCTGAGGCTGCGAGCGAGTGAAGACGGTCTGGCTTGGGCGAAGGAGAAATATGGTCTGTACACGGTGAGATCGGCTTACCGGGGCCTTGTTCTCAATGATGCTCAAGAGGAAGCTCATAGGCAAAATGTGACCTCATCGTCGATTGGTGAGGAGTTCATATGGAAAAAGTTGTGGAGGATGAGAGTGGTACCCAAGGTTCATACTTTTTGGTGGAGGGTTTTGAAAGGCTTCATGCCCGATTATACAACCCTTCTCCGGCGCCATGTCACAGATGATAACACCTGTGGGATCTGTAAATCATCCGCTGAAGATTTGAGACACGCTTTGATAGAGTGCTCTCATGCCAAGTTGTTTTGGGAGGCTGCACTGGAGATTTTGAATCTAAAGCTCCAGCGCCTCCATCTGAACACTTGGGATAAGGACATTATTTGTGGGAGTTTCATCTCAGAAGAGGACAAACCAAAATTCATCACTATCATGTACTCAATCTGGGACTCTCGGAACAAATGGACTCATGGTGAAAAGGGGTATTCCCCGGGGTCAACCATGGAATTCGTAAGGGACACACTGTTGTCCCTTGATCTACCATAGCCTCAGCAGGGATCACTCCTCAGGAGGCCAGAATGCACTTGGCAGAGACCACCAAAGGGAGTTATGAAAATAAACTCTGATGGTGCGGTCGCGGCCAATGAAGGAGTGGCAGGAGGAGGGGGCGTTGCGCGAGACAGAGAGGGTTTTAGAGGAGCATGGTGCAAGGTTTACCTGGCTCTTTCAGATCCCCTCACTGCTGAAGCTCTTGCCCTCCGAGACGCTATTGTTTTTGTGAAGGAGAATAATTTTCATCGGGCAACCTTTGAGGTCGACTCCTCCGAACTGGTCCGTATCTGGAATGTTGGAGTCAGGGATCTCTCTATGATCTCTCCTATTTTAGATGACATCTGTGAGCTTAGTTTACCTTTTCAATTGTTTAGTTTGAATTTTAGAAGACGCTCAGCCAACAATGTGGCTCACATGTGTGCCAAGTTTGCTTGTAACAATGTGAGATTGCAGGAGTGGCTGGGGGCGTGTCCTTCCTTTTTAGTTCACAACGTTCAAGCTGATTGTAACTTTGGTCTCGTTGAGTAATAAAGTTCACGGGGTTCTCCAAAAAAAAGACTAGATTAAACGTGACATAACCACTCGATGACTCTTTCCATGGACGGCATCGTGTTCCTTCTTATAGAAGTCTCGCTGAGGGAGACGTCCCTGCTGTCTCGCGCTATCCTTTGAAGGGCACGACGTGTGCAACGAGCCTCGTTGGATCACACAGGATCAACGGTTGGTGCGCATGATCCGCGTGACAACTGGGACAACCAATCAGGGCGTAGCAGACAGAGTGGGCACATGTTTGGGCTTCAACAAAAGAGAGAGAGGGGCAAAACTAAGTAGTATCAAAAAACCAAGGGCAAAGCTGAGTAGTATAAAAATGGAAAGCGAGTGTCTTTTACAATGAAATACATTGTGGCATACATCAAATTATGCCAAGATAGATCCACTAGAGTTCATTCATGTTTGTTCTTTTCCACAAACCACATGGATCAACCAATGGCATTGGATTTGTGTTCTTTTCCACAAACCACATGGATCAACCAATGGCATTTCATGTGTGTTCTTTTCACAAACCACACATGGATCAACCAATGGCATTGCATGTGTGCTCTTTTCACAACCCACATATGGATCACCCAATGTCATTGCATGTGTGTTCTTTCCACAAAGCACATATGGATCCACTAGAGTAATTGCATGTGTGTTCTTTTCAAAAACCACACGTGGATCCACCAATGTCATTGCAAGTGTGTTCTTTCCATGAACCACATATGGATCCACCAATATCATTGCATGTGTGTTCTTTCCACAAACCACATATGGATCCATTAGAGTCATTGCATGTGTGTTCTTTTCACAAACCACCCATGGATCAATCAATGGCATTGCATGAGTGATATTTCCACAAACCACATATGGATCAACCAATGCAATTTCATGTGTGTTCTTTTCCACAAACTACATATGGATCCACCAATGTCATTGCATGTGTGTTCTTTCGACTAACCACACATCCATACACCAGAGTCATTTCATGTGTGTTCATTCCACAAACCACACATGGATCTACTAGAGTCATTGCATGTGTGTTATTTCCACAAACCACATATGTACCCACTAGAGTAATTGCATGTGTGTTCTTTTCCACAAACCACATATGGATCCACCAGAGTCATTGCATGTGTGTTCTTTTCCTCAAACCACATGGATCAACCAATGGCATTGCATGTGTGTTCTTTCCACAAACCAAATATGGATCCACCAATATCATTGCATGTGTGTTCTTTTGACAAACCACATATGGATCCACTAGAGTCATTGCATGTGTGTTCTTTCCACAAACCACATATGTATCCACTAGAGTCATTGCATGTGTGTTCCTTTCACAAACCACATATGGATCAACCAATGTCATTGCATCTTTGTTCTTTTCATGAACCACATATGTATCCACTAGAGTCATTGCATGTGTGTTCTTTTCACAAACCACATATGGACCCACTAGATTCATTGCATGTGTATTCTTATACTAAAACCAGCACTAGAGTCATTGCATGTGTGTTGTTTCCACTAACCACACATGGATCCACCAGAGTCATTGCATGTGTGTTCTTTCCACAAACCACATATGGATCAACCAATGGCATTGCATGTGTGTTATTGTCACAAACCACATATGGATCAACCAATGTCATTGCATGTGTGTTCATGTCATGAACGACGCATGGATCCACCAATGTCATTGCATATGTGTTCTTTCCACAAACCACATATGTACTCACTAGAGTAATTGCATGTGTGTTCTTTTCCACAAACTACATATGGATCCACCAATGTCATTGCATGTGTGTTCTTTCCACTAACCACACATCGATACACCAGAGTCATTGCATGTGTGTTCATTCCACAAACCACACATGTATCCACCACAGTCATTGCATGTGTGTTATTTCCACAAACCACATATGTACCAACTAGAGTAATTGCATGTGTGTTCTTTTCCACAAACCACATATGGATCCACCAGAGTCAGTGTATGTGTGTTCTTTTCCACAAACCACATGGATCAACCAGTGGCATTGTATGTGTGTTCTTTCCACAAACCAAATATGGATCCACCAATGTCATTGCATGTGTGTTCTTTTGACAAACCACATATGGATCCACTAGAGTCATTGCATGTGTGTTCTTTCCACAAACCACATTTGGATCCACTAGAGTCATTGCATGTGTGTTCTTTCCACAAACCACATATGGATCAACCAATGGCATTGCATGTGTGTTATTGTCACAAACCACATATGGATCAACCAATGTCATTGCATGTGTGTTCATGTCATGAACCACGCATGGATCCACCAATGTCATTGCATATGTGTTCTTTCCACAAACCACATATGTACCCACTAGAGTAACTGCATGTGTGTTCTTTTCCACAAACTACATATGGATCCACCAATGTCATTGCATGTGTGTTCTTTCCACTAACCACACATCGATACACCAGAGTCATTTCATGTGTGTTCATTCCACAAACCACACATGGATCCACCAGAGTCATTGCATGTGTGTTATTTCCACAAACCACATATGTACCCACTAGAGTAATTGCATGTGTGTTCTTTTCCACAAACCACATATGGATCCACCAGAGTCATTGCATGTGTGTTCTTTTCCTCAAACCACATGGATCAACCAATGGCATTGCATGTGTGTTCTTCCCACAAACCAAATATGGATCCACCAATATCATTGCATGTGTGTTCTTTTGACAATCCACATATGGATCCACTAGAGTCATTGCATGTGTGTTCTTTCCACAAACCACATGTGGATCCACTAGAGTCATTGCATCTGTGTTCTTTCCACAAACCACATTTGGATCCACTAGAGTCATTGCATGTGTGTTCCTTTCACAAACCACATATGGATCAACCAATGTCATTGCATCTTTGTTCTTTTCATGAACCACATATGTATCCACTAGAGTCATTGCATGTGTGTTCTTTTCACAAACCACATATGGACCCACTAGATTCATTGCATGTGTATTCTTATACTAAAACCAGCACTAGAGTCATTGCATGTGTGTTCTTTCCACAAACCACATATGGATCCACTAGAATCATTGCATGTGTGTTCTTTCCACAAACCACATTTGGATCCACTAGAGTAATTGCATGTGTGTTCTTTTCCACAAACTACATATGGATCCACCAATGTCATTGCATGTGTGTTCTTTCCACTAACCACACATCGATACACCAGAGTCATTGCATGTGTGTTCATTCCACAAACCACACATGGATCCACCATAGTCATTGCATGTGTGTTATTTCCACAAACCACATATGTACCCACTAGAGTAATTGCATGTGTGTTCTTTTCCACAAACCACATATGGATCCACCAGAGTCATTGTATGTGTGTTCTTTTCTACAAACCACATGGATCAACCAATGGCATTGCATGTGTGTTCTTTCCAAAAACCAAATATGGATCCACCAATGTCATTGCATGTGTGTTCTTTTGCCAAACCACATATGGATCCACTAGAGTCATTGCAAGAGTGTTCTTTCCACAAACCACATTTGGATCCACTAGAGTCATTGCATGTGTGTTCTTTCCACAAACCACATATGGATCAACCAATGGCATTGCATGTGTGTTATTGTCACAAACCACATATGGATCAACCAATGTCATTGCATGTGTGTTCATGTCATGAACCACACATGGATCCACCAATGTCATTGCATATGTGTTCTTTCCACAAACCACATATGTACCCACTAGAGTAACTGCATGTGTGTTCTTTTCCACAAACTACATATGGATCCACCAATGTCATTGCATGTGTGTTGTTTCCACTAACCACACATCGATACACCAGAGTGATTGCATGTGTGTTCATTTCACAAACCACACATGGATCCACCAGAATCATTGCATGTGTATTATTTCCACAAACCACATATGTACCCACTAGAGTAATTGCATGTGTGTTCTTTTCCACAAACCACATATGGATCCACCAGAGTCATTTCATGTGTGTTCTTTTCCACAAACCACATGGATCAACCAATGGCATTGCATGTGTGTTATTTCCACAAACCAAATATGGATCCACGAATATCATTGCATGTGTGTTCTTTTGACAAACCACATATGGATCCACTAGAGTCATTGCATGTGTGTTCTTTCCACAAACCACATTTGGAGCCACTAGAGTCATTGCATGTATGTTCCTTTCACAAACCACTTATGGATCAACCAATGTCATTGCATCTTTGTTCTTTTCATGAACCACATATGTATCCACTAGAGTCATTGCATGTGTGTTCTTTTCACAAACCCCATATGGACCCACTAGATTCATTGCATGTGTGTTCTTATACTAAAACTAGCACTAGAATCATTGCATGTGTGTTCTTTCCACTAACCACACATGGACACTAGAGTCATTGCATGTGTGTTTGTTCCACAAACCACACATGGATCCACCAGAGTCATTGCATGTGTGTTCTTTCCACAAACCACATATGAATCAACCACTGGCATTGCATGTGTGTTATTGTCACAAACCACATATGGATCAACCAATGTCATTGCATGTGTGTTCATGTCATGAACGACACATGGATCCACCAATGTCATTGCATATGTGTTCTTTCCACAAACCACATATGTACCCACTAGAGTAACTGCATGTGTGTTCTTTTCCACAAACTACATATGGATCCACCAATGTCATTGCATGTATGTTCTTTCCAGTAACCACACATCGATACACTGAGTCATTGCATGTGTGTTATTTCCACAAACCACATATGTACCCACTAGAGTAATTGCATGTGTGTTCTTTCCACAAACCACATATGGATCCACTAGAGTCATTGCATGTGTGTTCTTTCCACAAACCACATTTGGATCCACTAGAGTCATTGCATGTGTGTTCTTTCCACAAACCACATATGGATCAACCAATGGCATTGCATGTGTGTTATTGTCACAAACCACATATGGATCAACCAATGTCATTGCATGTGTGTTCATGTCATGAACCACACATGGATCCACCAATGTCATTGCATATGTGTTCTTTCCACAAACCACATATGTACCCACTAGAGTAACTGCATGTGTGTTCTTTTCCACAAACTACATATGGATCCACCAATGTCATTGCATGTATGTTCTTTCCAGTAACCACACATCGATACACCAGAGTCATTGCATGTGTGTTATTTCCACAAACCACATATGTACCCACTAGAGTAATTGCATGTGTGTTCTTTCCACAAACCACATATAGATCAACCAATGGTATTGCATGTGTGTTATTGTCACAAACCACAGATGGATCAACCAATGTCATTGCATGTGTGTTCATGTCATGAACGACACATGGATCCACCAATGTCATTGCATATGTGTTCTTTCCACAAACCACATATGTACCCACTAGAGTAATTGCATGTGTGTTCTTTTCCACAAACTACATATGGATCCACCAATGTCATTGCATGTGTGTTCTTTCCACTAACCACACATCGATACACCAGAGTCATTGCATGTGTGTTCATTCCACAAACCACACATGGATCCACCACAGTCATTGCATGTGTGTTATTTCCATAAACCACATATGTACCCACTAGAGTAACTGCATGTGTGTTCTTTTCCACAAACTACATATGGATCCACCAATGTCATTGCATGTGTGTTCTTTCCACTAACCACACATCGATACACCAGAGTGATTGCATGTGTTTTCATTCCACAAGCCACACATGGATCCACCAGAGTCATTGCATGTGTGTTATTTCCACAAACCACATATGTACCCACTAGAGTAATTGCATGTGTGTTCTTTTCCACAAACCACATATGGATCCACGAGAGTCAGTGTATGTGTGTTCTTTACCACAAACCACATGGATCAACCAATGGCAAGACATGTGTGTTCTTTCCACAAACCAAATATGGATCCACCAATGTCATTGCATGTGTGTTCTTTTGACAAACCACATATGGATCCACTAGAGTCATTGCATGTGTGTTCTTTCCACAAACCACATTTGGATCCACTAGAGTCATTGCATGTGTGTTCTTTCCACAAACCACATATGGATCAACCAATGGCATTGCATGTGTGTTATTGTCACAAACCACATATGGATCAACCAATGTCATTGCATGTGTGTTAATGTCATGAACCACACATGGATCCACCAATGTCATTGCATATGTGTTCTTTCCACAAACCACATATGTACCCACTAGAGTAACTGCATGTGTGTTCTTTTCCACAAACTACATATGGATCCACCAATCTCATTGCATGTGTGTTCTTTCCACTAACCACACATCGATACACCAGAGTGATTGCATGTGTGTTCATTCCACAAACCACACATGGATCCACCACAGTCATTGCATGTGTGTTATTTCCACAAACCACATATGTACCCACTAGAGTAATTGCAAGTGTGTTCTTTTCCATAAACCACATATGGATCCACTAGAGTCATTGCATGTGTGTTATTTTCCACAAACCACGTGGATCAACCAATGGCGTTGCATGTGTGTTCTTTCCACAAACCAAATAGGGATCCACCAATATCATTGCATGTGTGTTCTTTTGACAAACCACATATGGATCCACTAGAGTCATTGCATGTGTGTTCTTTCCACAAACCACATTTGGATCCACTAGAGTCATTGCATGTGTGTTCCTTTCACAAACCACATATGGATCCACCAATCTCATTGCATGTGTGTTCTTTCCACTAACCACTCATCGATACACTAGAGTGATTGCATGTGTTTTCATTCCACAAACCACACATGGATCCACCAGAGTCATTGCATGTGTGTTATTTCCACAAACCACATATGTACCCACTAGAGTAATTGCATGTGTGTTCTTTTCCACAAACCACATATGGATCCACTAGAGTCAGTGTATGTGTGTTCTTTTCCACAAACCACATGGATCAACCAATGGCAAGACATGTGTGTTCTTTCCACAAACCAAATATGGATCCACCAATGTCATTGCATGTGTGTTCTTTTGACAAACCACATATGGATCCACTAGAGTCATTGCATGTGTGTTCTTTCCACAAACCACATTTGGATCCACTAGAGTCATTGCATGTGTGTTCTTTCCACAAACCACATATGGATCAACCAATGGCATTGCATGTGTGTTATTGTCACAAACCACATATGGATCAACCAATGTCATTGCATGTGTGTTAATGTCATGAACCACACATGGATCCACCAATGTCATTGCATATGTGTTCTTTCCACAAACCACATATGTACCCACTAGAGTAACTGCATGTGTGTTCTTTTCCACAAACTACATATGGATCCACCAATGTCATTGCATGTGTGTTCTTTCCACTAACCACACATCGATACACCAGAGTGATTGCATGTGTGTTCATTCCACAAACCACACATGGATCCACCAGAGTCATTGAATGTGTGTTATTTCCACAAACCACATATGTACCCACTAGAGTAATTGCAAGTGTGTTCTTTTCCATAAACCACATATGGATCCACCAGAGTCATTGCATGTGTGTTATTTTCCACAAACCACTTGGATCAACCAATGGCGTTGCATGTGTGTTCTTTCCACAAACCAAATAGGGATCCACCAATATCATTGCATGTGTGTTCTTTTGACAAACCACATATGGATCCACTAGAGTCATTGCATGTGTGTTCTTTCCACAAACCACATTTGGATCCACTAGAGTCATTGCATGTGTGTTCCTTTCACAAACCACATATGGATCAACCAATGTCATTGCATCTTTGTTCTTTTCATGAACCACATATGTATCCACTAGAGTCATTGCATGTGTGTTCTTTTCACAAACCACATATGGACCCACTAGATTCATTGCATGTGTGTTCTTATACTAAAACCATCACTAGAGTCATTGCATGTGTGTTCTTTCCACTAACCACACATGGACACTAGAGTCATTGCATGTGTGTTCGTTATACAAACCACACATGGATCCACCATAGTCATTGCATGTGTGTTCTTTCCACAAACCACATATGGATCAACCAATGGCATTGCATGTGTGTTATTGTCACAAACCACAGATGGATCAACCAATGTCATTGCATGTGTGTTCATGTCATGAACGACACATGGATCCACCAATGTCATTGCATATGTGTTCTTTCCACAAACCACATATGTACCCACTAGAGTAATTGCATGTGTGTTCTTTTCCACAAACTACATATGGATCCACCAATGTCATTGCATGTGTGTTCTTTCCACTAACCACACATCGATACACCAGAGTCATTGCATGTGTGTTCATTCCACAAACCACACATGGATCCACCAAAGTCATTGCATGTGTGTTACTTCCACAAACCACATATGTACCCACTAGAGTAATTGCATGTGTGTTCTTTTCCACAAACCACATATGGATCCACCAGAGTCATTGTATGTGTGTTCTTTTCCACAAACCACATGGATCAACCAATGGCATTGCATGTGTATTCTTTCCACAAACCAAATATGGATCCACCAATGTCATTGCATGTGTGTTCTTTTGACAAACCACATATGGATCCACTAGAGTCATTGCATGTGTGTTCTTTCCACAAACCACATTTGGATCCACTAGAGTCATTGCATGTGTGTTCTTTCCACAAACCACATATGGATCAACCAATATCATTTCATGTGTGTTCTTTCCACAAACCACATATGGATCAACCAGTGATATTGCATGTGTGTTGTTGTCATGAACCACACATGGATCCACCAATGTCATTGCATGTGTGTTATTTCCACAAACCACATGGATCAACCAATGGCATTGCCTGTGTGTTGTTTCCACAAGCCACATGTGGATCAACCAATGTCAATGCATGTGTGTTCTTTCCACAAACCACATGTGGATCAACCAATATCATTACATGTGTGTTCTTTACACAAACCACATGTGGATCAACCAATGTCATTGCATGTGTGTTCTTTTCATTAACCACATATGTACCCACTAGAGTAATTGCATGTGTGTTATTTTCACAAACCACATATGGACCCACTAGAGTCATTCCATGTGTGTTCTTTCCACAAACCACATATGGATCAATCATTGTCATTGCATGTGTGTTCTTTTCCCAAACCATATATGGATCAACCAATGTCATTGGATGTGTGTTCTTTTCCACAAACCACATATGGATCCACTAGAGTAATTGCATGTGTGTTCTTTTCAAAAACAACATATGGATGAAAAAATGTCATTGAATGTGTGTTCTTTTCACAAACCACATATGGATCCACCAATAACATTGCATGTGTGTTCTTTCCACAAACCACATATGTACCCACTAGAGTAATTGCAAGTGTGTTCTTTTCCATAAACCACATATGGATCCACTAGAGTAATTGCATGTGTGTTCTTTTCCGCAAACCACTGATGGATCCACTAGAGTCATTGCATGTGTGTTCTTTCCACAAACCACATATCGATCCACTAGAGTCATTGCATGTGTGTTCCTTTCACAAACCACAAATGGATCGACCAATGTCATTGCATCTTTGTTCTTTTCATGAACCACATATGTATCCACTAGAGTCATTGCATGTGTGTTCTTTTCACAAACCACATATGGACCCACTAGATTCATTGTATGTGTGTTCTTATACTAAAACCAGCACTAGAGGCATTGCATGTGTGTTCTTTCCACTAACCACACATGGACACTAGAGTCATTGCATGTGTGTTCTTTCCACAAACCACATTTGGATCCACTAGAGTCATTGCATGTGTTTTCTTTCCACAAACCACATATGGATCAACCAATGGCATTGCATGTGTGTTATTGTCACAAACCACATATGGATCAACCAATGTCATTGCATGTGTGTTCATGTCATGAACCACACATGGATCCACCAATGTCATTGCATATGTGTTCTTTCCACAAACCACATATGTACCCACTAGAGTAACTGCATGTGTGTTCTTTTCCACAAACTACATATGGATCCACCAATGTTATTGCATGTGTGTTCTTTCCACTAACCACACATCGATACACCAGAGTGATTGCATGTGTTTTCATTCCACAAACCACACATGGATCCACCAGAGTCATTGCATGTGTGTTATTTCCACAAACCACATATGTACCCACTAGAGTAATTGCATGTGTGTTCTTTTCCACAAACCACATATGGATCCACCAGAGTCATTGTATGTGTGTTCTTTTCCACAAACCACATGGATCAACCAATGGCATTGCATGTGTGTTCTTTCCACAAACCAAATATGGATCCACCAATGTCATTGCATGTGTGTTCTTTTGACAAACCACATATGGATCCACTAGAGTCATTGCATGTGTGTTCTTTCCACAAACCACATTTGGATCCACTAGAGTCATTGCATGTGTGTTCTTTCCACAAACCACATATGGATCAACCAATGGCATTGCATGTGTGTTATTGTCACAAACCACATATGGATCAACCAATGTCATTGCATGTGTGTTCATGTCATGAACCACACATGGATCCACCAATGTCATTGCATATGTGTTCTTTCCACAAACCACATATGTACCCACTAGAGTAACTGCATGTGTGTTCTTTTCCACAAACTACATATGGATCCACCAATGTCATTGCATGTGTGTTCTTTCCACTAACCACACATCGATACACCAGAGTCATTGCATGTGTGTTCATTCCACAAACCACACATGGATCCACCAGAGTCATTGCATGTGTGTTATTTCCACAAATCACATATGTACCCACTAGAGTAATTGCATGTGTGTTCTTTTCCACAAACCACATATGGATCCACCAGAGTCATTGCATGTGTATTCTTTTCCACAAACCACATGGATCAACCAATGGCATTGCATGTGTGTTCTTTCCACAAACCACATATGGATCCACTAGAGTCATTGCGTGTGTGTTCTTTCCACAAACCACATTTGGATCCACTAGAGTCATTGCATGTGTGTTCTTTCCACAAACCACATATGGATCAACCAATGGCATTGCATGTGTGTTATTGTCACAAACCACATATGGATCAACCAATGTCATTGCATGTGTGTTCATGTCATGAACCACACATGGATCCACCAATGTCATTGCATATGTGTTCTTTCCACAAACCACATATGTACCCACTAGAGTAACTGCATGTGTGTTCTTTTCCACAAACTACATATGGATCCACCAATGTCATTGCATGTATGTTCTTTCCAGTAACCACACATCGATACACCAGAGTCATTGCATGTGTGTTATTTCCACAAACCACATATGTACCCACTAGAGTAATTGCATGTGTGTTCTTTCCACAAACCACATATGGATCAACCAACGGCATTGCATGTGTGTTATTGTCACAAACCACAGATGGATCAACCAATGTCATTGCATGTGTGTTCATGTCATGAACGACACATGGATCCACCAATGTCATTGCATATGTGTTCTTTCCACAAACCACATATGTACCCACTAAAGTAATTGCATGTGTGTTCTTTTCCACAAACTACATATGGATCCACCAATGTCATTGCATGTGTGTTCTTTCCACTAACCACACATCGATACACCAGAGTCATTGCATGTGTGTTCATTCCACAAACCACACATGGATCCACCACAGTCATTGCATGTGTGTTATTTCCACAAACCACATATGTACCCACTAGAGTAATTGCATGTGTGTTCTTTTCCACAAACCACATATGGATCCACCAGAGTCATTGTATGTGTGTTCTTTTTCACAAACCACATGGATCAACCAATGGCATTGTATGTGTGTTCTTTCCACAAACCAAATATGGATCCACCATTGTCATTGCATGTGTGTTCTTTTGACAAACCACATATGGATCCACTAGAGTCATCGCATGTGTGTTCTTTCCACAAACCACATTTGGATCCACTAGAGTCATTGCATGTGTGTTCTTTCCACAAACCACATATGGATCAACCAATATCATTTCATGTGTGTTCTTTCCACAAACCACATATGGATCAACCAGTGATATTGAATGTGTGTTGTTGTCATGAACCACACATGGATCCACCAATGTCATTGCATGTGTGTTCTTTCCACAAACCACATATGTACCCACTAGAGTAACTTCATGTGTGTTCTTTTCCACAAACTACATATGGATCCACCAATGTCATTGCATGTGTGTTCTTTCCACTAACCACACATCGATACACCAGAGTCATTGCATGTGTGTTCATTCCACAAACGACACATGGATCCACCAGAGTCATTGCATGTGTGTTATTTCCACAAATCACATATGTACCCACTAGAGTAATTGCATGTGTGTTCTTTCCACAAACCACATATGGATCCACCAGAGTCATTGCATGTGTATTCTTTTCCACAAACCACATGGATCAACCAATGGCATTGCATGTGTGTTCTTTCCACAAACCACATATGGATCCACTAGAGTCATTGCGTGTGTGTTCTTTCCACAAACCACATTTAGATCCACTAGAGTCATTGCATGTGTGTTCTTTCCACAAACCACATATGGATCAACCAATGGCATTGCATGTGTGTTATTGTCACAAACCACATATGGATCAACCAATGTCATTGCATGTGTGTTCATGTCATGAACCACACATGGATCCACCAATGTCATTGCATATGTGTTCTTTCCACAAACCACATATGTACCCACTAAAGTAATTGCATGTGTGTTCTTTTCCACAAACTACATATGGATCCACCAATGTCATTGCATGTGTGTTCTTTCCACTAACCACACATCGATACACCAGAGTCATTGCATGTGTGTTCATTCCACAAACCACACATGGATCCACCACAGTCATTGCATGTGTGTTATTTCCACAAACCACATATGTACGCACTAGAGTAATTGCATGTGTGTCCTTTTCCACAAACCACATATGGATCCACCAGAGTCATTGTATGTGTGTTCTTTTCCACAAACCACATGGATCAACCAATGGCATTGCATGTGTGTTCTTTCCACAAACCAAATATCGATCCACCAATGTCATTGCATGTGTGTTCTTTTGACAAACCACATATGGATCCACTAGAGTCATTGCATGTGGGTTCTTTCCACAAACCACATATGGATCAACCAATGGCATTGCATGTGTGTTATTGTCACAAACCACATATGGATCAACCAATGTCATTGCATGTGTGTTCATGTCATGAACCACACATGGATCCACCAATGTCATTGCATATGTGTTCTTTCCACAAACCACATATGTACCCACTAGAGTAACTGCATGTGTGTTCTTTTCCACAAACTACATATGGATCCACCAATGTCATTGCATGTATGTTCTTTCCAGTAACCACACATCGATACACCAGAGTCATTGCATGTGTGTTATTTCCACAAACCACATATGTACCCACTAGAGTAATTGCATGTGTGTTCTTTCCACAAACCACATATGGATCAACCAACGGCATTGCATGTGTGTTATTGTCACAAACCACAGATGGATCAACCAATGTCATTGCATGTGTGTTCATGTCATGAACGACACATGGATCCACCAATGTCATTGCATATGTGTTCTTTCCACAAACCACATATGTACCCACTAAAGTAATTGCATGTGTGTTCTTTTCCACAAACTACATATGGATCCACCAATGTCATTGCATGTGTGTTCTTTCCACTAACCACACATCGATACAGAGTCATTGCATGTGTGTTCATTCCACAAACCACACATGGATCCACCACAGTCATTGCATGTGTGTCATTTCCACAAACCACATATGTACCCACTAGAGTAATTGCATGTGTGTTCTTTTCCACAAACCACATATGGATCCACCAGAGTCATTGTATGTGTGTTCTTTTTCACAAACCACATGGATCAACCAATGGCATTGTATGTGTGTTCTTTCCACAAACCAAATATGGATCCACCATTGTCATTGCATGTGTGTTCTTTTGACAAACCACATATGGATCCACTAGAGTCATCGCATGTGTGTTCTTTCCACAAACCACATTTGGATCCACTAGAGTCATTGCATGTGTGTTCTTTCCACAAACCACATATGGATCAACCAATATCATTTCATGTGTGTTCTTTCCACAAACCACATATGGATCAACCAGTGATATTGAATGTGTGTTGTTGTCATGAACCACACATGGATCCACCAATGTCATTGCATGTGTGTTCTTTCCACAAACCACATATGTACCCACTAGAGTAACTTCATGTGTGTTCTTTTCCACAAACTACATATGGATCCACCAATGTCATTGCATGTGTGTTCTTTCCACTAACCACACATCGATACACCAGAGTCATTGCATGTGTGTTCATTCCACAAACGACACATGGATCCACCAGAGTCATTGCATGTGTGTTATTTCCACAAATCACATATGTACCCACTAGAGTAATTGCATGTGTGTTCTTTTCCACAAACCACATATGGATCCACCAGAGTCATTGCATGTGTATTCTTTTCCACAAACCACATGGATCAACCAATGGCATTGCATGTGTGTTCTTTCCACAAACCACATATGGATCCACTAGAGTCATTGCGTGTGTGTTCTTTCCACAAACCACATTTAGATCCACTAGAGTCATTGCATGTGTGTTCTTTCCACAAACCACATATGGATCAACCAATGGCATTGCATGTGTGTTATTGTCACAAACCACATATGGATCAACCAATGTCATTGCATGTGTGTTCATGTCATGAACCACACATGGATCCACCAATGTCATTGCATATGTGTTCTTTCCACAAACCACATATGTACCCACTAAAGTAATTGCATGTGTGTTCTTTTCCACAAACTACATATGGATCCACCAATGTCATTGCATGTGTGTTCTTTCCACTAACCACACATCGATACACCAGAGTCATTGCATGTGTGTTCATTCCACAAACCACACATGGATCCACCACAGTCATTGCATGTGTGTTATTTCCACAAACCACATATGTACGCACTAGAGTAATTGCATGTGTGTCCTTTTCCACAAACCACATATGGATCCACCAGAGTCATTGTATGTGTGTTCTTTTCCACAAACCACATGGATCAACCAATGGCATTGCATGTGTGTTCTTTCCACAAACCAAATATCGATCCACCAATGTCATTGCATGTGTGTTCTTTTGACAAACCACATATGGATCCACTAGAGTCATTGCATGTGGGTTCTTTCCACAAACCACATTTGGATCCACTAGAGTCATTGCATGTGTGTTCTTTCCACAAACCACATATGGATCAACCAATGGCATTGCATGTGTGTTATTGTCACAAACCACATATGGATCAACCAATGTCATTGCATGTGTGTTCATGTCATGAACCACACATGGATCCACCAATGTCATTGCATATGTGTTCTTTCCACAAACCACATATGTACCCACTAGAGTAACTGCATGTGTGTTCTTTTCCACAAACTACATATGGATCCACCAATGTCATTGCATGTGTGTTCTTTCCACTAACCACACATCGATACACCAGAGTGATTGCATGTGTTTTCATTCCACAAACCACACATGGATCCACCAGAGTCATTGCATGTGTGTTATTTCCACAAACCACATATGTACCCACTAGAGTAATTGCATGTGTGTTCTTTTCCACAAACCATATATGGATCCACCAGAGTCATTGCATGTGTGTTCTTTTCCACAAACCACATGGATCAACCAATGGCATTGCATGTGTGTTATTTCCACAAACCAAATATGGATCCACCAATATCATTGCATGTGTGTTCTTTTGACAAACCACATATGGATCCACTAGAGTCATTGCATGTGTGTTCTTTCCACAAACCACATTTGGATCCACTAGAGTCATTGCATGTGTGTTCCTTTCACAAACCACATATGGATCAACCAATGTCATTGCATCTTTGTTCTTTTCATGAACCACATATGTATCCACTAGAGTCATTGCATGTGTGTTCTTTTCACAAAGCAATATGGACCCACTAGATTCATTGCATGTGTGATCTTATACTAAAACCAGCACTAGAGTCATTGCATGTGTGTTCTTTCCACTAACCACACATGGACACTAGAGTCATTGCATGTGTGTTCGTTCCACAAACCACACATGGATGCACCAGAGTCATTGCATGTGTGTTCTTTCCACAAACGACATATGGATCAACCAATGGCATTGCATGTGTGTTATTGTCACAAACCAGATATGGATCAACCAATGTCATTGCATGTGTGTTCATGTCATGAATGACACATGGATCCACCAATGTCATTGCATATGTGTTCTTTCCACAAACCACATATGTACCCACTAGAGTAATTGCATGTGTGTTCTTTTCCACAAACTACATATGGATCCACCAATGTCATTGCATGTGTGTTCTTTCCACTAACCACACATCGATACACCAGAGTCATTGCATGTGTGTTCATTCCACAAACCACACATGGATCCACCACAGTCATTGCATGTGTGTTATTTCCACAAACCACATATGTACCCACTAGAGTAATTGCATGTGTGTTCTTTTCCACAAACCACATATGGATCCACCAGAGTCATTGTATGTGTGTTCTTTTCTACAAACCACATGGATCAACCAATGGCATTGCATGTGTGTTCTTTCCACAAACCAAATATGGATCCACCAATGTCATTGCATGTGTGTTCTTTTGACAAACCACATATGGATCCACTAGAGTCATTGCATGTGTGTTCTTTCCACAAACCACATTTGGATCCACTAGAGTCATTGCATGTGTGTTCTTTCCACAAACCACATATGGATCAACCAATGGCATTGCATGTGTGTTATTGTCACAAACCACATATGGATCAACCAATGTCATTGCATGTGTGTTCATGTCATGAACCACACATGGATCCACCAATGTCATTGCATATGTGTTCTTTCCACAAACCACATATGTACCCACTAGAGTAACTGCATGTGTGTTCTTTTCCACAAACTACATATGGATCCACCAATGTCATTGCATGTGTGTTGTTTCCACTAACCACACATCGATACACCAGAGTGATTGCATGTGTGTTCATTTCACAAACCACACATGGATCCACCAGAATCATTGCATGTGTATTATTTCCACAAACCACATATGTACCCACTAGAGTAATTGCATGTGTGTTCTTTTCCACAAACCACATATGGATCCACCAGAGTCATTTCATGTGTGTTCTTTTCCACAAACCACATGGATCAACCAATGGCATTGCATGTGTGTTATTTCCACAAACCAAATATGGATCCACGAATATCATTGCATGTGTGTTCTTTTGACAAACCACATATGGATCCACTAGAGTCATTGCATGTGTGTTCTTTCCACAAACCACATTTGGAGCCACTAGAGTCATTGCATGTATGTTCCTTTCACAAACCACATATGGATCAACCAATGTCATTGCATCTTTGTTCTTTTCATGAACCACATATGTATCCACTAGAGTCATTGCATGTGTGTTCTTTTCACAAACCCCATATGGACCCACTAGATTCATTGCATGTGTGTTCTTATACTAAAACCAGCACTAGAATCATTGCATGTGTGTTCTTTCCACTAACCACACATGGACACTGGAGTCATTGCATGTGTGTTTGTTCCACAAACCACACATGGATCCACCAGAGTCATTGCATGTGTGTTCTTTCCACAAACCACATATGAATCAACCACTGGCATTGCATGTGTGTTATTGTCACAAACCACATATGGATCAACCAATGTCATTGCATGTGTGTTCATGTCATCAACGACACATGGATCCACCAATGTCATTGCATATGTGTTCTTTCCACAAACCACATATGTACCCACTAGAGTAACTGCATGTGTGTTCTTTTCCACAAACTACATATGGATCCACCAATGTCATTGCATGTATGTTCTTTCCAAGAACCACACATCGATACACCAGAGTCATTGCATGTGTGTTATTTCCACAAACCACATATGTACCCACTAGAGTAATTGCATGTGTGTTCTTTCCACAAACCACATATGGATCCACTAGAGTCATTGCATGTGTGTTCTTTCCACAAACCACATTTGGATCCACTAGAGTCATTGCATATGTGTTCTTTCCACAAACCACATATGGATCAACCAATGGCATTGCATATGTGTTATTGTCACAAACCACATATGGATCAACCAATGTCAGTGCATGTGTGTTCTTTTGACAAACCACATGTGGATCCACTAGAGTCATTGCATGTGTGTTCTTTCCACAAACCACATTTGGATCCACTAGAGTCATTGCATGTGTGTTCTTTCCACAAACCACATATGGACCAGCCAATGGCATTGCATGTGTGTTATTGTCACAAACCACATATGGATCAACCAATGTCATTGCATGTGTGTTCATGTCATGAACCACACATGGATCCACCAATGTCATTGCATATGTGTTCTTTCCACAAACCACATATGTACCCACTAGAGTAACTTCATGTGTGTTCTTTTCCACAAACTACATATGGATCCACCAATGTCATTGCATGTGTGTTCTTTCCAGTAACCACACATCGATACACCAGAGTCATTGCATGTGTATTATTTCCACAAACCACATATGTACCCACTAGAGTAATTGCATGTGTGTTCTTTCCACAAACCACATATGGATCCACTAGAGTCATTGCATGTGTGTTCTTTCCACAAACCACATTTGGATCCACTAGAGTCATTGCATGTGTGTTCTTTCCACAAACCACATATGGATCAACCAATGGCATTGCATGTGTGTTATTGTCACAAACCACATATGGATCAACCAATGTCATTGCATGTGTGTTCATGTCATGAACCACACATGGATCCACCAATGTCATTGCATATGTGTTCTTTCCACAAACCACATATGTACCCACTAGAGTAACTGCATGTGTGTTCTTTTCCACAAACTACATATGGATCCACCAATGTCATTGCATCTGTGTTGTTTCCACTAACCACACATCGATACACCAGAGTGATTGCATGTGTGTTCATTTCACAAACCACACATGGATCTACCAGAATCATTGCATGTGTATTATTTCCACAAACCACATATGTACCCACTAGAGTAATTGCATGTGTGTTCTTTTCCACAAACCACATATGGATCCACCAGAGTCATTTCATGTGTGTTCTTTTCCACAAACCACATGGATCAACCAATGGCATTGCATGTGTGTTATTTCCACAAACCAAATATGGATCCACGAATATCATTGCATGTGTGTTCTTTTGACAAACCACATATGGATCCACTAGAGTCATTGCATGTGTGTTCTTTCCACAAACCACATTTGGAGCCACTAGAGTCATTGCATGTATGTTCCTTTCACAAACCACATATGGATCAACCAATGTCATTGCATCTTTGTTCTTTTCATGAACCACATATGTATCCACTAGAGTCATTGCATGTGTGTTCTTTTCACAAACCCCATATGGACCCACTAGATTCATTGCATGTGTGTTCTTATACTAAAACCAGCACTAGAATCATTGCATGTGTGTTCTTTCCACTAACCACACATGGACACTGGAGTCATTGCATGTGTGTTTGTTCCACAAACCACACATGGATCCACCAGAGTCATAGCATGTGTGTTCTTTCCACAAACCACATATGAATCAACCACTGGCATTGCATGTGTGTTATTGTCACAAACCACATATGGATCAACCAATGACATTGCATGTGTGTTCATGTCATGAACGACACATGGATCCACCAATGTCATTGCATATGTGTTCTTTCCACAAACCACATATGTACCCACTAGAGTAACTGCATGTGTGTTCTTTTCCACAAACTACATATGGATCCACCAATGTCATTGCATGTGTGTTCTTTCCACTAACCACACATCGATACACCAGAGTCATTGCATGTGTGTTCATTCCACAAACCACACATGGATCCACCAGAGTCATTGCATGTGTGTTATTTCCACAAATCACATATGTACCCACTAGAGTAATTGCATGTGTGTTCTTTTCCACAAACCACATATGGATCCACCAGAGTCATTGCATGTGTATTCTTTTCCACAAACCACATGGATCAACCAATGGCATTGCATGTGTGTTCTTTCCACAAACCACATATGGATCCACTAGAGTCATTGCGTGTGTGTTCTTTCCACAAACCACATTTGGATCCACTAGAGTCATTGCATGTGTGTTCTTTCCACAAACCACATATGGATCAACCAATGGCATTGCATGTGTGTTATTGTCACAAACCACATATGGATCAACCAATGTCATTGCATGTGTGTTCATGTCATGAACCACACATGGATCCACCAATGTCATTGCATATGTGTTCTTTCCACAAACCACATATGTACCCACTAGAGTAACTGCATGTGTGTTCTTTTCCACAAACTACATATGGATCCACCAATGTCATTGCATGTATGTTCTTTCCAGTAACCACACAACGATACACCGGAGTCATTGCATGTGTGTTATTTCCACAAACCACATATGTACCCACTAGAGTAATTGCATGTGTGTTCTTTCTACAAACCACATATGGATCAACCAACGGCATTGCATGTGTGTTATTGTCACAAACCACAGATGGATCAACCAATGTCATTGCATGTGTGTTCATGTCATGAACGACACATAGATCCACCAATGTCATTGCATATGTGTTCTTTCCACAAACCACATATGTACCCACTAAAGTAATTGCATGTGTGTTCTTTTCCACAAACTACATATGGATCCACCAATGTCATTGCATGTGTGTTCTTTCCACTAACCACACATCGATACACCAGAGTCATTGCATGTGTGTTCATTCCACAAACCACACATGGATCCACCACAGTCATTGCATGTGTGTTATTTCCACAAACCACATATGTACGCACTAGAGTAATTGCATGTGTGTCCTTTTCCACAAACCACATATGGATCCACCAGAGTCATTGTATGTGTGTTCTTTTCCACAAACCACATGGATCAACCAATGGCATTGCATGTGTGTTCTTTCCACAAACCAAATATCGATCCACCAATGTCATTGCATGTGTGTTCTTTTGACAAACCACATATGGATCCACTAGAGTCATTGCATGTGTGTTCTTTCCACAAACCACATTTGGATCCACTAGAGTCATTGCATGTGTGTTCTTTCCACAAACCACATATGGATCAACCAATGGCATTGGATGTGTGTTATTGTCACAAACCACATATGGATCAACCAATGTCATTGCATGTGTGTTCATGTCATGAACCACACATGGATCCACCAATGTCATTGCATATGTGTTCTTTCCACAAACCACATATGTACCCACTAGAGTAACTGCATGTGTGTTCTTTTCCACAAACTACATATCGATCCACCAATGTCATTGCATGTGTGTTCTTTCCACTAACCACACATCGATACACCAGAGTGATTGCATGTGTTTTCATTCCACAAACCACACATGGATCCACCAGAGTCATTGCATGTGTGTTATTTCCACAAACCACATATGTACCCACTAGAGTAATTGCATGTGTGTTCTTTTCCACAAACCACATATGGATCCACTAGAGTCATTGCATGTGTGTTCTTTTCCACAAACCACATGGATCAACCAATGGCATTGCATGTGTGTTATTTCCACAAACCAAATATGGATCCACCAATATCATTGCATGTGTGTTCTTTTGACAAACCACATATGGATCCACTAGAGTCATTGCATGTGTGTTCTTTCCACAAACCACATTCGGATCCACTAGAGTCATTGCATGTGTGTTCCTTTCACAAACCACATATGGATCAACCAATGTCATTGCATCTTTGTTCTTTTCATGAACCACATATGTATCCACTAGAGTCATTGCATGTGTGTTCTTTTCACAAACCACATATGGACCCACTAGATTCATTGCATGTGTGATCTTATACTAAAACCAGCACTAGAGTCATTGCATGTGTGTTCTTTCCACTAACCACACATGGACACTAGAGTCATTGCATGTGTGTTCGTTCCACAAACCACACATGGATCCACCAGAGTCATTGCATGTGTGTTCTTTCCACAAACGACATATGGATCAACCAATGGCATTGCATGTGTGTTATTGTCACAAACCAGATATGGATCAACCAATGTCATTGCATGTGTGTTCATGTCATGAATGACACAGGGATCCACCAATGTCATTGCATATGTGTTCTTTCCACAAACCACATATGTACCCACTAGAGTAATTGCATGTGTGTTCTTTTCCACAAACTACATATGGATCCACCAATGTCATTGCATGTGTGTTCTTTCCACTAACCACACATCGATACACCAGAGTCATTGCATGTGTGTTCATTCCACAAACCACACATGGATCCACCACAGTCATTGCATGTGTGTTATTTCCACAAACCACATATGTACCCACTAGAGTAATTGCATGTGTGTTCTTTTCCACAAACCACATATGGATCCACCAGAGTCATTGTATGTGTGTTCTTTTCTACAAACCACATGGATCAACCAATGGCATTGCATGTGTGTTATTTCCACAAACCAAATATGGATCCACCAATGTCATTGCATGTGTGTTCTTTTGACAAACCACATATGGATCCACTAGAGTCATTGCATGTGTGTTCTTTCCACAAACCACATTTGGATCCACTAGAGTCATTGCATGTGTGTTCTTTCCACAAACCACATATGGATCAACCAATGGCATTGCATGTGTGTTATTGTCACAAACCACATATGGATCAACCAATGTCATTGCATGTGTGTTCATGTCATGAACCACACATGGATCCACCAATGTCATTGCATATGTGTTCTTTCCACAAACCACATATGTACCCACTAGAGTAACTGCATGTGTGTTCTTTTCCACAAACTACATATGGATCCACCAATGTCATTGCATGTGTGTTGTTTCCACTAACCACACATCGATACACCAGAGTGATTGCATGTGTGTTCATTTCACAAACCACACATGGATCCACCAGAATCATTGCATGTGTATTATTTCCACAAACCACATATGTCCCCACTAGAGTAATTGCATGTGTGTTCTTTTCCACAAACCACATATGGATCCACCAGAGTCATTTCATGTGTGTTCTTTTCCACAAACCACATGGATCAACCAATGGCATTGCATGTGTGTTATTTCCACAAACCAAATATGGATCCACGAATATCATTGCATGTGTGTTCTTTTGACAAACCACATATGGATCCACTAGAGTCATTGCATGTGTGTTCTTTCCACAAACCACATTTGGAGCCACTAGAGTCATTGCATGTATGTTCCTTTCACAAACCACATATGGATCAACCAATGTCATTGCATCTTTGTTCTTTTCATGAACCACATATGTATCCACTAGAGTCATTGCATGTGTGTTCTTTTCACAAACCCCATATGGACCCACTAGATTCATTGCATGTGTGTTCTTATACTAAAACCAGCACTAGAATCATTGCATGTGTGTTCTTTCCACTAACCACACATGGACACTGGAGTCATTGCATGTGTGTTTGTTCCACAAACCACACATGGATCCACCAGAGTCATTGCATGTGTGTTCTTTCCACAAACCACATATGAATCAACCACTGGCATTGCATGTGTGTTATTGTCACAAACCACATATGGATCAACCAATGTCATTGCATGTGTGTTCATGTCATCAACGACACATGGATCCACCAATGTCATTGCATATGTGTTCTTTCCACAAACCACATATGTACCCACTAGAGTAACTGCATGTGTGTTCTTTTCCACAAACTACATATGGATCCACCAATGTCATTGCATGTATGTTCTTTCCAGTAACCACACATCGATACACCAGAGTCATTGCATGTGTGTTATTTCCACAAACCACATATGTACCCACTAGAGTAATTGCATGTGTGTTCTTTCCACAAACCACATATGGATCCACTAGAGTCATTGCATGTGTGTTCTTTCCACAAACCACATTTGGATCCACTAGAGTCATTGCATGTGTGTTCTTTCCACAAACCACATATGGATCAACCAATGGCATTGCATATGTGTTATTGTCACAAACCACATATGGATCAACCAATGTCAGTGCATGTGTGTTCTTTTGACAAACCACATGTGGATCCACTAGAGTCATTGCATGTGTGTTCTTTCCACAAACCACATTTGGATCCACTAGAGTCATTGCATGTGTGTTCTTTCCACAAACCACATATGGATCAGCCAATGGCATTGCATGTGTGTTATTGTCACAAACCACATATGGATCAACCAATGTCATTGCATGTGTGTTCATGTCATGAACCACACATGGATCCACCAATGTCATTGCATATGTGTTCTTTCCACAAACCACATATGTACCCACTAGAGTAACTTCATGTGTGTTCTTTTCCACAAACTACATATGGATCCACCAATGTCATTGCATGTGTGTTCTTTCCAGTAACCACACATCGATACACCAGAGTCATTGCATGTGTATTATTTCCACAAACCACATATGTACCCACTAGAGTAATTGCATGTGTGTTCTTTCCACAAACCACATATGGATCCACTAGAGTCATTGCATGTGTGTTCTTTCCACAAACCACATTTGCATCCACTAGAGTCATTGCATGTGTGTTCTTTCCACAAACCACATATGGATCAACCAATGGCATTGCATGTGTGTTATTGTCACAAACCACATATGGATCAACCAATGTCATTGCATGTGTGTTCATGTCATGAACCACACATGGATCCACCAATGTCATTGCATATGTGTTCTTTCCACAAACCACATATGTACCCACTAGAGTAACTACATGTGTGTTCTTTTCCACAAACTACATATGGATCCACCAATGTCATTGCATGTATGTTCTTTCCAGTAACCACACATCGATACACCAGAGCCATTGTATGTGTGTTATTTCCACAAACCACATATGTACCCACTAGAGTAATTGCATGTGTGTTCTTTCCACAAACCACATATGGATCAACCAATGGCATTGCATGTGTGTTATTGTCACAAACCACAGATGGATCAACCAATGTCATTGCATGTGTGTTCATGTCATGAACGACACATGGATCCACCAATGTCATTGCATATGTGTTCTTTCCACAAACCACATATGTACCCACTAGAGTAATTGCATGTGTGTTCTTTTCCACAAACTACATATGGATCCACCAATGTCATTGCATGTGTGTTCTTTCCACTAACCACACATCGATACACCAGAGTCATTGCATGTGTGTTCATTCCACAAACCACACATGGATCCACCACAGTCATTGCATGTGTGTTATTTCCACAAACCACATATGTACCCACTAGAGTAATTGCATGTGTGTTCTTTTCCACAAACCACATGTGGATCCACCAGAGTCATTGTATGTGTGTTCTTTTCCACAAACCACATTTGGAGCCACTAGAGTCATTGCATGTGTGTTCCTTTCCACAAACCACATATGGATCCACCAGAGTCATTGCATGTGTGTTCTTTTCCACAAACCACATGGATCAACCAAGGGCATTGCATGTGTGTTATTTCCACAAACCAAATATGGATCCACGAATATCATTGCATGTGTGTTCTTTTGACAAACCACATATGGATCCACTAGAGTCATTGCATGTGTGTTCTTTCCAGAAACCACATTTGGAGCCACTAGAGTCATTGCATGTGTGTTCCTTTCACAAACCACATATGGATCAACCAATGTCATTGCATCTTTGTTCTTTTCATGAACCACATATGTATCCACTAGAGTCATTGCATGTGTGTTCTTTTCACAAACCCCATATGGACCCACTAGATTCATTGCATGTGTGTTCTTATACTAAAACCAGCACTAGAGTCACTGCATGTGTTTTCTTTCCACTAACCACACATGGACACTAGAGTCATTGCATGTGTGTTTGTTCCACAAACCACACATGGATCCACCAGAGTCATTGCATGTGTGTTCTTTCCACAAACCACATATGGATCAACCAATGGCATCGCATGTGTGTTATTGTCACAAACCACACATGGATCAACCAATGTCATTGCATGTGCGTTCATGTCATGAACCACACATGGATCCATCAATGTCATTGCATATGTGTTCTTTCCACAAACCACATATGTACCCACTAGAGTAACTGCATGTGTGTTCTTTTCCACAAACTACATATGGATCCACCAATGTCATTGCATGTGTGTTCTTTCCACTAATCACACAACGATACACCAGAGTCATTGCATGTGTGTTCATTCCACAAACCACACATGGATCCACCAGAGTCATTGCATGTGTGTTATTTCCACAAACCACATATGTACCCACTAGAGTAATTGCATATGTGTTCTTTCCAGAAACGACATATGGATCAACCAATGGCATTACATGTGTGTTATTGTCACAAACCACAGATGGATCAACCAATGTCATTGCATGTGTGTTCATGTCATGAACCACACATGGATCCACCAATGTCATTGCATATGTGTTCTTTCCACAAACCACATATGTACCCACTAGAGTAACTGCATGTGTGTTCTTTTCCACAAACTACATATGGATCCACCAGAGTCATTGCATGTGTGTTCTTTTCCACAAACCACATGGATCAACCAATGGCATTGCATGTGTGTTATTTCCACAAACCAAATATGGATCCACCAATATCATTGCATGTGTGTTCTTTTGACAAACCACATATGGATCCACTAGAGTCATTGCATGTGTGTTCTTTCCACAAACCACATTTGGATCCACTAGAGTCATTGCATGTGTGTTCCTTTCACAAACCACATATGGATCAACCAATGTCATTGCATCTTTGTTCTTTTCATGAACCACATATGTATCCACTAGAGTCATTGCATGTGTGTTCTTTTCACAAACCACATATGGACCCACTAGATTCATTGCATGTGTGTTCTTATACTAAAACCAGCACTAGAGTCATTGCATGTGTGTTCTTTCCACTAACCACACATGGACACTAGAGTCATTGCATGTGTGTTCGTTCCACAACCCACACATGGATCCACCAGAGTCATTGCATGTGTGTTCTTTCCACAAACGACATATGGATCAACCAATGGCATTGCATGTGTGTTATTGTCACAAACCACATATGGATCAACCAATGTCATTGCATGTGTGTTCATGTCATGAACGACACATTGATCCACCAATGTCATTGAATATGTGTTCTTTCCACAAACCACATATGTACCCACTAGAGTAATTGCATGTGTGTTCTTTTCCACAAACTACATATGGATCCACCAATGTCATTGCATGTGTATTCTTTCCACTAACCACACATCGATACACCAGAGTCATTGCATGTGTGTTCATTCCACAAACCACACATGGATCCACCACAGTCATTGCATGTGTGTTATTTCCACAAACCACATATGTACCCACTAGAGTAATTGCATGTGTGTTCTTTTCCACAAACCACATATGGATCCACCAGAGTCATTGTATGTGTGTTCTTTTCTACAAACCACATGGATCAACCAATGGCATTGCATGTGTGTTCTTTCCACAAACCAAATATGGATCCACCAATGTCATTGCATGTGTGTTCTTTTGACAAACCACATGTGGATCCACTAGAGTCATTGCATGTGTGTTCTTTCCACAAACCACATTTGGAGCCACTAGAGTCATTGCATGTGTGTTCCTTTCACAAACCACATATGGATCAACCAATGTCATTGCATCTTTGTTCTTTTCATGAACCACATATGTATCCACTAGAGTCATTGCATGTGTGTTCTTTTCACAAACCCCATATGGACCCACTAGATTCATTGCATGTGTGTTCTTATACTAAAACCAGCACTAGAGTCATTGCATGTTTTTTCTTTCCACTAACCACACATGGACACTAGAGTCATTGCATGTGTGTTTGTTCCACAAACCACACATGGATCCACCAGAGTCATTGCATGTGTGTTCTTTCCACAAACCACATATGGATCAACCAATGGCATCGCATGTGTGTTATTGTCACAAACCACACATGGATCAACCAATGTCATTGCATGTGTGTTCATGTCATGAACCACACATGGATCCACCAATGTCATTGCATATGTGTTCTTTCCACAAACCACATATGTACCCACTAGAGTAACTGCATGTGTGTTCTTTTCCACAAACTACATATGGATCCACCAATGTCATTGCATGTGTGTTCTTTCCACTAACCACACATCGATACACCAGAGTCATTGCATGTGTGTTCATTCCACAAACCACACATGGATCCACCAGAGTCATTGCATGTGTGTTATTTCCACAAACCACATATGTACCCACTAGAGTAATTGCATATGTGTTCTTTCCAGAAACGACATATGGATCAACCAATGGCATTACATGTGTGTTATTGTCACAAACCACAGATGGATCAACCAATGTCATTGCATGTGTGTTCATGTCATGAACCACACATGGATCCACCAATGTCATTGCATATGTGTTCTTTCCACAAACCACATATGTACCCACTAGAGTAACTGCATGTGTGTTCTTTTCCACAAACTACATATGGATCCACCAGAGTCATTGCATGTGTGTTCTTTTCCACAAACCACATGGATCAACCAATGGCATTGCATGTGTGTTATTTCCACAAACCAAATATGGATCCACCAATATCATTGCATGTGTGTTCTTTTGACAAACCACATATGGATCCACTAGAGTCATTGCATGTGTGTTCTTTCCACAAACCACATTTGGATCCACTAGAGTCATTGCATGTGTGTTCCTTTCACAAACCACATATGGATCAACCAATGTCATTGCATCTTTGTTCTTTTCATGAACCACATATGTATCCACTAGAGTCATTGCATGTGTGTTCTTTTCACAAACCACATATGGACCCACTAGATTCATTGCGTGTGTGTTCTTATACTAAAACCAGCACTAGAGTCATTCATGTGTGTTCTTTCCACTAACCACACATGGACACTAGAGTCATTGCATGTGTGTTCGTTCCACAACCCACACATGGATCCACCAGAGTGATTGCATGTGTGTTCTTTCCACAAACGACATATGGATCAACCAATGGCATTGCATGTGTGTTATTGTCACAAACCACATATGGATCAACCAATGTCATTGCATGTGTGTTCATGTCATGAACGACACATTGATCCACCAATGTCATTGCATATGTGTTCTTTCCACAAACCACATATGTAACCACTAGAGTAATTGCATGTGTGTTCTTTTCCACAAACTACATATGGATCCACCAATGTCATTGCATGTGTGTTCTTTCCACTAACCACACATCGATACACCAGAGTCATTGCATGTGTGTTCATTCCACAAACCACACATGGATCCACCACAGTCATTGCATGTGTGTTATTTCCACAAACCACATATGTACCCACTAGAGTAATTGCATGTGTGTTCTTTTCCACAAACCACATATGGATCCACCAGAGTCATTGTATGTGTGTTCTTTTCTACAAACCACATGGATCAACCAATGGCATTGCATGTGTGTTCTTTCCACAAACCAAATATGGATCCACCAATGTCATTGCATGTGTGTTCTTTTGACAAACCACATGTGGATCCACTAGAGTCATTGCATGTGTGTTCTTTCCACAAACCACATTTGGATCCACTAGAGTCATTGCATGTGTGTTCTTTCCACAAACCACATATGGATCAGCCAATGGCATTGCATGTGTGTTATTGTCACAAACCACATATGGATCAACCAATGTCATTGCATGTGTGTTCATGTCATGAACCACACATGGATCCACCAATGTCATTGCATATGTGTTCTTTCCAGAAACCACATATGTACCCACTAGAGTAACTGCATGTGTGTTCTTTTCCACAAACTACATATGGATCCACCAATGTCATTGCATGTGTGTTCTTTCCAGTAACCACACATCGATACACCAGAGTCATTGCATGTGTGTTATTTCCACAAACCACATATGTACCCACTAGAGTAATTGCATGTGTTTTCTTTCCACAAACCACATATGGATCCACTAGAGTCATTGCATGTGTGTTCTTTCCACAAACCACATTTGGATCCACTAGAGTCATTGCATGTGTGTTCTTTCCACAAACCACATATGGATCAACCAATGGCATTGCATGTGTGTTATTGTCACAAACCACATATGGATCAACCAATGTCATTGCATGTGTGTTCATGTCATGAACCACACATGGATCCACCAATGTCATTGCATATGTGTTCTTTCCACAAACCACATATGTACCCACTAGAGTAACTGCATGTGTGTTCTTTTCCACAAACTACATATGGATCCACCAATGTCATTGCATGTATGTTCTTTCCAGTAACCACACATCAATACACCAGAGTCATTGCATGTGTGTTATTTCCACAAACCACATATGTACCCACTAGAGTAATTGCATGTGTGTTCTTTCCACAAACCACATATGGATCAACCAATGGCATTGCATGTGTGTTATTGTCACAAACCACAGATGGATCAACCAATGTCATTGCATGTGTGTTCATGTCATGAACGACACATGGATCCACCAATGTCATTGCATATGTGTTCTTTCCACAAACCACATATGTACCCACTAGAGTAATTGCATGTGTGTTCTTTTCCACAAACTACATATGGATCCACCAATGTCATTGCATGTGTGTTCTTTCCACTAACCACACATCGATACACCAGAGTCATTGCATGTGTGTTCATTCCACAAACCACACATGGATCCACCACAGTCATTGCATGTGTGTTATTTCCACAAACCACATATGTACCCACTAGAGTAATTGCATGTGTGTTCTTTTCCACAAACCACATGTGGATCCACCAGAGTCATTGTATGTGTGTTCTTTTCCACAAACCACATTTGGAGCCACTAGAGTCACTGCATGTGTGTTCCTTTCCACAAACCACATATGGATCCACCAGAGTCATTTGTGTGTTCTTTTCCACAAACCACATGGATCAACCAATGGCATTGCATGTGTGTTATTTCCACAAACCAAATATGGATCCACGAATATCATTGCATGTGTGTTCTTTTGACAAACCACATATGGATCCACTAGAGTCATTGCATGTGTGTTCTTTCCACAAACCACATTTGGAGCCACTAGAGTCATTGCATGTGTGTTCCTTTCACAAACCACATATGGATCAACCAATGTCATTGCATCTTTGTTCTTTTCATGAACCACATATGTATCCACTAGAGTCATTGCATGTGTGTTCTTTTCACAAACCCCATATGGACCCACTAGATTCATTGCATGTGTGTTCTTACACTAAAACCAGCACTAGAGTCATTGCATGTGTTTTCTTTCCACTAACCACACATGGACACTAGAGTCATTGCATGTGTGTTTGTTCCACAAACCACACATGGATCCACCAGAGTCATTGCATGTGTGTTCTTTCCACAAACCACATATGGATCAACCAATGGCATCGCATGTGTGTTATTGTCACAAACCACACATGGATCAACCAATGGCATTGCATGTGTGTTCATGTCATGAACCACACATGGATCCACCAATGTCATTGCATATGTGTTCTTTCCACAAACCACATATGTACCCACTAGAGTAACTGCATGTGTGTTCTTTTCCACAAACTACATATGGATCCACCAATGTCATTGCGTGTGTTCTTTCCACTAACCACACATCGATACACCAGAGTCATTGCATGTGTGTTCATTCCACAAACCACACATGGATCCACCACAGTCATTGCATGTGTGTTATTTCCACAAACCACATATGTACCCACTAGAGTAATTGCATGTGTGTTCTTTTCCACAAACCACATGTGGATCCACCAGAGTCATTGTATGTGTGTTCTTTTCCACAAACCACATTTGGAGCCACTAGAGTCATTGCATGTGTGTTCCTTTCCACAAACCACATATGGATCCACCAGAGTCATTGCATGTGTGTTCTTTTCCACAAACCACATGGATCAACCAATGGCATTGCATGTGTGTTATTTCCACAAACCAAATATGGATCCACGAATATCATTGCATGTGTGTTCTTTTGACAAACCACATATGGATCCACTAGAGTCATTGCATGTGTGTTCTTTCCGCAAACCACATTTGGAGCCACTAGAGTCATTGCATGTGTGTTCCTTTCACAAACCACATATGGATCAACCAATGTCATTGCATCTTTGTTCTTTTCATGAACCACATATGTATCCAGTAGAGTCATTGCATGTGTGTTCTTTTCACAAACCCCATATGGACCCACTAGATTCATTGCATGTGTGTTCTTACACTAAAACCAGCACTAGAGTCATTGCATGTGTTTTCTTTCCACTAACCACACATGGACACTAGAGTCATTGCATGTGTGTTTGTTCCACAAACCACACATGGATCCACCAGAGTCATTGCATGTGTGTTCTTTCCACAAACCACATATGGATCAACCAATGGCATCGCATGTGTGTTATTGTCACAAACCACACATGGATCAACCAATGTCATTGCATGTGTGTTCATGTCATGAACCACACATGGATCCACCAATGTCATTGCATATGTGTTCTTTCCACAAACCACATATGTACCCACTAGAGTAATTGCATGTGTGTTCTTTTCCACAAACTACATATGGATCCACCAATGTCATTGCATGTGTGTTCTTTCCACTAACCACACATCGATACACCAGAGTCATTGCATGTGTGTTCATTCCACAAACCACACATGGATCCACCAGAGTCATTGCATGTGTGTTATTTCCACAAACCACATATGTACCCACTAGAGTAATTGCATATGTGTTCTTTCCATAAACGACATATGGATCAACCAATGGCATTACATGTGTATTATTGTCACAAACCACAGATGGATCAACCAATATCATTGCATGTGTGTTCATCTCATGAACGACACATGGATCCACCAATCTCATTGCATATGTGTTCTTTCCACAAACCACATATGTACCCACTAGAGTAATTGCATGTGTGTTCTTTTCCACAAACTACATATGGATCCACCAATGTCATTGCATGTGTGTTCTTTCCACTAACGACACATCGATACACCAGAGTCATTGCATGTGTGTTCATTCCACAAACCACACATGGATCCACCACAGTCATTGCATGTGTATTATTTCCACAAACCACATATGTACCCACTAGAGTAATTGCATGTGTGTTCTTTTCCACAAACCACAAGTGGATCCACCAGAGTCATTGTATGTGTGTTCTTTTCCACAAACCACATGGATCAACCAATGGCATTGCATGTGTGATCTTTCCACAAACCAAATATGGATCCACCAATGTCATTGCATGTGTGTTCTTTTGACAAACCACATATGGATCCACTAGAGTCATTGCATGTGTGTTCTTTCCACAAACCACAGTTGGATCCACTAGAGTCATTGCATGTGTGTTCATTCCACAAACCACATATGGATCAAGCAATGGCATTGCATGTGTGTTATTGTCACAAACCACATATGGATCAACCAATGTCATTGCATGTGTGTTCATGTCATGAACCACACATGGATCCACCAATGTCATTGCATATGTGTTCTTTCCACAAACCACATATGTACCCACTAGAGTAACTGCATGTGTGTTCTTTTCCACAAACTACATATGGATCCACCAATGTCATTGCATGTGTGTTGTTTCCACTAACCACACATCGATACACCAGAGTCATTGCATGTGTGTTATTTCCACAAACCACATATGTACCCACTAGAGTAATTGCATGTGTGTTCTTTCCATAAACCACATATGGATCCACTAGAGTCATTGCATGTGTGTTCTTTTCCACAAACCACATATGGATCCACCAGAGTCATTGCATGTGTGTTCTTTTCCACAAACCACATGGATCAACCAATGGCATTGCATGTGTGTTATTTCCACAAACCAAATATGGATCCACGAATATCATTGCATGTTTGTTCTTTTGACAAACCACATATGAATCCACTAGAGTCATTGCATGTGTGTTCTTTCCACAAACCACATTTGGAGCCACTAGAGTCATTGCATGTGTGTTCCTTTCACAAACCACATATGGATCAACCAATGTCATTGCATCTTTGTTCTTTTCATGAACCACATATGTATCCACTAGAGTCATTGCATGTGTGTTCATGTCATGAACCACACATGGATCCACCAATGTCATTGCATATGTGTTCTTTCCACAAACCACATATGTACCCACTAGAGTAACTGCATGTGTGTTCTTTTCCACAAACTACATATGGATCCACCAATGTCATTGCATGTGTGTTCTTTCCACTAACCACACATCGATACACCAGAGTCATTGCATGTGTGTTCATTCCACAAACCACACATGGATCCACCAGAGTCATTGCATGTGTGTTATTTCCACAAACCACATATGTACCCACTAGAGTAATTGCATATGTGTTCTTTCCAGAAACGACATATGGATCAACCAATGGCATTACATGTGTGTTATTGTCACAAACCACAGATGGATCAACCAATGTCATTGCATGTGTGTTCATGTCATGAACCACACATGGATCCACCAATGTCATTGCATATGTGTTCTTTCCACAAACCACATATGTACCCACTAGAGTAACTGCATGTGTGTTCTTTTCCACAAACTACATATGGATCCACCAGAGTCATTGCATGTGTGTTCTTTTCCACAAACCACATGGATCAACCAATGGCATTGCATGTGTGTTATTTCCACAAACCAAATATGGATCCACCAATATCATTGCATGTGTGTTCTTTTGACAAACCACATATGGATCCACTAGAGTCATTGCATGTGTGTTCTTTCCACAAACCACATTTGGATCCACTAGAGTCATTGCATGTGTGTTCCTTTCACAAACCACATATGGATCAACCAATGTCATTGCATCTTTGTTCTTTTCATGAACCACATATGTATCCACTAGAGTCATTGCATGTGTGTTCTTTTCACAAACCACATATGGACCCACTAGATTCATTGCATGTGTGTTCTTATACTAAAACCAGCACTAGAGTCATTGCATGTGTGTTCTTTCCACTAACCACACATGGACACTAGAGTCATTGCATGTGTGTTCGTTCCACAACCCACACATGGATCCACCAGAGTCATTGCATGTGTGTTCTTTCCACAAACAACATATGGATCAACCAATGGCATTGCATGTGTGTTATTGTCACAAACCACATATGGATCAACCAATGTCATTGCATGTGTGTTCATGTCATGAACACATTGATCCACCAATGTCATTGCATATGTGTTCTTTCCACAAACCACATATGTACCCACTAGAGTAATTGCATGTGTGTTCTTTTCCACAAACTACATATGGATCCACCAATGTCATTGCATGTGTGTACTTTCCACTAACCACACATCGATACACCAGAGTCATTGCATGTGTGTTCATTCCACAAACCACACATGGATCCACCACAGTCATTGCATGTGTGTTATTTCCACAAACCACATATGTACCCACTAGAGTAATTGCATGTGTGTTCTTTTCCACAAACCACATATGGATCCACCAGAGTCATTGTATGTGTGTTCTTTTCTACAAACCACATGGATCAACCAATGGCATTGCATGTGTGTTCTTTCCACAAACCAAATATGGATCCACCAATGTCATTGCATGTGTGTTCTTTTGACAAACCACATGTGGATCCACTAGAGTCATTGCATGTGTGTTCTTTCCACAAACCACATTTGGATCCACTAGAGTCATTGCATGTGTGTTCTTTCCACAAACCACATATGGATCAACCAATGGCATTGCATGTGTGTTATTGTCACAAACCACATATGGATCAACCAATGTCATTGCATGTGTGTTCATGTCATGAACCACACATGGATCCACCAATGTCATTGCATATGTGTTCTTTCCACAAACCACATATGTACCCACTAGAGTAACTTCATGTGTGTTCTTTTCCACAAACTACATATGGATCCACCAATGTCATTGCATGTGTGTTCTTTCCAGTAACCACACATCGATACACCAGAGTCATTGCATGTGTGTTATTTCCACAAACCACATATGTACCCACTAGAGTAATTGCATGTGTGTTCTTTCCATAAACCACATATGGATCCACTAGAGTCATTGCATGTGTGTTCTTTCCACAAACCACATTTGGATCCACTAGAGTCATTGCATGTGTGTTCTTTCCACAAACCACATATGGATCAACCAATGGTATTGCATGTGTGTTATTGTCACAAACCACATATGGATCAACCAATGTCATTGCATGTGTGTTCATGTCATGAACCACACATGGATCCACCAATGTCTTTGCATATGTGTTCTTTCCACAAACCACATATGTACCCACTAGAGTAACTGCATGTGTGTTCTTTTCCACAAACTACATATGGATCCACCAATGTCATTGCATGTATGTTCTTTCCAGTAACTACACATCGATACACCAGAGTCATTGCATGTGTGTTATTTCCACAAACCACATATGTACCCACTAGAGTAATTGCATGTGTATTCTTTCCACAAACCACATATGGATCAACCAATGGCATTGCATGTGTGTTATTGTCACAAACCACAGATGGATCAACCAATGTCATTGCATGTGTGTTCATGTCATGAACGACACATGGATCCACCAATGTCATTGCATATGTGTTCTTTCCACAAACCACATATGTACCCACTAGAGTAATTGCATGTGTGTTCTTTTCCACAAACTACATATGGATCCACCAATGTCATTGCATGTGTGTTCTTTCCACTAACCACACATCGATACACTAGAGTCATTGCATGTGTGTTCATTCCACAAACCACACATGGATCCACCATAGTCATTGCATGTGTGTTATTTCCACAAACCACATATGTACCCACTAGAGTAATTGCATGTGTGTTCTTTTCCACAAACCACATGTGGATCCACCAGAGTCATTGTATGTGTGTTCTTTTCCACAAACCACATTTGGAGCCACTAGAGTCATTGCATGTGTGTTCCTTTCCACAAACCACATATGGATCCACCAGAGTCATTGCATGTGTGTTCTTTTCCACAAACCACATGGATCAACCAATGGCATTGCATGTGTGTTATTTCCACAAACCAAATATGGATCCACGAATATCATTGCATGTGTGTTCTTTTGACAAACCACATATGGATCCACTAGAGTCATTGCATGTGTGTTCTTTCCACAAACCACATTTGGAGCCACTAGAGTCATTGCATCTGTGTTCCTTTCACAAACCACATATGGATCAACCAATGTCATTGCATCTTTGTTCTTTTCATGAACCACATATGTATCCACTAGAGTCATTGCATGTGTGTTCTTTTCACAAACCCCATATGGACCCACTAGATTCATTGCATGTGTGTTCTTATACTAAAACCAGCACTAGAGTCATTGCATGTGTTTTCTTTCCACTAACCACACATGGACACTAGAGTCATTGCATGTGTGTTTGTTCCACAAACCACACATGGATCCACCAGAGTCATTGCATGTGTGTTCTTTCCACAAACCACATATGGATCAACCAATGGCATCGCATGTGTGTTATTGTCACAAACCACACATGGATCAACCAATGTCATTGCATGTGTGTTCATGTCATGAACCACACATGGATCCACCAATGTCATTGCATATGTGTTCTTTCCACAAACCACATATGTACCCACTAGAGTAACTGCATGTGTGTTCTTTTCCACAAACTACATATGGATCCACCAATGTCATTGCATGTGTGTTCTTTCCACTAACCACACAGGGACACTAGAGTCATTGCATGTGTGTTCATTCCACAAACCACACATGGATCCACCAGAGTCATTGCATGTGTGTTATTTCCACAAACCACATATGTACCCACTAGAGTAATTGCATATGTGTTCTTTCCATAAACGACATATGGATCAACCAATGGCATTACATGTGTGTTATTGTCACAAACCACAGATGGATCAACCAATGTCATTGCATGTGTGTTCATGTCATGAACGACACATGGATCCACCAATCTCATTGCATATGTGTTCTTTCCACAAACCACATATGTACCCACTAGAGTAATTGCATGTGTGTTCTTTTCCACAAACTACATATGGATCCACCAATGTCATTGCATGTGTGTTCTTTCCACTAACCACACATCGATACACCAGAGTCATTGCATGTGTGTTCATTCCACAAACCACACATGGATCCACCACAGTCATTGCATGTGTATTATTTCCACAAACCACATATGTACCCACTAGAGTAATTGCATGTGTGTTCTTTTCCACAAACCACATGTGGATCCACCAGAGTCATTGTATGTGTGTTCTTTTCCACAAACCACATGGATCAACCAATGGCATTGCATGTGTGTTCTTTCCACAAACCAAATATGGATCCACCAATGTCATTGCATGTGTGTTCTTTTGACAAACCACATATGGATCCACTAGAGTCATTGCATGTGTGTTCTTTCCACAAACCACATTTGGATCCACTAGAGTCATTGCATGTGTGTTCATTCCACAAACCACATATGGATCAACCAATGGCATTGCATGTGTGTTATTGTCACAAACCACATATGGATCAACCAATGTCATTGCATGTGTGTTCATGTCATGAACCACACATGGATCCACCAATGTCATTGCATATGTGTTCTTTCCACAAACCACATATGTACCCACTAGAGTAACTGCATGTGTGTTCTTTTCCACAAACTACATATGGATCCACCAATGTCATTGCATGTGTGTTGTTTCCACTAACCACACATCGATACACCAGAGTGATTGCATGTGTTTTCATTCCACAAACCACACATGGATCCACCAATGTCATTGCATGTGTGCTATTTCCACAAACCACATATGTACCCACTAGAGTAATTGAATTTGTGTACTTTTCCAGAAACCACATATGGATCAACCAATGGCATTCAATCAATGATTGCACTATACTCGCCACTCAGCCTCTTCACAATATCTTGTTCCCATCGAGATCCATAAAATCGACTCCAGTATCCTCAAATAGACCATCAGGTGTCAACTAAAAGCATATCGCATCAGAACTTCGTCCTGAAAACCATAGCTTATCTGCCAGATTTGGCAACGGTTTGGCAACAACATTACTGCCGCACAGCCAGCAAACGCACCATTTGAAATCCGATACATAACTCTCTTCGGTTTAGAAGACGGTATTTCCACCAATGAACCACTCCTCTCGGGCACATAACCACGGCTCTCATGTGTGTTCTTTCCAAAAATCACATATGTATCCACTAGAGTCATTGCATGTGTGTTTTTTCGACAAACCACATGGATCAACTAATGGCATTACATGTGTGTTCTTTCCACAAACCACGTATGGATCAACCAATGTCATTGCATGTGTGTTCTTTTCACAAACCACATATGGATCAACCAATGCCATTGCATGTGTGTTCTTTCCACAAACCACATATGTACCCACTAGAGTAATTGCATGTGTGTTCTTTTCCACAAACCACATATGGATCCACTAGAGCTATTGCATGTGTGTTCTTTCCACAAACCACATATGTATGCACCAATGTCATTGCATGCGTGTTCTTTTCACAAACCACATATGGATCAACCAATGTCATTGCATATGTGTTCTTTTCCACAAACCACATATGGATCCACTAGAATCATTGGATGTGTGTTCTTTCCACAAACCACATATGTATCCACTAGAGTCATTGCATGTGTGTTTTTTCCACGAACCACATGGATCAACCAATGGCATTGCATGTGTGTTCTTTCCACAAACCACATATGGATCAACCAATGTCATTGCATGTGTGTTGTTTTCACAAACCACATATGGATCAACCAATGTCATTGCATGTGTGTTCTTTCCACAAACCACATATGTACCCACTAGAGTAATTGCATGTGTGTTCTTTTGACAAACCACATATGGATCAACCAATGGCATTGCATGTGTGTTATTATCACAAACCACATATGGATCAACCAATGTCATTGCATGTGTGTTCCTATCATGAACCACACATGGATCCACCAATGTGATCGCATGTGTGTTCTTTCCACAAACCACATATGTACCCACTAGAGTAATTGCATGTGTGTTCTTTTCCACAAACCACATATCGATCAACGAATGGCATTGCATGTGTGTTCTTTCCAGAAACCACATATGGATCCACTAGAGTCATTGCTTGTGTGTTTTTTCCACAAACCACATGGATCAACCAATGGCATTTCATGTGTTTTCTTTCCACAAACCACATATGGATCAACCAATGTCATTGCATGTGTGTTCGTTTCACAAACTACATATGGATCAACCAATGCCATTGCATGTGTGTTCTTTCCACAAACACATATGTACCCACTAGAGTAATTGCATGCGTGTTCTTTTCCACAAACCACATATGGATCCACTAGAGTCAATGCATGTGTGTTCTTGAAGGGAATATGCCCGAGAGGCAATAATAAAGTGGTTATTATCTTATTCCATGTTTATGATAAATGTTTATTTTGCATGCTATAATTGTATTGATCGGAAACATCAATACATGTGTGTTTAATAAACAAAAAGGGTTCCTAGTTATGCCTCTTTTATAGACTAGCTTGTTGATTAACAAGATGATCAAGGTTTCCTGATCATAGACATTGGATGTTGTTAATAACAAGGTCACACCATTGGTGGAATGATGTGATGAACATTCATCCGAAGTATAGCATTACGATCAAGTCATTATGTTTATATTGCTATAAAATCAAACAAAGTAATCTTAATCCTCAGACCATGAGATCATGTTAATTGCTAACACCGGAAGAGTATCTTGATAACATCAAACGTCACATCGTAACAGGGTGACTATAAAGGTGGGTTCAGTGTTACGAAGGTGTTATGTTGAGGCTCATGGATCAAGAGTGGGATTTGTCCATCCCGATGATGGATAGATATACTCTGGGCCCTCTTGGTGATATCACATTGAAATAGCTTGCAAGCAAGTGATGTGATCACTAGAATGTTATATCATGGGAATGAGAAAAGAGTGCATGTCGGTAACAAGATCAAACTAGGTATGGAGATACCGATGATCGAATCTCGGACATGTAATATATCGCGAGACAAAAGGATTTAGTTACTAGCGTTAAAGGTTCTCACGATCACAGAAGTCATTGTTGAATGTGTAGGAGTCAGTATGGATCTCCAGGTCCCGCTTCTGATTATTGATCTGAGAGGGGTCTCGATCATGTCTGCATTATTCACGAACCATAGGGTGACACACTTAAGGGATACCGACACCAGTTGGAGCAAATATGTTTCAGATAAAGATTTAAGAAAGCGCTGGAATTATTTCCATAGACACCGAAACTGTTTCGGGTGAAATTGCTGAAATTGGTTCTACATGTAATATTGAAATGTTGCAGGGGGTTTTATGTGAATGTTTGTTAATTAAAGTAATTAACAAAATTCTGAATAAAAATAATAAAAGAGTTTTATTAAATGAGAGAGCATTAAATTTGGAGAAATTTAATGCATTTAAAGTGGAGACTTTAAAAGGGAATGTGAAGAGGCATTTTAATGTGGACGGGTTACCACCACATGAATGGAGGAGGTGAAGAGACACCTCCTCCATGCTCCGGCCATGAAGGAGGGGCTCCCCCCTCCTCCTATAAAAGGCCACCCTCTCCTCACTTCTCAAACACACCTCCTTGTGAAGGATCTCTCTCCCCCTCTAGTATTATTTCCCCATGGTCTCGGATTAGCGAGATACATGTTCCCGGTGGCTTTATCTGGAAAGGAGTTGCTGCTTCCGCTGCTTTGCTGGAGCGAGGGATGGAGGTTGTCGGGGTACCGGACGTGTGTGCGATCATGGATGCACCGCTGCTTTGTGGTGCTGGACTTGGTGATGCTGGAGCTGGATCTGATGGACGTCTTTGGAGCGGACCTTGGACTTCATCACGATCTTGAGATCGGCAAGTGTACGACTACATCAACCACGAGTTCCTACTCGTTAACAAAGCTCGTTGTCTACGAGGGTAAGTTCTCATTGGATGTATGTCCACCCGTTGCTTTGTACCTAGTAGATAGATCTTGGCGTGTAGTTCACACCGTTGGAATTTTTTTTGTTTTCTATGCTGCGGACCCAACAGTGGTATCAGAGCCTGATCTATGCGTAGGTGCTTAGCACGGGTAGTACACATATGTTTATATGTGGGTGATGATGATCATGTTATTGTTTCTTTCATGTATTTTGGATATTGGTGGCATAGTGGGATGAAGCGGCCCGGACCAACCTTACATGTCATCATACATGAGACCGGTTCCACGACTGACATGCAACTTGTTTTGCATAAGTGGCTGGCGGGTGTCTGTCTCTCCTACTATAGTCAATATATGATTTACAACGAGTTGCTAATAACTTAGTTATCCTCGTTGTGGTTCATGTTCGTAGGTAAGAACGGTTCTATCTCCGAAAGCCCTGAGCCACGTAAAACTTGCAATTGATAAATTAGAATCGTCTAGTTTAGATCGTTGCTGGGCTAGTGTCTTGATATGGTATTGTTGTAAGTTGATGTATGATAGATACTCTTACAACACCTTCAACGTGTAAATTCCATAGACCTTGGCCTTACACACAAAGGAATGATAGAGATCATACCACGATGCAAATGATAAAGATCAAATGCATGGACCATATCATCTCACTTTACACATTAGATGTTAGCATCTTATACTGCTAGTTTGGCACTTTCTGTAGCATTGTAAGATGATACCTCATTTAAATATCAAGATAAAATGTGTTCTTCCTTAAGTATGCACTGTTCAATGGATCGTGTTTCGAGACATCACGTGAAGATCGGATGTTCTTAACTCTACGCTTTCATGCAACGGGTGTAAGACAGTTTTACACACACGAATACTAAGGTTCTTACTTGGCGAGCCTAGCATGTACAGACATGGCCTTGGAACACGGACCGAAAGGTTAAGCATGAGTCATATAGTTGATGTGATGACCATATTGACGCTCGCCTTTGAAGCTACACCGACTCACGTGATGATCGGACTTGGTGTAGTGGATTTGGTTCATGTAATCACCAAAAAGGCACGAGGGATGTCGTTTTTGAGTGGGAGTTCATTTCTAATTTGGATTAGTCGAACTCAATTTGTCATAAACTAAATCGAAGTGAATTTGCATAATTTGTTGTAGTCATTCGCATTTGTTCACTACCTTATGCTTAGTTTTTATTTGAGATAATAGAACTACAGAATTCTGGATATTTACTCTACGAACTGGTATCGTATTGTTTTGAATGTCAATTTAAAGTTTATAAGTCCTATTGCAAACTTTCAGCAAACTCTATTTACTCCATGAAGTTTAATAAGTAGTATTAAAGCAAGAGTAAGAATTCCAATGTTAGTATCTAAAGTATCACGTTTACCTCCATGATTATTGATATTCAAAAAGTTGTTTTAATATCAAGATTATATTGGAGCTAAAAATTGTTTCAGAAACCATCATGTGTGAAAGATATTGTGATATCTGAAACAATGTTTTTGGTTGCATTATGGTAGAGTATAATTTAGCAAAATACATGTTCTCATATTGTATGAGAATATGTGAAGGATGGAGATGCTAGGCATCTGAATCTACCAAAAGGGTTTTGGGAACTGATATTATACTCACGATTCTTCCTTATAGGCTATAGTAGCTTGATCATGAAAGTTGTCATGATAAGTATGAATAGAAGATGTAAGTAAAATGTTTACTACACTAATAGATTACTAAAGAATGGATTTTTGAAAGAACACCAAACATTTGATGATGGTGATCCACTTCAAAGTGCAAGTCCAAAGGTATTAGTATTTGACTATATACGCTTTGTACTATGTGTCATGTGAATGACACCACAATTGATGTTGATAGATTCTTTTAAAAGAAAAAGGAATTGCTGAAAGAGAATCTATAAAATATTTTGCAGAAAATATAAGGTTGGAGATGTCCAACTTGGGTATATAGAAGATATACATGCTATGGTTGTATTCCTTGCTTGTTAAAAAAATGTGGTTCTTAGGTATTGGATACTGGTATTGGATACCGAATTGGTTGGTATGAAGTGTCATACATGACAATGCAATTCATGAACTACAATGGCCTAAGTAAACCAGCAAGAGAATGAGTGATGATGTTCATCGAAAACAAATAAAGTGTTATTGTGTTTTTCGTTGTCATCAAACCAAGCCTTCAAGATTTGTTTAAATAATTGTTATTTTGTTCTGGTATCATGAGAACAATGGCTGTTCAAATAATTACCGTATTCCATATAGGATGGATGAACTTTTACAAGTCTAGTTGGAGAAATCACATTCATAAACACTATTGCTAAAATGTCGCAAGACAAATGATTGAAAGATCACTTATGAAGTGACATCACTGTTTAAATTATATTTGAAAGAAAACATGAAGAAACTCCATGTTGATGGATTTTTGGAGTCTTTGATTTTGATCAATTGACGCATGTGAGACTTTCCTCGAGATAATTGAAACTCCGTCCATAGGCCAGAGAGGAACGGATGACTAGCTTAATTGGAAATTGTGCATGCTGATGTGCATAGTCCATTATGTGTAGCCATATGCGATGGATCTTTTTGCTTCATATGCTTTCTCCGGAATTTTGAGTGAATATATCTGTATATTTACTTAATAAGGAAGAAGTATGAAACATTTGAAAATTGTTCAAAGACTTTCAAGATGAAGTGGAAAATCATTGTAACAAGAAAATAAAGAGTTTATGATTCGATCATAAAGGAAGATATTTGAGTTACATGTTTAGCAAAAACACCTAAGACTTGAGGAATTGTTCCATGATTTGTGTTTCCCGATAAACCATAGGAGTATGGCATATTCGAGAGATAAAATCAAACCTTGTTTGACATGGTAGGATCAAGGGTGTCATTTATAAAACTGCCATTATGTTTTAAGGATTGAAGCTTTAGAGACTACCGCTTTTACACTGAAAAGAGCACCATCGTGATCCATTGAAATGACACCATATGAGTTATGGTTTGGGATAAAACCCGAATTGTCTTTTCTTAAATTTTGGTATGCTATGCATAAGTAAAATGTTTACAACCAAAGTCGGATAAACACGTCTTTGTAGGTTATCCCAAAGACATTGTTGGGAATTTCTCCATAACACCAAGGACAAAAGAGTTTGTTACTTGGAACGTCAAGTTTCTTGAGAAGGAATTTTTCATGAAAAGTTAAGTGGGAGGACAATAGAACTTTGATAAGGTTATTGAACCTTAGCTATATGTGCTAAGTAGTGCAGCGCCAGAAAGTGTCCCGGTGGCGGCCACAATGCTCATGGCTCTCGTGATTACAAAAGGTGTGATCTCGGAGATTAGAGTTCCTATAGAACCGTGTGGGTCGGTAAGAATCAAATAGTAAGATTTGATAAGCAAGTCGTTATTGTTTTGACAATGATGAACCGACTACATGCAAAGAAGCGATGATGGGCCCTGACTCCATAAAATGACTAGAAGTCATAGAATCCGTGATAGTATCCATACACGAGAAAACAAGGTTCTGAACTTGGAAGACCCTCCAGAAAGGCGTGAAGCCTATCGGTCGTGTTTGGATCTATAAAGAAATAAGACATGGATGTTTAACATCTATGAAATAGTCGACATGTTGGAAAAAAGTTTACGACAATGTTCAAGGAGTTGACTATGACAAGATTTGATCTTTCATAGCGATATATAGTCTTGACGGATTAATGTATAAACCACTACATATAATTTGGTATATGGTAGTTGAATAAACAAAACAAGGTTCTTCTAATAGAACGGTAACCTAGGACATGTACATGACATGGTCCGAAGGGTTTTGTTAATTCAAAGGGTGCTAAAAGGGCATGTAAACTTCAATAGTTGAAGTAAGCATAGCGGAATTGGAATCTTCACCATGATGAAACTGTTAAAAGAGTTTAAATTCATCGGAGATGATGAAGATGCTTGCATTTGCAAGAAATTAAGTGGGAGCACCGAGACATATTTATAATACATTATGTAGAGGACATATTGTTGATTGGAAATGATGTATCTTGAATTGACACAAGTTAAGGATTTCATTAAAATAAGATTTCGATGAAAGACTTGGGCAAGCCCAGAATATTAGGCATCAATATCTATATGGATAGATTAAGGCGCTAATATGGTTGTGCCAGACATACATATATAAGATATTGAAAGGGTTCAATATGAGATATTGAAAGGGTTCAATATGGAAACAACAAGAAAGGTTCTTGCTGCATGGAAAGGATTGTATCAAGATTCAAGTGTTTCAACACTTGGTGAGTAAAATCACATGAAGATTTTGATCGATTATACCATGATATGTATATATCCAAAATGTCCTATGCTCTAAATGTTATGAGCATATACCAGAATGATTCATAAGATGATCATTGGACAATAGTAAAGATATTCTTATGAGCTTTTGAAGAACTAAGAATATATAATGTATAAGTGACAAATAGTTAAAGGTAGTTCATTGTAAAGTGTTACATTAATACTAGTTTTGTCACAAGATACAAATTAAATTTATCTCAATTTAGACTATGGGTGGCATAATATAATGGAAAGGATGTTCCATGATGGATTTGGATGAGTTCCAAAGTTGAGACATTGTGACGGATACTACAACAAAAGGGCTAAGTATATGACTGCTATAGTAGCAGCATAGGAGGGCATTTGTGTTAAGTAGTTTGTTATCAAACTAGGTGTGGCTCAAAGTGGGCTAATACTATGAAGATATATTGTGTGACAATAATATCAACATATTTTGAGCCGAACGAACTAAAGGTCTCACCAAAGGACCAAATTTATACAATGCCATCTCATTTGAGAATGAGTGATGTGTAGAGACGCAAAGACATGCAAATACACACGGACTTGAAACTGTCAGATCCGGAGATTATGTTAACCACTAGCAATAGCGTATATGCAACACCAGAAAGCCATAGGTGTTCAATACGCAAAGTTTTTCAAACTAGATTATTGACTCTAGTGCAAGTGGGAGACTGAAGGGAATATGCCCGAGAGGCAATAATAAAGTGGTTATTATCGTATTCCATGTTTATGATAAATGTTTATTTTGCATGCTATAATTGTATTGATCGGAAACATCAATACATGTGTGTTTAATAAACAAAAAGGGTTCCTAGTTATGCCTCTCTTATAGACTAGCTTGTTGAATAACAAGATGATCAAGGTTTCCTGATCATAGACATTGGATGTTGTTAATAACAAGGTCACACCATTGGTGGAATGATGTGCTGAACATTCATCCGAAGTATAGAATTACGATCAATCCATTATGTTTATATTTCTATAGCATCATACGAAGTAATCTTAGTCCTTAGACCATGAGATCATGTTAATTGCTAACACCGAAAGAGTATCTTGATAACATCAAACGTCACGCCGTAACAGGGTGACTATAAAGGTGGGTTCGATTACTGAAGGTGTTATGTTGAGGCTCATGGATCAAGAGTGGGATTTGTCCATCCCGATGACGGATAGATATACTCTGGGCCCTCTCGGTGATATCACATTGAAATAGCTTGCAAGCAAGTGATGTGATCACTAGAATGTTATATCACGGGAACGAGAAAATGGTGCATGTCGGTAACGAGGTCAAACAAGGTATGGAGATACCGATGATCGAATCTTGGACATGTAATATATCGCGTGACAAAAGGATTTAGTTACTAGCGTTAAAGGTTCTCACGATCACAGAAGTCATCGTTGAATGTGTAGGAGTCAGTATGGATATCCAGGTCCCGCTTCTGATTATTGATCTGAGAGGGGTCTCGATCATGTCTGCATTATTCGTGAACCGTAGGGTGACACACTTAAGGGATACCGACACCATTTGGAGCAAATATGTTTCAGATAAAGATTTAAGAAAGCGCTGGAATTATTTCAATAGACACCAAAACTGTTTCGGGTGAAATTGATGAAATTGGTTCTGCATGTAATATTGAAATGTTGCAGGGGGTTTTATGTGAATGTTTGTTAATTAAAGTAATTAACAAAATTCTGAATAAAAATAATAAAAGAGTTTTATTAAATGAGAGAGCATTAAATTTGGAGAAATTTAATGCATTTAAAGTGGAGACTTTAAAAGGGAATGTGAAGATGCATTTTAATGTGGAGGGGTTACCACCACATGATAGGAGGAGGTGAAGAGACACCTCCTCCATGCGCTGGACATGAAGGAGGGGCACCCCCCTCCTCCTATAAAAGGCCACCCTATCCTCACTTCTCAAACACACCTCCTTGTGAAGGATCTCTCTCCCCCTCTAGTATTATTTCCCCATGGTCTCGGATTAGCGAGATACGTGTTCCTGGTGGCTTTATCTGGAAAGGAGTTGCTGCTTCCGCTGCTTTGCTGGAGCGAGGGACGGAGGTTGTCGGGGTACCGGACGTGTGTGCGATCACGGATGCACCACTGCTTTGCGGTGCTAGACTTGGTGATGCTGGAGCTGGATCTGATGGGCCAGCGAGGACCTGCTGGACTTCATCACGATCTTGAGATCGACAAGTGTACGACTACATAAACCACGAGTTCCTACTCGTTAACAAAGCTCGTTGTCTACGAGGGTAAGTTCTCGTTGGATGTATGTCCACCCGTTTCTTTGTACCTAGTAGATAGATCGTGGCGTGTAGTTCACACCGTAGGACTTTTTTTTGATTTCTATGCTGTGGACCCAATAGTTCTTTCCACAAACCACATGGATCAACCAATTGCATTGCATGTGTGTACTTTTCACAAACCACATATGGATCAACCAATGCCATTGCATGTGTGTTCTTTCCACAAACCACATGTGTATCCACTAGAGTAATTGCATATGTGTTCTTTTCCACAAACCACATAGGGATCCACTAGAGTCATTGCATGTGTGTTATTTCCACAAACCACATATGGATCCACCAGAGTCATTGCATGTGTGTTCTTTTCCACAAACCACATGGATCAACCAATGGCATTGCATGTGTGTTCTTTTCACAAACGACACATGCATCAACAAATGGCATTGCATGTGTGTTCTTCTCACCGCCCACATATGGATCAACCAATTTCATTGCATGTGTGTTCTTTCCACAAACCACATATGAATCAACCAATGGCATTGCATGTGTGTTATTGTCACAAACCCCATATTGATCAACCAATGTCATTGCATGTGTTTTCATGTCATTAACCACACATGCATCCACCAATGTCATTGCATGTGTGTTCTTTCCACAAACCACATATGTACCCACTAGAGTAATTGCATGTGTGTTCTTTTCCACAAACTACATATGGATCCACCAATGCCATTGCATGTGTGTTCTTTCCACTAACCACACATGGATACACCAAAGTCATTGCATGTGTGTTCGTTCCACAAACCACACATGGATCCACCAGAGTCATTGCATGTGTGTTCTTTCCACAAACCACATATGTACCCACTAGAGTAATTGCATGTGTGTACTTTTCCACAAACCACATATGGATCAACCAATGGCATTGCATGTGTGTTCTTTCCAAGAACCACATATGTATCCACTAGAGTCATTGCATGTGTGTTTTTTCGATAAACCACATGGATCAACTAATGGTATTACATGTGTGTTCTTTCCACAAACCATGTATGGATGAACCAATGTCATTGCATGTGTGTTCTTTTCACAAACCACATATGGATCAACCAATGACATTGCATGTGTGTTCTTTCCACAAGCCACATATGTACCCACTAGAGTAATTGCATGTGTGTTCTTTTCCACAAACCACATATGGATCCACTAGAGGCATAACATGTGTGTTCTTTCCACAAACCACATATGTATGCACCAATGTCATTGCATGCGTGTTCTTTTCACAAACCACATATGGATCAACCAATGTCATTGCATATGTGTTCTTTTCCACAAACCACATATGGATCGACTAGAATCATTAGATGTGTGTTCTTTCCACAAACCACATATGTATCTACTAGAGTCATTGCATGTGTGTTTTTTCCACGAACCACATGGATCAACGAATGGCATTGCATGTGTCTTCTTTCCACAAACCACATATGGATCAACCAATGTCATTGCATGTGTGTTGTTTTCACAAACCACATATGGATCAACCAATGTCATTGCATGTGTGTTCTTTCCACAAACCACATATGTACCCACTAGAGTAATTGCATGTGCGTTCTTTTGACAAACCACATATAGATCAACCAATGGCATTGCATGTGTGTTATTGTCACAAACCACATATGGATCAACCAATGTCATTGCATGTGTGTTCCTATCATGAACCACGCATTGATCCACCAATGTCATTGCATGTGTGTTCTTTCCACAAACCACATATGTACCCACTAGAGTAATTGCATGTGTGTTCTTTTCCACAAACCACATATCGATCAACGAATGACATTGCATGTGTGTTCTTTCCAAAAACCACATATGGATCCACTAGAGTCATTGCATGTGTGTTTTTTCCACAAACCACATGGATCAACCAATGGCATTGCATGTGTGTTCTTTCCACAAACCACATAAGGATCAACCAATGTTATTGCATGTGTGTTCTTTTCACAAACCACATATGGATCAAACAATGCATTGCATGTGTGTTCTTTCCACAAACCACATATGTACCGACTAGAGTAATTGCATGTGTGTTCTTTTCCACAAACCACATATGGATCCACTAGAGTCATTGCATGTGTGTTCTTTCCACAAACCACATATGTATGCACCAATGTCATTGCATGCGTGTTCTTTTCACAAACCACATATGGATCAACCAATGTCATTGCATATGTGTTCTTTTCCACAAACCACATATGGATCGACTAGAATCATTAGATGTGTGTTCTTTCCACAAACCACATATCTATCTACTAGAGTCATTGCATGTGTGTTTTTTCCACGAACCACATGGATAAACGAATGGCATTGCATGTGTCTTCTTTCCACAAACCACATATGGATCAACCAATGTCATTCCATGTGTGTTGTTTTCACAAACCACATATGGATCAACCAATGTCATTGCATGTGTGTTCTTTCCACAAACCACATATGTACCCACTAGAGTAATTGCATGTGCGTTCTTTTGACAAACCACATATAGATCAACCAATGGCATTGCATGTGTGTTATTGTCACAAACCACATATGGATCAACCAATGTCATTGCATGTGTGTTCCTATCATGAACCACGCATTGATCCACCAATGTCATTGCATGTGTGTTCTTTCCACAAACCACATATGTACCCACTAGAGTAATTGCATGTGTGTTCTTTTCCACAAACCACATATCTTTCAACGAATGACATTGCATGTGTGTTCTTTCCAAAAACCACATATGGATCCACTAGAGTCATTGCATGTGTGTTTTTTCCACAAACCACATGGATCAACCAATGGCATTGCATGTGTGTTCTTTCCACAAACCACATAAGGATCAACCAATGTTATTGCATGTGTGTTCTTTTCACAAACCACATATGGATCAAACAATGCATTGCATGTGTGTTCTTTCCACAAACCACATATGTACCGACTAGAGTAATTGCATGTGTGTTCTTTTCCACAAACCACATATGGATCCACTAGAGTCATTGCATGTGTGTTCTTTCCACAAACCACATATGTATCCACCAATGTCATTGCATGTGTGTTCTTTTCACAAACCACACATGGATCAACCAATGTCATTGCATATGTCTTCTTTTCACAAACCACATATGGATCCACTAGAATCATTGCATGTGTGTTCTTTCCACAAACCACATATGTATCCACTAGAGTCATTGCATGTGTGTTTTTTCCACGAACCACATGGATCAACCAATAGCATTGGATGTGTGTTCTTTCCATAAACCACGTATGGATCAACCAATGTCATTCCATGTGTATTCTTTTCACAAACCACATATGGATCAGCCAATGCCATTGCATGTGTGTTCTTTCCACAAACCACATATGGATCCACTAGAGTCATTGCATGTGTGTTCTTTTGACAAACCACATATGGATCCACCAATGGCATTGCATGTGTGTTATTGTCACAAACCACATATGGATCAACCAATGTCATTGCATGTGTGTTCCTATCATGAACCACACATGGATCCACCAATGTGATTGCATGTGTGTTCTTTCCACAAACCACATATGTACCCACTAGAGTAATTGAATGTGTGTTCTTTTCCACAAACCACATATCGATCAACGAATGGCATTGCATGTGTGTTCTTTCCACAAACCACATATGGATCAACCAATGGCATTGCATGTGTGTTCTTTCCAAGAACCACATATGTATCCACTAGAGTCATTGCATGTGTGTTTTTTTGATAAACCACATGGATCAACTAATGGTATTACATGTGTGTTCTTTCCACAAACCACGTATGGATGAACCAATGTCATTGCATGTGTGTTCTTTTCACAAACCACATATGGATCAACCAATGCCATTGCATGTGTGTTCTTTCCACAAGCCACATATGTACCCACTAGAGTAATTGCATGTGTGTTCTTTTCCACAAACCACATATGGATCCACTAGAGGCATAGTATGTGTGTTCTTTCCACAAACCACATATGTATGCACCAATGTCATTGCATGCGTGTTCTTTTCACAAACCACATATGGATCAACCAATGTCATTGCATATGTGTTCTTTTCCACAAACCACATATCGATCGACTAGAATCATTAGATGTGTGTTCTTTCCACAAACCACATATGTATCCACTAGAGTCATTGCATGTGTGTTTTTTCCACGAACCACATGGATCAACGAATGGCATTGCATGTGTCTTCTTTCCACAAACCACATATGGATCAACCAATGTCATTGCATGTGTGTTGTTTTCACAAACCACATATGGATCAACCAATGTCATTGCATGTGTGTTCTTTCCACAAACCACATATGTACCCACTAGAGTAATTGCATGTGCGTTCTTTTGACAAACCACATATAGATCAACCAATGGCATTGCATGTGTGTTATTGTCACAAAGCACATATGGATCAACCAATGTCATTGCATGTGTGTTCCTATCATGAACCATGCATTGATCCACCAATGTCATTGCATGTGTGTTCTTTCCACAAACCACATATGTACCCACTAGAGTAATTGCATGTGTGTTCTTTTCCACAAACCACATATCGATCAACGAATGACATTGCATGTGTGTTCTTTCCACAAACCACATATGGATCCACTAGAGTCATTGCATGTGTGTTTTTTCCACAAACCACATGGATCAACCAATGGCATTGCATGTGTGTTCTTTCCACAAACCACATAAGGATCAACCAATGTCATTGCATGTGTGTTCTTTTCACAAACCACATATGGATCAAACAATGCATTGTATGTGTGTACTTTCCACAAACCACATATGTACCGACTAGAGTAATTGCATGTGTGTTCTTTTCCACAAACCACATATGGATCCACTAGAGTCATTGCATGTGTGTTCTTTCCACAAACCACATATGTATCCACCAATGTCATTGCATGCGTGTTCTTTTCACAAACCACACATGGATCAACCAATGTCATTGCATATGTCTTCTTTTCACAAACCACATATGGATCCACTAGAATCATTGCATGTGTGTTCTTTCCACAAACCACATATGTATCCACTAGAGTCATTGCATGTGTGTTTTTTCCACGAACCACATGGATCAACCAATAGCATTGGATGTGTGTTCTTTCCATAAACCACGTATGGATCAACCAATGTCATTCCATGTGTATTCTTTTCACAAACCACATATGGATCAACCAATGCCATTGCATGTGTGTTCTTTCCACAAACCACATATGGATCCACTAGAGTCATTGCATGTGTGTTCTTTTGACAAACCACATATGGATCCACCAATGGCATTGCATGTGTGTTATTGTCACAAACCACATATGGATCAACCAATGTCATTGCATGTGTGTTCCTATCATGAACCACACATGGATCCACCAATGTGATTGCATGTGTGTTCTTTCCACAAACCACATATGTACCCACTAGAGTAATTGAATGTGTGTTCTTTTCCACAAACCACATATCGATCAACGAATGGCATTGCATGTGTGTTCTTTCCACAAACCACATATGGATCAACCAATGGCATTGCATGTGTGTTCTTTCCAAGAACCACATATGTATCCACTAGAGTCATTGCATGTGTGTTTTTTCGATAAACCACATGGATCAACTAATGGTATTACATGTGTGTTCTTTCCACAAACCACGTATGGATGAACCAATGTCATTGCATGTGTGTTCTTTTCACAAACCACATATGGATCAACCAATGCCATTGCATGTGTGTTCTTTCCACAAGCCACATATGTACCCACTAGAGTAATTGCATGTGTGTTCTTTTCCACAAACAACATATGGATCCACTAGAGGCATAGTATGTGTGTTCTTTCCACAAACCACATATGTATGCACCAATGTCATTGCATGCGTGTTCTTTTCACAAACCACATATGGATCAACCAATGTCATTGCATATGTGTTCTTTTCCACAAACCACATATCGATCGACTAGAATCATTAGATGTGTGTTCTTTCCACAAACCACATATGTATCCACTAGAGTCATTGCATGTGTGTTTTTTCCACGAACCACATGGATCAACGAATGGCATTGCATGTGTCTTCTTTCCACAAACCACATATGGATCAACCAATGTCATTGCATGTGTGTTGTTTTCACAAACCACATATGGATCAACCAATGTCATTGCATGTGTGTTCTTTCCACAAACCACATATGTACCCACTAGAGTAATTGCATGTGCGTTCTTTTGACAAACCACATATAGATCAACCAATGGCATTGCATGTGTGTTATTGTCACAAACCACATATGGATCAACCAATGTCATTACATGTGTGTTCCTATCATGAACCATGCATTGATCCACCAATGTCATTGCATGTGTGTTCTTTCCACAAACCACATATGTACCCACTAGAGTAATTGCATGTGTGTTCTTTTCCACAAACCACATATCGATCAACGAATGACATTGCATGTGTGTTCTTTCCACAAACCACATATGGATCCACTAGAGTCATTGCATGTGTGTTTTTTCCACAAACCACATGGATCAACCAATGGCATTGCATGTGTGTTCTTTCCACAAACCACATAAGGATCAACCAATGTCATTGCATGTGTGTTCTTTTCACAAACCACATATGGATCAAACAATGCATTGCATGTGTGTTCTTTCCACAAACCACATATGTACCGACTAGAGTAATTGCATGTGTGTTCTTTTCCACAAACCACATATGGATCCACTAGAGTCATTGCATGTGTGTTCTTTCCACAAACCACATATGTATCCACCAATGTCATTGCATGCGTGTTCTTTTCACAAACCACACATGGATCAACCAATGTCATTGCATATGTCTTCTTTTCACAAACCACATATGGATCCACTAGAATCATTGCATGTGTGTTCTTTCCACAAACCACATATGTATCCACTAGAGTCATTGCATGTGTGTTTTTTCCACGAACCACATGGATCAACCAATAGCATTGGATGTGTGTTCTTTCCATAAACCACGTATGGATAAACCAATGTCATTCCATGTGTATTCTTTTCACAAACCACATATGGATCAACCAATGCCATTGCATGTGTGTTCTTTCCACAAACCACATATGGATCCACTAGAGTCATTGCATGTGTGTTCTTTTGAGAAACCACATATGGTTCCACCAATGGCATTGCATGTGTGTTATTGTCACAAACCACATATGGATCAACCAATGTCATTGCATGTGTGTTCCTATCATGAACCACACATGGATCCACCAATGTGATTGCATGTGTGTTCTTTCCACAAACCACATATGTACCCACTAGAGTAATTGAATGTGTGTTCTTTTCCACAAACCACATATCGGTCAACGAATGGCATTGCATGTGTGTTCTTTACACAAACCACATATGGATCAACCAATGGCATTGCATGTGTGTTCTTTCCAAGAACCACATATGTATCCACTAGAGTCATTGCATGTGCGTTTTTTCGATAAACCACATGGATCAACTAATGGTATTACATGTGTGTTCTTTCCACAAACCACGTCTGGATGAACCAATGTCATTGCATGTGTGTTCTTTTCACAAACCACATATGGATCAACCAATGCCATTGCACGTGTGTTCTTTCCACAAGCCACATATGTACCCACTAGAGTAATTGCATGTGTGTTCTTTTCCACAAACCACATATGGATCCACTAGAGGCATAGCATGTGTGTTCTTTCCACAAACCACATATGTATGCACCAATGTCATTGCATGCGTGTTATTTTCACAAACCACATATGGATCAACCAATGTCATTGCATATGTGTTCTTTTCCACAAACCACATATGGATCGACTAGAATCATTAGATGTGTGTTCTTTCCACAAACCACATATGTATCCACTAGAGTCATTGCATGTGTGTTTTTTCCACGAACCACATGGATCCAAGAATGGCATTGCATGTGTATTCTTTCCACAAACCACATATGGATCAACCAATGTCATTGCATGTGTGTTGTTTTCACAAACCACATATGGATCAACCAATGTCATTGCATGTGTGTTCTTTACACAAACCACATATGTACCCACTAGAGTAATTGCATGTGCGTTCTTTTGACAAACCACATATAGATCAACCAATGGCATTGCATGTGTGTTATTGTCACAAACCACATATGGATCAACCAATGTCATTGCATGTGTGTTCCTATCATGAACCACGCATTGATCCACCAATGTCATTGCATGTGTGTTCTTTCCACAAACCACATATGTACCCACTAGAGTAATTGCATGTGTGTTCTTTTCCACAAACCACATATCGATCAACGAATGACATTGCATGTGTGTTCTTTCCACAAACCACATATGGATCCACTAGAGTCATTGCATGTGTGTTTTTTCCACAAACCACATGGATCAACCAATGGCATTGCATGTGTGTTCTTTCCACAAACCACATAAGGATCAACCAATGTCATTGCATGTGTGTTCTTTTCACAAACCACATATGGATCAAACAATGCATTGCATGTGTGTTCTTTCCACAAACCACATATGTACCGACTAGAGTAATTGCATGTGTGTTCTTTTCCACAAACCACATATGGATCCACTAGACTCATTGCATGTGTGTTCTTTCCACAAACCACATATGTATCCACCAATGTCATTGCATGCGTGTTCTTTTCACAAACCACACATGGATCAACCAATGTCATTGCATATGTCTTCTTTTCACAAACCACATATGGATCCACTAGAATCATTGCATGTGTGTTCTTTCCACAAACCACATATGTATCCACTAGAGTCATTGCATGTGTGTTTTTTCCACGAACCACATGGATCAACCAATAGCATTGGATGTGTGTTCTTTCCATAAACCACGTATGGATCAACCAATGTCATTCCATGTGTATTCTTTTCACAAACCACATATGGATCAACCAATGCCATTGCATGTGTGTTCTTTCCACAAACCACATATGGATCCACTAGAGTCATTGCATGTGTGTTCTTTTGACAAACCACATATGGATCAACCAATGGCATTGCATGTGTGTTATTGTCACAAACCACATATGGATCAACCAATGTCATTGCATGTGTGTTCCTATCATGAACCACACATGGATCCACCAATGTGATTGCATGTGTGTTCTTTCCACAAACCACATATGTACCCACTAGAGTAATTGAATGTGTGTTCTTTTCCACAAACCACATATCGATCAACGAATGGCATTGCATGTGTGTTCTTTCCACAAACCACATATGGATCCACTAGAGTCATTGCATATGTGTTTTTTCCACAAACCACATATGGATCCACTAGAGTCATTGCATGTGTGTTTTCCACAAACCACATGGATCAACCAATGGCATTGCATGTGTTTTCTTTCCACAAACCACATATTGATCAACCAATGTCATTGCTTGTGTGTTCTTTTCACAAACCACATATGGATAAACCAATGCCATTGCATGTTAGTTCTTTCCACAAACCATATATGTACCCACTAGAGTAATTGCATGTGTGTTCTTTTCCACAAACCACATATGGATCCACTAGAGTCATTGCATGTGTGTTCTTTCCACAAACCATATATGTATCCACCAATGTCATTGCATGCGTGTTCTTTTCACAAACTACATATGGATCCACTAGAGTCATTGCATGTGTGTTTTTTCCACGAACCACTTGGATCAACCAATGGCATTGTATGTGTGTTCTTTCCACAAACCACCTATGGATCAACCAATGTCATTGCATGTGTGTTCTTTTCACAAACCACATGTGGATCATCCAATTCCATTGCATGTGTGTTCTTTCCACAAACCACATATGTACCCACTAGAGTAATTGCATGTGTGTTCTTTTGACAAACCACATATGGATGAACCAATGGCATTGCATGTGTTTTATTGTCACAAACCACATATGGATCCACCAATGTCATTGCATGTGTGTTCCTATCATGAACCACACATGGATCCACCAATGTCATTGCATGTGTGTTCTTTCCACAAACCACATATGTACCCACTAGAGTAATTGCATGTGTGTTCTTTTCCACAAACCACATATGGATCAACCAATGGCATTGCATGTGTGTTCTTTCCAAGAACCACATATGGATCCACTAGAGTCATTGCATGTGTGTTTTTTCGATAAACCACATGGATCAACTAATGGTATTACATGTGTGTTCTTTCCACAAACCACGTATGGATGAACCAATGTCATTGCATGTGTGTTCTTTTCACAAACCACATATGGATCAACCAATGACATTGCATGTGTGTTCTTTCCACAAGCCACATATGTACCCACTAGAGTAATTGCATGTGTGTTCTTTTCCACAAACCACATATGGATCCACTAGAGTCATTGCATGTGTGTTCTTTCCACAAACCACATATGTATCCACCAATGTCATTGCATGCGTGTTCTTTTCAGAAACCACACATGGATCAACCAATGTAATTGCATATGTCTTCTTTTCACAAACCACATATGGATCCACTAGAATCATTGCATGTGTGTTCTTTCCACAAACCACATATGTATCCACTAGAGTCATTGCATGTGTGTTTTTTCCACGAACCACATGGATCAACCAATAGCATTGGATGTGTGTTCTTTCCATAAACCACGTATGGATCAACCAATGTCATTCCATGTGTATTCTTTTCACAAACCACATATGGATCAACCAATGCCATTGCATGTGTGTTCTTTCCACAAACCACATATGGATCCACTAGAGTCATTGCATGTGTGTTCTTTTGACAAACCACATATGGATCCACCAATGGCATTGCATGTGTGTTATTGTCACAAACCACATATGGATCAACCAATGTCATTGCATGTGTGTTCCTATCATGAACCACACATGGATCCACCAATGTGATTGCATGTGTGTTCTTTCCACAAACCACATATGTACCCACTAGAGTAATTGAATGTGTGTTCTTTTCCACAAACCACATATCGGTCAATGAATGGCATTGCATGTGTGTTCTTTCCGCAAACCACATATGGATCAACCAATGGCATTGCATGTGTGTTCTTTCCAAGAACCACATATGTATCCACTAGAGTCATTGCATGTGTGTTTTTTCGATAAACCACATGGATCAACTAATGGTATTACATGTGTGTTCTTTCCACAAACCACGTATGGATGAACCAATGTCATTGCATGTGTGTTCTTTTCACAAACCACATATGGATCAACCAATGCCATTGCACGTGTGTTCTTTCCACAAGCCACATATGTACCCACTAGAGTAATTGCATGTGTGTTCTTTTCCACAAACCACATATGGATCCACTAGAGGCATAGCATGTGTGTTCTTTCCACAAACCACATATGTATGCACCAATGTCATTGCATGCGTGTTCTTTTCACAAACCACATATGGATCAACCAATGTCATTGCATATGTGTTCTTTTCCACAAACCACATATGGATCGACTAGAATCATTAGATGTGTGTTCTTTCGACAAACCACATATGTATCCACTAGAGTCATTGCATGTGTGTTTTTTCCACGAACCACATGGATCAAAGAATGGCATTGCATGTGTCTTCTTTCCACAAACCACATATGGATCAACCAATGTCATTGCATGTGTGTTGTTTTCACAAACCACATATGGATCAACCAATGTCATTGCATGTGTGTTCTTTCCACAAACCACATATGTACCCACTAGAGTAATTGCATGTGCGTTCTTTTGACAAACCACATATAGATCAACCAATGGCATTGCATGTGTGTTATTGTCACAAACCACATATGGATCAACCAATGTCATTGCATGTGTGTTCCTATCGTGAACCACGCATGGATCCACCAATGTCATTGCATGTGTGGTTTTTCCACAAACCACATATGTACCCACTAGAGTAATTGCATGTGTGTTCTTTTCCACAAACCACATATCGATCAACGAATGACATTGCATGTGTGTTCTTTCCACAAACCACATATGGATCCACTAGAGTCATTGCATGTGTGTTTTTTCCACAAACCACATGGATCAACCAATGGCATTGCATGTGTGTTCTTTCCACAAACCACATAAGGATCAACCAATGTCATTGCATGTGTGTTCTTTTCACAAACCACATATGGATCAAACAATGCATTGCATGTGTGTTCTTTCCACAAACCACATATGTGCCGACTAGAGTAATTGCATGTTTGTTCTTTTCCACAAACCACATATGGATCCACTAGACTCATTGCATGTGTGTTCTTTCCACAAACCACATATGTATCCACCAATGTCATTGCATGCGTGTTCTTTTCACAAACCACACATGGATCAACCAATGTCATTGCATATGTCTTCTTTTCACAAACCACATATGGATCCACTAGAATCATTGCATGTGTGTTCTTTCCACAAACCACATATATATCCACTAGAGTCATTGCATGTGTGTTTTTTCCACGAACCACATGGATCAACCAATAGCATTGGATGTGTGTTCTTTCCATAAACCACGTATGGATCAACCAATGTCATTCCATGTGTATTCTTTTCACAAACCACATATGGATCAACCAATGCCATTGCATGTGTGTTCTTTCCACAAACCACATATGGATCCACTAGAGTCATTGCATGTGTGTTCTTTTGACAAACCACATATGGATCAACCAATGGCATTGCATGTGTGTTATTGTCACAAACCACATATGGATCAACCAATGTCATTGCATGTGTGTTCCTATCATGAACCACACATGGATCCACCAATGTGATTGCATGTGTGTTCTTTCCACAAACCACATATGTACCCACTAGAGTAATTGAATGTGTGTTCTTTTCCACAAACCACATATCGATCAACGAATGGCATTGCATGTGTGTTCTTTCCACAAACCACATATGGATCCACTAGAGTCATTGCATATGTGTTTTTTCCACAAACCACATATGGATCCACTAGAGTCATTGCATGTGTGTTTTCCACAAACCACATGGATCAACCAATGGCATTGCATGTGTTTTCTTTCCACAAACCACATATGGATCAACCAATGTCATTGCATGTGTGTTATTTTCACAAACCACATATGGATAAACCAATGCCATTGCATGTTAGTTCTTTCCACAAACCATATATGTACCCACTAGAGTAATTGCATGTGTGTTCTTTTCCACAAACCACATATGGATCCACTAGAGTCATTGCATGTGTGTTCTTTCCACAAACCATATATGTATCCACCAATGTCATTGCATGCGTGTTCTTTTCACAAACGACATATGGATCCACTAGAGTCATTGCATGTGTGTTTTTTCCACGAACCACTTGGATCAACCAATGGCATTGTATGTGTGTTCTTTCCACAAACCAAATATGGATCAACCAATGTCATTGCATGTGTGTTCTTTTCACAAACCACATATGGATCATCCAATGCCATTGCATGTGTGTTCTTTCCACAAACCACATATGTATCCACTAGAGTAATTGCATGTGTGTTCTTTTGACAAACCACATATGGATGAACCAATGGCATTGCATGTGTTTTATTGTCACAAACCACATATGGATCCACCAATGTCATTGCATGTGTGTTCCTATCATGAACCACACATGGATCCACCAATGTCATTGCATGTGTGTTCTTTCCACAAACCACATATGTACCCACTAGAGTAATTGCATGTGTGTTCTTTTCCACAAACCACATATGGATCAACCAATGGCATTGCATGTGTGTTCTTTCCAAGAACCACATATGTATCCACTAGAGTCATTGCATGTGTGTTTTTTCGATAAACCACATGGATCAACTAATGGTATTACCTGTGTGTTCTTTCCACAAACCATGTATGGATGAACCAATGTCATTGCATGTGTGTTCTTTTCACAAACCACGTATGGATGAACCAATGTCATTGCATGTGTGTTCTTTTCACAAACCACATATGGATCAACCAATGCCATTGCATGTGTGTTCTTTCCACAAGCCACATATGTACCCACTAGAGTAATTGCATGTGTGTTCTTTTCCACAAACCACATATGGATCCACTAGAGGCATAGCATGTGTGTTCTTTCCACAAACCACATATGTATGCACCAATGTCATTGCATGCGTGTTCTTTTCACAAACCACATATGGATCAACCAATGTCATTGCATATGTGTTCTTTTCCACAAACCACATATGGATCGACTAGAATCATTAGATGTGTGTTCTTTCCACAAACCACATATGTATCCACTAGAGTCATTGCATGTGTGTGTTTTCCATGAACCACATGGATCAAAGAATGGCATTGCATGTGTCTTCTTTCCACAAACCACATATGGATCAACCAATGTCATTGCATGTGTGTTGTTTTCACAAACCACATATGGATCAACCAATGTCATTGCATGTGTGTTCTTTCCACAAACCACATATGTACCCACTAGAGTAATTGCATGTGTTCTTTTGACAAACCACATATAGATCAACCAATGGCATTGCATGTGTTTTATTGTCACAAACCACATATGGATCAACCAATGTCATTGCATGTGTGTTCCTATCATGAACCACGCATTGATCCACCAATGTCATTGCATGTGTGTTCTTTCCACAAACCACATATGTACCCACTAGAGTAATTGCATGTGTGTTCTTTTCCACAAACCACATATCGATCAACGAATGACATTGCATGTGTGTTCTTTCCACAAACCACATATGGATCCACTAGAGTCATTGCATGTGTGTTTTTTCCACAAACCACATGGATCAACCAATGGCATTGCATGTGTGTTCTTTCCACAAACCACATAAGGATCAACCAATGTCATTGCATGTGTGTTCTTTTCACAAACCACATATGGATCAAACAATGCATTGCATGTGTGTTCTTTCCACAAACCACATATGTACCGACTAGAGTAATTGCATGTGTGTTCTTTTCCACAAACCACATATGGATCCACTAGACTCATTGCATGTGTGTTCTTTCCACAAACCACATATGTATCCACCAATGTCATTGCATGCGTGTTCTTTTCACAAACCACACATGGATCAACCAATGTCATTGCATATGTCTTCTTTTCACAAACCACATATGGATCCACTAGAATCATTGCATGTGTGTTCTTTCCACAAACCACATATGTATCCACTAGAGTCATTGCATGTGTGTTTTTTCCACGAACCACATGGATCAACCAATAGCATTGGATGTGTGTTCTTTCCATAAACCACGTATGGATCAACCAATGTCATTCCATGTGTATTCTTTTCACAAACCACATATGGATCAACCAATGCCATTGCATGTGTGTTCTTTCCACAAACCACATATGGATCCACTAGAGTCATTGCATGTGTGTTCTTTTGACAAACCACATATGGATCAACCAATGGCATTGCATGTGTTATTGTCACAAACCACATATGGATCAACCAATGTCATTGCATGTGTGTTCCTATCATGAACCCCACATGGATCCACCAATGTGATTGCATGTGTGTTCTTTCCACAAACCACATATGTACCCACTAGAGTAATTGAATGTGTGTTCTTTTCCACAAACCACATATCGGTCAATGAATGGCATTGCATGTGTGTTCTTTCCACAAACCACATATGGATCCACTAGAGTCATTGCATATGTGTTTTTTCCACAAACCACATATGGATCCACTAGAGTCATTGCATGTGTGTTTTCCACAAACAACATGGATCAACCAATGGCATTGCATGTGTTTTCTTTCCACAAACCACATATGGATCAACCAATGTCATTGCATGTGTGTTCTTTTCACAAACCACATATGGATAAACCAATGCCATTGCATGTTAGTTCTTTCCACAAACCATATATGTACCCACTAGAGTAATTGCATGTGTGTTCTTTTCCACAAACCACATATGGATCCACTATAGTCATTGCATGTGTGTTCTTTCCACAAACCATATATGTATCCACCAATGTCATTGCATGCGTGTTCTTTTCACAAACTACATATGGATCCACTAGAGTCATTGCATGTGTGTTTTTTCCACGAACCACTTGGATCAACCAATGGCATTGTATGTGTGTTCTTTCCACAAACCACCTATGGATCAACCAATGTCATTGCATGTGTGTTCTTTTCACAAACCACATATGGATCATCCAATGCCATTGCATGTGTGTTCTTTCCACAAACCACATATGTACCCACTAGAGTAATTGCATGTGTGTTCTTTTGACAAACCACATATGGATGAACCAATGGCATTGCATGTGTTTTATTGTCACAAACCACATATGGATCCACCAATGTCATTGCATGTGTGTTCCTATCATGAACCACACATGGATCCACCAATGTCATTGCATGTGTGTTCTTTCCACAAACCACATATGTACCCACTAGAGTAATTGCATGTGTGTTCTTTTCCACAAACCACATATGGAGCAACCAATGGCATTGCATGTGTGTTCTTTCCAAGAACCACATATGTATCCACTAGAGTCATTGCATGTGTGTTTTTTCGATAAACCACATGGATCAACTAATGGTATTACCTGTGTGTTCTTTCCACAAACCATGTATGGATGAACCAATGTCATTGCATGTGTGTTCTTTTCACAAACCACGTATGGATGAACCAATGTCATTGCATGTGTGTTCTTTTCACAAACCACATATGGATCAACCAATGCCATTGCATGTGTGTTCTTTCCACAAGCCACATATGTACCCACTAGAGTAATTGCATGTGTGTTCTTTTCCACAAACCACATATGGATCCACTAGAGGCATAGCATGTGTGTTCTTTCCACAAACCACATATGTATGCACCAATGTCATTGCATGCGTGTTCTTTTCACAAACCACATATGGATCAACCAATGTCATTGCATATGTGTTCTTTTCCACAAACCACATATGGATCGACTAGAATCATTAGATGTGTGTTCTTTCCACAAACCACATATGTATCCACTAGAGTCATTGCATGTGTGTGTTTTCCATGAACCACATGGATCAAAGAATGGCATTGCATGTGTCTTCTTTCCACAAACCACATATGGATCAACCAATGTCATTGCATGTGTGTTGTTTTCACAAACCACATATGGATCAACCAATGTCATTGCATGTGTGTTCTTTCCACAAACCACATATGTATCCACTAGAGTAATTGCATGTGCGTTCTTTTGACAAACCACATATAGATCAACCAATGGCATTGCATGTGTTTTATTGTCACAAACCACATATGGATCAACCAATGTCATTGCATGTGTGTTCCTATCATGAACCACTAATTTATCCACCAATGTCATTGCATGTGTGTTCTTTCCACAAACCACATATGTACCCACTAGAGTAATTGCATGTGTGTTCTTTTCCACAAACCACATATCGATCAACGAATGACATTGCATGTGTGTTCTTTCCACAAACCACATATGGATCCACTAGAGTCATTGCATGTGTGTTTTTTCCACAAACCACATGGATCAACCAATGGCATTGCATGTGTGTTCTTTCCACAAACCACATAAGGATCAACCAATGTCATTGCATGTGTGTTCTTTTCACAAACCACATATGGATCAAACAATGCATTGCATGTGTGTTCTTTCCACAAACCACATATGTACCGACTAGAGTAATTGCATGTGTGTTCTTTTCCACAAACCACATATGGATCCACTAGACTCATTGCATGTGTGTTCTTTCCACAAACCACATATGTATCCACCAATGTCATTGCATGCGTGTTCTTTTCACAAACCACACATGGATCAACCAATGTCATTGCATATGTCTTCTTTTCACAAACCACATATGGATCCACTAGAATCATTGCATGTGTGTTCTTTCCACAAACCACATATGTATCCACTAGAGTCATTGCATGTGTGTTTTTTCCACGAACCACATGGATCAACCAATAGCATTGGATGTGTGTTCTTTCCATAAACCACATATGGATCAACCAATGTCATTCCATGTGTATTCTTTTCACAAACCACATATGGATCAACCAATGCCATTGCATGTGTGTTCTTTCCACAAACCACATATGGATCCACTAGAGTCATTGCATGTGTGTTCTTTTGACAAACCACATATGGATCAACCAATGGCATTGCATGTGTGTTATTGTCACAAACCACATATGGATCAACCAATGTCATTGCACGTGTGTTCCTATCATGAACCACACATGGATCCACCAATGTGATTGCATGTGTGTTCTTTCCACAAACCACATATGTACCCACTAGAGTAATTGAATGTGTGTTCTTTTCCACAAACCACATATCGATCAACGAATGGCATTGCATGTGTGTTCTTTCCACAAACCACATATGGATCCACTAGAGTCATTGCATATGTGTTTTTTCCACAAACCACATATGGATCCACTAGAGTCATTGCATGTGTGTTTTCCACAAACAACATGGATCAACCAATGGCATTGCATGTGTTTTCTTTCCACAAACCACATATGGATCAACCAATGTCATTGCATGTGTGTTCTTTTCACAAACCACATATGGATAAACCAATGCCATTGCATGTTAGTTCTTTCCACAAACCATATATGTACCCACTAGAGTAATTGCATGTGTGTTCTTTTCCACAAACCACATATGGATCCACTAGAGTCATTGCATGTGTGTTCTTTCCACAAACCATATATGTATCCACCAATGTCATTGCATGCGTGTTCTTTTCACAAACTACATATGGATCCACTAGAGTCATTGCATGTGTGTTTTTTCCACGAACCACTTGGATCAACCAATGGCATTGTATGTGTGTTCTTTCCACAAACCACCTATGGATCAACCAATGTCATTGCATGTGTGTTCTTTTCACAAACCACATATGGATCATCCAATGCCATTGCATGTGTGTTCTTTCCACAAACCACATATGTACCCACTAGAGTAATTGCATGTGTGTTCTTTTGACAAACCACATATGGATGAACCAATGGCATTGCATGTGTTTTATTGTCACAAACCACATATGGATCCACCAATGTCATTGCATGTGTGTTCCTATCATGAACCACACATGGATCCACCAATGTCATTGCATGTGTGTTCTTTCCACAAACCACATATGTACCCACTAGAGTAATTGCATGTGTGTTCTTTTCCACAAACCACATATGGATCAACCAATGGCATTACATGTGTGTTCTTTCCAAGAACCACATATGTATCCACTAGAGTCATTGCATGTGTGTTTTTTCGATAAACCACATGGATCAACTAATGGTATTACCTGTGTGTTCTTTCCACAAACCATGTATGGATGAACCAATGTCATTGCATGTGTGTTCTTTTCACAAACCACGTATGGATGAACCAATGTCATTGCATGTGTGTTCTTTTCACAAACCACATATGGATCAACCAATGCCATTGCATGTGTGTTCTTTCCACAAGCCACATATGTACCCACTAGAGTAATTGCATGTGTGTTCTTTTCCACAAACCACATATGGATCCACTAGAGGCATAGCATGTGTGTTCTTTCCACAAACCACATATGTATGCACCAATGTCATTGCATGCGTGTTCTTTTCACAAACCACATATGGATCAACCAATGTCATTGCATATGTGTTCTTTTCCACAAACCACATATGGATCGACTAGAATCATTAGATGTGTGTTCTTTCCACAAACCACATATGTATCCACAAGAGTCATTGCATGTGTGTGTTTTCCATGAACCACATGGATCAAAGAATGGCATTGCATGTGTCTTCTTTCCACAAACCACATATGGATCAACCAATGTCATTGCATGTGTGTTGTTTTCACAAACCACATATGGATCAACCAATGTCATTGCATGTGTGTTCTTTCCACAAACCACATATGTACCCACTAGAGTAATTGCATGTGCGTTCTTTTGACAAACCACATATAGATCAACCAATGGCATTGCATGTGTTTTATTGTCACAAACCACATATGGATCAACCAATGTCATTGCATGTGTGTTCCTATCATGAACCACGCATTGATCCACCAATGTCATTGCATGTGTGTTCTTTCCACAAACCACATATGTACCCACTAGAGTAATTGCATGTGTGTTCTTTTCCACAAACCACATATCGATCAACGAATGACATTGCATGTGTGTTCTTTCCACAAACCACATATGGATCCACTAGAGTCATTGCATGTGTGTTTTTTCCACAAACCACATGGATCAACCAATGGCATTGCATGTGTGTTCTTTCCACAAACCACATAAGGATCAACCAATGTCATTGCATGTGTGTTCTTTTCACAAACCACATATGGATCAAACAATGCATTGCATGTGTGTTCTTTCCACAAACCACATATGTACCGACTAGAGTAATTGCATGTGTGTTCTTTTCCACAAACCACATATGGATCCACTAGACTCATTGCATGTGTGTTCTTTCCACAAACCACATATGTATCCACCAATGTCATTGCATGCGTGTTCTTTTCACAAACCACATGGATCAACCAATGTCATTGCATATGTCTTCTTTTCACAAACCACATATGGATCCACTAGAATCATTGCATGTGTGTTCTTTCCACAAACCACATATGTATCCACTAGAGTCATTGCATGTGTGTTTTTTCCACGAACCACATGGATCAACCAATAGCATTGGATGTGTGTTCTTTCCATAAACCACATATGGATCAACCAATGTCATTCCATGTGTATTCTTTTCACAAACCACATATGGATCAACCAATGCCATTGCATGTGTGTTCTTTCCACAAACCACATATGGATCCACTAGAGTCATTTCATGTGTGTTCTTTTGACAAACCACATATGGATCAACCAATGGCATTGCATGTGTGTTATTGTCACAAACCACATATGGATCAACCAATGTCATTGCATGTGTGTTCCTATCATGAACCACACATGGATCCACCAATGTGATTGCATGTGTGTTCTTTCCACAAACCACATATGTACCCACTAGAGTAATTGAATGTGTGTTCTTTTCCACAAACCACATATCGATCAACGAATGGCATTGCATGTGTGTTCTTTCCACAAACCACATATGGATCCACTAGAGTCATTGCATATGTGTTTTTTCCACAAACCACATATGGATCCACTAGAGTCATTGCATGTGTGTTTTCCACAAACAACATGGATCAACCAATGGCATTGCATGTGTTTTCTTTCCACAAACCACATATGGATCAACCAATGTCATTGCATGTGTGTTCTTTTCACAAACCACATATGGATAAACCAATGCCATTGCATGTTAGTTCTTTCCACAAACCATATATGTACCCACTAGAGTAATTGCATGTGTGTTCTTTTCCACAAACCACATATGGATCCACTAGAGTCATTGCATGTGTGTTCTTTCCACAAACCATATATGTATCCACCAATGTCATTGCATGCGTGTTCTTTTCACAAACTACATATGGATCCACTAGAGTCATTGCATGTGTGTTTTTTCCACGAACCACTTGGATCAACCAATGGCATTGTATGTGTGTTCTTTCCACAAACCACCTATGGATCAACCAATGTCATTGCATATGTGTTCTTTTCACAAACCACATATGGATCATCCAATGCCATTGCATGTGTGTTCTTTCCACAAACCACATATGTACCCACTAGAGTAATTGCATGTGTGTTCTTTTGACAAACCACATATGGATGAACCAATGGCATTGCATGTGTTTTATTGTCACAAACCACATATGGATCCACCAATGTCATTGCATGTGTGTTCCTATCATGAACCACACATGGATCCACCAATGTCATTGCATGTGTGTTCTTTCCACAAACCACATATGTACCCACTAGAGTAATTGCATGTGTGTTCTTTTCCACAAACCACATATGGATCAACCAATGGCATTGCATGTGTGTTCTTTCCAAGAACCACATATGTATCCACTAGAGTCATTGCATGTGTGTTTTTTCGATAAACCACATGGATCAACTAATGGTATTACCTGTGTGTTCTTTCCACAAACCATGTATGGATGAACCAATGTCATTGCATGTGTGTTCTTTTCACAAACCACGTATGGATGAACCAATGTCATTGCATGTGTGTTCTTTTCACAAACCACATATGGATCAACCAATGCCATTGCATGTGTGTTCTTTCCACAAGCCACATATGTACCCACTAGAGTAATTGCATGTGTGTTCTTTTCCACAAACCACATATGGATCCACTAGAGGCATAGCATGTGTGTTCTTTCCACAAACCACATATGTATGCACCAATGTCATTGCATGCGTGTTCTTTTCACAAACCACATATGGATCAACCAATGTCATTGCATATGTGTTCTTTTCCACAAACCACATATGGATCGACTAGAATCATTAGATGTGTGTTCTTTCCACAAACCACATATGTATCCACAAGAGTCATTGCATGTGTGTGTTTTCCATGAACCACATGGATCAAAGAATGGCATTGCATGTGTCTTCTTTCCACAAACCACATATGGATCAACCAATGTCATTTCATTGTTGTTGTTTTCACAAACCACATATGGATCAACCAATGTCATTGCATGTGTGTTCTTTCCACAAACCACATATGTACCCACTAGAGTAATTGCATGTGCGTTCTTTTGACAAACCACATATAGATCAACCAATGGCATTGCATGTGTTTTATTGTCACAAACCACATATGGATCAACCAATGTCATTGCATGTGTGTTCCTATCATGAACCACGCATTGATCCACCAATGTCATTGCATGTGTGTTCTTTCCACAAACCACATATGTACCCACTAGAGTAATTGCATGTGTGTTCTTTTCCACAAACCACATATCGATCAACGAATGACATTGCATGTGTGTTCTTTCCACAAACCACATATGGATCATCTAGAGTAATTGCATGTGTGTTCTTTTCCACAAACCACATGGATCAACCAATGGCATTGCATGTGTGTTCTTTCCACAAACCACATAAGGATCAACCAATGTCATTGCATGTGTGTTCTTTTCACAAACCACATATGGATCAAACAATGCATTGCATGTGTGTTCTTTCCACAAACCACATATGTACCGACTAGAGTAATTGCATGTGTGTTCTTTTCCACAAACCACATATGGATCCACTAGACTCATTGCATGTGTGTTCTTTCCACAAACCACATATGTATCCACCAATGTCATTGCGCGTGTTCTTTTCACAAACCACACATGGATCAACCAATGTCATTGCATATGTCTTCTTTTCACAAACCACATATGGATCCACTAGAATCATTGCATGTGTGTTCTTTCCACAAACCACATATGTATCCACTAGAGTCATTGCATGTGTGTTTTTTCCACGAACCACATGGATCAACCAATAGCATTGGATGTGTGTTCTTTCCATAAACCACGTATGGATCAACCAATGTCATTCCATGTGTATTCTTTTCACAAACCACATATGGATCAACCAATGCCATTGCATGTGTGTTCTTTCCACAAACCACATATGGATCCACTAGAGTCATTGCATGTGTTCTTACACAAACCACATATGGATCAACCAATGGCATTGCATGTGTGTTATTGTCACAAACCACATATGGATCAACCAATGTCATTGCATGTGTGTTCCTATCATGAACCACACATGGATCCACCAATGTGATTGCATGTGTGTTCTTTCCACAAACCACATATGTACCCACTAGAGTAATTGAATGTGTGTTCTTTTCCACAAACCACATATCGATCAACGAATGGCATTGCATGTGTGTTCTTTCCACAAACCACATATGGATCCACTAGAGTCATTGCATATGTGTTTTTTCCACAAACCACATATGGATCCACTAGAGTCATTGCATGTGTGTTTTCCACAAACAACATGGATCAACCAATGGCATTGCATGTGTTTTCTTTCCACAAACCACATATGGATCAACCAATGTCATTGCATGTGTGTTCTTTTCACAAACCACATATGGATAAACCAATGCCATTGCATGTTAGTTCTTTCCACAAACCATATATGTACCCACTAGAGTAATTGCATGTGTGTTCTTTTCCACAAACCACATATGGATCCACTAGAGTCATTGCATGTGTGTTCTTTCCACAAACCATATATGTATCCACCAATGTCATTGCATGCGTGTTCTTTTCACAAACTACATATGGATCCACTAGAGTCATTGCATGTGTGTTTTTTCCACGAACCACTTGGATCAACCAATGGCATTGTATGTGTGTTCTTTCCACAAACCACCTATGGATCAACCAATGTCATTGCATGTGTGTTCTTTTCACAAACCACATATGGATCATCCAATGCCATTGCATGTGTGTTCTTTCCACAAACCACATATGTACCCACTAGAGTAATTGCATGTGTGTTCTTTTGACAAACCACATATGGATGAACCAATGGCATTGCATGTGTTTTATTGTCACAAACCACATATGGATCCACCAATGTCATTGCATGTGTGTTCCTATCATGAACCACACATGGATCCACCAATGTCATTGCATGTGTGTTCTTTCCACAAACCACATATGTACCCACTAGAGTAATTGCATGTGTGTTCTTTTCCACAAACCACATATGGATCAACCAATGGCATTGCATGTGTGTTCTTTCCAAGAACCACATATGGATCCACTAGAGTCATTGCATGTGTGTTTTTTCGATAAACCACATGGATCAACTAATGGTATTACATGTGTGTTCTTTCCACAAACCACGTATGGATGAACCAATGTCATTGCATGTGTGTTATTTTCACAAACCACATATGGATCAACCAATGCCATTGCATGTGTGTTCTTTCCACAAGCCACATATGTACCCACTAGAGTAATTGCATGTGTGTTCTTTTCCACAAACCACATATGGATCCACTAGAGGCATAGCATGTGTGTTCTTTCCACAAACCACATATGTATGCATATGTGTTCTTTTCCACAAACCACATATCGATCGACTAGAATCATTAGATGTGTGTTCTTTCCACAAACCACATATGTATCCACTAGAGTCATTGCATGTGTGTTTTTTCCACGAACCACATGGATCAACGAATGGCATTGCATGTGTCTTCTTTCCACAAACCACATATGGATCAACCAATGTCATTGCATGTGTGTTGTTTTCACAAACCACATATGGATCAACCAATGTCATTGCATGTGTGTTCTTTCCACAAACCACATATGTACCCACTAGAGTAATTGCATGTGCGTTCTTTTGACAAACCACATATAGATCAACCAATGGCATTGCATGTGTGTTATTGTCACAAACCACATATGGATCAACCAATGTCATTGCATGTGTGTTCCTATCATGAACCACGCATTGATCTACCAATGTCATTGCATGTGTGTTCTTTCCACAAACCACATATGTACCCACTAGAGTAATTGCATGTGTGTTCTTTTCCACAAACCACATATCGATCAACGAATGACATTGCATGTGTGTTCTTTCCACAAACCACATATGGATCCACTAGAGTCATTGCATGTGTGTTTTTCCCACAAACCACATGGATCAACCAATGGCATTGCATGTGTGTTCTTTTGTAACTACCTCGGTGAATTACGCTCCTAGTTACAAGCCTGGATGAGCGGAAATGGTTAAAATAGTACGATGGGGCCCAAATGCCACTCACAGGTAGACCTTTCGGCCGTCCTAACCATTTCCAAACATCGGGACAAGAACGGGCGGCGTAATCGGCAGGCGAAGGGATCAACTACATACACAAATGAGTATGTATGCAAGCCACCATACAATGGTTCTCAGAGTCATTCCATCTAAAAAGAAAGGAATATTGCAGCATACGGCAAGATCCAAATATCCTAGATAGATATAATAGTTTAGGATATCTCCTCATACATCAAACATCGGTATCAAGAAGCGGAAGACAAAATCCGAGTACGGATAAGAAGCAAATCGGCATAAGATGCCCCATAAATAAACACATCCCGCCCACAGATCTCACGGATCCCCGTTCCCGGAATCTCTACACCGAATGATCGTTGCCCGCATCGTCCGTCTCCTCCACCTAGTATCCATCTTGTGAGTGTACCTGTTCATCTGAACGAAATAATTTATCGTGTGAGACCCTAGGGGTACTCAGCAAGTCTTTATGCCTCTAAAGGGGACACAACCTGGGGTGACGCAATTGCAGCAAAAGATAAAACCGAACAATTCTATAGATACTCGCTAACCATCCGCCTAACCATAGATAGACGGATGTCCGTGAATTAATAACAACAGTTATAATAGTAATATTAACAGATCCATCCTCCTCGCTTACCGATGAGCAAGCGGACGAACAACCCCCATCCGTTGGCAGTTTTATTATCCATTCCATGAGTGTTGCACTATTTACTAGTCAGGTACTTAGTCAAATTAAAGGCGGTACTTTAGTTATACTTGTCTATGATCGAGAAACTGTGCTCCAAGTCGTCCATAACCGCGGACACGGCTTTCAGAAAGTTTTACCCTTCAGGGGTGCACAAATAGAAACACACACTCGATCAACCTCGGAAAAACCAAATCAAAACCAACGAGGCAGTCACGACAAAGCGATCAGGATTGAGAATATTTGAGGCCACCCCATTAAGCTACCAAGAACGGTGGCGGCTACGAGCGGACTCAAGGTTTGTGTGGCTGTAACGGCATTGGGAACCGAAAGTGTGGACTGGCTTGTCGACAATAAAACGGGTCACAGCCCTAAGCAAGACAGGTCGTTACCTGCACAATTTAAATAAAGCAAGAAAGCATGGCATAAGTACAGGATAGTAAATAAAACCTCGAACTAGTTTGTGGCCCCAAGAAATAAGAATGAATCAAGCTCGGCTCGGGGGTTCATAAGCCTCCGGATGTGGATAGCGAATATTCAAGAACAGGAATCAAGTACTCGGGGTCCTACGGGACACAAGTGATCCTGAAAAACCAAATAGCAAATATGGCTCACCGATGCCACTTTCATTAGTTATCCCATTACTACTCAGGTTAAGTTGTTTAGGTACCTCGTTATCCATCAGACACTCACATACCCTACACATGCTATTCTACGACTCGCATGGCTCAAACAACTCCTGTAGTAATGGCTCATGGGATGGAGGAACAAGCTTCGGTGGGGTTTAAAAATAAAGGCTATGCAATACTTGGGATTCAATTTAATGCAATCGCGACTCAATGATGCAAGAATAAGATAGAGGCAATAGGTAATATATGTATGCAAGCATGTGGTAGTGCTTGCACAGCTCGAGTTGAAGCGAGAGAAGGATGCAGGTAGTGCTCGGGTATCTTGGTATATCCCACCTTTCCTATTCAAGAAGAACCAAACAAACAAGGGCCAACATAAATAAAGTCAAACATAGGAATAAAATGCATCAAGCAAACAATCATGCCATGATGAATGATGCACAATTTGCATGGCAATAAAGTAGCATGGCATGGGTGAGGTGTGGAATACAAGAATAATCATTTTATGGAGTTTTAATCACATTTTAGCATCATATTAGTTGCTGTACACATTATATTTATATGATTCATGCTGCAAAACAGAACACGGAATGCATAAACAGAAAGGTCTCGTCGAGCTAATCATTTTAGACATATCATTTGTTAAATTTGGAGTTATAAAACAAAAGTTATTAATTAATTAAGGTAAAGGGCAATTTATTGTAATTTTAATTAACTTGGAAAATAAAGTGTCCAAAATATATTTTGAAGGGCATATTTGAATTCCTCATATTTTTCTGACTTCAAAACATATATCATATGTATTATTTGGATTTGTATTTTAAAAGTTATTTAAAACAGAATTAAATTTGAATTTAAATTAGTTTTGAAAAAGGTTTAAATTAAAACAGAAAATGGACAGAAACTTTTGTTACCCAGACAATCCTAGCCAAAGACACAGACAAGTGGGGCCAGGTGCTGTTGCACTTCATGTGAAAGGGTTTTAATCATGAGCTAAGCTAGCCTCGAGAGAATGATGTGAGTAGCCTGGGGCCACACAGCGCGCCCGGGACGCGACACGTGGGAGATCCAGGGGGTCTATCTGCAAAACGGTCGCTGAGGCTGATGGTGGGGCAGGCTGGTCCGCGGGTTAAGCAGAAAAAGATGCAGGGGGCTATCTGCAAAGCCTGTGTGCTTCTTCTCGAATGTCGGCGACGACAAAAAGCGGTGCTCGGCAGCGGGCGCACGGGATTCGATCCGGGGACCTGGCGTGCGCGCGCGGAGGCGGCAACCACTGCGGTGGTCTGGCGTTGTTCTTTGAGAGGCCAGCTGCTAGATGAGGTTCGCGCCAGGCTGAAAGCGAGACGCGCCTTCGCCCGGTGCACCAAGGGTGCTCGACGGAACGTACGACACGACCAGGAAACGACGACGAAGGCGAGGGTGTCTAGGAGGTTGCGTGGCTCACCGTGAGGCTGTTGGTGGCGTCGGATCGGCCAGAGGAGCAGCGGATCGTCGGCGAAGCAGAGGCCGGCGGAGCTAGGGTTTCGCGTCGGAGCGGCGTCGGCCTGGTGGCTCTGGTCCTCCTCCTCCTCGACGGCGTGTACAGGACGATGCAGGGGAACCTCCTCGTCCTCCTCGGCCACCTTCACGCCGCGCTCGTCTGCTGGATCGAAGGATCGTAGGTGGAGCCGACGGTGTCCGGCGAGAGGGAGATGGGGTCGGTGGAGAGGAAGGAGAGGAGCGGCAGGCTCGGGACGGATCTGGGAGAGGCAGCAGGGGTGGTGGGGCGGAGGTAAAGCAGAGAGGGAGAGGGAGGTGCCGTGCGGGAGTGGACGGTGGAAAAGGTGGCTCGGCCACCTTTTCTCCTCCTCCTTCACGTGCTCGGGCAGGTAGGGCGAGGTGGTGATGGGGGCTGCCAGGTGGGGTCAGGGCGAGGCCAGGCAGGCAGGGGAGGCTCGGGCTGGTGGGGCATGCAGGGCAGAGAGAGCTAGAGAGAGAGAGAGAGGGAGAGGGGCGGCATGGAGCTCGGGTTGGAGCTAGGCTCGGTTAGGGTTTGGTTCTAGGGTTGGGGTAGCTAGGTGGGCCAGGGTTAGGAACCAGGTGGGGTAGCCTTGGCATGAGAGAGGAGAGAGACCGAGAGGGAGGCATGAGGGTAGATGGGGTTAGCTAGGGAGGCATCGGATTAGGGTTTTAGAGATAGGGGGTATGGGTTTAGATTAGGTATAGATTAGGAGAGAGGTGAGATGTGGTGTGGTTATAGCTAGATCAACTAGATCAAGCCAAGGAATGGTAGAGAGGAAGATAGATGAATCACTCAAAAGACCAAATAAAAACAAAGGAGGCAAAAATATGGAGAGGGTTGCATGGCCCATGCATAATATTAATTCTAGGTTTCATCTTGTGAAAACAACATAAATATCCATGGCATTTATACCTATGCATTCCAAAAATATGGAATAAGCCAAACTAGAAGAAGGGGAAGGATGCCCCATGTGGAGTAGTTGCAGATGACCATATTTGAATAGAAATGGGACTTGCTAGTGTGTATGTGCCACTAGGTATTTAATAAGCCCAAGAATATCCCAACATGACAATAACCCCAAAACAACCCATATGGAAGCTAGGAAAAGGTTCCACTCACAAGGCATGCAAAGGTGGCCATGTGGCTCTCATAAACCAATAATGTGGAAACAATATGGTGCAAATATGAGAGCATGTGGAGATAGAATTGGATCCATCCCAACCCACATGAGCTAGAGGTAAACCCAATAAAGTGCAAAGCTCATATTTAGTTGGATGGTGGAATATATGGGGTGGTGACAAAGAAAGGTGGTGGAGTTAATAAAAGATATGCCCCCAACTCAACTTGGGCATTTAAACAATATATCAAGACCCAAATACAATATCAAGAGGCAAAAACAATTTACAATGCATAAGAGAGAAGAACCAAAACAGAAAGGGTTTTATATGATGCTCAAAATGCAAGGAGGCATGATGACATGAGCATGATATAATGATGATGCAACAATTATATATAGGAAGTAGCCATTATATTACTAGACCAAGTAGCATTACAATTGTTAGACAATTGGGATGCTACATCTTTCCACAAACCACATAAGGATCAACCAATGTCATTGCATGTGTGTTCTTTTCACAAACCACATATGGATCAAACAATGCATTGCATGTGTGTTCTTTCCACAAACCACATATGTACCGACTAGAGTAATTGCATGTGTGTTCTTTTCCACAAACCACATATGGATCCACTAGAGTCATTGCATGTGTGTTCTTTCCACAAACCACATATGTATCCACCAATGTCATTGCATGCGTGTTCTTTTCACAAACCACACATGGATCAACCAATGTCATTGCATATGTCTTCTTTTCACAAACCACATATGGATCCACTAGAATCATTGCATGTGTGTTCTTTCCACAAACCACATATGTATCCACTAGAGTCATTGCATGTGTGTTTTTTCCACGAACCACATGGATCAACCAATAGCATTGGATGTGTGTTCTTTCCATAAACCACGTATGGATCAACCAATGTCATTCCATGTGTATTCTTTTCACAAACCACATATGGATCAACCAATGCCATTACATGTGTGTTCTTTCCACAAACCACATATGGATCCACTAGAGTCATTGCATGTGTGTTCTTTTGACAAACCACATATGGATCAACCAATGGCATTGCATGTGTGTTATTTTCACAAACCACAAATGGATCAACCAATGTCATTGCATGTGTGTTCCTATCATGAACCAGACATGGATCCACCAATGTGATTGCATGTGTGTTCTTTCCACGAACCACATATGTACCCACTAGAGTAATTGAATGTGTGTTCTTTTCCACAAACCACATATCGATCAACGAATGGCATTGCATGTGTGTTCTTTCCACAAACGACATATGGATCCACTAGAGTCATTGCATATGTGTTTTTTCCACAAACCACATATGGATCCACTAGAGTCATTGCATGTGTGTTTTTTCCACAAACCACATGGATCAACCAATGGCATTGCATGTGTTTTCTTTCGACAAACCACATATGGATCAACCAATTTCATTGCATGTGTGTTCTTTTCACAAACCACATATGGATAAACCAATGCCATTGCATGTTAGTTCTTTCCACAAACCATATATGTACCCACTAGAGTAATTGCATGTGTCTTCTTTTCCACAAACCACATATGGATCCACTAGTCATTGCATGTGTGTTCTTTCCACAAACCATATATGTATCCACCAATGTCATTGCATGCGTGTTCTTTTCACAAACTACATATGGATCCACTAGAGTCATTCATGTGTGTTTTTTCCACGAACCACTTGGATCAACCAATGGCATTGTATGTGTGTTCTTTCCACAAACCACCTATGTATCAACCAATCTCATTGCATGTGTGTTCTTTTCACAAACCACATATGGATCATCCAATGCCATTGCATGTGTGTTCTTTCCACAAACCACATATGTACCCACTAGAGTAATTGCATGTGTGTTCTTTTGACAAACCACATATGGATGAACCAATGGAATTGCATGTGTTTTATTGTCACAAACCACATATGGATCCACCAATGTCATTGCATGTGTGTTCCTATCATGAACCACACATGGATCCACCAATGTCATTGCATGTGTGTTCTTTCCACAAACCACATATGTACCCACTAGAGTAATTGCATGTGTGTTCTTTTCCACAAACCACATATGGATCAACCAATGGCATTGCATGTGTGTTCTTTCCACATACCACATATGGATCCACTAGAGTCATTGCATGTGTGTTTTTTCCACAAACCACATGGATCAACCAATGGCGTTGCATGTGTGTTCTTTCCACAAATCACATATGGATCAACCAATGTCATTGCATGTGTGTTCTTTTCTCAGACCACTTATGGATCAACCAATGCCATTGCATGTGTGTTCTTTCCACAAACCATATATGTACCCACTAGATTAATTGCATGTGTGTTCTTTTCCACAAACCACATATGGATCCACTACAGTCATTGCATGTGTGTTCTTTACACAAACCACATATGGACCCACCAGAGTCATTGCATCTGTGTTCTTTTCCACAAACCACATGGATCAACCAATCTCATTGCATGTGTGTTCTTTTCACAAACCACATATGGATCATCAAATGCCATTGCATGTGTGTTCTTTCCACAAACCACATATGTACCCACTAGAGTAATTGCATGTGTGTTCTTTTGACAAACCACATATGGATGAACCAATGGAATTGCATGTGTTTTATTGTCACAAACCACATATGGATCCACCAATGTCATTGCATGTGTGTTCCTATCATGAACCACGCATGGATCCACCAATGTCATTGCATGTGTGTTCTTTCCACAAACCACATATGTACCCACTAGAGTAATTGCATGTGTGTTCTTTTCCACAAACCACATATGGATCAACCAATGGCATTGCATGTGTGTTCTTTCCACATACCACATATGGATCCACTAGAGTCATTGCATGTGTGTTTTTTCCACAAACCACATGGATCAACCAATGGCGTTGCATGTGTGTTCTTTCCACAAACCACATATGGATCAACCAATGTCATTGCATGTGTGTTCTTTTCTCAGACCACTTATGGATCAACCAATGCCATTGCATGTGTGTTCTTTCCACAAACCATATATGTACCCACTAGATTAATTGCATGTGTGTTCTTTTCCACAAACCACATATGGATCCACTACAGTCATTGCATGTGTGTTCTTTACACAAACCACATATGGACCCACCAGAGTCATTGCATCTGTGTTCTTTTCCACAAACCACATGGATCAACCAATGGCATTTCATGTTTGTTCTTTTCACCAACCACACATGTATCAACCAATGGTATTGCATGTGTGTTCTTTTCACAACCCACATATGGATCAACCAATGTCATTGCATGTGTGTTCTTTCCACAAACCACATATCGATCAACCAATGGCATTGCATGTGTGTTATTGTCACAAACCACATATGGATCAACCAATGTCATTGCATGTGTGTTCCTATCATGAACCACGCATGGATCCACCAATGTCATTGCATGTGTGTTCTTTCCACAAACCACATATGTACCCACTAGAGTAATTGCATGTGTGTTCTTTTCCACAAACCACATATGGATCAACCAATGGCATTGCATGTGTGTTCTTTCCACATACCACATATGGATCCACTAGAGTCATTGCATGTGTGTTTTTTCCACAAACCACATGGATCAACCAATGGTGTTGCATGTGTGTTCTTTCCACAAACCACATATGGATCAACCAATGTCATTGCATGTGTGTTCTTTTCACAAACCACATATGGATCAACCAATGCCATTGCATGTGTGTTCTTTCCACAAACCATATATGTACCCACTAGAGTAATTGCATGTGTGTTCTTTTCCACAAACCACATATGGATCCACTAGAGTCATTGCATGTGTGTTCTTTCCACAAACCACATATGGACCCACCAGAGTCATTGCATCTGTGTTCTTTTCCACAAACCACATGGATCAACCAATGGTATTGCATGTTTGTTCTTTTCACCAACCACACATGGATCAACCAATGGCATTGCATGTGTGTTCTTTTCACAACCCACATATGGATCAACCAATGTCATTGCATGTGTGTTCTTTCCACAAACCACATATCGATCAACCAATGGCATTGCATGTGTGTTATTGTCACAAACCACATATGGATCAACCAATTGCATTGCATGTGTGTTCTTTTCACAAACCACACATGGATCAACCAATGGCATTGCATGTGTGTTCTTTTCACAAACCTCATATGTATCCACTAGAGTAATTGCATGTGTGTTATTGTCACAAACCACATATGGATCAACCAATGGCATTGCATGTGTGTTGTTTCCACAAACCACATATGGATCAACCAATGTCATTGCATGTGTGTTCTTTTCCAGAAACCACATATGTATCCACTAGAATCATTGCATGTGTGTTCTTTTCACAAACCACATATGGATCCACTAGAGTCATTGCATGTGTGTTTTTTCCACAAACCACATGGATCAACCAATGGCATTGCATGTGTGTTCTTTCCACAAACCACATATGGATCAACCACCGATATTGCATGTGTGTTCTTTTCACAAACCACATATGGATCAACCAATGCCATCGCATCTGTGTTCTTTACACGAACCACATATGTACCCACTAGATTAATTGCATGTGTGTTCTTTTCCACGCACCACATATGGATCCACTAGAGTCATTGCATGTCTATTCTTTCCACAAACCACATATGGATCCACCAGAGTCATTGCATGTGTGTTCTTTTCCATAAACCACATGGATCAACCAATTGCATTGCATGTGTTCTTTTGACAAACCACACATGGATCAACCAATGGCATTGCATGTGTATTCTTTTCACAAACCTCATATGTATCCACTAGAGTAATTGCATGTGTGTTATTGTCACAAACCACATAAGGATCAACCAATGTCATTGCATGTGTGTTGTTTCCACAAACCACATATGGATCAACCAATGTCATTGCATATGTGTTCTTTTCAACAAACCACATATGTATCCACTAGAATCATTGCATGTGTGTTCTTTTCACAAACCACATATGGACCCACTAGAGTCATTGCATGTGTGTTCTTTCCACAAACCACATATGGATCAACCAATGGCATTGCATGTGTGTTATGGTCACAAGCCACATATGGATCAACCAATGTCATTGCATGTGTGTTTCTTTCATGAACCACACATGGATCCACCAACGTCATTGCATGTGTGTTCATTGCACAAACCACATATGTACCCGCTAGAGTAATTGCATGTGTGTTCTTTTCCACAAACCACATATGGATCCACCAATGTCATTGCATGTGTGTTCTTTCACTAATCACCCCTGGATCAACCAGAGTCATTACATGTGTATTCCTTCCACAAACCACACATGGATCCACCAGAGTCATTGCATGCGTGTTCTTTTCCACAAACCACATGGATCAACCAATAGCATTGCATGTGTGTTATTGTCACAGACCACATATGGATCAACCAATGTCATTGCATGTAGGTTCTTGTCATGAACCACACATGGATCCACCAATGCCATTGTATGTTTGTTCTTTCCACAAACCACACATGGATCCACCAGAGTCATTGCATGTGTGTTCTTTCCACAAACCACATATAGATCAACCAATGTCATTGCATGTGTGTTCTTTTTATAAACCACATAAGGGTCAACCAATGGCATTGCATGTGTGTTCCTGTCATGAACCACACATGGATCCACCAATTTCATTGCATGTGTGTGCTTTCCACAAACCACGTATGTACCCACAGAGTAATTGCATCTGTTCTTTCCACAAACCACTTATGGATCCACTAGAGTATTCACATGTGTGTTCTTTTCACAAACCACATATGGATCCACTGGAGTCATTGCATGTGTGTTTTTCCACAAACCACATGGATCAACCAATGGCATTGCATGTGTGTTCTTTCCACAAACCACATATGGATCAACCAACGATATTGCATGTGTGTTCTTTTCACAAACCACATATGGATCAACCAATGCCATCGCATCTGTGTTCTTTACACGAACCACATATGTACCCACTAGATTAATTGCATGTGTGTTCTTTTCCACGCACCACATATGGATCCACTAGAGTCATTGCATGTCTATTCTTTCCACAAACCACATATGGATCCACCAGAGTCATTGCATGTGTGTTCTTTTCCATAAACCACATGGATCAACCAATTGCATTGCATGTGTGTTCTTTTCACAAACCACATGGCTCAACCAATGGCATGGCATGTGTTCTTTTCACAAACCTCATATGTATCCACTAGAGTAATTGCATGTGTGTTATTGGCACAAACCACATATGGATCAACCAATGTCACTGCATGTGTGTTGTTTCCACAAACCACATATGGATCAACCAATGTCATTGCATATGTGTTCTTTTCCACAAACCACATATGTATCCACTAGAATTATTGCATGTGTGTTCTTTTCACAAACCACATATGGACCCACTAGAGTCATTGCATGTGTGTTCTTTCCACAAACCACATATGGATCAACCAATGGCATTGCATGTGTGTTATTGTCACAAGCCACATATGGATCAACCAATGTCATTGCGTGTGTGTTTCTTTCATGAACCGCACATGGATCCACCAATGTCATTGCATGTGTGTTCTTTGCACAAACCACATATGTACCCGCTAGAGTAATTGCATGTGTGTTCTGTTTCACAAACCACATATGGATCCACCAATGTCATTGAATGTGTGTTCTTTCACTAATCACACCTGGATCAACCAGAGTCATTACATGTGTATTCTTTCCACGAACCACACATGGATCCACCAGAGTCATTGCATGCGTGTTCTTTTCCACAAACCACATGGATCAACCAATGGCATTGCATGTGTGTTATTGTCACAGACCACATATGGATCAACCAATGTCATTGCATGTAGGTTCTTGTCATGAACCACAGATGGATCCACCAATGCCATTGTATGTTTGTTCTTTCCACAAACCACACATGGATCCACCAGAGTCATTGCATGTGTGTTCTTTCCACAAACCACATATAGATCCACCAATGCCATTGTATGTTTGTTCTTTCCACAAACCACACATGGATCATCCAATAACATTGCATGTGTGTTCTTTCCACAAACCACATATAGATCAACCAATGTCATTGCATGTGTGTTCTTTTTACAAACCACATAAGGGTCAACCAATGGCATTGCATGTGTGTTCCTGTCATGAACCACACATGGATCCACCAATTTCATTGCATGTGTGTGCTTTCCAGAAACCACGTATGTACCCATTAGAGTAATTGCATCTGTGTTCTTTTCCACAAACCACTTATGGATCCACTAGAGTATTTACATGTGTGTTCTTTTCACAAACCACATATGGATCCACTGGAGTCATTGCATGTGTGTTTTTTCCACAAACCACATGGATCAACCAATGGCATTGCATGTGTGTTCTTTCCACAAACCACATATGGATCAACCAACGATATTGCATGTGTGTTCTTTTCCAGAAACCACATATGTATCCACTAGAATCATTGCATGTGTGTTCTTTTCACAAACCACATATGGATCCACTAGAGTCATTGCATGTGTGTTTTTTCCACAAACCACATGGATCAACCAATGGCATTGCATGTGTGTTCTTTCCACAAACCACATATGGATCAACCACCGATATTGCATGTGTGTTCTTTTCACAAACCACATATGGATCAACCAATGCCATCGCATCTGTGTTCTTTACACGAACCACATATGTACCCACTAGATTAATTGCATGTGTGTTCTTTTCCACGCACCACATATGGATCCACTAGAGTCATTGCATGTCTATTCTTTCCACAAACCACATATGGATCCACCAGAGTCATTGCATGTGTGTTCTTTTCCATAAACCACATGGATCAACCAATTGCATTGCATGTGTTCTTTTGACAAACCACACATGGATCAACCAATGGCATTGCATGTGTATTCTTTTCACAAACCTCATATGTATCCACTAGAGTAATTGCATGTGTGCTATTGTCACAAACCACATATGGATCAAACAATGTCATTGCATGTGTGTTGTTTCCACAAACCACATATGGATCAACCAATGTCATTGCATATGTGTTCTTTTCAACAAACCACATATGTATCCACTAGAATCATTGCATGTGTGTTCTTTTCACAAACCACATATGGACCCACTAGAGTCATTGCATGTGTGTTCTTTCCACAAACCACATATGGATCAACCAATGGCATTGCATGTGTGTTATGGTCACAAGCCACATATGGATCAACCAATGTCATTGCATGTGTGTTTCTTTCATGAACCACACATGGATCCACCAACGTCATTGCTTGTGTGTTCATTGCACAAACCACATATGTAACCGCTAGAGTAATTGCATGTGTGTTCTTTTCCACAAACCACATATGGATCCACCAATGTCATTGCATGTGTGTTCTTTCACTAATCACCCCTGGATCAACCAGAGTCATTACATGTGTAATCTTTCCACGAACAACACATGGATCCACCAGAGTCATTGCATGCGTGTTCTTTTCCACAAACCACATGGATCAACCAATGGCATTGCATGTGTGTTATTGTCACAGACCACATATGGATCAACCAATGTCATTGCATGTAGGTTCTTGTCATGAACCACAGATGGATCCACCAATGCCATTGTATGTTTGTTCTTTCCACAAACCACACATGGATCCACCAGAGTCATTGCATGTGTGTTCTTTCCACAAACCACATATAGATCAACCAATGTCATTGCATGTGTGTTCTTTTTACAAACCACATAAGGGTCAACCAATGGCATTGCATGTGTGTTCCTGTCATGAACCACACATGGATCCACCAATTTCATTGCATGTGTGTGCTTTCCACAAACCACATATGTACCCACCAGAGTAATTGCATCTGTGTTCTTTTCCACAAACCACTTATGGATCCACTAGAGTATTCACATGTGTGTTCTTTTCACAAACCACATATGGATCCACTGGAGTCATCGCATGTGTGTTTTTTCCACAAACCACATGGATCAACCAATGGCATTGCATGTGTGTTCTTTCCACAAACCACATATGGATCAACCAACGATATTGCATGTGTGTTCTTTTCACAAACCACATATGGATCAACCAATGCATCGCATCTGTGTTCTTTACACGAACCACATATGTACCCACTAGATTAATTGCATGTGTGTTCTTTTCCACGCACCACATATGGATCAACTAGAGTCATTGCATGTCTATTCTTTCCACAAACCACATATGGATCCACCAGAGTCATTGCATGTGTGTTCTTTTCCATAAACCGCATGGATCAACCAATTGCATTGCATGTGTGTTCTTTTCACAAACCACACATGGCTCAACCAATGGCATTGCATGTGTGTTCTTTTCACAAACCTCATATGTATCCACTAGAGTAATTGCATGTGTGTTATTGTCACAAACCACATATGGATCAACCAATGGCATTGCATGTGTGTTATGGTCACAAGCCACATATGGATCAACCAATGTCATTGCATGTGTGTTTCTTTCATGAACCACACATGGATCCACCAACGTCATTGCATGTGTGTTCATTGCACAAACCACATATGTACCCGCTAGAGTAATTGCATGTGTGTTCTTTTCCACAAACCACATATGGATCCACCAATGTCATTGCATGTGTGTTCTTTCCACTAATCACACCTGGATCAACCAGAGTCATTACATGTGTATTCCTTCCACAAACCACACATGGATCCACCAGAGTCATTGCATGCGTGTTCTTTTCCACAAACCACATGGATCAACCAATAGCATTGCATGTGTGTTATTGTCACAGACCACATATGGATCAACCAATGTCATTGCATGTAGGTTCTTGTCATGAACCACACATGGATCCACCAATGCCATTGTATGTTTGTTCTTTCCACAAACCACACATGGATCCACCAGAGTCATTGCATGTGTGTTCTTTCCACAAACCACATATAGATCAACCAATGTCATTGCATGTGTGTTCTTTTTATAAACCACATAAGGGTCAACCAATGGCATTGCATGTGTGTTCCTGTCATGAACCACACATGGATCCACCAATTTCATTGCATGTGTGTGCTTTCCACAAACCACGTATGTACCCACCAGAGTAATTGCATCTGTGTTCTTTTCCACAAACCACTTATGGATCCACTAGAGTATTCACATGTGTGTTCTTTTCACAAACCACATATGGATCCACTGGAGTCATTGCATGTGTGTTTTTCCACAAACCACATGGATCAACCAATGGCATTGCATGTGTGTTCTTTCCACAAACCACATATGGATCAACCAACGATATTGCATGTGTGTTCTTTTCAGAAACCACATATGGATCAACCAATGCCATCGCATCTGTGTTCTTTACACGAACCACATATGTACCCACTAGATTAATTGCATGTGTGTTCTTTTCCACGCACCACATATGGATCCACTAGAGTCATTGCATGTCTATTCTTTCCACAAACCACATATGGATCCACCAGAGTCATTGCATGTGTGTTCTTTTCCATAAACCACATGGATCAACCAATTGCATTGCATGTGTGTTCTTTTCACAAACCACACATGGCTCAACCAATGGCATTGCATGTGTGTTCTTTTCACAAACCTCATATGTATCCACTAGAGTAATTGCATGTGTGTTATTGTCACAAACCACATATGGATCAACCAATGTCATTGCATGTGTGTTGTTTCCACAAACCACATATGGATCAACCAATGTCATTGCATATGTGTTCTTTTCCACAAACCACATATGTATCCACTAGAATTATTGCATGTGTGTTCTTTTCACAAACCACATATGGACCCACTAGAGTCATTGCATGTGTGTTCTTTCCACAAACCACATATGGATCAACCAATGGCATTGCATGTGTGTTATTGTCACAAGCCACATATGGATCAACCAATGTCATTGCGTGTGTGTTTCTTTCATGAACCGCACATGGATCCACCAATGTCATTGCATGTGTGTTCTTTGCACAAACCACATATGTACCCGCTAGAGTAATTGCATGTGTGTTCTTTTCCACAAACCACATATGGATCCACCAATGTCATTGAATGTGTGTTCTTTCACTAATCACACCTGGATCAACCAGAGTCATTACATGTGTATTCTTTCCACGAACCACACATGGATCCACCAGAGTCATTGCATGCGTGTTCTTTTCCACAAACCACATGGATCAACCAATGGCATTGCATGTGTGTTATTGTCACAGACCACATATGGATCAACCAATGTCATTGCATGTAGGTTCTTGTCATGAACCACAGATGGATCCACCAATGCCATTGTATGTTTGTTCTTTCCACAAACCACACATGGATCCACCAGAGTCATTGCATGTGTGTTCTTTCCACAAACCACATATAGATCAACCAATGTCATTGCATGTGTGTTCTTTTTACAAACCACATAAGGGTCAACCAATGGCATTGCATGTGTGTTCCTGTCATGAACCACACATGGATCCACCAATTTCATTGCATGTGTGTGCTTTCCAGAAACCACGTATGTACCCATTAGAGTAATTGCATCTGTGTTCTTTTCCACAAACCACTTATGGATCCACTAGAGTATTTACATGTGTGTTCTTTTCACAAACCACATATGGATCCACTGGAGTCATTGCATGTGTGTTTTTTCCACAAACCACATGGATCAACCAATGGCATTGCATGTGTGTTCTTTCCACAAACCACATATAGATCAACCAACGATATTGCATGTGTGTTCTTTTCACAAACCACATATGGATCAACCAATGCCATCGCATCTGTGTTCTTTACACGAACCACATATGTACCCACTAGATTAATTGCATGTGTGTTCTTTTCCACGCACCACATATGGATCCACTAGAGTCATTGCATGTCTATTCTTTCCACAAACCACATATGGATCCACCAGAGTCATTGCATGTGTGTTCTTTTCCATAAACCACATGGATCAACCAATTGCATTGCATGTGTGTTCTTTTTACAAACCACACATGGCTCAACCAATGGCATTGCATGTGTGTTCTTTTCACAAACCTCATATGTATCCACTAGAGTAATTGTCACAAACCACATATGGATCAACCAATGGCATTGCATGTGTGTTGTTTCCACAAACAACATATGGATCAACCAATGTCATTGCATATGTGTTCTTTTCCACAAACCACATATGTATCCACTAGAATTATTGCGTGTGTGTTCTTTTCACAAACCACATATGGACCCACTAGAGTCATTGCATGTGTGTTCTTTCCACAAACCACATATGGATCAACCAATGGCATTGCATGTGTGTTATTGTCACAAGCCACATATGGATCAACCAATGTCATTGCATGTGTGTTTCTTTCATGAACCACACATGGATCCACCAATGTCATTGCATGTGTGTTCTTTCCACAAACCACATATGTACTCCCTAGAGTAATTGCGTGTGTGTTCTTTTCCACAAACCACATATGGATCCACCAATGTCATTGCATGTGTGTTCTTTCCACTAATCACACCCGGATCAAACAGAGTCATTACATGTGTATTATTTCCACAAACCACACATGGATCCACCAGAGTCATTGCATGCGTGTTCTTTTCCACAAACCACATGGATCAACCAATGGCATTGCATGTGTGTTATTGTCATAGACCACATATGGATCAACCAATGTCATTGCATGTAGGTTCTTGTCATGAACCACACATGGATCCACCAATGCCATTGTATGTTTGTTCTTTCCACAAACCACATATAGATCAACCAATGTCATTGCATGTGTGTTCTTTTTACAAACCACATAAGGGTCAACCAATGGCATTGCATGTGTGTTCCTGTCATGAACCACACATGGATCCACCAATTTCATTGCATGTGTGTGCTTTCCACAAACCACGTATGTACCCACTAGACTAATTGCATCTGTGTTCTTTTCCACAAACCACTTATGGATCCACTAGAGTATTTACATGTGTGTTCTTTTCACAAACTACATATGGATCCACTGGAGTCATTGCATGTGTGTTTTTTCCACAAACCACATGGATCAACCAATGGCATTGCATGTGTGTTCTTTCCACAAACCACATATGGATCAACCAACGATATTGCATTTGTGTTCTTTTCAAAAACCACATATGGATCAACCAATGCCATCACATCTGTGTTCTTTACACGAACCACATATGTACCCACTAGAGTAATTGCATGTGTGTTGTTTTCCACGCACCACATATGGATCCACTAGAGTCATTGCATGTTTGTTCTTTCCACAAACCACATATGGATCCACCAGAGTCATTGCATGTGTGTTCTTTTCCATAAACCACATGGATCAACCAATTGCATTGCATGTGTGTTCTTTTCACAAACCACACATGGATCAACCAATGGCATTGCATGTGTGTTCTTTTCACAAACCTCATATGTATCCACTAGAGTAATTGCATGTGTGTTATTGTCACAAACCACATATGGATCAACCAATGTCATTGCATGTGTGTTCCTATCATGAACCACATATGGATCCACAAATGTCATTGCATGTGTGTTCATTGCATGTGTGTTCTTTCCACAAACCTCATATCTATCCACTAGAGTAATTGCATGTGTGTTATTGTCACAAACCACATATGGATCAACCAATGTCATTGCATCTGTGTTCTTGCGACAAACCACATATGGATCAAATAATGTCATTGCATATGTGTTCTTTTCCACAAACCACATATGGATCCACTAGAATCATTGCATGTGTGTTCTTTTCACAAAACGCATATGGACCCACTAGAGTCATTGCATGTGTGTTGTTTCCACAAACAACATATGGATCAACCAATGGCATTGCATGTGTGTTATTGTCACAAACCACATATGGATCAACCAATGTCATTTCATGTGTGTTCTTTTCATGAACCACACATGGATCCACCAATGTCATTACATGTGTGTTCTTTCCACAAACCACGTATGTACCCGCTAGAGTAATTGCATGTGTGTTCTTTTCCACAAACCACATATGGATACACCAATGTCATTGCATGTGTGTTCTTTCCACTAACCACACATGAATCAACCAGAGTCATTGCATGTGTGTTCTTTCCACTAACCACACATGAATCAACCAGAGTCATTGCATGTGTGTTCTTTCCACAAACCACACATGGATATACCAGAGTCTTTGCATGTGTGTTCTTTTCGGCAAACCACATGGATCAACCAATGGCATTGTATGTGTTTTCTTTCCACAAACCACATATGGATCAACCAATGTCATTGCATGTGTGTTCTTTTCAAAAACCACATATGGATCATCCAAAGCCATTGCATGTGTGTTCTTTCCACAAACCACATATGTACCCACTAGATGTAACACCCTCAGAATCGGCCCTATGCAAGTTTTAGCGAAACTCGCCAAACCCGCATAGAAACGATTCAAAGGTGCCCACCAGGCACTTTCGTGCGGGTGGAAAACGAAGTAATAACATTACACAACAGTCCTCGATGGGACCCACAGAACAGATATATACAACACGACTCCAGGAGTCAAGAATACAGATATATTATACAAAGATCCAAATCACCTTGAAAATGATGGCGCGTCCGACTACGGACAAGATGCAAATGGGGCTAAGAGCCCTGAAGAATAACCAATGGCGTCCATAACCCTGCCCAGGCCAAGCCGGAAGGGTAACCCTGCTAACGACGTCGATCTCAAAACCTGCTTAAACAAAAGGGGTGCCGACAAAGGGCAAAGGAAAAAGAGGAGCGTCAGTACTGAGGCCAGTACACGGCGAGGCTAGAATTCGGCGGTCCTCGCCTACATAGGTATGGTGGACTGAAGCGGCAGCGGCAACATGCTCTAAACAACCTATAGAGACTCGATACACTGGCGACTATCAGAGAGGGGTAAGAAAGACCTATTCGGAACCAACCTGATTCTAACACCAAACAATCCCATCTGGTATTCCCCTCGAGACCAAGCGAAATCGTGAGAACTCACACGGTTGGCGTTTTATTTATTCGGTGATCGTTGCAGCAATTACTAGTCAGGTGTAGATAATCATTCGATAAAATAAGCGTTGGGCGTTTTAGTTAACCATTCATTGTAGTTGCAACACTTACTAGTCGGATACAAATAGCATGAGATAACCCAAAACCCAGCGATTGTTGGCACTTTTATTTAGCCATTCCGTTGTGGTGAAGCTGATTACTAGTCATATCGGATACAAGTCAATTTATAACGATAAACTTTAGTTATAGTTGTCTATGATCAAAACGTGCTCCAAGTCGTCCATAACGCGGACACGGCTTCTCGAAAAGATTTAACCTGAGGGTGCACCAAAGTATCCACAAGCACTTGACCCTTTTGCGGATCGGTTAACATACACCCATCGGTATGTCGGCGGGGCCTAAGTCACGACGTTTCAGACAAAAGAAAGCAGGGGGCCACCCACTAAGTACACCCATAGCGAAGTCGGCGGTCTCGAGACGGACTCGGGGTTTGCGCCCGATGGCTATAACGACAACAAATCCCAAAAGCTGGGGCTGTCGTCTGCGAAAACACTCCGCTTCCTAAGCGATGCGATGTGCTATCCATCGCACAATCGTAAATAAGCAATAAGCATGGCATAGGTACAGGATAGTAAATAAAACCTCAAACTAGTTGTGGCCCCCAGTACAATACTTTGAAATCAGGTACTAATCAATGGGGGGCCCATATCTCCCCACCTGTGGTTAGCGCGCTCGATCTCGGAACAGGTGTCAAGAACTCGGGGTCCTACGGGACACAAGTGGTGGGCGATGAAACCAGACATTATCTATCACCCACCGATGCCTCCGCTTACCTACTTCAATTTTAGTTGTTAAACAATTAAAGTGACGATAATTAAAGCCATGACCATCTCCAACAAAGAACTTGCGGCAATACTCCAACAAGCTGTGGTACTTGACGCGACCGCATAGCACTTGAGCGGCGACTCGACCGCATAAGTCCAACTATCTACCAATCAACAGGTAATAGGATGTGTCCAAGGCAATATAAGGCTGCAGGGGCTATCATGGGTACGGAAACTAGAGCATCGCAACACAGATAGCAATAGATCAACAGGAGGAAATAAAGACTATAAAAGTAAGATAGGTAGAAAGGGGGAGATGCTCGCCTGAAAACATTGCCGAAGGTTCATCCGAAGATCGGGTCGACACTCGCATCCACTCAACGGTCTTATCCGCGAAGAACCAAAACACTAGAAGAAACACCGGATGCACTATTTAATACTACGGCAGAAGATCGGGCATGATGCATGCATGATATATGACATGGAAAAGGTGCGATGCAATTAGGTCATATTAAGCGGAACCGGGGTCCCGATAATTTATTAGATGGTTCAAGTTATTTAACTACCCTGCAATTTAAATGTTGGATTAACATGACAAAAGATAGTACCGGTTCGCTACACAAATTTAAATGGGACCAATATGAGACTAGAAATGTCCGCATATGGATCCCATATTTAATTAGAGGTGAATCGGCATAAGGCCCCCAAACCACATGATAAGATGCATGCGAGTATGACAATGGCAATTTAATATGCAACGGGTTTTATATTTAGCATTTATAAAATAGGGGCTCGAGAGAAGCTTCACACATTAGGGTTTGGCGATCTTGGTTCCGGGGGGGTTCGGGGCCGGACTCAGGGTTCAACAGGGATCGAGGTTCCGATTCAAGATGGAGAACTTGTTGTCTCGTGCCGGAGAACTTGGGTCCAAGCGGTCGATCTTGCCGTTGCGAAGATCTTGTCGGGTTAGTCTTGGCGTTAAGCGTCGATGTCCGTCACCGTCGTGTTCTCGAGCATCGCATCCAGGAGTACTTGTCGCATGTGGTCTTGGTTGGGGTCTTGCATCCGTGGCGAAGGTCATGGCATCCGTGTTAAAGCATCGGGGTTTCCGTGAACGAGATCTTGGTGTTCCATGTCGGAGTTCCCGGGTGACGATGTCGGTCTTGGGTTTGGCGCCGGTGGGTCTTGGCGATCCCATGAAGGCATCGTCGGTGCTCCGTGTCGAAGGCTTCGGGGTACTCAAGTCCGTGTGGGCGATCTTGTCGTTCCGGGGGTTCTCCCGAGGTTCGGTCTTCGGATCTGGATTCAGGGTCTTCTGTTTTCCATGGGTCGGGGTCTTCGGATGCCCATGAGGAGGTCTTGTGGTCTTGGACCCGTGCTTTGGTTCCAGGATCGTGGCTTGGGGCCTGTCGAAGATCTTGGGGTTGACTTGAGTTCGAGCATCCATGTGTGGCAGAACTTATGGCGGGCTCCGGCGTTGTGCCGCTGCAAGGCCTGCCGAACGGCAATGATTCAGCCTGACGAGCACCGGCAGGCGTTCAGGTGAAGGGCGGGGCAGGGTCGCCGGGACGGGCTTCGAGGAGCGGCGGCCAGAGCCGAGGCCGGCCGGGGTGCCACAGAGGGGGGTCGCAGAAGCGGGTCTTAGGCGGCGGAGATCGGGGGCGGTGGAGACGTGGGGTCGTTGGAGAGGGGGAGGTACCGGTCGGCGAGGCCGGCGAGGCGGTTGCAGAGCGGGAAGGCGGGAGCGCGAGAGGCGCGGCCGGCAGAGGAAGGGGGCTCGCTGAGGCTGAGGCGGAGCCGGAGGAGGCGGCAGGCGTCAGAGGCTCAGGGCGAGGAAAGGAGCAAGCGGGCGAGCTTAGTGGAGGCAGGGAGGAGCGTCTGAGGGAGGAGAGAGGGCGTGGGAGGGGGCCGACAGTGGTGGGCCATGTGGGCGGTCACGCTGGTGGTGGAGGTTTGACCAGGGGAGGAGGAAGGGAGGAGTGGGGCTGGTGCGGGCCCAGATGGTCAGAGGGAGAGGGTAGGGAAAAGGTGGGTGAGAGAGGGAGTTGGGGGAAAAGGTGGCAGCGGGTTGGGGTGATGTGGCGGTTGAGGATTGGTTAGAGGGGAGGGAGAGGGTGAGGTGGCGCCTGGGTTGGTCGGGTGAGGTGGCTGGAGGGTGGGTAGATAGGACTGGGGTAAGAAAAAGATTTGGGGTGGGGTCTAAGCTGGACGATTTATTCGGGGGTGGTCGTTCGGGTCGAATCGGCCGTTCAGCCCACTAAAATAATTAAATATTTTATATATTTCAAACAGGGCTTTTGCAAACCGATAGCAGAGACAAAACAAAATAATCAGGAGACCCGGGTTTTGCGTTTGAACAAAGGCAGGCGTTTAGAAAACAAATTAGGTTTTTCGAAAATAATTTTATGCAAGCAAATGCAAGATGATGACGATGCTCAAATGCAATGTGGCATGATGACATGAGCATGCGGTCATGACGATGCAATGCATAAAATCAACGCGATTTTCTAGTAGTGGTTTTGCGGGATGCCACAATTCGACACCACTAACAATGGATCTCGCCCTCGAGATCCGCCTCATGTACCGGAAGAAGGTCGTGATCTGAATCTTCTCGCATCGTGTAGATCCTCGCGACACCACTAACAAGAGGTCGTTGTCCGTGATCGTCGAGGAAACACTGAAACAAAGGGACGAAGGTAGAGGTATCCACAAATAAAGCCACCTCTAGCCCGATGGAAAGAGGAACGATGCATTCTCGTCCACTTCAATGTACAAAAGCTAATAGAAGGGTAGTCGGCATGGGGCCAATCCATCACGCACCCAAACTATTACTGCACAATCAGAAGAGCGTGCAACCATTCTCGAATCGGTGAAGATCTCGACAATCGAGGTTCGAAACAAAGGAGTGATCACGGACTACGCATCGGTTTGGCGTAGATGATGTCGTCGCGTCGGAAAACTTGGAAGGCACGAGAAGGAACAAAGAGAAGTCCACGGACGAAGGATTCCTCGGATAGCATGAAGACCAGATGTAGCAACACCGTTACCAAAGGAAGCGAAACCACGAAGATGCGATGGAACCCAACCACGAGAAATCACGGACTCGAAGAGAGAGAAGCAAGCGGATTCAAAACACGTAGGGAAGAGGAGAATAGCGAGAGGGTAAGGAGTAAAATCAGACCTAATCAGAACTATCAACCGATTTTTCAAAATAGTTTTGACACTCTACTTGGTGTTAGCTAGGTTATCCTCTGAGGCTGGACTTGTGGGGTATCGAAGCTGCTGAGCTCGATACCACTCTGTAACACCCTCGAGAATCGGCCCTATGCAAGTTTTAGCGAAACTCGCCAAACCGCATATAAGCGATTCAAAGGTGCCCACCGAGCACTTTCGTGCGGGTGGAAAAGCAGTAATAACATTACACAACAGTCCTCGATGGGACCCAGGCAGATATATACAACACGACTCAGAGTCAAGAATACGGATATATTATACAAAGATCCAAATCACCTTGAAAATGATGGCGCGTCCGACTACGGACAAGATGCAAATGGGGCTAAGAGCCACGAAGGATAACCAATGGCGTCCATAACCTGCCCAGGCCAAGCGGAAGGGTAACCACCTAACGACGTCGATCTCAAAACCTGCTTAAACAAAGGGGTGCCGACAAAGGGCAAAGGAAAAAGAGGCGTCGATCGAGGCGATTGCAGCGAGGCTAGAATTCGGCGGTCCTCGCCTACATAGGTATGGTGGTGGCGGCGGCGGCAACATGCTCTAAACAACCTATAGAGACTCGATACAATGGCGACTATCGAGAGGGGTAAGAAAGACCTATTCGGAACCAACCTGATTCTAACCCCAAACAATCCCATCTGGTATTCCCCTCGAGACCAAGCGAGGAAGTCGAGGAACTCACACGGTTGGCAGTTTATTTATTCAGTGATCGTTGCAGCAAGTACTAGTCAGGTGTAGATAATCATTCTGATAAAATAAGCGGTGGGCCGTTTTAGTCAACCATTACGTTGTAGTTGCAACACTTACTAGTCAGATACAAATAGCATGAGATAACCCAAAACCCAATTGTTGTTGGCACTTTTATTTAGCCATTCCGTTGTGGTGAAGCTGATTACTAGTCATATCGGATACAAGTCAATTTATAACGATAAACTTTAGTTATAGTTGTCTATGATCAAACTTGTGCTCCAAGTGCGTCCATAAGCGGACACGGCTTCTCGAAAAGATTTAACCTGCGGGGTGCACCAAAATATCCACAAGCACTTGACCCTTTTGCGGATCGGTTAACATACACCCATCGGTATGTCGGTGGGCCTAAGTCACGGCGTTTCAGACCAAAGCAAGCGCGAGGCCACCACTAAGTACACCCATAGCGAAGTCGGCGGTCTCGAGACGGACTCGGGGTTTGCGCCGATGGCTAAACGACACAAATCCCAAAGCTGGGGTGTCGATACGCGAAAACACTCCGCTTCCTAAGCGATGCAGGTGCTATCCATCGCTGTCGTAAATAAGCGATAAAGCATGGCATAGGCAGGATAGTAAATAAAACCTCAAACTACTTGTGGCCCCGGTACAATACTTTGAAATCGGTACTAATCAATGGGGGCCCATATCTCCCCATGGTTTAGCGTTCGATCTCGGAGCAGTGTCAAGAACTCGAGGTCCTACGGGACACAAGTGGTGCGGGAACCAGACATTATCTATCACCCACGATGCCTCGCACCTACTTCAATTTTAGTTGTTAAGCGATAATTAAAGTGAGCGATAATTAAAGCCATGACCATCTCCAACAAAGAACTTGCGGCAATACTCCAACAAGCTGGTACTTGACGACCGCATAACAACACTTGGCGGCGACTTCGACACGCAAGTCCAACTATCTACCAATCAACGGGTAATAGGATGTGTCCAAGGCAATATAAAGGCTGCTATCACGAATGCGAAACTAGAGCATCGCAACACAGCAATAGATCAACAGGAGGAAATAAAGACTATAAAAGTAAGATAGGTAGAAAGGGAGATGCTGCTTTGAAAACATTGCCGAAGGTTCATCAGAAGATCGGGTCGACACTGCATCCACTCAACGGTCTTATCCGAAGAACCAAAACACGGAAGAAACAGGATGCACTATTTAATACTACGGCGAAGATCGGGCATGATGCATGCATGATATATGACATGGAAAGGTGCGATGCAATTAGGTCATATTAAGCGGAAGGTCCCGATAATTTATTAGATGGTTCAAGTTATTTAACTACCGCAATTTAAATGTTGGATTAACATGACAAAAGATAGTATCGGTTAAGCTACACAAATTTAAATGGGACCAATATGAGACTAGAAATGTCCGCATATGGATCCCATATTTAATTAGAGGTGAATCGGCATAAGGCCCCCAAACCACATGATAAGATGCATGCGAGTATGACAATGGCAATTTAATATGCAACAGGTTTTATATTTAGCATTTATAAAATAGGGGCTCGAGAAGCTTCACACATTAGGGTTCGGCGATCTTGGTTCGGGGGTTGGGGCGGACTCAGGGTTCAACGGATCGAGGTTCAGATTCAAGATGGAGAACTTGTTGTGTCGTGCGGAGAACTTGGGTCAGCGGTCGATCTTGCAGTTCTGAAGATCTTGTCGGGTCCGTGTATCGGGTCAGTCTTGGCGTTCAGCGTCGATGTCCGTGGTCAAGTGTTCTCGACATCGCATCCGAGGAGTACTTATAACATATGGTCTTCGGTTCGGGTTAAAGTCTTAGCGTCGTGGCGAAGGTCATGGCATCCGTGTCGAAAAGCATCGGGGTTTCGTGAACGAGATCTTGGTGTTCCATGTCGGAGTTCCGGGTGATGTCGGTCTTAGGTTTGGCAGGTGGGTCTTGGCGATCCCATGAAGGCATCGTCGGTGCTCCGTGTCGAAGGCTTCGGGGTACTCAAGTCCGTGTGGGCGATCTTGTCGTTCCGGGGGTTCTCCCGAGGTTCGGTCTTCGGATCTGGATTCAGGGTCTTCGGTTTTCCATGGGTCCGGGTCTTCGGATGCCCATGAGGAGGTCTTCTGGTCTTGGACCCGCGCTTTGGTTCCAGGATCGTGGCTTGGGGCCTGTCGAAGATCTTGGGGTTGACTTGAGTTCCCGGAGCATCCATGTGTGCGGCAGAACTTATGGCGGGGCTCGGCG